>CM037584.1:44839810-50529810 GCA_021018995.1 Chloranthus sessilifolius | reverse complement strand
GTTCAGTAGAGAAAACTCTCATTTATTGTGGTTGACTTTTTCAACACCAGCTAGTTTTCTAGATCTTGAACACAAGGCCAACTGCTACCTTTAGTTATTAATGAACTCCAACATGCTCAAATCGATTTGCAGACAGTGGATTGTCATCCACACTTTGATTTGCAAACATAGCATCGTCGTTAGTTCCATAAATTTCTGACCTTCACGAAATAGCCCATTTTTTTCAAGGACCTTCTGTCTGAACCATAGTGACAAAAACTCCGATTCTAAAAAAATATGCGTTTTTATTGGTACAACGTTTTAAACCCGCAATATACTGGGTTTTTTTTTTTGTGTTCTAAATGCGAAATACGTTTATTAAACCCGATTTTATCTTTTTCCCGACTATTTTCATTTCTGGATTTTTCCACTTTTCTGTTTTCTTCAACTTATCTTTTAGAGTTTTTTAAGCTTCTGATTTTTTTTCTCGTTAATTTGTGAACTTTTCCTTATTTTTCCATTTTGACAGACTTTTTCGCTCTCCGTAGTAAACCCATATCTGTATTTTGTCACTTTGTTTTGAACATGATGGTCCCATTCTAAGAAAGTGCATGTATGTGCATTTACTTGGAAAAAATCCTTACAAATCATTACGCGATCAACATAATGCTTACTTTATGTCTTCCACTTATATAAAGACCATTAGTTATTAGATTTTGTTCCATGTCTAGTTTCCACTCATAAGCAGTGGGACCCGGCTTAGTAACTTAAAAGGCATGCCATTGAAGTGCATAATCTCGTTGCCTCCTCTCATAGCATAGGTTGATTACTCTAGAGGCAAATACTGACCTTCTTGTTACTTCAAGTTACAAGAGAATGAATTTATGCAGCTATATCATAAATTTATATATTGGAGAAAGATTGCATGCCATCCACACCAATGGATTGCACAGAACTTGGAGTAGGGAAGTTTTCTAACTTTCTAGCTCAAACATATAAGTTTATCCTATGTTGGTTGATCTTTTGGATGCCAAGTGGGCGCAACACACTTTTATTTACTAGGTCAAATCAAGTGCAACCATTTCATGTGAATGGGCAATAAGATTCCATTGCATCATCTTTACAGTTAGATAATAAAAAAAAGCATAATGTTTGGAAGGGGTCTATAATTGCTTGATTTGAACTCTTTATCAATTTTATTTTATAGGATGCTCGTCTTCAACACTAGATTCTACGAAGGAGCTGACGTGAGTTTTCTAGTTCTGCAACCACAAAACGAAAAAGAGCTGAATGGTCGTTTGAAGGTGGCCATACCCATATCGATAACTATTTTCAAGAGGCACTCACTATACATTTTTTAATCAAGTAAGCATTCTAGGGTGGGCTAGTTAGTAACATGTAGAACCTCTCCTTTACCCCTCATAAGGAAGTATTTGTGATTTAGTATTTTTGACACTTTTCCTCCTCTTTTATTTTTTTCCTCCTTTCTTTTATTTGTTGCTTGATAAGAAGATCCCTCATGCTTTCCTTCTTAACTGTAGAGTGCAGTGATTGAAAAACAATTGGTAGAGAGGAAATATAAAAAATATTTCAGGGGATCCTGTGGCTAAGTGGTGAGTTGACTTCCACAAATATTAGGGACTAAAAAGTTTGTGATAGTTTCAAAAGATTTCAATGCGTAAAAGATCGATAATAAACTTATTTTCTTGTAATGTCTGTGAGAGGAGCATGCATAATAATCCCTATTCAAATCTTATTTCCTAATAAACTTCATAAGTTGTATTACCACTAGTTAATCTTTGAAAATAACAACATAACTAGCCATAGATTTGAACTACTTTTGATACTAAGTGTTTCAAAATCCAGCACAACCTCTATTTTAAAATCAAATATATTTTGAAAGATTTCTAGGTGAAAACCAATGTTTTTGGATTCATGTTTTACTCTATAGATTCATAAACTCTTTAAAGTCGAGTTTTGAAAGCACAATAAAGCTTCAAAGTTAGTTTTCTTCTCATTTTTGCAGGTGAATTGAAATACAATGGTTCATGGTTTTGAATTTTGATCTTAAAGGAGTTTTTATTTGTATTTTTTTTGCATATGGATCGAAGGGTAATGATTTATGATTTTGAATTTTGATCTTAAACAATTTTGGGATGGGCATCGGTATTTGCAAACCTCAAGGGGTTAGGCGAGCTAACCAAGGTACCTGCTTTCAAAAGCAAGAGACTTGAGTTCGAATCCCCTCCCCCCTTGAGTCCACCTTAGGGATTTATATCTTGTGTTGTGCCCCTGGGAATAAGCGGGTGCTCTAAGAGGCCCAGATACCCAGGTTATCCAAAAAAAAAAAAAAAGATTTGGTCCCTGCAATCAAGGTTTTCACATATGAAAACTGATGATTTCTTGAATCAGATGGTGGAGATCATTTTTGGCCCAATCTTCCACACGACACATCTTTAGATCATAGCTCACCTATCAGACCGAAGGATATTAATTCCATGAAAATGATTGTGATGATGGTGTACATTCCATAAGAGGGAGTTCTCAATTCATTTTTAGGGATGTGCATCATGTGGGACCATCCAATAGTTGAGCCATGATCTAAAGATCAGTGGTGTGGAAGATTGTACTTAAACAAAACTAAATTTGTCACTATGGTCATGGTCATGATCCCTGTTTGTGTACGTGTTCCACTGTTGGCATTGATTCAGCTTTCATATATTTGGAATTCCATTTGTATGGAAATCTATAGCTAACAGAGGCACGACTCGTATGTTGTCCACTTGTGATCGGTTCGGTTGCAGTAAATTAGCTCATAAATATGTGCATCAGGAGATTTTAGTAATAGAAAATACGAACTCATTTTCTCATTAGATGCCCGACCACTGGCCAATCTCCCTAAGCTAGACTGGTCATTCATTGACAGATGCATAGATATCAGTGAGCAGGTCAATCCGTGAAAGTATGTCACTGATTTAGGGCTCATTAGTATATGTGCATCTGGAGAATTTGACATTATTAGATTACAAATTTGTATTTCTCCTTGGAATTTAAGTTACCTTCATTTACACCCTAAGGATTCGGGTGTTTCCTGATTTTTCCAAAAAACGCTTAAATTCTTGAAAACTTAAATCATGTAGATTCTTAGCAATCTCAGATGTCTGGCTTTTCTCAAATGCGTTCTCAAGTTATTCAGATTTCTGATTTTTCCTATAATACAAAGGTCATAACATAATCCTTTGTTCTTAAGTTCTTCTAAAAAGAGCTCAGAAGTTCTAAAAAAAGTTCACAATCGGTTCAATTAGTAATTTTGTTACAGTCATAAAAATATTATTTAATCATCGATTTATATGTTATATTCGGATTTATCTGAAATTTCATAGGTTGTCAATCCATGCGAGGTTGAACATATTTGACAGAGTGTTTTTTCAAATACGATTTATAAAAGATAATTACTAAAACGTTATATACATATGGTGAATGTAATACACATGTTTCTTTGAGTTGGAATACGTTCCAAAAATTATATATTTATGACACATGATTTCATTACATACCTTAGTAAATTGCTTCAATGGTTTAATTATTAACTTGTGACACTTAAGGTTTTAGGTTACGAAACATACGTATATCATGAGTCACAAAAATATTATAAAGTACTAAGAGCGTCTTAAATAGCAGAAGGAAAAATTTAATAGGCATAAATGAATCAAAATTAAACATTCTTAATGAAATTACTAGTCAATCAATGTCTCCTCCATTTAAAAATAATATAATATTAAAAGAAAATAAATTGTTAGGTTACGAAGCCTTCATTGTCATCCTTCTCGGGTTCCTTAAGCCCATATGTTATCTTCAGCTACACCTGTCTCATCTGGTCACTCATTGCCCATAAAACATAAAATATTCATCATTGCAATATAAACATTTCTATAATTCGTGAATTTGTGCTTGTGATATGCATAATTTCAATAAGTTAAAATGACTGAAATGTGATATGAAAATCATTATCGCATGAGTTTATCTATTCTTTTAAATTAATCTTTTACCCATCCCTCTCAAAACGTTGACTTTTAGACTTCGTCCCTAACAGGACGTTGGGTCTAATAAGTCTTTATTCTTGTGTTAGTTGAGTTCCTCTCTATCAAGACAATAGGTCTAATTGATCACAGTTCATTGCCTGTTAAACTTCGTCTATATCAAGACGTTAGGTTTAATCATGCTTATCATTCAATGTTCGTTAGATTTCATCCCTCTCAATACGTTAGGTCTAATCACACACGATCATTGCTTAACATTTTATCATGTTCACATGGGTCATTATCACGCAATCTGTGGACCATCATAAACATTTAAAGTGCATGTGAATATAATCATTAAGCATAAGCATTAACATTTAATAAAACAATTGCAAAAAAGAACTGAAAAGGACACAAACGTCTGTCCTGAGTCCAAATATGGGAAACTTGTCTGCCCAGAATCGATCGATCGATTTCTACTCATGAGTTTTTAAATCATTATCAGTCAGACTCGATCGATTGATTTCGACTTGTGAGCACTCCTCAAAGTGACTCAGATTGCACAATGGGATTTAATCTGATTTTTTTAACATAAATCTCAACATTAAAAAAGCATCCATCATAACAAGCATCGCATCTAATCTAATCCATACCATTCATTATTTATGCAATAAAAAATACTATTTATTATGAAAATCGCATTTAATTCAATATTTAAGTTTTAAGAGAAAACATAATTTCTCTATATTTAGATCGATCGTATCTCCGCGATTCAATCGGGTTTCTCACTACGACGATGACTCTTGAAGGAGGCGAAGACCGCTTGAAAATAGATGCAAACATCTCGCCAATCTTCCAAAAAAAAAAGTTTCAGAAAATGAGGATCTTAGAATCTCTTCTCTAAGGTAAAGAACTCCAAATGAGATTATGATTTAAGGTTCTCTCCATAACACGATGTATAGGCATTTACTTCAAGGTCTAAAATAAAGGTTTCTTGTCTCTAACTCAAGCCTCTAACCAATAGCGACAAAACAAGAGAAGTTATGTGTACCATTATTTGTCATCTTTTATTCTTTCTTTAAAATTATGGTTGCAATTAATGGTACTCCTTGCGAGAGATATCTCTCCATAAAAGGAGGGGTGAGTTATTGTACCATTATTTGCAATCCTAAAATTATGGTTGCATCTAAGAGTACCCCTTGTAAGAGAAATCTCTCCGATGTAGAGCTAGAAAATGAGGGGTACGTTGTTATTTGCAATCCTCACTCTTTGTTTAAAATCATAGTGGTAACAAAGGGTATCTGATTATTAATTATCCAATATTTTTTTTTATAAGATTTATTATAATGACCCTGATTTTTTATTGATGTTGAATCGTTGACTTTGGATGAGAATGTGAGCCTTTGACTTATTTGACCTTATTCAAACTTTTGACCCATGTAACCTCACCTCGGACCCACCTTCAGCATTCTTGGGTGTGCACCCAAGCACGTAAGTCAAGTTCGAGCCCGTACCAAAACCTAAGCCCATTATCTTACTCTGATCTAACCAAACATTGGGATGAGCATGGGAGACTCCAAACTCGAACCCAAGACTCTATTTGAGCCATTTTAAATATATATAAATAATTAACTATATAATGTGTGTATGTATAATCGGGTGAGACTATATGCACCCTGGAATCAAACGTAAGGTGATCCCGACTTGAAAATATGGGTCCAAGGATCTATTGATTTAGGTCATCTTAAATAAGTAAATATACGGTGGGAATGTGTAGGTATGTATATGTGTAGTGCTAGACGTGCCCACACATTTATGTGTGTTTGTGTCAACAAGAGAGAATTTCAAAAGGATGGACTCTATCTTTGTAGGAGACTCCACGGATTGCAACTTCCCAAATTCAAATCACTCACCAACCAATTCAAATCACCAATCAATATCTTGATTATTCTAATATTAGAAAACTCCTCAAATTACACAACTCTTGTCAAACGGAGAAAGTCAAATTGCCCAATTTCTCTCTCTCTCTCTCTCTCTCTCTCTCTCTCTCTCTCTCTCTCTCCACTAACCCATTAACCATGCAGCAGCCCAGCCGTCCCATCTCCTTTCCCTCTTCCTTTCCCTCTCTTGGCTCTTCTTCTTCCTTGAGCTTTGTTTGAAGCTCTATTAATTATCACTAGGCTCTTTAGTGATTTTGATCCTCAGACATGAAAATTTTATATTTTTTCTTACTCTTAGCACCTCTAAATCAACATAGTTTGATCTTAGCCTGATTCATGCATGTCGATTTTATAACGTTAAAAGCGACCCAAATGAGACAACAAATTTCTCACCTTTCTATATGCTTTATAGAGTTTTTTTAACAATTTCTTGGGTTTTGATGCTTTGATGGAATTTTGTTAAGTTCCCTTAGATTTGATGGATTTTTCTTTAAAAACGATGGATTGGTACTGATCTTAATTCATCCTTACACTATGTGTGGCCCCCATGAGAACCTAGCCACCCACCATTCTTCTTAAGCCACCGAATCAACTACCAAGTTCCTTGGATCTTCTCCTCCATTGAACTCTACCACCGAATATCATTATCACTTCAATCTCTCACCATTAATATAAAATCTTCGGACCGTTGCTCCACTTTGTTTCTTGTATAACAAGGAACCATAAAAACTCCTCGTTTTTTCCTCAACCATGAAGTAGAGCCTCCATACACCTCTTTAGTTACATCCCTTCTTATTCAATACATAAAGAAGAAGATGAAGCACCACCACCACCGCGACACTAACTATGAACACCTCTCTTGCGGTGTTTAAACAAACTTCAACAACTAAGTGCTGTGGCATACACGGAGGCGATTTGATCCGGTCGAAGAATCTAAGTCGTTGCGGTGTGTTGAAAATCCGAACTATGCCACTCCGAATCTGAACAGAAGCAATGCGTCAAATTTGATTTGCATCAACGTGAACCCATCGATCCAAATCAATCCTGCAGCTGTTTGTTTTTGGGAGGGGGTGAGTTTACTTAGTCACGTAAACTCAGTGGGTTGTACAACCGATCCACCACAATCTACTCAGGTGATCGTAAGTGCAACTCCGTGAGTGGAAGTGAATCGATTATAATCATGCATATAATCAACATAATGAAAGATCTCATAAACATTAAATATCAAATAAGCTGAAAGAACGTCACAAATTTCAACGCATATGATGCTTCTAATGCTTATCACTTTTCTTACTTGTCTTGTCAACTTAATTTATGTGGCATATCGAAAGTCTTATTATTACTCTATACGTCTACACAATATACTCTGTATCTTACTTATCTTGTTTAAACAAGCTGTGCCAGGATCGCTGCTTGAGCCTACTCGTGAGGTCCATATATAGATAATTACCTAACCTCCATATCATAACATAAGCTACCATCCAGCCAGATGAGGTTACACGTATAGTAATAACAATGTCTCCTTAGTTCGATACAAAGCTATCACGTTGTCCTTAAGACCCGTCTCGACTGCAGACGTTAGACCCTTACGGTGGCTCGTAAGGTGTGGCATATGTAAAAACTTAATTCATGTTTAGCTGGCCTACACAGTGTGTCTTAACATATCATAACATTATTCGGTTCTGGGCTTAGGTCCCCGCCCCGATTTCATATTTGTGTGGACTTAAGTCCTTACTTTCTTAACATCTCGTAGCTTAACATATTTATATTCCATCTTTTTTTAAACTTAATTAGAATGAGTCACGGTGCGATAGGATTTACAAATCATACTTTTCAAGGGGCAGGTTTTGTAGTTACCTGGATGTACTTTGTATAACATCTCATACTACCATAGAGGGTTGCATTCGTACATGGACGCTTACATGCCAAGTTTCACGTAATGGTGAAACAAATCATTCTGTGACGAAGGCATAAAAGTCGTGTATCGTATCTTATTCCTTTTTCTTATCATACATATGCCCTAACGTATTTCTAAGTGATGAATGCCACACAATGCAAATGAAACATATAATAAGAAAACATCTAACCATAAGGGAACTAATATTATTCGTAATTCGGACGTCTCGCTCATCCTTAAGAGAGAGAAGAAGGCGACCTACAATGAAGAAATGTGAGTACTATAATTCGTATCACAAGATAATATTCGACTAGTCTCATCAGATAGATATTGTCGATCTGATGAAAACCGACTGGTCATTTACGTGATTCTGATCAGATTTAGTCTCGATATAACTTAATCACTTACAAATCATTGAGTATTCAATACACGCATCTTAAGGTGAATGTGATCGAGTTTAGAATAATCTAATCTTACCAATGTCATCAGTGTAATGGATGTTTAAATACTATATGATTGTCATTATTAGTTTGATCATGATTGTCACTATTGGTTTCATCATTTAGATCATTAACTGAATGGTCTAGGATTTTGATCAAGAACGTATGATCGTATGATCATCGAGTGGTGTACACCATCTTGTCGTGATTTTAAGATTTATTTACAAGATTCTCATAATCTTAAAATGTGGGTTTCCATTTGGGGCCCTCACTAGTTTGATTGTTTTCAAGGTCAGGTTGGGAGTCAATCATGCCCTTTGACGCTAGTTGTCTAAGAATATAAAGTTCTTCATTATTTTTAGAAAACTTATATAGCCGTCTAATTTGGCTAGATCTGTTTTCAGACAAAACTATCCGTCGGATGGGAAGAGATTCAAAATTTATAGATCCTTCTTGGTGTCTCTTATCCCAGTTTGGCCTAAAATTTGATATCTAAAAGGGTCAAATCAGACCCTAGACTAAGGTGTCATAGGCATAAAGTACAGGAATTTTTGTGGTTATGTGCACCACTTTAGGTTGTGCAAAGACCAAGGTGTATCAATCTTGATTAAAATTTGACCATCAATTTTTCAGATGTCCAAATGATCTTTATTTCGATTTATGAGTTCCAACCCATAGGTTTGTTGTTCACTTAATTTAATGGGTTAAACTGGACCCTTTAGCCAGTGTATATGCAGATTTATATAAATAAACACATGAAATATTCTAAGTGTAAATAAATATATACATATATTTGGGATACTAAAATTTATAAAAATAGGGACATGCAGATCAATGTGAACCATTAGATGTATAAAGTAAATGATTTTATGGGGAGTCCACGGTTTGACCGAAGTCAGAAACTGATTGGATCGTCAGAATTGAAACAGTCAAATGAAGACCTCCACATCGAGTGCATAGTCAAACACAAAATGGGGTAGCAGCCCATCCTTGACATGGGCTTTCTTATTGCTCAATTTATAGTAATCAGGATCTATTTTGTCGGCACATTTGTGTGCCATGTGGAAGGATATAGTATACTATAATTCTCGGCCGATGGGTCCAACCATAGGGTCAACCCTTTGATCATTACCGTCTTGTGAATCCACACAAAACCTAAGAATGTAAAATTATAATTTTCATATAATCATCACAAAAAGTGTAAAAGCATAGATTTGGATTGATAGAAGGGTACCTACCAGTTGAAGCGTGTCCGCAAAGTTTCGATTACTTTGGATCGATAGGTTCACGTTGACGTAAATCGAATCTGACGCATTGCTTCGGTTCAGATTCGGAGTGGCATAGTTCGGATTTTCAACGCACTGCAGCGGCTCGAATTCTTCGACCGGATCAAATCGCCTCCATATATGCCACAACACTTAGATGTTGAAGTTTGTTTAAACACCGCGAGAGAGGTATTCGTAGTTGGTGTCGTGGTGGTGGTGGTGCGTCATCTTCTTCTTTATATATTGAATGAGAAGGGGTTTAACTAGAGAGGTGTATGGAGGCTGCACTTCATGGTTGAGGAAAAAACGAGGAGTTTTTATAGTTCAATGTTAAACAAGAAACAAAGTGGAGCAACGCTCCGAGGATTTTATATTAATGGTAAGAGATTGAAGTGGTAATGATATTCGATGGTGGAGTTCGATGGAGGAGAAGATCCAAGGAACTTGGTAGTTGATTCGGTAGCTTAAGAAGAATGGTGAGTGGTTGGGTTCTCATGGGGACCACACATGGTGTAGGGATGAATTAAGATCAGTACCAATCCATCGTTTTCAAAGAAAAATTTATCAAATCTAAGGGAATTTAATAAAATTCCATCAAAGCATCTTGCTAAAGAAACTCTATAAAGTATATAGAAAGGTGAGAAATTTGTTGTCTCAGCTGGGTCATTTTTAATGTTATGAAATCGACATGCTTGAATCGGGCTAAAATCAAACTATGTTTATTTAGAGGTACTAAGAGTAAGAGAAAATATAAAATTTTCATGTCTCAGGATCAATATCACTAAAGAGCCTAGTGATCATTAATGGAGCTTCAAACAAAGCTCAAGGAAGAAGAGCCAAGAGAGGGAAAGGAGATGGGACGGCGGGGTTGCTGCATGGTTAATGGGTTAGTGGTGAGAGAGAGAGAGAGAGAGAGAGAGAGAGAGATAGAAATGAAGAGAGAGATCTCGAGAGTTGAGTCTCACTTGTGTGTAGAGAGAGAGAGAGAGAAATTGAGCAATTTGACTTTTTTAATTTGGCAAGAGTTGTGCAATTTGATGAGTTTTCTAATATTAGAATAATCAAGATATTGATTGGGGATTTGAATTAGTGGGTGAGTGATTTGAATTTGGGAAGTTGCAATCCGTGGAGTCTCATACAAAGAAAGAGTCCATCCCTTTGAAATTCTCCCTTGTTGACACACACATAAATGTGTGGCACATCTAGCACCACACATATACATACCTACACATTCCCACCGTATATTTGCTTATTTAAGTTGACCTAAATCAATAGATCCTTGGGCCTAAATTTTTGAGTCGGGATCGCCTTAGGTTTGATTCTAGGGTGCATATAGTCTCACCCGATTACATACACACACATTATATAGTTTATAATTTATATATTTTTAAAATGTCTCAAATAGAGTCTTAGGTTCGGGTTTGGAGTCGCCTATGCTTGTCCCAATGTTTGGTTAGATCGGAGTAAGATAATGGGCTTGGGATTTGGTACGGGCTCGAACTTGACTTACGTGCTTGGGTGCACGCCCAAGACTAGTAAAGGTGGGTCTGAGGTGAGGTTACACTGGTCAAAAGTTTGACTAAGGTCAAATAAGTCAAAGGATCACATTCTCGTCCAAAGTCAACAATTCAATGTCAATGAAAAATCAGGGTCATTACATTCTTCCCTCCTTATAAAATTTTCGCCCTCGAAAATTAGTCCCATGACTATAGTCAATGACTAACATTTGCTACAAACAGATGATTGAGATCATGTTTTGAGCTGCCCTTTGGTCATAGATATCTTTATCACATTGTCTTCAATTTGATGACTTAGGTGGGATTCCATGTGACACGGATCCCAAAAATAAGACTTTTTTTTTTTACAAATCTTGTGTACAAGTGTTAGCTTCCAACTTCAAATCTCATAAGATTAAGGCACCTCAAACTCACGTCATTATCAACAATTTTATTCGCTTTGTAAATCTTAATCATCGCTCAATATCTTAAAATTTTATTTGACCATTTTTTTTTGGCACCACAATATGATTCTCCCTTAATAATAATAAAAGTCGACTTAAAATTCATCAATGTATAAAATAGTTGAACTTGTATTGAATATTTGCTCTATTTTTTTTTTTTTTTGAGCTTTTGTGGATCTCATTCATCACCCAGTACTTAAATAATTAAACATAATTAATCAATCATTGCTCCACAATATTATTCTCTCCTCCTTATAAGAGCAATCGACTTAGAATTTATCATTCTATAAAATAGTGCCAACTTCTATCACAAATTTCTCCGAAAACATGAGCTGTCAAACTTTTATCAAAATTTCGTTTGATTTTTCAATTCTTCGAATTTTCTTCGAATCTTTCTCCAATTTCTCGAATTAAACGAAAGTAGCATCCGACGAATGATTGGCAAGTTAAAACTTAGTTAGTTTGGTCTTAACTACCTTCAAGCGTTACTCAAAGTGTAAATTGTGTTTTATAAGTTCATTAAAGGGAGCACATAGACTCAATACCATTTCTTTTTTTTTCCACGAGTTTCTATTACTTTATTACTTGTGATTCATTAATGAATAATATAATGACGTGGTCTTTTAAGCATCAAATTATTTATCATTCCTAATTATCCTTAAGCACTTAAAATTTCAAGTGTCACTTGATCGAAATTTCAATCATAAATTTTCGACTGATATATATTCTAATTTCCTGATTCTTATAATAATCTACTTGGTTGAAGTCTTAACATCCAGTCTTCAATTATTACTTCTTATTATCTTTAGATCCTCAAAAGTATTTTCAAAGAAACTCTTAAATCTTCTATCAATAGGATGCTCTTCTACTCTCATAATCCATAATTTTTCAAACATTATTCCTCTCGTAGTCCTTTAAATAATTTATTCGAAATTTATCTTTATTTTTCAGAATTGATAACTCCTAAAACTTCATTGCAAGGTAGCCTCTTAATTATATCTCGTTGATCATAGACTATTTTAATATTATCTAAGATTACTGATAATAATTTATTCATTAATTTAAATTCACTTCTAATAAGCTATTCTTATAGTCGGTATCTCAAACTATAATGAGTTTTAAATCATCAAATCATTCAAAATTTATGATTTCTAATTATTTCCCAATACTTTAAAATGTCTCTTCTAAATACTCCCCATCATTCAAAGATCATTTTCTAATTTCTCTCACATGCTCCTAACTCATATAAATTTTAAACAAATAGATCCTTAAATGCTCAATTGAAGCTTTAAATCTTACGTTATTGATTATCACACTTTCTTAAAATCCTTCAGTCCTCAAAGATCTAGAGTTTGGGATCTATTCGAATCAATGTCACCACAATCACCATAATGTACTTACATAAGCCATACAGTCCTCGAAGAAGTAAAGTCTGCGCTCTGATGCCATCTCTGTCACAACCCAGAATCCTAGGCAACCTCGAGGGCCTATAATTCCAAGTTATGTATATCCGTTTATCGTCTTAACAAGCGTGTGGTATCATAACACGAAATTCTAGACCCTCGAAATCGGTTAAGATTCTGAATCGTGACATGATATATATATATATATATATATATATATATATATATATATATATATATATATATATATATATATATATATAAAGAGAATTATACTGAAAATATCTCAAATTCTAAGACTTTCCGAGCCAAAAGCTCCGACGAAGACATGTGGCTTTCGCTCCGAAAGTCTCAGAAAGCATTGGTCCATAAGCAAACTTGAGGACAACAGATTTAGTGAGATTTACTTGAATTGGTCTCATTTTTTGAGTAAAAACTGATATTCCTAGTTTTTTAAGTCTCTCGAACAAGGCCTAAAGATTATTTGCTCCACCGACAATCACCTCTCCGTATGAATACCACCTCCTCCATTTCAGCCATTAAAATCACTAAGGCCTTCTTCTTCTCAGTCACCAACCAGTTATGAAACTTTTAAATCCAACCATCTCAACCATAAAACCCACGTCGTCATCAACCCCACAGCCAGCCATCGATAAGAGGATCAAGATCATTTTTGCGGAAGATCAGGGTGAAACACGATCTCTATCATCATATCCAACCCAATCAATGGATTTTAAGGATTTTCCGACATGAACGCTTTCATTAAACATGTGGGCGCGAACACAGAGGTACGTAAATACTGTTTTTCCTTTTTATTTTTTCAGTTTTCAGCTTTACATATATATATATATATATATATATATATATATATATATATATATATATGTTGTATCAGCATATCGACCGATACATATCAGTCATCTGGAAACTGATACCCAAAATTGAAACTGATATTGATAACTTGGTCGCCACACTAGCACACTGTCTAGCTCGAGTAACCATTTTCGCCACACATAAGGGAGCACCCATACAACACAAGACCTGTACACCTCTACGCTCGCACGTCACACACCTAGCTCCAAGGCTAACGCCATCATGCTAGCTAACCAACCAAGCTCCAAGGCTCACACGCCTTCCTGTTGGAAACCAAAGTATTGACTCTGTCACATCCTCCCCCACTTCATAATGTCAACGTCCTCGTTGACACCATAATCTGAAGGGAATGACCACGCCACATACCTCTCAACCTGATAATGTCAACACCTATGCTAACGCCCAGTACCATGCATCAGTTCATCAACCTTCGTCTTCACCCCATGCAAAGTCTCCCCAAATACTTAGCCCCAAGGTCTGGCACCTCCCCGCTAGCTTAAACTTGGCCCCATCCGCATTTCACTCGGCATGAAGTCATACCAACTTCTCATATGAATAATAAACACAGTGATTCTTCACGCGGTCCCATACCAGCATTATCCATCACCATGTCATTCACCAAGCATTTGTGACCAATTCACCCACCAAATCCTGCCTTCGCAACACCATGATATCTCGGTTATGCCTTCACCCCTCTATTTCTGAAGCTCTCTTTTAGCTCAACCTAGCTCTAAGGTCTTCACACCTTCCTGCTAGCTCATTCAGCATCACCCCACTATGGATCAATCTGACCCTCTAGTCCTAAGGTCTTTTCACGTTCTCACTAGCTCTCCAACATTACCCCTTCCAGCTTGATCTGACTCTGCTTCCAACTGTCACGGGTGTTGGTACGCAATTTTTGGGAATCCTCTCGTGTTTGAGAAAATACTCTAAAAAATAAAGCTGCCTTGTAAGGTGAGGTTTGCCCAAATTATATATAGCCCAAGACCTCCTAGCTCACAACCGATGTGGGACTATTCTAACATAAGCATCCTATACTCAATTAAGGACTTTAAGGTTTATCTCAATTTAACAATAGCCCGAATATATTTGGAGAAAGTGTACGCTCATGTAGATTGTATGTCGTAGAGTACTTGATCACATGATTAGATCCAAGTGAAGGAGTAGCCTAATAACCATGATTACTAAAAAAAGAATTAAACAAAAATATATGAAGCTGCAAGGTTAATTAATGTTGTCAATTACACGAAAAATAAATTGAACTACGGTTGTACGATTCATTTCCTGCGCAGTCAACACCATTACTCATGCAGTTTTATATTATTTTAATGATCTTTATTATAGTCACTTCTTTCATATGGAACCTGATCATAGCTGGGAGAGCAGGGGGATATTTATCAGTGCCTAGGGAATGGGAGTTTATAAAAACGATACGGTGGAACAAATGAATGACCATGGGAGGATCATTTGTGGTAAGTTTTTACCTTGTTCTAGATTCTAGAATGTGGGTTGTGGTGCTATCCAATATGTTAATCCAACTATTGGGTACTCACAAAAAATAACATGAAAGAGAACAATAAAAAATGTAAAAGCAAAATTGTTCAAGAGATGGCCTAGCTAGAATGTGAAGACCTATACCTATATGTCATAATATTGTTTGGTTCTGAGCTCAGGTCTCCGCCCTGATTTTATTTTTGGTATGGGCTTAAGTCCCCACTCAAAATGGGTCATGACATATAGCGTCCGATTAGGATTTTTCCCTATCCAATATGGGACTATTACATAGAAGGAAATAGTCATATTTGCAGTACTAAATCAGTGTTGAACTCATAATTATATTTTTCTGCTTATCCTGATACGGATGAGAATGAGACTTAGGCAAAATTGCGGCTTAGAAATAGTAGGAAGTGTTGTGCAAAAACCCTTAGAAAGTCTTTTCACTCCCAATCTCATTAATGACTTTCACATGCAGAGAAGAAAATCAATAATCAGATAAAAAATAACACAAGAAGATAGAAAAAGAAAAAGATCGCACCACAAACAAGAACAAGATTTACGTGATTCAGCCTAAGTCTATGTCTGCGGGCAATCAAACAAAGTATTTCTACTATCAAGAAGAAGATGCATAAAGGCTATAAAAAATGAAAATCGTATTCTCCAATCTTATCCAACACAAGAGAGCCACAAAAACCTGTGCCCGAAAAAAAACCAATCACGTCCAAAAAAAATTTAGACTTGGGATCTTCTTGGGATCGTATTCTCTCTCTAACTCACTCACACAAGAGAGATCCCAAGTCTAAAAAAACCACCCACGTCCAAAAAGATCTCTCACCTTGTTATTTTCTCTCACTTACCAAATATAACTTACCTTTTATTCTTACCTAGTTTTCCACTTAGACTAAGACTCTTCTTTCTCTTTGCTTTCTAATTTTAGAGAATAATACAAGTTTTCAATGTAAGTGACTTTCCTCAAACAAAAGCAAACTAATATGGGGTCCTATTCATAATCGACATAACCAAGTTCCAACAATCTCCACCTTGGCAAGATTTACAAACCAATAATAATTCTCCACCTTTGACATGAATCTCATGTCATTCAAATATAGAAAACAAAATCACCCAACTTCAATTTCAACTTCAAACTACCTTCAAACGTGCCCACCAACTCCAATGCACCTCGGAAGTGCCAAATTGCCAGTGCACTCGAAAGTGTCAAGCTGCCGATACAAATGCACCAAAAAGTGTCAAACTATCAATGCACCCAAAAAGTGTCAAAGTGCCAAAGCACTCAAAAGTGTCAAACTGCCAATGCACCAAAAAAGTGCCAACTGCCGATGCACCAAAAAAAGTGTCACTCTGTCAAAGCACTCAAAAGTGACAAACTATCAATGCACCCAAAAAGTGCCAAACTATCGATGCACCCAAAAAAGTGTCAAACTGTCAAAGCACTGAAAAGTGTCAAACTACTAATGCTCCGGAATGTGCGTGCCAAGTTGCCGATGCACCCACAAAATAAGTGTCAAACTGTCAATGCACCTGAAAGTGCCAAAGCTGCTAATGCTAATACACTAGAAAGTGTCAAAACTGCTAATACACACAACAGTGTCAAATTGCCAATACACTCAAACGTGCCAAACTACTATTTATATAAGTTTGGAAGAATTTTTTTCCTCTCAACCTTCTGATGTTGGATGTTTCTGTTGTTCTCGAAATACATTGTCGACAATGGTCTAGAATGATTTGGCGTAGCAGATCTTCAGGCTGGTAACCAGTTTTAGATTCAATAATGGTAGATGATTTCATATTTATTTTTTATTTTTAAAAAAATTGTCACAATTGATCAATCGACATTTCCTTTCGATCGATCAACCTAGACCAGATTGCCCAAATTCATTAAACAGTGAATTAATGTTCAAAAAGTGAAGTTAGAAAGTGGAAAATAATGAGTTCCAATGCATAAATTTTTCTTATTTTTAGGATGGATTTTAAAAGAATGATTCCATCAATTTTACAGAAAATTCACTTCCTAAAATACATCACTTTTGCACTAGAAAGCGTGATAAGGAGATCCGAAGGTTGAAATTAACATAATCTATAAATTATTCAACAAGAATTGAAGAAACATGTACTAAAAAGAGAGAATATATATATCTTAGGACCCCTTTTTACCGAGTAACTGGAACTCTGCCTCAGTAAGCAGCGAGTGTTCAGGTCAAAAAGTGAAAGGTGTGGATCAGTGCATGAGAGAGAGGATGACTAAGCTAAATTTGTTAGCCCAGTTGATTCGAGCAAGTAAATCCGTTGGGATGTCTCTACATCCAATGCCCCAAACCATCTGGTCTAGAGAGTCATGGATCTAAAACTCGATACAAGGATCATTTAGAAAGCTTAAGAGAATAAGGCATTGCACAGTCACCAGTGAAAAAAGAGAGACAATACTGTGAAAAACTTATGGTTAAAAATGTCAATTGATAAAAGAATTTTTTTGTTAAAGTCAATTCATGGAGCAAAGCCTAAAGTACATGTGATTTAAACCCCGTTGGATGAAAGATTGAATTATATTAGGGTCAACCATAAGAACAAGTTATCATGTGAACCATTATCACCTCATAGAGACATAAACTTGTGGTTTCATTAAAATTGGTGAGATAGGATAATGGGATGCTGCGTAATACATTATTTCACTGAGTACCCGATCTAATCTTAATGAATGTACGTTCTTAACAAATTTACTGAAATTGGGTAATCGAAGTTTGTAGATATCTTCACTGAAAATCCTCAGTAGACACAACTCCTCTTCTAGGAATCACCTAGAGGTTTAATAGCTTGTTGCATACGCTAAATGCAACCGTGCTCCCTACGAAAGTGTCCTTTTATTTTAGTAGGATAATATTATTTCTCTATGTGCTGGGGACTAGCAAAATGCCGGTTTGGGGTGTGACAAACGACATATTTATACATTTTTTATATCCTGAAGTGATGTTTTCTGGTATCTAGTAAAAGTTAATTCACTCTTTATAAACTTTTTTCTAGTAAAGCTTGCAGGTACTTCTCCAGATGATGAGAATTGTAGAAAGCGGGTTGCAAACAACAAATTGGAATAGAAAGAAAATAAGCATTATTGTTGGAGATTGTGAAAACTCGATCGATCGAGGCTTGTACTCAAAAATCCGTGAATTGAATCTGAAAGTACTCAAATCAAGTGGGGTAGAAACCCTAACTTCGGGAAATGATATAAAAAGATGTTTTGAAGTCCCGAGAGGTCATTCTTAAACCCTAGACAAGGCTGATGACACATTGGGAGAAGAAGAACCTGAGAAGAACAACACCTCAAGGGATAACTCAAAAATCTAAAAGATTGGAGAGCCATCATCAAGCAATGGAAGGCTAAAAAGCTTAATTGTCTACGATCAGAGGAGGTTAAAAGATGAGTAAATGAATGGTTTAGGGTTTAGATTTATGTTTTATTGAGAAAAGATTTGATTGTATAATCGTTGCTACTATATAAAAGCACGAATGATACTTCCTATTTTTATCAATTTTGGTTTTTTCATACCCTAAGAACAAAATACCCCTAAGCTTCCCTATCTACCCTTATGTTCTTCCTTTTCTATACCTATATTTTCTATTTTAGGGTTTAGATTTATGTTTTATTGAGAAAAGATTTGATTGTATAATCGTTGCTACTATATAAAAGCACGAATGATACTTCCTATTTCTATCAATTTTGGTTTTTTCATACCCTAAGAACAAAATACCCCTAAGCTTCCCTATCTACCCTTATATTCTTCCTTTTCTATCCCTATATTTTCTATTTTTTATAATTAGACTTCTAATTAAACTAGACTCTTCCAGCTAATTAAACAAAATCTAAAGCCACTTCTAATTAATAGAGTTCTTCGAACTACTTCTAATTATATTAGGCTTGTGCTACTACTTCTAATTATATTAGTTTTGTGCTAAAAGAACTTCTAATCATTCTAATCATATTAACTAGACTTCTAATTAACAGGGTTCGAAACTATACTTCTGTAATGACCCTAAAATCTGAAACATACTTGAGTGCTTTGGTATATGTGTCTGACACAAAAATTGAGATAAAACTTAAAAATTTTATAATAATAATATTAATTGAAATATTATTAATTTGTATGCGTGTGAGGTCATAGGTCACGTATTATGCAAGTCTGAGTTCTGATGAGCTACTTGGTGGAATGCTATACACCAAGTGAAGTGTATGTATTCAACACCGGATATTTCACTTGAGAAAGAGAAATATTAGAGATATTTCTCTAAGTTAGCTTATAAGGGAAGGAAGAGTTAGAATTCCTTACTCTATCTCCTTCTTTGATGTTCCGGTTGATTTGGTTGTAACTACGAGAGCCTGATTTGTGCGTCTTCTTGATCTTCCGTCGATTTCCTAAATCAAAGCTTGAGGAATCACAGGATCTAGGATGCAAGTGTGTAAAAAGGGACGGGTTAATCTGTCATGCCTGAGCTAGAAGCGAGTACACCTCTAAGTATAGTCGCGGTGTTGAAATCCTAACTCTGGGGATCGTTGACAACGACGGAAACTCGAATTACGGATCCGAAACCCTCCTCGAGCTGCAATATCCGTGAACCAAGAAGCGACTCTAAAAGAGGTGAGTTACTAGGTATTTGTAGAGGTTTAGATGTCATAAATATGTGTTTATAGGTTAAAATCAATGAACCTCATTAATGACAGAAACTGTCATTTTCGATCGATCAAATTGAGTATTTGATCGATCAAATTATAATCCGATCGATCAAATTTGGGATTTAATCGATCGAATTATATAAATCCCCTATAGAACAAGAGGGTAATTTTGAGGAAGTTGATGCCCGATAAATCCGATCGATCAAATCTGCGGAAGTTGATGCCCGATAAATTTGATCGATCAAATTTGGAACTAATCAATCAAACTATAAAGTGATTGATCAAGTGGTAGAATGATCGATCAATTGAGAAATTGATCTATCAAATTGAGAGATTGATCGATCAAATTTGGGATTTGATCGATTGAATCGTATAAATGCCTTATAGAATTGGAGGTCTGAAATTCTAAAATTTTGACTTTGAAAATCCAATCGATCAAATAGGAGGATTGATCGATCAAATTGAGGATTCGATTGATCAAATAGGGAGGTTGATTGATCGAAATTCCTCTATTCAGTATGTGAATAAATATGTGAATAAATGATCGATCGAATAGTGAATCCGATAGATCAAATAGGGAGTTGATCGATCAAATTCCTCTGTTCTGTCTATGAAGGTTTAAGGGATTCGATCGATCAAATAAAGTGATTGATCGATCGAATAGTGAATCTAATCAATCAAATAGGGAAGTTGATCGATCGAATTCTCCTGTTTTGCCTGTTTTAGTTTTCTGGGGAAAGCAAGGCTGGACTTTATACTAGTCATTGTTCTGACATCTTTGACACTTAGTACACCGTACGTATGATCTAGGTTAAAACCGAGACACTTTAAAAAGCATTGAATTTGCTTAGAAAGACCTGATTTGAGGTAGGAAAAATTCAACTTAACTTGTATCTGATTATGACTGCATGGTCTCCCAGCATTTGTATCTGACTTCTGTTTTAAAAGCACGTCTTGCATATCAATAAAAGCTCTTTTATATCTGATCTCTGCTATCTGATATCTGTTTTCCTGATTCCCGATGTTATCTGATATGTATTAATTTAAAGTTCCTGTGACGAATCCCCCTCACATGGCAGGATATCCACGATCGGCACGGCGGGATATCTGTATATCTGATTTGTAAACCTTCTGGCACAAGTTACTCTACTTTGAAGAGGCTTCATATAAAGATCTGAAATTGTTCATTGAACGACGATGGTCGGGGTTATCCATCGGCAAACATCTGACTACCACGTGCTATATTCACGGGAGTTATTTAAATATAAAATTTAAGTCACTAAATACTATATGCATAGCATCTGAAAACTCTGAAATTAAAGTTTTCTTTCTGATATTCAGCATCTGTTTTATTCTTTAAAGTTTTGCATTCTGTCATCTGATCATATCTGTCTGTATTCTCTGATTTGACCATCTGTTCTGAGCTATATTCTGCAAACCATATTTTATATTTTAGATATAATTTAATTGAGTTTCTTCTATTGAGCTTAGATGGTTAGCTCACCCCTGACTCTATATCATAAGTTCTGAGGCTAGGGCTCTTGGTACTGAGAGTGACCCAGATTATCAACCCAAGGCTGCGGCTGAGGTTGAGGAAGACACTGACACCCTAGCTAACGAGTTCTATTAGTTGCTTGGGTATTTAGTTTTGTATTTTGGGATCTGTACATGTGTATTTTGGATTATCTGTGTGCCTAGTGGCTACTATTTCTGTATTATTTTTACTATAGATGTTTTACTTATAGTTGTATACATTCTATAAGAACCACTATTGGGAACCATTGTTTTGGGTGATGAATGTCCATCACCAGTGGTTCTTCTTAGTTCCTTTTTGAGGATATATATTCTTTTATTATACATATAGATATTGTTTTATTTAAAGCCTTATATGATGACTCGATCTGCCTCTTTAGATAGTGTCTGCTTTGATTTCAGACAGATGAGCAGACACTCTTTGATTTGTTCTGGGGATCATCAAGGGTTATGATCCTGATGGCATGGGTTTTCAGGTGCGGAAATCCGGGCTGTCACAACTTCTAACAGCATAATTTCTTTTAAGCCTTTCTTTTCCTATTTCCTCTTCCGCCATCCTCACTAAAGCTTTCAATTCACATGAAATTGGTAGAAATTGAGATTCTTTAAGAGCTGACAAGCAATTTGGGAGTTGGGATTTCGTCAAAGGAGCTGCTACAGAAAGGTAAATCAATTATTATCCTTTTCTGTTTGTGTTTTTTGGAAATAAAGGCTTAACTCTCAGCTCCATCAAGGCCTAGGCATTTTCCAGTGTATTGGTTATGTCCTTAACATTTTCGCATTAAAACCAAATATATCGCTCTTCGTTTACCATTTTTGCTTTCTATTTTCACACTTAACAAATCAAAAACTATAACCAAACCACCATATTCTCCTCAAACCATCAAAACATCATAGAACAAAAAAAAATCCTGCATAACCCTAACCATCCAATAAAAGCAACAAAATTACCAGATCAGGTCCTCTCCTTTATGAGCTTATAGATCAAAACAGAGATTCCGATGGCATGAGAAGCTTCAGCTGCGACGAACAGGTTATCGTGATCGTGGATGATGAATCGAGGGCCGCCATGCCCGACACCACCGTCAGAAAAGCCTTCACCTTCGGTGGTTGCCGCCTCACCCCCCGGAGACGACGTAGATCGGCCTCCTTGGTCCTCTCATCCTAGCAAAACCAGAGTTAATACGTACGGGGTTGGGAAAAAGGAAAAACCAGAGACGAGGTTTTTAGAATTTAGGAGGCGAGGAAGTTGTTTAAAGAAGAAGGCCTTTTGGCTTGGAGGTACACATAGTCGGTGCACGTTAGCCATGGATGGGGGGAGACCCCTTGGTCGACCTTACTAACACTTGGCGCTGACTCAGATCTTTGATGCTGTGGAGATCGTGACTGCAATACAGCTTTATTTGTAAAATGCAACCGTTTGCCGATAGAGAACTTTTTCATCTGAGATATTTTTCGTTTCTTTGCTTTTAGAGGAGTCTTGAGATTTGAATGAAAGAGAGGAGCGTTTTCAACGGTCATATTTTTGAATGGAGGGTGGAGATCGGCTTAAAATTTTCAAATTTTGGTGAACTGTCACAAGCTTTGATGTGTTCTCTTAACCCTTTCCTTTTTGTGGTCAATTACTAAAAATGCCATTGATGCCACAGAGAGGGAGAGAATATCAAACGGGAAGGTGAAAATATAGCGAATTGCTTAGTACCATTAAAGATTGTAGTGTCCCTATCTCTACCACCTTGTGGTATCCCATCTCTACCATTAAGGTTTGTCTACATAACGATCTGGGCCGTTGTAGCTTTTGAATAAGGACCCAACTATCCTGACCGTCATTTAAACACCAAATGTTGTTTGAACGATCTGACACCGTTTATTGGCTTATGATCTTGGAAATCCATACCTTTAAAATTTCATCAATTGAAGGGCTATAGGTCCAAAAATCACACTTTTTGGGAGATTCTAACCATCTTATATGTGCACTCTAATGTCAACGGTTGTTCTTAAGTTTGATGGTTGTTATTAAAGTTCAACGATCGGATGGTTTACATCCATTTAGAAGCATTGTCCTTTGGATGGGACATGTTCCAAGGATGGATTGCGACTTGAGAAATTTAGATTGATCATAGATGTCTGCCACATGGCACAATGATAAATCACACTTCAATCGGTAGTTTAATGGTGGAAGATTATTTAAACACTATTTAGTGTACACTTTTTGGGAGATTCCAACCTTCCGCTCTGTGCACTATAATATCAATGATATTTCTTAAGTTTGATGGCTGATAATAAAGTTCATCGATCAGACGGCTTACATCCACTTAGAAGCATGGTCCTTTGGCTGGGACATGTTCCAAGGATGGGTTGTCACTTGGGCTTAGATTATCTAATAATAACATGTTCTTGTAAGGCGGCAGAAAACCTGAAACAGCGAGTGCTGATTTTTTTCCATTTATGACCACTAAAAGCCGGTTTCAACGAACAAAGCTCGTGGTTCTCCTACAGGACACGTGTATCTTCCAGGTCTCCTTCAAGCCACTCTGATAGAAACACGTGTCCCACCAGATAGGAGGGGACAATTGTTTGCTAAAACGACTCCACTTTCATTAAACTACTGAATTACCTATTCTTTAGCACAAGATAATTACCTTAATAATGAAGATAAGTGTGATTCAATCATGAGCAACCATTTGTACGATATACATCTTATTTTTTTATAAGATGTGTTCCGATCATGGACAACCATTTGGATTTTTTAGATTTCCCAAATATTTGCAACATGGCATAATAGTGCGGTATTCTTTGATGGTGTAAGATCGGAGCTATCTGAGACAACTCGGAAATCCAAGATTTCAAACGACGCTTTAAACCCATTGATTGCTTCAGATCAGATGATGGAGATCAATTTACACCTCGATCTTTCACAAAATGGATCTTGAGAACATTGAGCACCTATCAGACGGACAGTTTGTGATTCCACGTGCCACAGATCCCAAAAAAAAGCCCTAAATTCATGTTTGTGTGTGATGTGTGGCATATGATTCTAGGGTCTTTTTTGGGGTCCATGACACGTGGAATCACAAACGGATCATCTGATAGGTGCACCATGATCCTAAGATCCTTTGTGTGGAAGATCAGAGTGAAAAACGATCTCCATCATCTGATTCGCAACAATCAATGATTTTCAGTAGACCTGACGTGTTGCGCTTGAAATCTCGGACTTCCGAGTTATCTCAGACAGATCCGATCTTACACCATCAAAGAATACCTCACTATTATGTCATGTTGTAAATATTTTGGATCAATCTAAACAATCCAAGTGGTTGTTCATAATCGGAAGACATCTTAGTAAAAAATAAGATGTATATCGTCCAAGTGGCTGGTCATGATTGAATCACACCTATTAACCAATTGTATACCGATCAAGGATCATTAATATTAACCGTTAAAAAACAAGAAAAGATAATTTTTAATTTTTAATTTTTAATTTTTAATACTATTTACTGTGTACAAGAATTGTTTCATAGAAGAATTGAAGTAAATTCACAAATGAGTTTGTATATGCATAGTGCATGGCCCGTCCATATTTTGTGATTAGTTAATATGAAATATTATATTGATATGATTTACCATTTACAATAATTGCCGGCTCGCACTGAAAAAAAAATCTAGCTACGCTCCTATCGTTGAATTGATCCAATCTATCAGTACCTACAAAATGGTACAAAAAATATAAATTCGGAGAACAAGAGCATATAGGATCCCAAACTTTGTGTTGCATATTCTCCAATTTGTTGGTAAGTTTTCAAAATTAATTATTGATTATTTCTTCCTTTTTTATAAAATAAGTCGAATTCGATAGAGCTATTTGATTGAATTTACCAAAGGAAATACTGAAGAATGCACAATCAATTAGTTTCGATTTATAATTTTGTTTATTTTTTTA
This sequence comes from Chloranthus sessilifolius, assembly GCA_021018995.1. Taxonomy (NCBI): domain Eukaryota; kingdom Viridiplantae; phylum Streptophyta; class Magnoliopsida; order Chloranthales; family Chloranthaceae; genus Chloranthus; species Chloranthus sessilifolius. Next base: position 50,504,383 of record CM037584.1, on the reverse strand, counting down.
TGTATATATTCACTCTGGGTGGCGGTCATATGTTCTAACTTAGTTTCAAAATTACCCCAATGGAGGGATTTTTACCATCTGTTGTTATAAAAAAGTCACTTATAATATATTGATGTTACTTTCATTCGTGCAGGTTTTACTTGTGCTCCTCCCACAAACATCTTAAAAAAATTATTTGATCATTCTCTGACTAATATATCTTTCATTCATAAAAGGTACATATTGTTTTATGAATAAAGAGTTATCTTAATTGGTCATGTATTATATATTTTGGATATCTAAAATGATAGATAATAATTTCATTTTCAAGTTATATAATCTCAAATTTATTATTTTTTGCTTAATCAAAGTCATTCTTAATAACTAATAATTTTGTTCATTCTGATGATTACAGCTTGAGATCTTTCCAATATTTTACAGTATTACCATAATGACACCAACTAAAGGTTGAAGCCTACTTTATCTATGTGATTAATTTATATATAATTATAAAAATCATATGACTCTATTTTTTTAAAATAATATATTATATACTCAACATAATTAGGTGAAGATAAACGTCAGCTTCAGCGTAAATATGATCGTAAATATGATAGGCTGAGATACGCTGACCTATCAAGTGAGAATAAAACACAATATATTCAAAGTATCAAGGATGCAAGACAGAAAAGAGTATCAAGAGAAAATGATAGTTCCCAAAATATTCTAACATCTTCAACGGACAACCCTATAGGTGAACTCTAAAAGACATAATGCATGATGGTTCACCGTTTGGTGGAAAAAAATTAATCTTCAGAGGAGATTTTCGTCAAGTGCTTCCTGTCGCCCCACGTGGAACAAGAATTGAAACAGTAGACGCAAGCTTAGTTATGTCATATCTTTGGCCAAAAATGAAAAAATTACGATTAGAACAGAATATGAGAGCAAGATCAGATTCTTATTATAGTGACTTTCTCCTTCGTATTGGCAATGGTGAGGAACCAACAATTTCAAAAAATTTAATTCGTATTCTAGACGAAATGATGATTAAATATAAAGATGATAAAATATCTGAGAATCTATTAATTGATGGTGTATTTCCTTCATTAGAACAGCATGCTCATTCTACGGAATATACCACTTGTCGAGCAATTTTAGCTACTAAAAATGAGTTCGTTGATGGTCTAAATGAAAAATTAATTACATGCTTTCCTGGAAAAATTATAATTTATCATAGCTTTGATTCTGCTATTGATGATTCCAACAATTATTATCAAGAATAATTTCTAAATTTGTTGATTCCGAATGGTCTTCCACCGCATAAGTTAGATCTCAAAGTAAATTGTCCGATTATGCTACTACGAAATTTGGATCCTTCAAATGGATTATGCAACGGCACCAAAATGGTTTGTCGAGATTTTAAGAAAAATATTATTCTAGCAGAAATTATCGTTGGCCAATATGCTGGAAAACAAGTTCTACTTCCCAGAATACCTCTTTGCCCAACAAAAAATGAATGGTACCCATTTAAATTTAAGCGTAAACAATTTTCGATTCGCCTCAGTTTCGCTATGACAATAAATAAAGCACAAGGCCAAATTATTCTAAATGTTGGAATATATCTCCCCCAATATGTTTTCTCACATGGACAATTATATGTCGCATTATGAAGAAGGACATCGATGACAACTATAAAAGTGTTAATCAAACCCGATGCAATTAACTGCAAGAAAAAAAAATTATACAAAAAATATAGTATATAGAGAAGTTCTTTTACCAAACAGGTATGTGATATATTCTATGTTGTTTTCTCGCATATATAATTTTTAATATATTAATATTTTTTATTACTTCTAATTAATTATATCGATAAGTTTCAATGTTTAAATGTAGGTAGCAATGTCGAATGAAGAATTAATTTCTCCAGCTCGCATACCAATTAGCTCGCTCCAGTTAAATCAACGAATATGGACTATCAGAGCAAGAGTAATCGAACGATGAAATATACATACTTATACAAATTCAAAGGGACCTGGTCAACTTGATATATGATAAGGTAAAATAATAACTAATCATTATCTCATACTTTCTATTATATCTAACAATTCTTTCTGTAATAGCCCGAAAAATCACGCTAAACTATGACCTCGGGATCCGTGCCCGATTGGTCACAAGTTTGACCAATCAGGAGATCAAGAGTTAGCATAGAATGTGATGAACGGACGAGATGTGATGGGTTGAATGCCTATGTGGTGTGTGTTGTGAATGTGAAGTCGCATACACCTACCGCGGTGTATGTGCTCAACACACACGTGAGGAAAGGGATAAAAGGGTTTAATAACCCTAAATGTGTGTTTTTGGTGGTTGAGAGAGAAGTAAAGAAGAGAGAGAGAGAGGAAGTAAAGAGAGGAGTTATTGCAACTGATTTGGAGGGGGGATTCAAGCGATAAAAGCCGGATTCAACACGGTTTGGATCTGTTAGAGCCAAAGCTGGAAACCCTAGCCTTTCAACCACTGGATTGAAATCAACTTGCGATTGATTCAAGGTAAATTTTTGTGAATAAATGCATAGATCGTAGAGTTTAAATTGTAGTTGAAAATGGTTTAAATCATAGAATAATGGTTTAGAAAAATAGAGGAAAAAGTGTGGAAAAAGATGGGGAAGAACAGCTCGAAAGGGGCTGAATCTGACAATTTCGATTAATCGAAATTGGGTTTCGATTAATCGAAATTGGCCAGGAAGTTGAAAAGCCAGAGGACCCCGATTTCAATTAATCGAATTGGAATTCGATTAATCGACTTTGGATTTCGATTAATCGATTTGGGTATCGATTAATCGACTGGGAACCTCCAGTGGACCCCAGGGGTTGGAGGAAATGGCTTGAGGAAAAATCGACTAATCGAAATGGGATTTCGATTAATCGATTTCAGTTTTCGATTAATCGATTAATCGATTTTAGGAACTCGACTACTCGAATTGAGAATCGACTTTGCGAAACAGAGAATTTCGATTAATCGATTTCAGTTTTCGATTAATCGATTTGGGATCGATTAATCGATTTTAGGAACTCGACTACTCGAATTGAGAATCGACTTTGCGAAACAGAGAATTTCGATTAATCGAATGAAAATCTCGATTAATCGATTTGAGAATCGATTAATCGATATTAACTTTCGATTAATCGATTTTGGAATTCGATTAATCGACTGAGATAAATTATGTTGACTTTTGGGTTTGACTTTAAGATTCTTGGAGAGTCTTGGACCTTCTTTATTGCATCCTTAGTGATGTGTTTCACCTGTTATGTGGTACCATAGGTGGTACGTGTGAACTAATGCACAAGGAGCCACGTGGGACCTTGCTGCGTTGAGCAAACAAAGACTTGAGGTAGGAAACACCTTGAACATGTACCTTATTTTACAAGAGCATGTATGTAGTGATATAGATTTCAATTCAATTGTTTAATTGCTTAAGAATTGTGAAAAGTGTGTGTGCGTGTGACATCCATAAGAGAAATTCTGATAAGCCATCCCCAGGGGATGAAGAAGTAAAGAGATGAGAGCATCAGGTGTGATGCAAGTAAATGGATACATCCCAGGGATGTATCCAAGATTGAATCATGTTGATAGGACCTAACTGATATAAGATAGCACACTTACACGGTGAATAACTATATGTAAGGCACCGATATTTTTGTTATTTGAGGTTTGATAGGTTATCCCACCGACGTGGCGGGATATCCACGACTGACACGGCAGGATATCCGTGACCGATACGGCGGCGAAACCGTAGGCCAGTGCGGAGGCTTATCCGTACATAGTAAGCACACCCCAGGGGTGTTGATTTGAGACAAGTGAAACCCGCCACCAATCCCGGGGAAAGGGGCTTGGGTACTATATGGTATTCGTGAATACGTTAAACCGTCTATATAGATGAGCGATGAAGGGTATCTCATCGGCTCGATCTATATTGCTCGGGGATTACTTAAGTTGAAAGTTTAAGTTTTGCTTTAGGCCTTTTCAAGATCATTCATGAATAAATGAAAACATAAGTAATGAAACAAAAATGAAATGCTTTTAACTGTTTTCATCAATCAACATAGACACATCATGCATGGCATATCATGGAATATATGTGAGTTATAATTTATATGTTCAACGTGTTTGTTCCTATTGAGCTAGGATGTAGCTCACCCTATGAACTATCGTCGCAGTCCACTACTAGCATTTGAGGGCTTGAGGAGACGATCCCGTGAGTGGGACCTTGCGGCCGGCGAAGAATTGGAGCCACCTCCTGAGGACTTCTTCTAGAGGACTCCGTTGTGGTTTTAGAGATTTTGTACGGCTTGGTATGTCAAGCCTTGATTTTGTTTAAAACCATGTATATAAGGAGTTGGGATTATTCTTTTGGGACGAACCATCCGTGATGATTTCTATCATCGATGGTTCGGATCGGTTCTCCATTCATGCAGAGGCATGAGGGTAGAACTGTCTTTTGGGGAGTTAATTAATATAGATTTAAATTCTGTAATTTCGTTTATTATACTTTTTTATGCTTGATATACCAGTGTTCCGTGCTTAGCTAAAGGGCACGGTCAAGATGATCGTGCTGATGGCACGGGTTTCGGGGTGCTGAAATCCGGGCTGTCACACTTTCCTTTGCAAGATACACAAATTGAAGCAATAATATTTAATGAAGCAGTTGCTGAGTTTGAAAGCACACTTGAGAAAGGAAAATGTTGCTTTATATCCAATGGAATAGTGAAAAGCATAAACCCAAATTATAGACACGCTCATAAAAGTTTTAAACTACATTTTATTATTGGTACTATTATTCTTGAGGATTTTAGTGACATTGGATTTCAAAGAGTTAAATATAACTTCATTCCTTTACATTAAGTTAATTCATATTTTGGTAAAAAAAATATATTCGGTATGTTTTATCTCTTTTTGTTAAATAGATTCATTTTTTTAATTACTATCTACTTTGATCAATTAACTTAATAACTTTTTTTATATTTTATATAGACATGTGTGAATAGTTATTGAAGTCAAAGACGCAACAATTATCACAAGTATAAAAACCAATCGATATTTATTAAATGTGAAGTTATCATTATTGCGGAATGATAAATTTCTACTATAAATATTATTTCTTCTATTTTATGTTTATTTATTATATGTATTATGTGATTTTTTTTATATTTTAATAGTTTCATTTAAATTAAACTTACATTATGAGAAGAGTTGGCAAAAAATAAAGGTGAAACGCTCAATCAAATGGTCAATCAAATGTCAATTATTGTAGCTACTTCATTGACTATCAATGAATTTCAAGGTACACATATTAACAATTCATCTATCAATTTATATGAAATTATTGTTAATTTATATTCATTTATCTTTTATTCATCAGGAGTTATTTCTCTTACTACAACACCAACAACCGTAATCCAAATCAACCCAAACATACTAGAAATTGAAGATATAAATAAATGATAATATAATGTTATAATTTTTTTTCTTTAATTTTTTTTAAAAAGTTTTAATAATTCTTATATTACAAATAAAACAGGCGCAATACAGGTCTCAATCTTAAAAGAAAAAGTTCATTTGAATTAAATTCAAATAATGCTTTCGTGAATGTGGAGCAAATTTCACTTAACCAAATAGTCAAACTCTCTTCACCATCTGAGGTATTAACCTTAATTAGAAGTTATAAATTTTTTCTTTAGAATGATTATTTATTTATTTTTTACATAGATTTTAAACTATTATTGTAGAACTTCAATTAGAAGCATGCATCAAGATAAGGATCCCAGGTACCCCGCATGCAATATATGCAAAACAAGAGTTATTTTAAAAGAAAAATAAGCTGAATGCAAAAAGTGCAAAAAACAGCATGTAGAATACATGTTACGGTAATAACTTTAATATAAACAGACTTATCAATTCTATTTAAGTTTGTAATTTAAGTTCAGAATTAATTATCAATATATATACATTATAGCTATGCACTTCGTGTACAAATTGGTGATGAGAGTGGGGAAATATAGCTCACATTATTTTAAAATGAAGCAAAGAGTCTTATTGGTTCTTCCCCGGAAGATCTTATACTCTTAAAATTGAAGGTAATATTTTTTATTTTATTATATTTTCTTATCAAAGACATTATGACTAATTATGTTTTATTATATGCAGAATGGAGATAAACAATTTCAAATTCACATGAACAAATATCTCGAAAATGAGTATCTCTTTTAAGTTAAAGTGCAACATACAACTTACCAAAATCGTCTACAAGGTCGTACATATGTCAAAGCATTAAATACGAGACTACGGATAATGAAGACAATAAGATCCTTAAGAAAGTTAAAGTCGAGAAGGAATAAATACCCATTTTCGATTTAATTGAATTTTTTAGATTATACGTGTTTGTTAGTTTTTTTTTTTTTTTCTTCACGTTCTATATTGACAATACAAGTAATATATTTTTTATTTTTTATTAAAATTTTCTTATAATTTTAAATTATATATAATATATATATGGGCGGAGTCAAAGAGCTTCAATGACAAGGGAATGGGACCTATGACCTCTAGGTGGATAGGGATTTGCCGAGGAGGTGATGCTTTCAATTCATCTCATTGCAATAGATAAGAAATTTCTCTACGATGTTACCTTTCCATATGGAGTATTACCCATGTTCACTTGCAAAACGCATATAAATATATAGGGAGCGCTTCTACCGTCCATGGGATGCAAGATCTCGTGGAGATCAATGTGGCATCCAAAACACAATTTGGGTGTGATGGAAAGCATAAAGAGAATTTAAAGCAAGATTATAGTAAAAATTTCAATTTAAGAACGCTTATAATCTTTCATTCAACTAGAGAATTAAATTCTCTTATGTTAGTTTGATTTAACAACTCTTATTACACTGGTGTCAAGTGGGACGATCATTACCCTATTTATTTATTTTATTTTAGTGTCAAAACCTTTTAATATAATAGTCGATCATTAGTTTTTTATAAATATATTAATTTTTTTTTAATTAGTGTAAAATATTAAATGTCCATTTTTTTGTAATAAAATAATAGTATTAAGAAAATTGAAGATATTAAATAATATGACAACAAATAAATAAAAATTAACAAAATCAAATTTATTTAATTTAGAGTCTCCACATGCATTTACACGTGCATTTTTACTAGTAAATTTAAATATGTAAATTGATTTCATATTTATTTTATTGCCATTGAAATTATGGTTACGATTTACTTTGTAAGCAAATCTGCCATTCTTTTAGGCTTTGATCTCAGATCTAATACCTATGATTTATATCTGAGCGTTTATACAATAAGAATCATGTTTCTATATTGATAGATTAGATGAACCATGACAATAACTGACAGATCATTCTAACTCATAAGCAGATGATCTGTACTCTTGTTAGATGGATCATACTAATCTATGGATTAAGAATCCTTTCTGAGATTAGTTCCCACTTGTAATGAGGATCGATTTGTAAATCTACTCTTTGAAGCATTAATTTAAACCCTATTAAGTCATTCATAAATCTGTTAACTGAATCTCCATCCTGGGCAGTCTTCTCATTTAGATATCTTATTAATTATTCTTCCTTTTCAAAGTTTTAGAAATTACTTCTTTTAATCAATTTAGTTTTTCATTTTGAAAACCCAAAACGCTTTTTATTAGAAAATACAACATAGATAAATTAATCAATCTTCTCAGAGGTTCGACATCCTTAAGTACTCGCCCTAATTCTACAAACTCATGTGCTTGCGAAGGTTTTATTTTTAAATGATCAATTTTTTTGTACCGCTGTCGGGGAAGATTGCGCTTAATTTTTGTTTATTTTGCATTTTCTATAGCTTTAAGATCAAATAGTTAGGATTCTATCTTTATTTTCTTTTAGTTTCTTTTAGGATTAAATATGATTTATATTATTTTTATTTTCAGGAAAATTTTGAGGTGAAAAGATTTCAGGAAAGATTTGAATTCTCCAAGATGGCGAACACATCCATAATAAGAACACCCGAAGAAAATATAGGAATTTGTTTCACATTTCGTCGAACACAAAGCGTAAGATGAATGAATCATAGCCCCTCTTGTCATCATGTTTTCAATTATGGATAATTAGTTATTGATAGCAAGGTAACAAAATTGGTATCGGTCCATGGAGGACCGATAAGAATCAGCCGATACCAATACGTATCAGCACCTTTAAAATATAAAAATAAAAACAAAAAATAAAACAAGATTTAAAGTCTCGACTCAAACCGATACGTATCGGTATGGGCCGATTTTTTATACCATGACTGATAGCTAACCAAGCGCTAACCACATGCTTCTTCAAGATTATATGAAGGATGTGTTCCCATGGATATATAATTTCGGAGTTACATCATTGTTGTTCTGAGAGAAAGAGGCATGAAAAGTGTATGACATAAAAAAGAATATTAGCATTACCAATTTGTTAATTTCGAAATCAATAAGAATCATCTGTGGACATTTCTTTCTGAAAATTGCAATGGCTCGGGAATTGTTTCAACTTTAGGCCCTGTTTGATAGCAATGAAATCAATTTCTTAGTTGATTTCCTAGGAAATGATTTCATCTAGAAATCGATTTTCCATTGTTTGACTTGTGTGTTTGAGAAATGACTTTCATTGGAAATTGATTTCTCTTGTTTGATTAATATTTTTGAAAATGAGCTTTTAAGTTTGGATAATATATTTTCTACTTTTATGAAAGTAGAAGTTAGTTTGAACAAATACTTAGTGAGAAAAGAAGAAAAAAATTATTTAGGAAAAAACCTAATTTGTCACTTCGTGTTGCACTAGTCATATATTGACCTTATTATTATTATTAAATCATAATTAAATTAAAATATTAACCAATTTTTTTTTAAGGGTAATTTGCATTTTCTGTCCTACTAGTTTGCTTATTTGCATAAACGGTCCTATAGTTTGAAACTGTGCAGAATAGGCCGGCTCCAAGTCAAGTTGTTTCCACGCCAGCATCGACCTCTAAAATGCCTAAAAAACCCCTGACTTTTACAATTCTTTATATATTTAAACTCTCTTTTTCTTTTTACTTTTTACTTTAACTATTGTAAAAATCGAGAAATCGGCAAAATAGCGATCGATAACTTTCACTTCTCTCATATATGATTTTTTTACTTTTATCTCAATATACTAAACCCTTGTCATTCTCTATGAGCCCGCTAATTTGCCGCTATCTTAAGAGAGCAGCCGCTAACTTAAGTTGGTAGCCGCTATCTTAAATTGGCAATGAATTCGTAATTAGCTTCCTTCATCATCATCAATAGCCATCATCGATACCATTGTCCATAAATTTGTAACCCCCTTCATCATCATCAATACCCATCGCCATCTAGATAATGAGATAATATAAATGGTAAAACGGGAGAAAAAAATAATATTTGTTTTTATTTTTGTGAAATTTCTAAAATCTCTTCTTTCGGGTGTTGGTTACAATTGCTTCGTTTAAACGTCCTGTTTTTGAGTATTTCTGTATTTTGCCTCTACAACGACGAATTAAAACTTTGAGAATCAGATAATAAAGATTATATTTTACCATAATTTTCTACCCAACAAATCTTGAGATCACGACTATCATACGGTCAGATTTTTATTTCATATTGCAGATAATACAAAAAATGCCACTACCTTATCTTAGTGGTGTGCTACGATTAGTTAGAGGTTGCAATCTTAAGTTTGCAGCCGCTATCTTACGATAGCAGTTAAACAGGAGAAAAACATAATAGTTGTTTTCCCCTACAGTGACTAATCAAAACTTTGAGAATTAGATAATAGAGATTATATTTTACCATAATTTTCTACCCAACAAATCTTGAGATCACGACTCGACCATACGGTCAGATTTTCATTTCATATTGCAGATAATACAAAAAGTGTTGCTAACTTATCTTAGAGGTGCACTAAGATAAGTTAGCGGCCACTATCTTACGATAGCGGTAAAACGAGAGAAAAAAATAATAGTTGTTTTTATTTTTGTAAAATTTCTAAAATCTCTTCTTCCAGGTGTTGGTTATAATTACTTCGTTTAAGCGTCCTGGTTTTGAGTTTATCTGTATTTTGCCTCTACAACAACAAATCAAAACTTTGAGAATCAGATAATAGAGATTATATTTTACCATAATTTTCTACCCAACAAATCTTGAGATCACGACTCTATCATATGTTCAGATTTTTATTTCATATTGCAGATAATACAAAAAGTGTTGCTACCTTATCTTAGTGGTGTGCTAAGATAAGTTAGCGGCCACAATCTTAAGTTTGCAGCCGCTAACTTACGATAGCAGTTAAACAGGAGAAAAAATAAAATAATTGTTTTTGTTTTGTAAAATTTTCTAAAATCTCTTCTTTCGAGTGTTGGTTACAATTACTTCATTTAAGCATCATGTTTTTGAGTTTTTTTGTATTTTGCCCCTACATTGACGAATCAAAACTTTGAGAATCATATAATAGAGATTATATTTTACTATAATTTTCTACCCAACAAATCTTGAGATTACGACTCGATCATATGGTCAGATTTTCATTTTATATTGCAGATAATACAAAAAGTGTTGCTAACTTATCTTAGAGGTGCGGTAAGATAAGTTAGCGGCCACTATCTTACGATAGCGGTAAAACGAGAGAAAAAAATAATAGTTGTTTTTATTTTTGTAAAATTTCTAAACTCTCTTCTTCCGAGTGTTAGTTATAATTATTTCGTTTAAGTGTCCTGGTTTTGAGGTTTTTTGTATTTTACCTCTACAGTGACGAATCAAAACTTTGAAAATCAAATAATAGAGATTATATTTTTGTGACAGCCCAGATTTCGGTGCCCCGAAACCCGCGCCGTCAGTGGGCTGGCGCTAAGGCCGAGCCCCGAACGGATCACCACGCGACACAACATGCACAGCGGAAACCAAGTAGAACCATTGCGAACTCGTAACATAACAAAATAATGAAACACCATCATTCATCCCAGAAACCCAAAAGACGGTTCTAATTCCATAAGAAAGCCCATGGAAAAAGAATTGGTGAGAACCACCGATAAGGACCTTTCCTTACCGAGCATGGTTCAACAAAATAAATCAATTATAACATTTGGAAGTCATCCCTCTCTCCTTATCCAAAACAAAACAAAATTTAATACATAACTCAGGGTCGGACCTACCCAGGTCTAACACAAAGGAAACAATCCTCGGGATGGGGCTCCTCGAAGTCCTCGCAGAGGGAGTAGTCCGGATCCTCCTTCTCCGGAATCTCTGCCTCAACGCCTTCACCTGAACCTGTGACATTAGTCGGGGAATGAGCTTCATCCAAGCTCAGTAGGGAAAAACTAATAATATACTTATCATAACATCAAACACATATCTTATGGCATAACGTACACAAAGTTGTTTTGAACACATGCATAACATACATATGCAATGCTAATGGAATCATGAACATGCTCACATTTCTATTCCGACATAAGAAAGAAGAAAACTTAAAAGTGTTTACTTAAAGTATTAGAATGAGGAACTATAGCTTCAAGCCCCCGATAAAATACCCACCATCATCACTCACATGAGTCATTTGCACATAAATCCAAGGCCCCGTAGAGTTGGACACTTGGCCGAACATAATTACCGTTATACGGTAGAAATCACAAAGCACATATCACAAAGGGTGTACGGATTGGCGTACCGATCCACGGATATCTGCGTCACATACACGGTATTATCTGAACCTTAAATCCAAAAGTGCATACATATAGCTTATCGCCGTGTGAAGTGATAATTATAATTTACATCAGAAGTCGGAACAAAGTGTGAAAGTCTCTTATACACATCAAATGAATCTCGAAGATTCCATAAGTCTCACATGTTTCCAAGTCATACATAAACACATGCCTCATTTCTTCAAAATCATAAACGGAAATCACATAATCGGATCGAAGAACGTATCATAACATAACACACATGTTTATGAAATAATGCGCATGATACCAAGTTTTCCCTACCTCACAGATTAGACCCGTGCGTGCTCAAGCCTTCACAAAGGTCGGGTTCTTTGTACTCACAAAGGTTCACCTAAACATAACCATTTTCATCCATTAGAATGATGCAAAACACACTGCTAAGGTCCCCTTGAAATCTCAAAGTTAAAACTCACCAAACGCAGAAATCTGGAAAATTTGATCGATCGAATCCCTGTTTGGATCGGTCGACCTCTCTCAGAAACTACCAAACATAACCTCATTCGATCGGACGAATTTCCAATTCGATCGATCGAAAATAACTCAATCGATCGAATTTAATTTCGATCGGTCGAGTTTCGTAGAAAGCCTTTAACTTCAATTATAGTTTGATCGGACGAATCCCAATTCGTTCGATTGAAATTACATAATTCGATCGAACGAATTTAATTCGATCGGTCGAATTCTCACAACAAAATTTTCTATAGTTCTGTTTCTATACAATTCGATCGATCAAACTACAGGTGTCGATCGATCGAAAACTTTTTGTTTGATCGAACGAATTTCTCAGGACTTCGTCTCTCCCCATTTTTAATGTCATTTCGATCGATCGAACCATAATTCGATCGATCAAAATGAGTAGATTTCGCTCAATTTTGGGTTTTTCACTCCCGATCTCTTCTCACTTTGAATAAATCTCATTTTCTTATGATCCTCATATGGATACACACTAATTTAACTCCACACTACAGATCTAAAACAGATATTCACACTCCTTACCTTGATTCAAACGAATCTTCTTCCTTGCTTTAAGAACAGTTTGGGTTTTCTCCGAGTCACAGTAGATCAATCCGGTCCTCGATCGAGCAGCTGCCTTTCTCCGTGCTAACTGATCGATCTCATCAATCACGGGCATTCAATGCCCTAAGGTTATCCTCTCTCTTCTTAACTCTCAACTTCAGCATTTAATATTATATTAAATGCCCTAAGTTTCTTTTTATACTCTAACTCCTACGTTTGGAGGTAAAACAGCTACACCAAAGGGACGTGTGTGAGAGTTTCAAGCTCCCACATCCAGTCTACATAAGATCGATCCGGTCCGTTGAATTGATCTATAGACATTGCATCATTGTTAAAGGGGTCCTCGGTGCATATTCTGTCGGCACACGCACCGAGTCAAACCTATCAAGGCCCAAAAAGGGTCGGGACGTTACAATTTTACCATAATATTCTACCTAACAAATCTTGAGATCACAATTCTACCATACGGTCAGATTTTCATTTCATATTGCAGATAATACAAAAAGTGTCACTAACTTATCTTAGAGGTGCGCTAAGACAAGTTAGCGGCCGTTATCTTACGATAGAGGTAAAACGGGAGAAAAAAATAATCGTAATTTTTATTTTTGTAAAATTTCTAAAATCACTTCTTCTGGGTGTTGGTTACAATTACTTCATTTAAGCATCCTGTTTTTGAGTTTTTTTGTATTTTACCCCTACAGTAACAAATCAAAACTTTGAGAATCTAATAATAGAGATTATATTAATCTTGAGATCACGACTCTTAAGATAACGACAAGATAGGAGGCTCATAGAGAATGATAAGGGTTTAGTACAATGAGATAAAATTTAAAAAAAAAAAAACCTAGTATCTGTCGCTATTTCGCCACTTTGTCGTTGCTTTCTTTGTTTTTACCGCAGTTGAAGTAAAAAGTAAAAAGAAAAAAGAAAAAAGAAAAAGAGAGTTTAAACATATAAAGAATTGTAAAAGTGAAGGATTTTTTAAACATTTTAGAAGTCGATGTTGAAGTAGAAACAACTTAGGTTGGAGCCGGCCTATTTTGCACAATTTCAAATTATAGGGTCATTCTTGTAAATAAGCAAACTAGTAGGGTCGAAAATATAAATTTCTCTTTTTTTTTAATGATATTCTATTACGTTACAAATTAATACCATAATAATCAGTATTTATTACCAAGTTACATACGTCAGAGTTTGAAAAGTCAAACTCAAATAAAGAGTCAAACTTTAACCAAACTTAAAATTTTGATTAATAAAAATATGTAACGCTAAATAACAAAGTTGTAAATGTTAGTATCTACTATGAGTTTACACATTGAAATGAAAGTAAATTTTTACAAAAGTCGAATTTTGATCAAGAGAAAAATTTGTAATGTACCAACAAGTTACAAAAGTCCAATTGCAAATTAACATAATAGTATTCATATGTATCGTGAGGTTACACTAGTCAAAATTTGATCATATATTCACTTTTAATAAAAGTCAAACTTTGACCAAACGTAAAACTTTGATTAATAAAAAAAATTAAGACTAAAGTACAAAGTTACATAGTAAATGCTAGTATGTATTATAAGGTTACATGTTAAAAGAAAATTCAATTTTTAAATTTGAAAGAAAATTCATTTTTTTTAAAAAGTCAAAGTTTGACCAAAATTTTAAACTTTGACCAATAGAAAATTCAGCAATGTACTACAAAGCTACAAATTAACATAACAGTAATTGTATCAATCGCTAGGTTACAGTAGTAAAAAATTTGACAAAATATGAACTTTTTAAAAAGTCAAACTTTGACCAAATGTCAAAAGAAGTAAAATAAAATTTGGTAATATAATATAAAGTAATAAATAAAAAAATGATTATCTCATTGGGGCTACAGAAGTTCAAAAAAAATAAATTGTGTTACAAAGTCAAAGTTTAACCAAATAAAAGTCAAATTTTGAATAAAAGTCAAACTTTGACCAAGAAAAATGAGGCAATGTATTTTCAAGTTCCAAATTAAAATAATGATAGATATTTTTAATTATAATATTTCACTAATTAAAATTTATAATCTTTTATCAAAAATTAAACTTTGACAAAAAGTCAAACTTTGACTAAAAAAAAATTATACTAATACGGCATGAATTTATTTAATAATAGACTCTATCTATAAGCAGGTTTCAAGTTGACTAAAAATAAATTTTGTGTAAAAGTCAAAGTTTGACTAACGGACAAACTATTAATAAATACAATTAAAAATCTAATATCAAATTATACATCAACACGACAGTATCTTTTTTTCGCCATTAAATTATAGAAGTCAAAGTTTAATAAAAAGTAAAATTTTATTAAAAGTCAAAGTTTGACATTGAAGTCAACATTTGACATAAAAAATTTGATAATATATTACTAATACAACTCATTATCATATTTCATTAGTCAAATTTTGATCAAAAGTTAAAACTTTATATAACTTATAAATCCAATTAAAGTTTGATTAAAATTCAAACTTTGATCAAAGTCAAATATTAGCTGAAAAGAGTATAATGTAGATATTGTGGTGGTCATAGTGACCGTGCTGGTATGAGAGTCATAAAAATGGGAGTTACTTTTTAAAAGTCAAAAGGTAATTTTTTTTTTCTATTAAGTTTTTTATAAGTAACTTTAGATTTGCAATGACAAAAAACTATTATTTTCTTAATGGGAAACTCAATTTCAGTCATTTAAAATATTGAAATGGTTTCCTTCTAAAATGATTTAGTATATGAAAATTCAATTTTCATGCGGGGCCGACATAATTTCATTTCCATCTCCTTACATAGCTATCAAACAAGAACAATTAGAACCTAAATTTCATTTCCACTTATGGAATTACATTTTCATGTTATCAAACAAGGCTTTGTTTGATAGCAATGAAACTCCAAAGAGAAAATGAAATCAATTTCTTAGTTGATTTCCTAGGAAATGATTTCCTCTATAAATGGATTTTCAGTGTTTGATTAGTGTGTTTGAGAAATGACTTTCATTGGAAATTGACTTCTCTTGTTTGATTAGTATCTTTGAAAATGAATTTTTAAGTTTTGATCATTTATTATTAAAATTATAATTAAAGTCAAATATTAACCAATAATTTTTTTAATGATATTCTATTACATTACAAATTAATACTATGGTAATCACTATTTATTACTAAGTTACATAAGTCAGAGTTTGAAAAGTCAAACTCAAATAAAAAGTCAAA
The DNA here is from genome assembly GCA_021018995.1 of Chloranthus sessilifolius. Lineage (NCBI taxonomy): Eukaryota > Viridiplantae > Streptophyta > Magnoliopsida > Chloranthales > Chloranthaceae > Chloranthus > Chloranthus sessilifolius. The sequence goes on along the minus strand of CM037584.1, from coordinate 50,488,365 downwards.
CTTTGATCAAACTTAAAATTTTGATCAATAAAAATATGTAAAGCTAAGTAACAAAGTTGTAAATGCTAGTATCTAATGTAAGTTTACACGTTGAAATGAAATTAAATTTTTATAAAAGTCAAACTTTGACTAAAATTTCAACTTCAACTAAGGGAAAATTTTGCACTGTACCAACAAGTTATAAAAGTCCAACTGTAAATTAATATAACAATATTCATATACATAGTTAGGTTACAATAGTCAAAATTTGATCATATATCCACATTTAATAAAAGTCAAACTTTGACCAAACGTGAAACTTTGATTAATAAAAAAATTTAAAATTAAAGTATAAAGTTACGTAGTAAATGCTAGTATATACTATAAGGTTATATGTTGAAACAAAATTCAATTTTTAAACTAGAGAAATTTCAATTTTCTAAAAAGTCAAACTTTGACCAATAAAAAATTTGATAATCTATCACCAACGTACAAATTAATATAATAGTATTCGTATCCATCGCTAGATTACACTAGTAAAAAATTTGACCAAATATCAACTTTTTAAAATGTCAAACTTTGACCAAATGTAAAAAAAAGTAAAATAAAATTTGGTAATTTACTACAAAGTGATAAATTAAAAAAAAGATAATCTCATTGGGGATACAAAAGTTTAAATAATTAAATTGTGTTAAAAAAAGTCAAAGTTTAACCAGATATCAAACTTTTACTGATAAAAATTTACATTACCAAAATACAAATAACAATAGTAATAATCACTATCTACTGTCAAGATACACTTATCAAATTTTGACTAAAGTCAAAATTTGTATAAAAGTCAAACTTTGACCAATAAAAATAAGGCAATATATTTTTAAGTTACAAATTATAAAAATGATAGATATTTTTAATTCAAATATTCCATTAATTAAAATTTATAATATTTTATAGAAAATCGAACTTTAATAAAAAGTCAAACTTTGATCAAGAAAAATTGCACTGATACGATATAAATTTATGTAGTAGTGGACTCTATTTATAAGCAGGTTTCGAATTTTACTAAAAAAAATTTTTGTGTAAAAGTCAAAGTTTGATCAAAAGTCAATGTTTGACTAAAGGTCAAACTATTGACTAATACAATTGAGAGTCTAATATCAAATTATACATCAACATGGCAGCATCCTTTTTTTGCCATCAAATTATTGGAGTCAAAGTTTAATAAAAAATAAATTTTTAATTAAAAGTCAAAGTTTGACCCTTAAAAATTTGATAATGTATTACTAACTTACTACTTATTATCATGTTTCAGTAGTCAAAGTTTGATCAAAAGTCAAAACTTTAAACAGTTTATAAATCTTGTTAAAGTTTGATTAAAATTCAAATTTTGACCAAAGTCAAATATTAGATAAAAAGGTTATGATGTAGATCATGCGGTAGTCATAGTGATCGTGCTGATATGATGATTATAAAAATTGAAGTTACTTTTTAAAAGTCAAAAGATAATTTTTTTTTGCTTTTATATTTTTTACAAGTAACTTAATATTTGAAATGACAAAAAATTATTATTTTGTTAGTGGGAAACTTAATTTCAGCCACTTAAAAGGTTGAAATGGTTTCCTCCTAAAATAATTTGGTGTATGGAAATTTAATTTTCATGCGGGGCCGACTTAGTTTCATTTCCATCTCCTTACATAATTATCAAACAACAACAATTAGAAACTAAATTTCATTTCCACCTATGAAATTACATTTCCATGTTATCAAATGTAATCTGGGCAATCTGATTTATAGCTCATGATCCATAGATCCTTAGTGGATAAGATTGGAGCAAAATACGATATTTATCATATGATCTATTGTTGTCAATCTTGAATCAAATAATAGCCTTTGGCTATATTTAATCACATGATGAAGATTATATTTCGTGCTAATCTTTTGCATTTAATATCTTTAAATGATGAGCTCCAAATCAAACGGTTTAGAAGGTGTTTTCATATAGCAAAGGTCGCCAAACTTATTTCAAGGACCAAGTTTCCGAGTGCAAGTAATGGATCCCTTTCACAAGAGACGTTTATATTTGGGCCCGAGGCACCAAAGTCCAGATCGACTTTAAACAGAAAAAATTGTGTTCTGTTTAAATGATCTTACCCGTCAATGGTTTAAGATTTTAAGATGTGAGTGATCTGTCCCATCAAATTGATAGATCATAGATTGACGTGTAATATGCCCAAAAATAGTATTTTAGGGAGATTTAAATCATCTGATCTGCGGACATTAATATCAAGTGTTGTTTTCAATTTTAATGGCAGATAATTAATTTCATTAATCGGATGGTTCACATCATTTATAGGCAAATGTCTTTGGACTGAGACATGTTCCAATCAAGACATAGTGACAAATTTCATTAATCGGATGGTTCACATCATTGATGTTCATCACATGACATAATAAAAATCACACTTTAATAGTGTGTGATTAAAAGTTTTAATTTTAGTGATATAAGATCCTTACAATACCATTTTTGTGTTTAAATGTCAATCAGGACATAGTGACAAATTTTGTTTTCAACAACATTTCGAATAAATTTCGAGAAAAATTCGAAAAGTTCCAGAAAAATTTCGGGGAGTACAAAAAATATTAAATATAGATTATATTTAAACTTCATAAAAAATTTTATTTTTATTTTTAAAATGACGAAAATTAGAAAAGATTTATTAATTTCGCTGAAAGGTCGTTAACTTTGCCGAAATTAATGAAATTTCAGCGATTTCGGAGAAATCATCGAAATTTCACTGAAAGTTTTGCCCAACGCCTGTTTCAGTAAATTTCGATGAAATTTCGGAGAAATTTATCACTATGAATCAAGAGCCATTATCTATTAAAGTACGCATAAGTTCATCAATTAAACTCTCACCGTCTCCTTCCGTTAATATGCGAACGGAAAATACTGAGTTGGCATACAGCACCCAAAAATAGCATGCGTGGCATGCCAACGTGGGAGAAAGGACCAATGGTTCCTTAGAATTAAATTTTTTTTTTCAAACTATTTTGGGGAGACAAGTCAAATCAACAATCACGCTTGCTAAGTCTTTGCCACGTTGGCATACCACGCACGTTATTTTTAGGTATTGTACGTCAACTCAGTATTTTCCGTTCGCAATGTTAATATAAGGTGATGAACTTATGTGTACTTTGAGTGCCTATTAAATAAGAGCAATAGTTTAAATATATTATTAATAAAGGGGTGAAAATTAAGGAATTATTTTTAAAAATTTCCTCATTATTTAGAGGTGTGGAAAATTTATTATTGGAATATGTCTCGAGACTCCACCCAAAGAAACATGCCTACAAGGGGAGAGTATGTTTCATCCTTTTGCCATGTATGATTTTCTAACCGGCTTTAGTTTAATAAATGAACTAATATTTTAAAAAATGTAATGGGGCAGCTGGCTCGATAGAAATCAATAGGCGAATTTTTTTATTTTACTTCCCATTAGTGATTTTTTAAAAATTCCATGGAAAGTTCTAAAAGGAAAATCTTTCCAAGACTAAGCAAATTTTGTATTTGAGTTAGATTAGAATGAGTATCCGCACGTCATGGGTGGACCCAATAGTCTATACATCTGTGTGATTGCATGAAATGCACGGACTTCCATTGCATGAACGGTATACAATTACAAAGATGTGTAAACTGCTTTAATGTCATGATGGGTGGACGGCCATGATAGACCAACTCTTTGTAATTTCTTGTGCTTGGCACAAAAAAACTCTCGGGTTGATTTTTTTTATGGTGTTGTTAAACTAAACTTTATATATGGGTAGTGTTATATACACCCGTTAAACCTGTGAAGAATAGTATATCTATCAAAAAAATTTGTTGATTGCCTTAAATTAGACGATGAAGATAATTTTTTATCCTAATCTATCACACAATAGTTCTTGAGATCATGACGCACCTATCAGATAGTAACATCTTGATTCCACGCGATACACATCTCCAAAAGTGGTTGTTTGATAGGTACAATTATGATCATTATCACTTTTGGGGATGTGTGTCACATGGAATCAATAGTTGACCGTCTGATAGGTGTGCCATAATCTAAAAATCTAATGTATAGAATATTGGGACTAAAAATAATATCATTATTTGAATAAAGGCAGTCAACGATTTTTTATGGTAAATGTGCACATTTTCCTCACAAGTTTAACAAGTGTATACAACGCTACCCTTTATAAATAATCTTCATCCATCCAATTTCTAAGGATGTATTGAAGTGGGACCAAATGATTGAGATTAGCTTTCATCCTACTATCCCATAACATTGATCTTGAAAGCATATGCATACCATCGAACAATCATTTCTTTAACATGGGATAGATCCCCAAAAAGTGACTCTGGCACAAATCACCATATTCTAGGATTAACTTTTTGGGATCTGTGCAATGTGAAAACCACATTTAAGCACTCCAATTCGAAAGTGGGTATCTAAAGATCTGTGGTGCAAATGATTGATATAAATGCAGTCTATTGTCAGATTCAACACCGTCAACCGTTGAATCATATTATGGTCTCCAAGGATCAAAATTTCTGCTGTATTGACCGAAATTTTGGACTGAAATTTCGGTCATTTTTGTATGGGGATCAAAATTTCAAATTTTGGTTTTATTCATGCCCGAAACCGAAATTTTGATCCTTGATGGCCTCTGACTACAACAGGTCATATAACAAAGATTGCTTTTCATGACAATCTTTTCAACATAGAGTCTTTGATGATGGTTTTCAAATATGATGACTTAAGATGGTCTTTACCACATAGGACCTCTTAATCATGAACTTTAATCTTTTTCACCACAATCCTTCACAATTGATTGATTTAAAGATATACTTTATATTTTAGGGACATGAGGCATGTGAAAACAAAATCTGGGTAGATTGAATTAGAGTTTATGATCTATATATCTCTGGTGCATGAGATTGGAGCAAAACATAAAACTTATCATGTGATTTATTGTGGTCAACGATTGAATCAGATAATAGACTTTGGCTAAATTCAATCACATGATAAAAATTATACTCTGTGATAATCTTTTGCCGTTAATATCTTTAATTTATGGACTTCAAATCCAACGGTTTAGATGATATTTTCATATAATAAAGATCACCAAACTTGCAAGTCTCTCTTTTAAATTTGGTGTAACTTCCGGAGTGCAGTAATGGCTCCATACTTTTAACGACCAGAATGTCATATGCAAACCAAAAATAAGTTGGGTAACTCTATTCGCACCGATGCGTTCTTTGAAAGCGCGTACGTCTCAGACCCCTTGAAAACTATTGATTGCTTCGGATCCGATGATATAATTTTTTACTGCGATCTTCCACACAATGAATCTTCCAATCTTGATGCACTTTATCATATGGCCAATTTTTTATTTCATGTGTCACGCATCCTCAAAAAATATCCCTAAAATCACATTTGAGCATGGTGTGTATCATATGATTGAAGATCCATTTTTTGGGGGATTTGACTTAAAAAAACAAAAACTAATCATCTGATAGGTACACCACGGTCTCAATCCATTGTGTGAAAGCTCGAGGTGAAATGAGATTTTTGTCATGGCGTTTGAGACGTGGCTGCTTTGGTTGCATTGTCTAGTGGACAATTTGACAAACAAATAACACAAATGTCATTGTGAAGTGAAGAAATAACAAAATCCAAATATCCCTGAAGTGAAGAAATAAATTTGATGATTAAAATTTAAAAGTCAAATTCGTTCTTTTGGTACTCAATCCAAATATCCCTGAAATGTTTAGGTGTTTTGATGATTAAAAATTAAATTTATTCGTTTGGTGAATGGAATTTGCTCGAGCAATGTTTTGGTAAGGGTAGCTTTGTTCGCGCCTAAGCGTTATTTGAAAGTGTTCACATGTATAACTCTTTAAAAATCGTTGATTGTTTTAGATTTGATGATCGAGATTGTATTTTACTCCGATCTTCCACACAATAGATAGTGAGATCATTTCACACCTATTATACTGTCATTTTTTTTATTCAACATGTCGCAAATCTCAAAAATATGTCACTTGTGCACAATGGCACACATCATGCTCAAACATTATTTTGTGACCATATTTTGGGGATCTATGACACGTGGAAAAAAAAATTGACGTCTGCTAGGTGCAACATGATCTCAAGATCCATTTTGTGGAATATCTAGGTGAAACACAACCTCTATCATCTGATCTGAAGCAATCAATGATTTTCAAGGGGCTTTGATGGAGGCACTTTCAGAGTTAGTACTTTGTCCTTTAAACTATGTGGGGGTGTTCAGAGCTGATAATTTGTCCTTTTAACTATGTGTAATGGCACAAAATCTCGTGTACAAATTGCAATCCCATCAAAATTCCAAAGGGTAGCTCTATTCTGGCCTACAAAATCAGTGAGGATACTATACTGAATAACCATCGATTGCTTTGAATCAGACGAAGGAGATCAATTTTTATCTCAATTGATTGCTTTGAATAAGATGATGGAAATCAATTTTCATCCCAATCTTCAATACAATGGGTGTGAGACCACGGGAGTATTATCAAACAATTAATTTTTTATTCCACGTGGCATGGATCTCAAAGAAAATGTGATATACATGATGCTCAAATGTAATTTTAGGGTCACTTCTTAGAGATGCCGTGTGAAAAAAAAGGGCATTCTGATATAAATCATTTCTTATAATAATTTTTTATCGTCCAGTTTTTTAAGAAGTATGCCACGTGGAATGATTCCTCATGTGATACTATGATAAGATTTGTTGTGTAGACTGGAAGATTGAGATGAAAAAAATTATATCATCTGCTTCGAAACAGTTAAAACGGTTTTTTCTTTTATTTAAGTAGGGTGCCAGTGCAAAAAAAGAGGGTGGCAGTAACACTTATCTTCTTCCAAGCTGGCCACTCTCAGTCGCGAAACCAACTGAACTCGACATCCACAAGAAAAAAGAATAACAAATGGCTGAAGTTGCAGACCTCTTTCTTCATCCATGGCGTCTCCCTCGAGAATCGTGGTCTTCTCGACCCCTCTAAGGCTCTCACAATCTCTCAATCAATACTACGCTTCTCAACCTCCAAATCCGCTCGCTTTTTCCCCCAAACCTGTAACCATTTTATCCAAGTTTCACGAAGAATCCAGGCAAAGAAACCCCGATTTTCCCGTATCGTATCGGTTTTCTGCTGATGATTTCTTCGAAGATCACGCCGGAGATTGCAGCTTCGATCGAGCGGTTTTGCTTTTCAACGACCGAAACTATCACAAATGTCATGATTGCCTCGAATCTCTGTGGAACAACTCTGAAGAGCCACTGAGAACCCTAATTCACGGGATTCTACAGTGCGCCGTTGGATTTCATCACCTCTTTAACCAGGTGAAAATCTTAAGCGACCTGAACTTCTTTTTTTTTTGTATGTGTTTTTTTGCATTCGAGATAGGGAGTTTTTGGTTTGCTGATTAGTTGTTTTAATGGTACAATTTTTAGAACCATCGAGGAGCGATGATGGAGTTGGGAGAGGGGCTGTGTAAGCTACGGAAGATGAATTTCGATAACGGGCCGTTTCGTCAATTCGAAGGAGAGATTTCTGGAACCCTAGAATTTATATATCAGACTCAATTAGAACTTGCTGCCTGTAAGTTGAATCATATTGCATGGTTATTTAAATTTTAATTTAAATCTCCTTAAATGGGTTCTCCTTTATATTATAGCTCGTGGGATATGATTTAATATTCATGTTTATCAACTCCTTGGCCTTTTGGGTTTTGGGTTTTGGGTTTGATTACTTGGTTTTTTAGCAGGCAGAGCTTGAACCTGAGTAAATGCTTATTTTAGGGTTTGAATGCCTGAGTACATGCTTATTACTTTAAAAGTTACTTTGAAGATTTTCATGGAATAATATATTCTTCACTGCTATTTTCTTTTATCAGGTGGTATTTGAATGGTCTCATACCATTCAAGTTTAGACTTTTAATCTCACTACCTTAGAAGTGTGATTATCACATTGGAATATGTTTCAGCCTAAAGAAACATGCCTAGAAGTGGATGTGAACCATCCAATTGAAGAACTTTAATATCAGCCATTAAAACTGAAAACAACAGTTGATATTAAAATCCACAGATTGGATGGTTTAAATCTTCCTAAAATACCATTTTTGAGCCTGCTGCACTTCAATCTATGATCCATGGTATCAAAACTCGGCCGATATCAATACGTATTGGCGATAGGTATCAATTTGTTGAGAATCGATACTGATAGTAACCCGATACAGGTATTGGGGAGGTATCGGTATCAATATCGGACTGATACGGGTCAGTAACGGCCGTTACTGACCGATACAATTACTCTTATTTATTTTTATTTTAAAATAAAATATTGGCCGATATGGCATCGGCGATACCGTATCCATATCGGTCGATACCCGATACCGATGCCGAGTTTGATACCTTGCTATGATCTATCACTTTGACAGTACAGATCACCCATATCTTAAACCATTGATGTTGTAAGATCATTTAAACATCATTTTGGTGCTTAAATGACGGTAATGGGAATTGTACCCATGATAAATTTTTATACTTTTCCAAGAATAAACCATGAAGATGAAGAAGATATCATGCAATTACATAATCTAATATTAAACCATGAAGAGAAGATATCACTCAATTACATAATCTATACAGTGCACGAGCTAACATAAAAGATGGGAAGCCACCTATATTGGTATTTGGGTTTGGAGCATATTGTTGAATACTTCGTCTACAATGAGCTAGTCTTGCGAGCTGTGCAGTGAGTGGACATTTACAGTCTTAAAAGAGCATATAAATCCGTGCACATCTCAATGTCTAACAAATTGCACAGCTGAAATTAAAGACGTCGGCTCATTGTCTAGGATGAGTCTGTAATGAGTCATTGTAGACAAATTCATTATGGAATATGATGGTCTATGTAAGCAAAATCCTTCATTGGTGCAGGGACTAGAAATTGATTTAGTCTCCAATTGGCGCGGACCCTTCATGCTGGGTGGACATCTTCAACTGTACCCTTGTAATGCGCTGTGTGCATGGACTTTGAAATGCATGGAAGTCCACATGCTTCCCTATCAGCATAACCAGACACCCATCATAGAAGAGTTCTGAGAAACTATAGATTGGTAAACATAGTATTCCTGGTTGTGGAAATTTTTGGAGGCTAACGGTGATGGGGTTTAATAAATATGGCGATCTTGAACACTTGCTGAGTTGGCGGTTTAACCTACTTGGTCTCTTTGGTTTGGTGGTTGATTTTCAAAACGATTCCATAATTTAGGAAAGAGTTAGTATTGCGTAAGCGGTCTGAGCACTATGTGCTCTTTTTCCTCGCGTCACTTTTTCGGATATGTCCCATATGGAATAATCATATGTGTTGTTTGATAGGTGCACCATGACCTAAAGATCTTGTGTTAAAGATTGTGACCAAAAACAATCTCCATTGCCGATTCAAAGTGGTCAAAGGCCATCTAAAATTAACGGCATGTTAAATTCACATGGTAGCCATTAATTATTTTTATGGTGTTTGAGTGCTTCAAATCCAAAGATGGAGACCCTGTCCCAATTTTACACCAAAGATCTTTAGATCATGGAGCACCTTTCAGAGGACGCACATGAATTTGTATGGTACACATTTCAAAAAGTGACGGAGTGTGGAGTCAACTGGCCCTTGGGCTGCTTACCTAATACTAACTCTTTAGTAAAGGGATTGGATACAAGTGGGGGCAGTTCGAGGGCTAGGTTTTGGTTGGATGTTTGGTGTGATAACGTTGTACTTGATATCCCTTCTTAGGATTGCACTTGGTTCTGAGATCGTGGTTCGGGATTGTCCTGTTAGGAGTAGAGAGTACGGTGATGCAGCGTCGGCTTCTCCATGGCGATCTTAGGGATAATGATTGTCTTTAGTTTTCTTGTTGGCATATCTTCAAAGCGTGTTAGTGTTCCCATTAGATGTGGGATAAGCTGGTTTGGATTTTGGAGAGTAATTGTTCAATTTCTATTTGTTCCTTTTATTGTGTACTGAATTTCATGCCACGTTTTGAGGGGTGTTGGATATTCAACTCCTCCCCATGTCACTTTCTGCTGGACTAACTCTTCGATGGGATTCTAACTTCTAACTTTTGATCCTTTATAAGCCAATTAAAGCTTGAGGACTACAATTTGATGCATTTTTATGCGCAGATGTGTGCCAGAGATGGCCAACCAGCCCTTCACAGTCTGACAGCGATCAGTGTGGTATTTTACTATTTTATTTTATTTTTTTTGTTTCTCTAGCTGTTTAGGATTACTCGGACTATAGTACTACTCTGAGTGATAGGAGAATTTTTTGCTACTAGAGGGTATTTTGTGGAGATTGTGCTTTGCAGCGGTGGTGTAGACTTATCGGAACTCAGAAGGACTGCGGCAATCACATTTTCAAAGTCAAAGAAAGATTCAAGATTTCCTGATATTTTCAACTAAGTTCTTGGCTGTGTCGCCGCCTTTGGTCCACTGTAGTTTTGTTCCTTTTAATGAAATTATAGTTTTAATGTGACCAAAAAGAGATTTCCTGATATTTACACTTGTACAGCTGCATACTTTGATCCGGTGGGTGACAATAGAGATGAATTTAAGGGTGCAACTATGTGTTTTAGGATAATTTCGTTGGGCGATCTTTTAAATTAGTTATATCCCAAATATCACACCTATCAATGGTCCTAAGAATTTGGTTATTCGCTTAGTTTTGGACCGTCAATGAAGTTTTGAGCACCAGCCGAAAGTTTTGTCATCAATTGGGAGTCTAGAATTGGTGAATGTTTGGGCTACAGATTAACTGGTCTCATCGATGGCAATAAGCACCAATGCAGCCCATCAATGGGGCTAAGCATTGAGAATAAAAATTTGTGGCAATCCATAGTTATGTACATTTATATTGTAATATCTCTATGCTTTCCAAGTCGAATGTAGCTCCGATTAACGATCTGATATTTCTTAGTTCCCTGCAGGTACTGATGATATTTGCGTGGCGATGGATGGATCTGAGAGATCATACCAATTACTAGGCAGTTTTGCTGCCGGGCAGCACCTGTACAGTTTAGAAAGAGACCCGGACGAGGTTCTGTACATAGTTTTCAGCCCCAGCGGTTCTTCTAGGTCATTTCAACCAACAAGAGTGAAGGTTCCTACTCTTCATGCAACAGAAGAACACCTCAAGGCCTGTGTGTATAATTAGCTCAGTGTTTAGGACAATAATTTAGCTTGTAATATATGTACGACAAAGCCTTTTTGAGTTGAAATATATATATATTTTTGCAATGCTGCATGAACTCCTGAAACTGTTATATACCAGCCCTGCTAATGTTTTTTTCGCTTTTCTCTGGTGCACGGATTATAGATTTACTGCAAACACTATGGCACGCTTGATTGCCATTAAAGATGCCTTTTGTCTGTTATAACTGTGCCGTTGACCCTAAATGCTTGTTTGATTGGGAAGTGTTAGACACGTTTTACCACTTCATTCCTTAAGGTCAATTTTTTTGCATACGAGGCTTGCATATAAGAACGATAATTAAACTGTGCTGCTGGGTCACTTGCAATCAAATGTGCCTGCCCTATTTTACTGTGCTTCTCTGTTTAACCTTCATTGGCAAAAGATAGGTTGTGTGATACAAAGGGGATCCTAAAGCTGATGCACTACACCACAGGTCATCAGTAGCACCCATTCAGTAACTGTTTTTCTTTTTCAATAGGTAAGTTGTGCTCAAACCTGTCAGTAAGGCTTTGATCTACTGCTGCTTCTGCCTTGATTTATTCTACTGTCAACGAGTTGGGGAAGCTAAGGCCCTGTTTGGTTTAGCATCACTACTACAACCTGATTCTTCCCACAAAAGTGAGAATTTGGAAGCAGGGTTAGGCAGCTTCTGGATTCTCACTGGATTTTAAGCTACAGTATCTTTTTAGGCTTCAGTTGGGTGCGTGGCATTAGCCCAGGTCTGGCCGGGAGATTTGTATGAGAGCCTAATATGGCTCAAGCTCATGAGGCCACGACTAGCCGAGCTCAGCCAGGGAAAATTTTTCAGGCACAACAGACAAGAACATTGACCCAAACCCAGTCCATAGTAGGCCAGTGCTGATAGGCTGACCCAATCCCCACCTCCTTTTTCTTTTTTCTGTCAAATGAAGAAGTTAAAACTATTTTCTTTATTCAACCATTTTTCTCTAGAAATATAAATAGATTTAAGATAAGAAACATTGAGGCTGATAATGTTGGACATTTTATTGGTTTGTTTTGACTGATAAATAATGAGTATCATTATGTTTGATTTTTATTGGTTGTACTCCAATGCTTGTTACTCGTGATACATTCAAATCAAACAGTAATGCAGATATCAAATCTATGGGCATATGGAACGGCTTTGAGAAGCATGCTCCACATCAGATCATTGCCCCCTCTTCCTGTTTTTTTTTTACTTTTTGTTTCCGTATCTATAGCAGAGAACCAGGAGACATCAACAAAAGCTCCAAACTTCAAAGAGGCCTCCTCCTCCTCCTCGTACATAACTGTCAGCAAGGCTCACCGAGAAATAACTACCAACCTCCTGCAAATGTGGCACCACATTGACTCTGTTTTGACGAGATAAGGAGCAGACAACAAAATGCATGCTGATTGCTGATGCCAAACTGATCATAATGCTACCTGTTCCATTAATTTCGTCGAGAGGAGGATGTCACCAGGAAAGAAGCAGCCCTGTTCACTTGGCCGGATCTTGAACGACGCTCTTTTCCACACCATTAATTTTTTCAACAGACTTCAACGTTTCCTGAAATTTCTTCTCAAATGAATGTGGTTGCATGTGTTAGATTATGTTCTCCTCACAATCAGATATAATTCATATGAGGTCAATTGAGTAAGCCAGACTAGTGGGTAGATGCTCATGTGTAGAGAAAAAGTGTGACATTCTGTTTTCCTGATTATTATAATAATAAAAAAGATAGTTTATTTTTGAATATCATACTTATGCTCTAGTGAATTTTCCTTTTTTTTAAATTATATAACGACATTTTGGCCTTTATAAAAACAGAAATTAATCGTGATATCACACAGTTTCTCTCATTATAGTAGTAAAGGAGTAGTAAGATCTCTGAGTGAATGATTCTAAGTTTGTAAAGAAATTGGAGAGAATTATTTATGCAGGTCAACAGGTGAAGCATTTCTTATTTTTATTTTGATAATGCCATATGACTGCCCAAATGTAGTGCTGATTGCACAGAGATAGGATCCGTCTGTGATGCAGCACACTAGGAGGATAACCTTGGGGAATAAATCCACACAACAAATCACTCACCTTTACTAATACAAAGGGAGGAAGCCAACGTGGAGTCTTGAACCCACAACCTCATCCCCCACAAAGTGTAAATTTGTGTTAACAAGAAGCATGATAGAGTTGAAAACAAGACAAACTAAATACAAGTTCAACTAAGATCTCTCAAATGATACAAGGTGTAGTGCACATGAAAATCCAGGGGAGGTGTGATCCTGAATCAAAGCCATCTATTTTGGAGATAGGATAATGTTAGATGCAATGATTTGGTACTAAGTACCGTTCTCGGGTCAATCTCCTTTGCCAAATTAGTCAAGCCTCAGGAGATGCACGATTATTTACAAGCTAGCAAAATAGCCAAAGTACACTTTTGACCTTCCACTGATTTTGGCATTGAAAAAAAAAAACCTGGACCACAAAGACATCTTAATATATGCCTACCAGATCCAGGTCCCGATTTGTATTGAATAAATAAATCGTCGGAATCCCCAAAGTAACAGATTCTCAAAGAGTGGTATATTCTTCTTGTTGATCAATGATGATTGTGATATCGGGTATATATTTGATCCCACCAAGATATGTTTGCAAGTGAGCTAACTGTCTTTTCAACATTGCAGGGTTACTCTATTTGCACTCACCTGCCCGTGCCAGTCAAATCATCTATAGGGCGGTGCTTTTTTTTGAGTTTTGGTTGGTGCAATTGGATGAAGACATCTAAAATTGTATGACTATTATAATACCTTTTAGATGTCTGTAATCCTAAAATTATGTCAAATATTTATGGTAATATTTATGGCTGCGTTTGGGTTAGCTCTTGTAAGAGAAGACGCAGCTCTCTGCCCGCTCTCCATCAGAGGAGACAAATTTGTTGTAGCAGGGAGCAGGCAGAGAGCAATTTTATCACTTAAAACAGCTCCCCATCAGAGTAAATGGGGCGAGGAGCTGTATTACCAAACGTAAAAGTAGTTCCCTGTTAAAGCCAAAGAACCACTCTTTGGCCCGAAAGAGCTATCCCAAACGCAGCCTCGGTTCTTTTTCTGTACTTAGTGAATTTTTCCTTTGGATGTATTGCCTATTCTTATTATAGTTGTTTTCTTTATATTTCTCCTTGAGTAAATTTTAATCATTACCAAGATAATTTTTATGTTCATGGGTAGATTTGTTTTATTTTTATCTTCCATATAAACCCTCAAATAAGTGACATGCACCAGACACTGACACCTTGGTTCGTTTCCAGGTTAGAAAATTATCTAGTACACCTTACCTTACACATTACCTTACCTTTTTCAGTTCAAAGTTGATCAAAACTCAACCACTAAGTAATCTGATATCAGTTGAAAGCAAGAGAAAACTGAGTTGCGATTTTGCAGTCTAAATAAGTTTATACAATACCAACCCCAAACCCAAATAGATGGGATAAGGCTATGATTATGATAAGTTTGAACAGTTATAATCTGGTCAGTGCACTTTAATATCAACTATTAAATAAATATGCACAACCCTCCATATTAGAGGGGATCAATGAGACAGTTACTCGCCCTCAAACAGTGTGTTTTTTGGGCCTATGGTAGCTCCCAATATACGCTACCATTTTGATAATTTGGATTGATCAAAACTTATGCCACATGGTAAAAAAAAATCAGGCCGTCAAGGCATCAAATCACAATCTATAAAGACGGCAATCATAATCCACTAATACAGGCATTAATATTGAAGTACATATCACCGCCTCAGAATTAAGAATGAAGTTCAATTACCGGGTTCCCTGTGAGTGCTCCATTCGATGGGTTGATGGAGTTACCATGCTGCCCCTGTTGGTTTTGGTCTGAACCTTGAGTTTTGGATATGTGGCTAGAGCTACAGTTAGTGGTCGGAGATGTAAGAAGCATTTTAGAATTTAAAGCAGACTAATAAGATAACTTGTGGCACCCTAATCAATTCAATTATTGGATAAAAATCACTTTCAGAAGGCACAATGTATACCTTAAAATCTGTTTAGCCTCTTCTTTAACAAGAAGCCCATTTGTAGGAGACTTTGATGGTATAGACTTTGAAATATTAACCTCATGTATAAACCCAAGATTCTGCAACCCAAAAGTTCCTAGTGAGATTCACAACCATCTAATTAGAATCAGAAGATGGAGATAGTATTCCCTCCCAGTTTTTCACAAAATGGATCTTGAGATCATGGGCATACCATCAAATTGCCAAATTTTGCTTCCACGTGGCACACATCCTGACAAGTGATCCGCAAACCACGTTTGATGTATGCCATGACTGTTTTTATTTTTTAGGATAAGTGCCTCATGGAATCAAAATCTGACCACCTGATTGTAGGCTCATGATCTCAAGATGCATCTGGTGGAAGATTGGAATGAAAAACAATCTCCATCTTCTGATTCAAAGCAGTCAGCAGTTTTCAACTGTGGTTAGTGGGGGATATTGAGTATCTCATAGGGAGGTTAGTAGCAGCCCCCTACGATTATGAAGCTTATGAACAGCGTTTTACCGAACTCCATGAAAAATTCACTTTCACATATTTTCAGGGTTCAGACATCTGTAGGAATCAGTTTTTGACAGGACTAAAGGTGTTAAATGCTGCTCTTCATAAGGATGACAGTCTTGTGATGCCAGTGGCGCCACTTTTATCCAAGAAAACCTACACATCTATAAAAGCCACAATAAGATGGCAATAGAGAATTACCATTAGTACCGCCAGTGTTTGTTCCTCCCTGTTTAGAGTGTAAAAATGCAATTCTTTAATCCCATGAGCTAAAATCTTCTTGCACATTTCAGTTGCAAGGTGTATTCCGTACGCCTTGACGGCCTCATCATTGTCTTTGATAGGATCCAGTGCAGCTTTAATCTCTGATGGTACCTACAATATGTCGTCACATATCAATTCAGATCATGAGAAGCATAACATGTGTATCACTCATGGCTTTAAATATTGGTCATATCGGATACATATTAGCAATATGTATCGTGTTGAACCCCTCAATATACACCCCCTATACAATATAGGGTCAAATATCAGTTAATATCTGCTACAATAACGAAATGCCCTTTAGCTATTTTTAAATTATTTTAAATTATTTATATATTTTTCCTAATATTTTAAAATAAAAAGGTTACTTTAATATCGGCCTGGGACTCGGCCTATGCCTAATGCATCTTTTGTTTTAAATCTCTGGTATCACCTACAGTAACTAAACACCAAATGATCAAATATCAAGGCTTAAAAATTCAACTTTGCCTTGGACTCGTTGAGTTCCCAAGTCTGAGCAGTCTCGGAACTTCAAAAAGTATGCTATCAAATTTTTTATTCCTTTTCTTTTAGGAACCTTGCTTAAGTCAATTTTTTCAAGTTTTCCAATGATTTTACAGAAACAAAGCTGCCCCCTTGAGCCTTGATTCATCAACTTGAATCAAATCAACACGACAGGTTCTCATACTATACAATTGACTTTTAAAACCTTGGTTTGGAATTGGATTTTGGATTGCATTTTCAGAAATCTAAGGCTGGATCTCACACAATAGTTGGGTTGAGTGGACCTTAAAGAAGACGAGCATTTGATAAAAATGAAAGAGCTCCACTGGGTCAGGAGAGAGCTCATGCTATGTTTTGCTCTGGTAATAAGATTCCATGACTTTGCTAAGTTTATGGTGAAAAATATTCTGTGAGTTGATCAACTTAATTCAGCTTTGCCTATTGAGAGTGGAAACCTGAACTCAAGTTTTCAAACAATTTCTCTGAGACAGAATAATAAGAAATAAGTAGAGAAATTCCAGGAAGTTGACAGAAGTTGAATTCTGATCAAAGCAACTGCATTAGGTCAGAGTCTCAGATCTCAAAAAATACCAGAATTCATCATTTGAGAACCTATCTAGAATAGTAAACATATATATTCAATAAGAAACTTTGCTGTAGTTTGGCAAGAACTTGGTCTTTCAAACCCAATTTATAGCCCAGAAAGCCATTTCTACAGTTTGTAGTTTGTGTTAGATTGTAGAATATTTTTTTCCTTCCCTCATTAAGGTTGATGTTTTTGACTGTTCAGAAATAAAAAATAACGTAAAACAAAAGATCGTTGTGCAGGTGCTAGAATCTACCTTAGTTTTGTACCTCCCAGTGAAGCTGGCGAAGCGGGTGTAAGCAAAAATTGGCATAATTCCTGGCACAATAGGGCAAGTTATTCCTACTTGTCGGCAATCGTTCACAAACTTAAGGAAATTGTCGGTATCATAAAATAATTGAGTGACAACAAGGTCTGCACCAGCATCCACCTACCACAATAAAACCTCCTTTCAGCCCAGAAATGAACAAAATAAGCAACAAAAAAACATATAAAGTAGTTCACCAAGTATATGTATTATGTAGTAACACTAATGTGGAGTAATGCTTCCAAGTTCCAACAAGAATACCTAAAAGAAGAATCTATCAAAAGAAGAACCCAGGAAATAATAAGGTACACACATTTGTGTGGATTGGTGCAGTAAATAGGGCGTGTTTTCTACATTCACTAGAAAATATAGAAAGTTTGCATAACAAAGTCAAGTAATGGTAAAAAGGCAAAATAAAATTTGGGCCATTATAACCAAAGGATCAGTCGGTTAGACTGATCGAATTTTCATTTTTTTTAAAACTAAATTTTTTTTAAACTAAGATGAGGAAAAAAAAAAAAAAACCAAACAATGCACCATGCTTAACATTAGAAATCTGCAGATTGGATAATGAAGCCTTCATATACATATAACTGGCCATGATACCATTGGTGATCTAGAAACTCTTGACCATATGGCGACCAATGCAAATAGGAGACAAGAAGATTGGGCAACTAGTCAGACATCCAAGTGGAATTTAGAGCGCTCCTTGAAGGCTTAAGGAATTTAGACATATTTTCAAGGCATGGTTGAAGTAGAGGGGGATTCAGCAAGTAGCATGATGGTGAACAAGCCTGTAGAAATTATTTCACATCATCTATGAGTATTTGGACAGAGAGCCAGAGAGTCATTGCTTATCTTTAAAAAATGTCACGAGAAGCAAATATCGAGGAGAAGCAAATATCGAGGCAGTAAAAGAAGTACTTTAAGTAGGGTATCCTATGCCTGTGGACTAAGCTGTATCAGTTATTAGTGTACCATTTTAATCTTAATAAATGGCTACACTACAAATGAAAAAAGGGTATCAAAATAGGGAGAGAGGGGTGGGAGGAGTTTTTTTTTTATTTTGGAAAGTAAATTGAGCGTGGAGAGAGGAGTTTTATTTGGTCTCAAATGATAAATTGAACTTGGAGAGATCTTCAAATGATAAATTGTTAAGACGAGATTGTCAATCTCTCATAAAAATTCTCCCTTAGGCTAAGGTCATCAGCCTGTGCGCAAAAATGACAATCCAGATTCGAACAATTGGGAAAATAACGAGAATAATACCATCATGAGTAGATACTCTGAAGCATGGTTTTTTTTTGTTACCATCAAAATTCAGTTTCTAAATTCCAACATGAGGAAATTGCTAGATGTTGGGAACCCTTCAAAGCCTCTGATACCCCTCAGTAGCTAGATACAGCAGAAAACTATAAGATAAGCTACTTCATGACCCAAATCATCTAAGTGGGAGTGGCCCAAGTAGACGCTTTATGGAACTACACAAGAGCAATCCCATTAAACGACAGGTTACATCGGTTAGAATCATAGAGAATACCTTCAAACTCATAGCCACTTGAGACTTTAGTTATTCATATAATTTCAACTCTAAAAATAACAAAGGAAGTCACTCACCATTCCACACCAGTAATTACTCTCAAGGGCAATAGAGATCGAGGGAAGGGGGAACCTTGGCATGGATCAACAAGATACCAAAGAAATGGTTCAGATAGCGAAGAACTTGTTAGGAAATTAGCCAAATGAATGGATGGTATCTGCTTTACACATAAATATAATGGCATCATAAATCATCAGAGCCATCGCTTAAAAATATGAAGGTTGATGTTTTAACATCTTCTCTGTTCGTAGGAAGTGAGTTAACCTTTGAATCGGGGATGCATTGACTATAGTGAAATCATGAATCTTCTTTACCTAAACTAAATTATTAGAACATGAATTTTAGAGGAAGGGGGAGGGAACGGATAATGAGGGGCAAGTAAGTGACCTAAAATGCTCGTGGAGAAAGAATCAATGGAGAGAAGTAGCATCTTGTATCCAGCGCTGAAGGGTTTGAGCCATGATTTCCAGATGAATGGGGAAAGGATTGATCCATTTACAGCATGATCATGAGCAAGTCGTTCACTCCTGTTGCTTCGTTCGCTTCCTTCAGTCACTCACTCCAATCACTTGGGGGAAGGTGTCGAGAGAGAAAGGGAAGATGAGACAATCAAAAGTAATATATATATATATATATATATATATATATATATATATATATATATAGTCAGTGGCAACTACAAGAAAAGGCATCCCTCATATAGCAATACAAATATATAAAGACAGTAGCAATTGACAGTAATAGCCGATCCAATTAATGTAAATCAGACAATACCCATGAATGGAGTTATCCTTAAAAATTATTGCTAAATGTACCTTTCTCTTCAGATAAGCAAGCTCATTTTGGTATGCTTTCAAATAATCTTCACCTTTGAAATAATCTTCAATATCACCTTGTATCATATCAGGATGTGTCTCTGAGGCAGAAGAGAAGATTTTAAAATTCTCACTAGCTGATGGGATGCATCTCAGAAAGGAAAGCAAAGTCATACTCATATTCGAAATATCCGATTCTAACTAACCTGGATAACCGGCAACAGTTATGCCAAAGTGGTCCCCATATTTGGCTCGAATATGATTCACCTGCACAACGGAACTCCAGTCATGCCTAGATTAAGCAAAACAAACCCGAAACCATCATCACACAGAGATGTAAAATATTTGTTAATGAGTACTCAACAGAAGAAATCATACAAAGAGAACACATCAATGAACCAGGACCGAAAAAAGATAGTAAGTCAATAAATAGACTAGTTGGATTGCCCGAATACTCTATACATATTGAATATATAAATCAATGAATAGACTACTTAGATTGTCCGGATTCCGGAGAGGCATATTTGAAGAATAGCCTGACAGAAATACTTATATATTTTACAAGGAAATTCCGTACCTTGAAAAGCAGCTATAACAAACATAGGTTGAATTCATATTGGCACGCCTCCATGTTTTTTCAAGTATCACTTATTTTATGTGTCCCAAGCCCAAAAAAGGAATAGAGTTAGTGTCAGGGCAACAATTAGTGGCAAAACATATCTCCGAAGCGGTGCATTGACCCCAGTATGATGGGATTATAGGTTTCGTGAATGAGTGAATAAACTTATTTTACATATAGAAATCTTATCATATTTTAGAATGAGTCATATATCGGTTACTAATAGAAACTGCGGAGAAATAGGATTCTGCTTAGCAGACCCCAAATAGATGGAACAAGACGAGATGATGATGTGTCCATATCTGGCACCAACAAGTACGGAGCTAAATAGATAATCATAAATACACGCGCAAAGACTTAAGAGAATTACCAAGTCAAGAGCACAAGTGAATTCACCAGGCACTTGATCATGATCAGGAAGCGGATCCCCCCGAAGAGCCAAAACATTTTGAATGCCGTTCGATTTGATGGTGTCCAGAGCATGGTCAATTCTCTCCACAGGCATGCCAATGCAAGTCAAATGCATCATTGTTTCTATTTGGACCTGCAATGGAAGAGAAAAGAAGAGTGATCGACCAGACATGAGAAACAGTGAAATGAGACTGCAGAATATTGAATTCAAGCTTCTAACATATACAATGTGTAGAATTCTGATGTGCAAATATTAGCTGACATAAACAAACCAATCTTCAAGAACTCGGTCAAGTTCTTAAAAACTTGTCAAATCCCTCGATGCAGTCAAAACTAAAGTCAATTTAATCTAGGAAAAAAATTATGAGGGTGTTAGATATTTGTGGTCAAAACCTTAACCCATCTTTGGGTTTCCTTAAAAAATTCGGTTTGACTATGATGACCACACATATCTCAAGGGCTAAGTGAAATAGCAATTTCCTTCTTTAATACTGATATGTCTCCTCTAATTTCTTTGATAAAGGGAGAAGCTATAAAAGGAGACCACCTCCCCTCTTTCTCTTAACCTAGCCTATTCCATCTAATGTTAAACTTAGGGTCTATCTGTTTGGATAAGGGGAAAGGAAAAGAAAACATGGGAAAGGAAAGGAAATATGCTAATTTCTTATGTTTGGCAACAAATTTGTGCCAACGGAAATAATAGGAAAATTTAAAATTTTCTTTTTCATTAAAAAAAGACAAATCCTTCTAAAATAGGAAGATTTCATAGGAAAACTTTCTTCGCTCCCTCCCTCCCTCACTTCTTTTTATTGCGTGAGAACACTCTCTCTCTATCTCCATCACTGAATCTCTCTCTCTCTCTCTCTCCTATCTCTCTCTCTCTCCTATCTGTCTCTCACACCGATCTCTCTCCCCTCATCTCTCTCTTTGTTTCTCCTAATGTTTCTGTTAAAATTATAAAATAAAGAAGAAAAGAAGAAGATGAACGATAGAAAGAAGAAGACATATTGCCACAATCGATTACATTGTTTACGGCTTTCTTACTCTATTCACAGAGAAGAAAGTGTATAAATAAGATTACAAATATAACCGTCAGCAGTTATCTAGAAGTGGGAATGAACATGGCGACATCCACGTAGAATATAGAAGACTAGAGAAGATATAAGAAAAGGCATCCACATAGAGTATAAGGCTAAGAGAAAATATGATAGTAGAAGCAATGACAGGAATATAGCTCTGATACCATGTTAAATTATAAAATAAAGAAGAAAATAAGAAGATGATGAAAGAGAGAAGGAGAAGAAAAATGGCAACAATCGATTACATTGTTTACGGCGTCAGCGGTTATCTAGAAGTGGGAATGAACATGGCGAAGTGGATATGGTCAATGGATAGTTATTCTAATATTTTTTTATTTTTTTTTTTTGGCCTCAATCGATTACATTGTTTACGGCTTGTTTCTGTATTCTCACACAAGAAAGGGTATAAATAAGATTACAAATATAACCGTCAGCGATTATCTATAACCGTCAGCGGTTATCTAGAAGTGGGTATGAACATGGGTAAGTGGATAGTTATCTAATAAGGTATATTCTAATAGTTTCTCTCTCTCATGAACTCTCCCTCACAATAGAAAGTTGGATTTATTGGGTGTGTGAGGATGTACACCATGGATGGTGCTCTTTTTCTATTTTCTAGGTATAATTACTCAATCCAAACACCGGAAAACAAGGTATTCTTATGAATTCCCAAAGAGCTGGAATCCATTGGATCTACAAATCCATTTCCTATGATTTTCAAAAAATTGCCAAACAGACCCTTCAAGAAAAATAGAAGTAACATGGACTCTGAGATACATCAGACATGAAAAAGGAAGAAGACGGCTCATAATAGAAAGGTCGAAATTACGTAAGCTCTCTATATTTACTCATTTGATCGTTCAAATCGGGCCTAGATCCTTATAATTATTAACACAAAACTCAAATGTGTGCTTGGAAAACATGATTTAACTTTTTAAAAACTTAATAAAAAGAATATATGGTAAGGTTTTCGAGTAGTCAAATGAATTTGAACTCAATTTGGACATGCCCACTCATTGAGTCCAATTCGAAGTTTGTGTTCTTGAACCTGGAAACAAAAAGATAAAAGAAACACACAGAAAAATGAATCATATGAAATAATTTGAAACAATTCAGCCAAGCTGCTTTAAAACGAGATGTTTATATATAGTCAAATTTCCGCAAAGATAAAC
Organism: Chloranthus sessilifolius; assembly: GCA_021018995.1. Taxonomy (NCBI): domain Eukaryota; kingdom Viridiplantae; phylum Streptophyta; class Magnoliopsida; order Chloranthales; family Chloranthaceae; genus Chloranthus; species Chloranthus sessilifolius. The sequence continues at coordinate 50,465,156 of CM037584.1, read as the reverse complement.
AGAGCAAAAATCTGAGTGACACTGACTTTAGGAGCCTTGAAATATGAGGAAATCAGCTTTTCGGCTATACCATGGCTACAAAGCGCATCACGGCGTGAACTTTTAAGCCACAAAATCTTGCAAAAAAGATGAATTTAGTTGATTTGCAGGGACCCTGATATCTGTGAAAGACACGCTTTGACAAAATCGATTGGGTAAAAGGCTTTTTCATGACAACAACAATCATATTGCTTGCTTTCGCTGTCAACAGCAACTAACAAATTCCAAATTTTTTCTGTTCAGAGAAGAAAGTAAAACAAAAACAAATAAGAAACAGAACCGATACCGAGTCGACTCGGGTGATATCTGCACGAATTCGATACGACTCAACCGAGTCGACTTCCAAAGGCACACGAGTCACACGCAGTCGTACGCATACTTGTGAGACTAAACAGCAGTCTATACTATATACCGTCCTACGACACCGAGTCATGACTCAGCCGAGTCATATTATTCGGTTTCAATAGTTGTATATAAATAAATACCTTAGTCTGCATCTTCTCCGCGACATCGAGCGTTCGTTGCTCGTTGGAAGCGCCGGGACGCCAGGTGATGTCGCAGAAAGATGGTCTGGTGGTGACCATTCGATCAATCCGATCGAGAAGATTTTCGACGCCATTGTCGGTCTTCGGAAGAAAATATTCGAACGAGAATATCGTCTTCCCTTCTTCAGACGCCGCTTTTATCGTCTCGATCACCTTCATCTCTCTCTCTCTCTCTCTCTCTCTCTCTCTCTCTCTCTCTCTCGCGCTTCTCTCTCTCCGCTCGAGCGCCTTCTCTTATAACAGGCTCTGGAGCGCCTTCTCAGGCTCTCTCGCTTCTCTCTCTCTCCGCTCGAGCGCCTTCTCTTTTAGCTGCACTCTTTTTCGTTTTAGCGCGCTTGAGTCGATGAGATTCGGACTCAAGTGCGCCTGAAGAAGAAATTTAAAAAAAAAACACAGCTATTGAATCAACGCCGTTTGATATGTAGGTCACCTACTTTACGCGTGACCGCTTTTTGTTTTTTTCACATTCGGAAAAGAGTTAAAGGGAGCCATTACTTGCACTCGCTTTTCAAGTAATGTGAAAACTCAACATGAGCCGTCAGATTTAAAGATTGATGATCTATAGATGTAACAACCCAGATTTTTAGATTTTATTTTAACGGTGTTAGATGATGCACCACACTATGTACTGTGCTAACGCTCCACATCAGAATCGAAACCCACCTTTTAAAATAGAAAATTTCTAATTTTTCCCATATCAAAATTAGACTCATTGCGAAGTGCTCGTCGATACGATTCCAACGATATATAATTTGATGATTTCTGACAAGAATATAAAAAGTTATACTCATTTTAACTAATCAAGCAAGTCAAAGGGTATAATTGTAATTTCGGGAGAGAAACACCAATTGGTTTGGTGCTTATGCAAAACGCTGGAACGAAACCTTTTCTCAAGCTATCCAAGTTATGTATGAATTCTTATTCCGTGTAAAAATCTCCTATTCTATTAAATCTCCCACGAAAAGTGTTAATTAGAGTTGACCTAAAATTTTATACCATTATAAATAAAACTTTAAAAGCTCTCCTCTCAATAATAAGAAATTATTCTCTCTCGAGACTTAGGCGAGATGCCTTGGGAATCGACCTTTTCAACCCGAATCGTAGTTGATCTTGGTTCACGCTTGAGGTGGGTACCCATTGATCCGTCTTATTCTTCTCCGGATCAAAATCGCGTAGGATCGTTCGATCGGCGGGTTTAAAATCTTATTTAAACCCAAATATCTCATGAATTAATAGATCTATATATTTAATATATGTTTCATTGAAAGTTGTATATTTTGTAAATTGGGTTTATATGTTATTTCTCTTTTCTTTTAAAATCACTTTTGTTTGATAATTAATATTTTGTATATTAGTGCGTATATTTAATATGTTTACTTTTATGTACGAAAAATTAATTAAATTTTAATCTTTATAAATTTGATAGATTGACTTAATTAGGCGTAATATCGTATTGATATTATTTATTCTAAATCTATAGTATAAATTTATCGCCCTACTTAAATATAATAATATATATTATTGTTGCGAGTTTATATTATTATTTATTTAAAATTAATTAAGCTAAAAATTTAATTATATTTTATTTTATTTAAATAAATAATAGATTACGACTTAAAGTTTGGAATTGAACTACTGAACGAATTCGTCCGTGAACCCGACCTCGACCGTTGATGTATCAGTATTTTGGTAGTAACTTTTACTCCGACCTCGGATTAATGCGATTCTTGCGGCATTAGAAAGACAGCGAGCTTTACAACTTTGTGTGAAATAGCCATTTTCACGCGAATCTGACTCTTTAAAGGTCAAAATAGAGAAACAAGTCAGGTTGAATTTTAAATAAATCAATATTCGAATTTAAGATTATTTTCTAATTCTCATGACCAAAGTTCTGTATATATATATTATATTGTAAGGTCTTTCGATTGATGGTCGTGATAAATCATAACAATAAGTATAAATATTATTTAATTTAATTATCTAATTATTATATATATAGATATATCAATTGCAATTCACGCCCGATAATCTGAAAAAGTGTTAGAACTTGATGTCTTTATGAAATCGAACTACGACTTTTCTGATTATCAAAATCACACTTATAACTCTATTCATATAATTATATTAGTGTGGTATGTAAATAAACATAAATATAAGCGTATGTCGAATTTAAGTATAAATAGATTACGTATGTGTGATACTTTTGTATTTGCAACTTAATCAATTTATCTGAGTTAAGAATATGTTAGATCATGAGTATGCGAGTGTAGTGTGAGATCATGCCTACGCTTGGCGTGGTGATTCCTTGAGATAGGTATCGAGCGAGAATACGTATTCACATGCCTTATAACTCATGGTGGAATGGGACCCATGGCGAGTCGGGTGAGTGTGAATTAGGTGTAACCCATTTTGCAGTGGCGTATCTGATGATCCTATCACCCAGAGTTTTATCTGAGAGGATAAGATATGAGATATGATAATACGAGAATCGAGCGTTGGGCCTTTAGGCGTGGTAAGGTTTCTTTAGCGGTCACGTGAAACTTCGAATATTGGCGTCCGTATGCGGATGCAACACCTCTATGGTAGTATAAACTATCACGAAATACATCAGGGTTACTCTGGGAACCTTTTCTTGGGAAGCGTGAATTAGGAAGGTTGCCTCGCTTATAGTTTATCATAGGATTAAGTATAAGAGTATGATAAGGCATGAGTATGAGATAAGATAAGTTGTAATCTGATGCGATAATAAGACATATTTGTGTGGTGTGAAGATAAAGAACTTAGAAAGTCTGCGTCTTGGATTCCTTGCGTTCTTAGTAGTAAAGAACAACGTCTTCGTACGAGCGGATCTACGGGAGAGATTATGAGTATGAGTGAGTTATGAGTGAGTTTGGCCATTATGTCTCCCCATTGTTTGGGTGGTGGAGTATAGGTATGACGAGGCGTTATAATATGGTGGTATGATACTATGTTGACCCTCCATAGTAGCTCGGCGTGACTACGGCACGCAGTCGTTTAGGATTTCACTAGTATGTTGAATTCACGCTCATGCGATATAGGGCGTAATGCGAGAATGATAATAAGACATGATATAATATGTTATGAGATATGGTAAGGCACGTTAGGATCACAGTGTCTAGATCGTTGGTCTTGCATTTATGATATGATATGAGTTTCTGATATGCGTGATTTTATCTTTTTTGTTATACGCTTTGAGATATTATGTTTATCACTCACAAGATGCACTGATACTGAGTAGTATGGGGTGGATTGGTGGTGTATCTGAGTTCGTGGTAGGTAAACTCATCCCACGATAATCTAACGATTCTGGTGATTCTGTTTGGTGGAGTATGACGGCCATCTAGATCTCATGGCTGATTTCATTGATTCATGAGCGTTGAGTACGAGCCTTTGGAAGCGTAGCCGGTTATCGGGAGGACTACGGTCTTTGATCTTGATTAGTCTTGCGATTCTTGATCATTGTGGACTTGGTATTGAGTTTTATTGATACTAGTACTACAGTTTTATAGTTTATTTTATCGGATTTGTCTCATTTTTTACATTTATTGGTGGATTGTGATTTTATTACACTTATTGACATTTATGATTATTTATATTCCACTTTGGTATGTTGGCTTTCCGCAGTTTTGTGGAACCATTATTGCAGAACTACGATTAGGTGTATGTAAAGCTTAGCATGTCAGGATATATGCGGGTCATAACTTTCAAATTCTAGGCCCTCGGGATGGGGTAGACCCTGGGGATGGGGTGAGTAGAAATTCTACCCCATCGGATACAAAATCATGTATCGTGGTGTGAGATAAAGGACAGAAGAGAGACTGTTGAAAGATAAGAGTAAAAATTAATATATGTGATTAAATATAGTCAAAAGATATTTTTTAACCTCGGTGCAATCACTTGAAAAACGAGTGCAAGTAATGGCTCTCAAAGTTTGATCAATAGTGTTTTTTATCTTTTGGTCGATTATGATGATATTATGGACAAATTGATAACAAATTCCACTTCTAAGATATGAGATGATAGAGGTCTCTTTTCACGCCAATTTTTTACCCCAAAGATTTTTTTTATTATAATCTTCAAATTAGACATCTTAGATAATGCTTCACGTAGCGATCGCAAAATAATAAAATTTATCTGTTTAACCATACAAATCTCAAGAACAAATTTTAGCTCCCAAAGATATATATATATATGGTGTGTTTTAAAAAAGGGAGCCATTACTTGCATATGCTTTTCAAGTGATTGCCTCAAATTGCACCGAATTTAAAAGACTTCCAAATTTGGCAACTTCTATTATGTGAAACATTATCTAAGCCGTTTGATTTGAAGGCCATGATTTAAGGGTATTAATTACAAAAGATTAGAACAACATATAATTTTCATCATTTGATTAAATAAAGTCAAAAACTATTATATAATTCAATAATTGATTTTCATCATTTGATCATATGACAAGTATCGTGTTTTGCTCTAATTTTATGTACCAAAGATTTATTGATCATAAACTTTAAATCATATGGCTCATATTGCATTTTTATATATCGCATGTCCTTAAAATGCTAAGTGTTTCTTTAAATTTGGTGCAATCAAGTTTAAAATTTCGGTCGAAAACTGAAATTTTGGTCGAAATTTTGAGTCCCATACAAAAATAATCGAAATTTCATTCCATAATTATCATTTCAGTGGGGACAGAAATCGATAATTTCGACTGAAATTTTAATCATTTCCGCCAAAAATTTTGACCCTTAGGTGCAATTTATTTTCACTCACATGTTATTTTCATCCCTCCACAAATATGGGTAGAAGTGGGTGAGTGAAAAGAATATCTGGGTGAAAATAAAGGTACTCTTTTAAAAATTGCTAAAAGTAATTTAAAGTAGACGGTGCTTAGAAGTTACAAAAGGAGAATAATAAACGGAATCACGTGTCACAAACAAGCAGGAAAAAGGAGATTCTTTGAAAAAATTATAAATAAATAAATAAATAAAAAGGAGATTCTAATAGGGGTAGCCGAGGTATCTAATATGAGTTAATACTGGGTACCGGCCAGAGCGCCAGCTGACTTGGTGAGTGGGTAACCTTATGGGATATGTGACTAGGGGTGCAGCCTCCGTTAACCGGACCGAAACCAAAATTTTGCTTCTAGGTTCGGTTTCTGCAAAACCCAAACCGAACTGAAACATTTCGGTTCATTTTTGGTTAATTGAAATTTTCAATCACTCAAACTGAACCAATCCGATTTTGGTTTTGGTTTTATTCTTCAGTTTTATCACCCTACCCAGCTAGTGTTCGGTTTTATCACCCTACCCAGCTAGTGTTCGGTTCACTGCAGTTTCAGTTTTCAATCAGTTTCAATCTAATCGGTTTCCAATTCAAATCGACACCTCTATATGTGACCACTATAATAAAATTCTCTAAACTAATTAAATTTTTTCGAATAGGTGGTATATAGAACTTTTGTCTAAATAGTTGCTTGATTCTTTAATTTTCTCAATTTTTTTAAAAAATTAGACAAATTTTTCCGCATTTATATCATTGTAATACATGCTTTAATCATACTTTATAATATTTTTTTATGATGGTAAATTAGTAATACATCTGAATTCAATATTAAACTTTATTTGAAGACATTATTATTAATTTAAGTAGCTTAATATATATTGGCATATATTTTAATAATGGACACAACTCTCCTGACCGACATTTTTAATAGTGTTTAAATTATCTTACATCATCAATAATTTAAGATTTGAGTGATCCATACCGTCCAAGTGATAGATAGTACATTGAAGTGTAGTAGACCCAAAATTTGTATTTTAGAGAGATTTAAACCATTCGATTTGTTGGCAATAATATCAACCGTTATTTATGGTTTTAATGGCTGATGGTTCACATGCACTTATAGGCATATTTCTTTGAACTGAGATGTATTGCAGCAATGGATTACCACTTGAATAATTTAAATTATCACAAATGTGCGCCACATGGCATAATGATAGATCACGCTTTAATAGTGAGAAACATAAAGCTTAGTTTCTATGGTAAAAAATCATTTAAACACCATTTTAGTGCTTAAATGCCATTAAAGAGCCCTTTCCCTTTAATCATTTATCTTTGTTTTCATAATTTCTCAGTTTTTATCCCCCGATTCATTAAGGAATTTCTTCAGTATTTAGTCTAATTTATACCTCACCAAATGAGTATAGAATCCGAACTTGGTCCCTATATATGTGGCACCGGATTCTTTTATATATATAGACCACAATTTGAAGATCATCGTTTACAGATCTATAGTATTAAAGCTTATGGGGAAAATGAAGGCCGAAAATAAAGATCTATAGCATTCACCGAAAATGAAGGCCGAAAATTTTCCCACCATATATTAAAATCTGAAATTTTTAGTTTTAACTTTCGTTTCAATTTCGGTGGGGATCGAAATTGAAACATTTCAGCCGAAATTTTGAATCATGCTGTATAAGTCAACACATTAAAGCCCTTTAAGATTTTTAGACTAATCATTTATTTAAAAAGTTTTTGACTGCTTTAAATTACAAAATACATTTGGGACGGATACCTACTGCTTAATCCCAACATGGCTTTAAGGAAAGAATATGAAATAATATAGGAAACCTGTTTGCGTACACGCATTCTTTGGAAGCGCCCATACTTCGGACCCTTTGAAAATCATTGATTATTTCAGATCAGATGATAGAGTTTGTGTTTCACCCGATCTTCCACACTATAGATCTTGAGAGCATGGCGCACTTATCAAACGGTCAGTTTTTAATTCAATGTGTCACATATCTCCAAAAGATGCTTTAAATTCACTTTTGAGTGTGATGCGTGTCATATGATTCAACAACCATTTTGGGGGAATCTATGATACATAGAATAAAAAATTGACTATATGACAGGTGTGCCATGTTCTAAAGATCTCGTGTGTGGAAGATAGGGGTGAAACACGATCTCCATCATCCGATTTGAAGCAATCAATAGTTTTCAAGGGATCTAGGATGTAGGCGATAACAAAAAATGTGTGGGTGCAAACAGAGGTACCCAACAATATATTGGGAGTGGTTACCTGCACATGAGATTTGTTTTGTTGCACATTCTTTAAAAAGAAGGACTTGACATTTTTGGTACCTATGCGACATGGAACAAAATCTAAGCCGTCTGATTTGGAGGCCATGATGTATAGATCTCATCCAATTCAACATTGTCAAAGCCCACCATCAGATTTAATGGTTGATCATGCTGACTCAGATGGTAGACATCATATTTCATGTTAATCTATGGCACCAAATACTTTTACATCAAAGCCTTTAAATCACACGGCTACATCCTTATAAAAATTATGTGCAATGGCACAAAACTCGTGTGCAAGCTGTCCCTCTCTAGTGTATTAGGTGGAGAAATTGGTGTTAGGTGCATGATCAGTCCACTAGACATGCGTGCCGTGTGGGTCTCAAAACATCCCCACTTTAGTGCGACGGCACATACCATGTGCTCTATGTGCCGTCCATCAGTATTAAAAAACTGTAAACACAGATCTCCAGACTCTTAAAGTCCACAAGTGTCGTAGGGTCTAAGCCACACATAGCTGATGTGCCCACTTGCTCTTTAAAGAGGGATGAAGATGGCTATAGTTGGTGCCCATGTTCTCCACGTTGTAGGCTTTTTAAAAATTTGGCATCAAGCGTTCACATGGTGTATGCTAAAATATATAAATGTGGTATTTGAATAAGATTAAAGTCAATTAATATTATTCTTATACAAGTAAGTCTATATGTTCACATCTTTAATCGAGTAGATGGAGACCCAGTGTTTGAGAATGGCCTCCAACTACTTTTTTGTTTATACTTTTTTAATGAGTAAGTTGGTATTGAACCACTGTGACTTCGGGGAAGACCCATTAGCAACTGAATCAAGTCAAAAGAATAAATCCCAATCAAAGAAACATAAAGTGACTTTGCTTCTGAAGATCAAATATGTACTTTGTGAAAATACTATCAAAGAAAAATATAATGATATGCCAACTTTCAAGCAAAGATATGTAATAATAATAATAATAATAATAATGATAATAATAAACTAAATCAATAGCATCAATCACGTGCCGAATGGATTTCATTCTCTTAGTTTTTTTTAAGAGAGAGAGAAGAGACCGGCTAGGTTAATGGGTAAAAACTACTAAAAGCAAAGAAAAGTTATAGTAGAGAGAGAAAAGGTTAGAGAGAAAGAAAAACGTTCATGTAATATTTTATTTACAAAATACTTATATACAGTAATGAGAGAGAAAATCTATAGATATTAAAGAAAAAATATAGGATTTTTTTGCATGGGAGCCGGTTAAGTCTGCCAATGGAGGACGGTCACTGTCCTCCAAGATACACATGGAGCTCCACGTGACATCCAAAATACTGTTTAGGTGCCACGTGGAACACAAGTGGACGGTATAGATCAATAGTAAAAAAAAATGAAAAAAACTTTTTAAACCCACAAGTCAAAGTTTGACGGGTTTCATTGGTCCACATTTCACAGTTCAAAAAACACATGGTGGAGATGAGTTTTCAAATATTTTTTTTTTCAAAGATGATCTAAGCAATACACCTGAGCTCCACGTGGCATCGAAACAATATATTGGCTGCCACGTGGAGCTCCATGTGGAAACTTGGAGGACGGACGGTGACCGTCCTCCCATGGAGGACGGAGGCCTTTTCCTTTTTGCATTTACCCCCTAAGACATAATTTGCAATCTATCCCTGTGTTTTGTACTTATTTACACTGCAATCTTGTTTTTGTGCTTCCTTTACTTATTACCCCCTACAATGATGGATTGGTCGTTGACTATTACAAAACTAATCTTTGACTACTCGAAATCAGGCGATGGAGATAATTTTTTTCCATAATCTTCTACCTATTGAATCTTGAGATCAGAAGCCTGTTATCAAGCGATCAGATTTTGATTCCACATGATGATCCTAGGTGTACAATTGTACATAACACGTGGTTCTTGGATCACTTCTCAAGATGTGTATCATGTGAAATCAAAACTTGATTGTAGGTCCATGATCTAAAAATCAATTAGACTAAAGATCAAGACAAAAAAATCTCTTCTCTGTTATCTGATTTCAAGCAGTCAAAGAATCCATCACTATAGGTAGGGTTGCAACAGAGCTGAGTAGCTTAGACAACTTGGCTCGACTCGACTCGAAAATGAGATCTTTTGCTCTCGTAAGCTCGGCTCAAGAGCCAGAGCATAACTTTTTATTTAAAGCTTGATTGAAGTAGAGTCGAGTTAGAGCTAAGATAGGATAGCTCAACTCGATCCGACTCGATTTCATTAATAGTATATAATACTTAGCTTTTATATGATAAAATATTTTATATATAATTTTGAAAGTTTTTTCTTTTTACTTTTTCCCCCTTATAACAATATTCATCCAACGGTTTCTTTATAATGGATAGATATGTAATTAACATATAATTTTTATGATCTTCTATTGAAGTTTGCGCTTTCTTTCTCTCCCCCCCCCCTCTCTCTCTCTCTCTCTCTGTAATCATTAAAGTTTTTTCTCATTCGCCTCAATGATCAACCATTAGCATGACAATTGACCAATCAATCAACACCTATGCTCTTAATTAATTTTAGCACATTAAATTTAAACACCTTTTTACTTTTCAACATTGAAACACATTTTTATCCAATCGATCTGTTAAATCCAAAAGGGCTAAGGGATTAAAAAATATTAGGGCTTTCATTTATAAATTTTATTAAAATTTTCATCTATTAAAAAAAAAAAATATGTTTAAAACAAGATTAGGAAAAAAACTTATTTAGCTCGAAGCTCGACTCGACCCAATTCAAGCTTGATAGAGTCGAGCTAGAGCTCAGACTTTTTAGGCTTGAAAGGAAGGCCTAGAACCAAGTTCCAGCTCGGCTCGTATAAGGTAGGGCCGAGCTAGTGCTGACCCAAGCTCGAGCTCGATCCGAATCGGTTGCAACCCTAACTATAGGGGTAATAAGTAAAGGAAACAAAAAAAAAAAGGGGCCGCAATATAAATAGGTAAAGCAAGGGAGCGGAGTGCAAATAAGACATATCTCAAGGTGGTAAATGCCCCCAAAAATATATCTTGAACTTATATATTGTGATTATCTAATATATATATAAGATAATAACTAATGTAAATACTGCTTGTGGAGAGAGATACAGGTTCTTAATTGGAGTCAAATTGCATTAAGTTTGCCTTGAAGCCATATTTGTGATGACCATAGTCATAGATGCATTAATAATAATTATAAAAGAAGAGATTTCATGTAACATGTTATTTGGGAATAATTTTGTACTAATCATGCAAACAAGTAAATGATAAAATTGGTATTAAGAAGAAAGCCTTGCGTTAAAATGATTGAAAATTATCAAGACAAAGACAAAATCTATGGAATGTAATTTTAGTAGGAATATGATAAAATAGAGGAGGATTTAATTAAAATAAAAAGTCATGTAGCATCAATTGCTATAAATTTCAATATTTATGCTATACTTGACAGTCATATGATAGATTTGAGGAGAACAGTTCAAATAAGATGAATATAGGCGGGATAAAATAGAGACAAACATGTTTTTGTAAGTTAACTACAAAAGTGGTACAGTTTCGTCATTGAAAAGGTAACAATAAAATAGTATGCATGAGATTGAGATGCATATATTAAAAAGGTGACATGCTCTTTTTCTTTCCCCCTCAACTCCGATGAGTTGCAACAATGACAACGTCACCGAAACTTCCTCTTCTTCTTCCTCAATTATAGTGTGTCGTAACAATGATAATGACATCACCGAACTACCAACCAAATCTCACAAAAATTTGAAGAAAAAAAATCATGACCTAGGTACCCACTGTTAGATGTTAAAAAGGGACAATGAGCACCCATCGCCATTTTTTCCATCTAATGGTGGGTGACAATCATCATGTTTTTTTTTTTTTTAAATGAAGTGATTCGGTTGGTACTTTGGTAATGTCTTCGTCGTTCTTGTGACTCAATCAAGTTGAGGTAATAGAAAAGAAGAAGAAGAAGAAGAAGAAGATGGTGCTTCGATGATGTCGTCGCCGTCGTTGCGACTCATCGGGATTAAAGAAAAAGAAAAAAAAGAGGGTACTTTGGTGATGTCATCGTCATCAATATGACTCATTGGAGTTGAGGAAGAAGAGAAGAAGAGGTGCTTGGAGTAATCAGATTGGGTGCATATATATTTATAAAAAATAATAATAAAATATTTGTGGGTGCCCTTATAAACTCTAAAACATAAGGGGGTGGTTTTCAGTAAGTAGGTGCTTTTAGCGATTCGGTAGGTGCCAATAGAGGTCTATATTAAAATAGATTAGTGAAGTAATAGAAAATGATAAACTTAAAAATAAGTATATAAGACAAAATTTATAACGGGTGGAGGAGGAAATTACAGGATGTCATTTGAATTTTTTTGAACATGGTCATCAGAGGGAGAAAAAAAAAATCTCCAACAAACTGGTCAAGTCTTTATAGATGCACAAGGGAAATTTAGGAAAAAAGATTAAAAACAACTCGTTTCAGTCTATTATATTAGATTTTTGTGGTCAACACGTTAACCCATCTTTGGGTTTTTATTAAAACTTGGTTAGACCTTTGACCACACATATCTCGAAGCGATGGGAAGTAGTTTCCTAATATAAGTGATATGTCTCCACTCTCTTTCCTTGATGGGTTATGAAAGAGAGGTGACTATATGAGGAGACCATCGTCCCCTCTTTCTCTAACCCTAGCTCATTCCCATCTAAAGGCTAAACTTAGAGAAGACGAGAGGTAACATGGGCTCGAATTCTCTGGTAGAGATCATCATTTTTCATCAAGAAGATCGTTGACGCGGCGACCCGAAAATAAATACAAGGTATGCATGTTCTTATAAAGCTGCATATTTGATCATGTGATTCGAGCTTAAATCCTAAAACATCTAACAATTAGTATCAAAGTGATTGGCTTGATCCCACGATTAATCTTTATGAAGATTTTATATTAGAAAGAGTTGGCGTTCTGGATTGGTCATGGGCGTCTCTTTTGTTTGCCCTTCATGGCAATTAGCTTCCTTGTAAATTATGTTTTCCAAAACCCTTATATACTAGCTCTAAGCCCGTTGGATTCCCTTAAAGAGGAGAATTGATTCATGTATCTCCGTAGTGGAAGAACGATTGAGATCCGTGGTCCCATTTTTGAGATTTTATTAGATACCTGCCTTTATATCCATAGCACTTACCTTACCATCTTCGCCCAAAGATTGACGAGTTTTTTTATTCGTTTGAATGATTTACAAGAAACTAGGTGCAAGGTGTTGATTTCTTGAATCGCACACTATGAGCCATAATAATTAGAGCTCTTTCGGGTGGAAGGTCTTATGGTGGCTGCAAATATAAGATGCCTAAAAGTTTTTTTTTTCAAAGGAGATGGACACGTCTCTAGTTCTTTGTACAAGATACCTATTTGAAATAAAAGAAGTTTTTAGGGCGTCTCCCTACTTTGCACAACAGGTCAAATGGGCCTAAGACCCGACCTGTCGTATACTTCCTATCTAATCTACCCGGCCCATGGACCCTCTCGACCCATGGACCAATATTGCATATGATCTGGCCCGTTTTGTGACATGACCCGATTCAGCCCATGGTCAGGTCCGATCCAGTCCATCACTCGGGGCCCATGGTTTATGGCCCGATTCGGGCCGTCAGACACGATCTATTTGCCCTTAAGGCCCAATTTTAACCCATATTATTATTTATTCTTTTCGGGTCATTTATGGGCTATCTATAAGTCCAATTTTGGACATTATATATGAATTTTGGCTTTCTCGGACATTCCGGATCTGTTTTTGAGGTCTTTTTTTGACAAGAAGATTTTTGTTGTGACGTTTTTAAGACCTGATAACCTTTTGACAATTTTTAATCGGATAATTGTTGTATAATTGAGTGCCTTTAATTAGGGCTGGGTATTAGAGGTTGTGCTTTAGTACCAAGGCTAGTACTTATATAATGTTACTCATGATTATTATTAATTTTTGACACTTATCCACCACATGAGTTAGATTTGGCTACTTGAAACGATTTTTCTGTCCAACGGTGATGATCTTTCCTAGTGCAGTAGTTTTCGTAAATGAGATTTAATTTTGTTTGATTATTCTCAACATATCATATCCGATTCAAGGTAAATATCATGTGCACTTCTCAATGTTGCTCTATTGTCGATGTTGACTAGATGTGACATGCATGCCCACATAATTATAGTTTGATGATTATAGATCATTTGTTCACTTAATGCATATGTATCTCATAACTGTTTGATTTTGATTAATGTATTCATCAATTGCAATGAGTGGCATTGATTTATCTTTCAAAAGTAGAATAGTTAGCAAGATGTGCATATATCTGAAAATGAGTTTTTGAAACCTTGAATCAGACTTAATATGGTTGAATGAAATTTAAGTCGTACCTTAGGGATCAAGGTAGACCGATAAAACGATCGTTCGAGGGTACGTAGCTGAAATAGGCTGAAGTCTGTCCAAAGGTGACCAACTATGTAGGTTGCGTGACTTTTGGATCTTGATACTTATGTCTCATTAAGATTGGGTTGGCACATACTTGTATGAGATTTCTAACTTCTGGCCAAAGCTGACTTAAGAGTTTCATATAAGTAGGGTGAATAGAATGGCTATAAGTGCGTAAGGGAGAGAAGGATAATCTTTCTGACTAAAGCTGATGGAGAGTCTTGATCAAACATACAGCACGAGTGATTGGGTCTATGCATATTTTCTCAAACATAATCTTAGAAAATAAATTGCACGTTAAAGTTTTTGCCCAAAGGTGATGTTGAGACATGGCAACTAGTTATCCCAAAAGAGTGAAAATTGCTCATAGTTGACACTCCAATTAATTCGGATTTGACCCTAAATCAGAATTTAAATCTTCGAAAAATAGTTAGTGACATATGGTCATAACGTAATCTTCGAAGACATATGATTATGACGTATTCTAATTAAATCGTTAGTGGTATATGGTTAAAATGGTTGATAAAGATTTAGATGCATAATTGACATATTTATTTATTTTGCTAGTGATATGTAATGTTTGTTTCTATATAGAGCTATGGACGGATCTATTATTCATAAACAACTAACAGGCGTTGAGCCTCTGGACGGCTCCAACTATTCATCATGACGTATGACCATTGATATATAATTAGGATATATGGACTATGATTTTGTCAATACTGAGGATAAGCCTCTCACACCCCCTACGAGTTCTACGGAATTAAAGAAGAATTATTTTGTTAAATGAGAAAAAGTATGGCTATGATGATGATCAGTTCATCAATTAATCAGACTCTTAGAGGTGAGTTGAGTCCTACAGCTACAACAAAAGAACTCTTAAAAAATATTAAAGATCAATTTATGGGTACGCGGAAGTTTCTACAGTACTCTTATCTTACACAATTAGTTAACATGAGATATGATGGAAATAGAAGTGTGCGTGAGCACATTTTAAAGATGTCAAAATGTGCGATAGGGCTCAGAGAGTAAGGGACTGCTTTTGGTGATAATTTAGTTGTTCACTTAACTGTCTATTCGCTTCTGCCTTCATTTGATACTTTTAAGGTGAACTATAATGCTCAAGAGATAAAGTGGGACCTTAACTAATTAATTTCCCTATGTGTGACTGAGGAAGAGCGTTTGAAAGCGGCTAAAGTTGAGTTTGCTCATCTGGCGGTGAGTGGGTCAAGCTGAAAGATTTTTAAAATAAATCATAATCAGAACTTCAATCGAAAGCAAGTTGGAGTAGAGAATTCAAATAAGAAAGTCAAACCTGAAAATTTAGAATGTTGGCACTGCAAGAAAATGGGACATCTTCGGAGGGATTGCTATATATTTAAAGATCTATTAAAGCAGGTCAAAGGAGGAACATCTCAGTCCGAGAAGTCATCTCAGCCCGAGAAGTCCCAGAATTGAAATCACGCTTCCGTCATTTATTTATTTATTTTTGTAAGACATTAGTTAGTACTTTGACATTTATTATTGATAGACTTAGTTTGCACAAGTGTAATTAAATGATTATAAATAGTTTATGTTAAGTTAATCTTGTTGTTCCTCGATTGCTATAATGAATTGTCAAATCAGTGGGAGATAACTCGCTTGAATTGACAATTTTTTTTTTTTTAATATATATTATGGTTGACTCATCATATGAAATTGTGCACGTGTTAATGAGGGTACATATGATTGTCCTATAACCATCTGCATGAGGATTGTATCACATGACAAAGTGGTGGAGTTAGATTTCATTTTGCCTGATATGCTTGGGCTAGATGTGATTAGACACCACATTGAAAAACCTTCTTTCTGTTAGATTGGTAACGTGAGTCACGGGCGAGGAGCCAGTAAGATATCAGAAAGACATACCCTGGGGTATGAAGTTGGACAAACCCTAATGTTTAGCATATGACACAGAATCTTCGCCAAGCACCACCGACATGCTCCACACACTGGAAGATGAAAATAGGCATACAAGCATCCCAACAAACTAATAAAATATGTTAAGATTATGAACACATTATGATGAAAAACTCATATTCTTTCTTTGTCAAAACACTACAAAAAAAAAGACTATTAGCGACAGCCATAAACTGCCGCTATTAACAAAAAACTGTCGCTAATACCCTTGCCGCTAATAGTCTTAATAGTTTTTTTGTTAATAGCGGTACTTTTTGGCCGCTAATAGTCTTATTTTTTGTAGTGAAACCATTGGCCTTTAAAGGAAACTCGGGGATAACCTTACATGTTGACTATGGTTGCGTATGGCATAGCTCTTTGCTAGTCCCTGCCACAGTAGAGTTCACCTGCTTTAGTTGGTTCCTATTCGCTTTTCTAACTCCTTGCAAAAGAGGATTTACCTGCTCTAACAACAACCTTCCTGTTCTCTACCGGCTCCCTACCAGAGCAAATAAAATCTGCTCTGGCAAGGAGTGAGTAGAGAGGAGGGTAGAACTGCTGAACAAGTACGTACATCTTGCATAAAATCTTGCAATCCAAAGAGTTATTAGGAAGAAAGAGCCTGTTAAAGGAAGTAGCAGGATGTTTGCAAAGAGGATGGGAACCTGCTAAAGCAGGTGAATTCTGCTAAAACAGGCGAACTCTGCTATGATAAGGGTTAGCAGAGAGCTTTGACATACACAACCTATATTATTTTTTAGGAACATGAAAAATTGGGCCAATCTTTTTTTTTTTTTTTTTTGTAACTCTTTGAAGTGGCATGATGGGCTAAAACTATTTTAAAACGGGTCCTTGTTTAGTTGTTTTCTAATGTCCCCATGAACAAATACTAATAAGGGTGTAAATCAATGACAGTACATTTTTAACATTCATTGATTTAGAGATTAAAATGCAATAAATAATTAAGGGAAATTTTATTATTGCATTAGTTTTTCTTGTATAGATATATTACTTGATAAAATTATTAGGTTTTAAATCATTCATTCTGAGTACTTTAATTGAAAATCACACATTTGGTATGATTTGAATCATTCGATCTATATACTTTAATTAAAACTAAGGTTTTTAATTTGTGCACTTTAATATCAAATTTTTTTTTCTTTTTATACATATTAAAGTTTGTTGATTGAATGACCGACACTACAAAAAATAAGACTATTAGCGGCATCTTTTTGCAGCAAAAAATTGCCGCTATTAACAAAAAAACTATTAAGACTATTAGCAGCATATTTTTTGTTAATAGCAGCAATTTTTAGCTGCTGCTAATAGTCTTATTTTTTGTAGTGTGGGTTTTAATCCCCATGCCCAAGGATCAAAATTTCGACCTAAATGTCCGAAATTTCAGTCGAAAATTCCAATTTCGGTCCCAACCGAAACCAAAATCTAAGATTTCAGATTTTTTGTATGGGATCCAAAATTTTGGATTTCGGTTTTGATTTAGATCATGCCCGAAACTGAAATTTAATCCAAAGCTTTGATCCTTGCCCACGCCTATTCCTGCCCTTTGTGGAGGTCCTCTCCCTGTATACTGTTTCAAAAAATGGATTCTTTTTGTTGCAAAGGCGCTACATCTAGGCTGTATATGCAGTATCGCATCAAAAAAAGCAAAAAAAAAAAGTTTAGCTTCCTCTATTTAGACTAGATAAAAAGTGTGCTTTAATGGTAAATGTGCTTCAATGCCCATTATTCTTGAGATCATTGGGATAATGGATTCTTTAAGATCACACGGATAATAGATTCTTAAAACATTTAGCACCCATAAGTCTAAGTAGTAATCCATCATTACAAATGTTCCTAATAATGAATTATGCCTAAAGTAGATGCGATCCATCCCATTTACGAATTTTAATATCATTATTCATTAAAGTGATTGATTGGTTTTGGGTGTACTATCATTCAATATATGAGCTATCATTTTGATGACTTGAAATTTTCATGTCTTACCCTTTAGTAGAGTAGACCGTTTAAACACCAAAATGAGGGATTTGAGTCTCTTGACTAGGGCTGCCAATGGGTCAAGTCAGGCCGGGTTAGGCAAAGATTTTGGCTCGGGTAAGCACACATGTTTGGTTCGACCTAATGGGCACCCCGATTAGATCCGATGGAATAAGAATATATATATGTTGAACCAGACCTAAAAAGCCTACCCGACCGATTAAAACCTCATATTTTTCTTGATTTTGTATATAAAAAATTTGATTGGATTGGGTCAACTTGACTCGAGTTGTGCCCTACATACCTGACCTGACCTTTGAATTGGCCTAACCCGACCGAAAGGTAGGGGTCAAATGTTTCATGCCCAACTTAACTCTCACAAGTCAAGTTTATGTGTCTGACCTAGTAAAAAATAATGATATGGCAGGTCAGGTATTTAAACATATTGGTGTTTAAATGATCTTACAACATTGACTGCGTAAGGTGTGAACCGTCTAAGCTATTAAAGTCATAGTTCATATTCTATTTGGAAGATTTTAACTATCCGATCTCTTTACTCTAATATCAACTTTTACTCTTAATTTCTCCACGTTGATATTAAGAATAAAAGTTCTAAACACATTGGTGTTTAAATGATCTTACAACATTGACTGCGTAAGGTGCGAACCATCTAAGCTATTAAAGTCACAATTCATATTCGACTGGAAGATTTTAACTATCTGATCTCTTTACTCTAATATCAACTTTTATTCTTAATTTCTCCAGGTTGATATTAAAGTGCGTGTTCTCATTCATATATTTTTTTTAATGATGCCATTTGACATAGGCAACTTGGATTGCCTTACATATTGTAGAGAGTATAAGAGCTTACGACCAACACTTAGAAAATAAATCCCATACAATAAAGCACTTAGTGAGTGACACATAAGAGAATAAATCTCACCCACCATTTTGTTATTTAAATATCAAGAATTCCGGATTATTTCACTCATAAGGTGATGCCGAAAACATCATGGTCCGTCCCATGGGACCTGTGAATAGGGTCTAGAGTGCTCTATCATGGTCCGGCAACCATGACACTGGGCGTGATTGCATTGGTCCAGTTTGCCCATTATGCTGGTCCACCTGTTGTAGACAACTTCTATAAATTATAATGGAGCCATTAATTGCACACTTTTTAATTGATTGCATCGATGTTAAAGAAAGACTTTGTATTTTAGGGACGTGTGATATATGAAAACTCAATCTAGGTCGTCTAATGTAAAGTTTATGATCTATAAATCCTTAGTGGATAAGATTAGAGCAAAATACGATATATGTCATATGATCTATTATTGTCAATCGTTGAATCAAATAATAGCTTTTGACCATATTTAATCACATGTTGAAGATTATATTTCGCGTCAATCTTATTCACTAAGGATCTATAGATCATGAACTTTAAATCATACGACCCAAATTACATTTTGCATGTAACATGTCCCTAAAATATAGTCTTTTTAACTTCGGTAAGCAAGTGCAAGTAATGGCTCCCAAATTATAATCATATGAAGGGAGTCATTACTTGCACACACTTTTCTAGGGATTGCACCAAATTTAAAAGAAAGACTTGTAAATTTGGTGACTTCTACTGAGTTAAAACACCATTTAAGTCGTTTTGATTTGAAGGCCTTGATTTAAAGATATTAATTGCAAAAAAGTAGAACAAAATATAATTTTCATGATTTAATTAAATGGAGTCAAAGGTTATTATATAATTTAAGAGTTGACTACAATGGATCATATGATAAGTATGATGTTTTACTCTAATTTTATGTGTTTTGCTCAAATTTTATGTACGAGAGATTTATTCCATAAATTTCAAAACGTGTGATGATCTAATGGATCAAGGATATATCTTAGACCCGACCAGATGGTGCACCCTCCCCCATCGTCCGATTGGAGGAAGTCAACGTTTTTTTATGATAAAGGTCTAAACATTAAAAACGGATGCAAATAACGCCACCAGCAGTAAACTTCTGATCACTGATGTCATTTCTGCCAAACCCTAGTTCGCTGGCTCCATCTTCTTTCAAAACCCAGTTCGTCTTTAGATCTCGATCATTTTCTTCAGATTGCTTGCACCCTTCCCATTGTTTCAAGATCTACGCCTCTAATTCAGTTGAAGTAAATCACAGATTCCAATTAAGACGTCTTACAATCCCCATAATTTTGTTCGAGAAACCCTAGTTCTTCCATCACTGCTGGAAATGGTTGCCTCGTGTCTCCAAGATCTGTAGATTCTTTTTATTCGATCTTCAGATGAAAATGGAGGGTTTTAGTGCCAAAGATCTCTCTACGATCGGAGGAATAGCTACCGTTTCGATTCTCCATTCGTTCATTCCGACACATTGGTTGCCATTTTCAATTGTCGGGCGCGCACAGAAGTGGACGCTTTCGAGGACGCTCCTCGTCAGTAAGTTCCTATTTTCTTCTTATCTGGTCTTCTATGTCGGATGGACTGTATTTAATGTTAGAACGAGAGATCGATGCATTAGAGAATGACGTTTACTTGCTTAGATTCCGCATTTCGAAATTTACTTCTTCAATCTGTTTTGGTAATTTTTTGAATAAATTATTAGCTTCGGGGCTGATTTTTAATATATAAAAGAATTTAGTAATTTTCTTATTATTTTCTACTAAATCCTCTTTGATTGATGTGAGGAGGGGGATTGAGCTCTGTAGCTCAACTGGAAGGTGCAATGTAACTGTGCAAGGCAACCTGGAGGTCTCAAGTTAAATCCTAGCTTACCTACGCAAGCCCCAAGGAAAAATAAAAAATTCTAATGCGTAGTGTTATGATGTATGAAGCTATTTTTTCCGAAATTCAGTCGAATTTATGCTGAGGGTGCACACAAAATGTTAGCCCAAGCACACAATTTAAAAGAAAGACTTAGCTATTTTGAGGACGTGTGCCGCATGGAAACACCATCTAAGCCAGCTGATATGCAGTGCCTGATCTTAAGATCTTGCATGCAAAAGATTGTCCCGAGACACAATCTATCATATGATTCATTGCAGTCCACAATTGAATCATATGATAGAGATCGTATTTCATGTCATTTTTTTTGTACGCAAGATATTTCGATGAGGACCTTCAAATTAGACGGCTTAGATGGTGTTTCCACAATGCGCATTGTCCCCCAAATACCAAGTCTTTCTTTTAAATTGTGTGTGCAAGTAATGGATCCCTTATATTAATTATATAGGCGGACAGATTTTGAAGACGAAAGTGAAGCAAGATCAAACCCTTTTAGCATGTTTTCTTCTTGACTTTTTGTTTCCCAATAGTATCAATACCCATGTAGTTTTTTTTTGGGGTTTAATAATTTGTCTTTAATGAGTGGACCAGTCATTAAAGACAATGAGCTCAGCATCAAAAGGTCCATGCGGCATGCAGCTCATGCATGTGCATTTCATTTTTCATAATGAGAGGACTGCTCATTGTAGACATATTCTCTTTTTGAAGTAGGATTAATGGGGCTTCATCCATATCAATAGGTAGTGGCTCTTAGAAGCACCTTTTGCTGCCAGTATCCTGTTAAAAGACACCAAATGTTGCTTCTAAGTGCCATTAGCTGTTGCTATTGGTGGGGAGTTTCAATTACTTATAAATGTTTTTTATACCTTCTGCCTTCCTGTTATTCTTGTGCCAAATTTGTTTCTCTTATTCTTGGTTCAAAATCCTGTTCATCCGAGCTACCTGGGTTAATTTGCTTATCGGAATTCACAGTTAGCTGCTTGCAAAATCGAGTAGGGAGAAAAGAGCTTGCATTTCCAATAATTTTTTATTCAGCTTGCATGAAATGGTTCGTAGTTTGTGTGTGGTTGGGGAAAATTTTGTTTCTTGGTTCAACCTTTTGTCCAAGAACGAATTGTGATAGCTAGTAAGACTATATATTTTTTACTTGAGCTGGATATGAGTAATGTTTATTAGAACTGTGATTGCAAATAATTTTTTTAAGTTTTTTTAACGTTGAATTTCTCCTGAATGTATGTACATTGTATGCATTTGACAGAAAAAAAGATTAGGAACTAATTAGGAATTTGAAACAAGAGTAGTTCAGTAAATTTTGGAAAAACAGAGATTGTCTTGAACCTTTCCTTGACAACTGAAAATATTAAGCTATGTGGAAAATGTGAATGCACGTCTTCCTCTAATGAAGCATAGTGACAAAAGTCTCCGACTTCTTAAAAAAGTTGTGTTTTAATCGCGATTGATTCATCAAAAAAATAAATTATGAACAAATCACGAGTTTTGTTAATAAATCGCCAATGTCACAATTTACTCACAACTTATTCAAAAAGTCACTACAGGGGTTTAAGTGAGAAGAAGGAGGAAGCAGCGGGCAATGTAGAAAGTTTGTTGCGCCTGAGAAGGTTTCACATTTTACCTTCTGCTTTCATTTGATGTTTTGGGTTGGATGCAAATCATTACGTAGGAGTACTGGTTCACAACAACAAATTATTGGTTGGAAATTTCCATGGAGAAGCCTTTTTGGTGAAACTGTGTGGGAAAACCAATGCAGAATTACTTAAATTAATAGGAAGTTTGCACTCATGCAATTTTTTCTATTTTAATGGTAAGTTTCTGTCATTTTAAAAACTATGGTGTACTTTTCAAGTATTGCAATCTTGGTATCACATGTCAACTCACTCGCCTAGCTAAAAATCAATAAAAAGAGCTGCCCTTTGTAGGGATGTGTTCAGATCCAAATATTTGAACCTTATCTGAGTTGGTTTAAAACACCCATTGGATATAAAGGATCGTGCTGTGGAAAGCATCTTGAAAGTTATTTTATAGCTTTAATATTTGTGAACCTTGTATGCCGTGTTCTGAAATGCAATCCTAGCCATCAGATCCCTATTATGAATATTAAAGACTATATTGCAGTCTTTGCAAATGCTTTCCATGCCGGCGTCCCTTGCACCCAAGGGTTTTAAACTGGTTGAACCTGATATAGGGCTCAACTGGTTGGACCTGAACACAGCCCCTCTTCATATTGTTTGACACAAGTTTGCATTAGTAGATTAACTATCTGATGCATATCGCCTATCAGGTGATATTTAGCGAATCAGACAATACTTTAATCTATGGTCTATTTTGCATTTTCTTCGTTTTTTTCCTGCAAAGTAGTGTGGTCCTGATAATTTGTACTTTGTGATATTGTGGGGCTACTTTGCACCCGCACCCCAAATAGATATTCGATTCCGGGTCTCGGTCATTGTGATGTGGGGTGTTCATTAGTTTATCTTTCAAATTTTAAGTGGTTTGCAAGTATTAGGTGACTATTGTTTTGTGCTTTATACTAATGTGATTTTTTTCAATTATATAGGAAGAATTGTTCACTTTTATGCTGTTAATGTTTTTTCGTGGTTGATTGATTCGTAGTTTAGTGCGGTCAGCTCTTTGAACTGAGTTTCTAGTGCAGAGTACAAAGAAAGTAACTGGATGATCAACTTGACTGAGGTTCCTTTTTTCATTGGCTCAACTGAGATGAGCTTAAATATTAAATGCCCATTTATGTGGTCAAATTGAGTTATGAACATTTTAAAATATTATTTGACCTCTTTGAGGTCCGCTGTAGATTGCAGAGACAATTTTTCCTGTAGAGCTTGCACGTTTTCTAACATTTACACATACTTATCCCCAATTATCTTCTCTTACAGCTGCATTTGGAGCCATTCTTCATGTAATATCTACCTCACTCCTTGGCATTACTGCAATCACAATGGCGAACACCATAGCTGGAGAGGAAACAGTGCATAGACTTGCCTCCCTGTTGCTTATAATTCTGGGAGGCAGTTATATTCTGTTGTTTGTGTTTGGAAAGGGTGGTCACAGTCACTCTCATAATCATCCGATGGAGAAGATGGCTGTTGCAGGGCTTGTTCTTGTGCCAGCATTGTCGCCTTGTGCAACTACACTTCCAGTGTTCCTTGCGGTTGGAAACTCATCATCCATGATGGTGCTTGCAATTATAGTGCTGCTTTTCAGGTACAAGTTCACACTAATTATATATGTGTGTGTGTAGTTTACATCAATTTGAACTAATTAGTTGTTATCGTTCATGAAAAGTCGAAATGATGCTCAGTAAAAAAAAAAAAAGGAACCTATCAGAATGGAGTATGAAATATTGAATGATTTTCATTTTTTGCTTCACTTAGCTTTAATCTTCATTTCGTTATTGAATGTGCTTAGAATCTCAGTAATCGAAACTGCTGCTGATGCGATGCCTGTGAAAATAGTGAAAAATCATTGCGATGTGAGTGAGGTCAAGGGAAAAAAATAAGGGGCATTCAATTTTTTTGAAAAATAAATGCCTGGGCATTCAAGTTTTAAACAGGCAGCGGTTGAAGTGAGCATAATATAACTGTTTTATAATATTAATATTTCCAGTTGAAATAGCTCTCCCCCAGTTAACCAAAAACAAGATCATATATATTAAGCTACTTGAGTCTATTTTCCTTTTATTGTTATGTCGGAAAAATCGCCAATCATTAATGAAGAACAGTCGCCTTTTTGTTGAGATAGAAAGAACCCAGTTTTTGTTTCTACACCAGAGCTTCTGCATGTAGCAATCCTTTTCCGCCAATTCATGATCCAAGAGATCAGGGTGTTTGTGGCCCATCACCTCCAAACAAGCAATCAGTGGTATCATAAGATTATGAAGCTTATGAAGAGCTTAAAAGGATGTTCATAAGCTTGTTAATCATATGATGTGGATGCCCAATTAATCCTTTTTATTAGTTTGAATTAGTGATTTAATTTTCTAGAATTTAGTGCATCTAATGTATGATGATGATATTTGATTTGCAGTACCATAACTGTGATGACTTCTTTGGTGGCTCTCTCATTTATTGGTGCCAGCCATCTCAAGTTTCACTGGGTGGAGCGCCATGACAAGCTTCTTGTGGGTACAGTACTCTGTCTGGTTGGAATATTGACCCTCATATTCCATGACCATGAAGGTGACGAGCATTCAGGCGAGAAACATTTGCATAGAAAGATTATTGCATTGCGATGATTAAGGTTGGAAATGTCTTCTGATTTTTTTCCCACGGTGTACTTTATATATATATATATATATATTTTTTTTGGGAGCCATTACTTGCACACGTTTTTAAGTGATTGGACTGAGGTTAAAGAAAGACTTTGTGTTTTAGGAACATGTGACATCTGAAAACGCAATCTAGGCCGTCTGATTTAAAGTTCATGATCTATAGATCCTTAGTGGATAAAATTAGAGCAAAACACAATATTTATCATATGATCTATTGTTCCAACCGTTAAATCAAATAATAGCCTCGACTATATTTAATCACATGATGAAGATAATATTTCATGCCCATCTTATCTGCTAAGGATTTATAGATCATGAATTTTAAATCAGACAACCCAGATATATTTTCACATGTTACATATCTCTAAAATACAAAGTGTTTTTTTAACCTCAGTGCAATCACTTAAAAAGTGAGTGCAAGTAATGTGTCCCCTTTGTTTTTTTTTTTTGTAAGATACTATGATTCTAATGTAAAAGGGGTGATCAGTTCTCTGTAATATTTGGGCCGAAAATTCTCTTAATGGATCACTATACGGCGAAGTGAACCACTTTTTGGGTTTTCTTTGATAAAGCTTGATGGAGGATGATCGTTCTTTAAACATCATATGATCGGGAAACATAATACAATGTTTTGCACGCAAATTTTGGTGAGCGTCATCTGTCCTCGATCGTTCACCATACTGATTTACGTTTAGCTTGTCTCGCGTTTTTCTCATCTTTTGTTTGTTCAATTCTCAAGTAACTATATACGATGGGTACCTTTATTGACACCCACGGAATCTTTGAGGGCGCCTATATAAATGGTTGATCCACTTATGACTATGAAGTCTTTCGGGGCACCGACTTCATAGTTTTTTAATTTTTAAACACCCATTAAAATCACCCAACCACTGTCGTGCATGTGGTAACTTTTTTTCTCTTCCTCGTTGTGGTGCGGGCGTCCACCCAGCTAACTTTTAAAAGAAAAAAGATAATAATATATGTTTTGTTTATCAAAGAAGAGTCACAAAAAAATTCTCAAGAATTTTGCCTTTTGTTCGCACTCATGCTATCTCTGAAAGCACCTACGTCCTAGACTCTTTGAAGACCATTGATTGCTTCAGATTAACGATGGAGGCTGTGTTTCAACTCAATATTCTACATAATAGATCCTGACGCACTTATCAGATGATAAATTTTTTATTTCATGTGTCACTGCTCCCAAAAAATGGCCCATAAATTGACGTTTGAGTGTGATGTCTGACATATGATTTAAAGACCATTTTTCGGTATTTGTGGCACTTGAAATAAAAATTGATCGTCTGATAGATGAATCATGATCTCAAGATCTCTTATGCGGAATATCGAAATGAAACATGACCTCCATCATCTTATCGGGCTTAATCAATGGTTCTCAAGGGGTCAAGATGTGGGACAAACAAGGGGTGCAAATGTATCCCTTTTGCTTTTCTTATAAAATAAAATATTTCTATGACAATAACGTGGGGTTCACTTTCTTGATCGTTTTTTAAGATAAAATCATCAGTTAAAATTTAGCTGGTTTTTTTTTCGTCCACCATTATAGCTAATATATGAAGGCGACTAATTTATGAGTAACTTTAAATCCACCTACCAAATCTTTGAGTTCACTCACGCTCAAATACATTGACTTGGTAGAATCAAATGATGGAAATCGTTTATCCACCCAATCTTTCACACAATGAATCTTGAGATCATGGGCCTACCATCAGATGGTTAGTGTTTTATTTCTCATGGCACACATCTCAGAAAAATGACCGTTACATCACGTGCACGCTTAAAATTGATTTTAACGTCCCTTTTTTGGGTGTGTACCACATGAAATAAAAAATCGACCGTCTGATGGTACGATCATGTTTTCAAGATCTATCGTGTGAAAGATTGGGATGATAAACAATCTCCATCTTCTAATTAAATATAATCAAAGTGTTCTAGCATGGGTGAACTCAAAGATTTGGTTGGGGGGAGGGTTTAAAGATACTCCTAATTTATTTGCAATCCTTAAAATTCGAGATTCTTTCTTCTCAACTCAAGTTTTACATGCGGCAACCAGTTGATTGTTTTGAATTTGATGATGAAGATACGTTTTAAGCCTAATTTTTCACACAAAAGACCTTGAGACTGCAGACTTATCGTCAAACGCTAATTTTCTTTACGTGGCACACATCCTAAAACGTAGCCCAAATTTGGTGTTATGTGTGCCTCATGATTTTTTAGTCACTTTATTGAGATTTGTGCTACTTAAAGTAAAAAATTGATCATTGGATGGTACGCTCACTACAAAAAATAAGAACTAATAGCAGCAGCCAAAAGTAGCCGTTATTATCAAAAAATTGTCGCTAATAGTCTTAATAGCTTTAAACAATTTTTTTGTTAATAGCACTAGTTTTTTGCTCCAAAAAACTGCCACTATTAGTCTTATTTTTTGTAGTGGCTCAGTCTCAAGATCCTTTGTGTCGAAGATTAGAGTGAAAAAAGATCTTCATAGTCTAAGTCAAATCAATTAATTGTCAATGAACAGAAGATCCTATGAAAATAATTAAAATCGATGATCAAAATTTTATATGTAGGAAAGACCATCTAAGTTGTCAGATTTGAAAGTCATAATCAAAAGATCCTATATTGAAAAAATTAGCACGAAGCACAATTTTTATGATAATATATATTTTAAATATGATATTATATATTATATATTTTAATATCTTTTAAATTTATAAATATATATATTTATATTTTTTTTAATCCTAATAATTTTTTTGAAAATTATTCCGAAATGAATCGAAATTAAATTAAATTCATCTTGCGCTCCGTCTGGATGAAAATCTTGATTCCGCCACTGGTTGTAGGGTTTTAAAAGATTTTTATGAGTTTAATGAAAGTTTTATTCTAAATGAAGAAAAAGAAGTTGGTTTTAAGAGGGTTTTGTAGGCTTCCTTCTAGAAGAGAGTTTTGTGGGTTTCATTTTAGAAGTCATTTTAGAAGAAGTGGATTTTAAGAGGGTTTTATTTTAATGAGTTTCATTCTACTAGAAGAAGAAAAAGTGAATTTTCTGAGTGTTTTATGGGTTTATGGCTTTCATGGGTCTATTCTACACGAAAACTCGTTGGAATGAACCAGTCATCAGAACGGGGATTTAAAATTAAGGTCGGAGAAGACAAAAGGATACCCGAGCAAGGATCAAAATCTCGATTTTGGTTTCGGTTTCGGTCAGGATCCGAACCGTAAATTAGTCAAAATATCGGAAATTTCGGTAAATTTTGGATATTTTTTAAAATATGCTCCGAACTTTATTTTCTTAATTTTTTTTAAGCTATTTAATATTATTAGAACAGATATATACCCTGGATCAAAATATCAGTTTAGGTTTCGGTTTCGTTCATGACCCGAATTGTAAAATTTGGTAATTTTCGATCAAATTTTTGATAAATTTCAGAAAATACAATCTGAAGATCATATGTACTTGCACTCGCTTTTTAAGTGATTGCACCAAGGTTAAAAAAAAAAGTTTATATTTTAGGGACATATGATACGCGAAAACGCAATGTGGGTCGTCTGATCTAAAGTTCATGATCTATAGATCCTTAGTGGACAAGATTGACACTAAATATAAACTTCACCATGTGATTAAATATAGTCAAAGGTTATTATATCATACGATAATTTGAAACGCAATCTGGGCCGTCTAATCTAAAGTTCATGATCTATAGATCCTTAGTGGACAAAATTGGCACGAAATATAATCTTCATCATGTGATTACCTACATCGTATGATGTAGATCACTTACATCATAAACCCTGTTGGTGTATAAATTGCAGTTATTTACATATGTTTATGTTTACAGGTCGGTGGAGAAACCAGCGGCAAGTCGGTGGCGAAAGCAACTCCTATATTTCTTCTTCGTCCTTCTTTTTTTTTTCCTTGTTCTTCTTCCCTGTTTTTTTTTTTTCTTCTTCCTCTTCCGTCCATGGGTTTTATAGCTAAGGAAGAAGAAAAATGGGGTTTTAAAACCCTTAAAAAAAAGCTCTTCTTTTTTTTTTTTTTCATGGATTTTATGTCAAAGGAAAAATAGAAATGAGATTTTTTTTTTACAAAAATTCGGTTTTAAAACCCTTTAAAAATTTTCAAAATTCTAAAATTCTAAAAAGAGGGCGAGAATGCATATTTCGACCAATAATTTCAAATTATCGGCCGATAATTTGAAAATTCGGCCGATAATTGTACAGTTTTAGAGAGGGGGCGGTTTTTATAATTTTTTGGTCTCGAAACCAGCCGAAACCGAGACGTCTCGGTCAAAAATTTGAATTTTCGACCGAGATTTTGATCTATGCATCTGAGTTGAGGAAGAAATGACATAGGACACCCACAATAAATATTTGAGGACACCCACAAAATATAATATTGGGCTCGCACGTGCACGGAGGTGCCCTCATATTCCATGGGTATTAATAAAGGCACTCCATATACGAGAACAACTATGATTTTTCTTAATAATTATAGTTTACCCAAAAGGTGATGCATTTGGGTTAGCTCTCCCGGCCAAAAGAGCGGTTCTTTACTCATTTACTTTGATGGAGAGCTATTATAAGTGATAAAACTGTTCCATACTTTGATTTGGATAAAGAGCACGCTAGACTTCATAAGAGCCAAGCAAGCCAACCAAGATGTAGTCATAGTTTTCTTAATAATTTTGAAGTTAGAAAAGAAGAAAGTTCAAAGAAAAAGTCACCCGTTACTGAGGACCAAGAACTCATGTGGTCTCACATTAGTTTGATGCCATGTGGTACTTTATCACACAGTCGGGTGCTATGTAGAGGACTGGTTTGATGATTGAAAATAGAGTTTTTTACATTGTTATGTTAATATTATAAGAAATTTCCTAACTTCTCCACCCCTTATTTTTGTGTTTCTGTTTCATATAATCCCCTGCCGTTAATTAGCTATGAGTTTATGGACGGAAAGTTTATTTTGCCCTAATGAAACTAATATTTTAACAATACCACTATTCTTAAAGGCCATTCATTCACCTGCATTTACAAGTCATGCCATTAAAATTTACCACTATTCTAAAAGGCCCTTCATTCACCTTTATTTGCAAGTCATACCATTATAATTTACTACTATTCTAAAAGGAGTACCTTTAAATTCACTCACAAAATCTTCGAGTTCACCTATGTTGAAACACATCGACTGCATTGAATCAAATGATAGAGATTGTTCATCATCCCAATCTTTCATAAAATCGATCTTTAGATCATGGGTATACTATCAGACGGTCGATTCTTTATTTCATTTGGTACACACTCATAAACGTGACCTTAATATCAATTTTAAGCATGCACGTGATGTTAATGTCACTTTTCTGAGATGTGTGTCACGTGAAATAAAACACTGACCGTCTGATGGTACAATCATGATCTTAAGATACATCGTGTGAAAGATTGAGAGGATAAATATTCTCCATCGTTCGATTCAATTCAATCAACGTGTTTCAACATGGGTGAATTTAAAGATTCAATGGGTGGATTTAAAGGTACTCTTCTAAAAGGTCGTTCGTTCACCTATCAGATTCAAGACTCATCAGATGGGTGATTCATGTCAACGTTTGGACGATTACTCAACCAATGGAGGATTTGTAGCAAACGATGTAATTATTCTTGAAAAGAAAACCTTCAATCTACATGTTCCACTCAAAATACTCGTCCTTCAAATTTCTTATATGATTCAAGACCCATCAAATGAAAGACCAATTGGTATTGGTCGATACTTACCGATACAATTTTTTTTCTCGGTATTAGCCGATCCTTAGAACCCGGGTTGCCAAATAAAGCCGATTTTATTGGTTTATCTTCCAGCTTTGTTGTATCCAAGTGGAGCTTACTAAAAGTGACATCATAACTCATAATACAGATTGAGTATCTTCATTGTTGGGCCATCATCTGCATCATCGACATCAAGAGAATATCAAGCTTATGAAGAGCCTATTATGTCGAAAACTTACTCCTTCAACTATCAAGACCCTAAAAATCATTGAAGATTAGGTTATCAGTGGATTGGGATAGACCAAAATTTTGACAACCAACCGGACTCGAGCCCCTACTTCATCTGACCCGATCCGGTTCAAAACCCCCTTATTTCTTAGATTGTATATAAAATATTGTGTCCATTCAACGTTTTAGTCTACCCCACAGAACCCGTGCTTTGAGGCCCAGTTATGGATTAGAAAATTTTCAAATTCGATTGGTTGCTTCTATTTGATGAATCATTGGTTATACAATTGATCAGATTCACTGTCATATCTTCGTTGGTATAATGGTAATTATTATATAATAATGGTGTAGTGCTTCATATTATCATTTTGTACAAAAAATTTATCTGTTTATTTTATTTTAAGAATTGGATTGCCTAATCGCGTGTGCTTCTATCCACCGAATCTTTGAGTTCACCCACACTAAAACACATTGATTGCATTAAATCGGACGATAGAGATCGTTTAGGCATACCATTAGATGATCAGTGTTTTATTTCATGGCACACATCTCAGAAAAGTGAACTTAACATCTCGTGCACGGTTAAAATTAATTTTAAGGTCATTTTTTTGAGTGTGTACCACATGAAATAAAAAATCAATCGTTTGATGGTGCCACCATGATCTCAAGATCCATCGTGTGAAAGGTTGGGACGATAAACGATCTTCATCGTCCGATTCAATGCAGTCAACCGTCTGATCATGCCACCATGATCTCAAGATCCATCATGTGAAAGGTTGGCACAATAAATGACCTCCATTATCCAATTCAATGCAGTCAATTGTCTGATAGTGCCACCATGATCTCAAGATACATCGTGTGAAAGGTTGGGACGATAAATGATCTCCATCGGCCGATTTAATGCAGTCAGCCGTCTAATGGTGCCTCTGTGATCTCAAGATCCATCGTGTGAAAGGTTGGGAAGATAAACGATCTCCATCGTCCGATTCAATGCAGTCAATGTTTTTCAGCGTGGGTGAACTCAAAGATTTGGTGGGTGGATTTAAAACTACTCTTTTTGTAAGTGGAGGGGCGCCAACTCTAACACATGTAGAGGGTGGCAATTTAGTAATTTAATTTTAAAAAGGATAAATATGATATTTAGGCTATTCTTTATTGACTAGTTATCCATTTAAAGTTGCATATGTTATAAGGGTGTTTTATAAACTCCAAAATGTTAACTAGGGGGTTTAGCACAAATAGCTATAATTGGGGGGTTATTTGTAATATCAGCATAACTCAAGGGGTATTTGCAATAAATCCTAAAAAATATTGTAAAAAAGAAATAATAAAATATATAAAATTGTACGGTAGTGTCAATTTTGTTGAAAATGAAGGGTACAAACAAAGGTGGTTTTACCATCTATTTTTTGTGCAATTGGCTCTATTGACTGCACCAATCACTGTTAGGATGTGTGCTAGATGGAATCAACATTAGGGGTGTATTCGATTCGGTTTGGTCGGTTTTGGACCAAAATCACAAACCAAATTGGTCTTAATCGCTTTTTAGATATTTAAACTAAACCAAACTGTCCAACTCTTAAACCAAACCAACCTGATTCAATTTGGTTCGGTTTGGTTCTATTGGTTTTGGTTTTCCTATAAGTTCTAATTGCACATCAAAATTTCTCTACTTCTCAACCAATTTTTCTATAAGTTCTACTTTACCATTTTAGGATTTAGGAATAGGCTAAAGACAAGGATAGGGTTTTATATAAAAATATGCATTTTACTTAAATGCCCTTTAAAATTAATCAAAATTCCCGCTTAATATATATATAATTACTTACGAACTACATTCGGTTCGGTTCGGTTTGGTTTTGGTTACCAAACTCTTCGGTTTTCCTTTTTTATAAATCAAACTCAAACCGGTACCCGTCCAAATCGGACCAAACCCGGGGTTGGTTTGGTCGGTTCGGTCCTAATCAACATATGGCTATCTCATGATATGCTCATGATTTTAAAGTCTGTTGTATGAAAGATTGGATTGAAAAAATGATCTCTATCATCTAATTTAAAATAGTCTAACATTTTTTACTTTGCTTCAGTGAGGTGGCCTTAACATGGACGGTGCGGTAGTAACACTAGCCTGTATTAAAGGGAGAATTTCTGCAGGTTGTCTGATTTAAAACGCTCGGATTATTTTTTGTGAAATTTGGAGGCAAATTTGGTTCTTTGCTTGGTTCCCAATTACATCCGCTTTGAATACTGTCGATAGTTAATAACTAATTTTACATAAGGGGTAAGCGTAGGGTTTACATAAGAGGGAGACGGAGAGGGAGAGGGAGAGGGAGAGGGATGGTTAGGTCCAATTAGGTCGAACTGGATTTCGAGTTATTTGGATATGGGCTAATCTTGACTTTCATGATTTTCACCTTTTATAAGATGATGCGCAGTCAAGATTCTCCTATTTCCAAGAGCTGAAGATGTGGTTGAACTCAAAATCCGATTCAACTTGACTACTGCCTATGATGATTGCCAAGACTTACGCGTAAGATAAATTTAACACGTTTAAGGTTTACAGACAATCAAACTGGCCTTTAAGTGCTTATCAAAAAAAAAAAAGTTGGCCTTTAAGTGCTTATGGAAAAAAAAAAAAAAAAGTTGGACTTTAAGTGCTTATGGAAAAGAAAAAAAAAAAGTTGGACTTTAAGTGACAAAAACAATATAAAAATGTTGCCCCTCAAAATCCCTCAATTATTAGTTTCCAATAACCTCTAAATTATTAGAAACTCATACTTAAAATACAAGACGGAAGAATTGTAAACTCAACATGTATTTTTCCAAATCCAAATTCAACACTTTAAAACACATCCCAAAACAAACGAATTAGGTTTGGGGAACTCAAATCAAAGTCCATCTTCCTTAACCCATGTTGTCATATGCAACATATATTGATGTAGACTTTCTATGCTAAGTTGGCATTAGACTTTCCTTGCTAAGTTTGTATTAGTTGCCGGCAAGGATCAAAAGTTCGGCGGATATTTGGGTCCTTTTTATATGGAGACCAAAATTTCATCCGAAATTTTGGTTAAATTATCAGTTTTCAGTTTTGGTCATGCCCGAAATCAAAATTTCAGCCGAAATTTTGATCCTTGGTTGCTGGAAATATGCATTAAAGGATATGCATGGGTCAAAATCTACAACGTCCAAATTGTTCAAACTCAATGTAAATTTAATTTGGCCCTTTTGATAGTACATTGACCCACCAGGAAGGAAGCTTTTGACATGATCGTTGAGGTAAAAGGCTTCCCATCAGTTTGGTGACCATATGATTCTGGTGAATGGCAGAATGGTGACGCTCTTATGATAATATCAACTATTTTGACCGATACTAAGTAACTTTTTTTAACACATAGAATTTTTAAAAATACCCACTTTTATTTGTACCCACTTACATTTTTGAGGATCATTAATCGTACCTACTTATGTTTTTATAAGGTGTTTTCTTATTTGGTATACACTTTTCTCCTTTTTCTTATTATTATACTTCTTAACTCCGGCAAGTAGCGACGATGACAATGAGAAAAAACTCCTTCCTTAGGTGTGACAAGTCGCGACAATAACAAAGGCGATGGCTTCTTTTTCCTGCTTAGGTCTAGCAAGTCGCAATGACAATGACTTCTTTTTCTTCCTTAGCTTTGGCAAGTCACAATGAAACCAACGACAACATCTTCAAATGGGATTTTTAATTTGAAGAGGGTTGTTAGGTGGGTTTGAAGAGGCTTTTAAGTGGATTACAAGAGTATTTTACGTGGGTTTCAAGAGGGAATTTCCGGGGGTGTGGGTTTTAAGAAAGTGAGTTTCAAAAGAGATTTTCAGGTGAGTTTCAAGAATTTTTTAGCTGAGTTTCAACAAGGGTTTCGCGGTGGGCTCATTTCATTGGATTTCAAGAGAACTTCACCGGTTTCATTCCAGTGACTTAAATAAGGAAAAAGAAGTGAGTGTTGTACATGAGCTGAAGAAAAATAAGAAGAGTAAGAAGGAGATGCCTTTTTTCTATCGGTTTTGGACCTAAGCGGTACGATACATTGCCTATGTATGTACCCCTTTAAAAATAAGGTAATCATCGTCCGATACGGGCAATGTATCGCCCGTATCGGACGATACGGTGATAATTTGAAATTATTGTCTGATAATTTTATTTATTTTTAAATAAAAATGAATTTATCGAGTGATACGGGCAAATTATCGCCCGTATCGTCCGATACGGCTGATAATTTCAAATTATCGGACGATAATTTGAACTTATCGCTCGGGCCCTACCTCATTTTTTTTTTCTTTGGTTTTTTATCGAATTCTGTTTGTTTTTTTATTTTTTTATTTTTATAATCATTACATTCGCTGCAAATCATACAACGAATATAATTTTATATCCGTTGCATAGTATTTTGTTATTATTTTATTAATTAAAAGTTAAAACGTTGTAAAAGCAACGGATATAATAAATTATATCCGTTGCATAGTATATTTTTTATATTATAAAACGTTACAAAAGCAACGGATATAATAAATTATATCCGTTGCATAGTATTATTTTATTAATTAAAACGTTGCAAAAGCAACGACTATTAGCAAACCATCCTCTATAAAACTCACCCGCTATTAGCAAGCTGGCAAGTGGCAACGGATAAAATCCACCAGCTATAAAACCCACCGGAGAGGGATTCTTCATTTGCAAATCATCATCTTCTTCTCCACTTGAAAACCACCCGAGAATATCTTCTTTTTCTTCACTTGCAATCACACGAGGATCTCTTATTCTTCTTTACTTGCAAACCACCTGAGGATCCCTTCTTCTACACCAGTATACTTCTTCTTTCGCCACTTGTAATTCACTATACAACTTATTCCTTAGCCATTGGAGACCGAAATCATAAAGACCGAATTGCCACACTTATATTTTCATCGGATATTTAAGAGAAGGTATGATTTTCCATCATCTAACTTGTATTTTAAATTATTTTTTCATTAGATCTATTATATTTATTATTATTTTTTTAAATTAATTTTTATTTATAACTAATTTTATCATTAGATCTATTACTCTTTTTTTTAAAACTAAACTTTTTTTTACTAATTTTATTTTATAACTAAATTTGTTTATTTTGTATTACTAATTTTGTGCTATTAATTTTTTGACCCATGCATGTGACACATATCACGTGTGATGTATTGCGACACATGTGACACGTGTCACGCGTGATGAGTCGCCACACATGTGACACAATGACACAGGTGTCGTGGCACATGTAATTGATGTGTCATACATGTGACACATAACCCATGACACATCAATTAGACTAATTTTTTGTTACTAATTTTGTGCTATTAACTTTTTGACTTTTACATGTGACACATATCGCGTGTGATGTGTCGCGACACATGTGACACAGTGACACAGGTGTCGCGGCACATGTAATTGATGTGTTACACATAACCCATGACACATTAATTACACCAATTTTTTGTTACTAATTTTGTAATACAAACTTTAGCTTTAAAAAAAAAATAGTAATACAAAAATTACTAATTAGTGACCAAAAATTAGTAACCGAAAATAAAAAAAAAGTTTAATTTAAAAAAAAAAAAAAAGTATAGTTTTAAAAGCAAATTTAGAACTAGTTTAGTTTTTAAAATTTGTAACACAAAATAAAAAAATTTAGTTTTAAAATAAAATTAGTAAAAAGAAAAAGTTTAGTTTTTTAAAAAAATTAGTAACACAAAATTAAAAATAATTTTAAAACTAAAATTACTAATAAAAAAAGTTTAGTTTAAAAAAGTAACACTAAAATTAGTAACATTAAAAACTACAAAGAGTTTAGTTTAAAGAAAAATTAGTAATACAAAAATTACTAATTAGTGACAAAAAATTAGTAACCAAAAACAGAAAAAAGTTTAATTTAAAAAAAAAAGGTATAGTTTTAAAAATAAATTGAGAACTAGTTTAGCTTTTAAAATTTGTAACACAAAATAAAAAAATTTAGTTTTAAAATAAAATTAGTAAAAAAAAAGAGTTTAGTTTTTAAAAAAAATTAGTAACACAAAATTAAAAATAATTTTAAAATTAAAATTACTAATAAAAAAATTTTAGTTTAAAAAAGTAACACTAAAATTAGTAACATTAAAAACTAAAAAGAATTTACTTTAAAGAAAAATTAGTAATAAAAAAATTGGTAATACAAAAATTACTAATTAGTGACAAAAAATTAGTAACCGAAAATAATAAAAAAAATTTAATTTAAAAAAAAAAAGTATAGTTTTAAAAACAAATTTAGAACTAGTTTAGTTTTTAAAATTAGTACACAAAATAAAAAAATTTAGTTTTAAAATAAAATTAGTAAAAAAAAAGAGTTTAGTTTTAAAAAAAAATTACTAATAAAAAAAGTTTAGTTTAAAAAAGTAACACTAAAATTAGTAACATTAAAAACTAAAAAGAATTTAGTTTAAAGAAAAATTAGTAATAAAAAAATTAGTAAACTTTTTTAGGGGGTATCATACCGCCGAGGTCCAAAACCGATACATATCAAATAAATTTTAGTTTCAACTGTTATCTGAATGTTTTAATTTAGTCCAATCGTTTGGTCATTAATGTAGGTGAAAGAAATAAACATGGTACGATCATCAGATTCGGCCTGGCAATACGGCACAGCAATAGATAGTGATAGACTCCGAATAGAATGTAAACTTTGTGGGAAAAAATTATTGGGAGGAGGTATCACGCGGTTGAAGGAGCATTTGACTCACGTAAGGGGAGAGACAAAAGGGTGTCTCAGTGTACCCAGAGAGGAAAGAGAAAGTTCTGAGCGGCTAAAGGGAAAGAAAAAGGCAGAAGCCGATCGTGATAGAAAAATATATGACAGAATAAGGAGGGTAGATCCAGAGTTTTCTGCACCTGAACGTGGGGATGATGAAGATGAGGATGAGGATGAGGATGTTGTGACAGCGAGAGTCATGAGGGAGAGTGCTAGAGAAGCACGACAGCGACGAGTTCAAGAAGAAGCTGATTATCGGTTTCGATCCAGCTTGAGGGGCCCATCCATGCGTACTACTAGTGGTCGATCTAGTCAGAGGCCACATGTTATTGATGATGATGAGGATATTCATGACACTGTCGGGTTGCGTAGGTTAGCATCAGTGAGGGATACCAGGCCGTCTAATACAGGTCGTACTATAGGTCCCATGGATCCGTTCATACATCAGACAGAAAGCTCAAAGCAAAGTAAATTGAGCATAATTTTACTGAAAAAATGAGGAAAGAGGCTTGGAAAATCGATTGCAAAGTTCGTGATATAGAGTCACATTCTGAGTCAAGTTGTTGAGTCACTGTACTTCAAAAGTATAAGTGTAGAAGTTGGTCCAGGAGTTAAAAAGTCTTCTGCATATGAGGTATCCGAGCCCCTACTAGATGATGAGTACGCAGAGATAGGAACTTACGTGGACAGCTTCCACGAAGTATGGGATGAGAGAGGTTGCACAATTATGTGCGATGGATGGACAGGTCTCACAAAGAAGAGTTTGATCAATTTTTTTGTCTATAGCGATGTCGGGATAATATTTCTAAAATCAGTTGATGCTTCAAAACACGTGAAGACAGCTGATTACCTCTTTCAACTAATGGACAAAGTAGTTGAAGACGTTGGAGAGCACCGGGTTGTACAGGTGGTAACAGAAAATGCCGCCAATTATAAAGCTGCAAGTCGTCAGTTAATGTTGAAGATACGTCACTTGTATTGGACTCCGTGTGCCGCTCATTGCGTGGACCTCATTCTTGAAGATTTGATAAAGAGAAGCAAAATACAAATAACTATTCAGAAGGGAAGAACGATTACTTCCTACCTATACAACAGTGACAAGTTGGTGAATTTGATGAGAGAATTCACTAAGAACGAGCTGCTCCAGCCTGCGATTACACGATTTGTGACATAATTTTTAGCCCTACAGAGCTTGGCTAGATATAGGCGTGAGCTGAAAAGTATAGTCTCTTCTGAAGAATGGAGAAAACATGAGCTAGAACTCTCACGAGCAAAGAGACCTGCTTGCAATGAAGTTGCCAACCTGATCTACAGTCCCCAATTTTGGGCAGATGTTGACCACCAGATTGCCGTCACTACCCCGTTGGTACAAGTGTTGAAGTTGGTAGATGGTGATGAGAAACCAACGATGGGATACGTTTATGAGTCGATGGCTAAAGCCAAATTGGCTATTAAAAGTAAATGCCCAACAAAATATAAACGATATTGGGCAATCATCGATAAAAGGTGGGATGCACAATTCTATCAGTACTTACATGCCGCAGGTATAACATGCTAAACTACTTATGTAGTAATTTTTATTTATTTATTATTTTTTATATTATTCATTGTTTTTATATATTGATGAGATTGTTCATATTTGATGTATAGCACACTACTTAAATCCGACTTTCTAGTATACGCGACGCTTTGAGTTGACTGAGGCCGATGACGTGTACAGCGGTTTGCTCAATGTGATTCAGCGAATGCTCCCTGAGTTGGCAGAGCAAGGTCAAGTCATAAGAGATGTCAGTAATAATATCTTATAAGTAATAATGCAGGTGTCATATGATTTGTTTATTGATATGTAGGTTATTGATATATAAATTGATATATTCCACAAGAGACAAGGGTCATTTGGGACCCCATTGGCGCAATCCCAAATTAAGTATGATAAACTTGCTGATTGGTGGATGCATTATGGAAGTGATGGCACAATATTAAGGCGGGTTGCCATGAGGGCTTTATCGCAAACTTGTTCCTTGTCCAACTGTGAGCGAAATTGGAGCCCCTTCTCTCTCATTCACACGAAGACAAAGAATAGGCTAACTATAAAACAATTGAAAAAGTTAGTCTATTGCCACTACAACATGAGATTAAGGGTTAGAAATATGCAGAGGGCCAATCGCGGTAAGATATTATATGAAATCTTAGTTCATACAATTTTTATTTGATCTAATTAATGAGGCATTAGACATGTACTAATTCATCTATCATATTTTACCTTACAGATAGTGAATATTTTGATCATATCAAGTTGGATTATATATTCATAGAGGATGACCCTTTAAATCAGTGGATCAAAGAGAGAGAAGAGCCAGTGTTGGATACTGAGGACACCGCATAGCTAGATAATGCTGAAAGAGCAGCAGATGAGCAGGCTTCCCAACCACCGAGGCGGAAACGGAGATTGAATCGTCATTCAGTGATTGGATCTGATGACGAAACACAGCTTGGTAGTAACAATGATG
The DNA here is from genome assembly GCA_021018995.1 of Chloranthus sessilifolius. NCBI lineage: Eukaryota > Viridiplantae > Streptophyta > Magnoliopsida > Chloranthales > Chloranthaceae > Chloranthus > Chloranthus sessilifolius. The sequence continues at coordinate 50,424,640 of CM037584.1, read as the reverse complement.
ATGGTGGGGGTGATGATGGAGGCGATGAAACCCACGCTGGCACTAGTGGTAGAGCGGATGATATTGATCCCTATACTTCTGGAGGTATTGCCGCATGGGATGAGGACCCGCTAACAATGTATGACACTCCTACATTTAGAAGTGAAGGGATTGAAGGAAGAGGAGCGTCAGAATCTTACCAAACACCACCTCCACCACCACCACAAGGTCCACAAGATGATGTGGGTTATATGACTTCTAGCTTCGGAGAATTTAGTTTGCAAAATACCGAAGATTCAACAGCAAGTAACCCATACTATCGGCCTCAACCAACCTATCTCGGGCCATATGACTTTGTTGGTCAAATTTTTGGAGGACCAACCTTCACCTATTACACTGAGCTATATTCGTCGCTAATGCCTCAATTTCAAGGAGGCACAGATGATCATGGGTATCAATATGGCCAACATTATAGGGAAAGCTCGCGCACCGATGATGATGATAACGAGGGCCAAGAACCACCACGAAATTCAATGTGGCTCGAAAGTAATTAATTTTTTTTTATAATATATCTTTTAATATTTTTATAATTAGTCATGTATAATAAAATTTTGATCATTAGTCATGTACAATGATTCAATTATGTTAAGAGTGATCTGTCCTTTGTTGTGGGCTTATATCCTAATATATTTTTGTTGTCTGTTAATAAAATTTTCATTTATTAAACAATAAAAAAAAAAAGAAAAAAATTAAAAGCTTTTAGTCATAATTATGCAATACTTTAATTAGGGATCCGTCCTATTATGAAATATGCATCAAATAAGCTTTAAATATATTTTTAAAAAAGTAAAAAAAAAAATAGAAAATCATTAAATTTATTTTTCTTAATTTTTTGAAATTTTTAAAGATTTTTTAAAAAATAAAATAAAAAATTTCAATGTATCAAGCCGATACCCGATACGTATCGTCCTAGAGGTCAGGATGATACGTATCGGAAAACCGATATTTTGACCCTTGTTCCATACCCCGTGGAAAGTCTCGTTGAAAAACAATCACTCGTGCAAATCGAACAGGAAGCGGTTAATTTTCTAGGCTTTTGAGCAATTGATAGTTTCTCTCTACCCACCTGACTTGAAAAGATAGACAACCCATTAAAATTAGACTTTTTATTTCATAATATTGAAGTAATGATTTATCATTATATCATATATCTGCGATCAATCTAAATTGTCCAAGTGGCAATTTATTACAGGACCATAACTCAATCCAAAAAAACATGCCTATAAGTGCATGTGAATCATCTGATTGATGACCTTCAACGTAAGTCATTAAAACTAAAAACAATGATTGATATTATAATCAACAAATCGAATGGTTTAAATCTCCCCAAAGCAATGTGTTTGCCACTTTTGCCTTTAATCTATGATTTATCATTTTAACAATATGGATCACCCGCATCTTAAACTATTGATGGTGTACAATCATTTAAATATGGCGATCAGAGTAGATGGGTCCCGTTCATTATGTTTGTTGTGTGATTTGAAGTCATGATGCCGACTACTCTATAGGATAGAGTTTTATCACAACTACTATTCTTTGGTTGAGAGAAATATGAAGAGATTTTACCCGCTTCTGTTTTACTGCCGCTGTTACTATGTGAGTGAAATATGGTTAATGCTCCCCTGCAAGCGGAGAGTTCCAACGGAGTGACCACACCCAGCTTGTCACGCAACCTGATGAAGATCGTACGAGGTAGCCCTTTCATAAAGATGTCGGTGAGCTGATTGTTGGAGGGGACAAACTTCGTTATCAAATAACACTGGACGAAGTAATAATTAAGCTCAATGTGCTTGGTACGAGTATGGAAAATCAGATTGCAGCTCATGTAGATGGCACTAATATTATCGCAAAACAACATTGGTGCATGTTGAAGATTCACTCAAAAATCACGAAATAAGTATGTGATCCAAGTAAGATCGGAACTAGAACGAGAAATAGTTGGTTGTTTTTTGGCGCTCCATGAAATTAGCTTGGCACCCATATAAATGCATATCTCTATAGTAGAGCGTCTGATAGTTGGGCATCTAGCCCAGTTAGCATCTACAAAGGCATATAAATTGTTTGAGCTTTGTGAGAAGAAGATAGAACCCATAAGAAATCGAATGATTTACATATCAAAGAATCCGTTTGATGCTTTGCCAAAGAGTATCAAGAGGGTGGTACATATGTTACACTTGATAGGCGACGAAGGAAATATCGAGCCTTGTGAGTGTAACGTATTGTAAAGCTCCTACGATGCTTCGGTAGAGCGTTAGGTCTCTAAAGGAATTGGAGTTACCGTGAAACTGATGTCGACATGGTACTGGAGTAGAGATGCCCTTGGACTCATGCGTTTGAGCTCGGCGAAGTAAATCGTGGGCATATTTTGTTGATGAAGAAGTAACCCACCTGATAAGTTATGAAGTTCGAGGCCCAAAAAGAAGTGCAATGAGCCGAGGTCCTTCATTGTGAATTCAGAGCCCAACTGGTCAATAATCTTTGTAAGGAGGGCATGATTGGCCCTCGTGACAATAATATCATTGTGAATTCAGAGCCCAACTGTTCAATAATCTTTGTAAGGAGGGCATGATTGGCCCTCGTGACAATAATATCGTCAACATAAACTAATAAAAATATGGAGCCTTCAGAGGCATGAAGTGTAACGAAAGAGGGATCAACTACACTACATGAGAAGCCCAGGTGAACCAAGTAGTCGCGAGATTGATCATACCAAGCTCTGGGTGTTTGCTTAAGCCCGTAGAGTGCACGCTCGAGCTTACAACGAATGCGGGTATTTGGGGTGTTGAAACCCGGGGGGTTGATCCATATAAATTGAGTCTTTAAGTTATCTGAAAGAAGGCATTTTTGAGGTCTAATTGATGAAGCCGCCCATGAGATAAAGCAAGTGATAAAACCAACCGAATAGTTACAGGTTTAATGACGAGACTAAAAACCTTGTCGTAGTCAATGCCTTTAAGTTGATGGAAGCCGTAGGCCACCAACTTGGCTTTAAAGCGTTCAACAGAGCCATTTGCCTTAAGTTTGGTTTTGAAAACCTATTTAGATCTAACAACATTCATGTTGGGTGTGGAGGGAACATGATCCAAAGTTGAGTTTTGAGGTAGAGCATGAAGTTCTTCTTCCATAGCCAATTTCTAATGGGGTCGTGAAAGAGCACTGCGAACAGTTCGGGGTTCATCAATAGTAGCAATATCATGAAGGAATCCATGATGCATTTTGAAGTAGTCTTTGGGTCAACATTTGATGCCCAACTGTGAAAGGGACGGTCGAATTAGGGGGTGAAAGGCCCAAATCTGAGATAAGTTCGGCCGGTAGAGGGTGGGCTTGATTGGGAATGGGTGACATAGGGGCTTGGGGTTTAGCGACGCTCCAGTAATAGGAGATTGTGAAGGTGGTTGGCGCAGGGCTATATGTGGACCAGTGGGATGGGCCAAATAGAAGGGTGCATTGGGTAAGGGAAGAGTGGGTACAACAACGATAGAGTGGACCTGATTATTTTTTGTTGGGTCCACCCACTCAGTGAAGTCATTATAGGTGATGGGGAATGGCTGAAGCTCATGAACCGTTAGGGATTTTTTTATAAGAAAAATTATATTCATCGAATATAACATGTCTCAATATATAAACCCGACTAGTTAGAGCATATAGGCAGCAAAAGCTTCAAGTTGGGCAGTGTAACCAACAAAGATACATGGGTATGATTTGGGTGTAAACTTATTTTTCGTATACCCTCGTAGATACGAAAAACATTTGCAGCAAAAAACTTTTAGCATGGAAAAATCTGGATTTTTATCAAAAAGCTTGAAATATGGAGTATGCAAGTTAATGGTCCCTGAAGGTAAGCGATTAATCAAATATACAACAGTTAGAAAGAGTCCACCCAATATTTTTGTGGAACATTACTGTTCATCGGGAGAGTTAGCCCAACTTCAATAATGTGGCAGTGTTTTCTCTTAGCAACACCATTTTGTTTAGGTGTCCCGGGACAAGAATATTGGATCTGAATCCCAAGGTTATCGGCCAAGTCCAAGAAGGCTTTTGACGTGTATTCTCCACCATTGTCACACCCAAAATTTTAATTTGGTTCTCAAAACTAATTGCTATCATTCTAGTGAAGCTTGAGAAAACTTAAACAAAATCCGATTTAACCTTTAAGGGATAGATCCATGTGAATCTACTAAAATCATCAGTAAAGCTAACATAATAGCAAAAAAAATATTTGGACCAAATTTATTTTTGCCGGTCCCCATAAATCCGAATGAATTTTAAAAAATGATTCAGATGTCCGAGTCGTGCTACTTGAAACGATAATGGCAATTTACTAGAGCGGCCCATTTGACAACTAGAGCAAATAGAGGGCCTTTTATTCCAACTTGCAACTGAAATGAAGCCATGAGAGTCAAGATCCTAAAGGATTTTGAAGTAGGGGTGACCAAGCCGTTGATGCCACACGTCTTCCGTCGCCTTGAGTGTTGTTGAGGAAAAAAGGGCTTGATGTCCCATATCCAAGGCATAAAGATCACCCTTTCTAGTCCCCATTATTGCCATCACGCACCCCATCAATCGATCCTTAACAAAAAACAATCATAAGAGAACTCAAAAATACATTGATTATCTCTAGTAGGCTTACTGATCGAGAAGAGATTCTTAGTAATTTCAAGAACAATAACAACATTTTTGAGTGAAAGATTGCTCGAATTGGTGTTGAGGTCAGTATGACCAATGTGAGAAATGTGTAATTTGGAACCGTTTCCCACCAAAATGTGATATAGTAGTAAGGTTACATGGATTTTGAGTGATATGTGCAGAAAAACCCGTGTCTGAATACCATGTTTCATCAAAATTGTCTAATGGTGTAGTGGCAGCATGAGCTTGAGGGGCTTCAACATTCGCCTCAAAAGAATGATCAAAGCGATACCAACAACGTTTGAAATCATGACTAAACTTGCCACACAACTGGCAGTCAAGGCATGGCTTGTTGCTTCGCTGTCCACTACTTTGAGAGCTGCTTGACGGAGGAGTGAATTTTTTTTTAAGAATGTCATACGGCGTAGACAACCCAGATATAATGCCTTTGTAAACTTGCACGCATAGAAGATCCACTTTTAACGTAGCACACAGGGAGAGGACCCACACAAAAGGCGTGGGCAGGTGTGGGGATTAGAACTGTGCTTAAGATGATAACAGTTGAGCTATTGATCAACCAAACTACTCTATCTAAGCCCCCATTAACCCATTTCTAAAATCAAGGGGTAACCTTTTATTTGTACGATTTTTTAGTGCGTAAGACTCCTCAACCAAACTTATTAGCTCCTGAGAGCTCTCCTGAAAATAATTATCACTGGAGAGTTCTCTCTCTCCTAAACTCACCCCAATGACGAAAATACCTTAAAACATTGATTGGAGAGACCAACCATCACACGTCTAGCATTTAATGAAGGCCAAATACCATTTTCTATTAGAAAAATCGTTATTTTATTAAGAGAAAAAAGACACACTATAATATATGACTCATACAAATTCGATCTCTTATTTGAGACATCTTACACTGTTAATAGTTTAAGATATGCTCGATCCAGACTATCAAAGTAATAGTTGCATCCACAATAATTTGATCTGTTACTAACAATAGTAAGGATAATATTTAAATTTATTGGTCGATATTAAGATCATCAATCAGACGGTACGAGATCGGATAAACACCATTCCGTTACTTAGACCCTCTCACTGACTGACGTTTGCCTTTTCAAAAAATGAAATAGCAGACGTCACGTCAAAATTAAAACCAAAGAGAAATATATTTTTTATTTTATTTTTTAACATTTCCTTTACCCTTTCATCTTCTCTGCGTCCTCTACGGCCACTACGAGCAACCCCACCGAAACAACGACAACCCGCGACTGTTGGCGACACCACCCATCTACCTGCGTTCTCTACATAGTCTGTCTCTAGTGAATGACGATCACTCATCAACCTCTCCATCCTCCTTACATTGCACTTCACCGGCGGCGACCACCATCAACGGCCGTCCTCAGATGAGCGACCACAGCAAGCCACCACAACCGATGATCGATCCCCATCGACAAAGGTAAATTATTTATTTATTTAAATTAGAAACATAGATTAAAGTTCCACAACATCCACGATTACGATAACTAGCCATCATGTAAGGATCATTTTTTGGACCTGATCACTGCTACCTATTAGACGATCAGTAGATCAAATAGATCGAAGTCAATTCGGAGGCCACGTCCGTTCGATTTGTTGAATGATCATTCACATTTATCAATGGAAGAGTTTACGTGAAGTATGTACGTTCATTTATTCTGGCCAAACATCCACATTACTTTTGTACATGGGCAATGGTCTGAAAAAGTAGACAACAATCTGAAAAAGTAGATGACAGCCTAAAAAAGTGGACGACAATACGAAGAAGTGGACAATTTTAAAAAATGGAAGACAGTATGAAGAAGTGGACAGTACAAAAAAACAGACGACAGTCCGAAAAATGGGCGACAGTCTGAAAAAATAGACAATGGTATGAAAAATGGACGATAGTCCAAAAAAACGAACGATGGTCTGAAAAGGTGGACAATAATCCGAAAAAGTGGACTACAGTTTGAAAAAATGGATGGTGGTCCCTATATTTCCTCTCGCCATCTCGAAAAACATAAACAATTGCCTTCTTAGGGCTCGTTCGAGAGCCGGTTTCTATGTGAATCAGCCGTTCGGGAGAACGCATCGATTCTGGCGCTTTCTGCGTGAATATGAGAGATAGTAACATGTGATCGTCGGAGCTTTTGGGTCGGAAAGGCTCAGAATCTGAGCTCAGATTTCTTGCCATTACACTTCGCCTTTGGAAGAACAAGAGATAAAGACTTCCAGCCAACGACTATTTTCCAACAGCTATGTTCAGGTAATAATCCTTGTATCTGCTAGTTTTTGTGGGGATTAAAAGATCTGCACAGATGATTTTTACAGCTGGGTTAAAACCCTATATAAATTTTACCAGTTGGGTTAAAACCCTAGATAAATTTTACTTGTGATTATAATTTATTTCATGGATTGGAGATTAATTCATAGATATTGATGTGGTCAAATTGAAGGAAAATTTGAGTAACAAGAAGACAACCATATCTATTCCAGATTTATTTTTATTTTATTTTTTTTATGGAAGAGCTTTTAATTCATAAATGATGTAGGTTGAAGAAGATATGATGTAGGTTGAAGATATGCAACCTGTAAGTATTTGAAAGTTGCAATTTTATATCTTTTAACAGATAAATGAAAAGATGTTACATTTATCAGTTATTAATGTAGGTTGAAGAAGAGATGATAGGTTGAAGGTGGGTATTGTAGGCCTAGACCTGTATTGATGGAAAAGATAAGAGCAAGTACATTCACATGTTGAAGAGACTACACATTTCTTCTCTCAAGAATGTAATTGGTATGCTTTTGCAACTCCATCTCGATTCTAGGTTCATTGCACTCACATGGGATGCAACAACTAACACAACTTTATCACGTTGGCAATGAAGTGTACCTACTTCAAACCAGTAGATGAGAACAAAAATTAGGCCTGCAGATAGAGCTTGTTGCCATGAAAGCTATAGTAACTGCAAATTATGAGGAGCTCAATTTGAACTTGCCTTTAGGACTTTCCACCTCTATAAATGTGAAGGCAAATAACATAGAGTTCTTCACCACTTGCATATCTCCGAGCCCAAGTAAGAGAGCTTCCTCCTCAGTTTTTAATTTTGTTTAAATTTTGTTTAGAAATTATATTTTTACTAAAGTAGTATCATCTTAGGTTAGCCACATTGTTTGACTTCGATGTAAGAACTGATAAACATCTACTCAACTAATCACCAATTGAGGCTTGCTGCTGCTGTTATGCTGATTAAGTGTTTTAGGAAGGTAGTGTTTCTATCCGCATTGTCGTGGTTGAATTAACGTATTCAGTTTAAAATGAGTAGGGAGGATTTGAGCATCTACCTCTTTCCCTGTGTTACAGAAAATCATGATGTCCAATTTCCCATGTTTTGTACACATTTGTAGTGATCATAGTACATTCACACACTTCTAGTGATAGAGTTGTTTGTTTGATCATGATGTCCAATTTCCCATGTTTTGTACACATTTGTAGTGATCATAGTACATTCACACACTTCTTGTGATAGAGTTGTTTGTTTGATCATGATGTCCAATTTCCCATGTTTTTGTACACATTTGTAGTGATCATAGTACATTCACACACTTCTTGTGATAGAGTTGTTTGTTTGATTTGCAAAATCTGATGATTTATCTAAGAATGTGACATGTTGAATTGTAAAAGTTACAAGGAATTGAGATGGTATTTTAAACTTTTTAGTTTCGTTAGGGATGTATTTTGTATAGGAAACATCCAATGAAATTTAAGCTCACACTTCTTTCCTCTTTACTTATTTCTTTTTTATTTTCTTTCTTTTTAGTTTCAGTTGAATTTATAGCTTGACTGGATCATGGAACCTATCGAGTAAGGAGCTGCTCCACTATGCTCTTTAGTCCTCAATAATATTTTATGCTGGATCCGTTTTCAAATAATTACCATTTGTCAGTGCATGAAGGTGTTTCCCATTGAGGACATTATTCATGCTTCCCCTGTATTTTCCAGGGCCAAAGATGCTGGATTTTGTCATCTTTTTTCATCATAGAAAATGATAGGGGTGTTATCGAGTCGGTTCGGGTCAGTTTGGGGGCAAAATTGAAACTGAACCAATAACTATCGATTTCTATTTTATGAAACTGAACCGATAGTTATCGGTTTGGTCGGTTCAGTCGGTTTTCAGTTTCTAAACTTCAATTTTTATTTTTATTTTATTAGAAAGTCATTGTCAATTCATAAGGGTCGGATCACTGAAGACTCTATAAGTTGTTGCCTATATCACTAATTCACTATTAACCATCCAAAAGTAGGTGATTGATCGGATGGCTAAGAACATTTTCAAGAAATTAATGCACCAATTGGACAGTCCAGATCAATGGGTATTTTCTATATACATTTGGGATTTTGGTTTCCTGAATTGTTCTCTAATGATATGTTTGTCATTTTTTATTTAAAATAAAAACTACAAATAAAAACTACAAAGGGAGTCCTAAGAAAATCCAAAATCACAAATTCAAATACACTATACATAAATCACAATTAAACAAAATGGGGTCTTAAAACCCCATAAATGCACATCCTTTAAACCCGTTACCACTCTCTAAAGCCTATAACTTAAATGGTTCTTCCAATAACAGAAAAACACATGAGAATATAATATTTCAAAGGGGAAAAACATACTTCTTTATTTGCAACCTAAGTTTTGTATGCACTGTGTACTTATGCAGTCAGGTAGCACCACTATCGGTTTCTTATCGGTTCGATTTCGATTTTTTAACGTTAAAACCAAAACCGAACTGATAACTATCGGTTTCTATTTTTCGAAACTGAACCGAACCGACATGTCCCAAAACCGAAACCGAACCGAAATTCGTGTCGGTTTCGGTCGGTTTGGTCGGTTCGGGTCGGTTTCTACACAGCCCTAGAAAATGATGCAGCATTTGCATATATTTTCCTGCAAAAAGACAGCTGAAAAATTGGTATTATTGATTTCCTTAGTTCCCTTTGTTTCAGGCCAGCTGTGAGCCTTTGCCCATGCTGTGCTAAGGGTTGGAAAAACCGAAACCTTGAAAACAATCTGCTATCAAATGTCCTAATATGTGGATGCTTAAAAGGTTCTATTTCAAACCTTCCCCTGGCTACTCCATGTCTGCAGATTTCGTAACTTGCTGACTCTTGCTATAAACTTTGTGTTACATAGCTCTTAACCCTATTTTATTTTATTGCTTTTGGCTATGTGGAGATAATGCATAGCACTGGTATGATTGGATTATGATTATGTGTCAATTGAGACTCTTTATCTTATAATAAAGAGCTAGGCGATGTTAATCTAAAATTTGAAAGAATTTTTTTTGTTTTCAAAACCCAGCCAGAAGGTTCAAAGAAGTTTGTTCAGTTAATTGGGAACATTTAGAAGCGTAGGTAGCAGAAATGATCAAATGGATGTAAAAAAATGCAATAAAGGCAAAATGGGTTAATTGACTTAATTCCAAATATAAGATGTATACAAGATTTTATACCTTCACATGTTGAATCAGATTGTTGAAAACTCATTTACACAAAAGAAATGACATTTTTACTTTTCCTTTTCATTGTATAATGGTAAGTGCATAATTCAAAGAATTAGGAGGGAAAAAATATTACTGAGGCCAGTGGAAAGATTCCAATCACCACACTAAGGTTGAGGTGGTACTGTGAGCATGGCTCTCTCAACTCTGCAATTGGCCAGTAAAAATACGTGAAGGACTTTCCCTTTTTTTCTGACAATTTGTAGCCATTGCTTCAAGGAGTCCACTTTAGCTACTGAGATTGTAGCTCAGGACCTCCCAGACTGCAACTTTGAAAGGATCTTAAAAGGCAAAGATATCCAGGTTGCCTCCTTCATTGCCCTCATTATTTTGCATAGTTGGCAAAAGTTCAGTATAGGTCCAAAAAAATCGTGAAATTACTCATTTGGGAGTGGAGGTGACCTTGTACGGTTGATTTTTTAAAATCTTCTTCAGTTCAACTTTGCAATTTGGCTGACAATTAAATGAGTTGACTTTAAGTTATGGAGTGCAATTTATACAAATAGGACCTATCATTAACACCACGATTCATTTATTGAATTTAAAACCATTGCACACATCCTCACAATCTATTATAATACTTAGCATAATTCAAGCTCCCCTGATTTTAATCTATTTAATGGAATCCTTTTCAATGTTATTGAGACTGGTTGTAGGGCTCCAGTCTTTAAATCGTATTGTGAAAGCTGCAGGGCCTGAAGTTTGAGGATCCAATGGCTATTACTTTGAAGCTGGGGATATATGTCTTTAAGCATGATGAGAGTCTTCTCTTCAACATATTCCTACTTGTATTTTTTTTATAGGCAATATATATATATATATATATATATATATATATATATATTTTTTTTTTTTTTTTTTTTTTTTTTTTTTTTTCTGTATCTTAAAATTAGATGAGATTCTTTTTGCAACTTAATGCCCATCATGGGACAAACTTATTTAGGGAAAAAAAACTTGATTGGATGTTCCATTCAAACAGTTGGGAAGCACATTTTTCAAGATGTCTCTTCCAAATGGTTGTTCTGTGAGAATATGGGCAGTGATCAGGTCCAACCAGTTGAACCATATATTATTTCAACTGATTTTAGAACCCCTAATATAGAAGGGAACCCTGACTTTCACGGCTTCCACTTTTATAAGTTGGCATGATTTCTATATAAAAATCTCTTCCATTCAATGGTGCTGAAACTGGTTGAATACCATATAAGGATCAACCCGTTGGACTCAGACCATTAATTTAGCCAATATGGCGAAAAAGATCCCTGGTCTCAAACAGGTTTTGTTTTTTGGATCCATGATCTGACCCCTAATCTATTTGGCTTGATCAGCTATTAATTAGTAAGTTTATTTTTATGTTTACCTTCACCGTGCCTGATGGTTCTGTTTTAAGTTGTTCCACTCGATTTATTTTTTGTGCTTCCATTGGCATTAAGGATTTAATTTCAGGTGGTCATTCGATTGAATTTGTTTGTTATTGATATGCTTAATGGTTGGATTTTGTCATTTCCACAAATAATGCTGTAATATGATTTTGTCATGTCCAGCCAAGGAATTACATCATCTTTGTTTTTTTATCTAGTTTTGCCAAAAAAATTGGATTTTCATAATCAGTTATAGCAGGCTATAGATGTTCTTTACTTGTATTTAATATCTAAGTAAATGATTTCTTTAATTATCAATGATTGATCTGCATGTTGTAGTTCATATTATAAAATATTTTCTTTCTTTGGCAGCTAAGAAGACAACATTGCAAATTCGTGATCTTCGACCACCAACACCCGCAGGTGGGTTGTTGTTGTTGATGGACTCTATATTGGTGATATAATATGAACTACAAGACGTACTCTGGTGACTCAGAGTTTGTTTATGAGCTTCTTCCTCATCATCGGGATATGTTCGACAGTTTCGAAGCGGGGATGAGTTCCCCAAGACGTACTTTAACATCATCCTATTCTTCGGAAGAGGAGGACAACGATGATAATGTTGTCAATTACTAATTAGTAGAGGTGTCTTTGAATTAGGCCAATTATATTTTTCAGGGCCTAATCGATATGTATATATTTATGTTTTGTTTGTAATGTTATTTTTTTGTATATATTTTAAATTAACTCAGTTTTTTCTTACTGGCAAAATCGTTTAGCAATTTGTATATTTTCCTTTATATATATGGAAAAAGCATCGTATCTCATATGTTATGCTAATGTTTTTCGTAGGACGATAAATTGAATAACTTTTCAATTGGATATTAGTGACCCAATTTAAAAGTAATGACTATTAAATCATATTCGGAAAAAAACTCCGTCAAATATATTCAGCCCCATCCAGATTGGTTGCTCATAAATTTTTAGAGAAATTCGAGTACGACACATAAACCAATGATTAGATCATGTTTCTATTGTCATAGCATAACCACTGATTGAATCAATTCTGAGGATTTTCTTATATGAACTTAAAAATAAAAGAATCAAAGTAACTTAAGAACGCATATAAGAAAAATCAGGAATCTGAGTGTCCATGAATCTGAGCTTTTCTGAGAAAAATCAGGAAACACCTGAACGAGGCCTTAAAATATTATGCTTTAAATTTTTTAATGAAAGTTACTGATCCTAACTAATTAGGATGAATATGGCAGGATATAAGGAAAAAACTAAATATGTTCTCGCCAAATTAATATATGAAAGTAAACAATTTATATGATTTTTCACTACAAAAAATAAACTCTACGTTGACGGCTGGCAGCCGTCGGCGTAGACTACAACAGCCGTCAATAAAACTATGAGCGAACGACTTCCATCCGTCGGTGATATTTTCGTTGGCGTATGTATTCGCCAACGGTTTACAATCGTCGGCCTAATTCAAAGACCCTATGCAACCGTCGGCGTAGGTTTTTATAAATATCCCTCTGCCGACGGCTGAAGATGCAGCCGTCGACATAAGACTTTTTTTTTTCCCCGAGTGTCCTACCTACCTAGAGGTCACAGGTTCCATCCCAACCGTCGATTCAATGCAGGTAAAAGTATGTGCCCGTGGAAGAGCCAAACCCCTTTAAACCAGGATACTAAATTTAATTATTTCATCTAGATTTGAGGCCAATTTCACGATTTGAGGCAGTTTTCCTAATGAACCGCACTTTTTACCAGGGCGACCCACTTAATCTCACAGTTCTGGTCCAATTTGCGAAATACTAATCCTTATCAGAGAATAAAAAAAATTACGGATGTTGGAGACTTGACTTATATTAGCCAATAACAACATTACAAAATAAAAATGTGAAAATTTAAAACATACATATTAAACATGAAAATGATTGTAATAATACTTTAGGATTTCACATTAGTAATCTTATTTTACATTTAGGAAAACAACTAATTTTAAATTTTCAATTACAGTTTTCGTGCATATGGGGCCAACAATAGCCATTTGAAGAATATAAAAAAAAAAGATTTGTATACCTGCCACTTGTTTCAAAACATAGCATATGATAGACCAGTCCATCTTGCCACTTGTTTCAAAACATACCATATGATAGACCAGTCCATCTTCCGGAGCACAAAAGCTATTAATTCTTTAATAAATTCTTCTTTGCATGTTTCATCCATCACCATTGAGTCCAATAGAACTTTGCTTCCATCTGCATCATTGAAGACCATGCATTTGTAAGGGCATATAGTTGCCTCTAATCTGACTTTTCAAAGGGTGTGTGCCTTGGGGTAATCCATAACTCTTTATATCTAATGAGAGGAGTAACCTTTGGCAGGATGGAGAATGAGTACATCTGCACATGTACTCAAGCTCACAGTGGGCGATCACCTGTTAGCTGTCTCAAGGTACCCTTATGGAAAGTAGGTCAGAGTGCCATTGTGATTGGAACAGTAACTGCAGGATTAATGCAGCAAATTCAAATCCGTCGGCATAGGCCCCTTCTGTCATAGTGTATGTATAGTATTTTTTTTTCAAACAGCAGCTCCCTTCGAAAGCACACAAACACAGAGAGTGGTACCTCATGCTCAATACCAACTACAGCAGGTTCTGCACATTAGGGGCGTGAGACTAGAGCAGATCCTACTTCCGCTGTGCCAATATGATGTCCACTGCATGCATTGAATAAAGAAGAAACAACAATTTTGAAGTAAATTAAGATATTATTCATCCATGGAACACTTGGACATTGCAGGAGTAGACCTTTCTTTGTAACCTTAATATATTAAAAAGGGGAGAGAGGAAATATAAAAGCAGTTGATAAAGATCAGAAGGTACCTGACGTTGATGACATCGTCGACTCTTCCCGTGAGCCAATGGTAGCCATCCTGGTCCCTAAAATATTAATACAATATATTAAAATAGGCACATTACGCAAAGGCCATCTAAAGGAAAAACAATTTCAGCTACAGGGCAAAAATTACAACACCCGAAAAACACTTGCAAAGACCAAGAGAGTATATACATCATCTGGGTTGCATAATTATCATGAAGTGGATGGAATATAAGGGTTAAAAAAAGAAATGACAAAAAGATTTACCTTTTGCAGCCATTGTCGCTGAAGTAATAACCAGGAAATGGCTTGAAGTATGTAGTTTCATATCTTTCATGATCACCATAGAATCCGAAAGGCTCTAGGCCATGAATTTTTCACACAGATATCCACTGCATTCACCTTCCATCTCGTTTCCCTTCTCTTCAACTATGACAGTCTGCAATATTATCCCAGGTGCACAAAGTGGAAACTCGGCTAATATGAAAGAAAGTTTGAGGTATCGGCAATATCGCTTTATTAGTACATACATGAACCCCGAAGAAGGGGAAAGTTGTAGAACCAGGCTTCTGATGCCAGGCACCCGGTATAGGAGTCATCTGCAACATAGAAACATAGAAAGTAAAAGAGCTTTTTATGTTTTGTATGTACTGATTTCTGGAACTTCTATGCTAATATGCCTTCATGCTAGATAAGGGTATTTCTTGGCATGTAGGAAAACCACAGTATTATAGATGAACGGAAAATTACCATGAAGTCACCAGTCTCAGTTTGCCACCACGTATCAGATATAGGACAACGTGTATCTCCAACAACATTGAAAAACCACCTACAAGGAAAAGGGAACAGATTAGTATTTTTTTTAATACAAGAACATGTGATGCTCATCAGCCAATAGTAAAAGGAAGCAAGAAACCTCCATGCAGTTGGATTGATGAGTTCCCCTACACTTCCGAGAACCCGTAAGGACTTGCGTGAATAACTAGTAGGATACTGCACGGAACAACAATGCATGCAATTAATAGGCCATCAGATTCCTCCGCCATTAAATGAAATCCAGGTGTGTGCAACTTGACACTCCACTTAATTGAAAAAAAAAGGGTACAAGGCAAAGCCCACATATGTTCCACTAAGGTGCCATAAATTTTACAAAAAAATGTCAGATAAGCAGGTAAGATTGCAAAAATATTGCCCCTGACCATAACTCTTACAGGCAAGAATGCAAAAATATTGTATGCTATGAACATAACTCTTACAAGAATCTTGCAAGTGATATAGTCAAATTGATTTCCAAAATGTTGTAAATGTTTAATCATCTTTGGAGTTGTAGTTTCAATTATGAAAAAATACTAATTTTGTAGCTGCTTATTTATTCCTTATTTTCCCATTTATCCGTATTGGTTCCATTCTCATTCTTCAAGAATATGGCCAAAAATTTTCATTCTGTTAACCTGATGCCAAATTGAATCAGATAAACTACAAACCATTATCCATAAAGTTACATTTTTTTTTTTCTGAAAAGTAATTTCTAGTCTTTAAAGAAAACATATTATGATTAATTTTTTCCTAATTTTTGCCAATAATTATTATTGTCATTATTTCAGAATCACTAATATTTGCCTTCGCCGAAAAATCCCCAATTCATTACTTGGTGATTATGGTTTCAAGAACCAAATTCAATTTTGCCTAAAATAAAGAAAATAATAATAAAAACAGGAGATATCTCACGATTCCTAAACTACAAATGAAAACAACATAAAACTATCACCCATAAAACTACAGGAATTGATTTGAAATTTCCAACATTCGACAAATCTAAATACCAGTAACACTCACCAAGCTGCGCAATTAATACCGAACCGTGATGAAAAATTGGGTATCCCTCTCATACCCCTATATCCTTACAAAATTTAATCAACTCCCACAGACCCACGATCATTTTCAAGCCGAGAAGAGCAACAGGCATTTGGTACCTACCACAAATTCAACACCCAGTAATCAATAACTCGACCACTCCATACCTCAATCAAAGAAGAAGAGAGAGAGATTACAGTGAGCAAGCGAAGATATCAAACTAAACTATATGAGTTTTACAAGTTATCTTCTCTCAGAAATTTAAAGTAGAAATCACATAGAACTCAAAATACCAAGATGATAAAAATAAATGTTAATTTCAAAAAAAATTTAAAAAACTACTTTATTTTGCAAAATAATAAATTGTAAAACATATAAATTAAACTACAGTACATGTGTTTTACAGGTGATCTACTCTATGAAAATTAAAGTTGAAATCAGATAGGGAAAAAACCCTAGATGATAATAAATAAATTTTTATTTGAAAAATCAAAAAGAGAAGTTCGATATTTTACAAAATAAATTTGTAAAATATATAAATCAAAATACTAGATACGTTTGAGATGTGATCGTTTCTCAGAAAATTAAAGTTGAAATCATACAAAAAACTCCTACATGAAAGAAAATTAAAATTAAAATATATAATATATTTTACAAAAGAATTTGTAAAACGCATAAATCAAACTATAATATATGCGTTTTACCTATAATCCTTTCTCAGAAAATTAAAGTAGAAATCATATAGAACTAAAGCATTGCCGATTTATTGCCGACTCCCGACTTTGTGACTATGCCTAGATCATTACCCAGGAGCATAGTGACAAATTTCGCCGAAATTCGGCGAAATTTCGTGAAATTCGCCGAATTGAAGGTTCAGCGAAAGTTTCGTCGAAATTTCGTTGCTTTTCAATATTTTCGTCGAAATTTTGATATTTTCGTCGAAATTTCAATATTTTTCTTTTAAAATTCGAATTTTATTTAATGTAACAAATAGTCAGTCACCACGCGTGGGCAATTAATTGCTCATGAGGCGCCACACCTCTCATTGAATAGCTTTAGCAAAAGTATCTTTTATAGGTGGGAAAAAGTGTGAAGGTTTTTTTCTCAATCGATGTGGGACTAAATATTTGCCAAAACGGCTGCTTTTTCACCAGGCTGCTTTCTCACCCATTATACTCACCCACCAGGCTGCTTTCTCAGCCCACCTTCTTCAGTCGGCATGCATTGACCGGCTTTGAATCAAATGGTGGAGGCCATTTTTCATCCCCATTTTTTGCACACTGGATCTATGGATCGTGAGTGTACCATCAAACGGTATGTTTTTTATTATGCATAGCACACATCTCAAAAGGTGACGCTAAAATATGCTTTGAGCGTGATGGAGGTCATATGATTTAAGGTCGACTTTTTGAGATGTGTGTCATGTGTAATAAAAACACCGACCGTCTGATGGTACGCCCACGATCCTTAGATCCATTGTGCAGAAGATGGGGATGAAAAACGACATCTACCATCTGATTCAAAGGCGGTCAATGCATGCCAACTGAAGAAGGTAGGGTGAGAAAGCAGCCTGATGGGTGAGTATAATGGTACCCTTTGTCAATTTTTCTTCTATAGTTCTATGCTTGAGTTTGGGGGTAGTGCTCGGATCAGTTGCTATTTTTTTTTTTTAATATTAAATATATATTTTTATATATTTTTAATCTCCGAAATTTTCCCGAAACTTTTCCGAAATGTATCGAAATTAATCCGAAATCTACCAAAAGGACCCCCCACAGAAAAATTACCAAAAACGAAATTTGTCACTATGCCCAGGAGCATTCAACTCTTTAAATTAAAGACATTATCAAATCATTAATTAACCAATGCATGCAAGTATGGTGGGACTTGTTCGCAAATTCTTACCATGGGCACGCATGGATGGCTCTGAAGAAGATTCGTTTCGCAGCAGCAAAATTGCATGTCAAGTGGACCTCATAGGCAAGGTAAGACCGCCACAATATTACCGACTTCTGCAAACTATCATTCACCAATGCTCTTTCAAATATACCATGAATCCTATGCTCAGAGCCTGCTTTACCCACAACTCAAAAAGCAATGCAAAGAGCCAAACTATAACAGAAGGTTTCCTGTGAAAGAAGGCAACAACATATAAATTCATTGATGAAAAATATTTGCCCAATTCTAACAAAATAAAACAAAGATTTTCACAGAGCCACAAAATCGTGATTCCTACAGTAATAGAAAAAAAAAATTATTATGCCCACAGGGAAGTGTGAAATTATTTGGGGCAGAGACACAAATGAAAGTTATATAGCATATAGTATAGAACCATGAAGAAACCTAAGAGATAGAAAACACCGAAAATTTATGCCCCGTGATAAATAAAAATTGGACATCATATATATATATATATATATATTGTTAAAAGGGAAAAAAAAGTTGTATACCTAATCTACAAGAGCTTTTTTTTCGTTTACTTTTTTATTTTTCTATGAATAAGGATTTATAAAATAGGATACCAAAATGCATTTATAAAAATAAAAACCCTAAGTCAAATCAGAGGAAGAAAAAGAAAATCAGAGATTGGAAAGGCAGGGTACAAATTCAACATCTTAGATAAGGAGAGGAGAGTACCTGAAAATTGAAATCGAAAGTTGATGAAGTTGTAGATGTCTCGATCGAACGGAGTCGATTGATGATTGCCTCAGAAATTGAAGATGAAGACCTCTGGAAGTTGCGGCAGACTTGATCGAATGGAAACTTCAGAATTCTAGGGTTAGGGTGAGATCGGAGATGAATCGCATCAGATCTGATGCATTTAAGCAGCTAGGGTTTGAAGGGAGAGAGGAAGAGATAGAGAAGGGGGAGGCAGTTTCAATATATCTGATGCATTTAAGTAGCTAGGGTTTGAAGGGAGAGGGAGAGATAGAGAAGGGGGAGGAAGGTTTCAAAAATAAAAGGGGGGAGGCGTTTGGGAGGAGGATATAATCTAACTCTACGCCGACGGCTGGCCATAATAGTCGTCCGCGCACTCTTGTTTTTTTGTAGTGAGAGAAGGATGACAAAACTTCTAGCAATCCCCACTGTAAGAAAGTATAATCAAGTGATTTTATGTCTTCCTTCCACAAGAATCCCACAAGCGGATGGAGATGGCAGCCTAAAGTTTCACACTTGAGCAAGGGGAGTTACTTATATTAAAACACGAAATATGAGCCCATGTAATCCCACTGGGATATGGTACTCATCTATTCTCAATGTGAAGGGAGGCCCTTGAGGTACATAATGAAGTGGTCTATGCACCAACATAACTTTGAACAATGACAGTTTAGCCATCATTTTGCAATAAAACGAACGAAGCAATTACTTGTTTACTCCTAAGATGGCTAACAAGCTAGAGAGGGCCAAGAGAGTACCTTTTGAAGGCATACTACACATGGTAGAGGCGTTCCAGCGGAACTTTCTAAAAGAGCACAACGCATCTATGTAGATGCCTTACGTGATTGCAAATTTATAATTTCCTTGCAACAATCAGCACTTTTATTTTTACCTTGGCACATAGAAGATAATGCTAAGTAGTGCATGCACGATTTCATGTGTTAACTTATAGTACCTACAGTCGTCAAATGTGAGTCGTTGTTATAATATGTATACTTGGGTGTCGAGATCCAGGCCGACAACGGTGCAGTGCTGACCACTCTGTACGGCTACCATTTTATGCGTTACTTGGAGGGCTACCAGCTCTTTCAGACGGATTCATTAACACAGGCTCTGCAACATTGCAAGATTCAAAAGGTTTTTATTCTTAACAAGTCCTTTTCAAGGAAATGAGTTCATACATTTTTGCTGATGAGAATATATGGCAGTCTCAGCTCAAATCAATCTGGCGGGCGATCATTACTCTTTCACATTAGATACTAGACAGAAAAGAGCTAAATTTTAGATCAGAGAGGATTCTAATTACAACAACTTGGAAAGTTTTAACTCCATCGTACTTATTCAGCTATGGAGAAAAATGGATAGCCAAGGCCCAAACCGTTTAATCACCTGTTAGTCACTAAAATCTTCAAAGAGAAAATGACTAAATAGAGACTTCACTACCACAAACGAAAATCAAATTTATGGATTGTTGATTTATTTGTTTTGATTGATCATGCGCCTAGATCCTAGGGCATATATTGGGATGGTCGGATCAATAGATCCATATATTTCCATCAAGTATTCCTACTGAGATTTCCTTATTCTTTTGTAAATAGTGCAAGCTATGAGATTTCTAGCCACGAGTTAAGAGGACGGAATGCATCCAACTTACACACAAGATATATAAACTCAAGATACACAACCATTGCTTTGGCCAAGGGCACCCAAACTAAAACTTGAAGGCATCCATACTCTAAACAAAGCCAATAGTGATGACTATCAATCTCAGTCACAGTTCTTGGTCTAGGTAGAAATTATGATCAAAGTCTTTTATATTGAAGTTAGTCCAACACCAGTCAGGTTATCCTAAGGCAAATCTTTTGGGGAACAATATTACTTTGACTAGTTGGATCTTGATACTAGTGTTTGTGTAGAAATTATCTTCTCATAAGCACTCACAGATTAGCCACAAGTGGTTTATACACCTTTTCAAGTATAAACTTATTTTCCTTGATTATTCTTATAAAAAATTGAAGATACAGAGATATTAAATTTATATATTTAGGAAAAAATACTATGTAAGGTCACTTTTCAAATTAAAGTATCTATTACAAAATTTACTAGTTTGGAAGTGTGAACGTATAAAGAGTAGGTTTACTTTTTCACTCTAAACATGTCAGATGTTTTATTCATTTAAATAAGGGGAATGCTAATGCACAGCCTTTGTTGTTGAGTTAGCAATGATCCCAGACCAAATGCCCCAGAGATATAAAAGAAAGGTATAATTCCCCTCTTGATTTTTCGGTGGCAAACTTATACTTACAAAGTTTGCTATAAATGCCCTTTTCGTATTGACCAAATTCCCCAAGCATTTGGTGATTTGGTCCATGGAGATTGCTAAACACCAGTGCAAAGGGTGTGATGTTAGCATTCCCCTTTAAATAGCAGCTTAAGATAAAAGAAATTAAATAGAATAACTGCAGTAACCTAAACCAGAAAAGCATTAGACCCTTAATTGTCAAGAATGAATTCTATTACTTGGGTGTAAGTATATAGAGATGATTTAAGTGAATAGTCTTTGGCAACGTCTCACAATGTCTCCATTCTAAACCCAATTGTATATGATATACGTATAGAGACGATTTAAGTGAATAGCCTTTGAGTAGCCCAAAAGCACCCAAGAAAGTAAATTATACATATATGCAAAAGGTCCGAGTATTCGCCCTTAGTTCAATGAATTTTATATAAAAAATAATAATTAAACTATTTCAGAGCGGTTCGCCAAATTTTATGCAAAAAAATTCTGAATTCTAGGATTATGATTTGTTCCATAGGGTTTTAGTCAGGTGCAACCAATTGAACCCCAAATGAGGTTCAACTGATTTTAAAACCGTTGGTCCAAGAGATCCAAATATAAATGTCAACTAGCCAAAGTCAAAAGTCAAGATTCCCTTGCATCCAACAGTTTTAAAATCAGTTGAACCCCATTGAGGTTCAACTGTTTGGACCTGACCAAAACCCTTGTTCCGTACACTATTGGAATTTGCTTGCTTAATCAAAATGGAACAAACCGCACCACGAACCATTTTGCGGTTCGGTATAGTACTGAAAAAATTAGCTGACCCTTTCATGGTTACCCAACAAAGATATAGAGACTTAGTCATCATACTATGTACGTTTTACATAGCAACGAACACAAATGTTTCCAAACATAGAACCAGATCCAACTCCCAATTCTGCCTAATCAACCATCTCAACTCAACTCCTTATGGATCATTCAACACAAATAGGCATATATGACAACAGCTAGCGTGTGTAAATCATATCCAATGTAAAACTCCATGGGCAGAATTCACCAGTTCCCCTCACTGATGGTAAGATTTATACATTATTTAGACTCGACCAGGAGATCACCAAGGCCACTCACACATTTCCATGTGGTTAAGGATGCAAATCAGCCAGGCGTAGAACTGGCCCACCAGATAACGACCTACCCTCAAACCTGGCCCTGGCTGGGTGCTCAAACTGAGCTAGCCCACATGCCCTATTTACATATTAATTAAAACCCTCAACCCTAAAATTCAGGCCCTTAGCTGCAGCCTGCTCGACCAGTTTGTGTGGCCCGATATATAGAATCAATAGCTCCAATGGGTGTCGAATACCCACATAGTCATCCCCAAATCTAGTATCTTGGCTTCTCATCACACTAAATTTCCACACAACACTCCCTCAACATGGACCATTCATAACAATTACAAGTTCACGCACACAGTAACTTCAAGTGGGAATCATGGTACTAACTAGGAGTGCATGTTTTGAACAGAAAACTGAAACCAACAGAAAAACCGGCTCACCGAACCAAAATCGATAAAAAATAAATAAATAATAACAGAACCGATGTTTCCATATTCGGTGGCCTAAACCGAAAACTGGTTGGGTAGGTTTAGAAAACTGACACAAATCAGAAAAACCCAAAAAACCGAAACTAAGCAGAACAGAGTCAGAACCCTTCTTTTTTTTTGGTAACGGTTTGATTTTGGTTGAACCAAAAACCAAAAAATTCGGTTCGGTTAACCAAATCTGCACCCCAAGTACTAATAATTCCACAATGTACATTCAAAATTACCCACAAAAACTCAAAACCCACTTCTAATTCATGAAGATGAGAAAATAAAAATTCAAAATTGGGTAAATAGGAATTGGAAATGAGAGGGGTTTCTTACTTCTTCTAGGAAA
This sequence comes from Chloranthus sessilifolius, assembly GCA_021018995.1. NCBI lineage: Eukaryota > Viridiplantae > Streptophyta > Magnoliopsida > Chloranthales > Chloranthaceae > Chloranthus > Chloranthus sessilifolius. The sequence goes on along the minus strand of CM037584.1, from coordinate 50,401,407 downwards.
TCTTGGTCGAGCTTGTCAGCCATCCTATATCTAAGTGGGGGAAAATAGAACCGTGGCGCTTAGAGTCCAGCCTATTCAAATTGTCAAATGCTTGGGTTTCACCTTGCATTGGCCAAAGCCCAAAATTTGCACCAATCATACACTCTGATCAATGTGCTGCTCACTGAATGTGGACTGTTGCCACAAATATGGTCAAGGATCCATGTTTAATATCCATCGCTGCTCATACTGATTTTTTGGGGCTAGGTCCAATTAGTATCTACATCCATGATATAGATACTTAAGTGTAACAAACTATTAACTTCTCTGTTATTTCGAGTGTTTTCTGTTATTTCGACTGTTTTGAGGCCTAAAAGTAATTAATGTATGAACACTATATTTCATACATAACAAGTTTTTTTTTCTTTAGATAAGCAGTAACCATTTGTGTTAGATGATTAAAATAACGAGGTAAGAGTTAAAACTTCTCCTCTCCCTTTAGGAGGGGCAATAGCCCCAATTATTGGATTTCCTCTCTTATTTATTATCCTCGACCCCCTGCATTTTCCCTCAAACAGTGCCAGCTGTCAAGTTAAAAAACTTTTGTGAAATGCCAGCACCACCAATCGCATATTCAGGATCCCAAAGATTAACATTCAGTTAATACCCCCAGTTATTCAGTATAGTTTCAGGCTTTCAGCCATTGGAAGTCATCCTAAACCTCAGGATAAGCCATGGAATTTAAAAATTACTGAGGGAAGGCATAAGGACCAAATACTCAAATCAACCCATCCTCTCGGTTTGTAAAACCCACAAAAAAAACTTTATTATAAAGAATTGTTTGCTTCAATATAACCAGCACATTCTAAAACTCGATTACACACTTCTAAAGAAAAATCTACAATGTTCAAAAGATGCGATTCAGAGGAAATAGAATTTAACATAAAGATTATTCACTTGCAAAAAGTAAGTGGCAAAAAAAACCTTAATTTCGGGAACCTCTACCATCTATTACACTTTACAGTTGATTGAACTATGAAATAATAGTCTTCTATGACCCAGCCTCTAATAAGTGTCGTTCATAATTTTGCTTTGGTCATTTTTGTTTTTCTAGTGTAGTCATTTGAGAGGGAGAGTCCAGCATATGAGTATAGGCTTCAAACTCAATTCCACCACCTCATTAACATCTTCAACTAGAAAATGGCTTCAACAAGAAGTCATTATGTAAAAAATTGAATTTCTTTTTGAGTGCTAAACTAAACAAATTTGGTTAAGGATCCAAACTCTAAATGTTGACAACAGGATACTTCACTATAAAACTCAAACTCCTCACATTCCTCATCCTTCAAGTTTCTCCTAGTACTCATATCAAGGATCAAAATTTCGGCCGAAATGACCAAAATTTCGGTCCAAATTATCGGTTTCGGTCCCCACCGAAATGAAATTTTGGACCGAAATTCTGGTCACTTTTGTACGGAGATCAAAATTTCGGCCAAAATTTCTGCCAAATTTTCGGATTTCGGATTTCAGTTTCGGTTTCGGTCATGCCCGAAACCGAAATTTTGGCCGAAATTTTTATCCTTGACTCATATTTCATATCACCTCATCATAATACAATTTCGGCATCTCCCCAATTTTGACAGCAGCAGGGCTAGAAGAAATTCTCAACACTTCCGGAAACTCCTCCTTGAGATCCCTTTCCCAAGCCGTATGTCCTCCCAAAATCTAATTTTGTCCCCAGAACCCTCGGTATATTTAACACACTTAATATAATCAGAGGCAACCAATTTGCTCCCCTTTCCACCACTCCGAGTCATTCCTTCCATCCATATTAATCCCCTACTTGTCATCCCTGCCATACTCACTAGAAACCACTTGAGATTTCCTTCTCCCTATGAAGAGACCTATTACGAACACACATTTACAGCTTTCGCTGATGGATGTTCTTGTGGATACTCTGCTTTCGCTGAAGCCTCAGTCATTCACTCCTATGCGGTTTTCTATTGTGCAGGTTAGCACTATGACGCAGCAAGGGTTTTCTACAACTACTGCTCCCACAATGTTTTTTAAGGATTAATATTTCCTAATTTTTAATGTATTTGATTAAACAAGATTTAGTTTAGAATTGTATATTCCATTCAACCCTTACTTGACCCATGGTCTACCCATATGAACCATTTGAACCCTAATGAACCGATGGCCTAAACCATTTGAGCTCAGACTCATGATATGAACCATTCAAATCTTACTAGGTGTATTGAAATTAGGGATAGTGTCAGCGCAAGTATAGCAAATCTTCTAACAATCTAACAAAAACTGATAAGACAACTGAATCTAACTTAGCAATGAATCTCAACCATCCATTTACGAATCAGATCCGAGCATAAGACATCAAAAGAGAAATTAAGGGTGTGCGATGGATTTACAGGTCTAGTAACGAAAGTGGATTTACAGGTCTCACCTGAAAAGAAAACGCCACTCATCAAAAGAATTGAGATGAAATTATACACCGCAGGAGAGATAAAGTATAGATCGATCGATCAATCTCTGCCTGAGTACAAATCACGAAGAAATCGACAAATAAATAAGAGGAAAAAAGGAGTAAAAATCAACATAGAAAATAAATAAATAAGACACTTACTAGTTGAAACTAGTCTATATCTGGATAAGAGCTTGATCTTCGATGGCAAATGAAGTAGATGAAACGACATATCCGTCGCCTCTATTGCTGTTGACGGTTGATTCTGATGCTTCAGCCTTGATTGAATCTGATTCTTCGGGCGCGAGTGACTCTGATGCTTCAAATGGCGATGAAGCTAGCTACGGTTTCTAACTCGCATCGGCGAAGAAGTGAAAAGGAGAGAAGGATTTAGGGTTTCAGCGAGAGGGAATGAGGGGTTTCAGCGAGCGAGAAGGGAGTAGGGGGAGTAGGGGGAGTAAGGAGTAGGGAGAAGGGATTTGAGTTCGTGCGAGGGGAGAAGGAAGAAAAAATAGTAGTGTTTCTATTTTATTTTGATCCTGCAAAAACGGTCGAATAACTTATTCTCCAAGAACAACTTTTGTCAGCTGTCATAGCTGACAGGTACAACTTCACCAATTTACACAGGGATAACTCTCTATCGCTAATTATTTTCAAGAGAACTCTTCAAATAAGTTTGGTTGAGGACTCTTCCTCACTAACAAATCCTTATTTGTACTCACTGAATCTTTACTCATTAAAATCACATAGAACCATTATTCGCTCAATGGGCCGGGCCAAGTTTAAGCCCAAATTTTAGTTGACCTAATTTATTTTTACCGCTAAGTAAAGCCCGATCCCGGTTCAGATAGAAAATTAAGCCGGACTTGACTCGTTTCCTTTGGGTTCGCGTTGGGCCAATTTGGGCGAGTCTGACCTTTTCTCTTACTTTAGTCAGGTTTGTTCGGGCTGGGATTTGAACGGCCCGATTATATTGAACCTAGAAAATAGGCTTAAACTAGACCACATAGAATGCGGGTCGGGCTCGGGCGGGGTCCTTTCGTACTCGGGCTTTTTTTCTAAGCCCAAACTTGTCCACGAACCGGGCCGGGCTTAAGCCTCACACGTTGGCAGCCCTAATTACAACCAAAATTAACTCCGATGAGGTTATTTTGGTCATTAAAATCACAGATTTATTATATAGGATAGAAATGAGAGTTCAAAGGCTAGGGTTTCTTGGCTGCCTTAACAACTCTAGGGTTTCAGAGGGAGTCTTTCAGCAGAGCAGCCATGGTGGCCACCAAGAAGACTGTAATCTCTCAACCCTCTCTCTCTCCAATCTCTACAACGAAGCTTTCGATTTCTTCTTTGTTTCTCTCTCTGAACTCCTCTCATTTTCCCATCAAATACGATTACTTATAAACCTTGAAATCCGTCATCCGTTTCCATTTCGTCTTCAGATTATATGATGATTTATTCATTATCTGCATATTTTAGTTCCTAGGGTTCTTTGGATCTTCGTTAAATTTGACTTATTTCTCATTTTTTATTTGTATTATTATTTATATTTATATTTTTTGTCTTTAAATAGAAAAAAACTCATGAGAGTATCAACAATCGGCTCGCTCTGGTGATGAAGAGTGGGAAGTACACCCTTGGGTACAAAACCGTACTTAGATCGCTAAGGAGCTCAAAAGGTAAGATTTTAATCTGCTCCCATGGCTCACATTAGCACATTGTAACCTATTTTGCTAACGTTCTCTCTGTTGCTCTGTTTTTTAACCGGTCAGAGTCGGGGAACCAATGGGCAGAGCCACAAGAGCATTAGAACTGATGTAGAATTTTTTTTTTTTTTTTTAGAGAATTTGTTTTAGATGGGCTTAGTTGTTGTGATTGGTTATGCGCTTATGCTAGTCACCCACTGTTCTGCCTTTTTTGACAAAACTCATGGGAAGTTTTTTTTTTTTTTACTTCCCATGGGATGGTGAAGAAAAAGAAGTCATGGGAAGTTTTATTTTAAAATTTTACCATGGTTTGATTATTTTTTTTCAGCTGTTTGGCTATATTGTGTAAAATTATTTTCTGAAGGCACCATTTTTCACTCCATGTGAACATGTAACCTCCTCACCTCATCATGCATTAGTCGCTTTAAATTAGAACATGAATTTTTTTTTTGTCCCAACTTTTTACAAGATGGGTCTTGAGATCATAGGCATACACTCGGATAGTTTTTTATTCCGCCTAGTACAAATCCCAAACAGTAACTCTAAACTCGTGAAACATACATCAAGCTCAAATACAAATCACGAGTCATTTTTTGGAATGGGTGCAACATGAAATAAAAAAAATTGATATACCCATGATCTCAAGATGCATCATCTCGAAGATTGGGATAAAAACAATCTCCTTTTTCAAATTCAAAGCAGTCAATGCATGTTGGCCGGAGGAGATGGGGTGAGGTTACGATTTTACAGTGCAAATAAATAGTACGATTATGAGGTGAGGTTGCATCTAAACAGTATGATATAAAGGCCATGGTCTACAGATCTACGATGCAAAAGAGTAGTGCAAAACTCAATCTCTATCATATGATTCGATACAATCAACCGTTTAATCGGATAATGGCTTTGAAGTGCATTGAGTCATATGATAAAGATTATGCTTGGTGCCAAACTTTCATTTAATTGCATATTTTTTTTATTTATACAGGAAAGTTAATAATCATTGCAAATAACTGCCCTCCCCTTCGGAAATCTGAGATAGAGTACTATGCAATGTTAGCAAAAGTTGGGGTTCATCACTTCAATGGGAGTAAGTTGCGATATGATCATCCGACCTAATTTTTTCCTGTTTATTGTAATTTTATTTTCTAATAGTTTTGTTCCTAAAATATGATGCCTGTATTGATACTTTTGATACCATTGGTGGTTACTTGCGTTTAGTGCTGTTTCCATTGTGTTACAAGATAAAATTCTATTTAGCATTCACTGTCAACTCTTTAGGCTGTTTGTTAATTTGTTATTACGATTTTTCCTAATGGTCGTGGGATCATATATCACAATGTTCTTCAGATTCTGTTTTATGTTATTTCCATCGTGCATATTGGACTATTGAAGTAGTATTTGTTTTCCAGCTATTTATGTTAAACTGAATTTTGGAGTTCTTTTTTTTGTGGATCCTGTGAAATTATTTGGAGATGGGGGCGGGCACTCAGGCGGGCGCCCTAGGCCCGGTCCGCTCAGGTGGACGCCCTGAGCTAAATCGGGGTGCCTGGGGGCCTGAACTGCCCGGGCTGCTGCCCCAACCGTTTTTAAGAGCACTGCTAAATTGTATGCAGAAATTGACTTGATGAAGTCGAATCTTCTCCAACTTGGGTAGGATGATGCAGTGCACGATGGAGAGGGAAATTAGAACTGTTTTGGAGATAGAAACTGAGCTTAAAAGGGGGTGGAATCAGCCTAAAAAACATGCTATTAAGGGACCTGAGATTAGAGTTAAAAAGGTTTGAATTAAAGACCCATGGGGTCTTTAATGAGGAAGGCCATCGGAGGGTGAAGGAACTCTCTATTTTGTATTGTGTGGGAGACCTTGTGCATTATTAACAATGCAAACATTTGACATTCGTGAGGGAGGATTCTCACTTGTGATCAGTTGGAAAGGATTCTTGCTAGGAACCAACTGGAAATGAGGAACATTTCCCATTGGAAATATTTATGTCTTTTTCATAACAACTCTTAGACAAGAAGAATTTGATTTCACTTTTTTGTTTTTTTTCCCCAAATTCTTGGTGTTTTCATAATTATGGACTCACCTTCTACTTAACCTTTGAGAAATTGGAATAGGCTAGCCTGGCTCCCCTCGATCATATACTTCATGGATGATGCTTTCCTTTGGAGCACTTTGGACCATTTTGCGAGAGAAACAATCATAAACTCAAGGTCATATTGTTCAAATTAACACTCATTAGTAATAGAATGGGGCTGGATGTCATGGAGTGAGGGTAAAACTTCCACCTTGCTTTAAAGGGATCTCGATTGACGACTGCACGAGGAGATTGGACCAACTCTTATGTCTGCTTTTCCCAGATATTGCAATGAAAAGTGCCCATTTCGGCCACAAGGCATTGAGTTTCAAAACTTGGGAAATATGAGGACATATTGTTATGATAAATATCGATACCCCTTTTTTTTTCTATTGTATCACTGATACAATGAATGTATTGATGATAAATGAGATGTATCCTCTCACTATTGATGGGTACCAATATGTACAAGGAAACTGAGATTTTGAACCATTCATGGCATACATCTTTGGCCATTTCAAGTGTTTCATGTGTATGGGTGTTACTTGTACCATAGTGGCAAATTGCCAATTCATGAATGAATCAGCGAGGGGAAAAAGTTGAAAGAATTCAGCAAGATTGGCAAAAAGTTGAAAAATAGGGAATGATTAAAAAAATCAAGAAAGCTACCGATTAAAAAAAAGTAAAAAATCAGGAAAGCTTTTAAAAACATATGCGAAAAACTTCTAAGATTGTATTTGTAGGGGCCATTGCTTGGTATGATGGTAAAAGGCTTGGGCTGTCAAGTGTGAGAATGCAGGTTCGAGTCCAGAACGCAGCCACTTTTGTGTGGAAAAGCCAAAGGTTAGGTCCATATCCCATCCACCCTTCCCAGCACCTCATAATTTCGGAACCAACATTGGGTTAGGGCCTTTTATGCCTTTAAGCAACAAAAATGACATATATCAAGGCTTTTAAAATTTTGTCCTCATCATTCACCAATCCATAAATACATATGTTTCATTAAAACAAGTTTTTACTCTCCTGAAGCCATTGTCTAATAAAACATTACAGATTTACAGGTATAGAAGTTCAACGTCAGTTTGACACTCAAGAGGTTGAACAACATCAATTATAACATATAATTTACAAAAGTTAAACAGAGAGTCAATGACCATAAATTTAAAAACTGTCTTGATGAAAAGATCATCATAAAACTATGTTATCATTTTCATATTCTTCTTCATCAATAAATTCTTCAATAAATCAGGAATCGAAAAAGGTTGGAAAATATCAACGATTAATGGGGAACTTGGAGACGTGGCAGAATAATCATTGATTTAATCAGCTGGAAAAAAGATTGTAGATTTTCAATAACTTTTGTCAGACTTGCACCACACAGTACACACAGCAGAATATTGGAGCCATCGGATCAGATCACTTTCATATTGACCATTAATGAAATGCGAACGACTGTCCGTATTAGGGTGCATAGATTGGATGCCACAAATCCCAATGACTGATTATTTGGCCTGCAGTAGCTCCTGATATGAGTTGCAGTGTTGATGACTTGGATTGCTAAAAAAATATGCCACTGGCCCATGTGTGCTTTTTAGTATTATGGTTTGTTTTGGCGAGTACTAATTACAGTTTGGGGATATTTTTCTTTCTAAAGTGTGGGTATCTTTGTGCTAGTAAGTTTTCTCATGTGTGTAAATTTCTAAAAATCCAGAGTCCATTCATTCTACTTCAAAGAAAAAAGTGTGCTTTCTCTGCCTGTTGTTCATGTGGGAGAAAAAAAAAACTGATTTAAACTGCCTGTTACTTACTGTCGAATTTTGCATTTTCTAATTAATGTATCAGATAACGTGGACCTGGGCACTGCTTGTGGAAAATATTTTCGGGTATGCTGTCTCAGCATTATCGATCCAGGTGAGGTGCTGCTCATGCGATTTTGGATTTTTTATGTTTTTTTAAAGTGTTGTTCTGATCGTCTGTTCTGCCTTTCAATGTATTTTTTGTCAGGTGATTCGGATATTATTAAGAGCATTCCAGGTGATCAGTGATAAGCATGGAGCAAATGGGTTGTACTCTTTCGTAGTCGTTTTAGAGAGTTTATTTGATTTGTAGTAAGGGTTTTGTGTATGCAAATTTTGGGCTCTTTACTTCTGCAAGAGCAGTTTCTAGAGCTGGACCCCCTTTTGGTTTGTTTTACCGTAATTATACACTTTGCCTTCGTTTCTTTGGATTAACGGGCCTTTCCAACATCAGGAGATGATAGAAAATTTGCACTTAGCTGACATTCATAGTTTTGTTGGGGCCTCTCTAAACTTTTGATAGGAAGCATGCCTTAAATAGGTGTTGGTAGGCTTTCGTATCTTCTGATGTTGGCAGGGAGTCTTAAAAGTTTCCATTTCTTTTTGATCATCTTAACGAAAAAAAACTAACATAAAGAATTGTCTTCATCCACTTGTCATAGATGGAGATGTGTAGTAAAGCATTTTCTCTTGGGATAATGGTTCCTGACCGACATTAAAACCGCAAATGGTGTTTAAATGATTTTACTCCATTAAAATTAGACTTTTCATCTCACATCATTGAAGTGAGATATAGCATTATGCCATGTGGCACACATCTTTTTATCTCATGCATCTAATATAAATTGCCCAGTGGAAATCTATCATTGGAATGTCTCAGCCCAATGTTTTAAATCTCTTTAAAACATCATTTTTGGGCCAGTTGCACTTCAATCTATGATCTATCACTTTGACGGTTCAGATCACCCACATCTTAACCCAAAGGCGTAATCCAGTTGAAAATAGGTCCCTCCTACCTCAAAGGCGTAATCCAGTTGGATAGTCCATGTCCCCATTTTAAAACCTCGCATAAGGCCCCCAAAATGTCGGGGCCGGCCCTTTCAAAACCATAACGCAATATGATTTTTTTGGCTCCATAGTGAAAAGTTCACTGTATGAACACCATTTTCAATAAACGTGTGCCACTTGGGATAATAAGTGAGCCATTATGAAAAATCCTTTAAGCTGCGTTTACAAATTTCCTCCTTGAATGTTTAAACATTGCCCTAAAATTTGGCCCAATTATTTATATACTTTATCTGACTATCTTTTTTATAAAAAAAAATTTATTTTTCATTGATTTCCTTCATATATTCTATATAAGTAGGGATACAAGTTCGGTGTACCGAAATGAATGGAATTCGATTTTTTCGATTTTCAGTTCGGTACACCACAAATTGAAATCGAACCAAAATATCGATTTCGGTACGCCGAAATCTTTCAACTCATAAACCATTTTCAAATCGAAACCAAATTTTTCGGTGTTTGATTCGGTTCGGTTTGCTTTGGTTTGTTTCAGTTTGAGTTTAGGGAAAAAAAAATTGAAAATGGGTGCAACCAGCAATTTTTTTTTCCCTGAACTCAAACCGAACACCGAAAAATTTGGTTTCGGTACGCCGAATTTCTCCAACACATAAACGGTTCCCAAATTGAAACCAAATTTTTTGGTGTTCGGTTTGGTTTGGGTTCAAGAAAAAAATATCAAAAATGAGTGCAACCGGCAATTTTTTTTTTCCGAAGCAAACCGAACCGAATACCGAAAAATTCGGTTTTAGCATTCCTCCAATATATAAACCGTTCTCGAACTAAAACCGAATTTTTGAGTGTTCGGTTCGGTTTGAGTTCAGGGAAAAAAAATCGAAAATGAGTGCAACCAACAATTAACTGTTTGCACCCGAGGTGCACTAGACAAAGGTGGGCTGCAACAGCCAAATATTAGCCGTTGCACCCCAACGACGACTGCAACAACTAGTTTTCTAGCCGTTGTAGTGACTAATTAAGCTTGGATTGGGTTAGTTCGTGTTAGGTCGGGTCTAGTTCGGTCTAGTATCGATTCAATCCGGTCCATTTACCACCGGTTCAGCTCGGTTTGGTTCAGTTTAATTCAGATTGCCTCATGCCCAATCCAATCAAATCGATGAAGCTTAAAAATACTCGATCCAGGCAAGTTGAGCATCAGGTCGAACCATACCTATAATAGCATTGAGTAACAACTTTTTATTCACTAAACATAGTGAATTATATGTTGGTGTAAAATTTAGATTTTCAAATAATACCTAGAAGCTGTTATTTATAAATCCACTTTTTTTTAATATAAGCATGGGAATATACCAAATTCAAATCCAAACACAAAAAGATAAAGCCAAACAGTAGATTTGAATTTAGGAGATCCAAATCTAAATCCTAGTTCCCAAACCCAACCTTAAACAAGTGGTCATCTACTGTTATTCCATCCAGCGGTGGACCCCCTAAAGCGAACCAGGTAATGCCCCTTGCTTATTGAAAAACAAGTCCGATTCTAAAAATGCGTTAAAAGTTAAAACTAAAATTTGATTCTTAAAAAGAGTTGGTATTAGGCGCATAAACAGGCACCAAAGCTATTGATGCTCATGCTAGCTTTTGGTGTCCGTTGTCTCAAGATATGTGGTTTAAAAAGATTGGGTTGAAAGTTGATTTCCATGGTTTGATTCTAAGTGGACAAAAGACATAAAATTAATTGCATGTTGGATATTTAAGATAGCCCTTAATTTTAAATGACATTCGACAACTATAATTGAGGTAAGGAAATATTTTTTCATCCCCCAATACAATACTGTACACTAAAGTTCTTCAAACAATATATATTATAATTTCATGTGGCACATATCTCAAAAGGAGTCTGACTGCCAAATCACACTACGTATGTAGTATTAACTCATTAAGAAGCAAAATCTCAAATCTCATGATTCTACTTACCAAAACTATCTCGGTGTATCCAACCCAACCAACAACGCAGGTGCTTGGATCATGCTTTGGGATGTGTATCATATGGAACCATTATGTGTTCTATGCAAGTAGACATACATAATCTTGGGATCTATCACCTAAAAGGTTAGAACGGAAAATAACCTCCTTCATTTGATTTAGTGCAATTAAATCTCATCTAAAATTTAGGGTATGCTAGATTTACTTGGTATTTATTAAGTTTAGATTGCATTTGATTGTCTTGAATTAAATGATGTAGCTTGTCTTGAATTAAATGATACACTTATGCCACTCACTCATCCCATGAAAGAAAAATGGGTCCGGCCTTATTTGAGTTTGCATCCGGCTCCACTAACCTTATTCACAAAAGAAATATTCATTATAAATTATTAGATAATTTTCTTTTTAATTAATAGTATCCACCCAAAATATTAGGAGATAATCCAATAGAGAGACATCCCCTCAAAATATAAACGTAAAATGACGTGGGTGGTACATAATTTCTACGCTACTCTAAATTTGGGTTAGCTCTTTTGGGGTAAATAGCAACTTTTTCACTTTTTGGCTTCAACGGAGAACTACTTTTATATTTGGTAACACATCTCCTTGCCTCATTTGCTCTGACGGGGAATTGTTTTAAATGATAAAATTACTCTATGCCTGCTTTATCATAAAACAGTACTTTAACAGAGAGCGAGCAGACAAAGAGCTGTTTCTGCTCTTATAAGAGCTAATCCAAACATAACCTAAAAGTTACTCTAGATTTTGCTAAAAGCGATTTAGAAAACAAGATATAAAATTGGAATTATTCATTTAATTAGAAAGAGCATTGATATTTCTTCCCTCAAAAAGAGAAAAAGAAAAGAGTGCATTGATATTTATGTTTTACCATAAAGAGAAAGTTTCTATCCATCCTATAGAAAAACCTAAAATTATATGTTGATATTTATATTCGGGTCTAGACCGAGTTCGAGTTTGGGTCAGGTCCGGGTCTAAACTCTCAAGAGTGGGACTTGACCCGTATATAACATGGGTTCCGGTCGAACAAACTCACTCAAGTTGCGGGTTGAGTTTGAGTCGACCCGACCCATTTGCACACCTAAAGAACATGAATATTTGACTATCATGGGGCATCATGACATGGAGCATTTTAATGAGATTCGATAGAGTCAAACATTCATGATCATACTAAATGTAGCGTTATGTATGGACTATAAAGCAAGGAGTCAACTTGGGTACCGATTCATGGAGGACCGCTACAAATCGGCCGATACGTATCGTCTGATACCGAGTTGTATCAGTCTATTTTTATAAAAAAACTAGCAGGTATCGGTCGATACAAATACTTGAGTTGATAACTGATATGTGTCGGCACCGATAAGTATTGGTTTGCCCAAAAACCGATACTTATCAGTATCATCAAATATTGGATACCTTACTATAAAGTGCTCCTCCTTATGCCTCATTAACATTGTTTTAGGGTTCTGCTATGCGAACACTTCTTTCTTCTTTACGCACACCACTTAAAACCACTTATTAAAAGGACCTCGCATTTTGATGATATATGCCATGCGAATCACTTTATCGCCCATAATAGGTGAGCCACCCATTACATACAAACTCTATAAGTAAATTGCTTTTTGTTAAGATGATAATGATTGTATTTTTGCCTCAATCTTTTCCGAGATAGATCTCCAGATTGTGGTGTATCATTAGAGGGCTGAGACATTGATACCAAATGGCACACACCCCAAAATATATCAGAGAATTAAGTGCATTTATATGCTCTTTTTGATATGTGTGTCATGTGGATCAACACCTAAGCCCTCTAACGGTAGATCTCAAGAGGCCTCAATACCCTTTTTTTTTATTTTAAATTTAAATAATAAAAAAAATCCCTATAATCATCTGATCCAAAATAATCAATGATTATTGGTGGGTACTCTCCTAGAGTCTAGAGATTTAGTACCAGTAGGTGCAAATATAACCACCCAATCACACAAAAAGAAAGGAATTTGGGTGGCAGACAGTGCTCCTCTTCCTTGACCCGCCAGATACTGTGGAGAATTGGAGATAACCATCACCTGCATTTGTTCTAGTAAATTGACTCATCAAGGCGTTGAAGCTTACGAAGCACTTCTAGGCCCCAGTGAGGGCTGGGCTGAAAAACGATACCCTTCTGTCATTGATCTGGCCAAAAGCTGGCTGGCTGGGGTACGGTATCTTTTTCAGCCCAGCTCTCACTCGGGCCTAGAAGTACTCAGCCCAAGTTCGGCCCTAACACAGGGGACTGGTGCGGACCCAACAGACTGGGCCGGTGTGGGCCTGGTTGCAGGTTATTTTTTTCTTAAATTAAATATTTATACTATTTTAAAAAAAAAATAATCAAAAGTGGGCTTTTGAAAGTAGGCAGGTTGGGTCCCGGGCCAGGCTTAGACACCCAAACGGCCTGCTATTTTCAGGTCAAAATCCAGGCCATCCCGGTCCATTTTGAACCGTAGTTCATACATTTCCTGAAATAAGCCTGTTAGGTAGATAATCGTGATCTATCAAAAAAAAAAATGTTAGATAATCTTGATCTCCATGAGTTTTTGATCCAATGGCCTGGGTAGTGTTCCCCGCTTGATTTTTGGACCGTAATATATAAGGCATTACCTGACAGAGTTTCACTAAGGTGCATGGCCTGTCCAGGAGAACATAGAGATGGTCAATGTATGCAGAAACTTTGAAGCTGTTAACGTCGGCACACGTTTAGAGATTCCATGCCGCAGGTGATGTGGGCTCAGAAGCTGTGAACGGGCTGTGCACCATATGCAAACTCTTATCCCCATGCGGAAGGTTGGAAACACCTGATAGGCTGATACCAACTATTTTTATAGTCATCATACACCGTAGCTTGTTAGGGGGCCACTAATACATCATAAGCAGGATTTGATAATTGATATTAGGCAGTGGGACCCAGAACTATGGTTGGTGGTGTTTGGGTCATCCATACTAGATACGTGGCATCTTTGTATAATATTCAATATCTACAACAAGGCAGGCGATCATGTGAGTTGTTTGTACAATGTATATAATCCTATCCGTTGATGGACCAATCTGATGGTTCAGATTTACCTTTTTAGCGTTTGGGCCCCACAGCCCAACTACGCAATTATGCACATCATTGTGCTCTGTACTATCGCATCACAGGCCATTACAAAAGTCAAAATAAGAGAAGTTGTGATCAATTACCTTTGGATTCATCGACCAAGGTAACCTTCCAAGCTCCAACGGCTTGATGTCATTTTATGAGGAAAAGTTTCTATAAAGTGATCAAGTGGTCAACCTTTTTTCTCAGGTGACGTGGCTAGATTTATTTACTTTGTCAGAGGAGCTAAAAACCATTAGATCTATATCAAATGGTTATCACGAGAGCCGGTATACATGCTACTTATACTCGAATCACATACGATTTATTTATTTTTGAAAGAGCAAAACACCTCGTTTTCTTCATAAGGGTATTATTGTCTTATCGACCGGAAATTTTTAGTGACTACGTAATCTAATTTTTTCGTCAAAATTTCCTGTTTCATGTTATGGGCTTAAGAAATTGTGGTAAAAGACAAAAGGACCCTTTCTGTCTAAAACTGAAAGAGGTGAGCCCGACGAGAGGGGTGGCACTCAATAAGCCCATATGAACCATGGCGCGCGTTAGAAATTTTTGCACAACCGTAGGGAATGATCTGGTCTTTGGCGTAATCCTCATCATGCGGCGTGTAAGCAATCATACACCGTCCATTTCTCCTAAAGCAACTCGAGATCTGTGTGACAAGGTAAGGTACACGCAATCATCTCAGCAGCTCGAGATCGGCGCTCTCTCTCCGATTCTCTGCAACCACCTTGAAACCCTAGGTGTGCTTCATCTTTTTCGTCTCTTTCTCTCTCTAGATCGCTATCTACAGTCCCTGAAAATAAACCCTAGAAGAGAGAATCCGCAGAAACCCTAAAAAACCTCCTCGAAATCTAGCTCGTCGGAAGAAATAACCCTAGAAACAGCAGTTTCTGCCTGTCGTTAGGGTTTCGTTTCTGTGGTGTTTGTGTTAGAAGATTCGTTTCAGCTCGATCAGAAGGTTGGTTTACTTTTTCGTTGATTTAGTTTTTTAATGCTTAAATTGACAGTTTTTTATATGGGTTCATTGAGTATTAATTTATTCTCTCTTTCCCCTGTATTATCTATGATCTATTTCTTGTTGGGTATATTTGGTTTTGATTTTATTCCTTTTCTCCTTTGCCAATTATTTTGGAAAATGGTTTTTATTTATATCTGATTTTTGTATGTCAAGAAAGGGAAAAATTTGCATTTTATGGGTGGTTTTCCTAAAATTTTATTATTTTGTGTTTTGTATACTTAGAAAGTAGTTACTGTGTATTGGGCATATGAAAATGTGAATTTTTCCATGGGAATTTGATTCATTTGTATTCTGCATAATAGGTTATTCTAGTATTTGTTAAATTCATTGCAGTGTCGCGAAATTGGCACCGTTGGATCATGATCCAATTTCAACGGTGTTGGTTCCGTTACCCCGGCTTCAATGGTACCTTTGATTCCCCATCCAAGGGTGTTTAAGGCTGCACCTTCGTCTTTACCGTCTTGGCATCGGGTTGTGAGGTTCGCATAGTGTTAAAACTTCTTCTTAGATAGTATGTGTTTCAAGGTATTGGCACCGTTGGATCATGATCCAATTTCAACGGTGTTGGTTCCGTTACCCCGGCTTCAATGGTACCTTTGATTCCCCATCCAAGGGTGTTTAAGGCTGCACCTTCGTCTTTACCGTCTTGGCATCGGGTTGTGAGGTTCGCATAGTGTTAAAACTTCTTCTTAGATAGTATGTGTTTCAAGGTATTTGTATTGGTTGCTTGTTGTTTTATCTGAAATCAGAAGGTTGTGCAGATTTTCATAGTAGGGTATAGTCTGTCTCAAAGCGAAGCAATGGAGACAATGGAAACGGATAATGACGTGGTAGACTTGGAAGAGGATGGTACAGAATGTGTGGCTGTGGATGTCGAACCTCAAGTGGGCGAGGGCGAGGGCGAGGGCGAGGGCGAGGGCGAGGGTGAGGCTGAGGCTGAGGGCGAGGGCGAGGCTGAGGCTGAGGCTGAGGCTGAGGCTGAGGCTGATGGTGATGTCGATGGTGATGAAATTATAGATGATTCTATTGGAAAGGCGATAATTCCATATCAAGGAAATCCATTTCAAGGACTTCCGTATCAAGTAGGTGGAAATCTAGAACCGTATGAGGGTATGGAGTTTGATTCGGACGAGGCTGCCAAGTCCTTTTACGATGCATATGGTAGGCGTACGGGCTTCGGCACTCGTCTAAGATCGTTCTACCGTTCAAAGCGTGATGGTGCAATTACTTCTCGGCAATTTGTATGTGCGAGGGAAGGGTTTCGTCTAGACAAAGATGCAAATAATGAAGCCAAAAGTAAGCAACCGAATTCGATGACAAGGGTGGGTTGCAAGGCAATGATTATTGTGAAGAAACAGAATACGGGGAGATGGGTCGTTTCAAAATTTCAAAAGGACCATAATCATGCAATGGGGACTCCAATGAAAATACATTCTGTTCGACCCCGAAGGCCCTTGTCTACTACTCCGAAGCATTTCTCTACTCCTCCGAAGCATTTTTCTACTCCTCCTAAGCATTATTCTGGTTCTGCAAAGCATTTCACAGGTGCTGCAAAGCATTTTTCGGGTCCTGCCAAGCATTTTACTGGTACTGCAAAAAGTCCGATGGGTACATTTCAGTGGGCAGGGTTGGTACCTATTGGGATTATGCCCATGTGCAGAGACGACCCGCGAGCAATGGGCAATCCCGGCTTCACTGAGAGAGACTACAGAAATTATATTAAAACCTGTCGTCAGAGGACCCTCGGAAAAGATGCTCAGTACATCCTAGAATATTTCAAGCGCATGCAAGCTGAGAATCCTTCATTCTTTTATGCTATACAAGTCGATGAGAATCAATGTGTCAACAACATTTTTTGGGCTGATGCAAGGTCAAGGATGTCTTACGAGCACTTTGGTGATGTGGTCACATTTGACACAACATATAAGGCGAATCAGTATCGAATCCCATTCGCTCCATTTACAGGATTTAACCATCATCGGCAGCCTGTTTTATTTGGTTGCGCTCTACTTCTAGACGAGTCCGAGTCTTCATTCATTTGGCTTTTTAAGACATGGCTTGCTGCGATGTCTGGACGCCACCCAACCTCAATAATTACAGACCAAGATAGGGCCATTCGAGCCGCAGTGTCTCATGTATTCCCAGAAACCCGTCATCGTTTTTGCAAGTGGCACATCTTAAGTGAAGGCCAGGAGAAGTTGGGTCATGTATCTCGCACGCATCCTACTTTTCAAGCGGAATTCCGTAAGTGCATCCACCAGGTTGAGACAGTTGACGAGTTTGAATCAAGTTGGGAGTCACTCCTTGATAAATATGATCTAAAGGAGAATGAATGGCTTCAATCATTATACAATGCTCGCAAACAATGGGTCCCGGTGTATCTACGAGACACTTTTTTTGCGGAATTGCCTTCGATGGAAGGTACAAAGTCATTCTTTGATGGGTACATAAATGCAGAGACTACTTTGCAAGCTTTTATTAAGCAGTATGAGAATGCTCTGGAGAGGGGGTACCGAAAGGAAGTCGAAGCGGACCTTGATACAATTTCTACCACACCAGTTTTGAAGACGCCATCTCCTATGGAGAAGCAAGCAGCAGACGTTTATACGAGGAAAATATTTGAAAAGTTCCAAGAGGAATTTTTTGAAACTTTTGTTTATACGGCAAATGAAATTGAGGAGGATGGGACAATCAGCACATATAGGGTGGCGAAATTTGAGGAAGATGAGAAGGCGTACACTGTTACGGTCAATATTTCTGAAATGAGAACGAGTTGTAGCTGTCAGATGTTTGAGTTTTCCGGCATTCTTTGCAGACATGTGTTGACCGTTTTTGGAATAACAAATGTTTTTACACTCCCTCCTCATTATATCTTGAAACGGTGGACACGAAACGCCAAGAGCTTGGTTGTACCAGATGAACAGGGTATTGAGCTTGAAGGTAATTGTCAAGAATCTCTGACTTTACGCTACAACAAGCTATGCCATGAAGCCATTAAATATGCAGAGGAAGCGGCAATATGTGTAGATACTTACAATGTGGCAATTTCTGCTCTACGAGAGGGTTTGAAAAGAGTTATTGACGCAAGAAATAATGTTGATCAAGCAGCATTACTTGCGACACTTGTTGGTCCGATTCCTCCAGAAGATAATACTAGGAAGACAGTTGGTTCAACGTCACAAATACCAAACCAAACGTGGGCTCGACAAGATGATGCATCCCGCCGCTTTAATCTTAATGATGGTGGTGCTCCAGTAGCTGTGGCTGATTCCAACCTACCGCACATGGACCTTGTATCTCTTCAGCGCGATGAAGGCCCTCCTGACAATCTGGTATGGAGGAAAATCCTTTGGTTGAATTCCTTGATTTTTTTCCATTGATTCTGAGTATTGAAGTATTATTGATTTTATTTTAGTTGTGGATGGGAATGGCCTCAATTTTCCAAGAGGCACTTTAAAATTCAAAAACTAAACTGATCCCAGTATACTGTAACACCAAATCATGATGTCTTTTTGTTTTCTATTACATTAGTCATGTCCCTTACTTGAGCCAAACTACTTCTAAATTCGGGGCGAGCCACTCTTAACTTATTTTGCTGATTCATTCTTTCTATACGCTCTTAAATTATTTTGGTGGTTGATTCTTTCTTTACGCAGAAGTTTATTGTTCAATTCAGAATTCAATCAAGATAGTTCAGTTGGCCAGATTTAAAGCAGTAAATCCAACCTTTGACTGGATAAAAAGGCCTACAACTGTTTACTTATTTATTTATGGACCTGACTCTCCTGACCATCATTTAAACACCAAAATGATGTTTAAATGATCTTACACCATCGTTGGTTTAGGATGTTGGTGATCTGTATCGTCAAAGTGATAGATCATAGATTGAATGTTGGTGATCTGTATCGTCAAAGTGATAGATCATAGATTGAAGTGCAACACGCCAAAAAATGGGAGATTTAAACCATCCGATCCGTTGAGTATAATATCAACCGTTGTTTTTATTTTTAATGGCTGATATTAAAATTCATCAATCGGATGGTTTACATCCACTTATAGGCATGTTTCTTTGGGATGAGATATCTTCCAACAACGGATTGCTACTTGACAATTTAGATTGGTCACAGATCTGTGCCACATAGCATAATGATAAATCACACTTTAATGGTGTGAGATAAAAAATATAATTTTGATGCTGTAAGATCATTTAAACACCATTTTAGTGTTTAAATGTCGGTCACAAGCCATTATCCCTTTATTTATTGATTTTTACTCTAATCTATTATCCATTATGTCAAAAGTGGAAAAATAAATACGGATTTTGGACAATTTTTCGCCTTTCTTTATTGTTGGTATTATCATATCTAAAAGACGGTAAACAAAAGATAAGATATACATGCTCAAAAATGAGGGAGAGTGATCTTAACAAAGATAGCCTGACAATTCTTCATTAGATGGGGTCCATGATGCATATGCTTGTAAATGGATGCGGCAAAAAGAAGTATCCTGCGAACAAAAAATACCATGAGCCTTATGAAGTGAGTTAGCAAATCTCCAAGGGACAGACCTCGCGTGTAAGCAAGTAGATTCTACTATAAGTTGAACTGGAAAAGTACCTTCAGTGTCAGCGTAAGACCATCGAAGAACAGGATTACTTCAGTTTTGTTAAATATGCCGACTTTCAGGCACTCCCATGTACCTTCTCTAGCCTCACCCTCTGTCATATGTAAAGCCAAGGGGCCAGGATTGCCATTCTATCACCCATTGAAAGTTGGAATTTTTTATTTATTCGTAGCTGCTGGTTCCTTTTAATTCAGTTAAGGCTTCTAAATGTGACCACAAAATTGAGTCGTATGAGGCCAAGGTATGACATATCATATGATATATCTTTTCCTGTTATTAGATTCTAGTGGGCCCACTGTACTGCTCCGGAGCATCTTGCTCTGGACTCTGGCATATCCTTTTGTAGTTATTTTCTTCCATATTTAATATATCTCCTTTTATCGATTTAAAAAAAAAATTATGATACATTTTTTGGCATCAAAAGTGTTGATTTTATTCCTTTGAAGGTCCTACTATTTCATTCCTTTCATAATCCCCAGAAAATGCGAAAGGAGAAACTAGTAAAGACGACAACTCCTTGCAGTATGGAAAGTTAGGGACAAAGGGATCAATTTTTTTTAAAAATAATCTATTTTTCATGATGCAACCTACACATCAAGAATGCTAAAGAAGAGAACTCTAAATCCTTCTAACCTGTCGTTGAAGGTGATTTACAGGAGGACCTTATCAGGGAGTTACCTGTTACTCGAGGTGATTTACTGGAGAACGTTTTCAGACGTTACTCTCCTGCAAAACCTTCACTTGAGGACAAACTGGGGTGCTCCAAATGGCGAAACTTATCTTCAACAAACTAGTCTCTGTATCCACCCTCTAGAACCGATAAAAGTTGTATTTGAGAAATTGATCTCGACCGAATCATTCTATCTACCTTTTTTTAGGGATAAATTTCTCTTCAAGTCTTTTTTTTTTTTTTTTTTTTTATGGATAAATTTCTTCTCCCTCTTCCGAGCTCGAGTTTTTGACATTCATTTTAAGCATTCTGCACTTTCCTTGTTGGTAAGTTACCTAGGACCTCTTTGGATTGTGAAGTGAGGGGTTTGAAAGAACAATACTATATTGGCTTATATAAATATATGAGTTTATATGATGGGTTTCTATTGCGCGATGGAAATTGATATGTTTGTATTGCCAAAGTCCCTCCAACGCTAATATAAACTTGACTGCTACCATCACTTTGTGCTTGCAGTCCTTTCGAAATTTTTATTTTTTTATTTTTTTCCCTCCATCTGCTTATTCAAAGAAAACAGAATATCCCTCCATCTGCTTATCTCAAGTGACTCTTTTATTGACATAGGTAATTCTACCGCGCCTTAAGTCAATGACTTGGATCATGGAGAATCGGAATTCAACGCCAGCTAACAGAGTGGCTGTCATCAATCTGAAGGTATGAAAGTCTAGACTGTAAACCTTCACACTTTTGCAAGTTCTTTGAATAATTTTAATCTTCACACATCATTCTTTCTGCTTCTTTTTGCTTAGTGCCAAGGATGATGAATTTAACTTGTTAAAGTCTCAATATATTTGGTCAGTTGTGATGGTGAAACAATACAAATGAGCGTGAACCTTTTTGACTTCCCCCATTTGGAATCTGAACATTTGAAGGCTGCATTGATCTTTAAACCTTGCCATTTAAGTAGGCAGTGGCATTGGTGGTGTTTTACTCATATCCTTGTTTGGTGAAATGATTAAATCACACCCAATGGTCTTAGTGCTTTTCATGGCCATATTAGGACCAAAATTGCTCTTATGTGCTTGGGACGACCCCATATAACCCCATGCATGTATGTAAGTGGGTTTATGCATCAATTTCATCTTAATTGCCGAGAAGCTCTAATAATGAACTTGACAAAGGGTAAATTGACACTAATGGCCCTGGGATTTTCCTGTTGTGGAGTAGCTTGTATCCATTCTTACTGAGAGTCAGAGGGAAGGATTGACCACCCATCACATCCATGGTGATTTAGTGGTTCTCCCTCTCTCTCTCTCTCTCTCCATATATATATATATATATATATATATATATATATATATATATATATATATATATATATATATATATTCACTCTAGCAAAATACATATGCGATGCACATGTGGCGAAAAGTTGCAAATGTGAATCTCAATGTGGATGCTGCACCATTATTGATTATCGCATATTTTCATCAATGTTGCTAATATACAAAAAATAATAAAATGATGGCTACTGAGAATAAAGCTAGATTTATTTATATATAAATAAAGAAACTTAATAGTTACCATGGTGCAATATCATTTTTAATTAAAAAATATAAGATAGTCTCTCATAACTTTTGATGAGCTGCTGATGATTATTTGCAAATAATGAAAAAAATAATTTAATAGTTACCATAGTGTACTGTCATTTTTTGTAAAAAATTTAATTTAATTGTTATGGCATGGGATAAAAACACAATTTCTTTAAGAAAAATATTAGGTAAAGGCATTGGCTCAAACAAATTGGGTACTTCACACTTTCAAAGATCGTTCCATTAATTCACAGAATTTTTTTTAGAAAAAATAAAAATTCTTTAACAGCAATTGACCCCAAAAGAATACTTATTTCTGCACTGTAATATTGTTAACAAACTTATTTCATTATAATCTCATAAATTTGTAATAACTGAGGCACATTTATTATGTAACAAAACCATTTCATTATTATTCAACACTAAAATCAAACCGACATCCAAATGGGTTTAGTCTATGGGCTTATACTAATATAAATGGTCAAAAATTTTAGGTCCGGTATGAACCTGATTTGGGCCAGGTTTGGGCTTTAATAAAAAGCCTGAGCCCAGAAAGATCAGGGCCAAGCCTGGCCCGAATTTCTACCTGTGACAGGTGCACGGGATAGTTTTCCGTGGTTAAAAAATCAGGCTGACCAAAAGCCTACCTGTGACAGGTGCACTGGATAGTTTTCCGTGGTTAAAAAATCAGGCTGACCAAAAGCCCGGCCTGGTCCGTTGACAGCCTCAGCATCTCAAGGTCTATGTGGCTCACAACATGCATTACGTGTGTCAGTGACAGGAACCACACCATATACCTTGTAGTTGGTATGGAGTTGATAATAATTTTTTTGTATGCTTATAACGTCATGCATGTTGTTGATTACTATACATGGTAGCATTTATCATGCACTAATAATGATTAATGGGAGCGGATTTAGATTTTCTTAGTTGTACAGGTTTTGTTATTATAATACTTTTATGGTACTAACCAATGTTACCTAATTCGCCGGGTTTGTAATTCGCAATTCGCTAGTTCACTGGTAATAGGATGAATTTTTAATGGAAACTAGAAATTGAAAAATATTTTAAGAAAATTTAAATAAACTATAAATTTTATATAACATATAATATAATTTACGTTTATATAATGAAAAAGGTGTATAGAGACGTCTAGTTAGAGCAATGACGATCACTGAGCAGGTGCAGGGATCGAAAACTCCAGCTACTACTTTTGGCGCTCACAACTGTGTTCGCCCACTGATGGCCAATTATAGCGAACCGAACCGAACCGCGAACTGGTTCGATTTCTACCGGTTCACGGTTCGCAGGGTTACCTAGCGAATTATGTAACTCTGGTACTAACAATAAGATTCATGCATCTAAAAACATAGGGTAGGTTTGAGTAAAGATGCTATATTTCAAAAGAAGACAGATGCACACTTAACAATATCACAGCTGTTATTCATGTAAATCTTCTGCCATCGCTGGTCATTTGAAATTGCATAATTTACTCAAGTTTGATTTTGATGATGAGACAACATACTACACCAGCAATTAATTCAAGTGGAGTTGACATTGCAGAGTTTACTCAAATTTCTGTGGAAACAACTCAAGGAAAAAATTAAAAAATAAAAATAAAATAATACAAAATCATTTTCAGGTAGATTTCTACCAAAGATCTAAGAAAATTAAACCAAAAGTCTATTCATATATCCACTGTAATTTTTGTAAAGAATACAATTATACAGAAACAATAGTTATAAATCTGACCTAGATAAATAAAATCATACATGAAAAGCTTCAAACTGGTATAGCAATCAATCTAATTTTTTTATAAAAAAATCTAAACAAAAGAGAGAATAAGGCCATTACCTGATTTCTGTTTCGTTTGAAACCCATGTCCCTAAAAGCGGAAAAAAAATAGAAAAGCTTCAAACAGTTACATCAATCACTCCAAATAAAGAAAAAAAGAACCAATGGAATTAAAGGGGTTACTGTTTTTTTATGATGGAAATAATGGTTTGAAGGATAGAGGGTTGGGCGGTTACTCCTTGTCCCTAAAAGTTCCCAAAAAGTATAAAATGTCTACTTTCTTTAAATTGAGTATCCGTTTTCCCCCCCCCTTCCCTGCTAGGATTGGAAATCCTGTATTTTACATATCCATACGATTGAGTCCTTGGGTTTCCGAAATAGTGTAAAAAGAAGTGCTTCAAATCATTGCTATGGATTGGCCGTTGGGCTTGCTTCGATTGGACCTGGAGTTGGTCAGGGTATGGCTGCAGGCCAGGCCGTAGAAGGTAGCGCGAGACAACCAAAAGCAGAGGAATAAATTTAAATAATAAGAAAAGAAATAAATGAGGAAGGCGAAGTGCCTTTATACCCGGTAAAGAAATCCGCTCTAGACTGTCTAGTAAAGTAAGGCTAAGTACCTATTTTACATTTTTTGCAACCAATGTCCCTAAAAAAGAAAACGATAACAAAATTTATACAAAATTTCCCATGAATAAACTTTAATCTAATTTTTTTTTTTAAAATCAAAATAAAAATGAAGAAGGCCATTTGCTGGTTCTTTTTTTCAGATGTAACTCGTCCCTAGAAGTGCCAAAAAAAGCTTCAAACTTTATAGCAGTAAATCCAAAAAAAAAGAAAAAAAAGAGAAGAAGGCAAAGTACCTTTATTCGTTTCAGGTGAATCGGATATCCACCATTTGCAATCTTGGGGTTGTAGATCTTGCAGAAAAGGGGATAACATTTTTCTTTTTATTGAACATAGCGGTTGATAGGAGGAGATTTAGGAGGAAGTATAAGGAAGTGGGTTGAGCGGTTACGTCGAAATACTAGCGAGGGGAATAAGACTGCAGTGTCTATGTTGAACTTTTTTACTTTAGTGGCCTTGCATCTGTATAATGAATACATTAATATCCTCCTCATTTTAGAAGGATTAACTCTGGGTTTTCCAAATTTAGTACCAGTGATATCCAGCTCTCTTTTTATGGAAGATAATTGTTAAAAAGGCTAATTTCAGTAGTTCATTAAAGCTAGAAAACGTGTGAGAGGAGGAGGGAGATCCAGTTATTTTCTTTCAATTTTTTAAGGTACCTTTATCGACAACCCAAGATTCAACCCGAGTTTCATGTGCTTAACCATTGACTGCTTCAATCAGACGATGGAGATCGTTTTTCTCCCCAATCTTCCACACAATGCATCTTGAGCATAGATTAAAATCTCATCTGATACCGATACGTATCGGTATCGGTGATCACCGGTACTGTACATTCGAGGTACCGTACCGGTGCTTCTCAAACAATTTTTGAATGTACCGGACGATACATACCAATGTATCGCCCGGAACCGATATGTATCGTCCGGTACAAACCGGTTTTGGAGTTGGACAATATGTACCGGATTTCCGGAATTTTGATCTATGATCTTGAGTTCATGGCCTCCCGTCAAACGATCAGATTTGAATTAAAGATGGTAGACATCCTAAAAAGTGAACATGATCATGAGTGTAGATCAAACGTGGTTCTCGGGGAATGTGGCAGGTGGAATCAAAATTTGGCCATTTGACGGTAAGCCCATGATCTCAAGATCTATGGTGTGGAAGACTGGACCAAAAAATGATCGTTGTCTGATTCAAAGCAGTAAACGGTTTAAGCACGTTTAACCCAGGTTGAGAAGGAAGAATTTCCGGTTTAAAATAAAGGCACCCTTTCATTTCATTGATTTGGAGGAACGTGAGAGAGAATAGGGAGGGGTAGTTTTTGACATGCAATTTTCCTTTAATGACCTTAGATTACTATAAAAAGACATTAATATGTTAAGATTGTAAATGCAATTTCTTTATGTAAATAATTTCTTAGAAAGGATAATTTTGTCTTTTATGTAATAGTGAATATATATATATATCCTTACTGAGAGATCTCCCATCACCTCCGAGGTGATCTTGTGGTTTTCTCTCTCTCTCTCTCTCTCTCTCTCTATATATATATATATATATATATTAATGCTTGCAAATGGATGACCATTACAAAATTGCACAAGAGGCAATGATTATTTTGTGATGTGGTCATCTCTGATTGATGCCTCTGATATTTTCTACATCCCATTTCTTGGTACAGAATCTGATTATCGTGCATTTATTATGTAGCCATTGATTTGATCAAAAGCTTTTCTGTTCTTTTTTTTTTTCCTGGTATTTTTTTGCAGCTGCAAGACCCTACCAAAACTCCTATAGGAGAGTCAGAGGTGAAATTTCAGCTTTCTAAAGACACGCTTGAAGCCATGTTAAGATCAATGACCTACATCAGTGAGCAACTCTCAACCCC
The DNA here is from genome assembly GCA_021018995.1 of Chloranthus sessilifolius. Lineage (NCBI taxonomy): Eukaryota > Viridiplantae > Streptophyta > Magnoliopsida > Chloranthales > Chloranthaceae > Chloranthus > Chloranthus sessilifolius. The sequence goes on along the minus strand of CM037584.1, from coordinate 50,375,003 downwards.
TGCTAATAGGGTGGCTGTTATCAATCTGAAGGTATTCAATTCTAGATTTCGCACTAATTCTTTATATTTATGTATAAATGGACTGGAATAGAAATACGTGGGGATGGCTATCTTCCGGAATCTGGAAGAGATTGAATTTGTATTAAAAAATTATGTAACCTCTACCTTTAAATTATAAAGAAAAGTGAATAAGTGTATCCATTTTCCAAGGTGCCTAGTAGCTGCTATTGTTAACATAAAGTTCTATCCAGTTCTACTGAGTGAATATGAAGTAATAGGCTAAACAATTGCCACATTCCTGGATATCCAATATTATACACCAAAGTTTCAAGCTAATTATATCATTTGTAAGTGCATAAAAAGTTAAAAGAAGACATACAATCAACCTAGACACCCAAATGTATGTGAACTTCTAAATATAAATAAAACGTTAATGGGAGAACAAGTAATAGGTTGTTTTGTGTTCATTTTTTGTACTCCGGATGGTTTCATAACCTTTTATGGGTAAAGGATCTGATATTTTATTGTTGCTATCGAATCTGTAGTCCTTGATCTGAACTGAGGTTTTCTTTTGTTTTCATTTTCTTTCCCTGTGTCAGCTGCAAGATTATAACAAAAATCCTTCGGGAGAAACAGATGTGAAGTTCCTGCTTTCAAGAGACACACTGGATGCCATGTTGAGATCACTGGCGTACATTAGAGAGCAGCTCTCGAATATTGTAAGCACGCTCTCCTGGTTCATGTTCGGATTATCATTCATGGAGAAAAATACTATCTACTTACAGAATGAACAAGTTTCCCACTTTCTGGTTTCGGTACAAGAGAAACTTACTCAGCAAGAACCGATTGACTCTTGTTACTTTACTGTTGGGGATAATGTGCGGGAATTTATGATGCTCAAAAGATATCTAAAATCTAAATTATATCATGTATTTGAACTTTAAAACAAAATGATTTGCCTAAAATTTAATCATGAAGGTGGTTAAAATTTCAGTTGTGAGAAATTCAAAACACGAAATTGATTAGAAAATAATATTTGGGTATCTGATCAATGGAAAAGGGTTACTGATGGTAGTAATAGAATTTAAAATTCCTGAAATCAGAAAACTAATTAGGGTAAATAAAATAATCTGAGTGGTATTTCTGTGTGTTGAGTGAAATTTTTTTTTACCAAGAAGCCTGTAAACGAAAAGGAAATATTGCGAAAACTGAAGCATAAACTTCTGTATATTTCTGTTGCACACTCCACCAAGTTTGGGGGGAAAATTTGTAAAGGAAACAGTGGATTTTATTTCATTTGTGGAAAAAGTGCTTCTTTGAGCACCAGCCAAAGAGAAATTCCACCGAGTTTGAGATTTTTAATTATGTCTGTTACTTGTAGATGCCAATTTAAATCTCCTCCAGTAGAAAATTGTATGAAATAAATACGTTCACACAGTTTCAATGATTTGTTGGTTATTTTTTAAAATTGCTATTAACTCTTTTCTTAAAAAAAATTTATTCAGAGAAAATTTCAATGTTCTTTTCCTTTCTTTACTCAGAGAAAATTGTAATATTCTTTTCCTTTGTGTTTCTCCTTTTCCAGCATGACGATTACTTCTGCAATCAACAATATAAAAAAGTTCTGGGTTTTTTTTTACATTGTTGACCTGGGTTCACCGATCAAAAAACTAATAATCCAGGTTTACTTATCAAAAAAATAAAATAAAATAATCTGGGTTTTTTGCATTTACACTACGGCCCGTGCTTTTGCATTTCCTGTACTTTTACCCTTATAGTGACGAATTAGTCATTGACTATTATAAAAGTAATATTTGACTTCTCTGAATCAGACGATGGAGATTGTTTTTCACCACAATCCTCCATCCAGTGAATCTTGATACCAGAAGCCTGCCATTAGGCGGTCAGATTTTGATTCCACATGATGATCATGGGTGTACATGAAACATGGTTCTCGGATCATTTTTGAGATGTGTGCAATGTGACCGTCTGATTGTAGGTCCATATTCTCAAAATCAATTAGATCAAAGATCGGGGTGAGAAATAATCTCCATCAACTAATTCAAAGTAGTCAAAGGTTATTTTCTCGGAAAATCCATCACTGTAGGGGGCGTATTAAGTAACAGAAACATAAAAGCAAGGGCCATAATGTAAATAAGTAAAACACGGGGGCAGAGCGCAAATAAGACATATCTTAGGGTGGTAAATGCAAAAAATCCTTTGCATGGACATTTTATTTTTGAATAACCTAAAATTCTGGAGGCATTTTGGTTGTTTTAGTCTGTAATGAGGCTTTTAATTTTTGACATCCGTAAACTAAAAAAAAATGATATGGGGTCAATTACTTTCGCAGGAGGGCCCTCCAGGGCCATTACTAAAGAAGCAAAGGCTATAGGAGCATGTGATCTGCCATACCATCTTGTCTGTGATCAGTGCTATCGATAGCATATCAGATGGCCTGAAACAGCGCTATGTTCCTATATCAGCATTTTGGATTGCAAGGAATCCCTTGCGTCGCCGTGGCTATGATCAGCCACTCCATGTAACCAGGTGATTTTGCTTGATGTAAATGTAATTGGCGCAACATAAAAAGTTCTAAGGAAACAATAGCTGGTTTCCCTTGGATGAGGAGAATCCCAAAGACATGGAAATATTTTCTATTTTATGGGCTTATAGGTTAAAGTTACTTATCTAATACCTGTAGCAGTGGAAAAATAGTAGGTTAACCTTTGAGGCACTAAACTTTGTTGTTACTTAGGTCATTTATAAGGACTACCGTCAGTTTGAATACTAGAAAATCCAATTACTGGGGTGCCTTTATAGGATGGATGAATTATTATTATTATTATTATTATTATTATTATTGTTTTTTGGTAAAAATTAAGATTTTTCTTAGCTTCTATTGAGAAGATAACCCGAAAAATTGTTGATTTGTTTTTTTGCAAAATTCAGGAATCATGTTATCTGCTCAATCCCATAAAATTCCAAGAAGAATTTCCAAGACGATAGAAACCTCACTTTATCATCATGGGAACACCAGTAAAAGCTCATATATGTAGCCACTGTTTTATTCTTTTCAGAAGAGAAAGAATCTGAATGATCTGACAACTTTAGAAATATTCAGAATACCAAATATTATGAGCTTTTTTATTCTGTAAATCTTAGGAGACTCCGAAGCTGAAAAAATAATTACTTTGTGTACCAAGGATACGTTGCATATTTTTTCCTCCCATCAGAAGTGTCTGCACAAAAAAACCGATCACAGGATCTTGATCGTCAAAATGCTCATGGCAGGCCACCCTCCACTCTGGGGATTTAGGTTTTAGGTTCTTTAAATGCTTTTCTGAAAAATGATCACTCCAGTAACATGACTTAGATTCCAGAGCTTGGGATTTCTGATCGAAAATGTACGATTAGGGAGTAGGGTTTGGGTGTGGGCTTTAGAGTTCACACCTATTTCTTTCTTCCATTTTAATCGGAAAAGTTCAAACCTATTTCCAAGAAATTTAATTCGGATATTCATAAAAAAAAGAAATTTAATTCAGATAAGGAACAGGAGATGGAACGTAATTGTCATCTGATGCCGTTATCACAGCCAAGGAAGGTAAACGATCTCTCCTTTGATTCTGTATATGTTTTAGAGAGATAAAGTTGTTTCTCTCTCTCTCTCTCTCTCTCTCTATGATGTAATTGGGAATTTGTATTGTTGTCCAAACCTGTGGTCATTGTGCTGCTGCGTTCATTTTGCATCAACAGATTAGACCATGGCATTCGGAGGACCGTTTTATTTTTATTAAATGGGCTTCTGCGTACTACTCCCAGGGAGTTTTTTAAGTCAAGGAAATACCGCTTCCTGCACTTTCGGATATGGTGCATTTGTTGACGGCGGTTATGGAAGTTCCTCTTACCGAAGACGTTGATCATGAAAGCGGAGAAGTTAGCGAGTTGGAATCATTAAATATGTAGTTACCAATTTGAAGCTTGGTGTTTCCTGTTGTAATTAAAGAGCTAATGTGTCTCTGTAGGGATCCTTATTTATGGCTGAAAGGTTTGAATTTAGGTCTTATTTTGTACTCTGCTTATTTTCTTTAATTTCTACAAGATGGGTAATATTATATTTTCAATGAGATCTTTGACATTTTTTTCCTATGTGATTGAACAATGAAGTACCTTCTGTTGATGTTGTTTATACCCTACCCCAAGGGCTCACTGGAATCTTTGCTATCCTTAACATAGACTTCTTGAAGAATTATTGCATTTGAGACTAATTTAGTCTAGTTCTTTATTCTGTATGACTCAAAAATTTGATTGCTGCCTCGTATGATGCCATAGAAACAGATCAGAACTCTGCGTGGGCTTATCACAATTTTTGCACTTGCAGGGTATAGTTGATTTTGTTTTTTGGCAGGTTTGGATGGTAAACTAGTCTCTAGAAGTTCAGCGTTAGACTAAGAACTCGATCGAGTTGACTTGATATTTTTGGGCTCCAAATACTGACTCCATGTTTATGTGACAAAATTAACCTCTTATTTTGGCTGGATTTATCTTTAAAAATTGATAGGCACATCTGAGAGTTCAGTACATATTTTGAATATTGAGAACTGATTATAGAGTTAACTTGCATTCAATCTCATCTTTTTCTTCCTGATTGAAACAGTAATAGTTGATGGGACTGTCTTTTATATTTCCAAGCATCTATAGCTTCATATGTTATAGCTTTGTCTTCTATGTTATACGTCTTCCATCTGATGCAAGTCATCAGATACCTTTATGTCATGTTTTGGTAGTGAACGATGATCCATTGCATTGCACGATAGTCACTTTTACCATAGAGACTGTGACAGCTAACACCCATTGCAGCTGGTGTGTTCAGTAGGATTCTACAGATCGTAAAGGTGAGGATTCTGATTCTGATTCCGATTCCAATCCATCTAATGGCGAGGAAGACGCGCACTGCAATTTTACTACCCTCATGGGAAAGGAGTTAGTATTTGGTGCTTGGGTCGGCTATATCAGCTATCTGGCAAATATGGTGGTGAAGTTGAACCGTTAGCCATTTCATGGTTGGGACTTGAAGCCTAAAATGAACGCTGATTTTTAAGGTGACAACCAAGCACTCTCTGTACTTCAATTATGTACTGATTTCTATTTGTCTATTTTTAGGCTCTTAATCAAGTGATCAGGATCATCCATTTAGTTTGATGTTTGGACTGAATTCTAGTCGTGCAATGGCTATAATATAGGTTACCTGATCACCACCCGAGTCTATAAGTGACATCCTCATAGCCCTGCTTTTAGTCAGCCATTTGGCACACATTTTTACGAATCCTACTCCAAAGGGTACATCTGTTCACACCCACAGGAATACTGCAAGTTGCCTACATCCGAAACACCCATTAAAATGCTTTGACTGCCTGGTATCTGACGCTGGAGATCATTTTTACCCCAATCTTCCGATCTTGCAACTATGTGCGTACCATCGGACGGTCTTTTTTTATTCCATATAGAATAAAAAATTGACCATTTGATGGTCAACGGGTTTAAGTCAGTTTTGGACGTAAGGGCTTTCAATAAACTTGTATGTACAAACAAAAGCACCCATTAATATATCGCGGTGGTAACGAAGTCATCAATTTTGTATACGTGACACTATTTTGGTGTCACTTGTTGCACTGGGCCATCGCCTAGTTTAGTTTCAGCGTTAATATTAGAAAAAGGTTAATAGATTTCATCTCAAGTCTAAGCGTTCCAATGGACATTTTTGGCTAATCCAATGTGTATATAAGTGCCTGAACACCATATGTTGATCACCCAGCTAAAAAAATGCTAAAGAAACGTGCTCGGGACAGGGTTTAAACTATTTGATATGGAAAGTTTAATATGGGGCGTTGTTGAGATCCAAAGCAGTGTTCATATTAAGTACTTGGATTTGATGATATGAATCTTTGGAGGAGCATATTTTTGGGTTGTATAACCATCATAAGATGTTCAGCCACTTAAACGACTTGGATCGATAACAACTTTGCACTGAAAAGTGAGAAAATTTGAACGGGTAGGGTTTTATATTTGGATCCAACTCCCCTGACTGTCAGATGGATTATATTATTTAAGTACCACAGGCCTGAAAATGGTGTTTTAGGGAAATTTAAACCATCCAATCTATGGATTGTAATATCAACTGTTACTTTTGATTTTAATGATTGATATTAAAGTTCAATTATCCGAAGGATCAAATTCATTTTCAGACATGTTTCTTTGGGTTGAGATATATTCCAATTATAGATTGCGACTTTGGACAATTTAGATTGATCAAAATATTTGCGACATGGCATAATGATAAATCACACTTCAATGATGCGAGATAAAAAGTCTAATTTTGATGGTATAAGATCATTAAAACACCATTTTGGTGTTTAAATGTCGGTCAGAAACCATTATCCTTTTATCTTTTGGCTTGAAGTGAGAAAATTTGCAGATTCCAGAGTAATTTTTATCGTTTAATTTTTAGGTATTGAATTTGTTGTAGCTAATGGTATAGAAGGATAGTTTTATTAACACCCACCAAACCTTGGAGGGCACATACGCCAAAAACCATTAGACTTCTTTGAATCACTGCTATGAATGATCTCAAGATCCCTTATGTGAAAAATTCGGGCGAAAAACAATCTCCATCATCTAAATCACTGCTATGAATGATTGTTAGCGTAGGTGCTATCCAAGATTTTCAGTTCGAGCTCGTAAAGCTATCCTATATAGAAATTGAAGAAGAGTCACCACTAACATCCGTTGGTGACCGACCCATGCACGAAGCGTAGGTGCATCTGTCGTTTTCCCTTCATACTTATGTCATTACTGTATCCGCACAAGTACAAAATGAGAGTGCAAATAAGCGAGAGGGAGTTTAACCTTCACAGTAATATGGGGTTCATATAATTAGAATTAGTATTAGGTAAGTTGCCTTAATGCTAGGTTACTTGGGTCAATTTTTAGGTTGTGTACCACATGGTGTCATCATCTTATCCCTCTATAGGTGAGCAATCATCTAAAAGTCTTTAGTGCAAAAGATCCATCATCTGAGGCAAAGCAATCAAACTCTTATAAAAAATTAATGAATTTCATGAAAATCCAACATTACCATTAATGTTGGATGCCTTCGACCGCTTCGAATCAGCTTACAAAGATCAGTTTTCAACCCAATCATTTCCACCATAGATCTTGAGATCATAAACACGTGGCAGGTCCACATCACACATCTCAAAAAGTTTGACGGGTACCTAATACCAACTCATAAATATGCGTGCATCTTCCAAAGGATGGCACACGTAGATTATCATCAATGCAGTGACTTCTTTCCATCAATTGAGTAAATATTAGGTGTTTATCCCTTAACACAACCATGTGTCTTAGTAAGCATCCCATCACAAAAGATGACATCTTGCAAATGGCACATCAGGTTAAACCGGTTTTCTCTAAAATACCATCGCTTTTTTTTTCCGTGGTTCGGAAGGCAACACCTAATATTCATTCCTACCAACACATTGTTGTTTCCCATGAATAAAGAATAAAGGGGTGGTGCACTCAAGATTAGAAAGCAACCGATCCATCAAATCTGACTCTTCAATTCCACCATTGGATGGTGTTAGATACACAAACTTTATGTCTACATCACTTTGACCAAATGGGCAGCCCTTGGTGTTAGATCCCCTATTGGCTGGAGAGGGGTAAGGATAAAACTTTATTAACATGGTGCTTTAGACTGTCAACGATTGCGGTGCCCTCCTCTCTACCAACCTGCGTGGTTTATGCTTGCGAAGACTCGAACCATTCAATAAATCCGCCGCCTATTTGATGGGTTATCGTTTTGTTAAATTGCGAACAAAACACACATCCATAGATGGTTCTTGCACAATTTCAAAAGCAATAACCCATCAAAGAAACGGCAGATTTATTGAATGGTTTGAGTCATCGCAAGCATAAACCACGCAGGTAGGTAGAGAGGGGGGTACCACCATCTTTGGGAGATTAGAGCACCATGTTAATAAACAGTTTACCCCTCAGATTAGTTCTTTTCCCTTTGCTTATTTTCAATCTCCTTGCTTTCGCTGAAAACCAATTTTTTCCTCATGGAGTTCCAGTATTGGAAACAAGGGTCAAATGACAAGTAGGTCCCAAGGAACTAGTTCTCCATCTATCAAACAACTTTGAAGTTGATCAACCGCAGCTATGAAAAACTGCAAAAACCTTTTCACTAATCAATCAGCAAAATTAGGGCCATGTCTCTGAATTACATTGGGAATGAATCACGAGCAACCAACAGATAGTCTGGTTCAAGATCACAAACAATAAACCTGCAAGAGATTAAAAAAAAAAAAATATGCAAAAAGATGAGATAACAGCACACATGATTTGTTCTACAGGAAATATTTCTAAATATACAGCGCATAAAGAACACCACCTGATCAGTTTCGATAGAAAAAAAAAAAAAAAGAACACCTGATCAGACAACTTCAGCAATCTCATTGGTATACCTAAAACCACTAGACGGCCCAATATCTGCTGCTCAACTAAGAAAATCAAATTGGACATCGGCAATCTAGACTTATAAACAGGATTATATATGTAGTGTAAACCAGAACTCATGAAATTGAACAAAAGAAGACAATTATAGCTTTAAAACTACCGGCAAGGCCAAAGGAACCCTGGGAAATCATGGTCCTTCAATCAACTAGAATGGCTGTGACCCTCATACTAGCATAACTACCTGTTATCAATTGATCTAACTTCTACACGCTTCAAACAATGCCCATAAGAAATGGTTTCAAGTGTAATTTCCATAAACACCAAACTATAACCAACCCACCAAATCCAGAAGCTGCAATGGGCACAAAAAGCCCCCTAGAGAATAGGGAGGTGAGCCTAATACTTCCTAGTAATACTGTTACTCCCAAGGCATTTACAAAGTCTAATCTATACTACATGTAGAGCACTTCTTTAACACTTTGCATGAATGATCACCGTACAATGAGGGTATGATCCATCAGGAGGAACCGTGACCACAGATGGCAGCAATGGTAGAAGATTCCAATTCCATCAAAAGCACAAGCGACTTCTAATATATCTAACTGCTACATAGATGTTGCATACATCAAAGAGAAAAAAACGGAAGTTTTTTACTTTTTTAACTTGTCACGAGGAAAACAGTAATTGTTGCCTAATAAATACTCCCGGATATGCCAATTACATGACAATAAGCAGGTCTTACATGGAATGGCTGATCACAGACATGCCCATGGAGAGTTCAGAGCTCATCCAAATGCTGAGGTCGCCATTACACGAACATGCCGCCTTAGTCCTATGCAGTCAAACAAAACACAACTGATTATAGACAAGAGGACTTGGTGGTAACTCATCTTATTGCCTTTGCCTCTTATGTAATGACCCTGATGGAGGGCCCTCCTGTCAAAGAAATTGTATACAAGGTCAAATGTTTTTTTACTTTTTTTTTTTATAATTGGTACAAGGTGAAATGCAATTTGAAATTTATATAAAGCAAAGCATCAAAGCCTCTGTGCTTATTGAATGAAGTGATAAAGTCGAGGTATTGTCGTCCCTTTCAAAGCTCCTTTTAGCCATCAAATCCCATGGAAAGCTGACTTTCACGGATTTCATCGGCTTTGAAATTGTGGAAACCAGCTTTCAACAAGATTAAGTGGTCAATAGGCACTTTAATGTTAATAAGACTCCGAGGAGGATTAGCCCCCATTGAAATGATCAAAATCATCCAGGGAAAAATCTAAAGAAAATAATAAATAAATAAATAAATAATATAAATTACAGATTAATATTCAAACCACATTTTGCATTGTTGATGCCTAAAGAATCACGGGAGTGATATATATATATATAAGGCTGTCACTGGGTCGGATCGGCCTAATACCTGACCAGCCTGACCCGGAGTTTTTACCAGGTCGGGAACATAAACTTGACCCACTAGGACGAGTCGGGCATGAAGAAACTGGCCTGATCTTCGGGTCGCATCGAACAAAAAACGAGTCAGGTTGGCCCTACCCGATAAAATATTTTATATAAAATATCAAGAAAAATAGGGCGGTTTAAATTGAGTTGGGTCAGATCAGGCATATACTCTCGACTCGTTCGGTCAGGCCAAGAGGCACCATCAGGTCAGGTCGGGAATATGCCCTTTACCCATTGGCAGCAAAAATTACCCATTAGGCTCGGGGATATGTGTTCGAACTTCCACTGCATGGTTCATCCATGCGAACCTAATGGGCGCCATGTGGCACCCATCCCGAGGATCAGGTGCCACAGCATCTTGCCCAAGGCACAGCTAAAAAAAAGTTCAAAGCACCAGGTTCAGGCAGTGGATGGGGAACTTTGACCTGTGCTTTGAAGGGCAAAAAATCCGAAAATATATATATATTTTTTTTCTAACACCCTAAGGGGCTAGGTGAACCCATAGCTGTTAAATGCGTCTGGAGGGGCCTAAGCTGTAGAACCCCCTAAGCGGGGCTTATGTGGAGCCTAGGCTGCGTATAGCAATTAGTTTCTTTTACTTATAGTAATCTATAAAGGATTTATGTGTGAGAAAAAAAAGCTAATGATAAAAACATGATTATTTACTCATTAAGCATCAATCATCATGTTATATTGAACGTTGAAAGCGTAAAATAGCATCTAACAAATAGCAAGCAACAATTAACAAATTAAACAGACAAAAAATAATAAGTAGATTGTTTGTTTTGAAAGCATAATGATTTTAGAATTTTTGGATTTCAAAGGCATCTATTGATTAATGGTTAAATCTAAAAGAAATTCCATGAGAGTGACTTGATCTAATTTCGTTGTGATTAGTCTATAAAAGATTAAAAATATTAGGTTCTTAAGGGATTGGGCCTTAGCTTAAGAAATCGCAACATATAGCTACAATTATTATTATTTTTCTAAAAAGAAAAACAATAAATATTTTATAAATGTTTATCATTTCAGTTGATACCTTATAGATAGTAGGCCCACATAAATGCCCTCTAGAAGTCTAACATGTCTCCTAATAACACCCAAGGCAGGTAAAGCATAAGCAGGCTATGCCCAAGCGGCCACTCTACCTAAGCAGGGCATAGGCGCAACTTTTGATTACAGAGGGCGAACCCTTAGATGATATGTGTCACTCACGAACACGTGCCAAGTGGCATGTGATCTAAAGGTTCAAACCAACAGTTCAAGTGAACTTATATTTCCATTTCTTATATATATATATATATATATATATATATATATATATATATATATATATATAGTGTTGTCAAAGGCGTGCCTAGCCACACCACACACCTAGGCTCATCCTCTGCATCTGCGCCTTGCAATTTAGGCGCAAGCGCAATGAGGTGTGCCTTGGCGCGCCTCGAGTTACATTAATAATATATATATATAATTAAAACAAATCTTATATAACTTAGAACTTGTACACGAGTTATATGTTAAACTTATATCCCTTCAAGTCTTAACTCTTAAAACTTATATCTCTCAAGATAAGCTGCAATGCTACACTCGAGAGTCAAGACTTAGGGCACTTGCTGGTTACTTAGGTGCTTACTTGCTAGTTTCTTCAATTATATTTTTTGGTGCACATAAATACGTAATGTTCATATTTTTATGATATTTATTTCTTTTTTACATTTCATATTTGTTGAGTATTTGATTGCTATTATAGATTTATAGTATTCATTTGTTTATTTAATATATTTATGTTCAAAACTATTTTTTTATTAGTTATAACCATATTAGAAATTTTCAATATTATAAAATAAAAATATAATATATAATTTATTAATAGAGAAAATATTATTTTATATATATATATATAATATTAAAATTATAATGGCCTTGAAAAAAAAATCCTTGTGCCTAGGCCCTAGGGACCCTTGTCGCCTCGGGTGCGCCTAGCGCTTTTGACACCACTCCTTAATATATATATATATGGCGCTACCTTTAACAAACCTATGAACTTTGTGGCACCCAATTCAAGAATCAGGTGCTACAACAACTTTCCCAAGGTCGATCAGGAACCATCTAAATAAAATAAAAGGGCATTTTTTCACCGTTGAATATTTGGTCAAAGTTGGAAAAAAAATCAATGCACTATGTTTGTACTGTGAACCGCAATATTCAACCAATGATTTGAAGGGGAACAAAGTTCAAATAAGCTATGACAGTTCCTAAAACCCTAGGAAACTGGTTGAGCCCTCAATAGGATGAGGTGCAACTCGCGATCATGTGCCACGTGGGAAATGTGATTTAGCACTCGAAGGTAGCGTGAAGGCGCTACTTTCATAGCTACCATCCCTTTGCCCTATATATATATATATATATCCACTGTTCAAAAGTTGGTCAAAAGTATGGTTCATCCATGTGTTCGAACTAGATGGCGCCACGAGGCATTCAACCCAAAGATTGAGTGCCATGACAACTTACCCAAGGTCAATCAGGTCCATCTATAAAAAAAATAAAAAGAGTATGCATCCACTGTTCAAAAGTTGGTCAAAAGTGCAAAATTTCAATGCACCAAGTTCAACTTTGACCTAGGCTTTGAAGGGCAACATAATCGTAAAAGTAATTTTTTTCCCTAAAATCCTAACGGGCTGGGTGTAACTAGGGATCAACCGTGCATTAGAATTCCCATTTCTTCTTCTCTCTCTCTCTCTCTCTCTCTCTCTCTCTCTATATATATATATATATATATATATTATAACAGAGAGAGGCTAGGGACGCTACACGCAAGGGTAGCATTTGGGCACTACCTCCGATCCACCTGGGTGCCACATGGCCGAGGTAGTTAAGGCGGTGTAGCGAGGTCATGACAAAGAGGCTTGCTCGTCATGGCATGGCCATAGTGAACTGGTGAGACTATTTATTATTGTAATTATTTTAATTTATTTTACTATTAATTAGTAGTATTTTCTTTTTTATATTTTTTATATAAGAACAAAAAAATAGGAAGAAAAAAATTTAACTACTAAAGCGTCATCCTTTAATTCTAATATTGAGGATTTCATATACTAGAAATAAACAAATATCAATAAATATAAATCAAATATGGAACATCAACAAATTTGCAACATGGTAAGTATAAATGAGTTAATATGAAATATTAACAAATATAGAATATTAAAAATATGAAATATTAAGTACATATATGGTAGTGTCGCCGAAGCTGGTGTTGGTAGTTGTTGTGGCAAGAGAGAGAGAGAGAGAGAGAAAGAGAAAAAAAAAAAAGAGACGAGGATTTTGTAACTTGTAAGGTAGCTTTTGTAATTTATATACTATAAAAATGTTATAACTTATAAGTATTATACGTTATTATCTAAAAAATTAAATAGCGTGCATAGAGGCGCCATAATGTTATTCCGTCATGGTGACGCTATGACGTCGCTATTTAGTCATCATGGCTATTTGGTTATATATAGTGTTTCCCGTCACCATGATAAGGTTATAGCGTAGTCTTGACAATCATGCACGTGGCACCCAACTTGAGAATCAGGTGACAAGAAAACTTAGTCTAAGGTCAATCAGGTACCATCTAAAAAAGAACAAATTAAAAAAAGATATCTCACCACCATTGAATATTGGGACAAAGTTGGAAAAAAAATTAAGTGTACCAAGTTTGGTTGGGCTGCGAACCACAATATTTGACCTATTATTTGAAGGGAAAAACAGTCCAAATAAGTTTTTTCTTAAAACTCTTAAGAGGATGTGACACAACTCGTGATCATGTGCCACGTGATCTAGCACTCGAAAGTAGCATGAAAATGCTACCTTCATAGCTATATATATATATATATATATATATATATATATATATATATATATATATTTGCGTAACATTCCTCTCACTCGACTTATGGGACATAAACCCAGGACTCGAGCTCTCATTGCTTGCATGCCACTTCAATTGACTTTTTAAAAGTAGTAGAAATGACATGTAGCCAATGGGAGATTGAGTCATGGGTTTATGCCCTATGACGCAAGTGAGGAGATCATTTCCATATATATATATAGAGGCACCAGGGGATATGGGTTGGAACGCATGGTGGATCCATGCATTCCAATCAGGTGGCGTCCATGTTGAAATTATCAAGGGGATCGTGTGAGACGATAACTTGTCCATACATGATCAAAGGCCACTCAAAAAATTTGGGTATGATTCGATGCATATCCACCGTCCAAAATGTGGTCAAAGGGGAAAAAATTAAATACACCAAAATATGTGGGGTGGTAACCCAAACTTTGACCACAATTTTGACCACTAAAAAACCTTTTTTTAAAATTTTTTTCTATATCACACGCCAGACGGCACATGAACCGAAAAAAAATTGGTGTTGTTTTGGGATCACCTACCACGTGGCACGTGATCAGTGATTGAAATGCACGAATTCATCGATGCATTCCAACCCATATCCCCTTTTCCCATATATATATATATATATGAAAGGGGGTGTATACTCCCATACAGTAGGCAAGATAGGTCATGCAAGATCCAAAATACTATTTTGGTGCCACGTTGAGCACTAACAAGTTTTATAGATCAATGTTAGGGAAAAAATCAAAATTGGAAGTCAAATCATAGTCAAAATTCTGAATTTAAGCTTTAAAAAAATACACGGTTAAGAGTTTAGACGTTATTTTCAATTTTTTTGAGAAATGATCAAAACAACGCCACCTTGCTTCATGGGGAGCACCATGTGAAGCTTGGAGTACCTTATACACGCGCGCGCGCACACACACACACACACAGATAATCTCTATTTTGAACATTGTGATCAAGAGCCAAGTGACTAAAAGATGACAAATGATCCCTAAAAAATAAATAGTGCGAATTAAAAAGAGAAGAATTAACATTTAAAGGAAAAATTAGTGACCCGGCAATGTAGCTGTGGCCAAGGGATCCAAATGAGATGTGAGAACAATCGGCGTAATGCCTTAAACGTGTTGTTAAGAAGGTGCTCAGGGAATCTAAAAGAAGAAAAGGTGTACCACAAAAAAATGATGATGGAATACAGGCATTCAAACAGGCATTCAAAAGTCAATTGCCAAGAAGTGTTTTAAGAATGACAAAAACCAAGAACTTTAGATGATCTTGAAACTATAAGCTCTTTAAAAGAGAAGCTAAGAAAGTCGCGAGTAAAGTTAAATATGGAGCATACAACAATTTATACACTAGGCTCAGAAGAAAAGAACAAAAAGAACTTTATAAACTTGCCAAAATTAGAGAAAAGAAAACTAGAGATCTCGACTAGGGAAAGTGCATTAGAGATGACGATCAAAGTGAAAGAAGGATGAAATAAAAAAACACATGGCTAAAATAATTTAAAGATCTATTAAATACAAAATATGCGAAGGAAGTAGATCAAGAATAGGAACCAAATAAACGGATGATCAATGAACTATAGAAAGCCGAAGTAAAAGCAGCCTTAGCAAAGATGATTAGGATTAAATGGAATAACAACAGAAGTTTGGATTGTGTTGGGAGAGAATGGACTGAATTGGTAAACTAAATTATTCAATAAGAAAATTAATACGCAAAAATTGTGAGGAATAGAGGAAGAGCATTGTGACCGCTTTCTAACAAACGAGACATCCAAAATTGTGCCAATGATCGAGGCATTAAAGTAATGAGCCAGACTATGAAACGTTCATTGAGAATAGTAGAACAATGACTATGGCACGAATCAAATGTATCATAGGTTCGACTTCGATTTATGTCAAGAAGATCAACAACTGAAGTTAATTTTTCTATAGAGGCAACTTATGGAGAAGTTTAGAGACAGAAGGAAAAATACGGACTTTAATCTTTATTGTTTTAGGGAAGGCTTATGAACAATGTTTTCAAATGGATGATGT
The DNA here is from genome assembly GCA_021018995.1 of Chloranthus sessilifolius. Taxonomy (NCBI): domain Eukaryota; kingdom Viridiplantae; phylum Streptophyta; class Magnoliopsida; order Chloranthales; family Chloranthaceae; genus Chloranthus; species Chloranthus sessilifolius. The sequence goes on along the minus strand of CM037584.1, from coordinate 50,359,088 downwards.
GATTTGACATAATCACAAGTGATGATATGCTTTTTTTTTTAAATTGAATATATATATATATATAAGGAAGCTGGTTCCCTAGGACATGATTGTAGGGGTTGAACACTACGACGTGGCCAATAAGCACGTGGCAACCGATCCGTAAGGTCGTTTTAAAGGTCTAGGTAGGCAAAAAATAGAAAGTGTGGTTCTCCACCATTGAATATTGGGTCAAAGTTGAAAAAAATTCAATGCACAATATTTGTTGGGCGAACCAAGATATTTGACTTATGATTTAAATGGTAAAAAAGTTCATTTTTTCTCATCATTTTCTAAAACCCTAGGGGAACGGGTAAGGGGATAGGGTGTCATTGTAGGATTTGAGACATGGCAACACAAATAGACATCGCCGTAGGGTTCAAACCCTACAACCGCTTCCTAGGGAGCCATTTTTCCATATATAAATATAAACAATATAGAAAAAGTACATTATTGAAATTAGAGAATTTTAGATTTCAATATAATTATAAACTAACAAATAATTCATCATCAATATTTATTACATGTTTAACTCCTTTTTGATAGAAGGTGAAAAAAAATATATAATTATATAATTATTGAATCTTGATTTTATAAATTCTGGATAAGATTAACAGCAATAAAAAACTTTTATGCTTCTTTGTCTTTGATATACTTGAACATAGTTGATTAATGACCCTAATGAAAAATTTGAAGAAACTAATAAAGAGATGGAGAGGAGACAGAGAGAGCAAAGAGAGGCCTGTAATTGTTATAAAGAATATTATTATTATTGTGTTTGGGTGGGGGGATTTCAATATGTAGTAGTATGCCACAACATAGAGTATGTTATGGCATACTTTTTAGATTGCATAAGCCTTGATGCGATTTATATATATGCCACGGTATAAGCAATCGCATAATGGCATATATGATGGTATATGACAACATTGCTTATGATAAAGTGTCGAGACAGAAAATTTGGTGGATGCTAAGAAAGAATTGCATAACGAACTAATATATTTAAATTATCCAAAACATATATGAGAGGGCGGTAACTAGTATAAGAATGATGAGAGACAAGTGAAATCTCTGTTGGAGTTGAGGTGCATTAATTATTCCATTTAGCTTAAAGAGGCTTGAAAACTAGAAGGACAAATACAAAATACATGGAGTACAAAATTACTGAATATGATAGCCTGGAGGAGGATTTAATTAAAATAGAAAAACATTTAATGTCACAATGCCATAGATTTCGCCATTTACGCCCTACAATCAGATGGTGGATTTGAAGCGGACGTCTCGAATAAGATTAATGGGTGGATGAAATGGAGGCAAGCAAGCGAAGTATTGTGTGACCTAAGAGTTCCACTTAGATCGAAGGGACATTTTTAGAAAGATGGCGATTAGACCTACCACATCATATGGCATAGAATGTTGGGTTACGAAAAAACGACAAGATAAAGTAATGTGGTCGAGATGCTTGAGATGGATGTGTAGAGGAACACAAAAGGATAAATTTTGGAACGTCTTCATAAGAGGAAATTTGAGTAGAACCGATAAAGGAAATAGGTTTGGAATGTCACTTGAAGTGGTTTGGACATGTTCATCGGAGACCAGAAGCAACCTTCTGCGAAGGGTGAGACGCTACAAGCACAAGAAAGCAAGAGAAGATGTATGAAGTTGTGAGAAGAGACATGAAGGACTGTGAAGTTACAAAGAGCTTAGTGCCGATAAAAAACGAGTGGAGAAATAGGACTCACAAAGCTGACCCCAAATAGATGAGATAAGACTGTGATGACTGATGATCTTGGTCCTCCAATTGAGGACGCTCAAGTGTCCTCCAGGTTTACGTGGCACCCAAAACACTATTTTGGCGCCAAGTGCAACACAGGTGCATTGTTTAGATCAATTTTTTTTTAAATAGAAAAAAATTAAAAAAGCATAAGTCAAACATTGACTAATTTCAAGACTCAAAAAACCCATGGTGGGGATGAATTTTTGAATTATTTATTTTAAAGATGATCTAAACAACCGAACCTTCAGCTCCATGCAGACCTTGGAGGATGAATCCCTTTTGCATGTAATCATATACATAGAGGTCGGACCTTGGGCAATGTTGTCCGCCCAAAGCTACGTGTCAGAGGTTCAGTCCAAGAATTAGCCTCTCCAAAATGGTGATAAGGTTGATTACCATCTACCTTTCCTAGATCGGCCAAAAGCGGGAGCCTTGTGCACTACGTACGACCTTTATATACAGTGTTACCTAGACACATGGCACGAGTGCCAACCGTCGCTTAATATAAAACAATTGTGTGAAGTTTAGTAACTTATAATTGCATAAAAAAGAGGAACATTTTGATGGTATTATGTGATATTTTCACATAATACTACCAAGTGTCGGCAATGTGTCCAAGTGTTGGTACGGCAAAAATCTCAAAAGTAGAAGTGCCTTGAGCCCATTGTTTATATAATATGACTCGAGTCACGAGTGACTCGAGTTGTGAGACCGTTTAGATCACCACGGCCAACGTTGACCACGACGATGTATGGTCTCACAACTCGAGTTACCCCGTGACTTAAGTCAGAGGAACAATAGGCATATATATATATATATATATATATATATATATATATATATATATATATATATATATATATAAGGTTAGCTGGCTTAGAGGTGCAACGTTTGAACGTTACACTAGTGCCAAGATCGCATGGCATGTGATCCCAAAACAAACACCTTTTTTGGGATATTGGCCACGCGGCATGTGATATTTTAAAAACATACATATATTTTTACGACGATTTTGGCCCCTCAAAAACATGGTCAAAGTTTAACCCCCTCCCCAATTAACCTGGTGCATTGAATTTTTCCAACTTTGACCACGTTTTGGGCAGTGGATAAGATGTATTTTATATTTTTTCTTTTTGGGGATGGACCTAATCGACCATTCACGTGTTGCCTTTGCGCCTAATCTTTGAATTTGGTGCCACTTGGCAGCCAAAGAGCACTAGGGCAGTGTTGAACACTACATGATTAATGTAGCATCCCGCTGTCCTATATATATATATAGTTAAGGGGTCCCTGCCCTAGAGTTGGAGCGTTCGAACTCGAGTGCAAATCATGTGTCATTTAGCATGTGCCACCCCCTCTAGGGTTATAAAAATTAAAAAAATAATAATAATAAAAAATATAAAATTTGACTTTATTCCCCATCATTTCATTGGTCAGTATGAGTTTTCAGCCAAAAAAATTTCCATTGAAAGTTTTCAACCTTTAACAACAAAAACAATGATGTAAAAACAGCTTCTTTTTTCTTGGGTGGTCATTGATCAACCTTGTGCATGTGCATGTGGCACCTGATCCTAGGATTGGGTGTCATGTGGCACCCAAATGACTCGAGTGCAGAATTCAACTCTACAATGATCCTCTCACTCGAGTAATGGGCTGTGAATGGGTGCAATAGGTGTCTTTGACATTCAAAGGCAGCTGATGTGACATGCAACCAATCACAACTCGAGTCATGGGGGATAAGCCCATGACTCTGGCAAGGAAATCATTTCCCATATACATACATACATATATATATATATATATATATATAGAGAGAGAGAGAGAGAGAGAGATTGGAGAGACGATGAGAGGCCTGATATTACACAATCAAGTTTAGCTCGGTACACTAACACTCGAGCTAGTTGGGTGTCATGTTGTACTCAACACGAGGATCAGTGCCAAATGTACATGCCCAAGGTCGATCAACGACCATCCAAAAAATAAATAAGGATGCTTTTCCACCAATAGTATGTTGGTCAAAGGCAAAAATTTACAATGGGGAAAATTTTGGGTGGAAACCCCATAAAAGATTGAATTTTTTTATCCTAATGGGATGTGGTGAGCCCTTAGATGATGTGTTCTGCAATCACATGCCACATGGGATGTGATCTAACACTAGAGTTTAGTGCGTTTATGCTACATTCAATTGTATTCTCATTCTCCACACACACACACACACACACACATAGATGAAAGAAGGGAGGTAATGTACTACACAAGAAACGTACACAAACATATATATATGGAAGAACGGAGGTAATGTACTACACAAGAAAGGTACACCAAGCACATGTGGAGCTCTACGTAGCACCCAAAACACTATTCTGGTGCCGCATGGACCTCCAACAGGTTATATAGATCATTTTTTTTTAAAGATCAAAACTGAATCTTAAAATTGAAAGTTAAATACTGTAATTCAACAGTCCAGATTTTAAGCCTAAAAAAATACACACGGGAGAGGTTTTGATTTTTTTTTAAGTGCTCTAAATAAATGCTACATTACTCTACATTGCCACGTTGAGCTTCATGTGGAGCTTGTTGTACAATGATAGTATTCCATTAGAGCACCTAACCGGAGAAATGAATTTCCTCACTCGAATCATGAGGCATAAGACTATGACTCTAGCTATCATTGGATGCATGTCACATCAGCTCCTTTTTAAAAGTCAAAGGCAGTTCTTGCATCTAATGGCAACTCGAGTGAGTCATGGGCTTATGCCCCATGACTAGAGTGAGAGGATCATTACCCACATATATATACATATATGAGGCCCAGGACTATACATCCGGACGTAGCCATGAGGGCTGCATCCACGTCAGATAGGTGCCATGTGGTACCCATCACGCGAATGGGGCGACGCAGCCACTCAGACAAGATTGATCAGGTACCACCCAAAAAAATTGGGCTTGATCCAATGCATAACCACCGTTAAAAAAATGTGGTCAAAGAAGCCTAAAATCAATACACCAAGTTGGTCGGGCGTTACCTTATCTCTAACACATCAAACAGAGGGCAAAAAAGTCAAACAAATATATATATATTCCTTTTAATCACATGTCCCATGGCTGATCAACCCAAAAAGGGTGTTGTTTTGGGTTGATCATGCCACCTGGCATGTGATTTGACATCCGGATGCATTTCCATAACTCTCTCTCTCTCTCTCCATATATATATATATATATATATATATATATATATATATATATACACACACAAACAAATAAGGAAAAAAGGAGAGAGAGAGAGAGAGAGAGAGAGAGAGGAGAAAATATGCTTTTTTAAAGGAGAGCATAAAACTATGAAGTCGAAAATTTTAAAAGCAGAAGATTATGAAAGGAACAAATGAATGTAGCATGTAATCACCATCAATCGAAATAAGAAAAGCAAAAGAAACATTGAAGTTCAATTGATCATTAGAAATGTGTATATAATTATATACAGTTCAACAGATAACCAAATTTTGTTGATTGAAAAAATGACGTTTCAAAGTGTAGAAGGTCATGTTCCAAAGGATTGCTTGGTTTCAAATACTGCTTTTCATGCGTGGCTCCACATCTAAGAACAATTTCCTTCTAGGAAGTGTGCTTTTTAAAAATTTTAATTCTTCCAATCTTTACAACTACTCAACATACAAGCGCATATACGAGTTGATCTATGAACAATTACCTTCTAGGGTTTGCACTTTTTAAAATTTTTAACATTCCTCGAGACTTCCAAAACAACTTCCCTCCTCCACATCTAATCATGTAGTTGGAGTAGAACACATCACCTGAAGCAGCATTCTCATTCTTCTATTATTCTAATATTGGTAATTGGGGACCAACTCCTATGACCGCTTATCACGGATAGTGCCATGAGAAGCCTCACTTAGGCCAAAAAGCAAGCATCTTTGATCATTGTATGTGCTTCATGTGGATGGACATCACCTTGAACTAAACTCAGCCCAAAAGTACTCAGATCAAAGCATAGGAGCCATCCGATCTGAGTATGTTACAAGTGATGGCCATCCACATGAAATACTTAAAATGATCATAAAAACTCAAGTACATCACATTGCCTAATACATGCTTTTATTCCAGGTGATTATTCTTCTATCAGTTTAAGAACGGCATGTGGCCTAAAATGGGTGCTTGCTTCTCATGGTCTATCTATAAATGCTTCTCACATCCCATTATTCCTGGTGATTATTCTTCACAATGTCATACTCTCATTGACTTGAGAAGGTCAAAGTTGAAAAATTAACAATTGATTTCTGAACAAGTTTGACCTATAAAAAATTGTTTATAGGTAAATCACCAATCGTCACCCACCCATATTAGAGGTTAGAAGAATCATTTATTTTAGATCCACTCATGAAAATATTGACTGCAAAGGTACTTGATAGGGTATTTTAGTCTCTTATTGAATAAAAAAAATAAAAATGTAATAATATATACATGCATATATACACATGTATAGGTGAACTGGGATTGAACCTGCAACCTAGAGGTTGCAATATTGTCAACCTTATATTGGGCTACAGACCCAACCCCAAGGAATGTAATAATATTGGATTGGATCTTGATCATTCTCAATGCAATGCAAGGTATTTTTGCATTTAAAAAGACAATTACAACATGACCAAATGAGTAGTGAAAGCCTTACAGTGTTTGAGAGCTGCTCTCTGATATAGGCCATTGATCTCAACATGCCTTCCAGCGTGTCCCTAGAGAGCTGAAATTTCACCTCCACTGTTGGTGAAGGGTTGCGGGTATAATCTTGAAGCTACAACAAAAGGGAAGAAATTTTTTTAGAAAAAGATGCTAAGAATGTTGGGCAAAATAATATTCCATATGAATCTTGGACATATATAATCAGAAAATCACCTCAAAGGCAGGAGATTATTGAATACTCGAAAAAGGACTCATTATACCCTCTTATCATCATGTAATGATTCTCCACATTAATCTTGAGCATATAAAATCATAAAATCGCCTCAAAGATGGGATATTATTGTCTGCTGTGCTGTGAAAAGGACTCATTATAACCTCTTATCGTCAACAGGAAACACTCAGGGGCATTATTATCAATTCATATTTTGTTTGCCTCTTTGTTACCTATTACCACATTATTGCCCATTCAATGTATAGTACAACAAAATAACATCAGATAAAGCAACCTAAAAAGGGTCAGCATTGTCGAGAGCAGCAATCAGACAAATCTAACCGTCTCTTTTGTGCTGGGACTTGGGAAGCCACAAGAATCTGTGTGGGGTATTCTCTCCAATCTTCCAGATTTTTTTTTTAGTGCCCTGTAAGAGTTATTACTATTTGAGTAACTAGACCAAATTGAAAGGCAGTTTTTATGAAGTGGGAGAGGTATAGAAAAATATCACCTTGTGCATTGGGATGTGGCGTGCATGGAGAAGGAGAAGAATGGAGTCAGAATCCGTCACCAAATGGACATGAATCGTGGCTTGTCGGGAAGATGATTAAATATGGTATCAACGAGTTTGGATGGAAGGTTAAATCTGCTAGGGGCGGGCCAGATCAGGGTGGTAGAAAGGAGTGTGTAAAGTAAAAGAGAAGTTCAGTTCGTTATCAAATATTAGAGTGGGAAGGGTGACACAACTAAATTTTGGGAGGATTTGTGGTTGTGTGAGAAACCGTTATTTGAATGGTATATGGTAATCTACCGCTTAGCCATGACAGCAAAGGCCACTGTTGGCAATATTCTGGATAGAAAAGAGGTACCTGTCCTGGATTATGATACTTTGGCGCGGAGAGGGAATGTAATGTGTTTGTGTCTCTGTTGGAAAAGCTTCGTCAGATATGAAATGCAATAACACACAGTTTAGACGGAAGAACCGAAAGGAAATTACAGGTCTTTCTATCATTTTCTGGGAAGATGGCAACTAAATGAACAACATTGGACAGGTAGTTGGAAGAATCCAGCTTCACAAATAACAATATACTTCAAATTGTATGCTGGCTGGGGCAGAATTCTTCAATCTAATCATCTATAGAGCCGAGGAGTTATGATTCCCAATAAATGTGTCACATGTAGCAACAATGAGGAAACAGTGGAACATTTTCTGATCCATTGTCAGGTTGCTTATCAGTTGCAGTGACTTCCTGCATGGAAGCATGTTAGTGCAGTAATCAGAAACCTTAATATGCTGTGGAAGCTGCTGCCCACATTATACTCAGGAGAATTTGGAATGAAAGGAACAGCAGAATTTTCCAAGTAAAGTATAGATCATCGATATGGAAGAATTTAATAGAGTCTGAGACTATATGATCACCTGGGCTTCAGTCAAATACTGTAGCTAAGATTAGGATGGAAATCATGGAATGGGAAGAGAGAGTTACTACTAAGAGCTGGAACTGATAGTTGTCTTAATTTCAGCTGAGACCATATTCTATTTTTGAGGGACTAGTAGTAGTCTGTATGACAGTGCCAGGGCCCAATGGTGGGTTGGTGTTGGCTACTCTTGGATATTTGTAATTCTGTTGGTGCTTTAGCTCTGTTCGGGGTGCTGACAGTTAAGTATCCCATTTAGCAGTCCCATGCCCCTTTTTTCCCTTTTTCTTTTGTTGTAGCCAGTGTAGCGAAAGCGCGCCTGGGATCAGGGCGCACCTGTTGCTCCTGCGCTTTTAGGAACAGGTGTAATCAGGTGTGGGCCTAGGAGTTCACCTAACTTTTCGAGGTTTGCACCTTAGCTTACCGTACTTTAAATTTATAACCTTTATATATATATATATATATATATATATATATATATACACACACACACACACACACACTAAGTTGGGTGTATTTATATATACACATATAGAATGGGGAATGCTAACCTCACCCTATTCACTGAGAGGTTAGCATCACCCCAGGACCAAAAAAGTGAAAACCTCCATATGGTGGCATTATGGTTAATGCATGAAAAGGAAAACCTCCCCTTTTTCTTTTTCGGTGACAAACTTATAATTCTTTTTTTGTAGTTATAAGTTTACCACTGCAAACATGTAATTATAAATTTATAAGTTCGTCATCAAAAAAGCAAAAATGAAAATTTTGCCCTTCATTTATTTATCAAAATCTCACCTCATGAGGGCATTTTGGTACGGGGCCGGGAAGATGCTAACCTCACAATGAAGAGGGTGAGGTTAGGATTCTCCTATATATATATATATATATATATATATATATATATATATATATATATATATATATATATATATAGGGAAAGGGAACGGTACCTATGAAGGTAGCGTTTTCACCCCACCTTCGACAGTGCCTATATATGAGGGACGGTACTTATATATATTTATGAGGCTCAATAGTATGGATTCAAACCCAGCCTAGGGCGTTGGGTTCGAAGCAGTTGGGTCCCATGTGCAAATGCACAAGATTCGATCAATGGCGCCGTCCAAAAAAGTTCCTCTTATATCATTGAATTTGTTGTCCATGAAAAAAACTATTGAATGGCAAAATTTTGAGTGGAAAACTCTTAACTTTGACGGTTGAAATGAGACTCTTAACTTTGACGCTTGAAATGAGGGGCATATACATGTCAAAAAAAAGAGTCTAAAACCCTAGAGGAACTAGTGAACCCTTAGGGGATGCGAGCATGTGGCACATGATATGGAATACAGACCAATTGGCCAAGAGCGCTAGGTTCACACCCATTGGACCCTTTGTGAAAAGCCGAAGTTCATGATCGACGATTGGGAGACCTATTCATCCTAATCCTCTAACGTATGCTAGTGATCAGATGGTTAGGATTGCTTGATTGATGCAATATTAACGGAGTAACAAATATAGGTGAGGGTCAAATAAGGGGATGGTGTGGATCACATGATGATGGGGACACCAACATTGTGGACATCGGTTATGAACCATATCGTGTGTATCGGCATCGGAAGAAGCGGAACGGGTCCCAGAACCAAGCCTGAAAGAAGAATAGAAAGAGTACAAAACTCTACCCAAGTCGCTCGAGCGACTTTGGTCCCGCTCGAGCGACTTTGGTCTGCTCCGCTCGAGCGAGTACCTTCAAAATGAAGGCTAAACGTTTCTGGACTAAGTCACCCAAGCGACTTTGGGTCTCTCTCGAGCGAGATGTCGCTGCTGAGATAAGTCGCTCAAGCGAGTTTTGGATCTCGAAAGAATTGCTATTTTAGGAATTTTTTGTTTCCTTTATTCCGTATGTAAGCACTTAAGGGTAGTTTAGTAAAATTTTATATTTTAGGGTTTTCCCTTGAGAGGCCTCCTATATAAGGTCGCTAATTAAACATTGTAATTAGTTTTTTGATTAATGAAAAGAGTTTTTGCTTCCTTGCTTGAGATGAACATTTATGAAGAGTGATTCTTCTTCCCGAGATGGGTTTAGTGTGAGGCCAAGAGTGTGATGCCCATTATCTTCTAATTTTATCTATCTTTATCTCTTTGATTTATCTTTCTCTACTTATTTTGCTTCCTTAACCCTAAATCCAACCATTAAACCTTCAAGTACCCGGGAAATCACAAACTCCAGTTTTCATCTAAACCATTAGTTCGATCCGATTCAAACCCTAGATCTTAGCCGTGCCATCAATTCATTCCGACTTAAAGCACCATAAGAAAATTGATCCCGTGTTGAGCGAAGAGCGACGTCCTAAACTGGAAGCGGCTAGAGTTCTACCTCTAGGATCTTCCTTCCGCGAGACTAACGAATCTAGCACAACGGACTAGACACTACTAGAACCCAACGTAATCATCCGAATGGATAACCACGAGATCCTAAGGTATTCGCATTTATTTTCAGGTTCATTGTTTAATTGATTTAGTTTAATCTCGGTCAAAATTGCACTCCATTTTCATTCACGTAGTTTAGGGTTTTGTGTTGCGTCAGTTTTGGTATCAAAGCCTAGGTTCTAGGTTAGGGCATCTTTTGCTTGTCATTTCATTTCATTAAATTTTCTTTCATTCATATTCATCAATGTGCACATCTGGTTTGAGTTAGGAGTCCCATTTTGTAGTTCATAGTTGCATTACATTCTAGAACCCGTCATCAGAAGCCGTTATCCATTCGGAAGCGGCTAGAGTTCTACCTCTAGGATCTTCCTTCCGCGAGACTAACGAATCTAGCACAACGGACTAGACACTACCAGAACCCAACGTAATCATCCGAATGGATAACCACGAGATCCTAAGGTATTCGCATTTATTTTCAGGTTCATTGTTTAATTGATTTAGTTTAATCTCGGTCAAAATTGCACTCCATTTTCATTCACGTAGTTTAGGGTTTTGTGTTGCGTCAGTTTTGGTATCAAAGCCTAGGTTCTAGGTTAGGGCATCTTTTGCTTGTCATTTCATTTCATTGAATTTTCTTTCATTCATATTCATCAATGTGCACATCTGGTTTGAGTTAGGAGTCCCATTTTGTAGTTCATAGTTGCATTACATTCTAGAACCCGTCATCAGAAGCCGTGATCACCATGGACATGAATGAGATTGTCGATATTCTTAACGGCATGAGATCTGAACTGAAAACGGTCAGTGATCGACTGGCGGTAATGGAGCAAGCCCAAAGGAACCTTGAGGTTTCTAATTGGAGGTTGTTAGACCGAGCCAATTGGTTAGATGAGGATGATGAAACCCTTGAGCCGCGCCGAGAGTGTGATGGTTCGCGCTTTGAGCGCAATGGCTACCACTATGATCGAAACCGGAACTATAGGATGGATCATCGTGGAGATGGCTACGACCCGGATGGGAAACTCTTCAAAATGTCCAAATTGAGTTCCCAACTTTCGATGGAAGACTGGACCCTCAAGTCTTCCTCGATTGGTTATCCGATATGGACCAACACTTTGAGTGGTTTGGCATAAGTGATGAGCGATCCGTCAGGCTCGCCAAAATGAAACTCATTGGTCAAGCCCAACTCTTTTGGGTCAACGTTGAGCGTATCAGAATGAATGTGGGTTGTGCTCCCATTACCCGTTGGGAGGACATGAAGGAGCAACTTATAGAGAAGTACGTTCATTCCTCATACTACCATCGTCTCCGCGATCAATGGCAGAATCTACGCCAAGGTAGTATGCCCATATCGGATTACATTGGCAAATTTGAAGAATACATGATGAGAGCCAAAGTATTCGAAGACCTCCAAGTCACTCTATCCAGATTTCGCACCGGATTGAAATTTGACTTGCAAAAAGAGTTAGTCTCTCACCCCGTTGAGACTCTCTTCGAGTGTTACACCGTCGTTCAAGACCTTGAACGATATTTGAAGATGACGGTGAGGCGAACAGAACCCCATACTGATCAATTTCGCATCGGAGAAGTGAGGAGTAGTGCTAAGAACCCACCTCCCAAACCCACGCAAGCTACATCCAATGTGCGGTTTGATATAGGAGAGGGTGTAGCCGGAGAATCCTCGAAGGGCGGGTCTCAAGTCAAGTGCTACAAGTGTCACCGGTTGGGGCACTTTGTAACCCAATGTCCAACAAGAGACCCCCAACAAAACCTCTTCATTGAGGGAGAGGAAGAAGAGGAAGAAGTTTTTGAAGAAGAGAACTTTGAGCCGAATGTCACACCTAGTGATGAGGAAGATGATGACATGAATCATGCTCTAATTGTGAGGTGTGCCTTTGCACAACTTCGACAGGATGAAAAGGAGGATTGGCGAAGGGAGAACAACTTTCACACCTTCGCCACATGTGGGACAAAAAGTTGTACGGTCATCGTAGATAGCGGAAGTTGCACAAATGTGGTGTCAACACATACCATCACCTGCTTAGGGCTTACACCCGAAGCCCACCCAAGGCCTTACAAAGTCGCATGGGTTGACTCTTCATCCATTCCCGTGTCTCAGAGGTGTCGCGTACCTATTCAATTGGGTTCGTATTCAGACACCTTGTAGGGTGGTGTGATGTGGTGCCAATGGATGTGGTGCCATATAATCTTGGGGAGGCCATGACTCTATGTCTTGAACGTGTCCATTTTTGGTCGGTCAAATATTTGCACGTTCATACATAAGGGCAAAAAGATCACTCTCAACCCTTTAGCCCCCAAAGCACCGTCGACCAACAAGGTCGAGAAGAAGGACGGTCTATCTAAGACCACTAACATAGTGAGTCCATCTGAGTTTGAGAAAGCATCATCTGATGAGAGCGTGGTGTACGTCATCGTCACCGTTGAGAGTGCTCCCGAGTCGGTGAGCGAGAAGCCTAAGGAGGTTGGGCCGATCTTGAACGAATTTGCGGATGTTTTCCCATAAGACTTACCCAATGAGCTCCCTCCCATGCTTGACATCCAATCGACTTGGTTCCCGGATCTACCCTACTGAACCTGCCCCACTACAGGTTGATTCCGATTGAGCACCCAAAGTTGACTCGGCAAGTCAATGAGCTCCTTCAAAAGGAGTTCATCCAAGAAAGTCTGAGCCCGTGTGCCGTACCCGCCTTACTCACTCCTAAGAAAGATGGTACATGGCGTATGTGTGTGGATAGTCGTGCAATCAATAAGATTACGGTTAAGTATCAGTTTCTCATACCGAGACTCAATGACATGCTCGATATGATGGTTGGTGTCACTATCTTTTCCAAGATAGACTTTAAGAGTGGCTACCATCAAGTTCGAATCCGCCCGGGTGATGAGTGAAAAACCGCCTTCAAGACCAAAGATGGTCTTTATGAGTGGATAGTTATGCCTTTTAGGCTATCTAATGCCCCGAGCACCTTCATGACGCTCATGACCCAAGTGTTGAGGTCATTCCTTAGCAAATTCCTTGTCGTGTATTTTAACATCTTGATTTACAGTCATGACAAGGAACAACACTTGATCCACCTTAGGCCGGCTTGTAAAACACTACGAGGAGAGAAGCTCTATGCAAATTTCAAGAAGTGCACATTCATGCAACGATCCATTGTCTTCTTGGGATTCATTGTCTTGGCCGATGGGATGTTGTGGACCCCGCGAAGGTAAAGGCCATTGTGGAGTGGCCCGAACATCGGAATATCCATGAAGTCCGTAGCTTCCATGGCTTGGTTACATTTTATCATCGCTTCATCTGAAGCTTTAACCCCATCATGGCTCTCATTACCGATTGCATGAGAAAAGGGGAGTTTCAATGGAGCAAAGCCCGACGAAGGTCTTTGCTGAGATTAAGGAGAAATGACAAATGCACCCGTCATGCGTCTACCATACTTTTCAAAAATCTTTGAAGTAGCATGCGACGCGTCGGGTGTAGGGATAGGAGTGCTTAGCAAAGAGGGTCATCCTGTGGCCTATTTTAGCGAGAAACTTAATAAGGCAAAGCAAAAATACTCCACCTATGACAAGGAGTTTTATGTGTTCATCCGATCTCTTTGGTATTGAAAGCATTACCTTAAACCGCAGGAATTTGTGTTATTTTCTAACCATGAAGCGTTAATCTTCCTTGCTTCACAGAAAAAGTTGAACCCAAGGCACGGGAAGTGAGTCAAGTACCTTCAAGGGTTCCCATTCGTGTTGAAGCATAAGGTTGGTGCTGAGAACAAGGCAGCTGATGCATTTAGTCAACGGGTGATGACTTTGCGCACTATGAGCACCGAGGTCGTCAGATTTGAGCAGTTGAAACAAGATTATCCTAAGTGTCCAGATTCTGCGGTGGACTACAATGCTCTCCTTGATAATCCGAACAACCTTAACTCCAAGTATACCATGCAGGATGGGTATCTATTTAAAGGAAATCACTTGTGCATCTCTCATACCTCATTGCGTGACTTTCTCATTTGGGAGTTACATGCCGAAGGGATTGTTGGACATTTTGGGCGTGACAAGACCATTGCGCTCGTTGAGGATAGGTTTTATTGGCCTAGCCTTACGAGAGATCTCTTGGGTTGTGAGACAATGGCACACATGCCAAGTGGCGAAGCAGAGAAAATAGAATATTGGTTTGTACACTCCGCTACCCGTGCCACACACTCCATGGCAAGACAGCTCCATGGATTTCATGCTCGGACTTCCCAAGACTCAACGAAAGTACGACTCCATCTTTGTGGTAGTGGACCGTTTTTCCAAGATGGCTCACTTCATACCCTACTCCAAAACCTCCGATGCAGCTCATGTAGCGAAGTTATTTTTCGAGGAGGTTGTGCATCTCCATGGACTACCCAAAACCATAGTGTCAGATAGGGACATCAAGTTCACCAGTTATTTTTGGAAAACGTTGTGGCACATGATGGGTACCATGCTTCAGTTTTCATCGGCCTATCATCCTCAAACTGATGGCCAAATGGAATCCACGAATAGGAGCTTAGGTAATCTCCTCCGTTGTCTTGTTGGTAATCATCCTAGGACTTGGGATTCTACATTGCCTTTAGCCGAGTTTGTGTACAATAATTTTGTCAATAGGTCCATAAGCATGAGTCTGTGTGAGGTCGTACACTGTCATAGGCCTAGGACACCCCTTGATTTAATCCTCATATCTGCATCACATCAAGTGTCTGAATCCGCCGATACATTCGGACAACATATTCACAATTTGCATGCGGAGATTAGACAAAAAATTAATGCGAGTAATGAACAGTACAAAGTAACTGCGGATGCGCATAGGCGTTTCAAAGAATTTCAGATTGGGGATCATGTGATGGTTTGGGTTAGGCCTGAACGATTCCCATCGGGAGTCGCGGAGAAGCTCCAGGCCTTCGGCATTGGGCCTTTTAGAATTGTGGCAAGGAGCGGACCTAGCGCGTACGTTTTCGAACTTCCTTTGGATATTGGGGTCAGCTCTACATTCAATGTAGAAGACCTAGTTCCTTCTTTAAGCTCAACCCCGCCCCCTGACAACCCTTTCCAAACAGCCCCTGCCCATACACCCACCCCACCCTTGCAACCTCTACCCCTTCCTTCCCCACGCAAGCAGAAGAAAGATGTAATCGAAGGGATATTGCACGATCTTGTGGTGTCCAACCTCGATGGAGGGTATCATAAATATTTGGTGAAATGGATGGGCAAGCCGGAATCCGAAAACACATGGATACATGAGGACGAGGTCGTCGCCTAGCCCCAACATGCTCGACGATATCACGACTCTGCTTCATCGGTGATGAAGCCTTTTCGGTCCGGGAGAATTGACGGGGACACCGACACTGTGGACCATATCGTGTGTACCGGTGTCGGAAGAAGCAGAACGGCTCCAAGAACCAGGCCTAAAGGAAGAATAGGAGTACATAACTCTACCCAAGTCGCTCGAGCAACTTTGGGTCCCGCTCGAGCGAGTACATTCAGAATGGAGGCTAAAAGTTTCTAGACAAAGTCGCTCGAGCGAGATGTCGCTGCTAAGATAAGTCGCTCAAGTGAGTCACTTCGAGAATTAGTAAAATTTTATGTTTTAGGGTTTTCCCTTGAGAGGCCTCCTATATAAGGTCACTAATTAAACATTGTAATTAGTTTTTTTATTAATGAAAAGAGCTTTTGCTTCCTTGCTTGAGATGAGCATTTATTAAGAGTGATTCTTCTTCCTGAGATGGGTTTGGTGTGAGGCCAAGGGTGCGATGCCCATTATCTTCTAATTTTATCTATCTTTATCTCTTTGATCTATCTTTCTCTACCTATTTTGCTTCCTTAACCCTAAATCCAACCATTAAACCTTCGAGTACCCATCAAATCACAAACTCCAGTTTCATCTAAACCATTAGTTCGATCCGATTCAAACCCTAGATCTTACCCGTGCCATCAAACCATTCCGACTCAAAGCACCCTAAGAAAACTGGTGATCCCATGTTGAGCGAAGAGCGACGCCCTAATCTGGAAGTGACTAGAGTTCTACCTCTAGGATCTTCCTTCCGCGAGGCTAACGGACTAAACCCTACCGGAACCCAACGTGATCATCCGAATGGATAACTACGAGATCCTAAGGTATTTGCATTTATTTTCAGGTTCATTGTTTAATTAATTTAGTTTAATCTCAGTCAAAATTGCACTTCATTTTCATTCACGTAGTTTGTTTTGTCCTGCGTCACTTGACATGTTTGCCATGTGCATAGTCAGACCCATGAATACAACCAAGGTATCTTGTACATGGGAGACGCAATATCAACTAATATAGTACTATATGTTTGGGTGCGTTGGAGACAAAGATGACAAGGTCAGGCTTAACAAATAAATTGGCCTAAGCTTTTTCATTTGAAATAACTCAAATTTTCTAAATGAGTAATTGCTGTGATTGAGAAGACACAGGGGTCATTTTCTAAGCAATGAAAGGTAAAATAATAACTTTGGTTCAAGGACGTAATGGTCACTTCGGGGAAAGACGAGGATAAAATGGAAACTTTGATTCGGGGACATAATGATTATTTCAAAGATAAAAAGCTAATTTTCGTCAAGAGACGTAATGATCATTTCAGAGAAAGACAAGGGCAAAATAATAATTTTGGTTCAAAGACACAATCATCATTTCAGGAAACGATAAGGGTAATTGTATTAAAATAATGAATTAGTCATTTCTCATAAAGATCGAAGCAAACTGGTAATTTTACATCAGTTGATGCACTCAATTTAGGAAGATGATGCAACAAGGAGGTGATGCAGCAAAGTCAAAGAGGTAATGCAACACTTGGCGTTGATGCAACACAGTCAAGGAGGTAATGCAACACTTGGCGCTTGAGATGGCCAAGGGGCACAATCAATGAGGTGATGCAGCACAGTTGATGAGGTGATTTAGCATTTGACCGGTGGAGGTGGCCAAAAGGGACAGTCAAGGAGGTAATGCAACACTTGGCCCACACTTGACTCCTGGAAGAGGTTGAGGGGCACTATTGAAGAGGTGATACATCATACAAGACTTAGCACTTGAACGTGGTCAACGGTTACACTCAAAAGATAAAGATACCTATAAAGAAGGGCATCACTGGTAATTGCATAAAAATGAAGGGTGGAAAGGTACATTCACAATAAAGATAAGGATAATGATAAGAGTGACAGAAAAAGACAAAAGAGATAAGGATAAAAGAGGATAAGAATAGGGATAAGGATATAAATGAAATTTGTATAAAGAATCAAGGTTAAAAGGGTAAATTTAGCTAAGAGATAAAGACGAAAGAAAAATAAATAAATAAACCTGGGTGGAAATATTATTTAAATATCTGAGGAGCTTAAATATTATTTAAATATCTGAGAAAGTGAAAATATTATCTCAATATTTGAGGCGGAAGAATGAGCTATAAAGTATGGGGGAGGTGATGGAATTTCATCCATTCCCACTCCTCAAGCTGAGATAGATAGAGAGAGAGAGAGAGAGAGAGAGAGAGGAAGAGAATCGGCTCAGGCCAGACTCAATGGGACACGATTCGGTTCGGTTAGGCACGGTCCGATCCAAATTAGAATGAGTCAGGCACTTAAATTTTGTTTAGTCTAATCCTGCATTTAGTATTTTGAAAGTTAATGCAAGTAAAATTTTGTTTAGACTAGTCAATAATCTTTAGACTAAATAAACATGCTTAGGCTAGATAATCATATTTAGCCCAGTTAATGATGCTTAGGCAAGATAATCCTGCTTAACATAATTAATCACGCTTAGCATAACTAATCATACTTAAACTAATTAATTATTCTTGTTTAGATATGCATCTGTATAAAAGGATTTGAAAAGTTGTGTAACATTCGAAATTAATGTGAGATATGAAATTCTCATTTATTTTACAATTGCACTTAGCCCTAACCTGTATCATTCAAATTTATTACAATCTCTTTTTTATTTGAATAATCAAATCAAAAGTTTTGGAATTTCCTGTCAGTAAATGCATCCAGTTTTGATTCATAATATTGTTTGATAAACAAGAATAGCATATGTATATGGTATATGACATCAATATCTGCACCTTATTTCTTATTCAAAAATTTCTAATATATGAAAAAGGCTTTTCAAAAGGATTATCTCTGTTGTTTTGTTATTTCTAAATGAAGTATCAATAAGTCAATGCACCAAGAATAGTGGGTATAAAATTTAGCTGCCCAGCATACATGTTACATGTTATATATTCGTCAGACATCAATTAGATGTCTCCCTACTGATAGGGGAAGGACTGCCCTAAGGTGAGTCAATTTTAGTCCCGCATTAGAAGGGGTCGGATCCAAAAGAAGTGTTCTGATATATGAGGAAAAAGGATACTTGGTACTCGTGCCAAATATGTGGTAACCCAACCGCTATAAGCTGGTTTAGTCATTCAGGTATAAATCAAGGATCAAAATTTCGGCCGTAATGACCAAAATTTCATCTGAAATTATCGGTTTCGGTCCCCACCGAAACGATAATTTGGGACCGAAATTTCGGTCAGATTTTGTATGGGATTGAAATTTCGGTTCAAATTTTCGGTTTCGGTCCCCTCCGAAACCAAAATGAAACCCAAACTTTTGATCCTTGGTATAAATACTTTAAGTACAAAGGATTTGTAAAGTGCATTTCAGTTCAATTTCTGATATTGATTCAGTTTTTCATAATTAAAAACTGATTTCAATAATTTATTACATCTTATCAGTATAAGTTTTCAGAGTTGATTCATATTTTTTTTATCCGTGTTTTATCTGCATCAAACTATAATGAAAGTTAACTAGCTGGGTTGTTGTTCAAACACTCGCATTATTTTTATAACTATAGACTAAAGATTGAAATCAGGTGAATTCAAGTATTAAATAAAAAAAGGAAAAACACAGGCATCAATTAATGTTAATGAGGTAAGTAGCTATCTATTCTCACTCCAGTTGTTCTTTAAAGGCTAGATGAATGAAATGTAAATGATTTTAAATTTTAATTCTTCACATCAATTAATAAAAATGAGGAAATACCGAAATAGTGAAGAGTTAATTTAAAATCATTTATATTTCATTAATCTAGTCTTTAAAGCACAACTGGAGTCAGAATAGATAACTACTTACCTCATTAATATTGATGAATAGAACAATTGCATCTTATACAAAACACGTGAATTTGCGCACCTTCATATTGAGGACTATATCCAAACTATTCGGTGCTGAGAGTTGATCAGTGATGTAGGCCATTGATCTCAACATGGTTTCAAGTGGGTCTCTAGAAAGCTGAAACTTCACTTCTGATTCTCCTGAAGGAGCTTTGGTATAATCTTGCAACTACAGCAGAATAAAAAGAAAAAGAAGGCTGTTGGTCAAACTAATGGCTAGAGAAAGATTAACATTGAGAAGTTAATCAGACTGCCTTGAAGGATGTGGAGAACATATAGTTTTTGCAGAAAAGAACTCACAATACATGTTACTTTTACATGCTTGTCATCAACAAGCATGGATATATGCATGGTTGCATGTATAAAAAAAGGATCGACGCAAATTTGGGGAAACTTAATCATTGCCTCTGAAGAAATACTTTTTATTTAGTCTGATGAAAAACTGGTCTTACCATTCTGATTCCTATCCTTCATCTAGATGTCCTCATTACGAAAGGATCATACAATGTACACACACACACACACACTATATATATATTGTGTGTACAGATAAGAGAACATATCATCCAGAGCCACACGTTATCGATGTGCATTATCCCTGATGGTACAAAATGTTACTGTATAGTATTGTCTAATATGGAATGATAGATAAGTATCGTTCCAAATAAACATGCTCACATCAACTTGGACGAATCTTATTGAACGCGGTTGAGTCAACTTGGTATCAACATGATTGTCAAGGCCACGCTATAGCCTTGCCATGGCGAATGGCGATGAGAAACTCCATATAAACCAAATAGCCATGATGACTAAATAGCGACGTCATGGCGGAATAGCATTATGACGTGGCTAAGCACACTATTTAATTTTTTGGATAATAACATATAATACTTATAAGTTATGACATTTTTATAATATATAAGTTAGAAAAGTTAGCTTACAAATTACAAAATCCCCGACTCTCTCTCTCTCTCTCTCTCTCTCTCTCTCTACGGCAACTACCAACACCAACATCGTCGAAATCTCAACGTCCGCAACACTATCATATGTGCACTTAATATTTCATATTAATTAATTTATACTTATTATGTTGCAAATTTGTTAATGTTCCATCTTTGATTTGTATTTATTGATATTTGTTTATTCCTAGTACATGAAATCTTCAATATTAGAATTAAAGTATGATGCTTTAGTAGTTGAACTTTTTTCTTCCTATATTTTTTTCTTATCTAAAAAATATAAAAAAGAAAATACTACTAATTAATAGATAAAATAAATTTTTAAAAAAATTACAATAATATATAGTCTCGTCATGGCATCGTTATGGCCACACTATGGCGTAGCGAGCCTCTTCATCATGACCTCGTCACACTGCCTTAACTACCTTGGGTATTAATTCTAACTCACTCGTTGATACCCAGATTTATCCTTGTATAACTGATTGGTTCACTACCAGTTACTTTTTTAGATAAGCTTTGACCCTAGACATATACCAGATGTGCTAAATTAGTCTTGGTTTAATAATTTTTATTTGCTAAACACACATCTCATTGAGGTAGGTAGATCTAAGGGGGATAATTGAGTGTATGACTTGCGTTGTATACTTGTATTTTATTTTTAAGCTGGCACATGCACACACACATGCACGCCGTAGAAGAAGACTCTGGCATTCAGCATGAAGGATGAAGTTTCGAAGTGTAGAGCAAAGAGGTGGCAGTGTATGACTGGTACACAGATCAATCTCATTCCGCCTGCATGATCATACCTCATGACACACAGATTTTGTAGAGGTTTGCAATACATGGAGGTACACTTTTGACTGTGCAATTAGACTGAGATTGGCCGGGCACCCTTGTGGCAACTATTTGATTGTATCGAAGGGCCAAATGAATTGGGATTTCCCTATTGGGCCAGGTCATTCCGGGGCAAGCGGATTATTTATCATAAAAAGGATGAACTTCAAAAGAATGATCCGGAGTTATTGCAGAATGGATCTCCCTTGGATCCTAGGAGCTCGGAGTCCTTTATAGAACCTCCAGATTCTTAAAATAAAGTATCAACACGACAACCCTAGTCCTGAGGTACACAGCCAGTGTACCTTGTATAAATTCATTGAGCAAAAGAGGACTGTCATTTTAAAATCAAGTAATATTTGCAACAAGCCTCTATAGCTTTATCAAAGTTTAAAATTCATTGCAATTGCCATCCAATCCAAAATGGATTTACCACGTTCAGTGCAAAATATACTGCTTTGTGCTTCATGAGAAGGTTGACTGAACATGGTAATCCTGGTTAGATAGCAACTTACACATACCCTTTAAAGCCTCATTTTGTTTTTGAGTTTCTAAAATTTTTAGTAACTATAGTTTAGTACTTTAAAAAAAATCTCTCTTCCTGACTTGGACTGGTGTTACAAACAAAAAATTCCAAGCGATTATATTTTTTCTAATTCTGACATAAGAATTAACTGATTAAATCTGCCATGCTTGACAAGCCAAAGAGCCAAAAGGTTGGGGCAAGTGCAAATATGGGGAAATATTTCAACGAAACTACAGAAAGGGAATAGTTTTGAAGTTTAGACTACGGTACCTTCAGACTGATGACAGCCACTCTGTTAGCTGGCATTGAGCCACGATTCTCCATGCTCCAAGTCATTGACTTAAGGCGGGGCAGAATCATCTACATCAACAAAGGAATCAAGCAAGCCAAAGCATGTAAATTATTTCACATTATCCATTAAGTAGATCTATTTCCTATGAAGAAGACCAAAAAGAAAATGAACAAGAATGAAACAAAAGAACTTAAAATAACAATGCAAGAACAAGAACTGGTAGTAGCCAAGTCCATCATTAGCCTTGTACATTTAATGCACAAGCCTTAATGCAAAGCTCATAGTACATGCATATTTTTGGTTATTCCTCAACAGACCGGCTTCATGTAGATAAGTTTATAACCATTGAGAAAAGCACATCAACGTATGGTTAGGCCCTATTTTATTACTGATTTGGAATTTTGTAAAAAAATGGAACAGAAATAATTTGGTGATTGATTCCTTTGAATTTTATTCCGTATGGTTAGGCCCTATTTTATTACTCACTTTGAATTTTAAGTGTAACATAAAAACCTGAGAAAATATCACTAGAGAATCAGTGTGACATTCTGCAAATTAATTTTGTATGAATATGTTCAGTGAGTAATAAAATATCAATATCAGCACAATAATCAAAATCAATTATAATAATCATGAGAAATTCAACCAAAACATTTTTCTCCATACCATATTATTAAAAGGGCCATCATCCAAATGCAGAGAGATAAGGGACATAGGCGGTAGATGTGCATCGAAAAAGGTTGGTACAGGTGCAGGTGCAGGCGCAGGTGCAGGAGCGCCGACATCATTAAGATTGAAGCGAGGAATTGCATTTTCTGGCCGAGGCCACAATGTTGCTGATAATTCAGAAGTAGTGACAGGTGTCTTCCTGATATTGTCCTCCTGAGTATTTCCACCAGGAGGGCCAAGCTGTGGAACTTTCGGAGCATTTTTTTTTGCAGCCGCAACTTTTTTCACAGCTTCTCGTAGAGCACACATTGCCACATTGTATATATCTATGGATGCCGCCCCTTCCTCTGCATATTTGATGGCTTCATAGTATAGATTGTTGTGCCTCATGGTCAGAGATTCTCCACTATTCCCTTGAAGTTCAACTCCTTGATCATCCACTACAGCCCCACTTTTGGCATTTCTTGTCCATCGTTTCAAGATATAATGAGCTGGGAGGGTAAAAATGTTTTTCACTCTGAATACCGTCAACACATGCCTACAAAGAATGCCCGAGAATTCAAACAAACGACAACTACAACCAGCTCTCATTTTGGAAACATTGAACATTACAGTGCATGCCTTATGGTCTTCCTCAAATTTGGTCACCCAGTACGTGCTGCTTGCCCAATCCTCCTCGATTTTATCCGCAGTATAAACAAAAGTTTCAATTAATTCCTCCTGAAATTTTTCAAATATACTTCTTGTATAAATATCGGCCGCTTGTTTCTCCATGGGTGATGGCGTCTTCAAATCAGGTACAGAGTAAACTGTATCGTAGTCTGCCTCTACTTCCTTTCTATACCCACTCTCTAGAGCTTTTTCATACTGTTTAATAAAAGTTTGTAGAGTGGTATCTGCGTTCACATACCCATCAAATAATGAGCCCATAATCTCATTCCCATCAGTTGAAGGCATTTCCGCAAAGAATGTGTCTCTCAGGTAAACAGGAACCCATTGTCGACGAAGGTTATATATTGATTGAAGCCAGTCATTCTCCCTAAGGTTATACTTATCAAGAAGCGAGGCCCAACTTGATTCAAATTCATCAACTGTCTCAACCAGATTGATGCAATTGTAGAACTCCCCCTCAAAAGTCGGATTTGTACGGCATACATGGGCCAACTTCTCCTGACCTTCTCGTAGGATGTGCCACTTGCAAAAACGATGACGAGTTTTTGGGAACACCTGGGTGACTGCTCCTTGGATGGCCTGATCTTGGTCGGTAATTATTGAGGTCGGATGCCGTCCAAACATCGCTGAAAGCCATGTCTTAAATAGCCAAGTAAATGAAGCTTCGGACTCATCTAAAAGAAGTGCACAACCAAACACCACTGGCTGACGGTGATGGTTCACTCCCGAGAAATAAGCGAATGGGATTCGATATCGATGACTCCGATATCTTGAGTCAAGGGTAACCACATCGCCAAAGTGATTGTAGGCAATCCTTGATCTCGCATCAGACCAGAAAACATTACTTATGCGTTGATCCCCATCAACCTGTATTGCATAAAAGAAGGCAGGATTCTCAGCTTGCATACGCTTAAAATAGTCTAGGACACTCTGGGCCTCTCTTCCAAGGGTCCTCTGACGAATAGGAGCAAATATCCTGGGGTCCCGCTTAATGAAGGTAGGGGTAGGGGTGCTATTGCTCATTACACGAGATTCCTTCCTCCGCACGGGTGGATTACTCTTAGGTGTTACCTTTTCTTCTGGGTAAGTTTCAACAGGGACTTTGGCGGCAGACACAATCCGGCGCGGTCGAAGGCAATGCAATTTTGTTGGTGTCGCCAATGGATGGTTATGCTCTTTTTCGAATTGCGTAATGATCCATTTCTCCGATTCTTGTTTTTGTACAGTGAGCATAGCCTTGCAACCTATCCTTGTAACAGATTTTGGCAGCTCAATTTTCCCTTCAGTGCCATCCCTTTTCACCCGAAAACCCTCTTTCACACATACAAATTCCCGAATTGCCATTACATCGTCACGTTTTCCTTGACGCATGGGATTAGCTCGAGTGCTAAAACCCATACGTCTAGCATATGCAATGTAGAAGGCCTCTGCAGCCTCCTCGGATTCAAATTCCATACCCACACAAGGGTCTTTAGTTGCATCCCCGTCAGACCCAATTGAATCCTTTCCAGCGGAATTTTCAACCGTTCCATCCAAATCCGTATGTCTTACTGAATCGTTACCTTGGTTCATGGTGCTTTCAGTGACAGTAACCTACACATCAAACCCGGCAAAAATCTCACTCTTGCACAATTATAGACTGCATTAAACAGCACTAATTAACTACTGAATTAATTTTTGCAAAATAATTTGGTATCTAAGTTCGACAAAAGTGAATCCAGCACTGTCCAAGCAGTTAAACCTCTTTGTTTTTTCGGTTCACTGATATCTTACTCAGTTTATGGGGTTTCGAAGCCAAGTTTGAACCCATAATATACTACTAACACCACAGTAAGTTAATGTATCCCACCCCTATATTTTTCTTCGCGGTCATTGTCGTGCAGAAGAGGCCAGTTCCAGTGACCATCGAGTTCCATTTATAAAACGGATAGTCAAGTTTCTTTGCCACTAAACAGCTCTGGTTTCAATTCAAAACCTCACTACTGGCTCCAAGCAGCTACTTTCAAGATTCAATTCAACAGCAAAGACATCGACTTTCCATTATACAAAATGGAGCACTATGGTCAGCTGACCTCATTCCATGAAAGAAAGACCTAAAAAAGGAAACCCTAGATCCACAAAATTCACTAGAAAGGTCATCTATAAATAAAAAAACCATAAGAAATACCTTTCAACAATGATGAATAAACCCAGATCTGCAAAGGAGAACAAAAAAATCTTAACCCAAAACTCACACGAAAAAAAAATGGTTTATGAATTATACCTCGAGTTTATGAGGAGAAGCAGAAAATTTTCGTTATTTAGGAGTTAGCACCCTTAAAACACCTTTCTGAAGAAGATTTTTGCAGTTTGGTGGAGGACAAAACGCAATTCAGAGGGGAAGATTCGTGGTTTTTAGGGCTTTAGTAAGAGAAATTGAAAAGATTTCACTTTTTAGGGTTTCAGAGGTTTCATTGCGAGGGGTCAATGCGCGTAGAAAATATAAGAAACGGAGATTGCAGAGACTATGACGGAGAAGAAGACGAAGAGAGAGAGAGAGACTAGGGTTTAGGGTGGGGTTTCTTCTACTCGCGAGATTTACAGAGAGAGAAAAGAGAAATTATATTACGTGACGTCACCTAACTTTTTTCTGATGCTTCAGTTGCCGTTGGATCACAATCTAACAGCTGTTATACGTTGCCTTTAACAAAGCTTGTTAAGAGTAGATCATGTGTTAGCCACTAAGACAAGAAGATGTTCTTAGTACCGCATACAGAGGTACACTAATGACTTCCCCATTCTGTTCAAACACCTTTCTAACTAGAATGGCACGTCATAATTGATTCATCTATGTGGTTTTGCCTCACTAAGACTAGCTTAAGGTGTTAGATTAGAAACACCTAATATTTACTTTGTTCTGTTTAAGGGGATCAGCATTCCATGCCAAGTAACGACAACTAGTCATCCAATAAGTATTTTGTATTGCTATAACAAGCAATGGTCAAAGAATAGTTATTAGTTACTACTTACAGTCTATGGTTTTAAGTGTAGGCCATATCCTATAGCGGATATGCATTGGGTTACATATATAGGGTCAAATATCGGTTCATATAGGCCAATGTGACCAACCAATATCAATCCGATATGTCTCGGCTATAATACCAAAATGCCCTTTAGATCATTTTTAAAATTTATTTAATATACTTATAATATTTTAAAATAAAATAAAAAAAGTTATTTTAATATTGATCAAATTGGCCTATACGTATGCGCTATATCGATATGTATCGGTTTGAGACTCGATCGATATGTATCGGTTTGAGACTCGGCCGATATGCTCCAATACATCTCTATTTTAAATCATTTTTATAGTTTGTTCCATATGTGGCTCCTTATTTTATTGTTTTTGGTTATGTCATTTTAGGCTTTGCTCTAAGTGAAGCTATTGCATCACCTCCAACACTAGGGTTGCTATCAAGGTAATAAAATCGGTATTGAGTATCGGTCGTTGGAGGACCGATACAAATCGGCTGATATCGATATATATCCATAGTTTTTTTTTAAAATAAATAAATAAAATAAAATAAAATATAGGTATCGGCCGATACAGCCCCACATCGACCGATACCGACACTAAATTGGATACCGATAAGCATCGGGTTTCAAAGAAGGGTTTGCTATCGAGATTAACACAATGAGAATTTTTGTATGGATTTTTTAATAGATTGGCATAGAAGGACTAATAAGTTATAAGGTAAGGTTGACTCGCTTTCATTTGTTTTTTTTCCTCGTTGGTTTGCTGAGTGATATAAAAGAACTGGAGCTAGAGAGATATGAAATAATTTTTGCACATGGAAATTAATTGTGTGCAATAGTTATTCAATGTGCAATCATCCAAGTAGAAATTGTGTGTCCCAAAACAAATCACATGTGCAAGTATTAGATCTCTATAAGGAATTTTTCTAGGAAAATTTATACTTTCGGCTTTATAATTTTGCGTATTTGCAAAAACAATCCTATAGTTTCAAATTTTGCATAATAGGCCAGCTCCAAATCAAGTCGGTTCCACGTTTATATATATATATATATATGCTTTTTTTTTAATCAATTTTTCTTATATTGTGATTTCCAGATTCGACTACAGTTGGTAGCCCAGTGAACTGCAACCGGCTAGGTAAGATATTGATTACATTTTTTTTCTTAAGATATAGTTGGTAGTCTAATTTCGACTACAATATTCTTCTTAAGATATCAACCGCTATCTTATGATAACGATCGACATCTTAAGGTAGCGACCGACATCTTAAGGTAGTGGGTGCTATCTTATGATATCGGCCGCTAACTTATGATATTGGCCGTTATCATAAAGATAGCGGCCGCTATCTTATAATAGCGGCCGCTATCTTATAATAGCGGCCCGCCGACATTTAAATTGCAAGTCAAGTATGATATCTTTAATCGATCAATTTTTATTTTTTAAATATTATAGGTTGAAATGGGTGTTTCCCTTTTTTGCCATTTTGATTTTGTCTGTGTGGGCGATAATACTTACAACAGAGGACATCGAAGGATTGTCACTATCACGGAGAACATATCATTTGATCAATTTATACAGAAAATGTACAAGGTCAGTAGGACTCGACCGGAAGAACATTTTATTACACCAACGGTTTCATTACGCATAAGGAATGAGCTGGTGTTTGCCGAATTGTTGGACTCAAATGATCTTACAAACTTATTCAGAGCATATCGTATTGGTAATGGTGTGATAAATATTTATATCAAAAAATCATTAGTCACTCCTGTAACAGAAATTTTATCGTCTTTAGAAACATTTCAACCGTTTCAAAAAATGAACGAAGATCATCAAGAATGTGAGGAAAACGTCAGATTAGTAGATAATGAGAGTGTGAAACTAGAACATTCAATTGAAAATCAAGGAATTCAGTTTGAAGAGGAGAACGTCGTTGCACCGATGATAGTCGACGATGATAGAAATATGAATATAGGATTTTACCCCTACCGTAGGCCTCTGGAGCAACCCTCTTCAAACATTTGAATAAGAGAAAGCGTTAAAGATCAAAGATATTGTCCTCAAATGAATCCAATGCATGATATATCTCAGCTCAATTTCGAATCGATAAATAATACATTTGACTGGAATCAGTGGAAACATATTTAGGAGGCCTTAGTCCATATCAATGGCCTTCCGAACCAATAGCTTCGGAGCCAACGATAATCGAGCCTTCAATAGAACAGGCTCTCACACCTCAAACATTCCCACCTCGGTGAACCTCAACCCAAATAAATGCACATCAACCAAACGTGCATCGACAGACTTAATCCCAATCACGTAATAATCATCCAGTCGATGACGGTGATAGTGATCCTGAAAATAATGAAGCACCGCCATCGCCTATTTCGCGTGTTGATACTAATAGGAGAATTGATCAACCTCTAGTGGGCGAAGACTATCAGCTTAATAACTCAGAAGGTGATTATATAGATTCGGATGATGAGGAACTGTATGAAGGATGGCCAATTACTATTGGTCAAGAGTTTAAAAATAAGAAATCCTTTCAAAAAACTCTTAAAGAATTTGCAATGACAAATAATTTCTAAATTAAACTAATAAAAATCAGTCATCTTCGAGTTACGACGAGGTGTATTAAAGTAGGATGTGTTTGGCGAATACATGAATCGAAATTGGTGGGTGTGGATAATTTGCCGTGAAAACTTTCTGCCTGATACATATATGCGGAAGGCCAGCTTCTGGAAGCGAACATCGCCAATGTATGACATCGTGGATAGCTTTATTCGTGAGGGATAAGTTATTAAAGGGCTTTGACGAGACTCCTGCTTCAATAATTTTTTATATTAAAAAAAATGCGGTATAACAATAGGTTACTGAAAAGCATGGAGAGGAAAAGAAATGACATTGAATAACATCTGAGTTAACTGGAATGAGCAATTTAAGATGTTACCGTCCTATGTCACCGAATTATAGCGGGTCGATCCAGACGTATAGACCGAATTGTGTCGCGAGCCTGATAATGTATTTCAGAGATTCTTCGTAACATTTTGACCTAGCATTAGAAGCTTTTGTAATACTTTACGAAGAATAATTGTGGTAGATGGAACACATTTGCGGGGACAATACAAAGGAGTATTGTTAATAGCTACGGGAATAGACATTTATTCCTTATAGCGCTCAGTATTGTACCCAAAGAAAATAAAGATTATTGGACAAGGTTACTTGATCTATTAGGGAGACGTGTAATAGGAGACTTTGAAGAGCAGTTTGTATTGATATCAAACAGGCAGAAAGGTTTGATGGAAGCCGTAAAAAAAGTTTTTTCTAATGTCTTTCACAGCACCTGTATGTGACACCTAACTCTAAATATTTTTGATACATATAAGGATACATTCTCTAGATCGCTTTCTGGGTTGCTGCTCGTGCATTCTCGGAAGTAAAATTTAAAAGAATTTTATGAAAAATAGAAGATGACGCCCCCCGGAATGTATAACATGGATTAAAGAAATTGGTGATCATTTCTGGGTGTAGCTTATTTTCCAGGGGTGTTATGATATGTTGACAACTAATATAGTTGAAAGCATTAATAGTGTGTTGAAAATAGCTAGGAAGGAACCGATCATGACCATGTTAAAAACTATTCGCACAAAGGTAGCCGAATTTTATCTTCGTCGTCAGGAAGAAGGAAATAAAATGACATACGTGTTAACACCGATGGCCTAAGAGCACATAACACGAAATTTAGGATGGGTCTGTCGAAAGAACGTTATACCATATAGTCGCGATATATTTCAAATTAAACATGGTGATTACACTCACAGTATCGATCTAGATAAACGAACATGTAGATAGAGATGTTAGGCTAATTACTATGTTCACATGCGATCACCGCATTATCGCGTCGAAATAAAGAAAGGGAGATCCCCCAATTTTATGAGCACTGATTTACCAATAACTTATTTAGGAAAATTTATAAAAAACACTTTGTCTCGACCGTTGATAAGCGCCAATGGATTGCACTAAGAGACAACATTAAAGTTTTGCCTCCGTACAAGATTCGTCAAGCCGGCCGTCCGAAAAAATAAGAATAAAATCTAAAGACGAAGTTCGATCACCACGATGTAAAAATTATAACGAATACGGTCATAACCGACGCTCATGTAAATTTGTTAAAATTTGAAATTAACTTATATTATTTATAAATTATTGAATCTTATATAAGGGCTATCCACCTCTTAAGATAGCGACCCTAATTCTATTTATTTTTTTACAGACTATGTGATCTCATTAATATCATTAATATTGATCCCCTTACTATCTTTTATAACATTTCATAATCTATAAAAGATATCCAATGTTTTGGAAGAAATAGGGATCTCAACCAAGATAAAATCACATCATATCCTTATTTCATCTATTTGGGGCAAGAATTTATTAGGACTTTATTTCGTTGGTTGTTAACATAACCCTAATTCTCATTTTTCTATTCCGGGCTTGGGAGAAACAACAATACAGGATTACTTGTTTCCTTCTAAAAAAGGGTACCAATTTATCCATGTCTACACTCAGTGAGAATGTAATCTCACCTCATTCGAAACTGCTTTTGATCAGATGATGGAGACCATTTTTCATCCTAATCTTTAACCTAATAAATCTTGAGATTATGACCCTACTATCACCTGCTAACTTAAGTCAATGACCGCTGACTTAAGTTAGCGAATAATGTCTTTTTATAAAATTTATAAAGAAAAATTAAACAATTATAAAAAATTTAATGAAATGAAAATTATACAAATTAATTTTTTATAATGTTACCTATAAAATTGTAACAAAAATATTTATAAAAATATATAAAATATTAATAATAAAATATTTAACTCCTCCCAAATGTGGACAATGAATGTCCGATTTCAGCTTTAAATTATGGCATGTGTTTCTCTTCGAAATTAATAGACCGCCTTTAGGAGAAGTATTCTATATACTTCAATACATAAATACTGCAGTCCCAACTATTTCTTTGGAGCGGGAGATTGACATTGTTCAAGACCGTTAGGTTCCACTGTTGATCAAAAGCAAACTTCAAACCGGCAGTGTAAAGAAGACGCGAAAGGTGATGCAATAGACATCATTTGCGCATTTCGAACTTCCTTGAGCACTCTCGGTCTGCCGGATCTATCAACTTAATGACGTGATTAACTAATGAAATTATAGCCAATGCCCAGTGACTATATTTTTTACTATGCATCAGAAGAAAAGTTTGTACGAAAATCAAACAATTAAAATTTTAAAAAATCGTTAATGTTAAATCAAGCGAACTCTAGTATTAAAAAACGTACCGTTCCATAATCGACCGCGTGAATTTCGCGCCTATAATTGATAAGTAGGGGTTCAAGCAGCTTTAAATTGTGGCGAACCTGCCACTCGTCATAGTAGGCCTGCCACTTATCGAAGTCGTTGAGTGCTGTCAGACCTTCATTATCGATAAATTTTTTAAATTTTCTTTGATCTGCTTTAAATAAGGTCTGAAAGACGATAATATGCTAAGTAAATAAATTAAAAAAGTAAATTGAGAGTCATGAATGGAAAGACAGATAAATGAAAGAAATGAAACAATAAAAACTTGAAACCTTACCAAGGCGAACGCAGAAGTGAACTAGCTTTTTTCGATATTTTTCGAAAATATTGAATCGTTTATAATTTTAAGGACTTTCAAGTAAGCGTCAATGACTTCATTGTCGAGCCACGAGTGTCCTTTAAAGACCTTTAAAATCGCAACTATGACGTCAACACCCATGATATTATTGACGATCACAGTGTCCTCATCCGTCGGCCGATTCCAAAAACTAAGCATATATTTATGTTCCATAAATTATGGATCATCCTCCTCCTCCACAACCACTCTTGGTCTTTTAATAGCGGTTTTATGGGTCGGGGTCTTTCTCCTCTTTCGAGCACGCAAGTCATATCCCTCAACTTTACTCTTTGAAGTTGATAGTTTCACTAAATGTCGACTGTGACTCACGAGAATGCTAGGTAAGGGGAGCAACCTCATCACCCACTTGAGGTGCATTGAGTTCAAGGGAAGTTTGTAGGGCAGTGGGTTGAGGGGTAGTTGGTTTAGTAGCTGAAGTTCTGGGGGTAGTGGGTTGAGGGGCAGTTAGTTTAGCGGCAAAAGTTTGGGGGGCAGTGGGTTGAGGAGTAGGTTAAGGAGCAGTGGGTCTAGGGGCGGAAGTTTGGGAGGCAGTGGATTGAAGAGTAGGTTAAGGAGCAGTGGGTTTAAGGCCAATGGGTTTAGGTGTAAAAGTTAGGGGGGCAGTGGGTTGAGGAGTAGGTTGAGGAGCAGTGGGTTTAGGAGCAGAAGTTTTGGTGACTATTGGTTGAGTGGTAGTTGGTTGAGGGGTAAAAGTTTGAAGAGCAGAAGTTTGAGAAGCTGTTGGATGAGTGGCAGTGGGTTGTTTGGGAATGAAGGCTTCAAATAGAATAGAAGAAAAAATATCATCCTACATCATTGCAAAATATATTAAAAACAATAATCATATTTTTTTAAAATAACTTAAGTTGAGAATCACTATCTTAGGTTAGCGACTGACAACTTACATTATCGGTCGATAATTTAAGTTGTCATCCGATAAGGTAAGTTGTTAGCTGATAATGTAAGTTGTCAGCCAATAACTTATATTATCGGACGATAACTTACATTATCGACCGATAACTTAAGTTGTCGACTGATAATTTAAGTTGTCGGCCGCTCATGTATGTTATCGGACGATAACTTAAGTTGTCGACCGATAATTTAAGTTGTCGGCTGATAATTTAAGTTAGCGTTAATCTGTTAAAATTTTTTTTTCCTTAATTTTAAAAAGAATTGGTTTAGTACTTTTGTCAAATGAGATTTGATGGCTTCAAGATTCTTCCGTATTGCGTCATTTTCGTATGTTAATGACCCAACCTGATCTTATAGTGACCCTACTTGATCTTGTAATGACCCAACTTGCTCTTGTAGGGTCTTCTTGTCTCTACCTAGCTGTTCAATGGTCATCCCTTGCCCTTTAAGCACTATAAACGTATATCTGAATTCACCTTTCATCTCTTTAACCAGCATACGGAGAGATCTGCATTTTTTTCTCAGCTCAATTACTTCTTTGATTATATGTGGTTGCTTAGCCAGCTGTTCCCTGATTGGTTAGGGCCTTGATCGATTTTAAATATAATCCTTGCAAGTGCACAAGATCTATTGTAGTATGGCAAGAACAAGGGTATCGAACCCACAGGGAAATCTTAAATTTTAATTAACTCTTTCAGAGATTTAAAAACGTCTCCAAGGAAGTATCAAAGGGCAGATTCAATTTTACCAAAAATTTATCACACTTTTCCTGAATGCAAGAAAAATAAATTAATTAATCTAAACAACTAGTTACTGATGAATCTAAGAACAATATTTAAATGAGATTGAGGAATATGCTACCCTAGATTAGTACCCATTTTCTATCATTAAAACCCACAGTTTTATTAAAGCATCATTCACACCATCATTCATCTATAGAGATTATTTGTAATAAAATATGATCATCAATTCGGCATACCCTATCTAAAAACAATGTCTCAGCCTATCATTGCCGTATGAGTCATGTAAGAAGCATATCGTATCTCATGATGTTTAGATCATAACAGTAAGTACATAATCGCTCTGCAGCCTAGATCAGCCTGCAGGTCCAGATCTAGCGATTATAGCCGTTGATACGCGCAATCAACGGTCATAACAAAGCATGCAATATATTTTCAATAACACAAACTTTTAGCAAAACGATTCCATGATGACAATAATAGACTACAGTATTAATCATAAAAAAATTGCTACTTATCTGGGGATCGCATCTTCCCCGATCAACTGATTTAGCCGCTCATCTTTGGTGTATGATCTCCTTGTTCATTCAAAGTCATTCCTCTTTTCATTTCTTCCAAAAGATCTTTGTTTACAATGCCTTTTCCTAAATACAATCTATGAATGTAAAAGAGAGACAGTGCAAATCCTAAGTACAATCTACCCAGATCAAACCTTAGAAGAAGGAGAAGAGAAGAACTCTTAAAAAGATGCCCAGAGGAGTCTAAAACCAAAAATAATAATAATGAATAATAATCCTAAAAAATTCTCTTTTCTCGAAGTGTTTGATTTGGCTTTAAATAATAGCCACGTCGCAGAAGTGTCCCAACTCGACAAGTCAGGGTCGATTAATCGACCTTGCAAAAAATCCTCAAAATCTACTTTAAAGTGTCAGTTCCGTGTCTGACAGCTTTTTGTCCTCGATTAATCGACCAAAAGGGTCGATGCATCGACCTCCCAGAAATTCGTGAATTTCGGCCCACTTTTGTATCAGATATTTCTTTGGTATTTTAGTCATAACTTTTTGTCCCAAACTCGGATTAACATGATTCTTATACTGTTGGAAAGCTGATAGAAAGATCTACAACTTTTGTGTTTTGACAATTTCATAATTCAGCCATATTAGAGGTCCAAATTGAGCTGAAAGTTATACCAAGTTCTCGATGACCCAAAGTTGCAATGTTTTGACATTATTTTTAGAATTCTTGGGCTGTTTTCTGCACTTGGCTTGTTTTTACCTGAAACACTTCAAATCTAATAATTCTCATCAGATAGCCTTCATCGGATAGCTAAATGTAGGTATTTTAGGGGTGAAATATCATCATATTTCACTACTCATCAGGCCTAATCTCCGGTTGCTTGCCCTTTGATTTTGGATGTTGAGGTATAACGACCTCATACTCGTCATTTTTGTCACTGTCATCATCGTCATCATCGTCATCTAGGTGAGGCTCTTCTGCTCTTTTTTAGGGACGTATTTTGTAACTTGGGACATCGTCGTATTCATGTATCTTTTCTTCATCGTGAGCCTTCATGTATCTTTTCTTCATCGTGAGGCTCCTCAGCTCTTTCATGCTCCCTCTTCATCTCTCTTTGCATAAAAAATAGGCAAACTAAACGATACTGTAATTCATATTTTACAGCTTCAAGTTTTAAGATAACTTTAGACTTAAGAAATTTTTCTCGATAATAATTTGGATTACGGCTGAATTTCGGCCCTTCCCATTTCAATAACCTCGAAAATGGATCTTTCAGCTGAGTAAGAGCGGTGGTGACTCCTGAAAAGTACTCAAACGCCTAAATCTGTAGAGTGATAGTGCATCCATAGATGTTATAATGCCCATTTTCTGACTTTTTGGCCGCTTCCCTTCTGACGATCACTTTCGATATGCACTCTACTAAAGTTTTGTAAACTATCAGGCCCCACAGAAACTCGTAAAACTTTTCAAGGTTATCTACTAATTCCAAGTACTCATTGTCCACTTCCTGATATGTGTTCGGAAGTAAGAAAGAGCATAAAAAAAACAGCAACGATAGTTTCAAAATTTCATTGTTGGATAGATGAGCACTATTAACTATTTCTTTAATACGAGATTTTTTAGCCGGCTTCCCAAGAAAGAATTTGTATTGAATAGTTTCTTTCTCTAGCACGGTCACATGCTCAGACTCAGGTTCCGTCAACATATTTAGGTATAAAATCAATGATATATCGGACTCTTACAGCAGTACATTGGTGTTCATTACTTTAAAAATATTATCTTTAACCTAAAAGCTTAAAATCGTGTCAACCAAGTCTCCAATAAATCCTAATTTCTCAGAAATCCTAAATAAATGACCGAAAATTGAATCATCTAGTATCTTCTTCCTCTCTTCGTTACAATACAAGTAAAATTTTCTAACACTAATTTCAGAACACTTCTCAAAGGCCTTTAGAGATATAATCATTTTACAAACACTTAGTGGGAATTGCAAAATATATAACAACAATTAATTAACAAAAAAAATGTAAATAAAAATATTTCGATAACTTACCGACAAATTAAGTTATCATCTACTAACTTACATTATCGGCCGATAACATAAGTTAGCAGACGATAACTTACATTATCGGCCGATAACTTAAGATAGCGGCCGATAATGTAAGTTTTCGTCTAACAACTTAAGTTAGCGGACGACAACTTTAGTTATCGGCCGATAATGTAAGTTAGTGGACGATAACTTAAGTTAGCGATAAGTTAGCGGGTTAGGTGAGAAAGATAACGGATGACTATATGTGTTTAAATGTAAAAAAAAAATTACTTGAAAATTTTTTATGTCTATTTTTTCGCTTTGTCGCCGATATGCCGCCGCTCTCTCGATTTTTATATAAAAGTTAAAGTTAAAAGTGAATAGTAAAAAATAAAAAGTAAAGTAAAAGTTAAAGTTAGCATTTAAATAATGTATTTTAAAATTTAATATCTTTATTGAAAATAACAAGGTCGATGCTGACGTGGAACTGGCTTGGCTTGGAACTGGCCTGTTATGGAAAGTTTGAAACTATAGGACCGTTTTTGTAAATACGCTAACTTATAGGGCCGAAAGTGCAAATTTCTCATTTCTCTACAATGAGTTACGGGCTTTTTCTGAACTCATCCTACTTTACAATGAGTTGTCAGTTGTGCATTTATTTGGACTGTGAGATGTGCACGTCTACTCACTGTAGGCTGACATGACAAGCTCATGTAGGCAATGAGCTCTTAGCTCATCGTAGACATTCTAATATGATCGTCCAATCAATAAGTTGCTCTTTGTTTGTTGTCTTGTTCTTCATTGTCCTTCATCACTATCATGGCATTATCTAATCTATTTGGTGTTAGCTTTACAAGACCTATTTCTCCGTTCCTATATAATTAACGTAATAATAGATCTTGTCATAGGAATTTAATGAGGTTTTTTACAATTGGCTAACAACCTAACACTAGCCCTCCTTCTTTCTCATTCGGGCTTCAGATCGATAACATTAGAGTTGATTATTTCCTTATTGGATCTATTAAAATTAGAGTCGTTCTAATCAACTCAATATAGAGATTTTGGCTATGATTTTATCAAAAGCTTTAAAATAAAAGGTCTCTAACTCACCTTGATTGTGGGCCATGAAAGATGGGTTACTGCTTGGATCTTCAACGATCTTCTCATTCTCAATACCTCCGAGCACAATGGGAATATTTTTGCTAATAAGGAGGGTTAAAGTGTATCGAGCAATCGTTGAAATCAAGCATCCTTATATTTATAGCTAATGAGCCATTCCCATTAAGAACTTAAATTACCAATTATATTATGATTGAAATTCACAATCATACTCAAAATAAAAACTTAATTATTAATTGTTTATTCTCTCAAATTCACCGAATTAGCAACTATAACATCTTAAAATTGATCTTACACCATTCACCGGCCAACGAATTGACCATTGTGACGGCCACCAAAATAGAAACTTCTAATAGTCAGCTACTCGGCCACATTAAATCAATAAACTTTGATTACCAAATGTTAGCTAATCTTTTTTGAATGACAAATCCTAATCAATTTCAATCAAAGTCTTTATAATTAGTCTGATCCAGTGAGAATAATTAACACATGATCAATGTAATCAATGCATCATGTCATCAATACATGACTGTTCATTAGTTACCGTATTAGAATTCATTACCGACATGGATTCCAACTAACATGATTTCACATAGATTGCAAGTTTACAAATTAAATAGTGATAACAAGTTAACTTAATATATTATTGGTCCTACTTTATTATCATCTATCGGCATCATATATTTCAAACTTTTATTTGCAAGAAAAAGGGAAAACAAATAAATTATCTTTATTTCAGATCAATTTAAACAAATATAGTCACTTTTTAAATTCACTCTCAAAGGCTATCAAAACTATCATTTAATCTCATGCGTGCAACGTGCTCCAAAAAGAGCTTGGGAGGTAAGCCTTTAATGAGAATGTTAGCCAACATGAGTGTCGTACTGATCTTTTCAACAGATACAATTTGATTATGAATTTTCTCCCTTACAACAAGATATTTGATATCAATATATTTGAAACATCCACTAGTTTTGTTATTATTGGAAATAACAATCGCAATGGAATTGTCACATAAGATTCTCAATGGCCTTAAAATACTATCAACAATTCAAAGCCCTGAGATAAAAAATTTCAATCATAACGCCTCACATATTGCTTTACAATATGCAACAAAATCTACTTTCATAGTAGAAGAAGTAGTCAGCGTTTGCTTAACGTTGTTCCAAGATACAAGTCCACCTACAAGCATACATATATATAACCCGATATGAACCTACGGGTGTCTTGACACCCAGCATAATTGGCGTCCGAATAACCAATAACTTCAAGGTTATTCGACCCTTTGTATGTGAGTATGTATTATTTTGTCCCTTATAAATAGCGAAATTTTTTTTAACTGCTTTCAATGGATCGAACCAAGATTATATTGATATCTACCAAGCATGTCAACTATATACGCTATGTCTGAACGAATATAGACTTGTACATACATGAGATTCCCAACTGTCGATGCATAGGAAATTGTCTCTATTTGTTTTCTCTCCAAATCGATCCTGGGACTCTGAAGTAGACTAAATTTATCACTCTTAATCACATGGGCAACAGTAGCGAAATAATTATGCATGCTGAACCTTTTGAGAACTTTATCAATATAAGCTCTTTGAGACAATCTCAATATGTCACGGACTCTATCACGATGAATCTCAATTTCTATCACATAGGAAGCTTCACCATTCATATCAAAATTCTTTGATAGAAAGTTCTTTGTCTCATGTAACATGCTCAAACTACTACTAACAAATAATAATAATCAATAAATAATATAAAGATGATAAATTTACTCTCACTGATTTTAAGATATATGCATTGATTCACAATATTTTTTTAAAAATCGAAGTTTGAAATCATTTCGTGAAATTTTAAGTATCATTATCGAGATGCCTACTTTAAACTATATATAGGCCTTTTGAGTCTATAAACTACATGGTCCCCCTTAACCTGAAAACCTTCAGGTTATATCATAAAGACATCTTCATGCAAGTCACTATTCAGAAAAATAATTTTTACATCTATTTGATGCAGTTCTAAATCAAAATGAGTTACAACGTCATGACTATCTCGAAAGATTCCTTTCTAAAGACAGGAGAAAATATCTCTTCATAATCTATTCCCTCCTTTTGAGTGAGTCCTTTGGCGACTAATCTAATCTTGTATCTTTCTCCATTACCCATAGAGCCTTGTTTCGTTTTATATACTCATTTATACCCTACAGGCTTGACTCCTTTAGGTGACTTGTAAAGATCTTAGACTGAGTTATGTTTCACCGATTCCAACTCATTCTTCATAGCTTCGAGCCATTGAGTTGAATGTCGCTCATTATAGCTTGGTTAAAAGAAATAAGATTTGTTTTCATTGCCAAAGTCATACTCACTCTCATTGAAGTAAACAATATAGTCATTAGAAATGGTTGATTTCTTTGCTCTCTTTGATCTATGCAATTATTAATCATTGGCGATCACCATAAGAGCAAAAGTCTCCTCAATATGGGGTGTTTCAATAGGTATAGTCTCAGGTACATTAATACTTTGAATAATTGGTATTGATGTCACCTTTTCTTAGATAAAAGGGATATAAATTATAACCCTATTCTCCTCAAAAGTGATTTTCCTAAGGTTAACACTCTCATTGTCTTTATAGTCTTCAAAGAATTTCGCATATCTAGTCTCAACAATCCTAATACTATTTTGGGAAAATATAAATCTATAGCCTTTTTACATATCAAGGTCACCAATAAAATGATAACTTATAATTTTAGGATATAATTTTTCTAATTGTAGATTATATACCTTTGTTTACGCTAAACAACCCCAAATGTGTAGATATCCTAAAGTTGGTTTTATTCTTACCCATAGCTCATAAGAAGTTTTAGGAATAACCTTACTAGGAACCCGATTTAGGATATGCACCGTTGTTTTCAAGACTTCTCACTATATCCATAAGAGTACGATTTCGTCGCTCAACTACACCATTCTGTTCAAATGTACTGTACAACAATGTCATGCTCTTGTAGATATAAAGCGAATGGTCATGGATTGCGACCTGTTTCAGAGTATCTATCATAGTACTCTCCGTTTATATCAGATCTCATAATTTTAATCTCCGAATTGAGTTGTAACTTAACTTCGGCTTTATAGATCTTAAACATATCCAGAGCCTCAGATTTTTTATGAATGAGAAATATATAATCGAAATGAGAATAATCATCAGTGAAAGTAATAAAATACTTTTGGCCACCAATAACAGGAGTTAAAAACAATCTACAAATACTAGTGTGGACTATTTCTAGCAAACTTGTGCTCTTGATAACTTCGTTCTTTTTAGTCTTTGTGAATTTTCTTTTAACGCAATCTACATAAGTATTGAAGTGAGAGAAATCGAGCTTATTGATTATATCATCTTTAATTAATCTTTCTATTTTATCCTTAGATATATGGCCTAAACATTTATGCCATAAAATGGATGAGTTGTAGATTGCTCATTTTCGCTTCTTACAATCATGACTAACTTTAGCATCCATATACATAGACATTAAAGATTGGGCATAAGATGAATCCAAGTTCAATTTATAAAGATTGCCTACTAATGAGAGTGACTATAATATCAGAATCAAATAATAGAGTAAAAATATTATGTCCAAATTTAAATTTAAAATCTAATGAATCTAATTTAGAAACAAATATAAGGTTTCTAGTGATACTTGAAACGTAAATATATCAACTAAATCCAAAATGAAACCACTATCTAAAACAAGACGGAGAGTCCTAATGACCTCCATGTCTGCTTTTACTCAATTTATGAGTTTGATGATTCGTTTGCATTTACTTAGCTTCCTGCCAAGGATCAAAATTTTGGTCGAAATGATAAAAAATTTGGTCCGAAATTTTGGTTTCAGTCCCCACTGAAACTGAAATGATAACACTAATTTTCGAGTTTTTTTGTATTGGTTTGAAAATTTTGATCCAAATTTTCGATTTCAGTCTCCACTGCAACTGAAATAAAATTCAAAATTTTTATCCTTGATCCCTGCATTGATTTACTTATGTGAATAGTTATATCAAAATCTATTCACCAAGTATTGCGTGGAGCATCAACATAAAGTGATTCAAAACTACAAAGACTAGGTCATTACCTTTTTTAACTAGCCAATCTTTGTATGTCTGACAATCTTTCTTGACGTGTCTCTTCTTCTTACAAAAGTGACACTTGATGCCAGAATTACATTTGCTAGTTTCTCCTTATTTGGTTTCCTGTTGAGAGACTTTCATGTTTTTCTTTTATATGGTCCATTCTTTCTCTTGAAATTTCTTTTTTGATAGTCTAAAAGCAATGTAATGAGCACTTTTAGGTTTTCTAGTCATAAGTCTTTTTTCTTCTTGGACATAGTGATCGATTAACTTGTTCATCTTTCATTTTTCTTTTTGTGTGTTATAATTAATCTTGAATGAGTGAAATTATATAGGAAGATAAGTCATAATGAAGTGAATAAGATAACCCTCAGAAAAGCTCATATTTATTTCTTTCAATTGAGCAGTCATGCCACTCATTCTCATAATGTGCTCGCGTATGTCACTATGACCATCATATTTCATGATTTTTATTTTACAATAAGACTACTAGCATGTGCCTTAGAAGTCCCCTGAAATTATTTTCGAATGGCTTGCATATAATCCTTTGCATTGTGCGAGTCAAAAATACCTCTCTGAATCGCATCAGTAATGAAACTCTTTATAATCACGACGCTCATACTATTTGATCTATCCAACTTTTCTAAATCCATATTATTTATTTTCAGATCCTCAGCTGAGGCTCAGCAGTGAGCACCTTGGGTTTATCAATTGTATAATATAGTCAAAATCTATGCAATCTAGAATAATTACAACTTGTTCCTTCCATTGCCATACTTTGAGTCACTCAAAAATTCAATTTGACCAATCATAGTAGTAATAGAAGATAGATTCAATATTGCACAATAGTTAAGGGCTTTATTATGTTCACATAAGTTATAGTAACTATCCATTCCATAAGGTTATATTTATAGTGTTTTGCGCAAGAGTTAAATTATATTAAGAAATATAATAAAAAATAAAATCAATGTGATTTTATTGAGAAATAATTTACATCATTTTAATCCTCTGTTGGGTCGAGTCATAACACACTAGCTGTTTTCACAAATCTATATTATTGATTATAATACTAATTGCATCATTATAATCCTCCATTGGGTCAAGTCACAATACACTAGCAGTATCCACACACAAAATAATGAATAATAAAATATAACTATTAAACAACATTAAGTGATTCATCACCATT
Source organism: Chloranthus sessilifolius (assembly GCA_021018995.1). Classification (NCBI taxonomy): domain Eukaryota; kingdom Viridiplantae; phylum Streptophyta; class Magnoliopsida; order Chloranthales; family Chloranthaceae; genus Chloranthus; species Chloranthus sessilifolius. The sequence goes on along the minus strand of CM037584.1, from coordinate 50,316,052 downwards.
GGACAGATGTAATCCTTCAAGTTGTGATGCCAATGTTTACGACACACTGTCACTAAATTTATAACATGGTCTCCCTTTTTTTTTTAGAAAAAAACTTAAAATTTAACCGCATTACGAAATCACAACACCAGAAAAGACTATCACCATTGGACAGAAGAATCCTTCCAAGCTATGTTTTCTATTTGAGTTTGATAAGATTTTAAATGGTCACTTACAAAAGTGACAAATAAAAAAAAAAAAAAAGTCACTTAATAATTTCAATAAACGTGCTCATGGCAACAAGTAGCTTAATAGTAATATCATCTTATCACATAGTACCATATAAGCAAATTAAAATAAATAAAACCTATGCAATTCATATGAGTTTCAAAAGCTAACGATGTAATGAAATAAATAACATACAATTTTCATAGTCCCAAAATAGAAAGAAAGTATTTCCATAACACGAGTCTCCAAAAAATCAAAGAAATCCTCGAAAACAGAAATTAGATTAGCAATTCTAATGAACTAGAAATTACATGAAGGTATCATTATAATATGATGCCAAAAGCCAAACAAAGTTGATGCATGTAAGATGCCCTGAAAATAATGTAATGAAGTTAATAACTATCACAGGTTATAAGCCTAAAAAATATGTAAAAGTATTTAAAAGCATTAACTATGGGTATCAAGCATTATCATTCTCAAAGTATGACCTTCAAGACATATATTGCAAATGTACTTAAAGTCATAAAGACGAAAACTATAATGGCATATGTGACAACTTTGTAATAATTAAAAAAAAAAAAAAAAAATAACTCATATATGACAAAGCAATAAAGATAAAACTATACAATTATATAACAATTGTGCATTTATAATAGAAGCACAAAATATTATGCATTTGCTAAATAGTCTATAAGACTCATTGTTTTCTCCAATCTATATGTTTCAGAACCACTATGAAACACAAAGAAAAGGGGGCGAGGAGCGACAACCAAGCATACAGGTAGACAGAAGCGCCAAAAGGACTAAAAATCTCTTGAGAACAAAATGCCCAAACGATTTGAACAACCAATTTGCTAGAAAAATATCTAAACGATGAAGACAAATAAGAACAAAAACTCATCTAAAGAAGTAGGCGATCAAGAAAATTAATGATAATGCTTTGATTAAACCATAGCGTAAACCTTGTTTTGATACTATCTGTTAACATTAGAGACATTCTAATCAACTCATTATAGGGATCTTGGATATGATTTTATTAAAAGTTTAAAAATAAAAGATCTTTAACTCACCTTAATTGTGAGTCATGAAAGATGAGTTGCTGCTTGGATCTTTAACAATTTTTTCATTTTCAATACCTCCGAGTACAATAGGGATGCTTTTGCTAATAAGAAGGGTTGAAGGGTGTGGAGCAATCATTGGGACCAAGCATCCTTATATTTATAGCCAATGAGTTCTTTCCATTAATGACTTAAATTACTAATTATATTGTGATTGAAAATCATAATCATACCCTAAATAAAAACTTAATTATTAGTTGTTTATTCTCTTAAATTTACCGAATTAGCAATTATAACATCTCAATATTGATCTTACACTATTCACCGATCAACATATTGACCATAGTGACGGCCACCAAAATAAAAACTTCTAACAAAATCATCAAAATATAACTATGTGAGTGGACTAACATCATTATGACAATAAACTCCGATGCCCGCATCAAATATTGCTTGTAATTAATGACGTACGTTAGGATTTTTATTGATAATGAATTGTGAGAAAGCATGAATCTACACCTGCAGTGTTCTAAAGTTGGTAGGAAGGCTAATCCTGTTGTGAAAGAGGACATGACATGTATGGCACATATCTATATCTCTATGGTACATATTTTTATCTATCATACGTAGGGTTTAACCAATAAAAACTAAAAACTGACAACAAACATTTATAACCATGTGTATGTCTCACAATTGCCTATTTGACACAAAATACCATATAATTATAAAAGGTAGGGAGAATACATGTCACCATAGTGACCAAAAGCGCATTTATTTTTTGGAAGAACGCATTTAAATAAAAAAAAATTTAAAACGAACAAAAGAACCCGAAAAAATGCCATTTTCAAAAAATTCCTGTTTTTTTAGAAAAAAAAACATATTTTAAACCCATTTTTTAAAACTCGTGTTTAGTCACGATAAAAATATTTTTTTACTTTTATAATTATTGATTTTTTTATGTTTTAAAAATTCTCAATTTTTTTTTGTTTTTTGATATTTTAAAAGTTATTTTATTTCCGTACCTAGACTTTAGTCACTATGCATGTTAGTACCCCCAATAAAACTTGAACAGTTTTAATTACCATCATACCAAGAGACATAATCTAATAGCTCGCGTTTCTGCTCATGCACAAAAGAAACATGATTGTAATAACAAGTAGATAGGAGAATGTTTTTTAAAAGCTTTTTTTTTTTTTTGAGAATGTTTAAGCTATACCTATTAATAAGCTATATTATATCACGTACAAGTTTTTAAAAGCTATACCTATTAAAAGGCTATATTATATCATATACAAGTTTTAACTAATGGTCGCCACCATAAAATTGCCAAAAGTAGCTTTAATATGGGGTGTTTAAATAAGTGCCGATTAACGGCAAGTAAAAATTGCGTGTCGTCTTATGGTGCTAGCCATTAATAAACTCTATTAGCACTTCTCTCGTCACCTTCTTTCATTTCTCATTGCCATCAAAGTGCCAAACCTAAAGTCAGCACTTAAAAAACTAAGAAATCCAATAAAATTGAGGCTCCCTCAAAGGTAAAAGCAACTTGCATCACCAGAAGAGCTCATACCCCTTTCACAAATCCTAATTTTCGAGTTCCCTAATCGTAACCCCAACACAGCACTAATCAGCTTGGAATTATAGAGGCTTCTTTACAGCGCTATCCCTCTAGCTAAAATCTTATCTCCCTCAACCTTTGTAGCCAGGTTGTTTTCTCTCTCTCTCTCTCTCTCTCTCTCTCTCAATCGTTTAGTTGCTAGAAGTTTCTATTTTGGTGACTATCACTATGATTAATCCGTTGACCGATGAATAGTGTAAGATTAATCTTGAAATGTGTAATTGCTAATTCGGTGAGTTTGAAGATGATACGCAACTAATAGGTAAGTCTTTTAGTTACGATATGATTGTGACTTCTAATCACAATATAATTAGTAATTTAAGTCCTTAATAGGAAATAATTCTTTGGTTATAAATATAAGGGGTGCTTGGTTCCAACGATTGCTCACATCCCCATTGTGCTAGGAGATATTGAGAGCGAGAAGATCGTTAAAGATCGGCAACCAACCATTAATGACTCACACTTAAGGTGTGCACATATATTTAATTTACAAGCTATTGATTTATTGTTTTTGATTAAACATGCACCCAGATCTTAGGACTTATTTTGGATGGTCGGATCGATAGATCCATACAGATCCAACATTGGTAACTCTCAATCAATTTTTTTTAAGTTGCACAAGATCAACGACATTAACCCTTAAAGCTTTGTTTTTATCGATCTGAGCTCTTTTTTTTATTATTCTGCTTCACGAATATGTAATCTTAGGTTTGAATCTTTTCTTCTGTTATTTCACACTTTCTAAAATAGTTTCATATGGTGTTACGTTTTCAAGTTGATTGCCCAAGATTGGGTCTTTCACTTGTCTCTCTTTCAAACCACTACTGTTTAACTCAATTTTTTGTATTTTGATATTATTCGTATATGAGATTTATGCTTTTAGTCAAGGTTTTTCTTTTAATTTGATTCATTTTGTATATTTTTGGTGGGATAATTAGAGAAACATGCCTCAAAAACAACTTTTTAGCAAAAAAGACCCGACTCCAAATGCTTTAGAAAAATTGTGTTTTCACGGATTTTGGAACTTCATAAAATCGTGAAAGCACCGTTTTCTCTTAAACGTTTGTAAAAAACAATGTTTTCATGGTTTTCTGAAGTTCCAAAATCCGTGCAAGCGCGGTTTTTCTAAAATGTTTGAAGTCAGGTTTTTTTTGCTAAAAAGTTTGTGTTTGAGGCATTGTTTTCTAAAGTGCCCTTTTATGATTTTAACCTTTTTCTAAAAAATATTTAATTTTTTCTAAGTATGTGTGCTTTCGGGATCTTGCACATTGGATTTGTGTCGTTGCACATAGTTTAAAAAGAAAGACATCCAAAAATTTGGTCGAAATGATCGAAATTAGCAATTTCGGTTCCCACCGAAACGATAATTAGGACCAAAATTTCGGTCCAAATTTGTATGGGACTCAAAATTTTGGCCAATTTTTCGGTTTTCGGCCGAAATTTTACCTGAAATTTTGATCTTTGCTTGTGCCACATGGATCACTAAGTCGTATGATTTGAAGGGTCACGGTGTAAAGAATCTTTGATGCCAAAGATTGGCACCAAACATGGTCTCTATCATCCGATTCCACATAGTCAACCACTAAATTTGCTGATGGGCGCTATTGAATCTAGTGATAGAGATTGTGCTTGGTGCCAATCTTTTGCACCAAAGATTTTACATCATGGGCTTCAAATCAGACGACTTAGATTATATTCCACATGGCACAAGTCCCAAAAATACAGAGTTTTTATTTTTAAATTCTGTGCAACGGTGCAACTTTCATGTGCAAGTAGTCACTCACAAAACAAAATCCTTAAGCCACTTTTGGCAGGTGAACACTCTTGATGAAAGATTAATCCTCCTTAGCTACGGTAGTAATTACATTGATACTTTCTAATCACAAGTCCGAGAGGTCAAAAGGGATAGTGTTATATGGAGGATAGATTTTAAACAAACAAAGTGCAGGCGGCTGATATGGGTGACGCAATTGACTGTAAGTGCGGTGGAGTTCAATTAATGCAAGTCGGTACAGCCAATTATGTCGCGCCACATCAACCGCCTGCACTTTATCCTTAACAAATATGTCCTTTTTTTATAATTTTTCAGGTCAAAAGCTATGTTTACGTGAGTTGCATGCTCATAAATAATTGTGCACCTCCTACCTCTCTTCTTTTCTCTCACCTATCATTTATCAAAGAAAAAGTTGGGCACTTTCATCTAGGCTTGTCGAATTTTAAGTGATTTTGTTGAATAGACTTTTCATTCTCCATTAAATTTTTTTTTTATGCTCCACTAAAGTCTCACATATATCCATTTAGTAATGCATCAAAAGAGGACATAGAATTGGTCCCATATGTAGGGAATGCTAGGAGGGGTAAACTAGACCCAACCTCGCAGACTTTTTATATCCAAAGTGGTTGTTTTCCCAACTTGTTAAAATTATAAAATAAAAAATAAAATAAGAAAAAGATGAAAGAGAAAAGAAGATGATAAAAATATAAAACAAATAAATTATCAGAAATTGATTACATTAGTTTATTGTGTTAAAGTATTCTGACAAGAAAAGTGCATAAATAAAATTACAAATATAATTGTGAATGATTACAATTGGTTTAGATAACTGATATGGATAGTTATCAAAGTAATGTTTACTCTAAGATTACAAATACAAGATAACTAACAGGTGGTAAATAGTGATATATGAAACAGTAGGAGAATAAGAGTTTTATTTTTCTTGCTTTTACATTGAGGAGTACATGAGTATAAATAAGCAAAATCATATCAGTTGAATCCCTTAACTAGTTGGAGCCAACTAACTGTATATATACAAGAGAGGAAAGATTTAGAATCCTAACAAATTAGGAGATTGCTCCAACATCAAAAGAGGAGGCAAATCGAGAAATCTTATCAAACAAAATCAAGAATTTAAAATCCTAACAAATTAGGAGATTGTGCTAACATCAAAAGAAGAGGCAAATCAAGAAATCTTATCAAGTCAAATCAAGAAATCTTATCTTTAGCTTCTTCTGTGGACTTGGTCAAATGGGATGAATCAGCATGGGTGGAGGATTGATTTGGTGTGTGTCTATTATACCCCCACAAGCGAATGGGGCGCGGGCAAACCATCAGCTTGGCCTTGAGTGTCTGAAATCAAGCTGACAAAAGACCTTTAGTGAAGATATCAACAACTTGGTCAATGATGTGGATGTATCGGACATCCAATTCCTTCTGAACAACCTTCTCACAAACATAGTGAAAATCGACCTCTAAATGTTCAATCCGGGCATGAAAGACCGGATTAGAAGCGAGGCAAATCGAGTTTATATTGTCACACCAAATTAGTAGAGTGAAAGAAAGATGTATGTGAAGATCCCAAAACAATGAGCAGAGCCATGACATTTTTGCTGCAGTATGTGCAAGTTGGCGAAATTCGGACTTGGTGTTAGAGCGAGATATGATGGACTGCTTTTTGGCACTCCAAGAAATAGGATTATAACTCAGGTAAGTACAATATCCACCAGTAAATTTTCGATTAGTCGGGCAATCCGCATAATCAGCATCGGTGCATAAATTGACACACTTGGTTAACGGCAAAGGCCAAGTCGGGGCGTGTAAGAGTAAGATATTGCAATGCACGCACAATACTACGATATTTGGATGGATCCTTGAGAGGGTCTCCGTCACGTGGGTCTAATTTTTTTGCACTAAGGGTAGGAGAAGCAATTGGTTTAACATCTTTCATGTGTGTGTGGCGAAGAAGATCAACAACATAGTTGGCTTGAGTAACACTACAAAAAATAGGACTATTAGCGACAATTTTTTGGAGCAAAAAACTGTCACTATTAATCAAAAAGACTATTAAGACTAATAGCGGCAAAGGTATTAGCGGTAGTTTTTTGTTAATAGGACAGTTTTTGGCTGTCGTTAATAGTCTTGTTTTTTATAGTATAAGGTGAAGACCATTGTTGGACCATGCAACCTCAATACCGAGAAAATAATGAAGAAGTCCTAAATCTTTCATAGCAAAAGCCTTGCCCAACGTAGAGATCAGCCAATGAAGATGTTGCTCACTATTGCCGATAACAAGAATATCGTCCACATATGCTAAAAGCAGAATTGTGTTGCCTTAATGATGATATGTGAAGAGAGAGTAATCGCCTTGGAATATACAAAACCAAGATTTTCAAGATAATCAGAGAAGCGCTGAAACCAGGCCCGTGGAGCTTGCTCCAAGCCATAAAGAGATCTGTTTAGTCGACATATGTGATGAAAAAAATTTGGGTCCTCGAATCCTTTAGGTTGGCGCATGTACATCTTTTTATTTAAAAACTCGTGCAAAAATGCATTGTGGACATCAAGTTATCGTATTGGCCATTGTTGATGGATGACAAGAGCAAGAACAGTCCTGATGGTAGTATGTTTAACCACTGGGCTAAATGTCTCGGTATAATCTAAGCCGTATTATTGATGGAACCCATTTGCGACAAGACGAGTCTCGAATCGTTCGATAGAGCCATTGGCACGTCGCTTGATCTTATTCACCCATTTGTTAGACAAAACATTTAAATGAGGTAGTGGTGGGACAAGAGTTCAGGTACAATTTTTTTGTAATGCGTCAAACTCGAGATTCATTGCAGTTCGCCATTCGGGTTGTTTAACCGCATTGCTAAAGCATGACGGTTCATAAATAATGAGAATCAATGAGGCCGATAAGGCATATTTTGGGTTCGATTTTCTTATACCATGCTGAGCATGAGTTACTATCAAATGTGGGCGGGACTGTAGCGGAGGTACTGGTGCAGCAAGCGAAGAGTTATCCATGGTAGGAGATGAAGCGGTAGGTTCCAAAGTTGTGGAAGTGGTATGGGTAGTAGGTGGAGAGACCAAGGATGTCACAGTGGGTGTTGGGAATGGAGTTAGTTGTGGTGAGAGAGATATGATCGTGGGAGACACACTATCCACAAGTAGATAAATGGGCGGTGACTTGTTCTTGAACCGAAATTGTAATTCATTAAAAATAACATGGTGAGAGAAGAAAATATGTCAAGTATCTAAATCCAAACATTGGTAACCACGATAGTTAAGAGAGTATCCCAAAAATACATACGGTTTAGAGCAAAATTGCATTTTATGTTTGTTGTAGGCTTGCAAATAGGGAAAACATGTGCAACCAAAAACCCGAAGAGATGAGTAATCGGGAGGGTTTTGAAACAAGCGCTCATACGGCGAAAAGTGGCCCAGTACTTTAGTTGAAAGCCGATTAATCAGGTAAACAACAGTGTTAAATGCACCAACCCAATAACAAATGGGCATCCCAGCATTAACTAAAAGAGTAAGGCCCATATCAACGATATGATGATGCTTGTATTTTGACACACCATTTTATTCGGGTGTATAAGGACATGATAATCGATGAAAAATCTCTTATTGGGTTAGGTATTGTTTAAACCGAGCACTGGTGTATTCCCCTCCTCCATCACTTTGAAAAGATTTGATGGATGCTGAAAATAATTTTTCAACATAAGTTTTAAAGTACAAAAAATAAGTGAAGGCTTCATGTTTATATTGTATTGGATATATCCACGTATATCGAGAAAAATCATCCACAAACAGTATGTAATTTTTGGAACCCAAGAGAGAGAGACACGGAGACATCCAAATATCAGAATGAATCAATTCTAGAAAAGAAGAAGCAATGGATGTAAATAAATTAAAAGGCAGCCAAATACTCTTTCCTACATGACAAGAGTCACAAAAATTATTTATTTTTATAGTTCCACTGAGAGGTAAATTAAAAGAAGAAACTAAACGATGCAAAATAGAAATTGCAGGATGGCTGAGCCTTTGATACTAGATGGATGATGTAACCCGTTCCCCGATGAAAGCAAACGGTCAAGCAGATGGATGCGAAGATTTGACAAATGAAACGGGTACAACACATTTTCACTCTTCCCTTAGAAAAGCCTCCTCCCCGTCGCGATGTCCTTTACAAGAAAACCATCGGATGAAAAAACAAAGTAACAATTATTATCACGTGAAAACTGATTGACAGATAGTAAGTTTGCAGAGGCGGATGGACAATGTAAAATATTTTGTAAATGAAATAGAGATGAATCACGGTGCAAGGAAGTATATCTAATGTTTGAGATTTCCAAACTTGAACCGTTACTGATGGCCACCTTATCCGACCCATTGTATTCATGGTGGATGGAGAGGTTTGCCAGATTAGGGATAATATGTGTTGAAGCGCCGCTATCGTTGAACCAAGTTTGGTCTTTCATGGTAGAATCAGAGGCATCTTTGTAGGAACTCGCCCTTCTATGCATGGTTCATACGATGGTAGCAATTAATAGCAGAATGCCCTGAACAGCCATAAATCTGACATTGAATGCGATTGGATTTTTAAGCGCTTAGGGAATCAGACGAAGAAGATGATGAAGTCTTCATACTTGTCAGTTCCCCGATGTTGCTGAGGTTTGGAGGAGCTTTTCCCATGAAAGTTTTTCTTTGTCTTAGGTGCATACAAAGCAGTAATAGGACCATTATTTTGAATCAAATGTTGATCTTCATGCCGCATCTCCGCACTGAGCAAGAGACCAATAAGATCGTCGAGCGTGATTGGAGTATCACGTGCAAGAGCAGAATTGATAGTGGCTTCGTACAAAGCTCCAACTCCATCCATGAGTTAGAAAGTCCTCATCATCGACAGGTTTTTTAGCAAGAGCTAGCAAGGCTGTTGGCAATGTGATTCATCTTGTCAACATAATCCAAGATGGACATATCTCCTCGTTTAGTAGTTTGAAGTTGGTGTTTCAGTTGTATAATACGGCTGCGTGACTGAGATGAACACCGTTTCTCAAGGGATTTCCAAAACTCTCGAGAGGTAGAGAGACGAGCCACCATGGACAGAATGCTCAGTGATAATGTATCATTAATCCAACTTAGGAGTTGTTGGTCTTGTTGCTGTCAGAGTAGATAATGAGGGTTAAGATCAGTGGTTGGGTTTCCATCTTCTCCAAGAAGAAACTGTGAAGGAGCCGACCTAGAACTATCGACTAGGCTGATCATATTCGTGCTTTTAAGCACATGCATGAACTGAGCGAGCCAAAGCATATAGTTGGTGCAATCCAACTTGATGGACACCAAATGAGAAATATTGTTGACTGGTGCAAACTCCATGAGTAACAAAAAAAGCAAAGAATAGAACAGAACCGAAAAACAAGTTGTTAGACTTTAATGCTCTGATACCATGAAACATAATGAGAATAAGAGTTTTATTTTCCTTGCTTTTACATTGAGGAGTACATGAGTATGAATAATCAAAATTATATTAGTTGAATCCCTTAATTAGTGAGAGCCAACTAACTGTATATATACAAGAGAGGAAAGAGTTTAAAATCCTAATAAATTAGGAGATTGCTCCAACATCAAAAGAGGAGGCAAATCAAGAAATTTTATCAAACCAAATCAAGAATTTAAAATTCTAACAAATTAGGATTTGTGCCAACATCAAAAGAGGAGGCAAATAAAGAAATCTTATCAAGCAAAATCAAGAAATCTTATCTTTAGCATCTTCTGTGAACTTGGTCAAATGGGATGAGTCAGCATGGGTGAAGGATTGGTTTGGTGTGTCTATTAATATATCATTGTATCACAACAATAATAGTAGAAATCCAGCAAAACCTTGATGATGGATTAAAAATAATCCTTAAACATTTTCCTTTCATGTGAAAAAGAATTTCTCATAATTAAAAGGCCAAAGAAATGCAGAATAAGACAATCACATAAATTATATAAAAAAAATCAAATAAATGTGGGAAATGATAACCATGTGAAAAAAGACAATCACATGAATTATTAAAAGTTAAAGAAAATATGAGAAAAGACATTCATGTGAATTATAAAAGGCCAAAGAACTTGTGGGAAAATACGTCCACATAAAAATAGAAGGCTAAAGAAAATATGAGAAAAAATATCCACGTGAATTATAAAAGATCAAAGAAAATATGGGAAAAGACGTCCACATAAAATAAAAGGCGAAAGAAAATATAGGAAAAGACGTCACTAAGACATAAGAAGACCTTTCTGGAGAGTGAGATTGGCCTACTATTTTTTGAATTTGTGCACCTAATACTGACCCTATTATCTTTACTTGACCCAAGCACCAACAACGACACTCATCAAGCCAAATTCCTTTTCTCCAAACGATAAAGCTCGATGAGCAACACAACAATTATGAGCACAGAAACTAGTGAAAATTCACTTCTAATCTTTCATTGATATAGTGTTAAGAATATCAACACAATTAGAATACATTATATGAAGTAATCTTTAGAGATGTTGTTAAAGGCAAGGATCAAAATCTCGGGTAAAATTTCAATTTCAGAAATGACCGAAATCGAATATTTGGACCGAAATTTTGGTCGAAAGTTGATAATTTGGCCGAAATTTCAACCGAAATTTTGAGTCCCATACAAAATATGACCGAAAGGGATAGGCTCATGCATGCTCTGTATATGGAGAACATTTCATCAATTTTAACTTAAGCGAACTAGGCCGGGATTGAGCTCTTTTCCAAGTATTTTTGAGTATTTTTAAAAAAAAAATTGATACAAAAAAATTTCAAATCAATTTTCAATGAGAGAGTGTTTGAGGGAGCGAGAGACTTACTTGCTTAGAGTTGGGACTTGTGACCTGGCCGGGTGTTGGAACATTCAATCCAAGCCCGTATCAACCCGAGTCACCACATGCTCAGCCCGGTCTGGGTATCGAGCCGAGTTGACTTCCTAAAATATATCACTTTTTCGGCTTGAGTGAGACCCAAAATCTGGGCTGGCCTGGCCCATTTAAAGCCCCACATGGGAGTGGCCAAACAGGCCCCAAAAGTTTGATTTTTCAACTTTTTCTTAGATTATTGCTTCTCAGAATTAAAAATCTCCCAACACATTTTCACATGGACACATAACAATAAAAGGAATTGCAAATATTTTCGAAACCTAAGCTCTTTTCCACCGTCCATACGGAAGCATTTCCATCATATGGTGCCACTCCTCAAAGCCAAAACAAGGTGAACAAACCCTGATTTGATATTGTACTCGTGGACCCGATCAAGGCAGTTCATTTGTTTTCCATCATAGATAAGCCTGCAAATTTTAATTTTATTACTATTAACAAAAGGAATAATGAAATTTAAACACATACTTAAATAATTAAAATACACTTTAAAACTGTACTACCATTAGGCCACATAGCACCCATCTATATATGATCGATCTAGATAGTCCTATCATTTGAACATGTCTCGACCAAAGAATTACAATTATAAGTAGATGCAATCTATCTTATGGTAAACTTTAATTTCAACCGTTTAAAAAATGATTAATACAAGATTGCACCGATTGAGTGATTCAAACTTCTCCAAAAGTGTGATTTTCTAGCCCATAACCGTTTCTAAGATATCACTTTGATGGGTTGAATTGTAAGTAAAGTATTGTGGGGCCTAAAAGTTTCACTTATATTGAATGGATATTATAAGATGACAATTCAACTTATCCTTATTGTATGACCTAAAATATTAGGCTAATAAATGCGAAAATAGAATACATGTGACCAAGATACATGAAAACGAGTATATAAGAAGAAATTTGAGGATGACGCTATAAAAGAAAAAAATTGTAAAATATTGCTTGAGGTCGTCTAAATACATATCTATCGGAGGCTAGATAAATCTTGTATCAAGGGTTGAGTCGCTACAAGCATATGAAAATAGGAGAGAGCAAGACCACTGAAAACTTAGAGGGACGTTGTGAAAATGGACATGAAAGATTGAGAAGGTGCAAAAAGCTTTACACTAATTAAAAACGAGTAGAGAAATAGGGTTTGCAAGCCGATTGACCCCAAATAGATGAGATAAGACTGTGATGATGATGATGACTACTTTCAAGACTTGGACCGCTCACATTGTACACCTTTATAGTGTAAAAGACCATTCAAATACAAAAAGTCAGGTCATAAAAAAATGGTTCATCCAAGAGACGGCTCAACCTCGTTTAATCAATAGAAGAATGTATAATGGGACCCATTACTTGCACACGCTTTTCAAGTGATTGCACTGAATTTAAAAGAAAGACTTACAAGTTTGGTGACCTCTATTATGTGAAAACACCATCTAAGCCATTTGATTTGAAGGCCATGATTTAAAAATATCGATTGCAAAAGATTAGAACAAAATATAATTTTCATCATTTGATTAAATGGAGTCAAAGGCTATTATATAATTCAATAGTTGACTATAATAGATCATATGACAAGTATTATGTTTTGCTCAAATTTTAGGTACTAGAGATCTATTGATCATGAACTTCAAATCAGACGGCACATATTGCATTTTTACATATCACATATCCCTAAAATACCAAGTCTTTCTTTAAATTCGGTGCAATCACTTGAAACACGTGTGCAATTAATGGCTCCCATATATAATTCCCATAATTGATCGACTCTCCACGCCTTTTAGCCACCGATTACAGAAGAGCCGATTTGCACGGCTATCAGTGTTCCAGGAACACATAAGAGCATACTCTGCACAGGCTTCAACGGGTGAAAACGGCCGTCACGGATGCCCATTCGTTTGTTGGCATGTAGCCATGAAGGCCTCATTCAAATGTTAAGGCGTTAACATAATATCCATATACGCTGTAAATACATAATAATACATCATTTTTTCCTAAAGAAATAAAAAATTAATACATAAATTGATATAAAGGGATTTAAAAGGGCATTAATAAGACCACGTAATAGTGTAGCCATCCATCTCCTATATAATAAAAAAGGAGTAAAGAGCCATCCATCTAACGCTTATAAAAGCAAAGTTAACTGCGATAACGACCACAATTATTTCTCCAATTATCTCAAAAAACCTCAGATTCAGTTTCTTGTTGATTTCTGGCTAACTCAGATTCTTAACGTTCTCTAAGTGTGTTTTTTTAGGTTTCAGAAAAGCTCTGATTTCTGACATTTCACAGAAATTAAAGAATTTTCGATTTTCTTTTAATTCTTCCAGAAAAGCACAGAATTGGTCTACTTTAGAGACATTATATGATCGTAGGAATGACGGTAGAGCATTCGATACCGTGTCGTATATATTTGGAGGTCATTTTTGACCGATGCACGATCCATGAGAAGTTGAACACTTCAGCCAGTGTAATTGTGCAAAAAATATTCGTACAACTATACTATCCTATCGCCTATCACACTAACTCTATACGCTTGTACGATTTAAAAAAATACATAATACATTAGGCCATCACATTCAAAAGCGGGTTAATTGGAGATCCAATTATAAAATAAAGGCAAATACAAGTGTGCAGGAAAAGCGGCATATAATCTACATATGATTACGAGGTTGTGTCGTTGCCACCCCCCTGACCGGAAGAGTATGAGGTAATGACTGTATGAACGTGGAAGCTACTCCCGTTGTCCGAGCTACGCGATGATATTATATGGGAGGTATTCAATCGGAGTCCTCCTCCTCATTCTCCGACTCCATTGAATGCTTCTCAATATCGCTCTCTGAGCACAAAATCAGTCATCTACTCTGCTGAGGAAAAGAGAGAAGAGAAACTGCAATTTTAGCTTGGGTACCGTTATACTCACTCCAAAAGGTTACTTCTTCACCCCACCTCCTCCACTTGGCATGCATTGATTGCCTTTGAATTAGATGGTGGAGGTTATTTTTCGTCCCCATTTTTTGTATAGTGGATCTATAGATCGTGAGCGTACCATCAAACGGTCGATTTTTTATTACACATGACACACATCTCAAAAAGTGATGCTAAAATCATGCTTGAGCATGATGACGGTCATATAATTTAGGGTCACTTTTTGAGACGTGTGCTATGTGTAATAAAAAAACCTACTGTCCAATGGTACACTCACGATCCATAAATTCATTATGCAGATGATGAGGACAAAAAATTACCTCCACCATTTGATTCAAAGGCGATCAATACATGTCGACTGAAGAAAGTGGGATGAGAAAGCAACGTAGAGGGGTGACCATAATGGTACCCTTTTAGCTTTAGTAGCCCTTGGAGGGATAACCACAAAAGCTTTTATAGAGTGCATATAAACGTTAGCACTATAATGCACCTCCACTCAGTTTCAGAGTAATCCTGAGCATTTTGCTAGGAAATGCAAACATAGCAAAATTCAGAAAGGGGAGCTTTTCCTTTGGGTCCCATGTTTGTAGCCGAACGGATGCAATGCTCCGAAACGGGTGGTTTTGGTCACTTTGTGACTACTGTTAACAGTTTCTAGGGAAAGCTGGGTAGTCGAACGTGCCCTTATAAATTAGAAGGGTTACACCTCTGCTGAGGTGGGGGAATCCCCTAAATCTTATCAATGCCCCTGCTTGATCATGTGGACAATTTCATTTTGATCAACATAACCACTAGCTCTTTTCCTATGAGTATCTTCATTACAATCAACATACCTACTTTCTCTAAATCTGAAAATTGAAAACTCATGTTGAGTCGATTCTTAATTGTTGGTCATTTATATGTAACAAGCATGGATCAAAATCTTGGTTTCAGTTTCGGTCATGACTCGATTTATAAATTGGTAAAAAATTTGGTAATTTCGACCAAAATTTTGATTTTTTTTTTAAAAATATGCTCCGAACTTTATCAATCTTTGCCGAACTTTATTTTCTTAGTTTTTTTAAAGATTTTTAATATTATTAGAACACATATGTGATAATGAGGCAAATTTTCGAGGTGAATCACGAGATTCGGCAACTCTCGTAAGTTTTTGTAGGGATTCTGACCAATTTCGACAAATTTCGGCGAGATTTGATCAATTTTCGGCGATATTTTTTGAAACCCAAATAGATACGGCGAATCGGACCGAGATTTGGCAACTCTCGTAATTTTTTGGAGGGATTCCGACAAATTTCGGCAAGATTTCACCAATTTTCGGCGAGATTTTTCGAGACCCGAGCAGAGAGGGCGATCCAGGCCGAGATTCAGTAACTCCCGTAATTTTTGGGAGCAAAATCCGGCGAGGTTTGGGCAAAATCCAGCAAGAAACCGATTAGATCTAGTGAAATCCGACGAGCTTGGGCGAAATTCAAGTCTACACGGCGAACTACACGTAAATTCAGCAACTTACGATATTTTTTAGTATGAAATCCGACGAAACCCGATGAAATCTGGCGAGCAAAAAGGCTAGATTTAGAGAATTCCGACGAGATTTGGTGAAAACCGACTTCACATGGTGAATCACGTGAAGATTCGGCACGCACATTAATTTTTTGAAGAAAATTTGGCGAAATCCGGCGAAGCATGGGCGAAATCTGGCGAGAATATAGCTCGTTTCCGGAAGTGGAGAAGGTGTCAAGGTGGTACAATCTATAAGAAATTTACTTTATATACCCCTTAAAATTGGGTTGTCCTTAAAGAAGTCTAAAATGGGTTGCTCTTAAAAATTTGGGTTTTATATCATTTTAAAAATGCTTAAAAGAATTAAAAAATTGGCCGCCGATAAAAATTTGGGTTTTACACTCCTTCAAACCATCTAAAAGAAAAGAGGAGCAGAATTCGGTGGATAATTTCAAATTACGACCGATAATTTGAAATTATCGGCCGATAATTTGGAAATTCCGGAGGAGCGATTTTTTATGTTTTTTCGGTTCGGTCTTTACTGAAACCAAGACGTCTGGGCTGAAATTTCAATTTCGGCCGAGATTTTGATCCATGGTAACAAGTAAGAAACCCGAACGATGAAGGGATGGAAAAGAGGAAAATAAAAAATTATATATTAAAAAAGTCTTTTATAAAGAGGAAATGTTGAGAAATATCCATTAACTGCTTTGGATCAAATGATGAAGATCATTTTTCGTCTTAATCTTCCGGACAATAGATATTGAGATCATGTGCATACACTACCAGAATCTCATATGTTGACCTCACATGAAACACCTCCCAGAAAGCAGATGAAGGAGGCCCTACAATGTGGGTGCTTTAATTTTGTGGACTTTTGAATATCTTAAATGATGAATATGCATTGGATTATGCTTAAATATTTTGGGCGGTACTTGATCGATCTTTTCCAAGTCATTGTGACACCAGAGCGTCATTGTAATATGGTGCCCACATGGAGTGAGCACATCGCTTTGGGCCGCACTCAAATGTTAGAGGTATCATAGTATACTAACCATAGTGAGGATGTCTATGTCTGATAATCGTAGTATGCTTTGAATAAGAGGATGGAGATTGTTTTTCACCCAATGTAACAACCCGAATTTTTAGACTTTATTTTAACGGTGTTAGATGATGTATCACACTATGCACAGTGCTAACGCTCTACATCGAAATCGAAACCCACCATTTAAAATAGAAAAATTCTAATTTTTCATACATCACAGTTAGACACATTGCGAAGTGCTCGTCGATACGATTCCAACGATATATAATTTGACGACTTCTGACAATAATATAAAAAGTTATGCCCATTTTAAGTGATCAAGCAAGTGAAAATGTATAATTGTAATTTCGGGAGAGAAACACCAATTGCTTTGGCGCTTATGCAAAACGCTGGAACGAAACCTTTTCTCAAGCTATCCAAGTTACATATGAATTTTTATTCCTTGTAAAAATCTCATATTTTATTAAATCTTCTACGAAAAGTGTTAATTAGAGTTGGCCTAAAACTTTATACCATTATAAATAAAACTTTAAAAGCTCTCTATTCTTTATAATCATAAATTATTTTCTCTGAAGACTTCGACGAACCGACGCCTTGGGTATCAACCTTTTCAACCCGAATCGCCGTTGATCTTCCGTTCACGCTTTAAGAGGTGGGACCCATCAATCCATCTTGTTCTTCTTGTTAGAAGTTTCTATTTTGGTGGCCATCACTATGGTCAAACCCGTTGACCGGTGAATGGTATAAGATCAACCTTGAGATGTACAGTTGCTATTCCGGTGAGTTTGAAGAGAATAGGCAACTAATTGGTGAGTCTTTTAATTAAGGTATGATTGTGATTTCTAATCACAATATAATTAGTATTTTCAGTTCTTAATGGGATAGGACTCTTTGGCTATAAATATAAGGGGTGCCTGGTCCCAACGACTGCTCGACATAATTCAATCCTCCCTATTGGCGAAAGCATCCCCATTGTGCTAGGAGATATTGAACGCGAGAAGATCGTTGAAGATCGATAACCAACTATTGATGGCTCACACTCAAGGTGCGCACATATATTTAATTTATAGATTATTGGTTTATCGTTTTTGATTGATCATGCGCCTAGATCTTTCGGCTTAATTTTGGATGGTCGGATCGATAGATTCATTTAGATTCCATCACTTCTCAGATCCCGTCGCGTAGGATGCGTTCGATCGCGCATTGATGAGTTTAAAAATCTTATTTAAACCCAAATATCTCATAAATTAATAGACCTATATGTTTAATATTATGCTTTCCCTTGAAAGTTGTACAATTGTAAGTTGGATTTATATGTTATTTCTCTTTTCTTTTTAAGAATCTCTTTTGTTTGAGCCATTAATATTTTACCTTATATTAGCTCTGCATATTTAATATGTTTATTTCCTCTTTTATATCTGTAAAATTAATTAAATTCTAATATTTATAAATTTGATAGATTGACTTAATTGGCATAATATCATATTGATATTGTTTATTTTCAAATCTATATAGTTAGAAATTTATCCTTCCACTAAGACTATAATAATATATATTATTATTTATTTAAAATTAGTTAAGTCTAAAAATTAAATTATATATTTATTTTATTTAAAAGAATAATAGATTGCACAATTTTGAAGTTTCGGGTCCGAACTCACGGCTATGAACTCAAATTCGCGTCCACGAACCCGAGCTCGCGACTATTGATGCACCTGTCCTGGTATTTTGGCCATAACTTTTTACTCCGATCTCGAATTAACGTGATTCTTATGGCATTGGAAAGAAGACAGCGAGATTTACAACTTTATGTGAAATAGCCATTTCACGAATTTGACGTTTTAGAGGTCAAAATAGAGTAACAAGTTGGGTTTAATTTTGAACGACTCAAGACTATTCGAATTTAATATTATTTTCCTAATTCTCATGACCAAAGTTCCGGTGTATATTATATCGTAAGGTCTTTTGATCGATAGTCATGATAAATCATAACTTAATAATTATAAATATTATTTAATTTAATTATCTAATTATTATATATATATATATTAATTTATCGCTTCAACGTGACCTCTTCGATGACACGAAGTGTTAGGAATTCGATATCTCGTGAACATCAAACCCCGACTTTTCTGTTATCGAGAATACACTTATAATTATCCTATTCTATGTTGTATTAGAATGTGTGTAAATAAATAAATATATATATATATATAAATATAAGATAATCTAATATAAATCTTTTTGTTCGTCTGACTTTCTGTATTTTCATCTGAATTATATTATATGAGTTATGAGTAAGTTAGGACATATGTACGAGAGTATATGAGATCATGCCTACGCTTGGGCGTGGTGACTCACTGAGATGGTATTGAAGCGAGGAATACACCGTATTCACATGCCTTACAACTCATGGTGGAATGGGACCCATGACGAGTCGGGTAAGTACGAATTCAGTGTAACTTCGTATACGGTAGCATATACAGTGATCCTATCACCCCGAGTTTTAATACGAGAGGATAAAATATGAGATATGATATGAGAATCGGGCGTTGGGCCTTTAGCTGTGGTGAGGTTTCTTTTACGGTTACGTGAAAGTCGATATATTGGCGTCCATATACGGATGCAATACTTCTATGATAGTATAAACTACTACATGAAGTATATCCAGGTTACTATGAAACCTTTTTCTTGAAAAGCGTGAATTAGGAAGGTTGCCTCACTATAGTTTGTCATAAGATTAAGTATAAGGGTATAATAAGATATGAGTATGAGATAAGATAAGTTATGATACGAGTACACTTATAAGACATCGCTGTGTAGGCCAGCAAAAGATAAAGAACTTAAGTCTCTCAGACGCTGCAGTTCAGCCACGTAGCCAGTGGGGCAACAACGTCTTTCAGCCAAGACGGATCTCTGGGAGGGATTATGAGTATGAGTGTGTTATGAGTGAGTTTGGCTATTATGTCTCCCCATTGGCTGGATGGTGGAGTATGAGTATGACACGAGGACGTTATAATATGGTGGTATGATACTATGTTGACCCTCCCATCGGCATGTGTCGTTTAGGATTTCACTAGTATGTTAGTTATGCTCATGCGATATACAGACGTATGTGCGAGAATGATAATTAGACATGGTATGATATGTTATGAGATATGGTAAGGTACGTTAGGATATGAGTGTCTAGATCATGGTCTTACATTTATGATATGATATGCGTTTTATGATATGCATGTGATTTTATCTTTCTTTTGCTATCTACTTTGAGATACTATGTTTATCACTCACATGATGCACCCACAATGCACATGAGTAGTATGGGGTGGATTGGTGGTGTATCCCACTGAGTTTACGTGACTGAGTAAATTCATCCCACGATAATCTAATAGCTGTAGGTGACATCGCTGGTGGAGTAGACGCCGACCATCTAGATCCCACTGACGCTGATCTCATTGATCATGCGGGTGTTGAGTATCAGGAGCCTTGGGAGGGCGACAGAGCTGAGTACCAGGAGGGCTACGGTACTGATTTCGATCCGAGTATCAGATATTGATCATTATAGACTTGGTAGTAGATTTTGTCCTTATTATTATCATTGATTTTATGATTTCATTTTATCGGATTTGTCTCCGACTTTCATTATTGTTTTATTGGTGGATTATTCAGTTTCATTATTTTTATTCTAGTATTTATGACTATTTTATTTTCACCTTTATGTGTTGGCTTTCATCGATTTCGTTGAACCATTATTGCGCGAGAATTCTGATTAGGTGTATGTCCGCTTAGCATATCCGGGATATGTGCGGGTCATAACTCAGAATTCTAGGCCCTCGGAATGAGGTAGAATTTCGGGTCGTGACACCCAATCTTCCACAATAGATCTTAAGAGCATCAATGAATTATCATACAGTCAATTTTTTATTTCCTGTGGCAATATCCAAAAAAGAGGCCCTAAAATCATATGACACACATCACACATGTGAATTTAGGGTCACTTCCTTGGGAACCATGCCATGTTGAATCCAAACTAACCATCCGATGATATGCTTATGGTATGAAGATCCATTATGTGGAAGGGGGAATGGTCAAGTCCATCTAGGTTGACCTCGATTTTGAATATGAGAGAATCTTGACTTTCATATGCTTTATATTTTATAGCATGATGTGCAATCAAGATTCTCCTATTTCGAGGGACCACAAATGTAGTTAAACTCAAAATCCATTTCAACCTGATTGAAGTGTCAAAAGAGTTTTGTGTTTATCCAAATGAGAATGTACACTCATCCTGGGCATCCGCTTTCAAATTTTGACTTGTGCATGAGACCTAGGGATGCAAGTTCGGTGTACCGAACCGAATCAAACCCGAATTTTTCAGTGTTCGGTTCAGTACACCCCAAATCGAAACCGAACCGAAACCCATTCGGTTCTTTTCGGTTCGGTATGTTTTTTTTTTCTTGAAATCGAAATCGATTCGGTTCGGTTGGATTCGGTGTAGGTAAAATACCTACTTTTTTATTTTTATAAAGTATTTTTTTTTTTTTTTCGATTTTTCAATTTTTTTTAGTTTGTTTTCGAGTTACTCAACCTACCCCCTCGGTTTTCGGTTTCGAGCCACCCAAATTGAAACCGAACCGAATTGGGGTTCAGTTTGAATCAATTTTCGGTGCGATTCGGTTCGGTTCAGGAGCCTCGATTTTTGGTTTGGTTCAAAACTTGCACCGCTAATAAGACCCATGTTATGACCCGGAAGTACTAAGGAATTTCCTTCCCACTGCACTAAAGCTGAGGCATTTTTGAGGTATTGGACCTTAAGGGCCAGTTTGGTTTCAAGGGAGAATTGGGGAAAGAAGGGAAAACTGGTAAGCGAGAAATGGATTGCCGCATTTCCCGTTGTTTGGATGACATTCGAAAGGTTGGAAATTATCTTTCAATTTTTCGTTAAAACCCGACAACAAATGCCGAGGGGGTCCCTCGATTTTCTATTTTCTCACCCTTCGGACTTCTCATCCGACTCTTCTCACCCGTTTAGTAATACCACACAATTTATTCACAAATGAAAATCATTAACTGATTTGAATTAGATGATGTAGATTTTTTTTTTTTTTTTTCAATCTTCCTTATGATAGATCTTAAGATCTTGATGGCCCTATCAGACGGTTTGATGTTGATTCTATATGACACACATTCCCAAAAATCAGAGGCAGAGCCTTGTTATGACTTGGGTGGTCAATTGACTACCCAAACTTTCTAAAAATTTGTTACTAAGTTTTAGGAGTCCTAATTTATATTAGTGGATTCTCATTCATCCAAAATTATCTTGACCACCAAAAATTATAAAAGATCTTCAAACAAATTTTTTTATGTTATTTGTTTTCATAACAAATATTTCTTCTTTGTTTTTTTTTTAAAAAAAATCTCACAATTTTAGCCGATTTTAAAGATTCCCTCCATCTATTTAGGTATTGGACGGACTTATTTTTGGAGATATTTCTCTCATAATAGGCTTTACTATGTTGTAGAGCTATATACTCACATTAATAGTGTATATGCTCTAATATAATAATTAAAAAAGAAAAAAATTTATTACACATAACAAGGCTTTAATTTAGAACCTAACCTTCACAAAGAACTAAGTCAACTACTAGAGCAATTCACTAAGACACATAAAGAGAAAAAAAACTTAATACATATATAAGTTTTTGGTCATTTGGCTATTTTTTTGTTAGAATATGTTATTTTCTTACAATTTCCTGTATATGTATGCTAATACAGGATTTGATTAATCCTGCGTTTTCCCAACTAGCAATGTGGTTATCCAAACAACGAAAAATAAAGGGAAACGAAAGAATCCCATGATTTTCTACAACTTAAATATTCATGGAAAAATATAGGAATATAATTTACTTTCCCATGTTTCCCGTGTTTTTATCCAAACACGCCCTAACAATCCACTACAATCAAAACTTTTGGAAAACATTGAAACCTCATATTTTCTAGCATTTAGTGGAATAGAAAGAAGGAGAGAGAAACCAAAGAAAAATTCATGGGAAACGATGACTTACAACCATTCCCTTCTCATCACTCCATGTTTATCATTCTTCTAGTTTGGCGTTTGGGAATTGGGAGTGCTGTTAGATAGAGACTTTTTAACCGATTTTTTTTTTTTTTTGTAAAAATCTGGTAAAATCTGTGGTGCTGGTAACCTGTTATTAGTTTCTGCATTTATGTCATCAGTCTTCTTTTTGGGGCAGTAATAGCTAATCGGGGGGATGGTTAGTAACTGATGCCTTCACGCCATATATGAGATCTCGACAATGCGCAGATCTCTAGGATCTTTTAACGCCTCAAGGACCGTGCGTCATGCAGCACACGGCTATCGCGTGCATCCGCTTATCCTACTCGAGCTAATGCAGGATATCGTATAAGGGATAATGGCTCCTGACCGGACACTTAGGTTGCTAATGCAGTATATCGTATTGGGGATAATGGCTCCTGACCAGACACTTAGGTTGCTAATGTGTAATGAGATCTTTCGCCAAAGTTGAATCGTTGACTTTTGATGAGAATGCGATCTTTTGACTAATTTAATTTTAGTCAAACCTTTGACTTATGAGACGTGGCATCGAACCCACCTTTTTGTGGAGTGTGTGAATCCATGCTTAGCCCGAACCCAAGTTGAGGGCCCAAGCCCGAGTGGACTCTACTACTTTTGGCGCCCAAATGCTAACAAGAATAAAACAACAAAATAATATTTAATTTGATTTATTAATTTATGTGCAAAAAGAAAAAAGTGGTGTGTGTAATCGGGTAAGACTATATAAACCATAAAATTAAACCTAAGGCAATTCCGGCACCTTTATATATATATATATATATATATATATATATATATATATATATATATATATACATGTGTGTAGTGATAGATGTCTCATACACTGCCTTATAATATTGGTGTCCAACATACTAACTCAACCCATTACCTACCTTATGAAAACCTCTTTATTTTGGAAAATGAATTAGTCCTTTTGGAACTCTTCCCCCTCAAGCCAAATTAATAAAGCAACCGATAGCCCGTGCAATTACCCATCCTCCCTCCTCCTCTCCCTGTCCCCTCTCCCCTCTCCCTGTCCCCTCTCCCATATATATGTATCTTTCTCTCCTCCCATATATAAACAATGCAGCCAGAAACCCAACGACCCAAGCATTCCCTCTGGTTCTATTAATACTATCTCTCTCTCTCACGCTCTCTCTACAGTTCACCTCCCTCCCAACCCTCTTACCTTCTTTCTCAATAGCCACAGATACCAATTTATACCCTCTATTCCCCTCATACTCTTATCCCAAGTAAGCCCACTGCTTATTAGGATGCCTAAACAAACAAATCTTTGGAGCAGCCCAGCACAACTCTGGTTTCCGTGCGACTTCAACATTCATAATCTCTCATAATCAATATAGCATCTTCGGATTGTCGCTTCACTACATGCCGCCCCCTTTCCCCAATCGGCCTTCTCTCTCTAAAACTTTATCAACTTCAAAACAGCCACACAACGGCCATGGCCCCTTTCTCATCTTCCCTGGTACAGCCACCAAACACCACTACTCCTATGAGATCAACGTTCGGGCAACTTCACGGATTGGGCCACCATCATAATAGCAGCTCCGAGCCTCTCTCTCTCTCTCTCTCTCTCTCCGAGTCTAAACATGCAACAACAAAGATCCCGATCGTTTTTGCGGATTCAATCACAAGGAAAGTTTTAATTTCAAGATCGCTCGAGCAAATCGACGCTCCGGTCATCAATCTACGCCAACCCGATCCGTCACGAATCCAATCGTTCAGGCTACAACAAGTGGGTTTCCTTCCGATTCCACTTCGATCTATTTTGTGGCCTCTATATATAAAGTTAATCGACCCCGTTCGATTGATAAAACTTTAAAAATCAAGTTTTTATGAGTTTGACACGCTTCAAGAGGCCAAGTTAAAGGACTGACCTGATGGTCAAACCCACTGACCCCGATATAGGGTACCCGATACCCTCATTTTTCGTTTGAAAGTGATTCGGCAAATACGCCGATAAGGGCCGCGAAACTGGGGTCAAAGACTCTTAGCCGTAGTAGTGCACAATACTGCACACATGCACCAACACACGTTTTAGACCAAGGTAAAGGTCATTGTTTGACCTTCCCGATCTCAGACTCATGGACCTTTTCGGTAAAATATCAGTAGTAAACCCTTAATATTCTCTAATGTACTACCTATCTAACGGTTCAAATCACCTTTTATCACGTTTAATATACTATTTTTAGTGCCCCCAAAACAAGTGAAACTTTTTAACACTTTGACCACATAAATCTAGAGATCTTGACCTTATCAGCTTTTGGTCAAAGAGTAGACCCCACGTACATTCTGACCGACTTCCAATCCGATGGTTTGGATTCCAAAAAATAGTTTATTAAATCATTCTTTTCATGCTATAAAAATAGAAAAAATATATAAACTGCTCTCACCACTTAGAATAATTTATGTTCCAGATTTTTTTATACAAATATATATAGATTAAATGGTCCAATTGACCTCGTGTATTAAATAAACCTTGGAACCATGGGCCGACGCTCATGAAACAAATTAACGATCATCTGACCATCTATTAAATCGGTAGTCAGATTTTCATCATAGTGAACATATTACGATTTTTGGTGTCACCTAAAGAGGTGCACTTGCACACTTAAAAATACTGCACTTCCATGTGGCACCTAAGTCAGAGGTGTAAATTGACCCTATTAGATCCCAAGTTTTGGGCCAAAGTTAGCCAAGGTCCATCAAGAAGAACACCCTTTAATTTTCAGCCCTCTTCTCATCCAACGAAAGAAATTGTATGAAAGAATTTCTATCTAGATTCAGGGATTGTTCCTAAAAATCAATGGCTATAAGAATCTAGAAAAAGGGTCACTTTGACCCTCTGTTAGACCTCAAAATGAGTCAAACCAATGAGGGATTCGAATAAAAACCCCTCTCATTTTCTTGGATACTATATGGTTACCAAACCCGATGTTCTATAACCAATTTATTTAAACTCTTAAAGTGCATCTCAATAAAGCTTAAGCATTGATGGAATCGGGACCTTGGGTCCGTCTAGTCTATGGACCTATAATGGGCTTGTATATCCAAAGCAACCAAATCCGTGGTTTGAGAAACCTCGGATCGATATGTAAGGAATGGCTTAAACCCAACTTTTAAACTTAGAATAATTGGTTAGGTGTATATTTTACTTACACAATGAGAATGTAGACACCTCGATAATCGTGTTTAACATGATCTTGACCCGAATCGATGACTTTCTAAATAACGGTCCAAAGGACCAAATCAAAGGTCAAAACTTGTATGAATCACACGAGAGTCAATCCTTAACTAAATTTCGCAAATGATCAGTCGATTTTCATCAGATCGACAAGATCTATCTGATAAGACTAGTCTAACAACACCTTGTGATACGTATTACAATACGCACGTACTTTCATTATAGGTCGCCTTCTTCTCTCTCGTAATTATGAGCGAGGCATCCGAATTACGAGTAATATTAGTTTTCTCTATGACTAGATGCTTTCTTATTATATGTTTCATTTATATTTTGTGTGGCATTCATCACTTAGAAGTATGTTAGGGTATATATATGTTAAGAAAAATAAATAAGATACGATACACGACTTTTAAGCCTTCGTTACGGTGAGATTTCTTTCACAGTCACGTGGAACTTGGAATGTTGACGTCCATGTACGAATGAAATCCCTTTATGGTAGTATGGGATGCCACACAAAGTACATCAAAGTTACTATGGAATCCGTCCCTTAGAAAGCATGGTTTGTGAAGCCTATCGCACCGTGACCCATTTTAATTAAATTTAAGAAAAGATGGAATATGAATATGTTAAGTTATGAGATATTAAGGAAGTAAAAACTTAAGCCCACGCAAATATGAAATCGGGGTAGGGACCTAAGCCCAGAACAGAATAATGCTATAATATATTAAGATAAGCTGTGAAGGCCAGCTAAACATGAATGAAGTTTCTACACGTGCCATGTCTTACGTGCTACCGCAAGGTTCAACGTCTGTAACTAAGACGAGTCTTAAGGATAATATGATATGACAGTGTCTCGATGTAAGGGGACACTAATTTTTATGCGTACAACCTCATCAGGTTGGATGGTAGTTTATGTTATGATATGGAGGTTATGTGGTTATCTACACGTGGACCTCGCGTGATAGGCTCGAGCAGCTATCTTGACACAGATCGTTTAACTAAGATAAGTAAGATACGAAGTACGCTATGTAGGCGTATGAAGTAATAATAAGACTTTCGATATGCCACGTAAGTTAAGTTGACAGGACAAATAAGATAAGTAATAAGCATTAGAAGCATTATATGCACTAAAATATGTTATGTTCTTCAGTTTTATAGCTTTATAGATATGAAATGTTTATGAAAACTTTTATTATGTTGTTTATGTAAAATTATAAAAGATTCACTTTCACTCACAAGGTTGTACCCACAATCACTCGGGTAGATTGTGGTGGATCGATTATGCAACCCACTGAGTTTATGTGATTTGACTGAGTAAACTCATCCCACAAAAAACTAACAGCTGCAGGTGAAGATATGGACTATACTGCTCGATGGACTTGATGTATTGAAAGATGATACGAATTATAAGGGTGACGACCTGGATGACCAGTTAGATGATATCAGATATATATTAAATATTTGGAAAAACTTTCTAACAATTGATCGTGCTTTTATTTATGATCATTTTTATATCGTGGACTTTAAATTCAATGTAAACATAATAAAGGGAATTTTTAATGTAGAAGAAAAAAATGGTTCACAATTTTTGAGAGCCCAACTGTCTATAAGATTTAGTATGATGTGTATGTCCGCTTATCGCCTTAACAAGCGTGCGGTGTCATAACACAGAATTCTAGGCCCCTTGAAGGTGTTTAAATGTACGACATATACATTATTTCAGGGAAGTAAACGATCCAAGTTGGATCTAAAATCTAAACAGTGTCTTGATTAGCTATGACGAAGGTGTTAAAGGTTATCGTTTGTGGGATACATAATCTCACAAAGTGATAGTTGAAAGGGATGTTACTTTCAACGATAATGAGTTTTTGATGAAAAAAGCGGAAGAAAAATCTCAGCCATCTGGTGAACCTCAGGTACAAGTTAATGTTGAAAGGCATGAGCAAGATGAGAAAGATAATGAAGATGACAATTTCTCAAGACTTGCAGCCCCAGGTACTAATTTCGATTCAGACTACCTTGAGAAGGTTAGAAAGGACGAAGAAACGTCTTGAAAAATTTAAGGACATGGTTCCTTTAACGGTTGTACTTATCACAGAGAATGGGGAATCAAACACAGATCTAGATGCTCAAATGAATATAGATGTAGAAAAGTGGCTGTTAGCTATGAAAGAAGAATGGTAAATATTTTTAAAGAATGAGACTTGAGATCTCATGAAACTTCCTAAAGGGAAGAGAGTCATCGATTGTAAATGAGTCTTTCGAAAGAAAGAAGGTGATAAGGGTGAAACTCTGAAGTTCAAAGCAAGGCTAATTGCGAAAGAGTTTTATCAGAAAGAGGGTATCAGTTATAATGAAATATTCTTTCCAATTGTGAAACATACTTCGATTCGCACGTTCTTGACAGTTGTTGCTCATAAAGATCTCGAACTAGAACAGATGGATGTGAAAGCAGATATTCTCCATGGAGATTTTCTAAAAGAGATTTATATGCAACAATCAGAAGGATTTGAAGTAGAAGGATTAGAATCACTCGTTTGCAGGTTGAAGAATTTCTTGTATGATCTCAAGCAGGCACCCAGGCAATAGTACAAAAAGTTTGATTCATATATGCTGAGCATAGGATATCACAAGAGGCAGCATGATTGTTGTGTCTAGTGGAAATAATATTGTAATGAGGAGAAAATCTTCCTAATTCTCTATGTAGATGATATGCTGATAGCAACAAGAAGCAAGATTGAAATCAACAAGCTTAAGCAATCATTGAGGCAGAAGTTTGAGATGAAGGATCTTGAGTCTGCAAATAAGATCCTAGGTATGGAAATCATGAGAGATCGTGAGAAGAAGAGGCTTTGGCTAACACAAAAGACTTTTATCCAAAAGATCCTTGAGAAGTATAATATGAGTGATGTCAAGCCTGTATCAACTCCTCTTGTAGAGCATTTAAACTCACAAAGAAGATGAGTCTGTCTACACAAGAAGAAAGGGAATACAATATTTTCTACGCAAGTTTTGTTAGGAGTTTGATGTATGTCATAGTGAGTACATGTCCAGATTTAACACAGACCTTCAGTGTGATTTGCAAGTATATGTCTAATCCGGGTAGGGAACAATCGCTTGCAGTGAAATGAATATTAAGATATCTGAAAGGTACAGTTGAACATGATTTGATGTTTGAAGGTGGAGATATATACGAGTTAGATCTCTATGGTTATGTTGATTCCTACTATGTCGGTGACCTTGAATGAAGAAGGTCAACCACGGGGTATATGTTTGTCTTGACAGGTGAAACAATGAGTTGAAAATTTATGCTCCAAGGGATAACTACGTTGTCAACTACAGAAGCAGTGTATATAGCGGCTACAACAATAGCTAAGGAAGCTTTATGACTTAAAAGTTTGGTCAGTGAATTCAGTGAGGTTAATGAGAGCATCGATATCTTTTGCAACAGTCAGAGTGCCACTCACTTAACAAAGAACCAAGTCTTTCATGCTAAAACAAAACATATAAATATCCGATATTATTTTATCAGATATATGATAGAAGATGGAGAAATATCGGTTGAGAAGATCGATACAACAGAAAAAGGACCAGACATGTTTACCAAGCCGATGACACAGAATAAGTTTAGTCACTGCCTAAACCTGATTAACACTCGTTGAAGATGTTGATGCCCGTTGGGGTGGTGACATGGTTGGGGATGAAACTTAAGTGGAGATTGTTATTATAGGTTTATCCCAACGCAGGCCGCTCCAGCGGGAACCAAATTTGCTCAAGCAAGGTGTGCACTCAGCAAGAGCAAAATTTCAGGAAAAAGTCGCTCGAGTGACATGCGCACTCTTGCATGGGAAAAGTTTTTGGTACTAATCGCTCGAGCGATCGTGTGACGTTGAGTTACGTGCAGAGTCCGGTCTTTTGAGCAGTTTCTCTTGGGTTAGAAGTACGATTCCTGACTTCTATATAAGGGAAAGCTCATGGACGAATTAAGGCTGGGAGAGGGCTTTTGAGAAAAAATTTCAAGAGAGAAAAACTTGGGCGAATACTTTGAGAGAGAAAAACTTGAGCGAATTCTTTGGGAAGGCAAGGTATTGAAGAATTGCTTGGGGATTGAAGATCCGATTGAAGCCGTTATTGTGTCGAAATCATTGCTATATTTCGGCATATCTCTTCTCTGTTATTTTGAAGGACTGCGTCATTGGTTTAACAACGGGTTAGTTGTTGAAGATTGTGTTTGATCTTGTTTGAGAGTGCATTAGAGAGAAGAGAGTGTGTGCATTATAAACATTAATAAATAGTGCATATATTCTCGTGAACATAGCCCTCGATTGGGTGAATCACGTAAATCTTGTGTTATGTATGATTGTTCTCTTGCATCTTCTTATTTCTTCTCTTGCATCGTGATAAAGGAGTTCGTTAGTGTGGGTTGAATTCTTAACAATTTTTTGGCCCATTGCACTTCAATTTATTGTCTATCACTTTGATAGTACAGAACACCCACATCTTAAACTGTTGATTGTGTAAGATAATTTAAATATCATTTTGGTGTTTAAATGACTTTCAGGAGAGTCAGTCAAAAAATTAAATGATAGCCTCTTTATAGATTCATGCTATAGGACAAATGACATATTTTTTAACTAATAAGTGTAAGCTTCTTTAATTTTTTAATTAAAATTTTTTTTTTCTTTGAAGGATGTCATATGACATAGACAACTCAAATGTAGTGTCTGTGCAAACTTGCACACAGAGAGAATCCATTTTTTGGCTTAACACACACAAGGTGGGAGTAGGCATGGAGATATAGATTAATAATTCTACGTCATAGTAGTTGTATTAAGTGAATATGGAGGATAATTGTGCATATTTTCTTTAAAAAGTTGATACTAAGGGTACCTTCATTTCAAGGTAATCCCTTCTCCTATAATATCCACTTTACCTGTAATAAAGTACACATTTTTTACTTGTAAAAATGTACATATTTGGTGTAAAATGGTTGTTCACTTCATCTTAAAAAGAGGGTATAAATTCTACTTTATAGGCTACTATTCATTTTATGTTGTAGTGAAGGACTTGTGTAATATTGCATACTCTATAGGACTATAATTTCACCCCAACTCCTCCAGCCGGCATACATTGACCATCTCTTAATAAGGAGATGGAGATCGCTTTTTGCCTCAAATATTTCATACAACGGATCTCGAGATCATAGATATTCCATCAGACAGTCAATTTTCTATTCTATATGGCACACATCCGATAAAGTGACCCTAAAATAATGTGCACATGTCACGCTCAAACATGATTTTAGGGTCACTTTTTGAGATGTGTGGCACATGGAATAAAAAGGTGATTGCTTGATGGTACATCCATGATCTAAAGATTCATTGTGTGGAAGATTGGTTAGAGAAACAATTTTCATTGTTTGATTCCAAGGCTATCAATGGATGCTGGTTAAAGGAGATGAGTTGAGGTTCTAATTTCATTGGCTGTTAACAAAGGTGCGTATTTACTTTTAATTGGCATACCTTTTAAGTTCGAAAAGGAGATCGTTGCAAATTTTACCTGCAATAAATGAACTTTACGGGCTGTAGCCTCGTAAGCCAAAAATATTGTAGGAAATATTTTGGGCACAAAACGTAAGAAATTAATTACATCGAAATGAACACACAAAAGTATACTTTTTGCGGTAAAATGGGGCAATTGCACATAATAATCACATATTACCGTGAAATGAACGTACTCTAAAGGGCACTCATCTAGGGTGGGTCTTTCGGGCTGGACATATATATACCCTTGACCTGTGGGGTATCCAAAACTGTCTTAGCTGACCCGACCCAACCCGACCTGTTGACAGCCCTAATTAAATGGTCACTAAAGGATCACTTTGAGCCAGTTATGGTTAGAAGAGGGTGCAGCATATGGCATGCTCTGTGTAATTGTGAATTAATATGGGAGCCTGAAATAGGTGACACTGTCACCTATGGTGATGACCAAATCATCAATTCTGTATCGGACCGACACTCATGTCCGTCATTTAAGCACCAATTGGTGTTTAAACGATCGGACACCATTTATTAGCTTATGATCATAAAAATTCATATGGTCAAAGTCATATATCATCAATGGGTAAAAAAATCACATTTTGGGATATTTGAATCATCCAATCTGTATACTCTAATATCAAAGGTTGTTCTTAATTTTGATGGTTGATACTAAAAGTTCACCGATTGGATGGTTTATATCTACTTATAAGCATGATCTTTTTTCTAGGACATGTTCCAACGATGAATTGCCTTGTCACTTGGGCAATTTAAATTGATCATAGATGTGTGTCACATGATGCAATGATAAATCACACTTGGAGATAGTGAAATTTTAATGGTGAAAGATCATTAAACATCAAATGATGTTTAAAATGTTGGGAGACATTACCCCATTCTGTATATATCACATTATTTTGGCAAGGCCCCATTCCTAGTTTGACCAGGTTGGGCCCAATTAAAAATGGGCTGTTTAAGGCCCAGCCAAAACCTGGTCAATCCTATTGATGCCCCTATGGCCCCCATTGGGCGGCTTGGTTAGGGCTGTCAATGGGTTGGTTTGGTTCGGGTCAGAATTTGGCTGCCCGACCGGTCAATAGTATGCCTAAATTGACCCATTTTGATGGTCCATCCGCTATAAAAAATAAGATTATTAGCGGCACCAAAAACTGCTGCTATTAATAAAAAAGCTGTAGCTACTATTCCTGTCGCCATGGAAACAACATTTTTTTATGTTAATAGCGGCAGTTTTTGGTGCCGCTAATAGTCTTATTTTTTGTAGTGATCTAGACCCAACCTGACCGCTCAACTCAAAATTTGACCCAACTTGAAGCCTAAAACCCAACCCAACTGATGTTCCATACTCGAGTTGAGCCATGTAATAAATTTATGTGGAAGAGTTGGTAAAAACCCAGGTCGTACGGGTCGGGTATCCGCTTTACCTGTTGACAGCCTTACCTTACTCTTTTAGGGCAACACGAGCTGGGCGACCATATATTGGTGCCTCCTCTACCTCTGAAGGGGAAATTGCAAACCGAATGGCAGGCAGGTTTTGAGGCGGCTGCCTCGACTTGCATTATTTGGTCCTACTGAACTTGCAGCCAATTGTGTCGAATCGCCTGCACAAACCTGCCTGCCATAAAACACTCTCCACCTCTAAAAATTTATTGACTCTCTTGCAAACTTCCTTTCCAATTTCCATTGATTGATGATGATGATAACCAATGACTAGAAGATAGTATTCCCTTTCTCCGTACCACAAAAAGCTCCTTCTCTGTCTCACAAAAGGCTCCCTCTCTCTAAATTTATATATATATGATAAATAATTTTTATGATCTAAAACGTTGTAATAAAGCTCCCTCTCTCTCATTCTCTTACTTATATATATATATAAAAGATAAATAATTTAAAAAATATATAATACACAAACTTGTTGTTGATCTAGAAAGATGTAATAAATAATTTATTGCAAAGTGCCACCCCTGGAAGCTTTAACAAGCTGGAGAAGAGAGCCATTTTCGATATCGTACTCCGTTATCGTCTTATCGTCCCTCATCACCTTTCCACCACAGTATAGCCTACAAACACATTACACCATAGTATTCAAATTCAACCCTCATCTCTCTCCTATTATTATTACCTTTATGAAGTTCTCATTTTAATCACATTAAAAGCCGGCTTCCATGCTAATGAACTGAAGCATGCCTCAGTCAGCTTTTGACCAGATTTGGTGGCCGATAAGGCCCTTCAATTGAAGTGATATGCCTCTGATGGCCCCATTAAGGGCTCATTTGACAATTTGATTTTTTCAAAATTTTCTGCTTAATTGTAAAGTAGACCCCCGTATTGTAAAACGAAAATTTTATAATTAGTATTTAGATGTGTAAAGGGTGTATACCTCCTGAGAAGGATCTTCTACTTTGCATCAAATCAGTGATTCTTTTTTGTATTTTATCGGAAGGCTATAATCTTGTAGAGTACCAATAAATCGACCCACAAGTCGGACATTAAAAACTCATTGATTGCTTTGAATCAGACAGTGAAGATTAGGATGAAAAATGATCTCCACGGTCTAATTCAAAGCAATCAATGAATTTTCAATATAAGTGAACTCAACGATTCGATGGATAAATTTAAAGGTCAAAAAGATCCCACATAATCTTGTATTTTTGGCATTATACAAGTCACCCGATAGAGCCTAATCCAAGAGAAATAATAAAAAAATATTTGCTTCTTAACAATATCACGGTAATAAAGTTTTTACAAGAGAGTCACTCCTTTACTGTAATAAAGATGAATCTCAGGAATTTCAAGGTCCCTACAAACAAAAGTGAGAACTGCAACATTTTTTTACCGAGTCGTTTAAATTAACCCACCAAAATTTTGAATTCACTCAGGCTAAAACACATTGATCATATTGAATGAGACAATCATATTGAATCAGACGATAGAGATTGTTTGTCGTTCCAATCTTTAGCACGATGGATCTTGAGAACATGATCATACCATCAGACGATCGATTTTTTATTTCATGTGGCACCCAAAAAAATGACTTTAAAATCAATTTTGAGCATACATGTGATGCTAAGGTAATTTTTTTGAGATGTGAGCCACGAGAAATAAAACACTAACCGTTTGATGGTAGGCCCATAATCTCAAGATCCATCTTGTGAAAGATTGGGAGGATACAAGATCTCCATTATCTAATTCTACCAAGTCAATGTGTTTCACCCTGGGTTAACTCAAAGATTTGGTTGGTGGATTTAAAGGTTCTCTTTTTTATAACTTAGGTGTTGAGGCCTCTTAGAGCACCCGTGGGCACGTGTGAACCCCAAGTTAGCACTTGTCGGGTCAATACGTTTCCTACAGGATATAAATCACTAGGGTAGTCTAAAGGGGATTCAAACCTCAGGTCTCCCGCTTCTTGAGGTGGGAACTGTGCCCTTTTATTCCTTTAGTTGGCCAGAGAGGCCATATCGTCCCCTACTGACTGTTACATGTGATATGCGGGTGTTGCAAATCTACTGAACTTTTTTTTTAAAAAAATTGTTTATATTCATTAAAAAAAGTTATACATGTGCCTCGAAAAGACCAATAAAAACACAAATCTACTGAACTTTGGAACTCATATATGATAGAATCATGCAGAAAAGAATGGATAACTGAAAACGAATTTGAATTTTAAGATTTGTTACCTCTGTTCTTCGGGGCGAATTCCCTGAATTTCTTGAATCTGCTGCTTGATCATTCTGACGGTGTCAGTGGGCTCGATCTCAACCTCTGTTTCTTTACCTGTGAGAGTCATCACTTTGATCAACATACCTCCTTCCAAGTTCCAATATCAGAACCAGATGATTGGTAGTAACTACGGCCACCTTCCAATTGCTTCCCCTCCAAATATCTAATCTTTGTTGAAATGGACTGAAAAGAGGAAGAAGAAACTGCCAAACATCAACATATATATATACTTAAATTTAGAGGCAGGACAAAAGCGAGAGAGCTGGGTTCGAATCCCTTGAGGCCACCCTAGGGATTTGTATCCCGTGCTGACCTGACATCTACTAACTCGGGTTGTGCATGGGCCTGTCGAATTAAGCGGGTGCTCTAGGAGATCCGGACACCCAAATTATAAAAATAAGAAAATTAGTTACGACGGTAGCACCAAAATAGGCATTTAAAGTTCCTAACTTGAGATCCTTCAAAAAAAAAAATAAAAAAAATCCTAACTTAAAACGATTACAAGCAAAATTTCAATTAAAATGAAAAAACAAAACCCATTAAACAAAAAAATGAAAAAACCTGAATCTTGGCTATAAAACTTTGGTTGCCGTCTTTGCTTTGGCTCTTAGATGGGTAATTATTGTTTTTGGGTCTCGGGCTTTTAAAGCTACAAAAGCTTACGATTTACTTCTTTTCAAATGAAAATGAAATTTACAGGAACGATCCTGCCAGATTTATCTTTTTAGTAGAGACTCTATAATTTTACCTATCCCATGATCATCCGGACCCTATACTTTCACCTTTCTCATAACCATCCAGCTTTAAGCCGAGTCAGTTCCATTTAACAGAAAAAGTCTGAAATACCTCTTCTTATATTTGTATCGTTCTATATAGTTTAAAATTTTAAAAATTTATATATTTTTTTATATTTACACGATGTGAAGCAGCATCTATATTGTATGATTTGAAGGCTACAATATAAATATCGATGATGCTAAAGATTCACATTAAAAAAAGCAATATCACCTCTTTAACAAATAAAAAACGATTGTCTAGACAGTCGTTATCGATTATATAGGCACTGTCTAGATAGTCGATTGTTTTTATTTTTTATTTTAATGTTAAAGGGGTGGTATCGCATTTTTTTCGTATTAATCTTTGACATCATCAATATTAATATTGTGGCTTTTAAATCAAAGGGCATATATGTTTCTTCACATTGCATAAATATAAAAAATATAATTTTTAAAATTTTAAATTATATAAAATGATAAATAGTATAAGAAGGATATTTGAGACTTTTTGTCCTAATTAGAATTGACTCGATTTGAAGCTAGTCAATAATTTGGTGAAAGATAAAACTATAGGGTCCGGAAAAGGTGAATCTGACTGGGTCCATCCTGAAAATTTCCCCAAATGAAATGATAGCAAAATCAATCAATTCATAAAACAAGAAAAGAAATGATAACCAAATCCATCGGCTCTGAAAGATAAATTCATAAAACAAGAAAAGAAATGATAACCAAATCCGTCGGCTCTGAAAGGTAGTGAAACCAATTTCAAATGATAGCTTTTAGGAGTGTCTTTTATCATTTGTGATTTTTTTGCCATTCAGGTGTTGTCAGTGGTCTAATATTAGTCAACGGATGGTCATTAGTAGATGCATGCGTAGATAATATGACTTGTTAGGGCTGTCGGTCGGGCCAATATTTTGGCTGTTTGATTGGAAATTGGCAGATGCCCCAACCAGACCCGACCCGATTGTGCAACTGACCCCGAGACAAGTGTATGCCCGGCTTGATTTGACAAGTCAAGGATATATGCTTGACTCGACTCGAGTCGAAAACCAGAGTCGGATGCCTCAAGCCCGACCCAACTGGCCAGGTCAATTTCATTTTCCCCGACCCACTAGAAAAGTTGGGCTAGGCGGGTTGGGTATTTGGTCAACCTGTCACCCGACCATTTGACAACCCTAACGAGTACACTGGTCTTGTGGCACACAGATCAATTTACCTTCCTTCGGTAACTATTACTTGCACACAAAAAGTTAGCCCTTGCACATTCTCCAAAATAAAGATATGATATTTTTGAAATTTATGCCATCTGAAAACACCATCTAAGCCATCTGATTTATAGGGTATGATCTAAAGATCTTGGTTAAAAATACAGAAACCAAACATTATCTTTCTCATATGGTTCAAATGAAGTCAAAGGCCACTCCGATTCAATACTTGACTGTGTTGAATCATATAATAGAGATTGAATTTTAGGCCATTCTTTTGTGCCATAGATATTTAGATTAAGGCCTTTAAATCAGACGGCTTAGATAGTATTTTCATATAACAAGTTCCAAAAATATTAAATCTTTCTTTTAAATTATGTGCAATGGCGAAATTCTAGTGTGCAGGCAATATCACCCATGGATCAAAATTTCGTCCGATACCGATACGTATCGGTATCGGTGGTGAACGATACGGTATATTGAATGTACCATATCATCGATATATATGTACATAGCCGGACGATACATTTAGTATATAGCCGGACGATACATTCAATGTATCGTCCGGTACCGATACGTATTATTCAATATGTATCGGTTTTAAGCTTAGACGATTGATATCGGTTTTCTGGCATTTTAATCCATAATATCACCCCTACTCCTTCACCTAACTCAAACACTTTATTGGAACGTTGAGATTCCAAGGTCATGTAATAATTAAATGCCCTCCTCTGTGGTGCATGAAACATGATGAAGGGTGCACTACAGTTCCCTCTCCTTTATGTACTTGTTCAAAATATGAAAAAGGAAAAGCCAGTCTTCTGTCCACTTGAACACCAATTGGGTCATCATTGCTGAATTTTGTATCACCCGGTTGCGTCTTTGATTAATCAACTACCTGCCATCATTGTAGCTATGTCTCAATCAAGGAAGGAATCAGACCATAAAGGCATTGAAGTTGGAATCATGTGATCTGTGCACTTTCATATCAACCGTTAAAAATATGCACAACTCTGCATAAATAGGACCATTTTAAATTAATCAATATTCTTCAGTTCTATGAAGCTTCTGCAAATTTACTTTTCGTCCATCAATTTGCTTTTGATGATTGGTTGCCATTTTATATTTACTCCCCTTAATCTCTTTGTTAAGGGTTTTGATGGGGCTCGAACAGAGGTATCTTTTATATTTAGGGCTTTTTACAAAATAACGTCCTGCATTTTTTATCACCAAAACAATCAAACACCATTTTTTCTTTCGAAACAACGCCCCCATGTATCTGAAACAGACATTCCTACATATCAACTCACATAAAGCACTGATCAATTTTAATGAATAATTACAATGCTGCCCTACCCAATAAATTCCCATTTTAAAAAATAAAATTTTCGACTTTTCTCATATTAGGCATTCGACACATGCATGGAGAATGCGTACGAATACAGGCTTATATTGAGCTCATTTTCATAATTAAAAGTTTTTTTGACCTTTTTTCTAATAAAAATATAAATGAAGTGCGTTTTCATACTTTTTTCTTATATTTACTACTCATGCTTTCTTTGTCAAGTACAACAACATGGAGAGGATGCATTTACAAGGGCCGAGTGAGCGTGAT
The DNA here is from genome assembly GCA_021018995.1 of Chloranthus sessilifolius. Taxonomy (NCBI): domain Eukaryota; kingdom Viridiplantae; phylum Streptophyta; class Magnoliopsida; order Chloranthales; family Chloranthaceae; genus Chloranthus; species Chloranthus sessilifolius. The sequence goes on along the minus strand of CM037584.1, from coordinate 50,276,805 downwards.
CTTTATCCCATCTATTTTCGGAGGCAATCTTTAAATAATCCACATCGTCTAATTGCAACCTTGTGAGCTTTTTGTGTTGTGATTTATTCACATTCTAATGTATTGTCGATTCATTAAGAATGCAGTTTTATTATGAAATGTATGCGTTAGTTTGTTTTCTTGTAATAGTTGATTTTGAGGAAAAAACTGCTGATTTTGGGGAAAATCAACTATTGCGTAGTAATCCGTTGATTATGAAATGTACGCGTTTGTTTGTTTTCTTGTCTTCAGATCTAACCTTCTTCTTCTGAAACATCCCTAGGCTAAGAGAAGAAGCTGCGCAAGAATCCGTTGGAAAAGAAACCCATATTCAGATCTAACCTTCTTCTTCAAACGATCGCATCAGCTGGAATGTGAGAAGAAGTTGCGCAGGGGAAAAGAAACCCATTCTAACTTCTAAACTTCCCTTTATAGAACGGTAGTATAGTAAACTTCTAGTGATAAGCTTAGTCGCATGTGCGACTAAGCTGGCAATGTCACGTAAATTAGAAGTCCAAAAAAATGCAAAAACTTTTCCTCTGAAACATTTGGTACCTGTATAATAAGCTAAAACGTTTCATTTATAAGGTTATTTTTCTAAAGTGCCCTTGATTTTGATTGGAAAAGATAAATGTCAGCTTAGCACCAACCATCATTATACGATTGAGAATGTCGGTAGTGTAATTTTTATTGGAAAAGATAAAGTCTTGTCTTGCCACGACGAACTTGAAGGTCGAGAAAATAACTTAAATTCCTCAGATCTTTCATGATTGGAGCGGAAGAATGCAAGAAGCCATGGCTTAATGAGCATTTCTAGTGAGGATAATAACATCGACATGATCAACTATAATAAGGCCATGCCCCCATGATACTGTGGAAAAAGAATGTTCAGCGAGCAATTCTTAAAATTCCAACTCATTTAGGAAGCGTGATAAATGGATAAAGCAGGCCCGTGGTGCATGTTTTATGCCGTAAGTAAAATTGACACTTATAGCCAGCACTACAAAAAATAAGACTATTAGCGGCAACCAAAACTGTCGCTATTAACAAGAAACTTTGTTGTTTCAGTAGCGACAAGATTGGTAGCGGCAGTTTTTTTGTTAACAGCGACAGTTTTGGCTGTCAAACACTTTATTTTTGTAATGCAGGATAATGAGCATCAACAAAACCTTGTGGTTGTCCATATAGACTTCATTTTCTAGGTACCGGCGGAGAAATGCATTAGAGACATCAAGCTGTTGTACTGACCAGTCAAAGTAAATGACCATTTTAGTGTTCATCACCCCTAGCTTTTCTCTATTTCAAGACATTTGGAAGCCTGCGAGAAGGTTGTAGATTTGGGTGATACCGAGACAACTAAAAATGCATTGAGCGGATGCTTAGTGGAGTGATACATTTGTTAATAGTTAAATTGTTTAGGCTTGTGAATGTTGTGGCGAGCCTTGGTGGCCATTGGGTGAGTTTTGAGTATTGCCCATCGAAGAGTCGACAGATGAGGGATGAGAGTTAGGAGGATTTGTTGGTTGAAAGGAGGGAGTGAGTGTTGAGTAGATGGTGGAGCGACAGTGATCGCATCAATAGGTTATGGTGTATAGCCAGCTGAGCTTTGTGGTTGCATACAAAGTTGTCGGTAGTCGGTAGAGGAGCACTGAGGAGGTTGTGTTACATAGTCGAGGGCAATCGGGCGGTTTATCTTGGAAGGGAAACGCTTTCTCATGAAAAATTACATGACAAGAGATAAAGATACGTCTTGTGGTGATATCTATGCAGCGATACCTCCGTATGATGAAGGCAATGGCCAATAAAAAACACACTATTTATTTCGAAATTCGAATTTATAATTGTTGTAAGAACCCAAGAAAGGGTAGCAAGCGCAATAAAAGAACTTTTAGAAAAGAATAATTCGGAAGACTTGTGAAATAATTTTTCATATGGAGATTTATTTGCAAGAACCGTTTTTTGGTAATCGATTTATTAGAAAAAGGAAAGTGTTGAATGCATGGATCCAATACTTTCTAAGGGTGGAAGAATGAATGAGTAATGTCAATCCGATTTCGACAATATGTCGATGCTCACGTTCAACCACCACATTTTGTTGGGGTGTATTGTGGACACGAAAGAAAGCCAATGAATAATGCCATGGGACTTGAGAAAATTGGTGAATTTAGTGTTGCAAAGTTCACCACCCTCATCAGTTTGAAGTTATTTAATTTTACGACAAAAGAAATCCTCAACATTATAGTTTAAATTTGATGAAACACCCAAAAACATCAGATTTCAAATGTAATGGGTAAGGCCTCGAATAGCAAGAAAAATCATCTAAAAGACCACATAGTAGTGATAGCCATTTATGAGAGTAATTGTAGACATCCACACATCAAAGAGAATTAACTCAAGAGGAAAGGAAGATGTTAGAGAGAGAGAGAGAGAGAGAGAGAGAGAGAGAGAGAGAGAGAATGGAAGATGTTTGCTTTTTCTCATTTGACATGCTTCCCAAAACCTACTTTTTTGCCAATACAGATTGAAAGATGGAATTGGATGTAGACAATTGTTGGAGAATGGAGACAATTGGGTGACCATGACGGAGATGAAAAGTGGAAAGTGATTAGCGCATGCCTAGATAAGTTTTAAAAAAAAAAATAATTCGCCAAAATTCATTAAAGCTCTAAAAGGAAGGAAACAAGAAGGGGCATAGACGGTGAACAAGGAGCTCATCTCATCTCGGGCCAAACAATAAGAGAAAAGGCTACAAAACAAAAAAACCACAGCGACCCGATCCCCGACCGCCCGGCTGGAAAACAAAGGACCAATTATCTCATGCGGACAGAACCCCGGTCTCTGAGACCATCTTGGATGGAGTAAGAGTCCATAATTTTGAGACTCGTAGCCCACTCTATAGTCTTGACTTTAATACAGTCCACCAGTTGGGAAGTAGATTTGCGTTTGTCTTTGAAAATTAGGATGTTTCTCTCTTTCCCTAGGAGCTAAAGGCAAGCAAAGAGGGTGAGTTGCCAACACCCTTTTTTCTCTTTTGGAGGACCCACCGAATGCCCAAGATCTGATGAACGTGTTGACAGACATCGGCATGACCCATCTTTGATTGAGCCAAATAAGAATTTTGTTCCACACCTCTGAGGAGAACGGGCAACGCAAGAAAAGATGGTTGATTTGCTCTTTGTATTGACAACAAAGGATACATCGGTTAGCGATTTGGATACATACCCCTGCGTTGAAGGTTTTCGGCAATGAAGACTTTATCGAGTACAACCAACCATACGAAGGAGATGGTTATGATGGGAGCACGAGAATGCCATATCTAAAGCCAGGGAAGATTAGGAGCTATTAGCGAAGCAAGGAGCTTGTACATAGAGTTGATAGAGAAAGTTCCACTGTTGTCGAGGTTCCAAATCAGGCGATCTTCAAAGTTGTCTCTCGAGAGGGAAATAAAGAGTAAGAGTTCAAAAATCTCCATAATTTCCTCAATTTTAGGATCATACAGTCTTCAGAAGATGTCTAAGTTCCACAAGATACGACCAGAAGAGTCGAAAGAGGCAGACTCCTTGACAATAAAATGTTTATTAGTGGCCAGCTTGTAGATGGAATTGAATCTCGTAGAAAATCGGACATGACCGAGCCAGACGTCATTCCAAAAAGATGTCCGAGAGCCATCCCCAACGGAGATTAAGGCGTCAATTCCTTATTGATGGTTCTTTAAATTCCCAAAGCGAGCCATTATTTTTGTATTTGGCATAGAGCACATTTCGCCAGAGGTTGTTGGGTTCGGATGAGGCTCTCCATAGCCATTTCGTGAGGAAAGCGTTGTTAAAGTGATATGTATTTTAGATCTGCATGTTTAAATCGTGATCGGATAAAGATGAGACGTCAAAAGAGAAAGTGGACTCACGAATGGATTTAAAAAAAAAAAGGCCCGTTAAAGACTCGTTTGATCAGAAAGAAGAAAATCTAAAATTTATTAGGGTCTTCAACTTTTAATCCTGCCACTTTTATGTTTGGCCTATTTTGAAGTGTTAAATGAAGTCGGATTGATGCGAAATTGGTCATATTTGAAAGCTTATCGAAATAGCTTTCCAATGAGCCAAAATTTGAACAATTCCGATAAGAAGTTATGGTCAGTTTTCGAAGGCCGCACATAAAGTGACGAATTTCAAGAATCCTAATTGAATTAGGATTAGTCTTTTTTATTATTTTATTTTAGAAAGTAAGAGTTGCTTCTTTTATTAAAAATGAGATTAGTTTCCTTATTTTTTAGGACTTTATTATTTTAGAAGAATTAGGATATTTCTTTTATTTGAATTAGGAATTAGAGTTATACTAAGATTTCTAATTTTATGCATTGGTTAGCCTATTTAAAGGCATATAAACACTTTTATTATAAATTTTTGGTTAATGAAAATTACTTATGCAAAATTGAGAGTTTTAAACTTTTGTGAGGGTGTGATTCTTTCAAAACGAAGAGTGATTCTTCGATTCCCACTTGCGATTTGGTACGAAGCCAACTCTTCTTTCATCTCTATCCTCTTTAGATCTACGGTTTGCATAAGTAGTGTAATCCTAATTATTTTATTGATCTCATAAAAGTTTTAAATTAATATTTATTTATCATTAATTTTATTAGCCTTTTATTTTCGTTTGGTATCAAGAGAATCCGCTTGCGAGTTCGTTCAATGTCCTAAAATTATCGAAGATCTAGCCATTCATAAGAACTCATTACAAAAAAAAGATTATTACGATAATTTTTTGTAGTAAAAAATTGTCGCTATTAATAAAAAACTATTAAAGACTATTAGCGGTAGTTTTTTGCTGTCGCTAATAGTCTTATTTTTTGTAGTGATCCTAGTCTTCTAGATATGCAATAGGGAATATACACGAAAGTAACGCTATTTTGGGCCGAAATTAAATCACCTAATTGAATTTTTAGAATTTTTCGTAGTAATTTGTTATGAGAAATTATTATTTTTAATTGATTAAATTAATTTAAATCCTAATCTCAGCCCTAGCATTGCATTTAGTAAGTTCCCGTATCAAAATTTATTAGGGTCTTCAACTTTCAATCCCACTTTTATATTTGACCTATTTTGAAGTATCAAACAAAATCGGATTGATGCGAAATTGGTCATATTTGAAAGCTTATCGAAATAGCTTTCCAATGAGCCAAAATTTAAATAATTCTGACATGTATTAAAGAAGTTATGGTCAGTTTTCGGAGGCTACACATAAAGTGACGAATTTCAAGAATCCTAATTGAATTAGGATTAGTCTCTTTTATTATTTTATTTTAGAAAGTAATAATTGTTTCTTTTATTAAAAATAGGATTAGTTTCTTTATTGTTTAGAACTTTATTATTTTACAAGAATTAAGATATTTCTTTTATTTAAATTAGGAATTAGAGTTATACTAGGATTTTTAATTTTATCCATTGATTAGCTTATTTAAAGGCTTGTAAACACTTTTATTATAAGTTTTTGATTAATGAAAATTGCTTATGCAAATTGAGAGTTTTAAACTTTCGTGAGGGTGTGATTATCTCAAAACGGAGAGCGATTCTTCGATTTTCGTTGCGGTTTGGTGCGATGCCAACTCTTCTTCCATCGCTATCTTCTTTAGATCTACGGTTTACGTAAGTAGCGTAATCCTAATTATTTTATTGATCTCATAAAAGTCTAAATTAATATTTTATTCATCATTAATTTTATTAGCCTTTTATTTTTCGTTTGGTATCAAGAGAACCCGCTTGCGAGTTCGTTCAACGCCCTAAAACTATCAGAGATTTAGCCATTCATAAGAACCCTAGTCTTCTAGATTCGCGATAAGGAACGTACATGAAAGTAACTCTATTTTGGGCCGAAATTAAGTCACCTAATTGAATTTCTAAAATTTTTTGTGGTAATTTATTATGAGAAATTATTATTTTTAATTGATTAAAGTAATTTTAATCCTAATCTCAACCCTAGCATTGCATTTAGTAAGTTCCCGCATCAAATTGGTATCAGAGCGTCAGTCTAGTTTTAGGGTTTCAGTGTTCATATAAGTTTTAGGGTTTATTTCTTAAAAAAAAATAAAATCATTATTTCAGATCCATTTAGCTTTTGTCTGAAAATTTTCGTCTAGCTTTCGTCTAAAATTTATTGTCTGGCTTTCGTCTGAAATTGGTCGTTTGACTTTCATCTGAAATTTTTTGTCGAGCTTTTGTCTATTTTTTTATCTATTTTTTATAGCTTTGTCTGATTTTTTTGAAATCTATATATTTTTTTTGTCTAACCTTTGTCAAACTTTTGTCTTGCATCATTTACCTTCATAATTGCATGTCATTTCAATCTTATTGTATTTTATTTCATTAGTGTTCATGTCTAGTGTTTGACAAAAGTCCTCATCCATTGTTGGTTTATAGTGTTTGTCTTTTCTAGTGTTGTGTCTGAGTTGCGTTTGTGTCAAGTATTATGTATGAGTCACTTACATGTCATCGTGAATTCCTTACCCGTCATGAAAGGGTACTAGCCGAACAAGGAAACCGCTACACTCCAAATTCTTAGCAAAGTTTCAAAAATCGTGATGTGACTAGAGTTAGGGGATACCCTCATCATCGTGAACCCGAGTACGATCCTGTCGAGAAGTTTCTTAAATCCATTCGGAATGAGGTTCCAAGTTTTGAGGGATGGTTAAACCTCAAAACCTTCATGGAATGGTTGTCTAGTATAGAGGAATATTTTGATTGGTATGACGTGCCAAATGAGTACAAAATTAGGCTAGCAAAAATAAAGTTGGAGGGTAATGCCAAAATTTTTTGGGCTCGCATAGAACGTTGTACTGAATCTCTTCGAAATAAACACATCTCCACATGGAAGGACATGAAGGTGAGACTTATTGAAAAGCATGTTCCTTTAACACACTGTCACCTTCTTCGGAGTTTGAAAACCAAGACAGATAAGTGTCATAGGCTTGGACACTTTGCATACCAATGCCCCATAAATTTTCACTCTGAATTTATTGACTAAAAGAGTGAGTCCTAAGGAGCCGGAGAATAGGGAAGTGAAAGAAGTGTACGACCCTAGTACTGTGCTGAGTGAAGAGGAGATAGAAGAAGTTAATGAACGTTTAGTTTGTGTTAAAAAGACTTCTATTTCCCTTGTGAATAGTGATGTTGAGTCACTCACACTTGAACCAATTGAGCCACTTGCCTATAAGTCATTGGTACCCGTAGAGTTGGCGCACACAACTTGTTGGTGCCCATTCAGTCGAATTCATGTGAGTCCACCAAACTAGATACACAAGAACCATTAGTATCAATTGAATCGAATACCCTAGAGTCTTTGGTTTTGGTTGAAGCGAGTACACACGAGTTAATCGAGTCGAGTGTACATGAGCTATTAGTGCCCTTTGCATTATTCACACAAGAGTCTTTAGTGTCAGTAGTGTCACTTACACATGAGCCTATAAAGTCTGTAGATGCGCGTACACCTTTTTTAGGCCTAGAAAAAAAACCTTCAGACCCATTCCTTGATGCCCATCCACCTGAGCCCAATCGTATCTACTCATTGATTTTCAAATACCCGCCTGAACAATATGTAAAGAGGTTAGATGAAATTTTTTTGGGAGATCCATATTTTGTTACTAAGGTAAAGACACACCAAGCATATCGAGAGTATCTTCTTCAGTGGAAAGGTATACCAAAAATTGACAACACTTGGATTACAAAGAGAAACACAATCTGAGAAACATCAAACATACCTCACCCAGTGGAAGGGTAAGCAGAATACTAGAACACACATAAATTTTCTCTCAATGTCCATTCATCAAAGGTCATCAGAGTCTGCATCTACTTTTACATATTGCATTCATGAGTTGCATGCTGAGATTAAGAAAATAATTAATTTAAAAATGAGAAATACAAGTTCTCTGTAGATTTTCACAGACGATTCAAAGAATTTCAAGAGGGTGATTTTGTGATAGTTCGGAATAGACCCGAGCGATTCTTGCAAGCAAAGAAGTTACAAGCTTGCGGTGTTGGACCCTATTAGATATTGAAGCATGCTGGTTCTAATGCTTACATCTTAGATTTTTTGCCGGATTTGGGGATTAGCACGACTTTTAACGTAGAGGACCTTGTTTCATTCCATGGCCCTTTAACCATCCCTGCCAACCCCTTTGAGCCTTCTATATCTGATGAAGCAATAATTCTCCTACCCACACCACTATCCCCACCTACTTGGCAAACTCGTGAGATCATCGAAGATGTATTGGAAGATTAGATTGTGTCCACCAACTAAGGGGGACTTCAGAAGGATTTGGTCAAGTGGATGAACAAGAGTGATTCAGAGAACACGTGGATTACACAAGAGTTTCAGTAGATCGACTCGTATCTCTTGGAACTTTATTACAACTAGTATTTATCAGGAATGCATCCTTTTAACTCGGGAAGAGTTGATGGGGACGTCCGATTCAAGCCACTTCCGATCGAGGTTCTGTATATATTGTTTGTGATTGCGACCATGAAAATCCATGCTAACCAAAGTTCGAGGTCGAACTTTTTCAAAGTAGAGGGGATTGATGCGTATTTTAGATTCGCCTGTTTGAATTGTGGTCGGATAAAGAGGAGACGTCAAAAGAGAAAGTGGATCCACGAATGAGTTTTTTTTTTTTAAAAGGCCCGTTAAAGACCCGTTTGATTAGAAAGAAGAAAATCCAAAATTTATTAGGGTCTTCAACTTTCAATCCCGTCACTTTTATATTTGGCTTATTTTGAAGTGTTAAACGAAGTCAAATTGATGCGAAATTAGTCATATTAGAAAGCTTATTGAAGTAGCTTTCCAACGAGCCAAAATTTGAACAATTCTGACAAGTATTTCAGTTTTCGGAGGCTGCACATAAAATGACGAATTTCAAGAATCCTAATTGAATTAGGTTTAGTCTCTTTTATTATTTTATTTTAGAAAGTAAGAGTTATTTCTTTTATTAGAAATAGGATTAGTTTCCTTATTGTTTAGGACTTTATTATTTTAGAAGAGTTAGGATATTTCTTTTATTTGAATTAGGAATTAGAGTTATACTAGGATTTCTAATTTTATGCATTGGTTAGCCTATTTAAAGGCTTGTAAACACTTTTATTATAAGTTTTTGGTTAATGAAAATTGCTTATGCAAAATTGAAAATTTTAAACTTTCGTAAGGGTATGATTCTCTCAAAACGGAGAGCGATTCTTCGATTCCTGCTTGCGGTTTGGTGCGAGGCCAACTCTTCTTTCATCTCTATCTTCTTTCATCTCTATCTTCGAAAGCCCTAAATCAATATTTTATTCATCATTAATTTTATTAGCCTTTTATTTTTATTTGATATCGAGAGAACCCGCTTGCGAGTTCGTTCGACGTCCTAAAACTATTGGAGATCTAGCCGTTCATAAGAACCCTAGTCTTCTAGATCCGTGATAGGGAACGTACACGAAAGTAACTCTATTTTGGGCCGAAATTAAATCACCTAATTGAATTTCTAGAAATTTTCGTGGTAATTTGTTATGAGAAATTATTATTTTTAATTGATTAAATTAATTTTAATCCAAACTCAGCCCTAACATTATATTTAGTAAGTTCCTGCATCATAAAATCTTTGAGATTTAGGACGACCATTCCCCCTTCGCCTTTTTTCGGGCATAGAAGACACCAATCAGCCAAGTTGTACTTCCCATTATCATCCATTCCTTGCCATAGAAAATTTCTGTGAAGCTGTTCAAACTTCTTTCTTACGTAGGTGGGGCAGTGAAAAAGGGACATGAAGAAGATCGGGAGGGCGGAGAGGGTAGATTTGATCAAAGTAAGGCGGCCGACAAAAGAGAGAAATTTTCTTTTCCAGCCCTTGAGTCTTTTCTCCGTTCGGTCGATGATGGGTTGCCATAATTGTTTGTTAGGAGAAGATGAGCCAATAGGAAGACCGAGGTAAATGAAGGGAATTGAGTCCAATTTGCAGCCAACTAAAGAAGCAAGATCAAAGGACTGATCATGGAATAGGGAGGCGCCAATAAGGTTGGATTTCTGCCAATTGACCTTCAGCAAAGAGATCAATTGGAATAAAAGAAGATTTTTTTTAGCTTGAAGTAACTCATGGATACCCCCATCAATAAATATTAGGATGTCGTCAGCATATTGAGGGTGCAAAATCTCCAATTCAAGTTTAGATGGTTTGAAGCCGTTGAAGATACCATTGTTGACTGCTCTTTGAAGCATAGCACTGAGGCCCTCAACAACCACCAAGAAAAGAAAGGGGGATAGGGGGCCGCCTTGCCGGATACCCCTCTCAACTGGGAAAAAACCCTCCACAAAGCCGTTAATCAAAATGGATGACCAAACCGACGAGATGCAACCTTTTATCCATTTGATCCATTTCTCGCCCAAACCCAACCTCTTTAGCAAGTAGAAAAGGAAATCCCAGTGGACGTTGTCGAAAGCCTTTTCTAGATCAACTTTCAAGACGATCCCTTGTTTTTTCTTTTTGTGGTAACTGTCAATGCATTCGTTAGCTATAAGGATGCTGTCAACTAGTTGTCTTCCCTAACGAAAAGTCGATTGAAAAGGTGATATGAGCTAAGGGAGGACAGTAATCATCCGATTAGTGAGAACTTTAGAGATTATTTTGTAAAGGCCGTTTAGCAAACTAATGGGTCTGAATGACTCCACCTCCATTGCAGCTTCAAATTTGAGGACGAGAGCAATCAAAGGAGCATTCATTTCTCGGCTCACTATGATAATCAACAGATAAGTTTAAAGTTACTTGCTTTTATGTAGCAACCTAGATTTATAACTTTATTTAACAGTATTAGATGATGTACCACTCAGTGCATGGTGCTAACGATCTACACCGAAATCCACCTACTTTAGAAATAATTTGATTTTTTTATATCAATATTAGACTCATTGCGAAGTACTCGCCGATACGATTCCAACGATATATAATTTATCGATTTTCGATAAGAATATAAAAAGTTACGCTTGTTTGAAGAGTGAAGTAGGTTAAAGGGCATAACTGTAATTTCGAAAAAGAATCACCTTTTGCTTTGGTGCTTACACAAAGCGCCGGAATAAAACCTCTTCTTAAGGTTTTGAAGTCCCGTATGAATTCTCCTTGCGTGAAAAAACTACTATTTTATTAAATCTTGTACGGAAAGTCTTAATTAGAGTTAACCTAGAAAGGGAATTAAATATATATTCACTTTTTCTCTTAATGGTTTCTCTCTCTATTCTCTCTTCTCTGTAAAAGCTCCGGCAATACCATATTTTATAACTCTTCGTCGGATCTCTATCGATTTTTCGATCTTATCAGAGAATCTTCCACCATCAAAGTTCCTCATCACCGCGGCCGATCTATCGTAAGAAAGGAATTCTCGCGAAAAGACTCGGACATATCGTCTCTCGAATCCGATCTCTATCAACCCAAATCATCGTAGGATTTGAATCACGCTTCAACAGGTAGGTGCCTCTAAATCCATCTTAAATTATTTAGTTATTTCTTAAAAAGAAAACCCTAATTTTTCCTTAAATTTTGACAAATTTCGAGTCTTAAAAACATAAAAATTCGGCCCAAAATCTATAGGATCATTTTTCTCAAATTTTCGTGAAATTCGGCCAAACTCTTCAACAGACACAACCTCGATATTTTTGCCATAACGTTTTACTCTGAATTCAGATTGATGTAATTCTTGCGGCATTAGAAAGAAGACAATGAGATCTACAACTTTATCTGAAATAATAATTTTACGAATTTAATGTTTTTAAGGTCAAAATTGAGCTGCAAGTTAGGATACGCTTTAGATGATCCAGGGTTGCACAGGTTTGACATTATTTTTTTAAACTCTTGGGCTACTTTATGCTCAACTTATCTCCAGACTTATAAATAACTAAAATTATATAAAATATATTAAATAGCTTTCATCGAATAATAATTTATAAGTTTAAGGGGTCAAATATTAACATTTTTTAATATTTACCATTCTATTACCTCTTTTAAGCCTTCTACAACCTTGAATGGACATGTGTGCCCCTTTAAAATCTGAAATACGTCCGATTGCTATACCAATCGACCATCAGTTTCTATGGATACAATTAACCCCAATAAAATATATTTTCAACTCAATCATAAAATAAATGTAGTTAAATATTTCTTATTCTTTGTTTTATTTTAATGATTCATGTGTTATGTTCTGTATTAATTTTCTTCAAAAATATAAAATGCTTAGGATTTATGTTATAGTTCATTCTTACATATGTTTATCATCATCATATGACATTCATCATATAGAAAATCATGATAGGGCATACGCATATAAGGTAAGAATAAGATATGACACATGACATAAGCTTTCATCACGGTGGAGTTTCTTTTACGGTCACGTGAAACTTGGAATATAGGCGTCCATATACGGATGCAACCCTTTATAGTAGTAGATGCCACACGAAGTGCATCCAAGTTAATACAGAACTCGTCCTTTAGAAAACGTGGTTTGTGAAATCTATCGCACCGTAGCCTATTTTAATTAAGTTTAAGAAAAGATGAAATAGAGATATGCTAAGATACGAGATATTAAGAAAGTGGGGACTTAAGCCCACGCAAATATTAAATCGGGGTGGGGACCTAAGCCCATAATCGAATAAAGATATGATATGTTAAGATACGCTGTGAAGGTTAGCTAAACACGAATTAAATTCTACACGTACCATACCTTACGAGCCACCATAAGGGTCCAACGTCTACATCCAAGACGGGTCTTAAGGACATTATAGCCTTGTCTTGAACTAAGGGGACATCGTAGTTACTATGCCGATAACCTCATCTAGCCGGATGGTGGTTTATGTTATAATATAAAGGTTAGGTGATTATCTACACGTGGACCTCGCGTGATAGGCTTGAGCAGCGATCCTGACACAGATTGTTTAAATAAGATAAGATACGAAGTACGTTGTGTAGGCGTATGGAGTAATTAATTAGACTTACGATATGTCAAGTATGCTAAGTTGATAAGGCAAATAGGAAAAGAGATAAGGAAATTAGAAGCATCATCTACCCTTCATGTTATAATATGCTTTTCAGTTGGATTATGATATGTTATGAGTTATGGATAATTTGGTCATTTTCTTTAAATGCAGATTTTATTTTCAAAATACACTGCAACTCAAGCGATTACACACATGATCACCTGAGTAAGTTATGGTGGATCGATTGTGTAACCCACTGAGTTTACGCGATTGAGTAAACTCACCCCACTCCCAAAATCTAACAGTTTCAGGTGAAGATTCTGCTTATCCCGTCTTTGATGATACGAAAGCTGCTAATCCAGAGATAACTCACATAAACGAGGACGTCGGCTACCACCTAGATGAGAACGTAGACCCGACAGACTTTTACCAATATTGAGAGCCTTTTTCTCTAGTTTTTCATTTATTTCTTAAGGGACATGTTTTTGCCTTTGATACATTTTGTGAGTTTACGTTTGCGATCATTTTACCCTGCATAAAACTAATTTAATTTTATATCCTGAATGTATGGTTATGATTAAGTATTTCATTAATATTGTCTACGTTTTCCGCTGTTAATTTATGAGCTAGCTGTTTATCAATAAATATTATCTTTAATGCCTTGTTCCATATGCTAAGTCGAATGATGAGTTATGTATATGTCCGCTTATCGCCTTAACAAGCGTGCGGAGTCATAACACATAATTCTAGGCCCTCGAGATCGGGTAAGGATTCTGGGTCGTGACATTTTAGTTCCAGCTCTTTTTACACATGATGATTATAATCAACCAAGTAAACACAATTAGTTTATACAAAAGCTATTAAGAACACCTCTCTTTTACAAAAACTAAAGTATAAAATTTTAAAAATCTAAAAAAATCTAAAACATACACTTAAACCTAAATGATCTAAAAAGGTGCAATTACTACAAAGTTCCTCACTTTGAAGCCATAACAAACTAGATAAGAGACCTAAATGATCTAAAAAGGTGCAATTACTACAAAGTTCCTCACCTTGCAGCCATAACAAACTAGATAAGAGACCCATTTACTACAAAGTTCCTCCCCTTGAAGCCACAACAAGTTGGTTAACAGACCCATTTTCCATATGGTACTCTTGTGCTATCTTATCCTCCCATTGAAGCCATATCAAGCTGGATAACAGACCCATTTTCCATATGGTACTCTTGTGCTATCTTATCCTCGGTCATAAGTTTTCCCTTATAGATAAGCCTGCAAGATTTTTGAGATGCTATTAGAAAAGCGTTTGATTGTCGTCACAATACATGCATCCAAAGATTATTATTACAAGTTCCTTTTAGGCTCTAAATCCCATCAGAATTCAGCTTTGTGGAATTCAGGACCCTTGCACTCTTAAAAAGAGATGATGGAGATCGTTTTTCATCTCACTCTTCTATATAATGAATATTTAGACCATTTGGGTACCATTAGATGGTCAATTTTTGTTTCCACATCGCACAAAAAATCATGTTTGAATGTGATGTGTTCCACATGTTTTTTGAATCACTTTGTTTTGGGATCTGTGCCACGTGGAGTAAAAAATTAACAGGTTGATGGTATGCCTATGGTCTCAAAATTCATCAGGTGGAAGATTGAGATGAAAACTGATCTCCATCGTCTGATTCAAGGTAGTCAACATAGGCTCCCTCAATAATTTGGTAGGCCCTAAGAGAGCCGCCCTAATAAATAAGGGAGCCATTACTTGCACACACAATGTTAGCCCTTACACATAATTTGAAAAGAAAGAGTTGTTATTTTGGAGATTTACGCCATATGGAAACACCATCAAAGTAGCCTGATTTGAAGGTCATAATCTAAAGATCTTTGGTGCAAAAAATTGGCATGAAACATGAGTTCCATCATATGATTCAATATAGTCAAAGATCATCTTCTGATTCAAAATTTGATGTATTGGATAATATGATCAAAATCTTATTTCATGCCAATCTTTTGCACTAAAAATCTTTAGATCACGACCTTGAAATCAGACACCTTGGATGGTGTTTCCACATGACACATGTCTCCAAAATAACAACTCTTTCTTTTAAATAGTGTGCTCGGGCCAACTTTGTGTGTGCAAGTAATGGCTCCCTAAAAATAAAAGTAAAAATAATAAGAATATTTAAAAAGTAAATATAATTTATGGAAATTACCAATGTCAGTATTTATCTCGCTAGATGGTCTTGCACTATTTACTTAGGCTGTGTGTGGCATAGCTCTTTGTCAGCTCCCTGCCAGAGTCAGATATACTTGCTTTAACAAGTCTCCCTTCTCCTTGCTAACTCGCTACAAAGCAGAATTTTACATGCTTTAGAATCTACCTCCTTGCTCTCTGCTAACTCCCTGCCAGAGAAAATAAAATCTGCTTTGGCAAAGAGTGAGCAAAGAGCAAGGTAGAATTGTTGGAGTATTCAAATTTTGCTATGCAGGGAGTTAGCAAGGAGAAGAGGGACCTGCTAAAGCAGGTAGCAGGAATTTAGTAAAGAGAAAGGGAACTTGCTAAAGCAGCTAAACCCTGCTCTAGCAGGGAGCTATGCCAAACAAAACCTTAGAATTTGTACAAGGTGCATCGCCTAGCACCAGGTTTATGTACATCTTGCACACTTAGTTCATCAATTGAGATGTTCAAGTAGCAGGCCAAAAGGTAAGCCCAGAATCCATGCTTTTTAGAGGTTTCTTACCATATGATCAAAAGCATTTTTGTGCCTTAATGTGGATTGTTGCCTATAAGCAGTTTAAACATCAATTTCAGAGTTCTTGATTATATGCTAGAAGATCACTCAATGTCATGATTTTTGGCTCTTTTATTTTTTACTAGTAAAAGTGCGCGTGCCTTGCACGTGTTAATATAAATATAGAGACATCATCAAATTCGTTTGATTTAAATGTCACATTCTATAAATCTTCAATCTCTATCATATAACTTAACATAATAAATGGCCATCATCTCATCTATATTTGACTGCTTTAAATCATATAATAGAGATTTTATTTTATACCAATCTTTTGCATTGAACATCTTTAGATCATGACTTTCAAATCTGATGGCTAAGATGAAGTTTTCACTTGGCGTAAGTCTTCTAAATACCAAGTCTTTCCTTTAAAGGATAGCTCCAATTATACCAACTAGATCTCTAAGTGCGCTACATTCGAAAAATCATTAATTGATGTGAACTAGATGATGGAGATCGATTTTCTTTTCGATCTTTCACTTAATGAAGCTTGAGTTCAATGGCGTACCATCAGACGGTCAATTTATAGACATCGTGTAATTTGAACTTAGTCGACCAAATTTTTCCGTAACCCGACCCACCCATACTTATAAATTGTGCTTGACACTTCATGCCTAACTTAACCCAATAGGTTAAGTTTAGTGTCTAGCCCAATAAAAATGCTGTCTCGAGCAGGTCGAGTATCAAGTCTACCCGATCTATCCTTATGTAGAAGTATAATATGCTTATCCAAGTCAAATAAAGTTAAGTGCTCGCCTAAGTCCTATGACCAATCATACGTATGGGTGCAAGTTTTGAACAGAAATCCGAACCCGACCTGAAATTCTAACTAATTGAAGCAGCCCTAATCGACCCAAAAATCGGTTCAGAATGAACCAATTCTAGTTCGGTTTGATTTCGATTTTAGTTGGGAAAAGCTGAAAACCGAGTAGGTAGGATGGAAAAATTTGATTAGAGGTACACTAATCGTTGATCAAAGGGTTTCAACTTTTCAGTAAATTATTATTTGATAGGCTTAACACCCGCGAAATCTTAGAGGGCACCTATGCCAAAAACCATCGGACTCATTGAATTAGTTGATGGAGATCATTTTTTGGCCCAATATTCCACATAAGGGAACTTGATATCAATGCAAGTCAAATATTATATGAAAAAATTGTAATTCTCTTAACTTTGTGGGTTTCTTTGAAGGTGTTAAAAATAAGGAAGGAAAGAGAACTTTTATGACAAAATTGTTAATTCTCTTAACTTTCTGAGTTTCTTTGAAGGTGCTAAAAATAAGGAAAGAACGAGAACTTTCATGGCAAAATTATTAATTCTCTTAACTTGGTGGGTTTCTTGAAGGTGCTAAAAATAAGGAAGGAAAGAGATTCTGTTTGGATACCATTATTTACCATTATTAACTTGGTGGGTTTATTTGGATACCATTATTTACGTGTTCTCATTGGAAAATGGATTCTATTGGGGTATTATTATTTAGACCCCTTAAAATTGTGACCTCGCCTATATCCTCTAGTAGGTATGAAATGACCGCTTTGAATTAGAAGATGGAGATCATTGTTTATCCCCCATCTTTTATCCAAATGATCTTGGGATCATGAGATAGGCCGATACGCATCGGTATCGGCTGAGTCGTATCGGTCCTCCATGGACCTATACCTGAGTCTGATATCGATTTTGACACCTTGGTTCCACGTAGCAGCCCAAAAAGGTACAGTCGTAGGGTTCAATGTCCCAAAGGATGTCCTAGGGAGTGTCGGTGTGGTCAAAGATTGAAAATTATTAAAGAAAATTTTTTTACGACAAAATTGTTAATTCTCTTAACTTGGTGAGTTTATTTGGATACCATTATTTACGTGTTCTCATTGGAAAATGGATTCTATTTGGGTATCATTATTTAGACCCCTTAAAATTGTGACCTCGCCTATATCCTCTAGTAAGTATGAAATGACCCCTTTAAATTAGAAGATGGAGATCATTGTTTATCCCCATCTTTTATCCAAATGATCTTGGGATCATGAGATAGGCCGATACGTATCGGTATCGGCTGAGTCGTATCGGTCCTCCATGGACCTATACCTGAGTCCGATACCGATTTTGACACCTTGGTTCCACGTAGCAGCCCAAAAAGGTACAGTCGTAGGGTTCAATGTCCCAAAGGATGTCCTAGGGAGTGTCGGTGTGGTCAAAGATTGAAAATTATTAAAGAAAATTTTTTTACGACAAAATTGTTAATTCTCTTAACTTGGTGGGTTTATTTGGATACCATTATTTACGTGTTCTCATTGGAAAATGGATTCTATTTGGGTATCATTATTTAGACCCCTTAAAATTGTGACCTCGCCTATATCCTCAAGTAGGTATGAAATGACCGCTTTGAATTAGAAGATGGAGATCATTGTTTATCCCCCATCTTTTATGCAAATGATCTTGGGATCATGAGATAGGCCGATATGTATCGGTATCGGCTAAGTTGTATCGGTCCTCCATGGACCTATACCTGAGTCCGATACCGATTTTGACACCTTGGTTCCACGTAGCAGCCCAAAAAGGTACAGTCGTAGGGTTCAATGTCCCAAAGGCTGTCCTAGGGAGTGTTGGTGTGGTCAAAGATTGAAAATTATTAAAGAAAAAAATTTTACACTTCTAATTTTGTGGTTAAAGGTTGAATTTTTTTAATGAAAACATTTTTGGATTAAAAAAAAGGATTTTTATATTTACCCCCCTGAGTTATTCCGAAATTGGATTTTGCCCCCCGGGTTATACCTATTTGTATTCCGCCCCTTTGAATACATTTTCGTGTGCAAAAGGGCCCTTACCGTGGCAGAACGTTAGTAAATACTTGGTTCTGTTAGCATCAGTCACTTAAGCGGGGCTACTTTTTCTCAAATACCATCGTCACGCTTTCGCTCTATCCCTCTCTCTTTTTGACGACGGGTTATATCACCTCTCCTCTCCACTCTAGTTTCGTTCGAATAGACAAAGAGAAGAGGGTTTCCATTCCTGATCAAGAGAGGAGAAGACTAGTGGGTTTAAGGGCTTAGAAAGGTAAGAGAAATGATTTTCTTTATACATTTTAGGGTTTTTTTCACGATTTTTATTGATTATTTCACTAAAATTTGGTTCTTAATATGCATGCATGCAACCGATGAAGCCTTGAAGAACAGACTTTTTGAGAAATGATTAGGGCTTCTTCTCTAACGCCTTGCTTCTGGAACTCAAATGTCTCATAAAGGTAAGAGAAATGGTTTCCCTGTCATCTTTTAAGGTTTATTTCATGATTTTTATCGATTATTTTACTAAAATTTGGTTCCTTCTATGCATGCATGCAACCAGTCAAGCCTTGAAGAATATGTTTTTTTGGAACGATTAGGGCTTCTTCTCTGTCTGACGCTTTGCTTCTGGAACTCAAACATCTCATCCTTTCAAGGTAAGACAATGGTTTCCTTTTCGTTTTTTCAATTTGTAAATTCTGATTTTGGTTGTTTCTTTTCGTACAATAGATAAAACCCTAGTTTCTGAGGGATAAAACCCTAGTTTTTTTTTTAATAAAATCCTCGTTCCATAAGGATAATAGCATAGCTTCGAAGGGATAAAACCGTAATTTTTTTTTGGGATAAAATCGTAGTTTGAGGGGACAATCCATTTTTATTGTTATACAGTTTTGTCCTATTTTATAATAGAGTTACTGTAGTAGGTGCAATTTTAAACCATGGTTAGTTGTTTTATTTGTCTAAATGTATACATAGGTGCAACTTTGCTTTTTAGTGGTTGTTTACTGTATAATGGCTCGACAATTTACAGTTTATCTGTGTAGGTTAGGACGATGAACCGACCAAATTTATTCGAAGATTACATAAAATTGAGGGTTCATTGGGGAGGTTCCTTCATCAAATACAGTGGCCGCAATAGATACGTAGGGGGAAAATTCGATGAATGTTCTGTCTATATGGATCGAACATCGTACCTTATGTTGGTAAATGATATCATTCAAATTTGCAGCATCCCTCGGACTCACGCACCGATTGTCAAGTACATGCACTTGGGTGTAGGAGGGCGAGATGAAGTGGTCTCTATCCTAAGTGACTCTGATTTGATGACGATATTTGAGAGACATTGTCAGAGGAAGGCATTCGATATATATGTGGAGGTTGAGCCGAACCCGGTGCCTCTAAACATTGAAGTAGATTCTCCTTGCACAATACTGAACTATAGAAAAGGGGGAGGGATGCAAGTTGTGAGGAAGAAGACAGTGATGGTGATAGTTCTTTTGATGTAGATTTTGAAAGCATAGATTCAATGGGTGAATGCTCTGATGAGGATAAGGGGTTCTCAAACGACGTAAGAGGAAAGACTAAAGAGCAGTCGAAAAGCAATAATGACGACCATTTATCTGATTACGAAGTTCTAGATGGTTACGAATCATTTGGTAGTTCAGATAGTGGAGATGACATTTCAGATGGTGAGGTTGAGATAGCATGAGTTTGCGAAGGAAAGGAATAAGCCTATTTTTACCGTAGGGATGGTGTATGAGTCTATCTATGACTTCAGAGATGCATTATTGCATTTCGCGGTTCTTCATGGTTTTCAGTCGTATGTGAAGAATGAGAAGGCGAGGGTGACAGTGATGTGTGCACAATCTAAATGTCCATGGCGCGTTCATGCGCCCGTATATGAGGACAATACTATATTTTGTGTTAAAACCTACAATGAAAATCATACATGTTCAAGGTGTAATCGAGATAAAAACAAGATGGCCACTGCCAGATGGATTTCTGAACGCGTGAAGGAACAAGTTAAAATTGACAGTGAAATTGCAATTAAGAAATTAGCGAAGATATTATTCAAGGAGTACGGTGTTAGAATTCCATACCATCGCGTATGGCGAGGCAAGGAATTAGTATTGGGTCGTGTTTATGGATCTTTCGAAGAATCATACAAGCTTGTGCCTTCCTTTTGTTTATCGTTGTTACGGACTAATCCGAGTAGCATCGCGAAGCATAAACTTGAAGAGGATAGGGTTTTTCAAAGAGTGTTCATCTATTTAACAGCATGTCGTATGAGTTTTTTAGCTGGTTGTCGACCATTCTTAGGCCTTGATGGATGTCACTTGAAAGGAAAATACAAGTGTAACCTGCTTACCGCCATGACGTTAGATGGGAATTGGGGTTTATTTCCTCTGGCATATGCGGTGGTAGAGCAAGAAAATGAAGAGAATTAGACTTGGTTTGCCGAACAATTGCAACAAGCCATAGAGTATTCAAACAATTTAGTCTCCATGTCGGATAGATAGAAGGGCCTAGTAAATGTTGTGCGCAATATATATCCCATAACTGAATATAGGTAATTACCGATTTTCTTTCTTGTGTAATTAGTCAGTGTATACATTTCAAAGAGTGTATGGTATCAGTGTCTACATAATATCAGTGTATGGTTGTTTCACTATTTTCATTGCATGTTTGTTATAATCCAGCTGATATAATTCAATGTATACATGATAAACAACCTGATTATATAATGTTTTATCAGTGTATGGTAACATTGTATACATGATTTCATGACTATCGTGTATAAATAGCCTGGTTCATTACAACCTGGTTCATTACATGACTGATATCATGTATACACAGCCTAGTTTATTATACACTGTTGGTTCATTATATGTAGCCTGGTTCATTATATGTCTGTTATCAGTGTATACAGACTATCATTATATGTCTGTTATCAGTTACCAACTGATAACATACATTACAATGTATACACTGCTAATATAATCCAGCTAATATAATCTAGGGTATACTGATATCAGTGTATACATTACAGCCTGATTCATTATACATTGCCAACTGATATCAAGCTATATCAGTAGCCTGATATAGCCTGATGTACGTTACTGTAGCAAGGATCTAATCAAGTACCCTGATATAGCTTGATGTAGTATGATATCAACTAGTGTAATCTATGTGAGCCAACTGATATCATGTATACATTACCAACTAATATCATGTAATGAAAGTAGCCTGATATAGCCTGGTTATACACTGCTGGTTATACATTATTAACTTGATATCATATATATACTACTTGGTTATACAGTGTTTTATCAGTGTGTTGGTAACATTGTATACATGATATTATTGTATACATGACTATCATCATTACAACTGGTTATACACTACTGGTTATACATTACAATGTGATATCATGTATACATAGCTTGATTCATTACACAACTGATATCATGTATACACAAATTGGTTCATTACAGCCTGATTTATTATATGTAGCCTAATTCATTACATGACTGTTATTAATGTATACATGTTATCATTACATGACTATTATTAGTTACCAACTGATAACATATATTATAATGTATACATTGCTGTAGCCTGATATAATCTATTCAAATATCATGTAATCAAGTACCCTGATATAGCCTGATGTAGCCAAGTGTATATCAGACTGGTTATACACTGTTGGATTGGACTTGATATTATAGCCTGATATATCTATCAGGCTATATCAACCAGTGTATACATATCAACCAGTGTAATATACTTGATATAACCTGATACATGACTAATAACATATACTGATGGTTATGTATACACTATTGGTTATATCAATGTATCAATTTATGGTTGCTACAACTAAAAGAATTACAATGTCTTCGTATGGACATGTTTTGTGTGCGTCATCTTACAAGAATTTCAAGGGATCGTTGAAGGGAAAATCATATGAGAAGCTATTTTGGGGGGAAGCCCATACATTTGTTAAACATGAGCTCTATAAAATTTTGGATGATATTAAGAAAAAATCACCTGAGGCATGTCAATGGATATTTGAAGCTCATGGGAAGTGAGCTAGATTAGAATTTGATGATGGCTCGAAATGTGATGTGATTACAAATAACCTCTTTGAATCCTTCAATAATGTAGTGTTTGAGTCCCATTTATGCTAACAACTGACATAGTCGATAGCATCAAATCAGTGATTATGACTCGTATGCAACAGAGACAATTGGAGGCAGGGAAATGAATGTCGATTGTTGTGCCATCTATTGTCACAGAACTCAAGAAGATGCGAGAAATGACAAAGGATTGTCTGATACATAATGCAGATGACTTTGAATATGATGTGAGCCATCTAAATGCCCGACATACAATACACATTGACAGAAGAACTTGTACCTGTCGTGAATGACAATTATCGGGATTACCTTGTCTTCATGCTATGGCATGTATTTTCCATGAACGCTTAAACCCAAAAAAGTTTTGTACCTACTATTACCGGGTTGATGTATACTGACGTATGTACAAAAAGGTGTGTCACTCGATGCCCGATAAGAGTTTTTAGCCAGCCATTGAAATTTAATGCAATCCGTCGCATGCTCGTCGACCTCCAAGGCGACCCAAGAAAATAGGGTGCGGGCAGACGACGAAGGCCCAAAGTCTCAAGGACGGGTGGAGTCTTCAAAGAGATGTGGCAATTATAGTATGGACATGATCAACGTAGTTGTAAGGACCCAAAAGCTACAAGCGAAGGTGCTACACTTAGGCCCCGTGTACCTGCATCAACAAGTGGACGCGGGTCTCCATCAACAAGTGGAGGTGGGGGATGTAGCGTTCCAAGGGGCAAGGGATAATGGTTTGTAAACAATAAAAACTATGTGCCTAAATTTTAGAGTTTTCGTGTTTATGTATGCTGTTTTAGGTTTATTTAAACGATGAGCAAACATGGGTTAAACTACTTTTTTTTGGGTTTCGTTAAACATGTAACAAACATTCCTTTTTGGGTGGGGTAAAAACGCAATCTATCATCATGCTATTTTGGATTTCTAATATAGGAATCAAATCTTATGTTTGGGCTATATGAATGTTGTACTTGCTGTGATACAATATATGTGCAGCAATGGGTTGATTTCTTTCATGTTTCTATATTAGTAAATGCTATTGTGCATGCTTTATTTTGCTTCATTTTGGCTGAAACTTTATTACATCTTGCTGTTGTAACTTACTGTTGTAACTTATTGTTGTAACTTGCTTATGTATATTGTATGAACTTCGTTGTACTTGCTATTGTAGTTGCTTTATTTTGCTCTAATTAGTTGAAACTTTGTTGTATCTTGCTATTGTACTTGCTGAAATAGCATCATAGTTGTTTGCTTCGGATGTAAACAATCGGGTCATTGGATAAGGGACTGCCCGAATTGGAAGATGACTGAATTTGGTCTACCTTGTAGCTGTGGTAAGCCGTCCAAAATTTTCACTTCTCAGATAGGGAAGAACTTAGGTAGAAAATATTTTAGGTGCTATACGTGTGGCTTCTTTAGATGGATCGATACTATAGTGGAAGATGCAAAAAATATAGCGAATGTCAATACTGGTGCAACAGGAGGCACAAACAACATATCCGTGCAAGCTGCTATTGATTCAAGGGAATTTAGGTTGAAGAATACCGTCGAAGTCGAAGAACTTTCCAAGAAATTGGAGGTGACTGCAACACTAGGGAAAAGTGAAGGAAAATAGGTGTTACGATTTTTTCTTGATTGTGTTTAGTTACTGTTGAATGTGAATTGTCTATTTAGTTAATAACTAATTTACTTTGATGACACGATTGTAAATATGGGCTACTATAGCTTGATCGCAGGGTTGTAAGTTTTGGTTGTTATAGCCTAATCACAGGGTTGTAAATATGGGCTGCTGTAGCATGATGACACGATTGTAAATATAGGCTGCTATAGCCTTATCACAGGGTTGTAAATATGGGCTGTTGTAGCATAATGACACGATTGTAAATATGGTTTGCTATAGCCTTATCACAGGGTTGTAAATATGGGTTGCTGTAGTCTGATCATATTACAAGTTAGAAAGTTATTTGACTTGTATTTCTGATCACATGATTGTAAATACGAGAAGTTGTACACTAATGGCAGGTGTTATAAATATGGGATATATAGCTTGATCGTAAGGTTAAAACATCGGATGCTGTAAACTGGCTGATGACACGATTGTAAATATATGGTTGCACGGCTGATGGCAGGGTTACCACATCGGCTGCTATAGCAACATCATTGCTATAGCCTGATCACAAGGTTATAAATATGATAAGCTATACATTAATGACACGATTGTAAATATGGGCTATATAGCCTGATCAGAGGGTTACAATATTGGCTGCTGTAGCTTGATGGCTGATGGCACAATTGTAAATATATGCTAATATAGCCTAATGGCAACACATGTAAATATGTAATGCTATCAAGGGTAAGGAAATAATGGTTTTGGCGCCAACAAATGTCTAGTAGTTATGCCATGTAAGTGGCTACGTTGGTGGCAATGCCAGTAAATTTCTTAGGTTAGGCATGGGTAATTATGCCCTCCCGTTAGCCTCCATCTCATAAAAACTGTTAGTCAATGACGACTGACTAACCCCAAGGGCCCTTTTGCACGCGAAAATATATTCAAAGGAGCGGAATACAAATAGGAATAACTCGGGGGGCAAAATCCAATTTCGGAATAGCTCAAGGGGCTAAATGCAAAAATCCCTAAAAAAAACTAGAGAAATTGGTGAACCCTTGGAGGATCTATACTCAATTATAAAGTTTAAACTCTACAACACCCCTAAACCTTAGTATTAACTAATGGATATGCCATTTAATTTATACTCAACATTTTCTAAGATTGATTGAAGATTTCTAAAGAATTGGTAATAAGGGGCCTGTCCTGTGCACCAAGAGCCGCACACGGGTCAATCTCCTCTCTTCTAGCATGTGCATACTCATAAATATTGATAATCTGTCAAGCTTTGACCAATTTCTTGTAGGTTGATTGACCTTTGCACCACCCTCGATGTAGGTGTTGAACACCTAATAGCAATCACCTGAGGATTTAATTCCTTCCTAAGAGATAATAAAAACAAAATTCAACCCACGGTTTCTATATCTTAAAAACAACAAACACAAACAAGAGAGAGAGAGAGAGAGAGAGAGAGAGAGGGTCCCTTCATATAACCAAATCAGGATCGGCCTGGATTTGAACCGGCTTACTAATGGGTGGTTGGTTTGGCTATGATATGTTCCAATGATGGTTACCACTTAGACAATTTAAATGTGAGCTACATGGCATAATGATAAATCAGAGTGGTGTGTGAGGTAAAAGATCTAATTTTAATGGAGTAAGATAATTTAAAACTATATATGTTTCACAACTGGTCCTCACTAAAAATAAAATGACCCGTTTTCGAATTCCCTTCACCATTTTACCCCCTGGAAGCAGAGAAGCTGAGAAAAGGAAAATAGAGAAACCAGTAGAGATAGCGAGCTCAAAGATGTTTGGAGGCTTTAACAAAAGATACAAGCATTAGAGTGAAGCCCTAGGTTGCTCTATGAATTTCTATATTTACTTCCCTCTTGCGTCTTTTCCTTCCCAAAAATTTCTTGTAAGTAGTAAACTCCTCTTTCCATATCAAAACTACTCTTTCTATTGGGTTTTCAAAGATTTTATCTTCATTTTCCCATTTCTAGAGTTTAACCCATTGCCAGAGTTAATGATTGGAGAGTTTATTTAGCTCAAAGAGTCCTAGATTAAGAGACTTATTCGTTTAATTAGTTCGAAGAGTCCTAGTTTGATTAGAAGTGTAGTCATAGAAAATTAGAAAATATAGGGATTTATAAGGAAGAACATGAGGGTAGATAGAGTAGCTTAGGGATATTTTGTTCCTAAAATATGAAAACACTAAAATTGACAGAAATAGGATATCATTCGTGCTTTTATATAGTAGTAAGGATTATTTAAATTTGTTTTAAAATAAATAAATTATAACAGGGTATCCGACCTCTTGGAGCACCACTATTAATAGGTTGCTTTTACAAAGGGACAGTATTATACAGTGGACAATATTTGATAGACAATTTTGCAAACAACTTATGTGGCACAATGTGACTGACTGCACACATAGTAGGGCCTAAACATTACAGCCAATCACATCGCACCACATAAGCTGTCTGCAAAATTGTCCACAAAAAATTATCCACCATTTATAATTTTCTTTTTATAAAGTATACACATTTTTCTTTGGGTAAACTCTTATTGGATAAAATCCTCACCTCCAACTTTTAAGTAATAATACTAATCATTTTAAACTCATATAATACCACTTGACATATAATATCTATCAATCCAAGTTATTCAAGTGGCAAGGCATCTTAACACTTTTGTGCAACCCAAAACTCATGCCTATTCAAAGATTCACACCGTGGAATCCAGGAACTTCGGTATGAACAATACGTTAGATATGAGCAACTATCCCTATGAAACTTCCTATGTCGAATAGTTTGAACTTTGAACCCCTTGGATTGGTAGGGCTTTATCTTAGGCCTAGGTGAGCTCCCATTAACCCTTTTCTATGACAATTTTATCTATAGAAAAGGTAGATCATCTAGTGGAGAGTTCAATCCTGCCTTCCACTAATTTTCTTTAAAAAAAATGAAAAAATCATTAATCCGTGGTGAATTGACTCCATAACAGTTTATGAACTCGGGTACCCAACCCAAACCGATTCCTCGATAGGATAGAAGGCATCTTAAAAACTACAAATTGTGTTACTGATTTGTTGGCAAAGTTAGCCTTAAATATAAATCATATTGTTCATTAGAGGGGGAATGTCCCACTAGATATTTTAAGGCTTGTTTCTCTTGATATTAATCAATGAAATGAATATGCTCGCTTTCCTCAAAAGAAATTTTCTTTGAAAGAAATGAAGTCATAAAAGGCAAGTTCGGGTACCCGAAGCCGGAAATTTCAGGTTTCGGTTCAGTTCAGTCGGATCCAAAATGAATTAGTTTGATTACGGTTCTTTTTTTTTTGCAACCCAAACCCAAAAATTGCGGTTTTCTAGGTTCGTTTTAGGTTTTTAAAAATTAAATTAAATTATTTTTATTTTTTGTATTTAAAGCTATTTTTTTGGGGGTTTCTAATCTTACTAAATCAGTTTTCAGTTTTTGCCACCCAAAACCGAAACCAAACCAAAATCCCTTTCGGATGGAATCAATTTTCGGGTTTCGGGTCAAAGCTTGCACCCATACTCTAATGCCTCTTTCATTAATCCCTTGATAAAATATAAATAAAATTTTGAAAGCTTACCTCTGCTGTGCAAAGGGGATCCCCTGTGTTTCTTCAATGTGCTGCATGATAGTCTCCACGGTATCAGACGGCTTGATCTCAATCTCCATATCTTTACCTGCCAGTGTTCTCACTATGATCAGCATACTTTCTTTGAATCCCATTCCCAACAACAGATATTGAGTCGATTTCTTTTGGCTGTTGTAATCTAGATGAGTACAACGACCTTCAAATAGCTTCCAAGCAAAGCTTCTCCGATTCCTGAAAATTTCAAAACAAAGAGGCATAAGAGACCCACAAAAATTAACATAGATCCAACCTTCAAGAAACTATAAAAAAGAAAAGAAAAAACATTTGTTTAAGCCCAAGTGTTACATGATTAGTCACCAATTCACCATATGATGAAAAACCAACAACAACAGAATTCAACATATTTCTTTGAGAATTAAATAAAAAAGTTTATGATCAGTAATCTAAAACAAGTTTAAGATGATTACAAGAAAAATCAATTAAAAAAAAAAACTTTATACGACCATATCAAGATCTATCCACCAATGGAACCGAAAATAATAATTTAAAAAACAACCTGAAATTTGGTTCTGAAATTTTCAATGGCCTCGTTGCGTTGTGGTTCGATAGTTATTGCTCTTCTCCGCTTAGTGTTTTACCTTTTTTCTTTATTATAGATATTAAAGCTAAGTTGTTATGGAAAAACCGTGGGCTCTTCTTAGAAAGTCGTTTCAGAAGGGAAACGCATGAAGGCACGAAGAAACTGTATGGTACAAAAGGTTTTGAACAGTGTTATATGAATGCCAGATTTTATAAAGACAAAGTGCAGGCAATTGGCTGCTATTGAATTGCAGCCAGTCATGCCGCGCTACATTAGCTGCCTGCACTTTGTCCTTAACAAATCTGTCCTACCTTTATAGTTTTTCAAAGGATTTTTTTCATGAACATGTAAACACTTTGGTAGTCCTTGAGACTTGGAGCGCACGCAACGCTCCTTTCTCTGAATTCCGTGTCAGTACCGCTGTCAACCGTTATGTTGACTCGAATCGGACCACCCCAAACCGGCTTCACGTAGAGGGTGGAACTTCGGTTAGTGATACCGAAACCGATTTCAGATTTCTGTATTGATTCACCCAAAGCCGATACTGAAATCGGTTTCGATTTTGGTAAACGGATAACCAAAAAATAAAAACCGATACCAAACCGATCCATATCGGTTTCAGTCGGTTCGGTTCGGTTTTTGGTTATGTATTTAATTTTTAAAGGGATTTTCGGTTTTTATTAGGTTCTTCAAATTTTTATCGGTTTTCTCTTCCTACTATATCAGTTTTCGATTTTCAGCACCCATGACCGATACCAAATTGAATCCAAATCGGTTTCGATTTATCGGTTTTTGGTTCGTTTTTTAAAAGTTCGGTTGTGTTGGTTTTCTGTTTTTCGAATTTTTCCCACCCCTAGGTTAGGCATGAGGCATCCGACCCAACACAATATTATATATAGAAAATCAAGGAGAATAGGGTGTATTTAATCGGCTCAAGTTTGGCATCGGGTGAGCACGTGTGAGACATAATGCTCTTGAACCATCGTTTCGGGTTGATTCCGGCGCATGCCGATTTCTCACTAGGCAGCCAAAATTTTGACCAGACCTGATGATAGCCCTCCGTATTAGTCATGGTCCATCCTGAGCACGGTTCACATGTCCTGTACCGGTGATTGTAACAGTGATGGGTCGGTCGTGAACTTCCGGAGGTATTACATTGGGTACCTTTATGTTGCAGTGACGGAGTTAGGAATTTTTTGATGGGGGATCTCTAAGGGCTTTATGATTCTAATAAAAATGATATAAATTAGTGTTGTAGGATACAAGAAACATGTTAGATTAGGACTATATATATATATATATATATATATATATATATATGGGTGAAATACGATCTCCATCATCTGATCGGATGCAAGAAATGGTTTTAAAGAGATTCTGACGTAGATGCTTTTAGAGAACGCGTGGGCGCGTTTAGAGCTACCCAATTATATTTTGTCCCAATTTTTTTTATAAGATTGGTCTTGAGATCACGGGCATACCCTTATACAGTTAGTTTTTTATTCCGCATGGTACACATCCCAAACAGTATCTTTAAACTCGTGAGACATACACCAAAGGTCATCTTTTGAAATGTGTGCCACATGAAACAAAAAAATCGTTTGATAATATACCCATGATCTCAAGATGCATCAAGTGGCAGATTGGGATAAAAACCAATCTCTGTTGTTTGATTCAAAGCGGTGAGGAGATGGGGCAATGTTACGATGTATGAATAATGGCACAATTATAAGGTGAGAATACTGTTGGATTTTGTGGTCAACGCCTTAGCCCATCTTTAGGTTTCCCTTGAAAAATTGGGCTGGACCTTTGACTACACGTATCTCGAGGTGATAGGAAGCAAGTAGTTTTCTAATATAAGTGATATGTCTCCACTCTTTTTCTTTGATAGGTTAGAAAAAAGAAGTGACTATATAAGGAGATCACCGTCTCCTCTTCCTCTAACCTTAGCACATTCTCATCTAAAGGCTAAACTTAGAGAAACAGAGAGGTAACGTGGACTCGGATTCTTTTGCGGAGATCATTATTTTTATTGCGGAGATAACTAGCGTATCGACCCGAAAATAAATACAAGGTATATATGTTCTTATAAAAATATATATTTGATCGTGTGATTCAAGCCTAGATCTATGAAAAATCTAACAATTGGTATCAGAGCATCAAGCAAGGCTCGATCTTCGATTAATATATGATTAGATAAAATAAACATTGTGATTCTATAATCCATCCTACGGTGAGTGGAGCCGGTTCAAAATCCCCGAACCTCCATATCTGGAGCGAAGAAAAATAACTTCTAAGTAACTCCTATCTATCAATTTTAATGTTATTTAATCTGCTTCATACGAATATAGTTGAAACTCATCTTATGCACGCCATATGTTCGATGAGTGTAGGCAGTTGTATGTATATTAAATAATTAATCTCTTCCTTTTACTTGATTTTTTTTCCCGCCTTTAATCGTAAGAAAGAAGAGGTTTTCTTAAGGAAGAATGAGACGTCTCTTGGGACTTCAAAATATTGCCAAGCTTTTATTCTCGCAGGAGACATCTCTTGGGAGTACAAAGTTGGTGCTTCCCCAACTCTACATGTCTGACCCGGCCCATGGACCCATATTACACATGACCCAACCCGGTGTGACTCGGCCCGGTCGTTAATCGCACTTGGGTCATGACCCGATCCAACCCATGATTCTGTTTGGTCCATCACTCAACTCGACCTATGATGCATGATCCAATTCGGCCTATTAGACACAATCTGTTTTCCCTTAAGGCTTAATCGTGACCCATGTTATTTCTTATTCTTTTCGGGTCATTTTTGGGCTATCTATAGGTTCAATTTTAGGACGTTATATATGAACTCTGACTTTCTTGGACATTCTAGATTTGTTTTTAATAATGAGCTCTTTGTTGTGATATTTTTATAACCTAATGTCCTATTGACAAATTTTAATCGGATAATTATTATATATTTGAGTGCCTTTAATGATCTATTGTTGATGTTAACTAGATGTGACATACATGCCCACATAATTATAGTTTGATAATTATAGATAATTTATTCACTTAATGCATATGTATCCCATAACTGTTTGATTTTGATTAATTTGTTCATCAATCATAATATGTGGCATTGATTTATCTTTCAAAAATAGATTATTTAGCAAAATGTGCATATATCTGGAAATGAAACCTTGAATCAGATTTGATATGGTTGAATGATATTTATGTCGTACCTTAGGGATCAAGGTAGACCGGTAAAATGATCGTTTGAGAGTATGCAACTGAAATAGGCCGAGGTATGTCCAAAGGTGACCACTTATGGAGGTCGCGTGACTCTTGAATTTTGAGACTTGTGTCTCATTGAGATTGGATTAGCACATACTTGTATGAGATTTCTAACTTCTGGCTAAAGCTGACTTAGGAGTTTCATATAAGTAAGGTGAATAGAATGATCATAAGTGCGTAAGGGAGAGAAAGACAATCTTTCTGGCCAAAGCTGATGAAGAGTCTGGATCAAACATATGACACAAGTGATTAGGTCTATGCGTATTCACTCCTATACGGTCTTAGTAAACAAATTGCATGTTAAAATTTTTGCCCAAAGGTGATGCTTAGACATGACAACTGATTGTCCCAAAGAGTGAAAGTTGCTCATAGCTGACACTTTAATTAATTTGGATTTGACCCTAAATCAGAATTTAAATCTTCAAAGAATAATTAGTGACATATGGTCATAGTTCACGGTGAACATTTAGTGACATATGATCATAACATAATCTTTGAGGATATATGATCATGACGTATTTTAATTAAATCGTCGGTGATATATGATTAAAGTCGTTGACAAAGATTTAGATGCATAATTAGCATATTTCTTTATTTTGCTAGTGATATATAGTATTTTTTTATAGAGTCATGGACAGATCTATTGTTCATATGCAACTAGCAGGTGTTGTGCCTCTGAACGACTTCAACTATTCATTGTGACGTATGACCATTGATATATCATTAGGATATATGGACTATGATTTTATTCTTATTGAGAATAAACCTCCCACACCCACTACGAGTTCTACGTAATTAGAGAAGAATTATTTTGCTAAATGGGAAAAAACTAATCGTATGATTATGATGATGATCCGTTCATCAATTAATCAGACTCTTAGGGGTAGGTCGAATCCTACAACTACGATAAAAGAACTCTTGAAAAATATTAAAGATCAGTTTGTGGGTACACGAAAGTCTATAAAGTACTTTTGTCTTACACAATTAGTTAACATTAGATATGACGGAAATGGAAGTGTGCGTGAGCACATTTTAAAGATGTCACAGTGTGCTATAGGGCTCAAGGAGTAAGGGACTGCTTTTGGTGATGATCTAGTTCTTCAGTTAGTTGTTTATTTACTTTCACCTTCATTTGATACTTTTAAGATGAACTATAATGCTTAAGAGACAAAGTGAGACCTTAATCAATTAATTTATCTATGTGTGACAGAGGATGAACGTATGAAAGTGGCTAAAGTTGAGTTTGCACATTTGGCGGTAAGTGTATGAAGTTGGAAGATTTTAAAAAAAAAATCATAATCAGAACTTCAGTCGAAAGCGAGCTAGAGCAGAAAATTCAAATAAAAAAGTCAAACCTGAAAATTTAGAATGCTGACACTGCAAGCAAAAGGGACATCTTCGAAGGACTGCCTTTTATTTAAAGATCTGTTGACATCTTCCGAGAAGTACCATAACTGAAATCAACTTTCTGTCATTTATTTTTGTAAGACAGTAGTTAGTACATTGATATTTATTTTGATAAACTTGGTTTGCATATGTTTAATTAAATGATTATAAATAGTTGATGTTAAGTTATTCTTATTGTTCATTGATTACTATTATGAATTGCCAAATCAGTGGAAGATAATTTGCTTGGATTGATGAGTTTTTTAAATATATATTATGACTGACTCATCATATGAAATTATGCACATGTTATTCAGGGTATATGTGATTGTACTCTGACTATCTACATGAGGATTGTATCACATAGCAGAGTGGTGAAGTTAGATCTCATTTTGCTTGATATGCTTGGGCTAGATGCGATTAGGCATCACATCGGTAAGCTTTCTTTCTGTTAAATTGGTGACGTGAGTCACAGACGGAGGATATCAGAAAGACATACCCTGAGGTATGAAGTTGGACAAATATAAGTACGACATATGTGTGCGTTGCCTGATATTACTAAGTAAAGACTTAAGTCCATTAATGATGCTAGTTTTGTGACCATGAATTGCCTAGTGTCGATTCATAAGATTGAATACTCTATGCGCCATGATCCTTTATTAGTATTGTTATTGAATTTGGGTGGTTGTTACAAAGCATCGAGGTAATGGGGGTCAATAATTTTTCAAAATATAACATAGATGGCCATCTGCTTTTTAGAGTTTGTTAGCTAGAGTGTCATTTTCAAAATTATGTTTAGATAAGTTAAGATGTAGACCAAGTGGGAGAATGTTGAATTTTTTGTGGTCAACACCTTAACCCATCTTTGGGTTACCATTAAAAATTAGGTTGGACCTTTGATTACACGTATCTCGAGGTGATAGGAAACAAGTAGTTTCCTAATATAAGTGATATGATTCCACTCTCTTTCCTTGATAGGTTAGGAAAGAGAAGTGACTATATAAGGAGACCACCATTCCCTCTTCCTCTAACCCTAGCACATTCTTATCTAGAGGCTAAACTTAGAGAAGAGAGGTAACATGAACTCGGATTATCTTGCGGAGATTATCGTTTTCATTGCGGAGATCACTAGTACATTGACCTGAAAATAAATATAAGGTACGTATGTTCTTATAAATATGCATATTTGATTGTGTGATTCGAGCCTAGATCTGTGAAAAATCTAACATATACATCTAAGCTGTTTGATATAAAGGTTATAATCTAAAGATTACGACGGAAAAGAGTGGTGCAAACTCAATCTCTTCCATATGATTCGATACAATCAACTGTTGAATCGGATAATGGCTTTGGAGTGCATTGAGTCATATGATATAGATCATGTTTGTTGCTAATCGTTTTCACTTATGATCGTTAGATCATGGCCGCTTGATAGGTGGGCTATGATCTCAAGATTTATTGCGCTGGAGAAGGGACGAAGATCCCGTCATCTAATTCAAGAAAATCAATGTTTTAATGGTGAAAACCTCAAGCCTCAAAAACCAAAATTTTAATTGGTGCACGGAAGGAGGACATTTGTTTTTCTCACAACATGGGCTAAAAAAAAATTCATGAGATTTTTCCTTGAAAATTTTATCTTAACTATTTCCACTTTTTTTCCCTAACAAGTGGGACCCACCGTGGTCCCAAATGGAAGAAAATGTCCAAAATAAGTATAAAAAAAAAAAAAAACTTTTTTTACATTTTTTAATGAGTTTTTTTAGCAAAACTCGTGTAGCCAAACAAGGCCTAAAAGACTTTAAAAGAAAAAACTAGCGATGGGGGATCCCAGGACCCCCCATTGGACAACGTGGCTCCGCCCCTGTCCGTGTGCTCCCACGTATCCTTTGAAAGCACCCACATCTTCGTCTCCTTGAAAACCATTGATTGCATCTGATGATGGAGGTTATGTTTCACCCCAGTGTTCCACACAATAGATCTTGAAATCGTGGTGCACCCATCAGACGATCAATTTTATATTTTATTTGTAACAATCCCAAAAAATGGCTCTAAATTCATGTTTGAGCATAGTGTGTGCCAAATGATTTAAGGGCCATTTTTTTTGGAATCTGTGACACATGGAATAAAAAATGGACTGTATGATAGGTGCGCTATGATCTCAAGATCTATTGTGTGGAGGATTTGGGTGAAACATGATCTCCATCATTTGATCCAAAGCAATCAATGGTTTTCAAGGGGTGGTCTGTGACATGGGCGCTTTGAGAGAATGCATGGGAGCAAACAGAGGTACCCTATTACATGTCGGAGCTACAACTTGCACACAAGATTTGTACTGTAGCACATGATTTAAAAAGAAAGACTTGATATTTGGGTACCTTTATTCGTGCCTACGTGATTTCTGAGGGTGCCTACGCTCGAAGTCTACTGAAACCCATTGATTGCTTGCAATCAGGCGATGAATCATTTTTCACCCCAATCTTTCACACGATGAATTTTGAGACTATGAGCTTACCATCTATAGGTTTATTTTTTGATTCCACGTGGCTTATATCTCAAGAAATAGATTTAAAATCTTGTTTGAGCGTGATATATATCTATAATTTTAAAGTCATTGTTGTAGGAATATGTATCAGGTGGAATAAAAAACTGACCGTGAGTTTCAATAGATTTTGAATGTAGGCACCCTCGAAAATCAAGTAGGCGTTAACAGAGGTTTCCCTTGATATTGTTTAGCACATGGGGATTCTAACCATCTGACAAATGGGCTATGGAAAATTATGACTTCTTGAATAATCCTAACCATCCGATAAATGGCCTTCAGGGCCTGCTGCCCAAGCTGATTGCCTCCCAAAATTCCAGGGATTCAAGGTTATGAACACCGGATATGGGAGCTAGTGCCACATAGGATGTGATTAAAAAAACATAGTTTTGGAGACTTTTTTGTCTTCCAAAATTATAATCAAAGTTTGCCTACCAACTCACAAACTTGATGTTTTTCAAAAAAAAAAAAGAAAAAAAAAGAAAAAAACCTCACAAAACTTGATGCATTTGAAATGACCCTTTACTAAATTTGGATTGGTGGATATATACCCGATTTTATTTTTTAAAATAGAATTGATCTTCCCTTGGCAAGTTGCAGTGACACCTAATCCCCTGACTAGGTGCCACATGGACCCCACCTGCTTGGAACACATGGATCATCCCTGCATTGGAACCATATCCTCGGCCCTCATATGAATAATTTGGTATGGCATATACATTTCAAAATTTAAACGATTTGCTCAATCTGCATCCCTTTCCATTGATTGATGATCACAAATCAACAACTAAACAAAAGCTACAACTACACCTCTGTTCTCTCACATCTGCTTCCATAGATTACAAAAATTAAAACATAAAAAATAAATTAGAAATACAACCAAGTCTACTTAATCTAAAAAAACCTAATCTCTACAAAAATAAAGAAAGACATGTATTGTGCCCTTTCTTGTTTACATCTATCCACCTTGGATTAGCTCTAGCCAATTAGGCTAATTAAAAAAGAACAAATCTTCACTTCTCAAACCCAAAAAAACAAAAACCAAATCTTCACTATATGATCACGAACCGAGTTACTTATTCTGGGTCGGATTCGGTGCACTCGGTGGCGCCTTTCGTAGACTTGTTCCTACAGATCTCATGGGCTCCTTCATATTTGCACTCAAGTTCTTCAAATTGGTAGAAACTAGAATTTTCCTTGGTGGGTTTATTTCTCTAAGGCCTTTTCCTTCTTGGGTTACAGGTGAGATGGAACATAGGATAAAGAGAACAAAAATCAGTGTAGAAAGAAGGAACAACGATCTGAAAATGGTTCTCATGGTGGTTTAGGTGGAACTCAATGAACAGAGATCAGATGGAGATGTGGAGTTATTTATAGGAGATCCTGCTGAGTAGTTTAAAAGAGTGTGTGATTGATATATATACCGTTGGAACTTGGAAGCAGCTGATCATGTGATGCTCATTTGACTATTGACTACTTTCTAATTCTTATATGTTATTTTATTAGAGTAACGTGACCAGGCACGTGATCATTTTGCTTAGGTTGATCTTGATTCTTTTAAAAAGGAGTAGGTCTAAATCTAGCCGGGTGGGTAAACTTTACAGGTGCATCAGTCACTACTCACCTTCTTAGAAAGTGTGCTTGTTTTGTTATCAAATGACCTAAAAGGTCTGTTTGGCAATTTTTCGGAAAATATAGGAAAATGTTTTGTAAATCTAATGGATTCCAACTTTTTGAGAATTCATAGGAATTCATTATTTTCCGGTATTTGGATTGTGTAATTGATATATAGAAAATAGAAAATGAGCACTATCGATAGTATAAATCTCACACACTCAATAAATTTAATTTTATACTATAAAGGAAATTTCGTGAGAGAAAGAAAAATTAGGACAAAAAAAAAGAATTTAAGAGAGAGAGAGAGAGAGAATTTAGGAGAGAGAGAGAGAGAGAGAGAGAGAGAGAGAGAGAGAGAAATTTAAGGAAAGAAAAAGAAATTAAAAGAAATATGTAAACTGAGAAAATTTAGGAGAGAGATTTAGAATGAGATATATCTAAAAAGAAGAATGATAATAGAGAGGGACTCGAAGAGAGAGAGAGAGAGAGAGAGAGAGAGATTTAATTTTTATTTATTTTCTTTTTAAATTTTTTTTAAATTTTTTAAAATTTTTATATTTAATTTTTTTTTTTTAAAATTTTAAATAAAAAGTAAAAAAATAAATAATAATATCACTCTCTCTCTCTCTCTCTCTCTCTCTCTCTCTTTTGATAAAATAAATAAAAATTAAAAAATTTTAAAAATAAAATAAATAAATAATAAAAATAAAAAATAAAAAATTTCTTTTATTTTTAAAATTTGAAATTTTTTATATTTAATTTTATATTTATTATTTTTTACTTTATTTTTAAAATAAAAAAAAATTAAATAAAAAGTAAAAAGTAAAAAATAAAAAATAAATCACTCACTCTCTCTCTCTCTCTCTCTTTCTTTGATAAAATAAATAAAAAGTAAAAAATAAAATAAATAAATAATAAAAATAAAAAGTAAAAAATTTCTTTTATTTACTTTATTTTATTTTATTATTTTATTATTTTATTTATTATTATTATTATTATTATTATTTATATATTATCATTATTTATTTTATTTTGTTATTTGACTATTTATATTTTTAAAATTATTTTATTTTATTTTAATTTAATTTTTTAATTTTTTAACTTTTATTATTTATTTATTTTATTAAAAAATTTTATTTATTTTATTTTATTTTATTATTTTTTATTTTTTTAAAAAAATTAATTTTTATTTTTAAAAATTTTGTATTTTTATTTATTTTATTGAAAAAATATATTTTTTATTTTTATTTTTATTTTATTTTATTTTTTTAATTTTTAATTTTTAATTTTTGTATTTTTAATTTATTTTTTTTTAAATCTTTTTATTTTGTTTTTTATTTTTTATATATATTTTTAAATTTTTATAATTTTTTTTAATTTTTTAAATTTAAATTAAATTTTTTTTTTGTATATATATATATATATATATTTTATTTTATTAAAAAAATATTTTTAATTTTTGTATTTTTGAAATTTTAATTTTTGTATTTTAATTTTCTATTTTATTTATTATTTGTTTATTTTATTAAAAAAATATTATTTATTTATATATATTTTTAATTTTTTAACTTTTTAATTTTTAATTTTTTAAATTAAATTTAATTTAATTAAAAAAAAATTTTAAATTTTAATTTTTTATTTTCTAATTTTTTTTTAATTCTTATTTTATTTTTTATTTTTATTTTTATTTTTATTTTATTTTATCTTTGTTTTTTTTACTTTTAAAAAAAAATTTAAATGATTATTATTTTATTTTAATTTTTTCGATAATTGATTTTGTTTCAATTTATTCACTAAAAAAGAGAGAGAGATGGAGGAGAGAGAAAGAGAGAAATCGAGAATGACAAAAGTTTTCCGATGAAATTCTCCTATTTTAGAGAGATTTGTCGGTTTCCAATAGGAAAGAAAATTTTAAATTTTCCTATGATTTTCGGTAGAACAATTTTGTTGCCAAAAGTATCACATTTCCTTTCCTTTCAAATTATTTCTTTTCTTTTAACCCTATCCAAACATACCCTAAATGTATTCCTTAGCAAAACAAGAAAAATGATCTAAAGGAATTGCTGACACAACTCACAAGGGACTGAGTCTCCTTGCATACATCCCTATCATGTTGAAAGATGAATTTTGCAGGTTGTTGAGTGCCTTGAAATCTGTGGACACCAGCTTTGGCATGATTGATGGGGGTTATTAAGGCTTTTTATAAGCCAGAGTAGATAATCTTATGATGGTGTTATATCATTAAAGTCTCTAAACTGCTGTTACATACGAGTGGAGATTCAGTTAGTCGAGCCGAAACATATTCGTTCCATTCAATTTTGTTTTTTTTTGTTTTAATTTAATTTAATTAATTAATATATTTTTAAAAAAAATTAAGGTTTTTTTCCCCCTATTTTGGGTCGGTCTTCTAAAACTACCAACCAGTTTTCCATTTCGGCCACCCAAAACCAAAACTCAACCGATTGGAATTTGGGTTGGTTTTTTCAGTTTCGGATCGGTTTCAGTCCGGTTAGTTGGGGCCGATTTTTTGGATGGTTTCGGTGCAAAATTTGCACCCCTACTCTTGCATAATTCCCATAAAATATACCCGTCAAAGATATTGACTCTCCTCACTGTAATAAAAGGTTATCAACCTTATAAATAGCCTTCTAAGTTCTAAGCTTTTAGGCTATTAAGTACAGTCAAAAGCTAACTTCCACATATGTTCAGGGCAATTGAAAGTTCGCTTCCACCAGGATTCATGGGCTAAAAATGAAAGGTGCTTCAGAAGGTTCTCAATTATCACCCCCTCAATTTCTCTGGCAATTTAAGCAAGTTTGGTATAACTTTATTTGTTTATGGGCAAATACCGAATATTGGCCACTTGGACACGGAAGTGGTCTTTGACTCTTTAGTGCCACAAACACCACAGGAAAACCAATCTTATGATGGGCTATTTAGAGTCAATTGGAAATAAAAGTCTTCTAACTGGAGTAGCCATATATGAAATCTTTCTTTGTGGTGCTTACCACACTAAAAATATGTCTCAGTCCCTCAGCACATAATATTTATATCAAGTTAAAGTGGAACAATTGAGATCTTCCACAAGGTTGAATTATTTGACCAATGTGGATTTGGTGGTGTTTGCTGATCCACATGACACCCCCACGAATGATCTGAATTGACACATAACAATGCCACGTGCAATAAGATGACTCTTTAACACCTTCCTTTGTGTGTTGACTCAGCACCTAATACTTACCATCTTGTTACCTGTAAATTCAGATGGGGTCAGATCAAGTGGATTCCATTTTGACTACAATGTGATATTTTATCCCTTTTTGCTTACAAGATTCAATAGTAGTTTAGAATATATTGAACATGGATTTCAGCAACTTGGAGGGATTTTCTAAGAAAAAAGCCATCTGCCCAAAGGCCAACATCATAGCCATCAGCCATCTTTTAGAGAACACAGAATAAAATAGTGGGGTTTCTGTTAAAAAGTGTGACTAGTGGGGCCATATCCATTTGTTTATTATGATTGTGGGGTTCTTTTATAATATGCTTATACAAACCTCCTGTTAGTTACCTTCTGTAATATAATAAATTAGGTATTTCAAGTAAAATAGATTTACAACATCTGATCATTGCATTTTATCTTCTGGAAAGTAGTGTTCAAGAGAAGATTTTGGAGTTTCTCATATTTGTTCTCATATTCAAATCACATGGGGGTGGAGGGTTTCAACTATTTATTTATTTTATTGTGTACGATCAGTAAGTCATATGACGATATAATAAGAAATATGATAGGTTTCACATCCATCATAATTTACCAAGCAAAAAAGACATCTAACTCCTTCCATTGCTCACTGATCAACTCACTAATCAATTCACCGATCAAATCTAAGGGAGCACTTCCCTTCAGCATTGAATTTCGTAGTCATTACTCCAGATGTCATCTACTGCTGTTACTTCAGTATGCTTTCCACAACTGTGTTTTAATTTTTTAATCAGTAACAAGAAATATATTAAAAGCAAAAATGTAAGTACAGACACCAGAAGCTATGAAACAGCAGTGAGAAGCTGCAGAAACCCCCCCAAAAAACACAGCAAAAAGCACTCTATCCACGCCCGAACAACAGCCCGAAACAATAAAAATTTGTGAAATTAACGTGAATACATAAGGTACTGATATAGATATTAAACTTCTAAATGGATGTACCTGGATGTGAAAACAACCAGGTTCATTTACTTTTCCCTAAGTGTATTTCATGCCTAGGTTTTTTACGTATCTAGAATGTAATGAAAAATCCTCATTATACTCTTAGGTTTATTGGTATCAGATCTCGACACATCTGTGCATAATCTCCACAATGTTTTTTCGCGCTCTATTTAATCATCAGTTCAACAACTTTGTGTAGAATTTCACCAATAAATCACAACAGGGAAAATAACTAAATTACATGAACATATAAATAGACTGACCTAGTTCGACAAGGAACCCTAACCATGGCTATATCTTTACTTAATTTCTCCATTTTCAAACAAAATTTTATCTTTCCATGTAATAATATCGAAATCAAAGATTCTCGCAAAACAGGAAACCAGCTGCTCGTGGATCTCTCCATCAGATGGAAGCACCATATTCGTCTCGCTTCTCAAAGATGTCACTCCTTTATCAGCAATCCCACAGGGCACGATATGCTTAAAATAGTTCAAATCAGGATCGATATTAAAGGCCAAACCATGCGAAGTGATCCCTGATGAAATTCTAACGCCGATGGCACCGATCTTTCGGTCTCCTACCCACACCCCCGTCTGATCTGTTTTTCCGGCATGAGCTCGCACACCGTACATCGATGCCAACTCAATCATTGTTAACTCCAGTTTTTCTACGTAGTTTCGAGCACCTAGGCCTATATCCCGAAGAGAAATTATGGGATATAGAATGGCTTGACGTGGACCATGAAAGGTTATGTCTCCCCCTCTCTCTGTGACGTGAAGCTCTGCTCCCATAGTTTGAAGGTCGGACTCGGGCACTAGTAGGTTGTGATATGTTCGCCGTTTTCCAAGTGTATATGTTGGCGAATGTTGTAGTGACAACAGGGTATTAGGAATTTTACCAATTTTTCTATCAGATACTAGCCTCTCCTGAAGTTTAAGTGCATCCATGTAGTTGACGATACCCATCTTCCAGATCTCGAGGCCTCGCTGTAGTTTCATTCCTTATAAATCATGATGGAGTAAAAACTTCATGTTCTTGGTTCCCTTAGGTCCATTCTCTGTAAATCATGAAATCATCAAATTTAAAAAAAGAACAGTTTTTTTGATAAATAAGAATTCACCAAGTTAAAGAATAAAAAAACAAGAGGGGGGGGGGGGGGGTGGGGGTGGGGGTGGGGGTGGGGGGGGGGGGGGCAGGGGGGAAACGTCCCCCTCGGGCCCAAGGAAGAAAGCTTATAGCCAATATAATTTTTATGTAACAGCAGACAAATTTTATCTATTGATTTTCAGTTTTTAAATGAGTTACTTCCTGGAACACAAAAGTATATCCAATTTTATTTTGGCTTGTTGTTCGGGAATTATGTTCAAAATTGCAATCATCTACATACAAGAGTTTAGGAATATGATATATGGAGATAACAAAATTATTAGGTAGTAGGGGTGAAATGCGCATATTGAGGTGGATGCATGGAGTAAAACAACGATGCAATTAGGTGTGAAAACCAATTTTATCAGAAGCGGATCGTTGGGGTGGACTGATTTTTTTTTTGTGGATTGGATCAGATCGTTGGATCATTAAACCGTAAGATGCTTTTTTTAACAAAGATGCAATTAGGAATGAAAACCAATTTTATCAGAAACGGATTGTAGGGGGGGACTGATTTTGTTTTTGTGGATCAGATCAGATTGTTGGATCGTTGAAACGTACGATGCAATAACATTTATTTATTTATTTTTACTAGGAAAAAATATATAATAAATCTAAACAATTGCACTATGATGAAATTAACCCAAAAAAATTATATAATACATTATCTAGTAAACAATTGACATTTCACCATCCATATAACATACATGACTATTTGTAATTAAACATTGGAATTATCAACCCAAAATGAAGATGTAGAATTGTATATAAAAAACTTCAATGTTCAAAATTCAAAATTCAACTGAATCTAACTCCAAAATTCCAAAACTTCAATGTCCAAACTCTAGATACTAAATAAAATAAAATAAAAATAAAAATAAAAAATTTCAAAGATTTAGGGATTAATTAGCCATGTCTCTAGACTTCATTGTCTTCACTCCTCTTCTAATCATCTTGCTTCTCATCAGAGTCATCCATATAAGGAATGTGTGATCATCTTCCTCTTCAACATCATTATCATCGAATCCTATATCAATAATATCCTGCATTTGTTGTTGCGTACGACCTCTCCTCCATATAGGTAGTATTTTACGACCTGAAATTGAATAATACAAAATTTAAAATTTAAAATTTAAACTACTTACACCACTTTCTCTTTTCTTGAGTTTGTCCTCGTGCACTCCCTCCTCCATTGCATACGATATTTCCTTCTTCCTTGAGTATATCAACAAATATTAAGTCATGATTGCTCTTCATCATCATTC
The DNA here is from genome assembly GCA_021018995.1 of Chloranthus sessilifolius. Lineage (NCBI taxonomy): Eukaryota > Viridiplantae > Streptophyta > Magnoliopsida > Chloranthales > Chloranthaceae > Chloranthus > Chloranthus sessilifolius. The sequence goes on along the minus strand of CM037584.1, from coordinate 50,232,845 downwards.
TCCAAAGCCGGATTTTCTTCTTCGGTTATCAATCCATCATCTTCCTCTATATCCGAAAATCATATGAGAACATCTCACACTTCCTAACCATAATTGTAAATTGTACTTGACATAAACAAGTGCATTTAATCTTTGTTGTTTCAGCCTGTTACTTCCTTTTGTATGTATGTACATCATGAAAGACACAATAAGTGAATAATTAGTTAACAAATAAATTAATAAAGTACATAAAACATAAAATTCAACCAACAATCACCTGTTCAGAGATACTCCAATTTCGTTCACATCCAGTCCCACTGCATGTGAGACTTAATACTCTAGTAGCAACTTTTTTCAACAATGGAGCACTATCTCCATAGTCCTTCCACCATATGGCTGAAATTTAAAATTACTTATTAGCATGCATGCAGGGGCGAACGCACGTGTAGTGATGAGGGGGCACCCCCCCCCCTAAACTTAGTAAAAAGTTATCAGAACGCCTCTTTAGCCAGTCATGTGGCGCCCCTATCCCTATTTCACCGCCCTCTCATCTTTTAAAAACAAAAAATCTTTTACAGTAAAGCTATCTTTATTTGCAACTATAGTTTTAAAAAATAATCGAAGGTTGCAAATAATGGTACCCACTGTGAGATGTAGCATACAAAGTTACGCCCTTTTTTCGCTCCCTCAAATTTCTCACCCCTACAAAATTTCTCTCTCTCCACAAGTCCTACTTACAGTCCATAATTTTGTATCACTCTCTCTCTCTCTCTGCACGTCCTAGTTACCAATGGTAACTTACCATCCGTAATTTTGTCGGCCCGAACAGAGGTGCCAACGGTAGAAAGAGGACTGTAATGAAGTCTTTTACTTGCACATAAGAAATTGGCCCTTGCACGTAAAAAGACAGTATTTTTTGGACCTGTGCCATTTGAAAAAACCATCTAAGTCGTCAGATTCGACGGCCATGTTCTAAAGATTGTTGGTGCAAAAGATTGGCAAAAAAATAATCTCGCTTATATAATTCAATGTATAATTCAATACAATCGATTGTTGAACTAGATATTAGCCTTTGACTGCATTGAATCATATGACAATGATCATGTTTCATGGCAATCTTTTGCACCTAAGATCTTTAGATCATGACCAATGTAATCAAATTGCATATGCGACCCTATGCGATGGCATAGGGCCATCACATATGCGGATCGCATATGCGATTATGCCATGGCATAACTTTATTTTTTTTTTCAAAAAAACCCAAAAAAAATCTCAAAAAATCCCAAAAAATCCCCAAAGTTTCCCATATTGATCAGTATTATCTTTGCTTGAAGAACGATGGAATGTCAATGAAGATTCAAGTTCTTTGCTTAGTTAACTACAAAATAGAGCAAAGAAATTATCAACAAAGCTTTGAGAAAGAGAGCACTAAAAACTCAAAAAAGAGACCAAAAAGACACAAATCATACCTTGGATGGATGTGATATGGATTAGGAAGAGCAATCCCCCATTTATAGACTTTGGGGAGCCCTAAAAAGCAAAAAAAAAAGCTCCAATGGTCATAAATATGACCGTTAGAGATATATGCGATCGCATATGCCATCATGGCATATGCAAAAACCACATCCAAGGTCTCATATGCGATCACATATGACAATAGTGATCATGACCTTCAAATCAGATGGCATTTTAACATGGCACGGGTCCCCAAAATATCAAGTCTTTCACTTACTATGTGCAAGGGCTAACTTCTTTGGTGCAAGTAATGGCTCCGTATAAAAAACTTAGGGTAGCTCTATCCGGGTCTATGAAATTACTGTGTGCCTACACTGAAATCCCATCGACTGCTTTGAACCAGATTATGGAGATCGGTTTTCATCTCAATCTTCAATGCAATGGATCTTGAGACTATGGGTGTACTATCTAACAACCAATTTCTGATTACATGAGGCACAAAGCCCAAAAAGGTGACTCAAAAATCACATGGTGTACATCACGCACAACCATGAGTTTTGAGGCACTTTTGGGATTTGTGCCACATGAAACCAAAAAATGATTGTCAGATAGTAAGCCCATGATCTCAAGATCCTTTGTGTTTTAGATTGAGATGAAAATCACTCTCCCTTGTCTGATTCAAAGTAGTCAATTTTGTTTCAGCGTAGGCACAATTTAGTAATTGCAAAGCGCGTGAGTATCTATTTCCAGCAATATTGATAATATCGGGATATCGATCCCAAAAGAATATTTTTTTTGCTCCGAAATCGTCTGGGTGGCCCTCCTCGAGAAAATCCTGCAACCGCCCCTGAATGTATGATCTAATATAAAATTTCGGAAAACATAAAACATAAAGCAATCATACAAATTTAAATATAACTAGCTGCACGGTGTTCTTTCATTTGATGGCTGTTTGTCTCCCAAATAAGCCCTTTGCATTTCTAAATTGGACCAACTCGTCATCCAATCTCTCCGCTTGATTTTAGCCATTCGATCCAATGTATCATATAAGTCAAATTTTCACCTCCAAACCATTGGGATCAAATGATTCATCATACTGAAATCTAGGATTTAAATAATATCCAGCACAGTGCAACAGGTGATACAAATGATATTTCCAATGACTGTCAATTATTTCCCATAACAGCTTATACCGTGCCTCTTCAACGTTAGGATTTTTACCAATTACTTTCTTGGCTCGATCCATCACCTCATATATGTAACCCATAGAAAGTATACTACCCTCATCGACAAGTTGTAGAACCTTTACAAGTTGCATCGACGCTTTCAATGAGTATACTATGGAATATGGATTGGGATTTTCTTTATTGAAGACAATGTCATGGACTGTTCTCCCTTCTACCTTCGTTGACAAACTATGTTTTTCTCAATCCTCTAAAGTAAACATTAATCTCAACCCAATTTTATTGCCCAATACACATTTCAAAGTTAAGAAACTTGTTGCAAATCAGGTCATAGCAGGACAAACAAGTTCTTTTTTTTGTATGCTTTCTCATTAAATTAAGAATATAGGCATCACTGTAAATAAATTATGCTACCGTCCCAGCTTGTTCAATTGCTTTTTTTCGCCAAGTTCTACAAGCATTAGATCAATGCGCTGTGCTATACAAGGTGCCCAAAATATCTCCTTTCTCTTCTCCAATAACAATTCCCCAACCTTAACAAAATTAGCGGCATTATCGGTCACCACTTGTACACCATATGTTCCTCTACTATCTCAACAGAATAAATTAATTTTATTACATTCTCTGCATTCTTTTCAAAGGTATCAAAGAAAATTGTACCGGATAGACTATTCACTAAAAGATTAGTGAGTGATTTCTTTCTCTCATCCATCCGCCATAATTGTACATCCCGTCTTTTGCCATGACTTCTTGTATGTCTCAAGCATATTCTCTATGTTTTGAACCTCCACTTTCAACAAATTATTCTTCATTTCCTGAAATAAAGGAATCTTTAAACCCGGCCCAAATGCTGCAATAGAGTAACACAGCGGAGGAAAAAGGGCCTTTCACCAAATTAAACTGTTTTTGTTCTATCCCCCTTCTCAATATCTAAGCATGTTTTTGTTCTATCCCCCTTCTAAAACATTGCATTGATTGTCATTTGTTTTGGACTCGTAGCGGTAGCACCACTATTCACAATTTCCTCAAGAGGTCTTTTTCCCTTATCAAACACCATTTGTGCATTCACATCAATTACGTGACTAATGTCTCTATGTCTATAATAATGTTTCGGTCTTCTTGCATTGAATTGTGCCTCATTCCTTAATACTTTAGCAGCCAAAGAGTTGTTCAACAACGTTTTGAAAAACAAATTAACACTCCCCGGACACTGGTGATAATGCACAATATTTTGGATCATCCATGGGTCCAAACACACATTCCCATGCCTCATATATATATATATATATATATATATACATTTACAAAATGAAAAAATAACAAAAAAGAAATTATAATATTATAAATATATATATAAAACATCTACATATAATTTACAGAAGGGAGCTACAACTTGCACACATCTTTGTACTGTAGCACATGATTAAAAATTAAAACTTTCTTATTTTTCGGATCTGTGATATGTGGAATACCATCTAAGCTGTCTGATGTAAAGACCGTGATGTCAAGATCTTTCCGGCCAAAAATTGGCACAAAAAATAATATCTATCATCTGATTTCTCAGAGTCAACCATAGAATCAAATGATGGCCTTTGACTGTATACCATCAGATGATAGTGATCATGTTTAGTGCAAATCTTTGGCCTCAAGGATCTTTCCATCACGGTCTTCAAATCAGATGGCTTAGATGGTGTTTAATGCGTCACACACTCAAATGAAAACAAAGTCAAATGATAACAAAGTCTTTCCTTTTAATCATGCGCCACGGTACAAATCTCATGTGCAAGTATTAGCACCCTTTACAGAAACTTGATCCAATTCACTGGTAAACGAAACAGAGGTTCAAAATATCAGCTCGTTATAAAACAATATGTTATGTAAACAACGTTATAATAGAACAAAACCCTAAACTCAAACCATAAAAAAATATATAAATAAACAAATGAAATTAATTATAAGCACAAAAATTACAGATTCCCATATCAGATTCAAGCTCAAAATCAGACTTACATTCCAATTTCAGCTCAATCGCGCCAAGGAGAAATGCAGACGAAATCCTGATAAAACAACAAAAAAATAAAAATTACGGTCATGGCACACAGATTTTAAAAAAAGAGAAGAAAGAGGTCTTCTTGTTGCTCAGATTTAAAAACAATAAACAGATGAATTAAAAAGAGAGGAGGGTGGGTGCTCTCATTTGAAAAATAAAAGATAAAAAAATACCTGTAAGACGAGAAGTTGGATGTTAGAGTTGAAGAGAGGAGAGAATCGGAGTTGCAGCTACGGCTTTACGAGGTATAATTTATGTGAGCTATTTGTTAAAATGGCGAATTTGCCCTTTTAACAAATAAGAAATGACCTGCTGGCCGCTACCCATTAAAAGGGCAAACTTGCCATTTTACCCTATCTCACTGCAAGTCTGCAACTCCTCTTATCTCCTCTTCCAACCAACTAACCAACCAACCAACCGAAGAAGCAAGTAGAATGCGAAGCTGAGTTAGTGGCAGACTTGTAATTTATCAGGTTAAAAAAATATATAGATTATTGTTATTATTATTATTATTTTATTTATTTGGTGGGATTCTGTATATTTGTTTGATGGAAGATGTTAATTCCTTGAATTTATTGGATATTGCATTTGTATTTATTTTTATTTTTTTTCCTTTGTGGGGAGTGGGGGGATTCATGGTTTTAAATATCGGTTTCCATGATGTTATCTGCCAATCCTGTTTTGTCCGACACGTATCATTTCGGGTGAGTTTTTATCCATGCATCCAGGGGACTTCTGGATTTATTTATTTTTGATAACATAGGGTGTCCCAAGCTTGCGGTTGGACTAAGGACCGTGTTATATCGTGGACAATTTTGCAGACAGCTTATGTGGCACGATGTGATTAGCTGCACACATTGTGGGGCCCAGGCACTGCAGCTAGTCACATCATGCCACATAAGCTGTCTGCAAAATTGTTTATAAAAATCTGTCAACCGTTTATAATTTTCCCTTGGACTAGTCCCTGCGGGGTGCCATCGCCCCTACAATACCATGAGTATTTCACAATTTACGCAGCTGTTTATCTCAGAAGAGGAGTCGTTTCAAACTCATAACGTCTAGCTCTGCATAGATTGGTCGGGCAGGTGTGCCCTCGGGGAGAGCATACCCAATTCATTAACTGTTGCAACAAAACCTTGGTTGGTTTATTTATTTTTGATAATAAACGTTCACCACACCGTATGTTTGTTAAAATGCCCGAAAGAAACATTGCAATTTTTTGAACCAATGTCATTGCAGTAGTTGAAGTTTATACTATGAAACTGTGTACTTGTTTTAATCCATTTAAACGGCTTGATTTTGGGTTTTGGTTATGAACTACAATTAACAATTATGAGCTCTTGAAAAGTTCCCTTATGTAAGTAATCTTATATATTTTCTAAATTTGTATTTTACAGTAATTTTAGTTTATTACTTGCTTTTTCTTTCAATTACTTCATTATATCATTTGAAATCACGTGCTTTTTTTTTTTTTTTGAAATGGTTGCATACCTTCAAGTTCATCTTTGTTCATGTATTGGCATGCACTGATAGAGCAGTTGCACGCCGTGATTATAAAGTTTTGTCTTTTTACTAATATTATATTTCAAACCATTCGAGTTTTTCTCGTGAGACTAATATATTCAGATTGTTAAATCAAACTTATGGTCAGCTTGGCATTTGAATCTTTGACAAATGTTTTCAGTTTTCTGCAGTATTTATGCAGTATATGGCTTTCTATCATACATACTTTCCATCGCTGCAACTTGAATCTAGGGCATACAGCATAGCAACCAAGAATATATTCAAATGAGTTTGTATTAAGTGCAAGACCCAAACACCCAGAGAGATGCATATGTCAAACATTGGGAGACACACCGATATTTATTTACCAAAAATTAGTGAGTACACTTTACCTTTTTCTGAAGCAGAAACGCCAACTTCTTAATCATTGTATTTTGCGCAAATCTTCCAAAGAGTTGATGGACGATTTGTTCATTCATTGCTAAGTCACTAGAGTGTAATGGAGGCTGTGCTTTTTTATCATTTTGGAATCTCTTGGGTTCTTGCAATCTTTGGTGGAACTATGGAAAGGTCGGGGCAGATTCCCATAAGGGGAGGTGGGGAAACTCTTATAACATTTCTTGTTCTATCCTATATGTTGGAGTTATAGAAGAAGAGGAATAATTGCACATATGAAAACAAGGCGATGCAGATGTGACAATTTGCTCATTCTATTAGGTAAAGATATGGTGAGTTGGGTTAGAATGAGGAAAAAAATGCAAAGTTAGAAACTGACAGACTTCGAAAGGGAATGGAACACAATTATTTGGTATAGAAGACAGGAAAATTGAAAGATGGATGCTTGTTGGAGAATCCAGGTTCGACCGAAATTGGAGGATTCTTTTAGTCATAAAGGAGAAGGTATAAAAGCGTTCTTGGAATTTATTTGCATCAAGGATTTAACTGAAGCAGAAGGTAGATTGCTCCTTGAAGGTTTACAGATCTTTGATTTCACGGCATTGATGTAGAGGGAGGAATTCTGCTAGCACTATTGGTTGGATGGAGGAAAAGGCTTGTAGCACTTATTTCACATGTTACATGAGATCTTTGATATTGTGGAGAGATTCGATCTTTCTTTCAAACATGTTAAAATGGGAAGCAGACACATAAGCGAGCAAACTTGTTAAAGAAGTGAGAAGAAGCATTTTTTGGAGGTTGGGGATGATATGCCTGTGATCTAATTTTGCATCTTGCTGTAATGTACTATCCTTTTTCTTTCATTTAATTAAAATGCAATTCCTCAAAAAATAGAAAGAAAAAAGATACGGGTTTACACCATGGAGAATGTCATAGATTAATGCCCGCCTCCTTAATGCATTTAATGTTTTATGTAATATACTTTCCATTCATATTGAAAGTAGATCAATCAATGAATGTATAATACGAACTTATGTGCACTAGAGTGTCTTGAAGTCCTACAAAACTTAAGTTGTTCGGGATAATTTACCTTGTTCCTTGCACAGTGTGGGATTTTAAATGCTTGGTGGACTGCGTTAAACATATGTTATCATTATGTGTCTTAGATCCATAGATTGTAATCGTGCTGTATATTTTATTTTTCAGTTCAACTTTCATACCTAGGGAAAGAAAATTCCATTATTGAATTTTTATCTTCCCATGTACCTTATGACTATGTGGGTGTTCTCGACTTATGGAATGATATGATGCTTTTATTTATTTTTCAGATGGCCTCAGTTATGGTCAAGGATTCATCCTCCACAATTGCATTTATGAAGATTGCGTTAGAGCAGGTATTTTATAATTCCATGTTTAAACTTTAAACTAAAGTGGCAAATGAGAATCTCTTAGAAGACTCTTTCTGTCATGCATATATTTTTCATATTTTATCATTTATTTAGTAAACTCTTAGTTACAGCTCTCCCGCTTCATGAAGTTTTACGGGTAGCTATTTCCTACTCCAGCTCTTGCTTTATATAACTAATAATATGAAAATTTTTGATCAGTTATGGTTGTGAACTTATGTATCATCTGAGATAAATCCACAGAACCATACATCATATACATCATGTTATTGGTTAACAAGGTTGGGTTACCTATAAGTTCTAATAGATCTACATTCAAATCCATCGATCAAAAAACAAAAATTATAAAGGATCCTTACTTGTGTTGAAGCCTGAAGGCTTAATCAAAATTGAATCTCCTTCTTCGGATTGTGGTGAATGTGAGCTTTAAAAACAATGAAACCGGATAGAGAGGGCCAATGTTTTTAAAATCGTCGGGTGGGTTCAGGGGTCGAGGGGATGTTCGGGCGGAAATCGTTGGGCCTGGCGGCCGCTATGTATATATACATGTATATATATACACATATTTTATTTCATCACAAATGTGTGTGTGTGTGTGTGTGTGTGTGTATATATATATATATATATATATATATATATATATATATATATATATATATATATATATATATATATATATATAATTTGCACCCTACAACTTAGGATGGGTTATTTGTGTTATTTGCACCCAATTTATAATTTAGGGTTGTGTTAATTGCAATCAAGAAGGGTTCTTTGCTTATTTGCCCCCAATTTCTAAATTAGGGTGGCGTTTTGCACCCAAGAACACCCACAAGATCTATTGTGTGGAATAACGGGGTGAAGCACGACCTCCGTCATCTGATCTAACGCCATCAATGGTCTTCACATGTCACATGTCCCTAAAATACCAAGTCTCTCTTTAAAGTCGGTGCAAGGGCTAACTTTTCGAGTGCAAGGGCCCTTTCAAAATCTGCCAAGTAATGTCTCATAGTCACGGCACCCGCAGCTTACGCCGATACCAAGCTGTCGTGGGCGTCCTTGGCCGCTTTCAACCCATGTGATTAGCCGCTCGCATGCAAGCCAACCCATCTACACATCAGCTCTGATACCACCCGCCTAGAGGACGGGAACTCCCCCAACATGGTTACCTCTGTTTCACGGCCTACCACCCGGCTTATCATGCCCCTTACGACACGCCATCTGCACCACTGTGCTAACTTGGTCTGCTCAAGCTTTACCATGTGCACTGCACTAGTACCTCGCTCGCAACAGTCTTGGCATGCAGCTTCCCATGCTACCATGTCTTGCTCACTGAACCAAGCCTGACCTTGTGCCTCGGCGCTCGCGTGCCAATCGAGTCCCACGCTGCCACCGTTAGTGCGTTCCGAGTTACTAACACCATTTATCCTTAGCCCACGTGCTGTCGTGCTCAACTGAGTCCCACGCAGCGCCCTGGTGTCCTCCTCGCGAGGTTGCCCAGCCGTATGCACCGCGACGCGTAGTCCGGGGCCATACTTCAACCTCCCTTGGGTGCCACACAGCATCGCTGCGTCGACGTCCTAGGCCCACCCTTCGGGGCTGGGAGACACTTGCGCCCCTCAAGGCGCAAGGCCCCGTGTGCGGGGGAATAGCTCTCAAGCTCCCTTCCCCTATATAAGGGTAAAACAGTCATTCAGCCAGAATGGCAGGAGAACCTCAAACCCCTTGGTTTGACATACCGCAACGCCTCTTGCATCGCTAGCCCACCTTGGCTATGTCGCGATAGTGTCGAGACCGTGACGTCCCCGTGTCCTACCCTCATGCGACTGTGTCGCGTCCTCGCAGCGCGACCACGTCGCCAGGCCCACTTGGCCCCATGTCGCGTGCCCTCCTGGCACCACATGTCATGCCCCAAGCACCATGCTGCAAGCTCGAGTATTGGCCCCGTCATAGGCCGCTCCAAATCCAGTTTGCCCCGGGGGGCGCCCCAATGCCCCGACCTAAACTGGGGGGCCCAAACCTCCTGGGCGACTTTCAAAACAGTGGAGAGGGCTGAAAGAACTTGAGATTGCACTACCTCTCCCTTAGTCACATTAGCCCTCTTGATGGGATGATCGGCTAGAAGCGGATAGAGAGGGGATTGATACCTCCATATATAAATATTGTTTTGGAAACCTAACCCATCAAGGGTTCCTAAACTAAGAGGTTGTATCACTTTCAAATAGGCACCCTTGTTTTAGTGCCTCGAGAGTGGTCAAAGATCTAACCCAATTTTAGATGGGAACCTAGATAAGTTAATGTGTTGACCACACAAAATTTCTAACATTCTACCACTTGATCTACACATTAACTAATCTGAAAATAAACTATTTTTTAAAATGATTCTCTGGACTAACTGACTTAGAAAACCGGATGATCATCCATTTTAATTTTTTTCTAAGAATCATTACCCCCCACTATCTCGATGCTTCTTACAACAACTCGGGTTCAAAAATACTACTAGTGAAGGATCATAGGCGCACATAGTATTCAATTTTAATAAATCGACACTAGACAATCCATAGTAACAAAACTAGCATCTAATGAAGCTAAGTCTTTATTTAGTGATATTAGGCAACACACTGTGTCATTCCTATTTTCGTCCATGCTTCATACTCCCAACGGTATGTTGTTCCCAATACATTACAGCTCCCCTTTTGTAACTTTCTATCACCAAGCTATTGAAGGTTTACCGATGTGGTGCCTAATCACATCTAGCTAAGTAGTCTATGCAAAATGAGACACACCGTCACCGATCTATCATGTGATACAATCCCCATGTAGATGATCAGAGTATAATCACATAGACTCCCAATAGCACATACTCAACAATATATGATGCATTAATAACAATTGAAACTAACCAAACCTAGTGAGACAACTCTCATTGAAACTATGCAGTCTAATAACATAAAGTCTATATAGATATTGTAATTCTAAGACTTCAAACTCCCACTGATCTCGTCAATCTCAATAATAATCAATGAACAATGAGAATAGCATAATCGCACAAGCATTTACTATCCATAACACTCTAAATAAACCATGTTCATTAAAATAAAAGTTAAACAACTAACTATAATCTGTGCATAAATAAAGGATGGAACGATATTTAAATTAAAATTTACAACTCTCTGGTGCTCCTCCTCAGTCATACAGAGAAATCAGTTTATTAAGGTCACATTTTGTCTCTTGAGCACTGTAGTTTACTTTGAACATATAAAAAGAGAGCAAAAGCGAATAAACAACTAAGTGAATATCACCAACTGTGGTCGCTTGCTCTCTGACCCCTATAGTACGCTGTAACATTTTCAGAATGTGCCCACGCACACTCCCATTTCCATCATATCTCATGTTAACTAATTGCATAAGATAAGAGTACCCTAGCTTATGTGTTCCCATAAACTGCATCTCAAATATTTTTCGTAAATTTTTTAGCCATATTTGTAGGTTTCAACTTACCCCTAATAGTCTCACTAATGGATGAGCGAATCATCATCATAGCCATTCTATTTGCCTTCTCCCGTTAGCAAAGGATTCTTTTGAAATTCTGTAGAGTTTTTAGTGGGTACGGGAGGGCTATCCTCTAAGTATAAAATTATAATCTATATGTCTTAACGATATATTCATAGCCATATGCCTCGATGAATAGTTTGAGTCATTCAAAGGCTCAACACCGACTAGTTGTTTATAAATGACAGACCCGTCCATGACTGCAACAAATAACGATTACATATCACTCTTAAACACTAAAAATTATGTCTCTTGTGCATCCAAATCTTTATTTAATAATTTTAACTATATATCACTGACTATTCGATGAAGAATACGCCATGATCATATTTCTAATAGATCTACGATCATACATTACTAACTATCCACATGGATATGTCACAACTGTATAGAATGTTCTTGAAGATTACGTCATGACCATATGTCACTAAATGTTCATCACGAACTATGACCATATATTGCTAACTATCCACGAGGATACGTCACAACCGTATAGAGTGTCCGTGAAGATTACGTCATGACCATATGTCACTAAATGTTCATCATGAATTATGAACATATTTCGCTAACTATTCTCCAAAGATTTGATTTGAACAAACGGTCAGATTCAAAATAATTAGAGTGTTAGTCATGTGCAAACTTTCACTCTTTGGGACAACCCGGTCGGATTGTCTTAGCATCAGCTTTGGGCATAAACTTTGACAAGCTATTAGCTTCCCAAGATCGTGTTTAAGAAAATACACATAGCCCTAATCATTGTGTTGTACGTTTGATCCAATCTCTCCATCATCGTTGGCTAGATGGATTGTCTTTCTCTCCCTTAAGCACTCATAACTATAAATTCATCCTACTTACATGAAACTCTTAAATCAACTTTGGCCAGAAGTTACATATCTCATGCAAGCATGTGCCAACCATATCTTAATGAGACACAAGTCCCAAGATCCAAGAATCATACAATCTACAGAGGTGGTCACCTTTGAGCCGCCTAATGTAAGCCTCGCCCAATTTAAGGAAAATTTAAACTTTTAAGGAAAATTTCAAAAAAACCCTTGAACTTTCACTCGATATCACTAACACACTTAAACTATTGATATTGTTAAATTAACACCCGAAGAAATCATCAGTTCATCAACTAGACCCCTGTCATTAATATGCGAACGAAAAACACTGATGGAATTTGACGGCAGGGGTCTACTTGATGAACTTATGATTTCTTTGGGTGCTAATTTGAATGCCAACTCAGCGTTTACTGTTCGCATATTAACGGGAGTTGACGACAGGGGTCTAGTTGATGAACTTATGATTTCTTCGGGTGGTAATTTGACAATATCAATAGTTTAGGTGTGTTAGTGATATCGGGGTGAAAGTTCAAGTTTTTTTTTTACATTTTCCCAAACTTTTAATTCCAAAGTTTAATAGCTAGTTACTATGTAAAAGACCAAAATGAAGTTTCATAGTATCTTACTTTTTACACTTAAAAAGAAAATTCTTTTAGTCTTTTATTAATTATTAATAATTATATATATATATATATATATATATATTGATCTTTTAATATTTTTATGATTTTTTTAAACCCTATTGAATCTTACAATTCACAATAGGATTCAAAATTTGAACCAAAACGATAAGATACGATGCACAATTTGACAATCTTGGTATTGATCACTCTTTCTTTTTTCCTTCTACCATCCCCAATGTTCAAAACTTAAACTCACCTCAACTCCAAAGATAGTTAGTGAGTTCATTGAATTATCTTATTCATCATCATCATCGTCATCATCCTCATAGGCCAAACGGTCTTATCCCATCTATTTGTGGCCGGCTTTGCGAGTCCTATTTCTCCACTAGTTTTTATCAGCAGTCAGCACTAAGTTCTCCATAACTTCGTAATCCTTCATGTCCCTTCTCACTGCTTCCCTCCAGGTCTTCACTAGTCTTCCTCTTCGCCTATTTCCTTGTGCTTGCAGGTTTCAACCCTTTGTACAGGGGGGTTAGGTTATGACCTCCGATGAACATTGTCCGAACCACGTCAAGTGACATTCCGTAATTTTATGTACTGATTCTGAAATTTTCCTTTCTTGTTTCTCAAAGCATCCATTTCAACATACGCATTTTGGCCACATGTACTCTATCTTCTTGTCGCTTTTCATATCACAACATTTCAGAACATATAGTATGGCAGGTCTAACCCTTGTCTTATAAAAACATCCCTTCAATCTAAGTGGAACTCGTGGGTCGCACAATACTCCATTTGCTTGCCTCCATTTCATCAAACTTGCATTAATCGTATTTGAGATGTCCTCTTGAAATCCACCATCTGATTGTAAAGTAGAGCCTAAAACTGTCTTATTATTGTAGAAAGATTAAATAAGAAATAACTACTACACTCAACTAAGTGAATAAGTCAAGTCAGTTTACTCTGGAAATAACTATGAAATAAGAAATAACTACTACACTTAACTAAGTGAATAAGCCAAATATGATTCATGATTAATTCCTTACTCTGATGGGGCTGTGTGTGAACAATTGGAGACTAAGTTGTAGATGAGTTTTTCATGTTATAGCTTAATTGCATTCTAATTAAAATCCTTCTTAGTGGACCTTACATGGAAGTATATTCGGTTGCCATATTTTCTGATGTTTGCTTGTATCTTATTTTTTGCAGGCAAAGTTTGCGTTGGATAACCTAGAAGTTCCTATTGGGTAAGTTTATAATCTTTCCCCATCCCATCTATCTTCTTAAGGATTAATGAGGCATTACCCACATCAGGAGATAGACAAGCCCCATTGTCTTCCTTTTAGAGGTAGAATCCTATCAAAAATTGATGCCCCTGACAAATGTGAATGTTTACTTTTGATAGAAAGACGTCGGTTGGCAATCCTCTGATGTCAGTAGGGGGAGTCAGACTCTATTCATAATTACATGTATACATGTAATATATTAAAGGCATTTCCACCAGGGACAAGCATGCTTTGATTTCAGCATCTTTTGACTTCACTATAAGTGTGGATTTTGAATTTGAACCATGCCACATTACTGATATATGATGTTACTATATTTCATGAAGGCAAATGTGTGAAAGAATATGTGTGCAATTTGGTTTGTATCCGTTAACCTCACTGCACTTAGGGTTATTCAACTATGCTTTTTCTGAACCTTGCCTATCCACAAATAATCATGGCTGGATCTATGGACAACCTCTCATCTCCTAGATTGCCCATACATTACTCTGGGAAATAGACATTTTTGGCTGGCACTTGTATTTGAGACTCAGTGCAATCCCTTTTGAAGGTTTGACACCGCAGAAAATTTCAAGTTTAAAAATAAATTATAACACATTTATACATCCTTTCGAAGATATATCCATCCTTGGATCTTCCTATTCTCTTTTAGCAATGTTATAAAAAAAAAATCTCTTTTAACTATGTTTGTAGAACTAACTGCTTTTGAGGCACTTCAAAGTCAGATTTCCTCTCGTCGCCCAATGTTCTAGTCTATGTTAAAGATATTCTTCTGAACGGACGAACCCATATAGAAAAACTCACTGTGTACCAGATTCCAAATTTCCAATAGGCCATATACTCAGATGCTGACATTTCTGAATAGCATAGTTATCTGTTGTTGTTTTTATTTGTTTATTTGTTTTTTTTCTTGTTTTTTTGTTTCTGAATTATGCAGAACTTGGATTTACAGTTTCCAAGGTTTTATCTTTAACATTTACAAAGCCTTTATATGGGAAACACAACATATACTATAGAGTTGGTAATTAAGTGGTCAAGGCTAAACCCAGTGGAAGATGCTGAGGTCTTTAATACCATACACGGTATTACTGATACATGGCATTGGCAAGGTTTAAAATATGGCAGTACTGATACATACTTGGTATGTGATTCGTGCAGGCTGATAAAAAAAGGTGTGATTCATGCAGGCTGATAAAAAAGGTATTTTTTGAAATTTAATTTAAAAAATAAGAAAAAATGAACGTGTGTTTTTAGTGACGAAACCACTATACCTGTTTGTGGTACAAGCAAGATAAATGAAATATGCCATTTTGTACTGCTCGGTACAAAAGATGAATGGTTTCAAAACACTCTCAAAAGTTTTACAAAACCCCTGCAAATTTATTTAAATTCAACTCGACCAAGTTCGTCAAGTTGAATCCACTTGGTCGAGCTTTCGAGTAGACGAGTTGATCGAGTATCTCAAGCTTCTAATGCTGCTCGAGTTACATAGCCAAATCAATTTGAAATTGCGTTGAGTCGTTGACTCGGGGATGACTCGGGGAGGTCTTAATCCATTCCAAGTGCAACACTCTACAACGACATCGCCACATTGGATTCTAGCACTTGTCTCATTCCTGTGCTAAATGGTATCCAGTAAGGTTGGTATGTTTTCTTCTAGAGGTCCACTAGAGATTTTTGGTGGTTGTCTCATGTTGAACTATTTTTTCGAAGGCCTACATTCCTTAGGCGGCATGTCCATGATGTAGAATCCATCGTTTTCATTTGAACTAGTTGACCAAGGTTTTTTTTTGAATGAGAAATATATCTTCAAAATGAGAGGAATACTGTTTTGTATATCCATGATATCGGTCTAATTTTCTATTTGATATATTGACTAATAATTACCAATGTTACCTACGCACTTTTACTATTGGGATTTTTGCGATGCTGACACTTGGTGCCTTGGTGGCACTTGGACACTCCTCAACACAACACAATACTTCTAGATTTGTATGAAAACACCAAATAATACCATCAAAGTTTTCCTCGTGTTGACACGATAAAATGAACGATGGTTTTATAAATAAAAAATTATATAAAGTTTAGTAACTTATAAAATAAAAAGCTTGGGTGACGGGGAACGCCGACACCAAGGACCTAGGGTTCAGGCTGTACAGGGTGTATTAGTGGTAGAAGAAGCGACAGAAGGGCCAAGGAACATCAAGAACCACTGAGGAAGAGCCCTAGAGATCAACCCATGAAGCACAAGTGGTCATCAGGCGACGAACGTCCGGAAATAAGGGTGCTCACTATTTTTTGAGCACAGAAGTCCGTGGGGCATTACGGACATCCGTGGCCTTCAGGACGGACGTCCGTGGAAATCCGCGCCCCTGCGACTTAAGTGACGCGTTTTATCCTTTTAGTGACATAATTTGTCCTTTTAGCCCTTTTCCTACTTTCTTTGAGGATGTCCAATGTAAGTTACCACTAAGGGTAACATAGTACTTTTCCATTTTTAGGTTTATTCCCTTGTAATGACTATAAAGCCCAATTTGTAAGCCATTTTTGAGATTTGATGATTGATTAATGAGAATGCATTGCATTTTGGCTTGTGAGAAACTTGAAGAGTGAGTCTTCTTCCCCGAGAGGGGTTTGGTGTGAGGCCAAGGGTGAGATGCTCATGTTACTTTGATTTTCTCCTTTACATTTTGTTCTTATTTGATCTCCTCCTTTCTCCTTTAATCTTTGACATCCTCTTTTCCCCCTTTTCATTGATTTTCTCATTTTCCAACCCTAGATCTAGAGTAACCTTGATGTCCATCCTTATGGATTGAATCCAATCCTAGCCCGTCGATCCATAACCATTGCTGGACTTGAGTTTGCTCGATTTGAGTCATTAGCCGTTTCGATTCTAAAACCCTAGTAAGGAACTATCGATTCCACTGCAAGCTATGATCTAACGCCCCGACCTAGACGAAGCGAGAGTTCTATCTCTCGGATCGCCACTTCCGCCATCCTAACGGATCTCGGGCGTCGGATTGGACCCTACGTGAACCAAAGCATGAACACCTAAGCGGAATCCCAAGAGACCCTAAGGTATCACTTTAATTTGTGGTTGATTGCTTAATTAATTAGTTTAATTTTGGCAAAATCATCATATCATGGACATTCACGGATCTTAGGGTCATTTTCCCGCGTCATTGGGTCCTTGAAAATGATTTGTAGAATATAGGATATTTTTAGTTAGGTTCATGACATACATTATGTTCGTTTCATTACATATTTCAATTGGCCTTCTAAGATTTCCTTTCAATTCTTTTTTTCCTTTATATACTTTATTATTTTTTAATTTTATTTTTCTTAAGGCCATGCCGCCGTATTGGAATCTTTAGAAATTGGCGTGCCAAACATCTATGACACCTTGACACTCGGCACCTGCGCCACATGTCTAGGTAGCACTGTCCGTGGCTTCCACAAGCCAGTAATTCTTCAAGGATCTGCAACATTGTTTAGAAAAAATCCATGATTCTGGTTCCTAACATAGCACTGAAACCTCTGGCTTCCCATAAACCAGTCGTGATTAGTAGCAGTTGAAAACTTTCTCAAAATGAAAATGAGGAAACCCTAAGAAGGCTGAAAGAATGAAGAAGAGGGGAAAGAAATTGTTTAAAACTATGTTATCTAATTCGCTCAACCCTCACCTAACCACGAACAACTTTGCATTGAAAAAGTTAGCGGCTTCATCTGGTTTGCCATTTTATCCAGATCTGATCCTTTTTTTTATATTGTATTTAAAGAGGAAAAGCTGGTGGGAGGATTCAAACCAAGACCAAACACCTTGTAAGTAGAGACCTAACCATTAAGTCACAAAATACTCACAGGTTTAAAAAATAAAATTATTAAAACTCATTCTACTACTAGCAAATTCCCTTGGCACTATCAAACTTCAAACACAAATTCGAACCAGGCAAACTGGCAAACCTGGTAAAATAGGTCTAAGGAATTTTATTTTTTTTTTTTAATGTGAATGCTTTGAGTAGGTGGAATTGATTGTTTTACAGAAGCATTGCCAAGTGCCAACAAGCACTGTTTCCAGTTGTATATTATTGGTTTCTCATTTCCCCAGAAAATGATGTTGTAGGTTCTTTCCATTGCCATATCCTGTGGACCAGGTTGGTATCATGTACAGTCTAAATACAATATTTTAGGTTGTGTTAACTTAAGGACTTGTGCTGTGGAAGATTGCATCTCAATGGTTAGGTTTTGATGCCCTTCTGTTCTGTCTCATCTTTTACTTGCTTTTTTTTTTTTTACATTTTGGGCACCTCTATTCGTGCCTACCAGATTACCGGTAGGTGCCTACACTGAAAAACATTGACTGCCATGAATCAGACGATAGTGGTCGTTTTTCATTCCAATCTTCACACAAAGGATCTTGAGACCATGGGTGTGCCATCAGATGGACAACCTTTTTATTGCATGTGGCACAGATTCCAAAAAGGGGCCCTAAAATCACATTGGAGTATGATGTGTGTGCCACATGGAATCAAAAACAGATCATTTGATAGCACGCCCATGGCCTCAAGATCCCCTGTGTGGAAGATCGGAATTGAAAACGATCACCATTGTCCGATTCAACACAGTCTACGGTTTTTAGTGTAGGCTTCCACCAGTAATCTGGTAGGCGCGAATAGAGGAACCCTTTTATTTTTCCTATGTATACCAAATCTAATAATAGATTGTCAGTTCGTTTCTGTGTTATTGTTCCATTTGTAAATTGAAGTTCTGTTTGTCTACTGTGGAGCTGCCCGTTACAAAAGGGTTGATATTGTGAGGTTAGGCATATTATTGAAGAAGTTAACTTACAGTTAATTAGAACTTAAATTGCTCGAGCTTTATGATAGATAAATTTTAGAACTGCAGCCTCTCGTCATAGTTTTCGTTTTGTTGTATCGTCACGGGAAAGAATCATTATGCTGTTTCCATCCTTATGTTCTTGTCCTTAAATTTAATTCGCCAGTTGTGTTATTGTGGAGGATGGAAAGATCATTGCCTATGGGAGCAACCGGACCACCGAGACACGAAATGTATGACCTTCAACCTCATTGCCTTATCATGAAATAGTAACTGAAGAAAATAACATGCTAGATAACTGTCTAGTTCATTTTATTCTTTCTATGTTTCTTCATTTTTTTTTTGTGAGGTAAATAGTCAAATACCTTTTTTTAAGCTTTTATTCGTAGTATTAAAAAAAATTGACCATATTTATCTTCTCATTCTACTATGTTTTCTATCCCTAATCTTAGGAACATAATTACTGGTCCCTTTATGTGTGAGGGAGAGGATATACTGGAGTGTTTTTGTAATAAGTGGAACCAGGAAATGTAGAATGCATAACTTAGAATAAAAATGTGGCGTGTGTGCATAATGCGCACACGAATTCAATCTTTGTGCGTAAAGATTTTTCAGTTTGCTGCATCCATTTACTTACATGATTCGCCTTACTGAGTCATAATATATGCAAATTTAAATGGTTTTCAAGAATAGTTTAATTTTGTTTAAATTGAACTAGATGACTACAGTGGATTGGTTGATATCTTGAATAAATGCCAAACTCGACCTGTTGTACTTCCGTGAACTGTGCTTTCGTGAAGCTTGTAATGAGATATATTTACAAAAGCACAAATGCATGGTTTTCAATAATTTTCTTTATGTTTAATAGATTTTATTTTGTAGTAGGTAGTATTTTTATTATTATTATTATTTCATGATTTTTTCACCAACTTTGTTTAATAAGACGAGAAAGGCAAAAAAAATGAGAGAAGTACTCGTTTTCATTATTTCCTTAATTGAGTACATGAGAAGTACTCGTTTTCATTATTTCCTTAATGTACTACATGAGAAGTACTTGTTTTCATTTGAAAGTTAGTAGGAACAAAAAGCATCGACCTAATTAATCTATACACATGGTAGGAAAGTTGTAGATAATAATATAGATAGAAGCTATTTTTAAGATTTCAGCAGGGGATGTATATTTTGGGATGCATAATGAAAAACCTTATATTTTTGGGATTCAAACTTAGGTATTTATGGTTTTTAACGATTTCTCCTTTCACATGCTACGTGATCCACAATATTTTTATTTTTGATTTGTAAAAATAAAATTTATGGAAATAGAAAAAGGAAGATATATATATATATATATATATATATATATATATATATATATATATATATATATATATATATATATATATATATATATATATATATATATATATATTACCGCACATTAGCGAGACTCTAATCATAGACAACCCATGGGACATAGGACCCCAAAGTAGAAACACCCACACAAACAACTAGTGTTACCTGGACACGTGGCACGGGTGCCAAGTGTCAAAGTGCCAATAGATGTTTGGCACGCCAATCTCTAAAAATTTGAATATGGCGGCACGGCCATAAGAAAAATAAAATAAAATAATAAAACATATATAGAGAAAAATTGAAGGGATATCATAGAGAACCAATTTAGATATGTAATAAAAAGATTCATAATATATGCCATGAACCTAAATAAACATATATTATAGTATAAAATCATTTTCAACAACCCAAACCTTTGTTTCAATAGTTACAAAACTTTACACATTTTTCTTTTAAAACAAAGTTCATTATATTGTTGTCAAAACGATGAGCATTTTAATAGTAATATGAGGTTTTTCATACATCTCTAGAAGTTTCGCGTTGTTTGAGGAGTGTCCAAGTGTCGGCACGGGTGCCAAGTGTTGGCACGGCAAAAATCCCAAAAGTAGAAGTGCCAAGGTAACACTGCAAACAACCCAAGAGGTGTGTTGTTTGTCTAAAAGGTTGGGGGCTCTCGGTATTAAAAGGATTGGTCCTATGAATGATGCCCTTCTGGGAAAATAGATGTGGAAGATGGATTTGGAAATGAGCAAGGGATTTCGAGGACCATTGGGTCTGTCTCTCGGTTCATAGAAATCAGAGGGCAGAGACTCCTTGGAAGAATGGGAGAGGTTGTGGTTTGATTAGTTCCCGGTGGGTTCCAGGATGCCTTTAGGCCTGGGTTTTTTTCTTGGGGGGTTATCTTTTGCAGTCTTCTCCGCACCCTTCTTGTAATTTTCCTCCTATTTGGGCTTTTTCAATTTTATTTCGTTGCCAATAAAAAAAGAAACAGGATGCAAACCAGACTAGCTCCAGGCCTCACACAGCAGTCTTTGCTCTAGTTCAGTGATTCAGATGATTCAATATTGAGACTGTTTTAAACAATTGAAGTACTTCTCTGTACTTTGAATTGTTCTTGCTATGACTGAAGCATGCAAAATTATAAAACCATGTGTTGTCCCCAAAAACCTTTGATAAATTAAAACAAATCAATCCATGGTAAAACTGGGCTATTATTAATGTGCACACTCGGCATCTTTTTGGGAGAGTATTGTTTGATAGTGTAAGTTCTAATTTCTGTGATTCTTTCTTTTGTGTTGGTGTATAAGTTTCTGCAAGACATAACTCATCATCAGATCAAAGAAATTATTATGCTTAGACGTCCGAAGTCCCTCTTTTCAATTCTAGAAATTAGGTTCGGGGTTAATTAACTGCCTATATTCTATGAACTAGTTGCATATGTGCAGGCAACCAGGCATGCAGAGATGGTGGCCATTGATATTCTACTAGAGCAGTGGCAAAAGTCTGGACTTTCACAGGTTGAAGTTGCAGACAAATTTTCAAGATGTGACCTTTATGTGACATGTGAACCATGTATTATGTGTGCAACAGCGTTATCCATACTTGGTTTGCTCTTTCAACCTAACTTTTGTTACGAACCTGAATTACTTGCTAAATCTACTTATGAATATCTTATTTGTATTTTACTTTACTAGGATTGAGATCTGTTTATTATGGGTGCACTAATGATAAATTTGGAGGATGTGGCTCGATCTTATCACTGCATGCGAGTAGTTCTGAACAGTTCCCTAGGTATGCTTTTAAGATTTTGGCACTACATATGAGTTATTTGTTGGTTTAACGTCACTTTGAATGCTTCCTCTTCATCTTTTAGCATTTTGTTAGTGATATTTACCATGAAAGTAGGAGATATAAATAGTTTTGTTATGTCGATCACGTGTATTTTTCAGATGTTTGAAATTGTTGTATGCCTCTCTCTCTCCCTCTCTCTCTCTCTCTCTCTCTCTCTCTCTCTGAGCACTAGAGGTGGTGGTGCGCCTCAACTCTACTGCAATCGATGCATATTGAATGGGTCACACCCTAAATAGCTCACCAATCATAAGATTATGATCATCATTTTGATGCAGTCTTTTAAGCTATGGCAAATCCAAGATGACACCCACTAATTAGACGGCCCTGAGCTCCTGATCAATGAGCGTGTGCACCCGTTCGTAAGTAGAATTGGGTGCACACCATGGTTCAAAGTTTTGGACGAAACCGATCCATCTTGTCCAATACGTATCAGTTTGGGAGGTTATCGGGTCAATACATTGAATGTATTGACCAATACATTTTGGTATGTATCGGCCAATACATACCAATGCATTGTCCATAACCGATAAATATCGTTTGATATGTATCGGTTTTTTACGGGGAACGGCAAAACAAAAAAAAACAAATTGTTTTTTTTTTTTTTTACTGTTCACGATGAATAGTGACGAACGTCCGTGATGAATAGTGACGGACGTCGGTGAAACAGTGACGGGCGTCCATGATTTTGCCCCCTCACTGTCCGTAGGTCACAGACGTCCGTGAGGCACTACGGACGTCCGTGGGCGTCGTGGCGGGGTTTTCTAAATATTGTGGAAATTGTCTATTTTAGTGTTTTATTAGTATTAGGACTCTTTATTTCGAATTTTAACTATTGGTGGCCTATATATAGAGGCTTGTAAAGACTTTTTAGTTAGTTTTTTATTATTGAAGGAAAAGAGAGTTGCTTTTGTGCAAACCCTAGAGAGCTTGTGAAGAGTTTTCAACTGAGGGAGTGAATCCTTCAAACCTTGAGGAGTGAGCAATTGTTTCTCGTGCGACTTGGTGCGAAGCCGACGTACAGCCGTGGTGTGAAGCTTCGAAAAATCCTTGGTGTGAAGCCTTGGAATCTATCCTTTTATTTTATCTTTTCTCTAGTTATTGTCAAGTATTATCCTTCTTTAATTTCGTTGATAAAATCCCAAAATCTCAAGTTTTTTCCCTTTTATCAAAATTATTTGGAGCCCTATTTCATTTAAAATCCCCGAGGAGTCAAGAGACGATATTGCAATTGTCGAATGATGCCCTAAACTAGAGCGAATCTCGAGTTCCCTCATCGGAGCCGTTTTTCTAGATCAGAAAATTGTTTCGCATGCGATGCTAAAATTGATTAATCTAATTGTTTTATTAATTTCATTGAATTAATTTTATGTGTTGCTTGATTTTGAATATTTTCGCTATTCAATTCATTCTAAAGTTAATCCCGCATCGCATATTAGGATTTTAGCGTTTGTCTCGTGTCAGTTTTGGTATCAGAGAACAGTCTTAGTTTATCCGCATCATATAGATTTTAGGGTTTATTTCTTTCCATTTCAGATCTATCTTACACCGTCTAATTTTGCATAATTCCATCATGGATACCAGTAGCTTAGAAGCCCTTATTAGAGATCTTGCATCTAAGGTGACCACTAGTCAAACCCGGATGGATGAGCACATCGCTAATCAACATGCTAGGTATGAGGCTTTAGAAACCCGTTTTGAAGAGATCAATGAGCTCATCTCTGAGAATCACAATAGAGTCAACAACCGTGACCGTAGGAGAGATGTTCCTCCCCGACGTGAGGTCCAAGTCAATCTGGACGATAAGGTCATGAAATCTGTCAAAATGGACGCCCCTACTTTTGATGGGAAAAGACAACCCAAGGTCTTTCTTGAGTGGGTCGCCAGCATGGAAAACTACATCGAGTGGTATTCCATGTCCGAAGAGCGCAAGGTCAGATTTGCGAAAGTCAAGCTTATGGGTCAAGATACACTTTATTGGTTGGGAGTAGAGCGTCGTAGGCAAATCCAAGGTCTTCGTCCCATTTCCATGTGGGCTGAAATGAAAGTCCAATTGCATGAAAAGTACGTTCCCATATCATATGATGAACGTATTCTTGATCAGTGGCAGTCATTGCATCAAGGAGATTCCCCAGTCACAGAGTACATCGATCAGTTTGAAGACCTGATGACCCAGGCCGATGTCGATGAGCCAGCAAAAGTTATCCTCTCCCGATTCTGAATGAGTCTTTGCCCAGAGTTATAGAGGGAACTCATTCCTTATCCCGTTGCGGATCTCGAGGAATGTTTTGCTAGGGTCTAAGAATTAGAATGGTATCTCGACACCCCTAGTCATGGCCGGTCTAAGTCTTCCAAATTTGAGCATCAATCTAACCCTATCGCAAAGGGAAATAATGCCTCTAGTCAATCCTCAAAATCCATAATTTCCCAAGTTGACAAAGGAAAGGGACCAATGGTCGAAAGTTCTAAGCGTGCCCCGCAGCAATGTTATAAGTGTCAAGGTTTTGGTCACTTTGCATCCCAATGTCCTAGTAAGAGTCAGACTTTGATCATTCAGGAGCATACTGAGAAAGAGGACAACGATATACCCGAAGAAGTATATGAACCATGTAGCACTCCAAGTAATGAGGAAGGTGAGGTTCCGATCAGAGCCATAGGTTGCATTAGGACAATTCCCATTGCCAAGGACGGTGTTGATAATGTGCCTATCTCAAGTGAGTCATTAGAGTTGGTAGGATCACATCATCATTCTGATTTGCATGGGATTAACAATCTGAATTTATTGAGCACTGGAAATACGCATGATCGGACTAACACATTGAATATATTTAATGAATTTGATACTAACAGTTTTGTGTTAATTCCTGATGGTTTTGTGTTAATTCCTGATGGAATCTTTTCCAATCTCGGAAAGAGGTAAGGATGAAGGTCTAAATTTTTCTCTAGACAAGAGCAACTTTCCGATAGTTGTCGTAACGGATCTTACGCCTATTCTAGATCCCACAACCCTACCCTTTGATCCATTTCTTATTGGGCACCCGACCCAACCGCACTCATTTACCCAGTTTCTATCCTTTACCTTACCTGTGCAATATGAGAAGGATCGAATGAGAAGGTCATAGAATTTCCAAGCTTCCATGCCAATGAAGGTAAGAATTGGAAGTATCTCACAACGTGGAAAGGCAAACCAAAAATTGGGCTCCCAAAGTGTGACATCCGTAGATTCTCTAACTCATTGGAGATGAGTTTTTTCAACCCGGGGAGTATTGATGGGGACATCACAAAGAGGAAGGCAGATGAAAGAATAAAGAGAAAGGAGGTAAAAAACGTCAGCGGATGACTTGCAAGGAGTTCCACCGTACGAGTTTCAATACACTGGATCAGTATCACGTGCGTGTTTCATCGGTAATGAAACATTTTGAGTGGAGGAGAATGACGGGGAACGACAAAACAAAACAAAAAAAAAAAAAATTTACTGTTCATGATGAATAGTGACGGACGTCTGTGATGAACAGTGACGGACGTCCGTGATTTTGCCCCCTCACTGTCCATAGGTCACGGACGTCCGTGAGGCACTACGGACGTCCGTGGGCGTCGTGACGGGGTTTTCTAAATATTGCAGAAATTGTTTATTTTAGTGTTTTATTAATATTAGGATTCTTTATTTCGAATTTTAACTATTGGTGACCTATATATAGAGGCTTGTAAAGACTTTTTAGTTAGTTTTTTATTATTGAATGAAAAGAGAGTTGCTTTTGTGCAAACCCTAGAGAGCTTATGAAGAGTTTTCAACCAAGGGAGTGAATCCTTCAAACCTTGAGGAGTGAGCAATCGTTTCTCGTGCGATTTGGTGCGAAGCCGACGTACAGCCGTGGTGTGAAGCTTCGAAAAATCCTTGGTGTGAAGCCTTGGAATCTATCCTTTTATTTTATCTTTTCTCTAGTTATTGTCAGGTATTGTCCTTCTTTAATTTCGTTGATAAAAACCCAAAATCTCAAGTTTTTTCCCTTTTATCAAAATTATTTGAAGCCCTATTTCATTTAAAATCCCCGAGGAGTCAAGAGACGATATTGCGATTGTCGAATGATGCCCTAAACTAGAGCGAATCTCGAGTTCCCTCATCGGAGCCGTTTTTCTAGATCGGAAAATTTTTACACATACGACGCTAAAATGGATTAATCTAATTGTTTTATTAATTTCATTGAATTAATTTTACGTGTTGCTTGATTTTGAATATTTCCGCTATTCAATTCATTCTAAAGTTAATCCCACATCGCATATTAGGATTTTAGCGTTTGTCCCGCGTCAGTTTTGGAACTGGACGATAGGTACCAGAAAATTGAGACTATGAACCTTGATGCAACAACTCTGGTGGTAGGTACTATGCTATGTGCTACGAGCAGACAAGAAGGTGATTAAGGTTTATTAACTCGTAGCTGTGTTGAAACCTGCAGATGTTCCCATTATAACATTTGTTTCAAATACTGTCCTTGTTAAAAATGTAAGAGCCTGTGAGAATTATAAACTAATAGTTAGAAGTTGTGCCTCAAAAACCTAGTCACATGTTAATATTGGTGCAAATTTTTGAAATAAGTCCTCTTCAAAATTGATCCATAGTCCGTAATTAAATCTGTACCCACCTGTATCTAAGCCATATGCATTTGTTTTATCTGGGTATCATAGCTTACATGTCGTTTTTGGTTGAAATTGTTTTACTGCAGCGGAGCATTACAAGGAGGTTTCAAATGCACTGGAGGAATCATGGCATCCGAGGCTGTCTCTCTTTTAAGAACGTTTTATGATCAAGGAAACCCCAATGGTATTTACTTAGATGATAATATCTACATTCGTGTTCTGTATTTTTATTTGCTTAACTTTCAGGCTAGCTTTCATTAATTTATAATTACGAGATGCTTGAAATCTAGTTCAAAGACCTACCTGTTAGATTTTGGGAAGCATAAACAACATGCTTTAACTTCTTTAAATGATAAAAATGCCCTTTGCCGCACTACGAAGCTGCAGATTCTCCAGGATTTACGTTAGGTTTCTGGTACTTTGTTCTTTTCTGCTTTGTTTGATCACATATCTTAGCTTTGTTCCTTTGAATTTTCCATTTCGCACTGCGATTCCCATCATCACCACCAATTGTATGTGTTCTAGATTTTAATATCAGATTTTATAATGCCAATTTTGTTGTAGCTTTTGAGATCACCATCACTTCCTTGAGAAAATATGGAAGGTGTGCAATTGTTTTCATAGGACAGTTGAATCTTACTTATGAAAAAAAAAGTTGAATCTTGATTATCTGCTGTTTCTTGGAAATAAAATTTGTTTCAGTCCTTTAACTTCGATTATGGTAGGCCATTGATGTTGGTTGTTTATCATTTTGTCTTATATAAGTTATTGATGTTTTATCATTGATTTTGTTAAATAAATGATGTTGAGAAACTCACCTCTTGAAAAAAAAATGAATTCCACGCATCTTTTTTTATCCACTTCCATATCTCTTTCATATCGAATCTTGTGATTAGTTGTTTTTGGCTATGAATAATAGTAGGTGCTCTACTCAGACCTTTTCTTTTTCTGAATATTTCAGCTCCAAAACCTCACAGACCGGTTCGGATCACTCAATCATAAGATGTAAGTTATAGTTTTCTTTATAAAAAAAGTTCTTGTCAATGTCAAATTTTTGCTAGACACAACCTTGAATTTTAATAAAAAGGAATTCAGCTATTGCTGTTGGTTTGTTTGTTTTTTTATTTTGTGTGGATTAGTGGAGTATGACCGGGGTCATAAGACTACCAACTGTATGATGCACCTAATCAAGGTGTCAACTCGGGTACCGGTATGAGTCCATGGATGACCGATACGAATCGGCCGATACGTATTGGTCGATACCAAGTTGTATCAATGTATTTTAGGAAAAAAAAATTGGGAGGTATCGGCCGATACGGGTTCCGTATCGACCAATACGGAAACCGATACCGGAGTTGATACTTGATACGTATCGGCACCAATACATATCAGTTTGCCGAAAAAAATCGATACGTATCGTTGTCGGCCGATATTTGATACCTTGCACGTAATAGCTATTAAGTCAATGTCAAAAGCTTGTTGTCATAGATTTTAGAAGGGCCTTGAAATATGTGGAAGTTAGCTTTAGAAAAAATTAAAGGAGATAAATGGCACTTTTTAAGGTTTATATCGTTAGATAGTCTAATGGGTTTATTGAGTCTCACCTTAGACCTTTGATAAAACCCTCAACGTCCTACTTTTTGGACCAAGTGGCAGACGTTTTTTTTAGCTAATCCAAAATTTCCAAGTAGTTAAACATCGTAGGATGATCATGCAGCCAAAAATATTCTGATCAAAGGTTTCAAACCATTCGATTATCTAATGCCGGGTTATTGATGTGGTGCCGGGTTATTGAAGTGCTTGGATTTGATGGCATGATCCTCTTATTGACTATATTTTTTTTCTGTTCAAAGGGTATATAAGGTGAGGAGGGCCAATTCCTAGTATACTTTTTTAAAAAAAATAATAAATCAGACGGTGGGCTTTGCTGATAAAGTTTTAAAAAAGGAAAAATGGTGTTTAAATGATCAAGTATCATTAAATTTGTAACTTTTATCTTACAGGGTTAAAGTGTGATTTATTATTATGCCATGTGGCGTATATTTTGACCAAGTTAAATTGTCCAAGTGGCAATCCATCATATAGCATATCTTACCCTATAAAAACATGCCTATAAGTCAATATGAATCATCCGATTGATGAACTTTGATATCAGCCATTCAAACAAAAACAATGGTTACTATAGTCAACAGATCGGATTATTCAAATCGCTCAAAAAGCTTGATTTTTGGACCCATTGCCCTTTGATGAATGTTCTATCATTTTGACGGTGTGAATTACCCCCATATTGAATTATCAATGGTGTGAGATCATTTAAACACCAAATTGGTGTTGAAATGGCGGTTAGGAGAGTCGTTACCTTAAAAAGGTGAATTTCAGAAGGCTCTTGATGGACTTTGCTGGTCTGCAGCCTGACGCAGACCTGGCACAAAAAAGTAGGATTTCTTTCGATATAAACTTGGCTTGGTTTAGAGCAGGATGGACCGATATATATATATATATATATATATATATATATATATATATATATATATAGGGTCAGGGATATGCATTCAAGCGTAAAGATATTTTTATGCCAATTGATATGATCAGCGTCCTTTTTGTAAAGTGATGAGTGATATGGGTCCATTTTACTAATTAGGGTTATATTTTAAAAATATTTTAAATGTTAAATACTCTTCTGGTCGTTATTTTTGACTTTTTTAAAGTCTGTCTCTTCTCTTTGTTTTTTTTATTTTTCTAAGAAAGTGTTAGACTTACTTTTTCAGATATATTTTATTCAAAAAATGTGGCCACCCGGCCGCCCGATAGCGAAGCGCTAGCACCTCGACGGCAAAATATCGGCACCTCAAAAACGAGACATATGGCCACTTCTTTTCCGCGTCAGGCATCGTAGGCGCGCCACCAAGCCATGAGGACTTCACTGTAGAGACTCCGCGTATGTTGGTCGTTGGCCATGAGGGCTCGCGATATGGTGGCATGAAAGGTTCGCGATGCGGTCACGTGGAAGACAATATGAGCGTTGTGGACGTATTGGTGTAGAGGATGACACTGTGTGCCATGGGCAAAGGGCGTGTGTCATGGTGGTATGTCAAACCAATACATTTGAGGTCCTCTAATTCCTTTCCCTTAGGTGTTGTTTAACCCTTATATATACTGGTTGTAGTTTAGTTACTACATGTCGTACTACTGTATATGTCACTAGCCTGGGCATACTGGTATTCTAAAACATGTGTGCATGTGCATCCAGAGACCAAGTACTCGCAGGAGGCGTTGCTTGGTTGCTCTTGGGCACACTCTGTGCAACCAAGGGTCATCACGTTTGGGGTAGTTCCAACCACCTCCGCAATGCGGATCAACTCCGAAAGGAGGCCGACCCTCTACTCATCACTATGCATCGCATTCTCCACTATATCCGGGACCTGACTCTGCATCACTGTGTTGTGAGTTCTTAGGCCGACCTAGCTTGGGAAACTAGATGTCGCATGCGAGTGCACGTTGAAGGAGTGACTCTGTGACAGTTGGTATCAGAGTCAAGTTGAGATGGCTGAGGCGGAAGAGACAAGCAAGGATACGAAACGACCCACGACAAGGGAATGTCTAGATGATCTGGAAGCTTAGACGGAATAGTTGGATTCAGTGGTGTCTGTTGTAATAGCCCAAGGGGATCGACTGAATAGGCACGGGAGAAATTATTCCACCTTGATCCAGACCGTATAGCAGTTGTCAGCAAAGGTGCGAGATATAAAAGTCACGTTGGAAGAAATGCGTGACGACATGAACGTTTTAAAGAAGCTCGTCCTCACAATGCCGACAGGACACCGACACCCAAGTTCAAGTTTCCCGAGCCTGAACCATTTAAGGGCTCTCGCGAGGCGAAAGAGCTTGAGAACTTTATTTTGGATGTGGAGGAATACCTCGAATCTCTGGGAGACCTCGATGGAAAAATCAAGCTGAGGATTGCATCGAGATACTTGGTTGGAGATGCTAAGTTGTGATGGAGGCATCGTGTGTCAAAAGCACGTGTGGGGAATGAGGTCGTCGAGTCGTGAATTGACTTGAAAAGAGAGCTACGGGCTCAATTTCTTTCTACCAACGTTGGATGGGCAGCACGAAAGACACTGTCAATGTTGAAACACACTGGACCATTTCACGAATATATCAAAACCTTCATGAGCCTAATGTTGTACATTGATGATATGAGCGAGAAAGGTCGGGTCTTTTACTTTATAGACTGATTGGCGCCACAGGCACAAAATGAGCTAACCCGTAGAGGCCTGGACAACTTGGATGAGACATTAGCTGTTGGCGAACGGCTAATCGAGCACCGCCAACAGCTAATGTTGGAAGCCAAAGAAAGCGGACTAAGCAGTCAAAGAATGTTGACATGCAGGTGAGGAAGCCAAATGAGAACAAGCTTGAGCGGTTTAGTCAGGAGAGGGGTAGATATGAGAGGAAGAGAGAGGACAGACCGAAGACAAGGAGCTGCTTCTTGTGTGGCATGGATCAAAATCTCGGCCGAGTCATCTTGATTTCGGCCTGAATCGAGATGATAAAATGCTATTTATTGCCCCTCCTCCGAAAAAAGCATATTATCAGCCAAAACTTGAAATTATCAGTCGAAAATTTCAAATTATCGGTCGATAATTTGGAAAATGAAAGTATCGGCCGGTAATTTGAAATTACCGGCCGATAATTTCATTAAAAACCCCAAATTTTTGTTAACAGGGTTTAGACCTAATTTTTGCATAAAAATTCCAAATTTTTTTCCTCCTTATTCTCTCCTCCATTTTTTTTCTTCCTTACTTCTTTAATCCCAAAAAAATAAAAAAATAAAAGAGAAGATGAAGGAAAAAATATATATATATATAGAACAAGGAGGAGAAGCTACCTGGATGTTGTCCTAGCCTCCTGAAATCAATTTTTTTATTTCCCTCCCTTTCTTTTTTCTTTCTTCTCCTTCTTTTCTTCTTCTTTGTTTTCGTTTTTTCCTACAAAAAGTTGCAAAACATTTAATGAGTGAGTCATTATTTGCATACGCGTTTTAAGTTGTTTCTTTAATAGTTGCGACTTTAAGTTGCAAAAAGTTGTTTCTTTAATAGTTACCTTTTTATTTTTTAATAAATGGGAGTCATTATTTGCAAACGCTTTTTAAGTGATTGCACTTATATTAAAGAAAGACTTTGTATTTCAGGAGGCCATTACTTGCACTCGTTTCACACTTATATTAAAGAAAGACTTTGTATTTCAGGAGACCATTATGCACTCGTTTCTCAAGTGATTGCACCCAAGTTAAAAAAACGACTCTGTATTTTATGGCCATGTGATATGTGAAAATACAATCTGGACCGTCTGATTTAAAGTTCATGATCTATAAATCCTTGGTAGATTATATTTGCACGAAATTTTATCTTCATTGTGTGATTAAATATAGTCAAAGGCTATTATTTGATTCAACGATTGACAGCAATAGATCATATGGAAAATATCGTTTTTTGCTCCAATCTTATCCACTAAGGATCTATAGATCATTAACTTTAAATCACACGGCCTAGATTGAGTTTTCACATGTCACATGTCCCTAAAGGGAGTCATTACTTGCACACGCTTTTTAAATAATGGCTCCCTTAATAAAATAAGAGTGCATTTATATCCACCTACCGAATCTTTGAGTTCACTCACGTTAAAACCCATTGACTACTTTGAATCCGGCGATGCAGGTCGTTTTCCATCCCAATCTTTCACACGATGCATCTTGATATCATGCTCTTATCATCCACCGTCGGTTTTTATTTCACATGATTTTTATTTCGCGGGTGACTTTTGAGATTTATTCAATGTGGAATTAAAATCTGATTGTCTGATATATTTTGCATAAGCTCAAGATCCATTGTGTGATCGAAAATTAGCTTCACTAGTATAAATAAGTATTCTAACAATGTTAAATAGTTTTAAATTTTTAATAAAATAAAGTTCGATAAAGTTCGGGGCATTTTTTCAAAAAAATATGAAATTTATTGAAATTTTGACCAATTTACGATTCGGGTCATGAACAAAACAGAAATCGAAACCGAGATTTTGATCCATGTTGTGTGGTGGGCCGCATTTGGTGCGGGAGAGCCCACAAAAGGCAACCCTGAACGTTATGGCCGTAGAGAAGATGAAGAGTAAAAAAGATAAGGAAGTTGATGATGAGGAGATCGTTCCTAGGGTAGTGGAGCTTTGGCTGATTAATTGTTAAGAAGTGAGGGACACCTCGGTCTTGTTGGTGTGGGCCGTGGGAAGACTTAAAGTTTGGAGTGTGTTATTTTGTTTGTTAGTTGCTACTTAGAGTAAAGGCGGGGGTTGCTGAGGGACAAGGGCAGTGTTTTGTGTTTTAGGATTACTACTCAAGGTGAATGCTTCGTTAGCCGATGAACTAGAGCAGCGTTGTTTGTTTTGAGAATGCTACTAGGGTGAAGGCAGGGGGGTTGTCGAGGGACCGTGGTAGTGGGCATGAATTGCAGAGCTTCAGCATGGGAGTAACCTGTTGAAAGTCTTGGTTTGGACAGAAGAGGGAGCTATGCCGTGTATTGGTTGTCGTAGCGAGCTCCGATGTTATCAGCTGCCATGAGATACTATTTGGGGTGAAATGCAAGTTGGGTTGAGCACCGATGGGGTGTAGTGAAGACTTAAGTCTAGATATTGCAGCATGAGGGAGAGGGCATGTTCTTGAGGAGAAGTGCCTTAGCGTCAATGAGGACGTTGACGATTTTGAGTGGGGGAGGATGTGACAGAGGCATGTGGCGTGGCCAACCGGATTAGCCGCAAGGCCACTTCTTCTCTGCGCCGGGGCATCGTAGGTGCGTCACCAAGCCATGAGGGTTTCGCCGTAGAGACTTCACGTGTGCTGGTCGTTGGCCATGAGGGCTCGCGACATGGTGGCATGAAGGGTTCACGACGAGCTCGCGTGGGGGATGATGTGGGCATTGTGGATGTATTGGTTGGAGGATGGCACTGTGTGCCACAGGCATAGGGCGTGTGCCATGGTAATATGTGAAACCAATACCTTTGAAGTTCTCCCATTCCTTTCCCCCAGGTGTTGTTTGATCCTTATATATACTGATTGTAATTCAATTACTACGTGTCGTACTACTGTACATGTCACTAGCTTGGGCGTACTGATATACTAACACGTGCATCCGGACCAAGTATTCGAAGGAGGCGCTGCTTGGTTGCTCTTGGGCACACTCTGTGCAGCCAAGGGCCATTGCGTTTGGGGTGGTTCCAACCACCTCCGCGGTGCGGGTCAACTTTGAAAGGAGGTTGGCTCTCTACTCATCATTGCGCATCGCATTCTGCATCATATCCGAGACCTGACTCTGCATCACTGTGTCGAAGGAGTGACTCCCTGACAGCTCGCACCCTGGCGCCAGGTGCCAGCGTCGGCACATTACTAAAATTTCTTTTTAATTGAAGCGCCGATGCCTCTATATAGATGCGCTAACGCTTCGCTAAATCATTATTTTATTTTATTTTTTATCAAAGCGTCAACACCTCGATATAGAGGCACCCCTGAAACGAGGTGTTGCCCATATTTTTTTTTATTTTTTTTTAGCAAAATGTCGGCACCTCAATATAGAAGCGCCGACACCTGCAAGCGCTTCACCGCCAAGGTGCCAGCGCCTAGCTATTGGGGTGTCGGCGCTTCGCTGTCGAGGTACTAGCGCTTCGCTACCCGACGCTCACATTTTTTGAGTAAAATATACCTTAAAAAGTAAGTCAGACACTTTCTTAGAAAAAGAGAGAGAAGAGAAAGAAAAGAAAGCGATTTTAAAAAGACTTCTAAAAAAGTCAAGAATGACGGCTGAAAAGGAATATAACTTTTAAAATATTTTAAAAGTTTAACCCTAGTTAGTAAAGTGGGCCTCAATGGCACCTATCACTTCACAAAAAAGCGCTACATGTTACGTCCATATCAATTGGCGTAAAGATATTTCTAAGCCCGGACGCATTTTTCCCTTTGCCATATATATATAGGAAAAGGTGTCCGTCCTCCAAGGTTTCAGGTGGAGGTCTACGTGGCATCCAAAACATTGTTTCAATGCCACATAGACCTTGAGTGCATTGCTTAGATCATTTTTTAAAATATATAATTTTGAAAACTCACCTCCACCATGTATTTTTTAAGCCGTGAAGTGTAGACCATTGAAACTAGTCAAACATTGACTTATGCTTTTAAAATATATTTTTTCAAATTTCTTTTTTAAAATTAATCTAAGCCATCTACCCGTGCTTTACGTGACAATCAAAGAATGTTTCGAGTGTGTCATGTATACTTCCATGTAGACCTTGGAGGACAGTGACCATACTCCCATAAAGGACGGAACCAACTCCGATATATATATATATATATATATATATATATATATATATATATATAATCTTTCTATATCTATAACTTATTTATTTGGCTTTCTCGAGTTTTATATGATTTCATGGCAGAAGAAAAAGAAGCAAATGAAGAACAAAGAGCTGTTATGAAATGATCATTAAAATATAAGAGTATTCTCATTTTGCATGCAGTCTTAATACTTTTTTTTTAATGTAGATTTATTTTCGACCAGTTTTTTTAAAAATTAGTTAGTAATAGAATTTTGGCCCATAACTTGGCCCTTACGCAGCTCGGCCCAGCCTCAGGCTGAATATATCGCAGCCTGGATGGCCTGCCTAGGAGTGACCCGGGTAGGGCCGGTCCACTGACAGCTTACTCACAACAAAGCACTTTTGCTTGCTGATAAGGGTATGTGGAAATAAAAATTAATGACAAAACTGTTAATATCATAAAGTAATGAAAAAATTATCATTTTCCCACGTCAATGAGTTCATATATGCCTTGTTTACAAAAGTCCTGGAAATGAGTTTTTTTTTAACTTTATATGGGCTTGTAAATAAAAGAATTCTTGAGAAGTTTTATTTTTAAAATTTTATAATGATTTGATTTGATTTTTTCTCAGCTGTTTGGCTACATTGTGTAAAATTATTTTCCTAAGGCACCAATTTTCACACCATGTGAACTTGTAACCTCACTGATCTCGATGAGCCAAAATGGATTAATTGCTTAGAATTAGAACATGAATTATTTTTTTGTCTCAACTTATTAAAAGATAGGGCCTTGAGATCATGGGCATACACTAAGATAGTTAATTTTTTATTCCGCATGGTACACATCTCAAACAGTAACTCTAAACTTGTGAGACATACATCAAGCTCAAATACAAATCACGGGTCATCTTTTGAAATGAGTGCCACATGAAATAAAAAAATCATCTAATGATAAACCCATGATCTCAAAATGCATCATGTGGAAGATTGGGATAAAAAACAACCTCCTTTGTCAGATTCAAAGCAATCAATGCATGTTGGCCGGAGGAGATGAGCGTGGTTACGATTTTACAGTGCAAATAAATAGTATGATTATGAGGTGAGGTTGCATCTAAACCGTCTAATAGAAAGGTCATGATCTATAGATCTATGACGCAAAAGAGTGGTGCAAAACTCAATCTCTATCATATGATTCGATAGAATCAACTGTTGAATTAGATAATGGCTTTGCTTTGGAGTGCATTGAGTCATATGATAAAGATTATACTTGGTGCCAATCTTTTCACATATGATCTTTAGATCATGGCTTTCAAATTAAGTAGCTTAGATGGTTGGGTTACATTTATTGGCGTCGTTGTTTACGGGTACCTCTATTCGCGTCCATGCGTTCTCTGAAAGCGCCCACGTCTTAGATCCTTTGAAGATTGTTGATTGCTTTGGATCAGATGATGTTGATTGTTTTTTACCCCGATTGTCCGTAGAATGGATCTTAAGATCATGTAGCACCTATCAAACGGTCAGTTTGTGATTCCATGTGTCCCCAATCCCCAAAAAATGGCCCTAAAGTCACATTTGAGCATAATGTGTGTTATATGATTGAAGAGTCATTTTTTGGGTATCAGTGATATAGGAAATCAAAAACTGGCCGTCAGATTGATGCGCCATGCACCCAAGATCTATTTTGTGGAAGATCTTTGTTAAAAAAATTCCCATCATCTTATCTGTAGGAATCAACGTTTTTTTAGGGGTCTGGGACGTAGATGCTCTTAGCAAACACGCGAGCGTGAACAGAGGTATTGACATGTGTGCCACATCAAAGAAAAAATTGATCATTTGATGATAAGCTCATGGTCTCGAGATCCGTTATATAAAAAATTATGGTGAAAAAAAACTTGGATCGATTGATCTAAAGCAGTCGAACGATTTTAGCATGAAATATCCGAGTTGCAGAGAATGAATTTGGGGTTGCAAGGGTAATAAATAAAATTCCTCTTTAATAGGAATAACCCGTGTCATGACAGATGAAAGTTTGGATTTATGTAAAATCCCAAGATTTTATGGGGTTTTTTGTAGAAATCGTTCCACCAAACAAGGCCATATGGTTTGTTTCACCAAAACAAACCCAAGGGAAATTTATCATTGCAACCAACGTATCAAAATGGGTATGGGTCTCGGGTATCGGGTTGCCCAAGGCCGATACGACTCGGCCGATACGATTGGCCTATTTTTAAAAAAAAAAAGGAAAATTGAACATCTCAATCGAAACCGAGATGTATTGGTCAATACCCGATACGAGCCCGTATCGGTTTGGCCGGAAACCGATACGTGTTGCCGATACGTATCAATATCGACCGATTTTTTATACCTTGATTGCAACATAACTATGGTTACATTAAGGGTGTTGTCTCTGCCCGCTAGTCGCTCTAAGGCTGTATTGGCATTGCTCTTTGGAAGAGTACAAAAGAATAGCTGCTCTTCTTTATTGTTGCAAATACGTGTAGAGAGAGAGAGAGAGAAAGAGAGAGAGAGAGAAGGATTGGAGGAAGAAAAAAGGGGAAGCTGCTCTTTAAAACATGAAAAACATCCCTCTTAAAAAGAGAAAGAAAAATCATGCCCTTTTCAAGGAGCAACCTCCCTTCTATCTTCAATCCTTCTCTCTCCCCACAATTCTTTGCAATAACGAGCAGTTGTGGCCATGGTTCAAAATTTCGGCCGATATCTCAATTTATCGGCCAAATCATTTCGGTTTCAGTCCCCTCCGAAATGAAAACTTGAACCGAAATTTCGGTCCAAATATATATGGAGGGGAAATTTTCGGTCCAAATTTTCGCTTTCGGGCATACCCGAAACTGAAAGCAAAACCACTATTTTGATCCTTGGTTTACCGTCAAACGTGATTCACATTCACTTTTTGGGATGTGTGCAACATGGGATCAACATCTTACCATCTAATAGTAGGCCCTTGACCTTAAGATCTATTGTGTGGGATATTGAGACGAAAAACGATCTCCGTCTATTTTAAAACACTCAACAGATTTTTCGTTTGTTTAGTGAGGTGGCTGTAACATAAAGTGGTCTGGTAGTAACACCAGCCAAAACTTTTTTAAGGGTACTTAACCAACTTCAATTTCAATTTAAGTGACTCTGGCAAAAAGGAACGGGTGACAATTCAATTGTGCCTCACCAGCTTACCTCTTCCAAAGCAAAATCATGGAGTCCCTGCTGGGAAATTCCCATAGATCTGGTATTAGTTGACGACCAGATCACCAACAGTGTGATCGGGTTATCAATTCTATGTCTAGATCAGATTCAGCCCAAGATTACATAAAAAATGTATATCTGCCACGACAAATGATCGAGATCAACTTGTTGAACCTGATATCATGTTCCACCGACAAATGATCAAGATCAACTTGTTGAACCTGATATCATGTTCCACCGATATTTCAATGCTCCTACCAACTACTTCAATCTAAATCCAAATTTCATAAGAAACGCAAGGAACTGCAAAGAAAACCTCAAGGAGTCTTAAGTGCAGCAGTTCATCTAATTCCCAATTCAATTCAAAATAATGTAGCAGAAGTACTGCCCTTATGTGCATTCAAGCAGCAATTACTCTAGGATACAAGACCTTAAAGAAAAAACAAACAAACAACAAAAACATATTAGGTTTATTACAAAAGAATTATAACCTCTCATTTACACCCCCACATGAAGCCTAACTAACGACAAGAATATGAACATAGGTTACTGACAGATCTCAGAGTTTGGAGCTCTTCGTAATTCATTCTAGCACAAATTCTTTCGTCGACTTCGGACTGTAGAGGATGTCATAGGGTTTGTGGTCAATAGTATCTTTTAAAATTGTGATCTGACCCTCCTTGATAAGTATATCTTCATCGAGGACCTCTACTTTCTTTCTTAGAGCACTCACTTCACGGTTGAGCAACATATTCTCCTCCCTATACTGCTTTACTTCCTCCCACATCATGTCTCTTTCTGATGAAATTTTTTGCAGTATTCCCCTCGTAATCGTCAGCTCTTTCATGCATTCTTGCGAGTGCTTCTGAAGCTGGTTGATGTTATCATCCTTGTTCAACGTCTGTTCATTATTAACCTCATTCCAATTACAACCAAAGTAACAGATACAAGAAATAGATCTATATATAAGAAGCACAATCAAAATCAGGATTGATTAGTAATCATGAATCCTCGATAATGGTCAAGAACCAATTGGTAAAAAATTGCAGTCAAAATGAGGATGAATATGTATAAGGATCAAGGGAATAAATTTAACCATGCGATTGAATGCATTTTTTTATGGGTATGCTGGGATTGAAGTTGCGACCTCAAGGATGCAATATTGTCAACCTTCCAGTTGAACTGCAGGCCCAATGCCTTAAATTTGTTTTTTAAACTGTAATCATCGGGGTGGACCCCCTTTGTTGACACCCTCCGTCGACTTGGATGCTGTTTCAATCATCACTAATGACCATAGAAGTAATGTTCACTGGAAGTAATGCCCATTAGGGCTCTACCAACATGAAACTGTGATTATTGCATTTCTTTTTTCCAAATTAATAATAATTAAAATAAAAATTGATTGTATCACACATAAGAATACATGTAGGACCCATCCCACACATCCAAAATATTACACGTGTGTTTGTATATGAAAACATGCATACCTATATATATATATATATATATATATATATATATATATATATATATATATATATATATATAGATACATCAAAGGGTTATGACTATATTTTAGACTACACTTAAAATTTTTCCTTCAAGGATATCAAAATGATTCAAATAATTGATTGCTTACCTGAAGTTCTAGATCCTTCATCTTGTGGGTCAGACATGACAATGAATCTTGTGCCCTTTCGACTTCACATCTAAGTAT
The DNA here is from genome assembly GCA_021018995.1 of Chloranthus sessilifolius. Classification (NCBI taxonomy): domain Eukaryota; kingdom Viridiplantae; phylum Streptophyta; class Magnoliopsida; order Chloranthales; family Chloranthaceae; genus Chloranthus; species Chloranthus sessilifolius. Next base: position 50,192,618 of record CM037584.1, on the reverse strand, counting down.
GTCATGAGCCCTTACTGATGTTGCCAGCTCAGCCTGCATTTGCTCGACTTCCATCTCTTTAAAACACAGCTTTTCTCTTAATACCTTTGTTACTAGAATTTCGGCCTTAAGCTCATGTTCTACATCACACTAGATAAACAGGACTAAGGCATCAATACCAAACCATGATATCTAAGAAAACCCCTTCACCATATAAAAAGAAGCAGATAGGGTCCAAAAGATGCACAAGCTATGATTTTTTTTTTTTTTAAGAAACAAGAAGAAAAAAAAAAGGGGAAGCAAATAGGGTCCAAAAGAAGCATAATGGTATAATTGTATAATAGATATCGACTTGACAGTGTAAAAAATGATACAATTAAAGCATCCATTTACCTCCGACGTCTGATCCTTCAAGCTTCCGGGCCCACAAGCACCTGTACTTTGCAACTGAGATTCTAAAGCATCCAGGTCAGACTTCTCATGCAATATCTCAGATGTTGCTTGTAAACTTTTCCCCAAGTTTTCAACAGCCCTTTTAAAGCTTTGAAATTTCATCTCACATTCAACGATTGAATAGTCATCGAGTCCACTGCTAAATTCTTGTTCATGACCTGAATTGGGATTTTCCCGAATGCAGCATCTTTTCTCTTTCATCGATTCCAATAACTTGCCACTGAGATAATTGCTCTCATCAAGCAATGACAAGCCCTGATTTTGCAAACAGTTAACGCGAGCAATCAGTTCTTCATCGAGCTTTAATGATGAGAACCCGCCACCATTTCTGCTGCCTTGCAAGCGGTTCAAGAGATTAATGTTCTCATGCCTTAGGCACTCAACTTCTATTCTGCAAGACTCGACTTCCCTCCTTAAAATTTGCTCAACTCCAGTCAATCTCACTTGCTCCATTTTCAATTTACCGATATGATCATCATTATCTGAAGCATGCTTTCCGATCTCAACGACAAGTCCTTGTCGCAACCCCCCGATTGTTTTCTCTTGTTCGTTGCAGATTCTTTGTAGTCTTGCAACAGCTTTCTGCAGCTCTTTATTTTCCTTCTCCTTTTCTTTGTAGCTTCTCCTGATGCAGTCTCGATCCGCTACTGCCCCACTAGAGCGCTCTTGCAAGTCCAATAAATCTTGCTGGAGATTGTGATTGTCTAATTTTGCTTCTTCCATCCTCTTTGTCAGCTCACTCAATTGTATCTCTGAAAGCATTACTGAACTACGGGTTTCCGTCTCTCTTACGTTGAGGGAAGAAACTTCTCGTTGGAGCGAGACGTTTTGCTCTGCTAGCTCCCTTACGCGTTCTCTTAGCCTCTGCTCTTCCGCTTGGTATTTTTCAAGCTTGGAAGACCACTCTCTTGACCTTCTATCCAACTCTTGCTCCAAACACGACTGCAACTCATTCTTCTCCTTCTCCAGCTTTATTGTTCGCGAGTCCAATTCTACCTTCGCCAATTTAAGTGCTTCAGTTGCAGAAGCCCTTTCAGCAACCCGATTTTGTATTTGGGTGGAGACCTCAAGGGCCAAATTTCTCCTATCCTCGGTGACATTTCTAATCATTTGGAGCAATGCCGCAATGCTAAAACTGGAATTCTGTAGATTGAGCTGCTCGAGCTCATCTGATAGCATCATGACCCTCTCGTTGGCCTCTTTTCCTTTTCTATGTAACTCCGCATCTAAGTCCTCGGCGTTTAATCCCGAATACAGAGAACGTTTGGGTTTACTCATTGTACCATCCTGAAGAAAATGAATTTTCTTCCAGAAGTCCTCCGAGTGATATCCGTTCACAAACCCGTAGGGGGCATCTGAGAGATTGCATGAAGAGGACGTGTTCTCAGATAAAGAGCTCGTTTGCGGGATGCAATTTGAAGTTGAACTTGGATGCGGGTTGGGATAGTCCTCAAAAATATCTTCGACAGCGGTACTAGTTTCAGAATCGATATCTTGCACTTTTATTTTACATTTCCGAGGGAAAACCTGCGACAGCCTCTCAACTACATTCTTCGCAAGTTTTTGTGGGGACGCTGGTCTAACTTCATCTCTTTTCCAGTCTCGGGTCGAAGGACGAAGACGGGCATCTCTAGATTCCCTAAACGAATGGGACTTCCTGTGGTCTTTGCTAATTGTCGGTGAAGCAGGTGTTGTAGACTGAACACGTGGAGGTCGCCTTGATTTGGCAAATGCTCTGCTATCTATCACACAAGCATCATTTTCAATAGGAAAATCTCTTTGGAAATCATCTCTGGCCTTTACGTTATGATCATGTTGCTCCCCATCAATGTAAAGATCGAGGATTTTGTTTGTTGCCTGAGTGACACGAGCAGCTCTACATCTCAATGGAACTGGAGAGCTGAAAGGCGAATTTCCTGATGAATGGTGACAACCTCTGGATGAACTCGGAGACTCAAGTTTATCTGCAGCATACGATTTCTGAAATACCATGTGATCACCTCTTTTGACCTTGTATTGCCTGTCCGGAGTCAGTGAGCGGCAACTACATAAAAGGGAAAGGAAAAGAAAGACGATGAATAAGAGATGCTCAATGCATTTTTAAAATGGACAAATTTTTTATATTTCGTATAAAAAAAATATGTAAGAAAGAAAAATGGAGGGGCAGATTTTGCTGGTTTAAGGAAAACCCCACTTGTGCAAATGACAAAAAATTAGAATCACGATTAACACATGAAAGAAAATGGAAATCACAATACTAAGCAGTTCCAAAAGCAAAACCCACTTCATATGTAGAGATTTGGCTCTCCTCACGATCCGATTGAGATATGCTTCTCATTGTTTCACCTTCAGGCCACATGCTGCATATATATATGACCAATCCAAGTCGTGTAAATGACAGGCCATCGTTTGAACTTAACCCAGCCCAAAAATCATGGTCATCAAACGATTCATACCATCTGGCAATCATATCTCTTGGGTTGAGTTTAATTCCAAAGACAGTATGTCATTTGGACCACTTGGATCAGTAAATATTACACCATGTAGCATAAAGAATGGAATGGGGAGGGTGTTATCTCAGTGAGATGGTGAGTGACGAAATAAGCCATGGTGATACAGAAAAGCCTGAAACAGCAATATGTACATTTTTGTTGATCAGTAAACAGGAATATATAAATGCAATGACGACTACTCAAGTCCCAACAAGTTTTTGAAAAAAATGCTCACAAACATCACCATTCAGTAAAATGAACATATAGTCCTACTGGGAATCATGTCTCCAAATGATAAATTGAAAAAATGAGAAGCAAGAACATATAAAGCAGAACTACATACAATAACATCAAAATCCAACAAAAATTCAAAACCAAGTGAAAAAGCTCACTCAAACTAAATAAGATTGCTTAAGAAGCTATAGAGGAAAAATTGCAGCTAATAGGAAAACCAGAATCGAGATTAAAGTTTCAAGTAAAGCCAAAACTGAAAATTAAGAGAAGAACAAAAGACACACGAGGATTGCCACCAATTCAAAGAAAAAAATGCATGCTTGCATATCATATACCGTTTAAACTGCAAGTAAAATTCTAGGAGGAGAACAGAGAAGCAACAAAACCAAAGCCACTTACCGACTGGGGTAATCAACATCTTGGTATGTGGCATTGCTATTGCTGGAAGGCGAACCACGGAGACTACTTGAAAAATTCAAGTTCCTTCCAGTGGCTCTGTAATTGCGAGATGACGAACACGAAAGGCTCCTTTTAAGGCCTGAACTACTAGCAGACTCCTTGTGGCTTTGGGAGCTGTCCTGGATCTTGTCGCAGTTTTCTAGATTATTCTCCCATGGGGCTTCCCAGTAGACTTTATCGGAGTTCGGTGCTACAGATGGATTGCTTGGTCCGCTGTTAGAGGCAGCAGAAGATCGAAATGAGAAAAACTTCCTCATTCCCTACAAATGGTCACAGTGAATCTGTAAAACAAATTAATCTTATCAGAAGAAACAAAAGTCTCTTTAAACAATTACGTTCGTATAAAAATGATAAAATTCTGCTGACAAAAAATAACAGATTCATAAATAAGAATGCTAGGGAAGAGAGGAATTCATATGGGAATACGAACAAGATATCCAGAAAATATTGTTCACTTACTTAATCTGCTAATGTGGTTAATAAAACCCCCCATGGCAATATTGAAAACCTCACTGATATAGTTAAAAATCCATATAACTAAACAAGAAGAAAACAGACTCAATAGATACTATATGCATAAATCTTCCCATGAAAAGCTACAGAACACAATTGAAAACTTAAATTAACCAAAAATATAAATAAAAATTGAAAGGGGGCATTATAGGTCCCTCCATTAAGGATGCAAGTTTTGATCTGAACCGAAAATCGAGCGAACTGAGCCAGTCCGAACAGGCCCGAAAACTGATTCCAACCTAACCGATTCAGGTTTGGTTCAGTTTCGGTTTTGGGTGGTGAAAACCGAAAGCCAATTGATAGGATGAGAAAACTGAAAAAATTTCTGAAAAACCCCCAAAATCCATAAAAGGGAAAAAATGGCTTCAAAATACAAAAAATAATAAAAATCCAGAACCAAAGAGAAAAACCGAAAGTTTCGGGTTTCCGTATCAAAAAAACAAAAAAGAACCAGAACCAAACCGATTCATTTCGGTTTGGTTTCATTCCAGCTGACCTGAACCGAAAACCAATTGATAGGATGAGAAAACTGAAAAAAATTCTGAAAAACCCCCAAAATCCCCAGAAGGGAAAAAATGGCTTCAAAATACAAAAAATTATAAAAATCCAGAACCAAAGAGAAAACCGAAATTTTCGGGTTTCGGTATCAAAAAAACAAAAAAGAACCGGAACCAAACCGATTCATTTCAGTTTGGTTTCATTCCAGCTGACCTGAACGGAAAACTGAAAATTTAGGTTTCGGACCGGTTCGGGTACCCGAACTTGCATCCCTACCCTACATGCATTGAAGAAGGAAAATTACATTCCTGAATATAAAGAACTTGCAGCAAAAATAGATACCCATTCAAGTACAAAAAACTATAAGAATTAAGAACCTGCTATATATGCATAAATCATCTCATAAAATACATTGAAAGCATCAATATAGAACTCCACAAAATGGGTTTTGCCATAAATTTCAGTGAGACAGAGAGAAAACAAAGTACACTATAGATTTCAGTGACCTTGATGTACAGAACAGAACACGTGAATCAGTCCTCTCTGACACAATCACACAAATACTATACAAATTTATTTATTTTTAAATGGCCAACAAAAAATCAGGGTCTTTATGAATCAATATAAAAAGCTCACAAACGAGGAGACTCAAACGAGAGCAAAGTACACTGGAGATTCAGTTAGTGAGTAACCAAAATTGTCACAGTTCTGACACCTTACAATATAGAATGATAGAGTGGTCCGATCGTAATTTTGATAACAGTCGAGCCACTAAATTCAATAATTTTTTTGAAAAACACTAAAACCTATTTTAAGCATAAATCCAGACACTATTTTGGATTCATATAATTAGCAAAGACCCAAAAGATAAAGGTCCCTCAGTCCTCATATTTCTATCCATCAGATGAATATGTGTAGTGTGATCTTGACGGTCCAATTACTGTACAGTACATCACCCTCTGTAAGGGTGGATTTAGGGTTTGGGGTTTCTATTCAGAACCATTCTTGAACACACATTGTTAATTCTGGTCCATGGGAATACTATCAACTTTGATGATTCTTAGCCCCATCATATAAAAAATCTACGGCACTCCAATATAGTAGTCGAAATCTTGAAAAGTCTCAAAACCCTAATCACCAGTTTATGGTTTTTACAAAGAAAAACAAATTAAAGTTTTCCAATTTTTCATAAATTTTCCGGTAGTAAAAAATATTTCACACAAAAAAAAATTCAAAAATCGAGTGGCCTAAAAGAAAGAAAAGAACACGAAAAAAAGATAAATATCAAAGAAAAAAAAAATTAAATGGAAAAAAGATGAAAATTACCTCACGAGTATTTAATTTTTCGTTGTCTCTCTTCAAATTCTAGATGATGAACTCACTCCTCTGTTTGCAAGAGACTTAACAGAAAGGCAAAAAAAGACAAGAAAAATGAAAGGCAAAAAAAACAAGAAAAATGAAAACCAAAAAAATTTATACTACAAATTAAACCGATAATTTAATTGATTTTTTGAAAATAAATAGCAGGCTTGCACTATTAAAACATCGGTTTCCAAATTGAAGGCGTACAGAAAGAAAGTTACCGTTAATCTGAATGGGAATCCCAAAGAATTCGGAAACAAAAATTAAATACAAAAAACATATAAAGTGAATCGGCGATTCTTACCTTCAAGTCGCCGGCTTTTTGGGGAAGACGAAGAGTGAACTTTAAAAAGAAAGAGAAAATGGCGGAAATGATGCGCTAATATGACTCTTGAAATGACGAAAATACCCTTAATATGAGACTGAAAATGACGAAAATGCCCGTAATATGAGACAAGTTTGCTGCATTGGGCTTTCAATTGTAAGAGGGTAATATTGTAATTACATGCTACGCGCCCATCTTTCAAATCATTTTCGAAGTTCAAATTAATGCCATATTTTGGGAAAACATCTTCTTTTGACTAATATGGCCCTGCCTTTTATAAATTGACAACGATCCAAGCGTAGTATGTAAACCTCTATGTTACATTGGAAGGACAAATTTGTCCTTAAAAGTGTTCGAAATCTTTTGCATGTAACGCACGAGTTATTATCAGGTACAAACCCTATTTAGTAAACACCATTTGGAGTAGGAATCAGGTGATTAGTGAGGGCATTACGGATGGTGTTTAATGTAGAAAATGAGCATGTACATCGGACGGATCCCTGAGAACTGCACAGGATGACCTGTGTGCCAAGTGGCCAGATCACATGCCACGTGGCATGATCAACCGAAAAGAAATCCCGTTTTGGGCGGTCAGCAATGAGACATTGATTTAAAAATATATATTTATTTTTTAACCATTTTTGCCCTCCGTTCGATTGGTAAAGAGCATATGCCCCAGCCGACCTGATTACAAAACCCCTATTGTCCTCCATTTTGGGCAACATGATAACAACTGAAGTTTGGGTCGGATGCTTTATGCCCGACCCGGAAAAAAATCCGGGTAGGGAGGGTGCGGTAATAGGCCAACCCAACCCATTGACAATCGGTTTGGTGTTGGTTCAATTTCATTTTTTAATTTTTGAGGTTATTTTTTTGTTTTTTTGGAGTTTTTAAATTTTTTTAAATATTTTTTCTTCAGTTTTTTAATCCTACGTAATCGATTTTTGTTTTCTGCCATCCAAAACTGAAATTGAACAAAGTTGGTGCTGTTCAGTTTTCGTTTCAAGTCGGTTTTGGACTGATCGGGTATGCCCGGTTTTGAGGTGGGGTTTGGGTTTAACGTCAAAACTTGCACCCCTAGCCCTACGTACACTCCACCGAATTGTCGAAGTTTGTAATTTCGTATCAGGTATCCAATGATCTTTGCCGAATGCTAGGCACCAATGATTTACTAATCCAAGATGTTGACTAGGTACTAAACTGCTATAACAAACGATAAAACAGGTTGATCGGATGGTTATGAGCTTCCGATCAGAACAATTTATGTGGACCGCTGCCCATTAACTCTATAACCGTCCATTTCCAAGTTTTTTTTTTCAACAGGATCCATTTCCAAGTTACTACAAGCTCTTGGCCGGCAGATTTATTCTCTTCTAGTTGTAGGTTTGCCGTAGCTCTTGGCCTTTTGGAAAAGTAGCTGTATATGGTTTTTCATTCCTAAAGCCGTTTGTTGCAGTTTTTATGTTGTAGCCAAATGCTAGAATTTTTTTACAACCTAAACTGTTTCAATACCAAGATTTTGAGGAAAGTAATGGCTCTTCACCTAACAGTTACACACCATTTGGTGTTTAAATGATCTTATACCATTAAAATGGTATTTTTTATTTCACACCATTGAATTGTCGCACATATCTATGACCAATTTAAATTGTCCATCATTAACCGATGAGTGGATGTGAATCATCCGATTGATCAAACTTTAATATCAGTCATTAAAATTAAAAATAATCGTTGATATTAAAATACACAGACCTAATAGTTTAAATTTACCTAAAATACTATTTTTGGGCTTATTGCACTTCAATCTATGATCTATCACTTTGACGCTTCATATCATTCACATCTTAAAACATTGATGATGTAAGATCATTTAAACATTATTTTTGTGTTTAGATGACGGTCAAAAGAATTTTCTTCTGCGTATCTGAAACTAGGTGATGAATAGTTCCGATTGAAAATGTTGAAGAGTCTATTCTATACTTGATGTAAAAAGCAACTAAACGGAGCAGCTTAGAGGCCCCATTCATGTCTTAAAGTTGTATGGGTTTCTCTACGTTCCCTCATATTCCCCGCATCTTGAAAAGCTTGTAGTTAGTCCTGCTTTTTTTATCCATTTATTTCACTCTGAATAGGACAATGTTACATGGATGGGAAATGTCAGACCATTCAACGAACTGTTGATGTGCCACGATGTAAATACAATGGGTCCCATCAATGCACCCCATCAATGCACGCCGGTGCAACCACTTATATCACACTACTTCTGTATCCGCTGAATAATTTGCTGTTTCCCATCCTTTCATTGTAATTTTTCCTTTGACTAAAGGGGTTAGCTTGGGGCGGGCAGCCCATTAGGATGTCAAAGAGTCAAGTCCGTCAAAGGATAGTAGGGTTGCTAGGAAGGGTTAGAAGATTTGACCATGGATTCAATCCTTCATTTTATTATTGTAACGACCTTAAAAAATTTTAAACTAAATTTGTGATGTTAGACTGATTTTACACCAAGCATAGTGTTAATGCTCCACACCGAAACCTACTCTAGTTAAGAAAATACATATTTTAGTTTTTTAAAATATTTTATATTTAAAATCGTCTTTATTTAATACAAGTTGTGTGGTGGCCTAGTGATTAAAAGACTTTAGTTATAGACAAGAGGTCTAAGGTTCAAACCTTACTATGTGAGTTTTAAACCTCTTTAGTAGGCCTTCCAGATCAAAAATAAATATAAAAGGGTGAGAAGTATGCTATTAGGTACAGATTTGATGGGTCTTATAACTCAAACTCAGATCTGCTGCTATAGAAATCTTGTCCAATGGCTACATTATTACCAAAGAGAAGAAAGGATCCAACTCACTCATGCTATAGAAATCTTGTCCAATGGCTACATTATTACCAAAGAGAAGAAAGGATCCAACTCACTCATGTGCCATGATCTAATCCCTTATGACTATAACTTGTCCACTTAGAGAAACCTAAATCATTATTACAAGAATTCTTCTTAAAAACTCTAGCCTTGTATATTCTGGACCATCGTGTGGACGTCGATCTCTATCTCTCTAATCGTCGTCGATCCATCGATCACACTTCAAGAAGTGGGTACTCATCCATCCATCTCGCCCTTCTCAGATCCCATCGCGTAGGACGCGTTCGATTGCGTATCGATGAGCTATTTAAAATGAATCTAGATTTGTTTTATTATAAAATCGCTTTTATGATTAAAATGATAATTAATCCTTATTTTATATTATTTTTATAAATTTTTCGGATGTATTTTGGATTTTATTTCGGAACCTTATTTCATTTCAAATCTACGACACTCAATCGATTGAAACATACTTTTCAATCGATCGATTTCAAAATCGCAACAAAGAATGTTTTACTTATTAAGTTCAATCGATTGATTTACATGATTCAATCGATTGATTTGAGCAGTTGATTTTAATAAGTAAAGTACTTTAATTGCTTCTGAAAAGTTAAATAAAAGGATGTCTCAATCGATTGATTTTATAATTCAATCGATTGAGGTTATTTGAGTGATTATAATAATAGTTCGAATTATGAGTTATTATCTTATTCTGACACTTACTGCTGTTTATCTTGTTTTTAAGGAAAAGGAGGTTTCAATCGATTGAATATTTAAATTCAATCGATTGAGGTCCTTTGATAGTAATAGCCTAATAGGCCCTTGTATATATACAATATTATATTAGTATATATAGTATATAAGTTATAGTAAAATAAGAACTCAAAGCCTTACTTCAATTTATTCTTCAATCTATTGAGTTTCACTTCTCAATCGATTGATTTTGAATTGAACCGACTGTGTACACTTACCTAAATTCAATCGATTGTGTTCCACTTTTCAATCGATTGATTTTGAATTGAACTGATTGTGTGCACCTATTTAAATTTAATCGATTGGGTTACACTTTTCAATCGATATATTTATGTCCGAACAGACATCAAACAATATTATCAATATTATTTTCTCCTATAACTCTGCTTGCTCGATCAAAACTCATTCCATTCTAAATTATGGATGCTTCGATAGATGGTCGTGATGCACTCTACTTTAAATTGGACTGCTCCTTTTTTTATCTAAGCATTTAATTATAGTATACTATATATATATCATTTTATCGCTTTAACGCGACCACTTCAATAACACAAGGTGTTAGAATTTCGATGTCTTTATAAAATTGAATTCTGACATTTACGATTATCGAAATCACACTTATAACCTTATTTTATAATTATATTGGTGTTATGTAAATAAATATAAGCATAAACATAATCAAAACGTAAGTGTAAATCGTTCTATACATGTGATACTTTTGTGTTTACATCATGATCAAGTTATAAGAGTTAAGGATCTATTAAATCATGGGTACGAGAGTATATGAGATCATGTCTACGCTTGGGCGTGGTGATTCGCTGAGATGGTATCGAAGGGAGAAATACACCATATTCACATGCCTTATAACTCATGGTGGAATGAGACCCATGACGAGTCAGGTGAGTGTGAATTCAGTATAACTTCGTATACAGTGGCATACACGGTGACCTGACCATCCCGAGTTCAAATATGATAGTATGAGTTATGAGTTAAGTTATGAGATTCGACCATAGGCTTTGGCTATGGTGAGGTTTCTTCTACAGTCACGTGAAACTCGGAATATTGGCGTCCATGTACGGATGCAACACTTCTATGATAGTATAGGTTATCACACGAAGTACATTCAGGTTACTACGAAACATTTTCCTTAGAAAGCGTGAATTAGAGAAGTTGTCTCACTATAGTTTGTCCTAAGATTAAGTATAAGAATATGATAAGATATGAATATGAGATAAGATATGTTATGATACGAGTACGATAATAAGACATCGCTGTATAGGCCAGCAAAAGATAAAAAACTTAAATCTCTGTACGTGTCGTTCCTTGCGTAGCCACCGTAAGGGCAATAACGTCTTTCAGCCAAGACGGATCTCTGGGAGAGATTATGAGTATGTTATGAGTGACTTTAGTCATTATGTCTCCTCATTAGCTGGGTGGTGGAGTATGAGTATGACACGAGGGCGTTATAATATGATGGTATGATACTATGCTGACCCTTCCATGGTAGCTCGAGCAACGACTCTGACACAGGTCGTTTAGGATTTTATGAGTATGTTAGTTACGCTCATGCGATTACAAACGTATGTGCGAGAATGATAATAAGACATGATATGATATGTTATGAGATATGATAAGGTACAATAGGATGTGAGTGTCTAGATCATGGTCTTGCATTTATGATATGATATGAGTTTCACGATATGCATATGATTTTATCTTTTTTCTGCTATCTGCTTTGAGATGTTATGTTTATCACTCACTTAATGCACTCATAATACACTTGAGTAGTATGGGGTGGATTGGTTGTGTATCCACTGAGTTTACGTGACTGAGTAAACTCATCTCATGATAATCTAACAGTTACAGGTGATTACGCTAGTGGAGTAGACGCGAGCCTTCTAAATCCCATCGACGCTGATTTCATTGATCTCGCGAGCGTTGAGTACCAGGAACCTTTGGAGGGCGACGATGCCGGTTATCAGGAGGACTACGGTGCTAATCTTGATCCGAGTGCCGATTACTGATCATTGTGGACTTGGTATTGAGTTTTATTGATACTAGTATTGCGAATTTTATAGTTTATTTTATCGAATTTGTCTTCGACTGAACTTACATGTTATTTGTGTATTTATAGCATTCTATCGCATTTTATCATATTTATTCAGCATTTATGATTGTTTTACATCCCACATTTATATTGTTAGCTTTCATGGCTTTCGTGGAACCAGATTTACACGATAACTTTAATTAAGTGTATGTCCGTTTAGAATATCCAAGATATGTGCGGGTCATAACTCGAAATTCTAGGCCCTCGGGATAGGATAGAAATTCGGGTCGTGACAATTATAGTCTCACATCAGATAGAGAAATGTCTAGAGTTTGGGCTTTTACCTATACGCCGACCTTACATGTCACAATAAATGTTATCAGAGCCGGCGTCGACGGCTCTTCTATATATAAGGTATAAGGTGGGGGGTTGTAATAATCTCCTGTCGGATAGAAACATATCCAAAGCCTAGGCTATGAAGTGTATTCGGATCAAGGTGTCAAATCAGGTATCAATCTCAGGTATCGGTTTACCCGGGGCCTATATGTATCGGCCGATATCGATACGTATCTGCCAATTTTAAAAAAATAAAATAAAATCTCGATTGAAGCTAAGATGTATCGATATCGTGGTGGGTCTCGGTCGTTACACCTTCAGACTACTTATAGAGGCAATGTGCCACTCTAACCTACCAAGGAAGGCAGGATCCACACGGGAAACAAGAGAACGAGTATCGAACCCACGACCTGCTCCCTCACAATGGAGGGAGTGTACCAACTGGGCTAATGCCTCTTTGGTGAATTAAGCTATTTAATAATATATTAAAACATGTTTTATGTGTCATCATGTGTCGCTATTGTGAACTGAAATATTTTGATTAAATATTTTAAATTATGAATATATAATTAACAAATATGTATAATAAAATAAACGAGGCTCAATCTTGGAGAGTACCTATCAAATATTTATAACGAGTTATTTTAATCACTACGGTACAGTTTATATGCACAATTGCAAATATTTAAGCTCATGTTACGTGCAAAAGGGTTACACATGTAATGCAAATGTTTGTAAAATATTATTTATCTTATCAGACAATGATAAATCAATAGAGATACCAAGCGTATCAAAAATTAAATTAAATTAAATTATTTATTTTAAGCGTTTCATGTGTCTGGTCCTCAGTTTTATACGCACTTAGCTTAAAATTCACACATATTAGAGTATTAGAGTCATTTAATTAGAGTGCTTAAATATTAATTATTAAAAAAGACGTGCACAACCGACCCATATTAGAGTGTATAGATTGGACGGCTCAATTCTTTTAACAACTGTTTTATGACCCAAAGTACTTTCCAATATGAGTTACAACCTTGTGCACTAATTAACACACAAACTAATATTATGGGCATCAATGTTTTAAAAAATTGGACCGGACTGACCGGTTCAGCTGGAATTGGTAGGTAGAATCAAGAATCAAAATTTTGGTCGAAATGACCGAAATTTTGGCCGAAATTATCGGTTTTAGTCCCCTTCGAAACGATCCTTGAGTTGAATAATCCGGTTTGAGCATAAAACGAACTTATGATTTTTATGTTTGAACCGCTAGACCGCCAGTCAATCCAGTTTAATGTGAACTAGACGGTTTACTTTTATTACTGTATATTTTTTTATAGGTAAGTATGTCATTTGACTTTTATTATAAATTTTTTTTTTTCATTTTTTTTTTTTTTCAAAATAGTGAGAAGCAGTGGGGATTCATACTCAAAGTTAGGGTTGTGCATTTTTTGGACTGAACCGACCAAACCGAACTAAACCACCGGGTTTGGTCCGGTTTGGGTTTGGTTTGGAAAAAAGGAAAACCGAAAAGTTTGGTTTGGTTTCGGTTCCAAGCCTCTCCAAGCCGAAACCGAACCGAATCAAACCCAATGTAGTCTGTAAGTAATTTTATATATATATAGAGAGAGAGAGAGAGGAGGGGATTTGATTAATTTTAAAGGGCATTTAAGTAAAATATATATTTTATATAAAACTCTATCCTTATCTTTAGTCTATTCTTAAATCCTAAAGCGGTAAAGTAGAACTTATAGGAAAATCGGTTGAGAAGTTGGGAAAATTTTGATGTGTAAGTAGAACTTATAGGAAAACCGAAACCGACCGAACCAAATTGAACCAAATTGAATCCGGTTGGTTTGGTTTAAGAGTTGGACGGTTTGGTTTGGTTTGAAAACCTAAAAACCGATTAGGACCGGTTTGGTTTGTGATTTTGGTCCAAAACCGACCAAACCGAATCGAATACACCCCTACTCAAAGTCATTAATTACTTTATTAAGTCATTAATTCCTTTATTAGGGGAAACACCTAACTAATGAGTTTAAGCACTTTTCTTAAGGTAAAAGTGCTAGATTTTTATCTGCGAGCTACAGCTTGCACATGAGATTTATACCGTGGCATAGGACTATAGGAGTTAAAAAGAAACATTAAGTGTTTGGGTTAGTTCTTATAAGAGCAGAAGCAACTCTCTCTCTGCTCTTTGTCAAAACAAATTTTATCTGCTATGCCAGAGTAAATGTGGTGAGGAACTGTGTTACCAAACATGAAAACAGTTCTCTGTTGGAGCCAAAGAGCAAAAGAACTACTCTTTGTCCTGAAAGAGGTAACCCAAACACAACCTTAGTACTTTTCAAACTTGTACCATGTGGAACGATCTAAGCCATCTGATTTGAAGGATATGATGTAAAGATCTTTGATGCCAAAGATTGGCGAGAAACATAATCTCTATCATTTGATTCAACACAATCAAAGCCTATCATTTGATTTGTTGGGTGACTGTATTAAATCAAATGATAGAGATTGTGTTTCGTGTCAATCTTTAACATCAAAGATCTTTACATCATCACATTCAATTAGACGGCTTAGATGGAATTCCACATGGCACAAGTCCCAAAAATATTGTCTTTCTTTTTAACCCCTCTGCCACAGTACAGATCTCGTGTGCAAGTTGTAGTTCCCTTTTTGTATGTACATGCTTATAATGTTCTATCATAAAATTTAAGTTATAAGTCATTACTGTATTGGAAGCCACAATTTTGTTTTTATTGAATCAAATCAATCCAACTGGATTTGATCAGATCGTTATTCTTGCCGATTCGGTTTTCGGACAAATTTTTAAAACATGGATGTTCACAACATTAATATAAGTCTCTATTTTAGATTATGTCCAGTGAACAAATATTGTCCTGCAGAGCAGCTCTTTTTTTTTTCAATTTTATTCTTTTTTTTGGTAAAAAATGTTTGTTACCCAATGGAGCCCAAAGTTGAGGATGATAAAGTCAACCCCAAATAGATAGGAAAGGGTGATTATGATAGAAATGAGGTTTCTCCCGAGTTTTGATTCCAACAGTAAAGACTTAACCTATAGCGACAAGGACATATAGTTATCCTTCAACTATGGTCCAGAGTTTGGAAGGTTAAGGCTCTCCTCCTAGAGTCATGTTTTTTCGCCTGGTGCGTGGCTCGTGACCATATCAAGATCCTCAATACTCTAGTCTAAAGATGCCCCACAATTGATCCCCAATTTGGTGTATCATGTGCTGGTCCATGAAGAGAGGGCAGCTAGCCCATGTCTTGATCCACTGCTCAACTGTTATGATAATCTGGAATGCCTTTAGAAGTTAGTTGAACATTGTTGGTTGCATGTCATAGCGGGGTAGTCTGCGAATTCCTTGATCGCGTCCTAGCCATCACCACTCTCTTTCTAGCTTCAGTCAGCTCTCCCTTGTGGTATTCTGGGCGAGCAAGGCTGAAAGAAATTAAAAGAGTTTTTTAGGGTAAGCAGTCCTCTTCCTGCATAGATGCCACTGCTTTGGCTTTTACTGATCTCGGGGTCTGGGCGAGATTAGTTGTTGCAAGCTCTTAGTTTCCTTCCTTCCTTTTAGTTATTTGTTTTTGTTTTAATTTTCGTTCAATGTTAGTGTATGTTTAAATGAAAGTGTCTTTCAAATATTTATTTCTTTCTCTTGCTTTCTACTCTCAAGTGTAGCCTGCAAGAGATAAGCTCTTACTTATACTTACATATAGACTCTTACACCTCTAGTTTTGAGAAATTTTATTTCCATTGGAAATTAAAATGACGCACATTGGGGAAGTGCTCGTTATTTCTCGCACATTGTTGCCACGTCTCTTTCCTTAAAAGATCCAACAGTTCATAATGAATCGTCATTTCATAGCCTATTTATTAGGCGATTACTGAATTCCCTAATACAAGAAAAAGCTAATCTTCTTCCTTCGTTTCTACTATTTTATTTACTTTCAATGGTTTTAATTTGAGCAAGAATGTAAAAAGTAAGCGATCAAACGTTCGTACTCTGACTCGTGATCAGATCGTTGAACTGTTGTATCTTGGAGCCGTCATGTTAGAAGTCGGTAAATTTACGAGGGGGCGCAAATCATCTTTAAGAAAGCGACCTAGTCCACGCACCTCAACTCACAAATATAGAGCTTTCTCTAACAAAGTTCATCATTGACCATCATCTATTTTCACAGTAACAATGTAACGACCCGTGTCCTCACAATCCTTGATTGTAAGATCTTAGGTCGTACTATCATTATGCCATAGTCCAAAATCTCTAAAAAGAATAATATAAGAGCGCATTTAAGTAGTGAAAAAATAAACATAAATGATAAATCCTAATTATGCATACTAATCCTCTTATATCATAATATTCAAACTTATGCCTATTATAATTAATATCCAATTAAAATAAAGAAAAACTCATAGATGACTATTGTTTCATCTAATGCCCAATAAAATATTTATGAACTGAAAATAAATAATTAAGCTGCAAAGCCCTCGTAACTATCTATCTCCGGTTCTTGAGCATGATGTGCGGTTTCATCACTATACACTCATACTTTATCATTAGATGTACCTATCTCATCTGGCCACCCACATTAAAGGATATAAGTTACACTTGTATAAATCAGACATGTATTCCTTTAAATTTTAAAGACCTTCAACATATTATCATAATAACTTCTATAACTTGTGTATGTGTGCATGTGACAAATATAATATCAATAATTTGAATGAGAAAAATAATCATAACATGAAAAACATCGTTGCATAGATTTCCTATTGTACCATTATAATATGTCATCATTTCCATAATCATTATAATCAATAATATCTTTCATGGTAAGTATCATGAGCTCATCACAATATCTTTCATAATAAGATTCCCTATCAAGACGTTGGGTCTAATGAATCCTCATTCTAGTATTATTAAACTTCGTCCCTATCAAGACGTTGGGTCCAATTAATCACATTGTTCATTACTTGTTAAACTCAATCTCTATCAAGACGCTGGGTTTAATTAAGCACGATCTCAGTTTAACATTTTATTTTATTTTTATAAATTTCATCATTTAAAATCTTAAATCATCTTAAAGTTTTAAAGTATATGAAGATGCAACTATTGCACAGAATCTTTCAAATTAACTCAACACTCTCAATCTCTTTAATTCATCCAAGAGAAATTAATCGCAATCACGGATGTCCATCAAAGGTAATACTTTCTGGACAGAGCATTCGAAAAGCACAGACGTCCACTATTAATCCACAGACGTCCATCCTGAAGCTACGGAGATCCTTGTTATCTACAAACATCCGTCCTGAAGACTACGGTAGTCCGTGTTGTCTACCGATGTTCGTCTTGAAGACTACGGAGGTCTGTGATCTAACTCGATCAAATGATCCAACCTAGTTTAGAGCCATATACAACAACAACATGGTGGGCCATCTAGTATGCTTCAAATATAATCATAATTATTCATCTTACGTGCAATAAAATATATTCTTCAAGATAAATATCACTTTTAATCCATAATTAAATTTTAAAAGAAGACATGATTTCTCCATACCTTAATCTATCGTAAAAGCGGATCTTCAAATCCCAAATAAGCTCCTCACCACGAAGATGAATCTTGAAGGATGATAAAATCGCCTGAGAAAACAATGAATAAGGTTTTATAGATCTTCTAAAAAGAAAGCTTTTGAAACCACCCAAAAATTCGGGTGTTAAGATAGCATACCATAGTTTAAATCAAAGGACAAAATAAATGTTTTTAAAACCTACAAACCAAAGTTTGATCCTCTAACCTCTAGATCTCTAAACTAAACCTCTAACCATTAGTCTACCACATAATACACTATTAAGCATATACACAGAAATAAGGTATATCAAAGACATAAAATTTCATATCACTAAAAACAATTGGAGAAATTAGGTAATTGTCGGTCTATTTATTTATTGCAACTACTCTAAAGTCGTTGTAGCGCCTTTTTTTTGTTTTCCTTTGTTGCTTTTTTTCTTGCCTTTTTTATTTGAGCTTCTCACGTAGTTGAACCTGATTGTATTTTCTTTTTATTTACCTTTGTTCTTGCCTATGTGATTTTTGAGAGTGCTTTCGTTCGACCGATCTCCATCATATGATTTCAATCTAGTGGGATTCTCAATTAAAAATTGTTGATTTGCACTTGCTCCATCATTTGACAAAATAGAACAAATGCTCTCCCTGCTCATTAACCTTGGGCTGCCAAGCACTTTTAGACATCTAGTTATATTACTACGTATCTTTCAAACAAATCATTCACAAGGCTTGAAGCTAGACACTCGATGCAAAACATGAGGTGTGACCTCAAGGTCGCAGGTTTGAGCTGAGCTTTAACATTAAAAAAAGAAAATAACAAAAACAAACATGTGAGATAATACCGTGTGCGATGATGAGGGTTCTATTTTAGGCCCTTAGGCGTGCATTAACAATTAGTCCACATAAACGAACGGATCCTCGAGCACTTCCTGACTACCGAAATTTATCAATTTGTTTTCTTTATTTTTACCATTAGATCCTTTGAAAAGTTACTTTCAGTTTAATTAAGACCCTGCTTGATTATGCTCCTTCAGGGCAGATTCCTGCTTCCTGTTGTGAACTGTGACTCCACAATATTCGAAAGGGTACTATTATTTACAACAGTTGAAACCATGAGCACACCAATCTCCTGCAGTTGGCACGCAATGACTGCTTTAACTGAGACCATGGAGACTGTTGTTTGTTCCAATCTTTCACTCACAAGATCTTGATATTATGTACTATTAGACGGTCTTTTTTTTTCTCTTTTTTCTTTTTTTGGAAAGTTGTTTTAATATTATATAGAAAGTTTGATAAGAGCTTGAGAAGGACCGATAATAGCCCAAGCCAAGACAGTCTATTTTTTATTTTAAAAAATTTGACCGTCTATTGTTCGTCATGATCTCAAGATCAATTGTATGAATAATTGAGAAAAAAAAATGATCTCCATTGTCTTTGATTCAAAATGGGTCAGTGCCCACTCGAGGAGATAAGGTGAAGTCACATATGTAAATAATGATACCCTATTCAAAACTTAGAGCATTCATTCCAACTCCTAGGCGTAGACGGATAAATAAACGGAGCATTGGAGCATTCAAAAGGTGCTGGAGGATTGGGCCATTCAAAAGCTTTCTCTTCACTAGTCAAAGCCAGCCAAGATCAAAAGTCGAAAAGAAACAACAATAGCTGCTAATACTGCTTGGGGACCACCAACCTCACAAAGTTACGGGAATCCTGCGCCCATATATAGCCGTACGCGACCGAACTAAAAGAAAGTTACGAAATACCAATTGCTACGCTACTAGCCTAGTAAGTAGCCTAGTAAGCACAACTCCCAATATTATTAAATTAAAGGGATTAAGTTACCTCACACCACACTCACACTCACTTATCATAAGGTCCTATATTGGTTTCACATGACACACAATCATAAAAATGATTGATCATAGGCATACTATGAGAAGGGGTTATGACATCATTTTTTGGGATGTGCATCATGTGAAATCAACATATGATCTAAAAATCAATTTTGTGAAAGGTTTACCTGAAAAAAGATCTCTATTATTAGAGATCTTTGGTTGCAACTACCCTTATCCATTAATAGATTACCAAGTTAATGAATAGCAATCGTCAATACCATATCATTTTTAATGTTGACTTTTACATATTTCTTGGGACTTAGGAATGCATCTGTGGGAATTTTTGAAAGGGATTTTAGGTTAAAAGAAAAAAAAAACTCTTCACGTTTTAACTAATCCCTTGTTTTAGGATTTTTCTTCTCCCATTAATCCTGAATTGAAACTTTTTGACCACCGTTGAAATAACATTGAAGGTGAGATATGTGCTAACACCACTAAAAGCCTAAAATTGTAATTGTCACTGTTGTTCTCTAGGAACAATAAACACAAAACATTGCAGTGCTCCTTCACACCCAATATTCATCCAGTGTACCCTCCTGGCAACATTAATTATGTATAAAAAAAATAGTTAGTTTAAAATGAGTGTCACCATTATATGCATTGTAGTACTTCACACATATGTATGATTGCATGAAAGTAGTCTACACATCTGTATGGCTGCGTGACGTGCACGGACTTTTACGCATTGAAAGTCCGTGCATGTCATGCAATCATTCATACATATGCACTCACTGTAGGCTAACTCATAAAAAAGATCAATTGTTTTCGGTGGCTAGCGGTTTTATCCATTGTACAAAAGAAGTTCTCCAATTAATATTAAAGGTTAAGATAGCGCCCTTAATTTCCCTTGGCTATGGATTTGGAAAGCTAAGGTTCCCTACACGGTCATCACTTTTGTTTAGTCTTCCATCCTCGATAGTATCCTCACGGTAGACAACCTGTAAAGATGAGGCTTCCGTCTTCCAAACAGGTGCGCATTATGTTAACAGGAGTAAGAAATAAATTCACATCTCCTCATTCATTGCAGTTTTTCCACTCAAGTTTGAAATTCAATCTTTCAATGGTTTGGCATGCAATGGATAATGCCTCCCTCCACGGCTGATCTGGTTGGGTCTTGATATATCAAGGGCAATCCAGTAGATAAAAAAGGGTATGGAATATCATCCTTTTTGTGGCTTTTTGATCACTTTGGAAAGAACGCAATCGGTGGATATTTGAAAACCAAAGATCTTCCTCGTTATTTGCCCTTGAAAAAATCAAGATCAAATCTTTAAAATGGGTCAAAAGTCAAAAAAAATTTAGATCCTTATTTTATTCTCAAGTGTATAAGGAATTGGGATTTAGTGAGTAGGGCTCATAGAATAGATATGCAATCCCCCTTATTTCCCCTTTTGTTTGGTGAGTCACTGCTCTCCATATCTTTTCATGTAGTCCCCAGAGGCCCTCTAATTGGTTTGTTCTATTATTACAAAAGGGCGAGGTCCCACCAACCTCGGTGTTAGTCATTAAAAAAAAAATAAAAAACATGTTAAAGGCTTCATAGGTGAACTATTAAATGACTTTAGAAGTCCACTTGTGATAGATTGCTTTGATTAATGACAATTATCTTTGAACAAAATTGCTCCGTGTAATGTTTGAAGGATGGTGTAAGATCGACCAATAAAAGTAATTGCTGTTAAAATTCGTCAGAAAAAAAAGTTTACACTTTCCAATATATATGAGCATTTTGAAGAATATTTTGAGGAATGTTGTACAAAAATTCCTTATAAGGCATTTACACTTTCAACCACATTGATAGTTTTTACATGCGAAGAAGACAACAAATAAATCAAATAACTAATATCACAAGAAGGTAAAAAAAGAAAGAGATCATACCACAAAGAAGAACAAGATTTATGTGGTTCAGCCTAAGCCTATATCCACGGGTAGTCAAACAAAGTGTTTCCACTATCACAAAGAAGATGCACAAAGGCTACAAATAATAGAGATCAAATTCTCCAATCTTACCCAACAAGGGAGAATCACAAATACCCATACCTAAAAGACCAAGCCTCTCACATGCAAAACAAAACTCCAAATTTTCTCTCTCTACCAAAACAAAATCAAAGGGGATCCCAATTTCAAAACCCAAAAAATCCCACACATCCAAAATATCTCACATATTTATAAGTTTTTCTCTCACGCAAATTATCCCCAAGAGAACCCACGTTTCAAAAAAAAACTCTCACTTACCAATTTGGTTTGGACTTTCCTTTCTTATCTTCTATATCCTATTTAATAGGAGCCTATATTAATCCATCTTAAAATAGTAACTAAACTCATTTAAATCTCTATTGACTGTTAGTCTATCAAACCAATTCCCAAAAAAATCTTTAATTGCAATCATAAATCAAGCCAAAACCCAACAAGGAATATTAGGTTATTGTTGAATCAAATGATGAACTTACTAATAATTTGATCTATGAGGTCCTTTGTTGACAAGATTTTAACATTTTTTATTTTTGATATCTTTGACCCTTTGTATTCATACATGGAGATTCGAATATACTATCAAATAATGAGAAAAATCTAATATCATCAAATATTAATTTTGTATATGATAACATAAATATATATCCATTGTTTATAAGGGTTCAGAGAGGTCTAGTTTTGGCCAGGCCGGGTCCCTTATTGAAACCCGCAACTTGGGACAAGTGTTGTTTTTTATTTTTTTTGAGAAAAAAAAATTATTTATCATAAATCACTGATTATAAGATCAGATATAGAAGGAGGATAGTCATCTATCCAAACAAAAATATTAGTAACATTAGTAGAACTAATTCCTAAATTCGCAAGATCATGTGCCACTTTATTAGAATCTCGGTAGACATGAGAGCAAGCAGCAGAGTAAAACTTGTTCATCAACTCCCCGATATCCTTAATCAACATAGGGAGGGAAGAACGATCCTCGTGATATAAATTTATTAATTGAATAATAGCAAGGGAATCACTTTCATTCAATGTTTATGTTTCCAAGTCTTAGGTAGAGCGCAAGCAGTATTCGATCAGAAATTGCATGAATTCGGTGTGAGGAGGGTTGAATTGGGCAAACAACTCATGGGACAACTTAGTTTCAAAAAAATATATAAAAAAAGAGGGCAAACAAAAGTTAAAATATAAGGGAGCTAGGGAGTTGAACCAGGTTTGGATCAACAAACCTTAATCTGAAACCGATTCGTATGGATCAAAAGTTTTAACCTCATACCGAGTCTTCCACCCCATCACCGAATGTGTCATGTGGACTTTGAGAATGGCACAGATCTCCATGCTCTTTAAGAAAATGCACCTCTAAAATGTTCCAAATCTTTAAATATAAAAGTATAAAAAAACTATACGCCCACCATAAGATTTGGAACCTTTTTTTTTCTACTCAACCCGAGTTTCACATTTGGGTTTTTTGCAGATACCCCCTTATGTTATGCTTAAATTATATAAAACCTCTTGAGTTATGCCTATTTACACATACACTTTGTCGTTAAATGACAATTAATTAGGCGTCATTTTTTCAATTAAATGACTTATTTACCCTTACTTAACATTATATAAAAAATGGCTATTATATTTTTCCCAACTTTAACCGCATTTTAAACGGTGGATAAGTATCGGATCTTGCCCAAATTTTTTAGGTGGAACATAATTGATCTCCTATAACTTGCCGTGTTACTTGATTTTCGATTTGAATGTCTATGATGCTCGCGTGACTCGTGAGTGGCGCTAAAATGCTACTATCATTTGTATCATTCCGACCCTATCATCGTTACGAACCAATTGAGTATCATGGACACCCAAATAAAAAATCAGGTAACATGATAACTTAGAGGAGATCAATTATGTTCCACCGAAACAATTTGGTTAGGATCTAATGCTTATCCACCGTTTAAAATGCAGTCAAAGTTGAAAAAATATAATGGCCATTTTATATATAATATTAAGGTTAAATATATAATTTAATTGAAGAAATAACGCCTACTTAACTACCATTTAACGGTAGGGGTATGTAAAGGAAACATAAAAATAGGGGGTGCAGTGTAAATAGACATAACTCAGGAGGTTTTATGCAATTTCAGCATAACATAGGGGGTATTTGCAAAAAACCCTTCACATTTTTAATCTATTGACCGCTTGAATCATCAGACAATAAAGATCTCTTTTGGTCCCAATATTTCAAATAATAGATCATCGGCCTAACATTAGAGCGTTCAAATTTGACTTCACATGGCACACATCTCAAAAAGTGATCTAAGAACCATGTTTGATCTATTAATATGTTCATATTCACATTTTGAGATGTGTGCCATGTAGAAGGAAAATCTAATCGTTTGTTGGGAAGACAAGGATCTCAAGATCTATTGCAAGAAAGATTGGGGTGAAAACAATCTATATGATCATATTCAAACCAGTCAATAATTTAAGCACATGAAACTCAGGTTGAGAAGGAAGAATGCTGAGTAGTAAATACAAGTGCCCTTATGCAATAATAAGGGAGAAAATAAGTTAGGCTAGTATAACTGCTAAAGGGTACCATTATTTGCAACCATAGTGTTGAAAATTGTTTCTATGATTGCAAATGGAAAATTACAAAGCAGCAAACAATTTTTGTGCATGCAAGGTGCAGGCGGCTGATGTGACACGATGTGACTAGCTGCCCTGACATGTATTAGTTTTACCTCATTGCACATATAGCCAATTGCATTGTGACATGTCAGTCGCCTGCACTTTATCTATATAAAACCCGCCTACCATATAACACTGTCTATTGTAAATAATGGTGCCCAATTCCATATGTAGATTAGCCCTTTTTTTTTGCTCTCTCATTCTCTCATATCCCTACAAAATCTCTCTCTCTCTCTCTCTCTCTCTCTCTCTCTCTCGCGCGCATAGCACCTCCCACATATTAGTTGTTGGCATAAAAAGATACTCCATTCCATGTGACACACATCCCAAACAGTGATATCGCCACGCACATAACACTACAGCAGTTCAGCAGCACCTTTACCCTCTTTCTTTCCATTTCATATGCGTGCTTTCATTTATTTGTGAATTGGAAGTTTTTCACTCTCTTTAAAAGATAATTATCTAAATATTTATGAAACTCAAATCATACCTAAAGTAGAAGATATACATCTATAATGTGTATTTTTCTTTCAATCATAAATATTCTCTATTATACATGAGCATAATAAATCCCCATGAATCGATATATTTGGATATCGATCTCTGAAGAAAAAATTTTGTACCAAAATCATCGATTACCGGGTGCCCCCTTTCAAGAAAATCTTGTGTCCGTCATTGATCCTATCGCCGATTATCTATCTGTGTCTTGCATTATATGGCTTCGCCATTAATCACTCGCTACAAAAAAATGAGGACTATTAGCGGCAGCCAAAAACTGTCATTAATAATAATAAAATTGCCGCTAATAGTCTTAATAGTCTTTAATAGTTTTTTTTGTTAATAGCGGTAATTTTTTGCTCCAAAAAATTACCGTTAATAGTCTTATTTTTTGTAGTGATATCTCTATCACTTTCATTATTGTTGAGATTGTGCCTAGAATTCTGTTCATGATACTAATCAACATGTTGGACTATACACCATGTCACAGCTGCGCATGTCGAGGGACGCGAGATCTAAGAGATTTCTAGTATTACTGAGGGTATTTTTGTCATATTTTATATTAGACTGTTATACTTTGTATTAGACATAAACTCTAATTATAGATTAGGATTATATTGAAAGATCGATTTCAACATTGAGGATGTGAGATCTGAGAGATTTGTAACCTTAGTTTTCACATATTAGTGAAAGGATTCAACATCACTCGTGAACGTAGGCAAATTGAAGAACCACTTAAATCTTGTATTTGTGTTTTGCATGTTTTGTGTAATTTTTAACTTTCATATTTTTCTACAATTATAATATTTATTGTCACTGTTCATGTTCATGGTTCTAGCAATATCTCAACAGCAAGCCAGTAAGATCTCATATGATTTTTCATTGTTTCTTCTTTGTACATATATGCAGTCTTTTGAGTTATAAAGTTGTCTCCCTTTTACGCTATTTTTATGTATCCTACGTAGTTGATCGGTGCCTTATCTTTTGGGCCTTGTTTGAGAACTTGGAATCACTAATATTCTAAGGGCATGTTTGAATAGGGGGAAAAGAAAAAAAATTATGAGAAAGAAAAGGAAATGTGATACTTTCCTATATTTAACAATAAAGTTGTGTCACTGAAAATCATATAAAATTTTAAAATTTTCTTTACCATTGGAAATCGACAAATCCCTCTAAAATAGAAGGATTTCATCGAAAAATTTTTGTCATTCTCGATTTTTCTCTTTCTCTCTCCTCTATTTCTCACTCTCTTTTTTAATAAATAAATTGAAACAAAATCAACTATTGAAAAAATTACAAAAATTAAAATAAAATAAAATAAATTTAAATTTAAAAAAAATATAAAAAAATTAAAAGATGAAATAAATAAAAAAATTAAAAAAATATAAGAATTAAAAAAAAAAAATAATAATAATAATATTTCAAATAAAATAAAAACAAATAAAAAAAATAAATAAATATTAAAAAATTAAAATTAAAAATAATTAAAATAATAAAATAATAATAAATATTTCTTAATAAAAAAATAAAAATAAAAATAAAAAAATATTAAAAATATGAAAATAAAAAAATAAAAAATTAATTCAAAAATAAAAAATTAAAATTAAAATTAAAAAAAATTAAAATTAAAATTAAAAAGTTAAAAAATTAAAAAAAAAAAAAAATTTTAATAAAATAAATAAATAATAATAATAATAATAATACAAAATTATAAAATTTTCAAAAACAAAATCAAAATACAAAAATAAAATAATAAAATTTTAAATTTTAAAAATTATAAAAAAAAATTTAAAAATAAAAAGTAAATTCAAATAAAAAATAAATTTTAAAAATTAAAAAAATTAAATTAAAATTTAAAAAATAATAATAATAATAATTTCTTTTTATAAAATAAATAAAAATAAAAATACAAAAATTTAAATTTTTAAAAATTTAATAAAATAAAATAAAAAATAAAAATAAAAAAATTTAATAAAATTAATATAAATAAAATTGTAAATATAAAATATAAAAAAAAATTAAAAAATAAAATAGTTAAATAATAAAATTAAAAAAAATAATAATAATAATAATAAATCAAATAATAAAATAAACTAATATAAATAAAAGAATTTATTTTTATTATTTTTTTATTATTAATTTTAATTTTATTAATTTATTTATTTTACCAAGAGAAAGAGAGAGAGAAATAGTGATTTTATTTTTTTATTTTTTTTATTTTTTATTTAATATTTATTTAATTATTTTAAAAATAAAGTAAAAAAATAATAAATATAAAATTTAAATTAAAAAATAATAAAATAATAAAAAATAAATAAATTTTTTTTTTAATAAAATAAATAAATTTTAATAATAATACAAAATTTTAAAAAATTATAAAATTTTAAAAGATAAAATCAAAATACAAAAATAAAATAATAAAATTAAAAAAATTATTAAATTTATAAAAAAATTTAAAAAATAAAATAAAATTTAAATAAAAATTAAAGATTAAATAATTAAATAATTAAAAAATAAATTAAAATTATAAATTTTAAAATTTTAAAAATTAAAAATTAAAAAAATTAAAAAATAATAAATAATAATTTATTTTTTTAATAAAATAAAAAATAAAAATACAAAATTTAAAAATTTTGCAAATTTTGAAAAAAAAATAAAAATACAAAAATAAAAAAAAATAATAATAAAATTTAATAAAATAAATAGATAAATATAAAATAAAAAAATAAAATACAAAATACATTTAGTTCTCTGATGAGTACTAACTATTTTAACTATTTAGGAAACATGATCTTGAGAAAATGGCCTTGAGATTGTTTTTTGTTTTTTACCCTATTTTTTAGAAGTTGAAAGATTTTAGAATTGTATGCAGGTCAAGAAGACTACAATAGGCTAAGGCCTCTCAGCTACAGAGGGGCCGATGCTTTTATCCTTGCTCTCTCTCTCATCAGCAAGCCTAGCTTTGAGAACATAGCCAAGAAGGTAAGCCATATTTTTCTCCTTCTGTTTCTTAATTTCTCAAATGCTTTTTTTTTCACTAAAGATTGCTTGCTGAATGCATGTATTCCAATTTATATTTCTAATGGTTAGAGTCATAGATGCCTAATTCCTGACCAATTTGCTCTGCATAATTCTCAATTTGTGACCTTATTCACTAAATATGAGCTAAATTAACTAATAATTTAGCTAAATCAGTTAGTGGTTTGCGGGGGATTGGAACGAAGATGGTCACCATGGTCATCGTGTATATATATATAGGGAGCCAATTCCGTCCTCCAAGATCTCGTGGAGCTCCACGTGGCATCGAAAATTATTTTTTCTTTCGCTTCCCGTTGTTAATAAAGTGCCCATAAGAGAAATGTATAGGCAATTCCTTACACGAGATGGGAAGTAAAACTCATGGTTTGTTCATTGTTTGTGATCAAATTATGCGAGATACACTAAACCTCGATTGTATTATTATTATTTTGTTTTTTGGTTTTTATTGGGTGTCAATTTTTATTTAACTTTTGGGTTTCTGTACTGGAGAGATCACTAATATTTCACATCAGTGGCTGCTGGGATAGCATTGTAGTGTCCCTGCTAGAATGTTGGTTCATAGCTGTTTGTTTTATATTTTGCAGGTTATTAAACTCTTTTGCATCCAGCAAAAGTTTCTGTTTCTCTATTTATGATTTTAAAAAATAGGCTTCATTATCCAAATTAAAAAGGAAACAATATATACCAAAAGTTCAGTTTAAATAATATATACCCCAACAGTATAGGGAGGTGTGGAGCACACTTCTGAAAATTTGTAATATGAGTTGGATTTTTCCAATTGGCCTTGATGGTGTCAAGGAGATTTTTGCCAGTTCTTTTTTTATCAGTAAGTTATAATTTGGTTGGATTTGCTAGTTCTAATGAGAGTACTGTAAAATATTTATTCATGGGAGTGCTGAGCTCTTCAATTGGTTCATGGAATATGGTATAATTCTTCTATTTTGGTTTATGGTTTCTCATGAATCATAGCCATTCATATGCTTTCTCAACTGATAGTATTTTCATTCTTGATATATCCATTTAGATGATCGCATAAATTTTATTTGTTTTCTTCAATTTCGTCGAATGGATTCTCATCTATAAGATAACAGGACTTTCACAGATCTCCTGAATGAGGGATCCTACCTTGACAATGAATCAATGAGATCTCCAAATTCAATTGATTCAAAGGCTGAATCACAAGTTGAAGTTCACTGTAACACTAAAAAGGCACAAGGTTCAAGTTTCAACAAAGATGGAGATCTTCTCTTGGTAGATGCGTCGTTAAATACTGCTACAAATATAGTATGGGGAACAGAGAAATCGAAGAATGCTTATTGGTCGAAGATTTATGATAACTACAATACCAATAAGACCTTTATTACTGTACGAAATCAAGTATCTCTAACTAATCGTTGGAGTGTAATTCAAAATGCGGTAAATAAATTTTGTAGATGTTTGACACAAATCGAGTTAGCCCATCAAAGTGGTTTAACTGAAACAGATAAGGTATAAAATTTCACTTGACTTTTAATTTGAACATTATAAATCTACATCACCTGTGAATATTATTTTCTATCCTCGCATTGTAACTTTTACTTTTACAGAGTGTCAGGGCAAGACAGTTATATAAGGCGGAGAATAAAACCGATTTTCAATTTGAATATTGCTGGATTGTATTGAAAGAATGTCTAAAGTGACTTGAAGAGAAGGAAAGCCTAAGTAGGTCTCCTTTTGTTAGGAGACCTACTTCTTCTACTCCATATTTGGTGAATCTATGAGATGATAGTCACAACACTAGTAACTTCATATTCTTGGAGAGACCCATGGGGAGAAAGGCTGCAAAAGAACAATTGCATAAATGAAAGAGCAATGTTGATGTCGATACAGAAGGTCTGGTGAGGATACTAACCCAGATTAATGAAAGAGCACAAAAAGCCAGTGAGGAAAATTTAGAGTTAATGAAAAGAGTGGACGCTCAAGAGGAGGCGAAGATTCGATTGGAGGAGGAAAAAATTGTTATAATGGACACAAGTGACTTGTCTAATATCCAAAGAGAGTATGCACGTATGTGACAAATGAAAATCATTGAAAATCGCAGGAATAAATAGTTTTAGTATATTTGTTGGCTTCTTTTATGGAAATGGAATTGTCAGTTGCTTTTGTTTCATGATTGAGACTTGGATTCTATTTCAAACCTCCAGATTGCAATCATTTTAAAAAGTAGAATTTTGTTTGTCATTTAGATCATCTTGGGTTAGACTTGTTTATTGGATTGTTAATTACGGAAATCAAGTATCTCTAAATAGTATGGCATTATATAATTTTTTTGTTAAAAAATAAATTTTTATATTTCCAATGATAAATAGCTAAATGGATATTAAAATTTTATTTACATCCAATGATATTCAACATCGTATACTATAGATAAAGCTTGAGAAAGTAAAACCAAAAAATGCACAACAATTGTAACCTAGCCTGATATGAAATTAATTATGGCCATGCATTTTCCATAAGTGTTCGATGAGTTTGATTGCAGTTGAGAATGAATTTGGCTATCTCGAATACTCAGATGCCTTTGAATGAATTGTACAAATTCAGGAGTACGCTCGCGAGATACTTGAATATTAGGAATGTCATCGACTTGTTCATAGTCGATGTCAAAGGCATCATCACTATTTTTTTCATCTTTAATGATCATGTTTTGTAGTATTATACATGTTTTCATAATGAGTTTGAGCATTTCATAGTTCCATCCACGAGCAGGTCCACGCACTATTGCGAAACGTGTTTGAAGCACTCCAAATGCACGTTCAACATCATTTCTTGCTGATTTTTGAGTTGCAGTAAATTTTTTGTCTTTCTTCATTGTGGACATGAAATTGTCTTCACAAAGGTTGACCACTTTGAATATATATCGTCGGCGAGGTAGTATCCTACTGTGTAGTTATTACCATTTATTGAGTAATTGACAGGAAGAGCATGCCCTTCAGCAAATGCAGAAAATATGAAAGATCGTTCTAGAACATTGATGTTATTGTGTGAACCTGGAAGCCCAAAAAAGGCATGGCATATCCATAGATCATATGAAGCGACTACTTCTAAAATCATTGTTGGTTCACGGCTATGACCAGAAAATTATCTTTTCCACCTAGTTGGACAATTCTTCCACTTCTAATGCATGCAATCGATGTTGCCCAACATCGCTGGAAAGTCACGTTGTTCGCCAACTTCTAGCAAACTAGCAACATCATTGTTGTTTGGTGACCTCAAGTACCTATCCGAAAAAATTGAAACTATTGTTATAGCAAAATGTTTCAGAGACTCAACTGTGGTAGATTTTCCAATCCTCGCGTACTTATCTACATAATCGGCCGCTACTCCATAAGCAAACATTCTAAGTACAACCGTCATCTTTTGAAAGGAAGATAAATTGAAAGTTCTAGCACAATTTCTTATTTGGATAAAGTATGAATCGTGGGCTTCTATTGCAGACTGAATACGAAAGAAAAGAGAACAATTCATCCTAAACCTCCTTCGAAATAATTTTAGAGGATATACTGGTGAATCAGCAAAATAGTCTTGAAATAGTCTCTAGTGGCTTTGCATAGAATCACAATTGATGAAGACACGTCCCGGAATAGAACTACGACATGTTTTGCATTCTCTCCGATCCTCCAATTGTTTTAGTGTCACAACAATTGCGGTTGCAGCCAACAACTCATCCTTGCCGTCGGAGTCCTCAACCAACATTTTGTAGATATGATCGCTAGACATTTCAGCGAAAGTAAAGAATGAATCATGTAGAAAAAATATATAAGAAAATTTTGAAAAATAGCTAATTTTGCATGTAACAAAAATCACAATAGATTGGCCTATTTTTATAGTTGAATGATATAACTTTTAAATGAAAGAATATAACCGTTGAAAAAATAATACCGTTGGAGCAATTATAGTTGTTAGAGAATTCTAGCCATTTGAGAATATGACTGTTGGAAAAATATGACCATTACAAAAATATGACCGCTGGAGAATTGTAGTCGTTTGAGAATATAATCGTTGGAGAAATATTGTTGGTTTCGGTTTCAGGTTGGGTTTGATTTCTGTTTTGGTTCGGTTCAGTTTCGATTTTAGGTTCGGTTTCGGTTTTTGATTCGGTTTCGGTTTTTGGTTCGGGTTCAGTTTTCGATTTTCGACTTTGGTTCGGTTTGGTTTGGTTTTGGTTTTGGTTCGGTTTGGTTTCGGGTTCAGTTTTGGTTCGATTTCGGTTTTGGTTCGGTTCGATTTTCGGTTTCGGTTTCAGTTTTTGGTTCGATTTAAGAAAATATGACCTTTAGAAAATATAAATATTTGAAAATTTGATAGGTGGTAAAGATATAATAAAATAAGAATAAATAATAATATTTAATAAAAAAGAGTAGTTAAAATAGAAAATCTCTTAAGAGTGTGTTTTAAAAAAACAATAGTGAAAGTAGGGAATGGTAGCTAAAAATGTGTTTAGCAATTTAAATTTGGCTTATGAGTAGCTTTTGGCTAAATAAACCTACTTTTCATTGGCATGGAGTCTGTCGAAGTCGGCTTTTGGGACAATATTTTTCTTTTAGCCAAGCCACTAACCAGTTATTGGCGTCCACACCTCATTATTCGTTTAAAAGTTAAATAAATAAATAAATAAATCCTATCCACTCAACTCTTCACCAGTCACCAGCACGTCTGGCACAGCTTCTCTACAACTATAAGGGCAACCTACCCGATCTCCATCGAGGCCTTTGGTTCCCAACATGTTTCCTACGGGCAGAAAGTTCGGGCAGCGCTCCCGCTCCTTCAACGGCGTTCCAAGTTTGTTGGAGCAAGTTGTACGGGCAGGCCCCTCTGAAAACCCATTCTCTCGGGTACCCGTCGGCGGTAGTTTTTTTGGACCGGATTTTTCCTCAAATGAAACCTCTCATACGGTAATTTGATTTATTTATTCGTTCTTTTTTTGGGGGGGGAGTGATTTAGTTCAAATTTTCGTTAGAATATCTACATTTTAGCTTGCTTTGAAAAAACCGAAAAAGGGTGGTCTCTCTGGATTGTTTAGAAAAACAAGCCCCATTTGAAAAAGTTTCAGCGTATTATACCAAGAGTAAAAGTTTTTGGGAAGAAGGGATTTCACGACTATTAGAAGTTCTAAGATCCGTGAGATTGAAATTATCCGACACGTATGGACTAAACTTGTAGTTATCAGATTACAAAATTACCCTTCTGTTTAGATGAGACTTCAGGTGAGACTTCAGAAGGGGTGTTAGGTTACAATCTCACGACCTCCCGCAGGTCGTTTTCTCGACTGAAATCCACCCTCCTCTCCATCTCCTAGCTGCTCCGATCAAACTCATCCTTAAGGGTTTTGATCGGAATGTGATTTGGAGGGGAATCGAGGGATTTTTTGGCTCGGGTATAGGTGTTTCGAAGGATTTTTAGGGTCGTCTTCTACCTTCAACTGAAATCGTAAAGCTTCATATTAGAGTAGTTTCAGACCACCATTCCTAACGAATCTGTAGGGTTAGGATCAAAATGAGATCAGGTTATTATTATGCTTCTAGGATGCTTTTTCCTAGAGGCTTGGATGGAGCAGATCTATATCGATCTATATCGTCTTCTTCCTCTTGAAATTGGTTGCGCTAACAGCTGGTGTCTCTGTTTGCAACGTCGATTATTAATATACTTGCATCAACTTCATCTATATTTGCAGCAAATCTTTTACCCCTCTAAATAGAAGGGTAGTCTGGACTTCTCACATTTACAAGTCTAGTCAACACGTGCACGCTATTTTCGATTCACGTATATTAGAAGTTCTAATATCTGTGCAACATTGTTTTCCTTAAAAAAAATTTCCTTCCCATAATGCCCTGAAACTTTTTCGGGCACTTTTCAAAAAATACTCATATTGATAAAGCTTCTCACCATTATATTAAAAAGGAAAAAGTTTCTCATAATCAAGACTGCACAAATTTTCTTGGTGCGGAAATTTGAAAAAGTAGGGTATCAAAGTTATTTCACTAATCACTAAACAATATATTTCACAGATTTTGAAGACCCTAAAATACGATGCATCCTGATTATGAGAAATTTTTGATTTCAATATAATAGTGAGAAACTTTTTTTTTTCAATCCTGTTTATGTAAATTTTCTTTTTTCTTTCTCAAACGGGGCATGTTTTCCTAATTTTCCCATATATTATTATAATTCATTTTATATATTTTTATGAGTGAACACGTTGACAAAATCACTTCAATCTTTCTACTTTTTTCCATCTGCATTCGGTTTATTAATTTTGTGGGACCGACTCTCTTGATAGTGTTTGAATGATAAACCGTAAACCAATAAGGTTTATGATTTGCGTAAACTATAACGTCAAACGGATGGATCTTAAGTAGAAGGATAATGGACTCAAAAATCATAATTTTTTTGGCAAATCATGGGATGTAGGGATGGGATGCAAGTTCGGAGTACCGAACCGAATTAAGCCAGATTTTTTCAGTTCGATACACCACAAGCCGAAACCAAACCAAAAGCCATCTGGTTCCATGTTTTTTTTTTTGAACTAACACTGAAACCAATTCGGTTCGGTTCTGTATGGGTATTTTATCTATTTTTATTAAAATTTTAATATATTTTTGCAGTTTACTCTTCCTACCCACGATTTTCGGGTTTGCCATCCTAAACTGAAACCTAACTGAATTGAGGTTCTGTTCGGTTTTAGTCGATTTTCGGTGCGGTTCAATCCGATTTGAGACTCTCGGTTTTCGGTTTGGTGTTCGGTTCAAAGCCTGCATCCCTCATTGGATGTGTAGACTCTAATATTAACGATTATTCTTAGTTTTAATGATTGATATTAAAGTTTAATGGATTACCACATGGACAATTTAGATTGAGTTGAAGCATAAATGGACCATGTTATAGGGTGGAAAATATTTAGTAGACAATTTTATAGACAGCTTATGTGGCATGATGTAACTGGTTGCATGCATAGTGGGGCCCAAGCATTGCACCCAGTCATGTCAAGCCACATAAGCTTTGTCTAAAATTGTCAACCAAAAATTATCAAATCGTTTCTAATTTTCCTTAAAAAAAAATCCATAAAAAGGTGTCAAGATAGCGTTCAAGTTATTTTTCTTGCTTTGTTTCTTATACGAGCAAATAATAGTATATTTGTGTGCCAATAAAAAGTGTATGCTCCACTTGAGATCAGATCTATATAAGACATTGTGTCAGTTAAATGGTTGCACCTCAACTCACTAATCACTAATATTACTCTATATTCAAGTAGATCTCGGTTTTCATTTATCTGTAATTATCTGCAAAAACAGGAAAGTCATTCGGTGCATGTGGTTGAAGAATTGCCAAACCAACATGAAGGCCTTCCACCTAAAAAACCAGTATGCAAGGAGAAATGCCACTTGTACAAAACCCAGATGACGAATCTCTAGGTTTTCTTTGAATTAACCTCATCATATGATCCTAAACTGATCTTACCTCCGATTTGATGTGTTTTGTGTAGAATGTAAGTTTTCGTGTGTTGCCTTATCAAATGACAGGAAATCAAGATGATGATGAGCTCATTAATGGTCCACATAGATTTCAAATTAGTCAAGATCCGTCTTTTTATTAGGATAAATTTTAGGATCAGTGCTTCAAATCGGGTGGCATATTAATTAGGCACTACTTAGGCTTTTATTTGTTTGAGAAGATTTAGATGAACTTTTGATTCTGTTTTCTTTAATAGTAATTAACAGCTGTTAATTAAAGGCTGTTAATCTATGCGAATGATTAAAGCCTAGCTGTTAATAAATTCACCCTACAAGTCATCAATGGGCTCCCTTTTTATGTTGCGCTTAGTCTGGTGCATGAAGTAAATGTTGGAGGGGACTCTAGAAAACAGGGATTATTTTTTCATACGTTTTAAAGCAAGGTTATAAAAGTCTCTTATTTTTTAAAATATTGAAAAAAGTCGGTGACTTGCAATCAATCAGTCATCCCAATTTTACCGCCGATTAATCAATCAAGTCGCTGCTTGGCTGGTTAATTGGCTATGTTTGTAATGCAGTCCTATTTTTTTTGGATTTTTCATGATTATTTAAGAGAAAAAGAAGGTTCAAATACTATACTATTTTGTTCATTTTGTTCATTCAAAAAAATAAAAATAAATAAGCTTCAGGTTTTACATATTGTATACAATTTTGTTCATTATAATCATTATTTTTAACTTAAAACACATTATTTTATTTATATATATATAAGCATGAATTCAGGTTTTGTTTTCACACTTTTTAAATACCAAAATGCCCTTTTTAAAAATACGCTATTTAATTATAGCATGAGTTGACTGTTAGAAAGGTTTTCATAATTTTAGGGCTTTAAAAAAAATATATCCTATCGGTTGAGGAATAGCTTAACTGGTACCCTCTTCCCTTGTGGAAGAAAAGGTCGTGGGTTCTCAAGCCTGGATTACCGTGAACCTTGTTTTGTAGCACTCGACAACTACTTGAATTAGGAGAACCGGCATGTACAAGTATAACAAATATTTGGTCTGCCAACCCAAAACAATGGAGATAGTGTTTTGTCCAAATCTATCACAGATCATATCCCACCTGTCAGACGGTCATATGCTAATTCCAATTGACACACATCACCAAATTTGACAACCGTTCTTGTCTTACTTTTGGGGATGCGTTCCACGTGGAATCAACATTCCATCCTATGATAGGTGGAAGATTGTAATGGAAAAAGATATCCATCGTCTTAATCAAGCAGTCATCAGTTTTAGCGGTGGAAAACCCTTGTTATAGACACTTTATATTTGGTTTTACAACCAAAGATTCGGTCTACACAACCACGGGTTTCGGCCTAATCTTCCACAAGATAAATCATGAGATCATATCCCACCTATCACAGGGGCATATGTTAATCCACTAGGCGCATATCCCCAAAATTTGACCATGATGCATACCATGAGAAGGGTTTTTCTCATCACTTGTGGGGATGTGTACCATATGGATTCAACATTTGATTGTCTAATAGATGGCACATGATCGTAAGAACTGTTGTGTTGAAGATTGTGATGGAAAAACTACCTTAGCTAGCCGTTTAAGTTGAAGGCTATGATCTAGATATCTTAGGTGACAAAGATTGGCACTAATCACAATCTTTACCATATGATTCAACGCAACTGATGTCCATTATCTAATTCACCTGTTGATTGCATTGAATCACGTGATAGAGATCTTATTTTCTACTAATGTTTTTGTAGAAGAAAACTTTTATCATGTCTTCCAATCAGACAACTTATGTGATGTTTCCATTTAATCACATCAAAATGCAGGATTATTCTTTGAAACTATTGCAAGGGACAACTCGTGGGCAATTAATGGATTTCAGGATATTTTAGAGCCGAGTACCAACGTACTAAATTCGAGTTAAATTTTTAGGTTGTGTATGGCATAGCTCTCTAGCCCTTGCCAGAGCGGAGTTCACCTGTTGTAGCAAATTCTCATCATCTTTACTAACATTATGCTATCTATTTTAGCAAGTACCTATTCTCCTTAATAACCCTTTGCATGGCAAGATTTTATATAAGATTTATCTATTTAGCAGCTCTACCCTCTTCTCTACTCAATACTCACTCATTGCTAGAACATATTTTATTTGCTCCGGTAGGGAGTTAGTAGAGAACATAGAGGTTGTTGCTACAGTAGGTAAATCCTCATTTGTAGGGAATTAGAAAAGAGAGTAGGAACCAACTAAAACAGATAAACTCTGTTGTGACTGAGGCTAGCAGAGAGCTATGCCATACACAGCCGTAGTCCCCATTAGAAGTTTGGCCATTCACACTCTAAAAGAGCCGATTCCGACTAAGAGTTATTATTTGACTGTTCACGACCTAAATATCACGCCTTATTAGTGATAGAGTTAGGATTGAACCCATTTTTTAACACTTTACAATGAAACTTAAGCCAAGCTTATCCATGCCCATGCCCCCCTTTGGGTTGGACTTGAGCTGCATATTTTAAGCTCAATTTAAAAATGTGTAAGGCTTGCGACAAATGTTTGTGCCTAATTAAAACTTGGGCCTTTATGGTCGTCCATGAATACAGTGTGACTCAAAGATGATGATGATGATGTACCTCATCCCTACCATAAATTTGGTGTATATTATATCTTAAGATCTTTTGATCGATGGTCATGAGTAGTAAGGAAATCATGCGTTTTGAGTACAACGCAAACTTCAAACCCATGATAATAGTAGGGGTGTCATGAGTCAGGTCTACTTAATACGATGACCTGCCCGACTAGGATTTTTTATCGGGCTAACACATAAATTTGACCGTCACTTATCCGATCTTTTATATATAAAAATCATAGAAATAGGGAGGTTTTTACCGGGTCACGTCTAGTCAGGCTAGGCGTTGAGTCCGATCTAATCAAATATACTAACTCTAAAGAACTGCTTCCTCACCCTCACCTCCTCCTGCCGACATGCGCGATCAAATGATGGAGTTCTTCGGCACAATGAATTTATAGATGTATGTGATTTTTTTTAATATTTAGAAAAACTTATATTATCCAACTTTTCTTTTTACCGCCTTCGACCCACTTTTGCCAATTTGTTAGAGACTCCGACTTTGTTAATATGTTTTAAAGTATTGTGCTACTGTAAAACGTTTAAGCACATAATAATAATAATAATAATAATAATAATAATAATAATAATTATTATTATTATTATTATTATTATTATTATTATTATTATTATTATAAGGAAATGGGATAGTAATGGGTACAACCGTACAAGTAGAGCTTTTTATTAAGGGTTTTTTTGGCAAATACCCCTGAGTTATGTTGATATTACAAATAATCCCTCAATTATAGCTATTTGCTTTAAATCCTTTTAACAGATGCTACTTTAAATGATTAATCAGCCGTTAACGAATAGCCTAAATATCATATTTATACTTTTTTAAATTAAATTACTAAATTACCACCCTCTACATAGAGTAATTTTAAATTCACCCCTCCACTTATAAAAAAGAATAGTTTTAAATTCACCCACCAAATATTTGAGTTCACCCACGCTGAAAAACATTGACTGCATTGAATCGGACGATGGAGATCGTTTATCGTCCCAACCTTTCACACAATGGATCTTGAGATCCCGATGGCACTATTAGACGGTTGACTGCATTGAATTGGACGATGGAGATCATTTATCGTCCCAACCTTTCACACGATGTATCTTGAGATCATGGTGGCACAATCAGATAGTTGACTGCATTGAATTGGACGATGGAGGTCGTTTATCGTCTCAACCATTCACACGATGGATCTTGAGATCATGGTGGCACCATCAGACGGTTGATTGCACTGAATTGGATGATGGAGATTGTTTATCGTCCCAAGCTTTCACACGATGGATCTTGACATCATAGTGGCACCATCAGATGGTTGATTTTTTATTTCATGTGGTACACACCCAAAAAAATGACCTTAAAATTAATTTTAACCGCATACGTGATATTAAGGTCACTTTTATGAGCTGTGTGCCACGAAATAAACACTGATCGTCTAATGGTATGCCTAAACGATCTCCATCGTCTTATTCAATACAATCAATGTGTTTTAGCGTGAGTGAACTCAAAGATTCGGTGGATGGAAGCAGACGCGATTAGGCAATCCAATTCCTAAAAATGGGTCTTGAATCATTTAGGAAATTGGAGGGACGAGTATTTTGAGTGGAATACGTAGATTGAAGGTTTTCTTTTCAAGAATAATTGTATCGTTTGCCACAAATCCTCCATTGGTTGAGTATTCGTTCAAACATTGGCATACTTTAATGGGGGAATCACCCATCTGATGAGTCTTGAATCTGCTGGGTAAATGAATGGCCTTTTAGAAGAGTACGTTAAATCCACCCACTGAATCTTTAAGTTCATTCACGCTGAAACACGTTGATTGAATTGAATAGAACGATGGAGATCATTTATCCTCCCAATCTTTCACATGATGGATCTTGAGATCATGATCGTACCATCAAACGGTTAATGTTTTATTTCACATGACACACATCTCAGAAAAGTGACCTTGACATCACGTGCATGCTTAAAATTGATATTAAGGTCACTTTTAGGGGTGTGTACCACATGAAATAAAAAGTCGACCGTCTGATGGTACACCCATGATCTAAAGATCGATCCAATGAAAGATTGGGATGATAAAAAATCTCCATCGATTGATTCAATGCTTGTGTTTTAGCATGGGTTAACTCAAAGATTTTGTGAGTGGATTTAAAGGTACTCTTTTTAGAATAGTTGTAAATTATAATGACATGATTTGTAAATAAAGGTGAATGAAGGGCCTTTTGTAGATAAATATAGATGAATGAAGGGCCTTTTAGAGTAGTGGTATTTTTAAAATTTTGGTTTCATTAAGGGTAAATTAAGCTTTCTGTCCATAAACTCACGGCTAATTAACGGTAGGAGGTTATATGAAACAGAAACACAAAAGAAGCAGCTGCAAAATAAATACTCATCACTCGGACGGTCTCTTATAATATTAGCATAACACGGGGGTATATGTCAATGGCCAACGTAATTATGAGGTGGAATTACTTAGTGGGTGCACCAACCTTTTTAACCGCTGCAAATATTGGTGCCATGTTTAACTTTTTAACGCGTGCAAATATTGGTGCCCTTTTTAATTGAAGGGATTGCGCGCCGCATCGATATCAATAGGGTTACCAATTCAAGCCCATCGGTATAGCAATTAAAGATATTCAAAGTAGGCATCTACGGGTTTTTATATATCTTGAAATACGTGGATGCAATCTTGTGAACTAGGATGAAAGAGGCATTAGCCCAATTGGTAACCTCCCTCTATTGTGAGGGAGGAGGCCGGAGGTGGGTCGATATTCGTCCACACAGTTGTCTTTACAAAGTGTGGGTTAGGTTTTGTTAGTTAACTCTCACTACTGTAATTGGTGCTCTCTCATGTTACTCCCCAACTGTCATATGTGTATGCATGTCTGCTCTTTGATTTTCCAGACTGTCTCAGCTTAAATGGCCGTATAAAAAAAAAAAAGCCTTGTGAACTGGAGGGTTTGGTCGGTTTTGGACTAAAATTACAAACTAAACAGGGCTAGCCTAATCGGTTTCTAGATTTTCAAACCAAACCAAATCGTCCAACTATTAAACCAAACCAACCCGATTCGATTTGGTTCCGTTTGGTTCGGTCGGTTTCAGTTTTCCTACAAGTTCTAGTTGCACATCAAAAAAATTTCAACTTCTCAACCGATTTTCCTATAAGTTCTACTTTTAACGCTTTAGGATTAGGAAAAGGCTAAAGACAAGGGTAGGGTTTTATATAAAAATATACATTTTACTTAGATGCCCTTTAAAATTAACCAAAACTCCCGCCTATATATATATATATATATATATATATATATATATATATATATATAACTAGATTCAGTTCGGTTCAGTCGATTTCGGTTTAGAACCGAAACCAAACCAAACTTTTCGGTTTTTCTTTTTTCCAAACCAAACCCAAAACGGTATCCGTCCAAACCGGACCAAACTCGGCGATTCGGTCCGATTTGGTCGGTTTGGTTAGCTCGGTCCAAAAAATGCACAACCCTATTTTGAACACTTTTTTTTTTTTGTAAGAACCTCAACATTTCATTAAGAAAGGGAATCAACAACGATTACATCAGCAATAATTGGGAGAATGTCCTCCACCCATACAGTTTCAGAAACGTAGTTAAAACCAAACTTGGCAAGAAGATCGGCTACCTCGTTAGCTTTTCTATGAATATGTCTAAAAGTAACAAATGAAAGTCTCATGGCGATCTTCCTTATATCACTGATAATGAAGTTGATTTCCGACCAATCATCACTACTAGAAAGAGAGGATATAATCTTCAAAGAGTCACTTTCCAAAGCAACATAGGAAAATCCCATCTCCCAAGCAAAGAGACCCCATGATCAGCCACTAATGCTTCGCAATAGAGACACTCTGACCCCCTTTATCCGCTATTGCTTTAGCACCAACATCTCCCCCGCTGCATTTTACGCTAAAACTCCAATACCAATTGTTTTCGTGGTCGACACCAGGCACCATCAACATTAATTTTAACATTAGATCCTATAAGAAGCTGCCAACGTTCAGTATTGGAGGCGGGTTGGACGTGATTGAACTTTGTATTTGCTTCTAGAAAATTGAAGGCCAACCTTGAAGCATATAAGGCAATATTCAATGGATTCGTACTCACCCCTTCCAATAGAAATATATTCCGACTTGTTCAAATAGCCCATGCCACAGTAAGGAATAAGTGTAGGTGATCATCACCAAACTCGTTTAGAAATTATATGAGTCATTCTTTGAATGTGGACGCTTTGATAAGGAAGGCCCTTACCCCCAACGGAGAAAGAAACCAAACTCCTTCAACTGCATCGCATTCCTTAAGAACATGGATTGTAGACTCTCAATCCTTATCACAGATCGCACATCTACTATTAATATTATTGATTCTTCTACTAAGAGCATGATTAGTAGGCAAGCTGTTGCGCCACGCCTTCCACACAAAATTTTTAACCTTATTTGGGGTCTTGCACCGCCAAATTTTTTGTCAAATAAAACTATCACCAGTGGTGCTAGAGCTGGCCAAGTTTTAGTTCTTCCTCCACTTGGAATTCGCTACGTGGTAGGTGCTATGCACTATAAAAGCTCCATCGTTAGAGAAAGCCTAAGCTATTTTGCCCATATGTTGCTCCATGCTAAGAGGAATACCCAAAATTGTCTCAGCATCATTGTCAAAGAAAATGCCTCGAATTAGGTTGCCATTCCATCTTCCCCCTGACTCAATCAGATCAACCACCATCAACTGTCCCAATGCTGGTCTCGGAGTAATTACTTTGAAAGTATACAATTTGGGTATTCATCTATCCTCCCATATCCGAATGGTGTCACCACTACCCACTCGCCAGATTGTACCTTTCTCAACAAGGTCACGGCTACCCAGAATACTGGACCAAGTGACCGACTGATTTCACCCAACAGTAGCTGTGAGAAAGGTCCCCATTGGATAATATTTAGCTTTATATAACTCTGGCACAATGGATGTGTCTTAGGTAATAAGCTTCCACCCCTGTTTGGCTAACATCGCCAAGTTAAACGCCTCTAAATTTCTGAAGCCCAAACCACCACTATCTTTATGACTACACAATGAATTCTAGTCTTTCCAATGAATTCCTTTATCCTTATTGTTGCTCCCCGATCAGAACCTCGCCATCAACATTGACAGTTCTCTTAGAAAGATCTTTGGAAGCCAGAATCAGCTCATGACATACGTGGGGATTGCTTGAGCCACTGGTTTGATCAAAATTTCCTTACCTGCACCAGATAGTAACTTTTCTTTCCAACCTTGAAGCTTTCGCTACACCCTATCTTTAATATACCCAAATAATTGTCTTTTTGACCTCCCCACAATGGACAAGTGGCCCAAATATTTTTCATGATTAAAGATCCGCCAGATGTTAAGGATTTGTGTCAAGACTAGCTAGTCACCAATCTTCACATTCTTGCTAAACGAGATAGCCGATTTGTCAAAAATAATTTTTTACCCTGAAGCGCCTTCATAGAGATCCAACAAGGTAGATACCACAAGTAATTCGGCACTAGTGGCATTAGTGTAAATGATGCTATCGCCTGCAAAAAAGAGATAAGATAATCGAGCCAACCCTACAAATTTTAACACTAGATAGGGAACCATTGGTGATTGATCGGTTGATCAAGCAGGAGAAAACTTCTGAGCAAATTATAAAAAGGTAAGGAGACAATGGGTCGCCTTGTCTAATCCCCCTAGAGGGAATAACATTCCCAACAACATAGCCATTTATGAGGAAAGAGTAAGATACTGAGGAAACACATTCCATAATAAGGTGCACCCACCTGCCACTAAAACCCATTTTTAAAAGAGCTTTTTCAAAAAAATCCACTCTACCCGATCATATGCTTTACTTATATCAAACTTTAAAGCACAATCCCCCACATTCCCAGTCCTTTTGTTTTTTAAAAAATGCCCAATTTCAAAAGCCGTAAGTATATTATCTGTAATAAGACGACCCGTGACAAAAGCCGATTAAGATTTGGAAATGATAAATGGAAGGAGGGACTTGAGCCAATTAGCCAAGGTTTTAACTGACTTTGTAAATGATGTTACAAAGGCTAATAGGGCGGAAATCAGTCATGCTCTTGGCTTGATTGGTTTTTGGAATTAGGGTAATGATGGTTTTCTTAAGTTTGGAAAGAGAAGTAGTTCCATACAAAAAAACTCAGCCACATTCACAATTGAATTCCCAACAATATGCCAAAACTTTTGATAAAAGTGGGGAGGCATACCATCTAGCACGGGGGATTTGAGTGGATGCATCTGGAATAGCGCAAAGTGAATCTCTGTCGCTATAAAAGGTTTGTTTAGCACCACATTCTGATCAGATGTAACTTTACACCCCACTGCATTAATAGCCTCCTCCGCCCTTGTCGGACAACTAGATTTGAGTAGACTTTCATAGTAATGCGTAACGATACCTTGAATTTCTTCTTCCTTCTTACAGATAACTCCCTCCTCATTTGGAAGATAATTGACCCGATTTCTTTCGCGTCTATGAAATGCTCGCGAATGGAAGTAACCTGTATTACGATCTCCTTCCTTGAACTGTAACTCTTTACCTCGTTGTTTCCACAGTATCTCTTGATGGTCTAAAAGCTCATCAAGCTTCTTCCTCAAGGAACTCTCCATAGCTGGGTCACGATCTTGATACGTACAGTTAAAGTGCTGATTCAGCTGAGTGGAGATTGCTGCAATAGACCTCTGTATATGCCCAAACGATTTTTTATTCCAAACTTGAAGCTCACTTGAAGTGGCCTCTAACCTGGAA
Organism: Chloranthus sessilifolius; assembly: GCA_021018995.1. Taxonomy (NCBI): domain Eukaryota; kingdom Viridiplantae; phylum Streptophyta; class Magnoliopsida; order Chloranthales; family Chloranthaceae; genus Chloranthus; species Chloranthus sessilifolius. Next base: position 50,147,669 of record CM037584.1, on the reverse strand, counting down.
AGGAAGTCATGAATACCAATATAGCTGCAGTTCTATTGCCCCATCTCCTTTGAATAATTACTTCACATATATCCTTCATCTCTAAGCCACATCCCCTCGAATCGGAAGGGTCTATACCCAACAAATCCTTTTAGAATCGGAAGGGTCTAGACCCATCTTCTCTTTGAACTGGTTTTTGACTTCAAAAAACTTCATCAACTAAATGCCCCTCATTAATTCTATGCTGCGTTTGGGTTCTGTCTTTGGATCCAATGGATAACTATCAATCTTCACCATTTTTAGAGAGTTCCTTGTGTTCAATCGCCAATATTTTTTAGAACTACGAATGCACGTGTGATGCACACGTGGGATAAATATAAATTGGTACCTTAAGAAAAAGATATTGCCAAGAAAAACCAACCTTTATAAATGCAGCATTATCTCAACAAATGTCTACAATAATAAAGCAATCAATATTTCATTAAAACACTAAAAATTAATAATAAAATAATCAATTAAAGCAGTAAAATATTTAGGTTCTATATCAGTACCCATCTCAAATGGACATACAAGTAAAATCAATTAATTGAAAATTTTGGCTCTCCGGTGTAAAATTTCTTTTTGTCAATGCTCTTGCTAATCACCAACTCTTCAATTTGATTGTTTTTATTTTTTTGAAAGTTGTTTTGTAATAAATAAGAAAAACGCCAAATTGATGCCTCGGAGAGACTGATAAAAACACAGGCTAGCACTCCGAGTATTGTTCTCTGGAAAAATCAGAAGACTCGGAGAAAACCAGAGAGGTACCTGAGGAAGACGTAGGAAACCTTAGCACATGAGGAAAACCTGTTTCGGAGGAAACCAAAAGATCCGGAAAAAGAACCTCCAACAAAAAGGTAAAAAAACCCCTACTAATAGGTAAAAAACCTATTAGTTTACAAAGGAAGCCCAACCGAAAAAAATTACAGATTGTTCAGAAAAGAAAGCAGCATATAAGAGTCATAATGTCTAAGGCTAGATAGAGAGGGATAATATACACCTTTAGCAATGGCCCAACTGCAAACTGAGATAATGCTCGACCGAATAAGGATATCTGTATTGAAAGTAGCACCTTGACACATCTGATGGCATTTCTAGTAATCCAAATGTTCTAAATAATGGCGAGATGCAGATGGTCACAAAGCCACTTCAACATGAGCTTGATCCCAGTCGATGGTAACATCGACTATACTATTTTGAATGCAGAACAAGAGACCAATAGCTTTGTAACAGTATCCCCAAATCGACCAAATTATGGGACAATGAATGAATAAATGATTCGTGCCTTCTTCCGACTCTTGGCAGAAATAGCAATTTTGGGAGATGTTCATTCCTCTTCTGTTGAAATTCGGAATAGTCGCTATTTTGTTTCAGCACAGGGACCATAGAAAAAAGGTGATTTTAGAGGGAACCTTGAACTTCCAGATACTCTTCCAATAGACCTCAGACAAATTTGAACATAGGGAGGAAAAGGCCGACTTAACTGAAAAAGACTTGTTAGGTCTGTTACACCATATCCTTTCATCAGAAATGTTGGGTCTGATCGAAGACTAGAGAGATTGCAATATTATTCTAACTCAGGTTCAGCGAATCGGCACTTGAAATTGATATGCCACTTGGAGGTCCCGTCAGTGATAAAAATATTAGCAACAGTTGGAGGTCCCGTCAGTGATAAAAATATTAGCAACAGTGGATTTCGGGTCAGCTGCAATGCGATACAGTCTAGGAAAATTTAGATGCAAGCTGAAATCATGATTGATCCATCTATCCGTCCAGAAATGAATGCTTTTGTCATTACCTAGAGAAAATGAGATATTTCACAAAAACTCCTCCCTAATAAAGAGGATGCTCTTCCACCACCTGGAAGAAATGTTGAAGTTAGATTTGTTTAATTCCCACACTTCCTTATCAATGCAGCATTTTTTGATAGCGATCTCTTTCCACCAATGATTGGAGGAATCGCCTAGGCACCACTACCATTTCATTAACAAGGAACTGTTTGTTTTGTATATAGGACGAATTCCAAGGCTGCCAGCCCATTTAGGTTTTGATCCCTTAGCCCAACTAATAAGGTGCATTTTCATTTTGTTCTCCGAGTCAGTCCACAGAAAGTTCCTCTCGAGCCTTTTGATTTGATGACAAACAGTGACAGGGCATTTGTAGATGGAGAGGTACTAGGTTGGAATCGCGTTTAAGACGGACTGAACTAAAGTCAATCTACCACCCGTAGAGAGCATTTTACTTTTCCACCCGTTAAGTCTGTCATTTCCCTTAGTAATTACCGGATTTCAATCGGGTGTTTTGAGTTTGCCCACTCCGATAGGAATACCGAGATATTTAAAGGGAAATCTGGCAGGAAATAAATTGGCATTATTGGCCCATGTGCTAAGAGTTGGGAGATCGGTATTGATGCCGTAAATATTGGATTTGGCATAGTTGATGCTTTGGCCCGAGGCCACCTCATAACCTCTAAGGAGGGAGCAAACTTGAAGAATTTGGGTAGGATTACCGTCGCACATAATCAAAGAATCATCCGCATATTACAATAAATTGATGTTAAAATTGCATCTAGCTAGGATTAGAGAAGCCCGTAACAGTAGCTTCAGGATCCGCCTTTTGGAAAATGAGTGCTAGCCCTTCGCTAGCGATATCGAAGAGGTAGAGAGATAAGGGGGCAACTTTGCCTTAGACCCCTAGAAGCACCAAAAAATTCATAAGCTTTTCTGTTAACGACGAAAAATTTAAATTAATGCTCAACGATTTTGATGGAAGTTCCTTTTCAGGATCCTTTTAACAAATTGACCAACTTCAATTTCAACTTAATTACCACATGAAAAATACTATTAAAACGATACTGATAGCAGGTGATAGACAATATTAAGTTCCAAGAACAAATAAAACATCAAACTTAGCTTCTGACCTTATAAAGTATCATGGGATTATGGGAAGCACCAAACTTTTCATGGTCTTTTTTCTTATTTATTTTGTTATCATATATTTAGTATAGGTATAGGACAGTGTTATACAGTAGACAATCTCTTACAGACAATTTTGGAGGCAGCTTATGTGGCGTGCCGTGACTGGCTATACAAATAGTGAGGCCTAAGCAGGTTGATAGGCATGCATGGAAAGAGATGCGACGTGACTGGCTGTATAAATAGTGGTGCCTAAGCAGGTTGATAGGGATGCATGGAAAGAGATGTGGCAAGCAGCTGAGTGCGAAAGGTGCTGAAAGATCGTATGATGTGTCGAGGGTATATAAATTTAAAATGAAATAACTTTTTGAGTAACGGATTTTGCAACTGGCAAAATTGATGGTTCCACCATTCACACCTTTGACTGCCTTGAATAAGATGATAGAGCTCGTTTTTTTGTCCCAATATTTCATTCATTAGATCTTTGAGACCGTGACCCACGTATCGGACAGGTAGTTGTTTACTTCAAGTAACACACACATGCGATTAAATATCTTGCCATCTGATATGTGGGCCATGATATTAAGACCTAATTAATGTATGAAAGCTTGGGACAAAAAGCGTACTTCTACCAACGTATTCAAGTAAGCCAACTATATAAACAGCTAAACCATTAGTTGCTCGGTAAGAATATTCAATTGCAATAACGTAACCTGTATCCTAACTTTTGGGGCCTGTTTGGATAAAAATACGGGAAACGTGGGAAAGTAAAATAATATTCCTATATTTTCCCATGAATACCTAAGTTGTAGGAAACCATGGTATTACTTTGTTTCCATTTGTTTTCCACTGTTTGAATAATCACATTGCTAGCTGTGAAAATGAAGGATAAACCAAATCCTGTGTTTGGATACATATACAAGAGATTGTAAGAAAATAACATATTCTAACAAAAAAAAAAAGCCAAATGACCAAAAAATTATATATGTATTAAGTTTTTTTTTCTTTACGTATCTTAGTGAATTGCTCTAGTGGTAGACTTGGTACAGGTTCAAACTTTGTTACATGTAATAAATTATTATTATTTTTAATTAATTATACTAGAACATATATACCATATATGTGAGTATATAGCTCTACAACATAGTAGAAGCCCCTTGTGAGAGAAATCTCTCCAAAAATAAGTCGGTGCAGCACCTAAATAGATGAAGGGGAGCTTAAAAATAGGCCAAAATTATGGGTGGTCAAGATAATTTTGGATGGATGAGAATCTACTAATATAAATTAGGACCCCTAAAGCTTAGTAACAAATTTTTAGAAAGTTTGGGTGGCCAATTGACCACCCAAGTCATAACGTGGTTTTGCCTCTGATTTTTGGGGATGTGTGCTATATAAAATCAACATTAGACCGTTTGTTAGGGGCATCATGATATTAAGATCTATCATGAGGAAGATTGAAAAAAAAAACAATCTTCATCGTCTTATTCAAATCAGTCAACGGGAAAATATGAAGATAATTTTCGACCCTTTGGATGTCATCTAAACAACGGGAATCTCGGCAATTCATTTGCTGCATATGAGTTTTCCCTTATTTCCCCTTGTTTCCGTTGAAACCAAACAGGCCCTTAGGCCCTGTTTCATAGCAATGAAATTCTAAAAAGGAAATAAAATCAATTTCTTAGTTGATTTCTTGGGAAATGATTTCCTCTATAAATGGATTTTCCACTATTTGATTAGTGTGTTTGATAAATGGATTTCATTAGAAATTGATTTATCTTGTTTGATTAGTATCTTTGAAAATGAATTTGAAAATGAGCTTTTAAGTTTTGATCATTTATTATTAAAATTATAATTAAAGTCAAGTATTAACCAATAATTTTTTTAATGAAATTTTATTATGTTACAAATTAATACCATTGTAATCACTATTTATTACTAAGTTACATAAGTCAAAGTTTGAAAAGTTAAACTCAAATAAAAAGTCAAACTTTGACCAAACTTAAAATTTTGATTAAAAAATATGTAAAGCTAAATAATAAAATTATAAATGCTAGTATTTAATGTAAGTTTATACGTTGAAATGAAATTTAATTTTTATAAAAGTCAAACTTTGACTAAAATTTTAACTTTGACCAAGAGAAAATTTTGCAATGTAGCAACAAGTTACTAAAGTCCAACTGCAAATTAATATAACAGTATTTATATATATCGTTAGGTTACACTAGTCAAAATTTGATCAAAAATCCACTTTTAATAAAAGTCAAACTTTGACCAAACGTAAAACTTTGATTAATAAAAATTTTTAAGACTAAGGTACAAAGTTATCCTTACTACTATATAAAAGTATAAATATTTCTGTCATAATTTCGTTCCTAAAATACCCCTAACACACTCTTTTCCAATGAGAATACGTAAATAATGGTATCCAAATATTTTTTTTTTCCTTCCTTATTTTTGGCTCCTTCAAAGAAACCCACAAATTTAAGAGAATTAACAATTTTGCCATAAAAGTTTTCTTTTCCTAACACCTTCAAAGAAACCTACAAAGTTAAGAAAATTAACAACTTTGCCATAAAAATTATCTTTTCTAACCCTTTAAAGAAACCTACAAAGTTAAGAGAATTAACAATTTTGCCATATAATGTTTGACTTGCTTTGATATCAAATTCCCTTATGTGGAAGATTAGGCAGAAAAACGATCTCCATCAACTAATATAGAGAGTCGATGGTTTTTGCATAGATGCCATCTCATATTTCATGGGTGTTAAGTTACCCAAATAATAATTTATTGGCATGTTGAAACCCTTTGAGCCATGATTAATGTACCCCTAATCAAATTTTCTCATCTTACCTAATTGGTTTTCCCACCTAAAATCGAAATCAGATTCGGTCTGAACCGATTTTTGGATCGATTGGGGTTGGTTCAATTAGTTTGATTTTTTGGGCGGGTTCGAATTTCGGTTCAAAACTTACACCCATACGAGGATAAGATCATAATCTCAAGAACTATTCTACGAAAGATTAGGGTGAAAAATGATCTCCATTACCTAATTTCAAACAATCATGAATTTGAATGGGGTGCAATCACCATTTTATTATTTTAAGCTACTTTCTCAGTTTTCTCATACTACCTAATAAATTTTTTATTTTTCCCCCCCAAAATCGAAATGAGTCGAGAATAGGTTCATTATCGATTTTCGGGTCTGTTTGGACTAGTTCGATCACCTTTAAAGGAACCCACAAAGTTAAGAGAATTAACAATTTTGCCATTCTTTTCCTAACACCTTCAAAGAAACCTACAAAATTAAGAAAATTAACAACTTTGCCATAAAAGTTATCTTTTCTAACACCTTTAAAGAAACCTACAAAGTTAAGAGAATTAACAATTTTGTCATATAATATTTGACTTGCTTTAATATCAAATTCCCTTATGTGGAAGATTGGGCAGAAAAACGATCTCCATCAACTAATACAAAGAGTCAATGATTTTTGCATAAACGCCCTCAAAGATTTCATGGGTGTTAAGTTACCTAAATAATAATTTATTGGCATGTTGAAACCCTTTGAGTCATGATTAATGTACCCCTAATCAAATTTTCTCATCTTACCTAATCGGTTTTCGACTTTTCCCACCTAAAATCGAAATCAGATTCGGTCTGAACCGATTTTTGGATCGATTGGGTTTGGTTCAATTAGTTTGGTTTTTTGGGTGAGTTTGAATTTCAGTTCAAAACTTACACCCATATGAGGATAAGATCACAATCTCAAGAACTATTCTACGAAAAATTAGAGTGAAAAATGATCTCCATTGCCTAATTCCAAACAATCATGGATTTGAATAGGGTGCAATCACCATTTTATTATTTTAAGCTACTTTATCAGTTTTCTCATACTACCTAATAAATTTTTTATTTTTCTCTCCAAAATCGAAACGAGTCTAGAATAGGTTCATTATCGATTTTCGGGTCTGTTTGAACAAGTTCGATCACCTTTAAAGGAAACCACAAAGTTAAGAGAATTAACAATTTTGCCATATAATATTTGACTTGCTTTGATATCAAATTCCCTTATGTGGAAGATTGGGTAGAAAAACAATCTCCATCAACTAATTCAAAGAGTCGATGGTTTTTTGCATAGATGCCCTCTAAGATTTCATGGGTGTTAAGTTACTCAAATAACAATTTATTAGCATGTTGAAACCCTTTGAGCCACGATTAATGTACCCCTTATCAAATTTTCTCATCTTACCTAATCGGTTCTTGACTTTTCCCACCTAAAATCGAAATAAGATTCGGTGGTTCAATTAGTTAGGTTTTTTGGGCAGGTTCAGATTTCGGTTCAAAACTTACACCCATACGAGGGTAAGATCATAGTCTCAAGAACTATTCTACGAAAGATTAAGGTGAAAAACGATCTCCATTGCCTAATTCCAAGCAATCATGAATTTAAATGGGATGCAATCACCATTTTATTATTTTAAGCTACTTTCTCAGTTTTCTCATACTACCTAATAAATTTTCAATTTTTCTCCCTAAAAATCGAAACGAGTCTAGAATAGGTTCATTATCAATTTTCGGGTCTGTTTGGACCAGTTCGATACGCCGATTTTCAGGTTAGGTTTGAGTTTTGAGTCAACACTTGGACCGCTATGTATGGGTGGACATTACTATTCATATTTTTAATAATAATTAATAAATATGTAAGATATGAAATTTTGAAGCCTTAGTTACATTAGTTATTATAAAATTAAAGTAGAAATTAATAATTAAGAAAATTTTATTCAACATATATAATTAGTATATCATCGAATTAATCGAACGTGATAGGATAGAAACATGTGTCTATAGAAAGTTCTATAAAATACTCGAATCAATATAATATTTAACAATAATTATTATTAGTTTTTTAGTGATTAACTGATAATATACGATTATGATTTTATACGATTAGTCAATTTTAACTCATAATTAAAATCATCTTTGATCAAAATATTTCATTTTACAATGTCCACGTACAACGCACGTGCACTTCTCAAATATGTTTGAACCGCATTTAAAGTTCAACCACTAGAATAGCAACTCGGCATGCCAATTAAGATCCCACCTCCAAACATACCTTTAAATATTCCAACTGAATCTTTGGGAGCGCCCATGTTAAATCCCATTGACTGCTTTGAAATGAATGATAACAGTGTTTTTCGTTCCAATCTTTCACACACTTGATCTTGAGATTATGGGCGTACCATCAGACGGTCAGATATTGATTTGACGTGCACAAATTTCAAAGTGACCTTAAAATCAAATTTAAACGAGACGAATGACAGATGATTTTATCAAAATGTGATTTTACCTTTAATTAACTATGCCCACCGAATCAACTATGCCCACCGAATCTATTAAGGCACCATGTTAAAACCAATTGACAATTTTGAACTAAATGATGGAGAATTTTTTTGTTTCAACTTTTCACACACTTGATCTTGAGATAATGGGCGTACCATCAAATGGTCAGGCATTGATTTGATGTGACACAGATCTCAAAAAAAGTGACCTTAAAATCAAATTTGGTGTCAATATCTCGAAAATGAACAAATATCTCGAAAATGAGTATTTCTTTCAAGTCAAAGTGCAAGATACAATTTATCAAAATTATCTTACAAGGTCGTAGATATCCCAAAATATGAAATACGAGACTACGGATGATGAAGACGATAAAATCGTCAAGAAAGTTAAAGTTGAGAAGGAATAAATACCCATTTTCGATTTAATTGAAATTTCTAGATTATACTTATTTGTTAGTTTTTATTTTTTTTCTTTATGTTCTATAATTGACAATATAAGTTATATTTTTTTTATTTTTTATTAAAAAAAATTTAAATTTTAAATTATAAATAATAAAGACATAAGAAACATAATAATAAATACTTTTTTTATGTCTTTACTAAATCATAAAATATAGTAACGAAACACTTGAAATACTATATTTTTTTATGTTCAAATCACCCGATAAATGTCTAAAAATAAAATTCGATCATTTAAGGTCCTAATATCCACGTGCATTTGCACGTGCCTTTTTACTAGTATAGTAAATGCTAGTATGTATTATATATTGAAACAAAATTCAATTTTTAAATTTGAAAGAAAATTCAATATTTTTTTAAAGTCAAACTTTGACAAAAAAAATTTTAATTTTGACCAATAAAAAATTCGACAATCTATCGTTAACCTACAAATTAACATAACAATATTCATATCCATCGCTAGGTAATAATAGTAAAAAATTTGACTAAATATCAACTTTTTAAAAAGTCAAACTTTGACCAAATGTAAAAAAAGTAAAATAAAATTTGATAATATACTAGAAAGTAATAAATTAAAAAAATGACAATCTCATTGGGGATACAGAAGTTCAAAAAATTAAATTGTGTTAAATACTCAAAGTTTGACCAAATAATAAACTTTGACTGATTAAAATTTACATTACCAAAATATAAATAACAGTAATAATCACTATCTACCGTCAAGATACACTTATCAACTTTTGACTAAAGTCAAAATTTGAATAAAAGTCAAACTTTGATCAATAAAAATGAGGCAATATATTTTCAAGTTATAAATTAAAATAATGATAGATATTTTTAATGTAGGGAAATTTGTACTTTCGACCCTATATGTTTGCGTATTTGCAGAAACGACCCTATAGTTTCAACCGTTGCATTAATGACCAGCTCCAGGCCTAGCCGCCTCCGCCTGCTCCACGTCAGCAAAGACCTATTTTAAATAATATAAAAAAAAAAAAATTTAACCGCCCTTTAACAGAGAGTATAAAAGCTACTTTTACAATTCATTAGTTACTGTTACTTTTAAGTTTAACTTTTCTGAAAAAAACAAGAGAGCGGCGACTTAGCGGCGACAAAGCGGTAAAAGGTCACAAAGGTCACATTACAATTCCAGGTAATTTATTTTTTTTACATTTCAACACATTTAGTCATCCCCAATGTTTCTCACCTAATCCGATAACTTACCGATAATCTAAGTTATCGGTCGATAACTTAGATTATCGGTAAATTATCGGTAGGTTAGGGGATTAGTAGTTTTTTTAAAATCACTTCTTTTATTTATTAATTGCTTTTTATTTATATTGCAGTTCCTATTAAGTTATTGAAAATGACAATGACTCTAAAGCCCATCGGAAAATGTTCTGGAGTTGGTGTTAGAAAATTTTACATGCACTTTAACGAAGAGAGAAAGAAAATATTAGATGATTCAGTATTCGGTCATCTATTTAGGATGAATGAGAAATTAGGTTTCGTTGGAGACTTGGTTGACGCTATTTTAAGTTTTTGGGTTGAAGAGAATATTTTTAAGGTCAAGAACACCAATGTACTCCTGCAACAGATCGATATAGCCTTGATTTTAGGCCTCAACATGCTGACGGAACCTGAGTCTGAGAAGGTGGCCGTAAAAGAGGAAACAACTATTCGATACAAATTCTTTCGGGGGAAGCCGGCGAAAAGATCTCGTATTGAAGAAATTATTGACAGTGCTGATTTATCCAACGATGATTTTTTGAAACTGTCATTATTATTTTTCATATGTTCTTTTTTACTTTCGGACACATACCAGGAAGTAGATACACGGTACTTAGAATTAGTAGATAACATTGAAGAGTTCAACAAGTTACCGTGGGGCCTGATAGTTTACAATAATTTATTAGATAGTATATCAAAAGCGAGTGGCAGGAGGGAAATGGCGAGAAGGTCAGAAAAGGGGCAATTCAATATCTATGGATGCACTATCGCCTTACAGATTTGGGCGTTTGAGCACTTTCTTGCAGTCGCCACCGCTCCTATTGGGCTTAAAGAACCATTTCCAAGGCTAATGAAATGGGAAGGCCCGAAATTCAGCCGTAATCCTAATTTATATAGAGAAAAATTTCTTAAGTCTAAAGTGATTTTAGAGCTTGAAGTTGAGAAGCACGAATTACAGTATAAATGGGTTCGATACTTTTTGATTCGAAGAGAAATGGAAAAGAAGAAGGAGGAGACCGAAGAAAGGAAGAGCCTTACTCCGAAGAAAATATAGATGAATATGATGATATCCCAAGTCATCCAACACGTCCGGAAGAAAGAGCCGAAGAGCCGATTAGCTGAGATGACGAAAATGAGGATGACGAAGATTATAGCAACGATAACGATGATTTTGAAATCGTTGTACGTCAACCAAAGGGCAAACCAGAAATTAGGCCCGAGCCAACAAGAGAGCAGCCAGTTAGGCAACCGCACCTAACCAAAGAAGTAATGGAGCTAAAAAAAGAATGCAAGACGCTCCGCATGGCTGTAAAAGAAATGAAAAAAGAATTCCGGCGTGCATTTACGCTGCTTAATGGGCAAGCACTCACCATTGAACAACTAGGCAGAGATAAGAAGGCCTTACAAGAAGAAAATAAAGCAATACGGAAGGATCTTGATGCGGTCATCTCTCATTTAAGAAAGGTATCAAACCAAGACTTTTCAAATTTAGAACAAAATTAATTCTTTACAACTTAATGCAAAATTAGCTTGTCGTCCGAAGATGGAACTTATCGTCCGACGATGTACATTATCGACCGATAATTTAAATAGTCGATCGATAAAGTACATTACCGGACGATAAGTTACATTATCGACCAACTATTTAAATTATCGGTCGATAATGTAAATTATCGATCGATAACTTAAATTATCGACCGATAATGTACATTATCGATCGACTATTTAAATTATCGACCGATTAGTTAAATTATCGGTCAATAATGTAGTTTTTTTTTTTTTTTTTTTGTAATGTATATTTTTTTGCAATTATGCAGGATAATATTTTAACCTCTGTGCTCTTTGACACCTTCGTTCCTTCACCCACTTACCCTCAATCAACTGTCCCTCAACCCACCACTCATCAACAAAGCCATCACCATCGCCAAAACCCATCGCTCCTCAACAAAGCCATCACCCAAAGGTCTCAAAACCAACTGCTCCTCAACCAAGCCATCAGTCAAGTGCCCCAAAACCCTCTGCTCATCCACCTAGACAACAATCAACTGCCCCAAAACCCGCCGCTCCTCAACTTACAAATAAATCTACTGCCATTAAACCCGCTGCCCCAAAACCTACTGCTCCTCAGCCTACTAAACAGCCCTTGGTTGATGTGGGTGATGATGGCGCTCCTCTTACGCAGCCTTCTCGTGAGTCACAGCCGGCATCACTAAAAACAATTATAGTGAAACTATCATCTACAAAAAATGAAGCCGAAGGTTATGACTTGCGTGCTCGTAAGAAGAGAAAGTCTCCGACCACTAAAGCGTTAATAAAAAAACCAAGATTGGTTGTAGAGGAGGAGGAGGATGGGGCAATATCAATGGAGCAAAAGTATATGCTTAGTTTTTGGAATCGGCTGGAGAACGAGGACAATGTGATCGTCAATACTATCAGCGGTGTTGAGATCACAGTTGCTCTTTTGAAGGTTCTCAAAGGACGCTCGTGGCTCGACAATGAATTCATCGACGCATACTCGAGAGTCCTTGAAGTTATAAACGATTCAATGTTTACGGCCAATGCCGAAAAAAGCTGGTTCGCTTCTGCGTCTGCCCTGGTAAGGTTTCAAATATTTATTGGAAGTCGTTTGTTTCTTTTATTTGTCTTTTCAGTCACGACTCTTGATTAACTTCTTCTAATTTATTTACTTACTACATTATCCTGTTTCAGACCTTGTTTATGGCAGACGAGAAAAAATTTGAAAAATATATCGATAATGAAGGTATAGCTGCGCTCAGCGACCTCGATAGGTGGCAGGCCTATTGTGACGAATGGAATGTTCGTAACAATTCAAAGCCGATGGAACCACTATTGACAAATAATAACCGCGGAATTCACGCGATCGACTGTGGAACGGTACGTTTTTGAATACTAAACTTCGCTTTATTTAACGTTAACGGCTTTTAAATAAAATTTATTATTTAAAATTTCGGTTCCGTTTATGTGTAGATTTATCTTCCGATGCATAGCCAAAAACATAGCCATTTGGCTATTATAATTTCATTAGTTGATCGAGAAATTAAGTTAATTGATCCAAAGAGAATGAGAGTGCTCAAAAAGGTTTGAAGCGCATAAAGAATGTCTATTGAATCACCTTCCGCGCCTTCTTTACGCTATCGATTTGAAGTCAGCTTTCGATCAACAGTGGAAGGTATCGGCGTTCAACAGCGTCGTTCTCCCGATCCAACAAAACGGTTGGGATTACGGTGTATACGTTTTGAAGTATATAGAATACTTCTCCCAACAGCGGCCTATTGATTTCGACGATAAACATATGCAACAATTTAGAGCCGAAATCGGACATCTAATGTGCACGTTTGGGAAGAAGAGTTAATATCTGTAAAAAAATTTAGTGTTTTGTAAAGATATTTTTTGATGAAATTGTAAATAATTAATTTTATTAATTTTTATTAACTTGTATAATTTTCATTTCTGTTGTTATCAATTTATCTTATTTGTATCACCTTGCCTGATTTATCAATGGATCCTTCCTCTCTTGAAGCAATTCCAATAGGCCGATGACTTAAATCATCGGCCGATATCTTAAATCATCGTCCGATATCTTAAATCATCGGCCGATAATTTAAGTCATCGGCCGATATCTTAAGTAATCGAACGATATTTTAAGTAATCGAACGATATTTTAAGTAATCGGCCGATATCTTAAATCATCGTTCGATATTTTAAGATATCGTCCGATAACTTAAATCATCGGCCGATATCTTAAATCATCGGCCAAAATTTTAAATCATCGGCCGATATCTTAAATCATCGGCCGATATTTTAAAACATCGGCCGATAATTTAAATCATCGGCCGATGATTTAAGATATCGGCCGATGATTTAAAATATCGGCCGATGATTTAAGATATACCTTTCTGAATTGTGAAGCCTGATATATTTGGTTTGGCTTTATGCCAATCACTAGTAGATTAGGGGCGAATTTGGCAACTTCAAATCCTGTTTGAATGAATGAATGATTTATTAAGAAGCACAACAATATATTTTAATCACAATTCCATAAAAATATATTAATTAATTGGTAGATGTTGATCGCTCTTTTATTGAGGTCTAATCTGTTTATATTGAAGGAAAGAAAAAGAGAAAAAAAAAATACTCTTCTATAATGAGATCATTTGGAAGCTCGATTGCCACTAGGTCTAATCTAATCTAAATCTGTTTTCAATCTCAACCTTTGATGTAATACAAGTTAATTTCAAATATTAACAAATTTACACGAGCGACGATTATGATCGTACTTGTTACAATTTTTACATTGTAGTGGTCGAACTTCCCCTTTAGATCTTGTTCTCCTTTTCTTCGGACTGCCGGCTTGACGTATTTTGTGGGGAGGCAAAACTTGAATGTCTTTTATTTGCGTAGTCCATTGGCGCTTGTCAACGGTCGGGACAAAGTGTTCTTTATAAGTTTCCCTAAATAAGTCACTGGTAAACCAGTGTTCACAAAATTGGGGGATCTCTCTTTCTCTGCTTTTAGTAGCGATGCGGCAATCGCATGTGAACATGGTAATCCAAGAATAGCCCAACGTCTACATGTACATGTTCGCGATTCTAGATCGACACTGTGAGTGTAATCACCATGTTTAACTTGAAATATATCACGACCATATGGTATGACATTTTTTCGACGGGCCCATCCTGAATTTCTTTTTATGTGTTTTTCTGTCATCGGTGTTAACACATGTGTCATTTTATTTCCTTCCTCCTGACGACGAAGATAAAATTCGGGTACTTTTGTGCGAATAGTTTCTAACATGCTCACAATCGGTTCCTCCCTGGCTATTTTCAACACACTATTTATGCTTTAAGCTATATTAGTTGTCAACATATCATAACGCCTCCCTTGGAAATAAGCGCGTGCCCAGAAATGATCACCAATTTCTTTAATCCATTTTGTACATTCCGGCGGGGCGTCGTCTTCTATTTTTCGCATAATTCTTTTAAATTTTGCTTCTGAAAATGTACGGGCAGCAACCCAGAAAAGCGATCTAGAGATTGTATCCTTATATTTATTAAACAGATTTAGAGTCAGGTGTCGCATACAGTAGCTGTGAAAGGCATTATGTAATAGCCCGAAAAATCACGCTAAACTATGACCTCGGGATCCGTGCCCGATCGGTCATAGGTTTGACCAAATGGAAGTCCAACAGTTAGTATGTAGTGTGATGAACGGATGAGATGTGATAAATAGAATGCCTATGTGGTGTGTGTTGTGAAGGTATAGTCGCATACACCTACCGCGGTGTATGTGCTCAACACACAAGTGAGGAAGAGGATAAAAAGAGTTAATAACCCTAAAATCAAGAGTTTTGTTGTTGAAGGAGAGTAAAGAAGAGAGAGAGAGAGAGTGAAAAGAGTGATTAATGCAAGGAGTAAAGGCTAGCTGAGGAAGGAAGGATCCAAGTATTAAAGAGGCCGATTCAACGCAAGGGATCCGCTGAAAAGCTAAAGCTGGAACCCTAGCCTTCCAACCCTAGATTTGAAATCAATTTGAGATTGAGTCAAGGTAAAATTTTGTAAATTAAATGCATAGATTATAGAGGCTAAATGGTAGTTGAAAATAGTTTAAATCTTAGGATAATGGCTTAGAAAAATAGAAGAAAGAGTATGGAAAAAGATTGGGAAGAAACATTTCGAAAGAAATTTGAATCGACAATTTCAATTAATCGAAATTGGGTTTGATTAATCGAAAATTGGCGAAGTTGAAAGGTCGGAGGACCGATTTCGATTAATCGAATTTAATTTTGATTAATCCACTTTGGATTTCGATTGATCGATTTGGGGATCGATTAATCGACTGAGAACCTCCAGTGGACCCCAGGGGTTGGAGGAAATGACTTAAGGAAAAATCGACTAATCGAAATGGGATTTCGATTAATCGATTTTAGTTTTCGATGTCGATTTGGAATCGATTAATCAACTTGTGAAACTTCATTTGTTGTTGAGAGTCTACTTTGCGAAAAGAAGAATTTGATTAATCGAAATTGGATTGATGTCGAATGAAAACTTCATTATTCGAGCGGTGAAATTACTTTGCGAAAAGAAGAATTTGATTAATGAAATTGGATTCGATTAATCGAATGAAAACTTCATTTATTGAGGCGAGAATGGACTTTGCGAAAAGGAGAATTTCGATTAATCGAAATTGCTTGATTAATCGATATTGACCTTGATTAATCGATTTGGGAATCGAATTAATCGACTGAGATAAGCTATGTTGACTTTTAGGTTTGAGTTTAAGATTCTTGGGGGATCTTATTTCTTCTTTAGTGCATCCTTTGTAATGTGTTTCTGTTATGTGGTACCATAGGTGATGCGTGGTGTGGACCGAAAGGCACAAGGAGCCACGTGGGACCTTGATGCATTGAACAAATAAAGACTTGAGGTAGGGAACACCTTGAACATGTACTTTATTTTACAAGAGCATGTATGTAGTGATATAGAACTCAATTCAAATGTTTATTTCTTAAGAGTTTGTGACAAGTGTGTGTGTGTGACACCCATAAGAGTAATCATAATGAGCCATCCCGTGGGATGAAGAAGTAAGAGATAAGAGCATCGGTGTGATGCAAGTAAATGGATACATCCTGTGATGTATCCAAGGATTGAATCATGTTTGATAGGGCCTAACGATATAAGATAGCACAATTACACGGTGAATAACTATATGTAAGGCAAATATATTTTTGTTATTTGAGGTTTGATAGGGTACCCACACGTGGCGGGATATCCACGATCGACACGGCGGGATATCCGTGATCTACGGCGGTGAAACCGTAGGCTGAGGCTTATCCGCACACCCAAGGGTGTTGATTGAGACAAGTGAAACCCCGCCACCAATCCCCAGGGGAAAGGGGCTTGGGTACTATTTGTATTCCCAAGGAATACGGTTAAAAACTGCCTATATAGATGACGATGATGGGTATCTCGTCGGGGCTCGATGCTATATTGCTCGGGGATTACTTAAGTTGAAAGTTTAAGTTTTGCTTTAGGCCTTCTCAGCATCATTCATGAGTAAATGAAAATATAAGTAATCAACAGTAAAACGAAATGCTTTTAATATGTTTCATTAACAACTGCATAGATACATCATGCATGGCATATCATGGAATACATGTGAGTTATAATTTATATATTCAAACTGTGTTTGTTCCCTATTGAGCTAGGATGTAGCTCACCCTATAGACTATACGTCGCAGGTTCACTACTAGCAGCTTGGCGGCCAGAGGCCGATCCCGTGAGTCGGACCTTGCGGCCGACGAAGAGTTGGAGCCACCTCCAGAGGACTTCTTCTAGAGGACTCCGTTGTGCCACTTTGAGAGATTATTGGAGAGGTTTTGTACGGCTTGGTATGTCAAGCCTTGATTTTGTTTTAAACCATGTATATATATACATTGATGGGATTATTCCTTTGGGGCGAACCATCCGTGATGATTGCTATCATCGATGGTTCAGATCGGTTCTCCATTCATGCAGAGGCATGAGGGTAGAACTGTCTTTTGGAGAGTTAATTAAAATAGATTCAAATTCCGCAATTTCGTTTATTATTTTATTGAAATGCTTGATATACCAGTGTTCCGTGCTTAGTAAGGGGCACGGTCAAGATGATCGTGCTGATGGCACGGGTTTCGGGGTGCCGAAATCCGGGCTATTACAGTTGGTATCAAAGCCATTTTCTTTTAGCAATTCTGACAAGGGTTCTTTCGTCAGAACATAGGGGCTTCTGCTAACGAAACTTTAGTTTCAAATGCAGCCGCAAATGTCGTCTAGAGGAAGAGGCCGACCAAGGGGAGGCAATCAAAGAAGTCTACGTAGTGGAGATGGTTACATCTCTCCTACTAATAGAGTGCCTTTAGGAAATCTTTGAGGCCCCGAGGCGATAGTAGTGAACAACGGGATGAAGAAGATCGAGATCATCAAGATCAAGATCTAAGAGAACAAGAAAGAGTGAGAGAAAGACAAGAAGATAGAGAAGAGAGACAAAGGATGATGCACACTATGGAGACTATGGCAGCTGCCATGGCACAACAAGCAGCATCCTTTGCGACTCATCGTCGAGAGAACGTGACCACCTACACCACCTGTAGGACCTGCGTTGCCTGTGCCCTCATCTTTTACAGAGTTTAGGAGGATGAGACCTCCTACATTTTCTGGGCAGGCAGACACCATGGCCGCTGAGAACTGGTTAATGGAGATGGAAAAAGTCTTTAGCGTGCTGACATGCACGGAAGATGAGAGTGTGAGATGGGCAGCTTACATGTTAGATGGGGAGGCTGGGCCTTGGTGGAAGTCCGTGATACGGACTCGGGCTCGAGAGACCCAGGTTGCCTTGGACTTGGGAGGAGTTTGTTGAGGAGTTCAACAACAATATTTTCGAAGTGGTGAGGAACCAACTAGAGATACAATTTTACAGATTAGTACAAGGGAGAATGACGTGAGAGAATACGGGTAGAGTTTCTCGACTTGCGTTTTGCTCGGACTCGTCATCTTGAGGTGATGAAGTCAAGAGGTTTCAGCAAGGTTTGAAGCACGAGGTTAGGGAGGCGTAGCTCCATTTCAGTGAGGACCTATGAAGAGGTCATGAGCAAGGCGTTGGTTGTAGAGGAGGAGAACAATATGAGATATAGGCAGGGAGGCGGCGAGAGGAGGAAGTGAACAAGGAAGAGCGGCACTATGAACCGGTGAACAAAAAGCCGAGGTTCATGGGCGAGAATCGAGACCACGATTTCAAGGAGGTTTGGAAGGCCGGCCGGCAACAACAACAACAACACCAAGAGGTTTCCATTACTTGCGTCGGGGAGACCTATTCGTATGAGAGCCTGCCATGTCTCTGGCGCCACTATTACAGGTTCTCGTCTTTGTTTCTTGCACCTCGGAGACTTGCATAAGTGTGGCAAGCCTCATAGGACGATGGACTGTAGACCGGGAACTAGGGGTTGTGTCCGATGTGGCAAGGTGGGCCACTTGCTCAAGGATTGCCGAGGTGATAAGAGAAGACGGTTTGATTCTGACACCACGACCAATTCAAGCAAGAACCGATCGTCGAGGAGAGCCTGTCGATCCTTTGCTTTCGAGCGAGGAGCGTGCATGGCGTCATCAGTGAGATTTTTTTTAAGATTAAAGAAAATTTTCATTTCATTAAAATCTTAGATAGAGAAGGAGCATGCATTAGAAATTATATAGATTCTTTTCTCAATACCAAAAGCTGTATGTAAATTAAGAGTGAAATTTGATGTGTAAATTATTGTATGTATGTATGTATGCTATAGGTACTCTAAATATATATGAAAGAGGATGTTTCGGTGGATATGACGCTCGAGTGTTGATAGACCCCGGGTCTACCCACTCATTCGTCACTCCACGTTTCGCTAAGAAGATGAAGATTGTTCCAGAGACGTTGGATTTCGTCCTATCTGTGTCTATTCCGACTGGAGAGTTAGTAGACACGGAGTTAGCTTGCAAATCCATCATAGTAGCAGTTCGAGACTTAGAGGTGCATGAACTAGAAGCAAAGTTGATACTGTTAGACATGCAAGGGTTTGATGTGATCCTTGGCATGGACTGGTTGGCGCAGCATTGTGCGACCGTTGATTGCAAGAACAAGGTAGTTATTTTCAGACCCAACACAAGAAGATCATTTCGGTTTCAAGGAGTGAGGTCGTCATCTGTACCCGATCTCGTGATGAGGGCGAAAATGATCGAGAAAGGGTTGCGATGGATGAGCTTTCTTAAAGGAGGACAAGGAAGAAAAGAATGTCATTTCTGAGATAGCAGTTGTGCGAGACTTCGCCGATGTGTTTCCAGAAGAATTGCCTGGATTACCTCCAGAAAGAGAAGTAGAATTCGCCATTGACTTAACACCAGGAACGGAGCCTATTTCAAAAGCACCTTATAGAATGGCTCCTGCTGAGTTAAAGGAATTAAAAGAACAACTACAAGAGCTTATGGACAAGGGGTTTGTTAGACCGAGCGTGTCTCCATGGGGAGCACCGGTCTTGTTTGTCAAGAAGAAGGATGGGTCAATGCGGTTATGCATTAACTATCGACAATTGAACAAACTCACTGTGAAGAACCGCTACCCTTTGCCTAGAATTGACGATCTATTTGACCAACTGCAAGGAGCAAGGTATTTTTCCAAGATCGACCTGAGATCTGGGTATCATCAATTGCGAGTCAAAGCTGAGGACATTCAGAAGACAGCTTTTCGGACACGGTATGGACACTATGAATTCCTTATGATGCTGTTTGGATTAACAAATGCTCCGGCGTCGTTTATGGATCTGATGAACCGAGTGTTTAAACCACACTTGGACTCCTGCGTCGTAGTATTTGTTGATGATATACTGATATACTCCAAATCCAAGACGGAACACGAAGAACATTTGAGGATTGCTCTCTGAGCGCTACGTGAACACACCAATTATGCATTTTGGTTGGAGGAAGATTAGCTTTTGGGACATGTTGTCTCAAGCATGGTGTCACGAGATCCGGCTAAGATAGAAGCGATGAGTTAAATGGGAGCAACAAAAGACATGACCGATGTCCAAGTTTTTACGGGCTTAGTAGGCTATTATCGGACGTTTCGTTGAGGGGTTTTCAAAGATATCGGGACCTCTCACAAAGCGACACGAAAGATTCAAGGTTTGAGTGGAGTGAGGCATCACGAAGAGTTTTCAAGAACTCAAAAGCGAGACTCACTTCGGCTCGATGTAGCGATTCCTTGAGCGATGGAGGATCGCCGTGTCTGACAACGTCATACAATGGCCTTGGTTGTGTGCTCAACCAACACAAGAAGGTGATAGCTTACGGATCAAGACAGTTGAAGGAACACGAGAAAAATTACCCGACTCATGACTTGGAACTGGCAGCAGTCATTTTTGCGCTGAAGATTTGGAGACATTACTTGTATGGCGAGACCTTCGAAATTTTCACCGATCATAAGAGCCTCCGATATCTGTTTACACAGAAAGAACTCAACATGAGACAGCGCAGATGGATGGAATTCCTCAAGGATTACGATTGCTCCATACAATACCATCCTGGCAAGGCGAATGTAGTAGCCGATGCATTGAGTCGGAAAGGTTCAGCCCAGTTAGCTTGTTTGATTTTGGGTATGCACCGATGGAAATTATTGGAAGACCTGGCACTTTATGATGCGAACATTGAGTCAAAGGACACTGGATCCTTTTTGGCTAACATATCAGTAAAGCCAGTGATATTTGAACATATCCACGATCTACAAATGAAAGATCCAGCATTGATAAAGATTCATCAAGACGTGAGTGAAGGCATCAGGTCGGACTTCTCAGTAAAAGAAGATGGTTCTTTGTTGTTTAAAGGCCGTCTATGCATTCCGGACAATGTCGATCTAAGACGAACGATTCTTGATGAAGCCCATAAGTCCAATTATGCTATCCACCCTGGTAGCACCAAAATGTACCAAGATTTGAAAAAGAACTCGATGGAAGGAGAGGAAGCAAGACGTGGCCGAGTATGTGTCACGATGTTTGACTTGTCAGCAAGTGAAGGTTGATCATAGACATCCTGCGGGACTATTGCAACCCTTACCAATACCAGAATGGAAGTGGGAATCGATCTCGATGGATTTCATTGTTGGATTACCCCGTACTGCCAAGAGATACAATGTCATTTGGGTCGTCGTAGACCGATTGACCAAATCAGCGCACTTTTTGCCGTACAACACTACGTATACAGCAGGAAGACTGGCAGACTTATACAAGAAGGAGATTGTAAGATTACATGGTATTCCAAGCAGCATAATTTCAGATCGTGATCCACTATACACGTCCAAGTTTTGGAAGAAATTTCAAGAAGGAATGGGAACACGACTAGACTTTAGTTCAGCTTTCCATCCTCAAACTGATGGGCAGACAGAGCAAGTGAACCAAGTAATAGAAGACATGCTCAGAGCATGCATGCTTGATATGCAAGGATACTGGGATGAGTATCTGCCGATGCTCGAGTTCGCATATAACAACAGTTTTCAAACAAGCATTGGCATGGCACCGTATGAAGCTCTGTATGGACGACGATGCAAGTCACCTCTAAATTGGGAGGAAACAGGTGAGAAATTTGTATTAGGGCCAAAGCTACTTGAAGATAACGCTACTGGCTGTTCAATTATCGAGAGAAAGGTTGAAGACAGTGAGTAGACAGAAAAGTTACGCCGATATGAAGCGGACTAGTGTTGACTATAATGTGGGCGAGCACGTGTTTGTGAAGGTGTCACCTATGAAAGGTGTAATGAGATTTGGCAAGAGAGGGAAGTTAAGTCCACGTTATGTTGAACCATTTGAAATTTTGGGACCAGTAGGTGAAGTTGCATATCGCATTGGTTTACCACCGCTGTTTGATCGAGTACATAACGTTTTCCACATATCAATGCTCAGAAAGTACGTGAATGATCCGTCTCATGTGTTAGGAAAGCAACCTATAGAGATGTGTGAGGACATGAGTATGATAGAGGAACCAGTGGAAATTTTGGATCGAAAAGAACAAATCTGCACTAAAGTGATTCCCTTAGTGCTTGTTCGGTGGAACAACCATCCTAAAGAAGAGGCTACTTGGGAACGAGAGGCCGATGTGAGAGAACAATATCCAGCCTTGTTTCCAACAACGTGAGAATTCAATGTAAATCACAAACGTGTTGTGAAAATCTCCACTATACTTGTACTTCAATAGAAATTTTAATCCAATCTGTCATAAATTGTCAAAAATAGTGAAAGAAAGAAAGAGATAGAAATTCTGTAGAAACTGGGCAAAACCGATTAATCAAATTTCAAATCGATTAATCGATTTAGAATTTCGATTAATCGATTTTGTTCGATTAGTCAACTGGCATGTGCCAGTGACTGGAAATTTAAAAGAAAGTTAGAATATACATAAAAGACCAATTTCGATTAATCGAATTGGAATTTCGATTAATCGATTTTGAAATTTCGATTAATCGAATTATATTTCGATTAATCGATTTACTAAAGGGGCTTACGAAAATTTGAAATCAAATGGACGATTTCGACTAATCGATGTAGATTTCGATTAATCGAAATGGATTCGATTAATCGAATAATTTAAGAAATTCTGGAAAAAAAAAAATTAGAAGTTACAGCACGATTTCGATTAATCGAAATTAAATTCGATTAATCGATTTTGGAATTTCGATTAATCGAAATTGATTTCGATTAATCGACTGGCTCGCGCCAGTGAGCTTAAAAATTTAAATTTTTAATTTGAGACGATTTCGATTAATCGAAATGGTTTCGATTAATCGAATTTGACTTTCGATGAATCGATTTGGGAAATCGATTTTACGCGGCTTAACCTAGTTTTGAATCTCGATTAATCGATTCTGGATTTCGATTAATCGAGCCGCGGGCTATATATATAAGATTGGGGATTTTATTCCCCATTCGAAATTTCTTGCTTCAGGTTTTTTTTGGCGCTTCATCTTCTTCTTCCTCTCCGACCATCCGTGCTAGGGCTTTTGCGCATTCTCCATCGATCTCCGACCGAGATCGCCTCATTTCGGGTTGTAACCTAAGGTAAACCCTAGAATTTCATTTTTCTCCGATTTGAGTTAGAAAAACCCTAGATTTTCTCAAAAATGCCGCCTAAAACCCGTTTGTCTTCCAAGAAGGCTACGTCCAAACTACCGGTTAGGCGTAAGAACGCCGCACCACCACCACCAACCCCATCGCCGGTGAGGACTCCTTCACCGTCGGAATCGGAGACCACCTCCGGTTCGACGAGCGCATCCATGCGCGAGTCTTCCCGCGAATCCACCCCCATGCCCCCACCACCCACCAATATCGAGCAACCAAACGAATGGTGGGCGGCAAAAAGACCCAGGTAGAATATACCATCGACCCTACCCTTTTCACCGATCCCGATGTACCGGGCGAGACCCAATGGGCTCAAAACTACATAAACAATGCCGGTCTCGGCAATCTTCTCAAACCAATCCGGGGTTCCTACTACCCTAGATTGGTGAGATTATTCTACCAAGGGCTAACCAATGGCCCTACCGACGACTGTATCATAACCAAGATCGAGGGTCGTCTCTATACGATCACTCGTCGTCACATACACGAGGTGCTTGAATGCTACCTCGATTTCACCCCAGAGACCACCCTATTCCCACCCTTCGAGGAGGACCCTCGATTTGAGGAAGTCATGACCCGTATGACCAACGGGAAAAAGGGGTCGGGCTCCTCCGTTAAGAGGGTTGACCTTCCACCATACATGTGGATGCTTGATTCCATAATCAAGTGCAACCTTTACCCGATGCGCCACGACACTAAGCGCGTGGACAAAGTGCAACATGCACTTTATGCGGCCTTCTGTGGCCGATGGTTTGATGCTACTTTAGTCATCCTAGAAGGGATGAAGTACATCAAAGGAAAATTGATGAAGGGCAACATGCGGCCCAAGGAGAAGATGCCGTATGCTAGGCTCATTTCGAGCATGTTGGAGTGCTACTCCGACGAGCCCTCCTACAGCATCTCGCCTCACGAGGTGAGGGCTACGGATCGCGTGAAGACGTTTACAAGGTCTTCATGGACCCGTAGCTATAACCTCTAAGCGGACCCTCTGGCTCTGGGTCCCGCTCCGTCCGCCCCACCACCTCGGCGCAGCCC
The DNA here is from genome assembly GCA_021018995.1 of Chloranthus sessilifolius. NCBI lineage: Eukaryota > Viridiplantae > Streptophyta > Magnoliopsida > Chloranthales > Chloranthaceae > Chloranthus > Chloranthus sessilifolius. The sequence continues at coordinate 50,122,990 of CM037584.1, read as the reverse complement.
ACCGTGGGTGGGGCACACCTGCCATGCAGAGCCATCCGTGGAGAGGGTTCCCTCCCACACCACAACCTCACCGACACCACCTGCACACTCCGCGCCCGCGACACCCACCTCATCCTACCGTCGGCGCGCCGCTCCATCCGGTCCTACCATCGAGGACGTGTTGGCTCGTATGGAAGCCAACAAGAGGATGAACCGAGGATGGACTTCTTGATGTTTCACACCCTCCGCTACATTTGCAAGCGGACTACCACGCTACCTCACCCGGGAGGAGGAGTGGACTGGGCCCCGCCTTCCACAGAGGACCGTCTTTCCTCCCACCACTCAGACGGTTCCCTCCACATCCACATCCGCTCCGCCAAAGGCCTTCCACATGACAGAGCCAGCTCGTGAGACACACCAACCACAGTCCTTTGATCGGCTGACAGAGGGCTGAGTCTTGTATTTATTTTTGAGTTCTGATTGTATACCTGTAAATTGTATGTACGCCAATTTATCTGGCATTGTAAATTTCCAAAGTTTAAATACAAATCAAACTTTTTGCTCAAATTGTTTCCTTTATTAATGTATTTTCATACCTGTATTGTAACTGTTGAATGCGTCTAAGTAAAATAGACCACCTCACCTGAGAGTGAGGGGGGGGAGTGACCCAGTCAGACCAACCTTGGGTTATTTTCGAGGACGAAAATTCCCAAGGTGGGGAGGATGTAATAGCCCAAAAAATCACGCTAAACTATGACCTCGGGATCCGTGCCCGATCGGTCATAGGTTTGACCAAATGGAAGTCCAACAGTTAGTATGTAGTGTGATGAACGGATGAGATGTGATAAATAGAATGCCTATGTGGTGTGTGTTGTGAAGGTATAGTCGCATACACCTACCGCGGTGTATGTGCTCAACACACAAGTGAGGAAGAGGATAAAAAGAGTTAATAACCCTAAAATCAAGAGTTTTGTTGTTGAAGGAGAGTAAAGAAGAGAGAGAGAGAGTGAAAAGAGTGATTAATGCAAGGAGTAAAGGCTAGCTGAGGAAGGAAGGATCCAAGTATTAAAGAGGCCGATTCAGCATGAGGATCCATTTGAAAAGCTAAAGCTGGAACCCTAGCCTTCCAACCCTAGATTTGAAATCAATTTGAGATTGAGTCAAGGTAAAATTTTGTAAATTAAATGCATAGATTATAGAGGCTAAATGGTAGTTGAAAATAGTTTAAATCTTAGGATAATGGCTTAGAAAAATAGAAGAAAAAGTATGGAAAAAGATTGGGAAGAAACATTTCGAAAGGGTTGAATCGACAATTTCAATTAATGAAATTGGGTTTCGATTAATCGAAAATTGGCGAGAAGTTGAAAGGTCGAGAGGACCCGATTTGATTAATCGAATTTAATTTCGATTAATCCACTTTGATTCGATTGATCGATTTGGGGATCGATTAATCGATCGAGAACTCTCAAAGTGGACCCCGTGGGTTGGAGGAAATGACTTAGGAAAATCGACTAATCGAAATGGGATTTGATTAATCGATTTAGTTTTCGATTCGATTTGGAATCGATTAATCAACTTATGAAACTCATTTGATTGGCGGAGTCTACTTTGCGAAAAGAAGAATTTCGATTAATCGAAATTGGATTCGATTAATCGAATGAAAACTCGACTGTTCGAACAGTGAAATTACTTTGCGAAAAGAAGAATTTCGATTAATCGAAATTGGATTCGATGTCGAATGAAAACTCATTATTCGAGCGAGAATGGACTTTGCGAAAAGGAGAATTTCGATTAATCGAAATTGCTTCGATTAATCGATATTGACCTTCGATTAATCGATTTTGGAAATCGATTAATCGAATCAGATTCGATTAATCGATTTTGGAGTTCGATTAATCGACTGACATAAATTATGTTGACTTTTGGGTTTGACTTTAAGATTCTTGGGGGATCTTATACCTTCCTTATTGCATCCTTGGTGATGTGTTTTACCTGTTATGTGGTACCATAGGTGCGTGTGGACCGATGCACAAGGAGCCACGTGGGACCTTGATGCATTGAACAAATGAAGACTTGAGGTAGGGAACACCTTGAACATGTACTTTATTTTACAAGAGCATGTATGTAGTGATATAGAACTCAATTCAAATGTTTATTTCTTAAGAGTTTGTGAAAAGTGTGTGTGTGTGACACCCATAAGAGTAATCATAATGAGCCATCCCCAGGGGATGAAGAAGTAAAGAGATAAGAGCATCAGGTGTGATGCAAGTAAATGGATACATCCCAGGGATGTATCCAAGGATTGAATCATGTTTGATAGGGCCTAACTGATATAAGATAGCACAATTACACGGTGAATAACTATATGTAAGGCACCGATATTTTTATTATTTGAGGTTTGATAGGGTACCCCACCGACGTGGCGGGATATCCACGACTGACACGGTAGGATATCCGTGACCGATACGGCGGCGAAACCGTAGGCCAGTGCGGAGGCTTATCCGTACATAGTAAGTACACCCCAGGGGTGTTGATTGAGACAAGTGAAACCCCGCCACCAATCCCCAGGGGAAAGGGGCTTGGGTACTATTTGTATTCCCAGGGAATACGGTTAAAAACTGTCTATATAGATGACGATGATGGGTATCTCGTCGGGGCTCGATGCTATATTGCTCGGGGATTACTTAAGTTGAAAGTTTAAGTTTTGCTTTAGGCCTTCTCAGCATCATTCATGAGTAAATGAAAATATAAGTAATCAACAGTAAAACGAAATGCTTTTAATATGTTTCATTAACAACTGCATAGATACATCATGCATGGCATATCATGGAATACATGTGAGTTATAATTTATATGTTCAAACTGTGTTTGTTCTCTATTGAGCTAGGATGTAGCTCACCCTATAGACTATACGTCGCAGGTTCACTACTAGCAGCTGCCGCGGCTTCAGGAGACGCTGATCCCGGCGAGTTGGACCTTGCGGCCGGCGAAGAGTTGGAGCCACCTCCAGAGGACTTCTTCTAGAGGACTCCGTTGTGCCACTTTGAGAGATTATTGGAGAGGTTTTGTACGGCTTGGTATGTCAAGCCTTGATTTTGTTTTAAACCATGTATATATATATACATTGATGGGATTATTCCTTTGGGGCGAACCATCCGTGATGATTGCTATCATCGATGGTTCGGATCGGTTCCCCATTCATGCAGAGGCATGAGGGTAGAACTGTCTTTTGGAGAGTTAATTAAAATAGATTCAAATTCCGTAATTTCGTTTATTATTTTATTGAAATGCTTGATATACCAGTGTTCCGTGCTTAGCTAAGGGGCACGGTCAAGATGATCGTGCTGATGGCACGGGTTTCGGGGTGCCGAAATCCGGGCTGTCACACATTAGGAAAAACTTTTTCCACTGCTTCCATCAAACATTTCTGTATGTCTGATATCAAAACAAACTATTCTTCAAATTCATCGATTACACGTCTCCCTAATAGATCAAGAAACCATGTCCAATGGTCTTCATTTTCTTTCGGTACAACGCCGAAATAAATGTCTATTCCGTCTCGTGGCTATTAACAACACTCCCTTATATCGTCCACAAATCGTTCCATCTGATGAATTATTCTTCGTAAAGTATTACGAAAGCTTCGAATGCAAGGTCCGAATGCCACGAAGAATCTCTGAAATGCATTATCAGGCTCGAGACGCAATTCGGTCTGTATGTCTAGATCGACCCGCTGTAATTCGGCAACATATGACGGTAACATCTTAAATTGGCGATGTCGTACATTGGCGATGTCCGCTTCCAAAAGCTGGCATTCCGCACGTGTGTTCCGGGTGGAAATTTTTCACAGCAAACGTGTCTACGCCTACTAATTTCGATGCATGTATTCGCCAAGCACATCCTACTTCAACACACCTCGCAGTTACTCGAAGAGGACTGGTTTTTATTGGTTTAATCAGAAAATTGTTTGTCATCACAAATTCTTTAAGAACTTTTTGAAATGATTTCTTATTTCTAAACGCCTGACCAATGGTAATCGTTCCCCCTTCATACAGTTCCTCATCGTCTGAATCCATATACTCCCCTTCCGAGTCATTAAGCTGATAGTGTTCATCCACCAGAGGTTGATCAATTCCCCTATTAGTATAAACACGCGAAGTGGGAGACGGCGGGGCTTCATTATTTTCAGGATCACTATCACCGTCATCGACTGGATGGTTATTACGTGATTGGGATTGAGCCCGTCGATGTACGCTTGGTTGATGTGCAGTTGTTTGGATTGATGTTAGCCGATGCGGGAATGTTTGATGTATGAGAGGCTGTTCTGTTGAAGGCTCGATTACCGTTGGCTCCGAAGCTATTTGTTCGAAAGGCCATTGATATGGACTAAGGCCGACTAAAAACGTTTCCCACTGATTTACCGAATCGAAGTTGAACTGAGATGTATCATGCATCGGATTCATTTGATGAGAATATCCTTGATCTTCATCGCCTTCACTCATCGGAATGTCTGAATAGGGTTGCTCCGGAAGTTTACTGTAGGGGCGAAATCTTATATTCATATTTCTATCATCGTCGGCTATTATCGGTGCAACAATGTTCTCCTCTTCATACCGTATTCCTTAATTTTTAATCAAATGTTCTGTTCCCACACCATGATCATCTTCGTTTGTTTCCTTGAACGGTTGAAATGTTTCTAATGACGACAAAATTTACCTTTCTGATGGTGACTAATGATTTTTCGATATAAATATTTATAACACCATCACCGATACGATATGCTCTAAATAAGTTTGTAAGATCATCAGAGTCAGACAATTCGGCAAATACAAGCTCATTCCCTATACGTAATGAAACAGTAAGTGTAATAGAATGTTCTTCCGGTCGTGTCCGACTGACTTTGTACATTTTCTCTATAAACTCATCAAATGATATATTCTCCGTGACAGTGACAATCCTCCGATGTCCTCCATTATAAGTATTATCTCTCACGCGTACGAAATCAAAATGGCAAAGAAGGGGAACATCCATTTCAACCTACAATATTTACAAAATTAAAATTAAAATTAGTTGTTTATAAAGAGTTATACTTGACTTAGCGCTACAATTGTTTAAAAATATTATTAAAAATTAAATGAATGAAAACTTTTGCGTTTTTATCAATCATAGGTTATCGCTCGATATCCTAAGATATCGGGCCGATATCCTAAGATATATAGCCGATGGATGGACTTTTAACGTAAACCATAATCCAAAAACTAAAAAAAAAAAACCTCTTTAAGATATCGTCCGATAACTTAAGATATCGGTCGATATCTTAAGATATCGTCCGATAACTTAAGTTATCGGTCGATAATATAAGTTATCGGTCGATAACTTAAGATATCGGCCGATATCTTAAGATATCGACCGATAACTTAAGTTATCGACTGATAACTTATATATCTTGGACTACCTACAATGTTTTGAGAAATTGGGAAAATAATAACTTAAAAGATATTGTACTCGATATCTTACCTAGCCTGTTGTATTCTCTATGTTATACGACCTTTAGTGGAATCTCGAAATCGCTTTCAAAGAGAGATAAAAATTGTTAAAAAATGATACAAAAATTCTAGATTTAATGCTTGCATAGAGAAGCATATATATAGATATCTGACGTGCACGCGGCTAGGCTTGGAGCTGGCCATTTATGCAAGGATTGAAACTATAGGGTCATTTCTGCAAATACGCAAATATATAGGGCCGAAAGTGCAAATTTTCCTTTTAATTATAATAATTTACTAATAAAAATTTATAACATTTTATATAAAATCTAGCTTTGACCAAAAAAAAATTGTACTGATACGATGTAAATTTATGTAGTAGTAGACTCTTTCTATAAGCAGGTTTCGAGTTTGAGTAGAAATAAAATTTGTGTAAAAGTCAGTTTAACTAAAAGTCAAAGTTTGACTAAAGGTCAAACTATTGACTAATACAATTGAAAATCTAGTATCAAATTATACATCAACACGACAATATCATTTTTTCGCCATCAAATTATTGGAGTCAAAGTTTAATAAAAAGTAAATTTTAATTAAAAGTCAAAGTTTGACCTTAAAGTCAACCTTTGAACCCTAAAAATTTGATAATATATTACTAACTTAGAACTTATTATCATGTTTCAATAGTCAAAGTTTGATCAAAAGTCAAAACTTTATATAGCCTATTAATTTAATTAAAGTTTGATTAAACTTCAAACTTTGACCAAAGTCAAATATTAGCTGAAAAGAGTACGATGTAGATAATGTAGTGGTCATAGTGATCGTGTCGATATGATGGTCATAGAAATTGAAGTTACTTTTTAATAATCAAAAAATAAATTTTTTTTCTTTTAAGTAGGAAACTCAATTTCAGCCACTTAAATGATTTGGTGTATGAAAAATATATTTTGATACGGGGTCGGCTTAATTTCATTTCCATTTCCTTAAATAGCTGTCAAACAACAATAATTGAAAACTAAATTTCAATTCCACTGTAAAATTACATTTCCATGTTATCAAACAAGGCCTCAGAGGAGGAAATTAGAAAAACGCACCTGATTTAAAAACGGGTGACGCTGTTATCCCAAAACGAAATTTTTGGGATAAAAAGGGTTTCATGGATATTAGAAGTTCTAAGAGCAGTGAGATTGAAAATAGCCGACACGTGTGGCTAGAAGGAGAGTTTAGGTTTCAAAAGGGATTCCGGCTGGTCGTCTTCTCCACTCAACCACCGTCGTCTCCACCGCCCACTGCCTGCCCTTTTGTACCAACTGATGGCCATCTGGGTAAAGGACATTTGAAATAGTGTCCTTGAGATACCTAAGAATTTGTTAACCAACTTGCCAATGGAACTGCCTGTTGCAGGTATGAGAAATACAAGTGAGTAGAAGTCACGAATTGCTTTGCACCAAAAACTCCCATAAACCATGGAGTCAAAGATAAGAATATACCCATCTTCTGTCAACTGGGAACCCTTCTTGCTAAAATTGACCTCTATCCTTTATCAAATCAAGAGAGAGAGAGAGAGAGAGGCTTACAATATTGATATTTATATTAGCAAACAGATCGGCGTTAATTGATCTGCATAACAGATCTGCAAAATAGATCTGAGGGCGATAGGGCTGGACGATGAAGCTATCAGGTACCCCTTGGAGAAGACAGATTGGGCACTGTGATTTTTGAAATGGTTTAAAAAGAGAAGATGACTGGGGTCGGCAATGGAGACGGCGGTAGGTTTGAGAAGACGACCAGCGGGGTCCCTTTTGAAAAATAAGCTCTCATTCTAAAGTCTCCTCGAAATAGAAGGGCAATTTTGGGGGTTTTTACAAATACTCCCCTGAGTTATGTTGATATTACAAATAACCCCCCAGTGATAGTTATTTGCTTTAAACCCCTTAAGTTAGCATTTTGGTTTTCATAAAACACCCTCTTTAACGGATGCTACTTTAAATGATTAACCAACCGATAAAGAGTAGCCTAAATCTCATATTTATCCTTTTTTAAATTAAATTACTAAATTGCCACCCTCTCTACCCCTCCACTTACAAAAAAGAGTAGTTTTAAATCCACCCACCAAATATTTGAGTTCACCCATGCTGAAAAGCATTGACTGCATTGAATCGGACGATGGAGATCATTTATCGTCCCAACCTTTCACACGATGGATCTTGAGATCAGGGTGGCACTATTAGACGATTGATTGCATTGAATCGGACGATGGAGATCATTTACCATCCCAACCTTTCACACGATGTATCTTGAGATCATGGTGGCACCATCAAACAGTTGACTGCATTGAATTGGACGATGGAGGTCGTTTATCGTCCCAACCATTCACGCGATAGATCTTGAGATCATGGTGGCACCATCAGACGATTGATTACATTGAATCGGACGATGGAGATTGTTTATCGTCCCAACCTTTCACACGATAGATCTTGAGATCATGGTGGCACCATCGGATGGTTGATTTTTTATTTTATATGGTGCACACCCAAATAAATGACCTTAAAATTAATTTTAACTGTATACATGATGTTAAGGTAAGTTTTCTGAAATGTGTGCCACAAAATAAAACACTGATCGTCTAATGGAATGTCCAAACGATCTCCATCGTCTTATTCAATGCAATCAATGTGTTTTAGCGTAGGTGAACTCAAAGATTCGGTGGATGAAAGCAGACGCGGTTAGATAATCCAATTCCTAAAAATGGGCCTTGAATCATATAGGAAATTGGAGGGACGAATATTTTAAGTGGAACATATAGATTGAAGGTTTTCTTTTCAAGAATAATTGCATCGTTTGCCACAAATCCTCCATTGGTTGAGTATTCGTCCAAACGTTGGCATGCTTTAATGAAGGAATCACCCATCTGATGAGTCTTGAATCTGCTGGATAAATGAAGGGCCTTTTTAGAAGAGTACGTTAAATCCACCCACTAAATCCTTAAGTTCACGGAAGCTGAAACACGTTGATTGAATTGAATCGAACGATGGAGATCATTTATCCTCCCAATCTTTCACATGATGGATCTTGAGATCATGATCGTACCATCAGACGGTCAGTGTTTTATTTCACGTGGCATACATCTCAAAAAAGTGACCTTAACATCACGTGCATGCTTAAAATTGATATTGAGGTCACTTTTAGGGGTGTGTACCAGATGAAATAAAAAATCGGTCGTTTGATGGTACACCCATGATCTAAAGATCGATCTCATGAAAGATTGAGACGATAAAAAATTTCCATCATTTGATTCAATGCAGTCGATGTATTTCAGCGTGGGTGAACTCAAAGATTTTGTGGGTGGATTTAAAGGAACTCCTTTTAGAATAGTGGTCAATTATAATGGCATGACTTGTAAATAAAGGTGAATGAAGGGCCTTTTAGAATAGTGATAAACTTTAATGGCATAACTTGTAAATATAGATGAATGAAGGGCCTTTTAGAATGGTGGTATTTTTAAAATATTGGTTGCATTAAGGGCAAAATAGGCTTTCCGTCTATAAACTCACGACTAATTAACGACGGGGGGGTTATATGAAATAAAAATACAAAAGTAGGGGCTGCAGAATAAATACCCATAACTCAAAGGGTTTCTTATAATATTAGCATAACACGGGGGGTATATGCAAAAAACCCCAATTTTGGCTTCTTATTTACACAGTCAATATCGACTATATACACAATCGTCATCGATTGTGTAAACCGTCGATGTTGACTATATACACAGTCGTCATCGATTGTGTAAACAGTCGATGTCGACTGTTAAAAATAAAAAAAATAAAAAAATTATGCAATCGATGGCTATAGAGTCGCTATCGATTGTGTAAACAATCGATGTCGATTGTATATACAGTCGTCATCGATTATATAGACAGTTGATGTTGATTATTTATTTTTATTTTTTTAACAGGTGATATCATATTTTTTTCGTATTTATCTTCGACACCATCGATTTTATATTGTGGCTTTCAAGTCAGACGATATAAATCCCGTTTCACATCGCGTAAATATAAAAAATTGCAAATATTTAAAATTTTAAACTATATAGAATTAAAAAAATGTAAGAAGGGGTATTTTTGACTTTTTGTGCTAGCTAAAAAATGGCTTAACTAAAAGCTAGTCGGTTTGAATAAAAATGAAAATATAAGGTCTGTAACGTAAAAAGTGCATCTAAGGGTCCATCAGGTAAATTTCTCCAAAACTATTGAATGGGAATAAAAATGGGCTCCTAATAAAAAATAATATAATAAATTTTTGGCCCAGGGGACCATTTCGTTTCATCATTAAAACGTGCATTGCACTAGTTTTCAACCCGATCCACGTGATCGGCCACTGCGTCATTCACATTTTCAATCTAAAGTGTAGAAATTGCGTAAAGCGACGAAAACCACTTTTCAGCAATAAACTATAGCAGTGTACTTTATATCTCGCAAAATTAATGAAAGCGGTGTTAAAGCAAATACGCAGATTAGACAAACGCTCAAGATTGCATCAAAACAGAAAATTCAGAGTTTGCAAGTCTGGTTGAAAATCTCGGTTTCGCTATATGTGTCGTTCATCACCATAACCGATATGTATTATCGGATTTGAATTAGTGCTACAGGATACATTTTGATATATATATATATATATATATATATATATATATATATATATATAGAGAGAGAGAGAGAGAGAGAGAGAGAGAAAAGTGTAACATATCCCAATGATCCATTTGAAAACTTAAATATTGTTTTTTTTTTATGTCTCTACCGAGACATTAAATAAAATATTGTTTTTATGTTAGGTGGAGCTGGGGTGCATTGTTTAGATTATGATTATAAAAAAAAAATTTATTTTTTTATTTTTTTTTAAATAAAAAATAAAAAAAATAGGCCGATACTTATCGGCAGATTCATATCGGTTCTCAAAGGACCGACACCCGATACCGATACTGATTTTGTTACCTTTCCCGTCCTCCCACATATATATATATATATATATTCTGGAATTTTGAACCATATTTGCAAGTGCAAAAAATGACTTGGTCCATAGTGACAAATTTCGTTTTTGGCAATATATTGGTCAGGGTTATTTCGGTTCATTTCGGATAAATTTCAGGAAAATTTTGAAAAAGTTTCAGAAAATTTTCGGTGAGTATGAATTTTATTTATTATTTTTATTATATAATATTTATAAAAGTCTTATTTATTGTTTTAAAATGGTTGAGATTAAAAAAATTTCTTTAATTGCAGCGAAATTTCAGCAATTTTGGAGAAATCCTTGAAATTTCGCCGAAAGTTTCGTCTAACCCCTGTTTCGGTGAATTTCGGAGAAATTTGTTACTATGCCTAATACAATAGAGCCAAATTTAGAAAAATAGGATCCATTGGTATTCATTTCAGAGTAGTGTAACTCTGTTCGTGCCCACGCGTTCTCTGAAAGCACCACGTCCCAGACCCCTTGAAAATCGTTGATTTCTTCAGATCAGATGATGTAGATCATGTTTCACTCCAAGCTTCCTGAGAATGGATCTTCAAATCATTGCGCACCTATCAGAGAGCCAGTTTTTTACTTCATATGTTACAAATCCCCAAAAAATGATTCTTCAATCATATAGCACACATCATGTCCAAACATGATTCTATGGCTATTTTTGGGGATTTCTAAAACATTAAATCCAAATCTGATCGTTTGATAGGTGCGACAAGATCTCAAGATCCATTGTGTCGAATATATGAGTGAAACATGATCTACATCATCTAATTCGAAACAATCAACGAGTTGTAAGGGGTCTGGGACACGAGCGCTTTAAACGTGTGGGCGCGAGCAGAGGTGCCTTTCAGAGCATTATACCATAGATCAAAAATCCGGTACGTATTGTCCAGCTCAAAAATCGATATATACCAGACGATATGTATTGGTTTCAGACAATATTTATATCGATTTCGGAAGGGCACTTCTGTTCGTTCGTTACATTTAAAAATTGTATGAGAGGTACTTTCAAAAATATCGATACGTATCGGTGTTCGACGAGATTTTGATCAACGTATTATACTTATTTGAAAACATTCAACGAAAAACGATTAACACTGAGGTTTCGAAAAATATGGTGCCAACATGATATTACCATAGTGCCCTGCTCTCTCCTAAATGTCCCAAATGAGAAAGAAGACAGACTTGGACGGCTTAATCTCTTTTCACCGACAGTATTCACCTATCCGATTTTCTTCCTCTCTCTTACTTCTATTAGAAGCCACAAGATTTCTCATTGATCTTTTTCTTGTCTCTTGCTTCTCTCAGATACCAAAACCTGCCATTGATGCAGCCTATACAGAAACTCTTCTGTAGAACGTCGTAAATCGGCTCCATCCTTTATTTAGGAACTTTTCAAAAGAGTTATAATACGCTGAAACTTTTTACGAATATTCCCTTTTTTGTCCTTTCTAAAATGCACTAAAGATAGATTAACAAAACATATGGCAATGGCCGTTTCTGCACACTCGAAAACCACCTGACCCTGATTAAGATGGCTTTCAAACCCATCTTCAAGCTTAATCAGATCTAGATGATGGCTTTGTGCACTAGATGGCACCAATTAGTTAAATCCTAGTACAATACGGACTGAATCAATGATAGCAACTTACTTTCCTCATAATACGGTCAAGTCCAACGGCTGCTCGTCATTCTACCGGCAATGGTCAGGTCCAGTTAGGTTTAACCAGATTTCAAGTTCAACCCCATCTGCTATCCTTCGAAATACGAGAATCTTGACTTTCTTAGTCCTAACTTTTAATAGGATGACGAGCAGCCAAGATACCCCTATTTCCAAGGGCAGCTCGAAATTTGGTTCAACCTAGTTGGACTTGATCATTGCCCGTTACTCTGCTCGAACATGATGACGTCAACAAGCTCACAGATGGTTCTCTAGGTGATAAATCGTGTGAAAAGCAGACTTTCACACATTTCTGTGGGCATTTGCTAGGGTATGGTTGATATTTATTGGGTACCTCTCTCTGGACAACGTACTAATCAAATTATAATTTGTGAGAGATACAAATGAAATGAATCGGACAAATATGGCGTGATGTGACTGGCTGCACACATAGTGGGGCTCAAGCACTTGAGCCCGTCGCGTCTCGCCGCATAAGCTGTTTATCTATTAAAATTTATCCACCGTTTATAAATTTCCACTGCTATCCATGTTGTGCCTACCCAATTACTAAGTGCACATATGCTGAAAAGCAATTAACTACATTGAATTGGGCCATCGAGACCATTTTTCATTTCAATCCTCCACACAAGGGCTCATGAGACCATGAGCGTGTTATCAGACGACCATTCTTTAATTTTATGTGGCATGGATCCTAACAAATTGGCCCTTAAATCACAAGGCACAAATCACACTCCAACAGAATTTTAGGGCAACTTTATAGGATTTGTATGACATAGATTAAAAACTTGATTGTGTAATGGCACACTCTCATAAGATTCTTTCTATGGAAAATTGGAACATAGAAGGAACACCTTCATCTAATTCAACATGATCAACCGTTTGTAGGTCCCCATCAGTAACCTGGTAGGCTCGAATAGAGGCACCACCGTATTTGTTAGGTCACGTTTAATTGCCCCCATCAAAATCTCTAAAAGCACCCACTTGGGGACGGGTGGGTAAAGCTCTGGTGGGAGCAATTATTCCCAATATATATATATATATATATAAAAGCATCCTACACACAATTAACGTGGCTCTGTTACAACCACGTAAAGAGAAGCGGGCATGTGGTACAGGTCCATATCAAACGTAGCATTTTTCTTCTTTCTTCTTCCAATTACATAAGGAGGATGCTGAGTCTCTTCGCTCTCAATCATCCTCCACGTTAGATCTGAAGGAGTAATTAAACAGCAGCTGCCCGACCGACCCTCTCTTGAATATGTTCCCTACGGGCAGAAAGTTTGGGCAGAGCTCTCGCTCCTCCAATTGCGTTCCAAGCTTGTTAGAGCAAGTTGTACGGGCACGACCCTCCGAAAATCCTTTCTCTCAGGTACCCGTTGGTGGCAGTTTGTTTCAAGGGAATTTTTCTGATCCGGGCCTTCTTTCCAATCAAATTTCTCATACTGAAACGGTAAATTTTGTTCATTTATTTTTCTGCTCCATTTCATAGATTGAGTGCCCTTAAATCGGATGATGGAGATCTTGTTTTGTACTAATCTTCCACAAATATTTTTATAGATCATGGGCGGGCATTTCATTAGATGATTAATTTTATCTTAAAATCATGTGGCACGCATCACACTCAAACATAATTTTAGGGTTGTTTATAGGACATGTGCAATATGGAATTAATAATTGGCCGTCTAATCAAACACTCCTGATCTAACGATACATTGTGTGGATGATTGATACGAAAACAATGGGTGCAAACAATGTTACGCTTTTCGAAATTTTGGAGCTCTGGAATTCTGGACAACAGAGATCCTTTTTAGTTCCAATCTTCTACACCAATAGTCTTTAGAGCTCGATTCAGTTTTTCTATTTCACGTAGCACACATTGCAAAAGTGATCTTCTAGCATTTTGTGTGTCGTTTGGTCTTCTAAGTTAATTTTTTGGGATGGAAGAACATGTGAAATAGAAAACTAATCGCCTCGTGATATTCAGCCGTACTTAATATTGATGGTTAGTGTTTGGGGGGGATTAGTACTTAATAGCAGCCCCCTTAAAAATAAATATTGAAACGTGTAATTTCATGGACGGCAGCTTTGTCCACACCTATTAATGGTGTAAGATCATTTAATCTATTAAAAATAAATGTTATAGTAAAAAAATTTATAACTTAAATATTTTAAAAAAACAATATTTTTACGGATCTCAGAACTTCAAAAAATCATGAAAGCATTATTTTCTTTTAAGATTTAAGTTCTGAAATTTTTTAGCTTCTAAGTTGACGATTTTTTATTTTACTCGTTTCTTTCCCTATTTGCAAACCGCTTATTCCTTTGTCATGTTACTCAACGATATTGCAATCCATTACAGGTAACAAAAGAAGAGTCCCATGAGAAAAATATTCATGTTGATACTGAAATGAAAGGCAATGTGCACAAGATTGTCGATGAGGTTCTTTTCCTATCTTCCAATGGTAATTTTATTAACACCCATATAATCTTAGAGGACACTAACGCCAAAAATCATAGTATGCTTTGAATTAGACAATAGAGATGGCTATTTTCCTAACATCGCACATACGGAATCTTGAGATCATATGGGAATATTACGTGTCCAATTTTTATTTCACATGGCAACATCTCAGAAAAGTGACAAAAAATCAAGTGGTATAGATTACTCGGAAACCTGATTTTGAGAACACTTTCTTGGGATGTGCGCCACATGGAATAAAAATGATCATATGATGCTATGCCCATCAAAATCCCTTGTGTGCAAGATCGGGGAGAAAAACAATCTCCATGGTCTGATTCAAAGCAGTCAATGCCCTCTAAGATTGTGTGAGTATTAATAAAGCTACTCTTATTTCAATTAAAAGATTTTTTATCGGTCAATATGTATATTGGATATTTGGATTACAATTGTTTCTTTTCTATTTTTATCCATGTTCTTCACACCATTGCAATGAAGATAAATGATGAAGCACAAGAGGCCATTGTTGTCACCCCGCAAAACTTAACAAATCCTCCAAGCTCAAAGTTCTTAGGTACTCACTACAAAAAATAAGACTATTAGCTGATTCAAAGCAGTCAATGCCCTCTAAGATTGTGTGAGTATTAATAAAGCTACTCTTATTTCAATAAAAAGATTTTTTATTGGTCAATATGCATATTGGATATTTGGATTACAATTGTTTCTTTTCTATTTTTATCCATGTTCTTCACACCATTGCAATGAAGATAAATGATGAGGCATAAGAGGCCATTGTCGTCACCCCGCAAAACTGAACAAATCCTCCAAGCTCAAAGTTCTTAGGTAATATTACTATATTTGCTTTATTTTTTATTATTGGTCACTTACTTCTGAAAACACATTTTTCAGTTAATTGTTAGTTTTCTCCTTGTGTGGGTTACCCAATTCTTGTTAATGTTCTCGGAAATCTTTTCAACATTGATCAAAATTGTTATATTTTTTTTAGATATAAAAAATAATAACTAAATTCTTTAGTTCTAAGACATGAATAATTATTTGGGTTCTTTGCAAATACCCCCTATGTTATGCTAAAATTTCATAAAATCTCATAAGTTATGCTTATTTACACTGCACCCTCTATTTTTATGTTTCCTTTACAAATATCCCTGCCATTAAATGACAGTTAATTAGGTGCCATTTCTTCAATTAAATGACGTATTTGCCCTTAATATTATATATAAAATGGTCATTGTATTTTTTTCAACTTTGATCGCATTTTAAACGGTGGATAAGCATCGAATCTTGCCCAAATTTTTTGGGTGGAATATAATTGATCTCCTCTAAGTTGCTGTGTTACTCGATTTTTGATTTGGCTGTCCATGATATTCAGTTGGTACATAATAATGGTAGGGTCGAGATGGTACCAAGGGGGTAACATTTTAGTGCTACCCACGAGTCTAATGAGTGTCATGGACACCCAAATCGAAAATTAGGTAATACGGTAACTTATAGGAGATCAATCATGTTCCTCCCAAAAAATTTGGGCAGGATTCGATGCTTATCCACCGTTTAAAATGCGGTCAAAATTGAAAAAAATACAATGATCATTTTGTATATAATATTAAGTAAGGGCAAATCCGTCATTTAATTGAAGAAATGACGTCTAATTAACTATCATTTAACGGAAGGGGATATTTATAAAAAAAACACAAAAATAAGGGATGTAATGTAAATTGGCATAACTCAAAGAGTTTTATACAATTTCAGCATAACTAAGGGTATTTGCAAAAAACCCTTATTATTTTTTAAATGTAATTATATGTTTATGCGCGCACACACGCATAAGCAAAATCGTGATTTTGGTTTAGCGTTGAGCAAAGCAAGATATCTCTACAAGTGTGCACCCTCCACCACCATGATTTTGGTTTAGCGTTGAGCAAAGCAAGATATTTCTACAACTGTGCACCCTCCACCACCATGATCTCACACAGACCTACACTCATACACTCACATATATTGGAGAAGGGTTCCAAATTCATGGCTCTATTAAGCGCCACAAAATCATCAAGGGTAGCTCTATTTGCACCCAAGCGTTCTCTAAAAGCAGCGCTTATATCTCAGACCTCTTGAAAAACGTTTATTGCTTCGGATCAGATGATGAAGATTATGTTTCACCTCAATCTTCCATACTACGGATCATTAGATCATGACGCATTTATCAGACGATTTGTTTTTGATTCAATGTGTCACAGACTACTTGCATGCCCAATCTTGTTTAAAATCTAAATAAATCTAGTATTCTAAGCATATCTAAGTAATCAGCTAATTATTTGGACATCATTTAATTCAAAATTAAAATGCAGTAGTATTCTTTCTCTTATCCTTTGTCATTTAAAGCCGTTTTTTTTATCTTTTTCCTATTGTCCTTGAAAGTTCCATTAAAATTGTAGGTTCAGATAGAGGAAATCAACTACATATTCTTGATTCTGATGGTCCCTCATTTACGTGGTGTATAGCAGTCATCAAAATAGCGGTTTTGTTTTCGGTTTCAGACATGATAGAAATAAAAAATTTGACGATAGAAACAAAAAATTCTGATGATCTTTGCCAAGACTTTTAGTAAACGGATCCGTTAGATTTTTTGCAGACCTGACCCCAATTAATGAGATTACTCCATCTCTAAGTAATTATTTTACCTAGCTATGTCTTAGATCAATGTGTCTATTTTTTCTATTATACGTTTGACTATAAGCCTTTGATAGTATTGCTTCACTATCACAATGTATAGAGATAGGTGACAATGATTTAATCATAATTGAAATTTCTATTAGTAAATTCCTTAATCATTTTGCTTCTTTTTCACTTGCCGCTAAGGTAATTAATTTCGATTCCATAGTAGAATGTGTGATGCAAGTCTGCTTATTTGATCCCCATGAGATCGCAGCACCTCCAAAAGTGAATATTCATCCACTTGTAGACTTTGATTCTTCCGAATCAGATATCCAACTTGCATTGCTATATTCTTCTAAAACTTGAGGATATCCAAAAAATTGTAAATCATAATTAATAGTACCCTTTAAATATCTAAAAACAAGCGAAATAGCATTCCAATGAACAGAACTAAGGTTATTTGTAAATCTACTTCACTTACTTACTGCAAATGTGATATCAGGTCGTGTATAATGCATTACATATATAAGGCTACCAATAACCCTTGCATATTCTAACTATTGTACATATCGTTGGTGTATTTTAAGTGTAACCCTTGCAAGTGCACAAGATCTATTGCAGTATGGCAAGAACAAAGGTGTCGAACCCACAGGGAAATCTTGAATTTTAATTAATTCTTTCAGAGATTTAAAAACGTCCCCAAGAAAGTACCAAAGGGCAGATTCAATTTAACCAAAAATTTATCACTTTTTCTACAAGCAAGAAAAATAAATTAATCTAAACAACTAATTACTGATGAATCTAAGAATAATATTGAAATAAGATCAAGAAATATGCTACCCCAGATTTGTACCCCCCTTTCATTAAAGAATCATTCACACCATCACCATCATTCATTCATAAAAATGATTTGAAATAAAGTATGATCATCAATCCGGCATACCCTATCTAAAAACAATGACTCGATATCATTGCGGTATGAGTCATGAGATTAAAACAATAAAAACATTAGACTATGGTATTAATCATAAATATGGGTACTTATCTAGGATCGCGTATTTCTCGATCTCTTGATTTAATTTCATCTTTGGTGTATGATCTCCTTGTTCATTCAAAGCCGATTCCTTTTTATTTCTTCCAAAATCTTTGGTTACAATGCCTTTTCCTAAATACAATCTATGAATATAAAAGAAAGACAGTGTAAATCCTAAGTACAATCTACCCAAATCAATCCCTAGAAGAAGGAGAAAGAAGAACTCTTGAAAAGTTGCTTAGAGGAGTCTAAAACCAAAAATAATAATGAATAAACAATCCTCTAAAAAAAACTCTCTAAAAAATCTCTAATTATTTCCTCTAATTCCTCTCTCTAATTCCTATCCCTAATTCTTGCCTAATTTCCTTTCTTTTATTCCCCTTTTTCGAAGTGTTTGATCCGCTTTAAATAGAGCTGAAGTTTCCCAGCCACAAAGGTGTTCCAACTCGAAAATTTTGGGTCGATTAATTGACCCAATAGGGTCGATGCATCGACCTCCCAGATTTTCGTGAATTCCCGCCGAACTTTACATCAGACATTGCTTCAGTATTGTAGTCATAACTTTCTGTCCCGAACTCGGATTGAGGCGATTCTTGATCTGTTGGAAAGCTGATAGAAAGATCTACAACTTTTGTGTTTTAACAATTTTATAATGTGGCCGTCTTGAATGTCCAAATTGAGCTACAAGTCGCACCAAGTTCTCGATGACCCAAAGTTGCAGTGTTTTGACATTATTTTCAAAATTCTTGGGCTGTTTGCTGCACTTGGCTTGTATTTACCTGAAACACTTCAAATCTAATAATTTTTATCAGATAGCCTTCATCGGATAGCTAAATATAGGTATCTAGGGGTGAAATATCATCATATTTCACTACTCATCAATCGTCCATCATTTTTAGTCAATTTAAGATTAATATCTAAAGGTGTATTGGCAAATTTTAAATCAAAATAATTAAATCTTTTCAAAATCTTTTCAACATAATGAGATTGAGTTAAAGTTAACGTATTTTCATTTCTTTCAAGTTTGATTCCTAAAATTACATCTGCTTGACCCATGTCTTTCATGTTAAAAGATGAACTTAAGAAGTTTTTAGTTTCTAAAATAACTTCTAAATTAGTTCCAAAAATAAGTAAATCATCTACATAAAGACATATAATAATACCATTATTATGAGAAAATTTATAATACATACATTTGTTGGCTTCATTAGTTTTGAATTCAAAATTGGTAATAATATTATCAAACTTTTCATGCTACTGTTTTGGTGCTTGTTTAGCCCATATAGAGATTTAATAAGTTTACATACTTTCTTTTCTTGTCCAGCTAGAACAAATCTTTCTGGTTGTTCCATATAAAAGCAGTTTTAACATTCATTTGATGGATTTGTAACTTATGTATAGAAGCTAAGAGAATTAGAAGTCTGATAGTCAAAATTCTAGCAACGGGTGCGTAGGTGTCAAAATAATCAACACCTTCCTTTTGTCTATATCATTTGACAATTAATCTTGGCTTAAATTTTTCTATAGTTCCATCTGTTCTAAATTTTCTTTTAAATATTCATCTACATCTTATGGGTTTAAATCCTTCTGGTAAGTCTACTAATTTTCATGTTTTGTTTCCCATTATTGAATCCATTTCATCATTGATTGCTTCTTTCCGAAAAGTACTATCTCTAGATTTCATTGCGTTGTTAAAAGTGATAGGATCATCGTCCACATTTAGACACAAATGTTTCTTAGTACTTTTGGTCCTATTTCCTTCAATCAAATAGATATAATAGTCTTTTGAAAGACTGGTTTCAAATCGTTGACGTTTACTTCGTCGAGGTTCAATGATGACCTCTTCATCACTTGAAGATCCAATAACTTCTTTAGATTTAGAAGATTCTCCATCTTCAAAAGTTTTACTTTCAATATTTAATTTATTAGTTAGAGTAGTGAACTTAGATTCATAAAATATAGCATCTCTAGATTCTATTATAGTATTTTTATCGATGTTATCATTAGATTTCATAATTAGAAATCTATAATCTTTACTATTTTGTGCATAGCCAACAAATGCACACTCAATAGATCTAATTCCTATCTTAGGTCTTTTAGGATATACTTATCTAACAAGTGCCCTATACCCTCACACTTTAAAATATGTTAGACTAGGTTTTCGATTCTTCCAAAGTTTATATGGTGTAGTTAAACTTTTCTTATGTGGAATTTTATTCAAAAAGAGTAACAGTTAACAAAGTTTTTCCCCCCATAATTTTTATCGGAATTAGCGTTAACTAACATTGCATTAGTCATTTCTACTAATATTCTATTTTTTCTTTCGGCAACTCCATTTTATTGTGGCGTATAAGGAGCCGTCACCTTATGACGAATTTCATGAATTTCACAGAAATCAAAGAATTCATTTGACATGTATTCTCCACCCCGATCAGATCTAATGACTTTTATTCTTTTATTTAATTAATTTTCTACTAATACTTTATAAATCTTAAATTTTTCAAAAGCCTCATTTTTAGTATTTAATAAATATATATGAGCATATTTCGAAAAATCATCTATAAAAGTAATAAAATATCATTTTCCTCCTCTAGTAGGAACATTGTTTAAATCACAAATATCACTGTATATTAAATCTAAGAAATATGAATTTCTAATAACACTAGGAAAATGTTTTCTAGTAATTTTAGTCTTAACATATATACTACAAGCACTACTATCAAAAGATTCATGTTTTGGAATTAACTCTAAGTTAGCCATGCATTTCATAGACATATAATTAACATGTCCTAATCTATCATACCATAAATTAGAAAGAGAGACCGAGTAAGAAGAATGAGAGATTTTATTAATTAAATCAGTTACATTGAATTTGAACATGCCTCTCATGGCATATCATTTTCCAACAAATTCGTCATTCTTGGATAAGATAAACTTATCCGATTCAAATACAAGTTTGAAACCATGTTTGATCAGTAAACCACCCGAAACGAGATTCTTGCAGATATCAAATACATTGAGCACATCAGTAAGTGTAACGACTTTTTCGGATATGAAATTCAATTTCACTTTTCCACGTCTTATGATCTTTGCTGTAAATGAGTTTCCCATGACGAGATCATGATCATCATCAGCTTTGTCATATATTCCAAACATGTCACGATTATTACACACATGTTTTGTGGCACCAGTGCCGATCCACCATTCATTGATGTCACCAATCAGATTGACTTCCGAAAGAACGGCTACAAAGTTGTTTTTCACTTCCATTGCATTCGCTTGATTCTTCAACTTCTTGGAGAGGCGATAATCCTGTTTGAAATGTCCGGGTTTCCCACAATGGTAGCAACCACCATTCTTTGATCCCATGGTCTTATTCTCCTTGGAATGAAAATATCCTCTCTTCCTCTTCTTAGACAGTCCACTAACAATCTTAAACTCAATCAAGTGTGTCTTTGATGTCATATTAATGTGATCTTCTGTTTTGTCCCTAACTCGGGATTCTTCCTCAATACGTAAATGAAGAAGAAAATCTTTCATAGAAATCTTCTCATTATTACACTTACAAATTTTTCGGTAATCTTTCTATGATGGAGGCAACTTGGCAATTACCGCACCAACCAGAAAATCCTCATCGAAATGAGAACCATTAGCAACCATATAATTTATAATAACTTGAAAATCATGAACTTGGCTAATAATAAGTTTATCATCAACCATCACAAAATTGAAAAACTGACTGATAATATAAGAATTATACCCTGCATCTTCAGTTTTATATATCTTTTCGAGTGCATCCCATAGTTCCTTCGAAGTGTCGTAGGTGCAGTAGACGTTGATAAAAGAATCTGACTGTGCATTTAAAATGTAGCCTTTGCAAGTGTAGTCGTCATCGTCTCATTTCTGCTTTTTACGGCCTTCAGCGAGGGTGGACGATTCGATAATTGTCGGACACGGAGTTGTGATAACGTATACAACTTTTAAGGTGGTTAACAGAAAATGCAATTTCTGTTGCCACCGTTTAAAATTCGAACCATCAAAACTATCTAACTTGTGGATGTTGTTAGGCAACGCTGGATGAATCTTATCATTCAGTAGAACAGAAGTGGATGACTGAATATGAGCCATAAAATCTCGGTTTAAAATTGCTATAAAAATAAGTTCGGGTTGCAAAAGAAGAAAAATATTGGAATGAAAATACGCAGATTTAGTTCGAGGCATGTCGTAATTCGTTGTCTTTAAACCGAGATTTGCCCCTGCCATTATGATCAAGTGGCCACCAAAAGATTACCGGCAAATCGATTTCAAGATACAACGAACCGGTAGCGTATTCTTGTGATCAGATTTGGTGAATCTGATTACACAACCAGAACACCAAATACCGCTTAAGGAAAGAACTCTTAAGCAAACTTTGAATTCAGGAAACATAAAAATTGAAAATGTAGTGAATAAAAGAAAGACCTCGGGTCCCCTTTTATAGAAATCAAAAGATGCAACCGTACCGATTGGACAGAACGGTTATAGTAACCGATCAGACACAACGGTTGCAAAAGATCTGTTTAGACACAATGGTTACAACTAATAGATTTTTTAAATTTTAAACGTTTTTTTTAAATTTAAATGCAAATGATAAAACACGGTTAGTTTTTCTTTTGTCCAAAAAATTATTTTATAAATGCACCGCATCGCAACGCCACGCCACATACGCGCGCTCGTCCCGTCTCGGCTCGGCGCGCGCGCATGTGTGTGACTGATGGGTTGCATGGCGGTGGAAGCTATAAAATTCGGTGCCCCTTGGGTGAAGGCTATAACCCTTGAGCCAAGACTATATATGATAACCCAAACCCTCAAAAGAATTTTACCCGATATGAGACTATTCACAATAGTCTAAAGAACAAAAACTTAAAATATTAAAATATTCAACAAAACATTCAATTCTTACGTACAGTTCCTACTAATCTGTTGTCTATATATTTTGAATAAGAGGGAACTACCTTTATTAAAAATACTTTTTTAAAAAAGTGTACAAAGCCCAAAGTCCGGCCCAAAGAGCGGGGTAGTGCTTGTCATATTCAAGCCCAATATGGCTTATGGCCGAGTTAGCTCAGGTTGGCCAAGCTGAGCCCGACTTATTCAAAGCCCTACCTACAAATTTGTTGAAGTTTAATCCCACATCGGTTAAATGATAGCCTTGACTCTCCTCTTATAATATTGTGGCCCCCTCTACTCATGTCAACTTATTCTAAGTTGGATCCACAGATTTCTCAAAATTAATTTTTTTTTTTGTTTATTATTAATAAAGCTAAAGTTAAAGTTATCCGCCCATTCATTGGTCATGTTCTAACACATTGTATACTCTTTTAAGCAGGAAAATAAGAGACTAAGAGTTGCCAAAAGGAGAGAAGCTAGTAAAAGTAATGGCAAATAATAATCTTATGTGATTAATGTAGGATTATAAAGTTCTTTCATTTCAAAGCTTGTTGAAGTCTTTAGTGAGTACAAAGCAAAACTAATATTGGTAAAGCAGATTAATGTCCTTGTATTTCATATATATGGATGGAGATGCTTGATATATAAATCCAGTAGCAAAAGAATCGATCAATCCGTTTTTTTCCTTTGAACTTTAGGATGAAAATCATCCACACTAAAAGACAAGTGTGATCATTCCAAGGTTTAATGGCTCTCCCATGGGATCAAAAATTTGGTTTACTACAGTTTCATACCAACTGAAATTTCTCACTATCCTAAATGTTCCTAGTTGTAAGAATTAATGTGATAAAATCTTATCCAAGGAAACATCCACGACACCCAATTAGGATCCAAAGCAACAAACTCATCATCAAACAAAAGGGCACTTTAGAAAAACAAACTTTGTAGCAAAAAATTCTAGAACTTTAACATTTAAAAAAAATAATACTTTCACGATTTTTTAAAGTTTAGAGATCCGTAAAAACATTATTTTTTAATGAGGATTTGAGATTTCACAGATCTCTGAACTTTAAAAAACTGTAAAAGCATTGTTTTTTTAAAACGTTTAAGTTTTGAACTATTTTGCAAAAAAAATTATTTTTTAAGGTTATTTTTCTAATTTTCCCTTTACAAAATGTGCAAACTTCTGTGGGGACTCTTTAAATCATATCAACCCATCTAAGTAACAACGTTTGAATCCACAACTTGTTGTCACCGTGTACTGATTTAATTTGTTAACTTGTTCAAATCATTAATACACACACACACACGATGATCCAATTGTTGGATCTTCTTCAAATGCAATAATAGATGATCCACTCAAAATCCAACGAGCACCAAGAACGCTAGAATCCTCAGTATGCTCCAATTCACGAGCAAAGATCTCCAAAAGTAATGGAGGTAGCACCCTTTTCATTTGACAATCAAGAAACAAAACAAAAGCATCTAAGAAAGGGATTTATGATTTTCTCTCTTCTTAATCAAAGTGTGGGTTCGATATTTCGCATAGGCATTAACCCGAAAAGAATAAAGTTGGCTTTATATAGGAAGGTTACAAATATCTCACAACATAATCTATGACTAGTGTTCCTTAACAACGTTACGGTCAACAGTGTCCAAAGATGACTGCCGATACGTTATGAATATCAATCCGACACACTTATGGGTTCATGTGGAGACTATCAAAAAGTTGTTTTAACAATCACCAAATGTATCTGCTTATCCAAATAGCATACACTTGGGGGCACGACAAGCCTAACACATGGGAGTGAATACATAAGTTTGACATGGATCATGATAACATAGGATCTAACATTCTCTCCTTTTCTCAAAATCTATTACAAACTAATGCCTACATATTGACTTAAAATTTAAAATTACATGCATCTCGAACCTTATCCATAATACAAAATGAAAATTACATGGAGTCATCACTCCCATAAAACCAAGCCAACTGTGAATGACATATACTCAAAGAAAAAACTCCAATCAAATGTTCAAATCCGTGCAATCTCATCACCTTGAAACATATTACCAAACATTTATTTTTAATTGTCAAGATTTGACAACGAAAAATAATCTTGTAAAGTGCAATTCAAGGATTCATTAAAAGGTAAAATCAATGCACAAATAGATCGAAAACACAAATCCATTCACTCATGATTTTAATAAGAAACTTAGTCCAATAGGAGGATAACAAAAGTTTCAAAAAACTATACAAAACAACCAAAGAAATCCATAGATCGACAACTTGAGAGTGCTCTTTAATGATCGACCGTCATGAGTCTCACGGTCGACTGTGAAGCATAAAATTTTCTCTTTCTGACAGTAAACGGAGAAATTTTTATCAACGGTGGATTGCGCCTCCAGGGTGGTCAATTATAAATGAAACTTCACGAATAAAAAATAATTCTTGGCCCAAAAATAAGCATCCAACCATCAACTATGACTAAAAAATATATAAATTCTAAATTTAAACCTATTTTAACAGATATAACATATTCATTAACCGAGGCACAAGAAAATCGTTTACTAAAAAATTTAAGTTTGAAAGAGCACGAAGATAATTTAACATGTGTTCCTATTAAACAATCTTACACTTCAAGTGTGGTTCATCACAAGCACACTAAATCAGGAGGAGCAATCTTGCTATACACTGTACAACTAGAGTTGAGCTAGTCATCAACAAAGACGGACACAAATAGGGTTATAGAAAATATATATGCATATTGTGAATGACACACTTAATAACATGTTTTGGTGCTCTTAGCTATATGTGGTAAAACATATAAATACATGTGTGTGGTAGAATAAAAAAAAAATTGAGAGAAAAGAGTTCAAGAATTAGTGAGAGAATGTAAGTCCAAGAAGAAGGTTAATAGGAAGAGTGAGCTTGGAGAGATTGTACAAAGAGAGGTTGATTTCTTTGTGGATAGCAATCAAAGCTTCCATTCTTCAGAACGAGTTTGCGGGTTGTTCAAGTCGTCGGTGTTCTTCATAGTGGATTTTCTTGTCACCCCCGTGAATATAGGTATAGCCGAACCACGTAAATCTCGCGTATGAGTATCCTAACTTGCTATTTACTTTCTTATCTAGTCATTTACTTTGATTGGTTGCTAGTTATATAGTTCATAGGCTGTTGGTTGTGGAACCATGGTGTAAGTTCCTACACAAGGTGTTTCTCTTTGGTGGTTAGCTTCCGTAATGTCAAGGATATCTCTCGTCAGGTTTCAACAATCGGTATCAGAGCCACTTGTCAGATCAGGGTGGTAAAGGTCCGATTTGAGGTGTTTGGCTTGAGTCATGGGCTGTGCACACAAGGTGTTTGTTGAAATTTATGAGAGAAGCTGGTTGTTAAACTAGCGGATAAATGGCATCGACTAGTGGAACAGTTAAAGTTGGGAAGTATGAGATAGAGAAATTCAATGGAGAGAATGATTTTTCCTATTGGAGAATACAAATGAAGAATTTATTAATCTCACAGAAATTGCACAAAGCTTTGGCGGGTAAAGAAAAGAAACACATAAACATGTCCGTTGAGGATTGTGAAGAGCCAGATCTTGAAGCACGAGCGTCGATCATTCTATGCCTTGAAAGAGATGTTGCTTTCTTGGTTGATGGTGAGGTAACGGTTGCGGATGTGTGGTCAAAGTTAGAGGTAAACTTCATGACGAAGACTCTAACAAATCGTATCTATTTGAAGTCCAAATTGTATACTTGCAAGATGGAGGAAGGCACACCAATTCGAGAGTACATCAATAAATTTGATAGATGCATATCAGATTTGACGGACATTGATGTGAAGGTAGATAATGAGGATCAAGCACTTCTACTACTTCTTTCATTGTCAAAGTCTTATAAGAACCTTGTACAAATATTGATGCTTGTGGGTGAATATCTTACAATGAATGAGACTAGAATATCACTTCTAGTGGATGATCTTCGGAAGATGGCAACTAGTGGAATGACTACTAGTAGTAACAAGGAGCAAACACAAGGGCTGTTTGTAAGAGGTAGAAGCAATGAGCGAGGAAAAGGTAAGGGAGGAAAGTCTAGGTCGAGTTCTAGACCTCTTATAGAAAGACCGTGTTTCAAATGCGGTGAGCTTGAGCATTTCAAAGTAAATTGTCCTAACAAAAAAGTGGGATGGAAGAATAATAACAAAAAGTGGGAAGGTACAAGGCAAGCAAGAGGCTAGTTATGTATCGGAAGAAGGGGGCAACGATGAATGTTACTCAGTCATTGGTGATGAAGAAATCTCTGGTAAGTGGATTCTTGATTCGGGTTGCTCTTACCATATGTGTCCTAATAGGAAGTGATTTACTACCTATAGAAGCATTGATGGTGGAACCGTATTGATGGGGAATAATCATTCTTATAAAACGGTGGGACTTGGTTCGATTAGAATCAAGATGCATGATGGAGTGGTCAGAACTTTAATAGATGTGAGACATGTCCCTGATTTGTGGAAGGACTTTATTTCTGTTAGTGCTTTGGACTCCGGTGACTGCAAGATAGTTACATGGAATGGAGTAAAGAAGGTTGTTCGTGATTCTTTGGTAGTGATGAAAGGTATTCATCAAGGAAATCTCTATGCTCTTTTGGGTACGACGATGACAAGAAGTGCAGCGGTTGGAACAAGTGGAAGTGGTGGAGACCCATGTGAGTGCACTCGGTTATGGCATAGGCGGCTTGGGTACATGTCAGAAAGGGATGCTCGGTAAAAAAGGTTTGTTGAAGAATTTGAAAAAGCCTTGCATGGATTTTTGCGAGCATTGCGTGTACGGTAAAGCACACCAGGTTCAATTCAAATCAAGCAAACACGGAAGCAAAGGTATATTAAATTATGTGCATACAGATGTTTGGCTCCGGCCACAGTTACTTCCAAGGGTGGTTCAAGTTATTTTGTCACATTTGTCGATGATTATTCTAGGTATACTTGGATTTATTTCTTGAGGCATAAGAATGAGGTATTCGACACGTTCAAGAAGTGGAAGGAAATGGTTGAGAACAGAACATGTAAGAAATTGAAAACACTGTGATCTGATAATGGTACAGAGTATACAGAGGGTGCTTTCAAGGAGTTTTGTGATCAGAAAGGTATTGCTCGACACTAGACAATCAGGAAAACACCACAATAGAATGGCGTCGCAGAGAGAATGAACCGTACATTGCGGGAGAAAGCAATGTGTATGCGATCATATGCTGGTTTGGGCAGAGAATGGTGGGCAGCGTTGGTTGCTACAGCTTGCTACATTATCAATCGGTCTCCTCATTCAAAGTTAAATGGAGATGTGACTTACAGGTTATGGTCAGGAGAACATGCAGATTATGAGAGACTCAGAATTTTCGGGTGCACGGCCTACTACCACGTCAACGAGGGAAAGCTTGGCGCGAGAGCCAAGAAGGCAATATTCTTGGGGTATGTAGCAGGTGTAAAAGACTATCGTCTTTGGTGTGTAGAGAATTCTAAGTTCATAATCAGTATGAATGTTATTTTTAATGAAAACTCTATGATAGCTTCTTTGAAAGCTACGGTGCCCGGTGATGATGGTATTGGGACTTCAAAGTCTCAAGTAGTTGAGATAGAACCTAAAGACCAATCAAGTTCTAGTCGTGTTCAAGACGAGGATCATGGAGACACTTATGATGAGAGTAATGGTGAGCTTGAACATGAGGCGGTTAACCAAGAGAATGTATAGGCACTGGATAGTTTGGCTTCCACTAGGCCGAGGCGAGCATACAAGCAAGTACAGAAGTTGTGGTCGGATAAGCCTTTGAGGCACTATGGGCAGGTGAATTTGGTCAAGTACGCACTCTCGGTGGAGGATGATGAGCCAGTCACCTTCAAGGAAGTTATTCGGGACAGCAATAGTAAGAGTTGGTTGGCTGCAATGGAAGAAGAAATGGAGTCTATTCGAAAGAATCAAACATGGGAGGTCGTCCCATTGCCCGTAGGAAAGAAAGCTATTGGTTGTAAGTGGGTATACAAGAAGAAATAGGATCCTTCCGAGCTCGGTGGTACAAGGTACAATGCGAGGCTAGTGTCTAAGGGGTTTGCACAAAGAGAGGGAGTGAACTACAATGAGATCTTTTCTCCGGTGGTGAAGCACATTTCTATTCGGGTGCTATTAAGTATTGTTACTCATGGTGATCTTAAGCTGGAACAACTCGACGTCAAACAGCCTTCTTGCACAGAGACTTGGATGAGAAAATCTATCTGCATCAACCTGAGGGCTACAAGGTTGAGGATAAGGAACGTCAGGTATGTCGCTTGAGGAAATCACAGTATGGATTGAAGTAATCTCCTTGGCAATGGTTTAAGCGATTTGACTCCTTCATGCTAAAGCATAGGTTCTCAAGAAGTGAGTATGACTGTTGTTTTTATATTCGAAAACTTCGTGGAGGTGATTATCTCTATCTTCTATTATATGTGGATGATATGCTTATTGCTTCAAAGAGTAAGGTGGAGATAGATAGGTTGAAATCTCAGCTTGGTAAAGAGTTTGAGATGAAGGACATGGGCGCTACTAAGAAAATATAGCGTATGGAGATTAGAAGAGAGAGGTCGAACCGTCGATTGTTCTTGAGTCAAAAAGGATACACTAAGCGGGTTATCGCAAGATTCAGGATGCAAGGTGCTAAACCAGTGGTGACTCCATTAGCTCCACATTTCAGGCTCTATGGTAACAATCTCCAACTATAGCGGAAGAGAAGGCACGCATGGAGCGTGTACCTTATGCTAGTGCAGTCGACAGTTTAATATATGTCATGGTGTGTACATGCTCAGATCTTTCACAGGCGGTCAGTGTGGTCAGTAGGTTCATGGCGAACCCAGGGAAGGCCCATTGGGAGGCAGTGTAGTGGGTCCTGAGGTACTTGAAAGGTACTGCTGATACGAGTTTGTGCTTTGGTGGAGATACATGTCAGATTAGTGGGTTTATGAACTCAGATTATGCAGGTGATCTAGACAGGCGACGATCTACTACTGGTAATGTGTTCAGTATACATGGTGCTCCAGTTAGTTGGCAATCGATGTTACAGGCTGTAGAGGCACTTTCTACTACATAGGCAGAGTACATGACCATGGCAGAGGAGTGAAGGAAGCATTATGGCTGTGGGGTTTTCTAGATGATTTGGAGATTAAGCAGGATTGTGTGGACTTGTGGTGTGATAGCCAATATGTGATTCACTTGGCTAAGA
Source organism: Chloranthus sessilifolius (assembly GCA_021018995.1). NCBI lineage: Eukaryota > Viridiplantae > Streptophyta > Magnoliopsida > Chloranthales > Chloranthaceae > Chloranthus > Chloranthus sessilifolius. The sequence goes on along the minus strand of CM037584.1, from coordinate 50,092,496 downwards.
ATCAGGTTTATCATGCTCGTACCAAGCATATCGATGTCATGTATCATTTTGTGCGGGATATCGTAAAAGAAGGTGATGCTTCTCTCATGAAGGTACACACAAATGAGAATCCAGCAGACATGTTAACCAAGGTGGTAACAGGTAGCAAGTTTTAACATTGCTTGGACTTGCTTCATATCAACCCATGTTAATTACCCATGAGGGTATGGCCCTTCGGGGTGGTGTTGGGGTGAGGTAAAGTCTTCATCCCGATTGTAGGAACTACGGTGGCTTGATCCCAATTAAGAGTACGTAGGCAGCCATGGTCAGAATGGTGCAGTAGGTTGGGCCTACAACTCAGTTATGTTGAGGTACATTTCTAGGTGTTTGCTACCTCTTCCTGTGTTCGTCCAAAATTTGAGGTCTATTAAATGATGTACGAGGTGGAAAATTGTGAATGACACACTTAGTAACATGTTTTGAAGAACTAGTGAGAGAATATAAGTCCAAGAAGAAGGTTAATAGGAAGAGTGAGCTTGGAGAGATTGTACAAAGAGAGGTTGATTTCTTTGTGGATAGCAATCAAAGCTTCCATTCTTCAGAACGAGTTTGCGGGTTGTTCAAGTCGTCGGTGTTCTTCATAGTGGATTTTCTTGTCACCCCCGTGAATATAGGTATAGCCGAACCACGTAAATCTCGCGTATGAGTATCCTAACTTGCTATTTACTTTCTTATCTAGTTGTTTACTTTGATTGGTTGCTAGCTATGTAATTCATAGCTTGTTGGTTATGGAACCATGGTGTAAGTTCCTACCCAAGGTGTTTCTCTTTGGTGGTTAGCATTCATAGCTAATACCACGCTTATTATTGTCTGATCTCTCTCATGCTAAGCTCCTTTTCTAGCTTCCCCTCACCTTTACAAAAACCCGTAAACTACGAGGCAGATGAGGGAAGTTTATCGTTTTTAAAGGCAAGAGCCTTGAAACTATCATGATGTCGAGGAACTGAAGGTTTCATCCACTACAGAAATAAGGTGTTTCAGCGGCACTTGCTGTTAAGCCAATTTTTGGTAGTGGCAGGACTAATAGCGGCAGTTTTTGGTAGCGACAGGACTAACAGCAACACTTTTTTGTTAATAGCGACAGTTTTTGGTTGCCGCTAGTAGTCTTATATTTTGTAGTGATCAATCACTTTACCAGATAAAGATTGATCCATGCACCACCCATGGTGCACACAACTGCACCAAATCCAAACCCATTTGCGATTATGGCGCTACATTTGTTGATTCAATGAGGAATGTACCATAGGTGATGCATGGGCTCCCCAATTCAACATGACAAGTCCTAGAGTTTGGTTTTATTTAAGGTGGAATTCATTAAATTAACAAACATTTTTTAGCAATTTAGATTTCCATGGGATCAAGATAACATGAAAAGTCATGTTTGTTATAATAGAGGATATATACATGATCCAAACCCCAAAATCAAGCAGATTGCCGAGATTTCTAAATGATCTTGGAAGATCCCTAAAGATTCTCTTGTGGAATCAAAGAGATTACCGAGAATTTCTAAATGATCTATGAAGATCCCCAAAGATTCTCTTGTGGTGTCATTTTCAGCTATTAGTTATAAGTGATAAGATTGATTTGTTGTACTTTCTATAATTGTTATATTCTAGCTCATCGGTTGTTAACAAAGTTTATAAAATTAAGGAACTGTGATCTCTTATAATATTTATATATACCCATGTCATAAATAAAATGAAGCATAGTAAAATCTCTTAAAATATTTTGTCTTTTTATAGTATCGTCACCTTCCTCTTCATTCAATCATTCAATTAGTAACATCTCTCAGATGGTGTCGATCAAACTAGATCAAACCAACTACTCTGTCTGGCTGGCTCAAATCAACCTTGTGCTTTGTAGCTTGGATTTGCTTGGAATTGCCACTAGTGCAACTCCATGCCCAGGTCAGTTTGATATGGGCAACAATAATATGCCCACAACTGTCGTGCCATCTGCCTATACGGTGGCATCAAAGGACCAATTGGTATTAAGTTGGATCAATGTCACATTGAACCATTCTATCCACTGTTACACGACTTTCAACTACTCAGGTCGTGTGGTCCTCGCTTGAAAAATGTTTTGCCGCTTAATCAAAAGCTCATATCCTTCATCTCAAACATCAGCTTCAAACAACTAACCATGGTGATATGTCTGTTTCTGACTATTTTGATAAAAATGAATCAAATAACTGGCAACCTTGCTCTTGCTGGAATGCCTGCCCATGATGATGATTTAATGGCAATCATCATGAATGGTGGTGGGCCTCTATATGAGGCCGCTGTGAATTCAATATTTGCACATGACAACCCAATCACATTGGATGATCTCATCGGCCTGCTCTTGAGTGCTGAGATGAGAATTGAGGATATATGTCTACTCCCCACTGAACAAAGCACTATTGCTCTCTATGCTCCCAAAGCCAAAAATAATCAACGGGGGCATATTAATGGTGGTTGGTCGAATACCAACTCGACCATGAACCTCAGGTTCTTTTAATCAGAACAATGGGAAGTCATCTGGATCCACTCCCAGTTCCCAATTTGAATCCAGACCACCTCCAACTATGTGTCAGATCTAGGGTCGGCCTGGTTACCCGACTATTGATTGCTATAATAGGCTAAATCTAGCCTATGAAAGGCGGGTGCCCACTAAGAAACTTCAAGCTACGATTGTCAAGAGCAACGATGGATCGGAGACACCGGGGCATCAGCCCATATTACACATGAACTCGCCAATCTCTATTCACAATGAATACGAAGGAGGGGATAAAGTGACTGTTAGAAATGGATCGGGTTTGCCCATTTTACAAATTGGATAATCTATTTTCAAAATAAATTCTATTAAATTTCGTATGAATAACTTGCTTCAGTGCCCTGATGTCTATGTTAACATACTTTCTATTAATCAACTTGCCCGTGATAACCGATGTCATTTTTATTTTTTTCCGATGGGTTTTGTGTGAAGGATCTCGAGATTAGGAAGACGTTTTTCCAAGGGTAGAGTAAAGATGATTTATATCTGATGCATCTTCATTGTACCCCATTGAATAAGAATAACACACCGGTTGCATTTATAGGTGAACGTTGTTGGTATGTACTTTTTTGAGTTCCTTTCAGTCCCTGGAAGAAGTGGCCCAATTCAGTCCACATGGACTCTGGCTGAAGGTGATAGAATAATAAGCTAAGAAATATTAATTACTGAAAGAAAAAGGTGAATTCTAAATAAAGATTACCTGGGTTGATGCGATCGCTAGCTGTAGATATTTATCGACGCTGCAACACTTGTGGAGATGAGGGTTGACTCATTTGCTGAACATCGGCCTGCCAACTCTAGCAGCCATGGGTCACCTAAAAGTCTAGCTAGTTTGGTTTCCTAATCCTAGGGGGACCTATCTAAAAAGGGGGTTTTGGCTCGCTATACTAAGGACGATCGACCCCGTTTCCGGGTACCTTTCGTAAGCTCCCTTGGGCAAATCGGGTGGCTAAGGTTTGAAAATTGAAAGGGGTCAAGGACCTAATTGATTCTAAGCTAAGAATTTGGGTAGGGGTTTCCTAGGGGCTATCTAAGGCTAAGGGTGCTTATTCTTCTAATACTACTTCTAGAGTCAGGGCTAGCTGGCCAATACCGCTAGCCTGACTATCTGGTGATCCTAGAGAAGAGTCTGCAGTTATAGAAGTCTAGAAAGGCAGCTCGACCCCTTTCTTTGAGAACCCTAGAGAGAACCTCAAAATTTCTAAAAAGAGCTAAGCTTGAGAGAGGAGGGAAAATTAGAGAATTGGTTGTTATCGAGTTGTGAGGCAGGGAGTCTTTTTATAAGTATCGGGATAATTACGCGTGTGTGGGTACGAGCGTGATTGGCCAATTAAAGAATGATCGGCTAACTGGCTCAATCGGTTTCCAAGTTTCAGTCTACTTGGAACTGATTACGAGCGTGATTGGGAATCCTAGGCCTAGTCCAACTTGGGACCAATTGCGTGCATCTAGTGAGGCGTGCAATCGAATTTCGCGCTTAGAGTTAAGCGTGTAATTTGGGTCTTCAGGCTGTCTACGGAAGTTGTTTTCTGGTCTGATTTGGACAAATTGCGCACATGGTGTCACGCGTGCAATCAATTCTGCGCGTTGGTAGAGACGCGGAATTGGAGAACTTCTCGAGCCGGGTCGAGTCTGAGTCCATGGGTTGAAGTTTTAGCTCATTTCTCGACCATGCACTATTATTTCAGTATATAGTCCCCATATTTGGAGTTTTAGAGTCTTCAGAGAGGGTTGGCCCCTTTTCGGAGGCTACGGGCAAGGTCAAGGGTTAACTGAACAAGTTTGTATACTCCGAGAGGATAAAAAATGGGCTGTCTATAATCGTGTGTCTTCATCTAAGTGGCATCTTCGTTTGGGCCACCTCGCATCCCAAATTGTCTCTAATTTAATTTCTTGAAATGCATTTTCATTAAAAATTCGTTTAGTGGGAATAAATTTTGTGATCATTGTCATATGTCTAAGAGCATTAAATTACCATTTAATTTATCTAATTCTATTGCATCTTCGTCATAGGAACTTATTCTAATGAATGTGTGGTCGTCTCCTTGTCCATCTAATCAAGGATCGAGATATTATTTATTATTTATGGGTGATTATTCAAGGTATTCATGGATCTATCCAATGAGATATAAACCCTTGACTACTTTATTCAATTCAAAGCCTATGCTGAGAAACTTTTATCTCATCCAATTAAACTGCTTCAAAGCGATGATGGTGGAGAGTATACAAGTGGTCATTTTAAAGAATTTCTTTTACATCATGGTATATCTCATCGTTTGACATGTCTTCATACTTCGAAACAAAATGGAGTCTCTATAATAACCCCACTTTTCCTAAACCATTTAAGTCACGTGTGTACAGGACTTAGCGTATATGATTTGCAAGGGAACCCATGCACACTTTTATACCTTAGTGTGTATGTGTCTAACATTATAAGTAGTTAGTGGATAAGATAACATCTGACATGTTAGCTAACTCAAGTGCTAGGATAAAAGGGGGGGGGGGGGGTCTCACACGTGAGTTTCTTTTTACTAGCTTGAGTTGTTGAGAGTTAGAGAGATAGAAAGAGAGAAGAATGAGGGTTTGAAGAGAAAGAGAGAAAGGATTGCTTGAATCCTTGTGATTCGATCCAATAGATTATTGTAAAAGTGTGCAAGGGTGTGTGGGGAGTTGAGCCATATGATTTTGTTGGTTACATGGTGATCAGAGTGCTCGATGTGAGTGGATTAGGTTTTAGAAATCCCTTTTCGTTCCTTCAAGAAGAACAATCCGATCTACGGAGGGATCATCATATTTAAGGTATGAAATCAATGCTCATTATATTTATAATGGGACATTTATTATTCATTATGATGTATGTGGAATATGGTTGAGAGTTAGTGAAGATCGAGTTGGAGAGAAAACTCAGATATGAATATCTTTGGTTCTTGCGTGCACGAGCTTCAGAGCTCGCTCACGTGAGAGACCTCGTGATGGCTTGAGAACCCTTTAGAAGGAAGAAGTAAGCCTGTGGGGCTCTGTGTCTGGCTCGCGCGAGGACTTAAGTGAAATAAGCTTCGCTCGCGCAAGGCCTTGCGTGACCATTATCAGTGCACTGAAATTCAAGTCGGTCACGCGAGAAATGACCAGTTTTGTGCTCGCGTGCCTGAGCTTTAGAGCTCGCTCGCGCGAGGAACATAGTACTTAAGTTCCTTCTTTCGTTCAGAATTCTTTAGCAATGTATATCTTAGGTTCCTTTAAGCATTCTTAAGGGATGTTTAGACATTTTGACTATAAGATTGAAGTGTTGATGATGTGTGTGGATATGTGAGAATTGTGGTTGGATTGGGTTATGTGTGACTTCATTTGAGGTAGGGAAAACTCTTTAGTATGTATATTTGATTTCAGCTAGCATGCGTGTAGTGATACGATAAGAAGATGTGTGCTTTCCGACTTTTGCTTTTGTAATAGCATGATTTCATTCATAGCTTTTGAACATGTGAAATTAGTAAATGTGATCACTAAGAGAAGAATTGTGTGTGTATGTGTTATGTGTGAGATTTCAGATAATATTGTGTGTGATATCAAAGAGATGTGAATCATTTTAGGTGTGACATCAAAAGCGATGTGAACAAGTATGTGTGTGGAATATGTGAAAACTTCGAATTTCTATATTTCGCACAAATTCACGGTGATAAACTATATGTAAGCTTTTACACTTTGATTTAAGGTTTATGTGTGAATACCCAACCGACACGATGGGACATCCATGACCGACTTGACGGGATATCCGCGACCGGTACAGTGGGATATCCGATACAAAATTGTGTACCAGTACGGTGGGATATCCATTCTTTAATTTCCAATAGTGAAAATACTTTGTTCGGCACAAGTCATCTAATGTAAAGGTATTTGAGCAATGTACAATAGTTCATGTGAACGACGATTGTGGGTATTTGATCTATACCAAAATATGACTATATTTCGCACCATAATACCAACATTTGGCTATCCGATGAAGGCTATCTAACGACTATTATTTAGTTTTAGTGGTTTCAGGTGTTTGTGATCGTTGAATTTGACAAGAGCATAAAAGTGCATAATTAAGGCTACATGAGAGCATTGGACCATGGAACTAACAGAAACACTGAAATCCGTAAAAAAAAAATGATTGGTCTAGCCACAAGCAAGAGAATGAGATGTCACATGTCATAATCAATCGATTGAATTTCATAAATCAATCGATTGAGTTTGATTACAATTGTTTCTCTCACAAATTCGAATTTGAACTCAATCGATTGATATTTAAATTCAAATAAGTCTGCCAAAATTCAATCGATTGACCTATATATGGAAACTCTTCCATCCGAGCCCTATATAAACAGAGCAGTATTTATAGTTTGGACATGCTTTTTTTAGGGGCCTTCTTGGCCAACTTTCTTAGTCTTTTTCTTAAGTTTTTATTTTTATTTTTAGAGCTTAGTTTCAATTTATGATAATTAGTTTGTAAGTAAGAACCAAAGTTTTGTAAGGTTTCAGATATTTTCCTAAAAGATTCGAACATTTGATAATTTAAAGAACATGTTTGATAGTTTTGGATTTGTGCATTACCTGTGGATCGGAGATGAACAGCTAAAATCGTTTATTCAAGGAGGAAGCGACCCCTAGATAAGTAGTTAATTTATTTTCATTCAATCATTTCTTTTTACAAATATTAAATTGTACGGCTTTCAGGCTGTACGATTGGATCTTAATGTTGTGATTTTGAATGTGAGATAGTTATGCTTTTCGAATGATTCATGCCGTGGTTGGATGAGTCATAGTGTTTAGATAGGGTATGTCGGATCAATAATCGCATTCTTTTCGAATCATTTTGCTTGTAGTAAAATAAGAGTTAATATTTGTATTCATTGTCATAATTATTGAATCGTATGACTTTTAGACCGTGCGATTGGATCTTACTGTTGTGATTTCGAATGCGAGATACGCTATATTTTTCACATGATTCATGCTGTAGTTGGATGAGTCATAGTGTTCAGATAGGGTATGTTAAATCAATAATCACACTCTTTATGATTCATTTTTTTATAGTTAAATGATAACAAATAATTTGACATGAAAATGTATGATTGATTGTTGGTAGAAAAATTATAAATCTTGGGTTAGCAGACTCCTTGTTCATCTTTTCATCGTTGTTTGATTTTTTATTATTTTTCTTGCTTAAGCTTTGTTTAAATCTTTTTATTTTTATGTTTGTGTAGTTGTTAATTTTTATCGTGACAAAGATCTCACCTTTGGTACTTTCTTAGGTTCATTTGACGCTTCTAAAAATTAATTAAATTTCACGCTTCCTTTTAGATTCGACACCCTTGATTTCGTCGTGTTTCAATAGATCTTGTGCAGTTGCATAAGTACAATTTAAAATAGATCAGTATTCCATCGGGGGCTTAATGCTATACATGCTCAAGAAACTACTTAAGTAATTGATTTAAGTGCATGTGTAATAAGGGTGTGTTTTAAAAACTTTGATCAATGTGGTTGAAACTGTGCATCAGTTATTTGTTTTGGATTATGCAAATGCTTCTAAAATTATGATTCTTATGCATTGAGATACGTCATGAAAGATATGTGTGATGATAGAAAATATGCATGCTATTACTTTTCCTTACTGAGCTATGATGTAGCTCACCCTTCGATTATATGTCATAGGTGTAGAGATCTAGGGTACCGAGGATCTAGATTTAGAGAATTTTGAGCACGCTCTCAAGGAGGAGACCGAGCGACCTCCATAGGAGTTCTTTTAGTAGACTTGTACTGCGAGACTTTGATTTTTGAGAGATAGATTGTAAGCTTGGTACATCCGGCCATTTACATTTTGTAAGAAAGCAATTTCATGTCTTATGTTATTCTTTTTGGCGAACCATCTTGTGTGACTTTTGGCTTGTTACGTTCGGTTCGGTTTTGTTCTTTTGTTCATACAATTAGCATGAGATCTGAACCGTTTTTCAAAATCTTTTGAGTTATCTATACATAAAAATGGAGATTTATTTTCTTTAATGACTCTTTTTGCTTAATTAGATTGTGCTTTGCTTCCGCTATATGAGTGGATGTACCAGGTGTTCTGTGTGATATATGGGGTGCGACCTTAAGGGTCGTACTGACGGAGCGGGTTTCGGGGTATCAAAATTCGGACTGTAACAATTGGTATCAAAGTGTTTTCTTTAGAATTTCTGACAAGTCTTTGATTTTGTTGGAGTATAGGGACCTTCTACTAATGAAACTTTAGTTTTATATTGCAAAGCGTCAATGTCTATTAGAGGAAGGGGCCGACCAAGAGACGACCATAAAAGAAACTTGAGGAGTTTAGATGAAATCCCCACTGCTTCGAATAGAGTTACATTGAGAAATCGAGAGATTCCGAAGATAAGTGTTCCGGAAGTAAGAAATCCAGAAGTTAGGAATCTGGAAGTGAGAAATTTGGAGACAAATGAAGATAGAGAGGAAAGGCAGAGAATAATGCAGACCATGAAGGCCATGACAAATACTATGGCTCAACAAGCAACATTGTTGACTGCCAATAATCATCAGCATGCACCACCTCCATCTCCTATTGCCATTGTAAATCCATATCACTCTGGATTTGTAGAGTTCAGGAAGCTACGACCTCCAAGCTTTTACGGTCAGACTGACCCATTGGAGGCGGAAAAGTGATTGAATCAAACTGAGAAACTATTGGAGAGAATGTCATGCACGGATACAAAGAAAGTCAATTGGGCTTCGTGTCAATTGGACGGAGATGTCGACTCATGGTGGAAGTCAATATTATTGAAAAGAGAATAAGAGCACTCAGGAGGTTTGTGGGCATGGGAAGAATTTGTTGAAGTATTCAACAAGGAATACTTCCCAAAGCAGTTAAAGAATCAGATAGTTGCAAGATTCATGTCCTTGGAGCAGAGGGCAATAACCGTGAGAGAATATGATATGGAGTTTATACAATTGTCAAGGTTTGCTCCTGATTATGTGGCTACAGAAATTATGAAGGCCAACAAGTTCGATCATGTGAAAGATTAGGAGGATACACGATCTCCATCATCTGATTCTACCAAAGATTTGGTAGGTGGATTTATAGATACTCTAGTTTCATATGAAAAATTATAATTGATAAACATTTTTTTATAGACAATTTTATAGGCAGCTTATAGCACGATGTGAAAAGCTACAATGCTTGGGCCCCACTATGGATGCAGCTAGACATACCGTGTCACATAAGCTGCTTGCAAAATTAAATATAAAAAATTGTCTACTGTATAACATTGTCCGTTTCAAATAATGGGATACACTTGGATATAGTTTAGGATACCTCTCCTGCCACATAAATCAAGTGATTGCAGAAATCAGTCGAAGCAGATTGATTTTGAGACATCTTAGACCATAAGTGAATCATCAAATAGTCTATTTTTATTCCAACTAAGGAACAAAGGTAACCTATACTTATAGATAATATCCAATTTTGAAAAGCCTCAAAGTGGACGGCAGGCATGGAAGGCTCAATATAATGTAGATTGCTATGAGAGGGAAAGTAGTTCAATCAGATGGCGATAAACCTTTTGTAAGTGTGAAATATTAGGGAGTTGCAACTTGTACACGATATTGGAAAGACTTGTATTTTTTTGGATCGGTGTCAAACGGAACAGGGCTGTATGATTTGAAGATCATGATGGCACCAAAAGCGATCTCTATTATCTTTATATGATTGAATACAATTAAAGGCCATCATCTGAGTCAATGATTCACCTGGACAAATCAGTTGATCAAGATCATGTTTGGGGCCAATTTTTTGCCTTAAAGATTTTTAGGAAATTTACCTGACCGGCCCTGTCAGATACAGCTTTTACGTCAGAGGCCCTGTAATTTCACCTTTACGCAAACCAACCAGCTCCAAGCCTAGCCGACCCTAAGATTAGCAAAAAGTCTAAATTACCTTCTTTCTTTAACGCACAAAAACATCATCTTCTTCCTCATTTTAATCTGGTACAGTTTTTAAAAGTCAGAGGTGGCGAAGGTGACTGCGTCTTCTCCTCAATCCAAACTATTCCGATCTGCTATTTGGATCGACCCAGAAACACCTTTTTTAGAATAGAGGTATTAGAATAAGGAAGAAGAGAATACACCTATATAATTTAAAATTTTAAATATTTACATTTTTCTATATTTACGCGATGTGAAACGAGATCTATGCCGTCAGATTTGAAGGCTACAATATCAAATCGATAATTCTAAAGATAGATATGAGAAAAAGGCGATATCGACTCTGTACACAGTCGATATCGACTCTGTACATAGTCGGTATTGATTATTTTAAGAGTCGTCATCGACTCTGTACAAAGTCGTCATCGACTCTATACAGAGTCGCCATCGATTATATTAAAAAAAAATAAAAAAATTATGTAATCGATGACGATTCTGTACCGAGTTGATGACGACTCTGTACTGAGTCGTCATCGATTACATAAAAAATAAATAAATAAATAAAATAAAAAAATTTAAATTTTTAAATTTTTTTTTTATGTAATCGATGACGACTCTGTACCGAGTCGATGACGACTCAGTACAGAATCGTCATCGATTACATAATTTTTATTTATAATTATTATTATTTTTTTTTTATATAATCGAGTCGATGACGACTCTTAAAATGATCGGTACCGACTATGTACAGAGTCGATATTGCCTTTTTCTCATATCTATCTTTGGAACTATCGATTTTATATTGTAGCCTTCAAATCAGACGGTGTATTAGGGTTGATCCAAATAGCAGCTCAGAATAGTTTAAATCGGAATAGATCTCGTTTCACATCGCGTAAGCATAGAAAAATGCAAATATTTAAAATTTTAAATTATATAGGTGTATCATCTTCTTCTTTATTCTAATCTGCTATAATCTCTGACGAAAAAGGTGTATCTGGGTCGATCCAAATAACAGATCAGAATAGTTTTGATTGAGGAGAAGACGTCGTCACCTTCATCACCTCTGACTTTTAAAAACTGTACGAGATTAAAATGAGGAAGAAGATGATGTTTTTGTGCGTTAAAGAAAGGAGGTAATTTGGACATTTTGCTAACCTAAGAGTCAACTAGGCTTGGAGCTGATTGATTTAGATAAAGGTGAAACTATAGGGCTTTTGACGTAAAAGGCGAATCTGACAGAGCCGATTAGATAAATTTCCTTAGATTTTTACATAATAGCCTTGAAATCAATCGGTTTAAATAATTTCACATGACACATATCTCAGAAAATAATAGTCTTTCTTTTTATGAACTATAGGCTACCTCTACAGACTCCCATGCACTTTTCTTAAAGCGCCGGAAACCCCTGGCGCATCAACCGAGAGGAGATAGGAAGTGATTCTCACAAGCAAGTAAGCAACATAAAACCATATCAGTTGTGTATTTTAGATTATATAGGGTATTAGGCTTATACACTATTTAAAGTATACTACTCATTTTATTTATATATATGTCATTATTTTATTTTATTGTATCCTATATATGTGATAATCTCGTAAATGACTATCATATTGTGTCCAAATCTATGCACGCTAGTATTACTATTTCTCTTAGTCTCTAACGGTTAATATTAAAGATCCTTAATCGGTATATAATTGGTTAATAGGTGTGATTCATTCATGACCAACTACTTGGATGATATACATCTTATTTTTTTCTAAGATGTGTTTCGATCATTAACAATCACTTGGATTGATCTCAAATATTTGCAACATGACATATCAGTAAGGTATTCTTTGATGATGTAAGATCAAATGCCTATTTAAGGGTATAAGATCATTCAAAAAGTCATTTTCATTTCAAGCCATTTTTCCTTAGATGTATCACTTAGATGCCAGATGTCTCAGTCTTAGAGCTGTATGAGACAACTCAGAAATTTAAATTTTGAACCACACTTTAAATCCATTGATTAGGTCGGATCAGATGATGGAGATCGATTTTCACCGCAATCTTTCACAAAATGGATCTTGAGAACATGGAGCACCTATCATACGAACAATTTGTGATCCACACATCACAGATCCTAAAAAATCCCTAAAATCAAGTTTGTGTGTAATGTGTGGCATATGATTCAAGGGTCTTTTTATTGATCCGCGACATGTGAAATCACAAATGGACTGTCTCATAAGTGTACAATGATCTCAAGATACTTTGTATAAAAGATTGGTGTGAAAAATAATCTCCATCATATGATCTATGGCAATCAATAATTTACAGTTGGCGCTTTCAAAAGACGCGTTGGGACAGGTACCCTTAACCAAATGCCACGTTCCAAATCTCGTGGGCAAGTTTTTGAGATATTAGCCGACGCACCTTATTCCAACAAAAGTGCCATACACTTTAGAACATGCTGAGACGTTTAGTTAAATGTAATACCCTCCGCCATGGTCACAGTAATAGATGCATATATAACCGTCGAGTCTATGAAACGAACGGCTAAAGACTTCGGAATAGTTATTTGTATATTCTTGAAAGCACTCTATCTTACTTTCTCAAAACCCTAACCCTAAAATCCCCTACATATACGACCCAGTTGCGCATCTTCCCCCTCTACTCTTGCCGATATCCTTAGTTCCTTACTCGATAACCCCCTCAAAACCCTAATCTCTTTCTCTCTCTCTTTCCTTACTCAATAACCCCCTCAAAACCCTAATCTCTCTCTCTCTCTCTCTCTCTCTCTCTTATTTTGGAGATGGGCAAATGACGAGATCATTTTTATGGGTAATTTGCGTCTGAGTTATGCGCTGATGCTAACACCTTGGAGATCTGATGCCGATCATCATCCCAACAACACCATAGCATATATTTTTTATATTTTTCGTTATTTCGTTATTCATCTAGAAGAGCTTTTTTTCTTTTTGTCTTTTTGAAATTTCTGTTGTGCGTGGAGTGAAATGATGATTTGGATAGATTCCCTATTGGTTTGATAGCCTGCATGATGGCAATCTTAGTATTAGCTCTATCTGATCACTCTCTTTCTTTATATTTTGTTTTTAAAATGTTCCATTATTTATTTCCGAGACTTCTGTGCATCTGATCTTTGATCTTACACCATCAAATAATACCTCACTGTTGCCCCATGTGGCAAATTTGGGGATGAATCTAAATGGTATAAGTAGATGTTCATGATGGCAACACATCTTAGTGAAGGAATCACACCTATTAATCGAATGTATATACACCTTATATAAATTAAAATGCCAAATTAATATCTTTTATATTGGTTCTCTGAAATTTCCTTAAATAAGAAAAAAATCAAACCCATTTACAAAAACAACGAACAATAAAGCTGATTTTCAATAATCAAAATGTCTAAACAGATAATTGAAAAGTTCCTTGTTTTAGGGGTAGTTTCATTTTAATTTATTATATAAAAATATTTATCTAATTTGTATCTCAATACATAGGCGTTACGATTTGAGCTTCTCTTTTGTTTGTGTTTTATGCTTCTGTTGTTAAAAACCTGTTCTTTTCATTTTGGATATTAAAATATGAGCACAGTTCTGTTTTCTCCTAGAAAGTAAAGTTTTTTTTATTAACAAACAATATTTTTGCTCAAGTTATTGGCGGTGAAAGTATCGGCCGAAATTTTGGTTTTGTTAATACCCAAAAACAGAATGAAACCACTATTTTGATTATTGGTTTAACGATCAGTTTTGGTTTTGTTAATACCCAAAAACAGAACGAAACCGCTATTTTGATCATTGGTTTTAACGATCAGAATGGCTCTCAGGAAAAAAGCGGGAACAAAAGCTACTGTGTTGATAGCTGCGTTCAATGTCGGTTGTACTTACTTTTCAATCGAGAGTGGACAACTCCTAAAGACAATACTCATTGCAGTTGAAAAGTTTGGTTTCAGGTATTAGGGTCCAAATTGTTACATTTCAATTTTTTTTTAAAAGGTGATATATGAGAGAGCAAGCAAGCTAAACAAATGATTAAGAATCAATCATTTGGACAGTTTGAACCCACGACACTAATTTTCCGAATCACTTTTGATCCGATCCGATTAAGAATTTAAATAAAATGTTCATTTAGAGAGAATTTGAATGAAACACCTAGCATATCCCTACTCTTCGGTAAATTGGCTTGTTAGATGTTAACGAATAACAAACATTTCGATGAAATTGGTGAAACTGGTGAATTTCATAAACATTTCGATGAATTTCACAAACATTTTGAAAACTCTCAGACAATTCACTGAAATTGGTGAAATTTTACATAGCGTTTCATAGAGAAATTTGTGACTATGGACCACTCATTAAAAAGTAGGTTTGGTTGTGTAAAGTTGAAATGAATGAAATATGTATTAATTAGCGGTAAAGAATCAGTATATCCATCTTGAATTTATCTCCTTCCAATGAAAAGGATGATCAAGAAAGTTTTCCATTATTTTCATTAAAAATTTTGGTGAAAAATTAACTATTGAATGCCCTCATTATAAACGTTAAATTTGCACCAATTCAGTTTGGGTCATACTTTTATGTCCTCAATCTAAACTATCTTTTAATTTTGCTCCAAGAGTCGGATTAATTCACAGTTCGATTCCCTCGGATTCGATTTGAATGGGCGAACTTGAGTTGTAAACCTTTCAAAAAGGGAGCCCCCATGATTCGGTTCGAATGGCTGAAACAAAAAGGAGCCCCATGAATCGAAACTTAGGTTGATTTAGGCATATGCAAGACGTCCTACCAGCAGTACTACATATTATTTTATATATATTGTATCCAAAGTTTATACAAGTAATAACTAATAAATTTATTAAAATATATAGTGTCTCCTCGGATAAAACCCTAGGAAAATAGCAGATTGGTATTCATAAATCAGAAAAAATTCTATGATTTCTGTGCTTATATATTTTCTACTGTTTGGATAGCCTAAATAGTGCCTGTAATTTGGTGGATATGATTTGAGAATTTGTAGGGGCTGATTTGTTTGAACCCAAAATATAAGGGAGTGAGCGAATGAAAGGGGAGGAGGGTATTGGATTGGGAGTGAGAGAATGAAGGGGGGGAGGAGGGTATTGGATTGATGGAAAGATGGGTTTTCGTCATAATTCTTCAAAACAATTGATCTAAAGATATGTTCATATATGCTATGTGGTCGCCCGAAAAGTCCCGCAAAGTAATTTGGAAATAACGTTTGGACTAATTGTTAGCACCTAAAAAGAGGAGACAGATAAACCAACGTGCCCAAATAAAATGCGAGGGTCCCTTCCTTCCGAAAACAAGGTAGTATTTTCTGTCCCTACCCTTGTGATATCTTGAAATTGCATAAAATTTTTTGAGTTCCTATTTATATTTATATTACATCTCCTATTTTTATGTTTTCTTTATAAATGATAATTAATTAGACATCATTTTTTCAAACTTTAAAAGTATTTTAAACCGTGGATAAGCATCGGATCCTACCCAAATTTTTTGGGTGGAACATGATGATTGGCTCCTATAAATTACCCTGTTAATCGATTTTTGATTAGGGTTTCTATGACGCTCGCATGACCCATAGGTAGCACTAAAATGTCACTCCTGTTGGTACCATCCCAACCCTATCATTGTTACGAACCAATTGAGCATCATGGACATCTAAATCGAAAATCGGATAATACGGCAATTTAGAGGAGATCAATCATATTCCACCCAAAAAATTTGGGTAAGATCCGATGCATATCAAAGTTGGAAAAAAAATACAATAGCCATTTTGTATATCATAAAGTAAGGATAAATGCATCATTTAATTGACCATAAGTCCGCACTTTAAGCCTGATAATTAAATAAGTCGGGCTCTGGCTTAACCCCTAGGCTCATCTGACTCTCCTATTTAATAGCCACATATCACTAATCTCACGCTATCTATTTAAAGTAGAACATATCATATTTGATAGCCACCTATCACTTACAAAGAAGAAATCATTTTCTCAATAAAGTAACGATTTGAAGGCATTATCTTTCCCTTAATTTTGAAAAGACAATTGACTAAAAAAGCCTCCTTTTTAGCCCTCTTATAATCTTATTCATCCGACTCATCTTGGACTCATCTTGGAATAGACAGGCTCGGGCTAAGCTAGGCTTGAGCTTTGAAATTTTGATGCGGGCTAGGTTTGGGCTTGGAATCATATGCTAAATATAGGCTAGGGCTAGGATTGGGCCAAGTTCAAATTTGCTGGGCCAGACTTGGGTAAACTCGAGCTTGACCCAAACCCGTCCCGTTGCCACCCCAAAATATAGACCATATAAGGTTATTTCAACGAACATGCACCTGACAAAATAACAAAAAATGTCATTTTAAATATTTTAAATATTTTATAACATTTTCAAATTAAAAAAATATATATATTTGAATTGTCGATCAATTTAGTCGATACGTTTCTAAGATCCGTTACGCATCACCTTAAGAATAGGTTCCACGCGAGCATGGCACATCAATTGTTTCATGGTGATGGCAATTTTGGCATTATGAGAGAATGAAGCCAATAATAGTTAAGTCAATCAAATGGTTTGGTAACTTGTCATTACTCTAGGGACCTCTTTGCCCGCCACATTCAATGCTATGGATGCAACCGCAATAACAAAAAACACACGAGCCTGCAAATAATATCAGGAAAAGTTAGGGGTTGCAGTGCAATTATCCCTTTAAAAAATTGGATAAGTATGAGGTATAAACCACAAGTATGGGCTACACTACTACACCAAAACTAAAAGGCACGAGAGGGAACATGTTTAATTATTTATTATTATTATTATTTTAAACTGTTGGATGCGTATCGGTATCGGCTGATTCGTATCAGTCCTCTATAGGTACCAGATTTGACTCCCTCCTTATAAGTTGAAAGGAATCGCATTTCAAAAAACGAAAAAAAAGAAGATAATTAAGGATTCGGAATTCATGATTTCTCCAAATAATTACACTTTTATGTCACTTATAAGTTGTAAATATTGGCTCAATTTGGGATTGCTCTTTGCTCTTTAGAGGCAAACAGCAGCCAACTTAAAAGAACAAGTCTATATTGCTCTTTTAAAGAGAACTAAATTCCGTTCTTTCACTCTTGGAAACAGCTAAGATCACTTCCAGCCAAAAACAGTCTCATGCTAAAGTGTTTTGCGCTAGAGCAGAGTTGCTCTTTGTCTCCGATGCTACTAGGAGTGAAGTAATTGTGTCAGATTGGACCGGGCTAGGGTAAAATTTAGTTGGGCCCAATTTGAAAGAAACCCCTCAACCTAAATAAATTGAGGCCGGGTATTGATTTCGATTATGCCCAAGTTTTCAGGGACGGCTTTCAGCTTCAGAACGGAGGCTAGACTGTTTTTTGGCTGACCTTTTGGTTTGGATCAAGCTTTAAAACTTGATGGGCCTAACTTACCCTTCCAAAGCCGGCTTGTAAGGTGAGGATTGCCCATATTATACATAGCCCAAGGCTTCTAGCCCACAGATGTGGGACAGCCAGCCCATTTAAAGACCTTGACGTGTTGTGCTGCCCAAACCCAAACATGGGCCAATTATAAAATCAGGTTAAGTCTATCCGCATAAGATTATTAAATGGGCCAACAAATTGGCTTGAATAGGGTCGGGCTACAGGGAAACCTAGTCCATTATTCTTGAAAACTAGCATTGATTCATTCTTACTTTCTTTTTATTTATAAGATTCCTACTCTTTTTCTCAAGACAAGAAGTACAAAGAAAATAATTATACTTCTATGCAACAAAGTTTACCAATAAATAAGTATTCTTCTATACAAACAGAGGTACCCTTCTTAAATTTACGTGTTCATATGCAGTCACAACTCGCAGGTTCTAGTGGTCTACCATGATGTTTACAAATGGAGCACAACAGGTAAAACACACTTTAGATAATTAATTATGTAAAAACAAGAGTATGTTTCCAATGCATGGATGAACTCATGCATTAGAACTTTAATCATGTGACACGCATTAGAACTCTAATTACGTGACACGTGATCCTAAAACAACACCTGTTGTTATGTGATCCATAAAAAATTATTAATCAAAATGTTGGTTAAAATTTGAGTGCCACTCCCACATTCTGAATCAGAATTTCTGATGCATTGAATGTTTTCCATTTATACCATATTTTGGATAGAGGATATCGGTTGATTTTAATTTTTCTTTCTAAATGGATC
Source organism: Chloranthus sessilifolius (assembly GCA_021018995.1). NCBI lineage: Eukaryota > Viridiplantae > Streptophyta > Magnoliopsida > Chloranthales > Chloranthaceae > Chloranthus > Chloranthus sessilifolius. The sequence goes on along the minus strand of CM037584.1, from coordinate 50,073,738 downwards.
CAATCCTGAAATACATGAGTTCATTCTTATGGTATTAAGGTGTCAAAAATCGGCCGATATCGATACATATTGGTTTTCGACCAAACCAATAAGTATCGGTATCTCATATCGGGTATTTGATACTATATCGGCCAATACGTATCAGATGGGCCAATATGTATCGGTTTCGATCGAGACCTGTTTTTTCTTTTTAAAAAAATAGATTGGCCGACATGTATCAGTATCGGCTTCGGACAAACCAATATACGAGACCGATACTGCTTTTGACACCTTGAATGGCACCACTAGAAAGTAGTCCAACCGCAAACTTGAGAGTTGAGAGTTGAGATACCCTATGTTAAAAAATAATAATAATTATTATTATTAATTAATTAAAAAAAAATGAATGAAAAAAAAAGGTAACTAACTAGTTATACTTATACATAAAAAGAGGAAATTACACAATTAATTACTTACAATACACCGTGAATCAAACGCCAGAATCTGTATTATCAAAAAAAAAAAAAAAATCGCCAGAATCTGTAAACACTAACAAAATCCATTAAGGCCAAATGGAGTCGACAGAAACTTTCTGCTCTGATAAATCCTCAAGTATCTCTACCTTGAAGTTTTCGGGCAATTTTCTTGCCCGGACAACCGTTTTTCCCGTGGTACTTGTCGGAGCGGCAGCAGACGAAGAAGACGATGGCGCAGGAAACGGTTTTCCGTCGACGGGATTCAAATTTTCGGGTCGGAGAAGCTCAGACAAAAGAAGAACAAGAGAAGCCATGAACCGAGATTGATTTCAAATGATTTGAATAATTTGGGAGATGGTGCGAGTATAAATAGAAGAAAACTAAACGTAGATCAAATATGTGTAGAACAAAGAATCGCCCATTGATTTTCTTAATCTGACGATGGAGTTTGGCAGTTTTGAGCTCTTCGGTTTCCACAAAACCGTGGCTTTAAACAAAAACAAATGTCTAAAAAATATAGCGTTGGTGGTTTTGGTGACGTTTTGAAAGGGCCACATCTATGTTTTAAAAAGCCGACCCTACGCATAACCGGCAGTGCCGACCTCCTCAAACCGGGTCCAAATGTTCTGATCCGATCTGATTTATAAAAAAAATTAGTAGCTTATAAAGGGGAACTAATACTTGCACACGACATTTAAGACCATGTTGGAAAGATTTTTGAGGCCAAAGTTTGACACAAAATGTGTTCTCTATCATCTAATTGAATGAAGTCAAAGACCATCATTTGATTCAGTGATTTGACTCTTAGAAATCAGATGATACAGATCATTTTTCGTGTAATTTTTTTACCACAAAAATCGTGACATCATGATCTTCAAATCACATGACTTAGATGATATTTCACATGACACGAATCACAAAAATAACAAAGTCTTTCTTTCAAATCATGTGTCAAACTATAAATATTGTTTGTAAGTTGTAGCTCGATCCCTTGAGAAAAAAAAATTCCGCAAGCTCTAACTCTACAACGCTTTTTTTAGTCTAAAATTTTAGATTGTTTAAATTAATCTATCTTTGACTTTTGTCTTCTTAAAACACTGTTCAATATTTTTTCCCAAATTAATGAATTAGCAAAATGTAGTTGAAGCTTCTTGGTAGTTGGTACCATTATTTGCGATTGAAGATTTTATCTTTACCACCTACCTTTTCAAACATTAAAATTCTTAATTGCCTTGAAACTAGAACACATGCAAGTCCTTGGTTGCCATGAAACCGACCTTGGAGATATTTTTTGTTTTTTTGGGGCCCAATCTTTTACACCACTTATCCATAGATCATGGCTAGTCTATTAAATGGTCAAATGTTAATTTCAAGTTGCACACATCTCAAAGTTGATCGTAATCATGGGCGTACTATAAGAGCGCTTCTCAAGTTATTTTGGATATTTGTGCAAAGTGAAATCAACATTTGACATTCTGATAAGTGAGCCATGATATAAAGCTCGGTTCTATGAAAAATTGGGCTGATAAACAATCTTCATCCTCTAAAAACAGGATACCTGCTTTGAAACTAAAGAGTTTTGCATTGCCAATAGGGTTTTCATGTAACAAAAATCGATGACTCCTTTCTGTCAATGATGGAGACCCTTTTTCATCCTAATCTTCCACATAAAATATTTTGAGATCAAAGACATACTTTTTATGTAAAATATTAATTTAATGAGGCATACATCCCAAAAGTGATCATGTTCATGAGTGTCCCATCAAACATGATTCTAGCATCACTTTTTGGGATGTATGCTATGTAGAATCAACATTTGACCGACAATTGGTACACGCATGATGTCAAAATATACTGTATGAAAGATTGGGCTAAAAACAGAATATCTCTTTGAAAATGTCTCACCCCAAAGAAACATGCTTGTAAGCGGATGTGAATCATATGATTGATGAATAAATGGAATGATTTAAATCTCTATAAAATACCATTTTGGACCTGTCAATCTTCAATCTATGATCTATCACTTTAGCGATATGGATCACCCAAGTCTTAAATCATTGATGGTGTAAGATCAGTTATACATCATTTTTGTGTTTAGATGAAGGTAAGGAGAGTCGTGTCCAAACCATGAATCAAAATGCCGAAAAACCGATACGTATCGTCCGAGCCTAAAACCGGTACGTATCAGACGATAAGTACCGGAACAATAACATACCGGATGATACATTGAAAATATCGTCCGATCGTATATATAGACGATACGGTACATTCAATGTACTATATCGTTAGGGTCCGATATTGACACATATCATTCGATACGTATCGGTATCAGACGATATTTTGATCCATAGTCCGAACCAAAAGATGAGATATCAGTTGGGAGGTGAGTGCCGCGGATTCACCACCCATTTTAAGAGATATTGGACAGCTGATAAATCCGTCCCCAACCAAACGCAAACCACACATCCAAAGAATCTAACTTAATTACACCTGCTCCCTTCTAGTTAGTAATATTAAGTGCATCGTACGTCTTTCCACGTAATTATAGCCACTAAAGTCGGACTTCTAAAAAGAGTTCCAAAACGCGATTTGAATATATTATAGGTACCTTAAACTTAGTTCTCTAAATACCCCTCAATTCTAAAATTAACTTTTAAATACGGTACCTGCCCAAATCATGTACGGTAAATACAAAAAAAGAAATAAAAACCTAGAACCCTAAAAGGGGCTCTCCCAAACGGCGCCACTATCAGACCAAGTTCAGGTATTTTGAATTTATTTTTTTTGGCTGAAAAAAAATATATAAATTTACATTTTAAATACAATTTTTACTATTTTTCTTAAGATTTAAAAATATTTATTTTTTATATAAGGGTCTGTTTGGATAAAAACAAACCCTTATATAAGGGCCTGTTTGGATACATCTAAAGGCCAATTTGGATTTCTAGCTGGGAAAACGCAGAATTTATCAAATCTTATATTTGGATACATATACAAGAAATTGTAAGAAAATAACATATCTTAACAAAAAAAATAGTCAAATGACCAAAAACTTATATATGTATTAAGTTTTTTTCTTTCTTTATAAATCTTAGTGAATTGCTCTAGTGGTTTACTTAGTTCTTTCTAAAGGTTAGGTTCTAGGTTCAAACCTTGTTATCTGTAATAGGTTGTTTATTTTTTTTAATTAATTATACTAGAGCATATACACCATATATGTGAGTATATAGCTCTACAACATAGTAGAGTCTATCGTGAGATAAATCTCTCCAAAAATAAGTCCCTCCAATACCTAAATAGATGGAGAACTTAAAAATAGGCCAAAATTGTGAAATTTTAAAAAAAAAAAATCAAAGAAGAAATATTTATTACGAAAACAAATACCATAAAAAAATTGTTTAAAGATTTTTGATAATTTTGGGTGGTCAAGATAATTTTGGATGGATGAGAATCCACTAATATAAATTAGGACTCCTAAAGCTTAGTAACAAATTTTTAGAAAGTTTGTCAATTGACCATCCAAATCATAACGTGGCTCTGCCTCTGATTTTTGGGAATGTGTGCCATATAGAATCAACATCAGATCGTCTGATAGGGGCGTCATGATCTTAAGATTTATCATGAGGAAGATTGAAAAAAAAAATAATCTCCATCGTCTAATTCAAATCAGTCAATGATTTTCATTTGTAAATAAATTGTGTGGTATTACTAAACTGGTGAGAAGAGTCGGATGAAAAGTCCGAAGGGTGGTAAAATATAAAATCGAGGGACCCCCTCGGCATTTGTTGTCGGGTTTTAATGAAAAATGGGAAGATAATTTCCGACCTATCCGATGTCATCCAAACAACGGGAAATGTGGCAATTCATTTCCCACTTACCAGTTTTCTCTTCTTTCCCCAGTTTTCCCTTGAAACCAAACAGGCCCTAAAGAGGATAGATTTTAGAAATTTTTCCTAAATTATATAAATAAATTACTTTTCTAATCAGGAGTCACTAGGGGTGCAAATGGGTCGTGTTGACCTGGCGGATTTTGGAGACCCCACCGGTTACAAGTTCCGTTTGAGTTTTAAAACTTGACATGTCGGGTCAAGTCGGGTTGAAAATCTCGACCTCCTACCTAAACAAGTTGGTTACAAGTTAGACCCAAACCCGACCTGTTTATATATATGATCAAGGTGTCAAACTCGATATCAGTATCGGTATGAGGTATAGGTCCATGGAGGACCGATAAGTATTGGCCGATACCGATACGGCGGAATTTTTATTATAAAAAAATTGATGGAAGAGACGTGCACAGTGCACCATACGTCGGTTTGACACCGTATCAAAATTTTTAAATGTAAAAAAGACTCAAAACCGAAAAGCTAGTGGACACATGTTATCTTCTGATTCGGTAACCTATAAATTTTTTAATGTTGATGTGAGGTGACGTGACAACATAGCAGTGCACAACAAAACAACCGAATGAATTTCCTAAGGGTACCTCTAATTGCACCCACCTGTTTATTGGAACGCCCACGTCTCATACTTATTAAAATGATTGATTGCATTCTTCATATGATTGAGGTAGTGTTTCTTTCCGATATTCTACACAATAGATCTTGAGATCATGGCGCATCTATCAGATGGTCAGTTATGATTACTCGTGTTACAGATTCCAAAAAATGTCCTAAACTCACGTTTAAGCGTGATATATGCCATATGACTCAAGGGGCATTTTTTAGGAATCTGTAGCACATAGAATAAAAAATAACTATTAGATAGGTGAGATAATATCTCCAAGACCTATTGTGATGATTTGGGTGAAACACGATCTCCATCATCTTATCCAAAGCATTCAATCGTTTTCGGGGTCTGAGGCTTGGGTGCTTTCAATAAAGAGGTGGGCACAGACAGAAGAATCCCTCATGAGTCATTACACCGGCAGACAAATGTTCGCTGGCAGGGTTTGAGACGTCACAGCAGAGAAAATATATAAAAAGGACTCATCTCCATCTTCCTACCTCGGTAATTGTGCGTGTACACGGTTTGTACGCATGCACACTTTCTTCCTTGTTGCTGCTCTTTGTAGTTTACCAGCGGATACCCGATACGTATCGGTATCGGCCGATTTTTGATACCATATTTTAAATACATGTCCGTAAGTAGCCCTGAAGGGCTGCACCCAAATGTTAGATCAATTTAAAAAATAACTTTATTTATTTTATTTTATTTTTACTTTCGTTTGATGAATCAAAGATAAGATGACGCCCTACCAACATGGTGCATTAATTTTGAGCGTCTTTGACCACATTTTCAAAGGTGGAGATGAATTACATCATGCCCAAATTCTATGGGCCGGGTAGTACCTGATCAATGTTGTCTAAATTGTCGTGACACTTGATCCTCATGATAGGTGTTGTTCTGAACGCAACCCTCAAGGCTGCATCCTCGTGAGATACAAAGATTTGAAATCTAAATAGTTGAATTTAAAATTTTATTGCTTGGATAATTTTCATAGTTTTCAAAAGTATTTGAATTTAAAGTCATAAAGATTACATACAAAAAGCTCAAATTATTGAGATAAAAAAAAAAGAAGCTCAAATTATAGAGAAAAGTACCTAGAGCTGATTATAACAACTACTAACAACGTTTTATTTCATAGGTAAGCAACATGAAAAAGAAGAATGAAGAACTCTTGATACAAATCTAGAGGGACTTCGATCTTATATAAGGCCTCTTGGGTATTATTTGAAGCCCCATCATTTTGCGTTGACTGTGGATGCATTTTTTTTCTTGATGAATTACGAATTCATTAAAAAAAAAAAAGGGATCAGTCCAAAGCTTGAGCAAGATGCTCAAGCAAACAGATCAAAACCCGAGATTACAGAGAAAAGGGAAAATCAACCAATTCCGGACAGATCAAGTTTAGCACCAGACTTGGCAAGAACATCAACCTTGCTATTAGCATCCCTAGGAATAAACGAGAAAGAAAATGATCGGCCACAAATGTTATTGTTGATGTTATAAAAAATGTGAAGAAACCTCCAAGGTTTGTTGGATTTGTTTGTGATCCAATTGATGACGCAATTGGAATCCCCCTCGACTAAGTATGTTTCAGCTGAGTGGCTAATGAGCATATTGATGCCAAAATCAGCAGCACGAAGCTCTGCTTCATTGTTGGAACCTTCTCCGAAATGAGCGTTGAAAGAGTCAAGCAGGTTACCTTCGTGATCGGAAATAATTTCACCTCCGCCCATTGCTCCCGGATTACCTAGCAAGCAACCATCGAAGTTGAGTTTGAGACCCCCCTCAGGGGGAGGGTGTAATATTGCTCTCTTGCAAGGTCTTGAAGGCCCGCTTCGGCAAATTGAGAGCCAATTTAAAATGATGTTCTGTCTAGGAATGGTCTTGAAGTAGGTTAAACTTGAACACCAGTTGACTGTTTTCCTCGAGATAGCGATAGACAAGGAGTTAGAAGAGGAATTAAGACCTTGAAAAATTTTGTTGTTTCTTTCTTTCCAGATGCACTAAATTGCAACAAAGAGTGGACTTCCATAGTGTTGGTACACGCTTTTTTTTTAGTTCCTTTCGGTTCCGAGAATCAGTGGCTTCAATTCTGTCTATGAATACTCTAGCGATGCGGCATTTAAAATGGTGGAGGTAAAAAAAAAAAAAAAAAAAAAGGGTTTTCTAGGAAAATTCCTAGTTTGTTTGCGATCGTCAGCTGCAAATATTTATCGACGCTACAACACATCAATGATCAGCTTTAGAGCGGGTATGAGTTACTTCTATACTGAATTGTCCGCTTGTGAACGTCAGCAGCAATGCCTCTTTTATGATTTAAATAGTTTAATTTTCTTTTTCTTCCTTTGTTATTGTTGTAGCTTTGGTCAGTTCAAATTTTTCAATTTTATTATTATTTTTAGTTATATGGGTTTATTACGGTGAATTATTCTAGTATCCTAATGCTATCAGGGGTCTAACTAATATTAATTTCCTAACTTCATTAGAGGTCTAATTACTGTTAGTTTCCTAACCTTATTAGAAGTCTAATTGATATTAGTGTTTTAGTGCTACTAGAAGTCCAATTAATTTTAGTTTCCTACTGGTACTAGGAGTGCAAGTGTATCAATTTTAATAGAACTCTAATTAAGTCAAGCATGTTTATTATATTAGGATTTTAACTAAAACAAGTATGCTAATTGTATTGCAAGTCTAATTAAAGCAATTATAATTCCATTGAAAGTCTGACTGAAATTATTATAATAATTCTACTATAATTCTAATTGAAATAAACAGACTGATTTTATACTAGAACTCTAATCAAGGCAATGAATTTAATTTTTCTATTAAAATGTCGATTGAAGTAAAAGGGCTGATTTTTCTAGCATCATAATAATCAATGAGTTAATTATAGCACAGTATGATTGATCATGAATGAATTAAATGTTCTAAAATTCTAATTAAAGTAATTGATTGACTGTGCTAAAAAGAAGAATTTTTTATTTATTAAAACAATCTAACAATTGTATGTTAGAAGTTTCTATTTTGGTGGCCATCACTATGATCAACCCGTTGACCGGTGAATGGTGTAAGATCAATATTGCAATGTGTAGTTGCTAATTCAGTAAGTTTGAAGAGAATAGGCAACTAATAGGTAAGTCTTTTAGTTATGGTATGATTGTGATTTCTAATCACAATATAATTAGTAATTTAAGTCCTTAATGTGAAAGGACGCTTTGGCTATAAATATAAGTGGTGCCTGATCCCAACGATTGCTCGATACCAGTCAATCCTCCCTATTAGTGAAAGCATCCCCATTGTGCTAGGAGATATTGAAAGCAAGAAGATCGTTGAAAATCGGCAACCCACCATTGATGACTCACACTCAAGGTGCGCACATATATTTAATTTATGGATTACTGATTTATTATTTTTTATTGATCATGCGCCTAGATCCTAGGGCATATACTTAGATGGTCGGATCAATAGATCCATAAAGATCCATCAATTGGTATCAGAGCCAAATTTGGTGTTTGATCGATCAAAGTATAGAGAGAGAATATAATTCTCCGATAATTTTTTTTGAATTCTATCAAGTGATTATGGCTATCAATATGATCGATTAAAATATTCAAGTTTGTTCTTATCACGCGCTTGATTGAAATAATCGATGGCCGGACCGGCCAACTCCTCTTCACCGGTAGTTGACAAGTTGTGGCAGCCAAAACATGTTTGAACGGTTTGTTGGTGCCGTCAGCGATGGTAAGATGCGAAATAGAATTTTTTTCTGTTTTGGCCGGAACAAACTCTTGTTCACTTGCCTGGTGATTTCCATACAATTCTTTACCAGAAACGGCTTGGGTTGGTGTAGAAGATGATAAAGAGTATATGGTGTTTTGTAAAGTACAAATTACTATACTTCTCCTAATAAGACAAGAAAAAAAATAAAAAATCATAAAACTTTATATTTTATTCCTATATGATATCTCCTTTTGATGCAAGACAGTTCACGTCTTTGTCACGTTTTGGGCTGGGTAAACTGTGTTTTTTTTTTGGTTTTCCTCGTAATCAAGAGATAGGAATAATGTCAAAGTAGACTTTGCAATTTTTAAGGACCCTACTACAAACGACCCGACCCGGAGTGACCCGACCCGGTGGATAACCGAACTCGGCCTTTTGGTCCATGACCCGACCCGCAGCCCGACCCGCAGGGCCCTTGGCCCACTCGGCCTTTTGACCTATGACCCGACCCGTCGCCCGACCTGTAGGACCCTTGGCCCACTCAGTCACTAAGGCCCACGGCCCGGCCCGATACCCGGCCCAATTATGCCCACACTATTTCTTATTCTTTTCAGGTCATTTCTGGGCTATTTATAGGTCCGATTTTCAGACATTATATATGAATTTTGACTTTCTCGAGCATTTCAGATCGATTTTTGAGGTCTATTTTTGACAATGAGTTCTTTATTGTGATGTATTCATGACCTGATGTTATTTTTTCAATTTTTAATTGAGTAATCATTATTTTTTTTAGTACCATTAATTAGAGTTGGATAGTGGAAGTTGTGCTCCACCACCATGACTGGTTCTTACACATTATAATACTCGATTATTGTTAATTTTGACACTTCCTCATAACACGAGTTGGACTTGGCTTAATTTTAATTTTTTAATATCACCTTTGTGATCATCTCAAATATTATCAAACCTAAATTGACAGCATGGCTTAGAAAGATTCTTCTGCCCAACGGTGATGATCCTTTCTAGTGTCGTGGTTTTCATAGTGAGGTTTAATTTTGTCCAAGACCGTGTTACAAATTCAGTGAAAGTCTGTAGTGAACGTTGGCGTCACAACATAAGGGATTCTTCTGCCCAACGGTGATGAATCACTCAATGTTGTATGATTGTTGTGTTTTACTATTCATTATTTTATGTGTGGGTATTGCTAGCGTGTTGTGACTCGACCCAATGGAGGGTCATAACGACACAATTAGTACCACAATTATTAATATAGATTGAGGAAGCGGCTAGTGTGTTATGACTCGACCCAATGGAGGGTTATAATGACATAAATTGTTTATCAATAAAACCACATTGGTTTTAATTTTTATATTCCTTGACATATTTTAACTCTTGCGTCACATACTATAATTATAACTTTGCAGAATTGATAGCTACCTCAATTGTATGTGAACATAATAAAGCCCTTAATTATTGTGCAGCATTGAATCCGTCTTCTATAACTAATATGATTGGTGAAATTAAACTTTTGAGTGGCTCAAATTATGGCAAATGGAAGGAACAAGTTGCTATTGTTCTAGGCTGTATGGATCTTGACTATGCTATACGATCTGATAAACCCAAGGTACTCATCGCTGATGCCTCAGCTGAGGATCTGACAATGAACAATACGGATTTGAAAAAATGGGATAGATCAAATCGTATGAGCCTCATGATCATAAAGAGTTTCATTACTGATGCGATCCGTGGAGGTATTCCTGACTCGCACAATGCAAAGGAATATATGCAAGTCATTCAAGAACAATTTCAGGGGACTTCTAAATCACTTGCCAATAGTCTAATTGTTAAAATGAGAACCATGAAATATGATGGTCATAGTGGTGTACAGGAGCACATTATGAGAATGAGTGGCATAACAACTCAATTGAAAGAAATGGACATGGGTTTTTTCTGAGGGTTATCTTGTTCACTTCATTATGACTTCTCTTCCTGCACAATTTGACCCGTTCAAGATTAATTACAATACGCAGAAAGAGAAATGGAAGATGAACGAGCTAATCGCTCACTGTGTCCAAGAAGAAGAAAAACTTCGGGCTGAAAAACCTGAAAGCGCCCATTACGCCGCTCTTGAACCATCGAAAGGAAATTTCAAGTGAAAGAAGGGACAATATAAAGGAAAGAACATGAAAGCTCCTCTATCGAAAATCAAACAAGGAGAAGCTAGCAGATCTACTTCTGGCATTAAGTGTCACTTCTGTAAGAAGAAGGGGCACATTAAGAAGAATTATAAGAAATACAAAGATTGGCTAGTTAAGAAAGGTAATGACCTAGCCTTTGTGTGTTTTGAATCACTTTATGTTGATGCTCCAAGTAATACTTGGTGGATAAATTCTGGTGCAACTATTCACATAAGTAATTCAATGCAGGGATTTCGATCCAACAGGAAGCTAAGTAAAAGCGAACGTACCATCAAACTCGGAAATTGAGTAAAAGCAGACGTGGAGGCCATTGAGACTCTCCGTCTTATTTTAGATAGTGGTTTCATTTTGGATTTAGTTCATACTATTTATGTTCCAAGTATCACTAGAAACCTTATCTCAATTTCTAAATTGGATTCATTAGGTTTTGAATTTAAATTTGGACATAATATGTTTACTCTATAATTTAATTCTGATATTGTGGGTGGTGGCTCATTAGTAGGCAATCTTTATCAGTTGAACTTGGATTCATCTTACGCCCAATCTTTAATTTCTATGCATATGAATGATAAAATTAGTAAGAAACGAAAATGAGCAATTGACAACTCCTTCATTTTATGGCATAAACGTTTAGGCCATATATCTAAGGATAGAATGGAGAGGTTAATTAAAGATGATATAATCGATACGCTCGATTTCTCTGATTTCACTACTTGTGTAGATTGCGTTAAAGAGAAACTCATAAAAGTTAATAAGAAAGGAGCTATCAGGAGCACAAGTTTGCTAGAAATAGTCCACACTGATATTTGTGAACCGTTTCCAACTCACTGATGATTATTCTTGTTTTGGTTATATATTTCTTATTTATGAGAAATCTGAGGCCCTGGATATATTTAAAATCTATAAAGCCGAAGTTGAGTTACAACTCAATTCGAAGATTAAAATTGTGAGATCTGATAGAGGCGGAGAATACTATGGTAGATACTCTGAAACAGGTCGCAATCCACGACCATTCGCCCTGTATCTATAAGAGCATAGCATTGTCGCTCAATACACCATGCCAGGAACACCTGAACAAAACGGTGTAGTTGAGCGACGAAATCGTACTCTTATGGATATGGTGAGAAGCATGTTATACAACTCTAAGTTGCCTATGTTCTTATAGGTAGAAGCCTTGAAAATAACGGTGCATATCCTAAATCGAGTTCCTAGTAATAGTAAGGCGGTTCCCAAAACTCCTTATGAGATATGGGTAGGAAGAAAACCGACTTTAGGATATTTACACATTTGGGATTGTTTGGCTGAAGCAAAGGTGTACAACCCACAATTAGGAAAATTGGATCCTAAAACTATAAGTTATCATTTCATTGGTTACCCTGATAGGTCAAAAGGTTACAGATTTTATTGCCCCACTCATAGTACCCGGATTGTTGAGACTAGATATGCCAAATTCTTTGAGGATCGTGAGAACAGTGAGAGTGTTGAGCCTAGAAAAATCACTTTTGAGGAGAATCGGGTTATAATTTCTATCCCTTTTATCCAAGATAAAGTGGCACCAACACCAGTTATTCAAGTAAATGTTAATGCACATGTGGCTATACCTATTGAAACACCCCACATTGAGGAGGCTCTTGCTCTCATGGTGACTGCCAATGATCAACCAGATATAGCGTATATAGTTGGCATGCTTGGTAGGTACCAATGTAATCCTGATTTAGATCATTGGAAAGCAGCCAAGAAGGTTTTTTACTATTTACAAGGGACTAAAGGACACATGCTCACGTATAAAAAGTCGAATAACCTTGAAGTTATTGGTTATTCTGATGTCGATTATGCTAGGTGTCAAGACACCCGTGGGTCCATATCGGGTTATATTTTTATGCTTGCAGGTGAACCTATATCTTGGAAGAGCGTTAAACAAACACTGACTACTTCATCTACTATGGAAATAAAATTTGTTGCATGTTTTGAGGCAATATGTGAAGCGATATGGTTGAGAAATTTTATCTCAGGGCTTCGAATTGTTGATACTATTTCAGGGCCACTGAGAATCTTATGTGACAATTCCGCTGCGATAACTATCTCCAATAACAACAAGACTAGTGGGGGTTCCAAATTTATAGATATAAAATATCTTGTTATAAGGGAGAAAATTTAGAATCAAATTATTTCTATTGAAAAGATTAGTACGATACTCATGTTGGCTGACCCTCTCACTAAAAGCTTACCTCCCAAGCTCTTTTTGGAGCATGTTGCGCGCATGAGATTAACAGATAATTTTGATAGCCTTTGAGAGTGGATATATGAGAGTAAATACATTTGTTTAATTGATTCAGAAATAAAACTTATTTATTTGCTTTTTCATTTTTATGCAAATAAAACTTTGGAACATATGGTGCCAGTGGATGGCAATAAAGTAGGACCAATATTAGATTGAGTTTACATGTAATCACCATTGAGTTTGTAAACTTGCAATCTATGTGAAATCATAATAGTTAGAATCCATGTCGGTGATGACTTCCAATACGGTAACTAATGAACGGTCATGTATCGATGATATGATATATTGACTATATTGATTATGTGTTGAAATTCTCACTAGACCGGACTGATTATAAAGGTTTTGATTGAGATTGATTAGGACTTATCATTCAAAGAAAGTTAGCTAACATTTGGTAATCGGAGTTTATTGACATAATTTGGCTAAGTGAGAGACTGTTAGAAGTTTCTATTTAGGTGGCCATCACTATGGTCAACCCGTTGACCGATAAATGGTGTAAGATCAATCTTGCAATGTGTAGTTGCTAATTCGGTGAGTTTGAAGAGAATAAGTAACTAATAGATAAGTCTTTTAGTTATGGTATGATTGTAATTTCTAATCACAATATAATTCGTAATTTAAGTCCTTAATGGGAAATGACTCTTTGGCTATAAATATAAGGGGTGCCTGGTCCCAACGATTGCTCGACACAAGTCAATCCTTCTATTAGTGAAAGCATCCCCATTGTGCTAGAAGATATTGAAAGCGAGATCGTTGAAGATCGGCAACCCACCATTGATGGCTCACACTCAAGGTGCGCACATATATTTAATTTATGGATTATTGGTTTATTGTTTTTATTGATCATGTGCCTAGATCCTAGGGCATATATTTAGATGGTCGGATCAATAGATCCATAAAGATCCATCATTGTATTGAAGCCTAATTCATGCAATTGATTAATTATACCTAAATAAGAAATAATTAAAGCAATTAATTAATCCTAAAATTCTAGAAAAAGGTGTTTTGGCCCGCTATGCTAAAGAGGATTGGCCTCGTTCTCGAGTACCCTCCGTAAGCTCTCTTGGACAAATCGGGTGACTAGAATTGAAGAAAAATCAGATTTTTTAGAGTATAAAGTGATATTTTAGATTTTTGGACTGTTTTCAGGATTATAGTGATGGATTAGATTAAGAAAACTAAAATTAAGCAAGTTAAATTAATGATTGGAGATTTAAAAATATTAAACTAAAGAATTAAAGTTAAAATCTAAAATTCTAGGACTGAATTCAGGTCCGAAATCAGAAAATCAGGCTGTATGATTAAAGACTGATTCTAGAATCTAAGACCTAGAACTAGAAATTAATGATAGGACAGTAAATTATTATTTTAGAACAGAATTTAGTCTTAGGAGTCAATGAATTAGACTGTCGGATTAAGGACTGGCTCTAAAAGTAGAGAACTAGGACCAGATATAGAGAATTTCAATTTGAAAAGGGTGCTACGGTCTAAGACTGAAAATAAAATTAATAGAATTCCTAAATCTAGGAATTAAAAATTACAGTTACGAATTAAAAGATTAAATCCTCACCTAAGGATCGGTGCTGCAGAGAAAAATCTCGAAGATTAGAAGCTTGAATCTCGAAATCATGACTAGGTAGCTCTATGGGTTTCTCCTCGGAGTTCTTTGGTTTCGAAATTTTAAAAAAGTTTCGTTCTCTCTCGAAAATTGTTAGCCTTTTTTCCAACCTCTTGAGCAAATGAAGAAAAAATCTTTTATAGGTTTTTCTCCAATTACGTGCCCTATTTCAGGCGTTTAATTAGATTACGCGTCAGTTTCACGGCACTTAATCGCTTTGAGTCGGTCACCGACTCAATGAACGACCGGCTGACTTGCTCAGCGAGTTTCCTAGTCCTAACGGAGTTAGGGTTAATTGTGCGCTTACTACGGTGTGCGTAATCTGATTAAGTGTTTCTTCAGAAGCGCTCAATCAAGGAAACTTAATGGTCAAGGATAATAAGACTAGGTTGGGCGTAGGCCAATTACACGCTGGTGGTCAAGCGCTCAATCTGATCGCGCGTCTGATTTCAGACACATAATCGAGTCTCGAGATGGTCTGGGAAAGGAAGTTTGGTCTGAAAGGAGGACTGATTGCGTGCTTGTGATCTGGCATGCAATCGAATTACGCGCGGGGTTTCAAGCGCTTAATTCGGGGTTGTCCGGGTCTGGTCTCTAGTATGAAATGCGAAACTATTGTTTCAGTCCGCATTCCGACTATATACTATTGTTTTAGTATATAGTCTCCCTACGTTGGGATTTGAGCCACAAAGCTATTATTTCAGCCTATGTTCAGTCATGTACTATTGTTTCAGTGCATGATCCCGCATCGAGGGTTAAGGTCAATGGTTGACCAAACGAATTTGTGTATTTCGAGAGGGATAAATGGGGGTGTCTACACATAGCAGTCTCCCACACAACTTGAAGGCATAACCCAGTAGACCTTGAAGAGAGAGAAGATGCTATGTCACACTGATGTAGAGTATTCACAATGAATAAACATTTAGTTGATAGTCTCTTCCTCCTTATGACAGAGGGAGCATCAATGTATCCATTGTTTGTGGATACATTGGATTTATCTAAGGGCATGTTTGATTTCATGTAATGGGGAAGTGCGTTTTGAAGCTAATACGCGTTTCACCTGTAATGATACTACGCACATCAATCTATTGTTTGACAGCGTATACAGTGAAATGCGTATTGGCCTGAAACGCGTTTAAACGTTGCTTGTTAGCATGAGCTTGTAACGTATCACGTAAATTATAAGTTATATATTGTAGGTGTTTTTGCAATGGTGCCTATGATATCGAAAAATGATTCTCTCATATTTGATTAATCCATACATGATGGGCTCAATATATAAGGACTTAATAAAAAAATCAAGCAACAAAAAATACATAAATTTCCAAACAAAGAAATAAATAAAATAAACATAAAAATGATGGGGGTTATTAGAATTACAAAGAAATAAATAAAATAAACATAAAATTGATCTAAACAAAATGAACTACATCAAAAATTACCTCCCAGTCGTAGAGATCAATGGAATCTTCTCCCTTGCGCCATCTCCATCTGTGGCATCGCCTTCATCTCCCTCCCCTCTACTAAAACACTCCTTCGGTGAAGGAAGGGGAAAATCGCCCGAATTCGAAGAAGAAAACCCCGATTCCTGATGCAAAAACCTTCCCAATTCTGGCTTCGGCAACGGTAATGGTGAAATCAATGAATACATGCCCGATAATCAATCGTTTTTGCTCGGCGATCTCGAAACCGGCACCGAATTCACTACCCCTCCAGTATCAACATACCGTAGACTCGGCTAGAGCGTGAGTCGAGGCCCCGACAGCAAGTTCCGAAACAAGGCCAGTTTGATGATCGATCGCTTGCGGTTCGAAGACAAAGGAGACTTCGGCAAGCTATTTGATGATTTCGAAGAAGGAGAAGAAGAAGGTGAAAAAGACAATGGATTGAGGTTCTTCGACCACCTGTTCATGGTTGAAGGTTTGAACACATGGTATGAACTTCTTCAGAGGTGGAGAAATCAGGCGTCAGAGGAATAAAACCCTAAACCCTAGAGGTAGAAACAGCCATGGAGGATTAGGGTCTCGTTGGTTCGTCTTTCTGAAACGCGGTTTATGGGGAGTTTCCAAGGGGAAAGAGGACGGAAACTGCATTTTGGAGATTCCAAATAGCTTTTTGTCTTCAACTTGGTGAAAGTCTTAAATTTTGGGAAGTTGGGCCCCGATGCCTCATGAAACGCATAGCGTTTCTAGCATACGAGGGGCTGCCCTAGTAGCCATTTTCAAGGCGTATAGTGGTATCCGTACACTACACGTTTGGTCAAAAGAGCAATCAAACAACAAAAGGCTGGTTTGACTGTCCCAAAACGCATATGCATGTACCGTTACGCGCAATTAAACATCCCCTAAAGGACAGTGTTATATGGCAGGCAGGTGTGGCCCAAGCCTGATGGCCAATCACATCACACCACATCAGCCGCATATACTTTGCCTGCACAAAACTTGTCCGCCATTTGTAATTTTCGTTGTCTAAATGCAAATCCATGCCCAGAAATCTTAATCCAATCGGTGGATTTAGATTCGGAGGCTCAAATTCAAATCAACTTGGTCAAATCTTTAGGTTTTCTTAAATACAAAACTCCCTATACTTGATGTATTAGCACTTTCTGTCTAAAATCTTATAGAGTTAGCTGCCACTAGAAACTATTAAAAATGGCTTCGTCTTCAAGACGAGTTCGCCCTTATTAGCAGTTTCCTATGCCCCCTACTGAGATCAGATGATACATGAACCAACTCATATTGGGAGAATGATCAGTGATTCAATAAGAACAAAATAAGACAATATAGGCTTGTATTGCTTTATTTGAGGATTGTCAAATGGGCTAAGCTGACCTATTGGCCCCCCCGGGTCATGCCTTTCTATCAACCAAATCTAGTTTATGGACCTGCCAATGCGAGCGGTCTCAGAATAAAGCTTATATAAGTTTAGGCCTTTCTACATATAGCATTTTCAGACCGGTGTGCCCAATGATTAACACTTTGTATATTTAATACCAAAGTTTCAAATATCGGTATAGGTCACCGGATCGGTCAGCCTAAAACTGATTCGGATCAGATCGGGCGATCCCAATGCCAAAAAAATATGTAGGTAAATTATAATAATTAAATATTTTTTACTGTAAGCTGCCAAATAAGTTGTTCAAATTAGCTGCTAATGGTTTATTTTTATGTACAATGTATGAAACGCCATAATTTTACATTTACAATAAGAAAAAAAATAGCCTACTTATACTTAAAAATACAAGTACAATTCCTTTTGAGTGCATTAAGCATTTAAGTTTGGCTCTCAATAGCTGGATCTACAAAATGACCAGAAGATGTTAAAATAATTTTTTTATATTTTTTTCTTTTTATATTTTAGGGACATGTGACATGTGAAAACGCTATCTGGATTGTCTGTTTTAAAGTTCATGATCTATAGATCCTTAGTGGATAAGATTGGCATGAAATATAATTTTCATCACGTGATTAAATATAGTCAAAGGCTATTATTTGATTCAACATTTGACAACAAAAAATCATATGATAAATATCGTGTTTTAATTTGCTCCAATCTTTTTCACTAAAGATCTATAAATCGTGAACTTTAAATCAGACGGCCTAGATTACGTTTTCACATATCACATGTACCTAAAATACAAAGTCTTTCTTTTACCTCGGTGCAATCACTTAAAAAACTTGTGCAAGTAATGACTCCCATAAGATTTTTATACATATTTTATATATATCGAAAAGGTGTCCGTCCTCCATGGGAAGACGGTCACCGTCCTCTAAGTTTCCAGGTGGAGCTCCACGTGGTAGCCAAAATATTGTTTCGATGTCACGTGGAGCTCGGGTGCATGGTTTAGATTATCTTTGAAAATAATAATAATTGAAAACTCATCTCCACCGTGTGTTTTTTGAACCGTGAAATGTGAACCAACGAAATCCGTCAAACTTTGACTTGTGGGTTTAAAATAAAAAATTTTAAATTTCTTTTTTTAATATTGATCTAAATCATCCACCTGTGTTCCACATGACACCCAAAGAGTGTTTTAGATGCCACGTGGAGCTCTAAGTGTATCTTGGAGGACGGTCACCGTCCTCCATTGGAGGACCTAACCGGCTCCCTATATATATATATATAATGTAATATATACATTTTATATATCTGTATAATACATATATAAAATAATGGAGACAAAACACTGGCAAAAAGAATCACCATAGCAAAAAAATCATTACATATCAGATATATGATAATATAAGATGTAAACAAAACAGTGGCAAAATAAAATCATTGCATATAAGAGAAGTCATGCTCACCATTTCTCTCGCTAAAATCACTGGTTGTGTGACGTCATGAAACACCCAAAGACCTTTCAGATTCAACAAAAAGAGCTCTAATGCAAGAGAAAGCCGAAGAGCCCACCGTCCAGATTCAGCAAAAAGAGCCCTAATGCAAGAGAAAGCCGAAGAGTCCACCTTCCAGATTAAGCAAAAAGAACCCCAATGCAAGAGGAAGTCGAAGAACCCTAGCAATAGACGCTAGGATTTTAGAACGTTTGGTTATTTTGAGCGAAGATTAGCATATTGCTTTATTTTGTAATTTATATTCGGTGTAGAGTTTAATATAATCTTTATGTGTATAAATTGATCGGTGGATCGGCGATTCGAGGAGCAGGCACGCATACACATATGATGGTTGCGGGGCAACGTGAGGGAGCACCAATTACAGTGGTGAAGGTTAATTAACAGAACCCAACTCACACCTTGTAAAGGCAAGGGTGGGAAACAACGTGGAGGACGAGTATCAAACCTACTCCCTCACAATTAGGGTTCTCAACGGGCTGGGCCGGAATTTTCTATAGGCCTTTTTTTTAGATATAATGAGAGCCCAAATCCGGCCCGATAGCTAATCGGGCCGGGGCGGGCTCAACCCGATTTTAAAATGTTGTAGCCCAAACCCGGCCCAGTTAGCTGTCCGGGCCGGGCCAGGTTTCTGATATTTTTTTAATTTTTTTTTTTTTATAAGGGCCTCATTTTATCGGGCCAGGCTGGGTTCGGGCATATACTTTGCAGCCCACACCCGACCCATTCGGGCCGATCCCAGGCTGATACCCGGCTCGTTGACAACCCTACTCACAATGGAGGGAGTATACCACCTGGGCTAATATACAAAATTTTTGGAGAGAGTGTTTGCAAAAAATCCATTTTAGTATACATCAATATTTTCATAATTTTAATTTATAATTAGTACTTTTTTATTTCTCTGCCCTTTTTTCCTTGATTTTTTCTTGAACTTTGTGCTCATTGGATGCACCAAGGTAAGGGAAACAACTTGAGCCAGTCACGGAAAAAGGATTTCCTACCATTGTGGTGGGCGAGCCGGTATCAGATAAGCAGCATGAATACCTATTTATGTGATTTGATATTTGAATCATTTTTTAGAACGTGGCATGTGAAATCAACATGCATATCATCTGATAAGTGTCTCATTATTTAAAGATCTTTGGTGTAAATGACTCTAAAAAAAAATAATATTACAATAAAATTGATTCAAAGCAATCAAATCGCAATGGAGATCATTTGACACTAATGAATCAAATGGCATGTGTTAGAGGTTATAAAAAAAAAATGGCATGTGTGTACACTAAATTATATGATTGCAGAACATTTTTCATTTTAATCTTTTACTCAGTCAAATCACACGAAACACGAGATGGTTCCATATTGCACACGTTAAGAGCATCAATGCTCGGGTTGGGCACCTAACTCTTTTTTAATAAATTCCCTTTTTAATATGTTCTTATTTGGTAAGGGGAGGTTGGGGACATTAGTTTTAGGTCCAGTGCTAGGTGATTTGGCGCTCAAGGCATCAGGTGGAATTATCATTGTTTACCTTCTTGTTGTAAGTGTGTCATGCAGCATGAGTGAGTGCTAGGTGACTTGTGTTGAAAGAAATTGCAATAAAAATGGTCCTATATTTTCTTAAAGACAATATATGCCCCCATTCCGATGAATAAACAAAAAAAAACAATCAGATTCCTAGTGAATCTATATTCAAGATACAATTGAGCCTGATTTCAAAATAGTATATTCTCTTCTAAATTATACTTTCTAGATAGAGAATCAGTCATACAGATTTTGAAACATAAAAATAAACACTTAGGCCCTATTTGATAAGGGAGAAACTCCCAACTAAGAATGAAATCAATTTCCTAACTAATTTCCTATGCAATAATTTTATGTCAAAATTAGTTTTCTTTTGTTTAATTAAGTTATGGAGAAATGTTTTCAAATGAATTCTAATTTCTCTTGTTTAATTAATTTGTCTTGAAATAAAATCTCTCCCGATGCCACCACCCTCAATGCTACTTTTTTCAAATTCATATATCTATAACTTATATATATATATATATATATATATATATATATATATAATGCATAAATAACGAACAAATTATTTTTTTGGCCTTTGAGTTTTATCACTAAGAAGACAAATGGATAATCATTATAAGACAAAATTGATAAAAAAAAAATAAAATATTAGAAAAGAAGATCTTTTGTTTTTGGAGACATTTCGTTTTGGGTTTTTGAAATTTATTTTGAGAGAGTAAATTAAAAAGGATATAATATTTAAAAAAGAGACCTTTCGTTTTTTGAGTCGAAATACTAGGAGACCTTTCGTTTTTTGCAGACCTTTCATTTTTGCACCTTCCGTTTTGGTTGAGAGGGCCGTGCATCTAAACACTGAACCGAACATTTTTGTCCCTTGCCTTTAGTGCTAATTCTATTCCAAAGGCTTCTCCGACTCTCTCTTTTCGTTAAATCTCTTGATCTTTCTACTCTTTGCTTGAATTTGTGTGTTGGAGGAGGGAAAAAAAAAAAAAACCAGAAAAAGATGCAAGGAAGCGAAGAGCTTAGCATCGACGAACTCGCATCCAATCTCGCCACATATAAGGATCAGCTTCATCAGGTTTTTCATTTATTTTATTTTTATTTGCGTCCATATTCCACTATCTCTATGGTTTTGTTCCTCTGCAAAATTAGGGTTTTTTTGTTTCTTTCGTTCGTTCAATTCTTGTTTTTCGTTTTGTTTCTTGGCGTAATATTCTTTTTTTTTTGCTTCAAAATTTTGGATTTGTCTGAAAAATCGAATCCTTTTCTCCATCTCCTTGGTTTTTCTCACTTTACGTTTCAATCTGACAGTCCAACTCTTTCTTTGTGATGTGAATTAGGTTTAAAAATTGTTGACTGATGACCCTGGAAACTCTGAATATGCTGACATGGAGAAGGAGCTCGAAGAGGTGAGCTGTACCTCCCATTTTCTTTTTTACACTTTAGGCTATTAATTATATATCTTGGAGATAGTAATTAGAGTTGATATCCCCTAAATTTACCACAATCGAACTTCTTCGAAATTCCTTTCTACAAACAAATATGAATTGTTCTTGGGCATGATTCGGGTGCATAGTGTCAGTGGGCTCTCTCGGTGACCTTTGTTTTTTTCTTTTAAGTTTGAAAAGGTGAGGAGGGTGTTTATATCAAACATAGCTCTTTTATGTGGATAGCAAGAGCTATAGGGAGAATTAGAATATGAAATTGAAAGAGCTACATGTGAAAAATCACGACTATATCTAGATAGTTGCCCATCACCTGTATGTTGGTTCTCCTGTGCAGGTGCTTTTTGTCGTGATGGCCTCCTTGCACTCTCTCATCTCTCTCCTGATTTCAGATGTTCACGCTGAGATTCTAAGTTTGAAATTCGAATCTATATTCGGGTCTTTTGAAACTAGATAGTGGATTTTTTGTTTTTTGTTTATAAGCTGATTCCAATGAAACATTTGATCAGGTGATTGCATTGACAGAGGAACTCTTGGAGACTGCAAAGCAAACTGAATTTACTGGATTTGATGCAGATTTCTCACCTGATCAGCGCCACTCTGATGGGACCTCTCAGCATGATATGGTGACTCTTCATTACTACAGTATTTTATTACTTCTTCCATGTTTGCATCATGTTCTAGCAAGCAAAATTTCGGACTTTGTTTTCTGTAATAATTTTTCGTAAAAGAATATTTTGATTCAAATGCTATTTATTTAAAGATGAAAATGTAGCAAAACAATGTGATTCTGAGAGGAAGGAGAAAACTTCACTACATCCGGATTTTCTGAGCTAAGACATGAACCATCACCATCGGTAAAGGTTTAAAAACTTGGTATTGTTATGTGATGTGTCCATGTCTCATATGGTGTCGTTATGAATGACTATGTTTACATTACCATATAAAAAATGCAAAGCTAAAAGACAATTTCTCCCTTTTGTTTTTGGGCTCTATCACTAGGAGACAAAACGGATAATCACTTTTGTTTTTGGGTTCTATCTCTAGAAGAAAAAACAGGAAGACCAACGGTCTTTCAATCGTCTCTCTATATTAGAAAAAACCAAAACGCCCCTTCATTCCCCCAAAACGGACTGATGGACCCTGTTTTATGTCTGGGTGTTGAAATGGGGAGAGTCTCTTGTTTGTCTCTATCCTAGATTACCTACTGTCTTGATTTATTTTTTTTCCTTTGGCATACGTTGCATTTTGTTTCTTTAGCATCTGAAGGTTGCAGTGGTTTTGTTCTGTGGTTTTTATTAATTAATTATTATGTGTATATAATGCAATCTGCAATGCATGGAGGTAATGGTTCCCTTCATATATGCTATAAATTATAGTGTTATTATGGTCTCCAACTTGTCGGTCGAAGCAGTTGTTCAGTGTGTTTCTTTGTCTATGCCAGCAGTATTTCTTACTTACTAAGGAAGGTAGGCATTCACAAAGAGGGAATGATCAATCATCCATTGAACAAAACCATCTTTCCCTTTTTTAAGGTAGATTGTTTCTTGCCTCTTGATAAAGATCACGGCTCACCTATCAAAATGACAGATGTTGATCCCACACGTGGCACAGACCCAAAAAAATGATTTTGATTCGAAAGATCAGATCTGTGGAAGAGGGAACTGAAAAATGATCTCCATCGATTCAAGGCAGTCAACAGTTTTCATGTATGAAAACCTTGGTTGTGGAGACCGAATCTTCAATTGCAAAAATTGGTATACTTTCTCGATGTCCCATACGAGTGGCAGGAATCCTCTGCAACAAGGTAACATTGTTGCTCCTGCATGTAGATACCCTCTGTACCCTGAACCCCCACTGCAATGAAGTCACCGTTTCACTTTTTGGATTATTGATGAGCCTTTTAGCCTATATCAAACACTGGCATTTACATATGTCAAAGCCTCTTGAAATCAGTGAAAAGCTTTCTACGGGATTCGATGGCAATCTATGTATTCTAAGTTTCCTTGAACTCAATATTATCCTATAATTGGTAAAACTAAAACCAATCTTAATAACTAATTTTTTCAGAATAGGTGCCTCTTTTCTTCCACATTCATTTCCATTCCCTTTCAAAGTGTTTTTTTTGGAATTTAGACTGCTATATCCTAATGATTCTCTTTGTTGAGTGTTTCTATTTTCATATTTAGAGTTTGTAAGTACATCTACTTCATCCTTTCTAATATGTCACTTTTTGGTAGGGTCTCAATGGGCTGGGCTTGAGCACAGCCTGACCTGCAATGAGCCGGAAATGGGTTAAGGTAGGGAAAAACCGAAATACATATGGGTTGGCCCGATTAGTAAGCTGGGCCGGGTATGAGTTAATAATCAAAGCCCGATTAATGCCCATTTAAACCAGCTTAAACCCACTTCAAATAGATCAAATGAGTCCATTTAGATGGCAATTGTTGGCCTGCCTGGCCCGGCCTGGCATGGGGCGGACATGGGCTAAGGTAAGTAGCCTGATTCATAAATGGGCTGGTTGGGTTTTTTCATGATTTTGGGTTTTTCTTTTCTAGAGATATTAGGGTTTCAAATATTTTAGGGAGAATTGATTTAACTATTTGGGCTTTTGGGTTTTAGAGGTTGGGATGCTTATTTATTTATTTATTATTATTATTTTTATATTTATCTATTTTGTTTAAAATAGGGTTTGATTTTGCTATTTTTATTTTTTTAGGGGTATCTATCTATTTAATCTTTTTATCATTGGTTTTTTTCTTTTCCATGACAAAACCAAAAATTCCTAGGCTGTTATTTCGGTTTTCCTAAACAAATTTTTATTTTATTTTTTCATTACAAAATCGTTGAGTTTTTTTTTTCCATCACAAAATTGTTCTTTTTTATTTTTCTTCAGTCAAAGCCCATAACCTAGCCTTGCTGGCATGTCGGTTTTGCTGTATTTTTTTGTCTTGTTTTTTTTTTCATCACAAAACCCTTGTTTTTTCTTGGTTTTTTTTCACTCAAAACCCATAAAATTTCAGGGCATCAAGCATTTGATGCAGTGTTGGATGGGTTGGCCTGGAAGTGTTTTTTTTCTTATTTCTTTCTATTTTTTGGATCATCTTTATTTTATTTATTTACTACTTTTTTTCAGTCTTTCTGTCTTAATATGCTCTGAGATTATGTTTAGCAGCCATGTATCAGAGACCCTTTAATGATTATGGGTCTTTCATGTTTGTATATTACACATATATATTGCAATTTGTATGCCATAATTTGATTCGATTTTTATGTTTGAGTGGTGTTTATTATGGGCATTTAGTGAAAAAATAGCACTTATATATATATATATATTTTTTTCAATTAAAATTTTATTTTAATATATAGTGTTATTTTAATCCATGTTGCATCAAAGATGTGTTTTTGTTGATTGTTTGGTTTTGCAATTGTAGTTTATTGTTATTATTATTTTTTAAATTGTATGTCTTCAAAAGGGAGAATAAAATCACATACAACATGAGTCTCACATACCCTATTCCCGATGAACTCTTTATTACGCTTTTATGTGATTCTATTTACCCTTATTTTTGCACTTCTAAGCAGTCACATGCTCTGTTTATGGTTTTTTGGTTTTCTTATATATTACTTTCCATTTTCTTATTCTCTGATGTCTCCAGTCAGGTCATGAAATGCTATATGTTCATTCTATAATCATGATTGATAGCTCTATTTGCTGCATCCGTAAGAGGTGGTATTAGGTGCCTATGCACTCAGGTCAATCTCCCTCGGACAACCTTGGGGAATGCACAAATATTGATGGGCACCAAATCAGTGAAGGGTCAAAGTGTACTTTCACTGATTTGTGTGCTCATAAATGACTGCACACTTCTCGAGGATTGACCATTTGATAATAAGGATATTGACTGGGGTGCCAGTGTCAAGTCTGACACTCAGGTTGCGTAACTAATACCAACAATACTCTTAAACATATAACTACCTGAAAGCAATAGGTGTTATATAAATCTTCTAGATTTCCTATCAAATCTGCATACCATTTAATAGGAAATCCAAAAGGTTATATAAAAGTATTGCTTTCAGGTAGTTTATTTCGTTTGTGCCATCTTCAGATCAACATTTGTCTGTCCAAAGTTACTTTATTTGCTTATTTGCGAACGAAGTCTAGATTTGAAACATTAATAGGAATATACTCTATTTGTTCATATTAATGTCTTTTGAATTTGTCAACATTCAATTGAAATACAGGAACGTCCAAATAGCTGGCGAGAGAATGCAGTGCATTCTCAACAGGTATTTGCTAAAGTGGCACAAGCCATTTCAAAGTTTGAGCCCATAACTGTGTGTACTTTTGCTGCCCAAGTTGGTAAAATATACAACTTGTCTATTTCTTGATCTTATTTGAAAAGTTTAATTTATATTAGTTATCTTTTTATTGTTATTATTATATGATCTACCATTTTATTTTAATTCATATTCAGTTTGACTTCACTTCTTTCAACTTTTCATATGCTCAAGTGGGCTAATGCACGTTCTCTGCAACCTGAAAATATCACAGTGGCCGAAATGGGTATGAATGATTCTTGGTTCCGTGACATTGGACCCACTGTAAGCTTTTATTTCATATTGATTTTGAATATTTCTACGAAACAATTACATGAATGTCTCATTTGAAGATTTTTTGTGAATAGTTTGTTGTATGTGACACATAATCAAGTTCAGGATACCCAGGGCATAGAGTTGCAGGAATTGATTGGAATTTTAACAGTTGTGGTGGTATGTGCTTTATATTTTTGTGGGTTTTCATTTATCCATGTATCAGTGCTTGTAAATGTATGGGCTTATTAGAATGCCTGTGTGTATGTAGGCAACTACTTATGGATGTATATGTAATTATACACGCACATATGCTCATTGTTGTTTCTATAAAGGGCTAAGAGAAGCACTTATAGGTAGAGACTATGAGAAGCACCCATTTTATGCCACGTGACACACCTTTTGAGGAATCCAAGTCATCAAAGTCATTGGTCATATTGGGTGCTACCATGGGCCCAAAAACCAATCATTAGGGGATTTGAACCATCCATTCTAAGCGGTCTAATATGGGAATGGATCCAATGGTCCAATATGTATAATTTTTGGTCTGTGGTGCAATGAGGATGATGCACATGAAACACTTAAAATGATCAAAGATGTATGCCATGTGACCTAAATGGGTGCTTTCATGGGGGGTGGTCATAAGAGTTGGTCCCTATAATATACATTGGATTGGCAACATGAAAGCTTTATAAAGTCTCACTTCTAATTCTCTGTACAAATAACAGTAAATGAATATCTATGGTCTTATCTATGGTCTTCTCTATAGGCATTCACAAAGAGTGTTTCTTTGTCTAGACCAGACCATATTTGGGTCTTATGGAAGCAAAACTCATATATAACAGTAAATGAATATCTATGGTCTTTTCTACTTGTAGACTGTTCAGCACAGATAGGAGAGTTCGACTTTTTTGTTAGTAAAGTATGATTGTGGCGTGTTTTAATTATGATTTGGAATGTTGGTCCCCAAACGTTTGCTATTCTGCATATTTGTTTAGGTTTGTAATTTCCTTAACCTTGGATTTGGTTTACGACTTAGTTGATCAACATGTAAAGGAAGAAAATGATTGGCAATTTAAACACTGTTCATAAGATCATTTCATTGATCTTATTTCAACTTCATTTCCAAAAAAATTAGAATTATAAATAAGTTGCCCCCATGTGCATCACAATGGCTTGGCAAAATGGCTATGTCCATCATGTGCTGGCCACTTATTTCAATTTGTTGGGTAGAACAACTAAAGTGTTCCTCTTCAAACCAGTGCCAATTACCCCATTCACCCTCATTTTGATTTGTTCCAGGCATGCAAAGAATTGGAAGTCTATTGTCTCTCAAACATGGCCTTATGTGAATGCAATGGTTCAAACACTGATCGAGGACCGCTAATTGGCCTAGGTTAATTGTTTCCCGGTCAAAGCTGATCAAGCCTTCCGACCAAACCCATCTAGGCATAAATGGGCTTCAACCTGATTGAAAGTGGGATTCCCTTCCGCATTTCGAGGGTCGCCATACCATTAATTAGTCGGAATAGGGAGGTATGTTAAACCCCAATTTTCTATTTTTTTGGTGCTTTTTTATGCAAATTTTTGATTTTGTTGACCCATTAGATCTTTATGTGTTTGTTTTGGGGTTTTTGCTGTGTAATTTTTCATGGGTTTCTTTTGTTCATTAGAATTTATTACTGATTTTAATTATTATATGGAGGTAGAGTATATATATTAATCCAAAAATTGCTACTTTTTGGTCCCTTTCCCCGCAAAATTTGAATTTTATTAACCCATTAGATCTTTTTGTGTTTTGTTTTGGAGTTTTTGCTGTTTAATTTTTCATGGGTTTGTTTGAATTAGATAGAATTTACTGAATTAAATTTTTATATGAGGAAGGAATATATATATATATATATATATATATATATATATATATATATATATATATATTAACCCAAAATTTGCTACTTTTTATGCCTTTTCCTCCACATTTTGGTTTGGTCCATTCGATCTTTTTAGTTTTTATTGAGATTTTTGCCGTTTTTCTTTTCTTGGGTTTGTTTGTAGAGATATATTTTTCAATAAATTTGATTCTTATGTGAGGGGGGAGGTACATATATGAACCAAAAATTAGCTATTTTTCTTGCCCGTGCTTGAAAATCTTCGATTTTGTTGGCCCATTCTTGGTAGCATGAATCTTCTACTTACCGTGCCCCAGTCCCGTTTCGGAATTTTATTCCCACTCCGGCTTCAGGTCATACAATAGCTTAACTTCATACTTTTGATGACATTCATGCTCTCATCCTACTAAATGCTTCCTTCCGCAGTTCCGCTACCCGTAACTAAGAACACATTAGAATTTTTTTCTTTCGTTTTATTTTGAGGTTTTTGCTGTTTAATTTTCCATGGGTTTCTATAACTTAGATAGAATTTGCTGAATTTATTTTTATTTAATTGTACCTATGGGGCTGGAGTCAAACCTTAGAGAATGGTGTGTAACTCACTCATCACGTGCCACATGTTATGATATCTGCATTCGGACGTAGCACCACCATCGTTGTGTGCAGATGCATATCCCAACCGCTATATATATATATATGGGACCATCATTTGCTTAAATCACTAGTGTGGAAGCAACACATTATACTTTTCCTTTGCCAAACATGTGTATGCTATCTGTAATCGGGCCATAGGCACCTTTCAATCAAAGCTGACTAGGTTTCCCACCACATATTCATATGTCATGCCTCGATGCCCATGTTTTCTTTTCAGTACATAAATAAATACTACTGATTTTTCCAATTTAGGGTGAAATTTTGGTGTTCTTTTTTACATTTTTTTTTTTTATTGCTAAGTTGGACTCTGAAATGTTGGTGTTAATAATCAATTCCAATCTAATTTCTGTTTTGAATGGCAGGTCTGGAATGAACTGTGCATTTCAAGTAGAGGTGGTGCATGGATGTTGAAAAGTGGCGATGGGACACCACAATTAATGATATCTATATGACCTCTCAAGTTGATTACCAGTTTATTTTCTTTTCAGGTAACGAAAGAAACTCCTAATTAATATGTAAATGCTCAAAATGTTTGTTTATTTGATTATCCTGCTGCTTTGACAGAGTTATGGCTTTGCAAAATGGCTATGTTCTTCGTGTGCTGGCCACTTGCCCCGTTTAACTGGAAAATACTAGAGACGAAAAGAATTTGAAGGGTGAATTACAGCAGGTATAATAACTAATGTTACGTTTCTAGAAAATAAGTTGCATGACTAGATCCCATGAGTCATGGGTATTAGAAGTTTGTTGATGTTAACAACTTATTAATTTATGATAGTGGGGAGAAACACAAAATATTAGTTTTGTTATTATTGTATAAGAGTTGATTTGTTTGTGGGAGGCCTATTTTATATTTCCAAACTTGTGGATCTACAAATTGGTTGTTGTTTATAAAATTTAATGACTTTGAACAAACAAAATCATCAGTATATCCTTCTATCCAAATTTGATCAAATAATCTTACACCATTTACACCAATCCTTAAAATTATTTCATTTATCTTCTGTCAAATTTGTTGTCATAAGAATTAGAATTATAAATAAGTTGCTCGCACTTGCCGTGCCCACTAGTGTATATATATATATAAGGGATTGGAAGAAGACGAACCCTGTTGTTTTTCTCTCTCTATGCTATTCAAACACTCCATTTTGGGTTTTTACACGTGAAATCTATTGACTAGCTTGAATCAGACGATGGACGTCCTTTTTTGATGGCGATCCTTTTTTAGCCCGATCTTTGACCTAATTGGCTGATTATGAATCACCTATCATACGATTAAATGGTAATTCCCCGTGCCACACATCCCAAAAATAATTGATTATAGTGTACCATGAGATAAGATTTTCAAGTCATTTTTGGGGATATGTGTTCTCCATCAATTATGACCGTATGATAGGGGAGCTATGATCCAATGAGCAGTTCTGTATAAGAGATTAGGCCAAAAGAGGTTCTCCATCGTTTCATTCAACGCAGTCAATGATATTCACATGCAAAAGTCAAAGTTGCAGCCGCATCTTCAATTGCATATACCCCATACTCTATTCTCTTTGGGGTATAAGTATTTGCAACCAAAGATTCGGTCTCCCAAACTAATGGTTCCACCATTGACTACCTTGAATCAGATGATGGAGTTCGTTTTGGTCCCAACCTTTCACCTCAGTTCTTAAGTTCTTGGTCTACCTATCAGGCAATTAAATGTTGATTCCATCTGAAAAATATCCCCAATAGTACCTTAAACCCCTCTCAAGGTATGCCATGATCACGCTCACTTTTGCAATGTGTGACG
Organism: Chloranthus sessilifolius; assembly: GCA_021018995.1. Taxonomy (NCBI): domain Eukaryota; kingdom Viridiplantae; phylum Streptophyta; class Magnoliopsida; order Chloranthales; family Chloranthaceae; genus Chloranthus; species Chloranthus sessilifolius. The sequence continues at coordinate 50,042,714 of CM037584.1, read as the reverse complement.
CGTGGAATAAATTTATTACTGTCTGATAGGTTGGCCATCATCTCAAGATTTATCTTGTGAAAGATTGGGATGGAAAACAATCTCTATGTCTGATTCAAGGCCATCAACTATGCTAACTATTGGACAATCAATTGCAGAGATTGAATCTCCCGTTGCAAATATTCATTTATTACGCCTCAACATTAGAGCGATGAAATTTCATTTCACTGCTCCTCTTTAGTGAAATGAATTCAACGAGAAATTCTACCTACGTTGGAAATTGTTTTTCATGGGCGATTACCACGGAATTAATTTCCAATCCCTAAAATGTGAATCAAACAGAAAAGTCGGAAATGAAATCTCGTTTCCACGAGATTTCACTGATTGCAAAGATATCAAACATGGCCTTAAGGAAAAAAAATAAGAATACAAGAAAAAGATATTATAATGAGTGGACATAACAGTCCACACGACTGTATGACTGCATGACGAACACAGATTTCCAATGGATGAAATTTCGTGTACATCATGCAGCCACACGTATATGTGGACTGGGATGCACATGATATATGGTGGACACTCATTGAAGACCGACTCTTATAATTTTGTTGTGCGATTCTAATTGGAATCTAATCACTATTTATAAAAAAAAAATTGACCTATATAGAAATTTTGAACTATTGTGTCTTTTCGGATGATGACGTGAATAGACAAACACCAGTTCAATCGGAAAAGACCAAATGGTCTTTTCGGCGCTGGTCGTACTCCTTCAGCTTAGACGAACAACACATTATGCATCGGTTAGAGATAGGCAAGCCCCCCATAAATTCGAGTTGACCACCTCAAGGTTTTAAGCTCCCAGCTATAAATCTCATCAATCCCTTTCCAAAAAAAAATAATCTCATCAATCAACCTGTTTTTGCATGTTAAAGGTGTAACTTTTATCATGGCCTTCTCTCATGTAACCAATCGAAAGAAAGGTACAATTACACATTTGCAACAAAGAAGAGATCGACTTTTTTAACTTGCATTATAGCAGTCGGCTGTTAAGCCACCAAATCTCATAGAATTCTGAGTTCCCGGGTTTCAACGCCCCTGTAATCCTTTACAATCAACTTTTCACAAGATGGTTATACCACTGGCTGATGAGACGAGGACCAACTCCTTAATAGAAGTGTTAGTCTACAATTAGTGTCCACTCATCATGGGTGGACACGGCAGTCCACATGTCACTGTGACTGCATGACATGCACGGACTTTCAACGCATAGAAGTTCATGCATGTCATACAGTGACACAGATGTGTGGACTGCGTTAATGCACATGATGGATGGGTGGACACCCATTGTAGACCAACTCTTAATAGAAAGGGTAGCTTTAAAGGCACCGAATCTTGAGGGGCACCTACACTTGAACCCATTGATTGTTTTAAATTGGATGATGGAGATTGTGTTTTGCTCTGATATTCCACCCAAGGGATCTCGAGGCCATGACCGTACTATCAGACGATCACTTTTTAATTCCACATGTCACAGATCCTAAAAACATAGCCCTAAAGTCATGTTTGAGCAAATGTGATTTTAGAGCTACATTTTTTGGGATTTGTGACATGTGGAATCGAAAATTGACCGTCTGATGAGTGCGCCATGATCTCAATATCCCTTCGGCGGAAGATGGGAGCGAAACATGATTTCTATCATCTGATTTTAAGCAATCAATGGACTTAGGTGTAAGTATCCCTCAAGACACGGTGGGTGCCTTTAAAGCTACCCTAATAGAAACTTGCAGGAACGCTCGGTAGTCAACTCGAATTTATGGGCGAGCAGGGATTTTCTTAAGATTTATGTAAACCAGACTTTGTATCTATATTCTATAATGGCACTGTTGCATCCAGATTGTGTCACCATCTCAAAAAAAAATTTGGCCAATTTTGAGAACCAATTTTGTGGTTCAGATGGGTAAGACTAGTTTTAAAAAACCAACTAACTTTTTGGCTGTGTTTGAGACTGCTCTTTGGAGTAAAAGAGCAAACACTTAAAAGAGAAGATTTGAATTGCTCTTTTAAAAAGATTTAAACTCAGCTTTTTCGCTCTCTCGGAAAGAATTAAAAACACTTACAAGTTACAATCAAACACAATCTCATACTAAAGTGCTATGCGCCAGAGCAGAGAATTGCTCTTTGTCTCCAAAGCCCAATCCCAAAAATCTATTACTAACATTAACCCAATCTGCTCACAAACGCTATCAGGACGGCGATGATCAAGGTCTGCTAGCTTCTCTCTCTCTCTCTCAAAGCAACCTCCTTAGAGAGAGATATCTTATTGTTGCAAAAACCGAATACTGCCCGTGTTTTGCTTTGTCACTGCAAATACTCGTTGTCTTGCTGCGTCACCGGCTGCAATGATAAAACTGCTCTACATATATGCGAGGATTTTATGAAGAGGCAAATACAGAGGATTTGCTATTTCAATTAATTAAAGGGTCATTTGGTAATTTTAACTTTATGGTTTTTCTCATACGATGATCAAGGCTGCGTAGTTCTCGTCCTCGTTGCTAACATTCTACTACTTATTTTAATAGGTACTTCTTCTCCTTAATAACTCCTTGCATAGCAAGATTTTATGCAAGATTTATCTGTTCAACAATTCTACTCTTATCTCTACTCACTTCATGTCAGAGTAGATTTTATTTGCTCTTGTAGGAGTTAATAGAGAGCAGAGAGGTTGCTGCTAGAGCAAATAAATCGTCTTTTACAAACAGTTAGAAAAAAAATGGGAACTAACTAAAGCAGGTAAACTTTGTTGTGACAAGGGCTAAAGCTATGTCATACGCAGCCCAAATCTCTCATTGAAAGCCCATAAAATAGTAACAATCTTTTTATTTTAAAAAAGTACAGTGCTCTAAAACTTTCTAGAAGTAATCCCTTTTGTATAAAGTTCCATTCTTTTTCTTTTTTCTTTATGAATTTGTATAAAGATTCCTTCATATATTGAATTATGGTTGGCGCATAATGGAGGGATTTGAACCATCTTCACATTCTAAAATAAATAATTGTTCATATCTCTTTAATGATTGAAATTAAAGTACATCAGTTGAACAGTCGAAAACCTTTAATAGGTGTGATTTTATAGGTCAGAAGTGTCGATAATGGACTCCTAGTTATTCTACTTGGATGATTAAACATGTAGGTCACATGGCTTGAAAGTGGAGTAGTGTCATTGTACAGTCTATTTAAAGGTGATCATTTCATTGAAGTCAACTCCTAATTTTAAGTGCCATTTCTAGGTCAAAATCCCGAATGCCCATAGGTTTTGAAATCTAACCACTGGTGTGATGGTAAGAAAAGGCATGAGTTTTAGTTTATAGAGCAAGTAAGCAAGTTTATAGAGGAGTCACTTTGCGTGCAAAAAGTGGAAGGTTAGTGTGTATCCCATCCACCCCTCCAATACCCGTACGTATGAGATCAACATCGGCTAACGGCTTGGGTTTACCTCATTTGACCTTAATACCCATATTGGGTATTATAAAAACAAATGGTTTTGGGTAAATTGCCAAAGCACCAATGACATATTGGGTATTATAAAAACAAATGGTTTTGGGTAAACTGCCAAAGCACCACGTCATTGGTTGGCAGATCGCTTTTTGAGAGGTGTCACATTATTTCATCTATGGTGCGGCCAAGTTAAAGACCATGATCGTGTAAAGGATTAGAGAACAAAATGATACTAATAATAATATTAGAGAACAATTGATCGTGGCGAATACATGTGTCTAAATTGATTGGGATCGACTCTTTCCAAATCAAGACATTCAATAGTTCTCACACATGCGAGGCCGCTAAGATCAGACCGCATGGTCACCGTAATGCAATAATCTCCTTCGTAGCCAACTATGTACGGGATAAACTTATTGAAGGATTCAACTACACACCGGCGTCGATAATGTTTGATATCGCAATACACTTCGTCGCATATTGCTTATAGATGGCACACACCTACGAGGATGTTTCGAAGAGATCCTACTTATCGCCTTGGCGCAAGACGGTAATGGTCATATATTACCGTTAGCATTTGTCGTCGTCGAGTTAAAAGAAGAGGATACGTGGATGTGGTTTCTTGAACGGGTAGGTGCGTTCGTGATTGGTGGATTTACTGAAGATTTCATTTTTATTACGGATAGGTCGAAGGGTTTAATAAAGGCGGTGAAACATATCTTCTCTAACGCATACCACAACTACTGCATACGGCATATAACACAAAATTTGGCATACAAGTATCCCAGGAACAATGTGAAGGGTTTATGGTGGAGCGCTGCACTTGCATATTTAGTAGAGAGATTTAATTATTTTATGAACGAAATGAAAAAAGATCATGCTAATCCTCGGGCCGTAGAATATATATTTTGAAAATAGACCCGAAGCATTGGGCATGCGCATATATGGAAGAAAGGCAGTATAATTCCCTGACTACGAATAATGTCGAAAGCTTGAACAGCGTACTGAAGATAGCTCGAGAGAGAACAATCATCGACTTAATCAAAACTACTAGAGAGAAAGTCGTCAATCATTTTCAAAAGCGTCGACAAATATCTGAGAAATGGACCACCCTCCTCTGCCCAAAAGCAGACAAACATATGAAGAAGGTGTTGCAATGGGCCGGTAGAAAGAGAGCTCAACCATACGGGCGGGATCAATTCCAAGTCAACGCCAGAAATTTCATTCATCACGTTGACTTAGAACACAAGACGTGTACTTGCCGCCGTTGGCACATTCATGATTTGTCTTGCTCCAATGCCATGGCGGCCATCAATTGGAGAAGTTACGATTACCATAACTTTTGTGAGAAGTAGTTTTTCATCGCTTGCTTTAGACAAACATACGACGAGCAATGGCTTCCCACCCTCGATAAAAGTCAATAGGAGTTCCAAGCAGATCAACTCCCTGAAAATATGAAAGTGAGACCACCCTATAATTATCGAAAGCAAGTCGGTCGTCCGAGGAAGAGAAGGATACGGTCTAAGGATGAGGTTAGGGTCCTACAGTGTGGCAGGTACAGTGAGTATGGTCACAATTGCATGAGTTGCACCGCAGTGGGACCGATGGGTTGATAGTCTATATTTTTATAGTAATAGATGGAATGTAAATGAGACAATGTGTATATTTACTCAGAAGCTTAAAATCTCAATATTTTGTTTCATAATAGTTGTATTTTTAGAATATACAGATGCGTCGTTCGCGACTCTATATAGAATTGTTGACGATTGGCCAGAGAGTCGATGACGATTTTATTTAAAGTCGTCACCAACTATATAAATAATTGATAGCGACTCCATATAGAGTCATCATCGCCTTTATATGGAGTCGTCATCGACTCTATGTAGAGTCGCCATTGACTCTCTATAAAGTCAACATCGATTCATTGTAGAATCGCTATCGACTATTTATATAGTCGATGACGACTCTATATAGAGTCGCTATCGACTTTAGATGACGACTCTATATAAAGTCGCTATTGACTATTTATATAATCGATAGCGACTTTATATAGAGTCGCTATTGACTATTTATATAATCGATGAAGACTCTATCTAAAGTCGATAGCGACTATATAGAGTCGCTATCGATTATTTATATAGTCGATGACGACTCTATATAAAGTCGATAATGACTGATACTTCTACATTATAATCACTGTTATTTAAAAATATTTCATTTACAAAAAATGTGTCATTTATATTTACAAAATATTTCATTTACATTATAGCCATACTACTATTGCGTCTCCTCCTTTTTGTCGTCCTGCTCCAATTTAACCAGTGTATGGCTAATTTCTGCCTTGATCCTATCTATATCTAATTGCACGAAGTCAAATTTCTTTTCCGACATGAAGTACTCCACATACTTCAACACAAACACCTCACAATTACTCGAATTGGTATGTCGGGGAACGAGTTTGATCCGACAATCACTAGATGACCAAGGATAGGTCTTCGCGTTCAGTGCAGTGGAGTTACCATACGAATATAAAACTGCGAGAAGGTATTGGGTCTATTTTGAAATAGAGGAATGTCAGATATGCTAAGCTAACAATGATGAAAGATATGCTAAGTAAAATATCTTACCAACGTTTACAATTGGTTCGGATATCTTTCCTTAAAAGGTTTATTAAAAATAGGGTCAACAACCATTATCGATGGTTCAACTACCTTCACAATCGTAAGCTCCCAGTGTAATGGTTGGTGTGAATGAATTGAGATAAATATCTATAAAAAATAATATAATCTCAAAGGGTATGATAGAAAAAATTATAAAGAAAAATTATAAAGAGGTTAGAAGCATACTATGCTGCACTCATGAGCCCACAGCTTCCGAAACTGATTGAAGAAGAAAATTTCCAGCAGCTTCTTGCCTTGGTTCTGTTCGAGTTTATGGGCAGCCCACCGTTCAACTGGAATCTCGAACGATTCTTCGTATAATTTCTCCGCGAGAAGAAACTTGTTGAAATCATTCAGTTCAAAGCCCATATAGGTCAGAGCGGTAGGGCATATAAGGAAGCATTTGTCCTTTTCATCAGGATAAATATTGTCATCAATTACTTTCAAGTGTCTCAGGTAGGCGCCCATAATCTGAAACCAATGCAGTTACAGTTAAATAAGCAACATTCAAAAGAGTCGTCTCCTGCCCTTCAATAATGTATAAAGTTGACGACTCGAAATAAAGTCAGTATTGATTTTATAATGAATCGATATCGATATTGCTTCTACATACAGTTGTTACCGACTACATAAATAATCGATATAGACTCTACAATGAATCGATATCGATTCTCCATACAGTCGTTATCGACTAAATAAATAATCGGTATCGACTCTACAATATATCAATATCGATTCGTTGTAGAGTCGATAACGACTATATAAATAATCATCATCGACTCTACAATGAATCGATATCGATTCGTTGTAGAGTCGATAACGACTCTATTTTGAGTCGTCGACGTCTTTATATTGTCTATTTGTGTATACAGTAGGGTTACTTTACTTACAAAATTATTCAAGTAATGCGTGCCCGCCAAACATCTGAAAGATTACACCACTAGCGTATAATTACCGACAGTGCTTATGTAGTCGCTGCATAAATAAAGGCCAATATAACTAATTTTCGTAATAAATAATAAAGTGAAAGATTCAGGCTTGTTCCTGGGAAGAATGACTTACTCGTCCTCAGACTTAGGCTTGTTCCATATATCTAGCATGTATTTCTGCTCCGCCGTCAGCTTAGCAGTAGCATCATCAGTCGTAGATCCAGGCTTAGCAGTAGCATCAGCCAACAGTCCAGGCTCAGCCGTAGGTCCTTCAATGGCCTATGTTATTGGCTTTTTCACCATTGCTCCCCTTTGCTGTGTCCTAGGTTTGACGACAGTTGATTTCGTGAGTTTCCCTTGCCTAGGTCTTAAGCGAGAGTCAATTTGTTGGTGAGGTAATTGGGAAGAGGTTTGCTCTTCACCAGTTGGACCCTTATCGGCTTGAGTCACAGGCTGCTTGTCAGCAGCTGCCGTCACCTCATCCGTGGGAGGATCCTCATGCATTGGAGCTGATGGTTCCTTATCGACGGCTGTGTCGCACACCTTCGATATCAGCTCCTTAATAGCGAAATCCTGAACATTGAAATAATGGTGCAGTATAAGAAATAATTTTTAGTCCCCATTTTAAAAAGTCGATATCGATTTTAAATTTAATCGTTATCGACTCTATATGAAATCGATATCAATTGTAAATATAATCGTTATCGACTCTATTTACAGTCAATACCGATTGTAAATATAATCGTTATCGACTCTATATATAGTCGATACCGATTGTAAATATAATCGTTATCGATTCTAGATACAGTCGATATCGATTGTAAATATAATAATTATCGACTCTATATACATTCGATATCGATTGTAAATACAATCGTTATCGATTTATGTTAACAATCTTGAACAAATAAAAACTACGTATCAACGCATACCTTAGGTCTCGCTTCCAATAAATTTTTAAGAAGTTCTTTTATATTCCCTTAGCCCTTTCTGACCAACACATTGTAGTGAATCAACTTCTGCAACTCCACATCCCTTGAATTTAGCCGCTCATTGAAGGAGTTGCATAGTTTCTCTATGGAGACTGAACATTTCGCCAGGACCACATTCTCTCCCTCCAAATGGCTCACTCTTTGGGTGAGCTTCAAGTTCTCCAGTGCCAAACCATCGACCCTCCTCAACAACGACTCATTGGAGGAGGTCGGTGCAGCTACGCTCCCTTTCGCAGTTGGGCTCTCCTTCGTGGCCCCCTTAGTTCTCGACCGCTCTACATCTACATGGACGGGGCCCTCTTTCGAGTTCGATTCCTCGTCCGACGTCAATTGGTCGTCAAATTCTTTCTCGTCAATATTCACGACCGGAATGTAATTTCTCTTCTTCTTTGGCCGCAACTCTTCCACAGCTTTCTTGACCGATTCATGAACTTCTTTCCTCTTCCCCCCAACGACCTTTCGACCTCATAGATATTCTTTTAAGACGGGTATCTCTAATTCAGAGCCAAGAGGCACGAGGGGAGCGCAAACCTTTTGAAAGAGAAGGAAACACGATAAATAACAGACTAAATTGATAATATATTCCAAATGCAAAGTATCGACTATTTAATAAATCGTTGTCGAGTTTGTAATAAATCGTTATCAACTTATTAAATAGTCGTTATCGATTCCGTTACAAATCGCTATGAACTATTTAATAAATCGTTATCGATTCTGTAATGAATCGGTATTGACTATTTAGTAACTCGTTATTAATTCTGTAATGAATCGTTATCGACTATTTAGTAAGTCGTTATCGATTCTTTAATGAATCGTTATCGACTTAGTAAATAGTCGTTATTGATTTTGTAATGAATCGCTATCGACTATTTAACAAGTCGGTATCGATGCTGTAATGAATCAGTATCAATTCTAAAATAGATCGATAAGTGATTTTTTTAATCGACATCGGGTCTCTCTACTCCTTAACTTTATTTATTTGAATTATTTAATAGACATCATACCTTATTATTTAACATCTGTCCGCGAGTGTAACCTTTGATCCTTGATTGCGCCTTGTCCGACCATTTCACCAGTCATGGGAAAGGGTCCTTAAGACCTATATGGGAAGGCGAGATATCTGGCAGCATCTCATAAGCCACCATTGAAGCACACATATATATCCGTATGTGTTGTACGTCTTAAGAGCTTTATCCATCTCGACAGTCTTTCTATTCATCGCGCCCTTCATTATATACTCTATCAAGTCATGGTACATGTGGAAACCCCACGGAGTTCGGTTAAAGTTCTCAACGTCATCGATGAGGTCGATGTGGTCTTCCGCCTGTTGATGGTGGGACCCAGGAAAAAGAAATATATACAACACATATAGAAGGGGCAACTTTACGAAGTCATCATCACTATCCGCTCTCCAAATTACATTATCTATATGAGACCGAAGAATTTTTCCATGAGGCATTCCACGAAAATATTTGTATCAAATGGTTTGTTCTTCCAGTGGTTTAACGGACGGGGTATACTTTTCTGGACCAACTACGGTAAGGCCCAGTATCAATGCAATGTCCAACTTTTGAAGATAGACATCAGTCTTCCTGATTCGAAAGTGATTTTTTTCAATCCAAAAAGTTAACATTGCATCGACCACATCTCCAAGAAATCCCACACCCTTAGGCAATGAAATATTCCAACGAAAACTGAATCTCTCAGCAACTTCTTTCGAGTTGGGTTAGCGGCATCGTAAAGATTTGAAATGGCATTGGGGGAGCACTTAGCAACAGGTCAGTGTACAACCATCTTGACAGCTTATTGAAATGAACTGTAATAAAAAAGAAATGACTGAGTCTCATACTAATACGAAATGTTTAAATGTTAAATGAACTGTAATATATAAAATCGATATCGACTACATATAGAGTCGCTATCGACTTTTTACAGAGTCGTCATCGACTATTTATATAGTCGATGACAACTACAAATACAATCGATATCGACTCTATATGTAATAAATATCGATTTTATATACAATCGATATCAACTCTATAAGTAATCGATAGCAACTGTGTATAGAGTCGACAACGGTTACATATACGGTCGATATCGATTGTATATAGGGTAACCTTAAAAAATTATGACAAAATGTGCACCGACGAAAGGAGAAGAAAAAAATCTACAACAATGAAAGATAATTTTAATTCCAACTTACAGATTTTGTAGCTTGAAAATTGAAGAACGGAACGCTAGCGGCTACGATTGACACCGCTTCTCCACTGACTTCGAACGAAAAAGTAAAAAGTAAAAAAAAGATAAACAGTGAAGAGTTGAAAAAATGGCGGCTATTTATTACATTGGGAGTAGTTTGGGCATTTCTTAAAGGCGGGCGACGACTTGGCGCGTAGCGGGTCAGTTTAGGTAAAGGTGAAACTATAGGGCCTCTAAAGTAAAAGGTGTATCTGACAGGGTCGGTCAGGTAAATTTCCCTTTGGGTTTTTGCTTTTCACCTGTGAAGTGATGTAATGATGTGATGCATCACACAGTGACAGATTAATCAATAGGTATTTATTCTTTTCCTCTTTTTTTTTTTTTAAAAATCGGCTAATACGTATCGGTCGAGTCGTATCGACCGATATGTATCCGCCGAGTCATATCGGTCTCGAGCAAACCGATACCGATTTTGATACCTTGGTCATGACTGAATATCATCCTACAGGAATGAAAATCATGAAAGTCAGAATTCTCTATATACAAGGGCTGCAAATCTAGTTGAACATGTAATCTGATTCAATCAGTTGGATCCGACCATTGCCCATGTGAGATAAAAGAATTTTAATGATATGAGATCATTTAAACACAAAAATGGTGTTTAAATGTCGGTCAAGAGCCATTATCCGTTATATTTTTTATTTTTATTTTAAAACCATTATCCTTTATTTTAAATGCCTTGAATACTTTGAAAATCATGATAATAATGCTTCAATGTATTATATCATAGATTTTTAGATCATAGCTTTCAAACCACATGACCAATATGATCAAAGAACATGCCTCGTATCCTACTAAGTGATCCATGAACTTAGGACGTGGCACTTGAACCGCGTCCCAAAGTGTTTCAAGATGTGAGTAATCTATATGGACAAAGTGATTGATCATCCATTATAGGAAAATTGGTCAAAAATCACACTTTCTGGAAATTTGGAAATTTTGAATAATTTGATCTGTGCACTATAATACCAACTATTGTTTAAGGTTTTAATGGCGCAAGATCTGAAGTTTTATAGGCAAGGTGGGCTTGACCATGTGACCTTGAGAGGTTAAAAAATTGTCTGAATTTTGGTGAGGTTCAATTGTTTAAACCCAACTTGATTTTAAAATCATTGGATGTAAGGGATCCAAATGTAGGCAATAGGCGTAATTGGTTAGGTCTAATTAGTTGAGCCTGATTTATGTTCAACCATATCTGCAGCCATTAGATATATCTGCAGCCATTAGATATGAGAAAATTGATTACATATCATCCTATAAAATTAGAAATGGTGAAAGTAAAGATTTTGTTATATCCAACGGCTGGGGATTTGGTTGAACAAGGAATCAAGTTCAACCAGTCAGACTTGACTATTGACCATAAAGTAAAAGTCAAGATTCCCTTACTTTCAATGACTTTAAAATCAGTTAAACCACATTTTGAGTTCAAGTGTTGAACCAAGCCAAAACTCATTGTCAACCGTTGGAACCATGGCACCCTTCCCTATATTTTCCCCTTTAACCAAACCTACAACCTTTAAGCCAAGCTAATTTCAGCTAACATAGAAAGTCATAAATACCATTTACACTTTTTTTCATTCTACATAGTTTAAAATTTAAAATATTTGTGCTTTTTTATATTTACGCAATGTGAAGCGGCATCTATGTCATCTGATTTGAAAACTACTATAAAATCAATGGTACCAAAAATAGACACAAAAAAAGGCGATATCGCCTCTTTGAAAAAAAAGAAAAAAATATATTAAACAGTCGGTACCGACTCTTTAAAGAGGCGATGGCAACTCTTTAAACAGTTGATATTGACTCTTTAAAGAGTCCGTGCCGACTCTATAAACAGTCGCCATCGATTTTTTAGAACAGTCGGTCTCGACTCTGTAAACAGTTATCATCGATTGTCTAAACAGTTGATGGAGATTTTTTAAAGTCGCCATCGCTTCTTTTAAGCAGTCGGTATCAACTGTTTAAATTTTTTTTTTCTTTTTTTTTAAAAAAAGCGATATCGCCTTTTTTCGTGTCAACCTTTGACACCATCGATTTTATATTGTGTCTTTCAAATCAGACGCCATAGCTTCTGTTTGTAAATATAAAAAAGTGTAAATATTTAAAATTTTAAACTATGTAGAACGAAAAAAGACATAAGCGATATTTGTGACTTTTTGTGCTAGCTAGCTAAAACTTACCCAGCTTAGAGCTAATCGGATAAGTGAAACGTCAAAACATGACAGAAAAAGTGATTCTGACAAGATCGATTTGGTACATTTCCCTCTTTTTATGCCCATTTACTTTTCAAAACGAATAGTGGCTCCAAGACGGTCTAAACTGCCACGAGTCTTATTGGTGTTGCGATCCACTCGGTTTTAAAAGGAAACTTATTAAACTAATCTTAGCCATCTGAGTGCTGCGAAGTTTGTGAATCGCTCTTGTCGTAACTTAAATTAACAATTCGGAAAAGAGTACCTTTAAATCCATCCACCGAATCTATCAGTTGGCCCATACTGAAATGCATTGACTGCATTGAATCAGACAATAGCGACCGTTTATCTTCTCAGTCTCTCACACGATGGATCTTAAGATTATGGGCGTACCATCAGACGATCAATTTTTTTATATCACATGACACACATCTAAGAAACTTGATCTTAACATCACATACACACTCAAAATTATTTTTTAGGTCATTTTTTTGGATGTGTATCACATGAAATGAAAAATTGACTGCCTGATGGTACGCCCATGATCTCAATATCCATTGTGTGAAAATTTTGGATGATAAACAATCTCCATCGTTTGATTCAATGCAGTCAATATGTTCCCACATGGGTGAACCCAAAGGTTTGATGGGTGAATTTAAATGTACTCTTCCGAAAAGTATAGGCAATTCCTTTATCACATATAAAGTTAGGACCACTTCTTCCACACGGTTATTGGGTTTACCAAAATCGTTGGCCCCCCACAGGAGATGGTGCAGATTGCATAGCCGCACTGGTGCTATGATGATTCACTTGATTGCGACGTACACCAACCATTTGTTTTTATGAAATAGCTATTCCAAAAATGGTAGACCAATCACAGCATATTTCGAATTTCGACTCATTTCTTATTGAAATTTTGAGTACAAAATATATATAAATAAATATTTAAGAAATCTTACTTACTATTTAAAAATAGCTAAAATTAAAAAATTTCTAATTATTTTCAGTGAAAGTTGGTTAATTTTATCAAAATTTTGCTGAGAGTGTCGTCCGATCCGTCTCGGTACATTTCCAAAAAAAATTGAAAAATTCTAAGAAATTTGTCACTGTTTGAGCAATGAGCTCAACCGACCAAGATACAAGAAAAAAAGCAGGCTCTTAGCTAATAACGGTGGGCTCACATTAGCCGAACCATTGGCTATAGATTTATCAAAGCATAACAATTTAGAACAAGACACAGACTTTTCTCTCAGGGTCTCTTTGATGGCATCCAAAATGTGCACGTATCTCCTAGGGTTCTTGGAATCATCCTTAATCCATGAAAGGACGTATATCGAGTCTCCTTCGACAATGATATCGTTTATGTTCATTGTCGTGATCATCTTGATTTCGGTGTCGGTCGTCATCAACTCAGCCTCCTTATTACTGCAATCATGAAGATTGAAGCTATAAACATCGATAATTTACCTTTCACGGTTTCAGATGACACCTCCTCCTCCGGATTACCCGTGAGAACCCGTCGAAGTTCAGTTTCAAAGACCCAGTAGGAGGAGGCTCCCAAACCGAAATCAAACCTATAAGTAACCGAACTGATAACTATCAGTTTTTTCGATTTTTAATTTCTAAATCTCAATTTTTTTATTTGTAGCATTTATATAGATGTCTTCAGCCATTTACCTAAAAAGTGGTGAAAAGTATATTTTTAAGCGAATAATCAAATTAAAATTGATTTATAGAACATAGTGAATATAGACTAATTTGATTTTGGCATACCATGAATGTAAATCTTCTCAACTCTCATGCTCAATATTCAGAATCTTGGGCTCAATCAGAAATTTCTTCAATTTTTATTTCAACCTGGCCAAATGGACAAAAAATCAATATCATGAAAAGTCATTGTACTTCCTCGCTCTTAAGTTGCCCAAACCAAGTTGACAATGCCAAGTTCTGATTTGATCAGCAATACCATAAGCGAGAGAGAGAGAGGAACAGAGACAGAGAGAGAGGAAAACAGAGAAAGAGAGAGGAAGAGAGAGACAGAGAAAGACAGAAAGAAACATGTTGTAGAGTGTGGGCATTAGAGAGAAAGAAACCTCTTGTAGAGTGTGGCCGTAATGCCGTATGAGATTGTTGGATCGTGATGGACGACGCTGAAGACAGCGAGCGTAAGGAAGGCAAAGGCGGACAGATGACAATGGAAAGTGGAAACGAATGGGAACAAGAATGGTTTTGGTTTTAGGGCTTTGCAAAAAACGAACGAGTTTTTAGGGCTTTAAGTTTTAAGTTTAGGTTTTAAAAGAAAATTTTTTAGTTGCAACCTATTTTTTGTATTCACTTAAGTAATACTCATTATCGGTTTCTTATTAGTTCAATTTCGGGTTTTTTTACGTTAAAATTGATACCGAACCGATAACCCGATAAGTCATTTTCCCAAAACTGAAACCAAACTAATATGCCCTAAAACTGAAACAAAACCAAAATCGATCGGGTTGGTTCAGTCGATTTTCTGTACAGCTCTAGAGGCCTGCGATTGTATTTAAAGAGATTGTGTCATGGCCATGTGGCACATATGTTCAATCAATCAAAGTTGTTCAACTAACAACTCATCATGATGCGTACTTTTACGAAAAAACTTATGTCTATTAGAAAATTTGAACCATCCAATTGATTCATTTTAATATTGTCCGTGGTTAAAAAAACATAAATTGTCATCTATTTTAGAGTGTTTAAATTGGACAATTGATCATTTTTGGACCAACTTTAGTTATATATATATATATATATATATATATATATATATATATATATATATGAACTCGAACTCCTGGAGCGTCATAGTGACGATTTGAATTTCTTAAAAACACGTACCACTTAACACAAGTGGATGGTCATGATGTAATGTGTAAAGTGGCCGCATCTCTTGATATTCGTTTTACTCGGGACGCAACTCCAATCACCCTGTGTATCAATAATGTCATTACATCCAATCAAAGTATCAAAAATCGGCCAATACCGATACATATCAGCGATATGTATCGGTTTTTAGCCAAACAAATACATATCGGTTCGATACGTATCGGTATCTCGTATCGGGTATCTGATACTGTATCGGCCGATACGGGTCATGTCGGCCAATATGTATAAGGTATCGGCCGATACGTCTCGGTCGAGACGTTCAATTTTCCTCTCTGTTTTTTTTTTAAAAAAAAGGGCCGATCGATGCGTATCGATATCGGCCGATATATATCGGCCTCAGACAAATTGATACCCAAGACCGATACCCATTTTGATACGATATTGCATCCAATCAATACACTTTTATAATAACCTTTAAAATAAAATAGGTGCAGCTTTGTATATTAGAGTTTAGGACAATGGTGCACTGGTCAGGTTCAACAAGTTGAGCCTGATTTCAAGTTCAACCAAATCTGCAGCCATTGGATAATGCAGGAATCTTGATTACTTGAAAATTGGAAACTATTGAATTCAAGATTCTCAATATCCAATGATTGCTAATCTGATTGAACTCAAAATCAGCTTCAACCAGTTGGACCTGACCACTTCCCTTAGGGCCTATTCGGTTTTAAGGGAAACAAGTTGTTTGGATGACATCCAAAGGATCGAAAATTATCTTCACATTTTCTGTCAAAATCCGAAAAGAAATGCCGAGGGGTCTTTCGGTTTTCTATCTTCTAAATCTTCGGACTTCTCAAACGTATGACCCTTCTCATAATACTACACATTTTTTTCACGGATGAAAACCATTGACTAATTTAAATAAGACGATGGAGATTGTTTTTTTTTTCAATCTTCCTCATGATAGATCTTAAGATCATGATGCGCCTATCAGACGACCTGATGTTGATTCTATATAACACACATCCCCAAAAATTAGAGGCAGAGTCGCGTTATGATTTGGGTGGTCAATTGACCACCCAAACTTTCTAAAAATTTGTTACTAAGCTTTAGGGATCCTAATTTATATTAGTGGATTCTCATCCATCCAAAATTATCTTGACCACAAAAATTTATCAAAAATCTTGAAACATTTTTTTTATGATATTTGTTTTCATACCAAATATTTCTTCTTTGATTTTATTTAACTAAATCCCACAGCTTTGGCCTATTTTTAAGCTACCCTACCCTACATCTATTTAAGTGTTGCACGGACTAAGGCACCAAATCTACCACTAGAGCAATTCACTAAGATATGTAATGAGAAAAAAAAACTTAATACATATATAGTTTTTGGGTCATTTGGCTATTTTTTTTTTAGGATATGTTATTTTCCTATAATCTCTTGCATATGTATCCAAACACAGGATTTAGTTAATCCTAAGTTTTCCCAACTAGCAATGTGATTATCCAAACAACAAAAAACAAAGGGAAACAAAGGAATACCATAATTTCCTACAAGTAAGGAATCCATGAGAAAATATAGAAATAGTATTTTACTTTCCCATGTTTCCCGTGTTTTTATCCAAACAGACCCTTAGAGTTTATCGTGGACAGGTCAAAGCATTCAATGCCTATCACTTTTTAGGTTGGTGTTATTACCACACCACTCCTCACTTATACAAAGGAAAAATGTGTTGACTATTTCACATCCGATGATGGAGATAATTTTCCCTCCCAATCTTCCACACAATAATTTTGAGCTCATAGGTTTACTGTCAGACGATCAGATGTTGATTCCACGTGTCACACATCCCAAAAAGTAAATATGATCAATGCACCATCAAACATGATTCACATTCACTTTTGGGGATTTGCGTCTTATGAAATCAACATCTCACTGTCTGATAGCATGATCATAATCTAAACATCTATTGGATGAAAAAAGATCTCCATCATCCGATTTAAAGCAATCAACATATTATGTCTTTGTTTAAGTGAGGTGATTGTAACATAAAGTATTGTGGTAATACCACCCGCCATTTCTTAGCTTATCTGACTTTAATGTACCTACTACTTTGATGACTTAGAATGGTAATTAAAAACATATGTTAAAGATGTTTTGGTTTTATATGTAATGCACGGCCGATACCAATTTATCTTTTACTATTATAAAGGGTGGAAATTTGACTAGAGACAAAAATGTTATATATTTTTTTAAAAAAGGGCTACTTTCTTTACAACCAAAGCTTATTCCTTCTCGACTCAGGTTTTAGATTCTTAAATTGTTTACTGCTTTGAATCTCACAATGGAGATAGTTTTTATTCCAATCTTCGACATGATATATCTTGAGATTATGAACCTAACATTGGATGGTCAAATTTTGATTCATGTTGTAGACATCTAAAAAATGAACATGAAAATAGGTATACATCAAATGTGATTCTCGTATCACTTTTTGAGATGTGTCCCATGTGGAGTCAAAATCTGACCAACGGATGATAGGTCTCAAAGATTGGGATGAAAAGCAATCTCCATCATCCCATTCAAAGGAGTCAAACAGTTTATGCATGTACGACTTAGAATTGAAGAGGAAGAATCTTGGGTTGAAAATAAAAACACTCAGATAGGACTCTTAAAAATTTCCTTAATGGAAGAAAATATTAGATTTCTTTGGTAAGTTTTCGTTTGGCCACTTTTGAAGAGGTACTTGTATTTGCAGCTGGAAATTCTTCCTTCTCAACTTGGATTTCACACATTTTAATCAATGGTCGCCTTTAATATGATGATGGAGATCGCTTTTCATCCCAATTTTTGACATAATAAATTTTGAGATCATGGGCCTACCACCAAACAGCCAGATTTCAATTTCATACGACACACATCTTAAAAATAAACATGATTTAAAGCATACATTCAAAGTAGTTTTTGGATCACATTTCAGTATGTGTGTCATGTAGATTCAAAATATAACAGATAATGACTAGGAACATAATCTAAAAATCTAGTGTCAAAGTCTCAAAGATTGGGACTAAATATGATCTCCTTCCTTTAAAGTCAAAGCATTAAACATTGAAACCAAAGTTGAGGACTAAGAATCTTGGGCTGAAAAAAAGTACCCAAAAATCTCACTTCATAAATGTTCTCCGCATCTCTCACTTCTCATGCATGTGCAAGTGCATGTCACGTGCATCCCACAGTTAGCCCATAATTGTTGAGAAAGTTGTTGTATTATTTGTCTTTAGCATCCACTCCTTTCCCTACTCTTCCAATTTTAGAGAAAAGCCACTCAACATTCCCCAAAAAGTAGCCCTTTTGATGGACTTGCATCAAAGCCAAAGTTGAGGACCCTACCAACTCAAAAGAATAGATACCATCATACTCCGCAAGAGACAAAAACTATGAAAACTTGTTTTGTCTTGGTGAATAGGCGAGTAGGATTTTATAGCATTGACCCCCTTATTCACAACACTTAAAGAGAGTCGTTTGATACTGCTTATTACATCTAGTGTAGTGAAGAGTGTAAGGCCTTCCTAATGTAGCCCTTGATATTATTTATTGTTGATGTGATATTTTACTCGTAAGCGCACGAATCAGATTATAGATAATGGGTGCGGAGTACGAGATCGTTTCCACGATGATCAATATAGAAAATCTAAAAAGATGAAACAGTAATTCAAAAAATCTATCAAGATTTAACAGTACCTTACCAATATTATGATTTAAGCGATTTTGTGAGATAATAATTACTGACTACAAAATAAAGTTTAATTGATAATTCAAAATTAAAGGTAAAGATAAAGAAGATGAAGATACTAA
Source organism: Chloranthus sessilifolius (assembly GCA_021018995.1). Classification (NCBI taxonomy): domain Eukaryota; kingdom Viridiplantae; phylum Streptophyta; class Magnoliopsida; order Chloranthales; family Chloranthaceae; genus Chloranthus; species Chloranthus sessilifolius. The sequence goes on along the minus strand of CM037584.1, from coordinate 50,023,496 downwards.
ACCCTCCCATCTTTGATTTGCTCTTCCCGTAATATATCTAAGGATTAAACTATGAGATATACCATTAAATAAAAATATTTTGTATGGAAGATAGATGGTCAAAATTCGGATAGGTTCCACATTGCATCCCTGCAATCAGAACTTAATTTCAGGGATAATTTCCATATATAGATATGGGATTGAGGGCATGGCTCGGCACACTCGATCTCAGATTTCAAATAAAAATCATCCCCAAAGTGGGTAAAAAATTCCAACAAGAATACCACCATAGATCTGAGATCAAGGGCATGGCTCGGCACACTTGATTTCAGATTATGGAGTAATTAAGATAAACTTACCATTATAGATTCAAGATCCAGGGCATGGCTCGACACACTCTATCCCGGGTCATAATTGTAAGTAGATCAATACAATGAAAGCAAAAAGACCATATAACATTGATTGGGGCAAAATTACCGTCACAGATCTGAAATCCAGGGCATGGCTCGGCACACTCGATCCCAGTTAGTGGCAGAAATTTCATCCGTTCGTGACAACATAACAACCATAAAATAAAATCTCATATTTTAGTCATAGATTTATATTATTAGAAATACATTCCTCGGATGAGAATCATTAGATCCTCATTTCTAAGAAATTAGCCACACATGCTATAATTAAATGACATAAATAAATAATAAATGAAAAATAATATTAATCTAATTAATTAAAAATATCTCAACCTTCAATAGCAATTCCTTGCTCCAAGCTTAATCCACAAGTACGATGATCTTTAGAAACGAAATTAGAAATGCTCTACTAATTTCTGAATTTAAACTAAGAATTGATTAAACAAAGATAATAATTCTTGAAAAAAAGAATGCTAAAAAGGTTAAAGGAACAAAGCTCTCAAAAAAAAATAAAAATCTCTATCTCTACGTCTAGCTATCTCTAAAATTCTCTAATTATTCCCCTCTCGAAGTGTTGGTTCGGCTTTAAATACTCTCCAAGTTGTGCAAGTTTTCTGGCTTGAAAAGTCAGGGTCGATCGATTGATTCCTTAAAAATCTGCGTTAAAAAGCCTTTTCCATCTCAAACTCTATCATTTTGGTCGCTTGATCGACTGGAAGGTCGATCGATCAACCTTCCCAGATTTCCGTGAACTCCTGCCAAACTTTGCATCAGATACTGTCTCGGTATTTTAGCCATAACGTTTTATCCCGAACTCGGATTGAGGCGATTCTTATGGTGTTGGAAAGATGACGACGAGCTCTACAACATTTGTGTTTTAGAAATTTCACGAATTTGCCGTCTTGAAGGTCCAAATTGAGCTATAAGTCGCACTAAGTTCTCGATGACCCAAGGTTACAGTGTTTTGACATTATTTTCGAAATTCTTAGCCTGTTTTATGCACTTAGATTGTATTTACCTGAAATATTTTAAATCTAATAATTCTCATCAGATAGCCTTCATCGGACGGCTAAATGTAAGTATTTAGGGGTGAAATATCATCATATTTCACTACTCATCAATTGTCATAAAATTTACGATCAGAAATCTAAAATTGATGATGTTGTTATGATAATCCTGACACACATGCCACGATATTATTCGATTTTGGGCTTAGGTTCTCACTCCAATTTTATTTTTGGCATAGGCGCTACATATCGTTGTCCTTATATCATTCATCTAATGGGCGTTACATATCGCCATTCTCATTTTATTATTTCAATGGGCGCTACGTATCGTCGTTCTCATTTCATTATTTCAATGAGGCACACCTTAGAGACCTAGGAAACTCATGCGCCATCTAACAACGCAGGGCCCCGTGTGTAGGGAAATAGCTTCACAGCTCCCTTCCCCCAAGGTGAGGTTGACATATGGCCTTAGGCTACGCGTCGCGGTGCATATGAGACGTCAACCTCACGAGGGCACTCAAGGGCTACGTGGGACACAGTGGTGCACGTTAGCTGAGGGCCCAACGCAGATGTGTGTTGGTCGCGTGAGCCACACACGAAGGTAGGTTCGGTTCGGTATGTCTGCGAGACATGCATGGAATGGGATAGCATGAAAAACTAAATGCTATTGTCATGAGCGAGGAACTAATGCAGTGGACAGGGTGAAACTGGGCAGGCCAAGCAAGGCACGCATTCCCCATTTCATTACATGTCGGATCTTAACATATTCATTTCTCATATTTACTTAAAACCTAATTAGAATGGGTCACGGTGCGATAGGCTTCACAAATCACGCTTTTCAAGAGACAAGTTCCGTAGTAATCTGAATGTACTCCATGTAAAATCTCATACTACCATAGAGGAGTTGCATCCGTATATGGACGCCTATATTTCAAGTTTCACGTGACCATGAAAGAAACTCCACTGTGACGAAGGCTTATATCATATGTCGTGTCTTATTCTTAACTTATCATGCTCATGTCATATCGTAATTTTCTACATGATACATATCATATGATGATGATGAACATATATAAGAAAAAAATTATAACATGCAGTCTAAGCATTTCATATTCTTGAAGAAAATTAATATGGAGCATTACACATGAAGCATTAAAGTAAAACATAGAATAAAAAATATTTAACTATATTTATTTTGTGATTGAGTCAAAATACACTTCATTGGGGTTAATTGTCTCTATGGAACTTGGTGATTGATTAGTATAGCAATTAGACATGTTTACATGTTTTGAACCCTAAAGGGGCACACGTATCCATTCAAGGGTTGTAGGAGTCTTAAAAGATGTAACGTATGATAAGTGTTGAAAAATGTTAATATTTGACTCCTTAAACTTATAAATTTTTGTCCGATGAAAAATATTTAATATATTTTGTATAGTTTTAATAATTTATAAATCTTGAGATAAGTTGAGCATAAAATAGCTCAAGAGTTCAGAGAATAATGTCAAATCCGTACAACTTTGGATCATCTAAAACTTATCCCAACTTGCAACTCAATTTTTACCTTTAAAACGTTGAATTTGTGAAATTGCTATTTCATCAAAAGTTGTAAAGCTTGTTGCCTTCTTTCCAATTTTACAAGAATCACGTTAATCCGAGTTCCTAGTAAAAAGTTATAGCTAAAATACTGAGGCTATATCTATTGAAGAGTTTGGCTGAATTTTATGAAAATTTAGGAAAAATGATCTTACCAATTTTGGGCCGAATTTTTATATTTTTAAGGTTTGAAATTAGTTAAAATTGGAGGAAAAATTAGGATTTTCTTTTAACAAATAACTGAATAATTTAATATGGATTTAGCGGCACCCATCTACTGAAGCGTGATTCGAATCCCGCGGAGATTTAGGTTGATGGAGATCGAATTCGAGAGACGATATCTCCGAGTCTTTTCGGGAGAACTCCTTTTTTTTACGATAGGTCGATCACGGTGATGAGAAACTTTGATGGTAAAAGATTAAGCTTCAGAATAGGATGCACGAGTTGTTGATAAGATTGAAATCTACGGTATAGTTCCGCTGTGAAGATGGAGATCCAACGAGGAGTTGTGAACGATGGCACTGCCGGAGCTTTTGCAGAGAAGAGAGAATAGAGAGAGAGGCTGAGAAAAAAAGTGATATAATTCTAAATCTCTTTCTAGGTTCTTTATTTATAATGTAAGGGTAATTAAAGAAGAAGTCTAACTAGGAAATTAGAGAATGGGTCTAATTAGAAAAGTTTGACTAGTATAAATTAGCAAATGTCCTTTTAGGATTCAAATGGTTTCTAATTTAAATCCTATAATTAATGGAATTAAACTACATGCCTTAGTTGCTGTATAGTAGTAGGACTCTTAGGATTCAGCTACTATTTTTGTGTAAACTGAATCATAAAAAAACAATTAATTTAAAAAGTGTGGCCATATTACGGTGTGCGCACAAGTATCAAACTTGGTGCTTCTCAGATCTATCACCATTAAATATTGTCAACTAAAACCCCGGTCATAACAGTTGGGCAAGTGAAATTGGACTCGAGACATATAGTCGCTATCTTTAAAATGTTATTTGCTCCCTACTCGAGTAAATCCTCAACTTTGCAAAAGGGTTTCAAAGAGATGTTTTCACGATACAACGAGCTTAATCTCTTGGGTGTGAGCCGTTACTTTGCAACAGTAGAGGATCGCTCTAGAAAACTAGATCTGGTAAAGTACCAAACAAAAGAAGAAAGTTAGAGAATTCTCAAATCGGTTTGAAAGGAAATTCGATGGGTTTCAGAATATTCGAATTTGTATCCAGATATCTCATTTTATAGTTCTCAAGTGTCTTTTCAATATGATTGTTCGACCAACAATCATATTTTGGACGGCTCAGATCATTCAGAGATCCCAATCGCTCCATCCAACGTCTATATGAAATGCCGCACATTTTCAAATTAAAATTCAAAATTTTGCACCCCTTTATAAACGGTTATGAAACGGTTGGGTCCAACAGTTAACATTTGACCAATCTGTTTAACCCAATATAACCGAATTAACCCACTGATTAGTGACCCATTAGACCCGACATGGCCCATGAATAATCTGACCATTGGATCTATCCGTTCAAAAAGTCAAACTTATGATGGGCTCCTCGCGACGATACACACGTGCGAAGTGCATGCACCTAAACGCCAATTGTCATGTACAAGCGCGTGTGTACGCGTACGTGGCGGCTCGCCTCTAGGCACAATCTTCTCTTCTTATTATCAAATAATAATAGATGGTGAAAGGTTCTATATATAGCATGGACCACTTTTGACACTTTCCAATGTAGGACTATTTATTTGCATACAAAAAAAGAGAACTTCTATTTCCTCAAAAACCAACCCACTAAGCTAAGAAATCAAAAGAAAAATTTTATTTTCTTTGAAATTATTTAAAATATTTATTATATTCTAAAGTAATAAATAAATATAACGATCTCCCACAAATTTCAAATAAAATAAAGACACCAATATCAAAAATATATGCATACCATTAAAGGCACCTTTTGGGTTTGAACCTTCACTTAGTGTAAACTCATCAAAGTTTTATCAAGGTACACAGAAACCATGGTCTTGAACTGAGGACCCTATGTGACAAGACCGAATAAATAACATACACATATTTTCTTAAGATCGAGTTTTCTATAAAGCTAGTACTATTATGTCGTGTGCTTATACTCTAATTTCATGAATGCTTTTGAGAAAAATCATAATCTCATAGGAAGCTACCACACCTCCACATTCACATAGGTAAGTCTGTCGAATGTGTTTCTATAATCAAATACATTAATATAAAATGTTGCAGGCTTATTAAGAGTAAATACTCATCCTTATATTTTTCATTATAGATGCCAAGCAATTTACACATGTGTTGCGATGAATATTTTAACTTAATTAAAGTGCTTCTAATGATAACTCTCATGTCATACTCTTTCATTGAAGTAAGGATTTGATATACAAATATTGAGTTAGATTTCTGATATAGGTGATCAACTGTATAATTTTAGTCATATCCCGATAAATGTTTTATGTACCAATTCTCTATAAAGTCCTTTGGTAAACAGATTGGCCAAATTATTATTGGTCTGGATTGGGTCTATCCTAATTACTCCATCCTTGAGTAATTCTCTAATATAACGGTGTCGTAGATTTATATGTCTATTATTTTCATTATAAACTTTATTATAGGATTTTGCTCTTTTACCTTTACTATCACAATTTATTGTAATAGGTGGCATAGGTTTTGACCATATAAGAATGTTTAAGAGTACATTCTGAAGTTATTTTGTTTCTTTGTCACTTGCCGTTAAAGCAATAAACTTAGATTCCATTGTGGAATGAGTAATGCATGTTTGTTTTATAGATCCCCATGAAATCGCAATAGCACCGAGAATGAATACTCATCCACTCGTTACCTTGAATTCATCTGAATCTGAATTCTAACTTGCATCATTGTATCCTTCTAAAACTTTAGGAAAACTAAAATAATTTAATTCATAACTTACAGTTTCTTTTAAATATCAAAATACGCGAGATATAACATCCCAATGATCATGACATGGATTACTAGTATATCTACTCAATTTTCTAACTGCATATGCTAAGTCAGATCTAGTACAATGCATTACATACATCAAACTACCTATTACTCTAGCATACTCTAACTAATTTACAGATCTACCTTTATTATAAGAAAGTTTAGTGTTAAGATCATATGGTGTAGATGAAGGTTTATCATCTAAATGATTATATTTCTTAAGAATTTTCTCTATGTAATGATACTGGATCAAAATAAGCTCATTATTATTTTTTATTTTATTATTGTGGCTCCTAAAATGACATTGGCATTACCCATATCTTCTATATCAGAATTGGAATAGAAAAAAGATTTAACATCCATTATGTTATTTAAATCAGTACCAAATATAAGCATATCATCTACATATAAACATATAATAGCTCTCTCTTGTTTGCAAAAAAATTACTATAAACACATTTATCAAATTCATTAATGTTGAAACCATTAGAAACAATAATATTTTCAAATTTTGCATGTCATTGTTTAAGAGCTTGTTTTAAATCATAAAAGATTTAATTAATTTACAAACTTTATCCTCATGCCCGGCCAATACAAAACCTTCAGGTTGTTCTATATAAACTTCTCCTTCTAATTCATCATTTAAGAATGCGATTTTTATAATTATTTGATGAATTTGTAAATGATAAATAGAAGCAAGTGCTATTGAGATCCTATAGTCGAAATTCTGGCTACTGACGCATTAGTATCAAAAAAATTTAATACCTCCCTTTTTGTCTAAATCCTTTTGCCACCAATCTGGCCTTAAACTTATCTATAGTTTCATCAACTTTTAGTTTTCGTTTGAAAATTAATCTTGTGATTTCATAGCCTCATTAAATTTTAAAGGATTATTTTCGATATGAAAAGAAAATATAATTTCCATTAATTGTTCTGATCTTGTTCTTTCTACTACAAACACATAAAAATCTGAACCAAAATACTTTTCTTTTCTCATTCTTTTACTTCTTCTGAAATTCATATTTTCTATATTTTCAGAATTTATAATTAGTTTTTCTTTATTAGAATTTTCATTAATTCTAGGAATAGGAAAAAAAATCATGTTCATGGAATTCAACATCTCTATTATAGTATTTTGATCAATTGCCCTTAGATTTAGTTACCAAAAATTTGTATGTTTTATAGTATTCAATAAATACACATTCAATGACTCTATTACCTATTTTAATTTTTTAAGATATAGTGATCTAATCGGTGCATGACACCCCCACAGTTTGAGGTATTTAAGATTTAATTTTCTTTTCTTCCATAACTCATAGGGAGTTATACTAGAACTCTTTTGCGATACTCTATTTAATACATAACAAGTAGTGAATAGTGCTCCATCCCATTAATTTAAATTTAAACCAAAATTTAAAAGCATGGCATTCACCATTTCTATTAAAGTTCGATTTTTTCTTTCTGTTGTACCAGTTTGTTAAAGAGTGTAAGCTGCAATCATAAAATGTATGACTCCCTCATTTTCATAAAATTCACTAAAATTATTTGAAGTGTATTCTCTTCCATTGTCTAATTTTAAAGATTTAATTCTAAAATTTAACTAATTTTCAACTTCTTCTTCATAAGCTTTAAATTTTCTTAAAGCTTCATCTTTATGTTTTAACAAATAAACATAAGCATATTTAGAATATTTATCAATAAATATTATAAAATATATTTTTTCTCCTCCAGTCAAAATACTATTTAAATCACAAATATCAAAATGAATGAGTTCTAAAATCTGAGATTTTTTTCTATTTTATTGAAAGATATTCTAGTGATTTTAGTTTGAACACAAATTTTAAATTTTTTATTAATATTTTTCTCACATTTAGGAATTAATTTTAATTCTATCATGTAATTTAAATGATTAACATTCACATGTTCCAATCTATCATGTCATAATGAAAGAAAATCAATAATATAAATGGAAGAAGACATTTCCTTGATTACATTCAACTTAAACATCCCATTATAGACATATCCTTTCCCCACAAACACTCAATTTTTAGTGATTACAACTTTATCTGATTCAAACACTAACTTGAAACCAAGTTTACTGAGTAAACTGGTCGAAATCAGATTCTTACGAATTTCAGGAATATACAACAATACATCAGTCAAAATAAGAGTTTTATCAGAAGTTAATTTGAGATTGATTTTCCATGAACCCTTAACATTTGCAATTGAGACATTCCCCATAAAGAGATCTTGTCTGTTTGTGTCCTCTACACAGTTGGCAAAAAAAGATCCGTGATTATAAGCATGCCTAGTGACACCAGAATCGATCCACCAATATTTTTCGCTTTCAATCATATTGATTTCTGTAATCATGGCTATGAACTTTTCTTCAATCACATTCGTTTGAGATTCTTTCTCCCTTTTCAGAAGTCTGCAATCTTTTTTGAAGTGACTGGGTTTGCCACAGTGATAACAACTACCCTTTTTCTTTTGACCCTAATGACCTTGGCTCTTATTTTTTTATTAACCTTATCATAATTGAAGTTGTCTTTCCGCTTTTCATTTGATTTGGACGTGCTACCTTCCACCATATGAGTCTTCTAAAATAATTGTGATTGCTCGTTTTTCTTATCGCAAACACAAAGTTCGTCTTCGACTCGAAGATGGTAGCACAACTCTTCAAAAGAAAGCTCTTTCTTTTATGTTTGAGAGTCTTCCTGCAATCCTTCCATGAGGGAGGTAATTTGTGGATAATCGCATGTTGTGAAATGTGAGATCCAATTTTATCCCCTCTTGATTAATTTGACTGATAATATACTGAATCTCATAAACTTGATCGAGAATCGATTTATTTTCAGTCATTTTGTAATCTAAATACCGACTTATGTTGTGAAAATTAAGTTGTACTCATAAGTGCACGAATCGGTTTGCAGTCAGTGGGTGCAAAGTACGAGATCGTTCCCACGATGATTGGTCAGAAAATTAAGCAAAAAGAAATAGCAACTAATCAAAGGAATCACCACAGATCTATCACAGTATTCACTAATTTAAAGAGTCTTAGAGTTTGGTGGATGAGATAAACACTAAACAATAAATTGAAATTTAAACAGATACTGAAAGATAAGAATTGGGATACTAAATCCTCCCATTGTAGGTTTATCATTCATATAATACAAATCTGTGGATTAAGATATGAGATCTTCAAAAGATGTCTATGTGCAAACACTAGACCAGAACACACATGAGTTCTAAATTGCATATCTGAGATCACGGAGATATATGATTAACATCCCATGAGTGCAAGATTAACACTCACACCTTAAATAGTATTCAGAACCTAATTTCTAGGTAAATTTCATACTACCGATCTAAGATAAAGAAGATGTATGATTAACATCTCATGAATGTATGATTAACACTCACACCTTAGATAGTGATAGAACTTAACCTAGAGAAGACAGTAATTGGATTAGAATCACCATTGCAGATCTGAAATCATAGGGCATAATTAGCTCTTAGATCTCAAATTGCAATCAGATTATGTGACAGCCCGAATTTCGGCACCCCGAAACCCGTGCCATCAACACGATCATCTTGACCGTGCCCTTAGCTAAGCACGGAACACTGGTATATCAAGCATCAAAAGTACTATAATTGAAATTGCAGAATTTAAATCTATATTAATTAACTTTCCAAAAGACAGTTCTACCCTCATGCCCCTACATGAATGGAGAACCGATCCGAACCATCGATGATAGAAAATCATCACGGATGGTTCGTCCCAAAAGAATAATCCAAAACCTTATATACATGGTTTTTCACAAAATCAAGGCTTGACATACCAAGCCGTACAAAACTCTCTGTAAAATCCCTCAAAGTGGCACAGCGGAGTCCTCTAGAAGAAGTCCTCTGGAGGTGGCTCCAACTCGTCACCGGCCGCAAGGTCCGACTCGCCGGGATCAGCGTCTCCTGAAGCCTCAGCAGCTGCTAATAGTGGACCTGCGACGTATAGTCTATAGGGTGAGCTACATCCTAGCTCAATAGGGAACAAACACAGTTTGAACATATAAATTATAACTCACATGTATTCCATGATATGCCATGCATGATGTATCTATGCAGTTGTTAATGAAACAGATTAAAAGCATTTCGTTTTACTGTTGATTACTTATAGTTTCATTTACTCATGAATGATGCTGAAAAGGCCTAAAGCAAAACTTAAACTTTCAACTTAAGTAATCCCCGAGCAATATAGCATCGAGCCCCGATGAGATACCCTTCATCGTCATCTATATAGACAGTTTTAATGTATTCCACAGGAATACCATATAGTACCCAAGCCCCTTTCCACAGGGATTGGTGGCGGGTTTCACTTGTCTCAATCAACACCCACAGGGTGTTACTATGTCTGGATAAGCCTCATGGCACCGCCTACGGTTTTGGCCAGTATCGGTCACGGATATCTGTTAGTTCGTGGATATCCCGTGGGGTAACCTATCAAACCTCAAATAACAAAAATATGATTGCCTTACATATAGTTATTCACCGTAAGTGTGCTATCTTATATCGTTAGGCCCTATCAAACATGATTCAATCCTTGGATACATCCCTGGGATGTATCCATTTACTTGCATCACACCTGATGCTCTTATCTCTTTACTTCTTCATCCCCTGGGGATGGCTCGTTAGTTTACTCTTATGAATATCACACACACACACACTTTTCACAATTCTTTAAGCAGTAAAATATTTGAATGGAAATCTATATCACTACATACATGCTCTTGTAAAATAAAGTACATATTCAAGGTGTTCCCTACCTCAAGTCTTCATTTGTTCAATGCATCAAGGTCCCACGTGGCTCCTTGTGCACAAGTCCACACGTACCACCTATGGTACCATAAAACAGGTGAAACACATCACAAAGGATGCAATAAGGAAGGTATAAGATCCCCCAAGAATCTTAAAGTCAAACCCAAAAGTCAACATAATTTATGTCGATTCGATTAATCGAACTCCAAAATCGATTAATGAATACGATTCGATTAATCGATTTCCAAAATCGATTAATCGAAATCAATATCGATTAATCGAAGCAATTTAGATTAATCGAAATTCTCCTTCATAAAGTCCATTCTCGATTCGAGCGATTGAGTTTTCATTGATTAATGGTCAATTTGATTAATGGAAATTAAATTCTTCTTCGCATAAAGCAAATTTCTTGTTCGAGCGATTGAGTTTTCATTCGATTAATCGAATCCAATTTGATTAATCGAAATCCTTCTTCGCAAAGTAGACCCTCGGTTGACGATGAGTTTCACAAGTTGATTAATCGATTCCAAATCGATTAATCGAAAACTAAATCGATTAATCGAAATCCCATTTCGATTAGTCGATTTTCCTCAATCATTTCCTTCAACCCCGGGGTCCTTTGGAGGTTCTCGATCGATTAATCGATCCCCAAATCGATTAATCGAAATCCAAATCGATTAATCGAAATCAAATTCGATTAATCGAAATCGAATCCTCGACCTTTCAACTTCCTGGCCAATTTGATTAGCCGAACCCAATTTCGATTAATCGAAATTTTCGAACCTTCGAACTTCCCAATCTTTTTCCATACTTTTCTTCTATTTTTCTAAGCCATTATCCTAAGATTTAAACTATTTTCAACCACCATTTAGCCTCTATAATCTATGCATTTGATTTACAAAATTTTACCTTGGATCAATCTCAAATTGATTTCAAATCTAGGGTTGGAAGGCTAGGGTTCCAGCTTTGGTTTCTAACGGATTCCTTGCGTTGAATCAGCCTCTTTAATGCTTGAATCCTTCTTCCAATCACCCACAATAACTCTTGCTTGATCACCCTCTTTAATCCTCTCTCTCTCTTCTTTACTCCTCTCTCAACAACTCAAAATCTCTATTTTAGGTTTATTAAACCCTTTTATATCTCTCCTAGTTTGTGTGTTAAGCACATGCACCTCTATAGGTGTATGTGACTTTAGATCTTTCAACACACACCACATTGCTACACAACCCATCACATCACATTCACTCATCACACTCTACGCTAATTATCGAACTCCCAATTGGTCAAACCTGTGACCGATCGGGCACGGATCCCGAGGTCATAGTTTAGTGTGATTTTTTCCGGGTTATTACATCCTCCCCACCTTGGGAATTTTTGTCCTCGAAAATAACCCAAGGTTTGTGTCTCTGTGTGTCTCTCTCCCCACACCCTCAGGTGAGGTGATCCAATTTCGTTAGACGTATTTAAGTATTTACACATTCTCACATATAAGCAAGGAAGTAAAATTTAAAAAGAATCAATTTCACAAAAAAAAAAAAAAATTTTGGATTTGTATTAACGAGTGAGTAATTTTTACAATGCCAATAAGTTGGCGTACACAAAAATACATAGGTATCCAGTAAAAATGCAAAATACATATAACTCAAAATGTCCCCTACTTTGGTGATCGGGTCTTTGGGCTGCTCCCTCTCGATCTGGCGGAGCTATGGGGCGTGTGGTCTGCGGTGGCTGTGGTGGTGGCGACTGTCATGCGTCTCGGCGTGAGCAGACGTGGATGTAGAAGGAGCCGGGTCTGTGGTGGGATGGAAGACGGGTCCTCTGTGGAAGGCGGTGCGTCCGGCCGTCCACTCCTCCTCCTGGGCGAGGTAGCGGCGGTAGTCGGTCGGGTAGATGTGGCGGAGTGTGTGGAACATCAAAAAGTCCATCCGTCGGTTCATCCGGTCGTTGTTGGCCTCCATACGAGCCAACACGTCCTCGATGGTAGGACCAGATGGGGCGGCCAGCCGTAGGATGAGGTGGGTGTCGGCGCGTGTGGTGTGTAGGTGGTGTCGGTGAGGGCATGGCGTGGGAGGAACCCTCTCCACGGATGGCTCTCTTCTGACATAGTGTGCCTCACCCAGGTGGGTCATCTTTGAGGTGGTGGGGTGGTGGCGGTGCTACTGCTGCTGTGGGGCGGGAGGCGGAGGCGGGACGGTAGAGTCGCTTTAAAGGAGACTTTGTGAACGTCTTCACGCGATCCGTAGCCCTCACCTCGTAAGGCGAGATGGTGTAGGAGGACTCGTTGAGTAGCACTCCAACATGCTCGAGATGAGCCGAGCATCGGCATCTTCTCCTTGGGCCATGTTGCCCTTCATTAATTTACCCTTGATGTACCTCATCCCTTCTAGGATGACCTTGGTAGCATCAAACCATCGCCACTGAAGGCGCGTAAAGTGCATGTTGCACTTTGTCGTGGCCTTCGATGTCGTGGCGCATCGGGTTGATTATGGAGTCGAGCATCCACATGTAGGGTGGAAGATCGACCCTTTTGATGGAAGTGCACCCTTCTTCCCGTTTGTCATGCGGGTCATGACTTCCTCAAATCGAGGGTCCTCCTCGAAGGGTGGAAATAGGGTAGTCTCGGGGTGAACTTCGGTAGCACTCGAGCACCTCGTGAATGTGACGCCGAAAGTGATGCGTAGAGACGACCCTCGATCTTGGTTATGAATCTGATCGTCGGTAGGGCCATTGGTTAGCCCTTGGTAGAATAATCTCACCAATCGAGGGTAATAGGAACCCCGGATTGGTTTGAGAAGATTTCCGAGACCGGCATTGTTTATGTAGTTTTGTGCCCATTGGGTCTCGCCTTGGGGTGAAAAGGGTAGGGTCGATGGTATATTCGACCTCAAAGGTCTTTGCCGCCCACCATTCATTTGGTTGCTCGACATTGGTGGGTGGCGGTGGCATGGGGGTGGATTCGCGGGAAGACTCGCGCGTAGACGCGCTCGTCGAACCGGAGGTGGTCTCCGATTCCGACGGTGAAGGAGTCCTCACCGGCGATGGGGTAGGTGGTGGTGGTGCGGCGTTCTTACGCCTAACCGGTAGCTTAGAAGTCGCCTTCTTCGAAGACAATCGGGTTTTGGGCGGCATGGTTGGTGAAATAACGAAATCTAGGGTTTTTTTTTCTAATGCAAATTGAAGAAAAACGGAAATCTAGGGTTTACCTTAGGTTTTGGAGATGAGTGCGGATGAGAATCGATCGAGAATGCAAACCCTAGGGTGCTCGGTTGGTTGGAGAAGAAGAAGAAGACAAAGCGCCCAAAAATCCCAAGCAATAAGATTTTCGAATGGGGAATAAAATCCCCAATCTCATATATATAGCCCGCGGCTCGATTAATCGAAATTTAGAATCGATTAATCGAGATTCAAAACTAGGTTAAGCCGCGTAAAATCGATTAATCGATTTCCCAAATCGATTAATCGAAAGTCAAATTCGATTAATCGAAACCATTTCGATTAATCGAAATCGTATCTATTTAAAATTTCAAAATTTTAAGCTCACTGGCGCGAGCCAGTCGATTAATCGAAATCCATTTCGATTAATCGAAATTCCAAAATCGATTAATCGAATTTAATTTCGATTAATCGAAATCGTGCTGTAACTTCTAATTTTTCCAGAATTTGTTAAATTTTTCGATTAATCGAATCCATTTCGATTAATCGAATTTTCGAAATCGATTAATCGAAATCCACTTCGATTAATCGAAATCGTCCATTTGATTTCAATTTCTCGTAAGTCCCTTTAGTAATCGATTAATCGAATTATAGTTCGATTAATCGAAATTCCAAAATCGATTAGTCGATTCTAAATCGATTAATCGAGATTCCAATTCGATCAATCGAAATTGGTTTTCTATGTATATTCTAACTCTCCTTTGAATTTCCAGTCACTGGCACATGCCAGTCGACTAATCGAACAAAATCGATTAATCGAAATTTCAAATCGATTAATCAATTTGAAATTCGATTAATCGGTTTTGCCCAGTTTCTACAGAATTTCAATCTCTTTCTTTCTTTTACTATTTTGACAATTATGACAGATTGGATTCAAAATTTCCATTGAATTTCAAGCATAGTGGAGATTTCACAAACATGTTTGTGACTTACATTGAATTTTCACGTCGTTGGAAACAAGGCTGGATATTGTTCTCTCACATCGGCCTCTCGTTCCCAAGTAGCCTCTTCTTTTGGATGATTGTTCCACCGAACAAGTACTAAGGGAATTACTTTAGTCATGATACTTGTTCTTTTCGATCCAAGATCTCCCTTTGGTTCCTCTATCATGCTCATGTCCTCACACATCTCTATAGGTTGTTTTCCTAACACATGAGACGGATCATTCACGTACTTTCTGAGCATCGATATGTGGAAAACATTATGTACTCGATCAAATAGCGGTGGTAAACCAATGCGATATGCAACTTCACCTACACGTCCCAAAATTTCAAATGGTCCAACATAACGTGGACTTAACTTCCCTCTCTTGCCAAATCGCATTACACCTTTCATAGGTGACACCTTTCTGAAACACATGCTTTTCGCCACCTTGTAGTCAGCACTAATTAAATCAGCTTCATCGGTACGTAACTTTTCTGTCTTGTCTTCAACCTTTCTCACGATAATTGAGCACGAGTAGCGTTATCTTCAAGTAGCTTTGGTCCTAATACAAATTTCTCACTGTTTCCTCCCAATTCGAGGTGACTTGCATCGTCATTCCATCAGAGCTGCATACGGTGCCATGCTAATACTCGTTTGAAAACTGTTATTATATGCGAACTCGAGCATCGGCAGATACTCGTCCCAGTATCCTTGCATATCAAGCATGCACGCTTTGAGGATGTCTTCTATTACTTGTCTACGTCGGTTTGAGGATGGAAAGCTGAACTAAAGTCTAGCCGTGTTCCCATTCCTTCTTGAAATTTCTTCCAAAACTTGGACGTATATAGTGGATCACGATCTGAAACTATGCTGCTTGGAATACCATGTAATCTTACAATTTCCTTCATGCCAATCTTCCTGTCAGATACGTAGTGTTATGCACGGCAAAAGTGCTTGATTTGGTCAATCGGTCTACGACGACCCAAATGACATTGTGTCTCTTGGCAGTACGGGGTAATCCAACAATGAAATCCATCGAGATCGATTCCCACTTCCATTCTGGTATTGGTAAAGGTTGCAATAGTCCAGCAAGATGTCTATGATCAACCTTCACTTGCTGACAAGTCAAACACCGTGACACGTACTCGGCCACGTCTTGTTTCAGTCCTCTCCACCAGTAGTTCTTTTTCAAATCTTGGTACATTTTGGTGCTACCTGGGTGGATAGCATAATTTGACTTATGAGCCTCATCAAGAATTGTTCGTCTTAGGTCGGCATTGTCCGGAATGCATAGACGGACTTTAAACAACAAAGAACCATCTTCTTTTACTGAGAAGTCCGACCTGATGCCTTCACTCACGTCTTGATGAATCTTTGTTAACGTAGGATCTTTCATCTGTAGATCGCGGATATGCTCAAATATCACTGGCTTTACTGATATGTTAGCCAAAAAAGATCCAGTGTCCTTTGACTCAATGTTCACATCATAGAATGCCAGGTCTTCCAATAATTTCCATCGGTGCATACCCAAAATCAAAGAATGAGCTGAACCTTTTCGACTCAATGCATCGGCTACTACATTCGCCTTGCCTGGATGGTATTGTATAGAGCAATCGTAGTCCTTGAGGAATTCCATCCATCTGCGCTGTCTCATATTGAGCTCTTTCTGTGTAAACAGATATCGGAGGCTCTTATGATCGGTGAAAATTTCGAAGGTTTCACCATACAAGTAATGTCTCCAAATCTTTAGCGCAAAAATGACTGCTGCTAGTTCTAAGTCATGAGTCGGGTAATTTTTCTCGTGTTCTTTCAACTGTCTTGATCCGTAAGCTATCACCTTCTTGTGTTGGTTGAGCACACAACCAAGGCCATTGTATTGTCATTACAGCGTATCCTCCTTTGCTGAAGGAATCGCTATCTTTGGAGCCGAAGTGAGTCTCGTTTTGAGTTCTTGAAAACTCTTCTCGCATGCCTCACTCCACTCAAACCTTGAATCTTTACGTGTCAGCTTTGTGAGAGGTCCTGATATCTTTGAAAAACCCTCAACGAAACGTCGATAATAGCCTGCTAAGCCCAGAAAACTTCGGACATCTGTCACTGTCTTTGGCTGCTCCCATTTAACTACTGCTTCTATCTTAGCTGGATCCACCGTGACGCCATGCTTCGAGATGACATGTCCCAAAAAGCTAACTTCTTCCAACCAAAACTCACACTTGCTGAGTTTGGCGTACAGTTGGTGTTCACGTAGCGTCTGTAGAGCAATCCTCAAATGTTCTTCGTGTTTCGTCTTGGATTTGGAGTATATTAGTATGTCATCAACAAACACTACAACGCAGGAGTCCAAGTGTGGTTTAAACACTAGGTTCATCAGATCCATAAATGACGCTGAAGCATTCGTTAATCCAAACGGCATCACAAGGAATTCATAGTGTCCATACCGTGTCCGGAAAGCTGTCTTCTGAATGTCCTCAGCTTTGACTCGCAACTGATGATACCCAGATCTCAGATCGATCTTAGAAAAATACCTTGCTCCTTGCAGTTGATCGAATAGATCGTCTATTCTAGGTAAAGGGTAGCGGT
The DNA here is from genome assembly GCA_021018995.1 of Chloranthus sessilifolius. NCBI lineage: Eukaryota > Viridiplantae > Streptophyta > Magnoliopsida > Chloranthales > Chloranthaceae > Chloranthus > Chloranthus sessilifolius. The sequence goes on along the minus strand of CM037584.1, from coordinate 50,005,977 downwards.
TCTTCACAGTGAGTTTGTTCAATTGCCGATAGTCAATGCATAGCCGCATTGACCCATCCTTCTTCTTGATAAATAAGATCGGTGCTCCCCATGGAGACACGCTCGGTCTAACAAACCCCTTGTCCATAAGCTCTTGTAGTTGTTCCTTCAATTCCTTTAACTCAGCGGGAGCCATTCTATACGGTGCTTTCGAAATAGGCTCCGTTCCTGGTGCTAAGTCAATGGCGAATTCTACTTCTCTTTCTGGAGGTAATCCAGGCAATTCTTCTAGAAACACGTCAGCGAAGTCCCGCACAACTGCTATCTCAGAAATGACGTTCTTTTCTTCCTTGTCCTCCTTTAAGAAAGCTAAGTATCCACTGCAACCCTTTCTGATCATTTTCTCGGCCCTTACTGCTGAGATCAATGGCACAGATGACGACCTCACTCCTTGAAACCGAAATGATCTTCTTGTGTTGGGTCTAAAAATAACTACCTTGTTCTTGCAATCGACGGTCGCACAATGTTGCGCCAACCAGTCCATGCCAAGGATCACATCAAACCCTTGCATGTCTAACAGTATCAGCTTTGCTTCTAGTTCATGCACCTCCAAATCTTGAACTGCTACGATGATGGATTTGCAAGCTAACTCCGTGTCTACTAACTCTCCAGTCGGAATAGACACAGATAGGACGAAATCCAACGTCTCTGGGACAATCTTCATCTTCTTAGCGAAACGTGGAGTGACGAATGAATGGGTAGACCCGGGGTCTATCAACACTCGAGCGTCATATCCACCGAAGCATCCTTTTTCATATATATTTAGAGTACCTATAGTATACATACACACATACAATAATTTACACATCAATTTACACCCTCAATTTATATACCGTTTTTTGTATACAAAAGAAAAATAATCTGTTCAGTTCCTAATGTATGCTCCTTCTCTATCTAAGTTTTAATGAAATGAAAATTTTCTTTAATTTTAAAAGGGTCTCACCTTGGATGACGTCATGCACGTTCCCTGCTTCCTGAGCAGTGACTGCATAGGCTCTCCCCTGGACGATCGGTTTCCTCGCTTGAATTGGTCGTGGTGCTGCAACTGAAACCGTCTTTCTCTTATCCGTCTCGGGGCAATCCTTGATCAAGTGGCCCACCTTGCCACATCGGAGTTTGACCCCTAGTTTCCAATCTACCATCGTTCTATGAGGCTTGCCACACTTTAAGTCTCCGAGGTGCTTGGAAAAAAGACGAGAACCGGGGGTAACAGACGCGCCAGTAGACATGGCAGGGCTCTCATAGCGAGTAGGTCTTCCCGGCGCGAGTAATGGAAACCTTTGTTGGTGTTGTTCTTTATTCTGCCGGTCTTGAAACCCCTTGAAACTGTGGTCTCTGATTTTGGCCCATGAACCTCGGCTTTTTGTTCACCGGTTCATAGTGCGCCATTCTTCCTTGTTCATTTCCTCCTCTCTGCTGCTCTCTCTGTCTATATCTGTTATTATTTTCCTCTTCCACCACCAATGCCTTGCTCATGAACTCTTCATAGGTCCTCAGTTGAAATGGAGCTACGCCTCCCCTAACTTCAGGCTTCAAACCTTGCTGAAACCTCTTGGACTTCATCACCTCGATGAGCGTGAGTGGGAGCAAAACGGGCAAGTCGTAGAAACTCTACCCCGTATTCTCTCACTGTCATTCTCCCTTGTACTAACTGCAGGAATTGTATCTCTAATTGGTTCCTCACCACTTCTGGAAAATATTATTTGTTGAACTCCTCAACAAACTCCTCCCAAGTCCAAGGCAACTCTGGGGTCTCCTGAGCCCGAGTCCGTATCACGGACTTCCACCAAGGCCCAGCCTCCCCATCCAACATGTAAGCTGCCCATCTTACACTCTCATCTTCCGTGCAAGTTAGAACGCTAAAGACTTTCTCCATTTCCATCAGCCAATTCTCAGCGGCCATCGTGTCTGCCTGCCCAGAAAATGAAGGAGGTCTAATCCTCCTAAACTCTGTAAATGATGAGGGCACGAACGCAGTCCCATGTGTGGTGTAGGTGGCTGCTGTTCTCTTGATGCATGAGCTGCAAAGGATGCGGCCTGTTGTGCCATGGCAGCTGCCATAGTCTCCATAGTGTGCATCATCCTTTGTCGCTCTTCTCTGTCTTCTTGTCTTTCTCTTAATCTTTCTTGCTCTCTCAGATCTTGATCTTGATGATCTCGATCTTCTTCATCCCGTTGTCTACTACTACTGCCCCCTGGGGCCTCAGTACCTCCTAAAGGCACTCTATTGGTAGGAGAGATGTAACCATCTCCACTACGTAGACTCCTCTGATGGCCTCCCCTTGGTCGGCCTCTTCCTCTAGACGACATTTGCAGCTGCATTTGAAACTAAAGTTTCGTTAGCAGAAGCCCCTATGTTCTGACGAAAGAATCCTTGTCAGAATTGCTAAAAGAAAATAAATTTCTCAAACCCGTGCCATCAGCACGATCATCTTGACCGTGCCCTTAGCTAAGCACGGAACACTGGTATATCAAGCATCAAAAGTACTATAATTGAAATTGCGGAATTTAAATCTATATTAATTAACTTTTCAAAAGACAGTTCTACCCTCATGCCCCTACATGAATGGAGAACCGATCCGAACCATCGATGATAGAAAATCATCACGGATGGTTCGTCCCAAAAGAATAATCCAAAACCTTATATACATGGTTTTTCACAAAATCAAGGCTTGACATACCAAGCCGTACAAAACTCTCTGTAAAATCCCTCAAAGTGGCACAGGGGAGTCCTCTAGAAGAAGTCCTCTGGAGGTGGCTCCAACTCGTCACCGGCCGCAAGGTCCGATGGGATCGCCTCTCAAGCCTCAGCAGCTGCTAATAGTGGACCTGTGACGTATAGTCTATAGGGTGAGCTACATCCTAGCTCAATAGGGAACAAACACAGTTTGAACATATAAATTATAACTCACATGTATTTCATGATATGCCATCCATGATATGCCATGCATGATGTATCTATGCAGTTGTTAATGAAACAGATTAAAAGCATTTCGTTTTACTGTTGATTACTTATAGTTTCATTTACTCATGAATGATGCTGAAAAGGCCTAAAGCAAAACTTAAACTTTCAACTTAAGTAATCCCCGAGCAATATAGCATCGAGCCCCGATGAGATACCCTTCATCGTCATCTATATAGACAGTTTTAATGTATTCCCTGGGAATACCATATAGTACCCAAGCCCCTTTCCTGGGATTGGTGGCGGGTTTCACTTGTCTCAATCAACACCCACGGGTGTGCTTACTATGTCTGGATAAGCCTCATGACGGCCTCACGATTTACCACAGATCGGTCACGGATATCCTGCCGTGTCAGTCGTGGATATCCCGCCACGTCGGTGGGGTAACCTATCAAACCTCAAATAACAAAAATATCGGTGCCTTACATATAGTTATTCACCGTATAAGTGTGCTATCTTATATCAGTTAGGCCCTATCAAACATGATTCAATCCTTGGATACATCCCTGGGATGTATCCATTTACTTGCATCACACCTGATGCTCTTATCTCTTTACTTCTTCATCCCCTGGGGATGGCTCGTTAGTTTACTCTTATGAATATCACACACACACACTTTTCACAATTCTTTAAGCAGTAAAATATTTGAATGGAAATCTATATCACTACATACATGCTCTTGTAAAATAAAGTACATGTTCAAGGTGTTCCCTACCTCAAGTCTTCATTTGTTCAATGCATCAAGGTCCCACGTGGCTCCTTGTGCACAAGTCCACACGTACCACCTATGGTACCATAAAACAGGTGAAACACATCACAAAGGATGCAATAAGGAAGGTATAAGATCCCCCAAGAATCTTAAAGTCAAACCCAAAAGTCAACATAATTTATGTCAGTCGATTAATCGAACTCCAAAATCGATTAATCGAAAGTCAATATCGATTAATCGAAATTCTCCTTTTCGCAAAGTCCATTCTCAGTTCGAACAGTCGAGTTTTCATTCGATTAATCGAATCCAATTTCGATTAATCGAAATTCTTCTTTTCGCAAAGCAAATTCACTGTTCGAACAGTCGAGTTTTCATTCGATTAATCGAATCCAATTTCGATTAATCGAAATCCTTCTTTTCGCAAAGTAGACCCTCGATTGAATAAATGAGTTTCACAAGTTGATTAATCGATTCCAAATCGATTAATCGAAAACTAAAATCGATTAATCGAAATCCTATTTCGATTAGTCGATTTTTCCTCAAGTCATTTCCTTCAACCCCTGGGGTCCACTGGAGGTTCTCAGTCGATTAATCGATCCCCAAATCGATCAATCGAAATCCAAAGTCGATTAATCGAAATCAAATTCGATTAATCGAAATCGGGGTCCTCTGACCTTTCACTTCCTGGCCAATTTCGATTAATCGAAACCCAATTTCGATTAATCGAAATTGTCAGACTCAGCCCCTTTCGAGCTGTTCTTCCCAATCTTTTTCCATACTTTTTCTTCTATTTTTCTAAGCCATTATCCTAAGATTTAAACTATTTTCAACCACCATTTAGCCTCTATAATCTATGCATTTGATTTACAAAATTTTACCTTGGATCAATCTCAAATTGATTTCAAATCTAGGGTTGGAAGGCTAGGGTTCCAGCTTTGGTTTCTAACGGATTCCTTGCGTTGAATCAGCCTCTTTAATGCTTGAATCCTTCTTCCAATCACCCACAATAACTCTTGCTTGATCACCCTCTTTACTCCTCTCTCTCTCTTCTTTACTCCTCTCTCAACAACTCAAAATCTCTATTTTAGGTTTATTAAACCCTTTTATATCTCTCCTAGTTTGTGTGTTAAGCACATGCACCTCCATAGGTGTATGTGACTTTAGATCTTTCAACACACACCACATTGCTACACAACCCATCACATCACATTCACTCATCACACTCTACGCTAACTATCGAACTCCCAATTGGTCAAACCTGTGACCGATCGGGCACGGATCCCGAGGTCATAGTTTAGTGTGATTTTTTCCGGGTTATTACAGATTATATCCATATCGATAATAACATCAGGGTCATTAAAATAATCTCACATCTCAACCTATAGATTTATATTATTATGAATGAATACCTCGGATGTGGTTTACTAGATCCCCATCCCCAATGAAACTAGTCACACATGATTGAAATAAATAACAAAATAAAGACATAAATTGAAAATGACATTAAAATACCGTAAATAATGATTCACAAAAATCCACGAAAGCTTTAATCCAATGCGTACAATCCTTTCTTGAATGCAGAAATTAAACTAATCTAAGATTTAAAACTAGGAAATGAAAAGGACAATGCTTGAAAATAAAATGGAAAAATTAAAAGAAACTAAAAATGCTAAGAAACATAAAAGGCTCCCCAAAGGGAGAGACCCCTTGACCCTAATTCTAATTTTTCCTTAAATAGGGTATAATTTCGAAACCCAACTTTTTCCCTCCAATTTTGACTAATTTTCAGCTTTAAAAACATAAAGATTCGGTCCAAGCTTGATTGATCGAGTCTGTTGCTCGATCCATCTCCCAAATTTTCGTGAAACTCGGCCCAACTCTTCAACATAAATAATCTCAGTATTTTGGTCATAATTTTTTACTTCGAACTCAGATTGAGGCGATTCTTACGGCGTTGAAAAGAAGACAACGAGCTCTACAACTTTGGTGTTCTAGCAATTTCATGAATCCGATGTTTTAAAGGTCAAAGTTGAGCTACAAGTCGGGATAAGTTCTAGATGATCCAAGATTGCACGAATTTGACATTATTTTCTATACTCTTAGGCTATTTTATGTTCAACTTATCTTCATACCTGTAAATCACTAAAACTATATAAAATATATTAAATAGCTTTCATCGAGTGGCTAAATGTAGATTTTAAGGTGTGAAATATGATCATCAACTTATAATGAAGCTTTTTTTACTAGCATCTTCAATTTTATAATTTGTCTCCAGCGCCTCTCAAAGGTCCATTGCAGACGTCATGCTCTAGTACACATCGAAGAGTGAATCTGCCAACGTATTGAGAATGTGTCCTTTACAGATATAATCATTTTGCTCTCATTTCTGACAATTACGAGCATTGACAAGAGATTCTCCATTAGAATCTTCAAGCTCCGCGAATTTTTGAGTGGTTAGAACATAAGCAACTCTCAAAAGTCGTCAATAGGAAATATAACTTTTGTTCTCATCCTCTAAAGTTGTAGTCATTGAATCGCTCCAATTTGACAAAGTTGTGACTTATCGCTTTCAAATTTGATGCCATGATAATGCACAATAGCGTTTTAAATTGTTATAAAATTAATGATTAGAAATCTGAAAATGATAATGTTGGGCAAGAGAAATTGGACTCAAGGCATGTACACTACAAAAAATAAGACTATTGGTGGCACCAAAAATTGTTGCTATTAACAAAAAAGAATTATTATTTTAATAGCAACAAGACTAGTAGCTGCAACTTTTTTGTTAATAGCGACGGTTTTTGGTACTGCTAATAGTCTTATTTTTTTTTAGTGGTAGTTACTATCTTTAAAACATTATTCGCTCCCTACTCGAGTAAATTCTCAAATTTATAAAAGTGTTCCAGCGAGATGTTTTCAGGATACAACGAGCGCAATCTCTTACATGCAATCTGTTACTTTGCAACAGTAGAGGATCGCCCTAGAAAACTCGATCTGATGAAGTACCAAATAAAAGAAGAAAGAAGAGAATTCTCAAATCTGTATGTAAGAAAATTCGATGAATTTTAGAGTATTCGAATCCGTGTCTAGAGATCTCCTTTTATATATCTCAAGTGTCTTTTCAATATGATTGTTGGACCAATAGTCATATTTTGAAAGGTTCAGATCTTTCAAATATCTCAACCGCTCCATCTAACGGCTATATGAAACGATGCACATTTTCGAATTTAAATTTGAAAAGTTGTACACCTTTATAGGTGATTATGAAACGGTTAGGTTAAACGGTCAAAATTTGATCAATACGTGTAACCCAATAAAACCAAATTAACCCACTGATTAGTGACCCATTAGACTCAACCCGGCCCATAAATAATATGACTACTGTATCTATCCGGTCAAAAAGTGAAACTTATGATGGGCTCCTATGGACTCCTTGCGACGATGCTCACATGTGAAGTGCAAAGTGCATTCGCCTAAACGCCAATTGTCACACTCACGCACGCATGCATAAATACGGCAGCTCGCCGTTAAACACACTCTTTTCTTCTTATTATAAAATAATAATAGAAGATGAAAAGTTTTATATATAACATGGACCACTTTTGACACTTTCCAATGTGAGACTATTTATTTGTATAAAAAAAAAAAAAAACTTCTATTACTAAAAAAACCAACTCACTAAATTAAGAAATCAAAAAGAAAATTTTATTTTCTTTGAAATTATTTAAAATATTTATTATATTTTAAAATAATAAATAAATATAATACCTCTTATATATAAGAGATCGCGTGATCAACCCAAAATAACACTCGTTCGGGGTTGAGAACTCATTTGGCATGTGGTTTAAAGAAAAAGTACGTTTTTCTTATTTTTTCACTTTCATTTGATTGGTTGAAGATAAGCTGGTGCCCCTTTAACCACATTTTTAATGGTCTATATACACATAAAATTTAGATGGTATCTGATCGATCGTTTCCAAATTGCCGTGAGACTTGATGCTTATGACGGGTGCCACGTGGTGCCCAGCTGGTCTAGAGTGCGTCCGGATGCATAGTTTCCAGCTTCAACATATAATATAAGTTATGTTAGAGGTCAGACCCCTATGATTGCTTTTAATAGACTGATTATTGTACGGCATTGCCATAGAGTATACATATATATATCTTTGATTAATCTATCTAGCAGCCTATAACTGACACATATTCTATCAAAGAGTAACACATATTAGAGGACTCTAACCATTCGATTGGTACATTTTAATCTTAATCATTTTAAAAAAAACATGAGTAATCATTTATTTTAAAATGTATAAATTGAATAATTTAGATTTGTCTAATGAGCGATTTTTTCGCCAACTGTAGTCCAATATTTAAACTAAATAAGCTATAATTTGGGCGCGAGATTCGTACTATTCCACAACATTTAAAAGGAAAGGCCCAATTTTTTTGGAACATGGACTATGGAACACCATCTAAATTGTCTTATTCGAAGGCAATGATACAACAATCTTTGATGTCAAAGATTGGGTGAGATTATTATCTATATTATCTTTGGCATTGACTGTGTTGAATCATACGATAGACACCGTGTTTCGTGTTATTTTTGGCACTAAGGATATTTATGTCATGATCTTCAACTAAGAAAGCTGAGATGGTGTTCCACACACAGTATCAAATATTGGCCAATACCGATACGTATCAGTCCCATATCGGTATCAGTATCGCTGATACATGTCGGTTTCAATCGAGTTTTTGCTTTTTTTTTTTCTTATTCTTTTTTAAATTGGCCGATACGTATCGGTATCGGCCGATTCGTATTAGTCCCTCCATAAACCGATACCCAATATGCGTATCCGATTTGATACCTTGGTTCCATGTTGCACATGTCCCAATATTTGAAACCATTGAGCTAAGTAACTTTAGTTCATTTAGATAATTCATGTAGCATAAGAGCGAACACATTTGGCGGTGTCCTTTGAAATTAGAGGAGGAAAAAAACGAGAGACCAAGAAAAACAAGTTCAGCAACTGCGATATGGTTTCGACTAACAAGGGCCATACAACTATTCAGGATCTACCTTAATGAGATCATCAAAAGTTGTTTTGTTTGGAGTTTGATTTACAAATTATGGATCTCCATCTAGAGAGAGAGAGAGTATGAAAACATGTATTTTTTTTTTTTCATACGGCCATTCGGTCGAGTCAGCCTCGAGAAACGAGGAGCAGGCACGCATACACATATGACATTTGCAGATAAGCGTGAGGGAGCACTAACAATAATAGTGAGGGTTAACTAATAGAACTCAATCCACATCTTGTAAACACAAGGGTGGGAAGCAACGTGGAGGACGAGTATCGAACCCTAGACCTACTCCCTGTACCAACTGGGTTTGGTTATTAAAACATGTAGTTTAAAACGAATTATAAATACCAAACAGATTTGGTGAACGAAGAGGTTGAAGATTGCAGCAATCTCGTAATTTTATAAATAAAAGACATAAAAGAAAAGATAATATCATAATTGCACATTATAACTATAATAGTACCGGCAATATTTGATCTTTTATAGGAATTAGGAAAGTTTTTGTTACCATTCTAGGTCCTTTCTCAAAAACTCTCCTTGAAAAAAAAATGATGTGCGAATAAAAAAGTTGAGAGTCAGGAAAATAAGTTTTATGGGAGGGGATGGGAAGGGGGGATTTAATCTATTTTCATCCAATTTTTTTATGCTTTTAATAAATCGATCTTTTGAGGATCGTCTTTTGCTTAGAGGCTTCGTGTCACGGAGTCGCACTTCCGCAACCACGTCGGCCAACCCACGCTTCGCTAGGTCGCCTACCGATAACAATCGTCGAGGCGCCCTTCGACGCGCTTAACCCGCTGTGCTTGCCATGCGGCAACGAAGCCAACCCTTCGCACATCAAGATCGATACCACCCGCCTAGAGGACGGGAACTCCTCCCAACATGGTTGCCTCTGTTTCACGGCCTACCATTCAGCTCATCGTGTCCCTTACGACACGCCAATCTGCACCGCTGCGCTAACTTGGCCTGCTCAAGCTTCTCCCTATGCACTGCACTAGTACCTCGCTCGCCTGCCGAACCAAGCCCACACCCTTGTGCCTCGCGCTCGCGTGTCCAACTGAGTCCCACGCAGCTTGCCTTCGTGTGCGTTCCGAATTACTAGCACACGTTTATCTTTAGCCCACATTCTGTCGTGCTCAACTGAGTCCCACGCAGCGCCTTAGTGTTGTCTCGTGAGGTTGCCCAACCGTATGCACCGCGACGCGTAGTCCGGGGCCATACATCAACCTCCCTCGGGTTCCACACGGCATCGCTGCGTCGACGTCCTAGGCCCACCCTTTCAGGCCTAGGAGACACTTGCGCCCCCTCTAGCAACGCAAGGCCCCGTGTGCGGGAGAATAACTCTCAAGCTCCCTTCCCCTATATAAGGGTAAAACAGTCATTCAGCCAGAATGGCAGGAGAACCTCAAACCTATTGGTTTGACATACCGCAACGCCTCATGCATCGTTAGCCCACCTTGGCTATGTAGCGTCCATGTCGCGACCGTGACGCTCCGCGTCATACCCTCATGCGACCGTGTCGTGTCCTCGCAGCGCGACACGTCGCCGAGCCTACTTGGCCCCATGTCGCGTGCCCTCCTGGCACCACATGTCGTGCCACGTGCACCATGCTACAAGCTCCAGTCTTGGCCCCGTCACATTCGGCTCTCCATATTTCTCTCCTTATTTTTTCCTTATTTTAGGGGTAGAATATGACAGTTTTATCCTCTCATTAGTGAGTCTTCTTTTCCGAGGAGATCGATTCTACGAAGTTTTTTTTGCAATCCATAATTATTTCTGAAACGGTTTTGGTCACGGGTTTTACTGACGTTTTGATGGTTTCACTATTGCTTGAACACATGCACTATTTCTACGTCATGAGGCATTGTTTAATAGCTTCGATTGAAGCGATGCGTGAAGCTTTTAGTCGGTGTTTGTCCCGTTTCTAACGTGATAGGAGTTTTTGTGGATCGTGAGTTTGCAGATGGTTGTGGCGTCTCTTTGGATGGATCTTCGGTGTTGGTTACCGGCATATCTTCAGGAAGGTGGAGGATTTTTGAATTTTTACGTTACTTTGAAGGTCCTTGAATTCCGTGTCAGTGTTAGATAGATCTTAGATGTCATTCAATGTATTTTACTGTTAGTTATTCTAACTACTACTATTGTGGCCTTCTACTATGTAACCATTCTCTATTTCAAATGAAAATGATAAAATTTCATCTCAAAAAACATTCTCCATTTCAAATGAAAAGGGTAAAATTTCATCTTAAAAAAAAAAATAGTACCAGCAATTGGGGAGTAGTAGTGTGAGGGAGCACCAACTACAGTGGTGGGGGTTAACTAACAGAACCCAACCCACACCTTGTAAAGACAAGGGTAGGAAACAGCGTGGAGGACGAGAATCGAACCCATGACCTCCTCCCTCACAATGGAGGGAGGTTACCAACTGGGCTAATGCCTCTTTGGTCATCCAAAATTAATTTTCCACTGGTAAACGTTGGAATGCTACTCACTCAACTCACCTTTTATTGTTTATTTTTCATGCACAAAAATCCGTGCTAATCACTCAATCATAGGGACATTTGTGGACTGTGATGTTGACTTAGACTAACTCTTATTCTATTGCTAATAACACACGCGTGCCTCTCAGCCTCATCCTACTAGCAGGTTTTATAAAGCCCTAACGTCATAAAACCCTTAAACCTATTGACAGATTGAAATTTGATGATGTAGATCGTTTTTCACTCTGATCTTCCACACAATAGATCTCGAGGCATTGATATTACTATTATTCGGTCAATTTTTTATTCCACATGTCACAGATCCCAAAGAGTAGTTTAACTTTACATTTGAGCATGATGTATGCCATATGATTTTAGGCCCACTTTTTAGGCATCCATGCTATGTGAAATAATAAAAAATGACCCTCTAATGGTACACTCATGGTCTCAAGATCCTTTGTATGGCAGAGCAGGGTATAAAAAGATATCTACCATCTTATTTCAAGCAGATGGGTTTCAAGGGGCTTTTGAAGTTGACGCTTTCAATAATCCAATTGGTGCGAAGAGAGGTACTCATAACATAAACACCGCGATCCCAAACACAAAAGGCAACAATGATAGGAGAGCTACAACTTGCACATGAGATTTGTATCGTGACGCATGATTAAAAAGAAAGACTTCGATTTTTTTGGGATTTGTGTCATGTGGAGATCTCTACGACCAAAAATTCGCATGACACCATCTAAGCCCGTTTGATTTGAAGACCATGTTGTAGAGATCTTTGCGACCAAAAATTTGCATGAAACCCTATCTCTATCATCTGAATCAATACAGTCAAAATTCATCAATTGATTCAGTGGTTGACTAAAAAATCAAATGATTGAAATCATGTCTCGTGCCAATTTTTGGTTTCGCAAAGATCTTTACATCATGATATTAAAATCATGTAGCTTAGATGGTTTTTCACATCACACAAATCCCAAAATAACAAAAAAAAATTAATCATGTGCTACGGTACAAATCTCGGGTGCAAGTTTTAGCTCCCTAATTAGGCTTACAAATATATATTTTAATTGAACTTTTAGGGTTTTATATCACCTAGCTCTATTAGGGGATTATATCAGTCTATGATTTCAAGTTCCAATTGAAGTTAAACAATTACTTCAAAAGTACCTTTAAGTCCATCCACTGAATCTTTGAGTTCACCCATGTTTAAACACGTTGACTGTGGTGAATCAGACAATGGAGATCGTTTATCCTTCCAATATTTTGCATGATAGATCTTGAAATTATGGGCGTATCATCAGACAATTAGTATTTTATTTCACATGATACACATTCCAAAAAAGTGATCTTAATATCACGTATAAGTTTAAAATTGATTTTAAGGTCACTTTTTTAGGTGTGTACCACATAAAATAAAAAAGCAATCGTCTGATGATATGTCCATGATCTCAAGATCCATCGTGCAAAAGATTGGGAGAATAAATGATCTCCATCATCTGATTCACCAAAGTCAATGTATTTAAGCATGAGTGAACTCAACGATTCGGTTGGTAGATTTAAAGGGCACTCGTAGTTCAATCCAACGAAATTAAATTGTCGATTTTCTCAAGGGGGGAAAACAACGGTCAATAGTTCTCACTAATAATTGTTTTTATATACTTCTTTCAATAAAACATGAAATGAAAAAGCACCCCCTATATGGATTAAAAGTGAGATATTAACCGGGTTAGCTCCATAGACGGCGAGCTCTCATTAATCCTTGTACGGATAAAAGATTGGTAAATATTAACCGTGTTAGCTCTAAAGCAGTCAAAGATTTTCACGGTAACCATTCGTCTTAAGGCCTTGTTTGGCATAACTATTTCCGCGAAAAAAAAACAATAAAATCTCAAGATTTTACGAAATCCAAACTTTCAGCCACTTAGCAATCATGTGGGACCCACAAATAAGAGTTTAACTCGGATAAAATATTCAGCTAAAATTTGGCGCAAAATCTTTTGCGCCCCATTAAAGAGGAATTTTATTTATTATCCTTGCAACCCGAAATTCGTTCTTCGCAACTTGGATATTTCATGCTAAAATCGTTTGACTGCTTCGAATCAATCGATTAATGTTTTTTTCCACCATAATTTTTTATATAATTGATCTCGAGACCATGAGCTTATCATCAAATGCACAATTTTTTCTTTGATGTGGCACACATGTCAATACCTCTCTGTTCATGCCCAACGTGTTCTCCAAGAACGCTTACATCCCAGACCCCTAAAAAAGCGTTGATTTCTTCAAATTAGATGATGGAGATTTTTTTAACAAAGATCTTTCAGAAAATAGATCTTGGGTGCATAGCGCATCAATCTGACGGTCAATTTTTGATTTCCTGTATTTCTGATATCCAAAAAAATGACTCTTCAATCATATAGCACGCATCATGCTCAAATGTAACCTTAGGGCCATTTTTTGGGGACTGGGAACACATGGAATCACAAACTGACGGTTTGATAGGTACTACATGATCTTAAGATCCATTCTATGGACAATCGAGGTGAAAAACAATCAACATCATCTGATCCAAAGCAATTAACAGTCTTTAAGGGTTCTAAGACGTGGGCGCTTTCAGAGAATGCATGGACGCGAACATCGGTACCCATAAACAGCGACGCCAATAAATGTAACACAACCATTTAAGCCACTTAATTTGAAGGCCATAATCTGAAGATCATAAGTGAAGATTGGCACCAAGCATAATCTTTATAATATGACTCAATGCACTCCAAAGCCATTATCCGATTCAACAGTTGATTCTATCGAATCATATGATAGAGATTGATTTTTGCACCACTCTTTTGCGTCGTAGATTTGTAGATTATGGCCTTTTTATCAGACGGTTTAGATGCAACCTCACCTCATAATCGTACTTTTTATTTGCACTGTAAAATCGTAACCTCACCCTGTCTCCGCCGGCCAACATGCATTGACTGCTTTGAATCTGACAAAGGAGATTGTTTTTTATCCCAATCTTCCATATGATGCATCTTGAGATAATGGGTATATCATTAAACGATTTTTTTATTTCGTAGCACTCATTTCAAAAAATGACCCGTGATTTGTATTTGAGCTTGATGAATGTCTTACGAGTTTAGAGTTATTGTTTGAGATGTATACCATGCGGAATAAAAAACTAATCATCTGAGTGTATGCCCATGATCTCAAGGCCCATCTTCTAAAAAGTTGGGACAAAAAAAGAATTCATGTTCTAATTCAAAGCGATTAATACATTTGGCCCGATAAGATGGGGTGAGGTTACAGGTTCACATGGTGTGAATAATGGTGCCTTAGGAAAATAATTTTACACAATGTAGCCAAACAACTGAAAAATATAAAATCAAACCATTGTAAAATTTTAAAAATAAAACTTCCCATGAGTTCTTTTATTTACAAGCCCATGAGTTCTTTTATTTACAAGCCCATGTAAAGTGAAAAAAATATAAAAATTATTTTCATGAGTTTTGTCAAATAAGGCCTTAAAATGTTTTATTGCTTTAAATCACATGATAAAAATATTTTTGATGCAATCTTTGACACACCAACTTTACACTGGGTCCTTGCCTTAAATGATACACCATGATGAAAATTAGAGCCACATGAATGCATCAATGGATCAGTTCCAATCTAGATTGGGAATGAGTAGGTTAACTTTACCAACACAAATAAAAAATACAACATATCTAGTGCTCATTGTCCTTCCCACAAGATATATATATATATATATATATATATATATATATATATATATATATATATATATCAATGCTGATAGTATTACCCAATTAAGTTTCTAACCCGAGTGCCCACACTTTTAGTATTTGGGTCACTTTTGGGGATGCGTGTCCTTTAATAGTATGAGCATGATCTCAAAATAAAATGTAATAGTCTTACATTGGATAGAAAAAAGTTATGACTATGAGCTATATGTAATTTCGGACATTATATGTTATAACGCGTTTTGAGTGAGGACTTAAGCTCATGCCAAAAATAAAATTCGGGTGGGGACTTAAGCCCAAAATTGGATAATATTATGACATGTGGGTCTAAGACGTCACATTAAATGATGGAGATCATTTTTGCCCAAAACTTTTAAATTGCATGGGTGCACCATAAAATGAGACACATTGACTCAGCATGGACGCATCTCAAAGAGTCGTTAATTAGAGTCAAGTATATAATTCTAAGGGAAAATTTTAAAAATCTTCACCCCTTACCATTTAAAAGTTACTTTTTCTAAATCTTCCTCATATATTTTTTTAATATTTAATAAGCCTTGTAATTAAAACTTAGTTATTTAAATGCCACAAACAGGCATTAGCCTGATTGGTACACTCCCTCTAATGTGTGGGAGTAGGTCGTGGGTTCGTACTCGTCCTCTACACTGTTGGGCTAGGCCACTAAGCCAATAAAAATTATATTAAAAAAGTAAAAAATTAAGAAAAGTGTTAAAAAATTATGAAAAAAATAAACATCTTCTTTAGGGCCTCTTTGGATAAATACACAGGAAATATAGGAAAGTAAACTAATATTCTTACATTTTCTCATAAATACATGAGTTATAGAAACAAAAAATTAATTTTTTGTTGAGTAAAATGATAAAAAATATAAAAAAAAATATTTTCTTTAGGGCCTATTTGGATCAAGACACGGGAAATGTAGGAAAATAAAATAATATTCCTACATTTTTTCATTAATACCTGAGTTATAGAAAATTATGAGATTCTTTTTGTTTTCCTTTGTTTTTTGTTGTTTCGATAATCACATTGCTAGCCAATAAAATGCAGGATTAAAGAAATCATGTGTTTAGATACACATGTGAGAAATTCTAGGAAAATAATATATCCTAACAAAAAAAATTGTAATACCACAAAAGAACATCCAAACTAAAAAATAATTGTAATATCATAAAAATGGTCATCCACAAGAATGATATACAAAAATGATCATTCACATAAATAACTAATCATGGGCGTGAGTCTGTCGTCAGACGATCAAATTTTGATTCCGTGTAGAGATCATGGGTGTACCATGAGACGGGTTCTGAGATCACTTTTGGGATGTATTCCACTTGAAATTAACATCTGACCATTTGATAGGTAGGCCATGATCTAAATATCAATTCAATGAAATATTGGAAAAAAATTGATTTCCATGTGTCCATTCAAGGCAATCAATGGTGTTAAAGGTGGAAATCACAGGTTGCAAACATTAATTTTCGATTGCTAATACCCTTATACAAGTAACATAAAATAATTGAATGTCTCGTTGTCGCCGCAAATACCATTTCAAACTTCTAGATCTTCGACACAATAGATCTTGAGATTATGGTCCAATAATTAGATGGACAAATGTTAATTTCAAGTGACACATCTCTCGAATAATTTATTTGAGAAATATGTTCGATATATGCTCATAATCACATTCATTTTTTGAAATGTGTATATGTGAAATCAAAATCTGATTGTCTGATGGAAGTTTCATGATTTGAAGATCTAATGTGTCGAAGATTGAGCTGAAAAATTATAACAACTCGACTTTTCCAACATTATTTAAGTGAAATAAATATTCTTTTTCTGTTACTTTGATTTTCATGAATATATATTATTATTTGTTATCAATTTCATAAGTTATAGATTAACCTAATGACTTTTACATTAAGGACATGTTACACATGCCACACATAGAAAGAGGACGTGTATCATCTGATTTCAAGATCCATGAATCATGACCTACAAATGTATGATTAATTATATACGCGGCAGAGATTATTTAATGAGATTTAAATAGAAACTAAGATGAGACGGAGTTCTCTCATACTACTTACTAATTTATGCCCTTCTTTCTTACAAACGTATGATATTCATATGCATGATTTCAAATATCGGGCATATACGATACGATATATCAGATGCATATCCGAAAATCATGTTACAACCTTAGGAGGAGCTTGAGCAAATGAAGAATCCACAAAGTTGTACTTTTCACGTGGGTCAGATTTTAATCCTAAATTTCCAAAAAAGGTCGTTGCTCTTCACCGCCGGCGAATCTCCGCCGGCTAAAATATCTTCCACACCTATAAATACACAAATCCTAAAAAAACAACATTTCACTTCACAAACTCTCTCTCTTCCCTCTGTCCTCTCCCCTCGCCGGGATCTGACGACAATGGCCCAGCTCCGGTACTCTCCACTCTCAAACCCTACCAAATTAGCCGGAAATCGTCATTTTCCCGGCCAAATCCCTCGTTTCCAGTCACTCTCTCTCCTCTCCTCTCCATTCCATTCCTCCACTAACCTTTCTCTTTCCATCCAATCCAGAGCCTCAAATCCCACCGGGATCCAAAACTTTCCAGCCAATACCGCCGAACTTTACGGCGGAGACGGAGACTCTGGCACCGGAAACGGCCATGGAGGTGGCGGTGGCGGAAAAGGCGACGGATCGAATTTTGGAGATTCCGATGATCGACCATCGTCGTCAAATTTTGGAATTTTAGGGTTTTTTCTCAACGGTTGGAGATCTAGGGTTCAGGCAGATCCGCAGTTCCCGTTTAAGGTTCTGATGGAGGAATTAGTTGGCGTCAGTTCATGCGTTCTCGGCGATATGGCTTCTCGCCCTAATTTCGGATTGGACGAGCTCGATTTCGTATTTTCAACCCTCGTCGTCGGATCGATCTTGAATTTTGTCCTCATGTATTTGCTCGCCCCTACCATGTCGTCTTCTTCGTCAAACCTCCCTTCTATATTTGCTAGTTGTCCCAAGAGTCACATGTTCGAACCTGGAAGCTATGGGATTTTGAATCGGTTTGGGACTTTTGTGTATAAAGGAGTTCTGTTTGCAGCCGTCGGATTGGCGGCCGGATTGGTGGGGACCGCGCTTTCGAATGGTCTGATTAAGCTGAGGAAGAAGATGGATCCTGAATTCCAGACGCCGAATAAGCCGCCGCCGACGCTGTTGAATGCGCTGACGTGGGCAATTCATATGGGTTTGAGTAGTAATTTTAGGTACCAGACTTTGAATGGGATCGAGTATGCGATAGCGAAGGGGTTGCCGCCTCTAGGGTTTAAGACGTCAGTGGTGGTTTTGAGGTGTTTGAATAATGTTCTTGGTGGAGTATCATTCGTGGTGCTAGCGAGATTGACTGGATCGCAAAAGGTCGATTCGGGAACGAAGGGTCTTGCCATGGAGGAGACCTTGTTGGGGGAAGTGGAGAAGGAGAAGTTGATTGAGGGAGATGAAGATTTGCAGAGGAGTCAGACTAGGGAGAAGTTGATTGAGGGACATGAAGATTTGCAGAGGAATCAGACTAGTTTTAAGTGATTTGAGTTTGTGGTTTTCTTTTTGGTTTGTTTGGTTTAGTGGGAGAACACTCATGTGGTAAAGTGGGTTTTCCTGAAGGATGGGTTTTTATTTTTTAGTTGATGGGTGTCTCTAATTTTGTGTAATTTACCAGTAGGTTAATATGAATAATGGGTATTCTGTGAGGGAACTTTTTTGCTTTTGTTCATTGTGGGTGATTGGTTTCTGTTTTATGTTTTTTTTTTTTTTTAAATGATCTGTTTTCACTGAGAGTCCACTTATATAAATGTGGGTTGCGTTGAAGGAATGGAATAATTGGTATCTCTGGTTTTGTGTGATTTATTAGTAGGTTATGATTGATGAAGATTTATGTGCTGAATGAGGTGCTTCCCTGCTTCCTTTTTTTCCAGGTTTGGTGTATTATGTTGTTAGTACTAACACTAGCAGGCCCTGCATTTGCGATGCAAGTGTCAATTTTGAATGAAAATTGCTGTTGAGTTTTGTAATTTGAATTTACCTTGGTGGGGAGTGAAAATATTTAAAAAATAAAAATAAGAGAAATGGGGAAATAAAATAAGATATTGCAAGTCATTTACACTGCACGTCGTTTATAGCGTGAAGTGTTTATTTATTCTTGTGAGTATTGAATAGTTTTCATGTTTGTTAAATAACTAATTTATAGATGCGGGTATTGTATTAGTTTGATAAGTTCCAGTACTAATGGGGAAATATCTATATGATATGGGCATCTCTTCGATAGACGAAATTTAGTAAATTACAGCAGATATCAAACCATATGTGTATTATGGTCATGCATATGAAAAAATAAAATATGGAGGCTGTTATTGAGAAACAACCACCCCCACCCCTATATATATATATATATATATATATATATATATATATATATATATAGTCTTAAATTAATCAACTCCAAGAGTTCTGGTGTACCTTTTTGCACCAACCCGAGCCTTGGGTTGCTCTACTGACCTATTTAGATGATCTCTGATGGTATACATTGATGGTAATTTGAAGAGGGGGGAGGGTCTTGCACTAGGGCATTGATGGTAATTTCAGTAAAGTCAAGAAGTTTAGGATAAATCCCAGGAATCAACTTGGAGTATCCCGGATCAGTGGAATGATTATAACTGTCCATTCCGGTGTAAGTTGGAGCTGACCTGAATGTCTAGGAAGTTGGTATTGAATTATGGATCGAGTAGATGTAATTATGAACATTGAGACCAAAGAGGCATTAGCCCAGTTGGTATGCTCGCTCCAATGTGGGGGAGTAGGTCGTGGGTTTGATCCTCGACCTCCACGCTGTTTCCCACCCTTGTCTTTACAAGGTGTGGGTTGGGTTCTGTTAGTTAACCCTCACCACTATGGTTGGTGCTCCCTCATGCTGCTCCGCAACTGTCACATGTGTATACGCTCCTCGGATCTCGAGGTTGTCTATTCGGCCGTATATAAAAAAAAAAGTTATGAACGTTGAGAAATTTTTTTTGTTTTGTGTAATTGGTGTGATAGCACTCAAGAAATGGCCTTTAGGAGCTCTATGGACTATCCATTTCCACTTCCTTTGGTGTAGCCTCCTTTCCATTAGAAAACCACCCTGCAGATCTTTGAAGGGTAATCCTCAGAACTTGAATCAAGAAGAGGGAGAAAATCAGAGTCAATAGCCAATAGATGAATGACAATCGAAAATGGAAACCTATCACTGATTAATCGATAGTAATTGCTCAAACATTTCATCAAACATAGGGCGTGCACCTTCGTAACGAAAACATATCTATTAAACAAAGAAACCCTAATTTGCACAACGAAATCAAATGCGGTACCTTTTCTTTTTGGTAATCTTCCCTGCTGGGAATTCAGATGGTTGTTGAAAGCCACAGCATGGAAATTTAATTGAGAAAATTGACGACCCAATTGGAGCCAGCTGCCAAGTAGGACAAGCTATTGGAAACCAGGAGCTGGCGCAGGCAAGAATCAAGAGCATTAATTTGTTGACACCTATGAGAGATTCTGATATACATCTTCAAGCACAAGTTGGTGATCGAGCTACTTCAGCCACTATGTGCATGTTGAAGTAACATGTCGTCATTGTTCGTTGATACAAGCAGGAGGTGGAGCAATTTGCGTTAAGCTGGCAGATGAGTGCAAGGAATGGAACCGAGACCCATCAAGACGGGGATCTATGTCCCTTCACAAAACGTGTGATATTCATATGCATGGTTTCAAATATCGGGCATATACGATACGATATATCGGATACATATCCGAAAATCATATTAGAACCTTAGGAGGAGCTTGAGCAAATGAAGAATCCACAAAGGTGTACTTTTCAAGTGGGTCAGATTTTAATCCTAAATTTCCCAAAAAGGTCGTTGCCCTTCACCGCCGGCTAAAATATCTTCCACACCTATAAATACGCAAACCCTAAAAAAACAGCATTTCACTTCACAAACTCTCTCTCCTCTCCCCTCGCCGGGATCTGACGACAATGGCTATCGATTGCATCTGCAGCAATTTTCTTTGAGGAACATTTCGATGGTAAGCTGATCGTCTAGATCACTGTGTTTTTTGGTGTTTTTTTTTTTTTTTTCTAAATTTTGAGGGGATTTTTCATGTTTTATGGTTTTCTAGAAGGTGATCTGCTGTGATCTCTATCTGTTTGATGTGGTCATTTTTTTTTAGTGGTTAATTTGAATAGATCTAAGAAGTCATCGATCTAATTGATATTATTCTCATTTATGTTGTTATTAGTTTTTTTGCATTTCTTAATCATGTTTCTAGTTTCATTTATGACACATTGATACCAGAGAATGATGAATGTACTATTAGATCCAGACGGTCAAATCCATGGGCCGCGGCCTATGAATAATGGATATAAAAAAACGCTCATGGACCGTTGTAACTGTTTGATTAAAGGCTTGCTTTGCGGAACTTATAATAAATTCATGATACACGCTATGAAGTTCAATGATAGATGGTTTGTATCAGCCCATCCATTGGTGTAATTTCTGGATGATTGCCCATCGAAGAAGAGGCTTGGCCAACTAGAGTAGCGAGGTCTAGTTTTCAATTATATGCTGAAAGAACTGGTATATGGTAACTGATCTGTGCATTATCTAGAGTATACATGACACCTACATTTTTCATCAAGTGGTTCACTAGATGCAAAGTAAATGACAATTAGATCTACCGTGCCCAAAGATTTCATGAGAAATGCAATCTCCGTCTAGGGGTACAATTTTTGCACCCAAAAACCGGCTTAGCGAACCGGACCAAAGCCGAAAAAGAAACTGAATTGCTTTCCAATCGGTTCGGTTTCGGTTTTAGGTGGTGGATATTGAAACTTGTTGGATAGGTATAGAAAACCAACCCAAACTGAAAAAAAATAATAAAAAATAAAAAACTAATCAGAATGCAACCAAACCAATTTGTTTCAGTTCGGTTTCAGTTGAAGTGAAAACCGAATTCACACCCATAGCTCTCGCATGTGGAGGTGTGCTTAACAGCAGTCAAACTACATAAAAATGAACAGCTAAAGCATTTTTGGTGATACCTGTTGTTTATAGCCCCAACTTCGGTTACATCTTTGGAGTTTGGACTTTGGTTATATCTTTGGAGGTATGCTGGACCCTGGTGTTGTTCTTATTGGGCCAGGGGTTCGGGAGCCCGTCGTTGGATCTGAATTGTGCAGATTTTGACCTTGTACAACTGCTAAGGGCATTTTTGGTACTAACACATGCATTGGAAGCCCGAGACGCTATATACTTATCTTCATTGGAAATCCCAATACGGTATTGTATTTTCGTGACTCTTCATCAATAAATTATTCATCGCCGCCTCCTGGCTGTAGGCAATCATGTCGAACCACGTATATCGTCGTCTCTTGTGTGACTGGATATTGTGTTTGCTCTTTATCTCGTTTCAATTTTTTTTTTATGTGTGGATCGAAGAGGGTACTTCAGCCTAACAGTAACAGTTAATTTTTATGGCATTTGACCGCTCTTAATCACACGATACCGATGCATTTTGATGAGATATTTGGGCAGGTATGATCTAACCTCATTTATTTTTGTACTAGGTTATGCACGAGTTGGTTATCATATACTACAGAACATAACAATTATTAGTGTGGTATTTAGAAGTTAGCACCACCAAAGTTAATGGTGCAAACTATAATAGCAGTTGGTGAAGTTCCTCTATGGACCGGGATCTTCCAAGTGACGGACCGCTTGTATGGGCTATAACCCATGAATTGCTACAATAAAAGTTTCCCATCTGGTCAATAACTTACATGCTTTTGAGTGGTCGATGAAGTTTTGTGTAATAAGTGGATCTGTTGGATGGTTAGCATTGTTCTATATATGCAATTATTGGGATTTGTCCCATTAAATTGGTTGACTATCTTTGGGATGGTTATGATCGATTCTCTCTCTCTCTCTCTCTCTCTCTCTCCTTTGAAAATTTAGGGTTCTACGATGTGAAGTTGTTCTCCAATCCTATCTACCTATCTGTACTAGATGTATACCTTTCACATATGTTTCTCTGCTAGGTTATTGGGTGGGTGCATACTCCTTATTTCCCATGTCCCTATTGTGGTGTCCAAACACCAGATTCTCTGGTTTCTTATGGATTCCAAGTGGGGTGGAATCCATGGGATCCATAAATCCATTTCCCCTTGTTTCCTAGGAAATGGATTTACGTTCCTACTATGATATTGGTCATGCATTCCTACTATGGATTGTCAAACATATATGAAGCTGCATATAAATGAATTAATCTGTGACCAGACCTTTTTGGACTAGGGAGTTTAATTACCCCATCACTTGATAACTGATTTGAACATGTCATGAGGGTCTATACATCCCAATGCCACCTGAACTTGGGTCAATGGTTTAAAAGTCATTTATATCTTCCTTAAATATAAATCCTTTGTATTATTCTTAGATAAAATTTGGAAAAAAATGAGGGAAAATATTTCATTTGAACACCAAGTGTTTCGGCATTCGTGGCCACTGATCATGAATTGAAGGTGAAGACTGCTTCCACACAGTTGAAATTGGGTTTGATTTGTAAGTTGTAACAAATTGGATTACGACCCTTGGAAATACTGCCAAAACTTCATAAATGTTAAATAATAAACCATTTTTTTTTCTTCTATAACATGTGAATTTATTTGTATTTCTGTAAGGCATGTAAATTCCAATTAATTATGGCTTCCTTCCATTTACACATCTGTGTTTACTCTCATCAAGTGCATTGTGAAAATACTGGAAATTGGGTGCAAACGTATATTTTGATGCTTGTAGTATCAAAGCACCTGATAGGAAATGACATTTCTTTTCTTTTTTCTATAGTCTTGTGCCGGAATCTGCACATTCATATCATATGCCTTACAGCACTAACATATTAGTGATTCCTTGTCCAAAAGTCTTAGTGATGTGTGATAATAACTCTCTTCAAGTACCCTAAACGAGCATTTTTGGGTACACATGTAGACCTTTCGCTATGATCAGGTTATGTTGGATATGGGACTTACCTAATGGAATCTCATGTCTTTGTGAATGGTGTTGAAGCGTCATATGCAAATTCTATCATCCTTCAAATGACATCCTTAGTACTTTGATAAAATCCTGGTTAGATCATTCTTTTTGATTGCCAATGTTTGATAAGCCTATTGATATATGATTGTTGCCTCTCGTTTTTACTCTAAATTTTTTCCTTCAAATTGTAAATGAAGATTTTTCATAATGTTCTATGAATGTTTTGTTCTTATCCGTGCATGATTTTTATATCTGTATCTGTCCGTGGGAATTGAAGATGGATGGGAAAATCGATGGGTCAAATCTGATTGGAAAAAAGATGAAAAAACGGCTGGGGATTGGAATCACACTTCTGGTAAATGGAATGGAGACCCTACTGATAAAGGTACTTTTCAACGCTACCCAACACTCTCCTCGTATTGAGGTTATTGAAGTTTGGCTACCAATTTGATACCCTCGAGGGATTTTCTAATGCTATAGAAGGTCAAATATTTCATCTGTATCATTTAGCTAAGATTGATTTCTCGGGCTCATTGAAATATTTTGAAATCTATGTACGTTTTTCTGTGCTTATGACATGCATCTTCCAATGTAGGCATTCAAACCAGCGAAGATTACAGGTTCTATGGTATATCAGCTGAGTTCCCTGAATTCAGTAACAAGGATAAGACGTTGGTATTCCAATTTTCAGTTAAACATGAGCAAAAACTTGATTGTGGTGGTGGCTACATGAAGTTGCTCAGTGGTGAAGTTGATCAAAAAAAGTTTGGTGGTGAGACCCCTTACAGGTAATAATGACCGTTTTCCTTTGCTACCCGGGTCGTTTTTTTCCGTAATTGGGTAATCTGGCCTAGTAAACATATATGTCTTGTGGATTGCAGTATCATGTTTGGACCAGATATCTGTGGTTACACCACCAAAAAGGTCCATGCTATTCTTACACGCAATGAAAAGAATCATTTGATCAAGAAGGACGTTCCTTGTGAGACTGATCAGCTGACTCATGTTTACACCTTCATCCTACGACCAGATGCCACCTATAGCATTCTTATCAATAACACTGAAAAACAATCAGGGAGTCTGTATTCTGATTGGGACATACAAAGAAAATCAAGGATCCAGAAGCCAAAAAGGTAACTGTTTCTTTACGAATGGTATCCAATACATCTTTAGTTTCTCCATTGGTTTTAAAGTTTAATGATAAATTATGTGCAAAATCTGCAGCCAGAAGATTGGGAGGATAAGGAGTATATTCCTGATCCTGAAGATAAGAAGTCTGAGGTATTTTTCCTTGTATTACAGAAACCTTCCCATAGGTCATTGTTTTGGCGCATGCCCTAATTTATTTCATTTTGGTTACATTCATTTATATGGAAAATGTTTGCCAGTCTTTTTCCCTTAGCCATCTAAGGAACTGTGAATTGTATCTAATTACTTATTTTATGCGAGCATTTCTAATGCATAGCAACCAGCTTTGTGCTCAGTTCATTTTACATTATTTGCAGATGGATAAATTTGCAGGCAAGAAATAGCCTAAGTTATCATATAACTTTGTAAGATCAGCTCCAGCTCATGCAGGTTGGAACAATGTTACTTGATTCACTGGTTTGCTTGGTTCAAATTCGGGTTCAAAATTTGCGGTTTGCTACGTCCAAGTGAACAAATTTCATGACGTTGTTCGTTTAAAGCACAAAGTGCTTTATAGCTTGTTGATTAAGTGCTTGCTCAATGAAACAAGAGACTGAGGTTCAAGTCTTGGTACTAAACACTATTAGTTTTAATGGTTTGAAAATAAACTGAGTTAAATTAAAGGGCTAAACCAGCCAAACTAGACCGAACCAGCTCCAGTAAGGAGTAAAAAAGTGGGAACCACCACTAGAAGGCCATTCAGAAGTAAAATTTGATGGTTGCTCTTTGCGTAATTTAGGACTAAGTGGTTTCAGGGCCTAGTAAGGAGGGATCATAATGGTACTACAATTTCAAAATTTGCCGGCCGATTGAATGGGCAGACTTGACCAGGGAAAAAGCATTGGGATTACTAGAAACTTTGAGGGCCTGTTTGGATAAAAACACGGGAAACGTGGGAAAGTAAAATAATATTCCTATATTTTCCCATGGATACCTAAGTTGTAGGAAACCAGGGTATTCCTTTGTTTCCCTTTGTTTTCCACTGTTTGGATAACCACATTGCTAGCTGGGAAAACGCAGGATTAATCAAATCATGTGTTTGGATACATATGCAGGAAATTGTAGGAAAATAACATATCCTAACAAAAAAAAATAGCCAAATGACCAAAAAATTATATATGTATTAAGTTTTTTTTTTCTTTACATATCTTAGTGAATTGCTGTAGTGGTAGACTTGGTGCCTTGTGAAGGTTAGGTTCTAGGTTCAAATCTTTTTACATGTAATAAACTGTTTATTTTTTTTAATTAATTATACTAGAGTATATATACCATATATGTGAGTATATAGCTCTACAACATAGTAGAGCCCTTGTGTGAGAGAAATATCTCCAAAGATAAGTCCGTGCAATACCTAAATAGATGGAGGGGGAGCTTAAAAATAGGCCAAAATTGTGGGATTTAGTTAAACAAAATCAAAGAAGAAATATTTGTTATGAAAACGATTACCTTAAAAAAAATTGTTTGAAAATTTTTGATAATTATGGGTGGTCAAGATAATTTTGGATGGATGAGAATCCACTAATATAAATTAGGACCCCTAAAGCTTAGTAACAAATTTTTAGAAAGTTTGGGTGGTCAATTGACCACCCAAGTCATATGTGGTTCTGCCTATGATTTTTGAGGATGTGTGCCATATAGAATCAACATCAAACCGTCTGATAGGGGCATCATGATCTTAAGATCTATCATGAGGAAGATTGAAAAAAAAACAATCTCCATCGTTTTATTCAAACCAGTCAATGGTTTTCGTTCGTGAAAAAATTGTGTGGTATTATGAGAAGAGTCATACAGATGAGAAGTCCAAAGGTTCGGAAGATAGAAAACCGAGGGACCCTCTCGGCATTTCTTTTCGGATTTTGACAGAAAATGTGAAGATAATTTCCGACCCTTTGGATGTCATCCAAACAACAGGTATCTCGGCAATTCACTTTGCACTATATGATTTTCATATTTCCTTGTTTCCCTTGAAACCAAACAGGCCCTGAAGGATTTAAATTTAATCTCGAATGTACCGACATTATTTGATGGCAAGTAATGTCATTAGACAAGTTTATGCAGGAAGACCCTTTCCATTGAGATTTGCTCATGTGTTTGAGTGCATCGGAAATCTTTGTTCTATGTGAACTTTCACTTTCCATCACGTTCTAGTAAAAATGAAGTAGGATTAGAAAGAATCAAAATTGGAAATTCGATTCTGGAATGATGTTGCAACTGTTTTGTAATTGTGTAGCTAGAACTACCAAGTCAATTTCCATTTTGGCATGGGGATTTTTATATTTTTGTTCCTTTTTGAACTCTTACATCTTATTCTATTAACGGATTATTTTGATTTACCGATTAGAAAAATGGAATATAAAAAATGAACTAAAAATATGATCGCATAGCTCAAAAGTCAAAATGAAGCAGATCATTTGATCTGCTGAAAATGGAGTTTGCAGTTTTGTTCCCTGATCTTTATTTGGAACTGGGTTACCTAATTCCCTAGATAACCTGCGAATCATGAACCGGTTCGCTGTTCACTTCACTCAGGTTCACTCAGGATGGACAATCCGACCAAGAAACATAATATATATACTTCTTTGTTTTGCGCAAAAGTTGCTTAACAGGCATCGAACATTGTTGTCTTTGTTTGAGCTCCATATGAATGACCAACACACAATACATGCAAATGGTGAGTAATTAGCATATATTATTATATATTGTGAATCTCAAATTTACACATCATTAAAAATTTCATTTAAGATTTATGTATTTATTATTTTAAAATCATCCTACCCCTAGTGAACTAGGTTCGCTTGGAGGTAGCGAACTGTGAATTGAATTCATACCTAGCAAACTAACGCATCAGGTAACATTGATTTGGAATATCTGAAAATGTAAAACCTCTTTCCCAAAACGAAATACCCAAAACAGCAGATAATAACTTTGTTAATTTATGTGATAAGTAAGAAATGAGAAATTTATCCTTATTGTTGTTTTTACGAAGCCTATTGCAGATGCATGTTTGCCAAATTATGCACTACTACTGTTTTATTTTTTTGACTTAAGAGATACATCTCAGGTTGTGAATTGCTCTTTTCTGTTCTTGATATTCTGGCTCAGTCCTGATTATTTCAACTTGGTTTCTCAAAAACCGAGTCCACTATGACTTATACAAGATTGTAATTCCTGGGTGTGCTTTCACTTAAAACAGCATGGGAAAGTGACTAGGAATATTTGAAACTTTTCAATGTTATTCTAATGGTTGTTTAACCATGACTGCCCGTGTTGCACTTGTTAAAATGGTACTGGTGCAAGCGTCATTACTCTAGCTTATGCATAGTTTAGTACATTTTTTAGGAAGCTTATGCTTGATACATTTTTCACTCAACGTTGTATTTTTACAATATATACTTTGTACGTAGTAGTGTATGTTTCATTGTCCTGCACGTGTTCCAACCCTGCGAGCATGAATTACTATTATTATTACAAGTAAGAAATCCATGCGATGCATGGAAGGAAGGAAAATGGCTACAATAAAGAGGCGAGAAAAGGCAGAAAAGAAGGCGCATGTGAACTTAATCTCTCTTTTCTTATCGAGTACCACCCCTTTGAATCAGATGATAGAGATCGTTTATTGTCCCAAATTTTCACACAAATAATATTGAAATCATGAGAGTACCAACAGAGGATTAGTTTTTAATTCACCTGGCACACATCTCAAAAAAGTGACCCTAAAGTGGCACCCATCTCAAAAAGTTACTGTAAAATGTTTGAGCGTGATGTCTGCCACGTGATTTTAGAGTGTGCCACATAAAATAAAAGGCTGACTGTCTAATGTTACGCTCGTGATCTAAAGATGAATTATGTGGAATTAATAATTGATTACAAACGGTCTCCATCATCTGATTCAAAGCGGGCAATGCCGTTTGGAAGAGATGGGGTTAGGTTAGTTGACATGATGTAAATAATGGTAGTCTCTGTTGTTACCTAAAGTTGCAAACTTTTTGGCCAAAGTCAAGTTGACCTGTCCACTATTGATGCCCGGAGAGGCACCTAATACCAACTCCTTTTATCACCTTTTATCATGTATGGCATCGTCTCTCTCATGTCAATGAGAGAGAAACTTTTGAGTCTTCAAGATAAAGAATAAAAAAATCAAACGAGAAAAAACTTGAACGGCTACAAAGAAACGGAAAAGAAGAGAAGGATTGCGGTTTATAATGGGGATTTTAAAGAAAATAAAAAGTTGTATTATTTGAGTGAGAAGGTTTTTTCTGAAATGGTTTGAGTGAGGAGTGCGTTTTCTTGTATTTTCAAATTGAGGCTTGAAGGTTGCTGTTTGGTGTTTGGATTGATATAAGTCGTTGAGCACCTAATACCAACACTTGGCCTGCACGTGTTCCAACTCTACGAACATGAATTATTATTATTTGGTGACAATTGGTCAGCTAGTTTTTAGTAGCTACCTTGGCTATCGGTGATTGCAATTGACATGCCATTAGTTTTTCTTTTGCTATTTAACTTCTGGAATTTAACTCCTGGAAACATATCGTTTGATAACTGGACTGACCAATTCTTCTGTCTGTGAAGGGGTATGACGACATTCCCAAGGAGATCCCTGATGCTGATGCCAAAAAGGTAGTCAGTTTGCTATTGCTATGTTGCATAATGTGCCATTCTTCGTAAAACACTAGTTTTATAAAAGCAAACTAGTTTGTGAGCAACACACTTTAGAACGGTTTGGGAAGTTAATTATCGAAGAAAACAAAAGTTTTGCAAAGTTACATCCCTGTTTCTCCCATGTTTTATTAAAATGTTTTTTGCTGCAGCCAGAGGACTGGGATGATGAAGAAGATGGTGAATGGACAGTCCCAACCATCGCAAATCCTGAATACAAAGGACCATGGACACCAAAGGTTTGGGAGTTTGTAATGCTTCACTCCAAACATTTAATCAAGTTTAGACCATTCTGATAATTGAATTCTTCCACTGACAGCAAATAAAGAACCCCAACTATAAAGGAAAATGGAAGGCACCAATGATTGATAATCCAGGTTGCCACTGATTCCACACTAACATTTTAATTTGTGTGGGTTGTTATTGGCTTCTCTTTCTTCCCAGATTTCAAGGACGACCCAGAGATTTACGTTTACCCTAATTTGAAATATGTTGCCATTGAGTTATGGCAGGTGAGTCTTTCTTTTATTCCTTAATGTAGAATAGTCCGTATCGTCTTTAGATACTAATTTGGTTCTATATCTTTGTTTGACAATGTTTTAATTAGTGACGATCCGGAATATGCGAAGAAGCTGACCGAAGAAACATGGGGGAAGCACAAGGATGTATGTGCACTGTTTCACGTTTTTTCTTTTATCTTCTCAAAAACCTTTTGTTGGTGTTGTTTTCAAAGTGAGATCTTGGATTTTGTAGGCTGAGAAGGCAGCATTTGACGAGGCAGAGAAAAAGAGAGAAGAGGAGGTGGGCATTGTATTACTTTTCTAGATATTGGATTCACACAATGTTAGATGGTTTTGGTATACGGGTCAATTATGAATACAAACTCCCAAAGTATCAACTCATATCGAGAAAACATGAAACCTAAGCAACATTAACTGAATGTTCATGCCTTATGGTTATCATGTTGATATTCTTTGGGGTAGCCTAGAGCTATTCTTTTCTTGCTATGCACTAATGACCCTAGAGTGTTATCTTGACACTTCTACTTTTGGGAATTTTGCCGTGCCGACACTTGGTGGCACTTGGCACCCGTGCCGACACTTGGACACTCAAACAACAAGAAACTTCTAGACATATATGAAAAACCTCATATTATTATTAAAATGCTCATTGTTTTGACAACGATATAATGAACTTTGTTTTAAAAGAAAAATGTGTAAAGTTTTGTAACTACTGAAACAAAGGTTTGGGTTGTTGAAAACGATTTTATACTATAATATATATTTATTTAGGTTCACGACATATATTATGAATCTTTTCATTACATATCTAAATTGGTTCTCTATGATATCCCTTCAATTTTTCTCTATATATGTTTTATTTATTTATTTTATTTTTCTTATCGCCGTGCTGCCGTATTCGAATTTTTAGAGATTGGCGTGCCAGACATCTATTGGCACCTTGACACTTGGCACCCGTGCCATGTGTCCAGGTAACACTGCCCTAGACCGATCATCCCTTAAAATTCCGAGCTCTTAATTCTATAGGCGTTCTAGCCAATTAAAATAAAGGTTACCTTTATATTCCATATTATTTCTCGCAGGTAAAGATCAAAAGTGTGCTGGCTATTTGTAATTATCATTGGTCCTCGGGATTTTTTTTTTTACATTTTTTTGGTCGTCTTTTTTTGTAATCTTTCTACTCTGTTCCTTGTGCAGGAAGCTAAAGATGATGCTGTGGATTCAGATGCAAGTTTTTGCAGACACTACCCTTCTCAGAGTTTGTCTAGATTTTGTTATCTTATTGTACCATCTCTCATTTTTTATCATAAATTTTCTAGCAGGACGAGAAAGAGGATGATTCCGATGCCCATGCTGATGCCGCTGACTCAGATGCAGAGGCAGACTCAAACACAGATGCAGATGATGATCTACATGTACAACTTTTTTTCCTTAATGATTGAACCTCTCATTTCGTTCTTTAGGATAAAAGGGAAATAACCAACACACTACAGATTGTGGCGTGTTCAATGCACTTCTACGTTGTTACATCATTTGAGGAACCCAAGTCATCAAAGCCAGGTACTCCAATTAGGAGTTACCTTGGGTCCCAAAAATTACTCATTGGAGGATTTGAACCATCCAATCTGTACGCTCTAATATGGATGGGTTTTGCATTTTTTTAATGATCCATATTAATGTGCACAGATCAGATGGTTGTTATCCTCTCTTCCATGTAATTACTTGGTTGAGCTGTGTCAACGATGGGCTCCAAGTTGGACCACGTGGGTTGATCTATCATGGCCTTATCTGTGCAACATCGGTCGGTAGAGTCGTGTTCCCATTCTACTATATTTTTGGGAAAGATTTCTCTGAAGCATATCGAAAATTGCTATTTAGACTGATGGGATTTGGGCATGAATGTTGCTTTCCCTATCCAAAGTACCAGGCAATCGGATATGATGGCACTGCATCCCATTAAAATCTTGATCATTAGTCAATGTGGTGGAAGACTTAGTATACGGTACCACTAGATCAATCTCAAAATGGAAACCTCGGTAAATGTGCTAACAGTTGAGTGTTAAATCAGTGAAAGGTCAAAAAGTGAACTTTCACTTTCAATTATTTGCATGCTCATAGTAGCAGTGTGGCCTTCAAGGCTTTGACCATTTGAACAAAAGGAGATTGACCCGAGTGCCACTTCTGGCATTTGGAATTGTAGTGATGTCCAAGTGTCACATTCATTTCTTCCTCAATATAGTTTTATTAATTCTTCCTAATGTAGCTTCTGTCGGGTTTTTATTTACTCTTATCATTTTTCTTTTTCTTTTTCTTTTTCAGGATGAACTTTAGGTGTGGCCTTTGCACTCTTCTCTGGTTGAGACTCAGTCGAATGCTAAGTTTTGTGTGGTTAGCCTCTGATTTATAAATTTTAGATGTAGTAACCTTTTCTAGAGAAAACGGGTAGCTTTGCATGGCTGATTTCGTTATCTAATTTGAATCCTTAGGAACAAAAAGGAATTGCTTCTGCACACGTAGTTTTGGTAGAAATAATAAGTAATGACTTCCTTGCAATTTCATTTTTGCTATCCATCTTTTGTTTGTTAGGTGATCAAGGTGTTCTTCCCTCAAAGAGCTGAGATCACCGATCGATTTTTAAAAGATAGTCTTGAAAGCTTTGTGATAGTTACAGTGACAAATTCTGAGGCCTTCATTCTTGGATTCTCTGAACCTGTTGGAATGTGCTTATGACTAATTGCACATATCCTTGTTTAAAAGGCTGGAGTGCTGCGAAAGCTGCTATATTTAGTTTTGTGGGAAGAAGTTTATTTGCTTACTCTCATGACTTCGAAATCCGGCAGGTCAATAAATTGTAGGGTACCTCTGTTCGACTGTATATAAAACCAAGGATCAAATTTTTGGCCGAAATGACCGAAAATTTGATCCAAAATTTCGGTTTCGGTCATCGAAACTTAAATGAAAATTTATATTTTCGGCCAAAATTGGAAACCAAAACGAAATCTGGAATTTTGATCCTTGTATAAAACCCACGGAGTCCCATTGACTTGTTCGAATCAGACGATGGATATCGTTTTCACTCCAATCTTCCGCACTACAGATTCTGAGACCATAAACGTACTAATAGACAGTGAGTTCTCGAGTTCACGTGGCACAAATCTAAAAAATGCGACCTTAAAATCTCATGGCACAAGTGCTCAAACATGATTTTAGGGAAAGTTTTTGGGATTCACACGGAATGAAAAACTCACCTTGTGATGATAAGTTCATGGTCAGAAAGATCTATTTTGTGTGAAAGATTCGAGTGAAAAACAATGCGTGATTCAAACCAGTCAATGAGTTTGAGTGAGTTTCAAAAATTGGCGCTTTTAGCAACCCTGTAGGTGCCAACAGAGGTATCCTAAATGATAACATTCGTTTAA
Source organism: Chloranthus sessilifolius (assembly GCA_021018995.1). Taxonomy (NCBI): domain Eukaryota; kingdom Viridiplantae; phylum Streptophyta; class Magnoliopsida; order Chloranthales; family Chloranthaceae; genus Chloranthus; species Chloranthus sessilifolius. The sequence continues at coordinate 49,972,016 of CM037584.1, read as the reverse complement.
TTCAATATAGCTCTTTGTCAATCGTTCACCTAAGTATGAGCTCATGAAACATGTATGAAATGAGGGTCCGATTGAAACAAATGGAGTTTTCAACGATATATGAATGCCCTCTATTGAAGCATGTTTGATATATGGGTAATGGCCTCTTGACTGACGTTTAAGCACACTTGTGTTTAAACGATCTAAGACCATTAAAAGAGAATTTTTGATCTCATAATATTGAAGTGTGATTTATTATTATGTCACGTGACATAGATTTTTGATCAATCTAAATCATTCAAGCGGCCATTCATCATTAAAAAATATTTTAGTCGAAGAATTATGTCCACAAGTGGATGTGAACCATCCGATTGATGATCTTGAATATCAGCCATTAAAACTAAACATAACGCGTCGGTATTAAAGTGCATAGATTGGATGATTAAAATATCTCAAAAATTCGAATTTTTTGACTCACTGGCTTACAACTTATGATTTATCACTTTGACGGTGTAGATTACCCACATCTCGCGCCTTTGATATATTTATGAAGCCTCAGAGGCTGTAGTTCAGACAATTGCCCTTTTATAAACCAGCTCCGGTACTCTCCACTCTCAAACCCTGCCAAATTGGCCGGAAATCGTCATTTTCCCGGCCAAATCCCTCGTTTCCAGTCACTCTCTCTGCTCTCCTCTTCATTCCATTCCTCCACTAACCTTTCTCTTTCCATCCAATCCAGAGCCTCAAATCCCACCGGGATCCAAAACTTTCCAGCCAATACCGCAGAACTTTACGGCGGAGACAGAGACTCTGACACCGGAAACGGCCATGGAGGTGGCGGAAAAGGTGGCAGATCAAATTTTGGAGATTCCGATGATCGATCATCGTCGTCAAATTTTGGAATTTTAGGGTTTTTTCTCAACGGTTGGAGATCTAGGGTTCAGGCAAATCCGCACTTCCCGTTTAAGGTTCTAATGGAGGAATTAGTTGGCGTCAGTTTATGCGTTCTCGGCGATATGGCTTCTCGCCCTAATTTCGGATTGGACGAGCTCAATTTCGTATTTTCAACCCTCGTCGTTGGATCGATCTTGAATTTTGTCCTCATGTATTTGCTGGCCCCTACCATGTCGTCTTCTTAGTCAAACCTCCCTTCTATATTTGCTAGTTGTCCCAAGAGTCACATGTTCGAACCTGGAAGCTATGGGATTTTGAATCGGTTTGGGACTTTTGTGTATAAAGGAGTTCTGTTTGCAGCCGTCGGATTGGCGGCCGGATTGGTGGGGACCGTGCTTTCAAATAATCTGATTAAGCTGAGGAAGAAGATGGATCCTGAATTCCGGACGCCGAATAAGCCGCCGCCGACGCTGTTGAATGCGCTGACGTGGGCAATTCATATGGGTTTGAGTAGTAATTTTAGGTACCAGACTTTGAATGGGATCAAGTATGCGATAGCGAAGGGGTTGCCGCCTCTAGGGTTTAAGACGTCAGTGGTGGTTCTGAGGTGTTTGAATAATGTTCTTGGTGGAATATCATTCGTGGTGCTAGCGAGATTGACTGGATCGCAAAAGGTCGATTCGGGAGCGAAGGGTCTTGCCATGGAGGAGACCTTGTTGGGGGAAGTGGAGAAGGAGAAGTTGATTGAGGGAGATGAAGATATGTAGAGGAGTCAGACTAGGGAGAAGTTGATTGAGGGACATGAAGATTTGCAGAGGAATTAGACTAGTTTTAAGTGATTTGAGTTTGTTTGGTTTAGTGGGAGAACACTCATGTGGTAAAGTGGGTTTTCCCGAAGGATGGGTTTTTATTTTTTAGTTGATGGGTGTCTCTAATTTTATGTAATTTACCAGTAGGTTAATATGAGTAATGGGTATTCAGTGAGGGAACTTTTTTGCTTTTGATCATTGTGGGTGATTGGTTTTTGTTTTATATTGTTTTATTTTTAAATGATATGTTTTCGCTGAGAGTCCACTTATATAAATGTGGGTTGCGTTAAAGGAATTGAATGATTGGTATCTTTGATTTGTCAGTAGGTTTATGATTGATGAAGATTTATGTGCTGAATGAGGTGCTTCCCTGCTTCCTTTTTTTCCAGGTTTGGTGTATTATGTTGTTAGTACTAATACTAGCAAGCCATGCATTTGCGATGCACGTGCCAATTTTGAATGAAAATTGTTGTTGAGTTTTGTAATTTAAATTTACCTTAGTGGGGAGTGAAAATATTTAAAAAATAAAAATAAGAGAAATGGGAAAATAAAATAAGATATTGCAAGTCATTTACACTGCTCGTCGTTTATAGCGTGAAGTGTTTATTTATTGCTGTGAGTATTGAATGGTTTTCATGTTTGTTAAATAACTAATTTATAGATGCGGGTATTGAATTAGTTTGATAAGTTCCGGTACTAATGGGAAAATATTTATATGACATCGGCATCTCTTCGATAGAAGAAATTTAGTAAATTACAGTAGATATCAAACCATATGTATATTAGGGTGGGGTCATGCATATGAAAAAATAAAATATGGAGGCTGTTATTGAGAAACAACCACCCCCACCCCTATTTTAAATTAATCAACTCCAAGAGTTTTGGTGTACCTTTTTGCACCAACCCGAGCCTTGGGTTGCTCTACTGACCTATTTAGATGATCTTTGATGGTATATATTGATGGTAATTTGAAGAGGGGGGAGGGTCTTGCACTAGGGCATTGACGGTAATTTCAAGAAAGTCAAGAAGTTTAGGATAAAACCAAGGAATCAACTTGGAGTATCCCGGATCAGTGGAATGATTAAAATTGTCCATTCCGGTGTAAGTTGGAGCTGACCTGAATGTCTAAGAAGTTGGTATTGAATTGTTGATTGAGTAGATGTAATTATGAACATTGAGACCAAAGAGGCATTAGCCCAGTTGGTACGCTCCCTCCAATGTGAGGGAGTAGGTCATGGGTTTGATCCTCGACCTCCACACTGTTTCCCACCCTTGTCTTTATAAGGTGTGGGTTGGGTTCTGTTAGTTAACCGTCACCACTATGGTTGGTGCGCCCTCATGCTGCTCTGCAACTGTCATATGTGTATACGCTCTTCGGTTCTCAAAGTTGTCTATTCGGCCGTATATAAAAAAAAAAAGTTATGAACTTTGAGAAATTTTTTTTGTTTTGTGTAATTGGTGTGATAGCACTCAAGAAATGGCCTTTAGGAGCTCTATGGACTATCCATTTCCACTTCCTTGGGTGTAGCCTTCTTTCCATTAGAAAACCACCCTGCAGATCTTTGAAGTCCTTTTAAGTCATCAAAATCATATATATATATAAAAGGTAAATAAGGCTTCATGTGCCTTTGGTGGTAGTTTCCCACGAAGAGTAATCCTCAGAACTTGAATGAAGAAGAGGGAGAAAATCAGAGTCAATAGCCAATAGATGAGTGACAATCGAAAATGGAAACCTATCACTGATTAATCGATAGTATTTGCTCAAACATTTCATCAAACATAGGGCGTGCACCTTCGTAACGAAAACATATCTATTAAACAAAGAAGCCCTAATTTTGTACAACGAAATCAAATGCGGTACCGTTTCTTTTTGGTAATCTTCCCTGCTGGGAATTCAGATGGTTGTTGAAAGCCACAGCGTGGAAATTTAATTGAGAAAATTGACGACCCAATTGGAGCCAGCTGCCAAGTAGGACAAGCTATTGGAAACCAGGAGCTGGCGCAGGCAAGAATCAAGAGCATTAATTTGTTGACACCTATGAGAGATTCTGATTTACATCTTCAAGCACAAGTTGGTGATCGACCTACTTCAGCCACTACTATATATAACAAATAACTACTGTAATATTATCTCTTTCACTTTCTCATTCAAATAGGTGACGACGGATGGACATTTTGATGCTATTACAGGTAAGGGAAACCACTCCCCTGCTTAGGGTCTTATGTAAAACCATGTTTTTCAATGTGCAAGAGTTACAAGTAAGGTGGTCGAGTCCGTACTATATATTTTTTCTTTATTTTGGATGGGTAGCTGAGATTGAATCACCGACCTCAAGGTTTCAATATTGTCAACCTTCCGGTTGAACTACACTACAGGCTCAGCCCCTTGTGCGAGCTAAGGGAGCCACTCATTTATCTTCTTGAAATTGGCTTAGCCGATTTTAAGTTCACTCTTTTGGTAAAACTTTTGCCAATTTAATCACGATGATGAGCTTTTCGTCAACCTGGCATATCCAAATTTAACTTTTGAATTTTGAATTACATTGCCTTACCAATGGAAGTCAAGTTTTAAAATTGAATGACTGATTTTCGAGGTTTTTGAGTTTGAATCATTTTGAGTTTTTTAATTGACAGATGTTGGGTACAGCAATAACATAAGCTTCGAGTCGTGAGATAGAATGATACAACACTTGTGAGACAAAGTCGTGAGACAATGACATAGCTCCCTAGCAGGTATAAAACGGGATTTCTGGAAGATCACTGTTTATGTGGTCTTTTGGGCTATTTGGTTGGAAATGAATAATAGAGTGTATTCAAGTAAGTTGGAAAACCAGTCAATTTGGTTATGAAATCTTCAGTGAATTGGATCAGATTGGCGTACAAAGGTGAAAAGGGAAAGGGAGAGGGCATTCTCTTCTGGACGAATGGGGAAACCTGCTATATAATCCACTAATCCTTCCACTGGGGGGGAGCTTCCCATCTCTGGTTTCGGGCTGCTTTTGGGGGGGGGAAGGGGTTTTGGGGAGTGTTTTATCTTTTGCTACCTTCTCGGTCTTGTATTGTAATGTTTCCTTTGGTTCTTTTATTAAAATTTCTTTGTTACCGAACCCAAACAATAAATAAATAAATAAACACTAGTAAGACAACAGATTTATCATTTGCCTGATACAGAATCTCTTCAACTCACCTGACTGACAAAAAATCTGTGACAAACCATGCTCTTGGGTATTATCTCTCATTTATTTACAGAAAACAGTAGGATACCACCCTCTGTAGAAAAGGAAGGGTCTTCCTTTATGCAGTGGTTTAAAAGAGGAACCATTTGTGGAGGACGAGCAACATGACAATGACTTGTCCACCTCTATGAACATAAAGCTAGAGAAGGACCTTCCAGAAGAAGAAGAAGAAAAAAAACAGTAATATGAGCCATCACCCTCTAATCTCTTAGATTATAACACTCTGCAATCTCTAACTCAACAACCTAGCTGCTGCATAAATGAACAACACTGTAAAATTTTCTGGAATTGATTCACTTGGCTTCAACCCCTTCTGCTGAAACAGAAGGTTTAGTTTGAGCAGCAGGCGCCGGAACATGGTTTTGGTTGAAGGAGACACGATGAAGCCTGCAACGGAATGAGCCAGCATGTTTTGTTGGAGAACAAACACAAGGTTTGCCGCTTGCGCTTGATAGAGAATCTGTCGACCATGATTTCTTCATGGTACTCATCCGTGAAGCATTGCACTCGGTGTAGGTGTGGTTTTGACATTCTTCCCCAATTTGATCTGGAGAGTCCATGATCTCTGGTAGCTTAAATTCTGTGATAGAAGTCAGGAAACCGAGTTCAGTTGACACTTTTAAGAGTAATTTAGGTTGTATTTGGCATAGCTCTGCTAGGTCCCTGCCAGAGCAGGGTTTACCTGCTAAAGCAAGTTCCTTTCTCTTTGCTAAATTCCTGTTACCTACTTTAGCAAGTTCGCTAAATTCCTGTTACCTACTTTAGCAAGTTTCCATTCTCCATGCTAACTCCCTGCATGGACAGTGTTATACAGTGGACAATTTTTTATAGACAATTTTGAAGGCAGCTTATGTGCCGTTATATGATTGGCTGCACACATAGTGGAGCCCAAACACTACAGCCAGTCACGTTGTGCCACATAAGCTGTCTACATTGTTTATCAAAGACTGTCCACCATTTATGATTTTCCCTCCCTGCATAACAGGATTTACCTGCTCCAACAGTTCTCCTGTTCTCTCTGCTCACTCCTTGCCAGAGCAGTTTTTATTTGCTCTGGCAGTTAGCAGAGAGCAGGGAGGTAGCTGTTAGAGCAGGTAAATAATGCTTTGCAAAAACTGCTCTGGCAGTTAGCAGAGAGCAGGGAGGTAGCTGTTAGAGCAGGTAAATAATGCTTTGCAAAGAGTTAGCAAGGAGAAGGAGGCCTGCTAAACCAATTATATCCAGCTCTGGCAGGGAGCTGATAAAGAGTTATGCCAAACATAGCCTTAATATTTATGTTAGCCATAGATTTGGAAAAAAAGTGATGCCTTTTTTCTCACAAATCACAGGGTGAAGATCAACAAATCAGATATTGCTCTAGTAATGCAAAATTGATCCTCTCTAAATGAGTTAGTACTGAACAAAAACTAGATTAATTGATAATTATTTTTGGGAAAATATTGTTCATATGAATGATTCACAAAAACTGAATAAAGAGGAGAAGGCTTGTCAAAAAAACAAATGAAAGCGTCATAAAATAGATTTTGATACATCAAGCCCCTTTTGTATTTGTCTGTATGATTATTCAGCAATGCACAGTTTCTTTTTAGTTTAATTTCGTTTTAGTCAAGATCATTAATCGGTTAAGACAACAAGAAGCTTCTATAAAAAAAAAAATTTGATTCTCTATACTAGGGCGGGAGGCTAATGGGTTGATTTGATCGGACCTGCAACATGACAAGTTGGGGCCAGTATCCCAACCCGACTAGTCAGATGTCAGGTCAGGTCCGATCGAAAGATCTCAACCCAAGGGCGACATCCACAGCTTTTGAAAATATGTGGACGTCAACTTTTGACCATAGTGACCAAGTTGGGATTCGGGAATAAGTCAAGCAAAAATTTGGAATTTTTGGAAAAAAAGTTAGAAGGGATTATTTAAAATTGTGATTTATTGAAAATGATGTAAAATAGTCGCAATTTAATTGCGAAATTCATAACTTTTTCAAATAAAAAAACGATGTTCTGAAATTCAAAATTAGAACAAGTGGCTATGCTTTTGACAAGAGTTGGTGACAAAGAGAAGTCATTGGGAATCCTAATAATAATCTACTGATATAAAAAAAAACTCACCCTATCCTAGGGAATGGAATTTGCATGAAAGTAGCATATTGGTAGGACATATTTGTTGAGGATAAAATACAGGTGGCTAACATAGTGCAACATGACTGAAATGTACCGACCTGCATTAATTAATCATCAGGCAGGCCGTTATCCTATGGATGGGACTCGACACGAGAAATGAAAGACACTGATCATCTTATCAAGTAAACAGTCCAAATGTACTTTGTTGTCATGTCGAAACATGAAATCGTCCATTCGGTGTTATGGGATGATCGAATTGGGTCCTCTCAACACTACGATCTAATGGTCCATCACATAGAAATATTTTTTATCAAAGACCAGGTGTACCACGTGTATAGATGAACCCAACTACCTACCAACCATTCTGATTTTGATCATATGATTTATGCGTTGTTATTAGGTATATGATGAACACGTGTCACAATTCTATACACATGGAACACTTTTTAATCAATTCCATAAACAAGTTTTACATTCTAACAGTCTTCAGATGAATAGGTATTTCAATCCTCCTATAGACAAGTTTTACATTCCAATCCTCCTATAGGTTTAGTTGAGACATTTGCCAATTAGAGGCTACTAAGTGAACTACTTGGTTTAACTAAAAATGTGTTTCAGATGGCATAAAAGTGGGCTCTTAAAACTCCATCTATATATACAAACAGTGAATAAATTTAATAATCTTGCCAAAAAATAAAAAATAAATTTGAATATTAACAATTTAAAATATTAATAAAACAAAAAATAAAATAAATAAAACTATAATCAACAAAAAAAGAAAGGCTCTTTATTTACCTAGGAATCCAACGAGGAATATGATTTGAGGAGGCAAAAAAGCTATTGAGGCAAGGAATCGGCTAAACTAGTCGTCCGCCAATAGGCTCTCTAGCCGATTGAAACCGTCATAGAGTGCAGAAATAGAGATAAGAGGGTTAGGCGTTACCGTTACCTAGCCGACTGAAACCGTTTAGTCGTCCGTCAGTTGATGAATTCTTCTCCGAACATTGCTGCCCATACATATTATTTTGAAGTCAAAACGTGTGGTCAAGAGTCGAAAGCTCTCTTTTTGAATGATATTTATGAGCTGGGCTACTGGTATTTGCAGCTGAAGATTGGGATCATGAATCACCTATCAATCGATCATGTTTGATTCCAGGTGGAACTTATCCCCAAAAGTAACCTAGGAACTCTTATGATGGTATGCTATGATCACAATCTCTTTTGGGGATGTGTGCCACGTGGAGTCAATGATCTCCAATGTCTGATTCGAGGCAACCAACAGTTTTAATTGTAAAATCCCTAGGCTACAAAGAAAGAATCTTTTGTTGCAAATACCAGTACCCTTATAAGCCGACAATGGACAGAATTGTGTGAAAGATTGAGATGAAAAATGATCTCTATCTAATTCAAAGTAGTCAATGGTTCTAAGCATGTGCCCTCACTAATTCGATAGGTACAAATAGGGCTTGCCTTTTGTAAAAGTTATTTTCATTTCCCCACTTTTTTTTCATAAGAGCTTGAGGGGAAATGCGCTGTGTAATCGTGGAGGGCTGCACGAAGATGCTACATCACATGCAATGTGATATGTAACACCCGAACAGCACTCGTTTTGAGTTGTAACACCCACAAAGCTAATGCTCTTTAAACACCTTTTATGGATATGCATCCAAATTTTTTGGGTGTTATCTAAACTATCTTATCCAAGTTATCGTTGCACCCGATGCTCGTGATTGGTGTCAAACAGTGCCCAACTGGTCTGGACGCATAGTCGCGAGCCTCATTTTCTTAGTTAGAGAAGCAAAAAATCAAGAAACAGAAAAAAAACATTGCAATCTTGAATTTGCTTCCAGAATTGAGGGTCAATCGAGGTGTAAGTCTTTTGCAGGATTTAGAAGTTGGAATTAGGGATTGAAAACCGATATGCCTATTTCTGATATTTCAATAAGAATCAAGGGCTTTCTTTCTATCCATAATACAATTATTAACTTGAAAAGTCTACAAGCGTAGACTTGTCAACTTAATATTTGCGTTCAAGTTTCAACCAAACATAAGAATAGGTCAGGTATGGAAAGAGCTCATGGGTGTTGAAAATGAAACAGAGAAAGAGCCAAAGACACTGGGGCCCAATTGTAGAACAGCTGCCCTAATTGGATCTCCGTCACCGTCCGATGATGGAAATGAGCTAGCGATAGTCCCAGATTGTGTAGGTATCATGGCCTTAGGCTAAATATAAACCTGGGGCAATCCTCACCTTACAAGCCATTTTGTAAGGAGTGGCTAACGTCCAACCACTTCTTATAGGTGCCTTTTTCTTTCTCCCCTTTAAGTGTAGGGCTATTTGCAAGTTGCAACCAATGATTTGGTATATGCTCTTGATGGGTCCACCGTTAAAATAGTTGACTGCCAGTAGTCAAACGCTAGTTATTTTTTTCTGTCCCAATCCTTTACACAATACACCATTTTAGTAGTGAACTTCTGTGATCAATTTAAATTGTCCATGACAATCTATCATTGGAACATGTCTCCGTCCAAAGAAATAGGCTTATAAGTGAATGTAAATAATCTCATTAATGAATTTTAATGTTAGCCATTAAAATTGAAAATCATACTTGATATTAAAGTCGAGAGATAGGATGGTTTAAATATCTACCATATCATTTTTGGAAATGTTACAAGTCAATCTATAATTTATCTCTTTGACGGTACAGATCACCCAAATCTGCAACCATTAAGGTATATGATAATGGTGTTTAAATGACAGACAGGAGAGTCGAACCCAAAAGTTATTAGGCGTGTCCTTCGAGCATGATCTTATTAAATTAATAGACACGGGATGGCTCGAACTTGGGCCAGACCGACTTGTACCTTAGACAAAACATGGACTGAATTGTGGTCGGGGCGGGCTCAGACTAGTTTTTGGGGCTGAAAAAGAATAGATCACGCTTCATGAAAGTCGCTCATTCTAGAGTCAGATGCTCTAATACCCGACCCAATCCAACAGACCTATTTCGGATAAAAAACCGGGTTGGGGAAATGAGGAGGCAGGACATCCGCAGCTGAGCAGCCCGAATCGGCGATCCGCGTGAACTCCCACAATCAACTACGACCGTCGATAAGTCCCGTCCAACCAACGGCCTCGATCTCTTTTCTCTTACCGCGACGATTTGAATTATCCTATATAAATTGCCGCCAAACCCTTCTCCAAAATCAAAATCAAAATCAAACTAATCCCTATTCTCTGATCTTCATCTCCTCCAGTTTTCCCACCTTCGGCAAAATACTCTAATGGCTCGAACGAAGCAGACAGCAAGGAAATCTACCGGCGGTAAGGCTCCTAGGAAACAGCTCGCAACCAAAGCTGCCAGGAAATCTGCTCCCGCCACCGGCGGCGTTAAGAAACCTCACCGTTTTCGCCCCGGCACGGTAGCCCTCAGGGAGATCAGGAAGTACCAGAAGAGCACGGAGCTTTTGATTCGAAAGCTCCCATTTCAACGTCTGGTTCGTGAGATCGCTCAAGATTTCAAGACGGATCTTCGGTTTCAGAGCTCCGCAGTCGCCGCCCTTCAAGAAGCTGCGGAGGCATACCTTGTTGGTCTCTTTGAGGACACCAATCTGTGCGCCATTCATGCAAAGCGTGTCACGATTATGCCTAAGGACATTCAACTCGCTCGCCGGATTAGGGGAGAGCGTGCTTAAGTGAAGATGATCCATCGGGTGTTGGGTGATCGATGATTCTGTATAAAAATCAAGGGGCTTGGTAGGGTTCTAGTTTTGGCGCTTCTTTTGGATGTTGTTTGCATCAGTTCCTGTTTCTACAGCTGTTCTATTAATCGTGTTACTGGAGGATCTGTATTGTCTACTGACTTGTTTCGATTAGAAATGGCTTAAAATTACTTTTTTAGAGAAATTTATCTTTGTTTCAAAGAGTTTTAAATCACATATGAGTGGACTACTATGGGTGGACACTCATCCTATTCAAAGTCTCTCTCTCTCTCTCTCTCTCTCTCTCTCTCTCTCTCTCTCTGGATCTCGAGATATATATATATATATATATATATATATATATGGGATAATGGCTCTTGATAATCATTTAGGCTGCGTATAGCATAACTCTTTGGTTTCTTTGGTAGCCCCTATTATAGGAGAGTTCACTGCTTTAGGAGGTTTCCATCCTCTTATAACTCTTTGGTAGCCCCTATTATAGGGGAGTTCACTGGCTTTAGGAGGTTCCCATCCTCTCATAACTCTTTGGTAGCCCCTACTATAGGAGAGTTTACTTGGTTTAGGAGGTTCCCATCTTCTTTGTTAACATCTATTTGCTTTAGCAGGTATCTCTTTTCATTAATAATTCTTTATATAGCAAGAGTTTATGTAAGGTATACTTAGTTTGGCAGCTCTACCATTCGCTTTACTCATTTTTTATTGGAGCAATTTTTATTTGATTTTATAGGGAGTTAGTAGAGAGTACGGAGGTTGTTGCTAGAGTAGATAAATTCTCCTTTGTAGGGAGTTAGAAAAGAGAATCCAAACAAATTAAAGCAAGTTAACTTTGCTGTGCCATAAGAGCTTAAACACTAAGATTGTTTAAATGATCTTATACTGTTAACTTCACTTTTTATTTTATATCATTAAAGTGTGATTTATCATTGTGACATGTGGCATATATCTATAATCAATCTAAATTGTTTAGTAGCAATCTATTGTTGGTACGCATTCCAACCAAAGGATCATGTTTTTAAGTGAGCGTAAATCTTGGATCAGTGAACTGTTAGCAATAGACTTTCATGTAATATGAGTGCTCTTAGAGCACTTGAAATTAGGTTAAGTATTCCGTAGTTGAGGTCTAGAACTAAGATGTCCTTTTCTTTATCTAAAGAGATTTTATTGATTTATTCTTATATCCAATCGATATGCCATTGAGTCAATATTTTGTATCAAAATGTAATGTAATATAACAGGTGTATACTTATGTCTACATATAATGAATGTGGGACGTGAGATATAGTAAATATGTCATCAACTAATTATGAATTTGTGGATACATATGTATCATTTACATACTAAGATGACTTCTATTATTGCTATCAAACCAATAGTGATTCATACAAGCTAAATCTTCTAATTGATAATTGGGCTTAAAAAAGATAATTTAAATTTTTTTGTATCAAAATACTTATCTTCATCTAGAAATTGTTTACAATTCCTTATGTTGTTTCCATTCAAAAATACTAAGTTTTTATTCACAATATTTGCATTCTTGAAATCGAAAGAAATGAGAATTATCATTTCTTTATAACATCTAGTTGATGAAATCATTTTAGGAAAAAATAAATCATAATTATTTGTCTCCATTTACAAGTATCTTTCCATGTGCAATGGATCTATTGAAATGATTATGATCAACATATCTTTTTCTCCTTATATTTGATTGGGTTTGGTGCTTACTCTTGAACCAATGATATACCTACAATTGATATATATATATATATATATAAATAAATAAATAAATATAAATGGGTTAATTATTTACAAAGCCCTTATATATACATTTGAAACCACTGTTGGTCATTTTTTTTTTTAATCGAAATATGGAAGAAGCCATACAAGGGTTTTAACGGGCTTACTCATACAGTACCTAAGCTAAGTAATTATGTAATATTCTTGGAAGTCCGAGTCTATCTGGTTCAACTAGTATCATAATTCCTTAATTTCTATGTGAATCAAGATCCAGAAAAGGAAATTATTGAATCTTTGACTCAAACCCATAGTAGAATCCTATTAAGCTAAATATGGAGGTCTTATGGCAGAACGGGCAGATTTGGTTTGTCACAATAAAGTGATGGATGGAATTGCCATGAACCGACTTATTAGCCGATTAATTCATCACTTCGGAATGACATATACATCACACACACCTTGGATCAATTAAAGAATTTGGGTTTCCAACGAACCACTACTGCGCCCATTTCATTAGGAATTTGTGATCTTTTAACAATACCTTTTAAGGGATGCCTAGTTCAAGATGTTGAACTTTGGGAAAACACCATCATTATGGGAAAGTACGCACAATAAAAGGTATTGTTAAAATCAAAGGGAACTGGTGAACCTTAGGGTTGCTTCTGGTGCCTGGCACCCATGCCACATGGCACACGAAAAGGCATCACGTGCACGTAAAAAATTCAATTTTCCAGTCAAGAAGCATTTTACCATTTCAGAAGAGAATTTCTAGGAACTATGTCTTCATACGGAAAGTAATGCATTTGTTTCAGGGAACACAAACAGTAGCAGTCAAATATTAATGCCCGGCAGAAGATAGATCTTAAATGCAAAACCTAATTCATCCCATATTATATTACGACATTAGCCAGGTGGCCAGTTCATCTGTCGTCCTCCAAGAAGGTGAACGTGGAGATGATATACTGATTGACCTGCAAATATTCATCACAACAAATTATCAGGTAAGAAACCCCAAAATTTTAGGAAATGTAAGACGATGGTTCAGAATACAGACATCCATTGGGTCCATCATTGATGACAATCCTGAAGCCATCTTCAAGCCCTTCCTGCTTGGCGACGAGTTTGGCAGTGTACAGAAGTTGGCCAAGAATCTCACAGTGCCTCTCCTCTGCCTACCGATAGTAATATATTTAAACAATAAGCAATGTTTGATTTTAGAAACTTCTCTTGAGCAGTGTTACATCAAACAATGAAAATGGATAAAATATTAGAGAATTTGATTGACAGATTAACCTGATGGTTAGTTGTTCTTTGTACCATATTGTTTCATTTTTTTTCTTCGGTTTTCCCTCTTTCTTTTTTATCTTATAATTTTCTTTTCATTTGTTGATCAGTAAATATGTTCATTTCTTGCAAGTCAAAACATTAAAGAACCTTGGAGAGCCCGGTCAGTCCATCCTTCACTTTGGGGATGATTACAATGTGTATGGGAGCTTGGGGAGATATGTCCCTGAATGCAAGAACCTGTCAAAAATGTGCCAACATCAGAAGATAACTGACCTAGGTCAGAATTCTCTATTTCTTTTGATAAGAAATATAAGTTCTTTATTGGAACTATATTATTTTGAAACTTATCAAAGAAAGATATTTCCTGATAGAGAATTTTTTAGCCAATATGAAAATATCATTTAATAGATACTTATTTGAGACTCAAGAAAAAAAATGAAGCCTATCACGTCAACTGACTCAATTAGCAAGTAACACTGTAGGGTCCTAATCAACAGGGGTTGGCGCAGTGTCAGGACTACGGCTCAAGAAGCAGGAATTTATCCTTACTGGCTGGTGCGTGAGATGTGTGGGTGTTGGATGTACCTGGGGACTTGAGTGCTCTAAGAGGCTGGATACCCTGCTAGAAAAAAAAAACTGTAGGGTCCATTTATTGGAGCATATCTTTAAGATACACATCACATGACGTGTCTCCTGTAATTTACTTTACAAATCTATAACAACTAAACAGATTTAGCTCCAAATGCTGCCCCCCTTAATGCCAGATAGACTTAAAATAGATACATGACATCTACATAAAAATAGATATTATCCAAACTGTTACAAAGGAGCAACAAGAGAAATTCAGGTAAACGGGCAGGAATTGGCTCACATCTCTCATATGAAAAGAGATAAATAAAATGCTATTGCCCATAGTCTAAAAGACTTCCACGAACCTTTTTCAGGCTACTTAAAAACGGAAATTTTTGCAAAACTCATTCAAATAGAATAAGAAAAACATCCATAATTACTCACAAGATCTTTTTATTTTAATTGATTATCACCAGCAAGGCCACTCTCGTGTCTCTGCTGTAACAAGAGGAACAAAGGATAAGGCTGATAGTACAAAAGACTTCCACAAATTGTTTCCCATCAGGGGGAGCCAGGATTTTCTTTCGCAGGGACAAGCGATGGTCGAAAAAAAATGAGTTAGTATTAGGTAAGCGGCACAAGCGCTATGTGACTTGGTACTCGGGTCACTTTTTTCGATGTGAAGTGGAATCAGTATGTGTACGTCTGTTAGGTGCTCCATGATCTAAAGGTCTTTGATGTAAATGATTGGGACGAAAAAAGATCCCTATTGTTTGATTCAAAGTAGTCAAATGCCATCTAAAATTAATGGCTGCCATGTAAATGAACATACCATTAATTTTTTGACGGCGTTTGACTGTGTTGAATCATACGACGTAGATCGTTTTTCATTCCAATCTTCTACACAATAGATCGTGTGTGTAAAATCTCACAGAATACATGATGGTTCTACATGGGACACATCCCAAAAGTTAGCCAAGTAATAATAGCATCGCGCTCGAAGAGGCAACTTCCGGGGCATTGGGGAACAAATGCATGATGGTTCTACAATTCATTTCAAAAAGTTGTGTTGGGGACTTGGGGCAACTGCCCCCGACTCCCCTTACTGGCTCCACATATGTTTCTCAGGCTACTTAAGTAGAAAAGGTTCACAAAGCTCATTCAAGAAGAATGAGTTACATCCAAAATTGAACTCATAAGACTCTCTCTCTCTCTCTCTCATACAAACCCTTAACCTAAACCTTAAACCAACTTATATTACTTCTTGGTATCAGAGCCAAACCCTAGCTGAGCCCTCAGTCCATATCAACCCTACCGACATCAGCATGACATCAGCATATCAAACCTGTTGACCTCAAATTGGCTCGAAATTTGCAACATTGGAACCAGAATTTACCGAAATTTTTTAAATGAGAGACAAGTGCATCAGCATGAATACCGAGAATTTACCGAAATTTTCTTTGACTCATGGGATTCTATGTTTTATGGTGGTTTTCGGATCAGATGAAGTCTTTTGTACAACATGGACAATGCTCTACAGATTAGTTGAGATTATAATACTTGTGTACGTGAATTCACTTGATCTGGAAATTTTTTTAATGCTTTGACTGAATTCATATACCTGGGTTGATCTGGATTGATTTGGTAGTTTTTTTATGGTTTGCTAAGTGTCTCATCAAGCTTATTTAAAGACAGTTGCTTAGATTGTGTTGGGATTTGTACCCAAGGTGGAAATTTGCAAGGATGATTTAATGATTGTGATTAGGGATGGATTATTTTTCTGTCTACCCCTATCATCCACACCTATAAACTTATTGCATTGGCTTATCTTTATAGCTCCCATGAGTATCTCGATGGCTCTCAGCGACACTCAGCTGCTCACTATGCCATTGCACCTACCTCATGTTGGGTTATTGATTCTAGTACTATTGACCATATGACACGAGTGAGGAGACTTTCAGGGCTATTCTTAGTATTCTCCTCCATCCACATTTGCACATGTTCGCGTAGCTGGAGGTTCCTCTACTTCTGTTGGAGTGAAGGCAATATCCTCCACTCTTTATCTGATGTGTTACATGTTCCTCAGTAATCTACCAATTTTCTTTCTTTGTAGTCTTGTTAAACAATTACATTTTTTTGTCTTGTTTTATCCTTCTTATTTTCTTTTTCACACTCTTGCCCAAAAGAAGATCATAGGTAAAGGTATTAAAAGGGGTGGACTATACTATTCGAATGTGAATTCTGAGTGCCCTTCTGCTGCTATTGTTGTTACTAATCCTTCATTTGATCTTTATTCTAGTTGCTCATTTCCCGGTGGATGTTAGTCGTGATACTCTTTGTTTATGGCATCCCAACTTGGGCATGTGGGTTTTCATACTTTGTAGAGTTTGATTCCAACTTTTATAAAATATTGTAATTCTACTAAGTTTCATATGGAATTTGTGCTCTCTCGAAATAAGTTGGAAATGTGTACCCCTCCTGTATCCATATTAGCAATGCTCCTTTTGAGTTGGTCCATTCTGATGTTTGGAGTTTGTCCCCCCTATTACTTCTCTTGAGGGATTTTGTTATTATGTTGTTTTCTAAGTTTCAGGAGATCAAAAGATGAAATTTTTTCTAAGTTTCAGGAATCCCAATGTATGGTTTGTACTCAATATGGGGTTCCCATTAGAACTTTTAGTTCTAATAGTGGTGGCGAGTACACTTCTCAGTCTTTTCCCAATATTGACGCGTGACAATCACACTAAAATACGTGAATGATCATTAGATGCGAAATTGACAAAATTAAACTAATTAATTAAGCAATAAAACTAAATTAAAGCGATACCTTAGGGTTTCATGGAATTTCGCTTAATTGACCATGCTATAGTTCGCTTACGGTCCAATTTGGCGCACGAGAACCGTTAGAAACGTGAAAGGTACAATCCTAGAGATAAAACTCTAGCATCCTCTAGGTTGGGGCGCTCGCTCGTCGATCGATGTGGAATCATTAGATCCTTACTAGGGCTTTGAATTGAATCGATCAATCAGTTTCAAATCGGGTAATCTCGAGGCTAACAACAATCACGGATCGACGGGTTAAGATTGGAGTCGTTCCACGAGGATGGGCATCACGGTTGCTCTAGATTTAAGGATTTAGGCAAACAAGATATGGGGATTAATTGCAAAGAAATAACAAGTAAACAGAAGAAAGAGGTAAAGAGATGATCAAAGAATAACACGGGCATCTCACCCTTGGCCTCACACCAAACTCACATGGGGAAGAAGAAAAATCACTCTCCATTAATGCTTCTCACAAGCTCAAGTGTTTACACTTTCATAAAATCAACCAATCTCTTTTTACAATGCCTCATAATGACCTTATATAGTAGGTCCCAACAGAAGAAATCCCTAAAATTGGAAAAGTATAATCATACCCAAAGTAGAGACCTACAAATGCGTGAAAAGTACAAGAAAGAGAAGGAAAAAGACAAGATAAAAAGGAACCTTGCGTCAAGTGACTCGCTCGAGCGGGAATCTTAAAGGGAGTCGCTCGAGCGACAATCAAATTCGCTTGAGTGAGTTTTGGCCTAAACTCTTGCTCACTCTCGCTCGAGTGAGGACCATGGCCGCTCGAGCGAGTTTGGGCAGAAAGGTTACCCTCTTGCGCTCCTTTAAGCTCTTCTTCCGCCACTTCTTATGTCGAAAAATCCATTGCGGCCCAAATCTAGTGCTCTCGATCTTGGCGTCCCTGCCAATTCTCTCAGACCTAAAATGTTTCATCATCGATAAAACTAGTTTGAAGTCGACGTCCCCAGCGAATCCCTTAGACACAAAAGGTTTCATCTCCGATGAAACTTGCACATAGTATCGTTCAAGTGCATCGGGACCCAAATGGTGGAACTCCTCGCAACCAGCCCAATCAATCTCGAAACCCGGTGAAGCATGCTCGTCATGTCGGTCAATTGTATCAAGACGCACACGGTAGACTCTTCTCGAAAAACCCAAGCCATCTCGTAACCCAGCTTGCCAACTCAGTCTGCCAAATACTTTCGAAGCTTCCACCATTTCCACTTGACCAAAAAGAATTCATCACCGATGAAACATGCATGCGATATCGGTCAAAGAAGTCGGGATTCGCATCGTAACCCTCTTCCCACTCAACCCAAGCGCTCTCGTATTCCGGCTCACTAACCGTCTTCATAAAATAACCTTGAAACTCTCTGCCATCGGTGAATGCCACAAGTTCATCCAAGATCTTCTCAATGATCTCACATTTCATCTTGCTCGGAGGAGGAAGGGGTATGGGTTGTGGCATTCATATTGATTCAAAAGGAATGGATGTTTGAAAATGATTTCTAGGAAGTGGGGTTGAGCCTAGATGAGGAATTACGTCTTCCACATTGAGTGTTGAACTAACTCTCATACCTTGAGGTAACTCAAGCGCATATACCTTAGATCCACTCCTTGTCACCATCCTAAGAGATCCGACAACACGAATTTGGGACTTCTTCGCGATCCCCGATGGGAATCATCCAGGCCTAACCCAAACCACCCTATGGCCACATATTTGGATTTCCTTGAAGCTCACAGGCAAATCTCCACATAATTGGAATTGTCATTGCACAAATTAATTATAGGCATAATTTCGGCATGCAATGCGGAATGCGGCTCAAAACCATGATGTGTACGTGCACCTATGAACTCAATATGCTCATGTGCATGTGATACGAATGACTCTTGTATAGTGGACTCTACCAACACTAGTGACTCATGTGTACTCGACTCAACGGGCACTAATGACACATAAGCAAGTGACTCAAGTGACTCATGTGTACTCGGTTCGACCAACACCAAAGACTCAATTGCACTCGACTCTACAAACAACAAGGACTCGTGCACAACTGACTCCACAGACACTAACAAATCATGTGTAAGTGACTCGGTTGCCTCGCGTGCAGGTGATTTGAGTGATTCATGTGGGGTTAACGTGGTGTCATTACCCTCGACGGAAATAGAAGTCTCTTCAATATAACTAAGATTTTCTTCGATTTCCTCTTCACTCACCACGATACTAGGGTTATTTTCCAGCTCCTTAGAACTCTCTTTTAATCAATAAATTTGGAGTGAGAAATTGTGGGACATTGATAAGCAAAGTGCCAAAATCCTTGGTACTTATAGCACTTGTTATGACTACTAGTTTTGGGATTCTCATTGACCGCTCCTTTCCCGTTATTAATTTGGGGATTCGGAGGAGTAATCACAGGTTTCAATGGTTGAACCTCGAAATTATATCTCTCGTGGACAATTCCTTTCCCGTGACCAATTTGGGGCTTCATAGGAGTATTTATGGGTTTCAATGGTTGAACCCCGGACTTAGCCTTCACTTTTACGTAGGTTCTCCTAGACTCAAGTTGGGTGTATTTATGACGCTTATCCACCTTTGCTTCCAAACACCGTAGAAGGTGACGGTGTGTGAAAGGAAAATACTTCTCGATAAGTTGTTCCTTCATGTCCTCCCATCGTGTGATGGACTTACTTCGTAGTGACTCGCATCGAAACTCTACACCATCCCTAGATTTTAGCATGGCTCACCAACCTCGTTTTGGCGAGCCTAACCTTACACTCTTCCAACACAACATACAAGCCAAAGATTCCTCTAGGTTAGACAACCACTCCACGAAAGCGTTAGGGTTCACCATACCCTCAAAATCTAGAACCTCAACTCAATTGGACTTTAGAAACTTCCTATCAAGGTCATACTCAGGTTCACAATGATGGGAGTATCTCCTAACTCTAGTCTCATCTCAACTTCACCTAGGATTGTGAGTGTAACGATTTCCTTGTTTGGCTAGTTCTCTCTCATTCATCGCTATCATAGTGGTTGGATGCTCCTAAGAGCATTGGGGATCTCACTCGTGTCCATGGTGACCACAACTCATTAACACAATCTAAAATGAACAAACAATTATGAATCAAAGTGATTGAGTAATTTTGTCAAACACAAGATGTGCACACAAATGAAATAAAATCAAACGAAATTGAAATGACATACAAATGTGCTCTAACCTAGAACCTAGGCTCTGATACCAAAATTGGAGTGGGACAACGACCCTAAAATACGTGAATAGTCATAAGATGCGAAATTGCCGAAATTAAACTAATTAATTAAGCAATAAAACCCAAATTAAAGCAATATCTTAGGGTTTTGTGGAATTCCGCTTAATTGGCCATGCTTGGCTCGCTTAGGGTCCAATCCGGCGCATGAGAACCGTTAGAAATGCGGAAGGTGCGATCCTAGAGATAGACTCTAGCATCCTCTAGGGTGGGGCGCTAGCTCGTTGATCGATGTGAAATCGTTAGATCCTTACTAGGGATTTGAATTGAAATGATCAATCAGTCTCAAATCGAGCAATCTCTAGCCCAACAACGATCACAGATCGACGGGTTAAGATTAGAGTTGATCCATAAGGATGGGTATCAAGATTGCTTTAGATTTAGGGATTTGGAGATTTGGGCAAACAAGATATGAGGATTAATTGCAAAGAAATAACAAGTAAATAGAAGAAAGAGGTAAAGAGAAGATCAAAGAATAATATGGGCATCACACCCTTGGCCTCACACCAAACCCACATGGGGAAGAAGAAGAAGAAGAATCACTCTCCATTAATGCTTCTCACAAGCTCAAGTGTTTACACTTTTATAAAATTAATCAATCTCCTTTTACAATGCTTCATAATGACCTATTATATAGTAGGTCCCAAAAGAAGAAATCCTTAAAATAGGGAAAGTACAATCATATCCAAAGTAGAGAACTAGAAATGCGTGAAAAGTACAAGAACGTGAAGAAAAAATGCAAGATTAAAAGGACCCTTGCGTCACTTGACTCGCTCGAGCGGGATTGATTTTTGCTCCAGCGGGAATATTAAAAGGGGTCGCTCGAGCAACAACCAAGTTCGCTCAAGCGAGTATTGGCCTAAACTCTTGCTCACTCTCGCTCGAGCGAGGACTATGTCCGCTCGAGTGAGTTTGGGCAGAAAGGTTGCCCTCTTGCGCTCCTTTATGCTCTTCTTCCGCTGCTTCTTACATCATTTTTTCTTGTGCCGGAAAATCCGTTGCGGCCCAAATCCAATGCTCTCAATCTTGGCGTCCCTGCCAATTCTCTCAAACCCAAAATGTTTCATCACCGATGAAACTAGCTTGAAGTCGACATCCCCACCAAATATCTTCTGGAGCATAGCATTGTCCATCAGTTTTCATGTCCTTATACTCCACAACAGAATGGTGTTGTGGAGTGCAAGCATCGCCATCTCATTACTATAATGACTCGGTCTTTGTTTTTTTTTTTTTATCGCTAAAGGCACAAGCTATTAAAAAACAGAAAAATGTTTGTCGAATACAATAGAGGGTGGTCAGACCAACCAAAAAAGAGACTACAAGGAAACAAAAAGGAAAAAGAGATAGCCTCGCCTCGCCTCCCCTGCTAGGGCTTAGCCCGGTCAGGAGGGCCTCTCACAAGGCCGCTCCCTTACTATCCAGCACTACCCAAGCAAACATAAAGTCGTGCACTTTCTTCAGAATCATTCCCACCAAAAGGCGCTTCCGCCGAAAGATACGAGCATTTCCCTCCAGCCAGCTGCTCCACACCACCGCAAAAAACCTGACCCTCCAGAAAACTCCCAACTGACCTTTGGGTCCCGCCCCCAACCAAGTAAGAAACTGCTAGGAGATGGCTGACGGGCAAGCCCATTGCATGTCAAACGAATTGAGAATTACCGCCCAAACCTTATGGGTCGTCATACAGTGGAGAAAAAGGTGGGATACGTTTTCTTCCGATTGGAGGCACATTGAACACACATTCTGAATGTCTTTCCCCCTTCGAATCAACTGGTCCCTAGTGAGAATCTTCTCCTTGAGCAGGATCCAGGCAAAAAACTTTACCTTGGGGGGGCAACCGCCTTCCATAAACCAGCCCACTCGCACCTAATCAGAGGCCGGAAAGATAGCATCCGATAGAAAGACCTGGTGTTGAACACTCCCTTCTTGTCCGACATCCATAACCTGGCATCTACACTGGTCTGATTTCTGATAGCCCCATAGTCTCTAGAAGACGAAGAAAAAGGCCCTCCTCTTCTCGCAACAACCGCCTGGTGTTCGCCTCCCAAACTAACCCCCCATGGGATTCCGAGAAAAAACATGCAACGTGTCCTAGCGAGTCAGAAGCGATTCCATAAATGGACGGAAACAAGTTTTTGAGCGGCGCGCTCTCCACCCACGAATCCTCCCATAATCGGATGCGAGTGTTGTCGCCCCAACTGAAACGCACCCATCGAGAAAAGAGGTTCCAAGTCCCACATATGCCCTTTCACCAAGCCAAAAGTTATCTGTTGGTTTCCACATTAATTCCCCAATTGCCCTCCATGATCCCATACTTTTCCACCAAGACTGACCGCTAACGACTCCTTCTCACTATCCAACTTTGCCCGCCAAAGCCACTTTCCAAGAAGAGCAAAGTTCACCTTTTTCAAAGAATAGATTCCTAGGCCACCGTAGCTGACAAGAAGTTGGCACATTTCCCAGTTGACCATCTTGTCTAAACCAGATCCTTCCCATAGAAAGTCCCTTTGAATTTGTTCCAACTTGTGAATCACGCCAGTCAGACAGTTGAACGTGGACATGAAGAAGATCGGCAAGCTAGTAAGGACTGATTTGACGAGGGGGAGACGCCCCCTACTGCTAAGAAGTTTCCCTGACTAGGAAGATAGACGCCAGTCAAACGGCCGAACCACTGGCTCCCAGGCCCTAGTCGACGGGCGGCCAACCCAAGAGGTAGGCCCAAATAGGAGATAGAGAAGGCCTCGATCTTGGTGCCCATGTTGGCTGCAATCTCACTCAGCTGGTGCCCAACTCCAATCCCGAAGATCACCGACTTTTGCAAGTTGATCTATTGCCCTAAAATCGCTTTGTACACCGTGAATACCTCTGCGTAAATTCGAAACTCGCCCACATCGTCCCTGCCAAAGAGAATGGTATCGTCCGCATATTGGAGATGAGTGATGTGGCGACCATTAAGGCCCACCTAGATTTCGGAGATGTGACCCAACTGACTAGCCCGATGGATGAGGTCGTTTAACGCTTACCCAACCATGTTAAACAAAAAGGGGGAGAGAGGGTCTCCTTGCCTGACCCCCCTAGAACTCCGAAAATAGACCCGTCAGAGACCCGTTGATGATGATAGAGATCCACGCCGAAGAGTAGCAAGCTCGCATCCAACTTTTCCATTGGTCACCAAAACCGAATCTGCCCAACATGTACTCCAAACACCCCCAGTTGACCCGATCATACTCCTTGTATATTTTCCATAGGGTCGAGGGGGTGCGATCACGATCGCGATGAGCGGAGTGAACCACTCTAAAGCGACGGCAACTTGATCCACCAGCTATCTGCCCTGAATAAAGGCCCCTTGATTAGCCGAAATGAGCCTTCCCATTAAAGGCTTTAACCGGTTCCCTAGCACCTTCAAAATAATCTTGTAGAGACAGTTGACTAGGCTGATTGGGCGATAGTCCCAAAGGTCCTCTACTCCCTCTTTCTTCGGGATAAAACAAACGAACGTAGAGTTCAGAGCGTGCCCATGAAGCATTTGTCGTGAAACTCATGGAAAACATCCATCAGATCAGACTTGAGAACACTCCAAAAGGTTCGATAAATTTCATGGTGAAACCGTCTGGACCTGGTGACTTGTTCTTCCCGCTACCTGTGACGGCCCGCCACACTTCGTCTTCCTGAAACGGCAGCTCCACGGCTGCCTAGTCTCCCGCATCGATGGTTTGGAAAGGAATCCCATCCAGCTCTGATCGGTTCCATCCTTCATCAATGTATAGCTTTTTATAGAAGCTTACGATTTGGGTTTTGATGAGATCCGGATCCGAGAACACGTGGCCATCCACTGCAATCTGGCCCAAGTAATTAATTGTCTCTCGCATTAGTAGTGGCATGGAAAATTTTGGTGTTATTGCCCCCCTCTTTGAGCTAGTGAGCCTTCGATTTTTGTTTCCAGCAAACCTCCTCTGTCAAGCATTTGTCGTTGAATTCAGATATCAAGCTTGACCTCTCTTCTCTCTCCAGCTCCGACGGATCTCTAGACTCCTCTAGATCATCCAACACCCTTATCCTAGCAAGAATTGTCTCTTTAACGACGTGGACCAACCCAAAAGTTTGCTTGTTCCACCCTTTAATCCGCTCCTTGAGACCAAGGATCAAAATTTCGGCCTTTAACGACGTGGACCAACCCAAAAGTTTGCTTGTTCCACTCTTTAATCCGCTCCTTGAGACCAAGGATCAAATTTCGGCCGAAATTATCGGTTTCAGTCGCCACCTAAACGATAATTTGGGATCAAAATTTCGGTCATAGAATATATGGGATTGAAATTATCAGCCGAAATTTCGGTTTCGGTCCCTCCGAAACCGAAATGAAAACCGAAATTTTGATCCTTGCTTGAGACGACCCAACTTGGAGATGAATCTAAAGGCAGCAGTCTTGATGGGCAGATCTCGTTCCACCACCCCGAAACAAGATCCCTGAATCCGACATCAAGGAACCACATATTTTCAAAGCGAAAGGGTGAGAAGCCCTTCCCACACATCTCGTAACACAAGAGGAGAGGGCGGTGGTCGGCTACCGCTCGAGCCAGACATTGTTGGATGGCGGAAGGGAAAATATCAATCCAATCCAGTGTGCATAGAAACCGATCTATGCGACTGAGCGTGGGGGTGTCTTGAAGGCTGGACCAAGTGAAGCGAGCTCCTGCTAAAGGGAGATCGACCAACGCCCAATCCTGTATCGCCGCCGCATCTGACGGCCCTCCCATTCTTTCATGAGTCCACCTGATAGCATTGAAATCACCGCCAAAACAATGGGGATAATCCCACCGAGCTGCCACAGCAGCCAACTCAAGCATTGAATTCCTGTATCGCCGCCGCATCTGACGGCCCTCCCATTCTTTCATGAGTCCACCTGATAGCATTGAAATCACCGCCAAAACAATGGGGATAATCCCACCGAGCTGCCACAGCAGCCAACTCAAACCAAAACTCCACACGACTTCCATCCCTTGATGGACCGTAAATACCCAAGAAAGTCCATATTTTCCCATTGTCCATGTTCCGCAGCACAACGAAAGCAGAGTATACCCCCACTTTGTCAATCTTTTCGAACATATGCGAATCCTAGGCAACTAGAATCCCCCCTGCAGCTCCAATGGAATCTACCCCGATCCACTCCCAACGCCTTCCTCTGAGCACCGAAGCAACCTTTTCTCTATCGCAGCTACCCCATTTAGTTTCCTGCAGCGAAACTACTGCCGGCTTGGATGCCGAAATCACCTTTTTCACTCCCACTCGCTTTTTTAAGTCGTAGATCCCCCGCACGTTCCAAGAAAGCACCTTCATCTTCATCTAGAAACAGCAAAAAGACCGCCCAAGCCGATCTAGATCATGCTTACACGCACCCAAACCTTCTTCCATCAGACATCTCCCAATGTAACCTAGCTAGCTCTCTAGACTTAGGCGGCCTCAACTTCCGCCCCTCCGTCTTTGCCCGATTCTGGAGGATAGAACTAAAAACCTCCCTAAGAGTGTCATCGGAGCCCTTGAACGACATGCCGAGCTCATGATCGACACGGATGAGCCTGTTGACCTCTTCTGAATCGGTAGGTCTGGCCCTGTTGGCCACGCGACCAGGTGGTGAGGACCCTATCCCTCTAGAGGAGTTGTAGGACCAGGGAAGCCACTTTCCAGATTCATCCCGATAAAGGGACCTGATCGGCCTAATGTCAGCTGATGAGTCCGGTGAAGAAGTATTTGATGCAAAGGAATCCGAGCCCTCTGGAGAGGAGGAGCTCGCTGTTTTGGCCAAAGAAGGAAGATAAAGAGTCGGCTCAGATCTCCTCGAATACTTGGCATCTTCAAGGCCCGAAGGGAAACCCGAATCCTTGCCCGACATTGTAGAAGAGGTCACAGTGCAGGTGGTACAATACTGATCAGCGGGGTCCCACATCATGGGCTCGGGCCATATGTCTAAATGGCTGGGCGAGACTCCCTCAACCTAGCATAGGTGCAATCGGCTCCACAGCATACCGAACCCGTCCAGATCCACCAACTTAATAGACCCGCCGCGTTCCAATAAGTCAACAAAAGTGGGCGTAAGAAACCTGTCGTCTGGCCACGTGGCTGTTACCCATTGAGAGCAATCCTCTAAACCCCCTCTTTTTTCGAAATACCCCCTCGGCTATACATTTCGCCTTACCAGCTCTCTAAACCAAAGGCAATTTTCGAAAACCGCGGCAAACTTCAAACATGGACAGATCAACTATACGGCAGTTTTGTCTATTAGTCTCCATCACTATTAAAGCCTCGGGCCCCACTTCCGAAATCAACTTCAATCCTTCGTCTTCTGGAAGGATCCCGATGGTCCCCTCTCCCACGATGGCGACACGTGGCCATTTACACCCACGTGACCACTCAGACGCCTTTGGGTCATCCCGAAATGGTAATAAAGGGCGATTGCTTATCTCCTGCTCCTCTCGATTAGCCGGAAGCTCCCAAAAAAAGCCCGACACCTCTCCGGCGACTATCCTTTGCATCATGGCCGATGAATTGGAAGACGGTGGAAGATCAACGACTGTGTTGAGTCTCCTGACCTCCTCAGAAGCCAGCACCGGCAGCTTGTCGGAATAAGCTCCTCCACACTCCGAGATTCCTTCCTCTATCTCCTACTCCTTCGCCGATGATGCTTCGCGCCGGCGAGTCTTCAAAGTCCACATCCTCAGGTAGAATCTCCCCGTCTTCTTCGTCCCCAGTCCTGAAGACATAGCTTCGCTCCCGTCAACCCGTTACACCCCAGAGCGACTGGCCTCCAATACTGAGTTATCGACGGGGCCAACGGCGCTGGTTTTTCACTGGGGCCACCAAATTCGTGATTCTTGCCTTTGATGGTCGTCGACGTTTCCTGCTCCGGATGCCCCATGAAGAGCGCCCTCTTACCTAGCTCCACTTCCACGAAGACCCGAAAGTGTTGTCCATTGAGACCAACAATGCAACTGCTCGGGATGTCGTCGAAATTCTCGACGGCGACGAGGATCCGGGCGTACCTAGTCTCCCACAGATCGTCCGAACTTCGGTCGACGGAGATGAGCATGCCACAGAGGGACCCAATCGCCGAGAAGACCTTCGGTTCCCAACCATGTAGCGGGAGCCCAACTGATCGCAGCCATATTCCCCCATCAAAGGTGAGGGGAGTCGTCGTACCCGTGTGGATGCTCCAACAGCGGGAAATCACTGGGACGTCGTTGATTTGAAACTCTGACTCTACACATAACGATGTCATCGCTTCCTCTTCAGTGAATCGCAGAAGGTATCTATCCAGGGGGAGAGGGGACACATGAAGACGATCAGAGAAACCCCAACTCCGGTTCATCCAGCGAAGGAATTGCGTAAGGGGTAAGGAGGATTTAGGGAGCCCCACGACCACCCAGAACGCCGGAAGGTTCGAAGCCAATGTCGTGATCTCGTAGGTCGAGAAGGCTATGAACCTGGAATCATCTCCTCCACCTCTACAAACCGCCTCGCGAGTCTCCAATCCCCTTGCCGGCTTAGGAGGGCCAGCGTCCGGTTTTGGCTCCCGGGCCACCAATCAACGTGGAAGCAAAGGATTCTACGGGCCGAGACCTGCCACCAGTTGCGATCGCGGTTTCCACCACGGGTCTCATGGCAACCTTAAATCGTTTTCCGGCTATAGACCATCCATCTTGAAGATTCTTCACCTGGTTTTTAGTAATACACATCTGTCCCTTCCCGGACTCTCTCGGAATTGATTCGTCCATGGTTTTAACCTGAATCCCTTTCGCCCTAAGCATCTCGCATCCAATCCGGTGGCACAACGAACGACGTCTGAAATTTACGTTCCGGCAAACAGGGCAAATCCAATCGCCAACCCGGAGAACCAAAGGTGGCGTCATTTTTTATTCGACACCTGGAGTTAGAGCTTACTTCTGCACTTCGGTATCAATTTTGTAGAGAAAGGAAAAGTTTAACCAAGATAACTCAAACTGAGATAACACAAAAAATGGATAGAATGAAAGTAGTAGGCTGTAGGCACCAGTACCGATCTTATGATTTCGACCAATAATGCCTTGCGATTTCGAAGTAGATTGTGTACGTGCAATCAAGCAGAATTGAAGAAGGAATTGTTATATGAGGCACATCGTTCTAAGTATACCGTGCATCCGTGACTCGGTCTTTGTTACAAGGGATGCATATGCCTAAGACCTATTGGTCAATGGCTCTTCTTACTGCATGTTTTTTAATTAACCGCACTCCTCAGATTTTAGGGGGTCATACTACTTTTCTAATCTTGCACCCTACTGATTCCATTTTTCTTATTAAACAACAGTTTTTTGGGTGCATTTGCTTTCATCAAAATCTTCATCCTAGCTGTAAGGCCCGAAACAAATTAGATGACCGTTCCATTAAGTGTGTTTCATTGGTTACTCAAGCATGTATAACGGTTACAAGTGTTATGACCCTAAGTTTATTTATATTGATCATGAGTCTAGTTCTTTTGCTCACCTGCTCCTATTCCTTGTCCTTTACCTCTTCATATTGCTCCATCAGTTTCATTCCCATTTCCTCCATCAGCTTCAGTCCCTACTCATCCTGTGACTGTGGCTCGCCCCTCAAAGGCTTGCCCTCATTGCAATAACAAAAGGATTTAGGATTTTATGTTCACAAACATCAACATGTGGCCCTCTCCGTCATATCGCAGCCTCTGTCCTGTGCGCCGATTGATCCTGTAGACAGGTCTATTCGGTCACATCATTTTAGTCTTTTTCCTGCATCTCCTACGCGTGGCCCTACATATGATCTTGATTTACCTATTGCTCTTTGCAAGTGGGTTCCTCATGTACTCCTCTTTACCCTCTTGCTAAGTATGTGTGCTACAACACAGTCTCTTCTACTTAAATAGCTTTTCTTTCAGCTATTGACACGAGATGACTATACCAAGTACTGTCTGTGTTGCCCAATGTTCTCATATGCGATCGCATATGTGACAGGACACATCGAAATCGCATAAGCCTTGTTTTATGGCTGATGCGGTCGCATACTGTTCCAACGGTAAAAAAAATATGATTGTTCGAGAACTTTTTTTTGAGGTCCGCTAACCTCTATAAAGGGAGGGGGGGGGGTGGTCCTCATCTCTCATCTCTTCCCACAACATTCTAAGCTTCTTCCTCTCTAATCTACAATCTAGAGTTCTAGTCTCCTCTCATCTTCCTAATTTTATTCTTTTATTTATATTTTGGGTTTTGTAATTTAGTGCAGTAAAGTTGTGATAAGTTAGTAATAATAGTGTATTATATTTTTCTTAGCCTCTAGCCTTCATCAATCAAGATAAGAATCAAGATTGAAGAGCCTAAGTAAAGACTCAAGCAAGCTTCTAGTCTTCTACCAATCATCACTCAAGTGATCTGGATCAAGCAAGCTTCTACCAATCATCACTCAAGTGACTCAGCCTAGCCTTTTGGAGGTTTGAGTTTTATTGTTTTTGTCTCTAAAATTTTTATCTCTATCTTCCTACTTTCTATCATCAATTTTATTGCACATGTGAGATTTTGTGGCTCTGTCCTCTTGTGTAAGAGTTGGGATTCCCCAACAGTGGTTCTATTCCTCTGTACTATGATAATGAGGTTAATCGGAAGATTGCATCTGATGTCATTCTGCATGAATGTATCAAAAACCATTGAAGTGGATGTGATTTTATCAGAAGATTGCATCTGCTTTCGTTCTGCATGAACGTACCAAACACATTTCATTCTACATGAACGTTCACTGCATGTAACTGTTTAAGACATTTTTCAAAATAAGATGTAGATTGTTTACTTTGATTGAAGGCTAATTTCAAGTTCTTTTTAGTATATTTACTATTGACTTCCATTAGTTTGCTAGAAAATCTCAAAATGAAATTATGGTTTGTTATCCAAAATCTCATGCTCCATCAGATCCCCTCACTAGAGTTTTATCCAAAACAATGTACAAACAATTGGTGCTACTTTTCAGTAAATACATGCATTTTGTTGCTTGTGGAGGTCCTGGGTATGGCTACAACTAAAATATATGTGTACTACACATATATTTTAGTTGTAGACATACCCAAATTATTCAAATTTGAGCTTTGAAATTAATTTGCTCAACACTTATGATAATCACCACAAATTGACCCATAAAAAATAAAAAAAAAAGATTGTCACCACAAGTGATAAGTCAGCCATTGGAAATACAAATTTAAGAAAAAAAAATTATACACTTTATTATAAATCAAATGCAAACTCCACATATAAAAAACAAAATTGTACTCTTACTTACAAATCAAATGCTTATGTGATCCTCCATGACCACAAGTAACAAAACGCATGTATTTACTTCAAAGAACCACCAATTTTTCAACATTGAATTTGGATAAAAAATTAGTGAAGGGACCTGATAGAGCGAACCGTGAGATTTTGGATAGCAAATCATACTTTCATTTTAGATTTTCTAGCAAACTAATATAATCAATAGTAAATATACTAAAAAGAACTTGAAATTAGCATACAATCAAAGCAAACATTCTACATCTTATATTAAAAAATGTCTTGCTTGACAGTTAAATGAAGTGAGGATCCGCATAAAGCATCAAGAACAATGATACATTAGAAATAACTCATTCTCGCTATTTTACCAGCAAATGCATTGCTACTCCCTTGGATCCATGAGATAAAAAAAATAACCATCAAGAATAGTTAAACCCCATACCATTACAATGTTTTAACCAAATGTTAAAATTAATGTCATTTTTTATCAAACATAATTCAAATTGAATCTTGCTTCATTTCAAATGAATTTGATTATAATAGTTCAATTTGAACCACAACAGTGTATACCCATAAACCTTACAAAAAGCACCTTCAGTAGAGAAAAAGAATCTTCATAGAAAGCAAAGCAATACCTTAGCATCCTCATAAACTACATTACAAGGAAGTTCCTTGTTTATAAGCTTGTCAAATCTGCAGATATATCAGAATTCAACAATTAAATCTCACATTTGTATCATCCAAAAGGTACAGATCAAACACTTTCAATCTTTGGTCTTTTATTGTTAAAGAAGTGACATCATAAAATAGTGATAATTACAGAAAATACAGGTCCAAAAAACAAGGGTGAGAAAAATAGACAAAACCCCAAGCCAAACAGCCCTGTCCCCTGCTCTACACAAAAATAATTGTTTTTAAGAATGTTTTAAAAACTAACAAAAAAATAAAATACCTAGAACCTACTTTCTATAGAACATGACCCAGCTGTTTTTTTTGGACCAATTATTTATGTGAAATCAGTCAAGAGACTTCTCATCATCATCATTGTCGTCATCACCACCACTACCACCACCACTGTCGCCGTCATCTTCACCACCATCACAAACACCGCCATCGCCATTATCGTTGTTTCTTTTTGAGAATGTGCTTTATACTACTTTTACTAGATAATATCATGTATTACATTACGTGAATAAAACTATTTGATAGTATTCGGGCCGTTTGGATACCCACCAGAATATTATAGATGCATTCTAGAGAGTGATTTTTTGGTTTTAAGAATGTTTTAAAAACTAACAAAAAAAACACCTAGAACCCATTTCTATAGAACAGGCCCCACTTGTTTTTTTGGACCAATTATTTATGCAAGATACCTCCTCCTCCTCCACCGCCATCGTCATCGTCATCATCATCACCGTCGCCGTCGTATTCATCATCATCACCACCATCATCGCCGTCATCATCATCATCGTCATCATCATCATCACCACCACCATCCTCGTCATCATTAACATCATCATAACCACCACCACTGTCATCATCATCTTCACCACCATCACCAATAATGCCATTGCCATTATCGTCATTTTCATGATGATGATGTGTTTCATACTACTTTTACTAGATAACAATATGTAGTTTCATATCTGCATCTTTTGGATATAACAAAATTCATAGTGGTTGTTCCTACAAATGATAGTAGATACAAATAATTATTACATTATTATCAAATGGATTGTTCAAAGTTCATGACTTTTTTTTTTATCGGTAGGAAAGGAAATATATTGCAGAAAAGGAGAAACGACATAGGCCAAGCAAAACCACCTAAGGAAGCAGGAGACAGAAACAAGAACCAAGAAAAACAAAATCAGAAAAACATGTGACATCCCTATAAGCAGTAAACTCAGCAATCAACCATGTCAGTAGTAGACCACCCGGAAAAGTGTTTGGACAGAGCAGCCCAATCCGCAAGGAGACGTGAGATCGATTTGATTACCACTTCGATCGATCTACTTTGACCATAAAAAATTATGGCGTTGCGTTCCAGCCAGATTGACCACAAAATGTCAATGACCAGAAGTCTCCAAAGAAACGGTCCCTGAGCACCCAAAGGGTTGGATTTTCTCCGCTAACAGGTCCTTGCAGCAACTATTATCACATACTTGTCTCTCTTTTAAAACACATTCTCTTGTAATACATCAAAGCATACACCACAGAGAAATATGGAATACAGTCTCAGATTGAGTTACGATGGTTGTCCAAACAGTACAAAAATATAAAAACATAGATTAAATTCTATTTTTTCCTTAGTATATTCAACCAAAAATAAAAAAATTCCAAC
Organism: Chloranthus sessilifolius; assembly: GCA_021018995.1. Taxonomy (NCBI): domain Eukaryota; kingdom Viridiplantae; phylum Streptophyta; class Magnoliopsida; order Chloranthales; family Chloranthaceae; genus Chloranthus; species Chloranthus sessilifolius. The sequence continues at coordinate 49,938,934 of CM037584.1, read as the reverse complement.
AAGTACTTAATATTTTTTATCCTTGTGCATTATGCACTGAACTTCAATCATAGCAAATAGATGCCTAATATATTTACCTTCCTAAATGTTAAAGATTATATTGTAGTTGTGCAAATGCTTACAAGGGTTTTTAAAACACGACCAGTTGTACCTAACACGACCAGATAACATAATTCTACATACAATTTCTATAGAGCATATATTAGGCGTTAACCAGTAATACCTACTAATATCCAAAGCAGGAGTTAGTGGGGTAACACCTGATATTTGCTCATTTTCATCAACATTTATAACGTCCATGGTATATGGTGTTTGTGGATGATGTGGTATTGACTAGCCAAAACAAGGAAACAAGAAAATGATAAGGTGGAACTTTTAAGAGAGGCAGTAGCCATCACCAATTGGTTTTGATTGGAATGGTAGCTCAATAGGGTATAAGATCCTACAAGTGGTATCAAGGCCAGGTCAGGGGTTCAATGTTGACATTGACGGCTGGCCGAGGAGAATTGAAAAAAGTGAAAACTAAAGTGACAGCCTTTAATAGTTTCAATAGAAAAGAAGAAGAAGAAAAAGAAGAAGACGGCACAAGCTCCCTTTCAGGGTTGTAGGCAGGTCGCCGCACAACGACTAATTGATGGCCTCCGAATTATGAAATTAATTCGCTGTACAGCCGTTTGTTTGGCGATTTATTCACTGACGCGCTAATATGGTGAATTTTACCGAATATTCGGCAGAATTTGCCGACTTTTGTGACACTGACCAAGATGATGAAAATAGACAGTTGAAAGTCTACCGGCAACAATCGAGATTTAATTGATCAGAATCCCTAATTCTTCATAGTCTGCTGTGTCTCCTCGACGTGATTACAAACCAATGTGTTCGAATCTACCTATCAAATTAGAACCACTCATATCACAAACATTTTCAACTGGTTGGGAAAATCCATGGTAATCTTAAGGAATCAGACAAAAAACCACCGCATCGACCAAAAACAAAAACTAAACATAAAAATGCCCTAGAAATCAAGATTGTACATCCAAGTTCTAGATAATTTAAGAGTCACATATTGAGGTAAAAGAAATGGATCAAATAAATAAATAAACAAAGAAACAAAACTAAATCAATAAAGAAGATGAATGAATCTTCTTACATTGATGGGGAATCATTGGGAACAGCAGCAAGAGCAGCGTCTTTCTCTGAAGCCATTGAGGAAGTCTGAGAAGTAAAGTGACGATTTATGATGCCAAGTCTGCTGCTACTCGGCCTTTTATCTACGCTATTTTCTCTCATGCTCTATTGTCTTTATCATATCGAACCCTCTTTTATTTATTTTTTTGTATTATTTTCTCTAAGATATGTCATATTTAGACTTCGGCACCCATGTTTTACCTATTTACACACAGGATGGCATGATCACATGCCACGGAATATCATCAACTCAAAATAAATTCTATTTTGGGTTGATCAATCATAAAATATGAGATTTTAAAAAAAGAAATTGACCTTTCTGCCCTCCATTTGATGGGTCAATGATAAGATAACACCTCAAACTTTGGTGCATATGTTTTTATTAACTTTAATCACATTTTTAATAATAGAAAAGTGTTAAAAACATTTTTTTAATGGAATTTGATCGATCTTTTCTAAGTTGCCGTAATTTCCAATCCTCGTGACAGATGCCACTTGATGGCCAACTAATGGTGAATATAGAGATTTCTCTACACCTGAGTGCACTCTTAAACCTTTTTATGCTATCACCTTTGCTTTTGTGTTCTCTTTACTTATTAGCTTATAATGTTATATCAGTAATTAACTATTATAGCACTAAACTTTAATTGCTTTAAATCAGAAGATGAAAATTATTTTCTCGAGACTGCGTCACCCAAGGAATCGGGATCCTACCATTAAGTGGTCTGGTTTAAATTTTGCATGGCTGAACACCCAAAAAGTGAACATGGTCATGAGGGTGCATAAAATTTTGAAAATCTCTGTTGACAAGTGAAAAATACCATTTTTCACCCCTAAACTTAAGTCTTGATAGACCTTTGAGAGAACTAAATAAGTGTTTTAAGTACCTATGTTGCAGCTAACAATAAAGACACGCTTAAACATAAAAGCAGCTCAAAAGTACCAAAAGATGACAATCCATGTCAGTCCAAAGGAAGGAAGTGAAGAAACAACCTCATCAGCTGTGGAAAAGTCCAAAAGGAAGAGGCAAAGAACTGTAAGAGAAGCAGGGAACAATTCGAACAGAGAAATACAATACAGAGTTCTTTTCGCAAAGAACCTGCACGTTTCGTAAAGAACCTGGAACTCTGCGAAAAGGAATAAAACCTCCAGGCTTAGTTTTCGAAGAGCATCTGAACTCTTCGAAAAGAAGATTGAACTTTGCGAAAAGGAGAAAACACAATTCGAAGAGAGATTGAACTCTGCGAAAAGAGCTTCGAAGCCAGACTTTTGCGAAAAGACCTTTAAACTCTGCGAAAAGGTATTCTGGAGATTCGCAGCTTTAACAAGGGCAATTCAGTAATCTGTTGCACGCGTCCCAATGCATTTTAAAACCCAAGGACATTTCGAAAGATTCTGAGCACGAACCAAAGGCATATTCCTCCCCATGTGAACACCCAAAGATGAAATTACTTGGCGGGAACTTCTAGAAGTTCCAACAGATTTTTGAATTTCCTAATGTAATTGATGCTCTGTTTCTTGATTGGTCAACGGATCAAAGCGATTACGATTGGCGATGCAGATCTCGATCCCGTGCTCGACTCCTATTGGCTGATATGGATTTAACCAATTCTGATTGGTTGATGCACATTAGAGATGGACTTGGGGAAAGCTATAAATTGACGAACCATTTGCCCAATTTGGGCATCCAGATTTTGAGTTTCATTCTAATCCCCATTTCGGCCAAAGACATGCTTTGTCCGAAATCCTGTAATAGCTTCACTTTGAGTTGCAATTGAGTGAGGCGTGAGGCTTTCGTAATTCAAAGAGAGTTGTATTCAAGACTACAAATCGAGAGTCGTTAAGTCTGCTCTGTAATTGTAACGATGAATTTGAAAAGGTTGCTGTAAACCGTATTTTCTCAATTGGAATCATGTTAAGGGTTCCCTCTGATCTCCTTATTGCATTAGACTCCTTTAGATTTCTTGTTTTTATGCAATTTCCTTGATTCATTAATCCTGTAAGAATTAGTGTTGGTAACCTAGTCTCTTCAAAGATTTGTAGTGATGTTTCTGCTCAATTGAAGATTTGGATTAAAACTATTGGATGGTTTGTGGCCATTAAAGTGGGCGGACCATAACCATAAGTGTAGCCTAATCCTTGAATTAGATTTATCTCTCTTACATCCATGCTTGTAGCCGATGAAGATTGAATCACCTCTGGCCGAATAGATTTCAAAGACCAAATCAGATTTAGATATTACTTCTCCATCTTTGTTTCAATCACTCCCCCAACTCGGATCTGGATCATTTAGTTTAAATTTTCCTTTGTTTTTAGCTTGTTAAACGTGACAAATTCAAACCTCTCATCTTATCAGCTTTCTAGATAGGATAAGAAGCCAGATCTGGTAGCTCAGATCTGAAGGTTTATCTTACATTTTAAACAAATTCTCTGTGGACGATCTTTCACTCACTTACTTTTAAAACTTGCTACAATTGGCCCTGATCTTGCAGGCTAATTCTCTTCTAACTGTGCTGATATTTCTTTAATTTCTTATATAGTTTAGAGCCATTGTAATATGGCAACTTTAAAACTGTTTTCAAAACACACATAAATCAAGCACACTAAGAAAAACCAACAATCTCCCCCCTTTAAATTCATTTTTCTAAATACTCCCAAGTCTTTTCCAATATTTTATGAACTCCATATTTAAAATTTATATTTTTAAATACCCTCAAATATGTAACTTAAACCCAAAATGCTTCTTCCTGTATAAATTACCCAAAACGCAGACTCTTCACTAAAATGGTAGTGTGTTCTTGGACAAAGTGTAGCACTCTCTTTACTAAAATGTAATACCTCTATATTATTTTCAGTGGATCTTCATTTCGTCCCGACAATAAAATTCACGTTTTAAATTGAACAACTTTCTTTCATCCATTATCAACTTTGTTTTGACAAAAAAAATAAGTTGACAATCAAACAATCAAATTATTATGAAAAAAATAAAGAACCAAAAAGGAGGGTATTTAGATATATTATTTCTGAGAAGATATTAAAAAATGTTAAGAGAGGATTTAGAAAAATAATTTACACAAAGGAGGCTTTAGAAATTTCCCCTCAAAGATAGTCATTGGATCCGCCATGTGTGTTATATGAATAAAATATGATCATATGATTGTAGGCTCATGATCTCAAGAACCATTAGCTCAAAGATTGGGAAGAAAAATAATCTCTACCGTTTTATCGAAAGCAGCCACATATTATTTTGTCCACGATTTTGTTTCGGGAAAGAGTAATAAGTAAAAGAAAACACAAAAAGCAAAGGGTGGTTGTGCTATAAATAGCATCTTGGGGGTAAATGCAAGAAACCATTTATTTTTCAATCCAACTAAAGTTTGTCATGTCATTTTCAATTTGTAATGATTAATTTGGCTCATGGATCAAATATTGTCTGATACTGATATGCATCAGACGTGAACGATACAGTACATTAAATGTATTATATCGTTCATTAGTATTGTAGATATCGGACAAAACATTCAATGTATCGTCTGGTACGCTATTATTTCGATACGTATCGTCCGGTACGTACAAGTTTTTTGATCGGACAATACGTATCGATTTTCTGGCATTTTGATCGTTGGTGTGACTGTGCATGAACTAGGTTTTACATTGGATTGATGGAATATTGTACGTACAAATGATTGCGAAAAATTATAAACGACGGACAATTTTTTAGAGACAATTTTGCAAGTAGCTTAAGTGGTGTTGTGTGACTGGCTGCTAGGGGTGTTTTCGGGTCGGTTTTGGGGCAAAACCAAAATCGAACCAATAACTATCGGTTTTTATTTTATGAAATCGAAACTGAACCGATAAGGTTCAAAACCGAAACCAAACCGATAACTATCGGTTCTGTTGGTTCGATCGTTTTTCGATTTCTAAACCTCAATTATTTATTTATTTTTATTAGGAAGCCATTGTCAATTCATAAAGGTCAAATCATTGAAGACTCTGTAGGTTGTTGCCTATATCGCTAATTCGCTATTAACCATCTAAAAGTAGGTGATTGATTATATGGCTAAGAACATTTCCCATAAATTAATGTACCAATCGGACAGTACAGATTGATGGGTATTTTCTATATAATTTTATTTTAAATAAAAAACGACAAATATATGAGAACAATTCAGAAAGCCAAAATCCCAAATGCAAAACCCAAATAAACACAAATACAAACTACAAAGGGATTCCTAAGAAAATCAAAAATCACACATTCAAATACACTATACAGAAATCACAATTAAACAAAATGGGGTCTTAAAACCCCATAAATACACATCCTTTAAACCCATTTCTACTCCCCAAAGCCTTTAACTTAAATGGTTCTTCCAATAACAGAAAAACACATGAGAATATAAGATTTTAAAGGGGAAAAACAGACTTCTTTGTTTTTGTAACATAAGTTTTTTATGCACTATGCACTTATGCAGCCGTGTAGCACCACTATCGGTTTTTTATCGGTTCGGTTTCGATTTTTTAATGTTAAAATCAAAACCGAACCAATAACTATCGGTTTCTATTTTTTAAAACCGAAACTGAACCGATATGTCCCAAAATCGAAATCGAACCAAAATTTGGGTCGGTTTCGATTGGTTTGATCGGTTCGGGTTGATTTCTGCACAGCCCTACTGACTACACATATGGTGGGCCCAAGGCGCAAGCACTGTAACTAATCACGTTGCGTCACATTAGCTGCTTGCAAAATTATAAAATTGTCCACTGTATAACAGTATCCATGACTATGCTCAGCTTTGGGTGGTCCAACATAACGGGATTGGTGTTAACAAATCTCTTTATGCAGATTACTTTTTTTTTATTTTGATATAATCTTTATGCAGATTACTGAGGTATGTGTGGTAGCTATAAGTTTAGGATGGGGTTAATTGGACAGTGTTACACGTAAAAAACAGGGGAGATTCAAAATTAACTTTAAAGGGAGTGGCTGGGCGAATAGCCTATTACAAATTATTTGAGGGGTTTATGGGACAACTGTCATAGATCTTTGGAGACTTGAATTTCCTGATCGTCATTTAAACATTAAAATAATGTTTAAATGATATTACATCATTAATGATTTAAGATATAAGCATCTCTATACCATCAAAATGATAGATCATATATTAAAATGCAATAGGCCCAAAAATTATATTTTGGGAAGATTTAAACGATCCGAATCTATTGACTATAATATTAATTGTTAGTTTTAGCTATAATATTAATATTGAAATTCATCAATCAGATGGTTAGATTGATACTAAAATTGATACATCTACTTATTGATTATAGACATGTTTCTTTGGGCTGATATTTTCGATAATTTAGATTGATCAAAAACTTGTCTTACACGATGTAACGATAAATCATACTTGAATTATGTGAGATAAAAAAGTCTAATTTTAATGGTGTAAAATCACCTAAACACCATTTTAGTCTCTAAATATCCGTCCACACCATCGACCTTTTGCGGCATGGTCCAACAACACAACAAGGCTCTGGCTCGCGGACTAAGATGTTGGTCCAATCAACACAACAAGGCCCCAATCAACCGTGTTGGCGCGTTTTAGGTATTAAGATGTTTTATTAAGTTTTTTTGGTGTAAAAAAAATGCGTGAAGGGGTGCTGTATTTTTATTTGTAGAAACAGAAACTTGAATGCTTTTTATTTGCAAAAAAAATGCGTGAAGGGATTTATCGCTTCTTCTTCTTCATTCTTCGATCTATCGTCAAAATTGCGTGAGGAAGCCTTGATTTCAGAAACAACAATGGTACTTCTCATCTGTAAATGTAATTTTATGTTTTTTACTCTAACGTTTCTGTTGAATTCGATGAAACTTCTATCGATTTCATCTGCTCGATATTTTATTATTTATTTATTTTAAATTGGAGTGACAAATGTATTAATGGATTGTGATGCAAAGAAGCTTGCTTAATCAAACGATAGATGCAAAGTATGTGAAAATGCGGAATTCGCCAAAAACTGAAATGAAGTGTTTCGTTCATATTTTGGAATTTATTATCGGACCTAAAAAAATAGGGGATGCTACTAACCGACCCCCCCACCCGACAACACCAAATTCCGAAGATGGAAAATTGTAAACGGCAGACAGGTTTTGTGCAGGCAAGACTGGCTTCCCTGACCTGCATTACTTGGGCCCCATTGCACTTGCAGCCAATTGCGTTGTGCCACATCAGCCGCCTGCACTTTGCCTGTACAAAACCTGCCTGCCATATAACAGTGTCCTACTGAAGATCCCCCATTAAGTACAGCTGAAAACCGTTGACTGCTTTAAATCAGGCCATGGAGATCATTTTTCATTCCAACCTTCCACACAGCTGATCATGGGAATATCATCAGAGCGTCAATTTTTTATCCCACGTGACAGACATCCCAAACAGTGTCCATTATGTGTGCGACGTGGTCATTTGATCACCTTTATGCAACTTGTGTCACGTGGAATAAAGAACTGACCGCCTGATGATATTCCCCTCACCTCAAGATTAGTTGTAGGGAAGATTGGAGAAAAAATCGATCTCCATGTCTGATTCAAAGCAGTCAATGGTTGTCACCTGTACCTAATGGGTGATATTCAATATTTGGTTGGGGGTTAGTTGGAGCCCCCCCAAAATAGGGGAAAATAGCTAAATCATTGATATTTGATTTTATTATTTTTATTTTCTTGATTCAAATGTTTGTCTTCTTCGCTATAAAAAAATTGTTGATATTTATTAAGGACAAGGTAGTTAAGGTGGTGTGGCGAGGCCATGGCGAAGAGGCTCGCTACACCATGGCGAGACTATTTATTATTGTAATTTTTTTAAAAATTTATTTTTTCTATTAATTAATAATATTTCTTATATATATAGGAAGAAAAAAATTCAACTACTAAAACATCATACTTTGATTCTAATGTTAAGGATTTCATGTTCTAGGAATAAATAAATATTAATAAATATAAATCAAATATGAAAAATCAACAAATTTGCAACATGATAGGTATAAATAAATAAATAAATATGAAATATCAACAAATATAAAATATTAAAAAATATGAAATATTCAGTACACATACGATAGGGTCGCCGATGCTAAGGTTTCGTCGACGCTAGTGTTGGTAGCTGTTGTGATGAGAGAGAGAGAGTCAGAGATTTTGTAACTTATAAGTTGGGGTGTTGTAACTTGTAAGTTAACCTTTGTAACTTATATATTATAAAAATGTCATAATTTATAAATATTATACGTTATTATCCAAAAAATTAAATAGCCTGCATAGCGACGTTATAATGTTATTCCGCCATAGCGACACTATAACGTTGCTATCTAGCCATCACGGCTATTTCGTTATATATGATGTTTCCCATCGCCATTCGCTATGGCGAGACTATAGCGTGACCTTGACAACCATGATTAAGGATAAAAAAAAAATGTTGCATTCGTAGCCAAAAACAATGTGATGTTCATGAACTTGTAACTGCGAAGAACGACTCAAAAAATGAAATCACATGATTAGTTATTTGTGATCTTGAATTGGAATTCTCTCACCCATTAGTATATACTATCTACAGCTATTTATATCTCTTGCATTTGATGATTAATTGATAGACACTACAATAATGCATTCTCTCTCTCTCTCTCTCTCTCTCTGTCTCTCTCTATCTCACTTTCTCGCTCTTTTTAACCTGTTTTTTCATGCACAGTGGAAGATAATCGGCAATATTTATCGGGTTCTTGAATCAGTTTTTAGAGAACAAAGGGATGGATTCTTAAAATGCCCTGGATGCAATGGCTCTGGAATGATGACTCTCAACGAGAGGGGCCCAATCTGCAAAAATTGGCATTCATTACATGGTCAACCTTGTTGGTTTTGTGAAGGGTAATGTAATCTAATATTAACTATATTTATTAGAAGCTTGATGCTTTGTATCGGTAAATCATTATGTACTTATCATACTTAATTTCTACTGGTTTATGTACATATACAATACATGAATGCATATATAAGTAGGATGGAAATGTACCAGTAATCTTGAGGTTGTCATGGAGGACCGTCCAACTGAGGGAAGGGATCAATCCTTGTACAAATGGTTTACAGAAAAAATGCATGTGATTTCTGTTTAGCAAATTAAAATTTACTCATGAAAGCTGACTAGAAGGATAATATGCATTACAACTCAATGCCATACACCTTTGTCAAAGCATAATCTGTCCAAAGCCATTTATCGTAGTATTCTTAGCTATGGTTAAGGATAACTGTAAACAAAGGATATTCATTAGATTGGGTTAAAAACGTTTGGACTATTCTTTTAGTTGGACATATAAATGCATTCTTATGAGTAGCCCATAGCAGAACTCTGCCTTTGGTATTTTGGCTATAAGACTGCTGTTGCAGATATATTTATGCGAACTTCAATATAGTTACTGGGAGCTAAGCAAGTTATTATTAACTAAATGAAGACATTAGTTAATCCCTCTCTCTTACTGGGATCTATCTCTCACTTGATAATCTCTCTCTTACTCGCTTCTCTTCTCTCTCTCTCTCTCTCTCTTGTCACTACCATCTCTTTCCCAATATTTCCGTTCCTAAATATAAATGTATAAAATATAATAGTATATAATACGCTGCTGTCTTAATTTTCCTCTCTTAACTCGTCTTTCTTCTCTCTCACTTGATAATCTCTCTTCTATCTCTCTCTTACTCGCGCCTCTTCTCTCTCTCTCTCTCTTGTCTTCTATCTCCTGCTTTTTACACTTGAATACCATTACTCTTCTACATTACCTATAGGAATTAAACCACCATCATAGTTGGCAGTCTTAGACAAAGTTGGGTCATTACAAACTGCATGCAGCTCCAGGTAATCACCTAGGCATCCTAAGGGTCAGGTGATTGCCTGTGACGGTGTGACCCAAATCAAACTTACACTGCCCTACGAGTATTAAGATTGTATATAGCTTTAGAAGGGAAAAATAGTAGCATCTATATATCTCGCTTATCTAAATCCTAGAAAACCTTCATATTTGTCCTACTTTATCCACCTTGTTGACAAATAAAGTTGGTGTATATATAACCTCATAGCTTGTCTTTGGTGTTTAGGGTTTGTATACTCATAAAAAGAGTAAGGCTTTGGGACATTGTCAGTGCGTACTGCCTAGGCTAGTTTGTATGGTCATCTAGGCTTCCTTGGAGTCGACAACTGCCTAAGTGTTTTGTCAGTCGCTTTAGCAACCACATGGTCACCTAAGCTCCGCATAGGGCCCCTTATTCCCCAAGTGGAACTCACTTTCGTGTTAATGTCATGTTTCCTTTATAGCTCAGAAGTAGAAGGGAACCAAACTTGGAGATGACTTGCTTTGGAAGTGAAACACAAACCAATTTCTGCTATTCCGGGTTTTTATTGAGCATATCAAATCGAGATTTATGATAAGGTCAGCAAAGTTCTATTGGTTTTCTACCTTTGCTTTATATTGAGTTAGCATCAATGTTTCTCACATCCGATTATTTCACAGGAAAAAGATGGGTAAATTTTTTATAGCATGTCTATACTTGTTTGGTATTAAGATCCGACAATCTTATTTAGCTCTATATAACTCCTGACATCTTGATAAGTCCTTAGTAGAATATTGCATGGTAGCAGTTAGCACTTAGCAGTAACATTTAGCAGTTAATAGTGGCTATTATGTTACACTGAAATATATGTTTATTGATAGAGCTGGTATGAGTTAACCAGCCCGATTGCTTCTTAGAGGAAAACAGGTCACCTTATCTGGGCACGTGACATTTTTTTATATATCAAATGTGCCACTTGATGCCAAGATCATGATGTTTAGATCTGCAGTGCTGAAGATTGCATAAAAAACATCGCTATCGCATTATTAGAGTTGGTCAAATACTTTTAAAATGGCCACAGATCAATGTTTAGATCTATGCTGTCGAATGTTGCATAAAAAACATCGCTATCGTGTGATTGGAGCCAGTCGAGCGCTTTAAAAATGAACAGTTACCATGTTAATCTCTTTCACCTGTGTTAGTTGTTCATTTTAAAGGAATTTTGTTGACTTTAATCACATGATAGAGATGTTTTTTCGATGCCATCTTCGACATCACAGATCTAAACATCACGATCTTAGCATCGAGTGACACACGCTCAATAAAGAATAATGAACGTGTCCATACAAGGTGACCCACCCGTTTTCTTCTAAGAAAACACTGGATCAGTTACTCTATACCATCCCTTATATATATATATATATATATATATATATATATATATATATATATATATATATATATATATATACATAAAATGAGAATATAATTCTTAGGTTTTTCGTTGCATAGATAGCATGGTTCGATTTTCCTTCCAAATTTACCCATCAAAAGTTTTTTAAATGACAACATGGCAACAGTACGTATGAATGCATTTATTGCGAAAAGAAGATGGCTAGGGTCCCTTTATTTTTAATTCAAATTTCTTCACATGCTTAAACTATGACTACTTTGAATCAGATGATGGAGATCATTTTTCATCCTTTTTTTTTCATACCAGATCTTGAGATCAAGTTATTACCATCAGACGACCAGGTTTTGAATCCACAAGGAACACATGCTGAAAAGTGATCGGAGAACCACTCATCATGTTTTCCATGATCATATTATTTTTTGGGATGTTTGCCACGTGGAATCAAAACCTGGCCGTTTAATGGTCGGCCTATAATCTCAAGATCTATCGCGTCAAAGTTTGGGACGAAAACTCTGTCCATCGTCTGATTCAAAGCAGTCAATGACTTAAAATTACGTGAAACTCGAGTTGAAAAGAAAGAATCTTTGGTTCTAAATAAAGGTACCTGCAAAGGATACATATTGACCAATCTTGTTGAAAACAATCCCATTTATTGATAGGGAACCTTTACTTGGACTAATCAAATCTTTGAGGGACGTATGCTGAAAATTATTAACTACTTTGAATCTGTATGCTGGTTTGAATAAGACGATGGAGAGTGTTTTTCGTCCCAATTTTTCACAGGATAGATTGTGAGATTATGAGTGTATCATCAGACATTCAGTTTTTATTCCATGTGACACATCCTAAAAGGGATTTGAAAATCATATTTTAGCGTGGTGTGTGCCATGTGTTTTTTGGGTTAATTTTGTGGGATCTGAATCATGTGTAGTAAAACTGGACCGTCTTATGGTACACCCGTGATATCAAGATCATTTGTGTCCAAGATTGGAATGAAAACGATTTCCAACGTCTGATTCAAAGCGACCAATGGTTTTCGGTGTAGGTTCCCTTCGAGATTTGGTAGATGCAAATAAAGGTACCCCTTATGAAAGCCATTGAGAGAAGACATAATAGTCCTATGTTGTCCAATCAGGTGTTGGTAACTAACGCACGATGTTTCCTTCTTAACCTCAGTTTTATCTACTTGAACTGTTGACTGCTTTGAATAAGATGATGAAGATCACTCCCAGATTTTTATTCCAGATGACACATATCCCAAGAAGTTAACATAATCATGAGAGTATATCAATATGGTTCTTAGACTACTTTCTGAGATATGTGCTACATGGAATCAAAATTTTATATGTTACCACGCGCATCGCATGTGTACTGCCACTAGTGTATATATATATATATATATATATATATATATATATATATATATATATATATATATATATATATATATATATATATATATATGACGGAGGACAAACGCTAAAACCCCTAAATATGCGAATTTGGGATTAACCTTAGATTAAATTGATTAATGAAAATATTCGATTTCACCCAACACATGAAATAATCTAATGAAATTAATAAAACAACTAGGTTATTTCAATTTAACGTTCACATGCATTTATATTTCCTGATCTAGAAAAACAGATCCGATGACGGATTTGAGTTTCGATCTAGTTTAGGGCATCAAGCGATAGTTATGGTGTCGTCTCTTGACTCCTCAAAAGTTTGGGAAAATGAAAGCTCAAGGGATTAAAGTAATTAAAAGGGCAAATTAAAAGATTTGAACTAACAATATTTTGGGGGTTTTGGATTTTATAAAGAAACAAATAGAATGAATATTACCCAATGAATATTGGAGAAAAGATAGAACAAGAGGATAGAGGTCCAAGGCTTCACACCAAGGATTTCCGAGGCTTCTCACCAAGGCTGTACGTCGGCTTTACACCAAGTCGCATGAGAAATGAAAGAACACTCTTCAAATTTCGAAAGATTCGCTCATTCGATCGAAAACCCTTCACAAGTTCTTTAGGGTTTGCACAAAAGCAAACTCTCAATTTTCATTCAGTAAATCAACCCCTTTTACAATGTTATAATGACCTTATATAAGAGGTTTCAAAACAAATAAACCCTAAAACATAATAATTACGAAACTAGCTTAAAGCGACATACGAAATAAAAGAAACCTAGAAAACACTAAAAAAATGACTGCTCGACATGACTGCTCGAGCGACAATTGATGCTCGCTCGAGCGACTTATTCAAAATAAAATTTTATGCCTTGATATCTCGCTCGACCGACAACCACACTCGCTCGAGGGACTTGTGGCCGAAAGTTGGCCTTAGTTCTGAAGCTTTCTCCTTGCGCTTCGGCTCCTCCGCTTTTTCTGCAGCTGGACAATTTTTTGGCTCGAATCCAATGCTCTTGATCTTGATGTCTCCATCAATTCTACCCAGGTGGGAGAACTCATCCCCGATGAGTTATAGAACCCACGTATGGTATACTTTGAATACTCGTCTCTCGGCTTGCCCTTTCCATGTGGTGAGGTATGCATGCATTTTACCCGCGTTAGTAGTGAAGTTTGGGTACTCAAGACGCTCCTCATTCAACCTTTTCTCATATGGCTCGAGTGAGATACGGGTTATGAATTGGTTCAATGGACTTGGCTCGTTTGGTCGGGTAGCAAGGAATTTATCAAAAAGGTATAGTTGTAGGGCTTGGGATAGGTGTAGGATCTTCCACTGCAGCTATCGGATCAATGCCCTTGGCTAGAGGAAAGTCTAGACTTTCATCATGACCTATTTTCAAGGTCGGGAGAACTGCCACATGTTCGAGACTATCATGAATTCACGCACAATTGCCATTATTAAAATCATTAAATAAATTCTTTGCATTAGTGACATTCAGTTTATTTTCAGCCTTCAATAAAATCAGGTGGTTAATCCCATGCACGTTAGTATGCTAACACATCCCTACTGACTCTAACGATCCTTGTGTTATGGACACACTACCACCACTTTTTTCGGTTATAGGAAATTTCTTAATGCAACCTACGATTTTTACAGGAATCTCTCCCTCCTCATCACTTGGCAGTTTGACAGGTTCGTACACTTCCTCTTTTAATTCGTTGTCCCGCATGCTCTTGAATGATCAAGGTCTGAGCTTTACTGAGACATTGGGAGACAAAGTGACCAAAACCTTGGCACTTATATCACTGTTGTGGTACGCGCCTAGAACTTTCAACCAGTTGCCCTTTACCTTTGTCAATCTGAGGATTCACAGGTTTTGAGGATTGACTAGAGGCAGTATTTACCTTTTTCGTAGGATTAGATCGAAACTCGGGATTGGAGGATTTATATCGATCACTAACTGGAGCGTCAAGACACCTCTCTAGTTCTTGCACTCTAGCGTAGCACTCTTCTAGGTCCTCCATATGGTGAGGGATGAGTTCTTTTTGTAACTCCAGACATAGGCCAGTACGAAGCCTAGATAAGGTGACTTGTGGACTCTCATAGGCGTTGACCTGATATAAGTATTCCTCAAACTTGTTGATATATTCATCAACTGACATGTCTCTCTGCTTCAAACCATGCCAATGATCCATGAGTCGTTGATTGTAGGACAGAGGAACATATTTATCATGAGATTTTCCTTCATGTCCGCTCATGTGGTGATGGGTTCTCGATCGAGGGCTTCTCGACGTCGTTCTACACTTGTCCAATAAAGCTTGGCTTGCCTTACAAGTTTTATCTTGGCAAACCGCACTTTGAGCTCATCTGACATTTCATACCATTCAAAATAATGGTCAATGGCGGTTGCCAAATCTATGTAGATTTTGGAGTCAATCTTTCCTTCAAAAGTGGGAGCATTAACCTTAACCGACTTTGTAACTCTCTCATCTGGGTTGGGACGATTTTCATGCCTAGGAGGATCCCTCTTACGGTCATTGGTGTTGACTCTGTTATAATTTTCAGCGATGAGCTTATTGACTTATTCGACACGAGTTTCTAAAGCCTCATGCTGGGCTTGTTGATCACACAATTGTTGTTCC
The DNA here is from genome assembly GCA_021018995.1 of Chloranthus sessilifolius. Taxonomy (NCBI): domain Eukaryota; kingdom Viridiplantae; phylum Streptophyta; class Magnoliopsida; order Chloranthales; family Chloranthaceae; genus Chloranthus; species Chloranthus sessilifolius. Next base: position 49,923,418 of record CM037584.1, on the reverse strand, counting down.
ACTTGATCAAGGCGTTCATCCATCCGGGCTTGAAGCGCAGTATGACTCGTGGTCATCTTAGATGTAAGGTCTTTAATTAAGGGTTCTAGTTTACTGGAATCCATGGCGAAATGACCCTAAATGATGTAAAACAGAAATAACCCTGAAGCCTATATGACTCCGAACACCGTTAACCCTAAACTAAAATTGTGCTATGATACCAAACTGATACAGGACAAATGCTAAAACCCTTAATTATGCGAATTTGGGATTAACCTTAGATGAACTGGATTAATGAAAATGTTCGATTTCACCCAACACATGAAATAATCTAATGAAATCAATAAAACAGCTAGGTTAATTCAATTTAGCATTTACATGCGTTTATATTTCCCAATCTAGAAAAACGGATTCGATGACGGATTCGAGTTTCGATCTAGTTTAGGGCATCAAGCGACAATTATGATGTCTTTTGACTCTTCAGAAGTATGGGAAAATGAAGGCTCAAGGGATTAAAATAATTAAAAGGGCAAATTAAAAGATTTGAACTAAAATAATTAAAAGGGCAAATTAAAAGATTTGAACTAACAATATTTTGAAGGTTTTGGATTTTATAAAGAAACAAATAGAATGGATATTACCTGATGAATATTAGAGAAAAGATAGAACAAGAGGATAGAGGTCCAAGGCTTCACACCAAGGATTTCCAAGGCTTCGCACCAAGGCTGTTCGTTGGCTTCACACCAGTCGCATGAGAAATGAATGAACACTCAGATCTCGAAAGATTCGCTCATTCGATCGAAAACTCTTCACAACTTCTCTAGGGTTTACACAAAAGCAAGCTCTCAATTTTCATTCAGTAAATCAACCCTTTTTACAATGTTATAATGACCTTATATAAGAGGTCTCAAAACAAAAAAACCCTAAAACATAATAATTACGAAACTACCCTAAAGTGCTTATATACGAAATAAAAGAAACCTAGAAAACACTAAAAAAATCAAAGCTCGACATGACTCGCTTGAGCGACAACTGATGCTCGTTCAAACGACTTATTCCAGAGAAAATTTTGTGCCTTCCTTGATATCTCGCTCGAGTGATAACCAAACTCGCTCGAGCGACTTGTGGCCGAAAGTTGGCCTTATGTCTGAAGCTTTCTCCTTGCACTCCTGCTCCTCTTCCGCTTCTTCCGCAGCTGGACAATTTCTCGGCTTGAATCCAATGCCCTTGATCTTGATGTCCCCATCAATATATATATATGTGTGTGTGTGTGTGTGTACTTCTGTAGGTGAATTTGGTTTTATCTTTTGGTTTAACTATAGTGTATTAGCACTATACTGAAGTTCTAGTGACAATGCCTCCTAGGCGGTTCAGCTGCTTGAGGTTGCCTAGGGATTTTGACAGCCATGAATCACAATAGAAGGATTGAGAAGGTATAAGATAGGTAATATTTAGAGTTTAGATATGGCAATGGCTTGTTTGTTCTGCATATTTTGTTTTATGGCTGTGTCTAAATTAGTTGCTTCTGCAATGTAACTTTCAGGTTTAGTTATATGTAAATGAAAGACTCAAAAAGTTGCTGATTATAGTAGTAAACCTTTGATGGGTGAACTCATTTTCTCTTTTATGGGACTGAACTAGCATGGAATTTACAAATGGTGTTTGGAGTTATCACCAAAGATTATATTTAATTTCCTTTTTTAATACTCTTTGTCCCCTATATGTGATGATGCAAGTTTATAAAATCCATCTTTTGCATCTGAGTACGAATTTGGCAAGTTTATATATATATATATATGTTTCATGCAGGCATGGAGTTTTGCCTCTGACAGGCCACAGGGAATTTTTACTCGTTAGATCCTCACAAACTCAAGATCTGCCAGTACCGGTAACCAACAATTTCTCTCCAATGTCTTCATTCTCTCGTGCTTCAAACGAATGTACGCGTATGAAATTTAAGCCATGTTTGGACTCAAAAGGGTATCTATTTCATACTTCAAATTCCCCTCCTTGGATTGCTGATACAATACAAGGGTTTACGAAGAACCCTCCTCAATCACAAGAAAATGATACCGTTCCACAAACTCTCTTCACTGATATGATAGAATCCAGGAATGGTTTGCTGTTCAAGCTTCACAGGATGTATGTTGCTTTTTGTTCAGCTGGTCTTCTTATTTCTTTGCTCTCTTCGGCCATCTCAAGCCATCGTGCAGATATTCTTGTTATATCTTCTAATGGATCCCCAGATGCTGAAGTAATTGAACATGAGGACTATGAATCTCACCAATCAGGTGCAAGTTTATGGTCATTCTTCCTACCAGCTCTCTAGTTTCTTCTGATATATAGAAGGGTCATTTCACTTCTCATAGAGTTCACGGTACCTGTTCCAGGGGAGGAACTTGGTGTCTGTAGGAAACTTCAAAGGCATACTCGAAAACGGAAGAATTTTCTTCGACGGAAGGCAGCAGAAAATGCAGAAGTCAGGGCAAGAAGGATTCTCAAGGCATTAGTTCGGAGGGAGTGACTGCCATACTATCTCATGGTTATTTACTTCATTAACTCCTGTGCACCGGTACATATACATAGAGCCATATCTCGATACTCATTCACTGTTGTATATGCAGGGATGCACATTATTGCATGTACTCTGATTTGTATGCGTAATTTGATGAAAGATATAATTGGACCAATGAATTTAGGCGTGTCTGTACATGTGGGTGCGTGTACATGCATATATGACGGTTATTCATGGATTCAGGTTGTCCATCTTGCAGGCCATTATGTGGAGGCTCCACACTCAAACACCACACCCGTTGGACAATCTTAGCCTTCTGATCATGTGGCTGCATCTATTGGATGGTCGCATGGAACGAGCTCTCAATGATTTGGAGGAATCGTCCAGTCAGTGTATTTTTGGGCTGTAACTCTTCTACGTGTGGCCTGCAATGTTGACTGTTTGATCGTTAAAATCTTGTGCCATGTCTACCGTGGAAGAGCTGGGTACAAGTTAAGGTGTCTCTTTATAGTTAGGACACACACAGGATAAGAAATCCAACAGGGCGTAACTCAACCTCACAAAACCGGCTTGTAAGGTGAGGTTTGCCCAAAATATAAAGAGCCCAAGAAGGGCCAGCCCACTGCCGATGTGGGACAAATCCAACACGCCCGCACGTGTTGGCGAGATTGAGCCAAATCACGTGGACAAGAAATAGGTGACGTTGGGAGAAAGAACGACTCTGATACCATGATAAATCTGTGCATCCAACTCAAAATCAATTGGCCATGAGTGGAGGGCCCCAGGATATTACAAGGCTATAATTACCAGATGTGGGACTAAACTTCAACAACACACACAAATATCAACATGTTTATTCGTGTACAGAGTTGCACACTTGTTTATGCAGACATGTGCAAAATGCCTAAATGCTTATATTTTCTATATACACACAAAGAATATACACATGTTCGCAAACTTCATGTTTTAATAGTTCAGTAGTATTGGAATCCATGGGAACATAGACATGGGCATCTGTTAGTGTCAAACATAGATACAAGCAGGGATTTAAAGTCCAATTCATATCGGCATATCAGCTAGGTCCCAGGCCGCTACATATTTACGTATTGGCCAAATTAGCGGATATTTAAGCACTTTTTTTATTTATTTCAAAATAATAATAAAATATAAACTTATAATAAAAATGTTTGCAAATGGGCATTTTTGGTATTTTGTCCGAGTCATATCCGTTACTTATCGACCGATATGACTCGTTATGGGTGATATGATCCGATATTTGACCTGTTTAACTCGATATTGGGCCCATATAAAAGCGGGCTGCATATCCGTATCGGATGGGACCTAACCCGATACATATTGGCAGATATGTATCTGATGTGGCTGATATTTAAAGCCATGGATACTAGGTATCTGACACAGTGACAAGTGACATGTGATAATGTCCACCCACAAGATGTGTCCTCCATTGCAGTTATTTGAACTGAGTTTCCATGTTACATAGCTTAAGTACTTTGTATGATTTATATGAAAGCATGATTATTTATATCAAGCTCGCATACAGCTTACACATGTTTGACAGGAGCCTTGTCCTGCCCTACATTATGTTTGTCTATATTGGAATCCTGACTTGTCCCACACCCCCTAATGAAAAGTAATGTATGGTATAACCACATATACTACATATGCACGCACGAAGTGCAGGGTGCATTCATCACTATAAGATCTGGACGTAGATGCATGCATCTGTATGCACAAGTATGCTTACATCCATATAGGAGATGCATCTTTCTACAATATTGCATTCATGCATTCATGATATTAGAACATATAAAAACCGTCAACATGTGGAAATCAGCCATTATGTTCCTCTACAAGATGCTCATTGATTAAGTTCTTCCGTTTTTCCCTTTTGCTCTGCAGATATAGCCTGTTAAAAGGACTCCGAATCCATTTACCATTGCTGTTGCCTTGTGCTAACACCATCACATCCTACTTGTTTGTGAAGTTGTGAGCCACCTTGGGAGCTCTTTCTGCTTCTTAGCTTGCCAGGTATGACCTTCCCACTTGACCTAATCGTGAATTGCAATTATGCATTTAGGACCAGTTGAATGCCATTTACTTCATTATGGTTCATTTCAATTGGCAGAACAGAAAGTAGGAGAAAAAGTATTACCAGCTGAAGCAGAATACGAAGCCATTGCTCATGGAGCTTGTGAACTTCTATGGCTTAATCTGATCTTATCACTGAGATTGAATTTCTTGTCAGTGGGCCTATGCCTCTTCATTGAAATAATGAAGTTGCAGAAAAAAATGCATTTGATGCTATCTTATATAAGAAGATTAAGCATGTTGAATCACATTTTGTAAGGGAAAGGCTTGGGATAAGACTTTGGAGCTTATTGACGTGTCTTCTTCCTAAAAACTTGTAGATGTGTTCAATAAGCCTCTCAGCCCATGGTTCTTCAAGGCATAATGATCAAGCTGGGCATTCATGATATGCATGATCCAGCTTGAGGGGGAGTGTTAATAATGGTGTACTGTCAACATATTATATATTTGTTGTGTAGTTACTAATAGTGGGTGTGTATAATATTTTGGCATACTAATATAAAAGCAAGAGTGGAATTTTTTCATACTAAGCTATTCAACCCCAATCTCCTCTCTCTCTCTCTCTCTCTCTCTTGTCCTTTCTTCTTCTTCAGCCTAACCCTAGCCCTAACATCTAAAAACCCTAGATAACTTAATCTAAGTCCATCTTCTCCCTCTAAAATCACATAACACACTTGATGAAACCCCGTGTTGCTTTTCCACAATCAATGACCTGTTCCAATTCTTCCTTTGGAACAGGTTGGTTATCATATATGAACTCGTCATCATAAATGTTAATGGCTAACTTTCCATGTCGGAATCAATTGTATCAAAATGTTTAAAACTAGGTGACCCCAAAATAAGGGTCACCTGCTGGACCTGAACACAGTCCTGTTGAGTGTTTAGAATCTATTTATTAAAATATTGGCATTATATATTATCAAGTTTCATGCAGCTTTCTGTCGATCGTATGATGTTTAATTCATTCTATTTAAGAGGCAGCCCGGCTTATGCAGATGTTTCAATATCTTATAACTTTACTTATCATGTCCATCAACTGGAAATATTTGGAAGACAAGTAATAGATTGCATTTTCTGGCACCTATGCTCATTAAATCAGGAACATTCATTCAATGGATCTCTCTTGATAGGCTACTAACCAAGAGATGAAATTGATGGATGACACTAACCTTAGATCAATGCACTTTTTTGTGCCCCCATTGCTCCGTAGTTGAGGGATTGCGTTGCCCATGCTTAGGGGATTAATGGGTTGGTTAGGATAATCCAAAATTTCTCATTTTCTTATTAGGCTGTTGTAAACCCAAGTAGTGGCCCATCAAAGTGATGATCAATACTAAGAATGTGCAGCAGTCCACTAACGGGGGAAAGGATCGGGTATGGTAATGTTAATATGTTATGCATTATGAATGATTCATCAAGTTAAAAAAATGGCAGATTTACTAACTTGACCTTAGGATTAATTTGGCTACTGCTTGGATGGACCATGGCTCAAAAACAGAAGTGATCCGGCCTTCGTGACTGCCCAGATAGTAGGCTTGTTTGTGAGGCATTGCGCATTGTTAATCGTCAAAATGTAGTCAACTGATCAGATTGCAAGATCTGATAGATGTGATTTTTGCATATGGCCCATGGATTGTGTAGAAAAAATGGCAATCGAAAAACACACAAAACAGGCAAAATGCAAACACAAGATTTATGTGGTTCGGCAAATTGCCTACGTCCACGGTTGATGTTGAGCCCTTGCACTAATATGTGAAAACTAGGGTTACAAATATTTCAGATCTCACCTCACTCAATATAGAAATCGAGTTTCCTTTAATATAATCCTAATTTATAATTAGAGTTTATATCTAATACAATATATAACCGCCCAATATAGAATATGACAAACGTATAACTGCGCAACTGTGGCTGGGTGTACAGTCCAACCTGTTGATCAGAACCGAGTCCAACCTGTTGATTAGAACCGTAAACAGAATTCAAGGCACAATCTCAATAGATTGGATGATTTGGATCCTCTTAACCCAAATCAAAGAATTTATTGTTTATAACATCGTACTAAATCATGTAGAAAATGTACTTTCTGTTCACTTGTCCTCGTCTAAGAGTGAATAAACCTATGTAACATTGACGACAATGGTTCAACAAAGATGGTGTCTGGTAATTTAGATTGTAAAGGATTATCAGTCATAATGTTCACTGCACCTCTTGTTTTTTTCCCAGGTGAATTTGTAAAAAAACACCTATAAAGTGAGGTGGAAAGCCCCTTTGAATCATCGTCATTACGCAGAAGTAATAATCTGTAGCATCTATTTGTCATATGTTTCCTACATTGCTTGTTCATACCATCTGTTATATTTTAATAAGTTTTTTTTTTTTTTAATTTATAGCACATTATATAACCTTATTTGCTTCTAATAAATTTGATTTGTGTGGGGGTTAGGTCTGTAGCACAAGTGGAAAGTGCATGATGAAATATGTTGGAAAATGGAAGTATCACTATATCACATGGAAAAATCATCTTTAAGGTTATTAGGGTAGGGCTCTCAATGGGCCGGACCAGCCCGGATTTTGGCTTGCACCCAGCCCGAAAAAAGTGATATTTTTTAATTAAGCAAATCCGGACCAGTATCCGGACCGGGCTAAGCATGTTGCAACCCTGATAAATCTGGGCCGGGCCGAGCTTGGGTTGAGTGTTGCAACATCCGGCCCGCACCCGGCCCTGATATTATATATATGTATTTAAAATTATAATTTTTTTTATATAGTTAACTATGATTTACTTAAATGCTCTGAGATTAAATCGTTGAATGGTTTAAACTTGGGGCATTTAAGTTAAAAGCGCAATAACCTTGTGCATATGTTTTGGTTGGACAAATTGGATGGCTTAATTTATTTTCAAGCAACCGTTGCATAGCTTTTTAGTTACACAACTTGGATGACTTGTTAATAGATTTTCAAGCAACCGTTGTCCGTTATAACCGTTGTGCAACAAATTAAAAGAAAATATTTGAATAAAATCATGTACCTCGAGTCTTTATAATGGTAATATAATTACTTAATTAAAATTTTAACCTTCTTCAAACTTTTATCACAAAAAAAAAATACCCAACCCAATTTTATTAGAAAAAACAGCCCAAAAAAAAGTCCAACCAAATTTTATTAAAAAAAAAACAGTCGGAAAAAAACTCGAAAAAACACTCAAGCTTGACCCTGCCCGATAGGGGTTGGGCTTGGGCTGAGTACATTGTAGCCCTGGTTAGGGCCAGGCTGAAAAAATTGGGAACCCGGCTCAGGTAGGTTAGGGCCGGATTGAACCCCAACCCGGCCCTAATCCAGCCCATTGAGAGCCCTATATAAGGGATCTGCTCTTGACGTGTAAGCAATACACATAATCAATTCTCTGTCTAGAAGTTTCTGCTGTCATTATATATATCAATTGTAACAATTGCTTACATGTAATGAATAAAAATATCTTTTCTGTTGCCCTAAAAACTCTACATGGTATCAAAGCATCTGAGCCGTCATTTTCTATCTTCTTCCTCTTTTCAATTCCATTTTCCTCCTTACGGCTCTTGCTCTTGCGAGCTCTCTTCGATCCAATGACCGCTGCGATGGCGTTTGCATCGCAGCACTCCAATCTTCCTCAAGGCTGCTCTTCTTTGTCTCCAATGTTCATTCTTTGGTTCCCGTGAAGTTGGAATCCTCCAACTATGCTACTTGGAAGACATAGATGAGGAATGCTCTCAAAGCTAATCTTCTTTTGGGTTATGTAGAAGGATTAATTCCTTGTCCAAGCCTTGGTGTTGCTGATCCCTCTGGTTTCACAATGCCTAACCCTCAATTTGCTATCTGGAATACCATTGATAGCCATTTGTTGAGCAGTATATCAGGTACCTTTTCTCCCTCAGTTCTTCCTCATTTCCTTCAATTTGAGCATGCCTTTGAGCTTTGGAGTGCCCTTGCAACAAGATATGCAGCTCTCTCTCGCTCCCATATTCATGAACTCAAGTTCAAATTAGCTACTTCAAGAAAGGGGCTCTCTCTATGGCTGCATATCTTTATCAGATTCAAGTGATATCTGATAAAATGGCTGCTACTAGCTTCCCTATGGATGAAGAAGATCTAGTATTTCACACTCTTCAAGGGCTAACTGGTGAATACAATCCATTTAAAACATCAATTCGTACAAGAGTTGAACCGATCACGTTGCTTGAGCTTCAATCTCTTCTGGAATCTGAGGAGATTCATGTTGGGCTTGACAATCTTACTCTTCAGCCATCAGATCCTACCTCTGCCTTCATCGCTACTACTGGTCGTTCTGGTTCTTCCTCGTGCTTCAATGAACGATTTGGTGGTCGCGGATACTCTAACCACCAGGGGGGGCAAAATCGCTTCAATCGTTCGGGTGGTCGTGGAAGATCTCATCAATTTTACTCCTCAGCTCCTAACCGCCTTAGCTGCCAAATATGCGGAAGATCCAACCATGTAACAATTGATTGTTGGTATAGGGCAGATCTCAACTATAGAGGAACCGATAATCCTTCTCAAGCCCTTGTCGCTACAACACCACCTTCTCCGGACCCTACTTGGTATATGGATTCAAGGGCCAGCAATCACATTACGAATGATATCTCTAATCTCTCTTCTTGCAGTGAGTATCAAGGATCGGATAATGTCTCTGTTGGAAATGGCACTCATCTCCCCATTCAACACACTGGATCTGGTTTGCTCCCTACCCCTTCTGGATCTCTTGCTGTCTCCAACGTCTTGCACGTTCCTGGTATCTCATACAATCTCTTATCTGTCCATAAAATAGCTAGAGATAATTGTTGTTCTTTTACTTTTGATGCCTCTGGTTTTACCATTTAGGATCAAGCAACCAATCACATCATATTCAGGGGGCCATGTAAGCGTGGGCTTGATCCCTTCCGCTCAGCTTCAGTGTTCGCATCACCTCCAACCAATCGCTCATCATTTGCTTTTGTTTGCTTTAAAGTTCCAGCTTCATTATGGCATCAACAACTAGGTCACCCGTCTGCTTCAGTTATCCGAATTCTCGCAAATAGTTTTAGTGTTTTAATTTCAAAACCATTTACAATTACTTGTATTGATTTTCAAATTGGAAAGAGCCATAAGCTTCATTTTCCTTCTTCTACTACAATTGTAAAATCTCCTTTTCAATTAATACATGGTGATGTTTGGGGTCCGGCTTCTATTCCGTCTTTTATGGGTTTTAGATATTATTTGTTGCTCATTGATGACTATTCTAAATTTTCATGGCTTTATCCTTTAAGACAGAAATCCGAGGTTGCACAAAAATTCATGGAATTCAAATCCTTAATTGATACACAATTTAATAAGTTCATAAAAAATTTTCGGATAGATAACGGTGGTGAGTTCGTCAATCATTCTCTATCTTACTTTCTTCTCTCGTATGGTATAGTTCATCACCCCACACTCCTGAGCAAAATGGAGTTGCCGAGCGTAAGCATCGACACTTAATTGATACCACCGTTACTCTACTTCATCAATCCTCTATACCCACAAATTATTGGTTAGATGCACTCTATACCTCTGTTTTCCTTGTGAATAGGTTACCCAATTTTACACTTAATTCCAAGTCTCCATTGAACTTTTTCACTCTCTTCCTGACTACTCTTGTTTGCGGGTTTTTGGTTGTTGTTTTCCATGGTTAAGGCCATACACCTCTCATAAACTCCAACCTCGATCCCAACGCTGTGTTTTTCTTGGTTATTGCCCGTTCTCTAAAGGCTATAGATGCCTAGACATTGCCACAGGAAAGGTGTATACCTGTTGCCATGTTACCTTCTTCGAGCACCTATTTCCCTTTTCCACTAATCCTCATTCTTCCATTTCTCCATCACCGCATATCTCTCACATCTCCTCTTCTACTGCTTATTCTTCATCAGCTGCTGCCTCTTAGCTAACTACTCAACAAATCTCTGACTCCCTTACTCAGTCTCCCCTTCCTCATTCACAAAACTCTTCTCCTATAATTTTTTCTTCTTTGCCTACTTCCCCACCTTCCCCTTCTGCACCTGCTCTATCATCTTCACGGTCATCTTGATCCTATCAATTCTCACTGCCCCATTTCCCCCCACACCTCCAATGATCAGGCGTCATCCTCCTCTCAAGCTCCTTCTACCAACCCTGCACCTTCTCATCATCCTATGCAAACAAGGTCCAAAAGTGGCATCTCAAAGCCGAAACAGATTTCCTCTTTGGTTGCAATCTTTGAACCGACTACCTACAAGGAGGCTGCCATGTCTTCTAATTGGCGTGCAGCTATGTCCTCTGAATTTCAGGTCCTGGTCTCACAAGGTACTTGGACCTTAGTACCCCAACCTGTTGCTCGGAACATAATTGGTTGTAAATGGGTCTACCGTATCAAGCACAATGTTGATGGGTCTGTTGCCCGCTATAAAGAGAGGCTTGTTGCCAAAGGGTACAACCAAGAAGGTGTTGATTACACGGAAACTTTTAGTCCGGTCGCGAAACACCTTACAATCTGAACTATTCTTGCATTGGCTCTTCATTTCAACTGGCGAATTCAACAACTTGATGTCTCCAACGCGTTTCTTCATGGTCAATTACATGAAGATGTGTACACGAAGCAGCCCCCTGGTCATATTGATCCTTCTTTTCCTCATCACGTATGCAAGTTGAACAAAGCGATTTACGGCCTTAAACAAGCACCAAGAGCATGGTTTGCAGCCTTCTCCACTTTTCTTCTCATGGCTGGGTTTTGTAACAACACTGCCGATCCCTCTCTATTCATCTGTCATCAAAATCGTGACATTCTTATTGTTCTTATATATGTCAACGATATCCTTGTAACTGGGAACAATTGTGTCTCCATCAGTCGATTGATAGATCGCATGCACTCAACCTTCTCGATGAAGAATCTTGGGCATCGCAACTATTTTTAGGCATCGAAGTAATACATGCACCAAATGGCTTTCTCTTATCTTAGGCCAATTATGCTGCTGCCCTCCTTCGTTGAGCTGCCATGACAGATTGCAAGCCTTGTGTATCTCCAATGGTTTCATCCAAGCATCAACTCCTCATTGCCACTGTATCCGAATCCCAGTCTCTATCGGCAACTTGTGGGTGCTCTACAGTACCTTGCGATCACTAGACCAGACCTGGCTTTCGCGGTAAATTTAGTATGTCAGCACATGCATAATCCACAAGTCCATCACTTTAATGCTGTCAAGCGAATACTTCGACTTATTAAAGGGACTGCGCACCATTGCTTGCATTTTCATCGAGGCCCTCTTACACTAAATGCCTTCTCGGATGCTGACTGGGATGGAGACACCACATATCGCCTCTCCACTACAGGTTTCTCTCTCTTTCTCGGCCCCAACCTCCTATCTTGGTGCGCCAAAAAGCCGCACACAGTCGCCCGATCTTCAACAGAGGCAGAATATCGATCACTCGCTCATGTTGCTATTGAGCTTGCTTGGATGAAAATGTTACTTGCTGATCTTCGTCTTCCTATTTTCTCTACCCTCACCATCTGGTGTGAAAATATTTCTGCGATTGCCTTGGCTTCAAATCCGGTCTTTCATGCTCGCACGAAGCATATTGAAGTAGACTATCATTTCATTCGCAAAAAAGTAGCTAATAGAGCTAGTTGTTCATCACATTTCGTCTACAGATCAAGTTGCCGATATATTCACCAAGCCCCTTCCAACCCAAATATTTAAGTTTCTTCAAACCAAACTGATGGTCGATCCTCCTCCCATCAGTTTGTAGGGGGATGTAAGCAATACACAGAATCAATTCTCTGTCTAGAAGGTTTTGCTGTCATTATATATACTAATTGTAACAATTGCTTACAAGTAATGAATAAAAATATCTTTTCCGTTGCCCTAAAAACTCTACATATATATATGATGGACCTTTATTGAGAGGCTTGCCCTACTAACATTATTTCATACTGAGAAGCAGGGATCATTTATTTCTCTTCATTAGCTGTTTCCCTTTAATTCAGCCCCCAGATATCAGTTTGAAGACTTGTCCAAGTAAGCACCTAGTTCATTATCTTTTATATATGTTTAGAGCATATTGCGGTGCTGTTTGCTTATAATAATATAAAATGGATTGATGGGCTATCACCGACTTCAATGGATTATATTGACCTCTCACTGTCAGAAGCTGGCACCTCCCAGTTTCTGACATGTAATTATGAGGCTTTTTAACATTTGTTTAGTTAAGATGAGATGAAGCCGGATATGAGAGTCCCTCTCTAATATAATTTTAGGGTTTTGGCTAGGTCTGATCAAATGAAAATGAACCCTAGATGGGGTTCAACCGGTTTTAAAACCCTTTGTTATCATGATTTTTTCAATGAACTTCAAAATCCCAAATGCCTGTAATTGCATGGATACCATGGTCACTAAGCAATGTACTTGGTGTGCTCTTTTTGACCCTAATGCCTTGTTTGGTAACCCGAGTTCGGGTTATTTTTAGCTGGAAATTTCAAATTTCCCAAGAAAGTAATATTTCCAAGTGTTTGGGGGAGAAGTGGGTCCCACATATCTCGGGCAAAAAAAAAAAAACTCGAATGATAAAACCTACTGATTTTACGCTGGAAATCCTTTTAGCCCACGCGTTGGTAAAAACGATAGGCTAAGAGGGCCCTCATCTTCTCCTTCGTCGACGCCGAAAGCCAGCCCCCATTGCTCTTCCCCATTTATTCTCTATCTACAACGTTTCTCTCTTTTTCTTGTAGCTGCCTTTGGCTAAGGTTTCAGTACCGTTCGATCGTGTGATCGAATGGTGGAGGGCAAGTTCAGAGGAGGGAGACGAATCTGGTTCAGAGCTGCCTTTCTCGTGTTGTCTTCTCACGTTAGGGCTTGGTGATGGTGTGACAACTCAGAAAATGGGGGGTCTTCAATCCTATAAGATTCAACCGAGTCACGGAGACATGACGATTCGATTGAAACCATCGTCTCTAACAAGGTTCATCAGATCCAATCAAACGAAAGAGGTTAGATTTTCATTTCAAATAATGTTCCTCTATCTTCTCAAACCACAAAAATCTGCAGCTACTCCATCTCCTCAAGCATCCTCATTAATAATTTTTTTTTGCATAAGTTTTCTTGTTGTTTTTCTTTCTATATATGTTACTTCCTCTCTCTCTCTCTCTCTCTCATTCTTTGATTTTTTAATGAAAGAGTAGCCATTAATTCTGTTCTTCTATGTCGCCTAAATATTTGTTTTTAATCAATTTTAGTGGCTGCTTTTTTATACATCTTTGTTGCTGCACTCGTTGAATTTTACAGGTATTTTTTTTAGAGATATGTTCTTTGTTTGATTTTTTTTTTTTTTCTGTTTTGGATTTACCTGTAGATCGGATCATTTTTTGGGGTTTCTGATGCATCGGGTAATTTTTTAGTGGGGTTTCAGATACACCGGGCATTTTGTTAGTGGGGTTCGATAGATCGGGCATTTTTTGTAGATAGTCTTTCGTGATCTAGTGAACGATTGATTTTTCTTTTCGATTAGCGCTTCTTATATGATTTTTAGTTTGGGTTTGGTTGCTTTGCCAATATTTGGAAGTTAGTTTCTTTCTTCGTTAATTTGGGGATTTTTTTTTTTAAAAGTTTTAAGGCTTTTTTGTTATGTTAGGGTGAAAATTTGTATTTATGGCCATTTTGAGATGGAATTGATGTTTTTTTTTTCTTTTTTTTATCTTGGGTACATATTTTTGCAATTCGATGAAGGGTTTGGTGATTTGGGTCCCTTAGATACTTGCACAACATCTCCTATTCATAGATCTGCTTGCATTTATCTGACTAAACCCAAAAGTATCCATCTTTGAAACAGGGATGAAAGATTGCACTTTTTTAATCATTCTTTATCCTGTGGTTGTTATTTTTGTTTAATTTTTTTAGATACATCTATTTTATTAATATTTTTTTATTTTTGGTGTGATAAATGTGACATTGAATTAGAGGAAATAAACATTTGAAAGTTGTTGTTTTCTCTCTAGTAAATTGATTACTATTGTTTTTATATTTTGGTTCCAGTCAAATAATCCAAGAATTCAATGTAGGGACCCATAATGACCATGCATCTGTTGATGGTAGTTTTGTTTGAAAACTCTGTTCTACAATAATAGTTTATGCTGGCTCTTATCTTGTGTAAATAGTTGCAGCATAGACTAGAAGACTTTAGTGGGAGGTGTGGTTAGCTTGTCATTTAAGGAAGCAATATCACCAAAACTTAATTTTTAATTGTAAAGCTTTGGGATCCTTATACACATCTAATGCTCCTATTTCCAGCAACTTCTACACCAAATGTAGGCCAAAAAAATAAAATTAAGTAAAAAATATAGCAGTTTCTTTTCTTACATTCATCATCAACCAGAAAATAGAATCTTTTTAAAAAAAACAAAGGGATAACAAGATATAAATATATATGTATACCTTGTTCCAATCTAACCCATCAGAAGAAACTTGTTTGGAGCTAAGACCCATATCGTGTAAACAAGAAACTCGAATAAGTTTTGTAAGGAGCTGAATTATGGGTTGTTGGGTTGGTTAGGTAGTGTGGGATCCAATAATCTCTTATACATCTCTCTCTTGCCTCTTGCATTTATAAAAACGCTCTCCTTCCTCTCTTTAAAATGCGCTTTTAACGGGTCTAAATTTATAAAACTTTGGATTAAATTGTCTCAAATTAAGCAATGCACCATTTCCTTACATTGTAATTATCTATCAAAGAAATATTAAGATATTTCATTAAGCTAATGACCCCTGTTAATTTTTGCGATACATTCTCATCTCCTGTGTATACATTTAAAGCAAGTAATAAGATTGCAACAATAACATCATCTATCGGTTAGGTCTGCGCATAAGGGTGAGCGAAAAATTTCGTTTGGACACGAAGCAAGAGGACATTTTAGTCAAGGAGATGGTGAGCAAATTTGTTAGAGGTAGGAGATTGGAGGGAGGATGGACAAAGAGAGCATGGGAGGAGGTTTTATCCCATTTGAATAGCCACCCATTGTTCAAATGTCAGTGTGACTATTGTGAAAGACCATGTCTACAATAAAATTCGGACACTTAAGAAACACTATCTTGCGATGAACAAACTCATTGCAGCAAGTGGGTTTGGATGGGACAAGGTCTCAAAAAAGGTTGTTGCTGAACCTGATGTTTGGATGACATATACCACGGTGAGAAATTGATATGTAATAATTAAACATCTCTAAGAAGCTATTATATTTCCTATAATCTCAGATTATTCAAGCCTTCACTTTTGCTCCTACAATCTCGTGCAGAACAATAGTTGGGCGAAGAAATACAAGAAGGATAAAGTGTGTGATTGGGAGACCCTTTAACTGATTTATGATGACAGTGTTGTTGATGGGAGGGATGGCATGCACGCAAGCGACCCACCTCCTCAAAACGTTCGCCAAACACAAGATTCTCCCAATCTCATGAATATGACGGATAATATGCCTGAGTGGGATGATTTTTTTGGGGGGCCACCCACGCGAGAGCCAGCCTCCCCCTTCACGGCTGAGAGTACGCCTCAGGGATCCAGCGGATCATTAGGTAAAAGAAAGAAGGGGGATGCTTCTTCCAGCTCTCGTGGGAAGAAGCAAACAGTGAATGAATCCATATTGGAATGCATGGATGACTTCAGAATTACCCTTAAGGAGTTCCTCCACAAGCCGTCGCCTCCGAGCGTGCATGAACAGTTCCATGCAACATTGTGGGCAATGAGGGTAGAGAATGAGATTGACGATGCACTATACATGGCCTCATGCATTAGACTTACAGATGAGTCTATCGCCAAGACCTTCCTGGCCATGCCTCCCAATTGGCGTAAATTGTATTTGTGTAATTTGCTTCAAATCCCATGTATCCCCCCGCCCAATGACCCTCCGCCTCAATGAAGTTAAAATTAATATATCGTATATTTTATTTCTGTGTACTGTAATTGAATCTATATGTTGTCTTTAATGCGTTTTTTATAATTATCTATCTTAATAATAATCATACGATCGACTTAAACCATGTAGGCTTAATGGATCCTGTTGATCATGATGCGGAAGTGATAGTATGGTTGACCGTGGGCATGTTGATGCAGTCTATGTGGTACTTGTGGAACAATCAACCTGAACGACAGATCGTACACAATTCCATCTTGACTGGTGCAATGTACATCGACCAAACCTTAAACGGAGCTCCGAGGGTGTCGTACGAGCTCTTTCGTATGCGACCACCTGTATTTCGCAGACTATGTTTTGTATTTAGAGAGCGACAGTTACTTAGGGATTCTCGAGAATTAACGGTTGAGGAGCAACTTGCTATATTCCTTTTCACCATATCTCATAACGAGTCAAATCGATGTATGCAAGGCCGGTTTCAACACTCGGGGGAAACAATCAGTCGATACTTCAATCTCGTTTTGGATGGGATCATGCAACTCCATGATGCATATATGGTGCAACCAACAGGAGCAATTGTCCCAGATAAGATACTAAGCGATTCACGATTCCATCCATATTTTAAGGTAAGGATGAGGCAAATAAAATATAATACACGCGTTTTACATTAAGTAGAGAGATGTTAAGCCACACCCTCATTGCGTTGTGATTTATATGTTTCCAGGATTGTATTGGGGCCATTGATGGGACTCACATCCCAGTCTTTGTTAGCCGATCTAAAGCAGAACGGTTTCGCGGACGTTTAAAGAAAACAACACAAAATGTGTTAGCCGCAGTCTCCTTTGATATGCTCTTCACATATGTGGTGGAGGGACAGCCCCTGACTCCCGTGTCCTTACAGACGCTTTAACTAGGGAGCATTGCAAATTACATGTGCCCAATGGTAAGCACTACCTCGTCGACGCAGGGTACGCAAACATGCGGGGCTTTCTCACCCCCTATCGAGGTGTTAGATATCATCGTGGTGATTGGAACAGTGCAAACCCCGCTGAGACTGAGAAGGAGTTGTTCAACCTTCGACATTCATCATTACATAGCGTTGTGGAGCGCACTTTGATTGTATAGCGGTAGCGCTTCCCGGTACTTAACGTTCAAATCAAATATCCTCTCAAGACTCAAATAAAGATATGCATTGCTTGTTGTATAATCAACAATTTCGTGAAAGTGGAGGGAGGAGAGGACCCATGTTTTGATGCGTTTAGGAACGTACATCTAGGCGTCGGCGATGATGAAGAAGAATATGTACTGACCCTTTAATTTGTGCCACACAAAGCGAGGGAAAGTCGGGAAGCTGCAAATGTGTTTCGTGATAAACTAGCGAGGGATATGTGGGAAGATTTTAATCGTTGATTCAATTAAAAATGACTAGTAGTAGTATTGTGTTGCATTTCAAGAGGATCTCAAAAACTTGCACATGATCTTGTATTTAATCCTTCAATGTATCGTGTTTAATAGAATTATTAGAATTATTTCAATCTTCCTATCCTTATTACTACAAAAACATATTTCATTTGGTATTGAATTATTTCAACTTTTGCTCTAATAATAGTTATAACTTATTTTTCTTTGATGTGCATATAGCTATGTCTCAGGGAAGCACACAATGTTCGTCATCCACACCCAAAAAGATTAAACCTCGTAAGAGGGTTCCAATAATATACGTCTCAGCTGACTCTCCTGTCCGTCCCCTTCATCCCCCTCGACGACCAATACGCGAAATTATCGATCTGACCTCCGATGAGGAGATAGAGGCTCCAGCAATCCCCATGGCTACAATTCAGTTGCCAATCTTGGTACGTACTGTAGCACCCTGTCACGGGGTTGCACTTCCGCAACCTCAGTCCCGTGCGGCACCTAACGCACGCTTCGCTAGGTCAGCCTACTTCTGATAACAATCGTCGCGAGGGCGTCCTTTGACGCGCTTTCAACCCGCGCGGTGCTTCGCTACCGCCTGCAACGAAGCCAACCCTTTCTGCACATCAGCTCTGATACCACCCGCCTAGAGGACGGGAACTCCTCCCAACATGGTTGCCTCTATTTCACGGCCTACCATTCGACTCATCGTGCCCCTTACGACACGCCAATACGCTGCCGCGCTAACTTGTCTGCTTGCTTCACCACATGCCTTTGCACTAGTACCTCGCTACTTTCTTGAACCAAGCCCACAGCCTTGTGCCTCGCGCTCGCGTGTCCAACTGAGTCCCACGCAGCTTGCCTTCGTGTGCGTTCCAAATTACTAGCACACGTTCATCTTTAGCCCACATGCTGTCGTGCTCAACTGAGTCCCACGCAGCGCCTTGGAGTTCTCACGCGAGGTTGCCCAGCCGTATGCACCGCGACGCGTAGTCCGGAGCCATACATCAACCTCCCTCGGGTTCCACACGGCATCGCTGCGTCGACGTCCTAGGCCCACCCTTTCAGTGAGACACTGCGCCTCCGGCAACGCAGGCCCGTGTCGGGGAATAGCTCTCTAGCTCCCTTCCCCTATATAAGGGTAAAACAGTCATTCAACCAGAATGGCAGGAGAACCTCAAACCTATTGGTTTGACATACCGTAACGCCTCATGCATCGCTAGCCCACCTTGGCTATGTCGCGTCCGTGACACTCCGCGTCATACCCTCATGCGACCGTGTCACGTCCTCGCAGCGCGACCACGTCGCAAGGCAACATGGCCCCATGTCGCGTGCCCTCCTGGCACCACATGTCGTGCCACGTGCACCATGCTGCAAGCTCGAGTATTGGCCCCATCACATCCTCCACCACTCCATAAAATGTCAACGTCCTCGTTGGCGCGTCATGATGGATGACCCGACCCGCCAACTCCTCCCAGCTTGTTCGCATCTCATTTCTAGTTCTTAGGTCCGCACCTTCCCACAAGCTCCCCACTGTCACCCCGGTAGGGTCAACTTGGTTTTGCTGTCACAAGGCCCTCACCTGTTAACTAGCTCAGGGATGTCGCGTGTCTTCTTGACACCACATCGCGTGCCTCCGCACCACTTGTTCAAGGATGTCGCGTGCCCTCTTGACACCACATCGCGTGCCTCCGCACCAATTGTTCAAGGATGTCGCGTGTCCTCTTGGCACCACATCGCGTGCCACCGCACCAATTTGCTCATAGCATCATCACTTCTGGATCGAACTTGGCTCTGATACCAAAATGTCACAGGGTCGCACTTCCACCTAACGCACGCTTCGCTAGGTCACCTACGATAACAATCGTCGCGAGGGCGCCCTTCGACGCTTTCAACCATGCTTGCTGCCAGCTGCAACGGCTCAACCCTTTCAGACATCGGCTCGATACGCCGCGCCAGAGGCGGGAACTCCTCCCAACATGGTTGCCTCTATTTCACGGCCTACCATTCGACTCATCGTGCCCCTTACGACACGCCAATCTGCATCGCTGCGCTAACTTGTCCTGCTCAAGCTTCACCACATGCCTTTGCACTAGTACCTCGCCGCCAAACCAAGCCTACCTTGTGCCTCGCTCGCTGCGCGTGCCCAAGAGTCCCACGGCTTGCCTTCGTAGCGTTAATTACTAGCACACGTTCATCTTTAGCCCACATGCTGTCGTGCTCAACTGAGTCCCACGCAGCGCCTTGGAGTTCTCACGCGAGGTTGCCCAGCCGTATGCACCGCGACGCGTAGTCCGGAGCCATACATCAACCTCCCTCGGGTTCCACACGGCATCGCTGCGTCGACGTCCTAGGCCCACCCTTTCAGGCCTAGGAGACACTTGCGCCCCCTCTGGCAACGCAAGGCCCCGTGTGCGGGGGAATAGTTCTCTAGCTCCCTTCCCCTATATAAGGGTAAAACAGTCATTCAGCCAGAATGGCAGAAGAACCTCAAACCTATTGGTTTGACATATCGCAACGCCTCATGCATCGCTAGCCCACTTTGGCTATGTCGCGTCCGTGTCGCGACCGTGACGCTCCGCGTCATACCCTCATGCGACCGTGTCGCGTCCTCGCAGCGCGACCACGTCGCAAGGCTAACATGGCCCCATGTCGCGTGCCCTCCTGGCACCACATGTCGTGCCACGTGCACCATGCTGCAAGCTCGAGTATTGGCCCCGTCACAACCCGCTCCAACGACACCTTCAGTAGGCCAGACTAGTGGACACTCTCGAGTGCAGGCAGTTGAAAAGGAACAACAAAGGAGTGCCAACAAGCGTGAGCCAAAATCGGTGGACATCTTCTCATCTTCCACCAACAGCGATGGTGACAGCGACTCATCTAACTCCACCTTCAACCTAAAAGTTTAGCTTTCCTGGAGTTGAACAATGTTTTGCTTATTTTATTGGGGCCTATATATGCTTGTTTTGGACTATATTCTAGCAAAAACTTTTCAATATTGTATTAGCTAGCTTACTTATCTAATTAAGAATGCGCAATTGCTACTATTTTGGTGATTCGATTATGCTATTTTGCTGGTGATAATAGCAATTTTTAGTTGTGCACCAACTGGTTGTCTAGCTGCTGAAATCTGAATGGGGGAGGTTAGATATCTGCTATATACTTGATCTGATCTCAGATGGACCGAGGAGTATTTGCTATTATTTGTTATGTTTTTATTTTTAATTTTTATGATTTCGAGTTTGGATTGCTACCAGCTGTTTTGTGATTGTGTTTGCTGGAGTATTGGGTGCCCAACATGTGTGTGTTGAGGACAATCCATATTTTGTTTGTGAGATACTATGGCTGGAGGAGTGATCCTCTTTCAAGTTCTATTCTACACAACTGGACCCCATGCTGCAGGTTTACTTCTGCTATCCTTAATTATCTTCTTTAATGATTGTGCATTTGTGACGCATTTGAATAAATTTACTTATTTTAATGCTTAGAAAAATCATTTTTAATTTTAAATAGGTTAAGATATGTTTCTGTGTTTTTAATATTTTATTACTCGTAATTGTTCCAAATTTTTCGGAAGCTTTCTTGAATTTATCCAAGTTAAAGTGAACTGAGGCCCTCCTGAATTATTACTAAATTCGAACTTGGATACTATGATCTAAGGACTACATGTATATATTAATATTGGGAAGCAGAATCTTCTAATTTTTAAGCATCTCACTAATCTATATTGTGCAATATCCAAATTATAAAATGGAAGAAACAATATGAGTTATCTATAACAAATTCTTTATTTAAAAAAAATTTTGTGGTCTTACTGTAGGTCTGAATTTACTTGCCGGATGATCAGATGCAAACCTGAAGTTGGTTATATTTGGGCTATGCTGAAGCACTTCTGTTGATCCATATTGCTTTTTTATTAAGGCTGTCAACAGGTCAGTGAGTCCATTACACGACCTGTTCTAGCCGGTTCTTGAACCAGGTCGGGTGTACAAACTTAAACCATTCGAAGGTTGGGTCGGATGCATTCGACCCCACCTTCAGGTCAGGCTTGGCAGATTTTGACCCAATCTGTCATACCCAATTATTTATATTTTATATGGGTTTGAAGTGATTCAGTGCCTTCTGAACCAGGTCAGTCCTACCCGACCAAGTTTTTTGCGTCCAGTCGGGCATCTGCCCTTTGCCTTTCAGGTGGGGTCGGGTCAGGGTGCACCCTTACCTGTCCCATGGACTCTAATGGTAGTTGTTACAAAGATTTGGGTTTTTTGGGTTTGAAAACAGAGCAGGCGTTCCAAGATTTGGCTCTAAATGTTGTTGCCCATTTCAATAGAGTACAGTCTCGTAATAAAAGGGCCTAACTAGGCTGCTGACCATACTAGGACTTCAAATTCTCCTTTTTTTATACATAGTGGGAGGGAATATGTAGGATAATTTGTGATACTGTCTATGCAAAATTAGTGTTTTGTTTCTGCATTATAGTTAGCTTTATAGATAACTATTGTAGGTTCTCTATCTATAGATAGCTTTATAGATAATTATTGTGGGATCTCTAACATCTCTGTCATATTATTGTGGTCCATCGTAATACCGCTTTCATGGCAATGGAAACATGATTAAATTTCATAAACAATTGCCCATCACCTTCTAATGGTTGATCATGTTCATAAGATGCTCAAATTCCTGTTGTTCTTTCTCATTTATATGTCTTCTTAGCCTCAAAGACCAGCTAATGCTAGCTGATGGGTCCCTATAATCTGCAACCATGGCCTCCATATTTGAGTCCAGCATAAATAGTTTAGGATACAACCTCAACAACTTACCTTCAGCAGTTCAAAAGTCATGCCAAAACAGAACTGTGCAGCCCCTTCCCACATATTAACAAAATTTTGAAAGCATAAAGAGGGAATTGGAGCTTAGGACTTTATGATTTCTAAGTTTATAACTGAAGCGTTCATTTACACTTTTTTATTAACGAGTGCAAATTTATATTACACAATTAATAAAATGCTCTTTCTTTTTCTTATAGGTAAGTTGGGTTCGAACCTGTTTTGAAAATTAGTAAATACTTTTAAAACTCATGCTACCTGTTGAAGTTTAGTCCCACATTTGGTAAATTATAAACTCATACTTTTAAAACTCAGCCAATTGGTTTTGAGTTGGATACACACTTTAGTCAATGGAATATACAAGAATCAGCTACTTAGACTCGCTGAAGACTTGGGAAGGCGTTTCTTATGTGCATTTGATACCCCAACAGGCTTGCCATATGCATGGATTAATCTAAAGGTACAACCTAAATCTCTTTCACTTAATGGTTTGTATTTCATTCCTGAAAAAAAAAAATCAATTCAGATTATTGTAATTGCTGAATGCTTTTTAAACTTCAGAAGGAAAATGAGTAACTCAGTTTATTGTCCATCCAGGATACTTTGGTTAGCTGATACATATCATCAATACTCAATACTGAGACTAGATTATATGTGTCCGGCAATCCAAACTTGTATTGGACAATACAAGTGTATATGTAACCTTGAGTAGGATTGTATTGTTTGATTCAATGGCAATTGAAACTACATCTCGCCCATGCTCAAAACAGATAGGTCTCTCTTCAGACGGAATTTTAAATAATGCTATTGATTGTTAAATAATAGAAAGCTTGCAAGTGCACAGGTTCTGGTTTGCTGATTTGCAGAAAAGCTTTGGTCTGGACTTGAAAATTTTGTGTTCGATTGGCTAATCAATGCAGACAAGTAAGGCTTCCTAAAATACATGTAACCAATTTCGCAACGTATGGCTACAGCCCAAAATTCGCACAGAATATAAGATCCTAACCATCTGATCAATGGACTTTTCTTTTGGGAACTTTGCCTGTGATTAAACTGCAATCACCCAGATCCTGAGGCAAATCCAATTGATATGATTCCTGGATTATGGCATATTGATTAAAATCTAAGACACCCAAAATTTTTTTCTTTTAAGAGATACGTGCTTTGATATGTTTTAAATTATATTTATGGAACATGCTAGGTGCAACTCTATGCAAGGGACTAAATCGAGGATTCGGGACATTGTGCGCAGGCTCCCTGGCTTTTTTCATCAAATATATTGCACAGAAATCAGGGAGAATCTACCGTGCAGTCTTCATTGGAGCATCGGTGTTCATAATAGGTACTTGGCTCAAAAACACTGCTGAGGAGTATTGTGTAATCTAATGTTGTCTTGTTTCGGGATCGGATGGTTTTAGGTCAATAAATTTAAGTTTTTTGAAGAAGGTAATGCAGACATAAATTTATACTTTCTGATTAGCTGAACAGTTCATAACTGCCAAACTTTGCTAAATTAAACTCAACTCATTAGCTAACTAGACAAGTTGTCTTTTAATTTCACTAGAAACATAATGAATTGAAAACTGTAGATAGCAAACTGATCATAAATTTCTTAATTGTGCTCTTGAGTTCTGTAATGGATGGTATCAGATTCACGAATCCGGTCACTTTTTTTTTCTTCTTCGACCAATTAACTGCAAGAAATAATGAACTTAACAGAGATCAAAGGGAGACGCAGCAAGATGCTTGTATTTTCAGATTCATCACACCTTCATTATTCTCTTTTATATACGATTTAGAATTATTATTAGAATATGTCCTCCTTAATTTTCTTCTTGCATGCATGATCTATCCACTTTTTTTTTTAATTGTTATTATTTTTAAAGCTTGGAAAAAACCTTATGATATTTCCTTTTTTTTTTTCAGGCACTGAAGCAACATGAGGTTCTTCCCTTATATAAAGAAGAACTATGACTATGGTCTTGTAATTTTCCTTCTAACCTTTAATCTAATCATAGTGTCTAGTTATCGTATCCACAACGTGCTCCACATTGCACAGGAGCGCCTCTACACCATCGCCATAGGCTGCGGTCTCTGCTTTTTCATGAGCCTCTTCATTTTTTCGAATTGGTCGGGCGAAGATCTCCATAATAGTACTGTGTACAAGCTAGAAGGGTTAGCCAGATCCATCGAAGGTATGCAAATTCTATTACACTAATAAAGCCACCATATATATATATATATATATATATATATATATATATATATATATATGCAAATACACAATGTAACATTCTACGAATTCTAGTAGGCTGCATAGCTGTCTCGTTGCAGTCATCACCATTGGAAATGCTACTACCAACTTTTAGATGTTTTAAGTATTGCAGCTTGCGTGAACGAGTATTTCCAAGATCCCGAGGTTATAGTCAGTGGAGGCGAATCGTCTAAAGCTCCCATATCCAAGGGTTATAGAGCAGTTTTAGACTCGAAATCTAGCGACGAAACACTGGTTATTTTCTTTACTGGTATTGTGGATTCTTCATTATATCTAGTTAAATTCTGATCTCATTTCCTTTCTATTTTCGATTTTCTGTTGATTAGGCATTATTTGCAAGTTGGGAGCCGAGGCACTCGAGACACTGTTACAGATATCCGTGGCAACAATATGTTAAGTTGGGAGGCGTTCTTCGCCATTTCGGATACACGGCTGTGGCTCTACATGGCTGTTTGGAGTCTGAAATTCAGGTTACTCTAAAGTCTCCAATTTGCTGTTAAGTTTGTATCATCAACCAAGGTATCAATATTAGTATTGGTGTCAGGCATCGGGTATCGATCCATCTTGGACCGATACAGATACTGTATCGTCGATACCATATCAGTTGATTTTATTTTTTTTAAAAAGAAAGTAAAAAAAAAAATAGAAAATAAATTGTATCAGTCCGATACCGATACTATACCGATACCATCCTGATACTTGTGTCAGGTTGGTATCGCTATTGGTTCTCAACGAAACCGATATGTATCACTGATACATAACGGTATCAGCCGAGTTTTGATACTATGTCATCAACAACGACCAACTCCGTAGTTTATTTGATTTACTTCTTGTAGACTCCGCCATCCGTCCGAGCTCTCTTCAAAGATCCATGCATCAGAGTTTCAAGAGAGGTGGCAAAGGTGCTCCTCGAACTAGCCAATAGTATAAGAAACCTCGGCTCTTCCTGAGCTCAAATCAGAACCAAGCCACCAACATTCTTGCTGCTGCTGCCCACCGGAAACCAAGTAAAGATGCCGAAACTTCCCCATCCTCCGTCAAGTCCGACACATCAGCATTGCTATAGTGGCGAAGCAAAAGGGCTTCTGACCAAACTAAAGAAAACGAACGCAAATTACTGAGACCAACATTGAGTAAAATTGCGATCACTAGCCTTGAATTCTCTGAAGCTCTTCCTTTTGCTGCCTTTGCTTCACTCCTAGTAGAAACATCGGCTAGGCTAGAAGTTGTTATCGAAGAAGTGGGGAAGAACTGGGGTGGATAGCAAGCTTTAGAGAATTCCGAGAAAACTCTGACATCGGAATTGTGGCGATGCACGAAGTAGAGATTTCCAGAGCCATTTGGGTGCTGAGATAATTGATTGATCTGGTGTTTTAGATTTTTCTTCCGTAGCGATATGAAATTGTTGGAATGCTTTACTATTATTTCATCAATTAATAATTAGGGAGGTATGATGAGGCTCAACGGAAACCATTTACTCACAATTCGAGCTTGGTTGGTTGTTAAGTGTCGTCTCCTATTCTCGGTCGATCACATCCTAATATAAGCACAGTCCAATTACAATCGGCTCTTAATTAGTAAATTAGTGACAATGTTTTATTGAGGATTGCACTGTATTTCTACCACATTTTTTATGATTAGTGTTATTATCTTTTAAATGTTTATATAACTCACAAAATTTCAAACCTTTTTTTGCAGTCTTCCTTATTTCAATTCTTGTCTTTTTTTAATTTCTTGACTATTGATTTCCATGAAGAAGAAAAACTCGACATGCCGTTATTATGGCTTTTATTTTATGTTTAGGTGATTTAATTGCAATAGAAAATTGACTTCAATAAATTTTGAGGTTGAACAGATAATTTCTTTGGACTATATGTCAAAGTCCTCATCTTTCATTGAATTTTATGTTTGTTGAGAAGAGTCACGTCTTGCTAAGTGTGGGCCTATTTTCATTCTCAATAAAACAAAACAGGGGATGCATAAAAGAGTTGCCTTGGATTTATCAACAGCCATGTAATTTTTAGAAGTTCAAAATAAGTACTCAGTTTTATTGTCTGTTAATATGACAACTGAAACATCAAAGATGCCAATAGTACTTGGATTGGGAAATTCTGTACAACCATTGGAACATTCCAAGAAAAATCAATAGAAGTGTGGATGATGGCACTGATCCTACCCAAATAACTTGATGACTATAAAATTTGCATGGGAAAAGATCTAGTATTTTACCGGCATGACTCTTCTTATTAACTCCACGATCAAATGGCTATGGCTAATCTACCGCCTTGGATTATTTTTCTCTATGTTTTTCTCTTATGTCAACTATATGGACTGACTAACTTTCACCTTGAAAATTTGGAATCACATGATAGGCTAGTGTAATGTTCTCTTGCCAACATCTGGTATGTGATCATCAATCTGAACCATTAATCTGGTTTGGTACCACGTCTAGGCAACAGTTATAAAAAAACACTAGACCATTCTTACCATTCTTACCGTCTTATTAGTCAAACGATTGGCTAAAAAAGTTTTACCCACCCATAATTTTATTTAAAAAAAAAATTCCCATGACTTTTTTTCTTCACCAACCCATGGGAAGTAAAAAAAAAAAAAAAAAAAAAACTTCGCAGGAGTTTTGTCAAACAAGGCATAAAAGTCCCTTGTCATTTTACAACTTCTTCTAGTTTACATGGCCGTTGCTTTGTGCAATGGTAAAGGACTTTGGCTGTAAGATTAGGTTCAAGTCCTGACACCTCATAAGGGACTAGCACTTGGTGATAATCTTTTTAAAATTTTTTTATGTTTTTTTTCTACAAAAGGAATTGGTGCCTGGTGCTTTGAACTAAGCATGCGTCATATCGTCTATGTCAATTACTTCGAGGGTGGTATTATTTGTATCTGTTTTTCTGGAAAATAGCACATGCTTTTCCAACCATGAAAAGGTTGACTGCCTTGAATCTGATACTGGACATTGTTTTTCGTCCCAAACTTCCACATAATAAATCTTGTGATTATGACACACTTATAAGATTGTCACATGTTGATTCCACGGGGCACATCCCCAAAAGTGACTGTTTGATAGGTATCTCATGATCATGGTCACTTTTGGAAATGTGCGATATGGAATCAACATGTGATTGTCTGATAGGTGTGTCATGATAACAAGATATTTTGTGTGAAAGATTGGGACAAAAAAAAAATTTTATTTGATTCAAGGAAATCAACGATTTTTTATGGTGAAAGAGCGTGTACGCTTCACGGGAAAAATGGTGTAAATAGTGCCACTCCTACTTTTATGGGACGGTTATTAACAAGAGATTCTTTCTTAGCCAGGACTATTTAAGAAGGGTTCCGCTTGGTCATAAAAGTCTATGGGCCGGGCTTGGACTAACACCTTAAGCCTGAAAAGCTAATGGGCAGGGCTTGGCTTAATCCAGTAGGCTTGTTGGGCTCTCATATATGATATATACTGAAACTCTTAAAAAAGTATTGATTTTCTATTTTTAACTATAGATAATTGTATTATCTCGAATTTTCTATTTTATAATACAAAGCTAATTTTTGTAAGCTAACAAGTAATTTATAATTAAACAGTCGGGCTTCGGCTTGGACTTGGGACTATAAGCCACGAGCCAGGCTTGGGCCAAGTTCAAACTCGCCGGGCCCGTCTTGGGTTGTCCTTAGCCTTTCCCATTCCCACTCCTATTCTCTACCAAGGTTTACATGTGCCAAAATCATCAACTGATATGAATCAAATGATAGATCATTTTTTGTCACAATCTTCCAAGCAATAGATCTTTCAATCATGAGTTTACCATCAAATAGTCAAATGTTGATTTCATGTTACAAGCATCCCAATAAGTGATCCGTCCCTGTTTGAGGGTGCACCATTATCGTAATGATTTTTGGGGATGCATGGCACGTGGAATAACATCTGTTTGATCGTAAGCCTATGGTATCAAGCTCTGTTGTGGAAGATTAGGATGGAATAACATCCCTTTGATTCAAAGCAATGAACAATTTTCACACCTATGAACCCTGTCTAACCCTGGTACTTAACGAAGCCCGACCCAAGATAATGGGTCGAGTAGGTCGGGTAACTGGCTATCCCGGCCCATTAACAGAGATACAGGCCTTCCAACTCGATAGATTCAGGGCTGGCCTTGGACCAAGGCCAGCCAGGCAAGAGCCTTGGGCCCTGATTTTTAGGGGCCCCCATATCCTATTTGCCCATTAAAAAATAGGGTTTTTTTAATAAAAAAAAATTCTATAAATCTAAAGGGCCCCGAATTTGGTTATCTTACTCTTATCCGATACTAATTTTTGTGTCTTTTCGGGCTAAAATTTTGTTTAGAATTTTGAATTTCTATCATTTTCATCATGGTAGTTAATTAGTTTCTTTAAAAGTCAATTTGATTGTTTGCACCCACACGTTTTCTAAAAGCTCTCACGTGTGGAACCCTATAAAACTCGTTGATTGGGTCAGATCAGAGTCCGATGGATATATTTTAAACCCCAATCTTCCACACAAGGGATCTTGAGACCATATACCACCTATCAAACGGTCAGTTTTTAATTCCACATGTCACATATGACATTTCCCCAAAATGTGCGCCTTGTGTGCAATGGCATACATCATGCTCAAAAGTGGTTTTAGGGTCATGTTTTGGGGATGTAACACGTGGAATAAAAGTAACCATATGATAGGTGGGAGACATAGTCTTAAGATCTATTGTGTGGAAGATCGTAGTGAAAAACGATTTCCATCGTCTGATTCGATCCAAAATCTTCATGAAAATTTGACCACTCAGATGGTCATATGTGTAAGTCTTGTCCTATTGACTTTTATTTTAAAAGTGAAAATTTGATCAAATACCAACTGATCTATTGGATTGGTACATGTATAAATCAAGTGAACATTGTTCCGTAGGATCTATAAAAGACAATAGGTATTAGGATCAATCTAGGACCATCTGTTGCATTTATAGTATTATTATCATCATCATAATAGCCTTATTCCATTAATTTGGAGTCGATTTTTAGAAAATTAACAAGGTCTTTTTACAACCGTCTGTCAACGTGACATCAACACTCCCTTTTCTCATCCAGGATTAGGATTGACAGTTGCCTTATAAAAAGGCTATTTAATTCGAAAAGAGAAGGCATATGATAGATGACTTCTTTCAACATTTTCTTCTAGAGTTTCTTACTCGATCTGAATTTTTTTAGTATTGCATTTTCTTTTTTTATTACATTTTCCTTACTTGTATTAAATTTTTAGTTACATTTTCAAATTATATATATAATAAAATAGAATGATTACTATTTTATGGGAGCCATTACTTGTACACGCTTTTCAAGTGATTGCACAAGATTGCACTGAATTTAAAAGAAAGACTTGCAAGTTTGGCGACCTTTACTATGTGAAAACACCATTTAAGCCGTTTGATTTGAAGGCCATGATTTAAAGATATCAATTGCGAAAGATTAGAACAAAATATAATTTTCATCATTTGATTAAATGGAGTCAAAGACTATTATATAATTCAACAGCTGACTACAATAGATCATATGACAAGTATTGTGTTTTGCTCCAATTTTATGCCTCAAAGATCTTTTGATCATGAACTTCAAATCAAACCGCCCATATTGCAATTTTACATATCACATGTCCCTAAAATACCAAGTATTTCTTTAAATTTGGTGCAATCACTTGAAAACGTGTGCAAGTAATGGCTCCCCTATTGTATTTGTCAAAAAAAATATATGGCGAATTTTTTATATATTATAAAATAATATGAAATATGGACCCCATTTTAGAAACTCGCCTTAGGCCCCAAAATGTCAAGGCCAGCCCTAGATAGATTGTGTAGCTTGCATATGTGTCACCGGTAGAACTTTTTATTAAAAAGGAGAAGACAGAAGACTTATGCTTTCACTATATTTTATTTATTTATTTTTAGATGAAAAAAATAATATTTAAAAAGGAAAAAAAAAAGAGAAGAAAGAAGACTTATGCTTTCACTATATAATTTTTTGAGAAGAAAGAAATAAAATTTAAAAAGAATGCGCCAACAAGCCTTTTTCTTTAAGAGGTTTCCCCTTTCATTTGAGTCGCTATTAGACACGCAACACGACCACTGTAAGTGGTGCTCAGGCTAATCTCACTTGTCACAATGGTCACTTAACAGGTGATGGCATAACTATTTATGAGCACAAAAATATTCATATTTGTGCATCATTAGACAGGTTCTTCTTTTGATCACTGCCATAGAGCGCTTTCCAACTTTGATCACTCCAGCATCATGCGGGTTCTCTACTAGTGAAAAATTCGACCTGACTCTCTTGACACCAAAATGGTGTTTAAATGATCTTAAATCATCAATGGCTTAAGATGTGGATGATACTATAATCATCAAATCAAATGGTTTAAATCTCTCTAAAACACTGGTTTTGGACATGTTGCTCTTCAATCTATGATCTATCAATTTGATGGTACAGATCACCGGCATCTTAAAACAATTGATGGTATAAGATTATTTAAACACTAATTTGATTTTTAAATGATGGTATGGAGAGCATCTCTATTAAAGCTCTTGCGAGCTCTCTTTGATCCAATTGTGATTATATATCTATGACTTCTTTACCTTTTTTACCTTCTAACCTTCAATTTATGTTGTCTAATATTCACTCTTTAATGGCAATCCATCATTGGAACATGTCTCAATCAAAGAATCATGCTTATAAGTGAATGAGCCATCTGATTGGTGAACTTTTATATAGGCCATTAAAATTAAGTACAGCAGTTGGTATTAGTATAGATTGGATGGTTCGGGTCTCCCAAAAAAGTGATTTTCTGGCTCATTACCTTTCAAAGTATGATCTATCACTTTAACGACATGGATTATTTGTAGGATCATTTAAACACCAACACTTAAACCATTTATGATGTACGATCAGTTAAACGCTGAAACGGTAAGGAGAGTCGGGTCCTATTAATAATGTTACGAATATTTCTTGGCGGATGGACCATTAATACTAGGGAAACTTTGAGGGCACCAATGCCAAAAACCATTGACGGCTTTGAATCAGACAAATGCGGTCTTTGTTGTCCCAATCTTCCATACAATGGATGTTGATACCATGAGCGTATCATCAAATGATCAAGTTTTGGTTCCATGTAGCATTTTCGTCAATCTTTTAAAGACTGAATCCATCTTTTAATGATTGGATCCACCTCTGAGAGACGGATTCGGTCTTTAAAAGATTGAATCCATCGAATCGCTTAGAGACTAAATCTATCACTAAAAGATGGATTCGATCTTTAAAAGACGAATTCGATGTTTAAAAGGAGACTTCTATGAAAGATCGATTCCATGTTGAGAGATTGAATCCACCTTTATAAGAGATTTGATTTTATCTGTCTATGAAAGACTGAATTCGTCTCTCAAAGACCGAATTCATCTTTGGTGTCTAAAAGACGGATTTAGTCTTGAAAAATTACATCCACAGATTCAGTCTTTAAAAGTCGGTGTCTCATCTCTCATAGATGAGCTCTAACCCAACAACTTTGCAATTTCAAGTGGGAAATTTCGTGTCGACTGGTTTAATAAGAAAGAAGGGCATTTTTACTATTTCACATTTTCGGTGGTGCTTAATGACCCTTATAAAAGGGATCTCATAAATTTGAAAATCTCATATGAGTTTTGAAAATTTCTAAACTTTCCATAAGGGATCTGGCAAAATTTTTCATACCTCGTTAAGACATTTTGATAGGTCGTGGTCTGAGTTTGTAAGATATCGACCCAGTGGTAGCAGCAACGCTAGGGTCAATGTGTAAACAACAATCTTATTTGCCAAATCAGTCAAAAAGTCTGACCTGTCACTGATTTGCATACTCACAAATAACAGTGTGACTCGCAAGACACATTGGATAAGAAGGAGATTAATTGGAGCTTGCACTCTGTTTGGGTACTAGTACCAGCTCTTCTAGATGACTACGAATTCAGATCCGTAATTTGCAATTTCCTACTATCAAGCAAACTCAATTTTCTTAGGGTAGGATGAGTTTTAAAAGTTTTCTACTAATTTTGTAACATAAGTTTACATGCTTTAATAAAATATTAAAATAAATGCAAATGACATTTTTTTTTTTGATAACATGCAAATGACCATTTAATTAGTTACAAAACTTAAAAATTATAATGGTAAAATTTTATTTTGAAATAAAATAGCTATCATTAATCAGCAAATTTACTTGTCATGCCGAATTGGACCGAGTTGAAGCGTGAACTAGTTCGATGTACCCAATTTGTAAGTGAATGAAGGGAATAAGTTATAGGGTATGAGAGTTTGCAACCGAAGACTCTGTCTTTGCAACGGATGATTCCACCGTTAATACCGTTGACTATATATGTTGAATCAGATGATGGAGTTAATTTTTTTTGTCTCAATCTTTTACACAATATATTTTGAGATCATGGCCCACCTATCAGACGGCCAAATGTTTATTCCACGTAGTACACATCTCCAAAGTGACCGTGATTATAGCTTTCACTGAGAAGAGTTCTCGGGTCATCTTTGGGGATGTGTGTGTCATTTAAAATTAACATTTGACTGTTTGATAGGTGGGCCATGATCTCCAGATATACTCTGTGATAGATTGAGACGAAAGATGATCTCCATTGTCCGATTTAAAGCAGTCAATGGTAAAACCATTAGTTGTGAAGACCGGATCATCGGTTGCAAAAAAACCGTACTGTTCTATAGGTGTGGTGTCAAGTCTGAGTAATTGATTTAGTCCTTAACCGCGGTGCAAGTCTTCTAGAAAGAACATCTTGTTTTGTGAGATTAACAACCGGTAGGCCTGCCTAATAAAGAAGGGCAATTTAGTCAGGGCTGCTCTTATTATTTAATGATTCTTTTGAACTTGTAGTTTTAGAATGCCACTTGATTTGCATTAGTTTTTATTGATGATCATAATGACAGAAATACAAGTAATTAATTTTTTCAATTATTGATAAGACCAACCTTATAAAAAAATAATAATTATTATTATTGTTGGTCTAAGGTTAGATTCCTCTAGCCCAAAATAATACTATGGACCACAGTGACTAAGTCTAAGTGAGGGAATAAAACGGGTCCGGAAATATACATAAAAAAGGTAAATTTTAGTAATTTTTGAAATTTTTTTGAATGCCTTGCAACCGAGTTGGCTCCATCACTTTTTATTTACTTATTTATATATAATTATAGTTATTATAAAATTATAGGAGGGGAGAAGCATAGAAAAGGGGGTTATGTGTCATTGAAAGAGTATGTGGGGACAAATTTTTCTTTATAGATCTGATCTCAACATCAATAATTCAGGGTCTTCACAATAATAATAAATAAATAAAGTAGTTCAAGAAAGAGCAAACATTGGGTATTTAACGTGGTTAGGAAAGTTCGTGATCAGGCTATCAATTTTTTACACGTCCTGCCATTTAATTTGGTGCCATGTGGAGCAGGGACCATCGTCTAGAACAAATTTAAATCTACCATGTAATTAAGATAAAAAAAAAAAAGGCACCAAAAATTGAGTGGTATCCAAGTTTGTGTTTTGGCACTCATGCAGTGTCATGCTCTTAGTCACATGGCAAAGTGACTAATTTGGTCACCTAATTGCCAGCTCTTGGGAAAAATGGTCAACTGGCCTGCTGAGTAAAGAAATTTATATCTGAAATATTTACATAATTAATATTTCTCTTCTGAGTTTAATAATAATAATAATAATAATAATAATAATCAAACCCAGTCTTTGAACATATCTACCAACACTAAAATGTTTAATCTCTTCAATGCTCTCTATATATATATATTTTGGCTACGACACTTCTCTCAATGAGTTCTCTCCAAGCATGGGGTCACTATGTATTCCATTTTCTCTACCTCTCATTCCCTCTCTACTCCTTGGTATTTCTGCTTTGCTCCTCTTAACTAAACTCATTTCTCGATCGATCGCATCGGGTTTTCGTCTCACTGCGAGAACCCATTTCAGGTGGGCCTCTGATTCTCCGTTTCAATATCCATTGGTGTCCGAAGATAGCAAAAAACTCGGTGTCGGCCGCTACAAGCCGACACCAGGGTCAGGTGAGCAAGTAGAGTGTGCTGTTTGCTTGTGCAAGATTGAAGAAGGAGAAGAGATTAGAGAGCTAAGATGTGAACATCTTTTCCATAGAGTTTGCTTAGACAAATGGCTTGGATATGAACGTGACACATGTCCCCTTTGTCGCGGGTCGCTCATGTCGGAAAATATGGGGCCCAAGCATGGGGATAGAGAAGAGAAGCTTGTAGAACAGCTGATCTTCCTATATACCGCATGTCGTGATTACGGTGCTGCTCATATTAGTACATGGTGGTTAAGGTAAATGGACGGTTGAAGATCATTGTGATTGCTATTATGCGTGCTCTTGATGTGTCAACAAATCATGGTCGATGTGATGGGTTTATCATATTTTGTTACTAACTTATATGATTAATAAATTGGTTATACAGTTACATGCATGGATACCATGAAATCTGTGTCCTCTCACAAATACCTACGTACATTTCTTGCTTTCGCGCATTTAGGAACGGAACGCGACCGAAGCTCAGCTCCGGTCAATCTCCATCTGTTCAAATGGTTAAGCCTCAGGAGTTGCACAGTGATTTATAATCACCCAAATCAGGGAAGTTCAAAATTAAAACTTTTCCTGATTTGGCGCCAAAAAAATATCGGCGCATCCTCCAAAAGTTTGAGATTGACCCGACTGGATCACTGGGGATTGCATGGATATCGGGACATGAGAATTATGATATTTAAGGCAAGGGAGATGTGTTAAGGTAAGGCTGTCAACAGGTTGGGTCGGCCGGATAACTGACCCAACCAACCCAATTTTTACCAGGTTGGGCACATGAACTTGACCCATCGGGCCAAGTTGGTCATGAAGCATTTGACCTAACCTTTGAGTCAAGCAAAGATTGGGTCGGATTAACCTGACCCAACATTTTCGATATAAAATCAAGGAAAAAATGGGTTTTGAACCGGGCTAAGTTGGATTTTCAGGTTGGACATCGGTTTGGACCCATTGACAGCACTACCATCCAACCACGAGCACTGCCAGTGAACAATTTCTTTCTACTGAAATAGTCAAGCCTCACAAGGTGTACAGCTACTTAGGAGCACACAAATTAGTGAAAGTACGTTTTTGAACTTTCACTAATGTGGGAGAACGTAGTGTTACAAGCATGATTTTAAATATCAGCCATATCCAATACATATTATTGGCCAGTTTATATTATTCTCCACATTTTCATCAGCAAAAATAAAGTTTATTATCCAAAAATAAAAAAATAAAATGCTATTCATAGGATTTTATTTAAAAAAAAGGTTGTGTTTTCACACTTTTTTCATACCAAAAATACCCTTTTACACCTTCTCAAGATCTACTACTGTGTCAGAGATTGGGATGAAAAATGAGCTCCATCATCTGATTTAAAAGAGTCAACAAATTACTCCTTTATTTAAATGAGGTGGCTGTAACATAAAATGGTGTGTTAGTAACACCAACCCTCTCAATTTTGCAATAGAGCTGCAAATGAAGTTTGCAGAGCCTTATATAACTGCAAATAAAGTCTGGAATAAGGAAATGTTATTTGCCAGATACATGGGCTCCACTTCCCCAACTAAACGAAGGCAAAATTGACTTTTTTGGCAAATCAGGTGTTTTGCAGTGCAAAATTGCAAATGGCAGAGGCCGCATACCCTGCGAAGAGATGGTGACTTTATTGACTGATATGTGGCTCTATCTACCCCTATGACCTAATGGCCCAATATGACTCCTATATGCCGCATAGCCTCTCCGAAGAGATGGCGACTTTATTTACAGTCATTCTGAAAGATCCTTCAGATCCAACGATCACGAAGGTGGGAAGACTAAGACTACATAATAAGCATCCAGTTCCTACACTAGCGTAACGCCAACCATATTTCTCTCTCTATCCGACCACTGTCAAAGTGTGCTATACCGAGTCAAAACTCTAAATCAAATGGAAAGTTGCCGACACACTATATCTCCTGATTCTGAACAATATCTCCTGGTTATGAAGAGAGAGAGATTAAGAAAAATAAGTGTTATATATTTTAGTGTTTCAATATAAAAATAATAATTACCATTATATATTTTCATAATAATTTAGTGTCAAACTTGTAAATATTATTTCTCTCTAAAGAAGTACCTTTACGATAAATGGAGATAAGATCTTTGTTAAAATAACACAAGATATACAACACAAGAGAAACTATACTACATATATTTCTCCTCTTTTCTTATGTTCTTATCTTTTTAAAAATCTTTTTGTGTATTAAAAAATCTGTGTGACAGATTTTTTTTCTAGAAAGTGCAATATAGAAAAGAATATACGGTTCTTGATGAGATCAGACTCTATTGTATCATGAAGGCAGATTCACTATGAACTCTATTGAATCTTCGTTTATGTAAAGGAGTGGAGACGTCTATTGTCTTTAAGATGGCGTAGTGAACTACGTGCTTCAGAGTCATTATCATTGCCATTTTTTATTGACAAGAATTTCAATATTATCCTCTCCCACTTCTATTCATCCGGCACACTCACTACGTGAAAATCGACAAAAAATAACGGCCAAAAACCGTTTTAAATGACATAAGCAACGGTTTTGAGCCGTTGTAAGGGCCGTTGTTTATAAAGCAGTGATTTTGATAAACAACGGCCCAAAACCGTTGTTTATGTACCAGATAAACCACGGTCTATGTCCATTGCAAACGAACAACGTTTTTAAGCCGTTATTTTAACGGAAAAAAAGTTGTTATTTTTCTTCCGAAACCACGATCTAAATCAGTGGTATATGTAAACAACGGTGACAAACCGTTGTTAATATTCTCCAAGCAACAACGGTTATGGACCGTTGTTTGTAACTGTTGCAAAATAACAACAATGTTGAACCGTTGTTCCTAATGGGAAAAGGGTTGTTATTTTTATTTTGAAACCACGGCCTAAATCAGTGGTATATGAAAACAACTGATATGGACCGTTGCTTTTTTCTTTTTTTTTTTAAATTGAAAAGCTTCCATTTTTTTTACGGTAATGAGTCATTTTACCTGTTACAAATATTATATCAACCACATATCACTCTACAAAGGACAAAATTCATAATCCATTCAACTAAATGAAAAAATAATAAGCCAAAAATAAAATCAACACGTATTAATACATTCAATACCATCTCATTAAAATATTCAAAGATATTATATTAATATATTCAACAATATCCTACAAATACATTCAACAGTGCCCTATTCGAGCATGACTCGAGTTGCCAATAAGCCCAATGACAGAAAATTTTAATGTCTCATTACTTGACACCTTAGATTGAGCGCCTTTCAACTCGTTGTCGAGATGACTTTTCTTTTATGATTTGTCCGCCCACTTGTGTGTTTTCAGCTTGTGCCCAGCTCCCATACCACCAGTTTTCCTGCCATAAAAATAAACTTAGTCACATTAATGAGTATCATAATAAAATGACTGCAAACAATGCCTCTTTTTCATTAAAATAATTAGCATATGCTGCTCTAGCCACTTATTATGGGTCATTAAAACCATGCCTCTTTTTCATCTTAGCATTGTGGTGGTTACACTATGCATTTGTTATTACCATTGAGGACTTGTTTGCCAGCCTTCAACTTCAGATTAGAGAGCATCATCCATAAGAAAGAAGAAGGGGAAGGAATCTCATCTTCTCTAATCACTCTCTTTAGAGTTGTGGTATGTTTTAATTTTAAAAGGGAAGCACACAAACATTTATTTGCAATGGGATGATTTTGGGCAAAAAGTTCTTTGGTGGATCAACAGGCGGAAGTATTTCTCTGTTATGGCTTTGAGCTCTGTGAAAGTCAAATTTTTATGAGAATGTGCGTCTAAAAGACCTCCACCTCTTAAACAAATAAGTACTTAGAGAATATTTACAAATTTAGTTTCAGTAGGATTGAATTAGCATATAGATGCATGACCTTAAAAATAAATAAATAATTAAAAAAGCAATTTCATTAGGAGAAAAGGCAAGTTTACTAAAATAAAAGGCTAAAGCATAGCATAAAAAGGGTTGGACACAATAAATTACTAGGCCAACATACTCAGGCCAACCCCATAAAGAAACCCAATTGACTTACCTAATGACATGGCCTCCGCAAGTTCTGATCGAGCTCCTTGGTGATGGTGCAAAATTAGGATCACATTAAGAACTGCCCATCTTCTAAGTAACCTATCCAACTGTTCCCAATAAACAAATGATAAAAGCAATTAGATGCTTTTTATTTCTTTCTATTGCATTAATATTATCATATATGCTAGTGTACTTAGGACAATCTGATCCATACAAGTGGCACATGCAATCAATATTAACAGTTGGAAACAATGATCATAAGTGCCACTTGTAGGGCACTGATGAAATGGTACCATCCCCTGTTTCAGCCCAAGCAAAATTTGAACCAACCTGATCAATATTAGCAAGGCCTCCTTCAGAGCATCCAAATAGAAGATACTCAGTTGCAACACCCGCTAGCACATGAGAACCTGTTCAACATCTGCAAAAAAAACTAAAAAAAAAAAATCTAGAGCTGCTCAAGAGACCTCAAATGATACAGATCATAACAGGAGGACGGGTAGTGGGATTGTTATTATGTTTCTGTATATAACATAATCGAAAGGAAATAAAAAAAATGATGTTACAAAATTGGCATTAGATCACCCCAATTACCCAATGGCAAAAACTTATTTAACAGATTAACCAACAGCTTAATTGGATTTAGCTGCAGGGAGTTTAGCTCCATATCAAAACAACAAAACCAATGACAACCGTAATAACAAGAAGAAAATCCATGCTTGGACTGCAAGTGGGTACTCCGTACTCCATGTTAGGTAACAAGGCAATTTCGGGTATTTTTTTGCAAAAGACGGGCATTTTAGGTACACATTGGTAAAAGAAATATTTTCTCAAAACAATGGATTTTGTTTATACTCTGGCAATGTAGCTTCGATCCTTAGCACAAATATACGGCTGCCATGTGCAGTCTACCATTTCTTTCATCTTCCTCTAATGATGGTGATGATGATAGAAAACTTGTCTCACTTCAGAGAGGGAGAGAGAGACACTGAAGTTACCTTGATGCCCAAATCCCGAAGCCAAAACTGGCAATCAGCAGCCCCACCGGCCATTGTGCCAAGCATGTACGGATTGATTTCAAAAATCTTCTTCACAGACTGTGATGCTGCAAAAATAAGGGGAAATGGTTGGGAGTTGCAATGGAACATTTACAGACAATTAATCAAATAATAAATATGAAAAAAATAACTTTCAAGGTTGGCAAGCTTTATGAGCAGAATCATTTGAAGGCCAATTCAGATGACATTCAAGATGTGCACCAATTGCATTATTGAGTGAGTAATATAAGTAGCTACTAACATAATAGGACTTGCAAGAAAAAGGTCAAATGAGAGTGAAGCATAGAACTTCAGGGAGACCTTGCTCCTCAGTCTGAATTACAGTGTGAGAGAATTTCATTTTGATAATCTGAGCAATCTTTCATCGTGGGCCAATAAAAGTACTTTTCCAGGGGTTTTATCCACTCCAGTCTGATCCCACATGTTCTCAGCCTTCTCTGTTTTATGCACACAAGATTTGTACCGTGCCACATAGTTTAAAAAGAAACACTTGGTTTTGTTGGGATTTGTGCCATGTGGAATTGCATCTAAGCCATCTGATGTAAATTCCAAGATGTAAAGATCTTTGGTGCCAAAGATTGGCACTAATCGCATTCTCTATCATCTAATGTCATCTGATTCAACACAATCAAATCACATCATTTGATTCAATGGTTGACTGAGAAATCAGACGATAGAGATAAAGTTTTGTGCTAATCTTTGGCAACAAAGATCTTTACATCATGATCTTCAAATCAGTCGGCTTAGATGGTGTTCCACATGACACAAATCCTAAGAATCCCAAGTCTTTCTTTTTAACCCATGTGCTGTCTTCACATGGCTTAATGTCACCTAAGTTGCGTTTTAATTCAATGCTTTAATTTGCATAGGGGATAGAAAATTGCTAGATTGGGAGGTTCTTGGATGTGTGATTTGTGGATAAACTTCTTAAAAGGTGATGCAATCAGCAGCTGGATAGCCCACTGGATTCTAACATAAAATTTAGCCTATTGAGCTGATGAGCTACTCTGCGGAAATCTGTAAAATTTAGCCTATTGAATTCTGAGCTTCTTGATTTTGTAAATAAAATCATCAACCAAGTTTATCTTGTCCTTAGACATCCTTTTGTTTTTTTCATTTTAGATCCTCCATATGAATGGCTCGACTTCTTGAACGAGTTAGGGTCCACAAATCCTAGTTCAAAGTGATAGCCCACTGGATTCTAACATCAGCCACTCAGCCACTCAGTCTATTGGAAAAACATGGAAATGAGATCTAACTTGAGGAGGATACCCAACCTATATAGCAAGCGTTCAATAGATTGCGCTTTTCCAACTTGAGGAGGATCTGAGACCAGAATCACTTGCAAGGAGGGGTTCCAAGAGATAGTTTTAATTTGGAAAATCACAACTTTTCATTTAGGGCCAATTTGGACAAAAAATCTAGCTAGATTTTTAGTCAAGGTGCAGCCCCAAGTTAAAAAAAATAAAAAATAAAAAACAAAAAAATCAGAGGCGAGGCAATCTTATTTTAGTTATCGTGAACAATTTCCCACATCATGATCACAATCGCTTCAAGTCCTACTTTAAACAACTGTGAGTCCGTGATCAATAGTTCAAAACAATTTTTTCACCATGAACAGTATAGGATAGCCTACTTTTGATATCTTACTAAAGGGACCACAATTTGTAGTTACCAATCGAAAAAAAAAATCACAAATTTATGTGCCGATATGGAAACTAAGAGCATCATGCACAAATCAAAATTTCCAAATCAACTTAACTATTGAATTTGGCTCTTTGAATCAATTCATCAAACAGTTATCATGCACATGTAAGCAACTTGATCTTCATGGAGTGCTAATCATAAAACCTACACAAGACTACAAATAGCTAAAAATATAATTGCACTTTATGGTTTGAATGAAGAAATTTATATTTTTTTAAAAACCCCAAAAAGGTAGTGGCTTTATTCAAGTTATCAGGGCAGTTGGATCATGGCCACCAAATCCGCAAACAAAGACACAACATATAATATCAGACTCCATTATATAATAGTAGTACAAGGTCCATGGATATTTTTAACAAAAAATACCATCCAGAATCCTTTTATACATTTCAAATATTGGGGAAACAAGTAGATCTAGATGCAACCTACAAAATGCAATTAAATGACAGTTCATAAGCTTTATGAGAAGCATTCTTTATGCATTCTATAATTTACAAAGAGATGGGCTTTAGAGATGAGCTTACATAGATGCCTTATATGAAAATATGCGCTATTAGACTGATACTTAAGAACGCAAAGATTTTTTTTTTTTAAATGGAACCTGCTGATATTGAAGAAGAGGACCGTGCACTAGAACTTGAACTTCTTGGTAGGGCTCGCTTCTCAGCTCTAGCAGACAGGTAACGGGGCGAAGTCGATTGATCGAACGGCAGGGAACAAGCTATTGCTCGTCAACTTGGGCTTACCGATCACGATTTCTAGCACTCGTTTGTCAGATGATGGATGAAGAAGAGAGATCTATGGATGGAGAAACTATGGTTTTTTGGGGGGAGACCTTAGACAACCTAGGGTTTACAGAGAAAACGAAGAGAAAAGAGATAAAATAGGGCTTCAATTTGTGCAAAATGATAGTGACTGACGAAGCTAGGGTTTCGTTGGCACCAGATTTACAGTGAGGGATCGAGGGAAAGAATAAATGAGGAGGGAAAGGGAAAAAATGAAGAGAGGGAAAAAATGAAAAGAGCTAAAAGAGATATGAAAGAAAATTATTGTGAGATCTATCTCGCTTCAGAAAATAAGGTCAGAGGTTCGAACCCGCTTACTTGCGATAATTGCATTTAAGTGGACCTTGTCTTTAATATACCTCTAATTTGGGCCATTGTATCGGTTGATTTTTATACAATGGCTAAAGACCGTGGTTTTTTTTAAGGATATGACGTTGTTTATTCTTCATTTTCACGTAGTGATATGCTACCATACTGGGCTATAAAAAAAAAGTTAAAAGAAGTTGGACCTATGCATTAAACTGGGCCAAAACAGGGGTTAAAACTGGGGCCTAAACTAGCCACGTGACAGCTGTAGCAAGGAATTATTTTGATTATTCTAAGTCCTTAAAAGATGGAAGGTCTCGGTGAATAAATGTGTCTTAAAGTTTTTGAACTACAACAGCATACAAAATATAAAAATCCCTTTCTAGTTGATATACCATGTTTAAGAGAAGAAAACTAGATTCATATTGATAGAAAAGAAAGTCCTCATTGGATGTTCTATTCTCTCATCAGTTTCTCTCCAAATTATTTAGTACATGGATTTCCGAGGCCCATTCCAAAAATGATTTCACTACTAGTTGAAGCCCATTAGTAAGGGAAATTCGACCATTAGGAACTGCTGATCTGCCACTAGAATCTCGTTTTGTTGCATCCATATCATACATACTAGAAGAACTGGTTACACAATCGATTGCATGGTCCGTCCTACAATCAATTTCCTACATTCAATTTCCTCACTAAGATGGAGGGCCTCAAAACTGATATGCAAAGCTATTTCGAGTAGTAGAAAAATAAAACACTAGTTCATAACAATGAATCATAGTTGCAAAAGACTAGGAAATGAGAAACAGAAACAAGAAATGCATCAGTTTACAACATTTAGAATAGTAATACTAACACTCAACTCAGCAAACTGCAATCAACAGCAGTTCTCACTTGAAGCAGAAGCAAAGATGGCAAAGAAAATAAAGAAAACAAGCAAATGAGCAATCATAAAACCTGGATAATCATTCCACTCAATCATCATAACATAAAAAATTAGAGGGTTTTTTTTAATAGGAAAAAATTGTATGGTCAAGAAGAAAAGTAAATTATCCGCGAAGAATATAACTTCACTTAAATTATAAAGAGAGCTGCTATAGAACAAGCAAGTCACTAACCAGGGGAAGCAAAAAACAAAAACAAAAGAGAAAAAAAATGAGGCAAAACAGAAGCGAAAGGAGGGGAAAGGAGAAAGCCTAGTAGCAGGCCTAACCAGGGTCAAGTAAATCGAACCAGTCCCTCAAAATCTGAGACCTCTAGCGGTCACG
Organism: Chloranthus sessilifolius; assembly: GCA_021018995.1. NCBI lineage: Eukaryota > Viridiplantae > Streptophyta > Magnoliopsida > Chloranthales > Chloranthaceae > Chloranthus > Chloranthus sessilifolius. The sequence continues at coordinate 49,879,024 of CM037584.1, read as the reverse complement.
AAACTGTGGCGTCAACAAAGCCCAGCAATACGTGAGGTTAGAGACATTAGCCATGATCACAGCAGGAGGAGATTGAGAAGGAAGCATAAGTTTAACAAGTTTTCTTCTCTATCAGACGCTCTATTCTGTTTGGAATTTGAAATTCTGTGCCTAGCGAAGTTGGCTCACTTGCTGGAGCGCCTCAGTCTGCCCCGTCACTGCTCCAAGCATCTACAAATTTGAGTATAGTGCCAACTCCCTACCACCAAAACCCAGCTCGGTCGCCTGCCATCCCACTCATCAGTTGTACCCCAAGTGAACAGACTTGTGGTCAATAGGTGCAGAGACGCTCGCAACGATAAGGGGAGCCTTGCAAAGAACAAAACATTTGTTATCATTGCAGGATGTGTGATTGTGGTCCTAATTATATTTGGTTTGTATACAATCGAAAAAAGGGATAGAGCTACTAAAGAAATACGCTGCATGACTTGCAAGGTACACATTGTGTGATAACGTGGAGGAAGTTGCAGATCAAGGTCTGGATATGATGAACAAGCTTTGAATGAACTACTCTCGAGGCCTAAGTATAAGAACTTGCCAGTTAAGATGATTGAAATGGAAGCCTAAGTTTAAGAACTTTCCTTCTATCAGAAGTGAGTGATATAACAGGTAACTTCTTAAATGTAGGCTTCTACTTCAATCATCTTAACTTACCAGAGTTCTTATACTTAAGCTTCCCTTTCGATTTGGAGAAATTTCAAATATGTGATCTTACGTTCCCAAAAAAATTTCAAACTGCAAAATTTGAAAAGAAATGAAACTTAATTAATTACGAAGTGCAAAATTTTCGCGCCAAGAAACCCCGGGCGACAATCAAGCGTTTTGCTAGAAAAAGTCAAAAACAAAAGATAACACAACTTTCCTTCCGCATTGAACTTTTATCAAACACCTACTGTACAGGCATCATGCACCACTAGCTTAGAAATAGGAATTGAAAATTGGGCAATTGGGCACCCCCCCTTTTGCACCAATCGGGCACTATCAAATGCACCAGGGACAAATAGGAATTGAAAGAAAAAGTTTAAAAATAAAAATAAAAATATATACAAAATTAAAAATAAAAATTTACCATCCGTGAGCCATGGTACTACACTGGCATTGTGGAATTTAGAAAGAAAAGGGTGGGGAAGCCATGAACTCCATACCTTCATAATATGCTTGGCCTGATAGCAGCTTCTTCAATTGCTAAATGGTGAATAGAGAGGGACAAAGCAGACATAATGGCAAAGTTGGGTCTGCAAGTTTTAGATAAAGGATACCAAGATGCATAAAAGAGCACAAATACATATTGGTGATGATTCTTGTGAACTAGATGCAACGCCAGCTACAACGAGACCTCATCACCCTCCGTGATCTCAATCAACCCCCCACCGGAACCACCACTTTCTGACCACAAATCTGAAACCAGGCATAAATCCCGAGACGACAAGATCGAATAGATGGCTGAAACTATTGAATAGATTGATTCTATCGCCGAAACCCTATTTTTCTCTACAGATGTTAGCCCGGCGAAGATCAATAAGAGAACGGGCACCGTTCTCCAAATTTGAATCTCCATGATCTTCGAGAATGAGAGAGATGGAGGAGAGAGAGAGAGAGAGAGAGAGAGAGAGAGAGAGAGAGCTTTGAAACCCTCACCCAGGGTTGGAAAAATAGGAAGACGGAGCAGCGGGAAAAGAAGATGAAGAAAGAAGAAGCATTTCCGTGGGTTTTTGTTAGGGTTTCTGATGGACATTTGGGCTTCGCCCTAATTTATTTTAAAAGGGTTTAACGGGAAGATACTTTGAGTTTGAAATCGCCAAAAGACATGAAGGTCACGGGTTCTAACTCCCTCACCTACAAATAATACATTAAAGTGGCCTGTTGCATCGATTTAACTATTGATTTGGGTTGTTGCATATATGAATTCCTTTTACAACGGTTGATATCTGTGGTATTTTAAAAGTAAGTAATGTTATTTTTTCTTTGTTTTCACGTAGTAGTGACTTCTCTCTCTCTCACTTCTACTCAATTGTTGGATGGGTATCCTACCTGCAAGTAGATATTCTTTAACTACAACCTTCATTATCACCAATGAGAATTGTTGACAGTCTTGAAACAAGCGATAGAGATAGTTTTACATTCCCTAATTCTAGATAATAGATCTTGAGATCGTGCAGCTAGCCCCTATCATATGATCACGTGTTAATTCTACATGACATACAACCCCAAAAGTGATCATGATCATGGATGGGCCTATTGTGAGAAGGGGCGATCAAGTCACCTTTAAGACTCTATTGTGTGAAATACTAGTACTCAGTGCTTAAATTGTATTGCTTTGTGTCACACAATGGCGATGATTTGGCTCCATTCTCCCACTCAATGGATCCTGAGATGGCGAGCTTATCCTAAGATGTTGAAAGCTTCATTCCGTAAAATCTGATCCAAAGGCATATTTATTAAAATATAAAATTAATAATAATGCATTGTCAAACTTTGTAAATAATTAAAAAAAATTCCCCAAATTACTCAGTTTTTTAAGATTTTTTTTTTATTGTCTACCATTTATTATAAGATATTATATTTTTCTTGAGAATAAAAAATTGATTGACTAAATGGTCTAAAAACTATATGTCAATGGATTAAGAAGCGGGTGATCTGAACCATAAGAGTGATAGATTGCAAAGGGTCCAAAAATTGTGTTTTAGAGAAATTTTAACCATCCGTTCTTTGCACTATAATATTAATTGTGGTTTTTAATTTTAAAGATTGATATTAAAGTTCATCAATAAAATGGATCATATCCACTTATCGGCGTGTTTCATTGGGCCAAGACAAGTTTCATTGAACTCATATTAGATCCCTTTAATATGCAAGGACATTTTGCAAGATCCCCTATCCTGGTTTAACTACACCTTCGATATAAAATGACTACGATACCTTAGCTTTTCATTTCAACTATACTCTTCTTTTTACGACTCAAAATTATTATTTCAAAGACTGAATTTTTAAGCAATTTAAGGCTCCAAATGAACGATTTGAGCTTCAAAAGCTTGATTCGGACTTCAAAAGCTCAAAGGTTTCTTTCCTTTTTTGGAAAAAAAATCAAATGATAGCTAGAATCGGGATCCATAAATCGCATTATGCATAAAAAGTCAAAATTTAGGGTCCGGTAGTCTTGAGAAGTTCGATGAATAAATAAGCTACAGGCACTACAAAAATTAAGACTATTAGCGGCAGTTAAAAACTGCCGCTATTAACAAAAAACTGCCACTAATATTTTTGTCGCTAATATTCTTAATAGATTTTTTATTAATAATGATAATTTTTTGGAGCAAATAACTGCCGCTAATAGTCTTATTTTTTGTAGTGAGAAGGCCGACTTCAACACTAAATTGGTCACGAGAAGTTTGCACGGTGCACCTACTTGGTCTTAAAATACTCCATTTGGGCTCAAAAAGACTGAATCGAGTATCGTAAAATCGATTCGAATATTTTTTGTTCGCTTCGGGTGTTTTATGGGAGTAAAGAATTTTAAAACAAGAACCTCGATGACATTAGTCTCCCAAAAGGTATTTAGATCTTGATGGCCATCATCAATACACACCCTTTGGCAATAATTTGGCATTTATCATTAACGATAACTCCCTAAGGGTAAAATGATGATTTCCACTCTGACATAATAGTTAATAGTTATTTTTCCTCTTAGGTGAGGGAAATTGTGATTACATAACCCAAATCTTCATCATAATAGATCTTGAGATCATCGACCATGAGGGTCATATTTTGATTTTAGGTGGCATACATCAAAGGTTGTTCTTGGATCACTTATCAAGACGTCTGTCAGGTGTATAATTAAGATCTTCAATATCTATTGTCTCAAAGATTGTGACGTAAAATGATCTCCACCGTCGATTCAAAGCATTCAATAGTTTAAGCACATGGAACTCGAGTAGACGATGGATTTTTGTTCATCCACATCTTCAACATAATAGTAATTGAGATCATTGGTCTACCGTAAGATGGTCATATTTTGATTCTATGTTGCACACATCCCAAAATATAAACATGATCATAGGCATATATCAAATGTGGTTCACATATCACTTTTCGAGAGGTTTGCCACGTGGAATTTGTTAGATAAAGTTAGGAACCGAAATTCAAAAATGATGAAATGGGCAAGAGAATTGGACTCGAGGCACGTAATCGTTGTCTTTAAAATGCTATTCGCTCCCTACTCGAATAGATTCTCGAGTTTGCAAAAGGGTTCCAGCGAGAAGTTTTCAGGATACAACGAGCCCAATTTTTTGGGTGCGATTCGTTTCTTTGCAACAGTAGAGGATCGCTCCAGAAAACTCAATCCGATGAAGTACCACCAAAAGAAAAAAGCAAGAGGAATTCTCAAGTTTTATGCAAGGAATCTGATGGATTTCAGAGTGTATTCAAATCTGTGTCCTAAGGCCTCCTTTTATAAAATTTTGAATGGCTCAGATCTTTGAAAGATCTCAACCGCTTCATCCAGCGGCTGTATGAAAGGTTGTAACTTTTCGAATTCAAATTTGAACGATTGCACACCTTTATAAGCGGTTATGAAATGGTTGGATCCAACGGTCAACATTTGACCAATCCGTTTGGCCCAATAGAACCGAATTGACCCATTGATTAGTGGCCCATTAGGTCCGACCCGGCCTATGAATAATTTGACCGTTGGATCTACTTGGTCAAAACGTCAAATATCTCCTTACGACGACGCACGCCTAAAGTGTCAATGCGCCTAAACGCCAATCACCACACGCATTTGCAGCGTGTCTGAGCGCAATGACTCTTATTATCCAACAATAATAGAAGGTGAAATGTTTTATATATAGCCTAGACACTTTTTACTTTTACCAATATGAGATTATTCATTTGTATACAAAAATGAGAATACTTATTGCTTAAAAATTAACTCACAAAATTAAGAAAGAAATCAAAAGCAAGTTTTATTTTCTTTAAAATTATTTAATATATTTATTATATTCTAAATTAATAAATAAATATAACAGAATACAAATCTTGTTGTCTGCCGGTAAGATCATGATCTCAATATTTATTTTGTGAAAGATTGAGATGAAAAATGATTATTTGTAATGCTCTTAAAAATAAATAAAAAAATTAATTTTCTTTTCTTTAATAATTTTATAGATTAACCTTCAAAGCATGCACATTTTACTAGTATATTAAAAGGTTCTAGAATAGGTGGGAAATGGGTTGTGTTGGATAAGATGTCTCACTTACATCTACTAGTAAAAAGGCATGTACAAATGCACGTGGACATTAGGACCTTTAAATAATTAAATTTGATTTTTAGACATCTATCGGGTGATTTGAACATAAAAAATAAATATAATATTTCAAGCGTTCATTAATTGTTATTATGTTTTTTTAAAGAAAAAAAAACACTTATTACTATGTTTTTGATGTCTCCATAATGTATAATTTAAAACTATAAAAAATTTAATAAAAAAAAATATAACTTATATTGTTAACTATAGAACATGAAGAAAAAAAATAAAAACTAACAAATAAGTATAATCCAGAAATTTTAATTAAATTGAAAATAGGTATTTATTCCTTCTCGACTTTAACTTTCTTAAGGATTTATTGTCTTCATCATCCGTAGTCTTGTATTTAATACTTTGACATATCTACGACCTTGTAATACGATTTTGGAAAATTGTATCTTACACTTTGATTTGACAGAGATACTCATTTTCGAGATATTGACACCAAATTTGATTTTAAGGTCACTTTTTTGGAATTTGTGTCATGTCAAATCAATGCTAACCATTTGATGGTACACCCATTATCTCGAGATCAAGTGTGTGAAAGGTTGGAATGAAAAACATTCTCCATCGTTTGGTTCAAAACTGTCAATTGGTTTGAACATGGGCGCCTTAATAGATTCGATGGACGTAATTAAAGGTAAAATCACATTTGATAAAATAACGTGCCATTCATTTCGTTTGAATTTGATTTTAAGGTCACTCTGGAATTTGTGCACGTCAAATTAATATCTGACCGTCTGATGGTACGCCCATAATCTCAAGGTCAAGTGTGTGAAAGTTTACAATGAAAAACGATGTTATCATCCAATTTAAAGCAATCAATGCATTGTAAGATGGGCGCTCTAAAATCATAATTGTATATTATCAGTCAATCACTAAAAAACTAATAACAATTATTGATAAATATTATATGGATTCGAGTATTTTGTAGAACTTATTCTTTTATAATATCTAAAATTTAATTAAAATCCGTCTTACTCACTGATACATATGCCAGAATATTAGCTTTGACCGATGAAGGCAATAAAATCAATAAAATCAAAATTATTTGGTTTTAGTAGTTTCTTATTTTTTTTATATTTTCTCATTTACAGTAAATACTATATTTTTATTTATGTATAATAATATACAGTTATATCTATTTACTATGTTTAAATGTTTATTTTTTACTATAGACACATGTTTATATCCTATCACGTTCAATTAATTCGATGATATACTAATTATTAATTTCTACTTTAATTTTATAATAACTAATATAACTAAATCAATAGGCTTCGAATTTTCATACCCTACGTATTTATTAATTATTATTAAAAAGATGAATAGTAATGTCTATCCATACATAGGAGTCCAAGTTTTGATCCGAAATCGAAACTGAAAATCGGCGAATCGAATTGGTCTAAACAGACCCGAAAACCGATACTGAACCTATTCTGGACCCGTTTCGATTTTGAGGGGATAAAAATCGAGAATTTATTAGGTAGAATGAGAAAACAAAAAAAGTAGCTTAAAATAATAAAATGGTGAATGCACCCTATTCAAATCCATGATTGCATGGAATTAGGTGATGGAGGTCGTTTTTCACCCCATTCTTTTGTAGAAGGGAGCCATTACTTGCCCACGCTTTTCAAGTGATTGCATCGGATTGCACCGAATTTAAAGAAAGACTTGCAAGTTTGACGACCTCTACTATGTAAATACACCACCTAAGCCGTTTGATTTGAAGGCCATGATTTAAAGATATCAATTGCAAAAGATTAGAACAAAATATAATTTTCATCATTTGATTAAATGGAGTCAAAGGATATTATATAATTCAACAGTTGACTACAATAGATCATATGACAAATATGAAATTTTGCTCCAATTTTATGTACCAGAGATCTATTGATCATGAACTTCAAATCAGACGGTCCATATTGAATTTTTATATATCACATGTCCGTAAAATATCAAGTCTTTCTTTAAATTTGGTGCAATCACTTAAAAAACGTGTGGAAGTAATGGTTCCCTTTGTAGAATAGATCTTGAGACCACGATCTTACCCTCGGATAGCTAGTATATTATTTTGCATGGCACATATCCCAAAAAGAGGCCCTACAATCACGTTTGAGCATGATGTGTGTCATGTGACTTCAAGCAATATTTTTGTGATTTATGTCGCATGAAATAAAAAAATGATTATTTGATGGTAAGCCATGGTCTCAAGATCCATTAGTGAAATAAAAAAATGATTATATGATGGTACGCTTGGCCCGGCCCATTGAGACCCCTACTCTCTCTCTCCCATTGTCTCATTTAATGCCATTGAAGGACGAGTTCATATCTCATATACTCCTCTTTTTTAGAGTGATTGTTGATGATAATGGTAAGTATCGGTAAGTATTGGCTAATACTAATTGATCTTTCATCTGATGGGTCTTAAATCATATAGTAAATTGGAGGGTCGGGCATTTTAAGTAGATAGATTGAAGGTTTTCTTTACAAGAATAATTGTATCGTTTGTCACAAATTCTCCATTTGTTGAGAATTCGTCCAAACGTTGGCATGCTTTAATGGGGGAATCACTCATCTGATGGGTGAATGAAGGGCCTTTTAGAAGAGTACTTTTATATCCACCCACCGAATCTTTGAGTTCACCCATGGTGAAGCACGTTGATTGAATTGAATCGAACGATGAAGATCATTTATCCTCCCAATATTTCACACGATGGATCTTGAGATTATCGGCGTACCATCAGATGGTCAGTGTTTTATTTCACATGGCACACATCTCAGAAAAGTAACCTTAACATCATGTTCGTTTAAAATTGATTTTAAGGTCACTTTTATGGGTGTGTACCATATGAAATAAAAAGGCGACCGTTTGATGGTACACCCATGATCTAGAGATCAATCTCATCAAAGATTGGGACGATAAACAATCTCCATCGTCTAATTTAATGCATTCGATGTGTTTCAGCATGGGTGAACTCAAAAATTTTGTAGGTGGATTTAACGGTACTCCTTTTAGAATGGTGGTAAACTGTAATGGCATGACTTGTAAATAAAGGTGAATGAAGGGCCTTTTAGAATAGTAGTAAACTTTAATGGCATGACTTGTAAATATAGATAAATGAAGGGCATTTTAGAATGGTAGTATATTGAAGTCTAATTTGTTTTGGGGACTTGCAGGTATATTGAGATATGAGTTAGGGGCATTTTTGGTATTACAAAATGTGGCATAAACTATTTTTACTTTTATATAATACTAGTAAAAGTGCATGTGCGTTGCAGATATTAATATGAATGTGAAGATACCATCGAATTCCTCTGATTTAAATGTCATATTCTAAAGATCTTCGATCTCTATCATATGACTTAACACAATAAATGATCATCATCTCATCCATATTTGACTGCTTTGAATTTTATAATAGATATTTTATTTTATACAAATCTTTTACATTAAACATATTTAAAACATGACCTTCAAATCCGATGGCTAAGATGAAGTTTCTACTTGGCATAAGTTCTCCAAATACCAAGTCTTTCCTTTAAAGGATAACTCTAATTATACCAATCAGATTTCTAAGTGCACTACATTCGAAATATCATTAACTGATGTGAACCAGATGATAGAGATCGATTTTCTTTTCAATCTTTCACACAATGGAGCTTGAGATTAATGGTGTACCATCAGACGGTCAATTTATGGTTTCTATTACATACATCCCAAAAAAATGATCGAAAATTATGGGGAACGCATCATACTCAAACATGATTTTCGATCACTTTTTGGGATGTTTTATTTGTACCATATGCAATAAAAAATTAGTTGTCAGTACACTTATGATCTCAAGATCTACGATTTGGACGAAAACAACTGTTATTGTCTAATTCAAAACAGTCAATGGTATTCGGCTATGATGTCATTCAAAATTGATTTTCAATTCGATCTTCTATATGATGTTCCTGAGGTAAATGGTATACCATTAAACGGTCAATTTTTAACATCGCCGATTTAATTATTATTATTATTAGTTATTATATAAAATCTTGCAACTCGAGCTTAGTCGACCAAATTCGACGTGACACCTATCCCAACCTTAACCTGAAGGGTCGAGTGTATATGCCCAACCCGACCTGACACCTGACTTGACTTGGTTGAAAATACTCTATTATTATTATTAATTATTATTGTATAAAATCTTGTAACTTGAGCTTAGTCGACCAAATTTTTCCTTAAGTCGACCCAACCATACCTACAGATTGTGTGTGACACTTCATGCCTGACTTAGCCGAATAACCCAAGTTTAGTATCTAGCCCAATAAAAAAGTCGCATCGAGAAAGTCGAGTATTAAGTCTACACGATTTGTTGAGAGCCCTACGTAGAAGTATCATATGTTTGTCTAAGTCATATAAAGGTAAGTGCTCCCTTAAGTCTTACGACCAACATACGTATAAGTGCAAGTTTTGGGCCGAAATTTGAATCCGATTAGGTAAGATGTTAAAATTTGATCAGGGATACACTAATCATGGCTCAGAGGGTTTCAACTTTCTAATAAATTATTATTTTGGTAGCTTTATTAACACCTGCGGAATCTTAGAGGGCACCTATGCAAAAAACCATTGACTTTTTGTATTAGTTGGTGGAGATCATTTTTCGGCCCAATTTTCCACATAAGGGATCTTGATATCATTAACTTACCATTAGACGATCATTTTTTTATTTCATAAGGTGCAGATCCCAAAATATGGCCATAAATTTACATGACATACATCATGCTCAAATTTAAATTTTGGGCTATTTTTATGTGATCTATGCCACATAATTCAAAGCAAGTCAAATATTTTATGGTAAAATTATTAATTCTTTTAACGTTGTGGATTTATTTAAGGCGCTAAAAATAAGGAAGGAAAGATAACTTTTATAGCAAAATTGTTAATTCTCTTAATTTTATGGGTTTCTTTGAAGGTGCTAAAAATAAGGAAAGAAAGAGAATTTATTTGGATACCATTATTTAGGTATTCCCATTGGAAAAGAGATTTTATTTGGGTGTCATTTTTTGCGACCCTTAAAATTGTGACCTCGTCAATATCCTCTAGTAGGTATGAACTGACCGCTTTAAATTAGAAGATGGAGATCATTTTTTATTCTCATCTTTTACCTAAATGATCTTGGTATCATGAGAGTATTTTTAGACCTTCGATTTTTTAAAAAATGATATTAAAATCATGTTTGAGAGTAATATATGCCATTTGATTTTAAAGTCACTTTTTTTGTTGTGTGTCAAGTGAAATAAAAATTTTACCGCCTGATGATACAAACATGATGTCAAGATCAACTATATAGAAGATTGAGACGAAATATTAGCTCCATCGCATGATTCAAAGCGATCAATATATTCAGATTGAAAGAGGTGAGATAAAGTTACAATTTTTTGGATGGTAAATAATGATACCCATTTTAATTTTATTGTCACTGCTTAGGAGTGTATATAGGGGCAAGTGTGGAAACAAAGATTGAGAGAAACTATTTTAGCTTTCATATAGTAGTAAGGATAGGGATACATAAGAAAGAAGATGAGGGTAGATGGAGTAGCTTAGGGGTATTTTGTTACTAAAAATATTAAAACACTAAAATTGACAGAAATTATTTGTACTTTTATATAGTAGTAAGGACTAGTAAGCATGCACGTGCTTTGCACGTGTTGCTCTATCAATTCATAATAATAATAATAATTTTATAAAATGAAAAAGGTTTATGAGTTCTAATGTATAGATGAATTAAAACATTCAAACCTTAGATCATATGTCATGTGACACCTGATTCCAAAATAGTGCATTTTTTGAGATTGTGTGCAATGTCGCATGTCATCTATTAAAAAATAATAATTTTTTTTGTGGTCTAAACTTAGCCAAAATTTGGGTACTGCCTCACACATCATAGTGCATTGAATTTTTTATCGTTGGACAACATTTTGAACCGTAGATATCCACTCTTTTTCAACAATTTTTATTTATTGAAATTACCAAAATTTATCACTGTTTTTCATATATTTCCGAAGCCATTTATTCCCGTACCTATAGTGTTACTATGTTTGTGGGTATTGGGTCATAGACCCTTATTTGGAGAAAATTGTTACATAAGTTTTTTTTAATAAAAGATAAGGATCATTATTATTTTCAAATAAAAATTTATTTTTATCTAGAGATATTTTAGGAGAAAATAAAGCAAGGGAAAGTTGACTGAAAAATTACATTTTTGGTATCTATGTCAAGTCTAATCGATGTCTGACCACTTGATGTTTGAGCTATGATCTCTAGGTCAAGTGTGTGAAAGATTCAAATGAAAAGTGTTCCTCATCATCCAATTCAAAGTATTCAATGAGATTTTACATGAAGTCTCCCAAAGATTGGTAGGTGTACTCTTGATGGAGGTTTTCGCGCTTTTATAAATAGTATTCAACTAATTTTTTTATTTTAAAATTTTAAATTTATATATGATTTTAAAATAATAAAAATGTGCCCAAAGAGCATTCTTGATATTATATCGGATTTAGATAATTTTGTATCAAACTTGATATCGGTATTAGGTATCGGTCCATCTTGAATCGATATGTAGCGGCCAATATTGTATGAGTGAAAAAATCATTGATTGCTTTGAATCATACGATGGAGTTTATTTTTCGTACTTATTTTTCATGCAATAGATCTTGATATCATGGCGCCCCTATCTGACAGTCACATGTTGATTCCACGTGGCACACATCCAAAAGTGATGATCTGATAGGTATGCTCACAGTCACGATCAATTTTGGGAAAGTGTGCCATGTGGAATCACGACCTGACTGTCTGATAGGGGCGCCATGATATTAAGATCTAGAAGGTTGGGAAGAAAAATGATCTCCATCGTTTGATTCAAGGCAGTCAACTGTCTTTTATAGTGATTACCAATATCTTACACTATTAATGATATATGATCATTTAACCGCCATTTTAGTGTTTGAGTTGGTCCCTTTTCCGATTCATATAAGTCGATATAACATATGACCCGATATTTGACCTCTTACCGGAGTATATATCGTATTGGATGGGGCCTGATCCAATGTATATAAGATATGACCAAGGTTTAAAACCATGGTTCCATGACTATGCAAGTGACTACTCAACAATTTGATGGTTCAGATTGAGAGAAACATGAGCCAAAAGAGGGAGGAACCGCTATCTTCCATGGCGCTGATAACTATCATATAACATTTGCATACCTAGTAGGCTACCCACATTGGAACCGGCACAACACACTCATCATTTAATGATGAGTTTGGGCATAAGGTACGATCAAGGGCACTATTGGGAAATTCATCAAAAATAGCAGGACATTAAATGACGAGTTTGGGCATAAGGTACGATCAAAGGCACTAATTGTAAATTCATAAAAAAAAGTGGGACATTTTCTATAAGCCCGGCGAGACTTATCTCATTAATTAGCGAGACTTACCCGATTAATTAGCTGGAAGAATCCTAGTTATATAAAAGTAGGAAATTAGAAAATATAGGGATACATAAGGAAGAACATGAAGGCAAATAGAAATAGAGTAGCATAAGGGAATTTTGTTCCGAAAATATAAAAATACCAAAATTGCTGGAAATAAAATCTATCATTCGTGCTTTTATATAGCAGTAAGGATAGTAAGGATAAGGATATAATAAGGATTAAGAGTCATTATTAAGTACCACAGGGGATAATCATGTGTTCGGTGTAATTATCATGCGTGCCATCTAATCTAGTGTAGAGGGTGTAATCTAAAGATCATTAGCGTCAAAGATTTGGATAAAAAGGGGGCTCTACTAACCCACAAAATGCTAAATATCTCCCATTAAAAAAATTGAGAACTATTGATTGCTTTGAATCAGATGATGGTTATCATTTTTCGTTCCAATCTTTCACATTGGTACATCATCGGATGGTCAATTTTTTAGGTCACTTTTTTGGGATGTGTGGCATATGAAATAAAAATTGACGGTCTAATAATATTCTAATGATCTCCAAATCAATTATGTAGAAGATTGGAACGAAAAACGCTCAACAATTTTTAGCTGTACTTAATGGGTGATATTTAGTTTTTGGTGGGGTGGTAGCTGCCCCCTAAAAAATTTAGGTCATTTGAGTCATAAGCAGTCAAGTACCATCTAAATTTAGGGGTTATCATGTAAATCCATTTTTTTTTCTTCAAAAATTAATAGACTTTTTTTAGTACTTTTTACAATGCAATCGACTTATCACAAGAGTTGAGGAATTATCATGTGTGCCATCTGAGTGGTGCACCATGATCTAAAGATCTTTGGTGCAAAAGATTGGTACGAGAAATGTTCAACATGTTTGCATCAAATTATTCAAACATCTTTAAAAATTAAGGCTATCATGTAAATCCAGCATACTATCAAATTAATATAGCCTTTGACCAATTCAAATTAGATGATGGAGATTATCTTTTAGCCCAATCTTTTATAACATAGATCTTGAGATCATAAGTTTCAAATTATATGAAAGACATGATTGTTTGCACATGACATGCATCCCAAAAAGTTACCCGAACACCAAGCGCTTCGGGGGCTCAGCGAGGTACCTAATTTTATGTGCCCGACTTGATAAAAAATCCAAGCGACCTGATTAAGAATTCAAGTCGGGCGGGTCAGGTATCGGCTCAACCTAGCCAATTGAACAACTCTACTTGAATACAAGATTATGCAGGCATGGCACAAATATTTGTAGTACCCAAGGTGTCAAAATCGGTATCAGACTCGGGTATCAGTCCATGGAGGACCGACTCGGCCAATACGTATCGGCCGATACTGATACGTATCAGCCTATTAAAAAAATAATAGAGGTATTGGCTGATACCCGATATGTATCGGCTAATACGAGCCCGTATTGGCTGATACCGATACCGAGTTGAGATACCGATATGTATTGGGGTTGATACCCGATACGTATCGGCTAATACGAGCCCGTATCGGTCGATACCAATACGGAGTTGAAATACCGATACGTATCGGTCTGCCTAGAAACAGATACATATCGGTATCGGCCGATTTTTGATACCAAAGTAGCACCAAATCAGTGATAATAAATTTATCACCTCTTTGGCAAGGGGATTTTGATCGGCTCATTGTTTAGCCCCTCCAGTTCCATGGCAGAGCCAATGAGCTTGAAACCTAAGTTTGGATCCCTTGGCCACCCTAGGGGTTTATACCTGTCCTTACCTGTTATGTGCTAACTAATAGACACACACCAAATCAATCCTCTACCCATGCTGACTCATCCCATTTGACCAAGTCCACAAAAGATGCCAAAGATAAGAATTCTTGATTTGACCTGCTGTAACGCCTCCTCTTTCGATGAAGGCACAATCTCCTAATTTGTTAGAATTTTAAATTCTTTCCTCTTATATAGGTACATTTGGTTGACTCGCACTAATTAAGAGATTCAACATATTTGTTTTTGATTATATATGCTCATGTACTCCTCAAAGTAAAATCAAGGAAAAATCAAACTCTTATTCTCATTTTATTTCACTTAGGAAACATGTGTTCCCCTGGATTAGTGAGGCACTTGAAAGGCTTGGACGCTCAAATTATTTTAATAATAATAATAATAATAAATTAATTTTTTTATAATTATAAATAAATAAGTTTTAAACACGAAATAGATTTAATACAATTTGAATCTTTGATAAGAAATCCTAATTAGATAAGGTGTATAATTGACTGTTTATTTTATAAGATAATATATTAAGTTTTAGCCCACAATATATAAATATATAAATATATATATATATATATATATATATATATATATATATATATATATAGGGTAATGGTTACCTGACTCGAGTCAGGTTAGAGTTATGCATGACTTCATGCACGACTTGAGCGAGTGACTGTCAGTTGTCAGATTATAGTCAAACATTGACCCTTACGTGATTTGACCCTATGTATATATATTACAAATATTTATATGAATCGGTCTAATTTTTTGTGAATTGGATAAACCAATCGATTAAAAAAAAAAAACAATCAGGCGGTTTACCAAGTGGAGCAAGGATAAAATCAACTTTCTTAGTTTTTGATTTGATTGAAGCGGCTAAGCTCCCGATTTTGGTTGAACTAAGTCAGATCAATGGTGGTCAGTCGGTTTAAAGAAGAAGAAACGATTGGACTAGCTCCCAGATGTATTATGGGAGGGGATGGGAGAAAGAGAGAGAGAGCATAAGTTAGTGAACCGAGCTTCCAAAACACTGCCACAATGCAACCAAAGCATAGGATGGGTGACATGTGGAGTAAAGGGGCATTCCATAGATCATCTACAGAAATAGAATAATTGGAAACTGATTTTGACAGTGTGATTACAGCCATAAGAAAACGGACAGGCGATATTTGTTTGGTATCACTATCATTTTTTTATGTTAAAAATCATACTGTCTAAGATTCTAGATCAATTATTATTAATATTAGACAATTTAAAGAAGGGGATCACCATAATGTTAGAATAGTCCCACATTGACTGTGGGCTAGAAATTCTTGAGGGCGCTCCTCATTTTGTGAGGTTGAGCCGGTTCCATCCTCCCATTAAGATCTCGTGGAGATCAATGAGACATTTAAAATACTATTTGAGTGAGATGGAAAGCATAAGGGAATAGCTTAGATCAAAATTTCAAAAATTTTATTTTTAAGGCCTTTGTCAAAGTTTGATTAATTTTAATGGTTGAAATTTTAAGACTAAAAAAATATATGGTGGAGATGAGTTTCCAATAATTTTTTTGCTAAATATAATCTAAGCATTGCACCCGTTTTTTGTGTGCGATTAATTTGGTGTCATACTACTAATTAGAGGTATTCCAAATCTTGGAGGACGGAGCGTCCTCCAATGGAGGACAAACACCTTTTCCATATGTATATATATATATATAATCAATTGAAAGAATATGAGTCCAAAAGTCACACTTGTTGGGAGATTTGAATAATCCAATTTGTGCACTCTAATACTAATGATTGTCCATATATAATTTAATGCTCCAATGACAATGGTACGAGATAAAAAGTGTCATTTTAGTGGTGTAAGATCATTTAAACGTGACTTCAAGCCCAGTTGTTACTATTATTTTTATTATTATTAGACTATCTATGTAACGTTTTAAGTGTCATGTGGCAATTTTATTATTATTATTAGACTATCTATGTAATGTTTTAAGTGTCATGTGGCAATTTTTTTGGTTAGTGACTTCTTATAAGATCACTAGTGTCAGTTTGTATGTATTCTTTACAAGGTTTTGTTTCCTAGTTCATTTTAGTTCCCTTGATTGGGGTACTTTTTGGGCTAAGATAGATAATACAAGTGGCATCACGCGAGGCGTGGCCACCATTATCTTCTGATAGGTGCTAGCAATGGTCGATAGATGTTAAAGTGGTTTTGTCATATTTCTTTTGAGGGCTACATACCATAGATTTGACGACTTGCACATAAAAAAGGTTGTATAAGATACTAGTAAAGATTAAAAAGGATTGGGATTGGAAAATCCGAATATGTATACATTGATTCCGGCATAAATAAAACCGGTAAAGAAAATGGATTGAAATTTTCATGGTGATTCAATGGGCTAACTTTGGGAACAGATGAATGCATAATATATTCCTTTCAATAAAAATGATTTCAAATGAAAACTCAAATTAAAATGAATTCAAACAATTTATTAATAGTGTTGAAAGAAGAAGAAGAAGAAAGTAAGAACTGTTATTAGATCTGCACGTCTTGTGATGAACTCTTTAATGGTTGTTTCTCATACCAAACTTTTTGGAGCTGTCATATTTTCTCTACCAAGAATTAATATTATAAGGAGGTCCTTAGAAGGCTTCTGTTTAAGGGAGTCAATCCCTTTTAGGGCTTCGATATCCGTGGAAGTCACCTTTTGATTGATGCAGTGACGAGAAAAATACCACAATCAAGCATGTCATGTGATGTGTGGACTTTGAGACAGCCTCGGATCTCCATGCTCTTTTTAAGTCCTTGCATGTCTCAGTTCAACGCTGCATGTAGGCTTAGGCATGTAGCATAATGGAATGGGTTGCAGGTTCAAGCCAAGCCTCACTAACAGAAAAAAATTCAAATCCATGGGCAAAGCCATTTGTGCATTCCATATCTCATATCAAGTGTTATCGTGACACCCTATTCTCGGATGGATATCCGATGGAAAATCGGATGGATATCCGATGGACCCCACTTATTCAAATGCATGGATCCAGGCAGCTTGTATGGGGTTTGCCGGTGATCGGGTGCATCGCACCATACTAGACCACCAATCAAAGGCCAAATTGGTCCAGGAAGTTTGTCCCTCAATCCAAACTCAAATCATTACCAAGCTATCATCTCAATCGGATTTGGACCAAGAATAACACCCAAAAGTGATCCTCACCATCTGATCAAACAAACAATTGTAAAATTGATTGGATGGTTTGATTAGTTCAATCTGCATCTCTATTGAGTTGAATCAGAACCATATAATGGGCTGCTAGCTAGACATTTAAGATTGAACATAACGTATGGCACATGTAAAATAAGGATGACCCGAGCACCATTTATAATGATCAGGTGGGCTAAGCAGTTTTACCCAACTGGAGAGTTTTTTCGTGGTTATGGAATTGGATAGATAATGTTTTCAAAACCAATCCCCCACTTCGTTTTCTTCCATCAATCTTCCCAAGCATCGTATAAATACTAGAGAGAGAGAGAGAGAGAGAGAGAGAGAGAGAGAGATGGAGACTCATTTTGGAGTTGGGTTGTTGAATATGAAGGCAGCTGAGCTATCAAAACCATCTCCCATTAGAATTTTCTCTGCACCTCATTATAATGTATATCGCCTTTCAAAGAAATCTCTAAGAGTAGCAGTCTTCAGAAGCTCTCTTCCTGGTGTGTTACAACTTTTCTATAATTTCTTTTTGTGTAGCTGTGCAAAATGAAAGTGGGTTTCTTCTTCTTCTTTTTCTTTTTTCTGTTTCTTTTTAGGCTTGTAGGTGTATGTAGGTTTGTATATGACAAGAACCCTCCTCTGTTTCTTTATAAATTGTTATTGTACCAAAAAGAACTTGGTTTATTTCTTGGATTCTGTTGAATATAATTTTGTTTATGCAATGGGAAGAAAACTTGACATCTGATTTTAGCTCTGACTTGAGAGTGATTTTTCTGCACTTTTGGTGACTACAGTGTAGAATTAAATAAAGGCAGGTCAATGTAAATTATGACATTGGAATTGCATGTTTTATTACAAATGGGAATTTCCCATGATTGGGAGGAGTGTGGAGTGTGGAGTTATTGTTTATTTTATGTTTTAATTAAATAAACTTATCTATATACATATGAAGCAACTTTTACCTCATCCATCCTGTCAAAAGTATAGTCCCAAATTTCATTGAATGATTGAAAAGTTCATGAATAATTCACCATTTTTAGGTAGTGCGAATTAAACACGCTGCAATTTTTTTTTTCAAAAATTCATACATTTTTACAAAATTGGCTTATTATTTGCCACTTTTTCAATAAATCATGATTTTCTTCAATATTTTTAATCTTTTTTTATTAAATTTTTTTCTCCCTTAACTTGCTGAATTTTAACCTTGCCATGTTATTGCTGAAACCCCAACTTGGTGACTATGGTCAAAAGCTGATTCACACCAATGCCGGATTGCCAGGGCCCCTAAAATCCATCATTGAGCTTTTGAGTGTATTAGGTGGCTAAATTGTGCTTCATAAGTTTGAATGTTTGATAACTTTATGATGGCGGTGATGCCCCATTAATCGATTTCAAAAAATGAGAGACCACCAGGCTGATTGAATGCTGGTATTTAGTAGAAAGAAATTATTTCTTTTCCAGGAATATATATATTATCCATTTTGACTACAGGTGAGTGGCATTTCATATTTTGTTAGATTCCAATACTATGTAGTTGTTTCTTTGGAACAGTATGAGGTTTCCTTCTCCAATCTTTAACTCGAGCATAGGTACAAAATTCATACCAATTCCCAACAAATTATGAATCGATTCAAGAAAACTGGTCAGCAAATTACTGTGAATTTATCAATAATAAAAAATTTAAAATTACTGTGAAATTGGACTATTTTCTCTTGATTTCAATCAGTAAGTAGCAAGAGTGAACCACGACATGCAAACGGAATTAGAATGAAGTAACTATAAATTAGGCATGCACTGATATAACTTGAATGCTGCCTTACATCTAGTGTGATGTTCTCCTAGGCCACTAAGTGTATATGTCTAGCTGCATGAGTTTTCTACCCAAAAGTGAACCTCCTGCTTCGGAATCTCATGATTCCTAGAAAAACGGGTTCCTAACATCGTATACTTCTTATTCTTTTCTCACTGCTCCATCACCCATAAGTATCCTTCCACTCCTAGTGATTAAGGTTCAATATATGCTAGTACTTGTTAGGTGGCTTCGAAAAGTTATGCCTAATCTCATTCGGATTCTGGCCAACTGGCCATTACTTGCATTTTGTTTGGGGCTGATGGCAAGTTTTATCACCATTTTAGGTTGAACTACACATAGATGGTAACAACTTTTGGCAAAAGGCAATTCTTGTGGGAGCTTGAAGGAGATGAGACTCTTCGTTCTTCATTTCTTTCCATTTTCTCTTTCTTGCGTGGGTATCTCAGTAGCAATCTGATGAACCTGCTTGTCTCATTTATTATAGGCAAGGAAGAGGGGGGTTGGCTCGAGGAAAGTTTTTACTGATTCTCAAGCAAAACTCTAATATATAAATCCATTATTTCAAAGATTCTTGAATGCAGATAAGTTTTCATTGATGAGAAGAGAATCAGATGAAAACAAACTTCGCCTATGTCTAGTATGTGGCATGTATCCATACTATGAGAATATGATCAATTTCTTAAGCGTAAAAGCTAGCTGCAATGCTTAATTGATTTGCTTGCTCCAGGAAGTGAACTTGCAGAAGAGGACCTTTTGCATATATTCTTGAAGGAGAGACAGTTGAATGGAGATTTTATATCTAAAGCTTCCGATTTGCTCTGGAGAAGGGATGATTTGAAATTTGTTAAATCAGAAACCAACGTAGAGGGGGAAAATCTTCGGCAATTTGAAGAGGTATTTTGTTTCTTATAACCTATAGTAGGGGGCAGTCTATGTTTCTTTAAGCATCTCTTTACGTTACTCTTTAAAACTAAGAAAGCACCTTACTAACTGGAACTGTGTAACTGATCCACAAAGTAAATTTTACAAACTAGAATTACATTTTAAATATAATTCGAGAGGGAAACTTTCTTAGTTTTTACAAAATGTTGCTTCGAAGGAGCAACCTCCTTACAAGAATTCACATACTTTTCCAAGCCTAATAAAATGTAAAATTCCTTTAATTGTGATCCTAGTAGCGTTCACATAAAAAAATCATATCCTTATTCAAAATGAAACTAATCTATCAGTTGTAATCCTAAAGGTTTTTTTTCTTTTTCTTTTATTTGATCGTTAAAGGGGAGTAATTTCATTCATAATATAGATAATATATTGCCAGAGGATCAACAGGTCCATAAGTATAGCACAGAGAAACCATGACACACTATGATGTCAGGTATGGTATGCTAAAAATCATTCCCAAAGTTCCATCCCACCGAGAGGGGAGCAAAGCCAAACCCAAGGGCTCCACTATCTCAAAAAGGGGGGGGTGAGATCTTCAATATGGTAAATCACATCCTGTAAACACCATTGCCTCGATGACTCCATTCTCGCCTATTGGATCACATTCAACGCATCGCCTTCAACAATCGATGGGGGCCCCAGTCATTGTGTGTAGTAACTTAAGACCTTCCATCAATTCTCTTAAGTTTTGCCTCTGCTTCCTCAGTTTTCCCATTCAATTAGGCTAGAAAATTCCGCAAAAACAGCACCATTATGGTCTCGACTCGGTCCACTGAAGCCAACCAAGTCTAGGATTCCAAATAACAGCCGTCAAAATTGAGTTCAAGGGTTCCAATCGGCAATTTTACCCAAGCAATTTTAGGACGAATAGTGGTTTCACCACATGATTAGTAGTTCCTAAACCCTAAAATTTCTCTGATTACAGAGAAGTTATGTTTGAATTATCCACTTTAAAAATCTTATCCTCAAGGTTGAGATTGGAGAAAATGACACTCAATAATATTTATCAGTGATGGCTTCTGTGTAGTCAGACAGCCTAGAAGTCATTTTTGGAGGGATTATCCTTACATGAGCCCAGACTAATCTCTTGGAATCAATGCCCTTTCTCTTCTAATTTTGCTTCTCAAAGGCAATGAAGAGAGAGAGATATAGAAGCAAAAAACGCATAAATTGCTCTGATATCAAATGTAACCGACCCAAAAAGTATATAGTAAATACCAAATTTATTGTCCTATATTGTTAAAACCAGAACTGATACACGTACATTGAGGTGAAGGCCTCCTTACAAAATGCCCACTAGGGAGACTTAACCCTTTAGAATAACTCGTACTATTCGCCAAGGCAATCCTAATTCTCGTCTTGTTCTCCTATGTATAACTCAATTGCAGATCTTTCCGGTTAAGGAATGGGATATCTTGCATGGCCACATATCTATCCGGCTAAGGAATGAGAAATCTTTCTCCTAGTGCATGAATCAAATACTTCATTTCATCCAAGAAAAGTCATCTCTTTCTCAACAATATCTTTGTCATTTGAACTAATAGTGCTCCATCATATAGGAACAAATTTGATAGTTACTGTAACCAGTGTTACCTAGACACGTGGCACGGGTGCCAAGTGTCAAGGTGTCATAGATGTTTGGCATGCCAAGTTTTAAAGATTCCAATACGGCAGCACAAACTTTAAAAAAAAAAATGTATATAAAAAAAGTTGAAGGGAAATCTTAGAGAGTCAATTGCGATATATAATGAAAAGATACATAATGTATGCCATGAACCTAACTAAATGTATTATATTATACAAATTGTTTTCAAGGACCCAAGCCTTTTATTTTATAAGTTACTGAACTTCACCTTTTTTTTAAAATAAAATGAATGTTCATATTATCGTGTCAAGTGAGGAACATTTCTATGGTATTATGTGGTATTTTCATACATGTCTAGAAATATGGTGTTGTGTTGAGGAGTGTCCAATTGTCACCAAGTGTCGGCACGTGTCCAAATGCCACCAAGCGACGGCACGACAACAATCCCAAAAGTAGAAGTGCCTCGGTAACACTGTTTGTTACTCTCGAATGGAGTATTAGACCTGAAAGATCCATTAGATAATAAACTATTGATTATAATGTCAAAATTAAGAAACAATATTCTTATTCAATTCAAAACGAGTCTATCATCTTCTTTCCAATCCCTAGATAGTTCTTGGAAACGATAACAAACACAATTCAAAATATCCTATCCTGAACATCCGTACCCTGCCTTTTGAGATTATGGCAGCATTTTGACTCCTCGATGGCATATGACGTCGGCATGAAATGGGTCCGTAGATCTTTCTTCATCTGTGACCAAGAGGCTACCTTCTCTTTTCCTTTCCATACGTGTGATGATTAAAAATCAAACCACCAGCGAAACACTATGTATCCAGTAAATCAGGAGGCACCTTGGCCTCACGATTTAGGGCCTGTTTGGAGTGCCATATAACTTGGATTGCGCCATTTTTCAAATGGCACAATCCATTTTTAGCATTTAATCGTTTGGACACCAATAAAAAATGAAAGATTGATGGTGCTATCCACTTTTTACATTAAAACGCGGAAAGTGCCATTTTTCTAAAAAACTAATTTTTTTTTTTTTTAAATTTAGTTTACAGGAATGTAAATATCAACTCTGTCCAAATAGGCCCTTAGATTTAAAAATTGGGCATTGCAGTAGCTTTTAAATTGTTCTCCTTTGATCTATGAGTTCCTCATCATCATCCTGCCTGTTCTTCTTGGACCTTTTTATCGGGAATCTTTGAAATTATCTGTTGGGACTTGCAAATTTTAGGATATCCAACATGACATACCAAATGGCTCTGGAAAATGACCACATACCAAATATACTGAGCACAAATATAAAAATAACTAAATTAATTTGTAATTAATATAACTGCAGCCTTACAGTATGACAATTTGAGGAGGCAACCTCCCTAACATAACTCAATAGCTTCTCCATGTTGAATACAATTCTCATCCCGTTCTCCTATTTTTCCTCTTACATAAATGTCCGGATTAAGAAACCCTGTCCATATTTTATCATCAGGGCCATGACAAAATGATCGACAGATGATCTATAGACATGAAAGCTCCAGGATTAAATAAGCCCATGCCATTTTATTTTTTGTTTTATAAAATCTGGGTATCTGGGTAAGTTCCATTCATGTTAATATTCTCTCGGTTTCTTGAGGGCTCAAAGAATTCTTGTCAACCTTTTGCGTAATTAATGGTCTATTGGTCTCTGGTGATTTTGAAAGCTCAGTCTTAATTTTCTATTTGGCATGTTGCCAGGTAGTCAGATACAAATTGCAACATCCCTCTTAACCTTTCTGGATGGATGAGTATTAAGAATTTTATGCTTTACTAGTTTGTTGATACACTTCTGACTTCATGATCCATACAGGTCATGGAGGATGAAAATGATGGTGGATTTTTGAAGCTGACTAAAACCCAAGAATGGGTTTCAGGTGACAATGTTGCACCAGTCAATAGGAAATTGGCTGTTAAGGTTTGCCTTTAGTTGGTTGTTCTTGTGTGTTCAATATTTTCCATTAGATTTCGTGGATTAAATAAATTATCGAGGCTTTTCAGGTGGTATCAAACTTCTCGTGGGCTCTAACTTATGTAAATGTCTAATGACAGGAGTTGCAGAATGACAGAGAGAAAAGGAAGAGACTGGGTCTTCTAAGATATGATGCTGTATGATAATGCTTGTTAATTCATATAGTTGATAACTTGATATCATTAGGACCAATTGGTTGTTTTCCAATGGCTATTTTGGATTGTGTTTTATGTCTTTACCTGATAATTACATGGAAATGTGGAGGGAGAGTTCTGAAATTGACAGTCTCAATACATTTATGTTGAGATCCTAAGTGAGATTAGCCAATTAAACTGATATTAGGAAAAATCATATATATATATATATATATATATATATAGAGAGAGAGAGAGAGAGAGAGAGAGAGAGAGAGATTGAGGGGTTGAATAGTTTAAAATTTTAAAATCCGTGTATCATTTTTCAAAAAATGTTAAAGCTTTCATTCATGAGTGCAAGTGTTTCCTACTGTCCTCTTGAACTTGTTTAGGAAAAATAGAGAACATTCGTTTGTGTTAAGTGTTTATCCAAATACCTCATTTAGGATATTTCAAAAGACTTCCTAAATTTTCTGCATATTTTTTTTCCAAACCACTTGGTTGATTGGGTTAAAAGAAGGTTTCTTGTGCTTTAAGTTAATGATGTTCATTCATGATCATACCATCACTGCATCTTCATCATCCTAGGCTTATTCCTTCTATTTCTGCTCGGTTTGCGAGTCTTATTTCTCCATTCATTTCTATTCAAGGCCAAACTCTTTGTTACTCTGGGATCCTTCATGTCAGTTCTCACTGCTTTCCTCCAAGTCTTTACTGGTTTTTCTCTTCTCCTAGTTCCTTGTTTGTTTATTGACTCACTCCTTCGTATAGTGGTTGTGACCGGCCTTCGATGGATATGTCCAAACCATCTCAAACAACATTCTGAAACTTTATGGGAACCACCCTTTTCTCTTTTGTAGTCATTCATAATTTTATCCTTTCTTGTTACTCTACTCAACCATCTTAGTTGTCACTTCTCCATAGTCCAACATTTCTTACCACGTTCTAATAAATATGCCCCTTCATCATTTCTCCATGCAGCTTTAAAATGTAATAAATGATTGATGATCTATTGTAGCAAATATGCTTTTAGTTTCTACGCCTCAGCATTCGGTAAGACTTATTTTCATGAAAATAGAAGGTTATATGCTAATAGATAAATTATTGACTTTGTCCATTTTTTATATGGAAATTGACTTGAGCAAAAATAAAAATCAGATCCATACATTTCATCAGGTTTCTTTACTTTTCCAGTCTTGGGGTTCTGATATATTCACCAAAGTCGGTGGAACTGACACATTTCTTGCGGTTTTCCCTTACAAACCAGCTCAGAATTTCTCTATCTGAAACTTTCTCTGAAATCATTTCCATATTTATCATCAACGAAATTATTTAGAACTAAATCTTCCTTTGTAATCGACAAATATCCAAATTTATGTTCGGTGGGCATCTTTTCTATTGCAGCTTAAGAAAGAATTGTTGCTTCTAACCACTGGTATTGGAGCTGCTTGCAGCGGTTATTGTTTGACAACCTTATCGGTCCAGGTAATTCTTTATACAACTAGCTCTTACAATGCACAAACATGAAAAGAAATTGATAAGTCTAATCATTTTAATGGCATAATAGTCTGCTTACGTTAAGATAAGGGCCATAGCTATCTCTTGATGGTCCTGTTATCACCAAAATGGTGTTTAAAGGATCTTACATTATTAACGGTTGAAGATGTGGGTAATCCACTGAGTCAAAGTGATAGGTCATACATTGAAGGGCAATGTGCTCAAAAATCAAACTTTTTGAGAGATTTGAACCATCCGATCTGGTGACTATAATATCAACTGTTGTTTCTTTGGGCAGAGATATTTTCCAATGATGGACTGTCACTTGGATGATTTAGATTGGTTAAGATGTGCGCCACATGGCGTAATGATAAATCACACCTCAATGGTGTGAGATAAAAACTTTTAATTTAATGCTGTAAAATCATTTCAACCCATTCTGGTGTTTAAACGTCGGCCAGGAGCCATCATCCCATTTGAAAATTATAGGCCCAAAACTTAAAACATTTCTGCAATAGATGCTGTTGCTGAAAGCAAAGTAGCTCTTGTTATCTTAATCTTGGAGGAAAATTCTATGAGTTTATGGTCAAGTAACTTGTGACTGTTATGTGTCATATAGGCGGCTGTCAGTTATGCTGCAGGAGTTCTTTTCAGGTAAATTGAAGCGCTTGTTTTTTAATTATATAAGCAATCCTATGTTTCGATTAGAATTGAAATGCATTTAAATTGCCTAATTTATTTTTTTAATCATTTTCTGTAAATGTTATGATAGATCAGAGTACAGCTAATTTTTCCGAAATAATAACACAATGCTTCGAGAGGCGGCATCAGGCATCAGGTACCCGACCCTAGGGCCAGCCCTGGCACTCGGTTCAATCTCCTTATCAAATAGTCAAGCCTTGGGAAGTGCCCAATTGTTTATAAGCATGAAGTACATATTTTTACCTTTCACTGATTTGGTGATCAATGATGTCTGTGGATTTTACAAGGTTGTCAGAGGGAGACTGACCCGAGTGCCAATGTTGGCACTCAGGTCGGAACATTGCCAATTCATGTTTTAAGGCATCTTATTGTTTGCAGGTATAAGCTCTAGGAACTTGGCTCATCCTAACCATAAAAAAGAGTCAACAGATAAACCCTACAATCATCGATGTAGCATCTTTTTTAGTAATTTATGATGATAGATGTTTTAAGCTAGCTTCTCACTTAGTAACAAGATGAATCCTTCATACATCAATATTCTTTTTTATTTGATCACATAGATCACTTGTAGAACAGTTGTTTGTATCTTCAGCTCCTATATCGTCACACGGACAACATATCTCGGGATCGAGTTCCTCAGATTTTCATGCAGAAAAATCCAAAGAAGTGAGTTTTGAATTCTGTCGATACTTTTCTACTGTTTACCATTTTCTAATTTTTATGTGCGTGACATGTCACTATCAACATGCTTCAACAAAACAGAATCGGAATAAGAAGCGAGGACTTGAAAGATGCTTTCGAAAGAACAGTGAAGGGTAGTACTTTTGCACTGTCATCCCCAAGGCTGGTGATTCCTGGAGCAATATATGGATTATGGGGTCTATCTCACCATATCTTCAATAGTTCCTTCGATTTTCAGGTAATTGACTGACCCATATATTTTTCCTGTTTTTTTCCTATGTTTCGGAAAACGCTAATTACACACCCTTTATTTTCTATTTGAACCTCCAACTTTTATAA
This sequence comes from Chloranthus sessilifolius, assembly GCA_021018995.1. Taxonomy (NCBI): domain Eukaryota; kingdom Viridiplantae; phylum Streptophyta; class Magnoliopsida; order Chloranthales; family Chloranthaceae; genus Chloranthus; species Chloranthus sessilifolius. Next base: position 49,851,522 of record CM037584.1, on the reverse strand, counting down.
GACTTTGCAAAAAGGGGTTGCGTGGGTGTGAGTGGCACTTTACACTGCTCAGAGACCAAAAGAATTTGTATTAGGGAGACGGGTTGTGTCACGCTCACGGTACACGACTCAATTTTTGTCTGTCCACATGGGAAAAAGTGTAGCACTTTGGATTTCGTGGAGGTTAGGTGATGCGGGAACTTACTAAATGCAATGTTAGGGCTGAGAATAGGATTAAAATTAATTTAATTTAAAATAACAATTTCTCATAACAAATTATCACGAAAATTTTAAAATTTCAATTAGGTGATTTAATTTCGGCCCAAAATAGTGTTACTTTCGTGTACGTTCCCTATCCCGGATCTAGAAGACTAGGGTTCTTATTAACGGCTAGATCTTCGATAGTTTTAGGGCGTCGAACGAACTCGCAAGCGGGTTCTTTCGATACCAAACGAAAATAAAAGGCTAATATAATTAATGATGAACAAAATATTGATTTAGGGCTTTTATAAGATCAATAAAATAATTAGGATTACGCTACTTACGCAAACCGCAGATCTAAAGAAGATAGAGATGGAAGAAGAGTTGGCCTCGCACTAAACCGCAAGCGAGAATCGAAGAATCGCTCTCCGTTTTGAGAGAATTACACCCTCACGTAAGTTTAGAACTCTCAATTTGCATAAGCAATTTTCATTAACCAAAAACTAATAATAAAAGTGTTTACAAGCCTTTAAATAGGCTAGCCAATGCATAAAATTAGAAATCTTATTGTAACTTCCTAATTCAAATAAAAGAAATATCCTAATTCTTCTAAACCAATAAAGTCCTAAAACAATAAAAAAACTAATCCTATTTCTAATAAAAGAAACAACTCTTACTTTCTAAAATAAAATAATAAAAGAGACTAATCCTAATTCAATTAGGATTCTTGAAATTTGTTACTTTATGTCCAGCTTTCGAAAATTGATCATAACTTCTTTACTATTTGTCGGAATTGCTCAAATTTTGGCTCGTTGGAAAGCTACTTCGATAAGCTTTCAAATATGATCAATTTTGTATCAATCCGACTTCGTTTAACACTTCAAAATAGGCCAAACATAAAAGTGACGGGATTAAAAGTTAAAGACCCTAATAAATTTTGGATTTTCCTCTTTCTGATCAAACAGGTCTTTAACGGACCTTTTTTTAAAAACCCATTCGTGGGTCCACTTTCTCTTTTGATGTCTCTTCTTTATCCGATCAAGATTCAAGCAGGCGGATCTAAAATACGCATCAATCTCCTCTATTTTGAAAAAGTTCGACCTCGAACTTTGGTTGGTATGAATTTTCACGGTCGCGATCATAGATAATATATAGGGAACCTCGATCGAAAGCGGCTTGAATCGGACGTCCCCATCAACTCTCCCCGGGTTAGAAGGATGCATTCCCGATGAATACTCATTGTGATAAAGATCCAAAAGATTTGGATCAAGCTACTGAAATTCATCCTGTGTAATCCAAGTATTCTCTTTGTCGGCCTTGTTCTTCCACTTGACCAAATACTTCTGAAGTCCTCCGTGGTTGGTGGACACAATCTGATCTTCCAACACATCTTCGATGATCTCACGAATTTATCGAGTAGGTGGGAGTAACGGTGTAGGAAGGAGAATAATTGGATCATCAAATGTAGAAGGCTCAAAGGAGTTGGCAGGGATGGTTGAAGGGCCATGGAATGGAACAATGTCCTCCACATTAAAAGTTGTGCTAATCCCCAATTCCGGTGGAAGATCTAAGATGTAAGCATTAAAACCGGCACGCTTCAAGATCTGATAGGGTCCAGCACCACGAGCTTGTAACTTCTTTGCAACTCCTTGCGGGAATCGCTCAGGTCTATTTCGAACCATCACAAAATCACCCTCTTGGAATTCTTTGAACCGTCTATCAGAATTTGTAGAGAACTTGTATTTTTCATTCTTTAAATTAATTCTTTTCTTAATCTCAGCATGCAACTCATGAATGCGATGCGCAAATGTGGATGCAGACTCTGATGACCAATGATGAATGGACATTGGAATGAGATCTATTGGTGTCTTAGGTTTATACCCATGTACAATTTGGAACGGACTCATGCCTGTGGTTCTATTAACCGAATTGTTATATGCAAACTCAGCGACATGTAAGATGGAATTACAACTCCTAATGTGCTCGCCCACTAGAGACCTTAACAAATTTCCTAAATTCCTATTGACAATCTCGGTTTGCCCGTCAGTTTGGGGATGATAAGCAGATGAAAATTGTAGTCGGGTCCCCATTTTGTGTCATAGTGTCTTCCAAAATAACTGACAAATTTAACGTCACGGTCAGACACTATCGTCTTAGGCAAACCGTGTAGACGAACGACCTCATTAAAGAACAGGGTAGCAATGTGATTAGCATCGGAGGTCTTCGCACACGCAATAAAGTGGGCCAGCTTAGAGAAATGGCCCACAACAACGAACACCGAGTCGTACTTTCGGAAGGTTTTAGGGAGGCCTAACACGAAGTCCATTGATAGGTCTTGCCACGGGGTGTGTGGTACCAGTAAAGGTGTATACAATCCTGTGTTTTGCCTCTTTTGCTTTGCCAACTGGCAAACACGACATTGACTGATAATTTTGGCAACATCTCTGGTGAGATTGGGCCAATAGAATCGGTCTTCAACCAATGCGACAGTTTTATTGCAACCAAAATGGCCAGCAACCCTTCCGGCGTGTAATTTCCAAACGAGAAAGTCTCGCAAATAAGTGCGGGGAATACACAATTGGTGTTTCAAGAACAAATACCCATCCTATAGGGTATATTTACTCCCTCTGATAGGTTGTCCACTCACAAGTGAGGCATACTCTTCGCCAAAATCCGGACATGTGGGGTAATCCTCCACGAGGCCTTCGAATCCGGTTACCTCAACGCTTAATGAGTGCAACGTCGCCATTCTGCGGCTAAGCGCGACAGCCACTCGATTCTCCACACCGACCCTATGTTTCAGCATGAAGGTAAACTCTTGAAGTTGTTCAACCCATTTCGCATGTCGTGGGTTTAACTTCTTTTGAGAATTCAAAAATCGTAGGGCTTCGTGGTCCGAGAACAAGGCGAATTCATGTGGTAGTAGATAGTGTTTCCAATATTTAAGGGATTGGACTACCGCGTAGAATTCTTTATGGTAGGTCGAGTACTTCTGTCTGACCTCATTTAGCGTTTCACTAAAATAAGCTATTGGATGGCCCTTTTGGCTCAATACTCCTCCGATACTTACGCCTAAAGCATCACATGCAACTTCAAAGACCTTAGAGAAGTCAGGAAGGTGCATGACAAGAACTTCCGTCATTCAAGATTTAATCTCCTTGAAAGCCTTAGCCGCAGTTTGTGTCCATTTAAACTCCCCCTTTCTGATAACCCATGGAAGCTATGGACTTCGTGAATGTTTCGAGGTTCGGGCCATTCAACGATAGCTTTGACCTTTTCGGGGTCTGCAGTCATTCCATCAGAGGTCACGACGAACCCTAAGAAGACAACGCAATGTGACATGAACGTGCACTTCTTCAGGTTCGCGTATAACTTCTCTCCTCGGAGAGTCACATAAACTTGCCTTAAATGGTCCAAGTGTTGTTCCTTGTTGTGGCTGTAGATGAGGATGTCGTCAAAATAAACCACAAGGAATTTGCCGATGATAGGCCGTAACACCTGCGTTATGATCACATAAATATACTCAGGGTGTTCGAAAGCCCAAAAGGCATGACAAACCATTCGTACAAACCATCTTTGGTTTTGAAGGCCGTTTTTCATTCGTCCCTGGGACGAACTCGGATATTATGGTACCCACTCTTCAAATCAATCTTCGAAAAAATTGTAGCACCTACCATCATGTATAACATATTGTCCAATCTTGGTATCGGGAACCGATACTTGACCGTGATCTTGTTAATCGCGCGATTATCCATACACATTCTCCAAGTTCCGTCTTTCTTGGGTGTGAGCAGCGTTGGCATGGCACAGGGACTCAAGCTTTCCTTTATGAATCACTTTTGGAGAAGCTCATCAACTTTCTTTTTTAACTCCGAGTGTTCGGATAGATTCATACGATAGTGGGGCAAGTTTGGTAAGGTAGCTCCAGGGACTAAATCGATGGCGTGTTGGATGTCCCGTAGAGGTGGTAATTCATTTGAAAGGTCTTCAGGAAAGACATCCGTAAACTCACTCAAGATTGGTTTGACCTCTTTTGGAACCTCAACGCCTAATTCTTTGGACTTTTCAATTATGACAAGGACATAGACGATGTCCTCTGTCTTAGCGCCTCGTTCAAACTCAAGAGGGATAACGATGTGAACGGCCTTAGATGTCTTCTCTCTCTCTAATAGGCCTTTATCACTTGACTTTGTCGACTTCACTGTGGGTGCCTTTGGAGGTAACAGACTAAGTTGCATTTTCTGACTTTTGTGAGTGAAGGAACACACGTTCGATCGACCGAATAGTGTAACATCTATGTCATACAACCAAGGCCTCCCGAGGATGCTATGCCCCACATCCATGGGCACAACATCGCACCACAAGGTGTCCTTATACGATCCGAATTGTATAGGAACCTGACACCTTTGTGAAACAGGGATGGATGATGAATTAACCCAAGCAATCTTATAGGGTCGTGGGTGAGCTATGGGCGTGAGCCCCAAACGAGAAACTGTACTTTCAAAAATCACATTGGTACAATTTTGAGATGGGCATTATGCTGCAAAATGCTCAATGTTGTGACACTTATAACATTTATTTTGACCATCGACTCGAGTTACCGGTGTAGTAACGGGGTTGAACCTAGCAGACGAGGCACTAATGTTGGGCTTTGACTCAGGTGCATTGGACCGATAGCTAGACTTATAACTAGATGGAGTACTAGTTTTGAGGTATCGCTCTAGCTCTTCGACTCTAGAGAAGCATTCATCTAGATTATCAACAGGGTACAGAATAAGTTCCCTTTGCAGTTCTGGGTGAAGGCTCATTCGAAATCGAGATAGGGTAACCTTTTTCGGTTCAATCACATCGGCTTGGGTCTTTAGTTCTTCGAACTTATCGATGTATTCAGTGACCGATGAATTTCTTTGACGCAATGAATGCGTTCCTCATAGGATAGAGGAACATATTTATCGTTCAACTGGTCCTTCATCTCTTCCCAAGTGGAAATGGGAGTAAGACCGTTGGATTGTCTTCGACGCTCTAGACCCATCCAATAAAGTTGAGTTTAGCCTATAAGTTTGACCTTTGCAAAGCGGACCTTTCGTTCTTCAGACATGACATACCACTCGAAGTAGTTTTCCATATCGGTGACCCACTCGAGAAAGACTTTAGGTTATTTTTTCCCATCAAAATTAGGGGCGTCCATTTTTACTGATTTCATGATTTTATCGTCCTGTTCGGTGTGGATTTCGCGACGATGAGGAACTTCCCTCCTACGTTCATGGGTGTGGACTCTATTGGGGTTTTCGGCGCTGAGCTCATTGATTTCTTTCATGCGGGTTTCTAAAGTTTGATGCCAGATTTATAGGTCTTGCAACTATTGTTGCACCTGATTGTTGTGTTCATCCATCCAAGCGGTCAAGTCTCTAATTAGGACTTCTAACTTATTGGGATCCATGATGATGCAAGGAAATTTAGACAAAGACTAGACTAAAAAATAAAATAAAATAAATTCAGACAAAGCTTTCCACAAAAAAAAGAGACAAAAGTTAGATGAAAATTACAGACAAAAGTCAGACGAAAATTTTCAGACAAAAGCTAGACGGATCGGAAATAATATTTTTTTTATTTTTTTATTTTTTATAACCTAAAAAAATAAAAACCTAAAACCTATATGAGCACTAAAACCCTGAAACTAAACTGATGCTCTGATACCAATTTGATGCGGGAACTTATTAAATGCAATGTTAGGGCTGAGATTAGGATTAAAATTAATTTAATCAATTAAAATAACAAATTTTTATAACAAATTATCACGAAAATTCTAGAAATTCAATTAGGTAATTTAATTTCGGCCCAAAATAGTGTTACTTTCGTGTACGTTCCCTATCGCGGATCTAGAATACTAGGATTCTTATGAACGACTAAATCTCCGATAGTTTTAGGGCGTCGAACGAACTCGCAAACGGATTCTCTCGATACCAAACGAAAATAAAAGGCTAATAAAATTAATGATGAACAAAATATTGATTTAGGGCTTTTATGAGATCAATAAAATAATTAGGATTACGCTACTTACGCAAACCGTAGATCTAAAGAAGATAGAGATGGAAGAAGAGTTGGCCTCGCACCAAACCACAAGCGAGAATCAAAGAATCGCTCTCCGTTTTGAGAGAATCACACCCTCATGAAAGTTTAGAACTTTCAATTTACATAAACAAATTTCATTAATCAAAAACTAATAATAAAAGTGTTTACAAACCTTTAAATAGGCTAGCCAATGCATAAAATTAGAAATCCTATTATAACTCCAATTCCTAATTTAAATAAAAGAAATATTCTAATTCTTCTTAAACAATAAAGTCCTAAAACAATAAAGAAGCTAATCCTATTTCTAATAAAAAAAACAGCTCTTACTTTCTAAAATAAAATAATAAAATAGACTAATCTTAATTCAATTAGAATTTTTGAAATTTGTCACTTTATGTCTAGCTTCCGAAAATTGACCATAACTTCTTTAATACTTGTCGGAATTGCTCAAATTTTGGTTCGTTGGAAAGCTACTTCGATAAGCTTTCAAATATAACCAATTTTGTATCAATCCGACTTCGTTTGATACTTTAAAATAGGCCAAACATAAAAGTGACGGGATTAAAAGTTAACGACCATAATAAATTTTGAATTTTCTTCTTTCTGATCAAACGGGTCTTTAACGGGCCTTTTTTTTTAAATCCATTCGTGGGTCCACTTTCTCTTTTGATGTTTCTTCTTTATCCGATCACGATTCAAACAGGTGGATCTAAAATACGCATCACTAGGGTTTTGTTTGGCATAACTCTATACTAGCTCGCTGTAAGAGCAGAGTTTACTTGCTTTAGCAGGTTCCCTTTCTCTTTGCTAAATAACTGCTACCTTAGCAGGTCCCCATTCTCTTTGCTAACTAAATACAAACAGGATTTACCTGCTTCAACAGTTCTTACTTGCTCTTTGCTCGCTCCTTGTTAGAGCAGATTTTATTTCCTCTGACAAGGAGTTAACAGAGAGCATGGAGGTAGCTGTTGGAGCAGGTAAATACTACTTTGCAAGCGCAGGGGGTTTGCTGCTTAGCCTAGAAATCTGTGCACATCCTAAGTTTATAGGTACAGTATAAGATTGGTTAGCATACTGCCGGAAGTAACTAATACAAACTCTAGACCAAATTTCCGTACAAACCTTTTTCTCTTTTTCTTGGATGGACATTAGAAGGGCGGATTTTTTTGCAGTGAATGGTAGCTTCCCTTGGGCCCAAGATAAAAGCCCTCACCATCGCACATTTTAGGCCACACGGTGGACTTTTTGCCCACTCCAAATTGTCCAAGTGGCTAACCGTCATATGAATATCACCCAACCAAAAAAATTATCTCATCATAGGGTTCAAACTACTTGGAGAAGCTATATGGACTGTTACTCATAAAGTGCTTGGATTCGATGATATAGATTCTTCAAGAGCATATTTTTTAAGGCTGCACAAAGGGTATAAGATGTTCAGCCACTTTGGCACTTGGATAAGTAGAAAACTGTGCCAAGTGGCACCATACTTTGAAAAGGAAAATGGGTGAGTGTATTATCTTAGGCATAAGGTGCGGAGTAGGGCTGCAATCGAGCCGGGTCGAACCCGAGCTCGAGTAAGCTCTAGCTCGGCTCTCCGAGCTCGAGTTAAGCTCGGGCCGAGCTTCGAGCCAAGTATGTTCTATTATAAAAAATAAACTCAAAATAAAAATTCCGTACCTTTTTAGTAGATATCATTTTGAATGATACTTATCATTTGATTTGTATCTCCTTGTTGGTTAATTTGATAGTCAAGTGATGGGTTTAAAATTTTTCTCAGACTCATGTAGCATGGTGAACATTGATGAAATTAGATCAATTGAGTGAAGTCAGTTGAGTGCATAACTTTTGAAATATGTTTGATAACTATTGTATTCCCTTAATAAAATATATAAGTCAAGATGAAAAGTATGGTAGATGAAAATACTAATTATTTTTTTAAAATATAAAATGACTTCACTAGTTTGATTTGATTCACTAGTCATCTCAGTTTGCTCTCAAACGGAGGTAATATTGAGAACTATGAGTAAGAGTAACAGTGGGTACTATATATAATCTATAAAGTGAAAATTAGGGCAAGTGTGAGCCAAAAGTTCCTATTTTATCCTTTAAAGTAACCGTTGAATAAACTTAAACAGTTACTTTGAAGGATAAAATAGATCTCTAAAAGTTAATTATATATATAAACAGAGCCATAGAGCCGAGCCGAGCCGAGCCGAGCCGACCTTTGCCCGAGCTTGGCTCTGTTCATTCGAGCTACAAACTGCCCAGCTCTGCTCGGCTCTCGAGTCGAGCTCTAAAGAGAAAAGCACTTATTTTTCAGGCCGAGCTGAGCCGAGTTATCGGGCTGGCTCGGCTCTATTACAGCCGTCGTGAGGAGAGTAGACTCCTATCATTTTTAGCATTGAAAGGAGCATTCGGCATTCTCATCATTTGAAACGGGTAGAATATTTTCCTGGCATCTTTTTTTTTTTTGCTTTTCTTTTCAATGATGAAAATGGAAGTAAAGTCGTCATCTTTATCCCCTGAAAATATATATATAAGCACACCCACAAAAATCATGGCTCAGAATATTACCCAAATCGCCATAGCATTTATCAAATAATTCTTGTACCATATGCCCCGCTTTTTTAATCAACAAATTCTATAATTCTTATAGCATATGCCATTTTTTTGGCTTTTGTAGAACCTTAAGTTGGTATGACATAGAACAAGCTTTAATAGCAAGGGTGAATGCATCAGTTAGCTATATGGGATGAAGACACAGAAGGAAGAGGAACTCTCTCCCCAACCAACTAATCTGTCTAGTCATTGGCTTCGTCTAGTCTTTTCTATATCAGAGAACCAAGATTTTAAACCATGATTAAGATGCTCTAGTTTTCCTTGGAAAACCAACCCAGTCGCTGAAAGGAAGATTGTCTGTTTTGTTATTTCATTATGAAAGCCAAGTGTGATTTAGTCATATTGGAGAGATTAGATGAGTCTATGTTGATTGATGTGTTTGGCTTCTAACTTCTAATCATGTCCACAGCTTGTTCCAGCAATGTTGGGACTGTTTGCATATAAGGCTGCTGCCTTAGTTCAAGTTTATAGAGACAATGAAGACCTACTATTAATATTTCCAGACAATGAGGAGAGCCCAAATGGTTAAAAGTAAGTTATTATTGAAAACCCCATTTAAGGCATTGAGTTACTTCTTTATTTTCCATGTTTCTGAAATCAGAAATCATGTTTTTCAGGGAGGTTGCTTTGCTAGAACCCCAAATGTGGATTCCCATCATCTCTAAACTGGTTCCAGCAAATAAGTTTCAGTCAAAAGCACTTACTAAAGGAAGGAGTTATTGAGAGTCGGGAGGCTTGCTAGTGTACCATTTTTGCAGTTTGGAAAACAACCACGGATTCCAAGCAGGGTTACGTAATTCACTCAAAACACATCCAAACCACAAACCAGTATACAGCAAACCGAATTTCAAGTCGATTCAGTGTGATTAGAACCAGTTTGCGTTCCGGTTTGGTGTGGTCCAATGTGTTTTACTAAGTTTTTCGACATGAATTCGTAGGTTAAAGGATTCAAATGTGAGCTTAATTTTTTTTCTAAGTATGAGATTTAACCAACATGCAATAGAACATTTATTTATTATAAAAATCAACATTATTGTAATTATTTGATATTTTCATTTTAAACTCATCCTACCCCTAGTGAATCAGGTTAAGGCGAACCCGGAAACATTGATTCCAAGAACTAGCCGGAGCCTCTTCGTTGACAAATACCTGGAAAGTTTAATATATATATATATATATATATATATATATTTCAACAAAAGGTCGATTATAGAACAATAAAACAGCTGTAAACCCCTTTTAAAAAAATTTTATGTCGCCCTGTAAATTCCAAAATAAGTTTATAATAAATGTACATATAAAACCACACAAGGAAGAAGCCAATAACAACAGAAGCAGCAAGCAGCTCTTACTACAGTTCCAGGCTCCCACAAACTATCAAAGATGGACCAAAGTCTGCGGGATGTAAAAACCTGAGCTACCCTACATTTCTAATATAAATTTTAAGGAAAATACCCCATGCAACTCTACAAAATTTCATATAAACACCGTCAGAGAGGGGCGGAGCTTGTTCTTCGAAGTTGATACTTTGGTTCTGGGGCCGGCACGCAGGGAAATATATTCTCCAGCTCCTGCAAGAAAAAAAGTGATGAATGAAGGTTTGCCTTAACACAGATTTCTCTAATGATGCATCTTCTAATTAGAGACAAGTGTCATCATCAAGAGCTAAAGCGCATGCGTGAGGACAAGGATTATTCTTGTTCTCTTTTGCTTAAAATCTCATCAAAATACTCACTGCTAAACCAAGAAAGAAATACTCTCTCTCTCTCTCTCTCTCTCTCTCTCTCTCTCTATATATATATATATATATATATATATATAAGCTTAAAGGGTTGTTTGGCCAGCGCGTTTTAATGTGAATTATCCCATTTTCCAAATGGCACGATCCATGTTTTAATGTGGTTTACATTTGGGAAAATGAAAAAATCTTATGTGCCGTTGGTATTTCAAGTCTTAAAATATTGATGGTGCAAAAGTAGATAGCAGTTCCTTCTTTTTTTAATCAAAATGTTTTAGGGAAGCTATCATGCAGAGAATGAGCAGTCCAAACAAGCACTAAGGCTGTGTATGGCATAGCTCTATGCTAAGCCTCTGCCATAGCAGAGTTCACCTGCTTTAGCAGGTTCCTATCCTCTTTGCTAATATCCATATCCTGCTCCCTGCTTTAGTAGGTACCCCTTCTCCTTGATAACTCCTTGCTTAGCAAGATTTTATGCAAGATTAACTTGTTCAGCAATTCCTACCCTCCCCTCTACTCACTCCTTGCTAGAGCGGATTTTATTTGCTCTAGTAGAGAGTTAATAGAGAGCAAGGAGGTTGCTGCTATAACAGATAAATCCTCCTTTGCAGAGAGTTAAAAAAGAGTATGGGAACCAGCTAAAGCAGGTGAACTCTGCTAGGGCAGGGGCTAGCAGAGAGCTATGCTATACACGGCCTAAATAAATAGAGACAAATAACGTTCTCAGATCACTGATAGAGTATAAAAGATAAGCTGGTGAACATCACTATTTCATGATCAAATATACAAGTGAAGCTTCATATAGGTCTTCAACACACACAAACAATGAAGCGTTCAAAAAATGCAGATATTAAAAGAATAATAGGCTATGCCAAAAGCACGAAAGAATGAATTTTCATAACCAATTACATAGAACGTGCTCCAATAGGAAGGCCCAGCCCAGCACTGACCACTCTCTGACTACACATTCATCAAGAGATCTATATTCCACCACGCAATTTCAGACCCCAAAAAAATATACACATATAAGCCAACTCGCTCTAATTGTTCTCAACAAGTGGGAAGCATAAATGGTCCAATGGCTCATTGCACAGTCTCATTTCTAACATTGATAGCTTAAATTATAAGGTTCCATTAAGTTCCGACAAGTAAAAGATACATAGTTCTTTTTAGAGAAACAAGAATCTGGAGACTATAAATGACATGCTTAGCAAACACAGGCCAATGGAATAGACATGGAAATGGCACGCTCACCATATAACATTGAGGCATCTCTCTCTCTCTCTCTCTCTCTCTCTCTCTCTCTCTCTCTCTCTCTCTCTCTCTCTATATATATATATATATATATATATATATATATATATATATATATATATATAATCCTCATGGTAGTACTAGAAAAAGAAAATGAGGAAAAACACATGAAGGTTTCTTTATAATATTTATCGATGTTTCTGGAACGTGCCTCTCGCATAACAAGTGCATAAAAAGTGAGCATCCTTCATATCGAAATGAAAACAAAAAAGATACAGATATGCTGAAGCAACCCAAAAAATTTCTTCTTAAGACAACTAGGATAGTTCTTAAGATTAAGGCTCACAAGTGCATAAAAAAGCACTATATCTCTTTTCACAAGTCAGAAGAATATGATTATTTCATTGGTAACAGGACACATTGTTTCGCAGGATATCAAGTGATAAACTCCCCTAGAAACCGGACTAACATTGTGCTTAGCGGTCAGAGGAAGCAAAATATTGAGGTGAAATGGGATTCTCCGAACAGGGGCATAGTGAAATTAAACTACGAACCTAGCCCTGCAGGGTGTTGAGGTCTGCTAAGAAACATTACGTACTGTGCTAATGGCGTTTTCAGGTCTATGGATCGCTACGAAAGCAAGAAAGCAGAGTTGACAGCGATTCTAAGAGGGATCAAGCAAATGGACATAATTGACAGAAACAGAAAGGGATTTCCAGTCGGTTACAGAATGATTGTGAAATGATGGTCCAATCCAGTGGAAATTGATGGATTATCTGGATTAAATCAGAGATCAGATAAGTGGGGGCGTCAGTGACGTTCCTGAAAAGCAAATGAAATAGCAGACAAGTTGACTAAAGATGGTGTTTGCCGGGTAACATTATGTAGATTTAAGCTCACTGACCTAACACATATTTTGGGCTCTAGCTGAGCACCTAGCTCAGCCAGATTGGGCTGAGCAACTTCCTCAGCTCGATTCGGTTTTTTTTTTTTTCTGTTTTTGAATAAAGGTGTAATCAATAATATAAAAAAAAAAGTGCACAGAAGAGCTACATCTTGATTGATTGACATACGGACAAAGTTACACTGTATATCAGGTTTTGATCCTGCCTAAACCGATGTAATGACCAAAAGTGTAAAATATCAAACGTGAAATACTTTTCACAGATTTTCAAAGTGGGCCTAAACTCCAAAACACATTAAAATTATAAAAACCATAAAACGGGAACATTACATAACTTCAAAGCTCCATTTCAAGCTCTAACATACTAGGCAAGGCTTGATCATAATATCAGTTACATCGCTGTCAAGTGCCCACCCAGATAAGCTGCCATAGAGCAACACCTTAAGCATGTGATGGATACTGTAAGTTACATGAACAAATGCTAATAATACCGAATAAAGACTTCTAAAACACATAATAAAAGGAGAATATTTCAATGTATTGCTCCGTTACCGATCAAAAATAAATAAAAGAAGAATATATTTGGCGGCGAAAATTTAGTGATGTTTACATACCTTCAATGGAAAGCACTCATAAAATAAACCCAAGTGGAACAATCAACTAAAATTAATACATCGTCAACGTTCTTAAACCTCTCAATCACAAACCCCACCTCTCAATCATAAACCCCGACATGTAATCAGTTACAGAGGCAACAGACAACTCCCCACAGAATTGCAAATACAAAAAATTAAGATTAAACATTAAAAATAATTTGAAGTCCATGGTTCATTCCACACCCTATTGGCATATAACAGAGGCAGCAATGCTAGTTGACAAACATCCATAACTAGGTAGCAAAGATGCATTATATTACAAAGAAAGACCAGAGGAGGGTATGGCTGCTGGAACAAAAAATTTCAACGGTGATGTTTCTGACTTCCAAAGGGGAATTTTATAACATCTCTGCTCTTCCTATGTTATAGACATTTAGCATACAAAACTCATTCTCAGCTTAAATCCCACACCATCAATCAACTCTTTGAATGGTATGAGGTTTGTGTAGAATTAATTTTGTACCCGAAGTGCACAACATCTTTCTTAGAAAAATATAGCCCAAATGTAGAAATACATGTACAACTAAAAAATAATACTATATATATATATATATATATATAAGGAATAGAAATAAGAAAAATTAAGGTTTTATCCTAAAAATTGGGTCAACATGTGCCCAGAATGCAGGATCTAACATGTTAGTTCTTTGGTCTTTATTCCTTGCAGACAGTGTCCCTATTACATAGTGCATGAAACATACACCTCTATATGACTAATATTGCACCCTACCAGCGTTCCTAGATACTATGTTGAGGCATGCATCCTATAAAACTATTTATGAAAATCTTCATATACCTATAGAATTATGCAAGAGAAACTACCTAAAATTTACGAAAAATTAAGGTTTATCCCAAGGATCAAAATATCGGCCAAAATTTTGGTTTCAGGCATGACTGAAACCGAAAATTTGGACCGAAATTTCGGCCGAAAACCGATAATTTCAATCCCATACAAAATATGACCGAAATTACGGTCCAAGTTATCGTTTCGGTGAGGACGGAAACCGATAATTTGGACCAAAATTTCGGTCATTTCAGCCGAAATTTTGATCCTTGGTTTATCCTAAAAAATGGGTCAACAAGTGCCTAGAATAAGGGATCTAACTCGTTATTTCTTTGGTCTTTATTCCTTGCAAACAGTGTCCCTATTACAGAGTGCATGAAACATACACCTCTATATGACTAATAATGCACCCTACGAGCGTTCCTAGAAACTATGTTGAGGCATGCATCCTATGCTACTATTTATGACGATCTTCATATACCTACAGAATTATGCAAGAGAAACTACCTAAATTTTGAAAGAACCACAATTCCATCAGAAGTGCAGAAAGGTTTTCTACAGTCATCTGCATTATTTCACTATTTCACTATTTCAGTTCCCAAAATAATAATTGTTGTGGAGGACAAGATGCCTTCTATAGATGCAATATGGAAATAAAAGGAGTACGAAACAAAACAAATCAATTCCAAACTGATTTTAGGGTTGGCAGTCTTGGATTTGATCCAGCTATCCGTGACTATTGCTTTAGGCAAGAATCTATTACAAAAATTTATCTACAAGCTAGATATAAGTAAAACTTACACCATCCATTCCAAGATCAGAAGGTGTTGGTATGTGAAGAGAGCATAAACACTAACGCATGGGACATAAATTCCCAGCATCCAAAAACCATCAGATGATGGATTAAAATGTATTAGATACATTTATGCCCAGCTTAGAAATAAATATTTTATAAAGAAAATTTTCCTTAAAAGTTATAGGCTATTTATGAAAGTTCAAATGTTGCATGGAAGACGATTCCCCAAAAGATTCCACAAACAATTGGTTGTTTTAATTTATAATAGAGGTATCAACGGCAGTCTTGTGCTTGTATTGATTTTCCATTATGGAAGCATGCATAAATTTTATTGGAGGAACACAAAACGTCTGGACTTCATAAAATTACACGATATTTCACAAGTCAAATTTTAATGATGACTGCATTATTTTCTACAGGGTCAAATAACTCCAAAGTTTATGAATAAATAGTTCTCCTGAATATGTAACTGAGGTGAGGACACGTGTCGGTGTCTCCTGAAAATGGAACCAAACCTCTTTGTTTCACTCCCTGTATCTCACTCTGTCTTGCGTGGAGATTGTTGAGAGGAAACTGTTAACTGTAAGTGGCAGCAACCTTTACAGTGCATATTTAAAGGGCAACTAAGAGAATATTTGAATGGAAGGTTCAAAATCTCGGATTTCGTTTCGGTGGGGACCGAAACCGAAATTTTGAACCGAAATCTTCGAAGGGGATGAAAATTTCCGAAATTTTATGATTTCATTTCGGTTTCGGTCATTTCGGCGGAAATTTTGACATTTTGGCCGAAATTTCAAACCATGTTTGAATGAAAGCATCGGAGGTGGTGATATCTGTAGCCATGTGAAGCACCCAATGATTCTGTGTGCTTTTTTTAATAATAGAAACTTGAGTTCAAAGAGATGACTTGATAAGAGATTAGATGGCAGCCCTTAAGAACTCTAGGGTTGGCTAATTGAACATAGTGGCGCATACGCATTGCGTAATCCAATCCTGGAGATTTCTAGGGCTATTTTGAACCATGTTTGAATGAAAACATCGGAGGTGGTGATAAATATCTGTAGCCATGTGAAGCACCCAATGATTCTGTGTGCTTTTTTTAATAATAGAATCTTGAGTTCAAAGAGATGGCTTGATAAGAGATTAGATGACAGCCCTTAAGAACTCTAGGGCTGGCTAATTGAAAATAGTGGCACATTGCGTAATCCAAGCCTGGAGATTTCTAGGGCTATTGGTGTGGTTGAATTATCTTTCCAGATACCTAATTTCTCTCACAAGGTCTTTTTTTTATTATGGTCCATAAATTGATGTTGGGGGGTGAAAGGAGATTTTTCCAATGCAATATGCTGGAAGACTTTCAAGTCCTCGTAAATACTAAACTTGGATGTTGGAGGATCTTACTGAAACGGCGAGATATATTTCTCA
This sequence comes from Chloranthus sessilifolius, assembly GCA_021018995.1. Lineage (NCBI taxonomy): Eukaryota > Viridiplantae > Streptophyta > Magnoliopsida > Chloranthales > Chloranthaceae > Chloranthus > Chloranthus sessilifolius. Next base: position 49,835,094 of record CM037584.1, on the reverse strand, counting down.
ATCTAAAGAAATATCTTTAGGTCATGTTCTTTGTGAAGTTAATTCTTAGACAAACTCATGCTAAGGACAGAGGGTTTTGTGTTTGCTTGCTTTGGAGGAATATTTTCCATTTACCTGATGTCACCTCTTTGGTTATGGGTGATTATTTCGCGGGTTTGTATTCTTTTTCCTCTTTTTCCCCCTTTTGAACTTTCCTTCAATTTGTTATAATAAACTTCATAGTTATCAACCAAAATAATACTAACAAAATAAGTAGAAATAGATAAATTAAAGTTTTTTTCTCATAGTCACCCTATGTTTGTCCAAACAGGTAAATTAATTATTATTTTTTTTTAAATCTAAACAAGAAAAGCAAAAAAGAAAAAAAAAAAGGAGTATCCTCATTATATAGATACCTATCAATATGTCTCACTCAAAGTATCTCAGGTTGAGATGTGAACCATATTTCTATAAGGATCAAGCATACCAACTTTGCAAGCTATATTTGATCACAAACAACAAAGAAGGCCAGAAGGCAAGAAGAAATTTCTTCTTCTACATTCAAAAGAGTAACACTTTCTTAGAAAACTCACATAAAAGGCTCACATGTCAGTTTATTTCTCCCCTAAATTAATTTTTATTTTTGTCCCAAAAAATAAAAAGTAGACTTCGTATAATACAGAGTAAATCTATCATTTAGATGAAATTGACCAATAAAAAAGACAATCTTTACCTTCTGCTTCTTGAGCCTTTCATTCTCTTCTTCGAGACGAGAAACCTTGTTCTCCAGCTCATTTGTGTAAGCCTGTATGTAAATCATACCACAAGCAATATCATCTCAAGTCGTATCAGAAAAAAAAAACAATGAAATATATTTCAAGGAATACATAACATAATCGCCATCGCACCTGCTTCCTCGCTCGTGACCTAGCAGCAGACTCCCTATTCTTTATCATTCTCTTCTGCCTCCGCTCCACAGTCTTCTCAATCACATCTCCGGAAGCGCCTCGTTTATGACCCGGCGTCTGAATATCTGATCCCATCAATGGGGAAGAAATGCCCATTTGACTTTCTGGATACACAACATCCAAAACGGAACTTGCGCCGACAGCCAAAGGCTGCGGTGCTGGCCACATCCCCATCACATTTGGCTGAAACTGCAACCACTGCGCTTGCGTAAAATTCTGCGTGCCAACGCCCATTACAGAACTTGCATTACACATCCCTTGAGGAATCTCTAGACTATTTATATCGCCCTCTTCGCCCCTCTTGTTCTTATCTGATGACTCGGCAACAATACCCGCCTTAACCAAGAAATCCTCCAATGTCATTTCTCCCAATGTAGGTTGTCTATCGGGGGATTTTTGTTCTTCGCTGTTTTTCTTCTGTCCTTGTTGGATATCCCTCCATACCTCATCCACAGTTTTCTTGCTTAGTGCCCGGGAAAACGTCATGCTACTTTGGCGTTGCAAATGGTGCGGTGGAGCAAATTGGCTTGCCGGTGCGGCATTCTCAATATCCATTCCCATAGTAACGTTCCCTTCGGCTGACCACACGTTCTTAAGAAGTTCGTCGAGATTCATACTGATCAATGGCTTTCCTAAATCTCCCAACTGGTTCTCAACTTCGTCGAGAGTGAGGCTATAAAAAGAGCCTTGCCGAGCCAACGGCTGAAACTGAGGTTGTTGCCCACTACCTTGAGACCCCATTGTCTGAATCCCCATTCACCAGATTTCACCCAAGTAATCACATTAAATAACACCCCTGAACCACTCAATCAAAAACTCAAATCTCAAAACCAACATGCAAGAACTCTCACTTAATCTAGAAAAGAGGTACAAGATTCTAACTTTATTAATCAAATCTAACCTATCTACTCTGACCCCCAATTTTCAAAATCACGCAAACAACAAAAAACCAAGAATACCCATTTAATATACCAACTTAATAACCCTCAAAACCCCTTTCAAATTAGCTTAAGCTGTTACATATTTATTTTTTTTATACACAAAAAACTAGAAAACCATTAAAAACTATCAAACTAAAACAAACCAACAGGCTTAAAAGGATTGAAAAGTTTCAATATTTTTAATAAATAAAAAGTATCTTTATAACTAACAATCAAACCCTTAAATTTTCAAACTTCTCAAACCCAATCCAAAATATTTAAATCAGAAACAAAAAAGGATGAGACCCATAAAGGATTCCAACTTGTAAATCCTTAAAAATGGATGAAAAAAACACCAAACCCACCAAAAAAGGAGGAAAAAAAAAGAACAACAATGTCACCAAATTCAAAACCTAGAAAAAGCTTTTAATCATTTAACACTAACACAAAATAACAAAATAAACAACACCAGTAAACAAAAAACAGTGTTACAAATTTTTGTTTTCCATTTTTCCTATTTTTTTTCTAGAAATTGGTATGGAATCTAAAGCCCTGACAACAAATAAAACAACTCATTGTACTTACATGCAGATGGATCCGATCTGAATCTTTAAAACAAAGAAATAAAATAAATCCACCATTTTTTCTACTGAATAACGATGTAATTATATCTGGAATCATAATATATATTAGCTGTGGGTGGGACAAGCGAAGTAGAACCAAATTCCCATTTTTCACAAAAACAAAGTTTAGGGCCAATATATATATATATATATATATATATATATATATATATATATATTGTATCTCCTTTGCATGGGTACAACGTGTTAAAGATTTTTTTTTGTCTACTTGTACAAAACTTAAGATATGCAGAGAAAGACTAGTACATATTTGGGCATGTACAAATGTTCGGTACGCTAACCAAACGGGTCTTTTCTATATTAAAAAAAAAAAACCAAAGGGTTTGAAGATTCGTAATTTGTATGTGGTTTATATCCCAACTATTTCCCGCTCTTTGTGCTAAAGTTTTTTTTATTTTTATTTTTATTTAATTTTTTTTTAATTATTATTTATGAAACTTCTACCCTTTTCATTAGAAAAAGATAAGATTTATAAATTAGAAAATAAGTATCCCTAAATAGACAATTACATAGTAAAGGGCCACAATCTAATAAGCAATAGTTACAATCACTAACATTAATTTTCACATTAAATCAAATTATTAGGGAATAAAATGATTGTCTAGAGTTTGATTAACTCACAAATCATTATATTTGGACCATTTTTCTTATGAAGAACAAAAAAGTTGAAAGTCGGGAAAATAAGTTTTATGAGAGGGGGTGAGAAGGGGGATTTAATCTCTTTTCATCTACTTTTTTTATGTTTTCAATAAATCGATCCTTTCAGGATCGTCTTTTGCTTGAAGGCTTCTGCTCTTCATATTTCTCTCCTTATTTTTTTCCTTTTTTTAGAGGTAGAATATAGGAGTTTTATCCTCTCATTGGTGAAATTTTTTTTTCGAGAAAATGACTCTACGAAGGCCTTTATGCAATCCATACTTGTTTCTGAAACGATTTTGATCACGAGTTTTACCAACGTTTTGATGGCTTCGTTGTTGCGCGAACACATACACTATTTCTATGCCATGAGGCATTATTTAAAAGTTTCGATTGAAGCGATACGTGAAGCTTTTGGTCGGTATTTGCTCCCGTTTCCAACGTAGTGGGAATTTTTGTAGATTGTGAGTTTGTCAATGGTGGTGGCATCACTTCGGTGTTGGTTACCGACGAATTTTCAAGATAGCGGTGGATTCTTGAATTTTTACTTTACTTCGAAGGTCCCTGAATTCCGTGTTGGTGTTAGATAGGTCTTAGATGTCATTCGATATATTTTAATGTTAGTTATTCTAACTACCACTATTGTGACCCTCTACTCTGTAACTGTTCTCCATTTCAAATGAAAAAAATAAAATTTCATCTCAAAGAAAAAAAAACAATTACTAACATTAAAATAAATTGAATGGCATCCAAAATCCATCTAACAATGACACGAAATTCAGGGACTTTCAGAGTAAGGTAAAAATTTAAGAATCCATCACAATCCTAAACATCAAGAGATACCACCACTATCGGTAAACTCACAATTCACAAAAACTCCCACCACGTTGGAAACGGGAGCAACAACCAGTCAAAAGCTTCACACATCACTTCAACCGAAGCTTTTAAACAATGCCTCATGGTGTAGATATAGTGTATGTGTTCGCGCAATAACGAAGCCACCAATACGTCAGTAAAACTCATGACCAAAACTGTATAGAGGCAATATTTTCGGAAAAGAAGACTCTCACCAAGAAGAAGATAAAACTCCTATATTCTAACCCTAAAATAAGAAAAAACAAGAAAAAAATAATAGAGCACCATCCAAGCAAAAGACGATCCCTAAATGATCGATTTATTGAAGGCATAAAGAAAAGTAGATGGAAATGGATTAAATCCCCCTTCCCACCCCCTCCCATAAATCGTCTTTTCCTCACACCGACCCTCAAAATCGTGTATTTTACTGTGTTTATGACTTAAGGATTGTTTTTAATAACAACTTGATTTGTGATTTCAATCTTTTGTGCTCAAGTTTATATACAAACTTTGTGGTAATTGCTAAAAATAAGTCTCATGTAGCTTTCCGGCAATTACTTTGGGAGTTAGGACTTAGGTAGGGATGCAGGTTCAATGTACTGAATTGAATCGAACCTAATTTTTTCGGTGTTTGATTTAGTACACCCCAAACCGAAACTGAGCCGAAACCATTTGGTTCAATTCAATTTTTTTTCTTGAAATCAATTCGATTTGGTTTAGTTTAGGTAAAATACCTATTTTTAGGATTTTTTTTTATTTTTTCAAGTTTTTCCTGATTTTTTTTAATTTACTCAACCTACTCCCTCGATTTTCTGTTTCAAGCCATCCAAACCAAAACCGAATTGGGGTACGATTCGGTCCAGTTCAATTCCTCGGTTTCTGTGTTCGATTCTAAATTTGCATCCCTAGACTTAGGCCATAGAGAAGGGCCATCAACAGGTCAAGTCGGGCCAAATATTGGCTGCCCAATTAAAAATGTCTAACCCGACAGCTTAAGGGTATATATATATACCTGACCCAACCTAAAAATCTAATCCGATAAGAAATCCCTATTTTTCATGACTTATATATATATATATATATATATATATATATATATATATATATATATATATATATATATATATGAGAGCCGATTAGGTCTTCCAATGGAGGACAGTCACCGTCCTCCAAAATACACGTCGCGCTCTATGTGGCATTAAAAATATATTTTGGGTGTCACGTGGCGCATTCTTTAGATCAATCTTTAAAAAAATCAAATTTCAAAAAAATATTTTTAAAGCACAAGTTAAATTTGTACTAGTTCTAACAATCCGAATTTTATTATTAAAAACATACATGCTAAAATTGAGTTTTCAATTTTATTTTTTTCAAAAATAATCTAAATAATGCACATATGCTCGATGTGACATCAAAATAGTATTATGAGTGTCACATGGAGCTCTACGTAGGATCTTAAATGATGCTCACCATCCCCTATTAAAGGACGAAACCCATTACCTATATATATATATAAGAGAGAGAGAGAGAGAGAGAGAGAGAGAGAGAGAGATCGGGTCAGGTAGCCCGACCCAACTCAATAGGTCGAGCCAACCGGATGTATTTTAATTACTAAAAAGTACATTTCTTGTGGACTTGTATTAATAGTTTAGAATTAAAACATTTTATCACTGTGAAAAAAAAATTGGGAGTCTCATTATCTTAAGATCGCGTTGTGTACATTGTTGGCTGAATAAAAACTTAGGTTTAAAATATATTACTGAAATACTCTTAATAGTGGCAGAAGAATAGAGGATGATTTGTTTAGCTTGGTTTCAAACATTCTGGTAATTAAAATTTGGGAGTACTTTTATCTCCATCCACAGAAGGGGAGTCCGCCCATTGACTGCTTAAGGCATACCAACATATAGTCAATTTAATTTAAGATCACTGTTTTGGGAGGTGTTGTGTGGAAGATTGCGACAGAATATACTCTTTATAATCCCATTTAAAGCAATCAATGTATAATCTTTATAATCCCATTTAAAGCAATCAATGTATTTTCAGTTGGGTGCCCTCATTCGATGAATGTAGATAACCCTTTGGTAACATAACTTTTTGTAATTTGTCCTTTTTTAACAGTCGTAGCCCACCCTTGATACATGAGCCAAAGTCAGTACATTGGAGGGTTGACAGCTTAACTGAATGATTTTGTGCCTCTCAATTTCTGTGTGAGTCCTAAGGTTGGCGTCTGTTGGCGCTACGAGATTGGCGCATATATGACCCATCATACATTTTGCGTGTATCCACTGCCCACTCCTCAATGCCATAGAAGTAAGTGAACCAGCATGGGCAAGTTTTAAAACAACATAATTTATATTTTTAGGAAACTATAAAGAAAAATTATAAAATAATATTTATAAAAATTACAAGATATACAAAATTTGAATTAAAAAAAAAAATTATAATTTAAATGAAATTCAATCCTCAACTGAAAAAGTCAATTAAATGAGACTTTTTCAAAAGTTGGAGTCTTTGATAACAGTCATGCTTTTAAATATCAATCATATTTGATACATGACTGATATGTATTGGGAGAGGCTACGCCAATTTGATGTAGGCGTTAAATATTGGGTCAAATTGGTCAAATATTGCCCCTCATGGGTAAATTTGGGCTCATTTGTATTTGATATTAATGAAACAAAATTTCCTAAATGTCTTTGAGCAAAATTTTCCACTATTTCATATCTTAAAAATATAAGAAGCGTGGTATAAAAAATCGGCCGATACCGATACGTATCTGTATCTCAACTTGGTATCGGTATCGATTGATACAGGCATCGGCCGATACGGTATCGGTTTCGGTCCTCAATGGACCGATACCCAAGTCCGATATCGATTTTGATACCTTGATAGGAAGTTATTTCAATATCAACCGATTTGGCCCATACATATTTGATATATCCGATAAGTCATGTATTTCGGTTGGGACCTGGCTGTTATGTCAATATATATAGACTTTAAATCTCTAGTCAAAATGCTTAATACCAACCATGACTTTAAATATTGGAAATATCCAATACATATATGCCATGTATCGGGTTAGGGCACATCTAATTCGAATATGCACCCTGATTTTATATGCAGTCAAATATAAGATCATATGGTGTCGAATTGGCTGATACGTATAAGATGTGATTAGGAAAAATATCACAAGTGTCTTTTTTTAATTTTTATGTTTTTATATAAAAGTGGTTGAGTATTGATTATTGACCAATTTGGCCGATACTTATCCGATCCTATGTAGCTTTGGCATTTAATGCTACAGTTAAAGTAAGTTTCCAAATCCAAAGTACCAAAACTTGTCTGTGGATCATCCATACGCCACAAAGTGACATGAGTGCTTATTGTCATGGATTGGATGTGTAGTCTCACATTGAATAAATATAGGCACTCGACCCGGTCATCAGTAGTAGCGCTCGGGTCAATCTCAAACTGTTAAACTTGGAAAATGGACAGATAGTTGTGATCAAAAAATGGGGAAAGATCAAAATTGAACGTAGCGTGCAGCTTTCCAATCCCGACCATTTTGACAGAAGGTGATTGAACTGAGCGTTGCTGCTGGTGCTCGGGTTTGGTTACGTAATAGCAGTTCCTAAAATTTTACCCATTGGCGAGTGAGTTAGTATTAGATGCAGCCCCTGTGCAGCAAAGGGTGGTACATGGCGAATCTCCCTTCACCAAAGTGGTCAAATTTTTCAGCAGTTTTTTTTTTTTTTTTGATACGGCCATTTAGGCCGAGACAGCCTTGAGAACCGAGAAGCAGGCACGTATACATATATGACAATTGGGGAGCAATGTGAGGGAGCACCAACTACAATGGTGAGGGTTAACTAACAAAACCCGTGGGAAATAGTATAGAAAACGAATATCGAACCCACGACCTCCTCCCTCACAATAGAGGGAAGTTACCAACTGGACTAATGCCTCTTTGGTAAATATTTCAGGAGTTAGATGGTCAAGAATATGATGAAAACCACCTATTTTTAACTTGCTCATGATTTATCATTCATAAATATTAATATGTCCCTCCAGTGAGTTTGGAGGGAGATTGACCCATGAACCGCTCAAGTCTTGAGGCAGGGTCTGTGGCCCTGAAACCAAGCCCTCGGAAATAGGCGGTAAATGTACAGTTGAAGTAGACACGTGAAATATTGGTGTCATTCTCATATTTGAATACCTTTATTTGTACCTAATGAATCTTTAAAAGCACCTACACTAAAAAAAAATCTTTGATTACTGTGACTCATATGATAAATATTATTTTCCCTAATCTTCCTCATAATGAATCTTCATATCATTGGTGTACCATCATAAATTTAGCTATTTTTTATTTCATGTGGTATATATTTCAAAAAAGTCATCAAAAATCATATGACACAAATTTCGCTCAATGGGATGTGTGTTATATAAAACCAAAATGTGATTGTTTGATGGTACACCCATGACGTAAAGATCCATTTGGATGAAAGATTGAAGCAAAAAACGACTTACTCTTTGATCGTTGACACTTATAGTGTTTCTCCAAACTCCAAGTCCCAAGACTAGCTTACACGTGAAGCTGAAACCCTTCTCCTGCCTTTAAATCCTACGGTTGTATATCGTTTTTGTCCTTAGTAAGAGTAGAGGTGGGGACCCTAACAACAGCCCATTACTTCTGAAGAAATAATAAAAGCTAAAATAAAATTTATTATAATTGAAATTGTGGAATGCGATTTTCTTTATTTCCAAACGGAATCTCTAAAACCATCTACTTTTCACATGGCCCTTATAAAAAGGTTCTTTGTTTTTATGATAGTGGTGAAATTTTTTTGCACTCCCGTGAATGCAAAAAGCGCACACCTATTCTCAGTTCGGGCGAGTGTACAACCCATTAAAACCTACATGAAAATCCAGTGGTATAAAAGGTATGAAACCTTTTTGAAACTATAAACTATAAATTCACTTGAAATTCTCTTATAATCAACCCACTTTAAGCTCATAAAAACTCATTTGAAATAAACTTAAAATCCTCTTGAAACCTTCATAAAACTCATTAAACCCACTAGACGGAAAACATGAAACCCACAATTAGATTTGACGTTGTTATTGTCACAATTCAAGTTGTCGTCATTGCAACTTATCAAAGTTGAGGATAAGAAGAAAAAGAAGGTACACATTGAGTAGGTGCATATTTTATTAAAAATTAAGTAAAGCTATTATAACTTCTCAAAAAAAATAAGTACAAATAAGAGGACGTAGATGGTTTTAGAGATTTGGTTGGTGCAAAAGGAGGCACCCTTTTTCAATGAATAAAAGATTTAGAATCTACTGATTGATGTACTTAAATTTCAAGCATCACTTTTGGTGCTCTACGATGGAACACCGAATACTTAAGAAATTATGATCATAGCCGTACATTTTAATAGTGGGATTTTAAAAAATATTTATAAAAAAAATATGGGATTTTAAGAAAAGGTTATGAACTTACGATTAAATCATAATTAATTCCTGACTTTATCAATTAATTAATTATGACTTTTTTAATATCATTTTATATTTAATAAACATAAATAATTATAAAAAAAATATTTATAACTTTTTCCAAATCTTTCCAAATTTCCTCAACCTTTTCCCGAGCCTTCCGACTTTTCGCTCATTTGATCCAAAAAAATTTGCGCTTGCCAACTTATTCCCAAGCATTTGGTTACTACGACTGTGAATGGTTGGCTAGGGTAAAAATTTCTTTGTAGTCTTCGTCATGGGTGGTTCCTAATTACTTTAAGGACCAAAATTAGACAAATCTATTTAACAGATAAATAAATAAAAGTTACTGAGCAAAAGAAATATATGTATGAAAATGGGAATATGCATTCAAAGTGCAAGTTGGTGCCCATGCACTAGAATGTTAAATTATGTGGCACGTGACCGCGAGTTACACCCATCCTCTAAGCGGGCGCCCAACCCAAAAATTAATTTTTGGATCATTTTACCCTTCAAATGTCAGGTGGAAGTTTCTTAGACAGGTTACTGTGGAAACCGATCCATGAGTTATGTGCCATGTGCTCAGTTGGTTTGAATACCAGGATCATTCGTGCGTTCAAATTTGTATCCGTGCCTCAGATATATATATATATATATATATATATATATATATATAGAAAAGGAGATGGTATCCCAGTGGAGTACATTAGATAGGTACTCAACATCACATTGAGCTCTATGAATCTATGAATCCTATAATGTGGTCCATTTAGGCTTCTAAAATGACTCATGTTCTCTCTCGCGTTCACCCATCCCCTTAAAGTTTTAGAAAAATTAATAAAATTCTTGGACTTATTTTGCACTTCAAATCAAAGGTCAAATGTCTTGGTTTGAAAATTTTCTAACTTTGGCGTAATATTCAACGGTGGAAAATCACAATTTTAAAATTGTCTTTTCAAATGGTACTTGATTGACCATCGGTAAACTACCATGGCACCGAACCTGGGGTTGGTTGTCATGTGATGCCCACAGCCCAATAGATCATGTCGCAGCTTCAACCCCACGACCGCCCTAATCCTCAGGTTGTTCGCTATGTGATGCCCAACGGATCACGTCGCAGGTTCAACCCTACGAAAATGTCGTACAGAACCGTCTTCTTATATAGATATATATATAATTGGGCTAGAACCCGTGACCTTGAGGTTGCACTATTGCCAACCTTCCATAGTGGAGCATGCTAGCCAAGCCCCCCCTTGGCTCCGTCCTTGAGTCTCGTCGAATAAATCAATATATATAAGGGTACCTCTAAATGCGCTCACATCCCTTGGCTCCTTCGAATCATATGACGGAGATCGTTTTTCACCCATATCTTTCACTCAATAGATCTTGAGATCATGTTGCACCTATCAAACAGGCAATTTGTGATTCAACGTGTCATAGAGTCCAACAAAATGGTCATAAAATCACATTAGCGCGTGATGCGTGTCATATGATTCAAAGGCAATTTTTGAGGATTTGTAACACATGGAATAAAAAATTGTCCATCCGATAGGTGGGTCATGATCAAAAGATCTATTTTGTATCGTGAAGGATATTTATGAAAAATGAACTCCATTATCTCATTCAAATGAATCAATGGTTTTTGAGGGGTCTGAGATATGAGTGTTTAGAGGTATCTTATATATATAGAGGATTTGGTCAAATAAGTCTTGTCTGGTCAAAAGTAAGTCAGATAATTTATTGACCCAATTCATTACCCACCCATTAAAAAAAATATACAAATATGAGACATGAGAAGTTTTGAACCCATGATCTGTTGGATAAAATGTAAAACAACACTAATTACTTAACCAATTAAATAATTTGGTTAATTTAATATTTTTGTACATTAATAATTATATTAAACAACTAGATGATAACGACTTTCAAAATTTGAGACCCGAGTCGGCATCCTCTTGAGCCTTGGCCCAGGGCCAGCCCTGCCAAGAGTTGACCAAATGATTTGGCAGTCCAGATTAATTGTCTAAAGCGTGGCTTAGAAAATTAAAAGATGCCGATCGTGCAACCAAGTTCCCAGAATCACAATTGGGGTTGACTATTAATTCTTAATTAAGTCCTCTTTAGTCAGTGGATCGCGTCAAAGGCTGCCTTTTATAAATTTCAGTCATCAAAATTTATAGGTAGCGAGCCACAACTTACACACAAGATTTATACCATTGCACATAATTTAAAAGAAAGTCTATATTTAGGGACAATATCCTAGTTATGTGAAACCCCATTTAAGTCTTATAATTTAAAGACTATGATGTAAAGATCTATAATGTCAAAGATGAGCACCAAACACAATCTCTATCATCTGATTCAATACAATCAACCATTGAATCAGATGACGAAGACGGGTTTTGAGTGTGTTGAATTAAATGATAGAGCTTGTGTTTCGTGTCAATATTTGGGATCGAAGATCTTTACATATGCCCTTCAAATCAGACCACTTAAATGGTGCTCCGTGTGGCACAAGTCTCAAAAATACCAAGTCTTTCTTTTTAGGGTTTTTTGCTAGTAGCCCTCCTGTGTTATGCTCAAATTGCATACCCCGCCCCCCCTCCTCCCCGGCAATTAATTAGGCGTCATATTTTTTATTGAATGACGCCTTTGTCTTTAGTGAACATTATTTACAAAATTATCATTGTATTTTTCTCAACTTTGATCGCCTTTTTAACGATGGATGAGCATCGGATCTTGGCCAACTTTTTCGAGTGGAACAGGACTGATCTCTTCTAAGTTGTCGTGTTACTAGATTTTCGAGTTAGGTGCCACATGACCTCACTTGGCTCGTGAGTTAGGTGCCACATGGCCTCACTAGGCGTCATGTCACCCGATTGGCTCCTGGATCAGGTCTCGGCGGGGTCTGTGTGGACTTTGAAAGGAAAAGACAAGTCACCCGGTTTTCAATTTTTTATTGATCACATACCATGTGTTATGAAATCCCTAAACATAATTTTTTTTTTATTACATGTCATGTGACATGTGACATGTGATCCGGGGCCTTGCACAATATTGTGACATTGATAGAGGGACTCCTTGCATATGTATATATATATAGAGGACTGAGATCCTACCAACAGGGTAGCATTTTAGCGCTACTCATGAGCCAATTGAGCGCCATGTGACACCCAACCCGAAAATTGGGCAATACACTTCCCACAAGTCAAGTGAGCATCATATGACACCCAACTCGAAAATCTGGTGACATGACAACTTATACTAGATCAATCACCATCCACCCAAAAAAATTGGGCAAGTTCTAATGCTTATCCACCGTTTAAATGTGGTCAAAGTTAGGAAAATACAATGACAATTTCGTAAATAACATTTATTAAAGACAAAATTATCATTCAATAGAAAAAATGACACCTAAGTAACTACCGGATGTAAAGGAAACGTAAAAATAAGAGATACAGTGTAAATAGACATAACATGGGGTGAGGGGTTATGCAATTTCAGCATAACAAGGGGGTTATTTGTAAAAAATCTTTCTTTCTAAACTATGTGCAATGGCACAGATCTTATGTGCAAGTAGTTTCTCCCAAATTTGTACGAAACAGCGTTTGACTGGATCCAATGGCTAAAAGGAGTTTGGTACCTGTCATAAAATGGCTTCATTTGTGCCGAATGCGTAACAATCGGTATGGGCCGTCGAGTGTAGTAGAGATCCAAGTGTAATCACTTTACAATTAGAGGTGCATCTGTTAAATATAGTTTGAGCATGGAGTAGTGTACAGACGCGTCTCAAGCTCATAAATATGTATATAGGAAGCGGAGACGTCAGGTTAGCCACCTAGCATTGAACCTTGTGCAAGTGTTGTTTGGATGCCATTTGACATCTAATTCGAAGATCAGGTTCCGAGATAAGATGTACAAGTTCGTTCACATCCATCATGACAAATAAAAATTGAACAAATATCTTATCCACCATTCAAAACCTGATCAAGGTTATGTTAGGTGAAACCTAATATTTGATCACGTTTTTTAAGGTCAAATTTTTTTTTTTTCAATCACATTCCATGTGGCACATGAACCCAAAAGATTTTTCTTTTGGGATCAAACGCCACATGGCATGTGATCTTGGGCACAACGTTCAATGTTGGGTGAATGATGCAGGCACTCTTTCCCCATATATGGAAAAGGTTTTTGTCCTCCAAGACTGGAGAATATCTCAAATTGGCAGTGGGTCACTAAATTGACGACACACACAACAAAGATGCATTTCATAGATCACATTAAAAAAAAAAAAAATCGAAAATTCATCTCCTCCATGTATTTTGTGAGCCTTGAAATATAAATCATGAAAATTAATCAAACTTTGACAGAAGCCTTAAAAAATAAATTTTGACTATTAAAAAATCACAATTATTAGAGAACTCTAACCATCCAATTGTTACACTGATTTTGACTGTTAAAAAATGTAAACAACCTTCATGCATAAATCGAATAATTCAGATCTTCTAATGGTTCAGATCACTTAATTTATAGGCCCAATTTAGTTCAACATATGAACTGTCATATGATAACTTGAATTGGTCAAAGCCATTTGTTGAAAGTTGATAGAATAATCTGATTAAGAGTCGCCATGTGCCATTATATCAGTTTCCTAAATTTGGTAGGCACATATCCATCATTGTGTAGATCAGATTCAGCCTAAAAACCTGTGCTTTTGAACAATTTCTACATTCCAAACTCCTTTATTTTACTTTCTGGTTTTGGTAGGTAAGCTGGCATTTAACCTATGACCTCAAGGTTCAATCCTCCTGCTCGAGTCATAGGTTCAATCCCCCTTACTAACAAAAGCTCACAATAGCTTTCAAACAAACGAATAAACAGCAGCACATGTGCAGCAGCCCACTTTTTAAGGAACAAAACACTGCTTTTGATTGAATGGTCAAAAGCATGACCTTTGGAGGAGTCCCATTGGTGTACCAATTTGGATGACCCATGTACCTAATATCAGCAGCAAGTGCATGACCCATAATGGTAACTGGTAAGTAGCAAATAGAAGTAAAATAGAGCAGTGGGATGAGTAACTTAATGAGTCATCTGATAATAGTATTACATTTACATTTATTGAAAAGTGATCTCTCTTATTTGAAAAATGACACATCTAAAGAGTACGGGTATTTGCAAAAAAAATTCAGCCTCCACAACTGATGGTCCAACTGTTAATACCGTTGATTACCTTGAATCATATGATGCAGATAATAGATCTTGAGATCATGGAAAAATATCCTCAAAAGTGACCCAAGAACCATTCTTATGGTTTCACTTTTGGGGAATCAACATTTGTCTGATAGGTGGCTCATAATCTCAAGATCTATTGTTTGAAAGACTTAGAAGAAAAACTATTTGCATTGTCTAATTCAAGGCTATCTTCGGTGTTAGTGGTGGAGGAATCCTTGATTGTTTTACCCATGCCCAAATCTATAATTTTGGAAATTAAAGTTGCAAGGAAAATGGGACTCGAAACATGTATGTGTTATCTTTAAAAGTTATTAGCCTCTAATCAATTTTTTTTCATAGTTAAGTTGGGATTGAAACTGTGACCTAACTAGAGTTTGCAATATTGTCAACCTAACTCCTTAGTTATGATCATGGTATCAAGTATCAGCCGATACATATACATATCGATATTTTGACCAACCAATACTGATACCACCTCGATAGTAGTACCGGGGTGGTATTGGTATCGGCTCAAGTATCGAGCCTACCAATTATAAATTTTTTTTTTTATTTTTTTTAAATAAAATTCTTTTTTATTAAAAAAATCATTTAATAATTTAAGTTATAAGTCTTTTTTTTTTATTATAGATGTTTAGGTTATAAGTCTAAACTATAGTTTAACTATTATATGTATCATATTTTTATATAGTAAAAGAGTCCCTAGGTTAGCAACCTAGGGTTGAACCCTAGGTCATGGGTCCCAAATCACATGCCACGTGGCATGTCATCCCAAAAAAAACCGTTTTGGGTTCTTGTGTCTTGTAGCATGTGATCTAAAAAAATAAACAACTTTTTTGGCCTTAAAAAATGTGGTCAAATATTGGTAGGGATGCAGATTCGGTGTACCGAACCAAACCGAAACAGATTTTTTCGGTTTTTGGTTTGGTACCTCCCACACCGAAACCGATTCGGTTCGGTGTGGGAATTTTCCCTACTTTTTTTAATTTTTTGTTGTATTTTTTCAGTTTACTCATCCTACCCCCACGGTTTTCGGTTTTTGCCACCCTAAACCGAAACCGAATCGAATCGAGGTTCGGTTCGTTTCGCTTTTCGGTGCGATTTGGTGTCCTCGGTTTTTGGTTCGGTTTAGGGCTTGCATCCCTAAATATTGGGTTTCGCTCGGCATACTTGGCGTATTAATTTTTTGCCAACGTTGACAACATTTTGGACCGTGGATAAGATGTTTTTTTTTTTTTTTTTTTAGATGGGTGTTGTCGATCTCGTGCATGTAACCTTAGGTCGCCAACCTAAGGTTACCACTTCCTTTATATATATATATATATATATATATATATATAAGGGATCCATCCTCCATGGGAGGACGGTCACCGTCCTCCAACCTTCCACGTGGAGCTCTATGTGGCACCAAAAATATTGTTTCAATGCCACGTGGACCTTGGGTGCATTGCTTAGATCATCTTTAAAAAAAAAAAAAAAAATTTAACTCATCTCTACCGTATATTTTTTGAACCGTAAAATGTGGACCAATGAAGACTATCAAACTTTGACTTGTGTGTTTAAAAAATAAATTTCAAATTTTTTTCTTTTAATATTAATCTAAACTGTCTACCTGGGCTCCACATAACATTTAAAAAGTGTTTTGAGTACCACGTGGAGCTCCACGTTGATCTTGAAGGATGATCACTGTCCTCCATTAGTGGACCTAATTGGCTCCTTATACATATATATATCAGCATATATGCCAAGACCGATACGTAGCGGTCCTCCATGGATCAATACCGGATACTGAGTCCCCATTTGACACCTTGGTTATGATAGGTAAATAACTTTTTCCTTTTTTCTTTTCTTTTTTATAACAATAACTTGTTCCTTTGAGTACTAAAATTATAGCAAACATATTCATTGGACATTAGGCCTACACGTATTTGTTGCTTTCTGATTTGAGATAAGTGGTTAATTAAATAGATCAACTGTCAGTTACAGTTATCCTCAATAACTCAATTATGAATGAATTGCATGGGCAATTTGAGTAGTCCTGATCGACCTTTAATTTATCATCCCACAGGTCCAACCAATAGACAATATGTGCTCAATTAAATATTGACTTGCTAAATATAGTCAACTAAGTAAATGCTCTAAAGTGGGGTTATTCAAAGAGTAAAGCGTACTTTTCAATTATTATTTTTTCTTTTTTTATAATTTGGGTATTTAGGCCTCTTAGAGCACCCACCTAATTTTAGGGGCACATGTACACCTTAATTTCAGAACATATCGGGTTAACATAGAATATAAATTCCTAAGATAATCTCAAGGAGGAGAGGGTATTCGAACTCAGATCTCCTACTTTCAAAAGCAGGTACTTAGCCAGCTCACTTAACCCCTTGAGGTTTACTTTTCAATTATTAATCCCCATTTACTTGTACAAAATCCAACTAAACCAAAAGAACCAAAAAGGTGAGAAATACAAATAATAGTTTTATTTTTCCATTAAACTAATATAGAGAACTTGATAAGAACAAATCTTTGAGGCACGTTGAAACGAATGCTCTTTCTAAACTTGCCTCATTCTAATAAGAACCCAGGTAATAAAAAGGGAAAACGGCAAAACTTTCCCTGCATACAAGAAAGTCTAATCCTCTGTAATTCATCTTTAAGTTTGCACTCATAAAGAAAACTTTGAACACTAAATTAGATTAGATGATCAAAAATAGAAAGCAGATAAATCAAAGTAAAAGTAATGAAATCGGAATCTATAATTTAATTATATTTTGAAAAAAATATAACTAAATTATATTTTTATCTCAATTTCTTGAGTGCCCTAAGAGAGTTTATTCCTCCCTAAGAAGTTTTATGGAGTGGCCTGTATTTCACACTCAAATGGATCTCCTATATATACTCCAAATTGATAAGACTAAATTTTTTAAGAGAATCAATCGCATCCTCTCTTTTACAAGGTTTGCCCTAGTTAAGTAGACAAACAGGAATGAGTTATTTTGAACATATGCCAGTTTTTTCTAATGCCAAAACAATCACTTATTCGGCTTGCAAGATTAGCCCTAGTTAGGTAGACATATAGGAATAAGTTATTTTGAACATGTAAGTTTTTTCTAATGCCAAAACGATCACGTATTCCACTTGTTTTTCCCATTGACTACGGATGGGTCACAACATTTAAGTTGGGTTCGGATTAAATTTTTCCTTTATATTACACTCTAACCTCTTTCCATTTGATTTCTTATTTAAAATTCTCTTCCAAGGCCCTTGATAAGAGGATCAATCAAATTATTATTTTATCTTATAAGATCTAAAGTTACTACATCCTAGAGAATATTTTTTCTATAATTATGTATTAAACTAATTTGTCTATTCTTATTATTATACATTTTAGCATTCGCTCTTTTGAGAATCACATCACTTTCACAGTATATGGTAATTTTAATAGGGAAATTTACACTTTTAGCCCTATATGTTTGCGTATTTGCAGAAATTTTAATCGTTGCATTAATGACCAGCTCCAAGCCTAGTCGCCTCCGCCTGCTCCACGTCAGCAAGGACTTATTTTAAATAATATAAAAAATTTTCCACCGCGCTTTAAAATGAGACTATAAAAGTTACTTTTACTTTTCATTTGTTACTGTTACTTTTTAAGTTTAACTTTTCTGAAAAAAACAAGATAGCGACGGCTTAGCGGCGACAAAGCGGAAAAAGGTCACAAAGGTCACATTATATTTTCAGGTAATTTATTTTTTTTACATTTAAACACATTTAGTCATCTCCAATGTTTCCCACCTAATCCGATAACTTACCGATAATTTAAGTTATCGATCGATAACTTAAATTATCGACCGATAACTTAAGTTATCGGTAAGTTAGGGGATTAGTAGTTTTTTCAAAATCACTTTTTTTGTTTATTAATTGCTTTTTATTTATATTGCAGTTCCTACTAAGTGATTGAAAATGACCATGACTCTAAAGCCCATCGGAAAATGTTCTGGAGTTGGTGTTAAGAAATTTTACATGCACTGTAACGAAGAGAGAAAGAAAATATTAGATGATTCAGTATTCGGTCATCTATTTAGAATGAATGAGAAATTAGGATTCGTTGGAAACTTGGTTGACGCTATTTTAAGTTTTTGGGTTGAAGATAATGTTTTCAAGGTTAAAAACACCAATGCACTCCTGCAACAGATCGATATAGCCTTGATTTTAGGCCTCAATATGTTGATGGAACCTGAGTCTGAGAAGGTGGTCGTAAAAGAGGAAACGACTATTCGATACAATTTCTTTCGGGGGAAGCCGGCGAAAAGATCTCGTATTGAAGAAATTATTGGCAGTACTGATTTATCCAACGATGATTTTTTGAAACTATCATTATTATTTTTCGTATGCTCTTTTTTACTTCCGGGCACATACCAGGAAGTAGATACACGGTACTTAGAATTAGTAGATAACATTGAATAGTTCAACAAATTACCGTGGGGCCTGATAGTTTAAAATAATTTATTAGATAGTATATCAAAAGCGAGTGGCAGAAGGGAAATGGCGAGTGGCAGATGATTCAGTATTCGGTCATCTATTTAGGATGAATGAGAAATTAGGATTCGTTGGAGACTTGGTTGACGCTATTTTAAGTTTTTGGGTTGAAGATAATGTTTTCAAGGTCAAGAACACCAATGTACTCGTGCAACAGATCGATATAGCCTTGATTTTAGGCCTCAACATGTTGATGGAACCTGAGTCTGAGAAGGTGGCCGTAAAAGAGGAAACGACTATTCGATACAATTTCTTTCGGGGGAAGCCGGCGAAAAGATCTCGTATTGAAAAAATTATTGGCAGTGCTGATTTATCCAACGATGATTTTTTGAAACTATCATTATTATTTTTCGTATGTTCTTTTTTACTTCCGGACACATACCAGGAAGTAGATACACGGTACTTAGAATTAGTAGATAACATTGAAGAGTTCAACAAGTTACCGTGGGGCCTAATAGTTTACAATAATTTATTAGATAGTATATCAAAAGCGAGTGGCAGAAGGGAAATGGCGAAAAGGTCAGAAATGGGCAATACAACATCTACGGATGCACTATCGCCTTACAGATTTGGGCGTTTGAGCACTTTCCTGTAGTCGCCACCGCTCCTATTGGGCTTAAAGAACCATTTCCAAGGCTAATGAAATGGGAAGGCCCGAAATTCAACCGTAATCCTAATTTATATAGAGAAAATTTTCTTAAGTCTAAAGTGATTTTAGAGCTTGAAGTTGAAAAGCACGAATTACAGTATAAATGGGTTCGATACTTTTTTATTCGAAGAGAAATGGAAAATAAGAAGGAAGAGACCGAGGAAAGAGAAGAGCCTTACTCCGAAGAAAATATAGATGAATATGATGATATCCCAAGTCATGCGACATGTCCGGAAGAAAGAGCCGAAGAGCCGATTGGCCGAGATGACGACAATGAGGATGACGAAGATTACAGCGACGAAAACGATGATTTTGAGGTCGTTGTACGTCAACCAAAGGGCAAACCGGATATTAGGCCCCAGCCAACAAGAGAGCAGCCAGTTAGGCAACCGCACCTAACCAAAGAAGTAACGGAGCTTAGAAAAGAATGCAAGACGCTCCGCATGGCTGTAAAAGACATGAAAAAAGAATTCCGGCGTGCATTTACGCTGCTCAAAGGGCAAGCACTCACCATTGAACAACTCAGGAGAGATAAGAAGGCCTTACAAGAAGAAAATAAAGCAATACGGAAGGATTTTGATGCGGTCATCTCTCATTTAAGAAAGGTACCAAACCAAGACTTTTCAAATTTATAACAAAATCAATTCTTTATAAATTAATGCAAAATTAACTTGTCGTCCGACGATGGAACTTATCGTCCGACGATGTAACTTATCGGACGATAATTTAAATAGTCGATCGATAATATATATTAGCGGACGATAATTTAAATTATCGACCGATAAGTTACATTATCGACCGATAATTTAACTAATCGATCGATAATTTACATTATCGACCAATAATTTACATTATCGACCGATAATTTAAATTATCGACCGATAACGTACATTATCGGTCGATAATTTAAATTATCGATCGATTAGTTAAATTATCGGTCAATAATGCGAGTTTTTATTTTTTTATTTTTTGTAATGTATTTTTTTTTGCAATTATGCAGGATAATATTTTAACCTATGTGCTCTTTGACACCTTCGTTCCTTCCCCCACTTATCCTCAATCAACTGTCCCTCAACCCACCACTCATCAACAAAGCCATCGGTCTACTGCCCCAAAACCCACTGCTCCTCAACAAAGCCATCTCACACCCTACCAAAACCAACGCTCCTCAACCAAGCCATCATCAAGTGCCCCAAAACCCATCGCCTCAACCAAGACAACAATCAATCGCCCCAAAACCCCGCTCCTCAACTTACCCATAAATCTCTCGCCACTAAACTGCGCCCAAAACCTCGCTCCTCAGCCTACTAAACAACCTTGGTTGATGTGGGTGATGATGGTGCTCCTCTTACGCAGCCTTCTCGTGAGTCACAGCCGGCATCACTAAAAACAATTATAGTGAAACTATCATCTGCAAAAAATAAAGCCGAAGGTTATGACTTGCGTGCTCGTAAGAAGAGAAAGTCTTCGACCACTAAAGCAATAATAAAAAAACCAAGATTGGTTGTAGAGGAGGAGGAGGATGGGGCAAAATCAATGGAGCAAAAGTATATGCTTAGTTTTTGGAATCGGCCGGAGAACGAGGACAATGTGATCGCCAATACTATCAGGGGTGTTGAGATCACAGTTTCTTTTTTGAAGGTTCTCAAAGGACGCTCGTGGCTCGACAATGAAGTCATCGACGCGTACTCGAGAGTCCTTGAAGTTATAAACGATTCAATGTTTACGGCCAATGCCGAAAAAAGCCTTTCGTTAAACCGTCTGTAAGGTTTCAAATATTTATTGGAAGCTCGTTTGTTTCTTTTATTTGTCTTTTCAATTACGACTCTTGATTAACTTCTTCTAATTTATTTACTTACTACATTATCCTGTTTCAGACCTTGTTTATGGCAGACGAGAAAAAATTTGAAAAATATATCGATAATGAAGGTATTATCATTTCGGCTGACCTCGATAGGTGGCAGGCCTATTGTGACGAATGGAATGTTCGTAACAATTCAAAGCCGATGGAACCACTATTGACAAATAATATCCGCGGAATTCACGCGATCGACTGTGGAATGGTATGTTTTTGAATACTAAACTTTGTTTTATTTAACGTTAACGGCTTTTAAATAAAATTTATTATTTAAAATTTCGGTTCCGTTTATGTGTAGATTTATCTTCCGATGCATAGCCAAAAAACTTAGCCACTGGGCGTTGGCTATAATTTCATTAGTTGATTGAGAAATTAAGTTAATAAATCCAGCAGACCGAGAGTGCTCAAAAAGGTTTGAAGCGCATAAAGAATGTCTATTGAATCACCTTCTGCGCCTTCTTTACGCTATCGGTTTGAAGTCAGCTTTCGATCAACACTGGAAGGTATCAGCGTTCAACAGTATCGTTCTCCCGATCCAAGAAAACGGTTGGGATTGCGGTGTATACGTTTTGAAGTATATAGAATACTTCTCCCAACAGCGGCCTATTGATTTCGACGATAAACATATGCAACAATTTAGAGCCGAAATCGGACATCTAATGTGCACGTTTGGGAAGAAGAGTTAAATATATCTGTAAAATTTTTTAGACTTTTGTAAAGGTGTTTTTTGATGAAATTGTAAATAATTAATTTTATTAATTTTTATTAACTTGTATAATTTTCATTTTCGTTGTTATCAATTTATCTTATTTGTCTAACAATTACTTATCTAATGTTTAGATTTCACCTTGCCTGATTTATCAACGGAGCCTTCCTCTCTTGAAGCAATTCCAATCGGCCGATGACTTAAATCATCGGCCGATATCTTAAATCATCGGCCGATATTTTAAATCATCGGCCGATATCTTAAATCATCGGCCGATATTTTAAGTAATCGGACGATATCTTAAATCATCGGTCGATGATTTAAATTATTGGCCGATGATTTAAGATATCGGCTAATGATTTAAGATATCGACCGATGATTTAAAATATCGACCGATATTTTAAATCATCGGTCGATATCTTAAATCATCGGACGATAATTTAAATCATCGGCAGATGATTTAAGCTATCGTCCGATGACTTAAAATATCGGTCGATGATTTAAGATATCAGCCGATGACTTAAAATATCGGTCGATGATTTAAAATATCTACCTTTTGGAATTGTGAAGCTAGATATCTTTGGTCTGGCTCTATGCCAATCACTAGTAGATTAGGGGCGAATTTGGCAACTTTAAATCCTGTTTGAATGAATGATTTATTAAGAAGCACAGCAATATATTTCAATCACAATTTCAAAACTTAATTATTAGTCCAAAAAAATATATTAATTAATTGGCGGATGTTGATCGCTCTTTTATTGAGGTCTAATCTGTTTATGTTGAAGGAAAGAAAAAGAGAAAAAATATATATATATACTCTCCTATAATGAGATCATTTGGAAGCTCGATCGCCACTAGGTCTAATCTAATCTCAATTTGTTTTCAATCTCAAACTTTGAAGTAATATAAGTTAATTTCAAATATTAACAAATTTACACGAGCGACGGTTATGACCGTACTTATTACAATTTTTACATTGTAGTAGTCGAACTTCGCCTTTAGATCTTGTTCTCCTTTTCTTCGGACGGCCGACTTGACATATTTTGTGGGGAGGCAAAACTTGAATGTCTTTTATTTGCGAAGTCCATTGGCGCTTGTTAACTATTTTCTTTATAAGTTTCCCTAAATAAGTCACTGGTAAACCAGTGTTCACAAAATTGGGGGATCTCTCTTTCTCTGTTTCGGTGCGATAATGCGGCGATCGCATGTGAACATGGTAATCCAAGAATAGTCTAACGTCTACATGTACATGTTCGCGATTTTAGATCGACACTGTGAGTGCAATCACCACGTTTAACTTGAAATATATCACGACCATATGGTATGACATTTTTTCGACGGGCCCATCCTGGATTTCTTTTTATGTGTTTTTCTGCCATCGATGTTAACACATGTGTCATTTTATTTCCTTCCTCATGACGATGAAGATAAAATTCGGCTACTTTTGTGCGAATAGTTTCTAACATGCTCACAATCGGTTCCTCCCTGGCTATTTTCAGCACACTATTTATGCTTTCAGCTATATTAGTTGTCAACATATCATAACGCCTCCCTTGGAAATAAGCGCGTGCCCAGAAATGATCACCAATTTATTTAATCCATTTTGTACATTCCGGTGGGGCGTCGTCTTCTATTTTTCGCATAATTCTTTTAAATTTTACTTCTGAAAATGCACAGGCAGCAACCCAGAAAAGCGGTTTAGAGATTGTATCCTTATATTTATCAAACAGATTTAGAGCTAGGTGTCGCATACAGTAGCTGTGAAAGGCGTTAGGAAAAACTTTTTCCACTGCTTCCATCAAACCTTTCTGTCTGTTTGATATCAAAACAAACTGTTCTTCAAATTCACCGATTACACGTCTCCCTAATAGATCAAGAAACCATGTCTAATGGTCTTCATTTTCTTTCGGTACAACGCCGAATGCTATAGGAAATAAATATCTATGCCCGTCTATTCCCGTAGCTATTAACAACACTCCCTTGTATCGTCCACGCAAATGCATTCCATCTACCACAATTATTCTTCGTAAAGTATTACGAAAGCTTCGAATGCAAGGTCCGAATGCCACGAAGAATCTTTGAAATGCATTATCAGGCTCGAGACACAATTCGGTCTGTATGTCTGGATCGACCCGCTGTAATTCGGCAATATATGACGATAACATCTTAAATTGCTTCTTCCAGCTACCTAGGATGTCATTCAACACCATTTCTTTTCCTCTCCATGCTTTCCAGTAACCTACTGTTATACCGTATTTTTTTTCAATATCAAAAATTATTGAAGCAGGAGTCTCGTCAAAACCCTTTAATAGCTTATCTCTAACGAATGAAGCTATCCACGATGTCGTACATTGGCGATGTCCGCTTCCAAAAGCTGGCATTCCGCACGTGTGTTCCGGGTGGAAAGTTTTCACAGCAAACGTGTCTACGCTTACTAATTTCGATGCATGAATTCGCCAAGCACATCCTACTTCAACACACCTCGCAAAGAACTCAAGAGACCGGTTTATTGGTTTAATCTGAAAATTATTTGTCATTGCAAATTCTTTAAGAACTTTTTGAAATGATTTCTTATTTCTAAACGTCTGACCAATGGTAATCGTTCCCCCTTCATACAGTTCCTCATCGTCTGAATCCATATATTCTCCTTCCGAGTCATTAAGCTGATAGTCTTCGTCCACCAGAGGTTGATCAATTCCCCTATTAGTATAAACACGTGAAGTGGGAGACAGCGGAGCTTCATTATTTTCAGGATCACTATCACCGTCATCGACTGGATGGTTATTACGTGATTGGGATTGAGCCCGTCGATGTACGCTTGGTTGATGTGCAGTTGTTTGGATTGATGTTAGCCGATGCGGGAATGTTTGATGTATGAGAGGCTATTCTGTTGAAGGCTCGATTATCGTTGGCTCCGAAGCTATTTGTTCGGAAGGCCATTAATATGGACTAAGGCCGACTAAAAACGTTTCCCACTGATTTACCGAATCGAAGTTGAACTGAGATGTATCATGCATCGGATTCATTTGATGACAATATCCTTGATCTTCATCGCCTTCACTCACAATGTCCTAATAGGGTTGCTCCGAAGTTTCTTGTAGGGCGAAATCCTATATTCATATTTCTATCATCGTTGGCTATTATCGCAACAATGTTCTCTTCTTCATCGTATTCCTTGATTTTCAATCAAATGTTACCCACTATGATCATCTTCGTTTGTTTCCTTGAACGGTTGAAATGTTTCTAAAGACGGCAAAATTTCTGCTACAGTAGTGACTAATGATTTTTCGATATAAATATTTATAACACCATCACCGATACGATATGCTCTAAATAAGTTTGTAAGATCATCAGAGTCAGACAATTCGACAAATACAAGCTCATTCCCTATGCGTAATGAAACAGTAAGTGTAATAGAATGTTCTTCCGGTCGTGTCCGACTGACTTTGTACATTTTCTCTATAAACTCATCAAATGATATATTCTCCGTGACAGTGACAATCCTCCGATGTCCTCCGTTGTAAGTATTATCTCTCACGCATACGAAATCAAAATGGCAAAGAAGGGGAACATCCATTTCAACCTACAATATTTATAAAATTAAAATTAAAATTGGTTGTTTATAAAGAGTTATATTTGACTTAGCGCTACAATTATTTAAAAATATTATTAAAAAATTAAAGGAATGAAAACTTTAGCGTTTTTATCAATCATAGGATATCGCTCGATATCCTAAGATATCGGGCCGATATCCTAAGATATATAGCCGATGGACTTTTAACGTAAACAATAATCCAAAAACTAAAAAAAAAAAACCTCTTTTAAGTTATCGACCGATAACTTAAGATATCGGTCGATAACTTAAGATATCGATCGATATCTTATATATTTTGGACTACCTACAATGTTTTAAAAAATTGGGAAAACAATAACTTAAAAAGATATTGTACTCGATATCTTACCTAGCCTGTTGTATTCTCTATGTTATACGACCTTTAGTGGAATCTCAAAATCGTTTTTCAAGAGAGATAGAAATTGTTAAAAAATGATACAGACCCGATATCTTAAGATATCGGTCGATATCTTAAGTTATCGGTCGATATCGATCGATATCTTATATATCTTGGACTACCTACAATGTTTTAAAAAATTGGAAAAATAATAACTTAAAAAGATATTGTACTGGATTTCTTACCTAGCCTGTTGTATTCTCTATGTTATACGACCTTTAGTGGAATCTCAAAATCGTTTTCCAAGAGAGATAGAAATTGTTAAAAAATGATACAGACCCGATATCTTAAGATATCGGTCGATATCTTAAGTTATCGGTCGATATCGATCGATATCTTATATATCTTGGACTACCTACAATGTTTTAAAAAATTGAAAAAATAATAACTTAAAAAGATATTGTACTCGATATCTTATCTAGCCTGTTGTATTCTCTATGTTATACGACCTTTAGTGGAATCTCGAAATCGCTTTCCAAGAGAGAGAAATTGTTAAAAAATGATACAGAAATTCTAGATTCAATGCTTGAATAGAGAAGCATATATATATATATATATATATATATATATATATATATATATATATATATCTGACGTGCAGGCGGCTAGGCTTGGAGCTGGCCATTTATGCAAGGATTGAAATTATAGGGCTGTTTCTGTAAATACGCAAATATATAGGGCCGAAAGTACAAATTTCTCATTTTAATAATTGCTTTATATGTAGCAGCAAATGCAATAATTCGCCTTTCATAGTAGCGTGATTCATACAAGTCTGCTTTTTAGATTCATATGAAATCGCTCCACTTGTAACTATAAAAATTCAAACAATCGTAAACTTTGATTTTTCATTATCTGTATCCCAACTAGCATTTATTATATCATTCTAGAGCAACAAGATAATTAAACTAATAAAAGACATAATTTATAATTCCTCTAAAATAATAGGTAAATATATAGCATCTCACAATTCTTGACCGGTACATGTAACCCAATGATCAAGTGTCACGGCAACTTGGACAAGATCAATTAGGTACCACCGAAAAAAATTCGACAAGATCTAATGTGTATCCACCCTTAAAAACAAGGTCAAAATCGAAAAAAAATCAATAGATCTAGGTAGGCGGGCGTTTTCCTAAGTTTGACCCACAATTTTAAGGGTAAAGTAATCTTTTATATATATATATATATATTTCAAAAAGTTCATCATTTAGTAATTTTACTTTAATATATATTTGATGGACGACAAGATAACGAACAAACGACTGAGGCCTATAAGAATCTAATAGGGCATATTCTAGCAACGGCAGTTAAATCGATCATTTCTTTTAGACGAAGCCCTTAAAATAACATCCCAGTGGTGGAGACAAAATGATTAATAGAAAATAAGCTCAGTAAGAGCTTAATAGTAATATTCAAGCAACGAGTGTATAAATATTAAAACAATCTGAGTGTATAAGTATCAAAATAATCGATCTAAGTATCAAAATAATCGATCTTTTCTTTTTGTTGAAAAGAAATTGACTAACGTGCCCTAAAAGAATAGGCACCACTGTAGTCAGAGGGTGTACCATGTGCTAAGCATATGCAGTTTACTAGTATTCTAGCATTGGAAGTAGACAAGAAAGTCCTTAGCATCCAACAAGACCATCATACCGAGAAACTATCATCTTCCCAACAACACCATTTCCAACAAAAATCCCTCAAATCTCTCATATTTTAGTATGGATTAATTTTTATAAACTGTTTTTAAATAATTAAAAGTTCAACACCAAAACCTCCATGTCCCTTGTTGCCAATGTTAAGATAATGCATGATGATTTCTGGCATACTAAGGAAGAATTTGAAGACATCATTGAGGATGTTTTGCCATGGTCCCACTTTGGGAGTTCCTAGGATGACTTGGCATTCCACGTGGAATTTAATAATGGTAAGATAAGGTGAAATTCATATCCACCTGAGGCAATAGTGCTCAAAGAGGCTAGAGGAGTGATACTATGGTACACTTGTACTACCAAGTTATATAATTCAGAATATTGCTACCGACGATCCGTGAATGTGGTCATCGATCTGGATTGGCCAATCAGTAGAACATTTCTTGGGTGGGCCATAGACCCAAAAGTCAGGCCATCATACGGTCAAATCCTCTGGTCAACAGACTTTTCCAGAGATACTAACCGCACTTAATTGACCACTAAAAAGAATTTCGAGCAATTTGACCATCAGGATAGCACATAACAAGAAAGATTCCACGAGCAATTTGACCATCTGGTTATGGCAAATCTGAGAGGTGGGCAATCAAGTCAACAATCTAGATCAGATAGCACAACCATCAACCATAGAAAGATTCCACGGGCGGTCCATAGAGTGGGCGGCGCTGAGGTGCAATATATTATAATTTCTTGTAAAATTAGGCTGGGATGGCACTCAGAATATTAAAAGGGTAATGGTCAAATCATTTATAGGTACATAACAAGAAAAACCTTAAAAAACTACTAAGTTCACAGGTGATTGTTAAGAATGATGGGGGGAGGGGGGTTGACACGTGGCATTATCATGTTGTCCTGCAAATGATTAAGATATATATTTCAGAAATTGTGCTCTTCAATGCTTTAGAGATGGGCCATATAAGCAGGAAGCTAGGGTATGAAATGATGGTTATAGTAGCCAGATCACTGTCCTCAATGTTCTGTACAGGCTTTGTGCCCATGTGTTTCCTATAAACTATTTCAACTTTCCATCTATTAGCTAGCTTTTTAGGCTCCTTTTTTTTTTTTAACCTGGAGCCTCAATAAAATTGATAAGGTGTTTATCAAGTCTAAAGATTATGGTGCCCATCCCTCCATCTACGCATGGAGCGTACATGAATAATGATCCAGATCGTTCAATTCATCGATGGATCGCCTCTTGGATGGATAATAGAACCAGATGTTGGTACATGAACCGTAGAAAAATGAAGATTAACAAGAGGATCATTGTTCTGAGACTGGTGGTCACTCATAACGGCTTCTCTAATCCATCAAAGATTAACAAGGGTATCATTCCAGGAGTCCCTTTCACTATGCAAGATTGTATTAGGAGCTAGACATCATAAAGAGGGTTTAGTTTGTCTCAGGCCCAGTGGTTTCGGTTCTTTCGGGTCAGTTCTAGGTAGCATCGGTTCTTTTCCGGGTGGGTAGATCTGTTTTCAGTTTTGATTGATTGATTGTCTGTTTGCGGTGTTAGCCTCGTCAGTGCCTTGCTCTCAGTGGCTTTGTATTATCTGTTTTCTTTTCCTTTCTTTTTTTTATAAAAGGGGTGCCATTTATAAATATAAAATAATTAAAAAAAAATTGAGTCCCTTTCAATACCCTAAGCATCATGTACCAATAACATCTCGGTAACATGCCCATTGTCAATCAAGTTTCATCAGATGATCAGAACCACATTTTGGGTCAAAGTGAAAAAAAAATCAGTGCATCACATTTAGCTGACAAACCATGAAGTTTTAACCTGTGATTTAAAAAGCCTAAACAGTTTGAACTCCCTTTTTTTTTAGTAAATGGTGTGGTGTAGTGTAACAGGCAATCACTGTCACGTGCGGTGCTGCAGTGCAACGCCCAAGGGCTGTCTCACACACACACACACACACTAACGCATCGAAGTATAAATAAAGTATATTATGCCAAAATAGTAATTATAGCATAGGGCCATCATTGCCATATGGCAACAGCTATTGTGCCGATTGGATGATCATAACCATTGTCAAAGAAATTATTTTGTGGACCATTGCAAACTTCTATATTGAAATTCCAAAAGCAACCACTTTAATGGACTCTTTAAATTTACCAAACAGTATGCTTTTAGGTTTGACCTGCCTAAGAAGTGTCCCATCAATCTGCTGCTCTAGATCCAAAAGCTCATGGACCAAATGCTGGTAAAGATGAGGAGCACTATTGTCATTGAGGATGCTAAGCACCATCATATAACAGCTCAAGATCATAGGACTTTCTACACTAAGCCTGTCAGATGTGGCCTCCCAATGAGTTCTTCACATGTCATGCCCAAGCACACTATTATATTGTTTTTGTTCATGTAAAGTTCTTATCACTACGAGGCACTCAAATGTTATTTTTTAATATTCTATATATTGAAGCCAGAACATGGGTTTAGATCTATAGAGGCACTAGAGATATTCAATTTTTTTTTTCATTTTTTTCATATTTGAATAAGGGTTCACTCTCTAAGTAATTTGAGACTGCACGGGTGGTCTTTATGTGCAGTCTAAACATGGGTTTCATCCTCATTATTATTATTATTATTATTATTATAACGATTGTGCTTGATTAAAAAGTAACTTGGAAGTTTACCCAGCATGAATTTTGTGAAGTACTAGTATGAGAGTTTTAAAAGTTGAAAGCTGGATTATAGAATGCGATTTCTTTATCCCTTTTCAATGAAGCTTGTCTTCATATTGCCTAGCATTCTTGAGAACTACAATTCACATATCATTTAAGAAACAAAAAACTAAACCTTTGACAACTAGTGCGAATGATATAATAAGATTAAAGTAAGCTTAATGACCAAAAAGTTTAAAGTAGATCATAAAAATAAGTTTAAATTGGTTTAGTTTATCAAGCAAAAGATGTAGGGGAGGCGGGTTCCGAAAAGAGGACACTGATGAGTGCGCGCATGCGCACGTACGAATGTTGCACATTTTAACAGAAGAGACCCTAGTGGCTACGCAAACCCTACATTGCCCAAGAAGACATCAATCGAATTCGTCGAAGCAAAGCTTAAACAAGGGCGTACGAATCACTTAGACAACCACAACTCTTTGCATGGGGATCTCATGACTTCTTTCAGTAGCAACTCCAGGTTGTCATAGTAGAAATAATCGACGGACACTTAGCTCAGTACACTGGAGAAGGGGTCCTTTTCTTTTTCTTTTTTTCCTTTTTTCCCGGTAAAAAGGACTTCGTAAGGTGCCAAAAAAGGGTTCGATCACCTG
Source organism: Chloranthus sessilifolius (assembly GCA_021018995.1). Taxonomy (NCBI): domain Eukaryota; kingdom Viridiplantae; phylum Streptophyta; class Magnoliopsida; order Chloranthales; family Chloranthaceae; genus Chloranthus; species Chloranthus sessilifolius. The sequence goes on along the minus strand of CM037584.1, from coordinate 49,803,612 downwards.
GTCGGAGAAATAGTTATGCTGAGACCTTAGCAAAACTCTACACATGGCCTTGGATGGGATGGGAGAAACAAGCAGCAGGAGAGATACACTTTCTTAACTAAATAAAATATTACGATGTTTCAAGGTAATAGCCTGGAGGTGCATATTTGAGTGTTTGTCTAACTACCAACAAAAGTTTTGATGCTTTAGGGTTTTTTAATCCCTGCAACAAAAAGACCTATCAAGGTAACAATAGTGGTTTTGGAAGGTTGCTTAGACGGCTGCAGACACTTTAAAATGACAATTGTTGAGACTTATATACGTTCTCATGGAACTCTGAAAAGGACAAGTATCAAAACTATAAACAACATATATAATATAATTGTTTGCATTATATTAGACCAATTACAACTTTCCTTTGAACACATTGATAATCTGATCTCTATTTATTCCAAAAAGATCCTACTTCGAGGCTACATGTACTTTAACAACCAAAGGTATTCTGGACTCAAATGGAAAATTATGACGTGATTGGGCCCGAGTGGCGCTAAAGGAACAAAGGTCATAACATCAAAAGTATTGAATCTTCATCCAAATTCCCAATGAATTGGTCATCTCCAGGTGGCAAAGCCATAAAATGTAAGCAACAAGTAAATCAAGTCGCGCATGACTAATCATTTTGTCAGTCATACCTTCAAGGTCACAAGTGTTTAGCTCTGGTGTGTTTGTCGAATAGGGGAGCCCGATGGGTTTGTGATGCCTCATTAAAACTTTGAACATTGTCGACTAGAAATGAATAGCTTTAGGAGACCTTTCTCTTCTGTGCAAGCACATTGCAATCGAACTCATGATATCTAGGTTGCGACATAAAACTTCATATGATATGAGCAACTGATCAAACCCTCATTTTCCAAGTTTTAATAATTGAATTTTTTTTTTTAAAAAGAGTAAATCACTTGGGTAATTGGACAAGAAAAGGATTAAAGAAAAAGATCTAGTGAGTATTCACTCCAAATTTTTCAAACGCCTAAAAGATAACTTTCAGACAGAAAAAAAGCTTCTGACTCCACAATTATTTGCGATTTTATCAAAAAGGATTTAGGAAATTTAGCAAAACAGGATTTAATTGGAAAATAATTAGACTATTAGACCAAACCTAAAACATTTGGCAAAAGAAGTTGCACACAGATTTCTAGGCTAAAACATAAATGTTTTAGTTCTGATATAACAACATAATTAATTTCCAAATGGACACTGTTTTGCTGAATGCCCAACGATTTAGGGTACTACTACTATAACAAAATTCAAAAAGATGGAACTGTGTTGGGCTTGGTCCATTCTCGTTGTGGTCCGTCTTGGATCCCATAATCATGGTCCATTATCATGCATGGACTTTGGCTGAACAAGCACAGCCCAAAATAGTCAATTGAAATGCTAGCCCTTTTATTATGTCTATTTCAACAAGAAATCCTTGATTTCAATTGGATGTGTGTGTGTGTGTGTGCGCGTGTGTCACATGACCACTACCCCATACAAAAATGCAAAGGGAGAAGTAAGGAATATAATTAGGCAGGGTTTAGGTCATCTACAGTTTTATATCATATTATGATAATGTTTTTCTAAATGTCATGTTTAGCACCATAGTTTTAAGTCTATTACATAATGCACTTACTTGATTAGCCAAGCCGGCCAAAAGAATTTCAGCCTTATTTAATACGAAGGTACGTGAAACTCTTGTATGGTCTTCAACATCTATGATCATATATATATATATATATAGTATATGATTTGTATGAATAAGTAATGGAGCAACTAACATAAGAGTGTAAATGTTAAAAGAACTATACAAATATATATAGATTCAACTTATCCAAAGATTATGAAACCAGGACCTGATTTTGGGTCTTTTTAAAAAGACCTCATACAGTCATACTGGCCACTTTGTTTTTATGTCAATATCCGACGTATCAAATAGTTTTGAAACCAAGACCCGGTTTACGGTCCTTTTAAAGGGACTTGACCAGTGCCCATTGCATTACACAGTGTAATTGATCACATAGTATTGGCATTGGTATCATATAGTATAAGAAGTATTTCGCAGGAACTTTTCTTTTTCTTTTGCCGGTTCAGTAAGCAGATTGAACCTCTGAACCTCAAGATTGTCATCGGCCACCTTCTAATCAGGCTACAGGCCTAACCCAACCCGTTACCTGTGACTCTCTAACATGTGAAATCCAAATTTGAACCCTCTCTCGATAGGATCATTGAGCCAGGAGAGTTCTCAAAATGAGAAGTCATTGTTATCGTCATCACTATCGTCATTATCTTTAATGCCGTCATCATCATCATTAACTTGTCCCATCTATTGATGGTCAGGTAGATCTTAATAAACCAGCAATTATAAACAAATGATCAATCTTGTTCAATCATTCCCAAGTAAGAGCAACTACATGGTCGCAGATTTAAGCGGGGGATAAAGTATCAGTTCGTAAGACTAGGCTTGAGCCAAGCCCAGGCCTAAAAAATACTGACCTGTTGCAGTCAGAACATGGGTTTAATCACGTGAGCAGGGAGCACCCTCTTTTATTATTTACACACATATTCTATCTAATGTTAGCAAAGAGCCAATAGCAAATTTTCCTCACGGCAGCAGGCTTCCACCTCCAACCTACTCTTGTGAACCTTCGGGTTCTCCCACTCTTTGGTGTTTATCGCATTACTGATTATGCATACACTTCATTAAACTGTAGTCAACAAAATTTTGGAATCGACTCCTCTTTTGGCTCCACCATGAAAGACTAGCACTATCTCTTAGCCACTGAATTCTTGTAAGAAGCTCCTTTTATAGATTTCATGGCCTAAAATCCTGTGGCACACGAATTGTAGAAGCATTTCATCCAGGACCAGGATCAAGACACTACTAGAGTTGCACTTGAAAGATAAAAGAGAAATCTCTCAAACTATTTTCAACTGTCCAAGAATTCCTTGTGACTGCCATTTATCATTCATCTCTCCCGAAAAACCACACTAGTGGTTATTTCATAGAACCCTTGAAAGGGAATCTCAATCACTGCTCTTTGCAACAATATGGATTGTGCTCTAGGGGAGAGGCTATGCTATCTAGCATGCCATAAAACCGAACGTGACAAGTGTAATCCATGATCTAACTTTACCAGCATTTTATTTAGACTCTAAGCCTATTTTCTTAGATCCCACTCTAACAAGTTGATCACAGCCGTTCACACTGCCTTTGATTACTGATAGTCCTAAGTCCTCTTACTGAAAAGCAAAGAGAACTAGCAAATATTTCTGGTGTTAGGCGGATGCATCATGACATTAAAATGGCATTGCATTGCCAAGTGGCTAGCAGCAGGCCATCTTCTACATTGTATGGCTAAACATCATGCTCGTTGGAGGATTCAAACCAAATTTTTATAGCCCTTAAACGTTCAATCAACAGAGAGCAATGTCCCTACACACTTTATTGTCCTTTTGCCGGCACTTGTAAGTTATGATCAGACGGACATGATTTGTGAGACAACTTTTCCTTAGATGACAGCCACGTGCATGCCTTAAGAACCCACTATAGTGGGCATGTGATGTGCTTATTGTCAGGAGTTTTAAAATTAATAAATATTTTTATTTTATTGATATAAAATGTTTTGCCAAAAACATTGGTTGACAACTTTACATGAGTCTTGGTTTTTCAGCTCGGTTATTTACGTTTATTCATTCCCTCTGCCTAAATTACAACTTTTATTTTTTAATCATAAGGTTTGCCAATCTCCCAATTGTTTTGTGATTCCGAAGTTGCCTCTGTTTGACCTCAAAGTCATGCGATCAAATATTTTAGAAGAAAGAGTTAGCAATAAAATAGTGTTTTTCAGGAAAAATGAAGTCGTTTGCTTCGTAAAAGGCAGTCGTAAATTAATTAGAAAATTTTAAATAGCCACGTAAAAGCTCACCTGCAAGTCAGTCTCAGTTACATGTGGGAGAGAATCATGTGCTTGGCAAATGGAAATTGGTAAATGGCAATGCATGCATCGCTGCATTTGTGCATGCACGATAGAAAGTAGAATGGGAGAAAAGGGAGCAAAGACACACTTGGCTTTACACTTTGAAAGTACATGAAAAATCACATACTATTTGCCCCATAGTTCTAAAACTTGGCCGGGTTACTCGACTTGTCAAGATTTCTAGATGAGTCCGAGTTGAGTCAAGACTTTGTTAGGATGATGCAACTAGGGTTCATAACTTACACTTATATATAATATTCTCATGGCATAAAGTTTTAGAAATCCTATCTTCTTAAAAAGTAATAAAATACTCATTTTTATCAACATATCTTTCCGTCTTTTTCTCTGTAAAATGTTTTTATTTTTATAAAATATATACTTTTTTAAAGATATTCACTAAATTACTGAATCGGCAGGAGTCACGTTTTCAGGTTTTCAAACCAGGATTTGTATAGTACCACTCCCTTATATGACTTTTCGACCGCTCGAGTATGGATCGGAAACCAACTAAATCGGAGTTGGTATGTAACCAAAACAGTAATTCATCCAGACTGTTGTTGGATTTAAGGTAAGCGCCCATTTATAAACTTGCTCTGACACGTCTTGTGATTGGCAAGGGTCACATGTACCTAGCAAAAGAGTTCACCAAGGACTATAAAATAGTAGCATTGGGATGATGTCATTCCCGCAAGTAAAACATGGCATTTGATGTATATACTCTCGTTGAGGAATTTATACTAAGTGCCTGATCATTGTCTGATGCTGAATTTTCCTAGACCTGATGCTATTAAATTCATCTTTTTTGCCCATTCCTATCAACACTTGGTCTCCCTACCAGTTGTTCTATACACTCTTCAGAAAAATTATTTGGGCATGGGCATTTCGTTTTTCGTTTTCTATTACCAAAACAAATATGTTTGGGCAGGTTTAAAAATCCTAATAAGCCCAGAGATCCCAAAAGAAAACCTCCTATATTCAAAGCCAACACCCCATGCTCGTGTAGCAACACCTCTAAAACCTGACACTACTTGTGGAAAGGGATAGTTAAATTTTACATATGTTATGAAACACCCAAGTTTCTGAGCTTCAATCTCCCATGTTAGAAGCAACAGATGGAATGGGAAGGGAAACAAAAGAAACAGTATTATCAAACTTTAAAGGCTAACTAGGCTGTTGAACTAAAAACCGATTAAGAGTTGGCTTTCTAGTGTCATCCATTATAAGAAGACAAGACATTACTGATTTAATATTATTTAATCACTACAGAGGGAAAAATTCTCAAAGATTGTTTACGCAGGATTCTTCCTGGGAGATTGTGATGTAGAGATAATAAGGAAAAAGAACAAAATCTTTGCCTTCAAGCTTGACTATGGTACCAGCTAAAAATAGTATTCCCTTATCTACTCCGGAACAAAAAAAAAAAGGCACAGCAAAAGATAGATCTTTGGCTAATTCAAATGAGTCTGGCACACCTGAATAACACAAAACCACTTTAGGTCTACTAAATCCCACAATGAATTAAGCTAGAGCACATTGCCTGTTTAGACTACTGCAACTGGTAGAGGAGAGATTTCTTCGAACACATAATGTTTTCAGGTGCTGCTACAAGGAACATTTTTCAATGACATAAGGTCTTTGGTCTCACGTTCCATCTTTACCTGTAACAGAATATGATTATGAAGAAAATGTCTAGATTTTGTCAATAAGAATTCTGCAAAGTAAATATGTGCATTGAGCAGATCTGGAATGGAAAGGAAAAGGTCAAAAAAGATGAGAACTAAACAATACATATATTTTCAAAATCTTCTCTGTTATCAGGCTTTACAAAGGAAGATACCCTCTATCTTGCCAATGTTGGCCGGACCATAATCCCAATGTAGTCCCAAGAAGAGAAATAAAATGAGATTGACCAACCGACATCATTAAGGGCACTTCTAAAGATATAAGGACACTAGTTTGACCAAGTGAAATTAACAAGACAATGGTTTTCTATATTGCATTCCTTAGCTCTTAGTGACCTACACTAGGTACAGGGATAAAACCAAGGTGTCAATTCGGGTATTGGTCCATGGAGGACCGATACGAATCGGCCGATACGTATGGGCCAACACCAAGTTGTATCGGCACCTTTTTAAAAAAAATGGAGGTATCGGCCGATACCCGATACCGATACCCAAGTTGATACCAGATACGTATCGGTGACGATACATATCGGTTGGCCAAAAAACCGATCCGTATCGGTACCGGCCAATATTTGATACAATGGATAAAAAAGCACTTGAAATATACAGGAAAAAACGGTAAATTTTGGCAATTTCGGGGGACAATGGGGAAATTTTCAACAATTAAAAAAATATTAATAATTATAGAAAATTAAAAGGTATATATGTTGTGACCAAACATAGGATTTAAACAGGAAAGAAAGTTTCTTTCAAAAAAAGGGGGTTAAGACGCTTTTTTCCGGGAAAAAATGGGAAATATTTGGAAAAGACGTTTTGTCGTGTTTTTTTCCCTCTTTTCCTTTCGAAAAAAAATGTGTTTTCGGTAATTATGCCTTAGCTAAGTCCCTTTCATGGTATTATTCATTGCGAAGGCAAATTCAGAGAGGAGTTGGATGGTTATCAAAGAAAAGCTTGCGGAGGCTTGGTTCACTAGACCCCAGTTACCCAAAAACCTTATTTGCCCATCATCCCAGTACTTGTGCATACCACTACCAGTATGAAAGAAGTTATGGAAACATTTTTTTTTTAAAAAAAGCTTTTTTTAAATGAGACTTGTTTCCTTTCTAAATGAAACACTTTTCTTTCACCATTTAGGTGAGTTTCATCAATAAAGAAGAAACTTTACTACTAAAGCATTGTTTCTTTTAAAAAGACGAAAGTTAAAAAAAAAAAAAGACGTGTACAGTTATAAAGAATGGTAGCATAAGTGTTTTGCAAGTTATCAGCACTCATAACAAATAAAGGAAATTAAACTAACTAATTTATCCAAAAAATAAAAGGATAAAAGTTTCCTAGTCATATGGTCTAGGTAAGTTACCTACTCCCATGCTTCTAGCTGCCACGTGGCAACCGCACATGATCGGATGCCACATAGATGAGCCAGCTAATGATCAGGGCTACTGAGAAAAATATATGTATGTCCGCATGGTCAATGGTGTCAACATTGTGGAAACTAAACGGCGAAAGTATATTTGGTTTCACTGCTCAAAATGATATGATTATGATCTTCATTGTGACTTTTGACCAATTGTATCATTTCTTTGTGGATTCTTACTCAAAGCCTTTATACGTATACCCGGTTAGTTCTCATTTATTATTTTGTGTAACAGAAATAGTTCTTCTAATTTTGTGAATCTTTCTAGAGCACCCTTCTCTTGAATATCATTCAAAAAAGTTGTGGATTGTCTAGTATTCCACCAATGAGTAACCAAGGGTCCAGTTAACACCATTGACCTGCACGGTTTTATGTTCTTCTTTCTTTTTCTTTTTCTTTTTTTTTTTGAATTTTTTTTTTCAATGATTTTGATCATTGACCCACCCCTTCACGCACTTGATCGTGTGATCGGTGCCACGTGGCAGCCAAACATTGTGGGGCTAGGTAACTTGCCTAGTCCATAGGATTAGGGTACCTTTTTCAGATAAAAGATAGTATGGGTTTTACAATTTGTCAAACCTAGCTGATGATCAGGGCTACTGAAAAAAATATATGTATGTCCGCATGATCAATGGTGTCAACATTGTGGAAAATAAACGGCGAAAGTATATTTGGTTTCACTGCTCAAAATGATATGATTACGCTATTCATTGTGACTTTTGACCAATTGTATCATTTCTTTCTGGATTCTTACTCAAAGCCTTTGTATGTATACCCCATTAGTTCTCATTTATTATTTTGTCTAACAGAAATAGTTCTTCTAATTTTGTGAATCTTTCTAGAGCACCCTTCTCTTGAATATCATTCAAAAAAATTGTGGATTGTCTAGTATTCCACCAATGAGTAACCCAGGGTCCAGTTAACACCATTGACCTGCACGGTTTTATGTTCTTTCTTTTTCTTTTTCTTTTTCTTTTTTATTTTGAATTTTTTTCTTCAATGATTTTGATCATTGACCCACTCCTTCACACACTTGATCGTGTGATCGGTGTCACGTGGCAGCCAAACATTGTGGGACTAGGTAACTTACCTAGTCCATAGGATTAGGGTACCTTTTTCAGATAAAAGATAGTATGGGTTTTACAATTTGTCAGACCTCATCACAAATGGAATGATTTAAATTACTAATGTAAATAAAAAGGATGGTAAACACATTTTACAGCTTATTAGCCCTCAAGGTAGAAGGATTCGAATCAATATTACCAGGTTCATGGTTTGGCACTATCCAGTGAACCTGTTTCACTAAGTGTAGGACGACTTTAAAAAAAAAAAGATTAAATATTTGAAATAATGTTGTTTTTTACAACAAACAAATGGCGTATAGCTTGCTCACTAAATCTTTAACTAAAAAATAAGGCTTAGGTTCAAATACTTTAACCATGTATTCATGTGTTTGAAGTACAACAGTAAAACATAGGCCAAACTGGTGCTAACTAGACCAAACCAAACTTGTTGCCAGTTCATTGAGTACTGTTCACGGTTAGCATGGGTTTGAGTGAATTAGATAACTTTAAATTAGACAATGCATACACAAAAAAGTCGTATATATTTAACTCATCATTCTTATTTTTTTCCTTTTTTTTTGTATATTTTGTTTCTTTAGAAATGAATCATTTTTCACAAAGTCATCAATTAATTTTATTCCATCAAAGGGTATGAGTAAAGCATGGAAGTGAAACAGGAATCCAGGGGGAAAGCCTAATCCATGATCTAAGACCCAAAAGTCGCATAACGGAATATTGGTCTTCATTCACAATGAACTGCCATGCCATGCCTAGCAAAGTAAATTAGATTCATTAAAAAGAGAAATTCAAGCCTCCATAAACAAGTAGACAAGTTTATACTCAATATAGATTTTTGTCCGCCTTGGAAGAAACCAGGCAAACTCACAAGCTTAAACCTCAAATTTAGAGCACATATTCTTCAGCTCCAATACAAAAGACCATGTGTTGGATAATAGACCCATGTTGGATAATAGACACATATCGATGATATCAGAAAAGTATCAGACAGTACAAGTTTTTGTCATCAGACTTCAGTATTGAGACATCGGATGTTGTATCTCCTTAATGTCCGAGATTTTAGCCTATGTTTTGAACACCTCTCTCCTCACCAATCTTGAGTTTCTTCAAAAAAAAATTAAATGAAATTAAATTAAATTATTAAACATCAAACCATTTAGGGCTCATTCAGGTGTTTCTTGGCTTTTCCCGGAAAAGCTCGGATTCTTGAAAACTCAGAATCCTGCAGATTCTTAGCAGACTCAAATTCCTAACTTTTCTCAAATGCGTTCTTAAGTTACTCAGATTCCTAGCTTTTCCCATAAAAGGTCATAATCCTTCGTTCTTAAGTTCCTCTCAAAAAAGCTCAGAATCCGTTCAATGGGTGGTTGTGCTATGATCGTAGAAATGTAATCTAATCATCGGTTTATGTATTGTACTCAGATTTAACTCTAATTTGATGGGCAACTAATCAATAAGAGGCTGAACATATTTGACGGAGTTTTTTTTCGACTCTGATTTAATGACTAATAGATTGTAAATCGTATATAACAATCAATTAAAGGGTGGAAAGAAGAAGATTATGGAGAACCTTAGAGCATAAAATAGCACGTAGGATATATATATATATATATATATATATATATATATATATATATATATATATATATATAAGAAAGTGACAAAATACATATCAACTGAGCCAGAATGAGAAAATTGGCTTTATTTAAAATATCTACAAACTAAACTAGATACGAAATAAAAGAGAAACATATACATATCGATTAGGTTGTTCCAACAAAATTAACCTAATTTAAAATTCCCTAGACGAATGACTACGAGGTAGCATCATCCTCATCGTTATCCTATGATGAGTAAGAGGATGTGGTAGTACGTCGTGGGGAGCTCGTGGCACCATCGAAGTTGTCGAAGATATTCCGATGATGGAGGGGAAGACCCAACATTTTTATTTAACAATTTTGACGCCTTTAAAAAAAGACATGCATTATTTTGATTTTAAAATTTTATATATGTATTAAATTTTGTATTTCTTTACATATCTTAGTGAATTACTCTAGTGGTTGACTTCAAGGATCAAAATAGCAGTTTCGTTTTTGATTTCGAGCATGACCGAAACCGAAAATTTGAACCTAAATTTCGGCCGAAAATTTGAATTTCAGCTGAAATTTCAGCCGATAATATCCCCTGCATATATATTTGGACCAAAATTTCGGTTCAAGTTATCATTTCGGTGGGGACTGAAACGATTCGGCCAATAACTTGAGTTATCGGCCAAATTTTGAACCATGGTTGACTTGATGCTTTGTGAAATTTAGGTTCTAGGTTAAAACCTTGTTATGTGCAATATATTGTTTATTTCTTTTAATTAATTATACTAAAGCCTATACACCTATATGTGAGTGTGTAGCTCTACACCATAGTGGAGCCCTTTGTGAGAGAAATCTCTCCAAAAATAAGTTCATGGAATACCTAAATAGATGGAGGGGAGCGAAAAAAAGGGCTCAAATTACCATTATTTGCCATTCGAATTTTACCAAAATTATGATCGTTGCTAAGGAATCCTCTATTATGGGTAATTGAGCGAAATAATTTCCCCTCTTCTTGCTTTATAATCTTAAACATAAGGTACGAGTATTTGCAACCAATGACTCAATCTCTTGAACTGATGGTTTCAACGCTAATACCATTGACTGTCTTGAAACAAACGATGGAGATCGTTTTTCGTCTCAATCTTTGGCAAATTGATATTCAGACCATGGCCCACCTATCAAACGGTCAGATGTTGATTCCTCATGGAACACATCCCCTAAAGTGACCCGAGAACTCTACTTACACAACGCCCATGATCACGATCACTTTGGAGATATGTGCCACATGGAATCAACATACGATTGTCTAATCTGTGGGCCATGATCTCAAGATCCTTTTTGCCAAAGATTGGGATAAAAATCAATCTCCATGATTAGATTCAAGGCTATCAAAAAGCTTCAAAACCCCTTAAATATGATGTTTGTGGGGAGGGGTTTAATGAGTTCAGCTATCACAAATAGTTCTTCTTGGGGGGTGGGGAAGGAGTACTAGCAATTAGGCTAAGTCTCGCTACTTATGAATCTGTAATATCGGTAAGGAAAGAGGAACAAGCAATGGTACGTCAAATCAAAAGGGAAGAAAAGGATGGACTACCGAATGCTTTACATCAGAATGTCATACTTACTACTTCCATAATTTATTTAAACGAGCCTGAGGGATGTATAGGATTCCTTGCTTGAACTTGATCCTGATCGCTAAGCTAACATGGGGAGAGCGCTTTCTCCCTGACGGACAGGAGAGGGAAGCCCAAGGCCTTGTCCTTCCTTATCCCTATCTATCCTACGCTCTTCGCTAGCTGCCATTGCTTAGACTTATTCAGGAAAGAAAGCAAACTCATACTAGCGAGGGAAAACTAGACTCCCTTAAAGAACTACTGATGAGGGAAGTTAAGCAACCAGCCTTACCTAAGATCTATCTCTACCCAGCCTAGCATCTAGATTCGATTAGCTACTTACCTCGTGAAATAGATCCCATTGATTAGGTATTGTTTAGCTAGTTACCGAAGTTGGGTTCCGATCTGTCCTTGCTTGATAGATTGGTAGATAGAGGCCATAATCTTGGCTTAGTTAGGTACTTACCTGAGCGGTATTGGATTACGAGGAGAATGGCTCTATCCATACCATATAGGAAGACGTTGATTGCTAATTGTTGTTGTTGCACTTAATGCGCTAGAGAGATCAAACTAGTCAATCGAAGGGCTTAACTTAGCATTATTGAGTAAGCGGGCGACCATGAGTTCAGAGATATTCCTTTCCCCCCATGCCGAGCTACGTGGGCTTGTGGGCCTATGCAATTAGGTTGACTAACCATGGATAAGTGCGGTTCCCCCAGTAGCAGCTCTTGACCATTTAACAAGCTAAATAGAGATTCCCCATATTCTAAGTGACCGGAGATTCATTATAAAAGTCAAGGTGGTTGATGCAGTAATGCGAATGCGGTTTGTAGTTCATAAGTTCATATACCTTCTTACGTGCCGGTTTGATACTGGATGTACTCTTCAAGAGTGTATGAGACGGAATATAGTCGCCGGGAAGGGGTATTAGTGACCTAGAAAGGCGAGTAAGTTGGGCCTCTCATCTCGATATTCTATGGTTCTGCCCGGATATTATTGATCTTATTCATTCGTCCCATGTGCCCAAGGCTCTTATTATAGCTAATAGTGTGACTGTATGGCGACATGATGGGAGTGAGTAAGTGAGGTGAGGAGTGTGAAGGGTAGCCTAAGGGAAGGGTTAACGAGGCGTAGTTCGAATCTGAACTTCGAGGCCGAGCGTAGACTACAAATTCGTTAGGGAGTGAGACTTGGGGTACATACGCTTTGAAACCTGGTACCCATACCCGAGTGGGTAGGTAGAGACTAGGGGGAGCAATACCACTCTATAATATAAAATTTTCGTCAACTAAAGCAAAGGAAGAAGACGGCCTTCTGACCTTTTGATCAAACTTGTCATGGTACCCGCAAAATGAAAGCAACTTCACCATCGTTCAGAGCCAGGCGTAGAACTATTGATGATGATGAGTAATTGAGTTGAGCGGAGTAAGTTAAGTCAAATGACCAATAAAATGGAAATCTCCCTAAGTAGCATTCTCGTAAGTAGAGAGTATCCTCTCCTGTCTCTGAAAAGATAAGAGCTAAAAGCAGTCTCTGGTATAGAGATTGATCCACCTCTATGGGTGGGGAATCAAGAGAAGCAAGGCTGGGCACATCATACTCTTCAGGGATTGTGTCATGTCAATTTTCATCCCTTAGAGCATAATTATGGTTTAAAGTCAAGATCCGCCACCTATCCAATCTTGATTTCCTTCTCCCGTAATTTATTGATGACTAGCCGCATTGAATCGAATAGGGCTTCCCAGGGAACCTACGCTCGATCACTTACTTAAAGTGCAGAGCCGATCGCTCCACCACTGAGCAGCTTGGACGAGAGGTAGTTGCCTACGACGTTTTCATCACTACTATTTAGTTTAGTTAGCCAAGCATAGGTGACAGGAGAAGTTCAAGAATCCGGGACTGGACATGGATATGAGCTCACGAGGGCACATCTCCTCTTTCAAACATTATGTCTGACGAGAACAAACCGGCTCTCTATTCAGCTTCTTGGCTTCGTCAGCTCTTCTTTCAGGCGCTCTTTTAGCAAAGGAATGAGTCCGATCTATCACATGGGTGATCAACACGCGGGCTGACATTGTTCTTTCATCAGTTCAGTCAGATTGGATCTTACGCGATATATATAGTCTGGTTTCACCAGGGGCTCCTGCCCCTTTCCCGAGAGGATGGCTCCTCCCTTGGGCTAACTCAATGACCAACCCACTTATCGTTCCTACCTTTGATCGGTCTCGTACCACTAGTGACCCTTGGACCCACCCAAGCGCCCATGCTTGATAGCGAAAAAGGCTTCTAGTTGTAGAGTAGAATGACCTCTTTCATCATAAGATGGTGTAGAATCGAATCAATCATGGAGGCAAATAAAATGAAGCATGGGTGGTGGAACAGGAGGTCTTTGAACTTTTTGCCATTGATCTTGAGTCAGACGAAGCATTCCTTTGAAAGAAAGGGAGGCTAATCAATCAGGGGCCAACCCTGAGGCTATCGCCTCTGTAGTGAGAAAATCTGCTTCTGTTACGTTAACTGAATCTTCCTTAGTTGTCACACCCGTTCTGACCTTAGAATCTTTTTCCGGAAGAGCTAAGAAGGCTTGGTATTATCAAATCTATAAGCTTTGATAATAGCAAAAGTTTGAGGAAGAACCAAGAAGCTTGGTAATTGTATGGTAGGTCTTCATTAGCTGGAAGGAATGCTAGCACTTTTTCGGCCGGTGTCGCGAATCAATCAGATGTCGAATCAGATGGTAGCGAAAGAAAGCTCTCAAGGGATTCGTTTCGTTCCCTGTTGCTTTTTTGTAGTTGTTGTTGCGTGTGCCAATGTGAAGGTTGAAGATTCTAGAGTAAGAGACTCCGGTTCGAACCACTTCAATCCCGTTATTGGATTCGGGATCTAGGAAGGAGTCACTTTCCTCTTTCAATTAAATGATGTATGTAATCAAGTGAAATAAATTGAAAAGTCAATAAGACACCATAAGTAATACCAGAGGAAGAATAATCAAATGAAAGGGAAGAAGCTTGATTCAATAGATAGATTCTACTAGCTTGAATGTCTCTCTTCATGGCTTCATCTCTGTTTTGTTAAGACATTAGCTGTTAGAGTTGTGGTATGCCATTTGTACTGGTGAGTAGGAGTCTTGTATATGTTCTTTCTTTGTCTCTGGGAGTAGACGATATGGTAAGCGTGGTAACCATCTCTGTAGTAGAGTAAGGTGTGACCATGTAACCGAGTCTATGTTCTCCACTGTAGAGGAAGAAGTGTATTAGTACTCTTTTCTCCTAGAGTAGGTATTCCCACTACTCTGTCTTTCTGGAGAAGGAAAGCAGGATTCTCTTGACAACTGAACTCGTCCGTGCATGGAAAGCTAGGAAAGCTAACAACAGGAAGAAGGTTGTCTCTCTCACGTAGAAGCTCGTCAGCTTAGCGTGGAAGGGATAACGCAACGGTCTCCTATTCTAAATAACCAGCTATCCATTCCCCACCCATCAGTTCGGGATGGCACAGAGAACCATGCCATTCAGACTAGTTGTAATACATACGAGCAGTATAGAAGTTCTCTTCGTGTGGTTCCGAATCCAGCGCCTAAGCCTCGACACAGGACCCATTGGATCCAGTTCATAGCCATAGTTGTATCCTCAGCACCCAACGGTCATAGAGCCATTACCCCGTGGTTGAGGAACCTGAACTCCGCAAGCATAAGAGACATAAGTGGTAGCCCGCGATCCGTTCATGAGACAGAATCCGTGTGGCTACTACACAAACGCCATCCGTAACTACATGACCATCAAGCTATGCCCACAGAGCCCTATAAAGTGCATCTTGCTCGGATGAACCTTCTTCATGAAGGAGCGAGGGCACCTAAAAGCGTGATACCGCCCATAGAAGAAGCAAATCTTATCTCATAGGTCGATGTACACGACACCCACCATAGAACAATCATTAGAAGATGCTAAGCCCCAAACCAAAGATGAACATTCATGAAACCGAGAGTGCGCCCGTGTAGGCTTGCTGCCGCAGGCTACACAAGCCAGACCATAAATGAAACAAATGCGGTGCCTTTGGTGGACCATCACATAGAACGAGAATGCGGCGTGCTTGCCCATCGTTAGTAAGTACGATCTCCTGTCTGACCTATCCGGATAGACCATCATCGAGAAAATGTTCCAAAAAGGGTTCAAGTGATAGAGAAAGCTAGAGAGCCCGTTGATCGGTGAAAGCATCGATTGGCGGAGAGCTCTTTCATCACTACCAGGAAAAGCAGGAACTATGGTAGTTGACCTAGCCAAAGTACCAATTGGAACAGCACCACCCGTTTTTGAGGAAAAGGTGTCCCTTCGCTCGAGGGAAGGCTTCAAGCCTTCCTGTTCGAGAGTCAAAGCCAGGTTTGAAGAATATGTTCTAGATCCATATGATGGGGATCCAAAGCCAGCACCTTGTACAGATAGAGACCCGACGATTGTAGACCACCCCTTTCTCAATCTCTCATTGAGAAATCGATGAAAGGGTTGCATTTTACCCTAGATCTGTAGATTATCCAGTGTACGCGGGAGCTTCTTCAGTAGGGGCAAAGGAATCAATAGCAGTTAGCCCTGCCTTTCTCCCGTAGTTGCATTTGAACCAGTCGTTCAACAAAAAGGGGCTGCTCGAAAGCAGCAAACTACGGAGCTCGAAAGGGTTACGAGAGAAAGAACTCTACTAATAATGGGGCGAACGCTTCTACTTCCTTCTCACTGCCTGCCCCCAACTAGTCCTCTTGATCGGCCTATGCTCTGATGCTTGTCCCGACATGCATGAAATCCTGCGCATCTCCTATCAAGGACTGGGAAGGTATGCATTCAATTGATAGCTCCCCTCTTCCTGCTGGTATTCCTTCCTTCGAAGCTTGGGTGAAATGGGTGCTCGGCCAGACTATATAGGGGGTTGGGGTGCCTGAATGGATGTTTGGACTGGCTGGGATCCGATGCTGTCAGAATCTATCCGGTTGGGAAGGAAGTTGAGCAGATCTATTCTCTTTTTGTCTGTATCAGCTAGTGGATCGTTGCGCAAAGCACCCTCCCATCTCTTCTTCCCAGTGAAAGCTAAGGCGAAGCGCTCGGGCTTAGCCTATCGGCAGCCCTTCGCTTGCGGAGAGAAAGGAGCTACTCTTTATACATGGGCCTTTTCTCGAAAACTCCTTCCGACTTGGGCAGGTGAAGCCCTTTCATTTCATGCTTAGGGGAATGGGTTATGTCAATGTTGTTGGCTTTCGTGAGTGAAGGTGAAGAGTGGCCAAGCGGTGTATTTAATAAAGACTAAGACGAGACCAAGTGCGGATACCGGGCAAATGCCCGATGAGGTTCTTTCTCTTTCTACTGGTGGCATCATGAGGATATAGACATTATTTTATTTGAAATTGTTGTGCGTTTGAAGGCCTCTTTGTCGCTGTCTGTGGGGCCCCTCTACCAGAAGAGAAGTTGATCAAGCGCTTTTTCTTTACAAAGATGCTCAACGAATCGTTTTTCACTATTTAAGCGGCGAGCTTGAGGAATGGGAATAGTGTGGTTGTGCTTACGAGAATGTCATCCTTTAGTCAGGAGGCACTCAACGCTGGCTTAAGACCAGCGTCAGTTTTGCAATTGGAATACAGAGGGGCTTTCGGATTCAACTCAGAGCCAGGAAGAGTCGCTAAGAAAATAGCCAAGATCAAAATAGTCCTCTTTATGTTTTGAGATCGGAGAAAAGAGTTCCTTCCTAAAGTTCTTTACTCAATGCCAGGCGATTTGCTAACCGGTCCCCTTACTTAGAAGGTCAGGGAGACAAGGTCAAGGTAAGGATGGATTAATGAGTTTTTTCCCTTTTTTTAAGTAAATTTCCTGCTATTCAATAGTGGTTAACTAGTTGAATTTTAAATATCCCAAAGGCAACCATATGGTGTATAGACAAGGTGAAAGTATACTTTATAATTTATATAAACTCAGATTCTGAGTGAATCTGGGTATTTTTCACTCAGACGAAAGTGGGTCGCTTTCACTGAGAAAGCATCAGGAAAATGGTGGGACACACAAACTCACGAAAGGGTGATTTACTCATATTTGCTCAGATTTTGGCACCTTTCTGAGTTTTAACTCAGACTCTGAGTGAATTTGAGCTCTCGAACGAGCCCTTAGTCTCAAATCAATAAACCCATTTAGCACACTAAAAATTAACGATAACCTGTATATCATCATCATCATCTTGCCCCATCCAAGCTGGGGTTATACCTTCTTCTTGTTTCTTTCCTCCTCTTCCGTGGGTTGTGAATAGGGCTGTCAACGAGGCGGGTTTCAGCCTGGGCCCGGCCCGAATGGGCAGGTTCAGGTTCAAGAATTTAACTTATTTAATAAACGGGCTCAGGTTCGGGCTGTGAAGTAGCAAATAAACGGGCCTAAGTAGTCCTTGAAATTTTCGGGCTGGTAAGCCGGACTCAAACCCGGCCCGCAAAACCTTCTAAAATGGCACTCTTACCCCCCCCCCCCCCCTCTGTTACAGTTCAATGCATTAATAAGGGGGTAGAGAAATCATTTCCCCTTTAGACTATATAAGCTCAAATAGGTTAGGGTTTCTTAACTTTCTTCTATGTTCCCTCATCGCCCTCTCTCCTAGTCATCAACGACTCTCTCTCTCTCTCTCTCTCTCTCTCTCTCTCTCTCTCTCTCTCTCTAGGGTTCCATCACCACCGACAAAAAAGCTACAGGAAAAAAAAAAACTCCTAAAAAATATTAGAAACTCGGCCCGAACCCGGGTTTCGACCCGATTGATAATGGGATGGGTTTTTCCTGGCCAGATTCAAGCTATAACATTTAGTAATCGGGATGACACCGGCCCGGATAGCATATCCGGAGGGCTCGGGCCCTCCTTATATTGTTAAAAAAAACGGGCCTATAAAAAACCCAGCCCAAATCCGGCCCACAGCCCTAGTTGTGAATTGAAGACCCGATTGCTCCTCAGCCTGCATCATATACTCAGCAGCATGGCCCTTAATTGCAGGGGAAAAGGTGCTGAAAGGTGTTTATTGTAGCTTCAAAAGATTAGGAAAAGGCGAGCAGTGTCTCCTTTATTATTTTCTGTAGGGTCAGAGGCTTTAAGAAGATTTATAGGTAAAGAATGCTAACTTGGCTAGTCAATAGGCAGAAGGATCAATTGCAAAAACTTAAGATCGTGAATTTAAGACTTTCTATACCAAAAATTTTCTCTTTAACGAAGGCTTCTTTATTATATTCCGTAGGGTCAGAGGCTCTAAGAAGACCTAACAGTTACAGGTGAAAACTTAACACGTAAACCAATCCTAAATGGATGGGACGAGGCAGGAGAGGTGACAACGACAACAATGATGATGATAACAATTTGCATCTCTTCAATTTTACAGAGGACAACTTGCAGTTCGTTACATATCGGTCGGTTCAGAAGGTCTTAATGTGTAAGAAATTCTAAGGTGTTTTGAGGCAGTGTCAGGTTAGATAGTGAGCTCGAACAAAAAATGCAGCTTTGGTGGTTGCTAAAGTAAGAATTATATAATAGTAGACAATCTATTGTGCAAAGTGATCTTTTCCTGCTGCCTATCTTCACTTGCCCCTATGCCTGGGCAATCCTTCTAAAGGCTTCTAGGTCCTAGCATAACACAAAGAAATGAATTTAGTATCATGCAAGAGTTTACCTGTTATTAATGGGAGAACTACATCTCAAATATCCCAACAAACCGCTTTGGATCATAGACCGATTGTGTTGAAGTGCAATTCAAATGGTAGAGGGCAAAATTAGTTTCGTTTTGAGAACATATGGCTGCTTAATAAGAACTTCAATAAGTCGGTAAAAAAATGGTTAGTTGAACATAAAGCGGTAGGTGTGGTTGAATTCAGGATTACCACGAAACTGAAAAAATCTAAAAGGCCGCATCAAAGCGTGGAATCTCGAAGAGTTTGGCATGGTAGAAAAAATAAAAGAGGACCTCCTACATCAACTTCAAGTGGTTGACTCCTTAGAAGAAACCAGAAATTTATCGTTGGAAGAACGGGAGGCAAGGATGGAGATTAAAATGAAATTTAATGAAAAATGCTTGGAAGAAGTTCTGTGGAAACAGAAATCGACAGTGAATCGGTTGATGACCGGGGAGAATAATACTCAATATGTTAACTCGGTTGCTAATGTTCGGAGTAAGAATAAACTGATGGGCAGTCATATGGTTAGTGATGCCAGGTATGAAGATAAAGAAGCGATGGTGAGCACATTGTAAAAGTTTATGAGGACCACAATCGGGATGGGGGTGGAATATACCTGTGCTCAAGGGTTTGGAGTTCAATAAGATTCCGGAGGAAGACCAGCTAGGTTTGGAAAAGGAATTTGGTGAGGAAGAAGGAAAAGCTGCCATAAGGAATAGTGGTAAGAACAAGGAGCCAGGCCCTGATGGATTCACTTTAGAATTTTTCCGATGCTTTGGGACTTAATGGAAGGGGAGATTATGGAATTTTATCATCAGGGACATGTCAGAAGATGTTTTAATTCTACTTTCATCTCGTTAATCCCGAAAAAAGAAGGTGCTGAAGATAATAGAGATTTTCGGCCAACCTATTGAACAGCCTATGTGAGTTTCTTGCCAAAATGTTGACAAACAGGCTTAAACCTTATATGAATGTTATTATTTGGGTAATCAAGGGGGCTTTTGGTACAGGGCTTTTGGTACAAGCAGGCAGTTAATTGATACTGTGGTTGTTTCCCAAGAGCGGTGGACTCAGTTTACCAACGCAATAGCACAGATATCATTTGGAAGGTGGATATGGAGAAGGCATATGATAAGGTTATGCTGGAAAGATTTGGCTTTGGCAAAATATGGAGAAAGTGGCTGAGGGCCCCTGCTACTCATCTACTTGGTTCTCGATGATCATTAATGGGTCGGCTAGAGGGTAGTTCAAAAGTTCTCGAGGGCTGTGTTAGGGTGAACCTCTATCCCCCTTGTTGTTTAAGATGGTGGGTAAGGTGTTAGGTGGGCAGCTTAGCAGGTCTGCAGAGCTAAATTACTTTTCGAGCTTTAAAGTGGGTAGGGAAGGTGACGCGGGACAACGACCCTTAGATCCGTGAATGCCCATGATGTGATGATTTGCCGAAATTAAACTAATTAATTAAGCAAGTAATCACAAATTAAAGCGAGACCTTGAGGTTTCTCGGGATTCCGCTTAGGTGCTCATACTTTGGTTCACGTAGGGTCCAATCCAACGCGAGGGATCCGTTGGGATAGCGGAAGAGGCGATCCGAGAGATGGAACTCTTACTTCTTCTAAGTCGAGGCGTTAGATCGTAGCTCTTCGTAGAATCGGAAGCTCCTTGCTAAGGCTTTTGAATCGAATCAGTTAAATGGCCCAAATTGAGCAAGCTCGAGTCCAACAACGGTTATGGATCGATGGCTAGGGTTGGTTTCGATCCATAAGGATAGACATCAATATTGCTCTAGATCTAGGGTTTGAGATTTGAACAATCAAGCAAAAGGGAGATTTGGGATTCAAGAGATTAGCAAGATAATAGAAAAATAGAAGAAAGAAGATCAAAGTAACATGGGCATCTCACCCTTGGCCTCACACCAACCCCTCTCGGGGAAGAAGACTCACTCTTCAAAACTTCTCTCGAGCTCAAAATGCAATGCATCATTTCATTAATTCATCAAGTGCCAAAAATGGCTTACAAAATTATCTTTTATAGTAGCTACAAACAAAAATACCCTAATATGGAAAATACCATGTTACCCAAAAGAGTAACTTACAAGAAAATAAAACATGAGGACAAAAAGGACAAATACGTCACTTAAGTGGTTGGAGCTGAGATTTCCACGGACGTCCGTAGTGCACTACGGACGTCCGTCTCACAAAAACAGTGAGACCATCAAAATCCGGGCGTTCGTCCAAAGTCTACGGACGTCCGTCACCTGATGCTCTTGTGCCTCTTTCCTCGATGGGTTTTTTTTTACACTCCCTGGTCCTTCCGCCACTTCTTCTGCTGTCGGTACACCCTGTACAGCCTGAAACTTAGGTCCTTTAGGCGGCGTCCCCCATCAATTCTCCCATACCCAAAATGTTTCATCACTGATGAAACTGGCTCGTGATATCAGTCGGTGTCAGCATCCCAATCAAAAGGTCTCACTATTTCTCATCTTCAATGCGATGATGATATTATGGTGTTTTGTCAAGTGAATGACGAAAACCTGATGGCAATCATAAGCGTCTTGACAGTCTATGATGCGGTGTCAGGAGAAAAAGATAATTGACATAAATCTAAAATTGTCAATCTTAGGGCAGAGAATGAGGTGCTTCAGCTTTTAGCAAACGAGATTGGCTGTGAAACTGAAAGTCTTCCAATGCCTTATTTGGGCCTTTAATGCCTTTAGTGCAACGTTTTGAAAAGCGTTCAGCGGTTTTGGAAAGGTAAAATGTTGAACAGTGGCTGCAGATTGGTGTTGGTGAAAACTGAAAAGTGTTCTCTCTAGTATCCCTATCTTTTACATGTCCATGTGTGTTTGTCCAATGGAAGTGATTGAAAACGTTGAGCAGATCGAACGGAATTTTTTATGGGAAGGTGGAGGACCCAACAAAAAATACCATCTGATTAATTAGGAGGGTTGGATATTAGATATTTGAAATGCATGAACAAAGACTTATTCGGGAAATGGATTTGGAGATGTGGAGATGAAAAAGAAAAGATCATTTGTGGGTAAACGTGTTGGCTGCCAAATATGGTTGGATGCCTAAAGAGTAGGGCATTGATACTGCTAGAAATTAAGGCTGTTTGGCTTGGTGGAAGGGGGTGTGTTCAGTTTGGCAATCCTCCAATAATCAGATATGCTTCAGGTGGTGTCTCGGAATAGAATCCGATTTTGGCAGGATACTTGGGTGAATGGCTGTCCTTTGATGAGGTCTCGTACTGCTATATATAACTATTGATAGCTAAAAGGAAGAATGTGGCCGCTGTGTGTAGGGAGGGGACTGGTGGTTCCTAGAATATTCGTACCAGATGCAACCTCAATGATGAGGAGATTGGGATCTATACTAATCTGCAGAAAGTCAGCGGAACCACTTCCATGGAGGACATTCACATTTGGAAAGGTAACAAGAAGGGGGACTGTCAAATCTTTTTATACAGTTCTATCTAGAAGGGGCCTTTGGTTAGACAGGAGTGGGCCTCAGTTTGGAAAGCTTCTATTCCTCCCAAGATTCTTTTTTAGGTTGGTGTTTGGCCTGAGGCAGAATTCTTACCAGTTACCATAGACCAGCTGCTAAGAGAGGGAAACAAATCAATAACATTTTTGTGACGTGCCTCTCCAGTCAGAAGAATCTGCCAATCACTTTTTTTTACATTGTTGGGTGGCTGATGAGATTTGGAAAATTTTGTTCCATAATTGTAATGTGCATTGGGTGCAACCAGAGTGCCATACCCAGTTGATGGCTAGTTGGAAGGGAAATCAATTTGAGTCAATGAAAAGTACCTTTTGGAAAGTGGGTTTACATGCAATTTACTGGGCTATTTGGCGCGAAAGAAATGAGAGGGTGTTTAGAAGGATCAGGAGACCTATAGGAATGGTAAGAGATATTATGGTTGAATTGGTTAGTTTGGATAAACCCGGTGCTTTGGTGGATGTGGAGGGAGCGATTGAAGAGTGGGCGAACCTGCCTTTTGAACCTTTCTTCCTCTCGGTTTAGGGAGGTCTCCCATGCTGTATATCCTAGTTAGACCCCTGCAGTTTAGTCTTCTGTTATCTGGGCTTGGGCTCTTTGTTTTTTATTTTTCTTTCTGTCTTTTTAGTCACAGCTCCTCGTGGTGTCTGTGTTTTTATTTTCCTTATATAATATTAGTTTTCCTTTTTACCGCTGAAAAAACAAAATTCTAACTGTAGATCAAAGAACCGATGAAACAACCAATGGTGAGAAGGTTGTTTATTGTCATCATATTGAAGCTCAAATGTCCAATGGAGATTTCAACGGTGGAGAAAAGTAGATAAAACTTTGAAGTTTGATCGATGACCAAGGGTCCAATGAGATTTTTAACAGTGAAAAGGTCTCTGATCTCCATCATAATGAAGATCAACAGTCTAGTGAGAGCTTGGATGAAGAAAAGTGTAGGATTGTCATCTCTCGAAAATCAACGAATCAAGATTACCATCTCAACTATATCCAACAATATGTGGTAGATCTTGACCATAACAATAGGAAAATTATAAAAGGACAGATTTGATGCAGACAAAGTGCAGGCGGCTGACGTGGCACAACGTGACTGGCTGCACCAACCTGCATTAATTGAGCCCCAGCCCCCATGCAGCCAATTGCGTCGTGCCACATCAGCTGCCTGCACTTTGTCTGCATAAATTCTGTCCTCAGCTTAACACTGTCCATAAAAATAAGACAGATCAATTAATTGTCAAGAAGCAACGGTGTATATGAGATTGATGGAGTGGATCAAAGGTACATCGGTGGACATGTATGGATTATGAAGGAAATTTTGCCGAATTCAGAATATTCTCAACCATGGGACAATTGAGCAATGGCCAAGGACAAGAAGAACTAAAAGTTCAAAGAAAAAGCATGAAGAAGAAAGAAGAAATTATGGAGGATGATGCGACAAAGAAAAATTGGAAGATGTTATACAAAGATTCATTCAAAATATATGAGAGGGTCAACCCGTTGGAGACGAGTTCTCTTCAACACACGGGGGATGATGCAATGCATGACGGGGCCAGGTTTGGGCTTGTTTTGAAGCCTAGGGCAGAGGTTGAAGATGCCAGAAATCATATAATAAGGGGCTAGAAATTAAAGTTAAAGGGAACTTAATTTAATGACCTGATGAAACTCAATGAGGAGGAATTAATGGACCTAATTTTCAGTCTTCAAAAAGGTTCACGAGAGATCAGATTTCTGGGGGCTTCAAAATCAACTTACAGCACTAAACAAGGAGACTCTTGGTGATTTAAAATGTTAAAAAGATTTTCATATTCTAAGGGGGTTTGAGTCCTACAAAATAGGAGGCTCGTGGTGGTTTGTAGAGAGTCAAAATCTGGAAATTATTTTCTTTAGTCAAGAAATTTTAGTCCTAAAAGTAGAAGGGGAGGCAATGAAAGTAAAAAAAACAAGGAAAGTCATTTGAGATGGTTTAAGCATGTCCAAGAGAAACCTGAACAACCCATGTTCAAAAGATGTCTACTATATACATGTACAAGAAAGTAGAAAGGGAACAATGGCGGGACTACGTATGGCCGAGTGTGGGCGCGACCATACGGGCGAGCACTCGCACTCCAACCCAAAAATAAATAAATAAATAAAATAAAATAAATTTAAGGCACCCTTTAAAGTTAAGCTAATATCCCCTGCCCATCGCCCTCCCTAAACCTAAACTCTAAAAGGACGTCCCTATTTTCTCTCTCTAAAATTCCTCTTTACTCTCTCTAAAAACCAACCCTAAACCCCCGGCACCCTCTCTTTGTCCTCTCGGCTCTCGCAGCTCACCCACCTAAACCCAACGCCGGTGACCCTGAAGCCCTCTCCTGTCGTCGCCGCCCACTCCCACCAGCGACCGTCATCAGTAAGATCTCCCTCTTCTTCATCTTCTCCTCTTTGTATTCTTCTTCTTCTTCTTCTTCTTCTTCTTCTTCTTCTTCTCTCTCTCTCTCTCTCTCTCTCTCGGCCCACTGATGCATTGGAGGGAGTCTTGATGAAGTGAAATGGATTTCAGTCATTCGTGATCCGCAAGGTAAATCTTATCATGTTCTCTTTAATGGGTTTCAAGTTTCGATGATTTCGATATAATTTCATATTACGCCCAGGCATTTAGTTGTTGTATATTGGGTTTAGCTCCAAATTTATGCTTAATCACAATTAATGTAGAAGAATTCGAAGTGGTTTGTTCTTATTTTCTAAACTAAGGATGTGCCAATGTCATTCTATATATACTTCAGTTTTATATGGTTTTCTTGATTAAGATGATTATGGACTCTAGCCCACAGGCCCCACACCAGATTTAGAATTGTATTTTTATTGATTTTTTTTTTCTTCAAGTTTTGAGATTGCAGAAACCCAAACTTGTTTTCTTCAAATTTTGAGATTGCAGAAACCCAAACTTTTTATTGGATGCATTGGAGTTGTTCGATGAAAGGCCTCAAAGAGATTATAAATATGAATATAGTTTCTAATTGGTCAAATAAATTATTTATAAATTGTTAGCTAAATTCAAATACGATGTTTAAACATCCAAAATATTAACCGTATTTACATTTTGTTATGTAGATTTTGTTGAAATCGGATTCGTCGGATCACGCAATAGGATTTAAGTCGGATCGTGCTAGAAGGGAGCTATTTGTCCTGTCTAAATTTAAAATTATGTAATTCTATTTTATTGAGTAAAAAAATATTAATTTATGTTTAGGGCATGTGGATAATTTAGTTCGAGATAATGGCTCCACGATCGAATGGTTTAAATCTCCCTACAACACAATTTTTGGGCTAGTTGCTCTTCAATCTACGAGTTATCACTTTGATGGTTCGGATCACCTACTTCTTAAACCATCGATGGGGTAAGATCATTTAAACACCATTTTAGTGCTTACATGACGATCAGGAGAGTTGGCCCCTTTACCTAAAATCCTCTAATTTCTAAAGCCCTTTCTCAATCTCGCATGCCTAAAGTCCTAATTCCCTAAATCATAAATCCCTAAACCTAAAGCTCAAAAGAGACAAATATGATATTTTGAGGTAAGTTGAGGCTTGAAATATAAATATATCATACAACATATGATAGAAATAAACTGCGTTACAATGAGGATATGAAGGACTAATTTGCATCTTTTGTTTATTGACCCAGTAATGCAATGCATAGATATTTTAGGAAAAGATCTAAACTATCATCGCCTTCTGCGAGAGAAAATAAAGTTTGTGATGGAGTACAACCTCGCGCACAACGTAATGTTGAAAGTGGCGGAACTAAGTGTGTGCCAGTGTTGGCAAATGTAGATGTTGACTTGACAAATCTTCCAGCAGATCCAGACCTCCATCCTAAGATTTCAAATTATCATCCTAATGGGCAATAAAAGATAAGAAGAGTTTATTTACAGAAGGGTCCTTTTCCACCCAAAGGACATAATTTTCCTCGAACAGAATATTCAAATGGGTTTCTTCGGTTTAATCCCACATGGTTTAACGAGTTTAGTGGTTGGTTAGAATATAGCATAGAGAAAGATGTTGCATATTGGTTGTATTGCTATCTATTTAAATCGGATAGAGGAGGACAAGGGAGTAGTGAGCAATTTGTTAGTAAAAGCTTCAGAAGTTGGAAGAGGAAAGAGAGATTAAGCACTCATGTTGGAGGACCTAATAGTTCTCATCATCGAGCTTATGTGACGTGTGAAAATCTTTTAAGTCAGATGCAACACATAGAGCTTGTTTTCGATAAGCATACTGAACAAGAAAATTTAGATTATAAAGTTTGTTTGTATGCATCAATTGATTGCGTACAATATCTCATTCGTCAAGGGTTGGCTTTTCGTGGCCACGATGAATCAAAGGATTCAATAAATAAAGGAAACTTTCGTCAACTGCTGAATTTTCTTTCCAATCATAACGAAGAAATTAAGAGAGTTGTGCTGAGCAATGCACCCGAAAATTTACAGTTAACATCACCTAAGATTCAGAAAGAGATTGTTCAAGCATGTCTAATTGAAACTATAAGAGTGATCATCGATGATCTTAGAGACGATTTCTTCTCATTGTTAGTTAATGAGTCTCGTGATATATCCGTCAAAAAGCAGATGGTCATTGTGGTACGTTATGTAGATAGGCAAGGTTATGTAGTTGAGCCTATCATAGGATTTATATGTTCTTGAAACCTCAGCTATATCACTTAAGAAAGAAATTAAAGAACTACTATCCAAGCATAACTTGAGTATTACAAGAATGTGCGGTCAAGGATATGATGACGCAAGTAACATGCAAGGTGAATTCAATGGACTCAAAGCGCCTTTTTTGAAATAAAATGAATCTGCATTTTATATCCATTGTTTTGCACATCAGCTTCAGTTAACAATTGTCACTGTTGCACAAAATTCCAAACCAGTTGTAACCTTCTTCGACTTGGTCGCTCTTATAGTGTCTTATAGTGAATATGGTTGGTGGCTCATGCAAACGCAAGGATCGTCGAGAGAGAAACAAGCTGAAAATGTAAAGAAAACACTTGAGAGTGGCAAAACATCGACTAGAAAAGGCTATAATCAAGAAACAAGTCTTAAAGGGCAAGAGAAATACGTTGGAGCACACATTTAGATGCCTTGTTAAACTTAATTATCATGTACTCTGTCATGATTAAAGTATATGAGTTTTTCGATAAAGATGGTGAGCTTATACAACAAAAGCAAAAGCAATTTCTCTAATGGATACTATGTATACTTTTGACTTTGCATCCACTCTACATATAATGAAGGAGATTTTGATAGTCATTGGAGATTTATCAAAGGCGATGCAATGAAAAGATCAAGACATTGTGAATATCATGCGTTTGGTTGAATTAACAAAGCCAAGATTATAATAAATTAGGGATAATGAATGGGATTCTATCGTCATCCGAGTTTCTATATTCTTTAATGAGCAGGATATTATTGTTCCAAATATAAATGAGAAGTTTGTAGTGCATGGACGACCACGTAAGCTGGAGAAATCACACGTAAGCTGGAGAAATCACAAATCTACACCACTATCGGGTTAAGTTCCTCTATACTGTCATTGATATGCAACTTCAAGAGCTTAATAACCATTTTACTGAAGTAAATACTGAATTGCTACTTTGTATGGCTTGCTTCAATCCAAAATATTCATTTTTAGCTTTTGACAAGCAAAAGTTATTGTGCCTTGCGCAATTTTATCCACTTGAATTTTCAGAAGTAGATCAGCTAATTCTTAGAGGTCAAATTAAGACGTTTATTATGAACATGAGCTCGAACAAAAAGTTTTTTTATTTAAAGGATATTAGCGACCTTACGAAGAAGCTGGTAGAGACGAAAAAGCACGTTGTGTATGATTTGGTTTATTTGCTCATAACTCTGACATTACTTCTCCCAATCACCACTGCTACTGTTGAGAGAGCATTTTTTGTTATGCATATTCTGAAGAATACGCTTCATAATAAAATGGGAGATGAATTGATGAGTGACTGCTAGATTACATACATTGAGAAAGATATATTTGATAGCCTCGATAATGATACAATTGTTAATTACTTTCAGAACATGACAAATCGTCGAGGACAATTGCTTTAAAAGAAATTTTCTTTACAGATGGCAATGGATTCAGAATTTGATTTTTTTGTAGATGAATGATATACAATTGTCAATGTCTTATTGTTAAAAATTTCTTTTTTTGTATGTGATTTTAATGAAAATTATATTTTATAATATAAATTCATATCCATTGTACAAAAATTTGTATCTAATTCATGCCCCTGCCTAGATGAGAATCATGGTTCCACCACTAAAGGGGAAGACTAATAAAGATTTCACGAGAAGGAGTGAGATGCTACATGAAGGATTACTAAGTGACGGAGAGTTTAGCCCTAAATAGAAATGAGAATACTGAATACCAATAGGACAAACAAAATCGACAACTGATGATGACGAAAG
Source organism: Chloranthus sessilifolius (assembly GCA_021018995.1). Taxonomy (NCBI): domain Eukaryota; kingdom Viridiplantae; phylum Streptophyta; class Magnoliopsida; order Chloranthales; family Chloranthaceae; genus Chloranthus; species Chloranthus sessilifolius. The sequence continues at coordinate 49,774,600 of CM037584.1, read as the reverse complement.
AATCTTTATAATCTACTGAGCTTGTGTATTGTTTTTTTGAAAAACGACGATTGTACTGTCAAAGAACTTCTACTTAAATGTCTTCACACACACACACACACACACACACACACACACACATATATATATATATATATATATATATATATATATATATATATATATATATATATATATATATATATATATCATAGAATCCCTAAATACATAACAGAAATTTCAGTACACAACCAAAAGTAATTAAAGACTAATCATAGATTAATTACAAATAAAGCAGTACTAACAGAGAAATTAACAGGAAAACAAGTATCATAAAATATCTTACTTAGCGTCTGAGATAAGAAGATAAGCCCCCCATAGATCCAAGACCGGATGGAGTCCTAGCTGCCCCCAATGCTGACGATGGGGACTGGCCTAATTGAGAACTCTGATAAACACCCAGTCCTTGCAAAGCCGCCTGAGAACCATAATTACTCATAACACTCGGGCTAATACTATTAATCCCCGACTGCCCACCAAACGCACCACCTAATCCCGCGGCTCCAAAAGCCGAAGAGGACATCAACACACTTTGGTTTGCCGTTGCCTGTGGTAACAATGACGGATTAATTGAAGCTCTAAATGCCGGATTTTGACCCATTAATCCCATCCCTGGATTCAAATTCTGGCCAACCAACACCGGATTTTGACCCATTAATCTCGTCCCTGGGTTCAAATTCTGGCCAACCAACGCCGGACTCTGACCCATTAATCCCAGCCCTGGATTCAAATTCTGGCCCACCAACCCCGGATTCAAACCCATCAATGACGCAGCAGAAGGAGCGTAAGTGAGGGCGAGATCATTAGGCTGCAGAGCAGAACCTGTCCCAACCTGACCCGTCAGCTGCTTCTGCCTCCAAGTCATCCCATCAATGCCAGGTTGGCAATGCAATTGGCATCCTTCGAAAAGCTTCGAAGGCTCTTCTAACGCCTTCCTGCACCCCTCAGGGGTCTTGTAAGTAAACAAAGCGAACCCCTTGAGCTTCCCAGTATTCCGATCATACCCTAACGGTCCTTCTTCGATATCACCGTACTTCGAAAAGAAGATTTTGAGCTTCTCTGGGTTAATGTGCGAGCCAATGTTGCTAACAAAGATCTTACGTCCCATGGGCTCGGGGGCAGCAGTTTGAGTCTGAACCGGACCAGTGGATGCCAACTGGCACGCCGCAACACGGTTTCCAATCCTCTTATGGGGGTTTTTTAGGGCTTTTCGGGCTCCAGCAGGTGTTGCGAAGAGGACGAAGCCATAGCCCTTGGATCTTCCGTTAACCTTATCGGTGACTAGGTTGCACTCTTCGATGGGGCCATAGGTTTCAAAGGCCGAACGTAGAATTTGGGTAGTGGCATCCCACCCGAGGCCGCGGACGAAGATCTTACGGTGGATGGGGTCTGAACTGGCTGTCCGGGTTATGCGGGTGACGATCGAGGGGTCCTCCTTCGCCGCCTGTTTAAGGATCTCCAGTAGCTGGTCTTTACCGAAGGGTTCAAGGAGTTTTCGAATGCCCTCTCGATTCAAGCCTTCATCTTCTTCTTTTTCTTCTTCTTCCTCTTCTTCTTCTTCTTCTTCTTCTTCTTCTTCTTCTTCTTCTTCTTCTTCCTCTTCTTCTTCTTCCTCTTCTTCTTCTTCTTCTTCTTCTACTTCTTCTTCTACTTCTTCTTCTACTTCTTCTTCATCATCTTCTTCAGAGACTTCTTCGGAGGGTTCTTCAGAAACTTCTTCTTGTTCTAGTTGTTGTTGCTCTTGCTCTTCACCTGAAGAAGATTCCTTCTTAGGGGCGGGTGTTTTCTTCCTCGCCATTAGAAAGGGAGCCAGGAGGAGCGGGAGACTTTAGGGTTTCCGAGGGTGTCAATGTGTCGATTAGATAGACTTATTATCGCTGGTTTTACTACCGCACCACCACCTTATGTTACAGCAACCGTTAAAATGGTTGACTGATTTGAATAACATAATTGAGATATGTTTTTTGGGAGCTACTCGCCTTTTAAGTGAATGCACCGAAGTCAAAAAAAAAAAAAAAAAAAACTTTCTATTTTAGGGATTTGTGACATGTGAAAACGTTATTTGGGCCATCTTATTTATATTTCATGATCTATAGATTCTAATGGATAAAATTAAAGCAAAACACAATATTTATTATATAATCTGTTATTGCTAATTATGGAATCAAATAATAGTCTTTTACTATATACTAGTAAAAAGGCATGTGCAAATGCACATGGATGCTAGGACCTTAAATAATCAAATTTTATTTTTAGACATCTATTGGGTGATTTGAACATAAAAAAATATAGTATTACAAGTGTTCGTTACTATGTTTTATGATTTAGTAAAGACAAAAAAAGTATTTATTATTATGTTTCTTATGTCTTTATTATTTATAATTTAAATTTTTTTTTAAAGTTAATAAAAAATAAAAAAATATAACTTATATTGTCAATTATAGAACATAAAGAAAAAAAACAAAAACTAACAAATAAGTATAATCTAGAAATTTCAATTAAATTGAAAATGGGTATTTATTCCTTCTCGACTTTAACTTTCTTGACGATTTTATCGTCTTCATCATCCGTAGTCTCGTATTTAATATTTTGGGATATCTACGACCTTGTAAGATAATTTTAATAAATTGTATCTTGTACTTTGACTTGAAAGAAATACTCATTTTCGATATACTTGTTCATTTTTGAGATATTGACACCAAATTTGATTTTAAGATCACATTTTTTGAGATTTGTGTCACGTCAAATCAATGCCTAACCATTTGATGATACGCCCATTATCTCAAGATCAAGTGTGTGAAAAGTTGGAACAAAAAATTCTCCATCATTTAGTTCAAAATTGTCAATTGGTTTTAACATGGGACCTTAATAGATTCGGTGGGCATAGTTAATTAAAGATAAAATCACATTTTAATAAAATCACCTGTCATTTGTCTCGTTTAAATTTGATTTTAAGGTTACTTTTAAATTTGTGCATGTCAAATCAATATCTGACCGTTTGATAGTACGCCCATAATCTCAAAATCAAGTGTGTGAAAGATTGGAACGAAAAACACTATTATCATCCATTTCAAAGCAGTCAATGGGTTTTAACATGGGCGCTCTCAAATATTCAGTTGAAATATTTAAAGGTATGTTTGGAGGTGGGATCTTAATTGGCGTGCCGAGTTGCTATGGTTTGATCAGGTCTAATTGGCTGAACTTTAAAAGTGATTCAAACATATTCGATAAGTGCACGTGCGTTGCACGTGGACACCGTAAAATGAAATATTTTGATCAAAGATGATTTTAATTATGAGTTAAAATTGACTGATCATATAAAATCATAATCGTATATTATCAGTTAATCACTAAAAAACTAATAACAATTATTGTTAAATATTATATTGATTCGAGTATTTTGTAAAACTTTTTATAGATACATGTTTTTATCCTATCACGTTCGATTAATTCGATGATATACTAATTATATATGTTTAATAAAAAAATTTAAATTGTTAATTTCTACTTTAATTCTATAATAACTAATGTAACTAAGGCTTCAAATTTTCATATCCTACGTATTTATTAATTATTATTAAAAAAATGAATAGTAATGTCCACCCATACATAGCAGTCCAAGTTTTGACTCAAAACTCAAACTTGGCCTGAAAATCGGCGAATCGAACTGGTCCAAACAGACCCGAAAATCAATAATGAACTTATTATGGACTCGTTTCGATTTTTGGGGAGAAATTTTGAAATTTTATTAGGTAGTATGAGAAAACTGAAAAAGTAGCTTAAAATAATAAAATGGTGATTGCATCCCATTCAAATCCATGATTGCTTGGAATTAGGCAATGAAGATCATTTTTCACCCTAATCTTTCGTAGAATAGTTCTTGAGACTATGATCTTACCCTCGTATGGGTGTAAGTCTTGAACCGAAATTCGAACCCGCCCAAAAAATCTAACTAATTGAACCAACCCCAATCGATCCAAAAATCAGTTCAGACCGAATCTGATTTCAATTTTACGTGGGAAAAGTCGAAAACCGATTAGGTAAGATGAGAAAATTTGATTAGGGTATATTAATCATGGCTCAAAGGGTTTTAACATGCCAAAAAATTATTATTTGGGTAACTTAACACCCATGAAATCTTAGAGGGCATCTATGCAAAAAATCATCAACTCTTTGTATTAGTTGATGGAGATAATTTTTCTGCCCAATCTTCCACATAAGGGAATTTAATATCAAAGCAAGTCAAATATTATATGGCAAAATTGTTAATTCTCTTAACTTTGTAGGTTTCTTTAAAGGTGTTAGAAAAGATAACTTTTATGGTAAAATTGTTAATTTTCTTAACTTTATAGGTTTCTTTGAAGGTGTTAGGAAAAGAAAACTTTTATAGCAAAATTGTTAATTCTATTAAATTTATGGGTTTCTTTGAAGGAGCTAAAAATAAGGAAAGAGAATACAATTATTTACGTATTCTCATTGAAAAAGAGTGTGTTAGGGGTATTTTAGGAACGAAAATATAACAGAAATATTTGTACTTTTATATAATAGTAAGGATAATCACCCGATGAAGATTTATTTCGGTGGATCTTATCCACCAAGGATCTATAGATCATAAACTTTAAATCAGCCAAAGTTGCATTTTCATACGTCACAAGTCACTAAAAATACAAAGTCTATTTCCCACTTCGATGTAATCACTTAAAAAGCGAGTGTAAGTAAAGGGTGCACAAAAGGTAAACATGATTTACCATCAAATGTGGTTAACCTTTTTATGCCCATTGATTTCAGCATCTATTGTGTGAAAGGTAAGGACGTAAAATGATTTCTATGTAAAGGGCACCTTTATTTTCAATAGATAATCACAAAAATTGCAGAATTTTTGAAAATTTCACAAATAATTCATGAATTTAAAGTCTCCCGAATTATTCACGGATTTTTTGAAAATTCACTTGATCACAAAAATTCACGAATAATTCGCATTATTCCCGAACAATTCCTGCATTTTTCAAAAAAATTGTAACAAGCTAATTTTATTTTATTTTTTATAATTTTTTTATAATTTTAAATCTTTTTATTTTTATTTTTAAAAATTTCTCATTGATTTTTCCTCAAAAAATTTCCCCGAACTATCCGGATTTGCCAAAATTTTCCAAATTTTAACCTTGCCGAATTATTGCTGAATCACGCTTTGGTGACTAATTTCAACTAGAGACTCTTTCTTCCCAATCGATTTGCAGGTATAAAAATTGTTCACCGCTTTTAATCATATGAATAGAGATTTGATTTTCCTCCCAATCACCCACACAATAGATTTTGAGATTATGGACCGATAATCATAAAGTCAAATGTTGATTCCAAGAGAAGACATCCCAAACTTGTGCCACTGGAAATAATAGAAAATTTTAAATTTTTATTTTCCATTGAAAAAAGACAAATCCTTACTACTGTTATAAAAGCAGGATCGACCCTCCTCTATTTATGTCAATTTTGTATTTTCATACTTTAGCTACAAAATACCCCTCTATACCATAGTTACCCCTAAATACCTTATATACCCTTAATTTTCCTAAATTAAGTGTAACTTTAAATTGCTATTCAAACCAAATCTCTTTATTAAATACAAAATTCTCTTCGATTATATGATTTTATTCTAGAAATGTACTTTTTCGATTTTTCTTTATATCCCAAAAATAAAAACTTTCCTATTTTTTCTCCTTCTAAAACATAGGCAGACCTCTTCTGTTTATAGCAACATCTAATTTCCTCTTATTAAATCACAATTCTCAACCCCTTTCTTCATGAATACCACTTAGGTCAGGTTGAGTAATCATAAATGCCCGATCCGACCCAACCCCGATGGTGTCCAAAAGCCAATCCGACTCGATGCTCGACGCAAAAAACTAACCCAACCCCATAAAATACTCTTATTTCTTATGAGTAGATTTAGTAACACCCACGGAATCTTGTTGGGCACCTATACCAAAAACCATTGCTTGCTTTGAATGAGATGATGAAGGTTGTTTTTCACCTCAATCTTCGATACAAGAAATCTTGAGATCACGAGCGTACTATCAAACGGTCAGTTTTTTAATTTATGTGGCACATATCCAAAAAAATGGCCCTGAAAACTCGAGTCAACTCGACCAAACTCAACCCAACTTGATACCTCATCTTACTCCAATTGTGGGAATCTGATGACCAATGCTTGAAAATCCCTCATTAGAAATCATTTCGCTTCAAATTGATCAATATAAATTGATTATAGCTTAAGAGTTTCAATCACCGATTAGTTCTATGGTATGATTAAATGATCAATAAGAATGTACTATATATTAAAAATACGAAAATTATAATAAGTTCAATTTATTTGCAAAGCTCCTTCAAAACTTATAGATCGTTAGTTTATTCTTTATTTGCATATTAATATTAAATTTCAATCGTAGTATACCAAATATTCTATCTTTTAGTAGTAAATTTAACAAAAAGTAAAAAATATTTAATAAAGTGAAATAATAAATAATAAAACTTGTGAGTCAAATGTGATCCGTGAAGCACATATGATGTACGCCCGTAATCATGTTCATATTTTGAGATGTGGATCAAAGATTTTGATTGTCTGATGATAGAATAATAATCTCAAGTTCTATTATGTTGAAGATCAATATCTATTGTCTCAAATATTGTGATGAAAAACGATCTCCACTGTCAAGTCAAAGCAGTCAATGATTTAACCACATGAAATTCTAGTTGAATCAGACGATGGGGATTTTTTTCATTCAAATCTTCAACATAATAGAACTTGGGATCATTGGTCTACCATCAGACAATCATATTTTGATCCACAATAAGAGCATGATCATGGGCGTACATCAATTATGATTCACGGGTTACTTTTTGAGAGGTTTGTCATATGAAATTAAATCTTGTGGTATGATGGTAGGACTATGATCTCAAGATTTATTGTCTTACGTTAAGATAAAACAAAATGATTATTTATAGAATTATCTATAGTGCTCATTAAAAAATTTGAAAAAAATCATATATATGTATATATAGAATTTATTTAATTTATGATAAGAACCATCACAAAAGTCAAACTCTTATTTATACAAATAGGGCTTCTTTTACTCATACAGTTCAGGATATCTCTAGTTCAAATCAACTTAGGGCGGTGGGGGGTTTTGCAACCGAAGTTTCTTCCGGTACAACTGATTGTTCTTGAATCATACGATAGGGATCATTTTACGTTACAATATTTTAAATAATAGATCTTGAGATCATGATTTCTATATTAGACGGTCGGATACTGATTCCACTTGACACACATCTCAAAGTGATTGTAATCATGGGTGTCCTATGAGACGATGAAGATTATTGAAACAAAAATCAATCCATTCTATTTGCACCCTCTTAGATTTTAAGGGCATCATAGCCAAAAATACAATGGATTGCTTTGAATATGATGACAGAGATCATTCTTTCATCCCAATCTTCAACATAATGGTCTTGAGATTATGGTTGTACCAATAGTTAATTTTTTATTCCACATGGTTTACATAGCAGATTACAATAAGCAATCGAAAATCAAGTTTGAGTCTGATGTGTGCCACATAGATTCGATAACTTATGTGCGCCACGTGGAACCAAAAATTGCCCATATGATGGTACACAAATTTTTTTTTTATAAGTCAAAAAGTTGGACACCATCTGGTTGGTGTTGATAGAGTCATCCTTTAAAAGGAAGTCTTTGTATTTTAGGGACTTATGCTAAGCGGAAACACCATCTAAGCCATCTAATTAGAAGGTCGTGATCTAAACATCTTTAATGTAAAAGATTGGAACGAAGCATAATCTCTAATATATGATTCAAAGCGATCAACTATTGAATCTGATGATAACTATTCATTGTGTTGAATCATATGATAGAGATTTGAATGTAGTCTCTCTGTATTTAAATCAATACGTGCAACACACGTGAACTTTTACTAGTCTCTCTAATCTAGAGAGATTTCATCAAAAATCTTTTGCCTCCATCCCTTCTTCTTTTTTTGTTGTGTGAGAACACTCTTTGACCAATTTCTCTCTCTCTCTCTCTCTCTCCGTATCTCTCTCTCTCTCTCTCCGAATCTCTCTCTCTTATTGAGTCTCTCTCTCAATCTTCTCTATTCACTCCCTTTCCCATTTTTTATTTGGTGTGTTGTGTACACCAAAATGGTGCTCCCAATTTCTTTTCAAAAAACAAATGGTGCTTCTCTTTCTCTTTCTCTCTCCCTCTCCTAACCTCTCTATATGAATCTCTCTTTTTTAGATTTCTTTCTCTCTCTCTCTCTCCTAGATTCTCTCTATATGTTTCTCTTTTAATTTATGTCTCTCCCCAAATCTCTGTCCTAAGCTCTCTCTCTCTCTCTCTCTCTCTGTAACAACCCAAAATTTTTGACTTTCTTTTATTGGTATTATATGGTATTTTGTACCTTGCAGGGTGTTAGTGTTCCACACCGGAACCTATCCTAGTTGAGAAAATACACATTTTGATTTGTCAAAAAGGTTTTATATTTAAAATTGTCTTTATTTGACACAAGTTGTGTGGTTGCCTAGTGGTTGAAAGACTTTGGTTATAAACAAGAGGTCTAAAGATCAAACCTTACTACGTGAAAAACTCTAAATCATTATTATAAGAATTCTTCTTAAGAACCTAGCCGTTAACATCTTCTTCTCCACCCGCCTCTTCTCTAAAACATCTTGATCATTCACCCTAAAAACTATATTGTTCTTCCACAAGAACTACCGTGGTTATTTTTTTCTACCATCAAGATCGAGGTGAAGGCGGCATAATTGTGGACGGACCATCTTGTGGACACCGATCTCTATCGCTCTAACCGTCGTCGATTCGCCGATCACACTTCAAAAGGTGGGTACCCATCCATTCATCTCGTCCTTCTCAGATCCCATCGCGTAAGATACGTTTGATCGTGTATCGATGGGCTATTTAAAATGAATCTAAATTTATTTTATTATAAAATCGCTTTTAGGATTAAAATAATAATTAATCCTGATTTTATATTATTTTTATAAATTTTTTGAATGTATTTTGGGTTTTATTTTGGAACCCTATTTTATTTTAAATCTCGACAGTCAATCGATCGAAATACACTTTTCAATCGATCGACTTCAAAACCGTAACAAAGAAGGTTTTACTTCTTTATTTATGTTCAATTGATTGATTTACACGATTCAATCGATTGATTTGAGTAGTTTGATTTTTAAAGTAAATGGGACTTTAATTAAATTGCTTCTAACACTTTAAAAAAAAAGGATGCCTCAATTGATTGAACTTCCTTATTCAATCGATTGAGGACCTTTGGTAGTAATAGCCTAAAAGGCTCATTTTATATATATATATATATATAATATTGTATTAGTGTATATAGTATATAAGCTTTTATAATAGAAAAAGAGCCAAAAGCTTTATTTCAACTTAAGTTCAATCGATTGAGTTCCACATTTCCATCGATTGACCTTGGATTGAACTGACTGTATACACTTAAATTCAATCGATTGATGTCCACTTTTTAATCGATTGATTTTGAACCAAACTGATTATGCACACTTATTTAAATTCAATCGATTGAGCTCCACTTCTCAATCGATTGACTCTGAATTGAACCGACTATGTACACTTACCTGAATTCAATTGATTGAGTTATACTTTTCAATCAATTGATCTTGAACCGAACTGATTGTGCACACTTATTTAAATTCAATTAATTGAGTTACACTTTTCAATCGATTGATATTGAATTGAATCGACTATGTATACTTACCTATTTTAATTTAATCGATTGAGTTACACTTTTCAATCGATTGATCTTGAACCGAACTGATTGTGTGCACCTATTTAAATTCAATCGATTGGGTTACACTTTTTAATCGATTGATCTATGTCCGAACAAACATCAAACAATATTATAGATATTGTTTTCTCCTATAACTCTACTTGTTCGACTAAAACTTAATGCACTATAAATTATTGATGTTTCGATCGATGGTCATGAAGCACTCCACTTTAAATTGGACTGCCCCTTTTTATTTGAGCATTTAATTATAGTATACTATATATATATATCATTTTATCACTTTAACGCGATCACTTTGATTACACAAAGTGTTAGAACTTTGATGCCTTTATGAAACCGAACTCTGACTTTTACGATTATTGAAATCACACTTATAACCTTATTCTATAATTATATTGGTGTGATATATAAATAAATATAAATATAAATATAATCAAAATCTAAGTGTAAACTGTTTTGTATGTGTGATACTTTTGTATTTACAACTTAATCAAGTTATACGAGTTAAGGATATGTTAGATCATGAGTACGAGAGTGTATGAGATCATGCCTACGCTTGGACGTGGTGATTCGCTGAGATGGTATCAAAGTGAGAAATACGTCGTATTCACATGTCTTACAACTCATGGTAGAATGGGACCCATGACGAGTCGGATGAATGTGAATTCAGTGTAACCTCGTATACGGTGGCATATACGGTGACCCGATCACCCCGAATTCAAATATGATAGCATAAATTATGAGTTAAGTTATGAGGTTCGACTATAAGCATTAGTTGTGGTGAGATTTCTTTTACGGTCACGTAAAACTTAGAATATTGGTGTCCATGTACGAATGCAACACCTCTATGGTAATATAAACTATCACACGAAGTACATCCAGGTTACTACGGAATATTTTTCTTGGGAAGCGTGAATTAGAAAAGTTACCTCACTATAGTTTGTCCTAGAATTAAGTATAAAAGTATGATAAGATATGAGTATGAGATAAGATAAGTTATGATATGAGTACGATAATAAGACATCGCTGTGTAGGCCAGTAAAAAATAAAGAACTTAAGTCTTTGTACGTGTCGTTCTTTGCGTAGCCACCGTAAGGGCAACAACGTCTTTCAGCCAAGACGGATATCTGGGAGAGATTATGAGTATGAGTATGTTATGAGTGACTTTGACCATTATGTCTCCCCATTGGCTGGATGGTGGAGTATGAGTATGACACGGGAGCGTTATGATATTGTGGTATGATACTATGTTGACCCTCCCATGGTAGCTCGAGCAGCGACTCTGGCACAGGTCGTTTAGGATTTCACGAGTATGTTAGTTACGTTCAAGCGATGCATAGACGTATGTGCAAGAATAATAATAAGACATAGCATGATATGTTACGAGATATGATAAGATACATTAGGATATGAGTGTTTAGATCATGGTCTTGCATTTATGATATGAGTTTTACGATATGTATGTGATTTTGTCTTTCTTTTGTTATATGCTTTGAGATATTATGTTTATCACTCACTTAATACACCCAGAATGCATCTGAGTAGTATGAGGTGGATTGGTGGTGTATCCACTGAGTTTACGCAACTGAGTAAACTCATCCCATGATAATTTAACAGTTGCAGGTGATTATGCTGATGGAGTAGATGCGAGCCATCTAGATCTCGTCGACGCTGATTTCATTGATCCCCCGGGTGTTGAGTATCAGGAGCCTTTGGAGGGCGATGCTGCCGGTTATCAGGAGGACTACGGTACTGATCTTGATTCGAGTGTCGGCTACTGATCATTGTGGACTTGGTATTGAGTTTTATTGATACTAGTATTACAGATTTTATAGTTTATTTTATCGGATTTGTCTCCGACTGGATTTACATTTTATTGGTGGATTGTGGTTTTATCACACTTATTCAGTATTTATGATTGCATTTATATTCCACCCTATTTGTTGGATTTCACAAATTCCATGGAATCATATTTGCGCGATAACTCTGATTAGGTGTATGTCCGCTTAGTATATCCGGGATATGTGCGGATCATAACTCGAAATTCTAAGCCTTCGGGATGGGGTAGAATGTCGGATTGTGACACTCTCTCCTAATTTTTCTCTTTCATGAAATCTCCCTCACATTAGAAAGTTAGATTTATTGGGTGTGTAAAATGTACACCATCAATGGTGCTCATTTTCTATTTTCTAGGTATAATTACTCAATTCAAATACTGGAAAACAATGAATTTCTCAAGAGATGAAATCCATTGGATCTACAAATCCATTTTCTATATTTTCTATAAAATTGTCAAACAGACTCTTGGAGTTGTGACACACGATGAAATCATAAGATAATCGTGTGATGGTAGGTCATGATCACCGCATCCTTTGTGTGGAAGATTGGGACAAAGATATCTCAATCTCTGAATAAAAGCAGTCTAACAGTTTTTGTGCTAGATACCTTGATTGCAAATTCGGAGTAAAGTTACTCTTATCCTTATGTGAATAAAGGATTTCCAATAAGAAGCATAAATGGCTAGGGCTTAACCAAAAAAATTGAGCTCAAATCCAGTTCATTAATAGTCCAACCTAATGATAGATGGAGTTAACTACACCATTACATTTGGGACTGACAATTAGCCTCTTTTTAGACTATGCGACATTTAAAAAAAAAAAAAAATCTAAAGCATCAAACTGCTAGCTCATGTTAAGGGTTATTACATACCCGATCCTCGTGACGGACGCCTCATGATGACCAACTGACAATGTCCTTTTAATTAAATTTTTAATTAAGATTTGATCTCTATTTATAGAAAAATACTTGAACCAATGTGTCCTTTTAAATGACAGTTAATGATAAAATCATTATTTGAAACGTTAAGCCTTTTCGGTTCCCGCTTCTCTCTCTCTCTCTCTCTTATATTTATACTATATATTAATTATATATACTAAAATTTTAATAGCTTACATCACCATTAGGAGCTCTCAATAAATAGAGAGAGGTTATATGAGAAGTGTCAATAAATAGAGAGAGGTTATATGAGAAGTATCAATAAGTGGAGCTCTATTTATAAAGTCAATTTACGTCAACTTTACCAAACTTAATCCATGTAAAAAACATTTGACCAATCACAAAACACTAAAGTGAAAAAATATTCACCGATGAGAGAGCACTCAACGTCATCACCATTATCATAGTCTTATCCCATCTATTTGAGGTCAGCTTTTTAAGTCTTATTTCTTCACTCGTTTTTATTAGCGCTAAGCTCTTTATAACTTCACAAACCTTCATATACCTTTTCACGACTTCCATAAGAGTCTTCATTGATCTCTCTCTTCTCTTACATCCTTATGCTTATAGAGTCTCAACTCTTCGTACATGGTTTGCTTCCAGCCTGCTATGAAAATGTCCAAACTAACTCAAATGATACTCAGTAATTTTTTTTTTGTAGGTGTCACTCTCAAATTCTCTGATGTACTCATTTCGTATTTTATCGTTTTTTGTTATTTTACACATCCATCTCAAAATATGCATCTCAACTATATATATATTTATCTTATTATTATTTTTTTGTAGTCCAACATACCGCACCTTATAATATAACAGGTCTAAGCGTCGTCTTATAAAAACATCCCTTTCAATCTAAATTTAACTCTTAGTTGCACAATACTTCACATCATCAATCCATGTGAAGTGAAAAGAATAACCTATCAATGCAACTATTCCCGTCATCAATCTATGTGAAAAAACATTAGAAGTTTTTTACTTAAAGTTTAAGTATTTGCACACAACATTAGAAGTTTTTTACAAGTTTGTCATTAGATTAATATTAATATATGATCAACATTATTTTAATTTAAAAATAATAAAATAAATTATTACACAAATTTATATAACACTCTAATATGTAGGGTTGCACTTTTTTTAATGGTTAATATTAAATGTGCACTGATATGATAATTCCAATCTTCTCATATGCGTGATTTTTGGCTTGAGACGTGCTAATATGGCAACTTTGACTGATGATAGATATTGGCGTGCGCACCCCCTACTCATCTGCCTAGCGGTAGCTTAAAATTTTGAACACTTGTGTCAATAATATTAAAAATAAATAACTTAAGTGTAGAATTAATGGCAGATTAAAATTACGCTGATGCAATCCATTTGAAGCAAAGAAAATATTCGTGGGAACTATGTTACATTTCAACACCATTTAAGTCGTATGATTCAAGGTCGTGATCTAAAGATCATTAGTGCAAAAAATTGAGATAAAATATAATTTTTACCATCTTATTGAATGCATCAATCATTAATTTATGCATCTGACTGCATTGAATCAAATGATAGAGGTTGTACTTTGTGTCAATCTTTAGTACTAAAGAATCTTTAATTATGACCTAAAATCAAATGGCTTAGATTGTGTCGAAATGTTGCATAAATCCAAAAGTACTAAACCTTTTTTTTCTAAATGGGTTGCAATAGCATAGTTTTGGTCTCCAATAGCTGGACCTATAAATAATAAGAGGCCCAAGGATATGCATATGAGTGCAGCAAGCTACGTTGGATCAGTTAGGTGCCATATGCCATCCAATCCAAGGATCAAATTCTACTTATACATGCAGTAATTGTAAAAAAAAAACTTAAAAAATAAATAATTTTATAATATTAATTTTGTGATCAAAGGTGAAAATTTTCAATGGCAGAATTTTTGGGTAGAATAATTATATCACTAACCTGTGAATTGAAAGGCTAAAAGTCCTTTTTCTTTTTCCCTAAAACCTTAGAGTGATTGGTGGATGTAGTGCAACTTCAATCGCATGCCACATGACACTGATTCAGCATCCATATGGTATTTATTTACTTTTTTCAAGTAATTATAGTAGGGCATAAACATTGGAAAATAGAAGCTACTCCAAGCCTCCAACCCTCTCGAAAGCAAAATTCTATCAAAAGCTACCATTTACTTTTGTAAGCACCCTTGACAAATGTGAAAGGCAGCTTTCGATCGAAAAATCACTTGAATAAGTGGCCAATAGGCTTGGCTAATCATATTGATTCCAGGTGAATTCAAACTTCCTATTAAAAAATGACATCCAATTTGTTAAAGGTGCTCAATTTCATAGGATCTTACTAACTTAAGGAATAGGAGGAACTAGTTGCACATTAAAATTTTCGTTTGGACTCCACTCAAAAGAAATGTTCTTATTATTATTATTTTTTAAATATCCATTTTTCTCTCACTATTTGGAATCATACGTAAAAGTGCATCTCTTTTGAGAAAAAAACTCATTATTCCAAGAATACCATTATTCACACCCCATGAGACTCCTTTCTCACTCCAGTAAAGAAAAAATAAATAAAAATAAAGTTAGGGGTGGGAGCTTTAAAAGAGTCTTCTTTTAGTGAGGTTTCTCAATACTAGGGTGAGAAAACAATCTCATGGAGTGTGAATAACAGTACCCAAAAGAGTTTGGGAAGCCCTAACAAGAGTTAACGTAGAAAAGGTCACAACATTATCTGACTCTCTTAACTAGCCGAGTTAAGGTTAGCTTGAGGCCATCTTTTATATATCCTAGCAGAGCTCCTACATTCGACCGTAATACTTCTCAACTCATGGTTGGCTCTATTGAGTTCATGCCTAGTAATATATTATGTTATTTTTTTTATTTGAATTTATTTATTATTATCTTTCATTTTTTGGTTACAATTTATTTTTTTCATTGCATTTTAATTTATCTGTATTTAATAGTTAAAACTTCTAATATCCTAATTAAAAGTATCTAATCAAAGTATTTCATTTCATAGTAAATTAGCATGTCGATGGTCGTAGAGAGGAGATGAGAGTTTGCGATTAAGATTTGAGTCAATAGATTTAAGTATTTATAAGTATGTTAGAATTGTTATTTTTAGTTTACTATAATACCCAAAACCCTTAATTGTTAAAAGCTTCTAATGATTATATATCAAATCAAGTTGAGCCGCACAGAGCTACATACTACCCAGCTGTTTACAAACTCGTTCTCAACTCACGAGCGAGCTCAAGGTACTTGCGAGTCAAGCCGAGCCAGCTTCCTATTTGTGAGATGTAATCCTACAGTCGGGATGTGGCAACCACATGTAACATGGCAGTGCAGGGTTACATTTTCAAGGTAAACCTATAACTCCAAGGTGCGTTGCATCTGCAGGGGCACATTTTTGCAAAACATCTTACAATATTTTGGTCATATATATTTTTCATTCCGATTTGAATTCTTAGGCTCTTTGAGACGGTAATTCAATAGCATTTTCAATGATAAATAGGTCACTTAAAAATTCATCATAGGAATAGATGGCCTTCTCAAAAGAGAGTCATAAAGACTAGTAAGAGCTAGCTATGCACCAAGGGCAGCGCACAAACTACTGAGCCAACACTCGGCATCCACAAACTACTGGCCCCACAAATCCTAAAGATGCATAAATAATTTTAAACACTAGCTCTATCCAAGGTCCAAAACAAAATGCTATTTTTGTGTGCTCAAATATCTGTTCATCTAACAGGATCTGACCAGTTTAGTGGTAAGGACATGACATTTGCCATCAACACTCTCAGGGCCAAACATTTCCACCACCTCACTTGCAGAGGACATCCAAAGGTGCGTTAACACATGTTCAAAAATGAAGACATTTTAGAAATGCAAACACCACAACAATTAGGGCTGCATTTGGCATGGCTCTTTGTCAGCTCCATGCCAAAGCCTTAGAAGCTGCCCATATTCTTGCTAATTCTCTGTAAAACAAAATTTACCTGCTCTAGCAATTGCCTCCGTGCTCTTTGCTAACACCCTGCAAGAGCCAGTTTTTGTGCTTTAACAAAAATTGAGTAAAGAGCAAGGGAGAATTGATCCTACTTTCCAGGGAGTTAGCAAGAAGGGAGACCTACTAAAGTGACTTAACAAAGAGAATGATAAGGTGCTAAAATAGGTAAACCTTGCTCTAGCAGAGAGCTATGCCAAACACTTACGTAAGCATCATCCTATAGGGAGGTTTGGGCCTATCTAAACGATGGAATTTACCATACACCATTGAATAAACATGCACAACTTGGGAAAATCGTTGCTAGTAACAACCTATATTTGCATTTCCGAGAAGCTCCATGCGTCCACACCGTTGTGGCAATGTTTAGTGAGGGGGTCATATTTGGGAGGAATTCCAAAAAGCTTTCGGGAAATTATGAAGAGTGTAAAAATTTACTTATACCCTATACTCTCGGATAAACACAAAAAAACAGATGCACTTATGTCATATGCAACCCTTGAAACCCACTATGTCAGATCTTACTTATTCATCTTTCATCCTCAGTTTTACGCTTTAAGGTGCATATAGTTGGGCGGAAACCGTCTATTCACTATTGGAAACCCTCGTTTATCAACATAACTTAATGTTACAACCACCTCACTTGATTAGAGGAAAAGTTTGTTGACTACTTTGAAACAAATGTAGACCATTTCCATTTTTCGTTACAATATTCCACATGATAGATCTTGAGATCATACATCTACCATCGGATATCAATTTTGCATGACATGCATCTCAAAAGTAACAGTGATCATAGCATAGCTCAAAATCACTTCTTGGGATGTGTTCCACATGAAACCACCATTGGAGTCCATGATTTATGGGGATGAAAATCAATCTCTATTATCTAATTTAAAGCAGTCAATGAATTTTCCCTTTTTTAAAGTGAGGTAGCTTTAACATAAAAGTAGGTGGTACTAACATCAGACTTTATCAACATGCTAGTATATTCTATGAATCTTAAATTTGCGTTGGAATTACACCACTTCACGTTACACCCACTCACCTAAACGAAAGAAAATTTTATTTACTGTTTTCAATCAGATGATGGAGATCCGTTTCCAGCCCAATCTTCCTTACATTAGACTTTGTGATCATAGGCCTACCATCAAACAGTTAGATGTCGATTTCATGTGCTACACATCCCAAAAGTGAATGTGAAATGTTGTCGTTCACATTCCCGTTCATGTGCTACACATAACTGCTTGATAGTACGCCCATGCTCTTGGGGTCTATCGTGTGGAAGATTGAGATGAAAAATGATCTCCACCATATAATTTAAAGCAGTCCACAAAATTTTCCTTCATTCAATTGAAGTCGCTATATCATTAAGAGGTGGTAATAAAACCAACATAAATTTAACCAAAAGCCTTGATTAAAATTAATATAAAAAAGAGACCTACACAATTACTGCTAGAATAAACAAGAAGACTTGCAACAACCGTAAATAGATGGGACAAGGTAGAGCTCTCACTTGGCCCACTGACCCACTATCCGACCTGAAAGTTCCAAGTTTTTTAAGTCCCTTAACCTAGTACAGAACATTAGGTCGGGCTAGGTGCTAGTAGACCAGTCTAGATTGGACGGATTTGGGAGATGGTCCATAGCTCACTTCGACCTGAGTTTGGCCGTATTATATCAAAACAATGCATCCTATTCAACAAAATTGAGTATACAATAATATAAACAGTAATAAAATTCTTTCTATAATTAAAAACCAATACTAATTAGTCTATGCCAAAGGAAATTGGACCATATTACAAAACTGATAAGGCAGGTATTTATATGGACATTAACATGGATTCGAAGCTAGCTGAAAAATAAATTGTTGGTTTAAACTTTAGCGTAAGATACTATGCAGGGAAGGAGAATGCAACTGATTCTTATTCTTTTGATTGATAAAAGGTTTGAAAAAAAATATATAAAAAAGGTAAAAAGAGAAAAAAATGATTTAAGGCTGTATAACGTTATCACAATGGTTTATAAAGGTAAATGAGCCTCACCTTTATAGGCTTTTAAAACCTTGCTTATCAATACACAAATATAAAAAATGAAAGCTCACAGTAGACAGTTAAGACACCTCATAGCACAAGAAAAACATATATGAATCCAAAGTTTAGAGACAAACTAGCATAGTTCATAAACCCACATAAACCCAGATGCAAGCTACCAAAGGTCCAAAACTACCTCTTTGCCCATTGCCTTTTGTGCAATATACTAAGGCTGCGTTTGGGTTAGCTCTTTTGGGGTAAAGAGCAGCTCTTTCACTTTTTGGCTCCTACGGAGAACTACTTTTATATTTGGTAACACAACTCCTCATCTCATTTGTTCTGGCAGGGAGCTGTTTTAAGTGATAAAACTGTTCTATGCCTGCTCTATCCCAGAGCACGTAAAGAGCTGCTTCTGCTCCTATAAGAGCCAGCCCAAACGCAGCCTTTAGACAACCCCGTAGTATGGATGCACAAGCAACCAAAAAAAATAAAATTGCAAAATAATAACATATATAGATCGAAAATATTTATAAAAGGTTTCTTATTTCCCAAAAAAGTATTAAATTAATAGAGTTAACCAATTAATTATGGATGTTCACCCTTTAAATTATAGTGTTTGTTGCAAACCATTGGTGCTGATCAAATGGGCGTAAGTATACAATATTTAGATCAAGTCCATGGAACATAATTTGACAATTTATATAATGGACAACTATTACAGGCCAGAATTGCCTGTTCAAATTTGGGCACATCTCTATATTCAATGTATGAGTTTTAATAAGATAACAAAGCACATTGGAGCCAATTAAATTCTAGTATCAAATCCTCCACTCAACAAAAAATTTCACATTTGGAAGTTAGGAATGCTACACTGCTTCCTAAGATCCAAACAACGGGGTTTCATAATGGTCTCAAAATTCAATATTTGATGTATAAACACCACCCCGGATCAAGTTCAGGGGAATCAAAAAAAGAGTACCAGTATTAAATCGAAGCTAGGTATCCCACCTGTCAACACGCCTTTACCGTCAAATAAATTTAGAGCATGGGCCTCTTCTTCACCACTACCATGTAAACAGCAAAATAATGAGCCAAATACTAACCTATAGAAGCTTTATTTTTTTGTTCCTCTCTCCTAGTTCCCAGAGTCAGTTGTGTCATTCTTCATGTTCTTATGCACCCATTTCTTTCCTTATGACGGATAAGCTAGGACTGAACCACATTCTCAGGGTTCCAATATTGTCAACCTTCTAGTTGTGCTGCCGGCCCTAACCCCCAACTATATCTACTCTAGAGCATGCTTTATAGTATCTGGCTTTCTGCAGAACCGTTCTCCATCAGAAAACACACATCTCCAATACCAGAGCAATCAG
Source organism: Chloranthus sessilifolius (assembly GCA_021018995.1). Classification (NCBI taxonomy): domain Eukaryota; kingdom Viridiplantae; phylum Streptophyta; class Magnoliopsida; order Chloranthales; family Chloranthaceae; genus Chloranthus; species Chloranthus sessilifolius. Next base: position 49,754,524 of record CM037584.1, on the reverse strand, counting down.
CACCACTCACTTCTTGTATACCCAGTTCTGTCTTCTTGTACCCTCGATTCCTTTTTCTTGTTTGATGGGTAAGCTCGAGTCAAGCCTGCCATCTCAAGAATGCAATATTGCCAACCTTCCAGTTGAGCTACAAGCCCCCACCCCCATTCTCTCTCTAAACCATAATTGAAAGTTTCAATCTCTCTGCAGAACAGTCCATCTAACTAACACATATCTCCAATACCATATCAATCAACAGTCAACACCACACACCATGACACATACCATAAATATTTTCCAACATACTGTACTCAACAGATAGGAAGTCCACAAAGCGCGACAATGTCACTACATATAGGGTGTTAAAAGGAGTTTCCAAGGGTGAAAAATGAACCATCTAAAAGACACGAACAGATTATGGAGTCATTTGGTTGAATTTGTCAGTTTATTTATTTATGTATTCCTGAAAAGTACAATAAAAAATTAGAACAAAAGCTAAAATAGATCCCTTTTTATGGGTAATATAAACCACATATTTAAGAGAATCCAATCTCCAAGATGTAGCAGTCTTCTTACCTCTACAGTAGGATCCAAATGCACTCAGGAGCCATGTCCTCATTTTCAAGAGCTCCCCTGCCCTTCATATTACAATGAGCAACTTCTTTTCCGTTACTCCTGCTTCAAGCAGGTCCTTCAAACCAAACAGAAGGATGGCATAAAATTGAAGCATAATATGGAGAACAAAAAACAATGTCAGGTTTTCCTTCAGAAAAGATATACACTGGACGGCAGATGAAAAAGAAATTACTAAAGTCGTAGATATTGCAAGATCGCAAACGACTATAGAAGAGTGTGGTGTCCAACGTAAAACGTTCAAGTCGTTTACAGCAGGAAACATCTATTATTTACCAACAATAAACAGTTGGAAAAACAAAGGCTAGATGGATGCGATCGAGATCAATCATCAACAATGAAATTGGTGAAAAGACTCAATTTTGAAATTGTGCAAAAGAATGCTTTTGATTTAGAATCTAATATTGATGGCTGCCTCTTCAAGATATCTAATAAGAATATATAATATTGATGGCTGACAGTTGAAGAATCCAGAATAGAATTTTGTTTGGAATCTTGGAACACCACAATTGAAGCCTTGTAAACAGACATAAAACATTGACAAGAATTTCCTAAGAACTAGAGTATCCAAATTGATTTGATTTCTTCCCCAAAGTCAGCGGATTATACATCCCCCAATGAAAACTTATAAAAAATATGGACAAATACCATAATAACGAGGGGTCAACAAAATTATGCAGTTGAATTCATAACCTCCAGACAAGAAACACATCAACAATCAACAGTTCACTGTCAATAGCAATCAAAATTAGCGTCTGAGAAGGCTAGAGCTAGGAAATTTTCCTTTCCAATAATCCATCAGATCAAGCTTCCAATTGCAATATTGGCCTTTTGTTACATCAAATTTTCTCAAAATGCAGATTCCTTGAATATAGTAATTCTTGTCCCAAATCTTTTCTACTGTATAATAAACCATACACATTCAGATTGCAAGAACTCCCAAGACCTTCCTTGATTTAGACCTCAAATATCAAAAATCAATAATAAATTCCAACCCATAAAAACATCTAACAATACAACTATTTCCATATTTTGGACATGGTTTCCTTCAAAGAGGAAACTATGTCCAAAATATGGAAATAGCAGGAGAAGTGGAAGAGTTGAGATGCTACAAGCTGAAGGAAGTAGAAGAGGAAGACCAATGAAGACCTAGAAGTAAGCCGTGAGAGGGGAAAAGAAGGATTGTGAAGTTACAAAGCGCTTAGCATGAACGGACAAATAGATGGAATGATGAAGTTGCAAAAGAGGAAAAGAAAAATGCGACACAAATTATTTAAGTGATGTATAATTTTACAACAAAAACTGGGCGATAATGCCACTATCATATGGACTGTGACAAAGAGTACTGTGAAGTGTGAACAGAAGACTGAGTGTCCATTTAATCGAAACCTCTGTGATGTTTGAATATATACTAGAGAAACTCTTTGATAACAATTTTCATATAGGTACTACTTCTCTTCTTGCAGGAGGCTGAACATAAAAATCTCTACTGCTCTTCTTGTTCTCAGTATAGAAGTATTACTTCCCTTTTTGCTTCGGTGGAAATATGCCTAAAACAAAAGATGAACTGCAATTCCCTCCCATAATTGAACTGCAAAAAGACAGTAGAATTCCAAGACCCAAAAAATTCCAGATTTCAATAAAAACTTTTACTGTTTTCATCATTCCAAGCCCAACTGAGAGAAAATGTTGCATTTGAGGCAACCAAAACTTTATTGGCTGCCAGTAAATCACGTCTACAGGGAAAATGACCCTTATAGTTGCAAAATGTTTGAAGTTTCTTACTGCCTAAATCTAAATGAAGTGATCAATCATATATATATATATATATATATATATATATATATATTGTCTCGAGTTATTTGAAGACCAAAAATACACACACCCCTTCTGAAACAAAAACAAGGGAAAACCACACATGCCCACTCAAAAAAAAAAAAAATTCAAATATTTCCTCTGATGAATAATATTTCTTTCTCGGAAATAAAAATATGAGAATGGAGAAAAGTTAAATACTTATTAGCTCTTTTTAGAAATGACATCATAAATTTTCCCTTGAAGAGATGAATGATCCCCGCATGATCCCAACTGGTAAAAATTGAACTTCCTAACTATTTGCTTGATCTTTCAAGAAATCTCATTCGCTTGTAAAGAATCCACAATTTTACGAAACATCGTTCAGTTCGGAATACTCAACTAATTACATCAATCAACCAACTAAAAGTTCAGTTTTTACCTTCCGTTAACAGGGAGATGAAGTTACCTAGCTACCTCACCAGATCTTGGCAATAGAATCCCAAACCGCTGCTTTCCTTTGCTACAGGGAGCTTACAAGCAAGTCGAAGAGAGGATTTAAACTTTCAAACTTTGCCTCAACAGAACAAGGTAATTATCTCCAGATACCATAGTGGTGGAAAATTCGGACAAGCTGACAAGCAGCTATGTTAAAAACAAATTGAGATGATGACTAATGTATTCAACCAACTTCTGACTTGTTTAGGGACTCCAATGGTAAAACATCTCTATTCGCTCCAATGATAAAACATTTCTATTCTCTTGGAGACAACCTTGAAGGTAAAAACATGAATTAGGGACAAAACCCTCTGATACCTTTAAAACCAATCAGCTTGAATCAAATTAAATGTAAAAGAATCTTTTCAAAGCCGTCATTGATACTCCATATATTTATTGAATTCCAAAACAATAAAATCCGGAAGATCTCAACATAACCACTTCATAAGACGACGATTTGAATTAGGGACAAAACCTCTAACACCATCGTAGAGGGGATATTAACTTATTGGCTTGAATAAAAAATAAATATAAGAGAACCCTTCAAAGCTGTAATAAATACTCCATATATATATATATATATATATATATATATATATATATATATAAAGGGTTTCAAGTTTCAACACATAAAATCCGCAACAGCTGAACCTAATCTCTCCATAAACTGTTTCAGAAAACCCACACTCGTTTGCTAACAAATCATTTAATTTTAAAGATATCTTAGTATAATATTGTCTTGCGAAAGCTGTAACCCATGCACACTAGATTCAAAACCATCTAACAATAGCAAAAAGTGAAATTCAAAACTCGAGTAGAATGGGGACACATTGTTTTTTAGCCTATGAAAATCATGAGCTTACCCAGAAGAAAGAACATTTCTCAACAATCCATGTTAAATTATTATTATTGTTGATTTAAAAATGGGTATTAACATTTTTTTAATCTAAATTTATACCTGTCGCAATGAACTAGAGGTAAGAACTCATAAAATGTCATTATGGCATGTAAAAGGTCGCTTCCACTGTATCAAAAAACAACCCGCTGTAACAAATTGAATACGCACTAAGACCAGAAGAGAATCCATAGTTAACAAAAGACAACATAGTTAGCATAATAAAATGTATTCTCAATGGAGTATACAATCAATGAGTTTATCTCCAAACAGGACAAAATAGAGTCCAGTTTTAAATGCATTGTTCAACCAGAAGAGAGTTTATGACAGTACACAATAATATTTGACTGTGACTCATGAAAATATATATAAGAGGTATTAAAAAAAAGTTCAAAAAACACATAATAAACCAAAATTAATCTTGAATAAAATTAGCGTAAAAGCATTTTAATAGCAAATAAGGAATTTAGAAGCAGGTGTTATTAATTCCACAAAGATGACAATTCGAAGTTCATAGTACTCCTTTGGATCCACAAAGTACATTAAATTTTCTTACTTAGATTCAAAATCCATTCACTAACACTTTTAAGAAACCAAATAAAAAGAGGTCAAAATACTACATAACATTGAAGGAAAAAGGAAAAGGAGAAAACATTACTCCAGTTGATAGGCCTAAAACTCGAGTTTTTTAGTAACCAAAATATAAAACTTCACGACAAATATAAAGACGGCATTTTGCAACAGCCCGGGAGCAGGAACTTCAGTATAATCAACTGTCCACAACTAAATGGATTGATGCACCTAGAATGAATCTGCACAATAAATAAGAAATACATAAAAAAACAATTTCAAAAACAAAATATTTCCAAATCAGGAACCTAGCCTACCAGAGGAAATCATATCTAAAAAATGAAAGAAGTGATTTACTTGGCTGATTTACCTTGAGAATTTTTAAAGTACCGCCACATTTTATTGAAAAAAAACCAGTCACACAAATAATTTGTTATGAAATCAGGGTATGGAATTAGATACTAAGCAAATAATTTTAGAAAGCAATAATAACTTTAAAAAATGAATGATTTACTATACAATGATATAAATGCACAAAAGACAGAAGACAGCGAGTGTGAAAATTTTGAAATTAACTATTTAAACAAAAGAATATCGATTACCACGTTCTGAGAAAAAGATAATCTCAAATTTATCAAAATAGAAACTTTAAATCAAATGAGGCACCAAGGTGCATAAATTATTTTATTGGTTTATCAGATAAAGGAGTAAATTTTGTTTACAACCACCATTAATTATAATTGATGTTATTTGTGCAAACCCATTTACTTCATGAACTGTCTGACATACTGAGCAGAGGCTGTAGACAACAATTTAGGCTATTGGCACACTATATAAGTGATTTCCATAGCTGATTAGGATTTTCAACCAAACCAAATACTAGATCAACAAGAAAGGCAGAACCAAACATAAAAGAAGAATAATAGCACATGACAACACGTCAACACATTGTTAACTGAAGGCTATGGACAACAATCTACAAAAAGATATGCCATGCCCAGCATGTCCTGCTCAGTAATGGAAAATTGAATTATGTGTCTGCACAAATCTTCCACTTAGGATGTTGCTCCTGCAAAATACTCCAGACAACAAAATCAGTCTACATCACTTTTTGAAACCAAACTAGATCCTGCTTCATGCCCCTTCTGCTCAGTACCACAATAAATGAGTAAAGAAACTCCCTCACAAAGCTGCATTTGTCCCACATTCACGTAAAGATGGCATCAACAGTAGTAGCCTATATTGAGGAATAGAAAAGTCTACTGATAAGATGGATGGTTAATTTAACGAAGAATAAGATTCAACTCAATCATGAACATGTAACTGAAGTGACAATGGTAATGCACTTTCCACAAACAATGCAGACCATATCTTGATGTTAGTGATCCCTAGATGTTGGCATTCGAATAAGAATTTCTTTCACATGAAAACAATTTCAGTTGACCAGATAAAATTTGTTGAACAAAAATACTACTTGGTTGTGGTTGTTGTTTTTGAGGCCCGGAGATGGGGGTTCGAATGCATGGAGGATCCATCGATTCAAACCAGGTGGGGTCTATATGGCACCCACCCAAGGAAATGGGTGCCATGGCAGCTTTGATCTACGTGGCACCCACCAGGGGATTGGGTGCCACAGCAACTTGCCCAAGGACGATCAGGCCCATTTAAATTTTTTTTAAAAAAGGATGGATATCCACCGCACAAAATGTGGTCAACGGAGAAAAAAAATCAATGCACCAAGATGTTAGGGGTGGTACCCAAACTTTGACAAATGTTTTCACCACCAAAATTTTATATAATTTTTTTTAGGATCACATGCCACATGATTCGAAAACGGGTATTGTTTAGGGATCATGTGCCACGTGGCTGTGATCTGGGGTTCGAATGCATGCGCTTGAACCCATATGCCCTTTCCCTTTTTTGAGAAAATGATTTATTTTTTCAAGGTAAAAGAAGTTATAGAACCTCAATGTAATATATAAACCAAGCAATTCTGCTAGTTCTAAGATCTTTCAGAATTCCCTCCCTCTTACAAACCCATAAACACATATGATGCAGATGAATATATGAAACTATAAAGCATTATAAACAGCTGAAATAGCATTCATTTTGCAAATTTTATCATTTGATTTTAAAACAGTCAATAGTCACAATACAGTTTCCATTACAAAGGTGTATCATACTTATTCACTATGTATAGTTATGGCTTGTTGAATATGACTGCCTAAGCTAGTGAACTAAACTGGCTCGATGTCAACTTAGTGTATGTCTCACAATCTACTACATTCCTAGTGAAATTAACAGGGAATTAGTCAAAAGTCAAAACTAACTGATTAGTTTGCTAATTAGATGAATAGCCTAAATTCTTTTTACAGATAGGCTAGACCAATATGCATAGCAATCATAACATGTGTAAACGTATGGGAATATGTGAATCAGACTCATTCATGCCACTAAATTCATCTCGACGAAAAGCTGTAAACTACATAACTAAAATTCCACAGCAGATTATACCTGCCTGCTGCTTAATGACCCATGTAAGGAGGAACACCGCCCATATGACCCACACCTTGCTGTGACCTCCCGGCATTCCCTGGTCCCATCTGCGCATTGGGGTACCCGCCCTGCATGCCTGAAGAATTTCCATACCCACCCATAACATTCTGGCTCATACTATTCCCCACCGCTGCATTCCCATACCCACCCTGCATACCATGCACCGCATTGTTCCCCATTGGGGTTGGAACCGATGGATTAACCTGCCCAGGTGTGCCAAGCGTACCCAGCAGGTTCGTTAACCCGAACCCAGCACCCTGCCCAGCAAGTAGTGCGGTAAGTGCCTGTCCCAATGCAGGGTTTATGCCAGTAGAGGCAGCTTGATTAAAACCCCCTATTGGACCTGGAGACGGAGCCATCAAGTGCCCAGTCCCCGCCTGTCCAAAACTCGGGCTTTCGTTCCTTGGAAAATGTGATCCTCGCCCTCCACCAGACCCATGATGTCCATGTTGCTGATTAAAATGAGGCTTCATCGGTTTCGGTCCGTCGACCGCTTTCTGGCAATGCAACATATGCCCTTCAAAATTCTTATGAGGCTCTTCCAAAGCTTTTCGTGCACTCTCCACGGATTTATACACAAACAGCGAGAAGCCCTTAGGCTTCCCAGTATTCTTATCTAAACCTAAAGGTCCCTCTTCAATCTCACCGAACTTCGCAAAGTACTGAAGCAGCTTCTGCGGATCGATATCAGCAGACACGTTGCTCACATAGATCTTGCGCTGCGTGTACTCCGACACCGGCGGTGCCGGCACGGGCGCAGGAGGAGCCGGTGGCCCAGCTGATGCCAGCTGGCACGCAGTCATGCGATTCCCGATCTTCTTCTGTGGCTCCTTGAGGGCGTTGCGGGCCCCACCACGGCGCTTGAATAGGATGAAACCGTAGCCCTTGGATTTTCCGGAGAACTTGTCACGGACCGCGTTGCAGTCCTCGATATCACCGTACTCCTTGAACGCTTCTCGTAGGGCTTCGGCATCGGTGTCCCAGCCGAGGCCGTGGACGAAAATCTTGCGGTGGACGGGGTCCACCTCGGCGATCTTGCGAATGCGAGTGAGGATATCAGGGTGGGTCGTGGCGGCGTCGCGCAGGAGATCGATGAGTTGCTCTTTGGAGAGAGGTTCCAGAAGCTTCTGGACGTCTTCCTCTTCTTCGTCGTCTCCATCAGCTTCAGGGGGTGCGTTGGAGGGATCTGCAACGTTGTTGGTGTTATCGGTGTCTTCTTGGTCTTCGGTTGCGTTTTCTTCTTCTTCATCACCGTCGTCGTCTGGTTCATCGAAGGTTAGATCTGGTTCGATCTTTGGTTCCTTTTCTTCGATTTCTTCTTCTCCGTTGGTGAGATCTGGTACGACCTTGGGTTCGAGCTTTCTCTTTTTTACCATGGCTGGAGAAGGTAGGAGAGAGAATAAAGAGGAAGGTGGAGATCGGAGAAGAAGAAGGAGGCGGCTGCTGCTAGGGTTTGGATATGGAGCTGGGGGACGGTGACGGATTATAAGGATGGTTTAATGACGAAGTTGCCCTTAGCGTTTATGAACCGTTGGATTTTGACTGTAGACGATTGTTTGTGGTTTTTATTTTTTATTTTTATGAAATTGTATGTGGTATTTTGTTGAAGGAAAAGATTAGCGGTGTATCACCAGGACCCGAACTCCTGAACTTCATTTAAACACCATTTAAAAACCAAAATGTTTAAATCATCTTATACCATCAGGGGTTCAAGGTTTGGGTCATCCAAAGTGATAGATCATACATTAACGTGCAGCAAACTCAAAAATAATATTTCAGGATCGATTATTATATTAATCATTATTTTTAATTTTAATATCTGATATTAAAGTTCATCGATCGGATGATTCACATCCACTTTATATACATATTTTTGTAGGCTGTTATATGCTCTAATAATGATGAATTGTCACTTAAACAATTACATTAATTACAAATTTGTATCACATGACATAATAATAAATTCAATTCAATGACATGAGATAAAAAATATAATTTAATTGTTGAAAGATCAATTGTAGTGTTTAAATATTGGTTAGGAGATAACATCAAGTTTGTGAAGAGTCTCAAAACGCCTACTATCAGGGCTTTCAAAAATCTGTAAAAGTAGGTTTGATTGGTAGGATCAAACTTTATTCATATGGAATCTGATTGGCTTCTAATCTACATACAAATATAGATTCAAGAAAATTTCATGGTGATCAAGTGCAGATTAATGAATATGATCTGATCTTGTTTCATAGGTGATCAAATATAGAAAAGCTTACCTTTATATGCATCCATCAAATTTTGAGGACACATATGTCAAAAACCTTTGACTACTTTGAATGAGTAGAATAGGTGATCACATGTAGAAGGAGCTCGTTTATCTTCTCAATCTTTCACACAGTTGATCTTCAAAGTCTGAGTGCGCCGTAAGACCATTGATATTGTTGGTTCCACAAGGCATCATGGGTAACATCTATATAATTTTATTTTAAATAAAAAATGACAAATATATCATTACTCATTAGAGAACAATTCAGCAAACCAAAATCCCATGCAAAACTCCAAAAGTCTAAAACCCAAATCAACACAAATTCAAAGAGAGTCCTAAGGAAATTCAAAATCACAAATCCATATATAGAAATCACAAATCAATGAAAGGAAAACTTGTTAGGATTAAAATGAAAGAATAGAGAGAGAGAGAGAGGAACATATAGATTATAGAGAGAGGAAGAGAGAGAGAGAGAGAGAGAGAGAGAGAAAGACAGAGTACTAACCTGTGGTGGAGAGTGGAGGCTATGGAGTGTGGCGGCACGATGCTGGGTTTGGAGCAAACGAAAGGAAAGTTGGATAGTGTTTACAGGTTTAGCTTTTACTTTTAGGGCTTTATAGTTTGTAGAAGGAAAGCTTTTTTTTTTTTTTGAGAAAGAAGGAAAGCTTATTAGTTACGGTATTAGACTATTAGGGCTTTTGCCTTTTATAGTTTTAAGTTTTTGTATGCAGCACCTCTATCGGGTTCTTATCGGTTCGGTTTCAGTTTTATAACGCTAAAATCGAAACCGAACCGATAACCATCGATTTTTATTTTTCAAAATCGAAACCGAACCGAAATGTTTCAAAACCGAAATTGAACCGAAATTCGGGTTAGTTTTGGTTGATTTAATCGGTTCAGGTCGGTTTCTGCACAACCCTAGTGGTTGAATACTCGTTAGTCATGTGACCTTGATGTTCACAAATTGAACAGATAGTAGGAGTGATGGGATTTTGAGTTTGTTTGGTTGCTGTCAACAACATATTCATTTGTTTTAACAACATATCAACTTTCGTTGATAAATCAGAAGTATTGTTGTTGACATAAAAAAAGCCCTCCTTTTGTCAACATATGAGATTTCGCCGACATATCAAGATTAACACGTCCCAGTGTTTCGCTTTGCATTGAAGTTTGACTTAATCTTTCGAAAAGACTCCAAATTTCTCCATTCTCTTTTATGGCATAGAATCCTCCACGCGACGCATTGACCATGCGCCTTTCTTATGGTATTAGTCAATTGTAAAAACTCTAGACTTGTTGTCATCTTGGAATTCGATGATTAGAGCAGCTTCTAAGAAATTCCTTAAAACGCTCTCAACATTCATGAAATGTTTCAGCAGGTTGTTAAGCGAAAACCAAAATCTTCTGACGTAGATCGTTGGCTTTACTCATGGGAAAGTACTTCTTCAAAATTTCACGTCATAACTCAGTCCAACTCCTGATAGATCTTGGTTCTAATGAAAGAAATCAAGTCTTCATCTTGTCTCTCAAAGAGAAAGGAAAGAGTCTCAACTTTGCTATCTCGTGAGAGACATTGTGTATTTTGAACATTTTGCACACCTCGATGAAATCTGTCAGATGAGCGTATGGATTCTCATTACTCAATCCATTGAAAATTGTCAACATTTGAATCATTGCCGATTAGAACTCAAAATGATTTCCAGGAATGGGAGCATGAGTGATACTATCTTGGTCCTCGTAAGGACCAGGATCATTGTATTGCTCCAACATCCTTGGACCATCAGGTGGCACATCAAAATGAATTTCTTCCTCTCCTCCGTTATTGTTGTTATTGTTCTCATTCCGTTCTCCTTGTCATTGATCAGCCATGGCCTCGGTATGATTATGTTGAATCCTACGATTTCTACGGTCACTTTACAAGATCTTTCAATTTCTCGATTCAAAGGTTGTAGATTTGGGTGATGAGATCGGATAAATCTCATACACTGACAAATCGAGACAAGGATGGAATGAACCCAAAATTTTTTGTTTAAAGTTTTTTTTTTTTTTTTTTTTTAAAATAAAATAAAATTGAAAAATCAGTCAATCAATTGAGATAAAATCAATCGATTGAAATTCAATCCTTAATCAATCAATTGAGAAAAAATAGAGAGCAAATTCCACAATCTGAAGTTTGAACAGAACAAAAAATTGAAACAAGCTGGACTGGTAATAGGTTAGAATCTTTCAATCGATTGAGATAGATTAATCGATTGAAAGGAAATTGTGAGTGAAATTTGACTCAGTTCTCTGCTCCTAAGTCAATCGATTGATTTTCACAAATCAATCGATTAAAAACAACAGTGAATAAAAATTCAGAATCAGAATAGAATGATTTAAAAAAAATATATATTTGCAACAAAATAAACAACGTTCTCTAAAAATTAACAAAACTTCGTTGCTTCCCCGGCAATGACGCCAAAAATTTGATCGGATTTTAAAGTATACTCTTACAAGTGCACAAGATTTATTGTAGTAAGGCAATAATATGAGTATTGAACCCACAAAGAAGCGCAAAATTTAATCAATTTTAAAAGAAAGAAACAACCTAAGGAAGTACCAAAAGCAAGATTTGTTTGCTAAGATTTACCGCTAAACAATGCGAAAATGAAAATTAAATCTAAACAAAGTTTAAGCAAGGAAGAACTATGACAAATAAAGTAATGATAATGAGATGATCAAGGATTCCACTAACCCTAAATGTGTACTTATTCTATCAACAATCCAAATTATTCAATGTCAACTTATTTACCATCCTTTCCTTATAAGCAAAACGAGTCGATAAGAATGAGATTATTGATTCGGCATACAATATCCTAATACTATGACTCATTCAACTACGACATGAATTATGCGAAATGTATAATATATCACAAACATGAAATCACAATAATAAAAATCATTCCTATGACATCCTAAATCGGTCTACAAGATCGATCTAGATGGAACTCACTTATTATCGCCAATAACCAAGATCGACGACTATAAATGAGCAGTCAATGATAATACAATAAAGTATGCACTAAAAGCCATACGATTCAATAATTTTGACAATAATTTTAAGATTGAAGCTAAATCAAGTACTCATCTAGGGATCGCTTCCTCCATGAACGAGGGGTTTAGCTGCTCATCTCCGATCCACAAGTGATGCACAAAATCGAAGTTATCAAATGAACATTATTTTATTATCAACCGTTTAATCTTTTTGGAGAAGATCGAAACCTTACAAAGCTCTTTTATCCTAATTACAGACTAATACTGAAGAAAAATTAGAAAAAACCCTAAGAATATCTGCCCAAGAAGAAGTCCCTAAACCCTAAACATATCATTCTTTTTATAGGGCACAGATAGGAAAACATCCATAAACTGCTCAATCGATTGAATTTCAAAATTCAATCGATTGACTTTAAAATTAAAATTTGGCGGATTTATTTGAATTTAAATTCAATCGATTGAATTAGTTCAAATTCAAATTCAAGGGGGAATAGCTGCCATCAACTCAATCGATTGAAATTCAGAATTCAATCGATTGATGATGGTATGTAACATCTTCATTCTCTTGGTTGTAGCTGAACCAATCAACTCTCTTTACAGATTTCGGTGCTTCCATTGGTTTCATAGTCTAATGCTCCCATGTAACCCTTAATTACGCTCAATTATGCTCTTGTAAGATCCAACGGTGAAGAACACCTGAAACCACTAAAACTATAAAATAACTGTCAGATAACTTTCATCGGATGGCTAAGTATTGGTATTAGGGTGCGAAATATAGTGATATTTCGGCACATATCAGTTGAACTTAAATCAAAACTCAAAAGAACACTGTTGTCAATTTTTTATAAGAGTAAGTAAGAAAATATGAAATTGTGCCAATTATTGAGTTATTAAACTCATTATACTATTAAACAATAGGAGAGCTTAGTAGAGTAATATTTTGAGGAAAAAATACATAATTTTTTTTGAAAAAATTGTTTTATATTAATATAAAAAGGAAGGATCGATAAAAACTCATGTTGACACTACACGCATTTCTATATGGAAAATCAAACTACCCAGAGAAAATCAGAATAGATACCTGGGCAGACGTAGGAAACTGGCCAAAAGGCTCAATTTGTGTTTATGCAAGGAAAATAAACAAATTAAGTTATTTTCTTATAAAAGCCACTTAAGAAAAATGTAGTCCAAACAAATATATGTCGAGAGTATTCAAAACATGTATTGAAGATGTAAGAATTGGACTAAAAACTATATGTGGAGAGATAACAAAATTAGGTTGCATTAAGAGTGCTTTGTTTGTATTTGTTTGAATTTGAATTGCTTATGGATGAATTGACAACACAGGTATAAGATGAGTTCCTATGATGTGATGCTAATTACCCAAACAAGAAACAAGTAAATAATAGAGAGACCGGTGTAGGAATGAGCATCGAAGAAATTTAGCATCAATTGACAACTGAGGTTGGATTTTCTTTCGATCAATAGTGTAAAATAGTTAAAGTAGATTAGATATCAGAGGTTTTTTAAGAGCAATTGACGACTGTTATTGGGTGCTGAAGATTAGTGTAGATAGCCTAATTTCTCAGAAGTAATTGACGACTGCGGTTGATGGGTGAAAGATATATTTATTTACTTTCTAGTTTAGATTTTTTTTGCTTTATTTACATGCTTTGTAACCATCTTTAAGTTTTAATTTAAATTGATGACTCAGGTTGAGATTTATAGATTAGTGTAACGATTTTTACTTTTTCATATTAAATTTTTTAGATTTTGATTGACTCCCAGATTTTAGAAAATTGTTGATTAAATTAAATCTGTATTAAGGAATTTTAGTTTTTGATTGATGCCCAAATTATAGAAGACTGTAATACGGAATAACGATATTATTTATTTTTATAAATATCCGATGGCTGAAGATTGGGATTGACGACCTCAATCTGAAGAAGGAAGATTAGGATTTATTTTATGCACTTTAGATTAAGAAATTTATTCATATTTCTCAAGTAATTTAGAACCTTTAAAGATAAATATAACTTTAAAATAGAAATATATCTATAAGATAAAACTTCTTTGTGGGAACGATCTTATACTATCTCTATAATTTTCATTGTGCGCTTGCAATAGGTTAAGACTTAATTAGATACACACATAAGTAGCGATCACAACTCCAAGACTAAGGTATCATAATCAGTATCGTTCTCGGGTATCAATTTGCTGAGGGCTGATATGACTCAGCTGATACTGATACATATCGGTCTATTTAAAAAAAAAATCGAGATGTATTGGCTGATACCCGATATGTATCGATTGATATGGTATCTGATACCCGAATTAGGATACCGATATGTATAGTTGATACGTATTGGTATCGGCCGATTTTTGATACCTTGTCCAAGACACAAAATTGCATGATCATCGCACTCGTTCTCTTCGTGTAGAGATGTGTGGACGCCCCTCCTTATTTCATCATAGCTGACTATGATAAAGTAGCTAGCAAACTTACTTAAGCCTCATTTAGGTGTTTCTTGGTTTTTTCTAAAGAAGCTCAGATTCTTGAACACTCAGATTCCTGTTGATTCTTAGTAGACTCAGATTCCTGACTTTTCTCATATGTTTTCTTAAGTTACTCGGATTCCTGACTTTTCTTATAAAAGATCATAGTCCTTCATTCTTAAGTTCCTCTCAGAAAATCCTCAGAATCGATTCAATGGGTGGTTGTGCTACTGACCCACTAATACCTAAACCTTTTTTTTCATTTAATACTTTTAATGCCTTTTCTAGAATAGATATGCATTATTTCGATTTTAAAAATATATATGTATTAAAAAAAGTATTTGTTTTTATATTTTAGTAAATTGCTCTAGTGATTGATTTAGTGTTTTGTAAAGTTTAAGTTCTAGGATCAAACCTTCTTATGTGCAATATATATATATATATATATATATATATATATATATATATAAAATTAATTAATTATATTAGAACCTATACACCCTATGTGAGTGTGTAGCTCCACACCATAGTGGAGTCCTTGTGAGAGAAATCTCTCGAAAATAAATCCGTGGAGCACCTAAATAGAGGGAGGGAGAGGAAAAATAGGCCAAAATTATCGGTAATTGGGTATCATTATTTGCAATCCAAATATTATCAAAATTATGATGGTTGCAACGAAGGAATTCTCCATTATAGATAATTGATTCGACTAAAGAGAGTGTGTTGGCAATAACAACTCTATGATAAATTTGAAATGGTATAAATGGGTTTGGCCTAACAGACTTAGGTTTTGCCTCAAGGTAAAATGTTAAAACATTTGGCATTGGCCTGAACCAATTAATTATCAAGCATATATTTTTTAATCTTATTAAAATGTAAATAATTCATAGTCTTCAATGAATTGCAATTAGCTTAAAAATATTGTGGATCTGCTTAACTGTCCCAACTAATTATATAGAAATTAGAAAGTAGAGGAACATGGACAATAGTCATGAGCAAAGATAAAGCAAACCCATCATCAGCTTCTTTCAAAACAAGTTGAAAAAAACCCATAGAAAATCAGGCTCCAAGCATTTCAAAGAAATGAATATATATCTAAAACCCCAAAATATAAAGATAGCATATCATGGAATCTCCTAAATGTATACATCCAAGTTTGTATCCCACAGGCTATTCATGAAGATAAATAAATAAGAGAAGGAAGAAGAACGAAAGTTGAAAACTAGACAGAATTTTCACATGAAATCATGAATATAAGAGAGAGAGAGAGAGAGAGAGAGAGAGAGAGACCGTTCAAATGCAAGAAACCCTAAACCCTTGACCGTCCGTTTGGGAAGAAGAAGAAGAACTAGAGGATTTGATTGTATGTATATCCCCAGGATATTATACAGCAAGACTACTCAGATTCAGAGTAATTCCTACCCAAAAGCTCCAACGCACAAATGTTGCTTTCGTACGGAAAGTATACGATATTCTGTGGGACCCCACATTAACTCTCGAACACAAGAAAGCATAAGATTTCATTGGACTCTGATGATATGGATTTTGGGAGAGTTTTCGCTCTTGAACGAGCCCTTAATTTCTTAGTAGAGTAAAAGAGAGAATCTACCTTTCGAGAGATTAAAAGTATCTAATTAAATAAAATAAAATTTAATCTATTAAAAGAAAATCAAGAGAGGGAGATTAACATTGAAATTTGCTTCGAAAGGATCAAATAGTGTGTCAACCCTTAGCCTCTTCGACTGGACTCTCAATGGGCCAGTTTAGGGCCGGGCAGGGGTTGAACCCGATCCTAACCTACCCGGGCCGAGTTCCCAAAATTTTCAGTTGGGCCGGTTTAGGGTCGGGCAGGGGTTCAACCCGGCCCTAACCTACCCGGGCCGGATTCCCAAAAATTTTAGCCTTGCCCTAACCCGGGCTGCAATGTACTCAACCAAAGTCCGGGGCCAGGCTTGGGCATTTTTTCAGGCTCTTTTTCTATTGTTTTTTTCTAATAAAATTTGGTTGGGCTATTTGTTTAGCTATTTTTTCTAATAAAATTTGATTGGGCTTAGGTTGTTTTTTTTTCTAATAAAAATTTGAAGAAGGTTAAAATTTTAATTAAATAATTATATTAACATTATTAAGACTCATGTGGTTGCTCTTATTTTTTTCTATAATTGGTAGTGTCAATTAAAATTAATAGCAGCAGTCAAAATTGCCGCTATTAACAAAAAACTTTGTTGTTTTAGTAGCGACAAGACTAGCAACAACAATTTTTTTATTGATAGTGGCAGTTTTAATTGCTGCTGAAATACCTTGTTTTTGTAGTGAAATCACTTAAGATATAGACAAGTTCATCGGATACTTGAAAAAGCCTTTGTAAACGGAAATAAATCCATAAAAGCACAAGAAGAGAAATGGAAAGACAAAGACCAAAAGGAACTTATGTAAAAGGAAAAATAATTCGAAAGGTTCCCTAGCAACCTAAAATTTAGCACAATATAGAATGGTTAGGTCCAACCGATTAAACTTTAAATGTGGTTCACCCAATTTTTGAGACCGTTGGATGAATGGGTTTTAAGAGTGAATACAAACCAGTAAAAATAAAAGTCAAGATTCCCTTGCATCCTGGTTGAACTACATCTAGAGTCCAACCGATTGTACCTGACCAAAGCCCTTGCAAAGCCAATATGAGGTGAGATGGAACAACAATGATGAGACTGAGGAAACTCTAAGGCTACGTTCGTTTCACAGTATTCCCCTAAAATCACGCGTAAAGTGGTGAAAATAGGAGCAACGGTCGAATATATTACGCATGAGACTTGTTCGGTTCACCGTAATCTATACATGTCAAATACTATACACTTTACCTGTAATTTATTTGCGTTACGAGCCTACAACTTCATAATGTTATAATATTACCTGCAATTTCTTACCGTCTCAAGCAATGACTATATTTATTACAAGAGCCCCTTCTTTGATTATAGCTTTTAATACTCATCTTCAATGCCATCTGCCAGAGCTTATTGGAAGAAGGTTTTTTTTGCAGCCGCTGGCCGTCGACGAGAGAAGTTTTTGAAAAGCCTGGAGGTCTTTAGACTTTTAACAGAGGCCTTTAGTGAGATAAGAAGTTGAGGGCCGATTTTGATCTGCAAAGGGTTCCTTCCTTGAGTTTTGGAGGGTTGTTTTGTTATTTGGGTAGGTGTTGGTTTTGAGGGATTTGGGGTTTTAAGGCTGATTTTTGAGGTATTGGGGTTTGGTTTTTTCAAAAAAAAATTATTTTTTGAGGTGATTCACTGATGGGTTTTGTTAAAAAGGTTGTTTTGTGATCTCGGCTAGTGTTGATTTTGAAGGATTTTGGGCTTGACCAATGAGAATGAGATAGAGAGAGTTAAGAGGGAGATGGAGAGAAATTTAGGGCTATGCTTATATAAATTAGGGCTCTTAAGAAAAAAATCCTTAGGGCTTAGGCCTTAGAGAGAAAGAGAGAGAGGAAAGAAGAAGAGAGAGAGTTAGAGAGAGAAAAATCCTATCTGGCCAAAGGAGCGTCGCCATATTTGTCCAGACCGTCGTCGGCGAGTTTCGGGCGTTGGTGAGCATGATGTTCATGGTGTTTTTGGCACTGACGGAGCTGGCGCAGAGCATGGCGAAGACGAGGTAGGCGGAGAAGAGGAGGTAGGTGGTGTTTATGGCGTAGGTTGCGTCTGAAAGGCGGGCGTTGACGGTGCTGAAAAGGTCGCAGATGTAAGCGGCACCCGTTAAAGAGACTGAGCTGGTTAGGTTGTTGGCGCCTAGGAGTGCGCTCAGATTCGCGGCTGAGCAGGTCGCGACTGCCATGGTTGCAGGGCTGTTTTACAATTTTTCAGAGAGAGAGAGAGAGAGAGAGAGAGAGAGTGTGTGTGTGTGTGTGTGTGTGTGTGTGAAAATATTTCTCTCTCCAAAAAGCGTGCCTTGAAAGAGGAGAAGGCCCTTTTACAAATGGCAGTAGAAGTTTTCAAAAGGAAAAGGTAAATGGCAGTGAACTTTTCGATCTAGATCGACTATCTTCAACGTCTTGTTTAGATTTTCTATTTAAGGATAATTGCTCCTGACCGGCGTGGTGGCACATTGACTTTTTTTTGATCCCATACAGATAAAGTGTGTTTTGTCATTATATCATGTGGCATACATTTCTGATCATTTTAAATTGTCCAAGTGACAATCATCATTGGATTTTGTCTCAGCCCAAAGAAACATACATATAAGTGTATGAGAGCAGTACGATTGATGAAGTTTTATATAAGCCATTTAAGTTAGAAACACAATTTATATAAGAGGGCAGGGCTAGGGCCTCGAAATCAAATGTCCATCATGTCCGATGAAGTCGAATACTAGCAACGATAAATGGGGAATGTTAATTGTCACATTAATTTAAATATACTACACAAGTTGTTCTTTTGGTTGTAATGCTAAAAAAACATCAAAAAGTAGATTTTACAAGGTAGTTTTGCTGTCAAAAGAACAATCATTTTACACCCAAATTTTACATGTAAAGTAAATTCTGCATGTAATCCAGTCATAAAAAAATTACATGCATTCTCTATTTTACAGGGCGCATATTACGACGAAACAAACATGCCCTAAAACTCCGAACGGGGACCCATAGTAACTAATTAGCAATGGTTGACAACTTGGGTTTTCTTCTCAAGGTTGCGGGTTAAAATTATGATGGCTTTTTTTTTTTCATTAGAAAAAATTATGATGCCTTTCGCTGAAGCGTAGGAGAGGAGAATGGAGATCCCAAAAATATTAAAAAATTGAGGCTCACCATCATATGCTCAATGTGTCACACATCTCGAAAAGCGATTGAAGAACAACGTTTGTTGTATGCAATATGATCATGTTTATTTTTGGAATGTGTTTCATGTGAAATCAAAATCTAACCGTTTGATGATACGCCCGTGACCTAAAACTCTATTGTGTGAAAAATAATCACAACAAACCCTATCACATGATTCAAAGCAACCAACGTTTTAAGTAGGTGAAACCCAAATTAGAAAGAGGAATCTTGAGTGTAAAGAAAGGTACCCCAACCCTAAACCCTAGCATGAAGATGACAATTCCATGCCCGCCCAGCTTTTCCAAAATTGGGAGAAAGGAGATTTGAACATCCTACATGCAACCCAGCCTATCCCAAGCCTTGATAGACTCAGCTCAAAGCAATCCTATCCACCGTCACAAAATTCGGTGAATATTCAGTAAAATTCACCGATTTAAATATTTCCTGAATAAGCCTCTAGATAATTGTTGATTCGGCGAATATTAGAATAGTTTGGAAAGCACCAATTATTCTCGGTTCGACGAATTTGTAGGTGCGCTTAGAAAGGTGGGTTCCTCATCGTAAGCGAGTACAACTGTAAACCTTATCTCATCTGCATCGGGAATAAACTCAAGGACAATGTGAGAGTGTCACCACCATATTATAATGGTGCATCTAATCATAGTTATCAAATTATCTGAAAAGTTGCAATTTATTTGCAACTTTTTAAATGATGACTTCTTAAAAATTAATTTAAAATTAATTATATATATATATATATATATATATGAGGCCCGGGGATATACACTCGCGCGAATTAATATGAGTACGACACGTAGCGTCTTTTTTGTAAAGTGAGGGATGGCATGGGGCCCATTTTACTAACTAGGGTTACACTTTAAAAAGTTAAATACCCTTCTAATAGTCATTATTGACTTTTTAAAGTCTCTTTTCTCTATTCTTCCAAGACAGTGTCAAACTTACTTTTTTCATACATATTTTACATAAAAAATATGGCATTCGGTAGCGAAGCGCCAATACTCTGAAATGAAGTGCTGACGCCCCTGAAACGAAGCGCCGATGCCCCTAAAAGAAGCATCGGCGCACCTAAAATGAGAGTCGACACTTCGAAAAATAACATAAAATAAAATAAAAATTATCGACGTTTCGTTTAGGAGCACTGGCGCTTCCATAAAAAAAATAAAAAATTCTGAAACGCTAGCACCCCTAAAATGAAGTGTCGGCGCTTTGTTTTAGGGGCACTAGCGCTTCCATTTAAAAAAAAAAAAAAAATCCGAAGTGCCAACACTTCATTTTAGGACGCTGGTGCTTCCATTAATATATATATATATATATATATATATATATATATATATATTATCTTTTTTTGTTTTTAAACTTTTCTTTACCATTCCAAGGTTACTTTACATGTAATCATAGAGCTGCCAAGCTTGCTGCGAAATGATTATGATAGTTTCATTATCCTTTAAGTTGTTGCGCACCATACAAGGAAATCTATCTAGATTTTCCATTGCCTTGTATTTTCTTTTAAATTTAATATATTAGATTATAAATGCATATATAATTATAATATTTGTCAATATAGTATAATTTTCTCATACTATAATATCTATTGATGAAAAATATCCACTAGTACAATTACGGGTAACTCTGAGATGATGAATTTACTAAAGGGTGCCTCCGTCTATTTGCATCAACCAAAGCTCTATAAGTACTCAATTAGGGCCTCTTAAAGAACCCGACTAATCTTAGGGGCACATGCATGCCTCAAGTTAGCACGTGTTCCAGATTGGTCAAGGCTCTATTGGTGTAGAAGATTGGAACAAAATTGATCTCCAGCATTTGTTTCGACGCGATCAAACACCATCTAAAATTACTAGTTTGTTAGATTTATATAGAAGCCGTTAATTTTGGATGGCATTTGATGGCTTTAAATCAAATGACAGAGATTAATTTCACATGATACACATTCTAAGAAGTGACTCAAGTATTTTATTTATTTATTTATTTATTTTTTGATATGGCCATTCGGCCGAGACAGCCTCGAGAACCAAGGAGCAGACACGCATACATATATGACAGTTGCGGAACAGCGTGAGGAGCACCGATTACAGTGGTGAGGGTTAACTAACAGAACCTAAACTACACCTTGTAAAGACAAGAGTGGGAAACAGCGTGGAGAATGAGTATCGAACCCACGACCTACTCCCTCACAATGGAGGGAGTGTACCAACTATGGTGCTTGTTTTTTTTTTTTTGAAAGTTGTTTTTTTTAAATGTATAAAAGTTAGCCTAGTGTCTCCAAGTAATAAATTAGGAAACACTCAAGCATTGCTACTTGGAAAATCGAACTTCCCAGAGAAAATCAGGATAACTACTTGGGTGGCGTAGGAAACCCAAGAGAAATGGGAAAATACCTACACCCGGAGGAAACATGAATATTCGGAAAAAAACCTTCAAAAAACAAAGAAACAGAACCCTGTAGCCCTTACAGTAAAGAACTCCCTCCCTTCCCCCCTCCCCTATAAAGAATGAAAAATAAATAACAGTTACTCCACTTCGAAGCTTCTAATATTGAATAGAGAGTAGTCACATTTGCCATCCGCAATCGCCCAATTACAAACGGTGATGGTACTATCTTGAATAAGCCTCTTAGCATTGAACGAAGAGTTGTTTCATTTGATGTTATTTCAAGATATCCAAATGTGCCAGAGAGTGAAAATATGGATATGGTCCCATATCCATTTCTTGAAACCCCTAGCGTCACACTGATCCCAGCAAGAAAGAAATATAACAATGTTTTTGTGAATGCAAGATGAGATACCAAGGGCTGTAAAGAGAACCCCCCATATAGGCCAAATTTTCTCACAGGAAAGGAGAAGGTGCTCGATGTCTTCTTTCGCGCGGCCACAAAAGAAACACTTTTGATCAATTTGCATACCTCTTATAATGAGATTAGAGATAGTAGGAAGTTTGTTCCAGCAGATTGTCTACAAGAAGAAACTTATTTTGGTCGGGAAATGATAATCCCAAATGAAAGCCCAATCTACGATTTGATGTTGTGGTTGCAAGGATTTGAAAGCTGATTTAATGGAAAAACTTCTTTGATTGCCGTAATTCTAAATTCTGCGATCGTCACCATCCAGTTCTAACTTAGCATTATCCATGACGTTAGATAATTTAGAGTACTCAATTATATCAACATCGGTAAGTCTTCATCTGAAACTGATATGCCACTGGGTGAGTTTATCTAAACTAAAGGTATCACTTAGTTTGATTTTGGGATCAACAACAATACTGAATAAGTTTGAAAACTTTGAAAGCAGCTTCGGTTCTCTTTCAAGCCATCTATTAGACCATAAATGAATGTTGTCCCCCTTATCGCAAATAAAAAGAATATTTAGGAAGTCTTCTCTCACCGATAGAACACTTCTCCACTACCTGGAATAGGCTCTATATTTGTTGTTGCTAATTTTCTAACCCTTTTGGCACATACGATATTTGTTGATGACAAGTTCTTTCCACCAATGGTCAGAATCGTCTCCCAAACATCACCACCATTTCATAAGAAGGGCTTTATTTATATCCTCAATAGAATGGATATCAAGGCCTCCTGAGCATTTGGGCTTCGAGACCCTATCTTAACTTATGAGATAAAGTTTATTTTTTCCTCCGAGATCATCCCAAAGGAAATTCCTTTCAAGTCTCTCAATTTCATCACAAACTGTGGTAGGGCACTTGTAAGGGGAGAGAAAACAAGTAGGAATAACACTAAGAATTGATTGAATTAGAGCATGTCTCCCTCCTCTGGAGATTAACTTACTTTTCCATCCACTCAATCTAGTCTTAACCTTAGAAATTACCGAGTCCCATTCGGAGCATCGTAATTTATCGATGCCAATAGGGATGCCTAAGTATTTAAAGGGGAATTTAGCCTTAAACAGATTCACGTTCGCTGCCCAGAGGCTTAAGGTGATATCATCAACATTTAGCCCATATATGTTATATTTATCAAAATTCACATATTGATCGGAAACATTCTCATAGATCTTTAGAAGATTGCAAACCTGAGATATCTAACTTTGATCTCCATTGCACATGATAAGAGAGTCATCAGTATATTGGAGAAGATTTACTGTTGGGCTGCTCCTCGGATTAGAGAACCCTGTAACCAATCCTATAATATCGGCTTGCTGAAAAAGAAGGAAAGGCCTTCGCTCGCGATATCAAAGAGGTATGGAGATAGAGGACACCCTTGTCTTAAACCCCTAGAAGCTTCAACAAATTTGCATGCTTTCCCATAATAATGACGGAAAAATGGGCAGTGGTAAGGCAACCGTACCTAAATCCTAACTGGTTTTCTTTGTAGACTATATACTTCACCCTTCATCCAAAAGAAAATCCTTGCTCCGTCCTTATGAGCAGGAAGTATGAGATGGAGAAAATTACCACCGGTCTTGATCTCCTAAAGAATACACCACAAGCGATTGGGCTATACTCAGAGAATGCTATCATTGTATCACACATGGAATCTATTGGCAGCGTGATGAGTGGAGATTAACTAAGTCAAACTAATCTCTTTCATGGATAATCTGTAATGACTTTATACACATTCTAGTTGAAGGTGATTGATCTAACAATTATACGCTTCCAATGATGCATTCAACATCTGGGCAAAAGATTTCCAAGTCAAGAAAGGTAAAAGGAAAAAAAAGAGAGTGGTCCAAGATTGAAGGTGACTGCTTTAATTTGGTACCTACATTTAAAGAGTTTTGACTGCTTTTAATAACATAATAGATATGCTTTTTAGTCTTAATTTTCAACAGATTACAGTTCTTTAGATCATGGGTGCACCCTAAAACAGAACACGTGGTAACTTGTTCGAATTCATTATCTGGTACCCGGTAGTTGCCTTATTCTAACTCTTCAAATATGTCTAAGAAAGGTAGCCACGAAGGGGGATTGTTGTAGTGGTTAAAGGCTTGGGCATGGTCCCCTTTTAAAATAACATAACCTCCCATAAGAAAGGTGTGTAATCTCCTCTCTTAGAATAACAGAACCTCCGTAAGGTGTGCAATTGGTAAAATACTTGTGTTACAGCGGGGGCGAAAGGAAAAAAATATATGTTAAAGAAAGTTGGTGAGGTTGGCCAATGTATCGCCCACACTTAGTTGTTATCGCCGTGAGATTAGGGTAGGCCATTGATTATAAAAAAATACAAAGTTATAGAACCACTGGGACCATAGGATTAACACAACGTCACCCTTTGCATCACCAAATCATTCAGTCAATGGGATGTCCCATGGTTGGGCCACACTGAAAATTGTCACCATCATCATTTTCCTAGTCCACAATCTCCTACCATTTGATATTGGCTAGGTGGGGCTTATAGAAAGGTAAAGGTATCCTAGCTAGTACCATATTCCAGGTAACTTAATTATCTGATCACATACTAATTTGTAGCCACATCACACGAATCACAATATCACATGATCGGATGCTATGGATAGGAACGAGTCTATGATTATAATTATTTTGTGATAAAAATTAAAATATAAAATCGTGCGGTCAAAAGAGTCAATTACAAGTAAAATGAATGGTAAAATTTCTTTTGGTTTTACCATTTCTCACCATGCATGGTTTGCGCCATTGATTATGCAGTTTTATATTTTTATATTTTTGTTTTTTTTTCACAAAATCATTACCATTATTGAGTCGCTCTTATCCATGACACCCGATCATGAGATTGGGTGTTACACGGTTGCAAGTTAGTGTCGGCAAAAAAAATCATAGAATGGGTTTTCTATAAGTAGTTGTGTAGACTCATTTTTCAACTAGACTTAGGGCTTTGTAGGAGGCTTACATTAAGAAGGTTCTCAAGAGATATGGTATGCATTCTAGGTGAAGTGCCTGTGTCAAAAGGTGACGTTATTTCCTAGGATGTTGAACCTAGAACTGAGGCAAGAAGGTAACAAGTAATTTAGAAAGAGTATACTTTGGCTATCGACAGTCTTATGTATGCGATGCTTTGTCTACGTCCTAACATTAGCTTCGATGCCACTCTACTTAGCAAATAATAGTCTAATCTAAGAGTTGTGCGTTGGAAAAAGAAGACATTTCACTACTTATAAGGAACCAAAGATTTGATGTTGGCCAATTGTAGGTCAAATGAGCTGAAAGTATCAAATATTTGGATTCCAACTTTACTGGTTGTGAGGATAGTGTCAAGTCGACTGCAAGGTATTTATTTCTTCTTGTAGAGGGCGTTGTTTCATAAAGAAACGTCACAAAGAATTTGATGACAATTCAACTATATATGAAGAATTTATTTGTTGTTATGAGGCTACTCGCCATGCATTGTGGTCAAAGAATTCTATTGGTGATCTGACGATTGTTGATTCCATTCGCCGTCTGTTTATCATCTATTGTGATAATGAGTTCATGACCAATTTTGTGAAGCATGGATAGGTTGCTGGGAGGAATATGCATTTTGACGTCAAATGTTTCGTTTTATATGAGAGCGTTTGAGATGGAGTTGTCGAGATTCCTCACATTGGCACAGAGTATATTTCACCAAGAGATTACCACTTAAGGTTTTCAAGGAGCATGTGCAAGGGTCAAAATACCGGATTTCGACGATCGTCTCGACCTCCGTGATTTATACGCATCGTATCGTCCGATACATTCAATGTATCGGCGATACATTGAATGTATCAGTTTGATACATTCAAAAAATCGGTATTTTGAAAAAAATTCCCAAAAAAATCTCTAAAAATCTGAAAAATTATATTTATTTATTTTGCATTTATTTCAACTATTTTTACTTTTATTTTTGACTTATTTGATACATTATTTAGATGAATATATAAGTAAGATGCCTATTTTGTAACTTAACCCAAGTCACATGCCTATTTTGTAACTTATTTTTGTCTTAAGATCACATTTTTGACTTAATGTAATAGATCTTCTAACATTATGTTCGACCAGCTGATCACATGCCTATTTTATTAACAATATTTCATAATTTGATCGACGCAGACACGCAGTCACGCATAAAGTAAATAACAATGTATATTGACAAAAATAAATTATATATTATCAAAAATAATAGCTATGTTGATAAAAATAAATTTAATTGTACATGAAAAACTTACTTTAGAGCCACATTGAATATCGTGGTGGTTCTTGGCCCTCATGATCATCGTCATCATCGGTGCGCGAGCTTTCCGGCCTTTGCCTATAATATTGCCCATATTGATACCCATGATTATATGTGCCCCCTTGAAACTGAGGCTCAGTGTAGTACGTAAAGGCCGGTCCTCCAAAAATCTTACCAACGAAGTCATATGATACCGAATAGGTTTGTTGTGGCTGGTAGTATGGGTTACTAGTTGCTGAATCTTCGGTATTTTGCAAACTGAATCCCTCGAAGCTAGAAGTCATATAACTCATATCCGTATCATCTTGTGGTGGTGGTGGTGGTGGTGTTTGATATGATCCTGACGCTCCTCTTCCTTCAACCCCTTCCATTCTAAATGTAGGAGTGTCGAACTGTGTTAACGGCGTCGAGTCATCGTCCCATGCCGCCATATCTCTATAAGGATCAGAGGTACCAGCATCCTCCCCTCCACCACTAGTGCCAACGTCCCCTCCACCATCATCCTCACCACTCCCATCATCACTACCGGGCTACGTTTCGTCATTAGATCCAACCACTGAATGACGATTCAATCTTCTTTTCCGCCTCGGTGGTTGGGAAGCCTGTTGCTCCGCTACTCTTTCAGCATTGTCCAGCCATTCAGTGCTATCACTATCCAAGACTGGCTCTTCTCTCTCTTCGATCCATTCATTCAAAGGGTCATCCTCCTTGAATATATAATCCAACTGGATGTGATCAAAATAATCACCGTCTGTAAGGTAGAAGATGATAGATGAATTAGTATAATATGTAAGTAAGACTTCATATAATTGAGGATCTAAGACTTCATGTAATTGCTTACCACGGTTGGTCCTCTATATATTCTTGACCCTTATTCGCATGTTGTAGTGGCAGTAGACTAACTTTTCAAATCGGTCCATAGTTAGTCTATTCCTTGTCTTAGTATGAATGAGAGAGAAAGTGCTCCAATTCCGCTCGCAGTTGGACGAGGAACACGTTTGCGACAATACCCTCATTGCTACCCGCCTCAATATCGGACCATCACCTCTATAATGCATCCACAAATCAGCGGGTTTGTCGTGTTTAATTTGGGATTGCGCCAACGGGGTCCCAAATGACCCATGTCTCTTGCGAAATATGTCACTCTATAAAGATGAAACACAGTAAGGCACAT
This sequence comes from Chloranthus sessilifolius, assembly GCA_021018995.1. Classification (NCBI taxonomy): domain Eukaryota; kingdom Viridiplantae; phylum Streptophyta; class Magnoliopsida; order Chloranthales; family Chloranthaceae; genus Chloranthus; species Chloranthus sessilifolius. The sequence continues at coordinate 49,726,679 of CM037584.1, read as the reverse complement.
ATCAATAAATAGATGATAATATCACATGACATTTGACTTATTACTTATAAGGTATGATACTATGATCACTCACATCTCTTATGGCTTGGCCTTGGTCCGCCAACTCAGGGAGCATTCTTTGGATTACATTGAGCAAACTGGTATACACTTCATCAGTGTCGCTCAACTCGAAGCGTCACAGATATCGAAGGTCGATTCAAGTAGTGTGCTACACATCAAATATGAGCAATTTCATCAGTATATGAAAATAATGAATAAATAAATAAAAATTACTACATAATTGTGCAACATGTTATACCTGCTGCATGCAAGTACTGGTGAAATTGTGCATCCCACCTCTTGTCGATAATCGCCCAGTATCGTTTATATTTTGTAGGGCATTTGGTTTTTATAGCCAATTTTGCCTTATCCATTGACTCATAAATGTACCCCATCGTTGGTTTGTCATCACCATCAACCAATCTCAACACTTGCACCAACGGGGTAGTGACGGCAATCAGGTGGTCGACATCTGCCCAAAACTGCGTGCTGTAGATGAGGTCAACAACTTCAGTGCAAGCTAGTCTCTTCGCTCGTGGGAGTCCTATTTCATGTTGATTCCATTCTTCCGATGACACCATACTTTTCATCTCACACCTATATCTAGCCAAACTCTGTAGGGCTAAAAACTGTATTGTAAAACGTGTAATCGCAGGTCGGAGCAACTCATTGTTCGTGAAGGCTCTCATTAAATTGTCACCTGTGTAGGAAGTAATTGTTCTTCTTTTGAATAGTTGCTCGTGCCTTGCTTCTCTTTCCTAAATCCTCAAGAATTCCATCTGGTGGACGTCTCTTCGCCATTAGTTTTAATCCAGCGGCTTTGTAGTTTGCCGCATTGTCTGTTACCAACTGCACAACCCGCTGCTCTCCAACCTCATGAACTACCATATCCATTAGTTTAAAGAGGTAGTCAACAGTCTTTATGTGTCTAGAAGCATCAACTGATTTCAAAAAAATCGTCCGAAGATCGTCAGAAATTAAAAAGTTTATCAAACTCTTCTTTGTGGGACCAGTCCATCCATCGCACATAATTGTGCAACCTCTCTCATCCCATACATCCTCAAAGCTCTGTACATAGGCAGTTATCTCATCGTACTCATCTGTTAGTAAGGGCCCAGATATCTCATATGGAGAAGGCTTTTTAACTCTTGGACCAACTTCTGCACTTGTATCAATCATGCTTTTGAAGTACGGCGAGTCTGCTACTTGGCTCGGAATGTGGTTGTATGTAAAAAACTTGGCAATAGATTTTCCAAGCTTCTTCCCCATTTTTGTAAGTGAGATTGCACTCAATTTGGTTTGTTTGGAGCTTTCAGTGCGATACATGAATGGATCCATGGGGGCTGTAGTACGGCCTCTAGTAGACGGCCTATAATCCCTCCCAGATGCTGACCTACGCAACCCGGCAGTCTGCTCAACATCCTCATCAACATCAACAACATGTGGCATATGACTAGATCCACCACCGGTAGCAGGCATGGATGGGCCCCTCAACCTGGATCGAAATCGATAATCGGCTTCTTCCTGATCTCGCCGCTGTTGTGCTTCCCTGGCACTCTCTCTCATAGCTCTCGCTATCTGCTCATCCTCATCCTCATCCTCATCCTCATCATCCTCAGGTACAGCTGATGTAAACTCTGGATCTGGCCTCTTGATTCTCTCATACATTTCCCTATCACGATCGCCTTCAGCTTTTTTCTTTCCCTTCGCTGCTTGTAAACTAGCTCTGATATTTTCTTTTACCTCTCTGGGTACACTGGGACACCCACTTGTCTCTCCCTTTATATGAGCCAGATGCTCCTTTAATCGTGTGATACCTCCTCCCAGCAGTTTTTTTTCACAAAGCTTATATTGTATCTGGAGTCTATTACCATCTATTGCTGTATCATATTGTCATGCTGGATCTATCGAATGTACCATATTTATTTATTTCACCTACATGAATGAGCAAACGATTGCATTAGAGTAAACATCTAATTTACACTTGAAAATAAAATTTATTTTTTAATTATTGCTATTTTAAAAATATTAGATTATATTTTATTAAATTTATTTGATATTATTCTAATTTTTATAAAATTTAGATTACATTTGAATTTTTATTTTATATTATTCTATTTTTTAAAAGATTAGATTATATTTTATCAAATTTATTTGATATTATTATAATTTTTGAATATTTATTTGATATTATTATAATTTATGAATGTTTATTTGATATTATTTTAATTTATGAATATTTATTTGATATTATTATAATTTATGAATGTTTATTTGATATTATTATAATTTTTGAATATTTATTTGATATTATTATAATTTATGAATATTTATTTGATATTATTTTAATTTATGAATATTTATTTGATATTATTATAATTTATGAATGTTTATTTGATATTATTATAATTTTTGAATATTTATTTCATATTATTTTAATTTATGAATATTTATTTGATATTATTATAATTTTTAAAAATTTAGTTGAAATTTATTCTATATTATTCTAATATTTTATGGGACATATCCCATAATATTAATTATTTTAATTATATGTGACGGTCACATATAATCAATATGGGTCACATATAATTAAATTTATTATTAAAATTAATATGGGTCACATATAATTTAATATGTGACCCATAAATTTAATTATATGTGACCCATATTAATTTTAAATTTAAATTATATGTGACCCATATTGATCCCATTATTTTATTAATTATATGTGACCCATATGATATGTGACCCATATTATATGTGACCCATATTGATTTCATGTGACCCTTAATTATAAATATTTATATTATTTTTGACCCATCAATTTAAATATTTTAAATGGGGTCACATATAATTATTTTTGACCCATCATATTATTTTTGACCCATTATTTATATTATTTTTAATTAATTTAAATATTTTAAATATTTTAAATTATTTTTTCCCTCTTCTTAATTTAAATATTTAAATTATTTTAAATAATATTAATTATTTTAAATAATATTAATTATTTTAAATAATTTAAATAATTTTAAATAATTTAAATAATTTAAATAATTAATATTATAGGTAAATGATAAAATTTAAAGGTAGATCTACCTAATTTAAGGATAAATCTACACTTATATAAGGTAGATCTACCCTTAAATAAGGTAGATCTACACTTATTTAAAGTAGATCTATCCTTATTTAAGGTAGATCTACACTTATTTAAGGTAGATCTATCCTTAAATAAGGTAGATCTACACTTATTTAAGGTAGATCTACCCTTAAATTAGGTAGATCTACCTTATTTTAGTATTTAAAATAAAATAAAACGATGATAAAATGATAAACACGTACCTTCCACGTTGATCTCGTAATTTTTTTTGCGATTTGGCGCCGATTTAGGGTGTAGATAATCGAAAAATTAGAGAGGAAGGAAATGGGGGGAAAAAGGGGGTTACCCGACTAAAGAGTCGGGTCTATGGGTCGGACCCACCAAAATTTCAAATTATCGGACGATAATTTCAACTCTTTTCTTTTCTTTAAATTTCAGTCAAATGATCGGACGATAATTTCAAATTATCGTTCGATAATTTGAAATTTTCGTCCGATACGGACGATACGGACGATATTTTGTCCGTATCGGACGATAATTTAGTTATTTTAAGCAGGGTACGATACATAGGGTATGTATCGTACCACTGACCTCTAAAACCGATATGTATCGTTCGATACGTATCGGTATCGGACGATATTCCATGAGCATGTGATCCTGATGGAACTTGTGGAGTCGTTGATCTGGTTTTAGATTTATAGTTTATTTGGACATATTATTACTGTTTAATTTTCCTGCTATTGATTTTGGATTGTTTTCACTGTATTTACATACACATGTTTATTGTTTGAGCTCAACTTATTATATCATTGCATGTTATGATTTACATGTTATAGAATCATTACCAACAACGTGGTATTTGTCACAAGATAGTGTGGCGATTATCATAAAATAGTCTAGAGTGTTTGGCATCCAAATTTGTTTGGGCTAAACGTAGGTTGGCTCCAAGTAGATAATGTCTTCATTCTGATGAAAATGTGATTGATTTGTCATAAAAAGCGGGATGCAAGGTTACTTTAGAGTGACATACAGTGGCATGAAACAGGACTCCACGAGCACGGGTACAAGACCATATTTTAAGAACACCACATCTCTCGTGTCACATTGTTTAAAATAATCACATGAAGACTAAGGAAGTTGCAGTTTTGAGTTGTGTTAGTTTTGTGATTAATCGTGACAAGTTTTTTTTAAAGGAACAATTTAGACTTGATTTTCGAAAATATTTTAAAATATAAATTTTTTGAAAAACACCAATTGATCTTAAGGGCCAATTGAGAGACTGTTGGAATTCAAGGTTTTGTGTGGCCCTTAAACTACACGTCATGGTCAAGGTCAAACAATTTATATAAGTCGTTGAATTGGAGAGATGATGGAAAACTAGTTGAATTCAAACTAGTAGTCTCCAATTAAATCAAGGGTTGTGATTTACCCAACATAGATGTGGTAATCCTAGCGGTAGGATTCCTTGATAGGCAAGTTCCTAACCTAGGTGACTAAATTATATAAGGTTGGTTTCCTTGATAGACAAGTTTCTAACCTAGGTGGCTAAACTATAAAAGGGATGTACACTATAAAAAATAAGACTATCAGCGGTAGCCAAAAACTGACGCTGTTAACAAAAAACTGCTACTATACCCTTGCCGCTAATAGTCTTAATAGTTTTTTTGTTAATAGCGGCAGTTTTTTGCTGCAAAAAATTGCCGCTAATAATCTTATTTTTTGTAGTGGTAGTGTCTATCTTTCTACTCACATGACATATTTTATCAACGTTGAATGAATTCACGAGAATCTCATCTTCTCTATAGTGTGAAAAGAAAGAGAAGACTCTCCATCAAGTCCATTTGTATGAAATGGATACGTCTTGCACTTGGGATGACTAAGCTCAATGTTGCTTCTTCATATTGCATTAAGTAATTAAAGGGGGCATTGGTGGTTTGATTTGGGACCATGATTACGAATTTCTTGGTGATTTCTTCTCTCCTTTTAACAAAGGAAATGGTATTACAAGTGATCTTAATGCTATTTTATAGGGCATTTTTTTTGCAATTGATTTGGGCTTCATAAGAATTCAGGTGAAGACGACTTTGGGAGTTTCTATACACTCTTTCGAGAGTGAGTTTATGATCCCTTGGCAACATTTGGGTCTAATCAGAGGTTTATCTAAAAGGCTTTCATCAAATCTCCTTTTCTCTTATTAGTAAAGAATGTAACAAGTGTGTTGATTTTATTTCTGTTTTAGACATAAATGCTAACAATGTTGTTAGATGGAATAGTATAGATCTCCTTCCTCCTTTTACCTCTCTCTTGACCGACGACTCTTTGATTTCTAATCAGTTGTAGTCTTTATGTTATTTTTATTATAGGGTGAGATCCTATCAACCTCAAGCTGACTTATAGAAAAAAAGGTTCTCCATCAAGTTTTCGCATGGAAATCTATGATTTAAGGTACGCTAATATTTTTCTAAGGGTCAATACATATTTTAATTGAAGTTCGAGCATAGTTTATAATCTCGATCGGTTGATAAACTGAACCTAGTAGGTTCAAATCCTAAGGATGTACTTATCATAAATGTTTTTACTAGTGTTTTTAAAATCAGATTGAAATGGCATGCTCGACTTGATTTGGTAGAAGACTCTTGACTCTTAGACTCACCCAGAGATTTAAAGCCCCAAAAACTGGTGAAGTCAAGATTCTACCAGCATAGTTAGAGGTATCTTTCACCTTCCGTGTTTTTGGATGATGAGGAATCCCGCAGGAAAAGAACAATTAGAAGATTTTTTGTTGGCACTCCAATTCACACTGCACTGGACACTGGCAAAAAGGGGCGATATGATTTCTGGTCCGGCTTCTGTTTTTGTCTTTTACGGAAGCAACAATAAATCTTCTGGAAGAGTGTCATATATTAGATATATTTATAAATAACTTTATATAATGGTGTTCTATGGTAATCTTGGCCACACATCAGGGCAGTATGTATGACTTTACATCATTCTAATACTTCTTGTCTTCTAATAAATGGAAATAATTTGGTAGGAGCTGGATGAAGAAGATTTTCCTAAGCCCGCACCTCATCTCAATTCATCTGATGGAAGAGGATTCGAGTCAGATGATGCTGAGTTGTTAGATGGCATGTTATTGGCGTTGAGAAACCTCGAGTTGGTAGATCAACGTAAAGATGATAAGAAATTGGGATCTTTTCCTAATTAGGGTAGTTTTGGACTCGTGTCGGTATTTTTGTCATAATTTTGACTACAGGTATCGGAATCGCACAAATGACCCAATTCGGTGGGACTTTTTTTGAGGTTAAAATCTACTGTTTTCCGTTATCAGTCCCCATTTTTAATTATTTCTTTCTTTTTATGGTAATACTTCCTTTTGCGTTTAAGAGGTGATTCTGAACCTGATTTGGGTCATATTTTTTACATATTATTTCTTTTATTACGTATTTTTATTTTAACATATTTATTGGAATTTTTTTATTTTTGGCAAATTTATGATAATAGAGATTTTTAGTTATATAATCCGGCTTGTGGGCTGATTTTAGTGATTGATGGATTGCATAATTTTGAATTAAAATCAGAGGTGTATCTATGTAATTTTTTTGAGGGATGGTGCTCCTTGCTCCAATAAAATGTAATTCAATCGATCAGATTCAATTTTCAAATACACTTAAATATGCTTAATGGTCTTCACGTAGACTTCCATCGATGAATACAATTGTTATGTGTGTAACATAGATTACAGGAACAAATTTCTTTACTTAAAAGTAGCTTGGTGCAGAGCACAGCTCATCCACCGACTCCCCAAATTCCATGCACCTGGGCAACTGCAAGGGTATGGGTATTTGCAACCCACGATTTGGTCTCCCCAACTGATGGAGCTATTATTGGTTAGCTTTGAGTCAGACGATCGAGATCATTTTTTTCCAATCATTTCACGTGGTACACATGTCAAAAAAAAAAAAAAAAAATTGATCAGATGGAGCATCCTGAGAAGGATTATCATATCACTTTGGGGATGTACCACGTGCAACCAACCAACATGTGACCATCTGATTGGTAGGTCATGAGATATATTGTATGAAAGATTGGAAAAAAAATGATCTTCATTGCTTAATTCAAGGCAGTCAACCATGTTAAAAGTAGAATCATTAATTGGGAGACTGAATCTTTGGTTGCAAGTACCCGAACCCAAACATAGAACAAAACAAACATATCAGCGCATCAGTGCATTAGTCCTTACTATAAGGAATGTTTTATTAAAAATAGCCACTTAGGGTAATTGATTTTGCAACAGAACACAATCGATGGTTCTATTGCATGGTTCAAAATTTCCTCCAAAATGTTTTGGGTTTTGGTCCCCAGTGGAATCGAAACAAAAAAACACTAAATTCAAAATTTCGGCATAAAATTCGGTCCAAAATTTCGGTTTCGGTGGGACAAAATCTGAAATTTTGAACCTTGTTCAATTGTTAACACAGATGCCTTTGTCGAATTAGATGGTAGTGGATCTAACATCTGACCGCCTGATATATGGGTCATAATCTCAAAATCTAATGTATGAAAGATCACAACAAAAAATTACTTCTATCATTTGATTCAAGGCAGTCACTAGCGGGAACAATAAAACCATCAGTTGCACTAAAGAATCTTTTGATACGGCCATTCGGCCAAGACAGCCTTGAGAAAGTAACATGAGGGAGTACCAACTATAGTGGTGAGGATTAACTAACATAATCCAACCCACACCTTATAAAGACAAGGGTGAAAACAGCGTGGAGAACGATTATCAAACCCACGACCTACTCCCTCGCATAGGAGGGAGTGTACCAACTGGGTTAACTAACCATTATATGCCTTTTGTTTTTGTATTTCTTGTTTTACGCTAAAGTTCTAATTTCTTAGAAAATGCATATACTGGAAACAAATATGTGCAATAGTTTTAGCCATAGATTTTCTTAATTTGCCTAACTTTGTGATAATATATTTTCAAGCATCTTAAATCCTCAATGTAGAGTTTGACACTATGACCAGTTCGTTGTAATGTGCAGATTTCATCCATTTAATTTAATTTTGAAATCATGAAAAATGGTAATTCAAATTAACTACTATCTTATAAATTTAATTTAGAAAAATTATAAATGGAAGATAAATTTTATATAGACAAAGTGCAGGCGATTGATGTGGTGCGATGTGACTGATTGTACCGACCTACATTAATCGAATCCCACTACTCATGCATCCAATTATATTGTGCCACTTTAGCCGCCTGTACTTTATCTGCATAAAATATGTCCTCCATTTAACATTGTCCTTTAATTTAATCCTAAACATTAGTCATTTAATTAAACAAGATTTGAGTTTAAAGATGCTACAAGTTTACGAATTTTGGCCCAAGGTAACTTTAGGATGGCTGGGGTGATTATCTAGAAGGAATTCACTTAATATTTCTTTGAAAAACTTTTCTACATCAAGTGATTAAGAGCATGATAAAAAAAATTGGCCAATACCGATACGTATCGGTATCTCGGCAAACCAATAAGTAGAACCGATATATATATTGGTCCTATAACTCGCTATTGGTAGCGGCCGAAACAGGCCCATATCGGTCGATATGTATCGGTTATCGGCTGATACATATTGGTTTCAGCCGATTTTTTTTTATTTTTTTTTTAAAGGGCCGATACGTATCGGTATCGACCGATATATATCGGTCCTCCTTGGACCGATAACCGAGTCCGATACCGATTTTGTTACCTTGATTAAGAGACTAAAAGCACTACATGAAGAAAATAGTGCGTACGTGTACATGATCAATGAGGCATTCACTTTAAAGTAAGTGCTACGAAATTTTAATAAGTTAGCCATAAGTGCACGAATCCAATTGAAGTAATCGGATACAAAGTACGAGATCGTTCCCACAAGGATTTGCAAAAAAATTAAAGAAAAGAAATAGCAATTAATCACAAGAAAAACTACAGATTCAACACAATATTAAACTAGTTTACTGATTTCCGAAAGTGCGAGATGAGAACAAAATAAATAAAAGGCAATCTATCGAAATTAAATGTAGGATAAAAAGCGAGGTTTAGGATGCTAAATCCCCCCATCGTTAGCTTGTCATTTTCAAGTATAGATTTAACGATTGAAATAACATCAAAAGATGCAACACACATAAATACCAAAATCAATCGAATATTTATGAAAATTATAACTTTTAATTCACAAAAACAATCCTAAAATATTACGCTCTTTCAAAACCGTAAGAGGAAAGAAGCAAAACATTCATCGTATTAAAAATTTCTTTAATCACGATGAATAAATGCCTCGATTATGTTCATTAAAGAGCTCGATATAAATTTCATGTCCGAGATAATGAGAAAAGCATGACTAGTTCTCATATCTTAGATGTCAATCAGTACTCACGAGATTGACAAGAACGAGTAAACATTAAACATCAAAGCATCTAGAACACAGTAACATCCTAAACATAGATCTACATTTATAAATGAATGCTTTGGATGAGATTCATTAGATTCCCACTTTCAATAGAATTTAGCCACACATGATTGAAATAAACAATATGATTGAGTTAGAATATGAAAATAATATTAAAATATCGTCAAAATGTTTCAACAACTTTTCATAAGCAATTTAATTCAATTACAATCATTCTTCAATTCAGAAAACGAAATTTATCTAAGTCCTAAAGCTAAGTAATGAAGAAAAATGCTAAGGGAATATGAAGGATGAAAACATAGAATACCTAAAAAAAATGTTAAGTAAAATAAAAGCTGCTAAACATAATTGTCAAATTTGCTTAAATAGGGTCCCTACTTGAGATTTCGAAATTCAAAATCGATCGATTAATTAATTATATACATCACAGAGAGCAAATTCTGACTATATTTCATAAATATAGATCTGATCGATCGAGAGTCATGGTCGATCAATTGATTATTTACGAATATCTGGGTCTAAAAGTTCCTTTGCTCCAATGTTCCAACGTGGATCATTTTTATGCTCTTTTATACCCTCAAGTGCATCCAACGATTATATTTTTCTGAAACACTTAAAACTTTACAAATTTGTCAGCTTGTCCACATCGGATGGCTAAATGTAAGTTTTAGGGGGTGAAATCTGATTATATTTCACCACTCATCAATAGGGTTTTACTCTGATGCTAAATCACATGCCATGTGACATGATGAACTCAAAACAATACATGTTTTGAGTTGATCAATCATAGGGCATGTGATTTAAAAATAGTAATTATTATATTTTAACGTTTGTGACCTTTGTTTTTTGGATCAAAGATAAGGTGATGCCTAACCAACTTGATGCATTAGTGTTGGATATCTTTAACCACCTTTTCAATGATGGATATATATAAGATCATGCACATACTTTGTTTGTTGCACTTGATTGATCCAGTCTGTGTACTTGATTGATCCAGTCTCAGTTGCCCTAACACCCCATCCTTCTAGTGTCATATGGTGCTCAACTGATCTTGAGGCAGAGTCCTGACCCCCCTACTTACAATTTTATATATAAATAAATATGTTGCATGTGTAAGCGTACCACGAGGCAACTCCGCAACTGTAGTGATATACACAATTAGATGAAAAAAATTTCACCATCAGCAATTAATGTTTTTAAATTTATTATTATCAGTGAAAAGACACGTGCATCGCACATGCTCAAAAGCCTAAATAATTCCTTATATGATCATGACCCACCTACCCGAGTGAGATGTTATTGCCGGGTAGAAAACATCTTTAAAAGCAACTCAAGAACCCTTCTGACGGTATGCCACAATCACGTTCAATTTTGTGATTGGGTTGCATGTGGATTATATCTTTAACCATTCGATAAGTGGGTCATGATCTCAAGATTTATTGTGTCAACATCATCTGATTCAATGTAGTCGACGTTGTTAACACTGAAATCATCAATTGCGAGACAGAATCTTTCGTAGCAAAGATAGAGCCCAAAAATATTTGGTGGAAATCCTATTCCCATGAAATCCAACTCAGGGTACCTTCATTTACAATGAAAGATTCTTCCTTCTTAATCTAGGTTTTAGGTGCTTAAACATTTGACTGCGGAGATGATTTTTTGCCCAATTATTCCATACAATGGACATTGAAATCTTAGGTTGGAGAAGTGTACCATGTGAAAGCAAAATCTAATCGTTGGATAAGTGGGCCATGATTTGAAGGTCTATTATGTGAAAGATTGAGACAAATATCTCTATCATTTGAGTCAGAATAATGAGTGGTGTTAGCGATGAAATTATTAGTTGTGGGACGAAGTCTTTGGTTGCAAAAGTAGTACTGAAAAATCCTTAATTTGTAAATCCAGGTTAAAGAGAAAACAACACAAAGCAACTCAGGAAGATTCACAAAGGGTATCTTCATTTACAATGCAAGATTCTTCCTTCTCAATCCTTAATTTTTAAATATTTGAATTCTTTAAATCAGATAATAATCTGGCACATAATGAAATCTAAGTTGACATGATTCTAGAAAAGCTCTCAGAATCACCAGAACAAGGATTAAGAGAATGACATTATTGTACATTCACCTATTTAGAGGCAAAAAGATCCATAGAATCTACTCGCTGCCTGATGGGTGGGGGAGTGGGGACAAACTAAAGAGTCCGTGAGATTATTAAAAAACTCAACGATCATACAGCTGATTGAGGCCGTATGATTAACTTTCTCGTCACCCTTTGTGTCACCAAATCATTCAGTCAATGGGGCATTCCTTGGATGGGCCACACAGAAAATTGTGATCATCGGCATTTGATCAGTGTGACCCCACTCAAGGAATTCCCCATTGGGTGGGCCACACTTATCGTATGGAGAAGGTACCCTTATTTTTCAGCTGGACTTGTGACCAACATTACTGAAATATTTGTTATGACCTAATATCAAAAGATGCGGACCATCTGGCATCATATTAAAACCTCATCTATTTGGGGTCGACAATATTGTATCTAGATCGAGCTAAATATGTTACAATCTGGATCAATCCGGACCGAGCTTAGATTTAGTGTTCCAATACTACTTTTATTTTATTTTAAGAGATAAATGGATGGAAAGACTTTCACAACTACTTATAAAAGTGGCAGTAATTGTCCCCCACAATTGCCTTAAAACCAAACATTACTTTTATTTTATTTTGTTTATTTGTTTATTTTAATTTTTTTATATGAACATTTTGTCGAGACAGTCTCGAGAATTAAGGAGTAGGCACCATGGATCAAAATTTCGGCCGAGACGAAAAAATACATTTTCTCGCTAACCCTCCAAAAATTTGAAATTATTGGCGGAGATCACACATTTGAATTTAAAATTTTTTTTAATAGGGTTTAAACCCAATTTTTGCAACAGAAAAAAAAAATATTTTTTTTCTTTTTTTTTTTAATAGGGTTTAAACCTAGTTTTTTGCAAAAAATAAACCCCATTTTTTTTTTCCTTTCTTTTCTCCATTTGTTTCTCTAAAAAAAAGAAGAAGAAGGAGGTACCTGGCTGTTTCCCTAGCCCACGAAATTAGTTTTTTATTTTATATTTTCCTTTCTTTCTTTCTTTCTTTCTTTCTTTCTTCTTCTCCTCCTCTGTTTTTTTTTTCCTGCGAATGGTGTTTGCGTGTAGGTTTAGAAAATGAGTTTGGGTTTAGAAGAGAGAGAGAGAGAGAGAGAGAGAGACGGGTTTGAGTTTCGTGGGGTTTTAATAGGAGAGAGACAGAGAGAGATGGGTTTGACTACAATAAATCATATGCACACACTTTTTAAGTGATTGCACCGAGGTAAAAGAAGACTTTATTTTAGGGACACGTGACATGTGAAAATGCAATCTAGACCGTCTGATATAAAGTTCATGATCTATAGATCCTTCGTGGATAAGATTGGAGCAAAACACAATATTTATCATATGATCTACTGTTATCAGTCGTTGAATAAAATAATAGCCTTTGACTATATTTAATCACATGATGAAGATTATAATTCGTGCCAATCTTGTCCACTAAGGATCTATAGATTATGAATTTTAGATCAGACGGCCCAGATTACGTTTTCACGTATCACATGTCCCTAAAATACAAAGTCTTATTTTAACCTTGGTGCAATAACTTAACAAGCGAGTGCAAGTAATGGATCCCTAAATATAATAAGAAGGGGAGCCATTACTTGCAGACATTTTTCAAGTGATTACACCGGATTTAAAGAAAGACATGGTGTTTTAGGGACATGTGATATGTAAAAATGCAATATGGGCCGTCTGATTTGAAGTTTATGATCAATAGATCTCTGGTATATAAAATTGGAGCAAAGCACAATACTTGTCATATGATTTATTGTAGTCAACTATTGAATTATATAATACCCTTTGATTCCATTTAATCAGCTTGAAAATTATATTTTGTTCTAATCTCTTGCAATCAATATCTTTAAATCATGGCCTTCAAATCAAATAGCTTAGATGGTGTTTTTACATAGTAGAGGTCGCCAAACTTGCAAGTCTTTCTTTTAAATTTAGTGCAATCCGATGCAATCACTTGAAAAGCATGTGCAAGTAATGGCTCCCAATAAGAAGCAATCAAAGGGTTTTAAGGGGTTGCAGTGCACATATGGGCACTTTTAGAGATTGCATGAGCGGTAATAAAGGTACCCATATATATATATAGAGGTACGCAATATTTCACACAGTAGATCTTGAGATCATTGCCCAACTAGCAAACAGTAAGATTTTGATTCCACGTGTCATACATCCCCAAAATGACCCTGATCATTGGTGTATCATGAGAAGGGTTCTCGGGTCACTTGAGATTTATTCAATTTAAAATCAAAATCTGACCGTCTGATATGCTTTGCATGAGCTCAAGATCTATTGTGTGATCAAAAATTAGCTTCACTAGTGTAAATATGTATTTTAACAATGTTAAAGAGTTAAAAAAAACGAATAAAATAAAGTTCGACAAAGTTCAGTAAAGTTCAGAGCATATTTTAAAGTTCGGAACATATTTTCAAAAAAATCTGAAATTTACCAAAATTTTGACCGACATTTACCAAAATTTGGACTAATTTATGGTTTGGGTCATGAACGAAACCGAAACCGAAACCAAAAGCGAGATTTTGATCCATGGTAGGCACGCATACACATGTGATAGTTGGGTTTAAAATGTGTATTATAAACCCATGGTATAGTACTGATATAAGTTATATATGTTAGAATTTTCACTGATATAGACTGGAACGCACAATTAAATAAAAAAGTATATGAAACAAGCAACAAGCATACCTGATTTCTACTATAATTAATGCACCGATGATCTCTACCAGCGAATTTGAGTTCATGTTACCTCTCATATTCTCTAGGTTCAACCTCTAGGTGAGAATAAGTTAGGTTAAGAGGAAGAGGGGATGGCGGTCTCTTTAAATAGCCACCTCACTTTCTTAGCTCATCAAGGAAGGAGAGTGGAGGCTATTTATCTCCAATTGCCTCGAGATACGTGTGGTCAAGATTCCAACCAAGTTTTTTTGTGAAAACCCAAAGATGGGTTAAGTTGTTGACCACAAATATTAAACATTCTCCCACTCATTGTCACTAAATCGGGGTTCGGCAATAGTTCAACGATGTTAAAATTCAGAAAAATCCAGCAAATCCGGAAAGTTTGGGGAAATATTCAGAGGAAAAATTGGTGAGAAAAATTTTAAAATAAAAAGATTTAAAATTTTAAAAAAATTTAAAATAATCGGGGTTTGGCAATAGTTCGACAATGTTAAAATTCAAAAAAATCCGGTAAATCCGGAAAGTTTGGAGAAATATTTGGAGGAAAAATTAAAAAATTAAAAAATATATATATATATATTAAAAAAAATTAGTTTGTCACAATTTTTTGAAAAATTCAGGAATTATTCGGGAATAATTCGCGAATTTTTGTGATCAAGCGAGTTTTCGAAAAATTAGCGAATAAATTTGGGGGACCCAAGGATCAAAATTTCGGTTTCGTGTTTGGCCGAAACCAAAAATTTGAACTGAAATTTCGGCCAAAAACCGAAAATTTGGCCGAAATTTTGAATCCCATACAAATTTAGACCAAAATTTTGGTCCAAATTATCATTTTGGTGGGGACCGAAGTCGATAATTTCGGTCGAAATTTCGATCATTTTGGCCGAAATTTTGATCCTTGGGGGGACCTAAAATTCATGATTTTTTTAAAAATTCGGCGATTTTTGTGACTATACTGCCACTTGGTCCACACTCTAACTCATCTGAAAAATAATTTTGAAACGACTCTCTGGGTTAACAAACTTTGAAAAACGGATGACCATCCATTTAATTTTGAAAAATCATTGATCCCCACTATCTCGATGCTATTTAACGACCACTTAGGGTAAAAAATACTATTAGTAAAAGATCATGGCGCATATAGTATTCCATCTTATCGAATCGATACTAGGCAATCTATAGTCAGAAAACTAGCATCATTAATGAACTTAAGCCTTTACTTAGTGATACCAGACAACTCACATATCTGTGCAGTTCCTATATTCGTCAATATTTCATATGACATTCCTGATAAATTACTAACTCCTCGCTTGTGACTATTCATCACTAAACTATCAAAACGAAGGTTTACTGACATGGTGCATAATCACATATAGCCCAAGCAAATTTAGGTATAAGGAGGTACAACCTCACCACTCTACCATATGATACAATATCCATGTAAATGATTAGAGTATAATCACATATACTCTCAATAGCACATGCGCAACAATAAATGACATGATGCATCAACAATAAAAGAAACTAACTAATACTGCAGAGACAACTCTCACTAAAATTGTGCAGTCAAACTCTACTAAGTTGATATAAACATCACAGTTCTAAGACTCGTGACAATTACCAACTACTATTAACTCCCACTGACTTAATCATTCCTTAAAATTAGTAAGTTCCTGGCAAAAATAATTTAATCGTAACCACATTAATTATCCTTAAATTTTAAACGTATCATATCCATAAAATATCAACTAAAAATTATTAGATTTATCTAAATATTTAATTACAAAAATAAGGTTTGAATCTCAATTTTTGTATTCCAACTTTTACCTATGTCAATATTTCTGTTTGTTGCTCTAAATGTTATTTTATTGTAGTTCATCTCAAATAAGTCAATATAGCGGAAGCAAATAAATTATGAGGTAAATCACAAAATCATCTCTAAATTAAAAACATTAATATTCTCAAATATGTTCTAATATATTTCATTTTCATCACATCTGAGGTGATCCAAGTTTCGAACTCACTTACCAATGCACAAAACACTATCGTCATCCTTACTTATCTCATTTATCGTATCATAGAATACTAGTTACAAGCTATGTCAAAATAGTTAAATCTTTTTTAAGCCCAACACCATTTAAAACTTTCAAAATTATGACTGCACTAAGAAGTGATTATATATGACAAGATAACAATAACAAATATGTCATTATACTTCTACAAGTTATCAAATATTTTGACCATACATCATTGACTATTTTTCGTGAAACACGTCACGATCATATTTATGATGGATCTATAATCATATGTTACTGACTATTCAAGATATACCCGAACCATATGTCATATATCGTCTAAGAGAATTATGTTATGACTATATGTCACTAAAAGTTCATAAAAAACTATGACTATATGTCAGTAACTAACCTTCAAGGACTTAACTCGAACTTAGGGTCAGATTTGAATTAATTAGAGTGACAGTTATGTGTAAACTTTCACTCTATGGGATAGCCCAATTGCATCGTCTCTGCATCACTTTTGGTTAGAAACTTCGATATGCAATTTACTTCCCAGGACTGTGTTTAAGAAAACACGCATAAACCCAATCACTCGTGTTATACGGTTGATCCAAACTCTCCATCAACTTTGGTCAGAAAGATCACCCTTCACTCCCTTAAATACTTATAATTATTCTATTCACCATACTTACATGAAATCCTGATATCAACTTTAGCCAGAAGTTAGAGATCTCATACAAGCATGTTTCGACTCGATCTTAATGAGACACAAGTCTCAATTTTCAAGAGTTACTCAACCTATGTAGATGGTCACCTTCGGGCAAAACTTAGCCTATTTCATACTACGTACTCATATCGAAGCGAGGATCAAAATTTCGGCTGAAATTATCGGTTTTAGTCCCCACCGAAACGATAATATGGGACTGAAATTTCGGTCATAGTTTGTATGCGATTAAAATTATCGACCGAAATTTTGGTTCAAATTTTTAGTTTCGGTCCCCTCCGAAATCGAAATAAAATCCAAAATTTTAATCCTTGTATTGAAGTAACTTAAATCTTTGACTAACATACAGATTTTAGTAATTCGTATTGAATCTTGAACAACAATCGAACATATGTTTTAGTTGGTTTGATCATGTTTTTGTTTTTTAACTTGAATTTGACTTGAGTTGATTATAAAATTGTTTTGGTTATAATTTGATGTTATGAGTTTGATTTTGGTGTATAATTAATTGATTTCTATCTACTTAACAAGATTTACGCAATGAATTAGTCATTATGAATGTTTGAGATCACTATAAAGTATTTTTGAAAAGTTTCTTTGAATGATAACAAACTCATCTTAAGTCTATTTTAAGCAATATAATGTTATTTTCTACAAATTTATGGGCTCCTCGTATTGGACTAGAAAAGAGTTGTGTTTAGAGTTTAGACACTATTTATATATATTATCTTGGCTTAATTATTCTTACACTATTAATTTAGCTCAAGTTTAATATCATTTTATATTATATTGATAAATAATACTAGATCTGTCACATGCATGCCTACAGAATCTTGTACCGGGTGAAGGGCAACTTGTCAAATAAAGGTTTTCAAAATAAGTTTACGTTGTGATGTGAGTACAAAGATAAGTATAACAAACACACAAAAACCAACCCCAAATACCCTTCATGCATAAATCTCTTAATGTGAATCACTATCTATGATGCTTGTTGAAGACACCAAAGCCTCTTATATTATATCATATAAGAGGCTCCACGTGCATTCCCACGAGGGTCTTTTAGAAAAGAAAAGTTCTTTTACTCTAGCGAATAATTAGACCAAAAGTTGAAAAGGACAAAACACCATTTTACTAGAGCAATTCTTTAACCCATAAATTAAAGCAACTCAACCACTGCCGTGCACTGTCGCAGGACCAAACATGTCATGTCGATGCAACTAGTCAACGATCAGTTGCCGGTCTCCGGCCTATGCGATAGATACAATCAAGATCAAAATTTTGAGTTTCATTACGGTTTTGGAGGGGTGGAAACCAAAAATATGAATCAAATTTTAATCCCATATTAATTATGACCAAAATTTCGATCTTATATTATTGTTATGGTGGGGACCGAAATCGATAATTTCGGCCGAAATTTTGATTCTTCGGTAAAATTAGAAACTTGGACAAAAAGAAAAAACTTTGTAAATCCTAACTTAGGGCAAACTCAAATCTGAGCAAAAGCTAAACCCTCATGCAACAATAATCTTTCCTATAAAAGAATCAAATTTTCAAGTTGAAATATAAATCAAACTATATTTTTTTGTTGTATTTGATAAGGCAAAAACTACGGATCATAATTTTAAATCAATGGTACATGTCTAGGAAACAAGTTGTCAGACTCTGATACTAATTGTTAGAATTTTCACAGATTTAAACTTGAATCACACGATCAAATAGAAAAATATATGAAACAAGGATACATTGATTTCTACTATGATTAATGCACTTATATTCTTTAATTGCGAATATGAGCCTACCTTACCTTTTACCTTTTCTAAGTTTAGTTTCTAGATTAGGTTAAGAGGAAGAGGGGACGGTGGTCTCCTTAAATGGTCACCTCACTTTCCTAACTCATCAATGAAATAGCGTGGAGACTTATCACTTCTATTAGGAAACTACTTGTCTCCTATCACCTCGAGATACGCGTGGTCAAGAGTCCAACCCAATTTTTTTGTGAAAATCCAAAAATGGGTTCAATTGTTGACCACAAATATCTAACAATATAATCTTAATTATAAAGAAGTTTTTGGTAGGACTGTGCAGAAATTGACCCGAGCTGACCAAATCGACTAAAACTGACCCGAATTTTGATTTGATTTCGGTTTTGGGACATATCGGTTTGGTTTTGGTTTTAACGTTAAAAAATTGAAACTGAACCGATAAGAAACCGATAGTGGTGCATGCCTGAGATTGAAGTTCTGTGAAGTTATTAGGATCTCGATATAATTTTTTTATTATCTGCATGCATGTATTTAGATGAATCTTGTTCATGCATTGCCTTCTGAATTGGTTTGTGGAAAATATGCTCCAGTAATTTAAGTTCTCTATTTTGATCTCTGATTTCTCTCTTAATGCAAAAAATCTGAATATATATACAAGTTGTAATGTAATGAAAATATGAAATAGCTATGAAGGGTCATGTGTTATGAATCTGGTCGATTTGGACAATATATGTTGGCAACTCATATCATGCATTTGAAAAATGCTCGACATTTCACAGATTAGAGGATTGCTAAATGGATGGTTGAAAATTTTATGATCAATTGTCTGAAATTTGATATGCAATTAAATGATTAGGGTTGTTTGACATTTTACTTTCGAACAGTCTTCCATCGAATGGCGGCCTACCTGTGGATGATTGGACTGTAATACTGTATGGATTCATGCCGTCGAGACCTACTAGTGTATACTAATAATCGGTGCATCTGTCCATCGATCGGGACTGTTCAATAGGTGTATTAATTTCTTGAAAATGTTCTTAACCATCTGATTAATTACCTACTTTTGGATGGTTAATAGCGAATTAGCGATATAGACAACAGCCTACAAAGCCTTAATTGATCTGACTCTTATGAATTGGCAATGACTTCCTAATAATAAAAAATTAAAAAAAAATTAATGTTTAGAAACCGAAAATCAACTGAACCGATAACTATCGGTTCGGTTTCGATTTCGAACCTTATCGGTTCGGTTTCGATTTCATAAAATAGAAACCGATAGTTATCGATTCGGTTTCGATTTTGCCCCAAAACCGACCCGAACTGACCCGATAACACCCTTAGTTTTTGGTACCGCTAATAGTCATGTCGCTATTGGTACCAAAAACTGTCGCTATAGAAACAACAAGTTTTTTTGTTAAAAGCGGCAGTTTTTAGTATCGCTAATAGTCTTATATATTTTTTGTAGTCAAGGTTATATAATCTTATTATTAATGAAATTTTCTTTAATCAGTTTGTTCAACCAAATCTTATCATGTGTGTACTTTGTAACGCATGGATCCCATACTCCGCAATATTGTTAGCCTTCTACAGTTGTCAATCGGTTGGGTCAGGTTAGATCAAAATCTTGGATGCCCGATAAGAAATTGGCATATGTCTGGTCTGACTCGATTGACCCAACATGATCTGTCAGGTATAGGCCCAACCCACCCGATCGGTCAAGAGTATAAGCCAAATCATGAATCAAAATATCGTCCGATACGATAAATAGGGTTTTTCTCGGGCCTCTTAAAAAATAGTCAAATTATTGTTCGTATCGTCTAATGTATCAGCCGTATCGTCTGATAATTTCAAGTTATCGTTTTGTTTGTTTTATTTTTATTTTTATAGCAAAATATCGAAAAGTATCGTCCAGAATCGATACGTATCGATTTTAAGGTTGGACGATACTCATCGATTTTTCAAAATTTTGATCAATGGGCCCAGCTGACCGAAAACTCGACTAGATCCTTAAGTTTTTATTTAAAAACCCATCCCCGATTAAAAACCCTATGTTTACTTAAGTTTTTATATAAAATATTAGGTAGGATTGATCCAACCCAGCTTGACCTTTTAATAGAGACCCGGTCAAACTTGACCCTATATAATAATATAAAACACAAGCTGGGTTGGTCAACTACATGGGCAACCCGACTTGTTGACAGGCCCCAGAGCCTTTTTCCCTCATTACAAAATTTGTTGATATGTAAATCTTGAAGGCTGATGAGTTCTTATTAGGTGGCCAACGCATCAATCTCACTCCCACCAATGAGAGCGTTTTCCGAGGTTTTCCGAGGCCTGACCTATGTTGGGAGTTTTTCTCGACAATTGTGATTTATGAACTTTTTCTAATAACAGCGACTTTCTAATTCATTAGCAACATGCTTAGAAATGCTCAAATTCAAAGTTAAAGGCAAGGAAAGTGAAAACTCATAAATACAAAAAACTAAGTTTTCTCTGGAGAGCTCAAAAAAAAAAAAAAAAATCTGATCAAACTCAAGAACACATTCAAAAGATACTACGAATTTTGGTAAACTTACGATCTACAAGATTCTTAAGATTCTGAGCTTTTTTGAAGAAAGCCTTGAGAGTGCGAAGATACTTAAGAATAGTACCAAATAATTTAAAGGCCAAAAGCCTATTTACACTAATGTGTGCAGGGGCGGACCAACTTTGGGGCAATGAGGGGCAGCTCCCTCCCCTTTAACTTTGAAAAAAACTTAAACAATATGTATATTTGCAGCTCAAGATTCTTCCTTTTCAACCCAGATTCATATGATTAAACCATTGACGGTTTTGAATTAGATGAAGAGGATCATTTTTCCCTTGATCTTTGAAAAATTAGATCTTGAGATCATGAACCTACCACCAGATAAACTTGGATTCCAAGTGGCACACATTCCAAAAAATAAACATGATCATAGGCATACATCATATGTGTTCCGGAATCAATTTTCGAGATTTGTGCTACATTGAATTTGAATCTGACCGTTTGATGGTAGGCCCATAATCTTAATATCCATCAGGGCCGGTCCTGGACCAAGGCAAGCCAGGTGGCTGCCTTGGGCCCTTGATTTTTAGGGGCCCCCAAATCCCAAGGTTGCTTTAAAACTTAGGTTTGAAAAAATTAAAAAAATAAATTTATACACAGATAAATGGCCCCCGTCTCCTATCTCCTCTCTAGCAATTTTCTCTCTCTAAACGACTAAACCCAATACCATACCCTCTCCAGTGATTCTCTCTCTAAACCCAAACCCTCTCCAACGATTCTCTCTCTAAACCCAAACCCTCTCCACTGATTCTCTCTCCAAACCCAAACCCAAACCCTCTAACGATTCTCTCTCTCTAAACCTAAACCCTCCAGCGATTCTCTCTCTAAAACCAAATCCAAACCCTAACCCAAACCGGCAAACCCAAACCCTAACCCTCTCCACCGATTCTCTCTCTAAACCCAAACCCAAACCCTCTAACGATTCTCTCTCTCTAAAGTCTAAACCCAAACTGTCCAGCGATTCTCTCTCTAAAACCAAATCCAAACCCTCTCCTCTCTAGTCCAAACGACCAAACCCCCCCCTCTCTATCTCTCTCCAGCGGCTAGGGCCAGCGCCTCTCTCTCTCTCTCCAGACTCCAAGTCTCCAAACCCTCTCTTCTCTCTCCAGGCCTAGCGATTTTCGTGATTGACTGATTGGAGGCTTGAAGTTGGAGTTGCTCTGCTGCTCATCTAGTCATCTGCTGATCATAAAACCAGGTATGAGGTTTTATGATAATCATCAAATGCTGCTACTTTGTACATGAGTAATTTGTTTCCTAGTTGTGACGTCTGCTCTTCAGGGCTAGCTATATAGATTCTCTTATTTAATTCTAATGAGAATGGTTCCCAGAAATCTGCTCATAAAAAGACAAAAGGAAAAGGTCGGTATAAATAAAAAGACAAAAGGAATAGGGTTGGTATAGTGGCATTAGGTACTCTATCTATATCTATGATTGTAAAAGCTTGAGATGGGAGGCCCACGGCAACTTAATTATGACCATATAAATTGGCGAAAGTTCATTTTTTAACTTCCATTGATTTTGTGCTAAAATAACTACTTTTTACTAAAAACATACAAATAACTTTGACAAGTGCTGCTTTTGCTACTTTTCAAGATTATATTAATTCCTCTAACACAAAGGAAACATTCTTAAACAAAGTTTTGTGGTTGACTGGTTGTCAATAGGAAGCTAGTCACCATTTAAAATTTGATGAAGCAGAGACTAATGTTAATCATGGTTTCAAATATCGATCAGTCTTATTATCCGATGCATATCGGCCCATATGTATCAAAAACTTAGCTGCTTAGAAGTAGTTTTGTGTTTCTATCTCTTTTATTGGGTTGCTTAGAAGTAGTTTTGTGCTGATATAAGCTACTCTTTTTTATCGATAATCATCAATATATTAGAAAACTTAGCTGCTTAGAAGTAGTTTTGTGTTTCTACCTCTTTTATTGGGTTGCTGTCTTGTCATTTGTCAATAACATACAGTGGGTTGTTGAATTTGATTGTTGAGTTTGATTAATTCTGTGTTCAATGCTTCGATTTGAAGCTTCAAGTTCTTAATATAATGAAAAGCTTCAAGTTCTTAATATTAACAAGTTCTTGATTTGCTGGTTTTGTTGCTAAATTTTGATGGTTTTGTTGCTTGATTTGTTGGTTTTGTTGCTTAATTTATGATTTGATGATTTTGTGTGTTGTTGTTGCTAAATTTTCAGTGGTTAATTAATAATTTCTGATTAGCAAGTATTGATAAAAATGTGTGTTTGATAGGGAAAAAGGTAGAACAGTGACAGTTAAAAAAATGAGATAAATTAGGGCAAAAAGGTAGTTATATATATGGTATTAACAACTTAGTGCCCCTTATTTTTATTTAAGAATTTATTTATTATGTCAATAATTAAATGATAGACATTGATGTTTGTTTAAGAAATATTCATTTATTTGAGAAATGAATCTTTTTTTTTCGAATGCATCGTTATATATATGGTATTAGCAACTTATCTTTGTCCTAATTCATGTTTGTAGTTGGGAAACACCGTACTCAAAATCATGTCTAATAGAAGCTATCCTTCTAGAGCTGAGAAAAGAAAAAGAAAACAAAAGATAGAAAAATTTATTCAGTCTCAAGAAGGAGCCATTTTCAAGTTCTTTGGAAGTAGTAAACAAACAGAGCTCGAAAACTTGAGCAATAAGAAAGAATACGAGAATAATGAAGAACATGAAGGCCAAGACTTGATGAATGAAGGGGAACATGATGGTGAAGAAGAAAATATAAATGAGAATGAGAATGAGATTGATAATAGCAACTGTTGGCCTTTAAATATATATGATCCGAACAATTGGAACAATGTCCAACAGAGTCTTAGAGACTTCTTAGTAAAGAAGGGTCCTTTGAGAGATGAGAATGAAATTTTTTCGAGAAATATTTATGGTAGGAAGTTTTCGTCTTCTCATTACATGCGACAATTAGCAAATGGAGAAAAGAATGATAGAAAATTGTTAGTATATTCAAATACTAGCAAAAAAGTTTATTGTTTCAGTTGCAAGTTATTTTTCACGGAAGGAATAACTACTCAATTGGTTAAAGAAGGATTCAATGATTGGAAGAATATAAACGAAAGATTGAAAAGTCATAAAAAGACTAGAAAACATATTACAAGCATGAGCAAATGGATTGAGTTGAGTTTGAGATTGAGAAAGAATGAGACAATTGATCAAGATGTCCAAAAAAAAAATAAAGAAAGAGAAAGAACATTGGAGGAGTGTATTGATAAGGATTGTTTCCATCGTGAAGACTCTTGCATCCAAGAATATAACATTCCGAGGAAATAATGAAAAGATTTATCAAGAGAGGAATAAAATCTTTTTGAGTATAGTTGAAATGATAGCTGAATTTGATCCAATAATGCAAGAGTACCTTCGACGAGTCCAAAATAAAGAAATTCATTATCATTATCTAAGACACAAAATTCAGAATGAATTGATACAAATGATGGGAGATACAATAAAAATTACGATTATTCAGAAAATCAAAGTAGCAAAATACTATTCGATAATACTTGATTGCACTCAAGATATTAGTCATGTAGAGCAAATGTCTCTTGTTATAAGATGTGTTGATGAGTCACCAAGTCAAATACAAGTGAAAGAGTTTTTTCTAGAATTCTTGAAAGTCAGTGATACTTCTAGGCAAGGGCTTTTTAATGTTCTTGTAGAAGTTTTGAAGACTCTTGAACTTAATATTGATGATATAAGAGGACAATGATATGATAATGGATCCAATATGAAAGGAAAACATAAATGTGTACAAGCTTGAAATAAATCCTAGAGCATTTTACACCCCATGTAGTTGTCATAGTCTAAATCTTGCACTTTCTGATATGACGAACTCTTGTTCTAAAGCGTCAACATTTTTCGGTGTAGTACAATGTATATACACGCTCTTTTCATCTTCTACAAAGCCGTGGCAAATTTAACGGATAATGTGAAAAGTTTTATAGTTAAAGGATTATCACAAATACGTTGGGAGAGTCGAGTTCAAAGTGTTAAAGCAAAAAGGTATCAAACTTTAGAAATAAGATATGCTCTACTTATGCTGGCAGAGTCTACTTGTGAAAATGACAACAAAAGTACTAGTGAAGCACAATCCCTTGCAACAAATGAACTTGAGAGCTATGAGTTCTTAGTAGTTATGATTATTTGGCACAATGTATTGTTTGCTGTGAATATTGTTAGCAAGTTTCTTCAACAAGAAAGTATGAATATTAATATTGCTATCCAACAGTTAGAAAAACTCATTACCTATTTTAAAAGGTATAGAGAAAGTGGGTTTGTGGAGGCCCTAATTGAAGCTAAAGAAGTTGCGACTCAAATGGGGATTGAGCCTATTTTTCGTGAAAAATGCATTGTTCAGAGAAAGAGGTAGTTTGATGAGGATGCAAGTGAAGAAATGTCACAGTTAGCTGAAGAATCGTTTAGAATTAATTACTTCACTTATATTATTGATCAAGGTCTTTCATCAATTGAGCATAGGTTTGAACAGTTTAAAACATATGAGCAAAATTTTGAACTTTTGTTTGATTTGAAAAAGTTAGGTTCGGTCAGTGAAGAATGTTTGAAGACTTTTTGCTTAAATCTTGAATATGTTCTCAAACATAAACAACATATTGATATTGATGGGCTAGATTTATCTTCAAAATTGAACGTCTTGAAAGTTATTTTGCCGAAAGAAGTGAAAACGCCGATTGAAGTGCTACATTATTTGAAGCAAATGAAAGATTGTTATCCAAATGTCTGGATTGCTTATAGGATACTGCTGACTATATCAGTTACTGTTGCCTTTGGTGAAAGAAGTTTTTCTAAACTGAAGTTGATCAAATTATATCTTCGGTCAACGATGTTACAAAAAAGATTAAATGGATTAGCTATGTTATCCATTGAAAATGATATGGTGGATAAGATTGACTATACAACTTTAATCAGTGACTTTGCCGCTAAAAATGCGAGAAGAGAAAAATTTAAATAAAATTTTGTAGTATTGCATTTACGTGTATTGCATTTTCTTGTTGTATTGCATTTTCGTTTAATATTTACTTGTATTAAATTCTTAGTTACATTTTCAAATTAGATATGGTAAAATAGAATGAGTATTATTTAATTTGTCAAAAAAAAATTGTGATGAATTTTTTATATATTATAAAGTACTATGAAATAGGGGCCCCATTTTAAGAACCCACCTTGGGCCCCCAAAATGTCAGGGCCGGCCCTGATATCCATTGCGAAGAAAAATAATCTCTGTCATTTGATTTAAATCAATCAACTCGTTAAACACATAAAACTCAGGATGAAAAGGAAGAATCTTGGGTTGAGAATAAAGGTGCCTCTATTTAAATTAAACTCATATTGTTTAGTAGTTCATTACTCAACTTAAAGGTAAAGGGAAAGACTAAGAGGCTTTCGGCTCTAGCACTCGCTGCCCATTAGGGTACCTCCTCCCACGAACCTCTAACATCTTCGGCAACATCCAGTCACTCCGGAATTGACTCCGATGACATATATATATTTTTAAGGGTTTTTTAAAATGTTTCTCTTTATTTTTTATTTATTGATAGTTTATAGAGATGCAAGTTCAGGTAGCTGAACTGAACTAAAACCAAAATTTAAGATTTTTAGTTCGATCTAACCAAAATCGAAATCGAACTAAAATGGAAGCAGTTTGATTTTTTATTATTTTTTAAAATCGAAATTGAACCAAAACCTAAAACTTTTGATTTTTTAGGTTTGCTTTCGGTTTGATTATTTTTATATTTTAAGTTTTTTTTTAATTTTTTTAAAATTTTCTAATCCAACCAAAATGGTTTTCGATTTTCGTCACTTAAATTGAAATTGGACTATACTAGTACTGAATTGCACGTCCCCCCCCCCCCCCCACCCCCCACACACCGAATTGATTTTTGGGTCAATTCGGATCGGTTTGCTCGGTCTTCGAGTCCCCCCACCCCTTTCAGAAAATCCTGGCTACGCCCGTGTGTGGTAGAAAGAAGGAGATTCACCCGAACAGTGTCGTTCCCTGATGTTCGGGTAGGGTGCGAATGTCAGCTCAACATTTGATAGTGATTATAACTTTCTACAAAGCTGTATAAACGACGTACGTCCAAGAAACTAGACACGAGGAATTGACCTTTTAGATTGAAACTGGTAAGTCAAGATGCTAAAAGAATAGTCAGAGATATCTTTCACCTTCTAAGATAGTGATTGCACATGAATCCCATAGGAAAAAATGGGATTGACCCTATTAGATATACCTTTTTCGTGAAACCTCCTATATTTTCACTTTTAATCAAAACAACTAGCCCTAAGTCGAGTTAGTTACAGTTAGCATAAAAAGTCATAAATCAAAAAGTCATAAATATCTCTTCTTACACTTTTTTTTATTTTATATAATTTAAATTTTTGAATATTTGTACTTTTTTATATATATGCGATGTGAAATAAGATTTATGCCGTTTGATTTGAAAGTCATAATATAAAATTGATGATGTTAAAGATAGATATGAAAAAAAGGCGATATCATTTCTTAAAAAAATATATAAAATATAAACAGTCGATGCCGACTCTTTAAACAGTCGATATCGACTGTTTAAACAGTTGTCATCAACTATTTAGATAGTCGTTATCGACTGTTTAAAAAAAAAAAAAATTAGTCGTTATCACTTCTTTAAATAGTCGGTACCAACTGTTTAAAGAGTTGTCATTGACTGTTTAATTAATTATTATTTTTTTAAAGAAGTGACATCACTTTTTTTTTTTGCCAATCTTTAACACCATTGATTTTACATAGCGGCATAGATTATGTTTCACATCAGCGGCATAGATTATGTTTCACATCGCATAAATATAAAAAAATGTAAATATTTAAAATTTAAAATTTAAACTTATGTAGAACGAAAAAAAATGTAATAAGAGATATTTCTTGATTTGTTGTGGTAGCTGACATTGGCCCGGCTGAAGGGGAAAAGGCAAATCTGACAGGGTTGAATTGGAGAATTTCCCTTTTTCTGCATCCTCCGTTCCCACTGCACGCTGGCAAAAAGTATCTGACGGTCGAGATACTTTTTGACGTTTTCTGAAGGCAACAAAACTCCTAGAAAAGTGGCAGATATTAGATACATTTATGAACAACCTTATAATTGTGTGCTATGGTAAACATTTACACCTTGTTCCATTTCATTTAGTCTTTCATTAATCCTAGTTAAAGCGTTTAATCCTTATAACAAGTCATATTTTCTCTACACTAACTTTAAACCCACCCAGGAAAAGGGATCTCCAACCGGTTGTTTGTATGTTTTAAAGGTCAAAATTAAAGTACACCAACCGGTCTTATAATAAGCACAATTTTTTGGCTAAAATATATTTAATGATGGGATACAAGAATTGATAATAAATATGTGCTAAGTGGCCTGAAAGTGGACCGTCATAACACAATTGTTTAAAGGCGATTAGAATAGCACGACCTTAAAAGTATGGTATCAAATATTGGCCGATATCAATATGTATCGGTGATATGTATCGATTTTTTGGCAAACCGATATGTATCAGCTCTGATACGTATCAGGTATAGTATTATCGTTTTAAGTAAAAATATGGGTGAAAACATAATATTCCCCTATTACCCATTGATTTTAGGCATGCAATAAATTCAAATAAGGCAATAAAATTAAAACAAGGCAATTAATGTTTCTTTTGTTTTCAGTTTTCACTTTACAGTTTTCACCTCAATAGGTTACTTTGTCAACATAGCTGGCCCCTAGCGGTCTAGTAGCAGTTGTCAGCACTCAATTTTCACTTGTCACTTATCAGTTATCACACAAATAGATGGTGAGAACCGAGTTGCATAGAGTGAACATGCATAGAGTTATAACTTGTAACAAGTTGAACTGAGTTTTATCGAGTTAAAAAGATATAAATATATAATAAGTATCGGGTTGTATCCGTATCAATCGAGTCGTATCGGTCTATGAAGAACCAATACCCGATACTAATTCTGATTTTGACACCTTGCTTAGAAGTATAAAAGTATTGTGGGTACATGACTCTTCTTATTTGGACTGGGCTACTTTGGTATGTATGCAATATAGAGTCAATATGTCTATTGTTTGATACTTTGATGGTAAATCCACAAGCTAAAGATAATATGTTAATAATTAAACATCTCTCATATCATTCAAGGTAGTCAAACCATGATCGATCATGTTGCAATTCATTTTCAAACGACATTAACCTTATTGAATCACATGATAGACCTTTTTTTCATCTAATCATTACCATATCATCAAATGACACATGTTACTCTACATTACACATAATGCCAAAAGTGACCCCTCCATAATGCCATGGGAGATTTATACCAGTTCCAAAAAAAATTATACGATGGCTGATATGGGCAAGCTCACTTTTCTCTTCTCGCGCTTATAAGAACAAAATAAGGTGGTGTGTGGATAGAAATAGTTGGTTTGCACCGAAATATTTTTATTTTATTTAACTAAAAGATAAAAATAATAATGAGAAGTTAATCATTGAGAGCTCTTATGTCTAGAACCTACTGATCACTTGAATAAAAATTTTCATCTCTAGCCTTCAACACAAAGGATCCTGAGAGATGAGACTATGAGAGTACTATCAGACAATCAATTTTTTATTTTACTTCGCAGGAACATTTAAAAAGTGACTCTAAAATCACATGACATGCACAGACTCAAATGTTATATTAGGGACATTTTTTTCAATATCTATGCCACGTGGAATAAAAATGGATTGGATGATGGAGATTGTGTTTCACATCGCTCTTCCGCACTAGATTTTGAGATTATGTCGTAGCTATCAAATGGTCAATTTTTTATTCCATGTATCACATATCTCCAAAAATCGTCTTGTGAATCATATGACACATCACACTCAAACATGAATTTAAGATCATTGTTTGGAGATCTGACACATGAAATAAAAATTTGAACATTTGATCACTAGGATATGATCTCAAGGTCTCTGTGTTGAAGATCATAGTGAAAAACGATTTGCATCATCTAATTCAAAGCAATCAACAATTTTCAAGGGTTCTAAAACGTGTTCGCTTTTAGAGATTGCGTGGATGCGATGAGAGGTACCCTTCCACTTTCTTTGATTCGTTTGTGGGCAGCAAGAGTTGGTGTGCAACAAATAGTCTGCGGGATGAAAAACTGCGGTGCGCGTAGGTCTTCAACCCTAATCCAATGGAAGTTTCGAACGTTTGAAAACCGGGTACGCAAGATCTGACTAGTTTTTAAGAACTTAATTTCAAGTCCCTGTTCCGTGCACTCAACAATATAATTAGTCTACAACAGACAATCTACAGCCCTTCATCTCGCCAATTTGGTGGTAATATATCAACTTTTTACCTTATTTCATTTTTCTAAGGATAAAAGAAGATCCCCGGATAATGGATAAGAACCGTCTATCTACGCACCGAAACGGAAGGCTCTTATGAGATTCTAGAAGAGTAGTCTGTACAGATGTCAGCTTAATATGGCACACAATAATTCTAGCTCTCGGTTTTCTGGTCCCTCCCCTCCTCTATAAAATGCCCCTCACCAAAACCACGTCCCATATCTCATTCATCTCAATCTTCAGCTTCTCTCTCTTCTTTTTCATCAATCGCTCGAATTATAGATCATAGTTAATAAGCCATGCAAATGCAATACCACCTTTTTCTCTCTCCACGTACTTCCTCAAAACCGCTTTTCCCCAAAACGACACACACCCAACTCCGATTTATGGTTTCCGCGAAAGCAACATCAACAGCAACAGCAGAAAAGATGGCCACCATGTACGATCTGCTATCGGTGACCGAGAGCGCCGGTATTGACGAGATCAAAGCCGCCTACAGGAAGGTTGCCCGGAAATGGCATCCCGACACGTGTCGTTCGGATAACAGGGATTTCTTCACGCAGCAGTTTATAAAGGCTCGGGAGGCTTATGAGGTGTTATCGGATCCAGTGCTGCGGGAGGACTACGATTATCAACTTAAGAACGAGATCAACGGTGGTGGGATGTTGAGGAAAAGTAGGATCAGAGAGAGGGGTTATGGTGACTGGGAGGCACAATTAGAAGGGTTGAGACGAAAGTCTTCGTCTAGCCGTGCCACGTCATCTTGGGGGAGTCGGATGAGAAATAGGTAGTCTCCGTTCGTAAGCTCGCTCAGCCATTTTTCAGTTCCAAATTTTTTATTTCATCTTTTTTTTTTTTTTTTTTTGTAATTTTCATGGTGTAAATTACTCTTTGTTGTGTATATGAAATTTGGTAGCTTTCACGTGACCTTTTTCTAATCCGTACCGTTCACCCTTTTTGGCGTTGTCCGTGACCCCTGCGTTAGAAGATCTTAACCATTGGATTAATGGGCTATACGGGCGACGATGGATTTTGATTTATTTATTTTGTTTTCCGGATAACTACGACCTAAGTGTGTAGGCAGAAACTAATTTAGTGGTTTTGATATTGGCACTCCTTTGTCAGGCTTAATCAGGGGAGGGTTGGTGGGTGAAATTTATTTCCCTCATTGTTAGTCCATGTAGAGTGCTTTGTTGGATGGAATTTTTACTCCATGTCACTCAATATGAATGCTTTGTTGTATTGTGTGGAAGTTATCCAAGTGCTGCTTCTCGTCTTTCATAATCCCTGCTATGTGTAACCCATAGCTTATGATCTTAAGCCCGGCCTCCAATTAACTTTGGAAGCCGATGACCAAAATTTATTCATAAATCACTTTCGGTTTAAATAACTGAGCTCCATATTCATGAAATAACAGAAAAACCGATATAATACATGGCTGATGGGAGAATGCGCCAAGGGGGACTGCTTCACTAAATAGGGTTAAATTTTTTAAAATATTTTAAAAATTATATTTCTTTTAGGCGGTCATATTTGACTTTTTCAGAGGTCT
Source organism: Chloranthus sessilifolius (assembly GCA_021018995.1). NCBI lineage: Eukaryota > Viridiplantae > Streptophyta > Magnoliopsida > Chloranthales > Chloranthaceae > Chloranthus > Chloranthus sessilifolius. Next base: position 49,694,192 of record CM037584.1, on the reverse strand, counting down.
CTTTAAGTGTTTGATTTATTTTTTTCAGGACTATTTTATTTTACTAAAAAATGTTGGCCCTCGATAGTGTAGCGATGACTATAGCTCTCAATGGGTTGGATTAGGCCCGGGCTGGGGTTCAACCCTACCCTAACTTGCTCAAGCCGAGTTTCCAAAATTTTCAACCCGGCCCTAACTCGGGCTGCGATATACTCAGCCCAGGCCCAGCCTGATAGGAGCTGGGGTGTCTTTCCAAGCTTTTTTCGACCTTTTTTTTTTTTTTTTTCTAATAAAATTTGGTTGGATTATTTTTTCTAATCAAATTTGGTTGGGTTTGGCCGATTTTTTTTTTTCTAATAAAAGTTTGAAGAAGGTTAAAAATTAATTAAATAATTAAATGATTATATTAGCATTATAGAGGCTCAGTTACATGCTTTTATTCAAATATTTCATTTTAATTAATTACACAATGGTTATAACGGACAACGATTAATCTCATGACATTTAAGTAAATTATATTTAATTAAAATGAATTTTTTTTATAACTTTAAAACGATATATATATATATATATATTATCCGGACCCGGTGTTGGAACACTCAACTCAACCCTGGTCCGAATACCAGGTCGCGTTTGCTTGATAGAAAGTACCATTTTTTTCGATTCGGGTGTGGGCTAAAATTCGGGTCGGCTCGATCCATTGAAAGCCCTAGCAATGACACCTCGATAGCGAAGTACTGGTACCCCGGTAGCGAAGCTCTGACACTTCGATAGTGAGGCTCTGACACCTTGGTAGTGAGGCACTGACACCCCGGGAGAGAAGCGTTGACACCGGGTTAGCGAAGCGCTTGCACCCCGGTAGAGGGGAGAGCCCTACCACCCCGAGATAGAAACGCTAACCTTGATAGCGAGGCGCTGGCACCCCGATAGCAAGGTGTTGATACTTCAGGAGAGAAGCGTTGACACCTCGATTGTGAGGTGTTGACTCCTTGGTAGCGAGGCGAAGCGTTGGCACTCGGGTGAGAAGCGATGACACCTCCTCTATAGCGAGACGTTAGCACTCCGATAGCGAAGTCCTAGTACCCTGATAGAGAAGCGTTGACACTCCGAGAGAGAGAAGCACTGGCACCTTGGTATCAAAGCGCTAACACCTCGGTAGTGAAGCATTGGGTACCGCAGTAGTGAAGCGCTGACACTTCTTTAGTGAAAAAGAGGTCGGTTGGTTGGATTCTGACACCCACGTGGTCAGACACAAAGTATTTCAAAAAGATTATCTACTTTTTTGAAAGGAAATATAATCCTAATTAAAACGTGGTTAAATTATTATAAAATAACACCGATCACTTCACAAAAAGGCGCTACATGTCACGCATATTAATAGGCGTAGAGATATCTTTATGTCCGAGCGTAAAGTCTCGAGCCTAATAATCCAAATATGTAAAGACACGCTTTTATGGAAAAGACACACCTCTCGGGAAAATCAAAGTTTAAAAAACTTCTAACCATCCAATAATCTATTTATGTACCAAACAACTTTAAAAGCTCAAAATCGATTTTAATAATCTAAAAGAAATTCTAAGATTCGTCAAAATCATGTCAAAGAGGGCCCTAATTATAACCTTTTTTCTTAGAGAAGATTCCTAATTTCCATTCCACAAGATTTTATTTTTGGGGAAGTTAGAGCGGTTGACACTACAAAAAGGGAGACTTACGTTGACGACTGTTAGCCGTCGGCGTAGGGTTATAAATGTTGGATATTTTAAAGGTTTTAAAAAATTAAACTTTTGAATAAGTGTCTAACCGCCCATTTAAATTTTAAACGGATATGTCTTATCCGACCGTTCAGTTATATGTTACGGATATGTCCGTTCGGTTACGGATATGTCCGTTCGGTTACACCCATTTTATCTATAAAAGGGCCCCAAGAACCCTCATTTTAAAACACTGCATATTTTCGCAAATTTCTTTAAGCTTTCTCCTTCTCAGAGTTCCGCTTTAGTTTTTTGGTGTTACGGTTGCGATCGATTCACCAAATCGATCAGGATCTGTTGCGGTTCGTTGTGTATCCTGGAACCGATTTGCCGGTAACCTATTGGTGACTACTAGATCATAGTGGTAGGGGCAAATCTCGGTTTAAAGACAACGATATTTAACGTGCCTCGAATCGGATTAGCGTATATTTTAATTTCAATCTTTATCTTCTTCTGCAACCTGAACCTATTTTTCTAACAGTTTAAACCGAGATTTATGGCTCATATTCTGTCCTCCACTTCTGCTCTAGTGAATGATAAGATTCATCCAGCGCTGCCTAACAACATCCACAAGTTAGACAATTTTGATGGTTCGAATTTCAAACGGTGGCAACAGAAATTGCATTTTCTGTTAACCACACTAAAAGTTGTATACGTTATTACAATTCTGTGTCCGACTATTACCGAATCATCCACCCTCGCTGAAGGCCGTAAAAAGCATAAATGGGACGATGACGACTACACTTGCAAAGGCTATATTTTGAATGCACTGTCGGATTCTTTGTTCGACGTCTACCGCTCTTACGATACTTCGAAGGAACTCTGGGATGCACTCGAGAAGAAATACAAAACTGAAGATGCAGGGTATAATTCTTATATTATCAGTCAATTTTTTAATTTTACGATGGTTGATGATAAACCTATTCTTAGCCAAGTTCATGATTTTCAAGTTATTATTAATTATATGGTTGCTAATGGTTCTCATTTCATGAGGATTTTACGTTGGTGTAATCGCCAAGTTGCCTCTATCATGGAAAGATTACCGAAAAATCCTTAAGCGTAATAATGAGAAGATTTCTATGGAAGATCTTCTCCTTCATTTACGTATTGAGGAAGAATCCCGAGTTAGGGACAAAACAGAAGATCACATTGATATGACATCAAAAGCACACTTGGTTGAGTCTAAGGTTGTTAGTGGACCGTCCAAGAAGAGGAAGAGAGGATATTCTCATTCTAAGGAGAATAAGAAATTCGCCAAGGAGAATAAGACCATGGTACCGAAGAATGGTGGTTGCTATCACTGTGGGAAACCCGGACATTTCAAACGGGATTGTCGCCTCTTCAAGAAGTTGAAGAATCAAGCGTGGAAGTGAAAAACAACTTCAGAGGCCGTTTTTCGAAGTCAATCTGGTTGGTGACATCAATGAATGGTGGATCGACACTGGTGCCACAAAACATGTGTGTAATAATCGTGACATGTTTGTGACTTATGACAAAGCTGATGATGATTAAGATCTCTTCATGGGAAACTCATCTACGGCAAAGATCATAGGACGTGGAAAAGTGAAATTAAATTTCACATCTGGAAAAGTCGTTACACTCACTGATGTGCTCCATGTACCCGATATCCGTAAGAATCTTGTTTCGGGTGGTTTATTGATTAAACATGGTTTTAAACTTGTATTTGAATCAGATAAGTTTATCTTATCTAAAAATGGTGAATTTGTTGGAAAAGGATATGCCGTGGGAGGCATGTTCAAACTCAATGTAACTGATCCCTTCAATAAAATCTCATCTTCTTCTTACTTGGTCTCTGTTTCTAATTTATGGCATGATAGATTAGGACATATAAATTATAGGTCTATGAAATGTATGGGTAACTTAGATTTAATTCCAAAACATGAATCTTTTGTTAGTAGTGCTTGTAGTATATGTGCTAAGACTAAAATTACTAGAAAACCTTTTCCTAGTGTTATTAGAAATTCATGTTTATTAGATTTAATACGTTGATATTTGTGATTTAAATAATGTTCCTACTAGAGGAGGAAAACGATATTTTATTACTTTTATAGATGATTTTTCAAAATATACTCATATATATTTATTAAATACTAAAAATGAGGCTTTTGAAAAATTTAAGATTTATAAAGCTTTAGTAGAAAATCAATTAAATAAAAGAATAAAAGTCATTAGATCTGATCGGGGTGGAGAATACATGTCAAATGAATTCTCTGATTTCTGTGAAATTCATGGAATTCGTCATGAGGTGACGGCTCCTTATACGCCACAACAAAACGGAGTTGCCGAGAGAAAAAATAGAACATTAGTAGAAATGACTAATGCATTATTAGTTAATGTTAATTCCGATAAAAATTTATGGGGTGAAGCTTTATTAACTGCTACTCATATTTTAAATAGAATTCCACATAAGAAAAGTTTAATTACACCTTATGAACTTTGGAAGAATCGAAAACCTAGTTTAGCCTATTTTAAAGTATGGGGGTGTAGGGCACTTGTTAGATTAGTAGATCCTAAAAGACCTAAGATAGGGATTAGATCTATTGCGTGTGCATTTATTGGCTATGCACAAAATAGTAAAGCTTATAGATTTCTAGTTATGGAATCTAATGATAACATCGATAAAAATACTATAATAGAATCTAGAGATGCTATATTCTATGAATCTAAGTTCACTACTCTAACTAATAAATTAAATATTAAAAGTAAATCTTATGAAGATGGAAAATCTTCTAAATCTAAAGAAGTTATTGAATCTTCAAGTGATGAAGAGGTCATCATTGAACCTCGTAAGTAAACGCTCAACGATTTGAAACTAGTCTTTCAAAAGACTATTATATCTATTTGATTGAAGGAAATAGGACCAAAAGTACTAAGAAACATTTGTGTCTAAATGTGACGATGATCCTATCATCACTTTTAACGACGCAATGAAATCTAGAGATAATGCTTTTTGGAAAGAAGCTATCAATGATGAAATTGATTCAATAATGGGAAACAAAATATGGAAATTAGTAGACTTACCAGAAGGATCTAAACCCATAGGATGTAGATGGATATTTAAAAGAAAACTTAGAACAGATGGAACTATAGAAAAATTTAAGGCACGATTGGTTGCCAAAGGATATAGACAAAAGGAAGGTGTTGATTATTTTGACACCTACGCACCCGTTGCTAGAATTTCGACTATAAGACTTCTAATTGCCTTAGCTTCTATACATAAGTTACAAATCCATCAAATGGATGTTAAAACCGCTTTTTTAAATGGTGATTTAAAAGAAGAGATCTATATGAAACAACCAGAAGGATTTGTTTTACCTGGACAAGAAAAGAAAGTCTGTCAACTTATTAAATCTCTATATGGGCTCAAACAAGCACCAAAACAGTGGCATGAAAAGTTTGATAATACTATTACCAATTTTGGATTCAAAACTAATGAAGCCGACAAATGTATGTATTATAAATTTTCTCATAATAATGGTGTTATTATATGTCTTTATGTAGATGATTTACTTATTTTTGGAACTAATTTAGAAGTTATTTTACAAACTAAAAACTTCTTAAGTTCATCTTTTAACATGAAAGACATGGGTCAGGCAGATGTAATTTTGGGAATCAAAATTATAAGAAATGAAAATATATTAACTTTAACTCAATCTCATTATGTTGAAAAGATTTTGAAAAGATTTAATTATTTTGATTTGAAATCTGCCAATACACCTTTAGATATTAATCTTAAATTGACTAAAAATGATGGACGATGTGTGCAACAGTTAGAATATGTAAGGGTTATTGGTAGCCTTATGTATGCAATCCATTGTACACGACCGGACATCGCATTTGCAGTAAGTAAGTTAAGTAGATTTACAAGTAACCCTAGTTCTATTCATTGGAATGCTATTTCGCATGTTTTTAGATATTTAAAGGGTACTATTAATTATGGTTTAAAATTTTCTGGTTATCCTCACGTTTTAGAAGGATATAGCGATGCAAGTTGGATATCTGGTTCAGAAGAATCAAAGTCTACAAGTGGATGGATATTCACTTTTGGAGGTGCTGCGATCTCATGGGGATCAAAGAAGCAGACTTGCATCACACATTCTACTATGGAATCAGAATTCATTGCCTTAGCGGCAAGTGGAAAAGAAGCAGAATGGTTACGAAATTTACTACTAGAAATTCCAATTATGATTAAACCATTGCCACCTATCTCTATACATTGTGATAGTGAAGCAACACTATCAAAGGCTTATAGTCAAACGTATAATGGAAAAAATAGACACATTGGTCTAAGACATAGCTATGTAAAACAATTACTTAGAGATGGAGTAATCTCAGTAATTGGGGTCAGGTCTGCAGAAAACCTGGCGGATCCGTTTACTAAAAAGCCTTGGCGAGAGATGGGATTAATAAAACTTCAATCGGGATGGGTTTAAAGCCATTAAACCTAAACAGCCACTTATGATGGGAACCCTACCTAATATTTGTTTAATCAATGTTTAGGTTCAAAGGGAAAAACAAGTCAGAACTGGCGGTGAAGGACACTACATTGATGAGAAATATATCTCATATACATCCCAGGAAGGGTAGTGTTTCACCTGTAATGGATAATGGAAGGTAGAGCATTGCTCTTTACAGGGCTATAACACTATGTGTTGAGATGTTACTGATTCTGAGGACATCTCTTATAGGCCTGCCTATATAAGTGTGAAGGTGGAGCCGCTTTCAATGAGACTTGGCTTTATCTCATAAACACTTACGAAAACCAGGGTACTAGCATAGGGCCTAAATATGCTAACCTTTTATTGAACACCAAAATATATGAAATATGTGTGTGAAATAATTCCGATTTGTCATATAAGATCGTTAGTTCAAGACTTAGTTTCACTAAAAATCTTGATAAATTTTGAATTATTTTCACTAAAGTGAAAATTCAAGTCTGTAAGACATTTTCATTTATGCACATTTTCTAGCGTTACTCTATTTCAAATCTTTAAAATAGTGGGGGATTGTTTATTTTTTTTAAGAAAAGTTTTTTTTTTTTATATTTTAAATCTTTAAAATAGTGGGGGATTGTTGGATATTTTAAAGGTTTTAAAAAATTAAACTTTTGAATAAGTGTCTAATCGCCCATTTAAATTTTAAACGGATATGTCTTATGCGACCGTTCAGTTATATGCTACGGATATGTCCGTTCGGTTACGGATATGTCCGTTCGGTTACACCCATTTTATCTATAAAAGGGCCCCAAGACCCCTCATTTTAAAACACTGCATATTTTCGCAAATTTCTTTAAGCTTTCTCCTTCTCAGAGTTCCGCTTTAGTTTTTTGGTGTTCTGGTTGCGTGATCAGATTCACCAAATCTGATCACACGGATACGCTGCCGGTTCGTTGTATCCTGAAACCGATTTGCCGGTAACCTATTGGTGACCACTAGATCATAGTGGTAGGGGCAAATCTCGGTTTAAAGACAACGATATTTAACGTGCCTCGAATCGGATTAGCGTATATTTTAATTTCAATCTTTATCTTCTTCTGCAACCTGAACCTATTTTTCTAACAATAAAGCCGTCGGCGTACAGTACGCCGACCGCTGAAAGCCGTCTGCAATAATTTTGTCGGCCAATGAATATGACGACGGCTATAGGCTGTAGCCATTGGCGTAATTTTTTAAAGTAACCGTCGGCGTAGGTTCTTTTTAATTTTAACAAAATAAAATAATTAATTTACAAAAAAAAAATTTATTTCCCCGCCTCATATTTTACTCTAATTCTGTAATTCTACTAGAATAGAGAGAACAACTGAGTAAAAAAATATTAAATGTTCAAGCTACCTCACCTCCACATAGACTCAACAGGCTCGACCTGTGGCCCATATGCAAATATGCATCATTTCCTATATTGATCCAGGGAAACACTTAAATACAACATATCGTAATGTTACAAAATGTCCAAACAAATTTTGATGCAATATACATTGTACAAACCGCTCTTCTTGAGTCGACCATTCTCTGTATCATTGACCGAAGAGCTTTTGTTCATATTCTGCTTCTGGAAGCTATTCTCCAGCAATAATAGCCTACATGAAAGCCAATGCCCCTACATAAATCAAAACAAATGCTCTCAGTTTTGATGGTGCTACATTGTCAGATCACACCATGATCTTCAATCAAGGATCCAATGGCGATTTTAATGGTTAAAAGTTGTCCGATGAAGATACAAACTATTTTAAAGGCTCAGATTTGAGAGGCAAAATCAGTGGTTGGCAACTGATTCAAAGGATGACTTTATGGTGACGGAATATGGGGATACTTATCTGGAAAGCAATTATTGTTAGAATTGCTTGATCGTGATGCTACTGGTACCAGGTTCATGAGCCGATGGTGTCTGATGCTACCGGTACCGAGTTTATGACCCGATGGTGTTTGATCCTCTATGGGTCAAGAGGAACGATGAGGCATGCAAGATTAGTGTCAACTGTCAAGTCAAGTTTTTCTCAACTCGGGGAGAATGATGCAGTGCAAGGAAAGAGGGAAATCAACACTGATTTCAAGGCAAAAGGAGGGCTGGAATAGCTTCAGAAAAATCAATATAAAAGAGAGCCAGAAATTAATATAAACTTAGTTATAAAACTAAAGACTCATTGGGCCTTAAATTTGGAGACTAAAGAGCCTAAATTAAGGAGCCCAAACAGAAATTAAAAGCTCAGGGAATGTTCAGATTTTAGGAGGTGCTCTCAGGGAATAGAATAAGTCGAAATATTTAGTTTTAAGATAGTTTCTTTATTTGGTTTTGCTAGAGTCCTAAATAGGAAGGACATCTAAGTAGAAATAAACTAGAATTTTATTCCTTTCTATATGGCTGTTTAGGATTGCTCTTGGGAGGCAAAGAGTAGCTCTCTGCTCTGACGGAGAACTGTGTTTGGCTGTAATTGTTCTTAACTCTTTCGGAGGGTGAAAGATTTGAATTTGGTTCTTTAAAGAGTAATTTAAACCTGCTCTTTTAAGTGGGCTGCTCTTTGCCTTCAAAAAGCAATTCCAAACACAGCCAATATACATCTACAAAACAGAAAATAAAGATTATTATTATGGATGTGAGTTTTTTTTTAAATGATATTTCTGTTGAGGGATTAACTGGGTTTTTACCTTCTTTGGCTGCCGTGACTTCTCAATCCTCAGACCTGCTGAATTCGAGGGTGTTGATTCTCCGTATACTACTGTGCATTCAGTGTTTTGAGACTGTTTTAATTATAGATCTCGAGGCTTCTGAACCTTTGGTATTGCTGAGAAATATTTAAGTCTTTTGAGATTGAAAAGGAAGTTGATCTGATGGTCTTTTGAGATCTCAGTCTGATGGTTGCCTTTCACTCTGGGCAGGAAGCTCTCTTAGTCTAGGATGTGTTGTGTCCCTTTTAAATGTCTTAAAGGCCGGCTATAGTTTAAAGGTGGAGCAGTAAAAAAAAGAGATAAGATTAAAACAGTTCTTAACTTCTGTCAAATTGATAGCTTTAAATTGAAATAACAGAGAACAAGATTGAAATTTTGAAGTCAAACCCAGCGACCTAACAAATATAGATACATATATCACATTAATATTTCCAAGAAATTTCAAGGGGAGAAAGAAAATATATTCAAATTAGTTGTTGGTAAGTTATATATTAAAATTATTCAAGGGTGTCATAATATAAGGAAATTTACAATAGAAACGGGTGAAGGGACCATCCCTATGCCCATGCCCATTGTCCCTATTCTCTAATAATAACAATAAAATTATTAGGAGGAAATTCATATAACAGTTTTTTTTAGCACTCGAAGAAATGGGCATCCAAGTAAAGGAAAAAAATGAATCAAATTCATTCATGAAATATACCATACAGTATAGCTGACTAGAATCATTTTGAAGAATACACTTTCAGGCTCAGAAGACTATAAATGCTAGCTTTTGTGGTGAACCTGACGTAACCTATATAGGAGCTTGTCTTTTTTTTTTAAGAATCAATAGAGAACTCTATATGCCTACAGATTAACTCACCATTTCAACCATAACAGGTGAAGCTAGTAGTTGTCTGAACTAGCTATCGGTGAAGGCAGTGAACATTTTGAACTTCCTCCCTCGTGTAGATGAAAATCATGCCGATCATGTTACAGAACTCTCTGTTTTAACAGAAAATAAATTCCATCAGTTCAACTTTCAAACATAAGCATCAAACAACAATGTAAATATCTCCTGAACACTACAGTAACATTAATGGAATCACTAAAATTGCAGAAATGATTATAAATAATAATCACGAAGTAAAAAGACCAAAGGTATTATTTGGGGGCACAGTAGGAATGTAGGAAAGAAGTGATATCATGGAACTATAATAACGGGTGCAATCAATTCAGGTAAGGAAGCAGAGTTGAAGGGCATGAAATAGCCAACAAAGTAGTGAAACATTATAACCTATGCGTAGTTACTAATGCAGATAGGTTCAAAAATTGCCTCCATCAAGCAATTCAAGCATTTATTGAAAGCAGTTTAAATGAGCAGATTTATGTTTAAAAAGGCCCTTGTAACAAAATACTTCATAAAAATTTGACTCTGAACAGGAAAAAGGAAAAAAAAAGGCTCTCTGAATACTTACTGCCATGGATCATCACCAACGAGCATCATGTCGCCTTCACTGTCTGTGTACACAACCATCCAGCTTTTGTTGGCAGCCATCAATTCACCATCAAATTCAAGCATTGGATCTAACTTAGCAAACAGTGATTAAAATCAGAGTGTTGGTACAGGATTAGGCAAAAGTGATTAAAAAAAATCAATATAGACCAATAAAGGTCACCCACTTGTTTGCCTTGTATTCTCGGCTTCTTCTATTGAGCATACAATCGAGCAGTCACATTGGAAGCTCACCGATGGTCAGATCCCTTCAAAGCAGCAGCCTGGACATGCAACGGCTGCATCCAATCGAGCAGTCATAAATCTAGAGGTTCCTATACCCAAGAATTATTTGAAAATTCCTGCAAAGTAAGAAACCCCCCCAACAGATTTAGTCTCCATGGGACCTTAAGAACAAAAAGGGTTATTTGATAAAGCATTGCATAAATGAGTATTGCCGAGATATCATATCACTTAACTAGGGTAAACATATATTTTGTCAACCCTATGAATTAGATTATTACACATTTCACAATGACATCTTATCACATACAAATTGATTTTGAGAAAACTTCCCAATTCAGATAATGAAACATAATAACATCTTTTCTCAATTGAACTCACAATCCACAGTTGTCTCTAGAGCTTTCTTGGAGGCACATGTATGCTACAAATGCATGTGTTTGTGTGTGTCTTACTACTACGACAGCAAAAGAATTCAATAAAGGTATCAAATAAGAAATTTAATCAATATATGCCCATCAATTTGTCCCACATATCACATTCAATGGACTGCTCTGTGTCGTTGATGCATTCGGCATTCAGAAAATGGGTCAACGCATGTCAACTCCAGTCAATCAGAGAGAAACAAGGTCATTATAGTGAAAATTGGTCAATTTGACATGCTAAATTATATTTTAGCAGCAATAATATTTTTATATTGTTAATTGGCTCAACTTTTTAGTTATAAAAAACTAGTTTGCTTAATTAAAACTTTAATTATAATAGGAGTGGTATATTAAGATTTGTTAGAGATCAAGCAGCTGTCTTTAACTGGAACTGAGATTTTATAAAGTAAGCTTAGCAGGCAAATTTAAGTGTCATCGTATGATGCTTCTAAATTGTGTGCTTATTGAATGGAATGCTATTTCGAGTACACACTGGAGTTTTACACATGACGAAAGTATCTCCTTGGTCAAAGGTGAAGAAACATCTACAAATCAGATTAAGCAGCAGGGTATATCGTGGAAGTTTCATAGCATGGTGAGAACCTGAAGCAGCAGGGTATGGGTCAAATTTATGTGCTTTACTCAGTGAAAGAAATACATTTTGCGTGGCAAGTGGCCCTAATTAGATGGTGTTTCTGCTTGGCAGAAGTCCTCAAAATATTAAGTCTTTCTCTTAAGTTGTGAGAAAGGGCACTTTGTGTGAGCAAGTAGCTGGTATCAGCTGAGACCTCTTAGTTTCGAATTTATTTACTTATTTTTAAATGTCTCATTTCTTGTAAAAATACAAGAAATGTAATAGTTGCCTTGTATTTTTATGATACACTCATATATTTTAACTATAACACACTCAGATTTAAAAGGAAAAAAAATCACCCTATCGGCTGATACCAATTTGTATCGGTGATATGTATCAGCCCTTGGCAAACTTATACCAGATTTGATACTTTGAACAAAAGGCTCAGTTTTGGTGGTAAACGAATGTGTAGAATTAAATAACAGTTTAACCTTTGTATCAGATTCCCAGTGGTATGTAGAGTTTGCATAGCCTCCGAAAGATTCAGTCGGTAAAAAGCCTTGAGCGAGCAATTTGCACTCCGTATATATTGGCTGCCAGTCCAAGTTTAGGATAGGGGGTGTTCCTCCTAGAATATTCAGCTGACTTGAGACTCCATCATTGTTCTACAGCAAACCAAACATTCAATTGAGGATATTCAAGTGCATCATTTGCACAATACATAGTACAAACTGCAGTGAACCAAAGTTTATCATTTTCATAAGAATACCTTGAAGATGCCAGCCTTCTCACCAACATTTTCTCCAATTAGTCTAGTGGGAACATGTGTAGAAGCTTGGAGACCAAAATTTCAAATGCATGCACATCCCATACGAGGGTAACCACACAAAAACTTCAAGTGTCCACACAGCCCAGACGAGGGTAACCAACCAACTTGGGCTGCCAAAGGGTAGGGTGAAGCCAAAGTTTGGCTGCCCAATGGAATAATGAAATGTGTCAAATCTGACCTGATAGTACACCTGGCCCGCACCTATGAGCCCAATGCCTAGTCTGGTCCGGTTAGATATCATGGTATTAATTCAGAATAATCAGGGGTGCTGATCTCCAGAAATTTTTTAAAATCTTATATCACCACTCTTTTTGTGCTAAAAATCTGAACCTGCCGTTATTACCACTACAGTATTCTACTCTTGTTCATCTCATACATTGTTGTTGACATTAATATTTTATTTTGTTGTTCTTAATCTTCTAAAAGAATACCGTTTTTATATGGAAAATGTGATTAGGGTTGTTTGACCGTGTTTTAAGTTTTGACACCGTGAAAAAAAAATCCTATCGAACTGAATCAGTTCTGCATAGATCCTATGGAACTGAAGCAAACATGTGGAGTGTTGGAGTGATTGCATATATTTTATTCTGTGGAAGCCACCCTTTTTGGGCTTGGGTAGAGTCGGATATTTTCCAAGCCGTACTTAAAGCAAATCCAAGCTTTGAAGAAGCACCTTGTGTTGAAGAAACTTGTAAAAGAGAAAGAAAGAAGAACTAGATGAGAAGAACATTGGCCATCCATGTGTTGACCATCTGCTGCAAGTCTTTTTTCTTCTGCTTGTTCTGTTTAGGGTCTAAACTCTATTACTCCACAATCCTTCATATCTTTTCTAGCTACTTCTTTAACATACAAAAATCAGCAAAACCATTCATTAGCAAAGTGTGATGAAAGTCAAATGAGAGATTAAGCAAGGTGCAGATATATTGTGCAATGAGTGTTGTGCATCGTTATTATGAAGACCTGAAATTAAAAAAACACGAATTAGGGACAAAATATAAGTTAATGACTATTGTTCATCGTCATTATGAAGTTCTATCACTACAACAATCTCTCCCTCTACATCTGTTCTAACCCACTCAGTGTCATCATCACAATCATCATTTACATCTCATCTATCATTTAAATTTTGGTCACTCATTAATAGTTCACGATCTTCTATTCTTATAGGCTCATTTAGGCTTGACTTTAAAAACAACCTTTCAATTTGGGTCAATAGGATCATCTACATAGAAAAATTGTTTGACTTGGGAAGCTAACACATAGGGTTTGTTAGAAAGTGCCAATCGTGTGAAATTCACAAGTGTGTTCCCCAAATCATCTTGCTTTATTCCCCTCCCTTCTACGCGAACATCTACCCAGTTGCATTTGAACATTGTAACCTTTAATTTATCAGAATATGTTAGCTGAATTATGTCGATCAATCGGCCAAAATATTCCACATTGTCAATAATCGGATTGATATCCCTTGCACTTGAAAGCTAGTAGTCAATGTCGACAGATAGACTCCACTATTTTGCGTTTTAGCCATTGATTCTTTTGCAACTGTTATGAAATTGTATCTATTAATAGAATAAAATTTTAGCCTTTCGACAATATGATGAGGTCCCTTGGTTAACAGTTGAAGCTCTTTTGGCAACGTAAATCTAAATTTCGTTTCATCTCGTATTCATTAAGAATTTGGGAGAAAGTATTAATCATGAGAAAAAATGAGCTATATTGATGATGAATTTAGAAATATATAGTTACATAATGATCCTTAATCCAATAGCTGAGCGCTTTCGATGGAACTTGTGTCGAATTACTCTTTTATGGTCCCTACATAAAAGGATTCATATATTAAAATAATTGAATAAATCGACTCTCTAAATATAATAAAAAAATTTGTTCACGCTTTATACTCTAAATATCTTGTGACGTTAACATTATTGTAGAGGACATAACGATGAGCTTGTGTCCATTCAAAATCGGTAAGATTGAACACTTTGACATTTTTCATTGATGTTTCTCGTCACTTATTTTGCATTGGTTTAGCCTTGACTACATCATCCAATCATGCAACATGCCCCTCATATCATCAGTTGTATCATCTTCTTCAAGTACATCATCCAACGTTTCATCTCATGTAAAACTCGATGACGTGTTATTTTTCTCGTGGAAAAATCACGTAGTGTAGCTCTTCCCAATTTCATGCCATATGATATGATCATATGTTGACTTCACGACTTGATAGTATACTTTAACCTTCCATCATAAACTGTTCTATGAGAGTCAGCAAGTTTAATGAATTCTCTTGCCCCATCATAATATACTTTAGTATTTTTATTATAGCAACATATTCCAAAAGTCAATACTTTCACCACTTCATCAAAATACTAACTATTAAAGAATACTAATTAATCGAAATAAAAAATGCTTATCGAGGCTTTTGCATTCAGCTTTTATCCATAATGCCTATACAAGAAGCTTTGAAAATAGCAATTGCTTATTTGAGCTGAGCTCGTTTGACTAGTGAGAGAAAGTGAGATAAAGTGAGAAAGACTAGTGATACTAATATGATCAAACACTATGATTCAACTACATCAATCACAAGGAGGATCAATAAAATAAGTAAAAAGAGTGCTCTTTGGAGGCAAAGAGCACTCTAACCGAATCCGGCATTGTTGATACTTGATTACATCATTATATTTCTATCATGTTAAGTGTAAGCTATATTTCTATCATGTTAAGTGTAAGCTATAATACTTACCAAAATGCTCTCAAAAATGATAAAAATGTCCAATTTGTAACAATGGAATTAAAAGAATTAGTCTCCTTACACTTAAAAATTAGAAAATGAGGTAGAGTGTACCATCCTATTGCAGCAACAATACATTACGAAGTGAATAGACTACCAGCACCAATTAGAAGTTAAATAAAAAAACAGAAAATCTAAAAATATTTTGGCAATTAAACATAATTATGAGAATGTATAGCTAATTATATAAATCAATTAGTTATATAATACAATAAAAGTATTATAAAAATATAGAAAGGACAAAAGTCATTCAATGAACAATGGAAATCAACCTCAAGAGGATACATATGTCAATCAGCACCACAAAATTATGCTTAATGTTTCCAAAAAACCAGTGATATTAAGCAGCCGTCTGGGTAAATCTACGGTGACGACTTCTATGAAGCAGCCGTCGGGGTACCCTATATTTTTTGTAGTGAATGTTGTCAGTTGTGCTCACAATTTGCTCAACGACTTCTTGTAGGCCTTCAGGTGTCAAGAATGAGGGGCAATGGATATTGACTTATTAAAGTCTTTCTTTATAATTTTGATTTTACAAAGCAGTGTAAACTTTCAAATTTTGCTATATTACTTCCGACATCCCATCTTTTATCTTATATAAGATCAACGACTGTTTTAAAACATGTCGAGTACCATGAGGAAAATCAAAGGTTGTTTCAAGAAATGCCATGTACTGATTGCTCACTACAAAAAATACAAAGTATTATGCCTTCCATAGAAATGCTAACGATTCTTGTGACATCTGCTTATATATAGCTTAAGCTGATAGTTTTCTCCAAATAAAGATTGCTTACCTCTATCTCACTTATAGATTTCCGTACAAGTTCCTTCAAGATGAAGTGCACCTGGAAAAAAGAAAACCATCATTGATGAGGAAAATGAACATTAAATTACCTGGTATATGGTGTTCAAAATTTAGGAAGTTGATTAAAAAATAGGGAAGAATTATCCCATGCGATTGGTTGAAATCTCTAATGGCACTTTAATGTCTACACCCTTGTCCCATGCGATTGCTTGAAATCTCATAATTTTTCGGAGACGACTCTTCCTCTGAATAGTTATAGTGAATCGTTTGGTACAAGGTTGAATAAATTATGCCATTCAACCAAACACAATGTATTATCTATTGTTATTTCATAATTTGAAAACATATATTCTGAAACTTTGTACTTTCAGGCCTTTGTTCAATGGTGTCTCGGTTTGGCGCATGTTTTCTGTTGAGCTGGTATTAGGTACCTATCCCAAGCGCCAGTAGCGGCACTTAGGTTCGATCTCCTTCTGTCTAAATAGTCAAGCCATGGGAGGTGCACAGCTATCTATGAGCACACAAATAAGTGAAATTATGCTGTTATACATTTCGTAGACTTGCGCTCAAATATATCTGTTTACTTTTCAAGGTTGATGGAAAGAGATTGACCCAGGTACCACTGCTGGAGCTCAGGCCGGGTACCTTATGGGAAATCTTTTTTGTTAGCCATCTACTATATTATTTACTTCTACTTTTCAAAGAGCAGTCAGAATAAGGATATGCAAAATTATAAAGCTATTTTCAGTTTGTGGTATCATATTGTTTGTGGATATTACATGAAATAGAAAGCAACTGAACATGGACTTAACATATAGGTGCATGCTATCTTAATTCCAGCTGGTATTAAGCAAAAGAAAACTGTAGATGCCATTATTCAAAAGGTATGATTTCATTTAGGGTACCTTTGTTCTCATTTTAAATTAAAATGGATATCTTTTTGTCCATGAAAGAAAAGTTACAAATCTTATTTGATACCCAAACACGATACAAAGACTCTTTTTAAAGAGAAAAAGAGTTATAACTTTTAATCCAAAGATTCAAACCTCTAAAAGGAAAGAGATTTTTACACAAACTCTATATATTGTCACACCATTTATAAAAACCAACAGAAAAACAATCTATACATATGTTCTATCTAGAATACTATAGGAAATAACCTCATTTGTAAATGTAGAGTAATTTAGTTTCCACATTACAAGTAATTATATGAATGGTAGAATGCATATATATGTATCAGTATCAGTATTATTATCAGCTGATTCTGTCTCGATATCGCCAATAATGTCGATACAGTCAATTTTTTTTTTCAAAATATAACCATTATTTCGTTATCAGCGGTACCGTATTGGTATCCATCGGTTGATAGTACCGGTCCAAAGATTGGACCTGATACAGACTATGAGTTTTATATAAAGTTGGTATACCATAATGCTTAAAATTTCTCCCTTACAAGATTCTCTGTGGATTTTTTGTAGTCACCATGAAGTTGAGAAAAAGCAGGCACTGAACTTTAAGTACTTTCGAGTTATATAGATATCTCAAGAGTTTATGAGTAAGAAATATATCAAGTATATACCAACGACCTCGTGTGGATCTTAAAAAAGTTCATCCTCAAAGTCTCTGCCTAGTTTTTTCCTTATTTGTGAATATACAGAGGTTCTGCTTGCAACATGGGAAGACGATATTCATTCAGTGATCTAAGCAGGCCCAGACCACTTAGGACGCTTCCTATGTAGACAATCAGACATTATGCCCTTAATGACATGTTAGCATGAAGATATTCCTGAAATTTATTGGACTAGGGACCATCTAAAGATGGACAAGCAACAATAATAATAAAATAGTTACAGAAAACGAGAAAAATAATTTTGATAGCAAGGAAAACATTAAGTTAAACAAATCGAAGAGGCTAAGCAGCAGATCGCCAGATCTTCTGAGATTTGGGGAAACTGACCTTGTGATTGAAAAAGCAGGGTCACCGATTCGCTCCAATTGAAGATCTGAATGAAGGAGATTTCGAGGCTGAAATCAAATCGAAAAGGTTAGGGTTTTGTGATTGGAATTTGGGAAAAAAAATTCAAAGATCTACCTTTTCAATGCACGATTAACTCCAAAATTTTCAAAGATCTTCGATGGCGAAGGAAGTAGATGGCGACAAAGCTAGTTACGATTTCTTACTCTCATTCACAGAGAAGTAAAAAGGAGAGAAGGATTTAGGGTTTGAGCGAGAGAGAATGAGGGGAGAAGGGAGAAGGGAAAAGGTTTGAGTTCGAGAGAAGGGAGTTCGTACGAAAGGACAAAAAAATAGACTTATATAGTGGCCCGATTGAATGGGTCATGGGCTTAAGTGGAGTGGCCAGGTTAGCTCTCGTGGGTTGGCCCAAATCTTCCTCTACACCAATGTCACATTAATTTCAGCCGTCGGCGTATCCGGTATTTTTTGTAGTACTAGCTCTCCTAAACGTAAGTCCGCCACTGATTTGTGGATTTCAATGTCATCTCCGATCTTAAAACAGAAATCTAATACCTCTAATACTAATTTGTTGCGCGAAAGCTTACAAACTAACTAACAATCTCCGGATGAACGATCAAATAAGAATACAAAAAGGAAGAAAATCAATCACAAACCACTACAAAAAATAAGACTATTAGCGGCAGTTTTTTTTAATAAAAAATTACTGCTATTAGTCCTGTCGCTATAAAAAACTGCCGCTATTGTTTTTGTAGCGGCAGTTTTTTGTAGCGACAGGACTAATAGTGGCAGTTTTTTATTAAAAAAAATTGCCGCTATTAGCCTTATTTTTTGTAGTGAACACACAAGAGACAATATTTACGTGATTTGACAATATGCCTACGTACACGGACAACGATGATTCATTATATTGATTATTACACTAGAATACAAGAACACTCAAACCTCACCAAAGCTCTCCTCAAAACCCTAGATAGATTTTCTAAGGCTTTGCAATAATATCTCAACCTTACAATTCGTCCACGAGATTTTCCTTTATATAGAAGACCCGAATTCTACTTTTAATCCAAGAGAAATTGCCCAAATACGTAGTGTAGACATAATTGAGTCGTCGCGGGTTGCTCAAGCGAAAAAGAAACTCGCTCGTGCGACTAAAATTTGAGAAAACGTCCTTAGAATAGTGCGTTGGTCGCTCGAGCGAAAACCAAAACCGCTTTAGAGAATTTCATCCGTAACTTTTTCCTTGGTATGTGTGCTCACCTTGCTCGAGCGAAACAAATTAGAGCCCTAATTACACGGGTATGGTGTGAATGCCAGCTCAGCAATTGATACAGTGATTATAACTTTCTACAAAGCTGACTGTTTCAACGACGTAGGTCCAAGAGACTAGACACGAGAAATTAACGTTTTAGAGAGTAGGTTGCCGCTCAACAGTCGACGTTAGGAATCCCGACTTTGGGAGGCACCCAGATATTTAAATCCCTTAAAACTGGTAAAGTCAAGGAAAAGCTAACTTTCACCTTCTTAGATAGTGACTGAGATAGTGACTGACGACGAGTCCCATAGGAAAAAATGTTCAAGGTTTTTTGTGGTCCACTGCACGCTCACGACCAATGGCATCATAAAAGGGTCGACAAGATTTCTCATACTTTTGACGTTTTCTTAAAGCAACAAAGCTTCTGGAAAGGTGACAGATATTTGATGCATTTATGAACAACCTTATAATTGTGTGATACGATGAACATTTTCCATTTCATTTAGCCTTCATTAATCTTACTTCAAACTTTCAATCAAACCTTTATAACCTATTAAATTTTCTCTTGAGAAGCTTTAAACCCGCCCACGAAAAGGGATCTCGAGATCAACCTATCAGACGGTCAGTTTTTGACTAAATTGTAATAGATCCTAAAATAAGCAATCCTAAAATCATATTTGAGCGTGATGAGTACCATGTGAATTTAGGGATACTTTTTGGAGATTTTATTTATCTGAAATTGAAAACTCACCATCTAATAGGTGCACTATGATCTCAACATCCCTTGTGAGGATGATTGGAATGAAAAACGATCTGTATCATCTGATTTAAAGCAATTAATGATTTTTAATGTAGGTGCCCAACAAGATTCGATCGGTGCGTTTAAAGCTACCCTTTTCTCTTTAATTATCTAAATTAAAATAAAAGATATAAAGAAAACTCTTTAACCTTTGGAGTTTAGTTAACAAAGTGATTAAAATTTTACATTTTCTTTCTTGTTAAAAAATTGGGACCAGAGACGCATTAGCCTAGTTGATACACTCCCTCCAATGTGAGGGAGTAGGTTGAGGGTTCGACTCTCATCCTCTATGCTATTTCTTACCATTGTCGATGTCGGTTGTATTTTATTAGTTAACCCTCACAACTATAGCTGGTGTTCCCTCAAGCTACTCTGCAACAGTCACATGAGTATACTTGCCCGCTCCTCGGTTCTCAAGGCACCACAATAGTTGGTGCTCCCTCAAGCTGCTCCGCAACTATCACATGAGTATGCTATATGTCTACCCGCTCCTCAATTCTCAAGGCTGTCTCAAACCGAATGGCCATATTAATTAAAAATAAAAAATTGGGACCAATTCTCCTGTCCTGATTGTCATTTAAGCACCAAATGGTGTTTAAACGACTCACACTATTTATTGGCTTATGATCTTGAAAATTTATATTGTCAAAGTGATATATCATCAATTGAAGGGTTATGGGTAAAAAAATACACCTTTTGGGAGATTTGAACCATCTGATTTGTGTAGTCTAATATCAATGATTGTTCTAAGTTTTGATAACTAATATTGAAGTTTACCGATCGGATGGGTTACATCTACTTATAAGCATGATCCTTTGGTTGGGACATGCTTCAATAATGGATTGTCACTTGAGTAATTTAGATTGATCATAGATGTGTGCGACACGGTACAACGATCAATGACACTTCAATAGTGTGTTAGATAAAAAGTAACATTTGAACGGTGAAAAATCATTTAAACACCATTTAGTATTTAAATATCAGTCGGGAGTTTATATCTCTAAAAAGTTATTTCCATATGCTTTCCACCTCAACCCCATCAGCTCTAATTTAAGAGGACCTCAATGGACACAAGTACTGCATGTGTTTGGTTGCTCTATGATAGAACATTTTTGAATATTTTCTTACCACAATTCACCTGAGGCACTACATAGGTTTATCTCTCACGGCCAAACCGGTAAAACCTTCGAAGAAATGAAAACATGGATAATATTTACATCAGTCAAAAGCATAGTCACTTAGTTGGAATATGGCAATAATTCGAAACGATTAAAATTCGGAAAAACTAGCCGAATTCGGCATTGGCAAGGGTGGGAGAAAATTCATGGGACAATATTTATATAAAAAAGATTTAAAAGTATAAAAATTGTGAATTATTCACTACTTTTCAAAAGATTTCCAAAAATTTTGAATAACTCATGATTAATTGGTAAAACCTTAAGTTTGTGAATTATTTATAATTTTTTCTTTTAAAAAATTCGACCAATTTGGTGACTCTAGTTAAAAGTATATTTCAACCTTCTTGCTTTCCAGCCATTCACCTGATACCAACTCTTAATTTTATTTACCTTCTGGTTATTCTATAGCTTCTTCGTGGTGTGATTGAAACCAAGAGGTCCATACAAGTTTTCTAGCCAAAATATAGACATAAATAATGGCATATGACTAACTTTAAATAGACTATTTTATTAGACTATCGGACGTGGCTTTAAGTAATCCAAGTTATCTAATGTTAGTTCATACAATATACTACACCGAACTCAAATATTGTCATTGAAGAATTTGAATCTGTAATTCTATGCATTCAAAATCGAACCGTTTGTTTATATTTTTTAAAGGTCAAAATTAAAGTACACCAATTAGTCTTATATTAGGCATGATTTTTTGGCTAAAATATCTTTAATGATAGGATCGCGCGACCTGAAAAGTATAGAACCATTTTGGGTATGTATGCAATATAGAGTAATGTCTATTGTTTGATGGTAAATTCCCAATCTAAAGATCTATGTTATTGAAGATTAGGTAAAAAATAATGAAACATCTCTCATGATGGATCATGTTGCGATTCATTTTCAAAGGACATTAACCGCATTGAATTACATGATAGGCATATTTTTTCATCCCATCATTAGCATATCATCAAATGACACACATGTTACTGCACATTGCACATAATTGCAAAAGTGACCCCTCCATATGCCATGGGAGATTTATACCATTTCCAAAAAAAAATATACGACGGCTGCTATGGGAAAGCTCACTTTTCTCTTCTCGCGCTTATAAGAACAAAATGAGGTGGTGTGCAAAAAGAAAAAAATAATTAAGAAAAGTTAGTGTTCCCAAAAGCTGCTATAAACATCCTTTTTGCCTAGAAGACCTGTATGGATCTCAAAACAAAATGGGTACAACTATTTGCGCCTATACAAAATTATTGAGAGCTCTTATGTCTAAAACCTATTGATTGCTTGGATATTATTCTTCATCCTAATCTTCAACACAAAATCAAATTTTTATTTCACTTGGCATAAATACCTAAAAAGTGGCTCTAAAATCACATGAAATGCACATGCTCAATTGTGATTTTAGGGACATTTTTTTAATAATCACGTGGAATAAAAATGGAACGGATGATAGAGATTGTGTTTTACAACGCTCTTCCACACAATAGATTTTGAGATCATGTCGTAGCTATCAGACGGTCAATTTTTTATTTCATGTGTCACAGATCTCCAAAAAATGTCCCTCGAGTCATATGACACACATCATGCTCAAACGTGAATTTAGGGTCATTATTTGGATATCAGTGACACATGAAATAAAAATCTGAACATTTGATCATAGCGATATAATCTCAAGGTCTCTTGTGTTGAAGACCGGGATGAAAAACGATCTCCATCATCTAATCCAAAGCAATCAATAGTTTTCAAGGGTTCTGAGAGTGCTTTCAGAAAATGCGTGGGCGCGAACAAGGTACCGTTAGGGCCCGTTCGAGAGTTTGAAAAAACTCATAATTTGAGTTTATACTCATATTGCATGCAGATTCTGAGTTTTTTCGATTGAATCTGTCGTTCCGAAGAGGTCCTAGGGAAGTGTGATTCTGAGTGGTTTTCGAGTGAAAACGATAACAAGTTATCCTAGCAATTTACTCGAAATAACTCAGAATCTGAGCTCAATTATAGGCGACATTTTATACTTGACATCCATTGTATACAATAGATCCCAACTTAGTCAAGCGGTTATAAATTCGAAAGTCTTTCTTTCCTAAATTGCTCATCTCTTAGTCGTTGATGTTAAATAAATAATATTAATTAAGACAACAAGCTGAAAAACAAAGAATCTCCGGGATGAAAAACACGGCTCCAAACTTTAATCAAATAGAAATTTCGAACGTTTGAAAATCGACTGTTTCGTGTACTCAACAACATAATTAGTCTACAACCGACACTTTGCTACCCTTATCAACCGTCTACTCGCCCAAACCCGACGCTCTTATTAGATTCTAGAAGGGGAAATTTATAGCACCAATCGTGTCAGATACACTATTTTGGAAAATTATTTTGATCGAAATCAACCAGCTGGAAGGCTTAGATGACCCTAAGAATAGCAAAAAGTCCAAATTACTCTATTTCTTTAATGCAGAAAAACATTATCTTCTTCCCCATTTTAATTTGCTACAGTTTATAAAAATCAGAGGTGACGACGCCTACTCCTCAATTCAATCTATTCTGATATGTTATTTGGATCAACCCAAATAAATCTTTGTAAGGCGATATCGCCTTTTAAAAAATAATAATAATAAATAAATTTAAACAATCGATACCGACTCTTAACATAGTCGATGACGACTCTTAATACAATGGTGCATTGTTTTTAACGATCGATGTCGATCGTAAAAAAAATAAATTATGCATGACATTACGCCATCATCGTGTACACAATCGATGCCGATTGTATAAAAAAAAAAAAATTTACTTTTTTTTATACAATCGATGGCGACTGTATATACAGTCGCCATCGACTATATAAATTTATTTATTTATTATTATTATTATTATATATATATATATATATATATATATATATTTTACAGTCGGCATTGATTGTGTACACAATCGATGGCGACTGTGTATACAGTCGCCATCGACTTTATAAATTTATTATTTTTTTTTTTTTTCCAATCGGCATCGACTGTGTACACAATCGATGATGACTATATAAAAAACTTTACACACAATCGATGTCGACTGTTAAAACAGTCGGCATCGACTGTTTAAATTTTTTTTTTTTTTTTTTTTTTTTAAGAGGCGATACGCCTTACAAAGGTGTACTGGGTCAATCCAAATAGCATATTGGAATAGATTGGATTGAGGATAAGGCGTCGTCATCTTCGTCACCTCTGATTTTTAGAAACTATAGCAGACTAAAATGAGGAAGAAGATGATGCTTTTGCTCGTTAAAGAAATGGGGTAATTTAGACTTTTTGCTATTCTTAGGGTCGGCTAGGCTTCCAGCTGGTCGATTTGGGTAAAGGTGAAACTATAGGGTCTCTGCAGTAAAAGGTACATCTGACAGGGTCAGTCAGGTAAATTTCCCCACTTTTTTTGGTACAGAGACCCTACATTTTTATCTTTATCCAAACCAACTAACTTTTAGTCAAGCTATTCCAGCTAGCACAAAAAGTTCGAAATATCCCTTCTTATACTTTTTTTTTGGTTTTGTATGATTTAAAATTTTAAATATTTATATTTTTTTATATTTATGCAATGTAAAATGAGATCTATCTCAATCTGATTTGAAGGCTATGATATAAAATTAATGGCACCAAAAATAGATACGAAAAAAGACGATATTGTCTCTATAACAAAAAAAAAAAGTTTAAACAATTAATGACGACTCTTAAAATAGTCCATGGCGATTTTAAAAATAATCGATGATGACTCTTAACACAGTCGATGCCGATTATTTTAATAGTCGTCATCGACTGTTTATACCGTTGGTACTGACTGCTTGGTACTGACTGTTAAAACAGTCGCTTTGAATGATTAAAAATTAAAAAATTAAAAAATGTCTAAATAGTCGACGGCAATTCTTAAAAGCTGATCGTAATAGGGCCTCTGACGAAAAAGTTATATATGAGAGGATTGATTCGATAAATTTCCCTTCAAGCAGACTATAGTCTGTACAGATGTCAGCTTTAATATGACACAATATTTATAGCTCTCGGTTTTCTTGTCCCTCCCCTCCTCTATAAAACGCCCCTCACCAGAAACACTTCCCATATCTCATGAGCTTATTCATCTCAATCTTCAACTCCTCTCTCTTCTTTTTCATCAATTGCTCGAATCATAGATCATAGTTAATAAGCCATGCAAATGCAATGCCGCCTTTCTCTCTCTCCGCGTACTTCCTCAAAACCGCTTTCCCCCAAAACGACGCACGCCCAACTCCGATTTATGGTTTCCGCGAAAGCAACAGCAGAAAAGGTGGCCACCATGTACGATCTGCTGTCGGTGACCGAGAGCGCTGGTATTGACGAGATCAAAGCCGCCTACAGGAAGGTTGCCCGGAAATGGCATCCCGACACGTGTCGGTCGGAGAGCAAGGATTTCTTCACGCAGCAGTTTATAAAGGTTCGGGAGGCTTATGAGGTGTTATCGGATCCAGTGCTGCGGGAGGACTACGATTATCAACTTAAGAACGAGATCAACGGTGGTGGGATGTTGAGGAAAAGTAGGATCAGAGAGAGGGGTGGTGACTGGGAGGCACAATTAGAAGGGTTGAGACGAAAGTCTTCGTCTAGCCGTGCCACGTCATCTTGGGGGAGTCGGATGAGAAATTGGTAGTCTCCGTTTCGTAAGCTCGCTCAGCGATTTATCAATTCCGAAATTTTGTCTTCATTTTTTATTGTTTTTTTTAATTTTCATAGTGGAAATTATTCTTTGTGATATATATATATATATATATATATATATATATATATATATATATATATATATTAATTTGGTAGCTTCACGCTCTTATAATCTGTACCGTTTTCTTATAAAATATATATATTCCGTACCGTTTGCTGTTTTTGGCGTTGTCCCGTGACTCATGCGTTAGAAGATCTTAACTATTGTATTAATGGGGTACTTTTCCACGGCCCGTGATGGATTTTAATTTATTTATTTTGTTTTCCGGAAAACTACGCCCTAAGCGGGCGGGCAGAAACCGATTGAGGCTTTGTTGTCTGAGAGTTACTCGAGTGCTTCTTCTCATAAATCACTTATTCGTTTTTTTAACGGAGCTCTATACATGTGGCATGAAGGGAGAACGTGTCGACTGTTCTATGAATGTAATGCGACATGAAAGGAGAATGTGCCGGGTATAAAGATTTTTCTATGCTCAAATTATTCTATGAATGACATATTGCATGAGGCCTACTTTGCTAATTAAGGTTAAAATTTTTAAAATATTTTAAAAGTTATATTTTTTATTGGTCATATTTGACATTTTTAGAGGTCTTTTTTTTTCTTACTTCTCTCTATTTTTTTAAAAAGTGTTAGGCTTATTTTTTCAAATCTTTTTTTTTTTCAAAATGTGGACCCCAATAGCGAAGCGCTTATACCTCGATAGCGAAGTGCTGGTACCCTGATAGCGAAGTATTGACACTTCGATAAGGAGGTGTTGACACCCCAATAGTAAAGTGCTGACACCTCAATAGCGATGCGTTGACACCTCGATAACGAAATGACACTCGGAGAGAAAGCGACACACCTCGATAGGGCGTCACACTGTTAGCGGTTACCGACATCTAGAGAGGGGCAAAACATTGACACCCCGAGAAAGAAGCGTTGACACCCGCTACAAAAATAAGGTGTATCAACGGCAACCAAAACTATCGCTATTAACAAAAAAATTGTCGCTACTGAAACAAAAAATATTTTTGTTAATAGCAGCAATTTTGGCTGTCGCTAATAGTCTTAATTTTGGTAGTGATCCCGATGGCGAAGCGATGACACTCCTATAGCGAAGTGCTGACACCTCGATAGTGAGACACTGGCATCCCGGGAGAGGAGCGCTGACACTTCAATAGTGAGGTACTAACACCCCGATAGAGGGGCGAAGTGCTGGCACTCCAGGAGAGAAGCGTTAGCACCTCGATAGCGAAATGTTGACACTCTGATAGCGAAGTGCTGACACCTCAATAATGAGGCGCTGACACCCCGATAGATAAACGCTGACACCTCAGATAGTGAGGCGCTGACACCCCAATAGTAAAGCGCTGACACCTCGGATAGTGAGGCACTGACTCCCCAGAAGTAAAGCACTGACACTTCTTTAGTGAAAAAGACGTGGGTTGGCAGGGTTCTGTCACCCACGTGGTCAGACGTAGGGTATTTAAAAAAGGTTATCTACTTTTTTGAAAAGAAAGATAACCATAGTTAAAACGTTATTAAATGATTATAAAGCAGCACCGGACACTTCACAAAAATGCATTACGTGTCACTCCCATGGCAATAAGCGCAGAGATATCCCTACGCCAGAATACATAGTCTCGAGCCTAATAATACAAATATGTAAAGACCAAGGTATCAAAATCGGTATCAATCTCAAGTATCGGTTTGCTGATGACCGAAACGACTCGGTCAATATGTATCAGCCGATACCGATATGTATCGGCCTATTTTTTTTTTTTAAAAAAAAAAAAACCACGTCTTGGCCGAAATCGAGACGTCTCGGCCGATACGGTATCCAATACCCGACTTGGGATACCGATATGTATCCGACCGATACGTATCTGTTTGCCGAAAAATAGATAAGTATCAACTGATTTTTTTTACCTTGGTAAAGACACACCTCTTGAGAAAAGACAAGTTTAAAAAACTTCTTAACTATCCAGCAATCTATTTATGCACCGAACAACTTTAAAAGCTAAAAATCACTTTTGATAGTCTAAAAACAATTCTAAGATTCCTAAAAATCACGCCAAACAGGGCCTTAATAATA
Organism: Chloranthus sessilifolius; assembly: GCA_021018995.1. Classification (NCBI taxonomy): domain Eukaryota; kingdom Viridiplantae; phylum Streptophyta; class Magnoliopsida; order Chloranthales; family Chloranthaceae; genus Chloranthus; species Chloranthus sessilifolius. The sequence goes on along the minus strand of CM037584.1, from coordinate 49,666,113 downwards.
ACCTTTTTTCTCAGAGAATATTCGTAATTTCCAATTCACGAGATTTTGTTTGATTTTATTTTTTGGGGAAGTTGAGCGGGTTAGACCCTGCTTGCCCCAACGTGAGTCCTCCACTGATTTCTTTTCTTTTCTATAGACACTATAACACAATATGTTGAGATGTTAAAGTTACATGCACATCTCTTATAGGTTTATTTATATAAGTGTGAGGGTAGAGTCGCCTTCAATGCAACATGACTTTATCTCATAAACACTTATGAAAACTTGAGTGCTAACATATGACATAAATGTAATAGTCAATTAATTGAATACTAAATATACGAAATATGTGTGTGGAACAATTCCAATTTGTCGTATAAGATTGTTAGTTTAAGACTTAGTTTCACTAGAGTCCTTGGCAAACTTTGAGTTATTTTCACTAAAGTATCTGTAAGACATTTTTATTTATGCATATATTTTTGGTTTTGCTCTGATTTAAAACTTTTAAATAGTGGGAGATTGTTAGATATTTGAAAGTTTTTTAAACTTGTCTTTTCATAGTTATGTGGTAGTGTGTCTCTTTCGAAGGGATGCTTGTAACACATTTTTAAAATAATGGTGTATTAATACACCACTTGATTTCTATTTAAGGAATATAAAATTAATTTTTCAACACAACGTAATAGAGTCTCCCTTCTTCCCTTTGGTTCTATCGTTAATGGTGTTTATCAGAGCGTTCTTGCAATATTTAATATTCGGATAGTGTGATCAGATTCGTCAAATCCATCACAAGAATACACAGTCGGCTCTTTGCATCCTAAAATTAGTTTGCCGGTAACTTGTTGGTGACCACTTTATCGAAGTGATGAGGTAAATATTGATTTAAAGACAGTGATATATCTTGTGTCTCGGACCAGTTCCCTATATTATTTCAGGTCAACATTTTACACTTTTTCCAACATAGATTATAACTTATTTTTACAAAAAACAGAGCTAAAAATAAACTCTTTTTTAAAAGCTGCTAAAAACCGCTTTTCGTTTAGTTTTTGCAAGAATTTGATTTTTAAATATTTTATGTTTCCTTGTTTACTAGGGACTAGCAAAACTTAAGTTTGGAGGTGTGATTAGTCACATAATTTACCATTTTATCACCCTTAACTTGGTGATGTTAGGACTTAGTTTGTTACTAACGAGTTACTGATGTGCAGATATTAAAGATAAGTAATAAATTAGAGCCTAAGTGTTAATCTTTGTCAAAATAAACTCAAAAAGCAGTAAAAAGACGATTAAGCGTTAAAGACGATTCGCCAATAACAGGAAGGCTGAAAAATCGTAATTCTTCAAAAGACGATTTTTCAGAAAACGAGAAAAGAAAAAAGCGATCGATCTAAAATAAGAAATTATTAGCTGAAAGCCTACTGAAAATAGAATATCGTGAATTACAATTTTCCAGAAAGAAATCGTGAATTACAATTTTCCAGAAAGAAATCGTTATTTACGATTTCTTAAAAATAGAAGCTTTCTACTACACACTACTGCTGCGAATCACGTGAGAGTTTAACATAGCCATATCCAAAATTAGAAGACTCCTGCAATTAGAAGTCTGGTGAACCACGGATCTGAGAAGATTGATGAAGATTTAATCCGAAGGACTCTACTGCTGCTCAATAAAGAACAATCCAGAAGCACATCTATCGTCTAAAGTAAGGAAAGATAAAATTAAGAATTAGAGTTATATTAGAAATCCTTTATTTTTAGTAGTTTCTTTTATTATAACTAGATCTTTGTAAACCAACACCTTATGATTTATAAATAAGAGGGCTCGACATAGGAATAAACATTGAAGAATTGTAGCATCAATTAACGCCTGAGGTTAGATTTTCTTCCGATCAAAGTAGTATAGCATAGTTAGAGGAGATTAAATATCAGAGGTTTCTCAAGAGCAATTGACGACTATAATTGAGTGCTGAAGATTAATGTAAATATCTGTAATTTTTTAGAAGTAATTGACGATTGCAGCTGAGTGGTGAAGGATATATTTTACTTTGCTTTCTAGTTTATATTTTATTTGTAAACATCTCCAAGTTTTAATTTAAATTGACGACTGAGGTTAGAAGTTGTAAAATTAGTGTAACGATTTTTACTTTTTCATCTTTAGTTTTCTAGAGTTTGATTAACGCCCAAATTTCTGGTTGATTGTTGATTACATTAAATCTGTATTGATAGGATCTTAGACTTGATTGATGACCAATGTTAGGAGACTGAAAATATGGTGTAACGGTACTATTTATTTTCATAAATATCTGAAAGTTGAAGATTAAGATTGACGACCTTAATCTGAAGAAGGAGGATTAGGATTTATTATTATGCACTTTAGTTTAATAACCCATTCTTTCATTCATTTATCTTCAGTAGATTATATCTTAAAGATAAATAAAAGTTTTTAAGATAGGGATTTAGATAAAAGATATAAACTAGGAACTAATTAGATAATGAACTTTCTCGTGGGATCGATTCTATACTAGCTCTATAATTTCCATTGAACGCTTGCAATAGATTAAAGCTTGAATTTAATATAATTATAATACATAATAAGCAACTGATCATTAAGATAGACTGAGAAATTTCGATAAAGAAGTTGACCAAGTTTTTGTTCACATAGTACGGAGTTAGAATTCCATACTATCGCCTATGGCGTGGGAAGGAACTAATTTTTGGACGCGCTTTTGACAATTTTGAAGATTTATATAAGCTTGTGCCCTTGTTTTGCTTGAAGGTGCTACGATCAAACCCAGGTAGCATAGCAAAGCATAAGCTTGAAGAGGATTGGATATTCCAGAGAGTGTTTATTTGCCTAGGTGCCAGCCGCATGAGCTTTTTAGCTATTTTTTGTCCTTTCTTAGGGCTTGATGGTACCACTTTAAAAGAAAGTACAAGTGCATCCCCTTAGCAGCAACTGTATTGGATAACAATCACAGTTTATTCATATTGGCATATGCAATGATCGAGCAAGAAAATGAAGATAGTTGGACATGGTTTGCCAAGCAATTGCAACTAGTTATCGGGTTCCCAGACAACCTAGTGTTCATGTCCGATAAACAAAAGGGGCTAGTGACTAGAGTCTAGAAAATTTATCCTAGTGCCCAACACGGGTAATATTTACTGTTTTTAATATTGAATGTTTTCTAATACATGGGCAACTATATATGTTAGGTCTGTGCAGCTATATATGTTATGTGTTTGTGCAACTATGTTCATGTATAACTTGAAGCAACTCTCTTAGTTGCATATGGTGGGTCTGTGCAGCTATGTATGTTGTGTGTCTGTGCAACTATGTACATATATAGCTTGAAGCAGCTCTAGTTGCACAAGGTATATATATATATATATATATATATATATATATATATATATATATCTTGAAGCAGTTATCGTTTGCACTGTGCATATGATTGCCATAGTCAGTAATCGAGTAGGTTCTATGTCCGTCACTTGTATAAGAACTTCAAGAGTTATTTCAAAGGGAAAGCATATAAGAAGCTCTCGTGCATTTATTAGTCATGAATTCAAAGGTCTTTTGGTCAAGATTGAAGAGAAGTATGTTAAAGCACATAAATGGATAGATGTTGAAATTCATGGAATGTGGAGCATATCACAATTTGCAAAAGGGACAAAATGCGCTGTAATTACCAGTAATCTTTAAGAGTCATTCAACAACGTCGTCTCTGAATCGAGGTATATGTCGATTACTGACATAATCGATAGCATCCAATCAGTAATCATGACTCAAATACAACAAAGACGATTGGACGTAGCTAAATGTACTACAATTGATGTACCCGCAATGGTCACTACATTGGAAAAGCTTCGTAAACTGACCAAAGATTGTTAGATTCATAATGCTGATAATTTCGAGTATGAGGTGAACCACCTATTAACAAGGCATTCAGTACATCTCAATAGGTGGACTTACACTTGTTGTATATGACAGATTTCTGGCTTGTCATGGCATACATTTATCATGAAAGATTGAATCCAGAGGAGTTTTGTGTCAATTATTACAAGTAGTTGAGTACATGAGGGCATATATAGAGGTTTGCCATGCTATGACAGATAAGAGTTTTTTTCTAGCAATAGAAATGGTGTGCAAACCGCTCCATGCTCGCAGACCTCCAGGAAGACCAAAGAAGAATAGGGTGCGTGGAGATGATGAAGTATCACAGACCAATCCAATTAGATTGTAGTCCACTAAAAGATGCGGTAACTGTAACGTGTGTGGACATAATCGGTGAAGGTATACAGAGCCTAGAGCTAAGGGTCAAGCTGGAGAGGCCTCATCTTCAACCCAAAAAGATGTTACACCACACCAGCGTCGAGCTGCGGCAACTAATCAAGCTGCAACTTCAGGTCTCGGTATAGCCCCACCACTACTAGCGCGAGGGAGAGGATCTGCCAATAGAGGAGCTAAATGTGTTTTTAGACGCAACAGGCCTGGGAGGGGTCGCGGTTCCTCTTAGACTATTTTTAATTAGTTTTTTTATGTGTACTTAAGTACAGTTAAACTTTTTTTTTTGAGTTTTTAGGTGGCTAGTATGGCCTAAAATTGCAGCTGATGGGGTCTGAATGGCCAGTTTTTTTGGTGACTAGTATTGCCTGAATCTGCAACTGATGGGGTTTGATTGACCTATTTTTTTTTTATGGCAAATCAACTGAAACTGCATAGGTATGCTAGTTTTTTGTTGGGATTTTTCATGTGATATAGGACAGTTAAGGGTACATGTATATGGTTTTATGATTTACAATGAGGAAAGTAGTACATATATGGCTTCCTATGATTTACAGTGTTCTAGTGGTAAAAACATGATTTTTTGGTACAATATGAAAGCTCTTGGTATAATATGATTTTCCTTGCAGGTTTTTATATATGATTTTTGTTGTTCTTGGCTGAATATATGGCTTGTTCTTCGCATCTAATATAGGTGCATCTCTAAGTAGATGAGTACAATGAGTTCTAATTTTAATTACTTTCTTTGTACTTTTTCTCTTTGCAGTCATATTATCATGGATTCTGATTCTAAATCCTTGTGATTTTTTCTCGCCTGAATGTATAGCACTTGTGTTATGATTTTTACTTATTATCAGTTGAATATATACCCCTTTGGTTATCATGGTTTTTCATATAACAACTAATATATGCCCCTTGTAGTAGTATACTATGAATGTTAAATTTAGAAAATATTTTTTTATTGTGAAAATAGATTATGGATCTTTGCTTTGGTTGTGCTGAGAGCAGACATTGGATCAAGGAATGTCCTAAAAGAAAAGTTATTGAAATTGGTAGCACTTGTGGTTGTGGTAAGATACCTAAGCTTCTCACGTTCCACACATCCAAGAACCCTGGAAGAAAATTTTATAGATGCTACACACGTGGGTATTTTAAATGAGTTGATAGTACATCAAGTAATGCAAAGCATGACATTGATGCCAACGCGACGGCTATACCAGGCAAAGACACGAGTTCTCTCAAAAAGTACTACGAGTGCAACAAAGTTTAAGTTGAAGTTGACGGTGGAGATCGAAGAACTTTCAAAAAAATTAGAGGTGACTACAACCCTCAGTAGAGGTGAAGGAAAATCGGTGATTGCACCACTTGATGAACTTCATCACCTGATTTCGATCGACTGAATCAATGTTTAAGACGTGTTTTTTATTATATGAGATTTTCCGCTACTAAAAACAAGGATTATGTCTTTTATATAGCCATCAACTTTTTTTGAGATAAAGCAGATCTGCATCCATTAAATATAGAAGGATATTGACTTCCACAATTTCCTATTGGATGAAGATCTACTTTATCATTGTAGAGGACATGATTATAAATGCATAAGTGGCAACATAGTAAATAGGCATTATCATAGCCTTCATATTGCTTCAATCTGTTGCCTCTCAATGTATTAGTGGCAACAATGTAAATTGGGCATTAGTGGCAACAATGTAAATATGGTATTTGTAAAGGTTATGAGGGTAGAAATTTGGCGCCAACTAGTGTCTTTGCATGTCGCTGGGTAACGTGTTTTACAATTAAACTTACATATGACTTCAATCTATAAATTGTATTAAACCGTAGGGGTAAAGACGAATTTGCGTACTTCTGTTAACGTTCGTCTTGCATTCAGGAACAGTCAAAGCTGATCAACTCAATGAAAGGGGTCATATGTTCACTAAACTCCAATTAAAGGGGCAGAGAATAAATATGCATAATATATAGTGCAATTTTGCAATAAATAGGGCATTAGTGGCAACAACGTAAATAAGGTATTTGTAAAGGATATGAGGGTAGAAAAGTTGACACCAACTAACATTTTTGCATGTCGCTGGGTAACGTGTTTTGTAATTAAACCAATATATGGCTTCAATCTGTAACTTGTACTAGACAATAAGTGTGAAGACGTCTTTGCACACTTATGTTAACGTCCGTCTTGCATTTAGCAACAATCAAAGCTAATCAACTCAATGGAAGGGGTCTTATGTTCTAAACTCCAGTCAAAGGGGCGGAGAATATATATATATATATATATATATATATATATATATATATATATATATATATATATATATAGGGTAATGATCCTCTAACTCGAGTAATGAAATATAGTTTCATGACTCTAGCAACCAATGACTGCATGTCACATCAGAATGAATTTTTAACTCACCTGATGTGACATGCAACTAATACGAGCTTGGGTCATAGGCTTATGTCTCATGATTTGAGTCATATGATTATATATATATATATATAGGGAGCTGATTTCGTCCTGCATGAGAGGACGGTCATTGTCCTCCAAGGTTCACGCGAAGGTGCACATGACACTCAAAATACTTTTAGTTGTCACGTGGACCACGGGATGGATGGTTTAGATCAATTTAAAAAAAATAAATTCGAAATTTTTTTTTTAAAAATATAAGTCAATGTTTAACTAATTTCAATGGTTACCTTTCACGACTCAAAAAATACATGGTGCAGATGAGTTTTCAAAGTTATTCTTTTCAAAAAATGATCTAAGTAATGCACCCTAAGTCCATGTGGCATTGAAACAATGTTTTGGATGCCACATAGACCTCCACCTGAAACTTTGGAAGACGATGACCGTCCTCCCTTGGAGGACGGACACCTTTTCATATATATATATATATATATATATATATATATATATATATATATATATATGGCAAAGGGAAAAATGCACATGGGCATAGAGATATCTCTACGCCAATTGATATGAGCGCGACATGTAGCGTCTTTTTTGTGAAGTGATAGGTGGCATGGGGCCCACTTTACTAACTAGAGTTAAACTTTTAAAATATTTTAAAAGTTATATTCCTTTTCAGCCGTTATTTTTAACCTTTTTAGAAGTTTTTTTAAAGTCTTTTTTTTTTTTTTTTTTTTCTCTTTTTATGAAAAAGTGTCAGATTTATTTTTTCAGGTATATTTTACTCAAAAAATGTGTGCACCCGGTAGCGAAGTGCTAGCATCTCGGCAGCGAAGCGTCGACACCCCGATAGTGAGGTGCTAACACCCCAATGACGAAGCGCTGGCATCCCGGTGCCGACGTCTCTATATCGAGGTGTCAGTGTTTTGCTAAAATAAAATTAAAAAAATGGCCTCTATATAGAGGTGTCGGCACTTCGATAAAAGAAAATAAAAATTTAGCGATGCGCCAACACCTTGATATAAAGGCATCAACGCTCCTAAAACGAGGCGCCAGGGTGCCAGCGTCTCGTTTTTGGGGTGTCAGTGCTTCGTTGTCGAGGTGCTAGCGCTTCGCTATCGGACGACCACATATTTGAGTAAAATATACCTAAAAAAATAAGTCTGACGCTATCTTGAAAAAAATGAGAGAAGAAAAAGACTTTAAAAAAGTCAAGAATGATGGTTTGAAGGGTATTTAACTTTTAAAATATTTTAAAAGTGCAACTCTAGTTAGTGAAGTGGACCCTATGCCACCCATCACTTCACAAAAAGAGCGCTACGTGCCGCGCGTATATTAATTGGCGTAGATATATCTCTATGCCTAGACACATTTCCCCGACCTTCTCTCTCTCTCTCTCTTTATATATATATATATATATATATATATATTGGGGAGCCGTTACTTGCACTCGGAATGGTGGCCCTTGCACCGAATTTAAACAACCCCTTAGTATTTTAGGCAAATGTGACATGTGAAAACGCAATTTGAGCCGTATGATTTGAAGTTCATGATCTATAGATCTTTAATGGGTAAGATTGGAGCAAAACATAGTATTTATCACATGTTCTAATCTAGTCAATTGTTGAATCAAATAATAGTCTTTGACTATATTTAATCACAAAGTGAAGATTATATTTCGTGCTAAATTTTTGCACTTAATATCTTTAAATCACGGCATTCAAATCAAACAATTTAGATGGTGTTTTCACATAATAGAGGTTCGGTTCAGCAAATTTGAAGTCTCTCTTTTTAATTCGGTGCAAGTAATGGCTCCCTTATTTATTGTATAATTACTAATATTTTTTTAACATTTTTTAATTATTAAAATCTCCCCCTTTGTTATCAAAATGTTTGATATTTACCATTTTCCCATGTACTTCCGGAGCCGTTATATTCGAGTACCTAGACTTGGTCAGTATGCACATGAGTACTGTATGTGCAGCCGTTACTATGGACAATCTGAATTCGTGGTTACAGATTATCAATTAAAAAGGCATATTTAGTACATCACAAATGAAAAAGGCATTTTAGGTTCACTCGTTCGAATGCTGCTAGGTGATGTGGCATCTACTCTAATAACAATCACAGAGCTGCACATGTATTAACCATGTGCAATCTTAACACCATATTTCTTCTTTTTGTTTTTTCTCCATATTTATATCTTCAACTCTAATACGCGGAAAGAGTTGGTTGGCGGGATTTTTTAATTTTTACATTTGCATGGAGTATTTATATACTGCTTTTAGCAGAGGTGAAGTTGCTCTTCAGCCCCAACGCTACAGAGAAAAACGTGAAATTTATCATCGATCTTAGCCGTCAAATTGGAGATTACATCTTCTCTAAAATTAGTCATAGTGTTTTTCAGATCCATTAAATTATTATCAAATCCCTTCTCTTCAGCAAGCAACAAGAAGTAATTGTAACTAGAAGAAATATATTGACGGTGTAGATAGCATTATCATATTAGATCAGAATCCAAATTATCTATTTCTTCATTAAAACACATAAAATGTAGTATGGATCCTGTATATTGACTATAAAATCCACAGATTTGTAGCAAAAGATGTGGAGACACACAAACTTTGTTTTTGCTGAAAAGTACTACATATTTCCTTCTGTCATTAAAGAATAAAATATATATTTTTTATCAGAAACGGTAGAAACAAGCCCACCCTCTTCCCTGTTCAAAAAACGGTAGGTTTGGCATTTCTCATCCGGATCTTTTGTTTGATTTTTTTCTGAATCCAACAAAATTTTCATCAATCATCTCAACGAATATGAAAAGATGGGACTGGGAATATTATGATTTTATTGAATTTTGTTGGGTTTCACTTACTTCGCTTCTTACCAAGTTCCTAGGGTTTGATCATCTTTCCACACGAGGTTTTTGATCTTATTCTACTTTTTAATGCTTAGATTTGTAGTTTTGATGATCTGGTATATGGGTTTTGTTTATTTTCCTTGATATGATAAAAAAATGGCGGTTTCAGCCTTTAAATCGACCTCTAAAAGAGGAAATTTAGCGACTTCTTCGGCCAGCAGTTCATCGACAAAGGGAGATAATAGAGAAACTTCGGATAAGAAAATACCCCCTCGAAGATCGAGAAGTGTGAGCGCTGTATCTAGAAATTACCCAGATACCCCGTCGTCATCATCATCGATTATAGTCGATTTTTTGAATAAAAGGGATAATCCACTTTTCTGTAGCACTAATTTATCACCATCAGATGTAACTGAATCCAAAATCCCAATTGGGATCGCTAAATTTGACCAAGATGCCCCAGATTTCAACCAAACCATTTCCAAGTCGATAGTTAGTGGTGTTTCTGACGGTAGAAGAGGACGGTCTGTTTCGAGAAGCTCTGATTGTGGCAAAGAGTTGCCAGGTTGTCGTGAATTTGGTCGTAGTTTGTCGAGGGTAGATATAGGAAGACAGCAACGTTCTGTGTCGCGGGGGCATTATGGGAACTCTGAGGTTTGGGTTTCTTTGGTTTCTCCTTTAATTTAGTTCCAAAATCAATTAGTATTATATTTGAATTTGATGAAATTTAGTTATTTATTATTGGTATATTGTTTGAACAGAGTGAAATTGAACATGAATATAGTCTAGCTACAAGTTTGAGAAATAGAAACATTAAGAACACCCTTGCCAATGGGCAGAAGATAGATTGTGTAACGGTAACTATGAATGCTTCTGAATTATCCACACAAGGAAGGAATTTGCAGACATGGTCTAGTCAGCATCCACTTACAGAGCCCCCGGGCAGTTCTGCTGTAAGTTTAATTCAGTCCCATGAAGCCTTTTGTTTGTGATTTTTTACGAAGACAAATTATATGGCCTAAATGCAGTATTTATTTATTTGAGCCACTTTAGTCATCCTTGCAGGCTCAAAATTGGGATGATGGAGTTTCTGCGAGTTCTTACTCAGAAGCGGAAGAGAAAACGATTAAAGCAGTTTTTGAGCAAATGAAGGTGCCAATCCTATTGTTAACCTTATGTACTTTGTATATCAATTTCCCCCCTGATTTATGTGTCTCTTTTCCAGTCTTTCCAAAGCGATCATCCGGCTGGTGATTCAGGTACTGGGGTAATATATGAAACTGTTCGATCTGAAGTGAGGCGTGCTGTTTCTGAGATCCGAAATGACCTTGAAAATGTAATTTCTGTTAGATATGCCTTCAAAGCTGTTCTAAGCATTCATCATGCAATCTCTGCTTTCTAGTTTTAAATTCAATTGCATACTGATTCGAGTAGCTATTCCTTTTTATTATGATTGAACATCTCGATTTTTGATGTATCAGGAGTTTTATTGTTGTTAATACAAGCCCAACTATAATACCTATGATAGTTTTTGAAATACAAATTTGGCACAACAAAAATACAACTATACAGTAACTTTCTTTCTTTCTCTTGCTTTCTCTTCTCTTTTTTTGTCGTTGTTTTTCATTTTATTGCTGACTAACTCTTACTTTATACTCAAAATGGGAGTCATACACGTAAAGTTCTTTACCTTTATTGTAAAAAATAAAATTGCTTACAAGCGGCAACATGAAACTTTAGAGGGCATAACCCAACAGCAGCTTTTTTGCCTAGTCTTTATTTACTTTGACATAGATTGTACCAAGAGAATTGGGTATTGGGATTATGAAAATGAATTACCAATCCTCTAGATTAATAAACTGTTTCAAGCTTCATGATTTCCTTAGACCAGCAAAATTCTATTGGTAATTTAGGATATATAGGTAGAGAGTTAATGGGAGCAGCTCGCTAGAGATATCACCCTCATGGTTCCAATTCTTTGACATCATTTTTTGACCAAAAAAAGTCGTCTAACTGACAAAACATCATATGAACGTTGTGTTGCACTTGCGCTTCAAAACAATTCAAAAAAAAAGATACGTAGACTTGTAGAGAAATAGAAGACAAAGTCTAAAAGGAAGATACATATTCTTTGTGGCTTTCCTTGGATGGCTACGTCCACGATCACAATCACACAAATTCACTATGCTTCAAAAGAAAATTACAGACTTCTTTCTTTTTTCTCTCCTCAGTAAGAGCAAACAAATAACGAGAGGGGATACTTCACTCTTTTGCGGCTTCACCACGATCGATATCATGATCTCTCACAGCCCCTCAATCCACCATAACAAGAGCAACTCCCATACTCTTCAACTGCTCCACCACAACGGGATCAAGTTGTTATCAGCTACACGACCCCCCAGTGATGAAAGATCACTTGATCCTCACGATGGGTATTTAACCCATCAGTCTTCGGCTCTTTGGCACAGCAAAAAACTGTAGTCCTCATGGATCAAAATCTCGGTTTCGGTTTTGTTCATGTCCCGAACTGTAAATTGGTTAAATTTTGGTCAAATTATCGGTAATTTTGAGTTTTTTTTTGAAAATATGCTCCGAACTTTACCGAACTTTATTTTATTGGTTTTTTAAAACTTTTTAACATTATTAGAACACATATTTACACTAGTGAGACTAATTTTCGTCCGTTTAAAAGTAATCATAAAATTTTGAACATAAAGTAGACAAAAAAGGACTTCATTACCTGAACTTGAGCAACCACCTACTCAAAGCCACATAGAGTTCCTGGGTGTTCTTCTTCTTCATCAGCATCCCAAGCATCATTTTGTTGTCGTGGCTTGTAATATTGTTCGTATTGATAGCCATATGCCCCGTGCTGAGATGCTTATGATGGTTGATCATGTTGGGGCTAGTAGTATGCATCATACGATCCACCAAATATTAGTGAAATGAAACTCTCATGTCTCGGATTGCTTGGTTGAGGATACTGTGAGTTGTAAGAGTGGTCGGTAGGTTGAAACCCAAACCCACTAAAGCTACTAATTGTAGAGTTAAAGCCGTTGAGAGAATCTTGAGGAGTTTGGTAGGACTCTGATGGTCCTCTTCCTTCCAGCCCTTCGTGTCTAAATGTGAGAGTGTCGTACATAGTCATGTCATCGCCACTCCACTGTCGAATTCCTCTTGAAGACTGCCCATATAAAGTACCTCTATCACCATTGTAAGTTTCACCCCCCACTGTGTGCCCTCTCCATCGCTATCGTCACCACCCCCAACATCATCATCATCATCACCACCTCCCCCATCGTCATGACCACTACCACCTCCTTCACCGTCATCACCAATACCACCTCCCTCATCTTCATCTCTAGGAGGTGATCCTAGCATCCGTCAATTACTTTATTATTATTATTATTATTATTATTATATATACATATATTTTTTAAAAGAAATAATAAAAATATAATAAGGATTCGATAAGTTACGGTAAATTCTAGCGAGATTTGGCAAACTTTGGTGAGATTTTATCAAAATCGAGTTGAGACGGCGAAACCCGAGACGATTCGGCTACTAATGGTAAAATTTCGAGCAATTTTGTCAAAATCCGGCAAATTTCGGCGAACAATCAGCGAGATTTGGCGAAAGCTGAGTCGAGATGGGGAAACCCGAGACGATTCAGAACTTACGATAAAATTTGGAGTGATTTCGTCAAAATCCGGTGAGATTCCGGCGAGCAACCGACTAGATCTAGCGAAATTCGGCGAGATTTATCGAAAACCGAGTTCGCACGGTGAATCACGCAAAGATTCAGCAACTTATGGTATAATTTGGAGCTATTTTGTCAAAATCCGACGAGATTCTGCGAGCAACCAGCTAGATCTAGCGAAATCCGGCGAGATTTATTGAAAACAGAGTTCACACGGCGAACCACACGAAAATTCGGTGATTTACAGTATACTTTTGGAGCTATTTCGTCAAAATTCGGCGAAGTTCCGGCGAGAAATGTGCAAACAGCCCGAAGAGGAGTAAAAACCAATTGTTTAAAAGCCAGATTTGGCTTTTAAACCAACAAATTTTTGCTCTCATCCCCTCTCTACTAATCACTATCCAAAAGTTTAACTCTTAAATATTAGGAGTCCAAAAAGAATTTAATTGGTTGTTTGACTGAAGAACTTCCTTTGTGTATTTGGGCCTTCCATTGGGGGTTGGTTAGTTGAAAATGAGGATGTGGGACCCAATTGTGCAGAGATTCCAGAAGAGGTTGGCGGTTTGGAAGAGTAAATTTCTCAACAATGGTGGCTGGCTCACCTTGATAAAGCCTTTTTTTTTTCTTCTACCATCGCCATATATTACCTCTCTATGTTATAGGCTCCGATTAAGGTGATTAATCAATTGGAGAAAATGGTTGGAGATTTCCCCTGGGAAGGTGGTAGGCAAGGTAGAAAGCTACACTTGGTCAACTGGGAGGTATGCTCTATTCTCGAAAAAAGATGGGGAGGGTTAGGGATCAGGAAGCTGGGGCAGTTGTATAGAGCCTTGTTAGGAAAGTGGATGTGGAATTGTGGAGGTTGGGTGACAATAAGGAGCCGAATAAACTGTGGTGGCAGGTGGTCTTGAGTAAATATGGTAGAGATGCGAACGATTGAGGAGTCAAGATTAATCGCAGGAGGGGCTTCTAGTTGGTGGCAGGAGGTGAGAGCAATGGCTTCTATTTTAAAGAACTATGTCTGGTATGGTTGGGGCAGTGGAGATGGAATTAGTTTATGGAAAGATGCTGATTGGAGTCTCATGGAAGAGTTCCCTACTCTCTTTCATATTGCTATGTTTCCAGATGCCAAATTGGAGAGGTTACGGAAATTTAGAATAATGAGATGGTGTGGAATGTCAGGTTGCGAAGAAACTAGGGATGAGGAATGTGAGGAATTTGTAGGCTCCTAATGTTTCTTAGTGGGAAAATAAGGGTTTAAGCCAATAGGAACCTCCATATTTGTCCTCTTACAAAGAAGGGTGTTTTCACGGTGAGATCCTTTTATCCTATCTTTGCAGATAACCCTTGTTGAGACACGTGGACAAGCATTTGGAAGGTGTGAATCCCTCCGAAAATCAAATATTTTGGATGGAGCGTGTGATGCAGGACAAACGCTAAAACCCTAATTATGCAAGTTTGGGATTAACCACAAATTAAATTGAATAATGGAAATATTTGAAATCGCCCAAACACATAAAGAAGTTTAAAGAATTTAATTTAACAATTAGAGTAACTCAATTTAGCGTTCGCATGCATTAAAATTTCCCGATCGAGAAAAACGGATCCAATGAAGGATTCGAGTTTTACTCTAGTTTAGGGTACCAAGCGATAATCACGGTATCGTCTTTTGATTCCTCTCGGGTGAATAAATAAGGCTTGAAGGATCAAAACAAATAAAAGGGTAGATCAAAAGATTGAAACTAATGATATTTTGGGGGTTTTGGAATTTATCAAAGCAAAGGAAAAATATTACATATGATAAATAAAGAAAAGATGGAATAAGAGGATTGAAGTCCAAGGCTTCACATCAAGGATTTTCAAGGCTTCGCACCAAGGCTGCACGTTGGGTTCAACCCAAGTTGCATGAGAAATGCATAAACACTCCTCAAGTTTCGAAAGATTCGCTCATTCGATCAAAAACTCTTCACAAGTTCTCTAAAGCAACTCTCAAATTTTCATTAACAAAAAAATTATAATAAAGTTGTTTACAAGCCTTTAAATAGGTAAACCAAAACCCTATGAATACTACTTAAAATAAAGTTCTTAGTCAATCATTAAAACTTTCTAACCTAACAGTCACAATTAATTTCACCATTAATTCCGTTTTTTTATTACGCGACCACTTTTGAAGGGTCAAATGATGTCCGATTGACGTGAAATTGGTCTTGTTTGAAAGCTTATCGAAGTAGCTTTCCAACAAGACAAGAGTCACACAATTCCGACACATATTGATAAACTTATGACCACTTTTCTGATGGTTGCGTAGAAAGTAACAAAATTAACAGTCACATGTCACATATATGTGTTTGACCCCTAATTGATTCAAATAAGGAAATTAATCCTAAGACAAACCACTTATTAAAAGAATCCTAATCAACTAAAACATTTTTCACATTCTTCTTTCGCCTTTGAAATGTCACTGGCGGCTGCTTGAATCTGATGTCCCCATCAGTGTGTCTTGAGGCCGAATCTTAACCTTAAACCAGCTCAGAAAGAGAAATATCAGATTTATGTGTTATGTGTTTGCAAGAAAAAGTAAGCATCAATCATCTTTTCACACGCTATGGGGTGGCGAAAGAAATTTGCGGAGAGATTCTCAGGATGTTCAATATGTGTATGGTGTTTCTGGAAAACTGTGGTAGTTTATTAATTGAAGGGTGGAGTGAGAATGGAGGATATAAAAGGTGATTTATGGGATGGTGGTTTGGGCTGTTTTGTTGGAAAGAAAGAATAGGATCTTTAGAAAGATCTGAAGACCAACAAAGCTGATCCTGAAACATGTTAAGGATCTGGTACTCATTGGGTGAGTTTGGGTCATAAAAATGGGACCAGAAAGGGTGTTAATGCTGAAGAGGAATGGGATTAGAGAGGGTGTTAATGCTGAAGAAGAATGGGATAGCCTGTCTTTAATCTAGCTTCCTTCCACGATAGTGGAGTTCTTGGGCTGTTTCCCTGGGTCTTTCTGCGGTAACTTGGGGAAGTGTCTTCCTTCTGTGAGGGATGGGTTTCTTTTTTTCAGCGTCTCGCTGCTTTCTTTGCACCTGATTTTTCTTTTTAATATATGTTTGTTAGCGATCCAAAAAAAAAAAGTCCCAAGTAGTAGTCGGTGACCACTACTTCTAACACATTCTAAATTGATTCCCACCTTTTTTACGACAAGATTTGTCCCTTGCGTTTTAGCACATACACTTAATTCCATCGTGTATCATATATCTCAAACCATCTAATGGCCAGTCCATGTGGCTAGGCCCTACTCAACAAGTCACCCAACCTAAAAAACATACTTGCTGGAAGATGTGAACCATTCAATCCAGGCACTTTAATATATACTATTATTCATATCGAATGTAGGGTCCATATTGCAGTGTTCATATTGGATGGTATGAATCCTTTGATGAGCATGCGTTTTTTGGGCTCAATGAGGTTCCTAGGATGTTCTAAGTTCCAACACTTGAACTAATTGGATTCGTAAGAAATGTGTGCCTCCTGGCATCGCATGGCTTAAAAGTGGAATGGTGAGGTTATCTCCACCTCCATTGTGAGGAGAGTCAAACTGTAGGTAGTATTTGGAAAGTCCTGTTGACTTGTTGTACGTGAACATCCTATTAAGTTAGTCAAGCTATAATTACTCAGATTCAATATCCACTTTCTCTTACATGTAACAATGTAAATTGGCCATTTACATAAAAGATTTCTTCTACACCAACCATTGTGCTGCATTGTTTTTCCTGAAGAGTAAGTCCAAATCCTTTGGACCCTTCAACACACTTCTGTTTGTAAGCTTACTAACTTCATTGGACAATTAGAAGCTTCTTTAATTTCAATAACACCGACATTTGCCCTTTTTGTGGGACTGTGCAAATGTAAATTCAGTGTCACTCACATCCACACAAAAAACAAAGAATTGCTCCAATACAAGAACTAGGACGTAAGCGAAGGGGAAGAAAAATAGAGGTAAGTAGTGGCCAGCCACATGAAAGATTATGGAGTGAGAAGTAGTCTTTCCTTAGGAGAAGGGGAAGACCAATCAATGCATTATTTTATTCAAATTAAAATATTAAAAATAAGATACATAAAGCTTCTTGGGTTCAAGACTTTCTATGTTGCGATCCTGTTGTTCGTTTTCAAAATTTTCAACTGTATTTACGGAATTTTGTCATCTAAGAAACTTGTGAGTAATGAGTTGTGACAATTAGCATAAACTTAATTGTTTCCACTTATTATTTTCAACATGGTATTTCATAGGTTATAATAAAATTAATTCAAGCTATTCATGATCTCAATGTGAGTACAGAACATTTTGCTGCAATGGTACATAAGTTTTAAGCAGTACTAATAACCTAAAAATTAAAATCATACAACATTGATAGAATGATAGATATAATTACAAACATACAATAGTAACTAATATCCAATAGATTCCTGCATCATGGTGAGCGTGATGAAACTATGACTACATGACGCGGGACGACGACCATGAAATTCGTGAATACCTATGATGTGATGATTTGCCGAAATTAAACTAATTAATTAAGCAATTAATCACAAATTAAAGCGATACCTTGGGTTTCTCGGGAATCCATTTAGGTGACCATGCTTTGGCTCGTAGGGTCCAATCCGATTCGCGGGATCCGTTAGGATGGCGGAAGAGGCGATCCGAGAGATAGAACTCTTGCTTCGTCTAGGTCGGGGCATTAGATCGTAGTTCTTTCGTGGACTAGGTAGCTCCTCACTAGGGCTTTTGAATCGAATTGGTTAAATGGCTCAAATCGAGCAAGCTCGAGTCCAACAATGGTTATGGATCGATGGGTTAGGATTGGATTCGATCCATAAGGATGGACGTCAATAGTGCTCTAGATCTAGGGTTTGAGATTTGAACAATCAATTAAAAGAGAGATTTGGGATTCAAGAGATTAGCAAGAAAATAGGAAGATAGAAGAAAGAAGATCAAAGACACATGGGCATCTCACCCTTGGCCTCACACCAAACCCCTCTCGGGGAAGAAGACTCACTCTTCAAAGCTTCTCTCAAGCTCAAAATGCAATGTATCATTTCATTAATTCATCAAGTCCCCAAAATGGCTTACAAATTGGGCTTTATAGCCATTTAGAAGAGAATAAACCTAAAATAGAAAAGTACTAAGTTACCCTAAGTGGTAACTTACAAAAGGACACAAACTAAGGATAAAAAGGACAATTACGTCACTTATGACGCTGATGCGCGGGTTTTCACGGACGTTCGTCGCCTACTCACGGACGTCCGTGGTACACTACGAACGTCCGTGCTCACCAAGCAAGAGCACTGAATCCTGGACGTCGTCTGGCAGGACGTCAAGCGGAGTTCTAGGGCCTTCCCTTGGTGGTTCTTGACATTCCTTGGCCCTTTAGTTGCTTCTTTTGCCGTTGATACACCTTGTATGGCCTGAACCCTAGGTCTTTGTTGGTGGCATCCCCGTCACTACAACTAATAAAGTCAATGAATTCCCAGGTCTTCTGAAAGTTTACTTACTTTTTTCATCTCTCATTTTTCATAATCAGTGGTTTCATATATAAATACCATGATATCTTTTTTCCTTTGAATCTACAAGTTTTAAAACAAGAGCTAATCGTGTAGTGGTTCTAACTTCTAATGACTAGACTAGCTTCTCCCAAATTTTTAGGAATAGAATTTCTTCATCCTCCTTTCCACCAGTTTTTTGTTTTTGTTTTTTTGTTTTTGTTGTTGTTGTGCGGTAAACGGCATATTATATTAATAGTCAGCGAGCAGCTGGAAAGCAATACAAAGGGCGCTCCCGACCAAGGGAGAAAAGAAAAAACAAAAAAGAAAGGAAAAAAGGGAGAGCACAAAAACTAGGAGGCAGCGCGCCAGGATTAGCCAAACTCCAAAAACTCAGGTCTCTCTGAGCCCCCTTGTCCAATCTGACCCAAAAGCACATCAGCTCCTTGATCTCTTGCAAGAGCAGGCCTATCGGCCTTCTCTTGCACACCAAATGACCCCAAAGCCACTAGAAAACACACCCTCCAACAAATCTCCAAACCACGCAATGAAGTTCTGAGAGATCGAGCTAGGGATGATCCAAAGAACACCAAAGGACTTCAGAAGCACGCCCCACACCTCAGCAGCCGTCCAACAATGTAAGAAGAGATGAGAGATAGACTCCTCAACAAGCATACACATGACGCACCTGTTCTGAATATCCTTACCACGGACAATCAATTGGTCCATCATCAGAATACGACCTCTCATAACAGTCCACATAAAGAACTTGAGCTTCAGGGGAACTGGAGCCTTCCAGAGAGAAGCCCAATCCGATCGAATAAGCGGTCTATAGGACAGCATCCAATAAAAGGAGCGCACACTAAAGCATCCACTTGCACTAGAAGCCTATATCCTCATGTCCACCCCCAGTCGGTTCCTCTTGGTGCCATAAATCAAGGACATCAAGGAAAGGAAAGGTCGGATTTCTTCATCCTTAACCATCTCCTAGTGCAAATATTCCAACTAACCCCACCATCGGTAATGGAAACGAGCTCAGAAATAGTGGCACTTGGGTCCGAAGCAATTCTATCAATGGAAGGGAAACAGTAGGCCAGAGGGGCTGATCTCGAGCCAAGGTTCGTCTCAGAACTTAATATTCACTATGTCACCCCAACTATACCTAGTCCACCTGGCGAAATCCTGCCAAATGGAACAAATGCCTCTCCACCTCGCATAGATATTCCTTTCCACCAGTTCTTGCTTATCTAGACCTCCTATTCTGAAGGGGTCCTTTTAAAACTGACATGAAATGACAAATGCTCAAAAGTGACAATTATGGGGCTAAATTGTGTTACGGGTCACTTGGCAGTGTTCTTCCCCTTTATATATATATATATATATATATATATATATATATATATATATATATATATATAAAAATTAGTGAGGTCCATGAGATCCTATGGTGAAGTGACAAGTAATATTGTGATGTGTGTGAGGTCATAACTCATAACCCTAATTTTTTTCCTTAGATCTCTTTTTTTTTTCTTTCTTCTTCTCGCTCTCTTTCTACTTAACCCTAACGCTAATGATGGGGAATCAAAGCCTACACTCTGATGTGCGGGATTTTACTGAAAAATCTCTGTAGGAACTGTTTCTGCATTTGATCCTTCCTGCATCACCTAACCTAACTTTGATTTAGATTGTACATCCGAGCGTATCATTCCTGGACCTCTTCTGTTGTTTATATCATCCATCAAGTGTTGATGTCAGCAGGGTCAACCTTTGCCGCCAGTTCTTGAAGTTTAATACTTCGTACTTGATTGAATTTTCATATAGATAGGGTTTAAAACTTTAAGTTGTTGTATTTGACATTGTTTTATGGAATTTTCGAACAGATCTTTGTAGATCTATCAAATCACCATTTTCCGTGGCTACTGTCTGTGTGGGATCGAACAGCCCTCTGGTATTGGTTGGGTTTTGATTGGAATATCTTGAGAATCATTATCCATGTTGTGGTTTGATCAATTGTTGTGTCGTGAATGAGATATCACAACATCTCGTGAAATTTCTATTTCACGTTCGAATCACGAGTTCCTGAAGTCCATATTTTCATGCCTCCTTTTGTTACTTGTTTTCTTATGGGTTTGCATCAGTTTTAGGTGAGGAATATTCATAAATGTGATCTCACTTTGTTTAGTTTAGTATTTCGAGGTCTGTCATGTTTTTTTGTGTATTGAGGTGTCTTGTATTTGAGGAAATGGTGTTGTAGTTTTGTTGATTTTTGTTGTGAATCTCGTATGATCTTGACAACAGTGTTGCTGATTGATGCGGAATTGAAGCCTGCATGCCGAGATCATGATCGGATAAAGAAGAGACATTGAAAGAGATAGTTGACCCACGAATGGATTTTAAAAGGCCAGTTAAAGACCCGTGTGTACGTTATTTTAGACATTTTTTATCTAGGTTTAGTTTCCTTTTTTTATTAGGATTCTTTTAATAAGTGGGTTGTTTTAGGATTAGTTTCCTGTAGACACAAATTGTCTTTTTCTTGAATAAATATATAGATATAGTTTTGTATACACATTATTTGTGTCCTTTTTAAATATTATGTAATAAATCCGTGTTGCAGGTTCTATGGATATCTTATCTTTGGATACACAAATATTATATAATAAATGATTGGAGAAAATAGAAGACAAAAAGATGTGTCTTTTCTTCCGGAAAAGAAGAATAAAAGCTAAGAGAAAATAGAAGACGCAGAAATGTGTCTTTTCTTACGGAAGGTATGACCCTCGCAAGGAGGCCCTTCCGTGGGTCTCCTATCATTTCTGTTTCTTTCTCTCCTTGTCTTTTTCTTTTGAAATATGGCCCACGCAGGTCACCTACGTGAGCCATCTCACTCTTTTCCATCTCATTCTTTTCTTCTCTTCTTTTATCTCGTCATTTCTCTCTCAATGTTTTTTTTCTCCTTTCTTTTCTCCCTCTTGTCTTTTTCTCTTGAAATATGGCCCACATAGGTCACCTGCGTGGGCCATCTCACTCTTTTCCATTTCATTTTTTTCTTCTCTCATTTTCTCTCCTCATTTTTCTCTCAATGTCTGAGTCTCTTTCAAAATGGCCCACGCAGGCACCTGTGTGGGCTATCTCCTTCGAACATGGGTTCTCTATTTTCTCCGCTTAAGCAAATAACCACTTGCGTAGGCCATTCTTCTCTCAATCCACGTGAAGGCTAAGGCCCATGCAACCCTTGCGACCCTTATTTTTTGTGAAACTATTGCGGAAATCGTAGGATTATAACTTCCAGTAACTGCTACCATAAATCTATAAATAGCAGATCCCTTTTCATGATTTAAGATCCGAAAATTCTTACGCGAGAGCCTTGTCGAAAACTTCTCCGACTTTGATTCTCTTGCAAGAGACCTTAAGGTATCTCTGAGATTCTTTTTGTTCCCTCTTCTTTTCTCCTTTGACTTCTATTTAGAGTGTACGGGAGAGATAAGTCCATATTGGAATTCTGAATTCGGACGGTCTCCGATACAGGTGCATCTAGGATAAGAGCTACGACCCTTACCTAAATGTAATACACTTAGGATAAGAGTTATGACTCCTACCTAAGTATGATTGAGGGTTTCAATTTGGGATTACGCGTTACGGCACGTACCCAATTCTTTGTGTAGTTGGAGGTAATTAAGTTACGTGGATACAACCCCTCGCTTAACTCTTTGTATGCTCAGATTGCAACCACAAATCTGATACTCGTATGGGTTGCAATCACGAATCTAAAGAATGATTCCGGACTTCGACACTCGAAATACTCATCTACAACGAGTCATTATCATCAGATTTACTAGATCTAAATCACGTCCCGAAATTACAGTTTGCCTTGCGGTTTGGGTCATCACTCCCTCAAACATAGGGTTTGAATTTTAATCTCGAGATTGAAAATTCTTTTATGATGGTAAAATCTAATTTCTTGATATGCAAACAATTAGGTCATACTTGCATAGGCTGTACTTGCGTAGGCTATACCTGCGTGGGTCGTGCCTGCCTTGGTTGTACCTGCATAGACCATACGTGTGTAGGCCGTGCTTGCCATCGTCTTACTTGCGTGGGCTGTGCCTGCCCTGACCGTTTCTACCTGGGTGGTGCTTGCCCTAACCGTACATGCGTTGGCCATACTTGCATTGGTCGTACCTTCGTGGGCTGTACCTACGTGGACTGTGCCTGCCCTGGCCGTACCTGCGTGGGTTGTACTTGTCTTGGCCGTCGCTAATGCAGCCCTCACGTGGGTTAAATATTTTAATGACAGATTTGTTGACTTTTAGTCAAACGTTCATACTACAAAATCGTAACGAGATCCTATGGTGGATTTATTACTTGACCAAATCTTATGATTTTGGTCAAATCCAACGGTGAACTTGTTGACTTTTGGTCAAACAATCATACTACGAGATTGTAAGGAGATCCTATGGTGAATTCATTATATGTTGATCAATTCTTGTGATTTTGGTCAGACCCAACGGTAGACTCTTTGACTTTTGATCAAACGATCATGCTACGAGATCGTAACGAGATCCAACGATGGATTTGTTAAATGACCAAATCTTGTTACTTTGGTCAAATCCAACGATGGACTCGTTGACTTTTGGTCCAACATTCATAATACGATATCATAACGAGATTCAACGGTGAATTTATTACATGTTGACCAAATCTTGTGATTTTAGTCAAATCCAACGGTGGACTCTTTGATTTTTGGTCAAAAGATCTTAATACGAGATCATAATGAGATCCAACAGTGAAGTTATTACATGTTGATCAAATCTTTTGATTTTGGTAGAATCCACTAGTGGACTCATTGACTTTTGGTCAACCAATCATAATACGAGATCATAACAAGATCCTATGATGAATTTTATTACATGTTGATCAAATCTTTTGATTTTGGTCAATCTAACGGTGAATTAGTTGACTTTTAGCCAAACGGTCATAATACGAAATCATAATAAGATCCAACGGTGGATTTACTCTGTATCGATCAAATCTCATGGTTTTGGTCCAATCCGACGGTGGATTCATTGACTTTACGTTAAATTATCGTATTATAAGATCATTACATGATCTAATGGTGAAATCATCACAAAATAACCTATGATGATCAAATCCTATGGAATTTGATGATATCCAACCTGTGATTAGATACCCCATAACCAAAACTGTTAATTCTTTGGATGACCAGACATCAGAAAATGGATCCGATGTTTGAATTCGTCTTCTAGACGAATTCATTATGCAATTCATCCACGAACTCCTCATGCCCATATTTGATCATGCCTAGCCATCGAATGGGTCTAACTTCCGGAGAAGGGACTCTCGTCTCCGACGTCCTTTATTTCACATCACCAGAGTCTCTGACGAAGAGGGCATATTGCGCGTCCATCTCTTACCTTGAAGACGACGATATTAATGAAGAATTAGACTTAGGATTTATTTTGTTTATTTCAGAGATGTCATTTTCAATAAAACCCTCTCCTAGTGAGGGGAAATTTATTATGATTGATTTGTGTTGGATTTATATTCTATGCAAATTTGTTGTTTACAAATTTCTAGCACGCCGGTGGGACACACTTCTCCTGCCATCTTTATGCTACGAAATGAAACGAATTGTCTGAAAATGAGTTGAATATGATGAATGATTAATCGTTGGTTATTCCATGTATACATTCATTTAATCGTTGGTTATTCCATGCAGTAGATTTTACCAATCAACTCAATGGCTTATGAAAAGAGCATTGCATTCTCTTCCGCTAACAATCAACATGTGGTGAGGGCATATTGAGGAGGCAACACTCCGATACTCGACCAGCCCTCATGGCTCGCCCCACATGAGAAGAAGGTTCTCATATGGAGGAACCAATGCCTCCTAATTCGTTCACTTCGATTGAGAACCCACTATATGGAGATTTTGATTCTCTCTTCTTGAAGAATGAATTTCCTGAAACTCCATCAGCAAAATCACCCCGATCAAACTCGGTGAGCCCTACAGGAATACTGAGAATTGTTAGTACATTTACTTTGCCTCATTTAAAGGCAATTAATGACTCATCATCATTCAACTCACCTCGTCTGGAGGCAAACAAGATGATCATTTCATCTGATAATGAGACTTTGCCTCATTCGGAGGTGATCAATGACTCATCGTCATTCAACTTACCTCGCCTGGAGGTAAACAAGATGATCATTTCATATGTGAAACCTAATGATAAGTCTTCTTCAAACAAAGCTAATTCTTTGAACTCTCTTCACTACGAAGCCCGTTACATCTCAGCAGAAGTTATAATGATGACACCTATTGTCATGCCAGTCATGATGGTTTCTAGTGAAGACAATGTATCTCTTTTAGAGCAAATTCAAGAGTTGCATTGTGCTATCAGGATTCGGGACACTGAAATAGTTGCACTTCTCGAGAGAGAAAAGCAAAGGAAAGAAATGGCTGATATCTTATTAATGGATCAAGTTCAACATATGATAATCGAAAATCTTAAAGACTTTCAAAGGACTTCTAAATCTTACAGAAAGCCTTACCCGCCAGAAATCGATGATGTTTCATTTCTGGTCGACTATCAACAACCAAAATTCACTCGTTTCAATGGAAGTGGTTCTGCTCAAGAGCATCTTTCGTCGTAGCATGCAGAGACACCGCCAAGAATAGTGTGTTGTTGGAAGGACCAACTTTCACCTGGTATACAAAGTTAGTTCCCAATTTGATAACGAGTTGGGATCAAATGCAGAAACAATTCCTATAGAGATTTTTCAGTATTCAAAGATTTGTAGGGCTTGCAGAGTTGTCACAAATGGAGCAGCAACCATAGGAAAGGGTTGTCGATTATATCACGAGATGGAGAGATGCTAGTCTTCTTCATTCATCAAAGATTTGAGAACCAGAGGCAACTCAAATGTGCCTTAGTGGTTTGAAGAAGGATATAAGTATACCTTCATGGAAAGGTTCCGAAAACGCTTGAAGAATTATCTTCACGAGCTACGGATATTGAAAAGTTTCTTACCTAATGCTTTAAAAATGAATAAAAATCTATTTATATATACATATATAAACTCCAGTCATCAACTAAAGTTTCCAACAAACTAGGAGGTAAAAGGATAATATGGCACTTCGATCCTCTAAAGCACTTATTGAGCATAAGCTCAAAATACAAAAAAGTCCGGAGGCATATCAGATTCGAATATCTTATGTCTTCGAAAGTTAAACATCGATCGTTCAAGAACGATCTTGTCTTCATCGTTTAACACCCTATGATCGTCACTTGAAAATGCCCAGGAGCTCAAACCCGAGTGGAAAAGACTATATGTGCATTCCATTCAAATGGTTCACATCTATAGAAGGAAATGAGTTACCACTTATTGATGGTTGCTTTGTTCATGAAATATATATATATTCTTCCCCTTGTATGAGAATAAACTATGTGAGAACATATGTAGGTATGTTATATCCAACCTCCTACTCGCATGAGGATAAACTGCGTAAAGCTTGTACTTAAGTGCATTGTTAATGTAAACAACGTAAGTATGTTTATATATTACCTCCTACTTGCATGAGGATAAATTGCGTAAGGCTTGTACTTAGGTGCATTGTTAATGTAAGCAACGTAGGTATGTTTATATGTTACCTCCTACTCGCATGAGGGTAAATTGCATAAGATATGTACATAAGTGCATCATCATCAAGTAATCTCATACTCGCACGAGGCTAAACTGTGTAAGGTACGTACATAGGTACATCATCGTGTAACCTCCTAAGCGCACAAGGTTATACTGCGTAGGATTTGTAGGTAGTTATGTTGTATGTATTCCTCTACTCATACAAGAATAAATTGTGAAAGAGCATTCATAGGTATGCCTTATGTAATCTCGATTATTCACACAAGAATGAAGTGTGAGAATATGTGTTGCAACTTGTGAAATAAATTGGGTAACTTGATACCTGTCAAAATCTTGAATCAGTTATTTTGATCAAATTTTATATTTAATGAATCAGGTGACTCAACAAAAGTCTGCATAGTGCAGTTGTCACATTTCTAGTCAGTCGTTTTGACTATCCTAATATGTTAAAATAAATCGGGCTACCAAATACATAGTCCGTCAAAATTTTGAGTCAAGTACTCTAATCAAATTTTGCTAAAATAAATTGGGCTACCTAATACAGAGTCCGTCAAAATTCCGAGTTAGATATTCCAATCAGATTGTGCTAAAATTGCAGAGCCCTCAAATTTTGACTTAATTATTTTATTCAAATTTTACAAAAAACTACATACCGGGTCGTCTGATAAGTTTCCGACCTTGTACTTGTTAAAATTCTATACCAGATAGCCTGATCGAATTTTATAGATTTAATCGGGCTATCTGATGAGTTTAAACTCGAAGCCCGATCAAAATTTAACCTACATATTTTAGTTGAATTTCTAAAAATGCTAATTTGGTCTTCCTATTGATTTTATCATTAGAGACCGTCTCAGATCTTCATTCGGATAGTTGATCAGATCTCATGCAAATCTAATCCGGCCATCCTATGAGTTTTAAACTCGAAGTCCGATCGAAATTTAACCTACATATTTTTGTTGAATTTCTAAAAATGTTAATTTGGTCCTTCGATCGATTTTATCATTAGAGACCGCCTCAGATCTTCATTCGGATAGCCGGTCAGATCTCATGTAAATTTAATCGAGTCATCCGATGAGTTTTAAACTCGAAGTCCGATCAAAATTCAACCTACATATTTTAGTTGAATTTTAAAAAATATTAATTTGATCCTCCGATCAATTTTATCATCGGAGACCGTTTTAAATCTTGATTCAGATAGTCGGTCAGATCTCACGTAAACTTTAATAGGCCATCAGATGAGTTTTAAACTCGAAGCTCGATCGAATTCAATCTTCATATTTTAGTTGAATTTTAAAATATATTGATTTGGTCCTCTAATCAATTTAATGATCGGAGACCGTCTCAGATCTTGATTCAGATAGTCGGTCAGATCTCATGTAAATTTTATCGGGCCATCTAATGAGTTTTAAACTCAAGCCGCGATCGAAACTCAATCTACATATTTTAATTGAAATTTAAAAAATATTGATTTGGTCCTCTGATCAGTTTTATGATCGGAGACCGTCTTAGATCTTGATTCGGATAGTTGGTCAACTCTCATTTAATTTAATCGGGCATCCGATGAATTTTAAACTCGAAGCCCAATCGAAATTCAACCTACATATTTTAGTTGAATTTCTACAAGTGTTAATTTGGTCCTCCAATTGATTTTATGATCGGAGACCGTCTCAGATTTTTATTCGCATAGTCGATCAAATTTCATATTTCCATACAATCCGACGACTTTCGCACTCGATGGTCGATTAAAATTTAATTTAAGCAGTTTTGATTTTCTAATACTAATAGGGTTGTCTGATCAACTCGGACACCATTTGAGATTTTGACAAAGATAGCTGGTCAAATCTCATGAATTTCATTCAGACCATCTGATCATTTAAAACGTAGCACCCATCAACACCCGTCAAATTTCGACTCAGTCATTCTGATCGAATTTCGCAAGATTTTGATTCAAATGTTCTGGTCAAGTCTAGGAAAGTATAAATCAGGTCATTTGCCACATATCCCATCGAAATTGTGACTTAGTCATTCTAATCAAATTTTATAGAAAAATAAATCGGGACATCTATTACAAAACCCGTCGGAATTTGGACTCAATTATTTTCATCGAATTTCGAAAAAAAAGTTTCATATTCGAAACTTGGTCAAAATATCAGATCTACCAAATTCGATAATTTGATGAATATTCCTTCAAGTTTCCGTCACATAGCTAACACAATGTGATAATCAAGGGAGAAATTGATGATATGATCGATTTTCCTCGAGCTTTAGCGCTCCACGAAATTCAAGGAGGCATCTGTAGACACAAAAACTGTCTTTTTCTTGAATAAATATACAGATATAGACTTGTATACACACATTATTTGTGTCCTCTTTAAATATTATGTAATAAATCTGTGTTGCAGGTTCTATGGATATCTTATCTCTAGATACACAAATATTATATAATAAATGATTGGAGAAAATAGAAGACATAAAAATGTGTCTTTTCTTCCGGAAGAGATGAATAAAGGACAAGAGAAATAGAAGACACAGAAATGTGTCTTTTCTTACGGAAGATATGACCCACTCAAGGAGGCCCTTGCGTGGGTCTCCTATCATTTCTTTTTCTTTCTCTCATTCTTTCTCTCCCTGTCTTTTTCTCTTGAAATATGACCCACGCAGGTCACTTGCGTGGGCCACCTCACTCTTTTCCATCTCATTCTTTTTTTTTTTTTTTTTTTCTCCTCATTTCTCTCTCATTGTTCTTTTTCTCATTTCTTTTCCCTCGCGTATCGTTTTCTCTTGAAATATGACCCACGTAGGTCACGTGCGTGGGCCATCTCACTCTTTTTCATTTCATTTTTTTCTTCTCTTTTCTGTCCTCAATTTTCTCTCAATGTTCGAGTCTCTTTCAAAATGGCCCACGTAGGCACTTGCGTGGGCCATCTCCTTCTAACATCGGTTTTCTTTCTTCTCCGCTTAAGCAAATAACCACCTGTGTAGGCCATTATTCTCTCAATCTGCGTGAAGGCTAAGGATCATGCAGCCCTCACGACCTTTGATTTTTGTGAAACACTTGCGGAAGCCGTAGGATTATATCTTTCCGTGACCGCTATCAGTGGCGTAGCCACATAGAGGATTGTGGGGGCTCAAGCCCCCATTTAAATCTAGTGTTTATATGAAGTATATACACCTTCGTTTGTATATAAGCTCCCAAATCTATGATGTAGAAGCCACAAAATCGATGGTAAGATTACTAACATTATATTTATCATTTGTAGCCCCCACCAACAAAAATTCCTGGCTACGCCCTTGACCGCTATCATAAATCTATAAATAGCAGATCCCTTATGATTTAAGATCCAAAAATTCTTAAGTGAGAGCCTTGCCGAAAAATTCTCCAACTTTGATTATCTTGCAAGAGACTTTAAGGTATCTCCTAGATTCTTTCCGCTCCCTCTTCTTTTCCCCATTGATTTCTATTTAGAGTGTATGGGAGAGATAAATTCATATTGGAATTCTGAATTTGGACGGTCTCCGATACGAGTGCGTCTAGGATAAGAGCTACGACCCTTACCTAAATGTAGTACGCTTGGGATAAATGTTACGACTCCTACCTAAGTATGATCTAGGGTTGCAATTTGGGATTACGCATTACGGCACGTACCCAATTCTTTGTGTAGTTGGAGGTAATTAGCTACGTGGGTACAACCCCTCGCTTAACTTTTAGCATGCTCAGATTGCAACCACAAATCTGATACTCGTATGGGTTGCAATCACGAATCTAAAGAATGATTTCGGACTTTGACACTCGAAATACTCATCTACAACGAGTCATAACCATCAAATTTACCAGATCTAAATCACGTCCCGAAATTAGAATTTCCTTTGCGGTTCGGGTCATCACTCCCTCAAATGTAGGGTTTGGATCTTAACCTCGAGATCGGAATTTCTTTTATGATGGTAAAATCTAATTTTTTGATATGTAAACAATTAGGCCATACCTGTGTGGGTCGTGCCTGCTTTGGCCGTACCTGCTTAGGCCATACCTGTGTAGGTCGTACCTGTGTGGGCTGTACTTGCGTGAGTTGTACCTGCATGGGCCGTGCATACCCTTGCTGTACCTGCGTTGGCCATACCTGTGTCGGCAGTACCTGCATAGGCTACACCTGTGTAGGTCGTGCATTTAATGACAGATTCTTTGACTTTTAGTGAAATGATCATACTATGAGATCAGAACGAGATCCTATGGTGAATTTATTACATGTTGACTAAATCTTGTGATATTTGGTCAAATCCAACTGTGAACTCATTGATTTTTGGTTAAAAGATCATACTACGAAATCGTAATGAGATATTACGGTGGATTTATTAAAGAGAGGACCCATGTTTGAAGGAGATGGTCCACGCAGCCTGCGTGGACCATTTTGAAAGAGACTCGGGCATTGAGAGAATAATGAGGAGAGAAAAGAATGAAATGGAAAAGAGTGAGATGGCCCACACATGTGACCTGCGTGGGTTATATTTCAAGAGAAAAAGACAAGAGGGGAAAGGAGAGGAGAAAAAGAACATTAAGAGAGAAATGAGAAGAAAAGAATGATATTGAAAAGAGTGAGATTGTCCACGTAGGTGACTTGCGTGGGCCATATTTCAAGAGAAAAAGGCAAGGAGAGAAAGGAGAGAAAGAGAAAAGAAATGATAAGAGACCTAAGCAAGGGCCTCCATGCGTAGATTATATCTTCCGTAAGAAAAGACACATTTCTGCGTCTTCTATTTCTCTTGTCCATTATTTATCTCTTCCGGAAGAAAAGACACATTTTTATGTCTTCTATTTTCTCCAATCATTTATTATATAATATTTGTGTATCTAGAGATAAGATATCCATAGAACCTGCAACACAGATTTATTACATAATATTTAAGAGGACACAATAATGTGTGTATACAGACCTATATCTGTATATTTATTCAAGAAAAAGACAGTTTTTGTGTCTACAGATGCCTCCTCGAATTTCGTTGAGCGCTAAAGCTCGAGGAAAATCGATCATATCATTAATTTCTCTCTTGATTATCACATTGCGTTAGCTATGTGACGGAAACTTGAAGGAATATTCATCAAATTATCGAATCTGGTAGATCTGATATTTTGACCAAGTTTCGAATATGGATTTTTTTTTTCGAAATTCGATGAAAATAATTGAGTCCAAATTCCGACGGGTTTTGTAATAGATGTCCCGATTTATTTTTCTATAAAATTTGATTAGAATGACTAAGTCACAATTTCGATGGGATATGTGGCAAATGACCTGATTTATTCATCTCTTCTGGAAGAAAAGACACTTTTTTGTGTCTTCTATTGTCTCCAATAATTTATTATATAATATTTGTGTATCTAGAGATAAGATATCCATAGAATCTGCGACACAGATTTATTACATAATTTTTAAAAATGACACAAGTAATGTGTGAATACAGATCTATATTTGTATATTTATTCAAGAAAAAGACAATTTTTGTGTCTATATTTCCTTATTTGAATTATTTTGCAGTCAGAAACACTTATGTGATATTTGACTGTTAATTTCGTCACTTTTAGCGCAACCATCAGAAAAGTGGTCATAAGTCTATCAATATATGTTGGAATTGAGTGATTCTTATCTTGTTGGAAAGTTACTTTGATAAGTTTTCAAACAAGACAACTTTTACGTCAATCGGACATCGTTTGACCCTTTAAAAGTGGTCGTATAATAGAAAAAGGGGATTAGTGGTGAAATTAATTATGATAGTTAGATTAGAAAGTTTTAATGGTTGATTAGAGTTTTATTTTTAGTAGTATTATTAGCATGGATCAAAATATCGTCTGATACCGATACGTATCAGTTTGGACCTCACCGATACGATACAATGGGTTTTTATCGCCCTCCTTAAAAAACAGTCAAATTATTGTTCAATGTATCGTTCGTATCGTCCAATGTATCGTTCGTATCGGACGATAATTTGAGATTATCATCCGATAATTTCAAATTATCGGTTTTGATGTTTTTTTTTTTTGGGAAAAATCCGGAGAGTATCGTTCGGAACTAATACGTATTGGTTTTGAGGCTGAACGATACGTATCGAAAAAACAAGATTTTGATCCTTGATTATTAGGGTTTCTTTTTTTTACAAATGCACATTGTAATCTCTTATGAGAATATTGAATGGATGATTAATGAAATTTATGAGTATTGCTTTGTGCGAATTCTAGAGAACTTGACATGAGTTTTCATTAGAAGAGTGATTCTTCTCCTGCGTGCGGTTTAGTATGAGACCAACTTTTTTTTCTTTGGAGTGATTCTTTGGATCTTCTTCTACACCTATTCACCTTCTTATTTTTGTTTTAATTGACAAGCGAGAACCCTATCCCCTATCGTGCGAGACTTACGTTATTTTAGGGTTAGCGTGCGATTTTCCTACGTCAAATTGGTATCAAAGCATGTTCAATACTCTGCACGTGGAGTCTATCATGAGTAAAGAACAATTTATCGACGCCTTTCGCGAGTTAAATGATCAGATGACTAGCATGGGATCGTTCGCAGATTTGCGGAAGAGATTGATTTGCATCAGACGATTATTACGATTGGACAAGTATGGGAGGTAGTGAAGGCTGGATCGTGTTGTCTAAAGTATTTGAATTTAACAACTCAATTTGGGTCAGTTTTAGAGATTCGAGTGTTTACTGCTGAGATTCTACGTGAGTTGAAAATTTCACGTTGGATAGCAGAGGTGTTAAGTAGGAGTTTTGTTCAACAATTTCTTAAAAAATTTATTCTCAAACTACAAGAAGATATCATATTAGCGAGACTTGAAGTTTTGAGATATAAGCTTTTAAATTCCGTGCCCGTCAACCCAACCCCATCGCCAACCATCCATTTTAATCCCATAACCGTTGTTCACCCCATAACCGTCGTAACACCTACACTAGTTATGGGTTCCATTATCGGTGTAAAATCTATACCGATTGCAGCTCCTGTAACAGCTTATAGCTTAGAGCCCGTTCAAGAAACCAACTCCGTAATTGTAGTTACCCTAGCCGATCTCATCTCATCCAAAATTGTTATCGATCATCTATCCGAACACGTGATAGCACCAAAATCGGTCAAAGATTCTATACCTGTTGATGAAAACCCTCATACGATCAATATATGTACTGATCCCGAAACTGTTGAAGAATAAGTTTCCTCAATAAGTCCCACCGAACCCGAGATCGTCGAAGAGCAAGTATCTGCAATAAAGCCTATTGATCGTATTGCTCATGTATTGATGCAAATTTAGATTAACGTAATAAAGTTGAATCGGATCTCGCCTGAGTTAAATCCGGTTTATTCGTCCAAGTCTCATCCACTCATGATTCCCACAGTATTGCTATTGACTTTTTTGCAAAAGGATAACTTCGATGAAAGTTCGAGGTCGAACTTTTTTAAAGAAGGGGGAATGATGCGGAATTGAAGTCTACATGCCGAGATCGTGGTTGAATAAAGAGGAGTCATCGAAAGAGAAAGTGGACCCGCGAATGGCTTTTTAAAAGGCACATTAAAGGCTCGTGTGCACGTTATTTTAGGCATTTTTTAATTTAGGTTTAGTTTCATTTTTATTAGGATTTTTTTAATAAGTGGGTTGTTTTAGGATTAGATTCTTTATTTGAATTATTTAGGGGTCAGACATATATATGTGATATGTGACTATTAATTTCGTCACTTTCAGCGCAACCATCGAAAAAGTGATCGTAAGTCTATCAATATATGTCTTGTTGGAAAGCTACTTCGATAAGCTTTCAAACGAGACCAATTTTACGCCAATCGAATATCGTTTGACCTTTTAAAAGTGGTCGCGTAATAAGAAAACGGGATTAGTGGTGAAATTAATTATGACCCTTAGATTAGAAAGGTTTAACGGTTGATTAGGAGTTTTATTTTTAGTAGTATTATTAGGATTTCTTTTCTTTATAAATACACATTGTAATTTCTTATGAGAATATTGAATGAATGATTAATGAAATTTATGAGTTTTGCTTTGTGTGAATTCTAGAGAACTTGAGATGAGTTTTCATTCGGAGAGTGGTTCTTCTCCCGCATGTGGTTTGGTGTGAAGCAAACATTTCTTCCTTGAGGTGATTCCTTGGATCTTCTTCTACCCCTATTCTCCTTTTTATTTTTGTTTTAATTGACGAGCGAGAACCTTAACCCCTATCATGCAGGAGTTACGCTATTTTAGGGTTAGCGTACGTTTTCTTGCATTAAATAATGTTGCGAAATTAAAGCCTACACACCGAGATCGTGGTCAAATAATGAGGAGACATCGAAAGAGAAAGTGGACCAGCGAATGAGTTTTTAAAAGGCTCGTTAAAGACACGTGTGCACGTTGTTTTAGACATTTTTTTATTTGAGTTTAGTTTCCTTTTTTATTAGGGTTCTTTTAATAAGTGGGCTATTTTAGGATTAGTTTCCTTATTTGAATTATTTAGGGGTGAAACACATATATGTGATGTGATTATTAATTTCGTCACTTTCAGTGCAATCATTGGAAAATGGTCATAAGTCTATCAATGTATGCCAGAATTGTGTGATTCTTGTATTGTTGGAAAGCTATTTCGATAAACTTTTAAACAAGACCAATTTTACTTTAATCGGATGTCGTTTGACCCTTTAAAAGTGGTCGCGTAATAAAAAAATGGGATTAGTGGTGAATGGATGAGAATATTGAATGGTTGATTAATGAAATTTATGAATTTTTCTTTATGCGAATTCTAGAGCACTTGAGAAGAGTTTTCATTAGATGAGTGATTTTTCTCCCACGTGCGGTTTGGTGTGAGACCAACTTTTCTTCTTTGGAGTGATCCCTTGGATCTTCTTCTACCTCTATTCTCTTTTTTATTTTTGTTTTAATTAACGAGCGAGAACTCTAATCCCTATCGTGCGGGATTTACACTATTTTAGGGTTAACGTGCGATTTTCCTGCATCATTGATGTTTGTTGGCTGTTCTCGCTACTATGTTGACAGTAATAGTGTTGTTTTTTGGTGTGGGCGAGGTATCTCACTAATGGAAGAAGTTAAGGCTAATGCTAATAGTGGTATTGAGAGCAACCATAGGTTGCAAATTACGGTTTTTGAAACTTTACCAAAAATTTGGAGTGTAGCGATTTTCTTGTTTGGCTAGTACCCTTTTATGATGGGTAAGGAAGTCACGTTGACATGTAAGTGACTTATACATGATGCTTGACACAAACACAACTCAGACACAATACTAAAAAAGACACACTATGAACCAATAATGGATGAAGACTTTTATCAAACACTAGACGTGCACACTAATGAAATAAAATGCAATAAGATTGAAATGACATGCAATTATAAAACTAAGTGATGTAAGACAAAAGTTAGACAAAAGCTTTAAAAAATATATATTTTTTTAAATGTAGACAAAAAGCTAGACGAAGAATTTCAGACAATAGCTAGACAAAATTTTAGACAAAAGCCAGCCGAACTTTTCAGACAAAAGGCAGATGAAAATTTTCAGACAAAGGCAAGATGGAAATTACAGAGAAAAAGGTAGATGAAAATTTTCAGACAAAAGCTAGACGTTTTCTGATTTTTTTTTTTTTTAAAACCAAAAAAAAAAAAAAAAAAATAAGCGCTAAAACTTATATAAGCACTAAAACCCTAAAACTAAACTGACGCTCTGATACCAATTTGATGTGGGAACTTACTAAATGCAATGTTATGGCTGAGATTAGGATTAAAATTAATTTAATCAATTAAAATAATAATTTCTTATAACAAATTATCACGAAAATTTTAGAAATTCAATTAGGTGATTTAATTTCGGCCCAAAATAGTGTTACTTTCGTGTATGTTCCCTATCGCGGATCTAGAAGACTAGGGTTCTTATGAACGGCTAGATCTCCGATAGTTTTAGGGCGTCGAATGAACTCGCAAGCTGGTTCTCTCGATACCAAACGAAAATAAAAGGCTAATAAAATTAATGATGAACAAAATATTGATTTATGGCTTTTATGAGATTAATAAAATAATTAGAATTACGCTACTTACGCAAACCGTAAATCTAAAGATAGAGATGGAAGAAGAGCTGGCCTCGCACCAAATTGGAAGCGGAAATCGAAGAATCACTCTCCGTTTTGAGAGAATCACACCCTAACGAAAGTTTAGAACTCTCAATTTGCATAAGCAATTTTCATTAACCAAAAACTAATAATAAAAGTGTTTACAAGCCTTTAAATAGGCTAGCCAATGCATAAAATTAGAAATCCTAGTATAACTCTAATTCCTAATTCAAATAAAAGAAATATCCTAATTCTTCTGAAACAATAAAGTTCTAAATAATAAGGAAACTAATCCTATTTCTAATAAAAGAAACAACTCTTACTTTCTAAAATAAAATAATAAAAGAGACTAATCCTAATTCAATTAGGATTCTTGAAATTCGTCACTTTATGTGCAGCCTCCGAAAACTGACCATAACTTCTTCAATACTTGTCGGAATTGCTCAAATTTTGGCTCTTTGGAAAGCTACTTTGATAAGCTTTCAAATATGACCAATTTCGCATCAATCCGACTTCGTTTGATACTTCAAAATAGGCAAAATATAAAAATGACGGGATTGAAAGTTGAAGACCTTAATAAATTTTGGATTTTTTTCTTTTTGATCAAACGGGTCTTTAACGAGCATTTTTTTTAAAAACTCATTCGTGGGTCCATTTTCTCTTTTGACGTCTTCTCTTTATTTGACCACGATTCAAACAGGCGGATCTAAAATACACATCAATCGCCTCTACTTTGAAAAAGCTCGACCTCAAACTTTGGTTGGCATGGATTTTCACAGTTGCAATCACAGACAATATATAGGGAACCTCGATCGGAAGTGGCTTGAATCGGATGTCCCTATCAACTCTCCCTGGGTTAGAAGGATGCATTCCTGATGAATACTGGTTGTGATAGAGCTCCAAGAGATCCGGGTCAATCTGCTGAAATTCTTGTGTATCCACGTGTTCTCTGAATCACTCTTGTTCTTCCACTTGACCAAATACTTCTGAAGTCTCCCGTGGTTGGTGGACACAATCTGATCTTCCAGCACATCTTCGATGATCTCACGAATTTTCTGAGTAGGTGGGGCTAACAGTGTGGGAACGGAAATAATTGGGTCATCGGATGTAGAAAGCTTAAAGGGGTTGGTAGGGATGGTTGAAGGGCCATGACATGGAATAAGGTCTTCTATATTGAAAATCGTGCTAATCCCCAAATCCGGCGAAAAATCTAAGATGTAAGCATTAGAACCAGCACGCTTCAAGATTTGATAGGGTCTAACACCGCAAACTTGTAACTTCTTTGCAACTCCTTGCGGGAATCGCTCGTTTCTATTTCGAACCATCACAAAATCACCTTCTTGAAATTCTTTGAACCGTCTGTGAAAATCTGCAGAGAACTTGTAGTTTTCAATTTTTAAATTAATTATTTTCTTAATCTCAGCATGCAACTCATGAATGCAATATGCAAAAGTGGATGCAGACTCTGATGACCTTTGATGAAACGACATTGGGAGAAAATTTATGTGTGTTCTAGTATTCGGCTTACCCTTCCACTGGATGAGGTATGCTTGATGTATCTCAGATTGCTTTCTCCTTGTAGTCCAAGTGTTGTCAATTTTCGGTTTACCTTTTCACTTAAGAAGATACTCTCGATATGCTTGGTGTGTCTTTACCTTAGTAACAAAATATGGATCTCCCAAAACTGTTCCATCAGACCTCTTCACTTATTGTTCAGGCAGGTATTTGGAAATCAATGAGTAGATAGGTTTGGACTCAGGTGGATAGACATCAAGGAATGGGTCTGAAGGTTTTGTTGCTAAGCCTAAGAAAGGTGTACGTGCATCTACACTCAACTCGATTAACTCGTGTGTACTCGCTTCAACCAAAACCAAAGACTCTGGGATACTCGATTCAATGGACCCTAATGGTTCTTGTGTACCCAGTTCGTTGAGCTCACATGTACTCGATTCAAGGGGCACCAACAAGTCGTGTGTACCCAACTCTACGGATACCAATGACTCATAGGCAAGTGGCTCAATGGGTTCACGTGTGGGTGACTCAACATTACTACTCACAAGGGCAATAGAAGTTTCTTTAACACGAACTAGACTCTCATCAGCTTCTTCTATCTCCTCTTCACTCAGCACGGTATTAGGGTCGTATACTTCTTTCACTTCCCTATTTTCCGGCTCCTTAGGACTCTCTCTTTTAGTCAATAAATTCGAAGTGAGAAATTTTGTGGGGCATTGGTATGCAAAATGTTCAAACCCTTGACACTTAAGGCAATCAGGACACTTATCTGTCTTAGTTTTCAAACCCGGAAGAGTTGATGGTGTGCTAAAGGAACATACTTTTCAATAAGTCTCACTTTCATGTCCTCCCATGTGGAGATGTATTTATTTCGAAGAGATTCAGTACGACGTTCTACGCGAGTCCAAAAAAATTTGGCATTACCCTCTAACTTTGTTTTTGCTAGCCTAATTTTGTACTCCTTTGGTATGTCATACCAATCAAAATATTCCTCTACACTAGACAACCACTCCACGAAGGTTTTGGGATTCATCCATCCCTCAAAAATTGGAACCTCATCTCGAATAGATTTGAGAAACTTCTCGGCTGGGTCATACTCAGGTTCACGATGATGAGGGTATCCCCTAACTCTAGTTTCATTACGATTTTTGAGACTGCC
Organism: Chloranthus sessilifolius; assembly: GCA_021018995.1. Lineage (NCBI taxonomy): Eukaryota > Viridiplantae > Streptophyta > Magnoliopsida > Chloranthales > Chloranthaceae > Chloranthus > Chloranthus sessilifolius. The sequence goes on along the minus strand of CM037584.1, from coordinate 49,626,911 downwards.
AAAAATTTGGAGTGTAGCGATTTTCTTGTTTGGCTAGTACCCTTTTATGATGGGTAAGGAAGTCACGTTGACATGTAAGTGACTCATACATGATGCTTGACAGAAACACAACTCAGACACAATACTAAAAAAGGTACTATGAACCAACAATGGATGAAGACTTTTGTCAAACACTAGACGTGCACACTAATAAAATAAAATGCAATAAGATTGAAATGATATGCAATTATGAAACTACGTGATGTAAGACAAAAGCTTTTAAAAAATGTAGACAAAAAGCTAGACGAAGAATTTCAGACAACAACTAGATAAAAATTTTCAGACAAAAGACAGACACAAATTATAGACAAAAGTCAGACGAATTTTTTAGACAAAAGGCAGATAAAAATTTTTAGACAAAGGCTAGACGAAAATTACAGAGAAAAAGGTAGATGAAAATTTTCAGACACAAGCTAGACAAAAAATTTCAGACAAAAGCTAGACGTTTTCTGAATATTTTTTTTTTTTAACCAAAAAAAATAAAATAAAAATAAAATGCTAAAACTTATATGAGCACTAAAACTCTAAAACTAAACTGATGCTCTGATATCAAATTGATGTGGGAACTTACTAAATGCAATGTTAGGGCTGAGATTAGGATTAAAATTAATTTAATCAATTAAAATAACAATTTCTAATAACAAATTGTCACGAAAATTCTAGAAAATCAATTACGTGATTTAATTTCGGCCCAAAATAGTGTTACTTTCATGTACGTTCCCTATCGCGAATCTAGAAGATTAGGGTTCTTATGAACGGCTAGATCTCCCACAGTTTTAGGGCGTCGAACGAACTTGCAAGCGGGTTCTCTCGATACTAAACAAAAATAAAAGGCTAATAAAATTAATGATGAACAAAATATTGATTTAGGGTTTTTATGAGATCAATAAAATAATTAGGATTATGCTACTTACGCAAACTGTAGATCTAAAGAAGATAGAGATGGAAGAAGAGCTGGCTTCGCACCAAACCGCAAGCGGGAATCGACGAATCGCTCTCCGTTTTGAGAGAATCACACCCTAACGAAAGTTTAGAACTCTCAATTTGCATAAGCAATTTTCATTAACCAAAAACTAATAATAAAAGTGTTTACAAGCCTTTAAATAGGCTAGCCAATGCATAAAATTAGAAATCCTAGTATAACTTTAATTCTTAATTCAAATAAAAGAAATATCCTAATTCTTCTGAAACAATAAAGTTCTAAACAATAAAGAAACTAATGCTATTTCTAATAAAAGAAACAACTCTTACTTTTTAAAATAAAATAATAAAAGAGACTAATCTTAATTCAATTAGGATTCTTGAAATTCGTCACTTTATGTGCAGCCTTCGAAAACTGATCATAACTTCTTCAATACTTGTCGGAATTGTTCAAATTTTGGCTCGTTGGAAAGCTACTTCGATAAGTTTTCAACTATGACTAATTTCGCATCAATCCGACTTCGTTTAATACTTCAAAATAGGCTAAATATAAAAGTGATGGGATTGAAAGTTGATAAATTTTGGATTTTCTTCTTTCTGATCAAACGGGTCTTTAACGGGCATTTTAAAAAAAAACTCATTCGTGGGGTCCACTTTCTCTTTTGACGTCTTCTCTTTATCTGACCACGATTGAAACATGCGGATCTAAAATACACATCAATCACTAGAGACCATTCATGACATTCTCATTTTGGCCATTTACCTATAGCATGTTTCCGTATTTTATTTTTCAAACAGTTGCATAGTTTTGATGTTTCAAAATTTCTGTGTGAGACATGTCAGTTGTTGAAACATTGTAACAACACTTATCCACCCAGTGATAATAGATCTGATACACCTTCCTAGATTATTAATTTTTATGTTTGGGGACCATCCCTAGTTGTTTCTTTATACTATTATCGTTACTTTGTTACATTTGCTCTCAATTTTTCATGTTGTAAATGTTGAAATCCAAGGATGAAGTAGCAACAGTTTTCCCTTTCTATCACAAGCCAGTCCAAACTCTCATACTTGTTTGAAGATCTTAAAGGTTGGATAACGGTGGGGAATATTCCTCTCATCATATTCAGTTTTTTTTTAGCAATGACATTGAGTGGCAGACCACTTGTCTCTTCACCTCTCAACAAAACGGTGTATGAGAAGAAAAACCGACGTCTCGAAGTTTCTTCTGTTTTGTTATTTAAAATGAATGTTCCTAAATTCCTAGTAAATGAGGTTGTTCTCACTGCTTGTTTTTTGATCAACCGAATGACAACTCCTATATTTGAGGGCAAGTTCCCATTCCTTGTCCTGTGTCCACATCCACCCTTTTTCTTGTACCTCCTCATGTCTTTGGATGTCTGTACTTTTCTCATGTTCAGATGTTCGACATACTACGTTATATCCCAAAGTTATTCCTTGCATCTCTGGAGTACCCACCTGGTTATGATAATGGGTCTTATGTGTCTGGTGTCTTTCCACAGAGATCTATGTGAAACAAATGTGTTTAATGAACAAGTATATGGAGAAGTTGGGCTTCAAAGATCTCTCACAAGGTGGGGCTTGAGCCCTATAAACTCTTAGAATTTAGAAAACATTTAAATGACCTACAATAATAAAACAAATACAACAAACCTCTATGATGCTTGATATATTACTCATAAAAGTGGTCCTGGATTTCCAAGTCAAATATTAGTTGAGTCTGTTCTTAGATGCAAGACAAGCAAAATAAAAGATTAACCTTGTTGAAAGATGAGTATTTTGTAGTTGTTACTATCAAAATGACATAAGCAAGTCTTGGATTTTCAATTCAGAACTAATTGAAGTTCCTATGAATTCATGTATTTCCCAAAATAAGAAATGCTACCATGGGTGCTTAGTCAATTGATTTTTTCTTTTACCCGTTTGATTGAGTTTTTCGGCCCTTTGTTGCTCTAATTTGACAGGGGCGGCCTTCTGTTGGCTGTGATTTTGATGTTTGCTTATAGTTTCTTGTTATCCAGACGATTGGGCGAAAGAATTCTGCAATCATCGCTACAAACAATGTTGCTGATATTCCTCCTGAATTGGTGAACCCAGATGCTATTGAGTTGGTTTCTGACATTAGAAGAGAGTATGCAGCAAAACTTGAGCAGGTGTGATATTAGGATCTTTTCTATAGATATTCCCTTTTTGTTCAATTAAGTCTCTTCAGAAGCGGAAATTGGGCATTCAATTTGCAGTCCCAGGAGCGTGCCAGGAAACTCCGGGCAGATTTAGCTGTTGAAGAGCAGCGTGGGCAAGAACTTGGTAGAATTCTGAAGGAGGTACTTCCAGAGCCAAAGATTTCTGAATCGCAAAAACCTCATCCGAAGAGGAAAGTAAGTTTGATATGCTTCTACATACATTTAATTCCTTGTTTCGTAAATCTTGTTGTACTTGGATGGTTGATGTTGACTGTTCACTTTGATATGTTTCCATGGAACGATAATGACAGACTAGCATAGAGCGACGAAAGATGTCAAGGCGTCTGGCAGAAGAGGCTATGAACTATTTCGATGAATGTGTATCGATATCAACTTTTGATAGTTCTGATTTCTCAGCACCAGAGGATCCACCACTCAGCTTGATTTCTATGACTCCCTCGATGAGTGGAAGTAGATTCCCATGTAGAGGCTCCAATTCCTCGATGACCGATTCCTCCAATGACCACCTGAACCAAAACAAGGTCCGTCTGCTGCTCTATGTTATTTATTTATTTATACCCTGAATCAGATTGAGAAACTTGAGGCATGTTCTTTAGCTGATCAATATTACTGTGAATGTGAAACGTTTTTAAATGTAAAGGTAGGTAGCATTGATTTGAATGGACTTCTCTTCCAGATGATCATTTCAAATTTGTATATATATTTATCTAAAATGGGTCGAAGTGATTGTTTACCACGAAGTTAATCGAATCTGCCTTTCACTCATTAGAAAAGCATGCATTCAGTTTAATGAACATTTATTTATACACATAATATCTCCTTTTAAAGATGGTCGTAGAACCTAGTACATTCCGAAGTAATTGATCTAACTTGGTTTATGGTGTGCTTCCGTTTATTGGAACCCAATAACTATGCTCAAAATGTGTGCGACTCATTCCTATTAGAAACTATATGCAGCCTCCTGTTATGTTCTACAATCTGATTCCTGCCGTCATAAAACTGTGATTCTTTCTCTCTTTTTGTACTTTAATATAATCTAGTAAGACAACTATTTTACTTACTTTTATCAGCACTCGTGATGCAACCGCCACCAGAAGTCATGCATTTGCAAGTTATATAAGCTCTTAAGAATTATTTCTTTTTTATCAGCAGCTCCAAGAATTAATTTGCTACAGGTTTAGAAACATAAAAAAACTATTTATGTTGTTACTAGTTTCCATTTCAAAGGTCTTGTTTATTTTGAGTTCCTCAGCCTTTCTGAACCTGGTTTTTAAGCAGTACCATTCGTTCCTTTCTGAAATCCATAAAGCAAAAATGTAGAAGCAGGATTTTTTTGTTGACCATTTTGATTATTATGCTCACAGGAATCAGAAAATCAAGATCAATTCTATCCTAGTTATGGGGGGTTAGGTTTAACGGCCAGTAGTGGTAAGGAACCCAACAAGATGCTTGCAAATGGTGCCCCAGATAATTTGGCGGATCATGGTAATTTTCAGTTCTCTTTTGCACTCAAGGCGACTGAAAAAGTTGGTATTGACGGCATAAGACAGTACATAAAGAATTTCGAGAAAGAAATTCCGAAGGATGGTTTGGATCGTAAGAATGTGAGATCGAGCTACGATGAAGTTGTCTATGATTTGAGAATGTCAGCAGAAAGCCTGCTATTTGATAAGGTGATCTTTAGGAACAGAATAGAGTCTGGGGGTCTGCTTCTCTGTCGTTTTAGATTATCTTGATATTTCTATGGATGCTCCTATATGTAAATGGCATGGTTGCTAGGGAGACTTGGTGTTCTTATTTACAGATTTCTGTGTATTTATTATCCATGTAGAACATTATATACAGAACATAACTCTCTAATCTAAAGGAAATTTAGTGATAAGATCGCAGAATTTCTAAATAAAATTTGATTCTGAAAAATTAGACTGTGATTGAACTATGAACAGCCGAAAATTGTCAAAATATCCCACATGGAAAGGGTACCAAAATTCACCGTCAGATTATAATCTATGAACAGCCTTTCAGCCATTGATTTCTGTTTTGTTTGATTTGACACCGAGGATATCATGATTTATGTTGCAAAAGATTGGGTTGAAAGATTGTCTCCGTTGCTTGATCTGTCAAGGCCATCTAAAATTAATGGTATGTAAGATTTATAGCGTAGGTGCTTAATTTTAGATGATATTTGACTGTTTTAACTGAGATGATGGAGATCGTTTTGTTTTATCTCAATCTTGTGCATCGTAGATCTTTAGATCATGGTCTCTACCTATAAGATGGTACACATGGTGATTCTAGTGGCACACACCCAAAAGTGACCTAAGTACCAAGTCACGTGGCACTAGGGCAACTTACACAATGCTGATTTTTTAAAAGGAGAGATGCCATTATTTTATGGGGCTGCTACTAAGCCCCATAAAATCATAAGGTTGTGTTTGATATAGCTCTTTGCCATATCCTTGTGAGATCTAGATATACTTTCTTAAGAAAGCTCCTTCTATTTGCAATCTCTTTGGAAAGCAGGGTTTGCCTGCTCTAGTAGTTACTTCCCTGAGCAAAAAAAAAATATGCTTTTTAAAGTGGAGAATTGCTGGAGCAGGTAAATTTTGTTTTGCAGGGAGTTCTTAAGGAGAAGGGGACCTACTAAGGTAGAGATTTAGCAAAGACAAAAGGGAACCTGCTAAAGCAGGTACACCCTGCTCTGGCATAGAGCTAGCAGAGAGCTATGCCAAACACAACGTAAATATCCCACTAACCACAGTTGAAATTTTGGATTGCTTGGAATCAGACGATGGAGATCGTTTTTGGCCCCGATCTTTTATACAATGGATCCCAATATCATGGACATACCATCAGATGATCAGATTTTGATCCACATGGAACACATCTCGAAAAGTGCATTTTGAAAAGTTATCGGAGATGTCAGGAGCATATTCATTTTTTGAGACTAGTGTTACATAGAATCAAAATTTGACCATGTGATGGTATGGTCATGATCTCAAGATCCCTTGCATTGAAGTTTAGAATGGAAAACGATCTCCATCTTATTCAAAGCAGTCAATGATTTTCAAATGAGGTTAATGGGGAATATTGCGTATTTCGTGGGTGGTTAGAAGCAGCCCTCTTATTTTAAAATAGTTGGCATTAGCTTTCCAACTGGGCACTGACGGCCAAAGATTAAAATTTCGGGTATCATTTTGGTTTCGGAGGGGATCGAAATTGAAATTTTGGTCCAAAAACTGAAATTTTGGCTGAAATTTCCCCGAAATTTTAGGTCCCATACAAAAATGACAGAAATTTCAGTACAAATTATTTTTTTAGTGGGGACCAAAACCGATAATTTTAACCAAAATTTCAGCAATTTCGGACAAAATTTTGATCCCTAGTGACAGGCAGTACGTATTCAACATCCTTTTACCGAAATGGTGCATGTAAATTAGATAACATGAGATTTGTGACCTTCTTTAAGTCATTTCACGCTAAAAGTATTGGCGGCGGGAGAATGATTTGAAAACTACTGGCGTATTCAAGTCAGGTACCTAATTCCAAATCATTTAAAAAGAGGGTTAGTATACATTCACTCTCCCTGTTTGGGTATCATGTGATGCCCAAGTGGTATCATGTGATGCATGGGGCAATTATCTTAAATTAGATTCATCAAAATCATTGGATTAAGAGCCTAAAAGAGTCATAAAATGAAAGAAAACTTTTTAAAATCTCCCTCTTTAAAGTTATTTTTTTAGATCAACCGTATATATTTTAAGAGCCTAAAAGAGTTATAAAATGAAAGAAAATTTTTTAAAACCTCTCCCTTTCAAGTTACTTTTCTAGATCAACCCTATATTTTTGTAAATATTTAATCAATCCAAATACTAAAATCTTAGTTAACTAAATGCCCCCTCAATTATAAATATTCACCTTAATACTAAAATTACTCTTAAAAGGGAAAGCTTCTAGAAAAAGTAAAAATCATATTTTTTCATATTACAAAGAAATCAAAAAAATACATTTAAAATTTAATAAATTAAAAAAAATTGAAAAACTTTGAGAGAAATAATAAAAATAAGTAAAAATATAAATATTTTTTAATCTCAAGAAAAATTAGTAAAAATTACATTTAAAGTGTAAATATTAATGTGAATATTTATGGTTGAGGGGCATTTAGATAATTAAGTTTCAAGTACAACGGTTTATTAGATATTTTAAAAACTATGGAGAGGATTTAGAAAAGTATCCTTAAAGGGCAGAGATTTTTGAAAATTTCCCTAAAATGAATGGCTAGAATGTAGTCGTCTAACTTTGTTTTTAAAGCCTCTTAGCTCTTTGGAGGCAAAGAGCAACCCACTTAAAAGAGCAAGTTTAAATTATTTTTTTAATATTATCTAAATTCAGCTCTTTCAGTCTCCGAAAGAGCTAAGAGCACTTACAAATTACAACCAAACACAAGTCTCCTACTAAAATGCTTTGTGTTAGAGGAGAGAGTTGTTCTTTGCTCATTAAGAGCAATCTCAAACACAACTTTACTCACATTCTAGAGACACTTTTTTTTTTTTTTTTTTCTCCTAATGAAATATTATGGACTCCAAAATGTGTTGACATGTGTAGAAAATGATCTAGAATGAAAGGATTAGTTACTCCAAACCAACTATTAAAAAAATTAAATTATTGTGGAGTCAGCTACATTACTAAATGCGATGGGCAGTCAACAACACTGCCGCCCGACTCTCTATATCACACAAGGTTGAGAGACACGGAAAATTATAAAATATAAGACAGATTTGTTGAGGACAAAGTGCCGGCGACTGACGTAATTGACTGCACCGATCTGTATTAATTAATTATCATCGTACTTATAATCAACTACATCGCACCACATCAGTTGCCTGTGTCCTTTATGTAATATTGTCCAAAGAACTTAAATATGTGCGCAACGCGCAATTAGCCTTGGCGAGCTGATTAGTGGGTGTATGTACGGTACGGTGGTGAGCAGCCTACTCACCTAATACCCAACTCTCATTACGTGAGGTGAAGGGTAATTCTTTTCCTACAAAAGCGTCATCTTTGCTGTCTGCCATCTTTTTGCTTCTCGTTTTCTTCCTCAAGGCTTATTTTTTTATTATTTAAAAAAAGAGAAAAGGAAGAAATCCTGGAAAACAGGTGAATCGTTGAAACGTTTATTTTTTAAAATTGATAAATATCTGCAAGTCTTCACGAGTAGACTCGTTTAAGGGTGCACGATTGACCCACGAGTACCAAATACAAGCTCTCTCTGGATATTCTAATAAGGCTTGCTGGTTCGAGTTGCCTGAGAAATAGATTTTTTTCATTTTAATAGAAGGGGTACCTTTATTTACAATCCAAGATTCTTCCTTCTCAACTTAGGTTTCATGTGTTTAAAAATCATTCACTGCATTAAATCAAATGGTAGAGGTCCTCTTTTGCCTCAATCTTCCGCGAAATCTGTCCTTAGATAATAGGCCTACCATTGTAAGATCAGATTTTGATTCCATAGGACACATCCCCAAAAGTGAATATGATCATGGACGTACATTAAATATGGTTTATGGATCACTTTTAAAGATGTGTCACGTGAAATCAACATCTCATTTTATAATGATAGCATAACAACCTAGAGTTTTTAACTTTATTTAACGGTATTAGATGATGTACCACTCAGTGCGTGGTGCTAACGCTCCACACCAGAATCTATCCACTTTAGAAATAGTATGATTTTATAAAAAGTTAGGTATGTTTGAAGAGTGAAGCAGGTTAAAGGGCTTTTTATATTAACCCGAAATTACAGTTATGCCCTTTAACCTGCTTCACTCTTCAAACGGACGTAACTTTTTATATTATTGTCAAAAATCGACAAATTATATACTGTTGGAATCGTATCGGCGAGTACTTCGTAATGAGTCTAATATTGATATAAAAAAAATTAGATTATTTTTAAAGTGGGCAGATTTCGGGGTAGAGCGTTAGCACCATACACTGAGTGATACATCATCTAATACTGTTAAACAAAGTTAAAAAATCTTGGTTGTTACATTCTCTCCCCCCTATAATATTTTCGTTCTCGAAAATTACGTAAATGAGAGAATGTGCTCGAGATACTTCTCTATAATCTCAGCTTCTCATCAAAAGTTAAAAGTTCAACGATAATAAAAAAATCATCAGGGTCATTACAGATAGGCCCATGATCTTAGGACCCATTTTGTGAAATAATATTGGAGGGAAAAACAATCTTCATCATTTGATTCGAAGTAATTAACATTTTAAGCACGTAAAACTCAGGTTGAGAAGGATGAATCTTGGGTTGATAATAAAGGCAGACATGTATATATGAGCCGTTATAGTAACAGCAATAACAATAGAAATAATAATATTATTATTGTAACTGAAAATAAAAGGTTGCACTAAACTATTGATTTGGAAAGCTCAATTTGCACTAGGAACCCAAACCCATTTTCCTCATTTGGCAACCTAATTTCATGTGTTCTTGGAAAAGATATTTAACACTTCGGTAGATATGGGGCTAGCTACCATCACTCTTCTTTCAATAGCTATTGACCTAGCTAGGCTTGTGATTGGTTAAACTCCTAACTTAGGTTGTAACATTTTCTAAATTTTGTTTCTACTTTGTAGAGCTATGTTCAAGTAAATTGGTTGAACTGCAAATCGGGTTTAATAAGTTTTGAAACCCATGAAACCCATGTAACGTTGATCTATTTTAAAGTGCTTCATACTTATTGATTGACACGAAAATCGAGATACGCCAACCGCCCAAGATTATATCATTAGACAATATATAGGATTCAACCAATTGGACGTGGATGTTGTATTTGAGGTGCCCATATTTTTATACTCGTTTAGTGATTTTATATGGGGGCTTTAATAGATCTGGTGCGTAAAAATTCAATTTTTAGGGCTTAATACCATAGTAACAAAAACCTCTTCTATTTTTTTTTTACTCCCCTCCTCCTTCTATGTTTTACCTATTTACATTCAGCCCTTGCTTTTGTGTTTTCATTGCTTATTATAGTAATGCTCTCTGACAAAATAACTTTTGGCTGCTTTGAATAAGACAATGGAGATGATTCATTACCCTAAACTTTGACAATGGATCTTAAGTTCCAAGGCCTACAATCAAACCTTCATATTTTGATTCATAAGACATATATCTCCAAAAGTAATCCAACAACGGTATTTGAAGATTGTAGTAAAAAACAATCTCCATTGATTGTCAGTCATAAGTTAGTTTTGTAACAGTCAAGAATTAATCCATCACTTCAGGACATAATAAGTAAACGAATTATACAACCGAAGACGGTAAATACATGAAACACGGGATAAAATGTCAATAAGACATCTCAGAGATAAATGTGAAAAAGAGTTAATCTATAATAGGTGTCCACCCATCATGCATGTTAAAACCGTTCACACATATGTGGGACGACATGATATATACAGATTTATAAGCACAATAAATCCGTATGTCATATAGTCACACTTATGTGGGGACTGAGGGCGGGTAGACACTCACTGTAGACTTACTCATGTAAAAAGCCCTTTTATTTTTATGCGGAGAAATTATACAATAATAATTAAAGAATTGTTGCTGACGCCATATGTGTGCTGCCCTATATGGGCTGATATGATAAAAATGCTCACCATTCACCAGTCTTTTACTGGATTGATCGGTCCAATAAGCTGAAGTACATTTCTGTCATTTCAGAATAAATATATTGGTGCACTACAGCGCTAGCACTTAGCAGTGTTTTTTAGCAGTGTTTTGTCCCAATCTGCATGGTTTGATTCAAGGCAGTTTGAACAGGCGAAAAGTGTGGTTGCAAATGCAGAATGCGAATGTGAAATTTTCGGCTAGAAATATTACTGATACCCTATATATATATAGGAAAAGGCTTTCGTCCTTTATGGGAGGACGGTCACCGTCCTCCAACTTTTTACGTGGAGCTCCACGTGGACCTTGGGTGCATTGCTTAGATCATTTTTGAAAAAATAATAATTAAAAACTCATTTCCACCGTGTATATTTTGAACCGTTAAATGTGGACCAATAAAAACTGTCAAATTTTGACTTGTGAGTTTAAAATTTATTTTTCGAATTTCTTTTTTTTAATGTTGATCTAAACTGTCCACCTGTGCTCCACGTGGCACTCAAAAAGTGTTTTGGGTGCCATGTGGAGCTCCACGTGGATCTTGGAGGATGGTCACCGTCCTCCATTGGAGGACCTAACCGGCTCTTGGGACTAGGGCTCTTAATGGACCGCGCTAGTCTGGATTTTGGCTCGCATCCATATTATCAGTTAAAAATGTGATCAAAGGGGCTAAATCAAATGCACCCCATTTGTTAGGCCGTATGGCATTTTTGACTCATCAAATAAAAAAAGAAAGAAAGAAAAAGTTAAACAAATAAATTATTTTGTTAGACCACGTGCTCCACAGGTGACATTCCAAAACGGGCGTTATTTTGAATTGTTGACGTCACGTGACATGGAATCTAGCGTCCGGATTGACTGTTGAGAGATCCGTTGTTGCGGCCAGCCGGACGCATTCTCCCCATTCACTATATTACATATGTTACGTGCACGCTTATAAAAATTGAATTCTCGCGGTTAGATATAGATAATAAAGCTAGCCAATGATGACTGAGCTTGCTCTCGTGTGCCAACCACAAACTGATGTAATGCATCCATTAGGTCCGTACGTAATCTCAAAGTCCACGTGATAAACACAACATTTATACAGTGGGCGGGTGATCGGGTCAGTGGCTGTGTGTGCCAGTTCCTGACTCTAGGACTATGATAACATATATATACTGTTACATGGTACTCACGTTTGCTGCCGGGCAAAGTGGAGCTCAATGCAATTGGTTGTAAGTGCAGTGGGGCTCAAAAAATATAGGTCGGGGCATCCAGCCACATCAGCGGCTGGCACTTTGCCTGCACAAAACCTTTCATATGTTTGCAATTTTTTAGAATAATGAATTTGTAAACCTTCCATATGTTTGCAATTTTTTAGAATAATGAATTTGTATTAGGTACATGGCCCTTGTACTATTGTACACATTAGTGTAGTAATAAAGTTTGGATTCCGCAATTATTCGGCGGCAAAGGGTCTGTTCGGGGTCAATTTGGATAAGTTCACGAATCCATTTGAAAATTTTCGGTATATATTTTAATAAAATAAATATATGTAAATGTCATTATTCATAACTAAATCATGTTTGAAGTACCAAAGAGGCATTGGCTCAGTTGGTAACCTCCCTCCATTGTGAGGGAGGAGGTCGTGGGTTTGATACTCGTCCTCCATGCTATTTCTTTCCGGCAGATACCCATTTTCACCGATTAATCGGACTATTCGCCGAACTGTCATTAATGGGACTATTCGCCGAACAGTCATTTGTTCGGGGTTTATAGGTTAAGGTCGTCAGTTCTATATTCAGTAAAATTTGCCAGTTTTTGTTACAATGCTCTCACACTGAACAACATCTGTGCGAATGTGTAGATATGCAAAGTTACCGTCGAACAATGCATGTGAGAGCACGGGATGTTGCGAACCGCGAATTATAAATCCAAATTGTAACTGAGCTAACCACCAGTTTTTGGGAAAAAATATTAACTTTAATACGCACACAGGCAAAGTAACAAAATCGGTATTGGTATCGGATATCGATCCTTGGAGCATTGATATGAATCGACTGATATGTATCAGTATCGGCTAATTTACAAAAAAATAAAATAAAAAATATTGGTCTCGATCGATACCAGATATGTATCGGCCGATACCCGACACATATTGGCCGATGCAGAATAATACTAATGCCGAGTTGGATATCGATATGTATCCACGCCGATACATATCAGTGTGCCGAAAAACCCATACGTATCGGTATTGGCGGATATTTGATACCTTGCGTTCAGGTGTTTTGAATTAATGGGATAATCGCTCTTGACCAACATTTTTTTTCTTTTGATAGCGGCTCCTGACCAACATTCAAACACTCAAATGGCATTTAAACGGCCCTACACCATTAAATTAAACTTTTTATTGTACACCATTAAAGGGTGATTTGCTATTATGTTTCGTGGCATACATCTATGGTCAATCAAAACTTTTCTAGTGTAAACCATCATTAGAACATGCCTTAGCCAAAAACTCATCCCAATAAATGGACATGGACCATCCAATTATTAGTGAACTTTAATATCTACAATTAAGAACTAAAAATAATTGTTTATATTAGGGTGCACATATCAGATGGTACAAATTAAATCTCCCAAAAGTACAAGTTTTGAGCTCATAACCCTTGAATGTATGATTTATGACTTTAACGGTGTAGATTACTCACATCTTTTACTGTTAATGGTATAAGATCATTTAAACACTATTTTAAAATTTAAAAGACGACTAGAAGAGTCAGATCCTAAATTAAAATTTGTATTATTATTTTTTAAATAATTTAATATGTTATAGCCGCGATAATAATATGCGTATTAATTTATCATTTTGATGTCAAGTACATGTAATAGTCCAACTAAACCCTGTCATTAGAATATATTTCGGTCGAAGAATCAAAGAATCACACCTGCGCTTGTTGTGTACTTTAATATTGTTAATAATCCTTTTAAGAATAAAAAATGGTTAATAAAATAGATGAACAACCTTTTTGATTAGAGCATAAAGATGGCATGATTCAAATGACCCAATAAGTAATTTTTGGCCAACTCAGTTCAAAACATAAGTTGATGAAGTGCCACGCGGCTTAAAGCCTTAAATACATTGGGCATGACTTTTACATAAGGGTCTGCCATTAGGGGTGGAAACGGGTCTGGTTCAAAGTGACTATAGTGTCAACTTGAGCTTGACCATGTTGTCTAATTCTCTTGACCTTAATTTCACTGAATGTATTAAACTCTAAATTTTGACCGAAGCTTGAACCCGACCTATTAAAAACACCCTAACCAAGACCTATCTTGACCCAACCTCTAGTTGGATCTGGATTCATTCCTGATCGTACACCCAATCTGAACCCGACCTAGACTTGACATAATTGCATTTTCATTCCGCCCGACCTATTAACCACTTTTGGACTTGAATAATTGAAGGTATTAAAAATATGATGTATATATGTATTGTGGAAAATAGGCATACTGTGACGGCCTCATTAATCTGTGCGCCAGCACGAAGGCATGACGACCTTGGAACTGGGCACTTAGCTAGCAAGAAGGCAAGTGAACCTTGTAAGCTAGCCATGTAGCACGCGTGGGCGCAGAGGCATGTGGCCCTGCGATATGTGCATGAGTCCCTGATGCATGATGCGACGGTGACTCAAACTAAGCTGCGATCTAGTATGGTGGCTAGACGCGTGAAGGGCTTAGAATGCGGTGCTCCGCGTATGAGCACGCGACGTGGTGCCAAGAGGGCACGCGACGTCTTGGTGCCATAAGGTACGTAATGCGGTGCTCCGCGTATGAGCACGCGATGTGGTGCCAAGAGGGCACGCGACGTCTTGGTGCCAGAAGGCACGTAGTGCGGTGCTTCGCGTTGGGGCACGCGACGTCTTGGTGCCAGAAGGCACGTAGTGCGGTGCTTCGCGTTGGGGCACGCGACGTGGTGCCAAGAGGGCACGCGACGTCCAAGTGCTAAAGCACATGAGGCGGTGCCATGGTGGCACCCGATGTGGTGTCAAGAGGACACGCGACATCTAGCTTGTATGGCAAGCGATGCGGTGCCAAGAGTGCACGCGATGCGGTGCTAAGAGGGCACGCGGCATCTGGGTGCAATGACGGACCCGATATGGTGTCGAGTTAACGCGAGACACAGTCACGACTTAGACGTGATGCGGTGCCATGAGGGTACGCCATGTGGTGCCATGAGGGCACGCAACATGAGGCCATGAGGGCCTTGCGACACGGACGCGACATGGTCGCGATGCAGTGCTATGCTGGACATGAGGCCATGAGGGCCTCGTGACATAGTCGCGATGCGGACGCGACACGGACGCGACACGGTCGTAAGAGACGTTGATGCGTGACCTAGCAAGCCATGTGGGCTTGGAGGATGGCACTGGGTGCCACGGTCAGAGGATCATGTGCCATATTTAATGGCAAGACACCACCTTTACAGGTGTGTGCCACAGGCAGGAGATCGTGTGCCATGGGGGTATGACAAACCAATAGGTTTGAGGGTTTTCTGCTATTTTGCCTAAGTTGGTCTTTAGACCATATATAGGGGGAAGGGAGCTATGGAGCTATTCTCCCACACATGGGGCCTTGCGTTGCGGGACGAGCGCATGTGCTTTCTAGGTTAGGGGTGGGCCTAGAACATCATCGGCTGACAATCTTGCTGCGGCGATGCCATGTGTCACCTGGGGTGAGGCTATCATGTGGCCCCGTGCCTGCGTCGCGGTGTACATGGGTCGGTGGCCTCACTGGGGCTCTCAAGGGCTATGTGGGACACAGTAGCGCACACTAGCTGAGGGCCTAGAGCAGAAATGTGTTGGTCGTGCTGGCCTCACACGATGCTTGGTTTGGAGAGCATGAAGAGCTGCATGCTACTCCTAGGGTGCTGGTCGCGTGGACCACACACGTTGGTTGGCTTGGGTGGCATGAAGAGAGGCATGCCGTTGTCTAAAGCGAGGAACCAGTGCACTGCACAGGGTGAAGCTGGACAAGCCAAGGGGCACTGAGGTGCTGGCATGTGTGTCGCGAGTAGACACAATGCATTGAGTGGGTTTGCCTCGAGTGAAGGCAACCACGACGCGGGAGTTCCCGTCCTCTAGGCGGGTGGTATCAGAGTGATGGTTGGATATGAGGTCTCACGCCAGATGCGCGGCATGTAGATGTTGCACATGTTAGGTTATGCCTTGTGACAAATCGGTATCTCGAGTTAGGTGGCCTCAGAAGCGTGGCGGGCCGCGCAGCGTCGAAAAAAGTTACCCCGTGACAATACGGTCGGCTTTGGTTGGGTTTGAAGTTAACTTGAACTCAGATCTATTTATGTAACAAGTCGAGATTTTTAACTTGCTCTAACTCAATGGTTGGAGGTTTTTTAAACCTGACCCATTTGCAAACCTAGCGGGTGGCCAGATTAACTTTAATTATATTTTATGTTCATTTTAATTCAAGATTAGGGCTGTATGTGATCTTCTATTCAATATCAAGGGCATTTAATTTGCACCAACCAAATATCTAACGGCACCATAGCGGATAAATCATTTATTGTCATGAATTAGATGATGGAAATTGTTTTTGGACAATCTTTCACACAATGAATCCTAAGATTATAAATCGCTAGTAGGCGTAGAATGTAGAATTTTATGGGCTTAACTCAACCTCATAAAATCGGCTTGTAAGGTGAGGAGAAATTATATATATCCCAAGACTTCCAAGCCCCCAGACAATGTGAGACTATTCTAACACGCTGCCGCCGCACGTGTTGGAGGAATTGAGCCAAGCCAAATCATATGGACAATTGAATGGGGGGGCGTGGAAAAATACCTGCTCTGATACCATGTAGAATTTTATGGGCCGAACTCAACCTCACAAAACCGGCTTGTAAGGTGAGGAGTGCCCAAATTATATATATCCCAAGACCTCTAAGCCTACAGACAATGTGGGACTATTCTAACAATAAGGTGTGTGCCACATCAAGCAAAACTGATTGTCTAGTATATGGATCAAAATATCGTCCGATACCGATACGTATCGGTTTGGGACGTGAATGATACGATAATTTGGGTATTTATCGCCCCCCTGAAAAAACAGTCAAATTATCGTTCAATGTATTGTTCAAATTATCGATTTTCATATTTTTGTTTTCTTTTTTATTTTCTTTTTTGTTTTTCTTTGGGAAAAAATCGGTTGGTATGGAAGACTGGTCCAGTGGTACTCGCATAATTATCTCGAGATCCATCGTATGGAAGACTGGGACAAACAATCTCTATCATTTGAATTAAATAGAGTTACCTTTTTTTTTAAGCTCTAGTGCCTATGCCTGTGCCATTAGAGATTCGATGGGTGCAAATAGAGGTTCCCCAAGGGCAGATAACTCTCTAATCACCTATCGTTTATCACCTCACACCATCAACTTTTCCTTGTGTTTTTTTAATTTTAGGAAAGTTGTGAGAGGCAATTAATTTACATGTACTGAAATTTAATTTAAGTGAAAAAATAGGTTCGACATCCGACCTAGGTTAGACACCCGACCTGATGGTGCACTCAAGACCCAATGGTGGGCTCAAGCTGGCCCGACCCGGCGCCCAACCTGACCCAGTACAAAACCCCTATTTTTATCATTTTTAAGGAATAAAATATTGGGCTAGGTTGACCCGACCCGACCCGCCTAATACCGACCCCGACCCCGATCCGACATTTGACCCAACCTGAAGATTGGGTCAGATGTTTCATCCTGACCCAACAATTCGACTTTTTGTGCCCAACTGAGTGAAATTTCGGGTCGGGTATCTGGTCGGCTCCGTCCGGTGACAACCCTACCTTTCGGTTTCGTATTATATCATTTGTACCTCATGAGACCGTGAGCATCAATCCTATAGTGAACTAATTGGTCTTATATGAGGCGATTGATTTATCTCATATGAGAACATAGATACCCGACTCAATATTTTACTCGGTGGGGTGCAAAAGGTTGAATTGTCAACCTTCGGGTTTGGTGGATCGAGATGTTTTTTGGGTTAGGTTAACCCGACTCATTTATCCTTATTACTATATTACTATTACTACTATATGAAAGTACAAATATTTTTGTTATATTTTCGTTCCTAAAATATCCTTAACAAGTCTCCAAAAAAGAGTCCCCAAAATAAGTCCCCAAAAACAAAGTTGTATCATCTATATATATATATATATATATATATATCTAATCAAACAAGAGCTCTTCTCCTATACAAACTATGATTCTCTCTCTCTTAAGCCAAGGCTAAAGCTTAAGGCTAAGGCAACAACTCTAGAACCGGCAACCGTACCAACAGTGTCTGGCGAGGTCTCTTGGCAGGTTCTCCTTTCAGCCTCTCAGGGAGAATCCTTTGTTCGGCCCTTCTTCTTCTATGTGAGATCTCTCATTTCTCTTTTAATTAACTAATTATTAGATCTGTTTGGTTTTTGATTTGGCTGTCGTTTTATAGACGTGATTTTATGGGTTTGGACTATTAAGATCTTTGTTAGAATGAACCTAAATTGAAGGCAATATAAGTTTTATTTATTTACTTACCTTTTAAATTTTAATGTGTGCGCAGAGGGAAGATGTGGTTTCATTTTTGTTTTTTGGAACTTAAAAAAAAAAATCAAATTTTTTTAAGTTGAACTACAACTCAAATTGTGCTGACTTGTCAAGTCGACCAAATGATCGAGTTGATCTACGATTTATTGTAATTATGATTCGTTGCGTTTTTGATTGGATTTTAGTAATGCAATTTGATCGTGAATTCTAGGGTTTTCATACAACAATTATCAAATTGAAGAAACAAATTCAACTTGTCCTTTGTATGCCAAATATACTACGTTACTTAACAATTGAGACTCTTTTCCTGTTTAATTGTTGATGTGGGTGAATTAATTGTTTTCAGACATGCACAAATTAGTAGTAATTTGATTTTCTCATCTCATTTAGCCCAGATGTATTGGATTAACACCATAGGTGATGGGTTGATTTTTATGCCATAAAGTTCACTTTTTAGATTTTTTTTATATCCATTAGAGTTTTGGACGATTCAAGTAGCAAGGGCCATGATTATATGACATTTCATTAGAAAGTAGCGGACATGCAAGACAATAATATCCATTAGTCAACAAGTCAAAGTAACATTAAATATGTCCACAAATAAAGAAAACTTTCCATATATTTTAATATTTTAAGTAATCGAGCAATATTAACAACATATAGTAGCTCTTCTTTCAAAGAAAAGAATCATATATACAATAATAAAGAAAAATGATAACGTCAATTAGCACAAGAGAAAATGGCTATTACTTATTTATATAATGAATGAGTAAGTGCAGGATCCAATGTAGTGTTCTCTACAAGAACCTAAGATTGATCCTGTCTTTTTGCTACAAACGTATCAAAGGTCAATTAGAATAGAAAAAGAACAACAAGAGTAGCTGGTATCTGAGATAGACTTCAATTTTTATCTTTAATATTCATTTTATGGGTATTAATAATTAATATTCTTCTAGAGTGGATGATTGCTAGCCTCAAGAGTTACTCTCTTTCTTTCAATAGATTTTAGAATTAGCAATTTTGTCATAAAGGTATTATTTCCTTCCTTATTTTCAGCACCTTCAAAGAAACTTACAAAGTTAAAAAAATTAACAATTTTGCCATATAATATTCCACTCTATCTATGTGATTATTTCATATATAATTATAGAAATTATGTGACTATATTTTTTTTTATAATAACATATTATATGTTCAACATGATTAGATGAAGATAAGCATTGATTATACTATTGCTCGTCAAAAACGAAAACGTGAATATAATCGGCGACAATACAATGACTTCACAAACAAGCAAAAGGAAGCTCGAATTCAAAATGTCATGAAACAAAAAAACAAGCTACACAATCTTTACTCAAAGCTCAATTAAGACCTTTGACTCAACAACAAGGTTTGTAGTGTTCTTTTATGTTTATAGTCTTTTAGTTTAACCAATTAAGAATTGACATAGAGGTTTGACATCCGTTATTTTCTGCAAATAGGTTTTATGGCAATAGATCATGTTGATATCAATGAACCAACACAAGAGCCAATGTGTTCTGAATTGCATCAGCTTCAATATGTTGATAGTTGTATTTATTGTGATGCAAAGAAGTTTCAGTATGAACCACCAACATTTTGCTGCTACAATAGACAAACTACTCTAGCCCTTGCTACTGTTCCTGAAAGTTTATTAAATTTATTTACATCTCAAAATAATGAATCTATTGAGTTTCGATTGAATATACGAGCGTATAATGGTATATTCTCTTTTACATCATTTGGAGTATGTCTTGATAACGATATTGCAAATTCAAGACGCGGTGTATATACATTTCGAGCGCAGGGGCAAATATATCATAATTTACCATCTCTCTTACCAATCAAGAATAATCCTTGCTTTCTTCAATTATACTTTTATGATACTGAGAATGAAGCTCAAAATAGAAAGAGGATAATACAAGAGGCAAACTTGTCAGAGTCTACTATTTTCAACTTGATGAACATTCTTCGTGTAAATCCTTATGCTCAGTTCTTACGACTCTTGAAAGATATTCCATCATTAGAAATATATAATATCTTGATCAAAAGCGATGTCCAAGTTGATCAAAGAGTTTATAATACACCATCAGCTTCACAAGTTGCAGCTATATGGATTGAAGGAAATAATCCCAATGGAGTCCAAGAGAGATATCATAGTCCATGCACATTCAGGAAAATCTCATAGAGTTAAACACTATTTTAGTTGTTACGATCCACTGCAATATCCTCTTTTATTCCCATATGGAGAGATTGGATGACATCAAAATATATACAAGCGTGATACTCTAAATGGAAGTGGGACACAATTCAGTAAAAATTTAAATCGTATTGAATTCACATCTGCGGAAGATATATTTCATTAAGAAGGGGAAGGTAGTTACCCTTATATATTACACTATATCTATTCTATGTTCTAAATAATTTATTTTACCAATTTTTATCTATTTGTAATCTACAGGTATAAAACAACAAAATCGTGGAATGGTATCATGCCGACAATACTACTCTTATAAACTTCAAATTCGAGATTTTGAGAATTCTATCATTTTATGTGCCACACGATTGCTACAGCAATACATTGTCGATATGTACATAAAATTATAAACAACTCGATTAGACTTCTTCAGACAAAGACAATCTGCTATTCGAGCAGAATTATATCAAGAACTTGTTGATAGTGTTTTGGCTAGAGAAAGAAGAGGATTAATGTGGGAACAAGAATTGTGCTTCTAACATCTTTTATTGGAGGCCCTACAGATATGCGTCGTAGATATCTTGATTCAATGGCTTTAGTTCAACGATTCAGAAAACCCGATCTTTTCATTACAATGACATGCAATCCTAAATGGAAAGAGATACAGGAGGTATTAAAATTGGGACAACTTGCTCAAGATAGGCCCAATTTGGTAGCAAGAATTTTTCGACCAAAGTTACATGACCTAAAAGAACAAATATTTAATAAATCGATTTTTGGACGAGTTGCAGCACATGTTCATGTAATTGAGTTTCAAAAGAGAGGACTCCCACATGCTCATATTATAGTTATAATGCAGTCTGATTTTAAAATTACAAATCTAGATTTTTTTGATAAATTTGTTTGTGCGGAGATTCCAGATCCTGAAAAATATCGAAGTTTATATAAAAAAGTTATAAAATATATGATGCATGGACCTTGTGGAAAACTCAACAAGAAAAACTCATGTATGCAGAAGGGATCATGCAAAAGTCATTATCCTCGACAGTTTTCCTCAAAAATAATACAAGGCAAAGATTCATACCCAATTTATAGAAGAAGAGATGATGGGCGACAAGTCTTAGTTCGCAATGCAATGCTAGATAATCGATGGGTTGTTCCTTATAACCCATATCTTTTGACAAGATATAATTGTCATATCAATGTAGAGATATGTTCCGGTTTGAAAGCAGTGAAGTACCTCTATAAGTACATTTATAAGGGTCATGATCGTATAGCTGTAACGGTTGCAAGTGACGATGGAGATAATGTTATAGATGAGATTCAACTATTTCAAGATGGAAGATGGGTGTCAGCACAAGAGGCCATGTGGAGAATTTTCGAGTTTAATTTAAACGAAATCTATCCCTCTTCCATTAACCTACAGTTGCATCTTCCAAATATGCAATCAGTATGTTATTGGGAAAATTAAAATTTAAAACAATTGATGCAAACAGAGAATGTCTCCAAAACGTCATTAACCGAGTTTTTTCAAATAAATGCCGTTAATGAAGAAGCAAGAAAATATCTATATAGAGAATTCCCAGAGCATTATGTTTGGAACAAATAAGACAAGCGTTGGAGTCCTAGAAAGAAAATGATTGTAATTGGCCGAATCAATGCAGCCAATCCTTCAGAAGGGGAAAGATATTATTTAAGACTGTTATTGAATCATGTATATGGTTCAAAGTCATTTCAAGAGCTCTTACTTGTAGATGGAGTTCAATATTCAACATTTAAATAATCTGCTCAGAAATGTGGTGTACTTGAAAGTGATGATAGCATTTCAGAGTGTTTAAATGATGCTACCAACTTTCAAATGTCATTAGAACTTCGTAGACGTTTTGCAATTATATTAGTCTATTGCGAACCCAATGATGTTAGAAAATTATGGAGTGAGCATTTTGAAGCTATGCCACAAGACTTTGCAAATACAAATCAATCTGATGAGTTACAAATTTCAAACACTTTGTCAAGTATAAATTATTTCTTACAAAGTATGGGAACGAAGATTCAAGATTATGATTTGCCTGAGATGGAAATTATTAATAATAATGACACATATATCAGAGAAATTATTGATGAGATGAATATTCTAATCCCTAATGAAGATTATTGTGCTTCTTCAAACTTGAATCTAAAATAAAAATTGGCTTATGAAACTATAATTAGTCGAATAAATTCTAACAAAAATGGTATTTTCTTTGTCGATGGGCCAGGGGGTACAGGCAAAACATATCTATATCATGCAATTCTTGCTATAGTAAGGTCGGAAAATATGATTGCTCTTGCAACTGTAACATTAGGTGTAGCAGCTGCAATAATGCCAGGCGGACGGACTGCACATTCAAGATTTAAAATTCCAATCAATATAAATGAATCGAGTGTCTATAACATACCCAAACAAAGCAAAGTTGCAAACTTATTACGTACATCAAAACTTATAATATGGGATGAGGCACCAATGGCCAAAAGACATGCAATTGAAGCATTAGACAGAACTTTAAAAGACATAATGAATGATGGTTCACCGTTTGGTGCAAAAATTTTGATTTTTGGAAGAGATTTTCGTCAAGTGCTTCCTGTCGTCCCACGTGGGACAAGAATCGAAACAGTAGACGCAAGCTTAGTTATGTCATATCTTTGGCCAAAAATGGAAAAATTATGATTAGAACAAAATATGAGAGCAAGATCAAATTCTTATTATAGTGACTTTCTCCTTCGTGTTGGCAATGGTGAGGAACCAGCAATTTCAGAAAATTTGATTCGTATTCCAGACGAGATGATGATTAAATATGAAGATGATGAAATATCTGAGAATCTATTGATTGATAGTATATTTCCTTCACTAGAACAATATGCTCATTCTGTGAAATATATTACTTGCCGAGCAATTTTAGCTACTAAAAATGAGTTCGTCGATGGTCTAAATCAGAAATTGATTACACGCTTTCATGAAAAAATTATAACTTATCATAGCTTTGATTTTGCTATTGATGATACCAACAATTATTATCAAGAAGAATTTCTAAATTCGCTGATTCCGAATGATCTTCCACCACATAAGTTAGATCTCAAACTAAATTGTCCGATCATGCTACTACGAAATTTGGATCCTTCAAATGGATTATGCAATGACACTAGAATGGTTTGTCGAGATTTTATGAAAAATATTATTCTAGCAGAAATTACCGTTGACCAATATGCTGGAAAACAAGTTCTACTTCCCAGAATACCTCTTTGCCCAACAGAAAATGAAGGGTACCCATTTAAATTGAAACGTAAATAATTTCCGATTCGCCTCAGTTTTGCTATGACAATAAATAAAGCACAAGGCCAAACTATTCCAAATATTGGAATATATCTCCCCCAATATATTTTCTCACATGGACAGTTATATGTCGCATTATCAAGAGGGACATCGATGACAACTACAAAAGTGTTAATCAAATCCGATGCAATCAACTGCCAGAAAAAAAATTATACAAAAAATATAGTGTATAGAGAAGTTCTTTTACCAAACAGGTATGTGATATATTCTATATTGTTTTCTCGCATATATAGTTTTTAATAGATTAATATTTTCTTATTACTTCTAAATAATTATATCGATAAGTTTCAATGTTTAAATGCAGGTAGCAGTGTCGAATGAAGAATTAAATCCTCCAGCTTACATGCCAATTAATTCGTTCCAGTTAAATCAATGAATATGGACTATTAGAGCAAGGTAATCGAACGACCAAATATATATACTTATACAAATTCAAAGGGACCTGAAAAACTATTGAAAATCAACTTAATAGATGATGAGGTAAAATAATAACTATTCATTGTCTCATACTTTATGTTATATCTAATAATTTTTTCCTTTACAGGATACACAAATTGAAGCAATAATGTTTAATGAAGCAGTTACTGATTTTGAAAGCACACTTGAGAAAGGAAAATGTTACTTTATATCCAATGACAGTAAAAAACATAAACCCAAATTATAGACACGCTCATAAAAGTTTTGAACTACATTTTATTATTGGTACTATTACTCTTGAGGATTTTAGTGACATTGGACTTCAAAGAGTTAAATATAACTTCATTCCTTTAAATAAAGTTAATTCATATTCTAGCATAAAAAATATATTCGGTATGCTTTATTTCTTTTTGTTAAATATGTCCATTTTTTAATTACTATCTGCTTTGATCAATTAACTTAATAATTTTATATATATTTCGTATAGACATTGTGGGAATAGTTATCGAAGTTAAAGACTTAGCAATTGTCACAAGTACAAAAACCAATCGAGATTTATTAAAACGTGAAGTTATCATTATTGATGAATGGTAATTTTCTATTATAAATATCATTTCTTCTATTTTATGTTTATTTATTATATGCATTATGTAATTTTTTTGTATCTTAATAGTTTGATTCAAATTAAATTACATTATAGGAAGAGTTGGCAAAAAATGAAGGTGAAACGCTCAATCAAATGCCAATTATTGTAGCTACTTCATTGACTATCAATGAATTTCGAGGTACACATATTATCAATTCATCTATCAATTTATATGAAATTATTATTAATCTATATTCATTTATCTTTTATTCATCAGGAGTTATTTCTCTTACTACAACACTAACAACCGTAATCCAAATCAATTCAAGCATACCAGAAGTTGAAGATATAAATAAATGGTAATATAATGTTATAATTTTTTTTCCTTAATTTTTTTAAAAGTCTTAATAATTCTTATATTACAAATAGAACAGGCACAATACAGGTCTCAATCTTAAAAGAAAAAGTTCATTTCAATTAAATCAAATAATACTTTCGTAAATGTGGAACAAGTTCTACTTAACGAAATAGTCAACTGCAGACTCTCTTCACCATCTGAGGTATTAACTTTAACTAGAAGTTCTAATTTTTTTCTTTAGAATGATTATTTTATTTGTTATTTTATTTTTAAATAATATTTATTTTTTTATATTTAGATTTTATACTATTATTGCAAAGCTTCAATTAGAAGCATGCATCAAGATAAGGATCCTTGGTACCCCGCATGCAATACAAGAGTTATTTTAAAAGGAAAATAAGCTGAATGCAAAAAGTGTAAAAATCAGAATGTAGAATACACGTTACGGTAATAACTTTAATATAAATAGACCTATCAATTCTATTTAAATTTATAATTTAAGTTCAGAACTAATTATCAATATATATATATATATATATATATATATATATATATATATATATATATATATATATATATATTTTGTAGCTATGCTCTTCGTGTACAAATTGGTGATGAGAGTAGGGAAATATGGCGCACATTATTTCAAAATGAAGCAAAGATTCTTATTGGTTCTTCCCCGAAAGATCTTATGCTTTTAAAATTGAAGGTAATATTTTTTATTTTATTATATTTTCTTATCAAAAAAATTATGACTAATTATATTTTATTATATGCAGGATGGAGATAAACAATTTCAAATTCACATGAACAAATATTTGGAAAATAAGTATTTCTTCCAAGTCAAAGTGCAAGATACAATTTACCAAAATCGTCTTAGGTGTATGTCAAAGCATTAAATCTGACAGAATGATGATGAAGACAATAAATCCTGAAAAAGTCAAAGTGAAGGAATAAATACTTTTCAATTTGAATTTTTAGATAATACTTATTTGTTGATTTTTGTTTATTTTTCTTTCTCTGGATCATGTTCATGTATCTATACAATAACTCAGTTTTCCATTTATTATTTCTCTGATATTACACTGCTTATGAATATTACCTTTTGCAAAATGTATTGTAATAGATAAGAAATTTCTCTTGGATATTACCTTTCCATATAGAATATTACCCATGTTCACTTGCAAAATGTAGGGAGCGCTTCTGCCGTCCATGAGATCCAAGATCTCGTGGAGATTAATGTGGCATCCAAAACACTATTTGAGTGCGATGGGAAGCATAAAGAGACAACTTAGATCAATTTCTAAAAAAAAATTCAAATTCTTTTTAAGGCTTATGTCAAAGTTTGACTAATTTTAATGATTTAAATTTCAAGGATCAAAAAGTACATGATGGAGATGAGTTTCCTAATTTTTTAATATTGAAAAATCAAGATCAATCATTTAAAAGTCTTAATATCCACGTGTGTTTGCACGTGCACTTTTACTAGTACCTCAAAAAATATTAAAATGGATGGGGCTTTTTCTACCAGATCCTATTTTTGGGTCCGGTGCCGAGTCAGGTCAAGTTTTCTGGTTCGGTTGGCTTCAGTGCACCATCATCTTTGGTCGGGTGTGTTTTTCAATTAAGTCAAATTTCAGCACAAGTCAATTAATAGACCCTCCCAACTTAAAATAAAAAAAACAGAGAAGTGAAGGGTTTCTTTTAGACCTTATCAGGTAAATAGAGTGTAAGTGGAGACCCTCTCGGGTAAAAAGTCTATCATCAACAAGTACCCTTGATCCGTGCTTACATGATTATTGGAAGCACCGATTTTTGAAAATCTTGATTCTTTGGATTCAATGATGGAGATTATTTTTCAGTCCAATATTTTATACAATGGATCTTAATATCATGAGTATATCATCAGATGGTCAATGTTTTATTTCACCGGACATAAATCTAAAAATAAGTAGACCTGAAATCACATAACCTACATTAGGCTCAAGTCTAATTTTAAACGTATTTTTATTAGATTTGTACCATTGTGTCATGTGAATGAAAAAATGACCGTGACTCAATATTCCAAGATCCAAAGTGAGAGAATGGGAGAGAATGGGGTGAAAAAACGATCTCTTTCATCAACTTCCAAGCAAGTCCTCGTAAACCACTAGGCGGGAATAGGGGTACCTTTAGCGCCATTACAAAGTCAAACCTTTGTTTAAAAGAGTTGTGAGTTTATTATTAGGTACCAGTCCTAGCGTCACCATAGGTTTTGCTCGGGCCTATATTTGTCCCTTAATGTCAAGGTAGCCATTCCTATGGAGATGCAAAGTTATTCATAGGCACTCTAATGAGTTAATGGCACCGGTTGAGCAGTATGTGATGTGATTACGACCCTAATGCATAACGATACACATCGATGTACTAGCAGGCAAGGTGAGAGGGCCTTGTAGCTAGGCTGAGCTATTGGTAAAGCATGTTAGGTGAACTCTAGAGTGAGCTACGATCACTAATGCTTAGGGTATGCATAGTGATAGACTGCGTGGGTGCGGAGCCACGTGAAGTGGCATAGTGATGAATTGCGTTGGTGCTGAGCCACGTGAAGTGGCATAGTGATGAATTGCGTTGGTGCGGAGCCACGCGAAGGACCAGGGTTGTCCTTATCTATAGGCACGGATGAAACCAAGTCGAGCTAGCGAGGAGGTATTAAACTTCGAGACTAAGTACTTGTGGGGACCTTGCATGGGGTGAAGACGGAGGTCGAGGAATTGATGCGGGTCTTGGTGTCAGCAAGATGACACGATCGCCTTTGAACTAGATGTGTGGCTAGCAAGTAGGACGGCGGACCTGGTAGCTAGCTATGTAGCGCGTGTGCGCAAAGGAACATGGCCCGACGATGCGTGCTTGTGTCCCTTATGTATGATGCGACAGTGATCCAAACTAAGCTGCGATCTAGTATGATGACTAGACTCGTGAAGGACTTGGAATGATGTGCTCCGCGTAAGGGCACGCGACGTGGTGCCAAGAGGGCACGCTGCGTGGTACCAAGAGGGCACGCGACGTCTTAGTGCCATAAGGCACGTAGTGTGGTGCTTCGCGTAGGGGCACGCGACGTTGTGCTAAGAGGGCACGCGACGACCGAGTGCTATAAGGTACGCGAGGCGGTGCCATGATTGTACGCGATGTGGTGTCAAGAGGACACGCGACATCTAGCTTGTACGGCAAGCGATGCGGTACCAAGAGGGCACGTGATGCGGTGCCAAGAGGGCACGCGACATCTGGGTGCAATGATGGACCCGACTTAGTGCCGAGTGGGCATGAGACACTGTCACGACTCAGACGTGATGCGGTGCCATGAGGGTACGCCATGTAGTGCCATGAGGGCATGCGACATGAGGCCATGAGGGCCTTGTGACATGGTTGTGACACAGGGCTATGTGGGCATGAGGCCATGAGGGCCTCACGACGTGGTCACGATGTGAACGCGACGTGGACGCGACACGGTCGCAAGTGACGTTGATGCGTGACCTCACAAGACGTGTGAGCTTGGAAGATGGCACTGGGTGCCACAGATAGAGGTTCGTGTGCCATAATTAATGGCAAGACACCACTTTTGCAAGTGTGTGCCACGGGCAGGAGGCCGTGTGCCATGGTGGTGTGTCAAACCAAGGGGTTTGAGATTCTTCTATTGTTTAGCCTAAGTTGGTGTTTAGACCATACTTGGGGGAAGGGAGCTGTGGAGCTATTCTCTCACACATGGGGCCCTGCGTTGCGGGATGAGAGCATGAGCTTTTTAGGTTAGGGGTGGGCCTAGAACATCGTTGCAGCGATGCGGCGCTGCAATGATGCCATGTGTCACTTGGGGTGAGGTTACCATGTGGCCCCATGCCGGCATCGCGGTGCACATGGGTCGGTGATCTCACGGGGGCACTCAAGGGCTATGTGGGACGCAACGGTGCATAGTAGCTGAGGGCCTGATGCGGACGTGTGCTGGTCGCGTGGGCCACACACGATGCTTGGTTTGGATAGCATGAAGAGCTGCATGCTACTCCAAGTGTGTTAGTGGCGTGAGTCACACATGACGGTTGGCTTGAATGGCATGAAGAGACGCATGCCACTATCGGAAGGGAGGAACTAGTGTGACAGCCCGGATTTCGGCACCTCGAAACCCGTGCCATCAACACGATCATCTTGACCGTGCCCCTTAGCTAAGCACGGAACATTGACATATCAAGCAAAAATGAAATAGTAATTGAAACTGCGGAATTTAAATCTATATAAAGACATTTCTCAAAAGACAGTTCTACCCTCATGCCTCTGCATGAATGGAGAACCGATCCAAACCATCGATGATAGCAAATCATCACGGATGGTTCACCTCAAAAGAATAATCTCAATTTATACATGTACATTGTTTAGCCAAAACAAGGCTTGACATACCAAGCCGTACAAATCTCTATCTAAAAGCCCTCAAAGCGGCACAACGGAGTCCTCTAGAAGAAGTCCTCAGGAGGTGGCTCCAACTCTTCACCGGCCGCAAGGTCCGACTCACCGGGGTCAGCGTCTCCTGAAGCCTCGGCAGCTGCTAGTAGTGGACCTGCGACGTATAGTCTATAGGGTGAGCTACATCCTAGCTCAATAGGGAACAAAACACAGTTGAACATATAAATTATCACTCACATATATTCCATGATATGCCATGCATAATGTGTCCATGCAGTTACTGATGAAAACAATTAAAAACATTACATTTTACTGGTAGTTTACTATGTCTTTATTTATTCATGAATGATGCTGAAAAGGCCTAAAGCAAAACTTAAACTTTCAACTTAAGTAATCCCCGAGTAATATAGCATCGAGCCCCGATGAGATACCCATCATCGTCATCTATATAGACACTTTTAACGTATTCCCTGAGAATACAATTAGTACCCAAGCCCCTTTCCCCTGGGGATTGGTGGCTGGGTTTCACTAGTCTCAATCAACACCCCTGGGGTGTGCTTACTGTGTACGGATAAGCCTCCACACTGGCCTACGGTTTTGCTGCCGTATCGATCACGGATATCCTGCCGTGTCAGTCGTGGATATCCCGCCACGTCGGTGGGGTACCCTATCAAACCTCAAATAACAAAAATATCGGTGCCTTACATATAGTTATTCACCGTGTAAATGTGCTATCTTATATCAGTTAGGCCCTATCAAATATGATCCAATCTTGGATACATCCCTGGGATCTATCCATTCACTTGTATCACACCTGATGCTCAAATCTCTTTACTTCTTCATCCCCTGGGGATGACTCATTATGATTACTTTTATTTATGTCACACACGCACACTTCTTCACAACCCTTTACAAAACATTTGAAGTTAAATCTATATCACTATATACATGCTCTTGTAAAATAAAGTACATGTTCAAGGAGTTCCCTACCTCAAGTCTTCGTTCGATCAAAGCATCAAGGTCCCACGTGGCTCCTTGTGCACTAGCTCACACGTACCACCTATGGTACCACATAACATGTGAAACACATCACTAAAGATGCAATAAAGGAGGTCCAAGATCCTCCATGAAGCTTAAAGTCAAATTCAAAAGTCAATATAAACTAGCCCATTCGATTAATCGAACTCCAAAATCGATTAATCGAATCTGATTCGATTAATCGATTTCCAAAATCGATTAATCGAATCTGATTCGATTAATCGATTTCCAAAATCGATTAATCGAAAGTCAATATCGATTAATCGATTCTCAAATCGATTAATCAAGATTCCCATTCGATTAATCGAAACCCAATTCGATTAATCGAAATTCTCTACTCTATCCTGTCGATTCTCAATTCGAGTAATCGAATTTTCAAAATCGATTAATCGATCCCAAATCAATTAATCGAAATTCTAAATCGATTAATCGAATTCCCATTTCGATTAGTCGATTTCTCCAAGCTATTTTCTTTCCTCCACTGGAGTTCACTGTAGGTTCCCAGTCGATCAATCGATTCCCAATTCGATTAATCGAAATCTAAAGTCGATTAATCGAAACTCAATTCGATTAATCGAGATCGGGTCCCCTGACTTTTCAACTTCTTGGCCAATTTCGATTAATCGAAACTCAATTTCGATTAATCGAAATTGCCAGATTCAGCCCCCTTTTGGCTGTTCTTCCCAATCTCTTCCTTCTCTTTTTTTTTTTCCTCCATTTCTCTAAACCTTTGTCCTACATTTCACACTATTTCTAACCACTGTTCACCCTTTCAATCCATGCATTTAAACTACAAAAATCTTACCTTCAATCAATCTCAAATTGATTTCTATCGAGTGGTTGGAAAGGCTAGGGTTCTAGCTTTTGCTTGAATGGATTCCTCGCATTGAATCGATCTCTTTAATGCTAGAATCCCCCCTCCAATCACACAATAACTCTTATTCAATCTCTTTACTCCTCTCTCTCTCTTCTTTACTCCTCTCTCAACAACCAAAATACAGATTGTTAGGGTTATTAAACCCTTTTATCTATCCCCTCTCTTGTGCGTTGAGCACATACACAGCGATAGGTGTACGCGACTTCACATTCCCATCACACACCACATAAACATTCAACCCATCACATCTCATCCGTTCATCACACTCTATGCTAACCCTTGATCTCCTAATTGGTCAAACTTGTGACCAATCGGGCACGGATCCCGAGGTCACTGTTTAACGTGATTTTTCGGGATATTACAACTAGTGCATTGCACAGGGTGAAGCCAGGCAGGCAAAGTGGCACTGAGGTGCTGGCATACGTGTCGCGAGTAGACACGATACATTAAGTGGGTTTTCCTCGAGTAAAGGCAACCACGATGCGGGAGTTCCCGTCCTCTAGGCGGGTGGTATCAGAGTGATGGTTGGATAAGTTGGTCTCGTTGTGCGCGGCAGCGAGATGTTGTACGAGTGTGATAACCAGCGTTAGGTTATGCTTCGTGAAAAATTGGTATTTGAGTTAGGCTGGCCTCGCTGTAGCGGCAGCGAGGCGCCGCACGGGCGTCGAAAAAAGTTACCCTGTGACAAGTAGCTCAACTGCTATACTCTTTCCATGTGGAAGTAACTAGTCATGGGAAACGCCACGCCTCCTCCCGTACTGTGTAGGTCTTCTCCCAATGCACTATCCCAAATTACGTGTAAGTTTGCACATGCATTACATCCGTATGACATCCTAAAAAAATAATAATTAGATAAATCCTGTTTTTTGGGTTGATCAGCCATGGGTAATATTGTTTTTAATTTTTTTTTATTATCTATTATTTAACTTTTTTCCCCTTCATTTGATGGGTCAAAAATAAGATAATAGTTCAAAACTTTGGTGCATTGATTTTTCTCAACTTTGACCATATTTTTAATGGTGGAAAAGTCAACAAAGTAACTTTTTTGTGAATGAGATTTGATCGACCTTGCCTTAGTTTCCATGGCACCCGAGCTTCGTGATGGATGTCACATGATGGCCATCTGATGGTGGCTGTAGAAATTAATTTGTCTAATGGTACTTGTCTTGTTGGCCTTTTGCCCGCTTGGCTTGGGTGCTTTTGTATTTGGCTTTACAGAGTGTCTCGCTGGCTCTTTTGATAGATTGCTCATTTACCGATTTAAAAAATATATATAGACTTTAGACTTTTCATTAAATTGGTCAGAAGAATATAGGGAGCCATTACTTGCACATTTTGGGTTACCTCTGTCATGTGTAAACATCATCTAAGTTGTCTTATGTAAATTTCTCAATCTAATTTTTCCAAAATTTTCCCATATAGACTACAAAAAATAAGACTATTAGCGACAATTTTTTACAATAAAAAAGTACCACTATTAACAAAAAAAAAAGGCAAGGGTATTAACTGCAATTTTTTTGTTAATAGCGGCAGTTTATGGCTACCGCTAATAGTCTTTTTTTTTTTGTAGTGATATTTTCAAGGGAGTTAAAACTTGCACATGATATTTCTACTATGACACATGATCAAAAGAAAGACTTTGTTGCTTTTGAGATCTGTGTCATGTGGAACACCATCTAAGCCGTCTGATTTGAAGAAGATGATATAAAGATCTTTAAGGCCAAAAATTGACATGAAACATGAACTCTATCATATGATTTAAATCAAATGATGGACTTTGAATGTATTCAATCAGATGATAGATATCTTGTTCATGCCAATCTTTGGCCTCAAAGATCTTTCTATCACGGTCTTCAAATGAGATGGATTAGATGGTGTTCCATGTGGCAGAAATTCTAAAAATAATAAAATCTTTATTTTTAACCATGTGCCATGATACAAATTTCGTGTGCAAATTTTAACACCACAACAAAAAATAAGATTATTAGCGGCAGTTTTTTGTTAGTCCTGTCGCTACTACAAACTGCTGCTATTAGTATTGCCGCTACCAAAAATTGCCTTAATAGCAAGTGCCGCTAAAAGACCTTATTTTTGTAGTGCACCCTATTTTCAAATAGAGAACCTTTAAATTCACCCGCCAAATCGTTTGAGTTCACATCCACATTGAAACCCATTGATCGATTTGAAGCAGACAATGGAGATTATTTTCGTTCTCACATTACAAAAATAAGGTGTTTCAGTGGCACTTAATGTTAAGACAGTTTTTGATAGCGACATGACTAAGAGCGGCAGTTTTTAATAGTGAAAAGATTAATAGTTGCAGTTTTTTGTTAATAATAGGGGTACTTTTTGACTGGCGCTAATGGTCTTATTTTTTGTAGTGCCAATCTCTCACACTAGGGATCTTGAGATCATGGACATACATTCACACGCCAGTTTTTTAATCAATTTTTTATTTCACGTGACACAGATCCTAAAAAAATAACCTAAACATCATGTGGAATTAAACTCATCATGCTCAAAACCTGATTTTAAGCTCACTTTTATTGGATGTTTTTAAGGAGAAATAAAAAACTAATTGTATAATTATATGCCTATGGTCTCAAAATCCATCATGTGAAAGATTGGGACAAAAGAAGATCTCATTGTATGATTCAAGTAGTCAGTGGGTTTTGCATGAACTCAACGATTTGGTGAGTAAAGGTGCTCTTTAAAATGTGATAAATTTTTCAAAATTTTAACATTGTGATACATGCATTAATGATACTTTGTATTATTTTTTATTTTTATAAATTTTTAATTATGTGGATTACGTAACACACAAACTTTACGATTTATAATTAGAGACATCGGTTTTAAGGTTAAATAGATTAACATATATTCTTGTATATTTTAATAACTCACTATTATTTTGATAATCGCGGATTTTGTTTTTCTTTGAATGTCTTCAAAATTTATCCTTATTTCATCCTAGCTGACACTCACAGAATGATCGTTGAATTAGAAGTTGGTCATTATGCTTCACCACGGTTTTAAATATTGGCTATATCCAATACTTAAGGGCAGGGCCGACTTTGGCCAAAGCCCAAGAGGCAGGCGACTTCCTCGGGCCTCCAAATTAGTGTAGTTGTTTAATATAATTTTCAATTTTTAATGCACAATAGCATTAAATCAATCTAATTGTGAAATTGCCCAATTGGTTAAGTGACAATTGTTGCTTTACTTTTTTTCCAATAGATTGTGGGTTCAACTCTTCTTAGATCCCATATTTGCATTTTTTTTTAATAGGTCATGGATAGGATCTCGGCTGGGTCGGTGCAGGTCATTGGTCTGGCTTCACTAGGGCTGGCCGACCATATGTATTGACCCAGTAGATTTTTTGACCGAATTTTGATCGAATCAGATTTGTTTGACCAAATCCTTTATATATATGGTACCTCTAAACGCGCCCATGCGTTCTCCGAAAGCGCCCACGTCCTAGACCCTTGAAAACCATTGATTCTTTTGAATAAGATGATGGAAATGATTTTTCATACGTATCTTTCACAAAATAGTTCTTCAGATCATGGTCCACCTATCAAACAATCATTTTTTTATTTCATGTGTCACAAATCCTCCAAAAATGCCCTTGAATCATATGGCATGCATCACGTTCAAATGTGATTTTATGGTCATTTTTTGGGATCTATGATAGGTAGAATCACAAACCAACTATTTGATAGGTGCACCATGATCTTAAGATCTATTGGGTTAATGATATGGGTGAAAAACGATCTCCGTCATATGATTCAATGACTTGATTTAAGTTGTTCCCTTATGCTCCTCATCGCACCCAAATAGTATTTTGGAAGCCACATTGATCTCTATGAGATCTTGGAGGATGCTTGAGCGTCCTCCATGGAGGACGGAAGCGGCTCCCATATATATATATATATATATATATATAAAATTAATATTAAATGACGATAACTTAAAATAGTGATTTCAGGCTCATTACAGTTCATTTTTTTGTAAATGACCTACCAATTTTGATCTATTCGACGAGACTTATCTATTGAACCTATTTTAAATTTTTTTTGAGATTGTTAAAATGCCAGAAAATGGCAGTGAAAGATTCAATGGCAGTTAAAATAATAAAAAATGTTAAAATGTTAATGGTTGGGTTACTCGATCCGTTGGGTATGTTCTACCATTTTGCTTTTTTTTTTTTGTGTTGCATTTTTCTTTACTATATACTTTCGTTATTTTGTTAGTTACATTTTCAAATTATAAACAATAGAATGGAATATTGAGATATTTGTAATATAAAAGCACCGAGTATTATTTTATTTGTCAAAAAAAAAAATGTGGCAATTTAAAAAAAAAAAAAAATTAATATGAAAGAGGGGCCCTATTTTAGGAACTCGCCTTGGGCCCCCAAAATCTCATAGCCCGCCCTACCTATGGGCTGATATGTATTGGGTTTTCCCCAGCAAATATATGCATATATGCACCCCGATATTATATGGGCTCAAATATGAAGTCAAATAGGTTAAATATCGGGCCATTTTAGGTCATATCCAATCGTATCTGCCGAAATGTATTGGATATGAGTCAGACAAAATATCAAAATTACTTTTTTTTGCAAATTTATTTATATTAAATATTTTTTATTATTTAAAAATTAGAAAAGTGTGTTGAAATATCAGCAACATACTTATTCGAATATTATGCGACCACAGAAAAACATCGTGACGGAACACAGAAGCCAGACTTTCAGTTTTGATGTTAGTGGTAACTGTTATGAAACTAATAAAAATAATCTTCAAAAAAATGGGCTGATAGTTAGATTCAAAAACGATTATCCTCACATCGTTTATATTCATCAATATCTACAAAAGACTTGGAGATCTCGTTGCCCTCAATTTTCATTCATTACAAAAGATAAAGTTCTTCTAACGTTCAAGATGAAAGAATATCTCCTTGTGGAAGAGGCCGTCAAAAAGAAGAACTTTATCTGGGGCAAGCAGGAGGTGGGATGTCGCCGTTAGAATGAAGAGGAAGGTAGTCGTTGTTTACAAAAAGATAATAATAGGGTATGAATACGGGTGCTGGGTCTCCCCCTTCACTCATGGAATACTGATGTGTTCGGAAAGATTGGTCGTTGTTGTGGGACGTTTCTCGGTTTGGATAGAGGAACTTGGAACTTCACTGAAACGCAGTATGCTCGAATTCTGGTGGGGGGTGAATTATGGAGCAACATTCTCAGATGCAGAGATGTGGGGATCAATGGGAGAAGATTCTGTGTGTTCATAGAATTGGAGACGAGAGAGGAAGGAATTTTGGCCAGTAACCATGTTGAACATCTAATAGTCGGTGTCGAGGAGAGCAGCATAAACCAACCGCTGGCGAGAGAAAATTTGAAATCTAACGGCTTTCCAGATGCTGGGAGAAGGGGAACGAATTCTAATGACATGAATTGCATGTTGAAAACGGCGACGACGGGGGCTGATAACTCATCTTCTACGGGGAGTCATGGTGCGGTAGTGGTGCTCAAGTGGCACCAAAGGTGTTGACTGAGGTCAACGTAAATGGTAAAGAGGGAAAGTCACGTGACAACAAATTTCTAGGAGTTTCAAATTTTGAATTGGAGTGTGGTTTTTCTACCTCATTTTTAAAATTAGAGGATTAGAGAATATTTGATCCAATGGTGTTGGAAGATACACGTGGCATAATTGGCTCGTGTGGTAATCGAGATGGAGAGTTTATAGTTGGGTGTGACTTTTCAATGAAAGATGGTGTGATAGAAATAGCAAATTTATCCTTGATAAAGGCAGATGATGAAGAGGTTTTGGCACGTGGAGGGTCCGTGGAGGGTAGTTGTGGTAAAGACAACCACATCGATGGGATTACCACTCTGCTCGATGGAAACAATCAAGCCGTGGATGGAACTGCACCAACGATACCAAATTCTCCCAATCCAACGTGTTCTCCTCGTTCGAGGACGGGTACACGCTTCAATATGGGTTATTACTCTTCGGTCTTGGGACCACAGGTATTATCTTCTCAAATAAGATTAATTAGGGATGCTAATAATGTTTATATTGATATCTAGAATGTGGATTTTTATAATGAACTAGAAAAATTGGATTCCTTTTATTGTAATTCTAGAAGTGTGAGCCTTTGTAATAAATCAACTTGCCAAGCTGTCAAGTCTATGGAAAGAACTTCTATATGCAGGAAGAACTCGGTGGAGACTAGTGCTTCTTTAGTTGAATTGTCTACAGTTGATTCCAAGCAGTCGAGCGGTAATGGGAAACTTGTCAGAAAGGTGATCGAAAATTTAGAAAAAGAATTATGGGAAGATCATACTCTAGAAACTGAAATGAGAGAATATGATGCTACAGACAGGATAATTGAGATTGGAAGAAAGCATGGTATGACTTTTTGTGGCTCCAAGGATGATCTGAAGAATGTTTTTCAGGCTATGGATATGGAAAGGAAAGGTTTTACCTCTAATGGTAAAAGAAAGGGAAGAAGGGAACTACATAATTTACAGTGGGGGTTGTCATATAAGAAAGTAGGGACAGAGGTATGATTCGGTGTTTTTATCTTATTTGTTGGGCATTCAAGTAAATGGTAGTTTTTTTATGTAGATTTTATGTTGGAATGTTAGGGTATTGTGCGATGTAAATAAAAGAACTACTGCCAAATAGGTGATTAAATCTTATAAATCACTTGTGGTGACTCTTCAAGAATCAACATGGGAGACTACTGATATAAGAAAGGTGTGTTTTGTTCTCGGAGGTAATAGATGGGATTGGAGAAATTTGGACTCAGTTGGAGCATCGGGAGGGATCATTGTTGCTTAGAATAGTTTAGAAATTGATGCATTAGATACAGAAATTGTTTTGTACTCAGTTTCGGTACTGCTAAAAAATAAGTGTGATGGTTTGGTCTGGGCATTTACAGGGGTTTATGGACTAGGACCAATAGTGGATTCGTGTAAAGAAGACTTTTGGTTTGAGTTGGCTAGTATGTCAGCTAGATGGGATTTACCTTGGTGTGTGAGGGGAGATTTTAATGCAGTTAGATTCTCCCATGAAAGAATTGATGTGAGAAGGGATAAGAAAGGAATGAGATTGTTCGAAAATTTTGTTAACACATGTGGTTTGGTAGAGTTTGATATGAAGGGTGGTATATTTACTTGGTCGAGTCTGCAAGACACTCCAAAACTTAGCAGGTTGGATCGGTTTCTTTGCTCTAGTGATTGGTTAGAATTGTTTCCAGATGTTCTTTTAGAAGGTTTACCCAGACCCACATCTGATTACATTCCTATTGTGCTTAAATGTCCAGTTCGAGATGGTGGTCCTATGCCATTTAAATTTGAAAATGCATGGTTGTTGGATGAAGGTTTCAATGATTTGATGAAGATTTGGTGGCATCAGTTTTAGGTTCAAGGTTGCGCTGCAGTTCGAATTGCTATGAAGTTGAAGGGAATCAAAGGAGAAATTAAAAGATGGAATCAACATAATTATGATAAGGTGGAAAAGGTTAAAGAAGATATCCTTAAGGAAATAAAGATTTTTGATGTCTTGGAAGAGACGAGGTCGTTGAATGGAGAGGAATCAGATTTGAGAACCTCTCTCAAAATGCATTTCAATAAAAAATGTCTTGAAAAAGAAATAATGTGGAAACAAAAATTTAAAGTTCATTGGCTGCTTGAGGGGAATAACAATACCAAATTCTTTCATACAATTGTAAATGCTAGGAATAAGAGGAACTACATTAGTTCCCTTATTGTGGAAGGAAAGAGGATCACAAGTGAAGAGGAGATTGGGTTTGAAATTATATAATTCTATGAGGATCTATACTCAGAAGATAGAGTGCATAGACCGGTACTAGATGGGTTACACTTCAAGAGTTTATCCAATAGTTAGAAATTGAATTTAGAGGGAGAGTTTATGGAAGAAGAAATTAAAAATACAGTTTTTAAGAGTGATAAGAATAAAGCACCAGCGCCTGATGGTTTTACTATGAAATGTTTCCAGTGTTTTTGGGAGTTAGTCAAAGGACATGTTATGGAGGTATCTAAGGAGTTTTATGAGAATGGTACGGTAGACTACGTCATTAGCATAAATTTTATTACTCTTATTCCTAAAAAGGAGATGGTGAAAGAAATCAAAGATTTCAGACCTATGAAGTGTATATAAAATTCTCTTTAAGGTTTTTGCTAATAAATTGCGTGACATGATGAAGGAAATTATCTCGTTGAACCAGGGTGCTTTCATTCAGGGGCGAAAATTGTTAGATATGGTGGTGGTAGCTCATGAGGCTATCCACTCAGTTCATAAAAGAGGAAGAGAAGGAATAATCTGAAAAATTGATATGGAGAAGACATATGATAGAGTTAGTTGAAATTTCTTATCATATATGATGGAAAGGTTGACTTTTGGGGAAGGATGGAGGAAATGGATTTGTGGGTGTGTATCTTCACATTGGTTCTCAATTCTGGTTAATGGATCCTCAAAAGGTAACTTTTGTAGTTTCAGGGGACTTAGACAAGGTGATCCTCTTTCACTTATGCTTTTTAACATAGTTGCTGGAGCTTTAAATGGGCTGATTGTTAGAGCTGCCAAGTTGGATAAGTTTAAAAGTTTTTAATTTCCAAAGGAGGAATTAGGATAACTCATTTACAGTATGCGAATGATACAATAGTTTTTTGTGGGACTAACCTAGCGGAGCTTCAAGCTATTAAAGATGTGCTAGTCA
The DNA here is from genome assembly GCA_021018995.1 of Chloranthus sessilifolius. Taxonomy (NCBI): domain Eukaryota; kingdom Viridiplantae; phylum Streptophyta; class Magnoliopsida; order Chloranthales; family Chloranthaceae; genus Chloranthus; species Chloranthus sessilifolius. The sequence goes on along the minus strand of CM037584.1, from coordinate 49,586,429 downwards.
TTTATGAAGCAGTATCTAGTTAGAAGGTGAACTTGCATAAATCTAAAATTTATGGTATCAAAATGGGGAAGTTGGGTCTGATAGCTCTAGCTGAAAGTGTTGGATGTCAAGTAGACGAGTTTCCTATTACTTACTTGGGGCTCCCGCTGGGAGTTGGTAAGCCGAAGGCAAAGTTGTGGGATCCTGTTATAAGTAAATTTGAAAAAAATTTAGCAGTTTGGAAAAGTAAAATGCTTAGTAGTGGGGGAAGATTCACTTTGATCAAATCTACTTTATCTTCCATTCCTATATTCTATTTATCCATGTGCAGAGCTCCAGAAGAAACTATCAAGCGAATGGAGAAAATTATTAAAAAAAATTTATGGGAAGGGAGGAAAGAAGATAAATTTTTTTATTTTATGAAGTTTTAGACATGTTGTCTTTCAAAGAAAGATGGAGGGTTTGACATTAAAAGGTTGGGATTAACTAACATAACCTTATTAGGAAAATGGTTGTGGAGGATGGGTGATGAAAGTGAATCGAATCATCTTTGGTGGAAGGTAGTTAGAGATAAGTACGGGAATCCAGAAAATGCGAATATTTATAGAAGTTCGGTTAGTAGAGGGTCAGGATGGTGGAAAAGTATTTACTCGGTAAATGAAGAGTTTAGAAAGAGGGTCAGATTCAATTAGGGTGGTGGTGATAGAATCAAGTTTTGGGATGATGTGTGGATTGACGATTCTCCTTTGAAAGATAGATTTACGGCTATCTTCAGTATCGCGTTAAATAAATATGCGTGTGTGAATGATATGAGTGAGATTATTAATGTTAGCATTATCTGGGGTATACATGCTCGTAGAAATATAAATGTTGAGGAAGAGTTGAGTATGATTGGGTTGTTCCATGTTTTAAACAATTGTCGCAGAAATATAGCCAATCGGGATCTCAAGATTTGGATTTCACATGCCAAATCTATTTTTTCTGTGAAATCTTTCTATTCGAATCTTCATCAGCAGTCAAGGTGGAATCTTAATTGGGTAAAGATCTAGAAGAAAAAGATTCATTCCAAAATTAAATTTTTTGGATGGAATGTTGGTTGGGATAGAATCCTTACCATCGATCAACTCAATCGAAGGAGGATGAATTTGAAAAATAGATGTGTTATGTGGCTTCAGGGAGAAGAATCTGCAAATTAATCATCTTCTCATTCATTGTTGGGTTGCTAAAAAAGTTTGGAATGCGGTCCTCCAGCAATTTGGAGTTTTATGAGTGATTCCAGAATCATGTGTTGATATCTTAGTTGCTTGGATTGGGGTTGGATTTGAAGGAATTAAGGGAGAAATCTGAAATTTTATGAATCTTGCTGTTATGTGGTCTCTTTAGGCCGAGAGAAATAGTCGAATTTTTAATAGAAAAAGAAAGCATGTTTTTATGATTCTTAAGGATGTTCGAGATTTGGCTTTAAACTGGATCAAAATTGGATGTCGTTCAACGCATGATGAAGATGTAGACTTTATTTATGAATGGGATAGCCTGCGCATATAGTTTTTTTTACGTTTGCCAGCATCTTGCTGGCTTTCTCTGATTTGTATTATTTTTTTAATGTAATAAAGGTTATTGATTATCAATTAAAAAAATATATATCGGCTGAGTTGGCAGATACGCATCCGCGAGATTGGATATGTATCGGCCTGAGAGGCAGCCCATACGTGGATACACGCTAAGTATATCCTTGTGCTCTACACAATCTAGATTGGATCGTGTGACTTCACCCCTTTATGCGATCTTAAGATCTTTACTCTCGCATCCAAGAGACTAGAAATTGACCGTTACAAGATGAAATAAAAAAAATGCTCTCATCGGATGGTTCAGGGACTGTAATGACTATTATGTGTCTTATGTGGGTACCATCTAAATGATGTCGCGTGCCACTTGGTCATCTTAGATTGATGTATATATATACTCCATGTATAGAGTAGTGCCGGTACAACAAGTAGCGGATGGGTGGTCCACCTAAAACCCACCTCAATGAGAGAGAAGAGAGAGAGAGAGAGGGCTTTAGATCCCATTCCCATCAGTACGTGCTTGAATTGATCTGTCTGAACTTCGAATCCCATTGGAAGCGAGTTGTGCCAAGTGTCGGATCTCTTACCCATGGTTAACCAATCTTACTTGACCTTGACCCATGTTTAAAATTTAAATTCGAAGCCGCTCACCAAACTATTATTTTCACTTCTTTTAAGCTACCAAACATATGCATTTTCCTGAGGTTTGACGGCCTTGACGGAGGGAGATAGACTCAAATTTTACTCTTGGTGCACGGCCCATGCACGAAAAACAGATTCCTTATTTTAGTGCACTGCTAGGCGCACACCAATTATTTTTAGATTATAGTACAAATAAAGAGACTTTGCATTTTGGGGGCCTGTGACATATTAATACATCATCTAAGCCATCTATTTTGAAGGGAATGTGTTATAGATCTATAATCCAAAAAATTGTTCAAAGTATGATCTATATCATATGATTTAATACAGTCAAAAGTTATAATTCTATTCAATAGTTGATTGCATGAAGAAAAAATAAGTGTGCGCGTAGGAGGACCCCTATTTTATAATACCGATCACATCACCCATTTTTTAAATTTTCATTTAACCCCCTAACTTTGGTAAACCTAATTAGGTTACCTATAATATAAGGGAGGGGGTGCTGCTCGTTTTTTAGCGTGCAATATTAATCCTTCATATGCTGATTTGAGTCAAAACCCACCTCTGTCCCAATGAGGAAACTATCTTCCGCTTCTTCGTCTTCGTCTTCCTATTCTTCTACTTCTTCTTCATCACCATCGTCTTCTTCGTCAACTGCGACTGAACCAAAGGCTAAGCGTTTGAAGAGAAATCTCAATCCTGAGAAACTCCAATTCGGTGGCATACCTGGGAGGAGAAGCTCTAAATACAGAGGAGTCACTAGGTAACTGTTCTCAGAGGAGGTTTTAGCTGTTTTTTTTTTCAAAGGGGTTTGGGTTTTTGATGAATTTATCTATATTTTATCAGGCATAGATGGACGGGGAGGTTCGAGGCTCACCTTTGGGATAAGAACAGTTACAATGCTGTTCAGAACAAGAAAGGGAAACAAGGTAAAACGATTATATATATTAAGAAGAAAAAAGAAAAACAGATTACCTTTTTTTTTGTTTTTTTTTTTTTTTTTCATATTGTAGTTTATGGGTTCTAAATATTTTCTGGGCTAATTATTTTTGGTTTTGTTTGTGGGGAAATTTTTGGTGATCTTCCTTTATAACTCCTGTTTGCCGCTTTCGACGATGGTTAGTTTATCTGGGTATGTGGCATCAGTTCTCAACTTCTCTTCCTTTTCAGAAAAATATGGCTTTGCTGGTGGTGTAAAGCTATTAATATCTAAAATTATTAAATGGGTTCGATCTTTTGGCTCATGTTGATGATTCAATTTATTTGTTAATTTTATGTACGTATTTTTCAATGCATGGTGATAAAAATGCAGGTGCGTATGATGATGAAGAGGCTGCTGCTCGTACATACGATCTTGCTGCTCTTAAATACTGGGGGGCTGAAACGACCCTAAATTTCCCTGTAAGTAATTTAATAAAAAATAACAGAGAATGTTTATAGTTTAATAATAATACAGAATAGTGGTTTGCTTTATCATGTAGAGTATAATATTTAATTTTTTATTTTTTAAATGTAGTTAAGCTCATATACAAAAGAAATCGATGGAATGAAGAGCGTCTCCCGGGAAGAATATTTGGCTTCTTTACGGCGTCGGAGCAGTGGATTCTCAAGAGGAGTTTCCAAGTACCGTGGGGTGGCTAGGTACAGAATATTTTTTCCATCTCTGATAATTTAAATTTGGGATAATTTCTCTCACCAGAATGGTGTTGAATACATGCAAGCCATCCGATTGATGAAATTTAATACCAGCCATTAAAATTAGAAGCAACGGTCAATATTAACGCCAACAGATTAGAAGGTTCAAATCTCTCAAAAAAGATTGATTTTTTTGCTGTATGTTTCTGACGCACCGTTGGATTTGAACAGGCATCACCATAACGGACGGTGGGAGGCGAGAATCGGTCGTGTCTCTGGGAATAAATATCTCTATTTGGGAACCTACAGTATAATTTCTTAACTCTCTTGTTAATTTCATTTTATAATAAGTTTTGTATTTTTCATAAATGCTTCCTCGTCGGAAATTATCCGGTTTGTCGGGTTGTGGAGTGTGATGATGAATCACGTGAGTCATGAGCATGCGTTATTGGTAGAAAACGTGACATGATTATACGTTTCGACACGTGTGGTTGCATGAGAATGAGACCTCGCACGTGTGGAATGCATGCATGTACTTTTTCACAGTACAAAGTGGGGAAAAATGGGGAGGAAAAGACTCAAATAACCGTTCAACAATTTATACAATGTTCGACTTATAAGACATTTACATCTAATCTAAATAATTAGAATGATGATAAGGGTATTATTAATTTACATAATTCTAGGATATATATATATATATATATATATATATATTTTCTTGATATAACCTGGGTGTCTGGGACTCTTACTAATTACAGGGCAAGTGCTTGCGGCCCTCCAAATTAGCATATGAGAAGTGGTAATTTTTTCTTAGCACCATGATATAAGTCCCTCTCTCTCTCTCTATGTAGATACTCAAGAAGAAGCGGCTGCAGCCTACGACAGGGCCGCTATAGAATACAGAGGTGTGAATGCAGTTACGAATTTCGAAATTAGCCGTTACATAACACACTCACGAACACAATCCCCCCTAGAGGAATCTAATGACGCCAACACCCCTCCGATTCGCCTGCCACCGAAAGATTCAGATTTGGTTGTCGGAGAGTATCCCCGGACCCTCTTTGAGGAGAGTATCCTGGTTTCCGACACTGGCCTCGGAAACTCCGGTGGCAATGACAAATTATGCAGTTTCGAAGAGAACATAGATTTCCTCTTTGAGGAGTCAGGGTTTGTAGGAACCCATGAATGTGAGAGAAATGGGTTGCGAGTAGTGGATGGAATTTTTGGTGAATCTGATGGGTTTGGAGGTGATTTTCTAGCAGGGATAGAGGAGGGAGATGGATGGGGTTTGACTGGGTTTGGAGAGAGCTCTTATTGTACAAGTGGCGCTGACCTGCCATTTACCTATTAGGCATTGATTTCATAGATTGTTGACTTTTGAGATTATGTGGGGTTGTTTTGGGTTTGGTGGTGTTGTTGGCAATTCATTGATTGTTTGTATGGTAGTTGTTAAACCTAGGTTGGATTTTTTGCTTTTCTTGTTGAGGTTTACGAGACTAATACTTTAATGCTTGCCGAGAATGTTCAAATATAAAGTTTCATTTTTTTCTTTGTAATCGGTCTTCTCAAGTTTTAGGTAAGCTGTAGGTAAGCTGTTAGTAGATGGTATATATATGTAACCTACTCGTCGTTCCCAAACAAGATTGAAAAAGGTGGGGATGCAAACTTTGACCCAAAACCCAAACCCGACCGAAAACCCGACAAATTGAACCGGTCGGAACAGGACCGAAACTGATTCGAACCAAATCGATTCCGGTTCAGTTTGGTTTCAGTTTTGAGTGGCAAAAATTGAAAACCAATTAGATAGGCAGACAAAACTTTAAAAATTAGAAAAAATCGAAAAAATTTAAAAATACCTTAAAAAATAAAATAAAATTCGAAACTTAACCGAAACCGGCCCAAAGAAAGATGAAATGTTTGGGTTTTGGTTCCATTTCTGTTTAGGAAAGAAAAAAAAGAACCAAAACCGATCGAATTGATTCTTTCAATTTCGGCTGAACCAAACCAAAAAGTGAAATTCGATAAACCAAATTTGCATCCTTAGAAAAGGGGCTACCTTTGTGGATAGGTGGCCCTATTTGTTATAAATCTTGGAGATTTATATTGTCAAATATTGCATTGAAAAGATATCTCACAATAAAAAATAAGAATATTAGCGGCGGTCAAAAATTGTTGCTATTAATAAAAAAATTATTAAGACTATTAGTGACAAGGGTATTAATGGCAATTTTTTTTGTTAACAACAATAGTTTTAACTACCAATATTAGTCTTATTTTTTATAGTGTCTCCATTCCATTAAATAATGTCTTTGATTCAAAGGCCTCCGAGTTAAAGTGATCAAAGGCCTTTGAAATGAGTGGCTACTAGGGAAAGGATAACTCAATTTGCACTAACCAAACTCTAAAAACATCTAACTAGCTCCACCTTGGGGTGCTTTTAGAGTTGGAGGGTGCTCCCATGGAAGGCATTTTAGCACTCTAAATTAGACAATGTAAATCTTTGTCTCGTACACTTCATTGTTACATAGTAACACTACAAAAAATAAGATTATTAGCGGTAGTTTTTTGCTGTAAAAAATTATCGTTATTAACAAAAAAAATTATTAAAGGCTATTAAGGCTATTAGCGAATTTTTTTTGTTAATAGCGATATTGTTTGGCTGCCGCTAATAGTCTAATTCTTTGTTGTGTAAGGTATAATGGTTCATGACCGTCATTTAAACTCCAAAATGGTATTTAAATGATCTTATACCATTAAAATTATACTCTTATCTCAATTACATCATTGAAGTGTGGTTTTCTCTTTATGGCATATGATGCACATATGTGACTAATTTAAATTGTTTAAGTGACAATCCATCTTTAAAACATATCTCAACCCAAATTAAAGAAACATGCCTATAAGTTGAAGTGACAAGTGGTTTAAGAAAATATAGTTTTTACAACCTTTGCTCTTCATTTAATTAGTCAGAGGTAAGTTGATGCTCCCCAATTTGGTTTGTTGATATCTTTTACCTTTGTGGTCGGATTGATAGCAAGGAAACTCCAAAGAGGAAATGAGTATTATAAAAAATATACTTTCTATATTTTATACATATAAGAAAATAGAAGTTAGTTTGAACAAATACTTAGTGAAGAAAAAAGAAAAAAAATTATTTAGAAAAATGCCTAACTTATTACTTCGTGTTGCACAAATAAAAGATTGACACTTTTTTTATTATTAAAATCATAACCAAAGTCAATATTAACCAATAAATTTTCTAATAATATTCTATTATATTACAAACTAGCATCACAGTAATCACTATTTATTACAAAGTTACATAAGTTATAGTTTGAAGAGTCAAACTCAAATAAAAAGTTAATCGCCAAATTTAAAATTTTGATCAATAAAATTGTATGAATCTAAATAACAAAGATGTAAATTCTAGTATTTATTGTAAGGTTACATGTTGAAAGGAAATTAAATTTTTATAAAAGTCATATCATAAAAAAAAAAATTTTTTTTTTTATAAAAGTCATAGTTTGAACAAAATTTTAACTTTGACTAAGAAAACTTGGCATCGTACCAATAAGTTACAAAAGTCCAACTACAAATTAACATAACAGTATTTATATCCATCGTTAAGTTACACTAGTCAAAAATTGACTAAATATTCATTTTTAGTAAAACTCAAACTTTGACCAAAAAAGCGTTACGTGTGGAGCTCTTATCAATAAGCGTAGAGATTTCTCCACGCCCGACCCTCTCTCTCTCTCTCTCTCTCTCTCTCTATATATATATATATATATATATATATATATATATATATATATATATATATATATATATATATGCATGTGTCCTATATTGATCCACGTGGATCATGTGATTGGTTTACTTTTGTCTCTAACACTTTCTGAGAATCCACGAAATTTATTATGGACTTCGAATAACCAGAATAGAGCCGTGATACCTACCTTCAAGCTAAAATTGATCATGAATAATAGGTGCCATCGTACACATAAGAAAGATCTTCCCTTGAGGGCAACACATGTAGGAAGGACATGCTACTGTGTATTGTTGTATTAAGAGAGTTTGTGATTATGTTGATTAGAGGCACAGTCTGTTTAGTCCGCTTTGGATATGATTTAGCACCTTAGAAGGCACTTCAGCATACATGATGAGATCATATAGCTCTTAAAATCCTAATCAAATAGAGGGAAATGATCCGTGGAAACACGTGTATTGTTTCGTTTATGTGTAACTATTGAAAGGTCGTTTTGGAGACCCTATTTTATTTATATTGCTTTGGATATGTGGAGATAATCCATAGCACTGGTATGACTGAACTATGATTAAGTGTCAATTGAGACTTTTTACCTTATAATAAAGAGATAGGTGTTGTTAGTCTAATATTTGAAAGAATTTTTTTTGTTGTCAAAACCCAGCCTGAAGGTTCAAAGACGTTTGTTCAGTTAATTGGGAACATTTAGAAGCATAGGTAGCATAAATGATCGAATGGATGTGGAAAAATGCAATAAAGGCAAAATGGGTTAATTGACTTAATTCCAAATATAAGATGTATGGAAGATTTTATACCTTCACATGCTGAATCAGATGGTTGAAAACTTATTTAAACAAAAGAAATGGCATTATTACTTCTCCTTTTCATTGTATAATGGCAAGTGCATAATTAAAAGATTTAGGAGGGAAAAAATATTAGGCCAGTAGAAAGATTCCAGTCACCACATTAAGGTTGAGGTGGTACTGTGAGCATGGCTCTCTCAACTCTGCAATTGGCCAGTAAAAATACGTGAAGGACTTTCCCTTTTTTCTAACAATTTGATGCCATTGCTTCAAGGAGTCCACTTTAGCTACTGAGATTGCAGCTCAGGATCTCCCAGACTGCAACTTCGAAAGGATCTCAAAAGGCAAAGATATCCAGGTTGCTTCCTTCATTGCCCTCATTTTTTTGCATAGTTGGCAAAAGTTCAGTATATGTTCAAAAAATCGTGAAATTACTCATTTGGGGAGTGGAGGTGACCTTGTACGGTTGATTTTTTAAAATCTTCTTCAGTTCAACTTTGCAATTTGGCTGACAATTAAATGAGTTGACTTTAAGTTATGGAGCGCAATTTATACAAATAGGATCTACCATTAACACCACGATTCATTTATTGAATTTAAAACCATTGCACACATCCTCACAATCTGTCATAATACTTAGCATAATTCAAGCTCCCCTGATTTTAATCTATTTAATGGAATCCTTTTCAATGTTATTGAGACTGGTTGTAGGGCTCCAGTCTTTAAATCGTATTGTGAAAGCTGCAGGGCCTGAAGTTTGAGGATCCAATGGCTATTACTTTGAAGCTGTGGATATATGTCTTTAAGCATGATGAGAGTCTTCTGCTCAACATATTCCTACTTGTATTTTTTTATAGGCAAAAAAAAAAAAAAAAAAAAAAAAATATATATATATATATATATATATATATATATATATATATATATATATATATATATATATAGTCTGTATCTTAAAATTGGATGAGATTCTTTATGCAACTTATAAATCATGAGACAAACTTATTTAGGGGAAAAAAAATGTCTCTTCCAAATGGTTGTTTGGTGAGAATATGGGCAGTGGTCAGGCCCAACCAGTTGAACCATATATTGTTTCAACTGGTTTTAGAACCCCTAATATAGAAGGGAATCATGACTTTCACGGCTTCCACTTTCATAAGTTGGCATGGATTTCCATGTAAAAATCTATTCCATTCAATGGTGATAAAACTGGTTGAATACCATATAAGGATCAACCCGTTGGACTCAGACCATTAATTTAGCCAATATGGTGATAAAGATCCCTTCGTAACACAGACATTTGGTCAGGGAAATCTCATATAATGTTTCCTCATCATATTTTTCATCTTATGTTCAGATAATTGTTGCTATTTGACAATCTACAAAATATTATTCTTCAAAAGGAAACCACTGTTTCCTGGTCTCAAACAGGTTTTGTTTTTTGGATCCATGATCTAACCCCTAATCTATTTGGCTTGATAAGCTATTAATTAGTAAGTCTATTTTTATGTTTACCTTCGCCGTGCCTCGTGGTTCTGTTGTAATTTGTTCCGCTTTATTTTCTGTGCTTCCATTGGCATCAAGGATTTTCAGGATTTAATTTTGGTCCGTCATTCGATTGAATTATTTTCTGTTATTGATATGCTTAATGGTTGGATTTTGTCACTTTTATAAGTCCGCACTCCTGTCATAGCATAACCACTGATTTATGTTCATCCCCATCCAGATTGGTTGCCCGTAAATTTTTAGAGAGATCCGAGTACGACACATAAATCGATAATTAGATCGCTTTTCTATGGTCATAGCATAACCGCTGATTGAATCGATTCCGAGGATTTTCTGAGAGGAACTTAAAAACAAAGGAATCTGAGTATGCTAAGAATTTGAGTAACTTAAGAACGTATATGGGAAAATCAGGAATCTGAGTGTCTAAGAATTTAAACTTTTATGGGAAAAATCAGGAAACACCTGATCGAGGCCTAAGAGATACTTCGAGACAAATAATCCAAAAGTACTTCTAATCATATTACACCAACTAAGAAAATAAATACGAACCTTGTGCTAAAAGAACTTCTAAGGGATGAGGCTTGGGAGTTTAAAAGGTGCAGAGAAAAGGATATATATATATATATATATATATATATATATATATATATATATATAGAGAGAGAGAGAGAGAGAGAGAGGCTGTGGTGGTCGTGGGTTTTGATTGGTTTTTTTACTGGGTTTTTCGCGAGATTGTGAAGATGAGTTTGTGGATTACATGGTTAAAAAATAATGGTAAAACAAGATGCGGTGTTGTTGTTGGGTTGATGATGGGCATCAGATCTCCAAAGTGTTAGCATCGATGCATAACTCAGACACAAACTACCAATAGAAGGTGTTAGAATTGGCGCAAAACTCACTAACAACTCCAACATCAAATCCCCTCTCCACCGCATAATCAACAAAGCTGTAGAGAGGAACAACCCCCTCCTCAAACCTACCAAATGAATCAAGCTCTCCCTTAGCCTTCTCTCTAAGCTCCTCCACCACCTTCAATGCCCTATCCAAACCATAAACCTCAACATAACTGCCCTTATCTACATCACCCTTTCTCCCACTCCATTCTTTTCTCTTCTCTTCCAATATATCATCAACAACCTTAAGCAAAGCCCCAGCGGCCCTCCCATACCTCTTGAGCCTCGCCACATCGTCGTCCCCCGTGCCAGCCAAAATCGCTCCACAAGCCGCTGAGCACTCGACCAACTCTCCAAACTTCTTTTCAGATAGAGAGAGAGAGAAAAGGGTTTTCAAAGGGGGTTGGATATGTAGGCGATTTTAAGGTTAGGGATTTGAAAAAGTACAGTAATGTGCTTTCAAGAATATACAAATGGGTATTCTAAAGTATTTAGCCGTTCATTATAGATGCATCTGTCACTGTCTAAGTTGTGTCGGCTAATATTGGGAGTGCAAGCTTGCGCAGGAGATTTGTAGTGTGGCATTTGGTTAAGGGTACCACCGCCAATGCGTTTCTTGGAAGCGTCAACATGTCAGGTCCACTGAAAATCATTGATTGTTGCAAATCGGATGATGGAGATCGTTTTTCACTCCGATCTTCCACAAAAAGGATCTTGGGATCATGGTGCACCTATTAGTTAGTCTGTTTTTGATTCCACGTGTCACATATTCCAAAAAAAACCCTTGAATCATATGCCACACATCACACACAAACATGATTTTAGGATTTTTTTTGGGATCTATGATGCGTGGAATTACAAACTGTCCATCTAATAGGTGTTCAATGTTCTCAAGATCCATTTTGTGAAAGATCGGGGTAAAAACCGATCTCTGTCATTTGATTCGAAGCAATCAATGGGTTTAAAGCGTTGTTTGAAATCTCGGATTTCCAAGTTATCTCAGACAGCTCCAATGTTACACCATCAAACAATACCTCACTGTTATGTCATGTTGCAAATATTGGGGATCAATCTAAACAATCTAAATGGTTGTTCATGATCGGAATATATCTTAGTAAAAAATAAGATGTATATCGTCCAAGTGGCTGGTCATGTTTTTTTTTTTTCGATATCCGTGGGTGTTCGGGCCAGCTTGCGCGCACCTCGACTAATCCCACGGGGCCCTAGAGCTAATGGCCAAGTAATACTCCAATAGCCCTGAGGGTACTCGAACTGGTGACCATTGGGGAGCAAACCCAAGGCATGACCAACTGGTGGTTGGTCATGATTGAATCACACATATTAATCAATTGTATACTAATCAAGGATCTTTAATATTAATCGTTAAAAAATAAGTCAAAATAATTGTTGATTTTAATACTATTTACTGTGTACAAAAATTGTTTCATAGAATAATTGAGGTAAATTCACAAATGAGTTTGTAGATGGTGCATGGCCTGTCCATCTGGGCAGAGTCTTTAATCCCTGTAAAATAGACTTTGAGGCTCTTAAAGTCCACATAATTCCCATACCTCATGCCACACTCAGCTTAAAGTTTGTGCCCTAATATAACATATTATATAAATTTCACTTTGAGTATTAGTACATCTCGTGGCAAGTCATCTATTTCTCTTCTTGTTGAGACCTAAAATGCAAAATGCATTGTCCGAAATATCTCTTCTCAGGTGATATTTCAAATCATGATTATCATATTCGATAAATGTCTAGAAATCAAGTTTAATCATATAAAGGTTTTAAGGTTCACGTGCATATTTACTAATATATATATATATATATATATATATATATATATATATAAAAGGCACGGCTGATCGTCTAACCTAGGCCCCGCAAGTGTTGGCTAAAGTATTTGATTTTCAGTTGTAAGTGGTTGAGTGCTGTGTTGAGCAGTTTGGTTTTGGTTGTCTCCCATTTATTATTATTTTTTTTTGTCTATAATGAATTGTAGTTATTTATTTAAAAAACAAAATCTCTAGGTCATATGTTTGATCGCAACTTATCATTAAAAATAATCAAAAATAAAAATAAAATAAAAATTTTAAAATTAATTAATTAATTAATTTTTTTTTATAACTTTATGGTATAATTACAAAAGATTGACAACCTTAAAATATAATTAGGGCTGTCAACATGCATGGTCAAACGGGGCCAAAACATTGGCTACATAAAGGGTCAAGGGCATATAGGGTATATGCACGACCCAACTGGACACGATGGTGCACCCCAACGGCCTAACTTGATATGTCATGGGCACGTGACTTGACTCATATGAAAATCCCCTAAACCCTTAATTCGGGCTATTTTTTATGTTAAGTATCCAGCCAACCCAATCTGACCCAATGCTTGCCCGACCCAGCCTAACCCGACCCTGAAAATCAGGTTGGACTCTTCATGGCAACTCCATGGGTCAAATTTGTGTGCCTGATTGCATTAAAAAAATTGGTTGGATCGACCAGTTGATATATCTTAATAGGATCCTACTTAGTAAGTATCAATATTGTGATTTTTTAAATGTGTTTCACAAGTGCACGAGTCGTATCATAGTAAACGGGTGCAGAATATGAGATCATTTCCACAAAAATTTTAAATAAATTTTTAAAAAGGAATAATTACCAATCACAAAACTCTCTAGAATTATCACAATATTAATTTAACCTAACAAATTTGATCCTAACAAATTTGATGAATGTAAAAGAAGATGAACTAATAAAGAAAATATTAATCAAAGAAAAAGGTGAGATTTAGTATACTAAACACTTATCAATCAGCAGAAAAATGTATGTATAACCACATGTTGTGTATAACCACATGTTGTAGTAGATCGGAAACCAAATAAATATATATGTAAGGGCTCGATCCTCCTGACCATCATTTAAACAATAATATGGTGATTAAATGATCTTACACCATCAATGGTTTAAGATGTGAGTGTTCCATACCGTCAAAGTGATAGGTCATCAGTTGATGTGGTGTTTTAGAGAGATTTAAAGCATGAGATCTATGGAGTATGGACTTTAATATCAACTGTAGTTGTGAGTTTTAATAACTGATATTAAAGTTCATTAATTGGATAGTTCCCATCCACTCATGAGCACATTTATGTGGGCTGAGCCTAAGACATTATCTAATGATCCATTGTCATTTGGACAATTTAGATTGGTGACATATATTCATCACATGGCATAATCATAATCACACTTCAATTGTGTCAGATTAAAAGTCTAACTTGAATGGTATAAGACCATTGCCAGGAGCCGTAATCATTACATAAGAGCTTTACCGATTCTGCTAGGGCCCAAGTAACTTTTTCCATGCACACACTAATGCTCCTTGTGTCTTTATTTCTATCTGCTCATAGAAAAAGCTGGTGTCACAATAGCATCACTCCCACACATTACACTGGATTCTCAGTTTAAATCTTTGTAATTGATTGCCCTAATTTGTATGGTGCGGATGCAGTCGGGTGGGGTGGGATTGCTAAGTTTGTTCTATCTATCGGCACAACTCCCTTTTTAAAAATTTCGCACCAATGTTTCGTTGTCTCGGTAAAAGTTTACAACAAATCAGTGGTAAGGATGCAACAGCAGTGTATTTTTTGCAAAACCCATATCTCAAATCCATTTCTTACATCTCAAACACCCCAAATCAATCATCTTTTACAGTAGATTACCTCATCAACTCATGTGGGTTGTCACCAGAAGCAACTCTTTTAGCTGCCAAAAAAATCCAACTTAAAACAACAGAGAACCCAGATGCGGTACTCAAATTCTTCAAGAACCATGGATTCAGCAATGCTCACATCTCAATTTTTATCACCAAGTGCCCAGCCTTACTCTTACTAAATCCAGACAGAACCTTAAAGCCCAAAATCAAAATTTTTACTGATTCGGGCGTTTCCGGCACTAGCCTTTCTAAGATCCTCTGTTCAAACCCATCACTCTTGAAAAGGAGCTTAAACAATCAAATCATCCCTGCATTTGATCTCCTCAAAAATTTCGTTCCAACTAAAGAAAAAATTGTCCACGCCCTCCACCGCTCAACCCAGATTCTTCAATGCAATATAGAGACAAAAATAGCACCGAATATCTCTATGTTGCGTGATAACTATTAGAATATACCTTATATGTCTTTTCCGACATTTTCTCCGGACTTCTGTATTTATGTGGATGTCTTTGCTCATATTTTTTTTTACTCTTTATTTTTTCAAAATCTCTTTAAAGAGACTTGTCATATGATTCGTAGTTTGGAGAGATCATGACATACTTTATCTAGCCACCGGCTCCGATAGACTCTAAGATGAGCAAGATGATTGTGGTTGTTACATAATTTGGTAACGGTTTATCTTCCAAGTTGGATGTTGTTCACATTCCAACTTGAGGGGGAGTATTAGAATATACCTTATTTGATAACTACCACAATTGTAATCGTGAGCGTTGTATTTGTAATCTCATTCCAACTTGAAGTGAAATATTAGATAATAACGCTCAAATCGTAAACAATGTAATTGATTGTGGTCATTTGTCTTCTTCTTCTCTCTTTCATTTTCTTCTTATTTTCTTTTGTATTTTATAATTTTAACAATAACGGTGTACCTGAATCATTGATTTCAAAATTGATCCTCACTGATCCTAGAGTACTAACACTTGGTTGTTCTGAAGGTCAAGGAAATGGGTTTCAATCCCTTAAAGACGGCATTTGTGAAGGCGGTTCGTGCAATGTCCATGATGAGCAAATCGACATGGGAAGGGAAAATGGAGGTTTACAAGAGCTTGGGTTGGTCTGATGATGATATCCATTTTGCATTCGAGAAACAACCCTATTTTATGTTGGTGTCGGAGAATAAGATAAGGAAATTATTGTACTTCTGCGCAAACGAACTGGGCTGGGAACCATCTATTGTTTCCAAATACCCAACTATTCTACTGCTTAGTCTGGAGAAGAGAATTGTTCCAAGGTTTTCGGTTTTGAAGATTTTGATGTCAAAGGGTGTTAAGAAGAATTCGACTATTTATGGGGCTTTGATGTTGACTGAAAAGGAGTTCTTGGAGAAGTTTGTGATCAAATATCAAGAGAAAATTCCTGAAGTATGTAAGGCATACCAAGATAAGATGTGACTTAGTTGTAGGGTTAGTTAGCAGTTCTAAGTCATCTCTGACAATGTTGATGGGATTAATAAATTGTAGAAATTTCAATTTATATTGATAAATACATAAAAACAACTTCCCTGTTTGTATGTTAAAAGGTTCGTTTTTCTTTTCTTTTTACTATTTACTTTTTTCCCTGAAAACTGCTGTGTTTTGTGATATTTTGGATACTATCTGGCGTGCTAGTTGGGCGACAATGACTTCAGCTTTCGTGATATATAAGATATTATCACCATAATCAGGGCATATATCTACTTTTATGTCATCTAAATCATCTTGATTACATATTTGTGTGCGGGTTTGTGCTCTTTCCGTGTATTTGTTTCTTGACTCAATACAATAGTGCTAGTTGAACAATAACTAGAGTCCACATCAGGGCATATAAGATATTATCACCATAATCAGGTCATATATCTACTTTTATGCCATCTAAATAATCTTGATTACATATTTGTGTGCGGGTTTGTGCTCTTTCCGTGTATTTGTTTCTTGATTCAGTACAATAGTGCTAGTTGAATGAAAACTAGAGTCCAAATCTCTCAACTTTAAAATTTTCTTTCCCCACCGTATAATTTCTATCAATACACTCTTGGTTCCTTTTTACTTGAAATGTTTCATTTTTTTTGGCAAAGAGTTATTCCATATCTGTATTAAGATTCAACAATAGCATGTATTCTATACTATTTAAAACCCATGTCCCAAATCAATCTCCCACTTTTCCTTCTCCAGAAATTGTCTCTTACAGCTTCTATCCTCATAAGTTTGTGTGGGTTTTCACAAGAACCAGCCCTTCAACTGCCAAAAAGTCCGAGAACATAAAAAACATAACTCTTGAAAATAAGCTTAAAATATCACTTATGGACCTAACCATTAAAGGTTCCTCTTTTTATTCGCATACATCTTAAAAATAATTTTAAAATATTGCATCTTCCCTTCAAATAATTTCCTCAAGATTATTGTTTGCTTTGACAAAGACATCATTGAGACCATCATCATGAGTCCTTTATTTTCAAAATGATGATGTTGCCCAACATCTTGATCTTGCAAAGTCACGGTGTACCCAAATCCAAGAGTTCAAAACGGGTCATGGCCAATCCAAGAATGCAGTCACTAATATCCAAATGGTTCAATGAGATTGTTGCTGTGATTAAGGAATGGGTTTTGATCTCTAAAGTTCAGCATTTCTCCTAGTAGTCTTTAAGGATAGAAGGGACCAATGGATCCACCTGGGAAGAGAATTTTAAGTATATAGGAACTTTAGTTGAAGGATGTGACTCTCAATGTTCCCTGAGCAGCCTCATTTTTTGTCATTACCTTATCCCATCTGTTTGCGGTCAGCTTTTCGAGTCTTATTTCTCCATTTATATGTGTTTTGGGCTAAATTGTTACTTGTACAATAATCCTTCATGTTGTTGTTCACTACTTCTCTCCAAGTCTTAATTGTTTTTCCTCTTCTCCTTCTTGTCCATCTATCGTATCAATCATTTGTTCAGGAGCAGTTTCAGGTCTCTAATAAACATTCTCAAACCATCCAAAGTGATATTCTATATTGTTCTCTTTTACTGGAGCCACCCTTAAATTTCCTCGTAGTACTTGTTCTTGATTTTATCCTCTCTTAGTGCTCCATGCATTGATATCAGCATACTCGTCTCAACTACATGAACTTTGTCTCGTCCCTTCTTTGTAGCCCAATGCTATGCATCATACAAATTTAAAAAAAAATGTCTCTTAATTTGAAGCGGTGCTCGTTGATCACACAATGCACCACATGCTTATCTCCATTTTTCCTTTCCTACATTGATCTTGTTTTAGATGTTGTCAAACCCACCGTCAGGTTGTAGAATCCTTGTGATACTAAATGTTCCATGTATTTTCGTCCTTTTCTTTCTTCTGCTGGGATCTTCTAGATGGCCCAATACACCCTTTGTCCACATGATCTCTCTTAATCTTTTATATGATGGAAAGCAGTCCTGTTAAATGACTGATTTGTGCTGTTAAATAGCTTGAAAACGAGTTCCGGACTGTAGATTTCAAACCCATAACAACCACTTCTGTCACGTGATTTCGTGGCCCATTAAACCTCGAATCCACTTCTTTTCTTCTCATCTTTCTCTTCAACTTCCAATTTGCATAATTGGGTAATGCGAATTCTAATGTCAAAGCAACTGATGGAGAATGATAACAATAAATGTCATTATGTGAATATACACCAAGAGTCAGTGGAACATTTGTGCATTCATTGCTTGGTTATTAGAGTGGTTTCGAGAGTCCCCGTGCACCTCAGAATTCGTGGGGTTCCCTTTAAATTATCAGTGGAATGATGTGTAGTTTTCTGTTTGGTGAAGTGAGACAACTTTTATGGCATCCAATGCCATATGTTCTTTGTCAGGGCATATGGAAGGAGAAGAATAATAGGATACTTGAAGGTAAAGGCCATACGTATGAGAAAAGGTGCATTTGACTTTGAATCAGATAAAATGAGCTGGGTTAAAATGTCTTTTTGGCAACAAGGATTCAACCAGAGTGTGCAGTACTTCTTGAAGGGTAGAGATCTTGGAGCTACAAATTACATCTGATTGAGGTGAATGGAAAACGGAAAAGAGGACCCATGATCCTGCCTTCATATGTTTTACACGTCCATTGATATCTCTGATAGGTTTTTTTGTCATTTTAAGAGACGAGCAAATACATAACCTGATAGACTTGGTAAGGATGGCGTAAGGAGCACTCTTTGGATCAGGGATGAGATGTCTCAGATATAATATTGAGATCACTGGTGCAAGGACGCTGAGATATAATACCCATCACCAAGTGTTCGCGCAAGCTTGCTACCTTCATCCGTCTGGTTCCTTTGGCTGTGTTTTGGGAAGTGTGGAGGGAGCGCAACAGACGTATTTTCGTGGGGCGCCAGATCCCGGCTTAGAGTTTGATCGGCCATATCATCAACTCTATCCTCTCTTGGGCAGCATTGGCCAAACCTTTTCAGGGGTGCATGGCCAGTGACATTGAGGGCTGCTGGAACATCTTCTTGCGGCGGGCTATAGGCTGAGACTTTTTTTTCCCCTTGTTTTTCATTTTTTTTTTGTTTTTATTTTTTTCCTTTTAGCTCTTGGAGCTCCTAAGCTGCTCGCTTAGACCTCGATCTGGATATAAATTTTATTCTTTCAATGATATTTCATCTTTAAAGATAAGGATATATATATATATATATATATATATATATATATATATATATATATATATATATATATATATATATATATTCTTGGGTT
This sequence comes from Chloranthus sessilifolius, assembly GCA_021018995.1. Taxonomy (NCBI): domain Eukaryota; kingdom Viridiplantae; phylum Streptophyta; class Magnoliopsida; order Chloranthales; family Chloranthaceae; genus Chloranthus; species Chloranthus sessilifolius. Next base: position 49,567,161 of record CM037584.1, on the reverse strand, counting down.
GGGTTGGGATTAAAGTTTAAAATCTCGGTACTAGTACTGGTATTTACCATCTATGCCAGCTAATACAAACAGCATTCTTAGTTCTCTATTTGAAGAAGTATGTAGGTATTAATAGCATGTACAAATAACTTGGCCAATGGCCCAATGTTACCAAGTTCGCTGGTTCGGTCTGTTCAGATTTGGGTTTGCAGTTTGCGGTTCGCCACCCTCTAACGAACCCTGTTTGTTAGGAGTAGGATGAGGTTTAAAGAAAAGAATGTCTTGTTTAAATATGTTTATAAGAAAAAATATAAATATAACAGATGCTTTCGTTTCTTTCTTTCAAGAGCTCCTTAATAGCTTGTTGGTTAAGCTGCGCGAAATCCGGGTTCAAATCACCTCATCAGCAGGTTTTTTGAAAAAAAAATATGTATGGCCTTTCAGATTGACCATATTATACCAATCCTATGGTCAATTGAGAATATATGATTTTATTAAACAGTAACCAGAGTTGACAATAGATGAACTCAAAACAACATAACCCAACTTGTTTCTCTCTCCTTAGACTTTTGGCTTTTGGGAGTTGGATTCTACACATTTTTTTGCTGTCAGAGCTTTGTTTTGCCCTCTATTCTTCTAATCCAATCCCAAAGATAAGAATCTTTCTTCTCTTCAATCCCGTCTAACTTGATCTAATTTAAATGAGTTGTTTTTAAAGAAAGAAGATTTAGGCACGGATTTATGGGTTTCTTCAAATCAAGACACGTTTTCTTTGACGTTTTTGTTATATATTTATTTTATTTTATTTTTGCGTTCATATTTTTATTTATTCATTACATGATTCCTTGTTTTGTAAATGGTTTGTTTTGTTATTCATTGGATCCAATTATTCAGTCAAAGATTTATAATTTTCTTAGCTTCAAAACACGCTTTCTATTTGATAGCAGGAAAACTTCAAACAGGAAATGAAATCAATTTTCTGGTTGATTTCTTGCAAAATGATATGGAAATGAAATTTTATTTTATTTTATTAGGCTACATGAGAAATGATTTCCTCTGGAAATTGATTTCTCTTGTTTTATTACTGTGTCCAAGAAAGAATCTGGGAAAGTGTTTTTTTGTCCATGCAGTAAAACAATAGCTTTTATTATTGGGAATGGAGGCTTTTTTACCAAAATTAGTGTTGAATCGCAAAAAAGCCATGATTGTGTTGGTGAGAAATTCAGTTTCACCTATTTGGGAGGTTGACGTGATTTCCTCCTAAATTGGCTTGGCGGATAGAAATTAAATTTCTATGCGGGCCTCATTAATTTCCTTTCCATCTCCTTATAATGCTATCAAATAGAAACAGGTGGAAACTGAATTTCTTTTCCACCAATAATTAACATTTCCAAGTTACAATCAGGACCGAAGTTTAGTTTCATATTTCTATTTATTTAATTTTTTGATTTCATGTATTTATTTATTCTTTACATAGTTCATTGCTTTCTAAATGGTATGATCTATGTATTTAAAGTTAATTTCTTATTTTTATTTTTTATTTTTTTTCGATTTACCATTGTTACAAGCATAAATTTAAAATACTGTTTTTACCCTGATACAAATCGGTACTTGAATTTATCTTGTGGTATATAGGTGGTATGTTCATACACCTTTTTACCGCATCAGTTTCATCTGCTACAGGAATATGTCGGGAGGTACAATCTGGAACTGCCAGCACTTTAAGCCATGGTTGGGACAGTTGTATCCTTATTCTTGTTGTTGTACTAAATTTTTTATTTTCATCAACTGGTAATTCATAAAATTACAAAGAGGATACCAATATAAGACCTCTATTGATGGTGTGTGAAATTTTTTTTCCAAGACTTGTTGATTTGAGCGTCGAAAGAGTTCCTCAATTGTTGAAATCATAATAAAATGGGCTCTCAGATTTGGCAACGAGTGCGAAGGATTGGGTAGGGTTGAGACATTATAGTACTAGATTGTGCCATCTCACAATGCCTACATTTTGCTTGCTTGATGCCTTCTCAACATGTTAGTATTACACAACTTTCTTCCTTTAGCTATTGGCTATGGTTTCTTTGATCAATTCAATTAGTCCACATAGCAGTCCATCATTAGCACATATCTTGCGCAAATAATTGTTAGGAATACAAGTAATATGTGCAGTGTGTGTGCATAGTAAATTTGGGTGCAGTGTGTGTGTATAGTAAATTTGGATGTGTATGTTATAATTCACTCACTTAATATAAAAGCTAGTGAGATAATTCAACTCACTAAGCCTTCTCTCATTTTCTCTCTCTCTCTCTCTTTCTCTCTCTAAATTCATCTTGGTATCAGAGCAGGTCGATCTCACACGTTCATTGTTTCACACGTCCAAATTTTGTGGCTCTTTTACTACCAACTAGATTTACTAGATCTGATAGTTCAAATTTTTGGGGTAGAGAAGCTCGTGCTAGAGGTACGCATCTACTCTTTTAAACTTATTTAAATCTGGTTCATGCTTTTTCGTTGAATATTGGACGACATATGTTGAATCTGGTGAGGGGTAGTCATTGATTCTCTCTTTGGGGCTCCAAGTGTCACTCTTGTTTTAATCTAAGGCTTTTTTAGTACCTTCAAATATCTGCATCTATGTTCTAATATGGTGGCTGAGATCTTTTAAGTATTTTGTTGTACTTGCTGATGGATTTCTTACACTGATTATGGATTTCTGAATTTGTGGATTGTTGGTATATGGTAGTATCTAGGCAACTTCTCTTGTTTTGGATCTATTAGTGGTTGATAATTATATTTAGAGAGTTTAGTTTTGGTTTTGACCACTGTGCGAAGATGCTTCTAGAGGTTTGTAGAGATCCGTGTCATCGTACACCAGATTTGTGGAATTTGTTGTGTCAGATTTGTGAAATCAATGTAGTTATTGAACGATTAATAAATGTCATATTGTTTCCTTATGACTCATATTATTGTTGAACATCTTTACTCTTTTTATTGGTGAGATGTTATGTATATTTTGCTGTCATATTTGAGAGGAGATGTTTGTTGTTGAGATATTTTGGACATATGATGGGTTGCACAAAAGGTGTTTGAGGAAATGTTTGTTTGGTTTATTTCTACTATAAAAGTTTTTTTGTGATATTTTTTTTATTTATTCTCCTATTTTGATGCTTTGCTTGCCAAAATGACCGAGGGTTATAAAAATATGAGTAGTGAGAATTTACTTACTACCATAACTACTTTGAAGCTAAATTTCAGCAATTACTTAGAATAGAAAAGAGCAATTATGTTCTACGTTCAATGTCGTATGAAAAGGGGATTGTTGACCGGATCTACCTCAAGGCCTAAGATTAATGTTGGTGATGCCGAGAAATGGGATGCGGATAATGCGATTATTCTTGGCTGACTTTTTAATTCAATGTATCCCTTTATATATTAAACCTTCATATTTTATGACTCTGCTGCTAAACTTTGGGACAAGCTGGCGGATACTTTTACTTCCTCTGATCATGATACAAAAATTTATCAACTCAAGCAGATGATCGTTGAGTGCAAACATAAGGATTCTTCTATGAGGGAGTACTACAGCACAATACAGAGTATGTAGGAGAAGCTCAGTCACTATGAGTCTTTTTCAGAGTTTTGGGAAGACGTTGTTGCTAAGTTGGCTAAGCGCTATGAGTGAGATCAGATTTACAAATTTTTGGGCGACCTTCATTCTGATTATGAGCAGACCGACACACAAGTTCTCACTACCATGTCGCTTCCTACTCTTAGCACTGATTATGTGATACTTTTTACTGAGGAGCAACGTCACCATGTGATGTCTTTCAGTGATCCAATCACTTATGCTCCTCAGGAGCGGACTGCTTTTGCATCTGATATTCGCCCTCCTGCTATTAGGGGTAGGGGAGCGATAGAGGAGGTAGACGAGGTCATTCGTCCCTCACACGTTCTCATTGTAGTCTTTTGGGACATGACCGTGATCATTGTTATCGTCTTCACGGTTATCCAGAGGGTTATCATCCTAGATTTTTTACATCTTTCCATACTACTGCTACTGATCCTCTCGAGACTTCTACTGTAACTCGAGCTCTTTTTTATCCAAAGTAGCAAAGTTATTTTGATCATATGAGCTTCGTGCCTTACAACCTCCTTTTACAGATTGTTTATGGACTTTTGCATCTGCTTCTGAGCCATTAGGTACATCTGATTCATCTGCTTTTGCTGCGGCCATTAATACTGCTCCTAGTTAGGTTATTGACTCAGGAGCCGCTGATCATATGACGGGTGAGTCTCAGAGTTATTCTCTCTATTCTCCCTCTTCTCATATTCAGGTTCGCATTGTTGCTGGTTCCTTCACTCCCATTCTAGGGATTGGGACCATTCCTATATCTTCTTTTTTATCACTATTTCTTATTTTACATATTTCTCAGTTTTCTACTAATCTTCTATCTGTTAGTAGCATTGCTAAGAAATTAGACTGTTGCGTGATCTTTCATCCTACTTATTGTGTGTTTTAGGAGCTTACTACGAAGAGGATTGTTGATAGGGGAGTTGAGCGATGTGGACTGTACTACCTACTGACCGACTTTAGCACACCTATCGCTGCTGTTGTTGATAGACCTGCTGTTGTTTCCTCTTTATTTTTCCTTTTAGTAGTCGCGTTAGCTTTGATACTTTATCTTTGTGGAATGCCAAACTTGGCCATGTTGGATTTCAAAACATGTCTATTGATTCCAAGTTTTAAATCTCTTTGTAATTCAATTAAGTTTCAATGTGATGATTGTCAACTCTCGAAATATGTAAGACATTCCTATCAATCGAATATGCTTAAATTTGATGCTCCATTTCATATTGTGTACTCTGATGTGTGGGGTCCATCCCCAGTCATATCTGTTGATGATTTTTGATATTATGTTACTGTCATATGGTTATACTGTGAAAATTTTAAGGTATGATAATGGGGGGAGTATACGTCTCAATCCTTTGTTGATTACGTGACAATACATGACATTATTCATCAGTTCTCCTGTCCTTATACTCTGCAACAAAATGGTGTTGTTGAGCGTAAGAGCTTACATCTTTTAGGATTGACTTGGTGCTTACTTTGTAGTATATATGTGCTAAAACTTTATTGGTCTTTAACATTACTTACTGCCTACTTTCTTATGAATTGCACCTCATCTAGGGCTTTAGCAGGTCATACTTCTATTAGACTCTTAGACCCGCATATTCTCTCTTTTCTATTGAGCCTTGTGTGTTTGAGTGTACTTATTTTGTTCAGGACCTTTGTCTTGCTTGAGAGAAATTAGATGATAAAGCTATCTGCTGTCTTTTCGTTGGGTACTCTACTGTTTCTAAAGGGTATCGTTATTATAATCTTCATCCTCATCGGTTTTACACTTCTATGGATGTCACCTTTTTTTTTAGGATTCTCCCTACTTTAATGAGGATCTTCATACTCCTACCCCTGCCCCTCCTCTCCCTTTGCCTGCACTTCTGGATCTTCCATTTTCTCAGCAACAAAAGGGGTGTTTACTTATGTCCGACGCAAGTGGCTTGATCCAACAGTAGCAGTGCCTCCTCCAGCATCCTTCGCAGTGGTGACTCCAGCTCTTGTAAGTATCCCTGATCCAACTCCTATATCTTCTACATCTTCTACTAATAATCTGGATATTCCTATAACACTAAGGAAAGGGGTATGCGGTCGGATGACCCCTTATTGTCTTGCCAATTTTGTTTGCTATCATGACTTCTCTCTCGCCTACTAGGCCTTTCTATCTGCTATTGACTCTGAGATGATCCCGATAGTTGTTTGTGTTGCCCTTGACAATCCCTCATGGCGGGCTACCATGGTCGAGGATTGGATGCCTTACAGGTCAATCATACATGGGGAATGGTTCCTCTTCCATTGGAGAAAAACACTGTTGGCTGCAAGTGGGTCGTCGCTATCAAGCACAATCTAGATGACACTGTTTCTCGGTATAAGGCTCTATTTGTTACGAAAGGATTTATTCAAACCCATGGAATCGATTATGAGGTTACCTTTGCTCCCGTAGTCAAGTTGTGCTCTTACTGCCATGCAGGGTTGACCTATGTATCAGCTCGATGTGAAGAATGCATTTATTCATGGTGATCTTGTTGAGGAGGTTTATATGGATCCCTCTCCTAGTTTCCTGCTTCAGAGGGAGATTGCAAATATCTTTCGACTTCAAAAATCAATTTATGGGTTGAAGCAGTCACCCAGGGCATGGTTCCATCGGTTTAGCAGTGTTGTCGATTTGGAGTTCCAGAGATGAGACTCTAATCAACACTGTTTTCATTCACTCTAGTTCCTCTGGCCGTGCGATTCTTCTAGTTTATGTAGACGATATTATTCTTATTGGTGATGATCACGTCTTTATCAGTTGGGCAAAAAGTGAATTGGGCAAAATATTTGAAGTTAAAGACTTAGGAAATCTCAAATATTTCCTTGGATTGGAAATTGCTAGATCCCAGAAAGGGATATTTGTCTCATAGAAAGTATGTCATAGATTTATTGCGTGACACTAGTATGTTTAGTTATAAATCAGCTATGCCACCCATAGATTAGAAGCTTTCAATTCATGAGAAGGATGGTGAAATACTTTTCGATCCACATGAGTACTAGAGATTGGTGGGCATATTAATTTATCTTACTCTCACTAGACCTGACATCACGTTTGCAGTTAGTCTTGTGAGCCAATTTATGCATGCTCCTCGTACTGTCCATTTTGCTGTCGTCCATCACATTCTTAGGTATATCAAGTCCAATCCGGGGTTTGGATTGGTATATCTTATTTGTGGTTCTATGAATATTTCTGCCTACACTGATGTCGATTGGGCTGGATCCATCTACTTCTGGTTATTGTGCTTTTTTGGGGGGGCAACCTAGTTGTCTGGAAGAGTAAAAAGCAGACTGTGGTGTCCAAATCCAGTGCAGAAGTCGAGTACAGGGCCATAACACATGAGACTTGCGAAGTTTTGTGGTTGCGCTCTCTACTATCTGAGCTCTGTTATCCTATTTTAGATTTTATTCATCTTCACTGTGGCAACGAGACAACTAAAAAAATAGCTTTTGATTTTGTCCTTCATGAGAGGGCCAAACACATTGAGATCGATATTCATTTTGGTTGAGACAAAGTATGGACCAAGACACTTACTTTGATTGATGTTACATCCTCTCAGCAACTTGGAGATATTTTGACTAAGGTTGTTGGGCCTAGTACTCTTAGTGATGTTGTCGAGTTAGGCATGGTTAATATGCATGCTCCAGCTTGAGGGAGAGTTTTAGGAATACAAGTAACATGTGCAGTGTGCGTGCATAGTAAATTTAGGTGTTTATGTAATAATTTACTCAATATAAAAGCTAGTAAGAGAATCCAACTCACTAAGTCTTCTTTCATTCTCTCTCTCTCTATCTCTTTCTAACCCTGACATCTTAGAGACCTAACCTTACAGATCCTAAATTCCTTTATAATCACGCATATTATAGGAGTCAAATCATCGGTGCACTTTATGATTGACTGTTAAAAAATATGCATAAATGCCAATATTAGAGTGTATAGATCGACCAAGTCAAATTACCCGATACGTGATTTTTGAGCCCACTTGACTTCAATATAAGAGCTACTATTTTGATGGCTTAAATTGCTTAAAACCATATACCATGTAGCCTAAAAATAGGCTGTCATGGCTCTCTACTTCTAATGTAGGGATTGATAATCCTTTAATCCTTAAAATATAGTTGGTCCCATAGTGATAAATTTCGGTGAAATTGGCTGAAGGTTTGGCGAAATTTGCAAAAACAAGGCCACGTCAAAACCTTCGTCGAAATTTCATTTATATAATTTTTTTAAAAAATATAACCTAAGCTTTTAAAACATAAAAGCGCTCTCTCCCGATTGTCGATTTTTGGCTTGTAGACTCCGAACTTTAGCTCTAACGAAAGTTCCTAACCCTAACTCTCACAGGTCGACGGCGGCTCTAGAGTACAACCGTTGGCCATCAGGCGAAGACTTTGTCTCACCTCCGACGAACCTATGTGACTGCTTCTTTCTTTTTCTTTCATTTCATCTTCTTCGTCTCTCGTGTTTTTTTTTAATGGGTTCTCCTTTGATGAATGATGAGTATTTGGGTTTGATGGTTGAGAGAGAATGGTGGTATATGCCCAATGAAAGTTACTTGAAGGGACTGAAGAGTGTGGTTTTGGGTTTATCAGTTAGAATAGATGTTGATTAGATTTGGCAAGGTGTGTGGCTCTTCATGGGTTTCATTTTTTTTTTTCTTTATTAAAAGGTTTGGTTCTTGATGGATTTAATTTTTAGTTGCACATTACAATATTGAATTACATCAAATAGACGTGAAGACTGCTTTTCTAAATAGAGACCTTGTGGAAGACATATACATGTTACAGCCAGTGGGTTTTGTGATTAAAGGAAAAGAACAACTAATTTGCAAATTGAATAAGTCCATAAATGGACTTAAGCAAGCTTCTAGGTAGTGGTATTTGAAATTCGATGAGGTTGTCACTAGTTATGGGTTTAAGAAAAATATTGTTGATCATTGTATATATCTCAGAAAGAGTGGGAGCAAATTTGTCATTCTAGTTCTTTACATGGATGATATTCTGGCAAGTAATAACATTCATTTTCTCCACGATACCAAGAGTTTTCTCTCTAAGGCATTTGATATGAAGGATTTAGGTATTGCTGAGTATGTGCTTGACATTAAAATTCATCGTGATAGAGCTGTTAGTTGTTTAGGTTTTTTCCAGAAGGCCTACATAGAGAAAGTACTTACATGATATAGCATAGATAAATGCGCTTCAGGTGAAACACCTGTTTTGAGGGGTGACGTTATTTCTTAGGATCTACAGTCCAAAACTGAGGCAGAAAAATAACAAGTAGATCAAAAGGGGTATGCTTCAATTGTGGGTAGTCTTATGTACGCAATGATTTGTTTACGTCCCGATATCAGTTTCGTTGTCACTCTACTTAGCCGATATCAGTCTAATCCAGGAATTACGCATTGGAAAGCTGCGAAAAAGGTACTTCATTACTTACAGAGAACCAAAGATTTTATATTGACTTATCGTAGATTAGATGAGCTTAAGGTTGTCGGATATTCAGATTCTGATTTTGCTGGTTGCAAGGATAGCGTCAAATCGACAGCAGGTTATTTGTTTCTACTTGCGAAGGGCATTATTTCCTGGAGAAGCGCCAAACAGACTTTGACGACTGATTCGACTATGTATACATAAATTATTGGCTGTTACGAGGCTACTAGCCATACATATGGTTGAAGAATTTCATCAGAGATCTAAAGATTATTGATTCAATTTATCGTCAACTTATCATTTATTGTGACAATGAGACTATGACCAAGTTTGTGAAATACAAAAGACTACCAGCAGGAATAAGCATTTCGATGTCCAGTATTTCGTTGTATATGAGATCGTTTTAGATAGTGTTATAGAGATTTCTCACATTAGTACAGAGCTTATGATTGTAGATCCCCTTACCAAAGATTTACCACCCAAGGTTTTCAAGGAGCACGTGACCCGGATGAGACTAGTTGAGTTGTTGACTCAGTTTTAGATTTGCTTTTATTTGGACATGTTATTATTGTTTCTTTTCTGCTATTGATCATAAATTTTTTTCGCTGCATTTATATATATATATATATATATATATATATATTTATTTATTTATTTTGAGCTCATATTATTATATTATTACATGTTATCATTTACAGGTTATGAGATCATTACCCATAATAAGGTGGCATTTATCATAAGGTATGGTGGTGATTGTCACAAAATAGTCTGGACTATTTGACACTCAAGTTTGTTTGGGCTAAACGTGAGTTGGCTCTACGTTGGTAATGCCTTAACTCTGATGAAAATGTGTCTGGTTTGTTACAAAACGGGATGTAAGGTTACATCAAAGTAACATGTAGTGGCATGAAACATGACTCCACGAGAATAAGTACAAAGCCAAGTTTTAAGAATACTATATCTCTCGTGTCACATCGTTTAAAATAATCACGTGAAGGTTAAGGATGATGAAGTTTCAAGTAGTGTTAGTTTTGTGACTATGAAATTGTCCTAGTGTTAATATTGAGTACACTAGTACATTCATGATCCTCGCTAATGGTGCTAGAAATAGAGATGAAAGGATGTACCTCTCTAGGATTTTCAAAATTGGTGCACCGTGTAAAGTTTTCTTAAAGGGACAATTTGGACTTGGTTTTTAAAATATTTCAAAATAAAAATAAATCTAATTGGTCTTAAGGTCTAAGTGGGAGACTGTTGGATTTCACGGATTTATGTGGCTCTTAAGTTGCATGTTATGGTCAGGGTTTGCAGTTCAAGTTGTTAACTTAGAAAGATAGTGAAACACTAATTGTGGTCAAACTAGAAGTTTCCAATTAAATCAAGGGTTGTGATTTTACCCTAACATAAGTGTTGTAATCCTAACCGTTAGATTCCTTGATGGACAAGTTTCTAACTTATTTAAAAGAATGTAGAGTCCCTCTTTCTACACAATATACATATCAATTGAATTAGAAGAATTCAAGGGAAACCCATCTTCTCTACGGTGTGCAAAGAAAGAGATGGCTCTCCATCAAATCATCGATTGTCAGATCATTGCTCGCTCGAATCGCTCAAGGCTTAATCCTTGCGTGAAAAACTCTACGGTATAAGGTATGCTAAAGTTTTATTTAATTTCGCTTTTGATTGCGGGAAGATCTTAATAGTTTCCAACATTTTTTTCGTGGAAGGGGGTTGGATTTCTGAAATTGTTTTTGATTTATCTAATTTTATCTTTATTTGGTCGTTGATGCTTTCGATTTTTATGGTTAGTATTCTGAAATTACCATTACCTTTTAAATTTTCTGTTATTGCCAATAATTAATAGTTTTATTTGTACTGGCTTTAGGGATTTCCTGATAGAAACCTGCATTTCATCCATGACCAAGAGAAGAAGTGAAAACACCATAATGTTAAGATTAGGATTATCACAATGTAGCCTCTCGTACAACCTCTTTTCTCTCTCTAATCTTTTTCTTTGCAGTATTTTGTTTTAATAAAACTCTTCTATAAAAGAGTATTTAGATTTTCAATATGGGATATCTATTATATATTTAAATTAATTAGGTGTTCTTTAAAGATGTTAGTATATATTTTAGGATTTTTAAAATATTATATATATTATTATAATTTTTTTAATCACCGAAGCTTTTCGCATAAGAATCAAAATGACCCCCACCAAAATATTACCGAAAACAAAATTTGTCACTACGGTTGGCCCTCTATGTAAAAAATGTTTTAATACTTTATAATATATATAAAAACCCAACTTATTTCATTGTTTTTCTGCAAACTAATATTGCACATTTGACTGCAATTCAGGAAATGCCTTTCATGAAATAGTGTTTCCTAGAATTTATAATTTTAAGATTTCCTATGTTCTTTATAAAGATTCATATATGTGTTGCCGACTTGTGATTCTCTTGGGGAATCGTTTTCCCATATTATTTTTCCGTCCAACAATGCTTTTAATAGGTGCATGTAGGTTGTCAATCTGGTTGAATGTTGACCGTTGAGAGGTGCAATTGTATTGTCAACAAAATTTTGTTGACTTGTGACCATAGACAAGTGCATCGATCGTCAACCAATTTGACTTATTGCCTATTGATGGGTGCATATAGGTCATCAATTTGGTTGAATACTTGAATCATCAACCGTAATGGGTGCAATTGTCAATTTGGTTGACTCGTTGGCCATTTATACGTGCAGTTGACAAGTTACCAATATTGGGGGCATCTAGGTCATCAATCTATTTGACTTGTTGACCATTGATGGTGCTTTTGAGTTTTGAATTAGGTTGACATTTTGACCATTATCTTGGACATCAATTGGATTGACTCATTGACCCTTGATGGGCGCCTATGTAGGCCTTAAAATTTGTTGATCGTTGATGAGAGCATTTAGATCGCCTGAACAGTTGACTCATTTAACAATTGACAGGTGCATCTTGGTTTTCACTCGGGTTTCTAGATTAATAGCGGCTGCATTTGGGCTGTCGATCTGGTTAACTCATTGAACGTTGACGGGTGCATCTAGGCCATCAATTTGATTAGCTTGTTGACCAGTGATTTTTGCACCTTGCCCGGATCTGGTTCACTCAATGACCCCTGACGGTTACATTTGCGTTGATCATTACAGGTTCTTTTGGGTTGTCAATTTGGTTAACTCGTTGATTGTTAATGACTTCATATAGCTCGTCAACGTCAATTTGGTTGACTCGTTGACTATTGATAAGTGCATCTGATCCATCAATCTATCTGTAATGTTGGCTGTTGATTGGTCCATTTGGGCCTCAATTTGATTGACCCATTGACTACTGTTAGACTCATCGACCACAGATGGCCTAACTACACCCACCAAAGGTCAGCAGTTAATCAGATTGATGGTTCGAGAGCGCCATCATCAATGGTCAACGATTCAATTAGATTGGCCATTCACATTGACAGACTTCTCAACGAGTTACCCTTTTAATTTATTAGTAGTACTCCTGGAAGTTTGCGTTTTATTTGTAACATCTAGAGTTTGATGGGGGGTGGTCTATGTCGGTTTTCACACTTTTTTGCTCCTTTTGTCAAATTGGTGAACTCTTGAGAGCCACACGATTATTTATGAGCACACATTGGTGATAGTTCAATTTTAACTTTTCACTGAATTATCGCCCAAGAAATATTAGCGCATTTACCAATCTTGCTGTTTGAGATTGACTCGAGCACCGCTGCAGGTGCTTCATCAGGTACCTTATTCTTATCCTTCATAAATCTGCATACTATTTAGTAGCTTCAAGTAAAATCTGTGCTACCTGATCCCTCTATTCATACCATATTTTTGAAAGGTTAAAATCATTTTTTATTTTATCTTAATAGGTAAGCTGCTGGACTAACCTGTGACCATGGCGCTGCAATATTATCAACCTTCCCTTATGTTACAGGCCCAAGCCCAAATAATTAAAATCATTCATAGAATGATCAAACAGTTCAAATCAATTCAAATGGTCAAACCATTCAAATCAGTCAATAAATATTATATTATTCATAGAATGCTGAATGCTCAAGTGTGACCACAGTGGAAATCTGCTTTGAAGGGCTCGATGCTCTTATATTTTTTTTCCCAAACCCGTAAGATATGAGAAGAAGACCTCCCAGTCACACGGATGGATGCCTCTGATATAATGAGCAGGCCTCAAATAGCAGACCAATAATGCACTACTTACGTGGCGCATTGTAAGTGGCTGGCTCGACCTGCATTGCTGGGATCCATTGTGCTTGCATCGCGTCACATAAGCGGTAAGTAGAATGGTCTATTGTTTGTGGTCTGCCATATATCAGTGTCAATAATCACACATATGACTCAAATTTGAAAAGGTGGGAATTTTTATCCCCAAATCTAAAGTGAGAAGAATCAATCCCAATTGATAAATGCCTCTCCAACTTCTATAAATGAAATTTACTTTCTCCACAAATTTATCGTGTACAATTGCACATAACTTAAAAGTTAGAAGGTGAAGGTCCAAATAGAAGAATTTAGCTCAAGGATTAAAATATTGGATAAAATTTCGGTCGAAAATTGATAATTAGGCCGAAATTTTAACCAAAATTTTGGGTCCCATACAAAATATGACTGAGATTTCGGTCCAAATTATCATTTCGGTAATTTCGGCCATTTCGATCAAAATTTTGATCCTTGATTCAGCCCAATTGATAAATGCCTTGCCAACAAGGTCACAGCCAAAATTGGTACCCATGCAAAAATTCTATTAGTTCAACCAATTGAATGAATTTGACAATCCAATTAAATTTGGTGTACTGATAATCAAATAAAAGGGCAATGGTCAGGTTGAATCAGGTTGAATCAGATTTGAGAGTTCAATCACATCTGTAGCCCTTAGATATGAGAGAAAATTAGCATGTATACTTTTCATTTGTTTTAAATAAAAGTGTGCAATGCATTCAAATTCTTGATCATTCAAAAGTGAGAGAGTGACGAGTTTATGAATGAAAATATAAAAGAAAATTTGAGACTGACCAACCCTATATAAATAAAGGAGAAAACATTTTAAATGGTTGGGCATATCCATCAAAGGTCGAATACAAACCCTTTTATGAAGGATTATAATGTTATCGGCATCAGAAAATAGGAGAAGAGGAAAACTAATAAAATCCTAAACCTCTACAGTGAGAGATGACATGAAATATTGCCAAATTATAAACAATTTAGCATTAAATAGAGATGAGTAGAGCAATAAGACTCGCAAAGCCAACCCCAAGTAGATGGAAATAGGCTACGAGGATATAAACATCGTCCACTCAATTAGCCTATTGCACCAATAATTACCCTATTGCACCAATAATTACGTTTGATCGTAACATGGCCCACATGATATTTAAGTCACTTTTTTTGGGATCCATGACACGTGAAATACAAAACTAACGGTCTAATGGTATTAAGATCAATCTAAATTGAGATGAAAATTGAACTCCATCATCCGATTCAATGGAATCAATGAGTTTACAACGTAGAGATACCATGTATAGAATTTATGAAATATAGGGTTGACAGCTTGACATGACCTTTGGGTTGGATCAGGCCGTTAGGCAGGTCAAGCGGACTTGACCTGTTGTTAGCCATAGATTTGAACCATGGCTAGGGTCTCAACGAGTCAGGCTTGAGCCTGGACCGACGCAAAACAGCCCTGGTATGAGCTTATAAAAACATAAGTCTGGCCCGGCCAGATTAGTAATACTAATTGGTCCGGGCATGGGCTAAGTCCACCCATTTAAGGCCCGGTCTGAAGCCGGCCCGGGCCATAGAGACCCCTAGCCATGGCCTTAGCTTATGCCGCCTGCCGCAGATGGAGATCTTTGTACATTATGCATTACTGAAGAGGTACGCCATTTAAACCCCTTTGTAACTTCGTTGCCCTAATTTGTATGCTGGGTAGGATTTGTAAGAAGATCGTTGCTCCTACCGCCTTCAACCTGTAGTTTGTTCTATACATCAGTCCACCTCTTTATTACATTTCGCACCAATGTTTCGTTGTCTCCGCCAAAATTTAAAACAAATCGGTGGAAAAGATGCAACAGAACTCTATTTTTTGCAAAATCCATGCCTCAAATCCTTTTCTCACGTCGCAAAAACCCCAAATCAATCATCTTTTACAGTAGATTACCTCATAAACTCATGTGGTCTGTCACCAGAAGCAACCATTTCAGCTTCCAAACAAATCCAACTTACAACAATAGAGAAGCCAGATTCAGTACTCAAATTCTTCAAGAGCCATGGATTCACCAATGCTCACATCTCAACTTTTATCAGTAAGTGCCCAACCCTCCTCTTATCCAAGCCAGACAAAACCCTAAAGCCCAAAATTGATTTTTTTAATGGTTTGGGCATATCGAACACTATCCTCGCGAAGATCCTCTCTGTAAACCCGTCTCTCTTGAAAAGTAGCTTAAACAATCAAATTATTCCTGCATTTGATTTCCTCAAAAATTTCGTTGGTACCCAAGAAAATGCCCTCGACGCCCTCAAACGCTGGCCCTATCTTATTCAATGCAATCTACATAAATGTTTAATACCCAATATATCTATCTTGCAGAATCACGGTGTACCCGCCTCATTGATTTCAAAATTTATCATCCCCAATCCTAGAACACTGGCAGTTCAATCCGATCAGTTTCATGAGGTTGTTCTGAAGGTTAAGGAAATGGGTTTTGATCCCTTAGGCTCAAAATTTTTTATCGCAGTCCGTGCAATGTCCCAGATGAGCAAATCGACATGGGAAAGGAAAATGGAGGTTTATAGGAGCTTGGGTTGGTCTGATTACGAGATTCTTTCTGCGTTCAAGAAACAGCCTATGTGTATGATGTCATCGGAGAAGAAGATAAGGAAAATATTAAATTTCCTTGCGAACGAGATGGAATGGGGGCCATCTGTTGTTTCCAAATGGCCCAATATTCTATTACTTAGTCTCGAAAAGAGGCTTATCCCAAGGTGTTCGGTTTTGAAGATTTTGATCTCAATGGGTCTGGTTAAGAGTGATGTCAGTATATGGTGGAGATTGACTGAAAAGGAGTTCTTGGAGAGGTTTGTGATCAAGTATCAAGAGCAAATTCCTGAAGTATGTGATGTATACCAATGTAAGATAGGACTTATAGGGTTAGTTAGCAGTTCCGAGTCATCTGAAATTGTTGATGGGATTAATAAATTGTAGCATCTTCAATTAATACTTAAAGTAGATTAAAAATTTCTATGTTTGTTACTTGTTGGCAGTACTATAATTAGATGAAATTTGCTTTCTTCAGGTTCAAATGGTTGTATTAATTGGACACTAATGCTTATTTGTCTTTGATCTTCTAATCTTGTAAACTTGTTTTCTTCTTCATAAATGTATAATGGAGTGACTTCTAGATGCTGTTATTGTTTCGATCTCACCTTTTGATAATACTTCTGCTTCTGGCATTCTGTTCAATGAAAGGGATCAACGAATGGACTTGGGATGGGAAATCGGATTTCATAAGAACTCCTATTCTTTTTTTTTTTTGAGATAATTACCCAGCGGGGTCTCTACTCTACCGCTATCTACCTGACAGGGTCCCTAGTTCGTGTAATGACCCAGCAGGGTTTAAGACCTCAAACTTTTCCGTTTCTAGGTGGAAACTTCAAACGAATAAAGCATGTGCATAATATCAGCTTGCATTGGCGGGATTCGAAACAGAGGAAATGACCGAAACGCCATTACTTAAGGTGGATGGAAATAACGAAAATGTCCTTCATTTTAAATTAGAAAGTTAAAGCAAATAAGAGCTTCATTTCAAACCTAAATGAAGCAGAGAAGAGTTTGGTCGTTGGCTTCAAACCTAAACGAAGCATAGAAGAGTTTGGTCGTTGGCTTCAAACCTAAACGAAGCAGAGAAGAGCTTGGTCGTTTTTGTCGCTAGCTCTCGTGGCCGTTGAGGAAAAGAACTTTGTTTTTGTCGTCCACCATTGTAGAGGTGGAGTCTCAGCTTTGATATTCACTCCCCGGGTTTCGATCGCTTGGATAGACGCATATCTACCCATAAAGGTGGAGTCAATTTTATATTTTTGCCCATTTGTAAATTTCTAATCTTTAGGGTTTAGGGTTTGAAGTAGGGTTTTATCCTACCTCGGTATAAATGGGGACATTATTTTTGTTATTTTTTCCAATTTAAAATCCGTATTGGGTAATCCACCTATTGCTTAATGTCTCAACTTTAATCTCAGCCGATCTGTTGGAAAAAAGCTTTGTTTTTGTCGTCGGCCATTACAGAGGTGGAGTCTCAGCCTCCTTTTCACTCCCCATCTTCTCCAACGCCAACTTCTTGTATTGCTAAGAAACCCATAAAGGTGGAGTTTATTTTTTTTATTTTTTTTCCCATTTGTAAATCTCTAATGTTAAGGGTTTTGGGTTATGATTTTTGTTTGTTGGAATTGAAGTAGGGTTTTACCTAACTCGATACAAATAGGGGCATTATTTTTGTCATTTTTTCCAGTTTAACCCACCCATTGCAAGCTTTTGGTATGAAGTTTAATCCCAGCTGATCTGTGGGAAAAATTTATATGGGTTTTTAGCATACACTACAAAATTTTGGACTGTTCCCGACACCCCTTTCGGCGGATTCTTAAGAAAGTCGCCCGCAAAAACTTAATTTTCGCGCGCCTATCGAAAACTCAAAAGGGCGCCAACTAAAAACCCGTCGTTTAGAAAACACTTCGTCTATTTCATCAAAAAAAAAAAAAAAAAGGAAACTCTTCGTCTCCATCGTTTTGAAACCCTTTGTCTCCTCTCTCACGTATAAATCCCTAAATGCTCAGACTATGAAAACACTTCGTCTCCATATTCTCTCCAGCTCTATTCTAACCCTAAGTGCATGACAACATGTTCCTCGTGACTGATTAAGGCGATCAAGGCTTGCTTTGTGGCTGATCCATAATCATCTTCTTCGTCGTTGATCTGTAAATCTATGTTCTCTCTAATCATTTGTAGTTATGCTTCATTGCTTTTAGTTATTTATTTATTTAATCATCTTCTCTAATGGAACTGTGATTCTTCTCCAGCCAGAAATGAAGGTCGATATTCGTCGAAGATCTCGATCCAGATTGACTATTTGTGAAAAATCTCAATCCAGATTGACTATTTGTGAAAAATCTCGATCCAGATTGCTTTTGGTATCATCTTCTTCAGCGACAAAAGCAGATCTCAAAACCCACAAAAGCCCCCTATGATTTCTTCATATTTTTCACAGAAGAAGGTAAATTCGAAATCCTAATTTTTAATATATATAAATCTGGGGTTTTTATTATTTATTTTATTCCTCTAATTTGTAATATGTATAGGGTAATTTTTAATATATATAAATTTTGATTTGTGCATGATGCTCTTAGTTTCCATATCTGCACATAAATTTGTGTTTTTTTTTCGATTGGTAACTACAAATTTTATTAAAAAACAACAAAATACAAGTCGGGCTAAAATACTAAAATAGAGCATCGCAAAAAAACTGAGCATAGCTAAGGGCTAGCTTGGGGCGAAAATCTAAAGTATATTAGATCAATTGTGTGGCCCATTTAGTAAGATATCAAAAGTAGACTATCCTATACTGTTCATGGTGAAAAAATTGTCTTGAACTATGATCACAGTTGTTTAAAGTAGGACTTGAAGCGACTGTGATCATGATGTGGGGAAAATTGTTCACGATAACTAAAATAAGATAGCCTCGCCTTTGATTTTTTTGTTTTTTATTTTTTATTTTTTTTAAACTTGGGGCTGCACCTTCAATCTAATCTAGCTAATTTATGCTTAGGTAACGGTTTAAGCCTAGTTTGCGAATCTGATTCCACCTTCCTGCAGCCTTAAGTTTATGCTTTGGTAAGGGTTTAAGCATTTTTTTAAGGAATCTAAGGTTTAAATTTGGGAGTGTCAGATTTAGGGTTAGGGTTTACATTCTTTGGCTTATCACTATCTTGGTATAAAGAAATTGTTCTGTTCAATGTCTTGTTTATATATATATATATATATATATATATATATATATATATATATATATATATATTAATTCTATTTTTCAAAACTGAAAATTTAATTTTCAGCTTTTTAGAAAATATTCAGAGATTAATTAGCCTAATCTCATCATCATCATCATCATCATCAATGAAACGGACTGGATTTCTTGGGCTTACTCTTTTATTAGTGTTGATTGCTTTGAATAAGATGATGGGATTTTTTACTCCGCATGGCACACATCTCAAATTTATAAATTAGTGACAGGGGGACCAAAAACTTAGTGCTTACTCTTTTATTACTGAGTTTTCATCATCATTATCATCATCATCTCCTAGCAGTCACTGTTTCACTAATCTCTGCTCAATTTTTTTTTTGTAAAGCAACTTCATGGTGATGAGATAAGGTCGTGACGATGATCAATGAATATAAAAAACATGACTTGTGAAAGAGAGAGATTGCAATGAGTTAATGATTTATTGAAAATGAAAGTTCTTTGAAAATTATGGGAAAACTTCTTGATTAACTCTTTCTTTTAGAGAAAAAAGAAAAATGACATGAGTTAATGATTTAGACTTGTGAGAAATTTCTGACTTGGACTTGTGCCATGTGAGGACACCCCTTTCTTCAAAGAAATTTCTAATATGTTTAGCTTGTTTGAATGGCAGGGATCTTCACAATAACAAGTTGACTGGGCCAATCCCTCCTCAAATTGGACGCCTGAAATGCCTTAGAACATTGTATATTTCTGTTCTCATTGTAGGCTGGTTTTTGCTTGGAAATCCATGTAGAAAAATCTAATATTTCTTGCATGAATGCAAATTTGTAAATTTCTTTATATTTCATAAGTTACAAACTGATATTAATGATAAGGACATAATTATATTGTGGTTGTTTTCCGTCATATTATTTTGCATGGCAACTGTTTGATGAATTTTCTCTGTTGGAGAGAAAACAACAAAAGCAGCTGGTCCTTGCTCATTGCTAGGCTGGGCAGCTCTATGCGTCATGTGATAGTCATGTGCATATGTTTCCCTGTTGTAGTTGTGCGATGTAATCATATAGAACAGGTTTGAATTTCCAGGTTGCACCCTCAAATGACAGCATCTGTTCTTCAAATATTGATACAAGGCATGCCCCCTGCTTTCCATATTTTGGGTTCTTTTTGCTGTTGCTGTTAGTAGATTTTATTTATTTATATTTTTATTTCCTATGAGATGAGATCATTGGCGTTAAAAGAGTTTCTGTTTTGTGATTGTTCAGCTGCATATGTTGGATCATTTTGATAAGATTTCTCTTGCATCTGATAAAATATCTCTTACCATTAATAATATTGACTAGTGAATCATATTCACATTCCACCAAGGAGCTTATTCATTCGAACATTCTTTGCATATTCCAAAGCTAACTGAGCTGCATGAATTTCCCCCAATAAAATATCACTCGAGGATCTCTTCTCAGCAGTGACATGGGCCAAATGACCAACGAAATTTCTAAAAACAGCAGCTATTCCCACCTGAGTCCCAATTATGATTCCGTTGGTGTTAACTTTAATAACACCTTCTTTTGGTTTCTCTCATCAATTAATTGCAAATTTTTTAATAAGAATTGTGAGTTTTAAGAAATCACAAATTTAATGATTAAATTGTGACTAATTCACAATTTTCTAAATATATTTCTTCATACTTTAAAATTTTAGTTTTTAACTTTTATATTTTTTTCCAATTCTTCTTAATTTTCCTGTTGCCAACTTACTCCCGAACCGCGACTTGGAGATTATGCTCGTAATGGCAAACTGATTAATATTGAAAATCTAGCAAAGTGCCTTCATTATTCCTTCTAGATGTGTTCTTGGTGGTCAATGGTCAGGAAACAAATGATTATCTTTTACTGTTCTTATAGCCCTGATCTTTGACATGGGCCACTGAGCTTATCATCAGTTCTGATTCCGGAATTAAATGCATTAACCAGACCCGAGTGCCGCCCGACACTCGGGTCAAAATCTTGGTATCTATGCCAATATTTTGAGCGCCTAGTCAGTAAAGGTTCAAGATTGAACTTACACTGATTTGTGTGCTCCAAATTAGTTGTGCCGATCCGGAGGCTTAACCATTTGGATGAAAGGAGATTGATCTGAGTGTCGTGGCTGGCACTCAGGTTGGGTACCTAATACCAGCTCATTGGAGGATGCAGAAATTGAAGAATCAGCACTTGCTTTACCAATATTGAGTCTCTCCTTTTTATTACTAATGAAGGGTGAGGATGTATATAACCTCAAGCTTACCTCTAAATAAATAATAATAATAATAATTCTTGGCAGATATTTGTGCCTTGAACCGTATCTAGAGACAAATACTGAGTTTCTTCAATCGCACAGAATTCAGCTTTTCCAGTTTGGGATCACAGGGAACAAGGTAATATCCTTTTCTAATCCTTCATGTTTTAACTTAATCGCCTTAGGTTTTATTTTTCTGATTATTTGTTTTGGAGAATAAGAGAAATTGTTGTTTATTTTGCATCAAAGTCGAAAAGCTGAATGATCTTGATTTGTGACCACAGGCATTGTTATACAGGGGTCGAAACAAGTATAAAACTAATTCAAAATAAAAGATTCATTAAATTTGCCACCATAAAATCTAATTAGTGTAAAACATAAACCACTGAGATATAGGATATATGAGTTTGTATTCTCAACAGAGAAACCAACTGCTATAAGATCTGAACCTTTTGATGATCCACAAGAAAGCAATGTGTAATGGGGACTTTGGAACAAAGGGGGATCTATGAAGTCTTGGATATCAGGAATTAATAGGCTTCTTATGTCAAAGTTCTTTCTTTTTATTTTATTTTTTGTGTTTAAAATGGTTAAAATTTCATGCTCACGCAAGTTTAGAGGGTTTAACCAAATGTGAATTTACATTGCAAAATTTGGAAAAAAGTGCTTCGGACCTGATTACATCCTGAATCAAACCCCTACCACCAGTATTTTAGTTTTTGATAAAATAATTAGTGAAATACAGCAGAGAAGTCGAAGGAATAAAATAAATCGCTCTAAACAGAAATTACCTCATACAGCTGGATCGAAAAGTTTCGCAAGAATCTGTGAAGAGGAGGTAAGTGTTTCACTATTATGTGTTTTTCGCATTTGTGTATATCTCGTCATTAATGTTTATGATTTCCTTCAACTCTGTTTTACAGCGAGCTAAGAGTGAGTCACAAAAATCACCTACGAGAGCAGAACTTTTTGTTATAACTCACAAGCGTAAAGATGGTGCACCGGTAATCAAGACTATCCTCTTGTCAGGTGATAGTGAAGAGGCAGTTGCAAGTATAGCCAAGATAGTTGGAATAGGAAGTGAAAGCGTCAATTCATGCATGACTCCACGACATAGTCAGATGCCATATCAAGTCTGAAATCTCAAGGATATCAAGTTGCAATGGTAACTTGACTCCCTGGACTGTCTTTCAAGATTGCTGTCTTATGCAAATTTCTTCTCTTGGACATTAGATGTAGTAGTATGCCATGAAAATTTCTGCTACTACAACGATCAGAGAAAATGAATCTGATTGCTATGTATCCTGTCTCTTTCAAGGTAGGTGATGGCATAAATGATGCACCTTCTTTGGCCCTTACTGATGTTGGGATTGCTTTGCAAATAGGAGAAAAAGAAAATGCTGCATCCGATGCAGCATCTGTAATTCTTCTGGGTAACAGGCTTTCACAAGTATCTGCCTGAACTAAACCATCTTTTCCAAATCAATTAATTAACATTTAAAAGATTGATGGATTACATGTTTACTGTCCTTGATTGTGGATGTTTAGAGTGCAATAGATATACAAGAGAATATATGCAATAGATAAGGGGATGTGTTTACTTCATTGCTTGCTGACTAATTCTTGCGGCTATATTTGTTCATTCCTATATAACCTCAATTTTTAGTTGAATACATCAATGATATCCGGTTACATTAGGCTCCTGTTGGCTGGGCTGGACTGAAAATTGTTGGATGTTCGATAGCTTACTGATAAATAAAATAAAATAAAAATGTTGGATGTTCGATAACTAAAAGTTGATTCTCTGTTTACGTTGGTGATTTGTTTCTCTTTCCATTTGAGTCATCCCTAATCTTCTATTGGATGTGGCCCAGTTTGTTTCTGTAATTTCATTTATCTTCTGTTGGAGTTATACTAGTTCTGATCTCCTGCAACTCAGATTTGTTCACCATGAAAAGTGATTTTTGAGCCAAAAAAGCTCTCATTCTCTGTATCTGTGGAGTTCTCTTTTTTTATTTATTTATTTATTTAGAGATATCTGCTTACATCATAGGTGATGCTCGACTCTTAAACTTGACAAACAAGGATACAGCACTGATTTTGAAGTGTCTAGGTAACATAGCTATTGAAAACTTCAATATCTTCATTTTCTCCACAATGTCGAGCCTTGGAAGCTTGGACAGAGTCGCATTCATTCAGAAGAATTTTACTGTTCTGATCTCCTGTGATTCAGATAAATTTGTTCTCTATGATAAGTTCTTTTTGAGCCAAACAGAGTTCTCATTCCCTGTATCCTTGGAGTCCGTTTTTTTATTGATCTGTATCCGTGGAGTCCTATTAAGAATGAATTGCTTACTCGAAGAACCAAATAAAGGAAAATTGAAAATTGTTCTTCTCACGGTTTTTTAAGAGATTGCTGCAATATCCCAATTTGGTAATTCAAGCAAGTTTGTACTGATAACAATGTTAAGAAAATTACCAAAAATGACCATACAAACAATTGATAATATTTCATAAGATAGAAAAGATAGCCTTATATAGCGAGAAGTCTCACGTGTGAAGCACTTTCGAAAAGGCCTTGTTAGGCAACCGTTTTACAAAAAGCACTTTTCAGATGCTATAAAGAGGTGTGTCACATGTTGTGTCTCAAATGATGCTTCTCAAGAAGGTCTATCACATGCAGTAAATGGTGTTGGGTGAGAAGCAGTATGAAGCAGCTTCTCAACTCAACACCCTTTTCAGCTAGACATGGTTAGGTCCTTGGGTGAAATGTGTTTTTCACCCAACATTTGGTCCTTTGAAAAGTACTTTTTGGAGAAGGGTTGCCAAACCGGGCCTAAGAAGTTTGAGAAAGTAAATATCGAACTCCCGCACTACGGGGTTACTTGTCAGTGTTCAAAAATGACACTCCCGCAAAATAGTGTCTTATTTGACTTGCTCCATGTGTCTGTGTGCATACATGAACATGGTTTGTATGGGGAATGTGGATGCCTTGTCATCCTTATGGTTCCGGTATTATTGAAAGCTTTTGTTTTCCATGCTTTATATGCTTCTAAGTCGTGATCTTCAACAGGTAGTAGATGCAATGGACCTTGCACGGGCAACAATGGCAAAAGTTCAGCAGAATTTGGCATGGGCAGTTTCGTATAACATTGTTTCTGTTCCCATTGCTGCCGGGGTGCTGCTTCCTCATTTTGATTTTGCCATGACACCTTCATTTTCAGGTGAGTAAAAATTGCGTTATAGTAATAAAAGATCTATAAAAAATATCTGCTTTATTATTATCACTTCCTGTGATTTGAAAGGCAAAGTTGTTGGTCATTTTGAATCAACAAAATAATGATGGTATCTCACACTTGTTTGACAGGAGGGCTGATGGCTTTTAGCTCTGTATTTGTTGTCACCAACTCTTTGCTTCTACAGCTTCATAGATCTTCCACAAAGCAGAAGAGCTACTAGCCATTTTTGGTTAAAGCCTACTCATAAATTTGATTGCATTGTATTGTTTCTTTCTAGAACTCTTAATGGACTTAATAGTGTTCAGTACATCTTTTATGTTGTGGAACTGTAAGAGAAATGAATATAATTGTTTCCAGTTTGGGGGTTCTTGGTGAGTATCACCCACCCATAACTTTTATAAAACAGTAAATAAAAGCCAGAGGACCTGGTGAAAATTGTAGTCCACGTCTGTACCAAGTGATGTACCCATTGGAACTCTCTTTTCTACTACTAAGTATTATTATTAATAGGGTGCAGGTATCATAAATCTATGAAAGCTTATGAAATATTCATCCTGATATGCCATCAATTTTGTCAAAAGCTAGCACCCACAGTCCACAGATGTCAGGCCTCCCAAAGTCCATCAAAATCAGTTTTTGAGAGACTTGATCACTGAATTACAATTTTCCTATGGATGATGTAAATGCATTTTTATCGGTTTTGGAAAGCCATTTCTCAGTAATCTACTGTAAGTCAATAGGTTTTTTGCTCTAGTTTGGAAGGCTGCACCGAGATCTTTTTGAAATTTTAAAACGCAGCCGCTGCGGCTAGAAACCGCAGACAATAAAATCAGTAAGAAAACATTGCCGGCGGACCGTACCTACTGGCAATATGCTCTTTACTGGCGGACCATACTTGCCGGCAATGAAAATATTGCCGTCGGAAAATTAAAAAAGTATCTGCGGCGGCCCCCAGCTGACGGTAAAGAAAATAACCATGACCGTTACAAAAGCTTTGTTGGCTGTTCGATGTTGCCGGCAAAAAAATTAAAAAATTAACTGCAGCAGCCCCAAGCCGTCGGCAAGGAAAATAATCATGACCGTTATGAAAAAAAATGGGTTGTCGACAATAGTATCCCCGACAAAGGGATTAGTGGTGGACCGCGGGCCGCCGGTAAAACCATTACCGGCGGCTTCGGTCCTCCGGTAAAGAATTGAAATTTTGTAGTGATATACCCAATGTTTTAGCATTATATATAAATGTCACCCATGTTTCAATTAATTATAAATAACCCTCTAATTTTTAGTTATTTATTTAAATGACATCTTAAATTAATCCGGCCTCTTGTGACAGGTCGGATTTCAGCACCTCGAAACTCATGCCATCAGCACGATCCTCCAAACCGTGCCCCATGGATACGTACGGAACATTGGCATAGCAAACTAGTAATAAAGAGAATGAAACGCATAAGAACTGATACTGAAATAATTCTCCAGTTCTATACATATATACGCCAAAATCTATAATCCAAAAGGTGGTTCTAAACTTATGTCTCTGTATGAGTAAAAGAACTCACCCGAACCATCAGTGATATCACTTAGTCACCCTAGATGGTTCGCCAAATGAATATATCTATTTAATTTCATTTTCCAAAATTAAGGCTTGACATATCAAGCCGTACAATAAGCTCTCAGAACTCTTTCTATCAAAGTCCACAACGGAGTCTCCTAGAAGAAGTCCTCGGGAGGAGGCTCTAACTCGTCTCCGGACATGAAGTCCGAATCCCCCGGATAAGCGTCTCCCGAAACCTCTATGGCTGCAAGCAAAGGATCTGCGATGTATAGTCTAAAGGGTGAGCTACATCCTAGCTCAATAGGGAACAACACAATGAACATATAAGTCAAATCCTCACATATATCCCATGATATGATAGCATAATGTATTTATGAATTTAATGGAAAACAGTTTAAAGGGTTACATATGCATTGAAGTTTATTGGTGGTTTGCATGTTACATTTATTATCAACTGTTCATGAATTACACTGAATAGGCCTAAAGATACTTAAATCTTCAACTTAAGTAATCCCCGAGCAATATAGCATCGAGCCCCGATGGAATACCCTCTATCATCGTCTAAATAGACAGTTATTATAAATATATCACTTTGAATACCACTCAGGTCCCTTTCTTGTATGCGACGGGGTCTAATCTCATCTCAATATCCCTGGGATGTGCTACTGTGTACGGATAGACCGCCATACTGGTGTACGGATTGGCCGCCGTACCAGTCATGAATATTCTGTCGAGTCAGTCATAGGTATCTCGTCACGTCGGTGGGGTATTCTGATCAAACCTTAAATAACAAAAATATCATGTGTTTTACATATAGTTATTCACCGTGTAAATGTGCTACTTTATATCAATTAGGCCTTATCAGTCTTTGTTCAATCTTACTTTACAATCTCACTTACATCTCTGGGATGTCTAAATTACTCACATCACACTGATACCTTTATCACTTTCTCATCCCCTAGGGATGTCTCATTTTCATATGCTTACTTAGTGTTACTCGCATCACACTGATGCCTTTATCACTTTCTCATCCTCTGGAGATGTCTCATTTTCATATGCTTGTTTGGTGTCACTCGCATCACACTGATGCTTTTATTACTTTCTCATCCCCTGAGATGTCTCATTTTTATATGCTTACTTGGTGTCACACACACACATACTGAGAGGATTATATGATTAAAGTAGTTTCATTTCATTGGTGTATCACACACAGACACACACATGGAGATTATATGATTAATTTCATTTCTATATCACTACATACATGCTCTTGTAATCAAAGTACATGTTCAAGGTATTCCCTACCTCAGGTGTCTGACTGTCCAAGCATCAAGGTCCCACACGGCTCCTCATGCTTGCCTTAGCTCGAACCACCTATGGTACATCATAATATATGCACAGCATCAATAAGGATGCCAAAATCGATTAATCGAAACCCTAAATCGATTAATCGAAATCCAAAATCCATTAATCGATCCCAAATCGATTAATCGAAAGTCCACAATCGATTCCCAAATCGATTAATCGAAATCCAAAATCGATTAATCGAATCTCAAATCGATTAGTCGGTTTTCCCAAGCCTTATTTCTCCAACCACTGGAGGTACTCAGTCGATTAATCGAATTTCAAAATTGATTAATCGATTTCAAGATCGATTAATCGAACACAGGTTTTTATGCCTTTTCAACTTCCAGACCAAAATCGATTAATCGATCTGGCCAGAACTCAGCCCCTTTTCGGGTTGTTCTTGCAAATCTTTTTCTTCCTATTTTTTATCTTTTTCCATCATTTTAATTCAGCATTTACCCCATCTATCGACTGAATTTAATCATCAAAACTCATGCATTTAAATCTAACAAAGCTCACCTCAAATTACTCTCTTAAATAATGGAATGGTTGATTTCTTGGCTAGGGTTCCAAGCTTTTCCTTTAACGGTTCTTCACGCGTTGAATCCGGCATTCAATGCTCAAATCCGTCCTCAAATCCGAACCACAATAACTCTCTTTGCCATTAACTCCCTCTTTACTCTCTCTCTCTCTCTCCTCTTAACTCTCTCACCAACCAAACAAAGAAATGACTTCTCTTTAGGTTATTAAACCCTTATAACCCTCTTTCAATTTTAGTGTTAAGCACATACACCAGAGATAGGTGTATGTGACCCTTAACTAACACTCATACCCCATACTTAGGGTACACTTACATCACATGAATACGTTAACTATAGAAGTCCACTGTTTGACCATTAATTAGTCAAACCTACGACTCATCGGGCACAGACCCCGAAGTCACTGTTTAAGGTCAAAATTTCAAGATGTTACATTCTTCCCACCTTATGCAATTTTCGTCCTCGAAAATTGCCTTAAGTAATCAGGCCTTATCATGCACATCAAGTTAAATACTCACGTCTAGATATGAATCGACTTATACTCAAAATAAATTCGGGGGGTTGTTTCAGTTTTCCCTCCATAGGAATTTTCGTCCTCGAAAATTTACAACTATACAATCAACATGAAAATCCACATATCACTAGACTGGTGTACCACCGATTATCCAATAAGATAATCATCTGTTAAATGATATTTCTAGAAAATCAACTACACATATACTATCCATGAGATGATCAGGCCACAACTAATCATATAGATCATAACTAGAATTTAATCATCGCCATAAAGGAAAAGAAAACTGTCCAACCATTAATTGTCAACATGTACCATTAATTGCAATAAAGATGCCCACATACTTGGATCAACAAATGAGCAAATAGCCTCGATACACGGAATAGGTCTCACCTGTCTAGAAATAAAAGTTCACACGCACCCACTTTCTGATACGCGACGGTGGTAAGAGGAATTACCAAAATGAGATAAAGCCATCATCAAGATGAGATAAAGCTATCACCAATATGAGATAAAGCCATCAACAAAATGAGATAAAGCCATCACCAAAATGAGATGAAGCCATCAACAAAATGAGATGAAGCCATCAACAAAATGACATGAAGCAATCACCAACATGAGATAAAGCCATCACCAAAATGAGATAAAGCCCTCATCAAAATGATAACCTCTAAATTTACCACAACGATCTCGAAATCTTCAAACTTTATGCCCTTAACCAATCTTATAATACACGAATAGAATTTCGATCATACAGGAAGGGCAAAAGAGTGTGACACATCTAGCCTTTCAAATCAAGGAGATGATTGCAAATGATTGCTCTCAATGTCTTACCATTCAGGTGCACCAGGATAAGGTCGTACACAAATACTTAGGCATGATTAATCGACTTCATCCTGTGCACAACGCTCAACCCATTCTCTATACTAACTAAACTTTCATATAGTCCTTGAAAATCTATATCATTCATTATGGCTTAGGTGAAAACAGCTCAATCCACTATAGCGACATCCAATTCTGCTCTCCCATGATATTTGTAATTAAAAATTTCTATCCGTTGTCAATTACCTACATGATTGTCTTAGACTCTTCCAATTCTCGGGAAACTTCTAGAGTAAAGTACAGCAATTAACAACCGAACTCGCGTTTGAAAGGAATGTATTTAAACACACCAAAATCGATTAATCGAATTTCATCTCGATTAATAGATTTTTTCTGTTATTATGTTTTCTAGGTTTTTCATCTCACTGGTGTGTGTCAGTCGATTAAAATTCAGAAATTCAGAAAATTTCTACTTCATTTTTGTTCTATTTTCTTGGTAGTTCTTTGATTCTTCCATCGAACAAGCACTAATGGAATCACATTGGTGCGTAGTACTTACTCCTTTCTATCCAATATCTCCGCCGGCTCCTTGATCATGCTCATAGCCTCGTGCATCTCCAAAGGTTGACCTCCCAAAACATGGGAAGGGTCATTAACATATTTCCTGAGCATCAATACGTGGAAAATATTGTGCACGTGATCCAACATCGGTGGTAATCCAACGCGATAAGCAACTTCACCTACTCGACCCAAAACCTCGAAGGGTCCAAGATAACGAGGACCTAACTTTCATCTCTTTCTGAATCTCATGACGCCCTTCATAGGCGACACCTTGACAAATACATGTTCACCCACTTTATAGTCTACACTGGTCTGCTTGATATCGGCGTAGCTTTTCTGCCTGCTCTGAACTACTTTGAGTTTTGCCCTTATCATCCGAACATAGGTGGCATTATCTTCAAGCATTTTGGGTCCCAAAATAAATTTCTCACCGGTTTCTTCCCAATTGATAGGCGATCTACATCGCCGTCCATAAAAAACTTCATACGGTGCCATCTCAATGCTTGTCTGAAAACTTTTATTGTATGCTAACTCAATCAATGGCAAGTGTTGATCTCATGATTCTTACAACTCTAGTATACACGCCTTAAGCATGTTCTCGATGATCTGATTTACCCGCTCTGTTTGTCCATCAGTTTGTGGATGGAATGCTGAACTGAAATTCAATCACGTTCCCATTCCCTCTTGAAATTTCTTCCAAAACTTTGATGTATATAATGGGTCACGATCAGAAATAATGCTACTTGGAATCCCATGCAAACAGACGATCTCTTTCGTATATAGCTCTGCGAGTCTTCCTGCCATGTACATCGTGTTGTAGGGCAAAAAGTGTGCTGACTTGGTCAATCGGTCTACACTACCCAAATGGCATTATATCTCTTTGCAGTACGCGGTAGTCTAATGATAAAGTCCATAGAGATCGATTCCCATTTCCACTTTGGTATGGGTAGAGGCTGCAATAATCCAGCAGGATGCCTATAGTCAACTTTCACCTGCTGACATGTCAAACATCGTGACACGTACTCTGTCAAGTCTTGCTTCAACCCTCTCCACCAGTAGTTCTTTTTCAAATCTTGGTATATTTTCATGCTACCAAGGATAGTCTACCGTAGATCGACGTTGTCTGAAATGCAGAGACGACCCTTGAATAATAAGGAACCATCTTCTTTCACTGAGAACTCCGGTTTGATGCCCTCAATCACATCTTGACGAATCTTGGTTAGCGTCAGGTCTTTCATCTGTAACTCATGGATATGCTCAAATATCACTGGCCTCACTGAAATATGTGCCAAAAAGGCTCCTGTAGCTTGCGACTCGATGTTCGCATCATATAGTGTCAAATCTTCAAATAACTTCCACCAGTGCATACCCAAAATTAAACAAGCCAACTGAGCTGAACTCTTCCGACTCAAAGCATTGACTACTACATTAGCCTTGCCTGGATGGTACTGTATGGAACAGTCATAGTCCTTGAGGAACTCCATCCATCTGCGCTGCCTTATATTTAGTTCCTTCTGTGTAAACAAGTATCTGAGGCTCTTATGATCGGTGAAGATCTCAAAAGTCTCACCGTACAAGTAATGTCTTCAAATTTTCAGCGCAAATATGACCATTGCTAGTTCTAGGTCATGTGTTGGATAATTCTTCTCGTGCTCTTTCAGCTGTCTCGATCCGTACACTATCACCTTTCTGTGTTGGTTGAGCACGCAGCCCAAACCACTATATGAAGCGTCATTGTATACCGCAAACCCTCCACTGCCTGAAGGAAATCGCTAAGACTGGAGCTGAAGTGAGTCTCTTCTTAAGTTCTCAAAAGCTCTGCTCGCATGTCTCACTCCACTCAAATCTTGCATATTTCCTTGTAAGTCTCGTAAGAGGTTTCGATATCTTTGAAAACCCCTCAACGAATCGTTGATAATAGTCTGCTAATCTAAGGAAACTTCGGATGTCGGTCACGGTCTTTGGTTGCTCCCAATTCGCCATTGCTTCGATCTTTGCTGGATCTACGATGACACCTTCCTTTGAGACAACGTGTCCCAAAAGCTAATTTCTTCTAACCAAAACTCGCACATATTGAGTTTGACGTACAGTTGGTGTTCTCGTAGAGTTTGCAGTGCAATTCTTAAATGCTTCTCGTGCTCCGCTTTTGATTTAGAGTATATCAGGATGTCGTCAACAAACACTACGACACAGGAGTCCAGGTGTGGTTTAAACACCCGATTCATCAAATCCATAAATGTTTCCGGAGCATTTGGCAAACCAAATGACATCACTAAGAATTCAGTGTCCGTACCGTGTCCTGAACATGGTCTTCTGAATGTCATCTGCCTTGACTCTCAACTGATGGTATTCAAATCTCAGATCGATCTTGAAAAAATACATTGCTCCTTACAGTTGATCAAACAGGTCATCTATCCTAGGCAGAGGGTATTGATTCTTTATAGTGAGCTTGTTCAATTACCGATAGTCAATGCATAGCCGCATTGACCCATCTTTCTTTTTTACAAATAAGATCGGTGCTCCCCATGGAGACACGCTCGGTCTTACAAACTCTTTATCCATGAGCTCTTGCAACTTCTCTTTCAACTCCTTCAACTTAGCGGGAGCCATTCTGTATGACGCTTTCGAAACAGGCTCCGTTTCAGGTGCTAAGTCGATGGCAAATTCCACTTCTCTATCTGGCGGTAATCCTATTAACTCCTTCGAAAATACATCTTCAAACTCACCAGCGACTGCGATCTTTGAGATATCATTCTTCCCTTCTTTCTCTCCTTTTAAAAATGCCAAGTAACCACTGCACCCTTTTCTGATCAAACGCTCGGCCCTGACTGCAAAGATAAGTGGCATGTACGTCGATCTTACTCCTCGAAATCGGAACGATCTCCTCGTATTGGGTCTGAAGATGACAACCTTGTTCTTGCAATCCACAGTTGCACAATGAGTCGACAACCAATCCATGCCAAGGATCACGTAGAATCTTTGCATGTCTAACATAATTAAATTTTCCGATAGTTCAAAGACGTCTCCATCCATGATTCTTACGATCACAGATTTACAAACCTTTTCGGTATCAATTGATTTCTCAGTCGGAATAGCCACGGTTAATACAAAGTCTAATTCCCCTGGGTTAACTTTCATCTTCTTTATGAAGCGAGGGATAATAAATGAGTAGGTAGACCCCGGGTCTATCAACACTCGAGCTTCATATGTCACATCGCTTCCTTTCTCATAGATTTGTAACGTACCTAATCATACATACACATATATATAAATATATACCATCATACCAAAGTTATTATATAAAGGTTCTTTTCTATTTTCTATATGGATGCACCTTCTCTATCTAAAAATTTTCAAGAATTGAAATTCTTTATTTAAAAGAAGTTCTCACCTTGGATCACATCGTTTGTATTTTGGGCCTCTTGAGCTGTGACTGCGTAGGCTCTCCCTTGGAGGATTGGCTTCCTCGATTGTATAGGTTGTGGCATAGCAACTGAAGTTATCTTCCCTTTGTTCACCTCAGGGCAATCTTTGATCAGGTGGCCCACCTTGCCACATCTAAAGCAGCCCCGAGTACCCTGCGTACAGTCCGCTGTCTTGTGAGACTTGCCACACTTGGCACAAGTCTCCCGCGGTGTGGAAGATGCAGCTCGTGAGAAACTCTATGTAACTGTAGCTCCGGTAGTAATAGCAGGGCTCTCATATCGTATTGGTCTCCCCAACGCAAGCAATGGAAATCTCTATTAGTTGCTATGCTGCGTCGGTCTTTGATATCCTCCTGCGAATGGTCTCTGATTGTGGGCTACGAATCTCGGCTTTTTGTTCACTGGCTTGTAGTTTCCCGTTCTACTCTGATCCACACTCCACCTTCCTTACTGTTCCCTCTGGCGGTAGCGGTTATTATTTTCTTCTTCAACCACTAATGCCTTGCTCATGACCTCTCCATAGGTCCTCATCTGGAATGGTGCTACTCCTCCCCTCACGTTCGGTCTCAACCCTTGCTGAAACCTCTTTGCTCTCATCATCTTCGTGATAACATAGTCGGGCGTGAAGCTAGTAAGTCGCATGAATTCCACTCCATACTCTCTAACAGTCATCTTCCCTTGCATGAGTTGCAAAAACTGTATTTCCATTTGATTCCTCACCACTTCTGAGAAATATTGTTTATTAAACTCCTCGATGAATTCATCCCAAGTCCAGGAAAAATCTGGGGTCCTGAGCCCTAGTCCTAGAAACGGACTTTCACCAAGGCTCAGCCTCCCCATCTAACATGTAGGTTGCCCAACAGACGCTCTCGTCCTCTGTGCACGTGAGCACACTAAATACTTTCTCTATTTCACTCAACCAGTTCTCAGCAGCCATTGGCTCTGCTTGTCCTGAAAAGCTAGGAGGTTTCATCCTCCTAAACTCAATAAATGCCGAAGACACTGGCGGTGTCGAAGCCACTGGAGGTGTAGGTGGTTGATGCTGATCATGGGCAGTATGAGCTACCAAGGATGCTGCTTGTTGTGCCATGACAGTCGCCATGGTTTCCATAGTGTGCATCATCCTCTGACGCTCCTCTCTATTTTCATTTCTTTCTCTGATTCTCTCCTGCTCCCTCTGATCTCGATCCTGACGATCTCGATCCCGGTTCTCTGCCTGCCCACTACCACTACCCTCTGAGGCCTCTCTATTCCCCACGGGTACTCTGTTCGTAGGGGAGATGTAGTCATCTCCACTATGCAAATTTCTATTATGGCTGCCCCTAAGTCAGTCCCTTCCTCTAGAAGACATAACGGATGTATGTGAAACCAAAGTTTTATTAGCAGAAGTCCCTATGCTCTGATAAAAATAATGATTATCAGAATTTTTAAACGAAAATACTTTGATACCAACTGTGACAGCCCAGATTTCGACACCCCGAAACCCATGCCATCAGCACGATCCTCCAAACCGTGCCCCATGGATACGTAGGGAACATTGGCATAGCAAGCTAGTAATAAAGAGAATGAAATGCATAAGAATTGATACTTAAATAATTCTCTAGTTCTATACATATATACTCCAAAATCTATAATTAAAAAGGTGGTTATAAACTCATGCCTCTGCATGAGTAAAAGAACCCACCTGAACCATTAGTGACATCACTTAGTCACCCTAGATGGTTCGCCAAAAGAATATATCTATTTAATTACATTTCCCAAAATTAAGGCTTGACATACCAAGCTGTACAATGAGCTCTCAGAACTCTGCCTATCAAAGTCCACAACGGAGTCTCCTAGAAGAAGTCCTCGGGAGGAGGCTCTAACTCGTCTCCGGGCACGAAGTCTGATCCCCCGGATCAGCGTCTCCCGCAGCCTCTACGGTTGCAAGCAAAGGACCTGCGACGTATAGTCTAAAGGGTGAGTTACATCCTAGCTCAATAGGGAACAACACAATGAACATATAAGTCAAATCCTCACATATATCCCGTGATATGATAGCATGATGTATTTATGAACTTAATGGAAAATAGTTTAAAGGGTTGCATATGCATTGAAATTTATTGGTGGTTTACATGTTACATTTATTATCAACTGTTTATGAATTACACTAAATAGGCCTAAAGAAACTTAAATATTCAACTTAAGTAATCCCCGAGCAATATAGCATCGAACCCTGATGGAATACCCTCCATCGTCATCTAAATAGATAGTTGTTATAAATATATCACTTTGAATATCACCCAGGTCCCTTTCTCATAGGCGACGGGGTCTTATCTCATCTCAACATCCTTAGGATATGCTATTGTGTAGTACCGGATGTGCTACTTTACTGGATAGGCCGTCATTCTGAGGTCATGGATATTCTGCCGAGTCAGTTGTGGGTATCCCACCACGTCAGTGGGGTAATCTTATCAAACCTTAAATAATAAAAATATCATGTGCGTTACATATAGTTATTCACCGTATAAATGTGCTACTTTATATCAATTAGGCTTTATCAGTCTTTGTTCAATCTTACTTTACAATCTCACTTACATCCCTGGGATGTCTAAATTACTTGCATTACACTGATGCCTTTATCACTTTTTCATCCCCTAGGGATGTCTCATTTTCATATGCTTACTTGGTATCACTCGCATCACACTGATGCCTTTATCATTTTCTCATCCCCTAGGGATGTCTCATTTTCATATGCTTACTTGGTGTCACTCGCATCACACTGATGCCTTGATCACTTTCTCATCCCCTGGGGATGTCTCATTTTCATATGCTTATTTGGTGTCACTCGCATCACACTGATGCCTTTATTACTTTCTCATCCCCTTGAGATGTCTCATTTTCATATGCTTACTTGGTATTACACACACACACATACTGAGAGGATTATATGATTAAAGCATTTTCATGTCATTGGTATATCACACACACACACACATATGGAGATTATATGATTAATTTCATTTCTATATTACTACATACAAGCTCTTGTAATCAAAGTACATGTTCAAGGTGTTTCCTACCTCAGGTGTCTGACTGTCCAAGCATCAAGGTCCCACACGACTTCTCATGCTTGCCTTAGCTCGTACCACCTATGGTACATCATAACATATGCACAACATCAATAAGGATGCAATAGAGAAGGTTCAAGACCCTCCATGAACCTCATGGTTCAATTAAAAGCCAACTAAAACTGCCAAAATCGATTAATCGATCTTCAAAATCGATTAATCGAAACCCTAAATCGATTAATCGATTCTCAAATCGATTGATCGAAATCTAAAATCGATTAATCGATCCCAAATCGATTAATCAAAAGTCCACAATCAATTAATCGATTCCCAAATCGATTAATCAAAATCCAAAATCGATTAATCGATTCTCAAATCGATTAATCGATTTCCCCAAGCCTTATTTCTCTAGCCACTGGAGGTACTCAGCCGATTAATCAAATTTAAAAATTGATTAATCGATTTCAAGATCGATTAATCGAACGCGGACTTTTATGCCTTTTCAACTTTCAGGCAAAAATCGATTAATCGATTTTCCAAATCGATTAATCGATTTGGCCAGAACTCAGCCCCTTTTCGGGTTGTTCTTCTAAATCTTTTTCTTCCTATTTTTTTATCTTTTTCCATCATTTTAATTCAGCATTTACCCCATCTATTGACTGAATTTAATCATCAAAACTCATGCATTTAAATCTAACAAAGCTCACCTCAAATTACTCTCTTAAATGATGGAATGGTTAATTTCTTGGCTAGGGTTCCAAGCTTTTGCTTTAAAGGTTCTTCACGCGTCGAATCCGGCATTCAATGCTCAAATCCGTCCTCAAATCCGAACCACAATAACTCTTCTTGCCATTAACTCCCTCTTTACTCTCTCTCTCTCTCTCTCCTCTTAACTCTCTCACCAACCAAATAAAGGAATGGCTTCCCTTTAAGTTATTAAACCCTTATAACCCTTCTTCAGTTTTGGTGTTAAGCACATACATCAGAGATAGGTGTACGTGACCCTTAACTAAAACCCATACCCCATACTTAGGGTACACTTACATCACATGAATACGTTAACTATAGAAGTCCACTATTTGACCATCACTTGATCAAACCTACGACCCATCGGGCACGGATCTCGAAGTCACTGTTTAAGGTCAAAATTTTCAGGATGTTACATCTCTAGAAAACCAAAGTGAAATTATTACCAAAGTTCAATTATCGAATACGAGAAAAAAATAGTGTAAGTAATAATTGCACTTTGATTTTTTAGAGACGACACTTAACATAATAGTAAATCAAGGTGTTATTTAAACACAAAATGCAAATTAGAGGATTATTTATAAATATTTAAAATCTCTATTTATTTGTCACAGCAGAGATATAAACATTATTTTATTTGTGATACCCTAATCTTTAGGGTTGATTATTGTTCGATATTTCTGCATTGTGAAACTATAATCTTCAGTTTGACGATGGGGTAAATTTTGCATTTTTAAAAACCAAATCTTTAGGGTTTAAGCTTTTTTTTTTTTTCCCTTTGTTTGTAAATAATTATGAAAATCTGTAAATTTTAAGGTTAGTACTTATAAATGATGAATTATCTTTCTG
This sequence comes from Chloranthus sessilifolius, assembly GCA_021018995.1. NCBI lineage: Eukaryota > Viridiplantae > Streptophyta > Magnoliopsida > Chloranthales > Chloranthaceae > Chloranthus > Chloranthus sessilifolius. The sequence goes on along the minus strand of CM037584.1, from coordinate 49,529,132 downwards.
ACGTATAACGTATAGATTGAATTATCTGTTTGAATCGAAATGTGATTTTTAATCTATAAATTTTTTTTATTATTTATCGGTTTTGCATGTGTAAAGACATTCCTCCATTATAGGTTGATAAAAAAATTAGATAGATCATAATATTGGTAAGTCATGATCAGTCTTTTATAAGACCGTATCGTTCATTTATTTGTCAGTTGCTTCTCGAAGACATAATGAGTCTTTTATAAAACCATATTGTTCATTTATAAGTCAGTTGCTTCTAGAAGACATGATCAGATCAGCCTTTTATAAGAGTGTGATATCCCTTCCTTAGACAGTTTCTTCTTTAAGACATGATCAGTAGTTTGTATATAAGACTGTGATGTCCCTTCATTAGGCAACATCTTCTTTAAGACATGATCAGTGTCTTATTTAAGCCATTAGGGTTTAAGAATTTATTTATTTTCTTATTTGACTTTTATATAAGACGCATCATAGAAGTATGAAATAAAATATGAGGATTACCAATTGATTGTTCGTGGTTCTATTCTCCGTACCAATCTGAGTTGGATAATCTTTATATATGTAGGCTTCACATGTAGTTGTGTTATGGGTACTACATAATTATACTAGTATGCCACTATAATGGGTTATATAATCTTTATAGAGTTAGATAATACCTTATATATTAATATATGTAGGTTTCGCATGTAGGTGTATTATGAGTAGTGACACAGTTATACTAGTATGTCACTATAATAGGCTATTGAAAGTTCAAGGAAATAATATGATGTATAGTGGTGGAAAATATAAACAGAAACCGATAAGCCGGAATGCAACATATAACGAATTTATGGGAAAGATGTATGACTTGTGTAACTTAATATCAGAGCAAAGATCTAAGGTTTAGATATAGATATCTGACTATCGAAGGAAGTTTTATTTTTGACATAGATAATGAGGCCGACTTGCATGACATGATGACCCTATGCCCTGATGACTGCCCTCACATTGTCTTATATATTTCTAAAATACCGCGGAGTCAAAAAAGCTCAACGAGCATAAAAGAAAAGAAAGTCCGCAGACAGGAATGCTAGGGAGGTTTGTGCTAATAGATTAGAAGTAAATACAATTAAATTTGTTTGGTAGTCAAACATTTCATACTTTATGTTACTTATTTGGTAGTAAGAAACCCGATGGTTCGCAGAGTAAAGGAGTTGGATATAATGGATGATACAACCTCTACTTAGACACAGTGAAGAAATGAGAGGAAACAGAGACATTTAGGTAAGTCGATGAAGTTATATGCTTGTGCTTTTATTTAATATTCATTGAGAAATTGTCAATAAGTTTACTGACATATACTGGTATGCTTTTGATCGTAGGATTGCTCATGACCGCATGCTTCCTAATTCAAGAGCCCATCAAACTCACCGATCGTGCTATCAATCCGACCCACGACAGTGAGTATTTTTAATAGTATTTTATATGGTTTGTAATTATTTTCCTATACACATCGTACTCAACCTCTCGCAATGCTTATAATTTAATTTTTCGCCCCTATTGCCGAATAAAAGCGTGAACATAATACCAATTTTAGGTGGGTTGATCTCTCATTTTCTTGAAAAATGGATAGTTTTATTAATGAAGACTCACATCCTTTGATTGATACTTATGAGTAATTTTGCAGTTTTGAGCATTCACGTCTATTTTCACATCCCCTCCTCGATACTTGTGTAGAGGAGAAAGCAATTGAAGAGGGGCAAGTATATGAAAACTCAAATTCGGTGAAAATTTCTCTGCCAACTCAGGTGACTATGAATTGAGTTTTTACATAATCATGTGTAATATTATTGTGCATATCTTACATATGAGTGACACATTATATATTTATTTTAATTGAAGGAACGAGAGTGCTCCGCCATCGAAGATATGAGTTTTTGGTTTAATTAGTACTCAGAATTACAGTATTGAGGAACTCTTATGAGACAATGAGATTACTAAATATACGGGCTTAGATAGCGACTCAAGTTATTCAGTTAGAGTGGGATTCCAGAGACGAATTATTGAGAATAAATCAAAAGATGCAGACTTCAAAATTGAAGATGATAACTTAGAAGGAGAGAGTTTCTCTAGGAAGCCGAGATTTGATAGGATTGGAAGTACATCTTTGACCGTCGTAAAAAACTTTTTCTTCTCGAAAAGAATTTCTCACTGCCTTGAAGAATAATGCTGTACTGGAGAACTTTCAATTGAAACCAATCAAAACAACCAAGGGGATTATTGTTGCTAGATGTGCGGTAATATTTATTCATGGCATATTCATTCGAGTAGGGGCAACGTCAGTGGCGATTCTTTCGAAATTAAAATAATAATTCCTGAGCACAAGCACGGTCCACTTAGTGTATCTATGCAAAGAAAGGGAGGTCATCGACAAGCCTCAAGTGATTGGATAGCTTCTAAAATAACGAATATATTAAAGGACGTTACTGATTATGTGCCTGTCAAAATTATCTCTGAAATCCAAACAAATCAGGAGGTTATAATAAGCTATCGTAAAACGTGGAAGTAGCGTTGGCTAACATTAGGGGTGGTTGGGAGTCGTCTTATGCTAATCTCCCTTCATATATTGCAGAACTGCGTAGATTTGATCTGACACCTTCATAAAACTATAATGTTTGTATGATGACTCATTCTTTAGATTTTTTTGGGCATTCAGTCCCTTTATCGATGGATTTAGATTGAGGCCTATAATTTCGATTGATGGAACATACTCAAAAGGTAAATTTTTCTACTCGATGCTAATTGCGATAGCTGTCAATGACAATTTAAAAGTAAATTGAGAATGACAAAACGCTTGAGAAAAGACAAATGAGAAGTTGATGAGAGACACAATCGTTGAGCTTGACAAGGACCACAGTAAAAAAATGCTGAAATAAATAATAAAATTTGCAAAGTAACAAACTTGTTATAATAAGTAGGGTGTTGAATGAGAAAAGTGGTGAGGAATGCATAAAAATATTATAATAAGTATATCGTTGTACAATGTACAACTTCTCTGAGTCTCGTATCACTCATTGTACGACCATCGTACTTTGTTATATTATTAGATAATCTATTATTCTTTTTCTCTGATGTGTAATATATGTGGATCTTGTTAGAAACTTTAAATCTTATAACTATCCATAATATAGTTTAAAGCTAAATTTGAGTTTCATATCGGTCCTGTATAGTCTCACATCAGTACTTTTCTTGCCTGATATCAGTTTTTTATTGTTCACACATTAGTACTTTATATTTTTTAAACTTTACTCATGCATGTCACAATACAGTTGAAAGCTAAATATTAGTCTGATATCAGCCATGTACTATCTCACATTAGTACGTTATTATCTGATATCAGTCCTTTAATGTTTTCACATCAGTCTTTTATACATTCAGATTATTCATGCAAGTCAGAATATAGTTCAATACTAAAAATGAGTCTGATATCAGTCTAATACTGTCTCACATTAGTACTTTATAGTATGATATTAGTCTTTTAATGTTCTCACATCAGTCCTTTATACATTCAGATAACTTTACTCATGTAGGTCAGAATGTTGTTTATTACTAAAAATGAGTTTGATATCAATCATATACTGTCTCACCACAGGACTTTATTGTCTGATATCAGTCCTCTAATATTTTCACATCAGTCATTTAATGTTTCACATCAGTATTCTATTGTCTGATAAATTTAGTCATCCCTGTGACAATATAGTTTAAAGCGAAATATGAGTCTGATATCAGTCCTTTACCATGTCACATCAGTACTTTATGGTCTTATATCAGTACTCTAATGGTTTGATATCAGTCATTTAATATTTCAAATAATTTTTCTCATCCCTGTGACAATATAGTTTAAAGGTAAATATGAGTTTAATATCAGTCATGTCTTGTCTCACATCAATACTTTATGGTCTGATATTAGTCATTTAATGTTTCACATTAGTACTTTATTGTCTGATAACTTTAGTCATGTCTGTGACACTATAGTTTAAAGCTAAAAATGAGTATGATATCAATCCTTACTGTGTCACATCAGTACTTCATTGTCTGATATCAGTCCTCTAATGGTCTAATATCAGTCATTTAATATTTTAGATAATGTTACTCATCCCTGTGATAATGTAGCTTAAAGGTAAATATGAGTCTGATATCAATCCTGTCTTGTCTCACATCAATACTTTATAGTTTGATATCAATCATTTAATATTTCATATCAGTATTTTATTGTCTGATAACTTTAGTCATGCCTATGACAATATAGTTTAAAGCTAAATATCAGTCTGATATCAATCCTTTACTGTGTCACATCAGTACTTTTTGGTGATATCAGCCCTCTAATGGTTTGATATCAGTCATTTAATATTTTAGATAACTTTACTGATCTATGTGACAATATAGCTTAAAGGTAAATATGAGTCTGATATCAGTCATGTCTTATCTCACATCAGTACTTTATTGTCTGATATTAGTCCTTTAATGTTCTCACATCAATCCTTTATAGAATTAGACAATTTCAGTCATGTCTATGATAATATAGTTTAAAGCTAAATATAAGGCTGATATCAATCATTTATCGCATCACATCAATACTTTATGGTTTGATATCAGTCTTTTAATGCTTCGGATAACTTTACTCATGCTTGTGACAATGTAGCTTAAAGGTAAATATGAGTATGATATCAGTCATGTCTTGTCTCACATCAGTACTTTATTATCTGATATTAGTCCTTTAATGTTGTCACATCAGTACTTTATTGTCTGATATCAGTCCTTTAATGTTCTCACAGCATTCCTTTATAGAACCACATAACTTTACTCATGCAGGTAAGAATGTAGTTTAAAGCTTAAAATGAGTCTATATTAGTCCTGTACTGTCTCACATAAGGACTTTATTGTCTGATATCAGTCCTTTAATCTCATCACATTAGAACTTTATAAATTCAAATTACTCATGCAAGTTAGAATGTAGTTTAATGCTGAAAATGAGTCTGATATCATTCCTACACTATTTCACATCAGTACATTATTGTCTGATATCAGTCCTTTAATGCTCTCACATCAGTACTTTATAGTATGTTGTAACTCATGTAGGTCAGAATGTAGTTTACTGCTGAAAATGAGTCTGATATCAGTCCCACACTATCTCACATCAGTACATTATTATTTGATATTAGTCCTTTAATATTTTTACATCAGTCCTTTAATGTAGTATAATGTCATATATCGATCTCATATTAGTCGTCTAACATCTTACAATCTTCTTATTTCAGATTTTTAGTTCGCTTATACAGTTAATAAGAAAATGGCAAAACGATTGAGGAAAGGCAAATGAAAAGTCGATGAGGATGATTGGCAAGTCATCAAAGGAGTGATGAACTGTCGGAAATTGGGCCGATGATACTATCAATTAAGCAGTGACAGGAAAGAGCTCCTCCTCTCGTCAAGTTATTTTTAATACTTATGATTGATTAGAGAATCCCTCACGCAATCCAATCAGCTTGTACACGCCATTATTAGAGGATTCGTTCGGATTATGGGACTTTCACCATCGGAGAGTATGTTGTTCTGTTCGTCTGGATCGACGTGAGTAAGATTTTAGGTTTGAAAGTTGGGCCCCTTTCTGCATCGGCAATACCTTCAGTATTGACAAATCCTGATGGTGCACCTGATCTGTGTCGAAATATGACTATATTTCACACCCTAATATCAACATTTAGCCATCCGAAAAAGGCATTCTAACGGCTGTTGTATAGTTTTAATGGTTTCAGATATTTTTGTCCGATGGATCTTGCAGAAGCATAAAAGAGCATAATTAAAGACATCATGGGAGCATTGAACCATGAAGCCAATGAAAATACTGAAATCCGTGGAAGAACCGATTGATCTAGCCATTGTTGAAGAGAGCTAAATTTGTTACATGTCTACCTCAATCGATTTATTTTATGGCGGCTATTTTGCCACTTAGATCAGAATTGGAATTCAATCGATTGAATTCTGTGACTCAATCTATTGAGTTTAAATTCACTTAAGTCCGCAAATTTCAGATTTTGAATTCAATCGATTGAATCTTGGAATTCAATCAATTGACCTGTTTATAGAAGGTTTTTAGCCCTAGCCCTATATAAACAAAATGGTGTTTAGGATTTTGGAGGCTCTCTTTTGGTCCTCTTTTGGGGTCCCTTCTGGGCCTAATTTTCTTAGTATTTTTCTTAAGTTTTCTTCTTGTAGTTTTAGCTTTTAATAATTAGTTTGTAATTAGAAACCAAAGCTTTGTAATATTTCGGATATTTTTCTAAAAGATTCAAACACTTGATAATTAAAGAACTTTGTTGATGGTTTTGGATTTGTGCATTGCGTGTGGATTGGAGATGTGTGGCTCAAACCGCTCATTCAAGGAGAAAGCGAACCCTAGATGAGTAGTTAATTTATTTTCATTTCAATCATTTCTTTTTACAAATATTGAATCGTACGACTTTAAGATTGTGCTTATTATATATCATTGAATCCTCATTTATAGTGGTCAATCATGATTATCGACGACAATAAAAGAGTTATTCCACCTAGATCGATCTTATAGACCAAAGTAGGATATCGTACGATTGATTCTTACTGTTGTGATTTTATATTTGAGATACGTTATACCTTCCGCATGATACATGTCGTGATTGGATGCGTCATAGTGTTGGGGTAGGGTATGCCGAATTAAATAAAATTTCTCGAATTGTTTTACTTGTAGTACAATGAGAGTTAATATTTGTATTCCTTGTCATAATTATTGAATCGTATGACTTTTAGTGCATGCTATATTGAGTTATCATCGAATGCTCATTTGAGTACTATTTTAAAACGATCAAATTTTTGGTGCTGTTGTCGGGGAAGCAATGAAATTTTGTTAATTTTTGAAGTGTTTTGTTTTGTTAAAAAAAAAAATTGTGATTGCTAAAATTTTTATTCTACCCGAACTGTGAAACTGTTTTGTCAGTTAATCGATTGATTCTAAATTAATTAAAACTGTTAAATTCTGCCCTCTGGTCCATTTTAATCGATTGAGTGTCAAAATTCAATCGATTGACTAAGGAACAGAGAACTAAGTCAATCGCTTGATAGAGACCTTGCTGTTACCATTCCAGTTTGTGTTAATTTCCTGCCCGAACAGTGTATATTATATCAATCGATCGATTAGCAAATTTAATGGATCGACTGAGGAGCAAAGAATTGTGTTACATTTGTTTCATTGTTTCACATCAATCAATTGATTTATAAAAATCAATCGATTGATTTTGAATAGTAACTGCTCAACAGACCAATTTTTTTTTTTTTTTAATAATAATAAAATAAATTTGGTGTTTTTGAAATTTGAAATTTGAATTTGAATTTTGAATTTCAAATTTGATTTTGAATTTTGAATTTGAAATTTTGAATTTGAATTTTGAAATTGAAATTTGAATTTTGATTTTGAATTTTTTATTTTTTTAGGATTTGTAGGATTTTATTCTATTTTCTTTCCTTCTTTTCTTGTTTAGGATTTGTAGGATTTTCTTTTCTTTCCTTTCTTTTCTTGTGTAGGATTTGTAGGATATTTTTTTTCTAGGATTTGATGGGTTTTCTTTCTTTTCTTGTGTAGGATTTGTAGGAATGGTAGGATTTTATTTCGGTTTTTCGTTCTTTTCTTGTGTAGGATTTGTAGGATTTATTTTAGATTTTGAAATTTGAATTTGAATTTAAATTTTGAAATTTTGAAATTTGAATTTAAATTTGAATTTGAATTTGAATTTGAATTTTGAATTTCAAATCTTGATTTTGATTTTCAACTTTTGATTTTGAGTTTTGTATTTTGAAATTTGAAATTTGAATTTGAATTTAAAAATTAAATTTGAATTTTAGATTTTGAAGATTTGTAGGATTTTCTTATAGTTTATTGCCTTTTTAGATTATTTGTATTAGTAATTTTCTAATTATAATTTAATTATTTTTAGATTTGGAGATCGAGGTCTGAATCTATCAAGGCTTCGAAGGGGACGCCTGAGAGAGGCCAAGGTACGCACCTTTGTTTATAGATTTAGTTAGCTTTTTGTAGTTGTATTTTCATTTCTTAGTTTATGTTTATGCGATATGGAGTTTCCTACAAATTCTATGCCCCCATCTTTTGATGGGTTTAATTATGAGACTCCATACCAATATTGGGATGAATATGGGGAGACTGATCCTAATTAGTGGGAACAAAATCAGGGTTGTGAATTAAATCAACTTTCTATGCAAAATTTTCTAGACCAACCTCAATTTGACCCACAATACTCACACTCCCCATGGAGTTCTGGTTTCGAAGACCAAATGTTAACCATGTTTGAAGAAGTACTCCAATCCCTACAAGGAGAACTCCAATCCCAATCTGACAATCTTGCATATCAAATAGGGCAGATGGTCGTTGCCATTGCTAGGGAGGATGATACCTTGCTTAGCCAATCAATAAACTTCTCACAAGACCTGATTTGGGAAGAAGAAATTATCCACGGGGGATATGAGGTAGATAACTAGGAAGATGTGGTTGGCCCACATAAAATTGAAATAATGGAAAAAAATCAACCAATTTGTGATACCTTTCTAATACCTCAATACCAATTGCACGAGGAGGACACAATTCCTTGTTTTACATCGATTGAGTAGTCGAGCATTACATATGAGGCCCCTTATGTGCCCAGAGATCCATTCTTACAATGCTTTGACAAACCCTCAAGTCGATTGGTTGTAAACAATGACTTATTTGGTGCTTTCAAATTGCCAACACAATGAAATTGAATATTTCATGGTTTACAAGGTGGATGGGCTTGTTGAAAGTCCACCCACAAAAAGTATCAAGACCTCAATTGATAGAAAGGGCAGCCGAAACATGCTAGATGAACGAATCTTTCTCGTTCCTATCGTAGATTGAGGTGGTCTGGCTGAAGACCGAATAAACTTAGCGCTTCTTGGGAGGCAACCCCAAGCCCCTTGTATATTATTAATTTAAGAATTTTACCTCGTTTTTATTAGATTAAATTAGTTTGATTTTTGTGTAAGTATTCAGTGTGAAAAAAAAAAAAAAATAATAATAAAATAAAATTTTTTTGGTCGGACTGTGGATTTTGTTCACTGTTTTGTCAGTCAATCGATTGATTTGTGAAATTCAATCGATCAATTGGCCCACAAAATCAAAGATACTATTCTGTGAACTATGACAGGTCAATTGATTGATTGAGAAGCAGAACTTGCCAACTTTGTGGAAAATTGATTGATTGATTTATTTGAACCAATCGATCGATTCTGAGTTGTGATCACTCCAGTTTGTTTTTAGTTTTAAAAAAAAGAAAAAAAAGAGAGGAGTGATCTTAGCTCCTCCGCCCCTCCTCCTTTGAAAGGGACATTGAGCGAGCATCGTTGGTGCTTGTGCTGATTTGTTATCATATTTTTTTGGCTGTCCTATTATTATTTTAATATTTATAGTTTTGTGCAATGAGGACATAACACCACATAGGTTTGGGAGTGGTGGGCTCAAATTCGCGGTTTATAATTTTTAAATTTTTTTTGCATATGCATTTAACCATATTTTATATACACCCTCAATACCATGTTTTAAAAAAGAAAAAAAAAATCATCAATGTTTATTTTTGGCATAGTTTTCAAACTTTAGTCATTGATACATGTAAATTCTAATTTTTAAATATTCATGCCATAGTAAAAGTGATGTTGTTTAGGAAAATTAACTCCATTGTGAACATTTAAAGATTGGTTTGAATTTATTGCTTAGAAAAAAATTTACACCTTCACCATGCTTACGTCTGGAAATCAAAAGATTAGTTCAAATTTGGAATTCTAGGATCCTAAGAAAAGCTAAACCCGGAAAGTTTTAAAACTTTTTTCTCGTTCTTGATGAGTGTTAAAATAAATTCGGAGTATCTTTGAAATTCGTGCTTAATTGTTAAAATCTCATACACTTTATTTCGGTTTGTTTATTTTGCGTGTTTTATATCATTATGCTAAAACTCATTGTATTTAAACTCAAGACAAATAGACATCATTATCACCTTGAAAGGAAATGATCAAAGGGCATCTTTCGCTCGTTTGAACCTAAAATGCCCCATCTTATACTAGTTTAACTTTTTACACCCCTTTGAGCCTCATTGAAATTTTTTGCCTTAAATATTTCTTGTTAAGTTATATTAACCATACCTCACACTAGTTTAAAAAATGTAAAATCTTAGTTTTCAATCTCCGAGAAATTAGAAAAGAGGGATGAGAGTAAGAGAGGAAGTAGAGAGGCATGGTAGTAATGCTTGCAGAGCATATGACAGAAATATACTTAAAAAATGAGAGAGAAAAAGGAAAAAAAAAAATGTGTGCAAGAGGTAGAAAAATGAAAAATAAATAAAAAATATGAGGTGATATCCAAAAGAAAAAAAGAAGGAATGAAAAGAAGAAGAGAAGTGAAAAAAAGAAAAAAATAAAAGTTCTAAAAATTTCGAAAAAGGAAGAGTGAAAAATGAAAAACAAATCAAATGTAATCTTTTTCTAGTTTCTCAGAGAAATTTAAATCCAACTTCTCCTTTCTTTCATAACCTTCATCCGAGCCACATTACAACCTTAGAAAAGACTTTCGTGATCCAATCTCGGTTGGTAAATGCCTTGTGGAGAGTGATGATGCAATGATTATGGTACTTTATATAACATACTTAGGATACAAACATCATTCCTTATGGGATTACTTTTTTTAAAAATTCTTTGATACACCGTCTTTCTTATATCATGTGAGATATTTTAATTCATGTTGTAACTTCATCTCACATGTGGGTGAAAAAGTAAACCATTCATTGGAGTGAATCTATTTTGAGTGTGTGTCTATTTGACAACCCGCATTTTCCCAACCTAAAATTTTGAGATATATATATATTTTTTCATCCTAAACCCAATGGGAAAACCCGTACTGCCAGATCGTAGATCACAATCTAATACAGAATAGTTGACACATCCATAAATATACGGAAATCAAAGCAATTATTACATATGGTATAATTAAAACCTCCAGATCTAAAATCCAACAAGAATAAAACTAAATAAACACCAGTGATGACCAACCATCACCTAACAATGGTGTACCCTAGTACAAATGTACCAAAACTTAACTCACTGAATCCACAAAGCACAATTCTACGATCCCTGAACAGAGTACAAATCCTTGTGCGAAAGCTCCCTTCTTTTAGTATGTAATCTGGGCCCTCCCAAACCTACACTTGTGACGTATAGTCGAGGTGAGGTAACAACTAAGCTCAGTAGAGGATAAAAAACACAAATTCACATTTAACATTCAAAAACATAGCTTCAACCAAGAGTCAAAACCATCATTTAATTTCTGCTTCCAAAACTTAATCATTCTCTTTCTTTTCAAACACACTTTTCAAAGCATTCATCAACTTCTTCTATTTCAAAACTCAACCTTAAACATTTAACTTTACTATGATATTTCATCCAAAAGTACACATATCGAAAAGAATCTTAAAATAATTAGACTTATCCAAAAATATTCTAGATTTCATACACATTCCAAATAACGTCGAATTTGCAAACCCAAACTTAAACAACACAAGGGTGTCCAAGGGTGTTTCAAGTTTCCAAGGGTGTTCAATGTTTCCAAAGTATCCAAGGGATGCAACGATGTTCAATGGTATCCAAAGGTGTCCAATGATTCTAAAGTGTCCAAGGGATGCAATCATGTCCAAGGGTGTCCAAAGGTGTTCAATGATTCCAAGGTGTCCAAGGGATGCAATGATGTCCAATGGTATCCAAAGGTGTTCAATGATTCCAAGATGTCCAAGGGTGTTCAATGTTTCCAAAGTGTCCAAGGATGCAATGATGTCCAAAGGTGTCCAATGATTCCAAGGTGTCCAAGGGATGCAATTATGTCTAAGGGATGCAATGATGTTCCAAGGGATGCATATGCAGCGTATGTATGAATGCGTGTACGGATAGGCCGTCGTACCGGCCCAAGGGATGCAGTCAAAGAATCCAAAGGATTCATAATGCAAATGCAAATGTCAAAAGTCCAAGTGTCGTTGAGTAAATCACAGTTCCAAGGGTATTAAAATGATTCACGAGTGTCACCAGTGATCTCAAGATCTTACTTTCAAAACACGAGTCAAGCTCAATAATATCAAAGGTTATCTAGAATCGAACATTATCATATGCATAATCATGATTTCACGAGTTCATATTCCAAATCATAAAACTCCAATTCTAACATATCCAACTCCGATCAACTCATCATATTCATGCAAACACATCTAATACTATGAATCAAGTCAAATATATAAATTTAGGTCGAGTTTCCCCTACCTTAATCTTGAGGTTGCGCGAAGCCAAGCAAGGTCCTAACCATGGCCTTCCGTCTCAATCTATATCACAAGCACACAATGGTGCATCAAAGATCAACTCTACTCACTAATAAATTATATGCATTTAAGTATTTTCTCAAAACCAAGGTTGAAACGGATAAATTCATGCTAATATTGAGTTTGATATAATATTCCCCCTAAATTTTAACCTTTAAAACGTTGGATTCATAAGTTAGATAAAACACAAAAGTTGTAGATCTCGTCATTTTCTTTCCAACGCTATAAGAATTGTATTAATCAGAGTTTGGGGTAAAAAGTTACGACTAAAATACTGAAGCAGTAACGGCGAGTCCATTCAAAATCGATTGAACGATTTAAAACCGATCGAACGGTTACTAATTTCGTTCGAACGGTTTTCAAAACTGATCGAATGGTTTTCAAACCGACCAGAAACCTTCAGATTTCATTCTTGACGAAATCGTTCGATCGGTTACTAATTTCGATCGAACGGTTTCGTCAGATTTCACCCAAAATCGGGTTCAAGTATCTCTAACTCATTTTTCTTTAAATCTTAACCCATTTTCTTCAAATCTCCCACTCATAAGCTAACTAAGGATTAATCTGCATACAAATCACAACTTAAATCAAAATTTTTACCTTTAATCCAATAATTTTCTCCCCGATCAGATCGTCTTCTTCCTAGCAAGCAAATGGGTTTCCAAACCCCTTTTGATCTTTTCAAGCCACATGATTTCCACAATTTCGACACGACACGATCGTTAGGTGATCATCCACACACATTTCGTACAAACCTCACTACGATTTGACCAATCAAAACACACCATTCTCTTTATAAGAAAAATGGGTTTTCAAAACCCCATTCGATTTCAAACCACGTTCCGAAACTCACCAAATGTCAAAATCGACGTCACATCATCCACCTTACACGAGCTCGCAAATCTTTACGAGAATTCAAGGCTTTGGAGCACACGAATCCGGCAAATCCTTTTTCTCCTTCTTCTTTCCCTCTTCCTTCTCTCTCAAACCTAACCCTCAAACCTACAACCTGTTAAGGCTTTTAAATGAAGCTTTGCTCTTTATTTAAAAAGGGTCTGGTTCCCTTGGAAAACACACACACACCCTTTGGGTGTTAGTTCTCATTCACTTATCCCTTGTTTCGTTATGATGCAGAAACTATATACATAAGCAAAGTGTTTTATATCACACTAAGAGGTCCTTAATTTGGTGTGGAGTGCACACACATCAATTGTCTGTTCTAAATCTTATCCAAAGACTTAGGCTTGGTGTTAAGTCAATATGTTGTACCTCGATATATGTCATCACATCAACTGATCACTTATCATTCTTTAGATCTCTTCTTTCTTATCCACAAGTTAACTGAACTCACACTAATATTTTATTATTTTATCCTATTTAGCGTACGACCCGTCGGGCACACACATCAAGACGTATTGTTCAAAGGGCCAAATTTTCGGGATGTTACAGTGTATATATATAATATTTGTATATATCTATATATATATATATGTATATAATATCTGTATATATAATATTTGTATATATAGTACTATAGTAGTAGTATATATGGTATATTCTATATAGTATATAATATATAAACTATATATATTGTTAAAGGAATATTATAACTAGTGTACTATATAGTTAGTATATATTATATATATATATATTGCTAAAGGAGTATTATAACTAGTGTACTATATAGTTAGTATATATATATATATATATATATATATATATATATATATATATATATATATATATATATTGCTAAAGGAGTATTATATATGTACAATTGTACATGATCATTAAAATGAGACAATTGCTTTGCTAAAGGAAATATAAAAATTTTATATTAATAAAAGGAAAATGTATATACATGACATATACATGATCATTAAAAATTATAAAGAAATTAAGAATGGAAAGAATTATAAATTTAAGTGCACAAAAAATTAAAAAAATTACAGATCTACTTTCTCATCTATATTTTCTAACATATCCTCTATTGTGGTTAAGTCGAGGTCTTCTCCCAAGATTTCGAGCTCACCTCTCTCCTGTGAAATCCAATCTTTCAAATATACTAACGATTTAGCTGTGAATTCCTTCAAATGACTTCAGAACGTCCCTAGATTTCTTCCAACTGCACTAAGTGTCGATTCCGACGCAACTGTAGAGACGAGAATTGTTAATAGATCCTGTACCATAACGGAGAGCACATGATATTGAGAAGAGAAATAATTTCACCACTCTAAGACTTTAAATTTATTTTCGTTAGTTTCATTCCAAACAATCGGGCGATTTTCAAAATAATATTCAAGCTCATCACTAGTACCCAAGGTTGGTGTAATTATATTTTCCGTATTATATTGTGTACCATATTTTTCTATTATCGATGAAAAATCATATGTATTAGTTTATTCATTAGAATTATTTGTATTTAATTTTCCTTTGTAATAATTAAAAGGTTCAAAACATTTAGATTTATAGTTCATTAATAAGGTTTGCGCTTTAGAGGAATCACCATTATTTTACATCCTTAAAAGAAGGTTTAGTACTACTAGTTTATATCTCGGGTCCATCATACTTGTGAAGGCCATATTTAATGGAATTTTTCTCTAATATTTATCATATTTTTCTTGCATTTTTAAAATAGAGGGATGTCCATGTTCCCTATCGAAAAGTAATTGGCCTAAAAATTTTACATTTTGAATGACCCATAGGTTGTAGGTTGTATATAAAGAATCGGAAAAAAGAGTTGTAGAATTTTTAAAACATTCAAATTTTTTTTTTATCATTGATAGTTCTTCTCAAGTACTAATAGGGTCTTTGCCTAAATTGAAAAGAGTAGTGTTTACTATTTCTTTCATAGGGAGGATTCTCTCCAACATATTAAAAGTGGAATTCCATTGTGTCGAGCAATCCACAATTAACTTCTTCGGTGTTAAATTCGCACCAATAAATAATTATTGAAACTCTTGTAATTTGACGGGTGACCATTTGATTAATTTCACAAAATCCCTAACTTTATCTATAATAGGACTAAAATACACAAGTTCATTAGTCACTATTAAGTTCAAAACATGTGCACTTTATCGCATGTAAAATTTTTTTGTAAGATAGGTATAGTTACTAACCTATGTTGGCCGGTTAGAGCACCAACAGTGGTGGTATTATTGCTCGCATGATCTAAAGTTATTGAGAAAATTTTATCTTTAATCTCAAATTTTTGTATTATAATAATTAGGGCCGCAACTAAGTTAACACTCGTGTGACGCGCTCGAATATGACAAAACGCAATAATCCTTTTATTTAATAACCAATTAAGGTCAATGAAATGTGTGGTGGACATATGTATGGCTTCCCGATTACGGATGTCCATACATCCGAAGTAAGATATATGCCACCGGGTACATTTTTAAACATTTGAATTAGGGAAGCTTATTTTTCTTTAAAACATTTTTCAATATCACTACTAAGTGTAGTTCTACTAATCGGACTAAATTGAGGCGTAAAGGCGTTTCGAATTCAATCGACAAACCAATGGTTGTCGATCCAAACGAATGGCACCTCTTTCACTATAAAATTTTTTATCGTTTCTAATCTAGCCCTAACTGGGTCATAAGTCCAAGGGGTAAGTGAACCATCCTTATTTTGAATTAATTTTCTTTTTTCTATTACTAATTTATTTTGGGCAGTTTTGAGACATTGATCCCAATGCCTTCGTAATCCGCTAGTACCGACTTTCTTCAGATCACAAGTGAACCACTGAGTACAACCGGAACATTGGGCTTTCTTTACACCATCTATCATTCTCGGTTCCCCATAATGGTCCCATATTGTAGCTATTTTTCTATTTTTGCTCTCTGGTGCAACCGTACTAAAATTTGTAGACGCTTGTTGCGATTGTTAAACTTGATCATTAATTGGTGGCGGTTGTACCGATTGTAAGGCTTCATTGAGGCCAACATTATCACCACCATCATCACTCAATTGATGATCAATCGGATGCTCTATTGATATCATTTTGATTAACAAAAAGTATATAATTGTAAGTAAAAAAATATTAATATAAAAGAAAATGTTACTAGTATGGCTTGGAGGGTGGAGAGAGTAGCTTGAAGCTTTGATGGAGAGCTTTAATAGAGACCAGAGAGCTTTGATGGAGAACTTTAAGCCTTTAATGGAGACCTTAGAGTTTGAAGCTTTGATGGAGGGTCTTTTATGAGAAATTAAATGGAGAGAAATATATAGTAATTGTGAAAGAAAATGATAGGTGGGGAGAGGTATTTATAAGGGTAGAAAAAAAATCGAAATGGGTGCAACCAATAATTTTTGGTTACACCTAAGTTGCAACCAAGAAAAAAAAGGGGCTGCAACGGCCATATTCTAGCCGTTGCAGTTCCAACGGCTAGAGAGTTGCAGCCCAATGGCTAGTTCTCTAGCCGTTGGAACTACAACGGCTAGAAAGTAGCCGTTGCAGGGAAAAACTATATGACACTTGATTTGACACTTGAACTGTTAACAGCCACATGCAACCCACAATTTAAAGGGGGAAAAAAGGGAAACATTACTTGCACTTGCTTTTTAAGTGATTGCACCGAAGTGAAAAAATGGCTTTGTACTTTAGGGACTTGTGACATGTGAAAACGCAATCTGGGCCATCTGAGTTAAAGTTCATGATCTATAGATCCTTAGTGGGTAATATTGGCACGAAATATAATCTTTATAATGTGATTAAATATAGTCAAAGGATATTATTTGATTCAACGATTGACAACAATAGATCATATGATAAATATCATTTTTTGCTCCAATCTTATCCACTAGGGATTTATAGATCATGAACTTTAAATCAGACAGCCTCGATTGCGTTTTCACATGTCACATATTCCCTAAAATACAAAGTCTTTCTTTAACCTCTGTGAAATCACTCAAAAAGGGTGTGCAAGTAATGGATCCCCCAAAAAAAAAGACCAAAACAAAGCAGGTTGGAAGCTTACAGGCAACCGGTCACCATTGGTTTCTATGGGTTGGTCACCGCCGACTCAATCTCCAATCGGTTTAGTTCGGTGTAGGTTCGGTTTGGGGAGCCGATTCAGGTCTGTTTGAGCCAGTTTGGATCCGGTTCGGAGCGGTTTTGGCCCAATAATGAGTCGGTTTACTCAACCTACCCAATCGGTTTTCGGCTTTCGGCCACCCAAACAGAAAACCTAACCGATTAGAGTTCGATTCCATTTAAGTTGTTTTTGGGCCGGTTCGGGAGGGCTGGTTTTCGGTTGGATTTCAGTGTTCAATCTAGGGTTTACATCCCTACTTTGTAGTACATTATCAAATTTTATTTTACTTTTTTTGACATTTGGTCAAAGTTTGACTTTTTAAAAGTTGATATTTGATCAATTTTTTTACTAGTGTAACCTAGCGATGGATACGAATACTGTTATGTTAATTTATAGGTTGGCAGTAGATTGCCTAATTTTTTATTGGTCAAAGTTTGACTTTTTTTAAAATTAAATTTTCTTTTAATTTTAAAAATTAAATTTTCTTTTAATTTTAAAAATTAAATTTTCTTTCAACATGTAACCTTATATTACATACTAGCATTTACTATGTAACTTTGTACTTTTGTCTTACAATTTTTTATTAATCAAAGTTTTATGTTTGGTCAAAATTTGACTTTTATTAAAAGTAGATATTTGATCAAATTTTGACTCATATAACTTAGCGATGTATATAAATATTATTATGTTAATTTACAATTGGACTTTTGTAATTTGTTGGTACATTGCAAAATTTTCTCTTGGTCAAAGTTGAAATTTTGATCAAAGTTTGACTTGTATAAAAATTTAAATTCATTTCAACATGCAAACTTATATTAGATACTAACGTTTACAACTTTGTTGTTTAGCTTGATATACTTTTATTGATCAAAATTTTGAGTTTGACTTTTTTAACTCTGACTTATGTAACTTGGTAATAAATAGTGATTACTATGATATTAATTTGTAACGTAATAGAATATCATTAAAAAAATTATTTGTTAATTTTTTTACTTTAATTATGATTTTAATAATAATAAAAAAGTCAATCTGTGACTAGTGCAACACGAAGTGATAAGTTAGGTATTTTTCTAAATAAATTTTTTTCTTCTTTTCTCACTAAGTATTTGTTCAAACTAACTTCTACTTTTATAAAAGTAGAAAATATATGATCCAAACTTAAAAACTCATTTTCAAATTCATTTTCAAAGATACTAATCAAACAAGAGAAATCAATTTCCAATGAAAATAATTTCTCAAACACACTAATCAAACGGTGGAAAATTCATTTATAGAGGAAATCATTTCCCAAGAAATCAGCTAAGAAATTGATTTCATTTCCTCTTTGGAGTTTCATTGCTATCAAACTGGGCCTTAAAGTAGATTAAAAATTTTCCTTTAGGTTCAAATGGTTATGTTAATTGGACAGTAATGTTTATTTGTCTTTGATCTTCTAATCATGTAAACTTGTTTTTCTTCTTTGCAAATGTATAATGGAGTGACTTCTAGATGTTATTGTTTTGATCTCACCTTTTGATGCTTCTGCTTCTGGCGTTCTGTTCAATGAAAGGGATCAACAAATGGACTTGGGATGGATTTCATAAGGACTACTATGTTGTCTTTGAAACGTAAGATAGAGGATTTTTTTTGGGTAGCTCTGTTCACACTCACGAGTTAACTGAAAGCACCCACGTGTGCAACCCCTTAAAAATTGTTGATTAGGTCAGATCAGAC
Source organism: Chloranthus sessilifolius (assembly GCA_021018995.1). Lineage (NCBI taxonomy): Eukaryota > Viridiplantae > Streptophyta > Magnoliopsida > Chloranthales > Chloranthaceae > Chloranthus > Chloranthus sessilifolius. The sequence goes on along the minus strand of CM037584.1, from coordinate 49,509,925 downwards.
AATGAAAATCTTGTTTCTCCGATCTTCCACACAATGGACCTTGAGACCATGTCGCACCTAGCAAACGATCAATTTTTTATTCCACCTGTCACATATCCCCAAAAATGCACCTTGTGTGCAATGGCACACATCACGCTCAAACGTGATTTTAAGGCCATATTTTGGGGATATGTGACATGTGGAATAAAAAATTGACCGTTTGATAGGTACGACATGGTTTCAAAATCCATTTTGTTGAATATCGAGGTGAAACACGTCTCCATCGTCTGATCCAAGCCAATTAATCGGTGTTAAGGGGTCTCTGACATAGGTGCTTTCAGAGAACGTGTGGGTGCGTTTAGAGCTACCCTTTTTTCCTGCCCAGAATTTCCATGTGTGTGAGTTTTGCGGTATTATCTCCCGCGGTAATTGGGTGACTGATGCAGTGCAAATCATGATGGACGAATACATGGAGGCCCTGGATCAATGTAGGTTCACTCGAGGTTAACATAGTAGGGATTAGTAGAATTTTGGGTTAGACATTAGTAAAAATTATGGACCCAAACGTCAAACAATTGCTCCGACTCGTTTGAGCGAGATCGATGACGAGTTGAGCAAGAACTCTCTACCCAAACTCACTCAAGCGACATCGATTCTCTCTCGAGCGAGAATAAATAGAAAGATTGGACGTGAGCACTTTGAAGACTCGCTCGAGCAACAACCAAGCTCACTCGAGCGACCTTGCATGGAAGCCACACACGGAGTTTAATTTTTAATCGAAAATTTATGTTGTAGTTTTCTTTTAGACTAGGAGTCTTGCTAAATTCGATTATATGCTTAATTAGGGATTTGTTTGCCTATATAAAAGTATTGTAAATACAATTTTAGGGAGTTATTGAAATATTTTGAGGTCTTTTAGAAATCTTTGTTTCCCGTTTCTCTTGGTATTCGTGTGAATCAACAAAAAAGGTAAATGTTCATTAGAGTTATGACATTTCTGTTTAGAAATCAACAGTTATAGTGGAAGGTTGCGGCGAGCGCTACATCAATTGGTATCAGAGCATTAAAATCCAGAAATCGTTTCTACACCATAAAGCCTAGACGTAGTGGTCGCCGGGAAGTGCTTATACACAAAGTGCATGAGCGTGATGATATCGCCCGATTGACACGACAGATGGAGACACTCACGACCCAAGTAGCAGCTTTGACGGCCAGGGATTTGAATGGTTAAAATCATTTTTTATTTAAATTTAATAGGTAAGTTGTTGGACTCTAACCTGCGATGGTGAGATTACAATATTATCAACCTTCTATTGTGCTGCAGGCCCAAGCCCAAATAATAAAAATCATTCATTGAATGATCAAACAGTTCAAATCAATCAATAAATATCATATTAGTCATAGAATGCTCAAGCGTGGTCATAGTGACAAATCTCCTTAGAAAGGACTCGATGCTTTTATATTTTTTTTCCCAAACCAGTAAAGTATGAGAACAAGACCTCCCAATAAAGGATGGATGCCTCCGATATCCTCAATCTCAGTTGAGATTACGAGTTGTTAAAGTAATCAACTCCGATCCTTATAAGAGAGTCAACACTCCGATTTGCTCGAAACTAATATGATATTATAAACGGTCCCCTTATAAGGGATTGAAGGCGTCCATAAGGGGCAGACCTTACTTGTATATTAATTGAAGTTTTTATTTCTTTACATAATTTAGTAGGCCATTCTACTCTGAAACCAAGAGTCAAACTTTCTTTTGTATAAGGTTCTCTTTTTAATTAATATTACTAGAGCGGTAGAGCCTGCCTGAGTGTATTTAAACATATAATAACAAAGCTTCTTGTGAGAGAAATCTCTCCATAAATTAATTCACAATATGGTAGCAGAAAATATCTCTTAAAATTAGTCCATAATATGGTAGGAGAAAATCTCTCCTAATACTAGTCCGAAAATAAGTGAGAACTCCTCCTAGGGTGGCCTTATTTTCACCGGTTTTTTCTATGAAGAAAAACACATTTAAATCATTAAAATCGTTGACTGCTGGATGAGGCGATGAAGATTGTTTTTTGTCCAAATCTTCCACACAATAGATATTCAGATCATGATACACCTATCAGATGATCAGATCTACTGATAGTTTTATCAGTAAGGAAGGCTTCCATAAGGGGTAAGCCCTACTTGTCATCATAGCAATGGACTCGATACCCTAATTCAATCACAACCAATATGGTATGATAATCCGATCCACGATAATTGTTGTGTGACATGTAAACTACTTAGAAGGGATACAATTGCTTCCTTCCCTCAGTTAAATCACTTGGACTCCTTAGAGGGGATTTAAAGTGTCAGACAAAGACACCAAAGCTCAATGACGAAGGAGGACACCTCGCATCCACTTATAACAAGTTTTACTTTCATTTTGTTTTAAAATATATACATGGTTCTTACTATTTACAATCACACACCGGAAAATCATAATGAGCGGACCTCAAATAGCAGACCAATAATGGACTGCTTACGTGGTGTGATATAAGTGACTGGCCTGACCTGCATTATTGAGACCCACTGTGCTTGCGCTGCGCCATGTAAGTGATCAATAAAATGGTCTATTGTTAGCGGTCTGCCATATATTAGTGTCAATAATCACACATATGACTCAAAATTGAGAAGGTGGGAATTTTTATGTGATTATTGACACTAATATATAACTCAAAATTGATAAATGCCTCTCCAACTTTTATAAATGAAATTTACTTTCTACACAAATTTATTGTATACAATCGCACATAACTTATCTAATGAGAAGAGTCGATCCCAATTGATAAATGCCTCGCCATCGAGGTCACAGCCAAATATGGTACCCATGCAGAAACCCTATGAGTTCAACCAATTGAATGAATTTGACAATCCAATTAAATTTGGTGTCTTGATAATGAAATAAAAGGGCAATGGTCAGGTCCAATTAGGTTGAATCAGATTTGGAGTTCAATCACATCTGCAGCCCTTAAATATGAGAGAATCTTGACTTTCATGCTTTTCATTCGGTGTGCAATGCATTCAAATTCAGACCATTCGAAGTGATAGAGTGAAGATATGTTTATGAATATATGTGTAAAAGGAAATTTGAGACTAACCCCATATAAATAAAAAGGAGAAATCTCTTAAAATGGTTGGACATATCCATCAAAGGTCACATATGGACCCTTTTTACCAAGGATTGCAATGTTACCCGCATAAGAAAACAAGAGAAGAGGAAAACTAATAAAAACCTAAAGGGATGTGGTGAGAGATGACATGAAAGATTGCCAAGTTATAGACAACTTAGCATTCAACAGCAATGAGTGGAACAATAAGACTCGCAAAGCCAACCTCAAGTAGATGAGAAAAGGCTACAAGGATATTAACATCATCCACCCAATTAGCTTACTGCACAAATAATCACATTTGAGCGTGATGTGGCCCACATGATATTTGAGTCACTTTTTTGGGGATCTGTGACACGTGGAATATAAAACTAAAAGTCTAATGGTACACCCATGATGTTAAGATCAATCTATGGAAAATTGAGATGAAAATCGAACTCCATTGTCCGATTCAACGGAATCAATGGGTTTACAGCATAGGTGCCAACATAGCTACCATGTATAGAATTTATGCTATATAGAGTTGACAACTTGACATGACCTTTGGGTTGGATCAGGCTGTTAGGCAGGTCAAGTGGACTTGACCTGTTGTTAGCCCTAGATTTGAACCATGGCTAGGGTCTCAACGAGTCAGGCTTGAGCCTGGATCGACCCAAAATAGACCAGGTATGAGCTTAGGTAGGTAGGCCCGAATAAAAAATAAGTCTGGCCCAGCCATAACCTCAAGGGATTAGGCGAGCTGGCCAGGTACCTGCTTCCAAAAGCAGGAGACCTGAGTTCGAATCCCCTCCCCCCCCTTGAGTTCACCCTAGGGATTTATATCTTGTGCTGACCCGACATGTGCTAATTTGGGGTGCGCATGGCCCCCTGAGATTAGGTGGGTGTTCTAAGAGGCCCGGATACTCAGGTTATTTAAAAAAAAGGTCTAATGTGGCCAGATTAATAATACCAATTGGTCTGGGCATGGGCTAAGTCCATCAATTTAAGGCCCGGTCCGAAGCCGGCCTGGGCCATTGAGACCCCTAACTAATGCAACACTTTTAGGCCTTGTTCAGGTGTTTCCTGGCTTTTCCCAGAAATCTCTGAATCCTGATAACTTAGAATCCTGTTGATTATTATCAGACTTTGATTCCTGCCTTTTCCTACAATTGTTCTTAAGTTGCCTTGATTCCTGGCTTTTCTGAGGAAAGCTAATTTGTCATTTGTTCTTAAATTTTTCTCCGAAAAGCTCAAAATTGAATGAATGTGTGGTTATGCTACCATCATATGAATGTTAATCATCGGACTACTTGTAGTACTCGTATTTCATTAAAAATATTTGGGTGACCAATCCATGCGAGGTTGGACTTATGTGAAGGATTTTTTTAAACATAATTTCTCGACACTATTCTCATAACACCAAAAACATTATATATATATACACATATCAAATACAAATTAGAAACTCATAAAAGTGTCTTAGCCAATATTGTTAATAGAAAATGATGAGGTTCACTAGCCCAAATACATTCAATCTCGGGTTGATTGAAAAGCCAAAATAAAGAAATACAAACTTAAAAATGAACTACGAAAAGTGACATATAACATCAAAGATGGCTATGAGGATGCATCGTCGCCATCCTCATCCTCCAAAGAGTATGAGGCAGTCATCATCTGTCTGGGAGAACCATTATGATTGTCCCAACTAGCATCACAAACATGTTGTATTAGAGGCTCCCAATCAGGGTCTAGCTCATCCTCGGACTCCATCATGAGGTCGAAAATATCGACCTTTGAGTCAGAACTGAGAACTACTGGGTTAATTACAAGCCCCGGTGGTCGAATTGCCTGCGGTACGTGTCGCAGGGGTGGTGCACGAAAGGGATGACGGGCTGGTGGGTTTTGAAAAGTGCCTCGAATTTCTGGTGCCCGAACGTGAGGACAATTCCCAAGAGGCAAAAGTGGAAATAGAGGGCATTGGGGGAGACGGTGCGGTTGTGGCCCGTGTTGAAGGGGATCTAGGTCTATTACTTTGATCCTTCTTTTAGTCGGAGGCGTAGGCCGCGATAATAATGACCCTATGCATGAATTCCCTGAACCCGGAGTTCTGGACATACTGCCAAAACTTTAGAACATTACTATTATGTTGTTAGAAAATTAGTACTTGTAATATTTCAGTAAATATTATTTAATCAATCTTCAAGCATCTCATACACCATTGAATGGTTGTATCATTACATTCTTTCAATCACATATACAAACAAAAGAGTTATAGTAAATAAAATAGCAAGTTGTGTAATAAAACTATAATGACATTGTACATAGACACTCTCAGCCTGATTTATACGTACTACTCGAGGATTGTCCGATTCATGGGGAAGTGGGGGGGGGGGGGGGTTCGTCATGTGATATGACAGGTGGTTGGGGAGGATGGGGTGGATGGTATATCGCAATAGAGTCTCCTCGAATATGGTGGCGTTCGTTGATAGTACAATTATCCGAGGGGATATTTATATACCTTTGAAACTCGTTGATCGCTTCCTCTTATGTTCTGAACGACCTATGATAGGCCCCTAAGAACCCTGTGACTTCTTGTGAGCAATCCTCCCATGTTCAATAAATACTAGGTCTCCTACCAATGAAAGTGACTAATATTTACCCATTACATCTGAGAAAATCTACTCAAATTTCAGTTAACTTATTATTATTATTATACTAAACAAAAGTAATGTATTAATATTATATTAAATTAAGAATATAACATGCATAGAGCTTAATAGGTCAACGTGATTGTGCTGCCTACATTATGTTGGCTATATTTTCCTAAATGTGGCCATCCATTCAAGATTTGTTGCAGTTTGAGTGTTGTGAATGTCGGGGTCTGATTCCTCAACTAAATCATCTGAGGGTTCCACTTCGCGTTGCTCGGACCATTCCACAAAGAAAGGATCGTCTTCATCATACATTCTTATGTAATTATGAAGTATACAACATGCAGTGACTATCCTCACTTAAATTTTAATGGGAAATTTTATTACGATTTTTAGTATTGGGAACCATTGTTTAAATACCCCGAAAGTACTTTCCACAACGTTGCGCAAGGAGGCATGTCGCTTATTGAAAAGCTCTTAGGGAGTGACTGGGGGATTTGAGCTACTAAACTCTTGAAGATGGTATCTTACCCCATGGTACAGAGAAAGAAACCTCCGCATGTTAAAATACCCTCCATCAACAAGGTAGTATTTTCCTTGTGACATATGAAGCCTATTGAGGGGCCTCGACAACGCACTTGTAAGAACTTTTGAGTCAGGACTAGAGCCCTCCCATCCGAGGAGAACATATCGAAGCTCACGGAACACATAACATTTTGTGATGTTGCTTGCTTGCGATTTCGATATCGTTGCGAGTCTCTCTACGAAATGAAAACATCTACATGTGTACCATCGATGGCTCCTACAGCATCCTTTAACCAAAGATACACCCAAGGCTTGTTCAAAATCTCAAGGGGCGCGATGCTCATAGCTTGCTTCACAAAGTCAGAATAGAGATCCAAAATAGCGAGAAGTACACTATTAAAGGAGAGGCTAATAGTTGACCCTGAATGCTGAAATCTATCTTGCATAGCCCGATTTTTTTTATTTTGAGCTACTGTATAAAGGAAAATTGTCACGACCTCCTCGACCATCATCCTTTATGCATCTTGTAGGAGACCCCTTGACCTCAGTCCATTACATAAACTCTTAAATGCAGGTGTACACATGCGAAAGAATTCATATGCAATGTCCGAATGGCCGTTAAGTGTCTCTGTCACATATAAGGGTCTAGTGAGGATAGAGTTGTGTCGTCGCCGCCTTTCAAGATGGAGTGTCGTATAGTAGGCAGTCACAATGATGATGAAACCCACTATTAACATGATGATCAGTTCTTCATCGAACGTGATGGGAGGTGTCATTACACCTAGCAATTTAAGGATAATGCGGAGTAACAAACAGTTAGAAGTCTATTTTAAATAGTTACAAATAGACAAGCCTAATGAGGTGGCCACGACCTCCCAAGCAACGTAAATAGGTACGCTTGGTGATGACTCGGGTTCATCGCGATGACTACTTCTGCCAATCGGGGACTAGTTTGTTCCACCCTAACACATAGTTCTATAAACATAAGCATATCGATAAAGTTGTTTACCTTCATTTCCTCTAATATCTCTATAAAGCTACTGTACTGGTTGGTCGGGACGTGACATTGAGTTACAAGAGTGTCAAGAGATGTTTGAAACCCTTGCAACTATTCAAGTAGACCATCAGAAAGATCACAACTCTTTCTTTTCGTCCTAGAACCGGAGGTAGAGGATCATGTTGGGCGGGTTCTCATGGATGGGCTTGGACCACTCTCCGCTGTGTAGGGAGATTGCGTATGACCGAATGTCTGTTGGTCTATTCGATTACCGGATGATACGAGTCACCACTATCATCACCACCTAGTAGAACGGTGGGTTGTTCCTCTTCACGAGGATCCATTGGGTGAAACTCCTCATGCCCAGTGTATGTGGAATTTTCGAATAGAAGGCACAAACTTTTATAGTCTTGCACTGTACGGCCTCGATAGGTTGTTGCCCACCCATAACCTTAGAGTCAATTAAGGAATAAGGAACATAGTTATTAAGTGAAGATAAACATCCTATTACATAAAATTAACGTGATTTGTAAGGTTTTTGAATAACTAGCTGGTCGATTGCAAAAATTGTCCCAAATATCGGGCTCTGCAAGGACCATCTTCGCATGGTGGTCCTCTCATCCGAAACCACTAGTTTCTATGATGCATTTTATCTGATTGATGATTTTTCACAGTCCTCAAATGATTGTAACACTTATCTTTAGTGAGTTCCTCCAGTTTATTTTGAAAGTAATGGTAAGTCCTTAACTTCATAGCCATCTCTGGACAAACATTCTTTTGTCAGGACCCGTTAGCCAATTTCCTTTGTAGATGGTATTGTTCGACCAACTCTTTGATGAATGCATTCTCCATCTCCTCATCCCACGAATAATTTTTCAATGATTTCGTAGTGGCCTTTTGTTTTCCTTCACGATCGGACATACTAAAAACTTATGTTCAAAACACACAATTAGAAGTTTCATACAGTAGGCACCAATGAAGTTTGGGCTCCGACATTAATTTAAAACTAAAATATTTGTATAAATCAGTGGGTCCTTCTCCTGATGGGGTTCATCAAACAGTAGGCCCCAATGAAGTTTGTATGGATTTCCTTCAAAGGCATGCACCCATAAATTTAGTCTTCAATAGGGGGTGAACAATAATACACCCCTACATACGGACTCACAAAGTTGTGGACTATAGTAGGTTAGTAAGATATATACTATAGGCAGAGCTAATACCAATTGTATTGCTGCTATCTACTACAGTCCACATGGGGTTCATATAAGAGTATATTTACAATAGCAGGTTTTATAGTTAACTACATTAGTAGACTATATGTCTACTGTTGCAATACAGTCCACCCACACCAAATTTCGGACATAAAGTATACAATGCAACTTGTTTTAAAGCATTACAAATTTAATATGACGAATAGCCTGTCCATCAATGACAAAAACCCACCTGCTTATTCTGTTGGTTGGAGCTCTAGGATTTGTAACGTCGTCTGCTTAGCTGCCAAAGAAAGAAAAGACTTTATAATATAAACTACAATATGCAGGATTAATCATTGATACGTATCAGCCATTTTTTTTTATTTTTTTTTTAAATCATGTTCAAACGGTCATATTTTTCAAGAATATTTCAGTTTTGCATGATCGTTTGCTTTAATTTGAATCCCAAAATATGGGTTTTGTGTTGTTCTTTTGCTTTAGTTCCAAGAATATAAATCCCAGCGGTGTAACTGGATAATGATTTTCCTGAGGATGGACAATATATAATATTTAAGACCTCTACACATGATCATATAAAATTCATTAGCGCCCCATATAATTTTTCAGTAATCTATAATTGTGTGTCATGGATTACTAATTTTTAACTTGGTATAATCCATTAGTAGCCTTAGTTTTCATAATATGTTATAGGAGCAAAACTTCGATCCTAATTCTTCACGTCCCATCTTAGGAGATTCTCTAAGACCTGTTGGGTGTTGATGCTCATTGATACTCTATTGATGTTTGCAACCAGCTCATCACATGTTTGGTGAGAGGTATGTTTGCAATCAGCTCATTAATACTAGAATGACCATAAAACTGCACAAAAAATCTTCCTATCACAACAATAAAAGATCTAGAGAGCAGCATTAATGGGCTTCAATCAGAGTATATAAGGTCGGTTTCACAGCACTTTTTCAGTAACAGTAGTCATTAAAGAATCTAAAAAAGACAATAATTGACACGGTAAAAGAGACTCCAAATTCTCGAGAGAAATCATAGAAAGCAGGGCTCTCAGTCCCTCTTTTGTTTCTCTCAAAAATCCTCTTTCATTCATAAAAAACTCACAAGCTATTCAGAAATCTGTCCAAGAGCTTACGATATATAGAAATAAAATAACAGGAAGTAAACTACTAATTGCTTCCCTACCTTTTCTGATTCTAGAAAAGTAACATAAACTAATAAACTTACCTTCCTAGTTCCTACTTATAAGGACTCTGGGAACTTTCAATTGAAGATTTTTCTTTACTCCAAAATAACCAAGAAGTTCCCCTCCCAAAATTTTGGAGACGGCCACTTTCTCAGGACTCTTGAAATCACACAAAAATTGTACTTTCACATGGCTTGGGATTACCAAGACTCCTACTATTTTTGGATTTAAAATCTTAAGAAATCATCAACTTCAACTCATGAGACTTAAATCTGCCCATAAATACAGCTGTCAAATGATCCCCATCTTAGTCAAAATTATGGACCCAATAATCCCAATTATTAAGTTCCAACGAAACCTTATCTAAATCAAACTTCTGGGCCTTGCTAATGTCTCGAGTCTAACCCCTTCAAAACTAATTTTCTGCCCTGTTATGAACCTTCAACTATACAAATTTCTGGACTATATTAACATAGATAATGCCCTGCATCACCAACTCATTGACAACCCAAGCATTTGGTTGTCAACTACAAGGTTGGAGGTGTAGGCATGTTTTCTTGGGTTCTGTATTGATCTGACTATTTGAACCTTGGCATATATTGGATAGTCCTAATCTGAGTTAAGTATTGGGTCTACCTTCACATCTCTTGATGGTTTGTGGCTCTGTATTTTTTTCATTTATCTTTTTAATAAAATTCCTTATCGATTGAAAAAAAAGAGGTGAGAAGATGAAATGAGCTCCATGAGGTGTGATACCCATACTGCAAAATGTGCAAGTAAAGCTACCCACAAAAAGATTTGAGTAACATAAAAAATATGGTACTCTGGAAAGCATGCAGCTTTTGACTTCAAATAAAGGGGATCATAATGCATCACATTACTTACAAGATCAACGTCTGCAGGGTTATCAAAGCCCCAATCAAAGACTTTGCGCAATTGAGGGAACTCTTTGATGGCAAACAATATTAGAGCTATTACAATCCCCTATAAAAATAATAATAATAATAATTAATTAATTACAATAATGCAGCTAAACATGGGTTCATCCTCTTCTTTCATGAACTATGTTCTAAAAGTCCAAGCATTTTGTACAATTGTAAGAGGATGTGTAACCATAGGAGGTTAAAATTTCTACAAAATAAGACATGACCTGATCAACCATATTCCAGAATTATACATTAATTTTAAAATTCATTGTAGCTAATTTGGTTTTTCAGAAATGAGAAATATGAGTGGTCACTCTAACTTGGTTTTGAAAAATTAAATGAGAGAGAGAGAGAGAGAGATGAGAGAGTAGAGTTTTCCATTATAACTATTTTTAATCAACAAGTAATTGAACAAATCGTGTTTTAATTGATCCAGTCACAATTAAAACGTAGAAATTTTTTTTAAAAATTGTGACTTCTTCAGTAACTTTGGGACTACGTTGATTTGGAACATAACCAGACTCAAAAATAAAAAAATATAAGAGATAAAAAATGCTTAAATCTTAGGCATAGTCTAAAATGTAGCAGCTGAATCCAAACTAAGAAATTTTGTGCAGAATTAAGGAGCAGAAAGGAAGTAAATTGAGATTAAATCTAACATTTTCGAACTCTTTATTTTGTGTCTATGTTTTATGTTAAGTCTCCTTTTTCGCCCAATATAATAAGTTCTTAGAAATTCACAAAATGGTTGTGGTCTCATGAGGAACAGGGGATAAGGATAGAGTAGACCATACTAAAATGGGTCCTACTTCGATGACAGGGAATAGAGCAACCAAGCTAACCAAACCTGAGAAGATGATGATGAGGAAAGTGAATGGGTAACCTTGAGACCAATTTTAGGGCAATAACCACAGTATGAACAGTAGATTAAGTCCACTATGCACCATAAATGATTTCAACTCTCACTTATATACGATGAAATTGGTCATTGATTGATACTAAAATCCATCACAAATCAGCCACAATAATATAGAACTCCTTGCTGTTCACAAAAAAATCAAAAATATGTCCAAATAGCCACGAGTTCATCAACAAGAATAATAAGCTTCACTAAATCTGAACCTAGTAGCAGCCCAGACCCAAATTGCTCTAGAAGTATCAATAAAGCTTGGTCAAATCTAAACCAAACATCATGAGACCACAACCAAATGATAGATCTGTGCATTATGATACAAAACCATCCAAGAAACATTAGAGAAGCTAAAAGTATAGGAAATTGTTGTGAATTTGCAACATACAAGAAATCTTTGAAATTTGAAGTATACAAATTTATATATAAAAAAGGCAATATCAGAAGATTCTAGGAAGAAAGTTGGAAATTGTGAATTATTCAGAGAGTGCACAAATTCATGATTTGAAGAAAATCGACAAATTTCAAAAAAATATTCAATGAAATACTAGGATTTGAAAATTTTGCAGTGATGATAAAAAACCTCGATTTGGGAAAAAATCTCGGTAAAATTTAAGGAAAAAATGGGGGAAAATATTTGTTGATGCATCTAAATATTAGAGGGAAAAAATAAATTAAGATCCTCAAGCCATCTTCAAATATGGGAACGATTCAATGGTGACTTAGATCACCATATTATGGCAATGTCGTTTAAAGCAAAAGGTGAAGGGGTCTATCCTTGTCTAGGCTTACCTAGTTGATCTGCTATACATATTTTTGTATGATTACCTATACAAATGCATATATAATTATATATTTAAGTAATAAAGCAGTTAACTAATACAAATACATACTAATATTCATTAATTCATCAACCATGATCCATCTAATATAAATGTTGAAGTTTCATATATTCATCGATAATCATCATCCATTGACATTCAAGTATTTAACACAGTACAAAACTACAATTCTTCATAGCATATGCTACATATATATATGCAAACACACGCACACAACACATAGTAAGAAATTGAAAAACATCCATGGACCAACATGGTAATTTGAAACAAAGTAATTCACAACCATGGTTCAAAATTTTGGCCAATAATTCAAATTATCGGCTGAAATGTTTCGGTTTCAGTCCCCACCAAAACTAAATTTTGAACTGAAATTTCGGTAAAAAATTATATGGAGGGGAAATTATTGGCCGAAATTTTGGTTCAAATTTTCGGTTTCATTTATGCCCGAAACTGAAAACGAAATTGCAATTTTGATCCTTGTTCACAACCACAAGTCTATAATACACATTTCAAATCTTAATACCTGAACTTTGATGCTTGAACGTTCAAGCCTTAATTGAGATTTTTGAACTTTAAGGATTTAAACATCTATAAGATCTGTATCTTTTCTGTTTTCTACGATGCTATTTCATTGTCGTTGGAATCATGATACTGCACACTTCTTCATTTATTTCCCCCATAATCAATCTCCTCCCCCATGTCCCTGTGATAATTTCATTTGAGACCATGGATGCCCTAATAGTCATATCAACACCCAACCAAATAAGGTCCTCTAAAGCTATCTCAATCATCCCCTTCTTGTGCAACACTCCTATTTTGTGGATGGAAATTAGGTTGATAGCATTATGTTGTAGGAAACTGTCAGTGGAGGAAAATTAGGTTGATAGCGTTATAGGAATTTCTCATAGACATGAATTGAAGTAACAAACATGGTTATTTAATTTAATTTTTTACCCCCTCAATATGTCTCTCTTTTTGTTGTTCCTACAAATTTATGATCAAATTATATTAGCCAAGTCATTCATTGCTTTCCATTCATTTCATTAGTGCATTTGTCATTCAAATCTGTAATAAAAGAGTCCAAATTTACAAAAAATAAAAGAGATCAACCAAATCAAGAATAAAAAATAAAAGAGCCCAAATTTACAAGTAAAACACATCACCTAATTTGTAGGGGCTTACCTGAGTAGTGAGATTGGGAGGATGTGAAGTCTCTGCAAGCACAAGGCATCCATTTATATAGCCATCAACCCCTCCCCAAAGATCAACCCAATCCATCTAGCTCCAAATTTTCAACGTAGCTGTAATGGCTATGCACCTAAGTTCTGCATAGAGCCACAACTTTACCATCTATATCTAACCTAAAACCCATCGATTTCCCCCTCTAGATTGTCATTTAGTACTATTAAACCTATGATATTCACAGGTGTTGCAATCTGAGATCGTCAATGGGCATTAGCGACAAACCCTATGGCAGCATTGTCTTGTCTCTTCAATGGAAAAGGCACAAGTAGAAACTATATTAGAACAGAGGAGCAATGGCTATAGAGGAGTTGTTGTGCTCTTTTCAGGGTTTAATGGTTTTTAAACCCTCAAGACGATGTTGGCTCCCGCGCTCAGAGAAAAGCTTTAGTACATATGGTGAGAGAACTATACAAACCATTTGCTCCGATTCGGACCTTTTCTGCGAAGGTTGGAAGAGGATGTGTCGCTTTCGCTCGGAAAGGGCTTCTTCTCCGTGGGGTCCACCTCAACTTGCGAACAAAGGACAAGCTCCGAATCGCCTCCCTTTCGAACGCTTTCTGCGTAGAAACGAGCTTTCTGTTGTTTCCTTATGGAGATCTTTATACATTATGCATTACTGAAGAGGTTCACCATTTAAATTTTTGTAACTTCGTTGCGCTAATTTGTATGTCGGGGAGGGCTTGTAAGAAGACAGTTGCTCCTACCGCCTTCAACCAGTAAGTTTGTTCTATCCATCAGTCCACCTCTTTATTACTTTGTTTCGTTGTCTCCGCCAAAATTTAAAACAAATCAATGGTAAAGACGCAACATAAATGTATTTTTTCCAAAACCCATGTCTCAAATTCCTTTCTCACATCTCAAAAACCCCAAATCAATCATCTTTTACAGTAGATTACCTCATAAACTCATGTGATTTGTCACCAGAAGCAACCATTTCAGCTTCCAAACAAATCCAACTTAAAACAATAGAGAAGCTAGATTCAGTACTCAAATTCTTCAAGAGCCATTGATTCACCAATGCCCACATCTCAACTTTTATCAGTAGGTGCCTAACCCTCCTCTTAGCCAAGCCAGACAAAACCCTAAAGCCCAAAATTGATTTTTTTAATGGTTTGGGCATTTTGTCGCGAAGATCCTCTCTTCGAACCCCTCACTCTTGAAAAGGAGCTTAAACAATCAAATCATTCCTGCATTTGATTTCCTCAAAAGTTTCCTTCGTACCGAAGAAAATGTCCTCGACGCCCTCAAACGCTCGCCCTATCTTATTCATTGCAATCTACATAAAAAGATAATACCCAATATATCTATCTTGCAGAATCACGGTGTACCCGACTCATTGATTTCAAAATTGATCATCCCCAATCCTAGAGCACTGGCACTTAAATCCGACCAGTTTAATGAGGTTGTTCTGAAGGTTAAGGAAATGGGTTTTGACCCCTTACACTCAAATTTTTTATGGCAATCCGTGTAATGTCCGTGATGAGCAAATCGACATGGGAAAGGGAAATGGAGGTTTATAGGAGCTTGGGTTGGTCTGATTACGAGATTCTTTCTGCGTTCAAGAAACAGCCAATGTGTATGATGTCATCGGAGAAGATGATAAGGAAAATATTAAATTTCCTTGCAAACGAGCTAGACTGGGAGCCATCTGTTGTTTCCAAAGGCCCCAATATTCTATTGCTTAGTCTCGAAAAGAGGCTTATTCCAAGGTGTTCGGTTTTGAAGATTTTGATCTCAAAGGGTCTGCTTAAGAGCGATGTCATATATGCTGGATTTTCGTATCATCTGAAAAGGAGTTCTTGGAGAGGTTTGGGAACAAGTATCAAGAGCAAATTCCTGAAGTATGTGATGCTTACCAATGTAAGATAGGACTTATAGGGTTAGTTAGCAGTTCCGAGTCTTCTGAAATTGTTGATGGGATTAACAAATTGTAGCATCTTCAATTAATACTTAAAGTAGATTAAATTTTTTTCATCACTACGTCAAAAATACATGAAATAAGACTGCCAAAAGCCGTCTTATTTTAAAAAGGAAGGCTGCCTAAAACCGTCCTTACGTCCGTTCTTTTTTCCGACGTCTTAAATATATAAGACAATCCTAAACCATCTTATATTCCATAAATAAGACTGTAGGGAATGAGTGTTTTCAGCAATCCTAATATAAGACGATCTGATGCCGTCACATATTAACCACTAAAGACGAGCACTGACCATTTAATAAGACAGCTCATGACAGTCTCTAATAAGTCGTCCTTTATTTAGAGACGGTCATGACTTGTCTTTTTTATTATACAGACAGTCCTTTAAAAACCGTCCTATTTGAATGACGGTTCAAATAGGACGGTCTGGAACCGTCATATTTTTTAAATTTTGGGGGAAACAAAAAATAAGACAGTCTTAGACAGTCATTTTTTTTAAAATCGTAATAAAAAAATTATTTATAATAAAAAATCACAAATGAGTATAATAAAAAGTTTACTACTACAAATTTACCACACACACACACACACAGTGGACCAAGTTCTTATAAGATGGAAGCCCACATCCATAACATATCTGAATTCAAGTTCAATCTGAAGGCCGCAGTTGGTGAAGAGTACATATCATTATGGTGACATTATTTTTTTTTTAGTGATAGTGAGAAGTATCAAAACAGTAATGAATAAAAGAAATGATAATGAACAACTTAAAGTTCATTGACAAATATCTTCGTTAGCTATCGAGTATGGGGAGAAGATTTTACTAAATTAGGTTAGTCCAAGCTACACCTATGTTTCGAAGAAGCTCTAAATCTAGCATATATAGCACCAGGGGTAAAGGCAGCAAATTTTTCCTACTGTACATTAACCTGCTGCTTACACATGATACCCCCCATCTCATAAATTCATGTATACATTAAAGGCAAGAGAGAGAGAGAGCTAGAGAGAGAATAAGCTTTAAATACAAGGATAATTACTCCAACAGACTTACGAATCACCTTGCTCAGATTTCAAAGGAGACTTCAAGGTGGCAACACCAGAGGTGGAAGCACAACTACCAATGCGTCTTGTTGACCCACGACGAGTGAATCACTTACCAATCCAACTTCGTCAAAGTTGAGTCTTCCACTGACCTTCTAACTGCTATAGTAATTTAGAGGGAAAAAATAGGGCATCAGCATCATATGTTCGCCAGATAGATTCGGTTTCAAAATTGGCATTAGATTATAATATACCCATTCAAGCGGTTGTTAATGGCACTCAGGTCGTTGGAAGGGCTCTGGCAAGCATGTGTGCTTTCTCCCACACAAGCATAATAACTCCTCGAGTTGTGTGAATTCAGAGCGTCCATCTGCCAACTTAACTTGTCATCCATTTTGTACACAAAATGACTTAGAAACCAAAGGTTATACAACTAAACGAAGAACTAAAAAAAATTCTTTTGTTTTTCTTTACATAAAGTCGCTCAGCTACAACTTTTGGCGACACAAATCCTAATTATCAATGCAGAGAAAGTGACGGTCATTAAAGATTGCAAAGTTTACAAGTTCAAGCCTAGCTTACCCATTAGGGAAAAAAAAATTAATCTGGATATCAAAACTGCAATAAAAAAAAAAACACTCGACTCCTCAAGATCAAGTCTAATTCATACGTTCTTTCATCACCATTGCCTCATGCCATTTATTTGGCGTCAACATCTAGATCCATGCATGAAGCTATTAATAGACAATCAAAATTTTGAAAGATTAAGTGATCACTTGGATGTACATCATTCATGCTAATCTTCTACCACTATGTTGTCACCCAATTTGTAGGTGATGGAGAAAAGTTAATTTTTTTAACCTAAAAAAACAAGTACAAAGCATGTAAGACCAATTAATCACGAAAGAATTGAAATGCCACTGCTCAAACTAAAATCTACAAAACATAACTCTAAAATATTAACCACCAATTGTGAGTTAGTGGAGAAAAAGGTGAGCTGATGGCACTAAGGAGTTTAGCAAATAACAAAGTCAACTAATTATAGAACATGATGTTATTTAGACATAAGGAAATTTCTAGACGAGAAAAAGGATAATGACACGATATCACCAACTAAACTAGTGTAGCAAAGGGTGTCATAAGCTAATCAATGAATGAACAAATGTACCTTCGATGATCTTAGCGGAGACACATAGACATTATGTGCAGCAGAAACCTTCTTGGGAGACATATCAGGGAGAGAAGGAAATGGAGATAACCAAGGTGATCCTAGACATTGACCTATTCAACATCACAGAAGGTCACTCAAATACTAGAAAGGAATTTGGAAGGCGACAATAAAAACCGCATTGACTTAAAACAGGTACCATCATCATTATTGTTGTCTGGAGGAATATGCTTGCTTTTTTTAGTAGCACCACAAGGGCCAAGCTCTACCAGCAAAGGCTTCACGGCTGGAATAAATATCTCATTATAAAATGTAATGATGTCAACATGCTCCTGCCCTGTTTTCTGTTACAAATATATCAGATTAGACTTTTTCCGATAAAAAAAAAACAAGTGAAGCTGAAATAGAATGAGCTAGGCAAAATACCCCATTGCGTCTTGTTGAATGCCAGTCAACAAAGACACTGCGAAAAACTTGTGGTTTACACTGTGGTTGCTTTCTATAACAGTGAATGATTTCCTTAAAGGTCAAGCTTAATTGAGAAATCTGCAGGCAAAAATATGAGATAAGAAAGAATAAAATGAATAAATACATAAAATATCACAAGCATTCACCCACAAACCTTTGCTACTCCATAGAAGCTGCAAAGAATAAGCTGGTCCATATGTCGATTGAAAAAAAGAGCAATTCTCAGACTAAGAATTTGTTGTATTAGCCCGTATACACTCTCCAAGACTTTTTGATATAGTTGTAGTCTTTCACAGAAGCTTCGGAATCTAACAGTAGCTAACTTGATAATTTGTGAAGCACAACAAAGTCACTATGTGAATATGGAAAAGTAAGAACATAAAGAATTATTCCATGATTAAGTTAAAACAACACCCTCTAAATCCATGGCCATAAAGATGGGCCTGTTGGGGGATCCTATAAATAAAATTATTAAAATATTATATTAAAGTTCGTTGGATAATATAAATATTAAAGTTTGTTGACAGTACTATAATATTATTAAAATATTATATTAAAGTTCGTTGCCAGTACTATAATTTGATGGAATTTGCTTTCTTCAAGTTCAAATGATTATTTTAATTGGAAAGTAATGTTTATTTGTCTTTGATTTTCTAATCATGTAAACTTCTTTCCTTTTTCATAAATGTATAATGGAGTGACTTCTGAGATTAAAAATAAAATAAAAATGGAGCGACTTCTGAATGTTGTTATTGTTTCGATCTCACGTTTTGATGCTTTTGCTTCTGGCATTATGTTCAATGAAAGGGATCAACGAATGGACTTCGGATGGGAAGTCGGATTTCATAAGAACTCTTATGTTTGTCTTTGAAATGTAAGACAAACAGGCTATTGTTTTTGGGTGGCTTCTGTTCGCACTCATGCGCTATCTGAAAGCACCCATGTGTGTAATCCCTTAAAAACCATTGATTGGGTTGGATAAGACGATGAAGATCGTGTTTCACCCCAATCTTCCACACAATGGATCTTGAGGCCATGTCGCACCTATCAGACGGTCAATTTTTTGTTCCACCTGTCACATATCCCCAAAAAATGCACCTTGTATGCAATGATACACATCACGCTCAAACGTGATTTTAGGGCCATATTTTGGGGATATGTGACATATGGAATAAAAAAATTGACCGTCTGATAGGTGTGACATGGTTTCAAGATTCATTTTGTTGAATATCGGGATGAAACATGATCTCCATCGTCTGATCCGACCCAATTAATGGGTGTTAAGGGGCCTTTGACATAGGTGCTTTCAAAGAACGCGTGGGTGCGTTTAGAGCTACCCTTTTTTTCTCCCCAAAACTTTCATGTGTGTAAGTTTTGCGGTATTATCTCTCATGGTAATTGGGTGACTGATGCAGTGCAAATCACGATGAACGAATACATGAAGGCCCTGGATCGACGTAGGTCCACTCAAGGTTAACATAGTAGGTGTTGGTAGAATTTTGGGTCAGACACTAGTAGAAATCATGGACCCAAATATCAGAAAATTGCCCAAACTCGCTCAAGCGAGATCGACGAAGAGTTGAGCAAGAACTCTCTGCCCAAACTCGCTAGAGCAAAAATAAATAGAAAGATTGGGCGTAGGCACGTTGAAGACCCGCTCAAGTGACAACCAAGCTCGCTTGACAACCTTGCATGGAAGCTACACACGGAGTTTAATTTTTACTCGAAAATTTAAGTTGTAGTTTCCTTTTAGACTAGGTGTCTTGCTAAATTCGATTATTTGCTTAGTTAGGATTTTGGTTGCCTATATAAAGGTATTGTAAATACAATTTTATGGAGTTATTGAATATTTAAATATTTTGAGGTATTTTGGAGATCTATGTTTCTTGTTTCTCTTGGTATTCGTGTGAATCAACAAGAAAGGTAGATGGTCATTAGAGTTCTCGCATTTTTGTTTAGAAATCAATAGTTCTAGTGGAAGGTTGCGGCGAGCGCTGCATCAGTTGGTATCAGAGCATTAAAATCTAGGGATCGTTTCTACACCATAACGCCGAGACGCGGTGGTCGCCGGAAAGTACCTATACACGAAATGCACAAGCGTGATGACATCGCTCGATTGACACGACAGATGGAGGCACTCATGACCCAAGTGGTCGCTATGACGGCAAGGGATTTGAATGATTAAAATCATTTTTTATTTTATTTTAATATGTAAGCTGTTGGACTCTAACCTGCGACGGTGAGGTTACAATATTGTCAACCTTTCATTATATTGCAGGCCCAAGCCCAAATAATTAAAATCATTCATAGAATGATCAAACAGTTCAGATCAATTCAAATGGTCAAACCATTCAAATCAATCAATAAATATCATATTATTCATAGATTGCTCAAGCGTGGTCTTAGTGACAATCTCCTTTGAAAGGACTCGATGCTCTTATATTTTTCTCCCAAACCAGTCCGGTATGTGCCATAACGGATGGATGCCCCCGATATAATGAGCGGACCTCAAATAACAGACTAACAATGAACCACTTTATGTGTTGCAATATAAGTGGCTGGCCCGACCTGCATTGTTGGGACCCACTATGCTTGCACCACACCACGTAAGAGATCAGTAGAATGGTCTATCGTTTGCGGTCCGTCATATATCATTGTCAATAATCACACATATGACTCAAATTTGAGAAGGTGGGAATTTTTACTCCCAAGTCTAAAGTGAGAAGAATCAATCCCAATTGATAAATGCCTCTCCAACTTTTATAAATGAAATTTACTTTCTACACAAATTTATTGTGTACAACGGCACATAACTTAAAAGTTAGAAGGTTTAAAGAGAAGAGTCGATCCCAATTGACAATGCCTCGCCAACGAGGTCACCTCCAAAACTGGTACCCAAGGAGAAACTCTATTAATCCATGGGTCAAAATCTCGGCCAAAATTTCAACATTTCTGCCTTAAATGACTTAGCTTCGGCTTGAATCGAGCTGCCCCCCCCCCCCCCCCCGTGGAAATTAGAAATTATCGACCGATATCAAATTTCGGCCCATAATTTGAAAAATGAAATTATCGACCCAATTTTTTAATGGGTCGATAATTTGACATTTGAGTTGTGAACTTTTTTTAATGAGGGTTTAAACCCAATTTTTGCAAATAATACCCCATTTCTTCTCTTCCTCCTCTCTCTCTTCCCGACTTACCATTTCTCTTTGCCAGAAACTCGTCGAAACCTCGCCTGATTTATTCTTTAAGGTCTTTTTCTTTTTTCTTCTTATTCTCTCTCTCTCTCTCTCTCTCTCTCAAGGAACGACTCCTCTTTATGGTCTTCCTGCTTCCCGATCTTCTTCTTTCTTCTTCTCTCTCTCTCTCTCTTCTAAAATACTCCTCTTTCTCTCCCTTTTAGATAGGATTTTGATATTAAGTGCACCCAAGTTTGATATTAAGTGCACCCAAGGTTGAATCCCTTTTAGAGGGCTTTAGTTACTTGAATACCATTTTTTTCATCGAAGATTATTTAAGTGCACCCAAGCTTTTCGACCATCAGATTCATTAACCTTCTTGAATCAGAAATGGAGATCACGTTGCCTTTGAATCTTCCACACATTTAATTCTCAAGATCATGATCCACTTATCGTACGGTGAGATGTTGGTTCCATGTAGCAATATCCCAATAACTTTGATCATGAAGTGCCATGAGAAAGGTTCTCAGGTCATTTGAGGATGGGTTTTAAGTGAAATCAATATCTGACCGTATGATTTGTGGGCCAAGATCTCTAGATTTCTTATGAATAAAGTTTGGACGATAAATGATTTACATCATCTGATATAATGCAGCCAATAGATAGTAGCAAAAAGCGCCTAAACCTCTCTATGATTCATAGGGGACAGCGGATCCCGATTTCGGAATCAGGTCGGTATTGTTTTTTAATTTTAATGGCTAATATTAAAGTCTATCAATCGGATGGTTCAGATGAACCATGTCTGCCCTAATTATCGTATATACACGAAAATAGAAAAGTGACCAACTCTCATGGCCGTCATTTCAATGGTGTTTAAATGATCTTACACCATCAATGGATTAAGATGTAAGTGATCAGAACAATCATAGGGATAGATAATAGATTTAAGTGTAATGGGCCCAAAAATAGTGTTTTAGAGAGATTTAAATCATCTACTTGTTGACTATAATATCAACCATTATTTTTTAATTTTAATGGCTGATATTAAAGTTCGTCAATCGGATGGTTCACATGAATCATTTTCTGCCTTAATTACCTTGTATACATGAAAATAGAAAGGGACCAACTCTCCTGACCACCACCATTTAAATGATCTTACACCATCAATGGTTTAAGATGTGAGTGATCATAACAGTTAAAGGGATAAATCATAGATTTAAGTGCAACATGCCCAAAAATATTATTTTAGAGAGATTTAAACCATCCTCTTGTTGACTATTATATCAATCGTTGTTTTTTAATTTTAATGGTTGATGTTAAAGTTCATCAATCGGATGGTTCACATCCACTTATCAGCATGTTTCATCGAGCTGAAATAGTTAGCAACCCATTATTAGTGCATTTATTGGATAAAAAAATACAATCATCAAATGGGCAAAATAACTATTTTAAAATATCACTAGTATATTCGTTGGTGCTCAACCTAACACTTAATACTAATATATTAGCCTCACTAGTTTAAATATGTGTTCTAATAATGTTAAAGAGTTAAAAACCAAAAAAATAAAGTTCGGTAAAGTTCAAAGCATACTTTCAAAAAAAATTTGAAATTTATCGATAATTTGACCGAAATTTGACTAATTTACGATTCAGGTCATCAACGAAACCAAAACTAAAACCGAGATTTTGATTCATGGTTCAATCAATTGAATGAATTTGACAATCCAATTAAATTTAAATTTGGTGTACTGATAATTAAACAAAAGGGCAATGGTTAGCTCCAATTAGGTTTTTGAGTTCAATCACATCTACAGCCCTTAGATATGAGAGAATCTTAACTTTCATGCTTTTCATTCGTTTTAAATAAAAGTGTGCAACACATTCAAATTCTTGATCATTCGAAGTGATAGAGTGAAGATAAGTTTATGAATGAATATATGAAATTAAATTTGCGCCCAACCCCATATGAATAAAGGAGAAAACTCTTAAAATGGTTGGGCATATCCATCAAAGGTCAAGTGCAGACCCTTTTACGAAGGATTGCAATGTTACTAGCACAAGAAAATAGCAAAAGAGGAAAACTAATAAAAACTTGGACGGATGTGGTGAGAGATGACATGAAAGATTGCAAAGTTATAGGCTGTGTATGGCACAGCTCTTTGCTAGCCCCTATCACAACAGAGTTCACCTGCTTTAGTTGATTATCATTCTCTTTTCTAACTCTCTGCAAAAAAAGATTTACCTGCTCTAGCAACAATTTCCCTACCCTCTACTAGCTCCCCACCAAAGCAAATAAAATATGTTATTTCAAGGAGTGAGTAGATAGGAGGGTAGGTAAATTTTGCATAAAATCTTGTTATACAAAGAGTTATTAAGGAGAAGAGTTACCTGCTAAAGCAGATAGCAGAATATTAGTAAAGAGGATGGGAACCTGCTAGAGCAGGTGAACTCTGTTATGACAGGGGCTAACAGAGAACTATGCCATATATAGCCATAAACAACTTAGCATTGAATAGAAATGAGTCGAGCAATAAGACTTGCAAAGCCAACCCCAAGTAGAATGGAGTAGGCTATGAGGATATGAACATCCACCCAATTAGCCTATTGCACCAATAATCACGTTTGAGCATGATGTGACCCACATGATATTTGAGTCACTTTTTTTGGGAGCTGTGACACGTGAAATACAAAACTAACGGCCTAATGTTACACCCACGGTGTTAAGATCAATCTATGGAAGATTGAGGTGAAAATCGAACTCCATCATCTGATTCAACGAAATCAGTGGGTTTCCGGCGTAAGCGCCAACAGAGCTACCATGTATAGAATTTACGAAATATAGAGTTGACAACTTGACATGGCCCTTTGGTTGGATCAGGCCTTTAGGCAGGTCAAGCGGCCTTGACCTGTTGTCAGCCTTAGATTTGAACCATGGCTAGGGTCTCAAAGAGTCAGGCTTGAGCCTGGACCGATCCAAAACAGGTCTGGTGTGAGCTTAGGTAGGCAGGCCCGAATAAAAACATAAGTCTGGCCCGGCCACATTAGTAATACTAACTGGCCCGGCCATGGGCTAAGTCCAACCATTTAAGGCCCGGCCATGGGCTAAGTCCAACCATTTAAGGCCCGGTCCGAGGCTGCGGCCTGCCGCTGATGGAGATCTTTATACATTATGCATTACTGAAGGTTCACCATTTAATCCTTTGTAAATTCGTTGCCCTAATTTGTATGTTGGGGACGGCTTGTAAGAAGACCGTTGCTCCTACCACCTTCAACTGTAAGTTTGTTCTATCCATCAGTCCACCTCTTTATTACATTTCGCACCAATGTTTCGTTGTCTCCGCCAAAATTTAAAACAAATCGGTGGTAAATATGCAACAGAAATGTATTTTTTGCAAAACCCATGTCTCAAATCCATTGCTCACATCTTAAAAACCCCAAATTAAACATCTTTTACAGTAGATTACCTCATAAACTCATGTGGTTTGTCACCGAAAGCAACCATTTTAGCTTCCAAACAAATCCAACTTAAAACAACAGAGAACCCAGATTCAGTACTCAAATTCTTCAAGAACCATGGATTCACCAATGCCCACATCTCAGCTTTTATCAGTAAGTGCCCAACCCTCCTCTTATCCAATCCAGACAAAACCCTAAAGCCCAAAATTGATTTTTTTAATGGTTTGGGCATTTCTGGCACTATCCTCGCGAAGATCCTCTCTGCAAACCCATCACTCTTGCAAAGGAGTTTAAACAATAAAATCATTCCTGCATTTGATTTCCTCAAGAGTTTCGTTCGTACTGAAGAAAATGTCCTCGAAGTCTTCAATCACTCGACCCAGCTTATTCAATGCAATATACATAAAAAGATTATACCCAATATATCTATCTTGCAGAATCACGGTGTACCCGACTCAATGATTTCAAAATTGATCATACCCTATGCTAGAGCACTGACACTTAAATCCGATCAGTTTAATGAGATTGTTCTGAAGGTTAAGGAAATGGGTTTTGATCCCTTGCGCTCAATATTTTTGATCGCAGTCCGTGCAATGTCCGGGATGAGAAAATCGACATGGGAAAGGAAAATGGAGGTTTATAGGAGCTTGGGTTGGTCTGATTATGAGTTTCTTTCTGCGTTCAAGAAGCAGCCTATGTGTATGATGTTATCGGAGAAGAAGATAAGTAAAATATTAAATTTCCTTGCAAACGAGCTTGACTGGGAGCCATCTGTTGTTTCCAAATGCCCCGGTATTCTATTGCATAGTCTAGAAAAGAGGCTTATTCCAAGGTGTTCGGTTTTGAAGATTTTGATCTCGAAGGGTCTGGTTAAGAGTGATGTCAGTATATGGTGGATTTTCATATTGACTAAGAAGGAGTTCCTGGAGAGGATTGTGATCAAGTATCAAGAGCAAATTCCTAAATTATGTGATGCTTACCAATTTAAGATAGGACTTATAGGGTTAGTTAGCAGTTTTTAGTCATCTGAAAATGTTGATGGGATTAATAAATTGTAGCATCTTCAATTAATACTTAAAGTAGATTAAAAAATTTCCTTGTTTGTTACTTGTTGGCAGTACTATAATTTGATGGAATTTGCTTTCTTCAAGTTCAAATGGTTATATTAATTGGACAGTAATGTTTATATGTCTTTGATCTTCTAATCATGTAAACTTCTTCCCTTCTTCATAAATGTATAATGGAGTGACTTCGAGATGTTGTTGTTTCGATCTCTCCTTTTGATACTTTTGTTCTTGGCATTCTGTTCAATGAAAGGGATCAACGAACGGACTTGGGATGGGAAATCGAATTTCATAAGAACTATTATGTTGTCTTTGAAATGTAAGATAAAGAGGCTTTTTTTTCTTGGGTAGCTCTGTTCGCTCCCACGTGTTATCTGAAAGCACCCACGTGTGCAACCCCTTAAAAACCGTTGATTAGGTCGGATCAGACGATGAAGATCGTGTTTCACCCTGATCTTCCACACAATGGATCTTGAGACCATGTCGCACCTATCAGTCTGTCAATTTTTTATTCCACCTGTCACACATCCCCAAAAAATGTGCCTTGTGTGCAATGGCACACATCACGCTCAAACGAGATTTTAGGGCCATATTTTGGGGATATGTGATATGTGGATTAAAAAATTGACTGTTTGATAGGTGTGACATGGTCTCAAGGTCAATTTTGTTGAATATCGGGATGAAACACGATCTCCATCGTCTGATCCAACCCAATTAATGGGTGTTAAGGGGTCTCCGACATAGGTTCTTTCAGAGAACACGTGGGTGCGTTTAGAGCTACCCTTTTTTTCTGCCCAAAACTTCCATGTGTGTGAGTTTTGCGGTATTATCTCTCGTGGTAATTGGGTGATTGATGTAGTGCAAATCACGGCGGGTGAATACATGGAGGCCCTAGATCGACATAGGTCCACTCGAGGTTAACACTTAACATAGTAGGGGTTGATAGAATTTTCAGTTAGGCACTAGTAGAAATCATGAACCCAAACGTCAGAAAATTGCCCAAACTCGCTCGAGCGACGATGGTTTCCGCTCAAGCGAGATCGATGACGTGTTGAGCAAGAACTCTCGGCCTAAACTCGCTCGACTGACATCTGTTCCTGCTCGAGCGAGAGTAAGCTGAAAGATTGGCCGTGGGCACTTTGAAGACTCGCTCGAGCGACAACCAAGCTCCCTTGAGCGACCTTGCACGGAAGCCACACACGGAGTTTAATTTTCACTAAAAAATTTAGGTTTTAGTTTCCTTCTAGACTAGGTGTCTTGCTAAATTCGATTATATGCCTAGTTAGGGTTTTGTTCGCCTATATAAAGGTATTGTAAATACAATTTTAGGGAGTTATTGATATATTTTGAGGTCTTTTGGAGATCTTTGTTTCCCATTTCTCTTGATATTCTTGTGAATCAACAAGAAAGGTGGATGCCCATTAGAGTTCTGGCATTTCTGTTTAGAAATCGACAGTTCTAGTGGAAGGTTACGGCGAGCGTTGCATCAATTGGTAATAGAGCATTAAGATCCATGGATCGTTTCTACACCATGACACCTAGACGTGGTGGTCGCCGAGAAGTGCCAATACACGAAGTGCACGAGTGTGATGACATCGCCCGATTGACGCGACAGATGGAGGCACTCACGACCCAAGTAGCCGCTCTGACGGCCAGGGATGAACGACAAAGGAATCAAACCCCAGATAAGAACTCGAGTTCGATAACGTATTTGGTGACCCAAATCTGCTGCGACGACCCAAGGAGGGGAATCCACAACGATGGGATGCCGGATTACGTATAGATCTGCTTGAATTTCAAGGAAGGGTGCAACTGGAAGAATTTCTCGACTGACTTTATTCCATTGAGGAGATCTTGGAATTCAAAGAGGTACCAGAAAACAAGTAGGTCCCTTTGGTTACAACTAGATTTAGAGGGAGAGTCGCTACATGGTGGCAACAACTTAAAGTCACATGTGCCCGACAGGGGAAACAGAATGTAGATACATGAGAGAAACTAAAGAAGCATCTGCGAGCGACGTTTCTACCCTATAACTTTACAAGGGTGTTATATCAACAATTGCAGAATTTAAGATAGGGGGTGAAAACTTTTGATGAGTACACCACGGAGTTTTATCGTCTTTTGGCGTGCAACGACCTAACGGAGTCTGACAATCAACTAGTATCTCGATATATTGGGGGTATGCGGATTCAATTCCAGGACATCCTTAATTTATTTGACCCTTTGAATGTCGCAAAGGCATACCAGTGAGCCTTGAAGTTGGAGAAACAACTCGGTCAAAGATAAGGCGGTTCGACATGGAGCGGTGTCGTGGGTGCTGCCGAAAACCAAGCCACCAAAGCCAACACACCGAGGGGAGCTGAGAAACCACCAATTAGTGGGCAGCCTACCCGAGCCCCTACTGGTGTTCTCCAATGTTTCAAATGCAAGAAGTTCGGACATCGGATTGCAGATTGTCGGAAAGGAGACCGCACCGAAAAAGGTCTTTTTATAGACCATATGGAAGATCCAGACTAGGAAGACGATGAAGCTGAAAGAAATCCCATCTTCGACACCACGGAAGAGGAACTTGTTGAGGGTGATGAAGGGCGATTGCTTGTGGTGCGCAAGACATGCTTGACTCCTAGAGGGGACGATGGGAATGGGTGGTTGCGAAACAATATATTCCAATCGATGTGTACGATCGAAGGTAAAGTATGCCGATTCATTATTGATTCGGGTAGCCGCGAGAATGTGATTGCAGAGGAAGCGGTACAGAAGTTGGGACTGCCTACAGAAGCACATCCCAATCCATATAAATTATCTTGGCTTAAGGCGGGAAACGAGGATGTGTTCCCTACATATCTTCCCCTTGGACTATCACCCCTACGAGACATTCAACACCGGATTGACCTTGTCTCAGGGTCTACTCTGCCTAATAGACCTCACTAACGTTTAAGTCCCAAGGAGCATGATGAGTTCAGTGATTTGGTAGCAAAATTCCTTATCATGGTGACAGTTCGGAAAACGAGGTTATGAATTTGAGGGCAAATTTTCTTCAACCTGGGGAGAATGATGCAGTGCAAATCACAGTGGACGAAGACATGGAGGCCCTGGATCGGTGTAGGTCCACTCCAGGTTAACATAGTAGGGGTTGGTAGAATTTTGGGCCAGACGTTAGTAGAAATCATAGACCCTAACGTCAGAATGCCCAGACTCACTCGAGTGGTGACGGTTTCCGCTCGAGCAAGATCGACGACGAGTTGAGCAAGAACTCTCTGCCCAAACTAGCTCGAGCAACATCGGTTCCCACTCGAGCGAGAATAAACAGAAAGATTGGGCATGGGCACTTTGAAGACTCTCTCGAGCGACAACCAAGCTTGCTCGAGTAACCTTACACGGAAGTCACACACAGAGTTTAATTTTCACTTGAAAATTTAGGTTTTAGTTTCCTTTTAGACTAGGAGTCTTGCTAAATTCGATTATATGCTTAGTTGGGGTTTTGTTTACCTATATAAAGGCATTGTAAATACAATTTTAGGGAGTTAATGAATATTGAAATATTTTGAGGACTTTTTGGAGATCTTTGTTTCCCCTTTCTCTTGGTATTCGTGTGAATCAATAAGAATGGTGGATGACATTTCTGTTTAGAAATCAACTGTTCTAGTGGAAGGTTGCGGCGAGCGCTGCATCAGTGACAAAAACTTTTGCTTTCATGATATAATCATTTTTTGTGGTACGTAATCATTTTCTTAAGATAACCTGGGTGTCCGGGCCTCTTAGAGCACTCGACTAATCCCAGGGGCATGTGTGCCCCTCAAGTTAGCACATCCCAGGTCAGCATGGGATATACATACTTCCTAGAGTGGGCTCAAAGGGAAGGGGGGGGGGGGGTGTTGATTCGTATTCAGGTCTCCCGCTTCCTAAAGCGGGTACTTGGCCAGCTCGCCAAACTCCTTGTGCATATCTACATTAGGAGTGATCTAAATCATCTTTCTGACATGTCTTTGTGTCAGGGTTTGTGCTCGTTTTCTGTATTTATTTCTTGATTCGATACAATATCCTTGGTTGAAGATGATTGTTGAACATAAACTAGAGCCCCGCTCTCTCAACTTTAAAACTTTCTATCACCAACTTATCATCTCTATCAATAAGTACAACTCTTTTTGTTCTTTTTAACTTGAAATGCTTTGTTTTTCTGCAAGGAGTTATTCTAAATCAATCTTAAAGATTCAACAACAGCATGTCTCCGTACTCTTCAAAACCCATGTCCAAAATCACTCTCCCACTTCCAGAAATCAATCCTCCTGTACAGCCTCTTTCCTCAAGATTTTTGTTTGCTTAAAATATCACATCATCTCTTCAAATAAATTCCTCAAAAAAGAATTAATTTGTTTGGTCTGACAAATTGCGACCATCACCGGGAGTACTTTAATACAATTTCGAAAAGATAATGTTGCCTATCATCTTGATCTTGCAGAGTCATGGTGTTCCCGAATCCAATATTTCGAAATGGATCGTGGCCTATTTTTGTCACTAAAATTTGATTGGTTCAATGTGATTGTTGCAATGATTAAGGAAACGGGTCTTAAGTTTGATAGTTCTTATTGCAAGTATATTGCGGGGGGGACACACCAATCTACCAGGGAGGAGAAATTTGAAATATTTAAAAACTTAGGTTGCTCTGAGGATGGGACTCAAACAGCAACCTCATTCATCATCGTCGGCCTTGTCCCATTTATTTGGGTCGGCATTTTGAGATTTCGTTTTGTTTCAGGCTAAACCGTCATTTACTCCACAATCCTTCAGGTCATGTCTCCCTATCTCAAGTCTTTCTTGACCTTCCTCTTTTCATTCGTGTGTCTTTATCCTTCAATCATTTTTACAGGGGCTGATGCAGAACGCTAAGGGAGGAAAGAACTGTGGCTGAAACTGCCATTAGAGGTGCTGTTTAGGAGCTGCAGTAGGTTCAGAAAAAGGGGTCATTCAGGGCAGGTTCAGGGAGCAACACCTTAAGAAGGAAAATAAAAATGATAAATGAATCTCACCTCACGGGAAGGAAAATAAAAAATGATAAATGAGTCCCACGTGACCACATTAAGTGATCAAGTGAGAACATCAAATAACGAGATTTATATCTCGATGTCAATGTCGGGAGATTTAAGATCACAATTTTTATTTATTTATTATTATTTTTTTAAATTAATCCTAAAATTTAGGAGAAGTTAGGTTACAAATGTTATCTTTATTTATTTCGTATATCATTTCTTAGAGTCCAAGTTAGAGCAAAATACACGTTTAAAAGTTTAATTTTGTGCTAACTAGGAAAGTAGGGACAGCTGAGACATTTGTTTTTTGTTATTCTCAAAATTCAGTTTTGAAGAATATAGAATAGAAAACTTTGATGGTGGAGGTACTTGACTTTAGAGACTGACATTGGCATTAGATTGGTCGAGTTAGGGTTAGGTTGAAAGAGGAGGAGAGATTCGCCAAAATGACTTGGTTAGGGTTAGGAGCCCCTACTAGCTTTTATACTGTAATTGACCGACATGAATGCCCTTATAGTGCCCAATAATATGACTAACACAATTATGACTAAACCCGTGTACAATACATACATCCCAAATTTGTTTTTATTTATATTTTGTTGCATTCATATTTTTATTTATTCGTTTCAGGAGTCCTTGTTTTCTGAGTGGTTGATTTTGGTATTCATTGAATCCAGATTGGTTTTCTAAGAATGAAGATTTAGTCACGGATTTATATGATTCATGGAATCGAAACATGCATTTCTCCAGGTTAATTTGGTATTTTTATTTTTTTGCATCTATACTTCTATTATTTACACATTCCTTGTTTTCTAATGGTTTGATTTTTGTATTTATTCAAAAGTTTGTATAGGGTAACCAGCCCCTTCACTCTCAAGTGTGAATGGTTCAATCCCATTATGTTAAAATGGCCAAACCTTGAGAAGTTCACAGCTATCTATGAGCATGCAATCAGTGAAAGAACGTTTGACCATTTTAGCATAAGGAGATTGACCTGTTCAACCTTGGCACTTCTACTTTGGAATTTTTGTTGTGCCGACACTTGGTGGCACTTGCCACATGAGCCGATACTTGGACACTCCTCAAACAACATGAAACTTCTAAACACATATGAAGAACCACATATTACCATCAAAATCCTCATCATTTTGACAATGATAAAATGAACTTTGCTTTTTTGTAAAATTGTGTCAAGTTTAGTAACTACTAAATAAAAGGTTTGAGTGGTTGAAAATGATTTTTACCATATATTGTACTTTTATTTAGGTTCATGACATATACTATGTATCTTTTCATTACATACTTCTAAGATTTCCCTTCAATTATTTTTTATATATATTCTATTTATCTAATTTATTTTTCTTATGAACGTGTGCCGCCTTATTGGAATCTTTAGAAATTGGCATGTCAAACAGATATTGGCACATTGACACTTGACACTCATGCCACGTGTCTAGGTAACACTGTTGTTCGCCCTTGATAGTGAAGAGATTGGTTGCCCTTTACACACTCTTTATTTAAAATTCATCTCCTATTTTATTTCTTTGTATTTTTTACCAGTTGTACAAATGGTGAATCTAAATTACTGGTCTTTATTTTGAATTTACCTGACGGTATATAGGATAGTCACAATAGTCTCCAACTTTTTCAAGAAATCGGAAAAAGTCTGTTACTTGCTGTCATCCGACTTTATAGTGATTAATAGGCCAAAGTCACGACTCTGCCGATTAATTGGCGATGCTTGTGATGTGGTCTGATTTTTTTCTTGTTTTTTTTTTCGCTTATACTTAAGGGGAAAAACATTTAGATTTTGTACTATTTTGTTCAGTTTGTTAAAAAAAAACCCTTTAGATTTTACTTATTTTGTATTATTTTGTTCATAAAAATCTTTAGGTTTTCCCTATTTTGTATTATTTTGTTCATTAAAACCATCATTTTTAACTGAAATATATTATGATGTATTTTTTACATTTTTGGAAATTTTCTGACTTTGATTTTTGCCGACTTAGACCCTAGCCGATTTATTGCCGACTCCTGACTTTGTGACTATGGTATATAGGCGGTGTGTTCATACCTTTTTTATGTTGCATCGATTTCATCTCGTACTGGATTGTACCGGGCAATACAATCCGGTACCAGCCAGTATTTTAAACCATGGTTGGGACTATTTTATCCTTATTCTTCTCGTTATCTGATAAATTTATTTTCTTCAATAAAATAGTTATACTTTAAAAAAGAAAAAGAGAAGGATGCCAATATAAGATGAGTACTATATTGGTGCTGATTGCTGAGTGAAAAGGAACTATTACATAAGTTAGTGATTGAGTTTCAGAAAAGAATTCCTCAATTGATGGAAATCATACCAACGTAAGATGGGTTCTATGATTTGCCAATGAGTCTGAAGAAGTTGGTGGGATTCAGCTATTATAGAACTAGAATTTTTCATCTCACAATGCTTACAGTTTAGTATTACACAACTTGCTACCTGTAGATACTAATTCTAGTTCTCTTAAGGGTAACTTTTCTTTCTTTTGATCTATCTATATTTTTTATATAAACATTTTATTTTTCTGTGGAAAAAACTGTACGAAATGGTACAGTGGACGTGTCTTAGATTATATCCTTTTCCCATATATTTGGGGTTGGCTCTATGAGTCCTATTTCTCCACTCTTTTCTGATTTACGCTAAGCTCTCTGTCAGTCCGCAATCCCTCATATCCCTTCTCATTGCTTTGCTCCAGGTCTCCATTGGTCTTCCTCTTCTCCTACTTGTGCTTGTAGCATCTCAATCCTTTGTACATTGTCGGCTTTTGGCCTCTGATGAACATATTCAAATCACCTCAACTAACATTCCATAATTTCTTCCTTTATAGGTACCACTCCCAAATCTCCTCTTATGTATTCAGCTTATAGAACCAGATTAGAATAATAATTACTATAAGAAAATAAGTGGGTGATACCGAAGTTAGGAAGTTAGAAATATAATGTATACATTCCTTAAATTCGAAGGTACACAAAACTATACAAAACAATGACAAGTTATTGTTGAGGGGTTAATATACATTATCAAAATACATTTAAAACAAAACCCTCAAGTGGTATAATATAGGTCGAAAAGGGGCAACTTAGCAACCAAGGGAAATGTTGATCTCTAGTCATGGTCTTGGTAGAAAGATCCATTAGATGCGTAAAACATGTGGATATTGAGAGAAGCAGCAGCAGTGTTAAGAATTATGAGCAAAGGAATTTTAAAGGCAAAGCAAGAAAGTTGTTAGGAGTAGAGGTTTAGGGACTTCACATGCTATCAATAGACGGTGGATATAGTGTTTACAAAAGGGAGATTTGGTTCCAAACAGATTTGTCCATTTGCAATGAGGATCACATTGGTGGGGATATATGCCGATACATCTCCAGCCTCAGTTATTTCACAAAGTAAAGATCTAATCACCTACTTATGAAAGCATACCTCCATCTTCCTTACTCGTGGGTAAGTTTTCTATCCGTTTATAGCGCTTGTCAAGGGCTTGCTGCTTACTGGTTTTATATCTCTAACGCCTTTTGGCTTCTGCCTTTTTTGGCTTTCGGCTAAGTTTATGGAGGACGTTTGATGTAGGATAACGACCCTAAATTTCGTGAATACCCATGATATGCTAATTTGCCGAAATTAAACTAATTAATTGAACAATTAACCATGAATTAAAGCGATACCTTAGGGTTTCGTAGGATTCCGCCTAAGTGGCCATGCTTGATTCAAGTAGGGTCCAAGCCGACGCCCGAAATCAGTTAGGAAATGCGGAAGAGGCGATCCGAGAGATAGAACTCTCGCTTCATCTAGGTTGGGGAGTTAGATCGTAGCTCGCGGTAGAATCGGTAGTTCTTCGCTATGAAAAGAAGCGGTTAAGGCACAAATCGAGCAAGCTCGAGCCCAACAATAGTCTTAGATCGACAGGCTAAGACTGGATTCAATCCACAAGGATGGACATCAGGGTTGCTCTATATCTAGGGTGGTTTGGGAATTGAAACAATCACTAGAAGGGGAACATTTGGATGTAAGAGATTGGTAGAAATTGGGGAAAATTAGACAATAACAAGAAGTAAAGAGAAGATCAAAGATAACATGGGCATCTCACCCTTGGCCTCACACCAAACCCATCACGGGGGAGAAGACTCACTCTTCAAAGCTCATCTCAAGCTCAAAATGCAATACACTTTCATTAATTTTCAACAACTACCAAAAACGGCTTTCAAAATTAGGTTTTATAGTAGTTACAAATGGGGATAATCCTAAAATAGAAAAGTACTATGTTACTCTAAAAGGTAACTTACATGTGACATAAGTAAAGAAGAAACAAAAAAGGATAAAAAGGACATAATCCGTCACGTGACTCGCTCGAGTTACATTTGGTTGTCGCTCGAGCGGGAATCTTTACAAAGGGTCGCTCGAGCAGCAACTGAAGGTTGCTCGAGCCACAACTGAGAGTCACTCGAGCGACTTTAGGTCGAAAGTTTTGGCCTTGATTTCATGCGCATTTTGCTTGAGCGACCAAAACTCAAAAGTTTTGGTCAAGTTCCTGAAGCACCTTGCTCGAGCGAAAATGAAGTTCGCTCGAGTGATCCTGGGCAGAGACTCTGCCAGTTGGATTGATCTCTAGGGTCTTTCCTCGGCGGATCTTGACGCTCTATGGCCTTTCCGTCGCTTCTTCTGCCGATACACAGTGTATGGCCTGAAACCTAGGTCCTTATTGGTGGCATCCCCGTCACTTCTCCCAAACCGAAAATGCTTCATTACTGATAAAGAGCGATCATGATATCGGTTGAGCATGTCGAGGTCTAGGCGGCGGACATCGTCTCCGTTGATCCATGTATTCTCTGATTCTAGCTTCTGCACCCACTTCACTAAATATCTTTGAAATCCACCATCATGAGTAGAGACCACAATGTCATCCAAGATTTTCTCGATTACATCTCTTTTCGGCTGATTTGGAGGAGGAGGAGGTATAGGCTGCGGGACTTGGGTCGGTTCGTGATTAGAGGACGTTTGGAAAGGATTACAAGGAGGTGGGGTTGAGCCTAAGTAAGGAACCAGGTCTTCCACGTTGAACGTCGAGCTAACCCCCATATCTTGAGGAAGCTCAAGAACATATGCATTCAGACCACTCCTTGCCACAATCCTAAAAGGTTCGGCACCACGGGCTTGGAGCTTCTTCACGATTCCCAATGGGAATCATTCCGGCCTAACCTGAACCATCACATGTTCACCGATTTGGAAAATGCTTGTGAGAATTCGCCGATAACTTGTAATTATCATTGCTTGAATTAATTTTACGTCTAATTTCAGCATGCAAATTATGAATATGTATCTGCGGACTCTGACGTGCGATGAGATGTGGACATGGGGATCAAATCTAGGGATGTCCTTGGCTTGTGGCTATGCACCTCTTCAAATGGACTCTTACCCGTGGACCTATTGACGAAATTATTATATGCAAACTCGACTAGTGGTAGAATGGAGTCTCAGGTCCTCATATGATCACCGACAAGACAACGAAGGAGATTGCCTAAGCTCCTATTGGTAGCTTCCGTTTGGCCATCAGTTTGGGGGTGATATGCCATCGAGAATTGGAGCATAGTACCCATCATGTGCCATAGGATTTTTCAAAAGTAACTGATAAACTTGACATCCCTATCCGACACAATGGTTTTAGGCAACCCATGGAGACGTACCACCTCTTCAAAAAATGACTTCACAATATGGGTCGCGTCGGAGGTCTTGTTGAATGGTATGAAGTGGGTCATCTTGAAAAAACATTCCACTACAACAAAAATGAAATCATGCTTTCGGAGAGTCTTGGGGAGACCTAACACGAAATCCATCGAGACGTCTTGCCAAGGCGTGTGGTACCGGCAAAGGAGTATACAGGTCAGTGTTTTACCTTCTTTGCTTGACAACTTGGCAAGTACAACATTGTCGCACAATCTAGACGACATCCCGCATGAGACCAATCCAAAAGAACCTATCTTCGACGAGCGCAATGGTCTTGTTGCTCCCAAAATGATCAGCAATCCCTCCAGCATGCAACTCCTAAACGAGGAAGTCACGCAATGAAGTGCGAGGGATGCATAGGCGATTGCCCATGAACAAATACTCATCCTGCAAGGTATAGGTGGGGTTAGTTCTCGCCGGGTCACTAAGGAGGGTGTTGTAATCTCTCCCGAAATCGAGACCCTTGGGATAATCCTCCTTCAACCGTTTAAACCCAATGACCTCAGTACTCATGGATTGCAAAGTCACCACCCGATGACTAAGAGCATCTGCGACTTTGTTCTCAACACCAGCCTTCTGTTTCAACACAAATGTAAACCGTTGGAGGTACTCGACCCATGTCCCGTGCCTCGGGTTTAGCTTTTTTTTTAGAAATAAGGAAGCGCAAGGCCTCGTGGTCGGAGAACAAGATGAACTCATGTGGTCGTAGGTAATATTTCCAGTACCGTAGATATCAGACGACTGCATAGAATTCCTTATCATAGGTGGAGTATTTTTGCTTCGCCTCGTTGAGCTTCTCACTAAAGTAGGCCATAGGGTGACCTTCTTGGCTAAGCACTCCTACGCCCACACTCGACGCATTGCATTAGACCTCAAAGACCTTAGAAAAGTCCGGTAGGCGCATGACGGGTGTACTAGTCATTTTCTTCTTGATTTCGGCAAAGGCCTTCGTCGCCACTTTGCTCCATTGAAACTCTCCTTTCTTTATACAATCGGTGATGTGAGACATAATGGTGTTAAAGTTTCGGATGAAGCGACGATAAAATGTAGCCAACCCATGGAAATTGCGAACATCATGGATGTTCTTGGATTCGGGCCACTCTACAATAGCCCTTACCTTTTCTAGGTCCGTGACCATTCCATTGGCCGAGACAATGAACCCTAAGAAGACAACAGATCGTTGCATGAACGTACACTTCTTGAAGTTCGCATATAGCTTTTCTCCCCTCAAGGTCCCACACACCAACTGTAGGTGGGTCAAGTGTTGCTCCTTGTCGCGACTATAGATTAAAATGTCATCAAAATACACAAGAAATTTCCTGATAAACGGTCGCAACACTTGAGTCATGAGCCTCATGAAAGTGTTCGAGGCATTTGAAAGCCCAAAATGCATGACTATCTACTCATAAAGACCATCTTTGGCCTTGAAGGCAGTTTCCCAATCATCACCTGGACGAATGCGGACTTGATGGTAGCTACTTTTAAGGTCTATCTTAGAGAAGATAGTGGCACCAACCATCATATCCAACATATTGTCGAGCCTCAGTATAGGAAATCGATACTTGACCGTAATCTTGTTAATTGCCCGACTATCCACACACATTCGCCAAGTTCCATCTTTCTTGGGTGTGAGTAGTGCGGGTACGGCACAAGGGCTCAAGCTCTCTTGGATGAACCCCTTCCAAAGGAGCTCATTGATTTGCCACGCTAATTTGGTGTGTTCAACCGGATTCAACCTATAATGATGCAAGTTCGGTAGGGTAGATCCGGGAACTAAGTCTATGGCGTGTTAGATGTCACACATTGGAGAGAGTTCATCGGGCAGGTCTTCCGGGAAGACATCCACAAATTCTTTTTAAATTGGCTCAACCTCCTTAAGGTGTTCGCCCATAGACTCGAGAGCACGCTCAACGGTAATGACAACATACACTACACTCTCATCTAATGATGCTCTCTCAAATTCCGAGGGGCTCACAATATTGATAGTCTTAAATTGCCTGCCCCTCTTCTCAACTTACTTGTTCGATGGTGTCTTGGGAGGCAAGGAGTTTAACTTTATCTTCTTGCCCTAATGCATGAACGTGGACACATTAGACCTTCCAAGGAGGGTCACGACCATGTTATAGAGTCAAGGCCTTCTCAAGATGATGTGGCCCACATCCATCGACACTATATCACACCACAAAGTGTGAATATGAGGCTAATTGTATCGGCACACGATACCTTTGGGACACGGGAATAGAAGATGAGTCGACCCATGCGACTTTGTATGGTCTCGGGTGGGGATCGGGTGAGGGTAAGAGTGTGTGTGGACACAACGTTGGTGCAACTCCCGCTATCCACGATGACCTTACAACTCTTCTCACCACACTTGGCGTAAGTGTAGAAAATATTATCTCTACGCCAATCATCCTTCTCATCACGTTGAGGTTGTGCAAGGGCACACCTCACGACCAAGCAATCTTAGAAACAAGCTAGTGCACGGTTATCGTCGTCACCTTCCTCATCACTTGGTGTGACTTCCGGTTCATACACTTCTTCTTCAACACCTTCTTCCTCACCGACATCTTCAACTAAGAGAGTTCTTTGAGGGTCTCTCGTAGGGCATTGGGGGGCAAAATCGCCAAACCCATGGCACTTGTAGCACTTGGTTTGAGAGCTATCCCTTGATGACTCATCCACCACACATTTCCCTTTGTCAAACCTTATATTTGTAGGAGTGGGTTGTGTAGGTTTGGGAGGTGGGATCCCGGCACTAGGCCTTCCTTCTCTGATTCGATGGCTACCGGCATGCGGCTCAAATTGTCTCACCACCGTCATTTTCAAATACCGTTCAAGGTCTTGCACAATGGCGTAACACTCCTCAAGAATGTCAACAGGGTGAGAGATCAACTTTTTTTGTAGCTCCATTCGCAACCCGATGCAAATCCTTGAAAGAGTGACTTGAGGATCTTCCGACACATTGGCTCTCATCATGAGGTCAAATTTGTCAATGTATTCAGTTACGGGTATACTACCTTGGCGTAAATTCTGCCATTGATCAAGTAGGCGATAGTAGTATAATAAAGGAACGTACTTCTCCATAAGTCGCTCCTTCATGTCCTCCCAATGGGTAATGGGAGCACGACCTGTATTTGCCCGCATACGCTCGACGTTGACCCAAAAGAGTCGAGCTTGACCAATGAGCTTCATTTTGGCAAGTCTAACACACCACTCATTATCCATTCCATACCACTCAAAGTAGTGATCCATATCGGAGACCCAATCGAGGAAGACTTTAGGGCCCATTCTCCCATCAAAGGTTGGAAACTCAACTCAGACATTTTTGAGGAGTTTCTCATCCGGATCATAGTCATCTTCACGATGAACTACTTCCCGTTGATTCCGATTTCGGCCCTCGGGTCGACCGCCACACTCAAATCGCAGACGGTTACCTTCATGGCGCCAGTCTTGTTGCTCCTAATCTCTTTCCAACCGTTCCAAACGGTCGAGAAGCTCACCATTAGAGGCTTTCATAGCCATTTGGGCTTCCTCCATAGCATGCAGCCTCTCATTCATGGTGATCATCATGGCTTCGATGCCCTTGAGAGCATCGGCAATCACATTCGAGTCCATGGTGACTACGACTTACTAGTACGGGTTCTAAAATGCCACACAACTATGAAAAAGAAATGAGTGAGGAATTTTATTAAACACACAATGTGTACGCAAATGAATACACAACTGAGCACACAAATGCCCTAACCTAGAACCTAAGCTTTGATACCAAAACTGACGTGGGGCAACGACCCTAAATTTCGTGAATGCCCATGATATGCTAATTTGTCGAAATTAAACTAATTAAATGAACAATTAACCACAAATTAAAGCGATACCTTAGGGTTTCATAGGATTCCGCCTAAGTGGTCATGCTTGATTCACATAGGGTCCAAGCTGACGCGTAACATCCGTTAGGAAATGCAGAAGAGGCGATCCGAGAGGTAGAACTCTCGCTTCATCTAGGTTGGGGCGTTAGATCGTAACTCGCGATGGAATCGATAATTCTTCGTCAGGGCTTTTGAATTGAAGCGGTTAAGGCACAAATCGAGCAAGCTCAAGCCCAACAACAGTCATGGATCGACGGGCTAGGATTGGATTCGATCCACAATGATGGACATCAAGGTTGCTCTAGATCTAGGATTTGGGAATTGAAACATTCACTAAAAGGGAAACATTTGGATGCAAGAGATTGGTAGAAATCGGGAAAAAATAGACAAGAACAAAAAGTAAAGAGAAGATCAAAGATAACATGGGCATCTCACCCTTGGCCTCACACCAAACCCATCACGGGGAAGAAGACTCACTCTTCAAAGCTCATCTCAAGCTCAAAATGCAATGCACTTTCATTAATTTTCAATAACTGCCAAATGGGGATAACCTAAAATAGAAAAGTACTATGTTACCCTAAAAGGTAACTTACATGTGACATAAGAAAAGAAGAAATAAAAAATGATAAAAAGGACATAATCCGTCACGTGACTCGCTCGAGTGACATTTGGTTGTCGCTCGAGCGGGAATCTTTACGAAGGGTCGCTCGAGCGACTTTAGGCCGAAAGTTTTGGCCTTGATTTCATGCACATTTCACTCGAGCGACCAAAACCTGAAAGTTATGGTCGAGTTCCTGAAGCACCTCGCTTGAGCGAAAATGAAGTTCGCTCGAGCGAGCCTGGGCAGAGACTCTGCCAGTTAGATTGATCTCTAGGGTCTTTCCTCGGCAGATCTTGACGCTCCATGGCCTTTCCGTCGCTGCTTCTTCCGCCAATACACCTTGTACGGCTTGAAACCTAAGTCCTTGTTGGTGGCGTCCCCATCAACGTTTGCTTGAAGTGACTCTTGAATAAGCGTGTTGAAGTGTTACTAGTGTTTGCTTGATGTGACTCTTGAATAAGCGTATTGAAGTGTTACTAGATTTTACGCCTGACTTAAGGGATTAAAAGAGATCGTGGCAGAGGTGGAAATATAGAGGGGTGTCTCAAACTCCATTCTCGAAAGAGTTACGGGAGAGGAAGACCAGTAAAGGCGTGGAGAGTGGTGAGAAATGCAATGCAATGAAGGACTGGAGTAAAAGAGAGTTTAGCCCTATACAAAATTGAATGGAGAAACAAGACTTGCAAAGCAAAATAGATGGGACAAGGTGATGATGATGATGCTTAGTCAGTATCTTCTTCGTTTCACCTTCAGTAGACAGCTTTGGTGTGGTGAGGATGGCCCCTTTATTGTAGATTTTCTAGGTGTATGATTTTCTATGGATTGCATTTTTGGATGTTTTGGTTGTTACTTGAATAACAGTATAATGTAGGTGCAGCGATGACTATTTTTTTTCCATCAATAGTGTAGTGATGGGTTCAATTGGTGTGAAAGTGTGAAAAATTCTTGAGTACTAGGAAGGAAAGAGTTAAGATAGGAAAGTAGTGATCATAAGCAACTCTACAAGTGTAACGACCCTGAAATTTTCAGCCCGTAACACATGGAAATTCCCAAATCGTTAAATCATAATCTAATTTCAGAGATACTTTAGTATCAATAGAAAGCAAGCCGTTAGATTAAAACTATTGCATAATGTCATGAAAACTTAAACGAAAAAGTAAAACCACTGGTGACGGTCGTTCATCACACAAACAGTGGCACTTAATATCCAAAACAATATTAATAGGCTCCAAAAGTTCATTTAAACTATACTAAATCTAAGTGTCCAAAAGAAATCTATGAATAAAACTGCTCAAGAGGAAGATCTGTTTTGTCCTCTGGTACGAGGTTCGGATCTTCTTCTAACTCAGGGCCCAACACTTCAGTACCTGTGACACATAGTGTCGAGGTGAGTTAACAATCTAAGCTCAGTAGGGTAGTGCAATACACAATTATATTTCATATAATCAAAACATAGTCCCAATGATAGATTCGAAGTAGTTGCTTAAATGACAAACATAATTTCTGAGGTGCAAAGAGCGAA
The DNA here is from genome assembly GCA_021018995.1 of Chloranthus sessilifolius. Taxonomy (NCBI): domain Eukaryota; kingdom Viridiplantae; phylum Streptophyta; class Magnoliopsida; order Chloranthales; family Chloranthaceae; genus Chloranthus; species Chloranthus sessilifolius. The sequence goes on along the minus strand of CM037584.1, from coordinate 49,467,248 downwards.
GCACATATGTTCATAATGATTTTCATGTAAGATTTAATGAGACTAATCCTTATTCAATGTAGATCTTAAATCCATAACTTAAATAATCTCTCGATCGCGAATATAGCGCTAGAGCCGAAGTCAAAACCGATGGGAATCCTAACCATCGTCATTCTAAGAACAATTTTTCAAAGTGCCCAAACCCCTGCATTGTGAGGGATACTTGTGCGGTCCAAAGGTTCAAAGGTGTCGAAACATAGGATTCGTTCCACATGAATCTTTATAAATCACATGCAATTTCTATCACATAATTCAATGTTTATAGTTCATAATTCAAAGTCCAAAGGTTCCAAAAGTTCAACAGTTGATTCAAAGGGTTCAATATGAAGATTTAATTCAATATCCGAAATCTAATGCAGAAATAAATATTTAACGTTCAAATCATTCCGATGCAAAAGTTTCATAATTCAAATGTGCAATATTCAAAAGGTTCCAAGTTTTGATGCAATAATATCAATGAGTTCAATGTTAATATTTCACAGGTTTATATTGAGAATATCATTAAAGCCATGGATCAAATTCAAAATGTAATTATGCAGTGAATTTCCCTTACCTCGATTTCGAAAATCTTATGGAACGGAATGCGATGATTCCCATACAGTACGTCTGATTCCTTCATCTAAGATACAGGTATAATGATACATAAACGAAGTCAAATAGTTCAGAATCGGATAATTGATCGAATAAGAAATATTTTCATTTTCAGTGTTCACAACGCGTTGTGGGTCATTCACAGCGAGTTGTGGCTGCGAATTTTCCTAAAGTGCATTCCGTTTCGATATCCACAGCGAGCTATGGCCACTTTCATACTCATTGGATACATCGTCTCGAGCTACCCCAAAATGATATATTATATTAGTCAATCGGAGTTTTTTATCAAAAGTTATGGTCGTCGGAAGAAATTCTCTTCCCAGCGGCACCAATTTTCACTTTAGTGACAGCGAGCTATTGTATTACCACAGCGAGCTGTCACTTATGACAGCGCACTGTCATATATACCACAGCGAGTTGTGGTCATATTCAGAGCACACTATGTATTTTTATTCCCTTCTGTTTTATGTCCACAGCGCGCTGCGATGGGGGTCACAGCGAGTTGTGGTTGGTATTTTTGCATATGTCCACCATTGACAGCGCGTTGTCATAGGGTGATAGCATGTTGTGCCCCTATAATTTTCTTAACTCGAAAGCATGTCCTTTGTTGTTAGTTGTTAGACAGCGAGCTGTGAGACTTGTCACAGCACGTTGTGACATATGACAACGCACTGTGGACTTTATCACAGCGAGCTGTCATTGCCGTCTTCAAAATTTATTTTTGCACTATCCCTTCTTCGAAACTCCAGGGATCGAAATAGGGTTCGACCATCCGCAAAAAATTTCCCTATCATGAGACTGAGATTTCTAACATAAGTTTAACACACTAACTACAATAGTTATCGACTCTACCTCTTGTAGCGTGAATCTGTGAATCGAGGGTGATCTATCAATGCTCCACGCGTTCGTTCAAATTGTCATTCTTCTTCTTGTTTGTGGAGATGACGATGATTAAGGTGGTTGAAGAAGAAGGTTGAAGGAGATGGGTGATAATGGCTACAATTTTTCTTACGGAGGATTCTATGAATAATAGAAAAAGGAGGCTAGGGTTCTTATTTATAGAGAATAGGTTAGGGTTCTCTTATGGTCCTTCTAATTAGAGTTTTAGAAGGTTTAGGAATTAGAATTCTCGAGAACCCACAATTTCTAAATCTGTACATGAGTTGCCTTTTTCCAACTCTTTGGATAATATTTGGTGTTGGGTTGGCATGCCTAGCTTAGGTGTATAGGCTTTTCTCCCAGGGTCCAAAAAATAGAATTTTACTCCACTTAGCAAGGTTTGATCCCTAGACCTCTTGCTTAGAATTCAAGTCTCCTATCACTAATGCTCTCACAAAGCTTGTGTATTTATTTATACAATTATATATTTGAGTTATTTAAACTAAGGAATTTATTTCCCATAAATATTTTAAAGAAAATTTCGTGGTATGAGTTGTATATCGTACTAAGCACATACACTTATTTAGTGTATTAGTGTTTTGAAAATTTTGGGGATGTTATAGCAAGGGCCGTCTAGAGGTAGCTGGATGGTGCCACTTGCAAAGGTCCTATATGCTAAGATGGGAAATTAATTTATTTGGTAAACCAGCTCCAATAAGAGTGGATGCTTTCCAGTGGTCTCGCTATTGACTCGCCTCCCTGCTAAACACCCGGGTACTTGCTGGGTAAGCAGGTGCATGTTACCCAGAGGAAGTGTGCCCAATGGCCCACACTAGCCAGGTTGTGCCCTTCGCGGTTGGAGATCTGGACAGTGTGGACACCTCCGTTATCCCCCAAAAAAAAATGGCTCCAAAGAGTGGGTGGGTTTACGATGATGATTTTCATGGTGGAAATTGCCTTTTCATTGTTAATAGTTTTGATTGCTCACATGAGGTAAAGGTGCATTCTCTATCCAAAGGCTTTTGTCTCTGAATTCCTTCACGGTTCCATTAATTGTTGAAGGTGCTTCCTTAAACTTCTCTCAATGGATATTGGGTAAGTTGTGAAGTACCAGACCCTTTTGACTTTTGAGGTTGTCTAATGTTTTAGAAGAAATGCGAGAACTCGTTGAGATTTTTTTCAGTCACGTTCATAGGGATCCAGGTAGACAAATGGGATTCAAAATTCAGTGACAAGTTATGATTTGACTATCTTTTCCTTTGAAGCAGACAATTACTAGAACGAGCTTTTGTCTTTTTATCCTATTTTTTTAACTCGTGATTATTTTATCTTTATTTTTTATGGAAACTAGAATTGGGAATAGCAAACAAGACAAAGTAAAGAATAACAAATCAAGAAGTGCCAGGGGTAGTATTCTCAAACATTATAATGGGTTAGAAAGTCAATTATGTAAAATGAAAACCTTTATGGTTCAGTGGGTATCAGAGCAAAGTTCAAGGCAGCAAAACGGAAGAAGATATAGAGAGATGCAAACTGCCACCGGAAGGTATAATTAAGCTTGATTTTAGTGGAACTAGAATTCAAAATTCCAGGCTAGCCCATATTGTAGGTGTATTTAGGCAACTTCAAAGGGAATGCTGTTTTGACGTGTAGTTGGACTGAAAGAGTCTAGTGAAGCAGAATGTTAGAACCCTTTTGGAAGGGATGCAGATCTTCCCCAACAAGCTTCAAGATACTATATAATGATTAAGGGAGGCTAAATTAATTTGGTTGGGGGGTTTCAAATAGAGCAGAAGTCCTGAAGCTTAGGCATATTTACTATTGAGAGATAATTATTCTAGGTCAGGAGATTGACATGGTTTTTTACATAGAAGATAAAAGCAAATGATGTGTCCAAGTCTATTGCTAGAGGAGTTTTGAGGGTGCATCTCATTTTATGGGAATCGTTGCCCCTCTTGGAAAGTTCCTTTGATTTAATTTTCTCTTTGGTATATTTTATTTCCATACTCGAGTCACGCATTACTCAAGCCAGGAGAGCGTTCAGATCTCCACGGTCAACGTTGACTGCGGAGATGTATGGTCTCCTGGCTTGAGTCACAATGTGACTCAAGTCAGATAATCATTACCCTATATATAAAAATATATTAATTGTATTAACTAATTTAAACCCTACTATGTTGAAGGTTCATAAGATTTGAAAAGCATATACTATCTTTTTTCTACACAAGTAATTTAAACCCTTCAATTTTTTTATATTTTATTTTATCTTAAGCAGGGTTGAGGGGTCTCCTCCCCTATTACCAAAATGAGAAAGAACTATCAATCGATAAGGAGCATCATACAAATCCTTTCTCAAGAGAAACTACAACTGTAATGGCATCCGCTGAACTTCCTGACAACAGAATCCGCACTTAATCATAACTTTGCGAGAAAGTCAGTGCACGAATTAACTTCTCTCCCTGAATTCCACTTATCCGAAATTCCCAATCAACTCTTTCGTATGACACCCTCTCCTGGTTCAGTCCATTTGCAAATAACTGAATTTTAATTTGAGGATTCAGATTCCAAGCTATTGGAATCTATTCATCATCATGATTAATGTCAGTCCATCAACTCGAATCATAACATTATTAAATGTCATGAAGTATCACAATTTTATGTTTTCTGCTTATTTTTAAAAATCATTTTATTTCTCTCTCTAAATGTGAGTAATTGCAGCACAAAAGGCATTTCTAATCAAGCAATCAAGCTCTTCTTCCCTTTCCTCTAGCTTCTTCCATGTACCTTCGAAGCTCAATAAGGATTGTGTCAATGATATTCTTCCTCAAACCAAGTCTAGTTCTAAGTGATCTCCATATCTAAGCCGAGAAACCAAAGTCTAGTTCTAACTGATCTTCACAATCCGTCCAACATAGTACCCAACGAGACAGAATAATCATTTCCCTTCTGCAAAGATTGTCCGTTGTTAGCAATTTAAAATTAATTGTCACCCAAGCACAAAAGGAGAACTTTGGAATAACACGAGAGTTCCAGATGAAAGAATACCAATCAACCTTTGCACTGACTTGTCAATTCACATCTGGCACAAAACTCTCTGAATTAATCAAAATTTTGGAAAAATTCTCAGAATAAGTGGTTGGTCGAACTTTTTGCCGAATATTTGCTTGATTCGTCAATTCTCCGATTTTTTTTTGAATTTGTTGGATATTCCGAATTTTTGTCATTGTGATTTGTGATGCATGATTCATCGTCCTTCGTATTGTTTTCTAATGCCTGTAAATTGTTACTGCATGCTGACAATGTATTTTTTATATATCTCTCCAAGTTTTTTCGCATTACACTGAACTTACAACTCACCAAATGATTGCTGAATCCGCACTTGGTGTCCACACCCTTTTGTCTTCAACATCCGATCGTAAAGAAAAATTAGCATTGACAGAAGGCATGCAAGCCCTTTTGTCTTCAACATCTCCAACAGGAATTCTCACAATCATTACATCTTTCCAAAGCCTGCTCCATCCTCAATGTGGTTACCATCGGAAGGTTTCACTGTCCTTCATGAATTAGCTCCTCAACTTGAGCATCCTCATGATTAACCGACTGGTGAAACCCTTCAATTTTGATTGAGAGCTGAAATTCGCAAGATGTGTTTTTTTTTGTGTAATAGTTAATTTAAACTCTTTTATTCTATTGAGTGCTAGTAAATTATAGGACACATTATTTTTTGCTATAGTTATCAAAAAGTGGTCACAAAATATTTACTAATAGTGATCAGAGCTTATGAATTTTCAAAAATATTTAATGCAGAGGGAGAAAATTTCACATTAGTGTGTCTAAATGAAATTACTGAAACGTCCAAACCTTGTAAATGGTTTTTTTTTCTTTTTTCTTTTTGGATCGCTAAACTGTATTTCCATTGAATAGACAATAAAAAGGATCAAGGCATAAGCAAGTAACTCACGACAAAGATAAACAGGGAGAAGAGATAGAGCCTGCAGAAAACTCTGCAAATTATCAGAGAAGCGTCCCCACAGACCGAGCAGCATGATAGGAGGATCAAGAAGCCATCAGCCAGGATTAAAATCGGCCCAAGAAAGGAGAGAACAGAAAGCCTCCTCCACTTCCATTGGAAGAATGTTCTTAACCCACCCCCATAAAAATTATTTGGTTCACATTCATTCTTCTTCTTCACAGTCTATCGCTTCTCTTTTATTCCTTAAAAAAGGGGGGAAAATTGGAGTAGGGGAAGAGTACGGTTAGGGAAAAAATGGAAAAAGGATCAGTAATGGAAAAAAAGAAAAAAATTAAATTAAAATATATACTTAAATTGAAAGAATATAAAAATATATCTAATTAAACCTTTCTTCGTTTAAAATGACTTTGTATGAAACATGTATAAAAGGCATTTTAAACGAAGAATATGTGTTTTGTATGTGTTTCTGCATGAAACATATTTTATATGTATTTCGAAAAAAATGAGTATTCCAAAAAGACACTGTTTTTTGGAACTGCACTTGAGCAGCGTGGTGAATCTTGGATGGGCTTGTATGATTCTTTCTTTTCTTTTGTTTTTTGACAAATTTTTCTTGGGAAACAATGCATATTTATATGTTGCTTATAGACAGTCAAATATTCACAAATGAAGATGGAAAAAAATATGCTATTGTATGTATGCGAATAGTTTACCAGCTGTAGTTCATGGCTTCTGTTTACAATACATAATTTTTATGATATTGTTTGTTTAGTAGCATTTAGAGCTGTAAAGTGTCTAATGATTATAAAAGGTTGTCATTATGTATTATTAAAAAAAAATTTGTGGGGCCCCATAATGTTCCTAAACAGAAGATTCTTGGTACTTAACAGTAAAATATCTCATAATATTGTATTTTTGGCATTATACAAGTTCTCAAACAAACCCGAATTTTGGGCATTATACAAGTTCCCAAACAAACTTGAAAGGAACCAAATTTCGTGTTCTCTATGCCATAGTGAAAAATGGGTAGAACCGCAAAATTCTGGAAAACATGGATAAAAAGTAATGAAAATATTTAAAACTAAAATTTTTTTACAAGAAATGAAAAAAAAAATATGAAGGAAAAAAAAAATGTTAAAATGCATTATCACATGCTTTTTAACAAAAAAAAAACAATTTTATTTATATTTTATTGAAAAAAAATGAGTTGTAATCTTATTGCCAGTGTTTTCTTTAAAAAATAAAAATAAATGTGATTAAAAAAAATTTCCAAAAAAAAATGCCAATTTTGGTAATAGTATCTCTATTTTGCATCAACCAAAACTCTAAAAGCACCTAATATGTAGCCTTACATGTAGATGATTTTACATCACAGGTGGAGGTGAGTGCTTTTAGAGTTTTGATGGGTGCAAATAGAGTTATCCTAAGCATAATTGCTTTTAGGGTCTGTTTGGTTTCAAAGGAAAATAAAGGAAAACTCATATGCGGTAAATAAATTACCAATATTCTTGTTGTTTGGATGACATATGAAGGGTTGGAAAAGATATTTCCGTCAAAATTCGAGAACAAATGTTGTAGGGTCCCTCGGTTTTCTATCTTTTGAGTCTTCGGACTCTTTCTTCTCTCCAACACAGTTAGTCTTGTTAGAGTGTATCTTATTTGATAATTACCACATCTTGATTCATAAATTTTTCATTTTTCTTTCATTTCTTATAAATGAAATTGATTAATATAATTTTCATTTTTTTCTCTTCATCTTTTTTATATTTAGGAAAAGATTTCTTATTCATGTAGATGTATTTTTCACATTGATTTGCTTCGTGGATGTGCATTTTCCACTTTAGTATTCAATGGCCTTTTATATTTCATGGGATGTCTTTTCCACATTTTCTTTGGATAATTTATATTGATGGTTATTTTTGTGGATCATTTTTATGATATTACAACTGTTTTTTAAATTTGGATGATCTTTTGTAGTATTATGACTATTTTTTTATATTAAGGTATGTTATTTTCCTATAATTTTTTGCATATGTATCCAAATACAGGATTTGGTTAATCCTACATTTTTCCAGCTAGCAATGTGATTATCCAAACAACAGAAGACAAAGGGAAACAAAGGAATCTCATAATTTTCTACAACTTAGGTATCCATGGGAAAATATAGGAATATTATTTTACTTTCTCACATTTCCCGTATTTTTGGATAAAAAGATGGGAAATGTAAGAAAGTAAAATAATATTCCTACATTTTCTCATGAATACCTGAGTTATTGAAAATCATGAGATTCCTTTGTTTCCTTTCATTTTTCATTGTTTGGATAACACATTGCTAGCCAAGAAAGCCGTAGGATTAAGGAAATCTTGTGTTTGAAATTTTTCGATACATATGCAGGAAATTCTAGGAAAATAGCATATTCTAACAAAAAAAATTATAATACTACAAAAGATCATCCAAACTGAAAAACAACTGTAATATCATAAAAATGATCATCCCCAAGAATAATTCACATAAATAACTGATCATGGGTGTGGGTTAATCGTCAGACGATCAAACTTTGATTCTACATGGAAATCATGAGCGTACCATGAGAAGGGTTATGGGTCACTTTTGGGATGTGTTCCACTTGAAATTAATATCTGATCATTTGATAAGTGGGTCATGATCTAAAGATTAATTTTATGAAATATTGGGAAAAAAATTTATTTTCATGTATCTATTGAAGCCAGTCAATGGTATTAAAGGTGGAAACCACAGGTTGCAGACATTAATTTTTGATTGATAATACCCGTATACAAGTAACATAAAATAATTGAACGCCTCGTTATTGTTAATTATGGTCCAATCAGTAGATGGACAGATGTTGATTTCACGTGACACACCTCTCGAATAAATTATCCGAGAAATATGTTCGATATATGCTCATAATCACATTCAATTTTTGGAATTTGTACATGTGAAATCAAATTCCGATTGCCTGATGGGAGTTCTATGAATTGAAGATCTAATGTGTCGAAGATTGAGCTGAAAAATCATATTTATCATTTGATTAAAAAAATTCATTATTTAAGCACATAAAACTCAAGTTGAGAACAAAGAATTTTGGATTGTAATTATAAATATCTTATTGCTTGTAGATAAGGATGATGAGAACATATGCAAAATATATAAGAATGCTTTCACTTATAGCTTATCATTCTTTCTTCTCAACTTGGACTTCACATGCTTAAACTGTTTGACTATTTGAAATCACATGATGGAGATTATTTTTTTCCCCAATGTTCAATACAAATGATCTTAAGATCATGGAGTTACTATCAAACGATCAAGTTTTTATTCTGAATGACACACATCTCAAGAATTACACGATCATGGTGTATATCACAAGTGGTGTTTAGATCACTTTTTTAGATATGTATCAAGTAGAATAAATACTGATTGTTTGATGATAGGCCCATGAGCATAAGATCCATTGCATATAAAATTAAGGTGAAGAACAATCACCATAATCTGATTCAAATCAGTCAATGGTTTCGTCTGTGAAAAAATTGTGTGGTATTACTAAGCGAGTCGAACCCTTATCTTTTTTTTCTCCACTCGTTCTGTCATCTTTCTGAGGTCTCGACAAATTGAAATGTCAAGGTATACTCTCGAACTCTTCACTCGAAAATGAGTGAAAAACTAGTGTTTTTTATTCCCACCCTTAAGTTGCTTCCAAACAATGGGAAACCACGGAAAATAGAATTTGAGTCTAAGTATTCCTCTGTTTCCCTCATATCCAAGTAGGCCCTTAAACAAAAAAGACAATTTGTCGAGAATGAGCTGCTTGTAGATCATGGCTGATGCGCAAACTGTTCATTGTCTTTTTCTTGTTCCTTGTCTTTGGCGAATCGTAATGACTTGCAATCAAGGTTGGCCCTGAGGATAGGAGGGTCAGGCGGCCTTGGAGCCCTTAATTTTGGGCTCAAAATGGGGTCCTCTTATCAGTCAATTCTTTAAAGGCTCATGGCCATATAAGGCTCTTTTTTTTTGTAATAGGGCCCCATTTTGATTCTCATTTATTAGTTTGGTCTAGGGTCTCCAAAATCTCATGGTCGGCCCTGCTTGAATTGCACCCTCCAGCGAGTTGTAAATTAGAAGTACCCACTTCTACTTCATCTTTTTTCTTCTTCTTCTTCCTCACCTCTGGCGAAGCGCAACGACTTAAAATAAGACAACTACGGTTAGGTTGTGGCTAGGGCTCTCAATGGGCCAGATTAGGGCCAGGCTGGGATTCAACTTGGGCTTAACCTACCCGGGCCGGGTTCCCAATTTTTTAGCCTGGCCCTAACCCAGGCTGCAATGTACTTAGCTCAAGCTCAGCCCCTACCGGGCCAGACCTTTTTTACTGTTTTTTTATAATAAAATTTGGTTGGACTATTTTTTGGGGACTCTTTTTGGACTATTTTTTCTAATAAAATTTAGTTGGGCGTGGGCTATTTTTTGTTAATAAAAGTTTGAAGAAGGTTAAAAATTTAATTAAATAATTATATTAACATTATAGAGACTCAGGTACATGCTTTTATTCAACTATTTCATTTTACTTTGTTGCACAATAGTTATAAGGGACAACGATTGCACAATAGTTACAACGGACAACGATTACTCTCATGGCATTTAAGTAAATTATATTTAATTAAAAAGAATTATTTTTACAACTTTAAAAGGATAAGTATATATATATATATATATACATATATATAAGCCAAATGGGTGGTTAAGAATTTGGTCTAGCCAATTTTCAAAAATGACAAAAATATCTGTATTCTTATTTAGTTATTCTCAACATTCAAGAATATGTTATCCAGGATTTTAAAAGAATCTGATACTAAATAGTAAATTTCAAATAGAATTATGGTTCAAAATTTCGGGTATCGGATACGTATCGTTCGAGCTCAAAACCGATACGTATCGGACGATACGTATGAGAATAGTAAATTACCGGACGATACATTGAATGCATATGTATTGTCCGGGCATTTACATACAAAATAGCGATACGGTACATTGAATGTACCATATCGTCCAAGTCTGATACCGATACGTACCGATATCGGACGATATTTTGATCTATGAATAGAATTTCCAATTTCTCTTAGTAAGTTAAACCAATGATTTTTCAGGGTATATATTGATTGTTTTATATTTACAACGATGCTTTTGTATTAGTTCTTTAAACTTATTGCTAGACTAGATAAATACTTGTCTCACAATATTTCAGGTCCTCCTTATGATTCATTGTACTTTTATTTCATAAGTTATCCAAATTACTCAATATTACAACTTTTCATATTACCTAAAGCCTTTATATGGTTAATGTTGATGATAATGGCCCCTTCTTTTTCATTTTAGTAATTTAAAGCCTTTATATGGTTAAAAGAGGCAACGCCCTCAATGAGCAAATTAAAACATAGATCATTGCGTGGAAAACACACTGTGCAGCCGTCCTTGGAACAGACAAATAAGTTATTGGAGGGTATTCGTATTATCATCAAAGTATTGTAGTTCTTCGATGATCAATATCATTATGTACTTCAAATATATGTGATGGGGATTGGGATTGTTTTGTAGCTGGAAATTGTTCTTTATAGTCAATTTATCTGACCGTCTGGATTTAACAAATTGCATCGAAGCCCAAAATTTCATGAAATGTATACCCAAAAAAGTTTTAAATATAGGCCGGTTCCATAGATATCGGTTTTGATATCTATTGAAATTCATCAATCAAGTGTATCATTATAAAAAAAAAATTAAGAAGGATAATTTTCCATTATCAAAATTTGAGCTACTGGTATAAAATTTTAATTCGCTATGCTTGAGAGCTAGGGATGCAAGTCTTGAACTAAACACCGAAACTGAACCGAAAACCAAAGGAGCCGAATTGGATCGAACCGCACCAAAACCCGACACAAACCGAACCGAACCCCAATTATGTTCGGTTTTAGTTTGGATGGCTTAAAACAGAAAATCAAGGGAGTAGGTTGAGTAAACCGAAAAAAATCAGGAAAAAATCAAAAAAATCGAAGAATACTGAAAAAAATCAAAAAAGCAAAAGAAAATACCCAAAAAATAGGTATTTTAGGTAAACCGAACCGAATCGGTTTCGGTTTCAGGAAAAAAAATTTGAACCGAACCGAATCGAATAGGTTTCGGTTTTGGTTCTTGAGATCACGTGCATATGATCATACGGTCGATTTTTTATTTTCACGTGGCTCAAATATGCTTTTAAGTTTACTTTTTTGGGATGTGTCGCATGTGAAATAAAAAATTGACCGCCTGATGGTATAACCATGATTAAGATCTATCATGTGAAAGATCGGGATAAAAAATGATCTCCATTGATTGATTCAAAGCAGTCAATAGGTTTCACTGTGGGTGAACTTAGAGATTCAGTGAGTGAATTTCAAAGTGCATTATTAAAAATTAAGTATTTAATTATCCACCGTTTATAATTTTCCATCAAATAAATTCTAACTTAGTATTGCTATTGGTCCCACATGGTAGCGTGTTACTTGAGAGTTGAGAGTGATAGATCCCTAATCCAAAGGCCTATAACTAAAGTCATTAGAAAGTCAAATATGTTTAGCGTCTACTAAAAAGAGAGGATCAAAGAAGCACCTTTTATTGGAAAGTGATTACTGTTTCAGGAGACCAACTCAAGTCATCATCAGAAGAGCTGTCAACGGGTTGACCCAACCCAATATTTTATATGGAAAAAATATCAAAATGGGGTTTTTTTATCAGGTCGGGCATTGTGTCGGATAAGATTTTTGGGTCGGCTTGAGTCCATCCTCCGGTTGGATCACGCATTTTAAATTTCCTTAGTGAGCATCCAAAATTTTGAACCAACCCATCCTAACCATCAAGAAGGAGTTATCAACTGGCCAGACCGGGCTGTTGGTATGTTCAATTATTTTTTGCTGCAAAAATGAGGTCCATACCTGGTCTGGATAGATGTTCGGGTTGGGCTCAGTCTAAGACTTTTTGGGTTCGTGCTTTTTGTTTAAGCTTAAACCTGATCCGAAGTAGATTTGGGTGGGATCGGATTTGGGTCGGTCCATCCTTTCCCTTAAAATAATGGGGCTTGGCAGGGCTGATAGCAGCCCGATTAATTTTTATCTTACAAATGAGGCATAAACTTGGCCCAAATTTAAAATCGGGCTGGGCTTGGCTCAGGCACATTCGGGCTCGTTGACAGCCTTATCATCAAGCATAACAATCCTGTAACACACAATCCTCAACTGCTTCAGACCATCGATTCCTTCTGTCACCCTTAGATATGGTCCAATGGATCAATTGGCATGCTTTTAACTATATGTATCGCTGACCGACAAATGTAGTAGATTGGACTAACGGTGGGGATCTTTTGATTGGTGCCTCCCTTTAGAGAGTAGCCCATTTCATGAGATGGTCAATCAGTTGTCAATTTTAGCATATGACAGTGTTATATAGAGGAAAATATTATAAATAATTTTTTAGACAGTTTATGTGGTGTGATATGATTGGTTGCACACCAAGTGGGACACATAAGTGTCTGGCAAATTGTCTATCAAAATCTGCCCATCCTTTCAATGTCTGATACCCTTATAGGCTCTTCTTAAATTGACAAAAACTTGAAGAGGATTTCAAAAATTCGTCGTAATAGTTCTATTTTTCTTTGCTTTTATTGCGGTCTAATAGCAGCAAGTCAATAAAATTAAAAGCCTAAAGGGTCAATGGCTCCTCACCGGCTTATAAAATCAAATGGTGTTTAATCGATTTTAAAACATTAAATGTGAACTTTTGGTCCCACACCATTGAAGTGTGGTTTACTATTGTGGCATGTGGTGTATATCCATTGAAGTGTGATTTACTATTGTGGCATGTGGTGTATATTTATGATCAATCTAAATTGTCAAGGTGGCAATCCATCATTAGAAAATATTTTAGTTAAAAATTTATGCCCATAAGTAAATGTGAACCATCAGATAGGCGAACTTTTATATCAGCCATCAAAACTAAGCACAACGGTTGATAATTGAGTGCAGAGATCGGATGGTTCAAAACATTAAAAAATGTGATTTTTTGGCCCGTGGCCTTTCAATCTATGATCTATCACTTTGAAATAATGTTTAAATGACGGCTAGGAGAGTCAGCCCAAGGATTAAAAGGTGGGACACTAGCAAAATAGGATTGAAGTGGGAAAGTTTTGGGCTATTATACTTGTTAAGAAAGTTTCAAGAAATCATGATTGCACGGATTTCTAGGGTTTTAAGTTTTGAAATTTTGAAGAAATTTTAATCGTGTGAGCTATGATGTAATAATGAAATGTCGATCTTGCCCTTTTTTTTAACCATGAGCTATCGTGGAGAACTCAGAAATGTCGACTTCTTCTCTGATGAATAAGCTCCGATGTCGATGAAATTGGCCTGTTTAAGCTTCGCCATTGATGAAATTGGCCAATTTAAGCTTTGCCATCGATGAACTCGGATTCTTATCCAACGATAAAATCGGTTTCTACAATAATTCCTCTGCAGTTGCAAGTTGCTCTATATTGTTATATTTCCATAGGTCAGGAATATAAATTATATAAGCATCATACATGGGACAAATTTAATTCGCGTACTTCATCAATTATCATGATCTCAAACTTAAGTGTTGGACATGCGAAGCACGTGCATTTAACTAATATATATATATATATATATATATATATATATATATATATATATATATATATATATATATATATATATATATATATATATATATATAGGCCGGGTGCGAGCCAGATATATATATATATATATATATATATAGGCCGGGTGCGAGCCAGGTGTTGGAACAATCAACTCAAGCCCGGCTTGAATTGATCCGGGTTGCAACATGTTTAGCCTGGTCTGGATACTAGGCCGGGCTTCCTTAATAAAAAGTACCACTTTTTTCGATTGGGTACGAGCCAAAATCCGGGCCAGCCCGGCCTATTGAGAGCCCTAGCTGTGGCCACATCCGGCATCCAAACAAAAAATTTGAAAAAACAACATGACGATGGAGACCATCAAATAAAATCATGGTGGTACATGCTCACAACTAATCTTTTATATCTTACGGTGGATGCTCACCATTAGGTAATCAATCCTATGATGATATACTCTCATGAATATTTTTTTTAAGATTGGTACTTCGATGATGTCGTCGTTGTTGTGACTTGCCAGATTTTAGGCAGAAAAAGGGGGTGCTTCAGTAATGTTATCATTACCGTTGCGACTCCCCAGAGATGAGAAGGAAGGATCGAATTTGTAACACAATGTAAGGTTGACGTGAGAGATGACATGAAAGATTGTGAAATTATAGACAACTTAGCATTGAACATCAATGAGTTTGTATCTCCAAAAAAAAAAACAAAAACATCAATGAGTGGAGCAATAAGACTCGAAAAGCCAACCCCAACTAGATGGAAAAAGGCTACACCGATATAAACACCATCCACCCAATTAGCCTATTGCACCAATAATCACGTTTGAATGTGATGTGGCCCACATGATATTTGAGTCACTTTTTTAGGAATATGTGACACGTGAAATACAAAATTATCAGTCGAATGGTACACCTATGGTGTTAAGATCAATCTATGAAAAATTGAGATGAAAATCGAAACCCATAGTCCATTAAATAGAATCAATGGGTTTAGAGTGTGGGCTAAGTCCACCCATTTATTACTAATTGTTCCGGGCATGGGCTAAGTCCACCCATTTAAGGCCCGGTTAGAAGCCGGCCCGGTCCATTGAGACCCCTAACCATGGCCTTTGCTTATGCAGCACTTTTAGGGGCTGCGGCCTGTCGCTGATGGAGATCTTTATACATTATGCATTACTGATGAGGTTCACCATTTTCACTTTTGTAACTTCGTTGCCCTAATTTGTATGCTGGGGAGGGCTTGTAAGAAGACCGTTGCTCCTACCGCCTTCAACCTGTAAGTCTGTTCTCTTTATTACATTTCGCACCAATGTTTCGTTGTCTCCGCCAAAATTTAAAACAAATCGGTGCTAAAGATGCAACAGAAATGTATTTTTTGCAAAACCCATGTCTCAAATCCCTTTCTCACATCTCAAAAACCCCAAATCAATCATCTTTTACAGTAGATTACCTCATAAACTCATGTGGTTTGTCGCCAGAAGCAACCATTTCAGCTTCCAAACAAATCCAACTTAAAACAACAGAGAAGCCGGATTCAGTACTCAAATTCTTCAAGAGCCATGGATTCACCAATGCCCACATCTCAACTTTTATCAGTAGGTGCCCAACCCTCCTCTTAGCCAAGCCAGACAAAACCCTAAAGCCCAAAATTGATTTTTTTAATGGTTTGGGCATTTCGGGCACTTTCCTCGCAAAGATCCTCTCTTCGAACACCTCACTCTTGAAAAGGAGCTTAAACAATCAAATCATTCCTGCATTTGATTTCCTCAAAAGGTTCGTTGGTACCAATGAAAATGTCCTCGACGCCCTCAAACGCTCGACCCATCTGACCCATTTTATTCAATGCAATCTACATAAAACGATAATACCCAATATATCTATCTTGCAGAGTCACGGTGTACCCGACTCATTGATTTCAAAATTGATCATCCCCAATCCTAGAGCACTGGCACTTAAATCCGATCAGTTTAATGAGGTTGTTCTGAAGGTTAAGGAAATGGGTTTTGATCCCTTAGGCTCAAAATTTTTGATTGCAGTCCGCTCAATGTCCGTGATGGGCAAATCGACATGGGAAAGGAAAATGGAGGTTTATAGGAGCTTGGGTTGGTCTGATTACGAAATTCTTTCTGCGTTCAAGAAACAGCCTATGTGTATGATGTCATCGGAGAAGAAGATAAGGAAAGTATTAAATTTCCTTGCAAACGAGCTAGACTGGGAGCCATCTGTTGTTTCTAAATGCCCCAATATTATATTGCTTAGTCTTGAAAAGAGGCTTATTCCAAGGTGTTCGGTTTTGAAGATTTTGATCTCAAAGGGTCTGGTTAAGAGCGATGTTAGTATATGCTGGATTTTCATATCAACTGAAAAGGAGTTCTTGGAGAGGTTTGTGATCAAGTATCAAGAGCAAATTCCTGAAGTATGTGATGCATACCAATGTAAGATAGGACTTATAGGGTTAGTTAGCAGTTCCGAGTCATCTAAAACTGTTGATGGGATTAATAAATTGTAGCATCTTCAATTAATACTTAAAGTAGATTAAAAAATTTCCTTGTTTGTTACTTGTTGGCAGTACTATAATTTGATGGAATTTGCTTTCTTCAGGTTCAAATGGTTATATTAATTGGACAGTAATGTTTATTTTTCTTTGATCTTCTAATCATGTAACTTTGTTTTCTTCTTCATAAATGTATAATGGAGTGACTTCAAGATGTTGTGATTGTTTCGAGCTCAACTTTTGATGCTTCTGCTTCTGGCATATTGTTCAATGAAAGGGATGAACGAGTGGACTTGGGATGGGAAATAGGATTTCATGAGAACTCCTATGTTGTCTTTGAAATGTAAGATAAGGAGGCTTTTTTTTGGGTAACTATGTTCGCACCCATGCGTTATCTGATACCACCCACGTGTGCAACCCCTTAAAAACTGTTGATTGGATCGGATCAGACGATGAAGATCTTGTTTCACCCCGATCTTCCACACAATGGATCTTGAGACCATGTCGCACTTATTAGACGGTCAAT
The DNA here is from genome assembly GCA_021018995.1 of Chloranthus sessilifolius. Classification (NCBI taxonomy): domain Eukaryota; kingdom Viridiplantae; phylum Streptophyta; class Magnoliopsida; order Chloranthales; family Chloranthaceae; genus Chloranthus; species Chloranthus sessilifolius. The sequence goes on along the minus strand of CM037584.1, from coordinate 49,450,030 downwards.
TTTTTATTCCACCTGTCACATATCCCAAAAAATGCACCTTGTGTGCAATGACACACATCACACTCAAACGTGATTTTAGGGCCATCTGTTGGGGATATGTGATATGTGGAATAAAAAATTGACTGTCTGATGGGTGCAACATGGTCTCAAGATCCATTTTGTTGAATATCGGGATGAAACACGATCTCCATCATTTGATCCGACCCAATTAATTGGTGTTAAGGGGTCTGCGACATAGGTGCTTTCAGAGAATGCGTGGGTACATTTAGAGCTGCCCAAAACTTCCATGTGTGTGAGTTTTGTGGCATTATCTCTCATGGTAATTGGGTGACTGATGCAGTGCAAATCACGGTGGACGAATACATGGAGGCCCTGGATCGACGTAGGTCCACTCGAGGTTAACATAGTAGAGTTGGTAGAATTTTGGGTCATGCACTAATAGAAATCATGAACCCAAACGTCAGAAAATTGCCTTAACTCAAGCGAGATCGATGACGAGTTGAGCAAGAACTCTCAGCCCAAACTCGCTTGAGCGAGAATAAACAGAAAGATTGGCGTGGGCACTTTGAGGACTCGCTCGAGCGACAACCAAGCTCACTCAAGCGACCATGCACAAAAGCCACACACGAAGTTTAATTTTCACTCGAAAATTTAGGTTTTAGTTTCCTTTTAGACTAGGAGTCTTCCTAAATTCGATTATATGCTCAGTTGGGGTTTTGTTTGCGTATATAAAGGTATTGTAACTACAATATTAATGAGTTATTGAATATTGAAATATTTTGAGGCTTTTTGGAGATCTTTGTTTCCCGTTTCTCTTAGTATTCGCGTGAGTCAACAATAAAGGTGAATTTCTATTAGAGTTTTAGCATTTCTGTTTAGAAATCAACAATTCTAGTGGAAGGTTGTGGCGAGCGCTGCATCAGTTGGTATCAAAGCATTAAGATCCAGGGATCACTTCTTCACCATGACGCCTAGATGTGGTGGTCGCCGGAAAGTGCCTATACACGAAGTACATGAGCGTGATGACATTGCATGATTGACACGACAAATGGAGGCACTCAAGCCCAAGTGGCAGCTCTGACGACTAGGGATGAACGACAAAGGAATCAAACCCCAGATCGTTCGGAGTACGCAGAGGAGGAAGAACTCAAGTTTGATAACGTATTTGGTGACCCAATCCGCCGTGACGACCCAGGGAGGGGAATCCACAGCGATGGGATGCTGGATTGCGTATAGATCTGCCCGAATTTCAATGAAGCGTGCAACCATAAGAATTTCTCGACTGGATTTATTGCATCGAGGTGATCTTGGAATTCAAAGAGGTACCCGAAACAAGATTTCGAGGGAGAGCCGCCGCATGGTGGCAACAACTTAAAGTCATGCGCCCAATAGGGGAAGCGGCAGGTAGATATATGGGAGAAACTAAAGAAGCAACTACGAGCGGCGTTTCTACCCCATAACTTTACAAGGGTGTTGTATCAACAGTTGCAAAATTTAAGACAGGGGCGAAAAGTTTTGATGAGTACACCACGGAGTTTTATAGTCTGTTGGTGTGCAACCATCTGACGGAGTTCGACGATCAACTAGTATCTCGATATATTGGGGTATGCGGATTCAATTGCAAAACACTCTTAATTTATTGACACCCTTTGAATGTTGCAGAGGCACACCAGAGAGCCTTGTAGTTGTAGAAACAATGCGGTCGAAGATCGGTCGGTTCGGCATGGAGTGATGCTGCGGGTGCTGCAGAAAACCAAGCCGCCAGAGCCAACACACTGAGGAGAGTTGAGAAACCACCAATCAGTGGACAGCCTACCCTAGCCCTTACTGGTGGTCCCCTATGCTTCAAATGCGAGGAGTTCGGACACTGGATTGCTGATTATCGGAAAGGAGACCGTGCCGGAAAAGATCTTTTTATAGACCATATGGAAGATCTAGACCAGGAAGACGGTGAACCTGAATGAAATCCCATCTTCGACACCGGAAGAGGAACATGTTGAGGGTGATGAAGGGTGATTGCTTATGGTGTGCAGAACATGTTTGACTCCTAGAGGGGCTGATGGGAATGGGTGGCCGCAAAACAATACATTCTAGTTGACGCATAGGATCAAAGGTAAAGTATGTCGATTCATTATTGATTCGGGCAACTGCGAGAATGTGATTGCAAAGGAAGCGGTGCAGAAGCTGGGACTGCCTATGGAAGTGCATCCCAATCCATATAAATTATCTTGGCTTAAGGCAGGAAACGAGGATGTGTTCCCTACAGATCTTCCCCCTGGACTACCACCCCTACGAGACATTCAACACTAGATTAACCTTGCCCTAGGGTCTCCTCTGCCTAATAGACCTCACTATCGTATGAGTCCCAAGGAGCATGATGAGTTCGGCGATTTGGTAGCCAAGTTCCTTATCATGGGGACAGTTCTGATGACGAGGCTACGAATTCGAGGAGGAATTTTCTTCAACCTGGGGAGAATGATGTAGTGCAAATCACGGCGGACGAATACATGAGGCCTTGGATCGACGTAGGTCCACTCAAGGTTAACATAGTAGTTGGTAGAATTTTGGGCCAGACACTAGTAGAATTCATGGACCCAAACGACAGAAAATTGCCCAAACTCGTTCGAGTGACGATGGTTTCCGCTCGAGCAAGATCGACAACGAGTTTAGCAAGAACTCTTTGCCCAAACTCGCTCAAGCGAGAATAAATAGAAAGCTTTGGCATTGGCACTTTGAAGACTCGCTCAAGTGACAACCAAGCTCGCTCGAGCGACCTTGCATGGAAGCCACACATGGAGTTTAATTTTCAATCGAAAATTTAGGTTGTAGTTTCCTTTTAGACTAGGAGTCTTGCTAAATTCAATTATATGCTTATTTAGGGTTTTGTTTGCCTATATAAAGGCATTGTAAATACAATTTTAGGGAGTTATTGAATATTGAAATATTTTGAGGTCTTTTTGGAGATCTTTGTTTCCCGTTTCTCTTGGTATTCGTGTGAATCAACAAGAAAGGTAGATGCCCGTTAGAGTTCTGGCATTTCCGTTTAGAAATCAACAGTTCTAGTGGAAGGTTGCGGCGAGCGCTACATCAGTGACAAAGACTTTTGCTTTCATGATATAATCATTTTCTTAAGATAACCTGGGTGTCCAGGCCTCTTAGAGCACTCGACTACTCCCAGGGGCATGTGTGCCCCTCAAGTTAGCACATCCCAAGTCAGCATGGATAGGGGGGGGGGGGGGAGGGGTTGATTCGTATTCAGGTCTCCCGCTTCCTGAGGCGGGTGCTTGGCCAGCTTGCCAAACTCCTTGCGCATATCTACATTGTATGTGATCTAAATAATCTTTCTGACATGTCTCTGTGTTGGGGTTTGCGCTCGTTTTCTGTATTTATTTCTTGATTCGATACAATATCCTTGGTTGAAGATGACTGTTGAATGAAAACTAGAGCCCAGCTCTCTCAACTTTAAAACTTTCTATCACGAACTAATCATCTCTATCAATAAGTACAACTCTTTTTGTTCTTTTTAACTTGAAATGTTTTGTTTTTATGCAAGGAGTTATTCTAAATCAATCTTAAAGATTCAACAACAGCATGTATCCATACTCTTCAAAACCCATGTCCAAAATCACTCTCCCGCTTCGAGAAATCAATCATCCTGCACAGCCTCTTTCCTCAAGATTTTTGTTTGCTTAAAATATCACATCATCTCTTCAAATAAATTCCTCAAAAAAAAATTTTGTTTGGTCTAACTAGGGCTGTCAACGGGCCGGGCTGAAGCCCGCATGGGCTGGGCTTGGGCCCAACTTTTTAGGATTTAAATAAACGGGCTTGGCCTGGCCCGGATAAAAAAGGACCCGGGTTCGGGCTACAAGGTGTAAGGCTCGGTCTATTTATTTAAATTCCTTATTAAAAAAAAAATTTGAAAAAAACTCTTAAAAATTACTAGAAACCCGGCCTGAACCGGCCGGATAGCTAATCGGGCCGGGTTCAGGCTACAAAATTCAAAAACCGATCCCGGCCCGGCCCGATTAGCTATCCGGGCAGGGCCCATTTTTTTTTTTTCAAAAAACACGGGCCGGGTTTTCACCTGGCCTGTTGACAGCTCTAGGTCTAACAAATTGTGACCATCACCGTGAGTCCTTTATTACAATTTCGAAAAAATAATTTTGCCTAACAGCTTGATCTTGCAGAGGTCATGGTGTTCCCAAATTCAATATTTCGGAATGGATCGTGACCTATTTCTGTCACTAAAATTTGATCGGTTCAATGTGATTGTTGCAATGATTAAGTAAACAGGTCTTATGTTTGATAGTTCTTCCTAGGAGGAGAAATTTGTAATATTTAAAAACTTAGGTTGCTCTGAGGATGGGATTCAAACAGCAACCTCATTCATCATCACCGGCCTTGTCCCATTTATTTGGGTCGGTATTTTGAGTCTTAGTTTTGTTTCGGGCTAAACCGTCATGTAGTCCACAATCCTTCATGTCAGTTCTCCCTATCTCAAGTCTTTATTGATCTTCCTCTTTTCATCCTTGTGTTTTTATCCTTCAATCATTTTTACAGGGGCTGATGCAGAGCACTAAGGGAGGAAAGAACTGTGGCTGAAACAGCCATTAAAGGTGCTGTTTACGAGCTGCAGTAGGTTCAGAAAAAGGGGTCAGTCAGGGCAGGTTCAGGGAGCAACACCTTAAGAAGGAAAATAAAAAATGATAAATGAGTCCCACGTGCCCACATTAAGTGATCATGTGAGAACATCAAATAACGAGATTTATATCTCGATATCAATCTCGGGAGATTTAAGATCACAAATTTCTATTATTATTTAAAAAAAAATTTTAATCCTAACATTTAGGAGAAGCTATGTTACAAATGCTATCTTTATTTACTTCATATATCATTTCTTAGAGTCCAAGTTAGAGCATAATATGTGTTTAAAAATTTAATTTTGTGCTAACTAGAAAAGTAAGGACAGCCGAGACATCTGTATAATTTGTTTTTTGTTATTCTCGAAATTCAGTTTTGAAGAATATAGAATATAAATTTTGGTGGTGGAGGTACTTGACTTTAGAGACTGATATTGGGATTAGATTGGTTTAGATAGGGTTAGGTTGACAGAGGAGGAGAGATTCGCCAAAATGACTTAGTTAGGGTTAGGAGCCCCTACTAGCTTCTATATTGTAATTGAAAGACATGAATGCCCTTATAGTGCCCAATAATATGACTAACACACCATTATGACTAAACTCGTGTACAATGCATACGTCCCGAATTTGTTTTTATTTATATTTTGTGGCATTCCTATTTTTATTTAATCGTTATGGGATTCCTTGTTTTGTGAGTGGTTGATTTTGGTATTCATTGAATCCAGATTGGTTTTTTAAGAATGAAGATTTAGTCACGGATTTATATGATTCATGGAATCAAAACATGCATTTTTTAAGGTTAATTTCGTATTTTAATTTTTTTGCATCTATACTTCTATTATTTACATTCCTTGTCTTCTAATGGTTTGATTTTTGTATTTATTCAAAAGTTTGTATAGGGTAACCAGCCCCTTCACTCCCAAGTGTGAATTATTCAATCCCATTATGCTAAAATGGCCAAACCTTGGGAAGTTCACAGCTCTCGATGAGCATGCAATCAGTGAAAGAAGGTTTGGAGGAGCAGCAGAAGCAGCAGAAGAAGAAGTGTATACCATATATGTGACTGAGTATATAGCTCTACAACATAGTAGAGCGAGAGAAATGTCTCCAAAAATAAATCCGTGCAACACTTAAATAGATGAAGGGGAGCTTAAAAATAGGCCAAAATTATGGAATTTAGTTTAAAAAATCAAAGAAGAAATATTTGTTATGAAAACAAATACCATAAAAAAAATTGTTTGAAGATTTTTGATAATTTTGGGTGGTCAAGATAATTTTGGATGGATGATAATCCACTAATATAAATTAGGACCCCTAAAGCATAGTAACAAATTTTTAGAAAGTTTGGGTCGTTAATTGACCACCCAAGTCATAACATGACTCTGCCTCTGATTTTTGGGAATGTGTGCCATATAGAATCAGCATTAGACTATCTGATAGGGGCGTCATGATCTTAAGATCTATCATGAGGAAGATTGAAAAAAAAACAATCTCCACCGTCCGATTCAAATCAGTCCATGGTTTTCGTCCGTGAAAATTTGTGTGGTATTACTAAACGGGTGAGAAGAGTCGTACGGATGAGAAGTCCGAAGGGTCGGAAGATAGAAAACCAAGGGACCCCCTCGGCATTTGTTCTCAGATTTTGACGGAAAATGGGAAGATAATTTCCAACCCTTTGGATGTCATCCAGACAACGGGAATCTCGGCAATTCATTTGCTGCATAAGAGTTTTCCTTTATTTCCCCTTGTTTCCCTTGAAACCAAAACAAGCCCTTAGATTTTTCCTATTTTGACTATTTTGTTCATAAAATCCTTTAGGTTTTCCCTATTTTGTACTATTTTGTTCATTAAAACCATCATTTTTAACTGAAATATATTATGATATCTTTTTTACATTTTTGGAATTTTTCCGACTTAGACCCTTGCCGATTTATTGCCGACTCCTGACTTTGTGACTATGGTATATAGGCAGTGTGTTCATACCTTTTTTATGTTGCATCGATTTCATCTCGTACTGGATTGTACCAAGCAGTACAATCTTGTATCAGCCAGTATTTTAAACCATGGTTGGGACTATTGTATCCTTATTCTTCTCGTTATCCGATAAATTTATTTTCTTCAATAAAATAGTTTTTTTTTTTTTTTTTTGATCAGTAAAAGAGAATTCATTCCACGAGAAAACCAGCGAGGAGTTGGGACAGAACAGACCAAAATGGGAGAACCCGGAAAAAAACAGCCACAATGGCCAGAAACAAGCAAAAAACAGAAACTAAAGGAGCAAAACCTCCCCAAAAATAGGGAGGGGAGGAGCTCAGCGTCACCCCTCTCCTAAAGCCTGCCACCCAGGCTTGACCAACATACTCCTATGGCACATCAGCTCCTTGATGAGGCTAAGGGTGGTGCCAATCGGATGGCGTTTCCGTATGAACACTCTAGCATTTCTTTCGAGCCAAATAGACCAAATCACCGCATACACACCCACCTTCCAAAAGGCTCCTTGCTCGCCTTCCCATCTAAAGCCGTTCCAGGAAATTAGAAAACTAGCGAGGTCTTCCGAGAACCCAACTGAGGCCAAAGGAAGATAGGATGATACCCCAAAATTTTGAGGCTACCCCACAGTGAATAAAGAGGTGGGCAATCGACTCCTCCATAAGAAGGCACATAGGGCATCTTTTCCGTAGAGATTTACCCCGTTTACTTAGCTGATCCATCGTAAGAAGGCGTCCTCTAACCGCAGTCCAGATGAAAAATCTAACCTTTGGTGGGATCGGTGCCTTCTAGATAAAGTACCACTCCACTCTAATAAGAGGATGGAGAGTAAGGGCTCAATAAAATGATTTGACTGAAAACTTGTGGTTGCACACCCAAAGTCTCAGGTCACGATGATGCCAATTCGGAGTGGATCTATATAGGGCAGCCATTAAGTTGATGTAGTGCTCCGACTCTTCCACTCTAAGCGCCCTCCTAGTAAGAACCTCCCAAACCAGAGCCTCCCCATTAACAGAAAAGAAGTCTGAAACCCTGCCTTGCGCAGCCGTGGACACGCTGAAAATGGAAGGGAACATTTTCAACGAGAAGTTAGCGAGTGAAAAGGAAAGTAAAATAGTTAATACTTTAAAAAAGAAAAAGAGAAGGATACCAATATAAATAAGATAAGTACTATATTGGTGCTGTTTGCTGAGTGAAAAGGAACTATTACATAAGTTAGTGATTGAGTTTCAGAAAAGATTTCCTCAATTGATGAAAATCATACCAATGTAAGATGGGTTCTACGATTTGTCAATGAGTCTGAAGAAGTTGGTGGGATTCAGATATTATAGAACTAGAATTTTTCATCTCACAATGCTTACAGTTTAGTATTACACAACTTGCTTCCTGTAGATACTAATTCTAGTTCTCTTAAGAATAACGTTTCTTTCTTTTGATCTATCTATATTTTTTATATAAACATTTTATTTTTCTCTGTGGAAAAAACCATACGAAATGGTACAGTGGACGTGTCTTAGATTATATCCTTTTCCCATCTATTTGGGGTTGGCTCTATGAGTCCTATTTCTCCACTCTTTTCTAATTAACGCTAAGCTCTCCATCAGTCCATAATCCCTCATGTCCCTTCTCATTGCTTCACTCCAGGTCTCCATTGGTCTTCCTCTTCTCCTACTTGTACTTGTAGCATCTCAATCCTTTGTACATTGTCGGCTTTTGGCCTTTGATGAACATAATAATTACTATAAGAAAATAAGTTGGGGAATCGAAGTTAGGAAGTTAGAAATATAATGTATATATTCCTTAAATTCGAAGTACACAAAACTATACAAAACAATGACCAGTTATTGTTGAGGGGTTAATATACATTATCAAAATACATTTAAAACAAAACCCTCAAGTGGTATAATATAGGTCGAAAAGGGACAACTTAGCAACCAAGGGAAATGCTGATCTCTAGTCATGGTCTGGGTAGAAAGATCCATTAGATGCATAAAACGTGTGGATATTGAGAGATAAAGATTTGGGAGGAGGAGCAGCAGTGTTAAGAATTATGAACAACGGAATTTTTAAGGCGAAACAAGAATGTTGCTAGGAGTAGAGGTTTAGGGACTTCACATGCTGTCAATAGACAGGGGATATAGTGTTTACAAAAGGGAGATTTGGTTCCAAACAGACTTGTCCATTTGCAATGAGGATCACATTGGTGGGGATATAAGCTGATACATCTCCAGCCTCAGTTATTTCACAAAGCAAATACCTAATCACCCGCTTATGAAAGCATGCCTCCATCTTCCTTACTCGTGGGTAAGTCCTCTATCCGTTTAGAGCGCCTGTCAAAGGCTTGCTGGTTTTATATCTCTATCGCCTTCCGGCTTCTGCCTTTCTTGCCTTTGGCTTTCGGCTAAGTTTATGGAAGACGCTTGCTTGAGGTGACTCTTGAATAAGCGTGTTGAAGTGTTACTAGCATTTGCTTGAGGTGACTCTTGAATAAGCATATTGAAGTGTTTAGATTTTATGCCTGACTTAAGGGATTAAAGAGATCGTGGCAGGAGGTGGAAATATAGAGTGGTGTGTCAAACTCCATTCTCAAAAGAGATACGGGAGAGGAAGACCAGTAAAGGCGTGGAGAGTGGTGAGAAATGCAATGAAGTGAAGGACTGGAGTAAAAGATGGTTTAGCCCTATACAAAATTGAATGGAGAAATAAGACTTGCCAAGCAAAATAGATGGGACAAGGTGATGTTGCTTAGTCAGTATCTTCTTCTTCGTTTCACCTTCAGTAGACAGCTTTGGTGTGGTGAGGATGGCCCCTTTATTGTAAATTTTCTGCGAGTATGATTTTCTATGGATTGCATTTTTGGATGTTTTGTCTAGTACTAGAATAACAGTATAATGTAGGTGCAGTGATGACTATTTTTTTTTTCCGTCAATAGTGTAGTGATGGGTTCAATGGGTGTGAAAGTGCGAAAATTTTTGGGAACTAGGAAGGAAAGAGTTAAGATAGGAAAGTAGTGGTCATAAGCAACTCTGCAAGGGCCGTCGAGAGGTAGCTGGATGGTGCCTCTTATTTGGTAAACCAGCTCCAATAAGAGTGAATGCTTCCCAGTGGTCTCGCTATTGACGCACCTCCCTGCTAAACACCCAGGTACTTGCTGGGTAATAAGGTGCATGTTACCCGGAGGAAGTGTGCCATATGACCCACACTAGTCAGGTTGCACCCTTCACGGTTGGAGATCTGGACAGTGTGGACAAACCCCCCCCCCCAAAAAAAAAAAAAAAAGTAGAAAAGGCTCCAGAGGGTGGATGGGTTTACGACGATGATTTTCATGATGGGAATTGCCTTTGCATTGTTAATAGTTTAGATTGCTCAGATGAGGTAAAAGTGCATTCTCTATCCAAAGGCTTTTGTCTCTGAATTCCTTCACAGTTCCATTAATTGTTAAAGGTGCTTCCTTAATCTTCTCTCAATGAATATTGGGTAAGTTGTGAAGTACCAGGCCCTTTCGACTTTTGAGGTTGTCTAATGTTTTAGCAGAAACACTTGAACTCATTGAGTTTTTTTCCGGTCACATTCATAGGAATCCAGGTAGGCCAATGGGATTCAAAATTCAGTGACAAGTTATGATTTGATTATCTTTTCTTTGAAGGAGCTTTTGTCTTTTTATCCTATTTTTTTAACTCGTGATTATTTTATCTTTATTTTTTATGGAAACTAGAATTGGGAATAACAAACAAGACAAAGTAAAGAATAACAAATCAAGAAGCGAGAGGGGTAGTATTCTCAAACATTATAATGGGTTAGAAGGTTGATTATGTAAAATGAAAACCTTAATGGTTCAGTGGGTATCAGAGCAAAGTTCAAGGCAGCAAAAAGGAAGAAGATATAGAGTTGTGCAAACTACCACCAGAAGGTATAATTAAGCTTGATTTTAGTGGAATTAGAATTCAAAATTCCAGGCTAGCCCATATTGTAGGTGTATTTAGGCAACTTCAAAGGGAATGCTGTTTTGACATATTCCAGTCCAGTCTAGTGAAGCAGAGTGTTAGAACCCTTTTGGAAGGAATGCAGATCTTCCCTAACAAGCTTCAAGATACTATATAATGATTAAGGGAGGCTAAATTAATTTGGTTGGGGGGTTTCAAATAGAGCAGAAGTCCTGAAGCTTAGGCATATTTACTATTGAGAGATAAGTATTCTAGGTCAGGAGATTGACATGGTTTTTTACATATAAGATAAAAGCAAATGATGTGTCCAAGTCTATTGCTAGAGGAGTTTTGAGGGTCCATCTCTTTTATGGGGAATCGTTGCCCCTCTTGGAAAGTTCCTTTGATTTATTTTTCCCTTTGGTATATTTTATTTCCAGACTCGAGTCGCGTGTTACTCGAGCTAGGAGACCGTTCAGATCTCCACGGTCAATGTTGACTGTGGAGATGCATGGTCTCCTGGCTCGAGTCACAATGTGACTCAAGTCAGGTAATCATTACCCTATATATAAAAATATATTAATTGTATTAGCTAATTTAAACCCTACTATGTTGATGGTTGACAAGATTTGAAAATCATATACTATCTTTTTTCTACACAAGTAATGTTCAAATTTTTTTCTTTCTTTCTTTATTTATTTATTTATCTTAAGCAGGGTCTATTACCAAAATGAGAAAGAACTATCAATCGATAAGGAGCATCATACAAACCTTTCTCAAGAGAAACTACAACTCTAATGACATCTGCTGAACGTCCTGACAACAGAACGCACTTAATCCTAACTTTGCGAGAAAGTCAGTGCACGAATTACCTTCTCTCTCCCTGAATACCACTTATCCGAAATTCCCAATCAACTCTTTCGTATGACACCCTCCCCTGGTTTAGTCCATTTGCAAATAACTGGATTTTAATTTGAGGATTCAGATTCCAAGCTATTGGAATCTATCCATCATCATGATTAATGTCAGTCCATCAACTCGAATACTAACATTATTAAATGTCATGAAGTATCACAATTTTATGTTTCTGCTTATTTTTTAAAATCATATTATTTCTCTCTCTAAATGCGAGTAATTGCAGCACTAAAGGCATTTCTAATCAAGCAACCAAGCAAGCTCTTCTTCCCTTACCTCTAGCTTCTTCTATGTACCTTTGAAGCTCAATAAGGATTGCGTCAATGATATTCTTCCTCAAACCAAGTCTAGTTCTAAGTGATCTCCATATCTAAGCCGAGAAACCAAACCACAATTACAGAAAATATGCTTGATACTTTCACAATCCGTCCAACATAGTACACAATGAGACAGAATAATCATTTCCCTTCTGCAAAGATTGTCTGTTAGCAATTTAAAATTAATTGTCACCCAATCACAGAAGGAGAACTTTGGAGTAACATGAGAATTCCAGATGAAAGAATACCAATCAACCTTTGCACTGACTTGTCTATTTGCATCTGTCACAAAATTCTCCGAATTAATTAACATTTTGGAAAAATTCTCAGAATAGGTGGTTGGCCTAAACTTTTGCCGAATATTCGCTTGATTCGTCAATTCTCCGATTTTTTTTTGAATTTGATGAATATTCCGTATTGTTTTTTAATGGTTGTAAATTGTTACTGCATGCTGACAATGTATTTTTTATATATCTCTCCAAGTTTTTTCGAATTAAACTGAACTTACAACTCACCACATGATTGTTGAATCCACACTTGGTATCCAAACCCTTTTGTCTTCAACATCCGATCGTAAAGAAAAATTAGCATTGACAGAAGGCATGCAAACCCCTTTGTCTTCAACATCTCCAACAGGAATTCTCACAATCATTACATCTTTCCAAAGCCTGCTCCATCCTCAACGTGGTTGCCGTCGGAAGGTTTCACTCTCCTTCATGAATTAGCTCCTCAACTTGAGCTGGTTTCACTCTATGCATGAATTAGCTCCTCAACTTGAGCATCCTCATGATTAACCGACTGGTGAAGTGCTTCAATTTTGATTGAGAGCTGAAATTCGTAAGATGTGTTTTTTTGTTGTTGTGTAATAGTTAATTTAAACTCTTTTATTCTATTGAGTGCTAGTAAATTATAGGGCACATTATTGGTCAAAAAATATTTACTAATAGTGACCAGAGCCTATCAATTTTCAAAAATATTTACTACATAGGGAGAAAATTTCACACGAGTGTGTCTAAATGAAATTACAGAAATGTCCAAACCTTTTAAATGTTTTTTTTTTTTTTTTTGATCGCTAAACTATATTTCCATTGAATAGACAATAAAAATACAGAAGGATTGAGGCATGAGCGAGGCGCTCATGACGAAAACAAAAAGATAAACAGGGAAAAGAGATAGAGCCTGCAGGGAGAAAACTCGGTGCAAATTAGCAGAGGAGCATCCCCACAGACCGAGCAGTGTGGTAAGGGGGGATCAAGAAGCCATCAGCCAGGATCAAAATCGGCCCAGGAAAGGAGAGAACAGAAAGCCTCCTCAACAGCCATTGGAAGAATGTTCTTAACCCACCCCATAAAAATTATTTGGTTCTCTTTCATTCTTCTTCACAATATATCCCTTCTCTTTTATTCCTCTTCTTCCCTCTGCCACCACTCGACGAATAATCACTTTTTGATAAATATCTTTAAAAAAGGGGAAAAAAGAAGAAGAAGAAACTTTGAAAGTATTGGATTTGGATAGAATCTGAAGAAGGATAAGATCCAATGATAGTAGAGGTTATTTTACTTGATTTTACAAGTTTTTTAATTCGAGTTTTCAGGCTGGAAATGTGGGCCCCAGCGGCCAGGAATTGCCTGGCCGATGGATTTTTTGATCCGTCCCATAAGGCATGATTTGCAGGTGTTGTCTCCTTACCCAAGGTAGGATGACTATGTTTTATTAAATGTTGGGTGTGTGCACCGAATTTTATTTACCCCCATCTCTTTGTTCTTTTTCTTTCTTTATTTAATTTTCTTATTTTGTCTACTTGAGGAGAGTCACCAAGATGGAGTAGGAGAATCAAATGGCAACATAAAAATTCAAACAATATGGTAAGAAAGGAAAAGTATGAAAAAAAGGGGAAATTTTGGAGTAGGGGAAGAGTACAGCTAGGGAAAAAATTGAAAAACAATTAGTATTGGAAAATAGAAAAAAATTAAAATTAAAATATATATTCAAATTAAAAGAATATAAAAATATATCTTATTAAACCTTTTTTCGTTTAAAATGCCTTTTGTATAAAACATGTATAAAAGGCATTTTAAATGAAGAATATGTGTTTTGTACGTATTTCCGTATGAAACATATATTTATATGTATTTTGGAAAAAAATGCGTTTTATACTCATTTTTTTCCAAAAAGCCACGGTTTTTGTGACTGTACTTGAGCAGCGTGGTGACTCTTGGATGGACTTCTATGATTCTTTCTTTTCTTTTTTTTTTTTGACAAATTTTTCTTGGGAAACAATGCATATTTATATGTTTCTTATAGACAGTCAAATATTCATAAATGAACATGAAAAAAAGTAGGCTATTGTATGTGTGCGAATAGTATAAAATAAGCACATCCTTTTTTTCTTCATATCTTGTCAAAAATATTTAGTTTTTAATATTTTTAAATATTTTCATTACTTTTTACCCATATTTTCCAGAAGTCTGCGGTTCTACCCATTTTTCACTATGGTATGGAGAACAGGAAATTTGGTTCCTTTCGGGTTTGTTTGGGAACTTGTATAATGCCTAAATTTTTTTTCTGTAAAGTAGCAAGAATCTTCTGTTTAGCAACATGATGGCCCCCACAAAAATTTTATTAATACATAATTATGACCTTTTGTAAAATACCAAAAAACAAAACACCAATTTCACCCAGAATACGAGATTGTTGCCAAAGACCATTGCGCACTTTACAGCTCTAAATGCTACTAAACAAACAATATCATACAAATTATGTATTTTAAACAGAAGCCATGAACTACAGCTGATAAGCTATTCGCATGCTTTTTAACAAAAAAATAAAAACAGTTTTATTTATATTTTTTTGAAAAAAAATGCGTTGTAATCTGATAGCCACTGTTTTCTTTAAAAAACAAAAGGATGTGCTTAAATTTTTTTCCAAAAAAACAATGCCAATTTTGATAATTGTATCTCTATTTTGCATCAACTGAAACTCTAAAAGCACCTAATATGTAGCCTTACCTTTAGATGATTTTACAGCACAGGTGGAGGTGAGTGCTTTTAGAGTTTTGATGGGTGCAAATAGAGGTACCCTAAGCATAATTGCTTTTAGAGTTTTAGATACGTGACGCCTCAGGAAAAGATGATGTGAGGCATCTTCATATCTGAAGCAAGCAAACTTGAAAAAGACCATAGACCTGCAACAACTCATAAACCTAAAAAACTCCATAAACCTGCAACAACCCTTGCAAATTGGGGGAAATTTCCAATAAAAAAAACTCAGACTTGTGCGAAGTTAAAGAGAATGAGGATCCGTTCGCACCACCGGCGAGTCTATACTAGAAGTACCCACTTCTACTTCATCTTTTTCTTCTTCTTCCTCGCCTCTGGCGAAGCACAACGACTTGAAATGAAGGGAACTATGGGCAGGTTGCAGCCACATCTAGTATCTAAACAAAAAAATTGAAAAAATAACGTAATGGTGGAGACCATCAAATAAAACCTGGTGGTAGATGCTCACAACCACTTTTCTATATCTGGCGGTGGATTCCCACCACAGGTTATAAATCCTACTTCCATGTATACTCTCATGAATTATTTTTAATTTTTTTTGAAGATTCCAGTGGTACTTCGGTTGTTATATATATTAGTTTAGTAATCTATATTTTATTATTTCAAAATTAAATTTATAATTATCATTATATATATTGATTATAATTCAATGACAAACTTGTAAAAATTATTTTCTCTCCGAAGAAGTGTCTTTTCATATTAAAATTTTTTTTTACTGTTATTTGAAAAGACATAAGTGAAATTGATTTATCTTTTTACCGTTATGTGAAAGGACAACTCTCGGAAAAGACACGTATATGAAATCTCTTCACCGTAATATGAAAAGACACAATGGTTCGGGATTTTTTCTATAAATTGAGATCATATCTGGGTTAAAAATATACAACAGAAATTATAATAACATCTATTTCTCCTCTTCTCTTGCGTTCGTATTTTTTTAAGAATCTTTTTGTGTATCACAAAATCATACGGTTCTTGGCGAGACCAGGCTTTGTTGTATCCTTAAGGCCAATTCATTGAGAGCCCTATTGCATCTTCGTTTATCCAACAGAGTGAGGGCGTCTATTATATTTAAGACAATGTAGTGAACTATGTGTCTTAGAGTCATATCAATACCATTTTTTTTTATCAACAATTTAAAGATAATAGATTGTTCTAATGACTCAGAGCGTAAAGTTCATAAATCAAAATCTCATCAAACTTAATCGATTTTGCGGATTAAATTTCAAAAGATGACAGGAAAATGTGCAATTGATCTTGCGACAATTCAAGATTGCTTACATCATCATTTCACCATGTCCATCAATTTCTGTAGCGAAAATAGCAGGAAGTATGACTAGTGGAGGATTGGATGCTCGACTCAAATAGCTGGAAGATGATTAGGGTTGTCGGGGCCACATTTTCAATGCATTGAATACTAGGTTGTTCAACACATTCTGTAAGTGCACTACCCCCAAAGATTTATGAGATTCATTAGAGCATACGTATCTAATTGAAGATGAAGGTACAAAGGTTTGTCTAGTCTCTATTATTTTGATTTCAAAATGATTGGAGATAAATTGATTATTGAATAAGTTCAAGAATTACAGTTTATCGTCATCGAAATAGAAGTTTTGTCTATATAATAAAGTGTACTAAACCTAATATAACATTTATAGTTGGGGTATTGAGTAAACTAGCAACTCAGGGTTGGAATATTGGGAAACTATTCGTAGGGCATTAAGATATTTGAAAGGAACTATGCATTTAATTTACAATATAGTGACAAACCTGAACTCTTGGAGGGGTTTACTGATGCTACTTAGATTTCTGACTTTTCTTATTCAAAATTCACAAGCAGATGAATTTTTACTTTGGTAGGAAGAGCAGTACCGTGGGGGTCTAGAAATAAACATGTCTTTCTGATTCAAGTATAGAATCATAGTATATAACATTGTTTGCGGGAGCAAAAGAGGCAGAGTGGCTTCGAAGCTTACAAAAGCACTGCCCAAAAATACAGTGTTAAAAACATCGAGGGGAATGGGCCTAAGACCGATATCTTTAAAGGCACAGTAGTTGAACCTCAACTTAGTAGAGTTGGAGATCTCAAATTCTAAGTTCAACGAGATAAGAAACTATTCTGTGACCCTTGAAAGTGAACAAATGTATGTTACCTATTGGTTGTCCTTATGGTATTAAATTTTGTGCACATCTCTTGTAACTTGAGAGGATGAGTTTAACTCTTAATAATTTTGTAGGCATTCACTTGCTGGGGTGATAAAGTCGTTATAAAAGCACCCATGACAGATTCACCTATATAAGTATGAAAGTGAAGCCGCTTCAACAATGATTCGATCCTCTCTCTCAGATACTCATGAAATCAGAATTTTAGCGCATGACTGTAAAGCGCATGCCTTATGTCACTAATGATTTAAGTCATAGTAAATGTATATATAATTCCGGTTTGTTAGACAGGTTTTAAGTTTAAAATTATAAGCTATTTAAAGTCCTTACAAACTTTGAGTTGTATGTACTAGTCAAAGGTTCAAACCGATCAGTACCTCTGATGATGCTTAGTATAATCGCTTTGATACACAATTTTTATTATTTTGAAACAGGTGGGAGATTAGTTTAGTAACATATATTTTGTTGTTTCAAAATTAAGTTTATAATTATCATTATATATATATATATATATATATATATATATATATATATATATATATATTGATAATAATTCAATGACAAACTTGTAAAAATTATTTTCTCTTCGAAAAAGTGTCTTTTAGATTTTAATTTTTCTTTTTAAAATCTGAAAAGACACAAGTGTGATCTATCTATCTTTTTACTGTTATCTAAAAAGACACAACTCTCTGAAAAGACACAAGTGAAATCGATTTATCTTTTACCGTTATGTGAAAGGACACAACTATATGAAAAGACACAGATATGAAATCTCTTCACCGAAAAGACACTATAGTTCGAGATTTTCTCTATAAATAGAGATCACGTTCGGGTTAAAAAGATACAACAAAAACTATAATAACATCTATTTCTCTTCTTCTCTTACGTTCTTATTTTTTTTAAAAGCATTTTGTGTATCAGAAAATCTATGTGGTAGGTTCTTTCTCTAGAAAGTGCAATCTAGAAAAGAACATACGATTCTTGATAAAACCGGACTCTTTTATATTCTGAAGGCAAATTCGTTGGGAACTTTATTGCATCTTTGTTTATCTGATGGATTGGGGGTGTCTATTGTCTTTAAGACAGCGTAGTGAACTGCGTGCCTCGAAACCATATCAATACCATTTTTTCTTATTAACATCGATGATGTCGTAGTTGTTGCGACTTGCCAGAGTTGAGGAAGAAAGAAAAGGTGCTTCAGTGATGTTGTCATCGTTGTTGTGACTCCCCAGAGTTGAGGAAGAAGAAAGGATTGAGCCTGTATCATAAAGTTGACCATATAGCAACCTGAAGGTTGCAGGTTTGAACCTTGAGCTTTAAAAACAAGGGAGAGAGAGAGAGGAAGAAAAGGGTGCATCGAATGTTGTCGTCATCGTTGCGACTCGTCGGAGTTGAGAGAAGAAATAAAAAGGAGTGCTTCGTATACATTACGCGAATGTAGATTTTATGAAAAATCATAAGAAATAAGGTGGTGCTTTTATAACTTTGTTAAAAAAATAAGTTATTTTACCATATAAAAAGCATGCAGTTACTTTCACTGATTCACTGATTCAGTAGGTGCGAATAGAGGTATATAAAATAAATAATTCAACGCATGAATAATTGGTAGAAACACCTACAACAAAAAAATTTGGTAGAAACACAATCTAGCATTTTAATATAAGGAATTGGCTACTAGTTCCACCCATTGGGACAGATTAACAAAAAGTCCCTGGGTCTGAATAACTGTCGTGCGGATCAAAAAGTTGAGAGTCGGGAAAAGAAGTTTTATGAGAGGGGGTGGAAAGGGGGGATTTAATCCCTTTCCATCCAATTTTTTTATGCTTTCAATAAATCGATCATTTGGGGATCGTCTTTTGCTTGGATGCTTCAGCTCTTCAGGTTTATCTCCTTGTTTTTTCCTTATTTTAGGGGTAGAATATGAGAGTTTTATCCTCTTATTGGTGAGAGTCTTCTTTTTCGATGATATCGACTCTACAAAGGCTTTTTTGTAATCCATAATTGTTTCTGAAATGGTTTTGGTTACAGGTTTACCGACGTTTTGATGGCTTCGTTGTTGCGCAAACACATGCATTATATCCATGCCATGAGCCATTATTTAAAATTTTCGATTGAAGCGATGTGTGAAGCTTTTAGTCGGTGTTTGCTCCCGTTTCCAACATGATGAGAGTTTTTGTGAATTGTAAGTTTGCCGATGGTGGTGGCGTCTTTTCGGATGGATCTTCGGTGTTGGTTATCGGCGAATCTTCAAGATAGTGATGGATTCTTGAATTTTTACTTTACTTTGAAGGTCCTTGAATTTCGTGTCGGTGTTAGATAGGTCTTAGATGTCATTCAATGCATTTTACTGTTAGTTATTCTAACTACCACTATTATGACCCTCTACTATGTAACCGTTCTCCATTTCAAATGAAAAGTATAAAATTTCATCTCAAAAAAAAAAAAATTTTAAATTGGGAAAGAAATGTGTGACATGTGAAAAATAAGGAATGCATTCTCCTCAACATCTTATTTAAGATAAATTTTAATATTCTTATTTATAGGCTGCCAACCAATCCAAGTCATCCAACAATTTCCCATCAAAAGATTCTATCATCTACCTTAAAAAAAAAAACCAAAAAAATTTCTATTGTCTAAACTAAGCATATTAATGTAAACCCTTCATTTGGTTTGAACAACAGTTTATATTCAATTCAAGTTCATCAATCACGAATTGGATGGTTCACATTCACTTATAAGCATGTTTCTTTAGGCTAAGAAATGTCTCAATTGTCACTCGAACCGTTTGGTGACAGATGTGTGGCCCATGACATAATGGTAAATAAAACTTCATTGATGTGAGACAAAAAATATAATTTGAATGGTATAAGATGGTTTAAGCACCATATAAATGATTATCCCATAATTAGATGGCCCTATATAAGCCGGATGCTGAAGAAAAATAGAATCTGACACGTACCCACCCAACATTCAAAGCTCTTGTACTAGGTAGAGCCGGATTTCCAGTCCCACTCTATCTGCTGCCCTTGGAAATAGGAGAATCTTGACTGCATTGGTTTTCACTTTTTATTACACGTGACACACATATCAAAAAAGTGAATCAAAGACCACGTGGCACGCATAATGCTCACATGTCACTTGTTGGGAGATGTGCCATGTGAAATCAAAAATTGGACGTAGCTCAAGTAGTGACTATTTTTCAGGAACGAGGGGTGATGGAATACACTATTGTGGTAGTTGAAATTGCGGATTCACCCGCTGCATTACAATACCTCGCTCCTTATACAGGAGCGGCTCTAGCTGAATATTTTATGTATCAATATTCCCGTGATCTCAAGTTTAGTTGTGTGGAAGATTAGAACAAAAAATGATCACCATCATCCGATTCAAATCAAACAACGATTTTCAGCTATACTTAATAGGGCGTAGTCAATATTTGGTGGGGAGTTAGTATCCGATTTTTTAGTTCATATGGATCATGGAGTTTGAAGTGCCATTTTACTTTTGGGTACCCTTACTGGCACCCTGTTAACTTGTAACCTCACACATCTCCTCTGGCCACCACGCATTGAGAGCTTTAACTCAAATGGAGATCGTATTTTGTTCCAATCTTTCACATTATATATCTTCAGACCATGATTATGTATCTTTCGACCATAGGCATACTATGTTACTTAATGCACTCATTCGCTTAGCGGATTGCAAATTAGGTAAAACGACTAAATTTGCAATTCAATTCGATCCAACTTGGGGTAGTCTGGTTGGCGCTCCCAACTCGAACCTTCAAGTCGCAAGCTTAGGTGGTGAAGTTTAATGCATATATGCTTCTACATTTTACTAAATAAGTTGGGTTTCAATGTGGCTTCATGTCTTCTTACAAGGTACTTCCAGTTCACAAAGTTTTTTTGTTATTTCTAAATGAATTTTTTTTTTGCGTCATTTTAAGTGAATGTGGCCACTAGTATGTTTCATACATTGTTCGCTTTACTCTAATACATCCTTGCTACTAATCTCCTAAGTCTGCTTATAGCAAGGCCCCATCTTACTTTTATGAGCTGGGGGCATTGCATTTCGTCATCACCATGGGATACATTGCGAAGCTGTTGGGGACAGTATTGCCTTGCCTCTTCTTCAAGATGCCTTTTCAGAAGTCGCCAGCGCTTGGACTCATCATGAACTTCAAAGGCCAAAACGAGATGATGTTTGCTCGCTATGAGGCACTTTAAGGTAATTAAAACTAATTGAATTGATCATAAGATACCCACACTACACCTTTTGGAGGCAAAATCCTATCAAAAGCTGAAATTTACTGTTGTTGGGCAATGTGAATGCCAACGTTTGATAGAAATCCTACCTTGAATTGTTGGTACTTGGGTAGGCTTGGCTCTTATTTCTGACTCCTGCAGCATTGTCTCAACTTCGTAGTTCCATGAAAAATTGAAAACCTGAAAGAACCCTCATCATAAAGCCACACTTTTCAGCTATTTCTGTGTACTTTCCTTGCAGCTAGAGGTGCTTCCCTGTTGAGAACTGATATCTGGACAACAGTTCTCTATTTTCTTGCTGGTTTTTCCCTTGTTCACATTAGGTAGCTGTGATGGGCATCTGTTTTGGATGTGATAGTAATTTCTTTTGGAGGAGCTAAAATTTGTTGGCATTGCTTTAATGGTCGTAGCGTGCAACAGGCGACCTGAATACCACTGTTTTACTAGATGAGGAGATTATGATGCCTCTAGCTTATTTGTTGGCATGGAAGATTTTTTATTTCATGATCTAGATAGGGTTAGTGAACATGCTTCTTTATGAGGTTGATTACCTAATCAAACTTTCCAGATTTCCCAAATTTTAAATTGATTTTTTATTTCTCCTGATCGGGAGGAATCCACACCTTTTATAAAGGAATTATACAGAAGAAGTACTAAACTGAATGTACAACAATTTTTCTTATGCTAGAAACTCGTCTTTGGTCGATTTGATAAAAACAGATGGAGCATTTTTTACTTCCCATTGTTCTTTTGTAGGTATGTTATTGCCTAGACAACAAAAGGATATAAGAGTTATGTTGTTGCTATCTGTAGAAGTGTTCTTCTGAGCATTCATCAAACTGTTTTATAGTTTTTTTTTTTGAGGCGGTAACAAATATTTGTTAGATAAAAAAGAAGAGCAGGATACAGAAAGCGCACCTTGGTGAGTAGGTAGACACTACCCAAATCAAAAAGATAAAACAGAAACCCGAAGAGCCTCTCAAAATCTCACCCCCCAGGCCAAAGGAAACAGGACCAGCAGCGAGAGAAACATCCCGGACCCACCGACCGGCAATCCGTGGACCCCATAGCTCGACAATCCCCTACATGCAGCTGTCCTCCCATAATCTCAAAAAATAGTTGAGCCCCTCGTTGATTCCCCACAAAGCTGATGTTTCGTGGCATGGTGGTCAAGCTTGCAATGAAAATAGTGTTCCTGTTTTCACCTTGTATAAGAAAGTGTATGGGGAAAGAATTTTATCTGTAGTAGTGTTCCTCTTTTTACCTTGTATTTAAGTATGGCTAGTTTACCTGGTTGGTTGTTTTACACATTTCGTACAGTTTGGATGGAAATGGAGGCTATTCTTCTGTTATATGAGGGGTGTCTTCTGAAAATATAGAGGACAGACCATTGGAAAAAGGAAAATGGTGATACCTTGTCCCTCTGACAAGGATAAAACCGCACTAATCACCTTCGGACTGGAGAAGGGCCTTACTGCTGAGCCCTATGCCTCAAATTTTTCAGAAAAATTGTATAAAAATTTATATTTTATACTTCATATATCTAAGAATTGTGTTGTCCTTCAGTTTTTCTCACAAGTCCCAATTCAATGAAGTATTTATGTTTCAGTTCTCTGCACAAAATATAAAAATGTGAAATCCTCCAGGTATACTTGTACTTCTACAAAATTTATTCTCTGGTTTGTGGGTTGTGGTTAGATGATTCTAAACTAGAAACATTTAGTATCACTGAAACTTCTAGTGCTTTCTTAATGCATTTGTTGAGTTAATAAACTTTGTTACAACCTGTATGGATCTCAGAACATTCATTTTCAGTAATGGCATGATGCCGTTGCAACACAATTGTGTTGACAGTCCCCCATGAGATTGTTAGCCTGTAGTCAGTAGTCACCCCTGCTTTTGAGTTTGATATGGTAGTTTTCTTACTTAATCATGACATCAGATACCAGTTTCTTCCATATAAACACTGATTCCCTTGCTACAATTTCTTTCTTGTAAACTTATACCGGAAGCGTTGAGATTCATGAATAGTTTTAACAAAATAGAGATCTTTACTACTGTGTAAATTATTTGTCATTTCTCTTGGCAATGTGGTTCTTATCATGATCGATTTATTACTTCGTATGAATTATTATGCTCATATAAAACAAAAGTATACAATATACTATTGTTTATCAATAATAGTAGTGGAGCAGAGTCTAAAAACCAAATATTTCTAAGAACCACATTGTATCGCATAAACAATTTTTTTGTTGAGGAAACTTATGGAAAAGTTTAGGGAGAGAAAAAAAAAAGGCAAGAGTCTAGCTATTGATTTAAAGAAGGGCTATGATAGGGTGTTGGGACAGATAATCTAGTGGAAACTAAAGAGGAATATTTCAGGCCCATATCTTTAGGAAGATGCACATAAATACGCCAGTTAAATTCTTCTTTATTGTATCAGAAGCATGCTGCAGGTTGCGTTACTTAAAGTCTGCGTTTCAGAGTTCACAGTGCACGGCCTGAAGTTGGAGCTCCATAGACCGTGCGGTTAAACTCATCTAGAGTTAGTGGTGGTCCATTGATGGTCCAATTGGATAGGCATATTGTGGGTCTCTGAGATGTAATAACTGATATGGCCTAAATACTATAGTGAACCAAAATACGACATATAGATTACTTGCTTCTATAGAATGACACCTGGACTCATCTGAACCATGTATGTGGCACTTGTGGTGGTTGATCCATTCCATCAACATGTGAGCATCAAGAGTGAACGAGCACAACCCTATACAGTAAATTCACACATATGAGCATCTAAAAGTGCATTCGTCCAGTTCAATAAGCACAAGTGAACATGTATGGTGCATGTATGATGCATATTGGTTACCTGCAGAGGAATAATAATTGCAAGGGTGGAATGATGGAGAAATGGTATCAGAAGCTACATAATAATACAAGTCCTGATGATGTTGTAATTTGTCAGGTATTTGATGATGTGTATTTGGTGTGAATCTCATGATTAGTTTTCTTCTCAATAGCCTGATGAACTAGTTTACTTGCATGCTCTTATTGATTACATCAAAAGTGACTTTGATATTAATGTTTACTGAAACACTTTAAGGTCCAATGGCATAACAAGAGAAAGACATTTGAGCTGTGATCGTGGCATTCATTCTGAACAGAATTTCCAGAGAGACCAGAAGGAGAGCCTTTTTCGTGATTTGGGAAATTACTTGAGAATATTGAAGGTTGGCTTGACAAGCGCTTTTAGTTAAAAGCTTCATTCTAGGTGACATTTTTCTGATTCATTTATGTATCATACAAAACTTATACTTCATAATACTGTAATCACTCGGTTTTTCATATTGGCGCACTAAAATACAAATTCCACGTCTTGGATATGATTCAATAGTACTATGGAGAAAAATAGTTTGATGTGGCCTTTCATTTCTATCTCCTTGTGATCTGGATTTCGCTTTATCATTGACAGTGAAATAGTGCTTTATGTTTTATTGTATGCCTCATGGAGGATGTCACATTATAGTTACTACACTTTCTGGTGATTTATCATGTAGGCAGTTCACTCAGGTGCAGATCTTGAGTCTGCAATTGCAACGTGCTTGGGCTACAGTCTCAGGTAATTTCAGTAATTTGCCTCGAGGGCCTAAAGAAATTTTCACACATTTGCCTACAGATGTTTGGTACCTGTCCTTTTATGTTGTTTTAGGTATCCACTGTTATTTCCTTGTGGATAACATGTTTTTTACCCTTGAGAGTGTGTTGTGATGCAGTATAATGGATGATTAAACTCTACTGAACAGAAATATCACAATTTTCTACCATACTGATTTTTTTTTTATGCTCCCAGCTGAATGAAAATTTGGAGTAGTGGCCGCATCTGAATGAACTGGTTCAATGCTACAAGGCTGATTAGGTAAAGGATGAAAACAAGTATGGTCTCTATGAAAGCATTAGTTACAATTCATTTCAAAGTCAAATATTTTAAGGGCCAGATACTGACATTGAAACAGGTGATGGAGGGAAATGTTATCACAATTAAATTTTTATTCATAGTATAAGGACTAATTGAATTTAATCTCTGCATGTAATATTGATTATGTATGTTAATTTATTTTTGTTTTACCTTGCTGCAGAAACACGTCTTGCCAATGCAAGGCATTCCAAGACCGAAGATGCTACTGATGATGATATGACCAGCACCTCGGGAAGGCAGTCACCGGAGAGCAGTTCTTTTGAAATGGCGTACACAAAAAAGTCGAAGGCTGTAGCTGGCAGAATTCTTGTCTAGTCATTATGCACCATAAAAGAGAACTTGCACTTCAAACTCATTGTTTCATGTCCTTCTCTATGATTTGGCAACATGTGTAGGGCAGCTTGTGTCATTGCCTCCTGTGGGAAATCTTATGATTTACTTCCCGCAAGGTCCCAATGAACTGGTGGCGTTTGTATCTTGTTTTTACCCAGATTGATAAGAGAATCCATCTCGAAATGCTGATTTTTTAGATAACTTTATTTGGGTATTGCAATCTCAGGTTGCAGCGTCAATGCAAAAGGAGGTTTGAGGGCTCGTTCGTGGAGAAAGGATTTTGAAAATTTATTCTCGGGTAACTGGAAGTTCTTATAAAATGATATAATTAATTTTTTCTCTTGTTTAATTGGTGTAGAAGATGAAGGATTTGTCAAATTGTGGATTTAATTAGTTGATTGTTTGGATTGAGTTTTAGGGTAATTTTAATTGAGAAATTGCTCTGTTGATCTCAAATAGTAATTTTAATTGAGAGATTGCTCTGTTGATCTCAAATAGTAATTTTAATTGATAGGGTCTAAAGTTTTGCTTATTATGTCATCTCAAAGATTTGTACTGTGGCACGTAAGTTAAAAGGAAGGACCTGATAATTTAGAGACTCGTGCCACAGGGAACACCATCTAAGCCATATGATTTGATGGTCATGATGTAAAAATTGGCAAGAAATGCGATTTCTATCATCTGATTCAACACATAACTCGTATTTTGTGTCAATCTTTGGTGTCAAAGATCTTTATATCATGTCATTCAAATTGAAAAGCTTAGACGTTGTTCCATGTGTCACGGGTCTCAAAATTATTAGGTCCTTCCTTTTATTTCATGTGCCATAATACAAATCTCGTGTGCAACTTATAGCTCCTCAAAAAAAACTTGCAGGTTTGTATGGGGAATATTTTTTATTGATTTAAAAAAAATATATTATTGTCGGCGGTTTGGAATTGCTGGGGAAGTGATACTTTGCTCGCAGTTCTTAAGAACTGCCGGCAAATAAAATTAAACAAAAAGATTAGAGCATATTCCCGGTGATTAAAACTGCCGGGGTATATTAAGAAACACCAACGGGTAGAAACTGTTGGCGATTCAATCTGCGACGGCTACTTTCTCGGCAATTTGAACCATGTAACAAAATATAATAAGTCCCAAGTGAAAATATGAGAATTAGTCCAAATTCATTTTCATAAGATAATTCAAATTACTCGATCATAGCATTTTTTTTATATAATATGACCCATGTAACAAAATATATTTTTATGAAAGGCTTGTTAATGCAATCAACTCAGATACATGATGTAAAAAGAATTCTTTTGTTTTCTTACTATCCAAATACAGGAAATGGATTTTGAAATAACATTTTCAAACTGAAAAAAGAGTATCCAAACACCATAAAACATCGAAAAATTAAATTTCCTTCGGATTCCAGCCTCATAAAAATCCAGAGGAAAATCAAAATCATTTTCCTATGTTTTTCGGAAAATTGCTACTATCCAAATTCAGGATCATCCCTGTTAGATTCACATTTTCTATTAAAGACCCTATAATTTCACCTTTCATCGAACCAATCTGCTCCGAGCCAAGTTGTCACCCAAAAATCTAAAATGCCAAAAATACCCCAAGTGCCTATAAAATGTTGTAAATCGAAGGGTTTTTTATTTGGTCAATTCTAAACACACCACAAAATCATCCTTTGGCATCCCACTCTTAATGTTGCTATGCAATTGATTGCTTCGAATCACACGATAAAGATCCCAACATGATCTCATATGTGCACCATTTGGCTATTGGGTTACTTCTTAGGAATGTGTGCAATGTGAATTAAAAAAATCGACCGTCTGATGGCATGCCCAAGATCTCATAATACATCATGTAGGAGATTAGGTTGAAAATCGATCACCATCATGTGATTCAATGCATCCACTAGCTGGCTCGTTCGATTTGAACGCTGCAATGTAAAGATCATAGGTGCCGAAGATCAGCATGACACTTTCTCTCTACCATTTAATTCAACACAGTCTATCAAATTTGATGATAGGCTCGACTAAAGAAACGAATCAAATAATAAATCGTCATTGCTTTACTAGTGAATCGAAAACGGTCTAATAATGAATCGTCATCACTCGACTAATAAGTTGCCACCGCTCTGTTAACAAATCGTCATCGCTATCGCTCAACTAATAAGTCGTCACCGCTCTGTTAACAAATTGTCATCGCTCTGATATCAAATCGTCATCACTCTAGTATCAAATCGTCGCATTGCTAATTTTTATTAAACATTGTATACAAAAAGAGTTACCATAAGAGCACAAACATGGCGTGTAGTGCAATGGTAGTGCGTCACTTTTTCAAACACAACCTGAAATAAACCAATAATTAATTTCAGATTAAAATACTTTTTTTATATTTGAGCGGTGACAATTTGTTATCAAGGCATGGACGATTTGTTATCAGATCGATGACAATTGTTTATTAGAGCGATGACGATTGTTTATCAGAGCGGTGACGATTCATTAGTCGAGCGATAACGATTGATTATTTGATCGACGACGATTCATTAGTTGAGCCAATAATTAAATTTGATAGTCAATTGTGAAATATAGATGTTAGAGAGCCTCTTTTGTACCAATGTTTAGCATATTTGATCTTTACATTGTGGCCTTCAAATCAGATGGCATAGATGGTGTTTCACTTCGCACAAATATCGAAAATAGCATATATTTTTTTAAGTATGTGGAACGGTAGAAGGTATAAGAAGGGGTATTTCAGACTTTTTACGTTAGTTGGAACCGGCTCGGTTTCAAGCTGGTCAGTAATGGGAAAGGTGAAACTATAGGATCTCCGACAGAAAAAGTGAATCTTATAGGGTTAATTTTGGAAATTTTCCTTTTACTAATGGGAAATTTACCTGACCGGCCCTGTCAGATACAGCTTTCACGTCAGAGGCCCTGTAGTTTCACCTTTACCCAAACCAACCAGCTCCAAGCCTAAGCGACCCTAAGGATAGCAAAAAGTCCAAATTACCCCCTTTCTTTAATGCACAAAAACATCATCTTCTTCCTCATTTTAATCTGGTACAGTTTTTAAAAGTCAGAGGTGGCGAAGGTGACTGCGTCTTCTCCTCAATCCAAACTATTCCGATCTGCTATTTGGATCGACCCAGATACACCTTTTTCATTAGAGACTGTAGCAGATTAGAATGAGGAAGAAGATGATACACCTATATAATTTAAAATTTTAAATATTTACATTTTTCTATATTTACGCGATGTGAAACGAGATCTATGCCGTCAGATTTGAAGACTACAATATAAAATCGATAATTCTAAAGATAGATGATCATTTTAAGAGTCGTCATCGATTACGTAGTAAATCGTTGACTCATCTGAGTCGCCATCGATTATATTAAAAAAATAAATAAATTATGTAATCGATGACGATTACTTAGATGAGTCGATGGCGACTCTGTCTTGAGTAAATCGATTATATAAAAATTTAAAAAAATTAATTTTTTTTTTTTTTATGTAATCGATGACGATTCTGTACCGAGTCGATGACGACTCTGTACTGAGTCGTCATCGATTACATAAAAAAAAATTAAAAAATTAAAAAATTAATTAATTAATTTTTTTTTTTTATGTAATCGATGACGATTCTATACCGAGTCGATGACGACTCTGTACTGAGTCGTCATCAATTACATAATTTTTATTTTTTATTATTATTTTTTTATTTTTTATATAATCGATGGCGACTCTGTATAGAGTCGATGGCGACTCTGTATAGAGTCGATGACGACTCTGTACAGAGTCGATGACAACTCTTAAAATGATCGGTACCGACTATGTACAGAGTCGATATCGACTGTGTACAGAGTCGATATCGCCTTTTTCTCATATCTATCTTTGGAACTATCGATTTTATATTGTAGCCTTCAAATCAGACGGTGTATTTGGGTCGATCCAAATAGCAGCTCAGAATAGTTTGGATCGGAATAAATCTCGTTTCACATCGCGTAAACATAGAAAAATGCAAATATTTAAAATTTTAAATTATATAGGTGTATCATCTTCTTCCTTATTCTAATCTGCTACAGTCTCTGACGAAAAAGGTGTATCTGGGTCGATCCAAATAGCAGATCGGAATAGTTTGGATTGAGGAGAAGACGCCGTTACCTTTGCCACCTCTGACTTTTAAAAACTGTACCAGACTAAAATGAGGAAGAAGATGATGTTTTTGTGCGTTAAAGAAAGGGGGTAATTTGGGCATTTTGCTAACCTAAGGGTCGGCTAGGCTTGGAGCTGGTTGGTTTGGGTAAAAGTGAAACTATAGGGCTTCTGACGTAAAAGGCGTATCTGAGAGGGCCGATCAAGTAAATTTCCCTTTACTAATTTTTTCTCACAATTTTATTTGCGTTTGACCCTTTGAACTGCCACATGTTTTGTAACCTTTTAATAAATTTTACCATAACATTTTTCGGTCGTTTTATATAAGTTTGATTATTTGACCACGACCTTTTTAGTGATAGCTTCATATACGTTTGATTTTTGGATCGCTGCGTTTTTCACAATCACTTGGTATAAGTTTTATGAGAGAAATTTTAATTTTTGAAAGTCGAATGAGCAATCTTACAAAATGTTTAAAACATGTATCCCATTTTTCACCGGGTTTCTTAAAGAGTTAGTATTAGATGGCAGACCCAAATGTTGATGCTCTGTGATAATTTGGGTCACTTTCAGGGATGCATATCTCGCAGAATTCACATGTATATATATATATATATATTTGAAGATCCGCTAGAAAATTAGGACAAAAAGTTATGTCCATCTGATTTAATACAGTCAATAGGCCATCAAAAATTAACACCACAATTAAATGGCATTTGACTGATTTGAGACCATGGTCTTCCAAATGGTAGATGCTGAAATCATGGGTGTACCTAGGACTATCAACCCCCTGGGTTCCAGCCCCGGGCAGGCCCGGATGGGCCAGGTTTGGGCCTAATTCTTTAGGCATTTATTAAATGGGCTCGGCTCGCCCCGGATAAGAAACGGGTCCGAGTTCGAGCTTGAAAGTGTAAGGTATGGCCTGGCCTGGCCTAATTAGTAAAAGTCTTTTTTTAAAAAAAAATTATTTTTGTAAAAAAAAATATTAGAAACTCGGCTCGGCCCGATCCAAATAGCTAACCGGGCCAAGTTCAACCCACACAATTTTAAAATTGGGCTGGGCCCGGCTCTGCTCGATTAGCTATCGGGTCAGATTTGAGCTCAAATTATTTCTTTTTTAAAAAAAAATGGGCAGAGTGAAAAACTCGACCCGTTGACAGCCCTAAGCGTACCATCAAGCCTACATGTAGATGTCAAGGCACACATCCGAAAAAATTAATACTCGGCGTGAGTACCTAATACTATAGCTCCTTAACGCGTTCCAGACCAAGGGTCAAAATCTCGTTTTTTCGATACGTATCATCCAGTCCCAAAATCGATACGTATCGGTTCCGAACGATACTCTCCGATTTTTTTTCAAAAAAAAAAAGGAAAAAAAAAAACATTAAAACCGATAATTTAAAATTATCGGACAATAATTTCAAATTATCGTCCGATACGAACGATACATTGAACGATACGGACAATACGAATGATACATTGAACGATAATTTGACTGTTTTTTCAGGAGGGCGATAAAAATCCATTGTATCGTATCGGTAAGGTCCAAAACCGATACGTATCGGTATTGGACGATATTTTGATCTATGTTCCAGACTACGAGGCTACCAGCTCTTTTGGAGCGCCACAGATATCAGTGTCCTCGAAATCCAAAATATGAGAGACGGGGAAAAGGCATTTCGTCACGGGGGCATTGAAAGGAATTCATTTACTTTTACTTCAGATTCGAGTCTTCGCGGCAGAAGAGAGACTCTCCTCAGCTGATCTCTGTAAGTTCTAAGCTGTATCTTTCTTTCTTTCCGCACAAATGTTATTTTTCTTATGCAAAAACCTGATTCAAATCAGTACCAAGTATCAAACTCATGTCTTTGTTCTTCAAAATGCATCACTCCGCTTCACAAAATCTACAAATTATTCATCTTTCACAGTAGATTACCTCATAAACACTTGTGGATTGTCACCAGAAAAAGCTGTTTACGCAGCCCGAAATTTCCATCTCAGAGGCAAAAAAAACTCAGACTCAGTATTAACCTTCCTAAAAAATTATGGTCTCACCAAAACCGTGATCGCCAAAGTAATTTCATTCTGCCCCCCTGTCCTCTCCTTCAATGTAGCCAAAACCCTTGGACCCAAAATCAAGCTCTTCCAAGACATGGGTCTATCTGATTCCGAACTGGGACGACTAATCACTTCGAATCCCAACGTTTTAGTCCGATCCCTCAAATCGGAGATCATACCTAACATCTGTTTCCTCAGAAGTTTTGTTCAGGAAGACAAGAACATAATTAAAGCCGTGAAACGATCCAGGTGGTTGCTCTCAGGTGATCTCAAGAAGCAAATGCAACCCAACATCTCTCTTTTGCAAGATTGTGGAATACCCAATTCAAGAATTTCGTATATTATGATGACCCAGCCGAGGATTTTGATGCAGAAGACTAGTAAGTTGAAACAAGTAGTCGAAACCGTCGATGAATTGGGCTTCAATCCTGACTCCGGAATGTTTACTGTTGCAATCCATGTTGTTTGCTCAATGAGCAAATCCAAGTGGGATTCAAAATTCGAGCTGCTTAAGCTTCTCGGGTGGTCCGAGACCGAAATTCTTGATGCTTTCAGGCGGATGCCAATCTGCCTAGCGTGTTCAGAAGAGAAGATAAGGAGTGGGATGGATTTCTTTGTGAATAAACTGAAATTGAATACATCAATAATTAAATCTAATCCGCTGCTTCTAAGCTACAGTATGAAGGAAAGGGTGATTCCGAGATCTATAGTTTGGAAAATTTTGATGTCGAAGAAGTTGGTTCGGGGAGGAGCATTGTCATCTATGATGTCTCTTAGTGAGAAAAACTTCTTGCAGAACTACATTTTGAAGTATCAAGAGAAAGTTCCTGATTTGTTGATGGCATACAAAGGCGAGATCGAATTTACGTGGTTGTAGTCCAAAGGCGTAAAAGTTAATTTAATTCAGAAACTATCAAATGTTCTACAATACTATTAAGCATTAATAATTTAACCATTTTACTAGCATCTTCCTTAGGTCTGGTGTTTCTCCCTGTTGATGGGTTTTATGATCTGTGGTTGTTGATTCAAGTTTTGTCGGTGATGTCTACTGTAATTTGCATCATTTTTGTTCAATAATGTGGGAATGATGAAACAACTTCTTTTTTTCATGTTGGCCTTTTTTCTTTGATCAAACAACTTCTTTTTTTCATGTTGGCCTTTTTTTTTTTTTATCAATTGATCGTTTTTTTTTTCATGTTGTTAAGCTTGAGGTATCTCCATTCATTGAATCCAGGAAAAAATGTATTTACAACTCTTGTATTTTTTAACCTCTATTTTGTGCAAGAATCAAAATGAGGCCAGGAAGAACTTTCCATCCAGCAAAAGTTGTTTGTTATTGAGGAGCCCAGTTTTGCAACTCCGCACCTCGGTTAATCTCTCTCCACATATGAACAAATTTGGATCTGCGGTAACTTAGCCATCAACCTTTGGATTTGTCTCAAATTCCCAGCACATCAGAGAAGTTTCATTAATACAATTGGCAAAAGTGGTAAGAGTTTGTTTCCAAGTATATTAAGATGCTCAAATCTGGTGGCGCGACGTGGAGAGAACTGGTGATATCAGATCTGGTGGCGATAGAGGGTTTGCTCATCTCCTCAATAGTCGGTGGCGTAAGAGTTGGCTGCCCTGGAGAGAGCTCAGAAATGGTAGGTGGCACGACGTTTTCTACAATCACCTAAAAAAGGAAATAAACTACGAGCGAAAGAAAAAGGATGGAGGTGTATCTTGTCGGGATGGGGATTGGAGCTGCAATTCTTGTGGTTGTTGGAATTTCTCCTTCTGTCAGTGGTGCTTCAACAAAGGTTGCAAAGCTTATCGAAGCTCTAGTAGTGTTTGGAAAATCAAGAAACCCACCGCACACGAGATCAGACTCTCGAAAGAACAGCGAAAGGATGTGGCTAAAGGATGGAACATCTGGGGACAGAAGTTTAGAAAAGCTGTGGGAAGTGTGAATCTCAACGGAGCTGCAGAGGAGAAAGCTAGGGTTCTGCCTTCCGAGATGGCCGACACCATTGAGGTTACTGGTGTCAAAGGCTGGACCTCTTGGTTTGCTGATTATTGTGTGATGGGCGTTGCTTGCAAGGAACGCCAAGATCTGGAAGTTATTTTGCAATGGGCTCGTGTTGATTAGGGCTTATTTAACCTAAGTGTCAAAAAAGTCAACCCAATGCCATTATTTTCGAATTCAGATCGCTGGAGGAGAAGAGACGAATTTTGCAGAGCTCCAGGGGGACTTGGAATTGCCAGGAAACGGCATTCAACCTTTTGCTTTGCGGGTCGAGATGGAGGCGACTGATAAATGCTTTTTTGGTTATGACGTTTGGATTAGGGCAAGACGTTTACTGTTCCACCTCTGGTTGGAATCTGTGTTCGTTGATATCGGATCACTCTAGGTGGGGGAGTATCTGGCGGAGATCGATCAAAGAATGATTGCCTTTGAAGACCTGGAGTATGCCAGATTTAAGGTGAACTGCACCTCCTGGGTGGATATTCCTAGGCTTTTGTGGATTCGTTCCGGTGGTATGCGCTATCCTGTCATCATTAAGGTGGAGATTGAAGATGACGAATGGGGTTTCAGCGCAAATGATTGAGGAACCCACGAATCCGGTCGATCCGATGATGGGACCATGGGAGAGGCCTACTCTGAGATGAGGGCGCCACCAATTTTTTCAAATCCGTGACCTGGCTCAAACCTGGATAGAGGAGGGGGAGGAGATGATGGTAAGGTTTTCGATTCAGGGTAGCGGCTCCACAACGACGGTCAATTTACAGATGATTCAGGGAAGCAGCTCCACAGTGATGGTCAATTTACAGCAAGAACCACAAGGAAGGCGACACATGGAGACAGTTGGTCATCATTGCGAATTCCTGCTCGTGATGGATCCCAACCGATCTCAAATCCGTTCAAACTTCAAAATGGAATTAAGCCACTTTCAAATTCGGGAGGCATGTCCAGCCGTCCATCTTCACTTGCCTCCAACTCACACGTTTCCTAGCCACCCGTCATGAACGGATTCCATTCTAATCTGAACAAAGGGGGATCTATGAAGCAGGCCACTGGATTTGACGGCGTGCAGGTCAGAAATAAACAACCCCACGGGCCTCACCCGACCCATACCAGCAACCCGAGTCTTATAAACACGTGTGTGGCCCAACTTCGTGGGCACCTGGTGGATCTAGGCACGTTTTCAGAGGGTAATGGTTTACACGTACAACAAGCTTCTCCTAGCAATGAGATTGCAAACTCAGCCTCCTACTCGTCTAACACCAGCTGCAACACCAAGGCCCTCTTCTCTCATCTCGGAAGTGATTTTTTGGTGAATGGGGATCTGGATGCCTACCTGATGTGGGCGAGGATCGTGCCAGCAATCCTGAATGTAGCTCCTTCTCTGGTGATTATAAATCGTTGGGGTTTTCAGCCAATTCTCAAGATGACCTCAATGAAATCCTTCAAGCCGATCTCAGCAAGATTTGCAAAAAATACGAGGTGGTGTTCTCGAGCAGCAATGAAGAACTTAAATCCCTTTATGGATTTGGACCACGACGACAGGAAACATGAACTGAGTGGTGTAAGTTTTGTGTGCTTTTCTGTTTGTTTTATGAATCTAAACTATTTCTTGGAATGTTAGGGGGTTGGGAGACCCCCAAAAATGTGATGTAATCAAAAGAACTGTGAGTGATTTAAAGCCGATGTTAGTTACCTTACAAGAAACAAAATGGGCAAGATGTGATATCAACAAAGTTAGAAGGGTGTTGCGTGGTTGGTGGTGGGATAGGGAGGCTCTAGTCGTTGTTGGCACTAGAGGAGAGGTTCTATTGGCTTGGGATAAAAGGAAAGTCTCCAGACTTGATTCTAAGGTTGGGTCTAGATCAATTTCAGTTCTTTTCTCCGCCACTGGAACGGACTTGGTTTGGGCGTTCTCTGCTGTGTATGGGCCAAATGACCCGAGACTACGTCAAGGTTTTTGGACTGAGATGTTGAGCATCCAAGCTGCGTGGGGGGTGCCTTGGATCATCAGAGGGGATTTCAACGTCACTCTCTTTGCTGATGAAAAAACTGGTAGACAAAGGGTCACTACGAGCATGCGTGTCTCCAGACTTGATTCTAAGGTTGGGTCTAGATCAATTTCAGTTCTTTTCTCCGCCACTGGAACGGACTTGGTTTGGGCGTTCTCTGCTGTGTATGGGCCAAATGACCCGAGACTACGTCAAGGTTTTTGGACTGAGATGTTGAGCATCCAAGCTGCGTGGGGGGTGCCTTGGATCATCAGAGGGGATTTCAACGTCACGCTCTTTGCTGATGAAAAAACTGGCAGACAAAGGGTCACTACGAGCATGCGTGGCTTCTCGTCCTTTGTGGCAAGAGCGGAGTTGGTCGACATCCCTATGTTGGGTCCCTGATTTACGTGGTCTAAGGGGCAGGCGAATCCAATTTCTAGCAGAATTAATATATTCTTAGCTACGACTGAGTGGGAGGATCTCTATCCCCATATGTGTTCAGTGGGGCATACTTGTTCGGTTTTGGATCACATTCCCATCTCTTTAGCCACTCGTGAGGATGGTTGGGGTCCCAAACCATTCAGATTCGAATTGGCTTGGATGAATCATGATAACTTCATCGACCTTGTGGCGACCAAATGGAGGGGCTGGGATAGCCAGGGAACTGTTGAATTTGTGTTCGGCCAAAAACTTCACCTTCCAAAGGCCTTTCTCAAAGATTTGAATAGGCAGGTCTTCGGTGACGTAAGCAAGACTAAAGATACAGTCATGGCAAACATCATTGCCTTTAATGCTAAGGAAGAGAGGGAGGGCACTCTATCGGAGGAGAATAGAAATACGCGCAGCAACCTTAAGGAGCTCCTCCATAAGAAAATTGTCGAGGAGGAATTTTTTGGCGTCAACGATCCCGCGAAAGGTGGGTCAAGGAAGGCGATCTTGCATGGTCTTATCAATGCTCGTTGCAGGTCCAATTGGATCTCGTCCATCTCTGTTGAAGGGAGAAGGACCTCGGACAAAGCCGAAATCAAGAAGGCTATTGTAGACCACTTTGTTCAGCAGTATAAGGAGGAATTCATTTGCAAGCCTTTCCCAGGGGAACTCCCGTTTAATAGAATCGATGCCTTGAGCAATGCTGGTTTGGAAGCTGAATTTGGCCTCGATGAGCTCAAACTGGCCGCGTTCGAAGGCGAGGGCGACAAGGCTCCGGGACCAGATGGGTATCCCATTAAATTTCTTAAGTTGTTTTGGGATGTGCTGCATGAGGACTTGGTTAGAGTGGTTCAAGAATTCTATCACACGTCACATCTCAGCAAAAGGACTAAATCTACTTTTATCATCCTCATTTCTAAATGCAATGGTGCTGAAAGTCTAGGCGAATTCCGTCCCATCAGCCTGGTTGGCTGCCTTTACAAAGTGGTTGCGAGAATCCTCGTCAATCGCTTTTGGTCCGTCATCAATAGTGTTATCAGCCCGACTCAAGCTGCATTTATTCCGAGGAGGCAGATCACAGACAGTGTTGTCTTAGCGCACGAGTGTCTTCAGTCCAGGCACTTGGATAAAAGACCAGGTCTAATCGTTAAGCTCGACATGGAGAAGTCGTTTGATCGAGTTCACTGGTTCTACATTGATAACATCTTATCCTTGATGGGGTTTGGTTCGAGATGGCGTAAATGGGTTAGAGGATGTATTTCGATCCTACTTTTTATGTTTTGATTAATGGGTCTCCAAACGGCTTCTTTGAAGGATCTAAGGGGCTGCGTCAGGGTGACTCGTCGTCCCCATTTCTCTTTAATCTTGTCGGTGAGTGCTTAAGCCAGCTTATTGATAGGGGTGCGGCTTTGGGGATCATTTATGGTTTCAGGGTTGCTAAAAACTGTAAGCCGGACACTCATCTACAGTTTGCAAATGATACAATCATCTTCTGCGATGCGTCCTTCGAGAACCTCTTTCATCTCAAGCTGATTCTTAAAGTTTTCAAGGTCTGCACAGGCCAGAGAGTCAACATGGCCAAAACAAAATTGATGGGGATTCATTTGAGTCACAGCGAAGTGGAGGCTTTCGCCAACCATTTCGGATGCAATTGAGGTGATCTACCGGCTTCTTACCTTGGGCTACCCCTCTGTTTGAGTGCCCCTAGAAAGCCTTTATGGGATGGAGTTGTGGAGAGGATAGAGAGTCGTATGGCTTGCTGGAAAGGAAAGCCTCTTTCCATGGCTGGTAGGGTGACTTTACTCAAATGTGCTCTCTCCAATATGCCCATCTTCCATCTATCTATGTTTCGGTTCCCAGTCTCAGTCATCCGTAGAATAGAAACTTTGATGAAGAGGTTTATGTGGAGTGGGGGAGATGATAGGAGGAAGATCCATCTGATTTCATGGGAGAAACTGTGTCTACCTAAACACTTTGGAGGTCTCGGAATCTGGGTTTGAACCTTATGAACTGCTCCCTACTTTGCAAGTGGCTTTGGAGGCTTGGGGACAACAACGATTCTCTCTGGGCGGTGTTGGTCCAAAATAAATACAAGTTGGCAACGCACGGGTGGGGGCTCCAAACAAGCGGACTTGCTAGTGCCTCTGGCTGGTGGAAGAGCATAGCTGATCAAATTGAGGCTTTTTCTAGGGGCCTTTTATTCAAAGTAAAAAACGGCAAGAATATAAGCTTTTGGGAGGATAACTGGGTGGGCCACCATCCTTTGAAAGTGGACTACCATTTCCTTAGCAGATCTAAAAAGGCGGTTGTGGCTGATTGTATGTGTATCCTTGGTGATGGCACTAGGTGGTCTTTGGACATGAGACGTGATCTTAAATCTAAAGAGACTAGGGAACTCCAGGAGCTCCTCTCGATGCTGCCTTCTTCTCAGTGTGATTGCGGTTGTGAGGATATCAGGACTTGGAATGGAAGGAAGGATGGTCATTTCTTGATTAAATCGTCATACAGTTTTCTCTGGAGGAGGCCATTGATTTATCAGGTGTGGACCGGGATCTGGAATGTTAAAGCCCCTCCAAGAGCCATTTTGTTTTCCTGGTGCGCAGCGCAAGAGAGGATCAAAACTGTGGATCTCTTGGTTAAGAGAGGAAGCTATCTTCCCAACAGGTGTGTCTTGTGCTACCAACAACTTGAGAGTGCCAATCATTCTCTAATTCATTGCATCTTTTCCCTAAATGTGTGGAATATCTGTTGGGGTAGACTTAATCGCATTGGATGCATGCCTGAATCCTGCTAGGTTCTGCTTGCCGAGCTCTGCCCCTGGTCGAAAGATAGAAACGGTTTTGTGCCCAAGGCTCTGGCCATCGCTATCTTGTGGTCAATTTGGAAGGAACGCACCCGACATATTTTCGAGAACCTTTATCAGACTTCTGCTGCATTAATTGATGAGGTCTTCGGCCCGCTGAGATGCTGGGATCTTTGTTTGGGGCTGCACCGTTGATGCTGTTTTAGTTTCTTTTTCTTCCCCTTCCTGTTATGGGAGTGGATTTTATTGTCTTTTTGGCTTTTATGCCTCCTGTTATGGGAGTGGGTTTTATTGTCTTTTTGGCTTTTACGCCCCCTGTTCTGTCTCTTCGTTTTTAAGCTTTTGCTCCCCTTTGGTCTTTCTTGGTTGTAATTTTATTTATCAATAAAATTATAACCTTACCAATCAGAAACAAAAAAAAGTATATTACGATGCTCGAGATCAATGACCTGCTGCAGCGTGACTGAGATGGCATGGAGTTCAACCTTGTTTGTGTCGGTAAATGAAGAGGGTTGTGAACTGCAGCAAGGAAGCCTCCATCAGTGTTTTGAAGAAACCCACCCTATCCAACAACATTGGGGAGAGCAAGGGTATTGATTTTTATGCATTCGAGTGGGAGTGGCAGCCAATTACAGTTGTGAATTATCGTCCTAGAAGCCCTGAAATGCCCCCTGGATTTTGAGATAATCTCACGGTTTTCAGGAGTTCCATCCTCACATATATGAACAGTAGTAGCGAGAAGAAACATCCTCATTACTGCATGAAAGGCGATGCTTTTTTTTAGTGAGCGTGCCTTCAAATATGAGCGTTGCGCTCTTTCCAGACATGCCAAACCATATCTATTGAGAGAAGCAATAAGACCTGTCGCTTTGGAGATGGATTGCAGCTGCAAGTGGTCCTCATTAAATTTTCCTATTCACCTTTGGTTATTAATATTTTATCGAGAGAATTGATTTCCAAACCCAGCAAGAATATGAGCATTTGAAGAAAAGATGATCGTTGGTCTCCAAGTTGTTCCAGCGGAGGAGACATCGAGGGGATATAGAGTCCCGACCTGATAATCAGGGGTGGCCATTTTACTGTTGACCATCAGCCAGGTACGGAAGAGATATGCTGGGTGCCATATGAATTGCAGTCATTGAACATTCGGTAAAGCGGTACAGATTCCCTAGTCACCAAGGCTGCGTATGGCATAGCTCTTTGCTAGCCCCTGCCACAGCAGAGTTCACCTGCTTTAGTTGGTTACCATTCTCCTTTCTAACTTCCTGCACAGGAGGAAGTTAGAAACCTCCTTGCTCTCACTAACTCCCTATCAGAGCAAATAAAATCTGCTCTGACAAGGGGTGAGTAGAGAGGAGGGTAGAACTGGTGAGCAGGTAAATCTTGCTATGCAAGAAATTATCAAGGGGAAGGGGTACCTGCTAAAGCAGGTAGCAGGATGTTAGCAAAGGGGATGGGAACCTGCTAAAGCAGGTGAACTCTGCTTTGGCAGGGGCTAGCAGAGAGCTATGCCATACGCAGCCTAAATCACCATAATGGGGTTTCTCCAAATAAAGGTATCATGCCCATTGGCCGGTTATATGATAATTAAGCGTCATCAATCAAAGCATGCAATTGACTGAGTATAAATGCAAATTCATTTTCTTTTTCTAATGTTTTAAATAATTTATGAGACAAGGTACTCTGCCCATTTTTGGGTGTTCTGGTAACAAAGATCCCGATTCCTGTCAGGTTGTTGTCTTTGCTAGTTTAGCTCATTGACTTCTGTTAATCTTTTATAGTTTATATCATGGTTACCAAGTTCCCTTTGTAACTCCCATGAACTAATTATATTGCAAGTTCAACTTGTTTTGGTTATTTCTTTCATAGTATATCACTACTGCATAGCAAATTGACCATGAATCTGGCATAATTTTGCGACAATCTATATACCGATCTTAGGTTACACCATGAGAGGAGCGACCGAGTCGATGATGTGTGTACTCGCCTTCGGAATGGCAAATTTGTGGTGTAACCTCGTGGAAATATAATTGGTTTGATCATATTTCATTGATTACTTTCTATTTGTTGATGCACATCTTTCTTCTCCACAAGGGGATCAAGTTCCAGCCTAAGGGAAAAACAGGTGAGATCATCAAATTTGTAAGTGATACTCATAGAGCTGAGTTATACTTTTTAGTGAGATAGGAATTGGTCATATCCTTTAGCTCATGGAATAACTCAAGCTGTATTTCTTTAGTACTTTTCCCTCTTTGAATAAATTCTATTTACCGATAAAAAAATATAAATAAATAAATATCTCAAGCTATAGAACGAAAGATGGTCTCGCTCCAAAGCTCGAAATTGTCTTGCTTCCTTCATCCATGGCTGGAAGTTGAAGGTGCTTCGCGAGGGTTACGGTCTTCAGCCACTCTTACCTGCTTTTATTTAGTGCCTCCTGGGATGGGGAATTGTTACTCCCTCGTGCTTACAATGTAAACATTACAAAATAATAAAAATTAAAAATTACAAAAATTAGAAA
The DNA here is from genome assembly GCA_021018995.1 of Chloranthus sessilifolius. Taxonomy (NCBI): domain Eukaryota; kingdom Viridiplantae; phylum Streptophyta; class Magnoliopsida; order Chloranthales; family Chloranthaceae; genus Chloranthus; species Chloranthus sessilifolius. The sequence continues at coordinate 49,408,480 of CM037584.1, read as the reverse complement.
ATAGGTAAAAAGAAAATTTGAAAAATTTGGAAAATTCACATTTTATTCGCAAAATTCGCAAGGGCTTGAAACTGTTACAATTTTAATGGGATTTAATTGCTGATTGAGAAAATGCGATTAAAATGCAACTTTTTCTAAATGTTGGAATATTTGGTCACAATGGTTTGAAAAAACAGTGGCAGGTACTAGTCCAATATATACTATATACCGGTCCTGGTGGAGACCAGTATGGTAGATATATGAACATCTAGACCATATATATATCGACCGATCAACAATATCTTCAACTCACTTTTGACTTCATACAACACCATTCTGTATAAACATTATATCACAGCCTTTCCCCACATAATATGTGCAAAAATAATTATACATTAAAAGTTTTCTATTCAATTGCCAACAATTAAAAGTAATATTATTTTTTGGATCTACTCTCATCACTCTTAGGTTGAGATAACACTAGCACCATCAACCACAGCAGCCCCTTACTAAACTACCATCATCCAGTGGTTTGAATCTCTGGTGGTCGTGATCTTTTGGTTGATGTCAATTCAAATGATTGCCATGTGGCATAACAACACACTTCATTTTCGACAATATTTCGGTAGGGGTCCTTTCTGTTCATGTTTGCATATATTTGGGAAAATTTTCAGAGATTACAAAAAGATGAATGGAAAATATGTACAATATTTTTAAAAATACTAAAAATAAGTAAAATTGGTTAATTTCAATGAAACTATCGATCTCTGTTTCAGGAAGTTTCATTGAAATTCTTCCATAAGAGCCTTTTGGCAACCGAGTCCTATCATTTCCAATGAAATAACCCATTCCCGGTTTGTTGGTTTATTACACATTTGCATTCCTCAGCATAACGAAATTACAGCAGATCAAAAAGACCACAGCGAGATGCTTTGCCCAAGAAAACAAAAGAAAAGAGAGAGAGAGAGAGAGAGGCCAAAGGGCAAGCCCAAAGCAAAATATGAAGCCATACCAGTCCGACACAACTCACACAAGTACATCAAGAGTTAATAGTGTTCAATGGTTTAAAAACAAAAAACAAAACGGCAGCACATTTCATCAATTCACCCTTCATTTTAACACCAGTAGATCAAGAGTTTAACATTTTTATTTTTTTTCCTTCTAAAACTCCGAGAAAGAGGTAACCCCTAGGGAACCCGAAAACAAGAACTGACCTAGCATTTCAATCATCGGCTCGACAAATGCCCATATTCCCCATTTTCCAATTAAAAAAAAATATACAAAACCATCTTCTTTGCCTGTCGAATGGGCTTCTTCTTATAATGGAAATGAACATTTGAGTGGCTGAATATACAATCCTAATACTGATCAACCATATATTAAAAACAGCGGCTTTTCAAGGTCTAAACCAGGCTGAAAACCTAAATGTTCAACAGGCTGTATGCTGGTAGATCTTTGATGCTGGTGACATCTTCCAAAGCGATCTCGCGCTCTAGCTGTGCTCTTGTGGATTTAAGAACCTCCTGGGAAAAAATAAAAACAAAAAAAAATCAGCAAAGAGTAGCTTGGAAGAATTAATATTGAGCTGTCTAGCTGTATGTTAGATAGTTCACTAATTCACCTAGTGAAATGTGAATTAGGTGCAGTGAACCAATTCCCGGTGCAATACAGTCCGCCTCGATATGACAAGTGAATTATAGGTTAATGCTAATAATTTTTTTTTAAACAAATATTAACATAAAGAGATGATTTGAACCGAAGACCTTATCATTTTTAAGTTTTAGTAGTAATCAACTGGTCATTTGTCTCTTTTATTAAAAAGTGTAAATTTATACTTTTTATAAATAAATTCTCATGAAATTCATCCTACCCCAATCGAATCGGGTTCACTTGATAGTAGCGAATTGCGAATTTTGAATCCAAATTCGAACGGAGCGAATTTGCAAATTAAGTAACTTCGATCTGGCTACAATTGAGAAAATAGAGATTGGGAATTTACATTGAATTCCATATAAGAAGCACGCTTTGCGAGCCACTGAGCATCCATCATTCGAAAAGCTACACAGTACAGGTTATCAAATGCCAATGCATCTTCTCCAAGCACCTCAAGAAATCGAACACCAGCCATAGAACTTGGCGTGCCTGCAATAAACTTTCAACTGGTGTCAGATTTTTATTTTTTTCGACCCTTAACTACAAGCCATCCCTCAAGGCTACACATAGGGATGTCAGCTGGATGGGTCAGGTCGGGTCGGGCCAAAATTTTGCTCTCCCAACCCTTTGGGCACTCAAACCAACCCGACCCGCCCCTAGGTTGAACCCCGACCTGATGAGTCAAAATATATGCCGATGCTTCAAGCCCACCCAACTCGATGGATCAAGTATACTTGCCTGCTGCCCGGGATCAAAAAACCAGGTCAGGTGCGTCAGGTAACAGGCTGACCCAGCCTATTGACAGCCCTAGCTACATGCTCACTGACATCCCCATTATTCTAAGTCTAAACTGAAACTAACTACATAAAACACGGGGTTGGGCCTGTAGATCAACTGGAAGGTTAACAATCTGAAACCTTGAGATCGCAGGTTTGAATTACAGTATGTTGGTTAGCACCACCAAAGTTAGTTGAACCCCAACTCTATCCACGGTGCAGGTTTTCATAATTCTGGACCATCCACTTGAGGGCCTTGGAGCCCAAAAAATCAAACAGATTGGTTGGGAAGGCCACCTCTTAGATGGGTTGTAGCCCAAAAAATCAAACAGATTGGTTGTTCCCAACCAATCAATCAATCAATCACCTACATCTAGATGGTTAGTAAAGTTATGACCAACCGTCAACAAAACAAATATACTGATCTGGTGATTAGGAATTCCAAGTGGGGAAATTTTGGGTTTATGGCAGCTCATTGATTGCAATGTCCATCAGATATACGGGCACTTGAACCTATTAGCGATAGAGTTCAGATTCACCAACTTTGGAGGTGCTAAAAAAGACGAAAAATTATCTAGAAAAAGGTAGTATTTTTACCTAGTCTGACAAATTAGGCTTGAAGAAAAGAAAAGAAAAGAAGATTAGGGAATTCAACTTTCACTAATCTAGTCTTTTTTACCTGATTGTAAATCCAACATCTGCATTAACATAAAAGATACATTGATGCCAGCTACAGCAAATGGGTATTCCCATTCAGCCCTCCTTCCTTCTTCTTTGTTCAGCAGCTTTTGGAATGCATCCTGCACAAGGAACAGAAGCATTGGAGCCTTTTGGAATCTTTACTAGTTGGGAACAATGTTGGTTTTAAGAAACTAGTCTATATATAACTTCAAAATGTAATACTGGTTGTCACTTTACATCCATTTTATACTTTAAACATTTTTTTTCACTAAAATTACTTTTACCATCTGAAATGCCCATACTGTGATGGAAATATTCGAGAATGAGTTTCAAGGATTTTACTATTCTAGAATACCCAAAATTTTCAAAATTTTGAGTTATTTTCAAACTCTATATCTATATGCAACTTGAAGCAATGGTTGGTGACTCTGTAGTATATCCTATAGCAATTGTGTTCGTTACTACCAGACTTAATTTGAAAGGGATAATGTCCCCCCTGACTAACATCTAAACACCACAATGGTGTTTAAATAAACGATTAAAATTATACTTTTTATCTCACACCATTGAAGTGTGATTTATCATTATGCCATGTGGTGCACATCTTTGACCAATCTAAATTGTCCAAGTGGCAATCCATCATTGGAACATATCTCAGCCCAACAAAGTAACATGCCTATAAGTGGATGTGAACCATCATATTGATGAACTTTAATATCAGCCATTAAACTAAAACAACGGTTGATATTATGCACAACAGATCGGATGGTTTAAATCTCCCTAAAACACAATTTTTGGGCCTGTTGAACTTCAATCTATGATCTATCACTTTGAGAGTACGGATCACCCACATCTTAAACCATTGATGGTGTAAGATTATTTAACCACCATTTTGGTGTTTCAATGGCGGTCAGGAGAGTCGGGTCCAATTTGAAATCTATGTTTTTATTGCTCACGTGTAATGACTGCAAGTACACAATGATACTTAAAGCAAAGAAAAAACAACCCACGTGCTTTAGAAGGTAGCAAAACAAACCGGATAGTTCTGGGCAAAAAAAATAAGGTTCTCCAGTGATATAAATCCACAACCCCTGTAAGCAAAATTTCAACACTAATTATTCAAAGCAAATTCAATTTGTATCAACTTCAAACAAGTACACGTTAGCACTTTAGAAAGCATTAAGACCCTGTTTGTAATGCTCATATGAGAACCAATTCCACTTAAAAACTGATTCCTGGAAATGCAGTTTTGCAATGAAAATGGGTGGAATCCAGAAGCGGCAAAATCCTGCTTCCAGATTCAGCATTTGCAGGAATCAGTTTTGAGCAGGAAGCAGTGAAGTTACCAAACGGGTAACTGTTACTGTGTTACAGCGGGAAGCAAGAATCAGGCCTCAAGGAACGTTGCCAAACAAGGCCTAACATTTCAGGTAAAATGACCACATACCTGAAATCAGTTGAAGGGTCTGAACCTTGCCAACCCATCTCCTTCCAGAGCTCTGATTTAAGAGCTGGGAGTTCTCGGTTAGGATAAGCCAACCTCCAGAGTTGCTTGAGGGCATCCTACATTACAATGTCATTCCAAGGTATTATTACTTGTATATTACACAATAGAAATGATCATAAAAATAGGGTTTTTATATTTACACCCCTGAGATATGTCTTATTTACACACCACCCCCTGTGTTTCACCTATTTACAGTGTAGCCCCTGCTTTTGTGTATCCTTCACTTATTACCCCCTACAGTGACAAACCCTCCGACAAAATGATCCTTGACTGCTTTAAATCAGACGATGGATATTGTTTTTCGCCCCAATCTTTAGCCTAGTGGATGCTGAGATCATGGGCCTCCAATCAAATGATTAGATTTTGATTCACATGGGACACTTCTCGAAAAGTGATCCAAGGACCCTGTTTTATGCACGCCCATGATCATTTTAACTTTTTGGGTTGTTTGTCATGTAGAATCAAAATCTGACCGCTTGATGGTAGGCTCCCAATCTCATGATTCATTGGGTGGAAGATTGTGGTGAAAAACAATCTCCATCGTCTCATTCAAAGCAGTCAAAGGTCAGTTCTCTAACAGTCAACGGCTGATCCTTCACCATAGACGCAATAAGTAAAGGAAACACAAAAGCAAGGGGCCACAGTGTAAATAGGTGAAGCACGGGAGACAGAGTGTAAACAAGACATATCTCAGGGGGATAAATGAAAAAAAAAACCTAAAAAATAAATAAATAAATAAATTTTAAAATATAAGATTGAAAACAAAAAATGATAATGGTGGCAAGTCTTGGTAAAGGGCTTACTTGATGATCTAGACAAGAACCATCGAATGGGACTCCCAATCTCTGCTGCAGGTTTCTCAATCTTTCTTCCTAGAAGGTTGCCAAATTATTCATTAGTTCGTAAAGCATTCTGTATATTAACGAAAGGATAACTTTGTTCTTTCCAGCAAAGAATTAATCAGGAAAAAAGAAGATGCTAAAACTATATATCTTTTCAAGAGCAGATACAGAGTTGACGCCAAAGCAACTCCAAATTAGAAAGGGAAAAAAAAAAGGTTAAACGTTTAATAAAATTCCGGCATTGGTGGCCATATAACCTCCCCCTCCCCCCCCCCCCCCCCCCAACCCACACACGCATACACAAAGAGGACCGATACGTATCGGCATCAGCAATAGAAAGATTTGTTTTTGTTGTAAAATCTTAAAATTATATTCCTAAATATACATATGATATTTTATTCTAAATATAAATATGATATTTTAAGGTGATTCAAGTTACAATACACAAGCCCTTTATATAGTGGGCAGCATAGACTCCTCATACATTTCTATTCAATGTGGGACTATATTCACTATGCATACCTCTCCAGTGTTACTCACTAGCACACATCTCATAGTACATTATATCCCCAACACCCCCAACAAGTTGAGCATCCTCGATGCTCAACTTGTCAAAGATGGAAAAAACTCATGAACCATCCCCTCACGTGATTAGACAAAAATAACATAAAGTCAATAAAACGAATACTCATCATAATAGCTACAAAAGACCATAAGGCTGATAAAATGGCTGTATATAACAACAGAAAAAGCCACTCGACATCAATGTATGAGGGACAGCAGGTTGCGAATAGTATGTGTTTGATAGGAAGCAGTCTCTTTTCTAAATAATCAACTTTTTTCGATGGATTTCACATCCCTAAAATCCTTGAATTTACCAACAAAATTCTCTCAAAAAATTTATTCCCCCAAATTTAGGGGCCTTGATATCTATAGAGCTTACAATTTTATATACAATGATCTCCTCCATGCATATCAAGGTCCTCCAAAATCTGTGATAAGTCGAGGAGTGCATTGAGAGAGCATTCCTTATTGTCATGGGAATCCTTTTCTACTCTCCAAGTAGAAACGAATCTCATTACGATATATAGCAAAATGAGATTCTTTTAGGCATATTATGATACCCCAGTCATAAAAACTACATGTCATCCAACAAAAAACAGAACTTAGGCTTGAATGAAGAAAGGACACAGGGAAAGATTAGTTAAAACATAATTTTTTTATGGTCCTAGAGAAATGGCTTTCCATATCTCATCTACTCATTAGATAAAATTGCCAAGGAAGAAGCCACTTCAAACAAAAACGTACATAACTGGTAACTTTTTACCTGTAAAGGACTAAGAGAAATTGAAAGCCTCTTAGCGTACCCATTATGACTGATAGAAGGAAAAGGTAGAAGCCTTCCTAGAAATGAACCTGAGCCAACAAAGATATTTGCTGAAAAGAACAATGACATTATCAACAGCATATAACACATGTTAAAATCAAGATAAAAGAGGGAACAGGTGCATCAAAACAGCTTTGTTTGGGAAAGAAAGAGCTAAATAAGACAATTTTAATAGGCATAGGATTAGTGAGCCCGATCTTTGAGTTGTTGACTTCTATTTTATTTTTTTTGCTCGCTACTTTTCCAGTTGCTTGACTTCTACTATTTCAACACTTCCACAAGTATAGCCCATTTGCTATGGGTCTTTACAAGAGAAATGGATACAATGCAAGTTCGATAAATACGTATTTTTTTGTTTTTGCATGCAACATAGATTTCTGTTGCAGAGTTCTGCACTTCTCAATTGTAAGCTTTTACAGGTGAAATATATCACCATATTTATCATGTAGAGTTGTGATTTGGTACATTATTTAGACTATAGTTAATTAGGTATGCTTAATGAAATTATATTTTTTCTATTTCAAACTAGGTTAGGTAGCTGTTTAGATAAGTTTTCCTTTAATAATTGGATAAATGGCTGAGATTAATGATGGGGGTTAAGTTATCTAGTTTTAACGTAAATACTTGCTTATGAGATTTGTTGATGGACTATTTTATTATTGAATGAAAATAGCCTTTGAATGCCAGTTCCTACATTGTTGGTAGAATACAGAGTGGTCATATATTATTGTCGGGGTAGTTTAGTCCTTTTGTAAATTGTCATTAGTTAGTCCTTTATTAGTTTGTATGGGCATTGTTGTAATTGATGTATCATGTATAGTCTAATAGAATGTGGTGTAGGGCACTAAGCCTAACCCTAATCACACAAACAGCATCATACTTAAGTTGGTGCCAGATCTCTGATCCACCTGAACCTGTGTTTGACGGTGTCACCTGCTGAGATCAGCATGACACCATGCGGGAAGTCAGCAAAGTCACAGTTTCCTATTGTATCAAGGTTTGAAATGAAACTTTTCTGGTAGCTCTGGCATTCTCCGTTGTTTGGGTATTTTTTCATATTTTCTTGAAGCGCTTTTCATGCTGTTTTGGTCTTTTTCTGAAATGCAAAAAACAGAGGATTTCACGTTTTTTGGGTTTCAGAAGCCCTTGAAAATCAGATCAAGATTTGCTTCAAAAGAGCGGGTCAATTTTGATGTCTCAACATTCCTTGGTAGTATGTTTTGATATCCAATCTCATCTCGAGAGGTTTTAAGCCAAAACACGATATGCACACATCGTCTTTCTTTAGAAGCTAAACTCTGTCACACTTATTTCTCTGGACCTGAGTAGACTCTTAAAACATAAGTTGATGGCTTTCTAGACTGTATACTTGTTCTTGCACTTTTTTGTAGCCTTCGGGAAGGATCTCCAGCAGTTTTCTATGGTTTCCTACAGACTGCAACAATGTTAAGAAGAGTCGCATCTGTTTAGTGGCTTCTATCAGTATACCTGATCGAGTCTAGCAGTTGTGCTACTCTTTTTTTGTGTCACAATTGTGTGATTGGAATGGTATTTGATTGTGTAATCGATATAAATTGCAATGGAAGAATCAAGGAAGGTATCCAGCAGCTCCAATATGCCTCAAGATGTTCAAAATCCATTAATAACAACCATGAGATATGATGGGACAATTACTTGGAATGGTACAGATCTGCATAGATATTTTTGCAGGTAAGAAATAGTGTGCAATTACGCAGCCAAGGACGGATGATGATTGAGAGGCTGGTCAAACTTCAACAATTTTCACCAGAAAATATGAGAAGTAAATCTTTCTGCCCTTTTAAAAAAATTAGGATAAAACTAACCTTGTAGACTTTAAATTTAAAAAAAAATAAATAACATACAAAACTACCATTTAGAATTTATCTCTTTCGAAAACAGTATGGGTCTCAATATATCCAATTTTCTAAGGTTTTCCATGTCAAGCAGATCATATCCATGTTGATATTAGACACATGCATCCACATCAGGGTAATACTAGGCCACATGTAATATATATATATATATATATATATATATATATATATATATATATATATATATATATATATATATATATATATATGCACATCAAATCCATACAAATTTATAACAAAATTTGATTTAATCATAACTAATTTTGGCAAGAAAGAAGTTATGACAAAAAACAACTTACCTAACCATTGAGCCCATTGAGCGATCAAGAGGGAGAAGAGATGGGTCCAGTGGAGGTTTACCTTTCTCTGCTCATCCCACAAATCTCTACGATTATCTTCATCAGATCCCTGTAACCAAAAGAAAACTTAGTAACCTCAACAGATTGCAGCAATCAAATTGACAGAGTTTAACAAAGATTTGCTTAGACAAATTTCAACATTCTATCAGTAGCATATAAAAAATGCAATTAAACTTTACCTCATAATCCTTATCATCATCTCCATAATTGCCAAGTAACGGTTCACTCAGAACATCTAATCCTGATGTAGCCATATGCTCATGTCTTCTTCCATCAACATCCCCATGATGGAGCCTTCTCCTTAAATTTTTTGATGTCATATTCAAGTCTAATTGGCTTCGGTGGTTGTGCCTATAACAAAACAGAAAAAACCTTCTTAATCATGCAAAATATCATTATCAAAGGTACTTCTGAAATCAAGGGCGTTTGATTGGATTTGAAGTATTCATATGAATCATCGAGGCTACATTGATTGGATTTACACACACAAGTCTAAAGATCCCCTTAAGATTACATGTCTTTTTCACTCCTACACATAGCTTTCTACTCGGATTGGGGCATCTTCAGGTCCATAAATTTCTGCTATATTGACTCTGCTCTCAAAGGGCATTACAGTGTTTCAAATTCAAAGGTCCAAAAATCCCAACAGGTGAATTACAAAGCTCTGCTAGTTCTTAAGCAATTGATATTGTGTACAGTGGGAAACACAAGTGCAAGTACAAATATTATACATCATTCAATCTGAAAAAAGCTAGCAGGAGATTCTTGATGGAATTAAAGTTCAGTAGAAGGAACACTATGATTATACTTTAACAATAACAACGATCAATTGACACATCAAGAGGAAAAAAGCCATAAAAAATCAGTTAATATAAAAAAAATCCACAGCGCAAAGTAAGAGAGCTTTTACAAGGACTTTGTTGGTCATTCACAAAATTAGCCACTAAATATACCTACATGAGAAATGAAACAAAAAATAAAAATCAGGCGCCACACCATTTCTTGGGTGTATGATAGTAAAGCCTCCCATTTCTTTTATAGTTTTGCACACTTAACAGATAGCTAACCAAAATTTAACACTAAACTTCACCCTATTTGTATCCTATTGAGAAACATCGATTAAAAAGCAAACTAATGTTTGAATCTTTCACTAAAAGCCAAAAAAAATATATATATATATATATATACGGTAAAATAATTGTCATTGGAATAACCTCATATAGATTAAATTTGGTCACCTACACAAATAAATGGACACCCTCAATGGCATGCTTGTAGGCAATGTGATGCCACAGGGTGGAGCATATTTCTTACCAATCCACTTCGTGCAGGTGGTTGGATCTCACATGAACTTCATTTAACCCAAAGAACATATCCATCAAAAGATCCATAACATCCAATATGGAACCTACATTAAATATTAATAACACTATATTAAATTGCCTAGAGCGAATGGTTCAAATCCTCCTAAAGGCACCCTTTTTAGGCTAACAATAGTTTGCATTGTGTTTTGCTACGTGAATGACTTGGATTGGTCAAAGATGTGTGCCACATGGCATAAAAAGTACACTTTTGAGTGGTGTATCTATTGAGGTAGGTGAGGCCCCATTAACCCAAATCTCATAACCTAGTAGCTAAAAGCTGAAATTCATTCTTTTTACAATATATGTCCTAACCAAGCTAAAAAGAACTGTCCAAGACACCAGAAGAAAGAGCTAACAATACATAATGGCCCCGTTTGATTTCCATTAAGAAAGTGTTTTATCCGTTATAACTGTATCATTGACCTTAAATGCTTGTTTGATTGATCTTGACAAAATGCGTTTTACCACTTTATTCTTTAGGGTTACACATTTTAGCATAGGAAGCATGAGCTTCATATGTCATATGTCTTCATCTGTACCTGTAACGACGATAATTAAAAAGCATCGCTGGGGTCACTTGCAATCAAATGTGCCCCAATGAGAAGCAACACAGAACTTATTGCAAAGATACCTCAGAATCAAATCAACTTGTTATTAAGTATCCCAATACATGAACCTTATCGGGCATCAAAGACACAAACAACACAAACATCTCCTAAATTTTAATCAACCAATCACCTCTTCCTCAAAATATTTGCAAGAAAATTCGAACTTCATAAAATTTTCACACATGAACCTTATTGACCCCAAACCCACAAAAATACTCCTAAACCCCAACCCTTTCCCCAAAAATTCCCCCATGTTTTTGCAAATTTAATACAAAATCATGTGTCTTTCTACTCAAAATTTAAATAATGCCCATCTCGTTTTCAGTATAGTTCAACCTTTTAATTTTGTAAAAAAAACAAGGATCCAAACTCCTATTTTAATTATATAATTTACAAAAATAGAGACCAAAGCGAATGGTACAAGGTTAAAGAAATCTAACCGAAGCCCCAAAAGACCGAGAGTGCTAGGGAAGAGCAATCGTCAACAGAATCTCTGGGACTGAATTCTGAGAACCCAGAAATTGAAAACAGATCTATATTTCGAATGTTTGAAGAATTCAAATGTTGAAGGAATTTAAGCAACCGAAAAACTTCATATGCACGGCAGGTAGTTAAAAGACTCCATGGGGAAGGAAGCTAATGTCTATATAAATTGTGAAAAGGGATCTAGAGATTCCAACTCGACACCTCTTACGTAGTATTTGGGACATGAGAGAGAGTATCGTGGACCCGTGGCATTTGGTTCATGAGAGAGAGAGAGAGAGAGAGAACGTAATGGTGGTTACGGGTTGGATAGCTCCGGCCCTTATGCCCGGCCCGGTTTAACGAGGGTTAGCACTTTACCATAAAGCGCACGGGTCAGACTTGGAATAACACTTTAAGCCCAAAATCTTTTAAAAACATTGTGCTAGTGCTTAAACCTTAGGCCCATTGAGCTCTGATATAATGATAGGGATAATGAGTAGAGTTGTCAACGAGTCAGCTTGATCCGAGCCAACCCGATATTCTATCAGGCAGGTACATAAACTCAACCCATCGAATTTGGTAGGGAATGAGACATCCAACCCGGCCTTCGGGTCAGATTGGGTCGACCCAGCCTGATATTAATATGTAAGAAAATTATACAAATAGGGAACTTTTATCGGGTTGGGTCTCATTTTCGGGTTGGGTTGGGTTAGGTGCACATCAGGTTGGATATTTGCGATTTTCTTGTTGGGCACCCATAATTTATACCTGACCCAACCTATTGACAGCCCTAATATTAATTAGTTTTACTTGCGATATTTTCAAAAGATTCCTAATTTTCTATTTTTAGAATGGACCCACGGATCCAACTCAAGTTCATTTAAACACCACAATGGTGTTCAAATGATCTTACACCATTAATTATATAAGATGATAATGTATGTCATTAAAGTGATAGTATATTGAGGGGATATGAGCCCAAAAATTACTCTTTTGAGACATTTGACTCATCTAATCTCTCCACTCTAATGCCAAGCATTGCTCATTTCTTTAAGTGGCTGATATTAATGTTCATAAATCAAATCATTTACATCCACTTATAGCTAATGATTCTTTGGTTGAAACTTGTTCTAATGATAGATTGGCACTTGAATTATTTAGATTGATCTTCTGCCACCCCACATGACAAAACAATAAATTATACTTCAATGGTGTTAAATTATAATTCAATGGTATAAAATCATTTTAGGAGCTATTTTGTAACTCTTAAAGAAGACAATTTTCACTGGGCACAACTTATGCGTAGAACTATGGTTTTTGTTCAAAGATTTGAGTCCTTTTTAGAATGATAAAATGTTATGAAAATAAAATTTAATTTATATTAGAGCGAAAAAAGGGTCAGTGTTGAAGTTTGGACTGACATTAGATAAATTATGGCATTGTCTCTCCCTTTATAATATCCTTCGCCCCTCCACCCATAATCAATCAATTTTGAGTTGGATGCTAAAAAACAAACGCGTCTAAAACGTTAGCCATTGAAAACCCGGGTTGTTTTATGTCAACTTATGTAAGATACGAGCCAAAGACCGTGCAAATGTACAATTGGCCTCAGTTTAGTAAATGAGGATCCAAATGATGTATCAGTTATGATCTAAGGCTATTTCGAAGAATGGCCCGGTTAGAGGTGTAAGGAAAGCAAGCAACAACCTCTCTGCTTACATCCAACACCCGATGCTCCTCGTTTGTCCTAATTATTAACCATAAGTGCACAAGATACCCACTAAACCTAGTGCTTAATTTCTTCTTTTTGTGTTTGATAAATAGAACGTTTGTCCTAATTATTAACCTTAAGTGCACAAGATACCCACTAAACCTAGTGCTTAATTTCTTCTTTTTGTGTTTGATAAATAGAAAAGGAAAAGAAGTTAAGAAGGGAATATAGTCCGGCAATAGAGTGATATCGTCAGGAATGATTGGCCATCACTGGTAGTCACTATATCATGCTCTCTTTCAAAACCGGTGTCGTCAATAGGGTCTACGTCAATTGCATTAAAAGAGTCCATACATCTATGTGACTTTATGATTTGTACGAATTTTCATGTAGTGGAAGTCCTTGCATGTCATATAGGGCACGTTTGATGACTTTTTAAAACGCGTTTTACAGTTATAATTGTGATGTTAATCGTGACACGTCGTTTGATAAAGCAATAGATAGCACGTTTTGGATAATTTTTTGGCTTATGGTTACCGAAAAGAGATATGAGGAGCGACTCTCGTATCCGCTTGTCGCGACGCGTAACGACGCGAACTTTTAAACGCATCGCCCGTCAAACGTGCCCATAGTCACACAAATGTGTGAACTGCCATATCCACTCATGATGGGTATACACTCAAGCCTCATTCGAGCGCTCAGTGTCACTTGGAATCTGAGTTGAAACTCAAAAAGGTGGGGAAAATCTGAGCTTTTATGGGCGAGTCAATTGTTTGAGAGTTTCCTTGGGTCCCACCACTTTTCGGCTACTTTCCAAGTGAAAGCGACCTTTGTGCGTCCGAGTAATTTATTCAGATTAGCTCAGAATCCGAGTTGCATTGGAGTATACTACCCTATGGTATATATCCCATATAGCTTCTCCAACTATTTTAATAACCCAATAGTCAACAACTCAAATTTTTAGTGCAACACATGTGAGTTGGCCTCCTCACATGACAAATAGTGAATGAGCTTCTCATTCTAATCCATACCACATACAATTGTACTCTTAAAAAACTATGCACGCCACTATTCGCAAGGGAGTTTGTATACGGTGCATGGCTCCCAGCATTTTATGCGTTCAACGCATTATAAAGTTCGAAAACTTTAGTGATAGATCTATCAATTCGACCATCCAAATATATGTCCTAAGATTTAGGCGCATGATCAATCAAAACAATAAATCAATAATTCATAAATTGAAATATAAGTGCACATCTTAAGTGTGAGTCATGAAAGGTGGGTTGCCGATCTTCAACGATCTCCTCGCTCTCAATACCTCTAAGTACAATAAGGATGCTATTGCTAATAAGGAGGCTTGAAGTGTGTCGAGTAGTCGTTGGGACCAAGCATCCCTTATATTTATAGCCAATGAGTCATTTCTCATTAAGGACTTAAATTACTAATTATATTGTAATTGAAAATCACAATCATACCCTGATTAAAAAACTTGATTATTAGTTGCTTATTCTCTTCAAATTTACTGAATTTGTAACTATTACATCACAAGATTGATCTTACACCATTCACCAGTCAATGGATTGACCATAATGACAGCCACCAAAATAGAAACTTCTAAAAGTCTCTGACGTGACCACACTATGTTAATAAACTTCGATTACCAAATGTTAACTAACTTTCTTTAAATGACAAATCTAAATCAATCTCAATCAAAGTCTTTATAATCAGTTTGATTCAATGAGAATACTAACACATAATCAATATAGTTAATGCATCATGTCATCGATACATGACTGTTCATTGGTTACTGTATTAGAATTCATCACCAACATAGATTTCAACTAGTATGATTTCATATAAATTACAAGTTCACAAATCGAATGATGATTATATGTAAACTCAATCTATTATTGGTCCTACTTTATTGTCATCTATTGGCACTATATATGTCAAATTTTTATTTGCATAAAAATGAAAAAGTAAATAAATAATTCTTATTTATGAATTAATTAAATAAATATATTCACTCTTATACATTCACTCTCAAAGGCTATCAAAACTATCTGTTAATCTCATGCACACAACGTATTCTGAAAAGAGCTTAGGTGGTAAGCCTTTAGTGAGAGGGTCAGCCACCATGAGTGTCGTATTGATATTTTCAATCGATATAGTTTGATTTTGAACATTCTCCCTTATAACAAGATATTTAATATCAATATATTTGAAACTTCTACTAGTCTTGTTGCTATTGGAAATAGCTATTACAGTGGAATTGTCACATAAGATTCTCAGTGGCCTTGAAATACTATCAATAATTCGAAGCCCTGAGATAAAATTCATCAACCATGTCGCCTCACATGTTGCCTTAAAATATGCAACGAACTCTGCTTCCATGTAGACGACGTAATTAACATTTGTTTAACGCTCTTCCAAGATATAGGTCCACCTATAAGCATAAATATATAATCCGATGTGGACCTATGACACCCAGCATAGTCGGTGTCTGAATAATCAATAACTTCAAGGTTATTTGACCTTATATATGCTATATCGGAACGAGTACAGACTTGTACATAAATGAGACTCCTAACTGCCGATGCATAGGGAATTGTCTTCATCTGCTTTCTCTCCAAATTGATCCTAGAACTCTGAAATAGACTAAATTTATCACCCTTAATGACATGGGTAGGGTTGTCAACGGGTCGGGCCGGGCCTAGTTTTTCACCCGACCCATTTAAAAATAAAAATAAAAAATTTGGGCCCGACCCGCCTATTTAGCTATCCGGGCCGGGCCAAGTTCAGCCCGTTTTTAGAATTTTTCGGCCCAAATCCAACCCGATTAGCTATCCGGACCAGGTTTCTCACCTTTAAAAAAAAAAATCAAGCTTTTTTTTTAAGGATCTCAGCTAAACGGGTCGAGCCTTACACTTTGAAGCCCAAACCCGGGCTCGTTTTTTATCCGGGACGGGCAAGTTTAATAAAAACTAAAACAATTAGGCCCCAACTCGACCCATCTATCCGGAAGCGGACCGAGCAATTGGCCGCAAAGCAATTATGCATATTAAACCTTTTGAGAACTTTATCAATATAAGCTCTTTGAGATAATCTTAATATGTTACGAGCTCTATCTGGATGAATCTTAATTCATATCACATAGAAAGTTTCACCAAGATCTTTCATATCAAAACTCTTTGATAAAAAGTTCTGTCTCATGTAGCATGCTCAAATTACTACTTGCAAGCACTATATCATCAACATATAAAACAAGGATGATATATTTACTTTCACTAATTTTAAGATATATGTATTGATTCATAATATTTTCTTTAAAATTAAAGTTTGAAATGACTTCGTAAAATTTTAAGTACCATTGTCAAGATGTCTGCTTTAAACCATATATAAATATTTTGAGTTTACAAACTAAATGGTTCTCCCCCTCAACTTGAAAACCTTCAGGTTGCGTCATAAAGAAATCTTTATGCAAGTCACCATTTAAAAAATCAATTTTAACATCCATTTGATGCATTTCTAAGTAAAAAAAAAGTTACTAATGTCATAACTATCCTGAAAGATTCCTTTCTAGTGGCAGGAGAAAATATATCTTTATAGTCTATTCTCTCCTTTTGAGTGAATCCTTTAGCGACTAATCTGGTCTTGAATCGTTCTACATTACCATTGGAGTCTTGCTTGATTTTATATACTCATTTACAGTCTACAGGCTTAACTCCTTCAGGTAACTCGCAAAAATCTCAGACCGAGTTATATTTTATTAATTCCAACTCATCCTTCATAGCTTCGAGCCATTGAATTAATTTGTCTCTCATCATAGCTTGGTTAAAAGAAATATGATCTGTTTCCTTTCCCAAATCATACTCACACTCATTAAGGTAAACGATATAGTCATCAGAAATGACTGACTTCTTTGCACTCTCTGATCTACGCAATGATTGATTATTGACGATCACCATAGGAGTAAGAGTCTCCTCAATGTAAGGTGTTTCAATAGGTATAGCCTCAGGTGCATGAATACTTTCTTGAATAATTGGTGTTAGTGTCACCTTTTTTTGGATAAAAGGGATAGGAATTATAACCCGATTATCCTCAAAATAGATTTTCCTAAGCTCAGCACTCTCACTATTCTCACAATCCTCAAAGAATTTCGTATATTTAGTCTCAACAATCCAAGTACTATGAGTGAAGCAATAAAACCTGTAGCCGCCTTTTGACCTATCAGGATAACTAATGAAATGATAACTTATAGTTTTAGGATCCAATTTTTCTAATTGTGGATTATACACCGTTGCTTCAACTAAACAACCCAAAATGTGTAAATATTCTAAAGTCGTTTTCTTTCTACCTATAACTCATAAGGAGTTTTGAGAACAACCTTACTAGGAACTCGATTCAAGGTGTGCATCGTTATTTTCAAGGCTTCTCCTCTCAAGAACATAAGCAACTTAAAGTTACATAATATGCTTTTCACCATATCTATAAGAGTACAATTTTGTCGCTCAGCTACACCGTTCTGTTCAGGTATACCCGGTATGATGTAGTGAGCAACAATGTCATGCTCTTGTAGAAACAGAGCGAATGGTCATGGATTGCGACCTGTTTCAAAGTATCTACCATAATACTTTCCGTCTCTATCAGATCTCATAATTTTAATCTTCAATTGAGTTATAACTCAACTTCGACTTTATAGATTTTAAACATATTCAGGGTCTCAAATTTCTCATGAATGAGAAATATATAACCGAAACGAAAATAATCATCAGTGAAGGTAATAAAAAAAATTTGATCACCAATAGCAGGAGTTGAAAACGGTCCACAAATATCAATGTGGACTATTTCTAGCAAACTCGTGCTCCTGATAACTCCTTCCTTATTAGTCTTCTTGACTTTTCCTTTAACACAATTTACACAAATATTGAAGTCAGAGAAATCGAACTCATCGATTATACCATCTTTAATTAACCTCTTTATTCTATCTTTAGATATATGGCCTAAACGCTTATACCATAAAATGGAAGAGTTGTTAATTTCTCGTTTTCGTTTTTTACTAACTTTATCATCCACATGCATAGAAACTAAAGATTGGGCGTAAGATGAATCCAAGTTCAATTTATAAAAATTGCTCATTAGTGAGCCACCACCCATAATATCGGAATCAAATAATAGAGTAAAAATATTATGTCCAAGTTGAAATTTAAAACCTAATGAATCTAATTTAAAAATTGAGATAAGGTTCTAGGGATACTTTGAATGTAAATAGTATCAACTAAATTCAAAATGAAACCACTATCTAAAATAGGACGAAAAGTCTCAATGACCTCCACATTTGCTTCTACTCCATTTTCAAGTTTGATGGTTTGTTCGCCTTTACTTAGCTTCCTACTGAATTGAAATCCCTGCATTGAATTACTTATGTGAATAGTTGTACTTGAATCTATCCACCAAATATTAGGTGGAGCATCAACATAAAGTAATTTAAAGCACACAAAGACTAGGTTATTACCTTTCCTAACTAGTCAATCTCTGTATTTCTAACAATTTTTCTTAAAGTGTCACTTCTTTTTACAAAAGTGATACTTGATGTTAGAAGTAGATCCGCCAGCTTCTCCTTGTTTGATTTCCGGTAGAGAAACTTTCACGTTATTTCCTTTATATGATCATTTCTTTCTCTTGAAATTTTCTTTCGATGGTTCAAGAGTGACGTGATGAGCACTTTCAGAATTTTCAGCCCTAAGTCATTCTTCTTCTTGAACACAATGAGTGATTAGCTCGTTCATTTTTTATTTCTCTTTCTGCGTGTTATAATTAATCTTGAACGGGCCAAATTATGAAAGAAGAGCAGTCATGATGAAGTGAACAAGATAACCTTCAGAAAAGCCCATGTCTATTTCTTTCAATTGAGTCATTATACTACTCATTATCATAATGTGCTCCCGTGCGCACTATAATTATCATATTTTATGGTTCCTATTATAATAATAATACTATTGGCAAGTGTCTTAGAAGTCCTTGAAATTGTTCTTGAATGACTTGTATGTATTTTTTTGCATTGTGCAAGTCAGAAATACCTCATCAAATCGCATCAGTAATGGAACTCTTTATGATCATAAGGCTCATATGGTTTGATATATCCAACTTTTTCAAATCCGTATTGTTCACTTTCAGATTATCAGATGAGGCATCGGTAGTGAGCACCTTGGGTTTATCAAATCGTATAACATAGTCAAGATCCATACATCCTAGAATAAATTGGACTTGCTCCTTCTATTTGTCATAGTTTGAGCCACTCAAAGATTCAATTTCACCAATCATATTGATAATAGAAGACGGATTCATTGCTACACAATAATGAAAGGTTTTATTAAAATCATATATAATTGTAGTAACTATTAATTCCACAAGATTATATTTATACTATTTAACACAAGAGTTAAATTATGTCAAGGAATATAATAAAAATTAAAATCAATGTGATTTTATTGAGAAATAATTTATATCATTATGACCATCCGTTAAGTCGAATCATAACACACTAGTCGCTTTCTCAATCTATATTATTGATTGTAGTACTAATTGTATCGTTATAGCCCTTCGTTGGGTCGAGTCGCAATGCGCTAGCAGTACCCATATATAAAATAATGAATAGTAAAATACAACCATCACATAATATTAAGTGATTCATCACCGTTAGTCAAAAGTAATCCTTCAAGTTGTGATGCCAACGTTTACTATACACTTTCACTAAATTTGTAACACAATCCTTGACAAAAATAAACCTTACTATGAAAATTATGATACTAAAAAAGATCATCACTGTTGGGTAGAAGAATTTTTCTAAGTCATATTTTATATTTTGGTTTGATAATATTTTAAATAGTCATAAAAGTGATTAAATAATAAAATAAAATAAATAAGTCGCTTAAGAGATGCAAGTAGCCAAATTTAACTCGTGTTCTGGGTAAATGTAAAAAATTAACAATAATCATGAGTAATATTATGTAAATATCAGTCTTGGTGCTAGAGCACAAATATATAATAATGATCCGATTAAAAATTATCAAAAAGACATAAGGTTATTAAAACATCACAACAGAGAGTTCATTTTCAAAAATAAACATAAAAAAATAGATCCGAAATATTCGAAAAAGTCAGAATTAATATATAATGACCAAAAATTAGACCTATAGATAGCCCAAAAATAATCTAAAAAAATATGGAATGATATGGGTCACACTTGAGCCTTAAGGCAAGCGAATCACATCTGACGGGCTGAATCGGGTCATAAATCATGGGTGGGGAATAGACTGAATTGGTCCATGAGTTGGATTGGGTCATGACTCAAGTCCGATTATCAATTGGGTCGAGACACAAGTCGGGGTGAATATGGGCCTAAATATGAGTCTATGAGTCGCGCCAAGCATGTGAACTATATGATAGGTCCACATGTGTCCCTTCAATGCACGACGGTTCTTATGAGCCTAAGACCCGGCGTGCAATGAAGGGAGACGAATCTCTAGGCATTTGTAATCGTCTTCTCAAAATAAAATAAAGTGAACCAAAAACCTTAAAAAAATAATAATAATAAAGGGAAAGGGAAAGGGAAATCCATCTTTGATACCACAGTGGAGTGGTGGAGTCAATAATGAGGACTCCATAATCCTCCTGGGAGGTTCCTTGGAATCATTACTTGATAAGTCACGATGTCTTGAGTGCATCAATTACAGTACAATATTATTTTGTAGTCTCAAAACTTCTGGAAATCCCATATCCTTAAAATTAGTGGTTAGTCCATTTATAAAATTAATTGTTACCAATTACGTACTGACTCAAAATCATCAAACCACGTGTGAGGCAACGGTACTTTCCATCCATAAAGCTTAAGATACTAACATAAAACACGATGTTTTGATTAATTACATGCTAATTGTGACTCTGATACTAATTGATGGATTTATAGATTTAATCATTCAAATATATGCCCTATGATTTAGGCACGTGATCAATTAGAATAATAAATCAATAATTCATAAATTAAAATATATGTGCGCACATTGAGTGTGAGTCATAAAAGGTGGGTTGCTGATAGCAATCATTGGAACCAAACATCCCTTATATTTATAGTCAATGAGTCTTTTCTTATTTAAGATTTAAATTATTAATTATATTGTGATTGGAAATCACAATTATACCCTAACTAAAAGGCTTAATTATTATTTGCTTGTTCTCTTCAAATTCACCAAATTAGCAATCATTACATCACAAGATTAATCTTACATCATTCATCGGTCAACGGATTGATCATAGTGACGACTACCAAAATAGAAACCTCTAACACGTAGGACTCATACAGATTTAGGAAGTGGCGGACACAGGATTTTCCTAAAGGGTGTCACTCAATAATTGATAGTTCCGATGCCAATTTTTTTCCTAAATTAGGAGCATACGATTATATAGTCAATTTTGATTTCATGTAGCACACATAAATCACATAGAACACGTCTTGGTCAAACATGATTTGGGGCACTTTTTGTGATGTGTGTTACGTGAAAGAAAAACTTGACTGTTTGATGGTACACTTATGATCTTCATTGTCTAACTGAAAATTGGGATAAAAAATGTTTTCCATCGTCTAACTCAAAATAGTCAATGCATTATTTATGAATAGAGGAGATGGGGGGAGGTTATAATTTCACGATGCATTAATAATGGTAATTAGCCGTAAAACTCTTTAGGTAGCTCACAGGCACTAATGCCCTCTTTGTTAACACGAGTCATGGCAAAAATAAGCTGAAAATTTGAAATTTCCCACAAAACTGCAATTTGCAAGTGTTTAGCAATATGATGGGACCCACAAACTAGAGTTTTTTTGAAAAAAAACTCACATAAAATTTTCAGCCAAAATTTGGCTGACACTTTTTTCTGCCCATGATATGGGTTAAAAGCTCGGAGAAATTTTGGTGGCCACCCTCGCAACCTGAAATTCGTTCTTTTTAACTCGGATATTTTATGCTTAAAATCGTTTGATTGCTTTAGATTAATCGATCAAGGTTTTTTTCTCACCATAATTTTTCATATAATGGATCTTGAGACTATGAGCTTATCATTAAACGCTCAATTTTTTTGTTAATATGGCACACATGTCAATACATCTTTCTTCACGCCCACGCATTCTTTGAAAGCGCCTACATCTCAGACCCTTGAAAAAAACGTTGATTTCTTCGGATTAGATGATGGAGATCTTTTTTAACAAATATCTTCCACAAAATAGATCTTAGGTTCATGATGCATCAATCTGATGATCAATTTTTAATTTCCTGTATCACCGATACCCAAAATATGACTCTTCAATCATATAACACACATCATGCTCAAACATGACTTTAGGGCCATATTTTGGGGATTGGGGACACATGGAATCACAAATTGGCCGTCCGATAGGTGTTACATGATCTTAAGATCTGTTTTATGGACGAGCGGGGTGAAAAACAATCACCCTCATCTAATCCGAATAAATCTAAGCGCTTTCAAAGCATGAATGGCTGAACAGAGGTACCCATAAACAACGACGCCAATAAATGTAACCCAACCATCTAAGCCAGTTAATTTGAAGGCCATGATCTAAAGATCATAAGTGAAAGATTGGTACCAAGCATAATCTTTATCATATGACTCAATGCACTTCAAAGCCATTATCCGATTAAACAGTTGATTGTATCGAATCATATGATAGAGATTGAGTTTTGCACTACTCTTTTGCATTGTAAATCTGTAGATCATGACCTTTATATCATATGGTTTAGATGCAACCTCACCTCATAATCGTACTATTTATTTGCACTGTAAAATCGTAACCTCACCCCATCTCCTCCGACTAACATGCATTGACTGCTTTGAATTTGAAAAAGGAGATTGTTTTTATCCCAATCTTCCAGATGATGCATCTTGAGATCATGGGTATATCAGTTTTTTTATTTCATGTTGTACCCATTCCAAAAAATGACTCATGAGTTTAGAGTTATTGTTTGAGATTTGTACTAGGCGGAATAAAAAACTATCTGAGTGTATGCCTATGATCTCAAGACCCATCTTGTAAAAAGTTGGGACAAAAAAAAAAAATCATGTTCTAATTTAAAGCGACTAATGCATTTTGGCCTGACAAGATGAGATGAGGTGAGGTTACATGCTCCCATAGAGTGAAAAATGGTACCTTTAGAAAATAATTTTATACCATATAGCCAGAAAGTTGAAAAAATATAAAATAAAATCACGATAAAATTTTAAAATAAAATTTCTGATGAGCTGTTTTTCTTCACGAACCCATGGTAAGGAAAAAATAAAAAAATTCTCATGAGTTTTGTGAAACAAGGCATAAGAGTGCATAGACCGCCCTAGCTGTAATATGCAGCCCGTTGGCCACGATTCACTTATGTACCACGTGCCAGATCAAGCTTAAAATAGAAGGCCGTGAAGTCGTTTAAGGGGTTAGTTTTTTTTTTTTTTTTTTTTTTTTTTTTTTTGTGTTTTTGACAGGGAGTTATGGTTAGTTTTGGGAGCTTTGAGTTTGGATTCAAAGATCGTATAAACATAATATTAGAAAGAGGAAATCAGACGGTCCAGATTTCATTGCGAAAATCACATGCAAGTATATATTACAACATGTCTGCAAAGTGAGAAGAAAACCCGGTGGAGCTGTTTTTTTAGGTTTTCTACTTCATTACATCATCTATATTTTCATTTTCGTTTCCCTCTCTCTCTCTCTCTCTCTCTCGCTCCGTTTGATTTTTAAGTTTCGGAGGGGGTTCGTGAGGATTCTGCTCGGAGATAGCTGGAAATTTTCTGAGGCACGATTAAAAAGAATTACCCCAATCCTTTCAAGATCTATCAGAAAAAGATTGTTTCTATATACACTTCGATTTCGACGTTATCTTTTTTCGAATCTGATTACATCTATGTTCTCTTTTTATAAGTAGGGTTCTTTTTGTGGTATGAATTAGGGCTTCTGTTTTGTTTTTTTGGGGTTCGAAGGATTTTTAGGGCTTTCATTATCGAATTTATGATAAAGAGAATTCAGGGTTTTGTTTGTTTGTTTATTTCTTGGTTTGTATATTTTTGTTTCGTTAATAATTTTATTTCTCCATATTTTGGGATCTTTTTGTGGGGTTTCTTTATTAATTTTTCGTTCTCCAGAATTTTGTGTTTGGTTATTGAATTATCGTAATAATTTGGCTGTAGGGTTTATGAACTCCCTAGATTTGTTTGTTTATTTTTGTTTCTTTAATAATTTTCTTTCTCCAGAGTCTTTATAGGGATTCTTTATCACTTTTTTTTTCCTCCAAAATTTTGTTCTCGGTTATTAAATTATTGTAATAACTTGGTTGTAGGGTTTCTGGACTCCCTTGGCATTCTTAGGGTTGAATTGGTTCCTTTTTATGGCATTTGAATGCCGCGAAACACGTTCATCGCTGAAGAATTCTATAAATAATCCTTGGGATGAAGAGCAAGTGATTTCCACCTATTGCAGACCCCTAATACCTTGTGTCCCCTCAAGATTTGATTCGAGGAAAGAAAAAAACCAGGAGAAATATGTCACACATAAACCAGATTCTAGGTTTCATCCCAAGAAAGGAACTGAATCTTCTGATCACACAAAAGTTTCTGTAGTCAATGATTCGGCATCCTCGGACGGCAGCCGGCGGTCGATCACAGACCTCCCTTCGGCTTTGGTTTCCGAAATCCTCCATTGCCTCAATCCCAAAGAACTCAGTATCGTGTCGTGTGTTTCCCCACTTTTTCATAAGCTAGCTTCTGATCACCACGGATGGAAAGAGTTCTACTGCAAGAGATGGGGTCCGCCTTTGCTGGGATCAAGGTTTCCTGATGAGATATCTTGGAAGGATCTTTTTATAGAGAGAGAGTTTAGGAGCAAGGCATTCATGGGGCGTTACAGTGTTGACGTTCTTTATGGCCACACTGAAGCCGTTAGAGCAGTTTTCATTCTCCCCTCTGCCAAGATCATATTTACTGGGGGGTATGATTCTGTAATTCGCATGTGGGACATGGAAGAGGGCTTGTCGATTTCATCTTCTAGGCCCCTTGGTTGCACCATTCGTGCCATCGTTGCTGACACCCACCTTCTGGTTGTTGGGGGAACTGATGGGTTCCTTCAGTGCTGGAGGGCGATTGAAGGGCTCCCGCATTTATTTGACACTGTTGGAACTCTGCAGCAGAATTCTGAATTTAGGTTGTGGGAGCATGAAGGGCCCGTGACTTGCGTTGCGCTCGATCCCACTAGGATTTACAGTGGTTCTTGGGACATGACCGTCCGTGTATGGGACCGAGCTCAGTTAAAATGTATAAAGGTATTAAGGCATGGTGATTGGGTTTGGGGTCTCGTTCCCCGTGGCTCAACTGTTGCAGCTGCTACTGGTGGAGATGTGTACATTTGGAATGTTGATAGCGGGGATCGGATGGCCGTCTTCCGAAATGCCCATGTGGGCAATACATATTCTTTGGCGCGGAGTCTCACGGGGGATCTTCTTTTCACTGGAGGAGAAGACGGGGCAATTCACATGTTTGAGTATGCAAGCAATTACTGTGCAGATGATGACATGAAGCCTGCTGCAACTTGGATTCCTCATACGGGTCCTGTTCATTCTCTTGCATTCGAGTTCCCCTGGCTTGTCTCTTCGTCTAGTGATGGAAAGCTTTCTTTGATCGATGTGAGAAAGCTATTGAGGTCATGCCAGCAGTCTCGTTCTAGAAACAATCGTAGAATTAATCAGTCCACACAGGATAATGTGGAGGCTCCTCAAAGAATGTTACATGGCTTCGGGTGCAATCTGTTCTCTGTGGACATTGGTGCTGACCGTATTATTTGTGGGGGTGAAGAAGGTGTTGTTAGGATCTGGAACTTTTCACAAGCACTGGAGATCGAGAGGAGGGTTAGAGCATTAAGGAGCATGCGATTAGAGCATCGGATGAGGCGGCGAAAGGTCCAAATCGAGATGAACAGCAAGGCCGGCCGAGCCGATCAGTGCTCTGTTGCAGCCAAAAGGAATCAGATGAATGGTGATCGGAACGGCGTTTGGCATAGCAGGCGTGGCGTTAGTGGAAAGCTAAAGGCATAGGGCTCACGTGAACATGATTCTGTTCTAGGTAGTAAGTACTTTTCATCAGCAAGTAATCATGTCGATTAGCAACATTTTCCTGGTTATGCAATTATACTCCAATTTTAGCAGTTGGTCTTTCCAACCGGTATTTCACATTCTGAAATTCATTTGATGGTTTTTTTTCCCTTTGTCTTCAGTGGCTTCTGTTCCTTTCCTGCTTTATGCATAGTCTCTTGAAGATAATTACGTGATATTTTCTGAAATAAGCTATGTCTGTCATTTATTTAACATTTTCTTACAAGTGTGTTTAGAAGACTTTCTTAAGATTAGGAAATATTTTTGGGTTGTATGAGCATGTCACATGCTCATCAAATATTTGATACTACACTCAAGAAAAATAGTCATTCAATTTTCCTAAGCCATTATCAAATTGTGATTTAAGGTGCAAAAACCACACTTTAGATCATGTTTTAAGATTTCTATATAAATATGGGTCTGAAACCATGTATGTATTGTATAGAATTCCGTGAGTTCCTATTTCACAGCTTATGTTCAACTTTAAGACACAAATAAATTGGTATCTATATATCTAATGCAATTTATTTTACCACAATTCAAACTTCCTTATATGTTAAAATATTGCAATTGAAGCCAAAGGGAGGTCGGAAATCATCCTAAGGCTCTTGTCGTTGCATGCTGAATTATCAACTTTAGAAACTTTCATGTTATCAAAGGCTGCAATTCCCCTCTTGGGATGCAACCTAGAAGCTATTTTATATATAGTAGGTTTCTTTCCTTGAATCAAATGAAGGGGACACAGAGTCTGAAATTGGTCGATACCATTTGTTCATCATCCCAAGGATTATTTATAAATTTTGTTGATGAACAACGTATTTCCCAGCATTTAATTGCCATAAAAAGGAACCAATATAACCATAAGAATTCCGAGGGAGTCTAGAAACCCTATAACCAAATTATTACAATAATTTAATAACTGAAATTCATGAAACTTCTAACCCATTTGAACACAAAAATCGGGAGAGAGAAATAAGAACATGAAAATACACATACAAATCAATAAATCGGGAATTGATCAAACCTATGTCAAGAAAGTCAGCAATGTTGAATGGCTTTTAAGAACCCCAACTCTGATCTGAAATAAAAGAAATCCTAGCAGAGAGAGACGTGTATCATACAGGCAGGTCACTTGTACACTAGAAATATGTAGAGGATATTCTCAGCTGATATGCTTCTCAAGCATTATTGGTGAGTTGCTCATGTACTATACAGATAATGCTATCAACTTTATTTGTTAATGGTAAATCCATTTTATAGAGCTAATCTGTCTTGTTATATTTATGGGTGTATGGAAGTTGTAGATTTTTTTTTTTTTTTTTCATATTTTGAACTACTACTATATTTTTGTCCCTTTGCCCCTTGTATATTGGCAACCTTTTTTTAATTATTTTTGGTAAAAACTTATATTTAAAGCTTAGCTGAATATATCCTCAATACCCAAGTTATGTATTGCAACTTCCAATTAAAAGCTGATGGATACTCTCTGAGGTACCACGGTTGGAGTAATGATGCCCAAACACATAGAAGGGATGTTCTTTAGGGATTCTCAACCTTTTGGATGCTTGACTGGCATGGAGAATACCTCAAGTGGTTTATGATTGGACCCTAAGATTGCCACATAAACACTAGAACTGCATCCACGCCCTTCCACAAATCTATCACCCGGATGTCTGGATTCATCGCTCATCCCAATTGCTGATTGTTCATGCATGGCAGTGAGTATTAATTCGTGGATTTGTTCTCCAAGAACAGTCTTGACTGCATTAGTTCTTGGGACACCAGCTTCCCCAGGGGGAAACTTTTTCTTTGTGCAGCATTAGCCATCCTTCAGGGCTGAGATCTTTGAACTTAAAGTTCTCTGTGCTCATGCTCCTCCTGGGCATCAGTTGCTATCTTCATCATTGTTTCTCCTATGGTCCTCCACTGTCATCAAGCTCTTTACCTCGACCTCGTCTCATCATTCATTACTAGCCAGCCCTTTTTTTCTTTGATGGGTAGCTGGGATTGAACTTGTGACATGGGACATATATGGTCATGGTGAGTAAAAACCCATTTCTTTAATTTTTAAAGTAGAATATGTCACTGACCCAAGTCTTATCTCCTCTAAAACTTAGGGGAAACCCGTCTTTTTTAAAAGGCTAAAACTGTCAAATATGTAATCATTGAAGTTTTGAAATCCAACCTACCATTTTATTAAAATACCTAAACTCCCCCAAAGGATCTAAGGAGTTTTCTTTGGAGTAGAGTGAATAGGACAGAAGATTTGCCTAGTAACTTGGGAGGAGTTCGTCTGTCCTAAGGAGTGTTGGAGGTCTAATGGGTATTAAGTGTTAGATTTTAATGACGATGGATAATTATTTGTTTGAGATTAAGCGGGGCCCAAGAGTTGTTATTTGAGGCAGTGAATGCTTTATGTGGGAAATTGGACAGTTGCTGCAAATTAATGGAGTTGGTGGAATGGTGGTTCCATAACGCAGAATGGTTGGACATCCATGTTAGTGTTTTCAAAGAAATTCATTGGGTTATGTTCCACATGCTTCATTAGGAATACATTGGATGGAAAAGCTAATTTCGAAAGTAGGTTCACACTACCCAACAATTTTTCTTTATGTAGTTACTACCTTGTTTGAACCTCATTCTGTAGGGACTGTAGATTTCCCATTTTGGCACAAATCCTTAGAGTTTCCTAAAGTCAATTTGGGAAAGAGCTTATGTGTCAGATTTTAACCAGTTGGTACGTAATTATCAATGGTCCTCAAATCAAAATTTTGATGAGTTAAAAATATTGAAGTTTACTAAAGTAAAAAAGGCCAAATTTTTTGGTCGTCAAAGTTATTTTGAGATTGAAATGGAGATGATCTTGTACTGCCTTCCATTTTCTCAATGCTACTTGCTCTAATGCATGACTGCGACCTATACTCTACATGTGGCAAAACGACTAAGCTGGTGTCCACGTGGCAACAATTAGGATGCTACATGCTTTGGTACCATTCTTTTTCATGCCATCCTAATCTTTTTTTCTGACCGAGTTTGACCTATCTTTTTGTGTTGTTCGAGCAATCAGGGCCCTCGAACAGGTTATAGGGCCGAGGTTTGAGAATTCATCTTCTATCAATGGTCAGCCTTGGGATGCAACCATAGTCACAAATTCGGGGTTCGGCAATAAATCGGCAAGGGTATAAGTTGGGAAAAATCAGCATAATTTGTTCAAATTCGGGAAAAATAAATAGGGTCTATTTAAAAAATATTATAAATATTATAAATATATTTTAACAGAAAAATAAAAAAACAGAAAAAAAAAGGAGAGGGGAGGGTGGTGGTGGTCGGCTAGCAAAAAAAAAACAGAAAAAAGAAGAAGAAGAAGAAGAGGGGGAGGGTGGTGGTGGTTGGCTGGCAAAAAAAAGCACAAAACAGGAAAAAGAAAAAGAAGAAGAAGAAGATGGGGGAGGGTGGGTGGTGGTCGGCTGGCAAAAAAGAACAGAAAAAACAAAAAAAGAAGAAGAATAAGAGTGGGGAGGGTAGTGGTGGTCGACTGGCAAAAAGAAAAACAAAAAAAACAGAAGAAGAAGAAGAAGAAGAAGAAAAGGAGGAAAAGGGAAAAAAAAACCTCGTACCTCGCCGGAGGGTGTCGCCAGAGGGGAGGGAGGACTGGAGGGAGTTCTAATATTGTAAAATCCCCTGCAACCAAAAAATCCCGAAAGGGCTGGGTTTAAACTCTAAAATTGTAAAAGGGCAAAATTGTAATTTCAAAAAAAATTGGTGACAAAAATCATTGAAGTTTTCGAATTTGGGCGACTTTTCTGATTATTCGCCGGATAGTTCGGTGTCACCCCAATTCGGCGAATTTTTGAAAAAATTGGCGACTTTTGTAACTATGGATGCAACTCCTTTTTTTCTAAATGAATTAGAGCCTTACTACGCCCTAGATTTCTGTTTCCAGCTAATTTCTTCCTCCCAATGTTCTTTTTTCATGGGAAAACCCACTTGGAAGTCCCTCCTTATCAATCTCACTACAATGAAGGGGAGAAATTGCTTCTTTACGTCTAAAGGTTTCAATCTCAATTTAGGGCCTCTCTTTTATTCGAAACATGCCCGGACACTTCCTATTCTACTTAATTTCCGATTTTAAAAGTTGGGGTTTGGACGTGAAACGAAAGTGTGTCCATCTAATATTCTGCAATCCCCACTGTTTGTCAACTTTAGCTCCAAAATCTTCATTTTAAAGCTCTATATTCTCGAAGCGAAAAGGAGGGGGAGATAGGGATTTGACCAGACACTGCTCTTGTCAATCTTTCTAGTAAGACATTTGGGGAAATCTGCTCCTGGTCAACATTAACAAGGAATCTGTCTATCCGAAACATAGTGGCTGGTTTTGCTCATTCAACTGTTAACAGGTGTTTTCATTGGAATGACAATTATTACCTGCAAAGAAACAAATCAGCAAATATTTTCCATGTTGGACCTCTCCTCCGCTTTTTTCATGTGAAAACCTTAGCACATTGATATCCCTTTCAACATGCCACAGCTCATTTCAAAACCGATCAATGCCAAACATTTCGTCCTAGAATGCCCTTCATAAGTACCCGTTCGTTTGGACCATAAACTGTCGAAAGCTCCAACAGCCATCACCATATTTGTCTTTCAGCCTTACAGACACCGGAGAATATTCCCCTCTCAATGCCAATCTGCTCCTGTATTCAATGGAGTTCTACGACTCTTGATCCCACTGCATCTACAGTCGCCCAGCCGCATTGATTACTAACAAGCACACATCTGACTCTATTGTGGCTACATCATGACCATTTAGATTCTTGAATAGTAATAATAACCCTTTAGGAGCATAAGACCTGACTATATTTATTGTTGCACAACATTTGCGGAGGCTTCCAAGGCCCCCCTCATAATATTCCAAGAAAAATATTCTTGTAAATAAAAGAACACAGTGGAAAACCTACTGTAAGAACTGTGTGCATCGGATTAAAAAAGAAAAAAGAAGAAAAAAACCTCTGTACCATTGATTGCCTCAGGCTGGCCACCTATTTATTGTATGTAAAATCTTACATTTAATAGAACCACTTGAGTTTTGTAAAAATGTTCAACAATTAAATATATACGTTTTTTAATATTTCATATATCTATAATTTTAACCGAGACTTGTTTAATTGGATGTCTTCTGTTATATAAAGAATCATGAACACACTTATTGAAGCGGTGATATTCAAGGTTGATTTAGAAAAGGCCTATGACAGGGTTAACTGGGGCTTTCTTGATTATATGTAAGGGAGGTTTGGGTTAGGAGAGAAATGGAAGCACTGGAATTAAATTGCTACTCTAGAGCTAGAATTTCTTTGATGGTGAATGGGACTGCAAAAGGCTTTTTCAAAAGGACCAGGGGAGTTAGGCAGGGGGACCCACTATCCCCTCTGCCCTTTAATATAGTGGGGGAAGCCCTTAGTGGACTATTTCAGAGGTCGGCGAACCTGAGATATTTTTTCAGGTTTCAAATTTGGAAGAAGATGCCCCATTATCACTCATCTCCAATACGCAGATGACATGATCTTCTTCTGTGGGGCTACGGAAGAGGAGGTGGATGCTGTAAGAGATGTCTGAACTTAACTATATATGAAGTGGTATCAGGGCCGAATGTAAATTTGCACAAGTCTAAGTTGGCTGGAATCAAAACTGAAAGGGGGGCCTTGGAAAGGCTGGCTGAGAGGATTGACTGCTTAACTGAGACGCTCCCTATAATGTACCTTGGTTTACCTTAGGGGACTGGCAAATTGAAGGCCATGCTGTGGGATCCTATCATCAGAAGGTTTCAGAAAAGGCTGGCAATATGAAAAAGTAGGCTTTTGAGCACAGGGAGTAGACTATGATTAAGTCTACTTTGTTGAAGCTGCCTACGTATTATCTTTCAAAGTTTGGATAGAGCAGCTTGAAGGAATGGTAAGGAGCTTCTTATGGGAAGGAGGAGGCCAGGAAAAGAAGTTCCACCTCATCAACTGGGAAGTATGTTACTTTTCGAAAGGAGGTCCGGGCATTAAGAAGTTGTGGCAAATGAATAAGGCTCTTTTTAGAAAGTGGTTATGGAGAATGGAGATGAAAAGGAATATGATAGGTTTGGTGCAGGTGGTGTGCGGCAAACATGGGAGGGATGCTAATGGGTGGTGGTGGTGGGCTAAATTTGGTGGTAGAAATGGTTCTGGATGGTGGAAAGGGGTGAAATCAGTTTGGGAGGATTTTAATAGGGGTATCCATTTCAGTTGGGGCCAAGGAGATAGGACCAGGTTTTGGCAAGACAAGTGGGTTTGTAGTAGAATCTTAGACATGAGTTCCCTAAAATTTTTAGTACTTCTTAAGGTCTGGAGGCATAGACTTTGCAAATGGAGGACTTTCATTATGAGGAGGCTGTGTGGAATGTTTATACTAGGAGGAATTTAAAGGAAAAGATGAAATGATCGGATACGCAAGGCTGATGGCGGTTTCTTGTTCTGCTACAAGAAACAGGTTCATTTAGAGATTTCAGAATTTGGAGGCACAGTGCTAAAGGTATGTTCACAATGAGATCTTTTTAAAGTTTCCTGTGTAGACAGCCCCCTAGTGAGGCATGTGTGGTCTAAGTTACGAACGGTCAAAATTCCACCAAAAATTAATTTCTTTGGCTGGAGCGTGGCGTGGGGCAAAGTCCTTATGATAGATCAGCTGAACAAGAGAAGAGTATCGGTTATAGAAGCAGGTGTGTTGTGTTTTCAGGAGTCCATAGATCATCTAATGATACACTGTTGGGTGGCTAGAGCGGTATGTCATACTGTTTTGAACACTTTTACGATATGTTGGGTGCTTCCCGAGAACTGTGGGCAGCTGATGGCCAGCTGGAGAGAAGTGAAGTTCCGTGAGATCAAAGGGGATTTCTGGAATATTATGGTCTTTGCAGTCTGTGGCAGTTTGGCTGGAAAGAAATGATAGATCAGATTGTCTGATTAGCAAGGAGGAGAGTGAGGGCAATAATTTTTTGGAGTATTGGGAAAACTTGTGCATGAGCTAATTTTCTTTCGTTAGAGGAAGGTCTTCCATGCGTGTTTCAGGCTGCCTCTTCAGGCTGGGTTGGGTTTGGGCATGGCTACGGTGTCACACTGCTCCTGTTTTTTTGCATGGATGCAGTTTCTTGCTGCTCCTTTTTTTAGCATGGATACAGTGTCTCGTCGCTCCTGTTTTTTGCATGGATGCAGTGTCTCGTTGCTCCTGTTTTTTTTGCATGGATGCAGTGTCTCGCTGCTCCTATTTTTTTGCATGGGTGCAGTGTCTCGGATCTTCGGCTGTGGGCATGGATGCAGTGTCTCGTTGCTCCTGTTTTTTTACATGGATGAAGTGTCTCACTTCGCCTGTTTTGATGCATGGATGCAATGTCTCGATGCTCTGGTTTTTTTGTACCTTTGGTGCTCTTGGTGTTTTTTTTTAGAGGTATATTTTTGTTGTCGATAAAAAATAAAAAAAAAATAAAATGGAAAGGAATAGCTAAGGAGCATATTGTTTCCTCACTGGAGTTTTCCCAGAACCCTTTCCCATAATAAGGCTATATGGAAATAACGTGAAGATGGAAAAACTATTTGGTGATAACTGCGAAACACCGCCAGTCTAGGCCCTAGAGCTGCCCAAAACTGTTCTTGATTTTTTTGTTTCTATGGACCAAGTAAGTTGAAGTGTAGAGCGCAAAATAAGCTAGTCTAGCATCAATTTGGCCTATCTTTTATAAATTAGTGCAGGGGATGTGTTTGGACCCAGCCCTTGGAGGGCTGCTCCCAAACGTCAGATCACATGCCACATGACATGATCAACCCAAACAAACAACCGATGTGGGTTGATCTGTCATCTGGCATGTGATTAAAAAATAAAACTTTTTAAGACTTTTGTTGCCTCCGTTTGATAGGTGACACCTCATAAACCTGGTGCATTGACTTTTTGGACCGCTGACCAAATTTTCAGTGGTGGATGTGTATATAAATGAAATGTATATTTAACAACTATGACAGCAAGAATTGGTATTAGGTGCCCAATCCGTCCACCGGCGTATGGAATTCCCTTCATCACACTCGAGCACAGAGGTGGATGGGTTGAGAATCCGATGCCAAACCATGACATAAGTACCAGGTAGGGTTTGGGCCTGTAGTACAATGGAGGGTTGATAATATTGCTACCTCAAGGTCAGAAGGTTCGAGTCCGGCTTTACCGATCAGGAACAAAAATACAATTCTGAAGTTATATCTTTCTTAATTTAAAGAATGTATAGTTTATGATAAAAAATGGTTTGAACAGTATTGGGCACATGGGTAGTCGGTCCATTGAAACATTAATCAAGGGATTATTTACATGAATGTAGAATGAGAGGGGATAGTTGCCTTAATTTCATCGACATGGGAGGCATTACTTGCACACGAGAAGTTGGGCTTTGCACATATTTTAAAAGAGAAGACTTGATATTTTGGGGACTTGCACCATGTAAAAAATACCATCTAAGCCGTCTGATTTAAAAGCTATGATCTAAAAAATTTTGATGCAAAAGATTGGCACAAAATAAGATCTCTATCATGTGATTCAATAAAAGCAATTGTTGAGTGGCATTTACCAGCGTTGAATCATACGATAAAGATCATGTTTCGTGCCGGTTTTTGTACCTAAGATATTTAGAGCATGCTTTCAAATCAAATGGCGTAAATGGCGTATTCATTTGGCACAAGGTCCCCAAAATAAATTGTGCAGGGGCAGCTAAATTCTCGTATGCAAGTAATGGTTCCCCATAGAGCATGGATCAAAATCTCGGCCGAGACGTCTCGGTTTTGGTCAGTATCGAGGCGAAAAATACAAAAATATAGCCCCCCTCTGAAAATACAAGATTATCAGCCAAAAATTGAAATTATCGACCGATAATATGGGAAAATCATATTATCGGCCGATAATTTCAAATTATCGGCCGATAGCTGGTTTGCATTTTTTAAACTTTTCTAAAGGGTTGGTATCCATTTTTTTGCAAAAATCAGCGGATTTTAAAAATTATTTTCTTCCTCCTCTTCCTCTTCCCCAAACAACCCTTCTTCTTGTTGGAGACTTGCCGAAACCTCGTTGGATTCCACTGAATCTCTCTGGATTTCATGTTTTTCCCTTCCTTGCTTCTTTAATCTTAGAAAAATAAAATATTAGAAGCGAAGAAGAAGAAGAAGAAAAAAGGAACAAAAAAACAAAGAAAGAGGACCTACCTTGCTCCTTTCTTTCTTTCTCCTTGTCCTCCTCCTCTTCTGTTCCTTTTCTTTCTTTCTCCTTGTCCTCCTCTTCTGTTTTTTTTATTTTTCTACGATTTTAAACCTTACTAGAAAGCTAGTTATCTTATTAAAAAAAAAAAAAAAAAAAAGCTAGTTAAGTTATGATATGGTGTTAAACTTTATTAGAAAGCTAATTAAGTTATGATATGGTGTTAAACCCTATTAGAAAGCTAGTTATCTTGTAAAAAAAAAAAGAAAGCTAGTTATGATATAGTCTTTGGAATGCATACGGCCGCTCCTTGTGCAGTCCAATGTTTATGCA
Source organism: Chloranthus sessilifolius (assembly GCA_021018995.1). NCBI lineage: Eukaryota > Viridiplantae > Streptophyta > Magnoliopsida > Chloranthales > Chloranthaceae > Chloranthus > Chloranthus sessilifolius. Next base: position 49,372,478 of record CM037584.1, on the reverse strand, counting down.
TGTATCTAACAAGTTTTCTGAAAGCGAATGTTTAAAACCCATTGAGACGAGAGGGATAGTTTTTCACCCGATTTTTAACATAATGGATCTCGAGACCCTGAGCATATCATCAAACGGTCATTGTTTATTCCACGTGACACAAATATTCAAAAAGTGGCCCTAAAATCATTTAACGCATTATGTCCAAATGTGAGATAGGGCTTTTTTTGGATTAATGACAGGTGGAATACAAAGACCCTTAATCAATTATGGGCCCAAAAATATTTTTTTATGGAGATTAAAGCCATCTGATTTGTAGAGTTAATATCAACTAATGTTTTCAATTTAATGATTGATATTAAAGACCATTAATCAATGGTTTAAGATGAGACTTAAAGGTACAAATTTTTGGTTTAAGATGGGGTATGCCTTAAAAAATTGAAACTCTTAATTTGTAAAGGATCGACTCTCTTGAGTTCTAACTATCATTGGTGTTTAAATGATCTTACACCATAAATGGTTTAAGATGTAAGTGATCCGAACCATCAAAGTGACAGATTATATAATGAAGTGCAACATGCTTAAAAATAGTATTTTAAGGAGATCTAAATCATCTAATTCATTGACTATAATACCACCCGTTGCTTTTAGTTTTAATGACTGATATTGAAGTTTGTCAATCGGATTGTTGACATCCACTTATCCGCATATTTTATTGGGCTGAGATTGCCTACCCAATTAGGGAGATTTAAGCCATTTGATTTCAGTCATAATGGGCTCTAAAATATTTTTTTAGAGAGATTTAAGTCATCTAATTTTTGGAGTTAATATCAACCATTATTTTCAATTTAATGGTTGATATTAAAGACTATTAATCAATGATTTAAGATAGGTCCTAAAGGTACATATTTTAAAATTGGTTTAAAATGGGATGTGTTTTTAAAAATTGAAACACATAATTTTTAAGGGACCGACTCTCCTGACTGTCATTGGTATTTAAATGATCTTACACCTTCAATAGTTTAAAATGTAGGTGATCTGAACCGTTAAAGTGATAGATCATATATTGAAGTGCAAGCATGCCTAAAAATAGTATTTTAAGGAGGTCTAAAGGTGATATTATAACCACTGGACCGAATGGTTTAGATTCTAAACCATCCAATCCATTGACTATAATATCACCCATTGCTTTTAGTGGTAATAGCTGATATTAAAATTCGTCAATCGAATTATTGATGTTCAATTATCCGCATATTTCATTAGGCTGAAATTGCCATTCCAATGATAGATTGGTACTTGGACAATTTAGATTGATGACTGATAAATCAAACTTCAATGGTGTAAAATAAAAAAAGCATTATAGAGAGGTTTAAGCAAGCATAAATGGCCCAAAAAGGCATTGTAGATAATTTAAAGCCATCTATTATGTGGACTATAATATTAAAGAGCTTTAAAAAATTAATAAAATAAAATTCGATAAAATTTGGAGCATATTTAAAAAAAAATCTGAAATTTGATTTATAATTAAGGTCATGAACGATACGGAAATCGAAACGGAAATTTTGATCCATGCCATAGCGATTGATATTACACGGATGTCTTCTCTCCTCAATTAATTCTCTGCGTGTCTCGAGATGAATGCAGTGCACAGCCCAAGCCAAGATGCGTGCCCTTGCAATGAGTTGTCTGCTTCTTGTTCGTTGTACGAAAAGTTCAGTCGTAATAAGAAAGAAAGATCGCAAATGAGCAACATTGGACAATAAAGTTGACGGCCAATGGTCAAGTACAATTGGTTGAACCTGGTTTTGTATTCATAATTTTCGTTTTTATAAGATTACATGCCGTTAGATCGTCTTCTATCAATGATTGTAAAATCGGTTAAACTCGAAATCGGGTTGACCCAATTTGACTTTATCATTGCCCTATCTATAGGTTTTATTTAGGAAAATTTATCTGATTGATCCTGTCAGATACACTTTTTACGTCAAAGATCCTATAATTTTACCTTTATCCAAATCGACCAGCTCTAAGCCTAGTTGATCTTAAGGGGAGTAAAAAGTCTAAGTTATCTCCTTCTATGATTTTCTTTAACCCACAAAACATCCTCTTCTTTTTCATTTTAATCTGCTAAAAAGTTAGAGATGGGTCAGGTGACGACGTTTTCTTCCTTAGTTTGATCTGCTCCGATTTGCTATTTCAAAGAAGAAAATAGAGGCTTGAGAGAAGAAGGCCCTGCATTTCTTCATTGTGACAAGAAGACTCTGCAGTTTGCCGTTGCGATGCGAGGTATCGTACTTAAACCTCATTTTCAGTTTTTTAGGGTCTCTTAATAATGCAGTATAAGAAATAATTTAAGTTTATTGGTCCCCATTTTCAGTTTGTTAGGGTCTTGTAATTGTGCAGTATAAGAAAGATGTTATTTCCTTGGTCAAATTTTTAAAAAGTTTATATCGATTGTAAATATAATCGTTATCGCCTCTATATATAATCGATATCGATCTTAAATATAATCGTTATCGACTCTATACACAGTCGGTAACGATTATATATACAATCGATATCGACTATTTATACAATCGATATCGACTGTTTATAGAGTCGATATGTGTTAAAAATCGTTTTCTCTCTTTTGTGTCATCAGTCTTATGAATCCTTCATTCTCATTCTTAAACAAGCGATGACGAAGGTGAGAATTTCTCTTCTCTGTCACTATGATGGCCTTCTTGTAAGCGATGATGGCATGCATGAAAGTGGTCGGCGGAGGGTTATTAACATTTCGGCTGATATTTCTTATGAACAATTCATGAGGCGAATGTCTGCTGTCAGTTTTGTGAGAGCAAATGAAACAGTTTCCATAAAATTCAATATGAAGATAGTGAATACCCCTATGATTGCCGACATTTTAGACTTTGATGATTTGGCCATCCTATTTACGCTTTATAAATTCGGGATGGACGTCATAAAGGTATCCATCAGTAAGGAATAGTCATCCTTCCGAGTCGAAGTTGAACAAGTAGATCTTGGCGGGACTGAATTTGTGAGTAATCATTCATTTCAGTTATGTAAGTTTGAGGAGGATGAAATTATATACAATACTGTCCCGTTAGGTGATGACAACGATATTATGGTGAACATGTCTGTCAGGAAGGCAACTATTGATTTAAACGATGCTCCGGTTGAATCGCATGATGACCCACTAAAATATATGTATGGCCCACAACAATGTAGTCAATGGTTAGACTACACTTCAGAAAGGGTGGTGAATACTGACAATTTCAGTCATATCTTCCCCGGTGGATGAACAACTTAGTTGACTAATGAATTATGTTCTATTATGCTATCGATGGGGATTACCAGAGAAGCTTAATCTCATGTCCATACACATGAATACCCATTCGGTGAAGGGCTTAGTCAACCACGCCAGAACCCCTTCGATGAAGGATCTAGTCAATCACATCAGAATCCCTTCGGTGAAGGATCTAATCAACCACCTGATAACATTGCTAGTGAATGGAGTAGTCATCATCAACCCACTAATGAAGATACTTTAGAAGAAGATTATGAAAGTGAAGCGGATGAGTTTATAAAAGAGGATCCAAAAATTTTGGTGAGAGACATTGATAATACCCTACTACACGGAGATTACGAAATGTCAGAGACATAGGACGACTCCTCAGATGAAGAGGTGGAAACTGAATACCAAAATTTGACGTTTAAAGTTAGAGAGATCTTCAGAGATAAACAAATATTTCAAAGAGTATTGAAAGAGCACGCGGTGAATAAAAACTTCCAAATTCGGCCTTTGAAAATCGCTAGTTATCGAGTGACAACCGAATGCTACGAACCCGATTATTCATGACGAATACATGCGTATAAATTGACTAGGTTCGACTCTTTCTAAATTAAGACATTCAATAGTACTCACACATGTGGGGCCGCTAAGATCGGATCGCACGGTCACCGTAATGCAACAATCTCCTTCGTAGCTAATTATGTACAGGAGAAACTTATGAAAGGATTCGACTACACATCGGCGTCGATAATATTTGATATTAGAAAAACTTATAATATATAAATCTCATATGCTAAGGCTTGGAGGAGAAAAGAACTTGCCCTTAATGATATTAGAGACAGTTAGGAAGGACAATTTATGGATCTATCGGCTTATTTCAAGGAGATAGAGAGGGTAGATCCTAATGTATAAACATCCTTTTAACTTACGCTTGACGGTAAGTTTCAAAGATTTTTTTAGAGTTTTGGCCCATATATTGGAAGCTACCGCAATACACTTCGTCGCACATTATTTGTAGATGACACACACGTACGAGGATATTTCGAAGGGATCCTACTTATCGCCTCGGCGTAAGACGGTAATGACCATATATTATCGTTAGCATTTGCCGTCGTCGAGTTAAAAGAAGAGGATACGTGAATGTGGTTTCTTGAACGGATAGGTGCGTTCGTGATCGGTGAGTTTACTAAAGATTTTATTTTTATCACGGATAGGTCGAAGGGTTTAATAAAGGCAGTGAAACATATCTTCTCTAACGTATACCACAACTACTGCATGCGACATATGACACAAAATTTGGTAGACAAGTATCCTAGGAATAATGTGAAGGGTCTATGGTGGAGCGCTGCGCGTGTATATTCAATAGAGAGATTTGATTATTTTATTAACAAAATGAAAAAAGATCATGCTGATTTTCGGGTCGTAGAGTATATTTTAAAAATAGACCCGAAGCATTGGGCACACGCATATATGAAAGGAAGGTAGTACGATTCTCTGACTATGAATAATACTGAAAGCTTGAACAACGTACTAAAGATAGCTCGAGAGAGACCAATTATCGACTTAATCAGAACTACTAGAGAGAAAGTCACCGATTATTTTCAAAAGCGCCGATAGATATCTGAGAAATGAACCACTCTCCTCTGCCCGAAAGCAGACGAGTACATGAAGAAGGTGCTGCAATGGGCCAGTAGACAGAGAACTAAACCATACAGGCGCGATCCATTCTAAGTCAATTTTAGAAATTTTATTCATCACGTTGACTTGGAACACAAGACATGTCCTTGCCGCCGTTGACACATTCATTGCTTGCCTTGCTCGCATGCTGTGGCGGCTATCAATCGGAGAAGTTGCAATTATCATAACTTCTGTGAGAAGTAATTTTTCACCGTTTGCTTCAGATAAACATACGACGAACAATGACTTTCCACCCTCGATAAAAGCCAATGGAAATTTCAACCTGAGCAACTCCATGAAAATATGAAAGTGAGACCACCCTATAATTTTTGAAAGCAAGTCGGCCATCCGAGAAAGAGAATGATATAGTCTAAGAGTGAGGTTAGGGCCCTACAGTGTGGCAGGTGCAGTGAATATGGTCACAATTGCAAGAGTTGCACGGTAGTGGGACCGATGATTGATAGTTTATATTTTTAATAGTGATAGATGGAATGTAAACGCGACAATATATATTTACTTAGAAACTTAGAATTCCGATATTTTTGTTTTGTAATAATTGTAATTTTAGACTGTACACTTGCTCAGAAACATGAATCATGGAATGTATAAATAAGTCGTTTGCGACTGTATATAGAGTCGTTGTCGATTTGATAGACAGTCGTTATCGATTCTAAATACAGTCGATGATGACTTCATATAGAGTCGCTATCGACTATATAAATAGTCGATAACGACTCTATATAAAGTCGACAATACTATTTATGTAGTCGATGACGACTTTATATAAAATCGATAACGACTATTTATGTAGTCGATGGCGGCTCTATATAATGTCGATAGTGACTCTATATGAAGTCGCCATCGACTGTATATAGAGTTGATGACGACTGTATATACAGTCGATGGAGACTTCAATGGAAACTTAACTTAGTTGTATTTTAATAATTAACAGTAATAACTTAAAATGTTTTATTTACAATAAAAATGTTTCATTTTCATTAAAAATATTTCATTTACATTTAAAATGTTTCATTTACAATGGAATCACTTCTACTTCTTCGCCTCCTTCATTGTGTCGTCTTGCTCTAATTTTCTTCTTCCATCGCCGGTGTAATTAGTCAGTATATGACCAATTTCTTTCCTGATCCTATCTATATCTGGTTGCACGAAGTCAAATTTCTTTTCCGACATAAAATACTCCACATACTTCAGCACAAATGCCCCACAATCACTCGAATTGATCTGTCGGGGAAGGCCTTTGTACCGGCAGTCACTAGACGACCAAGGATAGATCTTTGCATTCAGTGTAATGGAGTCACCGTATGAATATAAAATCGCGGAAAGGTATTGCGTCTGTTTTAAAATAGAGGAATATCATATATGCTAAGCTAACAATGATGAAATATAAATTAAGCAAAATGTCATACCAGCATTTGCAATTAATTCGGATATCTTTCCTAAGAGGGCCTATTAAAAATAGGGTCGATGACCAATATCGATCGTTCGAGTACCTTCACGAAATCAAGAGCTCAGTGTGATGGTTGTTGTGAATGAATTGGGACAAATATTTTAAAAAAAGTAATATTATCTCAAAGGGTATATGATTGAAAAAATTATAAAAAAAAATTATAAAGATATTAGAAGCATACTGTGCTGCATTCGTGAGCCCATAGATTCCGATATTGATTGAAGAAGAAATTTAGCAGCAACGCCTTGCCTTGGTTCTCTTCGAGTTTATGGGTAGCCCACCATTTAACTTGAATCTCGAACGATTCTTCGTACAATTTTTCATTAAGAAGGAATTTGTTGAAATCGTTCAATTCAAATCCTATGTAGGTCAGAACGGTAGGACACATAAGTAAGCATTTGTCCTTTCGATCAAGATGAATAACGTCATCAATTACTTCTAACTGTCTCATATAGGCACCCATTATATGAAACCAATGCAGTTACAGTTAAGGAAATAAACAACATTCAATAGAATTGTCGCCTGTCCTTCAATGTATAAAATGGACGACTCGAAATAGCATCGGTATCGACTTTACAATAAATCGATATCGATTACTTATAGAGTCGATAACGATTACTTATAGAGAATCGATAACGACTGTATAGAGAATCAATAACGATTACTTATAGAGTCGATAACGATTGTATAGAGAATCAATATCGATTCGTTGTAAAGTCGATACCGACTCTATTTTGAGTCGTTGACGACTTGATTGTCTATTTGGTGTTTACAGTAGGGTTACTTTACTTACAATATTATTCAAGTACTGCGTGCCCACCAAACATCTGAAAGATTGCACCACCAGCGTAAAATCACCGATGATGTAAGTAGGTGCTGCACAAATAACAACCAATGTAACTAATTTTCGTAAAAAATAATAAAGTGAAAGATTCAGGCTTGTTCATGAGAAGAATGACTTAATTGTCCTCAGATTCAGGCTTATTCCACAGGTCCAACATGTATTTCTGCTCCGCTATTAGCTCAGCAGTAGCATCAACCACCGGTCCTTCAATGGCCTTCTCCGTTACAGGATTTTTCATCATCGCTCCCCATCGCTGTGTCCTAGGTTTGACGGTTGTTAATTTTACGGGTTTCCCTTACCTAGGTCTTAAGCAAGGGTCAATTTATTGCTGAGGCAATTGGGAAGAGGTTTGCTCTTCACCAACTGGACCCTTATCGGTTTGAGACTCAGGTTGCTCGTCAGCAGTTGCCGTCACCTCATTCATGGGAGGATCCTCATGCATTGTAGCCGATGGTCCCTTATCGAAAACTTATGCCACACACCTTCAATATCAGCTCCGAAATACCGACATTCTGAACATCGAAATAATGGCGTAGTATAAGAAATAATTTAAGTTTATTAGTCCCTATTTTAAAAAGTTGATATCGATTGTAAATATAATCGTTATTGCCTCTATATATAGTCGATATCGATTGTAAATATAATCGTTATTAACTCTATATACAATCGATATCGATTGTAATTACAATCCTTATCGACTCAATACACAGTCGATAACAATTATATTTACAATCGAATCAACTGTTTATAAAGTCGATTTATGTTATCAATCATGAACATCGAATATAACATTATTAGAATTAGAAATCTTGCTGAAATTATATTCACTTATAAAAATTATGTATCAACACATACCTTAGGTTTCGTCTCCAATAAACTTTTAAGAAATTCTTTCAGATTTTTCTGGCCCTTTCTGACCAACATGTTGTAGTGAATCATCTTTTGCAACTCCGCATCCCTTGAGTTGAGCCGCTTATTCAAGGAGTTACATAATTTTTCTACGGAGGCACAACGTGTTGCGAGGATCACATTCTCTCCCTCCAAATGGCTCACTCTTTGGGTGAACTTCAAGTTCTCCATCACCAAACCGTCGAACCTCCTCAACAACGATTCATTAGAGGATGTCGGTGCAGCTGGGCTCCCTTTCGCAGCTGGGCTCTCCTTCGTGGCCCCCTAGTTCTCGACCGCTCAACAACTACATGGACGGGGCCCTACTCCCAGGACGATTCTTCGTCCGACGTCGATTGAACGTCAAATTCTTCCTCGTCAATATTCTCTACCTCAATGTAATTTCTCTTCTTATTTGGCCGCAACTCTTTCACAACTTTCTTGACTGGTTCATGAACCTCTTCCTCTTCCCTCCAACGATCTTTCGACCCCGTAGATATTCTTTTAAGACGGGTATCTCTAACTCAAAGCCAACAGGCACGAGGGGAGCGCAAATCTTTTGAAAGAAAATGAAACACGATAAATAACATACTAAATTGATAATATATTCCAAATGCAAGATATCGACTATTTAATAAGTCGTTATCGATTCTGTAATGAATCGGTATCGATTCTAGAGAAAATCGTTATCGACCCATTGAGTAGTCGGTACATTTATTCAATCATCATGGAATCTCTCTACTCCTTAACTTTATAAATTTAAATTATTTAATAGACATTATACCTTATTGTTTAACATCTGTTCGTGAGTGTAACCTTTGATCATTGATTGCGCCTGTTCGACCATTTCACCAGTCGTGGGAAAGGGTCCTTAAGGCTTGTCTGAGAAGGCGAGATATCTGGCAACATCTCATAAACCCACCATTGAAGTACACATATGCATTTATATATGTTGTACTTCTTAGGGGCTTTATCCATCTTGAGTCTTTCTATTCGTCGCCCCATTTATTATATACTCCATCAAGTCATGATACACGTGGAGACCCCACGGAGTTCGATTGAAGTTCTCGACGTCATCAATGAGGTCGATGTGGTCTTCCGCAAGTTGATGGTGGGACCCGAGAAAAAAATATATATACAACACATATAGAAGAGACAACTTTAAGAAGTCATCATTACTTTTCGCTCTCCAAATTATATTATCTATATGAAACTGAAGAATTTTTCTATGAGGCGTTCTACGAAAATATTTGTATCGAATGGTTTATTCTTCCGGTGGTTTAACGGACGAGATATACTTTTCGGGGCCAACTACGGCAAGACCTAGTATCAATGCAATGTTCAACTTCCGAAGATAGACATCAGCCTTTCCGATTCGAAAGTAGTTTTTTTCAACCCAAAAAGTCAACATCGCATCGACCACATCTCCAAGAATTCTCACACCCTTAGGCGTTTGAAATATTTCACTAAAAACTGATGCTCTTAGTAACTTCTTTCTAATTGGGTTAGCGGTATCGTAAAGATTTCAAATGGCATTGGGAAAACATTTGACAACAGGTCGGTGTACGACTATATTGACAGCTTGTTGAAATGAACTGTAATAAAAAAGAAAAGACTAACTCTCATACTAATACGGATTGTTTAAATGTTAAATGAACAATAATATATAAAATTGATATCGATTATATATACAGTTAATATCGATTATATTTATAGTTAATAGCGACTATAAATACAATCGATATCGACTATATATATAATCAATAACGACTATAAATACAATCGATAACGATGTTATATACGATCGATATCGATTGTATGTAGAGTAATCTTAAAAAATTATGATAAAATATACACTGACGAAAGAAAAAAAAAAAAAAACTCTACAACAATGAAAAGTAATTTTATTTTTAACTTACAAATTTGATAACTTGAAGATTAAAGAACAGAACGCTAATGACTACGAATCAATACCACCTCTCTATCGACTTCGAACGAAAAAATAAAAAATAAATAAAGTAATCAGTAAATAGTAGAATAAAGAACAACTATTTGTTATATTGGAGGTCATTTCGAGATTTCTAAAGCCGGGTCACTGCTCGGTGCGCAGCGCATTGATTTGGATAAAGGTAAAGCTATAGGTTCTTTGACGTAAGAGGTTTAGGAATCATTGCCCAATAGTTGAGAGTGCATATGGAATAAATTTTTACCTATCTATAATAAATACCAAACTGTTGCCCCATGAATTGGTCAAAAGCTGCATCCACAGATCTCAGACCTCTTAAAGACTGAAAATCGGATTTTGTAGGATTTGATAACTAGCTTGCTTTTTATATCAGGAAGGAAGATGGCATCAACAAATTCTACACAATCATTTATACTTGAAATAGTTGACGGCTAGAGCAGGTATCATGACAGTCATGTCTGGAATTGGGAATAAATTGGCAAGAGGAAAGTTGCAAAAAATTGGGAAGTTTGGTAGAAGGTACCTCTGTTTGCGCCAATGTCGGGACCTCTTCAAAATCATTTATTGTTTTAGATCATATGATGGAAATTGTGTTTCTCCCATTTCTTTCATCTAATAGATCTTGAGATAACAACTCACCTATTAGACGGTCAATTTCTTATTCCATGTGTCACAGATCTCCAAAAAAGGCCGTAAATTTGCATTTGAGTGTTATGTGTATCATATAATTTAAGGGCATTTTTTGGTAGATAAGTGACACATGGAATGAAAAATTGATCATATGATAGGTGAGTTGTGATTTTAAGATCTATTGTGTGGATATCAGGGTGAAACAAGATCTCTATCATCTGATTCGAAGCAATCAATGGGGTTTCAAGGGGTTTGAAGTATGGAGGCTTTCAAATGTCAAGGGGTCTGAGACATAGGTACTTTTAGAGAATGTGTGGGTGCAAGCAGAGATACCCTTGAAATTTTGGAAAAAAATGGTTGGAGCAAAATAACAAAGCAAGTTCAAAAAGTATGAAAAATGTTGAGAAAGTCTGAATTAATCACCATTCAAGTGTGAAATCCTTAAGTTTTGTAAAAGTCCTAATTTTTTTTTCAATTCCTATTAATTTGGATATTTTTGGTAAACTAAAAATTCCGAACTTAATCATGACTTCTTCAAAAAGTTAGCGATTTCGGTCATTACGATTATAATTTGGGCACTTTAGAAAATAATGCCTCAAAAGCAAACTTTTTAATAAAAAAGATCCGACCTCAAACGATTTAGAAAAATGGTGCTTTCACAGATTTTGGGACTTTAAAAAACCGTAGAAGCACTGTTTTTTAAATTTTCCGTTATAATTATCCCTTATAATTATCATTTAAGTTGGATGTCTATTATGTCTCATTACTTAATAATTTCAAATGATTGTTGATAATATCATACTGTTCTATATAACATCTAATAGTATAGAGCTTCGTGTTGAGGTTGAAATCATTATTTATTATAATTCGTGGCCCATTCTTTGGCTTTATCTGATTCATGAATTTGGGTCAATCTTAATTCGTGGTCCATTCTTTGGCTTTATGCCTTAGAAATCATTGAGGAAGAGCTCAGGGAAGTCATTCTTGTCGAAGGAGAGGCGAAACAAAGATTGAAGATTAAACTTCTTGACCGCTGTAGTGACCTAGTTGCATTTGCAGCAGCTGAAGCCTTTCAACTCCAGCCGTAGCTGTTGCTTCAGTTCATAGAAGCTAGATATGCACCTGAATTAATTATTGTTGCCGGAAAAGAAACATAAGTCAGGCCAGTGAACAGCCCTTGTAACGTTCCATACTGAACGTAGAAGGATAGTATCTCGGCGGAACCATCCTTCTATGAGGCCCGGCTACCCAGGTTATCAAAATAAAAAAAAAGAGGTAGTTAGCATACGAACTACGTATAAGTACATATAGGATGGTGATAAGGGCACGGGTGATAAGGGCACGGGCACAATGGTTATCGCATTTGAGTCAAAACACTAGATAGAAATCCTTTTGACATATATTCTCTGGCATGAGTTTAAATATCAGTAAAATCTGATATATAGTGGCCGATATGTTACATATAGAAATATTAGCAGGAAGAAATTACATTTTTTTCAACTACATAAGCTGATGAGATCTATAACTATAAATTTATTATTATGCCCATACAATCTCTTCTAAGTATATATTCCTGTATAAATTTTGACCGGGGTATAAACATCAGATTTGTGCGATCTAAGTCGGCTCCGTTGACACACTTAGACCACATAAATCTTGTGACATTCGTACACTCATGGTTAAAATTTATGCAAGAATATAAGCAGTTACAAGACATAATGAGGGTGAAATAGCAAATTTTGTAGTTATAATCTCATCTTTTTATGCAAATGAAAAATATGTGGGAGCCATTACTTGAACTTGCTTACTCGCTTTTTAAGTGATTGCAGCGAAGTGAAAAAAAGACTTTATATTTTAGGGTCTTGTGACATGTGAAAACGTAATCTGGGCTGTCTTTTTTAAATTTTATGATCTATAGATTTTTCGTGGATGACATTAGAGCAAAACATGATATTTATCATATGATCTTTTGTCGTCAATCATTGCATCAAATAATAGCCTTTAATTATATATGATCATATGATGAAGATTATATTTTCTGCCAAAGTTATTCACTGTGGATCTATAGATCAAGAACTTTAAATCAACCGGCCAAAATTGCGTTTTCACATGTCAAAAGTCCCTAAGGCCCAGTTTGATAACAATGAAACTCCAAAGAGGAAATGAAATCAATTTCGTAATTGATTTCCTGAGAAATGATTTCCTCTAAAAATGGATTTTCCTTTGCTTGATTAGTGTCTTTGAGAAATGACTTTTATTGAAAATTGATTTCTCTTGTTTGATTAATATCTTTGAAAATGAGTTTTTAATTTTGGATAATATATTTTGTACTTTTAATGAAAGTATAAGTTAGTTTGAATAAATATTCAATTAGAAAAGAGGAAAAAATTTATTGAGAAAACTACTAAACTTGTAAATTATAATTAAAGTCAAATATTAACCAATAATTTTTTTAATAGTGTTCTACTATGTTACAAATTAACACTATAGTAACCACTATTTATTAACAAGTTACATAAGTAAGAGTTTAAAACGTCAAATTCAAATAAAAAGTCAAAATTTGACTAAACTTAAAATTTTGATCAATAAAAACATGTAAAGCTAAATAACAAAGTGGTAAATGTTAGTATCTACTGAGTTTACATATTGAAATGAAATTAAACTTTTATAAACGTCAATCTTTGACTAAGAGAAAATTTTACAATGTACCAACAAGTTATAAAAGTTCAACTGCAAATTAATATAATAATATTCATATACATCGTTAGGTTATACTAGCCAAAAATTTGATCAAATAATCACTTTTAATAAAAGTCAAACTTTGATCAATAAAAAATTCAGCAATGTATCGTCAAGCTAAAAATTAACATAACAGTATTCGTATCCATCGCTAGGTTACAATAGTAAAAAATTTGACTAAATACCAACTTTTAAAAAAGTCAAATTGTGACCAAATGTCAAAAAAAGTAAAATAAAATTTGGTAATATACTACAAAATAATAAATTAAAAAGTGATAATCTCATTAGGGCTACAAAAGTTCGAAAAAATCAAATTGTGTTATAAAGTCAAAGTTTGACCAAATATCAAACTATGATTGATAAAAATTTACATTACCAAAATATAAATAACAACAGTAATATTCACTATCTATTGTAAAGACACTTATCAAATTTTGACTTTAATTTGAATAAAAGTCAAATGTTGACTAAAAGTCAAACTTTGATAAATAAAAATAAGGAAATATATTTAAAGTTACAAATTAAAATAATGATAGATGCTTTTAATTATAATATTTTACTAATTAAAATTTATAATATTTTATAAAAAATTGAACTTTAACAAAAAGTCAAACTTTGACTAAAAAAAAATTGAACTGATACGGTGTAAATTTATGTAGTAGTAAACTCTATCTATAAGCAGGTTTTGAGTTACTAAAAATAAATTTTGTATAAAAGTTAAAGTTTGACTAAAGGTCAAACTATTGACTAATACAATTGAGAATCTAGTATCAAATTATACATCAACACGACAATATCTTTTTTTTGCCATCAAATTATAGGAGTCAAAGTTTAATAAAAAGTAAAAATTAATTAAAAGTCAAAGTTTGACCTTAAAGTCAACCTTTGACCCATAAAAATTTGATAATATATTACTAACTTACAACTTATTACCATGTTTCAGTGGTCAAAGTTTGATCAAAAGTCAAAACTTTATATAATTTATAAATCCAATTAAAGTTAGATTAAAATTCAAACTTTGACCAAAGCCAAATATTAACTGAAAAAAGTATGATGTAGATAATGTGTTGGTCATAGTGATTGTGTTGGTATGATGGCCATAAAAATGAAAGTTACTTTTTAATAGTGAAATGATAATTTTTTTTGCTTTTAAATTTTTTACAAGTAACTGTAAATTTACAATGATAAAAAATTATTATGTGATTAGTGAGAAACTCAATTTCAACCACTTAAAAAGTTAAATTGATTTCCTTCTAAAATAATTTGGTGTATGGAAATTTAATTTTTATGACAACTTAATTTTATTTTCATCTCCTTGTATATCTATCAAACAATAATAATGGAAACGAAATTTTATTTCCACCAATAAAATTACATTTCTATATTATCAAAGGAGGCTTAAAATATAATATCTGTTTTCAAACTTGGGTGCAAATCACTTAAAAAGCGACTGCAAGTAATGGCTCCCAAACTATATAATTTCTTTCTCACTCTTTCCGAAAACCAGAAACCCTCGACACGTCTTTTGTATCTGTCAAAAAGAATTTAGAGATGAGGGGAAAAGAAGTTAGCGAGAGGCTCCTGTGGGCTATCATCATCATCATCTTCCCTGCTGCTTTCAGTCTTTTTCCGATTTTGCCCTCCGTAGAAGGCCGATCTCCTCCTCTGTCTGCCATTTTCATCCTCGGGGACTCAACCGTCAATTGCGGCGACAACACTTTCTTGTTCCCCTTTCTGCTTAAGAATTCGTCTTCCTCGTATATATGCAGCGTCTCCGACGGTCCACACCTGATTCCTGATCTCCTCGGTAAATCTTTTACCGTTCAATCTTTCTTTCTTTATTTTTTTATTATTTTCTTTTGTTATTTTTTTCTTCTGAAATCGGTTTAGAATATAGGGTTTATTAGTGTTCGTGGGTGCCGATCTGGTCGGAACCGAAACGCGGGTTTCGTATTGAAATCGAGTTGTTTAAAAAATTTCGGCGGGAAATATTGTTTTCTGGCAGGGTACCTGCCACTAATGAGGTAGTTAGATATTTGCATCGAGTGTTTTATTCAAATACTCTGTCTATTGTGTTTTAGCCCTTTATCACCAACCGATTTGTATATTGAAAACCTTTGGCGTGCAGCGGAGAAAATGGGTGTGGGAGCAGTGCCGTCATTTTACGGTCAGAATGGGACGTTAGAGGGGATATTGGGCGGTCTGAATTATGGGTCTTCTCCGGCGACGATAATTAATTCGGGGGTGTCGGGTTTTCATGGGCTGAACCAGCAGCTCCGACAGGCGTTCGAAACGCTTCAGCTTCTGCAGCTGCAACTGGGTCAAGAGAGGGCTCGGGAGGTGCTCTCTTCTTCTATCTTTTACCTCTCCATCGGCAAGGATGATTTTGTCGAGCTCTACCTCACTAATTTCTACGGTGTTAAGCGCAAGTATGGGCCACGAAGATTTGCACGCTTACTCGCCAATCAGATGACAAGAGTTGCAATGGTTCTCTCGCTCTCTCTCTCTCTCTCTCTACTATACCCCTATTATGACAGTTTTGTTTTTTAGAGGATAAATGGGGCGTGACTAGGGGTCTCAATGGGCGGGCTCAGGTTCGGGTTTGGTCGGGGTGGAGTATATGCGGCCCTCTTGGACCGAGCCCTTACCCAGCCTAATTGGTGATCTGACCGAGCCAGCCCCTTGTGAATTAAGCCTACTTACCTTGGTTCATTCCTGCTGATACGGGCTGGGTCGGAAATTTCTATATAAACAACTTATTTATTTGAGCCAGCTTTGGCCCGGGCTTAAAAGAAAACTCGGTCTTTTGAAACTAGCCCATATCCAACCCCACTTACATTCTAGTTGGACTTCGCCGGGCCATTTATATATCTAGCTTGCCTATCTTATCACATAACTGGCCGATTAAGAGCCCGATTGGGCTGGTATGGGCGTAACTACGGCCGGATGAGACCCCTAGGAGTGACCTCCCCGTTATATACAGTGCGATGGCCACTCTAGGCCATGTGCCACTTGTTTTTGGAGCGATTCAAGTCATCATAGTAGAAGCTCATATATTCCATTGAAGTGGGCCCAAATATAGCCCATTGGTTGAAATGGCAAAGATAGACTCTAATTTGTGGGCTCAGCTCTTGCACAAAATTATTAGATAAAAACTATCATTACGCCCCAATGCTTCCCAGTAGATTGATTTTCCATGGGCCAGAGACAAGTAAAGGATTGCCCTCTAAACTTCTAAAAATGCTCTTTTCGGCCTATTGATGATCAGGCTTTGGCACTCGTAGAGGTTACTTAGTTAATAATCTTTCATGTATTTTTGTCCCCTTAATAAAAATGCTTTTTCGATCAAAAATAAAGAAGATCTCTATGGTCTGATTCAATGTGGTCAAATGCTATCCAAAGTAAAGGTACGTTGGACTTACATGGTACCCATTAATTAATTTTAGATGACATTTGATAGCTTAGCTTTGAATCAAATGGTGGAGATTTTGTCTTAATCTTTTACACCAAAGAACTTTAGGTTATGATGCACCCGTCATATGATACATATTAATTCCCCATGACAAATCCCGAAAGTTTTCTGATTACCAACTCAGCTAGGGCTCATAACAGTAACTCATTTTCTTTGTCGACCTTATCCTGCCCCTCATGAAAGTAAATCCCGGCAATTCCCCTGCTTCTTGTCATTAGTTGGCATTAGGCCTGCCAACCTGGCGTATGGGATGCATATCCTACTTCGCACAGATCTCAAGATGCATGGATGTCTTTGCTCTTGAAGTCTTCATACATCTCGAGGTCTGGGTGATGCATCCTTTGGGAGGACCCATTGCAGTCGGGGCTTCAGCTGCCATTGCCTAAGCATTTTAACATTCTTATCTTGGGTTCCTACACCCATTGATGGACAAATTCTCTGCCGAAAAATGTTGTTGTTATGTAGGACATTTATAATGTAAACGTGAGGAAGATTATCTTCGTTGGAGTGGGACCTCTTGGCTGCGCCCCTCGGATCCTATGGGAGTCCTATAATGCTACAATCGGGACCAGCGGAAATTGCACCAACGAGATCAATGAGATGGTGATCGAATACAATACGATACTCTCAGCCAACCTCCTCGGCCTAAAATTGAAGTTGCCGGATGCGGAGATTATCTTCTGTGACGTCTACGTAGGCATCATGGATATCATCACCCAACCACGAACCTACGGTACCATATGCTACTTCTTTTCCATTTGTCGAAACTACGCACTCTCCTTGTCGTATGATCAATCACCAACGCTTCCACAGATGGTGGTGCTGAGGTTTGAATATCTAATATCCTAATACCAATTCTTAATTTCTTACAGGATTCGAAAATGTGGACACCGCTTGTTGTGGGGCTGGCAGGTACGGTGGTGCGGTTGGATGCTTTTCCAAAGCCATGGCCTGTGGCGAGAGTTCGAATTCGAGTCACGTCTGGTGGGATCTATATAACCCCACAGAACGCGTCAACTCATTGCTTGCTGAGTGGATGTGGTCCGGGACCCACCTCAACCTCTGCCATCCAATCAACATCAAACAGATGACTTCCACGTCAGCTATACTCAATGTCAGCACACTATATCAGCAATGGCCTTAGTGGCCGTGGCGGCCATCCACCTCTGTTTTACAACAAATTAGTCAGTTCTTATTCTTGCTATTTGGTGTAAAGAAGCTTGCACCTTTCTACATATGCTACGGAGCCACATTGGCCGACTCAACTCAAATTGCCTGACCCTCTATCAATTTCAGAGACAACGATTTATAAAAGATGGGCCGAGTTGATACTGACTCAGCTTATTTGTCAGTTGTGTATAGACAATCGAGTCTCAATACTTTCTATGGAATTTGCTAAGCATTTGTATCTGGAAAGAATCACTTTATTGTAAAGCCAGAATATTACATGAGAATTGCTCATTTTACGCGGAGGTGATGGTTTCCATGGCTTTTCTCTTTGTAAATCCTTCTGTAGTTGCTGATGTGGCATGCAGTGTAATTTTTTTAGCTTATGAGCTTCTACTCTCGTAAAACTCTAAAATCACACATCAAATATGCGAGGGCTGTAAAATTTAAATTATTATTACACAACAGCTATAAATTATTACTACCTGATCCACTGGCGTAGCCACATAGAAGGGTGCGGAAGCTCAAGCCCTCATTTAACTCTAGAGTTTCTATGAAGTATGTTTCCTATACCACCTTCGTTTGTATATAAGATCCCAAATCTTTGATGTCGAAACCCCCAAATCGATGGTAAAATAACTACTAACAGTATATTTATCATTTATAGCCCCCACCAATAAAATTCTTGGCTACGCCCCTGACCTGATCTGTTCACTTTATTGTAAAATAAAAAGTGCATTTTATTTTACACAAAGGAGTGCGGCGAAACAAGCACAAAGCAAATGAAGCCTAATAATGCTCTGAAGCAGTCTGCAACTATTGCCATCCCAGTTGGGTACCTGTAACCAAAACCAGGATTTTATCATATGATTGCAAGCAACTCCCTTATTACAATTAACAAGCTAACTAGACCCTTGGTTGCTAAAATTCAACTGGGCTGAGTAGTAGATTCACTAACTAATATGAAAATCATTTAACAAACTTCTAATTGATACCAAAAAAATGCAGCATACTTGACTCATTTAAAACATCTAGTTTAAATCAAATCCCAAAATGGGTTTTTGTTAATTGTGTGTACATGCTGGAGCCAGAATAAAAATGGCCTTTTTTGCCAAGTAGTATGTCTTAAAATGTGTCAAAAAATGCACCTATAATACCTCAATCTTCTTTCCTCTCTAGATTGGTTCTATATACTAAAAACAGCCCAAATAGATTATTATTTGTATATCATTTTAATTTTTTTTATTGGCAAAACTGCCGAATAGATTGGTTTAGCAAAAAATTGAACACTGCAAATTTATGATCAACCAATGGAAAGTTGATTCAGTACGAGACTACTATGATTGGCATGTAGATATTGAAAAATTATCATAATGAGTAAATATATCACAAATGCTGCTTTCAAATGGTTCTTCAACAGAATTAATACCCCCAAAAAAATATTATGACCCACTAGTATGATTACAAGGCCTACTATGTACTCATTAATTGCGTTAAAAATGAAGATTTCCAAATCAATCTACTAAAACTTAAATTCATCACACTAGGATTACTAAAGCTCGAAGGTTCAAAGTTACTCATCTTTTATTTTCTCAAAATAAATTGTAGTAGCTAGATATAAGCTATCTGCAGTCTAAACCAGTGTCCATCCAATTGATATTGAACGATGATCGATCTGTAGCCCAATGCATGCTAAAAATTTCAAGATTGAACAGAGCATTTACCCTAGGATACAAATTTTGTACACTAAAAAGCTAATTAATGTGTCATTCCTCATTTCTGAATCGAAGCATAATTCTTTCTTTAACCCAATCAGTCTTCCAAGTGATGCACATTCTCTAGCACATAATTTTGAGGAATAGTATGAGAGGTCATTTCTTAAAACTTACACTTGTACTAAACAAATTAATCTCCTCTATAGTAAAATCTCTCTATTTAGAAATACAGATACACTTATCTCTTTTGTTTTTCTATTTTCTTTTCTTAGTAATTTGATGATTTTTTTTTTTCTTTTTGGTGATATCGGAGGTATCCAAACCTCGAACCCTGTAAGGCACACGCCTGATTACATGTAGACCGCAACGGCCCACTCCTCCGGGTTGCCCGCCCCCACTTAGCCTAGATGCTTCCAGGGTGATTGGCAGAGGGGCGGGGAGAGTCGATGGTAGGACCTCTGGGTTCCTGAGCCCAGGGCCAGTTGATGAAATTCTTTAACTTAGGTGATGAGATCGAATTTATGGATTCTCACTTGACTTTTGAGATTGATCAACTAGCTGAGACAATGTGTTGCCAACTAGCTCCCCACAGCCACCCCTCATCAGATTAATTATTAGAATTCATTTCCTACATGAGGGAACCAGAGCATGAGAGTACTAGACCCAATCCCTACTTGAATTTGGTTAGGGTCTTATTCAACTTTACAAGGACCCAATTTCAATCGGGTCCAATTGGGTCGGGTCCAAGTCGATCCCAAGTAATATTACAGTGGCACTGTTGCATAGGTGCCATTACCAAAACCAACCTACTTTCATAATAGAAAGTGATAAAAGAAAGCTCTCCAGAACATAACACCGGAATGGTGATGAGAGATCAGGGCCCTTTTCAATGGGATTTATTCCACATCAGTATCCTTTTAAGGTAGTAAAAAAAGTGCTGACGAGGATATTATCACTTTGATACTTTAAGTAGGGATTTTTGTCTTGGAGAATTATAAACGATGGATTTTCTTTTATAGACAATTTTGCAGACAACTTATGCGGCGCGACATTATTGGCTGCAGTGCTTGGGCCCCACTATGTGTGTAATCAGTCACATTGCGCCACATAAGCTGTCTCCATTGAGAATCCATATCATTTCATATTCTAGGACACATACTGGCCTACAACGTAGACAAATTCTAAGATTATAGGCAACAAAAGTGACACTATTGTTATCAAAAGATAATAATTTATGTGGAAAGATAGAAATTATACCTCGGCCATATCCAAAATTAAATGTAACAACTTGGGTTTTCTTAATTCTATTTAATGGTGTTAGATGTATTTTTATATTGTGCACGGTATTAGCGCTCCACACCGGAACCCACCCTATGTTTAGAAAACCTTATTTAAGTTACATAACTCTCTTTTCATTTTTATTTTTTTTTAATCTTTTAAGAAACCTTAGTCGTCACATCTCTCTCAACTCATCTCTCCCACCGTGACCTCTTTCTAGCAACAAGATTGAAGGAGGAAGAAGAAGAAGCAACCTTGGACGAACCGAAATTGACACCTTGGGCATTGACCTTTTCAACCCTAACCATTTTAAATATACCGTTCACGCTTCAACAGGTAGGTACCCATCAATCCCCTCTGTTCTTCTCAGATCCTGTTGCGTAGGGTGCGTTCGATCGCGCATCGAGTTTAAAAAATTTATTTAAACTTTAATGCCTCGCAAATTTGTTAGACCTGCATATTTAATATTCTATTATTCTTTTTAAATCTGTATATTTTTAGATATGTATATTTTGTCATTTTCTTTTGATGTCACTTTGTGTGGCCGTCGCTCGTTCGGACGGACCAGTTCGGATCCATTCAGGACGGACATCTATAGATTTAGGAAGGACGTTTGTAGCTTCTGTAAAGCTACAGGACAGACCTCCGTGGGCGCCGGACAGACCCTCGTGAATTGTATACCCTATATTTTTGCGCAAGACGAACGTCCGTCATTTGTCTGCGTAGGACGGACCTCCATCGTTCCTGCATTATTGATCTATGCCGAAATATGACTATATTTCGTACCTTAATTCTTACATTTAGTTATCTAACGGCTATTGTATAGTTTTAGTGGTTTCAGATATTTTTGATCATTGGATCTTGAATGGGCATAAAAGAGGATAATTAAGGGTTACACAAGAACACTAAACTAAGAAGCCAACAGAAGCACCAAAATCTGTAAAAATAATTGATTGACCCAGCATCCACCAGAAGAATGAAGATATTATCTGTCCTTGTCAATCGATTGACAACCAAATCTCAATCGATTGACAAAGATGACAGCTTCCCCCCCTTATTTTAAATTTGAATTAACTCAATCCATTGATATTTGAACTCAATCCATTGAATTCAAATTCAAATGATTCCACCAAAAAGTGGACCTGAACTTAATCGATTGATCTTTGATTTTCAATTGATTGAGCCTATTATGAAAGTTTTCCTATCCACACCCTATAAAAGCAATGTTATGCTTAGGGTTAAGGGGGGTTCTTTGATAGTAGAATTTTCTTAGGTTTTTCATAGCTTTTCTTTATAATTTCTGAATTATAGTTTGTAACTAGGACAAGAGCGTTGTAACGATAGATTTTTGGATAAATAAAATAGCATATTTTGTTGATGGCTTCTGGTCTGCATCGAGTGTATAGATCGAAGATGAGTAGCTAAACCCCCTCGTTCAAGGAGGAAGCGACCCCTAGATGAATAATTAATTTACTATTAATTCTACAATTTCTTATCATCATTATTGAATCATTCTGCTAAGAGGTGTATGCTTAATAGAAAATCATCGAATGCTCATTTATAACCGTCGATCTTGGTTATCAACGACCATAAGAGGGTCATTCCATCTAGATCTGTTCCTGCAGGCTGATCTAGGCTGCAGAGTGATTGATTCTTACTGCTGTGATTTCGAATTTGAGATACGCTATGCCTTTCACATGAATCATACCGTTTTAGGATGAGTCATAGCGTTTGGATAGGGTATGCCGGATCAACAATCACATTTTTCACAATTCATTTTTCTTCTTGTTAAATGATGGTATATTGGCGTGGTATGAAATCGTGTAATTAATTGTAGAGAAGTTACAAATCTAGAGTTAGCAAACTCCTTGATCATCTCTTAATTGTCATTTTCTTTGTCATAATTTGTTCTTGCGTAGATTAATTTATGTTTATTGTTTTAGCATCGTGTGGAAATAGCTTAGCAAATCAACTTTCTCTCCTATGGTACTTTCTTGGGCATCTTATTTTCTTTGAAATTAATTTAATTATGAGCTTTCCTGTGGGTAAGACACCCTTGATTTCACCGTGCTACAATAGACCTTGTGCACTTGCAAGGATACAATTTAAAATCGATCAATCGCCAAAGTGTGTGCATTCACCAATTAGGGTGAAATCTTTGACCGCTGATACCAAACTCGTTTCTTATTGATACGTGGCATATGAGTAGTCGAAATCCATTGTCTCGACGTGATCTTTGCGATGACATCGATACTTTCATATTTCGATGTCATCTTTAAAGTAAACCTTTGACTTTTTACTTTTTCAAGGACAACGGAGATCTTTCTTAAGATAAAACCTTAAGTACTTAGAAACTGATCAACGATATTTTGGACTCAGACTTCGTACCCGATTCGATGTAACTACGCCCATATGGTGATCTTATCACTCCTGAGCCTTAAATATGATAGATTAAGTGTAGGACTTGTTTAAGATTAACCTCAGGTTAAGTTAAGTATTAAGATATGAGTATGATAATAAGACACAGCTGTCTAAGCCAACATAAGATTAAAAACTTAAGTTTGTACGTGTCGTACCTTATGTAGACACCGTAAGGATTCCAACGTCTCTAGTTAAGATGAGTTTTTGAGAAGACAATATGAGTATGTTATGAAGCACGTGTTCTTGCTTTTAGAGACCATACACTTATGGCCAGTCGCCCTAAAGACTGAATGGGGTGTATGAGTATGATATATTATGATGGCAGTATGTTATGATGGTATTCTACTATGATGTCCCTCACATGGTAGGCTCGAACAGCGACTCGGGCACAAGTTATATTAAGATTACGAGTATGTAAGTACGCCCATGCGATGTACAAACACATTTATTGTTGTAATAACATATGTTATGTTTATAAGGTATGGTGTGTTATTATAGGTTTACCCCAACTCAGTTGCTCGAGTGGGAACCAAATCTGCTCGAGCGAGGTGAGCATGCAACAAGAGCAATTTTTAGGGGAAAAGTCGCTCAAGTGACTGGAGCATGGTTCAAAGGGAAAACTTTCACATAGAAGTTGCTTGAGCAACTTTAGTTCTCACTCGAGCGACTCACGACAATCCGTGATGTTTAAGTTACGTGTAGATTCTGTTTTTTGAGTAGTTTCTTTTGGGTTAGAAGTAGGACTCGAGACTTATATATAAAGGGAAAGCTCATGGACGAATTAGAGCTTGGAGAGAGCTTTTGAGAGAGATTTTCAAGAGAGAAAAACTTGGGTGAATACTTCGAAGAGGCAAGGTATTGAAGAATAGTTTGGTGATTGAAGATCCGATTGAAGCCTTCCTTGTGTTGGAATCGTTGCTATATTTCGACAGATCTCTTTTCTATCATTTTGAAGGACAACGTCCTTGGGTTTTACAGCAATTTAGCTGTGGAATATCATGGTTGATCTTGTTTGAGAGTACACTAGAGAGAAGAGAGTGTGTGTGTTGTAAACGTTTATAAATAGTGCATATACTCCCATGGACATAGCCCTCGATTGGGTGAACCACGTAAATCTTGTATTGTAGTTGTGATTATTCTTTGCATCTTCTTATTTTTTCACATTCATCGCGATCGGGAGTTTGTTAATATGGGTTGAATTCCTAACAAGTGGTATCAGAGCCAAGTTTCAAGTTTACGCCACAATGATGATGAAGGTCTCGAATGCTCGATTCGAGGTGGAGAAGTTTTTAGGGAAGAATAACTTAGCTTTACGGCAAGTCAAGGTCACATATCTCCTTGTCCAATAAGGTATTGCTGATACTTTTAATGATGTTCTACTTAGGAAGAAGATGAGGAAAAAGGCAGAGATGTCCGATGAAGAGTGGAACTCTATTGATAAGAGAGTCGTAAGTACTATCTGATTGTACTTGTCCGATGAAGTTTTATACAACGTTTTCACAATGAGACGACTGTACATCTGTGGAAGAAGATGAAATCTCTCTAAATGACAAAGTCGTCCAATAGACTCATTATGAAAAAGTAACTCTACACCCTCCGTATGAAGGCTAATACGCATATTCAAGACCATTTGAATTCATTTAATAAAATAGTTAATGAACTATTGAGCATTGAGATAAAACTTGAGAAGATCTTGCACTTCTCTTGCTCACCTCACTGTCATCATCTTATTAGCATCTTGTTACCATATTAATTTATGATAAAGATACTATTGCCGTTGAAGAAGTGATTGTTGCACTTTTTTTCGACAAATTGAGAAATTAGTATGAATCTAACTCTGAAAGGATTAGTCGCTTGAGCGAAAGAGGACGGAACCATAATCGCAAAAGAGACAAATCTAGAGGGGATAATAAATTAATGAGAGGAAACAACAGGTCCAAATCCAGGAGTGATAGAAAGGATGTTATATGTTACTTTTGAAATTAATATGGACATCTTCGCAAATATTACAAGCTGAGATTGGATAAAGATAAGGGTGATGAAGGGACTTCACAATAGGTCATTGTTGCTAAGTCAGATTTTCGTGAAGACCTATATTGTGCATTGTTAAATTCTAATCGGTTTGATGGTAGATGGATCCTAGATTCAATGGTATCGTATCACATATGTCCGTATAGGGATTGGTTTGATCAGTATAATGAAGCCAATGATGGGACGATAATGATGAGGAATGACAATGTATGTGAAGCAGTGGGTATTGACTCTATCAGAATCAAGATGTTTAATGGATGCATTCTCACTCTTATTGAGGTTAGACATGTACCTGATCTGAAGAAAAATTTGATCTCATTGGGGGCATTGGATGATATAGGATGCCGAGTCATCCTAGAATTTGAAAAACTAAAGGTCGTACATGGTGCTATGACCTTGATAAAAAGTGAAAAGATGATAAACTTATATACTTTAGTAGATAACACAATTAACGATAGTGTTGTTGCGGCTACGAAAGATTTCAAAGATCTTTCTTATTTGTGGCACAAGAGGCTTGGTCACATGAGTGAACGTGGGCTGACAGAACTCATAAAGATGAAAGCAATTTCTGACATTTAAACTTGTAAGCTAAATTTCTGTGATTCTTCGAGAAGCGGGAGAAAGTCAGTTTCTCTACAAAAAAGCATACTTCGAATGAGCTGATTGATTATATATATTATGATGTATGGGGACTGGCTAAAGTCACTTCGGTGGGTAGAACTAACTTCTTTGTGTTATTCATAGATGACTACTCTAGGAAAATTTGGGTGTATTCGACTAAGAATAAGTCGGATATGTTTCAGAAATTCAGGCAATGGCAGAGTATAGTTGAAAAGCAGACAGACAAGAAGGTGAAGATTCTCATATCAGATAATGGTGGTGTGACAACCCAAATTTTTGCTCTTGAAAACCCGTGCCATTAAGATCATAAACACTGATGATCCCTAGAATAAACCAAGAATATCTGCTCATATAGCGAAAATCAGAGCAGACACTATCCAAAGAGGCAGATAGTGTCATTATATAAGGCACAAAATAAAGAAAAATAATATATATATATATATATATACATCTTTAAAATGGAACCAAGAAGAACCACTGGTGATGACCATCCATCACCCAAAATAATGGTTTCCCATAGTGGTTCCTAGAAGATATATACAGCAATGAAATAAAAGTATCTACAGAGTATAATACAAAACATAGTGGCCACCAGACAAGATAATCCAAAATATCAGTATAAAACCCTCATAATATAAAATAAGACCAAGTACCCAAACTACGGATAGTACTCGTTAGCAGGTATATGATCGGTGTCGAAATGTGACTATATTTCGCACCTTAATTCCTACATTTAGCTAGCTGATGAAAGCATTTAATGGTTGTTATGGAGTTTCAATGTTTACAGGTGTTTCTGACCGTTGGATCGTTAAAGAACATAAAAGAGAATAATTAAGGGCTACATAAGAACTGTGGATCAAAAAGGTCAAAAGAAGCATCAAAATCTGTAAAGTAGCTCAACATCCACCAGGAGAATGGAGACTCTACCCATATATGTCAATCGATTGAGAACCATGTGTCAATCGATTGACAAGAGAGATAGTTTTGCCCTCTTTTTTGAATTTGAGGTCAATCGATTGAGAAAAAATTCTCAATCAATTGAGGTAATTAGGGAAATGTTTTCCTCGTCCCTATATAAAGAAAGCTACGGCTTTGTTTTGTAGATCTCTTCTCTATCCCTTCTCTCACTCTTGGGCTCACATTTTCTCTTTTCTTTTAGGGTTTTCTCTGGGTAGATTGTACTTAAGTTTTTACATTTATTTTCTTTTACAGTTTGTGAAATTATAGATTGTATTTAGGAAAAGCATTGTAAAAAAATCTTTGGTGATAAATAGAAAGTACATATTTAAGAGAATGACTTCGAGTTTACAACAAGATCTCACACCAAGGATAAGTAGCTAAATCATTTATTCAAGGAGGATGTCATCTCCAGATAAGTAATATTTTTATAATTAACTCCATAGTCTCTTAATTTCATCATGGAATCATTCTGTTAAAAAGTGTGCTTAAATTGAATATCTTTTGAATACTTTATTATGACCGTTGATCTATGTTATCAACGACCATAATCGCCAGATCTGTACCTGCAGGCCGATCTGGGCTGCAAAGTGATTATATATTTATGGCCGTGATTTAAGAATATTGAGATACGCTATACTTTTTACATGATTCATACCGCAATGATAGACTAAGTCATCATTTTTAGATAGGGTATGCCGGATCGATGATCACATTTTTTTACGATTCATTTTTCTAGATAAATGATGGTGTGATCGATATATTATGGAATTGTGGG
Organism: Chloranthus sessilifolius; assembly: GCA_021018995.1. Taxonomy (NCBI): domain Eukaryota; kingdom Viridiplantae; phylum Streptophyta; class Magnoliopsida; order Chloranthales; family Chloranthaceae; genus Chloranthus; species Chloranthus sessilifolius. The sequence goes on along the minus strand of CM037584.1, from coordinate 49,344,555 downwards.
TTTAATGGTAGAAAGGTTACGAATCTGGGGTAGCAAATTCCTTGATCATTCATAGAATTGTCATTTTATTTATCAGAAATTGTCTTGCTCAGATTAGTTATTTTTCTTGCATCTAGAATAGTGTGATAATTATTTAACAAATTAAACTTTCGCCCTTGGTACTTCCTTGGGTGTTTTAAATCTCTTTAAGGATTAATTAAATTTCATGTTTCCTTGTGGGTTCGACACCCTTGATTTTACCGTGCTATAACTGATCTTGTACACTTGCAAGGGTACAATTTAAAATCGACCAAGTTTTTGGCGCCGTTGCCGGGGAACTCGGCAAAATTTTGATAATTCGTAAGGAGATTTGTGTGTTTGTGTGACAGTCAATCGACTGAGACCTCTCTCTCAATCGATCGACTATTTTCTGTGGTTGTGGCCTGTTGATGTGTCAATCGATTGATTCGAAAGTGTCTCGATCGACTGTTTTGAGTGTAAAATTCCAAGAAATAAAAATCTAAAATTTTAATTTCAAAATTTTGAATATTGAAATTTTAGATTTTTAAAATTTGAATGATGAAAATTTTGAGATTGTTGAAATTTGAAATTTGGAGCTTGAAAGTTGAATTTTGATTTTTGAAATTTAAAATTTGCAAATTGAATTTTGAAAATTTGCAAATTTTAAAAATTAGTTTCTAAATTGAATTTTGATTTTTGAAATTTAGAATTGAAATTTAATTTTTAATTTACAAAATCTTCTTTCCCTTATTTTATTCTCTTTGATAAGATTTTGTGGAGTTCTTTTAGGGAATAGAGGATTTTTAGGATCTCTTGTCTAGAATTTATAAGAATCTTTTATTCTTTTCCTTCTTTACCTCTTTTAGGTAAGATTTTGTAAGATTTTGTGGGATTATTTTAAAATTTTCAATTTTCAATTTTTGAATATTGAATTTTGAATTTTGAATTTGATTTTGAAATTTAAATTTTGACTTTCAATTTTTAAAATTTTAATTTTTGAATTTTGGAATTCGAATTAAATAATTTTCTTTTTTTAAATAATAATAATTTTCTTTTCTTCTAATACTGACTATTGTTCATCGTAGAAATCAATCGATTGAAAATTCTCTGTCAATCGATTGAGACTGGAATATTATTGCTGTGAAATTTTTTGGAACTCTTTCAATCGATTGACATTTCTCTGTCAATCGATTGACTAAACCTCTGTTGCTTGCCTTCTAAGCTGACATTTCTGTGCTGTCCAGCTAGACTTTTGAACCTCAATCGATTGATATTAATACATCAATCGATTGATAAGTCTCTGGTAGAATATTATTGTGTGTTTTGTTTCAATCGATCAAGTCCATTGCTTCAATCGATTGAAGCTAAAATTTGGGAGTTTATTGTGGATTTATCAATCCTTGTTTTGGGTGTTGGTGCATGAGTTTTACTCGATCTCATCACCCACATCTGCAACTATTTAATCTTAAGATCGAACGATCTTACAGAGAAAATTGCAGAATCCAAAGGAATCAGTATCATCATACTGAAATCATGACAGATCAAAGGCCAGAAATGAATGGGAACAATCAAAACATCATTAATAGAAATAAGAGGAATAATAATCATGATGAGGGCCCAAGAATATTAGAATATTATAATGATCATTATTTTTACGAGTATCAGGATAGTATCATGCATGCCCCCATTCCAGGAAACTATTATGAATTCAAATCCGCGAGATTCAAATGTTACCGATTTCCCATGGATTGTCTAATGAAAATCTACATGTTCATTTAAATGAGTTTACTGGGGTGTGTAAAATGTTCAGAGTTCACAATGTCACCGACGAGATAGCTAAGCTATGACTCTTTCCTTTCTCTTTAAGAGATAAGGCAAAAACTTGGTTCTATTCTTTAGAACCACAATCTATCCAGAGTTGGGCAGAGCTACATTGTCAATTCCTTAAAAAATATTTTCTGATGACTAAAACCATTGAGTTGCGTTAGAAGATTCAATTTTTCTCCCAACAACCTACAAAAACATTTCAAGAATGTTGAGAACGCTTTAAGGAATTGATCAGAAGTTGTCCAAATCATCAACTTCCAAGGTGGCAACAGGTCCAAAGTTTTTGCAATAGGCTGATTCCAGAAGAGAGACGCATGGTTGATGCATCTTGTGGAGGATCATGCGCCACAAAAGAGGCTGATGAATTATGGGCGTTGTTTGAAAAGTTGTATTAAACCTCAATACAAAATGTGATAATGGGGTGAACTAACTTCAATGTGGCAGCTAAATCTCATGTGTTGACCAGAGATGGACTATATGATGTCAACAATAATACCTCAGATCTATCAACAAAAGTTGACATGTTGTCCAAACAAATGAACATGCTGTTAGCTGCAACCAAGCAAGCTAAAAGTCCCTTTAACCCCACGGCTTGTTCAATTTGTGACCACCCAGGTCACATGGCGAACGAGTGTCCAACTACCTTGTCATTCTTTCATAATGAACCTACTCCTCAAGAGCAGGTGAATCTGACTCAATCTTATCAACAGCAGGGTAGGAACATATACTCAAACACCTATAATCCAGAATGGAAAAATCACCCCAACTTAGGATGGGGAGGATCAAACCAAACTAGACAGGTGAACCAACAGTATAGATCCAACATAACGAGTGGACAACAGAACTTTCGTCCACAACAGAATTCTAATTTTCAACAGAATTCTCCTTATTATCATCCAAACTCTGAGTTCCGTAAAAATCAGAATTTTAATCAATCTCAAACTACTGCTTCGAAAGATTCTGATTTGAAAGAAAAGATTATGCGAAATATGCAAGCTTTTCAGCAGATGATGATGGACCAATTCAGCCAATTGACCAATCAATTGAGTCAACGAGAGGAAGGTAGGCTTCCTAGCCAACCTATTAATAATCCTCGAAGCCAAGCATCACCTGATGAAGGACCATCGAATAGTCAACAGTTAAAAGCTGTTACTGTGTTGAGAAGTGGGCGAACAGTTGATAATCAAGTGGAAATGTCAGTGGAACCTGATAAAGAAGAAGAAAAAGAAGTGACAAAAGCCAAAGGGCTGGAGAAAGGAAAAGAGAAAGAATCTCCTCAAATTGTCCAACAAGGACCTGAAGAAGAATCAGAAAATGAACCTCAATCCAATACCCCAAAGGAACCATTTCCTGAGTGCCTAACACCTCCATCTAGAATGGAGAAAGGAGGGTCAAAAATGAAAGAAATCTTTGAAACATTCAAGCTGGTAAAGATAAATCTTCCATTACTTGAAATAATCAAGCAAGTTCCTGAGTACGCAAATCTTTTCAAAGATCTATGCACTCGTAAGAGAAAAACACGTACTCAAGTTTCAAAGAAAGTGTTTCTGACTAATCAAGTCAGTTCGATATTGCAATTGGATGCCTCTCAAAAACTTATGAACCTTGGAGTCACAACTGTTCTATGTGTCATTGGTAGGCAACCAATTGGTAAGGCATTACTGGATTTGAGAGCAAGTGTCAATTTGATCCTATATTCAGTGTACGAGAAATTAGGACTTGGCGAATTGAAACCCACGATAGCTACACTCCAACTTACTGATAGGTCAGAAAAAAGACCTAGGGGTATCATCGAGGATGTTTTGGTTGGAATAGACAAATTTATCTCTCCAATGGACTTTATTGTGTTGAACATAGAACCACCAGTTAAATCCATCAATCAATCCCCAATCATTCTTGGACGTCAGTTTCTCGTAATTGCTAATGCCTGCATCAATTGTCGAATGGGAGTCATGGATGTTTCTTTTGGAAACATGAAAGTCAGGCTAAATATATTTCATGCGATGAACCATTTTCCCAATGAGGATAAGGTTGATTGTTTCTACATAGATCAGGTGAATGAAGTAGTGGACGAAGCTTTACCATCAATGCTTACCAAAGAAGATTTTAAAACTGCTTTGTTAGTCATCTATGAGGAGAAAGGATCTGAAAAGAAACAACCAGAAGAGAAGAGGACGAATTCATCAAGTGAAGATGATAAGTTATGTGAAATTTAGACTAAGGTGGAACCATTACCTATTAAGGTAAAGGATGAGCTGACTCCATCAATCGAGTAGCCACCAACCGTTGAATTAAAGCAACTACCTGAGTCACTCAAATATGCTTTTCTGGGACCTCAAGAAATGCTTCCGATAATTATCTCATCAACATTATCAGAAAAGCAAGAGCATGAATTGTTAAAAGTGCTTAAAAATCATAAAAAGGCTATCGGATGGACCTTAGCTGATCTTAAAGGGATCGATCCGTCAGTATGTATGCACAAAATATATCTGGAAGATGATAGTACACCATCGAGAGAACCACAAAGGCGACTTAATCCAAATATAAAAGAAGTCGTCTTAAAGGAAATTATCAAGTTACTTGATGCTGAAATAATCTACACGATTTCTGATAGTGAATGGGTTAGTCCAGTTCAAATTGTTCTCAAAAAGTCTGAGATAACAGTGAAAGAGACTACTAAAGGAGAATTGGTACCTAGTCGTGAAACTACGGGGTGGCGTGTGTGTATCGATTATTGAAAATTGAACATGACTACCAGAAAAGATCATTTTCCCTTTCCATTCATTGATCAAATTCTTGAGAAGTTAGCAGGGCAGGAGTTTTACTATTTTCTTGATGAATATTTAGGATACAACCAAGTTCCTATATTTTCAGCTGATTAAGAGAAGACAACATTCACATGTCCTTATGGTACTTTTACATATCGCAGAATGCTATTCGGCCTATGTAATACTCCGGCCACTTTTCAACGATATATGTTAGCCATATTTTCAGATATGATTGGCAAATTCATCGAGATATTCATGGACGATTTCTTTGTTTTCGGGAAGACGTTTGAATCATGTTTGAATCACCTTTCACAAGTATTGCAACGTTGTGTAGAATCTAAACTTATTCTCAGCTGGGAGAAGAGTCATTTCATGGTTCGACAAGGAATAGTTTTGGGGCATATCATTTCGAAAAAAGGGATTGAAGTCGACAAGGCAAAAGTTGACTTAATTGCAAATCTGCCTCCACCAAAAAGTGTTCATCAAATTCGATCATTTTTGGGTCATGCTGAATTTTACAGACGATTCATCAAAGATTTTAGCAAGGTGGCTAAACCATTGTGTACCTTGCTTGGAAAAGATGTTCTGTTTGAATTTGATGAGGAATGTATGAAGGCCTTCCTAAAATTGCGTGAGTTGTTATCAAATGCACCGATAATCCAACAACTGGATTATTCTCTACCTTTTGAACTCATGTGCAATGCATCCAACTATGCTATTTGAGCAGTCTTAGGGCAAAGGGTAAACAAATTACCTCATGTGATCTACTACGCCAGTAAGACGCTGATTGATGCACAACTAAATTACACCACCACTGAGAAGGAATTGCTAGTTGTGATGTATGCATTGGATAAATTTCGTTCCTATTTGCTTGGATCGAAAATAGTGGTCTTTTCAGACCACTCTGCATTGAAATATCTATTGGCGATAAAAGACACAAAACCAAGGTTGATCCGATGGATCTTGCTCCTCCAAGAATTTAACTTCGAGATTAAAGATAAAAAGAGGGTTGAAAATATTATAGCTGATCATTTGTCAAGAATTTTATCTGAAGAATCATCTGTATCTGAGGCTATCTATGACACCTTTCTAGATGAGCAGTTAATGGCAATTGATACAACCGCCACAAAAGTTCCTTGGTTTGCCAATATTGTGAATTATCTAGTCACTGACAGAATCCCTATGCAATGGGGTAAGAATGAGAAAATTCTATTTTTATCCCAGATTAAATACTATTTTTGGGATGAACTACAATTGTTCAAATTCTGTTCAGATCAAGTCATCAGAAGATGTCACTACGTGAAAAAGCCAAAAAAACCATTGCCTTAAACAATAGTTTTTTCAAAAAACCACTGTCCTAAACAATTGTAAAAAAAGGAGTGATTTTTTTTACCACTATACAAAACAGTGGTTTATGAACTAGTGATAAAAAAAAACCACTCCTTTTTTTACAATTGTTTAGGGCAGTGATTTTTTTATATAAATTTAAAAAAAAATAAAAATTACGTCGACAATTTTTTATGCAAATTTTTTTAAAATAATATTTTTTTATGCTTTTTTTTAATGCAATTTTTTTTATGCTTTTTGTAATACTTTTTTTTAATGTAATTTTTTAATACTTTTTTTTAATGCTTTAAAAAAATTATATAAAGAAAAAAAGCTATTAATCTCATATTTAAACACATCCATTCAACTCAAATGCAAATCATTCAATGCCATTAATAAATAAAATAAATACTCAATTCTTTTATTCGAACAAAATATTGCATCTCAACCTATGATCCAACCTTTCAAATCAACCAAATATTTTAAAACTTTACATGCTCAATCCTTTTATTCAAAAAAAAAAAAAAAAAAAAAAGAGTTAATAATCTAAGGACCCCATGACCTAGTTTCATAATTAAACAAAAAAAAAAAATGTGCTTCGCCTCTCCTGCCAAGTATCCCCGTCCCCTAGTGATTCGTTTGAGGTGAGCTTCAAATCGAAAAGCTTCGCCTGAAATCAAAAGGAGAACGTAATTAAATATTTATGATATTAAGCAATTAAATTGAGATATTGATGACTTCTCACTACAAAAAAAGGGACCTACGCCGACGGCTGTGATTAAGAGGAACAAAGCCTTCATGATTAGGTGGTCTGAAATGAATAAGATTTTAAGGAGTGTTTCAGCTGAGAAAATCACAGTTTGCTGGTACAATATTGGTGTGTTAAGTCCTTAGTTCTGATGTTGGTATCCACCTATCTGGCCTATTTACTGTCAGGAGGTATTTCTGGGCTACCATTTTTGTACTGCTCTTGTGTGTTAACTTACTATTTATTTTTCTGACAATTGGGTCAGTTGGTAGGTTTGCTAACCTGCTTAGGCCTTATCTATTATGTACTTATCTCCTTTCGATTAATAAATTTTAATTTATCAATTAGTAATAATAATACTAATGCATAATAATAAAAAAAACCTACACGAATTACCAAATTGTAATCATTTAAACCCCTGTAAAATCAAAGCAAGACGACATCTTGTGCAGGGAAAAAAGTTAAGCAAGTAAGAAATATACACAATGGCAGAGACTGCACGACAATAACGCTCCCACATGCTCCGAAATCTGGGTTGACCTCCAAGATTCCACAACTTTATTGTAACATTTCCTTTAGTTACCTTACGCATATTGAATCCAACCTGTAGAACACATTACATGCAAAAGCAATGCATCTTACCATTAAACATCATAATAGCTTGCAATCCTAACATTTCACAGAAAGATATAAGACATTCTACAACTAGGATGCCATCTGATTTATGGGTATACAATAAGACCAAATATGCATTCCTTTGGCATGACAAGATTACTCACAGTGGGAATCATGTCTTCACTATATCCACCGATCTACAAAGGAGATCCAAAAACCAGTGTCATAGCATGTTTCATAAAGAATATAGCTGCTAATTTGAAGGTATAATGAGTTTTTACTTACTGCAACGACATTCACAAGTGAAATTTTTCCGGCATTCTGAAGCCCTATCAAAGAGAGCTCCATTTCTTGTTTGAAGAAGAGGCTGAAATCGAAAGGAAAAAGCAAGTCATTCCATTTACTGATAAAAATCAGTTTCATGCCACAGGCTGAAATTACAGCAGCATGATATAGAAAATAATGGAAATTTTTTGTAAAGTTCATTTATATTATATATGTCCTGCTGTGCTGGTTTGAGCCTAAAAATTGTGGCTTTTTAAAGCTTATTATAAAATCTTCTAGTGATTGTGTATTACACACGAAATATAAATTTTAAAAAGCTTCCACTAATTTTGGATGGTATGGGTTGAAACATGCGTGGCTCTCGTGAAACTTAGATCGGCAATTTAACATTCTATTTCTTCAGAAAATTCATATTCTCAAATCAAAATCCAGTCTTTCCTATAAACTGATAAAATAAATATCAAGAATCAACAGAGCACGACCATCCCTATGACTATAATTTCTACGTATTACACTCTATCCACAACAATGATTTTTAATTTTTGACACTAAATTGGGTTATATATTTTCTTTATTAGAATTCACAAATCCGTGATAACTACTTTGTAAGCGCTTAACATTAGAGACTCATACCTCGTAGGGATCTCTCATAACTTCAACCCACCACCTATGAAAATCAAAAGGGCTAGCGCCAAGGAACCGCTAAAGTCCATACATGTCATCAATCCTACGCTGTATAGGGGTTCCTGTGATGCACCAATGATATTGAGCACGTAATCGCAATGCCATTTCTGTCGCAGTAGTCGTATTACTCTCCACCATTTGAGTTTCATCTAAACAAACATGCCACCAGATTATTCTTATAAGCAGAGTTGGAACAACTAGATACCTACATGAATTGGCCATTCTTAAAGTGAACATTCGTCTAGCAATTTTTTAGGAATCTCACTTCTAAGAACTACAAAATCTGCAAAAGGGCCTAAAAACAATTTCAAACTCAAGAAAGGTCCACAATGTGCCAACATATGTGTGTGTGTGAGACAATGTGCCATAAATTCAATAACAATAGTACCATAATTCATGAATCGATGACAAAAACCAACTACGGATTTGGCATCTGCATAAATCTAGAACTCTTTGGGTAAATGTTGGCACTGAAATAACAAGCAGATACCATCAAGAAGCAAAAATTGCTAACTTCAAACAAAAAAGGAAATAATGGATAAAAAGAATGGTCATTAAAATATTAAATAGAAATAAAAAATAAATGCATCTATCATCATGTGTAAGGATGAAAATGGTGTGGATTTTAGCCAAATAATTCATATCTACGCTCCATAATGATGTTGATAACCTACCCCAAGCCTCTCTTGTTGATTTGATGAGATGCAAACTCTATAAAAATGTGATACCATCACTGTATTGCAATATAGGTTCGAACTTTTAATTCGATCCATTTAGAATTTACTGCACTTTAGTGGTCAAAATATTGCTTTGCAGTAGGACTAGAAGAAATGTCATTACCAGCAGATACTAAAACTCTTATAGCCATAATATTTTAATATGAGTAAATATTTGCTTGTTTTTAGCAACATAAAAAATTGATTACTAGATTTAAAACGCTTCTATAAATGTGGACAAATTTTGCCTAAATAATTACTAGCTTGGGCTAATTCTACATCAAAGCAATCAAAAATGTCAAATGCTATCCAAGGAAATTGACTTTATAAAATAGTTGGATATGAAATATTTGCAAGTCATATAAAAATCATCTTGATATCCTACTTAGAGTGTAGAAATGAAATATTTTGGACCATTCTGAGGAAATCATGCTATTGATAAATTTGCAGAAGGCATATAAGTACTGTTTAATATGGCCTGAATCTAAACTTGCTAATTTCCATTCTCGGTATAAGCATCAATATATATACCTTGTCAATTTTGAACAATAATGAAAGCATATTTGGTCAATATGGAACAAACAATAATCCAAGTTAACACCAATAAGTAAAGAAGAAAGGTATGAAAGAACCTCTTCTGGAATCTCATGAAATGGCGATCCCCGTCATGTCTATCAAAATCGTGAGACAGGTCCTCTTTCAGCACATCATATGTAGTTAAGACAATATCAGCGGTGACAAGTTCATTCAGATCCATGGTAGCTGACGAGGAAACATTTCTCACACCTTCGTAAACACAAGTTTTTAGTGAACCTGGCTTTGTATGACTAGGACGGAGACATAATCAACAAGTCAGATCCGTTATTCAAATATTGAATGCATCAAAAGTAAAGGAAATCAAAATCTAGTACGAGTGCAACAAATCAAAATCTAGTACGAGTTCATATTTCAAAGCTTCAAGCTTCAGGTTTTGTGTTTCTGAAGTGGTCACCTCATTGAACTGAACTGATGAAAAGTTCAGTGCTTCAATTAAATTTTAATCATGTGTCTCCTCTTCAGTAAAACCATCTTTGTTTCTATACTTATCCAAGAAAACTAAAAAGAGAGTGTGCATGCTAAAAGATGAGAATTTAAATTGAGAGACAGAGTAACCAAATGAATCAAAGTAGCAACTCTCAGTGAATAAGTTTAAATCCCTAAACTAAATGCCAAGGTATCATACATTGAATCATAACCGTTTACTTACATTGGCAGATTTTCTATGGTATTTCTTTAATTTTTTTTCCCTCAAAACTACCAGTATCTATCAAAAATCTCATTCATACTAGAAAATACAGCTCAGATTTTAGATTTTTAACTATAGAAATAGTACAAGTTGATAGAAGTAAAATAGCTTCGAGGAGTGGTATATGCTACATACATCTCAACTTTATGTATCTTAATAAAAGTGAATGAAAACTGGCTGATTTTAGCAGTTGGATTAGTTTGGATTCTTTAACTTCAAAATAAAAGTGAATGAAAACTGGGATAGGCCCACTATTTTAGAGGATGACACTCCATCACCGAGTAGCCCCTTTTATTTCCTTGGATAAATGGGTGTGAAGGCTATACAAATTTAAAATCTATGAAGGAAAAAGAGTCTGGATTCGTAAAGGGGATTGTGAAATTAGAAGAGGGGTGTCAAATCGAAATCCGACCATTCTTGAAATCTCATACTTTTTGGCACAATAATATAAATCAGAAATAATAAAATGCACTATATATTTTATCCTACAAGATTATTGAAGATGCCTATGTCTGAAACCCATTGACTGCTTAGAATCAGCAAGATATAATTTGGCTTAACACTGGCTACGAATGCTAAAAAAATGTCACGAAAATCACATAAATTTTCATTTTTCACAAGATGCACTACCCTGTCAGAGATGATCCTAAGTTCCTAACACATGCACTGCAGCATAATCTACTTCAACATGTCAGTAACTCAAAAGTATCACCTAGGATACGGATTTCCCTTCACAACCTTTTGCCCATATTTTCTCCAGCGAAAGCCATCCCCAAAAATCTCGGATTCTGTTGAATTTTGCACCACGATTGCCCCTACTTCGTCATTTTGATCTTCATTCTTCCTGAGAGAAAAGAGACCGAAATCACCAATAAGATTAGTTACCATCCACAAAATTAAGAGAATATAAAAAGGAAAGGTTAGAAAAAACAGAAAATGTGCACCAACAGGAGAAATACATGTATCTATTATTTAAGCATAAGACCAGGGGCTAGGCACTAGGCACTCTAAAACATTAGAGCTCCTAGGTGGACAGGAACCTACATCTTGACTAAGATACCATGGCATAAAGCTCAACTTCCTTTACATAGATAGACAACATTTGGTAAATTTTGCACAAGTACCCAATAGGGGACCAACACAACAAAACCCAATATTACGCTAACACAATTTAAAAGAGAGACCAATTTCTCTTTTAATATCAGTAAAAGAAAGATTTCTTTACAAAGGAAACCTTATTACAAACAAGCCAAGCGAGGTGCTTGGCCAAGCGCAAAAGGGCAGCCCCAAAAAAACCCAAAAAAGGCAACGCAACCAAGCAAACACTATGGATTGTTGCTTTTGTCTTGTTATGAAAAGAGTGGGCGTTCAAAAATGGATTCTCTCTGCGCGAAATTTGCACAAGGACTACATCTAATGGGTCCCTGTACTAGTGATGCAACATTTAAACTAGCGCTAAAAAAGTGCTTCATGACGACAACTACAAGGCCTAAGCTAACACCAATGAATGATAGCATTCTATCTAGTTTTGGCTCAGAACAGCTGAAGAAAAACAGCTATTATTAAACAAGTTTCAAAATTTCGGCCAATCCCTAAATTAACCCGAAAAATCTCACTAATAAGCACTGTTGGAACAAGGTTTCTGTTCAATAAATACATGACGGGCGAATATCTGTGGCATGCTATCAACAGGTACTTAACTTGTTGGAGGCGATGCCCCTGAATCAAATGCACTTCTCCCTTTTTTCATGCCAAAGTCACATCATTTGACTTTTAAAGCCAATTGAATCAACAGGAAACCAATAGGAGCTCGAGTTAGGAGATCATTTCTCTATATATTTAATACTTTAAAATATATAAAAAATAATATAATATCAGCGGGCATGGCTGATACATATTTGATAAACCTAATCTGTAAGGGCCTAAGACCAGGGTGATATGTATTGGTTGTAAACCCCTACTGACTTACTCAGAGCTTTTGATCTGTAATTAAACAAAAAGGTTTTTCTTTCATTCAATTCTACCTCAAAAACCAAAACCATATAGATAGAAATAAAACTGAAACTTACATTCAAATTTCATCTTCCAAATATTACTTTATACACCATAAACTGCAGTAAACTGTTCAAAATCAACAGACCTTCATATTTCCATGCTCCTAACATTTGTTATATTGTTTTCTACTCTATACTTAAGGTTGCAAATTGGAAGAACTCAATCCAAGGGTATGGGTCCAAAATCCCGACCTGTCAAGTCAGGTTAGAAATCTCGATCCATTTATTAAATAGGTCGGATTCGATTCCTAATTTCTTGACCCTACACTACCCGACCCAACCCGAAGCCAACTCCCTACCTTATATTTTAAACCAAGTTGGCCCAAACCGATCTGACCTGAGTTTTTGCTAATCGGGTCGGATCGGGTTCCGGTTGAGGGTTTAAATAATCAGGTTGACCCTAACCCAACCCGATCCCTATGCAAGCCTATCTATCCTGCACTTCCAAGTCTTCATATTTAACAAACCCATCTCATCATAAGTTCCAAATCCCCCTCTGAAAGCTAAAGCCATTCCTTCTCTCTGCAAAAGTGAAAACTATTGTGAACAGAGAAATACCTGTTCAAGGAGGAACAGATGCTGGCCAGTGGCAATTTAGAGAATTCATACACCGGCATATTCCTGTAATCTGTTACTGTGCCACAAGGGGCATGAGAGAGTTGTGCATTTTTATTAGCTATTAGCTATACAAGAGTTTTAACAAATTTATAGACAAATTGAGAAAAAAAGGTGTTCGGAAATCGATCCAGCCTATGTATAAGATCCGTCATGCTTGTATTTTGCACAAAATTCGGAAATCGATCCCGCCTGCCTGTGAGATCAGTCATGCTCGAACCATCTGCATGTATTTTGGAAAATATAGCAAAAAATTTCAGAAACCAAGGAAGATTTCTTTAGATAGATTTGGTAGTTTGGGTTTGATAGAACATGTTTTTGCCAACTTGCCAGCGGAAAAAGGGCTGATTTACCTGAGATAAATCCAACCAATTGTTTCCATCAAATATTGGGATGAAAAAGATATGTATACCCCAGATGAATCTAACCTTCTTCGCAAGCACATCAAACACATCTCCTTATGGTTTGTTCAAAATATTGGAAGATATTAAGCATTTTATAAGCAAATTAGTTGTCATCAAAATATCACCCAACTGAGTGGAAATCAGTTTTGTTGGTAGAAGACCAAGAAGCGGGAAAAAGAAGATTCCCAATCAAGCTGCTTAGCACACCAAGGGAAGTTGATAATATTGCAACCTCAAGGTCGCAGGTTCGAGCCCAGCGTCCCATAAAAATATTTTTTTTAAAAAAGAAAAAACAGAGAGATTACAAATGGCATCCTATATAGAAGAATCATGCAACTATGTAGGCCAAAAAGGAAAAAATAAATTTGAGACATATATATATATATATATAGAGAGAGAGAGAGAGAGAGAGAGAGAGAGAGGAATGGTTTAATGATCTCATCAAACCAGGGTCGGTAACTCTGAATAGAACAGTGAGCTTCACCACCGACACTGGGACACAACTTAGATTTTTGTCAATATATTTTGTGTTGGAAACAAGACCCATATCATGGTGCCAAGTACCAGTACCATTAAAATGCTTCTCATTAAAAAAAAAAATCTTGAAGAAAAACCACAAAATATGAATTTCTAAGTGAGATTACTAGCTTCATTTTCAATTCTGGTTCTCCACATCATAGTTCAGTAGAACAGTCATGCAACTACATGAAGCATGATTCAGGGAAGTTAGTAATGGCATTTGACCAACCTTTTTACAGATTATACCACAATCATCCCACCTCTATGCCACATGGCAGATGTGTTGGGAAATCCAAGTCATCAAATCACACTGATTGGGAAATTGAACCATCTGATCCGTGCACTCTAGTATGGACCAGTCGATTCTTTTAACAGTTCAATAGTAAAGTGCACCGATCAGCTGGTTTTGTTTCTTCGATGACCATGATTTTTTGGCTGAGATGTGTGCCAATGATGGACTGACAGATGGACACCCTGGACTAATCAAAAACTGATGCCACTTGGCACAAGGCGGTCAATCATGTCTCTAACTGTTTAATTGGGATCAGCAGATTGATTTCAGGAAAGGGATACATTCTCCAAAAAGTAAAAGAGAGGAATGGCTCTGTCATATCAATATCACTAAATCACTATATGGCCATTGGCATTGCAACTTTAGATTCTGTCAGCATGTCATGTCTGCAATGATGCCATGTCACTATCTTATAACGAATTGTTATAGTTGAACCACTTCTTGTAAAGAAGCAAAAAAGAATCCAAAATATCAAAATCAGATTATTACCATCTTTGATGCGTTTCTGCTTTCCAAAGTCATCTTTATGCTTCGCTTTCCAAAGTCATCTTTCCCTCCTTGAAAGCTTGGCACTCTGACATCGCCTTCGCTTCCTCGTACCTTAAAGCTTCTTGAAACCGCCATGGCCAATTCGCCTCATATCGCTTTGGAAGCAGCAAAAGCAGCATCCATTGTACTCATATTTCTTATCTTCGCTAGTTCTGCATCAATTTGTGATTTCGAGAAAGCCTTAAAATCTTCCTTTTCTACTTTGGTAGAAATAGAATCCCTGTAGTGTCTTCCTTCTAGAAGTAACATCCCTGACAAACTTGGTGCGATTCGATACTTTCGGTTTACCTGTCAAAAGGAAAGCAAGAGAACCCTTAATATTTTGGAAAGCGAGGTGAGCACGCAACAAGAGCAATTTTTCAGGGAAAAGTCGTTCGAGCGACTTTGGTCCTCGCTTGAGCGACCAGAGCACGGTTGAAAGGGAAAACTTTCAAGTAGAAGTCGCTTAAACGACTGCTAAGTTACGTGCAAATTCTAGGGGTGTTATCGTCGGCTTTTTAATCGAAATCGAACTAATCGATAATCGGTTTCTATTTTATAAACCTCAATTTTTTTACATTTTTTTATTAGGAAGCCATTGCCAATTCATAATCAAAACCACAACATACACAACCACAATGATCTAAATTAAGAAGAAAAAAATTCAAAATAATAGTAAACGAGCTGAAGAACTCAAAACATTAAGCAAAATTTTTTTTAAAAAAATAAACAACCTAAATCAAGTTCACGGGCATTGGCGAGATCAAGCTGGATCGAAGACTCGGAGGTGTTGAGAATGGATTGATGAGGGTTTGAAATCTAGGGTTAGGGTTTTAACGACACGAGAAATGGGTTTTTGGAAAGTGAATGAGGGAAAGGCCCCCTATTGAACTGATTGGCTACACTGCAAGCCTGCAACGTCCCCTTCTTCTTTCTTCTTTCCCTAGTTAGGTTTAAAATGAAGAGTGAGAAAGAGACTAGAGAGAGAGAGGAACATAGAGAGAGAGGAAGAGAGAGAGAGAGAGAGAGAGAGAGAGAAAGAGGGAAAGAGTACTAACCTGTGGTGGAGAGTGGAGACTGTGGATTGTGGCGGCGCCGCAGTAAAGAGTGACGGTCAACGGTGGGTTTGGAGTAAACGAAAGGAAAGTTGGAAAGGGTTTAGTTTTAAGGCTTTGTATAAGTCTAGAAGAGATCCGTTTGGGTTCGTTTGGTTTTAGGGCTTGGAGCAAACGAAGGGATTCATTTGGGTTTGGTGGCTTTTAAGTTTTAAAATAGAATTTTTATTTGCAACCCAAGTTTTAAAGCACTATCGGTTTCTTATCGGTTCAGTTTCGATTTTTTAACGGTAAAATCGAAATCGAACCGATAACTATCGGTTTATCGGTTTCTATTTTTCGAAACTGAAACCGAACAGATATGTCCCAAAATCGAACCGATATTTCAATCGGTCTGATCAGTTTGGTCGATTTTCTACACAGCCCTAGCAGATTCCATTTTTTGAGCAGTTTCTCTTGAGTTAGAAGTAGGACTCGATACTTCTATATAAAGGGAAAGCTCATGGACGAATTAAAGCTTGGAGAGAGCTTGAGAGAGTTTTTCAAGAGAGAAAAACTTGGGTGAATACTTTGGAAAGGCAAGGTATTGAAGAATAGCTTGGGGATTGAAGATCCGATTGAAACTGTTATAGTGTCGGAATCGTTGCTATATTCCGACAGATCTCTTCTCTTTTATTTTGAAGGACAACGTCCTTGGGTTTTACAACGGTTTGGTTGTGAAAGATCGTATTTGATCTTGTTTGAGAGTGCACTAGAGAGAGTGTGTGCGTTATAAATGTTCATAAATAGTGCATATACTCTCGTGGATGTATCCATCGATTGGGTGAACCACATAAATCTTGTATTGTGATTGTAATTATTCTTTGCATCTTATTTTTTCGCATTCATCATGATCAAGAGTTCGTTAGTATGGGCTGAATTCCTAACATTGTGAGGTACATTCGGACTAGAGTATGTATAGCTCATAATCTTGCATTTATGGTATGATGTGAACTCTACGATACATAGGAATTTATTATTTCCTTCTTTCAGTTATACTACTATACAATTAGTATCACTCACGAGATGCACCCATAATACACTTGAGAAGAGTTGAGTGGATTGGTGGTGTATCCACTAAGTTGTGCATTGTCTGGCAACTCAACCCTCGTGGCATTTTTTATTTCAAATGATTATATCGATAGAGTGGACGCTGACTATTCTGATCCTATTGGCATTGACTTCATTAACCTGATGGACGCAAAGTATTTCATTGACTCAACCCTCGTGACATGACAAGTTATCAGGAGGACATTGGTGCTGACTACAATCCTAGTGTCGATTACTGATAGTGTAGTTTCGGTGCCGAGATTAGGATCTTTAGTTCAGTAGATTATTTCTTCCTTACGCATATTTATTGATTATTTATAGTCTCGTATATCATATTTATTTTCAACTCTTTCTTTCTTTGATTTGTAGTTATTTCTTGGATTTTATCGCAATTATTATTCATTTATGACTGTTCTAATGTTTTATATATATTTGTTGGATTCACGAATTTTGTGAAACCGTATTGCGCAAGAATTCTGATTATGGATATGTCCGCTTAGCGTATCCGGGATGCGTGTGGGTTATAACTCGAAATTTTAGGCCCTCGGGATGGAGTAGAATTACGAATCATGACATTAAAAGTGTGTTGAGTGCAAGGATCAAAATTTCAGCCGAAAATTTGACTCCCATACAAAAATCTGACCGAAATTTCGGTCCAAATTATCGTTTTGATGAGCACCAAAACCGATAATTTGGACCGAAATTTTGGTCATTTCGGCCGAAAATTTGATCCTTGGTTGAGTGATTGACCGTTGATGGCTACATTGATGACGATAAACAAGTGAACTGAGGCACGAACCAAATCGCTTTCTTTAAGACGATTCCTCCCCCCCGGCTAGTTAATCTACCGGTGCAAAGGGTTAGTAGCACGCCACCTCCAAGGTACAATATCTTACCACCGGTGCAAAGGGTTAGTACACCATTGCCCCCTCACCCCCCAATTTGAGCTGGTGGACCATCAATATCTTACCCAAGGTACAATATCTTACCACCGGTGCAAAGGGTTGGTACACCATTGCGCCCTCACCCCCCAATTTGAGCTGGTGGACCATCACCCGTGATCATGGTTTTAAATTTCGTCCGATATGTATCATGCCGTGTTAGGCTCCATCGGATATGATATGCACCCCTATTTCAATATGGGATCAAATATTGGTCAATATTAGGTCATATTGGACCACACAAAATAGTAAAAATGCCATTTGGGGAAATTTCTTTTATATTTTATTATATTATTTCAAATATTTTAAAAATAAAATACTTTAATTAATATCCGTTGAGTTAGCCTACACAGATTATACGATACACCCTGCCCATGATCGCATCAAGGCAAGTATAATACTAAAAGTTCAGTTTCTAATCCCCTCAACCATCAGGCATCATCACCACCCCTTTTGGGGACCGAGCATCAGCAAGTCGTTGCTAGCTTTCAAGCCTGCTGAAAAAACGTTAGTGTGCTAACTTGCGCAGTAGGGCTTTCGCTTGAAGCATTGTGCTTGCTACTTTCCGTACAGACGGACCCCTTAGTGAATAATTTATTCCCTTTAAAATGAATTTTATTTTTATTTTTTACATGTCCTGGTGCAAATGGATCTTGTAGGTCCATTAATATAGTATATATATATATATATATATTTATTTATTTATTTTTATTTTTTTCAGCCTCTGTTTTCAGACAATTAGATGTAGGGTCACATTATTTGCACCCGTTATACCTGTGAATAATATAGTTTCCCATAGTAATCAGACGATAGATATCGTTTTTCATCTAAATCTTCCATATAAAAGATCTTGAGTTTATGATAAGTGCACCATAATCCCAAGATCTTTTGTGTGAAAGAATAGGGCGAAAAATGATTTCTATTATTTGATTCAAGGGCGTTAATATGTTTTTCATGACCAGAAACAGATGTGTGAATTAACCCCTCCCTAGCTGTATTGTTTGGTAAAAATCTAAATAATTAAAAAAAAAATTGGCTAAAGGATAGAGAAAATGATGTGCACAGTGCACAACAACATAATCTCTCCAAACACGTGTGTTCCTTTCGATAAATAAACACATGGCTAGCGGAGGAGCACAACCAATTTTGGCGGTACCAAGGACCCCAGCTAACTACTTTACTCTCCTGCACAACTCCATTATTAAAGTTAATACATTATTTTAGATATGAGAGAGAGAGAGAGAGAGAGAGAGAAACTGTTGGAAGGCATTAGTTGGATCTTAGCCATATTTTTTTATTGGTTTTAAGTTTTAAACAAAGAATAAAATTAGCATGCATCAGCTCAGTCTCAAGAGCTGTATTTTTAAAAGTTTCAAGCTTTTAATAATGATAACTGAGTGATATGAGATAAGTCTTTACCCACGCAAGGTCTACACCCCGTAGTGATTAATCCAAGCACAATGGATCAGTAAAAGAGAGAGCTAAGTATTTGTTTGGACGCCTACATCTTTCTCGAAACAGAAAAATATATATATAAGATAATAAATAATCAAGGTTTCAAAAATTAATTTAATTCATTATATGTCTAATTAACTTTGTTAATTTAATTTTTTTAAATAAAATAAGTAACAGTTTAGAAACATTTATAATTTACGCGAAGTCGTTTTGCAATTTATTATTTTAGATTGTTTGAGGTGATAATGTTAACAACCTTCCATTGTGCTATAGGCCCAATCAAGCCTACACTCTATCCGAATTGGAGTCAGGTCAAGCCAGATTCGGGCCAGCTTGCCTGCCTTGTTTCCTTAATATAATTGGGCTAGGCCAGGCTCGGGTTTGATCGTCCTGACTCCCGATTATCTTTTGTCCTAAAATTTAGCCCAAATGTTTTCGTGGTCAGGCCTTTTAATTAAGCCCAAACTTGACCTAAATCGGGCCACTGGTGGCTCCGAAGCTCAACAAGAAACCAAAATAAGGGGTGCTATTTTTATTTTTTTTGAAAGGAACCGCTTTTCCACGATTAATCCCAACGCCATATCTATTTTCTTTGGATGGTAAGAGATAAAGTAAAACCCGATTTAGCGTCCTACTTGGTAGGACCTAACCAAACCCCATAGAAGAGATATGACTGTGGGGTTAATCGCGGAAACCAATAAATGCTTGTGAGAAAAATTAAAAGAGTAAGAGAGAAATGTGTGAAAACTTGTGAGAGAAATTAAAAGAGTAAGAGAGAGAAATTGATGCAAAGCAGAGAGAAAGGAAAGATTCAACCGTCTCTCAAAATTTTTCTTTTTCCTTCCAACAAAATATCAACCTTATTTCCTTTAAAAAAAAATAGCAACCTTATTTTGGGTAAGATTGTAGGCAAAAAAAAAAAAAAAATTCTTCTTTATTCTAACGAAATAGCAGGCTTATTTTGGGTGAGATGTTAAGCAAAAAAATATACCGACTATTACATTTCGAGAAAAATAAAAAATAAAAATCTTGTTTGATCGCAGGTGATTGCACACACACAATACAAATTTTTAAAGGAAAAAATAATAATAATCAAGAGGACATCCATGAGCAAGGTATTAAAAATCGGTCGATATCCAATAGGTATCGTATCGGGTTTAAGCCGATACGTCTCGGTTTCAACTAAGATTTTATTTTTTAATTGGCCGATTTGTATCTGCCTCGAGCAAACCCATACCTGAGATCTAAAATTTGAATATTATGCATTTAATCACCCTCGATCAAATAAGATTTTTCATTATTATTTTTCTTGAAAAATAATAGTCAGTACTTTCTTTCTTTTTTTGCCTAAAATCATACTCAAAATAAGGCTGCTATTTCGTTAAATTAAAGATGAATTTTTTTTTTTTTTTTGTCTGAAATCTTACCTAAAGTAAGGCTGCTATTTTATTGGAAGAAAGAAAAAAAATTTTGGGAGACAATCAAATCTCTCTTTTCTCTCTCCTCTACAGCTCGATTAATTTGTGCCACAAGTTTCAACAAGTTTCTCTCTTATTTTTTTTATGTCTCTCCCAAGCATTTATTAGGTTGGACCATTAACTCCAACCTCATACAACAACAAACCAAAAAAATTCTCGTTACGAAGGCCAAGTAATTTAATATTACAATACAGATTTAATTATTGTTAGTGAGTCATTGGAGAGTAGAGACATTGTTTAGCGATTTCGTAAGCTTTGTTGAGAATTATTATACCATACTTTGGCCAGTATTGAGAAGGATTATAGCAGACTTGAGATGAAAAATGCACTGCTGGATGGATGGTTAAGATCGTCCAATCAGCATTTATTTTTGGATTACAAATCTTGTGTTATCTACCTCATATCCTGCCACATCGATCTCACAATTAATTAAACACATGAACCACGTATCATACTCTGTGGGCATGCCATTGTACACAATGTGAAGTTCACGACAATGGGTGTCGACCGAGTATAGTTGACAACGGTTAGGTCTAACCAGGTTGAACTGGGTTTCAAATTCAATCACATCTGTGGTACTTGGAAATAGGAGATTCTTGAGTGTAAATCTTCTTATAAAAAGTGAAAATCATACTTCAGACAATAGTTAGGTCTAATCAAGTTGAATCGGATTTCAAGCTCAATCACATCTGGAGCCCTTGGAAATAGGAGAATCTTGAGTGCACATCTTCCTATAAAAAGTGAAAATTATGAAAGTCAAGATTCTTCCACATCCAAGGGCTGTAGGATGTCAAAATCCGATTCAACCTAGTTGGATCCGACTGTGCCCACCTAACACACCGCTTAATATTTGTTAATTATTTTGGCTCGTGTTAATGTTTCTATCACACCATTGTATGTTACAACAATCTCACTTAAATAAAGCAAATATATGTTGACTATTTTAAATCAGAAGATTGAGATTCTATTTTGTCTCAATCTTTTACTTAATAAATCTTGAACTCATAGGTCGCCTATCAGATGGTCAGATTTAGATTTTACGTGGCACAAATTCTAAAAAATGAATGTGATTAATGTACCATTAAACGTAATTTATATTTATTTTTTGAGATTTGTACCACATGTAATGAACATGTCCAATAGCAGACCGATGATATAAAATGTACAGCATGAAAGATTAGGATGAAAAATGATTGCCTTTTTCAGTAAATTAGGATGAAAAATGATTGGCTTTTGAGTTCAAGCTGCCAAAGAATTCATCTTTTTTGAAGTAGGGGTCCTTTGCTTAGGCGAATAAAGTGGTATGATAGTAACCACGTGTCGTCCGCATGTCCTTTTAGTTTTCGTGACGGGTATCCTTATGGGTAGGTCAAATCGCGAAGTTCGGTAGAGTTCAAAAAATGGACGCTTACCTAAAAACTTAAAGGACATGAGGACGACACGTGGCTCTTTCTATACCGCAGTCTGTAGAACAGGATCCTTTGCGATCAGGAACCTTTTTGGCAACACAATATTTTCCTATTTTTAAACAAAGTTTCACATTTTTAAACCGTTGATTACTTTAATTCAGATGATGAGACAAAGGCAGATCTACATAAAATGGTGAGGTCACGCCCCTCTTCCAAAAGTTTTAAAGAAAGTCTTAAAAGGCCACGGCATTGGACGACACATATATTTATTTAAAGGGTCCCTCCAAGCTTTTAATCGTCTGATAGGTTAAGCCACACATATATCTATTTAAAGGCCCCTCCAAGCTTTTAACCGTATGATAGATTAGCCACCATCTCTAGATCTTCTGTGTGAAAAAATGGGATAAAAAATAATCTCTATAGTCTAAATCAAGACAGTTAATATGCTCAAATTGTAATCATTGGTTGTTGAGATCAAATATTAGTTGCAAATACCCGTTTCCTTGATTTAATATAATAAATAAATAAATAATAGCCGTAATAAAATCTAATAAAACATTATTTGCCAGCTATAATTTTAAATACGTATCATACGGTTGCCAATAGTGATAAGTACCCATTTAAAATAGGGTTTTTTTGCATATACCCCTTGCTAATATTATAAGAAACTCCCTTAGTTATGAGTATTTATTCTACAGCCCCTACTTTTGTGTTTCTGTTTCATATAACCCACTGCGGCCCTGTCGTTAATTAGCCGTGAGTTTATGGACTATCACCATTCTAAAAGATCATTCATTCACCTTTATTTACAACTCATGCCATTATAATTTACCACTATTCTAAAATGAGTACCTTTAAATCCACCCACAAAATCTTTTAGTTCACTCACGCTAAAACACATCGACTGCATTGAATCAAATGATGGAGATTGTTTATTGTCCCAATCTTTCATAAGATCGATCTTTAGATCATGGGTGTACCATCAGACGGTCTATTTCTTATTTAATGTGGTACACACCTATAAAAGTGACCTTAATATTAATTTTAAGCATGCACGTGATGTTAAGGTCACTTTTCTGAGATGTGTGCCACGTGAAATAAAACACTGACCGTCTGATGGTACGATCATGATCTCAAGATCCATCGTGTGAAAGATTGGGAGGATAAATGATCTCCATCGTTCGATTCAATTTAATCAACGTGTTTCAGCGTGGGTGAACTTAAAGATTCAGTGGGTGGATTTAAAGGTACTCTTCTAAAAGGCCCTTCATTCACCCATTAGATGGGTGATTCCCCATTAAAGTATGCCAACGTTTGAACGAATACTTAACCAATGGAGGATTTGTGGCAAACGATGCAATTATTCTTTAAAAGAAAACCTTCAATCTACATGTTCCACTCAAAATACCCGTCTCCAATTTCCTATATGATTCAAGACCTATCAAATGAAAGACCAATTGGTATTGACCGATACTTACCGATACAATTTTTTTTCTCAACATTAGCAAATCCTTAGAACCTAGGTTGCCAAACAAGGCTGATTTTATCAATTTATCCTCTAGCTTTGTTTTATTCAAGTGGAGTTTACTAAAAGTGACGTCATAACTCATAATGCAGATTGAGTATTTTTATTGTTGGGTCATCATCGGCGTCATCGACATCAAGAGAACATCAAGTTTATGAAGAGTCTATTGTGTCGAAAACTGGCTCCTTCAACTATCAGGACCCTAAAAATCAGTGAAAACTAAGTTGTCAATGGGTCAGGGCAAGCCAAAATTTGACAACCGGCCGGACTCGAGCCCCTACTTCATTTGACCCGATCCAGTTCAAAACCCTCTTATTTCCTAGACTATGTATAAAATATTGTGTCCATCCAACCTTTTAGTCTACCCCACAGAACCCGAGCTTTAAGGCCCAGTTATGGATTAAAAAAATTCCAAATTCGATTGATTGCTACCATTTAATGAATCATTGGTTATACAATTAATCGGATTCACTATCATATCATCGTTGGTATAATGGTAATCATTATATAATAATGGTGTAGTGTTGTATATTATCATTCTATACAAAAATTTTATTTTTTTATTTTATTTTAGGAATTGGATTGCCTAACCACGTCTACTTCCATCCACCGAATCTTTGAGTTAATCCACGCTAAAACACATTGATTGCATTGAATCAGACGATGGATATCGTTTAGGCATATCATTAGACGATCACTATTTTATTTCGTGGCACACATATCAGAAAAGTGATCTTAACATCATGTACAAGGTTAAAATTAATTTTAAGGTCATTTTTTTGGGTGTGCACCACATGAAATAAAAAATTAATTGTCTGATGGTGCCACCAAGGTCTCAAGATCCATCGTGTGAAAGGTTGGAACAATAAGCGATCTCCATCGTCCGATTTAATGCAGTCAACCGTCTGATGGTGCCACCATGATCTAAAGATCCATCGTGTGAAAGGTTAGGACGATAAACGACCTCCATCGTCCAATTCAATGCAGTCAACTATCTAATTGTGCCACCATAATCTCAAGATACATCGTGTGAAAGGTTGAGACGATAAATGATCTCCATCGTCCGATTCAATGCAGTCAACCGTCTAGTGGTGCCTCCGCGATCTCAAGATCCATCGTGTGAAAGGTTGGGACGATAAATGATCTCCATCGTCCGATTCAACGCAATCAATGTTTGTCAGTGTGGGTGAACTCAAAGATTTGGTGGGTGGATTTAAAACTACCCTTTTTTGTAAGTGAAGGCCTGCCAACTCTAATCACGTGTAGAGGGTGGCAATTTAGTAATTTAATTTTAAAAAGGATAAATATGGTATTTAGTCTATTCTTTAATGGCTGGTTAACCATTTAAAGTTGCATCTATTAAAGAGAGTGTTTTATAAACACAAAAATGCTAACTAGGGGGTTTAGAGCAAATAGCTATAATTGGAGGGGTTATTTGTAATATCAGCATAACTCAGGGGGCTATTTGCAAAAAACCCTTTAAAATGTAGCGCCTCTTTTCTCGCTTCCTCATCTCATACCTACAAAAAATTTCTCTCTCATAACCCACCTATTATAAATAGTCGGATACCTCTTTTCGCGCCTACATAATCTCTTAGGGTGCCTATGTTTGAAACCCTTATACCTGTTGGCTGCTTAGAATTAGACGATCTAAATCGTTTTTCATCTCAATCTTCCACACGATTGATCTTGAGACCATGAACGTACAAAGGAGATCCCAATTCCAAAAATCCCACACGTTCAAAAGATCTCTTACCTATTTATTCTCTCTTACTCAATTTCCTCTTTGGCGAGATTTACAAATCAATAATAATTCTCTACCTTGACACGAAATCTCATGCTATTCAAATAGAGAAAATAAAATCAAGCATTTTCAATTTCAACTTTAAAATTGCCTTCAAATGTGTCTAAGGACGCTAATGCATCCCGAAAGTGTTAAACTACCAATGCACCTAAAAGTACGTGCCACACTGCCAATGCACCCAAAAGTGTCAAACCGCCAATGCACTTAAGTGCGTACCAAATTGTCAATACCAATATACTCGAAAGTATCAAATGTACCCATAGGCTCCACCACACCTGAAAGTGCCAAATTGTGTCTGCAAGGTTATTTGCAGCATCAATCTGCATATCAACAATAGTGACTGCTCTACCTAGCAGTGCTTCTTGGTAATTAGTGCCCTTCATCACGTACTATTTTTATCTTTCGCAAAACACAACCGATTTGTGCCACAAGTCTGTCGATTAATCTTGTCTCAATTTTTTTTTGTCACATCTAACCCTTCATACAACCAATCGTAAAAATCACTAATAACAAGCGAAAATTTCTCGCAGAAGTAAAACGATGCCCAAATCGAAACTTAGGCTTTGATACCAATTGTTGTGCAAAAACTCCTAAATAGTCTTTGCACTTACAATTTCGTTAATGACTTTCATGTGTGGAGAAAATAATCAATAATCAAATAATAATTATCTCAAGAAGGCAGAAAGATAAAGAGATCACACCACCAACAAGAAGAACAAGATTTACGTGATTCGGTCTAAACCTACATCTACGGGTAGTCAAATAAAGTATTTTCACTATCAAGAAAAAGATGCACAAAGGCTACAAACAATGGAGATTGTATTCTCCAATCTTACTCAACACAAAAGAACCACAAAGATCTCAACACAAATACAAAACCTGAAAGTCCAAAACAAATACCAAGATTCTCCCAAACAATTACTCAAGTGCACCCTCACCAAAACCCAACAAAAGAGTCACACAATCAAAACAAATCTCAAGCCCTCTACATAAGAGAGACCCAAAAAACCCTAGATAGGTTTTCCAAAGGAATGCCCTTTTTTCCAAAACCCTCATTTTCAAATCCAAGATTCAAGCCACAAAAACCCAAGTTTTTCTCTCTCTAACTCATGGGCACAAAGGAGATCCCAATTCCAAAAAACCTCATACATTCAAAATATTTCTCACCTATTTATTCTTTCTCACTCACCAATTATAACTTACCTATTATTCTTACCTAATTTCCTATTTAGACTAGGACTCTTCTTTCTCTTTGTTTTCTAATTTTAGAGAATAGTACAAGTTTTTAATTCAAATTGAGTTCCTACTTTCACACACTTATTGTCTTCTATTTTATCTAAACCCAAAATAAGAAAGGTCAAACTAAAATAACTTGGGTCAACTTATTTAACTCAAAACGAGCCAAAATCCAATAGAGTTGACAAAAACTTGTTAGTGATGAGGAGTTTTCTCTCTCGAGATAAACATATATGAACCTTTCATTAATTACTACTTTTTTTTACTTTAATATCAGCTATATCCGATACATAGTCTCCGATATGTATTAAATGAGGCTCGATGATACAATATACACTCCTAATTTTATAAAGGGTTAAAATATCGTGTCATTTTTGCCTAATATATTTGGGATCCGACTAAGAAAAAATACCAAAAATGTTCCTTTCGCAAAAAGATTTTATTATCTATTATTTAAAAAATAAAAAAGGCGCTTAAATATCGAGTGTTTTGGCCAATACGTATCTGATATTTCAAATATATATATCCGCCTGGGACGCAGCCGATGTGTCGATATATCTCGGACTTTAAATCAAAGAAAAATTAAAACTGATAGTTGCTTTTTAGTGATTGAGATACTTATCTTTTAAAAACGTTAGCAATATTAATAAATTTTTAATTACTACTATTTATTTTTTAATTTAATAATATTAAAATATATTTTTTTAAAATTAATATTTATTAAAAATGAAAAAATATATAAATAATTTAAAATAATAAAAAATATCACTAAATAATTAAAATATAAAATATATTTGATATGTTAGAAATTCAAGCCACACTAACAAACTCCCAATCGCGATGAATGCGAAAAAATAAGATGCAAGAGCACAATCACATACAACACAAGATTTACGTGGTTCACTCAATCAAGGGTTACGCCCATGAGAGTATATGTACTATTTATGAACGTTTACAATGCACATACTCTCTTCTTTCTAGTATACTCTCAAACAAGATCAAATACGATCTTCAACAATTAACCCATTGTTAAATCAAGGACGCGGTCCTTTAAAGAACAGAGAAGAGATCTGCCGAAATATAGCAACGATTCCGACACAAAAACGACTTCAATCGGAGCTTCAATCCCCAATCAATTCTTCAATACCTTGCTTCTCCAAAGTATTCACCAAAATTTTTCCCTATTGAAAAACTCTCTTCCCAAGCTTCCAATTCATTCATGAACTTTCCCTTTATATAAAAGTTTCAAATCCTACTTCTATTCCAAGATAAATTGCTCAAAAAACGAAATTTGCACATAACTTCGACGTCGCCGGGTTGTTCGAGTGACATCAACCCAAAAGTTTTCCCTTACAAAAGTGCTCAGGTCGCTCGAGCAAAAATCAAAATCACTCGAGCGATTTCTACGAGTAAAAATTCATCTTTCGGAGTGCTCACCTCACTCGAGTGATCCAACGTTGGGGTTTAAATCTATTACAATATGATAGGGGCCGATATGGCCTAATAGGGGCCAATATGACCCCAAATGGGCCGATATAACTAGATAATTGACCCTATATCGAATCGGGGGTAATATCGTATCAGGTGGGGGCAAACCTAATACGTATCGTTGGATATATATTGATATGTCTGAGGTTTAAATTTATCAATTAAGCTCTAAATATTTGTATTTTGCTGATCTCACACTATTCATGACATGTATGTTTGATCTAGATCTTAATAGGCATTTCAACCAAACAATACATTTAATCGAAACCATTGGCCTAGTGCACTTTTATTTCAACCATTAAAAAAATATGTACAACAATACATTTGAGACTGCGTTGGTCAGAAGGTTCAGATCCTTTATGCAATTATTTTAGATTGCATGGATTAGATGGTCCAATTAATCTATTAGATTGAAGAAAGATGTGCACCATGTTATTCAAATAGAGTATGATTGATCAAGATTCTTGGTCGAAGGGCTAAGATTCTTGTCCCATCGATCAAAATTCTTGGCTGATTGTTCAAGATTCCTATCTGGTTCTTGGCCAGGAATGTTGACCAATCGGCCGGGGAATTCTGATCGATGAACAAGAAATCCTTATCTATCAGCCAACTAGACTTTGTGGTAAGACCTCAACATTTCAATCACGTGGTGCACATCTTTCATCAATTCATGCTATCTAAGATGATTGCTTAAAGGATCTGAACCATCTGATCAATGCATTGTAAAATTTTAATGGTTGAAATTGAACTGCACTGTTCGTTCACGAGTCAATGACGGTCTAACAGCTTGAACCGGCTTCTAACGGTTTGGTTCTTGGTCCGTTTATTAAATCGGTGATGGGTTGTGTTCTGACGGGTAGAGCTCTCAATGGGCCGAATTAAGGCCGGATTGGGGTTCAATCCAG
This sequence comes from Chloranthus sessilifolius, assembly GCA_021018995.1. Taxonomy (NCBI): domain Eukaryota; kingdom Viridiplantae; phylum Streptophyta; class Magnoliopsida; order Chloranthales; family Chloranthaceae; genus Chloranthus; species Chloranthus sessilifolius. Next base: position 49,315,504 of record CM037584.1, on the reverse strand, counting down.
CCCTAACCTATCCAGGTCGGGTTCCCAATTTTTTTATTTCGGCTCTAACTTTCAAGACTGATGTACTCATTGACGGCTCTTTACTTAGTGTATTTTGACTTTTTTTTTATTTTTTAATAAAATTTGGTTGGGCTATTTTTTTGGGGCTACTTTCGGAGTTATTTTTTATAATAAAAATTTGGTTGAATTATTTTTTTTCTAATAAAAGTTTGAAGAAGATTAAAATTTTAATTAAATAATTATATTACCATTATAGAGGCTAAAGTACATATTTTTATTCAAATATTTTATTTTAATTTATTACATAACGGTTATAATGGACAACGATTGCTTGAAAATCTATTAACAAGCCATCCGAGTTGTGTAGCTAAAAAGCTATACAACGGTTGCTTCAAAATAAATTAAGCCATCTAATTTTTCCAACTAAAAAATATATACCAAGGTTTTTGTGCTTTTGACTTAAATGCTCTAAATTTAAACCCTTCAACGTTAATCTCAAGGCATTTAACTAAATCATATTTAATTATAGAAAAAATATTATAATTTTAAATATATATATAATATCCGGGCTGGGTGCGGGCCGGATGTTACAATACTCAACCCAAGTCAGGCCTAGATTTATCCGGATTTCAACATACTTAGCTCGATCCGAATATTGAGCCGGATTTACTTAATAAAAAATACCATTTTTTTTTAGTCCGAGTTGGCCCGGTCCATTGAGAGGCCTACTCACGTGTGAGGGGCTTCATGACAACATCACATAAGGAGCCAGTTAGCTAGCTGCGCAACAAAATCACATCAAAACTGGCCTTGAAATCCGTGGTCTTTAACGATGACGACATTCACCGTTCCGAGGTCCCAAATACGTTATTCAGTGCCTAAAAGGGTTTAGAATTGCGTTATGTAATAGTTCATAAGGAAAGGGTATTTCGGTCATGAAACCGATAAAAGAATCTTTGACCAAAGCGAGCAAAATGGAACACATAAGTTACCGAAGAGACAGCCTTAAGCTCCGGAACGCAGTTCGGAGTTGTCCCGAAGTCACCTAATCACACAAACCTCACCAGGACGAAGACCAAGGAAGACGCCCCTCCCGCCCCGCACCCCCCCCTAGCGTAAGTTAGCCAACTGCTCCCTCTGGTTTTCGAGCCGTCGTTTTGGAATCCCTCCTCGCTATCCTAATCCTCCCTGTAAGTTCTCTTTCCTCCTTTTCAACTCTCCGATCCGCTATCTTCTCTGCCTCATCTATATATCTTCTGTTTGTTATGCTTTCTTGATCCCTATATTTCCTAATCACTTTGTTACATCGTGCTGTTGTAATATGTGTTTAACTCCGAATCCTTTCTCTTCCCTAAAACATCGATCTTCCAGCTGAAATTTAGCAGTATTTCAGGACTTCTGGATCTGGGAGAAGAGAGATGGAGAACGAGACACACGTTAAGCTTCTGGTGCCGGAGAGAGAAGAAGAGGAGGAGAGTTTGTATAGGAAGATTTTGACGGAAAACAAGAAGCTTTGGATCGTATCAGGTCCCGCTATTTTCACGAGATTCACGTCGTTTGGGATCACCGTTATCACTCAGGCTTTTATCGGCCATGTGGGATCGACGGAGCTTGCCGCCTACGCTCTAGTCTCCACCGTTCTGTTGAGATTCGCTAACGGAATACTGGTAAGTGTTATTTTCCGTTACTCGATTCGCGCGTCTGATCGAATTCCTTCTACCGAAAATTTTGGGCTTCTTCTAGGTGTTTAGATCAGCAATATTTCTCATATATCTTAGGTAGATTTAGATGAATCTAACACCGCTGTTTTAAACACATCCTGCTTCATTTCACATCATAGATCGGTGGTGTGAGATTTACTGCTATTCTTGAGGTACATGGCACAAAGACTTCCTTTGGTGTATTATAATTATTTTCCAGACTACGAAGTAGAAAGTGTCAAAAAAATCGAGAGCCACTCACAATTTGAGTTGGGGATGAGGTTTGCTCAATCAATTGGACCCGACCAAAGCCCAAATCTGGGTGCGGTTGATCTGTAAATCCGTAAATGTAGTTGTTAAGTGACGCAAATACCCTTAATAATCAAAAGGTCTAAGCAAAACTCTATTATGTTGCTATATATTTTATACATAATAATATAATATTAGGCGGCGGCGCTGGGCATGTGCAGTGGTTTAGAGGCTTAGGGCCGGCTGATCTTTCGCACATGAAACTCGGGTCTCGTTAAATAAGAATATGCATAAGGCGCATAGCCGCATACCAGGTGCACGATTCATAATTTGAGATGTGTGTGAGAGAGGCGTGAGATAACCAAAGAATTTAGAATTTGTGTAAACTCTTGATCAGACGGTGAGAATAGCATAATTTTGTTGGCTCTTTCGCTTGATCACATTTACTAGTGTTGGACATATTACCTCGTGTTTCCAATGAATGCCCCACATGTGTACCAAACACCAATTCGTTTAATAATTGGATTGGGTCTTGGACAACGTGTGAAACTGTAGTCACAATTCACAAATTCTTCGGAATTTGCTTTTGCTGTATTTTTAATACTGTTGCTGCATGGTATTTAGCATGTTTACCTCACTGATACCACGCAGCGTCCAACATATTGCCATTTACCAAAAAGGACTCCCCCTGTAAAACTCACTTAACCTGTCATGTTGCTTAGATAACTTAACGAAATTCATATTTTCTCATAATTTGTTTTTACAACCTGAGCATCCGGCCCTTTTAGAGCACCTGCCTAATCTTAATGGCACATGTACATCCCAAATTAGCACATGTCGGTCAGAATGGGATAAAAATCTCTAGGGTGGCTTCAAGGGAAAGCATATAAAAAAAATAAATCTCTAGGGTGGCTTCAAGGGAAAACATATAAAAAAATAAATGTCCTTTTCACCATAAAATTAGCTCATAAATTTCATTTTTTTGTAAAACATTGAGCCATTATTTATTGATTAATAATTTTGCAAGCAATACTTAAGCTTTACTAGCAATACCCACCTCATGAGTAAAAAAAAGGATATTACGTGAACGAACTAATTGTAAAAAATAAAGTCGTTTGAGGGATATTGTTGGCTTTCCCAGTAATATCACCCCTGTACAGCGTATTGAACGCTCACCCAATTAATGCATGTTGGTGTAGTCAATTAGCACTTTGTCCTCAACAAATATATCTTACATTTTTATAGTTTGGTCTTTATAAAAAAAAGAGCGCCATGTGCCATTTTTTATCACCAAAAAATCAAATACCGATTTTTCTTCAGGAATAGTTCCCTTACGTACTTGAAACAAATAGCCATGCATATCTATATATTCTTTGGCCAAATTTTGATCGGACCAGAATTGTCTGACCAAATCTTCTATATATAGAGTACCTCTAAATGCGCCCATCCGTTCTCCGAGAGCGCTCATGTCCCAGAACTCATGAAAACTATTGATTCCTTTGAATGAGATGATGGAGATCACTTTTCATACCTATCTTTCACAAAGTAGATCTTCAGATCATGGCTCACCTATTAGACGGCCAATTTTTTATTTCATGTGTCACAAAACCCAAAAAATGCTTTTGAAACCTATGGCACACATCACGCTTGTGATTTGGCTATTTTTTTGGATCTATGACAGGTTGAATCACAAACTGAAAGTTTGATAGGTGCACCATGATCTTAAGATCAATTGAGTGAAAGATATGGGTGAAAAATGATGTGGCACGCTTAGAGGTACCCTTATATATATATATATATATATATATATATATATATATATATATATATATATTTCTTATCAAATGACCATAACTTAAAATAGTGATTTCAGCTCCTTAGAGTTCCAATTTTAACAAATGACATGTCAATTTTGATCTATTCGACGAAACTTATCTAATGAACCTATTTTTGAGAATGTTAAAGTGCTAAAAAATTGGCGAGAGGAAGATTCAATGACGGTTAAAATAATAAAAAATATTAAAATATTATTAGTTGAATTACTTGACCAGTCGGATACGTTCTATTATTTAACTTTTCCCTTTTTGTGTTGCATTTTTTTTTTAATATAATATATATTTTTATTAATTTGTTAGTTGTATTTTCAAATTATAAACAATAAAATGAAATATAGAGATATATGTAATCTAAAAGTAATGATTATTCTTTTATTTGTAAAAAATTAAAAATTGTGACAATAATTTTTTTTTGAAGATTAATATGAAAGAGGGGCTCATTTTAAGAACTTGCCTTGGGCCCCAAAATCTCATGGCCACCCTTAGACCCAAAATTTCAGGCCGGCCCTGGACACGTACATGAAGAATGTATGCGATTATTGGTCTTTTGGGGCACATTTTCATAATTAAATTATTTTTTCGACAATAAAAACATAGATAGAGAACGTTTTCTCACTTTTCTCTTATTATTCAAAGAAATAACTCTCAATTTGATTTGAATATAATAGGCTTAAATTAAAATCAAAACTAATAAAAATTCAGCTTTACGCTTGGAAAGAATTTTATTCAACGGTTGGGGACTCGGGAGACACAAGAGTGAAAGGGAAATAGCTGCTCAATAGTATTTCCTAGAAATTATTCATAAAAAAAAAAACAAAGTATTAAATATGAATTATAATTACAACGTTGACGAAAATACCCTCCCTATACACGGCCCCCATAAGTCATAAATCATTAAGTTCGTTAAAGGTTACTTTGGTTATTTGATAAGAACGTTCCATTTGCGGCCTGACAGCACCATCTCTGTCCTGTGCAGTTGGGCATGGCTAGTGCACTTGAAACTCTATGCGGTCAAGCATACGGGTCGAGACAATATAGCATGATGGGCATATACCTACAAAGATCATGGATCGTACTCACAATCTGCACCGTCATTCTCCTCCCGGTCTTCATTTTCGCTACACCCCTGCTGCGTCTGGTGGGCCAAGAGGAAGAAATCGCAGCAATGGCGGGCACCATCTCATTTTGGTTCATACCCATTAACTTCTCATACATCTTCACCTTCACGCTCCAGATGTACCTACAGGCACAGAGCAAGAACATTGTAGTCGCGTACACGGCCGCAGTCGCGTTCGGGCTCCACGTCCTCTTTTCCTGGCTCTCCACTACCTGGGGATGGGGCGTTGGTGGCTTGATGGGATCCATGAATTTGGCCTTATGGATTTCAATTCTCGGGCAGCTGTTGTATGTGTTTTGTGGAGGATGCCGTGACACGTGGACTGGATTCTCTCGAACAGCTTTCAGCGATCTATGGCCAGTTATCAAGCTCTCCATGTCCTCCGGTGTCATGCTCTGGTACGGCCTTCCGTTTTTTATTCCTTTTTATAATTTAGTAGCTAACAAGTTAGCTGCGCACTACCCCTACAGTAAGGGCAGTGCACGGGTCAATCTTAATCTCCAGAAGATTTTACGTAGTATGATGGAAGGATACGCCCAACCCGTACACCGCTCTTTCTGTACGGGTTGGGCGTATGCTTTAAATAAAAGCTGTCAACTGACAATGCCTCAGCTGACTCGTCAAATCACATTGGTACGGAACAAAAAGTAGGTTTTTTTTGAAAATTTTTTTTTATAAAAGAATGATTTCATATTACCGTAGTTAAGATTTCGTTCAGCCTATGCAATGTGCCGTTTTCTGCTTTCTCATCCATGCCCGTAGTTAAGATTAGGTTCAGCCTATGCAATGTGCCGTTTTCTGCTTTCTCATCCATGCCACTGAAGTCTATGGGCCGTGTACCTTCTAAACATTGTTCAAAAAATGGACTCTCCCAACAGACATCATAGGTTACCAAGCTCCTGTATAACCATATGAGTCTGCACTTGATGCACCTTATGATCGCAAAAGGTGTTTTGAGATCCATCATCCATGAAGAGGTAGGAAATATTCTATTCCTATGTGCGGTGTTTCTTAAAACGGGCAAAATGTGGTCAAATGAAATCAAAAAAATGTCGCACGTGCTTTTGGTAAGAGGGCTAGGTGACTTAGAACTAAGGATCAAAATAGCAGTTTTATTTTTGGTGTTGGAGATAGACCCAAATTTCAGTTAAAATTATGGTTTCGGTGGGTAGTGGGGACTGAAACCGAAACGATTTTTGGCCAATAATTTGACTTATTGGATGAAATTTTGAGCCATGCTAGTACTCGGTTAAATTTCATCTCAAATTAAGATTGGAAAATTATAAAAGGAGGACATATCTTTTGAGGACAAAGTGTAGGCGGTTGATGAGGCTAATTGCACCAACTTACATTAATTGAGCCTTACGGCCCCTACCACACTTGTAGCCAATTGCGTAGCCACATATCATTAGCTGCCTATACTTTATCTCCATAACATTTGTCCTCCATTTAAGACCATCCATTAAGATTGGGCTAGACTAATATGACTTCTCGTATGACTATGGATAAAATTTTGTCCGATACTAATTTGTATCAGACGATACGTATTGGTACTGGAAAAAGCCAAATGATACATTTAATGTATCGTCCGTATCGGTTCGATACCGATATGCATGGGTCAAAATACCGGAAATCCGATACGTATTGTCCTGACCTCCAGGACGATACGTACCGGGTATCGTCCGATACATTCAATGTATCGGCGATACATCGAATGTATCGGTTTGATACATTCAAAAAATCGATTTTTTGAAAAAAATTTCAGAAAATCCCAAAAAATCTGAAAAATTATATTTATTTATTATGTATTTATTTTAACTATTTTTGCTTTTATTTTTGACTTATTTGATGCATTATTTAGATGAATATATAAGTAAGATGCCTATTTTGTAACTTAACCCAAGTCACATGCCTATTTTGTAACTTATTTTTGACTTAAGATCACATTTTTTACTTAATGTAATAGATCTTCTAACATTATGTTCGACCAGCTGATCGCATGCCTATTTTATTAACAATATTTCATAATTTGATCGACGCAGACACGCAGTCACGTATAAACTAAATTACAATGTATATTGACAAAAATAAATTATATATTGTCAAAAATAATAGCTATATTGATAAAAATAAATTTAATTGTACATGAAAAATTTACTTTAGAGCCACATTGAATTTCGTGGTGGTTCTTGGCCCTCATGATCATCGTCATCATCGGTGCGCGAGTTTTTCGGTCTTTGCCTATAATATTGTCCATATTTATACCCATGATTATATGTGCCCTCTTGAAACTGAGGCTGTAGCAACGAATATGGCTCAGTGTAGTACGTAAAGGCCGGTCCTCCAAAAATCTGACCAACGAAGTCATATGGCACCGGGTAAGTTTGTTGTGGCTGGTAGTATGGGTTACTAGTTGTTGAATATTCGATATTTTGTAAACTGAATCCCCCGAAGCTATAAGTCATATAACTCATATCCGTATCATCTTGTGGTGGTGGTGGTGGTGTTTGATATGATCCCGACGCTCCTCTTCCTTCAACCCCTCCCATTCTAAATGTAGGAGTGTCGAACTGTGTTAACGGCGTCGAGTTATCGTCCCATGCCGCCATATCTCTATAAGGATAAGAGGTACCAGCATCCTCCCCTCCACCACTAGTGCCAACATCTCCTCCACCATCATCCTCACCACTCCGATCATCACTACCGGGCTGCGTTTCGTCATCAGATCCAACCACTAAATGACGATTTAATCTTCTTTTTCGCCTCGGTGGTTGGGAAGCCTGCTGCTCCGCTACTCTTTCAGCATTGTCCAGCCATTCAGTGCTCTCACTATCCAAGACTGGCTCTTCTCTCTCTTCGATCCATTCATTCAAAGGGTCATCCTCCTCGAATATATAATCCAACTGGACAGGATCAAAATAATCACCGTCTGCAAGGTAGAATATGATAGATGAATTAGTATAATATGTAAGTAAGACTTCATATAATTGAGGATCTAAGACTTCATGTAATTGCCTACCACGGTTGGTCCTCTGTATATTCCTGACCCTTAATCGCATGTTGTAGTGGCAGTAGACTAACTTTTTCAATCGGTCCATAGTTAGTCTATTCCTTGTCTTAGTATGAATGAGAGAAAGTGCTCCAATTTCGCTCGCAGTTAGACGAGGAACACGTTTGCGATAATACCCTCATTGCTACTCGCCTCAATATCGGATCATCACTTCCATAATACATCCACCAATCAGTGAGTTTGTCGTGTTTAATTTGGGATTGCGCCAACGGGGTCTCAAATGACCCATGTCTCTTGCGAAACATGTCAATCTATAAAGATGAAACACAGTAAGACACATATTAATAAATAGATGATAATATCACATGACATTTGACTTATTACTTATAAGGTATGATACTATGATCACTTACATCTCTTATGGCTTGGCCTTGGTCCGCCAACTTAGGGAGCATTCTTTGGATTACATTGAGCAAACCGGTATACATTTCATCAGTGTCACTCAGCTCGAAGCTTCGCGTATACTGGAAGGCTGGATTCAAGTAGTGTGCTACACATCAAATATAAGCAATTTCATCAGTATATGAAAATAATGAATAAATAAATAAAAATCACTACATAATTGTGCAACATGTTATACCTGCTGCATGCAAGTACTGGTGAAATTGTGCATCCCACTTTTTGTCGATAATTGCCCAGTATCGTTTATATTTTGTAGGGCATTTGGTTTTTATAGCCAATTTTGCCTTATCCATTGACTGATAAACGTATCCCATCGTTGATTTGTCATCACCATCAACCAATCTCTTGCACCAACGGGGTAGTGACGGCGATCAGGTGATCGACATACGCCCCAAATCATGCGTCAGAGATCGTCAAGAACTCCAAACTCTAAGCTAGTCTCTTCGCTCGTGGGAGTCCTATTTCATGTTGATTCCATTCTTCCGACGATACCATGCTTTTCAGCTCACGCCTATATCTAGCCAAACTTTGTAGGGCTAAGAACTGTGTTGCAAGACGTGTAATCGCAGGTCGAACCAACTCATTGTTCGTGAATGCTCTCATTAAATTGACCAGCTTGTCACTGTTGTACAGGTAGGAAGTAATCGTTTTTCCCTTTTGAATAATTGTCCGTGCCTTGCTTCTCTTTCTTAAATCCTCAAGAATGAGGTCCACGCAATGTGCGGCACACGGGGTCCAGTACAGGTGACGTCTCTTCGCCATTAGTTTTAATCCAGCGGCTTTGTAGTTTATCGCATTGTCTGTTACCACCTGCACAACCCGCTGCTCTCCAACCTCATGAACTATCATATCCATTAGTTTAAAGAGGTAGTCAACAATCTTTACGTGTCTAGAAGCATCAACTGATTTCAAAAATACTGTCCCGACATCGCTGTAAACCAAAAAGTTTATCAAACTCTTCTTTGTGGGACTAGTCCATCCATCGCACATAATTGTGCAACCTCTCTCATCCCATACATCCTCAAAGCTTTGTACATAGGCAGTTATCTCATCGTACTCATCTGTTAGTAAGGGCCCAGATATCTCATATGGAGAAGGCTTTTTAACTCCTTGACCAACTTCTGCACTTGTATCAATCATGCTTTTGAAGTACGACGAGTCTGCTACTTGGCTCGGAATGTGGTTGTATATAAAAAACTTGACAATGGATTTTTTAAGCTTCTTCCCCATTTTTGTAAGTGGGATTGCACTCAATTTGATTTGTTTGGAGCTTTCAGTGCGATACATGAATGGATCTATGGGTCAGAGACTACTCTAGTAGATCGGACCTATAATCCTCCCAGATGTCGACTCACGCAAACATCATCCTCAACAACATATGGCCTATGACTAGATCCACCACCGGTAGCAGGCATGGATGGGCCCCTCAACCTGGACCGAAACCGATAATCGGCTTCTTCCTGATCTCGCCGCTGTTGTGCTTCTCTGGCACTCTCTCTCTCATAGCTCTCGCTATCTGCTCATCCTCAGGTGCAGCTGATGTAAACTCTGGATCTGGCCTCCCGATTCTCTCATACATTTTCCTATCACGATCGACTTCAGCTTTTTTCTTTCCCTTTGCCGCTTGTAAACTAGCTCTGATATTTTCTTTTACCTCTCTGGGTACACTGGGACACCCTCTTGTCTCTCCCTTTATATGAGCCAGATGCTCCTTTAACCGTGTGATACTTCCTCTCAGCAGTTTTTTTCCACAAAGCTTACATTATATCTGAAGTCTATTACCATCTATTGATGTACCATATTGTCACGCTGGATCTGTCGAACGTACCATATTTATTTATTTCACCTGCATGAATGAGCAAACGATTGCATTAAAGTAAACATCTAATTTACACTTGAAAATAAAATTTATTTTTTAATTATTGCTATTTTAAAAATATTAGATTATATTTTATTAAATTTATTTGATATTATTCTAATTTTTATAAAATTTAGATTACATTTGAATTTTTATTTTATATTATTCTAATTTTTAAAAGATTAGATTATATTTTACGAAATTTATTTGATATTATTATAATTTTTGAATATTTATTTGATATTATTATAATTTATAAATATTTATTTGATATTATTTTTATTTTTGAATATTTATTTGATATTATTATAATTTTTGAAAATTTATTCCATATTATTCGAATATTTTATGGGGCATATCTCATAATATTAATTATTTTAATTATATGTGACGGTCACATATAATCAATATGGGTCACATATAATTAAATTTATTATGAAAATTAATATGGGTCACATATAATTTAATATGCAACCTATAAATTTAATTATATGTGACCCATATTAATTTTAAGTTTAAATTATATGTGACCCATATTGACCCCATTATTTTATTAATTATATGTGACCCATATTGATTACATGTGACCCTTAATTATAATGATTTATATTATTTTTGACCCATCAATTTAAATATTTTAAATTGGGTCACATATAATTATTTTTGACCCATTATTTATATTATTTTTAATTAATTTAAATAATTTAAATTAATTTTCCCCTCTTCTTAATTTAAATAATTTAAATAATTTAATTATTTTAAATAATATTAATTATTTTAAATAATTAATATTATAGGTAAATGATAAAATTTAAAGGTAGATCTACCTAATTTAAGGATAGATCTACACTTATATAAGGTAGATCTACCCTTAAATTAGGTAGATCTACATTTATTTAAGGTAGATTTATACTTATTTAAGGTAGATCTACTCTTAAATAATGTAGATCTACACTTATTTAAGGTAGATCTACCCTTAAATTAGGTAGATCTATCTTATTTTAGTATTTAAAATGATTGTAAAATAATAAACATGTACCTTCCACGTTGATCCCGTGATTTTTTGTGCGATTTGACGCTGATTTAGGGTGCAAATAACCCAAAAATGTGAGAGGAAGAAGAGAGGAAGAAGCAAAGCGGAAAATAAGAAAAAAATAAGGGAAACCCGACCCTTTAGTCGGGTCAAAGGGTGGGGCCTACCGATATTTTAAAATTATCAGACGATAATTTTAAATTATCGTTCGTATCGGACGATAATTTCGTCCTTTTTTTAAATTTTCACCTTTACTCAAATTATCAGACGATAATTATCGTCCGATACGGACGATACGAAATTGGGCGATAATTTGCCTATTTTATACAAGATACGATACATACCCTATATATCGTACCGTTGACTTTCAAAATCGATACGTATTGATATCGGACGATATTTTGACCCATGCCGATACATATCGTCCTATATGGATTGATTTTGAACTCCGACGACACGGACCGATTTTCTGGCATTTTGATCCGTGCATATGACCATATTCTAGTGTAAGGGTAGCGGTAAGGGCAGGAGGGGACTTGGTACTATGCAATGTGTTGTAAGTCGTATCACTAATTTATACATAAGGGCAGCAGGGGACTTGGTACCGTGCAATGTGTCGTAAGTCGTATTTATATATATATATGGAAAAAGAATTTACGACTCATCAGTTAATTTATTGTGATCTACCCAAAAGCTTTTTAAGAAAAGTTTTGTTTTTATAAAAGCGTTTGTATAAAAACTTTCTTATAAAAGCCCATTGTACCCGTGAGCTTTTATGAAAATGATATGGGGTGGGCCCCATCATGTTTCCGTGTTCTGATTGTCTTGTTAAATGAAATCTCTCAACGGTATACACAATGTATTATATTTGCGGTTTCTATATATAAACTATAAACAGATACTATTAAAATACCAAGAAATAGGAATGATGCACAGTCACACACCAGCAAAAGTATGTGGCCGGCACGAAAGCACGTGTGACATGCCTGGGAGCAAGTATATGGGTGCATCTAGTAATTATAATTGTAGGACTAAAACGAAAAGAAATAAAGACATTGTAAAGATAACAGTCAATATAGACTTTAGCGTTCTGACATTTTTTCTTTGTTGTATTTTGTATTTTTTTATTGGAAAGGAAGCGTTCTGACATTTTGATATGCTGGAAAGTTATTGTAAAGTTGTTGACCGTGGTCCACTATTAAGATGGCTGGGGGCATATTGGTAAAAGTAAATTAGAGTACCGACGATAATAGGTGGCCCCCAAAGGATTATCTAAATATCGTGGTTAGGTGTGATAGTGTGAACAGGACCGAGATTCGTAAATCGCGTCGTTTTCTTAGAGAGCCAATTAATAATTTGTTTATGCTTTTCCATGAAAATATAATCAAACCTTGATCCAAGCGCCAAACACCCATTCAGATCTTCCTCACAAAAAAAGATGATAATATTTGACAGAATAAAATGAGTGGCTCCATGATTTAAAATTTCGATTTCCATCAGCGCCGAAACAATAACACTAAGAAATCGGGTCAAAATATTGGAAGTTTTCAGCCGATAACTTTAAATTATCAGCTGATAATTTGCTAATCACAAAATTATCGGCCCATAATTTCAAGACCATATTTAGGGTTTTTTACAAAAAAATTTTTTTTTCTCTAAACTCACTTCTTTCTACTGTTAAAAAAAACCCTTAACCCATAAAACATGAGACTTATTTTTCTCTGAATTTTTGAACCATAAAACATGAGATTCCTTTTATCTTCATATCCTTCATCTTCATCTTAACCTCTCTAGAAGCAAAAGAAGAAGAAATTCATTTCTTCTCATCAACTTCTTCGCAATTCGTCGGAATCCGTGGAACCCCAATCGTCTCTGCCCCATAACAATCTGAGATCGTTGTCTCAGACACGGGCAATTTCCCATTAGCTCTTAGTTCTCTTTTTTAACTCTATTTTTTATTTTTTATATTTTATTGTTTTGCGATTTGACAATGACTGAATTTTATGTCTCTTTTATCAACAGCTGTCACCAAGTGGTGGTGGCAATCTCTCTCCAGCCTCCACCATTCACCCCCACCCTTTTAACTTATTAACAACAATTCGGCCAATCCCGAAATCAATACCGAGACTGACAATTTGATCCTTGGTGCAGCCTATAAATCTTATGTGATTCATAAGGGTGTTACCCTAGAAATTTTGTAAGCTGCAAATAATAAAACTTTAGTAAAGAGCCGCATAGAAATGCATCCGGGATACAACCTTAGAAGGCTGCACCCGGATGTCAAATCGCTTTTTTTTTTTTAACAGGGTATTCAGCCTACATGCAATATTTGCACATTACATGTGCTAGTCAGTAGGGATAAATTTTTACAAGAGGTAAGATTCAAACTTAGAACCTCCACTTTTTATATGGCCTTTGACAATTACAAATCATAGGTTGAAGACCGTGTTTTTTATCTATCTTTTGCATGAAAGACATTTATCAAGACACCTATTAGATAATATACATGTTAATTTTCATAAAACACACATCTTTAAAAGTGACTCGGAACCAAAAAGGTATTAGCCCAGGTAGTACCCTCCCTCCAATGTAAGGGAGGAGGTCATCCTTTACGCTGTTTCTCACCCTTGTCTTTATAAGGTGTGGATTGGGTTCTGTTAGTTAACCCTCACCACTGTAGTTGATACTCTCTCACGCTGTTCCCCAACTGTCATATATGTATGCATGCCTGTTTCTCGATTCTTGAGACTGTTTTAGCCTAAATTAGCTGTATCAAAAAAAAAAAGTGACTCTGATTATTTGGTCAACCTACACTCACGCTGATCACTTAATAGTTAATACTAACTCATTACTGCTTAACTACTACTAAATATCTTCTCATTCGACACTAGCTACTATTAATAAAACCCAAGTAGCTAAGGGCATCTGCAAGAGATCTATCAAAGCTAGCCGCTTGATGACAGAGACTCAAACGGCTAATTTTGGGATATCCGTCCAATAATGAGCAAGTCCAACGATTATCCTATATCTACGTGTAAATGGGATACCACTATTGATATCCCAAATTTTAAATAAATGTATATTGTTATTTAATTTGAAATATATTGAATAATTTTTTCTTATAGTTTTATAAATAGTATAATTTTTATTTATTAAAAGAGTAAAATTTAAGATACATTGCTGGAGTTCATATCCTGGATATGCTCTAAATTTAGGATACCCGCGGCATAAATGGGATTTCAAATATGTACCTCTTGGAGATGCTCTGCTTACCTAACTTCGTCTCTGTCTTCTCACGTGCCAAAAGCTAGTCATATAAGTGAAATCAGGTCCGAAGACAGCAGAAACCATAAAAAATTAACTGAGTCTTGGATCACTCACATGAATGGTCCATACGCATTTAATGAACTATATTTTTATAATAATATTTTGAACGGTGGGCCGCTATTGACTCTAAGCCATTCGGCCGGGGTTGGAAAGTTGAAATTTAATTGGCTTCCACACATGGTTTAGTTAGGATTTTAGGTATGGCGTAAAGACACGTTGCAAACTTGGAATATAATAATAAAATATGTTATACAATATTTAATAATGGGAAATTTTTTAAAATCTCTCCATTTAAACTTACTTTTTTTAATTTACCATATATTTTTGTAAATATTTAATAAATCCTTTCATTTAAAACGTATCTAAATTTCGCCTCCGCCATAAATAATATTAAAGTGGATAGTTATGGTTGAGGGAGAATTTAAATAACTAAATTTTAAGTAAAAGATTTATTAGACATTCGTTAGTCAACATTTTGATTGTTTGTTTGTCGGTTTGGCCAAAATTGGATACGAGGCTAAGCCACGCCCTTAGATGTGTGATGCTTCCAAAATTGGATCCCATATGTAGCATTTTTTTATTTTTTTTTGGAAAGGACCAATATGCCCTCATTCAATGAAAAACTAATTTGTGGATTCCTATCAGATACGCAGTTCGGGCAGGGCTGTCAGCGGGTCGGGTCTGGTATGGTCGGACCAAAATTTCAACTTCCTAATAGAAATGAGCATTTGCCTTACCCGACCTGGTGGTGCAACCACCCGACCCGATGGGTCAAGGGTATATGGTTGACTCGACCACAATCCCAAAACTGACCGTATGATGGTAGTCTCATGGTCTCAAGATCCACCATGTGAAAGATTTGCGTGAAAAATGATCTCTATGGTGGTTTGATTCCAAGTAGTCAATTGGTTTCAAGGGATTTTGGATGTCCTGTGCAACTGCCAACTTTGCGTGTGCAAAAGGCCACTGTCAGTGAGCAAATAGTTTTGTAGTTGGTAATGTAACACAAAACATGTAAACTTCTAATGAATCAAATGTTTGCCTCTTCCTTCCAACAGTTTGGAGCTATGGTACAACTCCATCTTGGTTCTGCTAACAGGAAACATGAAAAATGCTGAAATTGCCTTAGATGCCCTCTCTATCTGGTATTTGGAAAATCTCTCTCTCTCTCTCTCTCTCTCTCCCTCTCTCTCTCATTCATTTTCTTTGACCGTTGAAACTATTATGACCATCTACATTGACCAATTCATACAGCCTCAACATCAATGCGTGGGAGCTTATGATAGCCCTTGGTTTCCTAGCCGCGGCAAGGTATCGTGTTTTTAAAAACTATTATTATTAGTATTATGTTGTAATTCATCTGAATTCTTTTTCTGTAACTTCTCTAAAAAATTGTGACCCCGGATAAAAAATGAGTACTGGGTTGGCCACTTGGTCTGTCAGGCTCTGGGGCCTGGCCAAGTTAGATAAGGTTTGACCAGCGGTTACAAATAATAATTGGCTTAGTGTAAGGCATACACACGAATATTGTCGAATTTTTAAAAAATTGGGTGGGCCGAATTAATCATGAATTATTTGCGACTTTTTGCATTTTTTAAAAATTTATAACATTTGTGAATGTTTTAATAAATTGTTACTTTTAAATATTTTAAATATTTATATTTTCTCAACTTTTTTTTTTTTTTAAAAATAATTTTTCTCTGAATTTTTTCCGAATACCGCATTTTACCGAATTTATTTCGAATTTTAACCTTGCTGAATTATTGCGGAACCCGACTTTGTGACTATGGTATAACGTACCTGTCGAGCAGTTTGGACCGTGGTTCTTTGCCTTGAATAGGCTTTAAGGCTTGTTGCACCTTTAAGTCTGGTACCTTCATCTTTTTTATTGTAATTAGGGATAATGATTATGTCACTAAGGAAAATTATAAAAGGTGGACAATTTTTGATAGACAATGTTGCAGACAGCTTACATGGTGCGAAGTGACTGGCCGTACTGCTTGAGCCCCACTATTTGTGCAGCCAGTCATGTCGGCCACATAAGCTGCCTGCAAAATTGTCTATCAAAAATTGTCCATTGTATAATGTTGTCCATGTCACTAATAATGGGGACGACTGCGTTACTCGACTTGTGATTGGTTTAGAGTAGTCACTCTTTAACTTTTCAAAATTTTTCTGCTGATGTGGACTAATCACAACTCTGAGTACAACTATGTTCTTGCATTAGTCAAGTGAGCCTGAAATTAAATTATTCAAAGTCCTTGTTTCTTTACTTTTAGTATAATAATTTAATTTTTTTTTAAAGAGATAACTTTTTGCTGAATTTCCCTTCATATTGATAGGTAATGGCCATTTCACACTTTATAGAGCATCAGAAAACCCTGTTGTTACTCAATGATTTCTCTCTTTGTTACCAAATTAAAGCTTTTCTTTCCATGAACATCTTCCCTTCGTTTAACAAATTTGCAGCGTTCGGGTGTCAAATGAGCTCGGAAGAGGGAATGCAAAAGCTGCAAAATTTTCCATTGTGGTTGTTGTGACTACTTCGGTCGTCATTGGATTCATTTTCTTTGTATTATTCCTGCTGTTTTCTGGGAAACTCGGTTTTGTATTTACAGACAATCCAGCAGTTGCCAAAGCAGTTTCAAATCTATCCGTTTTACTGGCTTTCTCTGTACTGCTGAACAGCGTTCAACCAGTGCTCTCAGGTGAGTTTCTCTCTTCCCTTTGATACTCTAACTGTTTGTTAGACAGCGAGAGATACATGGCGTTTGAAACTTTTTTCTTTTTGATAACCTGGGTGTCTGGGCCTCTTAGAGCACCAGACTAATCCCAAGGGAACCGTGCGCACCCCAAATTAGCATGTGTCAGGCCAGCATGGGATATAAATCCCTAGGGTGGCCTCAAGGGGGGGATTCAAACTCAGGTCTCCCCCTTCCTGAGGCAGGTACCTGGCAATCAAGCCAAACGCTTTTAGGTTTGTCGTGCTTGTAACTTGGAGAAAGATTTGTCTAATATCATTGAAGTATGCCCATGCCCCAACACATATATAAAATATTACGCATAAACGAATAATAATAAAAAAAGTTTAAGCCTTTTTTCTTTTCTTTTTTTAATTATTATGTGTAAGCTGGGATCGAACCAGCAATCTAAAGGTCGAAATACTGTCAACTTTCCAGTTGAGCTACTGGCTCAACCCCATGAGAATGTCTAAGCTGCTCAGCAAACAAGAAAAATAAAATTAATGCACATCATAATGATCCTATAAGCTTCATCATCTAACAGTGTTTACCCATGGACTTTGGAAAGCCCTATAATTTCTACAGTTGTACAAATATGAGAGTCAAATTATGTGAAACATTTAACCTCGCCACGAAAAGAATCTGATCTACTGCAGTAAAAGAAGATAATCTATTTCACCATGTAACCTATTTCACCATGTTTCTTGCGTTCTCATCCCGACCTCTATATATTATATTGGTTCCAATATGTATGAATATAAATATAAATTTATCCAGATAAACAGAACAGGTTAGAATGGTGCAAATAATATAAATATGATGAAATTTAAAGAAAGGACAAAAAAAAAAAAACTCTGTTATAAAAGCTGTAGTAATGTGTTCTGTGCTTGCACTTCTAGCATGGTATTATGGTAAAAATGGAAGTGCTCTTTTACATTGCCTTAAGTAAGATACCAGTTTATTTTTTTAATATAGGTACCTAGGACCTCCTTAAATTTGAAGATCTACTAAATGATTCTTTTCTATTAACAGGGGTTGCTGTTGGTTCTGGCTGGCAGAGTGTCGTTGCTTACGTGAACTTGATATGCTATTACTTGGTGGGGGTACCTCTTGGAGTCATTCTTGGCTATGTGATCAATTTTCAAGTCACGGTAAGATATCTCATCTAAATTTACAATGCCTTTGCACTCAGATTTAAATATTGATTGGTTTTAAAGTTCAAAATATGTTAAATCTCAATTTAAGAGTGCCTAGTTAAGAAATTTTCTAGTTAAAATGGTTCGTCAATTGTACAAAGTGATCAGACCTTGATCAAAATATGGCCCTTCCCATCAAGTCTAAAACTAGGGGCACTCTATCCTTATATCAAATGGGTCAAACATTGATCAATATACAACAAGCTACAAACTGCAAACATATTTAGCTAGTTAGTTTGCTACTTTCAACTTTGTATCACTTGATTCTACTAGGAATATAGCAAACTATGAGCCGTGTAGATAGAATAGACCATTAGCCAGGTAATTATGGTTCAAAAATATAAGATTTTTATATTCTTATATATCTAATTAGAGTTCCTTGAATGGGTATTTACGCTCGTCTGGCGTCTTACAATGGCTTCCATTAATCCAATGTCTTGAAGTTTTTTATCAATCACTTTTTTCCCCATCCATCTACCAAATATTTTTAGAGGAAAGTACAATCTATATAATTCTGTGGCTGATATTTCTTTTAATTTCTTCTGTAGGGGCTCTGGATTGGAATGATGATTGGCCAGCTTGCTCAGACTCTTGTACTTCTTTATGTCACTTACAGAACTGACTGGGATTCCCAGGTGAGTAGGATTACTAGTGGCCTTAATTATGTTTAAAGCACTTGATTTTGTTATGATAGCTTGTTTACTCAATGACCCTTGGCAAGGTTCAAATTCTCTGTTTTCCAGTACATATCAGCCTTCTCCGAAACTGATACGTATTGGTTTTGGACGTTACGGGTAAGTAGCTGACGATATGTATCTGACCCAAAATGATGTGGACATAAGTTCCATGTCGGATATGACTCAGCCCTTAACTATATATTAATGAAAAGGCATAAAAATTTGATTAGAGATAGTCATCTATGTATAGCTTTTTCTGACCGATAACAAGATTCTATTGCCAAAACCAAGAGATTACAACCAGGGATGATTTCTTATCATCTCGTATAGCTGTATGCTGAGACCTGGGAATCGAAAGAGTCTGACACCTATACCAATATCTGTATTTGTATCTCACTATCTTGGTACATACTAAGGTAACCAACTTTTTCCACACTATTTTCTTTGAGAGAAAAAAAGAGGAAAACCTAATGCTACCATTGTGGTGATATTTTTTATATAGGAATTGAGACTTGATGGGGTTGTAACCTTGAGGTCACTGATTCAATCTCGTCATGCCCACTAAACCAAAAGAACAATAGGAATTTGATACATTTTTTATTTGTAGGGTTCGTTCAATCTTGTTTGATATTATGGTCCTCAGTATTACAATTTTAATCGATTTTTCTTTGTTAGCGACCCCAAGAATCAAAGTTACAGTGCCCATTAGCCAAATAGGGATTCTTCTAGCTGGTGGGATATTCCACTGAACATTTGAAAGTAGTCATGCCAAACAGCCAATACAGAATTCTTTCTGATCTCTCCAGATGAGTTAAGAAGATTCGTATTCTTCTGAATCTCTAAAGTGAAAAGAAGTTAAAACCTTATGATTCCGTTGCGCGCTTTGTTTGTTCAGGTGCTCAGTGATGTAGATCAAGTTTCTTAAAGCTTTATAAGAAAAAAATTACACTTTTTTTCCATCAATTTGTTTGACTGTAGATGAATGTCTGAGTGGCACAAACTCGACTAAAATTTTACTGTATTAAAAAGAGGTCTATATGTTATGCGGAAAAGGGCTCCCTAGGATGGCGTCATAGAGATTGAACCCTACGACAGTACCCTTTTAGGCAGCCACATGGCACCCAAATTTTATGTGGCACCCGTTTACCCTAGGGTTCACGTCTCTAATGGATTTTAGAAAAAAAAGAGTATAAATGGCCTTGATCTAATTGTGTGAAAATTAAAGGTCGCTTGATTTTTCAAGTCACTGTTCATTTTAATAACACCATTGGCTATTGTGGTACGATATTCATTCATTAACTAATACATAGCTCTTTTTCACTCTCGTATTGCATCTAGGGTCGGGTTTCAAATAGTCAGTGTAGATGGAGCATACACCAATAAAATCTCCATTGTATCAGCAATAGTGTTCTCTGTTTGGGTCCATTAAAGGGGGCCACAACATCCACATATCATTAAATAGCACCATGCCATTGTGTCTTTTTACATAAAACTTTTTTTTCTGTTTGCAGGTTGTTAAGGCTCGGGAACGCGTGAACAAGTGGGTATTGAAATGAACCATTCTGCACAATGCGAGCAGTGGAATATCCACCTTCACCATGCTAGAAATTGCAAATGTTTCAGGGCAGCAATGGACACGTTGCCAAATTTAGAAAAAAAACTAATAATAATGAGGGTGATTCAAGAGCAAGAGGATGATCCATCGCCTATTGCGAAAAGTGTACTTCTGTTGTAACTCTTGGCATGAAATCAACTTTTGAAATTTTGCATTATATCAGGTTTTAATGTAGAATTGAGTAGCTCAAATGAGTGGGAATTGATGTTATGTAGTACACGTAGCCAATTTTCTCTGTGAACGTGTGCAAGAACTTGGACTAGCCTCAAGAGGATTGTGAAAAGAGTCACAAAATTGAAGAGAGGGGAATAAGAAATTGTGAGAGGGAACAGATCCATAATGTTGGACATGGTTGTTTTTATTTATAAGCCGGCCTCTTAGAGCATCCAATTAAGTTCCCCAGGTAGGTGCAACACCAGCACATCACGCATACACATCACTAGGGATAAAACCGTGCAAGCGGCCAACAAGGGGATGAATTCGAACCTCCGCTTCTTTAGGCGGAGGTTCAATGACCCCCTTGTTGAACTCAGAACCTTCAACGGTCTGGCCACTATGCCAAACCCCCTGTTGATTTATTGTTGGGTTGGTTGTTAGACATGTTGGAGATCCAAATTGTTGTACACCATTGAAGGTTGACGATATTGCAACTTGAGGCCTCAGGTTCAATCACCCATTCTAAAACAGAAAATCAAAGAATCATGGCTCAAAATCTTGGAAATATCGGCCAATCCAGATATACCCGTATGTGTAAAACCCTTAAACCTTGGGAAAGGATATGTTGAATTTGACCTGTGTTCCACCGTGACTTGATCATTTATTATTTAAAAATTAATTTCATAGCTAAAAAATACAAAAAACAAAAATGAAAATAAACAATATACGAGAGTAATAATGGTTATTCTCAAATGAGTGTCTACAATGAGCCTTTGGCTCATTGTGGAAAATGAGCTTAGTCTTATTCTTGCATTGAATGGACCTTGAGACACTTACAGACTTTAGAGAACATAAAATTCTCTGTTCATATCTCAGATTGGTATGTCATGCACCATTTCACGTTCCATAAGGGAGCTCATCTCCTGCATTACCAAGGGAAGGGAAAAGGGTAATTTTCTTGTGTTTGTTTCATCGTAAAAATGCTTATATAGTACAACAAAAAATTACATTTTTTTTTTTTTCGCTTAGGAGATTTGCACTCACTAATGATAAAAACTCTTGCAAAAATCACAAGTCTCTGCTCTAAAAGAGTTAGTATTAAGTACTAGACCGGAATGCCCACCTTCTTGTTTCTTGAATTTCTTTTTGAAGATGAGTCTCATGTATAATCAACATGTGTGTCGTCTGTGACCTCAAGATTTATGTCGTAAAAGATTGAGAATTCCATCGTATACTTCAACTCAATCAAAGGTATAAAAAGTTAATGGCTATAATGAAAATTTAGTGTATTTTTCATTTTATATGACCTTTGACTGTTTGGAATGACACGATAGAGATAATTTTTAGTCTCAAATCTTTCACATCATCAATCTTGGGATCATAGGCACGCCATGAGACAGACATATATTGATATTACGACATACCAAAAAATTATCCAAGTACCTAATACTAACTCTGTTTAAGCTAATGAATAGAGTTGTGAAAAAGTTGATATATATATATATTCTCCTTATATAGTAGGTGGTTGGTAATTGTTAGTAGGTAATTGTAATTATTATATTCTGAAAATATTATATCCCTTATGATACATGTAATCACATTATAGGGAAGTAAAAGTGGCCTTACAAACTCTTTGTTGTCCTAGGCAATTCATATCCTTGGGCTGATCCACTCACTAGTAACCCATGTACCATCATAATATGTAGGTACACGGTCCCACAGACATCTCTCTCCAGCCTAGTGGGCTGTTCGTCATTATTAGGGTACCTGGTCGCCAGCCAACGCAACAGGATCTGTGCACTTACCACATGGGTGGGCCACTTGTCAGTGGAAACCCAATACTCTCATTCGACTCGGACTGCAAAGAGAAAAAAAGATTTTGTTGGAAGATGGGCTCTGTATTGAGAGACTAAAGTCGTCTTCTCATTATGAAAAGGGTACCGTTGTTCACACCCTTTCGGACGTCGAAAGCCCTACTAAAAGATTGATTCTTTTAAAATTTACATCCCACTTAATTTTATTAATTGTTTTTCCTGAGTGAGAAAGCAGTCTCGTAGAGTGTGCAAAAAGGTACCAATTTATAGATGAGTCTTTTAAAATTTACACCCCACTTTATTTTTATTTTTTATTTTTTTACTTTTTCTTTAGTGAGGTTAGAAAATGGATCAAAATTTCGGCCGAAAATGGACGTCTCAGTTTCGGCTTCGGCTGGTTCTGAGACCGAAAAATCATAAAAACCGCCCCCCTTTAAAAATGTGTAATTATCGGCCGAATTTTCAAATTATCGGCCGATAATTTCAAATTATCTACCGATAATTTGAAAATTCAAATTTCCGGTCGATAATTTCAAATTATTGGCCGGAATATGCATTCTCGTCCCTTTTTAGAATTTTAGAATTTTGAAAATTTTTAAAGGGTTTAAAAATCCAATTTTTGTAAAAAAAAATCTCATTTTTATTCTTCCTTTGGCAATAAACTCATGAAAAAAAAAAAAAAAAAAAAAAAAAAAAAGAAGAACAGCTTTTTTTTTTAAGGATTTTAAAACTCAATTTTTGGAAAAAAGACCCCATTTTTCTTCTTCCTTAGCTATAAAACCCATGGATGGAAGAGGAAGAAGAAAAAAAAAATCAGGGAACAAAAAAAAAAACAAAAGAAGAAAGAAGAAGAAATATGGGAGTTGTTTTCGCCACCGACTTGTCACTGATTTCTCCGTCGATCTGCAAACATGTGTAAAGATCTGCAAACATATTTTATATTGAAAGGAGTATGAGACTCACTCTCATGTCAGTCACATACACACTAGAATAGTGTGTAAGTGATTTTACACCAGTAGGGTTTAGGATGTAGATGATCTACATCGTACGATGTAGGTAATCACATCATGAAGATTATATTTCGTGCAAATCTTGCCCATAAGGATCTATAGATCATGAACTTTAGATCAGACGATCCAGATTGCGTTTCAAATTACCGTTTGATATCAAATTATCGTATGATATAATAGCCTTTGACTATATTTAATCACATGGTGAAGTTTATATTTGGTGTCAATCTTGTCCACTAAGGATGTATAGATCATGAACTTTAGATCAGACGACCTACATTGCGTTTTCACATATCATATGTCCCTAAACTACAAACTTTTTTTTTAACCTTGGTGCAATCACTTAAAAAGTAAGTGCAAGTACATATGATCTTCAGATTGCGTTTTCCGAAATTTATCAAAAATTTGATCGAAAATTATCAAAATTTTGACTAATTTACGATTCGGGTCATGAACGAAACCGAAACCTAAACTAATATTTTGATCCATGGTATATATCTGTTCTAATAATGTTAAATATTTAAAAAAAAACTAAGAAAATAAAGTTCGGCAAAGTTCGGAGCATATTTTAAAAAATATCCGAAATTTACCGAAATTTTGACCAATTTACGGTTCGAGTCCTGACCGAAACTGAAACCAAAACCGAGATTTTGATCCATGGGTGAGAAAGCAGTCTCATAGGGTGTGCATTCCAGTACCAATTTATAGACCGCTCAAACTAAGAGAGACCACCCCTACACCCTGAGAGGGATGCTTGGTTTACGAGTAGGGCTGTCAACGAGCCGGATTCAGACCAGGGTTTTTTATAGGCTCGGATATTTTTTAGAATAAAAGTGAAGCCCAAGTCCAACCCGATATCCTATTCGGGCCTAGCCCAGCCCGATTGATTGTGGGACGCTTGAGCTCGAGCCCAATCCGAATAAACCTGGCAAGGTACTAATCAGGTCAGAACTTAGGCCTGGCGAGCCTTCTGTAATTTTTGAGTTACAGTTTTTCCATTCGGGTCAGTGATAAAACCGGCCTGGTACTAATTAGGCCAGAACTCCGGCCGGCAACAAGGTGAGTGTGACGACCCAAACTTATGAACCCAAACCCTAACTAGAACCGACCCGAACCCGACCCGATTCGA
This sequence comes from Chloranthus sessilifolius, assembly GCA_021018995.1. Classification (NCBI taxonomy): domain Eukaryota; kingdom Viridiplantae; phylum Streptophyta; class Magnoliopsida; order Chloranthales; family Chloranthaceae; genus Chloranthus; species Chloranthus sessilifolius. The sequence goes on along the minus strand of CM037584.1, from coordinate 49,290,575 downwards.
CCCATAGCACACACGCACACACACAAACTTATGCAAGCTATATACCAAAAACTTTTCCCTTACAACTTAAATCCCAAAGCAAAACCCATCCGTAAAAGAGGAGTAGTTTTCCTTCTCCTTTTTCATTTCGATAACGCCTACCATTAATCGCAAATTCATTTCAATTGCAAACGGTCACCTCAACCGAGCCTATAAATAGAGATTCATTCCTTCTTCTATTTCACACCAAACCATCATCTCCAAGCCTTGCTCTTCTTTCTTTCCTCAAGGTAAGTTCTTATATTTTATTTTCTGTAGATTTAGTTCTATATTAGAATTGCTAATCTTTTGTTGTATCCCTTAAGTTCTAGTTTTGTAGATAAATTGTAATATTCTAGTTTAGTTCTGATTTTCCTCTTTATTTCTAGTTTTAAAAATTTTCTCTAAACTTGTTTTAAAACATAAATTCTAGTTCTGATTTTAAAATTCTGTTCTGTAATTAATCTAAAATTATAATCTGTCTTACAAATTTGATTTTACAAATCTGATTTTTATAATATATTTTTAAATCTGATTTTATAATTTGTTTATATAAATCTGATTTTATATTTCTGGAACTTCTAGTCTTATTCTGATTTTTTATGTTTTAACTCTGATTTTTCACATTTAAATCTCATCTAATAAATCTGATTATCTGTAGTTTAGTATTTTATGTCTGGTTTTATTTTATTAAATCTGAACTGGTGCTATATTCTATTTTATTTTTAATAAATCTGGGTGATTAAAATAATGGGTTAAATTCTAACTTTATAATTTGGTTTTATAAATCTGTTTTTATATCTTAAGGACTAAGTTTTTTAATCTGGATATATGTGCTGATAGTGTATTTCAAAACTCAGTTATAATAATAAGAAATTATATTCTGTTTTAATATGATTTTTATAATTCTGTTTTACAATTCTGTTTTACAAAATCAGATTTTTGTATAATCTGTTTTATAAATCTGATTTTATAGAGTCTATTTTACAAATCTAACTTCTTATAAATTAATGTTTATAATCTGTTTTACTTGTCTATTCATCCTAGTTTTATAAACAATTTTTAATCGTCCTTAATATGTAAAGCTGATTTTATATTCTGTTATATAATATGAATTTTCGTTCGGTTTCTATTTTAGATTATACTCTATTTTATATTTTCATCCGACTTTATATATATAGTCTACTTATATGCTAGTCTTATATTAAAATATAATTATATTCTGATATTAAAAAGGATTTAAGAAATTATTTAATACTAAACCAAGGGTTTTAAAACTGATTTATAAAGTTGTTTTAAATTAAGAATTTTAGATATTAAATAAGGATTTGAAATAACTAGTTAGAATCCAACTTTACATCGATAACCTACCCTAGTTCGTTCTTTCTTCTTGACCGAGTTCCCTTTTCCCCAGATAACTACCTGAAACCGTGAAACTTCACACTACCTTCACAAGACCTTTGAATCTGACGTCTGAGGCAAGTAGCCTATCCCATAGCATGTTTTTAATACATACCTTATTAGTAATGATGCAATTGTTTTACATAGTATATACAATAAAAATGATAAGTAGATGGTTGAATGGTTATTGGTAGCATGTATAATCCTAGACTTGTCTTATCCAGTCATGGTTATTTCATTTTGATTAATGTTAGAAAAATATACATGTCGTAAGCATTGTATATTCAGTTTATTCCTCATATGATCTAATCAGCTTGAAATATCATACTGTGAGAATTTATAAAGCACGCTGGAAATTTATCAAAAGAAACTGATATGAATGACTGTAGAAATGATGAATATTGTAAAGATAATTATGATATGATTTTGATTAAGATCCCCATGGGGCCGCATGGTAGTATTGGATGAACGGATCCATTTGTGTACTTCCGTAATACGAAGTAAACCCGTCAAACCGGATCGGCACGGTTGACAATGGGATTAATGAAAGAATGGAGCCCTCCTTGTGACTGGTATTCATGATGAATGATTAATGATGAATGATGAATGATGATGTGAATGCAAATGCACTTGGATCGGTGCCATTGATTAACAATCGTACAATATATGAGGTACAATTATAAATTAAGTTAATTTTCTTTATATTGAATCATTAGATGGTGTAGCTGATATTAATTCTATTGATATAAAATTTTTAATTTGAAACTGATAAAAGTGACAAAAGAAGTTATATTATTATTGGGGGTTACTTGTTGAGTTTATCTCACCCCGTTGCTATTTAATTTCAGAAATCAGACCTCGTGATTCGGAAGTTGCACCTCAGGAGAAGACCCTAGAAGACTTGTTGGTTTAGCCTTGGTTAGGAAGTGTTTTAAACATTGTAATTATAAATAACTGTAATTTGAATTTTGTATGAGAATGGACCGTTATGTTTCCTTTATTTGAATTTTGACTATTGAATACGTTCATGTGCCGAAATGGATCATGTATCGGATTTCGGGGCGTGACAATTTGGTATCAAAGCTCAAGTTTAGCGAAACCTTAGGTGACCTTAGGTTGTGGACCCATAGGTTAGAAATAAATAGAATATTACTCATAGAAATTGAATTGGGCATTTCCTTGGTTATCAGGAAATGGTGAGAATGCGTCACACCGCTAGGAAAAGTTGCGATAGACGTCTGCGTGCACCATTTCAAGAATGGAATGATGTTAGTTACCCATCTTCGTCTGAGTCTTCTAACGAGCCTTACTATACACCTGGACCCGTAGAAGTAATAGACATCTCTGACGATGAAGACATTGAGATTTACACCCCGTCTGAATATATCATACTCTCTGATGATGATAATGTAGAGGACGGCTTAGAACCAATGGACACGGAAGAATCATCTGAGTACAGCCCGGCTTCTGAGAACGAAGAACAAAATGAAGTCGAACCTGAGGAAATAGAAAATTATGACCCAGTCGAGCCTGAGATAATAGATATCTCAGATGATGAATAGACTAGTAATACCTAGAATAAATTAAGTCAAAGTTTAAGTTGTCATTTATTTTTTTATATAATCCATGTAATTGCTCTTTGATAAATAAATTGAGTGAAAAATTTATGAAGTATTCTTACAACCTTTTTGTAATTAGTAATTACTATGTCATTTTATTATTAGATGGCTGACGAGAACGTTACTCCACGTATTACTACACCTGTCACTGACTCGACTAATGTCGAGAAAGTATTGGAGGGAATGCAAGCAGTTCTGGCAGCTATGACCTAGAAAGGAACAAATTCCGCCTCCTCTGATCACGACGTTGGAGCAGAACTCGAAAGATTAAAGAAAATGAACCCTCTGATATTTAGGGGATCAACTAATCCCTTAGAAGCCGAGCAATGGATCGAAGATATTGAAAATATCTTTTTAGCAATGAAATGTACTGAAAAAATGAAGGCTACTTACGCTGTTTTCTTAATGGCTGGGGAAGCCAAGCGCTGGTGGAAGATGATGCTGAGATCCCAGGTGGAGAAGGACGAAGTGATTGTATGGGAGAAGTTTATTAAGTTGTTCTTCGAGAAATACTTTCCAAAGCATATTCAACAAAATAAGGAAAGTGAATTTCTTTCGTTGAAGTAGAAGAATCTGAGTGTTGCTGATTACGAAGCTAAGTTTGTGGACTTAGAAAGATTTTATCGGCACACTCTATCCAATGCAGAAAGAGCCGAAAAGTTTGACAGGGGTCTTAGGCCCGATATTCGAACTCGTATTTCTACATACTTTTCGGAAGATTACGCATTGTCTGTTCGACGAGCCCTAAAGGCAGAGGAAGATTGTCAAGATCTCCGCGAATTCCACATGAAGAAGAGGGAATCGTCAAGCATTAATGGGAAGGCACCAATTACGCCAAACCACAACTTCAAACGGCCGCGATTCGAAGGTTCGCAGGCCGTTGCTCTTCCTAGGCCCTCATGCACAATCTGTGGAAGGCAACATGGTACCACGCCTTGCAGAATGATGAATGCAACTTGCTTCAACTGTGGAGAATCTGGACATGTAACTCGAACATGTTCAAAACCAAAGAAGACCTGCAATGGGTGCGGAAAGGTGGGGCATATATAAAAATATTGCGGAGTGATGAGGAACGCTCTACCTATTCGGCAGCAATACCCAATGACACGTACTCGGCGTGACGATGACAAGAATAACAACAACAACAGCAACAACAAAGGCAACAACAATTGGTGCAGTACCAACCGCACCAAGGAAATCAATAGGTCACTCAGCAGCGATTCACTCCACAGCAACGTCCAAACATTCGAGGACAAGTGTTCGCCTTAATTCAGAAGGAGGCAGAAACCTCGGAGAACTTTATTCAAGGTACCTTAATCATTTCCGAGAACCCTGCTAAAGTCTTGATTGATTCTGGTTCAAGTCATTCATTTACTTCACCTGCATTTGCTAAACACTTGAAATCCGTGCCACAACAATTAGATTTTTCACTCTCCGTTTACACACCACTTGGGGATTCACTAGTTACCAACACGATATATAGGGAGTGTACAGTTAACTTAGACTGTAAAAACCTAACCGTAAACTTAATTCTGCTTGATATGTCCGACTTCGATGTTATCTTGGGTATGGATTGGCTTTCTGCTTACCATGCTACTATCGATTGCTTTAGAAAACGAGTTAGTTTTCGTATGAAGGGTCAACCCAGATTCTCTTTTCGAGGAACAGTTATGAATTCCAAATTTCCTGCAATTTCCGCCATCAAGGCAAGAAGATTTCTTAATAAAGGTTGTCAGGGTTTTCTAGCTTATGTTGTGAGTGAAGCAACGAAGAAAGAGTCCAAAATATTGAGTATTCCTATTGTTTTCGAATTTTTCGACGTCTTTCCTGATGATCTACTGGGATTACCTCCCTTTCGCGAGATTGATTTCACCATCGATTTACCACCGGAAACAGCTCCAATCTCAAAGGCTCCATATCGCATGGCACCAGCAGAATTACAAGAATTGAAGAAACAGTTAGAAGAACTACTAGAGAAGGGTTTTATTCGACCAAGTGTTTCACCTTAGGGCGCTCATGTTCTGTTCGTGAAGAAGAAAGATGGGACTATGCGGATGTGCATTGACTATCGCCAATTGAACCAAGTAACTATCAAGAACAAGTATCCTCTACGTCGTGTTGACGACCTTTTTGATCAATTACAAGGTGCTTCAGTCTTTTCGAAGATTGACCTGAGATCGGGTTATCACCAGTTGAGAATTAACGACAAAGATATAGCAAAATCTGCTTTTCGAACGCGCTATGGCCATTACGAGTTTTTAGTAATGCCTTTTGGTCTAACAAACGCCCCAGCTACATTCATGGATTTGATGAATAGGGTTTTCAAACCTTTCTTAGATAAATTCATCATTGTATTTATCGACGATATTTTGGTCTACTCAAAGAATCGTGAGGAGCACAAGGAGCATATGAAGAAAGTTCTGGAGACATTGCGAGAGCATAACCTTTACGGAAAACTGAGTAAATGCGACTTCTGGTTGGATAAGGTCTCATTCTTAGGCCACGTCGTTTCTGGAAAAGGAGTTGCTATCGACCCAACCAAGATTGAAGCCGTCGTGAATTGGGAGAAGCCGCAGAATGTAACAGACATCAGAAGTTTCTTAGGCCTGGCAGGGTACTACCGACGATTTGTGAAGGATTTCTCAAGGATCGCACTTCCAATGACTAAACTCACTAGAAAAGGCGCCAAGTTCATTTGGACGGATGAATGCGAACAAAGTTTTCAAGAATTAAAGAAACGGTTGACATTAGCACCAATTTTGGCAATTCCATCAGGAAGCGGTGGCTTTCAAGTTTGCAACGACGCATCAGGAAGAGGTCTAGGCTGTGTACTTATGCAGCACAAGAAGGTCATCGCCTACGCATCAAGATAGCTGAAGCCTCATGAACAAAACTACCCAGTTCACGATCTGGAACTAGCAGCGGTTATCTTTGCCTTAAAGATTTGGAGGCATTACTTATACAAAGAGAAGTTCGAAATGTTCACCGATCACAAAGGTTTAAAATACCTCTTTACTCAAAAGGAATTGAACATGCGCCAACGACGATGGATGGAGTTTCTAAAAGATTACGACTGCACTATTCAGTATCATCCCGGCAAGGTGAACGTCGTAGCGGACGCTTTGAGTCGGAAATCCTCGGGGACACTCGCCACCCTCATGGTCAACAAGTGGAGACTACACCAAGATTTTGGGAATTTGGGGGCAACCATCCGGGAGGAAGGATCGAAGTTCTTCTGTGCTAATCTAAGCATTCAATCAACCATCGTCGAGAAGATAAAAGAAAATCAAGCAATTGACCCTCAAATGATAGAGCTGATGGACGACGTAAAAAATGGAGAAAAGACAGAATTCAGAAAATGTGCGGATGGTTCGTTGCGATATCGAGATCGGTTATGTGTACCAAGCAACCCAGAGCTAAAGAAGGAACTGCTGGATGAAGCCCACAAGTCTCGATATACCATACATCCGGGGAGTACGAAGATGTACCAAGACTTAAAGCGACACTTTTGGTGGAACAACATGAAGAGAGAAATTGCTGAATACGTATCAAGATGTTTATCCTGTCAGCAAATTAAAGCCGAAAATAAGAAGCCAACGGGATTACTACAACCTTTGCGAATACCGGAGTGAAAATGGGAGCGGATCAACATGGACTACGTCACTGGACTACCAAGAACACAGAGTGGTCACGATTCGATTTGGGTAATCGTGGATGGACTTACCAAAAGCGCGCACTTCTTACCAGTTAAAATTACTCAAACGGCGAACAGCCTCGCGAAGGTATATATTAAGGAGATTGTCCGATTGCACGGTGTACCAGTGAAAATAGTGTCAGATTGAGACTCAAAGCTTACGTTAGGACTTTGGAGGAAGTTACAGGAAAAGTTGGGCACCAAGCTACAATACAGCACTGCTTTTCATCCGAAAATCGACGGACAAGCTGAAAGGACAATTCGCACGTTAGAAGATATGTTACGAGCTTGCACACTGGACTTCAAAGGAAATTGGGACGATCATTTGCCGTTGATCGAGTTTGCCTACAACAATAGCTATCAAGCAAGTATCCAGATGGCACCCTTCGAGGCACTCTACGGAAGACCTTGTCGATCGCCTGCATGTTGGGAAGAAGTCGGAGATCGAAGTTTGCTTGGACCTGAACTGGTGAAAGAAACAACGGAAAATATTCAAATTATTCGAGAACGTCTCATTGCTGCTCAGAATCGCCAAAAGAGTTATGCTGACCGGGATCGCCGAGAACGTCAACACGAAGTTGGAGATCACGTATTCCTAAAGGTATCACCAACAAAAGGAGTTCTACGATTCGGAAAGAAAGGAAAGCTCAGTCCCAGATTCATCGGACCATTCGAAGTTCTCAAGAAGGTTGGAAAAGTTGCTTATCAACTGGCTTTACCTCCTTCACTAGCCAACATACATAACGTCTTCCACGTATCGATGTTGCGAGATTATAAATTTGATCCCACACATGTGTTAGACCCTGCACCTTTAGAAGTACAAGAAGATCTGTCTTTCGTGGAAGCGCCAACGCAAATCATCGATTGGAAAACTCATGGTCATAGGAGCAAAAGAATTCCTCGAGTAAAAGTTCTATGGCAACATCACTCCGGAGACGATGCAACATGGGAACGTGAAGATGAGATGCGCAAGATATACCCGCACCTGTTCGACACTGCTTAAGGAAAATTTCGGGGACGAAATTCTTTTTAGGGGGGAAGAAAGGTAAATTTCGAGGAAGAAATTTTTATGTTTCGAAAATGCTTAAGGTAAATTTCGAGGACGAAATTTTTTTTAGGGGGGAAGAATGTGACGACCCAAACTTATGAACCCAAACCCTAACTAGAACCGACCCAAACCCGACCCGATTCGACCCATAGCACACACACACACACACACAAACTTATGCAAGCTATATACCAAAAACTTTTCCCTTACAACTTAAATCCCAAAGCAAAACTCATCCGTAAAAGAGGAGCAGTTTTCCTTCTCCTTCTTCATTTCGATAACGCCTACCATTAATTGCAAATTCATTTCAATTGCAAACGGTCACCTCAACCGAGCCTATAAATAGAGATTCATTCCTTCTTCTATTTCACACCAAGCCATCATCTCCAAGCCTTGCTCTTCTTTCTTTCCTCAAGGTAAGTTCTTATATTTTATTTTCTGTAGATTTAGTTCTATATTAGAATTGCTAATCTTTTGTTGTATCCCTTAAGTTCTAGTTTTGTAGATAAATTGTAATATTCTAGTTTAGTTCTGATTTTCCTCTTTATTTCTAGTTTTAAAAATTATCTCTAAACTTGTTTTAAAACATAAATTCTAGTTCTGATTTTAAAATTCAGTTCTGTAATTAATCTAAAATTATAATCTGTCTTACAAATTTGATTTTACAAATCTGATTTTTATAATATATTTTTAAATCTGATTTTATAATTTGTTTATATAAATCTGATTTTATATTTCTGGAACTTCTAGTCTTATTCTGATTTTTTATGTTTTAACTCTGATTTTTCACATTTAAATCTCATCTTATAAATCTGATTATCTGTAGTTTAGTATTTTATGTCTGGTTTTATTTTATTAAATCTGGACTGGTGCTATATTCTATTTTATTTTTAATAAATCTGGGTGATTAAAATGATGGGTTAAATTCTAACTTTACCATTTGGTTTTATAAATCTGTTTTTATTTCTTAAGGATTAAGTTTTTTAATTTGGATATATGTGCTGATAGTGTATTTCAAAACTCAGTTATAATAATCACAAATTATATTTTGTTTTAATATGATTTTTATAATTCTGTTTTACAATTCTGTTTTACAAAATCAGATTTTTGTATATTCTGTTTTATAAATCTGATTTTATAAAGTCTATTTTACAAATCTAACTTCTTATAAATTAATGTTTATAATCTGTTTTACTTGTCTATTCATCCTAGTTTTATAAATCTGATTTTTATAATCCGTCTTAATATGTAAAGCTGATTTTATATTCTGTTATATAATATGAATTTTCGTTCGGTTTCTATTTTAGATTATACTCTGTTTTATATTTTCATCCGACTTTATATATATAGTCTACTTATATGCTAGTCTTATATTAAAATATAATTATATTCTGATATTAAAAAGGATTTAAGAAATTGTTTAATACTAAACCAAGGGTTTTAAAACTGATTTATAAAGTTGTTTTAAATTAAGAATTTTAGATATTAAATAAGGATTTGAAATAACTAGTTAGAATCCAACTTTACATCGATAACCTACCCTAGTTCGTTCTTTCTTCTTGACCGAGTTCCCTTTTCCCCAGATAACTACCTGAAACCGTGAAACTTCACACACCTTCACAAGACCTTTGAATCTGACGTCTGAGGCAAGTAACCTATCCCATAGAATGTTCTTAATACATACCTTATTACTAATGATGCAATTATTTTACATAGTATATACAATAAAAATGATAAGTAGATGGTTGAATGGTTATTGGTAGCATGTATAATCCTAGACTTGTCTTATTCAGTCATGATTATTTTATTTTGATTAATGTTAGAAAAATATAAATGTCGTAAGCATTGTATATTCAGTTTATTCCTCATATGATCTAATCAGCTTGAAATATCATACTGTGAGAATTTATAAAGCACGCTGGAAATTTATCAAAAGAAACTGATATGAATGACTGTAGAAATGATGAATATTGTAAAGATAATTATGATATGATTTTGATTAAGATCCCCATGGGGCATGGCATATGGATGGATGAACGGATCCATTTGTGTACTTGTCATGAAAGTAAACCCGTCAAATCGGATCGACACGGTTGACAATGGGATTAATGAAAGAATGGAGCCCTCCTTGTGACTGGTATCCATGATGAATGATTAATGATGAATGATGAATGATGATGTGAATGTAAATGCACTTGGTTCGGTGCTATTGATTAACAATCGTACAATATATGAGGTACAATTGTAAATTAAGTTATTTTTCTTTATATTGAATCATTAGATGGTGTAGCTGATGTTAATTCTATTGATATAAAATTTTTAATATGAAACTGATAAAAGTGACAAAAGAAGTTATATTATTATTGGGGGTTACTTGTTGAGTTTATCTCACCCCGTTGCTATTTAATTTCAGAAATCAGACCTCGTGGTTCGGAAGCTGCACATCAGGAGAAGACCCTAGAAGACTTGTTGATTTAGCCTTGGTTAGGAAGTGTTTTAAACGTTGTAATTATAAATAATTGTAATTTGAATTTTGTATGAGAATGGACCGTTATGTTTCCTTTATTTGAATTTTGACTATTGAATACGTTCATGTGCCGAAATGGATCATGTATCGGATTTCGGGGCGTGACAATGAGAGAGAGGGCTGGGCTGGGATTGAGAGTCTGAGAGAGAGAGAGAGAGAGAGAGAGAGAGAGAGGTTGGGACATGGGATTGGGAGATAGAAGCTAGGAGAGAGAGAAGTTAGGACTTGGGACTGAGAGAGAGAGAGAGAGAGAGAGAGATGGGGCCTAGGAGAGAGGCGGCCTCGCTAGAAGAGAAAAGGGCTTGGAATGGGATTGGGATTTGGGAGCTTGGGAGAGAGATAGAAGCTATGAGAGAGAGAGAGAAGCGGAGAGAGAGGGAGAGAGAAAGTGGGAGAGAGAGGGCTTCGCAAGCGCTTGGAATGGCTACTGGGGAATCGGAGTTGCACCACCGCCACGGGGAGTCTAGGAGAGAGAGAGAGAGAGAAGCCTAAAACCCTAGCTAGGGATGCCGTTGGGAGGGGAGACGATGAGAGATCGATGGATGAAGTGAGAATTGAGAAAAAACCCCAAGTTTCTAGGGTAGTAAAGAGAAAGGGCAATTTACAAATTTACCCCCCTTATTAACCATGAACGGGCCGAGTTCAAGTCAGGCTTATAGACCCGATAATTTAAACAAATATAACGGCCCTTTATTTTACACATTAAAGCCCGAATCTAAAACCGTTTATATTCGGGCTTAGCCCGGCCCAACCTGTTTACGAAAAGTCCCCTATTTACAATTCCTGCCCATACGATTGGGAGCCTCCCAACCTAGGCATGTTTCGCTATGCCACATTCTAAGTTAGCAAAAGGTTCTAGTAAACCCACCTCCTCTATCTAGAGTGCCATACAACAATGTGCAAGCTGTCTAACTTATGGGGTTCAGCCCTCAGCTACCCGAGTTAGACAGCTGCATATCATAAAATAAGCAAGTCAAGGGCTACCCACCCTAAGGATGACAGACAGACAGACTGACTGACCGATAACAGAGAACACCATTCCATCGAGAGCCTCTCCTCAAGGAGCTCGACCATGCCACAGAAATCAGAGTAAGGCCTGACCGTTAGGGTGCTCATTGCAAACAATGAGCTGGGTTTTGTCAAGTTGTGCATTGAGTGGAGCTTGAGACAGGCAAAACTTGCAAAGACAACAAACAGCATAGAATCGGTACACATCTTAAAGTTCAAATCATTTGAGATATATGTACAGCTGACAGGACAAGGGGTCATCGTCTAAGGAATCTGCAACGAGCCCTTGGCTCCTTGTTAGGCAAATTCTCCAGAGAGAAGTCATTCATTAATTCCAACTTTGCCTCTAAACAGTCTTGAGAGATGAGTTGCCCGTATAGATAATTGATTTCTTCTGTAAATGGAGAAAATAAGTAGCAGTTGCTTCATGCTCATGTGGTAACTCTCTTGCAAAAAAATACCAAGATTTTTTTCTGCAGAACAAGTAACAAATATCTCACATCCCATTTCAGTTGAAATGTGAGGTTAAGATGTTCAAAAAAAAAAAATGAGCCATTACTTGCACACAGTTTTCAAGTGATTGCACCAAGTTTAAAGAAAGACTTGATATTTTAGGGACATGTGATATGTAAAAATGCAATATGGGCCGTCTGATTTGAAGTTCATGATCAATAGATCTCTAGTACATAAAATTGGAGCAAAACACAATACTTCATATGATCTATTGTAGTCAACTGTTGAATTATATAATAGCCTTTGACTCCATTTAATCAAATGATGAAAATTATATTTTGTTCTAATCTTTTGCAATTTATATCTTTAAATCATAGCCTTCAAATCAAATGGCTTAGATGATATTTTCACATAGTAAAGGTCGCCAAACTTGCAAGTATTTCTTTTAAATTCGGGGCAATCCAATGCAATCACTTGAAAAGTGTGAGCAAGTAATGGCTCCCAAAAAAAAACATCATTTTTTTTCTTGTTAAAGACATTTTATATATGATTGGTGATTGTAGGGGATTTCCAACAAATGCAACAGGAACAAAGAGATTTCTATAGGCACTAGTTTTTGACAAATAAACTAGCGTTGGACTTGGAGGTACCAAGCAATTGTAAAAACTAATTCCAGACAACTCAACCATTGATTTCTTCAAGTACCAAACAAAGAGTTAATCTCAGAGAAAAAAAGTCTTAACAAAAACCCAAAGAAAGAAATCAATTATAGTAAACTACTATAACAATCCAAGATTCTCAGAAATGTGATCCAAGTTGTGGAAGATAAAACGCCGGCAATATAAATTCCTTACCAAAAGCTTCAAGCCTGTAAAGAGATCAAGTATCGGTCAGTTTTAAGAATACAAAATAATAATAATAATAATAACTTCCGTGCTTAATTATTCAATTTGTTTCTCATAATTTATCAAGTACAATATAACATTTCAAAATAGTGTTTTGAAGAGTAGCACAGTGTCACGGTGGCACAGCCCGACACCGGCTATCACACAACAGGCTCCAAAAATTGTAACATAGTAAAAAAGGGAGCTAAAACTTGAACACCAGATTTGTACCGTGGCCCATCTTTAAGAAGAAAGACTTTGTTTTGTTTGGGATCTGTGCCATGTGGAACACCATCTAAGCGGTCCGATTCGAAGACCATGATAGAAAGATCTTTGAGGCCAAAAATTGGAACAAAACATGATATCTATCATCTGATTTTTCAGAGTCAGCCATTGAATTCGATGATGCCTTTGACTCTATTCAATCAGATCATAGAGATTGCTTTTCGCGCCAATCTTCTGCCTCAAAGATCTTTACATCATAATCTTCAGATCAGATGGTGTTCACTGTGGCATAAATCCCAAAAATGACAAAGTCATTCTTTTTAACCATGTCCCATGGTACAAATTTGGTGTGCAAGTAGCTCCCAAAACAAAAACAAAACAAAAAAAACTAAATTTTTTTTTCCCAAATTTCAATAGAGTTGGATGAGCTAATCTTGTATTGATGAGTTTGTGGTGATATTTACCTTGTTAGCAATGTTGCTGGAGAGCCAATCCAGACCTTCATACAAGCCCTCTCCAGATGTGGCACAGGTGCTCTGGATATACCTGAAAGTAACCATGATTTTTCAGCATCAACCAAAGATAACTCCACGTGAGCCAAAAACACTTTGATAATCTGAGGAAAAATCTCCCGCACAAACCCATGGTGAAAACCATGAGTTGTGCATCCTGCCTCTAAAGAAAATAACTCAAAAAGCTCATGACAGTATGGTTTTCAAGCTAACAAAGTGGAATACACAAGTTATGAGAGACCAAACGTTTATGGTTTCCGAGCTAAAGGTGTTACATAGCCAAATGTGCGTGAGATAAGGAATTCCATATGATGGGGTTATGAAGACCAACAACATACGCGACTTAACCACTCAGAAGATGGTATCTGCAAATGCTTCATCAGTTTGAGTAAGAGATAGAATAAACAATTGAGAGATTATTTGAACATCATTTAAAATGATACCGATAATAAGAACATAGACTCTTCACTCTAGAAAATAGTTGGTATTTCATAACAGAGGTATGCTATTTGGTACACAGGCCAATCTCATCCCGCCTGCACGGTCAAACCTTGGGATGGACAGTTTTTAAGAACCTTTGCAGTTACACTTTCGACAGTGCAGGCAGACTGAATTTGACTCTTGCAATACACAAGCAGAATAACTTTTGATACCACTGGGTTTCTATTGGACTATATATATATATATATATGGCAAAGGGGAAAATGCACTCAGGCGTAGAGATATCTCTACGCCAATTGATATGGGCGTGACACGTAGCGCATTTTTGTGACGTGATGGGTGGCATGGAGCCTACTTTACTAATTAGGGTTAAACTTTTAAAATATTTTAAAAGTTATGTTCCTTTTCAGCCGTCATTCTTGACTTTTTTATAAGTTTTTTAAACTTTCTTTTTTCTCTCCTCTCTTTTTCTAAGAAAGTGTCATACTTACTTTTTAAAGTATATTTTACTCAAAAAATATGAGCGTCTGCCACCCGGTAGCGAAGCGCTAGCACCTCTACAGAGAAGCGTCGGCGCCTCATTTTAGGGGTGCCAGCGCTTCGTTTAGGGGCGCCGGCGCTTCGAAATTTTTTTTATTTTTATTTTTATTTTTATGGAAGCGTCAATGCCCCTAAACCAAGCATCGGCACTTCGTTTTAGGGGCGCCAACGCTTTGATAATTTTTATTTTATTTTTTTGAGCGTGGCGCCTAAGCGAGGCGTCGGTCAGCATTTGCTTCGGGCACCATTTTTTTTTGAGTGAAATATGCATGAAAAAGTAAATCTGACACTTTTTTGGAAAAATAGAGAAAAGAAATAGACTTTAAAAAAGTCAAGAATGACGACTGGAAGGGTATTTAACTTTTGAAAGTGTAACCCTAGTTAGTAAAATGGGCCCCATGCCACCCATCACTTCACAAAAATGGCACTACGTGTCGCGCTCATATCAATTGGCGTAGAGATATCTCTATGCCTGGACGCATACCCCCGGACCTCTCTCTCTCTCTCTCTCTCTCTCTCTCTATATATATATATATATATATAGTTCAATAGAAAGCCAGTGGTAAAAAAAGTTAGACTAGTAAGCAATGTAATTCATAATTAAAATTTGAAAAATAGCAGATAATTTAAGAGCTCGATTGCAACAATGGAGTGAAAGGAACAAATAAGCAGTGAATACGGCACCATGGGCCAAAATCCAACATGGCCCGATCCTTTGGGCAATTAGGCCCTCGACCCCAACTTAACAGGCCAAATTTATATGCCCAAACCGACCATGGAAACTGATGGGCTGAACCCAAGTTGACCTGCCCTGACCATCGAGTAAGGCGCTCAAGGCCCGAACTAACCAGATGGGCCAAGCTTATATGCCCAACCCAGTTTAAAACCGCACCCCTGACAGCCCTAGGTATTGGAAACCAAAATTAAACAGTTAAGCTTCTGATGTTAATTACAAAAATCATATACGAGAACCTTCTTCCTCGAGTGTTTCTTTCCATTTTCAAACTTTTTACTTACCTATTTTTACTGAGCAAGATATATTGCATGAAAACTTGGAACATTGGCCATTAAAAGGCCAAATAATTTGTTACGCTTGTAAATGTTTCACGAAGGGCTCAAACTAGCGGGTAGTTAACCTTCAACAAAAATGTTTCCAGTATACCTGGAAGCAATATTCTCAATTAGAGCTGGACCTGTAGCTCAATGGAAGGTTGACAATAGTGCAACCTGGAGGTTGCGGGTTCAATCTCAGCCATTTCAATTTCTTTTTTTTTTTTTTTAAACAATGCTCTCGCATCGAAATTGGATCATATATTATAATAAGGTTCAAACTGACATCGGATCATAAGATTCTTTTTATTTTCAATATCAATAATTAAAAAAATAAAAATAAAATTCCCAAACAGTGATCGACTCCCTACACACATTCAACAGTCAAATAGAAACTACTGAACATTGGTACATGATTATTTATCGTGGCGCACGACCAATGAGAATGGATTAAAAAACAAATTCATAAATGATAAACATCTCGATGGACAACATATTCGTTCATAGTATCTCTTCCTTTTAAATTCCATATTTCCCTCTGAAATCCTAATTGCATATGTTTTGTGTATTTCCCTCGTCATAATTCATTGTCTTCGTGACTTTTTTGTTTTTCTTCTTCTAAATAACCTAAAAATTTCTTAAATTGCAATGGTCTGTGCTCTGTTGTCTTTGATTTTATATAGATATTTATTTTTTTTGGATAATGCTGCAGCATGCTGATATAATATAAAGGACTTTCCCAATTTAAAAGAATATATATATATATATATATATATATATATATATATATATATGAGATAATGGCTCCTGATCAATATTTTAATACCAAAATCGTGTTTAAATGATCTTTTATACCATTAAAGTTTGACATTTAATCTCACACCATTCAAGTGTGATTATCATTCTGTCATGTGGCGAACATTTGTGATCAATCCAAATTGCCCAAGTGGCAATCTATCATTCGAACATGTCTCGGGCCAAAGAAACATTCCTATAAGTGGATGTCAACCATCCGATTGATGAACTTTGATATCAGCCATTAAAACTGAAAACAATGGTTGATATTAAAGTCCAAATATCATATGGTTTAAATCTCCCAAAAACACTATTTATTTAAATCAATTTTTTAAACAACTCAAAAACTCATCTCCACCGTATTATTTTAGCCTTGAAATCTAGACCATTGAAATCAGTCAATGTTTGACTTTTCCCTTAAACAATTTTTTTTTGAATTTTTTTTTTATAGAATTGATCCAAACAATCCATTCGAGCTGCACATGGACCATTGGGGAATGCTCACCGTGACCCATTGAGGCACCTAACCACTATATATATATATAGGACCTGACTCTCCTTACCATGGGTCAAAATATCGTCCGATACGTATCGGTTTTGGACCCCACTGATACAGTACATTCAAGGTACCGTATCGGTGCCTCCCATACGAAAACCCAAAATACCGGACGATACATTGGAATGTATTGTCCGGAACCGATACATATCGGTTTTGGGGCTGGATGATACGTATCAGTTTTCCGAATTTTTAATCAATGCTCCTGACTGTCATTTAAACACCAAAATGGTGTCTAAATGATCTTACACCATCAGTGGTTTAAGATGTGGTTTATCCTTACAGTCAAAGTGATAGATCATAAACTGAAGTGCAACAGGCCCAAAATTTTTGTTTAAGGGAGATTTAACAGATTAATTATTCTTTTGGAGTATTATCGTCATATGAAGAAGATTTTCTTCTTCAGTTCTATGCTTTTAGGGAATCAAGATCTTTTGGAGGTACACGGCTGTTTCTCATTAAGATCTGGATTCACATATTCTTCATCACTAGAGTGTGAAAGCTTTTTTCATTGCAAGCTCTCTTTTCTTCACCTGTATGGGGGGCTGAATTGCTGAAGTACTTGTTTGGTGTGAGATGGTGGCCAGACTTCATTGGATGTTGCTCCAGTATTTTATAGGGATTTGTGTCTTGTTGTGTAACTCTATAGTAGTGAAGTTCTTTGGTCCTGTATACTCTGATTTTCTCCATCTGTGTCGGTGATGAAACCAGGTAGATGTCCTGATTGGTGATCATCTGTGGGCAAGACAGTGGCCAGAATTTTTTTTATTGTTTAATATCCGACTTCTATGAATTCGATTGTCTCTTTTGATCCATGTATGGCGGATGGATAAGTCTGTTACGGATAGATCTTAATGTGTTCCACCTTTATGTTAGCAAAGACGTTTAATTTTCTTTAGGTGAATTTAGGTCAGGCCATTTTGGCTCCTGGATGAAGTTGAGGTTACGAAGGTGGGTGAATTTAGGTCGGGCCATTCAGTTTCTAGATTAGCCATTCCAGATATACAGAAGTTTCTTTATGGAAAATTGAGGGAGTCCCTTGTCCTGTTCTTCAACCTCTTTTGGCTAAACTAGCAGGTCATCCAGTTTCTGGTTGAGTTAATGGAAGTCCTATATTGAGGTGATTGACGCTCGTTTCTCAAGGTCGAGTTAAAGAAGAATTTTACAGCCTTTCCGTGGAGATGGCAAAAGGGTCTTCACAGTTTTCAGGGATTAAAACTCTTGTTTTGATCAGATTTGTACGGTTTTGCGTAAACGCTAGTTTCGATTTGTTTAAGATATGAAGAGCTACCTTTTAGGAGGCAGTTTTATGACGTGGTAGAAAACTAATGCATAATTCTAGTGAATAGCGAGCTACAGGCAAGCAATTTCTTTTCTACTCTTAGGAAATAGGATGTCAATCAGAGGCTTTGGTTAGGCCTCAATGGAGGACAATATTATTAGGATTCCAATCGACAATTTTTACTCATATTTATCTCAAGTGCTTCACTTCCTACTTCTCTTGGAAATAACCCTCTCTCAAAGGTGCAAATAATTTGAGATACTGTATTTTGGAAGGACCATCTTCCTTGATTGTGCAACAATGTCGCTTTCCACAAGCTTAGGCCTTTGTTCCCCTTTTGGCCTTTTGACCATGCACTGAAGGATCTTGTGGCGGCTGTGGGGCTATCGTTGGGATCGTCCAGCTTTTGTTCCTTTAAATTTTTTATGTACAATAGCTTCAAAGATCTGTGTAGTAATGTTAGAAGTAGTTGAATAGTTGGTGGGGGGTACGCTCCCGAAATGATGTAATTTTTTGGGGTGGCCAATGACCGTCCTTGGGCAAGTTACCGTTGAACCCGATCCCTCTGATGGCCTCCAACTGACTCTCACCCAGCCCCTTGGGGTGGGTTTGAACCAAGGATCAAAATATCGGTTTCGTTTTCGAGTGTGATCGAAACCGAAAATTTGGCCGAAATTTCGGCTGAAATCTTGAATTTCGACCGAAATTTTCCCTTCCATACATTTAGATGCCAAAATTTCGAACTTCGTTTCAGTGCTGACCGAAACCGATAAGATTCGGCCGATAATTTGAATTATCGGACAAAATTTTGATCCTTTGTTTGAACGCATAGTCCCGGGCCTCTCTCTCTCTCTCTCTCTCTCTATATATATATATATATATATATATATATATATATATATATATATATGTGTGTGTGTGTGTGTGTGTGTGTGTGTGTGTGAGGAATTTTAGGGTTCTAGGAGCTTAACACATGTATTCACCTAGCCACCTCCAAAACTCCCACAAGTTAATAGCAAATGTTCCTCTTTCAATGTGGAATTGCATTAGAAGAGATAAATTTATAATTTATTCAACAACAGATAATTCTTGCAATACTACCTTCTAGGATTTTTTTTATTTATAATATAGATAATCATTTTATTGATAAGAAAATATAGTAGTGCAAGGAAAAAAGCAGTAAAGCAAGCTCAGCAATTGGTAACAACCAGAGATGTAATCGAACTAGTAGACCATCAAGATATATGAAGAGTGGGATAAGTCCCTAAGGTTAGGGATGCACGATTGGAAATTCATAGGTAACCTAAAGCCCGTTTCTTTTTACTCCCTCTTTTGCTAAGTTGTCTGCTTTAACATTATCTTCCCTCATAATACAGTTGAAGGAAATATTATGTCTCTCAACAATATCGAAGGCCTCGTGTAGGAAATGAAGAAATGTCATGGGCCCACTTATTTCATGTCTATCTGATCGTAATAGCAGGTGGATCTGAGTTATCACATGAACTACCTCCCATCACGTTCAATTTAATATTACCAACCAATGTTAGAATCTACTCGTATCTGAGGATTGATTTCGTCTTTGTGGATCAGATCGGATAGTTGACTCATTGAGTCATAAGATTCAATATAAAAAAATTAAAGAGAAAAAAAAACTAAGAAATATATAATAGATCTAACCAATTTAAATATGATGAAATTTGCCCAAATTAATTACATAATATCATATACAATTCCCAAACCATATATCATACATATAATGTAACTCAAAATGAAGATGTAAACCAAAACTTTTGGAACAACCAACATTGAAATCCAAGTTTGTACAAAAAAGATATTTAAAAAAAGAATGAATAAGAATATATACAAAGAATGAATAAGGTTTTTGAAGAAGAAGACACCCTTAAATATTTGAAACAAGATCGGACAATGCAGGACAAACCCTACTTTTCAACTTTCAAGATACTTTATGGTGAAGTAACTTCCTTTAAAAAAAATAATTATAAATAAATAAAAGTTTATAAGATCCAGATCATAGGATATGATTCTAAGTGAGTTAGGACCCAGGCTCAGGATCAAATTGCTTAGGCTACAATTTGACCTAAATCGTAAGACCTGGACTGTGGCTCGTACATTTCTTATAAAACTGACACCAACACTTAAGGGGCTGCCATCTATGAACTATGTAATCCATTTTTCTCTTGTATAGTTGTATGATTTAGAAATTTTCTGGGGGAGAGCTAAAATATTGCTGTCCAAATGCTTAAATGCCATGACGGGAGCTATTATTCGGAGTTCACAACAAAATGAAAATAATGGAGTTTTCGAGGGTCAAAGCTCTTCCCGAGACCACGGCATCTGTTTCCTCATCAAATTGTGTTATTCAAATCATGAATCATAAAATTCACCCAAAAATCATAGGATTCCTATGAAAAGCAGTCAAGGTTTCAATTTTTGGGATGGGATTCCACACAAACGGTATAATTTATATCATAAGTTGTTAAGTTTTAACAACAATGCTGGCAGGACATCAGGGGAAAAATAGTACATCCAAGTCACGATTTCCAAAAGTTGGTAATGAATGCACTGAAAGTATATTGTAAATCGACATACACGAAAGGAAGAACATGCTCATAGTTGACCCATAGTGCACTGCTATACCTAATGGTTGCTAAAAAAGGACATTGACGGTTTGTTGAGAATGTAACATTCTTAAGGGTTGCCAAGAAAGGGCATCATGGTCTTTAAGGAATAAAACATGTATGGCAGTTATGCTGACATAGCTCTCTCTTCCAAAACTCTTCTCAACAAAAACAAAAAAATTAGGATTTAAATTTTATGTAGTATAAAATATAGATATATAAAGTTATGTTTTATAAACCATGGATCAAAATCTCGGATTTTCGATGCGTATCATCCAGCCCAAAAACCGATAGGTACCGGACGATACTTTCCAGTTTTTTCCCCAAAAAAAAAAACACAACAACAAAACCGATAATTTGAAATTATCGGACTGATACGAACGATACAGACGATACTTTGAACGAAAATTTGACTGTTTTTTAAGGGGGGCCGATAAAAACCCAATGTATCGTATCGTTCAAGTCCAAAACCGAAACGTATCGTCCGATACGTATCGGACGATATTTTGATCCATTTTATAAACTATATAAACCTCAAATTTCAAAATGAATAAAGTTTTGAATAGGGATAAATAGCGTTTTCCAGTTAACATGCATTGCTACGTAGAGAAAAAATTCTTTTTCATAAAAAAAATTAACTATTGACAAGGATAGTTTTTTTCCGGAAAAGGGTAGATTCTAACTTCCCAGAAATTTATTTCCAATCCAAGAAAACCTTTCAAAATTCAGGAAACATGTTTCATAGAAAGAGGAAATGACAGGTTTCTAAGAAATATGAAATTTCTCATGATAAAAGAAAGTTTTATACCCATCTTCTTGGGTATGATTTTGCAAAGGGCAAGGTATGATACCCAAAATAAGGTTCCCTGGTAACTATGGTTGAAATGCTATAATAAATCAACTAAAAACATTTGAGACTCAGTACTGAAGCTTCATGAAAGAGCGTTTGGTGGGAGATATGATCCCACTTGGTAATCAGATGCATTAGTTTGGAAACTTCACTTTTTATCCTCACATGATTTTCCAAAGCTTGTGTAGTTATTTTATAACTTATTAATTTCCACAACTGAGTTCTGAAAAGCCTGTTTCTAATCAGTTAATCAGTCTTTGATGATTAGAATCATAATATAAAAAGATGATTTTCAGGGAAATGTCTAGATTCCCCTGGGTAACCAGGAACTATACAGGCACAGACAGGTATGTTACAAGTATGGAAAATACACTAAACAGTTAACAATTAACTTTCAAAGATAGGTATGACAGCCATTTTGGAGTTGATAAAGCATAGCTACCCAACACAGTACATTGCAAATTTTATTGTCAATAATCAATTGTGACATAAAGTGGGAAATAATATCTTACCAGTGTCGCTGACGCAGGGAATGCAGACCAAGCTTATCTGTGATTTCAGCAGCATTCATTGCATTTGGAAGGTCCTGCTTGTTTGCAAAAACAAGCAACACTGCATCTCGTAACTCATCCTGCAATAGTCCCAAACAAATTCCAATATAAAAAATTGCAGTCTCCAAATACAATAGCTAGACTAATTATCTCAAAACTTTGAATTATCCTTCTACACTCAACTATATCATATGTATACATACATACATTTGTACATCCATTCGTACATATATATATATATATATATATATATATATATATATATATATATATATATATATATATGAGTACCCTGGAGCATGGTTCGAATCCACCCAGCGAGCTGGGTTTGAACCAGTTTAGTCCGAAGTGGCACCCAGCCTGAGGATCGGGTGCCACGTCAACATGACAAGATCGATTAACGACAGTTGGGTCTGATGTGGCACCCAACCCGAAGATAGGGTGCCACGTCAACATGCCAAGGTCAATAACGATAACAAACATAAAAAATAAATAAATAAAAATGGGTGATTTTCGACAATTGAATTTTAGGTCAAAAATGAAAACTTTCAATGCACCATGTTTACACAGCAAACCAAGATATTCGACCTTGATTTGAATGGCAAAAAAATCCAAAAAATAATTATTTTTCTAAAACACTCTTTCTGTAAATAGGTAAGCTGTTGGGCTTGAACCTGCAACCTTGAGGTTGTCAACCTTCCATTGCTACAGGCCCAAGTCCTGTCTTCTAAAACACTCTTTTGTAAATAGGTAAGCTGTTGGGCTTGAACCTGCAACCTTGAGGTTGTCAACCTTCCATTGCTACAGGCCCAAGTCCTGTCTTCTAAAACACTCTGGGATGGGCTGAATCCTTAGAGGATGTAAGCCACTGACATCACATGCAATGTGACACACACACACACACACATATATATATATAGCAAAAAAAATCATTATGACCTCAGGAATTATCGAAATAAACTGATAAAAACGTGCAACAGCTTTCATTGGTATCCAGACACAATGCAGTCATAAGGTATTAACAAATCCATTAATTAACTCAGTTCTATTGAAGGCTGAATATACCTCATTTAGCATCCTGTGGAGCTCATCCCTTGCCTCAACTACACGGTCCCTGTCATTGCTATCAACAACAAAGATAAGGCCCTGTGTATTTTGGAAATAGTGCCTCCATAGTGGTCTGATCTGTTTTTTATTCATAGCACCAGTGTGTAAGTCAAATAGAATTAAAACATAGAAAAAAACTGAGCAATCCAAATTATTATGAACTAAAACTTGACTACCAAAACATGGATGCAACAAAAATTTACAAGGAGTCATTCTTCACATGCAAGTGTATACATGGAAATAAAAACCAAGTAGCATTAGGACATGGCCATGGTCCATCCATTTTCATATTTTCCAGGAAATCCATCTTTTTCCACAAAAATCCACTCTTCACCCTCTGTTTCGCCCGTTTGGCTGCCAACTAAATCAGATCTTATAAAATGTAACACTTCTCACATCATTAATTTCATCTATCTCTAGCAGCTAGGCATGATCAATTCACATTCATATCACATATCTGAAGTGTGCTAGGCTCTCACTAATGAATGCAGAACCTCTGAAGTATGATTTAGTGACTAAAAAGGTGAGCATGCATCACTAAACAAGAAACATCGGGAAATGGACCATATCCAAATTAAACGTCATATATACAATAACAAAAGCATGTACAGCGTCACTTACCTTATCCTGACCCCCGACATCCCAAACTGTGAAGCTAATATTCTTGTACTCCACAGTTTCTACATTGAAACCTGCATTTGATAACATAAAAGATCCAATGAACAACAAAATCGGATGCTAAATCAAATGTTGTTCCTAATTTCTAGGTTACGCTTTCCTTAATTGAACCACATATCTGCATTCCCTGTATCATAACTCCTCAATCCCTCCGTCATATTTCAAAAATTGAAGAAATTAAATGCAAATCAAGATCTCAAATCACCAGACGAAATGGATCTAGTTTTTGAATTAAAAATTACGAAACTAAAGATCATACAACAATTTTCAATTAAAAATGCTAGAACATTACAGATAGAACAAATGCAAACGAGAACTACAGGCCAAACAAAAACCTAGAGGAGGCCGATTACAGATCCAATACGTGAAATTTAGAAAAACCCACCGATGGTTGGAATGGTAGTGACGATCTCTCCGAGCTTCAGCTTGTAGAGGATCGTGGTTTTACCAGCGGCGTCGAGTCCAACCATAAGGATCCTCATCTCCTTCTTCGCGAACAGGCGACTGAACAGCTTTGTGAACGTGAGCCCCATTTTTCAGAGCTAATAATCGAAGAAGAAACAAAGATCAGATCTCAGAACATCGATTTGGAACAGAAACTTATGGAAGATCTGTTCACAGAGAAAGATGAAAAATGTGAAATGAGAGGTTTAACGAAGGAGAAGATGCGTACCAGTCGATCTTCGAAGCGTCGAAGATGGAGATCGGAAAACGAGAGAAGAGATTCAATTTCTTCTTTTTCGGGCCATTTATATCGAAGACGTGATCTCTTGGCGCAGAGGCAAGGCACGTGCGATTGCTTTGCTACGCGTTAATATCACGTGATGAGTGAGAAAGTACACAGCTCCGGTCACATGAATGAGCTCGGATTCCGTGACCGACCGTTTCGTCGGCACTAAGTAGCACACATCGTACTCAGGTCCTTATATAAGGTGTTTCTTTCTTGGGTTTTTTGCTAAAAGGCTGTCACGGCCGATTTTAATTACTAAAAGATAGAGGATATTCCTAGATGACCAAAAGGTAATACGGGTTGCTTCGGAATCAGCCTATCAAAGCGTGTTTGCCTCTGTCAATTCGTTCCCTCCGAATTGAATCCACTTCGGGGCAAGCCTAGTGAAGCGTGAGGAGTTCGGTGGGAGTGCATTGTTATTATTATACGTGCTTTTGTTAGAATAGTCTCACATTGCCTGTGGGCTTGGAGGTCTTGGGCTATATATAATTTGTGTACTCCTCACCTTACAAGTCGGTTTTGTGAGGTTGGATTAGACCCATGAAATTTTATATGATATCACAGCATGTATTTCTCCACTCTACATGACTCAATCCAATTGTCTACGTGATTTGGCTTGGCTCAATTCTACCAACACGTGCGGAGGCATGTTAGAATAGTCTCACATTGTCTGTGGGCTTGGAGGTCTTGGGCTATATATAATTTGGGCACTCCTCACTTTACAAGCCGATTTTGTGAGGTTGAGTTGGGCCCATGAAAGTCTACATAATATCAGAGCATTTCTCCACTCTAGGTCACCCAATTCAATTGTCCACGTGATTTGGCTTGACTCAATCCCACCAACACGTGTGGGGCGTGTTAGAATAGTCCCATATCGATTGTGGGTTTGGAGGTCTTGGGCTATAATTTGGGTACTCCTCATCATACAAGCCGGTTTTGTGAGGTTGAGTTAAACCCATGAAATTATACATGGTATCAAAGTAGGTATTTCTCCACTCTATGTCACCCAGTTCAATTGTCCACGTGATTTGGGTTGGCTCAATCCCCCCAACACGTGTGGGGGTATGTCAGAATAGTCCCACATCAGATATGGGCTTAGGGGTCTTAGGCTGTATATAACTTGGACATACCTTACCTTATAAGTTGGTTTTGTGAGGTTGAGTTAGACCTATTAGATTTCTTTTCAAGTTCGGGGCTGCCCCACCGAAGCTAGATTTTAGTTTATCATGATACGATTTAGTGATCTAGAAATTGTGATGGTTTTTCGTATCTAAAATTCGTGAAGGCAATGTTTTGGTCATAAACCCTTCTTCCTTTATGGAGGAATTCATATAAGGGCAAATTACCAAAACACGTTATTTTTCGATTTTAATCATCAAAACACACTATTTCCGCGAGCGACGCAACACCAAGTAGTGAAGCACTACTGAATTCACGTATCATTTAATATGGAGTGCAATCCAGAGAGTTGAGTGCCGAATTAAAGACTGAAATTACTAGATTTCCCTTCTTCCTAAAAGTATAAAAAGTATCATTATCTTCAACCTCTAAGCATCCTCTACAGGTCTTCAACCATTAGCTACCATGAATCAAGAGAACCTATACTAGTATTATGGTTGTATGAATAATCAATGCCTTCCATCTCTCATTATGGGAAGAGCTTACTTCTTAAATGTTCCAGATTTTGTGAAAAAGGCCAAATGCAAACAAGTTTGTCTGGGGGGCGAGAGAGGTGTAGTTATATAACAAATTTAGGAGTTCCATAAAGCTTCTTTCAGCTCAAACGATTCTTGCTTACTCTCATCACTATGATCATGCAATTCTATAATAATCACAAATTATCTTGCTTTATTGGCAAGGCCGACCTACCAACTTCACAAGTTGCCTTGAGAATAGGGATATTTGAAACCAACGGAAGCTCCGGGTGACACGTGGCCACCCAGTGGCCCTCTCATCCGGGCTCGATCTGCCCGTCGTCCTCTTATGGGTTTTGTTCTTAACATGACCCGATCCGGCCTCCAGTCTCATCTAGCTGGACCCACCCCTCCTTTTATGGTCTTCGCTCCTGGCTCTGTACCTTTGGACCTTGCATTAGGGGAACCGCCCCACGGTTCTCGGGGCCACTGTTTCTCGTTGACGCTTGCCACGTGCTCTCTCCCGGTCTACTCTATATGTGTCTTTTATTGTTCCCTATTTTGACCATATTTCTTCATTGTTTTCCTTAAAGAGTTTTAAACGGCTTGGAGAGTGAGGTTGAGGCTGCTCCTTTGTCTTCTGAGGAATTGGAGGATTCGAACTCCCAGATGATAGCGAGGGTCCTGTCTATTGCCTCTGTTAGACTCAATAGTCACGGAGAATGGGTTAAATGGCTTCCGACTGAAGCCTCTTCTATGACTTTGAATTCCAGCTCCAATTGTTGTTCTTATTATTCTTCTTCTTCTTCTCAAAGGGTAGTTTCCTCAGGGACGGATGGCTACGAAGATATCGACCGCCTTATCAAGTTAGGCGAAGATCTAGGGATGACCTTCAAGAGTGCGGTCAATGAGCTCTGTAAGACCTTTTGAGTATCAGAGGAGCCAATAAGAGCTCCCCTAATCCGAGAAAGAAGAAAGCATTACCGAGAGATTTGGGGATGACGGATGGGAAAGGAGGTGTGTCTGCTTGAAGGTTGTCGTATTTTTTTTTTAAAGAGTTATTGTTTTGGAGTTTTATGCTGATTCTACCCTAATCGGTGAAAAGAGTTATCGCCTTCCACAATCCCGGGGTTATCATTATTTAAGAAACAAAATGGGGTCTCAATGACAACCGCAAGGTTGCCTCTGTGCATGGAGGCAATAGGTGGGACGACTGGGTTAGAATTGATTCTGATGGAGCCTCTGGAGGCATAATTGTTGCATGGAATTCGTTGTTGTTTGATAAGGTTGATCAGGAGATTGGCTTCTTTTTAGCTTCGGTGGTTCTTCGTAAAGGGGATGATCGGAAATGTTGGACTTTCACAGGAGTGTACGATCCGAATGATGATACTAGTAGGGAGGACTTCTGGTTTGAGCTTGTCGCTATCAAGGGCCGATGGTCAGAACCATGGTGCATTGAGGGAGACTTTAACGCTATTAGACTTCCTTCCCGTCGGATAAGGCTATCATGAGGTCATTTTGTGAATTCATTAGCGATGAAGGTTTAGTGGATCTCCTCATGAAGGGAGCTCAGTTTACGTGGTCTAGTATGCAACACCCTCCCACCTTGTGCAGGCTGTACCAGTTTCTGTGTTCATTGGATTGGTGCAATCTGTTTCTGAATGCCTTGTTGGAAGGTTTTGACCGTTTTTTGTCAGACCACAGGCCGATTGTTATCAGGTTTGGGTCGTCTGGTAGAGGGCCCACCCCCTTCATGTTCGAGAATATGTGGTTGCTCGATGAGGATTTCATAGAGAAAGTGTCGATTTGGTGGGGAGAGTGCATTCCCTATGGCTCTGTTGCCTTTGTTTTGATTGTCAAACTTAAGCACCTCAAAGTCAGGATCAAAGAGTGGAATCGGGACCTTTTTGGTCTCAACCACAACTTCGAGGAAGATATTTTAGCTCGCTCCGTAGGCATGATCTGTTGGAAGAAGAGAGGCTATTAGATAAGGCGGAATCTAAAGAGCGTATTAGATTCCGCCTCATCTAATAAGAGATGATCAGTAACACCAAGTATTTTTCACGTGGTGGATAATTCAAAGGATAAATCTAATATGTTGGGTAGCATGGTGATTAATGGCACTTTGTTTGAAGACAGAGCAGGTGTCCGTCAAGATTATTCAATTCTATAAAGAGTTTTACCAAGATGAGGGTTGGTGTAGACCGCATTTGGATAGGTTGAATTTCAGCTCGATTGCAGCAGGTGACCAATCGATTCTTAAATGTCAGTTTGAGGAGGAAGAAATCCAAAGAGTCATCTAGTCTAGTGGGAAACACAAATCCTCGGGGGTGATGGTTTTACGATGGAGTTCTTCAAATGTTTTTAGCTCACAATCAAGGCTGAGATCCTGATCTTTTTCGGGAATTCTATACTAAAGGGAATATCACCAGAAGTCTCAACTTGGATTTTATTACGCTTATTCCGAAGAAAGAGCGTGCTACCGATATCAAGGATTTTAGACCTATCTGTCTCATCCACTCGTTATACAAGATTTTGGCTAAAGTCCTAGCTAACAGGCTTAAAGCCTATCATGCATTAGATTATCTCTTTTTAACCAAGAGGACTTCATTGTTGGTCGGCTGCTGACAGATACGGTCGTCGCGGCTGAGGCGGTGGTTCATTCTGCTCACTTAGATAATCATCCACCGGTGATTTGGAAAATCAATATGGAAAAAGCATTGATAGGGTGGATTGGAGAAGCCTATTCTATATGATGAGCAGATTTGGTTTTGGGAGTAAGCGGGTCGGCTGGATCAAGGCTTGTGTCTCGTCCTCTTGGTTCTCAGTCATTATTAACGGTACACCAAATGACTATTTTCAAAGTTCTTGCGGTCTCCGACAGGGAGATCCGCTCTCTCTGCTCTTGTTTAATAAGGTCAGCGAGGCTTTGGGTGATCTCTTGTCAAATGCTAAGCAGCTTAATTTTATAGGCGGTACCTATTGGCAACCAGGGACGGGTGGTAACATGCCTCTAATCCGCAAATGATACAGTTATCTTTAGAAGGGCTGACCTACTCGAAATCCTCCAGATCAAGGATGTTCATTCTAACAATGTCCGGCCACTGCATTAATCTTGGCAAATCTTCCATTGTCGGGATCAGAGTTTACCATAGTCCACTCGTGGTCATGGTTGCAGTCGTTGGGTGTCCCATTACTTCCCTCCCTATGCCGTATTTGGGGCTGCCTCTTGGAATGAGAAAGTTTATCGTCACGGATTGGGACCCGATAGTGCAGAGATTTCAGCGGAGAGTTGCGGCATGGAAAGGAAGGCTCTTTAGCAGTGGCGGATGCATGTGTCTGGTTAAGTCAATTTTGGCTAGTTTACCTGTCTTCTACATGTCCTTGTTTTCGTGCCCTGAATTGGTTGTCTTGATCCTTGAGAAAATCCAACGGGACTTTCTTTAAGAGGGTGATGCGGAAGAAACAAAATACAATTTGGTTAATTGGGAGATTGGTAGACTGGACATTAAAAACCAGGGTTGTTTCAACAAGGCTCTCTTGGGAAAATGGCTGTGGAGGACGAGCGAGGACCGGGAAAAGGAGAATCTGAGGTTGAAGATCTTGGCTAACAAATATGGTTTCACGGCTTCTCAGTGGCGTGTTAACTGCCCAAATTCTTCCCGAGCATCGGCCTGGTGGAGAGGGGTTCATTCTATCTAGCCTATCTTTAATAGGTTCATTTTTTTTAGTTGGGGGTGCAGGAATCGTATCAGCTTTTGGAATGATGCATGGGTTGGCCACCGAGGTTTGAGGCAGTCCTTTCCTAACCTATTTGCGGTGGCAGCTTCTCCTACTGTGTCTATTGTTGAGGCGTATTTGGAGATTAATGGGGCAACGGTCTGGTCCATAAATACGAGGAGGAATCTGCACGTTGGCTAAATCGTAGCTTATGAGGAGCTGATGGCGCTTCTTTATGATGCTTGTCATAATCAATGTCACTGAGATTTGAGAGTGTGGTCTCTCATGGCTAACGGGACTTTCTCTCTCTCCGATGGCCCGTTTGAGTTTCATGAGTGGACCTTTCTTTGGAAATCTCTCGTTCTTCCTAAGGTTAAATTTTTTGGTTGGTGTCTCGTGCGGGATCGGATTCTCACTCTTGACCAACTGATCAAAAGAGGGAGAAAAATGCCTAATGTGGGTGCATTGTGTTTTCACCACAACAAAGAAAGCCCTACTCATCCCTTTTTACATTGTTGGGTTTCGGTTAAGCTGTGGGGCATCCTTTTTCGATCCTTTGGGTTCGCGTGGGTGTTGTCAAGCAACGTGGGGGCCCTTCTCGCAAGCTAGCAAGGCGTCCAGTTCTGGAGAGAGAGGAACTGCCGCATCTTTCGGAGAAGGCATTACCCGTTTGGTGTAATTATGAAATCCGTTAAAGACTTGATGCTAGATTGGGTGATTCTCGACAAGGAGGGTAGGGTTGGGCTGAAGTTTGTTTAGCTAGACTCATAATGACTACTAGGCACCTTTTGGTTCTTCTCGTCATGTCGGAGTTTTGTTTCGGCTTTGCAGTCTTTTTATTTTATTTTATTTTATTTTCACTGCTGAACATCTCACTTCGTTATTTTTGTAACCCTTTTTTGTCAAAATAATTTCCATTTACCGAAAATAATAATAATAAAATCTTACTTACACTCATCACCAAGGTCATGCGGCGGCCATTCATGGCGGTCAGTAATTAAAAATCACATCAAAAAATGATCTCACCGTATTTTTCTCGAAAGGGCAATGGTCAAGTCCTACCAGGTAGAATCGGATTTTCAGTCCTACCCCATCCGTAGCCCTTGGAAATAGGAAAATCATGACTTTCTTGATTTTCACTTTCTATAGCATGAGGTGCAGTCAAGATTCTCCTATTTTCAAGGGCAGCAGATGGGGTAGGACTAAAAATCCTATTCTACCTAGTAGAACCTGACCATTGCCCTTCTCAAAAATATATATTAATATTGCCATCATCTTCAACCTCTAATCAAGGGAAATAATTTATCTTTTATAATTAAGTCAATGAAGCTATAGGGTTTTACATGGATTCATATAAAAGACGCGTTTTCCATCTACTAAGGTTTTGTCTACTCGTTTTCTTGCTTATGGATGTGAAAGCCTATATTTGTCATCTTACTCTCAATTAAAAGGGGGGCTGATTAATCGATCTCTCGAAGAACGGTTGCCGAAAGAAAGAGTTGATCTTTCACTAACAAAAAAGAAAAAGAAAAGGGGCGGTAAATGGTGAAGGTTTTGTTCATTAGGACCGATTTATGAAATTTATGTTTAAAGAGGCTGAAGGAGATGATATTTTTATAATTTTTGAGGGAAAATGACTAATTTGATATTTTGCGTGAGTCATTATGATGTTGCCGCCCATTTTGAGCTCATAGTAACCTATTTTGATTGTAAAAAAATTACTTTTTCGAATATTATAAATCGAGCTGAGCTGAGCTACAGGCTACCCCAGCTCATGGACGGCTTAATTATAAACAAGCTCTTAACTCATAGTTCCGCTCGACTTGACTTGCCAGCCAAGCGAGCCTCTCAGCTGAATCGGCTCGTTGAGAGTCCTACTCACTACGTAAAAAACGTTTATAAAAAGACAGAAAATAAGACTGAGGTAAGACTATCTGAATCTGTCTTAAATTTAGTAATAAGACAGCCATCTACAAACTAATAGCCTCAAAATTAAGGACGGTAAATAAGACTCTATATGTCGTCTTAATTTCTCGAATGCATGACTTGGCACTCAAACCCCAATCATTAAGGTAAAAAATAAGCGTTTGATTTTCTTGGGATAAAAAGTAGCGCTTGGGGCCTTTTATGCAAAATCATATATATATATATATATATATATATATATATATATATATATATATATAACAGAGTAAAACATATGGGCCACCCCTTCATCGTGCGCACCAATGACACTGAAATTAGTTACGTGAGTGTTTTGGCGGAGAGCCGATGCCCATAACGCCTGGTCTCTACTCTTTAGTCTGTACAAATTGGATGATTGAATAGGGTGTTGAACATGGTCCCACAAGCATAAAAGCTATTTTGGCTGTGGATGCTTCACCATTATTATATTACTCTTTCCAGACGACGAGATGACTACTGAACCTGGTTGCTCTCCTCGTCAAATTCAAGGACCAATGCACTACACCTTCTAGTGTTACTTTGATACTTCACATTGTCATCAATCATATCAAGTGTTTGGCACAAGGATTAAAATTTCGGTTTTTATTTTGGTTTCAGTGAGGACCGAGACCGAAATTTTGAGCTGAAATTTCGGCCCAAATTTTGAATTTCAGCTGAAATCTTTTCACAGACCAAAAATGACCGATAATATGAGTTTTCGTTTCGGTTTTAGTGGGGACCGAAACCAAAACATTTCGGCCGAAATTTTAAAATTTTGATCCTTGATTTGACATGATAATTCCTGAAACTTTTAGTAGAGAATTATAAATAATACCCTTTGAAACTCTAATCTCACCACACCTCAAGCCAGAATGCCTTGACCGTTTTGAATAAGATGATGGAGATTGCTTTTTAGTCTTAATCTTTCACACAATGGATCTTGAGATTATGGGTGCATCATCATAAGGTTAATTTCTCATTTCACACGGCACACATCTCAAAAAGTGACTCTAAAATTAGGTTTGAGCAATCAATAATTGGTCTATCCCCCATCCGATTCGACTTATACCTCCAATTCGATATGAGTCAAATATTGGGTCAAACAGGTTAAATATTGGTTAAGATCGCGTTATATTGGTCAATCGATATATCTGGCATGAACATAATATAATACTATAAATGCCTTGGGAAATTTTTTTAAATATTTTTAATTATTATATAGATTTTTTTTATAGAAAGTCCTTTGTTGTTGGTTTTTAAATATTTTTAATTATGATATAGATTTTTTAGATTTTTTTTTTATAGAAAGTCCTTTGTTATTGGACAATTTGGTCGATTAAACCCAGCTGATATGCCAATTCCTATCATGCTCTAAATCGCTCTAAATCGTCGATATGCCAATATCTATGAGGCTCTAAATCCTTGGGAAGGACTCTTGATAGGTTTCGTCCAAAGCTAAAACCTAGAGAATAAGGCTGCGTATGGCATAGCTCTCTTCTAAGCCCTGTCATAATAGAGTTCACTTACTTTAGCAGGTTCCTATCCTCTTTACTAATATTCTGCTGCCTGCTTTAAAAGGTACTTTTTCTCCTTGATAACCCTCCTCTCTACTCACTCATTGTCAGAACATATTTTATTTATTCTGGTAGGGAGTTAGTAGAAAGCAGGGAGGTTATTACTAGAGCAGGTAAATCCTCCTTTGCAGGCAGTTGAAAAAGAGAATGGGAACCAACTAAAACAGGTGAACTCTCCTCTGGCAGAGGCTAGCAGAGAATTATGCCATACGCAACCTTAATCTTTACGAGTTAAATGTGTGTAATAGTAAGTCTACCGCTTCTTCATGGCTGGTGTCACTTTTTTTAACCTAAAGGAATGGACCTAGTAACGTGGACTCCGGCCTGACCAAATGGGTCAAGGGTATATATATATATGCCCAACCCAGCCTTATCTGGCACGCCTAGTTTAAAATCCCATAAATCCTCCTTTTTTTCTTTGATTTTATTAATAAAAAGATCAGGTTGGACCGACCATACACGACCCTATTCCTTCCATGTCCCAACCCAACCTAAAGGTTGTGATAGATGATACTTCATGCCTATCCCAAACTTAACTGATCAACTTCGTGCCTATCCCTTCATGTAAACCGAAGGGGTAGCTCAGTTGGTCCCCTCAAGGCCACTGGAGTATTAATAGCTCTAATTTAGGGCCCCATGGGATTAGTCGAGGTGCGTGCAAGCTAACCCGAACACTCACGAATATATTAAAAAAAAAATTTATATGTTCGACCAAATAAAAAAAGAGCATGTTCGGGCAAGTGGGATATCAAGTGGACCGGCCCCATTCACTACGGGTGTAAGTTTTGCAAGAAAAATCAAAACCCACTGGAAAAATGGCCCATCGGACCGAAACTGATCCAAAGTCGAAAACAATCGAACTAATTCCCAA
Source organism: Chloranthus sessilifolius (assembly GCA_021018995.1). Classification (NCBI taxonomy): domain Eukaryota; kingdom Viridiplantae; phylum Streptophyta; class Magnoliopsida; order Chloranthales; family Chloranthaceae; genus Chloranthus; species Chloranthus sessilifolius. The sequence goes on along the minus strand of CM037584.1, from coordinate 49,256,224 downwards.
TCAGTTCAATTTTGGTTTTGGGTGGCCGGATGTCACGCCCCAAAATCTTGCACCTGACCCATTTCGGTGCGTAAACACGATGAATAATCAAAGTTTAAAAAAAGTAACATAATGGTCCAATCTTATTAAAGAAATTCAAAAGTACATTTATTACACTCCAAATTAACTACAAATTCTTAATCTAAAGCTAACCCAATAACGCTTCTGAGGTCTCTTCTTGCTTAGTAGCTTCTGAGCCACAAGGTTTGATCTATGAAAATTTTAAATAGTAAGGGGGTGAGATCCAACTCAACAAATGACCCCCCAAATATATCTAGTATAATACCTACAACTTTTATACTACTAAGGAGTACAGTTTTATCATTTCAAAATGGCAATCATGAGATAACTTTGATCATACTAAAAATATGACAATGTATATCAATACATATTATGTAATGAATCAGCATAGAGAAGAAGGAAAAATAATTTAGCCTAACAATTGTGCTACATATATTGTTACAAAAATAGTACCCAGTCCAGTGCAATTGCATTCATATAATTATTTATCTTAGGTACCAGTCACAATGACGGTTCCATATTTTTTAGCAATTTCAATGTCAATCGTGTCGATCAAGTTTGACGAGATTTACTTCCTATTACGAAAGCACTCAAGTGGACTCGTTCGTTCAAATTACCATGAGATCCCGTGGGGATCTTAATTATATATATATGGAAAAAGTGTTTGTCCTCTCATGGAGGACGGTCACCGTCCTCCAAGCTTCCACGTGACAGCCAAAATATTGTTTCGATGTCACGTGGACCTCGGGTGCATTGTTTAGATCATGTTTGAAAAAAAAATAATTGAAAACTCATCTCCATCGTGTGTTTTTTGAACCGTAAAATGTGAACCAATGAAATCCGTCAAACTTTGACTTGTGAGTTAAAAAAAAAAATCGAATTTTCTTTTTTTTAATATTGATCTAAACCGTCCACCTGTGCTCCACGTGTATCTTGGAGGATGATCACCGCCCTTCATTGGAGGACCTAACCGGCTCCCTATATATATATATATATATATATATATATATTCATCATACCATGTCATCATCATTTCTACAACCCTTCATATTCAAGTATTAATTTCTTTTATAATTTCCTTTGAAAATTTATATGTATATTCATTGAATTTGCATTGAAACTCTTAACTATGTAATAAAATCATAAGAACTTTGCAAAGATAGGTACCAGCAATGAAATTTCTAGCTTATGATAAAAATATGAAAATATACATGTGAGAGTTAGGAGATATTCATATAAAGATTAATATTTATCATTTAAATTAAAATGATATGTGTAAGGTCACTTGTCTTCCACTTTGAATCCAACGGTTTGGAGGAGATGGTGTATCCTTTGGGCTCCCAATCAACATTCTTCTCTTCTATTCGCTCATAAATGTTGATTTCAATGGGTGGATGTCCCTAAAAGTGAAATTTAGAATTACCCTTGGTAGGAGGTGTGCGCCGGCCCATGCACTAGTGCAACGCACGAAGACTCTAATAGCAAGCTATTGTGGTGGGCATTTGTTAAGTGGGAGTTTAACATAAGTTTATCCGTAGCATCTGGTTGTCAGCATTTGTTAAAAAATAAATTCACAAACTTATCATAAGTGGACTAAACGGTAGCCAAAAGAGTGGAATCTTATAACCATTGGCCTATGGATAGGGTATAATTCTATGCAACTGTCCAAATATAATTTGTTAGATAATTGGAAATGCGAGATTTCTAAGACATAGTCCATCTAAGAGGTAGTCAAAAGATTGCTTGGAACAACATGGAATCAAGCATGGAAACAAGTGTTAAATATAGAATCAAGGCATTCTATAGAGAACATGGAATCAAGCATCAACTAACATTCTATATATTCTAGTGTTTGCTAAATTTCAAGAAAAAGAAAAGATGCTAAACTTACCATAGAGGCGTCATGCATTATTTAGGCCATTGATTTGGTAGTGGAAGGCATTGGCGCACGACACTTGAGGACCCAATAACAAGCCATTGTGATGGGTCCTCCATCAAAAGGAACTAATTGAATGTCATATGACCCATTGAGCCACGTATGAGAGATAAGAATCCCATACTACATAGCCAAAAAGCCGAGAAAGGCATGCTTTCAAATGCAACTTGCTAGTTATTTTATACTCTCACGAGAAATGGTGAAATTTGAAGGAAAGGATTTACAACGCTCTTATTTCCACAGCTTGGATGTAACTTATGCATCGGAAAAATATCCCAATTTTTCACTATTTTCCGAGTTTAGAGTTTGAGATTAGGAGCCATTGCTTGATGCAATATTAAAAGGCTTGGACTATCAAGCATGAAAATACAAGTTCGAGTCAAGAGAGAAGCCACTTTGTGCATAAAAAGTTAGAGATTAGATATGTATCTCGTCCACCCTTCCCAACATCCCGTTTGTACGAGAACAACACTAAGTAACAACCTTTTTAGAGTATGAGGGCACCCCTTAGAATTTCCAATTACCAAGCTCTCGAAAAACTTAAACTTCTCCGTAAGTCACGCAATACCTAATGAACAAACTTTTTCCTCTAGCTCCCAAAGTATCAATATTGCTATTCAAATAGTGAAAATGATGAAAATAAAGGAATCTCATAAATTCCTACAAACGAAGAATCCTTAGGAATGGATAGAATTAATAACTTTTATGAAAATTGTCACGACCCAGATTCTTTACCCAATCTCGAGGGCTTAGAATTTCGTGTTATGACACCGCACGCTTGTTAAGGCGATAAGCGGACATACATATAATTCATTTCTCAACATAGACGATAACATTGAAGCACATCAATATTGCATTTAATGGCTCATAAATAAAAGCGAAGAACGTAATGACCATTAAGAAGGTAAATTTCCTAACCACGTATCTATACTATAAACTAAATCAAGTTTCACATAGGGTAAAATGGTCTCAAACGTAAACTCACAAATTATATCAAAATGACTAAAATATGTCTTTCAAAGAAAATACAAGTCTAGAGCTAAAAAAACTCTCGAGGCTCATAATAGTCCGTCGAATCTACGCTCTCATGCAGGTGGTAGCCGGCGTCCTCATCTACATAAACCGCCTTTGGTATAGCTGCCTTCACGTCATTATAGGTATGATGATCAAAGTTCTCACCTAAAACTGTTAGATTTTGGAAGGGGGTGAAGTTACTCAGTTGCGTAAACTCAATGAATTGTACAATCGATCCACCATAACTTACCTAGGTAATCATGTGTGCAATCGCTTGAGTTGCGGTGCATTTTGAAATAAACTAAGCATTACTAATGATGTCAAAAATATCCAAAACCTCATAACATCTCATATCAAAACTGAAAGACATATCATAGAATAAAATATACATGATATTTCTATTTCTTATTTCTTCTTATATATGTCTTATCAATTTAACATATGTGACATATATGAAGTTTTATTATTACTCCATAAGCTTACACAACATACTTCGTATCTTATTTATCTTATTTAACTGACCTGTGTCAGGGTCACTGCTCGAGTTTATCACGCGAAGTCCACGTATAGATAATCACCTAACCTCTATATCATAATATAAACTATCATTCAATCAGATGAGATTACACGTATTAGTAACAATATTGTCCCTTTAGTTCGAGACAAAACTAATATATTATCCTTAAGACCCGTCTTGGTTGCAGACGTTGGGCCCTTATGATAGCTCGTAAGATATGACACGTATAGAATTTAATTCATATTCAGCTGGCCTTCACAGCATGTCTTAACATATCTTGATTCAATTCTTGGCTTAAGTCCCATCCCCAATTTCACATTTATGTGGGCTTAAATCCCCACTTTCTTAACATATATATATATATATATATATATATATATATATATATTAAAATATTCATTTCTTCTCTTTTCCTCAAAACTTAATTGGAGTGGGCCACAGTGTGATAGGTTTCATTAAACCACGTTTTTCAAGGGAAAGGTTCTGTAGTAACTTTGATATACTTCCTATGGTAGTCCATACTCTGATAGAGATATTATATCCGTACATGAATACTTACATTTTAAGTTTCACGTGATCGTAAAAGAAACTCCACCGTGACGAAGACTTACATCTTATTTCTTAACTTATCATGCGTATGCCCTATCGTAGTTTTCTACGTGGTGAATGTCATTTGATGATGGTGAAATGTATATCGAAAAAAAATTACAACATGCATCCTAAATATTGTATATTCATAAAGAAAATTAACATAGAGCATAAAGTATGAAGCATTGAGTAAAACAGAAAAAATAAGAAATATTTAATTATATTTATTCTATGATTGAGTCTTCTTATTCTTCAATGGAAGTAATTGTGTCTAAGTACTTGATGGTTTGATCGGTAAAGCGATCAGACATGTTTCGGATCCTAAGGAGAGACACATGCCCATACAAGAATCGTATAAGATCAAGTCGTGTTTCGCTTAAATCAGATGTCCTCGCAAAACAAAACTCTGATCTGTGCAGAAATATGACTATATTTCGCACCCTAAATACCAACATTTAGCCATCCGATGAAGACATTCTGACGGCTGCTGTGTAGTTTTAGTGGTTTCAGGTGTTCTGGACCGTGGGATGTTGAAAGAGCTTAAGTGAGCATAATTAAGGGACTATATGAAAACTTTGAACCATGGAGCCAGCGGAAGCACTGAAATCCGTGAAGAAGACTGATTGGTCTAGCCACAATTTTGAGAGCTAAATATGTCACATGCCCAGTTCAATCTATTGAGATTTGAAACTCAATCGATTGAGTTTATGGAGCTGCCCAAAATCCGAATTCCAAAAATCAATAGATTGAATTCTAAAATCAATAGATTGAATTCTAAAAAATCAATAGATTGATTTCCTAAAGCCAATAGATTGAATTCCTTAATTCAATAGATTGATTTCAAATTCAAAAGAGCCGCCAAAATTCGAATTTCAAATTCAATCGATTGAATTTTGGAAATCAATCGATTGACCCAGATATGGAAGTTTTATTCTCCGCACCCTATAAAATGACTGTTAATCCTAGGGTTTTGGAGGAGGCTTCTGCTCTGTTTTATTTTCTTAGGGCACGTACCAATTTTCCTTTTATATTTTTAGTCTGTAATTAGATCAAAGCTTTGTAAGGTTGTGATCTTCTCCAAAAAGATCAAAAGGTTGATAAATAAAAGGGTAATTTTTGTGATGGCTTTCGATTTGCATTGTGCGTGTGGATCAAGGATGAGCGGCTAAACCCCTCGTTCAAGGAGGAAGCGACCCCTAAATGCATAACTAACTTACTTTTAAGCTTATAATTTCTTGTTAGAATTATTGAATCGTGCAAGTTTTAGTGTGTGCTTTATCGTGTTATCATCGAATACTCGTTTATAGCCGTCGACTGTGTGATCGGTGACAATAAACGAATTATTCCACCTAGATCGATCTTGTAGATCGATATAGGATGTTGTGCGATTGATTCTTATTGTTGTGATTTCGAATTTGAGACACACTATGCCTTTCGCATGATGCATGTCGTGATTGGATGCGTCATAGTATTAGAATAGGCTATGCCGAATCAATAATTGCATTTTCATCGATTTGTTTTTCTTATAGTTAAATGATGGTATAATGATTTAACATGAAATTGTGTGGTTGATGGCAGATAAGTTACAAACCTAGGGTTAGCAAACTCCTTGATCATCCCATCATTGTTAATTTCTTAATCATAGTTCATCCATGCATAGCTTGATTTAGTTCTCCTGATTATTGCATTGTGTAGTGATAAATCTAAGAAATCAAATTTCTCGCCCTAGGTACTCCCTTGGGTCTGTGCCATCTCGTTAAAATTAATTTAATTTCTTGTTTCCCTGTGGGTTCGACACCCTTGATTTTATTGTGCTACAATCGAACTTATGTACTTGCAAGGGTACACTTTAAAATCGATCAAGTTTTTGAAGCCGCTGCCGGGGAAGCGACGAAATTTTATTAATTTATAGGAGATTTTTGTTCTCTGGTTGCCAGTCAATCGATTGACTGAGAAGCAGAGTGTTTTTTTTTTATATATACTGTTCATTTTAGCTAATCAATCGATTGATTTCTACAAATCAATCGATTGATTTCTACAAGTCAATCGATCGATTTAAACTGTGCTCATTTTCCTGTTTCACTCTTTATAAATAAAAATAATAATAATTTTTCTGTTCTGATTTGACTGTTATTTTTTTTTTGAGATCTGAAGTACATCATTGTTTGTCAGTCAATTGATTGACTTAATAACTCAATCGATTGACTATGTTTGTCAAGTGCAATTAATTGAATTAATAATTTCAATCGATTGAAATTTTTGGTTGTATATAGTGTGTTCATAATCAATAGATTGAATTGATAATTTCAATCGATTGATTTAGTCATTGAATCAAAGTTGTCTTCGAATTTGTTTCAATCGATTAATTTTGATAAATCTGAAATTTGGGAGTTTATAATAATGAAGAGACATTTTGGAAAGATCGTCTTTCATTCAGTGAACAATAATTTCAAAAATAATAGATGACACACACAAAGGACGATTTTTTTCTAAAAGAAACATGAGATAAATAATATCCTAATGCACTTGATCCTTATTACCCGCTCTTGGTGTAAGAGTGGCAAAAAGGACCTAACGAAGTCACTGAATTTTAGTTTTTAGGGAAGTGTAATGCTTTGCGGTTCCAGTTAGTTGACCTGGATCATTGCACACAAAGTCGTACACAGTGGAAGGATGAAACAGTGAATAAATCTGGCTTTCATCCACAGGGTAGTTATACTCATCAAGATTTAAAAGTATACCCAATAAATAAGCAAAGGAGAAAATTTTATTTGCTTATCAAATACATACGACACAGCGTAATGGTCGATTTTAAATGTAACCCTTGCAAGTGTACAAGATCTATTGCAGTATGGCAAGAACAAGGGTGTCAAACTCACAGGGAAACGTGAATTTTAATTAATTCTTTCAGAGATTTAAAAAACGTCCCCAAGGAAGTACCAAAGGGCAGATTCAATTTTTATCAAAAATTTATCATACTTTTCCTAAATGCAAGAAAAATAAATTAATTAATCTAAACAACTAATTACTGATGAATCTAAGAATAATTTTTAAATGAGATCAAGGAATATGTTACCCTAGATTAGTACCCATTTTCTATCATTAAAACTCACAGTTTCATTAAAGCATCATTCACACCATCATTCATCTATAGAGATGATTCGTAATAAAATATGATCATCAATCCGACATACCCTATCTAAAAACAATGACTCAGCCTATCATTGCGGTATGAGTCATGTAAGAAGCATAGCGTATCTCATGATGTTTAGATCATGACAGTAAAAACATAATCGCTCTGCAGTCTAGATCACTCTGCAGGTCCAGATCTAGCGATTACAGCCGTTGATATGCGCAATCAACGGTCATAACAAAGCATTCAATATATTTTCAATAACACAAACTTTTAGCAAAACGATTCCATGATGACAACAATAGACTGCGGTATTAATCATAAAAAATTGCTACTTATCTGGGGATCGCATCTTCCCCGATCAACTTATTTAGCCTCTCATCTTTGGTGTATGATCTCCTTATTTATTCAAAGTCATTCCTCTTTTCATTTCTTCCAAAAGATCTCTATTTACAATGCCTTTTCCTAAATACAATCTATACTTTCATGAACATAAAGGAAAAATAATGCAAATCCTAAGTACAATCTACCCAGATCAAAACCCTAGAAGAAGGAGAAAGAAGAACCCTTGAAGAATGAAGAGAAAAATCCCCAAAAGTGAAATCCTAAAAAGTAAAAAATAAATGAGTAATGAATTCCCCTTTTCTCAAACTCGTGGCTTCCTTTAAATAGGGTCGAGCAAACCCCTAAACCTAACAACCTCAATCGATTGAGACAGAAATCTCAATCGATTGACTTTTAGTTCAAGCTAATTTAGGGCTCTCCTATCTTCATGTGTCAATCGATTGACACTTATCTCTCAATCGATTTACATTCAAGGGTAAAGTCTTCTCTTCAGTTGTCAATCGATTGATACTTAAACCTCAATCGATTGACAAGTTAGGGTAAGGTCTTCTCTTTCTTGATAGATGTTAATTTTCTTCATGGATTTCGATGTTTCTTTTTTACCTTTTTTGTCCATAGCTCTTGTGTATCCTTTAATTTCCTTCTTTTATGCTCTTTAACGATCCAATGGTAAGAAACACCTGTAAACATCAAAACCTCACAACAACCATCAGATGCTTTCATTGAACAGCTAAATATAGGGATTAAGGTGCGAAATATAGTCACATTTCGGCACCGATCACGTAACACTCCAATCTGCTCTCAACAATATTGGAGTTTAGAAAATTTGCATAAAAGCACCGAACTATATTGGTGTAAGCAGAGCCAAATAGAGAGAGTAGAGAAATCCAACCCCGAGAAGCAAACATATGAAACAAATCATGATCTCTAAGAAACTTTTCAAGTACCACTCGTTCAATAATAAGGTTTCGAGTTGAAAAAAAATAAAGAAAACGATCTTCATGACTTTGAGATGGAAATCTTTGAAGTGCAGGCGAAGAAGAAGATGAGAAACCTTTAGATTTCTTTGAGTATTTTCGATTTAGTGACATTTTCACGTAAAATCTAAGAGGAAATCGAGTTTTCGGAAGTAAAAACGAAGTGTAAAATGAAAGAATATTTGAAATTTTTGTTTTTATAAAACTTGTTGATGGACGTCCATAGAACATGTCACGGACGTTCGTAGGATATTTGAGATCCGTGAAGCTCATCTGCAACCGTTGATAGAAAACACAAAAGCGCTGGGTTTTGAAATGGCGGACATCCATTTTGACATGCACGGACGTCCGTAGGTAAATTGAAAGCATGCAGTTATAGTAACTGCGAAAGGATTGTTTCGTTTCTCGAGGAAAAAAAATTTGACTTTTTTCGGACGTCCGTTGTGACATGCACAGACAACCAGTTAAAAATTGGCAGAAAGCTGTTCGAGACACGGACGTCCGTGGTGATGTACGGACGACTGGAAGAAAAATTTAAGTGTAGTGTATTAATGACGAACGTCCGTGATAGGGATACGGACGTCCGTGGGACTTAGGAGAAAATTTTGAAAATTTTTGAAATTTTAATATTTTGTAAAATGTTAAGAGGTTAATTTATTTTCTTAAAATTTCAAAACTATCAATATGCCACACAATAAAGTTGCATGTGAATAAATAAATTAAATATCCTGAAAATATAATTTAGAAAAAATTAGAGTTGATCGAAATTAACAATCTTCAGATAAGATCATATGATTAATGATAGTTAATAAAGGATAATTTGAAAAAATAAGGTCATTTGCAACATAAAGAATTTACAGTCATATTGATAAAGCCGAGTGACAAATTTTATTTAAAAATTTTACCGAAAAAAATGTTTATCACTCACACCTATTTAAGGTTTCTAAAAGACCCTTTTAACGAGCTTTAGAACATTGACTCTCAACTAGTTAGTTTAGGGCAATAGATCTTAAAAAATCTCAACGGTTTTACTTGCTCGAGTCAATTAGGCAATAAGATAGAGCATGAGCTTATATGAAAGTGCAAACCTAAACTTACTTGCTTTCTATTCAACTCATTTAACGAGGGTTAGGCTAATGACTCCCAATTCAATTGACTCGGGGCATTGAGTATAAAATACTCCAACGGGGTTGTTAACTCGAGTTGAAAAGGCAAAAATGTAAGAAGTAGTCAGAAAAAGTTTTATTTAGGATATATTAATCATTTATCAACGTATATTCAGGACACAAGTTTGTTGCAATGTCCACTAAAAAAATCCTTTATATACTAACAATTAATAAAAGATTTACCATGATAAGACTGAATTAAAGCCAATTAAGAGTAACTCAATATTAGAGAAATGCAATCTCAGGAAATTTGATGAAATGTTCACATTTAAAAATTTAGAATGTATCATATAGAATCCTGAAACAAAAAAAAAATAATGATTTAAAAAAAATATGTGCAAATTGAAAACAAAACATATATACAAGTTTTGAAAAAATAATTAATCAATGAAATATAAACCAATGGATTTACGAAGAAATTCAAATCGAACAAAATCCAATGATTTTGTAAAGATATCAGCCAATTGTAATTGAGTGTCTATGTGCACAAGGAGAATAATTTTTTCTTTCACCAAATCACGTATGAAATGGTGGCGAATATCGATGTGTTTAGTCCTAGAGTGTTGTATAGGATTTTCAGAAATACAAATAGCACTGGTGTTATTACAAAACAGGGTCATTACACCTTGAGAAATTCCATAGTCAGACAACATTTGCTTCATCCACAAAAGTTGAGTACACCTATTTTCAGCAGAAATATATTCTGCTTCAGCAGTAATATATTCTGCTTCAGCAGTGGATAATGAAACAGAAGCTTGTTTCTTGCTGAGCCAAGACACAAGACAATTACCAATATAAAAACAACCACCGCTAGTGCTTTTACGATCATCAGAATTACCGGCCCAATCAGAGTCTGAAAACTCGATGATATGAGATGTGGTATCGAAGGGATACCAGAGACCTAACTCTAATGTTCCATTAACATAACGGATAACACGTTTAAGTACAGTTAGATGAGATTCCTTAGGGGCTGCCTGAAATATCAAGTCGACTAGCTGTTAGATAGAGAAGACTACCTATCATGCTTCTATATAGCGTTTCTCCAACAAATTTTTCATTTACATCTTTTGTCAATTTCACAGATGTACTCATTGGAGTATAGGCTGGTTTACTTGATTCCAAATCAAATTTTTTAACAAGTTATTTTACATATTTGGATTGGGTAATGAAAATGCCAGAAGAACACTGTTTAATTTGAAGACTTAAAAAACAGTTTAATTCATAAAATAAACGCATTTCAAATTCATTGCTCATTAGAGTTTGAAACTTATATGCATTTAAATCAAGTGTGGATCCAAAGATAATATCATCAACGTAAATTTGAGCAACAATTAAATGAGATGATTCTTCTTTTAGAAATATAGTTTTATCCACACTACCACGTTTAAACCCGTTATTGATTAAGTATTTCGTAAGTCTATCATACCAAGCACGAGGTGTTTGTTTCAAATCATATAACGCTTTTTTAAGTCGAAAAATATCAAAAGGATGATGTGGATCTTCAAACCCTTTAGGTTGTTCCACATACACTTCCTCAATTAGAAAATCATTCAAAAAGGCACTCTTTACATCCATTTGATATAATTTAAACTTTAAATGACATGCTATTGTCAAAATTATATGAATGGATTCAAGTCTAGCCACAGGTGAAAATGTTTCATGCAAGTCAATGCCTTCAACCTGTGTGTAGCCTTGAGTCACCAATCTTGCTTTGTTTCTAATGATTTTACCTTCTTCATTAGTTTTATTTTTAAAAACCCATTTTATACCAATGATTCTGATGTTTGAAGGTCCAAAAACAAGTTCCCACACATCATTTCTTTTAAATTGAGTGAGTTCTTCTTGCATGGCAATAACCCAATGTTCATTAAGAAGGGCTTCTTTAACATTTTTTGGTTCAAGATTTGATGTGTAATATACATGACATAGAAGATTTGAAAGATTTTAAAATTTTCTTCTAGTCATCAGTTTGGTGGGAACATCACCAATGATTGCACTAGGAGGGTGACTTCTCATGTCACGAGCATAGGAGAGTCTATGTCGAGACTCATTTTCAGAGATATTGTTATATGTATTTTCTACATTCATATCTTCAGTGATATTGATGTAGGGTGTGTAGAATTTTCATTGTTAGATGAAAATTTAGTATTATCAAGCCTATGTTTTTCATGATTAACAGAAACAATAAGAATTTCATCATCAATATCTCTCTTTAAAACAGTAGAAAAATCTTATTTTTGATCTTCTACAATAACATTTACAGATTCAATGACAATAAGAGTTCTTAAGTTAAAAACCCTATAAGTTCTACTGTTCAAAGAATAACCAAGAAAGATTCCATTATCAGTTTTAGCATCAAATTTACTAAGAGATTTACGATCCTTTAAAATATGACAAGTACTACCAAAGACACGAAAATAATTAACTTGAGGTCTTTTATCATTCCATATTTCATATGGAGTCTTAGTAGTGTTGGGTCTAAGGTACACATGATTTGATATGTAACAAGCAGTACTAATGGCCTCAGCCTATAAATTTTTAGCCATATTATTAGCATTTAATATAACCCTAGCAATTTCTTGGAATACCCTATTTTTCCTCTCAACCACACCATTTTGTTGACGTGTGTGCGGAGCAGAAAATTCATGCTTTATTCCATTTAATGCACAATATTTAGCAAAAGATGAATTTTCAAATTCTTTATCATAATCACCACGAATTCGAACAATAGAAAGATTTTTTTCAATTTGAGTTCTTTTAAAAATTATAATAAATTCATCAAAAGCTTGAGATTTATCTCTAAGAAAAGCAATCCAAGTATATCTAGAAAAATCATCAACCAATACAAACACATATTTCTTACCTCTTAAACTACTTGTTCTCATGGGACCTACAAGATCAAAATGTATTAATTCAAGTATCCTAGAAGAAGTAGGAACATTTACTTTCTTGTGGGAAACACGGGTCTATTTACCCATTTGACATGCACTATAAATAGATCCATCTGGTTTACTTAATTTCGGTAAACCTTTAACAAATTGATCAGAGGCTAATTTGTAAAGATTATTTTTATTCATGTGGCCAAGCCTCTGATGCCAGATATTGATCTTATTTGTTTTAGTGATAAAGCAATTGTTTTTGAAAGGATCACTAAAGGTGTAACAGTTATCAGAAGATCTAATCCCTTCAAGAACAATTTGACCATTTGAATCAACTACAGTGCACAAATTTTTTGTAAAACTAATATTCATCCCATCATCACATAAATGACTAATACTAATTAGATTGGCCTTAAGTCCTTTAACATAAAGGACTTCATTTAATTTAGGACATCCAGGTGCTTCAACAGTTCCTTTTTCAGTAATTTTACATGAACTTCCATTTCCGAAGGTCACATTTCCTAGAACAACCACTATCAAGGAACCACTTAGATGATTCACTAACTTTTAGTAAAATATGAGCAACCTGAGCAGTCAAATCAGATTTTCTAATCCAAACACGTTTGTATTTAAGATTTGATTTATTTTGAATCACATGTTTGTTGATATTATTATTTGAACTACTCAACGAGATGATTTTATTTTTCTTCAAAGATTGATAGTTAGGGACGTAGTACGAAGAGTATTCAAAGGTAAATGGGTAATACACATAAGTATGTCCTTCCCATCCACAAGTATAGCAGATTGGAACTCTCCTACTAAAAGATCTAGAATTGATAGATATGAAATTACTTGAATTTTGTTTAGAATTTGTAGAAAATTATTTGATATCTTTAACAAATTTTGGAGCATGAGTTGCCTCAGGTTTAGGATTTTTATTTACTGCATGATGATATCCAATACCTGATTTGTCTGTAGTTCTTTGACCAGAATTGAGTAATTTTTCTATCTTCTCATTTGTCTTGTAAATGTTTGAATATTTTTCAGAAATGAAACCAAGTTCCATTTTTAAATTTTTATTTATTAAAATGAGAGAATTTACTTTATTTTCCTGTTCTATAAATTTTGAAGTGAAACAATTCACATTATCTTGAAGTTTACTGATAATGTTTTTTAACTCAGCCACTTCTTTGGTCAATTTAATTTTTTCTTTAGTTAGATGTATTGATTCTTGATAGAGTTCACTGTAAGCATTTGTCATATCCAATATGTAACCATCAATTTTAGTATCAGAAGATAGTGATGTAATAGAGTCGGTTTCAATAAGGGATGGTGTTCGAAAATTATTAGATTCAATAATTGAGGCCACAAAAGCTCTAAACCCATATGACACAGGTTCAGATTCATCAGAAGATGACTCATTTGATATATCAATCTTATGAGTGGCAGCCAGAACTTTAGATTTTCCCTTATTATTTTTCTTATTAGGACATTTATTAGCATAATGCTCACAACCATGACACTTAAAGCATTGATTTGTGTCAATAGATTCCTTTTTATGTTTCTTCTCAAAAGATTTAAATTTTTCAAAATTTTCAAATTTTTTAAAAGGTTGTTTCTTATTTTTATAAAAAAATTTAAATTTTTTAACAAACAAAGCAAGTTCATCTGATTGATCAGAATCACTGCTTGAGTCAGACTCATCCTTAGATAATTTGAAAGCAACACTTTTAGTAACATGATTGTCTTGAATTTCATATTCATAAGTTTGTAACGACCCGACAAGTTCATCTAAGTTTAGATTGTCAACATCTTTAGATTCAACAATGGCATTGACTTTAGATCTGAACCTTTTAGGTAGTGTCCTTAGAATTTTTCGCACAATTTTAGTATTAGAAACAGGTTCTCCTAAATTAAACGAATCATTCACAATATCATTTAAGCGAATATAGAAATCAGAAAATTTTTCATCCTCATCCATGCAAAGATTTTCAAACTGAGATGTGAGTATTTGAAGTTTGGAAATCTTCACTTGAGGAGTTCCTTCATAAGTGGTTTCAAGAATTTTCCATGCATCTTTGGCTATGGTACAAGTACTTATTCGACGAAACTCGAAAGCAGTAACTGCTTCAAACAAAGCATTAAGAGCCTTGAAATTAAAACCAAGATTATCATATTCTTGATCCGTCCATAAAGATCAAGGTTTGATAGTGGTATGTGGTATATTATCGACAACAGTGGTCGTAGTCGGTGGCAACCATCCGTCCTCAATAGAATACCAAATGTGAGGATCCATTAAACTTAAAAATGCTCCCATCCTTGCCTTCCAGTAAGGATAATTAGAGCCATCAAACAAAGGGGGTCTAGCAGTAGACGCACCTTCTCTAGGAAGATCGTGATATCCCAAATTTGACATAACACTTAATTTGTTAAAATTTACCAAGTGACCAGGCTCTTATACGAATTGAAATTTGGGAGTTTATAATAATCTATAAAATTAAACACATTAATACTACTCACAATCACCACACAACAAAAATAAGAACGCAAGTCATTTTTTAACGTGGAAAACTCATCACAAGTAAAAACCACGAGATCTATCTCAGATCCAAGAAAAAATTCACTATGAATTAATAACCTTACAGTGCCTTTTTGAAATGATATTCCCTATCACTCCTATCACCAATAATGACAGCCTCTCACCATCATTCTATCCACAGTGAACATTTCCAACAATCGTCGTCTCTCACGAAGGTCCACTTGTCTCTCACAAGCCATACACTCTCAAACAAGGATTAGAGAAAACACACTCATCATTGAGATTTAGGATTGAAATGAACAAATGGTAAGTAATCTCAAGGATAAATGTTGGACCAAAAAACTTGAAACTGTCCGAACTTTCTAGAATTTATAAGATTTCGGGTCACGGATGTCCGTGAATCACTCACGGTCGTCCGTGATAACGGACGTCCGTGAGTGTCATACGGACGACCGTGGGTCTAAAAAATGACAAAACAATTTGTCAAACATATTTTACTTAGCAAGACCATCTTCCTAAGGAGCAACACTGATTTTTTAAATCATGATCATGACAAAAATTCTCACAAAATCAATCGATTGAAACTCAATTGTGGTATTTTTTTTTTTAGTCTGTGTTGTTCCAATTCACTGGTGTATGAGCTTTACCTGATCTCATCGCCCAACTCTACAACCATTGGATCGAGAAATTGAGCAAGCTTATAAAACAAATCGAAGAAACAATTAGATCCAGCACAATAACTCCAAAGTTATGGCTGATCAAAGACAAGGAGAAGGAGAAAGAAATGTGAACAACAACAACAATGGTGAAAACCATCGTGAATCACCAAAAGGCCCACGAATGTTGGAACAATACTATGATCTTGGTCCTTACGAGGATCAAGATAGTATCATTCATGCTCCTATCCCAGATAATCACTTTGAATTCAAATCGGCATTGATTCAAATGTTACCCATCTTTAACGGATTGAGTAATGAGAATTCGTATGCTCATCTGACCGAATTCGTTGGGGTATGCAAAATGTTTAGAGTTCATACTGTGACTGACGAGATAGCTAAATTGCGACTTTTTCCTTTCTCTTTGCGAGATAAGGTGAGATCGTGATTTAATTCGTTAGAACCAAGATTCATCAGGAGTTGGACTGAGCTGCAATGCGAATTCTTAAAAAAATATTTTCCTATGAGCAAAACCAACGAGTTACGTCAGAAAATTCTGATTTTTGCTCAGCAACTTGCTAAAATATTTCACGAATGTTGGGAGTGTTTTAAGGAATTGCTTAGAAGCTGCCCTAATCATCATGTTCCAAGATGACAATAATTTCAGAGTTTTTACAATGGACTAATCCCAGAAGAAAGACATACCGTCAATGCATCGTGTGGAGGATCCTATTCCATAAAGGAGCATGACGAAATATGGACTCTATTCGAAAGATTAAGTCAAACCTCAATGTAAAGCGAAACTTTGGGACGCATTAACCTTGATTTATCAACAAGTCTCATGTGTTGACAAAAGGGGGGTTGTTTGACGTTAACAACAATGCCTCTGAGTTGTCAACAAAAGTGGATATGTTGTCAAAACAAATGAATATGTTGTTTGCCACAACTCAACAAGCTAAAACTCCAAATGCCCCTACTGTTTGTGTAATTTGTGAGAATCAAGGTCACACATCTAACTAGTGTCCAACCACTCTGATGATTTTTCCCGAAGAATCTAATCCCCATGAGCAAGTTAATGTGACTCAGTCATATCAACGGCAAGATAAGAATCCTTATTCGAACACCTATAATCCTGAGTGGAAAAACCATCCTATCCTAGGGTGGGGAGGATCAAGTCAAACTGGACAAGGAAACCAGCAGTATAAACCAAATACATCAAGTGAACAACAAGGTTTTCATCCACACCATAATTCTAACTTCCAACGGAATTCGAATTTCCAACAAAATTCGAATTATCAGCACCCAAATTCTGAGTACCGTCAACATCAGAATTTCAACCAAACCAATGCTTCAAGTTCAAGGAATTCTGCTTTTGAAGAAAAATTGATGCAGACTCTGCAAGCTCAACAACCAACTATGCAAGCTTACGAACAGTCCATGGCCAAAATGCAAGACCAGATCGGTCAATTGGCTAACCAAATGAGTCAACGAGAAGAGGGAAGGCTTTCTAGCCAACCTATCAACAACCAGCGAGGCCACGCACCATATGGTGAAGGACCATCAACCAACCATCAGCTGAAGGCTGTAACGGTCTTGAGAAGTGGTCGAGTGATCGACAATCAAGTCAAATTTTCATCTGAAGCTGAAGAAATAGAAAAAGAAGCTAAAACGAAAAAAGAATCGAAAAAAGAGAAGAAGAACGAAAATCCCAAAATTGTTCAACAGGAACATGAAGAGGACCCAGCAATGGAAATAAGTCCCCACACACCTAAGGCACCAGTCCCTGAGTGCCTTACACCTCCATCCAGATTGGGGAATGGTCCTTCAAAAATGGATGATATTCTCGAGACGTTTAAGCAAGTAAAGATTAATTTTCCTTTGCTCGATGCCATTAACTAAGTTCCTGCATATGTCAAGTTCTTCAAGGACTTATGCACCCGAAAGAGAAAGTCACATACACATGTGTCAAAGAAAGTGTTCCTGACTAATCAAGTCAGTTCCATCCTGAAGTTGGACGCGCCACCAAAGCTTAAGGACCCTGGAGTCCCAACTGTTGCATGTGTTATTGGTGGGCAAACAATTGGAAGAGCACTCTTAGATCTTGGAGCAAGTGTGAACTTGATCCCATTCTCGGTGTACGAAAAATTAGGCCTTGGTGAATTACAACCGACTTCGGTAACACTTTAATTAGCAGATAGGTCTGAAAGACGACCTAGGGGTATCATCGAGGACGTCTTGGTAGGGATCGATAAATTTATCTTTCCTTTAGACTTTGTTGTTATGGATATGGAACAACGAGTCAAATCAGAAATCCAAATCCCCATTATCCTTGGACGCCCCTTCCTTGCAATTGCAAATGCCTGTATTAACTGCCGTACAGGAGTGATGGATGTCTCCTTTGGAAATATGAAAGTGAGATTGAATGTGTTCAATGCTATGAACCACTTTTCTAACGAAGAAAAGGTTGATTGTTTTTATATTGATCAGGTTGATGAAGTGGTCGAAGAAGCGCTTCCCTTAATGCTCACTAAGGAGGAATTTGAAACCGCCTTGCTAGCAATCTATGATGAGGAAGGAAGTGTTGAGCATAATTTCGAGGAAATGAACAACATTTCAATTTCTCAGGAGAACAAGCCATGGAAGGCACGGTTTGAACCATTACCCATTGTGGAAAAACCCAAATTGATATCATCAATTGAGCAACCGCCAAATCTTGAGTTGAAACAGTTACCTTATTCACTTAAGTATGCTTTCCTGGGACCATCTAAAACACTTCTGGTGATAATCTTTGCAACTCTGTCTGAAAAGCAAGAAGGGAAACTGATTGGAGTGCTCAAGAACTACAAAAGAACAATCGGATGGACATTAGCCGATCTAAAAGGGATAGATCCGTCGGTGTGTATGCACAATATCCACCTTGAAGAAGGTAGCACACCGTCAAGAGAGGCGCAAAGACGGCTGAATCCAAACATGAAAGAAGTTGTTTTAAAAGAGATTATCAAATTGCTTGATACAAGAATCATTTATGCAATTTCAGATAGCGAATGGGTAAGTCCGGTCTAGATTGTTCAAAAGAAATCGGGAATAACAGTGAAGGAGACCACCGACGGGAAATTGGTGCCTACACGTGAGACCACTGGGTGGCGTGTATATATCGATTATCGAAAATTAAACACTGCCATAAGAAAGGACCATTTTCCCCTGCCATTTATTGATCAGATTCTAAAAAAGTTGGCAAGAGAAGAATATTATTATTTTCTTGATGATTACTCGAGATACAATCAAGTGTCTGTATTTCCATCAGACCAAGAAAATATAATATTTACTTGCCCTTATGGCGCCTTTGTATATCGAAGGATGCCTTTTGGATTTTATAATGCGCCGGCCACTTTTCAACATTGTATGTTAGTAATATTCTCATATATGGTTGACAAATTCATCGAAATATTCATGTACGACTTCTCAGTTTTTGGGAGGACCTTTGAAATGTGTCTAAATCATTTGACACAGGTATTACAGCGCTGCGTAGAATCCAATCTTGTTTTAAGCTAGAAAAAGAGTCATTTTATGATTCAACAAGGAATTGTGTTGGGGATTTTCAAGAAAGGAATTGAAGTCGACAAGGCAAAAGTCGACTTAATTGCAAATTTGCCACCACCAAAGAGTGTTCGACAAATTTGATTATTTTTGGGACATGCGAGATTTTATAAAAGATTTATCAAAGATTTTAGTAAGGTGACTAAACCATTATGTACCTTGCTTGGGAAGGGTGTCCCTTTCATCTTTGATGATGATTGCATGAAGGCATTTTTAAAAGTGAGAGAACTGTTATCTACTGCTCCCATAATCTAACCTCCGGATTACTCGCTTCCCTTCAAACTAATGTGTGATGCATCAGATTATGCAATTGGAGCGGTTCTAGGCCAAAGAGTAGATAAATTACCTCATATAATTTACTACGCAAGTAAAATACTGATCGACGCACAAATAAACTACACCACCACAGAGAAAGGATTATTGGTTGTAGTTTATGCGTTAGACAAATTTTGATCATACTTGCTTGGGTCTAAGATTGTGGTCTTTTCAGATCATTTCACGCTTAAGTACTTGTTGGCAAAGAATGATACAAAGTCAAGATTGATCCGATGGATTCTGCTGTTGCAAGAATTCAATTTTGAAATACGAGACAAAAAAGGGAGTTGAAAATGTGGTTGCATACCACCTGTCTCATATACTTCCTGAAGCAACATCTTCTGCATAACCTATTCGGGACACCTTTCTCGATGAGCAATTAATAGTTATACATGCCGCTCTAAATGGAACTCCTTGGTACGCAAACATCGTCAATTACCTGGTTACTGGCCAAATCCCGTTGCAGTGGGGTAAAAACGATAAAAATTTATTTTTCTCCCAAGTGAAACACTACTTATGGGATGAACCATACCTGTTTAAATTTTGCTCTGATCAGGTGATCCGACGATGTGTGCTCGAAGAAGAATAATTAAGCGTGATAAATTTTTGTCATAATGGGGCTTGTGGAGGTCACTTTGGGGGACGAAAGACCGCATTAAAAATTTTACAAAGTGGATTCTACTGACCCACTATCTTCCACGATGCAATTAATTATTGCAAGGGGTGTGTAAAATGCCAAATTTTGGAAAATATCTCTAAACGAGACATGATGCCATTGAACTTAATTTTGGTTGTCAAAGTTTTTTATGTATGGGGAATCGATTTTATGGGGCAATTTCCCCCATCATTTGGGTTCCTCTACATTTTGGGGGCTTTAGACTATGTCTCAAAATGGGTGGAAGCTATAGTCACTCGATCGAATGACTGCAAGGTAGTAGTAAAGTTTTTTAAGGAGAATGTGTTCAACCAATTCGGGATACCCCGAGCTATCATCAATGATGGTGGTTCACACTTTTATAATTGCCAGCTTATAATTTTAATGAAAAAATATGGAGTCACTCACAAAGTGGTAACACCTTACTATCTGCAAACTAATGGTCAAGTTGAGGTGTCGAATCGTGAAATCAAGCAAATTTTAGAAAAGACTATTAGAACGGACAAAAAGGATTGGTTTCTTCGTCTATCAGATGCTCTTTGGGCATACAGAACGACATTCAAGACACCAATCGAAATGTCTCCATTTCGGCTTGTGTTTGGGAAGGCTTGCCACATTTCAGTTGAAATTGAACACAAAGCCTTTTGGGCAATCAAACAGTTTAATTTTGACATGCAATCTACTGGATCAAGCCGTCATCTGCAACTAAACAAACTCGATGAGTTACGTTATGATGCATATGAGAATGCTAAACTTTACAAGAAAAGATCTAAAAGGTTTCACGATAAGTTAATCTCCAAAAAGGAATTTCATTCATGGAAAAAAGTTTGGTTATTCAATTCAAAGCTAAAATTTCATCCGGGAAAGTTGCGATCAAGATAGAATGGACCTTTTCAGGTCATTTTCACATTCGAATTTGGTGTCGTAGAGATTAGAGACATGAAGGATTATCGAATTCTGAAAGTAAATTGTCAACATCTTAAACCGCAATTTGAGTCGAGTCCCCAAATGATGGTTGAAGTAACAAATCTCATTGAGCCGACAATGTGAAAAAGAAACGGTCGAGCTGCCGACACTTAAACTCAACGCTTCCTGGGAGACAACCCAGTAGGTTAGTTTCTAATTTGTAAAGTCTTTGTTTGTTGTGTTGTAGGTTAGAGGGTCTGGTTCAGCTGATTGTTTGTACTTTCTCAAGCAGTTGACTAGCAAGTTTCAATCCTTTGCATGAAAATGTGACAATTCTAAGTCAATTGACTGATTTTAAATTTCAGCCGATTGTTATTGACCTGGGATAATTTGTTTTGCGAAGCATAATTGTGAAATTCAGCTCAATCGATTGAATTGAAGCAAAATTCAATCGATTGAAAGAAGCTCACCCACATAAGCATTTTCCTTTAATTCAAAGAGTCATTTCACATGACTTTTCAAATCATCCACATCAGTTTTCAATTAATTCAAGAGTCATCCACATTGGCATTGATTTCAATCGATTGAATTCTAGTTGTAGGATTCACTCGATTGATATAAGGGACGGTTGGACAATTGATGCACAATTAATGCGTCTTGTCAATTGATGGACAATTAATGCAATTCTTATTTTCAATCGATTGACCCATTTTCTCATTTGAATATTACAACTTCCGAAGCATTTGCCTGCATATCTCTTCAAGAGACTCATTGGAAAATGGCGAGCATTAATTGAAGAGACCATCAAGCACTTCTTCAATCGATTGAAATTTGGATGAGAACCAAAAGTTCCAACCACTTCGGGCCTTTTCGAGTAATTTATTCGAAAATGGAGCCGCATTTATGACTTGGGCCTCTTTATTTGTGACGTAATTAATTCGATCCATCGAACATGAACGTTCAATCGATCGAATTCATTATTTGTACTGACCCCGGTGAGAAAAATAAAAATAATAAATAATAATAATAATAATAATAATAAATAAATAATAATAATAATAATAATATATGTGGGTTTGATCTCGAATTTTATGAAAATTGTTGTCAGTCAATCAATTGAACTACTCAACTCAATCGATTAACTATTAATCCTGCCTGAGAATATATGATGGATTTACATCAACGCAATCAATTGGATCACAAATATCAATCGATTGAGAGGATACTTGACCCAAAAAGTGATTGTGGAAGACAGTCAACTAATTGAATTTGAGTTGTCAATCGATTGACTGTGCAACAGTTAAGCATGTTTCCCAAATTTCCTTGTATTTTCATAATTTTAATTGATGGCACTTGAAAATTTTGATGAAAAAATCACCATGCCATATTAAAATAAGAAATGCCTATGACTATTAATTGCAATGAAAGTTTTAATGATATTTTGTAGTCCAAGTCTAGAAATTATGACGCCTGTGTCATGCTTAAATTCTGAAGTCATGGGATTAGTCTAAAACATTGAATCCTAGGATTCTAGTGGAGACTAAAAACCTGTAAGTTTATAGAGCCTATTGCCTCGTTCTTCATGAGTGTTTAAACAAATTCAGAGGATCTTTGAATTTTGTGCTTGCTGCTTAAATCTTATACATTTTCATCGGTTTGTTGACTTTATATTGTCATATCATAGTACTGGAACGCATTGCATCTGAATTCAAAACAATTAGGCATCATTATCACCGTGAAAAGAAATGATCAAAGGTCATCTTTGGCTCGTTTGTACCCACAATGTCCCACCTTATATTGATTGATCTCTTTGCACCCCCCTTGAGCCTTATTGAAAATTTTTATCATTGATGTTTCTTCTTAACTTATATTAATCATACCTCACATCAGTTATTTTTTTTTTTTTTTTTTTTAAATGAAAACCTTACCCTTCAATCTCTAAGAAATTGGGAAAGAGGGATGAGAGCAAGAGAGAAAGTAGAAATGCATGATAGTAATGTTTGCAGGGAGCATATGGCAGAAATATACTCGAAAAATGGGAGAGAAAAAAATGAAAAATAAAAGAAATATATAGGTGTACAGGAGGTAGAAAAGTGAGAAATTAATTAAAAATATGAGGTGATTGAGAAAAAACAAAAAGAAAAAATTCTGAAAAATTCGAAAAAGAAAGTGTGAAAAATGCAAAAATCAAATGTATTTCTTTTTCCGATTTCTTAGAGAAATTTGAATCCAATTTCTCTTTTCTTTCATAACCTTCACCCGAGCCCCATTACAACCTTAGAAAAGACCTTCGTGATCCAATCTCGGTCGGTAAATGCCTTGTGGAGAGTAATGATGCAATGCTTATGGTACTTGATAGAATATGCTTAGGATACAAACATCATTCCTTATAAGATAATTTAAATTTTTTGATGCACCGTCTCTCTTATATCATGTGAGATTTTTAATTCATGTTGCAACTCCATCTCACATGTGAGTGAAAAGGTAAACCATTCATCGGAGTGATTTTATTTTTTTAAAGTTAAGACATAGAACTCAAAGATTCCTTGTTTAGACTCATCCCTTGATGGAAGGATTCTAGCATTGGTAAAGCACACACGACACTCTAGGCATGAATTAAAGAGTCATCGAAAAAATAAAGCATGGAGTTAATTTGAATAGGCATTAATAAGATTAGCATGGCATCGAATATGACATTAAGGTTTCACAGGTTGCCAACAATTGATAATTGTGAAAACTAATGATGAAATTTGTAGACTTTGAAGTTTGTAGGTATCTTCACTGAAAACCTTCAGGAGACACAACTCCTCCACTAGGGATCACCTAGGGGTTTAAAGGCTTATTGTATATGCTAAATACAATCATGCTCCCTACGAAAGTTGCATTTATTTTCTTGTAGGATGCTAGTTTACTTTTATGGCATATTTATTATTCTCTTTGCTCGAGGACTAGCAAAGTGTAGGTTTGGGGGTATGATCTGTGTAGAAATATGATTATATTTTGTACCCTAAATACCAATATTTAGCCATTCGATAAAGGCATTCTGACGACTGTTGTGTAGTTTTAGTGGTTTCAGGTGTTCTGAATCGTGAGATGTTGAAAGAGCTTAAGTGAGCATAATTAAGGGACTATATGAAACTTTGGACCATGGAGTCAGCGAAAGCACTGAAATTAGTGAAAAAGACTGATTGGTCTAGCCACAATTTTGAGAGCTAAATATGTCACATGTTCAATTCAATCGATTGAGTGTATGGAGCTGCCCAGAATCCAAATTCCAAAAATCAATAGATTGATTTCCTAAAATCAATAGATTGAATTCTAAAATCAATAGATTGATTTTCAAAAATCAATTGATTGAATTCCTTAATTCAATAGATTGATTTCAAATTCAAAAGAGCCGCCAAAATTTGAATTTCGAATTCAATCGATTGAATTTTGGAAATCAATCGATTGACCCGGATATGGAAGTTTTCTTCTCCGTACCCTATAAAATGACTGCTAATCCTAGGGTTTTGGAGGAGGCTTCTGCTCTGTTTTATTTTCTTAGGGCTTGTAGCAGTTTTTCTTTTATATTTTTAGTCTGTAATTAGATCAAAGCTTTGTAAGGTTGTGATCTTCTCCAAAAAGATCAAACGGTTGATAAATAAAAGGGCAATTTTTGTGATGGCTTTCGATTTGCATTTGCGTGTGGATCAAGGATGAGCGGCTAAACCCCTCGTTCAAGGAGGAAGCGATCCCTAGATGAGGAACTAACTTACTTTTAAGCTTATAATTTCTTGTTAGAATTATTGAATCGTATGGCTTTTAGTGTTTGCTTCATCATGTTATCATCGAATACTCGTTTATAGCCGTCGACCGTGTGATCGACGACAGTAAACGAATTATTCCACCTAGATCGATCTTCTAGATCAATATAGGATACTGTGCCATTGATTCTTATTGTTGTGATTTCGAATTTAAGAAACGCTATGCCTTTCGCATGATGTATGCCGTGATTGGATGCGTTATAATGTTAGGATAGGGTATGCTGAATCAATAATTATATTTTCATCGATTCATTTTTCTTGTAGTTAAATAATGGTATAATAATTTAATATAAAATTGTGTGGTTGATGACAGATAAGTTACAAATCTAAGGTTAGCAAACTCCTTGATCATCTCATCATTGTTAATTTCTTAATCATAGTTTATCCGTGCATAACTTGATTTAGTTCTCCTGATTATTGTATTGTGTAGTGGTAAATCTAAGAAATCAAAATTCTCGCCCTTGGTACTTCCTTGGGTCCGTGTCATCTCGTTAAAATTAATTTAATTTC
This sequence comes from Chloranthus sessilifolius, assembly GCA_021018995.1. Taxonomy (NCBI): domain Eukaryota; kingdom Viridiplantae; phylum Streptophyta; class Magnoliopsida; order Chloranthales; family Chloranthaceae; genus Chloranthus; species Chloranthus sessilifolius. The sequence continues at coordinate 49,230,625 of CM037584.1, read as the reverse complement.
GCGTTTCTCTGTGGGTTCGACACCCTTGATTTCGTCGTGCTACAATCGAACTTGTACACTTACAAGGGTACACTTTAAAACTGATCAAACTCGAAATCAGAATCGTAAAGAAAAACAGTTCTGGAACTATCAATTTCGACTGGTCAAAAATGGGTCTTGACCAGTCGAGATGAGAGGAAATTTCTATAAAACCGACCGGTCAAATTGTGGTTTCGACCGGTCGAAGTGAAATAGAGGACAGAAGTCTTTTATAGAATATAATCTCGACTGGTTGAATTGTATTTCGACCGGTCGAGTTGCCTAATTTACACTGAAGAGAAATCAATCTTGACTGGTCGAAATGAGTTTCGATCGATCGAGATAGATAGTAAAGAAGTTCTAAAGTCCACATAACTCGACTGGTCAAAAGTGAGTTTTGACAGGTCGAGCTGCCTGAAGAAATAAAAGAGAGTTCACTCTCGACTGGTCGAAAATGAATTTCGATCGGTCGAGATCGAACCGAGGCCCAAGCTTTTTATATATAATATGAATCTCAACCGATCGACTTTGGATTTCGACCGATCAAGTTACCAATTTCAGGCATAAGTCTAGTTCTTCGACACATCCAGAGATCTCATTCTTCTCTAATTGTTTTGAGGATTTATTTAGGGTTCCTTTTATTCAAAAGTACCAAATAATTTAAGATGGATTGAGAAGCACCCACTTGTTGAAGTGTGAATCGATTCTCGTGGCAACAACGACGATTTGTCTAAGTTCCTTTCATGAGAAATCTTTTCTTACAATCGAATCTTCACAGCGACAAGGAGCCTTGATGAGGGAGATTAGGCTCTAGAACATAATGCACGGGTCGTCGATATAATGGTGGATTGAAACCCACAGTGTTGTCCCGCCATGAAACTCGATGGAGATCCAGTGAGTGAGGTGTAAATGATGGTGATGTTGTGCTTTTGCAGAGAAGAGAGAAGAAGAGAGACCACTAAGAGAGAATGAAAAATAGAGATTCTAACTCTCTCTAGGCTCCCCATATATACAAAAGAGTTAATTAGAGGAATGGTCTAACTAAGCAAGTTTGACTAGCTTAAAAGAGCAATGAGTCCTTTTAGGATTTAATTTGATTACTAAATCAAATCCTATAAATAATGGAATTAAATTATTTGCCTTAATTGTTTTATGGCAGCAGAACTTTTAGAAATTTGGTTGCTATTTTTGAGTAAATCGAATCATATTTAGAAGTTTCTTTAATTACTTTGTGAGGAGCATGATACGGTGTGCATACAAGTACCAAACTTGGTACTTCTCTCATCTATTATCATTAAACAAGGTCAACATGACCTGGGATATTACAAAAGCTCTTATAAATTCTTGCAAACTAAGAATCCATGGGAAAGGAAAGAATTAATAACCTTTATAAAAACACTTGCACTAGCAAATACAATAATTTGAACTAAGTATGATATTAAAATACTTCGTGAATCCACTCTTACATTCAATTAAGTGAGCAACAAAATCAAACTAGTCTAAGGCCGTGTTTGATAGCAATGAACCTCCAAAGAGGAAATGAAATTAATTTCTTAGTTGATTTCCTAGGAAATGATTTCCTCTAGAAATGGATTTTTCACTGTTTGATTAGTGTGTTTGAAAAATGAATTTCATTGGAAATTGATTTCTCTTGTTTGATTAGTATCTTTGAAAATGAATTTTTTAATTTTGATCATTTATTATTAAAGTCAAATATTAATCAATAATTTTTTTAATGATATTCTATTATATTACAAATTAATACCATCGTAATCACTACTTATTACTAAGTTACATAAGTTAGACTTTGAAAAGTCAAACTCAAATAAAAAGTCAAATTTTGACCAAACTTAAAATTTTGATAAAAAAAAATATGCAAAGCTAAATAACAAAGCTGTAAATTCTAGTATCTACTGTAAGTTTATATGTTGAAATTAAATTAAATTTCTATAAAAGTCAAACTTTGACTAAAATTTTAACTTTGACCAAAAGAAAATTTTGCAATATACCAACAAGTTATAAAAGTCCAATTGTGAATTAATATAACAATATTCATATATATCTTTAGGTTACACTAATCAAAATTTGATCAAATATTCACTTTTAATAAAAGTCAAACTTTGACTAAACGTAAAACTTTGATTAATAAAATTTTTTAAGATTAAAGTACAAAGTTATATAGTAAATGCTAGTATGTATTATATATTGAAACAAAATTAAAATTTTAAACTTGAAAGAAAATTCAATTTTTTAAAAAAATTAAACTTTGACTAAATTTTTTAACTTTGACCAATAAAAAATTCGATAATCTAACGCCAACCTGCAAATTAACATAGCAGTATTTGTATCCATCGCTAGGTTACACTAGTAAAAACTTTGACTAAATATCAACTTTTTAATAAGTCAAACTTTGACTAAATATAAAAAAAAAAAGTAAAATAAAATTTGGTAATGTACTAAAAAGTAATAAATTAAAAAAATGATAATCTCATTGGGGATACAGAAGTTTAAAAAAATCAAATTGTGTTAAAAAGTCAAAGCTTGACCAAATATCAAAGTTTGATTAAAATTTATATTACCAAAATATAAATAACAAAGTAATAATCACTATCTACTGTCAAGATACACTTCTCAACTTTTGACTAAAGTCAATATTTGAATAAAAGTCAAACTTTGACCAATAAAAATGAGGTAATGTATTTTTAAATTATAAATAAAAATAATGATAGATATTTTTAATTATAATATTTCACTAATAAAAATTTATAACATTTTATGAAAAATCAAACTTTGATCAAAAGTCAAACTTTGACCAAGAAAAAATTGTAATGATACGATATAAATTTATGTAGTAGTAGACTCTATTTATAAGCATGTTTCAAGTTTAACTAAAAATAAAATTTGTGTAAAAGTCAAAGTTTGACTAAAGGTCAAACTATTGACTAATACAATTGAAAATCTAGTATCAAATCATACATCAATACGACAGTATCTTTTTTTTTGTCATCAAATTATTAGAGTCTAAGTTTAATAAAAAATAAATTTCAATTAAAAGTCAAAGTTTGACCTTAAGCCAACCTTTGACCCTTAAAATTTTGATAATATATTACTAACTTACAACTTATTATTATGTTTCAGTAGTCAAAGTTTCATCAAAAGTCAAAACTTTATATAGCTTATAAATCCAATTAAAATTTGATTAAAATTCAAACTTTGACCAAAGTCAAATATTAGCTGAAAAGAGTATGATCTAGATAATGTAGTGGTCATAGTGATCATACTTGTATGATGGTCATAGAAATTGAAGTTACTTTTTAATAGTCAATTTTTATTTATTTTTTTGCTTTTAAGGTTTTTACAAGTAACTTTAGATTTCTAATAACAAAACATTATTATTTTGTTAGTAGGAAACTTAATTTCAACCATTTGAAGGGTTGAAATGATTTCCTCCTAAAATGATTTGGTGTATGGAAATTTAATTTCCATGCGAGGACGACTTAATTTCATTTCCATCTCCTTAAATAACAATCAAACAACAACAATTGAAAACTAAGTTTCATTTCCATAATCAAATTACATTTCCATGTTATCAAACAAAGACTAAGTGTCCAATTAGTTTCACCACGACAGATAGAAACAACCTTCTACTACAAGTTCAGGCTTTCCCTGAATTACACTACGTTTATGAATGCAGCGGGTTCTTTGATCACTCTGAAGCCCTTACAATCTATTCCAAAAGCAAAACTTTATTTGCATTGACCAATAATATAATATGAATGGATAATCTCCTCAAGTAGGATCTTGCATTTATGCTTCATCGTTTCTAAAGAACTTCGGTCTACTGAATCATAATCTATGATTAAGGAGAATCAATGCATTCCTATCTTCAGTGAACTTCTAGATTTGAGGCAAAGATTCTGGAAGCTAGAAAACTAAGGGCTTGAGCCTACAACAAAATGGAAGGTTGATAATATTGCAACCTCTAGGTCGCAGATTTAAGTCCAGCTTATCTATCAAAAAGAAAAAAAGTGTAAGCAGCTGAAAAATGCCCTCCATTTTTTATGTTATCCAGACACACCCTTAAAAAATATCGACATCCACGTATACTACTTTCAAGCTTATATGTCATTACTCATTTCATCCTTACTACTATATAAAAGTACATATATTTCTATCATATTTTCGTTCCTAAAATACCCCTAACACACTCTTTTCCAATGAGAATACGTAAATAATGGTATTCTCTTTTCTTCCTTATTTTTAGCTCCTTCAAAGAAACCCACAAATTTAAAAGAATTAATAATTTTGTCATAAAAGTTTTCTTTTCTTATACCTTCAAAGAAACCTACAAAGTTAAGAAAATTAACAATTTTACCATAAAAGTTTTCTTTTCTAACACCTTTAAAGAAACGTACAAAGTTAAGAGAATTAACAATATTGGCATGTTAAAACCCTTTGAGCCATGATTAATGTATCCCTAATCAAATTTTCTCATCTTACCTAATCGGTTTTCGAATTTTTTCACCTAAAATCGAAATCAGATTCTGTCTGAACCGATTTTTGGATCGATTGGGGTTAGTTCAATTAGTTAAGTTTTTAGGTGGGTTTGAATTTCGGTTCAAACCTTACACCCATACGAGGGTAAGATCATAGTCTCAAAAACTATTCTACGAAAGATTAGGGTGTAAAACGATCTCCATTGCCTAATTCCAAGAAATCATGGATTTGAATGCAATCACCATTTAATTATTTTAAGCTACTTTCTCAGTTTTCTCATACTACCTAATAAAATTTCAATTTTTCTCCCAAAAAATCGAAACAAGTCCAGAACAAGTTCATTATCGATTTTCAGGTCTGTTTGGACCAATTCGATTCGCCGATTTTCAGGCCAGGTTTGAATTTTGATTCAAAACTTCGACTGCTATATATAGGTGGACATTACTATTAATATTTTTAATAATAATTAATAAATACGTAGGATATGAAAATTTGAAGCCTTAGTTACATTAGTATAGCATCAAATTAATCGAACGTAATAGGATAGAAACATGTATCTATAGAAAGTTCTACAAAATACTCGAATCAATATAATATTTAACAATAATTGTTATTAGTTTTTTAGTGATTAACTGATAATATACGATTATGATTTTATACGATCAGTCAATTTTAACTCATAATTAAAATCATCTTTGATCAAAATATTTCATTTTACGATTTCCACGTGCAACGCACATGCACTTATCAAATATGTTTGAACCGCATTTAAAGTTCAGCCAGTTAGACCTGATCAAACCATAGCAACTCGGCATGCCAATTAAGATCCCACCTCCAAACATACCTTTAAATATTCCAACTAAATCTTTGAGAGTGCCCATGTTAAAACTCATTGATTGCTTTGAAATTGATGATAACAGTGTTTTTCGTTCCAATCTTTCACACACTTGATCTTGAGATTATGGGCGTACCATCAGTCGGTCAGATATTGATTTGACATACACAAATTTCAAAGTGACTTTAAAATCAAATTTAAATGAGAAGAATGACAGGTGATTTTTTCAAAATGTGATTTTACCTTTAATTAACTATGCCCACCGAATCTATTAAGGCACCATGTTAAAACCAATTGACAATTTTGAACTAAATGATGGAGAATTTTTTTTGTTCCAACTTTTCACACACTTGATCTTGAGATAATGGGCGTACCATCAAATGATCAAGCATTGATTTGACGTGACACAGATCTCAAAAAAAGTGACCTTAAAATCAAATTTGGTGTCAATATCTCGAAAATGAACAAATGTCTCAAAAATGAGTATTTCTTTCAAGTCAAAGTGCAAGATACAATTTATCAAAATTATCTTACAAGGTCGTAGGTATCCCAAAATATTAAATACGAGACAACGGATGATGAAGACGATAAAATCGTCAAGAAAGTTAAAGCCGAGAAGGAATAAATGCCCATTTTCGATTTAATTGAAATTTCTAGATTATACTTATTTGTTAGTTTTTATTTTATTTCTCTATGTTCTATAGTTGACAATATAAGTTATATTTTTTTATTTTTTATTAAATTTTTTTTAAATTTTAAATTATAAATAATAAAGACATAAGAAACATAATAATAAATATTTTTTTATTGTCTTTACTAAATCATAAAACATAGTAACGAACGCTTGAAATACTATATTTTTTTATGTTCAAATCACCCGATAGATGTCTAAAAATAAAATCCGATCATTTAAGGTCCTAATATCCCCGTGAGACTAAAAATCCCTTAATACATGCATATGTGGCGTTAGTTTGCTCCAACCTAGGTAAAATTAACCTAAAATATTGCTAAAGGGCAAAAATCGCATCAATAAATTACCATCTAAATCAAAACACTTTTTTTCATGTATTTGATAGCTTAATGTCCATGTTAATTCAAGGGTAAATGTGAGCTCGCCTTTGGACTAAGATAGAGTATTCACCACCCTACTTTTTAGCGATAGAGGCAAAAAATTTCATCACTCCAAATGGATCGTATCCAACCATTAGGTCGCAGTTTCAGTCCTAGCGCTTGGATTAGATGGTATGGATCCTTTAACCAGTTTTTTTTTTTAGCTACACAACAACGTCATAAAATGTTTTGCCACTTAGAAAATTTGAAAGTTTCATATCAGTAAAAGCTGTGTCACCTTGACATCATAAGCTTAAAAGTGGAAAAGACGAGGGGCATAACGTAAGCCTAAGGGTTAATCCCTTTCCCCAAAAATCAACCGAGGGGTTAGATCATTAAATTATCAAGCCTATGAAAAGTCTTATTAATTTTGTTGATTGTGTAGTTCAATATGTGATTTATCATTTATGAACATTAAAAAGATCCTTCTTATTAATTTTGTTGATTGTGTAGTTCAATATGTGATTTATCATTTATGAACATTAATAAGATCCTTCTATTTAGCAGCACCTTAGAATGACATAGCCTTAAAGTTTATAGTAAGGTTCAAACAAGGACAGCTTATGGTGCATACCTACGCACCCAAAGACAAGAAATTCGATATCAACGACGAAATGCTTCAAAGAGTTAAAAATAAACATAGTTATGGAGACTCTCGAATAGCTCAACCTTTCGGACTGTTGTTGAATCTGTGAATTGATTTGGTTATAATTCTCTATGTTTCAAAAATGAATACGCAAGTGCTATTTATACTCATTTCAATACATGGTTGAGTTGGTTGCAGCTGGTATAAGTAACACAATTAGAGTACAGTTACAAAAACAAAATATAACAGATTTGATAACATAACATAACAGACTCTAGAAAAGCATTATAGACATTGAGTTGTTTGATTGGCCAATTCTAGTGTAAGGCAAGATCTTTGCTACTGGACTAAATGTTTCAGTGTAGTCAATGCCCTCTTCTTGATGATAACCCTTTTCTACAAGTCGGGCTTTGTAGCGAGCAATGATACCATTGGCATTTCACTTAATACGAAAGCCCAAGTCCCTTGAGAGATTAAGGCACTGAATTCAGCCGACATGGCTAATCTCCATTTTGTAAAGTTCTGTGGTTCGGTTTCAAGGAGAGTAGTAGCATTAAGGTAGTGTGGAATTTTGGGTTTAGCAATGCCATTCTTTCATCTGGTGGCCATGGGATGGGTGTTTGAGCTGGCAGGTAAGGACTAAATGGGAACAGGTGAAGGTATAGGATGGATGGGACTTAGTATAGTAGAGGTAGAAGTGGGTATAGAGATGGTGTAGGTGAAATGTAAGAAGATGTGTGGGTGGGCACAAAGGTAGGTGATACAGCTGGCGAGTTAGGCATTGGGGGTGAATGGGTAGGTACGGTTTGAAGAAGAGGAGCAGTGGTTTATGGGGTAGAGAGAACATGCTCTAGTGTATTGAGATTGTGATTGATTGTGGGAGTAGGGTCACCAATAGGGTTTGTATGAGAGATGGGTTCTAACGAGATGGGAACAGGAGAAATGGTATTTGGGTGATAAGGAACATTGGGAATAGAGAAAGAAGTAGGAAAATGTGAAATAGGAGTCAGTTGCTTGTCAGATATAGAGGGTGAGAATTTATCTGCTGAAATCACAGTTAAAGAAAATGTATTTTCATCAAACTTAGGATGCCTTGAAACATAGACCCTGTTTGTTTGTAGATCAAGACATCTATACCCTTTTGTACCTTGACAATAACTAATAAAAATGCAAGATTTTGAACGAGGAGACAACTTGCCATCAGAATATGGCATGAGCCATGGAAAACAGAGGCAGCCAAAGGGTTTCAAGATGATAAAATCAGGGACAGCAGTGAACAGTTTTTCATATGGAGTTTGAAAGTTTAGTACACTACTTGGTAGACGGTTGATTGTGAAAACAGAGGAAAGTAAAGCATCAAGCCAATAGTGTTTGGGAAGGGAGGCTTGATGAAGCAAAGCAATGGTTGTTTTAATTAGATGACGATATTTGCGTTCAACAATTCCATTTTGTTCGGGGGTATGTGGACACCTGCGTTGGTGAAGAATTCCATTTTGGGTGAGGAAATGAGACAATAGTATTGGTAAGAAATTATCCTCCATTGTCGGTGCAAAATTTTTTAATGATATGAGATAATTGTTTCTCAACAGCAGATTTGAATTCAAGAAATTTGGAAAAAACTTCATTTTTTTTGTGCATAGGATATACCCAAGAAAATTGAGAGAAATCGTCAACTTAAATAAGATAGTATTTGAAACCACAAAATGAAGGTACCGGAGATGGCCCCCATACATTACCATGAATTATTTCTAAAGGTAAATTTACAGTAGACATTGAATGAGAAAATGGAAGCCGGTGGCTCTTAGCTATATTACAATGCTCACATGAAAAATTACTTTGAAGAGTAGTAGGTACTTGATACTTTTTGACAAGAATGTTGAAGGTTGTTGACGAAGGGTGCCCCAATTTTTTATGCCAGACTGAAGCAGAGGAGTTGGTGCACTCAAATGCATTTGATTGAGAAGAGTTGATTGTTGGAGAAAGGAAGCTCTGTTTACATTGGCTCCTGTATAGGATCTAATTGGTGAGGTTGTCCTGAATAGCAAAGCCATTTGAATCAAAAGTGAGAGAGCAACAATTATCTTTGGTTAGTTTGTGCACACAAAATAGATTATGAGTTATACAAGGGACATGAAGAACATGTGGTAAATAAAGTGATTTGCTTGATCTAGAGAGAGAGAGAGCTGATTTGCTTGATGTAGAGAGAGAAGAGCTACCTGTATTTTGAATGGTTAAACACTTACCATTACCAACAACTTTGTCTCCACCTTGATATGAACCATGAACTTAGAGGTTTGAAAGATCATTTGTAATGTGATTGTTGGCTCCACTGTCGATGTACCATTCAAAATCATGTCCAGACGTAGAGGAAGCAATATAGGCATGGTTATTAGAGTTGTAGGTAGGCTTTTGATAGCTCAGATCAGTTCGATACCAGCAATCACTGGCGTTATGATTTGGTTTTTGTAATAACCCAGATTTTTGAATTTTATTTAATGGTATTAGATGATGTACCACACAGTGCGTGGTGCTAACGCTCCACACCGGAATATATTCACTTTAGAAATAGTCTGATTTTTTTTATATATCAATATTAGACTCATTGCAAAGTACTCGTCGATACGATTCCAACGATATATAATTTGTCGATTTTCGATAAGAATATAAAAAGTTATGCCCGTTTGAAGAGTGAAGCGGGTTAAAGGGCACAACTGTAAATTTGAGAGAGAATCACCATTTACCTTGGTGCTTACACAAAGCGCTGGAGCAAAACCTCTTCTCAAGCTTTTCAAGTCACCATTTACCTTGGTGCGTGTAAAAACTACTATTTTATTAAATCTTATACGGAAAGTCTTAATTAGAGTTAACCTATACAGAGAATTAGATATATATTTACTTCTTCTCTCAGTTATTTTTCTTTATTCCCTCTTCTCTGCAAAAGCTCGACTAATCTTTCATAATTCGCCGTGATCTCCATCGATTTTCGATCTTATCAGAGAATCTTACACCATCAAAGTTTGTCATCGCCGCGACCAATTTATCGTAAGAAAAGAATTCTCGCGAAAAGATTCTAGCATATCGCCTCGAATCCGATTTCCATCAACCCAAATCATCGTAGGATTCAAACACGCTTCAACAATCCATCTTAAATTATTTAGTTATTTATTAAAAAGAAAACCCTAATTTTTCCTTAAATTTTGATAAATTTCGGGTCTTAAAAATATAGAAATTAGGCCCAAAATCGATAGGATCGTTTTTCCCAGATTTTCGTGAAATTCGGCCAAACTCTTCAACAGACACAGTCTCGGTATTTTAGCCATAACTTTTTACCCCGAACTCGGATTGACATGATTCTTGCGGCATTGGAAAGAAGACAACGAGATCTACAACTTTGTCTGAAATAGCAATTTCACGAATTTAATATTTTTAAGGTCAAAATTAAGCTGCAAGTCAGGATATGTTTTAGATGATCCAAGGTTACACGGGTTTGACATTATTTTTTTAACTCTTTGATTACTTTATGCTAAACTTATCTCTAGACTTATAAATCGCTAAGATTAAATAAAATACATTAAATAGCTTGCATCGAATAACAATTTATAAGTTTAAGGGGTCAAATATGGACGTTTTTCAATACTTACCATTCTATTACCTCCTCTAATCCTCATACAATTCTTGAATTGACACATGCGCTCCTTTAGAATTTTAAAATAGGTTGGATCGCTATACCAGTCAATCACCAAATTTCATGAATATAATTAACCTTAATGAAGTATAGTTTCAACACTATTGTAAAATAAATATAGTTAAATACTTCTTATTTTCTGTTTTACTTTAATATTTCGTATGTTATGCTCTTTATTAATTTTCTTCAAAAATATGAAATGTTTAAGGTTTATGTTATAATTCATTCTTATATATGTTCACCATTATCATATGACATTCATCATATAGAAAATCACGATAGGGCATACGCATATAAGTTAAGAATAAAATATGACACATGACTTAAGCCTTCGTCACGGTGGGGTTTCTTTCACGGTCACGTGAAACTTGGAATGTAGGCATCCATATACGGATGCAACCCCTCTATGGTAGTATGGGATACCACACGAAGTACATCCAGGTTACTACGGAACCTGTCTCTTGGAAAGCGTGGTTTTAGTGAAGCCTATCGCACTGTGGCCTATTCTAACTAAGTTTTAAGAAAAAATGAGAAAAGAATATGTTAAGACACATATATATTAAGAAAGTGGGGACTTAAGCCCACGCAAATATAAAATCGGGGCGGGGACCTAAGCCCAGAACCGAATAATGTTATGATATGTTAAGATACGCTGTGAAGGCCAGCTAAATATAAATTAAGTTTCTACCGCGCATACCTTACGAGCCACCGTAAGGGCTTAACGTCTACGAAGACGGGTCTTAAGGACATTATAGCCTTGTCTCGAACTAAGGGGACATCGTGGTTACTATGCAACCTAACCTCATCCGGGTGGATGGTGGTTTATGTTATGATATGGAGGTTAGGTGGTTATCTACACCGTGGACCTCGCGTGGTAGGCTCGGTGATCCCGGCGTAGATCGTTTAAATAAGATAAGATTCGTTGTGTAGGCGTATGGAGTAATTAATAAGATTTACGATATGTCGTATGCTAAGTTGATGAGACAAATAGGAAAGAGATAAGAAAATAGAAGCATCATGCACTCTTCATGTTATGTTAGTATATTTTTCTTGATTATGATAGTCTATGAATTATGGATAAGTTTATTTTATTTATTTAAGATGTTGGTTATATTTTAAAATGCACGCAATTCAAGCGATGACACACGCCCACCGAGTAAGTTATGGTGGATTGATTGTGCAACCACCGAGTTTACGCGATTGAGTAAACTCACCCTCCCAAAATCTAGTTTAAATTGAAGATTCGCTTATCCCGTCCTTGATGATTTGAAAGTCACGATCCGGAGATGGCTCATATAAACAAGGATATCGGCTACCACCTTGATGAGAGCGTAGATCCAGCAGATTTTTACCAGCATTGAGAACCCTTTTACTCTAGTTTTCATTATTTCTTGAGAGACTTGTTTTAGCCTTGATATATTGTGTGAGTTTACATTTGAGACCGTTTTACTCTATCTGAAACTGATTTTGATTTGATATCCTAGATGCATGGTTAGGATTAAATACTTCATTATTATTGTCTATGTTTTTCGTTATTAATTTATGAGTCAATTATTTTTAATGATATCTTACATGCCTCAATCCATATGCTAAGTCAATTTATAGATTATGTGTATGTCCGCTTATTGCCTTAACCAGCATGCGGGGTCATAACACGGAATTCTAGGCCCTCGATATCGGGTAAGGATTCTGGGTCGTGACAGTTTTCCACAAATCTAATAGAAGATTCGGGAATTATAGGATCCATTGCGAGAACCACCACGAAAGCCTCCCCTTTGCTGCTGAAAAAAACGAGAACCGCCTCTATAACTGCCACTGTGGTTGCCTTGATTTTTGTCATAACCTTTGTTTGAATTTCCACCACGATTGTTATTGCCACCAGGGGTTGGATATCAATTTGTAGATGTTGTGAATGCAGAACTGATATCATTGGTTGATTGTGCGGGATTTGCATGAGTGATGTTGATTTCTTCAGATCCAAATAGAAAATGGAGTTCATGAAGTTTGATTAGGGATGAACGAGTTCTGATGGAAGTTAAAGGAAGAATATTCAGCAGGTAATCCATGAAGAGTATGAAATATGAGGTCCTCAGAAATTGGGGATCCAACTACAGCTAATTTGGTTGCAATTTGTTGTAATTCATCGAAAGGAAATTTTGAAGCAGGTCAGGTCGGGTTTTCGAGTTGGGGGTCGGGTCAGGTCGAGTTTTGGTTAGGTCACGCATATACCGTTGACCTGTCAGGTTGGGTAAGGGTGCACTATATGGTCAGGCATATACCCTTGACCCGTCGGGAATAGATCAACTTACGGTTTTGGAAGACAAAAGATCCACACACCATCTGTTTCCTTAATCGGCCACAGTTCAAAATTTTCACCCATTACGGCCCACTATTAGATTTCTTTGGGGACCTTTTTAACTTCTTCTTTTGGATAAGTACGATGGGCTCGAATCTGCGACCTTGAGGTTGCAATAGTGTCATCCTTCCATTGTGCTAGAAGCCAAAGCCCTTCTTTGGCAAACCTCTATCCAAAGGTTAGCGCTTGACCGGATGTTTCGGAACTTCTAATCAGAGTAATATTTTAGGCCAAATCATCCAAAGAGGTGCTGATCAATAGCATTCTGGATTGAGCAGCAGGAATCCTACATGACATCTCATTTTAGGGAGTTAGAACGGTTGAATAAAAGAGTTGGCATTAGGTAACTTACAATCTCCTACCAAAATAGGTTAGGCTTCAAGGCGTATTACGCTATTAATTAACAGAGTTGGTATTAGGTACCCTCCAATCTCCTCAAGGTGTACTACAATTTATGAGTATTGACGTATGCATTTGATATTTTTACTGATTAGGCACTCTAAGGGTTTGTTTGGATATGGGAAAAAGAAAAGAATTCATGAGAAAAAAAAGAAAATATGTTAATTTCCTTATTTCCTATGATTTGCAATAAAGTTGTCTCGCTGGAAATAATAGGAAAATTTAATATTTTCTTTTTTATTGAAAAAAGATAAATTCCTTTAAAATAAGGAGATTTCAAGGGAAATCTTTTGCTTCCCTCCCCTCTTTTTGTTTGGTGAGAACTCTCTCTCTCTCTCTCTCTCTCTCTCTCTCTCTCTTTTTATGGATAAATTAAAATAAAATCAATTGGCGAAAAAATAATAATAATAATAAATAAAATAACAAATAAATAAATAAATAATAAATATAAATAAAAAATAAAACTAAAATAAAACATAAAACATAAAATGAAAAATAAAAAATAGAAAAATTAAAATTAATATATAAATAAATAAATAGTAAAAATAATAAATTAAAAAATTAAAAAATTAAAAAATTAAAAAATTAGAAAATAATAAATAAAATAGTAAAATAAAATAAAATAAAAAATAAATAAAATTAAATTAATAAAATAAAAAAATAAAGATAAAAAATAATAATATAATAAAATTTTAAAAATAAATCAAAATATATATAAATATAAAATTTAAAAAAAAATAAAAAAAATCTCTCTCTCTCTCCTAGCTCTCTCTCTCTCTCTCTCTCTAATTTTTTATTTGGTGTATTGTATGCACCACATATGGGGCTCTTCTTTCTCTTTCCTAATCTCTCTATCCGAATCCCTCTCTCCTAATCTATCTTTTTTAAATTTCTCTCTCTCTCTCTCTCTCTCTCTCTCTCTCTCTCTCTCTCTCTCTCTCTCTCTCTCGGAATCTCTCTCTACAATTCTCTTTCAATTTTTCTCTCTTAATTTTTGTCTCTCCTCAAATCTCCCTCTCTCCTAATCTCTCCTAATTTTTCTCTCACAATTTTTCTCGCAATAAAAAGTTGGATTTATTCAGCGTGTAAAATATACACTATCGATGGTATTCCTTTTCTACTTTCTATGTGTAATTACCTAATTCAAACACCGGAAAATAATGAATTCCCAAAGAGCTAGAATCCATTGGATCTACAAATCCTTTTTCTATGTTTTCAAAAATATTGCCAAAAGTCTGCTTGGTTACAAGAAAGGAAAGGAATTGGACAAAAAGGAAAGGAAATAGGATAGAATCCTACGTTTGACAATAAAATTGGGATGCCATAAATGGAATGAAAATTAGGTTCGTTTCCACCTTTTCAAAAACCGTCAAATCCTCTTAAAATAAAAAGATTTCATCGGAAAATAAAAATATGTATGGGTTCTCTCAAAACGCTATCTCCGTATCTTTCTCTCCCCGGGTTCTCTCCCCTGCTAAGTTTCTCTCCGTCTCTCTCCCCGTCCCCCTCTCCCCGAATCTCTCTCCATTTTCTCTCTCTTTGATTTCTCTCTCCCCCGAATCTCTCTATATCCCTCTCCACGAATTGCTCCCATTTCACACGGATCTCTCTCTCGCTCTCCCATTGCTCTCTTTGAATCTCTCACGGTCTCTCTCTCTCTCCTCTATCTCATCTTTCTCCCGTCTTTCTCTCTTAACGAATCTCTCCTTTTTCTCTTTCAACGTATCAAGTTTTGGTTTGGTGTGTAATATATACACAAATGATGGTGCTCCCCTTATATTTCCTGTGTTATTGTTCGACCCCAACATCAAAAAACGTTGAATTCCTATTGATTCCCAAAACGGAGGAATTCATCGGATCTATTAATTCATTTCCAACCTTTTCTTGGAAAATATCCAAACAGAGCCTAAAGAAACGTTACCTAGTTTGCATGGTTTGAATTCAGGTTTGCAATTTGTGGTTCGCAAATATCAAGAAAACTGGATCGCTAGGGTTAGGATGAGTTTTTATTATAAATATGCAGTATATATATATATATATATATATATATATATATATATATATATATATATATATATATATATATATATATATATTATTGTCATAGGAGCAGTTTGTCACGCCCAGCGTGCAACACCAGATATTTCTCACCTTATTTGTATCATATATACTGCATATATTGTATTGTATATATAAAACTACTAGGGAAGCCCCATGGAAGGTTCTAGACTAAGAAAAGTCTAGACTCATGGAAGAGTGAGGAAAGCTAAGAGTCTAGAATATTATAAAGTGGACTTGGATAGGTGAAAAACGGCCTTAAAAGTGTGTAGAACTAAAGACTAGTGTGAAAACTTCTAGAGAGAATTCTAGAAGGATCGATAATTGCTAGATGTATGATATGTGGATAAATCTATTATCATTAATTGTATACTAGGAACTTTATAAATAAGCAAGAGGGCATCATTTGCAAGGCACTTCAACGACCTCATATAAGTCATTTTGAGTAACTACAAAGAGTATTATTTCGCACTTTACGAGTTTTCGATAGCTAGGCTGATTTTGCGACGGTAGGGAGCGAATAAACGCAAGAGCCGCACGGATAGTCGAGGGGCAACGCTAGGTCTGTGACAAGTTGCTTAGATCTTTCGAGTTCCAAACCTCTAAAACATGACTATTGTTATTACCTAGTTCTTCTAAACAAATCCATGCATTTCTCAAGTTCGCATACGGAAATTGAACCGCGCACCTCTAGGGGTTGGTACCACCCCATTAGGGGCTGGGTACCTATTCCCCTAAAAACGGCTACTTCCACAGATGAGTATCTCCTGAGTTTGGTGCCCTAAGAGGCCGGATACCTGCTATCAAAATAAATAAATAGAGAGAACTCCAATAATATAAACACAAAAACAGAGTGCAACTCCATCTAAACAGTGACCAACAAAACTACTTTTACCACCAACCAGTAGTAAACTTGGAAGCTCAGCTCAGGTTACAAAATTGAATCTAGGATTTCAGACAAAAAAAAAAACTAAACAGGCTCTCCATCTTCAATACTGTTCTTTTGGCTTGTGTCATCGCGGCTACTCTCTGGTTCTCCTGATGGACCCGCTTCTTCGGGCTTTGCGGGTCCAGGACCAGCTGATACCTTCACCATCCCTGGCCGCAAGAGCCTATCGCCAAGTTTGAACCCTTTACGAAATTCTTGGAGTATGATGCCTTCTTCAAACTCTAGGGATTCCTCACGCATGATTGCCTCATGGAGCTTTTATGGAAATACCGAGTATAGCTCGTTAAAATCATTTGGTTTATATATATAATTAATCAATTTAGTAGCTACTTTTTGTACTTACTATATAAAGGTACCCAACCCAAGCTGCTGAGTGCTGCCGGCACTTGGGTCAATCTCAAACCGACAGACTTGGTAAATTCACTGATAATTTGAACACCAAAGCAGTGAAAGATCAAAAGTAAACTTTACTGATTTAGAGTTTGACCATTTGGACAAAAGGAGATTGACCAAAGTGCTACCATTGGCACTCAGATCAGGTACCTAATAGCAGCTCTAATTATTTAGTCAAATCAATCTGTTTATCAGTAAGAAAAACTCACCAGAGGATCAAAAGCATTCCCAACAGTCTCCACAGCAGCAACGCCTAGCGAATCCAAAATCTCAATGAACTGCTTATATATGCTCTGGTAACTGTTATTGATTTTCTCCTCTCCGTCAGTCTCTACCTTGATTTGTGCTTTCGCTCTTTCAAAATTATCCAGTACTGGTAATAGACTCTCAACCACTTCTCCTTGTGCGTTTGTCACCAGAGACAACCGGTCTCTTTCGGTCCTTTTCCTAAAATTATCGAAGTCTGCACTGATCCTAAGAATTTTATCCTTGAGTAAGAGAATCTCTTCAGATAACGTAGAGACTTTATTCTCAAGCGATTTCTTTTCATCTTCAATGGAAAGAAGAAACGCCTCTATCTCAGCAACTATATATTCGTCGTCATTTGCTAATGCTTCTTTATATGATTGCAATGATGCCAGTACGACTGAATCCATTTTTTCTTCTGCATCGATGAAGCCACCATCATTTATGGCATTTTCAGCAGCAACTTCATCATCTGAATCTTCCTGTTAGATTGATAGGTCGGCAATGAAATGTGGAACACAAAATAATTAGATAAAGGTACATAAATCCGTAATTGTGAAATTATAATATCATGAACAAGCCATATTTTCAAAGCAAGTCATAGCTCGCTGAATTTTCTTTTAAATGACAAATTCTATCATATGAGGAGCTCACAAGTGCCAACCCAAAAAATATTACATACAAACTACACATGAACCTTTGTATAATGCAGCAATGGGTAAAAAGAATTCCTCCCTCCCTTTCTCTCCTACATAGGTCTTGCTTTATGTTGCAGAACCTAGAAAACCCAAGGGGCTAGTTGAGAGCAGTCACAAAAATCGCCGAATTTAAAAAAAAAATTACCAACAATTTGCAAATTTAATGTCGATTAGTCGCGAATTTTACAAAAATTCTTGTGTCTTCAAAAATTCGCAAATTATTCCCTAATTTTTCAAAAATTTATGATTTTCAATATTTTTCAAAAAAGTTCATACTTTTATCTACTTTTTTTTCAATTTTTCTCTCTGATTTTTCCGCCAAATATTTCCCCGAACTTGCCAGATTTTTCCGAATTTTAACCTCGCCGAATTATTGCCGAACCCCGACTTGGTGACTGTGGTTGGGAGCACTGGTTGCCAAGAGGTAAGAGAAAAGGATCGTTCTTTGGAAAAGTCAATTTTTAATTTTGAGGGAGGAGGTGTATAACCCCTATCAAGGAAATTTAGCTAGCACACTTGATGCAGCCACTAATAGCTAGCACATTTGACGCAACCACTAATGAGCCC
Source organism: Chloranthus sessilifolius (assembly GCA_021018995.1). Taxonomy (NCBI): domain Eukaryota; kingdom Viridiplantae; phylum Streptophyta; class Magnoliopsida; order Chloranthales; family Chloranthaceae; genus Chloranthus; species Chloranthus sessilifolius. The sequence continues at coordinate 49,212,228 of CM037584.1, read as the reverse complement.
AGTAAGAAGGAAGGAGGAAGAATTTGAAGAAGAAAAAGAGGAAGTAACAGGACCTTGAGGAAGGGCCATTGGGCCTCGAAATAAGTGAACACAGGCCTATTATGCTACAGAGGCAGTCATGAATTTAAGGGTCCGTAAAATAGACTTATTGATTCTAGAAAAATATGGGTGATTTTAGAGGGACTTGGGAAATATGTGATCGCTTAAGTGATCACGTGCCCCATTACATGAATTAACCTCACATGATAAGTGATCACATGGAAGTTAAGCCATGAAACTGACATAGGATATCCCAGTTTCAGAATCTCAAACTTTCAACACCTTTTAATCAATGCCGACAATTTAGGAACTAATATGTTAGTTTATTATACATTGTCATTGAGTTATTTACTTTGAGTAGTGGCCTTCTTCATAAATTGGTGCAGCCACAGTTTTTTTATTAGCTTTTGTTGCTTTATCATTCTAGTTCTATTTGGGATCTCTTAGGCCATGTTTGATAACTTGGAAATGTAATTTCATAGGTGGAAATGAAATTTAGTTTCCAATTGTTGTTGTTTGATAGCTATGTAAGGAGATAGAAATGAAATTAAGTCAGCCCCGCATGGAAATTGAATTTTCATACACCAAGTCATTTTAGGAGGAAATCATTTCAACCTTTTAAGTAGCCGAAATTGAGTTTCCCACTAACAAAATAATAATTTTTTATCATTGCAAATCTAAAGTTACTTGTAAAAAACCTAAAAGCAAAAAATATTATCTTTTGACTATTAAAAAATAACTTTAATTTCTATGACCATCATACCAACACGATCACTATGACCACTACATTATCTACATCATACTCTTTTCAGCTAATATTTGACTTTGGTCAAATTTTGAATTTTAATCAAATTTTAACTAAATTTATAAGCCATATAGAGTTGACTTTTGATCAAACTTTGACTACTGAAACATGATAATAAGTTATAAGTTAGAAATATATTATCAAATTTTTAGGGGTCAAAGGTTGACTTTAAGGTCAAACTTTAACTTTTAATTAAAATTTTACTTTTATTAAACTTTGACTCCAATAATTTGATAGCGAAAAAAGGATACTATCGTGTTGATGTATAATTTAATACTAGATTCTCAATTGCATTTGTCAATAGTTTGACCTTTAGTCAAACTTTGACTTTCACACAATTTATTTTTAGTCAAACTCGAAACATGCTTATAGATAGAGTCTACTACTACATAAATTTATACCGTATCAATGCAATTTTTCTTGGTCAAAGTTTGACTTTTGGTTAAAGTTCGATTTCTATAAAATGTTATAAATTTTAATTAGTGGAATATTATAATTAAAAATATCTATCATTATTTTAATTTGTAACTTGAAAATACATCGCCTCATTTTTATTGGTCAAAGTTTGACTTTAGTCAAAGTTTAACTTTTATTCAAATTTTGACAAAAAGTCAAAATTTTAGAAGTGTATCTTGACAGTAAATAATGATCATTACTGTTGTTATTTGTATTTTGGTAATATAAGTTTTTATCAGTCAAAGTTCGATATTTGGTCAAACTTTGACTTTTAACACAATTTGATTTTTTTAACTTTTGTATCCCCAATGAGATTATCATTTTTTAATTTATTACTTCGTAGTACATTACCATATTTTATTTTACTTTTTTTACATTTGGTCAAAGTTTGACTTTTTTTAAAATTGATATTTGGTTAAATTTTTTACTAGTGTAACCTAGCGATGGATACGAATACTATTATGTGAATTTGTAGGCTGGCGGTAGATTGTAGAATTTTTTATTGGTCAAAGTTCAACTTTTTAAAAAATTTGAATTTTCTTTCAAGCTTAAAAATTAAATTTTGTTTCAAAATGTAACCATATAGTACATACTAGCATTTACTATGTAACTTTGTACTTTAGTCTTAAAAAATTTTATTAATCAAAGTTTTGCATTTGGTCAAAGTTTGACTTTCAAACTTTTATTAAAAATGGGTATTTGATCAAATTTTGACTAGTGTAACCTAACGATGATGTATATGAATACTGTTATATTAATTTGCAGTTAGATTTTTGTAACTTATTGGTATATTGCAAAATTCTCTTGGTCAAAGTTGAAATTTTGGTTAAAGTTTGACTTTTATAAAAATTTCATTTCATTTCAACGTGTAAACTTACATTAGATGCTAGCATTTACAACTTTATTATTTAGCTTTGCATATTTTTATTAATCAAAATTTTAAGTTTGGTCAAAGTTTGACTTTTACTTTTAGTTTGACTTTTCAAACTCTGACTTATGTAACTTGGTAATAAATAGTGATTACTATGGTATTAATTTGTAACATAATAGAATATCATTAAAAAAATTATTGATTAATATTTGACTTTAATTATGATTTTAATAATAAATGATCAAAGCTTAAAAACTCATTTTCAAATATACTAATCAAACAAGAGAAATCAATTTCCAATGAAAGTCATTTCTCAAACACACTAATCAAACAATGGAAAATCCATTTCTAGAGGAAATCATTTCCCAAGAAATCAACTAAGAAATTGATTTCATTTCCTCTTTGGAGTTCCATTGCAATCAAACAGGGCCTTAGTTACTTTCTTTCATTGATTATTGCTGGAAGTGAGCTGCAGTTCACATCAATACTGTTTACCTTTTAAGGAATCAAGAGAGATTAGGTAGATGAGAACTCTAGAAATGTTCAAAACGTGGGAGAAAGGGCAATAGTTTCGTTTTTTTTTGCTTAAGATTAAGATGAAGCATGTTGCTCTAAGGGAAAATTAGAAGGCTTAAAGAAGAGAGTTGACTAACAAGGAGGGCTTTGGGAAATGATAATAAAGAAAAGTAAAATTGAATGGATAGAGGATGAGACGTAGCTAACAGGAGAGGCAGGTCAGGTTCACGGCATGCAGGTGATAATTAGAGGAAAAATGTTTGGAATCGGGTTTTTTTCTGGATGTGATTTTTTATTTATTTATTGATCTTTTTTATTTTTTTTTGTGAATGGTGAAAAGATTCCATTGCAAAAAGGAAATTACAATGAAAGCCAAGTGAGGCACTTGGCTGTTATAATAAGGGATTATGTTCATGGTAGAGGCAGGCCTTGGAGATAAGGTCAAAATGTTAGGATAACATTTAGTGTGAAAGACATCTCTAGTCTTTAGCCGTTCCTAGGTTGACTAAATAACATCAATTTGTAACGGTAAGAGTCGGCGGCTGTTTATGGAAGGGGGAGAAGGAAGACAATGTTGTCATAATCGGATCGTTTCAGAGAATCAATTTTGTCTTTGTGGATCAGCTCGGATCGGCTCGCTGGCTCGTTTAGTCATAATATAGAATAAGATTTTTTATAAGAAAAAAAATCAGAAAAAATACTGTAATATATATATATATATATATATATATGAAAAGGTGTCCGTCCTCCATTGGAGGACGCTCAAGCGTCCTCCAAGATTGAGGGAAAACCTCTAATTGGCAGTATGATACCAAATTGATCGCACAAAGAGCACAGGTGCATTGCCTAGATAATATTTAGCAAAAAAAAAATCGGAAACTCATCTCCACCATGTATTTTTTTAGCCTTGAAATTCAAACCATTAAAATTAGTCAAACTTTGAAAGAGACATTAAAAATAAAATTTTTGAAATCTTTTTTTGGGAAATTGATCTAAGTTGTTCCCTTATGCTCCCCATCACACCTAAATAGTGTTTTGGATGCCACATTGATCTCCACAAGATCTTGGAGGACGCTCAAGCGTCCTCCACGGAGGACAGAACCAGTTCCCAAATATATATATATATATATATATATATATATAGCTAAACAATTGAATATGATGAAATTTGCCCAAAATGAAGTATATACTAACTATATAGTCATATACCATTCACAAACCACATTATCATGCATGTAATGAAAGTAAAAATTGAAATGAAGATGTAATGTAAGTAAATCAAAAAACTTTTTGTCAGAGAATCTATATAAAAAAAAAACAAATATAAATAAAAACTATTGTGCCTTGAGAAATTGGTAAAATTTGGGTTTTCTTCAATAGCAACCAAAACAAGCAAACATTACATGTATTTCGAAGCCCTCAGAATAAGGAAGTTTCTGGAACAAACGCCACTGAAAACTGAGTCCGTATGAATAAGACATTTTAAAATGAATGGATAAGGCGTTTTGGAAATAAGACAAACCCTAGAATGTTTGCCATAGAATAAAAGACAGTGGGCCAAACCTACCTTTAAATTTACTCTAATTCATAAAGTAACATTATTTTATAATTCTGATGTGGAACACCAAGATCGAAAGTCTCGGATTCGGGCCGCAACAGATTTCCAGCGCAAAAAAAACGAAAAGGAAATCAGAACCATGCTCAATGATCAGAATCAGCATGTTGGAAGAATGCACAGTCAATCGATCGACTCATGGAATTCAATCGATTGACTGTGGCCTGTGAGAGACTAATTCTGGCGACATATATATAAGTCAATCGATCGAATACCAGATGTTGATCAATTGACTGTGCTATAACCAAAGACCAAAGTATATATATATATATAAGTCAATCGATCGAATTCCAGGTGTCGATCGATTAACTGTTGCGAACATGGGTTTTTCTACAAAATTCGAAGTTGAGTTTTTAGGGGCATACTTGTCTTTTAGTATTTGTTTTAGGATTTTCTTATGTTTTAGAGGCCTCCTATGTAAGGTCTTTTAAAAAAAATAATGTAATTAGTTATTGATTATGAATGAAAGTTATTGTTTGTGTGCTTAAGATGAGCCATTGTTGAAGAGTGATGCTTCTTCGCTTCCCGATAAGGGTTTGGTGTGAAGCCCAAACTCTATCTTCTATCTATCTCTTGATTTTAATTTTTTTCTCTGCTTGTTTTGATCCCATAAACTCTAAATCCAACCGTTATTGTTTTCCAAAATTCCTAAATCTGCACCATTGATTCGAACCAATCTCAAAACCCTAAAATCAGTCATCCAACCATTAAGTACCCCGAAGTTTATAAATCCTAGATCCCATCTAAGTCCCCGAATCGATCCGATTCAAGCCCAGACTCCATCCGAGCCATCAAACCAACCCGAATCAAAACCCTTAGAGGACTTGTGATTCCATCATTAACCCACGAGCGACGCCCTAATATGGAAAAGCTAGAGTTCTACCTCTAAGCCGATCTACACCACAAATCTAACGAATGTAGCACACGGACCGGACCCTACTCGAATCTCGCGCAATTTTTCAATGGAAAACTACGAAACCCGAAGGTATCCGCATTATTTTCATATTTATTATTTAATTAATTTAGTTTAATTTTGACAATTAATTAAATCATAGCATTCATGTAGTTTAGGGTCCTTGTCCCGCATCAGTTTTGGTATCAAAGTTTAAGTTCTAGGTTAGGGCATATTTGTGTGACAATTAATTCCATTGCATTTTAATTTGCATTGCATCTTATTTCGGTTTTTATTTGTGCACATCTAGTGTTTGATAAAAGTCTCCAATCATTGTTGGTTCATATGCATGTCATTTTAATTTAATGAAATTTTATTTCATTTGTATTCATCATTGTGCACGTCTTGTGTTCAACAAAAGTCCTTATTCAATTTGAGTCACTTGTGTAAGTCATTTCTTGTCTTTGATGTCATGTCATTTGTCTTCATTTGTGTGCATGTCATGTGTTTGTTAAAATTCCTCAACTGTTGTGTGGTCCATAGAATTGTGTCTAGGCTGTGTTTGTGTCAAGCATCATGTATGAGTCCCTTACACGTACCATGAATTCGTTACCCGTCATGAAAGGGTGCTAGCCAAACGTGGGAACCACTATACTCCAAATTCTTAGCAAAATCCCAAAAGTTGTGATGAGATTAGAGTTCGGGGATATCTTCATCATCATGAACCTGAGTACGACCCTGTCGAGAAATTTCTAAACTCAATTCGAAATGAGGTCCCAGATTTTGAGGGTACGACAGACCTTAGAACCTTCGTGGAGTGGTTGTCTAGTGTAGAGGAGTACTTTGATTGGAATGGCGTACCAGATGAGTACAAAATTAGGCTAGTAACAACAAAGTTTAAGGGTAATGCCATAAATTTTTGGATTAATATAGAACTCTGTACTAAGTTTCGTCGGATTAAACACATCTCCATATGGGAGGATATGAAGGTGACACTAATTGAAAAGTATGTTCCTTTGACACATCGCCACCTTCTACGAAGTTTGAGAACCAAGACAAATAAGTGTCCTGATTGTCTTAAGTGTCAAGGATTTGGACACTTTGCTTATCAATGCACTACAGAATTTTTCACTCCGAATTTATTGACTAAAAGTGAAAGTTCTAAGGAGCCGGAAAATATGAAAGTAGAAGAGGAAGTGTATGACCCTAGAACCGTGATGAATGAAGTGGGGATAGAAGAAGCTGATGAGAGTCTAGCTTGTATTAAAGAGGATTCTATTTCCCTTGAGTTGTGATGTTGAGTCGCCCACACGTGAATCCACCGAGTCACCCACACAAGAATTTATTGAGTCACAAATGCACGATTTGTTGGTGCCCATAGAGCCCGTTGTGCAAGAGTTCTTGTTCGTGGTAGAGTCTAGTGCACTTGAACCTTTAGTTTTGATTGACACGAGTACACACGAGTTAATCAAGCCGAGTGTACATGAGTCATTAATGCCACTTGATTCGATCACACATGAGTCACTAGTGTTGGTAGAGTCCACTACACATGAGTCACTAGTGTTGACAGAGGCCACTGCACGTGAGTCGTTAGCGTCACATGCACATGAGAGTATCGAGCCCATAGACACGCATACATATCATAGTCTCGATTCGCATACCGCCTCACATTCCGATTCTTATTGTGAGTCAAGTTTTGAGTCTCATTTCACATTGCATGCCGAAATTAAGCTCAAAATTAATTTATGCAATGAAACTCTCAAAATATCGATGCAGTTACCTAAGGCTTTTATGGAATTCCAATTAAATGATCATGCAATGGTTCGAATTGAACCTGAACGATTCCCCTCGGGAGTCGCAAAGAAGTTCCAAGCCCGCAATGTTGGGCCCATTAGAATTGTGGCAAGGAGCAGACCTAATGTGTACATTCTCGAATTTCCTCCAGATATCAGGGTCAGCTCTACGTTCAATGTGGAGGACCTAATTCCTTCTTTGAGCTCAACCCCACCTCCTTGCAACCCGTTCCAACCCTATTTACAATCTCATCCCAACTTTGCAGCCAGTACCTCTTCCCTCCCCAAGCAGGCAGAGGAATGAGGTAATTGAGAGAATTTTATATGGTATTGTGGCATTCACCTGCGGCAAAGAGTTTCTGGTTTATGAGATGTAGAGGGTTAGTGGGTCGACTATCAAGAGTGCATGGGCCAATCATGACAGAGTTCGTCACTTGAGTTTCGATATTTCCGACCGATATCGCAATCACATTTCATCGATGTTTCGGGCTTGGGAGAGTTGATGAGAAGCTTCAAACATATTTGGTAGAGTGGGTTGGCGAGCCGGGTTATTTGGTTTGTCGTAGAGATATTTACAGTATACGCTCTGATACAATCGACCGAGATGATACTCAGGCATTACCAGATGTCGAGATTGTTTGGGTTAGTTGCAATGAGTTCTACCGTTCGGGTCCCCATACACTTGATCCGTACTACATGCGTGTTTCATCGGTGATGAAACGTTTTCAGTCGGAGAGAATGACGGGGAACGCCAAGATTGAAAGTCTCGGATTTAGGCCGTAACAAATTTCCAGCGCAGAAGAAACGAAAGGAAATCAGAACCATGCTCAAATATTAGAATCAGTGTGTTGGAGCAATGCACAGTCAATCAATCGAAAGTCAATCGATCTACTCATGGAATTCGATCGATTGACTGTGGCCTGTGAGGGACTAATTTTGGTGGCATATATATAAGTCAATCGATCGAATACCAGATGTTGATCGATTGGTTGTGCTATGACTAGAGACCAAATTTTATATATATATATAAGTCAATCGATCGAATTCCAGGTGTCGATCGAATGACTGTCGCGAACATTGGTTTTTCTACAGAATTCAAAGTTGAGTTTCTAGGGGCATATTCGTCTTTTAGTATTTGTTTTAGAGTTTTCTTATGTTTTAGAGGCCTCCTATATAAGGTCTTTAAAAAAAATATTGTAATTAGTTATTGATTATGAATGAAAGTTATTGCTTGTGTGCTTGAGATGAGTCATTGTTGAAGAGTGATTCTTCTTTGCTTCCCAAGAAGGGTTTAGTGTGAAGTCCAAAATCTATCTTCTATCTATCTCTTGATTTTAATTTTTTTCTCTGTTTGTTTTGATCCCATAAACTATAAATCCAACCGTTATCTTTTCCCAAAATTCCTAAATCTGCACCATTGATTCGAACCAATCCCAAAATCCTAAAATCAGCCATCCAACCTTTAAATACCTCGAAGTTTATAAATCCTAGATCCCATCAAAGTCCCCGAATCGATCCGATTCAAGCCCAGACTTAATCTAAGCCATCAAACCAACCCGAATCAGAACTGGCGCGGGACAGTACCCTAAACTACGTGAATGATATGATTGATTTTGCCGGAATTAAATTAGAATTAAATTAAGCAATAAAATTCACAAAATATAACGAATACCTCAAATTTTCGTAGTATTCCATGGGGAGGATCACGTATGCTTTAGGTAGGGTTCAGTCCAAGTGCTAGATCCTTTAGGTTACAGCGCAGATCATTCTTAGAGATAAAACTCTAGGTTTTTCCAGATTATGGCGCTCACAATTCAATGTGGGATCACTGATTTTCTCTGAATATTTGGTGCGAAAGGGTTTAATAATTCTGCTGGGATCTACGGTTGTTGAATCGGGTCGATTTAATGGCTTAGGATAAAACTAGGATTTTAGGATTTCAAAAGGGATGGTGATTGGTTTAGGATTGTAAGGATCAACACATAAGCAGAGAAGATGAAGATAGATAGATGGAATTGCGGGCTTCACACCCTTGGCTTTGCACCAAACCCTTCTCGGGAAAAAGAATCACTCTTCGCAGAGGCTCATCTCAGGCACACAAGCAAAAGCTCTTTTCATTAATCATCAATAACTAATTACATTGTTCAACTTAAGGACCTTATATAGGAATCCTTTCAATAAAAGAAAACCCTAAAACAATTAATAAATAAAAGACAAATAAACCCTCAAAACAGAAGTTCGAACTTAGACTTCAAAATTAACTAAACATCCCGGCGCAATTTCGATCGATCAAAATTGAAATTCGATCGATCGAAAGTGAAAATCAATCAATCAAAAATTTTACATATAAAATATCGCCGTCGACATTCGATCAATCGAATTGAAGTTTCGATCGATCGAAATTTCACTCCAAAACTATATAACTCTGTTGATGCCATTCGATCGATCGAAATAGGACTTCGATCGATCGAAATTTCAATTCGATCGATCAATCGAATTGCCTGATTCCTCCAATTTTCTTCTTTCGCTAATTTTCGCCTCATTCGCCTATTTCTGATTTCCATTCCGCTCCTTCCGACGTCGGTATACACGAAACGGTCTATATCCAATGTCTACGATGTCGGCGCCCCCGTCAATTCTCCCCGACTCAAAATGTTTCATCACCGATGAAACACGCATGAAGTGAATCCTAACACTCGGTGATGTATGAGCATCATCTCGGTCCATTGTAGAGGGACGTACCCGGTAACTTGGCTCACCTTGACGAGCCCAATAACCCGGCTCTCCTTGACGAACCCAATAGCCCAACTCACCAAGCCGCTCTACCAAATACTTTTGAAGTTTCGCACTAACTCACTCGGACCTGAAGGAATTCATCCCCGATGAAGTGTGATCCCGATATCGACCGGGAACACGGGAATTCAAGCAACGAACTCTCTCATGATTGGCCCATGCACTCTCGGAAGTCAACTCACCAACCCTCTGTATCTCGTAAACCAGAAATTTTCTGCCGCAGGTGAATGCCACAAGATTATCCCAAATTTCCTCAATTATCTCTTTCCTCTGCTTGCTTGGGTAGGAAAGTGGTATTGGCTGCAAAGTTGGGATGGGGTTGTAACTAGGGGTTGTTTGGAACGGGTTGCAAGGAGGTAAGGTTGAGCTCAAAGAAGAAACTAGGTCCTCCACATTGAACGTAGAGCTGACCCTGATATCTGGAGGAAGCTCAAGATTGTACGCACTGGGACCATTCCTTGCCACAATTCCAAAAGGTCCAGCGTCGTAGGCTTGGAGATCCTTTACGACTCCCGATGGGAATTGTTCATATCAAATCCGAACCATTGCATGATCATTCAATTGGAATTCCATAAAAATCTTAGGTAACTGCATCGATATTTTGAGAGTTTCATTGCATAAATTAATTCTAAACTTAATTTCGGCATGCAATGTGGAATGAGACTCAAAAGATGACTCACAATAAGACTTGGAATGCATAGCAGTATGCAACTTGAGACTATGATGTGCATGCAACACTAACGACTCATGTGTGATCAAATCAAGTGGCACTATTGGTTCATGTGGACTCGACTCAACGGATTCCAATGACTCATTGGTAGGTGAAGTGATTGGCTCATGTGTATTCGATTCGACCAACTTCAAAGACTCACGTGCACTCGACTCGATGAGCTCGTGCATACTCGCGTCAACCAAAACCAAAGACTCTGGGGTACTCGATTCAATTGACACTAATGGTTCTTGCATACCCAGTTCGATGGACTCACGTGTATTCGACCCAACATCACTATCCACAAGGGAGATAGATGTCTCTTTAACACAAACGAGACTTTCGTCAGCTTCTTCCATCTCCTCTTCGCTTATCACGGTTCTAGGGTCATACACTTCCTCTTCTACTTTCATATTTTCTGGCTCCTTAGAACTTTCGCTTTTAGTCAATAAATTTGGAGTGGGAAATTTTATGGAGCATTGGTAAGCAAAGTGTCTGAATCCTTGACACTTAAGACAATCGGGACACTTATTTGTCTTGTTCCTCAAATTCCGTAGAAGGTGACGGTGTGTCAAAGGAGCATACTTTTCAATGAGTGTCACCCTCATATCCTCCCATGTGGAGATGGGTTTAATCCGGCAAAAGTCAATACGAAGTTCTATATGAATCCAAAAAAAATTGGCATTTCCCTTAAACTTTGTTGTCACTAGCCTAATTGTGTACTCATCTGGTACGTCATACCAATCAAAGTACTCCTCTACACTAGACAACCCTCAAAATCTGGGACCTCACTCGGAATAGAATTTAGAAACTTTTCGGCAGGATCGTATTCAGGTTCATGATGATGAGGATATCCCCGAACTCTAACTTCATCACGACTTTTGGAGCTTTGCCAAGAATGTGGGATGTAGTGGGTCCCTCATTCGACTAGCATCCTTTCATGACGGGTAACGAATTTATGGTGACGCGCAAGTGACTCATTCATAATGCTTGTCACAAACACAACTCAGACACAATTCTATGGACCACACAACAGTTGAGCAATTTTAACAAACACATAACGTGCACACAAATAAAGACACAAATGACATGACATCAAAGACATCGAAATGGCATGCACATGTGACTCAAAATGAATAAGGACTTTTGTCGAACACAAGACGCGCGCAATGATGAATACAAATGACATAAGATTCCATTGAATTAAAATGACATGCACATATGAACCAACTATGAATGGGGACTTTTATCAAACACTAGATGTGCACAAATAAAAACTGAAATAAGATGCAATGAAAATTAAAATGCTATGGAATTAAATGTCACACCAATATGCCCTAACCTAGAACCTAGGGCTCTGATAACAAAACTGATGCAGGACGGTACCCTAAACTACATGAATGATATGATTGATTTTGCCGGAATTAAATTAGAATTAAATTAAGCAATAAAATTCACAAAATATAACGAATACCTCAAGTTTTCTTAGTATTCCATGGGGAGGATCACGTATGCTTCAGGTAGGGTTCAGTCCAGGCGCTAGATCCGTTAGGTTACAGCGCAGATTGGTCCTAGAGATAGAACTCTAGGTTTTTCCCGATTATAGCGCTCACAATTCAATGATGGGATCACTGATTTGCTCTGAATATTTGGTGCGGAAGGGTTTAATAATTCTGATGGGATCTACGGTTGTTGAATCGGGTCGATTCAATGGCTTAGGATAAAATTAGGGTTTTAGGATTTCAAAAGGGATTGTGATTGATTTAGGATTGTAAGGATCAACACACAAGCAGAGAAGATGAAGATAGATAGATAGAATTGCGGGTTTCACACTCTTGGCTTCGCACCAAACCCTTCTCGGGAAGAAGAATCACTCTTCGTAGACGCTCATCTCAAGCACACAAGCAAAAGCTCGTTTCATTAATCATCAATAACTAATTACATTGTTCAACTTAAGGACCTTATATAGGAGTCCTTTCAATAAAAGAAAACCCTCAAACAATTAATAAATAAAAGACAAATAAACCCTCAAAACAAAAATTCGAACTTAGACTTCAAAATTAACTAAACATCCCGGCGCGATTTTGATCGATCGAAATTGGAATTCAATCGATCGAAAGTGAAATCGATCGATCGAAAATTTTACATATAAAATATCGCCGTCGACATTCGATCTTGAAATTTTCGATCGATCGAATAGTCCATTCGATCGGTCGAAATTTCACTCCAAAACTATATAACTCTGTTAATGCCATTCGATCAATCGAAATGGGACTTCGATCAATCGAAATTTCAATTCAATCAATCGAATTGGCTGATTCCTTCAATTTTCTTCTTTCGTCAATTTTCGCCTCATTCGCCTATTTCTGATTTCCATTCCGCTTCTTCCGACGTCGGTATACACGAAACGGTCCATATCCAATGTCTACGATGTCGGCATCTCCGTCAAGAACCCTTAGAGGACTTATGATTCCATCATTGACCCACGAGCGGTGCCCTAATCTGAAAAAGCTAGAGTTCGACCGATCTACACCACGAATCTAACGGATCTAGCACACGGACCAGACCCTACTCGAATCTAGCGCGATTTTCCAATGGAAAACTAAGAAACCCGAAGGAATCCGCATTATTTTCAGATTTATTGTTTTATTAATTTAGTTTAATTTCGGTAATTAATTAAATCATAGCATTCACGTAGTTTAGGGTCCTTGTCCCGCATCAGTTTCTTTTTGAAAGATCAAAGTACAAATTACAAAAACAAATGATGTTAGGTTTCAAGTCTCTCAAGACTGGAACTCCAACTCATGGACCAATAGGATTGCGGTATACAATCCGACAATTTTGCTGGATCATATCGGATCATATGATCAAGGTATTTGGATCATACAATCCAGACCCATATACGATCCAGCGTAAGGATCGAATAGTAGAGTGTACGATTCTGATAACACTGACAGATACCCATTGTCGAGGAAGAACCGTCGTTAATAAACATTAATCTGGTGTAAAAGCTTCTAGGTAGAGGTGTGGGCAGTCCAGTATGGGCCCTACTGACCTCTGGGCTGGGCCCATCACAAGGACAGATCTGGGTTAGTGGTTCTTTCTCAGCGGGTCAGACAGGCCTGAATCCAGGCCTAAATGATTAGCAGGTTGGACTAGAGCTGTATGTTTAATACGTTACATTCTACAGGCCCAACCCATTATGGACTTCCATACTGGGCCCAGGCCAGGCTTTTATGAACGATAAAAATTGCCAGACCCATTGACAACACTACTTAGTCTTAGGTAGCTGGACGAGAACAATGTCCTTATTGAAGGGGTCTATTGCGAAATAGAAATGATATAGAAAGTGTGAACATTTTCTAGGTTTAATCCTTTTATCATTTTCAAACAAATGAAGAGAGCGATGTTTCAAATTGTCTTTTGTTTTGAGGCTTATATAGAGTTGCTATATTTTTCCTCCTATTTTTGTATACATTAATAACAATTTTCCCACACGTATTACTAGTGAAACATAAGAAGACAAAATAGGATGGAGATTTGGGATAAACTGATAATCAAAAGGGACTGTCTAGGTGAACAATGGTACAACAAATCATCATCTCCTCTTCATCGTGTCCAACCTATTTTGTAAAAAGAATAAATAGGTGGAAAGTGGCTGTGAAGGAGACTAAATGACAATGCTGTCCTAACTATTGATAAGGTTTACAACTATATTTAATTATTTCTGAGACAATGAAGTAGTAATGCAAGTTTCCTCTCTCTTCTTTCTAGTAACACAAGTTTCTTCTCTCTTCTTCCTAGTATGTAAAATGTGTTGAACCAAACAAATATTTTATTGAAATAATGCAAAATATCCGAGAATTTGTAGACCATAAGGAATTACAGATGTGCACTGAAGAAGATAAGAGCAATATGAAAATTTAACAGTAACGCAAAAATTGATATGAAGTACGAAAATAATTCATAAATGTGAAGAAAATAATATGACACCCTAAAAGAAATCAAATTTCAAAAGAAAGCGAAAGCGACTCAACATAAGAAATCAAACTATCAAGAAAGCAATTACCAGACACGCAATATCTCAACAGAGAAACAGGGAGCTCTTGGTGTACAGATTCTAGAATCCCCTGTGCCAAATCCTGATCTTAAAAAAAAATGGCACACCTATTCCGGAGATTCTTATAGAAAGGAATTGGGAATACAAAAAGGTACGAAACTGGTGAAGGGTTGAAGTTTAATGCACAGTCAGCATCAGGTTGCGATGATAACAAGTGCAGATACATTCCAAACGAAAGTATATAATACTATATTCTTTTTCAGAGCTACTAGCTCCCCAAACCCATGATATTAGAGAACTGTGCATAAATTAATGTGTTAATGAACAAGAAAAAGTCAATAAGAATCGATTGACTTGTTGAAATTAATGTATTAAATGCAAAGAACAGGCCGATAAGAACCAACATTGTTATTTCATAGGCCTTCCTTAAATTAATGTCCTATGTAGATATTAATGTTATAAATGAGCAAAGAACAAGTCACTGAGAATCGAAATTGTTATTTAAGTTTCGAACGATATTATTTCTCAGCAAACCACCATTAAAGGCGAAAGATCTTCCTCCACTTACGTAGGTATCCTGCTCTTCATTAGCCTTCCTCAATACCATCTCTAGGACTCAGTAATAACAAGAATCAGATCAGGACTTTGCAAAATAGAGTACCATAACTTTATCAAACCAACTGATCTACTTAGGGAAAATTGTTCAAGAAATCCTAAATCTATTGAGAAGTTTCTATGTTATTTCATATGGTATCCAGATAGATTGACCAATTTTAGTGCAAGATGGAATAAAAAGTCGAGCACCTTAAGAAATGGAATTGCTATTCTCGATTCAGACAAGACACTGATTTGTTTACGAAACGCTTGTCATTTTATAGGATCTCCCATTCGTCAAAAAGGCCGTTCCTTCTTTGTAAATACCAATTCGTTATTCGATGAGATAATTGAACAAATGGCGACGAGAATCGGCTGTATCAATGATTCTCAATGGAGGATCGGAGGTTTTTTGACCAATTGTTCAAGTCCGAAAAAAATCCGTTCGAGAAACAAGAAGATCCATTTCGGGTCGAACAAACAACCAGATTGTTTAGTTATTATGGATTCAGATAGAAAGTCCTCGGTCATACTGGAAGCTGATCGATCACAAATACCTATTGCATCTTCAGTGGAATC
This sequence comes from Chloranthus sessilifolius, assembly GCA_021018995.1. Classification (NCBI taxonomy): domain Eukaryota; kingdom Viridiplantae; phylum Streptophyta; class Magnoliopsida; order Chloranthales; family Chloranthaceae; genus Chloranthus; species Chloranthus sessilifolius. Next base: position 49,196,506 of record CM037584.1, on the reverse strand, counting down.
GAATATCCCATTGGAATCCTATAAAAGAATCACTTATCCCATTCCAGCGAATGATCCTATACAGTTCGTATATCTATTTCGTAATTCGATCACGAAAACCGTTCTTCTTGAACGGGGAAGAATCGTTGCGATGAAGGAGATTGCGGGAAAAGAAATGTAAACAACAAATTTGAGTAGAATTTAAATCTAACACAAATCAATCATAACAAATTTTCGCTTGCTAGGAGAGGGCTTTATTGAAAATGGCAGACTTTACACTTCCGGGTATCACAATCGATTCCCCATTAATTATATCAAAATTGAATATCTCTAATTAAAAACTACTAAAGTAAAGTAATTACAACTCTGAAATAAACAAACTAAATTCTAAATCTAGCTTTTCATCGACATCTTCAATCTGTCACGAGATAGATGCATAGTATGTTGTCTTCATCAGATATTTGAGAAATATGAAATAGGGGACGACGGATGGGAGAACCCTTCCTCCAAAAGTCGGTTCCATCTGATCGACAAGCACGAGTCATTACTGGAGCAAGAACCTCATGGACAAACCTTAAAACGAATTCTTATTCTCTGGTCTCAAAGATGAATTCGAATACCAAATTCATTCTCCTGGTAACTGATTATTAGAGGAGTTATCACTTTCAGTGATAGAGTATCTAATCATGAGTTAGATATCACCAAATTCCTTAGAATTTGGAGATCATAGATTGTTTTTTGTAATGATTTTAACGTTGGACTTGACTAATGTCCTAAGATTTTGTCAATATATGGTAAACTTACCATTGGATCTCGTTACGATCTCGTATTATAATCGTTTGATCAAAAGTCAATCAGTCCACCATTAGATTTGACCAAAATTACAAGATCTAATCAATATGTGATAAATCCACCGTTGGATCTCGTTACGACCTCGTATTATGATTGTTTGACCAAAAGTCAACGAATCTACCGTTGGATCTGACCAAAATCACAAGATCTGATCAACATGCGATAAATCCACCGCTGGATCTTGTTATGATCTTGTATTATGATCGTTTGACCAAAAGTCAACGAATCCACCAATAGATTTGACCAAAATCACAAGATCTGGTCAACATGTAATAAATCCATTGTTGAAACTCGTTATGATCTCATATTATGATTGTTTGACTAAAAATCAACAAATCTATAGTTAGATTTGACCAAAATCACAAGATCTGGTCAACATGCGATAAATCTACCATTGGATCTTGTTACGATCTTGTATTATGATCGTTTGACCAAAAGTCAATGAGTCAACCGTTGGATTTGATTAAAATCACAAGATCTGATCAATGTGTAATAAATCCATCATTGGCTCTAGTTATGATCTTGTATTATAATTATTTGACCGAAAGTCAACGAGTCCACTATTGGATTGACCAAAATCACAAGATCTAGTCAATATGTAATAAATCCACGGTTGGATCTCGTTACGATATAGTATTATGATCATTTGACTAAAAGTCAAATGATCCACCGTAAAAAAAAAATCGATCTCAAGGTTGATATCCAAACCCTACATTTGAGAGAGTGATGACCTTAATCGCGAGGGAAACTCTAATTTCGAGACGTGATTTAGATCCGGTAAATCTGATGGTTATGAGTCATTGTAGATGAATATTTCGGATGGAGTTCGGAATCATTCTTTGGGCTGGTGATTGCAACCCGTACGAGTATCGAATTTGTAGTTGCAATCCGAGTATACCAAGAGTTATGAGAGGGGTTGTACCTACGTAGCTTAACTATCTCTAAGTACACGAGAATTTGGGTACTTGCCGTAACGCGTAATCTCAAATTGCAACCTTAAATCATACTTAGGTAAGAGTCGTAACTCTTATCCTAAGTGTATCACTTTTATGTATGGGTGGTAGCTCTGATCCTAAGTATATCACCTTTAGATAAGGGTCATAGCTCTTATCCTAAGTATATCAACCTAGACTTATTCCTCCCATAAACTTTAATACTAATAAAAAAAAACGAAAAGAATTTCGGAGATACATTAAAGTCTTTTGCAAGAAAATTAAAGTCGGGGACGTTTTCGGCAGGGCTCTCGCCTAAGAATTTTCGGATCCATAATAACGAGAACGGATCTGCTATTTATAGATTTATGGTAGTGGTTACAGGAAATTACAATCTTACGGTTTCCGCAAGAGTTTCACAGAATCAAGGGTTGTGAGGGCTGCATGGGTCTTAGCTTTCACACGGGTTGAGAAAATATCGTTCTCCATATATCTGGCCTACGCAAGTGATCAGGCATAACTACCTAGGTTGCGTGGGTCTTTGTTTTCACGCGGATTGAGAAAAAATCATTTTCAGATATCTAGCCTACGCAAGTAATTATTCATAACTACCTAGGCAGGCGTAACTACCTAGGCAGGCGTAACTACCTAGGCAGGCATAACTACCTAGGAAGCGTGGATCTTAGCTTTCACGCAGATTGAGAAAAGATCATTCTTCAGACATCTGACATACGCAAGTAATTATTCATAACTACCTAGGCATGCATAACTACCTAGGCAGGCATAACTACTTAGGCAAGCATAACTACCTAGGAAGTATGGGTCTTAGCTTTTACACGGATTGAGAAAAGATCATTCTCCAGATATCTGGCTTATGTAAGTAATTATTCACAACCTACCTAGGCAGACATAACTTACCTAGCCAGGCGTAACTACCTAGGCTGTGTGGGTCTTAGCTTTCACGAGGATTGAGAAAAGATCATTCTCCGGATATCTTAACTACGCAAGTAATTATTCATAACTACCTAGGCAAGCGTAACTACCTAGGCTGTGTGGGTCTTAGTTTTCATGCAGATTGAGAAAAGATCATTCTCCATATATCTGGCATATGCAAGTAATTATTCATAACTACCTAGGCAAGCGTAACTACCTAGGCATAGGGCTGTCAACGAGCCGGGTTTTAGTGTAGGCCCCTTTTTTTTAATATAATAAGACCCTTGTAGCCTGAATCCGGCCCCGGAAAACCCATCCCGTTATGAATCGGGTCGAATCCCGGGTTTGGACCGGGTTTCTAATATTTTTAAGAGTTTTTTTTCTATAGCTTTATCTATGAAACCCTTGAAACCTGTCGGTGTCGGCCGTCAGTTGTGAAGAAACCCTAGGGCTAGAACCCTACTATGATACCAATCCAGGAGAGATTGATAAACCAAAATGGCTGGGAGAGATTGGGAAAGATTGTAGAAGAGAGAGAGAAAAGAGCTGTTGTGAGGAAGAGAGCTGCAGCTGGGAGAGATTGCAGAGAGAGAGAGAGAGAGAAAAGAGACTAGAGAGTTGCGGTTGGGACTCTGGGATAGAAGAGATCTATTGTGAAGAAGAGAGCTGCAGATGGGAGAGATTGCAAAGAGAGAGAGAAAGAGAGAGAAGAAAAGACTAGAGAAAAGAGAGTTGCGGCTGGGACTCTTGGCAAAAGAAACCCTCGTACTCTAGTAGTCCTAATATAGGACTAATAAATTAATAAACTAATAAGGGAGTAAAATGTTTCATTTACCCCCTTATTAATCCGTTGAACCACTTGAACGGTAATAAGGTGGGGGAAGGGCGTCATTTTATAGGGCCGGGTTCAGGTCGGGCTTACTGGCCCGAAAATTTTAAGGCCTACTTAGGCCCGTTTATTTACTAGTTTGCAGCCCGAACCCAAACCCGTTTCTTATTCGGGCTTAGCCCGGCCCGTTTATTAAATGAGTTAAAATCTTGGGCCTGAACCCGGCTCATTCGGGCCGAGCTTGGGCTGAAACCCCGCCCCATTGACAGTCTTACCTAGGCAGGCATAACTACCTAGGCAAGCGTAACTGCCTAGGCAGACTTAACTACCTAGCTTGCGTGGGTTTTAGCTTTCACGCGGATTGAGAAAAGATAATTCTCTAGATATCTGACCTACGCAAATAAGCATTCACAACTACCTAGGCAGACATAACTACCTAAGCAGGTGTAACTACTTAGGCAGACGTAACTACCTAGACAGGCATAACTACCTAGGCTGCGTGAGTCTTAGCTTTCACGCGGATTGAGAAAAGATCATTCTCCATATATCTGGCCTACGCAAGTAATTATTCATAACGACCTAGGCATGCATAACTACCTAGGCAGGCTTAACTATCTAGGCATGCGTAACTACCTAGGCAGACATAACTACCTAGGCAAGCGTAACTATCTAGACAGGCATAACTACCTACGCAGACATAACTACCTAGGCAGGCATAGCTACCTAGGTTGCGTGGGTCTTAGCTTTCACGTGGATTGAAAAAAGATCATTCTCCAGATATCTGGCCTACGCAAGTAATCATTCATAACTACTTAGGCAGGCATAACTACCTAGGCAGCCGTAACTACCTAGGCAGCCGTAACTACCTAGGCAGGCATGGCCTGAGTGGGTCATATTTTTTTTTTAAATGAGGAAAAGAGGGAAAGAGGATGACATGCGTGGGCCATGTTAGAGGGAGTGAGAAGAGGGCCTACGCAAGTAGGTCCATGCATGGGTCATACTCTTTGACATAACTTAAGACTTTACGTCCTAGTTAAAGTAGATTTGTTAAAGAAAAAACTATAAGTAGAGCATCCTTTCTTAATTTCTTCCATTAATTTATTCTATCCGATTTTTGAGAGTACGTAGAAGAACTTCCTGATTCCAAAAATTCTGAGTCAGCAAGAAACAACTCATCAATCGACCTTTTCCAAGAAGAATTGGTTTGAGTCGATCGGTCGAGTGGTCAAATACCAAGCTAGGGGAGGGGGGACCTGTTTATGGATTGAACAAGAATTGGACGACTTCGGGCTGGGATTACAATGCATGTTTAGCAGATTGCTAATGATAAAGAAAGGAGGCCTTTAGATAGACTAAATGTTGGCAAAATCTTTCCAGCGTCAGGCAACTTTAAGGCTAAAAACAGTACATCTCTCAAAGTAAAAAAAAAATATGACTTATACACACAAATATCTATTAAAGTTTGTAACTATATTAAAACATAGTGAATGAGTTTCTATCGTTTGAACAATGTAAAAGAACTGAAATTTGACAAAGTCCAGGCTTGCTTCCATTTAAATCAGTGGGTCTTTACTATATGCCCGCTTTCTTATAATAATCACAGTAGATGACAACTGGCCCCCTAATAAGGCAAAACATTGCCATTTTATAGGATATAGATGAGCGCTTTGTTTGCCATTCAGTTTATAATTAACTTGATGTGACCATGTGTTTTCCTTGTTCCAACTATCCTACAAAGTTGTATCCCTTGGAATTTGATCAGTCACCAGTGCATTAGAAAAGCTTCTAGTTTCAATTACAGCAGTAATAACTATAGGAGATGCTTGCCTATTAAGTCAGCTGAATTGATGCCATACATCTTTTCAATTCTAAATGCACTGGATGTTGGATCTAACCTAACAGTAACTTGTCTACAATAAATATGTAAGTCTAATGTGTTTGGGTTAGCTCTCTCAGGGCAAAGAGCAGCTCTTTTGCTCTTTGGCTCCGGCAGAGAACTGCTTGCATGTTTGGTAACACAGCTCCTCGCCCCATTTGCTCTGGTGGGGAGCTGTTTTAAGTGATAAAACTGCTCTCTGTCAGAGTAGATTTTATCTGCTCTGACAGAGAGCAGGCAGAGAGCTGCTTCTGCTCTTATAAGAGCTAACCCAACCACAGCCAGGCTTCATTTGGGTTAGCTCTTTCGCTCCTTGGCACCAGCGGAGAGCTGCTTGTATGTTTGGTAACACAGCTCCTTACCCCATTTTTTCCGGCGGACAGCCGTTTTAAGTGATAAAACTGCTCTTTACCTGCTCTCTGCCAGAGCAGATTTCATCCACTCTAACAGAGAGCAGGCAGAGAGCTGTGTCTGCTCTTATAAGAGCTAATCCAAACGCAGCTTAGTTGCCCAAAGCCTAGACCGACTTAAAGTTACCACATATCTTGCAAATAAGTATATCATCAGCCTAAAACATGGGAAAGCGGAAATCATTCTGTAGATCTTTCAATATCAATAAACAAAATAAATAAATAAACAAATAAACTCTAACAATGGGGAGAATCGCCCAAATCATAACAACAGCATGCAGGGCTTGTAGCACAATGTAAGGTTGACACTTTAGCAACCTCAAGGTCACAGGTTCGAGCCCAGCTTACCTATCAACCAAAAAAAAAAACAGCAGCATGCCAATAACCTCAATATCCAGCTAGTATGTGATTTCTTTTTTCTTATTTTTTATCGTTAATCTGTGACTTCATTAACCTCAATCAATAAGTGAGGAAATAAAAAAACAAAAAACCGATGAATCTAATTTTTTTTAATAATGACATAATGTTTCGACGGAGATGCAACATTAAGATATATTGGTAAGCTTTCCCACCATTCATTATAACCCAACTGCCACACTTAAAGCAGGTAGATATTTGTAGTTTCCGCTGATCAGCTTATGTCCTTTGTTGCCTTTCTTTCTTGGGAAGTCAGATCTGAGCTAAACTACCAACTTACAATGATTCATGAATCACCTTTCAAATATGTGATCAAGGGAAGTCAATAAGCCTATTTCTCAGATAATAGGAGTATAAATTTTGGTAGGTTGTTACTCTTTGTAATTTTTAGTAGTTTGGAATAATTAAGTTTTCAGAAATTAGAAAGACAGTTTTAGTCAAATTTAAAGTCTATTTTGAGATAAATTGTGTTTGAGAAAGTACTAGTCTCGTTATAGGAAGTTAAAAGCTGATTTTAAGGTTGTTTTTAATTTTATTTTGTAAGAAATTATATCATTATTAATATCAGGTTCAAGACTTGTCTTCCTCGATTTCATTTGTAATTGTTCTTGGACTTTCCTCAATTCGTTGGAGATTGTGTTATCAATTTCCATTGAATCAGTTTGGTTTCAAAGCAAGCTTAATCATGCAGATAGAAGATCATAACTGAAAGACGACCAAGCAGATATGGAGTAGTACTGAGATGCAAGGAATTAATTAATGCGTTAAAAATAAGTCATACAACCAAGAGTGGCAATGAGCTGGACCAGTTAGTGACAAGCTGGGTTCAAGCTAGTGTTTTGGTCCCTAGGTGCTTATAAAGCCTGCCTTTGAGCCATAAATACACTTTTTTTAGGTATGCTTAATAATTAAGGGCTTTTCTGGCTTGGCTTTTTTGCGGATATAAAAAAAAAACAAAAATAGACTACGATTGATTAGGGCCGGGCTCAGTTCAAAATATATGGCCTGAATACTTATGAAATCGAATCATGGTTCAAGACAGTGTTTTACCCTATACAGCGGGCCTCCCTCCCTCCCTCCCTGGCAACTGATGATCAACAATCAATCAACCAAATCTACAAGGAAATGGTTCTACAGGGAGTGGATGTAGTACAGATTACAGCTTTGGACCCAACGATTATTTCATCAATTCTTTGTTTAAGTTGTATGGCATAACAATGGGAAATATTGACATGCATAAGTGAACTGTAGGATGAGGAAGACGATGAACCATCTCATGTATCAAAAGAAATCCAATATGTGGAGAGTTAATTTTAATGGTGAGGCTAAGGATTAGGGTTAGCAAGGGGAAGGAAGAGATATCTATCATGTTAGTGCATAGATATCAATCAACCAAACCTATTGACACACCAACACATCCCCTCAAGTTAGTGCATAGATATCTATCATGCTCAACTTGGAGGTGATGTCATACAACCGTTTTCCCACAACATCCTTTGTCAATATGTCTACCAACTCATCTGCCGATCTCACTTGAGGAATGCAAAACTCTTGTGACTCGACTTTCTTGCAAATGAAATGGCAATCCACCTCAAAATGCTTTGTCCTCTCATGATACACTGGATTTTCTGCTATATGTAAGTGTTGCTTCATTGTCCCCATACAAGACCATAGGTAGTTTAACATCCACCCCTAAATCAGCCACGATGAATCTAAGCCACATCCCTTCACGAGCACCTTGGGACATAGCTTTATATTCTCCTTCAACGCTCAAGTTGGAGACTTCATGCTGCTTTCTACTCCTCCAAGTCTCTAGGTTCCCACCTATGAAAGTACAATAACCAGTAGTGGACCTCATGTCACTCAAGGAACCGGCCCAGTCTACATCAGTAAACACCTCAATGTCTCGGTGCCAATGATTACCATAAAGGAGACCCTACTTGGACCCCCTTTCAAATACCTCAGAACCCTGCACATAGCACGCAAGTGTGTGGTCCTAGGAGAATGCATGTGTTAACAGACCACACTCACCGCATACGCTATGTCCGGACAAGTCATAGTCAGGTAGATAAGTTTCCCCATGAGTAGTTGATGCCTACACCCATCCTTGAGGAGTTCTCCATCCTCTCCACTAAGTCTGATGTTTCTCTATGGGAGTAAATACAGGCTTGCATCCCAACATACCAGTTTCCTTTAACACGTCAAGGACGTCAAGGGTATATTTACTTTGAGACAACGCAAAGTCCCCATTTTTTATTTGGCCACTTCAATTCCTATGAAATACTTAAGTGAACCCAAGTCTTTCAAGCACAGCTAAACCAAGAAAGCAATAGGGAAATAAGTTTCCACAGGCCCAGCTACCTACTCGATATACCTTCAGTCGAAAAGCCTTCTTTGGTACTGAATTGGGTTATCTTTTTCTAGGCCAACACTGACACCTACGTAAGATGCAGTTGTACCTATACTGGGATCAAAGGGTAAAAGAGGATAAAACAAGATGAAGTTATCACAATCACTTCAATGCAGCGACACTGCTGCCCACAACATAAACCACGAATTCACAACCCTCTCAGATCATCAATAAGGCACACAGCCACACAAATACCACCAACCTGAGGTTACACAACCTCTTAAACTATCGCAGCCATAGGATTCTGCAATCCTATCATTGTATCAGTTGTGTACAATCATGGGGCACAAAGATCAAACTGTAAAACTGCAGCCCATACAAAATCCCTGCATTCATTCTTTAAAAAACTGATGAAATTCTCACAAAAACTCTCACAACTCCGTCAAATCACAAGCCTTTCAGTTCAGTACTGCATCTAATAACGAGGCTGAATCGCGCATTCTCTATGAGATGTTAGAAACTGTGCTTACTGGTTACAACAAGATTAATATTCACTCGCACTCCAAGCTCCTAGTCAATGCCCTCAATAACCATATCAGCTGTCTATGGAACGCAAAGTTTTGACTCAACAAGGCGCTCCTACAGCTGGCTAATTTCGAATGGCCTGTAACCATGTCTTCAGAGAAGCAAATCGTGTAGCAGATTCCTTGGCAAATATTGGTGCTAACTCCTCGAAGAATCAACAATTCTATACGGTGTCAGATTTTCCGCCCAACTGTCGAACTCTCTTCATAGCTGATAGATTGGGCCTTCCAGCTTTCAATTTGTACATTCATTTTGGGAGTCAGTTTTAATTGGTGATGGCAATGCCGAAGCTTCCATATTAAACTCCCCGGATTTCGCCATTTTTGTACTCTATTATTTTTTACTACATTGATTGATTATCAAAACTAAATAAATATATAATAAAAGGATTAGGAGGCTTAGGGGATTTTAAACCGAGTAGGGTCAGGCCCAATATTTTACATATGTAAAATAAAGGGATTTGGGGAGAGGGGGATTTTGAACTATGTCGGGTTGGGTCGAACATATACCTTTGAGCAGTCAAGCAGCCCAAATTCAGGCCCAGCCCGACCCATTGACAGCCCTAATTGCTCACTCTAAAAGATAATGGTTCTTGAAGAACATGTCATCATAGTTGAACCATAAATAGGATAACCATCAAATATCAATTTTCCATATTAAAGCTAGATGAAATGCTTGAGATGTTGTTGGGTTCTGTAGGATTCTCCAAGATCAATCTACATAGGGGTACCACCAAATTTGGACACAAACGGGTGATGAATGGAAGACGGCCTTCACGACTTTTTATTTTATTTTTTACAGATAAGCTTTTGAGGTTGTGATGGTCCTCACCCTTCAGGCGTTCATATATACAATTCATGTCTCTTTCTACAGAAATGTCACGAATCCTCAACATCTCTTTCACTGTCCACGTGTACCTCCAATGAATCGGAGATATAATAACATTCCTATAACCATGAGCCCGAGCTGATACCAATGCCAATTTGATCACATCTAACTTCACATATTGATATCCGAATGATAAAGCAGACCATATTCGCATTCCAAGAACTCTCCATTAGTCTTTGAAACTGAAGTCATACCCCTACTTCTCGGAGTTCCTCAACATCAGTATTAGTATAACACTAGACATAACCAGTATAAGGAACCATGAGAAGGCTCTGTGAGGGTTGTTCTCCAAAAAAAACTAAAAACGATAACCCCCAATTGTTAGCAATACCCTGATTAATCTACAAAACCAGATCAGAAATCTCTAGATTACTGAAGCACAGTCACACCTCCTCTTTACTCATCTTGAACAGCTTAGTTTTACCTAGTTTGTTGCCTTCGAAAATCCAAGTATGTTGTTCTCTCCGTAAGTACCAAAGACAGCTGCAAATGCAAACCTTATGAGTGCAGGAATAAGACCCTGCCCTGGCCATTAACTCCTTAAGACGGCCTTCAAGACTTCGTTATAGTTTATACGAGTGATTGGTGATGCAAATCCCCTTTGGTTTGCCAATTGCACTTAGCACTTCCATACGATCGATGAATCAAGTTTTCGTGACCTTCAATGGTAAGTTTGATGTGTGTTTCAACTCTCATTGATGACCACAAAGATCATACCACACAAGTTATGGGAATCATGTGCGTGATCAAGTTACATGTCAATTTGAATTTGTGCATGTTTACGCTGGATCAACTCATTTGATAAAAAAGCATGTTCATGACAGATCAATTCAAGTTCATGGGCTTCATTGTCTCTCAAAAGGACTAAAAGTTGATCAAGAGAAGGTAAAGTGATCGTAAAGTAGTCAATACAAAAGATGATTGGTGAAATGTAAAGTTTGCAAGAGCAAACAAACTTTCTATCGTCGCTTCATCAAAAAATTTAGCACGATTGCAACTCCAATTATTGTTGAAGAAATAACCCCTCCACAGGAGTAAAGAAGCCGGCACAAGCTTTCAGCTTACCAAAATAATATCACTAAAGTGTCGGAACTTGATCTGTTAATTTTTTACGAAGTGTTTACGCAGATTATGATGCTTCACATGTGAGAAGCAACTCTAATTAAAGAAGGAAGTCCAGTGGCATTAAATAGTGAGAAGTTTAACGATACTTGACCAAGGTACCCTACCTATGATATTGAATTCTATGTTGTTGTGACAAGCCCTATGTCTTTGGAGGTATTACTTGTCCAAAAGGAAATTTGTTTAATAACCTGATCATGAGCCGTTGAAGTTTATAACTTCGGAGGTATCACTTGTTTGAAAGGAAATTTGTTTAATACTCTGATCATAAGGAGTTGAAGTTTTGGAATGCCCCAAAGAAGCTAAATAGGTGCCATGCGATATGGATCTCTCATTTGCAAGAGGTCGTCTTCAATTAAAAGCAAAAATCTGCAGTCAAAACAAAGTGGTTGATGCTCTTAGGAGGAGTGTTACTCTGATGGGGGCATCAAGATCAAGAACATTGGATTTGGGTCGAGAGATAGTCCAATAGCAGAAGAAGCGGAAATGAAGCCGGAATGGAAGAGCCAAAAAGAAAAATAAGAATGTGAAAGTGGTTAAGAGCTCAAATTCGAAGGACTGAAGAGGCATTCAATCGATCGATCGACCCCAGCCTTCGATTGACCGATCGTAGACAGTGGGCATTTATACTGAGGCGCAATTATATTTCTCAATCGATCAATCGAGTAGGAATTTTCGATCTCAGTCGATCGATCGACTTCAAAATCGATCGATCGACCAATCACACGAATTTTGACAACAGTTTATTTATTTTGGTCAAAAGTTTCCATTTCGTGTTTTATTTGCATTAGGACTCTTCTAATTTCGTATTAGGGTTTGGTTAGTCTATTTAAAGGCTTGTTAACAACATTATAATTAGTTGGTTATTAAATGAAAATTTGAGAGCTTGCTTTTGTGCAAATCCTAGAAAACTTGTGAAGAGTTTTTGATCGAATGAGCGAATCTTTCGATATTTGAGGAGTGAACCTTCATTTCTCATGCGACTTGGTGCGAAGCCGACGTACAGCCTTGGTGAGAAGCCTCGTAATCCTTGGTGTGAGGCCTTGGACCTCTATCTTCCTCTTCTATCATTTTCTCTATTTATTATCTAGTAATATCTTCCCTTGCTTTGATAAATTTCAAAACCCCAAAATATTGTTAGTTTAAATCTTTTGATCTCCCCCTTTTGACTAATTTAATCCTTTGAGCCTTTGATTTCCCAAACCTTAGAGGAGTCAAGAGACGACACCATAATTGTCGCTTGATGCCCTAAACTAGATCGAAACTCGAATCCTTTATCAGATTCATTTTTTTTAGATCGAGAATATCGATGCATATGAGCACTAAAATTGAATTAACCTAGTTGTTTTATTGAATTCTTTAAATTATTTTATGTGATGGGTGATTTCGAACATTTTCGTTATTCAATTTAATCCAAGGTTAATCCCAAACTTGCATAATTAGGGTTTTAGCATTTGTCCCACATCAGATTTGGTATCAAAGCTCAATTTTAATATTTTATTTATTATTTTGTCTTGCATCATACCGTTTTTGTATTACATAGTCATGGATTCTAGTAAAGTAGAAGCCCTAATGAGAGATCTCGCATCCTCATTGATTGCGACTCAAACCACAGATGCGTGGTCAACGAGCCCGGCATGAGGCTTTAGAAACTCGTGTTGAAGAGATCAATGAGTTTATCACCGAAAATCACAATAGAGTCCACACTAATGATCATACGAGGGAAGGTCCGCATCATCGTGAAGTCCAAAACAATCAGGATGATAAAGTCATGAAATCTGTGGAAATGGACGCCCATACTTTTGACGGGAAAAGACAACATAAAGTCTTTCTCGAGTAGTTTACCGGCATGGAAAACTATTTCAAGTGGTATACCATGTCCGATGAGCGAAAAGTTTGATTTGCTAAAGTCAAGCTTATAGGTCAAGTTAGACTTTATTGGTTGGGATTAGAGCGTCGAAAGCAGTCTCGGGGTCTTCGTCCCATTTCTACTTGGGGAGAGATGAAGACCCAATTGAACGAGAAATATGTTCCTCTATCTTACGAGGAACGTATTCTCGATCAGTGGCAATCATTGCGCCAATGGGAGTTCACCGGTCACAGAATACATCGATAGATTTGAAGACCTAATGACCCAGGTCGATGTGGATGAGCAGGAAAGAGTTACCCTATCCCGATTCCGAATGGGCCTTCACCCAGAATTACAAAGGGAGCTCATTCCTTACCTCGTTACTAATCTAGAGGAATGTTTCTCTAGGGTTGAAGGATTAGAGAGATATCTCGACACTACAAGCAATGATCGATCTAAAACCTCCAAGTTCGAGTCTCGATCTAATCCTACGGAAAAGGGAAATAATGCCTATAGTCAATCCTCAAAACCCGTGAATCCTCAGATTGACAAGGGTAAAGGGCAATTGGCTGAGACTTCTAGGCGTGCACCACAGTAGTGTTATAAGTGTCAAGGCTTTAGTCACTTCGCATCTCAGTTTCCCAGTAAAATCCAAACCTTGATTATTCAGGAGTCTCCCGAGAAAGAGGACAATGAATTAAAAGAAGTATACGAACCTGTTGAGATGCCATGTGACTAAGAGGACGAAATTCCCGTGAAAACCATAAGATGTATTAGGAAAGTTTCTATTTCCGAGGAAAGTGATGATAGAGTGTCCATACCGCATGGGTTGTTAGAGTCGATAAGGGAGCGTCAGCATACTAACTTGCATGGGATTAACCATCAGATTTTATTGAATGCTGAAAATACATCGAATGTCACTAACACAACGAATTTATTTAATGATTTTAGTAATGGCAATTGTGTGTTAATTCATCATAGTCCTGAGCATGTGGAAGTTCTCCCGACCTTGAAAAGAGGTAAGGATAAAAGTCTAGAATTTCCTCTAGGCAAGAGCATTCATCCTATAGTTGCGGTGGAAGATCTTACACTTATTCCAAGTCCTGCAACGATGTTTTTTGATCCATTCTTTACTACCCGACCAAACGAGCCAAGCCCATTTAACCAATTCATAACTCGTACCCTACCTGAGCCATATGAGAAAAGGTTGAATGAGGAAGTTATGGAGTATCCAAACTTCACTACCAACGCGGATAAAAATCAGGCGCACTTCACAACATGGAAGGGCAAGCTAGGAGTGAGAGTTAAGCATCCAAAGTGTATCATACGTGGGTTCCACAACTCATCAAGGATGAGTTCTCCCACCCAGGGAGAATTGATAGGGACATAAAGATCAAAAGCATTGGTTTTGGGTCGAGAGAATTTCCACCAGCAGAAGAAGCGGAAAGGGAGGCCGAAATGGAAGAGCCAAAAAGAAAAAGAAGAATGTAAAAGTAGTTAAGAGCTCAAATTCGAAGGACTAAAGAGACACTCAGTCGATCGATCGACCCCAACCTTCGATCGATCGATTATGGACAGTGGGTATTTATACTGAGGCGCAATTATATTCCTCAATCGATCAATCGAGTAGGAATTTTCGATCGATTTAAGTATGTGGCTTCAGGCGAATTAATTATTTTTTCAGTCGATCGATCGACTCCAGAATCGATCGATCGTGCGAATTTTGACGGCAGTTTATTTATTTTGGTCAAAAGTTTTCATTTTGTGTTTTATTTGCATTAGGACTCTTCTAATTTCGTATTAGGGTTGGTTAGTCTATTTAAAGGCTTGTTAACAATATTATATTTAGTTGGTTATTGAATAAAAATTTGAGAGCTTGCTTTTGTGCAAACCCTAAAAGAGTTGTGAAGAGTTTTTGATCGAATGAGCGAATCCTTCGAAATCTGAGGAGTGAACCTTCATTTCTCGTGCGACTTAGTGCGAAGCCGACGTACAGCCTTGGTGAGAAGCCTCGAAATCCTTGGTGTGAAGCCTTGGACCTCTATCTTCCTGTTTTATCCTTTTCTCTATTTATTATCTAGTAATATCTTCCCTTGCTTTGATAAATTCCAAAACCCCAAAATATTGTTAGTTTAAATATGTTGATCTCCCCATTTTGACTAATTTAATCCCTTGAGCCTTCGATTTCTCAAACCTTAGAGTCAAGAGACGACACCATAATTGTCGCTTGATGCCCTAAACTGGATCGAAACTCGAATCCTTCATCAGATCCGTTTCTCTAGATTGGGAATATCGATGCATGTGAGCGCTAAATTGATTAACCTAGTTGTTTTATTGAATTCTTTAAATTATTTTATGTGATGGGTGATTTTGAACATTTTCGTTATTCAATTTAATCCGAGGTTAATCCCAAACTTGCATAATTAGGGTTTTAGCGTTTGTCCCGCATCATACTCCTTGTCACTATCTACAAAGATGTGAGCTTTAACTACATTAAAGGCTTCTATGATGAATATTTTTATTTGGCCTCATTTTCTTTGAAAGCAATGTGTTGAACACATGGATGATTTCTTATTACACGATCGTTTCTTGTTCAAAGATGTTTGATTGTCCATTCCTGAGGTTCTCTATCTGATAACATCCTTAGTACATCATTTTGGTGGGCTTAACGAGCACTTTGGTCGAGACTACTACTTTTGCTATGGTCGATGAAATATATTTTTCCATTTAGAAAGACACTGGATGCAACTTCTGTGGCTGATTTATATATATATTTTTTTTAAATGTCATCAACATAGGGTACCTAAAAAAATCACATCCAAATTCTTAAGTTGCTAGGCAACAATGCATGTAGGATCTAGCTTCCTAAAGGCTTCGACGTTTCACCAATTTTCAATCCTGTAAATATATATGATTACCAGGGGGTTAATGATGCCAATGATCAAGTAGAAGATAAATTATCAGAGCCGAGTTCTTCCCAACCGGAGGAGAATGATGCAATCAAGGCAAGCAAATGAGCCTTACTCCGTATAATTTTTAAGAGTTCGGTTAGGAAGTCTCTCAATTAAGTTTTTTCGAATTGGGAAGATAGTTTTAGACATTTAAAATATAGTTTTAGGTATTAGTAGTTTTAAATTTTCAGTGTTACCGAAAGTTGAATTGTAGTTCTTTCACAAGTCTGAAGTTAATTTTGAGGCTGTTTTTTCATATATGAGAGTTTGTGCTGCGAATTTAACTATATACTAAACATGAAATAAGGATCAATGGGATGTCACCGACGTCGATAGATGGAGTGCTCACAAGTGCACTTGTTTTGCCTCGTGGCCCACATCCTTGACCAATCCAAGTCTTATAAGTTGCAAATCATCGTATGAGCTGATGTTAACCTAAAATTGGTGCCCATCAAAGGATTTTAACCATTCAAGCTAACCACTTTAAAAAGTCGCGTACATCGATAGATGGCATCCCTCAACTACACTTTTCAGGCCATGTGGTGCACATTTTTGGCCAATCCACTTCATCCAAGTGGTTAGGTGTCAACTCACAGCCCAAAAACTATACCGATTAGTGGATCAGTACCATTAAATCCAAGCACTTCAATCTCATGAATAATAGCAAGCTTGCCTTTGGATTTGAGATTTGTGCTCCTATTTTCTATCTTTAATGGTTGTTGCACTCTTGTCTATTTGTTAAAAATCATGTTATCGATTTCTCCATAATCAACTAGTATGGTCCATACTAAATCAGTGATTATCCTAGTAAGAACTGTCGAATCTAAGAAGTTAATTGTGGAAAAACACAATCCAAACCCAACAGTTCAGAAATTGCAAGGAATTCAACAGTTAAAACCCTAGCTCTCTTAGCAGTTAACGAGAATTGTCACGGGTAGAAATTCCAAGGTTTTCGTAAAACTAATAACGTAGATAAAGCTTGAGCAAGCGTTCATTTGTAATCTTCTGTCTACTCTTTTTTTTATTTCTTTCCTTTGTCGAAGCCCGTGAAATAAAGTTTATTTATTGAGCCCTAAAAGAGCTCTGAAAGATCAGCATTTCGCTCAAATAGCATTCCAATCTTATAGAAGGTAAAAGAGGTTACTATTGGGAATTATTTCCAAACATGAAGTACAAAGAGAAACACTAAGTGGAAACTGGTAATGGTAAGTAAGTCCCATGTTAGGTCACTGATTCTAATGATGTTAAATCCATTAGTTAATTTTATATTTTTCATAAGAGAAGACCAAAAAACAAAACCAACAAAATAATTTATTAAAAAAAAATCATATTTTTCGTTAGACAACCATTTCTATGTATTGATGCACTTGGGTACAATTTGTTACAAGCATTTTCATTAAATTTCAGAGAACAAGCACTCCATCAGTTATCAAAATGAAAGGGTTTCATTCACCATACCCTTCCCATTTAACTATCCAACATCCATTACACAAACATCTTTTACAGACCCCAAAAAATACATAAATTTATTCCTTTTTTTCTGTAAAGCAATCAATATGTTAAACAAAAAAACAGTACAGAAGTTCAGAGAGCAACTTAACCAGCAGGCAACAAGCAAAAACACAGCCTATCAGGACACAATATGCAGCTAAGCACACCCTACCACCACCAGAAAAAGGTGGGGGGGAACCCCACCACCACATCAAAAGGTCAATGCAAGGACCTGAAGCCCACAAAACCAATTAACCAGGGTGCTCAAACATGCAGTCCCACATTACCCAAATCTCGCTCCATTCAGTCCCCTTCATTTTTTTATGCATCGCTGCCCATTTGATAATGCTGCCCCTGGCAGACTTTAAAACCATTCCCAAAAACCTGCATAGTTTGTGGAAAACCTTATCTTTTTGTTTCAACCATAAAACACACATCACACCCACCAGAGTCAACTCCCAAAAAAAAGTTTGCTTATTCCTTTCCAAGCCCTCACTAACCTCTGCACAGGTTTTACGGAAGCACCATTTTATATGAAAGAACTTGACAAACTGCCCCCACTCTTTTTTGGCAGCCCCGCAGTGCACAAGAAGTTGATCCACATTCTCCATCTCTATCAAGCACATAGCACAACTGTTCCACAGGCATTCCTCTCGTAATAATATTGATCTTCCAACTAAGAGACCAGGCACTAACCATCGTAGGACTGTGGATGAAGGACTTACAGAATAACCTCACAGTGAAAACCTTTTTCTAGCTTAGATTCCATCTTCTCCTATGATCCTATTTATACCATTTCGAATTCTAGCTCGTCCAGAGTAGTATCTCACTGATGGCTCTAGACTTTGGTGACACTTGTGAAACAAGGAGAGAAGCTCTGTAAGGGATGCCATTTCTTCATCTCTAAGGCTTCTGCAAAGATGAATATTCCACACCAGATTTTCGTTAATGCTGCTCAATTCCCAGAAGTCAAAATATATTCTGCCCCAACTTCTCCATTCAAAAAAGATAGGGCCATCAAAGGAGCCTTTAAGAGAAAATACACCCTCACCAAGCCAATGACGAATTATTTCTCACTATATTCACCTCCAAATCGTTACAAGTTAGGCCATATTTTGCTGCAATGACCCTACCCAAAAAAGCTTCTCTTTCCTCTCCTATTTGCCACCACCATTTACCTAACAGGGAGCCATTCATTTCTCTCAAGATTCGGATACCGATCCCACCTTCCCTATATGGATGAAGACAATATTCCCCTCTATGATAGAACTTATTATCTTCTCTCCTTCACAAAAAAAAATTCTTTCAATCAACTCAAGCTTTTCAGTAACCGCAATTGGTTCGATAAAATCCAAAATAATAATCAAAATAAAGGAAAAATTTTCAGAAGGTAGCTTAAGGTGGTTTGGACATGTTCATAGGAGGCAAGAAGCAAATCCTGTATGAAGTGTCGAGAATCTATGAGCACAAGGAAGTAGGAGAAGAGCAAGACCATCGAAGACCTGGAGGTAAGCAGTGAAAAGGGACCTGAAGGATTGTGAAGTTGCAGAGAGCTTACCACTGATTGGAAACAAGTGGGGAAATAGGACTCGCAAAGCCGACCCCAAATAGATGGGATAAGGCTGCGATGAATAATAATAATAATAATAATAATAATAATAATAATAAATACAAAAAATAAAAACAACAACAACAACAAAAACCAATCCAACTGTCAATGAACCTAAGCAGAAAGCAATTCCACAATCCTCTCTAAAGAGAACAATCAAACATAACATAACCATATAATAAATAATAATTAGAAAAAAAAACATGAACAAATAACCAACTTCAGATGAATATAAAAAATCAAGGGCCCCCAAGTGAACATTCTATAAAACTCAGAAAACCCAAACAAATTCAAATAAAAAGACAATGAAACAAAGGATAGAGATGAAATATGATGAAAAATACCAGGATTTTTTCTTCCTCAACTTTATCAGTCTCTGCAGTTTCTCCATAGGAAGCAAAGGTCAGAAAAGTGGGGAATCTATGAGATTTACAGGAAAAATGAGAACGCTTTGGTTGTAAGGAGGTTGTGCATCTTGGTTTGAAAGATAAGGTTAAAGTCTTTGAGGTGTTTAAAAAAGTGCTTCTTTGGCCTGATGGAGGGAAGACCAGAGGTGGATTTGTTAAAATTGACGCCATTGGAATTGGTAGAGGTCGAGAGAGAGAGAAAAAAAAAAATAGAAGAAATGAAGAATAAAAGGAGAAAATATACGAGATAGGGGGAGGTGGGAGTTCAGAGAAGAAAAGGAGAAATTGTTAGAATGTTCGTGAAACGTGTTCGAGCAACGTTACTGCCACACCCATTATTGTTACAGCCTTATCATTCAGCAAAAATCTGTTGACTGTTTTGAATCAAACGTTCTAGTTTGTTTTTAGAATGAATCTTTCACAGAGTCTATCTTCGGATCGTGGCCTACCATCAGACTGACCAGATATTGATTTCACATGAAAAACATCCTGAAGTGCAACGTGAAATGAACAGCATAATCTGAGGGCCTACGTGTTAAAGACTAGGACAAAACTGATATTTCTCATCTGATTCAAAGTAGTGAACTATTTTCTCTTGCTCAATTGATTTAATCGTAACAGAAACGGGAGTGACAGTAACATTGATATGTGCTTTTCTTCCTAAGTAAATGCAACAGATTATGGAGCACCAAGTGACCTACACGTGGTGATAGGCTCCATTTGAGTTAGTTTTTATAAGAGCAGAAACAGTTTTTTCCATAAAATATGCTTTTAAATAGAGCAAAGCAATTGAAAGCAATCAGCTGTGTTACCAAATATAAAATAATTCTCCCTCAGAGCCAAAAAGTAAAAGAGCTAATCAAATCGCAGCCTTAGAAGTTAGAAGTTATGCCGTCAATGGATTGGGTCAAGCTAAAAGCCAAGCCGCCTTGACCTGAACTCACCCTACCCAACCATCAACTAGACCCTAGAGTTGTCATGGGTTCGGATGGCCTATACTTAACCCTGTTTTTTGACCCATTCTAGCACATAAACTTGACCCATTGGGTCAAGTCTGGTTGGGCATGAAGCATCCAACCTGATCTTAGGGCCAGGTTGTTCAACTCAAAGATTGGGTCAATGGGTTGACCCAACTCATTTTTTGCATGGAAAATCAAGGAAATAGGAGAGTTTAATCAGGTCAGGTTTTAAGTTGGGCTCTGCGTCGAGTCAGATTTTCATTTCGTGTTGGACATATATCCTTGACCCGCCAGGTCGGGTCAGGTTGGACCTATGCCCTTTACTTGTGGGACAGCCAAAATGTTGGGCTGACCTGGCCCATTCACAGCCCTAAGTGCACCAGTTCAGTATCGTATATAGAAGAACTTTTTCCCTACGTTGGCTACCAACATGCCAGGTTGGGTTTGGGTGAGGCCAAAATCCAAGTGAACCGAGCCAACCTTCAGGTAGGATGCTCTAGGCGCAACTCAACCCAATAGGGCACCTTATATGTTGGACCCAATCTGAAAATCATAATGAATGGATCAGGTTATGTGCCGACTTTGTTTTGAAAATTAGATCAACGATCGGTTAGGTTATCGGTTCAGTCAAACCAAGTTCAACCAGATTGAATTCAATAAAAAACTTTTAAAATTTTCAAGCTATATATATATATATATATATATGGATACCAATTTCATTGATAAGAGGAATGAGAAACTAATACATCGGTAATCAGTAAAAAAAATATTTACGTTATAATGTAAATTTTTATGAGGCTTTTCAAAATTGTATAGCTGTATTTTATGGCATTTTGGAAGCTATATATATTTATGATAGATGCCAATTTCATTGATAAGAGGAATGAGAAACTAATACATCATTAATCTGTTAAAAAAATATTTACGTTATACTGTAAATTTTTATGAGGCTTTTGAAAATTGTATAGTTGTATTTTATGGCATTTTGGAAGCGATAGGAATATAGGATGTCCTAATTTATAAAATGAAGAAATTTGGGGGAGCGGGGGGCGGGAGGTGCAGGGTTAAATTTATGATTAAGCCTAAAGTCTAGCCCAATTCTAACTCATTTGTAATTTGACTCCAAAAAATTTTGGTCTAAGTCTCTTTGGCATAAACAAGTTGGGCTCACAAGCTAGTACTTGGTTAGTCTTGGGCTTGGCCATAAAATAATTTGGGCCCGAGCCTAATTTATCAAAGGAAACTATTTAGCCCATACCAAACCCATTGGTGGCTCGGCCCAAGGACCCTTTGGCCCAGTTTGGCTTGTTGATAGCGCTAGAGAAAGGATGTCGAATTGTGAAAAGACAATAAGCATTATTAATGGGCCATGGCTGGTTTATAGATTTGTTGGGCGAGCTTTCACGTGTTGGATTTTGTGTTAACGTCTTTGCTTGGTGGACCTAATTTTTGTAATGACTCAGACCCACACGTTACAATATTGTCTGATTTTAGATTTAGGTCCTCGCCTCGGTTTTGTTTTTAGCATGGGGTTTAAGTCTCCACTCAAAATTTATCATGACATGGAGTGTCCACAATCACATATAATCCAGGACTAAGACTTTTCCCTATTCGTGAGACTATTACAATCCCTCCACCTTATAGAAGAGTTGTCATCAAGTCTGATACCATTCCGTGACGACCAAAACTCACATGCTACAATATTGTCTGGTGCTAGGCTTAGGTCCCCGCTTCGGTTTTATTTTTCTGGCATTGACTTAAGTCTCCACCCAAAATGTGTCATCTATGTATCTGAGCGCACAATGGAAGATTATTATTTTTATTTTTTTTTATAGGAGAATGAAAGATATTGTTGGGTTCTGAGCTTAAGTCATCTTCTTGATTTTATTCCTGGCATGGGCTTAAGTCCCCACCCATCAGGGACGAAGCCATAAACTTTTATTAGACATGGCCATAGTGTAAATAAAAATTGTATGAAGATAAAAGCCCCAAACTCTAAAGCATGAGTGAAAAATATATGAAGATTACAAAAAATAAAAAATAGCATTCATGAAGTATTAACAAAATATTCAAACTCCAAAGCATGACTGAAAAATATATGAAGATCACAAAAAATAAAAAATAGCATTCATAAAGTATTAACAAAATAAATAAATAAATAATTCTTTTTTAATATATTTAAATTTAAACTCAGTCACTTAACAAAATAGAATCTGACATTCTTTCAGATTATGAAAATCATCTATAATTGAATTTGTACTAAATTTCGCAATAATTTCTCTTTGGATATATATCATCAAATAATCCGTCAAAAGCTCATCTTCAATTTTATTCCGAAGTTTACTTTTGACAATATTCATGGCTGAAAATGCTCGTTCTGTAGTTGCAATAGAAACGGGAAGAGTAAGCAAAAGTGCAACAACTCTAAAAACAAGTTGGTAGATAATTGAATTTCTGGTACAAACCAACTATTAACACAATTCATAAATATATTTGACAATACCTGAAAGTCTGAATGTCAAACTATGTTGTGCTCATAATGGTAAAGTTCTGTTTTCAATTGTTCTTTATCAAATTTTGTGAAGTCTTGTGGATAAAACTTGTTTAATAATTGATAAATATCACCAAGTATAAAAAATTCATATGCAAATTGAGGATCCAGAGACGAACTAAGAATAAGTAACTCCACCAAATTATCACTGAACCGGCGATTTAATTATTGCAGCTGAGAATTTATTACAACACAAAAAATATCCGCTCAATAATGATGCTCAATTGTATAGTCAGCTTGTTGATGGCGAGCTCAACCCCCTCTCGCAACATAATGAGCATTCATATCAGAGACTTCTATATTGTGCTTCTCACAAAATAACTTCACATCGGTAAGTAAAGTCTTCCATTTATCATCTCTAAATTCCTGAATACCTGCTTTAGTGGATGAAACAAGATGCATGACATTTAAAATGTCTTGAGATTTGGATTGCAATTTTTTGCATAAAAGATCAGTGATCTGCATAATTTCTTTCATGAGATTCAAAATGAAGATAAATTCAAATAAAGTCAATTGTCTGATAAATTAAGTTTGCTTCTGCTCGTTGGGAAGAAGTAGTTCTCTCATCAATAATTTTAAGAAAAACTTCACACGTTGGACTGAATAATTTGATCAAGCTAGAAACTGATCTCAAGTGAGAACTCCAACAACTATCTCCAGCCTGTTGTAAAGCAGCTCGAGCAACCCTTAAATTTTCACAACAATTACATGAGGCACTAACAATATTGACAATAGAATTCAACTTAATAAAAAATTGATGAATATGAATAATTTATTTTGATGTTGCCACTAATGCCAATTGCAAATGTTGAGCGAAACAGTGATTATAGTAAGCATAAGGATAATTATTTGAAATCAAAGCTTATAACCCATTCAACTCATTTCTCATGTTACTTGCACCGTCATATCCTTGCCCTCGAATATTTTAAATGTCTAGACTATAAGAAGACAATACAAAATATATTCCATTTTTTAGGGTTAATGTCGCAGTATCTAAGACATGAACAAGTAAAAAAAAATGTTCCCGTACAAAGCCATCATTATCAACAAATCTTAAACCAATAGTCATTTGCTCCTTTTTTAACTCATCACGAGCTTCATCAACAAGTATGCAAAATTTTGCATCACCAACTTTTCGTGAATTGCCTTCTTCACTTTATTTGAAAATCATATAAGATTTCTTTGTCTATCATTGGCGAGGTGTAACATACATTTTTCTAAGCTTTAGCAATTACTTCGATAACCTTTTCATTGTATGAAACTATCAAACCCAATATTTCAAGAAAATTTCCTCCATTGGTTGAACTTACACTTTCATCTCGACCACTAAAAGCAATACCTTAAAATGCAAGCACTTGAACAGTATCAATTGAAGCTTTCAAGTGCAGCCGATTGTTTACAATTTGTTTAGAAGTGAAATTTTCAAACACATTTTTTATGTGTTGTGATTGGTTTATCAAGTCCTCACATGACTTCTCAGCAATTCTGTGAGATGAATTAGGATCTTTCCCTATGTAATTAAAAAAAGCACAATTTTTTTCATTCCTTTTTTCCAATTTGTGAATCCATCAAAAGTGAATCCATATTTCTTGAGATATGTAGATGACTTAGCAAAGAGGAAGTATGACAGACAAAATGCTGCATCTTTATCCGCACGAATATTCAATCCATGAAGAAAATATCTTGAACCACAAAGGTCGAAACTTACAGAGATGACTTGCTGGTCCAAATTTTAAGTATTTTGAGAGAGTAGGTTGGTATGGACCAACTTTGATGTAAGCTCTTCAAATTTTATCCCATTGGTTAATATCATAATCCCATATTTGACGATGCAATCCAGGATCACGCTCCAATGAACTCATATTAATTTCTTTCGTGTCAACTTTTTGAGATTTTTTTGAAGGCGCTAAAGGGCTTTCAGGGATATCAGATATTGGCAATGATGCATCACTAACATTGGCTTCTGAAATTTGTGTATTTTTCATTTTGAAAAGGTCAACTGTTGTATTTGACTTTCGCTTCATCTATAAATAAAGAAAGTGAAACAATATTTAAGTAGGATAACCGAACGATATTTAGGTTGGATCAACGATACAAGGAACTTATACATATAAATAATATTAAACATTTTGCATCGAATATAAATTTCGAAGTAAAAAAAGAACGTAATTGAACTTATCTATAATCACGCGCTCAAAATAATAAAACTCTTTTGAAAATTTGTGTTGTGTGGTATTAAGAACAGGCCACCAAATGGTACGCTCATAGTCTCAAGATCCCTTGTCTAAATGTAAAATTATAATAAAATTATAGTGTATCATGCATTGTACATTAAATTGGAATCATTAGCGACTGATTTGAACAACTTATTTGGCAACTTACAAAAAAAAAAAAATTTAATATTATTGTAATAGCCCGAAAAATCACACTAAACTATGACCTCGGGATCCATGCCCGATCGGTCATAGGTGTGACCAAATAGAAGTCCAACAGTCAGTATGTGGTGTAATGAACGGATGAGATGTGATAAATAGAATGCCTATGTGGTGTGTGTTGTGGGGATGTAGTCGCATACACCTACCGCGGTGTATGTGCTCAACACACAAGTGAGGAAGAGGATAAAAGGGTTTAATAGCCCTAAAATCAAGAGTTTGGTTGTTGAAGGAGAGGAGTAAAAAAGAGAGAGAGAGTAAAGAGAGTGATTAATGCAAGGAGTGAATGCTAATTGAGGAAGGGAGATTCGAGCAATAAACGCCGGATTCGACGCGAGGGATCCGCTAAAAAAAAGCAAAGCTGAAACCCTAGCCTTCCAACCATTTGATTTGAAATCAACTTGAGATCTATTCAAGGTAAAATTTTTGTAAATAAAATGCATAGATTATAGGGGTTAAGTTATGGTTGAATGTGGGTTAAATCATAGGATAATGGCTTAGAAAAATAGAGGAAAAAGTATGGAAGAAGATTGGGAAGAACAGCTCGAAAGGGGCTGAATCTGACAATTTCGATTAATCGAAATTGGGTTTCGATTAATCGAAATTGGCCAGGAAGTTGAAAAGTCAGAAGACCCGATTTCGATTAATCGATTTGGGGATCGATTAATCGACTGAGAACCTCCAGTGGACCCCAGGGGTTGGGGGAAATGACTTGAGGAAAAATCGACTAATCGAAATGGGATTTCGATTAATCGATTTTAGTTTTCGATTAATCGATTTGGGATCGATTAATCAACTTCTGAAACTCGACTGTTCGAACTGAAGGTCGACTTTGCGAAAAGAAGAATTTCGATTAATCGAAATTGGATTCGATTAATCGAATGAAAACTCGACAGTTCGAACTGTGAGTCTACCTTGCGAAAAGGAGAATTTCGATTAATCAAAATTGGATCCGATTAATCGAATGTAAGCTCGACTGTTCGAACTGAGAATCGACTTTGCGAAACAGAGAAATTCGATTAATCGAAATTACTTCGATTAATCGATATTGACCTTCGATTAATCGATTTTGGAATTCGATTAATCGACTGAGATAGATTATGTTGACTTTTGGGTTTGACTTTAAGATTCTTGGAGGGTCTTATACCTTCTTTATTGCATCCTTTGTGATGTGTTTCACCTGTTATGTGGTACCATAGGTGGTACGTGTGGACTAGTGCACAAGGAGCCACGTGGGACCTTGATGCATTGATCAAATGAAGACTTGAGGTAGGGAACACCTTGAACATGTACTTTATTTTACAAGAGCATGTATGTAGTGATATAGATTTTCATTCAAATGTTTAATTGCTTA
This sequence comes from Chloranthus sessilifolius, assembly GCA_021018995.1. Taxonomy (NCBI): domain Eukaryota; kingdom Viridiplantae; phylum Streptophyta; class Magnoliopsida; order Chloranthales; family Chloranthaceae; genus Chloranthus; species Chloranthus sessilifolius. Next base: position 49,169,730 of record CM037584.1, on the reverse strand, counting down.
AGAATTGTGAAAAGTGTAAAAAGCGTATGACATCCATAAGAGAAATTCTAATAAGCCATCCCAGGATGAAGAAGTAAAGACATAAGACCATCAGGTCTGATGCAAGTAAATGGATACATCCCAGGGATGTATCCAAGGATTGAATCATGTTTGATAGGGCCTAACTGATATAAGATAGCACATTTACACGGTGAATAACTATATGTAAGACACCGATATTTTTGTTATTTGAGACGGCAGGATATCCGTGACCGTCTGGTGGCCAAAACCGTGTAGGCCGGTCGGGAGGCTTATCCAGATATAGTAAGCACACCCGGGGTGTTGATTGAACAAGTGAAACCCGTCACCAATCCCGGGGAAAGGGCTTGGGTACTATTGGTATTCCAATAATGTTAAAGCTCTATATAGATGACGATGATGGGTATCTCATCGGGGCTCGATGCTATATCGCTCGGAGATTACTTAAGTTGAAAGTTTAAGTTTTGCTTTAGGCCTTTTCAGCATCATTCATGAGTAAATGAAAACATATGTAATCAACAGTAAAACGAAATGCTTTCTAACTATTTCATCAATAATTGCATAGACACATCATGCATGGCATATCATGGAATATATGTGAGTCATAATTTATATGTTCAACTGTGTTTGTTCCCTATTGAGCTAGGATGTAGCTCACCCTATAGACTATACGTCGTAGGTCCACTACTAGCAGCTGCCAAGGCTTCAGGAGACGCTGATCCCGGCGAGTCGGACCTTGCGGCCGGTGAAGAGTTGGAGCCACCTCCAGAGGACTTCTTCTAGAGGACTCCGTTGTGCCACTTTGAGGGATTTTGGAGAGAGTTTTTGTACGGCTTGGTATGTCAAGCCTTGATTCTGATTAAACCATGTATATATATATATATATATATATATATATATATATATATAGATGGGATTATTCTTTTGGGGCGAACCATCCGTGATGATTGCTATCATCGATGGTTCGGATCGGTTCTCCATTCATGTAGAGGCATGAGGGTAGAACTGTCTTTTGGAAAGTTAATTAATATAGATTCAAATTCCGTAATTTCGTTTATTATTTTATTGCAATGCTTGATATACCAGTGTTCCGTGCTTAGCTAACGGGCACGGTCAAGATGATCGTGCTGATGGCACGGGTTTCGGGGTGCCGAAATCCGGGCTGTCACAATTATAATTTTTCCCTCAAACTTTTTTGGCATTGGGATCACGGAGATTGTCTGATCTGATCTGCCGATACTGATCTGGATCGGTTTTAGGCTGACTGATCTAGTGACTAATATCGATATTTGAAACCTTGTCTCATATCACTAATCGACCAACACCAAAAAAATTCGGCTCATCGGATCGTTGTTAGCAACACCAAAATCCAAGTAGCTCATCGGATCGTTGCTAGCAACACCAAAATTTAGGTAGATTTTAATTAGAAGATTTTAAAATCACGCTTGAAGGAAATCAAGAGTTCGTTTAGGAGAGAGAAATTTCGAGAAATATCGCCAAAATTTTTCTCTATAGATCGGATAACAGTGCATCGGTGCACGATCCAGGTAGTGCACGGGTTGTTTTCTACCTAAAGGGAGAGAGAGAGAGAGAGAGAGAGAGTACCTATGGCGGTTGGCTTTTGTGGCGGCCGACGTCAAGCGATGGGTGCGATGGCGAGGAACCGACGGTCTTGAGTTTGTGTGAGGCTGCAAAGATGTAGGTTGCTTGTGCTTGGCGCTTGCAACTTACGTAGGTGAGAGAGGACGAAAGAGAGGATTTCAGATTCAATATTTAGAGGAAGAAAAGAGAGGATAAAAGAGCGAGAAGTTTAGTCGTTTAGAGGAAGAAATGTCTTTTTATTTTAATCGAGGGGGGGGATAAAAGGTCTTTTGTTGTAATTGCTTGGGCCAACAGGCATTAAAATTTAAAAGGTCTTTTTTTTTTTTAAGTGGAGGGGGGCCATGGCCCCTGTTGGCCCTCCCCTAGCTCCATCCCTGCCACCCATAACGTGTCATCCGGGATTTCGGTACCTTTCTTAGTTAATGTGTTCACCTCTTGTACTTTTACATCTTCATCTTATAGCACCTGCACCATAATGTTCTTACGAATGTTGTACATCGTGATACTTAGGCTTTTTTTTTTAATAACAAAGTGATAGATGCAAGCCTAAGCGTGGCCAATTGCGCGGAAGGGAAGAAGGTCCAAAGGACACATTGTCTCACTTTAGTAAAACCTACTTTTTTAAAGTGAGAGAATAATGCCCTTTGTAACTTCCTCCCTCCCCATAAAGGCAAGCCCAAGCTGTGCCTGCTACCACACCTAGTTTTCATCCAGACATTATCCTCGCTGTCCCCCGTTTTAGGCCATTTAGGTTGCAATTGACAACACGCCGGCTACTACAAAGCGGGTTTTACTTGCTCTAGCAAAACTATAACTAGTGACTCATCAACAACACTAAACAGCTCCTCAGCAGCCTACCGTTTGTTTCCCGCACAATTATCAAACGCCCTCCAAGCGAACGATGTGCTTGCGAAGGACTAAGAGCAAGTGTTGCTAAACACATACTTAGACTTTTTTTAACCAATCCAAATTGTCAAATTCAATAAAAAGGCGCTCTCATCAAAGAATTCAAACCGTACCTTTAATATGGACTTTCTTCATATTGAGTTGACCGTCCACATTAATGGGCTCACTGCCTATTATGGGCAATTTTTTTGGGGCAATGGACAGGTCAACCAAGATGAACCTTAAATAGTGTTCAATTGGTTTTTCAGCCATTTGATAGAAGAGAATCTTAATTTCTATGGTTGCAAATTTTATAAGATGACATGAGGTCAATAATATCTTCTATCCAGTGGTTGTAAAATTGAATGAACACCATATCTAGTTCAACCAATTCAACCTGATCATTGTGATTTTTTTGGATTAATTTTGAGTTCAATAATAAACTGCAATTTGGATGAGTTGCTATTAGGTAAGCGACTTGATTGTCAAGGGACTTAGAGCATCTCCAATGGTGTATTCTATATCTGACATGATACTACACCAACTCTAGTTGATATAGATGTGAAGTATTATGCATTCCAATGAATATCCCATATCCTACATAAATATAAGATACCAAGTTGGTATCTTATATTTTAAAAATAGTATATTTTATCGCTTTTAGTTGTTTTTATAAATGAGATATCCACCAACGGCTAAAAAACGGATAATCATTCAAAATTTGAAATAGATGATTGGAGTACATCGTATCCTATGCTTTTAGTACATCAAATTTAGTATCCCAAATTTGGCACATAACCTAAAAAATGGGATATACCATTGGAGAAGCTCCTAGTTCACAATTCACGTTGTTTAGACACGTCCCAAGTGCAAACATCATTTTGTAGAACAAGATCTAAATATCTATTGTGTTGAATATTTGTAGCCCATCAGAGATTTACATGGTTGTCCACTTTAATTCAAAATGTTTTGATTTCTTTAAATCACCTTCCGAAATGTTTCTCTCTCAATCATCTAACTTAGTCACTTGGTGCTCCTCCAGCTTATTTAATACCAACTCCAATCATAGTCTCCGAAATTCATATTATTCTTTTAATTTCTCAACCTAAATAATTGATATGTGATTTTTTTAAATTTTTTATAAAATTGTCATAACTAATTCCCAACTTTTTTAATAAATTGTATTAGTCTTATTTCTTTCCCTCGAATTTGCCCAATGTTACCTAATTTTGTCGAATTTTAACATAACAAATTATTGGCAAACGCTAACTTGGTGCTGCCATAGGCCAACAATAAGAAATGGATTGGACTCTCATCTTAAGAAGACGGTCAACCAGTGGTGAGAGTAAAAAAACTCCTTTTACAGAGAAAAATGTTATCTTACTTCTGAAGAATGTCTATAAAATATATTTTATTGTTATTAAAAATGCCCTTTCGTACTGATCCATATTGCCATGGCGGAGCTGTAGCTGAAAATGAAGACAGTGCATAAGAGTAACTGCGTAAGCATGTGGAGTCCAAGAAATGACTTCTTTCCTCTGAGCATTTCTCAGTGTCCGAAGCATAGGGCTATTTTGGTAACTTACTTAGTCAACTACTCTTACCAAAGCCATATCCAGTAAACTCCAAATAGAAACCGGCGAACGCCGGTGATAACTCGTCGCCATGACACCGTCCGTTACCGTAAAAGTACAAAAGGGCCCACCACTTCTGAAAAACAGAACCTATTTCTGCTTTTGGAGAATTTTATTCGACAGATTAAATTAAAATTTAAACTCTAAAAAAAATAAAAGTGGTAAGAAGCTTACGTCCGTACGGCTCCAAATCAGGCTGTCTCCTGTTCGAGTCACACCAAAGCCAACTCAATCACACTTTTTCACTCTTGTAAAAAAAAAAAAGAAAAAAAAAAGGCACTTTTTAACCCTTTATTCGTCAACTTCAACTTTCCGGGTTCGGCCAGTTTTAAGCTTAAAAGAAAAACCCTAGATCGGAAACTGAAACCCTAGATTTCTCGCTTTTTGAACTGGATTTTGATTTTGTTTGGTTGAAAAAATGAGTAGTAGGAAGGAAGAAGAGAGAAATGAGAAGATCATTCGAGGTCTCACGAAGCTACCTCCCAATCGCAGATGCATCAACTGCAACAGTTTGGTAATTTTTTATTTTTCTTATTTCTACTATATTATTGTGGCAGTTTATTTTGATTTAGGATCTCGGATGGTTAGTTTCGTTTTGGTGGTTTCAATTTGATCTGTTTCTGTAAGTTTACTTAGATGAATTTGGTATTTGGTTCCGTCGCAGGTTCCACAATATGTGTGTACAAATTTCTGGACTTTTGTCTGCATAACTTGCAGTGGGATACAGTAAGTGTTTGTTTTCGATCACAAATGATTTATTTTAGTTTTAATTACTCTCTCTTTTGATATCCCCATTGTATAAATTAAAAAAAAAAAATTGTCTAACCTGAATTTGTGAGAACTTAAGTTGAACTATTATTTAATGGATTGGATTATGTTCATTGTTCTTGTTTTTGGCTAGAAAGAAGTAGATCTTATTTAAATCTTTGAAGCTCTTTTAAGGTTAGGTGGGAAAGCAAAGTCTAGATTTGGTATAAAATCCAGGTTTTAAATCATAGTTTTATCACAATGATACTATTAACAACAATAATAAAGATTAATTAAGAGAGCAAGGCATGCTACTGACTTTGTACATTTCTTTAGGGCAGTTGACACACCCTAGGACCTTGTTCTAGATGCATTCATGTGTTTCTGCTTGTAGGTGTCCAGTTCATACGAGTCCTTCCTTGTCTCCATCTCCTCATCAGTCAACAGCGGGAACTCTTAATTCCCTCATGAGATATTTTTAAGGCTATTTCCTTCTAAGTTATATATAAGGAAAACTAATAAGCAGGCATAATGGAGGTTTTATCTATGAAATAGATGTGACACACATTTCTTTGAACTTCTTTTGATGCCTAAAAGAAAAGTCTTGTTTTCACTGGTTGAAAGTTCAAGCTCCACCATATGTCGTATTTTCAATTGGTTTGCTCATTAATTGATACCTTCTTGGATATAAGTACAATTTTCAAATTTTTGTTCTTTATTTTATCCTACATCACAATTACTATGTATAGAGCATGGATCAAAATATCGTCCGATACCGATACGTATCGGACGATACGTATCGGTATTGGACTTGAACGATACATTGAATGTATCGTTCGATACATTCAAATGTATTGAATGTATCGAACGATACATTCAATGTATCGTCCGATACAAACCGGTACCGATACGTATCGTCCGATACGTATCGTTTTGGAGCTCGGACGATACGTATCGGTAATCCGATATTTTAACCCATGGTATAGAGATAGTGGGTAAGGCTTAGTACTATGTCTAACAATAAATCTTTAACATAGTTCATTTCCAATGGTGTATTCAGAAATACTTACCTGCTTCTTTTAATCCCAAGTGACTTTATTTTTTTTATTTTTATTTTTAATTCCAAGTGATTGTAGCACTCACTAGAAACTCAAATGGGGACATGTATCCACTCTTGGTCTTGAGGATATCTCATAATGAACTCCTACAGTCTTTTCGAGGTTAATGAACTTTTCACCATGCTTGATGCAACATTCCAACGCTCATGTTCTGGACTGCCTATAAATATACTCATCTTACCTACAACCATGGATCAAAATATCGTCCGATACCGATACGTATCGGACGATACGTATCGGTATTGGACTTGAACGATATATTGAATGTATCGTTCGATACATTCAAATGTATTGAATGTATCGAACGATACATTCAATGTATCGTCCGATACAAACCGGTACCGATACGTATCGTTTTGGAGCTCGGACGATACGTATCGGTAATCCGATATTTTAACCCATGCCTACAACATAAGCTACATCAGATCTTTAAAACTACCAAGAATCTTAGGCGTTCTAGTAGAGAAATACTCCCCCTTTAAGTCTTTGATGACTTGTTATTAGGATTAAACTATGTGCTCACAGTTCGACACATCTTTTTCCAAGTACTTTTTCAATGTAATGAGACCAAGATAGATTGTTTACATTTTTTAATTCCGGTCCTATACTTCCTAGTATCATGACAGCCACACTCATGCCTTCCATGTCATAAATTAAGTGGGGCAATGCCTGTAGCGGTTCTAATAACCTCTAACTCTGTTTTGATGATGAGGATGTCATCCACATACAAGCGAGCAATCAAACCACATGTATTTGATAATATTCTAGGAAGACTTATCATATTTATTTATTTTAAAGCCATATGACAATGCCATTTTGCGAAATTTCTCATGTCACTATTTGCTGCTTGTTTTAAACCGTGACTTATTAATCACTTTTATGTTCTTGACATGATGCCTAAAATTCTTCATGTTGATACATATGTTTCTTTCATCTGATTCTTCATCTAATAAGAAACTTTTGGCATCCATTTGATTGACTTCAAGGTTATAAATTTTGGTATGTGATAAGTAGTTGTTATTTCATTGTTGAATATGTTTCAAAGTAGAGGCCAGACCTTGGTGGGATGGCAAGTGCTGTCCGCCCAAAGCGATAGGTCACGGGTTCAAGTTCTGGATTCAGCCTCACCATAATGGGGTAAGGCTGCCTACCATCTACCTCTCCCAGACCCCGCTGAAAGCGGGGAGCCTTGTGCACTGGGTATGGCCTTTTTCAATATGTTTCAATGTCAATACTCAATTTTTGTTGAAGCCCTTGGTCAGTAGCCTAGATTTTTATTTTTCTATTGACCCATCAGCTCTAAGTTTCTTTGAAATACCCATTTACAAACTATGGTTAGTGCTGAGGCAGATGTACTAACTTCTAAAATTTATTGAAAAAATCTTATTCTATCCCATTATTAACAGCTTCTCTTCAGAAATCTGCATTGTTTGAAGACACAATTTAATTAAAGGTAGAGGGTTCCGAGTGAAATTACTAGGTATAAAGTCAGATTGAATGCTAGTTTCTTTCTTGATCCAGTTTGTGCATACCAAAAGATGCACGGCCAGTGGTTTTAGGTCCTAACTTATTTCTTTAGGACTTGGTAGACCTGCATGTACATGACACCCGCACTTCTAAATGTTTAAAGGTTAGGTTTCTATTTCTTTTGTAGTCCATAAGGAGTTTTTCTTTCACGAGGAATTATGTTTAATAAAGCAAACCAGAGCTTACTAACATGGCATTTACAATAAGTGTCAAAGTTGTATTTTTTCTTTAGGCTACCTTGTTTTGTCCTGGAGAATGAAGGTCTGTTACATCATGAATAATACCATGAGATCCACAGAAATTAGAAAATTCACTAAAGATGTATTCACTGCCACTGTTATATTTTTTAAGTTCAATTTTCTTCCTTGATGTTCTGTTTTGTAGGTAAGACAGAGTTGTACCCAGAGAACTTATCAATGAAAGTAATAAAGTGCTCCCCCCTCCAAGAGTCATTGTGTTCTTAAAATAGTTCACATTAATGTGAATTTAACATAGAAATTCAACGTAGAAGTTCACATCATTGATAAGTTCTCTGAGTTGTACCCAGAGAACTTATCAATGAAAGTAATAAAGGGCTCCCCCCCCACCCTGTTCTTAAAATAGTTCACATTAATGTGAATTTAACATAGAAATGCAAAGGTTTCCCTGTAAATTTAGAGGTTCTTAAAATAGTTCACTACATGTTAAAGGAAAAAAAAATTGTACACAAACTGTGCATTTTTGTTTACATTTTCTTTTGTAAAATTTGTTTTCTAAAGAATATAACTTGTTCTTATCAACTGTTCTGCATCTGTTTATGTGTGTCATACTTGTGCATTTGATGGTCTAAGTTCTGAATAAATTGACCTACAGTTTTGGAGTAAAATTGTAAGTAAGTTTTACATTCAGATTCAGCTTTATGTTTACTGACAGAATTAATGTTATGAGTGGATATTCATAATTTCATTTTATATCTTTCAACTCTTGCCGATCTTTACATATGGGAGTTGAAACTTCTGAACTTGATTAACTGCTTGTGTTACGTACTTTACCTACCACCAATGGTAGACTGTATCCACAGCTTTTCCATAAAACATTGGCATTCTTTTATTTGAAGGATTATTATTCTGTTTCATGCAGTCGCGAGTTTACACATCGAGTGAAGTCAGTATCCATGGCTAAGTTTACCTCACAGGAAGTTGAAGAACTTCAAAGAGGAGGTAATCAGGTAAGAAATCAGTCACTTGCTTCTCTTTAGTAACAGATGACTGGCTCTTGTGCTTATAAGAAATATCTTTCTTTTCAGCGTGCAAAGGAAATGTTTTTGAAGGATTGGGACACACAACGGCAGAGGTTGCCTGATAGCAGGTGAAAGATATGCAGTTTGTTGTTCTAGGTATCAGCCTGTTGACAGCATCTCAATCTTTTCACTGTCTTGTTGTATGCAGTAATGTTGATAAAGTCCGCGAGTTCATAAAAAATGTCTATGTGGATAGGAAATATGCTGGGGGAAGGACCTCTGACAAGCCACCAAGAGACATGCAGGCAATCCATTACTAAACAATACATACATGGAATTAGGGTTTACATTTGAAGATAATTCCTTTTGCATTTTATTATCTTCTGGAATTCATTTGCTCGTTCTCCATTTTAAATTATCTCTCTTTATACATCAACTATGTACTTATTAACATATAGGTATGCATATTCACAGAATCATAAAAACCATGAAGACGACACCAGACGAGCCAGTTCATATCATTCCTATTCTCAGAGTCCACCTTATGAACATCAATATGAAGATAGACGTTATGGGAAACAAACTGGTATGCTCACTAGAAAGCCTGGTTCAGATCGAGGGCACTATGAAGCAAAAATCTCTAGCTTTGTTTACAGCCCAGGTCGTTTAGGGGAGCAGATGGTTGAGGATAGGTTTGCCAATGAGGGTTCTGGTACAAGAATTTCAGACTACTTGGTGTCTAGCACAGGTGATCCATTCAGATCTGATTTTCAGTCACCTAATTTTCAAAAAGATGTTGGATTTAGCAGCCCTCCTTTGCATCCCACGAGGGATATTTTAGTTGAAGACACCCGGCGCCAAACTATTAATACATTCCTTGGGGATAATTCCAAGAGGAATGTCAATGGGAGTGCACATTCACAGGTTAAGTAATTCGTATCATTACTCAGACGATTTATGATATTTACCTTATTTGATGTTTGTGTTTCTGAAACTTATGTTACCGATATATTTTATTCCTCTTCAGAGAACAACATCTTCAAGCAGCTTCGGATCTGTTGATGGCAACTCTGTATCTCTGAAATCCGTCAACTCGGGTAGCTTAATTGATATTGTCTTAGAGCCTGAGCAATCTGCTATAACCCATCCGACGATGGCATCTCTTGTCCCCTCTTTTGAACAGTCATCCATTTCTGCTAGTACTGCAAGCCAGGACCACCCTTTTAATGCAATATTTGTACAACCACAGGCGACTTCATTAGCCCCATCCATAGATTTATTTGCTGATATCACACGTCAACACTCTGCTACAACCCCCTTGGAGCAGAAGCCATCTGTAGTTCCTTCAGAAAATGGAGGATGGGCTACATTCGACTTACCTCATTATGCTACATCTGCTAATGAGATTAAACGTGAACCTCCTATTGTGCCTCCTGGGGACGGAGTACCTAAGGGAAACCTTGAGGCACTTCCCTCCATAAATAACAGCATGCTGTGGTCAGCGGTTCAGAGTTCTGTAGCTCATGGACCTTTTTCATCTATGGCTAATCAGTGGCATGGGGTCACACAAGTAGTTCCAGCATCCACCATTCCTACAAGCTCCCAGGTTATCAATCTTACAATGTGTTTCAGGGACTAGTCCAATTATTTGTTTGTTTATTTTTTTGCAATGTCAGCACAGTAGGTTGTGTTGTGGGCATGACATGCTCTATCATGATTTATTTTTGTGGAAGCTTAGTTTATTTTTCATGCATTCAATTACAGTTCGTAAATTGTGATTCTAAGGAATCTGATTCAGAGATATGGCTTTTTCTGCAGTCATGGAATGCTTTTGATGATTCCGTAGGAGGTCTTTCTCAAGCTTTCTTTGAGAATCCACCACACAGGAGTGAACCAAATGTTCCAGCTCCTTTGCCTCCTTTGCCTGTTACTCAGCAGATGAGCTCTAAAATTTCAGAGGTGCCAGTTCTGCCTGATGCTGTGTGAGTTAGAGTGCAACTCTTATGCTACACTTTTTATAGCTATGGCTTATTTGCAGGGCTCCAGCAAAGATGGGTTTCAAAGAGCGATTATAGAAGATAGGGCCTCTGTCTCTAGTCTACCATTTAACACTGTCATTAGTGAATCATCATTTCCTCCATCAGTGCTTCCCTCGGTGGTTTGTGCTATTCTCTAGCTTCGAGATTTTCTTAATCTATTTTAGCTGTTTGACATGATTTTGTATTTCTTTGTTTGTTGATAAATACCTGCTTGTGGTTTCACAGGGAGGAACACCATCATTACATGCTTGTGATCGGAAATCTACAAATCCTTTTGATCTTCCATTTGATTCCGAAATGGAATCTAGCAGTATGGTATGTTGAAAGTTGTTCTATTCTTGTTGATTGAACTAGTGACATTGAATTCCATATTTAATTTTTTGTGGAATTTACTTAAAACCATGGTTTTGGATGTCCTATGCACTTTCGTAGGATTTTCAGTTTGGTTCCGAATTTCCAATGATTATAATTTCTATTCTTCATGTTCAGATTTTTCTGCATGGTTTTTCTTTCTATCTATATACATTCCCATAGTATTTTTTAGAAATCCTTAGGATTAATAGCTTTGCGTTTTTGTGTAACTTAAAAACCTTGGTGTCTAGAATGTAAACTAAAATTTTTATTATGAAACAACAACGTATGTAGTTCATTCCATGGTTTATTGTTTAAGTGCTTGGTATCCAAACATATGATTGGGTCGAGTATACTGGGTTTTGGAATCTGCTAAGAGAAAACTAAAACTTGAATATGATTCCACCGAGTGATTTGTTGCTTTTGTTGAGAATTGGCTAGTTGCCTAAGTATTTTATTCATATGGCTGATTTGATTTTGATATAGCCAACTTTGTGCTATGTTCACATTTTACTTATATTATATATGTATGGCTCAAAACTTGACACAGTGGGTTGATTTTAATTTGTCGACTCTCAAGTCTGATTTTCAATTTCTCATGAACCTTGCTGACTTGTTTGGGTCGTTTTTTAACTTATCTAAGATTAGAATAGAATGTAAGCACCCAGCTGTGATACAATTCCTTTTCCTTTTTGATGAATAATGATTTTATTTCTTAAAAAAATACGAGAAGTACAAAAGTCCAAGGGTGCAATGAGAAGTGGTTCCAATCATAGGCCACCAAAGTTGGCCACTTTTTTGAAAAAGTTAAAGAAATCACAACTTATATATATATATATATATATATATATATATATATATATATATATATATATATATATATATGCATATTGATGAACAAGCGACTAGCATTAGAAAAGAAAGTTTATGTACAATGATTTAGTGAGTCAAACTCCTCAACTTGTAAAACAAAAAGAAGGCAACATAAGAAGATTGCCAAAGAAGTGCCGCCGTGTACTCACGGGAAGCGAAGATGAAGGTGTAAAAATTGCACTCCGCCCAAGCTTTCACCATGCTTAGATAGAGCCTCAGGCTCCCATGTTTCGTTCGGGAAAATCTGATTGCATGTCCAATTTAGATGCCGTAGATAGCACATAATCTCCCTCCAAAATCCTTCAGATTTCCATGAAGTTCGCTGAGTTAAGTGCTTTAATAACTACTGATGAGTCTGATTCGATTTAAAGATTCGAACATGAATTTGGAAGCAATTTCAGCCCATCTCATACTGCCCTAAATTCAGCCCATAGCCATTGCAGAAAGGGAAAAAAAACATGAACCAATTCACCCAAACTATCTCTAAGTACACCGCCACCCCCATATATCCCTGGATTGTCAAGAGACCAACCATCCGTATTAAGCTTAACAGTTGCATGTGGAGGCTGTTGGCATAAAACAGGAAGAATGAGAGGACCACGACAAAGAAATCTATTTGGAAAACTCATAAGGTGGGGACCTGGATCTTTGAAAGTAATAGCATCCATGGGTTAAAATATCGGGTTACCGATACGTATCGTCCGAGCTTCAAAACGATACGTATCGGACGATACGTATCGCTATCGGTCTGTATCGGACGATACATTGAATGTATCGTTCGATACATTCAATACATTTGAATGTATCGAACGATACATTCAATGTATCGTTCGAGTCCAATACCGATACGTATCGGTATCGGACGATATTTTGATCCATGATAGCATCATTTAACCAAAGCCACTTCTTATAATCTATTAATAATTTGCTTCAAAACACAAGTCCCTTGAGATGGCAAAGAACTACATCTTCTTTTATTGCATTGAGCCCACAATTCCCCCAAAAGGATCCATGGTAAACTTGAGCACAAAACAACATGAAATATCATGTCTAGAAAATCAGGCCAAAATAAATTCCAATAGACAGTGACCGTGGTAGTGAATATCAAACGCATCAGCCAATTGAATCCACAATTTTCTAGTAAACGGGCAATTGATCAAAAGATGATATGATGTTTTAATATCCAATTCACACAAAACACAACACGGGCAAAAAGAGATCTTTTTACATTGAATGCACTCATCTTCAAGTAGACAGCCATGCAATACTCCCCAACCAAAGCAACAAATTCTGACGGAACTGCACACTTCCACAACCAAGGGTACCAACGGACCGGAGATCCATCAAGCTGGACAATATTTGAAGCATTTTCCGATGTAAACGAACCTGAGTTAGTTTGTATCCAAACCACCCTATCCTCTGAAGAAATGAAGGGCTATAATTGGCATATGCATTGTCGAACGTCTATACCATAGTATGTATCCAAGAAATTAACATCCCAAACTTCATTATGAACACTCTCTTCAATATTACACCCCTATGAGCATGATAGGGGAAATTCATAATGAGAGGTCCCAATCTGGACCAATTATGCTGAAACAGAAATGTGTGTGATTCATTACCGGCACAACGCCTAGAATAGAAAAAGACTTTTCATATCCAAGAACAAACCTGCTTCCATATAGGAGAAATGCCCAACTTGGGCTTAGCATTCCACAACACATTATTTCTCAAATACTTGTTGTAATAACAGAGACTCCAAAGTGAATCCTCAAAATTAAGCGCCAACCAATTTCATCATACCAACTTTATGAATATTAGAGAGTCGACGAATGCCCAATCATCCCTCCTGAAGGAGTTGATAGATCTTAACCCTAGTTAGTCCAAATATCACCAAAGTCTCCCCAAAAGAATTGGGCAAGGGATTTTTCTAAGGTTTTACTGACAACTTTGGGGATCGGAATAATGGACAACAAGTAAATTGGCACGCTAGAAAGAACATGACGAGAAGAGTTAACAATTTGGATTTCCAACCAGAAATCATGTTGATATTTTATTAATGATATCCCAATAAGAATCCTTATAAAGCTTACTATAAAAGAGGGGAATTCCAAGATAATTGAAAGGAACCGGTGATTGAGTAAAACCAAGCATCTCCTTTAGAAGGGTAATACGATAAGTAGAAGCCTTATTTGAGAGAAAAAAAAAACTCTTACGTATGTTAACAAGTTGATCCGAGGATGATTCATAAGAAGCAAGGAAAATTTTCATATAACAAAGAGACTTTTTAGTGCATTCAGAAAAGAGTAAGATGTCACTGGCAAAAAATAGTAAGAACGCCCTACAAAATTTCTAGAAGATGACTTCTTCCACAATAATAAATATGCTAGGTGAGAAGTGATCGCCTTGATGTAACCACCTGAGAACTATGAAAGGACCCATACGGACAACCATTAATGAGAATTGGAAACCAGCACGAAGAAACACAACCTCTAACTGGGTTGACAAAAGCGCTAGAGACTAGAGATCCCAAATCAATTTAGGACGTCAAATAGGAATTCCCATTCCAACTGATCATAAGCTTTTGTCATATCTAGTTTCATGGGCGAACAATATATTATCATAGATATTTCGGGCCCCCTATGAAAGCCCCTTTGCTCTTTAGAGATGATAGAAGGAAGGATAACACTGAAATAGGCAGCAAGAAGTTTTGAATTATATAAAAATTGCATAAACTGATAGGTCAAAAATTTGAGAAAACCAAATGATGCGGGACGAATGGTAAAACCCTAATTATGCAAGTTTGGGATTAACCTTATATTTAATTGGACACAAAAAATATTCGGAATCACCCAACACATCAAATAATTTAATGAATTCAATAAAACAATTAGGCTAATTTAATCGTAGCATTCACATGCATCTATATTCCCGATCTAGAAAAACGGATCCGATGAAGGATTCGAGTTTCGATCTAGTTTAGGGCATTAAACAACAATTATGGTGTTGTCTCTTGACTCCTCTAAGGTTTGGGAAAACGAAGGTTCAAGGGATTAAATTAAACAAAAGGGATAGATCAAAAGGTGTAAAATTTTTAGGTTTGGGGTTTAGGAATTTATTTAAGCAAGGGAAGATATTACCAGATAATGAATAGAGAAAAGGTAAAAGAGAGGGATAAGATCCAAGGCTAAACACCAAAGGTTCCGAGGCTTCACACCAAGGCTGTATGTCGGCTTCGCACCAAGTCGCACTAGAAATGATTGCTCACTCAGATTTCGAAAGATTCACTCATTCGATCGAAAACTCGTTACAAGTTTTCTAGGGCTTGCACAAAAGCAAACTCTCAAATTTTCCTTCAATAATCAACTCCCCATTACAAAGTTATGAAGGCCTTATATAGTAGGTCACAAAACAAAAGAAAATCCTAAAACAAATAAATAATAAAAGACAAGTTTGCCCCTAAAACTAATTTCCGTCTTGTGGCGAGCTAGTTCACGTGAAAAATTGATTGAAGCTAGGCTCGATCGATTGACTATATATTTATATAATTATATAGAAATCTCGGATTACAATTGATCGATCGAAATTGTCCTCGATCGATCGACTTATATATATATATATATATATATATATATATATATATATATATATGATCGATAAAGAGGATTATATTGAAAACAGCAAGGCACTGAAAGGACAATACAAAGACACGACCAAAAAGCAGGAAAAAGTACAAAGCAAAACCAGAAAAAAATCATGACCCCATACCCGGCTCCCAAAAAGCCAGGTCATATCAACCAGGGTCCCACAAGTAGTGCTCCACATAGTGCCCCCCCTCCCCTCTAACTACCCAGAACCAAACAAGATCTCTAATGGCCTTCATGATCATCCCCACCAGCCTGCTCTGCTGCTCGAATATTTGCAGGTTCCTCTTCTCCCATATGGTCCAGAGTACCACAAAGAACGCAGCCATCCAATAACCTTTACATTGATCCTCCATGGGGCGGATTTTCATAACCCAAGACATGTTAAAAGACTTTAGCACGATGGACCACAAACCCCGAGCCCTCTCACAATGCAGCATCAGATGTGGCGCATTCTCCTTGACCCTTTTGCACATAACACACTAATTCGGGCCGACCATCCCTCTTCGCATAAGCTGATCAAAGGTGAGGATTTTCTCTCTGAATAGGGTCCACGTAAAGAACCGAATCTTCGGAGGGATGGGCTCCTTCCAAAGGTTGGCCCCCGAGTACCGAATTAGGGGTCGCCGAGTAAGCATGCTGTAGTAGGACCTGACACTGAAGAGACCATTGTTGCATTGAGTCCATAACATCTGATCATGGCCGCGAGTGTTACGCTTAACTTCATACAACTTCAGCATCAGCATAGCAAACACTGTCACCTCCTCATCCCTTAGGTATTGCCTAGTTACAACATCCCACAGCCTACTACCATCCGTATCCGAAATAAACTCGTCAATTCTACCAAGCGGATTAACAAAAATGTCGTAGATATTTGGGAAGGTAGCTTTGAGAGGTCAGATATCCACCCAAGCATCCTCCCAGAAGCGATACGAGTGCCACAACCCCAACTAAAACGCAATCCTCTGGCAAAAAGGCCCAAAGTTCTACAAATATTTTTCCACCAATTGGACCCTCCTCTATTCACAAAAACATTTACACCCCAATTCCCGAAAGAGGCCCCATACTTTTCCACCAACACCTTGTGCCATAGGTTCTCTCTCTGTTCCACCCTCCCTGCACGCCATAACCACTTTCCCATCAGAGCAATATTGGTCCATTTTAGGCTGCGGATGCCCAGCCCACCACACCCGACAGGGAGTTGGCAAATGTCCCAATTGACGAGGTGGAAGCGCTCCTCCAAACCCGATCCTTCCCATAGGAAATTTCGTTGGATTTGTTAAAGGCGATTGATCACCCTTTTTGGGCACTTGAACGTCGACATGTAGAAGATAGGCAGCAACGCAAAGACAGTTTTAACCAGTAGAAGGCGACCACCACTACTGAGCAGCTTCCCTTTCCACGAGGATAGTCTTCGCTCAAACCGTTACACCACCGGATCCCAGGCCCTAGCGTTAGGATATCTTAGGCCGAGGGGCAGCCCCAGGTACTTGATAGGAAACTTTTCAATAGCGCAACCGACTGTATACGCCAAATCCTTCAACAGACCCTCATCAGTCCCTATACCAATGGTAGATGATTTGGAGAAATTTATCCGTTGACCCGATACCGCCTCATAAACAGATAGAACATCGACCAGGGTGCTAAGTTCCAATTCGTCCGCATTTCCAAATAACATGGTGTCGTCAGCAAATTGAAAGTGTGAAATGTGAGACCCAAAGTTGCCCACCTTAATACTGGATATAAGATTCAACTGTTTGACATGCACCATAAGACCCGACAATGCCTCGCCCACGATATTAAATAAGAAAAGGGGATAAGGGATCCCCTTGGCGTAACCTTCTAGAATTGTTGAAGTAGCCCGCCGGAGTGCCATTAACTAATACCGAAAACCACACCGACGAATAACGCCCCCTCATCCATTTTCTCCAAGTCATACCAAACACCATCCTACTCATCATGTAATCCAAATATTCCCAACTCACCTGATCATAAGCTTTCACCATATCAACCTTCCAAAGGGCCGCCGATTGGTGATCCTTGTGGGCTGAGTGGATGGTTTCCTACGCTACCACAACCAAATCAACTAACTGTCTGCCTCTAACAAAAGCACACTGATGCTCAGAAATGATCGTATAAATCGCAATAACTCTCTGTTCACATTCAATCGATCGACATTACCTTCGATTGATTGACTGAGAAACGTAACTTCGCGAAAATTAAATTCCTCATTGGCCACAATCGATCGATCGATGCCTGGGATTGATCGATCGACTATGCATCTCTTCAGTCCTTCGAATTTGATCTCTTAACCACTTTTTCGTTCTTCTTTTTCTTTTCGGCTTTTCCGTTCCAGCTCATTTTCTGCTAATTCTACTGTTGGACAATTTCTCGGCCTGAATCCAATGCCCTTGATCTTGATATCCCCATCACCAAAGGACAGTCAATCTTAGGAATGAGAGCATTTAGATTTGAATCTACCGTTTTTGGAATTATACTTTTGACAAAGAAATTGAGAACTGCAGCGACAACATCCTTTTTTAATAACATTCCAAGAAAACGCTTAAAAACAGTCTGGATAGCCATCAAGAGCATGACACTATCCCCATCAATTGACTTGATAGCATTGAAGATTTCCTCCTCTGAAGGCAAAACAGTGAGACCCATATTTTGTGCCAGAATGATGAACGACGGAATAACTTCAAGAAGTTAAAAATTTAAAGAATAGCCATTGGTAGCGAGAGCGTCTTGAAATTCTGATGAAGCACAGGTTCCAACATCATCAATAATATCCGAAGAGCCCATTTCTAGATTTGATGCTAGAAATACCATTTTGTTGTCCATGCTCCTTGGAAGATGTATGGAATAAAGCAGTGTTTAGATCTCCTTCTACCAATGTTCACTAGACTTCTGCCTCCACAAATTTTCTTCACCTCTCAAAAGATTATGGTAAGAGCTTTTGACCCTAACGGCTTCATCATGTACTGCTTGTGACCAGCCTGAATCTGCCGAAGTATTCTTAAGTGATGCCAATTTGTCCTCCAAAGCAGAAAGCTGAACCTTAATTGGAGAATGTAATACCAAGAGAAACCACAATAGGGCAATGATTAGAAGATAGCCGTGCATGATGAGTGACATCAGGAACTTCCAATGGCATTAATCCACGCTGGATTAAACAGAACACGATCAATGCTGCTTGAAATCCTTGCCAAACCTTGGTGATTGTTACACCAGGTGAAAGAGTTTCCCTTAAAACCAATATCGATGAGTCCCAATGTGGTGAATAAAGTTCTGAAATTCCATCATAGAAGACGTACATGGTAGATCCCCAACTTTCTTTTCAGTTGAAGATAAACTGCGTTAAAATCCCCTCCATCAAGCAATATATCAGACGAGGATACTGAATTTGCCAAAATTGACCAAAACTCTCTCAGAGCCTCCAAAGTACACACTCCCCTAACAGCAGCAAAGTGAACTACAAATCCGAAAATAGAGCAGTGGAACAGAATAAACTGAGCATGACAAATGACAGCAGAGATTGCAGAAATATTTCCAAATTAATACCTCAAATTGAACCCCCATCGGGCTTGAGATGAATGGCTGAAAAACTTTGTACATTTAAACCGCTTACCCAATCTAGAACAGCCACCTGCTGACCTGCAAAGTGGTTCCAAGACAACAGAAATAATAGGTTTCAATTGTTGTTGTATCACAGATAAACGACATTTCATAATGCAGTTCATGTCTCTCCTACCGTTCCAAAACATAGCAGATATCATGAATTGGGTGGAGCTTGATGCTCCAAAGTCCTTGAATTTCATGTAGCAGATCGAGTAGATACCAGAATGCCCAAGCCATCTCATGATCTCTTAACATACTTTTTTTTATAACCTGGGTGCCCGAGCCTCTTAGAGCACCTGAATAATCCCAGGGGCACGTGCGCACCCGAAGTTAGGACATGCCAGGTCAGCACGGGATATATATCCCTATGGTGGCCTCAAGGGGGGTGATCTCTCTTAACATACTTCTTACGAGATCTTTTCCCAGGGGATGAAACAGCACTAGGTAACGGTGAAAAACATGTCACTACCATATCTAGAGAAGCCTGAGATGGAGATATAGCAGCATCAGAAAGTTGTGTAAATTCTGTATGAACTTACCCTACTTCCACATTGAAGTCAGCAGCGCAAGAGACATGCATTAGAAGTTTCCATAATTGGTCCAGGTGAAATCCGTTGTACCACGTAAGCTGAGTAATCCACCTCATCGGCCATATCACCAATAATTGCAGATATTTCGTTAGAAGCATTTTTATTAGAGAGAAATATAGAACCACCATCAGGCAGTTCCATACCAGAATAAAGAGAACC
Organism: Chloranthus sessilifolius; assembly: GCA_021018995.1. Lineage (NCBI taxonomy): Eukaryota > Viridiplantae > Streptophyta > Magnoliopsida > Chloranthales > Chloranthaceae > Chloranthus > Chloranthus sessilifolius. Next base: position 49,149,703 of record CM037584.1, on the reverse strand, counting down.
AAGTGAAGGACTGCAGACTAACCTCCACGTGTTCATCACAAGAAAGATGCTGATATGGATTAACCAAATGATCATCTTGACAAATTACATGGTTCCTTGCAGTAGTCAACAAGTGATTTGAACTTTAATGATCCAATCCATATCCATTTTATGCAGTTCCTGACCGAAGAGATAGACGGTTCAGACTCAGACAAAGGGCATTTGTGTAACTGATATATCCAAGCCAACTGAGACATGGTGATTGGCCTAGGAATGACACCCACCAGCCACCCCAACGCATTGCCACATCACATGACTCCAAATTCTGAGGTCCCATAGAACTGTGAGAAGTACTTGGGCATCAATCAACCATAATTCCCTTTCTTTACAACAAATTAACCAATAACAGAACCAGATTTTGATATCGGTCACCATTGCATAGAGGAAAATTTAGAGGTAGCAACATGTTTAACAATTAGGACCAGAGGTCTCTAATTCACTCAAATTATTCTTCTTAATCTTGCACTTAGAGACATCATGCCCTTGGTGTCTACAGAAAGTGCCAAAAGATAGCTGAAACCATGACGAATTTTCAGCTTGAAACCAGAAACACCATTGCCAATCCAAATACTAGGAGGATGTTCTTTATCCAAGCCTAGTAAAACACAAACACATGCAACACTTAAACATGAACATTCCTTAGTAGCAACATTGACGCTGGACAATGACCCTAAAATACGTGAATGATCATGAGATGCGAAATTGTTGAAATTAAACTAATTAATTAAGCAATAAAATCCAAATTAGAGCGATTCCTTAGGGTTTCGTGTTTTCCGCTTAGGTGATCATGCTTGGTTCGCTTGGGGTCCAATTTGGCGCACGAGATCTATTAAGATTTGCGAAAGGTGCGATTCTAGAGATAGAACTCTAGCATCCTCTAAGTCGAGCGTTCGATCGTGGCTCAATGTGGAATCGCTAGATCCTCGCTAGGGCTTTTGAATTGAATTGAATCGGACAATCTCGAGCCCAACAACGGTCATGGATCGACGGGTTAAGATTGGAGTCGATCCACAAAGATGGGCATCAAAGTTGCTCTAGATTTAGGGTTTTGGGGTTTTGAACAATCAAATAAAAAGGGAAAAGTGGATGCAAGAAATTATCAAGGAAATAGAAAAAGAGATAAAGAGAAGATCAAAGATAACATGGGCATCACACCAAACCCACATGAGGAAGAAGACTCACTCTCTATTGAAACTCACCTCAAGCTCTCAATGCATAGCATTTTCATTAAAATCAACCAATTCCAAAATGACTTACATAAAGATGTTTTATACTAGCTACAAGTGAGAATAAACCCTAAAATAGAAAAATACAATGTTTCCCTAAAAAGTAGCTTACATTTGACACAAAGAAAAGAAACTAAAAGAAGGACAAAAAAGATAATGTTGTCACTTAACTCGCTTGAGTGAGTTTGGTTCTCGCTCGAGCGAGAATCTTAAAGGGGGTCGCTCGAGCGAAGTTTGGGCTAAAGTTTTGGCCCTATTTTCTGATGCATTCTTGCTCGAGCGACAAATGGTCGAAAGTTTTAGCCTTCAACCTCGCTTGAGTGATAGGTAGGGTCGCTCGAGCGACTCTGGGCACTTAGGTGTCCTCTTGTCGCTCCTCTAGGCTTCCCTCCCGGATGATGTCGATACTCCATGGTTCCTTCATCACTTCTTGCGTTGATACACCCGATGCAGTCCAAAATCCATGCTTTTGATCTTGGCGTCCTCCCCAATTCTCCCAGAGCCAAAATGTTTCATCACCGATGAAACTAGCTTGAAGTCGATGTCCCCACCAAACATCCACTGCGAGAACCTCGCCTACTATTGATGCAATGGATAAAACGATTTACCTTGTCAAAGCAAAAGATTGGTAAATTGGGAAATGACTAATGAGATCCAACAAGAGCAAGCAGGATCACCATTACCGAGCTTAAAAAATGAATCCCAACAGAAGAATTTGATGAGAAGTTCGCCATATCTAATCTTATCCCTCAACCACTTGTAGATCACATTTACTAGCACATTTAATAGGGGATATGGTGATCATCAATAAAGGAAACCGGAAGTTCATATGAAAGAACCCAGTTTGAACTAATGAACTATATAAATCCTCAATATCAGAAGGTAGAGAACATTTTCCCCTATTCTTAGAGATTACCTTCCCTATTAATGGAAATATTTATTGATTAGATCCAGTCAGAATTTCCATCTTCGAGCAAGAAACAGAGGGTTCATCAGAATTCCACGATCCACTAGTGATTTCTTGATACATTGTAGAAGAAAGAGGCACAAATTCACTAGGTGGTGTATGAATATTGTCCTTAGAATGTCAATGAAAGAAAATTTTCTTAAGACATTATTTTTTCAAGAAACTAATGCACAAAGGCCATAATTGCATTTCAACAATAAGTTCAGCGAGTTGAAAAAGAGTATCTCTGTAGTGAGGATTCCTCGGAGCCTGTTCTTTTTACCTTACTTGCAACAGTTTTTCATGATAATCCATTGTGCCATTAAGGTTTTGAGGAGCGAAGATTCTATCTCCATACACCCATTCATCGTAGCCAAACCTCAAGAAACCATAATGTTCTCTTCACCCAATTAGACCAGTGGCTTGGAGTTCTTGTCCATGTGATGTCATGCCAGAAATATGCATATTTCCTTGTGATTTTAGCTAATAAAAAAATGGTAGAAGGCAATTAGAAGCTCAAATCATGCCAATTCCACCAACGTTCTTTATTTTCGGGCAGCTACATGGGCAATTTCTTAATTGGTTATCAATTTATCGTGTGAAGATTGTTCCAAACTGAAATTGATGACTGCTCAAGCATTACAGGATATGAATGATAGTGTAACATGTGGCCTCTTACTACTAGCTACTAGATTTTCATGACAATTTCGGTTGTAATTCAGTTATCTTCTGCTTGAGTAGAATCTGAAGTCTTGAAGAAGAGAATGGATCAACTCTTTGTCTGTTGGTACAGACATGAAAACTAGTCTTGATATTTGATTTAGGTTGAGTTTTGAATGGCAGTATTGACGCGGGACAAAACGCTCAAACCCTAATATGCGAATTTGGGATTAACTTTAGAATGAATTAAATAGCGAAAACATTCAAAATCATGCAACACATAAAATTAATTCAATGAAATTAATAAAACAATTAGATTAATCCATTTTAGCGTTCGTATGCGTGAAAATTTTTCGATCTAGAAAACCGGCTCGATGAGGAAACTCGAGTTTCTTTCTAGTTTAGGCCATCAATCGACAATCGCAATATCGTCTCTTGACTCTTTGGGGATTTTAAATGAAATAAGGCTTAAAGTAATTCAGTAAAAGGGGAACAATTTGAGATTTTTATTTTATCAATGAAATTAAAGAAAGATAATATCTGACAACAACTAGAGAAAGACAAAATAAATGGATAGATAATAGATTCCAAAACTTCACACCAATGGTTTTCCGAAGCTTCGCATCACGGTTGTACGTTAGCTTCGCACGAGAAACGATTGCTCACTCAAGGTTTGAAGGATTCACTAGGTTGAAAATTCTTCACAAGCTCTCTAGGATTTGCACAAAAGCAACTCTCTTTTCATTCAATAATCAAAAACTCATTAATAAAGTGCTTACAATGCCTTTATATAGGCTAAGAAAATCCTAAACAACATAAAACTTACAATAAAAGAGTCCTAAAATAATAAAAGACTAAAAATGATAATTTTCAAAAATAAAAATTTTCGTCGTTAGGGCGGAATCGTCCATAGCACGCTGTGGTACGCGTTGTGATACTATTCACAGACATCTTGTGTCTTATTTTCTGCCTTCTCTTTTGGTTTCTTCTTCACAACACTGTTCACAGACGTCTTGTGTCTTATTTTCTGCCTTCTCTTTTGGTTTCCTCTTTATGCTTTTATTTGCCTTATTTTGTTAGATGTTCCCATCAAGTACCTTTGTGCTCACATCCGATCACCTAGGCAGTGAACGGAAGGCTCTATTGCCTAGGCTGACCAAGTCCTAAGCGATGACCTAGGCCACTGCCTCGGCTGCCTAGGGAACACCTACCCCGGAGTGCCAAAAATCCTCCTAGAGCCTTCACGTCATAACTTCTTTGATCTTCCATAGATTGAATAATTGAAAAGCTTGTCCAATCCATTTCTTGAATATTTCATGGAATGTAGAAGCTCTCAGTCTATGGTTATTTTGAGCATTTTATTTATGTCAAAAAGATATCCGAAAGTTTACTTAACTTTGAAAGGGAAGAAGCCATTATGGACAAAGAATCTAATCATATATCGATATATAATATAATATATGATCTATGCATGCCCACCAGTTATATGGGCCATGGGTTCATGTACGTGCATGGATTGAGCCTCCATAATTTGACATGTGGCACCCAAAAAACATGTTTTGGTGTTATGCGAAGCAAAGGGGGGGACTGCATGGATCATCTTGAAAAAAAGGAATCTCTAATGTGTGATTATGAGTATCGGAAAATGGATAATTGAAACATATTTTATGTCACCGTTCATTTTCAATTGCTAATTACACACATTAAAAATCAGTTTTCAAAATTTATTTATTTTTTATTTTTTCTAGATGCTCTATGCAATACCCCTTGCTCCACCTTGCATCAAAACATGGTTTTGGGTGACATGTCAACATTTTGGAGGCTCAGTCCCTATAGGCTCAGAGTCTCGAAATGAGTATCGGCCAATACTGATACCTATAAGTGATTACATATTGGTTTTAGACAAAATCAATATTACTACCAATAATAGTATTGGAGTGGGGCTCAATCAGTTGAGGAAGTGCGAATTAGGGCCGCGTTGAAAGATCTGCTCAAAGTGGGAGTTCAAAATGCCAAGTATTTCCACTTGTTGCTAATGCAAGAAAGTCAACTTGATTCAGTTGAGGATGGTGATGAGGTTGGGAAAGAAGTAGTGCGGTTCTACGGAGGAGTTGTATCGAGACAAGGGATGGGATTTTCCAAAGTTGGATGGGTTGAGTTTTGATATGATTTCTAAGCGTGATAGGGGTGATCTTAACAGGGGGATTTCCAAGTGGAGGGAGTCAAAAGAGTGATCTTTTAAGAGGAGGAGGAGGGATTGGGGGGGGGGGGGAAGGAATAAGGCGTCGGTGCCGAATGGGTTCACTACGGAGTTTTTTATGTTGTCATGGGAGGTGGGTGAGATCAGATTTGATGGAGTTCTTGCAAGGGGTTACTTGGGGAGGTCCATGAATTCTACCTTCATCTCCCTAATTCTTAAGATGGAAGGGGCGGAAGAGATTAAGGATCTTAGACCAATTACTCTTCTAAGAAATGTGTACAAAACCTTGACGAAGGTGCTCGCTAATAGGCTGAAATCTCTCATGGGATCAATTATAATTGTGGCTCAAGGAGCCTTCGTTCAAGGCAGACAAATATTAGCCGTGGCCGTGGTAGCGCATGAGGTGATCGACTCAAGACACAAACGCAAAATTTGGGGATCATATGCAAAGTGAACATGGTAAAAGCGTATGATAGGTTACCGATAAAAAAGAGAGAGCATATAATAGGGTCCATTGGGGTTTCTTGGACTATAGGTTGCAGAGGATTGGGTTTTGGCTCATATGGAGAGTGTGGATGAGGGCGTGCTACTCGTCGCTTGGTTTTCAGTCTTGGTTAATGGTACGCCACTAGGGTATTTCAAAAGCTCTCGGGGTTTGAGACAAGGGGACCACCATCACCATTCTTATTAATGTTGTTGGGGAAGGTCTAAGTCGTTTACTCCAACAAGGAACATATATGAATTATTTTAAGAGTTTAGACTTTAGATATCACTAGAAATGGCCTGTTTATCTCCCATTTACAATACCCAAATGGCACGATTATAATAGGTAGTAGGAAGACAGTTCATCAAACCTCCAAATCTCATATCCAGAGCCTCCACCTGGCTTTCCCAAACTCAGTCCCCAACAATTTAGTCTTTTGGAGAGTTACCTTTTGACCTGAAATAACCTCATAAACTGTCAAAGTAGTCCTAATGTACCACAATTCCTCAGTCAAAGCTCCATGTAAAATTGTAAATAATAACACTTACTATGGAAGTGTAAAATATTTTAATTCTTGTTTTCTGAATCGATCAACCTACAGAGGAAGGGCCTCTACCTGGCTAATTGATGTTTGGCCTCCCTAGCCGCGAGGTTACCCTTTTATAATGGCGAAGTTCAGCAAATGGTAACTGTGATCACGTTGTTTGAGCCATCAAAGTCTAACACAGATGGGTAAGCCGAAGGCTGCTAACGGGAACGTCGAGTACGTGGACATCGGTTTTGGACCACATCGCTTCTACTGGCGTCAAAAGAAGCGAAGAGGGAGCACGAGTAGCCTGAACACTACAGCGTCAGTGGAGAAAATGAGACAAAAAGCGTCAACAGATGACGGACGTCCGTAATTTCAGCCCTTCACTGTTTTGTGAGGGACAGACGTTCGAAGTGCATCACTGACGCCCGTGGTTTTGAGTTCGCAGGTCACAGACGTCCGTGAACGATGTTCTGCCCCACGACAGAACTTCTAATTTTGTGAAAATTGCCTTTTAGTCTTTTAATTCTTTTAGGACTCTTTTTATTTCGGCTTAATTATTGGTGGCCTATATAAGGAGGCCTGTAAACACTTTTTAATTGGATTATTGAATATTTTGAATGCTTTATGCTTGAATATTCTTCTTCTCGAGATGGGTTTCGTGTGAGGCCAAGGGAGTGATTCCCAAAGCTGTCTTTTCTATTATCTATTCATTTTTGTTTTCTCTTAAACCTTCACCTTATTGATCTACGATTTCTAAACCCTAATCTATTAGTTTCTTGATCCCAAAACCTAAACCCTTTCTGAATTCCTAAATCAACAGAGCCAAAACCCTTTTCTAAACCATAAACCTAAACCAAACCATAAGCCTATTACAAAACCATAAAGCTATTTCCCTGCCCTAGTTCGAGCCCATGAATCTACATTGGATCGAAGACGAACGCCCAAACCTGGAAAAGCTTGGGTTCTATCTCTAGGCCTGATCTTGGCTTAAATCTAAGGGTACTTGCGCATCGGATTGGACCCTAGCCGAATCTTGCGTGATCTGCTTATCTGAATTCTCTGAACCCTAAGGTATCGAGTTAATTTTGAGATTAAACTTGATTTAATTTTATTTAATTTCGGCAAAATAGCATAAAAATCATATTCACGCATTTTAGGATTACTGTCCTGCGTCAGCTGCCTTGTGGGAACCAATTACCCAAAAGTTTTAAAAGAGACTTGTGATTTGGAAAGGGAATCTTATTTAGGAGACCTGCGGGGGGTGGGGGGGGGGGGGATTATTATTGCTCAAGGCTACAATGTCTAATCTTCCGATCTACTTCCATGTTTAGGTGGCAGTTATTGAGAGTCTTGATCAAATTGAGAGAATTTTCTTTGGGAAGGGAGGGGGGAGAAAAAGAAGTATCACTTAATTAATTGGGAGGTGTGCTAGTTCTCTAAGGAGGAGGTTTTGTTATTTGTTGTCTCGGGGAGATGGATAAAGTCTTTTTGGGAGGTAGCTTTGGAGGGTGTGTTTGGAGTGAGTCACCCTATGGATTCGAGTGCTTATTCATAAATATAGAAGTACTTGTATGGATGGGGTGTCTGATCTACGAGTAGAGGACCGGCGTGGTGGAAAGGGATTTGCTCGGCCAACTCCAGAGGGAGTTTAGTCTATGCATTCAATATGAATGGTGGGCTGGTGACCGAATTTATTTTTGGGAAAATGTGTGGTAAGGAGAAAGTAGTTGTTAGGTTCCGTTCCATCTACGACCTTGTCCTGAGCAGAGATCACACATTTCAGATGTAGTTAGCATTGTGGGAAGCATTAAAGTCTAGGATATCCAGGTTTGCAGGAATCTCATTAACGAGGAAGCTGTCATGCTGGTTGAAATCTCACCAAAGGCCAAATTCCTAACCAAATTAGGGTTGATACACAGATTTGGAGTTTGGAGCCAAAAGGACACTTCTCGACTCAGTCCTATTGGTTTTTAGTGAGACAACCATTGGTGATTCATAGCTGGTCAGCGTTTGGAAGGCATGTTCTCCTCCCAGAGTTCCTTTTTTGGTTGGAGCTTGGCTTCGGGCATAAATCTCACGGTTGACCAGCTGATTAAAAGAGGTAAAACTGTAAAAACATTAGTAACCTTTGTGTTATGTGTTTTCAAGTAGGTGAGATGGCCAACAATTTATTCATTCATTGTCCTGTCACGAGGGGGATATGACATATGGTTCAATAACCTTTGGGGGTTTGTTGGGTTTTACTGTATTCGTGTGGGGAGTCGATGGTTTCGTGGGAGTTCAGAGGTTTTTGAGGGCTGGAAATTGAGCAATAGTCCCACATTGCCCGGGTATCATGGCCTTGGGCTATATATAAACCTGGGGCAATCCTCACCTTACAAACCGGTTTTGTGAGGTTGAGTTGGGCTTTTGGGATTCTACAGAAATAATCTTTTGAAGGGCTACGTTTTGGGCTGTTATCTGGACTTTATGGTGGGAGTGCAATAATAGAGTTTTCTGAAGGATTAGGAGACTGATTACTATGATTATGAGGAATGCTAGAGATTGGGACCTTAGCTGGGTCGTGTTTGGTGTAAGTATGGGATATCTGAGGAGGGCTCGAACCTGATGGGAGGTTGGGTTGATTTGCCAAACATTACATAGCTGTTGGGCCTAGGTGGGATTGTCTGGGCTGGTTTTCCTTGCTCGCATTGGTGCTCTCTTTTTCCTCAGCTAGGGTTTCTATTTTTTCCTTCGGGCTGGTCTTTTGGCTTCTTTGTTTTTGTTTGTGTTTTCTGCTCTAGTGTCTTGCTGCAGCACAGGTATGTATTTCTTTTATCTATATATGACTGCTTTTACCAATAAAAAAAGTAATATAATATCATTTATACATCTCTATATAATATATAAATACTTATATAGGTATCATACTATTACGAACTTCTTTATATAATATAATATTTGTGCATAAAATATTATGTATAAGATCGATAGAATCGTCACTGCCGAGGCATGCAATAGGCATTGGGTTGTTTAGGTGTTTTGACAGGCGCTCAACAACTTATTAATGTGAACCTAATCTCGTTTAAATATGGCTGACATGTTTTCTTTCTTTTTTTTTTTGTTCATGGTTCTCTTTCTTTTTTCAAGAAGCCCTTCCCTTTCAACCTTCTTAATAAGAAATTGAGCCACTGCTCTTCTATCTTTATTCCAAGGTTCCAAGTAAAAGTAGAAAGGTCAATGTATGTTTGGAATCTGATCTTGAACATAAATAATGAATTAACGATTTAAGATTTTATCCCTTAGCATGTCATAGCCGAGCTGCCCAAAACATCCTTTCAAGAGTGTTTAAAATGAATGATATTGAAAAATCAGCTTGCTCCTTGTGTTTTCTCTTTTTGCTAACCTTTAGGCCAGCCTATGCATCCAACAAAATATATGTGCATGCATAATTATGCTTTTGGTGTTATTCCCAATAGTGTGAATAATTATGCTTCTGGTGTTAGTCCCAATAGTGTGAATAATTATGGTTTTGGTTTAGTCCCAACAGTGACAAGAGACTGAATATGTTACCCCTCATGCCTTAGCCTTATTTTCACAGCCAGGTCCGTACTCTCTGCTTAAATTATATACTAGCCTTGGTATTATAGTGTTGGGGATGAAAGTAGACAAAATATACCCCATTGTTCGGGTTATATGGTTGGAAATTTTCTGACTCGATATCTTGGCCTGCCGCTATGCATTGGTATCATACCCTAAGGCATTTTGGGATCCAATTAGCGAAATAATGGCAACAAAGTTGACGAAATCTAGCCCAATGTTCGGGTTATATGGTTGGCTAAGCATTGGTATCATACCCTAAGGCATTTTGGGATCCAATTAGCGAAATAATGGGAACAAAGTCGACGAAATCTAGCCCAATGTTCGGGTTATATGGTTGGCTAAGCATTGGTATCATACCCTAAGCCATTTTGGGATCCAATTAGCAGAAGAACAGTAACAAAGTTATCCTATGAAAGAGCAAGGTGTCATCTTTTGGTGGCTGGCTGCTCGGATGACTAGTGTATTATACGTCTTTTTCAATGCCTAACAAGGATCAGAAACCACATCGAGAAACTCGGAAAGAAATTTCTTGTGGAATGGATCAGATGATCTTAAGAAATATAATCTTGTCAACTGGGAATTGATTTGCCGTCCTGAGCTTTGGGTGGCTTGGGTATTTGTTGATTGAGAGAACGCAATATGGCTGTAAGTAAAGAGGGTATCTCCAATCGAGAGAGAAGATTAAAGGTTGGAGAGAAGTGCTGTATCAGATTTTGGGAAGATTTTTGGTGTAGCAGAGTGCTGTTTTTCATCCAATTTGAGATGAGATTCAAGGTTGGAGATAATTGCTGGTCACCCATAAAGACCATATGTTAAGAGTTCATGGAAAGGAGTGGAGAGGGGCTGATATTGTGAAATGTCCTTCTTTGAAGAAATTTAAGCAATACGGAGTATGTTGGGTTTCTTGGAACTTCAGGTTCTTGGGATTCCCATATCCTTAGAGATGGAAAATATAGTCCCTTTGTTATTTTCTCAGTTAAGGTATTTTATTCTTACCTGACAAGGCGGATTCTCCAACAGTGCCTTGAGGGTGGGATTTGACCGTGGAACATTCATCTGATCAAATGTCTGTTATTCAAAGTGGATAATGAAACGGTTGATCATCTTCTACTTCACTGCTAATTCTCTGTTAGGGTTTGGAACCATTTTATACGTCAATTTGGGATGGTTTGGGCATCACCACGTTCTGCTGTGGACCTTCTTGTGGTTGGGTGGAGGTTGATTTCAATTTAGTATCCCTCGCTCCTTGTGAGGCAAGGAGGACAATGAGTTAGCTAAAGAGGGGAGCTCTTCTTAGCAATATTATTTTTAGCTAAAGAGGTGGTTTTTAAGCAGGCAATTTTATTTTAATACCAATACATCTATAGTTTGTCTAGCTATTGTATATGTGCTGAATCTATTCTGTTCTGTTGGGTGGGGCTGAGATATATTCTTCCCTTCATTCTGTATTTATTTCCTTTTTTTTCTCTTTGAATGCAATTTTTTTTCATTTTCATCTGCCATAGGGGATTCCTTAGTGAGATCGTGAGCTTGGGAGCTTGGTGGCCGTTTTCGTCGGCTGTGCTCCGTGCTTTCCTTTTTTGTTGTTTCTTTCCTTTTGTTCTTTTCTTGATTTGGCTAAGCATCTCGCTTGGCTTCTTTGATCAGCTGTATTCTTTTGCTTTTAATGAAATTGTAGCATTGCACCAATCGATAAAAGAAAATAAGTTATAATTGTCATCAACGCCAGGAATGGTCACCCTTACACCTCTGATGGATGTTTTCTTTGCAGTTCTTGGACTTGAACTCTTTAAAAGCAGCACTGCCAAATCCACAGTTATCAACAACCTTCCTTGGTGGTCTAACTGACCCATGGTTTCCACAGAGTTCTGTCACACCCTACATTCCTGCAGTTCCTCAAGGTAAGTTCCAAACCATTGCTATAATCAATGTAAGTTCCTTTTCTTTTTAACGTGTCTGACCTTCCTCCTGAAATCCTACATGGCTTAGCTTACATGGCAGGACAGCCGCCAACCTCTCAGTTGCCGTAAGTCACTTTCACACTCTTCTCTATCATTTTTTTAATTAATGGAAGTCATTACTCAAATCTTACATACGATCAAATTGGCAGGAATATTACGGCACAGGGCCCTGTTGCATCTCTCGGTGGGAACCCTTTTGCATAAAGATGGCTGGAGAAAACATATGGCGGTAAGATCTGCCACGTCTAAATTATTGCCAACTTATTGTATGCAAAGATGTTGGGCTTGCATGGTTTATTCATTATGCCTTCATTGTGAAATAAGTATTAGTGTTGTAAAATCTTTTCCGATCAGGCAAACCTGTGAATAGTTAGGAGCTTTATTTGGGGTATGGGTTCTAGGTTTTGTCTACTCGGTAAAAATTTCAGTACAGCTAACTAAGCTTAGAAGTTAAGAGTATTTTCTGAACATGTGCACTAGTCTGTGACTGGTGCTACCTGTAGTATTTTTATTTTTTTCAATGATTCCTGAAATTTCCTGGTCTATATAGGATGGTATGTGATTATAAGCCAAATAAGGAGTAGTTTTTGGGTCTTCGTAGTTTCTTTTAATGTCATACCATCAACCATCATAATAAGATGGATTTCGATTTGGCCACAAGAGCTCTTGTGGTTTCTTCTATAAAATCAGGGCTGATGGTTCTGGGTTTGTCTAGTCGGTAAAAATTTCAGTACAGCTAACTAAGCTTAGAAGTTCGAGTATTTTCTGAACATGTGCACTAGTCTGTGACTGGTGCTACCTGTAGTATTTTTATTTTTTTCAATGACTCCTGAAATTTCCTGGCCTATATAGGATGGTATGTGATTATAAGCCAAATAAGGAGTAGTTTTTGGGTCTTCATAATTTCTTTTAATGTCATACCATCAACCATCATAATAAGATGGGTTTCGATTTGGCCACAAGAGCTCTTGGGTTTCTTCTATAAAATCAGGGCTGATGTCAGCCTTAGCTGGATATTCTTTGTGCCTTGATCTTAATGAGAAGGGCTCTGGGTGTTGGTGTCTGATATGCTGTCACTTGTATGAAGCGCCGTTGCCTGCAGAATTCTTTTCCTTTGAGCTGTACTTCGGTGCGTGACAATTAATCTAGACCATCCAAACATTTGGTGGCCCCTTAGAGGAGCCAGGCACATAAATTGAAACACTCCCAAACTTTTTTGATTGATTACCTATATTTCGATGGTTTGTAAAGTTATCAGTGACTGCTTAAAAAATTACCGTAAGTTGGAAACATCTAGTTGATTTATAGCTCATACAAGAGGTCTCCAACAGATTGGATGTTTAAATCGAATGGAATACATACCAGAAGGTGGTGGAAGGGACTACCAATTTGTACCATGGACTGGAGCCAGAATCACCCCCATCTCGAAAAACCCCTTCTCACAGTATTTCTTAATTTTGTCATATTGTTAAGAACTTATGCCAAGAAATGAATTAAAATTCCCTCATAAATAACTTTATATCTGAAAATCAACAGAGTGCATTTAAGACAAAACACAAAATCATACTCACAAATGCCGGAGCATGGCTAGAAAAAACTATTGGGGGTATTGTAGATCGATTATCTTTGGGGTCCTTTGTCTATATGCCTAGTCTATGTCTGGATTCAGGATTCTTTGAAATTATTTGGGAATCGCCTGCTCTTTATCCCTTGATTCTCTGCTTGTATATTTTCGTATTAGATCTGACCTTTCTAAAAAAGGCCGTTACACAGTGTTGGTCTGTGCATGTACGGGGTGCTGGGAGGGGTGGACAGGATTTAGGGGGCAAGCAATGGCCCCTAAATCTTACCGTTCAAAGGAACGAAAAGTTTTTTATGAGAAAGAATATTGATTCTTATCTTTAGAATTGTAGTTTCAGCCCCAGCAACTGTAGGCAGAAAGTGTTCTATATATGAGCTAGGATTAGGTAAGCGGCCTAGCACCAGATGAGTTGGTTCACGCATCACTTTTTGTTGTTTTGGACGTGCCAAATCGCTTTGTTGTGTACCATGTGATTTGAAGACCAAGATATGAAGGTCTATGGTGTAGAAGATTGAGACATCTCCGTCGTGTGGTTCAAAGTTGTCACCGACTTTTAATTTTAACGGCATCTCCTGAATGTAAACTTTGAAGACTTGAAGTACTTTGATGATAAAATATGTGTTTTGGGCCCAAATCTTCAACGATCGTTAGATCATTATCTTCAAATCACACGTGATGAAACTATGTGGCATGTGACCCCAAAAGTGAACTGTGAATCAAATCACCTTTTTCTATTTGATATAAAACAGGCCAAAAATACCCTCATTGGGACAAAGGATCAGCATCTTGCTTCCAACTCCTCTGATCATCTATAACTATGAAGAGGATATTAATTTCTAACAGGCTAGTAGTCACCACTGTAACAGTTTCAAGTCTCAACGCCTAATGCGGTGGTACAAATTCTGTCAATGCAGCTACTATTTGCACACAAGATTTGTATTGTTGCACATAATTTTAAATGAAAACACGTGGAACACCATCTGAGTAGCCTGATTTGAAGGCTATGATGTAAAGAGCTTTGCTGCAAAAGTTTGGCACAAATAGGACCTCCTTTGATCAATAATTTACAATCTTTGTTGCTAAAGATTGTCAATTATTGAATCATATGATGGGCTTTGATTGTGAACCAGATGATATAGAATGTGATCCATGCCAATCTTCGGAATAAATGTTCTTTACATCATGGCCTTGACAATCAGACGGCGGCTTAGGTGGTGTTCCATGTGGCATATGTCTCAAAATACCAGGTTCCTTTTAAATTACATCCATCGGTGCAAATCTCATGCAAGTAGTAGGCCCCTTCTGGCAGTTCTCCCTAGCCTAGTAATGTCTACATTGAATTGGACCTGCCAAATCGCTAAGGGCATCACAGCTGAAAATCGTTGACTACACTGAATTGGACAATGGAGAATGTTTTTCATCCCAATCTACCATAGTGGATTTTTAGATCATGGGCATGCCATTAGACGTTCAATTTTTTATTTTATGTGGCAGACATCCCAAAAAGTGTCCTAAAATCACATTTCAGCATGACGTGTGCCACATGGCTATGTAGTTTTGGGTAAATTTTTTGGAATGTGTGCCATACGGAATCAAAATTGATCATATGATGATATGCCCATGATCTCAAGCTCCATTGTGTCGAAGATTCAAACGAAAAACTGTTTCCAACGTTTGCTTTAAAGCAGTGGTTTTTCGGCTGTGGTGCCCTCAGAGATTCTATAGTTTTTGGCTGATGTAGGGGTGTAAATGGGCCGCAGAATCTAAATATCATTCGTAAGACTTAACCGTTGTTTTATAGTGTCGTTGAGACTTGAACCAAACTTAAAGGTCAGGTCATCTTACCAAAACAAACAAGTGGACTGAGCAAATGTGGCAATGCCACTTTCAAGGAAATGCAAACATAATAAGAAAAATAATAAGATTGAGCTTTGGTGTAAGGTGATATCTAACTTACATGGATGCTGCCGTGAGTAGCACCTATTTCAGACCCCAGTTGGCATATCTTCTGAGCGATCTAAAGTCATCAAAGCGGTAGCTCTAGTTGGGCCCCAAAATCACACTCAAATCATCCAAATCTATCCACTCTAATATAAGCAGTTCTGCGTGTAATTTTATTTTTTTAAACAAGTTCACTGATTATGATTTCAATCCTCTCATAGGCATTGTAGCAAAAAACAATCCTATAATCTTTTGGTGAGATGTGCCAATAATGGGCTGCAAGTTAGACCACTTGAATTGATAAAAAAATTGTTTGGGACGTGCCTTAGTGGATGCTTCTCGTACCCTATCATTCCATCACATAAATCTCTTAGCCAACTTTGAGACAGATATTTATGAGCGTACAAATCAGTTAAAGTTTGCTTTTAAAGTCTCCACACATCCCTAACGTTGGCCGAGGGTTCCTAATACGAACTCACAAAAAGAGTGTAGTTTGGGAACCTTGCAGGGTGGAGTAGGGCACACGTCAGTATTGCATGGACTCTTTAACTTAGTACGAGACTCAAGCGCCAGTAGCAGTGCTTGGGTCTCTCTCAAATCGCCACACTCGGTAATTGTGCCAATATTGTTGAGCCCCAAATCAGTGAATGGGGCACTGCACACTATAGGTATTAGTACAAGCGCAAAGAAGTTTAGGACACCTTACAGTATCCAAAAATAAGATAAAAAATCAACGAGGTGGGGCGAACTGGACGGTTGGTTGAAGAGAACTCAAAAACCGATCATTGAAGGGTAGATTGTGGAAAGTAGTACGCAATGAGATCAACGAGTGTGACTTCTATTAAAGGGGTAGTTTCATATCATTAATTGACAACGAAATCCTTCTCACTAAACCTGTATTACCATATGGTGCAATGAGAAGGTGCAAAAGGTACATATAGTTGAAACGAGCATCCTAAGGGGGACAATTAACAAGAAAGAACAGAAATAAATTCAAACCGCATTTGAGACGACCTAGGCATGTTTATTGGATATCAATAGCCCTTGTAAGAAGGATTAAACTGATATAAACAAGGAAGTCGAAGGGAATGACCGATAAAAAAAGACCACCACATGGAGTATTGTGGATTAACAAAGGATTTAGCCTTGAATAGTAGCTAGTAGAAAAGTACTCATAAAGCTAACCCCTAACAGATGGTATAAGGGGATGATGATCTCGCGCTTACTATTGGACAATTTAGATGGGCGGAAATTATCATCGATATCCCCCATAATTATTGTACATAAAAACATCTCAGATACGGCAGATGTCTACATTCAACTGCTAATTTAAAGCATATTTGATAATCAACTATACAGATTTTTTTTATTTTTTATTATTATATATAATCTGAAGAATATTTGATAATCAACTATACAGATTTTTGCAATGATTAATTTTCGTTTGGATTAATAGAGGGCATCAGAGGCACGGATCATCTAAGAAGCAGCGCTTAGGCCACTGACTCTGTCAGGTTAAAAAAAAAATAGAAGAAATGGTTCAGCCATGATTTTCGCTGTGGGCAAAGGAGACCTATCTTCACCACACCAAAAAAGCTTTGATAATTTCAGTATGAAAATGCAACAAGCTGAGAAATTGCAAATGACTATCTCATCGCCGTCCACATTAAGTTTCACCTACCCTTCTGAATTATAGTGTTTCAACACCAGCAGCAAAGACAAACAGGGTGACATAAGTATTGTTCAATGGTGTATGTCCCAAAAATATAATATAAAGGGAAGCCAATGTGCTTGCTACCCATTGATGAAGAATAAATGGCACTTTATGATCATCACATCGGTCGTAGGGTTCATACCTACAGTACTGTTGAATCTTCAATAGTCATCATCAACACAGCACAATGTAATGGTCCATATCACCATAGATCATTCCTCAACTATCTCTATACTTATTTTACCCTCGGAGCCTTGCCGAATGGCAGCGTCTTAAGGAAAGAGATCTTGGAGGTCAATGATATCAGCAAGAACTCCTGCAGCTGTAGTGTCGTTGCCTGCTCCAGCTCCTTGAATTACCAATGGCAAGTCCTTGTAACACCTGCTGTATATCTCCACCTGCAAATTTCAACCTCAGCGTTAGCTAATTACTCGTATAACAAACTGTAATATATCACTAACCACAAGGATGAACATTTCTTCTGTAGTCAATACAGAAAAAAAGCTCAAATATGATCATGTGGCACACTAGCACTACTGTGAAGATTCAAACAAGGAAAGAGATCAACATCGAAGGGTAGATTGAAAAACATGCAGGAAATGAGAAAAACCTTATTCTTATGCTATATTTTGAGAAGAATCACCAACAGCCAAAGAGTGCGCCTTTGATGTAGATAAAAAAAGCCAAGAAAAAGATGAAAGAGGACGGGGAAGATTAAAAATAAGATGAAGAAAAAAGAAGAGGAGTTGAAGAGGAAAAATTGAAAGGAGATGAACAGGAGAAAGAATAAAGAGGAATGACGGTAACATCAGGTTACAGGGAGTTTAAAAAAGGGCCAGACTGCTGGGTTTAAATAAGCCTTCAATCTTTATGAAACTGGGCTTAAAGGGGGCCTAAGAAGATGACCCGAGTGATCACTTTAAGTGATCACGTGAGAGTGAAAATACAGTGATATGAGATCCAAGACATCTCAAACCTTTGCACAGAGAAACTCTCTCTATGTAATTATTTTAGGCCTAAATTTTAGGAATCTTAGTTATCCACTTAATACGACTGAAAAGCAGTGATTTAAAACTAGTAAGGTAATAAAATGAATCTTAATGACAATTGAAAGGAGGAAAAAAAAATGTCAGTTAATATACGTTATAAAGTTGCAAATAAATCCCATGAGTATTGAACTAAGTATCCCTGAAAAGGCAGAATGTTTGATGAAAGAACCGGAGATCCTTTTGAACCACCTGTTATAATAGGGGTTTCCGCAAAAAACCCAGAGCGCTTTACCAAATCATTATCTGGCACACTATGAAATCCCTTTACTCATTATTTCTCTCTTATTTTGTACGAGGTTTTATTTTAGGCGGGAAAAAAGAGCAGTTTAGGGAATTTTAGTTAGGCTAGGAGAATGACTGCCACAAGGGGCAACCATGAGCCTATTTAAAGCCTTTTCCTGCTGTAAATTTTGCAGTTTATTAGTTCTATTATTTCTGCTAGTGTTGATTTTACTCCAGAACAATGTTTTCACACTTTCGTCGAAGAGAGTTCAATTTCTGTTGTCTTTTTTCCTGCAACTCTAGTTTATTCTATTAACTTCCTGCAATTGTTATTCAAAATTTGTCGAAAGCAAGCTGAGGTATGCATTAGCCTTTACAAAAGAGTTGATGAACTGTCCAATCATTTGAGAAACCCCAAATTTGACCTAAAGTGTGGAATGCGAGACAAATAAAATTTTCATTTCATTAATTCAGAACTCTGCCTTCAGAGCTAGTCAAATTCAGAGATGAGATGGTTAGGAAGGTGAAGAGCTGGCTATTCCTGCTTTCGTAAGGAAGCTATTGACCCGAACTACTGCTTCGCTCTTCCTTTGGTTACAGTCTAGCTTAGAGCTGTGAAGCTAAAGATCGATGGATTACACGACTGGCTAGCTGATAGTAGTAAAGCTAGGGAATGGGATCGTTAACACCCCCCCAACCCCCCTTGCAGGGAAACTCTACATTTGAAATTGGGTGTTAGACTATCATTCCTAAATCTGACCTAATGTGTGGAATACCATATAAATATAAAATTTTCATAATAATTGTACAATGGTAAATTTTTGTGGGCTGTGTAGCATCTTCATAAGTTCTGCAAACTGAACCATACATGGATTAAGTGAAAGCCAAACAATCCAAACTATTAATAATCTCCATAAACATATTGACCCCAAACCCAAGAGAGGATTTATAGGTTTGTATTATATATTTTCTTTGAACGAGATCGATGATGATTTATAGCAAGGGAACTTGCCAAATGGGAGTCATAGATGCCCTTGCGTCTATGACATAGTGCCGTTTTCCTACTCCATAATTTACCACTGCCTTGACCTAATCCATCCGAGGTTAGCTTTGAGAGACCTATTTCTCCACTTGTTTTCGTTTAGGCCTAAACTTACTATCACTATATAATCCTTTATTTTGAGCCTTTATTGGTCTTTCCCTTCTGATTTCATGTGCTTGTATTACACCAATTCACTGTACAGTGTAGGTCAGATCTCCGATGGGCATGCGTAGTGCCGTCAAACAACGTTCGTAAATTTTACGCTTTTTTATCGGAGCTACACTAAATGTCCTTGGTTTTCACACTCTCGCATGAACTCATATTTTTAATTTCAGAGATCAAACACATGAATTTCATTCCGCTGGATCTTGATAATGCATGCTACACCTAAACATGGGCTCTCAAGAGTTCTTCAGTTTCTTTTTGAAGAAAATGATTATTCATCTGCTTCATCTGCTTCAAATGTTCTGTGAATAAATGAATTATGAAATTATATTAGTAACAGATTTGGACAGGAAAAAAATTGAGCATACCACATTGTCACTTCCTCTCAATCTTCCCAAAGCAGAATTTTGTGGAAGCTCTTGAAGGCCAACCTGACACCTGCCAAGATAGAGAAACAATTGCTAGTTACCTATGAAGAGGTAAGGTTGTGGGTTCAATCCCAACTTGCCTAGTAGAAAAAAAAAAAGAATATTGTACAAAACATGTAAACAAATCAATTCAAGGCAAGGAAACGCATGATTATACGATGCAAAGCAAATTGAATTACTTTCACAACGACAAAAACTGTAACTTTGAAGAGCATGCATCCAAACAAATGACAGAAGTCAGCAGTACGAGAGTAACAAAATCTTGTCCAATTGCTAAGAAGTTATGCCGAGAATTTCGCTAAAAAATCATTGGCTTTGAGTAAGAGAGATAAGTGCATTAATAAAAAACACAAATCCTACTTGCAAGTGATAGGGCCACTGGCAAGAAAATTTTGGTTTAGTTTAGTTTTGTGACCTTTGGGTCCTTCAGCTATATAGCCTATGCTTCAATCCACAATGTAATCTGTTGGGAAACGAAGGCTTTTTATTCCTTGATTCTGATGTGATCCGCATGATAGCCTTTTGAGAGGGTGACTACCAAAACCTGCATAAAGGCTGAAATTAGTCATCCGAGGTGGTTGAATTAAGGAATAGCCCACCAGAATTGCTCTGCCAGTGAACCCGCAGTAACACCTAATAGAAACCGGAGCTAGTACGACTTCAAAATCTCCAAATAAAATATTTCTTTCAACTCTAAATTAAATTCCAGCATTACTGGCCTTTAAATAAAATATCACAATGCATAAAATTGCATATCCTAGTCTAACCCTAATTTCTAATTTAAATAAAGAAAAAACCCTAATTTTCCTAAAACAGTAAAATAAAAAACCTAAACAATAAGGAAACTAAATCTATTTTTAATAAAAGAAATAAATCCTATTGAATAAAATCAAATAATAAAGAAACTAATTCTAATTTAACCAAAAGTTTTCTCCATCTTCATAAACATCATATATGAAATATCCATACATTATGCTCCAAGCATTGCTTGCTTCCATTTTGGCCGAGTGTACATACATTATGCTCGTGGGGATTTAGTTTAACTAATTTTCCCCACGCATTGCTTGCTTCCAGTATTAAACATCATATATTGAATAAGTGGCGTGGCCATTTATTAATTTTTTTTAATACTTATTCATTTTTATTTATTAATCATTAATATATTTTTAACTTTATTTTATTTTTTAATATTTATTATATTTTTTTAGAGGACGAATAAAATTCAACTAATTAATCAGGCAGATTACTCATGGGGAAAGATTGGAACGACCATCTAATGACATTTTTATGATCTCACAATCAGTTGTGGGGAAGATTGGAATGAAAACGATTTCTGCCAGTTTGATTTAAAGCGTCATCGGTCAGTTGTACCTAATAGGGAATATTCAACATATGGTGGGTGGGTGAGTAGCAACCCCCCAAAAAGAAAACAAATAAATTTTTTTTTTTAAAATTGTAAAAAATAATAATTTTTGGTATTAAAGTTCATAAGAAAAAAGATAAAACAATAGTAAAAAAACATAAAAAAAAATAAAATCATACACGAGCGTGACTGCGTGAGTCTGTGAAGAACTTGAGCAATTACGGTTGTTGATTGATTGTGGAGGCGCTAATTGGATTAAAAAATATGAGAGAAAGAGAGAGTACCAATAAAAATAAAGAGCCGAGAGAGAGTTGTGAGAGAGGGGTTGCGAGAGAAAGAAGAGGGTTTTACTTGAATCCTAAATATAATGGATATAACTTATCAAACATAAGTTCTAAGTTATAAATAAGTTATAACTTATAAGGTTATAAGTAATAACTTATAAGTTATAAGTTATACAAAAAATTCAAAATAGCAATCATGGCCGCGCCATTCCACTATGGCGTCACCATATATGCATTTTCGTCATATAGGTTCATATGGCGATTTGCCTCGCCAGTCGCCATGGCGTCCCCACGGCAATGCTATGGCCTCACCTTGACAACTATGATTGTTGTGTTGGGTTGAACGCGCTCTTATACCGAATGATTCCCACATAAATTTCTTTTCCGATTAACCAGCGGGAACACCTAATACTAATTGCAACTAGTCGGGGGCCAAAAGCTCCAAATGATATTTCATTCGACTTTAAATTATGTTCCATCATTATTGGCTTTTAAATAAGCTTTTACAATTCATAAAATTAGAATCCTAATCTAACTCTAAGATCTAATTTACATAAAAAATACCCTAATTTTTCTTAAACCATAGAATAAAGTCCTACATAATAAGGAAATTAAACTTATTTCTAATAAAAGAGACACATCCTATAGGCTAAGATAAAATAAAAAGAGAAACTAATTCTAATTCAACTAGAAGTCATGATATTCCCCACTTTCAGTGCAACCTCCAAAAACTGACCATAACTTCTTCAATACTCATCAAATTGTGTTTCTTGGCTCGTTGCAAAGCTACTTTGATCAAGTTTCAAATAAGACCAATTTTGCATCAATCTAACGTTGTTCGACACTTGAAAATAGGCCAAACATAAAAGTAACGAGATGGAAAGTTGACCATTCCGTGTCTGTCTGATCGGAAACTTTTCAAAAACAAATCTTACATTTTCCTTTTTCGTCTTTTCTTCCAATTCTTCTTTCTTGGATTTCAATGTACGTTAAATTTATGGACTACATCAGTTTCTTTGGTATTACCTTTTGTTGGTTTCATTTTAAATCTTATCCATGCATGAAAATATTGATTCTTATCCTTCACATTTTTAGGTTCACCCACAACATCAAAAGAATGCTAGTTTAATGCATGTATGGATAAAATTATGCTCCCTGCTCTATCAAGACATGGCGTACAAATTAAGGACACAATGAAAAAGGATGGACAGCATTCTAGTTGTTGGTTATTGTTTTCCTAACGAGGATTCTCTTAAACAATAATACAAGTCAAGAATATACAGTGCCTGTGGAGCATGCTATATGCTTGCTTGTGATTCCCCTTTCTATTGATGATAGAACAAATAAAAAGTAAATGAAAGTCACCCCAATCAGAGATCACAAATATGATGGAAGCATAGTCACAATTTTTGAATTTAGCCGCAATGGGGTCCATTGAAACTTTCAGAAAAATTTTGCCTATTTCAGAGAATCGCCAAAATTTTAATGAAAATTTGGAAATGTTATGACTGATGAAGTTGGATTCACCAATAGTTGGTCACCAATACAAGTTATAAGTAGGTAGAATCCAATATTATTAATAGAATTTTCAAAGTTCTAAACTCCAGAAATAACCGAATTATCTTATGTTTTCTAAAGACCAAAAGTAACCTTGAAACTTTTACTGTCAATGTAGGTTAAGAAACATAAGACACGACTTCTGACGTTGAGACTTGAACCAAAACTAAGGCCATCTAAGACAAGAAAGCACACCAACAGGTGGATTGAAAATTTGAGAATTTAGATCAAAACAAAAGTAACCCTACTTAACATACTTATCAGATATTTCCATGGCATTTGTGTGTACGTGTGTGGGGTGGGGGTGTCATATTAGATTACCTAGCAGAAGGGTCTACATGAATGATGATTGCAGTAACAAAGTACACAATAAATATAGGCGTTGGGGAGAATACGCAGTTGCCAGCTCACATGCTACGTGACATGATCAACCCAAAACGAATCCCGTTTTGGGTTGATCAGCCATGAGACGTGATTTAAAAAAAAATAAATTTGTGCCCTCCGTTTGCTGGGTCAAAGATAAGATAACGCCCCAAAACTTTGGTGCATTGATGTTCGCTAACTTTGACCGCAACTTTAACGGTGGAAAAGTCATAAAAACAAAATTTTTTTTGAATGGGATCTGATCGACCTTGCCTAAGTTGCCGTTGCACGCGATCCTTGCGATGGACACCACATGATGGCCACCTGATGGTGGGCGTATAGTCCATGGCCTCATAAATATATTGTTACGTATAAATATTTAAACTTGTCATCAACTCTAACTTGAAGAGTACCTTGAGCCATCAATCATACAAACATAACGGAGAACATTCCCTTTTGAAGAAGCCTCTTTAATTTTGTGTTCAATATCTTTATCAAGCAAAGAAAGACCACTCGCCATAAATTCGTCTATAGGCATCTTACTAGGTCCCATCTCATCAGGATACAAGCTTTCCACCTGCATATTTTCAAAAAATTAGGCAGAATTAGCTGATATTTTAAAATAAAAATTTCATTTGACAATCACCAATATATTAGAGAGAGAGAGAGAGAGAGAGGTAGAGAAATGGACGAGTGAAAAAAGTAACCTTAATGTCATCCAAATTAATTCTCCATCCAAGAAGCCGCGCAAGGATCAAAGCCTGTTGTTAAAATCATTAAATACAATATAAATGTATTTAAGTGAATATATGAGAGGAAAATTTTGCATTTGAGAAACAGATGACAGAGACCATCTTATCCCTTTGAATTTACAAAAATTGCGGTTAAAATTGAACGAACCAAACAGCTCTAGAATAGATGATTCAAGGTCAAATAGACATCTGCAAACTACTTCAAGAAGTCTGGCTCGTTCCGGTAGGTGATCGCACAGCACCCACTACCAGAAGGCATTTACCTTCATTTCTAGTAGCTAGTCATGTAACCAACTACCACACTCATAAAAGTAAAAAATAAAAAATAAAAAAGAAGAAAAGAAACCCCTTTAAACATTTTTATCCATAGCTTGAAGCATGAAACTAAGAAATATAGGTATTCAATTAGCTTAAGCATGTGTACAACTTATCAATATTCATACCTTCCTTGCCACATCCATTCCGCTAAGATCATCTCGAGGATCTGTGACCAATCAAAACAGTTAACATATGTAAAATTATATCTACTAAAATAGAATTTATAATTTTAATGAATGTTAGTGAAACAAAAAGAAATTTAAATAGGTAAAAGAAAAGGAGAAATAAAAACATATAACAGTAAATATTTGAGTTCAAAGATTGACTGCGTGATTAGCTGGCCCCAAAATAGATGGGTTAGATGATGATGATGATGAAACATTGACTGTGTTATAAGAAGCTGCAAACAAACCCTTAAATCTAAAAATCCTGTGAAAAAATTATTGACTCCAATTGTCTAAGCACTCACACTAATCCAAACATGTGAAAGAATGCAATTGCAAATCTAAACAAGCGCGATCCACAGATTCAAGGTTCTCTTTCCACAACCAACGTGAATTATCGAAGATGGTACCTCAGAATTTTCATTAGAATAGATCAAACTTCATTCTTGTCAGCATCTATTTGATAGCAAAGTTACTAGAATCAATCCTTAGCATATAAGCACAACTCTCTACTCAAGAGCGATCAAATTCAATCATAATAGAATAAAGACAAAGGACATACAAAGAAGTTTACAAGGCGGCTCCAGTAGAAGAGAAAATTAAAGAATGTTATTTGAGATGGATTGGGCTTGTCCATCAGAGACCTGAAACAGCCCCTGTACAAAACATTGAAAGATACCTGCACAAGAAAGGAGGAGGGAAGGAAGAGCAATAAAGACTTAGAGAAAAGTAGTGAGAAATGACATAAAGGATTGCAGAGTAATAGGCTGTTTAGCCTTGAACAGAATTGAGAGAAGAAATAAGATTTGCAAAGCCAACCTTAAATAGATGGGACGAGGTAGTGATCGTAGTGGTGACAATGATGATTGTGAATTATTGTACCTCAAAGAGCCTCATACAGTGACCCATAAATAGATCCATTAATCCAACTCTAGTATCCAAAATCCTAACTTCTAACTGAAGACACGCTTTGATCCACTAGCAATTTAAATGAACTGTGTTTGTGATTACATCATCATCCCTTAGTTGGATAGAATTGCACTTGACTATGATTCTACCCTCTATAGGAAGGAATCCTAGCCACACTTCTATTTCACTCTTTTTCCTTTTGAAATCTTTGGTGTGCCTTTTTTTGGGTATTCATATCTCTAAAGCTTGTTCTTGCCCTTATTGTCAAGTTTGACTACTTCATGGCCAAAACCAGAAACTCTTTCAGACATTCTTTTGGAAAAGAGTCTTCCTTCACACAAACACTAATCATTGTTGATAAGTTCACAGATGTTAGTAGGAGAGGAGAATCACAAAATAAAGAAAGTAGGCAAAGAGATGTTGATGTATACCTCGATTCACAAAAACAATAACTAAAGAGAGCCATTTACCGATGGTCGATTGGGTGTCGCTGGTCAGGGACGGCAGGGAGGGCTTCAATTCAGATTGGCTTGAGTCCTATTCTTCCTGATTGTCATCTTTTCTTTGTTTTTACTTTCATTGCTGCGATTTATTTTTTTCTCTGTTTTTGGCTAAGCATCTCGCTAAGCCTTCCTGTTTTTGTTCTCTATTTATATATTGCAGTTAACCGATAAAAAAATATAACTAAAGAGATGGCATTCAACCATCATCAAGAATTTAAAACCCTAAAATAGGGAGAAAGCACATTCAACCGTCAAAACCAACTTTTCTTTCACTTTCGTCATCATTTCCATTACGTTATCCCATCCAACTGAGGTTGGCACACGGCTTCACAGTTTGTCTTATCAATAATGTTATTGACGGGTCAACCAGACGCTAACCCTACTATTTCTTCATCCGGACTTGGAACCTGGAGTGGCTAAGTGAACCGAGGGCATTACCGAAGAGCATATTGCGCAATATATGTTAGGGCGACCGATCGAACCATCATATGGACCAACTCCGAAACCAACAATGGGACAATCATCGGGCTAACAGGGGACCATCGTTGGGACCATCATAGGATCATTGCAGTGATGAGCCATAAGGCACTGCAGTACTTGGGAAGTTAAGGCAAAAATCCAGCCACGGGCTATGACGAGGTAGCAGAAGAACACTGAGGGACATCGAGGGACACCAAGTTATTGTAATGATCTATCCCCTTCGCTAATCCATTTGATTAAAAGTGCTTCTTCTATAATAAAATGGAAACGGAACCTACATGATGAGTCCTAGACTAATTCAACAACAATTATTTGCATGAAACAAACCTCTCGTTGTCTCGTATTGTCTTTCTTCCTAACTATTTAATTCCCTACTTAATCCATATCACCCAGCCAACTCTTAGCAAATAAAAGTTTTAGGAGTCACTTGTCACAAATTCCTTATCCTACGAGATTTCTCGTGATAGAGAAATCCCACCCTCTTCGTTATTTCATCATGTGGCACTACGTAACCAATTATTATAGACTCCTGAAATTTTCAGGCCTCCTAGTTAAAATAGGAGACTTAAACTAAAGAAATAATTAAATAATAAAGTAAAACTGAATTGGTCAGCATCCAATTGCAAATTGGGATTCTTGGAATTCTCTTTCTTGCCTCTTAAGTGGTCATCTGATCTGATCAAGTAATCACGAGGTTGCTAAATAAGATTTATTAATAAATGTGCACTAAATCTGTCTAATGAACATGAGCTTCTTTCGATAGTCAATTTGATTCCCAGTCCAGGACATTATGTTGCAGCAGGTAGGCCTCTCAATGGACCAGGCTGGCCTAGATTTTGGCCCGGACCCGGCCCGGAAATAGCAGTCTTTTTGGGTGTGTAAGCCCAGCCTGGACCCAACCCAGGCTAAGCATGATCCGGCCCGGGTTAAACCGGGTCAGGTGGGCTTGGACTAGGTACCCCAATAATTCGTATATATATATATATATATATATATATATATAGGGAGACGGTTCCGTCCTCCATGAGAGGGCGGTCACCATCCTCCAAGGTCCACGTGGAGGGATAGATGGCACCCAAAACAATCTTTGGTTGCCACATAGAGCACTGGTGGAAGGTTTAGATCAATTTTAAAAAGAGAAATTAAAAAAAAAAACTTTTTAAAAGCATAAGTCAATGTTTGACTAGTTTCAATGGTCTACATTTCACGGCTCAAAAAACATATGGTGGAGATGAGTTTTCAAAATTATATATTTTTTTAAATGATCTAAGCAATGCACCTAAGGTCCATGTGGCATTGAAACAATGTTTTGGATGTCACGTGGACCTCCACCTAGAACACTGTCCTCCCATGGAGGACAAACACCTTTTCCATATATATATATATATATATATATATATATATATATATATATATATATATCTGAAATTATTTATAATAATCCCATAGTTACAATGAGTTTTAACTAAAGGGTATTTTACTGAAATGCCTTTGAATAAATCGTTGAACGGTTTAATCTTTGGGGCATTTTTTAGTAAAATGACACCAAAGCTACTAAGCCTACTAGAAAAAACCAAACTCCCATCTTCCTAAAGGCGTTTATTTATACAAAAAAAAAAATGCTTAAAAATTGCTAATGAGCTTTTGATTTATACAGAAGAAAATTTTATTTAATAAAAAAAAATAGCTAAAAGAATTTGAATAAAAACATTTTTAGCTTAAAAAAGCCTGCAATCCGACTGGGACCCGGCCCTGCCTGCCACGCCGGGATTGGGCTGAGTACCTCTAGGCCCAGGTTAGGGCCAGGCTGAAAAAAACCCTCACCCGTCCCGGGCAGGACTAGACCAGGTTTAACACCAACCTGGCCCATTGCGAGCCTAGCATTAGGTCTGATTATAGACCCCTGTTAGTAGAATTAAATAGCAGGTTCTTAAGGCTTCTTCTGGGCCTCCTTCCTGTTGACACTATCCCACAGCGACCACTTTTCAGCATTCTTCAGAGCTTCTTCTCCCTTGTTTCAGCCATTTTTGTCTGCAACTCCCTTTTTCTTCTCTGGACCGTAAATTATTTCTTAAAAAACAGCACAAAAATTCCTTCAACTGCAGCCATAAGCCTTTTTCAATCCCTGTGTCCAGCCCCAGCTGTCATCAGATTTAAAGAACTTTTCACACCCACTCTCTGTTGGAAAACCCATATTTAGGTATGTTGTAACCTCATTACGACCACCTGATAGCCTGTAACATGGTTCTTAATTGCATTCAGACAACCCCTTTTCTTCTCTATCCCGTTTCTTCTTTCTCTTGTCAATATCTTTCTTCTTTGAAATCTGATTAGCATCATTCTCCATCTATATTTTTTCAATCTATTGCCTGATACATGCATTATGATATGGTCTCGAACTATTGGTGGACATCAAACAGAAATACCTTGTCAAAAACTCCTCGTCTCCCCAACCCCCTTCCTACATATCTTTTTTTTATCAGCAACGAAAGAAATGCATTAAAAAAGCAAAAAAAAAGTACAAAAAATCATACCTTTGCAGGTAGTAAGACACTACCCTAAAGACAAAAAACCCAAAAATATGACCCACTTTACCATCATCCAAGACAAGATCTTCCTCGATCCAATTTTACCTTCATCATAGGCAGGCGGTTTATCCCAATCAACAAAATCTTCTATATGGGTGTATTACAAGAGAACTATCATTCTACCTCTTCTTCATGGTCTTCAAACTCCTTTTTTAGCTCAAGATTAAAAGCCAAATGAAAGTAAGTGTGCTCATGTCCAACCCTCTTTCGGAATTGAAAAAAAATCAGTATATAGGTAGTCAAATGCACTAGGGATATGTGGTGCACTAGGACTCTAAAATGTCTAGGCAATGAGGTGCACACCTAGGTGCGTCTCATTCTGTGAAGCGCCATTTTTTATCTTTTTTTTTTATAAATGTATTTGTAAATAATAAGTTATAATAAATTAAAAAACTGACACTAATTTAATAACATGACACAATTACGAGCATGCAAATTTTCAATTCGAACCAACTTAAGTGGGGGAAAAAACCCTCTTGGCCTCTTTGATTTTCTCCAAAACCCTCTCTGATTTTATTTATTTATTTAAAAAAAAAAACTTTAATCTCTCATACAGCGCCAACACATACATCCACCGGATATAGCAGCTCTCTTACGATGATTGAAGTTATAATAAATTAAAAAACTGACAGTAATTTAATAACATGACACAATTACGAACATGCAAATTTTTCAATTCGAACCAACTTAAGTGGGGAAAAAAACCCTCTTGGCCTCTTTGATTTTCTCCAAAACCCTCTCTGATTTTATTTATTCATTTAGAAAAAAAAAAAACTTTAATCTCTCATACAGCACCAACAAATACATCCACCGGATATAGCAGCTCTCTTACGATGATTGAAGACGAAAAATCAGTTTAATAATAGCATTTAGTTTAGGGTTTTTTTAAGGGAGAAAAATCAGTTTTATAATAGCATTTGGTTTAGGGTTTTTACAAAAAGAAAAAAAAAAACAAAATGCTTGAAATAGTTTTGGGAGGTTATGTAATCCTCTCCTAAGTTTCCAATGCTTATCGGGGAGTGTAAGACCCAAATAGCCTTGAAGTCCTGGACGAAAGTGCTATTTGAAGGAACTTCCGTCCATCAGTGCAGGCACATCTAGCCTAGCCAAGGACGGGCAATCAGGCATGCACCTCATTGCCTACATTCGCCTCAAGCCAGGCGACAGGCAGGGGGTACACACTCCATGTCTCATCTCACCTAGGCATACTTTTTAACTACCATTATCAGTATACTGGAAAATTCCTTAATGTTCCATCCATTAGGTTTCTTAATCACTCAAAAACTGGGATTCCTAAATCAATTGGTCGTCTCAATCTTTTGAAGTTCCTTCATGGTCAATAAATATTTGGCACCAATCCCTCGGGCATTGCAAGGACTTCGTTCTTGCCTTGCCATTGCAAATTGTAGCTCATGATCTAATCATAGTTGTTAAATCAATTGCAACTGATGAACCATATAATAACTCAATCCTTCAAAATGGCACTTACCCATACTACCCAATATTTTAGTTAGGGATGTTTCCACAACTTAGATACCTCTAATACGTACTGAGTATTTATCTAATACTCAGTATTGTTATATACCTCTTGGCGAGACGCCTTGGCGGAATGACGTGAAACAAAAGATTACTTGAAAAATATTTATAAATAAATAAGAAAACATAGGAAAAAATGGGAAAAAAATACAAATCTGTGTGATCACAGATTTGTGTGAACCATGAATAACAGACGGTGATCACAGAACAATTTAAGACAATCAAAACAGTAAAAAAAAAAAAAATGTTCACCCAGAGCACAGATTTTCCATCATTAATCACAAATCTGTGTATTTTCAGGTATCTATGTTCAAATATATGAACTTAAGACAAAAATAAATGAATAAATGAATATATATATATATACAAAAGTTTATATCCAGTGCGCAGATCTATGACTAACAACAAGACAAGTTACAGTCTAATCAGGCTCAGCTCTAGCTCCGCGCTAACATTCAAAACCTAAGCTCTATCTCAGCTCTAGGCTCTTAGAGCCTAAAACTTCCTGGCTCTACCTAGGGCCGGCTCTGTCGAGTTCGAGGTAGAGTAAATATTATTATAAATATTTCCTGTTATTATTTATTTCTGTTTTATCTATATTTAAGAGTTTACACTTATAGTCTCACAAAAATTAAATATCTCTAAGTAGTTGACACTTCTTTCTTTCATTTGTATATATAGACGTGCATATAAATATTAAATATATGATTTGTATATATAGACGTGTATATAAATATTAAATATATGATTTACATATATTGAGTCGAGTTAGAGTAGAGCCAAGGTCAGCTCTAACTCAGTTCTACCATTCAAAACCTAAGCTCTAGATCAGCTCTAAAACTTCTGGGCTCTAGCTCGGCAAACCTAAGCTCCAGATCAGCTCTAAAACTTCTGGGCTCTATGGTTGTGCAAAAAACCGACCGAAATTTCGGTTCGGTTTCAAAAAATAGAAACCGATAGTTATCGATTCGGTTTCGATTTTAACGTTAAAAAACTGAAACCAAACCAATAAGAAACCAATAGTGGTGTATATAGGGATTATAGTATGTCTATGTTTGAGTTTGATGGTGTGTGAGGCTTATTGTAGAAAGCAAACTGCTGCTGCTTTAGTTTGTTAATCACCAAAAATCTTAAAATCAGTTGATTCATAGGAGTTTGCAAAAACAGTTTGTATAAATTGGTTCGGTTTGTATAAATTTGACAAAACTCTAAGCCGAAACCAAAAAAACCGATTCGATTCGATTAAATGCTACAAATAAAAAAAAGTTAAAAAAATGAGATTTAGAAACTGAAAACCGACCGAACCGATAACTATCGGTTCGGTTTCGGTTTCATAAAATAGAAACCGATAGTTATCGGTTCGATTTCGGTTTTGCATGAAAACCAACCCGAACCGACCCGATAACACCCCTACTGAAACCGAACCAATTTATACAAACTGTTTCATTCTATTTTTTTTTCTATTATTTTGTTAGTTATTTATTTCTTTCTTTCTACTGCTATCTTTTAAACTTTGTATTTATATCTAAGTAGTTAGCAGTTCTAGTCTTCCAAAAATCAAATATATCAAGTAGTTGACACTTCTTTCTCCCCTCGGTATATATAAACGTGTAAATAAAAATCAAAATCTAACTTATACATATTTTATATTTAGCTGAGTTAGATTTGAGCCAAGGTCAGCTCTAGCTCGGCTCCACCATACAAAACCTAAGCTCTAGCTCAGCCTAGGCTCTCGAGCCTAAAACTTCTGGGCCATAGCTCCGTTTTGTCGAGCTCGAGTCGGGCTCAAGCCGGAGTACATATTATTATAAATTTTTCTGTTATTATTCTTTATTCTCTATTTATTTATTTCTTTTGTTGCCTTTTAAACTCTCTGTATCAATATCTAAATATTTAACACTACTACTCTTTCAAAAATTAAATATATCTTAGTTGACACTTCCTTCATTTGTACTTATAAATGTATACATAGCGAAGTAGTTAAGGCGGTGTGGCGAGGTCATGACGAAAATGCTCGCTACGCCATGTCAAGGCTATGGCGAGCGAGCATTTAAAAAAAAAAGAAAAAAAAATTATATTTTTTATTTTATTTATTAAAAATCATTAGTATTTTATTTTTTTTATAGAGAAAATTTTCAAGTACTCAGACATCATTCTTTGATTCTAATATTGAAGATTTCATGTTCTAAGAATATTTATCAATAAATATAAATACTTATGGAATATCAACAAATTTGCAGCATGGCAAGTATAAATATATATGTGAAATATCAACAAATAGGGAACATCAAGAATTTTGTAAAATCGGCAAGTATAGATATATATATTAAATATTAATGAATATAAAATATTAAAAATATGAAATATCAACAAATTTAGAACATTAAAAATATGAAATATCAAGTACACATACTATAGTGCCGCCAACGTTGAGGTGCCATCGACCGGTAGCCTGATGAGGTGTCATCAACATTGTTGTTTGTAGCTGCCGTAATGAGAGAGAGAGGGGGGAGAGAGAGAGAGAAAGAGAGTTGAAGTTTTTGCAACTTATAAGTTACGGTTTTGTAACTTATAAGTTATATAATAATTTTATTACTTGTAAGTATTATAAGTTACAGCAATGGCGATGCTATGGTGTCGCTATTTAGTCATTCTCGCTATTTGGTTGTATATGGCGTTTTCCATCGCAATTTGCCATGGCGAGGCCATAGCATCGCCTTAACAACTATGGTATATAGAAAGTAAAATATATAAATTATATACGTTGAGTCGAAGCGAGCTTCAAGTGCCTTAGCTCTGACTTGGCGTGATATTACTCGAGCTTCAGGTGCCCTCGCTCAGTTTGGCTCGCGTGCCAAGCTGAAGACTCTAAAAAGCTAGCTCAGCACTTTGAAAGCCCTACACAAATCTGTTGTGATCACTAATCACAGATTAGTTTAAGACAAAATTCAGATCTGTAAGCACGGATTTGTGATCACGAATCAGCGATTCACAGATGTGTGAATCACAAGCTTGTGTTTTTTCACAAAACAGTTTAAGACAAAAAAAAATGTTTGCTATTCAAAAAAAAATTCAGATCCATAGCACGAATTGTTCATCAGAGCACAAATCTGTCATTCGCTACCTGCGAATCACAGCTCTCTGATGACCAATGATTGCATTTGTAGAATATGATCATATTTCCTAAGGGAAAAAAACAGTTTCTGAAAAATATAAAACACTAATAGAAAAGAGGAACATAGTTGAAGAACAAATAAATCATCCAAACCATGGTAAATAATAAAACTATATGACAAAAAGAAGAGCTCTCTATCTCTAGTTAAAGTATATTCTCTATGAAAAAATATTGGGAAAAACGAAGAATCCAATAATGTCTTCACTTTTCTCGCAAGATGTGTATTAGCTGGCACGTCTCCAACATCCAGTGTCAAACCTCAAGAAGAAGAACAAAGAATATGGCTCTCATGGAAAATTTTCTCACTTTTTATTTATTTTCTGACTTTTCTGTAAAATGGTATTTAGAGAATCACGAGACGCACATGTATTTCGAGTTGTCTCAGTCGCCAAAATGTATCAGCTTTGGCAGAGATTGGGTCAAAACTAGTATGATTGGGTACCCCAATCAGAGACGTACTTTTTGTCTCGGAGGGATCTGGATCATGAAACACCTTATCCAAAACATTTTGCTTTGGATGAAATTTTAAACCATTTGTGTCATTTTGACTCAAGAACCAACCACAGAATCCACGATTTCATAAGACTCCTAACCACCTAAATTATCAACAATAGTTAGAATATCATGAAAGATAAACATGATAACCATGGTGCGAAGGAATCATCCCACATCATTCCATGTTCACTATCTTAAAATAAAAAACTCTTAATTAAGGCCCTCCTAGTAATGAAAAATGCTTATCTAGGTAAATAAAAATAGAAGAGCTGTTATACAATTGTACTGAGCACCACATGATGCTCAACTTTTTCTTTTTCAAAACCAGTGGGCTCTGCTATTGCGAGAAAAAGAGGAAGCCCCATATGGTGCTCAAACATTATACAGTTAAAAGTACATTTCCAGTCACCTGGTTCTGTATACCCAAGGCCTTTAGCGGCCTGAACAACTTGGCTGAAGGACTTTCCATCTTCTAATTCACTCATTACATAACCTAGGGTACCTAACACAAATACCAAATAGCCGTCAGAACAAATGCAAAAGTTGCCTTTTATGAAAATGAAAGCATAATGAAGAAATAATCTTTGACAATGTTATCCATACAGATGTATTCAACAAAGTGGTACCACTTAAACTCCCAATAATACGATGGATGGAGTCCCCAGAGGTAATCATACGGGTTAAGGAAGTTATCACAGGAAGGCCAGCTCCAACCTAGCAAGAGAAGTAAACCTCCTAGTGAAGTAGATTTAGCATTTGCACTACAGATAAACGTTGCAATTGACTATTGGAAATGAAAATGAATAGAATGTTGCAACCATTTGAAGCACATGCAATTGTAAATTATGATCATATCATATTTTCAAAAAATCCAGAAAAGTATATTATCCATCATCTACAATTTAGCGTGCAATCATCAATAAGCTCTAATTCAAAATACAAGCCACAAAAGGGAAAGAATAACCCACCAATTTAGAGATCTTAGTGGTTTAAAAGTAAACCTGTGGATAATGTCAAAAGTGATAGCATATTGAAGTCTAGAAAATAGCTACCAGAAATGTGCAGCAGGGGAAGGTACGCAGTCACTGAAAAAAGTTTCCAATAAACTTAATTTTGCCTGTTTTATTGGGTCACCCTAAATTTCCTCTTATGTACTCATTCCTAACCTTCTTGTTACTCCGTCCATCTCGTTGCATGATAATATCAAGAGTCCAAAAGGTCGCTTAAGACCTCTTTCGCAAACCCTTTATAAAAAAATACTCATGGCCAACTGAGATTGAAACAAACGTGTTAGGCTTCCCCTTCTCAAATTCATCTCTCCTTGTTTTTTATTCTTGTCTCACATTCTTCCATAACTTTTTGTTCCTTTTAAAATTAGAAAACAAGAAAGCAATAATTTAGGTTTTAGGTACTATCGGTAGATTAAGTAACGTTCTAGAAACCAAATCAAGTTTAAGTTTTAATTTTAAATAGACATAATTTACGATTTAGAGTTTCCATGTATATACATAAAGCATTATAATTTTTACTTCTGACATAAAACTTTATTAAAAATTAACTTATGAAAGATTCATGGTTTCAGAAGTTTTACTTCCGATATAAATTTTTATTAAGAATTAACTTGAAAATATGCAAACTTTTGGGAATTTTTTGCCGATTCTAGGAAATCGATGTCGGAGGTCAAGAAACAAGTTTCACAGAAAATAGGCCATGGGTTTCTGGAAAATAGGAAGCGGGTTTCTACCAATAGTCCAATACCAAATACAATGTTGCAGGGGCAGCAATGAAACTCAAAAACAAGTTTCATGATAACTATGAGATAGAATACAAAAGATAGATTGGATTTGATTCAGTGATTCTAGGGATAGGCACTTATAGTTGCATTGCAGAGCAGAATTAAAGGTATAACTTTGCAAGGGGGTGGGTATGATATTCAAAAAGTAAGATTCATGTTAATTATGGTATAGGATACAAAATATAGATAATAATTTTTAGAAAGCTAGACAATTGTAGTGAATAATTAAAGGCAGGGGTATCAAATTCAGAGTTGTAGAAAAGACTGAAGATACTTTATATCCAAACTCATGAGTCACTTAGTTCTCAGGTAATCAATCAAATATTGGATGGGCAATTGGCTCTTAAAGAATAGAAGAAAGGTTGAAAAAAAGAACATTCTGCACTGCTGCACGGTGACGTCTCTTTGGAATTTCTTCCCGGCAGAATCGGGAGCAGTTGGATGTATGCATCGAATGTGTAAAGAGGTGCTGGCTGAGAACATGTTTTCTGGTGGTGTCCAGAATTTGGACATCAAGGCTTCTGTGCTCCCCATTGCCATATTCTGGGTAATCTGGAATAAAATAAACTGGAGAATTTTTTAAGGTCGTCAACAATCTGTCCCGGAGCTGATCTCGACTATAATTTCCTGCCAATCTGCCTGGTTCGTGGCTGCAACGAGAGGGGGGCCAGACCAGGGACTGGGATCTTTTGGGACTTTTTCCCTCTTCTTGTAGCTGCCTAGTGATTTTCTTTGGTCATTCGATGACCTCTCCTTTCTTCCCTCTTTCCTTTTGTTTTCTTTCGTTTTCTGGGTTCCTTGTGAACCCCCTAAGCTCCTCGCTTGGTGGACTTTTTTTTCCTCAGTGAAAGTCATCTTTATCGATATGAAAGAAAAAAAAAACATTCTCTCATTGGTGATCACCGCCAAGAATGGGATTGTTTCAGAAGTCAGAAAGAGTACATAAGTGAAAATTTGGAAGTGGCACTTATAAAGGAAAGAAACGGAATATCGCTTGAGGTGGTTTGGACATGTTAATCGGAGGCCAGAAGCAGACCTTGTACAAAGGGTTGCAATGCTACAAGCACAAGGAAGTAGGAGAAAAAGGAAGGCCACTGAAGACCTGGAGGGAAGCCGTGAGAAGGGATATGAAGGATTGCGAAGTTATAGACAGTTTTGCTCGGACCAAAAGCTAGTGGAGAAATAGGACTTGCAAAAACCGACCCCAAATAGATGTGATATGGCTGTGATTATGATGATGAAGATGTTGAAGTACAAATCATAAGAACAAGTTTCATGGTAACTATACTACGAATCATAAGAACAAGTTTCATGGTAACTATGGTATAGTTTGACTTTCTAAAGGAGCTATTATAGTTGAATTGCAATGCGGAGTTAGAGGTATGACACACAACCTTCATCCAATTTAATTTACTACTTGCTCAACATTATGGAGAGTAAGAATTGAAATTTGAAAGAACAGGCTGGTAAGCCCAACCAACTTTCAAAGCACTATGGCTTGAAAGAGTTCTGATTACATGCTCTCCCAAATGTCATAAAACTACTAATACAGGGTAATGTGCATGAATCCAATTCTAGGATTAGTATTGCCTCAGAACATTCTTCTCAAGAATGGCATTACAGTACTTATTCTAAGAAAAGCAAAAGCAATGTCAGCCAGTAACATGTATATATGTATATATAGGGTGATGATGCACTGACTTGAGTCACCAAGTGACTCGAGCATCCCAGCAATACACTTGCAGGTCAACGCGCAACATGTATGGTGAGATGACTCGAGTCACAGGTGACTCTCGTCATATGCCAATTTCCCGCATGTGTGTGTGTGTGTGTGTGTGTGTGTATATATATATATATATATATATATATATATATATATATATATATATTGTAGAATTATGTAATACATTAGTGGATGTGTTAGTAATAATGTTGGGTGTGTGTGTGTGTTGTAAGTCACTATTACTTACCAGTTTTTCGTTCTTTTATATCCTCGTGATTCGTGATGTAACAGATTGTGTAAATACAGGGAATGCATCGGGATGTATTACACAACACAACCCTAATTTTCTCCATCTCTCTTCTTCTCCTCCTTTCTCATTTTCTTCCTCATCTAAGCCTAACCTTAAATCCATAATCTTATAATGAACACGGGAATACAGACATATCATAGAACTGGAAAGGAAGGAACAACCCAAAAATCCAGGAATCAGAGGAAGAACGAGACAAAATTGAAAATTGGGACAGATTTTGAATATCAAAGCCTTTCATCTACAGCAGATTCTAGAACAGATTCAGGAACAAAAGCAGATTGAGAAAGGTAAACGATCACAGGCAGAATTCACAAAATCACAATACAATCTCGCACCAAAAAAGCCGGCATGTAGCGTATTCTACGGAGTCCCCTCGGCTTTATCTGTGCTCTCCCTTCCTTATCGTTCCCCACGAGTTGCCTTGGTATCAAAGCAGGAGATCCATACTGAAGAACATGAAAAAAGTTGTTGACGTCATCCTTTAGCGGTTGATGTCACACTGATGTCAGCATCGTTGGAATCATCTTGGAATCAGATTCTGGTCAGATGGTTTTGATCGGTTTCTTATTCCGGTCAACTTCCCCTTCTTCAGCATTGCTGCTCGACCACTGGAACACCAAGATTCTCAGTCATCTTCTACACAGCTCCAACCATTCGTCATCTTCAACCTCTGCACCAGATCTGCAGGGAATTTGCAGAGCACCTCGTCCCTGATATCCACCCACCAGATCGCCACCAGAACTCACCGGAAACTGCAGCCTCACCAAAGCCCATCAGAAACCTGTCAAGAGACAGAGAAACCTCCAGATCTGATTCAAACAATCTCAGATTCACTCCTAGAGGTATTTTAAATGCATTAGAGGGCTTATTTCATGTTTTATTCATTGATTTATGTTGCTGCAGTCCCTGAGACTCGCTGAAAGTGTTGTAAGGGTGACTGAAACTTGCCGGAATGTTGTGAAAATTCTGATTCCGGCAGTTTTTAATATCACCGGTGTTTGAATTCAGTTTTCGTCTTATGTATAGACTGAAAAGTGATGGATATGGCTGCAATTAGCGTGGGTTTTGTTGGGAGTAGTAAGTTGTTGATTGCTGTGGTTGTTTGAGCCATGTGGCTGTGTGATGGTGGAAGAAAGGGTACATATCCCTTTGTGTATGTGGAGAAGGTGGTTGTAGAACCCCCTATTGTGTGATTGAAGCATCTTTGCTGTGATGGACTCCGAAGCTGTTGCGGGCATCAAATCACCACCATCAAGTTTGATGGAAAGTACTTGCCATGGTCTCGGTTCACGTACGTGCATTTGGGGGCCAAGAAAATATTGGGTTACATCAATGGCACTGTGGCCAAACCAGCAGCTACAAAACCCACTTATGGTGATTGAGAATCCGAGAAGTGGTATGTGCTGACCCTATTGTTGCATTCCATGCAACCAGAGATCAGTCAACCATTTATGAACTTGCCCACAACCAAGGATTTATGTGAAGCTATTCATGAAGCCTGTTCTCAGCAGCAGAATTTGGCTAAGATGTTTCAATTTAGTGACAAGATTAGCAATCTCCATCAGGGAGAGAGGTCCTTGAGTGACTACTACACCCAGATGAGGTCTCCTTGGGATGAGTTGGCACTGTACCAGGAAATTGAATGTGCAGTCCATGTATTGGCAAGGCTCACAAGGCAGTTGAGAGAAAGAAAGTGCTTGATTTGTTGAGGGTTGTGAACCCTGAGTATGAAGCCATCGGAGCTAACATTTTGGGCAGAGAGGAGTATCCTCCCCTTGGTACTGTGTTTGTGTCGCTTCAACATGAGTGTCGTAGGAAGTTTATGCATGTTGGCCCTATGAGTGGTGTCCCTAGGAGATCTGATCTCCCCTCTTTCTCTGATTTTTGTACAGGAGGAGGGAGTTTTGGAGGTCGTGGTGGTAGAGGAGGGCGAGGTGAACTTTCTAGAGAAGAGAGGGACAAGCTCAAGCGCACCCATTGTGGAAGGGGCACCTCATTGACACTTTTTGGGATCCTCATGGCAAGCCAAAGTTTCCTCCAGGTGCACATGCACATGGGTCAAAATCTCGGAAATCCGACACATATAGTCCAGGCCTCCTCGATGAAACGTATCATTGAACAGGCCGATACATTGATTCGAAGTATCGGACAGCTTTTTTGTGTTTTTTTTTAATGCCTAAAATGATGATGATGATGATACCTTAACGTTAGCTTGCTTTTATTAACCTTTTTGTACGTGAATTTCTCATAATAATATGTGCAAATCTTTCAGTTCACTAAACTCACATACACAATAGAATTTTCTCCTATGAGCAACGAAATTTCATTAAATAAAAAAACGGTGAACAAAGGATGAGCTGGCCAAAAGAAAGAAAGTAGTACATTAAACTAATTATATGGGTATAGCCAGCTATGAAGTTGATTGAATTTAAAAAAGAAAACCATGCTGCATTGAAACTACAAAACAAAAGGAAAGCAAATATTTCCATGTCATCCCTCATATAAATAGAAGCCTCTGCATTATATACCTTTATGGCTCGTTCTACAAAGATTGAATTAATATTAATCAACAAATTTTGATAAAAAACAACATATATATATATATATGTGTGTGTGTGTGTGTGTGTGTATACATATATCAACAAGGGAGTCATAAACTTCAACATCAGATTTCTACTACTCAAGGTGGAACTAGAATCTTAATATCATGCTTCCCTAGTACTTGAACAGAAGCTAAGAGCACAAGCTACATGAAGAAACAATCACACTTACAGTCGACTCATATCGAATGCCACGCCAGTGTGATACTAGTTTCTCATAATCCTCCTGCAGGGAATGAACTAAAAGGTTCACGGATAAATCATAAGCCATACAGTTCCTTAGAATGCTATATATATATATATATATATATATATATATACACGCACACACACACCACCCTATTACAGATTGGGACATGACCACTCAACTTTTAGGCCACATGGCACATTTTTTGAGCAATCCAAGTCATCAAAGCGGTAACTCATATTGAGAGCTACTAGGAGCCCAAAATACATTCGTTGAGAGATTTGAACCATCTGATGTACACTAATATGGATGGTTTTGCATTCTTTTAACAGTATCAACATTAAAGTGCACCAATTGGAAGGTTCCACTCCTCTCATTGGCTGAGATATGCCGATGATAGGCAGCTAGTTGGACCACTTGGAATGATCACATATGTACACCACATGGCATAAATTGGGCTGTCATGGACCTATCTATGTACATGTTGTCTCCCTCCATCCCTCATTCCCTCCCTCGCACAACAGTGACTATGCGTTAGAATGCTAGATCATGTGTCACGCGGCACGTGATCGCGAGTTATACCCATCTTCTAAGGGTTCTTCCAGCCCCTTAGGGTTTTAGAAAAAGAATTTTATGTTCTGGACAATTTTTCCCCTCAAAACACAAGTCAAAGTTTTCCATCCGCCGCCTGAACCTAGTGCACTGGTGACGGGAATGCCACATACATGGACATCGAATTCGGACCACATCAGTTTTACCGGCATCGGAAGAAGCGTGTAGGAAGCCTGGATACCGTAGCTTCAAAGGAGAAAAGATGATTGTCATAACACCATAGCGCTTCTGTAATGAACGGCAGCTACATTGT
The DNA here is from genome assembly GCA_021018995.1 of Chloranthus sessilifolius. Classification (NCBI taxonomy): domain Eukaryota; kingdom Viridiplantae; phylum Streptophyta; class Magnoliopsida; order Chloranthales; family Chloranthaceae; genus Chloranthus; species Chloranthus sessilifolius. The sequence goes on along the minus strand of CM037584.1, from coordinate 49,107,963 downwards.
CAGCGTATTGTCACATCACAACCACCACAGCACGCCGTTGACGACGATTTCAACCGACTTCTAGCACGAAAATTAATGTGGAAAGCTTCCTTTTCAGTGTTTTACTAGTATTAGGATTTTTATTTCGAGTTTAATTATTGGTGGCCTATATATAGAGGTTTGTAAACACTTTTTATTTAGTTGATTGAATATTTGAATGCATTATTGCTTGAGTATTCTTTGCCTGAGATGAGTTTGGTGTGAGACCAAGGGAGTGATTCTCATCTATTATCTTTTGATCTTTTATTGTCGTTGCTCTATATTTTCTCTGTTAATCGATTACCCATATTGAATCCATAATCCAAAACTCAAAACCTATTTCCATCAAAAACCTTAGTTTTCATACGAGCCATCAAACCTAACAAATTCTACAATCCTAGTTCGAACCCGTGAATCTACATCGGATCAAAGACGAGCGCCTAAGCTTGGAAAAGCTAGAGTCCTATCTCTACGCCCGATCCCGCATCAAATCTAACGGGACTTGCACATCGGATTGGATATCCTATTCGGATCTCACGTGATTTACCTACCGAAATTCTACGAACCCAAAGGTATCGTGATAGTTTTGAGATTACTCTTGAATTAATTTTATTTAATTTCGGCAAATCGCATTAAAAATCATATTCACGCATTTTAGGGTTCCCGTCCCGCGTCAGTTTTGATATTAGAGCCCTAGGTTTTCTAGGTTAGGGCATCTTTGCTTGTCATATTTATTTTATTACATTGTTTTCTTTTGTGAGTCCATATTGTATTCCATATTAGAACCCTAATAGACCTTTGTGATCACCATGGCTTCGGATAAGGTTCTTAATACCCTTAAAGCTATGCAAGAAGAATTAGGTGCAATTAATGCACGTATGAATACCATAGAGCAAGCCCAAACATCCTTAGGAATTTCTAATGGCCGATTACGTGATCGAATCAACTGATTCGAAGCAGAAGATGAATTTCACAATCAACGCCAAGAGCGTGAAGGTCCTCACTTTGAACGCGATGGTCGCCAAGACATTTGGAACCGGAACCGTAGGGATCATCGTAGAGATGACTATGACCCCGAGGTTCAACTCCTCAAGAATGTCCGAGTTGAGATTCCGACTTTCGATGGAAGAATGGACCCTACCGTCTTCCTCGATTGGCTTTTCGACATGGACCAACACTTTGATTGGTATGCCATGAATGACGACCGTTGTGTCAAACTCGCAAAAATGAAATTGGTTGGTCAAGCTCAACTTTTCTGACTCAATGTCGAGCGCATCAGGGTGAATGCGGGTTGTCCTTTCATTATCCGTTGGGAAGACATGAAGGAACAACTTACTGAGAAGTATGTTCCTTTATCAATGCACCAACGCCTTGTCGACCAGTGGCAAAATTTACGCCAAGGTGGTATGCCCGTTACCGATTATATTGCTAAATTCGAAGAATTCATGATGAGGGCCAAAGTATCGGAAGATCCTGAAATCACCCTCTCTAGATTCCGCACTGGATTGCGACTTGAATTGCAAAAAGAGTTGATTTCTCACCCCGTAGAAACTCTTGAAAGATGTTATGCCTTTGTGCAAGATCTTTAACGATATTTAAAAACTGCGGTGGTGAAGAGGACCGAGACACAATATAGTGGTTAACGATCCGGTGAGGGACGATTTAATCCTCCTCCCAAGCCTACACAACCTGTCCCTACCAATACGAAGTTTGAAAAGGGAAAAGGTGTAGTTGGAGAATCCTCAAGGGGTAACTCTCAAGTTAAGTGCTATAAATGTCATGGGATGGGACACTTTGCCGCCCAATGCCCTACAAAAGACTCCCAAAAACTCTTCATTGAGGGAGAGGAGGATAATGATGAGATAGTGATTGAAGAAGTATTTGAGCCGGGTAGCACACCCAGTGATGAGGAGGGTGATGCTATTGGTCATGCTTTAGTTGTGAGGTGTGCCCTTGCACAGCCTCAACGAGATAAAAAGGATGACTGGCAAAGGGAGAACATCTTCTACACCTTTGCCAGATTTGGTGAAAAGAATTGTAGAGTCATCGTGGATAGCGGTAGTTGCACTAGCGTAATATCAACTCATGATGTACGCCGCTTGGGGCTTCCACCTGAAGCCCACCCGAGACCTTATAAAGTCGCATTGCTCGACTCTTCATCCATTCCCGTGTCGAAAAGGTGTCGTGTACCGATTCAGTTAGGTTCTTATTCAGACACCTTATGGTGTGATGTGGTGCCAATGGATGTGGGCTACATCATTTTGGGAAGGTCGTAGCTCTATGACATGGACGTGACTCTTTCTGATCGATCAAACATGTACGTTCATGCATAAGGGCAAGAAGATTACTCTACATCCTTTGCCTCCCAAAACACCATCGACCAACAAAGTCGAAAAGAATGGCAGTCTTCTAAAGCCATTAATATTGTGAGCCCTTCTGAATTCGAGAAAACATCGTTAGATGAGAGTGTGGTGTACGTAGTTGTCACCGTAGAGAGTGCTCTCGATTTGGTGAGCAAGTGTCCCAAAGAGGTTGAGCCGATTCTGAAAGAGTTTACGGATGTCTTCCCTGAAGACTTACCAAACGAACTCCCTCCCCTGCTTGATATCCAACCCGCAATAGACTTGGTTCCCGGATCTACCTTACCGAACCTGCCCCACTATAGGTTGAATCCGGTTGAGCACACCGAGTTGACTCGGCAAGTCAATGAGCTCCTTCAGAAGGGGTTCATCCAAGAGAGCATGAGCCCGTGTGTCGTACCTGCCCTACTCACTCCTAAAAAAGATGGTACGTGGCGCATGTGTGTGGATAGCCGTGCAATCAATAAGATTATTGTTAAGTATCGATTTCTCATACCAAGACTCGATGACATGCTCGATATGATGGTTGGTGCCACTATCTTTTCAAAGATAGACCTTAAGAGTGGCTACCATCAAGTCCGCATCCGCCCCGATGATGAGTGGAAAACCGCCTTTAAGAGTAAGGATGAGCTTTATGAGTGAACGGTCATGCCATTTGGGCTTTTTAACGCCCCGAGTACTTTCATGCGACTTTTGACCCAAGAGTTGAGGCCGTTTCTAGGCAAATTCCTTGTTTATTTCGATGACATTTTGATCTATAGTCATGACAAGGATCAACACTTGAACCACCTTAAGGTTGGTTTGTGAGACCCTCAAGGGCGAGAAGTTGTTTGCAAATCTCAAGAAGTGCACCTTCATACAACATTCCGTTGTCTTCTTAAGATTCATTATCTCGGCCAATAGAATGGTCGCGGACCCCGAAAAGGTTAAAGCCATTGTGGAGTGGCCCGAACCTAAGAACATACACGATGTCCGCAGCTTCCATGGTTTGGCTACTTTCCATCGTCGCTTCATCAGAAGCTTTAGCACCATTATGGCCCCAATCACAGATTACATGAAAAAGGGGGACTTTAAATGAGGCAAAGCAGCAACGAAAGCCTTTGTCGAGATCAAACAACGAATGAGTAGTGCACCTGTCATGCGATTGTCAGACTTTTCTAAAGCCTTTGAAGTCGCATGTGACGCATCGGGTGTGGGCATAGGAGGAGTGCTTAGCCAAGAGGGTCACCCAGTGGCCTATTTTAGTGAAAAACTTAACGAGGCAAAGCAAAAATACTCCACCTATGACAATGAGTTCTATGCGGTCGTTCGATCTCTTTGGTATTAGAAACATTACCTTAGACCGTAGGAATTTGTGCTGTTCTCTAACCATGAAGCCTTACGTTTTCTTGCTTCACAAAAAAAGTTGAACTAAGGCATGCGAAGTGGATCGAGTACCTTCAAGGGTTCACATTCGTGTTAAAGCATAAAGTCGGTGCTGAAAATAGGGCCGTTGATGCACTTAGATGGCGAGTGGTGACTTTGCGCACAATGAGCACTGAGGTCATCGGGTTCGAAAGGTTAAAGGATGAGTACCTCGAGTGCCCAGATTTTGGGGTTGAGTACACTGCTCTCCTTAGTGACCCGACCAGCACACACACCCCATGTACACCATCCACGATGGGTACTTGTTTAAAGGCAATCGCCTTTGCATCCCTCGCACTTCATTGCTTGACTTTCTCATTTGGGAGCTACATGCTGGAGGGATGGCCAAACATTTCGAGTGACGTAATAAAACTGTTGCGCTCGTAGAGGATAGGTTCTTTTGGCCTAGCCTAATGAGAGATGTCGCCAGGGTTGTTAAATATTGTCGTACTTGCCAAGTGTCAAAACAGACTAAACAAAATATTGACTTATACATCCCGTTACCCGTGCCACACACACCGTGACAAGACCTCTCAATGGACTTCGTGCTTGGACTTCCCAAAACTCCAAGGAAGCACGATTCCATCTATGTCGTAGTGGACCGATTTTTCAAGATGGCCCACTTCATTCCTTGTTCCAAAACCTCCGATGGATCTCATATTGCTAAATTAATTTTCGCGGAGGTAGTACGTCTTCATGGGTTGCCCAAAACCATTGTATCTGATAGGAATGCTAAATTTACTAGCTATTTTTGGAAGACCCTTTGGCACATGATGGGCACATTGTTCCAATTCTCGACAGCTTACCATCCTCAAACGGATGGCCAAACCGAAAGCACCAATAAGAGCCTTGGGAATCTCCTTCGTAGTCTTGTCGGTGATCATGTTAGGACCTAAGATACCATCTTACCCACAGCTGAGTTTGCTTATAATAATTCTGTCAATAGGTCCATAGACAGGAGTCCTTTTGGCGTAGTACATGGTCATAGGCCTAGGACCCCATTAGATTTGATCCCCATGTCTGCATCCCATAGAGTGTCAGAGTCTGCCGATGCATTTGCATAACACATTCATAGCTTGCATGCCGAAATTAAACAAAAGATTAATTCAAGCAACAGTCAATATAAATTATCTGCAGATGCTCACGGGCGTTTTAAAGAATTTCACGTGGGTGATTATGTGATGGTTCGGGTTAGGCCTGAGCAGTTCCCATCAGGATCTGCAAAGAAGCTCCAATCCAGAGGCACTGGACCTTTTAGAATTTTGGCTAAGAGTGGTCCTAATACATACGTGCTTGAGCTTCCTCCAGGTACGGGGGTTAGTTCAACGTTCAATGTGGAGGACTTGGTTCCTTACTTGGGTTTCACCCCACCTCCTAAAAGCCCACTCCAGCCACCTCATAGCCCCAGCCCTAACCAAACCTTGCAACCCGTACCTCTTCCATCCCCAAGCCGACAGAGAAAAGATGAGATAGAGGATATAATAAACGATCATGCCGTCTCCACACTTGGTTAAATGGGTCGGAAAACCGGAGTCCGAAAACACTTGGATTCACGAGAATGAGGCCCGCCGATTGAACCCCGATTTGATTGACGTCTACCATGAGCGCACTTCATCGGTGATGAAACCTATTTGGTCCGGGGGAATTGACGGGGACGCCACATACATGGACATCGGATTCGGACCACATCAGTTTTACCGGCGTCGGAAGAAGCGTGTAGGAAACCCGAATACCGTAACTTCAAGGGAGAAAAGACAATTGAAACTGTCAGAAGAACGCGTGATGGCGAAGTTGTCACAAGAAAGATTGACGTCATACGTGCCAAGAATGCTCTGACACAAAGAGCTATCACATCACAGCCGCCACATAAATGCACACAACCGCCACAACGCGCCATCGACGAAGATTTCAGCCGACTTCCAGCACTAAAATTTTATTTTAATGCAGAAAGTTGCCTTTTCAGTGTTTTACTAGTAGTAGGATTTTTATTTCGAATTTAATTATTGGTGGCCTATAGACAGAGGCTTGTAAACACTTTTATTTAGTTGATTGAATATTTGAATGCATTATTGCTTGAGTATTCTTTGCCTAAGATGGGTTTGGTGTGAGACCAAGGGAGTGATTCTCATCTATTATCTTTTGATCTTTTATTGTCTTTGCTCTATATTTTCTCTGTTAATCCATTACCCATATTGAATCCATAATCCAAAACCCAAAACCTATTTCCATCAAAAACCCTAGTTTTCATACGAGCCATCAAACCTAACAAATTCTACAACTCTAGTTCGAACCCGTGAATCTACATCGGATCGAAGATGAGCGCCTAAGGCTGTAAAAACTAGAGTCCTATCTCTAGGTCCGATCCCGCCTCAAATCTAACGTGACTTGCGCATCGAATTGGACACCCTATTCGGATCTCGCGTGATTTACCTACCGAAATTCTATGAACCCGAAGGTATCGTGATAGTTTTGAGATTACTCTTGAATTAATTTTATTTAATTTCGCCAAATCGCATTAAAAATCATATTCACGCATTTTAGGATTCCCGTCCTGCGTCAACTGGCCTTTGACCAACATTTGGACGGTGGATAAATACCCTTTCAATTTTTTAGGATTGACCTGATCGACTTTGGGCAAGTTGTCATGGCACCTGATCCTCGTGGTGGGTACCACATGGTGCCCAGCTGGTTCGAAAGCATGGTTCAACCATGCATTTGAACTTATTGTCCCGGGCCTCTCTCTCTCTCTCTCTCTCTATATATATATATATATATATACATCCAAATATATTTAAAGAAAAGAAAGAAAGAAAAAAGAAGTCAGATTCATTGCTCCATGCATGGCCATGGAGATAATATTATTTTGTTTAGTTCCCCATATTTTATTAAGAAAGCTTAGATAAAGATGTTACAGTTCTAGATGTAAGTGGCTTCTTATTTGCCAGTACAATGCAACAACCCAAATCAACAGCTCTCTTTAGCACTCCAATCGTCTCAGAACTGGCAGAGCAATCGATAATTGCCAAACCTGTTGAAAAAACAAAAGAGCAAAATGAATGGTACAGGTGAAACTGATGTCTTTGATGAGTTGAAGTTAAATAAATTGAGGGGATAAATATGACCACATAATAGTCCTAGTTAAAAGTTAAAAAGTAAATAAACTGAGGGGATAATAATAACCACATAATTGTCCTAGTTAAAATTACGTGGTGACCAGATAACATCATAAGCCAGACACAGAACTTGCTCAGTTTGTCTTCAATACCTTTGACAGTATGCATGAAATGGAATGACATGGCCGCCCAATGTATTCTGCCTCACATCAGGTAATATTCTAAGCACTACTAGCAACAACAACATATTTAAGATGCAATCAACACCTGAACTTGGACATGCTACGAACCGGTTGATCTGCCATGAAGGGCGGAAATATCAAGAACTTTTCTTGTTGCTTCTGAATTCTTGTATACTTGGCATTCACCTGAACCAATTAACCATAAATATATATTGTTTTGTTAAGCTGGATTCCGGCAAAGGCAAGATTCAGCAAATAAGCATAGACGTCAATAATGAAGATAACTCCGAAAGAGTTCATTTAGTAACACTACTTAATTAAAGTCAGTGATACGTATATGGCGTCTTCATGCATACGTAGATTAGGAAGTTAGGGATGTTGGTTGGAAATAAAGATGAGCTGTGAATGCTAATCTAACACCAACATTTCATCATTGGGCACACCCTACTCTATCAAGAAAGGATGATTAGAATACTTATCTTGAATAAAGAGAAAAAAAGGATCATCTCCAATCAACAAAGATGATGTATCAGAGATACGCAGAGAAGAGAGCGGAAAAGAAAATCACATAAACCAAAAATAACATGAACAGGACAAAAGGGTCCAAGAGCAGGCTTACAAAACATATAGAAGAAATAAAATGATGTATAGAAAAACTCTAATAATTCACTATAACAATAGTTACAAGGAATTACCGAAATTGCTCAACATCGATAAAGAAGAACCAGATGACTTTGTGCGGCAAATTTCCATCAAGAAAGCATCATTTAATTCCCTCATATGAGCATCTGGGACAGTAAGTAGCGATTGACTGTCGCATACTCCGACAACTCGTAAGAGCAATCCCTATACCATGGAAGTTTGACAATCTTAATCAACACAACTCCCACCGAAAATAACAAAATTATAAAGAAACAAATAAGTAAAACTGTGATTTTATCAATTACCCCCAATACATGAAATATCAGTAATATATATATATATATATATATATATATATAAACAAAATACATCATATTATTAGGCAATTAAAAAAAAAAACAGAATAGCCGGCACCTCTTTTACACTATGAAGTGTAAAGAGGTGAAAGGGATCTTTTTAAACTGTCATTTTTATTTATAGTATAGTATATATATAAGGGATCTTTTACAAAATACATCAAATTATTAGGCGATTAAAAAAAACAGAATAGCTTGCACCTCTTTTAATCTATAAAGTGTAAAGACAATGGGTAAACAATACAAATGACGCACGCATGTATATATTATTTTAGCAAGATTTTTAATGCTCTTTCCCCAAAAAAAATCAAAATGTATCATCATATATAGCAAGAAATCACTAGTCCCATTAATCCCCCAAAAGATATTTATGAACTGTTTTTTAAATAACCTTATAGCATCAGTCAATAGAAAAAATAAAAGTATACTCTTTTGATTAAGGAATTATATGCCACTTCAATAAGCCCTATCTACATTCCCAAACCTTATATTGAAGCTAAAAGAATTGATATTCTGGTTCGTCCACACCATCGAAGTGTACAGTGCACTCCCATGGTCAACCAATCCATATAAGGGAATAAAATTTGGACCCTCTACTTAAGGTGACGGCTCTTGTTTAAGTCACAGCCAATCAATTTCCTACACTGAATGTAATCAGCCAATCTATGAGTAATTTGGTATTTTGTGGAACATAGAAAGTAAAGTCATTGATTTCCAAAAGCAATTAACTGATAAAAAAATTGGGAGTTGGGAGTTGGGACAATCCAATCAATGTAAAGTTTGGATATATGGCTTACTAGAAGTGGCAACCAATAGAGTAGTCCAGATCAATATGTCCCAATTTTGGATAGAAAAAAGTGCACCACTTTGGCAGCAAGTTGCACTGAGATGGCACAAAAAGTCATTGACTGTCTAAAAGCAAGTAATCGATCAAATAATTGGGATAATCTAATGAGCTGGTCAATAAAATGTTTTAGTCTATGAATTGCTACAAGTGGCCAACCGATAGAATCGCCTAGATCAATATGTCCTGATTTTGGATAGAGAAAAGGTGCAACACTTTGGCAGCAAGGTGCAGTTTTAGATCACTCATCTTTTTCCTTGAATCAACCAAAACCGTGAACTTTTCTTTTTCTTTGAGATCAACACTCCATACATTTCTTTTTGAAAGCCAAAATAACCCACACTGCGCATTAACAAAGCTTTGAAACTAATTATATATTGTATTCACTTGAGATGGTATGGGCATGTCCAAGGACACATGAAACGGCCCATTGTACGAAGGATTGAAACAATAGCAGCACAGGGAACAAGAAAAGGAAGACCAATAAAGACTTGGGGAGAAGTACTGAGAAACATCATGAAGTATTGTGGAGAAACAAAGAGTTTAGCCCTGAAGAGAATTGAGTGGAGAATTAAGACTCACAAAGCTTACCCCAAACAGGAACCATGCAACGAAAACAGTGATGATGATGACAATGACCCAAATAAGAATGCTAATGTCTTTTGATTTTCCATTAAACCATAAAACTGCATGATTATTGATTTAAATAATATTGAGAAAAATATAATAAAGAATATTAATATTATTACTTCTAATTATAAAGCTAATAAAATGTGAATTTTTGAACGGTTTCCAGTTAACTAAAACTTTCTGGAACTCAATATATGTTTCAAAATCATAATATTTACTCTTTAAAATTAGAAGAAGGACGTACTTTCTATTAAGTCACCTAAATTCATAAATTTCATTATATATCCCAATCCATAAAAGTTTTAAAAGATATCCCAATCCATAAAAGAGGACCAACGCCCTTACTATAATATTATTTAAAATTCATCAAACAAGGCTTTGAAATTTCTATATACCAATTTGTAAAAACTCTCGCTCTCTCCCCCATATCCATATAACACGGTTGGTGATTTCCATGGTTGTCAAGGCCACGCTATAGCCTCGCTATGGCCTCGCCATGACGAATGGCGATGGGAAACGCCATATATAACCAAATAGCCATAATGGCTAAATAGCGATGCCATAGCGTCAGCATGGCAGAATAGCATTATGGCATCACTATGCAAGTTATTTAATTTTTTGAATAATAACGTATAATACTTATAAGTTATGATATTTTTATAATATATAATTTACAAAAGTTAACTTACAAGTCACAAAACTTCAATTTATAAGTTACAAAAATCCTCGACTCTCTGTCTCTCTCTCTCTCTCTCTCTCTCTCTCTCTCGTCACAATAACTACCAACTCTAGCGTCGGCGATACTACCGTATGTGTACTTAATATTTCATATTTTTTAATATTCTATATTTGTTGATATTTCATATTTATTTATTTATACTTACCATGTTGCAAATTTGTTGATGTTCCATATTTAATTTGTGTTTATTGATATTTTTTTATTCCTAGAATATGAAATCCTCAATATTATAATCAAAGTATGATGTTTTAGTAATTGAATTTTTTCCTTCCTATATTTTTTCTAAATATAAAAAATATAAAAACAAAAATTTATATAAGAAAAAAAAAAAGAATACTACTAATTAATAGATAAAATATATATATATTTTAAATTGTAATAATAAATAGTCTCGCCATGGCTTCGCTATGGCCATGCCAGGGCGTAGCGAGCCTCTTCGTTATGACCTCACCACACTGTCTTAACTACCTTGGTGATATCATATAAAAAATATATGGGTAGTTTCAAACAATGTTATTTATGGGTATCAACAGGTAGAGTGGGGGTTGGGCTGGGCCAATTTTAGGCCAGCCCTAAATTTGCTAACTTTGAAATCAGCAAAGCAGTTTGGATTTACATTAGGAAGATCAACAACTAAAGTTCTTTTCCTATGGAGGCAACTTATGGAGAAGCTTCTGAGAGAGAACGAAAAACCAGCATGTGGTCTATACTGATTTCGAGAAGGCTTATGATAGAGTGCCAAGACAGATAATTTGGTGGACAATAAAAAAGATATGCATCCCGAATTTTATTTTATTTTTTATGAAATCCCAAATTTATATGTTGAGCTTATTAAGACATATATGAGAGGGTGGTAACTAGTGTAAGAACGATATGTGGAGAGACGAATGAGTTCTTTGTCAAAGTTAGGATGCATCAAGGATTTGCCTTGACCCCTTTTTGTTTGCCCTGACGCGTTAACCATAGACATACAAGAAGAAATTCATTCCATGGTGCATGTTATTTGCAGATGACTTAGTATTAATGGCCCAAACAAGGAAAGAAATAAATGATAAGCTAAAATTATGGAGAAAATCCTTGAAGTCAAGATGTTTGAAAATTATCAGGAAAAAAACAGAATACATGGAATGCAAATTTATTGAACATGATAGTATGGAGGAGGTGGAGGAGGATTTAGTTCAAATAAAATCATAAAGTGCCAAATTGACATAGATTTTGCCATTTAGGCTCTACTTTAGAATTAGATGGTGGATTAAAAGAGGACTCAAATAGAATTAATAAAGGTTGAATGAAATGGAGGCAAGCAAACAGTGTATTGTGCGACCCAAGAGTTTCACTTCGATTGCAGGGATGTTTTCATAAGACAGCGGTTAGACCTGTCATATTTAGGGTTGTCAATGGGTCGGGCTTTTGCATTGCCCTGGACCTAGCCCTAGGAGGGCTTAATATGGTCGGCCCTAACCCTATCCCTAGCGGGATCGGGCCGGGCTTTGGGTTTTTGAACATTACCATTTTTATTTTTTGGTTGTTCTTATGCTATAAAAAATATATATGATACCTATGATTAGATAATTTTAAATATAAATTATAATTTTAAATATGAAAGAAGGATAATTCTATTTTGAAAATTATCAAATTAACCGTTTATCTATTTATTAAGACTAATCTAAAAGTTAGAAAAAAGGATACATTTGATAAAACAAAAATATAAAATAAATATTTACTTATATATATATAATACATTTAGGGTCGGGCAGGGTCCTATCTTAGCATGGCCCTAACTTTCAGGGCTTTTATTTTAATGGCCCAAACCCTATCATAGGGCCCTCAAATTTTGGCCTTAGCCACAAAATTTACGGTCGGGCAGGGCTTTTAGGCCTGACACGGCCCTTTGATAGACCTAGCCATATTATATGGTGCAGAATGTTAGGCAACAAAAAAGTGACAAGAAGATAGAGTACATGTGACAGAGATACGTATGTTGAGATGGATGTGTGGAGTAACAAGAGAGGATAAACATCAGAACGAGTACACTAGAGGAAATCTGATAGTGACACGTATAAAAAAAATTATGAAATGCCGATTGAGGTAGTTTGGACATGTTCATCGGTGGCTAGAAGCAAACCATGTACCACCAGTAGAGACACTGCAATATAACGAAGTAGGAGAAGAGGAAGACCAGTTAAGACATGGAGGGAAGCCATGAGAAGGGACATGAAGGATTGCAATGTTACTGTCTTACAAAGAGATTGGCGTTGATCATAAACAAGTAGAGAAATAGGACCCGCAATTAAAATTGTCACCCCCAAATAGATGGGATGAGGCTGTGATGATGAGGAGGATGAGTAAAAGATAGGGCAAGCCCAACACATATATTAATTGGTCACGCCCAAGACCAAAATAGCACAAACAAGTTGTGCCTGATGGGTTCGAGTACTGCCTATATATGTAGTGTTAAAACATTGGGCCTAGGCCTCTGGGATATAACATCTAGCCAGGCCTGACCCGTTGACACTCCTCACCAAAGTTTTGGTACAGTATCTGTCACGCCCCGAAATCCGATACATGATCTATTTCGGCACATGAATGCATTCAATAATCAAAATTCAAATAAAGGAAATATTACAGTACATTCTCATTAATAAAATTCAATTCCAACTTTAAACAGCTCCTAACCAAGGCTAAACCAACAAGTCTTCTAGGGTCTCTTCCTGAAATGTAGCTCCTGGGTCACGAGGTCCGGTCCCCAAATAAATAATATAACTCTTACAGCAATTTTATCAGTTTCGAAGTGAAAACTACATATCATATGAGAAATACCATCATCTACATTATATAATGATTCAGTATGGAGAAAAAGAACAAAAATAACTTTGTCTACAATTGTACTTCATATATGGTACAATTGTTAAGATAATAGCACCGATCCAAGTGCAATTGCATTCATATCATCATTCATTTGTGACGGGTTTACTTCGTATTACAGAAGTACACAAATGGACCCGTTCGTCCAATACTGCCATGTGGCCCCATGGGGATCTTAATCAAATATTATATCATATTTGCTTAGTCTTTATGATATTCATCATTTCTAAAGTCCTTCGTATCAATTTCTTTTGAAAAAACTATCCAACGTGCTTTATCAACTTTTATTCCAAAACAGTATGATATTTCAATGTAAATGAGATCATATGATAGTTAAATCGACGAGTAAACAATGCTACGACATTTATATTTTGCTGACAATAGCGTGATTCAAAATGAAATAATCATCATTGGGCAATACAAGTCTAGAATTACCTATACCATCATTGATCATTCAAACATCTACTTATCATTGTTATAGTATATACCATTTAGGAATAAAAGCATCATTATCTAATAAGATACGTGTTTAAAGCATGCTATGGGATAGGCTATTTGCCTCAATCGTCGGATTCAAGAGTTTTGTGAGGGTAGCGTACGGTTTCGATGGTTACCTGGGCACAAAGGGAAAGTGGTAAATAAGAATGTTGTCGAGGATGAGTTAGAGAGAACGAACTAAGGTAGGGTCATCGATGTTAGGTTGGATTCTATCAAGTTAATTCAAATCCCTATTTTGGAAAACATTTGATTACCGAAATCCTTAATTTAAACAATTCTAATTTATAATTAAGTTTTAAAACCCTTAAATAAGTTATGATTTAATATTAAACAGAATTTCTGACTTCATTATATTAATTTTTAATCCTCTTAATCTCAGAACCTGATTTATTATACTTATATAAAACCAGCATTAAAACCAGAATTTAGAAGATAAATTCAGATTATAAAACTAAAATAAAACCAGAATATAAAATCAGATTATAAGACTAAACTAAAACCATAATATAAAACCAGATTATAAAACTAAACTAAAACCAGAAAATAAAAAACAGATTATAAAACTGAACTAAAACTAGAAAATAAAAATCAAATTATAAAACTAAACTAAAACCAGAAAATAAAAATCAGATTATAAAACTGAACTAAAACCAGAATATAAAATCAGATTATAAGAATATAAAACCAGAAATTTAAAGTATAAAATCGGAGTTTAAAAATACAATATCAGAATATTAAAATCAGAATATAACCCAGAATTAAAAACTAGAATTTACAATACAATTTCAGAATATGAGACTAACATAAAAACTCAATTCTCAATATAAAACCAGCGTTACAATATAAAACCAAACCAAGGATTAATTACATAATCGGAATTTTTAAAAATACAAAACCGGAATTAAAATACAAAAATTAAAACTAAAATAAACTAAATAAAAGAAAACAAACCTTAAGGAAAGAAGAGAAGAAGAGAAGCTTAAAGAAGAATTTGTTGTGAGAGACGGAAGGAAGAGAGCCCTATAGATAGGCTCAGGTGGGTGACCGTTCGAAATTGAATTTAAGCTGCAAGTAATGGAGCGAGGCGTTATGGCGTTACAAAATTGAAGAAGAAGAATGAGAACAACTATTTGGTATTTAAGGTTATAAGGGAAAGGTTAGGGTGTATAGCCTATGTAATATAATGTGTGTGTGCTTATGGATCTAAACGAGTCGGGTTGGGTCAAGTAATGGGTTGGCTAAGTTGGGTAGAGCTGGCGGGTCGAGATGGGTCGTAAGGGTTTGGGTCGTCACAGTATCTCTTTCCTAAGGCCCAGTTTGGAGCCCTCCATTTATATGATAATTATCACATTAATGAGATTCACAATCCCATTAGTTAAGGTCACGCTTATGGGATGTTTGGACTACCTAAATTATGAGATTGACCCAAGATTTTAGCCATAAAACTTAATAAGATTCCTTTCTATTTGGAATGGAAAGGAATCCCATTGCAAAGCCAACTCATCAATTCTGACTCTTACCTTTAATCTCTCTACAGAAACTCCCTAAGCTCCACGAATTACACCTCCTAAATACTCTCCACTGAGCTTATAAAAAAGAAACACTCTCCATGATAATAAAAAAATGGTGCATGCAGGTGCAACCAAAGATTCAATCTCCACAACCTATGATTTCCACCGTTGACTGAATCAGAGGATGCATATTGGTTTTCGTCCCCATGTTTCACAAAGTAGATCTTGAGATCATGGCCCACCTATCACACAGTCAAATGTTGATTCCATGTGGAAAACATCCCCAAAATTGACCCAAGAACCCTTCTCATGGTATGCAATGGCCACGATAAGTTTTGGGGATGTCTACCCTGCGGGCATGGTCTCAAGATCTATTGTGTGGAAGTTTAGGGAAAAAACAATATGCATCATCTGATTCAAGATAGTCGGCATTGTTAATGGTGGAACGATTTGTTGCGCCAAAATAGGGTGCAGGTATTTGCAACCGACGATTCGGTCGCAGCAACTTGTGGTTTCCACCGTTAACAATGTTGACTACCTTGAATCAAATGATGGAGATCACTTTTAGTCTCAATCTCTTACACAATAGTTCTTGAGATCATGGCCACCTATCAGACGGTCAAGTGGCGATTCCACGTGGCACACAAATGTGATCATGGTGTACCATGAAAAGGGTCCTTGCGTCACTTTTGGGGATGTGTTCCACGTGGAATCAACCTCTGACTGTCTGATAGTTGGGTCATGATCTTAAGATCTATTGGGTGGAAGATTGGGACAAAAATGATCTCCATCTGATTTGAGGCAGTCAATGGTGTGAAATGATGGAACCATCACTTGCGTCAAAAGAATTTTCAGTACAGCTACCCTTTTCTACATTGCTTTGAATTATTTTTGTAGAAGCCACTAATCCTTTGACAACCAAACACAATCACATCACGATAAAAAGGTAATGGCAATAAGTCGGTTTTGTCACTGATATATTGTAATGTGAATGCATTACAAACCAATAGCCTTATGTTGTCCAAACAGGCCTTAAGAGTGCCTAAAACTATGGTCACCCTACAAACATGATAGGGATCATCTAAAATGTCATAGTCTTGGAGATCATCAGCTTTGCACAGCTGTAACTCAATGAGGCCCTTTGATCTTATTGGGGGTTTATACATCTCACTTAATCACATTATGAAATAGCAACTGGTGTAGTTAGCAGATTCTTTATCTAGACATACTTTGATCCTTCCTTCTTTCCTTTTTCCTTCTTGTTTTCGAGTTTAATCCTTTAAGCAGTTTCCAATAGAATCCGTATATATATACATAAATCTCTCAAGCTAAAGAATAAAAACCAAAATGCCGGGATAGTAGAAGAAGAACCCTAAGATGTTTATAAAACCCTGACTTCCATGCCTAAAAACAGGAATCAATAGAGGTCTTTTATCTCATCTTTATGAAATCAGACGGAGAAGATTCGTTCGCTATTTACCTGAGTGGCATGAAGTGATCGGCAGCTGAGTATGTGTTGGAGAAGCTGACGACCGACTCCTCCGCACCCCATGAGAATGATGTTAATGTTCTTCATATCTTTCTCTCTCTCTCTACCTGGAGAAAAATTCCAGTCTATACCGATTCTGTATGACCCTGTAAATAGGGCTGCAACCGCGCCGGGCCGAGCCCGAGCTCGGGTCAGCTCTAGCTCGGCTCTACCTTATACGAGCCGAGCTGGGGATGGCTCTAGGCTCTTCGAGCTCAAAAATTTCAAGCTCTAGCTCAGCTCTTCGAGCTTGGGCCGAGCTTCAAGCCAAATATATTTTATTATAAAAAATGAACTCAAAATATAAATTGCGTACCTTTTTAGTAGTTATCCTTTTGAATGACACTTATCATTTGATTTGTATCTCCTTGTTGATTAATTTGATAGTCAGGCGATAGATTTGAAATTTTTCTCAGACTCATGTAGTATGATGAACTTTGATGAAATTAGATCAATTGAGTGAAGTCAGTTGTGTGCATAACTTTTTATAAAATTTACGGAAAATAATATATTTTTATAATAATTTGAACTCTTAAACTATGTTTAATAACTATTGTATTCCCTTAATAAAAATATAAGTCAAGATGAAAAATATGGTAGATGAAAATACTAATTATTTTTTAAACATATAAAATGATAAAAATGACTTCACTAGTTTGATCTGATTCACCAGTCATCTCAATTTGCTCTCCAACGGAGGTGATATTGAAAATCGTGGGTCGGAGTAACAGTGGGTACTATATAATATATAAAGTAAAAATTAGGGCAAGTGGGGGACCAAAAGTTTCTAGTTTATCCTTCAAAGTAACAGTTGAATAAACTTAAAAGGTTACTTTGAAGGGTAAAATAGACCTCTCAAAGTTAATTATATATATATAGAGCCGAGCCGGCCTTAGCTCTAGCTCGGCTCTGTTCATTCAAGCTACAAACTGTCCAGCTCGGCTCAGCTTTCGAGCCGAACTTTAAAGAGAAAAGCTCTTATTTTTTGGGTCGAGCCGAGCCGAGTTGTTGAGCTGGCTTGGCTCTGTTGCAGCCCTACCTGTAAATACAAAATAGACTGACTAACTAATCGGATTTGAAAGGACAAATTGGTGACCATCGTCCAGGGCATATATATATATATACTCGATCGGCTTTATTGGGTCCTATTTCTCTGGTGCTCTCAACGGATCAGGTTTTGGCCTAACCATGTACAGGCCCGATTGTGTCGAATTTGAGCTTAAATAATAAATCCAAAGCCCGAAAGAACTCGGGCCAAATCTCTCCCGATTTCGTAATTAGGCTGGGTTAGGCCCATTTTAGGGTATGGGTGGATTACCCAGCATGGCCCCAACTCTTTGTAATCTACCCACCGATATCCCAACTTCATGAAATGACCTAGCAGGGTTTTGACCCTAAACTTTATTTTATTATTTACCTGCAAGGGTCTGAAAAATATGCACATGTCTTTTTTTTAGTTTAAGTTAAACTATAGAGGACCAAAATACCCTAACATGAATTTACTAAAACACTCATCCTTCCAAAACTATAAAAAAAAAGGCTAGTATTTTCTCTGTTATTCATCTTCTTCCTCTTATTTTTCGGGCTGAGTCAAGCCGAGTTGTTGAGCTGGCTCGGCTCTGTTGCAGCCCTACCTGTAAATACAAAATAGACCGACTAACTAATCGAATTTGAAAGGACAAATTAGTGACCATCGTCCAGGGCATATATATATATATATATATATATATATATATATATATATATATATACTCGATCGACTTTATTAGGTCCTATTTCTCTGGTGCTTTCAATGGGTCAGGGTTTGGCCTAACTATGTACAGGCCCAATTGTGTCGGATTTGAGCTTAAATAATAAATCCAAAGCCCGAAAGAACTCGAGCCAAATCTCTCCCGATTTTGTAATTAGGCTGGGTTAGGCCCATTTTAGGGTATGGGTGGATTACCCAGCATGGCCCCAACTATTTGTAATCTACCCACTGATATCCCAACTTCATGAAATGACCCAGCAGGGTCTTGACCCTAAACTTTATCTTATTATTTACCTACAAGGGTCTGAAAAATATGCACACGTCTTTTTTTTAGTTTAAGTTAAACTATAGAGGACCAAAATACCTTAATATGAATATTTACTAAAACACTCATCCTTCCAAAACTATAAAAAAAGGCTGGTATTTTCTCTGTTATTCATCTTCTTCCTTCTGGCGATTGGGTTTCCTCTTCTCTTCATCTTCTTCTTGTAAAGATAGCATATTCTCTTCATTTTGCAGTACGAAAAAACTCGACGACACTGTTTGCTGCTCCATTATTTGAATCAGGTATGTCTGGGCAGCTCTTATTTTGAAGATATAAATTTTTTTTAAAGCAATGAACAGAGATCTGCAAACCCTCCTCTCTTGCTGCTGATTTTCATAAACATTGCAAGCATTAGGATCCCATATAGTCCCAACCCCCTCTTCCTTTCATCTTCTTCTCTGCTGACGAAGCAACATGGAGAAGTGTGTTGCTGCCATCTTTGCAAACCTTCAACATTGGTCGACGTTTCATCTTCTTCCAATCACGTATATCTAAACTTTTCTGTATGCGCATCTTCAGCCATTCGGTAAACTCATAAGAGCAACTCATAAAACATTGTTGTAGTAATGCTGCCCTAAATGTCCAACCTTTCTTTTAATGAATGACTTGTTTGAGCTATATACAAATATAGTAATGTTGCCCTAAATGCTGAATCTTTGTTTTAATGAATGACTTGTTTTATATCGATAGAAATATAGTAATATTGTCCTAAATGTTTAACCTTTGTATTAAATATTTGTTTGAGGTAGATAGAAATATAATAATATTGTCTTAAACTCATAAATACTTGTTTTTAAAGATAATTACCGATCGGGGTAATTATCTCACATTAGTACATTATTGTCTGATATCAGTCCTTTGATGTTCTCACATCAGTACTTGACAATATTTTGTAACTCATGTCGGTAAGAATGTAGTTTAATTATGAGAATAAGCCTGATATTAGTCTTCCAATGTCTCACATCAGTATATTATTGTCTGATATCAGTTCGTTAATGCCCTTGCATCAGTACATTATTGTAAGATATTAGTTCTTTGATATTCTCACATCAGTACTTGACAGTATTTTATAACTCATGTCGGTCAGTATAGTTTAATACTGAAAATGAGTCTGATATCACTCCTTCACTATCTCACATCAGTACATTATTGTCTGATATCAGTCATTTGATATTCTCACATTAGTTCTTGACAGTATTTTATAACTCATGCAGGTCAAAATGTAGTTTAATTCTAATAATGAGTTTGATATCAGTCATGCACTGTCTCATATCAGTACATTATTGTCTGATATCAATCTGTTAATGTTTTCACATTAGTACTTGACAGTATTTTGTAACTCATGTCGGTCAGAATGTAGTTTAATGCTGAACATGAGTCTGATATCACTTCTGCACTATCTCATATCAGTACATTACTGTCTGATATCAGTCCTTTGATGTTCTCATATCAAATCTTGACAGTATTTTATAACTCATGCAAGTCAAAATATAGTTTAATTCTGAAAATGAGTCTGATATCAGTCATGCACTGTCTCACATCAGTATATTATTGTTTAATATCAGTCCGTTAATGTCCTCACATAAATACTTGACAGTATTTTATAACCTATACAAGTAAGAATGTTGTTCAATGTCGACAATGAGTCTAATATCAGTCTTGCACTTTCTCACATCAATATATTATTGTCTGATATCAGACCCTTAATGTTATCACATCAGTATTTGACAGTATTAAATGACTTGGTCTTATATGAGTCACTCACGACAAACTGTTAATACCATTAATTTTCGAAAAAATGATAGTTAATAATAGGGAAATATGTTTATTGTTATAAGTACATTTATTAATTTCTTGTATGAATTATGTTAGGTCTATTATGAGACTGTCCTAGTCTTCAAAGATTCCATATTTGTCTAAGACTAGTCTTGTGGCTGAATTAGCTCATGGTAAATTATAAATGCATTTATTTATTTGAAAACTTTTTGACACATTTATAAATGAATTATAATATAATATTATAAATTATACACAGGAGGATAAAATTTCATGTTCTACCCTTAGGGTCTCTACTCTTATAGTTGTTTTATCGCTTGTGGAGCTTGAAGCTTTTAGTTCAACTGCAGTGAAGTTTCTTCTTCGTCTAATAGATATTCTAGCAATTAACGAACTGATATACATATTAATAGAAAATTTTGATTATGAGTCTAAGGGGTTCTCCATTGACGGACGTACTATTAGTTTTCCCTTGCTAGAAATGTCCGCTTTACTTGGTCTTAAGCATGTTGAAATTATCCCTGAAACTTTAGGGAAAAGTTCGAATGTTAAAAATAAAGACATTAATTTCTTTTATATAAAATATTTTAGTCGAGTAGGGAGTATTAGTATCGGTGAAATAGAAAATGCAGTGACTGTTGCTAGTATAGAGAAAGAGAGAGTCGATTTTACTCGTCTCACCTTATTGCATATTCTTGCGATATTCATGATACCGAATAACTTTAAGACAATTGAAGAGATGTACGTGAGATTGGTCTATAATATTGAGTACTTTAGCAGAATTGCATGAGGACGGGTTACTCATACATGTTTGTTAAACTCCCTTCGATTTGTCGCTTTAAATTTTAAGAGGAGTGGCGTGCATATCAATCTTGATGAATGTACCTTTGCATTACAGGTTGATGAGTAGTGAAATATGATGATATTTCACCCCTAAATACCTACATTTAGTCATCCGATGAAGGCTATCTGATAAGAATTATTAGATTTGAAGTGTTTCAGGTAAATACGAGCCAAGTGTAGAAAACAGCCCAAGAATTCTGAAAATAATGTCAAAACACTGTAACTTTGGGTCATCGAGAACTTGATGCAACTTATAGCTTAATTTGGACCTTCCAGATGGTCGAATTATGAAATTGTCAAAATACAAAAGTTGTAGATCTTTCTGTTAGCTTTCCAACGGCATAGGAATCGCCTCAATCCGAGTTCGGGATAAAACGTTATAGCCAAAATACCAAAGTAGTATTTGATGCAAATGCGAGCTGGAATTCACGAATTTATGAGAGGTCGATGTACCGACCCTTTTGGTCGATTAATCGAGGGAAAAAAGCAGTCTGACACGGAACTGACACTTTAAAGCAGATTTTTAGGATTCTTTGCAGGGTCAATGCATCGATCCTATTAGGTCGATTAATCGACCCTGACTTGTCGAGCTGGGACACTTCTGCGACGTGGGTGCTATTTAAAGCCAAATCAAACACTTCGGATGAGAGTTTTTTTAGAAGAGTTTTTATTTTTAGAGTAGAAGTAGAGATAGAGAGTTTTTATTATTCCTTTTTTTTAGAGCTTTGTTCCTTTAACTTTTCAGCATTCATTCCTTCAGTTTATTATTTTTGTTCAGTTGATTCCTACTTTAATTTTAGAGAGCATTGTTAATTTCGTTTCTGAAGATCATCGTATTTGTGGATCAAAATAATTTCTGTTGAAGTTTGAGGTATTTTTAATTCATTAAATTGATGTTATTTTTCCTTCCTTATTTATTTATGTCATTTAATTACAACATGTGTGGCTAAATTCATAGGGATGGGGATCTAATAATTCCCATCCGAGGGATGTACTTCTAATAATATGAATCTAGGATTGAAATATGAGATCTTATTTTATGGTTATTATGTTATAACGAACGGATGAAATCTCCGCCACTAACTGGGATCGCGTGTGCCGAGCCATGCCCGGGATCTCAGATCTGTGACGGTAATTTTACCCAATTATTGTTAGTCTTTTTGCTTTCATCGTGTGGATCTACTTACGATTATGATTCGGGATCGAGTGTGCCGAGCCATGCCCTGAATCTTGGATCTATAATGGTAATTTTATCTTAATTACTCCCTAATCTGAAATCAAGTGTGCCGAGCCATGCCCTTGATTTCAGATCTAAGGTGGTATTCTTGTTGGAATTTTCACCCACTTTTGGGATGATTTTTATTTGAACCTGAGATCATGTGAGCCGAGCCATGCCCTTGATCCCAGATCTATATATGAAAATCATCTCTGAAGTTAAGTCCTGATTGCAGGGATGCAACGTGGAACATATCAGGGGTTTGACCATTTATCTTCCATAAAAGATGCGTTTCAATGATATATCTCATAGTTTAATCCTTAGATTTGTATTATGGGAAGAACAGACCAAAGATGGGAGGATTTAGTATCTTCATCTTTATCTTTATCTTTATCTTTACCTTTACTTTTGAATTATCAATTAAATTTTAGTTTGTAGTCAGTAATTGTCATCTCACAAAACTAGATCATAATATTGGTAGGGTACTGTTAAATCTTAGTGGATTTCTTGAATTATTGTCTTGTCTTTTTAGATCTTTCAAAAATAGTCATCGTGGGAACGATCTCGTACTCTGCACCCACTATCTATAATCTGATTCGTGCGCTTGCGTAAAACATTACAATTAAACTTCACATCACAGGTAAATCATTGTCTTTGTGAATGTTATCCATTTACACACCGCTTACCGCATAATACACATATTTCCTAACAAATCTTTCGTTTGTGATTTGTTTTAGATTTGAGAATACGAGCACTTTCTGACCCTAGCACCGACTTCAATTATCGATGATTTTCGAAGATATATGAAATATGCCTCAGTAAAAAGTCATCATCGAAAGTATTATGTTACGGAGCTTAATAATCCTAAGGTATTATTGGTGTCAACCTCAACCAATTTCATTTTATAGCTTTGAATAAATAAAGAAGTCTTTTCTTCTAATAACTTGGTCTCACCCTCCTGGTAACATATCCACAAATAATTCCAAAATTTGAATTCACTAATCGTGAATTGTTAGAAGATGTGATCCAGGATGGGATTAATGATTATGTTAGTTGCGAATTTAATCATTTTCAACTCCTAGAAATGTCTTTCAAATAACAAGATAGTCGCATCACATCTTTGGAGAAGTCTAACAACAAACTTGTTTAACAAGTTTGAAGACAGAAGAAGTTAAACAGTAATCTAAAAAATAGCCTAAAATTGTTAGAGTTGGATGTTACAATTTTAAAGGTAAGCTACTTACTATAAATTATTGTTATTTGTTACAATGTCTTTGAAATCCAACTGATAGGTTATTATTATAAAACAGGGCTAATATAAAGAGTACGATTTCAAATCCTCTCCCAATCGCAATAAAGAGCAAAGAAAAAGTGTAAGTCCCTCAGGATAACGATGTGAAGGGTAAGGAAAAAGTGCAAGTTCCTCGAGATAGTGACATAAAGGATAAGAAAAAAGTGTAAGTCCTTTGGGATAGTGACGTGAAAGGTAAAGAAAAAGTGCGAGTCCCTCGGTGTGACAGCCCGGATTTCGGCACTCCGAAACCCGTGCCATCAGCACGATCATCTTGACCGTGCCCCTTAGCTAAGCACGGAACATTGGCATATCAAGCATAAAATGAAATAATAAATGAAACTGCGGAATTTAAATCTATATTAAAGCAATTCTCCAAAAGATAGTTTTACCCTCATGCCTCTGCATGAATGGAGAACCGATCCGAACCATCGATGATAACAATCATCACGGATGGTTCGCCCCAAAAGAATAATCCCAAACTCAATATATACATGGTTTAACCAAAACAAGGCTTGACATACCAAGCCGTACAAATCTCTCTCAAAAAGCCCTCAAAGCGGCACAACGGAGTCCTCTAGAAGAAGTCCTCAGGAGGTGGCTCCAACTCGTCTCTGGCCGCAAGGTCCGACTCACCGGGGCCTCCTCAAGCCTCGGCCCGCTAGTAGTGGACTGACGATAGTCTATAGGGTGAGCTACATCCTAGCTCAATAGGGAACAAAACACAGTTGAACATATAAATTATTACTCACATATATTCCATGATATGACATGCATGATGTGTCTATGCAATTACTGATAAAACAGTTAAAAAGTATTATATTTTACTGGTAGTTTACTGGTGTCTTTTATTTACTCATGAATGATGCTGAAAAGGCCTAAAGCAAAACTTAAACTTTCAACTTAAGTAATCCCCGAGCAATATAGCATCGAGCCCCGATGAGATACCCATCATCGTCATCTATATAGACACTTTTAACGTATTCTCTGGGAATATAATATAGTACCCAAGCCCCTTTCCCCTGGGGATTGGTGGCGGGGTTTCACTTGTCTCAAATCACGATTTACGCAGATTTGGCCACACGGTTATCCCGTCAGGTCACCGTGGGATATCCCGCCACATCGGTGGGTACCCTATCAAACCTCAAATAACAAAAATATCAGGTGCCTTACATATAGTTATTCACCGTAAGTGTGCTATCTTATATCGCTTAGGCCCTATCAAACATGATCCACTTCTGGATACCTCCCTGGGATGTATCCATTCACTTGCATCACACCTGATGCTCTTTTCTCTTTACTTCTTCATCCCCTGGGGATGGCTCATTATAATTACTCTTATGGATGTCACATACACACACTTTTCACAATTCTTAAGTAATAAAACATTTTGAATTTGAATTCTATATCACTACATACATGCTCTTGTAAAATAAAGTACATGTTCAAGGTGTTCCCTACCTCAAGTCTTTGTTTGCTCAACGCATCAAGGTCCCATGTGGCTCCTTGTGCACTAGCTCACACGTACCACCTATGGTACCACATAACAGGTGAAACACATCACTAAAGATGCAATAAAGGAGGTCCAAGACCCTCCAAGAATCTTATAGTCAAACTCAAAAGTCAACAAAATTTAGCCCAGTCGATTAATCGAACACCAAAATCGATTAATCGATTCTCATTCGATTAATCAATTTCCAAAATCGATTAATCGAAAGTCAATATCGATTAATCGATTCTCAAATCGATTAATCGAGATTTTCATTCGATTAGTCGAATCCCAATTCGATTAATCGAAATTCTCTGCTCTGCCAAGTCAATTCTCAATTCGAGTAATCGAGTTCCCAAAATCGATTAATCAATCCCAAATTGATTAATCGAAATTTGAAATCGATTAATCGAAATCCCATTTCGATTAGTCGATTTTCCCCAAGTCATTTCCTCCAGCCCCTGGGGTCCACTGGAGGTCCACAGTCGATTAATCGATACCCAAATCGATTAATCGAAATCCAAAGTCGATTAATCGAACTCGGGTTTCTTGACTTTTCAACTTCTTGGCCAATTTCGATTAATCGAAACCCAATTTCGATTAATCGAAATTGCCAGATTCAGCCCCTTTCGAGCTGTTCTTTCCAACCTTTTTCCACTCTTTTTCCTCAATTTTTCTAAACCATCATCCTACAATCTAAACCATTTTTCAACTACAATTAACCTCTACAATCTATGTATTTTATTCACAAAAATTTACCTTTAATCAATCTCAACTTGATTTCAAATCAAGTGGTTGGAAGGCTAGGGTTCCAGCTTTGGCTTGAACGGATTCTTTGCGCAAAATCGGCCCCCTTAATGCTTGAATCCTCCTTCCAATCACCCACAATAACTCCTTGCTTGATCACTCTCTTTACTCCTCTCTCTCTCTTCTTTACTTCTCTCTCAACAACCAAAACTATTGATTTTAGGGTTTATTAAACCCTTTTATCTCCCCCTTAGCTTGTGTGTTGAGCACATGCACCTCGACAGGTGTATGTGACTTTAGATTTTCAACACACACTACATAGCCACACAACCCATCACATCTCGTCCATTCATCACACCCCATGCTAACTATTGGACTTCTATTTGGTCAAACCTATGACCGATCGAGCACGGATCCCGAGGTCATAGTTTAGTGTGATTTTTTGGGCTATTACACTCGGGGTACTTGTAATCGAAATAAGGCTAGTCAAAATATATGTATGCCCATGAAATTAGAGTCTATCACTATTGACCCTCGTATTGATAGAATGAGTCATACTTCTAAAATAATAGATGATGAGAAGAGGAATTGTGAAGAAACATTTATAGAAGATGAGTGTGAATTGCCTCATAAATCATTCGAAGGCAATAAGAATGATCATCTGATACATGCGTCCTTGAAAGAAGATGAGGAGGGAATTGCTAATGTAGATAATGAAGAGCATATGCCTTTTGTTGTTCTTACCGATGAAATGATACGAATTTCAGAGATGCTAGCCGATCAAACGTCCATGAAAAAAGACACGATGATAGAAAATTTATCGAGGAGATGAGAGAAGAATCTATAGAGGAAACCAGAGTTATATCAACACCCGATAACAATAAAAAGGAACCACTAGGCAATAGTGAAACCAAGTCAGTGGGCGTAATGGATACTTATAAGCGAGTGTGGGCTAGTTTAAGAAGCCGAGTTACTCCGCAAACGACATCGATAAATGATTTCGAGGAATCTTTGCAAACCTCATTACCCCCGAATACTTCAACACTTCTATCAACTCCACAAGGTCAATCTTTTGAATGCCCACTCCCAAACACACGTACCTCCACAGTGCGTTATAAACGAACCCTCTAAAGCAACTCCGAAGAAGAAGGAAAGGTGATCTCTGTAAATGCTGAAATTAAAAAAATTAATACTTTTAAGAGTATAAGTTTCCAATGTATTTAATTATAGGGTATACATGTCGGAAAGGTCGCAGACAAAAAGAACTAGTACTAAATCTACAACCAAGAGACCACCTCCAAAAAGTGCGCTGAAGGTGAATGGTCAATCAGGTCACGTAAAGGCTCTAATAAAAACATTAAATTTAGTTGAATGTTTGTTAATTTGTATGTGTGCTCTATCTACAGAAGGACTACGATGATTTTCACTGGCCTATGAAACCACTAACACAAAATGATAAATATGATATATATAAAGCTCTTAAAGATGGCCCTATGGAGTAGGGTTTCACCCTTTTGAAAATTATTGAGTTATATTAATGTAATTCAATTCCTTTATTAGCAACCTATGTGGCTTTGCAGACGTGAGATTCACGTGACTGATAGACTGTCCCTCACGACTAAAAACTTGTTCTCAGTTTATGGTACTAATTGGCTTGACAGTGAGGTAATTAAAAGGTACACATGTTGATATTCATAGAGTCGTCTGTCCGATTTCCATAGGTAGTTTGATGCCAGTCAATCTAATGATCTCATTAGGGTGATACGAGACTTTGTTTTATAGGCAATTGACGCATACTTTATCTTGATGAAAAAATGAGAGAACGATCATAAAAAGAAATTTATAAAGAGTAATTTCTTCTCAACTTATTTTATCGTAAGAGTCTAATTTTTTATTTTCATTTTCGATAATTTTTAATTATCTCTTAAACCCATTTCATATTTTGTTTAGACGAAATTGAAGGAATCGTTCGCGAAAGATGAAGCCGATACAAAAAAAAATCTATCGCTTGGACTTCACCCCAGCCACTAAGATATAAAATAAGCGAATGTAAGAAGATAATTGAAAAAAATTTAGGTGCCTCCTTCGTACTAATACTAGAGTCCACCACTCATCTCCTATAATATGGCTCCACTTAACAGGTTTAACTTCCCGTAAATAAAGACTATCGCTGGTCTTTGTTCATACTATATATGAAGGAGAGGAAAGTTGAGTACTTAGACTCGTGTAGTGGACAAAGTGACAGTGTCCATTGTCCGGATATGGTAAATATATTGGTACATATATCATTCAACTCTAGATTTTTATTGTTATATATCAACTTAATAAAATTTGAGTGTTCTTAAATACAGAAAAATATTCTTTTTAAGATCCTAGCTACACAAGGCGACAACAATATCGACGTCAGAGGTTTATAGTTTACTAAACCACTTGTTATCCCGCATCAATCAAATTATTTTGATTGCGGAGTGTTTATGATAAAGTACATTGACTACGCATCACATGGGCTTAGTTTCGATTTTGATTAATGTCATATGCCTTACTTTATAGATAAGATTATGCTAGAGTTACTTAGAGGAGAAGCTAGACCTTAACAAATTTTGATATAAAATGATTCAGTCTTTTGTATCGTATGTTACTTTTCTCTTACCACATCAAGCACGCAGTAGTTTATCAATATGTTCATCAATAATGAAATATATTTTTTGAAACTGAACTATGAGTTCTTAAGACTTTATTTGACTTGCACTGTTATGTAGCAATTCTAAGTTTATTCTTTTATATAAAGTATTCTTTAATTAAATTATACTTATACTGTCATTTACCATTATCGCATTTATTCTCTATTGTATGATCAATTTAGTTGCAATTGTATCTAAAATATTTATACAGAGAAGCTGAAATAAACGTGCATTTTGGTTGTAGAATGCGTGGACATTGGATTAAAAATTATTCACAAAAGAAGATCATTGATGAAAAGGGTGCACCCCTATGTTGCTGTAAAAAATAAGCAGTGCTTCAAGTTTCAAACTATGACAGAAATCTTGACCGTAAATATTATAAGTGTTACCATTGTGCGTACTTCAGACGGGAGGACGAATGTTCGAGAATCATAAATCGGATCGTCGGTAACGATGAAACAGTTCACTTGGACAAAGCTCGTCCTCTTTGCTACAGTCAGAAGCAAACAACGGTGCGAGTTTCAAACTCTTTAAAGAATCTTGGACGTAAGTACTTTACATGTTATCAATATGTGTACTTTAGTTGGTTAGACGAAAGTTCTCGAACCACGACTTCGGCGTCAAAGTTGGAGAACATTGAAAGGGACAATTTAAAAGTAAAAATGGCGATGGAGATTGAAGAGCTCGCTAAAAAAATTGAGGTGACTACGTCAGTAACCAGTAAAGAAAAATGAAACCTTCCTTGATTTAGGGTTATCTACATATTTTGGTTAGCTTTATTTGTAATTGTTCAATAATTTTGCGATGCTACAAGTAAAGTACCGAAGTATTTTTAATTTCTTGAAAGTCATTTATATAAGTAAATATAATCTACTATTATATTGTTGTAAAGGTGTGTACTACTATAAACTATTTCAGATTTTATTTGACTGCTTCGGATATACATGCAACTAATGTGACAGATGAGATGACTAAGATTATCTAAAATTATTGGTGGGTCTCAATAGTTTTAAGGAAAAAGTGAAGCAGAATTCAGGTCTTCTAACAGAAGCCGATGTATATTATCATGCATATATATATATGTCTGTGTGTGAACTAAGGTATCTTTTTTCAATTTGGTGATATTCAATCTATTCCTCAAAGGCTTATTGGACTCACATGAGTCTCTGTGGGACTATTGGTACATTACTGTTCTTGAACTATATCATGACTGATCTTATTGTCTATCATATTTGAATTACATGTCTCACATTAGTCTAACTTGGGACTTATAAGAGTCAGTAAATGACTCATATTAGACCCAC
This sequence comes from Chloranthus sessilifolius, assembly GCA_021018995.1. Classification (NCBI taxonomy): domain Eukaryota; kingdom Viridiplantae; phylum Streptophyta; class Magnoliopsida; order Chloranthales; family Chloranthaceae; genus Chloranthus; species Chloranthus sessilifolius. The sequence goes on along the minus strand of CM037584.1, from coordinate 49,077,851 downwards.
TTATGAAAATTGATTATTGGTACATGCTGCTATCAGACTATAACTACTGATGTCATTGACTATCAGATTAAAAGCCTACATGTCTCACATGAGTCTTTCTTGGACTTATAAGAGTCAATAAATTACTCATATGTGACCCAATAATGCCAAATCTTTATTTGTACATCGCTGATAGACGACTAACTTGACTGATCTTATTGTCTATCATATTTGGATTACAGGTCTCACATTAGTCTAACTTGGACTTATAAGAGTCAGTAAATGACTCATATCAGACTCACTCATGAAAATTGATTATTGGTACATTACTATTATTAGACTATAACTACTGATGTCATTGACTATCAGATTGGGAGCCTACAGGTCTCACATGAGTCTCTCTACTACTTATATGAGTGAATAAATGACTCATATGTGACCAAGTTATGCAAAATCATAAGCTGGTACATCAAAATTGGCTATCCGAATTGAAGCCTACAGGTTTAACATGAGACTTATTTGGACTTAAATGAGTCAGTAAATGACTCATATGTGACCAAGTCATGTAATATCCCTATTGATATTTCAATGCTCGCATGGTTCAACATGACTATTATAATTGCCTATCATATTTGGATTCTGCATGTCTCACGTTCGTCTAATTTAGACTTATAAGAATCAGTAAATGGCTCATATCAGATTTAGTAATGTCAAATCCCCATTGGTACATCACCGTTATCATCCTATAACTTGACTGATATCATTGACAATCAAATTTGAAGCCTACAGGTCTAACATGAGACTTACTTGGACTTATATGAGTCAGTAAATGACTCATATGCGACGAAGTCATGCAATATCCCTATTGGTATTTCAATGCTCGCAGTGTTCAACATGATTATTATTATCGTCTATCATATTTGGATCTTACATGTCTCACGTTAGTCTAACCTGGATTATAAGAGTCAGTAAATGACTCATATCAAATCCAGTCATGCCAAATCCCCATTGGTACATCACCATTATACTATAGCTTGAATAATGTCATTAACTATTAGATTTGGAGCCTACGTGTCTAACATGAGACTTACTTGGACTTATATGTGTCACAACCCAGATTTTTGAGATCTGTGCACGGTACATACTTACACATAGGTGTATGTGTTTCACAAGGAGACCAAAAACGACCCACATACGTTAAGTGTGTACGTGGGAAACACACTAGTATTATCCCAAAAATTTTAGATATAAAAGTGAAAGAGATAGAGAAGAACCTTTACGTAACTCTATTCTAACCTAAATAGAGAGAAGGAGAATAAAGAGAGAAAGAAGAAAAGAGCCTAGTGGAGAACTAGGGTTCATTGAGACTTAGGTCGAAAGAAGGGATCAGAGGAAATGACGGGAGAAAGAACCAGGGAGGCCGGATAGCCGAGTAGATATTCAAATCATAAATAGGACCGGTGCGGTTTCTTCGTCAGAGGTACGTTAAGGACATCATAGATGCCTAGGAATGTTTTTGAATATTAGGAAGGATGTTGGCTAAATGTTGTTTTGTATGAGATTAAGGTTTAAGGAAGGATAAACAGTTATAAACATGACTCTGGGCTCGCTCGAGCGGTCCCTGAAACTAAAGGGGAGCTCGCTCGAGCGAGGGTCCACGGTCATATTGCAAAAGCTCGATTTAACCGCTCGAGCGACCTCGATTTAACCGCTCGAGCGAAGTCTAGAGACCGCTCGAGCGAGGTCAAGAGACCGCTCGAGCGAGGTCAAGTGACCGCTCGGGCGAGTATAACTGACCGCGCGAGCGAGGTCTGGTGATCACTCAGATATTGGTTTTCTAATATAAGAAACTCGGGTCTCTTACACCCCAAAGACCTTAGATCATCCTAAAGTAAAATTCTTTTTAAATGTAGGTTGATGCATTATAACCCTCTAAGGACAAGCGTGCTTTGAGATTCGTCGAGGTAGGGAACACCTTGAACATGTACTTTATTTTACAAGAGCATGTATGTAGTGATATAGATTTCAATTCAAATGTTTAATTGCTTAAGAATTGTGAAAAGTGTGTGTGCGTGTGACATCCATAAGAAGTAATTCAAATGAGCCATCCCCAGGGGATGAAAAAGTAAAGAGACAAGAGCATCAGGTGTGATGCAAGTGAATGGATACATCCCAGGGATGTATCCAAGATTGAATCATGTTTGATAGGGCCTAACTGATATAAGATAGCACACTTACATGGTGAATAACTATATGTAAGGCACCGATATTTTTATTATTTGAGGTTTGATAGGGTACCCCACCGACGTGGCGGGATATCCACGACTGACACGGTAGGATATCCGTGACCGATACGGCGGCGAAACCGTAGGCCAGTGCGGAGGCTTATCCGTACATAGTAAGCACACCCCAGGGGTGTTGATTTGAGACAAGTGAAACCCCGCCACCAATCCCCAGGGGAAAGGGGCTTGGGTACTATATTTGTATTCCCAGGGAATACGTTAAAACTGTCTATATAGATGACGATGAAGGGTATCTCATCGGGGCTCGATGCTATATTGCTCGGGGATTACTTAAGTTGAAAGTTTAAGTTTTGCTTTAGGCCTTTTCAGCATCATTCATGAGTAAATGAAAACATAAGTAATCAACAGTAAAACGAAATGCTTTTTAACTGTTTTCATCAATAACTGCATAGACACATCATGCATGGCATATCATGGAATATATGTGAGTTATAATTTATATGTTCAACCGTGTTTGTTCCCTATTGAGCTAGGATGTAGCTCACCCTATAGACTATACGTCGCAGGTCCACTACTAGCAGCTGCCGAGGCTTCAGGAGACGCTGATCCCGGCGAGTCGGACCTTGCGGCCGGCGAAGAATTGGAGCCACCTCCTGAGGACTTCTTCTAGAGGACTCCGTTGTGCCGCTTTGAGGGCTTTTAGAGAGATTTTGTACGGCTTGGTATGTCAAGCCTTAATTTTGTTTAAAACCATGTATATAAGGAGTTGGGATTATTCTTTTGGGACGAACCATCCGTGATGATTTCTATCATCGATGGTTCGAATCGGTTCTCCATTTATGCAGAGGCATGAGGGTAGAACTGTCTTTTGGGGAGTAAATTAATATAGATTTAAATTCCGCAATTTCGTTTATTATACTTTTGATGCTTGATATACCAGTGTTTCGTGCTTAGCTAAAGGGCACGGTCAAGATGATCGTGCTGATGGCACGGGTTTCGGGGTGTCAAAATCCGGGCTGTCACAATATGAGTCAGTAAATGACTCATATGTGACCAAGTCATACAAAATCATATGTTAGTACATCAAAGCTCATAGTGTTTAACATAACTAATGTCATTGACAATCAGATTTGAAGCCTACAAGTCTAGCATGAAGCTTACTTGGACTTATATAAGTTAGTAAATGACTCATATGCGACTAAGTCATACAATATCCCTATTGGTACATTAAAGCTCGTAGTATTTAACATGACTATTATTATTGTCTATCATATTTGGATCCTACACGTCTCATGTTAGTCTAACGTGGACTTATAAGAGTCAGTAAATGACTCATATCAGACCCAGTCATGTCAAATCTCCATTGGTACATCATCGTTATTATGCTATAACTTGACTGATGACATTAACTATCAGATTTGAAGCCTACGTATCTAACATGAGACTTACTTGGACTTATATGAGTCAGTAAATGACTCATATGTGACCAAGTCATGCAAAATTATAAGTCGGTATATTAAAGCTCGCAGTGTTTAATATGACCGATGTAATTGACAATCAGATTTGAAGCCTACAGGTCTAACATGAGACTTCCTTGAATGATTTGAAGCTTATAATCAATGCTTATACATGAATGATGTGATTGTCTATCACATTTGAAGTATGCAGGTCTCACATGAGTCATACTTGGATTCACAAGAGACAGTAAATGACTCGTATGAGGCCCAGTCATGTAAAAATTATTATCCAAGTCATTGTTATCAGTGTTTATACATGAATGATGTGATTGTCTATCACATTTGGAGCATACAGGTCTCACATGAGTCATACTTGGACATGCAAGAGACAGTAAATGACTTATATGAGACCCAATCATGCAAAAACTATTATCCAAGTCACTGTTATCAGTGTTTAACTTGACTGATGCGATTGTTTATCACATTTGGAGCCTACGTGTCTAACATGAGACTTACCTGCACGATCAAATTCAATAATTGACAATGAGCCAATTGAACTGATATATCAATTCGATTAAAATATCTGCAGCATCAATATTATAAGTACCTGCAATATGTACGTAGTGAAACATCTAAGATATTTAATATCCATTCACAAATGCCTACATTAATAAAATAAACATATCTATTTCTAGCAAAACTACTCATAACAATATCACAAATTTACAACTTCACAACTTCAACATACAATTTCACACATTCACAAATTCACAGCTTTACAAACCACTGACATTCATAAATGCACAACTTCAGCATATCAAATTGTTAAAAATAGCATAACATTACTGACATGATTGAGGCTGATACGTCAGAATATCTGACACATATTACTTTCGAAAAATAACTATTTCCTCCGCTCGAATTTGGAACTTTCCTTCTCTCCCGGCCATTATATTTTCGGCATATTTTAGGATGAATATTACATAGTCCGCCGACCCTCGAGGCTGTTTTGGGAGGCCCTTAGTGAAGAATAGTGGCTACGGAAGATATTTCTTGAGCGTGCTGTCCTGTCCTTTCAGGTATAAAAGTAGCGGGTGATGGGTAGCCTGAAATAAATCGAGTATATAAACACTAAGTATATGACCTATAGATGAAAAATAAATTAACAGATTAAATCACCCACTTATTTGCTTATCAAGCCATGCGTGTGATGTTTTTACATGTTGAATTCTGGCTTGGCCGATGTGTCTAGTAAAAAAATTATCTTCTCTTTAAGATCAACGCTTGCTAGCACATAGTGGGAGCCAGAATAACTGTGCAACGGGATTAAAACCTATAGATGTAATGTCTAAGTCGTAATTAGCGAATAGTTAATCATATTACAGAATACTAATTATATGAGTAGTGAATAATAAGTTTCTTCGAAAAAATAAATTACAGTTACCGTTGCACAACAGGCAACCACATATTTGAAGTAGGGTTTGTTGAGGAAGGGAAGACAAGAATGATGAGACCTTTCATCGTCCTCCCAAATGGCTATTTTTTATTCCTCATCCTTAATTACATGATATACCGAGTCATTATTTTGTGCCTCCGCAAACTTCAACACCTCCTCTTTCAGTAATTCATGTATGAAGATGCACTCAATTAACGATTATCAGTTATAACTTGTAGGACCTAAGGAAATGAGTGTGTGAGAGGAGTGCTCATCGCAAACACAACTGGCAGAATGTACACAGTATGCGAATCGTATTTGCGGTCTGTGCCGATTATCATTGCATTTAGCATGTGACCTATTCTTATTATGCTATATTATATTTATATTAAATTCAAGTCTTAACCTATTACAAGCGCACAATGAAAATTATAATAGCATTAGGATCGTTCTCACGAGGAACTTTATTATCTTATAAATTTCATTTATTCTTATCTTTATCTAAATCCTTATTTTAAAAACTTTTATTTATCTTTAAGATTTTCTACTCTACTGTAAAAATATGAATAAAAGAATGATTTTTTAAACTAAAGTGTATAAAAATAAATCCTAATCTTCCTTCAGATCAAGGTCGTCAATCTTAATCTTCAGCTATCGGATATTTATAAAATTTAAACAGTGTCATTACACTATATTTCTAGTCTCCTAACATTGGTCGTCAATCAATTCTAAGATCCTATCAATACAGATTTAATCTAATCAACAACTTCCTAAAATTTAGGCATCAATCAAACCTTGGAAAATTGAAAAAGAAAAAGTAAAATCGTTACACTAATCTGCAAAATTTAATCTGAGTCATCAATTCAAATTAAAACTTAAAGATGTTTACAAAGCAAATAAATCTAAACTAGAAAGCAAAGTAAAATATATCCTTTGCCCCTCAGCCGTAGTTGTCAATTGCTCCTGAGAAATTATAGATATCTACACTAATCTTTAACACTCAATTGCAGTCGTCAATTGCTCTTGAGAAACATCTGATATCTAATCTACCCTAACTAGTATACACTACTGATCGAAAAAAAATCTAACCTCAAGCGTCAATTGATGCTGAAATTCTTCGATACTTATTCTTATGCCAAGCTCTCTTATTTATAGATCATAAAGAGTCGGTTTACAAATATCTAATTCTAATAAAATAAACTACTAAAAATACAAATTTCCTAATATAACTCTAATTCCTAATTTTATCTTTCCTTTGTTGCTGCGGTTGATATACTTCTAGAACTTTCCTTATTCTTTAGTAACAGAGTCCTTCAAAGTCTTCTTCATCAATTTCCTCAGATTCGTGATTCGCCAGACTTCTAATTCAAGAGATCTTTTATTTCTGATTTATGGCGGTGATAGTTATCACGTGATCAACAGCAGTGAATTAAGCTTTCTGTAGAATTGTTAATAACGATTTTCTGTTCTTTCTTTTTTAGTGAAAAATCATAAATTATAATTTTCTGCTTTCAATAGGATTCATAGAGGGAAAATCGCAAAAGACAATTCTTCAGTTTTATCATTTTTTATGACTTTGATAGACTTGGCGACGATTCTTTAGAAAATTATAAATACTTCTCTTCCTTGAGCGGTTTCTTCTATAAAATCGTAATTTACAATTCTTTGGCTTTCATAGTCTCTCACTTTGGGAAAATCATAAATAGCGATTTTTCATTCTTTTCAGTAGGTGGAGCTTCCGTCTTTCAATTTATTGTCATTCTTACTGCTTTTTGAGTTACTTTTGATAAATATTATCACTTTGGCTCTATTTTACTATTTTCTTTTAATATCTACATATCAATAACTTATTAGTAGCAAATTATGGTCTAGCATCACTAAGTTAAGGGTGATAAAATGGTAAATTATGTGACTGATCAGTACATTGTCCTCCACCTGGGTTTCGGCCTAAGACTCTTAATGAGCTTAACAGTTATCTGGAGCTCTTCAACCTTAGACACCATCAATCTATAAATGACACCAAATATAAGATTTGTGAGTGGTTCATCAATATACAATTGCCAAAATAAATTTTAACTTGATTAAGTAAGTTATATTACGTATCACATGATCCGGCAAACCCCCAAAAAAAGAGGCAAACGCATTTCTACCCTCCACCATCATAACCTCCATTTTCTTTGCGTCATCAATTTTACGCCAAATATTGGCAGCCATATGGGCCTCATTTAATGAGGCATAGTCTTTCGATATTTTTTTTATCATTTTCTCGGCAACTACAAACTCTTTGCCTATTGTCTCCTTTACTTTTCCATGCTTTTTCAACTTAGTCCTTAGCCTTTCAGTTGACCAGGTAGTCATGTCAATCTGTCTCTTAGGCTTTTTCTCTAGTATTGGATGTTGCTGAGTAAGGTTTACCTCAGCTGGACATACCCTTTTCGTTGCAACCTATATTTATACAAATCCCAAGTTATTGGAGGGACAATAGGCGTAATGAATACATGAGAATGTCGAGTAAAACTAGATAGAGGGCTACATGGGCAACTATACTTAAATAAAAATAAATACATGCTCTCCTTCAACCTGTATCTTAATTGTTTCTCCTCTCTCTTCTACTTCGGCTGTCAGAGTTTCAACTCCCTCTCCTACTCTCTCTTCTTAGCCCTCTCCCTCTGATTCTAATGTGGCCTCAAGTGTCTTCACATGTTTCAATAATAATAAATTCTGTTATTTCAAAACTTTGATCGAGTGACCTTGCCTCTCAACAACCGCGAGAAGGGGCCGGATCGACCTCGCCTTAGCTTCTAATGAATCAACTCTAACAAGAAGCTTGGTAATAACCTTAGATTCTCCAATATCGGTATCGGCTGCTACCAATCTCGGCCTCACTGTATCTCATCCACATCATTGTCATCTTCTTCTTCTTCTTCTTCATTTTTCTCATTATCTTCTTCCTCTATAGACACGTCATCTCCTTCTTCTACTTGCTTTTTTTTCCTTTGTATCTCTTTTGGGCTGCTCGTTGTAAGAAGTCTAGGTCCCTTAGGTGGCTCCAGATTTTCCGCCACAACCTACAATAACAAACATATGTATATCAGTCAAACAAGACATATAACATACATAGCATGTTTATTATAAAATCACATATTCTGTATCCATTAATTGATTAACAAAGGTAGAATAATACCTCAAACTTCTGAAACTTTCGCTAATAGTAGTTCGCGTCCGAGTGCAAAATCTTCAGTGGAATATATTTTAACAGTAGCAGCCACTTGTTATTGACGTTCTTCACGAATCCCGACAAAATTTGAGGAACGTGGTCAAATACTCATACATGTAAGAGAATTATGCAGCCTATCAGTGGAATATATTTTAACAGCAGCAACCACTCGTTATTGACGTTCTTCACGAATCCCGACAAAATTTGAGGAACGTGGTCAAATACTCATACATGTAAGAGAATTATGCAACCTATCACACAATACCTCATCCCGCCAGGAGAATGTGTGACTGTATGTATGGAATCGAGCAAGTAGGCATAAACCACAGCCCCCCAATTGTGGCCATCGAAAGTGCAAAGATCATTCACGAGATCAATATACTCCCAATCGATCGTATGGCGAATGTCGGAGAGGAGGAAGTTCGCTAACATATATAAGTTCCCGAGCCGGATGAAGTCGTCATCGAATAGGAGAGGTGAAGCGAGAGCTGACTCAATTAAAGCCCTCGTGACCAACTGTCTCACTGCCACTCCGCCAAATAAGCGCTCTCTAAAAGTGGGTGCACCTTCAGGATCTGTCGACACTAAAGGTATTGCCAATGCAGAAGGGGACCCAACTTTCAATCCTAAAATTTTGCTCATGTCGTTCCGGATGAACGGAACAACATACTCTCCTATCGTGAAAGTTTCATTCTCAGAATCGAATCTTCGGGCAATAGCATGTGCGAGCTGCCCGAATTGCATGACGGATTCGCTAATCAACCACAAATACTGGAAATAACTTGACAAGAGGAGGAACTCTTTCCTAGCACTGCTTAATTAACAGTACCATCGACCCAGTTTTCGATAGTTCATTGCACCTTTGATGACTTGCTTATCATCCTCATTGACTTTTCATTACCCTTTCCTTAATTTTTTTTTCATTTTCTTTTTAGCTTTAAATCCAAACTGAAAAATAGAAATAAGAAGATTCTCAAATGTTAGATGACTAATACAAGATCGATATAAGACATTATAATACATTAAAGGACTTATGTGAGAATATTAAATGACTGATATCAGACAATAATATACTAATGTAAGACAGTGTAGGCCTGCTATCATACTCATATTCAACATTAACTGCATTCTGACCTTCATGAGTTACAAAATACAATAAAGGACTGATGTGAGAATATTAAAAGGCTGATATCAGACAATAATGTATTGATGTGAGACAGTACAAGACTAATATCAGACTCATTGTTAGCATTAAACTATATTTTGAGTAGTTATAAAATACTATAAAGTATTGATGTGAGCACATTAGAGGACCTGATATAAGACAATAATGTACTGATGTCAGACAATACATGACTGATATCAGACTCATTATCAACATTAAACTACATTCTGAGTAAATATAAAATACTATAAAGTACTGATGTGAGCATATTAGAGACTGATATCAGACAATAATGAACTGATGTCAGATAGTACATGACTGATATCAGACTCATTGTCAGGATTGAACTATATTATGAGCAATTACAAAATACTGAGTAGTTCCAAAATACTGAATAGTTATATTTTGAGCAATTACAAAATACTATAAACAACTAATGTGAACACAATAGAGGACTGATATCAGACAATAATGTACTTATGTCAGACAGTATATAATTGATATCAGACTCATTGTCAGTATTGAACTATATTATGAGCAATAATAAAATACTATAAAATACTTATGTGAGCACATTAGAGGACTGATATCAAACAATAATATACTCATGTGAGACAGTAAATGACTGATATCAGACTCACTATCAGCATTAAACTATATTCTGAGTAGTTACAAAATACTATAAAGTACTGATGTGAGCACATTAGAAGACTTATATAAGACAATAATATACTGATGTTAGACAGTACATAACTGATATCAGACTCATTGTCAGTATTAAACTACATTATGAGTAATTACAAAATACTATAAAGTACTGATGTGAGTATATTAGAGGACTGATATTAGACAATAATATACTGATGTCAGACAGTACATGATTGATATCAGACTCATTATTAGCATTAAACTATATTCTGAGCAATTATAAAATACTATAAAATACTAATGTGAGCACATTAGAGGACTGATATCAAACAATAATGTACTAATGCTAGATAATACATGACTGATATTAGACTCATTATCAACATTAAAATTTATTCTGAGCAATTACAAAATACTATAAAGTACTGATGTGAGCACATTAGAGGACTGATATAAGACAATAATATACTTATATGAGACAGTACAGGACTGATATCAGATAATAAAGACATCTAAATATATAAAGGACTGATGTAAGAATGATAAAAGATTGATATCAGCTAATAAAATCATATGGTGAAACAGTACCAGACTTATCAGACTCATTTTTAACAATAAATTGCTTTCTGACCTACATGAGTAAAGTTATCTGAATCTATAAAGGACTTATGTGAGAATATTATAGGACTAATATCAAACAATAATGTACTAATGTGAGACAGTAAAGGATTGATATCAGACTCATTTTAAACATTGAACTACTTTCGGACCTGCATGAGGTAATCTTAATCTATAAAGTTCTGATGTGAAGACATTAAAGGACTAATATCAGACAATAAAGTCGTTATGTGAGACAGTACACGACTGATATTAGACTCATTTTAAGCTTTAAACTATATACTAACTTATATGAGTAAAGTTATCCGATTCACATATATTACACATCAGAGAAAAAGCACAGTGGATTATCCAATAACATAATAAAATACAATGGTCATACAGTGAGAAGCTGTACATTGTCCAACGATATACTTATTATAATATTTTAAACATTTCTCATCACTTTTCTCATTCAGTACCTTACTTATTACACTAAGTTTGTCACTTAGCAAAATTCATATTGTATTTTTGACCTTAGTCCTCGTCAAGCCCAACGATTGTGTCCCTCATCAACTTTTCAGTCATTCTCAATTTACTTTTGAAGAAACTTGGATATCTGAAACCAAATCTACCTTCAGACATATGAGTGAGTAAGAACAGAAAGAGCTGATGACATTATACGAATTGATATGAGAGAATAGAGTGCTCCTGTCAGACAATAAAAGACTTATATCAGACTTAAAATTAAAATTTAAACTTTATTTATCCCCTGCATGAGTAAACTTCAAAAATTAAATATATATTAAAGGATCGATGCGAGACATATTAAGTAATTTATATGAGACATAAGAGAACCTCTTACAAAGCTGGTTGGACTGATATAAGCTGTAAACATTCTAATGAATGATACATTTATTAGACATCGGAGATAAAGGAAAAATAGTGGATCATCCATATAAATAATAAGGTACATTAGCTATGTCCAATGACTGATACGAGACTCAAAGAAGCTGTACATTGCCTACCGATGTACTTATTATAATAATTTATACATTCTTCACCATTGTTAAGATTGAACACTCTACTTATTATAAGAAGTATCTTACTTAGCAAAATTAATTATTTTATTTTACATTTTTTTTACTGTGGTCCTTGACAAGTTGACCGATTGTGTCCTTCCTGCTTATAAGTTGCACAATGCATTCTCCATTTTTTTTCAAGTGCAGATTTTAACCTTTTTTTTTGTGATCGACCTGGGGGATTCCTGCAGTGAGGCGAGTGAACAACAAGACTAACATGTTTGACGTGCCATTGAGATTCGTCTAGAGTTGATTCGATTACCTTACTATATGTCTCACAATACCGTGCAGATGTATACCATTCCTTATAATATATCGATGGATCTATTTTATTCCAACGAATAACAGCCATGACATGGGAGGCCCAGAACGTTAAAATAATTACAAGAACATGACCTCTTATCTAAATATACATTATACTTAAATCTCGAAGTTGATACCTCAAAAACATTGGGTGATAATGGTAGAACTTGACAAAATCTAGCTACTTCGTCAGTCTCTTCTAAGATATCAGATGCATATGGGGTTAAACCCTTCGACATCTTTTGACCTTTTGTAGCTCTGTCATGAAAAAATTAGGCAACTTTCTTCCTCGTTGCTTCAATAAGAGCTATTATTGGTAGACCTATAGCATGAACTAGGATTTTGTTCAAGCACTCAGATATGTTTGTAGTTAGAAGATCGTGTTTACGATCAGGGAAGAGCATCTATACTACCTTCATGGTCCACTCTGTCAAAGATATTTTACACCAGCAAGTCTCACACCCTCAAGTTTCGTCATTAGCTCATCATGTTCTTTTACGGTATATGCTCGAGAAATAAGTCAAAGTTTACTCCACAAAGTCAGATTCCTAAACTTCTCCCTGAAGTTCTTGCCAATATGAAAAAAGCAAAAGCTATAAGTGGCATTTGAAAATACTTTTAATACCATCGCTTTAATAACATCCGTATGGTATGAAATTATGACAATTGCTCTATCATCATCCATGATCGCTTCTTGAAGACATCGAAGAAGCCATTCCCAAACATCTTCTGTTTCACCATCAACTACAACAAAAGTAATGGGAAACAAACCATTGTTTCCATCGACAACTGTCGCAATTAGCATCAGGCAGAAAAATTTATCTTTTGAGTGTGCTCCATCAATCGAAATTATGGGTCTCAATGTTCTTCTATATTTTTTGATAGAGGGACTGAATGCTCAAAAAAATCTAAGGAATGAGTCATCATACAAACATTGTAGTTTCATGAAAGTGACAGGATCGGATCTATGTAATTCTGTAATATATGAAGGGAGAATAGCATAAGACGACTCCCAACCACCCCTAATATTAGTCAATACTATCTCTTTCGCCTTTCATGCTTTACGATAGCTTATTATAACCTCCTAATTTGTTTAGATTTCAGAGATAATTTTAGCAGACACATAATCAGTAGCGTCCTTCAACATATTCGTTATTTTAGAAGCTACCCAATCACTTGAGACTTATCGATGACCTCCCTTTTTTTGCATAGTTACACTAAGTGGACCGCACTTGTGCTTGAGATTTATTATTTTAATTATGAAAGAATAGCCATCGACGTTGCCCCTACTCGCGCGAATACGCTATGGACAAATATTGCCCGCACATCTAGCAGTAATAATCCTCTTAGTTGTCTTTATTGGTTTCAATTGAAAGTTCTCCAGCACAACATTATTCTTCAAGGTAGTGAGAAATTCTTCTCCATAAGAAAATGCTTTTTTGATAGTAAAAAATGTATTTCCAATCCTATCAAAACTCGGCTTCCTTGCGAAATTCTCTCCTTCTAAGTTGTCATCTTCAATTTCGAAGTCTGCATCTTTTAATTTATTTCCAATAATTCATCCCTGGAATCCTACTCCAACTAAATAACTCAAGTCGCTATCTGAGCTTGTATATTCAGTAATCTCATAATCTCTTGATAGTTCCTCGATACTGTTATTCTGGGTACTAACTGAACTAGAAACCCATGTCTTCAATGGCGGACCACTCTCGTTCCTTCAATTAAAACAGATAGACAATGTGTCACTCATGCGTAAGATATGCACTATAATATTACACATGATTATCCAAAAACTCAATTGATAGTCACCTCTGAGCTGGTAGAGAATTTTTCACTGAATTTAAGTCTTCATATGCTTGCCCCTCTTCGATTACTTTCTCCTCTATACGAGTATTGGGGAAGGGATATGGAAATAGACGTGAATGCTCAAAACTATAAAATTACTCATAAGTATCAATCAAAGGATGTGACTCCTTATTAATAAAACTCGTTCTTTTTTTAAGAAAATGGGAGACCAACCCACCTAAAATTGGTCTTTCGTTCATATATTTCTTCGGTAACAAGGGGCGAAAAATTAAATCATAAGCATTGCGAGAGGTTGAGTACTATGTATATAAGAAAATAGTTGCAAATCATATAAAAAATTATGTAAAATACTTACTGTCATCAGTCGGATTGATAGCACGATCGGTGAGTTTGATGGGCTCTTGCATTAGGAAACATGCGGTCATGAGCAATTCTACGATCGAAAGCATACCAATATATATCAGTAAACTTATTGATAATTTTTCAATTAATATTAAATAAAATCACAAGCATATAATTTTATCGACTTACCTAAATGTCTCTGTTCCCTCCCATTTCTTCACTATATCTAAGTAGAGGTTGTATCGTTTATTACATCCAACACCTTTACTTTGCGAGCTGTCGAATTTCTCACTACCAAATAAACAACATAAAGCATGGAACATTTGACTACCAAATTTTTTTAATTATGTTTACTTCTAATCTACTAGCACATACCTCTCTAGCATTCTTATCTCCAGACTTTCCTTTCTTTTATGCTCGTTGAGCTTATTTGTCTCTGCGATCTTTTCAAAAATATATAGGATAATGTGAGGACAGTCAATAGGGGATAGGGTCATCATGTCATGAAAGTCGATCTCATTGTTTATATTAAAAACAAAACTCCTTTCGATAGTCGGATATCTATATCTAAACCTTAGATCCATCTGCTCCGATATTGACTTACACAAGTCAAACATCTTTTCAATAAATTCATTATATATTGCTTCCCGACTTATTGATTTTTATTTATATTTTTTGCCACTATATATGTCACAACCCCAGATTTTTGGGATGAGTGCACGTCATGCATTACATATAGGTATATGTGTTTCACAAGGAGACCAAAATGAACCAAAGACACTATGTGTGTACGTGGGAAACACACTAGTATTTCCCTAACTTATATGTATAAAAGTGAAAGAGAGAGGAGAGAAGAACCCTTGCGTAACTCTATTCTAACCTAAATAGAGAGAAGGAGAATTTAGAGAGAAAGAAGAGAAGAGCCTAGTAAAGAACTAGGGTTTCGTTGGGACTTAAATCGGCAGAAGAGTTGGAGAAAAGGCTGGAGGAGGAACCTTGGAGGCCTGTTAGCCTAGTAGAATTTCGAATCTTAAATCAAACTTGCGCGAGACTCATCGTCAGAGGTATGTTAAAGGCATGATAAATGCTTAGGCATATTTTAAATAATAGGAAGAATGTTGGTTGAATGTTTTTAATGATGTTAAGGTTTGAATGAAGGGTGAAATTGTGTTCTCGATCTGATCGAGGAGCAAAAATCATCGCTCCTCGCTCGAGCGGTCTAAAGGGCTCGCTCGAGCGAAGATGAATAGGAAAAATATAGCTCTGGGCTCGCTCGAGCGGTCCCCAAAACTAAGGGAAAGCTCGCGCGAGCGAGGTCCCCAGTAATGCTTCAGTGGCTCGATTTAACCGCTCGAGCGACCTCGATTTAATCGCTCGAGCGAGGTCAGGTAACCGCTCGAGCGAGGTCAAGTGACCGCTCGAGCGAGGTCCAGTGACCACTCGGTTCTTAAAATTATAGGTACAAAAAACATGGGGGTTGTACACCCCAATGGTTCTAGTGTCCTTTCTAAGCCTATGCTAAATTGAAATGTAGGTTTGATGCATGATCATGAAGTATAAACCTCTACGAGAAGGCGTGCTTTGAAATTCGTCGAGGTAGGAAATATTCTTGAAACATGTGCATTATTTCGTGAAATTCACATATGTAGTGTAATCCATTTAAATAGTTAAATACTGCATGATCCTCATGAAAAAGGGTGTGTGAGTGAGTTTACAACGTGAAAGTCTTGAGGTCCCCAGGGGACAAAAAATCATATAGTTAAAACAAAGAAGGATGCGATGGAAATAAGGGGCATCCCAGGGATGCAGATGAAAACTAACAGAGAAACGTAAGTAATGTGATAAGGCCTGATGTAATATAATTAGCACAATCACGGTGAATAACTATATGTAGAGCACATTTGATATTTTTATTATTTAAGGTTTGATTAGAATACCCCACCGACGTGGCGGCATACCCACGACTGACTCGGCATGATATCCGTGAGATGCACGTAAGCAGATCCGATTTCATAGTACATCCGAGGATGTAGATCTAAAATAGACCCCGCCACCTATGAGAAAGGGGCTTGGGCATATTCGTGGGATACATATAATATCTGTCTAGTTAGACGACGATGGTGGGTATTCCATCGGGGGTCGATGCTATATTGCTCGGGGACTACTTAAGTTAAGATTTAAGTGATTAGGCCAAATTCACAACTAAACTAATAAGGAGATTAAACAAAACCATGATAAGTAATGGTCAAAATCATTAGTTTATTTTCAATTATTTCAATTGTTGTCCATATGTGATTACTCGATAATTTTATGATTGTTAAACTGCTGACATATGTGTGAAGGTCAATCTATATGTTCCTTTTGTTTCCCTACGGAGCTAGGATGTAGCTCACCCCCCTTAGACTATACGTCGCAAGTCCAGGACTAGCGGCAGCAAAGACTTTTGGAGAAGTTGATCCAAGGGTTTCGGATTACGTGCCCACAGAAGAGTCAGAACCTCCTCCTGAGGAATTCTTCTAGGAAACCCACTGCATACTTTGAGAGTGAGTTGAGAGTATTAGGTATGGCTTGGTATGTCAAGCCTCTTTATTTCGAATGTTTTTAAATACCGTTTCTTTGACAAAACGTCTAGGATGAACTGTTATCACTAATGGTTTGGGTAAGTTCTTATGTCCATGAATTGGCATGGGACAAGGACTGCCTTGCGATACCTTGATTATCTTTGAGATTTTATTTAGAGTAGCTGCGTGTGCCTCAATTACAGTTTTGGCTTGTATATATTAATGTTTTGTAAGGAACCCAGGGCACGGCCTTGAAGGTCGTGCTGATGGCACGGATTTCGGGGTTCCAAAATTTGGGCTGTCACAATATATCATATTATTTCTTTGGACTTTCAATAACCCATTATAGTGACATACTAGTATAGCTGTGTCAGTACTCATAATGCACCTGCATGTAAAGCCTATATATATATATATTAATATATAAGGTATTGTCCAACTTTATAAAGATTAAATATCTCAATATAGTGACATACTAGTATAATTGTGTCAGTACTCATTATAAAACTACATGTGAAGCCTACATGTATAAGAATTATCTAACTCGGATTGGTACGGATAATACAACCACAAACAATCAATTGGTGATTGATCGGTTTTAAATTATATCCAAACAAGTGCACAAGATCTATCGTAGTACGGTGAAATCAAGGGTGTCGAACCCACAGGGAAGCATGAAATTTAATTAATTTCTAGAAGCATCAAATGAACCTAAGAAGGTACCAAAGGCGAGATCTTTGTCACAATCAAAATTAATAACTACACAAATATAAAAATAAAAAAATTTAAACAAAGCTTAAGCACAAAAAATAATAAAAATCAAATAATGACGAAAAGATGATCAAGGAGTCCGCTAACCCTAGATTTATAATTTTTCTACTAATAATCAATCACACATTTTAATGTCAAATTATATGCCATCATTTATCAAGAAGAAAAATAAATCGTAAAGAGTGTGATTATCGATCCGACATACCCTATTTAAAAACTATGACTCAGCCTATTACTGCGGTATGAATCATATAAAAAGCATAGCGTATCTCAAAATTTGAAATCACAATATTAAGATCCAATTGTATAGCCTAAAAGTCGTACGATTCAATATCTATAAAAAAAAAATGATTGAATGAAAATAAATTAATTACTTGTCTAGGGGTCGCTTCCTCCTTGAATGAACGGTTTTAGTCGTTCATCTTCAATCCACATGCAAGGCATAGATCCAAAACCATCAAACATGTTCTTTAATTTATCAAATGTTTGAATCTTTTAGGAAAAGATCCGAAACTTTACAAAGCTTTGGTTCCTAATTATAAACTAATTATCATAAATTAAAACTAAGTACTAAAAATAATAAAGAAAAACCTAAGAAAAAGACTAAGAAAGTTAGCCAAGAAGGTCTCTAAAAGAAGCATGCCCAAACCCTAAACACTGCTCTGTTTATATAGGGCTTGAATAGAAGAGTTTCCATATATAGGTTAATCGATTGAATTCCAAGATTCAATTGATTGAATTCAAAATTTGAATTTTGGCGGACTTATTTGAATTTAAATCTCAATCGATTGAAATCTAAATCTCAATCGATTGAGTTCAAATTCAAATTTATGAGGGAAACAATTATCATCCAACTCAATCGATTGATTTCTAAATTTCAATCGATTGAGACTGACATGTGGCATATCTATTCTCTTGCTTTTGGTTGGACTAATCAATTCTTTTCACGGATTTTGATATTTCTGTTGGTCCTTTGGTCCAATGTTTTCATATTGTCCTTAATTATGCTCTTTTATACCTTTGCAAGATTCAACGGTCATGAACACCTGAAACCACTAAAATTGCACAACAACTATCAAAATGCCTTCATCGAATGGCCAACAGTTGGTATTAGGGTGCACAATATGGTCATATTTTAGCACAGATCAGTGATCCTAATATTTTGTTTCATACTTCTACGATCCGTTCTATATAAAAGTCAAATAAGAAAATAAATAAATAAATTCTTAAACCCTAATATCTTAAAGAAGACACTGATCATGTCTTAAAGAAGATACTGCCTAACGAAGGGACATCACAGTCTTATATACAAACTACCATGTATCTTATATAGAAACTAGTGATCATATCTTAAAGAAGAAACTGCCTAACGATGGGATATCACACTCTTATAAAAGGCTGATCTGATTATATTTTCTACAATCAACTGACTTATAAATGGATAATACGGTCTTATAAATGACTCATCATATCATCGAGAAGCAACAGACTAATAAATGGACGATACGACCTTCTAAACGACTAATCATGACTTATCACTGCTGTGATAATTCTAAATTTTTTATCAATCTATAATGGAAGCATGTATTTACACATGCAAAATCGAAAAAAAATAAAAAAAATTATTTTCTAGATCATAGTTTTATATTTTATAAAGATTAAAAATCACCTTTCGATTCAAACAAATAATTTAATTTATACGATATAGGTCAGAAAGATTATTCGTCATATATAACAGTATACAAACCCTAAAATTTATAGATTTTTATAATTACTTATGAACAAAGGAAAAAAACAAACTTAAACTCTAAAGATTATTGTTTCAAAAAATATAAAAATATACCCCATCATCAAAGTGAAGATTATGATTTTACAAATTCATAAATGTCGAACAACTATCAACCCTATAGGATCCAAGTTAGATCAGTCATGTTAAACACTGACAACAATGATATACTAATAAGGATATTGCATGACTTGGTCACATATGAGTCATTCACTGACTCTTATCAGTCCAAGTAAGGCTCATGTGAGACCTGTAGGATCCAGATATGATGTACGAATAACCATTTTTCATGATCGAGTCTGATATGAGTTATTTACTGACTCTTATCAGTCCAAGTAAGGGTCATGTGAGACCTATAGGATCCAAATATAATAGACAATGACATCATCTAAGTTATAGTATGATAACAGTGATGTACGAATAACTATTTTTCATAACTGAGTCTGATATGAGTCATTTACTGACTCGTATAAGTTAAGGTTAGACTAATGTCAGACCTGTAGCTTTTAAGAGATCGGCATCTCTATCTACACAAAAAATGGATTAGACATGAGATAATATTTTTTGACCTAATCGATTAATGGATCCATAACTCAGTAGATTTAATTTCAGATGAAGTAAAACAGAAAAAGAGAATTTTTATTTTTTTTAAATGAAAAAATTTAAACTAAAAAATGATGAATATGATCGAATAACAGAAGACTAAATAATCATCTAAATAGTCAATGACCTAACGATTCAACCAGAGGGTTTCTTCCCCCCCCCCCATTTTCACTTGGTTGCCTCTACTTCATTTCCAACAAACCAAAATCATAACCATCAACCCTAAAGATTATACTTAATTTCCAACAAATCAAAATCACAACCCTAAACCTTAAAGATTAGAGTTTTACAAATGGAAACAAACCAAAACCGTAACCCTAAAGATTAGAGTTTTACAAATGCAAAAAATATAAAAATCGACCTTTATGAGTTTCTTTGCAATACCAAAAGTCGGGGAGTAAAAAATGATTTGAGAATCCACCTTTTCAATGGCCGACGAGAAAAATACAGCTCTTCTCCTCAATGGCGACAAAAATGCGGCTCTTCTCCATCTCTATAAAGGCCGATGATAAACTCTTCTCCTCAACGATGACGAGAAACGAGAACCAGTGACGACTGCGAATGCCTTAAGAGGGTAGGAGGGTTTGAAACAAAGATGAGAAGAACGAAAAATCAAAGCCTGCTTTATTTTCTTTTTTTAAAATGAAGGGCATTTTTGGTTATTTCCATTGTCTTTATGTAATGGCATATTGGTCATTTCCTATTTCTCAAATATTGGCAATCAACCTAGTTTAATACCCATGTATTCTTTTTATTTAAGTTAAAACCTAGAAACTGAAAAGTTTGAGGGTCTTAGACCCTGCTGGGTCATTTAATCAACTTGGGACCTCGGTGGGTAAATAGGGGGATAGTTGGGATCCCAGTGGGTATTTAACTCTAAAACGAATCTCAAATACAAATCTCGAGTCAGGCTCAACCTGACCAATCCCAATTATATTAAAAGAAAAGGTCGAGCTGGCCCAGACCAGGAAAAAACTTGTCCAATAGCACCCAAATCAAACCTGGCCCAATTATATACAGAGGCCTAATATTTTTCTCATAATTTCTTTTGATTTGTTTCATTTTTTTTCCTTTACAATAGTGCCATTAATCATGATTAAGAATTAGTTTGCCCAAAAAAAAAGAAAAAAAGATTAGTTCTTCAAAACCCATATTTTCACTTTATAATAATTTTTTGTAATGGTCTAGATAACGGTGATTGAAAGTTTTGTTGTGCGGGTATTTTTTTCCGTTATGGTTTCGTTCTTTCTTGTTTAATGGACTGATCACCACAACATCAATTCTCTAATCCAAATAACTTTTTATATGCCCAAATTCTTGGATACATTGGTGTGCAACCGTAAACTTTGCGGGTCCGTCGCGACGATGCGCTCATTAAAAAAAATAGAGTCGCCACCCAAAGCTTTTGGTGTCCTAGGATATCCAAAATCAAGATCGTGAGCACCGAAGTGTTAGATTTGACTATGAATTACTGGTCAACACCAAAGCCTCTTGGATACAGACTTCGGTTATCAATCGGGAAGGTGTTAAGCACCCCATCGACCTGCTCGTAAGCTATCTCTACTATGGCCAACTGTATAAAAATAAAAAATTTGTGCGACACTTCTCCTTGCCCAAAGGCACTCCAATCCTATTTGAGCCTTCCGCAATCATCGAAATTTTGGCGGCGTAACGGCTCAAATTTTATGATAGAGGAAAATAAAAGAAGGTAGAGGAATAGAGGGGAGAGCTGGAGCTCTCGGACCCTTGTAGCACCGTTGTCGGATCGCCACGTTGATGCTAACTTTGGTGAGCTTCCGATAGCACAATGGGTTAGATAAGGGTCTCTAACTTCTAAGGTTTGGAGGCTTGGAAGGTTAGGGATGAGGATATGAGAGTACTATGCTATGGTTTCAAGGCTTGAGGATGATGGATTTTAAGGCAACTGCTTTTAAGGTGTACCGTGCATTAGAAGTCCGTGCAAGTCACACAGATGTGTGGACTGTGGACACCCATTGTAGATTGTTTAAAAGTTAATGAAATCGAGGTCCTATGAATTTATTGTCTTTTATACATATATCGTTCCATAAACAAAATTGGCATGTTATGAACTTTCTATTGAACATTTGAACTCAATGAAGGTATCCTTGTTCATTTCAAAGGCCTAAGAGGTCAAACATTATGTAACAAGTAATCCATCACCATCGACAATAATTTTACCTTTTGGCACACATTTATGAGTGATCACCAATGGTTAAGACTTTGGGCTATATCTATAATATATCTTTTGAATAAACGCCTGACATGTGCATGGCCCACTTGTGTGTGTGCGTGTATATATATATATATATTATGGCTTAGAATTTCTTTAGCTCTTAGCCTACAACTAATTTCCAAAGCCCTTGGTGGAACCTGCCTTGACTATTTCATTAGCTCTGAGTATGTTTGACTCTTTCCAATGAAAAATATGGTTGAAATCATGGTTCAAAGTTTTGGCCGAAATGCATCGATTTCGGTGGCCCCTGAAACAAAATATACAAACTTTCGATTTCGGTATACTGGTAGCATATTATCAGCCGACAATTTGCCCAAAACCGAAATTTCTACCGATATTTTGCTTCTTCTTCTTCAAAAAAAAAAAAAAAAATCAGTCGAAATTTCAAATTTTTGGTTTCGGGCAAGACCAAAACTGAAATGAAAACTGAAATTTTGATCCTTGGTTGAAATAAGTATTATTCTTGGGGATACATGTATTGATCTATGTAATTTTATATATGAGGAGAATTTGATCACTGAAATTTTGGATAAATTATGACATTTTATCAATTTAAAAAGCTAATTCCAAACAAGCTCCTTAAGAGTTAAAAAATAATGATAGCACACAAGTTTCTTACACATGTTTTACCTTTATCTTTTATTTTATTTATTTTTATTTTTTTTATATCAATCATTTTACCTTTCAACCTAGCCACACATGTTTCTTAGAAGTGAAGGATCCCACTTTAAACCATGAGCTGAGGAAAGTTACGTCTATGCCATTCTAATATAGCAAATTATGTCGATGTTATAGTTTGATAAAGTAATAATAATAATATAGCTCATACATATATAGTTGTAAGGGTTGCAAATGGGGCAAAAGTTAATCAAATCGAGGTCCTATGAATTTATTGTCTTATATATATAAACAAAATTGGCATGTTATGAACTTTCTATTGAATATTTGAACTCCATGAAGGTATCCTTGTTCATTTCAAAGATCTAAGAGGTCAAACATTGTCTAACAAGTAATCCATCACCATCGACAAAATTTTTACCTTTTGACACACATTTATGAGTGACCACCAATGGTTAAGACTTTTGGCTATATCCATTATATATCTTTTGAATAAATGTCCGACATTTGCTTCGCACTTGCATGGCCCACTACTGTATATATATTTATATTATGGCTTAGAATTTCATTAGCTCTTAGCCTGCAACTAGTTTCCAAAGCCCTTAGTGGGACCTGCCCTGACTATTTCATTAGCTCTGAGTATGTTTGTGACAGCCCAAATTTTCTTCCCTAAAATCCTTGCCGTCAAATCGCAGATTACAATCTAATATAGTATTATTCTTGACATCAATGCGGATATCAAACAGATATCCCATGTATATAGCGGAAAACAAATCTTCATATATATATATATATATATATATATATATATATATATATATAACATAATTTAAAAGCCCCTAAACAAACCATCGGTGATGGCCGTCCATCACCTAAACAGTGGTGTACAATATGTTTATACAAAACTTAGTTCTATTCGTCTATAATCTCAAAAGAAAACCTAAAACTATACCAAGTCAAATCCGTAGTTTATGGGAAGAAATCATCCGACAGAAGATCCTCTTCTTCCGGTATGTACTCAGGATCAGTCTCCAACTCTGAGTCCCGATCAATGTTTACACCTGTGACGTATAGTTGGGGTGAGCTAACAGGCAAAGCTCAGTGGAGAAAATCAACATCAATTCACATTTATAGTTATGAAACATAGATTCAATGACTAGTGTTTAAAGCAATTTAAAAGCATTTAGATATAAGTCGGACTTTCAATAACAGTTCACGTTAAACATATCTCAATATCTCATTTTTTGTATTCAAAATAAAGATTCATATCAGGAGTAGAAACATCTTAGTAAACGGAACACATAAATGGAAATAAAACACTTCAATGACGAATCACATTGATAACGAAGCACATCGATAGAGAGGCACTTCATCAAAAATCGAAACACATCAATAAACACATCACATCATGAACATAAGCAACCCATCTTTTGGGTACCGAGTAGCCAATCTTCTAGGCATAAGGTAAAAACCCCAGGGCCTCTACCCCTCATTGGAGCCTTTACTCCTCTTGGAGTTCAATCACATAACACATCAATTCAGAACATATTCAAAGTTCAAGACATTGAAATTGCGGTAATTAACAGATTCGAAGTACACATATGTGTTGGTGCGTGCTTTTTCTGGGTTCCTCTCAGTTCCCGTTGAATCAGTGGCCCAATTCTGTCCGAGTGGACTCTAGCGATGCGACGTTTGGAATGTTAGAAGTAAAATAAATAAAATAAAAAAGGAGGGAGGTTTTCTAGGAAGATTCCTAGTTTATTGCGATCACGCTTTAAACCATGAGCTGAGAAAAGTTACGTCTATGTCATTCTAATATAGCAAATTATGTCGATGTTATAGTTTGATAAAGTAGTAGTAGTAATAATAATAATAATAATAATAATAATAATAATAATAATAATATAGCTCATACATATATAGTTGTAAGGGTTGCAAATGGGGCAACTGCTTCTAAGATGTACAGTGCATTAGAAGTTCGTGCAAGTCACACAGATGTGTGGACTGTGGACACCCACTGTAGATTGTTTAAAAGTTAATCAAATCGAGGTCCTATATATATATATATATATATATATATATATATATATATATATATATATATATAAACAAAATTGGCATGTTATGAACTTTCTATTGAATATTTGAACTCCATGAAGGTATCCTTGTTCATTTCAAAGACCTAAGAGGTCAAACATTGTCTAACAAGTAATCCATCACCATCGACGATATTTTTACCTTTTGACACACATTTATGAGTGATCACCAATGATTAAGACTTTTGGCTATATCCATTATATATCTTTTGAATAAAGGTCCGACATTTGCTTCACATGTGCATGGCCCACTACTGTATATATATATATATATATATATATATATATATATATATATATATATATATATATATATATATATATATATATATATATATATATATATATTATGGCTTAGAATTTCATTAGCTCTTAGCCTGCAACTAATTTCCAAAGCCCTTAGTGGGACCTGCCCTGACTATTTCATTAGCTCTGAGTATGTTTGTGACAGCCCAAATTTTCTTCCCTAAAATCCTTGCCGTCAAATCGCAAATTACAATCTAATATAGTATTATTCTTGACATCAATGCGGAAATCAAACAGATATCCCATATATATAGAGGAAAACAAATCTTCATTTATATATATAAAACATAATTTAAAAGCCCCTAAACAAACCATCGGTGATGGCCGTCCATCACCTAAACAGTGGTGTATAATATGTTTATACAAAACTTAGTTCTATTCGTCTATAATCTCAAAAGAAAACCTAAAACTATACCATGTCAAATCCCTAGTTTATGGCAAGAAATCATCCAACGGAAGATCCTCTTCTTCCGGTATGTACTCAGGATCAATCTCCAACTCTGAGTCCTGATCAATGTTTACACCTGTGACGTATAGTTGGGGTGAGCTAACAGGCAAAGCTCAGTGGAGAAAATCAACATCAATTCACATTTATCATTATGAAACTTAGATTCAATGACTAGTGTTTAAAGCAATTTAAAAGCATTTAAATATAAGTCGGACTTTCAATAACAATTCATGTTAAACATATCTCAATATCTCATTTTTTGTATTCAAAACAAATATTCATATCAGCAGTAGAAACATATTAGTAAACGGAACCCATAAATAGAAACGAAACACTTCAATGACGAATCACATTGGTAACGAAACACATCGATAAAGAGACACTTCATCAGAAATCGAAACACATCAATAAACACATCACATCATGAACCTAAGCAACCCGTCTTTTGGGCACCGAGTAGCCAATCTTCCAGGCATAAGGTAAAAACTCCGGGGCCTCTACCCCTCTTTGGAGCCTCTACTCCTCTTGGAGTTCAATCACATAACACATCAATTTGGAACATATTCAAAGTTCAAGGCATTGAAATTGCGGAAATTAACAAATTCGGAGTGCACATACGTATTGGTGCGCGCTTTTTCTGAGTTCCTCTCGGTCTCCATTGAATCAGTGGCCTAATTCTATCCGAGTGGACTCTAGCGATGCGATGTTTGGAATGTTAGAAGTAGAATACATAAAATAAAAAAGGAGGGAGGTTTTCTAGGAAGATTCCTAGTTTGTTGCGATCGCTAGCTGTAGATATTTAACAACGCTGCAGTACATCAGTGATCACGCTTTAGAGGAGTGGGTTACTTTTATACTGAATCGTCTGCCTGCAAATGTCAGCAGTTATGGCTCTTCCTTATAATTTAGATAGTTCAATTTTTCTTTCCTTTCCTAAGGTCGAGGTTGTGGAGAGAAATTTTAAAGATTCAAAGCTTGAATTTCGAAATCATGGCTAGGTTGCTCTATGGGTTCGTCCTCTAGTTTCAAAATCCTAAAAAAATCCATTTTCTCTCGTTGTGTTGTTCCTTGGGCCGAAATAAAAAAAATCTATTTATAGGTTTTTCTTTAATTATGCATCATTTTTCAGGCGTTTAATCAAATTACGCGTCGGTCTCCCGGTGCTTAATCGCTTTGAGTCGGTCACCGACTCAGTGAGCGACCGGCTGCCTTGCTTAGCGAGTTTTCTAGTTCTAATCACATTAGAACTAATTGAGTCTCGAGGTGGTCTGAGAAAGAAAGTCTGGTCTAAAAAAGGGACTGATTGCACTTGTGTGGTTTTGCGTGCGATTGAATTGCGCGCGTAGTTTTGGGTGCGTAATTCTGGACTATGTGGGTTTGGGTCGGGTTTGAAATGCCAGACTATTATTTCATCTCCCTACGTTGGGACCTGAGCCACAAAGCTATTGTTTCAGCTTCTGTTCAGTCATGAACTATTGTTTCAGTGTATGGTTCCCAAGTTAGGGTCATGTGGCCTGAGCCACAGAGCTATTGTTTCAGCCTGTGTCTAGCCATATACTATTGTTTCAATATATGGTCCCATGTCAGGATAAAGGGGTCTGAAATGCTAGATTATTGTTTCAGTTTACATTTCAATTATATACTATTGTTTCAGTATATAGTCTCCCTACGTCAGAATCTGAGCCACAGAGTTATTATTTCAGCCTGCGTTCAGCCATGTACTATTGTTTGAGTGCATGGTTCCCAAGCTAGGTTTATGGGGCCTGAGCCACAGAGCTATTATTTCAGCCAATGTCCAACCATATACTATTGTTTCAGTATATGGTTCCAATTTTAGGGTTAGGGGGTTTGAAATGTCAGACTATTGTTTCAGTCTGCATTCCAACTATATACTATTATTTCAGTATATAGTCTCTCCAAGTTAAGATCTGAGCCACAGAGCTATTATTTTAGCCTATGTTCAGCCATGTACTATTATTTCAGTGTATGGTTCCCATGCTAGGGTTATAGAGCCTGGGCCACAGAACTATTATTTCATCCTGTGTTCAATCATATATTATTGTTTCAATATATAGTCCCAATTAGGGTTATAAGGTCAAAGGTTGATCGAACAGATTTGTATATCCTGAGAGAGCAAAATGGGGGTGTCTACAGATGCCCCTCTTCGGCGCGCTCTTGTGAAGTAGGAATGCAGCGAAGGAGTAGACACCCCTCCTTCGAGGTGTCTTCTCGTTTATCTTGGAAAATCATAAATGTGAGCTAAGAATGCTGACATGACAAGCTTGACTTTCTCATCTATCAGTGCAAGCTAAAATGGAGCATTCGGGGGCCCAGTGGTAGCTGTCGAAAGGCATGTTCCATGCCGTGGATGACCAGGGGCGATCCTGTCACATATCGCGATCCGCTATCATGGACAGTCGACGGGGGAAGTCAACGTATCCTATTCCGCGAGTGTAAGGGGCATCCCATCGCATGGCACGACCTATTACGAGTGACAGTCAAACGAAAATGAGAAATGCCATATCCTAATCTGTGGGTGCAAGGAGCATCCCGTCGCATATCGCGACTTGCTGCAAGGGGCAGTCAAACAGAGGGTATGACGCAGTTGAGGTACTGGGGGGTGTCATACAAATGCCCATAAATAGGTCAAGGGACCGATAATACTATAATGCAAAATAATGTTGAAGGCTTTTGCAAGTCATGTCAGACCAAGCGCGTCATTAATCACACCAATGCGTATCACACGTTCCTTTTTCAATAGGCGTTTATAAGTTCTTAGATTAAACATACTCATTACTCGGTTTCCTAGGGGAATGGCCGGTTTGGGTTGATAATTGAAGTGAATTTTGGTAGGTAAAGTCTCTTTGTTTATTATTTTTTGCTTGGTTTCTTCTCTTGGTAGTTTGATTTTTTGGTTTTTTTTTTTTGGTTTCGGAAGTAAGTGGTAAAAGACGTTGCTGAGCAGACCCACTGGTACATGATTTGTGGACTCGACCATTTATGTGATTGTCAAGACGACACTTCGCATATCGGATACTCCGTCTAACCTCCTCGACGAATACTAATGATTGTCTCTTAGGGGAGGACTACAGTGATTTGCGAGTCGAGAGAGATGGGTTTTAGAAAATTATTTTGATTTAATCATAGCTAATTATATTTTTTACAAGAAATATTGAGTAATTGAAAAGTGGAGTAATACTTACCTAGGAGTGATACTTATCTGTGTTGTGCGTAGCTTGTGCGGTCTGGTGATGTTGTAGTGTCACGAGGGGACTTTAGAGATTTCTTCTCCTTTCTTCACGTCTATTGTGGTAGAGCTTGGCAATTGCCAATGTGATGTAATATTTTGGAGAAGTGATGTCACGATGGGACTTGAGGAGACATTTCTTTCTTTGGTTGTGTCCTGGATGAGTCCTGGTGGGACGTGGGGCTCAATTCGGGAGAGAAAGAGCTCCTTACTTTAGTGATGGGACACGATCAAGCTTTCTCCCTTTTCATCATACGGTGTGATAGGTGTTGTCTAAGCTTTTTTTTTTTTTTAGGTAGTGACATTTGTGATGTGATATTGGCTAAACACAGTTAACGATGAGACGCTGGTAGGATATTTGCGTGATAAGTGTATCTTATATTTTTCTTTGGCAGATTTTAAGGTTGTGTAAGATCCCCTTATGGTTGCGTCGTGATTGGCTTCATCTTTGGGCGGTGTGCCTGCGTCTTCGGGAGATTTGCTTTTGGCTTTTAGTGGTGGGATATGAGGGCATGACTAATTTATTGCGATGGGACTGGAAATTGAGGTGGGATCATGTATGTGCCTTATCGTGATAGGATGTGTGTGACGGGGTTACGCGATAAGGTTCTCCCTCTCTGGTGGAATCGTGAGGGTGTTACGATAAGGGATGTATGTCTTGCCGCGATGGGACTAGGGGGCGGTCAATGCTCCCCGTAGGGCTACGTGGTGGGAGAAGGGTAAGTGGTTGTGTCATTCTTTTTTTTCTTTTTTTTTTAAATAACGTGTGAGGCCACGCAATGGGACAGGAGAATTTTGGTCAAGATGGGGTGAAAAGGTGTGAGGGTTGACTAGTTTGGGTATTGCATGCTTGGCACATGCCTCTCAATATGATTGATCGCCTATTTCCGGGCGTGCGATCATAGGTTCAAAGGGTTGTTTTCGCGTGTCTGAGTGTGCGTGTGACTGTATTATGCCCTTTAATACCTGCGTGTGATTAAGGAGTCACCAGGGCACTGTGCGGGCGACCTTTCATATTGCGTGGCTCATGGGAGTCACTTGATAAGGTTGCATGGTTTGTAACGAGCGCGTGATTGGAGCGTCACACCGTCGGCACGAGCGATAACTTATTTGCGAGCTTCGATTAAGGCGCGTGTTTTGGATTGAGCCCATCATGTTATGTGCGTGACCGAGTTAAGCGCACGTGTTTAGGTGCGTGATAAAGTCCGTACTCTATATAAGTGAGGGAGCCTTTATTTGCTTCTCATTCTCTGATTTAGTCTCGAGTTTTAGTTTTTTTGAATCTCTTAGGTTCTAAAATTCGTGTGTTAGCGATATCAGATAATCTAACCGTCCGATTGAGATGTTGTTTCTTTCTATGTTGTTATTTCGCGTGATGTTTGTCCTGAGGTGATGCTCAGGAGCGTCATTATTATGAAAATAGGCGGTATTGGGAATGAGGACGTTGGTCTTCACATCGATCCCTATTAGGGAGTAGTGAAGGCTGCGTTTAGGAGGCGGCGACGGAGGAGATGAAGATGGCGGAAGAGAAGGGTGCTACAAATGGAGGGATGTGTTTCCCAACCAATCCTTCCTAAAGCCTCCGATTGGACGCTCCAAGTCAGGCGCTACTCCTCGCTTGGTCTCCGATTTTTGTTTTAGGTTGTAAGTTAGGTTCTAGGTTTTCGTTTTGGGTTGTAAGTTAGGTTTTCATTTTGGGTTTTTGGTCCCAAACAAGTTAGGGTCTTAGCTGAAGTGTGTAAGTGATGGGGGCACTTTTCTTTTCACTTTTTGGGCCATATATTTTTTCATCAGAAGTGTTTTTGGATCAGCCTTAGCAAGGAGTGTATTTTGGGTCGGTAATTAGTGTCGGAAGTCTCCTAATTTAGTCTTGAGACGCTGTTGTTCTGGGCATATTTTTTTGTGTTTATGGGGGATAATGCGCTTCACTTCGAGCGCCGGTGGCTGGTCACTGTTGCAACGACTGTTGGCATTCGCGCGTGCAGGTTCAGGTGCTTGAGGTGATTACGCGTTTGATGGACAACACGCAACCAGGTGGTCGGGTTGGTTGAGCGAACGACAATCCGTTTTTACGCTCAGAGGGATGAGCGCTTGATCCGAATTAAGCGCAGGGACCATGGTGCGTGATTCGAACGGGCGTGCACGCGATTCAGCCAGGTCTTTTAAATAGTTCAAAAACGTCCCATTCTTCCAGCGCTATCCATTTTAGTCTTCAATTTTCTAGTTTCCTTGTTTCCTTGCGCTCTATTTTTCGTGTTTCTTGATATCTTGTGATCTGGTCATCCGTTTCAGGCATCGTTTCTTCCGTTCTTTCCAATTTTTTGAGTTCTTCATTCTAGGATGGAGGGTGAGGGTATTAGTGGATACGATCCTACTATTTTTTATTGGAGAGGATGATGATGGGGGAGGCAGGTGAGATGTCCGACGCTCGGACTGATGCTGTCGTCGGGGAGATAATTGGAGAGGAATTACCAGAGGTCGACCATATGGAGGTTAGGGAGGAGGTACCCGAGATTGAGCAGGGTGTAGCTGAGGAGGAGGGTGACAGGCCTGAGGGTGAGAGAGCTGAGGATGAGAGAGCTGAGGAGCACTAGGGTGAGGGGCATCGGAATTGCAGACAGTTCCCACTGGAGGATTTCTTCGCTTGAGGTCAGGTAGGTACCCGTGAGCAAGAGTTTCTTTACTTTTCTAGGTATTTAGGTTATGACATAGACTTATTAGAATTTGAAAACCCCTTTAATTTATGTTGAACCTGCATTGATTATTTATTGTGTGCTCACTCATGCATCATGACGATATCTAGAGATAGGTCATGTTTCTATTCAGTTATTCTTATCATATTTTGTGTATTCGTCATGAGTTATTATTATATTTTCAGGGCATATTTTATTTGCTTTTAGCTCTAGGCCCATTCATCTTTCGTCATAGGTATGTGTATTAGTCTTATTTTCTTTTGCTTGTGTTTCGTTCAATAGGAGCCCCCACAGCTGGCTATCAGCTCGGCATGGACCGAGTCTCATACTTGGTATCGCACCTTGCCGGAGTTCTAGTAAGCGCAGTTGGTATCTTTCGGCTTCAAGCCGATACTAGAGTTGGAACCCTTTCAGGTCGATCGTGGCTTGATTGCGGCAATTCTAGAGAGGTGGAGGGAGGCACATCAGGTGCTTTTGTTTCCAATTGGCATCATGTTACCGACTCTGGAGGATTGGATCCGCATCACCGGTCTTCGTTTTGAGGGCGAACCGGTCACGGGGTGGATGACGGGAAATTATTTGGAGGTGTGTGAGGAGATTCTGGGTGTACCGTATAGATCGAGTGGATTGGGGCCAGGTGTAGTTCGAGTCACCTAGTTCTTTGATACGTTCGCTAGCGGTTTTATTCCTCTGAGGCGTCATTCAGAGGCGAGGGCATCTTACAAGGCACAGTGCATGGTGTTGGTGGGACGGGAGCCTGTGGTTGAGGCGGGGTTGGTTGCGGATAGAGTGCTCCGAGCATTCTTGATGCACTTCCTCGGTGCGGTACTCTTTTCTTCTTTGACTCGGGGATGCATCACAGGGTTGTATCTCATGGTTCTCAGGGACTTGGATTGGATCCCTACCTATACGTGGGGTGCGGCCGCATTGAAGCATCTCTATGAGTAGCTTTATCATCGGGGATGGGGTGTCGCGACGATCGGAGGTTTCCTTTCCTTCCTCCAAGTGAGTTTTAGTTAATCAGTGTCATGACATCTTTAATTTTTTTCTTGGTGGTTTAATAGTAACATCTATTTAGCATTTCTCTTTTGTATTTTTTTTAGTTTTGGGTGTATGATCATTTCGCTTGTCTTCGTCCGGGAGTTCCATTGGAGATGACGTTCACATTTGCGCGGATGCGCGTGTGGAGGGAGGCGTTGAGGGGTAGTCGCTGGTCATCGGATCTTTAGACCACGCACAGTCTTTTTGAAGATATGCATGCGGGGTAGGTATATATCATCATGTGTATATTTTATTTTATTTTAGGTTTCTTTAGGCTATGAGAATTCACTAATGGGTTGGCTTGTTTATTTGATTAGGTGATTTGGAGGTCGTACGCGGCCGAGGAGGATGCAGGTGTGTCAGTGATCTAGTCTGGTTAGCCCTTCTTTAACGTGGACATATGGGTCCATTATTTTGAGAGGGTGGAGAGGATCCACCTATCTCGGGTGGTGCGATAGCTGGGGCTCGCTCAGGGAGTCCCTCCGGAGATTTACCACAGGGTGGCGAAGAGGATGACTGGCCCCCCTATCCGAAACTTTGCGAAGCGGATGGCGATTCAGATAGTGGATTTTAGAGCTGGGCGGACTAGGGTCACAGGGGCGCATGATGAGGCGGATGTCCGAGAGTATAGGAGATGGTTCAGTGCATTGGGTGGTGGGCGCCTCTTCACACGTCCCTTTCACGAGAGTGGCTCTTTTGCGATCGGCAAGCCGGAGTCGGTGTCGACATTGAGAGAGAGGCTTGTTACATTGGAGCAGGGTCATCTCATAGCTAGCGTGCAGGGGGAGATAGATACTCTCCATAGGGCGATAGAGCAGATGGGGTGTGCTCCTCTTCCGAATGAGGAGATGATGCACACCTTGGTCCTCTTGGTGGCTCAGGCTAGGGCAGCAGAGGATGAGTTGGGGGCTCAGCTAGCGGAGACTCGACGGCTCCCGGTGAGTTAATTTATTAGTTTTTTTTTTAATATTATGTGTACTTGGTCTTCTAATCGTTCTGACATGGTTGTGGTGTCTCATCTTATTTTGGATAGTCTGAGAGGGAGGCTGAGGTTGCCCACCAGGAGGCCCTACTGGAGGTCTATCACAGTCAGCAGCAGGCAGATCGAGAGGTGGTAGCGGCTAGTCTGTGATCTAAGATTGAGCAATTGGTAAGTGTCAATATGAACGCGCTTTTGTTAATTGTTAGCGTGAATTCGCCAACTTATGTGTTTATTATTATTCATAGAGAGTCGAGCTCGCTGTCGGAGGTCTCGTTTCGGCATTTGATCCATCTTCAGTTGCTTTCTCCAGTCAGGAGGATTCAGTGATGGCTCAGCTTCGGGCCGAGCTAAAGCATTGGGTGAGTTCCATTCAATCTCTTATCTCGTTTGTGTCATTGAATTAGTTTGTTGGGTGTCATTGTTTCTCTTTCTTAATAGTTTACTAACATTATGTGGTATTCCAGCGTCGGGTTGTCGAGGATCTTCAGACGAGGGAGGCGACTGCTACCTCTCTACGCCCAGAGAGTCAGGTATAGTTTCTGGTGTGGTGTTCTTCAATTTAGGTTATTTCATTCTATTTATTTTGATATATTTTGTGTTGGCTTGTTTGGTTCTCTGCGCAAGCAGTTCCAGGCTCTGTTCCTGAGGCTCCCCTTCAGGTGTCTATTCATATTGTGTTTGTAGTTTATTTGTCATTATAGTGTTATCTAATACATTTGTTTGTTCTCGTTGCAACTGCCTACATTTGTTATCCCTTACGCACGTCCTGTTGATCCAGATACTGCTGCAATGGTTGAGCGCCTTCTGGAGGAGAGGCTGAATCTGGTATAGTTCTTTTATTTTCAAAGCTTTTTCTATATTCATATATACGTTGGTTTTCTTTGACTTGGTCTGGTTACGCAAGTTCGTCAGCTTGAGGAGGCGGCCTAGAGGCGGCGTGAGCATGTGCCACTCCTGAGGTGAGACGGAACCTTAGAGAGATGCAGAGTTGTGAGGTCCTGTTTGTTGAGATGAAGGTCACACAGAGCACTCAAACTGAGGCATTGGAGGTGGCGCGTCGGACGATGCGGGCGGAGATGCAGGTATTCCTGGATCGACTACAGTATCGTCTGACGAGGAGTGAGAGAGAGGTGCGTAGGCTAGCTAGTCAGCTTGATGGATCAGAGTTGAGGGCTACGGGTTCCTAGGCTGGGCAGTCTCGTCACATGTCATGGGATCGTGTCAGGAGTGATGCTGGTGAGGATTCAGTCGTTTGTGAGATTCTCGCTGGGCATGTCGAACGATGCGGGCGGAGATGCAAGTGTCCCTGGATCGACTATAGTATTGTCTGATGAGGAGTGAGAGAGAGGCGCGTAGGCTGGCTAGTCAGCTTGATGGATCAGAGTCGAGGGCTACGGGTTCCTAGGCTGGGCAGTCTCGTCGCATGTCACGGGATCGTGTCAGGGGTGATGCTGGTGAGGATTCAGTCGTTTATGAGATTCTCGCTGGGCATGCTCCTCATTCGCGATCGCGGTGATCTATTAGTCAGATGAGCGAGGGGGTTTCTATAGCGAGGCGAGGCCATGTCGTCTAAAGGTTCCGTCGACTCTGGGTGTCAGGATTGTGTTTTCAGAGGATCAGTCTACGGACCTCCGGGCTGATGATACTGGGGACAGCAGTGCTCGACCATCCCAGTGGCAGCATAGGGAGTAGGGGTGTGTGTATTTTTTTTTTACTGTGCGTGTGTGAGTTGTACATACAGGGGGGATGGACTAGGTGACAAATGTAAAGGAAAAGAAAACTTTGACATATATATATATATATATAGAGAGAGAGAGAGAGAGTTTTGGATTAGAAGTACCTGATTGGCTGCTTTTTTCTTTTAGTTACCTCATGCATCTACTATTGCTTTCAGTTTCTTCAGCGTCGCCGATTGTCAATGGGACTTGGATGCTTCCTTAATTGGCCCAGTGATGATTGAAAGTTGCTTCGTATCTGCGCATGTAAAGGTAACGCTATTAGTAATTTTTATTCTCCTCCTTGCTAGTTGTCAAGGGGGGGTGGGTGTCTCAGACCGGAGCATGATAGTAAAAAATGAACATATGCTCCCTTTTTTTTTCTTCTTTCTTTTTTCTCTTTTTTTTTGTTTGTTTTTTTTGTTAAATAAAAATAACACAACAGGGAAAATAAATAACTAAGACAGAACATAAATAAATAAATAAATAAAAATGCCCCAGTGTAGGAGGGTGGTAGGATTTGGCAATATAGTATCTTCTGTAGCATTCTTCAGATGGTGATTTCGTTATCTCGCATCTTCTTTATGGACGAGTTGGTGCTTCTAAGGTGATTCTATTTTTGATAAAAAAAATGCCCTAGTGTGTAGATGCAGTAGAGCTTTTCTGGGTTTTCAGATGAGCACTTTGGGTCCATAAGAAGTCATGGGTATTTGGTGAGTTAGTTTTGAAGAAAGGTTGATCGATACTATCATAGAATCGAGGGAGGTCTCTTTGATTAGGCTAGTTGCATACGAGGGTTTACCTCAGGGTGGTGATCATCCTATCCCGTGGTTATTAAGGAGAAGTGCATCAGGTATAGCGGGTGATTGTATCAGTCATCATTCATCAGTTTTCGATTTCATTTATAGGAATATCCTGCAAGGCCTTTGATTTATCGTCTGAAATAAAAATAGAAGAGGGGGTAAAGCTCAGTGATGTGGCTAATAGTTTGTATCTAAGGTTTTTCAAAAGGGGTGAGTAACAATCTTTTTCTCAGAGGGATGCGGGGTGCCATGATCGAACTCTTCATTATGTTTCGGTACCATCAAAATCTCATATTCTATGACTAGCAGGAGTTTGTCCTCCTCCCGCCTCCTTATGATGACATCTATTAGTATGGAGACATCAGGGATGCCCTCGCAGCATGCTTATATACTTCTAGTAAAGTACCCGAGATTTCCTCACGACCTGCTTATGCGTCCCTGAACTCATTGACTTGTTCATTCATCATAATGCTCTCGCTCAATTTTTTTGATATATGTATTTTTGAAAGCATCCTGCTAATACAAGAATAATGAGTTTTGATTGAACCTAGCATCTTTATTTTTTTTACTCTAACATCTCCAATGGCGAGGTAAAGTGAAATGAGAATCAGGTGTTACTTATGCTTTTGAAAGAGGTTAGATAGGTCACTAGTCCTTCAATCAGATTGCCCGAGTGAGAAAGTGGGCTAGAAACTAAAAGTTTTAAGGATATTCTGAGAATTGATGACGTACGGCCAATGAATGGATAGTAATGACTACGAGAGTGATAAGTATAAGTATTTAATCATGGGATGTGACAATCACAGGGCTAAGGGTAGTATTTTCTAAGGTACATGGCTTTCCAAGGGCTAGGGAGTTCTTCATAGTCTTAGTTCGCCAGTTTGTATGCATTTCCAAGGTATGCGACTGTTATAACATAAGGGCCTTCCCAGTTCGATTTCAGTTTTCCTTTCGGATGGGCGTGCTTGGAAGGCATGATTTTCTTCAAGACTAATTTTTCAATATTAAAGGTTCGTTCAAGGACTTTCTTATCGTAAGCCCTGGCCACTCTCCTCTGATATACCTAAGCGTGATCAACTGCCCTTAGATATGTTCCATCAAGTTGCTCTAGTTGCGTGAGTAGGGCGATTCTCCTCTCGTCTAAGGATAGTTTATCATCAAGTTAAATTCATAAGGATAGTACTTATATATCGTATGATAAGACTGCTTCCATCCCGTAGGTAAGGAGATAGGGAGTTTGCCAGTGGCCGTACGAATAGAGGTCCTATAAGCCCAGAGTGCTTCTGGTAGTCATTTCAGCCAGTCGGCTTCATTGCTTGTTTCTACTATGCATTTCAAAATTTGAAGCAGTATTTTATTTATAGCTTTAACTTGTCCATTGCCATGGGGGTAGAACGGAAGATGTTGATCCCATGATCCTTGTAGTTCAAGCATACAAGCCCTGAGCATGTCTTCGATCACTTGGTTTACTCGTTTCGTTTGCCCATCGGTTTGCGGATGGAACGCTGAACTGAAATCTAACCGAGTGCCCCTACCTTCTTAAAATTTATGCCAAAACTTTGAAGTGTACAACGGGTCATGATCAGATATAATACTGCTTGGAATACCGTGTAGGCACACTATCTCCTTCATATAGAGTTCCGCGAGTTTGCTTGCCGTATATGTAGTGTTATAAAGCAAGAAATGAGCTGACTTCGTTAGCCTATCTACAACAACCCAGATGGCGTTGTACCTCTTTACTGTTCGTGGCAACCCCACGATGAAATCCATAGAGATAGACTCCCATTTCCATTCTGGTATAGGTAGAGGCTGCAGTAAGCCAGCAGGGTTTCTATGATCGACTTTCACTTGCTGACACGTCAAACACTTTGACACGTACTCTGCTACGTCGTGTTTGAGACCTCTCCACCAATAGCTCTTACGCAGGTCTTGATACATTTTGGTGCTACTCGAATGGATTGCGTATTTAGAGTTGTGTGCCTCATCCAGAATAGTTTGTCGTAGACCGGTATCAACAGGAATACAGAGACGTCCCCTGAACAACAAGGAACTATCCTCCCTTATAGAGAAGTCCGGTCTAGTACCTTCCATCACATCTTTTCGAATCTTAACTAACTCGGCGTCTTTCATTTGCAACTTGTGTATGTGTTCGAAAATTATCGGCCTCACTGAAATATTGGCCAACAGAGCACCGGAAGTTTGTACCTCAATTTTTGCATCATATAATGACAGGTCTTCAAACAATTTCCACTTGTACATTCCCATCCCAAGATTAGCTAACTGAGCCGAACTCTTACGACTCAAGACATCTGCCATGACATTAGCCTTGCCTGGGTGGTATTGGATGGAGCAGTCATAGTCTTTGAGAAATTCCATCCATCTTCGCTGCCTCATGTATAGTTCTTTCTGTATAAATAAGTATCGGAGGCTTTTATGGTCAGTGAACATCTCAAAGATCTCCCCATACAAATAATGTCGCTAGATCTTCAATGCGAAGATGACTGCTGCGAGCTTGAGGTCATGTGTCGGGTAATTCTTCTCATGGTCCTTCAGCTGTCTCGACCCATAAGCAATCACCTTTTTATATTGGTTTAGCACACAACCTAAACCGTTATGAGAAGCATCACTATAAACTACAAAACCTCCACTGTCGGAAGGGATTGCAAGTACCGGGGGTGAGGTAAGTCGCTTCTTCAGTTCTTGGAAGCTTACTTCGCACGCATCGGTCCACTCAAATTGCACACCTTTTCGTGTGAGTCTGGTCAGTGGTCCCGATAGTTTGGAAAACCCTTCTACGAAACGTCTATAATACCCGGCTAAACCAAGGAAACTGCGTACCTCGGTGACCGTCTTTGGTTGTTCCCACTGCACGACGGCCTCAATCTTAGTAGGATCCACCGTGACACCATCTTTTGAGACGACGTGTCTCAAAAAGCTAACTTCCTCCAACCAAAACTCGCACTTACTGAGTTTGGCTTACAATTGGTGTTCACGTAACATTTGTAAAGCGGTTCTCAAGTGCTCCTCATGCTCTTTCTTTGACTTGGAGTATATTAGGATATCGTCGACAAATACAATGACGCAAGAGTCCAAGTGTGGTTTAAACACCCGATTCATTAAATCCATAAAGGACGCCGGCGCATTCGTCAACCCAAACGGCATCACTAAGAACTCGTAGTGTCCGTATCTCGTCCTAAAAGCAGTCTTTTGAATGTCATATGCCTTGACCCTGAGTTGATGATATCCAGACCTCAAGTCGATTTTAGAAAAATACCTTACCCCTTATAGTTGGTCAAACAAATAATCTATTCTTGGCAATGAATATTTGTTCTTTATAGTGAGTTTCTTCAACTGACAGTAGTCAATGCACAACCTCATTGACCCGTCCTTCTTCTTAACAAACAAGACCGGCACACCCCAAGGAGATACACTCGGTCTGACAAACCCCTTATCTAAAAGCTCCTGTAGTTGTTCCTTCAACTCCTTCAACTCGCCCGGAGCCATTCTATACGGTGCTTTAGAAATCGGCTTCGTTCCAGGTGCAAAGTCGATAGCAAACTCCACTTCTCGATCCGGAGGTAAGCCTGGTAATTCCTCTGGGAAGACATCGTCAAACTCACACACTACTGCGATCTCCGTAATAACATTCTTTCCTTCCTTGTCATCCATCAGAAAGGCCAAGTAACCACTTCATCCATCTCTAATTAGGCGTTCAGCCTTGATGGCGGACACAAGTGGTAGAAACTTTATTCTCACTCCAACAAATCGGAACGATCTCCTTGTATTCAGCCTAAAGATGACAACCTTGCTCTTGCAATCGACCGTTGCACAGTGCTTTGACAACCAGTCCATGCCAAGGATCACATCAAATCCCTGCATGTCTAACAGAATCAATTTGCCGATAATTCAAAGACGTCCCCATCTTTAATGGCTACGGTTACTGACTTGCAGACTAAGTCTGCATCAACTGCCTGTCCAGTTGGAATAGTCACAGCCAAGACGAAATCTAATGTCTCTGGCTTGATCCTCATCCTTCTTACAAATCGAGGAGTAACAAACGAATGAGTAGACCCTGGGTCTATCAACGCTCTAGCCTCGTACGCTTAACGACTCTCCTTCCCATACATGTATAAGGTACCTATAGCGCATACACATTTCAACATTTCACTCGTGCCTCTTATTTAAGCATGATATCAATTTGACCAACAATATTTTTAAATGGCATTTAATCTACCCAGATGCAACTTTTCTACTGATGCATTTAAAATGTTATATTTGATACCATGGTAATTCAATTCAAGTAGAACTCACCTTGAATGATATCATTGGAGTTCCGAGTGTCCTCCGCCGTAACTGCATAAGTCCTTCCTTGCACAATCAGCTTCTTAGCTTGGATTGGTCTTGGTGCAGAAGCAGAAGTCGTTCTTCCCTTGTTCATCTCCGGGCAATCTTTTATTATATGGCCCAGCTTCCCACATCGGTAACATCCTTGCATTCCCCGTCTACAGTCAACCGTTCTGTGAGGCTTGCCACATTTGGCACAAGTCTCCCTTGGTGTAGAAGAGGCTGCCCAAGAGATGCCTTGGTTAACAGACACTCCTGTGGTAGCGGTAGGGTTCTCATACCAGATCGGTCTCGCCAATGCGGACATAGGTGGCCTAGAGAAATTTATATATGTGCTTTGTCTAGGGAGTGGAGCTGGCGTTGTAAACCTTAGCTTTTTGTTCCCTAAGTTATACTCACTCGCTCCCCCTTGAGCTGCCCCTGTTCCATCGTGCTGATCCCTTCTCTTGTACATGCCATAGATATCCCTCTCAGCCACTATTGCCTTTCCCATCACATCCACATAATGTTCAAGTTTGAAAATTGATACTCTTTCATGGATATTTGGTCTTAAACCTTCTTCAAATTTGGCTGCCTTCATGATCTCTGTGGATGCTAACTCTGGTGAAAATCGAGATAACCGTGTAAACTCTACACCGTACTCTCGCACATACACGCCTCTTTACTGTAGATTTGTAAAATCTCTTCTCATTTGGACTCGCACCTGCTTAGGGAAATACTCCCTATTGAATTTCCTAACAAACTCCGCCCAAGTCCATAGACGGTGAGGGTCCTCAATTTCTCTTCTCCTCAGTATAGATTTCCACCATGGATAAGCATCTCCCTCCAACTTAAAGGAAGCCCATCCAACCTTCTCGCTCTCTGTACTCTGCAATCTATCTAGAAGCTTCTCTATCTAATTCAACCATCTTTCAGCTTCCAATGGATCTGTCTGCCCATAGAAACTAGGAGGTCTCAGTCTCCTAAAATCAATGAATGACGAGGGCAACAGTGCTGGAGGAGGCGGTGGTGGTGGCTGATGACTATTGGCATTATTGACATTATTAGCTGCCAATAGTGCCATCTGCTCGGCCAGTATCGCAGTCTGCTGAGCCATCCCAGCGGCCATAGTCTCCATAGCCAATGCGATACGATCGGTCATTTCACTCCTCCGATCTCCTTCACGAGGATTTTCTTGGTCTCTACTACTAGACCCTGCTTGAAA
This sequence comes from Chloranthus sessilifolius, assembly GCA_021018995.1. Taxonomy (NCBI): domain Eukaryota; kingdom Viridiplantae; phylum Streptophyta; class Magnoliopsida; order Chloranthales; family Chloranthaceae; genus Chloranthus; species Chloranthus sessilifolius. The sequence goes on along the minus strand of CM037584.1, from coordinate 49,036,105 downwards.
CCCTTCTTCACCTCTCTGGTTCCTATTCTGGCTACCTCTCGGTCGACCCCTTCTTCCAGAAGATATCGCGCTCTGCACATGAAACCAAGGTTTCATTAGCAGAAGATCCCTTCACTCTGACAAAAATCTAAGACTTGTCAGAAATTCTAAAGAACTGGCTCTGATACCAACTGTGACAACCTGGATTTCGGCACTCCGAAACCCGTTCCATCGGCACAGCCTTCAAGGCCGTGCCCCATAAAGTGTGCGGAACACTTGGTACATCCCATTCACAATAAGAAAATCACAAAGAAATTAAGGCAAAATAAATCTCCAATTCTACTACACACTAATCCAAAATATAAATCCAAAAGATAGTTCTAATTTCATGCCTCGGCATGAATAAAAGAACCAATCCGAACCATCAGTGCCGTAGCTACGGTCACTCTAAATGGTTTGACAAAAGAATATTCCATGTGTCTTTACTCTTACAAAATATGGCTGAACGTACCAAGCCGTAAATCTCTCTCTTTTACAAAATACTCTCAAAGTATGCAACAAGCCTTCTAAAAGAATCTCTTAGGAGGAGGCTGAGATTCCTCCCTTGGAAAGTACTCTAAATCCCTGGGATCAACCTCTCCCATAGCAACTCCTAACTCATCAATGGAAATTATTAAATCGTCACCTGTGACATATAGTCAAAGGGTGAGCTACATCCTAGCTCAATAGGGCAATATCACAACGAGTATAACCTTCTTACAAATATATATTTCATGACAAGAATAAAACATGAACTCATAGATATCTCTTTGCTTGAAAAATAAATTTTAGATGCAATAAACAATTTGACTGTAAGTATTGCTCTACTCATGAATTTTAAAATGACTACTAGTTTCCCTTTTGTTGCAACCAGGCTGATACCATGACTTAAATCATTAACTTAAATAATCCCTGAGCAATATAGCATCGAGCCCCGATGGAATACCCTCCATCGTCGTCTAATCAGACTATTTTATCATGGAATCGTCCACGTTCCTATCTCGTAGGCGACGGGCATACTACTACTACACATCCACAGGATGTCTGGTGTCTGGATTAGCCGCGTGCATCGGTCCACGAGATATCTGCCGAAGTCGATGGTTATACCGCCGCGTCGGTTGGGTATTCTCTGAACCTTAAATCAAATTATGCAATACATATAGTTGTTCATCGTGTAGTTGTGCTAATATATAGTAACACCCAGCCCGTGCAATCATATTTACTCTTTACTTTTTAACGTGGATATTTACATCTACCATGCATCCCTGGGATGTCACATCGTCTGATGCATCTCTGCGATGCCTATGTGCTCTTACATCCCTGAGATGATTTAATTCTTACTTAACAAGTTTCCTCTTTTATTTGTGTAGACACACACACACCATTGCCATTACTCTACTCTTTGCATTAATAATAAAATAAAAATGGTATTTAAAGGAACATGCAACAATACTCTATCACTACGTAAATGCTCGTAATAAAGTGTACCAGTTTAGATATTCCCCTACCTCAAACGCATCTTGAATCCCCGGATTCTCTAATCCGATCAAACTACGAGCAAACCAATGGTCCGGTTTAACCTAGGCATGGTCAGCACATAAAGAACATCACTATAGTGTTTAAACATTGGTTCATGAAGCCTATGTTCAACTATAAATAATTTACAAGCTAAAACAGACCCAAAACCTAAATTTACCCAAATCGATCAAACGATTCTAAATCGTTCGAACGATTCTCAAATCGTTCGAACGAATTTCTATATCGTTCGAACGATTTTATTTCGTTCGTACGAATCCTTCAGAATACATTGTTTCCTCCTAGCAAAACCATTCGAACGATTTTCAATCCGTTCGAACGGTTTCCAAAATCGATCGAACAAATTTCCATTTCGTTTGAATGATTCACTCATAAACCTTTTTCTTTTCAATTTATCTCTTCAAGCCAAATTCGTTCGATCAGATTTTCATTTCGTTTGAACGAATTTGTCCATCCTCAGTCATGGATCGAGTTCATCACTCCTTGAACTCATCCCACCCATCCATGTCTTTATCATCAATTTCTCATATATTAGCTATTTAATCTACACTAACATAAGGAAATAATTATGAAAGATTCAGCTCACCTTTAATCAGTTGGCTCTCTTGATCCCAAGCCTTAGCTCACTAGGGTTTCTCAAACCCCCAAACCTAAAATCTCCCCTCGATCCCGAGCTCGATCCGTTAGACTTTACGAGCCAAGGTCACTTGTTTGCATTCATTGCACTTCCTCATTTATTTTAAGATAAATCATCCTCTCATTTACTCTCTCTCTCTCTCTCTTAACTCTCCTCAGCCATTCAACAAAAGAAATAACTCCTCTTCCCTTTTTCTTATAACCTATATCCTACTTATTTTGTGTTGAACACATACAACTAACTAACGTGTGTGTGTGTGTGTATCTATGGATACATAGTCCAACTAAAGGGTTTTATGTTATACACTTCATCTCACCTATGATCGATTAAGTCAACCCAGGTAAAGTCGACCCGGTCAAACGTGTGACCAGTTGGTCCGCTTCTCGAGGTGCACTATTTAAGTATGAATTTTTTGGGACGTTACAGGATCACATCTATTTGAATGTTGGGAGATAAATCTCCTGATGAATTACAATCCTCCTATCAGGCCTCATAACTCTTTGATATTATTGGGAGGTGACATCTCAAGGATGGCTCTGACTTTCGCAGAATCGACTTCGATCCCTCGCTTACTGACTATGAAATTGAGTAAGTTTCTGGAGGTGACTCCGAATACACATTTCTTCGGGTTCACCTTTAGCTGATACTTCTTAGCTCTTTGTAATACCAGTTGCAGTTCTTCAACATGGCCTGCCCGTGTTTGAGACTTCACTAATATATCATTAACATAGACTTCCACATATTTATGCATCATATCGTGAAAAATAGCCATCATGACGCCTTGATACGTGGCTCCTGCGTTCTTGAGCTTAAAAGACATGACGACATAACAGTAAGTTTCCCATGGTGTGGTGAAAAAAGTCTTCTTTTGATTAGACTCTGCTAATTTGATCTAATTATACCCAGAGAAATCGTCCATAAAGGATAGTATCTCATGTCCAGCGGTGCTGTCGACTAGAGTGTTACTGTGCGAAAGTGGCAAATCATTTTTTGGGCATGCTTGGTTGAGGTTTTAGAAGTCAATACAAACCCGCACTCTGCCTTCTTTCTTAGCTATAGGTACTATATTGGTGACTCACTTGGGATAGAGGATGACTCGGATGAATTTAGCTTTGTGTAATTTATTAACTTCCTCTTTGACTTGAAGGACTGTTTGTGGGTGCATCCTACGGAGTTTCTGCTTAACAGGCTTCGCATTGGGTTACAAGACGAGGCAATGTTCTACTACACTTGGGTCTAAACCAGGCATGTCCTCATAGGACCATGCGAAGGAGTCGAGGTGTTCTTACAGGACCTGTGCGATTTGTTGACGTTCCTTAGAATTGAGCGTTGCGCTAATTAGTAATCTCTTGGGTTTCTCTTCAGTGCCAAAGTTAATTTCTTTTATGGGTTCCACGGTAGCTTGAGTTTAGTCGTCGAAACGCTTGATAACCCGTTGGAAGTCCTGCACCTCATCGGAGACTGGTGTTTCTTCTTCATCTTCGACAAGCTCATATACTGTAAAATTGTTACACTGGGGATTTGATTTTGCGAAAGGTAGCCCTTCATTGGTACAATTTATGATCGAGAGATCTTTAGTAAGGTAAAGGTCAAGGCTATTGATCCTCTCAAATTCATGAAGTATCTCATCTGATATGATTGCTGGTTTGTTGTTTAGCCTGGATGCCTCGCGTCTTCGTGCGAGAGACGGGATAGAAGTCTCCTTATTGGCTACAAAATTGGTTTGGAACGAAGGGTTTCCTTTCTTTTTTAGGGTTTTCTGATTTTTTTAGATTTTGTATTTCTGAATTTTTAGGGTTTCGTCTTTTTCTAATTTTTTTATTTTCGATAGTAGATATGGTACAGGGACGGTCGCCTTAAAAGGCGTCGAGAGAGTTGCTACCTCTAATTGAGGGAGCGAGACAGCTGCTGGAGTCGTACGAGCGATTCTTCAAAAAATGTGAACTTGTTCTAAATTTGGCATTTTTTTTTAAGTCCTCATCCGATAAGACTTTTTGAATAAGTGATGTCGGTGGCAGTGGTATTGATGTTCAGATTTCCTTTATTATATTGATTGCCTCCTCTTCGGAGAAGCTCTGGAGATCGTAATCAGTCGAACTATCATCCTCTGAATTATAGTATGGTTGCTCTTCCCGTCAAGGGTGATCTCCTAAGGGATCCTTAGGGATAGCAAACTCTTTCCCTTGGACTTTGTAATATACTAAGATAAGTGCGCATGCTCGACAACGAGGCTGGTAATGATAAGAAATGTAGGGAGATCTCCAAGGGCATTCACACCCTTCTAAGTTGGATTCGGGGCTACTATTAAACTCGTCTTCTTGATCTGACCATGCTTGGAGTCCCAGGTTGGCCCGCTCCACTAGCTCAAGTGCAGGGAGGCCTATCCAGTAGTCCTCGTCATCACTCTGAGGGGGTTGTCATTCCTCGAGAGATTTCTAAAATATTTGGAATTGTCACATGTCTGGGGATGGAGGAGTGTCTAGTTCAGGTTCCTCTTCGAACTCAACGAGGGCGATGGGGGTGTTTCCCCTGAGTCAACCAGATGATGGTTGGAATTTTCTTCTTCTTGCGCTAGTAGCCGAGTTGGTGGGTCGTTACTTACTTCCGTTGTTATAAGGATAGTCGTTCGATCCTACGATTGCGGATTGTCGGACCCAGCTAGCAAAGCATTCCAATATGTTGGTGCATGCCCTACAGTGGGGTTGATATGGGTGAGCGATACACGGGGAGTCCCACGGGCATTCCCATCCTCCAAGGCCAAGGCCGAGGTGGATGTTATGCGAGTTAAGATCCCCTTGTGGGGTGTCATCCTCTTCCCATGTTAGATGTAAGTACTCTTTACTATCTTGTAAGGCAACTATGTAGAAATCTTTGTCGTCAGTGGATTTCCAATCTTCTACTTGCAGCTCGAGTTTGGAAGGTTCTTCCTTTCTCTCTTCTGTAAACCCCTTAGTGTCAAAGAAAGGTTTGACTCCTTCGAGCGGTTCATCAATATCGTTGTTTAGATTCATCAAATCGTTAAGTGCCTTAGCCATTCGTTCGATTTTCGCTTCTTGGGATTCAGTGAAGGACACCTCTCTTTGCCTTGGTACATCCACTTTCTTCACAGTCCCATAGACGAAGTGGTCGTATAGAGACTATTTTGGTGAGGTAGGGAACAAGTTGGCTTGTGAGCCTTACGATTGGTAACCTAACCATATGTGCTTGCGTATTTTCGTCGAGACAACGGGTCCGATGCGACCTTGCTCATTTTAACTGAGTTCGATGTGGGGAATATATCCAAGTTGGTATATGAGGTCCCAACCTTTTGTCGTGGTAGGGTTGATGTCATAGAGTTTGGCGAGGTCTGGGTCAATCTCTCTTCTCATTAATTTTGGTTGACGCATTGGGGGAGAACTAGGAGGGGTAGGGGGATGGACTTTCGCAATGATTGTCTCATCAGGGATTCGGGCCTTCTGAATGTGGCTGTGTTCAATATGGAATCATGGGCTGTCAGAATACTCACAGCGTAATCAGTGTCCATCTCCTGGAGGGGTGCATCAGCGTATATACGGACAATGGAGTCCTCGTACGAGAATTTGACGCATTTATATTATGTGGATGCGACAGCTTTCATTGACTCTAATCATTTTCTTCGTAAGATAAGATTATACGTACTGGCGGAATCAGAAACATGGAAAGTGACATCTTTTGTCACAGGTCCAAGGCGAACCTGTAGTTTGATAGTTCCTTTGACGAAACGACACAAGCCATCATAAGCTATAAGTGATAATGCGAAGGGTCTGATATCCTGCTCTGTGTATTCGAGCGTCTTTAACATTGTGAGAGGGCAAATAGTTCTAATATTGATATTTAGGTCGGGATCTTTTGAAGATGCCACAGAAGGTCATACTCTTGCCCTATCTCGAGTGTGATTTATTTGTCTGGCCGAGGAGCCTTAGGTATAGGTGGTTAGAGCAGTTGAGGCGCAGGGATTGGTAGAGGGATAATGTGAGGTAGGGGCGGCAAGTTAACCTCTCTTCTCGCATGTTCTCCTTTGGAGGTTATGTATTCGTGAAATCTTTATTTCGAGGGAACGACGAAGGTGGGTAATTGGTTCCTGATTTAAGAATCGAGCAAGTCAGTTGTTGACCAAACTCGGTGTGGCTCGATGTCGATGAATTTGTGAAGTGAGTGAAATTCGAGATCGGAGCGCGTACTTGCATGGTGCTGCTCAAAGGTGGGAGGCACTGTGTATAACCCTCTTCTTCTAGGACAGTGAAGACCAGTGTCTCACACGGGTCGAAATGTTCTTCTCGCTTACTCTCTTCTATGTTTAGTGAACACTCAATCTTTATTTTGCTTTCTAGATTCAGAGTCTTTCGGGTGACACTTTCTACCCATGCAATGATTTGGGCGGTAGTTTGAAGAACATGGGCTCTATACTTGGGCTCAAAATTAGATGAAGGAAGTGGGAATGATATTGTGACGACCCGACTTTTCCAATCCCTCAGGTATAGGAAAGGCCGGTTCGCCAACCTATCGAATAAACGATAAGCCGGACAAACATGGCACATATCAGAGTAAAGCGCAATAAATATCCATAGCTAAAATAAATGCGGAAGCAATAAAAAGTAAAGAACCACCGATGATGGCCGACCATCATCGAAACATGGCTCATAACAGAAATCAACGTCAAATATAAAACTATGGTATCCAACTAAAATGGGCCCACAAATTCAAGTCTAACTCTCACCACAAATAAAAAAAATCAGTAAGTTCTATACTAGGAAAAACTCCTCAGGAGGAACCTCAAGCTCTTCCTCAGGCACGTAGTCAGGATCAGTCTCACAGCCCTGAATAGCCACGTCAATACCTGAACCTGTGACGTATAGTCGGAGTGAGCTAAGCAACAAAGCTCAGTAGAAGAAAGACATCTACGGCATTTTACTTTAACTAACATGGTTTCAAAACAAATATCGGAATATAGCTTGTCAAACATATAAGCAGATAATAAACTGAATTTAGGTGCGGAAATCATATGTAAGATTTATTTCTAAATGTGTGAAAACAGTTTCAAAACGAATCTGATGTTTGATGTCTTAGTTTCTCTAACTTCTATATGCAAAGTTCAGTAATTCATGACTTAATCCTTAACTTAAAATACCTCCCGAGTAAACTATATCTCGTGAGCAGGAATATAGCATATGGGAACCCCTACCTACCATCGTTCATGAACCCTTTTGAGGATGCAACAAGCCCTGCGTAATGAGGGAAACTTGTGCGAGAAGTTGTTCAGAATTTTGAGGGTCGTTCAGTCAATCATAAAATAAATGCGATACTAATATAATGGATGGAAGTCTCTTATACATAGTTCTTGATTTGATCTTGAGCTTAAGCGATTGGGTTTGTGATTGGTAGATTTAGATTTTTAGTCATTCATATCAATTTCAATTTACAGATGTGATTTCAATGGCATATGCAAGTTCAAAGATTTTAATTCAAAATATCCATGCGAATTAAAATAAAATACTGTAAAGATGAGATTCTCCTACCTAAAACTCGGAGTTATGCGAAGTCAAGCAAGGTCCTATTGATGGCCTCTCGCCCTCAATCTACATCACAATATATGTTCAAGCATTAAGATAAACTCTAATTACTAATAATATAGACCTATTTAAGCGTTTCCTCAAAAACAAGTCAAAACAGGCAAGTTGCGCCAATCCTAAAATTTAACGTAACATTCTTATATTTGTTTGACTATCACGACGATTGATTCATGTGTTGGTCAAAACATGAAAGTTGTAGATTTTTATATTAGCTTTCCAACGCAAAATGAATCGTCTCAATCGGAGTTCGAGATAAAAAGTTATGACTAAAATACTAAGGCAATGCCGGAGTTCGGTGATACCTCGCTCGAGCGATGATGATAGCTCGCTCGAGCGATTTGATGTAACATTCTCATATTTTTTTGACCATCAAGACGATTGATTCATGAGTTGGTCAAAATATGAAAGTTGTTGATTTTTCTATTAGCTTTCCAACGCAAAAAGAATCGTCTTAATCGGAGTTCAGGATAAAACGTTATGACTAAAATACTAAGGTAATATCGGAGTTCAGTGATACCTCGCTCGAGCGATAATAATAGCTCGCTCGAGCGATTTGACGTAACATTCTCATATTTTTTTAACCATCAAGACGATTGATTCATGAGTTGGTCAAAACATGAAAGTTGTATATTTTTCTATTAGCTTTCCAACACAAAATGAATCGTCTTAATCAGAGTTCGGAATAAAAAGTTATGACTAAAATACTAAGGAAATGTCGGAGTTCGGTGATACCTTGCTCGAGCGATGATAAAAACCGACGGGTTTCCTCAACGATTCGCGCCGCGATCGATCCCACGAGTTCACAGAGACAACTCCAACACGCCCCCAATGATCTCAACCTCTCCCAATAGCCAACTATGAATCCAAGGTTGATTCAAGTTCTTTCTAAGGTTTAAGTGTTTTCAACAAAGAGGGTTCTAGAGAAGGAGGTTTTCTAAACCGATCTCCTACGATGATTGAAGAAGAGAGAAGGAGTTTCACACGGTTGGGTAACTATCCTCTCTTAACAAAACCTAGTATAATACGGGAATGCAATTCCTTCTTATAATAGGATTGCTCACAAAGTAAAACACACACACACATCTTATGTATTATACACTTCTAATTTTAAAACTCAAGTCCGGTGTTGAGCGGCTACACCGAGGTCGGTGCACAACTTTCGCACGAGGGTCCAAATGGGCTCTAAATTAAAATCTGTCCGCACAATCACATCTAGATAAAAATCCAAAACAAATGGTGACGTCGGTTGCCGAGCCGAATACACACACAGGGTCAGTCTAACTCGGATTCAAAATACGGGTCTTTACAGATATTGGCTTAGGATTTGGAAGGGTTAAAGATTCCAGTGGGTAACTATGTAGGAATGGTTTTCGAGCCCTAAATGAATGGACTCGTTTCTGAGTAAATTTATGATAGGGAGGCAGGCTCGGCGGGACGATTCAAGTGATCAAGGCCGAGGGGTGCAGGGTTAAAGGAACTCTCGTAGGGGTAGAAAAAGTATCAAAAGGTGGGATGCGAGTGATTAAGGTGGAGGGTTGGAAGGAGGATCTACGGTGGTGACCTGAGCCGGTGTTGCTTGATTGTGGTTAGGCATAGGGTTATCAATGATCCCTAAATTTTGTTGGGGTTGGTTATTGCTAGGGTTAGGATTCCTAAGCACTTCCCAGTCGATTTAATTTCGATCATTCATATCATAGATTACATCCCGGAGGACCCAGCAGTCTTCTGGGTTGTGCCCCATGTATCGATGGAACGCACAGTATTTATTATAATCTAGATTCATCTGCCAGGGTCGGAGTCTTTCCTGGCAGAATCGAAGGAGATTTTGAGTGTTAAGTAGATGAAAAATATTGGGGATCATACCAGGTAAAGGGGGATAGTATTCCCGCGCCGGCTGGTAGGGGCCTCTAGCTGGGTTGAAGTTTTGCGGTGGGGGTACGTTATTATAGTTCGGCGCGTGGGCCGGTCGATTATGCATCGCATTCTGGTTTTGGTAGGTGTTGGGATATTAGTTCCTGTTCTGGTATTGGCTTTTATTCTAGTTCTGGCCTTAGTTTTGGTTCGCATTTCTTGGTTGATTAATGCCTTGGTTTTGGTTCGTGTACCGTTGTTGATTCTGATTCTGCCCAAAATTTCTCGATTGGAAACTTTCGTTCCCGAGGTTTTGTCCTTCATTAAAAATGGTGTTAACCTGTTCAGTTCCTGAGGCTTTCTTATTATTTTTTGACTTTGATTCACTAGAAGAGCCTACTTTTGACGTGACTATAGACCGGGCGAGGCCTCCGCCTTTAATGTGTCGCGCTAGTCGGGCTACTCGGGAGTGGAGTGCAGTAAAGTCAGGGCAATCACTTATAACAAGTGCGCTCTTCAACGGTTTCCTAGTATTATCGATAATAATATCAACCAAGTCTTTCTCTTTCATCAAAGTGTCGGTCCTGGTAGCGAGCTACTTCCACCTGGCGACGAAGTCAGTAAATTCTTCATCGAGCCCTTGCTTGGCTGCCATCAAATCGCTAAAACTCACTGTCTCTTGGATTAAGTGCTTGTATTGGTCTAGGAATTGACCGACTAATTCATCGAATGTTTCTATCTGATAGAGCGGGAGTTTTGTGAACCAATCTAAATCTTCCCCTTCTAATGAGTGTTGGAAATAGTGAATGAGAAGTCCTTGGTTATCGCGTATGGGTCGGCAATCATTGCAAAAGAGGGCCAAGTGATGGTTCAGATTTTCGGTGCCGTTATATTTGGTAAATTTCGGCAGTTTAAATCCTATTGGCAAATTAAATTCGACATCCCGACAAAATTTGTCGAATCCAAATGAGTGACCAGAGCGTTCCCTTTTGGCCATGTATTCGTCGAGCATTTTAGGGAAATCTTCAATTTTGATAGTGCCGCCTTTTGGAGAAACCCATGAGCAAACCTTGTCTAGAGAGTCATCGTTGAAGAATGAGTGAGTAGGTTGCCTCAATGGTATGGCACGGGCTGATACTGTGCTCGGGATAGGCGGTGGCCTTTCCTTTCATTCTCATTCTTTTGAATATTGTCGTGACCTAATGGTCTCATATGCGGCAACCAATCCTCGAAGTAATTCCTCAAAGTCATCATCTCCTCTCTGTATCCTTTGGATACTGAGCTCTACGATTTATTGAGCAGTAAGGTTTTGTCTGATACCACCATCTCTCCCATTATGATTATTTTCGGTGTGTGGGGTAGAGAAGGGATACTCTCGTTCACCAGCCATGTTAATCTCAGGTTGTCATGGGCTGGAATTGTAAAGCGGTTCTTCTCCGTACATGGGGTTGTCATGATATCCCCACAATGGTGGGTCTCCTAAACTCACTCTTCGTATGCTAGACATCTCAAGTCTTTGACAAATACTCATATATTCAAAGGGATTTGAAACGACGTGACGGAAAGTAAAATAGGAAAACAAACTAAACTACTTATCTGAAGAAAGGGAAGAGTTCAACAAAAATGTTCCATCGCGATCGCCATTCTGTTGGTGCACGCTTTTTTTGGGTTCCTCTCGGTCCCCGTTGAATCAATGGCCCAATTCTGCCCAAGTGGACTCTAGTGATGCGGCGTTTAAAATGTTAGAAATAACATAAAAAAAAAAAAAGGGGAGATGTTTTCTAGGAAGATTCCTAGTTTGTTATGATCACCAGCTGCAGATATTTAATGACGCTGCAACATGTCAGTGATCCCGCTTTAGAGCGGGTGTGGGTTACTTTTATATTGAATCGTCTGCCTGCGAATGTCAGTAGTTATGGCTCTTCCTTATAATTTAGATAGTTCAATTTTCCTTTCCTTTCCCAAGGTCGAGGCTGCGGAGAGAAATCTCAAAGATTCGAAGCTTGAATCTCGAAATCATTGCGAGGTTGCTCTTTTGTTTGTCCTTGGATTTCTCTGGTTTTAAAATCCCAAAAAAATATGTTTTCTCTCATTGTGTTGTTCTTTGGGTCGAAATAAAAAAAAATCTATTTATAAGTTTTTCTTCAATTATGCGCTATTTTTCAAGCATTTAATCGAATTATGCGCCGGTCTTCTGGTGCTTAATCGCTTTGAGTCGGTCACCGACTCAGTGAGTGACCGGCTGACTTGCTCAGCGAGCTTTCTAGTTCTAATCATATTAGAACTAATTGCACGCCCAGTGTGGAGTGCGCAATCTGATTAAGAGTCTCATTCGAAGCACTCGATCGAGGAAGCTTAGGGGTCAAGAACTGTAAGACTAGGTCGGACGGAGGCCAATTGCGCGCCGGTGGTGGGGCGCTCAATCTGATCGTGCTTTCCATGTGGTGCGCGTAATCGAGTCTCGAGGTGGTCTGAGAAAGGAAGTCTGGTTTGAAAAAGGGATTGATTGCACGTGTGTGGTTTTACGTGAGATCAAATTACGCGCGTGATTTTAGGCACGTAATTTGGGGCTGTTCGGATTCGGGTCGGGTCTGAAATGCCAGACTATTGTTTTAACCTGCATTCTGACTATATACTATTATTTCAGTATATAGTCTCCCTACATTAGGACTTGAGCTAAAGAGCTATTATTACAGCCTGTGTTTAGTCATGTACTATTATTTCAGTACATGGTTTCCAAGTTAGGGTCATGGGGCCTGAGCTACAGAGGTATTATTTCATCCTGTGTCCAGCCATATACTATTGTTTCAGTATATGGTCCCATGTCAGGATAAAGGGATCTGAAATGCTAGACTATTATTTCAGTATGTATTTTGACTATATACTATTATTTTAGTATATAGTCTCCCTACGTCGGGATCTAAGCCACAGAGCCATTGTTTCAACCTGCATTCAGCCATGTACTATTTCTTTAGTGTATGATTCCCAAGCTAGGGTTATAGGGCCTGAGCCACAGAGCTATTGTTTCAGCCTGTGTCCAACCATATATTATTGTTTCAGTATATGGTTCCCATGTTAGGGTTAGGGGATTTGAAATATCAGACTCTTATTTCAATCTACATTTCGACTATATACTATTGCTTCAGTATATAGTCTCCCTAAGTTGGGATCTGAGCCACAGAGATATTATTTCAGCCTGCGTTCAGCCACATACTATTATTTTAGTGCATCGTTCCCATGCTAGGGTTATGGGGCCTGGGCCACAGAACTATTGTTTCAGCCTGTGTCCAGTCATATACTATTGTTTCAGTATATGGTCCCAATTAGAGTTATGAGATCAAAGGTTAACCGAACAGATTTGTATATCCCAAGAGGGCAAAATGTGGGTGTCTACAATACGGTGTTCGTTTTCAATTTCATATTCAAATCTTAAAAACTTTGGAATCCAAATCATGCAATTTTACGAGTCAAAACATGCAAAACATTCAATCATATCATGCGTCTATGAATCAAAATCAATAATACAATTATACAATGATATGATTGATATATCAATAATGCATTATTGATTTTGATATATGATGGTATATCAATCACGCTATTATGGAATACACCATCAATCACGCTATTATGGAATATACCATCATCAAAGCTCTATTTTATCATATAAGAATATATGTTTTCCCATGCTTCTATAATTTGAAATTAAATCATCTAATGTATTCAACGATGTTGAATCAAAATAGATATCTTATTTTAATATCAACAATTTTCCATCAAGCAAATGGTTGACAAATTTTATCTTAAATTATGAGAAAAACATGATTGAACTCATATCTAAGAAGCATTTTTATTAATCAAAGATAGGCAAAAATAATTTTTATTCAAATTTCTAAACATAAATTCAACAACAGCTTAAGGGTTCATGTATACGAGAAAATATTACATCAAAGAGGCTTCATCAAAACTCTAATACTACTAAGCTTGCCTCTAATGAAATAATGATCAAAGTAAAATAAAAAGAGAAGCAATACTATATTACATAAATTGTAGCTCTTAGATCCTTCATTCTTCTTCAAAACATATTACATATAAAACTAAAATAATATTTAAAGAAAATCCTAAAGCTTCCTCCTAGCCTTCTCCAATTAAATAAACTTTAAGACCACTCTCTCCCCCTCTAGCTCTAAGATGAAAGCTCTATTTATAGCACCAACGCTCTCTTTAGAATAATGACTTCTTCATTGCTTGAGTCTTTGGGTTCAACCAAAATTTCTTCCATATCTTTTTGAAGAGTTACAATCTTGAGAAATGTGATCTTGACCTCATCTAAAATTTATTCCAAAATCATAAAAGTCTATGAAAGTCAATGAAGCTTATGACTTGTGAAAGAAGACAAGTAAAAATAAAGTATAAACTAAAGAGGGAAGGATAAAAATATAGAAAAATATTTAATGGCGAAATGATAGAAGAGTGAGAGAAAGTATGACCATTAAATGCTTGGTGTGATGAGATATGATGATGGATGCTAAGTCATTTAATGAAGAGAGATGAAAAGATAAAAGAGAAAAAGTAGTATTGGTAGCAAATATGGATATTTATTTGCATCTCAAAAATATGTCCACACACCCTCCTTCATTCTTATATTTTCTTTTGTATTCCATCTTATGCTTTATCCCAAAATTGCTCCATTTACTAACACATCTGCAACAATTCATCTTTATCTGTAAAGACAAAAAGATAAACTTGTGTTAGGTAAAAAGACAATATATAAAAATAAATTAAAAGATACAAATAAGAGGGTAAATATTTGATAATTTTATGCTCAATACCCACATTAAACCATGAGTTGAGGAAAGTTACGTCTATGTCATTCTAATATCGTAGAATATATCGGTATTATTGCATGATAAAGTAATAATAATAATAATATAGCTCATACATATATATAGTTGTAAGGGTTGCAAATGAGGCAACTACTTCTAAGATGTAGTGTGCGTTGGAAGTTCGAGCAAGTCACACAGATGTGTGGACTGTAGACACCCATTGTAGATTGTTTAAAAATTATTCAAATAGAGGTCCTATGAATTTATTGTCTTATATATATATATAAACAAAATTGGCATGTTATAAACTTTCTATTGAATATTTGAACTCCATGAAGCATCCTTGTTCATTTTAAAGACCTAAGAGGTCAAACATTGTCTAACAAGTAATCCATCACCATCGAAGATATTTTTAGCTTAGGATTTCATTAGCTCTGAGTATGCTTGAATCTTTCAAATGATAAATATGGTTGAAATAAGTATTATTCTTGAGGATATAGGTATTGATCTATGTCATTTTATACATGAGGAGCATTTAATTATTGAAATTTTGGATAAATTATGACATTTTATCAATTTTAAAAGCTAATTTCAAAACAAGCTCCTTAAGAGTTAAAAAGTAATGATAGCACATAGGTTTCTTACACAAGTTTTATCTCAATTTTTTATTTTATTTTATTTCCTTTTTTTATATCAATCATTTTACCTTTCAACCTAGCCACATGTTTCTTAGACACTACAAAAAAATAAGACTATCAGCGGCAATTTTTTGTTAATAACGGCAGTTTTTGGCTGCTGGTAATAGTCTTGTTTCCTGTAGTGAGAAGTGAAGGATCTTACATTAAACCATGAGTTAAGGAAAGTTACGTCTATGTCATTCTAATATAGCAGATTCTGTCGGTGTTATAGCTTGATAAAATAATAATAATAATAATGTATCACATAAATATATAGTTGTAAGTTGTAATGGTTGTAAATGAGGCAACTGCTTCTAAGATGTATTGTGCGCTAGAAGTCCGCGCAAGTCACCCAAATGTGTGGACTGTGGACACTCATTGTAGATTGTTTAAAAGTTAAATGAAATTGATGTATATATATATATATATATAAAGGACATTGGCATGTTATGCACTTTTTATTGAACATTTGAACTCACCATGAAGGCATCTTTGTTCATTTCAAAGACTTCAGAGGTCAAACATTCTGTGACAAGCAATCCATCACAATCTGACCATATTTTTACCTTTTTGACCCACTATATATATATATATATATATATATATATATATATATATATATATGTGGTTAAAAAGGTGGATACTTGGAGGATAGACACCTTTTCCATATATATATATATATATATATATATATATATATATATATATATATATATATATATGTGGTTGTTTCATTAGGTGTGATTCTGCTTTATTGCTTGCATTGTCGATAGCGAATTTTATAATCCCAACCAATAGGAACACTGCAAAAAATGTTTGGACGGTAATTCGGTAAAGTCAGTAGACCCTATAAATCTGAACCAATTTCCTCATGATGCACGGCATTCTATTAGGAGGGAAAATGTCAAAGGCCAGTATCATATATATATATATAACAGTATCATATATATATATATATATAATGTTGAGGTAAAAAATTCTCAAGCTATAGACTAAGGCCATGCAAAATTTAATTTCAAATTTGAACATCAAAGGGATCCAATTTAGTGTGCATTGACGCACAATTCACATTGAATAGACCATGATTACAAATAGTGGCAGAACCAAGATTTTCATCTAGAAGGGACGTAAATTATAGAGATAAATTTCGACAAAATTCTATGAAACTCGTTGAAACGGAGGTTGGACGAAACATTTAACGAATTTTCAATGATTTCTCTTAAATTGCAAAAATTTCATTAATTTCGACGACTTTAACAAAATTTTGCCAAATTTTAATGAAATTTTTTTATGGGACCACAGTCTCAAAATCTGTGGTGTCGAAAATTGGGATGAAAAATAATTTATATTATTTGATTTAAAAAGTCAACTGTCTTAGCACTTAAATGCATGTATGAAGAGATCTATTTTGAAGATGAGAGATGAGCACTTCCATTTGCGCCCACACATTCTTTGAAAACGAGAACGTCTTGAAAACCATTGATTGCTTCGGATTAGATGCTGGAAATCATTTTTCACCCTGATCTTCCATAAAATAGATCTTAAGATTGTGTCTCACTTATCAGACAATCCGTTTTTTATTTCATGTGTTAGAGATCCCCAAAAAATAACCCTAATTCACATTTGAGTGTGATGTTACTATATGATGCTAAAAAAAATGTCATATGATTCAAGGAATTTTTTGGGGATTCGAGACACATGGAATGAAAAAGGACAGTTTGATAGGTGAGACATAATCTCAAGATCTATTTTGTAAAAGATCAAGGTAAAAAATGAGCTCCATCATCTTATTCGAAGCAATCAATGACTTTCAAGGGATCTGAGACGTGGGCCTTTTTAGAGAATGCGGGGGTGCAAACAGAGGTATCCATGAGAGATTTAGGGAGCAAAAATAAGTGAGGACGATCTTTTTTGTTGAGTAATGATGTGCTTTTGTAGACACCCAAATTTGGCCCAAGGCCCGATCGAAACACATTTCGAGAGAGGTACACTTCCGAGTTTTTGATGGCATATATGAAACCCTTAGGAACTTTCCTGAACCCTTAGGAACCTTTCCAAACCCTTAATAATCAACCCTAATCTTCTCAAACCCATTAGAACCCATTCCTGGACCAGTGTCAAACCCTCCCGAGTAGTGGTTGGAAAGAGGAGTGCCAAATTTTACATAGACCTCTTCAGGAGCTGAGTTATATACCAATAAAAAGAGGACTTCCCCAGCTTTCCAACAAGCCAAAAATCGCCTCAATCGAAGTTATATAACAAAAGTTATGGCGATTTAAAAATCGCGCAGTTTTGCAGGATTTTGGCTTGGGGCAACTAATAGTTGCGCCAGGCTTAAGTGGGTCTCCCCGCGGGCTTGCAACCTCCCAAAACCATTGGAAATCACTGTATTACTATACATATGCTTGGCGCAACTATTAGTTGCCTCAGGCATATGAACAGTACCTCTGATTTTTTACTCCGAAAATCGAGATTGGGGTTTGACTTGTTGACTATCTTGATTTTTGGGCGTGTATTGGTAGTTCTATTGCACCCTTTTAATGTCTATTTGTAATCCTTAAGTAATTTGAAATACTAACCTATCATTAACCTTTAAAATCATTACCACACATCTCCAAACTCTCAAAATCCTAGAAAACCTTAGATTAGAGATTATCTAATTGTTAACCCTAATTAGCATCTAAGTAGCCTCCTAACCTACCTTTTTCCTATAAATAGAGCCCCCATCCCCTTGGATTAAAGGTTAGAAAAATTGCTTAAGAAAGAAAGAGCTTAGAGTGAGAAGATCCATTCTCCCTTTGGTGCTATTTTTTTCACACAAATTTCAGATTTTCCAATTTTCTTCCAAGCCTTATCCTTCATCTAAAAACCTTAGTTTAGGTATGTGTTATCCCTTTGCCTTCCTTCTATACCTCCTAGCCATCAAGCCCTAGGATTTAGAACCCTATTTTTCATCACACGAGTCATTAAGAGCTCATCAAAGCAAGCCTACGCAAGGCTCTCCAACTGTGCAACAAGGACCCGAGGGCTCCGACTCTCTCCTTTCTTCTCCTATCTCTTTTGGTTCTTCTTCTATCCTCACATTTGTGCCGTTACAAAGCCAACTTTTCGATAGAGACAGAGGGGCACAAATTGAATTTTAGGGCCCTTTGGGCAAGAAGAAGACCTTTATGTTATTTTCATCTTGGCCATAAGTAGAGATCGCATTAAGCGGATTGATTGGGTGCCTAACACCTTCCCGATCGATAACTGAAGCCCCTATCCAAGAACCTTTAGTGTGGACCAGATTAAAAGTCATATTTGTATCACTTTGGTGCTTATAAAAATGATATAGATTTCTCGGGACGCCAAAAGCTCTGGATGGCAGCTCTATATTTTTGTTAGCGAGCACATTGTCATGACGGGATCATAAAAAATCTCACGGTTGCACAACTTTATTATTTGCAACTATAGATTTACTCTTGATAAATATGTATAGATAATGTCATGACCCGAAATTCTACCCCTTCCCGAGGGCATATAATTTCGAGTTATGACCCGCACGCATCCCATATATGCTAAACAGATATATTCATAATCAGAGTTCTCAGGCAATACAGTTTCACAAAATCCGTGAAACTAACAAATAAAGATAAGATATAAGGGCAGTCATAAATTATGAATAAATACGATAAAAATTTATAA
Source organism: Chloranthus sessilifolius (assembly GCA_021018995.1). NCBI lineage: Eukaryota > Viridiplantae > Streptophyta > Magnoliopsida > Chloranthales > Chloranthaceae > Chloranthus > Chloranthus sessilifolius. The sequence continues at coordinate 49,017,288 of CM037584.1, read as the reverse complement.
AATAGCTATTAATTGAAGGAAGAGTAATGTCAAACATAAATCAAAAGTAGAAGGCCATGAATAGACAATAATTGTATGAATAAAAATGAAAGACTACCAGCTAAACTAAAGATCCTAATCTCTATACCCAAACTAGCGCTATCAATAATCGGCGCTCGGATCAAAATCAACACCAAAGTCCTCATGGTGTCCTGCAGCGTGGCCTTCCCAAGGCTCCTGATACTTTGCATCCATGGGATCAACGAAGTCAGCGTCAGTCAAGTCGGGATATCCAACGTCCACTCCGTTGATATAGTCACTTGAAATAATAAATGTTACGAGGGTTGAGTTGCTAAATAATGTGCAACTTAGTAGATACACCATCAATCCACCCTACACTACTCAGGTATATTTCAAGTATATCTCATGAGTGATAATAATAATATGACAGTACATGAAAATAAATGAGTGTCAAATCAATCAACTCGAGAAACATAATATAACAAATTAATATGTAAGACCATGATCTAGATATACTCCAATCCTAATGTACCGCACCAAATGTCATATGCGCAACATATCATATTACAACGTCACATGTATTTGTACATTGTATGGGCGTGCCTATATACTCGTAATCCTAATACGCATGTGGGAGAGTCTTTGCCGAGCCTACCATGTGAGGGTCACCATAGTAGCATACGACCATACCATACCGCCCTTCATATCATAACATATCATGTCATATACCCCATCTAGTCACAGGAGTGGTCGACGAGTCATACGGTCTCTAAAGGCGGGAACACGTACTTCATAACATAAATCATAATGTCTTCTAAGAGACCCGTCTTGACTGTAGACATTGTGGTCCTTACGGTGACTACGTAAGGAACGACATGTACTGACTTAAGTTTTTAATCTTATGATGGCCTAAACAGCGGTGTCCTATTATCATACTCTTATCTAAACACCTAACTTAACCTTGAGCTTATCCTCAAACAAGACCTACACGTAATCTATTATATTTAAGGCTCAGGGTGATAAGATCACTGTTTATAGCACCGTGTACGAGGTTATATTGAATCCGCACTCATCACATACTTCATGATGTCTCATACCACCATGAGTTATGACGCATGCGAATACGGTGTGATCCCCGCTTCAATATCATCTTAGTGAAACACTAAGGCCAAGAGTAGGCATGATATCACACACTCGCGTACATGGCCTATCTTATCAATAACTCATACAATATAACCAAGATGAAAGCATATAACTATCTTACTAGTAGATAGATTTAAATTTAAGATTGTGCTAGGTTTATATGTAAATATTTATAGAGCACACCCATATAAATGTAAAATAAGATAGTTATTAGTGTGCGTAAAATTGAAAATATGAAGATTAGAGTTCGATTTCATAAGGACGTTGAATTTTTAAATCTTTATGCTATCGCGGAGATCGTGTTGAAGCGATAAAGTTGATATATATACATATATATATATATATATAATATATTGTAATTTAATAATTAAGTGGAAGATGTCATAATTCGAAGTTAGGTAAATCATGAGCAACGATCGAAAACTTAATTTTTCATTAATGTACATTACGAGTTTTAGTTATGATAAAACAGGGGTAGAGTATTTGATACTTTGCCGAAAGACATCGATGTTTCGGGATCCTAGACCTCGAATTAGGTGTGAAATCCGAGTCTAAAACATCGCAAGTCGATTTCTAGGTACTTAAGAAAGGTCTCCGATGTCCTTGAAAAATGTAAAAAATCAAATTTTGACTTCAAAAATGGCATCAACATTCTAAAATCTCCACCTCATCGCAAAGATCACGTCGAGGCAATGAATTTCGACTACTCATATGCCACGTTTCGATAAGAAACGAGTTCAATTTAAGTAGTCAAAGATTTCGCCTTAATTGGTAAATGCATACACATTGGTGATTCAGGGCGACGGAGGTTCGTCCTGTGGAGAAATAGTCGATATGCAAACCACGGAGGTCCGTTTGGTGCCCACAGAGGTTCGTTCTGCACAGAACAGTGGGTATGCAATTCACGAAGGTTTGTTTGGCAACCCCGAAAGTCTGTCCTGCAACTTTATGGAAGCCACAGATGTTCATCCTAAATCTACGAACGTCCATCCTGAACGGATTCGAACTGGTCTGTCCGAACGAGCGGTGGCCGACAAAGGGCTAGATTCAATAGAAAACCAAAAATATAAAATTAACAGATTTAATTGAAAGACAAAATACAAAATATACAGATTTAAAGAAAAGTATAATATTAAATATGCAGGTCTATCAAAATTAAGAGATATTAAAGTTCAAATATATATTTAAATTTTAAACTCGTCAATGAACGATCGAGTGCACCCTACGAAACGAGATCTGAGAAGTATAGAGGGGATTGATGGGTACCCACCTGTTAAAGCGTGAACGTTGGTTTATGACGGTTAGGTTAAAGAGATTGATGTCTAACGCGTTAGCTCATCCAAACTTTATTCTTCTTCTTCCTCTTGATTTTTTCAATGGTTGAGCAGAAGATTTGAGGAAAGTGATTAGAGGGTTTTGAAAAAAATGACTTCAAAGAGAGAGGTGGTGATGGCCAAGGTTTCTTAAAAGAAGAAAAGATAAAGTGGGCTAAGGTTTTTTAAAAGAAAGACAAGTGAAAAGAGAGTTACATATATTAAATAGGTTTTTTAAAGATAGGGTTGGTCCCAGTATGGAGCACTAATACCGTGCAAGTGTGAAAACACATCTAACACTATTAAATAAAATTAAGAAAAATTGAATTGTTACAGATAATGATTCCTTTACTGATTTTAAAAACTACGTAAATTCACATTTTTCGCTTGTGAGGATTTATTTTTTTACCTTTTAAAAGCCCAGTGTGGGCGGACGCTCGCAATGCCCCCTTAGTGGTTCCGCCACTGATTATGCTCAATCGATCCAGATTGGTCTAGATCACCTGAGATTATCTGAGAACGATAATTCCTTCCGCAAGTTTTCTCTCTTCCACTTTCTCCATGTTTTCTACAACGAAAATAGACTTTATTGTGAAAATATACCGTCACCCTTAAAATTTTACTATAAATTTTTTTTTATTTTTCGTTATTATCAAAAGATACTAATACAGGTGGGAAATAGGCTGCCTAAGTATGATGCCCACTCACTTCTCCTAAGGGCTCGTTCAAGTGTTTCCTGACTTTTCCCAGAAAAGCTCTGAATCTCGACAACTCAAATTCCTACTGATTCTTAGCAGACTCTGATTCCTATCTTTTCCAGATGTGTTCTTAAGTTGCTCTGATTCTTGGCTTTTCTCATAAAAACTAATTTCTCAACCGTTCTTAAGTTATTCTCTGAAAATCTCAGAATCGGATGAATCTGTGATTGTGTTACCGTCGTACGAACGTTAATCATCGGACTACTTGTTGTACTAGGATTTGGCTAAAAAATTTCAAGACAGATGGCAAAATACCCATGATCATCTGCCATCTCACTAGAGGTGGCACAATCGATACCCTTTTGCTCTTCAAATATCAAATAAATAAATAAATAATCATTTAAAAGAACATAAAAAATAAAAAAAAAACTAACACATTTAAATCCATTCATAGGTTACTAAATAAAAAATAATGAAAAAAGTAAATAATCATGAAAAAAATCAATAAAAAGATACCCTCATTCAAAGTAGGAGAAACCTATTTCATGGGTGTACCATCAGACAGTTGATTTTTATTTTATGTGGTACACACTCAAAAAAAGTAACCTTAAAATCAATTTTAAGCGTGTGCGTGACACGTGAAATAAAACACTAACGATTTGATGGTCCGCCCATGATCACAAGATCCATCGTATGAAAGATTGGGAGGATAAACGATCTCCATCGTCTGATTCAACACACTCAATGTGCTTCAGCATGGGTGAACTCAAAGATTTGGTGGGTGGACTTAAAGGTACTTTTTACTAAATTGTGTGCTCATAAACAATTGTGCCAAATCTAGACCATGTGATAGAAGGCGATTGATCAAGCCTTCGGAGGGAGAGAAAAGGGTACCATTGTTTACACCCACTTTAACTTCAACCTCACCTTTCTCTTCCATTCAAAATATATTGATCTATTTGAATCAAATGATGAAGATCATTTTTCGTCCCAATACTTCACACAATGGATCTGAAAATCCTAGACGTACCATCATAGAGTCAATTTTCGAGCCCATATGGCACACCTCCCAGAAAATGACCCTTAAAAAATCATGTTTGAGTGTGATGTTTGCCATGTTACTTGAGGGTCATTTTTGGCATGTGTGCATTACATTAAAAACTGGCCTTATGATGGTATGCCCGCCCATGATCTTAAGATCCATTTTGTAAGAGAGTGGGATGAAAAACTCTCTCCATCGTTTGATTCAAAGCAATCAATGCATTATGAATAGAGATGAGGCGCGATTACAGTTTCACGGTATGTGAATAATTGTACCCACAAGAAAAACAATTCAATATCGGAAGATTCAGATTAAAAGTAAAAAAATGCATAAATATTATTAAACTGTATGCACTTTACAAAGGATCTATAGCCAACATAGTGTTCAATTCCTTCTTTTATTTAAAGAAGAATACCCTTTTTCTCTCGCTCAGTTTGCCAGCTCCCTCTCATTCCTCCACTTTCCTCATTTTTAGGGTTTCAATCTTCGAGCTCGGAAGAAAAGCTAATCTCTAATAGCGTTTTCTAATACTCTACACGAATCTACATCTCCTCTGCTTCAATCTTCTCCTCAGTCCTCACCATCTGATCGCGTAATTCGATCTCCAGTTCAAATCAAGGCGAGTTTTATGATGTTCAATACTCAAAAAAATTTAAAAATACACAAATTTGTTTTCCTGTTTTTTTTTTCTTTAATGGTTTCTGATTGAAAATACATTTATAATGTAATATTTCATTCAATCATGTTCGTAAATTTTTTGTGGTTTTAAAAGTAATCTCTACTTTTTTGTGGTTATAATTGAGATTATTTAATTTAAATTCTTTTGAAGTATCCATATGGAAGAGAATGTTGCTGGGAAGTGTTTTGTATACCGATGAGGCAAGAATCAGAGCTTTTCAGGGACAAAAACAAAGAAATTGAAAGGTTGCTATCTGTCGTAAAGTAACCCAAAGTGTGTGGGGCCCATAAGAATTCTCGAACAAGCAAAAAGCTTGGATTCACGCAGAAATTGCCTACTTTCTTAGCATAAATTCAGTTTCTTAGCCAATTCAGAGCTTTCTGAAGAGCCCTAAGAGCGTTTTTTGGTTTTTTTTTCAGACTTTAAACTTTTATTTTAGGTAATATGTTTTTTTTTTTAAGTTACGTGATATGTCAGAGTGCCGGGTTACTAGGTTCTTAGGTAACCTTTTAAGATTTGTACCACATAAAATTACTATGTGTACGATCTGATACGAGTGCCACGCCTACTAAGAGTTAGCATTAAACAGGATGTCGTAGTAACGTATAACTTGATACTTACGTTCGCTCGTAGGATTTGTAGCACATGGAGTCATCCATCTAAATTCTAAAGATTTTTTGTGTCAAAAATTATCTCCTTTAGGTTAGTCAAACCAGTTAAGAGCCATCTAAACTTATAAACGAACTCCTATTTTTTTTTCTAAAAAAATCATATTTTAACACTAAGAAAATTTTGCTCTGGCATTAGCCCATCCAATCCAGATTGGTTTTCAGCCAACTGATAAAACCTTGGATTAGCTAGTTAAGTGGCTAGAACGTTCAAGTGCATTGCGAAAAGACAAAATTAAGCATATGTTGCATTAATTTCTTTTTTTTTTATTTTTAAATACCCTTAAAATTAGGGTAATTTTTATAATCGACCCTATGTGATTCACCTTTTCTGTCAGAGACCCTATAATTTCACATTTCACCAAACCAACCAGCTCCAACCCAAGCCGACGCCCGCCTTTATGTATTGCCGAAATTGCCTCCAAGCTAATAAATTATTTTTAATTCTACATAGTTCAAAATTTTAAAAATTTGCACTTTTTTAGATTTATGCGATGTGAAGTAGTGTCCATGTCATTTGATTTGAAGGCCACAATATAAAGATCGATGACGATAAAGATCGACACGAAACATAATCTCTATCATATGATTTTTTAATGTCAACAATTAAATTTAATGATAAGTTTAAATAATGAATCATCATCGTTCTACTAATCAGGCGTCACCGATTTGATAAAAACTCGATATCTCTAACTCAAAGGAAATCGGTTCAAGGAGAATGCAAACTTTTTACAAAAAAAAGGGAAAATCCAAAATATCATAACACTAAATCGAAATTAGAATATAATATTTATCTTCAATAAAGAGGCGATATCGACTCACTAAAGGGGTGATATGGACTCTTTAAAGGGGTAATTTCACCTGTTTAAAGAAGATGAATCTTATATTCTAATTTTAATTTAATGTTTTAATATTTTGATTTTTTCCTTTTTGTAAAAAGTTTGTACTCCCCTTGAATCGATTTCCTTTGAATTAAAAATACCAAGTTTTTCTCAAATCGTTGACACCTGATTAGTAAAAACAATAACGATTCATTTTTTAAACTTACCATTAAATTTAATTATTAACTTTAAAATATTATATGATAGAGATTATTTTTCATGCCAATCTTTGTCATCATCAATTTTTACATTCGTAACCTTCAAATTTTACGGCATAAATGTCACTTCACATCGCCAAAATTTAAAAAAGTGTAAATTTTTAAAATTTTAAATTATCTAAAATAATAATAAGTATAAGAAATGATATTTGAGACTTTTTGTGGTAGCTGGAACTGAGTGACTAAAAAAAGTGATCGTTGAAACTATAGAAAAGTTAAATCTGACAACGCCTCTGGAAATTTCCCTTAAAATTATGAGAAATTTACCTGACAGGCCCTATCAGATGCGCCTTTTACGTCAGAAGTCCTGTAGTTTCACTTTTACCCAAACAAACCAGCTCCAAGCCTAGCCGACCCTAAGGAGAGTAAAAGGTCCAAATTACCCCCTTCTATGGCCTTCTTTAACCAACAAAGCATCATCTTCTTCCTCATTTTATCCTGCAAAAAAGTTAGAGGTACAAAACCCTAGACGACATCTCCTTCCTTAGTCTGATCTGCTATTTCAAAGAAGAAAACAGAGGCTTGGGAGAAGAAGCCCCTGCATTTCTTCATTGTGGCAAAAAGACCCTGAAGTTTGTCCTTGCGACACGAGGTATCCTACTTAAATCCCATTATCAATTTATTAGTGTCTCTTAGTGATGCAGTATCTCCTATTCGTGTAGTATAAGAAAGGTCTATATATCCTTCGACCCATTTTTTTTTAAATATATATCGATTGCAAATACAATTGTCATCGACTCCATATAGAGTCGATATCGATTGTATATAGAGTCGATAACGACTCTATATAGAGTTGATATCGATTGTATATACAATCGATAGTGATTGTATATGTAGTCGTTATCGACTCTATATATAATCGATATCGACTCTATATAGAGTCAATGACGATTGTATTTGCAATCGATATCGATTGTATATGTAGTCGTTATCGACTCTATATACAATCGACTAAGATTTATAGTCCTCTTTTCTCTTTTGTTTCATCAGTCTTATGATCCCTTCCTTCTCATTCTTAAACAGACGATGACAGACGTGAGGATTCCTCTTCTTTGTCACTATGATGGCCTTCTTGTAAACGATGATGACTTGTATGAAGGTAGCCGGCGGAGGCTTATTAATATTTCAACTGAAATTTCTTATGAACAATTCATAAGGCGAATGTCTGCAACTGAAATTTCCACAAAGTTTCATATGAAGATAGTGAATACGCTTGTGGTTGCCGACATTTTGAACTCTGATGATTTGACTACCTTATTTACGTTTTATAAATCCGCGGTGGACGTTATAAAAGTATTCATCATTCAGGAGCTGTCATCCTTCCCAGTTGAAGCTGAACAAGTAGATCTCGGTGGGACTGATTTTGTGACTCATTCATTTCAGCCATGTAAGTTTGAGGATGAAACTGTATACGATACCGTCCCGTTAGGCGATGACGATTATGTTGCGGTGAACGATGGCAGAGGGAAAGCAACATTTGATTTAAACGATGCTCTGATTGAATCGTATGATGACCCAGTAAAATACATGCATGGGTCACAACAATGTAGTCAATGGTTAGACTACACTTCAGAAAGGGTGGTGGATACCGATAATTTCAGTCATATCTTCCCCGGTGGATGGACAACTTGGTTTACTAAAGACTTATGTTCTACCATGCCATCGATGGGAATTACCGGAGAAACTCAACCCCATGTCCATACACATGAGCACCCCTTCGGTGAAGGGCCTAGCCAACCACGCCATTATCCATTCGGTGAAGGATCCAGTCAATCACATCAGAACCCCTTCAGTGAAGGATCTAGTCAACCACCCGAGAACACCGCTAGTGAATGACGTGTCATCCTCAAGCCATTAATGAAGATACCTTAGAAGAAGAATATAAAGGCGAATCGGATGGGTTTATCAAAGAGGATCCAAAATTTTTTGTGAGAGACATTGACAATCCCCTAGTAGACGGAGATTACGAAATGTCAGAGGCATCGAACGACTCCTCCGATGAAAAGGTGGAAATTGAATATCGGAATTGGACGTTTAAAATTGGAGAGATCTTCCGAGACAAAAAAACATTTCAAAGAGCATTGAAAGAGCACGCGGTTGAGAAAAATTTTCAAATTCGGCCTTTGAGGACTGCTAGTTATCGAGTGACAGCCGGATGCTACGAACCCGATTGTTCGTGGCGAATACATGCTTCTAAATTGACTGGGCTAGATTCTTTCCAAATCAAGGCATTCAATAGTACTCACACATGCGGAGCCGCTAAGATCGGACCGCACGGTCACCGTAATGCAACAATCTCCTTCGTAGCGAACTATATACGGGATAAACTTATGGAAGGATTCGACTGCACACCGGCGTCGATAATGTTTAATATTGCAAAAGCTTATAATGTACAAATCTCATATGCAAAGGCTTGGAGGGGAAAATAACTTACCCTTAATGATATTAGAGGCAGTTGGGAAGGATAATTTATTGATCTACCGACCTACGTGAAGGAGATGGAGAGGGTAGATCCTAATGTACAAACATCCTTTCAACTTACTCTTGACTGTAAGTTTTAAAGATTTTTTTAGAGTTTTGGCCCATGCATCGGAAGCTACCGCAATACACTTCATCGCATATTGCTTGTAGACGGCACACACCTACGAGGACGTTTCAAAGGGATCCTACTTATAGCCTCTGCGCAAGACGGTAATGGTCATATATTACCATTAGCATTTGTCGTGGTCGAGTTAAAATAAGAGGATACGTAGAAGTGATTTCTTGAACGGGTAGGTGCGTTCGTGATCGGTGGGTTTAACGAAGATTTCGTATTTATCACGGACAGGTCGAAGGATTTAATAAATACGGTGAAATGTATCTTCCCTAACGCATATCACAACTACTGCATGCGGCATATGACACAATTTGCAGCACAAGTATCCCAGGAACAATGTGAAGGGTCTATGGTGGTGCGCCGCGCGTGCATATTCGAAAGAGAAATTTGATTATTTTATTAACGAAATGAAGAAAGATCCTGCTGATTCTCAGGCCGTAGAATATATTTTGAAAATAGATCCGAAACATTGGGCACGCACACATATGGAAGGAAGGTAGTACGATTCCCTGACTACGAATATTATCGAAAGTTTAAACAGCGTGCTAAAGATAGCTCGAGAGAGACCAATTATCGACTTAATCAGAACTACTAGAGAGAAAGTCGCCGATCATTTTCAAAAATGCAGAGAGATATCTGATAAATGGACCACCCTTCTCTGCCCGAAAGCAGACGCACACATGAAGGTGTTGCAATGGACCGGTAGAAAGAGAGCTCAACCATACGGGCGCAATCAATTCCAAGTCAATTCCGAAAATTTCATTTATCACATCGACTTGGAACACAAGGCCTGTAGTTGCCGCCGTTGGCACATTTATGGCTTGCCTTGCTCCCATGCCGTGGCGGCCATCAATTGAAGAAGTTACGACTACCATAACTTTTGTAAGAAATGATTTTTCACCACTTGCTTTAGACAAACATACGACAAGCAATGGGTTCCCACCCTCGATAAAAGTCAATGGAAGTTCCAAGCAGAGCAACTCCCTGAAAATATGAAAGTGAGACCACCCTATTATTACCGAAAGCAAGCCGGCCGTCCGAGGAAGAGAAAGATAAGATCTAAGGGTGAGGTTAGGGCACTACAGTGTAGCAGGTGCAGTGAATATGGTAACAATCGCAGGAGCTGCACGGCAATGGGACCGATGGATTGACAGTGTATATTTTTAATAATGATAGATTGAATGTAAACGAGAAATTCAGAATCCATATTTTTTTACTGTAATATAGTCTTTATCGATTAATCATAGAGTCGTCATCGATTGTATCCATAATCGATATCGACTCTATATAGAGTCACCATCAACTATTTATAAAGTCGATATCGATTCATTTAAGAATCGGTATCGATTACTTATGCAGTCGATGACGACTCTATATATAGTCGATAGCGATTACATAAAGAGTCGTTACCGATTAGGTATATAGTCGATGACGACTCTATATGTAGTCGATAATGGCTGCGATTTCTACTTTTAACCACAGCTATATAAAAATAGTGCAATTATATTCAAAATAATTCATTAACAAAAAATATTTCATTTACATTTACAAAAATATTAAAATACAACCACACTACTGCTGCGCCACCTCCTTTTTGTCGTCCTTTACCAGTACTCCGCCATCGCCTGTGTATGTAGCCAGTATATGGCTAATTTCTGTCCTGATCATATCTATATCTGATTGCGTGAAGTCAAATTTCTTCTCCATCATGAAGTACTCGACATACTTCACAACAAACACTCCACAATCACACGAGTTGGTCTGTCGGGGGAGGGCTTTGATCCGGCAGTCACTAGATGGCCAAGGATAGTTCTTCGTGATCAGTGCAGCGGAGTCACCGTACGAATATAAAATCACGGAAAGGTATTGGGTCTGTTTCGAAATAATAGAGAGGAGTGTCAGATATGCTAAGCTAACAATGATAAAAGATATGCTAAGCAAAATATCTTATCAGCGCCTGTAATTGGGACACATATCTTTCCTTGGAGGGCCTATTAAATATAGGGTCGATGATCATTATCGATCGTTCGACTACCTTCACGATCGCAAGTGCCCAGTGTAGTAGTTGTTCTGAATGTATTGGCATAAATATCTACAAAAAAGTAATATAATCTCAAAGGGTATGATAGAAAAATTAAAAAGAATAATTATAAAGAGGATAAAAGCATACTATGCTGCATTCATGAGCCCACAGATTCCGAAGCTCATTGAAGAAGAAAGTTTCCATCAGCTTCTTCCCTCCGATCTCTTTTTGTCTATAGTTCAATCGCTTGAACTTGAACCTCGATCGATTGGTCGTATAATTTTTCAGCAAGCAGGAACTTGTTGAAATCTCTCAGTTCATAGCCCATGTACGTCAGCGCGGTAGGGTCCATAAGGAAGTTTTTGAGATTTTTATCAGGATGAATTTTATCATCAATTACTTCCAAATGTCTCAGGTAGGCGCCCATAACCTGAAACCAATGCAGTTAGATTAAACTATGCAGTTAGAGTTAAATACATAATCGTTATCGACTTTATAAGTCATCAATGACGATGTCTTAAGTCATCGTTATCGACTCTCCAATGAATCGATATCGATTAGTTACAGAGTCGATACCAATTACATAAGCCATCGTTACCGACTCTAAAAGCCATCGATATCGATTAATTTGAGAGTCGATAACGATTATTTAAGTCATCGTTATCGACTCTATAATGAATCGATATCGACTCTTTTTCGAGTCGTCGACAGCTTTAACTATTCTTGATTTTGCCTACAGTATGTTAAACTTACGTGTGGTCTTTATTATCTCGAAGGATTGCACACCAGCTTATACTTGCCGATAGTGTTTACATATTCGCTGCATAAATAATGGCCAACTTAACTAATCTTCATGATAAATATATAATAATAAAGTTAAGGATTCAAGGAAGAATAACTTACTCGTCCTCCTTCAGAGGCTTGTTCCATATGTCTAGCATATATTTTTGTTCATTGTCACCGTGGAAGCTCCAGAGCATCTTCACTGCAGACACCTGTGACTAGCGGTAATGATCGCCATCGTCCAGTGCTCAATAGTTGGTCCTTCACTGGCCTTCTCGGTAGGCTTCTTTATAGCCGCTACCCTTCGCTGTGCCTTAGGTTTGACGGCAGTTACTTTGCTGAGTTTTGCTTGCCTAGGTCTTAGGCGAGGTTCAGCTTGTTGGTGAGGCAATTGGGAAGAGGTTTCCTCTTCACCAGCATGACCCTTATCAGTTTGAGTCTCAGGCTGCTCTTCAGCAGCTGCCGTCACCTCATCAACGGGAGGAGGAGGAACCTGATGCGCAGGAGCTGATGGTTCCTTATCGACGGCTGTGTCGCACACGTTCGATATCAGCTCCTCCATATCCACATCCTGTACATCGAAATAATGGTGCAAAATAAGAATTAATTTTTGGTCCACATTTTAAAAAGTCCAAATCGATTTTAAATATAATCGTTATCGACTGTACATATAGTCGATATCGATTTTATATATGATCGTTATCGATTATATATATAGTCGATATTGATTGTAAATATAATCGATATCGACTGTATATATAATCGATAAAGATTGCATATATTATCGGTATCGACTCTATATAAAGTCGATAACGATTGTGTATATAATCGTTATCGACTCTATATACAGTCGATATCGATTTATGTTAACAAAACTGAACATATAAAATCAGATTTCAACACATACCTTAGGTCTCGGCTCCAATAAATTTTCAAGGAGTTCTTTTATATTCGACTGGCCCTTTCTGACCAAAGAGTTGTAGTGATTTAACTTTTGCAACTCCGCATCCCTTGAATTCAGCCTCTCTTTGAAGGAGTTGCATAGTTTCTCTATAGAAGCGCAACGTTTAGCCAGAGCCTTATTCTCTCCCTCCAAATCGCTCACTCTTTGGGTGAGCTTCAAGTTCTCCAGCGTCAAATGATCGACCCTCCTCATTAAAGGATCATTGGAGGTGGACGGTTCAGCTGGGTTATCTTTCACTGCCAGGCTCTCCTTGGTGGCCTATCTAGTTCTTGGCCGACCCTCTCCAACATGGACGGGACCCTTTTTCGATGGGGGTTCTTCTTCTGACGTCGATGCGTCATCCCATTCTTCCTCATCAATATTCTCGATCGGAATGTAATTTTTTTTCTTCTTCGGCCGCATCTCTTTCACAGCTTTCTTGACCGGTTCTTTCCTCTTTCCCCCAACCTCCTTTTAAACCCGTAGATATTCTCTTAACACGGGTATCTCTAATTCAAAGCCCTAAGGCACGAGGGGAGCGCGAACCTTTTGAAAGAAAAGGAAACATAGTGAATAACAGAATAAAATGATCGTATATATAATAAATCATTCTTGATTGTGTAAAGAATCGGTACCGACTATTTAATAAATCGGTATCGATTCGTTACTGAATCGCTATCGATTATTTAATGAATCGTTATCGACTACTTAGTAAGTCGTTATCGATTCCAAAATGAATCGCTATCGACTTCATAAGTAGTCGATAACGATTCTGTATTGAGTCGCTATCGACTTCTTAAAAAGTCGTTATCGATTCTGTAATGAATTGTTATCGATTCTAGAATGAATCGGTAAGTTGCTTTTTGAATTGGCAATAGACCTCATACTTTGCTGCCTAACATCTGTCCGCGAGTGTAACATTTGATCCTTGACTGCGCCCTGTCCAACCATTTCAGCAGCCGTGGGAAAGGGTCGTTGAGGCCTAGCTGGGATGAAGATATATCGGGCAGGATCTTATAAGCCCGCCATTGAAGTACACAAATGCATCTATATGTGTTGTACGTCTTTAGGACTTTATCCATCTCGACAGTCTTTCTATTCGTCGCGCCCTTCATTATATACTCGATCAAGTCTTGGTAGACGTGCAGACCCCACAGAGTTCGGTTAAAGTTCTCCACATCATCGATGAGGTCGATGTGGTCTTTCGAAAGCTAATGGTGGGACCTGGGGAAGAGAAATATGTACAGCACAAATAGAAGGGACAACTTTACAAAGTCCTCATCACTTTCCGCTTTCCAAATTGCAGCATCTATATGAGACCGGAGAATTTTTCCATGAGGCATTCCATGAAAGTATTTGTATCGAATGGTTTGTTCTTCCGATGGTTTAACGGATGGGGTATACTTTTTTGGGCCAACTACGGCAAGACCCAGTATCAATGCAATGCCTATCTTCCGAAGATAGACATCAGTCTTCCCAATTCGGAAGTGGTTTTTTTCAACCCAAAATGTCAACATCGCATCCACCACATCGAAAAGAAATCCGACACCCTTAGGCATTTGAAATATTCCACCAAAAACTGAATCTCTCAGCAACTTCTTCCGAGTTGGGGTAGCATTTTCGTAGAGATTCGAAATGGCACTGGGCGAACACTTGCCAACAGCTCGGTATACAACCATCTTGACAGCCTTTTGAAATGAACTGTAATAAAAAAGAAAGGACTGAGCCCCATACTAACAAGGATAGTTTAAATGTTGAATGAAATGTATATATAAAACCTATATCGATTACATATAGAGTCGGTATCGATTACATATGTAATCGATATCGATTACATATATAATCGATATTTACCCTATATGTAATCGATACCGACTCTAGATGTAATCGATATCGAGTCTATATATAACCGATACCGATTCTATATGTAATCGATATCGAGTCTAGATGTAATCGATATCGATTACATATGAAATCGCCATCGACTCAAAATAAAGTCGCAATGATATCAAAATGTTTATTTATATAGAAAATATTTAATTTATTGACTCAAAAGATTTTATGAAGTCGCCATTGAATCAAAATGTTTCATTTACTTTCAAATTTTTTCAATTACATTCATAATATTTCAATTATAATTAAAAATGAAAATAAAATCTTGCAGCAACGTCCTAACGAAGATTTTTCGATAAAAGCGGTCCTCCGCTTCTAACCAAAATTTAGGAAGATGGATGAAGAGCAGGTGGTGGATGGGGTGGAGAGGCGGGTGGTTCCGTCTTAAATTTTTTTTTCTTTCTTTTATTCTTTTTCTTTTCTTCCTTTTGCTTTTTCTTTTCTTCCTTCGCCAAAATCTCCATTACTTCATCGTACTCGTCCCACAGGAACTGCAGAGGATCTGGTTCTAGTGGTGGTGGTGGGTCCCCCCATACAGGCTCGAACTTGATTGGGTTATAGTAGGTTTTTTCTTCGTCGTCTGACATTGAAAAAAATATGGGCTGGTAGGGATGATAGGTTTGCTAAGGACGAACTAAACCTGTATTTAAAGCTCCTAGATGGTGGAATACGAATCGTTGTATTAAATTTTCTCATTCTTTCAAACTAACTTGCCATAATGGTTTTACAAAAGGGTAGTTGGCAATAAATTGAAGGTCGGCAGAGATAAATATAAAGCCTCGTATGATTTATTATGGCATCGAGAGTAATAATTATAGGAAAATTAATTTATATGATGGGTATTAATTATATTCATAGAGAGTCGATAACGATTTTTTATAGAGCCGTAATCGACTATATAATTTCATATGATGGGTATTAACTATATTCATAGAGAGTCGATATCGATTTTTTATAGAGTCGTCATCGACTATTTATATAGTCGATTACGACTACATATATAATCGTTATCGACTCTACATGTAATCTATAACGATTCTAAATGTAATCAATAGCGACTTAATATGTAATCGGTAACGATTGCATATAAAATCGATATCGATTACATATAAGATCGATATCGATTATATATGGGAAAACCTAAAAAAATTATGTCAAAATGTGCACCAAAGAGAGGAGGAAAAAAAATCTATAGTGATAGAAGGTAATTTTAATTATAACTTACACATTTGGTAGCTTGAAGGTTGTAAATTTCAACACTAGCGTCCACGAAGCGACAACGACTCTCTACCGACTTCGAACGAAAAAGTAAAAAGTAAACAGTAAATGATTTGAAAAGAGGACGACTATTTATTACATTGGGGGTAGTTTGGACATTTCCTACAGGCGTGCGTCAGCTCGGCGCGCAGCGAATTTGTTTGAGTAAAAGTGAAACTACAGGGTTTCTGACGTAAAAGGCGTATTTGACAGGGCCTGTCAGGTAAATTTCCCTAAAATTATTATTACCTCATAAATCTCTTACAAAATTTTAAAAAAACCTCTTACTTCTCACACCCCTCTTTTTTTTTTGCTCACGAATCGCCATGCATCGCACAAATAATTTTACTATTAAAACAATACAACTATTTACATATTTACAATGTTCAAGCGTTCAACTACACAAAAATACATAGAATATTTTCAACAAAATGAAATATAAAAAGATAAACGAATATATATAATAAAAAAATACTAAAAAGAATAAGAGATCATAATTAAGAACAAGCGGTTCTCATTCTCATACGGTTCCCCCAAGTTGACCTTGCATTATTCGACGACTTCTGCTCCAATCCTTCTAATTGCGTCTCCCAGTCACCAAAATCATTCTTCTTAATCCCGCTTTTCCTAAATAAAACACCATTAAAATCGTTTTTAAGGCTGTAATCATAGTCCTCCCTAAGCACAGGATCCGACAACACCTCGTAAGCCTCGTGAGCCTTTATAAACTGCTGCGTGAAGAAATCTTTGTTCTCAAACTGACACGTGTCGGGATGCCATTTCCGAGCTACCTTTCTGTACGCAGCTTTTATCTCATCCAAACCAGCGTTCTCGGTCACTGAAAGGAGATCGTACAAGGTGGTACTCGGGCGTGCGGCTTTCGTAGCTGAACCCGCAAAGAGGAGTTTGGGGTGTCTGGTTTTCAGGAAGAGCGATTTTGGGTGGAAAAGCGGTATTGGAGAGGAGTGGGGAGACAGAGAGAGGTGGTATTGCATTTTCGTATGTGAACGATGATAGAGAAGCTGAGAAGATGGGTTTGGTTTTATAGGCGTGTCAGAGTGAGTCGGCCGACAGATAGGGTCGTGCAAAAGAGCTTTCCTTTGATATTTATCTGTTCTATAGGTGTTTCGTGCCAACGGGGGTTTTGAAAGGGAAATTTCTCTGATCGATGATCGATCAGGTCATGTACACCTTTTACATCAAAGGACCTGCATTTTTACCTTTACCCAAATCGATCAGCTTTTACCCAAGTTATTTTCAGCTAACACAAAAGTCAGATATACCCCTTCTTTTATATATATATATTTTTTACGTTCTACATTATTTAAAATTTTAAATATTTGTATTTTTCTATATTTACGTAATATAAATCAAATTTATATCGTCTAATTTAAATGCCACATAATAAAATAGATGGCGTCAAATATAGATACGAAAAAATGCGATATCAACTCTTTAAAAAAATAATAATAATAATTTTAACAATCAATGGCAACTCTTAAAACAATCGATGACGACTCTTAATATAGTCGATGCTGACTATTTTAAGAGTCGTCATCGACTGTGTACAAAGTCACCATCGACTCTGTATAGAGTTGTCATTGATTGTGAATTTTATTTTTTTTATGGCGACTCTGTACAGAGTCGATGACGACTCTATAAACAGTCGTTGACGACTCTTAAAATGGTCGGTACCGACTATGTACAGAGTCGATATCGACTGTGTACAAAGTCGATTTCGCCTTTTTTTCATATCTATCTTTGACACTATCGATTTTATATTGTGACCTTCAAATCATACGGCATAAATCTCGTTTCACATCGTGTAAAATATAGAAAAATACAAATATTTAAAATTTTAAATTATATAGGTGTATCATCTTCTTCCTCATTTTAATCTGCTACAATCTTTGACGAAAAAAGTGTATTTGGGTCGATCCAAATAGCAGATCGAAGTAGATTGGACTGAAGAGAAGACGCCGTCATCTTCGCCACCTCTGACTTTTAAAAACTATAGCAGATTAAAATGAGGAAGAATATGATGTTTTTGAGTATTAAAGAAAAGGGATAATTTGGACATTTTGCTATCCTTAAGGTCGGCTAGGCTTTTAGTTGGTCGGTTTGGGTAAAGGTGAAAATACAGGGCCTTTGACATAAAAGGTGTATCTGACATGATCAATCTGATAAATTTCCCGTTTTGAAATGGTATAAAAAATTGTCACTCCAAATCAATTGAAGTGTGGAACCTTTATCGATACCATTATTTGCAGCTGTACGAAATGTAATTTCACCCAAAAGATATACCGTTGACTGCATTGAAGCAGTCGAAGGAAAATTGGAGATACTTTTTTATCCCATTTTTACCTACAATGGATTTTGAGATCATGGGCGTACCCTAAAACGGTTTGTGAGATGTGTGTCACGTGGAATTAAAAAATAATCGTGAAATAGTATGTCCATGACCTTATCGATTATGTGAAAAATTAGGATAAAAAATATTCTCCCTCCTTTAGTTCAAGGCACTCAATGGTGAGATTACCTTCTCAGAAGAGTACGGGAAAATAATAGTAAATGTACCTTTATTTGCAACCATAGATTCTTTCTTTTCAATATAATGGGGGCTTGAATGTGCAAAAAATATTGGCTGCCTTGAATCAGATGATGGAGATTATTTTTTCGTTTTAATTTTTCACACGATAGATCTTTAGATTATAAGCTTTATCAATATATCTTCGTTGAAGATTGGGGCGAAAAAATGATTTACATCATCTAATTCAAATCGGCCAATAATTTTTGAAGGTGCAAACTACACGTTTGAAGTTTTACCTCCCACCATTTACCCTCATACCTAGCATGAACTTTGTTATCAGGTTAATAGGTGCTTTAGGTCTAGGATAAAGTCCTCACTGTCCTCATAAACTTTTTAAATTCAATTTGTTCAAGCGGCTAAACCGCTCAACAGAAAAACCATGCTCATCTGATGGTTCAAACTAGTCAATCCAAGATGTTTGAAATGCAATGTTGGCTCATAGCCAACCTAGAACTCCTATTGAAATGCGTTTCCCAATATCATACTCTAGTCACCATGTCTTTTGAGCTTCACAAAACTAATGTCGTATAGTTGAACCTGCCTAAGGTATCCCAAGACACTACTTTAGTACTTTAGTATAATAGATCTTTAGATCATGACTCAACTTTCAGATAGTCTAGATTGATTCCACGTGAAACACATCTCTAAAAGTGATGCAAGATCTCACATTCGTTTGCTATGGAAAATTTTGGCTCCCTCTTTAGGTAAAAATCCCTGTGTCCTAAAACATACACCACTAGATAAAACCACATACCACATATATATGCCCTCTGTCCAAATTACCTTAGCAGGGAAGGTATGTTCATACCAACTCCTTCCTATAGGAAATATATCCCCGTGTACAAGGTTTATTTGTGCCCATTGGTCAGGCCAATTGGACGAGTCAAGCGATCTGATTCGTTTGGGTTTAGATTTCTAACCCGTCAGGTTGGGTCGGATTGAAGATCCCAACCTGCTTATTAAATGAGTCAGGTTGGGCTGAAGTTTCTTGAACTGAATTTGACTAAGGCCTGGCCCACCTTGATCTTACTCTACGTCTCCCAGGTATAACTTAGGCTCTTTTTTTTAAAAAAAAAATTCGGTCAAACCCAAAATGAAGGATCAAAATTTCGGCTTAAATAACCAAAATTTCGGTCAAAATTATTGGTTTCGGTCCCCACCGAAATGATAATATGGGACCAAAATTTCGGTCATTTTTTCTATAAGATTGAAATTATCAGCCGAAATTCAAATTTTCATTCCAAAATTTCAGTTTCAGTCCCCTCCGAAATTGAAATTAAACCCGAAATTTTAATTCTTGCCCAAAACAGGTTGGTTTCAATGAAGGGGTTGAATTGAGCTAGTTTCAATAAACGAGTCGGGTCAGTTCACCTCAACCAGCCAAAATCTGACACATCGGCACCCTTAGTGCAGCTGTTCACATCACGGATCAATCTGTCTTCATCAACTTGGACAAATTTTGATGCACAAATATTTATGAGCTAACATATCGGTGAAAATACTTTTTTGTGTCCGCTCGCTAAATTGACATTCAAATTATTTGAGCAACTCCCGAGGCTAGGTTAGTGGTGGTTGGAGATTAAACCGGGCACCTAACACCAGATCTTGCGACCTAAATGAGTTGAGTTTAGGATTTACCGCACTTCTGCACCGAGAAGGTGTTCATGCAAATCTTCTTTTACCAAAATGGCCAAACCTTGAAACGTGTTGACCCAATCACTACTTTGACGCTAGACGTATCCATGCAACTCCCAAAGTTGGTGAAGGGTCATTGACCCGTGTTGCCGTGCGCCAACCAAAATTTGATAGTCACCAAAAATATGTTTGGTCCGATCCATACAATCTTAAGAGGTTACAAGTTACAATCGCGTCATCAAATAAAATAAGTATAAATAGTAAATGTTGCTCAAGCAAGACATATGACACGACAAGAGTTTAGGCTGCGTATGGCATAGCTTTTTGCTAGCTCCCATCATAACGGAATTCACCTGTTTTAGTTGGCTCCCATTTTCTTTTTCAACTCCCTGTAAAAAAGGATTTACTTGCTCTAACAGCAACCTCCCTGCTCCCTATTAACTTCCTATCATAACAAATAAAATCTACTTTGACAAAGAGTAAGTAGAGAGGAGGGTAAAATTGTTGAACTGATAAATCTTGCATAAAATCTTGCTATACAATGAGTTATTAAGGAGAAGGGATATCTGCTAAAGCAGGTAGCATGATTTTAGCAAAGAGGATAGAAACCTGGTAAAGCAGGCAAACTCTGCTATGGTTGGAGCTAGCAGAGAGCTATGCCATACGCAACCTTAAATCTTTGGATGTCGCTATTTGAAGCTATTAAAGTTGAGAAGAGTGCATGATTTCTCATTATAAAAAATTATTGACTACCTTAAATTAGACAATGGAAATCATTTTTTATCTCAATCTTTCACACAATAAATCTTGAGATCGTGGCACCCTTATCACACGATATTGATTCCACGTGACACACATCCTCAAAAGTGAAGGTTTGATAAGTATGCCCATGATCATGGACATAGCTAGGGGATGGCCAATAGGGGCCATGGCCCCCTTCCAATAAAAATAAAATAAAAATAAAGACCTCCTTCGGTGCTAGCCCAACACAAGCTCTAGCCAACTCTTTGGTTGAAGATTGCTTATCTTTTGCTCGATTGACAATGATAAAGGGATGATGCAATGTGGATCATGCTACTGTCATTATGCACATTTCGTGACTGCACATTATGCAATGGGTACAACTTCAACTACACGTGTAGGTTATGAATCTAGTGTGAGTCTTCCTCACTCAAAATAGTGCGGCACAAAGGCATCCAATGAAAGGATGGATCTCTGCATCTTGCAAGATTAAGGTGCAAAATTTTCGCCTTCACTATTGTGGAAAACTACGCATATATAAACTTGCATGCTAAGGTATCAAATGCAATCCTTTGCAACATTTAGCACCACATAAAAAAAATATTTTCCAATAAGCTAAACCACTCAAAACAGTTTCCATGCTGTTTTTCATCCATTTATACGCTCAAACGCCTTGTTTTTCTCCACTTTTGAGTGTATGAAAGATTGATTCTAGTGTTATTTGTCAAATATTTTATATTTACTCCTATAAATAAATCACAAATGTCCTAAGTGGTAGATCTTCCTCTTTAAAGAGGAAATTAGCCACATAAGAATCATGGGCGGCCTCACATTATGACTTGGGACCACTCAAATTTTTTAGAAATTTGTTATTAAGTTTTAGGTATCATAATTTATATTAGTGAATTCTCATCCATCTAAAATTATGTTGACCACCCAAAATTATTTAAAATTTTTAAACAAACTTTTTTATGGTATTTATTTTTATAACAAATATTTCTTCTTTGATTTTTTTAACTAAATCTCACAAATTTGGCCTATTTTTTTAAGCTCCCCTCCATATATTTAGGTGCTAAGACTTATTTTCGAGAGATTTCTCTCACAAAGGCTCCACTATGTTGTAGAGCCGCATACTCACATTTATGGTGTATAAGCTTTATAATTATATTAAAAAATTAAGTAATTTATTACACATAACAAGGTTTGAACCTAGAACTTAACATTCGCAAAACACTAAGTCTATCACTAGAGCAATTCACTAAGATATATAAAAAGCAAAAAAAACTTAATACATATATAATTTTAAAAAGGCATCAAAATTATTAAATAAAAAAAATGTCAGGTCTTCCTATTTATCATCGAGATATGTTCAACAGCTTCAATGGTCTCACAGGTTCCCTACAACGTATTGCCACATCATCCTACTCTTTGGAGGATGACGACGAAGATGATGTTACTTCGTAGTCATTCTTCGAGGGATGATATTATTTCGTACTGTCCGATACCGATACGTATCGTCTGATACGTAACGGTTTTGGGCTCGAACGATACGTATCGGTATACCGACATTTTCATCCATGCTTGAGACTAACACTTCTTGCGTTTCGACGAGACAACATGAAACGAAAATAACTCTTTTAATGATTTTGCACCATTAAAATAGGAGTTTGATCTTACACCATTAAAGAATATTTCACTGTTATGTCATATTGTCATATGACAAATATTTGAGATCAATTTAAACAGTCCAAGTAGTTGTTCGTGATTAGCACACATCTTAGTTAAAGAATCACACTTTTAAACCAATTATATATCGTATGATCAAGGATCTTCAATATTTGCCGTTAAAAAATAAGCAAAATAACGATATTAGTGTGCACAGATTTGGACATCCCGTGATAGTCATTCATGAGATCATCACATAAATAGGACACATTAAGATAAAATAGTGTCGTTTGTATAAAGAGAATGAGTGGTAGCCCACTTTTAATATTGTACAAGCTTAACACCTTATATAAAATAAAATATAAAAGTAATATTTTTGATATAACATCTCTAACGAATCACACCTCGATCTTGTTCGTCCGAGACGAGACGTCTCGAGCAAGATTTCAAATTGTGATCTTACTCTACTAAATTAAAGTTTTGATGATACAATATTAAAGTGTGGTTTACTATTATGCATGTGCATACCTATGTGATCAATCTAAATAGTTCAAGTCGCAAACCATCATTTGACCATGTCTCATCCAAAGAATCATGCCTATAATTAAAAGTGAATCATCCAATTGGTGAACTTTAATATCGACACTTAAACAGCTTATAAGAGCAGAAGCAGCTCTCTGTCTACTCTATGCGAGAGCAAATTTTTAGCTCTCTGTCTACTCTATGCCAGAGCAGACAGAGAGTAGTTTTATCACTTAAAACAACTCCTCGCTAGAGCAAATGGGGCGAGGAGTTGTGTTACCAAACATCAAAGCAGTTCTCTGGTGGAGCCAAAGAGCAACAGAGCTGGTCTTAGCCTTGAAAGAGCTAACCCAAACGCAGCCTAAGAACAACAGTTAGTATTGTGGTGCATAGACTGGATAGTTCAAATCTCCCAAAAAGAGTTTTTTTCAGCTTAACGCCATTTATTGTATGATCTGTCAGTTAGATTACATAACTCTATTGACTGTATTTAAACACCAAAATGGTGTATAAATCATCTATATACCATCAATGGTTTAAGATGTGGGTGATTTGCACTGTCAAAGTGATAGGTCATAGATTAAAGTGCAATTGGCTGAAAATTGGTGTTTTAAGGAGATTTAAATCATCTGATTTGTGGACTATAATATCAACCGTAATTTTTAGTTTGGATGGCTGATATTAAAATTCATCAATCGGATGGTTCATATCCACTTATAGAGAGCTATGGGCATGTTTCTTTGGGCTGAGATGTTCCATTAATAAATTGCCACTTCGATAATTTAGATTGATCATAAATATGCGCCACATGGCCTAATGATAAATTATACTTTACTATTCATGGGGAAAGATAATTTAAACACCAAAAATTATATTTAAATGTCGGTTATGAGCCATTATCCCTATAAATTACCCGCATCTTACATCCTTAATGGCATAAATCATTTAAAACCCTACAATGGTGTTTAAATGCCAATCAGGAGAGGGGAGTGGGGTCTTTAAAGTTATGACTTGGTCCTAGATATTTTGCACTTGCACCACAGGCACACTGGATGCGTTTCGTGGATCCTGCATACTTCAAATCGCTAGTGAACTTCTAAGGCCATGGGAATCTGTCAATCTTCTAGTGTCAGCTGGGATGCATGCACCTAATTCACCTAATATAAGTGGTCCGGTCAAACATGCACCACATGTGCACTGTACGGCTTGTGCACGTCGAGATCCGTGTGGCGCACGGGGAGATACCATGCCGGGTTAATCCCATAATGCCCACCCACATTATAAATGTGAACTCCAAATCAAAGACGCGAGAAATGCCACAAAAGCTGCATTTGCATATGTAATTGTAAACGTTGGATCTTCATTGTTTAACCAATACAAGTTAAATTAAAAAAATGTTGCTCTAAGTAATAAGTTACCCTTATATATTGAATTTTCAGGTATGCTTTGGATAAAGCTTGCCAGCAGTATAACCATATCTATCCACTGATCAGATGTTACATTGTCGCCTTCAATCACCAAGCTTGATAAAATTGAAGAATCGCATGACGTGGCGTTCTGACCATGCACATTTCTAGAGTTGTCAACGAGCCTGATTAGGGCTCGACCCACTAAAATCTAGTATGGTCCTACGGGCCAAGGCTAGGCCCTACTCCTAACTTAGGCAGAGTTTAATATGCCCAGCTAGGGCTGTTAATGGGTCGGGTGTTTTTTACCGTGTCAAGCACATAAGCTTGACCCATCGGGTTGAGTTAGGCATGAGGCATCCGACTCAACTTCAGGTTGTGTCAGGTTGATCCAACCCAACTTGATATTTTATATAAAAAATGAAGGAACATAGAGGTCTTTTAACTGGATTGGGTCGGGACGAGCATATAGCTTTGACCAGTGAGGTGTGCCAAATGCCATTCCATTCAACAATCAAAATTTTGGCCTAACCCGATCCAACCAGTTGACAACTCTATGCTTAGACCTAGCCTTAACCTAGGTGGGCTAGGGCAGGTTTAGGTCAAGCATTGGGCTTTATTATTTTGCTAAATTTTCTGTTTAAAATATGGTTCAAATTAAAGAGAGATATTTCAAATGAATCTAATGATAATATCGAACATTATTTTTTAATTATAAAAAGCATAATATATGTATGGTTATAGAAATTCAAATTACCAATATCCTTATTACTATTTATTAGATTGATGAATCTAATGATAATATCGAGCATTATTTTTTAATTATAAAAAGCATAATATATGTATGGGAAAGGTGCCGCCGAGCCAAGCTTATCAGCTTTAACAAGCAGGCTTTTGGTTGTGGCCATAGCCTCACATTCGTGAGACCTAGCCTTAAGATTTTAGGGCTGACCAGGCGGGCTAGCGGGCCATCTCGGTTGAGGTTCCATTGACAACCTTACTAACACCGTCTTTTTAATTTTTCTTTTTTTATAATACTAAAAGCAAAAGAGAGTGAGGGTCCCCAGAACCCACGCTTATTAGCTACTGATTAATAGGTGAAAACCCCGCGGATCCACCTGTCCCACTACTTGGAGTGTAACC
This sequence comes from Chloranthus sessilifolius, assembly GCA_021018995.1. Taxonomy (NCBI): domain Eukaryota; kingdom Viridiplantae; phylum Streptophyta; class Magnoliopsida; order Chloranthales; family Chloranthaceae; genus Chloranthus; species Chloranthus sessilifolius. Next base: position 48,991,449 of record CM037584.1, on the reverse strand, counting down.
CACGTACGTGTTGCTTTGAAAGATTTATAATTTATTTTATTCGCAATTCACAAAAATTCATAAACTACTCGCCAAAAGTTATAATTTGCATTAAAAGATTTTGGGGCTGCAAATAAACTATTCAATAAAAAAGGACCGAGTTATATGGGCAGGTTTTGTACCTGCGGATGATGTGGCACGACGTAATTGGCTGCAAGTGCAGTGGGGCCCAAACAATGCAGGTTGAGATTGCCAATTACGCCGTGCCATGTTAGCCGCTTGTACAAAACCTGCTTGTCATTTGTAATTTTTCATTAAAAAAAATTAGTTATTTAGTGTGACATCCGACCTTGAAAGTTTAGATTGGTCAACCATTTGACTAGCATCCGACCCATTTAGAAAGCCTTAAACGGATGACCCGAGATCTGGGCACCTTTAAAATAAACACCCACATTGATTGTGGACACCCAATTAAAATTTTGGGGCATCCTATCATCACCCACTATTATTTTCAAAACCCTTAAAGGTGCTCACCATCTAACTATTTCAAGTGGCACCCAATAGTCCACTTTGTTTATTCAAAACTAATGGTGATGATCTAGTGATCATTATCACTGGAGGTGATTTGATGATACCCATCCGATGAACCATCTATGAGCTAGTCAAGCAATTGACTTAATTTTGAGGGATTAAGATGCACTTACATACTAATTAAGTGTTAATGGTTAAATATGGGATAGTGGCAAATTTTATAATTTATCTAAACAAGAAGGGCTATTTTATATAATTTTCATGGAATTGCAATCTTAGCCATTGATGGAGTTGAACAACCTTGAGCCCATCTTAGACCATTGATCTCACCTTAGAACAATCTAGGGTGAAAGATGCATTTGAGAGTATGCAACCTCAAGATTTAGTAAAATCTTGACGTCTTTGGAAGGTAGGACCACAATGGCTTATAAAGTCCTAGAGCAGACCAAACCAAAGGCTAGAAGAGGATGAAAGTGGGACTCACACATAATTTTTTATTCAAGAAAAATAAGTCAAATTCGAATTTTGAACACATGGTTGCCTTTCTTGCATGATTTCACTTTTTTAGGAAGAAAAATAGCAAAAATGAAGTGTCATATGACATGTATACTTGGGACACTTGCAAATCTAAAAAAAAACTCTTAAAAATTGTCAAAAAACTAAGTAAAATAGCCCCCAAAGAGGAAAAATGAATTTCATCTTCTTTTTCCTCTAGCCATCTCCATTAGAGACCTCCCAAGGCTGATACTCTCATCCAACCTTTGAACTTCAATCCACTTCCATAGCTTGATTTCCTTTAGCCTATAGCCTCACATAGTGTGAACACACACTGATTCAAACCCATCTCTTTTGTCAAAATACAATAAACCAGCAAACTCAACCTTGGTTAGCAAAGGTAAGGTTTTAGCTAGGTACATTATTGAACTTCTAGCAATATTCTTGTAGTTTAACCACTTGGTTTTGATTATTCTTATATTATTTTTAAAATTTTCTTTTAAATTGTGTAATTCCATGTATTAGATGATCTTGCATGTGATTATAATGATCATGAATGGCCATCACTAAACACAAATTAATGGTCTATGATCATTGTGACCTATGGATGATACCCATCCATTGTGTGATATAGATTTGGCCATTGTGAGTGCATGGGTCGCATTGGTGACCGTGCATGCTCTTAGGCTATCCATCTACAAGATTTTTTATGGTATAAATTAGATATTTAAGGTTTGATTTTAATTTCTTGATGCAAAAGATTATTGAAAAACGATTTGAACCATTGATTTTGATCTATCTTGAAAATGATTTAATCTAGCTCTTTTGATTGATTTTAAAAGATCTAGATTCATAGATGATTTGATTTGATTAAACGAATACAATTTGGAATGAAGAAATTTCGTTTGACCACAATGCCTTCACTGGTTTTAATGGTTTGGTGATGAAAATGGATGATCATAGATGTTTTTGAATTGAATCATTAATATATTGAATTATCCAGTCTTATGCATATAGTTTAGTTATTGTACAAACTCTTTGTTTATATGATTGGATTATGAGATTTTATCCTCACATGCATGTTGTTATTTTGTTATTCTTGATAATTTTCTATAAATATTGATCATACCAATTAGTGGTGTTAGATTCACTACAAAAATAAGGTATTTTAGCGGTAGCCAAAAACTGCCACTATTAACAAAAAGCCGCCGCTACTAGTCACGTTGTCACTATTAAAACAATAAGTTTTTTTGTTAATAGCGGCAATATTTGGCTGTCAAATACTGCCGCTAATAGTCTTATTTTTTGTACTGATTATAGTTGATTGATAGACTTGGTGCACTCTTGTTAGTGTTGATTAAATGTCTTATGTTAGATGATAGATAAGTGCAAATAATTGATGTTTGATATCATAGATTAAGTTATGGTGATCTGTATATTTGATGAAAATGTTGAGTTTGTCAATGATTTTGATGAATGAAATGAATGGTAAAAGATATACCGATGAATAATAGGCTAGTTTATTAAATTAGCTATTTTGATCATATCGTCACCGTTGGATTTAGAATAAAAATAATAGAAGATTTGATGATGGGATTATATGCTTGAAATATGTTGATAGATGATAACCATCATATTAGTCATAATAAAATTGATGAAATTGATGTGGGGTGATAGATGTGCTTCAAGCACACCTCACCATATTCACTATTTTGAAAACTGCCAAAAGTATGTGTTTTTGGTCAAATTAAGACCATTGATTTTCTAAGATATAAATTTATAAAAATCACCTAAGATGTACCAAGGGGTCTACTATGCTTCTGAAAAGTCTCAGCTACATATTTGGTGTAGTTTGACTTGCCCGAATTCCATAGTGGAATGGTGCAAAACTGTCCTAAAATGTCCAGAAAAATAGCTCGGCTTGAGGCTAATATTTTATGTGCAAAATTGACCCTAAAATTCAATATAAATTAGAGGACATAAGATTATAAGTTTATCAACTTCTTCTAAAAATTCAGCCCCTAATTTGATCGGGTTTGAGTGATAGAAAATCCGGAAACGAGGATACAAAACTATGTCAAGTGGCACACACTATGACCACTGTTGGGCATCCGATAAGATAACCCTGATTCCATCATGATACTGAAATTTTTAGTATTATAAATATACAACAATATTGTAGATAACTTAAAGAGCTTTCCAACAAGCTCTCATTCGTCCCATCCTGATATTGGCAATGAGAGTTATGGGTCGATTGCCAGAGACCTTGAAATATGGCCTTATATATGCATTGGTTAAAAACTCGCTCTGTAAATTGATGATTGTGATCACGCCTAAGCACGATTTTACATGCCATCAGTTGTGAAAGATGAGGATCCCAGTCCTTTGTCACTGAGTTTTGGAATCACCGAATAACTCAATCAGAGTTGAAAATGGTGACCCGATTATTGACCAAGGGTCTGAATCCATTAGTGGAATAACTAATATTGAAGGAATAAAGTCAAAATCTTGATTTTCCCTCTTGTGACAAAATGATCACTGATGATCACTGTGATAGTCTCAGTAACCACTGATGACCCTTGATTAAAATATTAGATGGTTGATCATAAGTTTGACCAATCGAGATGAGACCCTTAGAGGCCCTAAAACTCGATTTCTTGAAATTAGACCACTTAGGGTCTAAAAACCCGAAGCGGCCCAACCCATGAGCCTAAGTAAATAGTCCAAGGTAACTTTTAGGACATGACGTCCTTATTTAGAAATTTAGTGGGCCATTGCTATTGGCACCCCTCAAAATTTATAAGTACCCACATTGAAGGTTGTCGAGATATTTTAAAGACCTAAACAAATCGTAAATGAGACCCTATTTGGCCCAACTTATAAGGCCCAAATAAACAATGATAAATCAAATAAGGATAGGGTATCCTCATTAATCAGGTGGTTCCTTTGTTATGGACACCTGTGAAATCTATGAGAGTTCTGTCCTATACTCTCTTGAAATTTTAATATTTAAATTGGACTTAAGATCAAAAATTGATCCAACCATTGATCCCAACAAGAGTCACGGATAAGTAATGAACTATTGAGACTTAGTTCCCCTGATTGATAAATTGATGTGCCCCAACTAACAACATACAGTCAAAAAGCAAATAGACACCCACTGAACTAGTACCTTAATTTGAGAAATTAAGGGAAAGTACTAGATATGGGATAAGAGAATGGATTTTTAAATATTATAGTCTCGATCAAAGCTTAACCAATTCTAAAATAGATGACACTAAATAGACCACCACTTAATCTATTTTGGTGGAAACATAGCTAAACACTATCTGTGTGCAACCAGTGATTGATATTGACTTTGTTTTAATGATTTTTGAAATAATTGGAGAGGTAGACCTCTTCTATAACCCTACTGAATTATTTATGAAATATAAGTCTCTGATGGACTTTGAATTATAGCAACACTAAGTATAGTGTAAACTGATTCATGAAATTAGTATGCTTAGTGATCCTATTATATATATCAAAATATTAATAATGATTAATTTTATATAAATCAAATACTGACTTTAGGATTCGAATTGATTGGATTAGACCTGGAACTTGAATGAATTGCTGAACTATAATATATTAAAATTGAACCCAAACATCGATTGAATTATTGATTTTTGATATAGATTGAGATTGAATCCAAAGATTTATTGAATTTTTAATAATTGATATATTTTGAGATTAACTTAGAAATTGACTTTGAAATAGTAAATTGCTCGTTGAAAAATGATTGACGAATAATTTCGAAAGAATACCGATATGAAATAGAATCTGAAAATATTGAATAAATTTTAGGAATAGCGATATTAAAAAAAATCGAAGCATTGGATATTGAACATTGAATAGTGAATATTGAATATCGAGCAATGAATATTAAAAAATGAAAATAGAAAGATGATACTGCATAAAATATTTATCGTCGTATAGCTGATCACTATTCTTGTGAACGGACTCATTATGAGTGACTCATATTCATACGAGTTTGAAATATCAGTTGAAGATTGGGTCTAGTTAGACCAATATGATCGTTGATCCTTGTCTTGATTGACTAAATGACAAAGAATGTCAGCCCTTGTTTGCGCGACATTGGCAATTGATATTGATATCGGATCATGGTTGGTGTTTAGTATACCACTAAAATAAATAAACAATATTAATTAATTACCCAACCAACTAAACTAAATTAATTACCTAATATTGTTAATTTTGTCACAACCAAATATATATGAATAATTAATTAAATGAATAAATCATGATTAAATTATAATGAAGCAACTTGATACTCTTTGATGATATTGATAGAATGGTAAATTGGTAACTGAATTTGATATGTTACTGTTGATATTCGTAGAATTGATACTGATAGAATAGATGATTGAAAGTCGAACTTGACATTGCTTTATGGTATTCGTAGAATTAATATTGATAATTGGAATTTATGATTGACCATGTCTGAAAAATGAGAAATTGAATGATCACCTTATATCGAATGGATCCTTGAATATTATCTCCATTGTCTTATTAGGACTTAATGAGTCATTGTTTGATAGATTGATAGATTTAGAACTGAGATATAAGGATACTGTCTTATTGATCAGATAGATAACTGATAAAATTTAACGAAAAACATTGGTTGAATTATGACAATTTACTGAAAATTCAACGATAAATCTAGTTAATACTTTATTAATTAAGTTTCACTGCTTACGTCATTTCATGACAAAATTTCAGAGGCAAGATAGAAGTCGCCCAGTCAGAACTAGACGAAGCAGTCGGGTAGAGATTTTAATAGGACCCATCGAGGTAAAAGCGTTTAACTCAATTTATCTAAGGAGTTAACAACGCATACGTGGATGGACCACGTGACACTTACACTAGATCTTGACTTTGTACAGTTGTTTTACTTTTGTTTAGGACTAGTTTTGGTTTATTATTTTATAAAACCCCCTGGTCTCATTGTAAATGTCAGACTTCAGAATTATTTTAATCGAAACAGTGGGTGATTTTGTTTTAACTTGTTTTTCTACAACAAGTAAAAATTTTGAAGGAACTCACATTTTTCTAATAAATGAATAATTGAATTTGAAAACCAATCAAGTTAAGAAAATAAGATTTTTCACAATAAATAAACTTCATGTATTTTTCTCTAATTTGGGAGAAAATATTGATATTGAACACCAATAATTGTGGTGTGTCACGTCGACCCGGCTTGTAGATCAAAACGTGCAGGCACGAGAGCCACCTGGCGCTCGAAGCCAAAGACTGGGGGCGTGACATTTAGCAAATCGAAGCTGAGAACTAAAAAAATCAACTTATTATACTTCTAATGACATACTTAATTGAACCTAATACCACCTTCTTTATTGCAGGAGTTTGTTAGAAGTTCTTGTAATAGGAAGAAAAGGCTTGTTACTTTTGTCGAATTCTCAACAAGGGCGTAACAAAAATGTAATTCCAAGCTTATCCAATTGACACTCCTAAAGCATACTTAAATGGAATAAATCTCTATTCGAGGTAGCCCACATCAGGCAAATTTTATGTTTCCTACATAAGGTATACCTGATATTTTCTTTTATATTTTTCATTATGCCTTTCTTCCCTATATAGATGTGTTGCAAATATGAGGGTTGTAAGTGATTTAACCATAGCTTACTCTTCAAAAATATAATCCGACAAAGTTTGGGCATAGATTACTTACCGATTTGTGATCAATCCAAAGCCTGATTGTTTAGATTGATTAATGGATAAGGCTTATATGTTAGATTAAAAATGGATGGCTATCCGTTTTCCAAAAGTATAATGGATGACCATCCATTTTCAGAGTATGTCAACTCAAAGAGTTGTTTTCAAGAAGTGTCTATAATAGATGAGTTAATGTCTAGATCAAGTAACAGAGTATTTGAATCTTTTGTGATCTGACACATTAATTGGTCTCCTATTTCCTATTAATAGATAGGGTGTGGACCTAATGGGTCGCATGTATCTTGAGAGTTGAGGCAAGAAGTTGCCTAATATAAGGGGCACATCTCTCCTTGATTGATTAGAAACAGGGAGTTTATAAAAGAGACATCATCGCTACATTTCTCTCAACCAAGCTTTCTACATCTCGAGGCAGATTAAGAGAAAGAGAGCAGTAACATGGTCTTGACATCATCATGAAGATCGCCGATCTCAAAGATCGTTCAAAAAGAAGAAGAAAAAAGAAAGAAAACTTTAATAACAGTAAGCTCTTGAGCCTTTTTATTCATTATATAAAAAATAGTTTTGTTCGTGTAATGGAGCCTTGAGCCAAAGAAAACTAGCAATCAAGTAACCATTAGTTGGATGAGTTTTTCCCCATAAACTGCCCATACTGGGTAGATCATTACCCTCTGTTAATGAGATGTATGTTTACCTTTTATTAATGAGATATTTGTGATATTTTTCACACTTCTATTGATTTGTGCCCTTAGTAAGTAACTGAATGAAGAGTTTTAGTTGTCTTATCAATGTTATTATTGGGTCATGGTACATCTATAGGGTGCCCAATCAAATAGAAGATATAAATATAGGCTTTTTTCATACATAGGGTTTGTTTCCTCGCTAAAACAAAAGCAGTTGTAAGATGGTATTCAACATCACAAAATTGACTCCTGTAGTTCATTTGGTGCATGAGACCTTAGATTTAAGCCGATGAAGTGATTGATCACATGCAAGGCTATATATCTCATTATCATTACCAATGATATTCCTTGATTGTACACAATGTATCAGTGTGTGTGTGTATATATATATATATATATATATAGCCTGGGTATCCGGGCCTTTTAAAGCACCTTCCTAATCTCAAGGGCACGTGTGCACTTAAAATTCAGCACATGTCGGGTCAACACATGATATAAATCTTTAGGGTGGCCTCAAGGGGGAGAGGAGATTTGAACTCAAGTCTCTTGCTTTTGGAAGCAAATACCTGCCAGCTCACCTAATCTCTTAAGGTTCATAAGGTATCAGTATAGATAGTATTACGCTAGGAGGGTAAAGGAAGAATGATCTTTAGATTTTGCCCTAGAGACCACACCATTGTCTAGCCCTTGTCGAGTGTCACGTGGCACTCGTCCCTCCTTTTATATGGTTCACTCATCCATAAGGGATTTTAAAATAAATAGTTTTAATTTGCAAACTCGGTCTAATGGTCCCAAAATGAAATGGTAAAAATGTAAACTGATTAATAGTTTCATAGTGTGTTTAATCTCATTGCCCACTATTGATTTGAAAGTAGTAAATGCTTATTTATTTATTTTTAGATGATCTTGAGTTGACCTTGGCCACATGGCTCATAACCTTTCAACTTTCATCTATGGATATAAGGGTAAATATTAAATGGATTGAACGAATGTCACTCAAAAATTACCTTCAAAACTCTAGGTGAGCGAACCACAAGGGTTCTAACATCTATAAATTAGGGCTCTCAATTTATAAAAGGGAGAAAAAGAAAATAGAAGCTTGAAAAAGAATGACAGATTATGAGATGTCTATATATAAATAAATAAATAAATAAAATAATAATAATAATAAAATAAAAAAGAAGGGAAAAAGATAAGAAAGTTGAGAAAAAAAAATATTTAGAGAGTAGAAAAGAAAAGTGAAGGAATGGAAAAGTCAAGTTAGTTTCTCTTCCAGTTTCTCATAAACTTTGAACCCTAATATCCCTTTCTTTCTTACCCCTTTCCTGAGCTTTGTTACAATCATTTAAAAGACCTTCATGATTTGATCTTGAATTGTAATTGCCTTGTGAAGAGTAATGATATGATGACTATGACACATTATATAACATGCATAAGATATACAAGCATCTATTTGTATGAGATTTATTTTTATTCTTAATACACCGTGTTTCTTTTATTATGTGAGATTCTTCTACTTTGTTTTACATTAACATCTCACATGCGTGTGAAAATCTACCCACCATCAGAACGCTTTTACAATTGAGAGTACATCTATTGTGAGGATTGAGTTAAAACTTTGATCTAATGGCTCATGGTTTGAAGAAAATCTTGAGATAGATGGTTCTTAGCATTGGTATACACACACTTTGAGTTTAGGTATGAATGGATGAGGTACCTAAAAATTGAAGCATTTGACCTAATTTGAACGGATACTAGTATGACCAATATAGTATTAATATTTGAAATTGAGAATTCACATGTTCAATTGATTAATGGATTTGTGCTTTAACATTAAAACCTTTGTAAAACCATATTTTTAAAACTTGATTTCACCGATGATTTCGAAAAATGTTTTGAAGTTTGTGAGTAACTTCACTGAAAACCTTCAGGAGACAAAACTCTTCTACTAGGGGTCACCTAGTGGTTTAAAGGCTTGTTGTATGCGCTAAATGCAACCGTGCTCTCTATGAAAGTGACATTCATTGATTATTTTAGAATATTAGTTTATTTTTTAGTTTGCTTATTTTTATCCTTTGCTCGATGACTAGCAAAGTGTAGGTTTAGGGGTGTGATGAGTGATAAAATATGATCATATTTCACCCTCTAAAGCTTACATTTAGTCATCCGATGAGGGCAAGTTGATAATTTTGTAGAGTTTAGTTATTTCAAAAAAATATGGCCATTTGATGTATTTGATGACATGAAAGAGCATAAAAACAACCAACATTGAAACATTGGACCAAAGGAGCTGTCAGGCCCTGACATTCGTGAAAATTTGATGGATCGACCATGCCCCTCGATCAATCGAGTATATAGTCATAAAGATATACACAAAGTTCGTTCTCTATTTTATATAAATTCGATCGATCGACCTATGGTCTCGATTGATCGATTTTGAAATTTGAATTCTCGAGCTGAGGTTGTATTTAAGCAAATTCGAGAATTAGGTCTGGGGAGCTTTTTCATTTTCCTTTGCATTCTTAATGTTTTAGTTTTTCCCTCTCATTTTCCAAGCATTGCTCTTTCATTTTAGCTTTAGATCCTAGATTAAGTTTAATTTCTGCACTTGAAGAAGGATTGTACCTACTTGATTAAAGCTTAAGTGGATTTGTTGAAACATTTGTACGGTATTTTAATGTCAATTTCAAGTTCTATTTCAATTTTGATATTTATTTCAAGCATGTGTGGCTAAATCTTTTTGAGAATTGAGATCTAATGAACTCCATCCTAGATATTCATTTTTAAATATAGATCTACAGTTGGAATGTTAAGTTATGTTTGATGCTTTGGGTTTTAATGTCTTTTCGTTCTTGCCGATCACCATCTAAGATATAGGAACTAGTCATGTTTTTTTCATGAACTCGAATTTGTGATCTGGAATTCACACTGAGTTCTCTATTAGTAATATTTGAGACATTTAAAAAAATCTTTAATACGATGAATATTTTACCTCCTTTTTTTCACGGTTTTAGAAGAGCATAATTTTTCAAAATTATAATTGAACTTAAATGTTATATTTTTCATAAATCACCGATTGATTTCGGTATTTGTATTAGAATTTTCTGACATTTCGACCATTAGATCTTTATTTTTTTAAACAACAAACCAACGATGGAAAGATTTAGCATCCTAATTCTCTTCTTTAATTATTAATTAAATTTCATTTTATTTCTTAGTTTTTATCCTCCATCACTCTTGGAAATCATTAAACTAGTCTAATATTGTGTTAAATCTATGATTATTTTATTGATTAATTGCTATTCCTTATCTTTAATTTTCTTGCCAATCTTTATGGGAATGATCTTATACCTTGTACCTGATTACTACAATCCGATTCGTACACGTGCGAGTAATATTAACATTTCACAACAATAAATTCATGCACTTGAATCCTATACCACATTCCAGATGGCACGTGCCCCAAAACAACACCCCTCTTAGGATCATGTGTAACTTGACATATGATTTATTAAAAAATAAATAATTTTTTTTTTTTGTAGTCAAAGCTTATGTACTACATCACACATTCGAGTGCATTGAATTTTTTCCCCTTTGATCACATTTTGTACGGTAGATATACATAAAATCATGTCCAAATTTGTTGGGTGGCCTCTTACCGTCCTCGGGCAAGTTGCCGTAATATTTGATTCTTTATATGGGTCCCACATGGACCCCGACTGATTCAAATGCATGGTATCCCTGGGCCTCTCTCTCTCTCTCTCTCTCTCTATATATATATATATATATATATATAGCGCAAAGATATATCTGCGCCCACCATCAAGATCCCATTAAAAAAAAAATTCTTGACTTTTCCACCTAAAAAATGTGGTCAAAGTTGACAAAAATCAATGCACCAAAGTTTTGGGGTGTTACCGTATTTTTGACCATCAAACGGAGGGAAAAAAAGTTATTTTAAAAAAATATGTCTCATGGCTGGCCAACCCAAACGGGATTTTTTTGGGTTGATCATGCCACATGGCATGTGATTAGGCCCCCGTGCGCATGGGTCATCCTTTGCGTCGAGGAGTATTCTCCCAATGTGCGCTCTCTAACGATAACAAATATAGAGTCGCCACCCAGAGCTTTCGGTGTCCCGGGATACCTAGTTCATTTTTATGAGCACCTAAGTGCTAAAAATATGACTCTGAATCCGGTCCATACCAAAGGCTCTTGGGTAGGGGCTTCGGTTATTGATCGGGAAGGTGTTAGGCACCCGATCAATCCGCTTAACGCGGTCTCTATTAATGGCCAACAATAAAATGAAATAGAAGCAAGGAAAATAGCTTCCTCTTGCCCAAAAGGGCTTAGAATCCTATTTGTGCCCTTCCGTTTCTACCAAAAAATCGGCGGCGTAACGGCACAAATGAGAGGATGGAGGGAGCTAGAAAGAGATAGGAGAAGAAAGGGGAGAGCCGGAGCCCTCGGGCCCTTGTAACACCATAGAGGAGCCTTGCGTGGCTTGCTTTGATGAGCTCTTGAAAGCCTTGTATGGTGAAAAATGGGGTTCTAACTCCTAAGACTTAAAGTTAAGGGGTAGGGAAGGGAGGCCAGGGGATCACACAGACTTAGGCTATGGGTTTTGAATGTAAGAACAAGCTTGGGAAAAGATTTTGGAATTCTAGAATTTTGATAAAAATAGTGCACAAAAGGGAGGAAGAACTTCTCACTTTGAGCTCTTTGTCTCTTAAGCAAATTTCTCAACCTTTAAACAAGAGGGTGGGGGGTTCTATTTATAGAAAAAGGGTGGGTTAGGAGGCTACGTAGATGCTAATTAGGGTTAGCAATTAGGTAATCTCTAATCTAAGGTTTCCTAGGATTTTGAGAGCTTGGAGATGTGGGGGAATGATTTTAATGGTAGATGATAGGTTAGTGCTTTAAATCACTTAAGGGTTGTAAATAGGCATTAAAAGGGTGCAACAAAGTTATCAAAAGATACCCCAAGGACTGAGGTGGTCAACAAGTCAAACCCCAAACACAAAATCCGGGGCAAAACCCAACAATTATTGTTCATATGTAGTTGCGCCAAGCAAATGTACAGTAAAATAGTAGTGTACAATAGCCTGGAAGTTGGCCTCGCGAGGGGTGGGGGGACCCATTTATGCTTGGCGCAACTATTAGTTGCGCCAGGCCATTTCTGGGGGAAAAAGGCCTAGCGCAACTATTAGTTGCGCCAAGCAAATCCAGGGGGAAAATGGCTTGGCGCAACTATTAGTCGCGCTAGGCAAAAATCCCAAAATTCTGCCCGATATTTAAATCGCCATAAATTTTGATATACAACTCCGATTGAGGCGATTCTTGGCTCGTTGGAAATCTGGAGAAGTCCTCTTTCCAATAGTATATGATTTGATATTAGTAGAAGACCTTAGATAGTCTTGATGCACCACTCTTCATCCATTGCCCGGGAAGGTTGGGTTTAAGGTTTGGAATGGGTTCTAAGGGTCGGGGCTGGTTTCTAAAGGTTTGAGATAGGTTCCTAAGGGATCTAGGGTGATTCCTAAGGGTTTAGGGTGATTCCTAAGGGTTCCATACATGTCATCAAAAGCTCAAAAATATGCCTCTCTTGAAATGCATTTTGATCGGGCCTTGGGCCAAATTTGGGTGTCTACAGATGCCCCTCTTTGGTATCCAATCACTAGTGATCGAATGCCAAAGAAAAGAGACATCCGAAGAGGCCCAAGGCATTACTGACGGGTCCGCTGCATTCAGAATAAACTTCAAACATCAGGTGAGTAACATGGTGAGAAAACGAAAGCCCTGGAGTGCCAGGCTAATCATTCGTTTATCGAGGTAATCAGTTCCCAAGCGCTTAGCGACATTACTGGGCATAACCGAGGTGGAATGAGTTGTGAAAGCCCAATAGCTGGGAAAAATGTTCGCCTCTCGAGTTGCAAAAGCCCGTTAGTCAGGAAAAACATCCGCTTCTCGAGATGATTTGAAGGTGATTGATGTTTGAGATTCAATCTGAATGCAACGGCTTTGTAAGTAAGAGGGGTGATCGACCCACATTCAAAGATAGGTGCGAAGTAAACATACGCAAGGCTCCACATTTTGCGTCCAATCCTACAAGACATTTGATGACCTCATTGGATTATTTATGGTGCCCCGCAGAGAGGTTCGAGATCTTTAATCCCAAAGTTTATTTAGCATGACCACCTGAGCGAAGTGAATAGATGTCACAACGCTTTTTAGGAGTGCGTGCCATTTTTCAAAACGTGTCCCAGATCTACATGACCCAGAGTATCCAGTTTCGACTTCCTTGAACAGATCCAGCCAAACATTGGGCACCTCCCAAAAGGGGGCATCAAATCCTGGACTCTGTTGACAATGATCATAATCATCAATTAACTATGCATAATCATGCATCCATCAGGGGCAATAAGCAACAACAAAAGCGATGGAAGCCCCTATCCGGACCCACCCGGGTATAATTTACGGGGACAAACGACCATCATACAGATACCCAGACGCATGGCGTACACTTTATAGGGATACCGCTGCCCATACAGGTTTTAAGCCTGCAGAAAATAAAAAGGGACATGATCCCTTCTGAATGCATGGTTGCACATAGTTTGATTGACACATAATCTCATTCTCAATAGGTTGGTCTCAACCAACGATTGACCTTTTTCAACGGAGAATCTGAAGCTTAAGACAACTCAAGTTTACACGAATCCAAAACAGAGCGCTCATCGCTCAAAAGATTTAGCAGTGGAGTTGACCCGATCGAAACATTGACTGTTTGACCGGGACTGACACCGTGGCTCCTACTTTGAAGTAGGATCCAGAATCCAAGGCGTGCCTTAGACCTAGGACATTATTATAGCACAGTGGTGTTGCTGATAAAATATTGACATTTTACCACATCAGAACACGCATGTGCGTGGCTATGCGTAGCATGAAAACATAGATTTTTTTTTCTTTTCAAAATAATTTTCATCATCTTTTTGTTAGACCTGACGTCAGTGGTGAGATGCTTTATCTGATTTATCCATCGCTGAGAAGTTGCCTGCTTCGAGGTTTTGGACCGTGTGATGTTCCTGCACATTCTCGAGAAAACGTCAGTCCCTTTTTTGTTTATACATATAAAGAAAATGCATCCTAAATAATAAAAGAAAAAGTAGATTTCTACCTACACTTTTTCATTTTCAAGATATTTTTTTGGATTTTTGTTTTTGGAGATTTTTTGTTATTTTTCTTCGTTTTTAAGATTGAAATATGATGCTGAAAATATGTACATGAAAATGAGTAGAAATATATACACAGTTTTTGGTGTTTGGATTTTTCTTGATTTTTTTGTTTTTGGCTTCTTTTTTTTTCTCTTTTTTTTTGATGCCTTGATAGTGAGACAGAGTAACAGGTCCCATTTTGAGCATAGTCGAACTCTTTCATGCAGTCGGACCTGAGTGAGTTTCCAGATTTTACCAAGGCCAGAACGTTGATCCCTTTGGATTGAGTTAAACCTTTCTCCTTGCCTCGGGTCATACGTTTAACGGTGCGGGTTTCACAAAGACAATTATGGTCGGGACCCGATTTGAATTAGCATGAGCGGCCCAGTCAGACAAGAGGGTACAGGAAGAGTAACAAAAGGGTTCCTCAAACATCAATCTTCTCAATCAGTCCAAACCTTTCTTTTTCAATTTTCTCTCTCTTTTTTTTTTATCTCCCCTTTTTTTACCCGTGGCGCCCTTTCGGGTTTTCACCACGTCCATGGGTTTAGCTCTCTTACCCCAAGCGTCCTTTCGGGTTTTCACTTGGTTCGCACAAACTCGCTGTTTGTACCCACAATGCCCTTTCAGGTTTTCACCACGTCCATCTTACTTTGAGCTTGTATTTTTATTTTATTTTTTTCAATTCCTTTTTTCAACAGCCACGACATAGACGTTGATTCTATCATAGCCGACTGGATGGGGTTCTGGTGTCATCTCACGACTCGGCTCATGTTGACTTAACAGATATTATGACTGCTTGCGAACATACAAAGAGGGCTTCCTTCAGGGTGTAGCTTGTCCATGGGTTAGGTTAGGATTTGAAGGTATGCTGGGTTAAAAGGATTTCCTTGATACGGCTTCAGTTTTCTCAACATACTTTCTTCCTTGGGGGTTTTACTGTACATGCCTTTTTTGTTCTTTTTGCTTCATTTCAGGCAATCTCTTTTTGAGGTTTTGCTTTTTCGATTTTTTTGAAATTTGATAGTATCTCTACTTCATCTTTTCTCTCTTTCTTTTTTGGTATATGTATACGTATATTTTTTTTGGGGAATGGGTTTATTGAAAGAAAGGCCCAGACTCAAATGGGGTAGCAAAGGATATCATCATTTTTAGGGATGTTTTTGGGCTACTGTGCTTGGAATGATGGCCTCTTTCGGGTGGTTCTTAAGTAGTCACGTATCTGTTTCACCAACACTTACCTTGTCGTGATGGACTAAGAGTAGAACCGTCGGACGTATCCAGCGTTGATGGGCTCAAGAAGATGATCTCCGTCCATGGTGGTGAGGCGGATGGCGTATCCCGGCAACACTTCTCGAATGACGTATGGTCCTTCCCAGTTTGGCTTAAACTTTCCTCTTGGATCGGCGTGGAGGGATGGGAAGATCTTCTTCAGCACAATGTCTCCTACCTTTAGATCTCGACTGCGGACACGTTTATTGTAAGTGCGTGCGATTCGCCCCTGGTAAACTTGAGTGTGGCATAAAGCTAGGAGTCTCTTTTCGCCTAGTAAGTTCAGCTGATCAAAGCATCTCTCTCTTTCTGCTTCGGGTAAGCCTGATTCCATGAGGATTCGGAGCAAGGGTACTTCAACCTCTACTGGGAGGACGACTTCGGTTCCATACACAAGGGAGAATGGTGTTTCCCTTGTAGCGGTATGGATCAACGTTCGATAGGCCCACAAAGCAAATGGTAGCATTTCACTCCAATCTCGATAAGTGACGACCATCTTCTCAAGGATGCGAACGACTGTCTTGTTCGCGGCTTCCACGGCTCCATTAGTTTGAGGCCGATAAGGGGATGAGCGATGGTGCTTGATCTTGTATTGCTTGCAGAAGTCTCAGATGCGCTTATTCGCAAAGTTTGTGCCGTTGTCGGTGATGATATCCTTGGGTACTCCAAATCGGCACACAATATTATTCTTGAGAAACTTCTCGACGTGACTGGCAGTGATGTTGGCATATGATGCCGCTTCTACCCACTTGGTAAAGTATTCAATGGCAACGAGGATGAACCGATGTCCGTTTGATGCTTTTGGATTAATCATTCCGACAACGTCAAGGCCCTAGGTAGCAAATGGCCAAGGAGTGGTCATGCGGTGAAGATCAATGGCAGGAGCGTGTATCAGGCTGGAGTGTTCTTGACACTTGTAGCATTTTTGAACATGTTTGCAATAATCCGATTCCATGGTGGTCCAAAAGTATCCCTGTCGTAGGATTTTCTTAGCGAGCATGTGACTGCTGACGTGGGCTCCGCATACTCCCTCATGGATTTCTTTTATAATATTGACCGTTTCACTTTCAGTGAGGCACCTAAATATGATGTTATTATATGATCGCTTGTAGAGGCATTCCCCGCAAATGACGTAACATGTCGCTAAACGTTGAATGGTTCGTCAGTCTGTCTTGGGTGTACCCTTTGGGAAAGTTAGGGTCTCGAGGAAATTCTTGATATCTGAGAACCAAGGTGGCTCATCATCAGGCTTTGTAGGTTCCTCAATCTGGAGGCAAAAGGCCGGCTCATTCCTTTGCTCGATCACGATCGGCTTCAGCTCAACACCATAGGGGATTTCAGTCATTGATGCCAAAGTTGTTAATGCGTCGGCAAAGCGATTCCTTATCCGAGGGACGTATGAGACAGTCACCTCTTGGAAGCAAGCTATCAGATCTTCGAGGTGCTCATGATAGGGGATCAGTTTCTCATCCTTTGTCTTCCAGTCACCATTCGTCTGACATATGATTAACTGCGAATCGCCAAATACTCGAAGGTGAGTTACATTCAGATCGAGAGCTGCCTGCAGACCAGCGGTGCAAGCTTCATACTTAGTCATATTGTTAGTGCAAGGAAAGTTGAGCTTGATAGAGACCGGTACATGAGATTCCTTTGGTGAAATTAGGATGGCGCCAACTCCTTGGCCCTCGACATTTGCTGCCCCGTCAAAGTGCATTACTCGTGATTCTTCTGCTTCTTCTGTATCGTCTTTCGTCATGAGCAGGATATCTTCATCTGGGAATTCGGTTCTTAACGACTCATAGTCAGGTAAAGGATTATCAGCAAGATGATCTGCAAGCGCCTGCCCCTTGATCGATTTCTGAGTGGCATACGTGATATCGAATTCAGATAATAAAAGTTGCCAGCGTGCGGTTCGTCCAGTGAGAGCTGGCTTTTCAAATAGGTACTTCAAAGGGTTCATTCGGGCCAAGAGTAGAACGGCCTGGGATAGTAAATAGTGGCGGAGCCTTTGAGTAGCCCATACAAGAGCTAGGCATGCTTTCTCCAAATGAGAGTAGCACGTCTCGTAATCAGTAAACTTCTTGCTCAGATAGTAAATGGTCTGCTCTCTTCTTCCTGTTTCATCGTGCTGCCCCAAAACACATCCCATCGAAACTTTTGTCGTGAAGAGATACATCAAGAGTGGTCTCCCTGGCTCAGGTGGTACCAAAACAGGCGGATTAAGGAGGTAGCTTTTGATTTTTTCAAACGATGCCTGACAATTGTCGTTCCATTCAACAGACGAATTCTTCCTTAGTAACTTGAAGATCGGCGTGCAGATCGGAGTTAGCTGTGCAATAAACCGACTGATATACTATATTCTGCCCAAAAATCCTCTAACCTCTTTCTCGGTAGACGGTGGTGGCATTTCAGTGATGGCTTTGACTTTGATTGGGTCGACCTCGATCCCCCTCCTGCTGACGATGAATCCTAATAGCTTCCCAGACATAGCACCGAACGCGCACTTATGTGGGTTCAGACGTAGTCTATATTTCCTCAACCTTTCGAACAGCTTCTGAAGGTTTACCAGATGGTCGCTTCGCTCCGGTGACTTGGCTATCATGTCGTCAACATATACTTCAATCTCTCGGTGCATCATGTCATGAAATAGTGCAGTCATAGCTCTCTGGTATGTTGCTCCGACATTCTTCAGCCCGAATGGCATGATTCGATAGCAAAAGGTTCCCCAGGGGGTAATGAACGCCGTCTTCTCGCGATCAACCTCTACCATCTTTATCTGATTATATCCTGAGAATCCATCCATAAATGAGAGCATCCTGTGCTTAGCTGTGTTATCGACCAAGATGTCGATGTGTGGTAGTGGGAAATCGTCCTTTGGGCTTGCTCTGTTCAAATTGCGGAAATCGATATACATGCGGACCTTTCCATCCTTCTTTGGCACAGGTATGATATTGGCTAGCCATTGTGGGTATTTGGATACCATGAGAAACCTCGCATCGTATTGCTTGATGACCTCATCTTTGACTTTTAACATCCACTCGGGTCGGAGACGTCTCAGCTTCTGCTTGACTGGCTTCATATCCGGGTAGAGAGGCAACTCATGCTCGACCAAATCGGTATCCAGACCAAGCATGTCCTCGTACGACCAGGCAAAAATGTCTTGGTATGACCGAAGGAAGTCGATCATGATTTTTCTTTCCTCAGGAGATAGTGACGTTTCGATTTTGGTTATCCTGGGAACCTCCTCAGTTCCTAGATTGACGTCTTCGGTCTCTTCGACAATGGGGGTAGGGCCATGCTCAAAGTTGGCAAATTGGTCAAGGAGCTCATTGGGGAGCTCCTCGAAGAGGACATCCTCGTCCAGACTCGTGATCCCTACCTCTTCTTGTATTTCTACAAGGAAGGGGTCGATATCACGTGGGACGGGTATTTTGATTAAGGCATCCTTTTGTAGGACATTTTCTGGAATTTTAAATGACAATATTTTTGGACTTTGGATTTTTTTCATGTTTTTAGGATTTTGTATTTTTTCTATGTTTTTGAGATTTTTATTTTCTTCTATGTTTTTGAGTTTTTTGTTTTCTTCGGAGACGGACCCTCGGCCAGGCGAGTTTGCGTATATACAAGGTATTGCCTGTTAAGGGCTTATCTCACTTTTTATAGGTTATTTTTTTTTGGGAAACAGGTGCCAAATTTTAGGCCACTTCCTGCTTCCAGAGTTTGGGGCAAAGATGCCCAGTTGCGTA
Organism: Chloranthus sessilifolius; assembly: GCA_021018995.1. NCBI lineage: Eukaryota > Viridiplantae > Streptophyta > Magnoliopsida > Chloranthales > Chloranthaceae > Chloranthus > Chloranthus sessilifolius. The sequence continues at coordinate 48,971,781 of CM037584.1, read as the reverse complement.
CCTGAGGGGCCGCTTCTTTACTTGTTGGGATGGAGGGTGCTGACTGATATGACTCATTGGAGTCATCCTCCATCATATTGATCCCCATTTCGTTTGAGATCATGTCCTCGAACGATAACTCAGTTTTGTGGTGATTCACCATAGGGGGGGCTTGTTCAGGTACCGACCGTCGTTCCTCGAAAAGGGACATCGCGGCCAAATCTATCTCCAAGCTGGGAAGGGAGATCTGGGGATTGGTGGGGTGGATTGGGGCTTTGGGTTTGTGTGGGGTCAAATGGGTTGCCCCATTTTGATCAATTTTTACGACCCCTGCGCTGACAAAGGAATCCCTGATGTGTGGCCTAGGGCGAGGTTTCTCCTCTATGTTAATTCCCCGAGCTCTTGCAGCCGCGGTGACCCTAGCTTTCTCTTTGGCCTCTCGGACCTCTTGCTCTGTGGGCTTATATCTTAGCCTGAATCTTACTTTTTATCCCTTAGCCACAACTGGCTCTCTTTTGCCTTGTAATTTGGGTCCTAGACCCCTTCCTTTCTGATAGCTCCACTTTTGGAGCATTGCCACCGCTACTTTCATTCCGCCGTTGGTTGCTAAAGTGATGTTTCTAGGGGGGTCTGGGCCTACAGCCGACACCTCATATTCAAAACTGTGCAGGTCGGTGTCTTCCTCAGTATGTGGCACATCCACTACCTTAGGATTTTCAATGTTGTGGGTGGCCTTGTCTTTCTCATCGTGCCCTTCACCAATGATGATGATCACCTTCTGTCCTGATATAAATTTCAATTTTTGATGGAGGGTAGAAGGTATCGCCCCAACCTCATGCAATCATGGGCGTCCTATCAGTAGATTAAAAGAGGATTTGATATCCATCACTTGGAATGGTATGGGAAAGGTCATGGGCCCGATTACGAGCTCAAGGTCAACTTCTCCCATGATCTCCCTCCTTGTGTTATCAAAACCTTGAGCACTCGTCCTTGTTGGCCTCAACATGCAAGGGTCCACCCCAATTTTGGTGGCAGTTCTCAATGGGCACACGTTCAATGCAGATCCATTGTCGATTAAAACCAAGGGAATTATCATGTTTCCGGACTCTACAGTAATATTGAGAGGTTTAGAATGACTATTTCCCTCCTCTGGCAGGTCCGCATCCGAAAAAGATATGGCATTGGGAGCCATCACTTGACCAATTATCTGCCCAACTTCATTCGGGCTGACTTGAAGTGATACATGAGCATTTTTCAACGCCCCCTTTAATGCTTGGAAATAGAGTGGGGATGTCATCAATAAATTCCATACAGTAATATGGGCCGACATTCTTTTCAGCTGAGTCTCCAGTATATGTTCTCGACTCATCTTCTCAAATGGATTGCTTTATTCTTTATTCTTCTTCTTTGTCACTATCTCAGGCTGTCTTGAGATCTTCCCTGACCTGGTAACAAAGTCCACAGCTCCCTCTCTACTGTTGCTGTCGACGTTAGCATTGGTTTGCTCGTAGCTCAGCGGGACCTGATGTGGATCATAGGTTGGTCCTGAGAGCTGGAATGGTATGGCTATGGGTGTCTGCAGTGCATGTACTGATGGCTCTGGGAGGGTAGATTAGACATGGCTTTCCTCCGTGATGGATGGGGGGGTAGCAAAATTTGGCCAGGTAGGGGTGGTGAGATTTAATGGTGGTTGCACCGGGGGTAATGGTGTGGGCGTAGGCCATTGACAATTGATGGGTGCAAGCGGAGGGTTGGGGGTTTGATGGGCCATGAGGGAATTGACAGGGGTGGTAGAGTTTGCATGTGATTGAGCTGACGATAATGGGGTGGGAGCAGGCCATTGGTAATTTCTTGGTGGTGGGGGATTCGAGGTCTGTTGGTTTATTGGGTAATGGATGGGGGTGGTGGAATATGGTTGATACGCGTTCATTTGTACGTAGTTAATGGGAGTGGATGGTGGGAAATAGGCCCTAAGATCTAGCGGTTCAACTATTGGTGTAGGGGTAGGAAAATAATCTGCCAGATTCAGGGGTTCAATCACCCCAACAGTTCCTTCTCCTAGATTTCTCTGCCTTGGTGCCACAAACATTTCTAGAGTACAAATGAAGTCTGATGGATCAAACTCCAATTCTTCTTCAAATTCCTCTACCATCCCTATGGTGGGTCTGGGACCTGCTATTCCGGTAGGGTGTGTGGTAAAGGCACCTAATGGATATTCGCATGCTGGTTTGCTTTGGTGGGTGTAGGGGGAATGATCTTTCCAGCATCGATTAAGTCCTGGATCGCGTGCTTCAATGGGAAGCAACGATCAGTCGGGTGACCCGAACCCTGATGAAAATTGTAATGAGTATTAGGGTCAAAATTATATGGAATCGGATTGGGAGGAGGTCGTGGTTGGAGAACAGTTATTAAACCCTTTTCAATTAATAATGGCAAAAGTACACTAAGAGATTGCCCTAAAGGCGTAAAGACTCGATCATAACAGACTCTCCTCTCCGGGGTCATTTGCATTCGCTGCCCATTCCCTGCTCTTTGTATTGGCCCTGTCCTGATGGGAGCTAGTTGCGCTGCTTGGAATTGGAACGGGGCTACATTGTTATTATTGGGCCGAGTGTTCGCAACATTTTGCACCTCGCCTGGCCCTCCTCGCTGCTCTTCCGCCAAGAACCTCCTAACCCCGCTAGGGCCCCCTGAAGCATTCTTACTCAACCGCCCTTCCCTGATGGCATCCTCACAGCGATTGGCATTCCTCACCAAATCAGCAAAACTGGACTGCTGTTGATATACAAGAAAGTCAGAAATCATTGGTAGAGTGTTCTTAGAAATCATCTCTATCTGCTTATCATCCGGTATTCTATTTCTGACTTGAGCTGTCAGTGCTCTCCATCGTCCTAAGTAGTCACTGAAGGTCTCGTTTGGATTTTGCTTTAAACGGGCCAAATCAGACTTGTGCGGTTCAATATCAGTATTATAGACATACTGTTCCTGGAACAAATGCGCTAAATCTTTCCATGTCTTCATCATGGATGGTTCAAGAGATGTGAACCACCTCAGGGCCGGTCCGGTCAAACTTTTCTTAAAGACTTTTATTAGCAGTCTTTCGTCCCCCCCGTACTGGCACATGTCCTCACAATAGGACTTGAGGTGTGCAATCGGGTTGCCTGTGCCATTGTATTTGTCAAATACTGGCATTTTAAATTTGGGGGCAAGGGGACCTCAGTGAACAGGCATAGGTCTGTGAAGTCCGTAGCATGGATTTCAGCACCACCCATTTTCATCAGTTGTTTTTGTATTTTGTCTAACTGTTCTTTCAACTGCTTTGACTCTTTCGATATAGGGGCCGCTTTCTCGGCCGTCAGTCGGACTTCACTCTGGGCTACCAGGGGTGGGCAATTACTGGTGGAGGGTTAAGGCTGGTCAATGCCCCAGCATAGGCCCCGCTGTTCCTAATCTCATCCTCTTCATACTGCTGGTCGGCGTAATGTGCAGTGAAGACGGGATTCTCAATCTGTTGCTGCATGGGTTGGATGGGAATGACATGAGTAGGGGTTGGGTGAGCCCATTGGGGGTGAGGAAAGGTTTATTGGGTGATGGGAATTTGGTTTTGAGGCGGAGCCTGATAGGGCCATTGGGTATAGGGGAAAGTTTGGAGATGGCCTTGGGGTGTGGGGCCATGGGGGATGACATGGGTTTGACCCAACTGTGAAGGTTGGTTTAAGTGTTGGGGGTATTGTGGAAGGTATGAGTATGGGGTTTGGGTTTGGGCCATGAACCCTTGATCATTTTGGGCCATAGGCCACTGATGGGTTTAGGCCATGGGCCCCTGGTAGGTTTGGGCCAATGGGCCTGGGTAGGTTTGTGCCATGGGCCCTTGGTGAGTCTGGCCCAATGGGTTTGTGCCATGGGCCCTTGGTGGGTTTTGCCCAATGGGTCTTGTTGGGTCTGGGCCATGGGCCCTTGATGGGTCTAGGTCATGGGCCCTTGATGGGTTTGGCCCGATGGGCCTTGTTGGGTATGGGCCATGGGCCCTTGATGGGTCTGGCCCGATGGGCCTGTTGGGTATGGGCCATTGGTGGATTTGGGCCATGGGCCCCTGATGGGTTTGGACTTGATGGGGTTGGCTCAATGGGCCCTGGGGGATATGGGTAATGGGGTTTTGGGCCAATGGGCCCTGGAGATCATGGATGGCGGGGTATTGGGCCAATGGGCCCTGGAGATCATGGATGGCGGGGTATTGGGCCATGGGGTCCTGAGATGTGTGGGAAAAGGGGGTTTGGGCCAATGGGCCTAGGGGTATGTGGGTGATGGGGGTTTGGATGGTGTGGATTATGGGAGGTTGATGGGGGTCATGGGGGAGTGAAGCATGGAGGTTTGCCAAGGTGTGGGATGGATTCATGGATATGGGGTGTGGAGGAGAGATATTTTGGGAAGCCCTCCATGAGGAGTATGCTTGGAACATCTCCTCCATCATGGCCATGGGAGGGGGGTGGGATGTGGATGGTGGATTTAAGGAGTGATGGGGTATAGATGGGATGGAGGTGGTGGAAAAATTAGGCATGGCCCCGGTATAATTGGGCATGGCCATGGTAAGTGGGGGTGTATGGGGTGGATGAGGGGATGTATTGGGTATGTTTTGGGATGATGGGGGGCATGATGAGGAGGGATGAGGAAAGTTGGTCATGGCCCCGGTAATAATGGGCATGATCCAGATGGATGGGGGATTTTGCGGGGGGTCGGATAGGGTGGAAGTGGTGTAGGTGAATGTGGGAGGATCGGGTCTATAGGGGGATGATGGGAATTGGGGCATGGATGTGGATTGGGAAAATGGGTTTGGCATGGGCATGGTTTGGGCAAAAGACGGAGAATGGGGGGTTGGATTTTGGATATTTTGGGGGGTATCGGTTGGGAAAATGGGAGCGCTAAATGGGCCGGTAACGGAAAAGGGGGGTTGGGTGAGGGGGATGGTGGAAAAGACTTCTCCCGAATGGGAGTGAGTTGGAGAATGTGGTGGGGATGAGTCGGGATCGGCGTAAACCGGGTCCACTACCCACGACATTCTTTGGGAGCGGGTCGGGTAATGGTGCATTGGATAAGGCCCAAAAATTCTCCTCCTTCTTCCCCTACGGGACGACGGAGGGCAAGATGATGTCGTTGTGCCGGCACCACAAACTAAATATTTTTTGTGTTTTGATTATATATTTTTTTTGAATTTTATGAAATTTTTTTTTGAAAAACAAAGGTTCCGAGGCCTTGGAATTCCCTTTTCGGGTGGCTCTCGTACCTTAATTCAAGACCCACGACGACGGTTCCGATACACTTCGGAAGAATCGAAGGAGAACTTTCGATCTATTGAAGGCACGAAAATCAAGGCAAACAACCCGATCCCCCAAAATGAGCTAAAAGAACCTAAACAAGGCACTAGGTGGAAGGGCCAAGGATTCGGGTTGGATGATTAAAAAACACCGCAAACTAATACTTGCGCCCAGGTTGTAGGGGAAGACTTTTATACTGGTGTAACTATTAGTTGGCCAAGGTAAAATTTGGGAGTTAGCGCCAGTTATAAATTCCAGTGTTTTTACATTGGCGCAACTAATACATGCGCCAGGCAAAAACTGCCTCTCCAGAACAGAAAGCAGCAGCCACTGATGCCCGAGATGAGTCTCTTTTTGGTTTTTTGTGGAAACTGAGCTGTTTTATGGTGATCGATTCTCTCCTCACCGCACCTAAAGGATTGAGTCTGGTATAACTCGCTAATGCACTCCCCAAGGGTTTTAAGCTTCGAAATGGGAACCCACCCGATATACCTTCGGCGCAAGCGCCTTCTCAGATACTAGGTGGGTTGGGACTTTTCTGGATCATCACCACTAGGGGCTGCCGCCATACTAAGACCCGGGTTTGTATGTGTGCCTAAACCAACCCTTTTGAAAAATCTACCCCGCAAAACAAATTAATTAAGCTCCCTAACTTGGTTCAATTTTAATTTTTTTCAAAGCTTTTCTCTTTTTTTGGAAGTTTTCATTAGTTCAAAAACCGGGGGTGATTATCCCGTGCTGCCACTACGGGCCGACGTCCACTGTTGGGATATGAGTGCGCAAGTAAGCCCGCCAATCGGCTAAGGCACTTTAAATGACGAAAATTTAAAGGAAATTAAAAGACAATGCACAAGTAGGCCCGCCAATCGGCTAAGGCACTAAAATGACAGAAAAGTAAGAAAAATAAAAGACAAATGCGCAAGTAGGCCCGCCAATCGGCTAAGGCTCTTAAATGACGGAAAAGTAGGGGTAAGTAAAATAACTTAATCGGAGGGGTGAGTAAAAAACAGCAAAATACACTAAAAAACAACAATAATATGTTAGCAAAAAATCAAAAATAACAAGGCCAAGTTCAAGGGGAAGCTCTATAAGCTACTCCCCAGCAGAGTCGCCATCTGTGCAATCGTGGGAATCGATGCGATCCTAGTCTCAACGATGCGCTCTCTAACGATAAAAAATATAGAGTCGCCATCCGGAGCTTTTGGTGTCCTGGGATACCTAGTTCATTTTTATGAGCACCTAAGTGCTAAAAATATGACTCTGAATCCGGTCCACACCAAAGGCTCTTGGGTAGGGGCTTCGGTTATTGATCGAGAAGGTGTTAGGCACCCGATCAACACGCTTAACGCGGTCTCTACTAATGGCCAACAATAAAATGAAATAGAAGCAAGGAAAATAGCTTCCTCTTGCCCAAAAGGGCTTAGAATCCTATTTGTGCCCCTCCGTTCCTACCGAAAAATCGGCGGCGTAACGGCACAAATGAGAGGATGGAGGGAGCTAGAAAGAGATAGGAGAAGAAAGGAGAGAGCCGGAGCCCTCGGGACCTTGTAGCACTGTAGAGGAGCCTTGCGTGGCTTGCTTTGATGAGCTCTTGAAGGCCTTGTATGGTGGAAAATGAGGTTCTAACTCCTAAGACTTAAAGTTAAGGGGTAGGGAAGGGAGGCTAGGGGATCACACACACCTAGGCAATGGGTTTTGAATGTAAGAACAAGCTTGGGAAGAGGTTTTGAAATTATGGAATTTGGATGAAAATAGTGCACAAAAGGGAGGAAAAACTTCTCACTTTGAGCTCTTTCTCTCTTAAGCAAATTTCTCAACCTTTAAACAAGAGGGTGGGGGGCTCTATTTATAGGAAAAGGGTGGGTTAGGAGGCTACTTAGATGCTAATTAGGGTTAGCAATTAGGTAATCTCTAATCTAAGGTTTCCTAGGATTTTGAGAGCTTGGAGATGTGGGGGAATGGTTTTAATGGTGGATGATAGGTTAGTGCTTTAAATCACTTAAGGATTGTAAATAGGCATTAAAAGGGTGCAACAAAGTTATCAAAAGACACCCCAAGGACTGAGGTGGTCAACAAGTCAAACCCCAAACACAAAATTTGGGGCAAAACCCAACAGTTATTGTTCATATGCCTGGCGCAACTATTAGTTGCGTCAGGCAAATGTACAGTAAAACAGTAGTGCACAGTAGCCTGGAAGTTAGCCTCGCGAGGGGTGGGGGGACCCATTTATGCTTGGTGCAACTATTAGTCACAGCCATTGGGAAAAGGCTCATGAACTATTAGTCTGCGCCAAGCAAATCAGAAAATGGCTCATGAACTATTAATCGCGCCAGGCAAAAATCTTGAAATTCTGCCTGATATTTGAATCGCCATAAATTTTGATATACAACTCCGATTGAGCCAATTCTTAGCTCGTTGGAAAATTGGAGAAGTCCTCTTTCCAATGGTATATGATTTGATATTAGTAGAAGAATTTAGATAGTCCTGGTGTACCACTCTTCACCATTGCACGAGAAGGTTGGGTTTAGGGTTTGGAATGGGTTCTAAAGGTCGGGGTTGGTTTCTAAAGGTTTGGGATAGGTTCCTAAGGGATCTAGGGTGATTCCTAAGGGTTTAGGGTGATTCATAAGGGTTCCATACATGTCATCAAAAGCTCAAAAATGTGCCTCTCTTGAAATGCGTTTCGATCGGGCCTTGGGCCAAATTTGGGTGTCTACAGATGCCCATCTTTGGTATCCGATCACTAGTGATCATATGCCAAAGAAAAGAGACATCCGAAGAGGCCGAAGGCATTACTGACGGGTCCGCTGCATTTAGAACAAACTTCAAATATCAGGTGAGTAACATGGTGAGAAAACGAAAGCCCTGGAGTGTCAGGCTAATCATTCGTTTATCGAGGTAATCGGTTGCCAAGCGCTTAGCGGCATTACTGGGCATAACCGAGGTGGAATGAGTTGCGAAAGCCCAATAGCTGGGAAAAATGTTCGCCTCTCAAGTTACGAAAACCCGTTAGTTGGGAAAAATGTCCGCTTCTCGAGATGGTTTGAAAGTGATTGATGTTCAAGATTCATTCTGAATGCAACAGCTTCGTAAGTAAGAGGGGTGATCGACCCACATTCAAAGATAGGTGCGAAGTAAATATATGCAAGGCTCCACATTTTGCGTCCAATCCTACAAGGCATTTGATGACCTCATTGGATTATTCGCGGGTGCCCCTGCAGAAAGCAGGGTTCGAGATCTTTGGGCGAACCTATCGATCCCAAAGTTTATTTAGCATGACCACCTGAGCGACGTGAATAGATGTCACAACGCTTTTTAGGAGTGCGTGCCATTTTTCAAAACGTGCCCCATATCTACATGACCCAGAGTATCTAATTTCGACTTCCTTGAACAGATCCAGCCAAACATTGGGCACCTCCCAAAAGGGGGCATCCAATCCTGGCCTCTGTTGACAATGATCATAATCATCAATTAACTATGCATAATCATGCACCCATCAGGGGCAATAAGCAACAACAAAGGCGATGGAAGCATGACCCTAATTCCACCGGGTATAATTTACGGACAACGACCATCATACGGATACCAGACGCATGGCGATACACTTTATGTGGATCACGCCTACATGTGTTTTAAGCTCAGAGAAAATAAAAAGGAAAATGATCCCTTCTGAATGCATGGTTGCACATAGTTTGATTGACACATAATCTCATTCTCAACAGGTTGGTCTCAACCAATGATTGACCTTTTTCAACGGAGAATCTGAAGCTTAAGACAACTCAAGTTCACATGAATCCAAAACAGAGAGCTCATCGCTCAAAAGATTTAGCAGTGGAGTTGACCCGATCGAAACATTGACTGTTTGATCGGGACTGACACCGTGGCTCCTACTTTGAAGTAGGATCCAGAATCCAAGGCGTGCCTTAGACCTAGGACGTTATTATAGCACGGTGGTGTTGCTGATAAAATATTGACATTTTACCATATCAGAACACGCATGTGCGTAGCTATGCGTAGCATGAAAACATAGATTTCTTTTTCTTTTCAATTATTGAAATTAGTCAAACACTGACTTATGCTTTTAAATTTTTTTTAATTTTTTTAATTTTTTTTTTAAATTGATCAAAACCATTCACCCGTGCTTCATGTGACAACCAAAGAGTGTTTTGAGTGCCTGTGTACCTCCACGTGAACCTTGGAGGACGGTCACCGTCCTCCCATGGAGGACGAAACCGACTCCCTATATAGAATTAAAATATATGATATGATATAATCTGTGGTCCAGTCTTAAATCTCGAGTCTCGAGAGCCCTGATCGTAAACATTACTTTTTAGTTTTGACGAATAATAGCGGGTGACGGGAATAAATCTCACGTGTCCCACAGCAAACTGGTTACGCAGTTTCAACCAACTGATCAACTGGTTGCTAATGGCTCTGATCATTCGACCGAAAGCTTTTCTACGCTGCGAGGATTACAAAATCGTATCCAAAGAATTCAAATGAACACAATGTAACCATTATTGGACATTGATGAAGAGCGCTATCAATTTCCATGCCGTTAAGCATACATAGAGTGGCAAGTCATACACGTATAAGGTATAAGGTATATGGTATACACTGACCGTATATTCTGCACCTACAAGCAGAAACCCTGCCAAAACCCTGAAGTTGAACCGGAGTCACTCTCCTCTCTTTAACTCTTCCGCTCGAGGGAAGGTTGGCTTAACCTATACCCTCCTTCCCTTAAACTACACCCACCTTATCTTCTCTGGTTTAGTCTACCCTAAATTTCCCTAAATAACTTTGTCTCCATCTTTGTTCTTATTTTTTCATTTCTCGCCTAAAAATGACTTCTTCCGTTAGCCATGCCACCTCCCAACCAGCGGCTACTGTCGGAGTTTTCCCTCCTTCGTATGTTAAGGAAAGCGAGAGCAAAATCAAAGAGAAAATCGAACCGGTTGATTGGTTGAATCTTCCATGTCCCATTCCTTATGAAGAAATCCAATGGGAAGCGTTGAGTAAGCTCTGATTCTTTTATGTTTATTTTTTTCGGTTCAATTTACTTTTATTCAATTACGTTTTTTTTTTGGGGTTCAATTTACTTTTTGTTTTGTTTTTAATCTAGGTCTAGTTTCTTACAATATATATATATATATATATAAAATTTTGGATGCATATATGTTATTATTAGGATGATTATGTTGAACTTATTATTTTTATTTTTATGTTTCTCGATTGCTTTAGGTATTCCCCCCCCCCAAAACAAAAAATAAATAAATCAATATGGATTGTAAGCACGTATTAAAACCATTACAAAACCCTCATTTTGATCATTTTGAGTGTTCATTGAACGAACCCTCTTAGGATCATGTGTAACTTGACATATGATTTATTAAAAATAAATTAATTAATTTTTTTGTGGTGGTCAAAGCTTATGTACTGCATCACACATTCGGGTGCATTGAATTTTTTCCCCTTTGATCACATTTTGTACGGTAGATATACATAAAATCATGTCCAAATTTGTTGGGTGGCCTCTTACCGTCCTCGGGCAAGTTGCCGTAATATTTGATCCTTTATATGGGTCCCACGTGGACCCCGACTGATTCAAATGCATCGTATCCCTGGGCCTCTCTCTCTCTCTCTCTCTCTCTCTCTCTATATATATATATATATATATAGCGGGTGATGGGAATAATTCTCACGTGTCCCACAGCAAACTGGTTACACAGTTTTAACCAACCGATCAACTGGTCGCTAATGGCTCTGATCATTCGACCGAAAGGTTTTCTACGCTGCGAGGATTACAAAATCGTATCCCAAGAATTCAGATAAACACAATGTAACAATTATTGGACAGTGACGAAGAGCGCTATCAATTTCCATGCCGCTAAGCATACATAGAGTGGCAAGTCATACACGTATAAGGTATAAGGTATACGGTATACACTGACCGTATATTTTGCACCTACAAGCAGAAACCCTATCAAAACTCTGAAGTTAGACCGGAGTCACTCCTCTCTTTAACTCTTCCGCTCGAGGGAAGGTTGGCTTAACCTACACCCTCCTTCCCTTAAACTACACCCACCTTCTCTTCTTTGGTTTAGTCTACCTAAGTTTCCCTAAATAGCTTTGTCTCCATCTTTGCTCTTAGATTTTTCATTTCTCGCCTAAAAATGACTTCTTCCGTTAGCCATGCCGCCTCCCAACCGGCGGCTACTGCCGAAGTTTTCCCTCCTTCGTATGTTAAGGAAAGCGAGAGCAAAATCGAACCGGTTGATTGGTTGAATCTTCCATGTCCCATTCCATACGAAGAAATCCAACGGGAAGCGTTGAGTAAGCTCTGATTCTTTTATGTTTATTTTTTTCGGTTCAATTTACTTTTTGTTTTGTTTTTAATCTAGGTCTCGTTTCTTACACTATATATATATATAAAATTTTGGATGCATATATGTTATTATTATGATGATCATGTTGAACTTATTATTTTTATTTTTATGTTTCTCGATTGGTTTAGGTATTTCATTTTTCATTCCCCCCCCAAAAAACAAAAAATAAATAAATAAATCTGGATTGTAAGCACGTATTAAAACCATTACAAAACCCTCATTTTGATCATTTTAAGTGTTCATTGAACGAACCCTCTTAGGATCATGTGTAACTTGACATATGATTTATTAAAAATAAATTAAACTTTTTTTTTTGATAGTCAAAGCTTATGTATTGCATCACACATTCGGGTGCATTGAATTTTTTCCCCTTTGATCACATTTTGTACGGTAGATATACATAAAATCATGTCCAAATTTGTTGAGTAGCCTCTTACCGTCCTCGGGCAAGTTGCCGTAATATTTGATCATTTATATGGGTCCCATGTGGACCCCGACTGATTCAAATGCATGGTATCCCTGAGCCTCTCTCTCTCTCTCTCTCCCTATATATATATATATATATATATATATATATATATATAGTGGGTGATGGGAATAAATCTCACGTGTCCCACAACAAATTGGTTACACAGTTTCAACCAACCGATCAACTGGTCGCTAATGGTTATGATCATTCGACTGAAAGCTTTTCTACGCAGCGAGGATTACAAAATCGTATCCAAAGAATTCAGATGAACACAATGTAACCATTATTGGACAGTGGTGAAGAGTGCTATCAATTTCCATGCCGCTAAGCGTACATAGAGTGGCAAGTCATACACGTATAAGGTATAAAGTATACGGTATACACAGACCGTATATTTTGCACCTACAAGCAGAAACCCTGCCAAAACCCTGAAGTTTAACCGGAGTCACTCTCCTCTCTTTAACTCTTTCGCTGAGGGAAGGTTAGCTTAACCTACACCCTCCTTCCCTTAAACTACACCCACCTTCTCTTCTCTGGTTTAGTCTACCCTAAATTTCCCTAAATAGCTTTGTCTCCATCTTTGCTCTTATATTTTTCATTTCTCGCCTAAAAATGACTTCTTCCGTTAGCCATGCCGCCTCCCAACCGGCGGCTACTGCTAGAGTTTTTCCTCCTTCGTATGTTAAGGAAAGCGAGAGCAAAATCAAAGAGAAAATCGAACCGGTTGATTGGTTGAATCTTTCATGTCCCATTCCTTACGAAGAAATCCAACGGGAAGCGTTGAGTAAGTACTGATTCTTTTACGTTTATTTTTTTCGGTTCAATATACTTTTATTCAATTACGTTTTTTTTTTTTGGGTTAAATTTACTTTTTGTTTTGTTTTTAATCTAGGTCTAGTTTCTTACAATATATATATATATATATATATATATATATATATATATATATATATATATTTATATAATTTTGGATGCATATATGTTATTATTATGATGATCATGTTGAACTTATTATTTTTATTTTTATGTTTCTCGATTGGTTTAGGTATTTGATTTTTCATTTCCAAAAAAACAAAAAATAAATAAATCAATCTGGATTGTAAGGACGTACTAAAATCATTACAAAACCCTCATTTTGATCCTTTTGAGTGTTCATTGAACGAACCCTCTTAGGATCATGTGTAACTTGACATATGATTTATTAAAAATAATTTTTTTTTTTTTTTGGTAGTCAAAGCTTATGTATTGCATCACACATTCGGGTGCATTGAATTTTTTCCCCTTTGATCACATTTTGTACGGTAGATATACATAAAATCATGTCCAAATTTGTTGGGTGGCCTCTTACCGTCCTCGGGCAAGTTGCCGTAATATTTGATCCTTTATATGTGTCTCACGTGAACCCCGACTGATTCAAATGCATGGTATCCCTGGGCCTCTCTCTCTCTCTCTCTCTCTCTATATATATATATATATATATATATATATATATATATATATATATATATATATAGCGCAGAGATATATCTGCGCCCACCATCAAGATCCCATTAAAAAAAAATTCTTGACTTTTCCACCTAAAAAATGTGGTCAAAGTTGACAAAAATCAATGCACCAAAGTTTTGGAGTGTTATCGTATTTTTGACCGTCAAACGGAGGGCAAAAAAGTTATTTTAAAAAAATACGTCTCATGGCTGGCCAACCCAAACGGGATTTTTTTGGGTTGATCATGCCACATGGCATGTGATTAGGCCCCCGTGCGCACGGGTCATCCTCTGCGCCGGGGAGTATTCTCCCAAATGCTTATATATATATATATATATATATATATATATATATATAGGGAGCCGATTAGGTCCTCTAATGGAGGACGGTAACCATCCTCCAAGATCCACGTGGAGCACAGGTGGACAGTTTAGATCAATATAAAAAAAAAAATCGAAAAATAAATTTTAAACCCACAAGTCAAAGTTTGACAATTTTCATTGGTCAACATTTCACAGTTCAAAATTTACACGGTGGAGATGAGTTTTAATTTTTTTTTTTTTCAAAGATGATCTAAGCAATGCACCTAAGGTCCATGTGGCACCTAAAAAGTGTTTTGGGTGTCACATGGAACTCCATGTGGAATATTGGAGGACGGTCAACGGTGACCGTCCTCCTATGGAGGAGGGGGGCCTTTTCCATATATATATATAGGGAGCTGGTTAGGTCCTCCAATGGAGGATGGTGACCGTCCTCCAAGATTAAAGTGGAGCTCCACGTGACACTCAAAACACTTTTTGGGTGCCACTTGGAGCACAGGTGGACAGTTTAGATCAATATTTAAAAATAATAAAAAAACGAAAAATAAATTTTAAACTCACAAGTCAAAGTTTGATGATTTTCATTGGTCTATATTTCACGATTCAAAAAATATACGGTGGCGATGAGTTTTTTTTTTTTTTTTCAAAGATGATCTAAGCAATGCACCCAAGGTCTAGGTGGCATTGAAACAATATTTTGGGTGCTATGTGGAGCTCCACGTGGACCGTCCTCCAACCTTCCACGTGGAGCTCCACATGACACTCAAAATATTGTTTGAATGCTACCTGAACCTTGGGTGCATTGCTTAGATCATTTTTAGAAAAAAAGTAATTTTGAAAACTCATCTCCACCATGTGTTTTTTGAGCCGTGAAATATAGATCATTGAAATTAGTCACACATTAACTTATGCTTTTAAATATTTTTTTTCAAATTTTTTTTTTTTTAAATTGATTTAAACCATTCGCCTGTGCTTCATTTGACAACCAAAGAGTATTTTGAGTGCCTGTGTACGTCCATGTGGACCTTGGAGGACGGTCACCGTCCTCCCATGGAGGACGAAACCGACTCCCTATATATAATTAAAATATATGATATGATATAATCTGTAGTCCAGTCTTGACTTTCGTGTCTTGAGAGCCCCGATCGTAAACATTACTTTTAAGTTTTGACGAATAATAGCGGGAGACGGGAATAAATCTCACGTGTCCCACAGCAAACTGGTTACGCAGTTTCAACCAACCGATCAACTCGTTGCTAATGGTTCTGATCATTCGACCGAAAGCTTTTCTACACAGCGAGGATTACAAAATCGTATCCAAAAAATTCAGATGAACACAACGTAACCATTATTGGACAGTGATGAAGAGCGCTATCAATTTCCATGCCGCTAAGCATACATAGAGTGGCAAGCCATACACGTAGAAGGTATAAGGTAAACGGTATACATAGACCGTATATTTTGCACCTACAAGCATAAACCTGCCAAAACCCTGAAGTTGAACCGGAGCCACTCTCCTCTTGAACTCTTACGCTACAAGCAGAAACCTGCACCCTCTTGAACTCTTCCGCTACAAGTAGAAACCTACACCCTCTTGAACTCTTCCGCTGCCACTCTCCCCTCTTCAACTCTTCCGCTGCCACTCTCCTCTCTTGAACTCTTCCGCTCGAGAGGTTGGCTTAACCTACACCCTCCTTCCCTTAAACTACACCCACCTTCACCTTCTCTTCTCTGGTTTAGTCTACCCTAAATTTCCCTAAATAGCTTTGTCTCCATTTTTGCTCTTATATTTTTCATTTCTCGCCTAAAAATGACTTCTTCCGTTAGCCATGCCGGCTCCCAACCGGCGGCTACTGCCGGAGTTTTCCCTCCTTCGTATGTTAAGGAAAGCGAGAGCAAAATCAAAGAGAAAATCGAACCGGTTGATTGGACGAATCTTCCATGTCCCATTCCTTACGAAGAAATCCAACGGGAAGCGTTGAGTAAGCTCTGATTCGTTTACACCCTCTTGAACTCTTCCACTACAAGCAGAAACCTACACCCTCTTGATCTCTTCCGCTACAAGAAGAAACCTACACCCTCTTGAACTCTTCCGCTTCCACTCTCCTCTCTTGAACTCTTCCGCTCGAGAGGTTGGCTTAACCTACACCCTCCTTCCCTTAAACTACACCCACCTTCACCTTCTCTTCTCTGGTTTAGTCTACCCTAAATTTCCCTAAATAGCTTTGTCTCCATTTTAGCTCTTATATTTTTCATTTCTCGCATAAAAATGACTTCTTCATAGTTTATGCATGCCTCCCAATCTGGCCATCACGGAGTTTTCCCTCCTTCGTATGTTAAGGAAAGTGACAACAAAATCAAAGAGAAAATCGAACTGGTTGATTGGTTGAATCTTCCATGTCCCATTCCTTACGAAGAAATCCAACGGGAAGCGTTGAGTAAGCTCTGATTCGTTCACGTTTATTTTTTCGGTTCAATTTACTTTTATTCAATTACGTTTTTTTTTTGGGTTCAATTTACTTTTTGTTTTGTTTTTAATCTAGGTCTAGTTTAGAGTGACAAGCCATACACGTAGAAGGTATAAGGTATACGGTATACACAGACCGTATATTTTGCACCTACAAGCATAAACCTGCCAAAACCTTGAAGTTGAACCGGAGCCACTCTCCTCTTGAACTCTTCCGCTACAAGCAGAAACCTACACCCTCTTGAACTCTTTCGCTACAAGCAGAAACCTACACCCTCTTGAACTCTTCCGCTACAAGCAGAAACCTACACTCTCTTAAACTCTTCCGCTACAAGCAGAAACCTACACCCTCTTGAACTCTTCCGCAGCCACTCTCCTCTCTTGAACTCTTCCGCTCGAGAGGTTGGCTTAACCTACACCCTTTTTCCCTTAAACTACACCCACCTTCACCTTCTCTTCTCTGGTTTAGTCCACCTTAAATTTCCCTAAATAGCTTTGTCTCCATTTTTGCTCTTATATTTTTTTCTCGCCTAAAAATGACTTCATCCGTTAGCCATGCCGCCTTCCAATCGGCGGCTACTGTAAGAATTTTTCCTCCTTCGTATGTTAAGGAAAGTGAGAGCAAAATGAAAGAGAAAATCGAACTGCTTGATTGGTTGAATCTTCCATGTCCCATTCCTTAACGAAGAAATATCCAACGGGAAGCGTTGAGTAAGCTCTGATTCGTTTACGTTTAATTTTTTCGGTTCAATTTACTTTTATTCAATTACGTTTTTTTTTTTGGGTTCAATTTACTATTTGTTTTGTTTTTAATCTAGGTCTAGTTTAGAATGGCAAGCCATACACGTAGAAGGTATAAGGTATACGGTATACACAGACCGTATATTTTGCACCTACAAGCATAAACCTGCCAAAACCTTGAAGTTGAACCGGAGCCACTCTCCTCTTGAACTCTTTCGCTACAAGCAGAAACCTACACCCTCTTGAACTCTTCTGCTACAAGCAGAAACCTACACCCTCTTGAACTCTTCCGCTGCCACTCTCCTCTCTTGAACTCTTCCGCTCGAGTGGTTGGCTTAACCTACACCCTCCTTCCCTTAAACTACACCCACCTTCACCCTCTCTTCTTAGGTTTAGTCTACCCTAAATTTCCCTAAATAGCTTTGTCTCCAATTTTGCTCTTATATTTTTCATTTCTCGCCTAAAAATGACTTCTTCCGTTAGCCATGCCGCCAACCCATGGCCATCACGGAGTTTTCCCTCCTTCGTATGTTAAGGAAAGCGAGAGCAAAATCAAAGAGAAAATCGAACCGGTTGATTAGTTGAATCTTCCATGTCCCATTCCATACGAAGAAATCCAACGGGAAGCGTTGAGTAAGCTCTGATTCGTTTACGTTTATTTTTTTCGGTTCAATTTACTTTTATTCAATTACGTTTTTTTTTTTGTTTCAATTTACTTTTTGTTTTGTTTTTAATCTAGGTCTAGTTTAGAGTGGCAAGCCTTACACGTAGAAGGTATAAGGTATACGGTATACGGTATACACATACCGTATATTTTGCACCTACAAGCATAAACCTGCCAAAACCTTGAAGTTGAACCGGAGCCACTCTCCTCTTGAACTCTTCCGCTACAAGCAGAAACCTACACCCTCTTGAACTCTTCCGCTGCCACTCTCCTCTCTTGAACTCTTCCGCTCGAGAGGTTGGCTTAACCTACACCCTCCTACCCTTAAACTACACCCACCTTCACCTTCTCTTCTCTGGTTTAGTCTTCCCTAAATTTCTCAAAATAGCTTTGTCTCCATTTTTGCCCTTATATTTTTCATTTCTCGTCTAAAAATAACTTCTTCCGTTAGCCATACCGCCTCCCAACTGGCGGCTACAGCCTGAGTTTTCCCTCCTTCGTATGTTAAGGAAAGCGAGAGCAAAATCATAGAGAAAATCGAATCGATTGATTAGTCGAATCTTCCATGTCCCATTCCATACGAAGAAATCCAACGGGAAGCGTTGAGTAAGCTCTGATTCATTTACGTTTATTTTTTTCGGTTCAATTTACTTTTATTCAATTACGTTTTTTTTTTGGGTTCAATCTACTTTTTGTTTTGTTTTTAATCTAGGTCTAGTTTAGAGTGACAAGCCATACACGTAGAAGGTATAAGGTATACGGTATCCACAGACCGTATATTTTGCACCTACAAGCATAAACCTGCCAAAACCCTGAAGTTAAACCGGAGCCACTCCCCTCTTGAACTCTTCCGCTACAAGCAGAAACCTACACCCTCTTGAGCTCTTTTGCTACAGGCAGAAACCTACACCCTCTTGAACTCTTCCGCTGCCACTCTCCTCTCTCCTCTCTTGAACTCTTTCGCTCGAGAGGTTGGCTTAACCTACACCCTCCTTCCCTTAAACTACACCCACCTTCACCTTCTCTTCTCTGGTTTAGTCTACCCTAAATTTTCCTAAATAGCTTTGTCTCCATTTTTGCTCTTATATTTTTCATTTCTCGCCTAAAAATGACTTCTTCCGTTAGCCATGCCCCAACCGGCATCACATCACGAGTTTTCCTCCTTCGTATGTTAAGGAAAGCGAGAGCAAAATCAAAGAGATAATCGAAACGGTTGATTGGTTGAATCTTCCATGTCCCATTCCTAACGAAGAAATCCAACGGGAAGCGTTGAGTAAGCTCTGATTCGTTTACGTTTATTTTTTTCGGTTCAATTAACTTTTATTCAATTACGTTTTTTTTTTTGGGTTCAATTTACTATTTGTTTTGTTTTTAATCTAGGTCTAGTTTAGAATGGCAAGCCATACACGTAGAAGGTATAAGGTATACGGTATACATAGACCGTATATTTTGCATCTAGAAGCATAAACTTGCCAAAACCCTGAAGTTGAACCGGAGCCACTCTCCTCTTGAAATCTTCCGCTACAAGCAGAAACCTACACCCTCCTGAACACTTCCGCTACAAGCAGAAACCTACACCCTCCTGAACACTTCCGCTACAAGCAGAAACCTACACCCTCTTGAACTCTTCCGCTGCCACTCTCCTCTCTTGAACTCTTCCACTCGAGAGGTTGGATTAACCTACACCCTCCTTCCCTTAAACTACACCCACCTTCACCTTCTCTTCTCTAGTTTAGTCTACCCTAAATTTCCCTAATTAGCTTTGTCTCCATTTTTGCTCTTATATTTTTCATTTCTCGCCTAAAAATGACTTCTTCCGTTAGCCATGCCGTCTCCCAACCGGCGGTTACTGCCGGAGTTTTCCGTCCTTCGTATGTTAAGGAAAGCGAGAGCAAAATCAAAGAGCAAATCGAACCGGTTGATTGGTTGAATCTTCCATGTCCCATTCCTTAAGAAGAAATCCAACGGGAAGCGTTGAGTAAGCTTTGATTCGTTTACGTTTATTTTTTTCGGTTCAATTTACTTTTATTCAATTACGTTTTTTTTTTTGGGTTCAATTTACTTTTTGTTTTGTTTTTAATCTAGGTCTAGTTTAGAGTGGCAAGCCATACACGTAGAAGGTATAAGGTATACGGTATACACAGACCGTATATTTTGTACCTACAAGCATAAACCTGCCAAAACCCTGAAGTTGAACCGGAGCCACTCTCCTCTTGTACTCTTCCGCTACAAGTAGAAACCTACACCCTCTTGAACTCTTCCGCTGCCACTCTCCTCTCATGAACTCTTCCGCTCGAGAGGTTGGCTTAACCAACACCCTCCTTCCCTTAAACTACACCCACCTTCACCTTCTCTTCTCTGTTTTAGTCTACCCGAAATTTCCCTAAATAGCTTTGTCTCCATTTTTCCTATTATATTTTTCATTTCTCGCCTAAAAATGACTTCTTCCGTTAGTCATGCCGCCTCCCAACCGGCGGCTACTGCCGGATTTTTTCCTCCTTCGTATGTTAAGGAAACCGAGGGCAAAATCAAAGAGAAAATCAAACCGGTTGATTAGTTGAATCTTCCATGTCCCATTCCTTACGAAGAAATCCAACGGGAAGCGTTAAGTAAGCTCGATTGCTTACGTTATTTTTTCTTGCTCAATTTACTTTTATTCAATTACGTTTTTTTTTTGGGGTTCAATTTACTTTTTGTTTTGTTTTTAATCTAGGTCTAGTTTAGAGTGGCAAGCCATACACGTAGAAGGTATAAGATATACGGTATACACAGACCGTATATTTTTTACCTACAAGCATAAACCTGCCAAAACCTTGAAGTTGAATCGGAGCCACTCTCCTCTTGAATTCTTCCGCTACAAGCAGAAACCTACACCCTCTTGAACTCTTCCGCTACAAGCAGAAACCTACACCCTCTTGAACTCTTCCGCTGCCACTCTCCTATCTTAAACTCTTCCGCTCGAGAGGTTAGATTAACCTACACCCTCCTTCCCTTAAACTATACCCACCTTCACCTTTTCTTCTCTAGTTTAGTCTACCCTAAATTTCCCTAAATAGCTTTGTCTCCTTTTTTGCTCTTATATTTTTCATTTCTCGCCTAAAAATGACTTCTTCCGTTAGCCATGCCGCCTCCCAACCGGCGGCTATTGCCGGAGTTTTCCCTCCTTCGTATGTTAAGGAAAGCGAGAGCAAAATCAAAGAGAAAATCAAACCGGTTGATTGGTTGAATCTTCCATGTCCCATTCCTTACGAAGAAATCCAACGAGTAGCGTTGAGTAAGCTCTGATTCATTTACGTTTATTTTTTTCGGTTCAATTTACTTTTATTCAATTACGTTTTTTTTTTTGTTCAATTTACTTTTTGTTTTGTTTTTAATCTAGGTCTAGTTTAGAGTGGCAAGCCATACACGTAGATGGTATAAGGTATACCGTATACACAGACAGTATATTTTGCACCTACAAATATAAACCTGCCAAAACCCTAAAGTTGAACCGGAGCCACTCTCCTCTTGAACTCTTCCGCTACAAGCAGAAACCTACACCCTCTTGAACTCTTCCGCTACAAGCAGAAACCTACACTCTCTTGAACTCTTCCGCTACAAGCAGAAACCTACACCCTCTTGAACACTTCCGCTGCCTCTCTCCTCTCTTGAACTCTTCCGCTCGAGAGGTTGACTTAACCTACACCCTCCTTCCCTTAAACTACACCCACCTTCACCTTCTCTTCTCTGGTTTAGTCTACCCTAAATTTCCCTAAATAGCTTTGTCTCCATTTTTGCTCTTATATTTTTCATTTCTCGCCTAAAAATGACTTCTTCCGTTAGCCATGCGGCCTCCCAACCGACGGCTACTGGCGGAGTTTTCCCTCCTTCGTATGTTAAGGAAAGCGAGAGCAAAATCAAAGAGCAAATCGAACCGGTTGATTGGTTGAATCTTCCATGTCCCATTCCTTACGAAGAAATCCAACGGGAAGCGTTGAGTAAGCTCTGATTCGTTTACGTTTATTTTTTTCGGTTCAATTTACTTTTATTCAATTACGTTTTTTTTTTTTTGGTTCAATTTACTTTTTGTTTTGTTTTTAATCTAGGTCTAGTTTAGAGTGGCAAGCCATACACGTAGAAGGTATAAGGTATACGGTATACACAGACCGTATATTTTGTACATACAAGCATAAACCTGCCAAAACCCTGAAGTTGAACCGGAGCCCCTCTCCTCTTGAACTCTTCCGCTACAAGCAGAAACCTACACCCTCTTGAACTCTTCCGCTACAAGCAGAAACCTACACCCTCTTGAACTCTTCCGCTGCCACTCTCCTCTCTTGAACTCTTTCGCTCGAGTGGTTAGATTAACCTACACCCTCATTCCCTTAAACTACACCCACCTTCACCTTCTCTTCTCTGGTTTAGTCTACCCTAAATTTCCCTAAATAGCTTTGTCTCCATTTTTGCTCTTATATTTTTCATTTTTCGCCTAAAAATGACTTCTTCCGTTAGCCATGCCGCCTCCCCCCATGCGGCCATGGAGTTTTCCCTCCTTCGTATGTTAAGGAAAGTGAGAGCAAAATCAAAGAGAAAATCGAACCGGTTGATTAGTTGAATCTTCCATGTTCCATTCCTTACGAAGAAATCCAACGGGAAGCGTTGAGTAAGCTCTGATTCGTTTACATTTATTTTTTTCGGTTCAATTTACTTTTATTCAATTACGTTTTTTTTTTTGGGTTCAATTTACTTTTTGTTTTGTTTTTAATCTAGGTCTAGTTTAGAGTGGCAAGCCATACACGTAGAAGGTATAAGGTATACGGTATACACAGACCGTATATTTTGCACCTACAAGCATAAACCTGCCAAAACCCTGAAGTTGAACCGGAGCCACTCCCCTCTTGAACTCTTCCGCTTCAAGCAGAAACCTACACCCTCTTGAACTCTTCCGCTACAAGCAGAAACCTACACTCTCTTAAACTCTTCCGCTACAAGCAGAAACCTACACCCTCTTGAACTCTTCCGCTGCCACTCTCCTCTCTTGAACTTTTCCGCTCGAGAGGTTGGCTTAACCTACACCCTCCTTCCCTTAAACTACACCCACCTTCACCTTCTCTTCTCTGGTTTAGTGTACCTTAAATTTCCCTAAATAGCTTTGTCTCCATTTTTGCTCTTACATTTTTCATTTCTCGCCTAAAAATGACTTCTTCCGTTAGCCATGCCGCCTCCCAACCGGCGGCTACTGCCGGAGTTTTCCCTCCTTCGTATGTTAAGGAAAGCGAGAGCAAAATCCAAGAGAAAATCGAACTGGTTGATTGGTTGAATCTTCCATGTCCCATTCCTTACGAAGAAATCCAACGGGAAGCGTTGAGTAAGCTCTGATTCGTTTACGTTTATTTTTTTCGGTTCAATTTACTTTTATTCAATTACGTTTTTTTTTTTGGGTTCAATTTACTATTTGTTTTGTTTTTAATCTAGGTCTAGTTTAAAATGGCAAGCCATACACGTAGAAGGTATAGGGTATACGGTATACACAGACCGTATATTTTGCACCTACAAGCATAAACCTGCCAAAACCATGAAGTTGAACCGGAGCCACTCTCCTCTTGAACTCTTCCGCTACAAGCAGAAACCTACACCCACTTGAACTCTTCTGCTACAAGCAGAAACCTACACCCTCTTGATCTCTTCCACTGGCACTCTCCTCTCTTGAACTCTTCTGCTCGAGAGGTTGGCTTAACCTACATCCTCCTTCTCATAAACTACACCCACCTTCACCTTCTCTTCCCTGGTTTAGTCTACCCTAAATATTCCTAAATAGCTTTGTCTCCATTTTTGCTCTTATATTTTTTATTTCTCGTCTAAAAATGACTTCTTTCGTTAGCCATGCCGCCTCCCAACCGGCGGCTACTGCCGGAGTTTTCCCTCCTTCGTATGTTAAGGAAAGCGAGAGCAAAATCAAAGAGAAAATCGAACAGGTTGATTGGTTGAATCTTCCATGTCCCATTCCTTACGAAGAAATCCAACGAGAAGCGTTGAGTAAGCTCTGATTCGTTTACGTTTATTTTTTTCGGTTCAATTTACTTTTATTCAGTTACGCTTTTTTTTTTTGGGTTCAATTTACTTTTAGCTTTATTTTTCATCTAAGTCTAGTTTAGTGTGGCAAGCCATACACGTAGAAGGTATAAGGTATACGGTATACACAGACCGTATATTTTGCACATACAAGCATAAACCCTGAAGTTGAACCGGAGCCACTCTCCTCTTGAACTCTTCCACTATAAGCAGAAACCTACACCCACTTGAACTCTTCCGCTACAAGTAGAAACCTACACCCTCTTGAACTCTTCCGCTACAAGCAGAAACCTACACCCTCTTGAACTCTTCCGCTACAAGCAGAAACCTACACCCTCTTAAACTCTTCCGCTGCCACTCTCCTCTCATGACCTCTTCCGCTCGAGAGGTTGGCTTAACCTACACCCTCCTTCCCTTAAACTACACCCACCTTCACCTTCTCTTCTCTGGTTTAGTCTATCCTAAATTTCCCTAAATAGCTTTGTCTCCATTTCTGCTCTTATATTTTTCATTTCTCGCCTAAAAATGACTTCTTCCGTTAGCCATGCCGCCTCCCAACCGGCGGCTACTGTCGGAGTTTTCCCTCATTCGTATGTTTAGGAAAGCGAGAGCAAAATCAAAGGGAAAATCGAACCGGTTGATTAGTTGAATCATGCATGTCCCATTCCTTACGAAGAAATCCAACGGGAAGCGTTGGGTAAGCTCTGATTTGTTTACGTTTATTTTTTTCGGCTCAATTTACTTTTATTCAATTACGTTTTTTTTTTTGGGTTCAATTTACTTTTTGTTTTGTTTTTAATCTAGGTCTAGTTTAGAGTGGCAAGCCATACACGTAGAAGGTATATGGTATACGGTATACACAGACCGTATATTTTGCACCTACAAGCATAAACCTGCCAAAACCCTGAAGTTGAATCGGAGCCACTCTCCTCTTGAACTCTTCCGCTACAAGTAGAAACCTACACCCTCTTGAACTCTTCCGGTGCCACTCTCCTCTCTTGAACTATTCCGCTCGAGAGGTTGGCTTAACCTACACCCTCCTTCCCTTAAACTACACCCACCTTCACCTTCTCTTCTCTGGTTTAGTCCACCCTAAATTTCCCTAAATATCTTTGTCTCCATTTTTGCTCTTATATCTTTCATTTCTCGCCTAAAAATGACTTCTTCCGTTAGCCATGCGGCCTCCCAACCGGCGGCTATTGCCGGAGTTTTCCCTCTTTCGTATGTTAAGGAAAGCGAGAGCAAAATTAAAGAGAAAATCGAACCGGTTGATTGGTTGAATCTTCCATGTCCCATTCCTTACGAAGAAATCCAACAGGAAGCGTTGAGTAAGGTCTGATTCGTTTACGTTTATTTTTTTCGGTGCAATTTACTTTTATTCAATTACGTTTTTTTTTTTGGGTTCAATTTACTTTTTGTTTTGTTTTTAATCTAGGTCTAGTGTAGAGTGGCAAGCCATACACGTAGAAGGTATAAGGTATACACAGACCATATATTTTGCACCTACTAGCATAAACCTGCCAAAACCCTGAAGTTGAACCGGAGCCACTCTCCTCTTGAACTCTTCCACTATAAGCAGAAACCTACACCCTCTTGAACTCTTCCGTTACAAGCAGAAACCTACACCCTCTTGAACTCTTCCGCTACAAGCAGAAACCTACACCCTCTTAAACTCTTCCGCTGCCACTCTCCTCTCATGAACTCTTCCGCTCGAGAGGTTGGCTTAACCTACACCCTCCTTCCCTTAAACTACACCCACCTGCACCTTCTCTTCTCTGGTTTAGTCTATCCTAAATTTCCCTAAATAGCTTTGTCTCCATTTCTGCTCCTATATTTTTCATTTCTCGCCTAAAAATGACTTCTTCCGTTAGCCATGCCGCCTCCCAACCGGCGGCTACTGTCGGAGTTTTCCCTCATTCATATGTTAAGGAAAGCGAGAGCAAAATCAAAGAGAAAATCAAACCGGTTGATTAGTTGAATCTTCCATGTCCCATTCCTTACGAAGAAATCCAACGGGAAGCGTTGAGTAAACTCTGATTCGTTTACGTTTATTTTTTTCGGTTCAATTTACTTTTATTCAATTACGTTTTTTTTTTGGGTTCAATTTAGTTTTTGTTTTGTTTTTAATCTAGGTCTAGTTTAGAGTGGCAAGCCATACACGTAGAAGGTATAAGGTATACGGTATACACAGACCGTATATTTTGCACCTACAAGCATAAACCTGCCAAAACCCTGAAGTTGAATCGGAGCCACTCTCCCCTTGAACTCTTCCGCTACAAGCAGAAACCTACACCCTCTTGAACTCTTGCGCTACAAGCAGAAACCTACACCCTCTTGAACTCTTCCGCTGCCACTCTCCTCTCTTGAACTATTCCGCTCGAGAGGTTGGCTTAACCTACACCCTCCTTCCCTTAAACTACACCCACCTTCACCTTCTCTTCTCTGGTTTAGTCCACCCTAAATTTCCCTAAATAGCTTTGTCTCCATTTTTGCTCTTATATTTTTCATTTCTCGCCTAAAAATGACTTCTTCCGTTAGCCATGCCGCCTCCCAACCGGCGGCTACTGCCGGAGTTTTCCCTCCTTCGTATGTTAAGGAAAGCGAGAGCAAAATTAAAGAGAAAATCGAACCGGTTGATTGGTTGAATCTTCCATGTCCCATTCCTTACGAAAAAATCCAACGGGAAGCGTTGAGTAAGCCCTGATTCGTTTACGTTTATTTTTTTCGGTGCAATTTACTTTTATTCAATTACGTTTTTTTTTTTGGGTTCAATTTACTTTTTGTTTTGTTTTTAATCTAGGTCTAGTTTTGAGTGGCAAGCCATACACGTAGAAGGTATAAGGTATACGGTATACACAGACCGTATATTTTGCACCTACTAGCATAAACCTGCCAAAACCCTGAAGTTGAACCGGAGCCACTCTCCTCTTGAACTCTTCCACTATAAGCAGAAACATACACCCTCTTGAACTCTTCCGCTACAAGCAGAAACCTACACCCTCTTGAACTCTTCCGCTTCTAGCAGAAACCTACACCCTCTTGAACTCTTCCGCTGGCACTCTCCTCTCATGAACTCTTCCGCTCGAGAGGTTGGCTTAACCTACACCATCCTTCCCTTAAACTACACCCACCTTCACCTTCTCTTCTCTGGTTTAGTCTACCATAAATTTCTCTAAATAGCTTTGTCTCCATTTTTGCTCTTGTATTTTTCATTTCTCGCTTAAAAATGACTTCTTCCGTTTGCCATGCCGCCTCCCAACCGGCTGCTACTGCCGGAGTTTTCCCTCCTTCGTATGTTAAGGAAAGCGAGAGCAAAATCAAAGAGAAAATCGAACCGGTTGATTGGTTGAATCTTCCTTGTCCCATTCCTTACGAAGAAATCCAACGGGAAGCATTGAGTAAGCTCGGATTCCTTTACGGTTATTTTTTTCGGTTCAATTTACTTTTATTCAATTACGTTTTTTTTTTTGGGTTCAATTTACTTTTTGTTTTGTTTTTAATCTAGGTCTAGTTTAGAGTGGCAAGCCATACACGTAGAAGGTATAAGGTATATGGTATACACAGACCGTATATTTTTTACCTACAAGCATAAACCTGCCAAAACCTTGAAGTTGAACCGGAGCCACTCTCCTCTTGAACTCTTTCGCTACAAGCAGAAACCTACACCCTCTTGAATTCTTCCGCTCCAAGCAGAAACCTACACCCTCTTGAACTCTTCCGCTGCCACTCTCCTCTCTTGAACTCTTTCGCTCGAGAGGTTAGATTAACCTACACCCTCCTTCCCTTAAACTATACCCACCTTCACCTTCTCCTCTGGTTTAGTCTACCCTAAATTTCCCTAAATAGCTTTGTCTCCAATTTTGCTCTTATATTTTTCATTTCTCGCCTAAAAATGACTTCTTCCGTTAGCCATGCCGCCTCCCAACTGGTGGCTACTGCCGGAGTTTTCCCTCCTTCGTATGTTAAGGAAAGCGAGAGCAAAATCAAAGAGAAAATCGAACCGGTTGATTGGTTGAATCTTCCATGTCCCATTCCTTATGAAGAAATCCAACGGGAAGCGCTGAGTAAGATATCAAACTGAAATTCCATTTTCCAGAATCCATCGTACAAATTCGTTTTAGAAATTATAAACAGTAGACTGAAAGTTCCCATGATTATGCATACATGACAGAACCTGCGTATCGTTTGATATATATGCAGTAGTGTATACAGGTTCTGTCGTGTATGCATATGCATAATCGTGGGAACTTCAGTCTACTGTTTATAATTTCTACAAACGATACGCAGGTTCTGTCATGTATGCATATGCATAATCCTGGGAGCTTTCAGTCTACTGTTTATAATTTCTACAACGAGTTTGTACAATGGATTCTGGAAAATGGAATTTCAGTGTGATATCTTGCTATCTTGATTCCCTTGCCAGAATACAATAGTTCGGGTAAGATCCTGTGGCTCAAAATCTTCCAGGCTAATTAGCCAGATTTGACAACTAATTTTTTTTTGCTGACATTGTTCAACTTTGGGATTGCTATATCAACATGTATTTATTCAACTTTGGTAGATCTGCGAGGGAAAAACAATCCAACATTTATGGGTTGATTGTTCACGATAAGAATTGGATCATCTCTTGGGTGGTGTATCACTAGGAGTTTTCTTATGTAAATGTGATGATAGTTATTTTTTGGTGATGTGTTGCAGTCTTTTGGGCTGCTTGGGTCTGTGACATTTTGCTATTCTACTCCATTGACTGTAGATATTTCCAATGAGGCTGTCTCATGGAATCTGTTTCAGTGACTAGTCCACTGTGGTGTATACTGCTGTGCTTAGGGATACTTCGAATGTTATCTCGTAGATTGGTATGGGCAAGTGTGCATTGTGGACACTTCTTGATTTGAGTCAATGAAATTTATGGTCTAATAAGCAGAGATTGGCTATTTTCCTTTTTTGCATTTTTCTATGGATGCAATGTAGTAAAATTGGTATTTTTTAAAAAGAGACTGCAAGTCAAACTGGTGAAAGGTTTTGTCATTCCCAGGCTA
The DNA here is from genome assembly GCA_021018995.1 of Chloranthus sessilifolius. NCBI lineage: Eukaryota > Viridiplantae > Streptophyta > Magnoliopsida > Chloranthales > Chloranthaceae > Chloranthus > Chloranthus sessilifolius. The sequence goes on along the minus strand of CM037584.1, from coordinate 48,942,865 downwards.
GGTCCAATTGGTTTATATATTTTTTGAATTCATTTATTTTCCCCGATTATTTCCAACTTTGACCGATTTTTCCTGACTTAGACCGTTGCCGATTTATTGCTGACTCCCGACTTTGTGACTATGGTATATAGGCGGTGTGTTCATACCTTTTTTATGTTGCATAGATTTCTTCTGGTACTGGATTGTACTGGGCAGTACAATCTGGCACCAGCTAGTATTTTAAACCATGGTTGGGACTATTGTATCCTTATTCTTCTCGTTATCTGATAAATTTATTTTCTTCAATAAAATAGTTATGCCTTAAAAAAGAAAAAGGAAAAGAGAATGATACCAATATAAGTAAGATAAGTACTATATTGATGTTGAGTGAAAAGGAACTATTACATAAGTTAGTGATTGAGTTTCAGAAAAGATTTCCTCAATTGCTGAAAGTCATACCAACGTAAGATGGGTTCTACGATTTGACAATGAGTCTGAAGGAGTGGGTGGGATTCAGACATTATAGAACTAGATTGTTTCATCTCACAATGCTTACAATTTAGTATTACACAACTGCTTCCTTTAGATGCTAATTGTAGATCTCTTAGGAGTAACTTTTCTTTCTCTTGATCCATCTATATTTTTTATATAAACCTTTTTATTTTTCTTTGTGGAAAAAACTGTACAAAAGGGTACAGTGGACGTGTCTTAGATTATAGCCTTTTCCCATCTATTTTGGGTTGGCTTTATGAGTCCTATTTCTCCACTTTTTTCTGATTAATGCTAAGCTCCCCATCAGTTCGCAATCCCTCATATCCCTTCTCATTGCTTTTCTCCAGGTCTCCATTGGTCTTCCTCTTCTCCCACTTCCTTGTGCTTGTAGCATCTCAATCCTTTGTACGTTGACGGCTTTTGGCGTTTGATGAAACATGTCCAAATCACCTTATTCCATAAAATTTTCCTTTATATAGGTACCACTCACAAATCTCCTTTTATGTATTCAGATTGTAGAACCAGATTAGAATAATAATCACTATAAGAAAACTAGAAGGAATACCAAAGTTAGGAAGTTAGACAAATATAATGTATATATTCCTTAAATTTGAAGTACACAAAACTATTCAAAACAATGACAAGTTATTGTTGAGGGGTTAGTATACATTATCAAAATACATTTAAAAAACAATCCCTCAAGTGGTATAATATAGTTCGTAAAGGAACAACTTGGCAACCAAGGAATATGTTGATCTCTAGTCATGGTCTTGGTAGACAGATCCATTAGATGAGTAAAACGTGTGGATATTGAGGGATAAAGATTTAAGGAGGAGCAGGAGCGGTGTTAAGAAGTATGAAGAAAGGAATTTTTAAGGGGAAGCAAGAATGTTGTTAGGAGTAGAGGTTTAGGAACTTCACATGCTATCAATAGACGGTGGATATAGTGTTTACAAAAAGGAGATTTGGTTCCAAACAGATTTGTCCATCTGCAATGAGGATCACATTGGTGGGGATATAAGCCGATATGTCTCCAGCCTTGGAGTTATTTCACAAAGCAAAGACCTAACCTCCTGCTTATGAAGCATAGCTCCATCTTCCTTACTCGCGCGTAAGTCCTTTATCTGTTTATAGTGCCTGCCCAGGGCTTGCTGCTTGCTGGTTGTATATCTCTATCGCCTTCTGCCTTTGGCTTTGGGCTAAGTTTTTGGAAGTTTGCTTGTGGTGACTCTTGAATAAGCGTGTTGAAGTGTTACTAGATTTTACGCCTGACTTGAAGGAATAAAAGAGATCATGACAGGAGGTGGAAATATAGAGTGGTATGCCAAACTCCATTGCTATGGGAGAGTAAGATCAATAAAGGCGTGGAGAGTGGTGAGAAATGCAATGACATGAACGAATGTGGAGTAAAAGAGAGTTTAGCCCTATACAAAATTGAATGGAGAAATAGTACTTGCAAAGCAAAATAGATTGGACAAGGTGATGATGATGATGCTTACTCAGTATCTTCTTCTTCGTTTCACCGTCAGTAGACAGCTTTGGTGTGGTTAGGATTACCCCTTTATTGTATATTTTCTAGGTGTATGATTTCTATGAATTGCTTTTTTGTATGTTTTGGCTGGTACTAGAATAACAATATAACGTAGGTGCAGCGGCTATTTTTTTTCGTTAGTAGGGTAGTGATGAGTTCAATGGGTGTGAAAGTGCGGAAATTCTTGGGCACTAGGAAGGAAAGAGTTAAGAGTATCGAGGTGAATAATTTCTTTGAAGATAGGAAAGTAGAGGTCATAAGCAACTGTGCAAGGGCCGTTGAGAGGTAGCTGGATGGTGCCACTTGCTAAGGTCCTATCTGCTAAGATGGGAAAGTAATTTATTGGTAAGCCAGCTCTAATAAGAGTTGATACTTCCCAGTGGTCTCGCTATTGACTCGCCCCCCCTGCTAAACACCCGGGTACTTGCTGGGTAAGCAGTCGCTTGTTACCCGGAGGAAGTGTGTCCTATGACCCACACTGGTCAGGCTGCGCCCTTCGGGGTTGGAGATCTGGACACCTCCATTATGCCCCCCCCCAAAAAAAAAAAAAAAAGAAAAAAAAAGAAAAGAAAAGAAAAGAACCAATAGAGTGGGTGGGTTTAAGAGGATGATTTTCATGGGTTGGAGTTGCCTTTGCATTGTTAATCGTTTTGATCACTCAGATGAGGTAAAGGTGCATTCTCTATCCAAGGGCTTTTGTCTCTGAATTCCTTCACTGATCCATTAATTGTTGAAGGGCTTCCTTAAATTTCTCTCAATGGATATTGGGTAACTTGTGAAGTACCAGTCCGTTTCGTCTTTTGAGGTTGTTTAATGCTTTAGAAGAAACACAAGAACTAGAGTTTTGTTTTCTCATAGTAATCCAGGTAGGCCAATGGGATTCAAAATTCGGTGACAAGTTATGATTTCACTATCTTTTCCTTTGAAGCAGACTGTTACCCTACCAGAACGAGCTTTTGTCTTTTTATCCTATTTTTTCAACTCGTGATTATTTTATTTTTATTTTTATTTTTTATGGAAATGAGAATGGGGAATAAAAAACAAGATAAAGTAAAGAATAACAAATCAATAAGTAAGAGGGGCAGTATTCTCAAACATTATAATGTGTTAGAAGGTCGATTATGTAAAATGAAAAACTTGACGGTTCAGTGGGTATGAGAGCGAAGTTCAAGGCAGCAAAAAGGAGGAAGATATAGAGACGTGCAAACTGCCACCAGAAGGTATAATTAACCTTCACTTTAGTGGAATTAGAATTCATAATTCCAGGATAGCCCATATTGTCGGTGTATTTAGGTAACTTCAAGGGAAGTTAGTTGGAATGAAAGGGTCTATTGAAGCGGAGTGTTAGAACCCTTTTGGAAGGAATGCAGATCTTCACTAACAAGCTTCAAGATACTATATAATGATTAATGGAGATTCAATTAATTTGGTTGGGGGGTTTCAAATAGAGCAGAAGTCCTGAAGCTTAGGGATATTTACTATTGAGAGATAATTAATGCAGGTCAGGAAATTGACATGGTTTTTTATCATATAAGATAGAAGCAAATGATGTGTCCAAGTCTGTTGCTAGAGGAGTTTTGAGGGTGCATCTCTTTTTATGGGAATCGTTGCCCCTTTTGGAAAGTTTCTTTGATTTATTTTTCTCTTTGGTATATTTTATTTCTTTACTCAAGTCACTCGAGATAGGAGACCGTTCAGATCTCCGCTGTCAATGTTGATCGCTGAGAGGTATGGTGTCCTGGCTTGAGTCCTAGTGTGACTCAAGTCAGGTGATCCATACCCTATATATATATATATATATATATATATATATATATATATATATTAATTGCATTAGCTAATTTAAACCCTACTATGTTGAGGGCTGATAAGATGTGAAATGCATATACTATCTTTTTACTACCAAGTAATTTAAGCCCTTCATTTTTTTTCTTTAATTTCTTATCTTAAGCAGGGTTGAGGGGTCTCCTCCCTATTACCAAAATGAGAAAGAATTATCAATCGATAAGGAACATCGTACAAATCCTTTCTCAAGAGAAAGTACAACTCTAATGGCATCGGCTGCATGTCCTGCAATAGAATCCGTGCTCAATCCTAACTTTGCAAAAAAGTCAATGCACGAATTAACTTCACTCTTATCCAAAATTCCCAATAAACTCTTTTGTAAGATGTTTAATGTGTTCCACAATAGCGATTCATCTCTTACCAAAATATTCGAAATATTTAATTCTCTTGCGATCAACAGTACTCTTTCGTTGCTTGAAGCTCAAACAAGCCAACATCATGTAAATCACTTGGACCACCACAACGATCCATTCATATTGATCTTTATGACACCCTCATCTGGTTCAATCCATATGCAAATAACTGGATTTTAATTGGAGGATAAGATCTCAGATTGCAAGCTATTGGAATCTATTCATCATCATGATTATTTTCAGTCTATCAACTCGAATCGTAACATTATTATTTTCAGTCTATCAAATTTGTATGTTTCTGCCAAACTTTAAAAACCATATTATTTCTCTCTCTAAATGTGTGTAATTGCAGCTCAAAAGGCATTTCTGACCAAGCAAGCAAGCTCTTCTTCCCTTTCATCTAGCTTCTTCTATATACCTTTGAAGATCAATTAGGATTGCGTCAATGATATTCTTCCTCAAACCAAGTCTAGTTCTTAGTGGTCTCCTTATCTAAGCCGAGAAACCAAACCACGCTTAAGAAAATATGCTCGATACTATCACAATCCGTCCAACATAGTACACAACGAGACAGAATAATCATTTCCCTTCTGCAAAGATTGTCCGTTGTTTGCAGTTTAAAATTAATTGTCAACCAAGCACAAAAGGAGAACTTTGGAGTGACACGAGAGCCCCAAATGAAAGAAACCCAATCAACCTTTGCACTAACCTCTCTATTTGCATTTGTCACAAAATTCTCTGAATCAATCATAATTTCGGAAAAATTCTCAAAATAGGTGATGCAGGATAAATCGCACGCTAACACTAAAATAACATAAATCTCGCACGATAGGGGTTAGGGTTCCAATCTTCAATTAAAATAAAAAAATAAAAGAAGAATAAAATAGAAGATCTTTAGATTCGCTGCAAATAGGCTTGTCGGCTTCGCACCAACGATAGCTTTGAAAAATCACTTCTCAAAGGCGAAAACTCTTCGCAAGTTTTCTACGAAAGATTCACTCTTTCATAAGCTGCACAAAAGCAACTTAATTTTTTCATTCATTATTAACTCCCCAAATAAAGTCTTTACATGCCTTTATATAGGCTAAGAAAACCCTAAAATTCAAAATAAGAAAGTCCTAAAATTCTCCCCGGCTGGGAGAAACTCATCTCTGATGAGTTGTAGAACCCCCATGTGGCCTACTTCGGATGCTCACCTCTCAGCTTGCCTTTGCACGATCCAAACATGCGGATATAAATTCCGCATCAATAGGTAGTTTGCCGAACTTTTTACCGAATATTCGCTTGATTCGTCAAGTCTCTTAATTTTTTTGAATTTGATGAATTTTCCGAATTTTTATCATTGTGATTTGTGAGGATGCATGCTTTCATCATACTTCGTATTGTTTTTTAATGGCTGTACATTGTTAGTGCATGTGGATTATGTAATATTTTATATTTCCTGAATTATCCCTGAATTTATTCGAATTAAACTGACATTACAACTCACTGAATGATTGCCGAATCCAAACTTGGTTACTATGATTCACGTTCCCACTCGATTGTAAAGAAAAATTAGCATTGACAGAAAGCATCCAAACCCTTCTGTCTTCAACATCTCCAACAGGAATTCTCACCGTTATTACATCTTTCCAAGCCTACTCCATCCTCAATGTGGTTGCCGTCAGAAGGTTTCACTCTCCTTCACGAATTAGCTCCTCAACTTGAGCATCCTCATGATTACCCGACTGGTGAAACCTCGTCAATCCATATTAAAAGTGTAATTTTCTATTTTGCAGGTGAATTTTTTTGTTCTTTAAAAAATATGACTGTCTCACTTCTCTTTTGCTCTTTGGATCCCAATCGTCTGATGCTGGTCAACAACTCATTGGAAGTCTCTCTCTCTCGTGTGTGCTCTGCACTGCAAGTGCAAGCCTGATCTATTTAGAACTCCTTAGGCCAATCTCTTTGGTGATAAATTAGAACTTTGTCCAAAATCTCTCGAATGTGTGGTTTCCTTACTAGTTAAAACACATGCCCACACTATTCATCTAAAATGTGATTGGCTTTACTTTTTTTTCCGGCCGAGATATTTGCGAAAAAAATATTCTGGTGATTTTGGGGTCATCTAAAAGAGGATCCACTTGAAGCCACCGGTTTGCTATGATCCTGTTGGCCTTCACGGTCCAATGGTTGAATGGGTCCTAGGGCAGGCTGTTAATAGGCTAAGCTTGGGGCTACTTGTTTGAATTTTCCATTAGTCCTGGCCGAAGCCGGGCAATTTATATGAGTATTCGTCGCCCCAATCCCAGCATGTTGACACGCCTAGGTGTCCCCTAGTGTTGTTTCCAACAGTTTACGGTCTAGATCTGGACCAACAGGGGCTATGGTCCCAATTGCATTGCGGTCCGACAATCGGTCTGGTCCTTTTTTTCACTTGCTGACACCTTTGCTAAAGAGGTCTTTGAGAGTTCATCATCTGCTTTCTGGCCTCCTTTCCTTTTGTTTTAGCTGGAGTGGTGCCTATTAGCACTGTAGTGCTGTATTGGGTTTCTTCCTCGTGAGCTCCTTGCTGGGAGCTGTCTGTTATATTTTGTGACTGCCTACAACATGTAGTACAAATGTACAGTTGAGCTATTTTTTGGCGCCTCTTTGTTAGAGTTTCGATCCAAACAAATTGAGCCCACAATCTCTCTACTTAGGGACATCACATTTTCTGTCTAAATTCTTTTTTTCATTAAATGACAAATCTTGAAACAGTGTACAATCTTCAATTCCCACTACAAGATTTTTTGAAAAGCTGAGCTACAATTGAGAGAGTGGTTCTGTTCTATTGTATTAGTTCTCATCAGTAGAAACAATTGAGTAGTTTTATGTTTATCTTTGTTGATTATAGATGCCAATTTTTGATGCAGCTCTGGATCTTGAAAATAGGCGCCCCAAAACTCCCTCCTATTGGAGCAATATACGAATTGAATAATAGCAGGTCAGCGCAGTAGAATAGTATCATCAAACAGCACAGATCAGCCACTCAGTTTTAACAGCAGTATCTTTGATTAGAGTTCTCGCCTCTAGGACAGCAACACTATCTTTGATTAGTGTTCTCACCTCTAGGACAGCAACAGAGAGAGAGAAAGAGAGAGAGAGAGGCCCCAAATTGCTTTTTCTTCGTCTAGAAATTGAGGGAATCTCTCAAATCCCATCACCTCCATCATTCGAAACCCTAATCTTCTTCAACATTCCACGAGTTTTTGAGTTCTCACTCCGCTAAGATCTTAGATTCGAACAAAAGGGTTTCGAGTTTCGATTTGGGGATATGAAGAAAGATCGACCTCCAGAACCGTTAGATTTCTTCATCTGGACTGTTGAGATGTACTAGGAGAGAATCATGGCGCTGGTGCTTAGAGAGGGGGATTGGATTTGCGCGGCTTGCTGGAACCTCAATTTCCAGCGAAGGAAGATCTGCCACCGTTTAGGGTGTGGCTCAACCAGGGAAACGGGGTTGATTGTTAAGTCGGCCGATGGTTCGATTCCATGGAGGAGTAACCATCATCAATTGGTGTTCAAAGCCAGTCAGGTCAGGGGCCTTAAGGATGGATGGTCTATCGCGGGTAAGAGATTCAATCGAGCTTTAGCCTCAGTGACCGAGGGTACTAGGGACCACCCCCACGGGATATCTTTTGCAAGGTGGTTGGGGATGATGGCCAGAACCGGAGAGTGGAGGACGCAGCCACCGACATGGCTGTCAGCTACGATTCTGTACCATCTCACTTAGGCGATGTCGAATCATTGGAACCAGACTGAAATTTCATTCCCCTCATTTCGGCTCTCTTGCTATAAGAATCTACAACTGTATTGGGTGGTGTTATACAACATCAAAGATTCACTATCGCATTTCCATTACATCGTTGGATACAAAGTTCATGGCAGTACTCCGAAAGACCGTCATTATCTACAATCACAAACACAAAGTTCCTACTACGATTCCCATTGGAGGAGGGAGCGCTAGATCTCCGCCGCAGAAAAGCCTTCCGGATTGACGGAGCACCGGTTGAATGTGGCGCCTGGGAACCGTCAGTGGGTGATGTTCAGCTACAATGGTGGCAGGGAGGAGTATGGATCAGAGTTATCGGGCTTCCTATACATGCTTGGACCACCGACGTCCTTAAGGGGGTTGGGGACCAGTGTGGTCAGTTCATCCTCGCAGACCAAAGATCCGTCAACCTTTGGGATACCAGCGAGGTTCGTATCCTGGTCGCCGTTGACTCTTGGCAGCACATCCCTAGGTCGTGCGAGATCAGCCTCGACGGCTAGAAACTCCAGGTCTTCATAGAAATGACGCTTATGGACCGGGTGCTCGTACCACCGCAGCTGTGCAACGAAACCATGCGGACCCAGGACGCCGGGGTAGACATACTCGGAGGTGCCACAGAAAAAGTCGCACCGGTCATCGAACCAATCGGGGACAGGGTAGCATGGCCCGGGTGGGATGTATTGGGGTGCTTGTCCGCGAATTCGGCGGGCAGCGGTATACACAAGCGACGGGGGGCATTGCTCCCTCGTTGGTTACCCGTAAAATCCATTGCTCAAGAGAGGATTTTGAGGATGGGGAAATTGCAGATGAAGCCCAGGATCTATTTGGCGGCCTACCTTTGCCCAAGGATGGTGAAGGTGACTACGTCGACGAGATTCGAGCACCAAACCACCTGATTCACAACGTTAGGCCGGAGTTGACACCAAGGATCAAAATTTTGGCCGAAATGACCTAAATTTCGATCCAAATTATCGGTTCGGTCCTCACTGAAACGATAATTTGGATCGAAATTTCGGTCATATTTTGTATGGGACTCAAAATTTCGGTTGAAATTTCGGCCAAATTATCAGTTTTTGGTCGAAACTTCGGTTCAAATTTTCGGTTTCGGTCATGCTTGAAACCGAAATTTTACCCGATATTTTGATCTTTGGTTGACACTGCAACACAATTGTCTAGGTGGCGACAAGAGGGATCTCTCACCATCGATGTTACTTACGGTTTCGATCGAATTGTACGCCTTACGAGGAAAAGGACACCTGCAATCGAAGGAGTTTGGTGAGATGGTAAGATGGATGATGTCGCCATCGCATCTGGACCCGATGGAGATAGATGCTCTAGGAGACCATGTATGTTAGAAATCTGCAACAAAAAGAGCTATAGGGTTTATCGACGAAGAGGAAGGTTTTTTAAGGGCCTCGAGGGGGAGAGATGGTGATTTACACAACATAAGCCAATGGAGGCTTATGGAAGTCGGGAGTCGGAACTGCGCAGAGTTGACTTTCGACAACTCAAAAGGAGAATGGGAGGGGGTCTTAGCACTGGTGAAGCACATGACGACCAGGACACGTGGCAAATAAGGGGTACCGGCGTACCAAGTGGGGGCCAGCTGGAGGAGTCTACCTCGTGGGCCATTGTTAGTTTCGACCCGTGGGGTTTCTGTTTACATATGGGAAAAGGGTCTATTGGGTTGTCGGTCCAAGTCTTGTTTGGGTCGAATCTAGCGGGTCTAAGATCTCGGGCCTATGGAGAACCAATGGAACAGTATGCTGGGAGAAGGGGGGGAGTGACTCAGAGAGTTGGAAAGTTATTCAAACTCGGCCTAGCACAGTCATTGACCAAAATAGGTCAGGGGGTTGACGATATTATGATATTCATGGGCGAGGGGTCGAATCAGACCGGAGAGATCCATCTTGCAGAAGGATGCTGAGGAATTCGATTGAGTATAATGAGAAGGGGGAGGGACCTATGTGGGCTACCGGAAGCCACCACCAAGGGCAGTCAACTGAGGCCAGCGGGAGAGGGCACTGAGGGTGAGATGGTTTTGGCAAACGACATCGACCACCTCATTCGTGTTGGACGCGAACTTGGGATGTCTTTCAAGGGATCCGATGAGGCAGTCTGGAATGTGTTCCGGTCCATCTTGGTTAGTCGCAAGGAGAAAAAGAAGAAGCGACGGGGTGGGGCTCGAACTCATGCGAGGTTACAATGGGGGATGGGGGAGGGGAAGGGAGCAGAGGGGGGGGAAGAACCCCTAGCTCCTCTGGCACGAGTGCGACATCTACTAGCGGTTTGTGAAGATGCTATCCTGGAATGTGAGGGGTATCTGCGGTGGGAGCAAACAAGCCGAGGTTAAACGGGTGATCGATGCGATCAAACTGGCTGTTATTACTCTGCAAGAAACCAAGTGGGGCAGCTGTGATAGGAGGAAAGTGACGTCGGTGCTTGGAGGATATCATTTGGGACTGGATGGGCATTGATTCTGATGGCGCATCGGGCGGCATTCTGGTGGCATGGAACACACAGATATTTGGCAAGCTGGAGGAGGAAGTGGGGATATAGTGCATACGTGGTGCTTTAACAAGGACTCGTGGATATCGTGGATGTTTGCGGTATCAAGGATGATGAGAACGACCACTGGATGGAGTTAGCTGCCCTCGAAGCCAGATGGGACCTACCCTTTTGCTTTGGAGGGGATTTTAATGCGATAAGATGGGATTTTGAGAGGGCTGTCGGATTTTGATGTAATGCGTGACTTCAACACTTTCATTTCGGACTGGGAATTGATGGATGTCCCACTAACTGGGGCGCGTTTCACGTGGTTGAATCTCCAAGAGAACCCCTCTATGAGTAGACTGGATAAATTCCTTTGCACCCCGGATTGGCTAGACATTTTCTTAGGAGCAAGTTTAGAATGCTGTAGCTGTCACGACCACCGCCATCGCTTACATGCGGCGGGGAAAGGGTCGATTCCATTTCGGTTCGAAAGCATGTGGTTGATGGATGGTGAGTACCAGCTGTTGGTACCGGTTTGGTGGAGCGAACCAACATCTCCGGGGACGGCTGCTTACAGATTCATTTCCAAGCTACAGCGGGTTAAAGCGAGAAGTAAAATATGGAACAAAGAGGTGTACGGGATGGTGCAGGCTAAGAAAGAGGCACTGTTATTGCTGTTAAAAGAATTGGACGATTTGGAGGAATTAAGAAACCTTATGGTGGATGAGCGCGAGGAAATATACCACAAAAAAATAGAATTTAATAGTGCGTGCTTGGCCGAGGAGGTAAGCTGGAAGCAAAAAGTCAAGGTTAGATGGCTCACAGGGGGGGACGCCAACACAAGGTATTTCCATGCGGTCGCCAATGCGAGGAACAAAGTAAACTACTTGGACAACATTGCTGTTGGTGGGGTGAATTACTCGGAGGAGGAGCAGATCCGGGAGAACATAGTGGCATTTTATAAAAATATGTACACGGATGATGGTGTGTCTCGGCCGCAATTGGACGGGCTATCGTTTCGCTCTATTGCAGAGGAGGATCGGCTGAGTTTGGAACAACAGTTTAGTGAAGAAGAGGTATGGAGAGTAGTCAGGTTTGGGGCCAAGAACAAAGCACCGGGTCTCGACGGTTTCACCGTGGAATTCTTCAAATTTTTTTGGGCAACCATAAAGGCGGACCTGATGGAGGTTATGCATGAGTTCCACGCAACAGGCTTCATTGGGCGGAGCCTAAACTCTACGTTCATCACCCTCATTCCCAAGCGAGAAGGGGCTGAAGACATTTCAGACTTCCGACAGAAATGCCTCACAAATTGTCTCTACAACATTATAGCCAAAGTCTTAGCCAATAGACTCAAGCCAGTTATGGGAATGATAATTTCGGAGAATCAAGGAGCCTTCGTGAGGGGTAGACAACTGGTGGATCTTGTTGCGGTGGCTCAAGAGACCATCCATTCAGCGCAACACGATTGCCGACTTGCTGCGCTATGGAAAATTGATATGGAGAAAGCGTATTATCGGATTAGTTGGGAGAGCTTAGATTATATGATCGATAGGATGGGGTTTGGAACAATTTGGAGGGGATGGATGAGGGGGTGTTACTCTTTGGCTTGGTTCTCGGTCTTGATCAATGGCACTCCTGCAGGATACTTCCAGAGTACCAGAGGGCTCTACCAAGGGGATCCACTATCCCCTTTCCCATTCAATATGGTGGGTGAAGCATTATCGGGGCTGGTATCGCGTGCCAGACAGATGAACCTCGTAACTGGTATTAAGGTGGGAGATCAAGGGAGACATTTCGCACCTCCAATTTGCGGATGATACCATTATTTTTGGGAAGGCTGATGTGTGCTGGAGTTTAGAGCTTGGGTTAATGTACTGTTGGTATATGAGCCGGTCTCGGGACAACGTATCAATTTCTCCAAGTCGGCTATCACGGGTATTGGTACAGATGAACGGTTGTTGGCGGATCTAGCACGGATGGTGGATACATAAATTTGCTGGAGTTCAGAGCTTTAGTAAAATGTACAATTAACTCTATAATTTGTTTTGTAGATACATAAATTTTCTAGATCAGAGATCATAACAACTACAAATGGTACAAAATTGGTCGAGCTGAAGGCATGAAGGTTGTCTTGGTCGAATCATGTACGGAGGTAGAAGTAGTTGGTGGTGGAAGCAAGTGGAGTTTTAGCAGCAGGAGCAGGATCTGGGATGGAGCAGATCCATTGGCAGAAGATTCCTCCTAAAAATGAACATTTATATGCCAGTGTCCTTGAAGCTAGAATGTCCCTCCGTTTAGAAACGTACTACCCTATAGCTCTAGGGTAGCTCTAGGGTCTGCTTTCGACCTCCGTACATGTGCTGGCTTGGACATGTAGTAGTAAACAACCAGTACATAAATGAAATATAGTTGCTCAATTATATACCAAGTGGCATGATTATTATTATGTAGAAGTACTTAACTATATCTATGAACTGATTTGATGGTGTCTTCTCATTCAACTAGTTTACCATTATATATGCATATGATGTAGGTTCGTCTTATGAGAGATATTGTGTTACAACTTACAAGGATTTTAGTTGTTGTTTGTTCTAAAAATTTGAAATAAATATAGAAATGATTAAAGTTGATTGGCTGACTATCTCTGTAAATTGTATGTTTGAGAGGATAGTGATTTTTACTTGTACCTTCTTTTTCAACAATGATAAATTTCTTTGATATCTGGATCTTTTTTTACAGGGTAAAGATTTCCGAACTCAGTGTCAAATGGGGAACAATGCCTTTTATGGTGCTAATTATATTCAGGTGAACAATCTGTCAATTATTTCTCAATATTAGTTTGGAAACTACATTCCCATTTAGAATACAAATCTGGATTATCTGTATTTTCACCATTGAGGTAGAGGGATTTTGCATAGTTGTATGAAGCTGTATTCTACCCCATTATTAAGGTCCGACTCTCATTGCTTCACTATTTTTTTCACTGTCCTAGACATGTACGGTTCTATCTACTGAATGCATTTAATTTTCTACTTAGAAACAATTTTGATATGTGAACTGGGAAAGAGGGAGGGAGAGTTTTGAGTTTTTCTACCCACCTTCTCCTCATGCTGATTGTCTTTTTTATTCTCCTTTAGCTCTTCTATATTTTAGATGAGTGGCTTCACTTTCTGTAGCATCTCCACTTTGATCCTCCTTGTTCTTCTTCCTGCGTGATCTACTTTCTTTCTTCTGGAGTGGCATTTTTTTGACTTATGGTATTCAAGGGTGTTCATTTGAGTCCTTTTCCTGTTTGGTCGTAGATGATTAGTTTTAGACTTTAGTTCTTCCTTTTTCACATTTTTTTGTTCATTCCAAAGTGGTGGATGATGCCTTTTATTTGGGTCCTTTTCCTGTTTGTCCGTGGATGTTTTAGACTTTAGATCTTCCATTATTACAGTTTTTCTTCATTCCAAAGTGGTGAATGATGCCTTTTATTTGCGTCCTTTTCCTGTTTGTTCGTGGATGATTATTTTTAGACTTTAGATCTTCCATTTTTACATTTTTTTTCTTCATTCCAAAGTGGTGGATGATGCCTTTTCCTCAATCTGGTCGTGAGCTCTTCATGACCTCTGCCTGGTAGGATAAAATTCTTTTGGTTCCTTATTTAAGCCTAGCCAGATAGGATAGCAATAGGCTTGTTTGATTATGAATTTATGTGGTAACAGAGTCGGATGATCCTTTTTGAGAGGGAAAATGCAGTAGACGATATGTCATTGTGGTTTATTTTTCTGATGAACTTTATAATTTTTGCATCAACTTATTATATGTTGAAGGGTGGTTGTGGGTGGCTGGTTTTGCCAGTAGTTGTTTCTATGTTTAGTGCTATCCACGGCCTTTAGTTGTTTGATTCTTCTAGTGCAGCCTTTCTACCCACATTGAAGGGATGTGTTTTGTGTAAGCATCTGGTAATGCTGTATACATTATACAACCATCATTCTCGAGCACTATTAGATTCTTTGCCTCTATGTTACCTAAACTCATCAAATAGGTGCCAGACATCTCTGATAGTTAAAAGGAGTAAAAGCCGTTACCCATGCCATGATATTCTGCTACCCAGAAGACATATGTTCGCTTTGTTGAATTTAACCAGTTCCACCCTCACCCAAATTGTAAAAAAATTTCAGATTTCGAAAGGTAAAATTTGTAAGGCCTAATAATAGTTGATCAAGTTGGAAGGCTAAAGGATTATTTAGTTCAAGTTATCTCGTTTTCCAGTTGGAAACTAAAGTTGTCAATGATAGACAACTAAAAATTCTACTGATGCTTTGGTACTGATTTAGAATGTCATAGTATATCCATTCATAATTCCTTAATTCACAGATGACTTAATGTATACAGTTTCATTTCTTTTCTTGGCAGATTGCTACACTTATATATATTAGAAAAATATCGTACTGAAAGTGCAACATATACTGCAGAGTGTCTCTCCGCATCTATCTCTGGGCAGTGAAGTATTTTGGGTTGGTCAGCATAGGAAATCTGGTATAGGTTTTGCTGCACGATACAACACAGATAAGATGGTAGGCAACTTCCTTTAATTTTCTATGTTAAATCCTTCATGCTAAGTAATTTTGTACCTGTTTATCTTTTGTATCTAATAATGGTTTGTGAGTACCAAGTAATTAAGCTCTAGGAGGATTCTATTACTTTTTTTTGGTTTGACTTGATGAAGAAAATCAATATTTCAAAATCTAAAGAAGATGCATCTTAGGGAAATGGGGAACTGAGAAATTTGGAATCACTGTGGTGGTCTCAGACTTTTCATTCTTCCAGAAATCCATATAGTTTTGATGTGAATTGTGAAAACAAAGCAAGTCAATTACCTAAATTTATGTTGCATTTTGATTTGTTTGTTGTCTGCTCAGTCTTTAACTGTCTATTCGTATTTATTGTACTAGTGCCAGATGCTACTTTATGTGTGCTGAACTGCTTATAAATATTATGGGACAAGCATTTCTTAAGATCATATAATGGCTGTTTCGCTTATTAGCAGTAGCACTCCCTAAATATATCAGTCATCTCTTTTCTACCTTATACCTGTCTACTGGGATCGGTTATACCTCTGATCTGTATCTGGTGGAGTGCTGTATTTATAAAAAAATGATTTAACAAGAGTTCTCCAGGGCCAGGCACCAGCATGAACGCTATGAAAAATAATTTGCAGAGCGAGCTGATATGGCTTCTCTCGTACAATTAAATGAGAATGGATATATTGTTGACTGGCGCACTTGGAGAGGTGATTACTGTTCCCAGATGTGAAAAAATTGTCCTATGTGATGCATCGGTCTTTGCCGCTATAATTCTGCTTTTTACAACAAAATTTCCCAAGAGGATATATATATATATATATATATATATATATATATATATATATATATATATATATATATATATATATATATATATATATATATATATATATATATAGGGAGTGCTACAGCTAATAACCTCACATCTTTCGTTTTGAGATGAGCGATGATGTTCCAAAGACTTTTGTACCCAAATACAGCACCCCCCCCTTCCTTTTTGGATATTTTCATAAATTGGGGTTATAGTGGTAAAACCACAGGATATTTCTGTAATATCTTGGACACCAATGTATTTTATTTGTCATAATTTTAAAAACCCAATCCTTTTATAAAAGGAATTATTATTATTTTTGGTCTGGTGATAAAGTGCGGATAGAGTGATAAATTCCTAGGATGAGATTTGTGTAGTATCATGTATTTTATTGTAGTGATCATTTTTGAATGCCCAAAGACCCTTATAAATGATTCTTTAATACCTATGGTTATATCATTTTTGGTTTTGTGATAAACTCATAGGATGACAATCTTGAATACCAATGTATTTTATTTTAGTTGTCATTTTTAATTTTCAAAACAAACATTCGTTTTGGTCATATATAAGGGAATGCTAATAATCTAACAATGAAATGGGAAGATGCATTTGAGTGCCCTGCCTGGAGTGTGCACTTGAGAGCTAGATCACGTGGCACATGATCACTAGTTGGCAAACATCTTTTAAGTGTTCACCAGTCCCTTGTAGATTTTTTTGGGATATTTTTCCCTTCATTTCATGGATCAAAGATATAGGTTTTCCACCCAAAAATTTTGCCATGCAAAATTTTCACCTTGGACCACAAACTCAATTATGTGACATCAACTTTCTTGAATTTCTATTGGACTGTAGTTGATGGACCTTGTCATTTGCACGCGGCACTGGGATCCTTGGATTGGGTGCCACGTGGAACCAAATTGGTTTGCATGCACAATTCATCCGTGCACTCAATCATATAGTCCCGAGCTTTATATATGCATACATATATATGTATATACGTATACATGTATATATGTATATGGATCCCAAAAAGGTACTCCAATTAAATGTCTGCTCCGTCTACATGGAGCTCCACGTAGCACCAAATCATGTTTTGGGTGCCACGTGGAGCAAGGTAGCATCATTTAGATAATTTCTTTTTTTAAAAATTCAAAACACCAATCACAATCAAAATTTAAGTTTCAATTTCAAAATTCATATTTGATTTCTTTTTTTCTGCCAAAATTGATCTATACAATCTATTGGAGGTCATGTGGCACCAAACAGTGTTTTGGCCTTTTGGGTGCCACGAGGAGCTCCATATGACCTTGGAGTACCTACCATAAGTATGTACACCTATATATATATATATATATATGTGTGTGTGTGTGTGTGTGTGTGTGTGTGTGTGTATGCAAAAGGGGCCATGTATACTGTTTAACTTGTGAAACAGTATCGCACGTATCGTATCATCATACGATACAGTGGCTGTATCTGACGATACCGGGCAAAACGATACGATCATACGATACATATCATTTTGGTCTCGATACGATATGTATCGTGTATTGTACGAGATTGACAACAATGGTTATAAGGGAAAGCTCGTGTACAACGTGTGAAAATTAATGGTGACTTGATTTTGTATTTCACTGTTCATTTTAACGCCATTGACCACTTTGGTCAACGGCCTTGATCTTTTTTTTTTTTTTAATTTTAAAAATTGTTTTTTGGGATGACCTTGGATTGACCCTGCTCTTCCACGTGGCGCCCAAATGGTTCAGACACAAGGGTTCAAACCTATGTTTGAATGCCTACTCCCGCACCTCATTATATAAATGTATATATGTTATGAGGTCCTAATATTGGGTAGCGCGCCTATTTATTATCAATGCATCCCTATCTACATATAAAAACGTTTCTCCTATCATCGGAAATATGCTGTAATAATGCCCCCCGTCCCTCGCTGTCACTGAGCAAGGCATCTTATCTTCAAAGATGAGTTGTAGATGAGTCGTTCGATCATCTAGGGCCCAAGGTCATTCCCATTCCAGCCTTTAAGTATTGCTTCCTCCGGAAACTGGGCTTTAAGCTGGTTGCTAGCTCTATTGAATGAGTGGTTTGCTGTGTCACTGATACTTCCGTTGACAGTTGCTTCTGTGGAGCTTCTTGGTTTTGAACTTTTGCATTCTTGAACTATAGCAGCCGTTTCCACAGCAGATTTGGCATACAATTTGAAGTGCTATTTTTCCAAAGCCTGTGTGGTTCTTTCCTTGGCTGATTGAGTTAATGCGGTTTATGAGCCAGTAGTTCCAACATATGTTACTTCCTTTGAAACTGAGTTCAGAGCCCTTGGAGAAAAGATTTCATCTTCTTAATCTTCTAGAGATTAAGGTATACAATAGATCTTTTGTGTGGTTCTCACAAATGTCCTGAATAATCTGTATTGATTAGATGCAGGCGATATCACTCTCTACCGTGTTAAGCAAGAAGAAGGAGGATGAGATTATGGAGGCTATGGCCGATCTTCGAGACTGTGATAATGGTCAGGTGTCATGAATTCTTTTTAATTTAGAAATTAAGTATGTTTAGAGGCAATTAAATTACTTTAGAAATGAGTAACTTTTGACCGCTAATAGGTAATTAGTTTAAGAATAAGTAGTTGCTTCCTTATAAAAACAAAGTGGGAATTAAGAGTTGCTTCCTTATAAAAACAAACTAAGAATAAGTAGTTGCTTCCTTATAAAAACAAATTAGGAGTAAGTCAGTAGAATTAAGAGTATTAATTGTTTTAGAATTTTTTTATTTATAATGACAGAAACAAGCTGGGATGTATCATATGTTGTAATTTTTATCGAGTTTGAAAGTTGAAAGAAGCTCTTTTCTCTGTCTAAGAGCTTTTTGTCTAGGTTTTGTATTCCCTCTTCTTGATATTGCCAAGATTCTCGCGCCAATCTTTCCATACCTAGTTTCTATGTAACTTGGTTGAAATTGGATTTAGGGGAAGTCAGAGTCAGGGATTGTAAAATTGCAATCTGTAATGGTTCTGAGACGCTGTGGTATGCATAGTGTATAGCTAATTGATTGGAATGAAAAGATATGTGAAGGAGTTGCATCGCCAAGTGGATCAACGAACACATGAACTGCTCCTTTCGTCGTGAACAACCCGAACCTTCTTCAAATGGTTTCATGTGAAGAAAACCTAGGATTGGAGAAGAACCCTTTTAAACAATCACTCAAGAAAAGATGAACTAGTGCATGAGGGGAAGAAGACTAGCTCGAATTTGTAATGTGCTGACAGGGGCATCCGGGCTGAAGTAACAAAATTTTCCATGGTTGGTAATGTCCAAAGTGATTTATAAACTTTGGATTAGAAGGATTTAACCGAGGAACATAAAGGGTCGCTTTCAAAAGAAAAATTGCTGGGTCAATCGTTAATGTGTTGGAACAAGCATAAAGTGCCGCAATAGAAAAAGATAAATCTCACATTTAGGCATGTGGTAATATAGAAAAGATTAGAGAAACATTCATATGGAGTTTGGAAAGATTATCCTCAAATCTCTTGATGCATTTTGAGGAATAAAATAACTTAAATAATACCATCGACTCTGTTGATATTTTGTTCACTAATTGTTTGCCTCCCCCCCCCTAATGTTGTTATCTCTGTTAGAAACTCCTGGTGACTGGCTTTAAAAAATAAATGCTTTTTCTACCGCTGCCAACATGCTGACATGGTTATGAGGAAAAAATACTTTATTTATTTCTCTTATCTTTGGCTAATATTTATATTCTATCATGCATACAAGCCAAAATGATGCTTTTTTGATGAATATCACATTTGTTATCCTCACAAATCTATCATCTATGTTGGGTGATCTGTTGACAACACTGTAGCCAAAGGCGCTAGGCACGCCTGAAGCAGTAAGTTTCCCTGAGTCCTAGGTTCAAAGGCGTAGGTCCTATTTGCTCATTTGTATTTTGTTACATATTATATTCAAATGCTTAATTAATTATATACTAATATAAAATGGTATATATGATTGCATTTTACATTGCTATTAGTAATTTGTGACATTTGACTTTTAAGTGTACTTAAAATTAGATGTATTTATAAATTGAAGTTTGTTATACAGACATCTACATAAAGAATAAAAACAATCAATAAATATAAAAAAGAAAAATAAGAAGAAGAAAAAAAAGATAAAAATAAATAAATAAAAGGCTGCCTCTCTGTGTCTCTGTCTCTCTCTCTCTCTTTTTAAAATTTGTATCGGAGGAGGATAAAAAGAAAAAAATTATAAATACTTATAGGCTGTGGTCTCTCTCTCTCTCTCTTTGTTTCTTTGTTTTTTAAAGTAAAGGGAGAGGATTTGAACCTAAGACCTCTTGTGATGGGGACATCCCCCTTCAAAGTGTAATAGGGGCACGAGAAGAAGATGTGCCTCATGTGGTACTTTGAATTGGTAGTTGAAGGCCCCATGTGTGCATATGCAACATCATAGATGACCCTGCATTGGGAAGCTGTGCACATGAGATGATACTTACTGTTGGATTAATACTTTCCATTGTTGAATCTTCATCGTTCTTCATTTTAACTGTTGGATCTTCAGTGTTCTTCATTCCCACGTTGGATCATTGTTTTACTACATCGTCACTGTTGGATTGT
This sequence comes from Chloranthus sessilifolius, assembly GCA_021018995.1. NCBI lineage: Eukaryota > Viridiplantae > Streptophyta > Magnoliopsida > Chloranthales > Chloranthaceae > Chloranthus > Chloranthus sessilifolius. The sequence goes on along the minus strand of CM037584.1, from coordinate 48,922,349 downwards.
TGAACACATGATGGACCATTGGTAGATGCATGTGGAAGGTTGATCGTGTAGTGGATTTTGATTTTGATCCATTAGTTTATGTTGGATGTGTTTATTTTATTTTATTGTAGTGTTTTACTTTAGGTTATAGAAGTTGGGTACATACAAGTTATGACAAGTTGTGTACATACATGCAATGAAAGCGACCAATTTTATTTTAGTATTTTACATTAGGAGGCTCTCCTCGGATGTTGTTGGAGGCCCTAGGCTAATGAAATCAAGATCTATCTCTAGAATCCTCATTTCCAAGTTTTGAGGGACCACATTACCGGATTGGAACAGTAATCGCATTTGTGAATAATTATTATGATAGATTCTTCAATTTCTTCCCTAAAATTTAGCACTTTATTATATAATTTATTGTTCAAAATATGACTTTCAATCTCAGTCATTACATTTGGGTTTTAGTGTTTGGTCGCATCATCATGGTTTTTAATTTTAGCTAACCAAGTAGTCGAAAGCATTTCTTTTTAATCTGTTGTTTTCCTCATCTGTCTCTTACTTTCTTCATCTTTCTCCTCACCTTTTTCTTAGCAAATGCAGTGAATGAAACCCTACTGAACATATAACTTACAAGAGACTTATAAATTAATTACAGTTTCTTAAAGTTATATGTTGCATTATAAGTTATAACTTATAAGCAAGTACCTTATAACTTAAATGTTGTACTTGAGCGGTTGAGCCTAATGTCCAATTCCCAGGTTCGGTGGTTGCCCCTAGGCACACCTTTCACTGCACTAGTTTACAATTAGCTCCTTTAAAGTAGAGTATAGCTGCATTTCTACTTTAAATCCAAATATAACAATCAATAATTGTTGATACATGAACAAAATAATGTTCATGCTAAGGCAACAATCAACAATTCATCATTTTGTGATAGATACATGAACGTAAGAATGTTGTATATTTATTAGGAATACAACATTTTACTATATGCCATTAGTGTAATTTATTGGCCCCAAATAGATAGGACAAGGCAATGATGACGATGGCGACAATATCATATGTATAACTAATATATAACACGTTACTAAATATTAGCGAATTTTTTCATCACCCTATGTTTTCCAGAAAGAGGGAAGAAAAGAAAAAAAGAGATGAACCCCTAACTTAGGTGCTGTAATGCCATGTAGAGATTAAAAAGGAGTGAGGATTTCATGGATTAGATGTAGAAGAAGAAGGTAGGAAAAAAAAGAGGAGAGAAAAACCTACGAGAGAGAGGGAGAGGACATGAGTAGGGTTCGGTAGTCCTCACGTCCTTCTCTGATTTTTATCAATAAATAACTCTATAACGAATTACAACTCTACCACTTGTAAGTTATTAAAACAAAAAAATATGCCTCTCTACCCTGAAAACATCTTAGACTATATTACTGCTTAGCTTTTAAAAATTTAAAAATATGATACTTTAATGGTTATGAAGGCAACAATAAATTCGATATATACTTGAAAATTGGAGCTTAGTGCCCAACGTCTTCCATAATATCCTCCACAAATGGCTTATGAAATTCAGCTCTCGATCTGAGGTGATCGTCTTAGTACTTCATGTGGGATACAATCTCCTTGAAGAAGAGATTAGCAAAGTAGGAAGCATCTATTTTTTTGATCGATAAATAGGAAGCATCTGTTGTTTTCCTATGTGAAAAATAACAGGCCAATTTTTAGAAGCCATTGACTATGTAAAAAATTTGTATCCATATCTTGTGTTTGCGACAGCCCCAACATGAAATTCCTGCTAATATTGATCAATGGTGCGGTAGCAATGGGTAATGGGGTATATAGTCCAGTCTTTTGCGCATGTCCCTTACATGCTTTGCATGTATGCCATTGCTTTACACATTGCATCATGTCACACTTCGTCTTAGGCCAAAAGCTCTTCTCTTCCACGAGCAATAATGTCTTGTCTCATCCAAAATGTCCCCAAGTCCTCCACTATGTAAATCGGTAATAAGCTTCTCTCTTCAGGATCTCTTGGCAATGCATAGGCTAGCTTCTTTGAAGAGAAGCTCCTCATGTAGGATGAATTCACGTGTAGTTTTCCCTTTGTTGCACACTCTGCACTTTGATGAAATATGAAGCGTCTTTGTAGAGAGTTCTGTGATGGATTGGAACCTGACAACTTCCATGGAAAGTGTGCTAAGTAACGCTGCCCTCCTAATTTAGCATGTCGATGATTCAACTTCTTTTGGGCTGAAAAACCTTAAATGCCCCATGATTCGTGTCATATCAAGTAATGTCACCTGATAAAAAAAGGGCCACCGATGCTTCAAATGCTTGCATTACTGCATAGAATTCAAGCCTATAGCTTCTTAGAACAACATCATTTCTCACTAGAATAGACAATAACTCCCCATCCCGATTGTAGAAGCATGTAAGTATGAGACCCTCCGTCATTTTCTTTTGATAAGTTGGAAACTTGGTCGGATTTTGTGTCTAAACAAAGTTACCCAATTTTCAAACCATGAAAACTTCTTACCATGATGATCGTTCGTGGTACCTACCACTCAATAATAGCTTGACATTCTCATATAGTTTGACACCTATGGATGACACTATGTAGCTAAGAAAGACCATGTCTGAGAATTGAGCACTTTTGAGGTTCACATTGAGCTGCTCTTCTCTCAAAACATGGAATACTTGGGGTAGATGCTCGACATGGTATGCGGATTGGGTAAGCATTAGAATTTCGTCAAAATAAACGTCCACAAGCTTTCCAATGAAGAATGGAGAGCTTGAGTCATCATTCCCATGAATGTACTTGATGCATTTGAGATGTCAAAGGGCCTTACCACCCGCTATATATATATAGCCCAACCACCCACTTCTATAGTCCATCCTTTGTCTTGAATGTTGTCTTTCATTCATCATCCAACCGAATACAAATTTGGTGGTAGGCACTTTTTAAGTCTATCTTCGGAAACACCGTAGCATGATGTAGCATGTCTTACATATCACTTATGATGGTTGCGATATTGAAGTGAGGTGCTACTTTACGAAACACGCTCCTGGGTCCTAAGGGGCTCCCTGCCAGAACCCAGAGTGGCTCTTTGTCCCCAGGGAGCTATTCCAAGAACACCCTTTAAGCTTTGTTTATCCTCAAAACTCTCCTTGCTTAATAATCCTGTTGTAACTAATAACTATATAATAAGTTGAAGTCCTCATAGTATAGAAAACTCGATTACATCAATCCCTATTGACTTCTTTATGAATTTTTGTGTTTTAATCTGTACTTGTTCACTTAAGTGATCACGTGACGGATTAGTCAGTATCAATAGCAGCACATGATTACTTATCACTTAGGTGATCATGTGTTTGCTACCTTATTTAGTTAGCGGCACATGACTTCTATATGTCTGTTAATGGGTTTTTAGAGGCCCATTATTTTAGGCCAAGTCCAGCATTTTGGTAATAATATCAGGCCTGTATTAAACCCCATTTAATGATCTGGACTGAAATAAATTTGCAGAATTTCAACCTGCATCAGTTGTTTCTTCAGCTTGCATCAGTTATTTTCTTTCTGATTAAACTGAATAGCTTACTTAGGTGGGAGTTGGTTGTCGCAGATGTAAGCATTTATTTGGTAATCTCTGTCCCAAAACAATAGAACATTTTTTTTTTCAATTTTCTATTAAAATGTGGGTAAAAAGTATGTGAGAAATAAAACCAATTATTTATGGTTTGGAGTTTCAATTCCCGAAATTATGGTAGATGGATTATTAAGAAATAAGGTGAAGGGCTAACACTACAGAACTTGGTTTGCTCCCTGCAGGTTGCAATTGGGCAAGTTGCCAGCACCGGGGTAGTTGCTCTGAGCTATGTGCAGAAGGTATCCGAGAAGGTAAGAAAAGTAACTAATTAAGAAACTTTTTCAGCTCTATAATTACTTGTGACCGGTGATGTTGTTTATATACCATTCAGGTTTCTCTAGCGTCAGATTTCATCTACAACCACATGTCGAGATGTAACTGCTAGTGTTGGTTATGATTACATACTTCAACAGGTAGTTGTTTTTTTTGTATATTACTCGTGCCTCAACATTACACAACCTTTTAAGTTTTAATTTATTTTATGTTCATGTTGCATGGAGAACTTTGTGGTACAGTAGACCTTATATACTTGTTGCATTGTCTATCATTGATTTTCTATATTATTCATGCCTCAAATTGAGTGTATCATTGATTTACTTTGGCCATATTTTAAATACTAATTACTTGTAATTTTTTTGGGGTCAACTTAATCAAAATAAATACCCAGGCCAAATTAAAAGTTTAATCCTTTTGTTTTTTTAAATTCTACTCAAAATTCTTAATGGAATTTACCAAGGAAGAAAAAGAGAAAAATCCTAATGGAATTATGGGAAATTTGAACAGTCATTCAAAAAATTCATTCAAATATTTGCAAAGCATTGGTGAGGAATCAGAGTGCCTTTTCAAGTTTTTGATAAGGATTTATGGATCCTGAGTTTATTGAACTGCAACTTAAGTTTATTAAACTCAAGAGAACTTGATCAAACACTTGACTTCTGGTTCAACTTGAACTTAGGCCTTCTTGTGCATCTTTACTTCGTGGGGGATGAGGTATTCTGGATGCAATTAGAAGTTGAATTAATTTGAGATTTACATATTAGACAGAAAGTTAGAGTTATTATTATGGTTTATTTTGAGATAAATTTTAATCAGTTTGTTTAGTGATCCTGTGTGACTCAGGATTATGATGGATGAGATGGTAGTCCTTACTCCTATAACTAGTTATGTTCAGTGCTTCCTAGATCCTTGATTTGTTTGGACTGTTAATTTCTAACATTTGCTTAGAGCCAGCTTTTGTTGGAGTTGGAGTTGATAGGGCTGTCAACAGGTCGGGTCGGGTCAAAATTTTGGCTGCCCAATAAGAAAATCACAAATGCCCGACCCGTCCCAACCTGATGGTGCACCCAGGCCGACTCCACCCGACCCAAAATCCATAATCCTCACATTTCTCTCTCGGATTCTCACACTTCTCTCCCTCTTAACCTCTCTCTTCTCATGCTTATCCTGTCTTCCTCCTTTTAAGAAAAAAGATCTTGAAGGGCCGGTTTACAGAGACAAGTATGCGCTGATCTGTTTCCGACCTAGCCGAGCTTTTCGTGGCTTCTGGTGAACGCTGTGTCACTTAATAGTAAGATTTTCATTTTATTCATTCCTTGCGATATATATCATGATATAATATTCAAACTGTTTTCTGGAAGATAGGTGGATCGGAGAGCAGCCTCTTAGCTGCTCCTTCCTTCTATATATGCTTTGTCTACTGAGAGGGGCAGTTCAGTTGCTTAGGTTTTCTCAGATAATAATGGGATTACTGCTTGGAATATATGTACCAGGAGTCTTTCTGAAGAATAAATTGATAGGTTCACCGAATTAATGGCCTTACTATACCAGGCAAGCAGAAGTAATAGACGGGTGGATGAGAGAATTTGGATGGCTAATAAAAAAGGGAGATTTACTGTGAAATCCTTCTATTGGGCGCTCACAGGAAGACTGCTGGATAAATCTGAATGGTCTATTATTGGAAGGCACCTATCTACTTTTTCGGTTGGAGCTTCGCTTGGGGTCATACCTTGACCATTGATCAGTTTATTAGAAGAGGCAAGAACATGACTAACTCCTGTGCTATGTGTCTTCAGTCTGAGGAATCTATCAACCACCTCTTCCTACATTGCTGAGTGGCAAGGGAAATATGAATTATCTTGTGTAAGGTGTTTGGAGTTAATTGGGTGCAGCCAGAAGATCATAGACAGTTAATTTTATGCTACAGTGGTGTTCAGTTTCAAGGTAAGAAAGGGGGTTAGGTTTATTTGCTCTATTCTGAGGTCTTTCGCGTGAAAGAAATGAAACGATATTCAGAAAAATCCGGAGGCTAGCGGAGATGATTGTTAAGATGATCAGGGATATTCTAATGTTGGATTGGCTTATCTTAGATAGACAAGGGACTCCTAGGGCTGCCCCACTAGCCTTTTTTTCCTCAGTTTGTGGAAGGTTTCTCAGTCTCCCCCTTTATGGATGTTGGTTTGGTTGCTATTGGTCTTTTTTGGGTTGGGGTGTTTTCATTTTTTGTTTTGCTGTTTTGGTTCTTCACAGCCCTCACTGTTCCCCTTTATATTTTTTTTCTTTCCTAATAACTTATTACTGATCAATTTGTTGATCTGTTCTTTTAATGCATGCCATTATTCTTCCCACTCTGTTTGTCTGCAAGTTTTGGATCAAATGATGGATATTGTTTAATGATAGGAGTAGGACTTTTTGAGCTGAAGTTTGGATCAACCTTACCCCTCCGAGTCCTATGTTTGAGCCTTTTTGTTAGACGGGTGGAAAATAATATTTTGATTGTGGATAACCTGCACAGTCAAAACCTTCAAACTGAGTAATTATGATTTATGTGTAAGAAAGAGGAAGAAACGGTCAACCACCTTTTTATGCATTGCACAACTAGGATGGCTTCATGCAACTTTTTTAAGATCATCAGACTGGAAGGGGGTTACTAGAAAGGATCATTTGATTTATTGGAAGGGATGGCTGCCTGGAAGCCGTGTTCAAATTCTTTGGAAAACTTTACCCTGCGTGGTATCTGGAAACAAAAGAATTAGCGCATTTTCATAAACAAGTTGAGATCCTTGGAAGCAATTTTGAACCTTACCAAGTTTATTATTCACTGGAGTCTAACTACACAGAAGGGTAGGAGAACCATGGTTTAAGATATCTTACAAGATTGTAAATCTATGATATACAAGGACCATGAGGATACTAGAATTGAGATAGGGAGATGTGCTATAGAGTATAGATGTAGTCAGAAAGTTTAACGTCGCTGGCAGTTCTGTAAACTAACTGAATCCGGCAGGGATTGGAGCCTGGAGGGTCTTTCGAGATCACTAGAGTATGGTTAAAAGCGCACTTGGGTCTCTTAAGAGTTTCAGACCATGGTTTAAAATATCGGAAAATGACGGTTTTACTGGTCGGTATGTACTAGGTGCCAGCCAGGTCCAGTATGGAATACCTGGTGGAACATACTGGCTATATACCACCAGGTTTATCCAGTTAACTGAATTTACCGAATTTACTAAGGCTTTCCGGTATTTTAGAAAAAAAAATATTTTTCCAGTTTTTAAAAACTCTATGCTTCCAGTATTTTCAAAATTTCTGTCTATAATATTATTTTCTAAACATCTTAATTTTCTGAAAATATCTCTTCAAAATATGAGTTTTCACAACTATTGAGAGGTTTTAGGCATGCATATATTATCCATGGGGGTATGGATTGTAAAACTCTCATGCATGGGTTTTAAATTCTGAAATCCTCTCTATATTTAAAATCCTTACATATATCAATTCTAAGGAAGGGGCATGAGTTTCAAAACCCATAGAAATGGATTTTAACTTTTATAGATAGCTTCAAATTTTTGTAGACATGTTGCCTTTTCACGCTATTTTTTTTATACTATTTAATTTATTTATGCTTATATGCCAGAAAATATCGACTAGTATATATTGGTACTGGCCTCGAACGGTACCCGAGCCGGGTGTCACGGGGGCATAACCCGACACCGGCTGTCACACCCGTGCGGCGCCTCGCTACCACAATGAGGCCAACCTACCCAACCATCAACTTTGATACCACCTGCCAAGAGGACAAGAACTCCCGTACATGGTTGCCTTCTCGCCAAGGCCTACCATATCAACGCTTCGTGACTCCTCGCGACACGCATGCCAACACCTCTGTGCCCAATATTAGTCCCTCCCCCATGATAGTAGCATGCAACTCCTCATGTCATCCCATTCCAATATATCTCGTCGACATACTGAACCAAGCCCATTATTGTGTTGGCCCACGCGACCAACACACATTAACATCCGACCTCAACCAACGTGCACCACAGTGTCCAACGTAGCTCTCGAGTGCCTCCCTCATAGCCGACCCATGTGCACCGCGACACATAACTCGATGCACATGGAAACCTCACCTTGGGTGACACGACATTACCGAAGCAACGTCCTAAGCCCATCTTTTCAGACCTAGGAGACCATTATGTACCCTCTAGTGCACATGGCCCCATGTGTAGGAAAGTAGCTCCATAACTGACGGGGACGCCAACATCGTAGACATCGGATATGGACCTTTTCGCGTGTACCGACGGCGGAAGAAGCGGAATGGACATCAGAACTAGGCGATAAGCGATGAAATTTGGCGAAATTTGGCGAATTGGGAAAATACTGTAAATTTCGATCAATCGAACTTCGGAGGGAATTATATAGTTCTGGAGTATATAATTCGATTGATCGAATTATATACTCGATCGATCGAATTTCCATTCGATCGATTGAGTTTTAGTTCGATCGATCGAATTCCAGCGGTAAATTTTTGAAATATGTTTCTCGATCGATCGAGTTTCACTTTCGATCGATTGAGTTTCACTTTCGATCGATCGAGTTTCACTTTCGATCGATCGAATTTCAATTTTGATCGATTGAACTTCACTTTCGATCGATCGAAATCGCGCAATTTTTTTTTTGGTATTTTTTAATTTCGAACTTAATTGTAGGGGCATACTTGTCCTTTTTTGGTGTTTGTTTTAGGGTTTTATTTTCGTTTGAAAGGACTCCTATATAAGGTCCTTAAGTTAAACAATGTAATTGATTATTGATTATTGAATGAATGAGCTTTTGCTTTTGGGACTTGAGATGAGTTTCGTCGAAGAGTGATTCTTCTTCCCGATAAGGGTTTGGTGTGAAGCTCACAATCTATCCTTTACTTTTATTCCTCTTTATCTATCTTCCCTACTTGAATGCAAACAACCCAATCTGCCATATTTCATCCAAATACCCGACTCCCTAAAACCCTAGCTCTTCCCTAATCCCTTGATTTGATCCGATCCCATAAACCATAGAGGGACCCAAGATTCCATCCTCGAATCATGAGTGCCCTAATCTAGAAAGACCTAGAGTCCTATCTCTAGGACCGATCCGCACCGCTATTCTAACGGATCTAGTGCAAAGGCTAAACCCTACTCGAACCAAACACGAACTTTTCACATGGAGGACTACGAACGCCTAAGGTATTCGTTATTTTTTCAAATTTATTGCTTAGTTTAATTCACTTCAATTTCGGCAAGCAATTAATCATCACATTCACGTAGTTTAGGGTATCTTCCTGCGTCAGTTTTGGTCTCAGAGCCCTAGGTTCTAGGTTAGGGCATACTGTGTGACATTGAATTCATTGCACTTTAATTTTCATCGCATATTATTTCTGTTTTGGCCAAAGTGTTCATTTTGCATTCCATTCTAGAACCCGTCAATTAGTGAACCGTATCACCATGGGCATGAGTGGGATTGCCGAGGCTCTTAACGGCATGAGGGCTGATCTCAAATCGATCAATGATCGAATGGCTGCCATGGAGACAGCCCAAAGGACTCTTGAAACATCTAATGAGAGGTTGTTAGACCGAGTCAATCGGTTAGACGAGGGTGATGAATACCTCGAACCACCCCGTGAGCGTAATGGTCCACGTTACGAACGAAATGACTACCAACATAATCGGAACCGGAACCATAGGTTAGATCATCATGGAGATGACTACGACTCGGAAGGGAGACTCCTCAAAAATGTCCGAGTTGAGTTCCCAACTTTCGATGGAAGATTAGACCCTCAAGTCTTCCTCAATTGGTTATCCGATATGGACTAGCACTTTGAGTGGTTTGACATGAGCAATGAGAGATGTGTTAGACTTGCTAAGATGAAGCTCATAGGCCAAGCCCGACTCTTTTGGGTCGACGTTGAACGCATCATAATGAATGCGGGTTGTACTCCCATTACCCATTGGGAGGACATGAAGGAACGACTTGCAGAGAAATACGTTCCTTCCTCATACTACCATCGTCTCCTCGACCAATGGCAAAATCTGCGCCAAGATAGTATGCCTGTTTCGGATTACATTGACAAATTTGAGGAATTCATGATGAGCGCCAAGGTATCTGAAGACCCTCAAGTCACTCTATCCATGTTTCGCACCGGATTGAGACTTGACTTGCAAAATGAGTTAGTGTCCCACCCTGTGGAGACTCTCGCCGATTGTTACACCGTCGTTCAAGACCTTGAACGATATTTGAAAATGACGGTGACTAGGCGATCTTATTTTCACCCCGGTCAACTCCGTATCGGCAAAGTGAGTCTAGTGGTGGAAACCCGCCTACCAAACCCACACAACTCACATCTACCAATGTGAGGTTTGACAAAGGTAAGGGTGTAGCCGGAGAATCCTCGAAGAGTGGGTCTCATGTCAAGTGCTATAAATGTCAAGGATTGGGACACTTTGCCGCCCAATGCCCTACAAGAGACCCACAAAGGAATCTCTTCATCAACGGAGAAGGAAAAGAAAGTAAGGAGTTTATGAGGAAGAGGTCTTTAAGCTGAATGCCACACCTAGTGACGAGGAAGGTGATGACATGGGTCGTGCTTTAGTTGTGAGGTGTGCCTTTGCGCAACCTCAACGGGATGAAAAGGAGGATTGGCGAAGGGAGAACATCTTTCACACCTTTGCCACATGGGGGACAAAGAGTTGTAGGATAATCGTGGATAGCGGAAGCTGCACCAATGTGGTGTCAGAACATACCGTCGCCCGCTTAGGGCTTACACCTGAAGCCCACCCGAGACCTTACAAAGTCGCATGGGTTGACTCCTCATCCATTCCCGTATCTCAGAGGTGTCGTGTACATGGGTCAAAATTTCGTCCGATACCGATACGTATCGGACGATACGTATCGGTTTTGGACTGGGACGATATGGTACATTCAATGTTCCGTATCGCCATTTTGTATGCATATACCCGAACGATACATTCAAGTCTGTGAGTACCCCAAGGAGGTAGAGCCCATCCTGAACGAATTTGCGGATGTCTTCCCCGAAGACTTACCTAATGAGCTCCCTCCCATGCGTGACATTTAACACGCAATCGACTTGGTTCCCGGATCTACATTACCCAACCAGCCCCACTACAGGTTGAATCCGGTTGAGCACGCCGAGTTGACTCAGCAAGTCAGTGAGCTCCTTCAAAAGGGGTTCATACAAGAGAGTCTGAGCCCGTGTGTCGTACCAGCAATACTCACGCCTAAGAAAGATGGTACATGGCGCATGTGTGTAGATAGCCGAGCAATTAATAAGATCACTGTTAAATATCGGTTTCCTATACCGCGACTTGATGACATGCTTGAATGATGGTTGGAGCCACTATCTTTTCCAAGATAGACCTTAAAAGTGGCTACTATCAGGTGCGTATTCGCCCTGGCGATGAATGGAAAACCGCCTTCAAGACTAAAGACGGTCTTTATGAGTGGATGGTCATGCCTTTTGGGTTTTCCAATGCCCTGAGCACATTTATGAGGCTCATGACCCAAGTGCTGAGGCCATTCCTTGTCAAATTCCTTGTCGTATACTTTGATGACATCCTGATTATAGTCCAGACAAGGAGCAGCACACCTGAGGTTTGCGAAACCTTGAGGGGAGAGAGGTTATACGCGAATCTCAAGACGTGCACCTTCATGCAGCACTATGTTGTATTCTTGGGATTTATTGTCTCGGTAGACGGGATGGTTGCGGACCCTGCGAAGGTTAAGGCCATTGTGGAGTGGCCCGAAACTCGGAATATTCATGAAGTCCGTAGCTTCCTTGGTTTGGCTACACTTTATCGTCGCTTTATCCAGAACTTTAGCACCATCATGGCCTCCATTACCGATTGCATGAGAAAAGGGGAGTTCCTGTGGAGCAAAGCCGCAACAAGGGCCTTTGTCGAGATAAAAGAGAAAATGGTTACTGCACCCGTCATGCTCCTACCGGACTTTTCTAAAGTCTTTGAAGTAGCTTGTGACGCGTTGGGTGTAGGCATAGGCGGAGTGCTAAGCCAAGAGGGTCACCCTGTGGCATATTTTAGTCAGAAACTCGATGAGGCGAAGTAGAAATACTCCACCTATGACAAGGAGTTCTATGCGGTCATCCGATCTCTGCGGTATTGGAAACATTACCTGAGATCGCATGAATTTGAGTTCTTTTCTGACCATGAAACCTTACGTTTTTTTGCTTCCCATAGTTGAACTTGTGGCATGCGAAGTGGGTCAAGTACCTTCAAGGGTTTACATTTGTCTTGAAGCATAAGACCTGCGAGAACAAGGTCTTGGCGCGCTTAGTCCTCGAGTGGCGACTTTGCAGTCTATGAGCGCCGAGGTCATCGGATTTGAGCAGTTGAAACAAGATTATCCTGATTGCCCAGATTTCGAGGCAGAATACATTGTTTTCCTAGCAGATCCGAACAATATTAACTCCGAGTATACCCTGCTGGATGGGTATTTGCTCAAAGGAAATCGTTTGTGTATCTCTCGTACTTCATTGCGTGACTTCCTCATCTGGGAGTTACATGCCGGAGGGATTGCCGGACATTTTGGGCACGATAAAACCAGTGCGCTCGTTGAGGATAGGTTTTATTGGCCTAGCCTTGTGAGAGATGTCTCTAGGGTCGTAAAACAATGTCGTACATGCCAAGTTGCGAAGCGTATTAAACAGAATACCGGCTTGTACACCCCTTTACCCGTGCCGCATATCCCGTGGCAAGACATCTCCATGGATTTCGTGCTCGGACTTCCAAAGACTCAACGGAAGCACGATTCCATTTTTGTGGTAGTGGACCGCTTTTCAAAGATGGCCCACTTCCTACCTTGCTCTAAAACCTCCGATGCGACTCACATAGCCAAATTATTTTTCGGGGAGGTTGTACGTTTACATGGGTTACCCCAGACGATTGTGTTGGATCGGGATGTGAAGTTTACCAGTTATTTCTGGAGAACTTTATGGCACATGATGAGTACCATGCTCTAATTTTCTTCGGCCTATCATCCTCAAACAGATGGCCAAACGGAGTCTACCAATAGGAGCTTAGGTAATCTTCTCCGTTGTCTTGTTGGTGATCACCCTAGGACCTGGGATTCTACTTTGCCTTTAGCCGAATTTGCACACAACAATTCAGTCAATAGGTCCCTAGGAATGAGTCCTTTTGAGGTCGTCCTTGGTCATAGGCCTAGAACACTCATTGATTTAATCTCCATGTCTGCATCCCATTGAGTTTCCGAGTCAGCCGATTCATTTGTACAACATATACATGAATTGCATGCCGAAATTAGAAAAAGAATTAATGCAAGCAATGAACAACACAAAATATCCGCGGATGCGCATAGGCGCTTCAAGGAATTCCAAGTTGGAGATTACGTACTGGTTCGGGTTAGGCCTGAGCGGTTTCCATTGGGAGCCGCAAAGAAACTTCAAGGCCGCGGTGTTGGACCTTTTAGAATTGTGGCAAGAAGCGACCGGATATAGGGGTCAACTCTACATTCAAAGTGGAGGACCTGGTTCCTTCTTTGGCCCCAGCCCAACCACCTCACAACCCCTTCCAAGCAGCCCCAAGCCCAAATGCCAGGCCCATCCTGCAACCCCTACCCTTCCCTTCCCACGCAAGCAGCGCAGAGATGAGATCGAAGGGATACTAGATGATTTGGCGATATCCACCCATGGGGCGGAATTCAAAAATATTTGGTCAAGTGGTTGGGAAAGCCGGATTCCGAGAACTCATGGTTAGCTGAAGACGAGGTGCGACGCCTGGACCTTGACATGCTCGAGCGCTATCACGACGCCGCTTCATTGGTGATGAAGCCTTTTCGGTCCGCGAGAATTGACGGGGACGCCGACATCATAGACATCGGATATGGACCTTTTCGCGTGTACCGACGGTGGAAGAAGCGGAATGGACATCAGAACTAGGCGATAGGAGACGAAATTTGGCGAATTGGGAAAATATTGCAAATTTCGATTGATCGAAATTCTCGATCATCGAACTTCGGAGGGAATTATATAGTTATGGAGTATATAATTCGATCGATCGAATTTCAATTTCGATCGATCGAAATCGCGCAGTTTTTTTTTTTGTATTTTTTAATTTTGAACTTAATTTTAGGGGCATACTTGTCCTTTTTTGGTGTTTGTTTTAGGGTTTTATTTTCGTTTGAATGGACTCCTATATAAGGTCCTTAAGTTAAACAATGTAATTGATTATTGATGATTGAATGAATGAGCTTTTGCTTTTGGAACTTGAGATGAGTTTTGTCGAAGAGTGATTCTTCTTCCCGAGAAGGGTTTGGTGTGAAGCCAAGGGTGTGAAGCCCACAATCTATCCTTTACTTTATCCCTCTTTATCTATCTTCCTTACTTGAATTCGAACAACCCAATCTGCCATATCCCATCCAAATACCCGACTCCCCAAAACCCTAGCTTTTTCCTAATCCCTTGATTCGATTCGATCCCATGAACCATAGAGGGATCCGAGATTCCATCATTGAATTGTGATCGCCCTAATCTGGAGAGACCTAGAGTCCTATCTCTAGGACTGATTCGCACTGCTATTATAACGGATCTAGTGCAAAGACTGAACCCTACTTGAACCAAACACGAACTTTTCACATGGAGGACTACGAATGCCTAAGGTATTCGTTATATTTTCATATTTATTGCTTAGTTTAATTTACTTCAATTTCGACAAACAATTAATCATCGCATTCACGTAGTTTAGGGTATCGTTCTGCGTCAATAACTCCCCTCCCCCATATATGGGTTAAACACTACCTCAAGCAAAATAGCAGGAGAGCCTCAAATGTGTTGGTTTGACATACTGCCCATGTCACACGACCTCTGTTAGTGGCACACGAAACCCATGCAACACCAACGCCTCCGAGTCGGCATCCACGCCAACGCGCGTCTAGTTGCCACACTAGCACACCACCTAGCTCGAGTAGCGATCTACGCCATACATATAGGGAGAACACACGCGACGCAAGGCCTCATGCTTTCGCTCTTGCGCGTCACACAACTAGCTCCAAGGCCCGCCCGCCTTCATGCTAGGCAACCAACCAGCTCCAAGGCCGCCATGCCTTCTTGCTGGTATCCAGAGTTAAGACGCCGTCACATCCTCCCCCACTCCATAAGGTCAATGTCCTCGTTGACGCCATATCGCAAGGGAATGGCCACGCCACCTCCTCCAATCTAGTAATGTCAACACCCATGCTGACACCAAAACTGCATCAGTTTCTCGACCTCCGTCTTCACCCCATGCAAAGTCTCCACAAATACCTAGCCCCGAGGTTTGACACCTCCCTGCTTGTTTAACTTGGTCTCATTCTCACCTACGAACAAGAAACACATTGATTCTTCACACGGCTCCGCACCAGCGCTATCCATCACCATGTCATGCACTAAGCATTTGTGACCAGAGCTCGCTCTAGTACCTCAACACAAAGTGTCTTCACCCAAGAGTTTGCCCACCAAATTCTGCCTTTGAAACACCTTAGGACCTTTGCCATGCCTTTACAACTCTGTTTCTCAAGCTTTCCTTCGGCTCAGCCTAGCTACAAGGTCCTCCCACCTTCCTGCTAGCTGATCAAATGTGCATCTCTATGCACCAAGGTCGTGACCATGTCACATCCTCCCTCACTCAAATGCGTCAATGTCCTTGTCAACACCCGAACTTCTACGCCAGTTCCTCGATACAAACTCAGTCTGCACCCAAATACAACCCGCGTTTGAATCACAATTACTACACTTTGCTACTTTCAAATGCAATTATGTGTTAGTGCATCGACCATTTTGCTGCCCTTCGACCCATGCGACTCTGTCAGTTCCTTGACCACTATCATTCGTTTTCACCCAGGCATCATCACACTAGCCCAATGACAAGCAACGCTCATCAAATTGTATTTGCACCAGTACATCGACTACCATCATTCATCTTCACCCAAGTACAATCACAACAGTTCATCGCGACGAGCCACGTGCATCTTCACCTCAAGCCTCTGCATTAGTTCCTCGATGTCGTAATCGGTCTTCGCTTCATGCCTCGGCATAATAGCCTAACCACTTCTTTGTGTCTTCACTCCACGTAGTGTTCTGAACAACTTGGCATTGTCTCAGATTTCACCGGTATTCCTCGCATACCGCCTCGCATAAGCGTAAAACCGATCCTTAACATCATCCCTATTACTGCCCGAATCAACTGTCGAAACCAAGCAAGCCACGCCTTTGATGCCCACATCACTGGCTCCAAGTTCACTTAACTCATTGCGCATAGCAGCTCTCTAGGTCAACATTCTGTCTTCACCCAGGAGACTAACTTTCATCTGAACTGTCGTGCTCTAGCACCTCAACACCTCTGTGCCTTCGCACAAGAGTTCGACCCTCGTCTGATTTGTAGACCTCAAGTACCTTGACGTATGTTATCAACCACGAGTCTGCTACCCAAGCTGTCTCAGCCTGTTCCAATTTTGCAATGCTCTAGTACCTCGACCATCTGTCTTCACCCATGAGTCTGTTGGTGAGTGACCATGCTCATCCCAACGAAGCACTTGCCTCACAATATTGACAATATTGTAGTCGCAACACTACCTGTATCTTTCGATTGTAGCAACCAACAGAATCCAGTTTTCTTGGACCTTTAGACTTGATCTGCATCCCAAGCCCTTAACAGTCTTGCAATGCTCTAGTACCTCAACACCACTGTGTCTTCACCCAAGAGTCTGCCATGAGCACCTTGCTCAATCAACGAAGCTTCATGCTTCTCACACTATAGTACCTCGACCTCTGTCTTCACCCATAGCGTGCTTCGAGTCACCTCTTGCAACCCGCTTTACGGTTCAATTTTCTGCCTTAGTGTATGCTTCCAGTGTCATAACGAGCGCACGATGCCTTCACTTTCTAGCGGCTGCTATGCCTTGGTACCTCAGACATTGATCTCTTCACCCTGAAACATAACACACTTGCCTTGAACTGTTCCGCTCCAATATTCTGACCACCCTGCCTCTGAAGATACCCATCCGGCTCTCACATCTGCTTCCCCTGAAGCCGCGCTGAATCATCTGTCCGACCATTTGTCTCTCACGGATAAACAATTCCTTGTCGTCGCACAACAAAGCGATGAGCCACTAACCACTTCTTCGGTTCAATATAGCTCATTCCAGTTCTCGCAGTATCCCGCTTGATTGTACCCTTGATCCTGGCCCATCACAACACATTGACCTCTCCCATTGCCCCATATCGGTGGTCTCGATCATCATGTCATGTACCAGCAACCAACTCATAAATCTCAGCTTCCTCATGAAGTGAGAACGGAACATCCTCCTTGCTCCATGCCATCCATTGCAACAGTGCATAGCACCAGCGTGACTCAACGTCTCATGTCGGAAGTTATTAGCGTTCATCCCCCTCAGACCGACCCACTACCTTAACGTGTGACTCTCATGTCCAACTTGCATCTAGCACCCTCAGATTTCTGCAACATTGTATCCCAGTAGTAACATCTCTCTGCGTGCGACCAAACTCTGAACTCACTGTAACAAAGTGCATCTCAGTCGCAGACGTGCAAATCCACAACTGCACAAGAGTAACTCTGGCATTGAACAACCCGACACCGGCTATCACACCCGTCCGACGCCTCGCTGCCACAACAACAAGGCCAACCTACCCAACCATCAACTTTGATACCTCCTGCCATGAGGACGGGAACTCCCGTACATGGTTGCCTTCTCTCCAAGGCCCCTACCATATCAACGCATCGTGTCTCCTCGCGACAAACATGCCAACACCTCTTTGCCTCGCTTGGCCTGCTCAAGCTTCACCCTGTGTCCAATAATAGTCCCTCGCTTGTAACAGTAGCATGCTTGTCGCAAGGCATGCCAACTCCTCATGTCGTGCTATTCCAACATATCTCACCGATATACTAAACCAAGCCCACCATTGTGTGTAGCCCACACAACCAATACACATCAGCATCCGACCCTCAGCCAACGTGCACCACAGTGTCCCACGTAGCTCTAGAGTGCCTCCCTCATAGCCGACTCATGTGCACCGCGACATATAGCTCGATGCACATGGCAACCTCACCTTGGGTGACACACGACATTGTTGACGCAACGTCCTAGGCCCACCTTTTCAGCCCTAGGAGACCACTATGCACCATGTGGTGCACAGGGCCCTATGTGTAGGGAAGTAGCTCTACAGCTCCCCTCCCCCATAAGTGGGTTATACACCACCTCAAGCCAAATAGCAGGAGAACCTCAAAGGTATTGGTTTGACATACTACTCATGACACGACCTCTGTCTGTGGCATACGAAACCCATGCAACACCAACGCCTCCGAGTCGGCATTCACGCCCACGAGCGTCTAGTTGCCACACTAGCATGTCATCTAGCTCGAGTAGCCATCTACGTCATACATATAGGTAGAACACATGCGACGCAAGACCTCATGCCTCCGCACTTGCATGTCACACTGTTAGCTCCAAGGCCTGCCTGCTTTCCTGCTAGCCAACCAACCAGCTCCAAGGCCACCATGCCTTCTTACTGGTACTCAGAGTAAAGATGCCGTCACAACATGGTGAAGCTTGAGCAGGCCGAGCGAGGCACAAAGGTGCTGATATGCGTGTCGCGAGGAGACATGATGCTTTGACATGGTAGGCCTTGGCGAGAAGGTAACCATGTACGGGAGTTCCTGTCCTCTTGGCGAGTGGTATCAAAGTTGATGGTTGGGTAGGCTGGTCTCGTTGTGATAGCGGGTGTGCTGACGGTGTGTGTCGAGCTATTCCCTCGTGACACTGTTCCCAACACTAGTCCCTCGCCCGCGACGGTAGAATGCTGCTCCTCATGTTGTCCCATTCCAACTTGTCTCTCCAACATGTTGAACCAAGCCCACTATCGTGTGTAACGCGACCAACACACATCAGCATCCGACCCTCAGCCAACGTGCACCACCGTGTCCCACGTGGCTCTCGAGTGCCTCCCTCATAGCCGACCCATGTGCACCGTGACACATAGCTCGATGCACATGGCAACCTCACCTTGGGTGACACACAACATTGCTGAAGCAACATCCTAGGCCCACATTTTCAGACGTAGGAGACCACTGTGCACCCTCTAGTGCACAGGGCCCCACGTGTAGGGAAGTAGCTCCGCAGCTCCCCTCCCCCATCTATGGGTTGCACACTACCTCAAGCCAAATAGCAGGAGAAACTCAAACGTGTTGATTTGACATACTGCCCATGGCACACGACCTCTGTCCGTGGTACACAAAACCCATGCAATAACAACGCCTCCGAGTCAGTATCCACGCCCACACGTGTCTAGTCGCCACACTAGCACGCAACCTAGCTTGAGTAGCCATCTACGCCATACATATAGGGAGAGCGCAAGCGACGCAAGGCCTCATGCCTCTACATTCGCGCGTCACACAACTAACTCCAAGGCTCGCCTGCTTTCTTGCTAGGTAACCAACCAACTCCAAAGCCGCCATGCCTTCCTGCTGGTATCTAGAGTAAAAAACGTTGTCACAACAGGGTGAAGCTTGAACAGGCCGAGCGAGGCACAAAGGTGCTGGCATAAGTGTTGCGAGGAGACACGATGCATTAATATGGTAGCAGGTGGTATCAAAGTTGATAGTTGGGTAGGCTGGCCTCATTGTTGTGGCAGCTAGGCGCCGCACGCGTGTGACATCCAGTGTCGGGCAATGCCCCTGTGACACCATTCCCAACACTAGTCCCTCCCCTGCGACAGTAGCATGCAACTCCTCATGTCGTCCCATTCCAATAGGTCTCGCCGACATACTGAACCAAGCCCACCATCGCGTATGGCTCACGTGACCATCACACATTAGCATCCGGCCCTCAGCCAACGTGCACCACAGTGTCCCACGTAGCTCTCGAGTGCCTCCCTCATAGCCGACCCATGTGCACTGCGACTCATACCTCGATGCACATGGAAACCTCACCTTGGGTGACACAGGACATTGCCGAAGCAACGTCCTTGGCCCACCTTTTCAGACCTAGGAGACCACTGTGCACCCTCTAGTGCACAGGGCCCTATGTGTAGGGAAGTAACTCCACAGCTCCCCTCCCCCATATATGGGTTAAACACTACCTCAAGCCAAATAGTAGAACCTCAAATGTATTGGTTTGACATACTGCCCATGACACATGATCTTTGTCCGTGGCATACGAAACCCATACAACTCCAATGCCTCCAAGTCAGCATCCACGCCCACATGCGCCTAGTCGCCACACTAGCACGTCACTTAGCTTGAGTAGCCATCTACGCCATACATATAGGGAGAACGCACACAACGCAAGACCTCATGCCTCCGCGCTTGCGCGTCACACAACTAGCTCCAAGGACTGCCTGCCTTTCTGCTAGGCAATCAACCAGCTCCAAGGCTGCCATGCCTTCTTGCTGGTACCCAGAGTAAAGACTCAGTCACATCCTCCCCCATTCCATAAAGTCAACGTCCTCGTTGACGCCATATCTCAAGGGAATAACCATGCCACCTCCTCCAATCTGGTAATGTCAACACCCATGCTGACACTAAAACTTGCATTAGTTCCTCGACCTCCGTCTTCACCCCATGCAAAGTCTCCGCAAATACCTAGCCCCGAGGTTTGACACCTCCCTGCTAGTTTAACTTGATCTCATACGCACCGACGAACAAGAAACACACTGATTCTTTACGCGACACCGCACCAACGCTATCCATCACCATGCCATGCACCAAGCATTTTTTACCACAACTCGCTCTAGTACCTCAACACAAAGTGTCTTCACCCAAGAGTTCACCCACCAAATTCTGCCTTTGAAACACCTTGGTACATCGGCCATGCCTTCACAACTCTGTTTCTCAAGCTCTCCTTTGGCTTAGCCTATCTACAAGGTCCTCCCATCTTCTTGCTAGTTGATCAAATGTGCATCTCTATGCACCAAGGTCGTGACCACGTCACACGAGACTCTAAACCTTCTAATAAACTCTATTGAAGTTGAACTCTGGGGATCTTTTGGAAGGCTTTCTTGTTTTAACTGCTCAGCTTGTGGGACCCCCAACTTGTGAGTGGTGATTCATCTAACATTATAAGTTGGATAGCAAGGAAAAGGCACCCATGGAGGCTAGAAGCACCATTGGATGAAACTCTCGACAGTAGGACTATCAGGTAATCGGTTAGCTTAGGAAGGGGTGATTGGAGTTGCTCTTCCTATTGGGAATAGCCTCCCTATGACTCCGTTCTCTTTGTACTTTTAATTTCTTTTCCTTCTTCGTATCTTTGATTTCTCTTTAATAATTTTTCGCTCACAAAAAAAAAAAACTGCAGAAATGTCATCAAGAAGGAAATGCAAAGGCCAAGATTAGGAGCTGTTTGCTTCCATAAGGAATTGAAAGTTCTCCACCTTATAAATCCTCCTGTTTAAACTAACTAAAAATCCTAGGCCTGCACAACTGAAAGAGAATAATACTTCATGGTTTCTGTGTAGTAAATCATCAAATCTAAGCAAACTTACAAATTGTAGGCATGTGTTGTTCCTCTGTAGTTACTCCCCTAGCTGAACTAACTACTCCTTCAGTTTTTCCTATAATTAAATCAGTTATTATTATAAATTCTGGACGTTATTGAATTCTCTTTGCATTTAATGGTAGAAGTTGTTTTAAAGTTATCTGAAATGGGGGTTACTAAAATCCTGTGTTGAATGGTAAAACTTAAATAAAAGTTCTGAAACTTACAAGAGTACGTTTTTGTGGAGGCTTGAATATTTTCTACTTTTTATGGCCATACCTTTTTTAGGGTTTGTAACTATTCCCTCTTTAATTATGTTGTTGACTTAGAAGCAGTTGTACGCATGATGTCAAATCAATGTATTGGATTCCTTTATGTAGATAGACACCAAAGTATGGCCATATATACAAATGCTTCATGTTTATTCTGAATATTGAGAGATTTTGGAATCACATTTTCTTCTCTTCAAGATCTCTAGTATATAGATAGATATGTGTTCCTTACCATTAAAGCTCGGAGCTTACTTGACCAAAAATAAGGAAGTTATAAATGCCTGTTACTGAACCTCAATAAAAATGGAGCTCACTTGACCAAAAGTAAGGAAGTTATAAATGCATGTTACTGAACCTCTCTAAAGCTTGGAGCTTGTTGTCCAAAAACGTTGCAGTCACAAGTCAATCTAAGTCATGTTGAGATTGATAATTTTGTGTGCATGTTAATAATGGAAAGCTTGAAGACAACATCTTAAGATTAATAAATGAAGAATTTTTAAAAATTTTATACTGTATTTGATATGTCAACATGATTGTAAATTTCTTCTCACAATGCTTGTGGCTAATGCAGTCACGTCTAAGAGGGAAGCTCGATTCAAATGGTTGTGCGGCAGCTTTTCTTGAAGAGCGATTAAATATGGGTCTCAATTTTATTATTTCTGCAGAGGTGAGAATGATGATGATGATTGTTCATGAATAATGATATGATGTCTGTTCATGCCACCTCTTGTTCCTATCTTTTTATAATACACCCTACATTTCAATCTCCATAGCCTTTCATTAGCACAACTTTTTTCTAAATTTTTTATCATTAAAATAAAAAGCAACAAGTTTCACCATTTTTGGTTCTCCACGCAGCCATTCATTTGGCATTTGTTGGGTGGGAGCACTGATCCATGTTATTTGGTTGTTTGCAGATTGATCACTGGAAGAAAGACTACAAATTTGGGTTTGGTATGACTGTAGGAGAGTAGATGAAGCTTATCGTCTGCCAATTTATTCAAAAAATGGGTTTATCATTTTTCCGCATGCTGCTTTTTTAATTGGCTCAGCCTTGTTTGCTTTCATGAGTTTGCTTGAACTTACAATTCTGAGCGGCTCATCGAGTTTTCTTATCGCCTATATATGATGAGGATTGAAAGGTACTCTCAGTTTTGTATTGTTTCAAGTTAATATCTATATATTTAAAGCCATGGCCTCTTGCAGTCATTGGATAATCTGGCATTTGATTCTGTTCAGAGGTGAAGTGACTAGTTTTTAATAAGGGGAATTTAAATATATGTGCCTAATTTATAGCTCGAATGCCCATATGAGCTTTCAAATTTGATCATCGACAAAAATTGCTCCAATAAACTATTTGGTGTCAAAGCAGTTGTGGGGCTGTGTTCTTGCTATTCCCTCCCCCCCGTCTTCTAGGTATCGTCTGATAGTGTAAAATATTCGAGTTCGATGATCTCATGATGAAATGCCTTTTATTTGTAGCTTCTTGGTGACACCTGCCATATTTATTTTCTTTATTCATTTAATGCTTTGGTGGTTGGAAATTTATTGCATGTTTTTGATAGATTTAGCTGTCCCAAACTATTGGCAATCGGTGGTCTGAAGCTTATAAACGGTCCGTTTGGTGCCTGAAACGATACATATTTGAACAGTTCATGTAGGGTAACTGAACCTTCCTACTATAGATGGGAAAGTTTCACTGATTGAGTACAAGTGGCACTATTTTTCATCAAAGTGTGCCACATGATGCAAAAGATATGATGTAAAGATCTGGTGGGTCGAAGATTGCATTAATATAACGTCCATCATGACCATTTTTAGGGGCTTGGATCGCTTTGAATTACATCACGTGGATATCTTTTCGGTACAATCTTTGACCAACTAGATGTTTACATTTGGGTCCTTTGCATCAAGTAGCACACTTTAATGAGAAGATGTGTTACGTCTCATCATGACTATCACGACCCTTCTCACTTTGCATCACACAATGGAGATAATTTTGGGATGCAATCTTCGGCCAACCAGATGATTACATTGGGTTCTTTGCATCAAGTGGCACACTTTGATGAGAAGATGTGTCACATGTACCCATCAAGTGATCCATTCCAATCTAGATTGGGAACGTGTTGGTTATGCTCCTTATTTGAATGTCATCCGAAGCCGCTAATCCATACGCAAAGGCTTTTCTATCATGGGATACATGGAGTGCTTTGACCCTACAAACCTTGACGGTGATTCAAGCTTCCAGATCAGCAGGTGGCTTCATAAATTTTTATCCTTCTACATAGTTTAAAATTTTAAAAATTGTACTTTTTTTATATTTACGCGATGTGAAGCAACATCTAGGGCGTCTGATTTGAAGGCCACAATATAAAGATCAATGGTGCGAATTCATATTTTAATAATTATTTTTTTGTGCATATCTCATCAACCTCGCGCAGGTTTGCACTGGAACCAGATCTTTGCGTTGGGTGTCCTGTAGCATCGAAATCGTTTGAATGTACGGCCCAATCATGCATAGTCTCAAGCAGTGGGACCATAATTCGAAGTCTTTTTGAAAAAGTCGCGAATTTTTGAAAAAAATGAATAAAATTTGAATTATTGGGAATTTCTTGATAAAATCCAAATAATTTGCGAATTTTATGTGAATTAAAGGACTTTTTCCTGAATTATTCCTTATTTTGGTCTCAAACTTTTTATTATTTATTATTTTTTAGTTAATATATATTTTATTTTTTATTTTTCCCAATTTTTCTTGAATTTTGCCGAATTTTTCTCAAGCCAATTTATTCTCAAACCCCGACTTGGTCACTATGGTCCCAAGCCTCTCTCTTTCTCTCCCTAGTGGGCTAGGGCCAGGTTTGGGCTTTCGAATATTACTTTTTTTTTTTGTTCTTATGCAATAAAAATATAGTAAATGCCTATTACTAGATAATTTTAAATATAAATTGTAATACAAAATATGAAAGAGGATGAAAATGATCAAATTAACATTCTATCTATCTATTAATAATGATCTACATGATTTAGAAAGGAAGATATATATATAGGAAAATGATTATACGACTTGCGTTATGGGATATAAACCTATAACTTAAGCCCATATTGGCTGCATGTCACATCAGTGAGCTTTGAGAAGTCAACTGAAGTGATAACTAGCCAATAGGAGCTCGAGTCATGAGATAATGCCCCATCATTCTCCTCTCTTTAACTCTTCTGCTCGAGGGAAGGTTGGCTTAACCTACACCCTCCTTCCCTTAAACTACACACACATTCTCTTCTCTGGTTTAGTCTACCATAAATTTCCCTAAATAACTTTGTTTCCATCTTCGCTTTTATATTTTTTATTTCTCGCCTAAAAATGACTTCTTTCGTTAGCCATGCCGCCTCCCAACCGCCGGCAACTGTCGGAGTTTTCCCTCCTTCGTATGTTAAGGAAAGCGAGAGTAAAATCAAAGAGAAAATCGAACCGGTTGATTGGTTGAATCTTCCATGTCCCATTCCTTACGAAGAAATCCAACGGGAAGCGTTGAGTAAGCTCTGATTCTTTTACGTTTATTTTTTTCGGTTCAATTTACTTTTTGTTTTGTTTTTAATCTAGGTCTAGTTTCTTACAATATATATATATATATATATATATATATATATATATATATATAATTTTGGATGCATATATGTTATTATTATGATGATCATGTTGAACTTATTACTTTTATTTTTATGTTTCTCGATTGGTTTAGGTATTAGATTTTTCATCCCCCCCCCCAAAAAACAAAAAATAAATAAATCAATCGGGATTGTAAGCACGTATTAAAACCATTACAAAACCCTCATTTTGATCCTTTTTAGTGTTCATTGAACGAACCCTCTTAGGATCATGTGTAACTAGACATATGATTTATTAAAAATAAATTAAATTTTTTTTTTTTTGTAGTCAAAGCTTATGTACTGCATCACACATTCTGGTGCATTGAATTTTTTCCCCTTTAATCACATTTTGTATGGTAGATATACATAAAATCATGTCCAAATTTGTTGGGTGGCCTCTTACCGTCCTCGGGCAAGTTGTCGTAATATTTGATCCTTTATATGGGTCCCACGTGGACCCCGACTGATTCAAATTCATGGTATCCCTGGGCCTCTCTCTCTCTCTCTCTCTCTCTCTCTCTCTATATATATATATATATATATATATATAGCGGGTGATGGGAATAAATCTCACGTGTCCCACAACAAACTGGTTACGCAGTTTCAACCAACCGATCAATTGGTCGCTAATGGTTCTGATCATTCGACCGAAAGCTTTTCTACGCTGCGAGGATTACAAAATCGTATCCAAAGAATTCAGATGAACACAATATAACCATTATTGGACAGTGATGAAGAGCGCTATCAATTTCCATGCCGCTAAGCATACATAGCGTGCCAAGTCATACACGTATAAGGTATAAGGTATACGGTATACAGAGACCATATATTTTGCACCTACAAGCAGAAACCCTGCCAAAACCCTGAAGTTGAACCGGAGTCACTCTCCTCTCTTTAACTCTTCCGCTCGAGGGAAGGTTGGCTTAACCTACACCCTCCTTCCCTTAAACTACACCCACCTTCTCTTCTCTGGTTTAGTCTACCCTAAATTTCCCTAAATAGCTTTGTCTCCATCTTTCTTCTTATATTTTTCATTTCTCGCCTAAAAATAACTTCTTCCGTTAGCCATGCCGCCTCCCAACCGGCGGCTACTGTAGGAGTTTTCCCTCCTTTGTATGTTAAGGAAAGCGAGAGCAAAATCAAAGAGAAATTCGAACCCGTAAATTGGTTGAATCTTCCATGTCCCATTCCTTACGAAGAAATCCAACGGGAAGCGTTGAGTAAGCACTGATTCTTTCACGTTTATTTTTTACGGTTCAATTTACTTTTATTCAATTACGTTTTTTTTTTTTTTTTCATTTACTTTTTGTTTTATTCCATTTACTTTTTTGTTTTTCATTCCCCCCCCCCCCTCCCCCCCCCAAAAAAAAAAACAAAAAATAAATAAATAAATCTGGATTGTAAGCACGTATTAAAACCATTACAAAACCCTCATTTTGATCCTTTTGAGTATTCATTGAACGAACCCTCTTAGGATCATGTGTAACTTGACATATGATTTATTAAAAATAAATTAATTTTTTTTTTTTGGTAGTCAAAGCTTATGTACTGCATCACACATTCGGGTGCATTGAAGTTTTTCCCCTTTGATCACATTTTGTACGGTAGATATACATAAAATCATGTCCAAATTTGTTGGGTGGCCTCTTACCATCCTCAGGCAAGTTGCCGTAATATTTCATCCTTTATATGGGTCCCACCTAGACCCCGACTGATTCAAATGAATGGTATCCCTGGGCCTCTCTCTCTCTCTCTCTCTCTCTCTATATATATATATATAGCAGGTGATGGGAATAAATTTCACGTGTCCCTCAGCAAACTGGTTACGCAGTTTCAACCAACCGATCAACTGGTCGCTAATGGTTCTGATCATTCGACCGAAAGCTTTTCTACGCTGCGAGGATTACAAAATCGTATCCAAAGAATTCAGATGAACACAATGTAACCATTATTGGACAGTGATGAAGAGCGCTATCAATTTCCATGCCGCTAAACATACATAGAGCGGCAAGTCATACACGTATAAGGTATACGGTATACACAGACCGTATATTTTGCACTTACAAGCAAAAACCCTGCCAAAACCCTAAAGTTGAACCAGAGTCACTCTCCACTCTTTAACTCTTCCGCTCGAGGGAAGGTTGGCTTAACCTACACCCTCCTTCCCTTAAACTACACCCACCTTCTTTTCTCTGGTTTAGTCTACCCTAAATTTCCCTAAATAGCTTTGTCTCCATCTTTCCTCTTATATTTTACATTTCTCGCCTAAAAATAACTTCTTCCGTTAGCCATGCCGCCTCCCAACCGTCGGCTATTGCCGGAGTTTTCCCTCCTTCGTATGTTAAGGAAAGCGAGAGCAAAATCAAAGAGAAAATCGAACCCGTTGATTGGTTGAATCATCCATGTCCCATTCCTTACAAAGAAATCCAACGGGAAGCGTTGAGTAAGCACTGATTTTTTCACATTTATTTTTTTGGTTCAATTTACTTTTATTCAATTACGATTTTTTTTTTTGGTTCAATTTACTTTTTGTTTTGTTTTTAATCTAGGTCTAATTTCTTACAATATATATATATATATATATATATATATATATATATAATTTTGGATGCATATATGTTATTATTATGATGATCATGTTGAACTTATTATTTTTACTTTTATGTTTCTCGATTGGTTTAGGTATTTGATTTTTCATTTCCCCCCCAAAAAACAAAAAATAAATAAATAAATCTGGATTGTAAGCACGTATTAAAACCATTACAAAACCCTCATTTTGATCCTTTTGAGTGTTCATTGAACGGACCCTCTTAAGATCATGTATAACTTGACATATGATTTATTAAAAATAAATTAAATTTTTTTTTTTGGTAGTCAAAGCTTATGTACTGCATCACACATTCAGGTGCATTGAAGTTTTTCCCCTTTGATCACATTTTGTACGGTAGATATACATAAAATCATGTCCAAATTTGTTGGGTGGCCTCTTACCATCCTCAGGCAAGTTGCCGTAATATTTCATCCTTTATATGGGTCCCACCTGGACCCCGACTGATTCAAATGAATGGTATCCCTGGGCCTCTCTCTCTCTCTCTCTCTCTCTCTCTCTATATATATATATATAGCAGGTGATGGGAATAAATTTCACGTGTCCCTCAGCAAACTGGTTACGCAGTTTCAACCAACCGATCAACTGGTCGCTAATGGTTCTGATCATTCGACCGAAAGCTTTTCTACGCTGCGAGGATTACAAAATCGTATCCAAAGAATTCAGATGAACACAATGTAACCATTATTGGACAGTGATGAAGAGCGCTATCAATTTCCATGCCGCTAAACATACATAGAGCGGCAAGTCATACACGTATAAGGTATACGGTATACACAGACCGTATATTTTGCACTTACAAGCAGAAACCCTGCCAAAACCCTAAAGTTGAACCAGAGTCACTCTCCTCTCTTTAACTCTTCCGCTCGAGGGAAGGTTGGCTTAACCTACACCCTCCTTCCCTTCAACTACACCCACCTTCTTTTCTCTGGTTTAGTCTACCCTAAATTTCCCTAAATAGCTTTGTCTCCATCTTTCCTCTTATATTTTACATTTCTCGCCTAAAAATAACTTCTTCCATTAGCCATGCCGCCTCCCAACCGTCAGCTATTGCCGGAGTTTTCCCTCCTTCGTATGTTAAGGAAAGCGAGAGCAAAATCAAAGAGAAAATCGAACCCGTTGATTGGTTGAATCATCCATGTCCCATTCCTTACAAAGAAATCCAACGGGAAGCGTTGAGTAAGCACTGATTTTTTCCCATTTATTTTTTTGGTTCAATTTACTTTTATTCAATTACGATTTTTTTTTTTGGTTCAATTTACTTTTTGTTTTGTTTTTAATCTAGGTCTAATTTCTTACAATATATATATATATATATATATATATAATTTTGGATGCATATATGTTATTATTATGATGATCATGTTGAACTTATTATTTTTACTTTTATGCTTCTCGATTGGTTTAGGTATTTGATTTTTCATTCCCCCCCCCCCCCCCCCCGCAAAAACAAAAAATAAATAAATAAATCTGGATTGTAAGCACGTATTAAAACCATTACAAAACCCTCATTTTGATCCTTTTGAGTGTTCATTGAACGGACCCTCTTAGGATCAGGTGTAACTTGACATATGATTTATTAAAAATAAATTAAATTTTTTTTTTTGGTAGTCAAAGCTTATGTACTGCATCACACATTCGGGTGCATTGAATTTTTCTCCCTTTGATCACATTTTGTACGGTAGATATCCATAAAATCATGTCCAAATTTGTTGGGTGGCCTCTTACCATCCTCGGGCAAGTTGCCGTAATATTTGATCTTTTATATGGGTCCCACGTGGACCCCGACTGATTCAAATAAATGGTATCCCTGGGCCTCTCTCTCTCCCTCTCTCTCTCTCTCTCTCTCTCTCTCTATATATATATATATATATATAGTGGGTGATGGGAATAAATCTCACGTACAGCAAACTGGTTACGCAGTTTCAACCAACCGATCAACTGGTCGCTAATGGTTCTGATCATTTGACCGAAAGCTTTTCTACGCTGCGAGGATTACAAAATCGTATCCAAAGAATTCAGATGAACACAATGTAACCATTATTGGACAGTGATGAAGAGCGCTATCAATTTCCATGCCGCTAAGCATACATAGCGTGGCAAGTCATACAAGTATAAGGTATAAGGTATACAGTATACACAGACCGTATATTTTACACTTACAAGCAGAAACCCTGTCAAAACCCTGAAGTTGAACCGGAGTCACTCTCCTCTCTTTAACTCTTCCGCTCGAGGGAAGGTTGCCTTAACCTACACCCTCCTTCCCTTAAACTACACCCACCTTCTCTTCTCGGGTTTAGCGTACCCTAAATTAAATAGCTTTGTCTCCATCTTTGCTCTTATATTTTACATTTCTCGCCGAAAAATAACTTCTTCCGTTAGCCATGCCGCCTTCCAACCGGTGGCTACTGTCGGAGTTTCCCTCCTTTGTATGTTAAGGAAAGCGAGAGCAAAATCAAAGAGAAAATCGAACCGGTTGATTAGTTGAATCTTCCATGTCCCATTCCTTACGAAGAAATCCAACGGGAAGAGTTGAGTAAGCTCTTATTCTTTTACGTTTATTTTTTTCGGTTCAATTTACTTTTTATTTTGTTTTTAATCTAGGTCTAGTTTCTTACAATATATATATATATATATATATATATATATATATATATATATATATATAATTTTGGATGCATATATGTTATTAATATGGTGATCATGTCGAACTTATTATTTTTATTTTTATGTTTCTCGATTGGTTTAGGTATTTGATTTTTCATTCCACCCCCCAAAAAGAAAAAATAAATAAATCAATCTAGATTCTAAGCACGTATTAAAACCATTATAAAACCCTCATTTTGATCATTTTGAGTGTTCATTGAACGAACCCTCTTAGGATCATGTGTAACTTGACATATGATTTATTAAAAATAAATTAAATTTTTATTTTTGGTAGTCAAAGCTTATGTACTGCATCACACATTCGGGTGAATTGAATTTTTTCTTCTTTGATCACAATTTGTACGGTAGATATACGTAAAATCATGTCCAAATTTGTTGGGTGGCCTCTTACCGTCCTCGGGGAAGTTGTCGTACTATTTGATCCTTTATATGGGTCCCACGTGGACCCCGACTGATTGAAATTCATGGTATCCCTGGGCCTCTCTCTCTCTCTCTCTCTCTCTCTCTCTATATATATATATATATAGCGGGTGATGAGAATAAATCTCACGTGTCCCACAGCAAACTGGTTACGTAGTTTCAACCAACCGATCAACTGGTCGCTAATGGTTCTGATCATTCGACCGAAAGCTTTTCTACGTTGCGAGGATTACAAAATCGTATACAAAGAATTCAGATGAACACAATGTAACCATTATTGGACAGTGATGAAGAGCGCTATCAATTTCCATCCCGCTAATCATATATAGAGTGGCAAGTCATACACGTATAAAATATAAGGTATACGGTATATACAGACCGTATATTTTGCACCTACAAGCAAAAACCCTGCCAAAACCCTAAAGTTGAACCGGAGTCACTCTCCACTCTTTAACTCTTCCGCTCGAGGGAAGGTTGGCTTAATCTACACCCTCCTTCCCTTAAACTACACCCACCTTCTCTTCTCTGGTTTAGTCTACCCTAAATTTCCCTAAATAGCTTTGTCTCCATCTTTGCTCTTACATTTTTCATTTCTCGCCTAAAAATGACTTATTCCGTTAGCCATGCCCCCACCCAACCAGCGGCTACTGTCGGAGTTTTCCCTCCTTCGTATGTTAAGGAAAGCGAGAGCAAAATCAAAGAGAAAATCGAACCCGTTGATTGCTTGAATCTTCCATGTCCCATTCCTTACAAAGAAATCCAACGGGAAGCGTTGAGTAAGCACTGATTCTTTCACGTTTATTTTTTTCGGTTCAATTTCCTTTTATTCAATTACGTTTTTTTTTTTTGGGTTCAATTTACTTTTTGTTTTATTTTTAATGTAGGTCTAGTATATATATATATAAAATTTTGGATGCATATACGTTATTATTATGATGATCATGTTGAACTTGTTATTTTTATTTTTATGTTTCACGATTGGTTTAGGTATTTGATTTTTCATTCCCCCCCACAAAAATAAAAAATAAATAAATCAATCTGGATTGTAAGCACGTATTAAAACCATTACAAAACCCTCATTTTGATCCTTTTGAGTGTTCATTGAACGAACCCACTTAGGATCATGTGTAACTTGACATATGAGTTATTAAAAATAAATTATTATTTTTTTTTGGTAGTCAAAGCTTATGTACTGCATCACACATTCGGGTGCATTGAATTTTTTCCCCTTTGATCACATTTTGTACGGTAGATATACATAAAATCATGTCCAAATTTGTTGGGTGGCCTCTTGATCGGTTTTAAAGTGTACCCTTGCAAGTGCACAAGTTCGATTGTAGCACGGTGAAATTAAGGGTGTCGAACCCACAGGGAAGCGCAAAATTAGATTAATTTTAAAGAGATTTCAAAGACCCAAGGAAGTACCAAGGGTGAGAGATTTCATTGTCAAGATTTACCACTACACAATGCAATAATCAAAAGAACTAAATCAAGCTATGCACGGATGAACTATGATTAAGAAATTAACAATGATGAAATGATCAAGGAGTTGCTAACCCTAGATTTATAACTTTTCTACAATCAACCACACAATTTCATGTTAAATCATTATACCATCATTTAACTACAAGAAAAACGAATCGATGAAAATGCAATTATTGATTCGGCATACCCTATCCGAACACTATGACGCATCCAATCACGGCATGCATCATGCGAAAGGCATAGCGTATCTCAAATTCGAAATCACAACCGTAAGAATCAATCGCACGGCATCCTATATCGATCTACAAGATCGATCTAGGTGAAATAATTCGTTTATTGTCGCCGATCACACGGTCGACGGCTATAAACGAGTATTCGATGATAACACAATGAAGCACACACTAAAAGCCATACGATTCAATAATTCTAACAAGAAATTGTAAGCTTAAAAGTAAGTTAGTTACTCATCTAGGGGTCGCTTCCTCCTTGAACGAGAGGTTCAGCCGCTTATCCTTGATCAACACGCACAATGTAAATCGAAAGCCATCACAAAAATTGCTCTTTTATTTATCAACCGCTTGATCTTTTTTTGGAGAAGATCACAACCTTACACAGCTTTTTATCTAAATACAAAACTAAAAATAACAAAGAAAAAAAATTGCTAAAGGCCCTAAGAAAGTCTACCGAGCAAAACACCCCCGAACCCTAAACATCCTGTTGTTTAAATAGGGCCCGGGCTAAAATTATTCCATATCCAAATCAATAGATTGAATTTTGAAATCAATCGATTGAATTTTGAATTTAATCG
Source organism: Chloranthus sessilifolius (assembly GCA_021018995.1). Classification (NCBI taxonomy): domain Eukaryota; kingdom Viridiplantae; phylum Streptophyta; class Magnoliopsida; order Chloranthales; family Chloranthaceae; genus Chloranthus; species Chloranthus sessilifolius. Next base: position 48,888,989 of record CM037584.1, on the reverse strand, counting down.
ATTGAATTCAAAATTCGAATTTTGGAGGCTCATTTGCATTCCCAAAATCAATCTATTGAATTTAAGGAATTCAATCGATTGATTTTCGAAAATCAATCTATTGAATTCCAAATTCAATCTATTGATTTTGGAAATCAATCTATTGAATTCCAAATTCAATCTATTGATTTTGGTGGCTCATTTGCATTCCCAAAATCAATCTATTGATTTTGGTGGCTCATTTGCATTCCCGAAATCAATCTATTGATTTTTGGAAATCAATCTATTGATTTTTGGGCAACTTTTTAAACTCAATCGATTGAGTTTCAAATCTCAATCGATTGAAATGGGCATGTGACATATTTAACTCTCGAAACTGTGGCTAGACCAATCTGTCTTTTTCACGGATTTCAGTGCTTCCGCTGGTTCCATGGTTCAAAGTTCATATAGTCTCTTAATTTTATTCACTTAAGCTCTTTCAACATCCCACGGTCCGTAACACCTGAAACCACTAAAACTATACAACAGCCGTTAGAATGCCTTCATTGGATAGCTAAATGTTAGTATTTAGGGTGCGAAAAATAGTCATATTTCGACACAGATCACCTCTTACCGTCTTTGGGCAAGTTGCCATAATATTTTATCTTTTATATGGGTCCCACGTGGACCCCGACTGATTCAAATGAATGGTATCCCTGGGCCTCTCTCTCTCTCTATATATATATATATATAGCAGGTGATGGGAATAAATCTCACGTGTCCCACAGCAAACTGGTTACGCAGTTTCAACCAACCGATCAACTGGTCGCTAATGGTTCTGATCATTCGACCGAAAGGTTTTCTACGCTATGAGGATTACAAAATCGTATACAAAGAATTCAGATGAACACAATGTAACCATTATTGGACAATGATGAAGTGCGCTATCAATTTCCATGCCGCTAAGCATACATAGAGTGGTAAGTCATACACGTATAAGGTATAAGGTATACGGTATACACAGACCGTTTATTTTGCACTTACAAGCAGAAACCCTGTCAAAACCCTGAAGTTGAACCGGAGTCACTCTCCTCTCTTTAACTCTTCCGCTCGTGGGAAGGTTGGCTTAACCTACACCCGCCTTCCCATAAACTACACCCACCTTCTCTTCTCTGGTTTAGTGTACCCTAAATTTCTCTAAATAGCTTTGTCTCCATCTTTGCTCTTATATTTTACATTTCTCGCCTAAAAATGACTTCTTCCCATAGCCATGCCGCCTCCCCACTAACGGCTACTGTCGGAGTTTTCCCTCTTTCGTATGTTAACGAAAGCGAGAGCAAAATCAAAGAAAAAATCGAACCCGTTGATTGGTTGAATCTTCCATATCCCATTCCTTACGAAGAAATCCAACGGGAAGCGTTGAGTAAGGTCTGATTCTTTTACGTTTATTTTTTTCGTTTCAATTTACTTTTGGTTTTGTTTTTAATCTAGGTCTAGTTTCTTACAATATATATATATATATATATATATATATATATATATATATATATAAAATTTTGGATGCATATATGTTATAGTTATGATGATCATGTTGAACTTATTATTTTTATTTTTATGTTTCTCGATTTGTTTTGGTATTTGATTTTTCATTCCTCCCCCCCCCCCCCCCCCCTCCCCCCAAAAAACAAAAAATAAATAAATCAATCTGGATTGTAAGCACGTATTAAAACCATTACAAAACCCTCATTTTGATCCTTTTGAGTGTTCATTGAACGAACCCTCTTAGGATCATGTGTAACTTGACATATGAGTTATTAAAAATAAATTAAATTTTTTTTTTTGGTAGTCAAAGCTTATGTACTGCATCACACATTCGGGTGCATTGAATTTTTTCTACTTTGATCACATTTTGTACGGTAGATATACATAAAATCATATCCAAATTTGTTTGGTGGCCTCTTACCATCCTCGGGCAAATTGCCGTAATATTTGATCCTTTATATGGGTCCCACGTGGACCCCGACTGATTCAAATGAATGGTATCCCTGGGCCTCTCTCTCTCTCTCTCTCTCTCTCTCTCTCTCTCTATATATATATATATATATTTATATAGCGGGTGATGGGAATAAATCTCACGTGTCCCACAGCAAACTGGTTACGCAGTTTCAACCAACCGATCAACTGGTCGTTAATGGTTCTGATCATTCGACCGAAAGCTTTTCTACGCTGCGAGGATTACAAAATCGTATCCAAAGAATTCAAATGAACACAATGTAACCATTATTGGACAGTGATGAAGAGCGCTATCAATTTCCATGCCGCTAAGCATACATAGAGTGGCAAGTCATACATGTATAAGGTATAAGGTGTACGGTATACACAGACCGTATATTTTGCACTTACAAGCATAAACCCTGTCAAAACCCTGAAGTTGAATCGGAGTCGCTCTCCTCTCTTTAACTCTTCCGCTCGAGGGAAGGTTGGCTTAACCTTCACCCTCCTTTTCTTAAACTACACCCACCTTCTCTTCTCTGGTTTAGTCTACCCTAAATTTCCCTAAATAGCTTTGTCTCCATCTTTGCTCTTATATGTTACATTTCTCACCAAAAAATGACCTATTCCATTAGCCATGCCTCCTCTCAACCGGCGGCTACTGCCAGAGTTTTCCCTCATTTGTATGTTAAGGAAAGCGAGAATAAAATCAAAGAGAAAATCGAACCCGTTGATTGGTTGAATCTTCCATGTCCCATTCCTTACGAAGAAATCCAACGGGAAGCGTTGAGTAAGCACTGATTCTTTCACGTTTATTTTTTTCGGTTCAATTTACTTTTATTCAATTATGTTTTTTTTTTGGTTCAATTTACTTTTTGTTTTGTTTTTAATCTAGGTCTAGTTTCTTACAATATATATATATCATTTTGGATGCATATATGTTATTATTATGATGATCATGTTGAAATTATTATTTTTATTTTTATGTTTCTAGATTGGTTTAGGTAATTGATTTGTCATTCCCCCCCCCCCCGAAAACAAAAAATAAATAAACCAATCTGGATCGTAAGCACGTATTAAAACCATTACAAAACCCTCATTTTGATCCTTTTGAGTGTTCATTGAACGAACCCTCTTAGGATCATGTGTAACTTGACATATGATTTATTAAAAATAAATTAAAATTTTTTTTTTGGTAGTCAAAGCTTATGTACTGCATTACACATTCGGGTGCATTGAATTTTTTACCCTTTGATCACATTTTGTACGGTAGATATATATATAAAATCATGTCCAAATTTGTTGGGTGGCCTCTTACCGTCCTCGGGCAAGTTGCCGTAATATTTGATCCTTTATATGGGTCCCACGTGGACCCCGACTGATTCAAATGAATGGTATCCCTGGGCCTCTCTCTCTCTCTCTCTCTCTCTCTCTATATATATATATATATATAGCGGGTGATGGGAATAAATCTCACGTGTCCCGCAGCAAACTGGTTACGCAGTTTCAACCAACCGATCAACTGGTCGCTAATGGTTCTGATCATTCGACCGAAAGCTTTTCTACGCTGCGAGGATTACAAAATCGTATACAAAGAATTCATATGAACACAATATAACCATTATTGGACAGTGATGAAGAGCGCTATCGATTTCCATGCCGCTAAGCATACATAGAGTGGCAAGTCATAGATGTATAATGCGACAACCCAGATTTTTCAACCTAAAATTTTGAGACACATTTTTTTTTTCTCAACTTATACCAAATACCAAAAGGGAAAACCCGGATCTCCAGACTGTAGATCACAATCTGATACAGAATACTTGACACATTCATATGTATACGGAAATCAAAGCAAAGTTATATATATGTCATAGATAAAAACTCCAGTTCTAATACCTAATATGTACAAGACCAAAGAAACACCAGTGATGACCAACCATCACCAAAATGTCGTATACCATGCATGTATAATAGCACGAATGCACCAAGTTTATACTTACCAAAATCCACAATGCACTAAATCTACGATCTTGAAATAAAGTACAATTCCTTATGCGAAAGCTCCTTTTCTTCAAGTATGTAGTCTGGTCTTTCTCAAACCTACACCTGTGAAGTATAGTCGGGGTGAGCTAACATCTAAGCTCAGTGGAGAAAACTAATACCAATATACATCTCATCACATGCATAGATTCAAAGACAAGATCAAAACATTTTCTTATCAAAACTAATACTGATTTCAAAGGCATTTCTTATCAAACTAAAATTTAGTTCAAAGGCATTTTCTTATCAAAACTGAAACTGAGTTCAAAGCCATTCTCTTATCAAAATTGAAACTGAGTTCAAAGGCATTTTCTTATCAAAATTCAAAACTAATTCCAAAAGCCAACTAATTTAAGGACATTTCCTTATAAACATCAAAACTGATTTCAAGACATTTTCTTATAAAAATCGAAACTAATCTCTTATCAAAAGCACATTTCTTATCTTTAATTTACTGAGTTCGATTTACACTCACTCACATGTATTACTTGTTCTTACTTTACTTACTTATATCTCTTACACATTCCTTCTTGGCTTACATATCTTACACATTCATTCTTAGCTTACACAATTCGATTCACGGATATTCCGTCATGCCGGTTCGATTCACAGAGACTGTTGTGCCAGCTCGATTCGCACACACTTACTTGTCTTACTTACACATTGTCACATAGTTTACACATTTCGATTCACGGATATCCCGCCGTGCCGATTCGATTCACGGAGACTGCCGTGCCAGTTCGATTCACGGTTAGCCGCCGTGTCGGTTCGATTCACGGATATCCCGTCGTGCCGATTCGATTCATGGGTTTAACCGCCATGCCGGTTCGATTCACGGATATCCCGCCGTGCCGGTTCGATTCATGGGTTTAACCGCCATGCCGGTTCGATTCACGGTTAGCCGCCGTGTCGATTCGATTCCGCTCTAGCGGCCCACAAGGTACCATATAATCCGCCCATAGCGGTCCACACATGCACATATAATCCGCTCATAGCGGTCCACAATGTCATATAATCCGCCCATAGCAGTCCACAACACACTTATAATCCGCCCATAGCGGTCCACATTATGACAAGGCTTACACATTCGATTTACTTACATAGCTTATATATTCAGTTTTTTCTTACATGACTTTCAGGTTCATATACATATTCAATTGTCCAATGCATTCAAAAACTCAGACAAAAACAAATTCTCCATGATCAAAAGCATTTCGAAAATATAAATGTAAATAGATTCAGCAAACATCAAATTTCCATTTCTAAAAGCATAGATTCAAAGTTCTTCATGACATTTGGAGTTCAAAAGTCAAAGCTCAAAAATCATATTCAAAACTGACAGAATTTGGAATTTTAAATTTCAAATCAGATTTCATTCGATTATATCAAGCATCTATGAAATCAAATAAAAATGCAATCGTGTATTGGAATTTCCCCACCTTAGCCTTGAAGTCGCGCTAAGCCAAGCTAAGCTCTATCGATGGATTTCCACCTCAATCTACATCACAAGCATATGATGATGTATCAAGGATCAATTCCAATAACTAATAACTTAAACCTATATAAGTGTTTTCTCAAAATGAAGCGGAAATGGACAAGTTTGTGCTACCCTAGAGTTTGATGTAACTTTCCTCTAAAATTTTGACCCTTAAAACTTTGGATTCAAGAGTTGGTTAAATCACAAAAATTGTAGATATCGATGTTCTCTTTCCAACGCCTTAAGAATCATGTGATTTCGAGTTCGGGATAGAAAGTTACAATAAAAATACCGAAGCCGTTTTGGCATTCAGTGAAAGCATGCTAACTCGAAACTTAGCCCAACTTCTCACTCAATTTGAACCTTTAAAATGATTGATTCATAAGTTTGTCAAATCATAAAAGTTATAAATCTTTCTATCTTCTTTCCAACACCATAAGAATTACATCAATCGGAGTTTGGGGTAAAAAGTTACGGCTAAAATACTAAAATAGTATCAGTGAGCCTAGTCAAAATAGTTCGAACGATTTAAAATCGATCGAACGGTTTCTAATTTCGTTTGAACGATTTTCAAACCGATTGAACGGTTTCTAATCCAATTAGAAACCTTCAGATTTCACTCTTGACGAAATCGTTCGATCGATTTCTAATTTCGATCGAGCGGTTTCGTCAGATTTCACTCTTAATGAAATCGTTCAATCGATTTCTAATTTCGATTGAACAGTTTCGTCAGATTTCACCCAAAATCGGGTTCTAACTTCTCAACCCATTTTCCTTTCAAATCTCATCTTTCTTCTTCAAATTTCTCACCCATAAACCTAAATCAAACACAAATCAAACTAACTCAACTTTAAATCATAATTTATCAAAAATTTCATACCTTAAATTGATCAATCTCTTGATCCATGAGCTCACGCCCAAGCTAGGGTTCCCGAGTCAAAAGAGGGCTTTCTCAAGCCATTTGATCGCAATCGCGCCCAATCGGCATTCCCTTGCGGTGATTGATCAAAGAAGAAGAAAACAAGAGAAAAATCGACCGAAACCTAAGGGCTTGCTCCTTCCTCTTCCCTTTCTCTCTCTAAGATCTCTAAAAAGCCCAAAACCTCTAAATTTTGCAACCGGTTGTAGCTTCTAAAGGAAGCTTTTGACTTTTTATAAAAAGGGGATGGTTCCTATGTAAAGCACATACACTTATCCTTGGGCATTAGTTCTTATTCAAAGAACTAGATTTTAAGTGAAACGGATATATTTATTTAGGGTGTTATCTACAATAAAATGATCTTTTAATTCGGTGTTGGGCCTGTCCACTCCAAACCACTTATCAATCGGGTTCGGTGTAGAGCTAATACACCGAAGCTTGGTGTACACGACCATCTAATAACCCACATATAATCTAAATCAGTCTTTTTCAATTAAGACCTAGCCCAAACTAATTTATTTAATTAATTTCACAATGTCGGGTATGTGACCAGTCAGGCACGTACACCGAGGCGTATTGTTCAAAGGTTAAAATTTTCGGGATGTTACATTCTTCCCACCTAAAAAAATTTTCGTACTCGAAAATTGATATGCCCCCATCGAAAATGTATAAATATCTCACAGGTCTAAGCAAACATAGTAGATTCTCCTCAAGAGTCTATGACTCAACGTCAACAAAAAATAATTAGGGTCATTACATTCTCCCCTCCTTGAAGGAATTTTCGTCCTCGAAAATTTATAGGACGTAGGTGGCTGCAAATACACACCACCCACCTAGGGAGTATGCCTACTGTTAGTGATTTTAAGACTGACGGTTCACCAAAATGGCCATATGAAATTCGGCACATTAATACACGTAAATGCGCGAACCCCTAACAAGATGTCCACAACTAAGTAGAACACTTTGATAACGATCTACCAAATGATCCAAAATTATAGGTGCGACATGAGATACCTACTAGTAAACTGAACATTTAGTCGCAACGAAGTTATCCCTTGTTTAAAAACTCAACCACAAAAATATTTACCACCATCTTTACCACAGTAGTGACCACCATACTATAGATCTATAATTATTGCAATCATGACACTCACAACTATGTCGATGATTATCCCTGCAACAGATTTATCAATCACTATTTGAATTACGTTTTATCCTGCACACAGAAATGTTTATGCTATATCTCCTCCACTATCTTAGCATATGTAGGTATACTAGATTATCAATCAATTACGACTATCATTGACCTCAATGACTAGTCGAATTCATTCACCCTGCAATAGAAAGGCACATGGATAGTAATGTATCCACCACTAAACCTATACAAAATCCTCTACTATCAAAATGATATAAAAACCAAGGCATGGCAACCATGACATCATTCATTACGAGTGAACCTTCAAAGTAAGCTCTCAAAATCACGTCGAATTCTTTTAAAAAATTATTTAAAAAACTTAACCATCAAGAAGACCCACCATCTAAAATATAATATTACCACATAACAGAGCTAGGGTGTGTCAGAGTCACAAAAAGATGCAATATATAGGTCAAAGTACTTCACCATGACTAGGTTTAGATCAGAAGTTAGCTATCATGACCCTTGAGCAGATGCCTATGCCGTGTTCTCCTTATTAGCTTTGGGGCATTTCTTTATCCGATGTCCTGTTCGTCCACACTTGAAGCAAGCGCCTGTGACCCACCAACACTCCTCTGTCCTGTGTGGTCCCCCACATCGCGAGCATGGCTCTACCTGTGTGGCAGGAGCAGTGTGCGATGTTTGCTGCACTATCGATGTTCTAGCCCGAGGAAGGTTCGGAGTAGGCTGATGAGGTGCTGGCATCAATAGTCTCGGCCCCTCAAGCGTAGATGTAACCGGTCCTGAATACGTAGCCCGAGTAGGTTGAGAGGGTGCTGGCATCAAAAGTCTTGGTATTTCGGTTGCCTGCTCGTGGGCACATGACTGCATTTGGCTTGCTCTGTCTCTACTCTGTTGGTCCCTCCTTTTGTACATATTTTTTATATCCCTTTCGGCAACGATGGCTTTCCCTATCACTTCTGCATAGGTCTCTAGCTCAAAAATAGAGATCCTTTCTCTCACATTCGGCTTTAGGCCCTCTTCGAACTTACTGGCCTTCATGAATTCGGTGGCCACTAATTCCGGTGCATATCTCGATAACCTTGTAAATTCATTACCATACTCCCGTACGGTCATATTCCCTTGCACCAAGTTAGCGAAATCTTTCTTTAGCTGGTTTCGCATTTGTTTGGGGAAATATTCTTTGTTGAACACTTCAATAAACTCCGCCCAAGTCCATAAACTGTGAGGATTTTCAACCTCTCTCTTCCTCAACACTGATTTCCACCACGGATCGGCATCACCCTCAAGTTGGAAGGAAGCCCATCCAACCTTCTCATCCTCCGCATCAGTCTTTGTAGAGCTTTTCATTTGATTTAACCATTTTTCCGCTTCAAGCGGATCCGTCTGCCCACAGAAACTAGGAGGTCTCAATCTCCTAAAATTCACAAATGATTCGAGGAGGATGGGTGGTGGTTGATGGTTCATGTTATTGGCGAGTCTGCAATAGTGTAGTTTGCTGAATCTGTTGGGCCATGGCAGCGGCCATGGCCTCCATGGCCCGCGCCATCCTATCCGTCACTTCATTCCTCGGATCTCTCTCATCAGGTGGGTGTCTCTGATCTCCACTAGAACCCGCATGGTTCTCATTCCCACTCAAATTTCTATTGCGACTACCTCTCGGTTGCCCTCTACTTCTCTGATACATCGCAATCTGTTGCAATAAAACACATGTATCAATTAATAGCGTGTCATTATATAAAAAAAAAAAACTTTTACAACTTCACAGCCTATGTCCTGATAGAATCTTATGTCACATTTTTGGACCTACTACCATATTCTTGGACCTACAGCAAGGGCTCTCAGTCTCATGCATGGATTAAAATCTCGGTTTTGGTTTTGGTTTCATTTATGACCCGAACCGTAAATTGGTCAAATTTTCGGTAAATTTCGGATTTTTTTAAAAATATGCTCCGAACTTTATCGAACTTTGCTGAACTTTATTTTATTGATTTTTTTTTTAACTCTTTAATATTATTAGGACACATTTTATACTAATGAGGCTAATTTTTGTGAGTTTATACCATTCTTTTCTATACTAGTGAGACCAATTTTTTCAAGTTTGATTCTTTTAGAAGGGTATCAGTATTTACAACTGAATATTATGGGGAACTTAGGATTTACACCCTAAGAGATGTTGACTGGATTGAATCACGATGGAGATAATGTTTTGTCCCAATTGATCACACAATAAATTTTGAGCTCATCCAAAACATATCAAACGGTCAGATTTTGATTCTACGTTGAATAAATCTCAAAAGTGATCCGAGAACCCTTCTCATGATACGCCCATGATCAAGGTCACTTTGAGGATGTATGTCACGTGGAATCAAGATCTGACCGTCTGCTAGTTGGGCTATGATCTCAAGATCTACTCTATGAAATATTGGGTACTTCTATATATATGGGTAACTCTATTACCGCTCACGTAATCTCTGAAAGTGCCTATATATGCAACCTTTAAACTCATTGATTACTTCGGAACAGACGATGGAGATCGTGCTTCACCCTAATCTTTCATAAAATGGATCTTTCATATAATGGATCAACCATTAATAATGAAAACAATGGTTGATATCAAAGTCCACAAATTAGATGACTTAAATTTCCCTACAATACCATTTTTGGGCCCAATATGACGGAAATCAGATATCATAAATCTCCCTAACGGTATAGATCACTAACATCTTAGACCATTGATTGATAATCTTTAACCTTAGCTATTAATATTGAAAATAATAGTTGATGTTAAAGTTCACAAATCAGATGGCTTAAATCTCTCCCTACAATGCTATTTTGGGGCCCATTATGCTTAAAATCAGAATCACCAACATCTTAGACCATTGATTGATGATTTTTAACATCGACTATTAATATTGAAAATAATAGTTGATGTTAAAGTCCACAAATCAAATGACTTAAATCTCTCCCTATAATGCTATTTTTTGGCCCGTTATACTTAAAATCGAATGGCTTAAATCTCCCTAACGGTACAAATTACCAACATCTTAGACTATTGATTGATGATCTTTAATATCGACCATTAATATTAAAAATAATAGTTGATGTTAAAGTCCACAAATCAGATAGCTTAAATCCCCTTACAATATCATTTATGGGCTCATTATGGCTGAAATCAAATGGCTTAAATCTCCCTAATTGTACTGATCACCTACATCTTAAACCGTTGAAGGTTTAGGATTAGTTAAACATGTTTTTTGTGTTTAAATGACTGTCATATGAGTCGGGCCCTTTAAAAATCATGGGTTTCAATTTAACATTACACCGAAGATGAGGAGAGTCAGCCCTTTTGTTTAAATGATCTAACACTATCAAAATGAAAACTGATGGTGTTAGATGACTTAGATCATTTAGACAACATATAAGAGCTAGGGCCCGTCGCATAAGTACTAGCACTTTGTTTTTATTAATATAATATTTGTGTAAGTTACTAACATTTTTTATTAATGTATATGTGCTGAACACTAAATACAAGCACCAAGTACCTTATATCTATTTTCAGCTGATAAAACGCAGCTTTCCCTTTCTTCCTTCTCTTAAGCTGTCCCTTTCTTCGGTCAGTCCCGACTCCCGAGGGTTCACCGGATGATGTTCGCCGGAGAAGATAACCAAAAGATGAGGTTAGAAATTTTTGTATTTTTTATTTTTATTTAAATGTATATATATATATATTTCTATTTTTTAAGGTAAGACTTATGAGAAGCAAAATAAATCAGATCTGGATTTTTAAAACCAGAAAAAAATTTCAAAAATGCAGAGATGAACTCTCGGGCGATAATTTGAAATTATCAGCCGATATTTTAAAAAATAAAATTTCGGCCGATAATTTAAAATTTCGGTCGATAATTTCTCTTTTCCAGTGGGGGGGGGGGGGGGCGGCGGAGGGGGAGGGGGAGGGTGGGGGCCATTTTTTATTATTTTCGGTCTCGGTCTTGACCGAAACCGAAATGTCTCGGCCGAAAATTTAAATTTTCGGCCTAGATTTTGATCCATGGCTGCCACTCTCGTCTCTTGAACTCTTCCGCTCGAGAGGTTGGCTTAACCTACACCCTCCTTCCCTTAAACTACACCCACCTTCACCTTCTCTTCTCTGGTTTAGTCTACCCTAAATTTCCCTAAATAGCTTTGTCTCCATTTTTGCTCTTATATTTTTCATTTCTCGCCTAAAAATGACTTCTTCCGTTAGCCATGCCGCCTCCCAACCGGCGGCTACTGCCGGAGTTTTCCCTCCTTCGTATGTTAAGGAAAGCGAGAGCAAAATCAAAGAGAAAATCGAACCGGTTGATTGGTTGAATCTTCCATGTCCCATTCCTTACGAAGAAATCCAACGGGAAGCGTTGAGTAAGCTCTGATTCGTTTACGTTTATTTTTTTCGGTTCAATATACTTTTATTCAATTACGTTTTTTTTATTGGGTTCAATTTATTTTTTGTTTTGTTTTTAATCTAGGTCTAGTTTCTTACAATATATATATATATATATATATATATTGGATGCATATATGTTATTATTATGATGATCATGTTGAACTTATTATTTTTATTTTTATGTTTCTCGATTGGTTTAGGTATTTGATTTTTCATCCCCCCCCCAACCCCCCAAAAAAATAAAAAATAAAAAAATCAATCTGGATTGTAAGCACGTATTAAAACCATTACAAAACCCTCATTTTGATCCTTTTGAGTGTTCATTGAACGAAATGCATATCATAAATCGGAAGAGAGAACGAGAAGAATATGGATCACAAGGTTTATTTTCCTATGAATTCTTATTCCAACAAACGAACGTATGGTATATCGTCATATCTGTTGACGTGTTTGGTTTTATACGCTATGGTTTACATTTAATCTTTTGATACTTAGGATAATGAACTGCACATCATGGTGGGGGTGATGGCACCCTGTAGGGATAAGTCCAAGCGCTAGTGTGGGACACTCTATGTTATAAATAAGGGATAATCAACTGAGAAAAGGTTACATCTTATTTAATTGGAGATTTAGTTGCAAATCATTTCGGTTTAATGTGCTATGTTATAAATTAAAAGGTGTGAAATTCATATCTAAGAGATCATATTTGTATCACTTGCTATTTAATGTAAAATATTTCACATTGTATTGGGGTTGCTGAGTCTTGCTTTTCCTCGGATAGGTAATCGAACAGATTCTTGTTTACGCGAATTCAGGTCAAAGTATGAATTGAATCCCTTCATGACTTCAATCAAATATAATTTCTTATGTCAGATGAGTACACGTGTACATATCAATCAAGTGAATGCCATTCTGATTGGTAAAGAAAAGGAAGTAGGAGAGGATATGTCTTGGAAAAATTCATTGCATATATATATATATATATGTGTGTGTGTGTGTGTGTGTGTGTGTATCGTTCTGAGGAAAAAAAGCTTTGAACAAAAATGAAGTCTTTCCATGCGGACTTCTCCCCGCCCTATTTGTTAAGTATCCCTCTTGATCATTATTCTTTTCGATCACCAGTTGATACGGTCAGGAAGGAGGATGGGGTTCTCTTTATTTATGTTGTTCCCCGCACGGGAAAGAACCTGGCCGGAATCACTATGACACAAATGTTACTATTGGTGATATCACTAATTAGCTCTGCGGGTTGGATAACAACTAGTCTTGCTAGGGCTCGACTTGGACCTGTGATAGAAGTGGGGAGAAAGAGAAAAAGCTGCTGCATGTGCTAACCAATTCTAAGGGCTTTTCTCTATACTACAAAGAAAGCAAAGGGAGAAAGAAAGCTCGGATGCAAATGAGTACCCACTAAGCAGGGGAGCTTAGCTATCAATAGCTGGTCAGAGCCCGGGGGCCCTGGTGTGGGAGCTCTGCCGCGCTTTAGGTTCCATGATCTAGCTTGTACCTGAGCAGGAAATCCTGATTATCTCTTTTGAACTCGTGCTCTGAACCACAACTCTACAATTGAGTTGTGCGTTACTGCATCAACATGCAAAAGGCTTGTGAAGTCCACCAAGTATCGAGTTGTTTTGAGTTACAAGTAGATATTCCGATGCCATGTTTAGGGTTTTCAGTAATAATATGGAATAATTTAATAGGTTGGATTCTTTGCATAAACTTATAGATATTGCAAAAATTGACTACCCTGTGTGTTACTAAATTATACCCAAGAGCTCTTTATTTAGATGACAGAAGTGTCATTGCCAGTCCCTCTCTTCTTTTTGATCGGTAATAGTTTTCTGTTGTGTGTATTGCAGTGTCCTTGAAGCCAGAACTTTTTGAAGGCATGCGCTTTGATTTTACCAAGGGTCTCAATCAGAAATTTTCACTGAGCCACAGGTAGTTTCAGTCTATTATGCATTTCGTGGACATGCTTTAATTTACTTACCGGTTCTGATATTTGTCCCTTAAAAACAAATCATAAGTGTGTTCATGGGATCTATGGAGGTTCCTTCCCAGTCCTCTGACACAATCAAAGTTCCTACTGCACACTATGAGTTCGGGGCGAATTTTCTGGACCCAAAGGTATGCGGCTATCAATATCTTTAGCCTTTTGGAAATCCCATCCACATGGTCAGTCCTTCTTAACGACCTTATTTACGTTGCACATTTGCATTAAGAGTGGTATATTGATGGTTTTTTTTTCACAGTTGATGATGTTTGGGAGGATACTAACTGACGGAAGACTTAATGCAAGAGTCAAGTGCGATTTGACAGATAACCTTACTTTGAAGGCCAATGCTCAGGTATTTGGTGTTTTCTAAGAAATATATTAAGGGTTTATATCATTTGATACCGGTTTTATAACTTTATAGTCCATAATGTGTATTTAGCGACTTCTTTTTTGGCATTTTATGCAGCTTACAAATGAGCCACATTATTCTCAGGGCATGGTAAATTTTGATTACAAGGTGAATCTCTCTTCTTCTAAGTCCTTATAATTTGAGGTTCTATTTTATTATTACTATTATGTTTGGAAAATGTCAATTTGAATGAGTGGATGTCTTTTGAAAATAATCACCAATGCGCATCATTTGATGCATGCTACCAATGATCTGCTGTTACACAGAACCTGTTATTTTTATAGCAGATAATGATGAATGGGATATCTTGCTATTGTATTCTGGCTAGGGAATCAAGATAGCAAGATATCAAACTGAAATTCCATTTTCCAGAATCCATCGTACAAATTCATTTTAGAAATTATAAACAGTAGACTGAAAGTTCCCATGATTATGCATACATGACAGAACCTGCGTATCGTTTGATATATATGCAGTAGTGTATACAGGTTCTGTCGTGTATGCATATGCATAATCATGGGAACTTTCAGTCTACTGTTTATAATTTCTACAAACGATACGCAGGTTCTGTCATGTATGCATATGCATAATCATGGGAGCTTTCAGTCTACTGTTTATAATTTCTACAACGAGTTTGTACAATGGATTCTGGAAAATGGAATTTCAGTTTGATATCTTGCTATCTTGATTCCCTTGCCAGAATACAATAGTTCAGGTAAGATCCTGTGGCTCAAAATCTTCCAGGCTAATTAGCCAGATTTGACAACTAATTTTTTTTTGCTGACATTGTTCAACTTTGGGATTGCTATATCAACATGTATTTATTCAACTTTGGTAGATCTGCGAGGGAAAAACAATCCAACATTTATGGGTTGATTGTTCACGATAAGAATTGGATCATCTCTTGGGTGGTGTATCACTAGGAGTTTTCTTATGTAAATGTGATGATAGTTATTTTTTGGTGATGTGTTGCAGTCTTTTGGGCTGCTTGGGTCTGTGACATTTTGCTATTCTGCTCCATTGACAGTAGATATTTCCAATGAGGCTGTCTCATGGAATCTGTTTCAGTGACTAGTCCACTGTGGTGTATACTGCTGTGCTTAGGGATACTTCGAATGTTATCTCGTAGATTGGTATGGGCAAGTGTGCATTGTGGACACTTCTTGATTTGAGTCAATGAAATTTATGGTCTAATAAGCAGAGATTGGCTATTTTCCTTTTGTGCATTTTTCTATGGATGCAATGTAGTAAAATTGGTATTTTTTAAAAAAGAGACTGCAAGTCAAACTGGTGAAAGGTTTTGTCATTCCCAGGCTAGGTCCAATTGGTTTATATATTTTTTGAATTCATTTATTTTCCCCGATTTTTTCCGACTTTGACCGATTTTTCCTGACTTAGACCATTGCCGATTTATTGCCGACTCCCGACTTTGTGACTATGGTATATAGGCGGTGTGTTCATACCTTTTTTATGTTGCATAGATTTCTTCTGGTACTGGATTGTACTGGGCAGTACAATCTGGCACAGCTAGTATTTTAAACCATGGTTGGGACTATTGTATCCTTATTCTTCTCGTTATCTGATAAATTTATTTTCTTCAATAAAATAGTTATGCTTTAAAAAAGAAAAAGGAAAAGAGAATGATACCAATATAAGTAAGATAAGTACTATATTGATGTTGAGTAAAAAGGAACTATTACATAAGTTAGTGATTGAGTTTCAGAAAAGATTTCCTCAATTGCTGAAAGTCATACCAACGTAAGATGGGTTCTACGATTTGACAATGAGTCTGAAGGAGTGGGTGGGATTCAGACATTATAGAACTAGATTGTTTCATCTCACAATGCTTACAATTTAGTATTACACAATTGCTTCCTTTAGATGCTAATTGTAGATCTCTTAGGAGTAACTTTTCTTTCTCTTGATCCATCTATATTTTTTATATAAACCTTTTTATTTTTCTTTGTGGAAAAAACTGTACAAAAGGGTACAGTGGACGTGTCTTAGATTATAGCCTTTTCCCATCTATTTTGGGTTGGCTTTATGAGTCCTATTTCTCCATTTTTTCTGATTAATGCTAAGCTCTCCATCAGTTCGCAATCCCTCATATCCCTTCTCATTGCTTTTCTCCAGGTCTCCATTGGTCTTCCTCTTCTCCCACTTCCTTGTGCTTGTAGCATCTCAATCCTTTGTACGTTGACGGCTTTTGGCGTTTGATGAAACATGTCCAAATCACCTTATTCCATAAAATTTTCCTTTATATAGGTACCACTCACAAATCTCCTTTTATGTATTCAGATTGTAGAACCAGATTAGAATAATAATCACTATAAGAAAACTAGAAGGAATACCAAAGTTAGGAAGTTAGACAAATATAATGTATATATTCCTTAAATTTGAAGTACACAAAACTATTCAAAACAATGACAAGTTATTGTTGAGGGGTTAGTATACATTATCAAAATACATTTAAAAAACAATCCCTCAAGTGGTATAATATAGTTCGTAAAGGAACAACTTGGCAACCAAGGAAAATGTTGATCTCTAGTCATGGTCTTGGTAGACAGATCCATTAGATGAGTAAAACGTGTGGATATTGAGGGATAAAGATTTAAGGAGGAGCAGGAGCGGTGTTAAGAAGTATGAAGAAAGGAATTTTTAAGGGGAAGCAAGAATGTTGTTAGGAGTAGAGGTTTAGGAACTTCACATGCTATCAATAGACGGTGGATATAGTGTTTACAAAAAGGAGATTTGGTTCCAAACAGATTTGTCCATCTGCAATGAGGATCACATTGGTGGGGATATAAGCCGATATGTCTCCAGCCTTAGAGTTATTTCACAAAGCAAAGACCTAACCTCCTGCTTATGAAGCATAGCTCCATCTTCCTTACTCGCGCGTAAGTCCTTTATCTGTTTATAGTGCCTGCCCAGGGCTTGCTGCTTGCTGGTTGTATATCTCTATCGCCTTCTGCCTTTGGCTTTGGGCTAAGTTTTTGGACGTTTGCTTGTGGTGACTCTTGAATAAGCGTGTTGAAGTGTTACTAGATTTTACGCCTGACTTGAAGGAATAAAAGAGATCATGACAGGAGGTGGAAATATAGAGTGGTATGCCAAACTCCATTGCTATGGGAGAGTAAGATCAATAAAGGCGTGGAGAGTGGTGAGAAATGCAATGACATGAACGAATGTGGAGTAAAAGAGAGTTTAGCCCTATACAAAATTGAATGGAGAAATAGTACTTGCAAAGCAAAATAGATTGGACAAGGTGATGATGATGATGCTTACTCAGTATCTTCTTCGTTTCACCGTCAGTAGACAGCTTTGGTGGTTAGGATTACCCTTTATTGTATATTTTCTAGGTGTATGATTTCTATGAATTGCTTTTTTGTATGTTTTGGCTGGTACTAGAATAACAATATAACGTAGGTGCAGCGGCTATTTTTTTTCGTTAGTAGGGTAGTGATGAGTTCAATGGGTGTGAAAGTGCGGAAATTCTTGGGCACTAGGAAGGAAAGAGTTAAGAGTATCGAGGTGAATAATTTCTTTGAAGATAGGAAAGTAGAGGTCATAAGCAACTGTGCAAGGGCCGTTGAGAGGTAGCTGGATGGTGCCACTTGCTAAGGTCCTATCTGCTAAGATGGGAAAGTAATTTATTGGTAAGCCAGCTCTAATAAGAGTTGATACTTCCCAGTGGTCTCGCTATTGACTCGCCCCCCCCTGCTAAACACCCGGGTACTTGCTGGGTAAGCAGTCGCTTGTTACCCGGAGGAAGTGTGTCCTATGACCCACACTGGTCAGGCTGCGCCCTTCGAGGTTGGAGATCTGGACACCTCCATTATGCCCCCCCCAAAAAAAAAAAAAAAAAAAAAGAAAAGAAAAGAAAAGAACCAATAGAGTGGGTGGGTTTAAGAGGATGATTTTCATGGGTTGGAGTTGCCTTTGCATTGTTAATCGTTTTGATCACTCAGATGAGGTAAAGGTGCATTCTCTATCCAAGGGCTTTTGTCTCTGAATTCCTTCACTGATCCATTAATTGTTGAAGGGCTTCCTTAAATTTCTCTCAATGGATATTGGGTAACTTGTGAAGTACCAGTCCGTTTCGTCTTTTGAGGTTGTTTAATGCTTTAGAAGAAACACAAGAACTAGAGTTTTGTTTTGGTCACGTTCATAGTAATCCAGGTAGGCCAATGGGATTCAAAATTCGGTGACAAGTTATGATTTCACTATCTTTTCCTTTGAAGCAGACTGTTACCCTACCAGAACGAGCTTTTGTCTTTTTATCCTATTTTTTACTTTTATTTTTATTTTTATTTTTATTTTTATGGAAATGAGAATGGGGAATAAAAAACAAGATAAAAGTAAAGAATAACAAATCAATAAGTAAGAGGGGTAGTATTCTCAAACATTATAATGTGTTAGAAGGTCGATTATGTAAAATGAAAAACTTGACGGTTCAGTGGGTATGAGAGCGAAGTTCAAGGCAGCAAAAAGGAGGAAGATATAGAGACATGCAAACTGCCACCAGAAGGTATAATTAACCTTCACTTTAGTGGAATTAGAATTCATAATTCCAGGATAGCCCATATTGTCGGTGTATTTAGGTAACTTCAAGGGTAGTTAGTTGGAATGAAAGGGTCTATTGAAGCGGAGTGTTAGAACCCTTTTGGAAGGAATGCAGATCTTCACTAACAAGCTTCAAGATACTATATAATGATTAATGGAGATTCAATTAATTTGGTTGGGGGGTTTCAAATAGAGCAGAAGTCCTGAAGCTTAGGGATATTTACTATTGAGAGATAATTAATGCAGGTCAGGAAATTGACATGGTTTTTTATCATATAAGATAGAAGCAAATGATGTGTCCAAGTCTGTTGCTAGAGGAGTTTTGAGGGTGCATCTCTTTTTATGGGAATCGTTGCCCCTTTTGGAAAGTTTCTTTGATTTATTTTTCTCTTTGGTATATTTTATTTCTTTACTCAAGTCACTCGAGATAGGAGACCGTTCAGATCTCCGCTGTCAATGTTGATCGCTGAGAGGTATGGTCTCCTGGCTTGAGTCATAGTGTGACTCAAGTCAGGTGATCCATACCCTATATATATATATATATATATATATATATATATATATATATATATAAATTGCATTAGCTAATTTAACCCTACTATGTTGAGGGCTGATAAGATGTGAAATGCATATACTATCTTTTTACTACCAAGTAATTTAAGCCCTTCATTTTTTTTCTTTAATTTCTTATCTTAAGCAGGGTTGAGGGGTCTCCTCCCTATTACCAAAATGAGAAAGAATTATCAATCGATAAGGAACATCGTACAAATCCTTTCTCAAGAGAAAGTACAACTCTAATGGCATCTGCTGCATGTCCTGCAATAGAATTCGTGCTCAATCCTAACTTTGCAAAAAAGTCAATGCACGAATTAACTTCACTCTTATCCAAAATTCCCAATAAACTCTTTTGTAAGATGTTTAATGTGTTCCACAATAGCGATTCGTCTCTTGCCAAAATATTCGAAATATTTAATTCTCTTGCGATCAACAGTACTCTTTCGTTGCTTGAAGCTCAAACAAGCCAACATCATGTAAATCACTTGGACCACCACAACGATCCATTCATATTGATCTTTATGACACCCTCATCTGGTTCAATCCATATGCAAATAACTGGATTTTAATTGGAGGATAAGATCTCAGATTACAAGCTATTGGAATCTATTCATCATCATGATTATTTTCAATCTATCAACTCGAATCGTAACATTATTATTTTCAGTCTATCAAATTTTTATGTTTCTGCCTATCTTTAAAAACCATATTATTTCTCTCTCTAAATGTGTGTAATTGCAGCTCCAAAGGCATTTCTGACAAAGCAAGCAAGCTCTTCTTCCCTTTCATCTAGCTTCTTCTATATACCTTTGAAGCTCAATTAGGATTGCGTCAATGATATTCTTCCTCAAACCAAGTCTAGTTCTTAGTGATCTCCTTATCTAAGCCGAGAAACCAAACCACGCTTAAGAAAATATGCTCGATACTATCACAATCCGTCCAACATAGTACACAACGAGACAGAATAATCATTTCCCTTCTGCAAAGATTGTCCGTTGTTTGCAGTTTAAAATTAATTGTCAACCAAGCACAAAAGGAGAACTTTGGAGTGACACGAGAGTCCCAGATGAAAGAAACCCAATCAACCTTTGCACTGACCTCTCTATTTGCATTTGTCACAATTCTCTGAATCAATCATAATTTCGGAAAAATTCTCAAAATAGGTGATGCAGGATAAATCGCACGCTAACACTAAAATAACATAAATCCCGCACGATAGGGGTTAGGGTTCCAATCTTCAATTAAAATAAAAAAATAGAAGAAGAATAAGATAGAAGATCTTTAGATTCGCTGCAAATAGGCTTGTCGGCTTCGCACCAACCATAGCTTTGAAGAATCACTTCTCAAAGGCGAAAACTCTTCGCAAGTTTTCTACGAAAGATTCACTCTTTCATAAGCTGCACAAAAGCAACTTAATTTTTTCATTCATCATTAACTCCCCAACTAAAGTCTTTACATGCCTTTATATAGGCTAAGAAAACCCTAAAATTCAAAATAAGAAAGTCCTAAAATTCTCCCCGGCTGGGAGAAACTCATCTCTGATGAGTTGTAGAACCCCCATGTGGCCCACTTCGGATGCTCACCTCTCAGCTTGCCTTTGCACGATCCAAACATGCGGATCTAAATTCCGCATCAATAGGTAGTTTGTCGAACTTTTTACCGAATATTCGCTTGATTCGTCTAGTCTCTTAATTTTTTTGAATTTGATGAATTTTCCGAATTTTTATCATTGTGATTTGTGAGGATGCATGCTTTCATCATACTTCGTATTGTTTTTCAATGGCTGTACATTGTTAGTGCATGTGGATTATGTAATATTTTATATTTCCTGAATCATCCCTGAATTTATTCGAATTAAACTGACATTACAACTCACTGAATGATTGCCGAATCCAAACTTGGTTACTATGATTCACGTTCCCACTCGATTGTAAAGAAAAATTAGCATTGACAGAAAGCATCCAAACCCTTCTGTCTTCAACATCTCCAACAGGAATTCTCACCGTCATTACATCTTTCCAAGCCTACTCCATCCTCAATGTGGTTGCCGTCAGAAGGTTTCACTCTCCTTCACGAATTAGCTCCTCAACTTGAGCATCCTCATGATTACCCGACTGGTGAAACCTCGTCAATCCATATTAAAAGTGTAATTTTCTATTTTGCAGGTGAATTTTTTTGTTCTTTAAAAAATATGACTGTCTCACTTCTCTTTTGCTCTTTGGATCCCAATCGTCTGATGCTGGTCAACAACTCATTGGAAGTCTCTCTCTCTCGTGTGTGTGTGCCTGCACTCGTGCGTGCAAGCCTGATCTATTTAGAACTCCTTAGGCCAATCTCTTTGGTGATAAATTAGAACTTTGTCCAAAACCTCTCGAATGTGTGGTTTCCTTACTAGTTAAAACACATGCCCACACTATTCATCTAAAATGTGATTGGCTTTACTTTTTTTTCCGGCCGAGATATTTGTGAAAAAAATATTCTGGTGATTTTGGGGTCATCTAAAAGAGGATCCACTTGAAGCCACCGGTTTGCTATGATCCTGTTGGCCTTCACGGTCCAATGGTTGAATGGGTCCTAGGGCAGGCTGTTAATAGGCTAAGCTTGGGGCTACTTTTTTGAATTTTCCATTAGTCCTGGCCGAAGCCGGGCAATTTATATGAGTATTCGTCGCCCCAATCCCAGCATGTTGACACGCCTAGGTGTCCCCTAGTGTTGTTTCCAACAGTTTACGGTCTAGATCTGGACCAACAGGGGCTATGGTCCCAATTGCATTGCGGTTCGACAATCGGTCTGGTCCTTTTTTTCACTTGCTGACACCTTTGCTAAAGAGGTCTTCGAGAGTTCATCATCTGCTTTCTGGCCTCCTTTCCTTTTGTTTTAGCTGGAGTGGTGCCTATTAGCACTGTAGTGCTGTATTGGGTTTCTTCCTCGTGGGCTCCTTGCTGGGAGCTGTCTGTTATATTGTGACTGCCTACAACATGTAGTACAAATGTACAGTTGAGCTATTTTTTGGCGCCTCTTTGTTAGAATTTCGATCCAAACAAATTGAGCCCACAATCTCTCTATTTTTTGGCGCCTCTTTTTTTCATTAAATGACAAATCTTGAAACAGTGTACAATCTTCAATTCCCACTACAAGATTTTTTGAAAAGCTGAGCTACAATTGAGAGAGTGGTTCTGTTCTATTGTATTAGTTCTCATCAGTAGAAACAATTGAGTAGTTTTATGTTTATCTTTGTTGATTATAGATGCCAATTTTTGATGCAGCCCTGGATCTTGAAAATAGGCGCCCCAAAACTCCCTCCTATTGGAGCAATATACGAATTGAATAATAGCAGGTCAGCGCAGTAGAATAGTATCATCAAACAGCACAGATCAGCCACTCAGTTTTAACAGCAGTATCTTTGATTAGAGTTCTCGCCTCTAGGACAGCAACACTATCTTTGATTAGTGTTCTCACCTCTAGGACAGCAACAGATTTGAACCCATAAATTTTGCTGTAAAAGTAAGGATACGTGATGGAGTTAAAGCCCAAAAAAAGTCGAGAGAGAGAGAGAGAGAGAGGCCCCAAATCGCTTTTTCTTCGTCTAGAAATTGAGGCAATCTCTCAAATCCCATCACCTCCATCATTCGAAACCCTAATCTTCTTCAACATTCCATGAGTTTTTGAGTTCTCACTCCGCTAAGATCTTAGATTCGAACAAAAGGGTTTCGAGTTTCGATTTGGGGATATGAAGAAAGATCGACCTCCAGAACCGTTAGATTTCTTCATCTGGACTGTTGAGCTGTACTAGGAGAGAATCATGGCGCTGGTGCTTAGAGAGGGGGATTGGATTTGCGCGGCTTGCTGGAACCTCAATTTCCAGCGAAGGAAGATCTGCCAACGTTTAGGGTGTGGCTCAACCAGGGAAACGGGTTGATTGTTAAGTCGGCTGATGGTTCAATTCCATGGAGGAGTAACATCATCAATTGGTGTTCAAAGCCAGTCAGGTCAGGGACCTTAAGGATGGATGGTCTATCGCGGGTAAGAGATTCAATCGAGCTTTAGCCTCAGTGACCGGGGGTACTAGGAACCACCCCCGCGGGATATCTTTTGCAAGGTGGTTGGGGATGATGGCCAGAACCGGAGAGTGGAGGAGGCAGCCACCGACATGGCTGTCAGCTACGATTCTGTACCATCTCACTTAGGCGATGTCGAATCATTGGAACCAGACTGAAATTTCATTCCCCCCATTTCGGCTCTCTTGCTATAAGAATCTACAACTGTATTGGGTGGTGTTATACAACATCAAAGATACACTATCGCATTTCCATTACATCGTTGGATACAAAGTTCATGGCAGTACTCCGAAAGACCGTCATTATCTACAATCACAAACACAAAGTTCCTACTACGATTCCCATCGGAGGAGGGAGCGCTGGATCTCCGCCGCAGAAAAGCCTTTCGGATTGACGGAGCATCGGTTGAATGTGGCGCCTGGGAACCGTCAGTGGGTGATGTTCAGCTACAATGGTGGCAGGGAGGAGTATGGATCAGATTTATCGGGCTTCCTATACATGCTTGGACCACCGACGTCCTTAAGGGGATTGGGGACCAGTGTGGTCAGTTCATCCTCACAGACCAAAGATTTGTCAACCTTTGGGATACTAGCGAGGTTCGTATCCTGGTCGCCGTTGACTCTTGGCAGCACATCCCCAGGTAGTGCGAGATCAGCCTCGGCGGCTAGAAACTCCAGGTCTTCATACAAATGACGCTTATGAACCGGGTGCTTGTACCACCGCAGCTGTGCAACGAAACCGTGAAGACCCAGGACGCCGGGGTAGACATACTCGGAGGTGCCACAGAAAAAGTCGCGCCGGTCATCGAACCAATCGGGGACAGGGTAGCATGGCCCGGGTGGGATGTATCGGGGTGCTTGTCCGCGAATTCGGCCATGAGCGGTATCGACGGGGCATTGCTCGTTGGTTACCCGTAAAATCCATTGCTCAAGAGAGGATTTTGAGGATGGGGAAATTGCAGATGAAGCCCAGGATCTATTTGGCGGCCTACCTTTGCCCAAGGATGGTGAAGGTGACTACGTCGACGAGATTCGAGCACTAGACCACCTGATTCACAACGTTAGGCCGGAGTTGACACCAAGGATCAAAATTTTGGCCGAAATGACCGAAATTTCGGTCCAAATTATCTGTTTCGGTCCTCACTGAAACGATAATTTGGATCGAAATTTCGGTCATATTTTGTATGGGACTCAAAATTTCGGTTGAAATTTCGGCCAAATTATCGGGTTTTGGTCGAAATTTCGGTCCAAATTTTCGGTTTCGGTCATGCTTGAAACCGAAATTTTACCCGATATTTTGATCTTTGGTTGACACTGCAACACAATTGTCTAGGTGGCGACAAGAGGGATCTCTCACCATCGATGTTACTTACGGTTTCGATCGAATTGTACGCCTTACGAGGAAAAGGACACCTGCAATCGAAGGAGTTTGGTGAGATGCAATCGAAGGAGTTTGGTGAGATGTCGTGGATGCTGACGAAGATGGATGATGTCAGTTACCGTACCTGGGACCCGATGGAGATAGAAGCTCTAGGAGGCCATGTATGTTAGAAATTTGCAGGCAACAAAAAGAGCTTTAGGGTTTATCGACGAAGAGGAAGGTTATTTAAGGGGCCTCGAGGGGGGAGAGATGCTGGGGTGACACATCATAAGCCAATGGAGGCTTATGGAAGTCGGGAGTCGGAACTGCGCAGAGTTGACTTTCGACAACTCAAAAGGAGAATGGGAGGGGGTCTTAGCACTGGTGAAGCACATGACGACCAGGACACGTGGCAGATAAGGGGTACCGGCGTACCAAGTGGGGGCCAGCTGGAGGAGTCTACCTCGTGGGCCATTGTTAGTTTCGACCCGTGGGGTTTCTGTTTACATATAGGAAAAGGGTCTATTGGGTTGTCGGTCCGAGTCTTGTTTGGGTCGAATCTAGCGGGTCTAAGATCTCGGGCCTATGGAGAACCAATGGAACAGTATGCTGGGAGAAGGGGGGGAGTGACTCAGAGAGTTGGAAAGTTATTCAAACTCGGCCTAGCACAGTCATTGACCAAAATAGGTCAGGGGGTTGACGATATTATGATATTCATGGGCGAGGGGTCGAATCAGACCGGAGAGATCCATCTGTCGGTAAGGATGCTGAGGAATTCGATTGAGTATAATCAGAGGGGGGAGGGACCTATGTGGGCTACCGGAAGCCACCACCAAGGGCAGTCAACTGAGGCCAGCGGGAGAGGGCACTGAGGGTGAGATGGTTTTGGCAAACGACATCGACCACCTCATTCGTGTTGGACGCGAACTTGGGATGTCTTTCAAGGGATCCGATGAGGCAGTCTGGAATGTGTTCCGGTCCATCTTGGTTAGTCGCAAGGAGAAAAAGAAGAAGCGACGGGGTGGGGCTCGGGAACTTGCGAGGTTACAATGGGGGATGTCGGATGGGAAGGGAGCAGAGGGGGGGGAAGAACCCCTAGCTCCTCTGGCACGAGTGCGACATCTACTAGCGGTTTGTGCAGATGCTATCCTGGAATGTGAGGGGTATCTGTGGTGGGAGCAAACAAGCCGAGGTTAAACGGGTGATTGATGCGATCAAACTGGCCGTTATTACTCTGCAAGAAACCAAGTGGGGCAGCTGTGATAGGAGGAAAGTGACGTCGGTGCTTGGAGGATATCATTTGGGACTGGATGGGCATTGATTCTGATGGCGCGTCGGGCGACATTCTGGTGGCATGGAACACACGGATATTGGCAAGCTGGAGGAGGAAGTGGGGATATAGTCTGCTTCTGTGGTGCTTCGGAACAAGGACTCAGGGATATCGTGGATGTTTGCAGGTATCTATGGGCTGACTGTTGACAGAGAACGACCCGACTTCTGGATGGAGTTAGCTGCCCTCGAAGCCAGATGGGACCTACCCTTTTGCTTTGGAGGGGATTTTAATGCGATAAGATGGGATTTTGAGAGGGCTGTCGGATTTTGATGTAATGCGTGACTTCAACACTTTCATTTCGGACTGGGAATTGATGGATGCCCCACTAACTGGGGCGCGTTTCACGTGGTTGAATCTCCAAGAGAACCCCTCTA
This sequence comes from Chloranthus sessilifolius, assembly GCA_021018995.1. Classification (NCBI taxonomy): domain Eukaryota; kingdom Viridiplantae; phylum Streptophyta; class Magnoliopsida; order Chloranthales; family Chloranthaceae; genus Chloranthus; species Chloranthus sessilifolius. The sequence goes on along the minus strand of CM037584.1, from coordinate 48,862,371 downwards.
TGAGTAGACTGGATAAATTCCTTTGCACCCCGGATTGGCTAGACATTTTCTTAGGAGCAAGTTTAGAATGCTTAGCCAGGGCTGTTTCTGACCACCGGCCACTGCTTCTTACATGCGAAGCGCGGGGGAAAGGGTCGATTCCATTTCGGTTCGAAAACATGTGGTTGATGGATGGTGAGTACTAGCTGTTGGTACCGGTTTGGTGGAGCGAACCGACATCTCCGGGGACGGCTGCTTACAGATTCATTTCCAAGCTACAGCGGGTTAAAGCGAGAAGTAAAATATGGAACAAAGAGGTGTACAGGATGGTGCAGGCTAAGAAAGAGGCACTGTTATTGCTGCTAAAGGAATTGGACGATTTGGAGGAATTAAGAAACCTTATGGTGGATGAGCGCGAGGAAATATACCACAAAAAAATAGAATTTAATAGTGCGTGCTTGGCCGAGGAGGTAAGTTGGAAGCAAAAGGTCAAGGTTAGATGGCTCAAAGAGGGGGACGCCAACACAAGGTATTTCCATGCGGTCGCTAATGCGAGGAACAAAGTAAACTACTTGGACAACATTGCTGTTGGTGGGGTGAATTACTCGGAGGAGGAGCAGATCCAGGAGAACATAGTGGCGTTTTATAAAAATATGCACACGGATGATGGTGTGTCTCTGCCGCAATTGGACGGGCTATCGTTTCGCTCTATTGCAGAGGAGGATCGGCTGAGTTTGGAACAACAGTTCAGTGAAGAAGAGGTATGGAGAGTAGTTAGGTTTGGGGCCAAGAACAAAGCATTGGGTCTCGACGGTTTCACCGTGGAGTTCTTTAAATTTTTTTGGGCAACCATAAAGGGGGACCTGATGCAGGTTATGCATGAGTTCCACGCAACAGGCTTCATTGGGCGGAGCCTAAACTCTACGTTCATCACCCTCATTCCCAAGCGAGAAGGTGCTGAAGACATTTCAGACTTCCGACCGAAATGCCTCACAAATTGTCTCTACAACATTATAGCCAAAGTCTTAGCCAATAGACTCAAGCCAGTTATGGGAATGATAATTTCGGAGAATCAAGGAGCCTTCGTGAGGGGTAGACAATTGGTGGATCTTGTTGTGGTGGCTCAAGAGACCATCCATTCGGCGCAACACGATCGCCGACCTGCTGCGCTATGGAAAATTGATATGGAGAAAGCGTATTATCGGATAAGTTGGGAGAGCTTAGATTATATGATCGATAGGATGGGGTTTGGAACAATTTGGAGGGGATGGATGAGGGGGTGTTACTCTTTGGCTTGGTCCTCGGTCTTGATCAATGGCACTCCTGCAGGATACTTCCAGAGTACCAGAGGGCTCTGCCAAGGGGATCCACTATCCCCTTTCCCATTCAGTATGGTGGGTGAAGCATTATCGGGGCTGGTATCGCGTGCCAGACAAATGAACCTCATAACTGGTATTAAGGTGGGAGATCAAGGGAGACATTTCGCACCTCCAATTTGCGGATGATACCATTATTTTTTGGAAGGCTGATGTGCTGGAGTTTAGAGCTTGGGTTGATGTACTGTTGGTATATGAGCCGGTCTCGGGACAACGTATCAATTTCTCCAAGTCGGCTATCACGGGTATTGGTACAGATGAACGGTTGTTGGCGGATCTAGCACGGATGGTGGATACATAAATTTGCTGGAGTTCAGAGCTTTAGTAAAATGTACAATTAACTCTATAATTTGTTTTGTAGATACATAAATTTTCTAGATCAGAGATCATAACAACTACAAATGGTACAAAATTGGTCGAGCTGAAGGCATGAAGGTTGTCTTGGTCGAATCATGTACGGAGGTAGAAGTAGTTGGTGGTGGAAGCAAGTGGAGTTTTAGCAGCAGGAGCAGGATCTGGGATGGAGCAGATCCATTGGCAGAAGATTCCTCCTAAAAATGAACATTTATATGCCAGTGTCCTTGAAGCTAGAATGTCCCTCCCTTTAGAAACGTACTACCCTAGAGCTCTAGGGTAGCTCTAGGGTCTGCTTTCGACCTCCGTACATGTGCTGGCTTGGACATGTAGTAGTAAACAACCAGTAGATAAATGAAATATAGTTGCTCAATTATATACCAAGTGGCATGATTATTATTATGTAGAAGTACTTAACTATATCTATGAACTGATTTGATGGTGTCTTCTCATTCAACTAGTTTACCATTATATATGCATATGATGTAGGTTCGTCTTATGAGAGATATTGTGTTACAACTTACAAGGATTTTAGTTGTTCTTTGTTATAAAAATTTGAAATAAATATAGAAATGATTAAAGTTGATTGGCTGACTATCTCTGTAAATTGTACGTTTGAGAGGATAGTGATTTTTACTTGTACCTTCTTTTTCGACAATGATAAATTTCTTTGATATCTGGATCTTTTTTTACAGGGTAAAGATTTTCGAACTCAGTGTCAAATGGGGAACAATGCCTTTTATGGTGCTAATTATATTCAGGTGAACAATCTGTCAATTATTTCTCAATATTAGTTTGGAAACTACATTCCCATTTAGAATACAAATCTGGATTATCTGTATTTTCACCATTGAGGTAGAGGGATTTTGCATAGTTGTATGAAGCTGTATTCCACCCCATTGGTAAGGTCCGACTCTCATCGCTTCACTATTTTTTTCACTGTCCTAGACATGTATGGTTCTATCTACTGAATGCATTTAATTTTCTACTTAGAAACAATTTTGATATGTGAACTGGGAAAGAGGGAGGGAGAGTTTTGAGTTTTTCTACCCACCTTCTCCTCATGCTGATTGTCTATTTTATTCTCCTTCAGCTCTTCTATATTTTAGATGAGTGGCTTCACTTTCTGTAGCATCTCCACTTTGATCCTCCTTGTTCTTCTTCCTGCGTGATCTACTTTCTTTCTTCTGGAGTGGCATTTTTTTGACTTATGGTATTCAGGGGTGTTCATTTGAGTCCTGTTCCTGTTTGGTCGTAGATGGTTAGTTTTAGACTTTAGATCTTCCTTTTTAACATTTTTTTGTTCATTCCAAAGTGGTGGATGATGCCTTTTATTTGGGACCTTTTCCTGTTTGTTCGTGGATCTTTTAGACTTTAGATCTTCCATTTTTACAGTTTTTCTTCATTCCAAAGTGGCGAATGATGCCTTTTATTTGGGTCCTTTTCCTGTTTGTTCGTGGATGATTATTTTTAGACTTTAGATCTTCCATTTTTACATTTTTTTTCTTCATTCCAAAGTGGTGGATGATGCCTTTTCCTCAATCTGGTCGTGAGCTCTTCATGACCTCTGCCTGGTAGGATAAAATTCTTTTGGTTCCTTATTTAAGCCTAGCCAGATAGGATAGCAATAGGCTTGTTTGATTATAAATTTATGTGGTAACAGAGTCGGATGATCCTTTTTGAGAGGGAAAATGCAGTAGACGATATGCCATTGTGGTTTATTTTTCTGATGAACTTTATAATTTTTGCATCAACTTATTATATGTTGAAGGGTGGTTGTGGGTGGCTGGTTTTGCCAGTAGTTGTTTCTATGTTTAGTGCTATCCACAGCCTTTAGTTGTTTGATTCTTCTAGTGCAGCCTTTCTACCCACATTGAAGGGATGTGTTTTGTGTAAGCATCTGGTAATGCAGTATACATTATACAACCATCATTCTCGAGCACTATTAGATTGTTTGCCTCTATGTTACCTAAACTCATCAAATAGGTGCCAGACATCTCTGATAGTTAAAAGGAGTAAAAGCCGTTACCCATGCCATGATATTCTGCTACCCAGAAGACATATGTTCGCTTTGTTGAATTTAATCAGTTCCACCCTCACCCAAATTGTAAAAAAATTTCAGATTTCGAAAGGTAAAATTTGTAAGGCCTAATAATAGTTGATCAAGTTGGAAGGCTAAAGGATTATTTAGTTCAAGTTATCTCGTTTTCCAGTTGGAAACTAATGTTGTCAATGATAGACAACTAAAAATTCTACTGATGCTTTGGTACTGATTTAGAATGTCATAGTATATCCATTCATAATTCCTTAATTCACAGATGACTTAATGTATACAGTTTCATTTCTTTTCTTGGCAGATTGCTACACTTATATATATTAGAAAAATATCGTACTGAAAGTGCAACATATACTGCAGAGTGTCTCTCCGCATCTATCTCTGGGCAGTGAAGTATTTTGGGTTGGTCAGCATAGGAAATCTGGTATAGGTTTTGCTGCACGATACAACACAGATAAGATGGTAGGCAACTTCCTTTAATTTTCTATGTTAAATCCTTCATGCTAAGTAATTTTGTACCTGTTTATCTTTTGTATCTAATAATGGTTTGTAAGTACCAAGTAATTAAGCTCTAGGAGGATTCTATTACTTTTTTTGGGTTTGACTTGATGAAGAAAATCAATATTTCAAAATCTACAGAAGATGCATCTTGGAGAAATGGGGAACTGAGAAATTTGGAATCACTGTGGTGGTCTCAGACTTTTCATTCTTCCAGAAATCCATATAGTTTTGATGTGAATTGTGAAAACAATGCAAGTCAATTACCTAAATTTATGTTGCATTTTGATTTGTTTGTTGTCTGCTCAGTCTTTAACTGTCTATTCCTATTTATTGTACTAGTGCCAGATGCTACTTTATGTGTGCTGAACTGCTTATAAATATTATGGGACAAGCATTTCTTAAGATCATATAATGGCTGCTTCGCTTATTAGCAGTAGCACTCCCTAAATATATCAGTCATCTCTTTTCTACCTTATACCTGTCTACTGGGATCGATTGTACCTCTGATCTGTATCTGGTGGAGTGCTGTATTTATAAAAAAATGATTTAACAAGAGTTCTCCAGGGCCAGGCACCAGCATGAACGCTATGAAAAATAATTTGCCGAGCGAGCTGATATGGCTTCCCTCGTACAATTAAATGAGAATGGATATATTGTTGACTGGCGCACTCGGAGAGGTGATTACTGTTCCCAGATGTGAAAAAATTGTCCTATGTGATGCATTGGTCTTTGCCGCTATAATTCTGCTTACTACAACAAAATTTCCCAAGAGGATCAGGGAGTGCATATATATATATATATATATATATATATATATATATATATATATATATATAGGGAGTGCTACAGCTAATAAGCTCACATCTTTCGTTTTGAGAGGAGCGATGATGTTCCAAAGACTTTTGTACCCAAATACAGCACCCCCCCTTCCTTTTTAGTTATTTTCATAAATTGGGGTTATAGTGGTAAAACCACAGGATATTTCTGTAATATCTTGGACACCAATGTATTTTATTTGTCATAATTTTAAAAACCCAATCCTTTTATAAAAGGAATTATTATTATTTTTGGTCTTGTGATAAAGTGCGGATAGAGTGATAAATTCCTAGGATGAGATTTGTGTAGTATCATGTATTTTATTGTAGTGATCATTTTTGAATGCCCAAAGACCCTTATAAAGGATTCTTTAATACCTATTGTTATATCATTTTTGGTTTTGTGATAAACTCATAGTATGACAATCTTGAATACCAATGTATTTTATTTTAGTCGTCATTTTTAATTTTCAAAACAAACATTCGTTTTGGTCATATATAAGGGAATGCTAATAATCTAACAATGAAATGGGAAGATGCATTTGAGTGCCCTGCCTGGAGCGTGCACTTGAGAGCTAGATCACGTGGCACATGATCACTAGTTGGCAAACATCTTTTAAGTGTTCACCAGTCCCTTGTAGATTTTTTTGGGATATTTTTCCCTTCATTTCATGGATCAAAGATATAGGTTTTCCACCCAAAAATTTTGCCATGCAAAATTTTCACCTTGGACCACAAACTCAATTATGTGACATCAACTTTCTTGAATTTCTATTGGACTGTAGTTGATGGACCTTGTCATTTGCACGTGGCACCGGGATCCTTGGATTGGGTGCCACGTGGAACCAAATTGGTTTGCACGCTCAATTCATCCGTGCACTCAATCATATAGTCCCGAGCTTTATATATACATACATATATATGTATATACGTATACATGTATATATGTATATGGATCCCAAAAAGGTACTCCAATTAAATGTCTACGCCGTACTCTAAGGTCTACATGGAGCTCCACGTAGCACCAAATCATGTTTTGGGTGCCACGTGGAGCAAGGTAGCATCATTTAGATAATTTCTTTTTAAAAAAATTCAAAACACCAATCACAATCAAAATTTAAGTTTCAATTTCAAAATTCATATTTGATTTCTTTTTTTCTGCCAAAATTGATCTATACAATCTATTGGAGGTAATGTGGAACCAAACAGTGTTTTGGCCTTTTGGGTGCCACGAGGAGCTCCATATGATCTTGGAGTACCTACCATAAGTATGTACACCTATATATATATATATATGTGTGTGTGTGTGTGTGTGTGTGTGTGTGTGTGCAAAAGGGGCCATGTATACTGTTTAACTTGTGAAAAAGTATCGCATGTATCGTATCATCATACGATACAGTGGCTGTATCTGACAATACAGGGCAAAACGATGCGATCATACGATACATATCATTTTGGTCTCGATACGGTATGTATCGTGTATTGCACGAGATTGACAACAATGGTTATAAGGGAAAGCTCGTGTACAACGTGTGAAAATTAATGGTGACTTGATTTTGTATTTCACTGTTCATTTTAACGCCATTGACCACTTTGGTCAACGGCCTTGATCTTTTTTTTTTTTAAATTTTAAAAATTGTTTTTTGGGATGACCTTGGATTGACCCTGCTCTTCCACGTGGCGCCCAAATGGTTCAGACACAAGGGTTCAAACCTATGTTTGAATGCCTACTCCCGCACCTCATTATATAAATGTATATATGTTATGAGGTCCTAATATTGGGTAGCGCGCCTATTTATTATCAATGCATCCCTATCTACATATAAAAACGTTTCTCCTATCATCGGAAATATGCTGTAATATGCCCCCCTTCCCTCGCTGTCACTGAGCAAGGCATCTTATCTTCAAAGATGAGTTGTAGATGAGTCGTTCGATCATCTAGGGCCCAAGGTCATTCCCATTCCAGCGTTTAAGTATTGCTTCCTCCGGAAACTGGGCTTTAAGCTGGTTGCTAGCTCTATTGAATGAGTGGTTTGCTGTGTCACTGATACTTCCGTTGACAGTTGCTTCTGTGGAGCTTCTTGGTTTTGAACTTTTGCATTCTTGAACTATAGCAGCCGTTTCCACAACAGATTTGGCATACAATTTGAAGTGCTATTTTTCCAAAGCCTGTGTGGTTCTTTCCTTGGCTGATTGAGTTAATGCGGTTTATGTGCCAGTAGTTCCAACATATGTTACTTCCTTTGAAACTGAGTTCAGAGCCCTTGGAGAAAAGATTTCATCTTCTTAATCTTCTAGAGATTAAGGTATACAATAGATCTTTTGTGTGATTCTCACAAATGTCCTGAATAATCTGTATTGATTAGATGCAGGCGATATCACTCTCTACCGTGTTAAGCAAGAAGAAGGAGGATGAGATAATGGAGGCTATGGCCAATCTTCGAGACTGTGATAATGGTCAGGTGTCATAAATTCTTTTTAATTTAGAAATAAGTATGTTTAGAGGCAATTAAATTACTTTAGAAATGAGTAACTTTTGACCGCTAATAGGTAATTAGTTTAAGAATAAGTAGTTGCTTCCTTATAAAAACAAAGTGGGAATTAAGAGTTGCTTCCTTATAAAAACAAACTAAGAATAAGTAGTTGCTTCCTTATAAAAACAAATTAGGAGTAAGTCAGTAGAATTAAGAGTATTAATTGTTTTAGAATTTTTTTATTTATAATGACAGAAACAAGCTGGGATGTATCATATGTTGTAATTTTTATCGAGTTTGAAAGTTGAAAGAAGCTCTTTTCTCTGTCTAAGAGCTTTTTGTCTAGGTTTTGTATTCCCCCTTCTTGATATTGCCAAGATTCTCGCGCCAATCTTTCCATACCTAGTTTCTATGTAACTTGGTTGAAATTGGATTTAGGGGAAGTCAGAGTCAGGGATTGTAAAATTGCAATCTGTAATGGTTCTGAGATGCTGTGGTATGCATAGTGTATAGCTAATTGATTGGAATGAAAAGATATGTGAAGGAGTTGCATCGCCAAGTGGATCAACGAACACATGAACTGCTCCTTTCGTCGTGAACAACCCGAACCTTCTTCAAATGGTTTCATGTGAAGAAAACCTAGGATTGGAGAAGAACCCTTTTAAACAATCACTCAAGAAAAGATGAACTAGTGCATGAGGGGAGGAAGACTAGCTCGAATTTGTAATGTGCTGACAGGGGCATCCGGGCTGAAGTAACAAAATTTTCCATGGTTGGTAATGTCCAAAGTGATTTAAAAACTTTGGATTAGAAGGATTTAACCGAGGAACATAAAGGGTCGCTTTCAAAAGAAAAATTGCTGGGTCAATCGTTAATGTGTTGGAACAAGCATAAAGTGCCGCAATAGAAAAAGATAAATCTCACATTTAGGCATGTGGTAATATAGAAAAGATTAGAGAAACATTCATATGGAGTTTGGAAAGATTATCCTCAAATCTCTTGATGCATTTTGAGGAATAAAATAACTTAAATAATACCATCGACTCTGTTGATATTTTGTTCACTAATTGTTTGCCTCCCCCCCCCCTAATGTTGTTATCTCTGTTAGAAACTCCTGGTGACTGGCTTTAAAAAATAAATGCTTTTTCTACCGCTGCCAACATGCTGACATGGTTATGAGGAAAAAATACTTTATTTATTTCTCTTATCTTTGGCTAATATTTATATTCTATCATGCATACAAGCCAAAATGATGCTTTTTTGATGAATATCACATTTGTTATCCTCACAAATCTATCATCTATGTTGGGTGATCTGTTGACAACACTGTAGCCAAAGGCGCTAGGCACGCCTGAAGCAGTAAGTTTCCCTGAGTCCTAGGTTCAAAGGCGTAGGTCCTATTTTTTAAGGCTCATTTGTATTTTGTTACATATTATATTCAAATGCTTAATTAATTATATACTAATATAAAATGGTATATATGATTGCATTTTACATTGCTATTAGTAATTTGTGACATTTGACTTTTAAGTGTACTTAAAATTAGATGTATTTATAAATTGAAATTTGTTATACAGACATCTACATAAAGAATAAAAACAATCAATAAATATAAAAAAGAAAAATAAGAAGAAGAAAAAAAAGATAAAAATAAATAAATAAAAGGCTGCCTCTCTGTGTCTTCGTCTCTCTCTCTCTCTCTTTTTAAAATTTGTATCGGAGGAGGATAAAAAGAAAAAAATTATAAATACTTATAGGCTGTGGTCTCTCTCTCTCTCTCTCTCTCTCTCTTTGTTTCTTTGTTTTTTTATTTTAATTTTGTTTTTTAAAGTAAAGGGAGAGGATTTGAACCTAAGACCTCATGTGATGTGGACATCCCCCTTCAAAGTGTAGTAGGGGCACAAGAAGAAGATGTGCCTCATGTGGTACTTTGAATTGGTAGTTGAAGGCCCCATGTGTGCATATGCAACATCATAGATGACCCTGCATTGGGAAGATGTGCGCATGAGATGATACTTACTGTTGGATTAATACTTTCCATCGTTGAATCTTCATCGTTCTTCATTTTAACTGTTGGATCTTCAGTGTTCTTCATTCCCACGTTGGATCATTGTTTTACTACATCGTCACTGTTGGATTGTTGAACACATGATGGACCATTGGTAGATGCATGTGGAAGGTTGATCGTGTAGTGGATTTTGATTTTGATCCATTAGTTTATGTTGGATGTGTTTATTTTATTTTATTGTAGTGTTTTACTTTAGGTTATAGAAGTTGGGTACATACAAGTTATGACAAGTTGTGTACATACATGCAATGAAAGCGACCAATTTTATTTTAGTATTTTACATTAGGAGGCTCTCCTCGGATGTTGTTGGAGGCCCTAGGCTAATGAAATCAAGATCTATCTCTAGAATCCTCATTTCCAAGTTTTGAGGGACCACATTACCGGATTGGAACAGTAATCGCATTTGTGAATAATTATTATGATAGATTCTTCAATTTCTTCCCTAAAATTTAGCACTTTATTATATAATTTATTGTTCGAAAATATGACTTTCAATCTCAGTCATTACATTTGGGTTTTAGTGTTTGGTCGTGCATCATCATGGTTTTTAATTTTTTTAGCTAACCAAGTAGTCGAAAGCATTTCTTTTTTAATCTGTTGTTTTCCTCATCTGTCTCTTACTTTCTTCATCTTTCTCCTCACCTTTTTCTTAGCAAATGCAGTGAATGAAACCCTACTGAACATATAACTTACAAGAGACTTATAAATTAATTACAGTTTCTTAAAGTTATATGTTGCATTATAAGTTATAACTTATAAGCAAGTACCTTATAACTTAAATGTTGTACTTGAGCGGTTGAGCCTAATGTCCAATTCCCGGGTTCGGTGGTTGCCCCTAGGCACACCTTTCACTGCACTAGTTTACAATTAGCTCCTTTAAAGTAGAGTATAGCTGCATTTCTACTTTAAATCCAAATATAACAATCAATAATTGTTGATACATGAACAAAATAATGTTCATGCTAAGGCAACAATCAACAATTCATCATTTTGTGATAGATACATGAACGTAAGAATGTTGTATATTTATTAGGAATACAACATTTTACTATATGCCATTAGTGTAATTTATTGGCCCCAAATAGATAGGACAAGGCAATGATGACGATGGCGACAATATCATATGTATAACTAATATATAACACGTTACTAAATATTAGCGAATTTTTTCATCACCCTATGTTTTCCAGAAAGAGGGAAGAAAAGAAAAAAAGAGATGAAACCCTAACTTAGGTGCTGTAATGCCATGTAGAGATTAAAAGGAGTGAGGATTTCATGGATTAGATGTAGAAGAAGAAGGTAGGAAAAAAAAGAGGAGAGAAAAACCTACGAGAGAGAGGGAGAGGACATGAGTAGGGTCTCACGTCCTTCTCTGATTTTTATCAATAAATAACTCTATAACGAATTACAACTCTACCACTTGTAAGTTATTAAAACAAAAAAATATGCCTCTCTACCCTGAAAACATCTTAGACTATATTACTGCTTAGCATTAAGTCCTAAAAATTTAAAAATGTGATACTTTAATGGTTATGAAGGCAACAATAAATTCGATATATACTTGAAAATTGGAGCTTAGTGCCCAACGCCTTCCATAATATCCTCCACAAATGGCTTATGAAATTCAGCTCTCGATCTGAGGTGATCGTCTTAGTACTTCATGTGGGATACAATCTCCTTGAAGAAGAGATTAGCAAAGTAGGAAGCATCTATTTTTTTGATCGATAAATAGGAAGCATCTGTTGTTTTCCTATGTGAAAAATAACAGGCCAATTTTGAGAAGCCATTGACTATGTAAAAAATTTGTATCCATATCTTGTGTTTGCGACAGCCCCAACATGAAATTCCTGCTAATATTGATCAATGGTGCGGTAGCAATGGGTAATGGGGTATATAGTCCAGTCTTTTGCGCATGTCCCTTACATGCTTTACATGTATGCCATTGCTTTACACATTGCATCATGTCACACTTCGTCTTTGGCCAAAAGCTCTTCTCTTCCACGAGCAATAATGTCTTGTCTCATCCAAAATGTCCCCAAGTCCTCCACTATGTAAATCGGTAATAAGCTTCTCTCTTCAGGATCTCTTGGCAATGCATAGGCTAGCTTCTTTGAAGAGAAGCTCCTCATGTAGGATGAATTCACGTGTAGTTTTCCCTTTGTTGCACACTCTGCACTTTGATGAAATATGAAGCGTCTTTGTAGAGTTCTGTGATGGATTGGAACCTGACAACTTCCATGGAAAGTGTGCTAAGTAACGCTGCCCTCCTAATTAATACATCCATAGACGAATCTTCGCTTTCCACTTTGTTCCACAATAATAGTGTGTACTCTTATAGGTGTGCAGCTCACTTAGCATGTCGATGATTCAACTTCTTTTGGGCTGAAAAACCTTAAATGCCCCATGATTCGTGTCATATCAAGTAATGTCACCTGATAAAAAAAGGGTCACCGATGCTTCAAATGCTTGCATTACTGCATAGAATTCAAGCCTATAGCTTCTTAGAACGACATCATTTCTCACTAGAATAGAGAGCCTCCGTCATTTTCTTTTGATAAGTTGGAAACTTGGTCGGATTTTGTGTCTAAACAAAGTTACCCAATTTTCAAACCATGAAAACTTCTTACCATGATGGTCGTTCATGGTACCTACCACTCAATAATAGCTTGACATTCTCATATAGTTTGACACCTATGGATGACACTACGTAGCTAAGAAAGACCATGTCTGAGAATTGAGCACTTTTGAGGTTCACATTGAGCTGCTCTTCTCTCAAAACATGGAATACTTGGGGTAGATGCTCGACATGGTATGCGGATTGGGTAAGCATTAGAATTTCGTCAAAATAAACGTCCACAAGCTTTCCAATGGAGAGCTTGAGTCATCATTCCCATGAATGTACTTGATGCATTTGAGAGGTCAAAGGGCCTTACCACCCGCTATATATATATATCCCAACCACCCACTTCTATAGTCCATCCTTTGTCTTGAATGTTGTCTTTCATTCATCATCCAACCGAATACAAATTTGGTGGTAGGCACCTTTTAAGTCTATCTTCGGAAACACCGTAGCATGATGTAGCATGTCTTACATATCACTTACAATGGTTGCGATATTGAAGTGAGGTGCTACTTTACGAAACACGCTTCTGGGTCCTAAGGGGCTCCCTGCCAGAACCCAGAGTGGCTCTTTGTCCCCGGGGAGCTATTCCAAGAACACCCTTTAAGCTTTGTTTATCCTCAAAACTCTCCTTGCTTAATAATCCTGTTGTAACTAATAACTATATAAATAAGTTGAAGTCCTCGTAATATAGAAAACTCAGATTACATCAATCCCTATTGACTTCTTTATGAATTTTTGTGATTTAATCTGTATTTGTTCACTTAAGTGATCACGTGACGGATTAGTCAGTATCAATAGCAGCACATGATTACTTATCACTTAGGTGATCATGTGTTTGCTACCTTATTTAGTTAGCAGCACATGACTTCTATATGTCTGTTAATGGGTTTTTAGAGGCCCATTATTTCAGGCCAAGTCCAGCATTTTGGTAATAGTATCAGGCCTGTATTAAACCCCATTTAATGATCTGGACTGAGATAAATTTGCAGAATTTCAACCTGCATCAGTTGTTTCTTCAGCTTGCATCAGTTATTTTCTTTCTGATTAAACTGAATAGCTTACTTAGGTGGGAGTTGGTTGTCGCAGATGTAAGCATTTATTTGGTAATCTCTGTCCCAAAACAATAGAACATTTTTTTTTTCGATTTTCTATTAAAATGTGGATAAAAAGTATGTGAGAAATAAAACCAATTATTTATGGGTTGGAGTTTCAATTCCCGAAATTATGGTAGATGGATTATTAAGAAATAAGGTGAAGGGCTAACACTACAGAACTTGGTTTGCTCCCTGCAGGTTGCAACTGGGCAAGTTGCCAGCACCGGGGTAGTTGCTCTGAGCTATGTGCAGAAGGTATCCGAGAAGGTAAGAAAAGTAACTAATTAAGAAACTTTTTCAGTTCTATAATTACTTGTGACCTATCTGCCTTCTATGTCATGCCATTTTGTGATGTTGTTTATATACCATTCAGGTTTCTCTAGCGTCAGATTTCATCTACAACCACATGTCAAGAGATGTAACTGCTAGTGTTGGTTATGATTACATACTTCGACAGGTAGTTGTTTTTTTTGTATATTACTCGTGCCTCAACATTACACAACCTTTTAAGTTTTAATTTATTTTATGTTCATGTTGCATGGAGAACTTTGTGGTACAGTAGACCTTATATACTTGTTGCATTGTCTATCATTGATTTTCTATATTATTCATGCCTCAAATTGAGTGTATCATTGATTTACTTTGGCCATATTTTAAATACTAATTACTTGTAATTTTTTTGGGGTCTACTTAATCAAAGTAAATACCCAGGCCAAATTAAAAGTTTAATCCTTTTGTTTTTTTAAATTCTACTCAAAATTCTTAATGGAATTTACCAAGGAAGAAAAAGAGAAAAATCCTAATGGAATTATGGGAAATTTGAACAGTCATTCAAAAAATTCATTCAAATATTTGCAAAGCTTTGGTGAGGAATCAGAGTACCTTTTCGAGTTTTTGATAAGGATTTATGGATCCGGAGTTTATTGAACTGCAACTTAAGTTTATTAAACTCAAGAGAACTTGATCAAACACTTGACTTCTGGTTCAACTTGAACTTAGGCCTTCTTGTGCATCTTTACTTCGTGGGGGATGAGGTATTCTGGATGCAATTAGAAGTTGAATTAATTTGAGATTTACATATTAGACAGAAAGTTAGAGTTATTATTATGGTTTATTTTGAGATAAATTTTAATCAGTTTGTTTAGTGATCCTGTGTGACTCAGGATTATGATGGATGAGATGGTAGTCCTTACTCCTATAACTAGTTATGTTCAGTGCTTCCTAGATCCTTGATTTGTTTGGACTGTTAATTTCTAACATTTGCTTAGAGCCAGCTTTTGTTGGAGTTGGTGTTGATAGGGCTGTCAACAGGTCGGGTCGGGTCAAAATTTTGGCTGCCCAATAAGAAAATCACAAATGCCCGACCCGTCCCAACCTGATGGTGCACCCAAGCCGACTCCACCCGACCCAAAATCCATAATCCTCACATTTCTCTCTCGGATTCTCACACTTCTCTCCCTCTTAACCTCTCTCTTCTCATGCTTATCCTGTCTTCCTCCTTTTAAGAAAAAAGATCTTGAAGGGCCGGTTTACAGAGACAAGTATGCGCTGATCTGTTTCCGACCTAGCCGAGCTTTTCGTGGCTTCTGGTGAACGCTGTGTCACTTAATAGTAAGATTTTCATTTTATTCATTCCTTGCGATATATATCATGATATAATATTCAAACTGTTTTCTGGAAGATAGGTGGATCGGAGAGCAGCCTCTTAGCTGCTCCTTCCTTCTATATATGCTTTGTCTACTGAGAGGGGCAGTTCAGTTGCTTAGGTTTTCTCAGATAATAATGGGATTACTGCTTGGAATATATGTACCAGGAGTCTTTCTGAAGAATAAATTGATAGGTTCACCGAATTAATGGCCTTACTATACCAGGCAAGCAGAAGTAATAGACGGGTGGATGAGAGAATTTGGATGGCTAATAAAAAAGGGAGATTTACTGTGAAATCCTTCTATTGGGCGCTCACAGGAAGACTGCTGGATAAATCTGAATGGTCTATTATTGGAAGGCACCTATCTACTTTTTCGGTTGGAGCTTCGCTTGGGGTCATACCTTGACCATTGATCAGTTTATTAGAAGAGGCAAGAACATGACTAACTCCTGTGCTATGTGTCTTCAGTCTGAGGAATCTATCAACCACCTCTTCCTACATTGCTGAGTGGCAAGGGAAATATGAATTATCTTGTGTAAGGTGTTTGGAGTTAATTGGGTGCAGCCAGAAGATCATAGACAGTTAATTTTATGCTACAGTGGTGTTCAGTTTCAAGGTAAGAAAGGGGGTTAGGTTTATTTGCTCTATTCTGAGGTCTTTCGCGTGAAAGAAATGAAACGATATTCAGAAAAATCCGGAGGCTAGCGGAGATGATTGTTAAGATGATCAGGGATATTCTAATGTTGGATTGGCTTATCTTAGATAGACAAGGGACTCCTAGGGCTGCCCCACTAGCCTTTTTTTCCTCAGTTTGTGGAAGGTTTCTCAGTCTCCCCCTTTATGGATGTTGGTTTGGTTGCTATTGGTCTTTTTTGGGTTGGGGTGTTTTCATTTTTTGTTTTGCTGTTTTGGTTCTTCACAGCCCTGACTGTTCCCTTTATATTTTTTCTTTCTAATAACTTATTACTGATCAATTTGTTGATCTGTTCTTTTAATGCATGCCATTATTCTTCCCACTCTGTTTGTCTGCAAGTTTTGGATCAAATGATGGATATTGTTTAATGATAGGAGTAGGACTTTTTGAGCTGAAGTTTGGATCAACCTTACCCCTCCGAGTCCTATGTTTGAGCCTTTTTGTTAGACGGGTGGAAAATAATATTTTGATTGTGGATAACCTGCACAGTCAAAACCTTCAAACTGAGTAATTATGATTTATGTGTAAGAAAGAGGAAGAAACGGTCAACCACCTTTTTATGCATTGCACAACTAGGATGGCTTCATGCAACTTTTTTAAGATCATCAGACTGGAAGGGGGTTACTAGAAAGGATCATTTGATTTATTGGAAGGGATGGCTGCCTGGAAGCCGTGTTCAAATTCTTTGGAAAACTTTACCCTGCGTGGTATCTGGAAACAAAAGAATTAGCGCATTTTCATAAACAAGTTGAGATCCTTGGAAGCAATTTTGAACCTTACCAAGTTTATTATTCACTGGAGTCTAACTACACAGAAGGGTAGGAGAACCATGGTTTAAGATATCTTACAAGATTGTAAATCTATGATATACAAGGACCATGAGGATACTAGAATTGAGATAGGGAGATGTGCTATAGAGTATAGATGTAGTCAGAAAGTTTAACGTCGCTGGCAGTTCTGTAAACTAACTGAATCCGGCAGGGATTGGAGCCTGGAGGGTCTTTCGAGATCACTAGAGTATGGTTAAAAGCGCACTTGGGTCTCTTAAGAGTTTCAGACCATGGTTTAAAATATCGGAAAATGACGGTTTTACTGGTCGGTATGTACTAGGTGCCAGCCAGGTCCAGTATGGATTACCTGGTGGAACATACTGGCTATATACCACCAGGTTTATCCAGTTAACTGAATTTACCGAATTTACTAAGGCTTTCCTGTATTTTAGAAAAAAAAATATTTTTCCAGTTTTTAAAAACTCTATGCTTCCAGTATTTTCAAAATTTCTGTCTATAATATTATTTTCTAAACATCTTAATTTTCTGAAAATATCTCTTCAAAATATGAATTTTCTCAACTATTGAGAGGTTTTAGGCATGCATATATTATCCATGGGGGTATGGATTGTAAAACTCTCATGCATGGGTTTTAAATTCTGAAATCCTCTCTATATTTAAAATCCTTACATATATCAATTCTAAGGAAGGGGCATGAGTTTCAAAACCCATAGAAATGGATTTTAACTTTTATAGATAGCTTCAAATTTTTGTAGACATGTTGCTTTTTCACGCTATTTTTTTTATGCTATTTAATTTATTTATGCTTATATGCCAGAAAATATTGACCAGTATATATTGGTACTGACCTCGAACGGTACCCGAGCCGGGTGTCACTGGGGCATAGCCCGACACCGGCTGTCACACCCGTGCGGCGCCTCGCTACCACAACGAGGCCAACCTACCCAACCATCAACTTTGATACCACCTGCCAAGAGGACAAGAACTCCCGTACATGGTTGCCTTCTCGCCAAGGCCTACCATATCAACGCTCCGTGACTCCTCGTGACACTCATGCCAGCACCTCTGTGCCTTGCTCGGCCTGCTCAAGCTTCACCCTGTGCCCAATATTAGTCCCTCCCCCGTGACAGTAGCATGCAACTCCTCATGTCATCCCATTCCAATATGTCTCGCCGACATACTGAACCAAGCCCACTATTGTGTTGGCCCACGCGACCAACACACATTAACATCCGACCCTCAACCAACGTGCACCACAATGTCCAACGTAGCTCTCGAGTGCCTCCCTCATAGCCGACCCATGTGCACCGCGACGCATAGCTCGATGCACATGGAAACCTCACCTTGGGTGACACGACATTGCCGAAGCAACGTCCTAAGCCCATCTTTTCAGACCTAGGAGACCATTATGTACCCTCTAGTGCACATGGCCCCATGTGTAGGAAAGTAGCTCCATAACTGACGGGGACGCCAACATCGTAGACATCGGATATGGACCTTTTCGCGTGTACCGACGGCAAGAGAAGCGAAATGGACATCAGAACTAGGCGATAAGAAACGAAATTTGGCGAATTGGGAAAATACTGTAAATTTCGATCGATCGAACTTCGGAGGGAATTATATAGTTCTGGAGTATATAATTCGATCGATCGAATTATATACCCGATTGATCGAATTTCCATTCGATCGATTGAGTTTCAGTTCGATCGATCGAATTCCAGCGGTAAATTTTTGAAATATGTTTTTCGATCGATCGAGTTTGACTTTTGATCAATCGAGTTTCACTTTCGATCGATCGAGTTTCACTTTCGATCGATCGAATTTTAATTTTGATCGATCGAACTTCACTTTCGATCGATCGAAATCGCGCAGTTTTTTTTTTTTGTATTTTTTAATTTCGAACTTAATTGTAGGGGCATACTTGTCCTTTTTTGGTGTTTGTTTTAGGGTTTTATTTTCGTTTGAAAGGACTCCTATATAAGGTCCTTAAGTTAAACAATGTAATTGATTATTGATTATTGAATGAATGAGCTTTTGCTTTTGGGACTTGAGATGAGTTTCGTCGAAGAGTGATTCTTCTTCCCGATAAGGGTTTGGTGTGAAGCTCACAATCTATCCTTTACTTTTATTCCTCTTTATCTATCTTCCCTACTTGAATTCAAACAACCCAATTTGCCATATCTCATCCAAATACCCGACTCCCTAAAACCCTAGCTCTTCCCTAATCCCTTGATTCGATCCGATCCCATAAACCATAGAGGGACCCAAGATTCCATCCTCGAATCATGAGTGCCCTAATTTGGAAAGACCTAGAGTCCTATCTCTAGGACCGATCCGCACCGCTATTCTAACGGATCTAGTGCAAAGGCTAAACCCTACTCGAACCAAACACGAACTTTTCACATGGAGGACTACGAACGCCTAAGGTATTCGTTATATTTTTAAATTTATTGCTTAGTTTAATTCACTTTAATTTCGGTAAGCAATTAATCATCACATTCACGTAGTTTAGGGTATCTTCCTGCGTCAGTTTTGGTATCAGAGCCCTAGGTTCTAGGTTAGGGCATACTGTGTGACATTGAATTCATTGCACTTTAATTTTCATCGCATATTATTTCTGTTTTGGCCAAAGTGTTCATTTTGCATTCCATTCTAGAACCTGTCAATTAGTGAACCGTATCACCATGGACATGAGTGGGATTGCCGAGGCTCTTAACGGCATGAAGGCTGATCTCAAATTGATCAATGATCGAATGGCTGCCATGGAGACAGCCCAAAGGACTCTTGAAACATCTAATGAGAGGTTGTTAGACCGAGTCAATCGGTTAGACGAGGGTGATGAATACCTCGAACCACCCCGTGAGCGTAATGGTCCACGTTACGAATGAAATGACTACCAACATAATCGGAACCGGAACCATAGGTTAGATCATCATGGAGATGACTACGACTTGGAAGGGAGACTCCTCAAAAATGTCCGAGTTGAGTTCCCAACTTTCGATGGAAGATTAGACCCTCAAGTCTTCCTCGATTGGTTATCCAATATGGACTAGCACTTCAAGTGGTTTGACATGAGCGATGAGAGATGTGTTAGACTTGCTAAGATGAAGCTCATAGGCCAAGCCCGACTCTTTTGGGTCAACGTTGAACGCATCATAACAAATGCGGGTTGTACTCCCATTACCCGTTGGGAGGACACGAAGGAACGACTTGCAGAGAAATACATTCCTTCCTCATACTATCATCGTCTCCTCGACCAATGGCAAAATCTGCGTCAAGATAGTATGCCTGTTTCGGATTACATTGGCAAATTTGAGGAATTCATGATGAGAGCCAAGGTATCCGAAGACCCTCAAGTCACTCTATCCAGGTTTCGCACCGGATTGAGACTTGACTTGCAAAATGAGTTAGTCTCCCACCCTGTAGAGACTCTCGCCGATTGTTACACCGTCGTTCAAGACCTTAAACGATATTTGAAAATGACGGTGACTAGGTGATCTGATTTTCACCCCGGTCAACTCCGTACCGGCAAAGTGAGTCTAGTGGTGGAAACCCGCCTACCAAACCCACACAACCCACATCTACCAATGTGAGGTTTGACAAAGGTAAGGGTGTAGCCGGAGAATCCTCGAAGAGTGGGTCTCATGTCAAGTGTTATAAATGTCAAGAATTGGGACACTTTGCCGCCCAATGCCCTACGAGAGACCCATAAAGGAATCTCTTCATCGACGAAGAAGGAGAAGAAAGTGAAGGAGTTTATGAGGAAGAGGTCTTTGAGCCGAATGCCACACCTAGTGACGAGGAAGGTGATGACATGGGTCGTGCTCTAGTTGTGAGGTGTGCCTTTGCACAGCCTCAACGGGATGAAAAGGAGGATTGGCGAAGGGAGAACATCTTTCACACCTTTGCCACATGGGGGACAAAGAGTTGTAGGATAATCGTGGATAGCGGAAGCTGCACTAATGTGGTGTCAGAACATACCGTCAGTTGCTTAGGGCTTACACCTGAAGCCCACCCGAGACCTTACAAAGTCGCATGGGTTGACTCCTCATCCATTCCCGTATCTCAGAGGTGTCGTGTACCCATACTGTTGGGTTCATACTCAGACACCTTATGGTGCGATGTGGTGCCGATGGATGTGGGCCACATTATCTTAGGGTGGCCATGGCTCTATGATTTGAACGTGACCATTTTTGGTCGATCTAACATTTGCACATTCAATTACTAGGGCAAGAAAATCACTCTTAACCCTTTGGCTCTCAAAGCACCATCGGTCAATAGAGTTGAGAAGAAGGGAGGCCAATCCAAGGCCATCAACATTGTGAGCCCTTCGGAGTTCGAGAGGGCATCGTTAAATGAGAGTGTCGTGTATGTCGTCGTCACTGTTGAGAGTACTTCTGAGTCAGTCTGTGAGTACCCCAAGGAGGTAGAGCCCATCCTGAACGAATTTGCGAATGTCTTCCCCGAAGACTTACCTAGTGAGCTCCCTCCCATGCGTGACATGTAACATGCAATCGACTTAGTTCCCGGATCTACATTACCGAACCCGCCCCACTACAGGTTGAATCCGGTTGAGCACGCCAAGTTGACTCGACAAGTCAGTGAGCTCCTTCAAAAGGGGTTCATACAAGAGAGTCTGAGCCCGTGTGTCGTACCAGCATTACTCACGCCTAAGAAAGATGGTACATGGCGCATGTGTGTGGATAGCCGAGCAATTAATAAGATCACTGTTAAATATCAGTTTCCCATACCGCGACTTGATGACATGGTTGAATGATGGTTGGAGCCACTATCTTTTCCAAGATAGACCTTAAAAGTGGCTACCATCAGGTGCGTATTCGCCTTGGCGATGAATGGAAAACCGCCTTCAAGACTAAAGACGGTCTTTATGAGTGGATGGTCATGCCTTTTGGGCTTTCAATGCCAAAGTACATTTATGAGGCTCATGACCCAAAGTGTTGAGGCCATTCCTTAGCAAATTCCTTGTGTATACTTTGATGACATCTTAATTTATAGTCAGGACAAGGAACAACATTTATCCACGAGGTTGGTTTGCGAAACCTTGAGAGAGAGAGGTTATCAGTGAATCTCAAAGTGCACCTTCATACTGACACTCTGTTGTATTCTTAGGATTCATTGTCTCGGTGAAGCGGGATGGTTCCGGACCCTGAAGGTTAAAGGCCATTTATTGGCGAACCTCGGAATATTCATGAAGTCCGTAGCTTCCTTGGTTTGGCTACGCTTTATCGTCGCTTCATCCGGAAATTTAGCACCATCATGGCCCCCATTACCGATTGCATGAGAAAAGGGGAGTTCCTGTGGAGCAAAGCCGCAACAAGGGCCTTTGCCGAGATAAAAGAGAAAATGGTTACTGCACCCGTCATGCTCTTACCGGACTTTTCTAAAGTCTTTGAAGTAGCTTGTGACGCGTTGGGTGTAGGCATAGGCGGAGTGCTAAGCCAAGAGGGTCACCCTGTGGCATATTTTAGTGAGAAACTCGATGAGGCGAAGTAGAAATACTCCACCTATGACAAGGAGTTCTATGCGGTCATCCGATCTCTGTGGTATTGGAAACATTAGCTGAGATCGCATGAATTTGAGTTCTTTTTTGACCATGAAGTCTTACGTTTCCTTGCTTCCCAGAGTTGAACCTGAGGCACGCGAAGTGGGTCAAGTACCTTCAAGGGTTTACATTTGTCTTGAAGCATAAGACCGGTGCCGAGAACAAGGCTGCTGATGCGCTTAGTCCTCGAGTGGCGACTTTGCAGTCTATGAGCACCGAGGTCATCGGATTTGAGCAGTTGAAACAAGATTATCTTGATTGCCCATATTTTGAGGCAGAATACATTGCTTTTCTAGCAGATCCGAACAATATTAACTCCGAGTATACCCTGCTGGATGAGTATTTGCTCAAAGGAAATCGTTTGTGTATCCCTCGTACTTCATTGCGTGACTTCCTCATCTGGGAGTTACATGCCGGAGGGATTGCCGGACATTTTGGGCACGATAAAACCAGTGCGCTCGTTGAGGATAGGTTTTATTGGCCTAGCCTTGTGAGAGATGTCTCTAGGGTCGTAAAACAATGTCGTACATGCCAAGTTGCGAAGCGTATTAAACAGAATACCGGCTTGTACACCCCTTTACCCGTGCCGCATATCCCGTGGAAAGACATCTCCATGGATTTCGTGCTCGGACTTCCAAAGACTCAACGGAAGCACGATTCCATTTTTGTGGTAGTGGACCGCTTTTCAAAGATGGCCCACTTCCTACCTTGCTCTAAAACCTCCGATGCGACTCACATAGCTAAAATATTTTTCGGGGAGGTTGTACGTTTACAGGGGTTACCCCAGACGATTGTGTTGGATCGGGATGTGAAGTTTACCAGTTATTTCTGGAAAACTTTATGGCACATGATGAGTAACATGCTCCAATTTTCTTCGGCCTATCATCCTCAAATAGATGGCCAAACGGAGTCTACCAATAGGAGCTTAGGTAATCTTCTCAGTTGTCTTGTTGGTAATCACCCTAGGACTTGGGATTCTACTTTGCCTTTAGCCGAATTTGCACACAACAATTCAGTCAATAGGTCCCTAGGAATGAGTCCTTTTGAGGTCGTCCTTGGTCACAGGCCTAGAACACTCATTGATTTAATCTCCATGTCTGCATCCCATTGAGTTTCTGAGTCAGCCGATTCATTTGTACAACATATACATGAATTGCATGCCGAAATTAGAAAAAGAATTAATGCAAGCAATGAACAATACAAAATATCCGCGGATGCGCATAGGCGCTTCAAGGAATTTCAAGTTGGAGATTACGTACTGGTTCGGGTTAGGCCTGAGCGGTTCCCATTGGGAGCCGCAAAGAAACTTCAAGCCCGCGGTGTTGGACCCTTTAGAATTGTGGCAAGGAGCGATCGGATATAGGGGTCAGCTCTACATTCAATGTGGAGGACCTGGTTCCTTCTTTGGCCCCAGCCCAACCACCTCACAACCCCTTCCAAGCAGCCCCGAGCCCAAATGCCAGGCCCATCCTGCAACCCCTACCCTTCCCTTCCCACGCAAGCAGCGCAGAGATGAGATCGAAGGGATACTAGATGATTTGGCGATATCCACCCATGGGTAATTCAAAATATTTGGTCAAGTGGTTGGGAAAGCGGATTAGAGAACTCATGGTTAGTGAAGGCGAGGTGCGGCCTGGACCTTGACATATGTTCGGCGCTATCACGGCGCGCTTCATTGGTGATGAAGTCTTTTGATCCGGAGAATTGTGAGGGGACGCCTTGACATCATAGACATCGGATATGGACCTTTTCGCGTGTACCGACGGTGGAAGAAGCGGAATGGACATCAGAACTAGGCGATAGGAGACGAAATTTGGCCAATTGGGAAAATATTGCAAATTTCGATTGATCGAAATTCTCGATCATCGTACTTCGGAGGGAATTATATAGTTATGGAGTATATAATTCGATCGATCGAATTTCAATTTCGATCGATCGAAATCGCGCAGTTTTTTTTTTTTGTATTTTTTAATTTTGAACTTAATTTTAGGGGCATACTTGTCCTTTTTTGGTGTTTGTTTTAGGGTTTTATTTTCGTTTGAATGGACTCCTATATAAGGTCCTTAAGTTAAACAATGTAATTGATTATTGATGATTGAATGAATGAGCTTTTGCTTTTGGAACTTGAGATGAGTTTTGTCGAAGAGTGATTCTTCTTCCCGAGAAGGGTTTGGTGTGAAGCCAAGGGTGTGAAGCCCACAATCTATCCTTTACTTTATCCCTCTTTATCTATCTTCCTTACTTGAATTCGAACAACCCAATCTGCCATATCCCATCCAAATACCCGACTCCCCAAAACCCTAGCTTTTTCCTAATCCCTTGATTCGATTCGATCCCATGAACCATAGAGGGATCCGAGATTCCATCATTGAATTGTGATCGCCCTAATCTGGAGAGACCTAGAGTCCTATCTCTAGGACTGATCCGCACTGCTATTATAACGGATCTAGTGCAAAGACTGAACCCTACTTGAACCAAACACGAACTTTTCACATGGAGGACTACGAATGCCTAAGGTAGTCGTTATATTTTCATATTTATTGCTTAGTTTAATTTACTTCAATTTCGACAAACAATTAATCATTGCATTCGCATAGTTTAGGATATCGTTCTGCGTCAATAACTCCCCTCCCCCATATATGGGTTAAACACTACCTCAAGCAAAATAGCAGGAGAGCCTCAAACGTATTGGTTTGACATACTGCCAATGCCACACGACCTCTGTTAGTGGCACACGAAACCCATGCAACACCAACGCCTCCGAGTTGGCATCCACGCACACGCGCGTCTAGTTGCCACACTAGCACACCACCTAGCTCGAGTAGCGATCTACGCCATACATATAGGGAGAACACACGCGACGCAAGGCCTCATGCTTTCGCTCTTGCGCGTCACACAACTAGCTCCAAGGCCCGCCCGCCTTCATGCTAGGCAACCAACCAGCTCCAAGGCCGCCATGCCTTCTTGCTGGTATCCAGAGTAAAGACGCCGTCACATCCTCCCCCACTCCGTAAGGTCAACGTCCTCGTTGACGCCATATCGCAAGGGAATGACCACGCCACCTCCTCCAATCTAGGAATGTCAACCATGGGTTAAAATATCGGGTTACGTCGTATCGACGAACCATACGATTTGAACGACACGACGTCGTGTCATCGATCATGCTCAGAGTCGGACGATACATTGAATGTATCGTTCGATACATACAATACATTTGAATGTATCGAACGATACATTCAATGTATCGTTCGAGTCCAATACCGATACGTATCGTCCGATACGTATCGGTATCGGACGATATTTTGATCCATGATGTCAACACCCATGCTGACACCAAAACCTGCATCAGTTTCTCGACCTCCGTCTTCACCCCATGCAAAGTCTCCACAAATACCTAGCCCCGAGGTTTGACACTTCCCTGCTTGTTTAACTTGGTCTCATTCTCACTTACGAACAAGAAACACATTGCTTCTTCACACGGCTCCGCACCAGCGCTATCCATCACCATGTCATGCACTAAGCATTTATGACCAGAGCTCGCTCTAGTACCTTAACACAAAGTGTCTTCACCCAAGAGTTTGCCCACCAAATTCTGCCTTTGAAACACCTTAGTACCTTTGCCATGCCTTCACAACTCTGTTTCTCAAGCTTTCCTTCGGCTCAGCCTAGCTACAAGGTCCTCCCACCTTCCTGCTAGCTGATCAAATGTGCATCTCTATGCACCAAGGTCGTGACCATGTCACATCCTCCCTCACTCAAATGCGTCGATGTCCTTGTCAACACCCGAACTTCTACGCCAGTTCCTCGATACAAACTCAGTCTGCACCCAAATACAACCCGCGTTTGAATCACAATTACTACACTTTGCTACTTTCATATGCAATTCTGTGTTAGTGCATCAACCATTTTGCTGCCCTTCGACCCATGCGACTCTGCCAGTTCCTTGACCACTATCATTCGTTTTCACCCAGGCATCATCACACTAGCCCAATGACGAGCAACGCTCATCAAATTGTATTTGCACCAGTACATCGACTACCATCATTCATCTTCACCCAAGTACAATCACAATAGTTCATCGCGACGAGCCACGTGCATCTTCACCTCAAGCCTCTGCATTAGTTCCTCAATGTCGTAATCGGTCTTCGCTTCATGCCTCGGCATAATAGCCTAACCACTTCTTTGTGCCTTCACTCCACGTAGTGTTCTGAACAACTTGGCATTGTCTGTACTTCACCCAGGTATTCCTGCATACCAGTTCCTCGTACAAGCAGAAGCAAACTGATCCTTAACATCATCCCTATTACTGCCCGAATCGACTGTCGAAACCAAGCAAGCCACGCCTTTGATGTCCACATCACTGGCTCCAAGTTCACTTAACTCATTGCGCATAACAGCTCTCTAGGTCAACATTCTGTCTTCACCCAGGAGACTAGCTTTCATCTGAACTGTCGTGCTCTAGCACCTCAACACCTCTGTGCCTTCGCACAAGAGTTCGACCCTCGTCTGATTTGTAGACCTCAAGTACCTTGACGTATGTTATCAATCACGAGTCTGCTACCCAAGCTGTCTCAGCCTGTTCCAATTTTGCAATGCTCTAGTACCTCGACCATCTCTCTTCACCCAAGAGTCTGTTGGTGAGTGACCATGCTCATCCCAACGAAGCACTTGCCTCACAATATTGACAATATTGTAGTTGCAACACTACCTGTATCTTTCGATTGTAGCAACCAACAGAATCCAGTTTTCTTAGACCTTTAGACTTGATCTGCATCGCAAGCCCTCAACAGTCTTGCAATGCTCTAGTACCTCAACACCACTGTGTCTTCACCCAAGAGTCTGCCATGAGCACCTTACTCAATCAACGAAGCTTCACGCTTCTCACACTATAGTACCTCGACCTCTGTCTTCACCCATAGCGTGCTCCGAGTCACCTCTTGCAACCCGCTTTACGGTTCAATTTTCTGCCTTAGTGTATGCTTCCAGTGTCATAACGAGCGCACGATGCCTTCACTTTCTAGCGGCTGCCATGCCTTGGTACCTCGGACATTGATCTCTTCACCCTGAAACATAACACACTTGCCTTGAACTGTTCTGCTCCAATATTCTGACCACCCTGCCTCTGAAGATACCCATTCGGCTCTCGCATCTGCTTCCCTTGAAGCCGTGCTAAATCATCTGTCCGACCATTCGTCTCTCACGGATAAACAATACCTTGTCGTCGCACAACAAAACGATGAGCCACTAACCACTTCTCCGGTTCAATATAGCTCATTCCAGTTCTCGCAGTATCCCGCTTAATTGTACCCTTGATCCTGGCCCATCACAACACATTGACCTCTCCCATTGCCCCATATCGGCGGTCTCGATCATCATGTCATGTACCAGCAACCAACTCATAAATCTCAGCTTCCTCATGAAGTGAGAACGGAACATCCTCCTTGCTCCATGCCATCCATTGCAACAGTGCATAGCACCAGCGTGACTCAACGTCTCATGTCGGAAGTTATTAGCGTTCATCCCCCTCAGACCGACCCACTACCTCAATGTGTGACTCTCATGTCCAACTTGCATCGAGCACCCTCAGATTTCTGCAACATTGTATCCCAGTAGTAACATCTCTCTGCGTGCGACCAAATTCTGAAACTCAATGTAATAGAGTGCATCTCAGTCGCAGACGTGCAAATCCACAACTGCACACGAGTAACTCTGGCATTGAACAACCCGACACCGGCTATCACGCCCGTCCGACGCCTCGCTGCCACAACAACGAGGCCAACCTACCCAACCATCAACTTTGATACCTCCTGCCAAGAGGGCGAGAACTCCCGTACATGGTTGCCTTCTCTCCAAGGCCCCTACCATATCAACGCATCGTGTCTCCTCGCGACAAACATGCCAACACCTCTTTGCTCGCTTGGCCTGCTCAAGCTTCACCCTGTGTCCAATACTAGTCCCTCGCTTGTGACAGTAGCATGCTTGTCGCAAGGCATGCCAACACCTCATGTCGTGCCATTCCAACATATCTCGCCGATATACTGAACCAAGCCCACCATCGTGTGTAGCCCACACAACCAATACACATCAACATCCGACCCTCAGCCAACGTGCACCACCGTGTCCCACGTAGCTCTCGAGTGCCTCCCTCATAGCCGACTCATGTGTACCGCGACATATAGCTCGATGCACATGGCAACCTCACATTGGCTGACACACGACATTGTCGACGCAACGTCCTAGGCCCACCTTTTCAGACCTAGGAGACCACTATGCACCCTGTGGTGCATAGGGCCCTATGTGTAGGGAAGTAGCTCTACAGCTCCCCTCCCCCATAAGTGGGTTATACACCACCTCAAGCCAAATAGCAGGAGAACCTCAAAGGTATTGGTTTGACATACTGCCCATGACACGACCTCTGTCTGTGGCATATGAAACCCATGCAACACCAACGCCTCCGAGTCGGCATTCACGCCCACGAGCGTCTAGTTGCCACACTAGCATGCCATCTAGCTCGAATAGCCATCTAAGTCATACATATAGGTAGAACACATGCGACGCAAGACCTCATGCCTCCGCACTTGCGTGTCACACTGCTAGCTCCAAGGCCCGCCTGCTTTCCTGCTAGCCAACCAACCAGCTCCAAGGCCACCATGCCTTCTTGCTGGTACTCAGAGTAAAGATGCTGTCACAACATGGTGAAGCTTGAGCAGGCCAAGCGATGCACAGAGGTGCTGATATGCGTGTTGCGAGGAGACATGATGCATTGACATGGTAGGCCTTGGCGAGAAGGTAACCATGTACGGGAGTTCCCGTCCTCTTGGCAAGTGGTATCAAAGTTGATGGTTGGGTAGGCTGGTCTCGTTGTGATAGCGAGGCGCGCACGGGTGTGACAGCAGGTGTCAGGCTATTCCCTCGTGACACTGTTCCCAACACTAGTCCCTCGCCCGCGACGGTAGAATGCTGCTCCTCATGTTGTCCCATTCCAACTTGTCTCTCCGACATGTTGAACCAAGCCCACTATCGTGTGTAACGCGACCAACACACATCAGCATCCGACCGTCAACCAACGTGCACCACCGTGTCCCACGTAGCTCTCGAGTGCCTCCCTCGTAACTGACCCATGTGCACCATGACACATAGCTCGATGCACATGGCAACCTCACCTTGGGTGACACACAACATTGCTGAAGCAACATCCTAGGCCCACATTTTCAGAAGTAGGAGACCACTGTGCACCCTCTAGTGCAGTGGCCCCACGCAGGGAAGTAGCTCCGCAGCTCCCCTCCCCCGTCTATGGGTTAAACACTACCTCAAGCCAAATAGCAGGAGAAACTCAAACGTGTTGATTTGACATACTGCCCATGGCACACGACCTCTGTCCGTGGTACACAAAACCCATGCAATACCAACGCCTCCGAGTCAGTATCCACGCCCACACGTGTCTAGTCGCCACACTAGCACGCAACCTAGCTTGAGTAGCCATCTACGCCATACATATAGGGAGAGCGCAGGCGACGCAAGGCCTCATGCCTCTACATTCGCGCGTCACACAACTAACTCCAAGGCTCGCCTGCTTTCTTGCTAGGTAACCAACCAACTCCAAAGCCGCCATGCCTTCCTGCTGGTATCTAGAGTAAAAAATGTTGTCACAACAGGGTGAAGCTTGAGCAGCCCGAGCGAGGCACAAAGGTGCTGGCATGCGTGTTGCGAGGAGACACGATGCATTAATATGGTAGCAGGTGGTATCAAAGTTGATAGTTGGGTAGGCTGGCCTCATTGTTGTGGCAGCTAGGCGCCGCACGCGTGTGACATCCAGTGTCGGGCAATGCCCCTGTGACACCATTCCCAACACTAGTCCCTCCCCTGCGACAGTAGCATGCAACTCCTCATGTCGTCCCATTCCAATAGGTCTCGCCGACATACTGAACCAAGCCCACCATCGCGTATGGCTCACGCGACCATCACACATTAGCATCCGGCCCTCAGCCAACGTGCACCATAGTGTCCCACGTAGCTCTCGAGTGCCTCCCTCATAGCCGACCCATGTGCACTGCGACTCATACCTCGATGCACATGGAAACCTCACCTTGGGTGACACAGGACATTGCCGAAGCAACGTCCTTGGCCCACCTTTTCAGACCTAGGAGACCACTGTGCACCCTCTAGTGCACAGGGCCCTATGTGTAGGGAAGTAACTCCACAGCTCCCCTCCCCCATATATGGGTTAAACACTACCTCAAGCCAAATAGTAGAACCTCAAATGTATTGGTTTGACATACTGCCCATGACACATGATCTTTGTCTGTGGCATACGAAACCCATACAACACCAATGCCTCCAAGTCAGCATCCACGCCCACGTGTGCCTAGTCGCCACACTAGCACGTCACTTAGCTTGAGTAGCCATCTACGCCATACATATAGGGAGGACGCATGCAACGCAAGACCTCATGCCTCCGCGCTTGCGCGTCACACAACTAGCTCCAAGGATTGCCTGCCTTTCTGCTAGGCAATCAACCAGCTCCAAGGCTGCCATGCCTTCTTGCTGGTACCCAAAGTAAAGACTCAGTCACATCCTCCCCCATTCCATAAAGTCAACGTCCTCGTTGACGCCATATCTCAAGGGAATAACCATGCCACCTCCAATCTGGTAATGTCAACACCCATGCTGACACTAAAACTTGCATTAGTTCCTCGACTTCCGTCTTCACCCCATGCAAAGTCTCCGCAAATACCTAGCCCCGAGGTTTGACACCTCCCTGCTAGTTTAACTTGATCTCATCCGCACCGACGAACAAGAAACACACTGATTCTTTACGCGACACCGCACCAATGCTATCCATCACCATGCCATGCACCAACATTTTTTACCACAACTCGCTCTAGTACCTCAACACAAAGTGTCTTCACCCAAGAGTTCACCCACCAAATTCTGCCTTTGAAACACCTTGGTACATCGGCCATGCCTTCACAACTCTGTTTCTCAAGCTCTCCTTTGACTTAGCCTATCTACAAGGTCCTCCCATCTTCTTGCTAGCTGATCAAATGTGCATCTCTATGCACCAAGGTCGTGACCACATCACACGAGACTCTAAACCTTCTAATAAACTCTATTGAAGTTGAACTTTGGGGATCTTTTGGAAGGCTTTCTTGTTTTAACTGCTCAGCTTGTGGGACCCCCAACTTGTGAGTGGTGATTCATCTAACATTATAAGTTGGATAGCAAGGAAAAGGCACCCATGGAGGCTAGAAGCACCATTGGATGAAACTCTCGACAGTAGGACTATCAGGTAATCGGTTAGCTTAGGAAGGGGTGATTGGAGTTGCTCTTCCTATTGGGAATAGCCTCCCTATGACTCCGTTCTCTTTGTACTTTTAATTTCTTTTCCTTCTTCGTATCTTTGATTTCTCTTTAATAATTTTTCGCTCACAAAAAAAAAAAACTGCGGAAATGTCATCAAGAAGGAAATGCAAAGGCCAAGATTAGGAGCTGTTTGCTTCCATAAGGAATTGAAAGTTCTCCACCTTATAAATCTTCCTGTTTAAACTAACTAAAAATCCTAGGCCTGCACAACTGAAAGAGAATAATACTTCATGGTTTCTGTGTAGTAAATCATCAAATCTAAGCAAACTTACAAATTGTAGGCATGTGTTGTTCCTCTGTAGTTACTCCCCTAGCTGAACTAACTACTCCTTCAGTTTTTCCTATAATTAAATCAGTTATTATTATAAATTCTGGACGTTATTGAATTCTCTTTGCATTTAATGGTAGAAGTTGTTTTAAAGTTATCTGAAATGGGGGTTACTAAAATCCTGTGTTGAATGGTAAAACTTAAATAAAAGTTCTGAAACTTACAAGAGTACGTTTTTGTGGAGGCTTGAATATTTTCTACTTTTTATGGCCATACCTTTTTTAGGGTTTGTAACTATTCCCTCTTTAATTATGTTGTTGACTTAGAAGCAGTTGTACGCATGATGTCAAATCAATGTATTGGATTCCTTTATGTAGATAGACACCAAAGTATGGCCATATATACAAATGCTTCATGTTTATTCTGAATATTGAGAGATTTTGGAATCACATTTTCTTCTCTTCAAGATCTCTAGTATATAGATAGATATGTGTTCCTTACCATTAAAGCTCGGAGCTTACTTGACCAAAAATAAGGAAGTTATAAATGCCTGTTACTGAACCTCAATAAAACTGGAGCTCACTTGACCAAAAGTAAGGAAGTTGTAAATGCATGTTACTGAACCTCTCTAAAGCTTGGAGCTTGTTGTCCAAAAACGTGGCAGTCACAAGTCAATCTAAGTCATGTTGAGATTGATAATTTTGTGTGCATGTTAATAATGGAAAGCTTGAAGACAACATCTTAAGATTAATAAATGAAGAATTTTTAAAAATTTTATACTGTATTTGATATGTCAACATGATTGTAAATTTCTTCTCACAATGCTTGTGGCTAATGCAGTCACGTCTAAGAGGGAAGCTCGATTCAAATGGTTGTGTGGCAGCTTTTCTTGAAGAGCGATTAAATATGGGTCTCAATTTTATTATTTCTGCAGAGGTGAGAATGATGATGATGATTGTTCATGAATAATGATATGATGTCTGTTCATGCCACCTCTTGTTCCTATCTTTTTATAATACACCCTACATTTCAATCTCCATAGCCTTTCATTAGCACAACTTTTTTCTAAATTTTTTATCATTAAAATAAAAAGCAACAAGTTTCACCATTTTTGGTTCTCCACGCAGCCATTCATTTGGCATTTGTTGGGTGGGAGCACTGATCCATGTTATTTGGTTGTTTGCAGATTGATCACTGGAAGAAAGACTACAAATTTGGGTTTGGTATGACTGTAGGAGAGTAGATGAAGCTTATCGTCTGCCAATTTATTCAAAAAATGGGTTTATCATTTTTCCGCATGCTGCTTTTTTAATTGGCTCGGCCTTGTTTGCTTTCATGAGTTTGCTTGAACTTACAATTCTGAGCGGCTCATCGAGTTTTCTTATCGCCTATATATGATGAGGATTGAAAGGTACTCTCAGTTTTGTATTGTTTCAAGTTAATATCTATATATTTAAAGCCATGGCCTCTTGCAGTCATTGGATAATCTGGCATTTGATTCTGTTCAGAGGTGAAGTGACTAGTTTTTAATAAGGGGAATTTAAATATATGTGCCTAATTTATAGCTCGAATGCCCATATGAGCTTTCAAATTTGATCATCGACAAAAATTGCTCCAATAAACTATTTGGTGTCAAAGCAGTTGTGGGGCTGTGTTCTTGCTATTCCCTCCCCCCCGTCTTCTAGGTATCGTCTGATAGTGTAAAATATTCGAGTTCGATGATCTCATGATGAAATGCCTTTTATTTGTAGCTTCTTGGTGACACCTGCCATATTTATTTTCTTTATTCATTTAATGCTTTGGTGGTTGGAAATTTATTGCATGTTTTTGATAGATTTAGCTGTCCCAAACTATTGGCAATCGGTGGTCTGAAGCTTATAAACGGTCCGTTTGGTGCCTGAAACGATACATATTTGAACAGTTCATGTAGGGTAACTGAACCTTCCTACTATAGATGGGAAAGTTTCACTGATTGAGTACAAGTGGCACTATTTTTCATCAAAGTGTGCCACATGATGCAAAAGATATGATGTAAAGATCTGGTGGGTCGAAGATTGCATTAATATAACGTCCATCATGACCGTTTTTAGGGGCTTGGATCGCTTTGAATTACATCACGTGGATATCTTTTCGGTACAATCTTTGACCAACTAGATGTTTACATTTGGGTCCTTTGCATCAAGTAGCACACTTTAATGAGAAGATGTGTTACGTCTCATCATGACTATCACGACCCTTCTCACTTTGCATCACACAATGGAGATAACTTTGGGATGCAATCTTTGGCCAACCAGATGATTACATTGGGTTCTTTGCATCAAGTGGCACACTTTGATGAGAAGATGTGTCACATGTACCCATCAAGTGATCCATTCCAATCTAGATTGGGAACTTGTTGGTTATGCTCCTTATTTGAATGTCATCCGAAGCCGCTAATCCATACGCAAAGGCTTTTCTATCATGGGATACATGGAGTGCTTTGACCCTACAAACCTTGACGGTGATTCAAGCTTCCAGATCAGCAGGTGGCTTCATAAAATTTGTAAATGGATTCAAGCTTCCGGTTCATCTAGAATTTGTTCATCTCGGTTTTACTTACTAAGATTAATACAAGTAACCCAAGCATCTAGAAGACTTAATGAGCTCTAGGGAGCATCAGCCGTTGCTTGGCTGCTTTATGACTGCCCAATCTGAATTTATCTGAAAAGAGTTCTTTCCTCTCCTACATAAGTCGTGAGTGGAAAAAATTGTGTTTCGTGTCCTGCTTCTAAACCATTAGATGGGTGGGATTCTGATTTTGATTTGGAATCTTGCATCTTACCGTTTATTTTTGGGAAATTTATTGGATCGACCCTATCAGGTACACCTTTCCTGTCAGAGTCCCTATATTTTTACTTTTGCCCAAATCGACCAGCTTTAAGTCAAACCAGTTCCAGCTAGCAGGAAAAGTCTTAAATACCCCTTCTTAAATTTTTATCGTTCTACATAGTTTAAAATTTTAAAATTTGTACTTTTTTTAATATTTACGCGATGTGAAGAAACATCTAGGGCATCTGATTTGAAGGCCACAATATAAAGATTAATGGTGCCAAAGATTGGCACAAAAAAAAGGTCATATCGCCTCTTTAAAAAAAAGAAAAAAAGAGTGTCTATACAGTCAAAAATGATTGTCATAGACCGTTGTTGTCGACTGTCTAGACAATTGTTTTCGATTGCCTATGCATTGTCTAGACAGTCAATAAAGACTATCCTAGACAGTCGTTTTCGATTGTGTTAAAAACTCACACCCAAACAAGAAGCATTTATAAAACTTTCACACCCACACTTTTAATGGTGCGAATTCATATTTTATTAATTATTTTTTAGGAAATATCTCATCAACCTCGCAGGTTTCCAGTGGAACCAGATCTTTGCGTTGGGTGTCCTGTAGCCTCGAAATCGTTTGAATGTACGGCCCAATCATGCATAGTCTCAAGCAGTGGGACCATAATTCGAAGTCTTTTTGAAAAAGTCACGAATTTTTGAAAAAAATGAATAAAATTCGAATTATTGGGAATTTCTTGATAAAATCCAAATAATTTGCGAATTTTATGTGAATTAAAGGACTTTTTCCTGAATTATTCCTGATTTTGGTCTCAAACTTTTTATTATTTATTATTTTTTGGTTAATAAATATTTTATTTTTTATTTTTCCCAATTTTTCTTGAATTTTGCTGAATTTTTCCCAAGCCGATTTATTCTCAAACCCCAACTTGGTCACTATGGTCCCAAGCCTCTCTCTTTCTCTCCCTAGTGGGCTAGGGCCAGGTTTGGGCTTTCGAATATTACTTTTTTTTTTTGTTCTTATGCTATAAAAATATAGTAAATACCTATTACTAGATAATTTTAAATATAAATTGTAATACAAAATATGAAAGAGGATGAAAATGATCAAATTAACATTCTATCTATCTATTAATAATGATCTACATGATTTAGAAAGGAGGATATATATATATAGAAATGATTATATGACTTGAGTTATGGGATATAAACCTATAACTTAAGCCCATATTGGCTGCATGTCACATTAGTGGGCTTTGAGAAGTTAACTGAAGTGACAACTAGCCAATAGGAGCTCGAGTTAGAGATAATGTCCCATGACTCGAGTGAGAGGATCATTACACACACACACACACACACACACACACACACACACACACACACATATATATATATATATATATAAGTGCATGCGGCTGATGTGGCACGACGCAATTGGCTGCATCGGCGGTGGGGCTCAATTAATGCAGTTCGGTCTGACAAGAGTCATGTTAGCCACGTATATATATATATATATATATATATATATATATATAAGTGCATGCGGCTGATGTGGCACGACGCAATTGGCTGCATCGGCGGTGGGGCTCAATTAATGCAGTTCAGTGCAGCAAGTCATGTTGCGCCACGTAAGCCACGTAACCCTTATATATATATATAAGTGCATGCGGCTGATGTGGCACGACGCAATTGGCTACATCGGCGGTGGGGCTCAATTAATGCAGTTCAGTGCAGCATGTCATGTTGCGCCACGTAAGCCACGTAACCCACTTGCACTTTGTCTGCATCAAATTTGTTCTCCCTTTATAATTTTCATATATATATATATATATATATATATATATATATATATATATATATATATATATATATATATATATGTACTCGAGTCACTCATGACTCTAGCATGAATCAAGTTAGGTGATGATTACCCATATATATATATATATATATATATATATATATATATATATATATATATATATATATATATATATATAACATCTCGTGCTGGTCCGAGGGTAGGCCCTTGCTCTATCTTATATATATATATATATATATATATATATATATATATATATATATATATATAACATCTCGTGCTGGTCCGAGGGTAGGCCCTTGCTCTATCTTAGCTCAATCCTAAACTTTAGGGCTTTTATTTTAAAGGCTAAAGCCGTGCCCTAGGGTTCTCAACATTTGGCCTTAGCCCTAACATTTAGGGCCGGCCTGGGCCTTTTACAGTTCATCTCTTTCTGCTACCAAATGATAATTATCCCAAGGTCGGGTACAATGTCTCATGCCGAATTCAACCACACATGTCAAGTTTACGCGTTCCACTCGGTAAAATATTTGGGTCGGGCGGGTCGGGTATAGGGTTGATCCGATTCTTTGACAGCCGTAGCGAAAGTTACCTGGTAAATGAGCACTCTCTCTTCCGGTAGGTATTTTTTTCCTAGTCTTAAAATTTATGATCGTCTTATGGCCATGGTTTTAAAAGTAGTCATATCCATTATGTATCGAATTAGTCTTGGCCTGATACAATATTAATAATTCACATTTCGACATGGGGTTCAAATATGTCTTATATGGGTATATACTCATAGTATATCAGTTCATATCAGCTGATAGGTCCTATATGCATCAGATTCGATTTGGACATAACCAACAGGGAGCCTGTGGGTATGCTCAAGCATCCTCCAAGATGTTGTGGAGCTCCTCATAACACCCAAAACACTGATAAAGTGTCATGTGTAACAAGGGGGTGCGTTAGATCAATTTTCAAAAAAAAAAACAAAAAAAAATTTCTTGGGTTCAAATTTAAAGGCTAAAAAAAATAAAATAAAAAATACATGATAGAATAAATTTTCAATTTTTTTTTCTAAAATATGATCTAAACAACGCACTTGTGCTTTGTGTGTCATCAATTTGGTGTCCTGCTACTAATTAAAGGTTTTCCCCACTCTTGGAGGACAATCTTGGAGTACAGAAGCCTTTTCTATATATATATATATATATATATATATATATATATATATATATATACATATGTGTGTGTGTATGTGTATGTTTGTTTTTTTTATGTACATATTCTATAACAGAAAAGGTGCTGTAATCTTGGCTTTTGGCCGATACATAACCAATGTACCTGCTTATTGGTTGACCCTTTACAAATTGATTATATATGTTGGCTGGTGCCATTTTTTCGTTTGCCTTCCACCATCAATAGAGACAATCTTTATGGATCTTCATTGTTGATTTTTTATATTTCAGCTAGTGAACAATTGATCCGTCCAGTTTCAAGATTTGTGGAATCCCACATATCACAAGGAGCCATTTCCCAAAGGATCACTTGCTCACAGGTGACAACACCACATGCATGATACTTGGAATAAAAACTGACGCTCAAAATAGATTCAAGTTAAATCTGTATCCCATAGTTTCATCAAACATGTAACTGATATAAAACAAGCACAACCAAATTTAGTATGTATGATTTCTGAATAAAATATTATTAACTAATGCCAAGAGTAAGAGAGCCTATTAGAACTTGATCTGAAGCTGAATTCCAATCCTTGTTAGAAGGCCTCCAGCTCGCGATATCTCTTAACCAGAAAGATATTCTCATCGAACCTGACTCCTGTCGCCATCAATTGCATAACTGGTTCTTAATAACTTCAGCAATATCTGGAGAAAGATGAACTACAGTGCGGATATTTTAGCCAGAATAGGCAAAGATGAAGCCTCTGTTATCCGATGGACAGATTCTGATCTTCTTCCTCTTATCCTACACTCTCACATGCCATTTGATTGTAATCTTCTTTCATTTTCAATAAAGGGGCAGGAACCCCTCAGCCTCACTTAACTATAAAAAAGTCTATTAAAACTCTGACATTTCTGTCTGACTAAAATAGTGCCCCGAAGGGCCTTCGTTAGGCAACAAAGCTAGCTTTACTGGACCTTGAGCTCCTTCTTCAACTGTCAGAGTCCCCATATGCCAATTTATATCGGTACTGACGTAACCTGGGTGCACACAGTTTATGCGCATACTGGGGTACTTCCTAGCAAGAAGCCGAGTATAAGCATTAAGCACGGCCTTTGAGATGCTATATGATGGCAAACTGAAGGACCATCCACCATTCTCGAGCTGATCGTTTTTCAAGTCTTCGAGGAATCTTTGCAACAACTCTTCCAAGCACGCTACTGTTAGATTAGCTATATCGGACAATTTGGCCCGAGTCCCATCGCTTGGAATCAACTGGAAGCAAAATTGTAAAAAAGTGGTTAGCAAATTTCTAAGATATGTTTCACCAAGTGCTCAATTCTCAAACAGGGAATTTATGACAGTGAAATTCATAGATTAGATGACAACATGTCCAAGCTATTTTCACCTCAGGGCAGAAATATGGTTTACCCAATTCCCTGGGTAATGCATCGGCTGAACCTTTTTTAAAAAAATTCAAAAAATACTAAAGCTAAAGTGTAGGGTCCAGATATTTAAAGGCAGGTATACTATTTTATTAAGTAATGATTTAATAAAAAACTTAAAGTAAATCATGCATAAATAACATCATTATAACTGAAATTTACTATTTAAAAAAAATAAAAGATCAAAATATTGTGCATTTTCATTTCAAACTCATTCTACCCTTAGAGACCCTGGTTCGCTACCATGAACTATGAACCTGAATTCGAACCGAGTTAACCAGGTAACATTGGGAAGAAATACAAGAAACTGACTACCCTGCTCGTGTTTTGGCAGTTTGCTAAACATGTCTACTTTGACAAGTCACAAATGAGCAGATTTAAGTATCACCTCAGTTGCAAATTCACAGTGAGCCAATTCTCCTCACGCACAAATAAGGTAGTTTGGTTACCTTCAGCTCTCCCGCTAAAGAAGTTACATTCACAATCCTTGCCCCTGATGTCGAGAATTTCAGAAGGGGGATGAGTCCATCTATCACTCTCTTGCAACCATAATAATTTATATCTAGGCATTCTTCCGCCTTATCATAAGTTTGTTGCATCACTCCTTGCATTAAATCGGCTAATTTGCCAGAGAGCTGCATCGATTAGAAAAAAAAGATTTAGATATTTCCTCTCAGAACCTGCAGAAACAATCCGATTACACATTATACTTACCAAAGATCGGGGATCAATATTTAAGCTCTTTACGCGTTCAACGTCGACTGTTATTCCAGATACTCCTGCATTGTTTACCTATAGAAAAAACCCTCAACTAAAATTATTTACACATGGATTTGTGTTTAGGAAGAATAAGGATGGTTACTAGATTCTTATAGAAAGTGTCTTTGCTAGTTCATTAGTTGGTCATTCAAGGAAGAATTTAACCTTCTCTACTTTCAAGAAATGTTCATTGGAGGCCAGAAGCAGACCCAGTACGAAGGGTTGAGACTCTACAAGCACGAGGACGTAGGAGAAGAGGAAGACCAATGAAGGCCTGGATGGAAGCTGTGAGAGGGGGTATGAAGGATTGTGAAGGTACAGGAGCTTAGTGCTAATAAAAAACGAGTGGAGAAATAAGACTCGCAAAGCTGAGCCCAAATAGATACGATAAGGCTATTGTGATGATGATGATGATGATGATATATTCAAGATCACATGGATGTATGTTGGCCTACACAATTATTTAGAGGTACGAGTGTTCATGTAATTAAAGCCTTTATACCTCGCGAAGGTTAGACACGAGGTTAGTCCACAATAAGTTGGCAAGACTTATCGTATACCTAAATACACATCATAAGATACATATAAGATACGAACATACTTACAAATTCTCCATACGTTCATTAGTAGAAAACAAAAGAAAAGAGATTGACACTCCTAATTAGCATCATGATGCAGCCTCAAGCATCAAAGAAGATGAGGAATCTTCACGCCTTAGCAAAGACGAAGGAATTTCAACAGTTTACCATTCTAAGTATGGGTATAATGGTAAAAGCAAAAAGATAGACAAGAGAGGAAAGTCATGGTAAATAGGCTGATGAATATCTCAGCCATATACTAGTTGAGATATTCATTATACAGTTTATTATTTCTCTAAAAAAATAAAATAAATAATGTAACAGTACATACCAGTTTATACCAACCAGTTTAAACAGTATATACTAGTACCACTGTGGTGGTATATATAGCGCTGGAGCGAAATTTTAAACCTTGGATAGTGGCGGAGACGCTGATACCGTAGACCTAGCGTATCGCGTGTATCGACGCAAGAAGGAAAGAAGGAACCACGGAGCATCAACATCATCTGGGAGGAGAGCCTAGAGGAGCGATAAGAGCATGGGTTAAAATATCGGGTTACCGATACGTATCGTCCGAGCTCCAAAACGATATGTATCGGACGATACGTATCGGTACCGGTCTGTATCGGACGATACATTGAATGTATCGTTCGATACATTCAATACATTTGAATGTATCGAACGATACATTCAATGTATCGTTCGAGTCCAATACCGATACGTATCGTCCGATACGTATCGGTATCAGACGATATTTTGATCCATGGATAAGAGGACACCTATTGCCCAAAGTTCGTCAACATATAACTAACGTCCATGGCTTCAAAACGGATGCCCGTGGCATCTGGATGTACATCCGTGATTATGAAATTTTCTGTTTTGTGCACGACGGACGTCTGTGAACAGAGGACGAACATCCATGAGCACATGACGGATGTCCGTGAGTTGCGTTCTTATTTCAAATTTATGTTTAGTTAGGGTTTTCTTCGCCTATATAAAGGCATGTAAAGACTTTATTTGAGGGTGATTAATTTTATAAAAGTGTAAACACTTGAGTTAGTGAGAAACGTTAATGGAGAGTGATTCTTCTCCTTCCCCATGTGGGTTTGGTGTGAGGCCAAGCGTGCGATGCCCATATTATTCTTTGATCTTCTCTTTATCTATTTTTTCTATTTCTTTGCAATTAATCTTGATATCTTGTTTGCCCAAAATCCCAAATCCCTAAATCTAGAGCAACCTTGATGTCACCTTTGTGGATCGACTCCAATCTTAGCCCGTCGATTCGTGACTGTTGTTGGGCTCGAGGTTGCCTAGTTTGAGACTGATTGATTGATTCAATTCAAAGCTCTGGTAAGGATCTAACGATTTCACATCGATCGACGAGCGCGCGCCCCAACCTAGAGGATGATAGAGTTCTATCTCTAGGAACGCACCTTCCATAAATTTAAATGGATCTCGTGCACCGGATTGGACCCTTGCCGAACCAAACGTGGTTTACCTAAGCGGAATTCCATGAAACCCGAAGGTATCGCTTTAATTTGTGTTTCATTGTCAATTAATTAGTTTAATTTCGACAAATTAGTATATCATGGACATTCACGTATTTTAGGGTCATTGTCCTGGTGGGGACGGGGACGTCAACTTAATCGATCGATGTCTCGGGCTAGTTTCATTAGTGATGAAACATTTTTGGTTTGAGAGAATTAGCGGGGACGTCGACACCGTAGACCTAGGTTTTGGGCCACATCGCGTGCATCGATGCAAGAAGAAACAAAGGAGCCACGAAGCATCGACATCATCTGGGAGGAGATGAGCGACAAGAGGACACCTACTGCCCAAAGTTCGTCAACATATGATAGACGTTCGTGGCTTCAGAACGAAAGTTCGTGGCATTCAGACTGACATCCGTGATTCTGAAGCTCTCTGTTTTGTACACGACGGACGTCCATAAACAGAGGACGAACATCCGTGAGCATAGGACAGACGTTCGTGAGTTGCATCCTTATTTCAAATTTATGTGTAGTTAGGGTTTTCTTAGCCTATAGAAAGGCATGTAAAGACTTTATTTGAGGGTGGTTGATTTTATAAAAGTATAAACACATGAGCTTGTGAGAAACATTAATGGAGAGTGATTCTTCTTCTTCCCCATGTGAGTTTGGTGTGAGGCCAAGGGTGTGATGGCCATGTTATTCTTTAATCTTCTCTTTACCTCTTTCTTCTATTTACTTGCAATTTCTTTGCAATTAATCCTCATATTTGTTTGCCCAAATGCCCAAATCCCTAAATCTAGAGCAACCTTGATGTTACCGTTGTGGATCGACTTCAATCTTAGCCAGTCGATCCGTGACCGTTGTTGTGCTCGAGGTTGTCCGATTTGAGACCGATTGATCGATTCAATTCAAAACTTTAGTAAGGATCTAACGATTCCACATCGATCGACGAGCGAGCACCCCAACCTAGATGATGCTAGAGTTCTATTTTTAGGATTGCACCTTACAAAAATCTAAAAGGATCTCGCAAGCCGGATTGGACTCTAATCAAACCAAACAATGGTTTACCTATGCAGAATTCCATGAAACCCTAAGGTATTGCTTTAATTTGTATTTCATTGTCAATTAATTAGTTTAATTTAAGAAAATTAGCATATCATGAGAATTCACGTATTTTAGGGTCGTTGTCCCGCATTAGTTTTGGTATCAGAGACTACGTTCTAGGTTAGGGCATATGTGTGTTATTTCGATTTCGTTTGATTTTATTTTATTTGTGTGCACATCCTATGTTTGTTAAAATTACTCACTTGTTGTGTGGTTCATATTTGTGTGCTCATCTTGTGCTTGTTAAAATTACTCAATCACTTTTGGTTCATAGTTTCTTTTTCATCCTAGCTCCCTTGTTTAGTGTGTCGTGATCACCATGGGTATGAGTGGTTTTGTTGATGCTCTTAGAAGCATCCAAGCAGCTTTGGTTGCGATCAATGAGAGTCCCAAAACTTGTAGTCGTAACAAGTGTTATAGGTGCCAAGGACTTGCACACTTTGCTTATCGATGTCCCACAAAATTTATTGATTAAAAGAGTTCTAAGGAGCCGAAAAATGTGAAAGTGGGAGAGGATGTGTAAGA
The DNA here is from genome assembly GCA_021018995.1 of Chloranthus sessilifolius. Lineage (NCBI taxonomy): Eukaryota > Viridiplantae > Streptophyta > Magnoliopsida > Chloranthales > Chloranthaceae > Chloranthus > Chloranthus sessilifolius. Next base: position 48,818,997 of record CM037584.1, on the reverse strand, counting down.
CCCTAGTACCGTGATGAGTGAAGAGGAGATAGAAGAAGTTGAACAAAGTCTAGTTTGTATTACAGAAACTTCTATTTCCCTTGTGAGTGATGATATTGAGTCCTCCACACGTGAGCTAACTGAGTTACCAACACATGAATCGATCAAGTCACTTACCCATGAGTCATTAGTCTCCGTTGAATCGAGTCCACATGAGTCATTAGTGTCACTTGATTTGATCACACATGAGTCACTAATTTAGGTAGAGTCCACTACATAGGAGTCATTCATGTCATATACACATAAGCATATCGAGTTCATAGGTACACGTACACATCATGATTTTGAGTCACATTCCTCATTGCATGCCAAAATTATGCCTGCAATTAATTTGTGCAATGACAATTTCAAATTATTGATGGATTTACCTGTGTGCTTCAAGGAAATCCAAATAAGTGGCCATGAAATGGATCAGGTTAGGCCTGGACGATTCTCATCGGGGACCGCGAAGAAATCCCAAACCCGCGTTGTTGGATCTTTTAGGATTGTAGCAAGGAGTGGACCTAAGGTATATGTGCTTGAGCTACCTAAAGGTATAGGGGTTTATTTCAACACTCAATGTGGAAGACTTAGTTCCTCATCTAGGCTCAACCCTACTTCCTAGAAATCATTTTCAAACGTCCATTCATTTTGAGTCAATCCGAATCCCACAACGCATACCCCTTCCTCCTCCAAGCAAGGTCAAAAGTGAGATCATTGAAAAGATCTTGGATGGTCTTGTAGCATTCACCCATGGCAGAGAGTTTCAAGATTATTTTGTGAAGAGGGTTAGTGAGCCAGAATACGAGAGCGCTTAGATTGAGTGGGAAGAGATTTGCTGTGCAGATTCAGACTACTTTGATTGGTCCCGCGGTGCATGTTTCATCAGTGGAGAAATCTTCTTGGTTAAGTGGAAATGGTAGGAAGCTTCCAAAGTATTTGGTAGAGTGGGTTGGCAAGTTGGGTTCCAAGATGACTAGGGTTCGAGAAGAGGTATACCATGTGCGTCCCGATACAATTGACCGACATGACGAGCATGCTCCACCGGGTTCCGAGATGGCTTGGGCTAGTTGAGCGAAGGGTCACTACTTGGGTCCCGACATACTTGACCGATACTACGGGAATGTTTCATCAGAGATGAAACCTTTTGGGTATGGGAGAATTGGTGGGGACGGGGACATTAACTTAATAGACTGATGTCTCGAGCAAGTTTCATTAGTGATGAAACCTTCTTGGTTTGGGAGAATAGGCGGGGCGCCGACACCGTAGACCTAGGTTTTGGGCCGCATTGGGTGTATTGACGCAAGAAGAAGCAAAGAAGGAATCACAAAGCATCAACATCATCCGAGAAGAGAGCTTAGAGGAGCGACAAGAGGACACCTACTGCCCAAAGTTTGTCAACATATGATGGGCGTCTGTGGCATTCAGATAGACATCCGTGATTCTGAAGCTTTCTGTTTGTGCACGATGAACGTCAGTGAACAGAGGACGGACATCTGTGAGCACAGGACTAACATCCGTGAGTTGTGTCCTTATTTCGAATTTATGTTTAATTAGGGTTTTCTTAGCTTATATAAAGGCATGTAAAGACTTTATTTGAGGGTCGTTGATTTTATAAAAGTGTAAACACTTGAGCTTATGAGAAGCATTAATGGAGAGTGATTCTTCTTCTTCTCCACGCGGGTTTGGTGTGAGGCCAAGTGTGTAATGCCCATATTACTCTTTGATCTTCTCTTTACCTCTTTATTCTATTTGCTAGCTATTTTTTTTGTAATTAATCCTCATATCTTGTTTGCCACAATCCCCAAATTCCTAAATCTAGAACAACCTTGATGTCACCCTTGTGGATCAACTCCAATCTTAGCCCGTCGATCCGTAACCGTTATTGGGCTCGAGGTTGCTCGATTTAAGACAGAATGATTGATTCAATTCAAAGCCCTAGTAAGGATCTAACGATTCTACATCGATTGACGAGTGAGCGCCCAAACCTAGAGGATACTAGAGTTCTATCTCTAGGATCGCACCTTCCGCAAATTTAAACGGATCTCGCACGCTGGATTGGACTCTAACTGAACCAAACATGGTTTGCTTAAGCGGAATTCCGTGAAACCCTAAGGTATCAGTTTAATTTGTGTTTCATTGTCAATTAATTAGTTTAATTTCGACAAATTAGCATATCATGGGCATTCACGTATTTTAGGGACGTTGTCCTAGTGAGGACGGGGACATCAACTTAATCGACCGATGTCTAGGGCTAGTTTCATTAGCGATGAAATATTTTTGGTCTGGGAGAATTTGCGGGAATGCCGACACCGTAGACCTAGGTTTTGGGCCGCATCGCGTGTATCGACGCAAGGAGTTACTGAGCATCGACATCATCTGGGAGGAGAGCCTAGAGGAGCGACAAGAGGACACCTACAGCCCAAAGTTCGTCAACATATGACGGACGCCTGCGGCTTCAGAACGGAAGTCTGTGGCATTTGGACGAACATCCGTGTTTTTGAAGATTTCTTTTTTGTTTTTTGTATACGATAGACGTTCGTGAATAGAGGACAGATATCCGTGAGCACAAGACGGACGCCCATGAGTTGTCCTTATTTCGAATTTATGTTTAGTTAAGGTTTTCTTAGCCTATAAAAAGGTATGTAAAGACTTTATTTGAGTGTGGTTGATTTTATAAAACTGTAAACACTTGAGCTTGTGAGAAGCATTAATGGAGAGTGATTCTTCTTCCCCATGTGAGTTTGGTGTGAGGCCAAGGGTGTGATGCCCATGTTATTCTTTGATCTTCTCTTTACCTCTTTTTTCTATTTACTTGCTATTTATTTGCAATTAATCCTCATGTCTTGTTTGCCCAAATCCCCAAATCCCTAAATCTAGAGCAACCTTGGTGTCACCCTTGTGGATCGACTCCAATCTTAGCCCGTCGATCTGTGACTGTTGTTGGGCTCGAGTTGCCCGATTTGAGACCGATTGATCGATTTAACTCATAGCCTTAGTAAAGATCTAATGATTCCACATCGATCGACGAGCCAACGCCCCAACCTATAGGATGCTAGAGTTCTATCTCTAGGATCACACCTTCCGCAAATCTAAACGGATATCGCGCGCCAGATTGGACCCTAGCCGAACCAAACATGGTTTACCTAAGCGGAATTCCATGAAACCCTAAGGTATCACTTTAATTTGTGTTTCATAGTCAATTAATTAGTTTAATTTCGGTAAATTAGCATATCATGGGCATTCACGTATTTTACGGTCATTGTCCCACATCAGTTTTGGTATTAGAGACTAGGTTCTAGGTTAGGGCATATGTGTGTGTCATTTCGATTTCGTTTGATTTTATTTCATTTGTGTGCACATCTTTTGTTTGTTAAAATTACTCACTTGTTGTGTGGTTCACATTTGTGTGCTCATCTTGCGTTTGTTAAAATTACTCAATTACTTTTGGTACATAGTTTCTTGTTCATCCCAGTTCCCTTGTTTAGTGTGTCGTGATCACCATGGGTATGAGTGGTTTTGTCGATGCTCTTAGAAGCATCCAAGCCGCATTGGCCGCGATTAATGAGTCTCAAAACTTGTGGTCGTAACAAGTGTTATAAGTGCCAAAGACTTAGACACTTTGCTTATCAATGCCCTACAAAATTTTCTGTTGAAAATTTATTGATTAAAAGAGTTCTAAGGAGCCGAAAAATGTGAAAGTGGGAGAGGATGTGTATGACCCTAGTACTGTAATGAGTGAAGAGGAGATAAAAGAAGTTGAAGAAACTCTAGTTTGTGTTAAATAAACTTCTATTTCTCCAACACACGAGTCGATCAAGTCACTTACCCATAAGTCATTGGAGTCTGTTGAGTCGAATCCACATGAGTTATTAGTGTCACTTGATTCGATCACACATGAGTCTATAGTGTTGCTAGAGTCCACTGCACATGAGTCATTCGTGTCGTATGCACATGAGCATATTGAGTTCGTAGGTGCGCGTACACATCATGGTTTTGAGTCACATTCCGCATTGCATGCCGAAATTATGCCTACAATTAATTTGTACAATGACAGTTTCAAATTATTGATGGGATTTTCCTCTGAGCTTCAAGGAAATCTAAATAAGTGGCCATGAAATGGGTTGGCTTAGGCCTGAATGATTCCCATCGGGGATCGCGAAGAAGTCCCAAACCCGCGTTGTTGGATCTTTTAGGTTGGTGGCAAGGAGTAGACCTAAGGTATATGTGCTTGAGCTACCTAAAGGTATAGGGGTTAGTTCAACACTCAATGTGGAAGACCTAGTTCTTCATCTAGGCTCAACCTTACTTCTTAGAAATCATTTTCAAACGTCCATTCCTTTTGAGTCAATCCGAATCCCACAACGCAAACCCCTTCCTCCTCCAAGCAAGGTCAAAAGTGAGATCATTGAAAAGATCTTGGATGGTCTTGTGGCATTCACCCATGGCAGAGAGTTTCAAGGTTATTTTGCGAAGAGGGTTAGTGAGCCAGAATACGAGAGTGCTTAGATTGAGTGGGAAGAGGTTTGCGGTGCAAATTCAGACTACTTTGACCGATCTCGTGTGCATGTTTCATCAGTGGTGAAATCCTCCTCTTGGTTAAGTGGAAATGGTGGGAAGCTTCGGAAGTATTTGGTAGAGTGGGTTGGCAAGCCGGATTCCAAGATGGCTTGGGTTTGAGAAGAGGTCTACCGTGTGCGTCCCGATACAATTGACTGATATGACGAGCACGCTCCACCGGGTTCCGAGATGGCTTGGGCTAGTTGAGAGAAGGGCTACTACTTGGGTTCCGACTTACTTGATCGATACTACGGGTATGTTTCATCAGAGACGAAACCTTTTAGGTGGGTCTGGGAGAATTGGTGGGGATGGGGACATCAATTTAATTGATTGATGTCTCGGGCTAGTTTCATTAGTGATGAAACATTTTTGGTCTGAGAGAATTGGCGGGGACGCCGACACCGTAGACCTAGGTTTTGGACTGCATCACGTGTATCGACGTAAGAAGAAGCAAAGAATGAACCACGAAGCATCGACATCATCAAGGAGGAGAGCCTAGAGGAGCGACAAGAGGACACCTACTGCCCAAAGTTCGGCAATATATGACGGACGTCCATGGCATTCAGACGGAGATACGTGATTCTGAAGCTTTCTGTTTTGTGCAAGACGGACATCCGTGAACAGAGCACGGACACTCATGAGCAAAGGATGAACATCCGTGAGTTGCGTTCTTATTTCGAATTTATGTTTAGTTAGGGTTTTCTTAGCCTATATAAAGGCATGTAAAGACTTTATTTGAGAGTGGTTGATTTTATAAAAGTGTAAACACTTGAGCTTGTGAGAAGAATTAATGGAGAGTGATTCTTCTTCTTCCCCATGTGGGTTTGGTGTGAGGCCAAGGATGTGATTCCCATATTATTCTTTGATCTTCTCTTTACCTTTTTCTTCTATTTACTTGCTATTTTTTTACAATTAATCCTCATATCTTGTTTGCTCAAATCCCCAAACCCCTAAATCGAGAGCAACCTTGATGTCACCCTTGTAGATCAACTCCAATCTTAGCCCGTCGATCCCTGATCGTTGTTGGGCTCGAGGTTGCCCGATTGATCGATTCAATTTAAAGCCCTAGTAAGGATCTAGCGATTCTACATCGATCGACGAGCGAGCGCCCCAACCTAGAGGATGTTAAAGTTCTATTTCTAGGATCGCACCTTCCGCAAATCTAAACGGATCTCACGTACCTGATTGGACCCTAGCGGAACCAAACATGGTTTACCTAAGCGGAATTCCATGATGAAATTTCGTTAACCAATGGAATTGATTGGCTAGTCGTTTAATTCTAATTTAATCTAAAGATTACACAAACACTAATAATCACCACAACGCAATATTTACGTGGAAACCCAATCACTGGGGAATATCACGGGACTGAAGTCCACAAACCAAATCCACTATGAAATTAGTCAATTACACGGAGTTTCGAATGATATATCGAACAAATGCACATGTCCTATCAAACCCCCATGCAATCCAACTTCCCATTGCAGGTCGTCTCCATAGCCTTCAGATTTGAATGCTCTTCTTTACCGTTGATGAACGCACAACGATCCACCTTGAGAAGAGGAACCACAGCTAGTTGTGATTAGTGACAGCAAGCTATGACCATAACTCGCTGTGAATATAATAGTAGCTCGCTGTTGTTATGACAACTAGCTGTGGTAAACCTCACAGCTCGCTGTGACATAGAAACAAACAGCAGCGACAACTAGCTGTGAATTAATCCACAGGTCACTGTGGTCATCACAGCTAGCTGTGGTCAAAGTCACAGCTCGTTATGGACACTGAAACACACTACAGCTACAGCTAGCTGTGAACATACCAACAACTCGCTGTGGTAATCACAACTAGCTGTGGTCAACATCACAACACGTTGTGGACATCACTTCAAGGCATCAAAAAATATTTTTTAGAAAAATCTTTTATGTGATAAAAGCAGGGTCAAAGATATGTGAATGATAGCCTTGATAGCAATGGCAGGATGCATCCATCTTGGCACACAAACTTCCTAAGGGAGATCTACACGATTTTTTGAAGTAGAATGCGACAACAAGATCTAACACATGAAACCCTAAGGTATCGCTTTAATTTGTGTTTCATTATCAATTAATTAGTTTAATTTCGGCAAATTAGCATATCATGAGCATTCACGTAGTTTAGGGTCGTTGTCTCGCAGCCGTTAGGAGTCAAAGTAGATATTTATTACTATTTACTCTATCTAGGTTGGTTGTTGGATTGAAACTTTAATACGTGTAATAGGGGTTAAGTTTTCATTCATTATAAGTTGTTCCCATGTTTCATGCATTTAGATTTAGTTCTTTCTCTATACAACAGTGTCTTGGGCATTTTGAAATGTAAGGATTATACATTTTCGTTATAATATAGCTTTGCCAATAAAAGCTGGATGATTAATATATGCTGGCAATCTATTTTATATGACATTTAAAAAACATTGTGAGATTTAAAGCTTTTGAAGTTGAGGAGCTATTTCCAACATTTCATCTTAGGTAATGCATTTAATTACTAGTTAATTAATTTGCAGTGTTAATCACTTAAACTCCTTCAACTCTTTTTTCTTTAGTTTGTAAATTAATCGGGTTCTTGTTTATTCAATTCGAATGACCATTATGTATGTCACGTCAAAAGGTTATAAGCTTATGAAGGCCGTTTACTCCATCAATCAAGTCAAAAGATGACTTCCATTATGCAGAGTACTGAGTGATGGCTAAAAGATGCTTCATAACCTTGATAACATTAGGATTGGCCTCATTATTCATTCAAAAAACTAAAGATGTATGTTCATAGGCAGTTAAGATTCTTACCAAGATATCAAGTTTCCCAAATTCATTTTGAATAAATTTGGCTAAAGAGGCAATACTAGCAGAGTCTTGAACATCAAGCTGATGAAAAACTACATTCGGTAATCCTGACTTGTTAAGTGATGCTGTTGCTTGGATTCCCCTCTGCTCATTTCTAGCAGTCAACACAACAACCATGCCTTCTTTAGCGAGCTGTCGAACGATCTCGAGGCCTATGCCTTTGTTGGCACCTGTAACCACTGCACACCTGCCACATAGAAATCACCATAAGCAATGTACAAACTTGGGTCTTCAAATAGGTCAAATGAAATCTCTTAGTTTTTCTCATAGTAAATTATACTATAAACACTACATACCTATTTTCTGTTGGCTTGATGTTATCTTCCATTTCCAATGTCACTCTATTTATTTGCTGTTGGCTCCTGTAAGTCTGTATAATGTGACGTGATCCTGTTTGAATTTGAAAAGATATGATATGAATGGGGATTCTGGCTTTGTTTTTTAATCCAAACAATAGTTAAGACAATGAGCATTTTAAAGTGAGTTTTGTTTTTATTTTTTTATTCTTTAAGAGTTTGAATTAGGTATCTGATTCTGACCTGAGCACTGCGTGTGGTGCACGGGTCAATCAACAATTTATACCGGCCAGTATAAATGGTATATATCGGTACCGACTGTGGATGGCTGGTATATACCACTGGAGCAAGATTTTAAACCTTGGTTAAGATGCAATCTCTCCTAAATCATGAAAAAGAGAACAACAATAAAGTGCAAAGCAAAGAAGCAACTGATAAACAAATAACAAATAAATTTAACATGTGATCTTTTTTTAAGTGCTATTACTTTTAAATCTAACTTGACATGTGATCTTTTTTAAGTGCTATTACTTTTAAATCTAACTGTTCCTAGCGTACTGTTCGAATTTTCTATAAGTAATTACTATAATAAATTTCTAATTGACATGACTTTCCTGCCTGTCATTAAAGCACCAGTTTGGCATTTAAATGGTTTTACACCATTAAAGGTGTAAGATGTCAGTAATCCGAGCCAACAAAGTGATAGATCATACATGCAGTGGATCTGAAAATCACACAGTTTAGGAGATTTTAACCATCTACGGACTCTAATATTAACCTTTGTTCTTATTTTTAACAGCTGAGACATTCCAATGATGGACTGCCAGTTGGACTTTTTCGATTAATTGTAACATATGGCATAATTGTAAAGTGTTAATGGTGTAAGATCAAAAGTTTAATTTACTAGTGTAAGATTTTGGTCTGTAACTGCCGATCAGAATCCATTAATCCATTTATAATACAAATTTCCTTGGATTTTCCCACATTTTATAGTTTTATTTTATGGCTTTTGTGTGTATGTGTGTGTGTGTGTGTGTTCCTCTGGCCTAATTTATATCAAAACATTCGATCAAATTTTTTTTTTATATCAAAACATAAATTTATATACATACAAATTACTTTAAATGACATCTTCACCCGATGTGGTTGTTGGGTATATGAAAGCTTCACTAGAAAGAGCCTTGAGCATCAGTTTTTCATGAAATTGTCATGTTCAAAGAAACAATCAAGGCCAAGATACACAAATTAAGATTAAGCAAAACCTCTCTAAAACCTCAATTGGAAAAAATATACCTTCTCTAAGTCAACCGTAACATGACATGAGTTAAAGACATTTAACAATTTTGATAGCCTCATATGCTACAACTCAGAGGTATCTAACAGCTTGAAATCCACTTAGAAATTGAAATTGAGCTGAATATTGAAATTCTCCTAATTTAGTGGGATCATCAAACCAATCCCTAATAACACAATTTTGTTTGATCATGAAATATCCCTGATTCCACGATCAATCGCGGTTCTTGTTTTAGTGATTGTAAAAAAATAAAGAAATTTCCAAATCTCTAAACTTGGCTAATAGAGCTGATTCCAAATTGATTTATCAATAAATTATCGTAGTATCTCAAAGTCCTTCATATTAATTTACAAAACCCCAAAAAATTAGAGGGCACTTGGTACTAAAATTTATATGCTTTGACACATGGAAAAAGACATTTGATACTTATCTCAAACACTTGATACTAAATTGATATACTAAAAATCAAACACCACTAGGAGATGGAATCTGAGTAGAATCAGCACTATCCAATTCTACTTTTTGGCTTCTACAGAGACCATAAATGCAAAAACCAAACCTCGGCAAAAAATAATAATATCAAGCATCAAATAAAGCAGACCCAGTTTCAGTATCTATTTATCTGAAAAATGTAAAATTGGAATCTATGCAGAAAAAAGGCAAGAGGAGCAAGAGTTTTAAAAAGCCTACCCCTTCAAGTGGTGGGGACGATTATTAGGGGGCTGTATTTGGCCTGGTGGAGAAGAGGAATTATGGTGGTGAGAACGGTATAGATGCCGCCTTCTGTGCTGCCCAGTGCCACTGTGCCAGTGGAGGAGAAGAAAGATGGCAAGACTTGGATTTTCTTATTAAATAATTTATTTATTTATTTTAAATTTAATTTCTTTTTAAAAAATTCTTTTAAGAAACCAAGGCAACTTAGGCAAGGTTCCCATTCAACTAAGAAAAATAAAATAATTGTTTTATGACTTTTTAACATTTAGATATGTTATGAAGTTTGGAAAAATCCAGGCACCGAAGATTTAAAAATGTAACCATCAAATAGAGGATAAAATAATTAAAAAAAAATTATTATTTTTAATTCACATATCCCGTGGCTGATTAACGGGTACTTTGGGTTGATGTCATGTGGTATGTGATCTTGCATATATGGACGCATAAGTCACAGGTCAACCTATGTGCCCGAGTGCTCCCCAACCCCTATTTTTAATTAATTACTTAACTTATTTTTAATTCATGTCATACGCTCAGTGTGAGAAATTTCATTTTCGACAATATTTCAATCCATTTAAAATAAATTTCGAAACAAATTCCAAAAAGTTTGGTGAACAAGCGTAGTGCATTTCGTGTGTCGAGCGAATCACACAAGGTCACATACCATCAGTGCCGCATCTTATGATTGCGTTGTGCATCCGGCACGCATAAAACAGTGGACTGAAAAGAGTGAAACTCATATTTAATTTAAAAAATGTATAATGTGTCATCAACATTTAAATTAAATGGTGTCTAAATAATCTTACACCAATAAAATGTCTCTTTTTATCTCGCACCATTCAAGTGTGATTTATGACCGTACCATGTGACACACATCTATGATCAATTTAAATTGTCCAACTAGCAATCCATTGTTGGAACATATCCCTATCAAATGATCATGCTTATAAGTGGATGTAAATCATCTGATTGGTGAACTTTAATATCAACCATCAAAATTAAGAAGCATCGTTGGTATTAGAGTGCATAGATTGGATGGAGATCGGATGATTCCAATCTCTCTTAAAGTGTGATTTTTGAATCCATAGGCCCTTCAATTGATTATATATCACATTGACGGTATAGATTTCCAAGATTATCAATCAATAAATGGTGCAAGATCTTTTAAAAACCATTTGGTGTTTAAATGACCGTCAAAAGAGTCCATCTCATTTAAAAATTCTATTTAATATTTATAAAATTTTTATTTATTATTTTAAATGTCTAAAATTATATTTTATTAAATTTTGGTAAAATTTCCTTAATCTCTTCAAAATTAATAAAATTTCGATAACTTCAAATAAAGCACCAAAAATTTGTTGAAAGTTCCGCCCAACCCTATTTTATGTGAATTTCGGACAAATTTCTTACTATGTTCTTGATATATGATTTTGGCATCTCATCCTTCTCTCGACTCTTATTTTCATCGACGGCTGCCAAACTGGTTGGGCTGGGTCTAGTCGGGCCAAAATTTTGACTGTTCAATGAAATAAATGGCATATGTCTGCACCGATATGACCCGACTTAGAGGGTCAAGTTTATGAATCAACTCATAAACCTGACTGACCCGACCCGACCCACTAAAAACCCCTATTTTTATGATTTTGTATTGCGTCAGGAGTCTTGGGACTTGACCCCACCTCTCAATTGGCCCGAGCTGAATAGTGGGTCATGTTTTTTCGCCCGACCCAGTAAAAATTCCACATTGGGTGCGTTGTGTATCTTGTCGACTCGACTGATTGATATCCCTATATTCATCTTGGTTTGGAACAAAGTTACTTAGTTGCTAGATCACTCGATTCGAATTCGCAGTTTGTAATTTGCTCCTATGAAGCGTAGGGCACTCAATGGGCTTGATTAGGGCCCAGTTAGGGGCTCAACCTGGCCCTAACTCACCTGGGCCGGGTTCCCAAAATTTTCAGTCCGGCCCTAACTTGGGTTGCATATACTCAGCCCAAGCCAGGCCGAGGTGTTTTTCCAAGTTTCTTTTCAATTATTTTTTTCTAATAAAATTTGGTTGAGCTATATTTTTTTTTTCTAATAAAAGTTTGAAGAAAGTTAAATATTTAATTAAATAATTATATTAGCATTATAAAGGCTTAGGTAGATGCTTTTATTCAAATATTTCATTTTAGTTTGCTGCATAATAGTTATAACGGACAACAATTAATCTTAAGGCAAAAGTAAATTATATTTAATTAAAAAAAATATATATTTTTTTAATAACTTTAAAAGGATATATATATATATCCTGGTCGAGTGCAGTCGGGTGTTAGAACACTCAACTCAAGCCCGACCCATATTGATCCGGGTTGCAACATATTTAGCGGGTTTACTTGATAGAAAATACTACTTTTTTTGGCCAGTGGCCAGGTAAAGTATTTATCATCTTATGTTCAAATTCTTTAATAAAAGAAATAAAGTTGACCACATTATTAGGTATAAAACAAAAAAATTATAGTCTTATGTTCAAATTCTCTCTTATGCTTCAAAATTTTATTTAAAACAAAATTCTTAATATAATCAGTCATTTCGCTTCTCACGCCGAATCGGACTGAATTGAATTGCAAATTAATTGGCTGTATTCAATTCGCGATCCAATGGGTGAGGGAGCGAATTAAGTGACAGTTTTCAAATAACGCCTAGCTCGGGTGCCAAAGGGCCAAGTTGAGCTGGTTTGAATGTGCGTTATTTAAATAGGCCTGGTCTGATTCATTCAATTATTGGGCCAGGTTTAGGCCGATTGCTAATTAGGTCTATTTCTTTAGCCTGAACTTACGTCGAATCGGATTGCGCTGGCCCAGGGCTGGCCCAACATGATCATTTACCATTAATTTGGTCAGAGTGAACCAAGTTAAGGCTAAGCTTGAACCGCCTAATTTTTATTTTGGTTTCAATTGACTTGGCTAAAAATGGGATAGTGCTTAAGCCCAATTATTAATCGGGCCTAGTGCCCAACAATTAAGCAAGGCAAGGTAACAAAATTGGTATCATCCTTGGAGGACCGATATGAATCGGCTAATATGTATCGACCTATTTAAAAAAATTAAAAAATTAAAAAATAAAAAATATACGTATCGGCCGATACCGGATAAATAGCAACTGATACGGACTTGTATATGCCGATACCGAGTTGGATAGCGATATGTATTGGTTTTCCGAAAAACCGATACGTATCGGTATCGGCCGATATTTGATACCTTGAAGCAAGCAGCTTGAGTGACGGGTGAATTGGTACTCAAGCACTTTTTGGGATGTATGTCAAGTGGAATCATATCCATGGTTTTAAATCTCGTCCGAGACGAGACACAAAACATCTCGGACGAGACGTCTCGTGTCTCCGGCATTAGGGAGACAGAGATCTTGCTTTGAGAGATGCAACCTCATAAATACTACTTTTACATTAAAATTTATTTAAGGTGTAAGGCTTGTACACTATTAAAAGTGTATTACTCATTCTTTTTGTGCACACCAGTATTTTATATTATTATACCCTATCTATGTGATAATCTTGCGAATAGATATCACAGCGTGTCTAAATCGATGCATCCTAATATCACTATTGTTTTTATTTTTAAACGGCTAGTAATAAAGATTTTTAATCGAACGATATACAATTGATTTATAGCTGTGATTATTTAATCAAGATGTGCTCGAACAACTGCCTAAATAGCATCCATCCTTAAGTCCTCAAGCACCATTCGAACTTCTGGACCTCGAGGGTGATTAATGATCTTCAGTGTCGTTTAATTATATATTAAGCTTGAATATTTGTGTCCAGTTATTTTAAGTGATGTAACATCATTAAACTTATTTGAATAATCCTTGGATCACTGTTGAATAATTTTGACATCTGACTTTGACCTTCATTTGATTAATTTTGAACATCTTGCTTAATTACATATGAAATCCTAAAATCGATTCATTTAGGATATTAGTGAAGATTTGACTCATATTTGACATCTTTGAACGCCTTGAACATATCTGATCAATTTATGTCATTTTGAATAATATTGAGACATCTTGACCTTTTGAACATTATTGAATATCTTGGAACTCTCTTAGACATTATTGACCATAATTAGTCATTTAAATATTAAACATTGAACATTGTCTATTAAATATTAAACATTTGAACATTGGCACAATTGTGAATTTTTTGGACATTTGAATGTTGAATCACTGATTAATAAATGAACTATTTGATGTTTGTGACCCACTTGATCTATGCGAACTATTCGGACCATTGGAGCTACTTGGCTTCAATGTAAGTCATCTGACTTATTTAAGTTATTTGAAACATCTGGGTTATTTTATCTCTGTGAGTTGCATTTAATATCTGAAATGTATAGTGTAAAGTTGTGAACCATTGAATTTTTAGAATTCCTAATAATCAGTAGGTACTTATTAAGCTATGTATTAAGTTATGTAGCTTACTTTGTTTATATATATATATATATATATATATATATATATATATAATCATTATTTATAAGTTCCCAAGAAGTGTCAGTACCAGTGACTATTGGGAGTATAAAAACATCAGAAGTATCGAAATTTAAAAGCGAAGGTTTATTGTTTGTAAATAAATATTTTAAATTCCATTCTTATTGTGATTCAAAACAACTCTTTATTCAAGAAGTCACAACTCACAACACAAGAAGCATGATGCTTAATTAAAAATTCACTCTTACAGATTTAAAGAAAACCCATCCCACACCCCCTAGTTTCACCAAACATGTAACATTTTTTTTTTGGTAATTCAGCTCGAGGTTATTGGGTCTCACACTTTTTACTATTTATAAACAGAGATTACAAACATGAAGCTAATACAACAGAAGAAGCACTAACCAAACCATGCCTATGGATCAAGATTATTAACTAAAACAGAGTAAGAAGGTATCAGAAATCGGACATTTCGGTCTGCGCAAAATAGTGCCCTGAAGGGCCTCCATCAGGCACCAAAGCTAGCATTACTGGGCCTTTTGCTCCTTCTTCAACGGTTAAAATCCCCGTATGCCAATTTATATCGGTATCGACGAAACCTGGGTGGACGCAGTTTATATACATATTGGAATACCTCTTAGAAAGAAGCCGAGTATAGGCATTAAGCACAGCCTTTGAGATGCTATAAGAGGGTAGCATAAATGACCATCCACCGATCTCCAGCCGATCGTGTTTTAAGTCATTAAGGAATCTTCGCAACAGCTTCTCTATTCTTTCTTCTGTTAGGTCATCTATGTCTGCCAATTCCGCTCGAGTCCATTCACTAGGAATCCTCTGAAACATTTTTATAGATATTTTAGTGCACATCTTAAGGTATATGAGCTGGTAAAAAATGGTTAGTGGATTTGTATTTTAAGATATGTTTCAACTTCAGCCTATTTTTGGTAGTAAAATACATTAATTAGTTGACAGAAAGTTCGAATCTGATCTGTGGGCAGAAATTGGGACTTAATCCCCTGTCCCCTACTGAACTGTGAACCAGATCGATTCAGGTCATACATAGTCACCAATTCAGAAAAAAATCAGGCAAAAATCGACGAGTTAAGGATAAAATGGGAGAAAATTTTAAAAAACAAAAAATAAGATTAAAAAGTATGGATTTGAAAAATATTCAAAAAGTCACGATCTTGTTGGAAAAGTCATGAACTGATTGTGAATTTAGCGATTTTTTGAAAAGCACACAATTTTTTTGTAAAATTCGTGAATAATTCACTAATTTTTTAAAAATTCGGGGATTTTCGTGACCATGGTTTGGCGGAGCCTTTTTTTTTCTTTCTTTAGATCTTTAAAGAAACCTATACTCCTATAGTGAATAGTAAGAGGATTTGAATCGTGGGTCTCTTGTTTTTTTCTTAAAAAAAGACCAACATGCTATAAAGACTTTTTTTTGATGAATAAACAAGCTATAAAGACTAAAGTAACTGGTGCATCAAAAGAACAACATTATAGATTATATTTACTATTTTCATTTAAAATTTATCAAAAATATTATATTTGCCAATTCTCATAATTATGCAGAGATAAGGTAGTCACCTTCAGCTCTCCCCTTAGAGAAGATACATTCACTATCCTTGCCCCTGACGTTGAGAGTTCCAAAAGAGGGATGAGTCCCTCTATCACCCTCTTGCAACCGTAATAATTTATATCTAGGCATTCCTCCGCCTTCTCGTAAGTTTGTTGAATCACTCCTTGCACTAAATTGGTTGCTTTGCCAGAGAGCTGCGCCGATTGAAAAAAAGATTAGATCTTTAGTTCTAGAGCTTGTAGAACAATTAAGTGTTAAGCTTACCCAAGCTTGAGGGTCGATATTTAGGCTCTTCAGACCTTCAACATCGACTACAACTCCAGATGCTCCTGCATTGTTTACCTGCATAGAAGACACTCAGCTGAACTTACTTACATGTAAATTTGTGTTTAGGACGAATAAGGATGCTTTTCAAATTCTTACAGAGTGTATTTGGGGACCGATATAGTCCATTACAAAGCAGAGTTAGATACCTTGGCTAGGACATTATTTGGTCATTCTAGGAAGAATTTCTCTATTTATCGGAAATGATCTCCTAACTCGAGTCATGTGACAATGGGCTTCATGTTGGGAGTCTATCTAGATATTTGTTAGTATTTACTCTATCTAACTTGGCTGTTGAATTGGAACTTTAATATGGTTAATTTAATAAATTCTAAGTCTTATGCACCGTAAGTTATTCTTAGTTTCATACATTTAGGTTTAGCTCTTTTCTACATATTCGTATCTTGTATATTTTAACAACATATATATGTTTATGATGTAGCTTTGCCTACAAAAGGTAGAACTATTCACTAAGGGCTTGTCGCAATGGTCTGACAACTTGGGTTTGCTCCCAATTTCACATGTTTGAAATGGCCCACCCTCCCCGAAAATGGGTGTCACAAGGAGAGGTGGGGGCACTGCACCCATAGGGATTAGTCCAATCTCAAAGAGGTTTGGGATGCCCTATGTTATCATATACGCATATATATCATAGATTTCATTTGAAAAGTCAGAGATAGCTATTGCAGCCAATGACAACTCGAGTCATAGGCTTATGACCCATGATCCAAGTGAGAAAATAGTTTCCCTATACATATGGACATTTCATAAATATGAAGTTTTGAAACATTATAAGGTTTGAAGGTTGAGAAATAGTGGGATTTGCACGTTGCAATCCTATTTTCTTCATTTTATTTTGGGCAGTGCATTCAAATTAATTAATTTATTCTCAGTGTTGATCATTTGGTTGTTAAATTCTATTCTAATGATAACCTTCACTCATCACAAGGCTATGAAGCTTATGAAGAACCTTTTACTCCATTAGTCATGTCAAAAGCTGACTTCCATGGATGTCAGGGCCAGTTCGACAACTAAAAGGCGGTTCATAACCTTGATAGCATTACGATGTCAGAGACCACTTATTAATCTTTCAGAAAACTAAGTATACGCTGGCAAGAAGTTAGGATTCTTACCAAGACATCCAATTTCCCAAATTGGTTTTGGATAAATTTGGCTAAAGAGGCAACACTAGAAGGGTCTTGAACATCAAGCTGATGAAAAACTACGTTTGGATATCCTGACTCGTTAAGCGATGTGGCTGCTTGGATTCCCCTCTTCTCATCTCTGGCTGTTAATACAACGATCATGCCTTCTTTGGCAAGCTGTCGAACAATCTCGAGGCCAATGCCTTTGTTCGCTCCTGTAACTACTGCACACCTGCCACACACGAATCACTATAAGAAATGTTTCAAACTTTGGGTCACTTGTACAGATTAATGAACTTTTTTTTTCCTTTCTAACAGAAAAATTATACTGTAAACACCATACCTATCTGCTGTTAACTTGGTGTTAGCATCCATTTCTGAGGCATTGGGAAGAGGAGGTGGATCAACCTTTAAGTCTTTAGAATGTGAAGTCATCCTGTTTGAATTTGAAAAGATATCATTTGAATGAGGGTTCTGCTTTTGTTTTTGAATCCAAACATAAATTGAGCTAATGAGCATTTTATTTTAGGGTTTTGCTTGTTGTTTAACTTTTTTATTAGGAGGCCAAGTTTAGAAACAATATCTCTGTTAAATCATGGAAAAGTGGACAAAAAAGTAAGGACAGAGTTATACAGTGGACAATTTTGGTAGACAATTTTGCAGGCAGTTTATGTGGCGTGACGTGACTAGCTGCACACATAGTGGGGTCCAAGGACTGCAGCCAGTCACGTCG
Organism: Chloranthus sessilifolius; assembly: GCA_021018995.1. NCBI lineage: Eukaryota > Viridiplantae > Streptophyta > Magnoliopsida > Chloranthales > Chloranthaceae > Chloranthus > Chloranthus sessilifolius. Next base: position 48,800,967 of record CM037584.1, on the reverse strand, counting down.
CGCCACATAAGCTGTCAGCAAATTGTCTACTAAATATTGTCCACCATTTATAATTTTCTAAAAAATAATACAAAGAAAAGAAAAATAACAACTAACAAACTAATAAATAAAAAACATAGTGGGGTCCAAGGACTGCAGCCAGTCACATCGCGCCACATAAGCTGTCAGCAAATTGTCTACTAAAAATTGTCCACCATTTATAAGTTTCCAAAAAATAATATAAAGAAAAGAAAAATAACAACTAACAAACTAATAAATAAAAAACAATCAATGTGATGCATTTTTCTTAATTTTTAATTTTTATTTTCGAAACCAACTATACCTAGTTCAGATCTGTATATGTTATCCTACATGGTGCACATTTTTTTATCAGTCCAATTCATCCAAGTGGTGCACATGGGCCAACCATGGTTTTAGATCTCGGGTGAAAACGATGCGCACCGGTTTTGGCCAAACCCACACCAATTCAAGGATGCAGGATTGATTCCAAATCGGTATGGCTAATCGTTCTTTTCTTGGATCTTTATGCCTCCGAAATCCAGTTTTTGAAGGTTTTTTTGTCTCCTAATCAAAACTTAAAAATCAGCTATCTCCCAAAATTTCTCCTATCTTGATTATCTAGAAAATTTTGGTGATGCGCAACAGGTTGGTGTCGGCTGATCCAGAGGCCGATACAGATATTTTAAACCATTAGCTCAATTCAGTTTCTTTACACACTCAGATAAAAACCAAGAATCATGGTGAAAATTACATAAAAAACAAAATATAAAAACCTGTCAACTCCATTAACCCAGAGGCCGATACAGATATTTTAAAAACGATGTGAAGATGTTGAGTGAAGTTGAAATGAGTAGATAACCAGTGAACATGAAGAGGTGGTGTTCAATGGCAGGCCAAATGAGTTTTACTTGAGCACTATAGAAAGTTTAGTTGAAGATTAAATATCAGACATTCAAGAGGAATGAAGAGGACTTCAGAAGAATCTGATACCTTGTTATTCATTAAATATGGTAAAAAGGCATGAGCACCGTTGGGATGCAGAGGATTTCGGAAGAATCTGATACCTTGTTATTCATTAAATATGGTAAAAAGGCATGAGCACCCTTGGGGTGCATCAATCCAGATCAAGGATCAAAATTTCGGGTTGAATTTCGGTTTCGGGCAAGACCAAAACCGAAACTGAAGTCCGAAATTTTGGACCCCATACAATTTGGACTGAAATTTTGGATTTTGGTTTTGTTTCGGCCATGCCTGAAACCGAAACATTTCGGCCTAAATTATGAAATTTCGGCCGAAATTTTGATCCATGATCCAGATGGAAGATGCTTGGCATATTATTAGCAGGGAAAGTTTCTAAAACTTCCCCGTGTAAACTGAATTCTTAAATCATTCTTAAACTTTTTCTAATATCTTAAAGCTTATTTATCGAGATACCCCTTCAACCTTAAATAACTTAATACCTAAAATGCCCTTAATATAAGTCACGCAAAACACAAACTCTTCACCAAAATTGTAGCACACTTTTTGCAAGGAACAAAGAAAGAAGCAAGAAAAGAAAGCGATATAACAGTAAACTTCCTAAGCAAGAAACCATCAGGCTCTTCACCAAAATGTAGCACCTCTCTTATTACTGTGTAGTTGGAAGCAATGGAAGCATTATGCTACCAAAACGTACCGCACTCTTCATAAAACCTACAAATATCTGAGGTTTTTTTATCGGCCACCTTTCTCATCTTTCCCATCGACATCTTCCTCGGCGCAACTTCATTTCATCCATGCCCGACAACAAACTTTAGGTTTAAAACTGAACTTCGATTTGTCTACCGGATTACCATATATAAATCTAGAAAGGAAAACCCTTTAACTAAAGTTTTTCATCAACCAAGAGGGTAGGTCTATTTGCACCTTGAATCTCTAAGAGCATCAATGCTGAAAACCATTGACAATGGACATCATTTTTCAGCCCAATCTTCCATAGAATGGATCTTGAAACCATGGGTGTACCATAAAAATCAGTTAGATTTTGACTCCAAGTGGTACACATCCCAAAAAGTGAGCAGGGAACACATATGATGAGGCGGACATTCTCGAATCAATGGATCTTGAAACCATGGGCATACCATAAAAATCAGTTGGATTTTGACTCCATGTGATACACATCCCAAAAAGTGATCCGGGCAGACATTTGATGAATGTTTGACACGTGGAAGAAAAATTTGATCGGCCGATTCATGGTCTCAAGATCCATTATTGGAAGTTGGGGACGAAATCTCCATTCTCTGATTCAAAGCAGTCAATGGCTTTTAGCATTCGCGCCTTAGAGATTCGGTTGGTGCGAATAGATCCATCATATCCAAAATCTTCGAAAATTAATCATAATAAGTGAAATTCAACAATCTGAAGGTCACAAGTTCGAATCCAGTTTTCTATCCAAAAAAATAAAAAATAAAAAATTCAAACTCAAACCAAGCAATCACATACTGACAATATACAACACATCAATATGATCAAATCCCACCATAGATTTCTCTGAGATTTTTGTGCGTATCTACAAACGCAAAGTGCATCTTGAGTGGAAAATGTAGCTACCAATAGACTAGAATCTTATTATATACTAGTATGATGAAACCCTAGCAAAGTTTTCCCAATTTTTATTTTACAAAAAACTCGTAAATTAGACACTCTACCAAATACGAAAAAGGGATGCATCAATGTCAATACATCAGAGTTAATGTGAGATAACTTTCCTAAATAAAAAATTATACTCCATACCTTCTTCCAAATGGAGAGAGGTCTCAACTTCGAGAGAGAGAGAGAGAAGCCAAGAGGCTGACTGAATAGTCAATGGTAAGGGCCCTGGTTGGCGGGAGGTCTAATCTTCAAAGGACCGACTCTCCTGACCATCATTTTAACAGTGCTTAAATGATTCAAGAGCCAAGTTGTTGGAGCGATTTCTACTATAATATCAATTATTGTTTTTAATTTAAACGGATGATATCAAAGTTCATAGCTAGCTGGTTCATATCAATTTATAGGCATATTTCTTGCGTTAAAGATGTTATAATGATTGACAATTTAGATTTTATAAGATGTGTGTCACATGGCATAATGGTGCTATAGATCATTTAGACATGAGAGAATGTGTCCGGGTGTAAAGATTTCTTTACGCCCAAATTACTCTATGAACAATATGTAATATGAGGAAAATATTAAAAAGTTATATTCACTTTCCACCGTTATACTTGACTTTTTAAGAGGTCATTGTCTTTTCTCTTCTCTCTTATTTTTTTTAAGGAAGTGTGAGACTTATTTTTTCAGGTCTATTTTATCAAAAAAATATAGCCTATTATTAGCGAAATATTGACATTTCGATATCGAAGCGCCGACACCTCGATAGCGAGATCCTGACACTCCGATAGCAAAACGCTAGCACCCTTATAACAAAGAGTTGGCACCCTGAGAGAAAAATGCTGACACCTCGATAATAAAACGCTAGCACCCGAGAGAGAAGCGCTGACACTTCGATAGTGAGGCGCTAGTATCTCGATAGTGAAGCACTGACGCCCCTTTAGTGGAAGGGAGGTAGGTTGGTGGGATTCTGACACCCAATTGGTCAACCGCATGGTATTTAAAAAAGGTCATCTACTTTTTTGAAAATAAAGGTAACGCTAGTTAAAACGTAATTAAATGATTATAAAAAAACATCCGTCACTTTATAAAAAGATGCTATATGTCATGCTCATATCAATAGACGCAAATATATCTTTATGCCTAAGGGCATAGTCTCAGGCATCATATATATATGTTCCGGATTATGCACCCGGGTGTAGAGCAATCTCTACACCCACTATTAGTTGGCCATCATGTGGCTTACATAATGAGGATTGAGTAGTACGACAGGTTGAGGCAAGGTCAATTAGATCCTATTAAAAAATAAAAAAAAAATATTTTATGACTTTTTCATGATTAAAAATGTGATCAGAGTTGGGAAAATCAATGCCCCAAAGTTTTGGGGTGATGGCTTATCTTTGACTCATCAAACTGAGGGCAAAATAGTTAAAAAGATAATAATTTTATATTTTAAATCATATGTCACATAAATGATTAACTCAAAACAAGAGTTATTTTAAGCTGGTCATGTCATGTGACATGTAATTTGGCGCCCAATCACATCCTCCCCTTTTGCCCATATATGCATATGGTTTAGCTAATTACAATTCAAAATAATCTTGTCCCAAATGATTACAAAGAAAGATTTAGTACTTTAGGACTTGTGCCACAGTTTAAACACTATTTAAGTCATATGAAATACTGCAGCTTAAAAGATCTTTTACCTAAAAGATTGGCATGAAATATAATCTCGATTATTTGATTCAAGTGGTTAAAAGGATTATCATACATTAATGATTGATAGCATTGAATCATATAGTAGAGATATTGTTTGGTGTAAATTTTTTGCATGAAAGATCTTTAGATTATGACCTTCAAATCAATCGACTTGGATGATGTTGAAATGTGGCATAAGTTAGGTTGACAATAGGGCTGGGTTGCCTGACCCAAAAATCTTAGGGTATGGATCAAAAATGGGTAAGCAGGCCTGTAAAGGGGCTCAAAATCAAAAGCCCGTTATGTGTCAGGCTAGGTAAGGGCTTAACAAGTTAAAAGTCTGTAAGCCCGACCTCGGGCTCTTGGAGAGAAGATTTTATTTTCACTCAATCAAAATAATTTTCTCAATTTTCAATGTATTTTTTTTTTTACAATAGTTTTGGAAAAATAACGGTAACCTATAAAGCCTGAACCAGAGCTTGTCCTTACCCACCTAAATGAGCTTGAGCCAGAGCCTGTCCTGACCCACCTAAATGAGGGCTTGCGGCCAGTGGCGGAACCACGTAGACGTTAGTGAGGGTGAGCGCCCCCACTGAAACACAAAAAAGCCTCTTTTTCGTTTTTTTTTTTTTTTTTTTTAAATATACAACTTAACTCCCTTTTCTAAACCCAGTCCTCCCTTCTCAAAACCCACGCCCTCCCTTCTCTCTCTCTCTCTCACTAAACCCACGCCTCTAAACCCTCTCTTTGTCTATTTTCTCTCTCTAAACCTACGCCTTTAAACCCTATCTCCATCTCCATCTCCATCTCCATTTTCTCTCTCTAAACCCACGCCTCTAAACCCTATCTCCATCTCCATCTCCATCTCCATCTCCATCTCCATCTCCATTTTCTCTCTCTAAACCCACGCCTCTAAACCCTATCTCCATCTCCATCTCCATCTCCATCTCCATCTCCATCTCTATCTCTATTTTCTCTCTCTAAACCCACACCTCTAAACCCTATCTCCATGACTCCATCTTCATGTCCTTTCTCTCTCTAAACCCTCTCTCTATCTCTTTCCTCTCTCTTAACCGACACCCTCCCTTCTCTCTCTAAACCCTCTCTCTATACCTCTGTTCTCTCTCCAAACTCTCTATCTATCCATTTTCTCTCTCTAAACCATCCTTTCTCTAAACCCACGCCCTCTGTTCTCTCTCTAAACTCGCTCCATCTCTTCTCTAAACCCACACCCTCCCGGCTCCCTCTGTTCTCGCTATTTTCTCTCTCTAAAAGGAAAACCCTCTCTCTATCTCTTTTCTCTTCGATAAACTCAAGCGGTCACGCCCTTCCTCTGTTTAGCTGCTATCTCTATAAATCGGACGTCTCCGACTTAGATCGCTCTCCGACGCATAATCTCACTCGTCAAGAACTTTCAGAAAGTCAATCCCTCAACGCCAATGTATCTGTTAAATTTATAGCAATTTAGCAACGTTAATGCAGGGTATTTCTCTTTTATTTTATTTGTATGGAATGTGAAATTTTTTTTTTTTTTGATAAAAGTATGGTATGCGGAATTAATCTTTTATTTCTCTTGTATTTTCAATCAAATATTTGTTAAAATTTTGAATGTGAGTTGCAGCTTTTCATGAGATATTAGGGATGCAAGTTCAGTGTATTGAACCGAATCGAACCCAATTTTTTCAGTGTTTAGCTTGGTGCCCAAATTGAAACCGAATGGAAACCCATTCAGTTCGATTTAAAAAAAAAAAATTCTGAAACCGAAACCGATTCGGTTCGGTTTAGTTAAAATACCTATTTTTAGTGTATTTTTTTGATTTTTTCCTAGGTTTTTTCGGTTTCAAGTCATTCAAACTGAATCGAATTGCGTCCCGCCTAGATCAGAATCCTGGTTCCGCCACTGCTTGCTTGCGGCTAAAAAATAAACAAAAAAATAACAATTTTTTTAATGATGGCATGCCACGTGACTATTGATTCGAAAACATAACTTTATTTTGGAATCACATGCCACGTGATTCCAAAAAAGGCACTAGGAAAGCATACAAATGCTACACTTTAAGTGTAGGGAATAGGGATCCTTTACCCATATATTTTGTTAACTGCTAGGCGAGGAGAGTGCAGGTTTGAGCTGACCAAGGTTTTGGTTCTTGAGTTTGACGGCCATCGATAAGAGATGCCAAGGTTGCCGAGCCTTGAAAGAGAAGCCGTTGAAGTCGATTTTCTTGGAGATGGGGGGTTTGCAGAAAAGATTCTTTTGGATAAACAGCTTGGCGCCATTTCCCAAAATGAAGTGAGTGATGTGGAGACTCCTAGGATGAGGTGCTGCATTTTATAGAGGGATTAGGAGATGAGATGTATCAATTATGTTATGTGGTTCCAATAATTGCAATAATTAACTGGCGGTTCCAATATCTTAATGGATGTCCAATCTCCGAGAATTAATGGATGTTCAAAGATTCAACGATTTTGAATTATTTTTCAACAAATATTTATTCGGTGGAGGCGGCTGTAATCGGTACATCCCCCTCCGCCACCCTCTCCGATCCACTGCTCCATTTTCTGTAGAAAATTTCATAGAAAGGAGTAGAGAATCTAATAAAAGATGGGGATACAGATTCCTGTGCTGATTTAAAGACTTCGGGTCTGGATTCCTGTGCTGATTCCTGACCTGATTTAAAGACTTCGGGTCTGGATTCCTGTGCTGATTTAAAGACTTCGGGTCTGGTCGGGCCAGAGTTTTGGCTACCCAATGGGAAAATGGTATATGCCGAAGCCCACCTGGCTCGACCTGACTCAAACCGATGGTGCACCAAACCTAACCCAAAACCCGACACTACCCAATGCAAAACCCCTGTTTCTATGATTTAATATATAAGTTCATGCGTCACACCCAGTAAAAAAATTCAGATCGGACAGGTTGGGGATCAGATTGACCCGACACATTGACAACCCTAATTGTTTTTGAGGCTACTTTTCTTATTCTCAATGATCTCACTCATGGTTTCAAATTTCGGCTGATTCCGAACTGATAGAATTTGGCCCAAACGATACCAAGTCTATAGGTTGTATCATTTCGGGTATCTGCCAAGGATAGGTTGGACTGCTCCCAAGCAACCGATAGCAATCAATATTTAAGTTGGATCATTGATCCACCAATACAAAAGGTTCGTATACCAAAACAATATGCTATGCTTCACATCGAATATAAATTTTAAAATAAAAAATAAAAATTAATTCAAATCTTTTAAAGCCCTAGCCTAATGCGTACCTCAAAATTTCATAGAAGAAACAAGGTGAAGAAAGAACAATAACGAAAGAAGACTCCCGGAGTGTTACCGACATTTATGTTATGGACCACCAAATGGTATGCTCATGGTCTCAAGATCCCTTGTGTAAATGATTGGAGTGAAAAATGACTCAACCATTTTTGTGTTTGGATCGCCCAATCCGATCCGTTGATACTGATCCGGATCGATTTTGGGCTATCTAATCTAGTGACGGATTCTGCCATATTCTTACTTGAACACCTCTAGGTGTTACGCTCAATGCCAGCGTCCCTATAAAAAAGATGTTCCTACTTATGGTTGGGCCCATAAAACATGGCCAGTCCCAGGGGCCAAGGATGAAAGTATATGGCCTGAGCCAGGTCCGAGTTAACCTGGTTAATAGTGATCGTTGACATTCACAACAAAAAATAAGACTATTGGCGGTAGCCAGAGCTATCGCTATTAACAAAAATCCTTCTTGTTTCAAAAACAATAAGATTAGTAGCGGCAGTTCTTTTGTTAATAGCAATAGTTTTAACTGTAGCTAAACCACCTTATTTTTGTAGTGATCATACACATTTTGAAATTTGATTACATTTACATAATGAGGCCCAAGACCATATGGTCGAGTGCAGCTTGAGACCGTGTACTCAAGCTACTATGGTGTCACGGGGCGTCGGTACACATGCACAAGGTTGATCAAACACCATTCAAAACAATGAATTTTTTTTTTCATTGATGAAGTTTTTAGATGGAAAATTCATATGGTTGACCTTGAAATGCAAGGTATATCCAGCAATTTTTAATTTTTTAAAATCTTATAAAGACGAGTGAAGCCTTAGAGAATCTGAGCCAACTGGCAATCATGCATGACTTGATACGTGATCTAGTGCCCGACTGCAACACAGAGATGCTGCACCTAAGTGCATCTTCTCATTGTTGGGTATTTGAAACCCACGTAATAACTTTATTTTTTTCCTAGTTTATTTAAAACTACATTGACTAAAGGCTTTGAAACCTTCATTAGTAACGAGATTCCACTCCACACAATTTTAGGAGTCGGTTTGAGCATAATTAGTTTGTGGGAAGTTAATCCCTATTTTCTAGTGGTACACCTCTCTCTTGAATCCTTGATGGGTTAGGATTCAAGGGCATGCTATAAAGAAGACAACGTTCACTCTTCATCTCCACTCAATGTAATCGTACCATCGAATAGAGGAAGATAGAAGTGAGGTAGCATTGTCTTCAAATTCTAAGCGCGCAACCTATCAGAATATCGGAATTCTCTTGCGATCATTCTCATTGGTTCAGCGGCTAGGTATGTTCTAACCTTGCATTAAATTATTTTGATTGAAATTAATATTATTCAATAATTGGTATCAGAGCCTAGTTTAAGGCTAGTTTATTTTCAATAATAAAATAAAAAAAAAGCAAAAACCAGTTGGTTTGCCGATGTCATGAGTTCGCTGGAGGCTCTAGTGGGTGATTCCATAATGTTTTCCCGCTGCCAGTTGGTGATCCAACCTCTCCAATACCTACTTGGTCAAATTTTTTTTTTTGTAGAGGATGGTTGGAGAAGATGATCCGTGAGTTTATCTCACCTTACCGTCGTCGATACGCTTCTTTGGTTCACCGGACGGCCACCAGACTGATACTGGACGATTTCTGGCATCGGGGGCCATTGGCCAGCATGTTGGACCGTCACTTTTGTGACGCTTCCTCCGTTAAGATCAGATCTCACTGTCATCTTGGTAATAATTGTGTGCAACCACTGAGCTAGCATTGCCCACTCAGAGATCGTTTTCAAAAAGACTCGGTGGCTGATATAATATTAAATCTGACAAAAGCAACCCACTTTATGTTAATAGGTTGCTGGTTTCCCTTCAAGAATAGTACATATATATATATATATATATATATATATATATATATATATATATATATATATAATTGCTATTAGTGCTGTGTACATAAATTTTATATATTATATGTATTATATCAATATATAATTCTAAGTAAAGGCAACACTTTAAAGCCAACAAAGTTAAATATTAATGGGTGGATATCCCATTAAAATTCTATTTTATTGTAATAGGTGTGTGCCTATCCCATGTGAAACTAAATTATCGTGCTTTCCAAATCTTTTGTAACTTAATTATAACGTAATTTTATTTTGTTTCTGCTGATTGCAAATATATTAGATATTTAAAAGTTTATTATACTTGTCTTTTCCCAAGAGGTGTGTCTTTTCAATTGAGGTGTCTTTTCTAAGTGAAGTGTCTTTTCAAAATAAAGGGTCTTTCTAAAATTGTGTCTTTTCAAAATGAAGGGTCATTCTAAAGTGGTGTATGTTTTTCGAAGGGATGCCAGTTGGACTTTTTCATAGGAAAAATATGCATTAACACACCACTTGATTTCTATTTAAGGAATCTAAAATCATTATTTTATATACCACAAAAAGTGTCTTTTTTCTTCTCTCTTGTTATATCTTTGACGGTCTTGATCAGAGCGTTCTTGCAATATTTGGTGTTCAGATAGCGTGATCGGATTCGCCAAATCTTTCACAAAAATACAGTCGGTTCATTGTATCCTGAACCTAGTTTGTCGGTAACCTGTTGGTGACCACTTTGTGGAAGTGGTGGGGGCAAATATTGGTTTAATGACAACGATATTTCTCGTGCCTCAAACCGGTTCCATGTATTATTTCAAATCAACATTTCAATTTTTCCAACAATATTAGTTTAATCTTACAAATATGTTTTCACCATTACGCTGAAACCAATTTAGGCCCAATCTTTAAAACACAATATCTTGAGGTATACAACTCTGATTTACACATATGACCTATCGTTTTTGGTTTACTCGACGAATTCTATCCATTGGACTCTTTGCTTGGACTGTCTGAGATTATTTTGGGCCTGAAAATTCCAGTCAAAGTTTATTAACTTTATTTTATGTAATTATACGTATTTTTCTTATATTATACAGAAATTGTTGAACCATTTTCTACTTGTTGCTCTTATATTATCATGTCACTATTCATAGTAAAATCATGTGCAATTTTATTATTAATGAACCTATCATATATAAATAGAACACATACAATGTCTATTATCATGAAATTAAATTTGATCAAAATTAGTATGTGTGCATTCTTTTAGAATGGAAATATGAACTTTTGACATGATAGGATGCCTAGGAGCTTTAGTTCTATTTATAAAGGGGGCTTAGATAGAATGATAAAGCAATCGATTTGGGATGTATAGCCAAAGTAGGTTATAGTCTGCTCAAAGGTGACCGATCTATGGAGGACACGTTTTCCTTAAATTTTGAAATCCAATTTTATTAAGATTGCATGTGCATTCGTTTGTGTGAACTACTATTTCTGGACAAAACTGATTTAGAAAATTTATATAGATAGAATGAGTAAAATAGTCATGTGTGTCTAGGCGACACTTCTGGCCTAAGCTGATGGATAGCTTCGATCAAATTGAAAACATATTTGACTAGGTCTATGTGTGTTCCTAAACACAACTTAGAGAGACTTACGATAAGTCAAAGTTTCTGTCCAAAGGTGATGCTGAGACAATGAGTGAAGTCTGTCCCTCATAGTGAATATTTCTTTGCACATGCTTGTTTACACTCTGATTAATTCAGCCTTGACCTCGAGTATGAATTTTAATTTATAAAGTTCTAATTGAACAATGTGCTGATAGTCATTCTTTTTCATATCAGCTATGGACGAATCAATTTTACACCAATAGATGACAAGTATTAAAAAACTTAATAATACAAATTATAAACCTGGCGGATGGGTCTTGATCTGACCCTTGAATATATAGACTATGACTTTGTTCTCACGGAGAACAAGCTAACTTTACCGTCCAACACCACTGAAACTCAAAAAGTCCAATACACTCGATGGGACAAGGCAAATCGTATGAAAATGATGATCATACGCGCTTCTATTACTAAACCCATTAGAATTGGTATTAAAATTATCGAAACAGCCAACGAATTATTAAAAATCATCCAAGACCAATTTATTGGAACAGTAAAATCCCTACAGTATGGTTATTTGGTGTAATTAGTCAACATGCGATATGATAACAATGGGAGTATGCGATAATTTATTCTTAAAATGTCTATATTGGCTATGAAGCTTAAAGAATAGGAAATTACTATCGACGAAGACGTCATAATGCATTTAGCTGTTGCTTTCCTCTCTACGCAATTTGATACTTTTAAAGTGAATTATAACACTCAGAATGACAAATGAGATTTGAATCAATTGATTTTAATGTGCGTGATTGAAGAAGAGAGGCTTCGAGGAAATAAAGTCGATTCTGCTAATTTTGGCTACAATCCGACCTATAAGCCAGCTCACAAGAAAAATTTCAAGAAGAATGGTCAGAAGCAGAACTACCACAATGGTAAGAGAATAAATAAAAATTCCAAGCTAAATATTATAAAGACTGACGACGATGATGACTGTCACTTCTGTAAGAAGAAAGGTCATATCAAGAAAGATTGTTACTTATGAAAAAATATTATGAAGAAGAAGCAGCATGGAGGGGCTAATTAGCAGGAGGAGCCCCAAGTTGAATGAAAAGTTATTCTTTAACAATGAAGAGAAATTCTGGATAAATTCTATTTATTGAGGACTTTTATTTTATCTTTCAGGCAAAGTTTTATTGCTAATGTTAGACTGATTAAAGTTGTTTATAATTTTTACTCCTCTAGGTGATTGTTTGACTATTTCTTTGGATTCTATTAGTATTGGATATGGTTCTCTAGTAAATAATTTATTTTAATTACAATCGTTGAGACTAGTTATATCAATTTTCTTGAAGATGAGACAATCAATGGGAGTCAAGAATAAAGGACAACATCAAATTCACTAACGATCAGTATATTTATTTAAATTGATGTGACTAGATTGGGAATACTAGAATCTTTTGAGGACTCTATTTGAGTGAGAGTTATCTCACAATGTATCTTTTGAGGACTTTATTTGAGTGAGAGTTTCTTTTCCCACAATGCGTTATCTTTTTTTATGATACATTTATTGCAAACATTATGCTTTATTAAATTAATACATTTATTTTGATACCATCATCATTATTATTATTTATGCATATTCAATGTTATTCCTTGAGAGCATAAGTGCTCAAATAAAGTTGCTTGAGTTATCGTGATTAGGCACCACGATTTGTGTAGCTTTTGTCCTGATAGGTGGGTGATGATTTCGACATGGCACATATTGTAATATATCAGGATAATATAACTTAGGGAATGAAACATGACAAATGAAGAGATGTACACAAGAAGTTGCATTAAAGTGTATATTTTCTTGTATCACTAAAATCACAGTGAGCTCTCAAGTTTATTAATTATATTAGTGTCTTGATTATGGAACTGTTGTAATGAGATTTGAAAAAAATAATACATTATAGGCATTCATGATCGGACATTAAGATTGTTAATGAACTTGAAAGAATGTTATATCGAAATCTTGAAAGCCAATATTTTTACAAAACCTTAAAGGATGGTCATCCATTTTTGAACTAAGTCAATCATTATGTTTTCTATTTATTTTATTATATATATATATATATATATATATATATATATATATTATTAAAGTTAATGTGTTGTTTAGGTGAGAGATTGTTCGGTATTTGTGACCCACACAATAATTTTACTCTTTTCCTAGTCTACTTAATATTGATTGACTAAAGGCTTCGGGACTTTCGTTGGTAACGAGATTCCACTCCACGCAACTTTAGGAGTCGATTTCGGCATGATTGGTTTGTGGTAAATTAATCCCTATTTTCTAGTGATACACCTATTTCTTGAATCCTTGATAGGTTAGGATTTAAGGACATGCTATAAAGAAGACAACATCCCCTCTTCATCTTCATTCACTGTAATCGTGCCTATTGAATAGAGGGAGATGGAAGCGAGATATATTGTCCTCAAATTCTAAGCGCGCTGCCTATCGGAACATCAGAATTCTCTTGCAATCATTCTCATCGATTCATCGAAAAAATGTGTTCTAATCTTGCAATAAATTATTTTAATTGAAATTAATTAACTTTAATTGATATTATTCAACACCCATTTATCTTATATAAGAGATACAATAGCAGATACCAGTTGGTAAGAATTAGAACTCACAGTCTGGTGCTTCCACAAAGGAAGAGATACCAGTTGAGTGATCACTCAACGGATAAAAGGGTCAATATCTTATATTTAAAGAAATAAAATATTAAATATGTCAATTTCAATAATATAGGATAAAATTATGATGATGATATATAATATATAATATTAAATATAAAAGGGTTTTGACTGGTCCAATTGAACTTTAAATATGGTTCAACCAATTTGAGACTATTCAATGCTATGGACTCTTGACTGTATCTTTATCGGTTTATATTTACTTTCAGAAATCCTTGCATCTAAGGGTTTAAAAATTTGTTCAACCACATTGAGAGTTCAAATAAATTGGACTTGACAAAAAATCTAATGATAAGATATACATCTAGTGACGCTGGAGGCATTAAAACATTGCCTTATATGGTCGTATAGAGCCGCCAGGCAATGCATTAAATGCAAGAAATTGCTCAATGGCTTTATAGAGCCGCCAGGCAATGCATTAAATGCAATTACTAAGTTCATGCTTGGAAGAGATCATCTCGTAGCGAAATGTTTCGTTTTGTGATTTTGGTGAGCTTGAGATGAGATATGCTTACACCTTGAGCATATGTACCTCGAAATCACACCCATTTCGCCTAGATTCAAGCAATCAGATGGACATTATGTCCTTCGTCTCGATGCGTTGTGCGTAGGAGTAGCAATCATGGATCAAAATATCAAAATTTTGATATTTATCGTCTAGGCCCAAATTCGATATGTATCGGACGATACGTATTTGTTTCGAATAATATATTCTATTATTTTTTTAAAAAGATAAAAATAAAAAAAAATAAAAAAATGATAATTTGAAATTATCAAACGATACGGACGACAATTTGACTATTTTTTAAAAGGGACGAGAAAAACTCAATTTATCGTATTATCCAAGTCGAAAACCGATATATATTAGACAATACGTATCAGTATCGGACGATATTTTGATCCATGGCAGTAATAGATTGGGCTGTACTGATTTGAACTTAGCTCAAGCCTAGCCCCAGCTTGTGGCGGGCTTAGGATCCGAAACCCAAGCCTGACATGCAATAAACTTTCAAAGCCTAAGCTTAGCTCAAGCCCATAGTGGGCTTATGATCTCAAGCCCAAGCTCGCCTTGCAAAATTCTACCCTATCACGAGGGGCTAGAATTTCGTCTTATGACCCGCACACATCCTAGATACGCTAAGCGGACATATACATAATTAGAGTTCTCACGCAAATATGATTTCAAAAAATTCGTGTATTCAATAATAAAGGAATGAAATAATGCTAATTAATAAAAAAAGTAAATGTCAAACATTAATCAAAAGTACGAAGCTAGCAATAAATGCCCAATAATAAACGATGACTATACGAAATAATAAAATAAACTATCTAAATTGAAGATCCTAATCTCTATACTAAAACAAATGCTATCAATAATCGACATTAGGATCGTAATCGGCTCCGAGGTCCTCCTAGTATCCTGTAACGTCTCCCTCCCAAGGCTCTAGGTATTTAGCATCCACGGGATCAACGATATCAATGCCAACAGGATAGGGATAATCAGCGTCATTAATAAAATCACTTGAAAAGAATAAATGTCACGAAGACTGAGTTGCTAAATAACGTGTAACTCAGTGGATACACCACCAATCCACTCTACACTTCTCAGGTACATTATGGGTGTATCTCGTGAGTGATAGTAATAATATGACATTATATAAGAATAAAGACCGGTGAGAACTATGTGTAACATTAAACTCATATCTTAACCTATATGCAAGACCATAATCTAGACATACTCTAATCCTAGCATATCTCACCATACCTCATAAACATATATTATTACAACGACACATGTGTCTTTACATCGTATGGACGTACGTTCTTACTTCTATTCTCTAATACGATCTGTGCCATAGTCGTTGTTCGAGCCTACCATGTGAGAATCACCATAATAGCTTACCACCATAACATATCGCCCTTCATAATATAACATAACATACTCATACTCATACACCCCATCCAGTCTCAGGGGTAGCCGACAAATGTAACTCTTAACAACTTATATTATCTTTTGAGAGACTCGTCTTGGCTGTAGGCGTTGTAGTCCTTATGGTGGCTACGTAAGGAACAACACACACAAATTTAGTTTTCTAATCTTATGCTGACCTACACAGCGATGCCTTATTATATTCATATCTTATCTTATGTTACACATTCTTTCTTAGCATAATCTTATAACTTGAATCTAGAGTGAGTCATGGTGCGATGGATATCACTAATTACGCGTTTCAAGGGAGGAGTTTCGTAGTAATTTGGATGTACTTCATGTGACAGTCTATTCTCTCATAGATGTGTTGCATCAGTATATAGATGCCTACATTTTGAGTTCTACGTGACCGAGAAAGAAACCCCACCAT
This sequence comes from Chloranthus sessilifolius, assembly GCA_021018995.1. NCBI lineage: Eukaryota > Viridiplantae > Streptophyta > Magnoliopsida > Chloranthales > Chloranthaceae > Chloranthus > Chloranthus sessilifolius. The sequence continues at coordinate 48,784,772 of CM037584.1, read as the reverse complement.
AATTACGGTCCAAAGGTCGAGTGTCGTATCTTATCCCTTAACTTAATTTATCATATTTAAAACTTAGGAGTGATAGAGTCATTGTATATGTCACCATATACGAGATTACATTGAATTCGTACTCAACCTACTAGTCATGATGTCTCATACTACTATGAGTTATAAGGCATGTGAATAAGGTGTGATCCCTGCTTCGATACCATTTCAACGAATCACTACGTCCAAATGTATATATTATCTCACACACTCGCATACATAATCTATCCATAAAACAGATCACATAACAATGATAGAAAATATAATCTTATTTTACTTGATGTATAGAATTAAATATACAAGCTGCGTTATATATATATATATATATATATATATATATATATATATATATATATATATATATATATAGTACATCAATACAAGTATAAAATTGATGCATTTCTTAGTGTACATGTGATTAAACATATGAAAAATTCAGGTTGGATTTCAAAGATAACATCAAAATCTAAAAGTTTTCATGCCATCGTGAAGATCGCATCAATGTGATAAAATAGATATATAATATCCTTTAATAGGATAAATATATAAATAAATATTGACTTTAAATTTAGATTTATCATGACCATCGATCGAAAACCCAATGTTAAGATTATCATGCAATAGGAGTTTTTGGTCATAATACATCAACAGTAGAGTGCTTGATACTCTGCCAAGAGACACCGATGTTTCGGACCCTAGACTTCGAATCGGGTATGAAATTTGAGTCCAAAATATCGCGGGTTGCTCAAGCGAGAATCAAAGTCACTTGAGCGGCTCAGACCAGAGAATTCGTCTTTTGAATATGCAGTGGTTGCTCGAGCGATAACCAAAGTCGCTTGAGCGACTTTTGCCCAAGAAGTTTTCCTCGGAATAGTGCACTGGTCGCTCGAGCGAGAACCATGTTCGCTAGAGCGACTTACACAAAAAATTATACCGCTTCGTGCGATCCACCTCGCTCAAGTGACAACCAAGACCTGCTCAAGTGAGCCAAAATATGGACGACGCCCTGAAGCTTACAAACGCTCAATTAGAAGCCTACAGACTTCTGTTCTGTATGGATCCCAACCAGTTAGAGCTATACCCAACTGATTTGGGATCGATTTCTCCATCGAAATAAGGGCTTGAGTAGGATTGGACCTCCCTGCCAATTTTTTGGCACAGTCCGGTCGGTGATTCATTGGTGTTGGTCCAACAAAGGGAATAGATTCAATGTAAAAAAATAAAAATATGTAATTTTTAAAATAAATATGTTCAATAGAATATACCAAATAAGCAGATTTATGAGATGTGTATCAGAGCATGACGTCTGCAATGAAACTTTGAAAGGCACTGGAGACAAAGTACAAAGCCGAAGATGCTAGTACAAAAAGTTTCATTGTAAGTCAGTATTTAGATTACAAAATGACTGATAATAAATCGATTCTCGATCAAGTTCATGAGATTCATTGCATGAGATTCATGAAATTCACAATTAGCTGCCTCATGGAAGGGCTGTTAAAAGACTCTCAAATATAAAAAGAAAGAACTTTCGTTTGAAGAGTTGTGCCATTATCTTCGAGTCGAAGATGAACTCCATGTTCCCGACAAGAAAGACGAGCAATCTCAATTAACTTCAAAGGCTCATATGGTGAAAGTTGACACGTCTAAATCACATGAAAAGAGAAAAGATAACTTTAATTTTGATAAGTCTAACAAGAAAAATAAGAGCCAAGGCTATTAGACCCAGAAGAAAATGGCCAGCTATTATCACTGTAGTAAACCCGACTATTTTAAAAAGGATTGCATACTTCTGAAAAGGGAGAAAGAATCTCAAGCGAATATGATTGAAGAAAAGTTCGTAGCCATAATTTCCGAAATCAATATGGTTAGAAGCGAAAAAGATTGGTGGATCGATTCTGGTGGCACTAGGCATGTTTCTAGCTGAAGATCTTTCTTCGCCAACTATGTTGAGGACACGAACGGACAAAAGCTCTTTATGGGAAACACTTCAACTGCAAAAGTCAAGGGCTCAGGAAAAATCAATCTCAAATTAACCTTTGATAAAACTCTTACTTTGATCGAAGTACTGTATGTTCCTGAGATTCCTAAGGATCTGATTTCTATCAGTTTACTCAACAAGCATGGTTTCAAGTTAGTGTTTGAATCATATAAAGTTATAATCACTAAGGGTGGTGTACTTGTGGGGAAATGATAAGGGCGTAGCCAGAAATTTTTGTTGGTGGGGGCTACAAATGATAAATATAATGTTAGTAGTTATTTTACCATCGATTTGGGGGCTTCTACATCATAAATTTGAGGGCTTATATATAAGTGAAAGTTGTATAAGATACATATTTGATAGAAACTCTAGATTTAAATGGGGGCTTGAGCTCCCACAACCTTCAATGTGGCTATGCCACTGGAAATGATGTCTGTAATGGGATGTTTAAGTTGAATGTAATCAATAAAATGCCTTCTTCTGTTTATATTATTGATTTTCTTTCATTATGGCATGATAGATTAGGGCATGCATGCAAATATGACTCGTTTAAATTTTATGATAGAAATATGATTAATTCCTAGATACGAGAAAAATATTTATGAAAAATGTAGAATTTATGATCAAACTAAAATCACTAGAAAACCTTTCAATAAAGTAGAAAGAAAGTCTAAGATTTTAGAACTTATTTTTACTGATATTTGTGATTTAAATAATATTTTAACTAGAGGAGAAAAAATATATTTAATAACATTTATTGATTACTATTCTAAATATACTTATTTTTATTTGCTAAAACATAAGGATGAAACTTTAAAAAAATTTAAAGCTTATAAAGAAAAAGTTAAAAATCAGTTAAATTTTAAAAGTAAAACTTTATAATCTGATAGAGGAGGAGAATACACTTCAAATGATTTTAGTGAATTTTATGAAAATATCAGGGCCGTACATCTAGCAACTGCACCTTACACTCCTCAACAAAATGATACAACAGAAAGAAAAAATTATACTTTAATAGAAATGGTAAATGCCATACTTTTAAATTTAAGCTGAAATTTAAATTTATGGGGTGAAACACTACTCATTGCTTGTCATATTTTAAATAGAGTGTCACAAAAGAGTTCTATTATAACTCCCTATGTGTTATGAAAGAAAAGAAAATCAAATATTAAATACATCAAAGTGTGGGGGTGTCGTGCACTGGTTAGATTACTAGATCTTAAAAGACTCAAATTAGGTAATAGAGTCATTGAATGTGTATTTGTTGGATACTCATTAACCATTAAAGCGTACAGATTTTTGGTAATTGAATCTAAGGACGTAATTGGTTAAAATAGTATAATTGAATCTAATGATGCTGAATTTTATGAACATTATTTTTCTGCTATTCCTAAAATTAATAAAAATTCTGATAAAAAAAAATTAATTAAAAATTTTAAAAATATAGAAAACATGGATCTCAGAAGAAGTAAAAGAAAGCGAAAAGAAAATTTTTTTGGTTTAAATTTTTATATGTTTGTAGTAGAAGGAACAATATCAGAACAAGTAAAAGAAATCATATTTTCTTTTCATATCGAAAATGATCCTTTAACATTTGATGAGACTATGAAATCACAAGATGCTGCGTTTTGGAAGGTAGCAATAAATGATGAAATAGAATCTATAATGGGTAATAAAATATGAAAACTAGTTGATATTTCTGAATGGTCTAAACCTATAGGTTGTAAATAAATTTTTTAATGAAAACTAAAAACTGATGAAACTATAGATAAGTTTAAGGCTAGATTGGTGACAAAAGGATTTAGACAAAAGGAATGTATTGACTTTTTTGATATTTATGCGTTGATAGTCGTAATTTCAACTATTAGAATCTTAATAGCACTTGCTTCTAGTTATTATTTACAAATTCATTAAATGGATGTAAAAATTACATTCTTAAATGGTGAATTAGAAGAAGAAGTTTATATGGAGCAAACTGAAGGTTTTGTAATAATCATACATGAGCATAAAGTTTATAAATTAATTAAATCTCTTTATGGTTTAAAACAAACTCTTAAACAATGATATAAAAAATTTGAAAGTATTATTGTTTTTAACGGTTTCAAAATTAATGAATATGATAAATGTGTTTATAGTAAATTTTCTGTAAATAATGAAGTTATCATATATTTATATGTTTATGATATGCTTATATTTGGTACTGATTTAGATAGTATAATGGATGCTAGATCTTTTCTCTCTTTCAGTTTTGATATGAAAGATATGGGTGATGCCGATGTCATATTAGAAATCAAAATAATAAGAAATGATAATGAGCTTACTTTGATTCAGTCTCATTACATAGAGAAAATTTTCAAAAAATATAATTATTTAGATGGTAAACCTGCATCTACACCATATGATCCTAACATCAAGTTTTTTCTGATAAAGGTAGATTTGTAAATCAGTTAGAATATGATAGTTTGATGTATGCAATGCACTATACTAGACCTGACTTAGTATATGTAGGTGAAAATTTGAGTAGATATACTAGAAATCTATGTCATGATCATTGGAATATTATATCTCGTGTATTTAGATATTTAAAAGGGACTGTAAATTATGGACTAAATTATTCTGATTTTCCTAATATTTTAGAAGGATACAGTGATGTAAGTTGAAATTCAGATTTAGATGAATCCAAGTAGCGAGTGGACTATATTCACTCTCGATGGTGCTGTGATCTCTAGATACGGATTTTTACATTCTGAAATCTATCAAATTTCGTTGCATACGCTTTGAGAAATTCTCTTGCTTTATTTTTTTGTTGGTACTTCATCAGATTGAGTTTTCTGAGGCGATCCTCTACTGTTGTAAAATAATGGATAACATCAAGAGATTGGGCTCGTTGTATCCTGAAAATATCTCACTAAAACCCTTTTGCAAACTTGAAGATTTACTCAAATAGGGAGCGAATAACGTTTTAAAGAACGCAATTATGTGCTTCGAGTCCAATTTCTCTTGCTCATTTTATCATTTTCGAATTTCTGATCCTAATATTTTTCTAACATCTTCTACCAACCAAATTTTTGCATGAGGCACTCCCAAACCACAACTTTCCAAATCAATAATTAGTTCACAAACTAGATTCATTTTTTAAAAATAATTAAAAATAATAATTTTAAAACGCAAGTCAAACGTGGACTAATTTCAATGGTCTACATTTTATTGCTAATAAAATTATAGTAAAGATGAGTTTTTAATTTTTTTTTCAAAGATGGTCTAATCAATGCACCTGTACTCCATATGGCATTAGAATAGTGTTACAAGCATCACATGAAACTCCATGTAGGATCTTGGAAGATGCTCACCGTCCTATGATGGAGGACAAAACCCTTTTCCATATATGTATATGGCTGAGGGGAGAATGCACCCGAGCATAGAGATTTCTCTACACCCAAATTGCTCTATGAATAACATGTTGCATGAGGCCCACTATACTGAGGTTAAAACTTTTAAAATATTTTAAAAGTTATATTCTCTTTCAGCCGTCATACTTGACTTTTTTAAAAGTTTCTTTCTTTTCTCTTTTCTCTCTTTTTTTTCAAGAAAGTGTCAAACTTACTTTTTCAAGTCTATTTTACTTGAAAATGTGGCCCCCGGATAGCGAAGTGCTGACACCTCGATTACAAAGCGCTGACACCCCGGTAGTAAACCGCTGATACCCCGGTTGCGAAATGTTGTCACCCTGGTAGTGAAATGCTGACACCATGGGAGAGAAGCGTCGGCACCTCGATAGTGAGGCACTGACACCCTATTAGCAAAGCGCTGACACCCCGGTAGCAAGGCGAAGCTCTGGCACTCCGGGGGAGAAGTGCTGACACTTCGATAGTGAGATGCTGACACCCTGATAACGAAGCCTTAACATCTCGGGAGAGAAGCGCTGACACCTCGATAGTGAAGTGTTGACATCATGTTAGTGAAGCGCTGACACCGCGGGAGAGAAGCGCTGGAATCTCTATAGCAAATTGCTGACACTCTGGTAGCAAACCACTGACACCCCGATAATGAAGCACTGACACTCCTTTACTGGAAACGAGGTAGGTTGGTGAGGTTCTCACACCTAAGTGGTCAGGCACGGGATATTTCAAAAAGGTTTTGTACTTTTTTTAAAAGCAAAAGTAACCCTAGTTAAAACATGGTTAAATGACTATAAACCAACGTATACTACAAAAAATAAAACTATTAGCGGTAGTTTTTTGCTGCTATTAACAAAGAAACTGTTAAAGTTTGCTAGGACTATTAGCGACAGTTTTTTTATTAATAGCGGTAGTGTTTGGTTGCCGCTAATAGTCTTATTTTTTGTAGTGAACACACATCATTTCACAAAAAGACGCTACGCGTCACGCCCTTATCAATAGGTGCAGAGATATTTCTATGCCCGAGTGCATAGTCCCAGACATCTCTCTCTCTCTCTCTCTCTATATATATATATATTGATACCTGCCTAATCTCAAGCAAGGATCAAAATATCGGATTAGGTTTTAGTTTCGGTCCCATCCAAAATCAAAATTTTCATCGAAATTTCTGTCGAAATCTTGAGGGCCAGGTCGAAATTCAGTGCCCAATTATTATTATTAATTTAAAAAAAAAAACCCAAAATTATAGGCCTTCAAATTATCGGCCGATAATTTGCTGGTTCAATATTTTCCCCGAAAATTTTGGGATTTCGTTTCGGTGGGGTCCAAAACCGCTGCATTTCGGCTGAAATTTTGGGATTTTAGCAGAAATTTTGATCCATGATCTCAAGGGCACATGCACACCCCAAATTAGCACATGTCGAATCAACACGAGATATAAATCCTTATGGTGGCCTTAAGGGGGGAGGGGATTCGAACTCAGGTCTCTTGCTTTTGGAAGCAAGTACCTAGCCAGGTTGCCTAACCCCTTGAGGTTTAGGACCCTTTCCCAATATATAGACACGTGACACTTTTTGCCAATGTGCCAATTGGTTAGGGTTGTCAACAAATCAAACAAAGGTTGGGTACGGTACAAAACATGGCCCTCACCCTGGCTTTAGGCTCTTCGAAACCTGGCTCTGCCCTGGCTCGGGTTGAGCTGGGCCTATTAAATTTTATTACAATTTTTATTTATTTATCTTAATATTTTTTAATTTATTTACATCTAAGTGTATAAATCTCTAGTCTTTACAAGCATAGTGACAAATTTCTCCAAAATTCTCCGAAATGTCTTCGAAATTTACCGAAACAGGGGTCGGGCGAAACTTTCGGCGAAATTTCAATGATTTCTCTGAAATCGCTGAAAATTCATTAATTTCGGCGAAATTAACGAAATTTTATCGAAATTAATAAATCTTTTCTAATTTTTGTCATTTTTTAAATAATAAAGAATTTTTTTTATGAAGTTTAAATATAATTTATATTTAATATTTTTTGTACTCCCCAAAATTTTCCTGAAACTTTTCAAATTTTTTTCAAAATTTATCCGAAATGACCCCATACCGAAATGTTTCCGAAAAAGAAATTTGTCACTGTGTTTACAAGGTGTGGGTTGGGTTCTGTTAGTTAACCCTCACCACTATAGTTAGTGCTCTCTCACGCTGCTCCACAATTGCCGCATGTGTATGCATGCCTGTTCCTCAATTCTTGACGTTGTTTCGGTCAAATGACCATATATAAAAAAAAACTTTATACAATCTAATTAAAAGTATCTAATTATACCTGACAGAGAGCATATTAACATATAAACTTTAAATATTATTAATGAACATGAATCATCTAAGATTTAGATATATAGGAAGAAAATGAAACCATCATGTTCTGTAAAATAAAATAAATCAAATATATAAAAATATCAACTCCGAATATAAGCTGTGTACTTTCTCAAAGAGTAGGGGGTCTAAGGGAGGGCCATATGCAATTAGAATTGCCACGAGACCATGCTCAATTTCCATTTTAAGTGCAAATAATTTATTTGGCATAAACCAAGCTCAATTTATTTGGCTCCTTAGAAAAACATGCTTCCTGTCAATCAATTTTGTTAAAACATACCTACTTTAAATAGGTTTAGAAAAATAATGGTTTTGTTGTTTTAGAAACATATGCTCATTGGTTTGTGAGCGCCCGGTGGCACCCATCTGGGATCGGGAGCCGCGACAACTTTCCCAAATACGATTAGGTATCATCCAAAAAGTTTGGACGTCATCAAATATATATCCACTATTAAAAATGTAGTCAAAGGTTCTTAAATTCAGTACACTAAATTGGATGGGCGTAACCTGATCTTTGACCCATCAAATAAAGGCAAATGAGTTTTTTAAAAAGCTAATTTTTTTTTTATGCCATGTTCCACATGGCTGATTTGTTGGAAATTATTAGGATCTTCCCGCAATCAAAAGCCGAATTAAATAACACTTTAGCATACCTTACACTGTAGAGTTTTTCACACGAGGATTTAGCCTTGAGTGATCCGAGCGATAATCCGGCGATGATTTGATGGAGAGTCTTCTTTTTCTTTGCACACCGTAGAGAAGATGAGTTTTCCTTGAATTCTTCTAATTCAATTGATATGTATATTGCGTGTAGAAAGAGAGACTCTACATCCCTTTAAATAAGTTAGAAACTTGCCCATCAACGAATCTAATGGTTAGGATTACCACACTTAAGTGAGGATAAAATCACAACCATTGATTTAATTGGAAACTTCTAGCTTGATCACAACTAGTGTTCCACCATCTCTCCAAGTTAACAACTTGGATTGTTTGACCTTGATCATGACGTGTGACTTAAGAGCCACATAAATCCGTGAAATCTAACATGACCAACCCAAACAGGTGTTGTTTTTGGTTGAATCATTTTTCAAAAAATGTGACGCCTTTATTATGCTAAAACTGTTTGAAGTAGATGTTTTCTTGAAATTAATTGAAAGTACGCATATTTTTCAAATTTTCTATAAAATTGGTTCCTTGTTAGGCTTTCTTGTGTATGGTTTGTAAAGAGTTGTAAGTTACTTACCATAACTCGCATAACTGAGTTTTTATGATTCTATCCAGATGTGTGTTATGTTAAGTGCTTTCAGTTGTCCTAGTAATATGATTGAAATTAATCTATATAGAACTTGATGCGATTCTAAAAGCTATTATCTTGGCAGAGGAAATAGGAATTCAAAGGTTGATTGTGGTTTCTGATTCATTAAGGGCTTATTCGACAGTTTCGGCCCAGAAACCCATTTTCTCAAGAAAATGGCTGACTTAGTTTTTGCCCATAAACTTATTTTTTGAGGAAAGTCACTTTCTTAGGGGGTTTGTTCTTGAGTTACTCAGAAACTCATGTTCTTAGCATTTCTGACATTTTTTTGTGTTCTACATATTTTCAAGAAAATGACAGAGAGTGTATTGTGTTCTTCAACACCCTATAGGCGCACATATTTATGACCTTCATCAAAGAGGTTATATTGACGGGATGATCGTCATAATCTATAGACATCCAATCGACAATGTGTTGAAGACTTATGTCGGGCAGATTATAGGAAAATCACTTCAAACGTAGGTTCTTTTATGCGATTGTTACTACGTTATGTCACTACAAAAAATAAGACTATTAGCAGCAGTCAAAACTGCCGCTATTAACAAAAAAAACTGTCGCTAATACCCTCGTCGCTAATAGTCTTAATAGTTTTTTTGTTAATAGCAGCAGTTTTTGACTGCCACTATTAGTCTTATTTTTTGTAGTGTGTGTATGTTAGAAACGAGCTCGGAGTAATATAAACCATCATAATTTATACTAGTAAGACGGCAATATAGTACCTATTGTAGCATATTTGATTATGCCATTACACACAAAAAGAATGGCTCTCTTGTTCTCATCAAATCCATTTGTTTATTATGAAAAGAGTAGAAATAGTTATAAATCAGGTAAAAAATAGTTATAATCGGGATTTTACATGAGTCTAAAGTTAAACCGAGGAGCCAGACAAATCAAATCCGGTAACAAATGGAAAGTGGAAGTGAAACACATTGTCTAAGTTGAAGTTCCTATACTAAAGTAGGTACAGACACAAGTGAAACTTTGTCATGTCAAGATCTACCCAATAATAAAAAATTGTTGGATTGCATCTGGATCACTAGTTCCTATGGAAATCAATGAATATATTTCTCTTTATTCTACTGAGACAGTATATTCTAATACACTATCCATTTGAAAGCTTATATCATTATGGAATTTAGACCAATTTTATCAAACTCATATTACAAAGTCACATATGATAGAAGAATCCAAAAAATAGGCCAAAGTCTTGCACACAACAACATACCAAAATAATTTTGCAAAGAGATTGTTTAAGATCTCATTTTCATTGGGTGGCTAAGTAAATTTGTTTAACTATCATTTGCTTCCATGGGATTGACAGTTAAAGGAGCTGCTCAGAAACTGTACTCAGTTAAAGGAAATTGACAGTTAAAGGATATTAAAGGAACCGATTCAATGAGACCACTTCTCGTGTACTATAGTATCCCAGCTCAGAAATTGAGCTTTCCTGAGCAAATTCCTCTGAAAATCATTCGTCACTTTCAGCAAAAAATGGTCGGAAAACACACAACCCCATGCAAACTTAAGAACAGAAGAAAAGCTCAGAAAATTCTCAGGAAACCCATATTCGACAGAAAATGCTCATGAAATGTAGTTTCCTTGGCTTTCGAACAAGGCCTAACACTACAAAAAATAAGACTATTAGCGGCAGTTTTTTTTAATAAAAAATTGCCGCTATTAGTCTTATTTTTTGTAGTGTAATAATCTGATTGAAGGAGCAAAGAAAATTTTCGTGTATTTGTTAAAGAGATATAGCTGATATGAGAGAGAAATTTGCTCATATCAGTTTTATTTATGGTTTGAAATCTCAAATTTCCGAGTTGTCTCAGACAGCCCTGAGACGTCTTGCATCTCGGCGAGATGGCATGAAACGAAAATAACCTTTTGAGTTTTGAATGATCTTACACCATTAAAGAATACTTTACTGTTATGTCATGTAGAAAATATTTGAGATTAATCTAAACAATCCCAATGGCTGTCATGATTAGAACACATCTGAGTTAAATAATCACAACTATAAATCAATGTATACCGTCTGATCAAAGATCTTCAATACTAGCCGTTAAAAAATAAAACTAATAGTGATATTAGGGTGCATAGAGTTGGCCACACTGTGATAGCTATTCACAAGATCATCACTTAGATGGAGTATAATAATATAAAATAGTGTTGTATGTGAAAAAAGAATGAATAGTATACTTTCCATAGTATACAAGTCTAACACTTTAAATAAATTCTAATATAAAAGTAGTATTTATGAGGTTACATCTCGGAATGAATCACAACAAGATCTCGTCACGTTGAGGCCCGAGACGCGAGATGTCTTGTTTGAGACTTCTCGTCTTGGACGAGATTTAAAACCATGGTTTTATTCATTTTAGGAGGGAATGCAATGGTGTTACTGTCAGGCTTGGGAATAAGGGGTTGCAGTTATGGGAAAACAAGACTTGGCTTGATGGAGATCAATTGCCTCAAGACCATAGTGACAAATTTCGTTTTCGACAATATTTCGGTAGGTGGTCATTTTGATTCATCTCGGATAAATTTCAGGAAAATTTCAAAAACATTTTGGAAAATTTTTGGAAAGTACAAAAAAATATATTTGATATTTATAAAATATCTAATTTATTATTTTAAAATGACTGAAATTAAAAGAAAAATATTAGTTTCGGTGAAATTTCGTTAATTTCGCTGAAATTAATGAAATTTTGGAGATTTCAGAGAAATCACCGAAATTTTGTCGAAAGTTTCGTTCGACCCCTATTTCGGTGAATTTCGGAGAAATTTGTCACATCCTCAAGACTTGATATATGTGATTTATTTGGATTAATGTTTTTTTTTTTTTCGTTCCAAAGCAGTGGGGTGAGGGCAATGCCGAATCCCCAAAACTCTTTTTGGTTTGGATCGTATTGAATTTTTTTTTAATATTTTGGCAACGTTTGCCAAGCCTTAGCCAAAAAGCACTTTGCAGGTGCGATTAAGAGGTGGTTTACATGCTACTTCATAAATAGTTGAAAATGACAATATGCGAGAAGCAACATTGAGCAACTTCTCAATAAAGGGTGATTACCGATTAACCTCGAGCTTAACAGTTTGAAAAAAAAAAAAAAAAGAATCCAGCTCAAGCGAAGCCTAGGCCAGCTCGGAGTTTGGCTTGATTTTTTTTTTGAGCTTATAAAGGGGCAGCTCGGACTGTCTTGACGACCTTACAGAGAGGGTCGTGGTCTGTATTTTCCAGGCCACCGTTTTTAGACGCTAGGCAAGCTAAGCTCTTTGAGAAGCCTATACATAATGTGTAAGGACCGGTGTGAAGATTTGGTGGGTTGAAGAGTACATTGAAAAATCATCTCCATCGTATGACTCAAAATTGCCTAAATTAAATGCTTCTAAAATGAAGGCCAATTTAAAAAAATCTTAAACTTGTTTCAGCTGTTCATTTAAAAATTGTTTGAGATATTTTTTCGATGTAATCTTTAACCTACTATTTTTTCATATTAGGGCCTTTGCCACGTCTCAAAAATTTATATTAAGAGAATATATTGGGAAGGTGTCAAAAATTAATATTTGGCTAATAGGGTATAACCCATTTCCATCGACTTATCTACTAAAGTCACTCTCCCACTCTTAATAGCTGATAATTACAGGTTTAAATGAAAGATTTTGACATGTAATAGCTAGCCCTTAAAAGGAGATTACAGTTTTTTAGAGATTGACTCCTATCACCAATTTCATCTGGTTAAAATAATAACGTAATAGCTTACAAGCCAAAACTTGACGTCTATAGATATCAGAGCCCTTGAAATGAGATTGTCTCAAATTTTAATGGTGAGAGATTTGCCTTCAATAGATGCAATACTAGGGAAGTAAGTAACCGCTGCTGTGGGTTCTATGTTATGAAATTAAAATATAGCAGCTTTTAAGAGGCTTCTATTTATGTAAACTGAATATTTACATGTGGGAGCCCTTGAAATTGAACTTGTCAGAGTTTGGTGGAAGGAGATGGACTTCACTAGACGTAGATCTATTGAAGTGGGTGATAGCCCATTAAACCTTTTCATAAATAAGATTGAGCCTTTGATGACTGATGGTCTCAAACTTATTTTCCTTTAATGCTATTAGAAGGCATTAAAGAGAAAATGAGGTCAAGTATTGCTAAAACAAATAAATTAGGATACGGCTATTTTCACCCATTTTAGGTGTAAGTATATATCACACAAATTTTCACATATTAAAACAATTGATTAATTTGTAACAGACAATGGAGAAAGTTTTTTCTTCCAATATTCCCCATATATAACTTAAGATCATGGTGCGCCTATCAGACGATTAGATGTTGATTCCACATGGTGCGCCTATCAGATAGTTAGATGTTGATTCTGTTAGGTATTTGTGACCCACACAATAACTTTACTCTTTTCCTAGTTTACTTAAAACTTAATTGACTAAAGGTTTCGGACCTTCGTTGGTAACGAAATTCCACTCCACGCAACTTTAAGAGTTGGTTTCGGCATGATTGATCTGTGGTAAGCCCATCCCTATTTTTTATTGATACACCTCTCTCTTGAATCCTTGATGGGTTAGGATTCAAGGGCATGCTATAAAGAGGACAACGTCCCCTCTTCATCTCCACTCAATATAATCTTGTCTATCGTATAGAGAGAGATAGAAGCGAGGTAGTATTGTCCTCAAAATTCTAAGTGTGCAAGCAGCTTATCGGAATAAAGAAGAATTCTCTCATCGGCAATTCTCATCCCACAAGGTATGATCTAGCCTAGTATTAAATTGTTTTGATTGAAATTAATTGACTTTAATTGTTTTATTCAACAACTGGTATCAGAGTTAGGTTAAAGGCTAATTTATTTTTAATCAAAATAAAATAAAATAAATATCGGTTGGTTTGGTCGATGCTGTGAGTTCGCCGGCGGCTCTGTTGGGTGGTTCCATAATGTTTTCCCGCCGCCGATTGGTGTCCAATACCCACTGGACCAAAGGACATGCATAAAAATAAAATAAAATAAAATTGCAGAGGACGGTTGGAGAAGATGATCAGTGAGTTTATCTCACCTTATCGTTACCGGTACACCTCTTTGCCTCACCGGACGGCCACCGGACTGGTATCGGACGATTCCTGGCGTCGGGGGCTGTTGGCCGGCATGTTGGACTGTCACTTTTGTGACGCTTCCTCTGTTAAGATCAGATCTCACCATCATCTTGGCGCTTATCGTGTGCGACCACAGAGCCAACATCCCCCCTGTTTCTCTTCTACTATAATATGTGTCTAACTCGTTTTCAAATAGACTCAGAGGTTATTTTCAATGAGACTCAGTGACTGATATAATATTATATAATATTAAATTTGACAAAAGCAACCGACTTTATATTAATAGGCTTCAGTTTTCCCTTTAAGAATAGTACACACACACACACACACACACACATATATATATATATATATATATATATATATATATATATATATATATATATATAATTGCTGTTAGTGCTTTGTACAAAAATTTTATATATTATATGTATTATATCAATATATAATATTAAGTAAAGGCAACACTTTAAAGCCAACCGAGTTAAATATTAATGGGTGGCTATCCCATTAAAACTCTATTTTATTGTAATAGGTGCCTATCCCATGTAGAACTAAAGCACCGTGCTTTCCAAATCTTTTATAGCTTAATTACAACCTAATTTTTTTTTGTTTCTGCCACTGCAAATATTAGTTTAATCTTGTAAATATGTTTTCACTACCACACCGAGACTAATTGAGGCCCAATTTTTGGAATGCAATATCTTGAGATATGCAGCTCCGATTTACACATATGACCTATCGTTTTTTGTCTACTCGATGAATTCTACCCATTGGACTCTTTGTTTGGATTGTCTGAGACTATTTTTGATGCAGCGCTAAACTACAACCTTCCACTAGCACTGTTGATTTCTAAGAAGAAATACTAGATCCCTAATGGACATTCACCTTTCTTGTTGATTCACACGAATACCAAGAGAAACGGGAAAACAAAAATCTCGAAGACCTCAAAATTTCAATATATTCCTATTAGAATCAATCTAGAATCGAAACAGATTGATTCTGAGTTGTAAATCTCCGGGAATTACGAAAGAGATTATTTCCTAAAATAGCAAAATTATTATCTTTGAGCCTTAAACGAAGGAATTTTCCTAAAGAACGCGGACCTCACAGTGAAGTTGTGACTATTGACTGTTTGGGCGTTTCCGTTCCAAAATGGGCCTTCGCGGAACTTTCTGACGTTTGGGTCCATGATTTCTATTAGCCGACCTAAAATTCTAACGAGTGGATAAAATTCTAACGAGTGGACTTACGCCGATCCAGGGCTTCTATGTAATCATCTGCGGTGATTTGTACAGCATCAATTTTTGACTTCAAAATTCCAGTCAAAGTTTATTAACTTTATTTTATGCAACTATACTTATTTTCCTTATATTATACAGAAATTGTTAAACCTTTTTCTATCATATTATTGTTCATGGTAAAATCATGTGCAATTTTATTGTTAATGAACCTATCATATATAAATAGAACATATGCAATGTCTATTATCATGAACTTTCATTATGAAATTAAATTTGATCAAAATTAGTATGTGGGCATCCTTTTATAATGGAAATAGGAACTATTGACATGATAGAATGCCTGAGAGCTTTAGTTCTATCTATAAGGGGGTTTAGGTAGAACGGTAAAACAATCGTTTCGGGATACGTAGTCAAAGTAGGTTTATAGTCTGTCCAAAGGTGACCGACCTATAGAGGAAACATTATCCTTAAATTTTAAAATTCTTTTTCATTAAGATTACATGTGCATTCATCTGTGTAAACTACTATTTCTGACAAAAGTTGATTTAGAAAATTCATATAGATGGAATAAGTAAAATAGTTATGTGTGTCTAGGTGAGAGAAGAGCGACACTTCTGGCCTAAGCTGATGGATATCTTCGATCAAACTGAAAACACATCTGACTAAGTCTATGTGTGTTCCTAAACACAACTTAGGGAGACTTACGCTAAGTCAAAGCTTCTGTCCAAAAGTGATGCTGAGACAATGAGTGAAGTTTGTCCCTCAGGGTGAATGTTACTTTGCACATCCTTGTTTACACTCTGTTTAATTCAACCTTGACTCAGGTATGAATTTTATTTTATAAAGTTCTAATTAAACAATGTGTTGATAGTCATTTTTAGCTATGGACAGATCAGTCTTATACCAACAGATGACCAATATTGAAAAATTTAATGGTACTAATTATAACACCTGGCGGATGGGTCTTGATTTGACCCTTGGATATATGGACTATGACTTTGTTCTCATAGAGGACAAGCCAACTTTACCGTCCAACTCCATTGAAACACTAAAGGCACATTACACTCGATGGGACAAGGTAAATCGTATGACAATGATGATCATACGTGCTTCTATTACTGAACCCATTAGAGGTGGTATTAAAACTACAGAAACTGCCAAAGAATTATTGAAGATCATCCAGGATCAGTTTGTTGGAACAGTAAAATCCCTACAGTACGGTTATTTGGTGCAATTGGTCAATATGAGATATGATGGCAATGAGAGTGTGTGAGGATTTATTCTTAAAATGTTCATGTTGGCCATGAAGATTAAAGAACAATGACTTACCATCGAAGAAGATGCTGTAGTACATTTAGCTATTGCTTTCCTTCTAAAATAATTTGATACTTTTAAAGTAAATTATAATGCTCTGAAGGACAAATGAGATTTGAATCAATTGATCTCAATGTACGTGATTGAAGAAGAGAGGTTTCAAGGAAACAAAGTTGAGTTTACTAATTTTGACTACAATTTTGCTTATAAGTCAGCTCACAAGATGAATTTCAAGAAGAAGGGTCAGAAGTAGAATTACCACAATGGTAAGAGAATAAATGAAGATTCCAAGCTGAATGTTGTAAAGATTGACGATGATGATGGTTGCCACTTCTGCAAGAAGAAAGGTCATTGATGAGTACTGAAAAATGAGGATATTTCACCCCTAAATACCTATATTTAGCTGTCCGATGAAGGCTATCTAATGAGATTGATTAGATTTGAAGTGTTTCAGGTAAATACAAGCCAAGTATAGAAAACAGTACAAGAATTCTGAATATAATGTCAAAACACTGCAACTTCGGGTAATCAAGAATTTGGTACGACTTGCGGCTAAATTTGGACCTTCAAGACGGTCGAATTACGAAATTGTCAAAACATGAAAGTTGTAGATCTTTTCTTCAGCTTTCCAACGGAGTAAGAATCGTCTCAATCCGAGTTCGGGATAGAAAGTTATGGCCAAAATACCGAAGCAGTGTCTGAACCAAGAAGAAGTGCTGAATTTCACGGATTTCTGGGGTCGATTAATCGAGCCAGAGTTTAAGTTTGACACGAAATTGACATAGAAAACCTATTTTTTGGGACTTTTTAGGCGGTCGACGGGTCTATTTAAAGGGACTCAAACACTTCAGAAAAAGGAATTAGTTAGAGGTAGTAAATTAGAGATTAGAATTAGAGTTTTTTTAGAGAGTTTTAGTTTTTAGTGTTCTTAGTTTTTAGCCATTGTTTTTCATAATTAGACCTAGAAATAGGGAAGTTTTATTATTTCTTTTTAAGAGCTTTGTTCCCTTTAATTTTTCAGTACTCATTCCTTCAGTTTATAAATTTTGTTCAAAGTTTATTCCTGCATTTATTTCGTTTCTGAAGATTATCATCCGTGTGGATCAACGTAATTTATTTTGAAGTTTGAGGTAATTTTAATTAATGTTATTTTCCCGTCTTTATTTATTTATGTCATTTATTTACAATATGTGTGGCTAAATTTATAGGGATGGGGATCTAATGATTCCCATCCGAGGGATGTGCTTTTAATAATATAAATTAGGGATTAAAATATGAGATTTTAATTTATGGTTATTGTGCTATCATGAATGGATGAAATCCCCATCACTAACCGGGATCGCGTGTGCCGAGCCATGCCCCGGATCTCGGATCCGTGATAATTTACCCTATCATTGTTATGGTCTTTGTGTTTTCGTTGTGTGGATTTAATTATGATTATGTTCTGGGATCGAGTGTGCCGAGCCATGCCCTGGATCTTGGTTCTGTAATGGTAATTTTATCTTAAATATCCCTAATCTGAATAAAGTGTGCCGAGCCATGCCCTTGATTTCAGATTTGTAAGTGGTATTCTTGTTGGAATTTTCACCCACCTTGGGGATGATTTTTATTTGAACCTGAGATCATGCGTGTCTAGCCGTACCCTTGATCCCAGATCTAGATATGAAAATCATCTAAGTCCCGATTTGGTGGATGCAACATGGAACCTATTAGGGTGTTGACCATTGATCTTCCATAAAAGATGTTTGTTACCAATGAAATATCTCATAATTTAATCTTAGATTTATATTATAGGAAGAACGGACCAAAGATGGGAGGATTTAGTATCTTCATCTTTATCATCATCTTCACTTTTATTTGTGAATCATCAATTGAATTTTAGTTTGTAGTCATTAATTACCATCAACCACTTAAATCATAAAACTGGTAGAATACTGTTAGATCTTTACCGATTTCTAGAATTGCTTGTCTCTTTTAGGTATTTCAAAATTAATCCTCGTGGGAACGATCTCGTACTCTGCACCCACTATATACAAACCGATTCGTGCACTTGCAAGTAAAACATTACATTAAAAATATCACATCAAGTTTTTGGCGTCGCTGCCGGGGATCAAATTGAGAAAATCTGAATTTTTGGTAGACAGTAAATTTTTAAATTTTAGGAATTTTCGAGGATTAAAATAGTATTTCTGCTAAAAAAAAAAAAAAAAAAAAAAAAAAAAAAAAATCAAAAATTTCAAATTAAAAAATTTTAATTTAAAAAAAAAATAATAATAATAAAATTTAAAAAAAAAAAAAAAAATTCGAAAATTTCAAATTTAAAAATTTTAATTTAAAAAAAAAATAAAATAAAATAAAAATTTTTTGGAGTCGATGCATCGACCCCTATTGTCGATGCATCGATTTGGCCTCGATTGATCGAGTGTGACTCGATCAATCGATTTTTAGTAAAAAAAAAAAAAAAAATTGTTGAGGTTTTTCTGCCTGAAACCTCCACTCTGTGTATTATTTGCATGCACACTAGGTCTTCTAAAGAAAGAAATTTAGAACTGTTAAATTCTGAGATCGAACGTGCCTGTCGGTCAAACCGTAAGGACGCTAGATCAAGGCAGAAATTTTTAAGTGAATCATCCACTGAAGTCAATATGACTGACAACATGAATGGGTAACTCGAACAAGAGGAAGAACCAACATTGAGAGAACTGTTCTCTCCGATAACTACAAATACCCCATCATGCATTGTATACCCCGCCACAACTGGTGGCCGGTTTGAAATTCGGACAAATGTCATCCAAATCCTTCCAATCTTTCATGGCATGGAGCGAGAAGATCCATACCAGCATGTTAAAGACTTCGTTGAAGTCTGCTCATCTGTTTACCAAAATTTCAGCGAAGAATCTGTTAGATTGCGCTTATTTCCTTTCTCTATAAAGGATAAAGCAAAAGCATGGTTAAACTCTCTATCATCGGGATCCATAACCACCTGGGATCAGATGGTCAAAAAGTTTCTGTCAAAGTTCTTCCCTATGGCGAAGACGAATGCCCTTAGACGTGAAATCACGGATTTCACGCAAGAGGAAGATGAGAGATTATATGAAGCTTGGGATAGATTCATGGATCTCTTACTCAAATGTCCGCACCATGGATACTCAAAGTGGAGACTAGTCCAGTGTTTCTACAATGGATTAAATCAACCAAATAGACATCTGGTGGAGTCAATGAATGGTGGAGGATTCCTAAGCCTTAAAGAAACCGAATCTTATGCTTTCTTAGAAAAGCTAGCTGAGGATTCTCAGCACTGGGATTTCACAAAGACTCGGGAACAAGCAGTCAAAGCCCGTGATCAAGCCGGGAGTTCAACCAAGAAAGGAGGACTATATGTAGTAAAGGATTCCCCAGATCTGATGGCTAAACTTGATTTTCTCACTCAACAAGTGGAGGAATTGAAAGTAAAGAAGAATGTGCATATGGTCAATACACAACCTGAGTCATGTTCAATTTGTGCAAGTCCAATGCATATGGCAGATGATTGTCCTTCAATGCAGAACTATCATGAAGACACATCTGAACAGTTAAATGCTGTGAATAATTATGGGCGGAATCAAGGAAACGTTTTCAATGAGAATAACCCAAATAGCTGGAGATACCACCCAAATTTCTCATGGAAACAAGATAATCAAAGAATGCAGCCCAGGAAACAGGGGACGAACTTTTATCCCCAACAAAATTTCAATCAAGGACCGCAGAACTACGGTCAAGGGCAATTTCAGCAGCAAGGGTTCAATAACCAGAATCAATTTCAATACAATCAAAATCAGGTTGGGCTGCCACGACAAATGAACCAGAATTTTCAGTTTACACCAATGGGAGGTTATCCAAACCAACCACAACAAAATTTTGTCGACATTTCCACCACACGGATTTAACAACCCACGGAAATCACCTTAGCGTCCTCATACACAAACCCCTTCTACTGAGGATCTGATGAAACTCATCCATTCTCACACGTCCTCAATCTCTAAAATAGAGACCCAAATTGGGCAATTGGCATCCTTTCTCTGTGAGAGAGAAAAAGGTTCGTTTCCAAGCCAACCTGTTCCTAACCCAAGGGGCCAAATGGTTGTTGAACAAACATCAACTTCAACACAAGAGGAGAATCAACAACAAATTCGGGCGATCACAACGTTGAGATCTGGAAAGCGTGTCGATAACAAAGTAGTGTTGCGAGGAGGAGGAAGAGTCGATGGAGAAGAAATCTGAAGAGAGAGAAGAAATTGATGACAAAGTACAAGCAAAAGAAATATCAGATGACAAGAGTGAACAGAAGAAAAGTCTAGTTCCGAAAGCACCGTACCCGCAAAGATTGATGGCACCACTGAGAAATCGCGATGTGGAAGGAATAAATGAGATTTTCAAGCAATTAAAAATTAATATTCCCTTTCTGGATGCCATCCGTCAAGTACACCTTATGCTAAATTTTTGAAGGAATTGGTCACAATCAAAGAAAGACCAATATTCGAAAAGGCTTTCTTAGCCAGAAATGTTAGTTCAGTGTTGCAAGCAAAGCTCCCAATCAAATACAAGGACCCAGGTTGTCCTACAATCTCGATCATTATCGGCGATAACCGTATTGATCAGGCCCTTTTGGACTTAGGAGCAAGTGTCAACTTGTTGCCTTATTCTGTGTATAAGGAGCTCGAATTGGGAGAACTTAAGACCACTGCGATGACCCTTCAGTTAGCTGATCGGTCCGTAAAGATCCCTCGAGGAATTGTAGATGCCCTCATCAAGGTGGATTCTTTCTACTTTCCTGTAGATTTTGTTGTTCTAGACACTGAACCAACATCAAATTTGAAGAATAATATTCCAGTGATTCTAGGAAGACCATTCCTAGCAACCTCCAATCGATCAATTGTGAAATGGGATCATGAATCATCATTCGAATATGACAAGGAACTCAACATTTTAATATTGCCAAGCAGCCCATGGAGGATGACGAACATGCACAAGCATGCATACTCGATGAAATTGTAGAGGAAATATTTAATGCATCCGAATCACGATCCTCTAGCACTTGTCTTCGCATTTTGGAGAAAATTTCATGTGGATCACCTAATCCAAGAAGTAAATCACATGTTGGATTCCACACCACGTCTGGGTGAAGAACAGAAATAGAGTGTGAAACTCAAATTGAATTAATCAAGGAAAAGCGAAGAGGAGGAGAAAGTGTCCTTAGAACTTAAACCTCTTAGGAAAATCTCAAGTATGCCTACACGGGGAGAATGAAACTCAACTTATCATATCATCAACCTTTGGATGCGAATCAAGAAGGCCAACTCATGAATGTACTCAAAGAGCACAAAAGTGCCCTCGGTTGGTCGATAAAAGATATCAAAGGCATTAGTCCCGTGTGTATGCACCAATCCATTTGGAAGACAATGCTAAGCCTTCTAGGGAACCACAGAGGAGACCCGAACCCTATAATGCAAGATGTGGTCCGAAATGAGGTAATCAAACTTTTAGATCGGAATCATATACCCCATCTCGGACAAAGAATGGGTCACCACACAAGTGGTCCCTAAGAAATCGGGAATCACGGTGGTTAAGAATGAAGAAAACATATCGTCCCTACAAAATTCAAACAGGTGGAGAGTGTGCATTGATTATCGGAAGTTAAATTGGATGACGAGAAAAGATCACTTTCCACTTGGTTTATCGATCGATGTTAGAAAGATTGGTCGGGCATGAGTACTATTGCTTTCTCGATGGCTATTCGGTATAACCAAATAGTCATTGCACCGGAGGATCGTGAAAAGACCACTTTCACATGTCCTTTTGGTACTTTCTCCTCTGAAGCGAATGCCGTTTGGGCTTTGTAATGCACCACTACATTCCAAAGATGTATCTTGAGTATTTTCGGATATGGTCGAGCGATTCTTGGAAGTCTTCATGGACGACTTCTCGATACATGGAAACAGTTTTGCTGACTGTTTGAATCATTTGTCGCTAGTGCTTGCACGATGCCAGGAGAAGAATCTTGTTCTTAACTGGGAGAAATGTCACTTCATGGTTAAAGATGGCATTGTTTTGGGACATATCATATCGTCCCAGGGTATTGAGGTCGATAAGGCTAAAGTTGATTTAATTGCCGACCTACCACCACCGAGGACAGTTAAGGAAATCAGATCTTTTCTGGGCCACGCTGGTTTTTACAGGCGTTTTATTAAAGATTTCAGTAAGATAGCACGACCGCTCTGCAGCTTACTTTCCAAAGATGTCCCATTCATCTTTGATGATAAATGTTTGCGGGCCTTTGAAACCATTAAGGCCGAATTAATAAAAGCTCCAATAATTCAATCTTCGAACTGGGCCTTCCCGTTCGAAATTATGTGCGACGCCTCTGATTATGCAATTGGAGCTGTTTTGGGGCAACGAATAGAAAAATTACCGCATGTAATCTACTATGCGAGTCGCACTCTCAACGATGCCCAGTTAAACTACTCGACCACTGAAAAGGAACTTTTGGCGGTAGTTTTCGCGTTGGATAAATTTCGATCCTATTTATTAGGATCTAAAGTTGTGGTATTCACAGATCACGCTGCTCTGCGATATCTGTTCGCTAAGAAAGAGGCTAAGGCACGTTTAATTAGGTGGATCTTGTTGTTGCAAGAGTTCGATTTGGAGATCAAGGACAAGAAAGGTTCAGAAAATGTGGTGGCCGATCACTTGTCACGAATAATTATTGAGAAACCTGACGAGCCTGTTCCGATCTTGGAGCACTTCCCGGATGAACAGTTGTTCAGGATTGATTGCCCACCTTGGTATGCGGATCTTGTCAATTTCCTAGTCACCGAGAAATTACCTCACCATTGGTCAAAGAATGAGAAATCTATTTTCTTAGCTCGGGTGAAACACTATTTTTTCGAAGATCCGTACTTATTCAAATACTGTCCTGATCAAATCATACGACGATGTATTCCTGAATCTGAGCAACCACAAATCATCTCGTTCTGTCATGAGTTAGCTTGTGGAGGTCACTTTAGTTCCAAAAAGACTGCAGCTAAGATCTTTCAAAGTGGTTTTTACTGGTCGACGATATTTAAGGATTGCCATCAAAATTGCAAATCCTGTCACAACTGTCAAATGCTAGGCCGAATCTCAAAGCGCAACATGATGCCGCTCAATCCAATTTTAGAAGTTGAGTTATTTGATGTTTGGGGGATCGATTTTATGGGTCCTTTCCCGAATTCGTTTGGAAATACGTTCATTCTTGTCGGCGTTGACTATGTTTCGAAATGGGTAGAGGCCGTGACTTGTAAATCTAATGATCACAGAGTAGTGATCAAATTTCTCAAGGATCAAGTGTTTTCACGTTTTGGCATTCCAAAGGCGATAATCAGTGATGGTGGAAAGCACTTTTGCAATAAAGTGTTCACCCAATTAATGAAGAAATATGGTGTTACACACAAAGTTGCTACACCATACCACCCTCGACAAGTGGCCAAGTTGAAGTCTCTAATCGAACTTAAGCGGATTTTAGAAAAAGACAATCAATCCAAACCGTAAAGGCGGTCGTTAAAGTGAATGGCGCCTATGGGCGATAGAATCAAGCATTTAAAACTCCGATTGGCATGTCGTATCGGTTGGTCTTTGGTAAAGGTGTCACCTCCCGCTTGAATTGGAACATCGAGCATTTTGGGTCATTAAGTCATTGAATTTCGATTTCACAATCTGCACCCAAAGGGGTCTCCAAATAAATGAATTAGAGGAACTCCGTGCTGATGCATATGACTGTGCTAAATCGTATAAGGACCGTATGAAACGGGTTCATGATCAATCTATTCTGCGGAAATCATTCGTTGGTGGTCAACAAGTTCTACTCTACAATTCCCGACTTCATCTATTTCCGGGGAAACTAAAAACCCGTTGGAGTGGTCCTTTCAAAATCTCTCGAATACTCCCCAATGGGGCAGTAGATATTATCAACCCGAAACACGGGAATATTTTTCGGGTTAACGGTCAGCGATTGAAACCGTTCCTTGAGAATGCGATTGCATTCTCTGACACTATTTCTTTGGGTGAGCCACTGGCTCACCCTGACTGAGCAATTCCCAAGGTCGAGCTATCGACTTTAAACTAGCGCTCATTGGGAGGCAACCCAATTGTGTAGTTTTCGTTTGGTTTAGGATTTACGATTTTTTAGTTTTTTTTCTTTTTTTTTTGTTTTGTTGTGTTTAGTTTGAATTGTTTTTTTAATTCCCTCAATAGTATAACCATATTCCCTTCAATATATTTTTTGTCATGTTCCAATTTGATACACATATTCTCTGCACCTGATCTTTGTGTTGAGGTACTTTTTTCAAACAGGTTTGGGGGTGCGCTACTTCTTTCAGTCAATGAGGACATTGTCATCTTTAGGTTTGGGGGTATGGTTAATTATTTTACGTCATTTATATGTTTTATCTGAAAAAAAAAAAAAATTATTTTTGAAGTCATCATGCACATTATTTTACGATTGTTTTCAAACTTTAGTTGATGATGCATGTGAATTTAATTTTGAGAATACTAGTGTCATATTTTGATTACTTGTATCTAAGATGATGAAGCTTAATGTGATATGTGTGGATAATTTTGATATTCATGCCTAGAATTTTTACACTGATACCAAGCTAAGACTTAGAAGTCGATGAACTATTTTGAATGTTGAATCTTAGGTTCTCAGTGGAGACTAAACCCAGTGAGCTTTAGAGCTAATTTCCCGTCATTGATGAGTGAATATATAAACTCGGAGTTTTCTTTGAATACGACTTATTTTGCATAATCTCATACACTTCATTTTGACTTGTGACTTTGCATGAAATCAAATTCATATCATTATGTTAGAATGTACTGTATATCTACTCAAGACAAATAGGCAAAGTTACTATCTTTTAAGGACATGATTGAAGGCCATCTTTGGCTCGTTTGTGCTTAAAATGCCCCACCTCAAATAAATTTATCTTTCTAGTACCCCTTTGAGCCTATTGAAAATTTACCTTTATACATTCTTTGATAAGCCACGTTAACCTTTAACCCTTCACCATTTCGAAAATTCACTTTACCTTCTTATTTAGAAATTAGGACGAGGGATGAGAGTGAACAAAAGAGAGTAAGTGGAGAGATCTTGAGTTGTGGTGTTTCGAGAGTGTATGGCAAAAATAAAAGAAAAGGGAGAGAGAAAAGAAAAAAATGTGAAAATTGTGAAAAATCTGAGGTGCTTTAAGAGAAAAAGGAAAAGAAAAAGTGAGTTGAGAAAAATAGAAAAAAATTGAGAAAAATAGTGAGAGATTAGAAAAGAAAAAGAAGAGAAATAAAAAATCAAAAAGTTGTTTCTTTTCCAATTTCTCAGAAACTTTGAATCCCAACTTCCAATTCTTTCTTACCCTTTCCTGAGCCCCATTACAACCCTAAAAAGACCTTCATGATCTGATCTTGCATTAGTAACTGCCTTGTGGAGAGTAAATATGTGATACTTATGACACTTGATATGACATGCTTAGGATATACAAGTATCTTCTTATGAGATTTATTTTTGTTCATTGATTGCATCGTGTTTCATTTATCATGTGAGACCTTTTTATTTGCTTTGTATTGACCTCTCACATATGTGCAAAAACTTATCCACTATCGGTGTCTTTATATTTTGAGAGTATACCTAAAGTGAGGATTGAGTCAAAACAACAGATCCAACGGTTTTCCGTTTAAACTAGTTCTGAGATGAATGAATTTTGGTTTGGTTATGCACACACTTCACGTTTAGGCATGAATGGATGAGCTATCTAACGATTTGAGCATTAGACTAATTTGAATGGATATTAGTATGATTAGTATAACATTGTTATTTAAAATTAAGAATTCGCATGTTGAATTGATTAATGATTTTTGTTTTTGAATGGTATATATGTTATCAAAATCATGTTTTGAAAACTCAATTTTATCGATGATTTCAAAAATGTATTGAAGTTTGTGGGTAACTTCCGTAAACCCTCAGGAGACACAACTCCTCCACTAGGATCACCTAGGGGTTTAAAGGCTTGTTGCACAAGCTAAGTGCAATCGTGTACCCTACGAAAGTGGCATTTATTTTCTTTAGTTTGCTTTGCTCGAGGACTAGCAAAGTGTAGGTTTGGGGGTATGATGAGTACTGAAAAATGAGGATATTTCACCCCTAAATACCTATATTTAGCTGTCCGATGAAGGCTATCTAATGAGATTGATTAGATTTGAAGTGTTTCAGGTAAATACAAGCCAAGTATAGAAAAGCAAGAATTCGAATATAATGTCAAAACACGCAACGGTAATCAAGAACTTGGTACGACTTGCGGCTAACTTTGGACCTTCAAGACGGTCGAATTACAAAATTGTCAAAACATGAAAGTTGTAGATCTTTTCGTCAGCTTTCCAAGGGCGTAAGAATCGTCTCAATCCGAGTTCGGGATAGAAAGTTATGGCCAAAATACCGAAGCAGTGTCTGAACCAAGAAGAAGTGCTGAATTTCACGGATTTCTGGGGTCGATTAATCGAGCCAGAGTTTAAGTTTGACACGAAATTGACACAGAAAACCTATTTTTTGGGACTTTTTAGGCGGTCGACGGGACTATTTAAAGGGAGTCAAACACTTCAGAAAGAGGAATTACTTAGAGGTACTAAATTAGAGATTAGAATTAGAGTTTTTTAGAGTTTTAGTTTTAGTGTTCTTAGTTTTTAGCCATTGTTTTCATAATTAGACCTAGAAATAGGGAAGTTTTATTATTTCTTTTTAAGAGCTTTGTTCCTTTAATTTTTCGTATTTCATTCCTTGAGTTTATAAATTTTGTTCAAAGTTTATTCCGCATTTATTTAGTTTAAAGATTATCATCCGTGTGGATCAACGTAATTTATTTTGAAGTTTGAGGTAATTTTAATTAATGTTATTTTCCCGTCTTTATTTATTTATGTCATTTATTTACAATATGTGTGGCTAAATTTATAGGGATGGGGATCTAATGATTCCCATCCGAGGGATGTGCTTTTAATAATATAAATTAGGGATTAAAATATGAGATTTTAATTTATGGTTATTGTGCTATCATGAATGGATGAAATCCCCATCACTAACCGGGATCGCGTGTGCCGAGCCATGCCCGGGATCTCGGATCTGTGACGGTAATTTTACCCTATCATTGTTATGGTCTTTGTGTTTTCGTTGTGTGGATTTAATTATGATTATGTTCTGGGATCGAGTGTGCCGAGCCATGCCCTGGATCTTGGTTCTGTAATGGTAATTTTATCTTAAATATCCCTAATCTGAATAAAGTGTGCCGAGCCATGCCCTTGATTTCAGATTTGTAAGTGGTATTCTTGTTGGAATTTTCACCCACCTTGGGGATGATTTTTATTTGAACCTGAGATCATGCGTGCCCTTGATCCCAGATCTATATATGAAAATCATCTAAGTCCTGATTTGCAGGGATGCAACATGGAACCTATTAGGGTGTTGACCATTGATCTTCCATAAAAGATGTTTGTTACCAATGAAATATCTCATAATTTAATCTTAGATTTATATTATAGGAAGAACGGACCAAAGATGGGAGGATTTAGTATCTTTATCTTTATCATCATCTTCACTTTTATTTGTGAATCATCAATTGAATTTTAGTTTGTAGTCATTAATTACCATCAACCACTTAAATCATAAAACTGGTAGAATACTGTTAGATCTTTACCGATTTCTAGAATTGCTTGTCTCTTTTAGGTATTTCAAAATTAATCCTCGTGGGAACGATCTCGTACTCTGCACCCACTATATACAAACCGATTCGTGCACTTGCGAGTAAAACATTACATTAAAAATATCACATCAGTCATATCAAGAAAGATTGTTACTTATGAAAATATTATGAAGAAGAAGCAGCAAGGAGGGGTTAATCAGCAGGAGGAGCCATAGGCTGAATGAAAAACTATTCTTTGGCAATGATGAGAATTTTTGGATAAATTCTATTTATTGAGGACTTTTATTCTATCCTTCAGACGAAGTTTTTTTATTGCTAATGTTAGACTGATTAGAGTTGTTTATATTTTTTACTCCTCTAGGTGATAGTTTGTAACAGCCTGAAAATTTTGACTTTAAATAATGTATCCCGGGATGTATGCCCGACTTTGAACAGTGTACCTCGGTGTGCGTGCCCGACTGGTCACGTGCTCGATTTTATGAAATTACTTACGTAAGTTAAATTGGGTTTGGTCTTGAGTGGAAAAAGACGGATTTAGATTGTGTGTTGAGCATTAGGTGGTTTCTTATGCACCAAGCTTTGGTGTATGGGCTCAACACCGGGTCCGATTAGTGGATGGTTTGGGTGTGTAGGCCCACACCTAATCAAAGAAAACTATTTTGTTATGAGATAACACCTAAATAGGTACGTTCGTTTCACACGGGAGCTAGATCCTTAGATGAGAACTAATACGCCCAAAGACAAGTATATGTGTTTTGTATGGAAACCGATCCCATTTAGTTAAAGAAGGCAATTCCTTCTTTTGGGAGCTAACACCCGGTTTGCACAAGTTTTTTTAGGTTTTGGGTTTTTGAGGAGAGAAGGAAGAGAAAGAGGAGGAGATGAAATGAACGTGTTGAATCCATGAGTGCCGAGCCTTAGATCTGCACGAAAAACATTTGTGAGATCGTCTAAGGGGAAGATCGCCGTCGATTTCGACGTTTGGTTGTGGTTTTATGGGTTTTGGAGCCGTTTGGGGGTTTTGAAACCCTCTTCTTGCAAAGAGATCGTGAGTTTTGATCCGCAAATCGTAGCGTGGGTTTGCGTGAAGTGTGTGGAAGGATTGCGTTAATTTGTGGGTTTGGTTGTGATCTTGGAGCACGGAGATGATCGAGGTGGGTTTGGAAACCCTTTTATCTAACGAAGAAGGCGATCCGATCTACGTAAATCACCGATTTAAAGAGGTAAATAACGCAATTCTTCCATGTATTTAATTAAATATATGTTGGTTAGATGTGTGCAAAAGATTAGGATCAAAATGATTGAATTTTGATGAAAAAAATGGGTTTCAAGGTTCAAACCCGAGAAGTGCTCAGAAACTGCCAAAATCGATTAATCGATTTTGAAACTCGATTAATCGAGTTTTTGACAAGAGAGAAATTCAAGAAGAACTCCCCGAAATCGATTAATCGAAGAGAATTTCGATTAATCGATTTTGAAATTCGATTAATCGATTTTGAAAATCGATTAATCGAGTTTGCCTGGGCTTACTGACACTACTGTAGTATTTCAGCCATAACTTTTTGTGCCGAATTCGGATTGACGTGATTCTTATTGCGTTGGAAAGAAGACAGAAATCCCTACAACTTTCATGAATTGACTAACTTGTGAATCAATCGTTTTAAAGGTCAAAATTTAGTAATAAGTTAGGTAAATTTCTAATTTTGTCGAGAAACGAAACCGATTAATCGAGTAAAATCGATTAATCGATTTTTGAATTTCGATTAATCAAATCGGGTCGATTAATCGACTGGTCTCAAATAGTGAAAAGATTTTGGCTCTTTGAAAATCGATCAATCGAGATAAAATCGATCAATCGACTTTGGAAAATCGATTAATCCATTTTGCAAATCGATTAGTCGATTTTCTCTGAGTTTGCCAGTGGTGGTTTAGTATTTTGACCATAACTTTCTACTCCCCCCTCTGCTTGATGCGATTCTTAAGGCGCTGGAAACATAACAAAGAGATCTACAACGTTTGTGTTTTGACCAACTTATGAATCTAAATTTTAAAGGTAAAAATTTAGGAGAAAGGTTACATCAATTTACGTGTTGGTTGTGAGCTTGCGTTCAAACTCAATTTTTTAGAAAACACTTACATAGTCTGAGTGATTAGTGGTTGGGGTTAATCGGGGATGGATCATTGTATGCTTGTGATGTAGATTAAGGGGGGACGCCCATCGATGGGACCTTGCGTGCTTCGAGGTTAAGGTAGGGAAATTTAATATTTGATTATATTTTTGAAATTGATTCATAGATGCCTTGATTTAATCAAATGAAAATGATAAGTGTGATTTGAAGTTTTGTTATTTAAAATCGATGCTTGAATCTAACTGGACGTGTAGGGGAACTTCAACACAAACTTGCATGTTTAACTTTGATTTATTGTTTCTTTGAGGTATTTATATGAAAAAAAAAAATGATAAGTTTTCTTGATGTATTTTGATGTTAGTTTGATAGATATTTGAATTATAACTTGAACTCCTTGCAAAAATAGAAATTTAAAGTTCGTGAGTCGAAAATGGTGAATTTTGAACTGTGAACTTAACCTAGAATTTGTACTATGGTATTCGATTTTTAAACTTGATTTTTAAATGGTGAGTTTTAAAACCTTTTAAGCAAGAATGTGAGCTTTGGATCGTGATTTAGAAATCTGAACTAGAATGTGAACTCGAAATCTTTGAGTCTTGTAGATTTGTGAGAAGGTACACCTTTGGACCGCTGTGGCGGGATTTATGTACACCCTTGGACCGCTGTGGCGGGATTTGTGTATACCCTTGGACCGCTGTGGCGGGATTTATGTACGCCCTTGGACCGTTTTTACGGGATTTTACGTACACCCTTGGACTTGCTATACTTATATGCGCCCTTGGACCGTTTTACGGGATTTTACAACCTTGAACTTGTTGTGCTCATGTACGCCCTTGGACCGTTTTTTACGGGATTTTCGTACACCTTTGGACTTGTTGTGCTCATATGCGCCTTTGGACCGTTTTTACGGGATTTTACGTACACCCTCGGACTCGTTGTGCTCATATGTAGCCCTTGGACGCTTTGAGATTTCGTACTCCTTTGGACACCTTGTTGTGAGTCATATGCCCTTGGACCGTTTTTTACGGGATTTCGTACACCCTTAGATTTCGAGGTAGTCATATGCGCCCTTGGACCGCTTTATGACATTTTATGTACTCTTTGGATTATACCTCATAAATCAAACCATAAGTCGTGAGATTAAAGTGGACCGCTATGGGCGGATATTGTGCATGTGGACGCTATGGGCGGATTATATGTATGTGGACATTGTGTAGGCGGATTATGCTTATCATGGACCGCTATGGTAGTGCAAGTACCATGTGGGCCATAAATCAGTTTTGAAGGATAAATAAATGTTTTGAAATCACTTTTGTGTAAAAAGGAAATCGAGTTTTGTATGATAAAATCAGCTTTTGAATGGGTTTTTTTTATGTGAAAAGGAAGTCATTTGAAATCACCTGTGATAAGAAAATAGTATTTGAAATCAGTCTTTGTTGATAAGAAAAGTACCTTTGAAACGAGTTTTAGTTTTAAATAAGAAAAGGTTTGATTGTGACATTGAATCTATGTTTCCTTATGATAAGATGTGAATGAGTATTGAAATTTCCTCTACTGAGCTAGGATGTAGCTCACCCCTTCGACTATACGTCACAGGTATAGCTTCTACGTGGACACCAGACTTGCAGATTGAGGAATTGAGGAGGGCTATGATATTCGGGGTCGTAGATTGAGTACTTTGTGGAGATTGGTGAGTTCAGACTTGGTACCCTTTGAACTCGTATATAATTTTATACACCACTGTTTGGTGACGTTGGTACATCACTGGTGGCCATTGTTAGTTATTGTAATATTATATGTTAGAATTAGAGATTTATTCATGTCATATGTATTATCTGCTTTGATTTCTGCATGCTAGGTTTTGTACCAAGCATTCTGTGTTCGGAACGTGTTCTATGACCCGACGGTCCGGGTTTTCTCATTCGTGTTTGAAAAAAAAAAAAAAAAAAAAATATGTCTCAAAATTCAGGTTGGGAAAATTCGGGTTGTCCCAGTTGGTATCAAAGCTTAAGTATTAGGTCTTATTGGGACCCGAAGTTTGGCGATAAGTTAAGTTAGGATATAAGAAACCCAACTGTGACTTTGTCACAGTTGGTATCAAAGTCATTTCTTTTAGAAATTCTGACAATCATTCCTTTTGTCAGAGCATCGGGACTTCGCTAATCTAAACTTTGGTTCCAAATGCACTGGCCAATGTCTTCTAGAGGAAGAGGCCGACCCAGGGGCGGTCATAATAGAAATTTGCGTAGTCGAGATGATATCATCTCGGATACCAATCGAGTGCCTATGGGAGATAGAGGGGCTTCAGGCAGTGGTGGCCAAGGGAGCCAAGATCAAGCAGAGACTCAGGATCGAGATCAGAGGGAACAAGAAAGAGTAAGAGAAAGGAACGAAGAGAGAGAAGAGCGTGAGGATGATGCATACCATGGAAACCATGGCGTGCCATGGCACAACAGGCATCATTTTTGGCGGCTCATACCGCTCATGGCGAGATCACCACCTACACCCTCCGATGGGTTACGCACGATCGATGCCCTCTGCATTCTGAAACTTTAGGAGGATCGTCCTCCTAGCTTTTCAAAGCGAGCGAATGGACGCAGAAGAATTGGCTAGCGAAATGGAGAAGGTGTTCGGTGTACTTACGCACCGAGGATGAGAGTGCACGTTAGGCGGCCTATATGTTAGATGGGAGGGCATTGGTGGAAGTCCGTTTCACGGACTAGGCTCGAGAGACGGTTGCCTTGGACATGGGATGAATTCGTTGAAGAGTTTAACAAGCAGTACTTCCCTGAAGTAGTGCGCAATCAAATGGAGGTTCAATTCCTTCAACTTGTGCAAGGGAAGATGACAGTGAGAGAATATGGGGTAGAGTTCATGCGACTTTCACGTTTTGCTCCCGAGTTTGTGACCTCGGACCTAATGAAGGCCAAGAAATTTCAACGCGGCTTAAGGCCGGATATCAGGGGAAAAGTCGCTGCTTTTGAGTTGAAAACCTATGAAGCAGTAATGAGCAAGGCTCTTGTGGTGGAAGAAGACGTGGAAGAAATGTATAAGCGAAGGGACCAACAACGTAGAGAAAGGGCAAGTCAAATGCAGTCATATGCCCATGAGCAGGGACCCGAGATACCAAGACTCTTATTGCCAGCACCCCCTCAGTCTACTCAGACCGTTTATGCAAGACCACCTACGTCTGTGCCTGCAGTGACCTTTCGTCCTTCGAATATCATGGCAATTGGAGTGTCACAAACACAACAGGCTCCACCCACCTCATCATTTGCAGCTGGTAAATCATGCCCAAGATGCGGGGGACGACATCGAGCAGCCAAGTGTAAGTGGACCACGGGTGCATGTTTCAATTGGCGGATGGGGCATCGTGTAAGGGACCCGTCAATCAAGAATGAGAGGACACCTTCGCATGAGGAACCATCGAGCAATACAAGTGTCGTATCGTGTGTTCTTCAAAGGCTTAATCTCAAACAATATACTCTTTGTATTTTGGGTGTATAATCAATGCTATTAGCTCATCTTTTGATATACGATGTGGGAATCTTTATTGCAATTAATGGTACATGTTGTCAATTAATGGTTAGACAGGGTGATTTCTGTCTAGCAATGATCAAATTTTGATTGTGCTCCAATTGGTAAATTGCAAGTTGTAATTTTCATTGATGGTTCATATTATAGTGGTTGTGACTATAGCTATTAGCTTAGTGGACATATTCACCGATTTGGTGATATGTGGATTTTCATGCTTTATGATGGAGAAATTGGCTGAGGATAAGTTCAGTCTTTCGTGGTGAACTCAATGTGGATAGTAATTGAATGATTCTAGGGAATACATTTTTCATTCTGGGTGCATGAGTTATTTCCTCATGGTGGGTAAGTTCTTATCAACGGGAATCATAGTTCGTGAGCTAGCGTTCGGAAATGTGGTCATCAATTTTCGAGGACGAAAATCTCCATGGAGGGAAGAATGTAACAACCTCAAATGTATTTGTGTGTAAATCGATTTGTATCTGGGCGTGAATATTTAAGTTGATGCACGTGGTAAGACCGGATTACTTAGGGCAATTTTCGAGGACGAAAATTTTATAAGGTGAGAAGAATGTAACAGCCTGAAAATTTTGACTTTAAATAATGTATCCCGGGATGTATGCCCGACTTTGAACAGTGTACCTCGGTGTGCGTGCCCGACTGGTCACGTGCTCGATTTTATGAAATTACTTACGTAAGTTAAATTGGGTTTGGTCTTGAGTGGAAAAAGACGGATTTAGATTGTGTGTTGAGCATTAGGTGGTTTCTTATGCACCAAGCTTTGGTGTATGGGCTCAACACCGGGTCCGATTAGTGGATGGTTTGGGTGTGTAGGCCCACACCTAATCAAAGAAAACTATTTTGTTATGAGATAACACCTAAATAGGTACGTTCGTTTCACACGGGAGCTAGATCCTTAGATGAGAACTAATACGCCCAAAGACAAGTATATGTGTTTTGTATGGAAACCGATCCCATTTAGTTAAAGAAGGCAATTCCTTCTTTTGGGAGCCAACACCGCTTTACAAGTTTTTTAGGTTTTGGGTTTTGAGGAGAGAAGGAAGAGAGAAAGAGGAGGAGATGAAATGAACGTGTTGAATCCATGAGTGCCGAGCCTTAGAACTGCACGAAAAACATTTGTGAGATCGCCTAAGGGAAGATCGCGTCGATTTGACGTTTGGTTGTGGTTTTATGGGTTTTGGAGCCGTTTGGGGTTTTGAAACCCTCTTCAAAGAGATCGTGAGTTTTGATCCGCAAATCGTAGCGTGAGTTTGCGTGAAGTGTGTGTGGAAGGATTGCCGTTAATTTCGTGGGTTTGGTTGTGATCTTGGAGCACGGAGATGATCGAGGTGGGTTTGGAAACCCTTTTTATCTAACGAAGAAGACGATCCGATCTACGAGTAAATCACCGATTTAAAGAGGTAAATAATGCAATTCTTCCATGTATTTAATTAAATATATGTTGGTTAGATGTGTGCAAAAGATTAGGATCAAAAGGATTGAATTTTGATGAAAAAAATGGGTTTCAAGGTTCAAACCCGAGAAGTGCTCAGAAACTGCCAAAATCGATTAATCGATTTTGAAACTCGATTAATCGAGTTTTTGACAAGAGAGAAATTCAAGAAGAACTCCCCGAAATCGATTAATCGAAGAGAATTTCGATTAATCGATTTTGAAATTCGATTAATCGATTTTGAAAATCGATTAATCGAGTTTGCCTGGGCTTACTGACACTACTGTAGTATTTCAGCCATAACTTTTTGTGCCGAATTCGGATTGACGTGATTCTTGTTGCGTTGGAAAGAAGACAGAAATCCCTACAACTTTTATGAATTGACTAACTTGTGAATCAATCTTTTTAAAGGTCAAAATTTAGTAATAAGTTAGGTAAATTTCTAATTTTGTCGAGAAACGAAACCGATTAATCGAGTAAAATCGATTAATCGATTTTTGAATTTCGATTAATCGAAATTGGGTCGATTAATCTACTGGTCTCAAATAGTGAAAAAGATTTTTGGCTCTTTGAAAATCGATCAATCGAGATAAAATCGATCAATCGACTTTGGAAAATCGATTAATCGATTTTGAAAATCGATTAGTCGATTTTGTCTGAGTTTGCCAGTGCTGCTTTAGTATTTTGACCATAACTTTCTACTCCGACCTCCGATTGATGCGATTCTTGAGGCGTTGGAAAGATAACAAAGAGATCTACAATGTTTGTGTTTTGACCAACTTATGAATCTAAATTTTTAAAGGTAAAAATTTAGGAGAAAGGTTACATCAATTTACGTGTTGGCGAGCTTGCGTTCGACTCAATTTTTAGAAAACACTTAAATAATCTAAGTTATTAGTGGTTGGGGTTAATCCTTGATGCATCATTGTATGCTTGGGTGGGCGTGATCCATCGATGGGACCTTGCTTGCTTCGAGGTTAAGGTAGGGAAATTTAATATTTGATTATATTTTGAAATTGATTCATAGATGCCTTGATTTAATCAAATGAAAATGATAAGTGTGATTTGAAGTTTTGTTATTTAAGATCGATGCTTGAATCTTACTGGATGTTTAGGGGAACTTCAACACAAACTTGCATGTTTAACTTTGATTTATTGTTTCTTTGAGGTATTTATATGAAAAAAAAAAAATGATAAGTTTTCTTGATGTATTTTGATGTTAGTTTGATAGATATTTGAATTATAACTTGAACTCCTTGAAAAATAGAAATTTAAAACTGTGGGTCAAAAATGGTGAATTTTGAACTGTGAACTTAACCTAGAATTTGTACTATGGTATTCGATTTTTAAACTTGATTTTTTTAAATGGTGAGTTTTAAAACCTTTTAAGCAAGAATGTGAGCTTTGGATCGTGATTTAGAAATCTGAACTAGACTGTGAACTCGAGATCTTTGAGTCTTGTAGATTTGTGAGAAGATTTATGTACACCCTTTGGATTGTGGCGGATTTGTATATATACCCTTGGACCGCTGTGGCGGGATTTATGTACGCCCTTGGACCGTTTTTACGGGATTTTACGTACACCCTTGGACTTGCTATACTTATGTACGCCCTTGGACCGTTTTTACGGGATTTTACGTACAACCTTGAACTTGTTGTGCTCATGTACGCCCTTGGACCGTTTTTACGGGATTTTCATTACACCTTGGACTTGTTGTGCTCATGTACGCCTTTGGACCGCTTTTTACGGATTTTACGTACACCCTCGGACTCGTTGTGCTCATATACGCTTGACCGCTTCGCGGATTTTACGTACTCTTTGGACACTGTTGTAGAGTCATGTACGCTTGGACCGCTTTTTACGGATTTACGACACCCTTGGATTTCGAGGTAGTCATGTACGCCCTTGGACCGCTGCACATTTTATGTACTCTTTGGATTATACCTCATAAATCAAACCATAAGTCGTGAGATTAAAGTGGACCGCTATGGGCGGATATTGTGCATGTGGACCGCTATGGGCGGATTATATGTATGTGGACCAGTGGCGGATTATGCTTATCGTGGACCGCTATGGGGAGTGCAAGTACTATGTGGGGTGATTTGAAATCAGTTTTGAAGGATAAATAAATGTTTTGAAATCACTTTGTGTGTAAAAAGGAAATCAGCTTTTGAAATCGGCCGATGATAAATAAATGTTTCAAATCACTTCAGTGTGCATGAAATCACTATGTTAAAATAAACGTCACTTTTTGAAATCATGGTATGATAAGGAAATCAGCTTTGAATCAGCTTTATGTGAAAGGAAGTTACTTGAAAAATCACGGAAATAAGTCATGTGACATAAAACAAGATTTGAAATCAGCCTTTGCTTGGATACAAGAAAGTACCTTCTAAAACTTAGTTTCAGCTTTAGCCAAGAAAAGAGTTTGATCAGATATCAATCTATATCGTCACAGTATAGCTTCTACGTGGACACCAGACTTGCAGATTGAGGAATTGAGGAGGGCTATGATATTCGGGGTCGTAGATTGAGTACTTTGTGGAGATTGGTGAGTTCAGACTTGGTACCCTTTGAACTCGTATATAATTTTATACACCACTGTTTGGTGACGTTGGTACATCACTGGTGGCCATTGTTAGTTATTGTAATATTATATGTTAGAATTAGAGATTTATTCATGTCATATGTATTATCTGCTTTGATTTCTGCATGCTAGGTTTTGTACCAAGCATTCTGTGTTCGGAACGTGTTCTATGACCCGACAGTCCGGGTTTTCCCATTCGTGTTTGAAAAAAAAAAAAAAAAAAAATATGTCTCAAAATTCAGGTTGGGAAAATTCGGGTTGTCACATAGTTTGACTATTATTTTGAATTCTATTAGTCTTGGTTATTGTCTTCTAGTAAATAATTTATTTTAATTACAATCGTTGAAATTAGTTATTTCAACTTTCTTGAAGATGAGACAATCAGTGGGAGTCAGAAATAAAGGACAACATCAAATTCACTAATAATTAGTACATTCATTTAAATTGAAGTGACTAGATTAGGAATACTAGAGTCTTTTGAGGACTGTTTGAGTGGGAGTTATCTCACAATGTATTTTTTGAGGACTTTATTTGAGTGAGAGTTTATGTTTCCACAATACATTATTTTCTTTTATGATACTTTTATTGCAAACATTATGCTTTATTAAATTGATACATTTATTTTGGTAGCATTATCATTATTATTATTTGTGTATAGGTAATGCTATTGCCTGAGAGCATAAGTGCTTAAATAAGGTTACTTGAGTTATCGTGATTAGACACTACGATTTGTGTAGCTTTTGTCCTGATAGGTAGGTGATGATTTTGATATGACGCATATCGTAATATATCAAGACAACATACCTTAGGGTATGAAGCATGACAAATGAGGCGATATATAAAAAAAGTTGAATTAAAGTGTATATTTTCTGGTATCACTAAAACTACAGTGAGCTCTCAAGTTTATTAATGATATTAGTGTTTTGACTATAGAACTGTCATAATGAGATCTGAAGAAATGATACATTATAGGCATTCATGATCAGACATTAAGATTAATAATGAACTTGGAAGAATGTATGTTATATCGAAAGCTTGAAAGCCAATGTTTTTACAAAACTTTAAAAGATAGGCATCTGTTTCTGAACTAAGTCAATTATTATGTTTTTTATTTTTTATTTTATTAATATATATATATATATATATATATATATATATATATATATATATATATATATATATATTATTAAAGTTAATGTGTAGTTCAAGTGAGAGATTGTTGGATATTTGTGACGCACACAATAACTTTACTCTTTTCGGGACCTTCGTTAGTAACGAGATTCCACTCCACGCAACTTTAGGAGTCGATTTCGGCATGATTGATTTGTGATAAGCTAATCCCTCTTTTGTAGTGATGCACCTCTCCCTTGAATCGTTAATGGGTTAGGATTCAAGGGCATGCTATAAAGAGGATAACGTCCGCTCTTCATCTCCACTCAAAGTAATTGTGCCCATCGCATAGAGAGAGATAGAAGCGAGGTAGTATTGTCCCCAAAATTCTAAGTGTGCATGCGGCTTATCGGAATAAAGAAGAATTCTTTCATCGGCAATTCTCATCCCACAAGGTATGATCTAGCCTTGTATTAAATTGTTTTGATTGACTGGCTTTAATTATTTTATTCAACAGATTTCACATGGCACACGTTCCTAAAAGTGAAGGTCAATTCCCTTTTTTATGATCTAAGTCACTTTTGGAGATACGTGCTATTTGGGATCAACATTTGACTGTCTGATAGGTGCGACATAATCTTAAGATCTGTTTTTTGGAAGATTGGAACGCAAAAATGTGGTACTTACTCCAAAAATGGGTGAGAATAGCTGTATCTAAAATTTTAATTAGGACAAAAATATTCTCATAATTTAGATAAATTTTATTTTGGTGAAAAACTTGTATCGTTAAATAAGAATATTAAGTTATTTAAAGAAAATCATATATAGGATGGGAGTGGTCTAAATGTTTAATAAATATCAAGCGAAAATTTTATTCCACTTTTGTTTGTTTATTTCGTTAACTTTCTATTGTCCATTTCATTACTTTTGTTTCTTTATGTCTTTAACTTTCTATTGTCCATTTTATTTCTTTGGGGATGACAGTGAAATGAATGAAGAAAAAACTTCCTTCCCTTTTGTTTTGCCACGAAACAAAAAAGAAGAAATGAACAACCACCGGTATCAGACACTTGATCATCCTCTTAGGCCCTGTTCGACAGATGAGAAAGACTTAGAATCTGAGTTTAAACTCAGAAAGCAGCCAGATTATGAGTTTTTCAGACTGAATATGGCGTTCGAGGGTGCACCTTAGGAAGTGGGAATTTGAGTGCTTGCCGACTGAAAACGACATCAAGTCGTCCACTCGTCTGAGCAATTTGCTCGGAAAGTCTTGGCTTGAAAAAGCTCAGAATCTGAGCGCAGATTGGAGGCCGCATTGTATACTCCTCATAAATGTATACATCAGATCCCAACTCAGGCAATGGTCATAAATTCAAACAACTCTCTCTTCTTCTCCATATCGAGTAGGGGCCAGACTCGGGTAGGGGTCAGGCTTGGTCCTTTACCGTATAATCTACATGAAATAGAAGGGTATTAAGAACAAAATCTTGAGATTTCGAAGGTAAAACAAGTGAAAATGAGGGGAAATCGAGGACCTGACTCGTTCTCCCTGACGGCCCTTCACCATTTTCGCTGAGCTTCAGATTCGACTGAGTGGAAGATTAAAAAACCATAACAACAGCGTCTCAAAAACCCTAGGTTTTATGGCACAACTATATATCCATAGCTGGTAGCAATGGTTGACGCACTAAAGGGTGAGTGAGGGCGTTTGCCCGCAATGGATTTTAAAGCAATTCTTTTATACTTATCTTATATGTAATGGGTATTCCTATTTGCAACTATAATTAATAACAAAAAATTTAAGGCTGCAAATAATGGTACCTATCTTATTTAACTCCGCACTTTCTTTTTTCCCTGAATCTCACGTCCCTATAAAATCTCTCTATCTACACGTGAATAGCACATGAGATTTAATATTAGATCCATCATTTTTAAAAGGTGGTGTTATTTGCACCAGTTAAACTTGTGAAGAACACGTGACCCCCCACC
The DNA here is from genome assembly GCA_021018995.1 of Chloranthus sessilifolius. Lineage (NCBI taxonomy): Eukaryota > Viridiplantae > Streptophyta > Magnoliopsida > Chloranthales > Chloranthaceae > Chloranthus > Chloranthus sessilifolius. The sequence goes on along the minus strand of CM037584.1, from coordinate 48,743,458 downwards.
GCCCTCTCTCCCCCCCCGCCCAATAAAAAAAGTTGACGGCCTTGAATCAGGCGATGGAGATTCTTTTTTGTTCCAATCTCCCACACAATATATCTTGAGATCATGACACACCTATCATACGATCACATGCTGATTCCACATAACACACATCCCCAAAAGTGTGTCTACACATATTTATAAAGAGTAAATCTATAGTTGCAAATAATAAAGCACATCATTACTCAACTAAGCACCTATTTTTTATCCCTAAATCTCTCATGGGTATCTTTGCTTGGGCCCACATATTCTCTAAAAGCTCTTGTGTCTCAGATCCCTTGAAAATCATTGATTGCTTCGGATAAGATGATAGAGATTATTTTTCATCCCGATCTTCCACAAAATAGATCTTGAGATCATATCTCACCTATCAGACTGTTTGTTTTCATTCCATGTGTTACAAATTCCTAAATAATCCTTGAATCATATAGCATATTTTTGGCATTATGTGGCACACATCATACACAAACGTGAATTAGGGTCATTGGGATCTTTAACACATAGAATAAAAAACAGATCGTCTGATAAGTGAGACATAATCTCGGGATCAATTGTGTGGAAGATCGAGGTAAAAAACGATCTCCATCATCTAATCCGAAGCAATCAATGATTTTCAAGGGGTCTGAGACGTGGTCGCTATCAAAGAATGTGTGGGCGCAAATAGAGGTACCCATCTCTCATCTCCAAAAGAAGATCTCTTCACATATGCATTTAAGTGTTAAACCTATTGACATTTTTAATCAAATAATGGAAATTATTTTTCGGCCCAATTTTCGACACTATAGATCTTAAGATCGTGGTCCCATAATTTTGGTGAAATTTTGTTAAATTCGTTGAAATTAATGAAAATTTTGCAATTTCAGAGAAATCATAGAAATTTCGTTAAAAGTTTCGTTCGACCCCTGTTTCAGCGAATTTCAGAGAATTTCGTCAAAATTTGTTCCCATGACTTGCGCCCTGTCTAGATGAAAATCCTGATTCCGCCACTGGCTGGTAGCAAGGGAAATTTCCTCCCAAAATATTAGTATATGGATGCTATACTTTGGTGCGCAGTAGTACCATCTAGTGGTATTTGTGTCACTTATCTTATAGACTCTTAGTTATATAAATTAGTTCATAGTACCTTAAATCCACGCCGCTAACTTTTAGATGGATCGTAGCCAAGACACAAAGCTGATAAGATAATTATTATTTCTCCAAAAATAAATCATTAATGGGTGGTTATGATCATTCAATCATTCATATTCAGTAATTTGTATACTTTCAAGAGGTTTCCAATTGATCGAACAACTTAGATCATGATCATCTTTTTTATGTATTTAGCGCAACTTCCATCCTTAGAGATCAAAACCATGTGAAGAGTAGTAATGGACGATAAATTGAATAACTTTTCAATTGGGTATTAGTGGCCCATTTTAAAAATAATGGCCATTAAATCAAATTCGAAAAAAGACTCCGTCAAATATGTTCAGTCTCATCTCGATTGGTTGCCCATAAATGTTGAGAGAAATCCAAGTACGTCACATAAATTGATGATTAGATCACGTTTCTACGGTCATAGCGTAACCACTGATTGAATCGATTTTAAGGATTTTCTGAGAGAAACTAAAAAACAAAGGATTTTCATCTTTAATAAAAAAAGTCAGGAATTTGAGTAACTTAAGAATGCATATGAGAAAAGTCAGGAATCTGAGTCTGCTAAGAATCTGTCAGGAATCTGAATGTCCAAGAATCTGAGTTTTTTTTGGGAACAACGACACCTCTTTTATGAATTATACTCCTATCATTCTTTTTTCTAGGCAAATTTAGGAAAAGAGGACCCATTTGAATTCATTTCAGCCTAATATACCAACTCAAAAGGTTTTAGGAGAAAAGAATTCACACAGTTTTTTAGGTACCCAAAAACAATTAGGGCTTGTTTGTATAAAAACACGGGAAATGTAGGAAAGTAAAATAATATTCCTATAATTTCCTATGGATATCTAAGGTGTAGAAAACCATGGGATTCCTTTGTTTCCCTTTGTTTTTCACTGTTTGGCACATTGCTAGCTGGGAAAATGCAAAATTAATTAAATCTTGTGTTTGGATACATATACAGAAAATTGTGGAAAAGTAACACATTCTAACAAAAAAATAGCTATAATACCACAAAAAATCATCAAAACGAAAAAATAAGTGTAAGATCATAAAAATAATTCACAAAAATGACAAAAAAATCATACATATATATTTATCAAATTAACCTTATGATCCAGCCATAGGTTGGCCCGGCCTAGGGCTGGGCCTTGCCATATCTTAGCCTGATCTTAAATTTTAGGGCTTTTATTTTAAAAGTCCAAGCCCAACCCTACGGCCCTTAAAATTTGACCTCAGGCCTAACATTTAGGGCCTGACAAGGCTTTTAAGGCCGACCCAGCCCTTTGACAGGGTAGTTTGACCCATAAAAAACAGAGTCGACCTGACCAATTAATCCCCCCCTCTCTCTATCTCTCTTCATGTACGTTTCACCTGTAAGGCTGTAACCCACCTGTAGCATTGAAGGCAGTGGGAAAAGTAGGAGGCTAATTTAATGTCACTTAATGCTTTGGTGGGTCACATGGGATGGATGAGAGTGATTAAATTCCTTCACCCAATACAGCTACAAAACGTCTCCATACCCAAATTTAATGAACACAATACTCATCCACCAACGCTGCAATAAACGCTTCCCCGTTCTGAGTAAACACTCACACAGATAATCTCTAGCCAAAACTTCTCTACATTAAATTTTGACTGCTGCAAATGCCAACCAAAAATTTTCTGTGCGCAGACCAAATTTAAAGAACCAAGGTTTAAATTTTGCTTGCGCATGATAAAACCTGGTGTGGCAATAGCAATACTCTAAATTTTGCACCGTCCACCATTAGAATAGATCCTTCACTCCAAACCCTGGTTGATCATCGAGGGTTTGAACAAAAATGATGACAAGGTCTCAGATCCTATGACTTAAACAGTTAAACCCTTGTCCAAATTAGTACTATAAGAACTTATCTGTGATACATATCTGCCAAGACGACCCAATATTCGACTGATTTGACCTGATGCGTATAAGATATGCCCGATATGTATCACATATGCCTAATATTTAAACCCATGGTTAGATATTTGAGAGCATTCGAAGGTTTAATCATGCGAACAAAGACAGATCTGCTTGCCTAATCCCAAGGTCATTTCATATCAAAAGAGTGTGGAAGGTGACACCAAGGTGTGGGGATCAAGGTTTAAACACTTGATTTAGGTGGTGAGGCACCAAGGTGTGGGGATCAGGTTTAAACTCTTGATTTAGGTAGTGAGGCACCATTTATCGAAACGCTTTGCACTGGCTGAAAGAACTGATATGCTAGCTGGTCATCATCATCATCATCATCATCACAGCCTTAACACATCTAGTGCGGATGGGCTTTGGGTCCTATTTCTACTAGCGTTAAGCTCTCTCTAACTTTAGAATCCTTCGTATCCTCTCTCCCTTCCTACCAGCCTGTAGAATTGTACAAATGGTATGGTGGGCCATTACAACCCCAAGGCACTGATCTAAAAAAGCAAGAAATTGTACTAAAAGATTTACGAACCCTTTTGAGGTGTGTAAATTTGTATCACATCCATCAGGTATCGGATGTACCAGAGAGTTCAATCGATCACCCACCAAAATTTTAAACCATGGTCTAGATTCAATTGTAGTTTATAGCCACAAAAGACTTACTAAATAACAATAGCAAGATGAAATTATTAATTCTACTTGAATAATTATTTGGGAATCAAACAGGTATAAATAGAGAAACTGAGAAATCTAACAACCTATAACCTTCAAATGAAATAGGCCTAACAGGTATCAAGTATTAGCTCCGATCAGAAGATGGCAATTGTGGCACATGATAAGCCAATAGTGAAGACCAGATTAGATACAGTCAAGCTTGCAGAACTGCTGCCGCCTTCAGGTAGAGATCCCGGTGGATTCGCCCCGCCTTCAGGTAGAGATCCCGGTGGATTCGCCCCGCCTTCAGGTAGAGATCCCGGTGGATTCGCCGTTGGAGATGAACCTACATTTTTTTTTTTCCACGCGAGTTAAATATCTTTTTAAAGGAAAAATAAAATCAATATATATCTAACTCTAAGTCAATCTCCATTTAATTTTCAGTGCTTGTAATCTCCTAATCACATTATATAAAAAATGGGGCTTAATTAGAGCTATACGTTGGCAAAGTGCACCCGCTTGATGAAAAATAGTCCCACATGGACAAAATAAATAACCCGGTCACACATAGAGAGTGAATGGCTAGGTTACCTGATACCAACTCAGCTTATAGGAGCATCTTTTTGAGCTGGTATAAGGTGCTCGCGCTATGCACTAAGCAAGCAAGCATGCACCATGCAGTCCATGAAACCCATGAAACGCAGACTAGCACGGATTTAGATGCTCTAAATCTCTGCCTTTCTTTCAAAGTTTGATTGGACTGGCAGTGCACGACTGACCCTTGCACTATCCCTGGTGCACAGCACCTGCACCATTTTCCCCTCATAGGAACCAAGGTTAGATTTGGTAATCATTTCGGTAATCCGAGAAAGACTTAGGAAAAATTGGGAGCATTTGGGAATTATAAAAAATTGATAGTAAATTATTAAAATTTGTAAAAGTATCTTTTAATCTATTTAAATTTGAAAACAATGTTGTATATTTTAAGCAATAAAATTATATAGCTCACATAAATTAACAAATTAAATCAAATTTTTTTTAAAAAAAAATATCAACACATTATGTGATCATGTAAAGCCTAGACGTGAGCTTGACTAGAACATTGGCATTATTATGGGTATTGATTATCCCTTATAAATAATAATGCATTAATTCATTTAAAAAAAAAAAATGATGCATTAATTGAGGACACTATGGTCATTTAAGAAATTTCTTACCAGTTGATCCGGGTGAAACTGGGCTTGGGCTTGCCGCCGGGATTGGAACTCCAAATACTGCAAGATATGAGTTGAAATGAAATTTGTTATCAATCCATATATAAATGTTATTTTCTTGGTATTTGAAAACTCAAAATCTATGGCAGAAAACATAATTAGCAAATTGATTTGAGCCGTTCATATGATCTTTGGCGATTCGAGCAGAAGAATTTAAGGAATTTGACAACATTGAAAAATGAAATTTTCTATTGATGTTACAAAAAAGCACCGTAAAGTTTAAATAAAAATGACCTTAATGGAATTAAACAATAGATATTTTTAGGATTAATCTTGAAATTTTGGGGTTATCGATAATATAAAAAGAGAAAATATGCAAACACAATCATAAAATAAACACAGATAATTTTAATGTGAAAAACCCTTTTATAAATAAAAATTACGGGATCTATCTCAGATCCAAGACAAATAATCCACTATGAAAATAATTTATTATAGTGCTTTTAAGAATGAAATCCCCTATCACTCTTCTTCACCAATATTGACCGCATCTCACGATCATCCCTTCCATAGTGACAATGCTATCGCCTTCAACCGTCGTCTCTCACCATGGTCCGCTCGATTCACACGAGCCAATAACAAAATTGAAACTATCAAGATCGCTGAGAGAAATGGGAAACTCTGAAGAGAATTTTTAACATGAAGATTTTTTTCCCACAAGTCTTACATCTTGAATTATATATATCCTTTTTATACTATCGGGGCAAAGATGTCCTTGACCAAGGATGTTTTTGACTAAGGATGTCCTTGATCAAGGATGTCCTTGAAACACTAACTTCCTATAACCATCCGAATCGCCGGAACACGGACGTCTGTGAATCACTCAGGGATGTCCGTGAGTCCATTCATGGACGTCCGTTCATCCGAACCACTGAATCTACTTGGCACATAGAAGCATTTCTAAATTTGATAATGATTATGACAAAATTTCTAACAATCTCCCCCTTTGTCACAATCATGATAAAACCTAGATTACAAGGACTCGATTAAAAAAATATATCAAATTAACTCTCATCTAAGTCCTATACAACAATCTAGTAAACAAAAAAAATTACAACTCTATTGCTCCCCCATAATTAATTAGTCAAGTAAGATCAAGTTAAAAAGGACCATCGAAAACGATGTCTAGTTGTAAATGCAACTTCTCTAGAAAGATCATGATACCTCGAGTTGGCCATGACACTCGATTCGTGAGAATCAGACAAAGTGTACTGGCTCTGATACCAATTGAAATTTCGGGGTTATCGATGCTATAAGAAGAGGAAATATGCAAACACAATTACAAAATAAAAACAGACGATTTTAACTATGAAAAACCCTTTCACAGGTAAAAACTATGGGATCTATCTCAGATCTAAGGCAAACAATCCACAATGAAAATAATTTATTACAGTGCTTTTAAGAATGAAATCCCCTATCACTCTTTTTCACCAACATTGACCGCATCTCACGATCATCCATTCCATAGTGACAATGCTATCGCCTTCAACCGTCGTCTCTCACGATGGTCCGCTTGATTCACATGAGCCAATAATAAAATTGAAACTATCAAGATCACTGAGACAAACGAGAAATTCTGAAGAGAATTTTTAACATGAAGATCTTTTTCTCACAAGTCTTATATACCGAATCATACATATCCTTTTTATACTATCGAGGCAAGGATGCCCTTAACCAAGGATGTCTTTGAAACACTAACTTCCCATAACCGTCGGAACCGTCGAAACACAAACGTCCGTGAATCACTTATGAATGTCCGTGACTACGGATGTCCGTGAGTCTATTCACGGACGTCCGTCCATCCGAACCACTGAATCTACTTAACACATAGGAACATTTCTAAATTTGATCATGATTATGACAATTTCTAACAAATCTAACTTTAAGAAAATAAAGTAGAAAACAAGATCATTATACAAAAGTTTATATTTAATAAAAAAGATATTGGCTTGTTTAATTCTGATAAATTAGGGAAATTTCAAAAAAAAACACGGTATAAAAAAGACAAAATATATGATTAGAATAGTACTACAAAATATATGTTATAGTCTATTTAAAGGTGAAAACTGAAAACAAGTAATTTTAATTATAAAATAATTGTATTACATAATTCTCATACATTAACAATTTACCATCATAAAAAAAGCAATACCAAGTATGACTAAAGCATCTATCATTAATGGAAGATTTTAAAAAATCATTAAATTTGAAAAAAATTTGGAGAATTGATGAATAAGTGAATATTCAGCGAAAATGTTAGCAAACCATCAATTGGGAGAATTTTGCCAAAATTCTGAGTAATTCTAACAATTTTGTAACAAACATTATAAATGTACGATTTTTGGATGCCCTTGATGTAAAAACTAATTGAATATAGGCAGTCAGTGCTAAAATCTATAACTCAATCACCCATGCGTATTTTAGAAAAAGACCTCATCATAAAACTTAACTTGCGCCCCTCAGCGTTTTCTACACTGGTTGAGACTTGAGCATACTAACCTGAGCACAGGCTAAGTGGGGGGGTAGGTACACGGCAAATGGAAGGTAGCATGAGAGCCTTTGTACGGTTGATTTGGATACCAAACTGGTCGGAGTTTCCAAGAAGCTCACACAGACATTCCGGAGTGTTGTCGACGAGGCCGGAAAGTCCCGGACAGCACCCACTTTCCGGCACAGTCACATTGCTTTCGGCCTCAACGTATGTCAAGCAGCCCGATAAGTTGAGGAGAGCCATGAAGCAGCCTGGAGAAGGCGCAGGTGCTGGAGTTTGCGTGTTTACGGCAGAAAATGATGTCATTAGAAATGCGACGAAGATGATGCTGGATACAATGGACTGGGTGTTCGCCATAGAAATTCTTCTTCTTCTCCTTCTTCTTCTTCTTCTTCTTACAGATTTTCTGTTTGTGGAAACTCTTCAGATCGATGGTATGTAAGTTGAACAGGGAAAGGGGCGAGTAGATTTTTGAGCCGAATTCTTACGAAACGATGAAAAGGGCCTTCCCGGTTTCCAAGTTCCAACCACTTTGGCCTACTACAAAATTACTTTAAGGGCCTGTTTGGATAAAAATACGGGAAATATGGGAAAGTAAAATACTATTCCTATATTTTCTCCTGGACATAGTGCCAAATTTCACCGAAATTTGGTGAAATTTCGCGAAATGGGGCTTAAATGAAAATTTCGGGAAAATTTTAGTTTTCGGTATTTTTTGGTATTTTTCGGTAAATATCGGTATTTTTCGATAATTTTTTTTTAAATATTAAAAAAAATATTAAATATATATTTTTAATCCCCGAAACTTTCCCGAAATTTTTCCGAAAAGTATCGAAATTAATCCGAAATATACCGAAAGGACCCTCCACCGAAAAATTTCCGAAAACAAAATTTGTCACTATGCTCATGGATACCTTAGTTGTAGGAAACCATGGTATTCCTTTGTTTCCCTTTATTTTTCGTTGTTTGGATAACCACATTGCTAGCTGGGAAAATTCAAGATTAATCAAATCCTATGTTTGGATACATATGCAGGAATTATAGGAAAATAACATATCCTAACAAAAAAAATAGTTAAATGACCAAAATATTATATATGTATTAAGTTTTTTTTTCTCATTATATATTTTAGTAAATTGCTCTAGTGGTAGACTTGGTACTTTGTGAAGGCTAGGTTCTAGGTTTAAACCTTGTTACATATAATAAATTATTTAGTTTTTAAATTAATTATACTAGAGCACATACACCATATATGTGAGTATATAGCTTTACAATATAGTTGAGCCCCTTGTGAGAGAAATCTCTCAAAAAATAAGTCCCTGCAACACCTAAATAGATAGAGGGGAGCTTAAAAATAGGCCAAAGTTGTGGCATTTAGTTAAATAAAATCAAAGAAAAAATATTTGGTATGAAAACAAATACCATAAAAAAAATTATTTCAAGATTTTTGATAATTTTTTGTAGTCAAGATAACTTTGGATGGATGAGAATCCACTAATATAAATTAGGATCCCTAAAGCTTAGTAACAAAATTTTAGAAAGTTTGGGTGGTAAATTGACCACCCAAATCATAACGTGGCTTTGCCTTTGATTTTTGGAGATGTGTGTCATATAGAATCAACATCAGGCCGTCTGATAGGGGCATCATGATCTTAAGATCTAACATGAGGAAGATTGAAAAAAAAAACAATCTCCATCATCTTATTTAAATCAGTAAATGATTTTCGTCCGCGAAAAAAATGTGTGGTATTATGAGAAGAGTCATACGGATGAGAAGTCCGAAGGTTCGGAAGATAGAAAACCGAGGGACCCCCTTGGCATTTCTTCTCGGATTTTGACAGAAAATGTGAAAATAATTTTCGACCCTTTAATGTTATCCAAACAACGGTAATCTCGGCAATTCATTTCCCACACATGAGTTTTCCCTTATTTCTCCTTGTTTCCCTTAAAACCAAACATGCCCTAAAAAGTCATTTGAGTCTCTCAGTCCGTGATGTCGCATCGCGGCACTTTGTAAGGTGTACTCGGGCACCTTATGCCAACACTTTCTCTTCGTGTTAGGATCGTGGACACAGAATAAGATGAGATACGTATGAAATATCTTCCATCTAAAATCCCCATATTGGAGCTATTGAGACAACATTGGCTAGTTGTTGGTGGGATTCGTGGGGTCAATGCATTCCATGTGTCCGATATGTCCTATGGGCTGGAATCGTTTGACTATATATAACATAGGCAATCCTCACCTACAAGCCGGTTTTATGATATTGAGTTAGGTTAATGAAATTCTATATGGTATCAAAAGAGGTAATCACAGGGATGTAGAAAGACATGTTACACGTGAGGGGCATGAATGATAGTCCCACATCGGCTGGGTCATAGTGGCCTTGGCTATATATAAATTTGGGCAACTGTCACCTTACAAGTATTTTGAGGTAGAGTTAGGCTCATGAAATTGTACAGTTTTGTGAAGGCAAAGTGCAAACGGTTGATTTGTCGCGACGTGACTGCCTGTCCTAACATGCATTTGGTTGGGCCCCACCGTCGACTAGAAAATTATTAACGGTAGGTAGGCAGTTTTCGAGAGACAATTTTGCAAGTAGCTTATGTGGCACAACGTGACTAGCTGTATTGTTTGGGCTTTGCGTTAGCCAATAACATCGTGTCACATAAGTTGCCTGCAAAATTGTCTTTCAAAAGTTACCAAATCATATAACACTGTCCAAAAATATTTACCCACTATTGTATTAATAATGAAGCATCAGTCACCTACTCACCTCCATCATCATCATCATCATCATCATTATTGTCTTATCTTGGGTCGGCTTTACAACACTCACGTAGCTACACAGAAGGGTGTGGGGGCTCAAGCCCCCATGTAGAGTCACTACAAAAAATAAGACTATTAGCAGCAATTTTTTGCTTAGCAAAGAAACTATTAAGACTATTAGCGGCAAGGGTATTAATTGCAGTTTTTTTGTTAATAGTGGCAGTTTTTGGCTGCTGCTAAGAGTCTTGTTTTTTGTAGTGAATTTTTATTAAATATGGTTCTTATACAATCTTTATTTATATATAAGCCCCCAAATCTATGATGTAGAAGCCCCCAAATCGGCTCATGCCCCGTTTAACTCTAAAGTTTCTATTAAGTACGGTTCTTTACCATTTGTAGTTTCCATCAACAAAAATTCCTGGCTACGCTGCAAGCTTAGTTTGCAACTTCTATTAAGTATGGTTCTTTACCATTTGTAGTTTCCATCAACAAAAATTCCTGGCTACGCCGCAGGCTTAATTTGCAACTCCTATTAGCAGGGATTTAAAATCCGAGACATATCAGCATATTGGCTAAGTCCTAAGCTAATACGTATCAGATATATTGGGATACATATCGAAACCGATTGATATTAAAATATTAATTTTATTTTTAAAACATTAAAAATATATATATGAATTAAAATAATGACTAGTTTCGCTGGATAATTTACCCTACATAGAAATAGCTAGGGGTGTATATTAGAGGGGACCTAGCTAACATGATATGTATTGGAGGCAATAGTAAAGGGTATTCGGTGCAAAGAGTAGTATTGGTTACCCAGACACCTCCACTGTTACGTTCTCAGATCAATCTTCTTCTGTCAAAATCGTTAAGGCTGAGAGATGCACAATTATATGATTTGTGACCACACAAACTAGTGAAGTATGCTTTAGTCCTCTCAATGATTTGGTGCTCAAATTAAACTTTGAGAGGGAACCCGAGCAAAACTTTGAGAGGGAACCCGAGCAAAATAGGTGGAGAAGGAATCATATCTAATCATCTAGGGTTGCTTATCGTGTCTTATGGCATTCTGCTTGACTTGTGCTCAAATAATGAGGCAGAATCAAAGCGGCTGAATATGGCTTTCACCTGATACAAGACAAGGCAGCTGAAGCCTATATGGTTGATGGAGACTCTTTAAGTCCTTTACTTTATGGATTATTAGCGAAGCTTCAAAAAGTCCATGGGCCTATCATCCAACGTTGGACAACATTATTCCTAGAGTTATGGCATGTATGTCTGTCTCTTTTGACCATATTGGGAGACTTAGTCATCAACATGGATCAAAATCTCGAATTTTCGATAAGTATCGTCCAGCCCCAAAAGCGATACGTATCGGTTCCGGACGATATTTTCTAATTTTTTCTCAAAAAAAAATAAAAATAAATAAAGTCGATAATTTGAAATTATCGGACAATAATTTGAAATTATCGTCCAATACGAACAATACATTGAACGACACAGATGATACAAATGATGCTTTGAATGATAATTTGATTGTTTTTAAGGGGGGCGATAAAAACTCAATGTATCGTATCGTTCAAGTCCAAAACTGATACGTATCGTCCGATACGTATCGGTTTCGGACGATATTTTGATCCATGCAAAATCTTGCAAAATTGCCAAGTCAACGTTCGACAATAATTTAGTGAGGTAGACATTCGAAAAAATCCTGCAAAATCTACTAAGTTGGGAGAAATATTCAGAGGAAAAATCAGAGATAAAAATAAAAAATAAGATTTAAAAGCATTAATTTTTTGAAAAAAATATTAAAAATTACATTTTTTTTTAAATTAAAAAATTATTCATGAGTTTTTGAAAATTTTCGCAAAAATCGCCAAAATTGGGGTCAAACGAAAATTTCAGAGAAATTTTGATACATTTTGGAAATTTCGATTTTTACAGCGAAATTTTGCAAATTTCGGATTTTTTTTGTTTTTGATTTTTTTTATGTTAGTAATTTAGTAATAAATGATGAAAGCATAGTTCACTCTATGCTCACCACACCGCTGTGTAGATTGCTTAGGTGGAAGGTTGAAAGCATAACCCATTATATAGGTGGCTGGAGTGTCCAATTTTCTGGCTTCAACGATGTGGGACTAAAGTTAGAGAGAAAAAACCTTCAGTGTTTAGCATAATTGTTTAAATATATTGTTTTATATATTGCTTAAAAAGTCAGAGGTTAGGTCTATATCCCGTCTACCCCTACCAAGACCTGTATAATTAACGGACCGGCACTAGGCGATGGCCTTAGATTCTTTTGGGTCCAGTGTTTAAGCGCCATGCTCAAATACATTTAGAGAGCTAAAGCTTGTACATGAGATTTGTACCATGGTACATGGTTAAAAGGAAAGACTTTGTTGTCTTTCGAATCTGTGCTACGTGGAACAATAGACTATGATTGAAAAATATTTGAGGCCAAAGATTGACATGGAATTTGATCTTTATCATCTGATTGAATATGGTCAAAGATAATCGTCATATTTAATAGTTGACTTTGACAAACAAATGATAGAGATTATGTTTCGCTCCAATTTTTGGCCTTAAAATTTTTTACATCATGGTCTTCAAATCAAACTACTTAAATGATGTAGATCCAAAAAATAACCTTCTTTCTCTTTAATATGCCATGATACAACTCTCACGTGCAAGTTTTAGCTCCCATACATTTATAATTTATATTTAAAAAATGAAAAAAATATAATTTTGGTGTAAAAAGAATATCCAAAAATTTCTCAAAATTGGCGGAAGGAGATTGACCCGAGCACACAATTGGCAGGTGTTAGTGAAACCCAATAAGGTAATACAAACTCTTGGTGCGAAAGAGCACACGATAGCGCATCTTAGTGGACCCACTGTCCATTTGTCTACCACTTGGCCTCTTTATAATTCTAGGAAAGAGGCCAAATGTCATACTCACGCCCTACCAAATCATTAACACATGGAGGATCAAATTTCACAAAGGTACATCTTCTCGTGCCCACACGTTCTCTGAAAGCGCCACTTTTCAGACCCATTGAAAATTGTTGATTGCTTCAAATCAGATAATTTATATAGTTTTTCACTCATATCTTTCACACTAAGGATCAAATATTCAGATTTTGTTTCGGTTTCGATTTTGGGTTGGATGGAAACCGAAATTTTGGTAGATAACTTCACTCCCATACATTCCGAATCGAAATTTTGGGTTCTCGGTTTCGTTTCGGTGGGGACCGAAACCGAAACGTTTAGGGTCAAAGGATCCCCTCAAAATGATGATTCGGAATGTTCCACACAGGATCTTGAGACCACGTCGCACCTATCATACTGTCAATTTTTTATTCCATGTGTCACAGATCCCCTTAAAATGACTCTTGAATCATATGGTACACATCACGCTTAAACACGATTTTAGGGTCATATTTTGGAGATCTGTGACATGTGAATCAAAGACTGACCATCTAATATATGCGACATGATCTCAAGATCTTTATTATAAAAGATCGAGGTAAAACATTATCTCCATCATCTGATCCGATTTAATCAATGAGTTTTAAGGGGTTTCCCACATGGACACTTTCAATAAACTCGTGGGCACGAACAGAGTTACCCGTTGACAAAACGGTTAGGTGCTTTCCATACGTTAAAAGGATCCTCTCAGCATATTTAAATTATAATGCATTAGAGAGATGGATTGTGTATTGTTCCAGGCTGGAACATCAATGCCTGGGTGTCAATGCCGCTCTGTTCCAAGCTTTAAAAGCGCTGGAACCTGGAAGTCTCAATCTTTAAAAGCTTTTAAAGCTTTTCGTGGAATTATATGTGTAGTATAAGTGGTTGGTTGAGTTGTGACTCGTATCTCATGCTCATCAGCCCGCCTGCCCCGGCCATAAAATCTGAAGGTTAAGGCTTAAAAATGAGGTAAGAGGTCATGACTAGGGCTTTAAAACTATACGCCCGTTATATGTCAGGTCGGGTAAAGCCTTAACAAGTTAAAGCTCGTAAGCCCGGCCCTACCTGCACATCACTTTTAGTTATATATTAAATATATTAATATAAGTGTACAAAATATTTAATACCATTTACAATCAAATTACTAAAATAGCACTTCATATTACAAAATATTTAGTTATTTTTTCTTAATTGTAAGTATATTCTAGTCATTTAAATATTTGTAATAAGAGGTCTTAGGATATTGTTTGTTCTTTATTACATATATCTTTATCTAACTTTAATGATTTTTTTACAAGGGTGCAAAATTTACAAGAAATTCAAACAAAATACCATTAATCAATGAAGCCCAACCCAAGCCTGCCCCAACCCGCCTGAGTTAGTGCTAGGGTTGGGCATATCAAACCCTAGCACTAACTAAGTTAGGGGAGGGCTAGGGCTTAGCCTTAGCCACTATGGCTGGGCTAGATTTTAGGGAGGCCTGGCCACAACCCGGCCCGTTGACAGTTCTATGCCTGACTATAGTGGTTATCAATGGGTTTGGGAGAGTAATATGAGCCCTAACCCTACTTTAGGGGCCAGGCCTATCTTTGGGGTATATGAAGTTATAGTTTTTTTTTTTTAATGTTTTTTATTTAATTTCTTTTAAACAAATCAATTGACCTACTATGGCATGTTTTATATCATTTCAGTGCCTAATGTAAATATTTTGACACTTGCAAATTACAATTTCCTAGTTTACTAAGTGTAACATATTATATTTTTTTACCTATTTGTTGCATACAATTTAAAAAACATGTCATCTTTTAAAACAAAATCATGAATTTCACGATTAGTATAAATAAATTCAACAATTTTTTAGATTCTTTTACTCTTTAATCAAAATTTGAACTTTTTCTGGACAATTCGATTTTCTGTTGAATTTTTCTAAATTTTCCTCTTGCCAACTTATTCCTGAACCCCGACTTTGTGATTTTGTTAATAAACCCTTAGCAAATGTAACTCGCAATCACGTGGCACATGATCTACTACTCGAGTGTATGGTCCAAGCTATGCACTCAGATTCTATTTTCACCTCTCCCTCTCTCTTTATATATATATATAAATTTCTTGGTATCTTAGATTTGCTTAGCATCACAGCGAAAAAATAAACAAGTCGATAATAAATAAATAAGCAACCAACAATAGCAATCATGTGACGCAGCGTGACAAAACTCTATTTAAGAGAAACATCGAAGGGATTTAATCTTAGATCCAAGGCACAAATCCACCTTACAAAAAATAAATATGTGTAGAAGATGCTGAATGATATGTAGACTCCCTAGTCCTATCAAACTCTTCCTAACAATGACGCTTGAATCCGGCCCGCACAGTATATTGAAATAAATCGCCTCCAATCTCCGAGTCACACGGTTATCCACCCACATTCAAACAAGCCACAATAATCCCCAGAATCCTCAAGAGTTATGCTTAAATCCGTAAGTGTCACTTACCACTCGAATCCACGAGCACAAACACGCTTGAATCCATAGGCGCAAATCTCCAAATGCTATAGAAGAATCAAGTCTTTTGATGAAGAAGGTTGAAGCAGAATACCAAAGATCCAAAAGACACGTAGGCTTTTTCTCTCTAAATGATGCAAAAGTCTCAAAATATGCTTTACATTGATTTTCAAAATAGAAACTCAAGTTGCGCTCGAACTAAGCACTCACGGACGTCCATTAATTGGGCCATAGATGTCCATTCACAGCTGTCGCTCAATATGGTCACAAACTTTCGTTGACTTCTTTAGAATGTTTGACTTTTCTTATTCTTGCAATTCTGGATTCGATACAGATCCGATTTGGGCATATGACCTGTCAATTTCTATCTAATCAACAAGTTCTACACAATGGACATGTTACTGGAAAACTTTGAGATTATTACAAAATATTTAAGGCTCCTCAAAGATAAGGATCATCATCAGCCTTCTCTAACTACTAAACCTGGAGACATTGGAAGTGCTACAAGGTTTAGCATATATAGTAGCAATTTAAAATCATATATATATATATATATATATATATATATATATATATATATATATATATATATATATATATATATATATATATATAAGGGGTAGCTGTCTCATAGGTGTAGCATTTGAACGCTACACTAGAGTCGAGATCATGTATCACGTGGCATGTGAGCCCAAAACAAATACCTGTTTTAGGATCATTAGTCATGTGACATGTGATATAAAAAAATCATTTTTATGACTGTTTTGTCACGACTCGAATTCTCAAAATCCTTGATTATAAGATCTTAGGCCGTACTATCGAATACCATAAAACATAGATTCGCACAAGAATACTACAAGAGTGTATTTAAGCAGCGGAAAGAAGGATTCATTAATGTTAAAAGAATGATTCAAAATTTAATCTCAACATAAACACAACCATAAAAGATAATTCATAATTATTCAAACTAATTCTCTTATTTCAAAACGTTCTAAAGTCTTGTTATCATAATTGAAGCTTAAACAAACTTAATAAAACTACTAGTCAATCATTGTTTCATCAAATTGTGAATAACATATTATTGAAAAAGAATAAATAACTAGGCTATAAAGCCCTCATCGCCATCTATCTCTGGTCCTTGAACATCGCGAGTGGTAGGGTGTATTCGGTTTGGTTTGGTCGGTTTTGGACCAAAATCACAAACCAAACCGGTCCTAATCGGTTTCTAGATGTTCAAACCAAACCAATCTGTCCAACTCTTAAACCAAACCAACCCAATTAGATTCGGTTCCGTCGGGTTCGGTTTTCCTATAAGTTCTACTCACACATCAAAATTTTCTCAACTTCTCAACCGATTTTCCTGTAAGTTCTACTTTACCGCTTTAAAATTTAGGAATAGGCTAAAGACAAGGGTAGGGTTTTATATAAAAATATGCATTTTACTTAAATGCCCTTTAAAATTAATCAAAACCCTCGCCTATATATATATATAATTACTTACAAACTACATTCGATTTGATTTGGTCGGTTTCGATATGGCGAGGCTTGGAACTGAAACCAAACCGAACTTTTTGGTTTACCTTTTTTCCAAACTAAACCCAAACCGGTACCCGTCCAAACCGGACCAAACCCGACAGTTCAGTCCGGTTCGGTCCAAAAAATGCACAACCCTAGCGAGCGGCCTCATCACCAGACACTCATACGTTATCATCAGCTATTTTTGTCTCATCTGGCCACTCACATTAAAGGGCGTAAGTTACACTTGTATGAACCAGACATGCATTCCTTTAAAATGTTATAGACATGTATCATATATAATATTGTAGCAATCACGAAAACTTATGTATATGCATATGACAAGTGTAATTTCAATAATCTAAAAAAGAACTGAACATGACATGTAAATCATTCTAGCATGAATTTCCTACTAACTATGAATTAAGTTATTATTTCAATATTCATTCTCAACGACGATATATTTTACACTGTGTATGATGGGTTCATTATTGCATTGGTTCATGAATTTATTTTCTCATTTAAGTTTAGCCCTTATATGTCCCTATCAAGACGTTTGACTTTTAAACTCCGTTCCTATAAAGACGTTGAGTCCAATAAGTCCTTATTTTAGTATTACTAATAGACTCTGCCCCTATCAAGACGTTGGCTCCAATTAATCTTCTTGTTCATTGCTCATTAAACTCTGTCTCTATCAAGACGTTGGGTCTAATTAAGCGCGATCTCCGTTTCTAATTTTTTCATTCGAAATTTTAGATTATCGTAAAGTTTTAAGGTGACAACTATTGTGCAGAGACCTTCAACTATTAACTCAACTCTCTTAACATCATTAAGTCGAGTAGAGGAGCTAGCTGCTAACACGGACGTCCGTCTTAAAACTACGGACGTCCGTTAAATTAACTCTTTATGGACAGAGACTTCGAGAAGCACGGACATTTGTCCTAAAGCCATAGACGTCTGTCTTGAAGCTATGCCCTGGACATAATTTGTGAAAAACACAGACGTCTGTCTTGAAGCTACGGAAGTCCGTGATCTAACTCGCTCGAACGATTCAACTTGATTTTGAGCCATAAATAATAAAATCAAAAAGACTATCATAGCATGCGTCAAAAATATAATCAATATCATTTATCTAATATGGAACAACACGTATTATTTGAGATAGAAATCACATTTAATTTGAAAATTAGATTCTAAAGGAATGGTTTCTTCATACCAATTGTTCGATTATAAATGCGGATCTTCGAGTTCCAAATAGGTTCTTCACTACGAAGATGACCCTTGAAGGATGAGAAGGTCGCTTGAGGAATTGATGCAACAATCTTGTCGATCTTTAAAAAAGAAAGCTCTTGTTTCTAACTTAAGCCTTTAACCAATAAGCTACTACATAACTTATATTAATTATCAACATAAATAAATAAAAGTATAAAAGTAAGACTGGTATTTTTAATTAAAGCTTCTGAAAATTCTAAGCACCAGAGTATACATTATTAGGCATATATACAATAATATGGTGTATCAAAGACATAAAATTTAGATCACTATAGTTTTACTGTTCAAAAATATGGTCAAAGTTTGACCTCTGTCCTACTTAACATGGTGCATTGAAAATTTCAAACTTTGACCATATTTTGGACCGTGGATAAGATGTACTTTTTTTTCGGGGCTGAAAGATGGACCTTGCACATGTGGCCTTCGCGCTTGATATTCCGATTTGGTGCCACTTGGCAAAAAAAAAATACTATGGCAGCATTGAATGCTACATGACTAAAGTAGTGTCTTGTTGTCCTATATATATATATATATATATATATATATATGTGCGCGCGTGCGCTCTTGCTTTTGTAAAGCAACTGATTAGATTGGTCTTTCAGCCTTCCATTAAGTCAAAGCCCAGCCCTAAATTTGACCTAAACAGGATGGGTTTTTCCAACCTATAGTTCTTAGGGACTGAATTTTAGGCCTAGTTTTCTATGGCCAAGGCCAGCTGATTGGCCAGCCAGGCCATTCCAACCTTACTAATTGTTGTTTATAGAGGGCTTAATGGCCTCAATAGATATGATAAGGCTATGATAATGATGATGATGATAGAAGGGCTTAATGCATTTTAGACGCACTCTTTGCATAATACTAAATTGTAAAAATGAGTCAAAGCTAAACATACATATTGATCGTCATTTGTGTTCATCCTAAAGTTGGTTAAAGTTTGGCATTGAAATTCACCTGGAAAACTATGATGATCAATAGAGGCCAAGGTTTTAAATCTCTGTTTTCTGATTTTTATGTCCATTTCCAAACTCGAGTCAGATTGCATGAATCAGGTCTTTGTTCATAGTCATTTACCTAAAGTAATTCTGCTACACAACTGGACCCCAAGATTGGGAGTGGGAGGGGTAAGTTGTGACCTCGCTCGCCCCTACGTGGGTCCGCCACTGCTGATACATACAGGCAAAGAGTTGGTATATGGTAACTGTCTAACGGATACTTTCTCAATCTACATTTGGAGCATATTGTTGAAGTTTAGTCTCACATCGGGCATTCACAGTGTTGTCGCTCTTCCTTCCAGTCATAGTCAATTAGTTTTGAGTTGGATGCACAGATTTATCACATTTCACTAATCTAAGACACGTGGCGCTTTTTTCATTATGCACTGCGCTATGTGATGTAAAGGAACCGATCTTATGGTTTAGTGGGTTGAAGATTATTATAGTGTAATTATTCATTTATATGATCTAAGACACACACACGCTTTTATAATCACTGTCTACAATAAATTTCACTGATTTATATGATAATCATTCATTTTAAAGGTCTTTGAGTTCTTTAAATCGTACAATAGATATATTTTCTTTTGTGAGATCTTTCACTCTCCGGATCCTTAAATCAGCTCTTCCATGTGACCAAGATCACTAACTCATTCCAAATCTAGATTGGGAATTGGTCGGATACCATATAATAACACTATCATCGTTTTTAACTAGGAAATTCGAGAAATATCGGATAGGGCCGATACACAAAACATATCAGTATGTGAGATGAAAATGGTGTTTAAATAATCCTACCATTAAAAATATGTGTGTGATCTTACACCATTAAAATATACTTGATTGTTATTCCAAGTGGCATATACATATGATCAATCTAAATAATTCAAATGGTTGTCCATCATTGAAATATATCTTAGTTGAAGAATCACACCGGTAACATAAAGCAGACTGTCTGATCGATGAACTTCAATATTAATCGTCAAAGATAAGAGCAATGATTGATATTAGGTGCACAAATTCGGACAAAGCATGACAGCCGATCACTGAGTCATCATAGAGAATAGATACATTGTAGGATTGTATCAAAATAGTGCATGAGGTTAGTTAAAATAGCGTCAAATGTTCAAAAAGTGAAGATTCACTTACTTTCAATTGTGACTTAGATACCATCTTATACGAATACATACTAAAAAACCCCCAAAAAACTAAAATTTGATGGATTACTGAAAAAAAAAAAAAACAGAAACTTCTTATAGGAAAACAAAATAAAAAGGTCATTTTTTCTGTGAGATGTGTCTCAGATTGAGACATAATATGATTATCGCCTCAGTCAGCCCGAGATGTCTATGACATTTTAAAACCATGAGCTTTATTAAGATATGGACCCCACCAAGAGGTAGCCAAACAATTACAAGATCCGTGGCTTTTTTGTTGTTTTGGATCTGCAATTGGGGTTAGAGGAGTCCCACCTTTTCAAAACATTTACCATTATGGAAGATCCATGTTAGCTGGTAGGATGCGTGGAGAGATGGGAAATAGACACTTTACAACTAAATATTAGCAAAGCAAATGACTACTCTCATTTCTCTTTGTAATGAGAGCCATATAAGGTCACAAAAAGCATTTATGGATCACACTGTAAAAGGAAATGTTGTTATTGACCAGTAACTTCCGAGTTGTCTTAGAAGGTATCACGCGTCTGCTGTGTTAACGTTTGTTACACGGCTTTGACCAAGCTTTCCTATCTTCATATATTGTTTGAACCGAACACCGAAACTGAACCAAAACAGAGCCTCCTGAACCGCTCCGAACCATACCGAAAACCGAAAACCGAATGAAACTGAACCTAATCAAATTGAAATCGATTCGGTTTTCGATTTGGGTGGCTCAAAACCGAAAACCGAGGGGGTAGGTTGACTAAACCGAGCCCTTAATGAGCCTAAATCGGCCCGAACCGGTAGTACCTAAGCAAATCGGAACCGAACCGAGACTGAACTGGTGGTGACTGACCTGTCTAAACCACTAGATGAACTTGACCCGAACTGACCTGAACAACCTTTAAGGCTTTGATAAACGGCTAGTTTTCTAGCCAGGCTACCCTGCAGCTCGAGTGCAATCAGAGAATTATTGGTTGCACCCATTTTCGATATATATATATATATATATATGCCAATTTTTTTTCTCCCACCCTTATAAATACCCTCTCCCCATCTATAATATTCCCTTACAATTATTACTACATTAAAATTTCTAAGCTCTACTACTCTATTAATCTCTACTTCTCTCCATTTAACTTCTCATAAATATCATCTCCCCATTTATTTCTCTTAAGCTCTGTCACGCCCCTCAGCCACTGGCCTTGCCAGTCGCGATCCACGAGCCGAGCCGGCTCAACTCGCACCGCTGCCAAATATCCGATAATTCTAACTTATTTAAATTCTCGAATTTGGTAAATCATTTTCCGATTAGCCTCTTTTACCATATATATATATATATAGGGAGTCGGTCCCGTCCTCCATGGGAGGACCCTCAAGCGTCCTCCAAGATCTCGTGAAGATCAATGCGGCATCCAAAACACTATTTGGGTGCGATGGGAAGCATATGGAAACGATTTAGATCTATTTTCTAAAAAAAGATTTTCAAAATTTTCTTTTTAAGGCCTCTGTCAAAGTTTGACTAATTTTAATGATTTCTTTTTTTTTTTTGGCTAAATATGATCTAACTGATGCACTCATATACTCCGTGTGCGGTCAATTTGGTGTTATACTGTCAATTAGAGGTTCTCCCCAATCTTGAAGGACAAACACCTTTTTCATATATATATAGTCTAAAATATTACGAGAAATGTTCTTCACGGAAAAACTTACTTTTCTTTTTCAATAAATTGCAGAAGCGCATTCATTTTATTTTCAATAAATTGTGGAAGTATATTTAAATTCTTTTTCATTTATTTTTTCATTCTCGTTAACCTGATCGGTCAAATTCGATTTTCACGACTTTTATCATAACACTGATCCTATTTATTACGGAATCATAAGTATGACAATTCAAAAAATGTTTTCAAAGAGTTCAAACTTTAAAAAGCCAATATTTACAAAAGTGCAAATACAAGGATACTTCTGTAATCTTTCAAAAGTACTGGACTAACAAAACAAAAGAAATGAGAAAATCCTGTCAAAATCGAGTGCGAACTTGTCATATGTGTGCAAGTGCGGGTAGCTCTATTGACAAAATGAGCTTAAAACTATCAGCTCAGTGATCGCTCCTAGATGTCTCCTCGTGCAGCTCCTCTAGCTCTCACTGGGCGGCTGCTGACTGGCCTCTAGATTTTTTGGGTCATAAAAGGTCCGTAAGCTATGAAGCTTAATAAAGTCTTAATTAATTATGTTGTGATTTTTCGTACAAGTAATGTTAAGAGAATTCCATATATGCTATTACAAGAGAGGTTTCCAGCAATAGTGATATCACAGTAGTAAATAAGACTAAACTAATGCTAACAGAAAAAATCCAAATACATATCACATTCAACAATTACTACCTAACATGAAAATAAGTATTCACAAATACAATAGTGAGAATAACATTTAGGATGTAAGATTTGCAACTATAGCATGAAAATAATATTCTACATATGAAAATTAAGGTATTAACATGCACAAAGATTTACAAGATATATTAAAATTTTATGAATTTATTTAAATGTCTAATCACTAGATTATTAAATCTTATTTCTTTGTTACTTTGTTTATTTATTATTAACGTCTTTTAATTAATTCGGTGCGATACCAAACACCAATTATGGTCCAAAATTCAAAATTCAAATGTCAATGTCACGCAAACAGAGGCGGGCGCTCTTCATCATTTAGTCAATCAAGACAATAATCGATGACCCTGTTAGTCTAATGAGAGCCAATCCTCAACTGATATTTCAAGAACTCGTCTGAATACGAGGTGCTTATACGAGCCTGTTCGCAAGAACATCAATCAGTTATGTAAGATTTCAAATTCAAAACAGTATCATCTTTTCACTTTCAAAGTTTCAGTATTCGTTATCAATGTTCAAGATTCAATATTCAAATTCGAATAACTTCTTCATTCAAGGTTCAATATTCAATCAGATTTTTCATATTTAATATTCGTTATTCAGAATTCAAATTCAGTATTTCATGATTCATATTCAATTCAATATTTAGAAATCGATATTCAATATTCGATATTTAATATTCAAGATTCAATATTCAGTAGACCCATATTCAAGGGTTCATATTCAAAGTTTAAATTCAATATTTCATATTTCATATTCAAGATTCAATAATCACTAAACCCATATTCAAGGGTTCATATTCAAAGTTCAAATTTGGTATTTTATATTCAAGATTCAATATTCAGTAGACCCATATTCAAAGTTCAATATTCGGTAATTTAATTACTATTTTCCCATTCAACTTTATTCCATGTTTTTCATATTCAAGCTCCATATTCCATTCGGTTCATGGTTTCATTTCAGTTTTGATAACTTTATCTTTTAAAGTTCACTAAGCACTTTTCAATGTATTCAAAAGCATTTCAATCATCAATGTCAAACATCACACGTCATTCAATTCTATCATGATTCATATCTATCAGTCAATTCCATCAATCAATCAATTTCGTTCAAATCGTAAATCGAAGTCCAAGTCCTTAAATTTTAAGACTTGATCCCAGAGATGGATCGCATTGTACTTATACCAAGTGTTACCTCCGTTTAGATTCCAATCAGGACTTATATTTGTTGTCGTTGATAAAAGAGAATCAATCATCTCTAATTGCGATGTAAGGCATCGAGGTGTCTGTTTTCTAATTACTCTATGAATTTTCTTATCACCTGAGTCAACCATTTGGGGACGATTCCCAACGTGAGTATCTCCTATGTGTGTATTCTCTGTATAAATATCCCCTCTTAGGATTCTCACCTCTATTTTCAATTATCTGATCTATTGGTCCAAGTTCAGGTCATATCCTAAGGTTTCTACCAGTTTCTCATTTGAGCATCGTAAAGCTCATAAAAAGTGGTATTTATCTATTTATTCTGGATAAGGACCTTGGATCCATTCGTTTCTTATTAAAGACTTACCTTGGGCCTTAGGCCCAACGGATATGGGCTTATTCAATTATTTTGGTGATTAGGCATAAGGATGCCAACCACTTGTCTATGTCGAGTCGTCGGTTTAGGTAATTGGACTCAGTTAAATCCAAACCTATGAGTTCAGAGTCCATGAGTCATTCTCTAAGTGCTTTGGATCTTCACTAGATCTAATTCTAAGTATACGGGTCTTTCCAAGGTCCAAGCCCATAAGCAGGTGCATTCATTTTTCAAAGGGCGCCTTTATCAATTTCTTTAAAAAAAATTTGGTTGGCCCACAACTTTAGAAATTCATCTAAGGCTCATCGGGCCATGTGCTGGCTAATCGGGTCTTTAAATATTTTATTTAGAAATTCTTAATATTTGGCCTTTTTGGGCCATCAATGGGCCCAGTCCATAGTTTAGTTGACCAAGGCAACTTAAATCACATTACACAATATCCTCACAATGGTCACTGTGGTTTGGTATTGCCCATATGGTCACAGGTGATGTAATTTTTAAAAGTATAATACTCGCAAGTGCACGAGTCGTACCGTAGTAAACAAGTGCAGAGTACGAGATCGTTCCGACAAGGATTTTAAATAGATTTAAAAATGAATAATTACTAATCACAGATCTTCCCTAGAATTTTCACAATACTAATCTGGTCTAACAAGTTCGACGAATGTAAAAGAAGAATAACTAAACAAGATAATATTAATCAAAGAAAAACAAGCGAGGTTTAGGATACTAAATCCTCTCATCCTTGGTTATCATCTATGTATTTAGATCTAAAAGGTAGAATATTAGAGACGAAAAATGACATAAAGATTAAAATCAATTAAAACTTTATGGAAACCAAGGATGATAACCAAGGTTTGACCTTAATTTATTTTAGATCTAGATTTCACGCTTGGTTATCATCCATGAATTTAGATCTAAATTCCAATTCAAATGTTTTAGTGACTATTCCCACTTCTAAGCACGGATGCATACCTCACATACCTCATTTTTTCCTATTGTTAACTTGCAGGTCAAGGATGGAAGCAACTTAAATTATATGGGAGTATTAATGTAAGTTCAATTAATGGTGGTTCTCCATAGTTCTTGGCCAAGAGACCAGGTTTAGGAGTAGAATACTTTCAATATAACAACTTAGTCATTGTTCATCTTTCAGGGCTATAGCTAGTCTCTGATGGACGTAGCGTTGAATTGTGCATACATTATTAGAACATGTTTGTCACGCTATTATTCCAAAATTGTAAATATCTTTTAGGATAGGTATGTGCCAAGATGGATGGGTTCTACCTTCATTGATCTAAGTTATCAGTCACACATTCTTCACCTGTGTATGTATCAATCAAAAGACCTTAAAAATATTTTTTAAATAATTTGAAGATATGCTCACAGCAAGCTGTCGCTGTTGGGATTTCTCAGTGCTCACAACGTGTCGTGATATATATCACAGCGTGCTGTTAGGTCCACAACATGCTGCTGTTGTATTCACAGTGTGTTGTGAGTACATTATTATTAACTACAAAAAAAAGCGAGAAAAAAAAAATTAGGACTTTATTATTTGTTGATGCCAAAATTATCTTGAACACTTTTTCAATGAATAATAACCTTTTCTTAAAAATTGAACTCATATATGAGAGCCCATCGCTTCCAAATGAAGAATTGGAACAACTCATTTTTCTTGCATGTGTCACCAAGTTTCATCAAGTGTGGTGTGCAATATAAATACCATGATAGAGAGACCTATTTTGTCAGCTCATGTGATTCAAAGTACTCAATGCATCTAGAATGAACAACTAGAACTAACTTTAGAGATTTACGCAATAGCCATTCATTTTAAGAGTATTTGACTGCTTTAAATCACATGTTGAAGAAATCTTTTTCTCTACAATTTTTGACCCACTAGATCTTTTTATGAAATCCGCAATTCATAAAATGACATGTCACATATTCACAATTAGTTATAATTCCAATTCTATGTTTGGAACATGTCAATTACCATATAGAAGCTCAAATAATGAGCCAAACGGCTCATTGCAGACAATGAGCATTCTTGTCCAAGGTTCAAAATATCGGGTTGGATTTCTATTTCGGGCATGACCGAAATCAAAAACTAAAATTTTGGCCGATAATTTGAATTTCAGCCTAAATTTTGGTCTCCGTACAAATCTGACCGATAATTTCAATTTCGGTTTCGTTTCAGATAGGATCAAAACCGATGCATTTCGGCCAAAATTTTGAACCATATTCTTGTCAGCTATATAGTAAGTTGACCATGATGAGACACAGACAAACCTTAAGATTAGAAGCAAAACCAAAGTAGCTGCACAGTCTAAAGTAGCTATTGGCTCGATATAGCCAAATTCTAACAAAAAACATGGCTAGTAAAGGCTTCTTGAAGTACTAGAAGTTAAAGACGAAAAAAAATGGGCAATGGTCCAACTAGTTGAATTAGATATGGGTCCCAACCAGTTTTACAATCATTGGATTGTAGAGAATCTTGACTTTCATGATTTTTTATTTTTGTATTAGACGGCACGCAGCCAAGATTCCATATAAGCCAATGGTTGTATGATTCGATACAATCCAATGGTTGTAAAACTGGTTGAACCCCATTTCGGGTTCAACCAATTGGACCTGACCATTGACCCATAAAAATAAGAGGGTGGTTACTATTATACTTAATGAATAATAATCATAAGATTATCAAGCTTACAAAGTGATTTAAACCCTACTGATTCGGTCTAATGCTAACTTTTATAAATGTCAGGCTCCTAGAAGTTGTAAAAGTATGGTTATAGACACCCAAATTTGGCCTAAGGCCCAATTGAAACACCTTTCGAGAGAGGCGCAATTTTAAGCTTTTCATAGCATGTATGGAACCATTAGGAATCACTCCAAATCTTTAGGAATCACCCTAAATCCCTTAGGAACCTACCACGAACCTTTAGAAACCAATCCCGACCCTTAGAACCCCTTCCAAACCCTAAACCTAACCTTCCCGGATAATGGATGAGGAGGGGTGCACTGGAACTGGCTACGTCCCTCTACGGTGATCGAGTCCTATACCATTGAAGAGTAGAGGTTGTCAGCTTTCCGACGGTCCAAGAATTGCCCCAATCAAAGGTATACATCAAAAGATATGACAAACTGGGTCCGAAGGGTAGGAAGATAAAGTCAAGTGGGCCCCCTAGGGATTTGGCGCAACTAATAATTGCGCTAGTAATAAACTTTGCCTGGCGCAACTAATAGTTGCGCCAGATTCAAATGTGGGCCCCACCCTCGCAAGCCAACTGTCAGCACTGGTCTGCACTGTTTTATTGTGCATTTACCTGGTGTAACAAATAGTTGTGCCAGACATATGAACAGTGACTGCTGGATTTTGCCCCGAATTTCATATTTGGGGTTTGACTTGTTGACCACCTTGACCTTAGGGGTGCATTTTGCTAGCTTTGTTACACCCTTTTGAAGCCTATGTGCACCCCTTTAAGTGGCTTAAGGCCTCACCCCATCATCCACCATTGGAAGACCTTTTCACACTCTTCAAGGCTCCAAAAACCCTAGAAAACCTTAGATATTGAGTTACCTAATTCTTAACCTTGTTTAGCCTCTAAACACCCTCCTAATCCACCCATCTGCTATAAATAGAGCCCCCCACCCCTTGGTTTAGGGGTTGAGAATTTTGCTTAAGAGAGAAAGAGCTCCAAGTGAGAAGTTCTTCCTCCCTTTGGTGCACTATTTTCACCTAAATTTCAGAACCCAAAAAACCCTCCCCAAGGTTGCTTTTACATCCAAAACCTTTAGCCTAGGTGTGTGTGATCCCCTAGCCTCTCTTCTACATCTCTTAGCTAGTAAGCCTTAGTGGTTAGAACCCTTTTTCTATCATTCAAGCCTTTAAAAGCTCATCAAAGCAAGCCACGCAAGGCTCCTCTACGGTGCTACAAGGGCCCGAGGGCTCCGGCTCTCCCCTTTCCTCTCCTATCTCTTTTCGGCATTCCCTACCCTCTTATTTGTGCCGTTACACCGCCGAATGTTCGATAAGAACGGAGGGGCGCAAATAGGATTGGAAGCCCATTTGGGCAAGAGGAAGCCATTTTCTTTTATTTTGTTTCATTTTATTTTTTGCCATAAGTAGAGACCGCGTTAAGCGGGTTGATTGGGTGCCTAACACATTCCAGATCGATAACCAAAGCCCCTACCCAAGAGCCTTTGGTGTGGACCGGATTCAGAGTCATATTTTTAGCACTTCGGTGCTCATAAAAATGAACTAGGTATCCTGAGACACCGAAAGCTCCGGGTGGCGACTCTATATTTTTGTTAGAGAACGCATCGTCACGACGGGATTGTCTCGATTCCCACGGTTGCACAGATGGCGACTCTGCTGGGGACTAGCTTGTAGAGCTTCCCCTTGAACTTGGTCTTTTTATTTTTGATTTTTACTAATCTTTTATTGTTATTTTTTATTTTATTTTTACTCGCCCTTTCGATTAAGTCATTTTACCTACCCTTACTTTTACGTCATTTGCATGCCTTAGCAGATCGGCGGGCTTACTGGCGCATTTGTCCTTTATTTTCCTTACTTTTCTGTCATTTTAGTGCCTTAGCCGATTGGCGGGCCTACTTGAGCTTTGTCTTTCAATTCCTTTAAATTTCTATCATTTAAAGTGCCTTAGCCGATTGGCGGTCCTACTTGTGCACTCATATTCCATCAGTGGACGCCAGTCTGTAGTGGCAGCACGAGATAATCACCCCCGGTCTTTGAACTAAAGAAAACTTCCAAAAAAAAAAAGAGAAGCTTTGAAAAAATTAAAATTAAACCAAGTTAGGGAGCTTAATTAATTTATTTTTACGGGATAAATTTTAAAAAGGGTTGGGATTAGGTAAACACAAACTTCTAGGTGTTAGTACGGCAGCAGCCTTTAGTGGTGATGATCTAGAAAAGTCCCAACCCACCTAGTATCTGAGAAGGCGCTTGCACCAGAGGTATATTGGGTGGGTTCCCATTCCGAAACTTAAAACCCTTGGGGGAGCGCGCTAGTGAGTTATACCGGACTCAAACTCTTTAGGTACGGTGAGGAGTGGATCGATCACCAAAAAACTGCTCAGTTCCCAGAAGCCCAGCTTCCACAAAACCCAAAAAAGAGACTCATTTTGCACTGATGTTGTTGCTGTCATAACATTCTGGAACCCCATTTTTGCTTGACGCAAGTTTTAGTTGCGCCAGTGCAAAAATTGGGAATTTATAACTGGCGCAACTAATAGTTGCGCCAGCTTTAAAATCCAAACTTTTACCTTGGCGCAACTAATAGTTGCACCAGTGTAAAAGGGGTCCCCTGCAACCTGGGTGCATACATTAGTTGCGCCAAGCTTGTTTATCAGCCCATCAGCCTGAATCCTTGGCCCTTTTCACATCCCGAGTTTCTCGATTAGTGTGCTTAGTGTCTTGTTTGGGCCCTGCCATCTCCGATACCCAATACACTCCCGCCGGTCAAAAGAAGGTAACTTCTTTTTAGCTCATCTCGAGGGATCGGGTTATTTGCCTCGATTTTTGTGCCTTCAATAGATTGAAGGTTCTCCTTCGATTCTTTCGAAGTGCGTCGGAATCGTCGTCGCGGGTCTTGAATTAAGGTATGAGGGCCACCCAAAAAGGGAGTTCCAAGGCCTCGAAACCTTTATTTTCCAAAAAACTCTTTCGAAAAATTCAAAAACAATATATATATATAATAAATAAAAAACAAAACAAAAAAAAGGGGTTTGTGGTGCCGGCACAACGGCATCATCTTGCCCTCCGCCGTCCCACAGGGGAAGGAGGAGGACTTTTGGGCCTTACCCAAGGCACCGTTACCCAACCCGTTCCCGTAGAATGTCGTGGGTAGTGGACCCGGCTTACGCCGATCCCGACTTATCCCTGCCACATTCTCTAACTCACTCCCATTCGGGAGAAGCTCTTTCAACCATCCCCCTCACCCAACCCCCCTTTACTGTTACCTGCCCATTCGGCGCCCCCATATTCCCATCCATTACCCCCCAAAATATCCAACGTCCTACCCCCCATTCTCCATCTTTTGCCCAAACCATGCCCATGCCAAATTCAACCCATTTCCTATCCACATAAAACCCAAACTCATTTTCCCAATCCACGTCCATGCCCCAATTCCCATCATCCCCCTATAGACCCGATCCACCCACATTCACATACACCACTTCCGCCCTATCCGCCCCCCCCCCGCAAAATCCCCCATCCATCCGGGTCATGCCCATTTTTACCGGGGTCATGCCCAACTTTCCTCATCCCTCCTCATCATGCCCCCATCATCCCAAAACATACCTAATACATCCCCTCATCCACCCCACACCCCCTCACCTACCATGGTCATGCCCGATTATACTGGGGCCTGATCGATTTTAAATGTAACCCTTGCAAGTGTACAAGATCTATTGCAGTATGGCAAGAACAAGGGTGTCGAACCCACAGAAAAATCGTGAATTTTAATTAATTCTTTCAGAGATTTAAAAACGTCCCCAAGGAAGTACTAAGGGACAGATTCAATTTACCAAAAATTTATCACTTTTTCTAAATGCAAGAAACATAAATTAATTAATCTAAACAACTAATTACTGATGAATCTAAGAACAATATTTAAAGATGATCAAGGAATATGCTACCCCAGATTTGTACCCATTTTCTACCATTAAAACCCATAGTTTCATTAAAGCATCATTCACACCATCATTCCTATAGAAAAATGATTCGTAATAAAATATGATCATCAATCCAGCATACCCTATCTAAAAACAATGACTCATCCTATCATCACGGTATGAGTCATGTAAGAAGCATAGTGTATCTCATGATGTTTAAATCATAACAGTAAACACATAATCGCTCTGCAGCCTAGATCAGTCTGCAGGTCCAGATCTAGCGATTATAGCCGTTGATAAGCGCAATCAATGGTCATAACAAGCATTCAATATATTTTCAATAACATAAACTTTGAGCAAAACGATTCCATGATGACATAATAGACTATGGTATTAATCATAAATATGGGTACTTATCTGGGGATCTCATCTTCCCCGATCAACTGATTTAGCCGCTCATCTTTGGTGTATGATCTCTTTATTCATTCAAAGCCATTCCACTTTTCATTTCTTCCAAAAAATCTTTGGTTACAATGCCTTTTCCTAAATACAATCTATGAATGTAAAAGAAAGACAGTGCAAATCCTAAGTACAATCTACCCAGATCAATCCCTAGAAGAAGGAGAAAAGAAGAACCCTTGAAAAGATGCTCAGAAGAGTCTAAAACTAAAAATAATAATAATGAATAATAGCCCTCTAAATTTCCCCTCAAAAAAGTCTAACTATGAAAAAAAAGAAAAGCCAAAACTAACTCTCTAATTATCTATCTCTCATTCATTCTCCCGAAGTGTTTGATCCACTTTAAATAGATTCTCAGTCGCCGAAGTTTTCCAGCCGCAGAGGTGTTCCAACTCGAAAATTTAGGGTCGATTAATCGACCCAATAGGGTCGATGCATCGACCCTACAAAGATCCCTAAAAATATGCTTGACAATGTCAGGTCCGTGTTAGACTCCTTTTTGTGGCTCGATTAATCGACCAAAAAGGTCGATGCATCAACCCTGCAAAAGAGCCTAAAAATCAGTTTTAAAGTGTCAGTTCTTTGTTTGACACTTTTTTGTCCTCGATTAATCGACCAAAAGGGTCGATGCATCGAGCTCCCAGAAATCCGTGAATTCCAGCCCACTTTTTATATCAGACACTACTTCGGTATTCTGGCCATAACTTTCTGTACCGAACTCGGATTGAGGCGATTATTACGCCGTTGGAAAGCTGATAGAAAGCTCTACAACCTTTGTGTTTTGATAATTTCATAATCCGGCCGTCCTAAAGGTCCAAATTGAGCTGCAAGTCGCACCAAGTTCTCGATGACCCAAAGTTGCAGTGTTTTGACATTATTTTCAGAATTCTGGGCTGTTTTCTGCACTTGGCTTGTATTTACCTGAAACACTTCAAATATAATAATTCTTATCAGATAGCCTTCATCGAATAGCTAAATGTAGGTATTTTAGGGGTGAAATATCATCATATTTCACTACTCATCACACCCCCAAACCTACACTTTGCTAGTCCTTGAGCAAAGCAAACTAAAGAAAATAAATGCCACTTTCGTAGGGAACACGATTGCACTTAGCATGTGCAATAAGCCTTTAAACCCCTATGTGATCCCTAGTGGAGGAGTTGTGTCTCCTGAGGGTTTACAGTGAAGTTACCCACAAACTTCCAAAAATTTCAAACCATCGGTAAAATTGAGTTTTTAAAACATGATTTTTTTTATAACATATATATTATTCAAAACTCAAAATCGTTAGATAATTCATCCATTCATGCTTAAACGTGAAGTGTGTGCATACCAAAGCTAAGATTCATCCATCTCGGAACTAGTCCAAACGAAAAACCGTCGGGTATGTTGTCTCGACTCAATCCTCACTTTAGGTATACTCTTGAAATAAACTCACTTCGATGATGGGTAAGTTTTCGCACACATGTGAGAGATCAATACAAAGCAAATAAAAAGGTCTCACACGATAAATGAAACACGATGCAATCAATGAACAAAACTAAATCTTATAGGAACAGATACTTGTATATCCTAAGCATGTCATATCAAGTGTTATAAGTAGCACATATTTACTCTCCACAAGGCAGTTACCAATGCAAGATCAGATCATGAAGGTCTTTTGTAGGGTTGTAATGGGGCTCATGAAAGGGTAAGAAAGAAAGAGAATTTGGATTCAAAATTTCTGAGAAATTGGAAAAGAAACAAACTTCTGATTTTTCTATTTCTTTTTTCTTTTCTAATTTCTCGCTATTTTTTTTCAATATTTTTCTATTTTTCTCAACTTTCTTTTTCTTTTGAATTTTCTTTTCTTGAAGCACCTCATATTTTTTTTTATTTTTCACAATTTTCTTTTTCTTTTTCTCCCCCATTTTGCTTTTATATTTTTGCCATACACTCTCAGTAAACACCACAACTCAGTATCTCTCCACTTACTCTCTTTTCATTCATTTTCATCTCTCGTTCCTAATTTCTCAGAAATAAGAAGGGTAAAGCTGAATTTTTATAAATGGTGAAGGGTTAAAGGTTAACGTGGCATATCAAAGAATGTATAAAGGTAAATTTTTTTAATAGGCTCAAAGGGGTACTAGAAGGATAAATTTATATGAGGTGGGACATTTAAGCACAAACGAGCCAAAGATGACCTTTAATCATTTCCTTAAAAGATGGTAACCTTGTCTATTTATCTTGAGTAGATATACAGTATGTTCTAACACAATAATATGAATTTGATATTATGCAAAGTCACAAGTCAAAATAAAATGTATGAGATTATGTAAAATAATTCGTATTCAAAGAAAACTCCGAGTTTATATATTCACTCATCAATGACGGGAAATTAGCTCTAAAGCTTCCTGGGTTTAGTCTCCACTAAGAACCTAAGATTCACCGTTCAAAACTGTTCATCGATTTCTGAGTCTTAGCTTGGTATAAGTGTAAAAATTCTAAGCATGAATATCAAAATTACCCACAAAATATCACATTAAGCTTCATTATCCTAGATACAAGCATTCAAAATCTGACATCGATATTCTCAAAATTAAATTCACAAGCATCATCAACTAAAGTTTGAAAACTATCGAAAAATAATTCATATATGATGGTTCAAAAAAGTTTTATTTTTTTTTATTTTTTTATATGAAGAAAAATAAGAAAGTGACGCAAGATAGAGAATTATACCCCCAAACCTAAAAATGACAATGTCCTCATTGATTGAAATAGGTATTGCACCCCCAAACCTGTTGAAAAGTACCTTAACACAAAGATCAGGTGCAGAGAATATGTGCATAAAATTAGAACATGACCAAAAATAGATTGAAGGTAATGTGGCTACACTAATTTGGAAATTAAAAACAACCTAAACTAAACTAAAAACTAATATTCTAGTACTAACAAAAACAAAAATGAAAACGAAAATAAATAAAACACACTGGGTTGCCTCCCAGGAAGCGCTGAGTTTAAGTGTCGACAGCTCGACCTCTTCATTGATCAAGAATCTGGGTCACTAAGGTGCATTGCCTCAATTCTCATATGGGTCATGGGCTCAAACACCGGTTTAAGACGCTACCCATTGACTTTGAAGACTTGATTGTCCTTGAGATTTTGGATCTCAATCGCACCATGCGCACTAATAGAAAAACCTGATACGGGCCTTCCCATCTCGATTTCAGTTTTCTCGGGTAAAGCTTTAGTCTGGAATTAAATAGCCAAACCTTTTGCCCAATGTGAAACTCTTTCCGAGAAATTGACTCATCATGCAGCTTCTTGTACCGTTCTTTGTACATCTTGGAGTTTTCATACGCATCATAGCGTAGCTCTTCTAATTCACTCAGCTGTAGCCTTCGATTTGATCCTGCCGCTTGCATATCAAAGTTAAATCTTTTGATAGCCCAAATTACATTATGCTCCAATTAAACAGGAAGATGGCATGCTTTCTCGTAGACAATTCTGAACGGAGACATTTCAATTGGTGTCTTGAAGGCGGTACGATAGGCCCAAAGAGCATCAGATAGCTAGTTAGACCACTTCTATCTGGTCGCACCGTCTTTTCTAAAATTTGTTTAATCTCTCGGTTTGACACTTCCACTTGACCACTAGTTTGCGGGTGATATGGCATTGCGACCTTGTGAGTGACACCGTATTTCTTTATTAAAGTAGCAAAATGGCGATTGCAGAAGTGCGAACCGCCATCACTAATGATCGCCCGTGGAAACCAGAATATGTTAAAAACATTTTCTTTCAGAAATTTGATCACAACTTTGTGGTCATTCGAACAAGTTGCCACAGCTTCAATCCATTTGGAAACGTAGTCAACAGCTACAAGAATATATGAGTATCCGAATGATGGGGGAAAAGAACCCATGAAGTCAATCCCCCAAACATCAAAAATTTCAATAATCAAAATCGGGTTAAGGGGCATCATATTTCGTTTTGAAATATTTCCAAGCTGCTGACATCTTTGGCATTCTTTGCAAAATCGAGCAGCGTCAAGAAAGATGGAGGGCCAGTAGAATCCGCTTTGAAGGATTTTTTGTGCAGTCTTCTGTCCTCCGAAATGGCCTCCACAGGCTCCAGCATGGCAGAAATTGATGACGCTTAGTTGCTCTTGTTCCGGTACACATCTCCTGATGATTTGATCTGAACAAATTTTGAACAAATGTGGTTCATCCCAAAAATAGTATTTTATCTGGGAGAAAAAGATATGCTTATCATTTTTATCCCATTCAGTAGGGATTCTGCCAGTGACCAGATAATTCACGATATTGGCAAACCAAGGAGCTTTCATAGCCGTCGCATCAATTGCCATTAATTGCTCATCCGGAAAAGTGTCTCGGATAGGTTCAGGTGCAGAAGATTCTTTAGGAAAAATGCGAGATAAGTGATCAGCCACAACATTCTCTACTCCCTTTTTATCTTTGATTTCGAAATTGAACTCTTGAAGTAGCAGGATCCAGCGGATCAATCTTGGTTTGGCATCCTTCTTTGCTAACAAATATTTCAATACAGAGTGGTCTGAAAAGACCACTATTTTTTATCCAAGCAGATAAGATCGAAATTTATCGAGAGCATACACCACAGCTAACAACTCTTTCTCAGTGGTGGTGTAGTTAAGCTGTGCATCGATCAATGTCTTACTGGCATAATAAATTACGTGAGGTAATTTGTTCACCCTTTGCCCTAAGACAGCTCTGATAGCGTAATCAGATGCATCACACATGAGTTCGAATGGTAAAGAATAATCTGGTGGTTGGATTATCGGTGCATTTGATAAGAGCTCGCGTAATTTCAGAAATACTTTCATGCACTCCTCGTCGAAATCAAAAGGAACATCTTTGCCAAGCAGGGTGCACAATGGTTTAGCCACCTTACTAAAATCCTTAATGAATCTTCTATAAAATCCAGCATGACCCAAAAATGATGGAATTTTTTGAACACTCTTTGGTGGGGGCAAATTAGCAATTAGGTCGACTTTGGCCTTATCAACTTCGATTCCTTTCTTGGAAACAATATGCCCGAGAACAATTCCTTGTTGAACCATAAAATGGCTCTTTTCTCAGCTGAGAACAAGTTTAGAATCAACACAACGTTGTAACACTTGTGCAAGGTGGTTCAAACATGAACCAAATGTTTTCCCAAAAACAGAGAAATCGTCCATGAACACCTCGATGAATTTGACAATCATATCCGAAAATATGGCCAATATACATCGTTGGAAAGTAGCAGGTGCATTACATAAGCCGAACGGCATCCTTAGATATGCAAAAGTACCGTAAGGACACGTGAATTTTGTTTTCTCTTGATTAGGTGGAAAAACGGGCACTTGATTGTATCCCGAATAACCATCAAGAAAGCAATAAAACTCATGTCCTGCTAACTTCTCAAGAATTTGATCAATAAACGGAAGGGGAAAATGATCCTTTCTAGTAGCTGTGTTCAATTTTCTATAATCAATGCAGACACGTCACCCAGTAGTTTCGCGAGTAGGGACCAATTCTCCTTCAGTAGTTTCTTTCACAGTGATTCCGGACTTTTTCGGAATGATAGCGTAATCAGATGCATCACACATGAGTTCGAATGGGAGAGAATAATCTGGTGGTTGGATTATTGGTGCAGTTGATAAGAGTTCACGCAGCTTCAGAAATGATTTCATGCAATGCTCATCAAATTCAAAAGGGGCATCTTTACCAAGCAAGGTACATAAAGGTTTAGCCACCTTGCTGAAATCCTTAATGGATCGCCTATAAAATCCAGCATGCCCCAAAAATGATCGAATTTTGCGAACACTCTTTGGTGGGGGCAAATTGGCAATTAGGTCGACTTTGGCCTTATCCACTTCAATTCCTTTCTTGAAAATAATATGCCCCAGAACAATTCCTTGTTGAACCATGAAATGGCTCTTCTCCCAGCTAAGAACATGTTTAGAATCCACACAACGTTGTAAAACTTGTGCGAGGTGATTCAAACAAGAACCAAACGTTTTCCCAAAAATCGAGAAGTCGTCCATGAACACCTCGATGAACTTGTCAATCATATCAGAAAATATGGCCAACATACATCGTTGGAAAGTAGCAGGTGCATTACATAAGCCGAACGCCATCCTTCGATATGCAAAAGTACCGTACGGGCATGTGAATGTCATTTTCTCTTGATCAGGTGGAAAAATGGGCACTTGATTATATCCCGAATAACCATCAAGAAAGCAATAAAACTCTTGCCCTGCTAACTTCTCGAGGATTTGGTCGATGAACGGAAGGGGAAAATGATCCTTTATGGTAGCTGTGTTTAATTTTCTATAATCAATGCAGACACGCCACCCAGTAGTTTCACGAGTAGGCAACAATTCTCCTTTCGCAGTTTCTTTCACAGTGATTCTGGACTTTTTTGGGACAATTTGTACTGGACTAACCCATTCACTATCAGAGATCGGATAGATGATTCCAGCATCGAGTAATTTGATGATTTCCTTTAAAACGACTTCTTGCATGTTCGAATTAAGTCGCCTTTGTGGTTCTATCGATGGTGTACTATCATCTTCCAGATGTATTTTGTGCATACATAATGATGGGTCAATCCCTTTTAAATCAGCTAGGGTCCATCCAATAGCCTCCTTGTGATCTTTAAGCACTTTCAACAAGTCATGCTCTTGTTCTTCCGACAACGTGAATGAAATTATTACCGAAAACGTTTCTCGTGGCCCCAGAAAAGCGTATTTGAGAGATTCAGGCAACTGTTTCAATTTGACAGTTGGTGGCTGCTTAATTGATGGAGTCAGTTCATCCTTTACCTCAATAGGTAATGGTTCTACCTTAGTCACATTTTCACATAAGCTATCATCTGGAAGCGATAAACTCGACCTCGTCTCTTCGGACTGCTTCCTTTCAGATCCTTTTTCTTCATAGATGGCCAACAAAGCAGTTTCAAATTCTTCTTTGGTGAGCATTGATGGTAATGCTTCATCCACCACTTCCATCTGATCGATGTAAAAACATTCGACCTCATCCTCGTTAGCGAAATGGTTCATCGCATAAAATATGTTCAATCTGACCTTCATGTTCCCAAAAGAAACGTCCATGACTCCCGTTCGACAATTAATGCAAGCGTTGGCAGTAGCGAGAAACAGACGTCCAAGGATGATGGGGACTTGATTAATTGATTTAACAGGTGGTTCCATGTCTAAGACAACGAAGTCCACTGGAAAGACAAACTTGTCTATTCCAACCAAAACATCCTCGATAATACTCCTAGGTCTTCTTTCTGACCTATCGGCCAGTTAGAGTGTGACCGTCGTGGGTTTCAATTCACCCAATCCGAGTTTCTCGTACATTGAGTATGGGATCAGATTAACACTTGCTCCCAAATCCAATAACGCCTTTCCAATTGGTTGCCCACCAATGACACATGGAACAGTTGGGACTCCAGGGTCTTTCAATTTCTGTGGGGTTTCCAATTACAATATCGAACTGACTTGATTAGTCAGGAACACTTTCTTTGAAACATGAGATTTATCTTTACTTGCTTGAATGTTTCAAGGATTTCTTCCATTTTTGCAGGTCCCTTTCCCATTCTAGATGGAGGAGTTAGGCATTGAGGGAATGGTGCCTTTGGGACATAAGGTGCAGATTCAAGTTCCGATTCTTTTTCACGTCCTTGTTGGACAGTTGGAAGTGACACTTCCTCTATTTCTTTTTCTTTTCCCTTCTCTGTTCCTTGCCCTTTCTCTTTCTCTTTTTCATTCTCTTTTCCTTTTCTTTTATCTTTTCTTATCTCTGATTCTTTCTCTTTCGCAGCTTCTCTCTCTGCATCAACTTCCACAGGCATTTCCACTTGATTATCAACTTCTCGCCCACTTCTCAGCACCGTAACAGCTTTCAACTGTTGACTATTCGATGGTCTTTCATCAGGTGGTGCTTGACCTCGAGGATTGTTGACGGGTTGGCTGGGAAGCCTACCTTCCTCTCGTTGACTCAATTGATTGACCAATTGACTGACTTGGTCCATTATCATTTGCTGAAAAGATTGCATGCTTCGCATCACCTTTTCTTCCAGATTAGAATCTTTTGAAGTGCTGGTATGAGATTGATTAAGATTCTGATTGAAATTTACGATTTTTGATTATTTGGATGATAATACTGAACGTTACATTGGAAATTAGGATTCTGTTGGAAATTAGAATTCTGCTGTGGGCGGAAATTTTGCTGAAAATTTGGTTGAAAAGTTTGTTGTCCACTCATTGTGTTGGCTCTGTACTGCTGGTTTACCTGACCAGTTTGGTTCGACCCTCCCCATCCTAAGTTGGGGTGATTTTTCCATTCCGGATTGTAGGTATTGGAGTACATGTTTCTACCCTGCCGCTGATAAGATTGAGTCACATTGACCTGCTCTTGAGGAGTAGGTTCATCTGGGATGAATGATAAAGTAGTTGGGCACTCATTAGCAATGTGACCTGGGTGGTCACAAATTGAACACACAGTGGGGGTGATAGGAGCTTTAGCTTGCTTGGTAGCAGCTAACAACATATTCATTTGCTTGGACAACATGTCAACCTTTGTTGATAGATCAGAGGTATTATTGTTGACATCATATAATCCGTCTTTTGTCAACATATGAGATTTAGGTGCCAGGTCCAAGTTAATTCGCCCCAATGTTGCATTTTGTATCGAGGTTTGATACAACTTCTCAAACAATGCCCACAATTCGTCGGCTTCCTTTGTGGCACATGATCCACCACAAGATGCATCAACCATGCGTCTCTCTTCAGGAATCAGTCCATTGTAAAAACTCTGGACTTGTTGCCACCTTGGAACTTGATGATTAGGACAACTCTTAATCAATTCCTTAAAGCGTTCCCAACATTCATGGAATGTTTCTGTAGGTTGTTGGGAGAAAATTTGAATTTTCTGATGCAACTCAATGGCTTTAGTCATGGGAAAATATTTTTTAAGGAACTAACGATGTAGCTCTGCCCAACTTTGGATAGATTGTGGTTCTAAGGAATAGAACCACGTTTTGGCCTTATCTCTTAAAGAGAAAGGAAAGAGTCATAGCTTAGCTATCTCATCAGTGACATTGTGAACTCTGAACATTTTGCAGACCCCAGTGAATTCATTTAGATGAACGTGCGGATTTTCATTTTCTAACCCATGGAAAATAGGTAGCATTTAAATCATTGCCGATTTGAATTCATAGTGGTTCCCTGGAATGGGATCATGCATGATAATACTATCCTGATCATCGTAAAAACCAGGATCATTATAATATTCGAGTGTTCTAGGGCCCTCATTGTAATTGTTATTCCCATTATTTCCATTATTTGCATTATTGCCATTCTGGTTGTTCTCATTCATTTCTTGCCTTTGATCAGCCATGGTATCAGTATGATGATAGAGATTCCTTTGGATTCTACGATTCTCTCTACAAGATCTTTCGATCTCAAGATTAATGGGTGATGAGAATTTAAATTTATTTTTTTTTAAATTAAAATACAAATTTAAATTAAAGAATTTTTTTTTGTTTTTTGTTTTTTGTTTTAAATTTAAGTTAAAATTCAAATTTAAAAAAAAAAATTAAAATTTGAATTTAAATTAAAGAAATTTTTTTTTTTTTTAATTCGAATTTCAAAAATAAAAATTAAATTCAAAAATTAAAATATAAAATTTAAATTTCAAAACCTAAAGGCAATCCTATAAAATCCTATAAAATCTTACCTAAAAGAGAATAAGAATGAAGAGAATAGAAAGATTCCTACAAAGCCTAAAGCAAGTAGTCCTACAAAAATTAATAACTAGAATTTTAAAAAAAAATCCTACAAGATATTTTTTAAAAGAGGAAAATAAGGAAAAAGAAACTCCTACAAAGTCTAAAATAAGAAGTCCTACAAATCTAAACTTCCTAAAAGAACTCCACAAAAACTTACCTAAGAGAGAAAAATAAGGGAAAGAAGATTTTGCAAATCAAAAATCCAAATATTAATTTTTAAAATTCAAAAATCAAAATGCACACAAGAAAAATAAATTAATTAATCTAAACAACTAATTACTGATGAATCTAAAAATAGTATTTAAAGGTGATCAAGGAATATGCTACCCCAGATTTGTACTCCTTTTCTACCATTAAAACCCACAGTTTCATTAAAGCATCATTCACACCATCATTCCTATAGAAAAATGATTCGTAATAAAATATGATCATCAATCCGGCATACCCTATCTAAAAATAATGACTCAGCCTATCATCATGGTATGAGTCATGTAAGAAGCATAGCGTATCTCATGATGTTTAGATCACAACAGTAAACACATAATCGCTCTGCAACCTAGATCAGTCTGCAGGTCCAGATCTAACGATTATAGCCGTTGATACGCGCAATCAACGGTCATAACAAGCATTCAATATATTTTCAATAACACA
The DNA here is from genome assembly GCA_021018995.1 of Chloranthus sessilifolius. Taxonomy (NCBI): domain Eukaryota; kingdom Viridiplantae; phylum Streptophyta; class Magnoliopsida; order Chloranthales; family Chloranthaceae; genus Chloranthus; species Chloranthus sessilifolius. The sequence goes on along the minus strand of CM037584.1, from coordinate 48,701,238 downwards.
AACTTTGAGCAAAACGATTCCATGATGACATATAGACTATGGTATTAATCATAAATATGGGTACTTATCTGGGGATCGCATCTTCCCCGATCAACTGATTTAGCCGCTCATCTTTGGTATATGATCTCCTTGTTCATTCAAAGTCATTCCACTTTTCATTTCTTCCAAAGAATCTTTGGTTACAATGCCTTTTCCTAAATACAATCTATGAATGTAAAAGAAAGACAGTGCAAATCCTAAGTACAATCTACCCAGATCAATCCCTAGAAGAAGGAGAAAAGAAGAACCCTTGAAAAGATGCCAAGAGGAGTCTAAAACCAAAAATAATAATAATGAATAATAACCCTCTAAATTTCCCCTCAAAAAAGTCTAACTATGAGAAAAAAGAAAAGCCAAAACTAACTCTCTAATTATCTATCTCTCATTCATTCTCCCGAAGCGTTTGATCCGCTTTAAATAGATTTTCAGTCGTCGAAGTTTTCCAGCCGCAGAGGTGTTCCAACTCGAAATATGCTTTACAGTGTCAGGTCCGTGTCAGACTCCTTTTTGTGGCTCGATTAATCGACCAAAAAGGGTCAATGCATCGACCCTGCAAAAGAGCCTAAAAATCAGCTTTAAAGTGTCAGTTTTGTGTCTGACACTTTTTTGTCCTCGATTAATCGACCAAAAGGGTCGATGCATCGAGCTCCCAGAAATCCGTGAATTCCAGCCCACTTTTTGTATCAGATATTACGTCGGTATTATGGCCATAAAGTTCTGTCCCGAACTCCGATTGAGGCGATTCTTACGCCGTTGGAAAGCTGACAGAAAGCTCTACAACTTTTGGGTTTTGAAAATTTCATAATTCGGCCGTGTTGAAGGTCCAAATTGAGCTGTAAGTCGTACTAAGTTCTCGATGACCCAAAGTTGCAGTGTTTTGACATTATTTTCAGAATTCTTGGGCTGTTTTCTACACTTGACTTGTATTTACCTGAAACACTTCAAATCTAATAATTCTTATCAGATAGCCTTCATCGAATAGCTAAATGTAGGTATTTTAGGGGTGAAATATCATCATATTTCACTACTCATCAGGGCCATGCCCAATTTTTTCGCCACCTCCATTACATCTATCCCCCATCTCCATCCAACCCCCCCCCCCCCCCCCCAACCATGATGAAGGAGATGTTCCAAGCCTATTCCATGTGGAAGGCTTCTCAAAACACCCCCCTCCTCCACACCCCATGTCCCTAAACCCGTCTCACACCCTAGCCAATCTCCATGCCTCACTCCCCCATGACCCCCATCAACCCCCCATAATCCATACCACCCAAACCCCCATTACCCACTTACCCCAAGACCCATTGGCCCAAACCCCCTTTTCTCACATATCCCAGGGGCCCATGGCCTAATACCCCACCACCCAAACCTACCCATGGCCCATGGCCCAAACCCATTAAGGCCCATTGAACCAGACCCACAAAAGCCCCATGGCCCAGACCCATCAAGGCCCACTCGGCTAGACCCATCAAGGGCACATGGCCTAGACCCATCAAAGCCCATTGGGACAAACCCACCAAGGGCCCATGGCCCAGACCCATCAAGGCCCATTGGGCCAAGGCCTCAAGGGCCCTTAGCCCATACCTACCCAGGCCCACTGGCCCACACCCACCAAGGGCCCGTGACCCAAACCTACCAAGGGTCCATGGCCCAAACCTATCAATGGCTTATGGCCCAAGCCCAAACCCCACACTCATACTTTCCACAATACCCCCAACATTTAACCCAACCTTCATAGCCGGGTCAAACCTATGCCATACCTCAAACCCAATTCTCCCATGGCCCCACATCCCAAGGCCATCTCCAAACCTTCCCCCATACCCAATGGCCCTATCAGGCCCCACCTCAAAATCAAATTTCCATCACTCAACAAATCTTTCCTCACCCCCAATGGGCTCACCCAACTCCCACTCATGTCATTCCCATGCAACAACAACGGGAGAATCCCGCCCTCGTTGCACACTATGCCGACCAGCAGTATAAAGAGGACGAGATTAGGAATAACGAGGCCTATGCTGGGGCTTTGACCAGCCTCAACCCTCGTCCCATAATTTCCCACCCCCTGGTGGCCCAGAGTGAAGTCCAACTGACGGCCGAGAAACCGACCCATGTATCAAAAGAGTCGGAATAGCTGAAAGAACAGTTAGACAAAATACAAAAGCAGCTGATGAAAATGGGTGGTGCCAAAATCCACGTCACGGACTTCACAGACTTATGTCTGTTCGCTGAGGTCCCCCTACCCCCCAAATTTAAAATGCCAGCCTTCGACAAATATAATGACACTGACAATCCTATCCTATTGAAGTCAAGTCCCATGTGGGGACATGTGCCAATATCTGAGGAGGGACGAAGACTACTAATAAAGTCTTTCAAAGAGTCGACGACAGAGTTCACATCTTTAGAACCATCTATGATGAAAACGTGGAGGGACTTGACGCATCTCTTTCAAGAACAGTATGTCTACAATATAGACATCGAGTCGCGTAAGTCCGACTTAGCCCGTTTAAAGCAGAACCAGAATGAGACCTTCAACGACTACTTGGGGCGATGGAGAGCATTGGCAGCTCAGGTCAGGAACAGAATATCTTATGATGAATAGATAGAGATGATTTCAAAGAACACTCTGCCAGTGATTTCAGACTTTTTGGTATATCAGCAGCAGACCAGCTTTACTGATCTGGTGAGAAATGCTAACCGATGGGAGGACGCCATCAGGGAGGGGCGTCTGAATAAGAATATACCGAGTGGACCCAATGGGGTTAGAAGCTTTTCAGAACAAAGGAACGAGAAGAGAACAGGGGGTGATGTCCAGAACATAGTCAATACCCAGCCCAATAACAATACAATCCCGTTTCAATTTCAGGCTGCCCCACCAGTACCAGTTAGGACTGAGAAGACGCAAAGAATGGGGAATGGGCAAGGAATGCAAATGACCCCGGAACAGAGGAGAGCCCGCTATGACCGAGTCTTCACACCTCTTGGGCAATCATTGAGTGTACTTTTGCCCCTGTTAGTAGAAAATGGATTAGTGGCTATTCGCCAACCACAACCTCCTCCTCACCCGATCCCAAGGAACTATGACCCAAATACCCACTGTAATTTTCATCAGGGTTTGGGTCACCCTACTAATCCCTGCTTCCCATTGAAGCACGCCATCCAGGATTTGATCGATGCCAAGAAAATCATTCCCCCTGCACCCTCTCAGCATGCTAATATTCACCAAGTGCCACTACCCCCATATCCCATCGGAGGAGCAGGTCCCCAGACCCACCGTCCGAATGATAGAAAATGAGGAGTTTGAATTTGACCCATCTGATTATATCAGTGATCGGGAGAGTTATGTAGCACCTTTGTCAAGAAACATAGAAGAGGGGAACGTAGGGGTAATTGAACCCCTAAATTTGTTAGAGTATTTTCCCAACCCAACCCCACAATTTGAACCCTTGGATCTCCGGGCATACTTTCCGTCCACCACACCCGTCAATTATGTAAATATCAATGCATACCAACCATACACCACAACCCCCATCAATTACCCTATAAGCCCCCGGGCCCCCAATCCTACACCCTTTTGACCCATTATCAATGGCTGCGCTCAACTATCACCATACACCACAACCCTCATCGATTACCCTTTAAGCCACCAGGCCCCCAATCCCACACCCGCACCCGGCAATTACCAATGGCCTACGCCCATCCCATCACCCCAAGTTTCGCCTGCAAAATCCACCCCCCCCTCCGTCAATCACCCAACGGCCCATCAGACCCCCCATCTATCGCCAGCACCCACCAGCTATCAATGGCCTACTTTTGCCTCCTTCCCTCCAATGCCACCACCCTCAAGCTTCACCACCCCCATTTGGCCCAATATTTCCACTCAACCCGCTACCACCGAGGTGAATCAAGTATTGCCCACACCTCCTGAGCCGACAGTACAAGTACCTCAAGAACCGGTAGCCATACCTTTCCAGCTCTCGGGACCAACCTATGATCCTCATCAGGTCCAGTTAAGTTACGAACAAACAAATGTCAATATCGATAGCAGCAGCGGAGAAGGGGCAGTGGACTTTGTCACCAGGTCAGGAAGGATATCGAAACAGCCAAAGGCGTCGGTAGCACCACAGGCCCAACCAGAGGGAAAGAAAGATAGTGCTGTGAACCCTTTTGAAAAAATGAGTCAGGAACATATATTAGAGACTCAACTAAGAAGAATGCCGACCCATATCACTGTCTGGGATCTATTGATGACGTCCCCACTCCATTTTCAAGTATTAATGGGGGCGTTAAAAAATGCGCATGTATCACTCCAAGTTAGCCCAAATGAAGTCGGGCAGATAATTGGGCAAGTGATGGCTCTGAATGCCATTTCATTTTCTGATGCTGACTTGCTGGAAGAAGGGGGTAGCCACTCGAAGTCTTTAAATATAACAGTCAAGCCTGGAAACATGGTAATCCCCTTAGTACTAATTGATAATGGGTTTGCATTAAATATATGCCCGTTAAGAACCACCACCAAGATCGGGGTTGATCCGTGCATGTTAAGGCCCACCAGAACCAGCGCTAGAGGGTTTGACAATACCAGGAGAGAAATAATGAGAGAAGTTGATCTTGAGCCGTTGATAGGGTCAATGACCTTTTCCATCTTATTTCAAGTCATGGATATCAAATCCTCATTTAATCTATTATTGGGGCGCCCATGGCTGCACGAGGTTAGAGCTATACCTTCCACCTTGCACCAGAAACTCAAGTTTGTGTCTGGGCACAAGATCGTTACAATCATCGAGGAGGGACACAGTGAGAAAGAAAAGGCCGCCAATAGCATCGAAAGACCCAATATGTTAGATATATCGCAGACCCCTGAGGATATCGACCTTCATAGTTTTGAATATGAGTTATTAGCGATACTCCCAGAACCCATTGATGGCATCATGCCTAAAACAGGAGGCGGTATGGTAGCGACAACGACAATGCTCCAAAAGTGGGGTTATCAGAAAGGAAGGGGTCTAGGACCCAAATTACAAGGAAGAAAAGAACCAGTTGTCGCCAAGGAGCAGAAGGTCCGATTCGGGTTAGGATACAAGCCCACAGAAGAAGAGGTTCGAGAGGCCAAAGAGAAAGCCAGGGTTGTTGCGGCTACAAGAGCTCGAGGAATCAACATAGAAGAGAAACCTCGCCCTAGGTCGCACATCAGGGATTCCTTTGTCAGTGCAAGGGTCGTAAAGATCGATCGAAATGGGGTAACCCATTTGACCCCACACAAACCCACAACCCTAATCCATCCCACCAATCCCCATATCTCCCTTCCCAGCTTGGAGATAGATTTGGCCGCGTTGTCCCTTTTCGAGGAACGACGGTCGGTACCTGAACAAACCCCTCCTGTGGTGAATCACCACAAAATCGAGTTATTGTTTAAGGATATGATCTCAGACGAAATGGGGATCAATATGATGGAGGCTAACTCTAATGAGCCATATCAGTCAGCACCCTCCACCCCAACAGGTAAAGAAGCGGCCCCTCAGGTATGCAACTAGGTATCTTTTCCCCAAACTCTAGAAGTAGGAAGTGACCTAAAGTTTGACACCTGTTTAAAAAAAAAATAACCTATAAAAAGTGAGATAAGCCCTTGGCAAGCAATACCTTGTATATACAGCGACCGCTTTCCCAAGGGTCCATCTCCGAAGAAATACAAAATTCAAAAAACATGGAAGAAATACAAAATCCCAAAAACATGGAAGAAATATAAAATTTCAAAAACATAAAAAAAATACAAAACCCAAACATATTATCTTTTAAAATTCCAGAAAAAGCCTCACAAAAGGATGTCTTAATCAAAATACTCGTCTCACGTAAAATCGATCCCTTTCCTGTAGAAATACAAGAAGAGGTAGGCGTTACGAGTCTAGACGAGGATATCACCTTGGAGGAGCTCCCCATCGAGCTCCTTGACCGGTTTGCCAACTTTGAGTATGGCCCTACCCCCATTGTCGAAGAAACTAAGGACGTCAATTTAGGGACTGAGGAGATTCCCAGAATAACCAAGATCGGAACGTCACTGTCTCTCGAGGAAAGAAAAAGCATGATCGACTTCCTTCGATCATACCAAGACGTTTTTACCTGATCATACAAGGACATGCCTGGTCTAGATACCTATTTGGTCGAGCATGAGTTGCCTCTCTATCCTGATATGAAGCCAGTCAAACAAAAGCTGAGAAGTCTCCGACCCGAATGGATGCTGAAAGTCAAAGATAAGGTCATCAAGCAATACGATGCGTGATTTCTCATGGTATCCAAGTACCCGCAGTGGCTAGCCAATATTGTGCCCATACCAAAGAAGGATGGAAAGGTCCGCATGTGCATCGATTTCCACAATTTAAACAGAGCAAGCCCAAAGGACGATTTTCCATTGCCACACATCGACATCTTGGTTGATAATACTGCCAAACACAGGATGCTTTCTTTTATGGATGGATTTTTAGGTTACAATCAGATAAAGATGGCAGAGATTGATCGCGAGAAGACAATGTTCATTACCCCCTGGGGAACCTTTTGCTATCGAGTCATGCCATTCGGGCTGAAGAATGCCGGTGCAACGTACCAGAGAGCTATGACTACACTATTTCATGACATGATGCACTGAGAGATTGAAGTGTATGTCGACGACATGATATCCAAATCACCGAAGTGAAGCGACCATCTGGTAAACCTTCATAAGCTGTTTGAAAGGCTGAGAAAGTATCAACTACGACTGAATTCACAGAAGTGCGCATTTGGTGTTATGTCAGGGAAACTTCTAGAGTTCATCGTTAGCAGAAGGGGGATCGAGGTCGACTCAATCAAAGTCAAAGCCATCACTGAAATGCCACCGCTGTCTATCGAGAAAGAGGTTAGAGGGTTTCTGGGCAGAATACAGTATATTAGTCGGTTCATTGCACAACTAACTCTAATCTGCACGCCGATCTTCAAGTTACTAAGGAAGAATTCGCATGTTGAATGGAACGACGATTGTCAGGCAGCATTCGAAAAAATCAAAAGCTACATTCTTAATCCACCTATTTTGGTACCACCTGAGCCACAGAGACCACTGTTGATGTATCTCTCCACGACGAAAGTTTCGATGGGATGTGTCTTGGGGAAACACGATGAAACGGGAAGAAGAGAGTAGCCCATTTACTATCTTAGCAAGAAGTTTACTGATTATGAAGAGCGCTACTCTCATCTGGAGAAAGCATGTCTGGCTCTTGTATGGGCTACTCAAAGGCTCTACCACTACTTGCTATCTCAGGCGGTTCTGCTCTTGGCCAGAATGAACCCATTGAAATACCTATTTGAAAAGCCAGCTCTCACTGGATGAACCACACGATGACAACTTTTATTATCTGAATTTGACATCACGTACGTCACTCAGAAGTCAATCAAGGGACAGGCTCTTGCTGATCATCTTGCCGACAATCCTTTACCTGATTATGAGCCTTTGAGAACTGAGTTCCCTGATGAGGACATCCTATTCATGACATAAGATAATACAGAAGAAGTAGAAGAATCATGGGTAATGCACTTTGACGGGACAGCAAATGTCAAGGGCCAAGGAATTGGTGCCATCCTGATTTCACCGAAAGGATCCCATGTACCGGTCTCTATCAAGCTCAACTTCTCTTGCACTAACAATATGGCTGAGTATGAAGCTTGTGCCGTGGCTCTTGATCTGAATGTAACTCACCTTCGAGTATTTAGAGATTCACAGTTAATCATATACCAGACGAATGGTGACTGGAGGACGAAAGACGAGAAACTGACCCCCTATCATGAACACCTCGAGGATCTGATAGCTTGCTTCCAAGATGTGACTTTCTCATACGTCCCTCGGATAAGGAATCGCTTTACCGATGCATTAGCAACTTTAGCATCACTGATTGAAATCCCTTATGGTGTTGAGATGAAGCCGATCATGATCGAGCAGAGGAATGAGCCGGCCTTCTGCCTCCAGATTGAGGAACCTACAAAGCCTGATGATGAGCCACCTTAGTTCTCAGATATCAAAAATTTTCTCGAGACCCTAACTTACGTCATTTGCGGGGAATGCCTCTACAAGTGATCATACAATAATATCTTACTTAGGTGCCACACTGAAAGTGAAGCGGTCAATATTATGAAAGAAATCCATGAGGGAGTATGTGGAGCCCACGTTAGCGGTCACATGCTCGCTAAGAAAATCCTACAGCAGGATACTTTTGGACCACCATGGAATCGAATTGTTGCAAACATGTTCAAAAATGCTACAAGTGTCAAGAACACTCTAGTCTGATACACGCTCCTGCCATTGATCTTCACTGCATGACCACTCCTTGGCCATTTGCTACCTGGGGCCTTGACGTTGTCGGAATGATTAATCCGAAAGCATCAAATGGACATCGATTCATCCTCGTCGCCATTGAATCATTCACCAAGTGGGTAGAAGCGGCGTCATATGCCAACATCACGATTAGTCACGTCGAGAAGTTTCTCAAAAACAATATTATGTGCTGATTTGGAGTACCCAAATATATCATCATAGACAACGACACAAACTTTGTGAATAAGCGCATCCGAGACTTCTATGAGTAATACAAGATCAAACACTATCGCTCATCCCCTTATTGGCCTCAAACTAATGGAGTCGTGGAAGCCGCGAACAAGACAATCGTTCGCATCCTTGAGAAAATGATTGTCACTTATTGAGATTGGAGAGAAATGCTGCCATTTACTTTGTGGGCCTATCGAACGTTAATCCGTATCACTATAGGGGCAACACCATTCTCCCTTGTGTATGGAACCGAGGCCGTTCTCCTGGTAGAGGTTGAAGTACCCTCGCTTCGAATCCTCATGGAATCAGGCTTACCCGAAGCAAAGAGAGAGAGATCCCGCTTTGAACAATTAAACTTATTGGACAAGAAGAGACTCCTAGCCTTGTGTCACACTCAAGTTTACTAGGGACGAATCGCACGCGCTTATAATAAATGTGTCCGCGGTCGTGATCTAAAGGTAGGAGACACTGTACTGAAGAAGATCTTCCCATCCCTCCATGCCGATCCTAGAAGAAAGTTCAAGCCAAACTGGGAAGGACCTTACGTCATCTGAGAAGTGCTGCCGGGATACGCCATCCGCCTCGCCACCATGGACGGAGATCATCTTCCTAAGCCCATCAACGCTGGATACGTCTGACGGTTCTACTCTTAGTCTATCGCAATAAGGTAAGTATTGATGAAACAGATACATGACTACTTAAGAACCACCCAAAAGAGGCCATCATTCCAAGCACAGTAGCCAAAAAAAAAAAGCATCCCCTAAAAAATGATGATATCCTTTGCTACCCCATTTGAGCCTGGGCCTTTTTTCTTTCAATAACTCTTTTTCCCAAAAAATGTGTGTATGTACATTCAAAAAAGAGAAGTGAAATTACCATCAAAATCCAAAAAGCAAAACCCAAAAAAAAAAAAAAAGGATTGCCTGAAATAAAACAAAAAGAATAAAAATCATGGGGCATGTACAGTAAGATCCCCAAGGAAGAAAGTATGTTGAGAAAACTGAAGCCGTATCAAGGAAACACTTTTTTAGCCCAGCATACCTTCAATTCCTAACCTGACCCATGGCCAAGCTACACCCTGAAGAAAGCCCTCTTTTTAGGTTCACAAGTAATCATAACATCTGTTAAAGTCAACACAAGCCGAGTTGTGAGACGACACCTGAACCCCATCTAGTCAGCTATGATGGAATCAACGTCTATGTCATGGCGGTTGAAAAAAGGAAATGAAAAAATAAAAAAATAATAATAATAAAATAAAAATACAAGCTCAAAGTAAGATGGACGTGGTGAAAACCCGAAAGGGTGCTACGGGTAAAAACAACAAGTTTGTGCGGACCGGGTGAAAATCCGAAGGGGCATTTGGGATAAGAGAGCTAAACCCATGGACGTGGTGAAAACCTGAAAGAGCGCCACGGGTAAAAAAGGAGGTAAATAAAAAGAAAAAAAAAAAGAGAGAAGAAGAAAGAAAAGAAAAAGGAAAAGAAAAGAGGGGTTGGAATGATTGATTAAATGTTTAAGGAGCCCTCTTGGTTACTCTCCCTGATCCATTTTTAGGGGCTGCTCATGCTAGTTTGATTCGGGTCCTGACCAGAAATGTCTTTGTGAAACCGCACCGCCAAACATATGGCCCGAGGCAAGGGGAAAGGTTTGACTCAATCCAAAGGGATCAATGTTCCAGCCTCGACAAAAACCGGAAACCCACCCAGGTCTGACTTCAAAGAAAGGGTTCGACCATGCTCAAAGGTGGACCCAGGGTTTCCCAAAGTTTCACCCAGTGATTAAGGCACCAAAATAAAAATAAAAATGCACAAAATAAAACCAAAAGGCCAATAGATCTATATAGATGAATGTAATAAACTGCCTTTTGCACCACTTACACCACGTCCCAAAAAAAATAGTCGGTATGATGACTAACGTGTTTTCCTTTTTACAAGTATAAACAAAAAAAAACTAAAACATAAAGAAAATATGTATACCAAAAAAACATGTGTGTATCTGTAAAGGGGTTTTTTACGCCCCTTTTCTGTATATCTGATCTGTGCAAAAAGTTCTGTGTGCAGGAAGGAGGTAGCGACGCAGCTCGTGCTTCAAAGCGCTAATCTCAGCATGAAAGTCATCCTCCCGGATATTTCGTTTAGTCAGCCAACAACCATGCAAGCTCTTGAACCTCTTCTGAGAAGAATCAGCGGCTCCAAAAGTGACGCTCAGTGATCCCTTCAAAGGGAGGACCTCACTCTCTGCTGTTTTTGCTCTAACCTTTTCATATGCCAAAAGTTCTTGTAGGACCCTCTTCTCATCCACCAGTAACTCGATGCGGGCTCGGAGTGCCGTCTCTTTCTTTGGCCAGGGGCCTCCAGTGTCAATAATCTCTGACAAATCTGGACCATCGGCAGCAGGCCGCTCAGTCAACAGCCAGGCTTCGTACTCAGGAGAAGTCCAAACCGAGTCTCCCTGCTCAATATCACACATCAGCGTTAATTGACACGTCTCCCAAAGAGCAATAATCTGATCTATGTCCCCAGAGGACCCCCCTAGAAAAGATCAAATCACATAAAGGGGGTCTAGCCTCACAAGGCACCTGTTGAGGACTGCCGAATTGATGCAACACTCGGAATGGGAAGTAAAAGGTGCTACCCATCAATCCTAGGAGGGTGATGCCCTCGTGATCTCTACGACGAATTATCGGGAAGGTCCGGTCCAACCAAGGAAGCCTCCATGTCAGCTTAGCATCGACCAACCAAAGTTTCAGAGCTGACGCACTGCCCTGGGGAAGCAAGTGGCATCTACCCAGAAAACATTGGGCCGCCTCGCCTCGGGCAATATAAAAGCGGGGCACGGGCTCCAAAACAGTAAAATGCTCACCCAACCAGACCTGAAGCAACAAGGGGCATCCCTGAAGGCCCTCCACCTTACCCGAAGCAAAGGAATCAAGGCATCGGTACAGCTCGGCAAGCACCAAATGCATCATGGACCAGCCCGCCTCCAGCTCCGTCAAAATATCACAAACTGCCAATGAGAAGCTCTCTCCCCAGGTGAAGAAGAGGATTTCAGAGATGAGACCGAGTGCTAGAGCTTTTACATTAAAAACATTCCTAACCGGCAATTTCCATAGGCTTTCGTCACCAAAAAGTTCTTTGAGAAATTTCAACGGACACCTTGTGGGCCCCCCGATGAGGCTTTTCTCGTATTCGGATTTCTTCAAACCGAGAGTAAGGTGAACGGATTTGGAATAGTCCGGCCGAGGCGTAACTCTTGCAAGGCCCCTGTGAAGCTTCAAGCCAGACAGATTGGATAGGCCCTCAAGGGTTGGGGTTAGATCTCGCTTCCCAAAACGAAATACATGGAAGTTCACATCCCAAAATGAAGCGACGACATGAAGAAGTTCCCACCGAAGAGGAACCTCTAGGAAGGAAGGAAGGCTAGATAGCCCAAGGCACTCTAAGTCGGCGAGCTCACTCTCATTCAAGCCCCCAAACCAGGCCGCTAAAAATTTGGGTCCCAAGCCCAACAAAGGGGGTAAATTGGCTCCGAGCCCTCCACGTAAGGGAGGACTAGAAAGCGGGTCCATGAACATACAGGGATCTTTTGGGAGGATAAAAATCAATGTATGATGATGGACCCGCCTTGAAAAAAAAAAGAGAGAGCAAAAAGAACCAGTCAAAGAGGCCAAGTAAAAAAGAATTGATTTTTTGGACCAACTCGGGTATATAAGGACCCACAGGTTAAACTTGGCGCAACTAATAGTTGCGCCAGTGCATTTTTGGCCCTCATTTTGCCTGGTGCAACTATTAGTTGCGCCAGTACAAATTCCCTGAGATTTTGACCTGGCGCAACTAATAGTTACGCCACACTCCCGGCCCCCCCTCTTCAGCCATTTCAGGACCTAGCTGGGAGATTTGCACCCCTTTTGTTTATTTCACACACCCTAGTCATTTAACAACTGGGCCTTTGTTTTGTTTATGTGCAAGACTGATCCTACATCAAGGTATGCAACCCAAGGGGTCACTTTCTGAGAGCATTTTTGGGCAAACACATCCTACAGAGAAACGAATCTGATACTAATAAAATAAAAGCATAAAATCAAAGCGGAACTATCTTCCAAAAATAATAATAATAATTCGTTTCCAGAGTATCACATCAACCATCCCTCAAATTGTTTAAACAAATCCAAATTCCAAAAGTACTGAGTCTTTTAAAAAAAAAACTAAAGGCCTATCCTTGGTTTGCACCCTTTGACTTCTTGTGGCGGCGAGAATAACTTTGAAAAGTCCGCATGTCCCCCACCCTAGACCACGCCTGCGAGTTCCTACTGAGTAAGGAGCGCGACTCCTTAGCACGAGCACGCAGCAAGGCACAAACCAAGGTCAGGAGTCAGGATCAATTAAGGGGAAAATGATGACAAGGAAAATAAAGAGGAAAAGAAAAGCAAGGTACTCACCGTCTCTACCTCCCTAAGCTCCGCCAGGTGGCGATGATATGCCACGTATTGCATGGCCGAGTTGAAGTCCTACGTTCAGAACGATACAATATCAGTTGTCAGGACAATCCTAAAGCATGTGTAGAAGGAAACCGAAATGGAGGGAGATTGGGTCATCAGAATACTTACCCTTGGGACCACCTTAGGAGGGGGAACGCAGGCCGCTTCGGCAGAGAGTCGTGCCTGTCGATCTATATCAGTGCAGAGGCTCGAGAGGAAGCTATCGTCGAGGCGCCGGAAGGTCCCATAGACTACGGACGGATGACCACCAGGGATACCAACGAGAGAGGTCCCCGACGGACCAGCACCCGACGAGCCTTCACCCGAGGGACCAGTACCAGAGGGGGCAACACCAGAGGGATCCACCCCCGACATATCAGCGGCACTGGGTTCGCCTTCGCCATCTGAATCATCTCCTAGGGCAAACTGTGAACAAAATAGAGATTCATTTAGATGGGACAAAAACCGAATAAAAGCAGAAAATGAACTAATCCAAGCCAAGACAAATTACCTGACCGAGCGGGCCACCAAATGCCAGAAAATTGGCTCTAGGAACAAAGCGCGGCAAGATGAATCGATGAGGCAGGCACTCATACCAGAGATGATAGTCCCCAGGCACGTGAAGAGCATGGATAGGGAGCCCATTGTTGAAGAAAGCCGCTGTGAGCTCCTCGATACTACCAGCAGGATACTAGACATCCGCTGGGGGGTCCATGGGTATGGCATAATGGCCCTGAAATTGGTGTACCTCTCACTCTCCCAGATAATAAAATCTAGCCCATGCTCCATAGAAGAACACGACGCGATGATTGTTGAATAAACTGGAGGCACCCACAGCTGCTCGGTCCCAGAAGGGGGATGCCAGGTACGGATCGGGGAGGATCTACTCAAGTCGAAAAAGAGAGAAATCAAGCAAGCAACACCTCAGTCAAAGGAAATTTCCAAGGTAGAAGTAAACAAAGGTTGAAGAGTTGTTACCTGCTCGGGGACCATCAAATCAAGTTGGGACCTTAAGCCCATTTCCAGGTGCTTTAGGCCCATGTCACGGCGTCGGGCCTGATGCCAGTTGCTGAGCAGAGGATAGGTGAGCGCCTCCGAGTGAAGGAGCGAGCGCCAGGGGTGGAAGTGGTGGTATCCCCATACCTAAAAAAAAAGAGACATCACATAGGAGCAGATCAATAGCACATATAAGGTCATGCAGCAAAAAAGTTGACAAAGGCAAAGGGATGCGGAATTACCTCCAGGGCGGCCCAAAAACCCATGGCAGACTTCGAATTCCCGGTCGTAACCCGAGATAAATTGTACATCAACCACGCATACCCTACCCCTCCCGATCGTGCACAGGGGCGTCATATAATTGTCCATCACGCTCAACAAGGCTGCCAGTCATTTACCACGAATTTGTAAAAAGGGTCTTGCCCAGCAGGAGTAAGAGGGTGATGCGAGCTAGGACAATCACCCGCTCTGGCGTAATATAGAGCACCCTATCTGGCTGACCCAAGTCCACCAACTCATCAGGTGAAAAGAGGGAGGTCAGCTAAGACATCTTGACCTCTATGCCATGGGTCTGCCTACGAGGAGGATAGGCCCCAATCGGTCGAGTAATGTCCTCCCGGCTTGATACTGCTAGATCGGATATCGGTATCCCCCCTACCCTGAAACCGGTGATCATGGCCCAATAGACGGGCGTCAACATCATCTTGGCGTACGACATATGGAATGTCATGGTCTCAGGACGAAGCCTCTCGATCAGGGCCTTCAAATAGGCAGCATCGGCCCTAATGGCGGGACTGGACAAGAACTCCCCAAAGCCCACCTGCTCAAACAAGACCTTCACCACGGGGGGGACGTAGAGGTAGAACTCGTGAAAGTCGAGCCACCCCCTGCGGAATACAATATTAGGCAGCTTCTGCACCCAAAGGAAATGCGCATCAGATCAAAGAGGCAAAGCAAAAAAAAGTGCATAATGGAAATAAATTGAACCTCTCTTTTACTTTACCCGCTATCCCAAGTTTGAAATATGGGTGTGCTGCTGGTGAAGGAGGCCGACACGAGCAGCCTCGCCCTGCATCTCAAGCCACAGGCCCGCTTTTCGTTCCACCTGATCGATTTTAAATGTAACCCTTGCAAGTGCACAAGATCTATTGCAGTATGGCAAGAACAAAGGTGTCGAACCCACAGGGAAATCTTGAATTTTAATTAATTCTTTCAGAGATTTAAAAACATCCCTAAGGAAGTACCAAAGGGCAGATTCAATTTTACCAAAATTTATCACACTTTTTCTAAATGCAGAAAAATAAATTAATCTAAACAACTAATTTACCGATGAATATAAAATAATAATTAAATGAGATCAAGGAATATGCTACCCCAGATTTGTACCCCTTTTCTACCATTAAAACCTACAGTTTCATTAAAGCATCATTCACACCATCATTCAGCTATAGAGATGATTCGTAATAAAATATGATCATCAATCCGGCATACCCTATCTAAAAACTATGACTCAGCCTATCATTGCGGTATGAGTCATGTAAGAAGCATAGCGTATCTCATGATGTTTAGATCACAACAGTAAAAACATAATCGCTCTGCAGCCTAGATCAGTCTGCAGGTCCAGATCTAGCGATTATAACCGTTGATACGCGCAATCAACGGTCATAACAAGCATTCAATATATTTTCAATAACACAAACTTTTAGAAAAACGATTCCATGATGACAATAAATCGACTATGGTATTAATCATAAATAAGGGTACTTATCTGGGGATCGCATCTTCCCCGATCTATTGATTTAGCCGCTCATCTTTGGTGTATGATCTCCGTGTTCATTGAAAGTCATTCCTCTTTTTATTTCTTCCAAAGATCTTTGTTTACAATGCCTTTTCCTAAATACAATCTATGCTTTCATTAACGTAAAGGAAAAATAATGTAAATCCTAGGTACAATTTACCCAGATGGAACCCTAGAAGAAGGAGAAAGAAGAACTCTTGAAAAGATGCCAAGAGGAGCCTAAAACCAAAAATAATAATAATGAATAATAATCCTCTAAAAAATTCTCTCTAAAAACTCTAAAAAAGAAAAGCCAAAAAAACCTCTCTAGTTCCTATCTCTAATTCCTCTCTCTAATTCCTATCTCTAATTGCTATCTCTAATTCCTCATTTCCGAAGTGTTTGATCCGCTTTAAATAGAGCCGAAGTTTCCCAGCCACAGAGGTGTTCCAACTCGAAAATTTAGGATCGATTAATCGACCCAATAGGGTCGATGCATCGACCTTAAATTTTCGTGAATTCCCGCCGAACTTTGCATCAGATACTGCTTTGGTATTTTGGCCATAACTATCTGTCCCGAACTTGGATTGAAGCGATTCATGATTCGTTGGAAAGCTGACAGAAAGATCTACAACTTTTATGTTTTAACAATTTCATAATTAGGCCATCTTGAATATCCAAATTGAGCTACAAGTCGCACCAAGTTCTCAATGACCCAAAGTTATAGTGTTTTGACATTATTTTCAGAATTCTTGGGCTGTTTTCTGCACTTGGCTTGTATTTACCTGAAACACTTCAAATCTAATAATTCTTATCAGATAGCCTTCATCGGATAGCTAAATATAGGTATCTAGGGGTGAAATATCATCATATTTCACTACTCATCACACCCCCAAACCTACACTTTGGTAGTCCTCGAGCAAAGCAAACTAAAGAAAATAAATGCCACTTTCGTAGGGAACACGATTGCACTTAGCGTGTGCAACAAGCCTTTAAACCCCTAGGTGATCCCTAGTGGAGGAGTTGTGTCTCCTGAGGATTTACAGTGAAGTTACCCACAAACTTCAATACATTTTTTTTAAACCATCAATAAAATTGAGTTTTCAAAATATTATTTTGATAGCATATATACCATTCAAAACTCAAAATCATTGCTCAATTCAACTTGCGAATTCTCAATTTTAAATAACAATGTTATACTAATCATACTAATATCCATTCAAATTAGTCTAATGCTCAAATCGTTAGATAACTCATCCATTCATGCTTAAACGGGAAGTGTGTACATAACCAAACCAAAATTCATTCATCTCAGAACTAGTTCAAACGGAAAACCGTCGGACCTGTTGTTTAGACTCAATCCTCACTTTAGGTATACTCTTGAAATAAAATCACTCCGATGATGGGTAAGTTTTCGCACACATGTGAGAGATCAACACAAACCAAATAAAAAGGTCTCACATGATAAATGAAACACGATGCAATCAATGAACAAAAATAAATCTCATAAGAAGATACTTGTATATCCTAAGCATATCATATCAAGTGTCATAAGTATCACATATTCACTCTCCACAAGGCAGTTACCAATGCAAGATCATATCATGAAGGTCTTTTTATAGGGTTGTAATGGGGCTCAGGAAAGGGTAAGAAAGAAAGGGAAGTTGGGATTCAAAATTTCTGAGAAATCGGAAAGGAAACACCTTTTTTATTTTTCTATTTCTCTTATTTCTCTTTTCTAATCTTTCACTATTTTTCTCAATATTTTTTTCAACTTTCTTTTTCTTTTGAATTTCCTTTTCTTGAAGCACCTCATATTTTTCATTATATTTTCCACAATTTTCTTTTTCTTTTTCTCCCCCCTTTTTCTTTTATATTTTTGCCATACACTCTCAGTAAACACCACAACTCAGTATCTCTCCACTTACTCTCTTTTCGTTCATTTTCATCCCTCGTTCCTAATTTCTCAGAAATAAGAAGGGTAAAGCTGAATTTTTATAAATGGTGAAGGGTTAAAAGTTAACGTGGCTTATCAAAGAATGTATAAAGGTAAATTTTTCAATAGGCTCAAAGGGGTACTAGAAGGATAAATTTATATGAGGTGGGGCATTTAAGCACAAACGAGCCAAAGATGGCCTTCAATCATTTCCTTAAAAGATGGTAACCTTGCCTATTTGTCTTGAGTAGTTATACAGTACGTTCTAACACAATAATATGAATTTGATATTATACAAAGTCACAAGTCAAAATAAAATGTATGAGATTATTCAAAATAATTCGTATTCAAAGAAAACTCTGAGTTTATGTATTCACTCATCAATGACGGGAAATTAGCTCTAAAGCTTATCGGGTTTAGTCTCCACTAAGAACCTAAGATTCACCGTTCAAAACAGTTCATCGATTTCTGAGTCTTAGCTTGGTATAAGTGTAAAAATTCTAAGCATGAATATCAAAATTACCCACAAAATATCACATTAAGCTTCATTATCCTAGATACAAGCATTCAAAATCTGACATCGATATTATCAAAATTAAATTCACATGCATCATCAACTAACGTTTGAAAACTATCGAAAAATAATTCATGTATGATGGTTCAAAATTTTATTTTATTTATTTTTTTATTTTTTTTTATTTTGTTTTATATGAAGAAAAATAAGAAAGTGACGCAAGATAGAGAATCTTTTTTATATGAAGAAAAAGAAGAAAGTGACGCAAGATATAGAATCTTTTTTATATGAAGAAAAATAAGAAAGTGACGCAAGATAGAGAATCATACCCCCAAACCTAAAAATGACAATGTCCTCATTGATTGAAATAAGTAGCACACCCCCATACCTGTTGAAAAGTATCTCAACACAAAGATCAGGTGCAGAGAATATGTGCATCAAATTAAAACATGACCAAAAATAGATTGAAGGTAATGCGGCTACACTAATTTGGAAATTAAAAACAACTTAAACTAAACTAAAAACTAATATTCTAAAACTAAACATACGAAAAGAGAAATCCTAAATCCTAAACTAAACCTGAGTCCAATTCCTTTAATCTGGGTCACTGAGGTGCATCGCCTCAATTCCTAACTGGGTCATCGGCTCAAACATTGGTTTAAGACGTTGCCCATTGACTTTGAAGACTTGATTATCCTTGAGACTACGGATCTCAATCGCACCATGCACACTAATGGAAACAACTTGAAACGGGCCTTCCCATCTAGATTTCAGTTTTCCCGAGTGGAGCTTAAGTCTGGAGTTGAACAGCCAAACCTTTTGTCCAATGTGGAACTCTTTCCGAGAAATGGCCTCATCATGTAGCTTTTTATACCTTTCTTTGTACATCTTTGAGTTTTCATACCCATCATAGCGTAGCTCTTCCAATTCACTTAGCTGTAGCCTTCGATTTGATCCTGCTGCTTGCATATCGAAATTTAATCTTTTGATGGCCCAAAATGCTTTATGCTCCAATTCAACAGGAAGATGGCATGCTTTCCCGTAGACAATTCTGAATGGAGACATTCTAATTGGTGTCTTGAAGGCGGTACGATAGACCCACAGAGCATCAGAGAGCCGGTTTGACCAGTCTCTTCTATCCGATCGTACCGTCTTTTCTAAAATTCGTTTAATCTCTCGGTTCGACACTTCCACCTGACCACTAGTTTGCGGGTCATACGGCGTTGTAACCTTGTGGGTGACGCCGTATTTCTTCATTAAAGTAGCAAAATGGCGGTTGCAGAAGTGCGAACCGCTATCACTAATGATCGCCCGTGTAAACCCAAATCTATTAAAGACATTTTCCTTCATAAATTTGACCACCACTTTGTGGTCATTTGAACGGGTTGCCACAGCTTCAATCCATTTGGAAACGTAGTCAACAGCTGTAAGAATGTATGAATACCCAAAAGATGGGGGAAAAGGACCCATGAAGTCAATCCCCCAAACATCAAAAATTTCAACAATCAAAATCGGGTTAAGGGGCATCATATTCCGTTTTGAAATATTTCCAAGCTGCTGACATCTTTGGCATTCTTTACAAAATTGAGCAGCGTCACGAAAGATGGAGGGCCAGTAGAATCCGCTTTGAAGAATTTTCTGTGCAGTCTTCTGTCCTCCAAAATGGCCTCCACAGGCTCCAGCATGGCAGAAATCGAGAACGCTTAGTTGCTCTTTTGCTGGTACACATCTCCTGATGATTTGATCTGAACAGATCTTGAACAAATGTGGTTCATCCCAAAAATAGTATTTGATCTGGGAGAAAAAGTGGTTCTTATCATTCTTTCCCCATTCAGTAGGGATTTTACCCGTGACCAAATAATTCACGATATTGACAAACCAAGGAACTTTCGTAGCGGTCGCGTCAATTGCCATTAATTTCTCATCCGGAAAAGTGTCCCAGATAGGTTCAGGTGTAACCAATTCTTCAAGCAAAATGCGAGACAAGTGATCAGCCACAACATTTTTGACTCCCTTTTTATCCTTGATTTCGAAATTAAACTCTTGAAGTAGCAGAATCCAGCAGATCAATCGTGGTTTGGCATCCTTCTTTGCCAACAAATATTTCAATGCAGAGTGGTCTGAAAAGACCACTATTTTTTATCCAAGCAGATAAGAACAAAATTTATCCAGAGCATACACCACAACTAATAGTTAAGTTATTATGCATCGATCAACGTCTTCGACATAATAAATTACGTGAGGTAATTTGTTCACCCTTTGCCCTAAAACGTGTAATCGGATGCATCACACATGAGTTGAATGGGAGAGAATAATCCGGTGGTTGGATTATTGGTGCGATTGATAAGAGTTCACGCATGACTTGAAATGATTTCATGCAATGCTCATCAAATTCAAAAGGACATCTTTACCAAGCAAGGTACATAAAGGTTTAGTCACCTTCTTTGAAATCCTTAATGGATCGCCTTTATAAAATCCAAAGATGCCCCAAAAATGATCGAATTTGGCGAACACTCTTTGGTGGGGGCAAATTGGCAATTAGGTCGACTTTGGCCTTATCCACTTCAATTCCTTTCTTGGAAACAATATGCCCCAGAACAATTCCTTGTTGAACCATGAAATGGCTCTTCTCCCAGCTAAGAACAAGTTTAGAATCCACACAACGTTGTAAAACTTGTGCGAGGTGATTCAAACAAGAACCAAATGTTTTCCCAAAAATCGAGAAGTCGTTCATGAACACCTCGATGAACTTGTCAATCATATCCGAAAATATGGCCAACATACATCGTTGGAAAGTAGCAGGTGCATTACATAAGTCGAACGGCATCCTTCGATATGCAAAAGTACCGTACGGGCATGTGAATGTCATTTTCTCTTGATCAGGTGGAAAAACAGGCACTTGATTGTATCCCGAATAACCATTAAGAAAGCAATAAAACTCTTGCCCTGCTAACTTCTCGAGGATTTGGTCGATGAACGGAAGGGGAAAATGATCCTTTCTGGTAGCTGTGTTTAATTTTCTATAATCAATGCAGACACGCCACCCAGTAGTTTCACGAGTAGGCAACAATTCTCCTTTCGCAGTTTCTTTCACAGTGATTCCAGACTTTTTTGGGACAATTTGTACTGGACTAACCCATTCACTATTAGAAATCGGATAGATGATTCCAGCATCGAGTAATTTAATGATTTCCTTTAAAACGATTTCTTGCATGTTCGAATTAAGTCGCCTCTGCGGTTCTCTCGATGGTTTACTCTCATCTTTCAGATGTATTTTGTGCATACATACTGATGGGTAAATCCCTTTTAAATCAGCTAGAGTCCATCCGATAGCCTGCTTGTGATCTAGAAGCACTTTCAACAGGTCATGCTCTTGTTCTTCAGACAACGTGGATAAAATTATCACCGGAAACATTTCTCGTGGCCCTAGAAAAGCGTATTTGAGCACTGTTTCAATTCCACAGTTGGTGGCTCCGCAATGGATGGAGTCGGTTCAGCTTTTACTTCAATGGGTAACGGTTCTATCTTAGTCACAACTTCACATAAGTTATCATATGGACATGATAAACTCAACCTCGTCTCTTCGAACTGCTTCCTTTCAGATCCTTTTTCTTCATAGATGGCCAACAAAGCGGTTTCAAATTCTTCTTTGGTGAGCATTGATGGTAATGCTTCATCCACCACTTCGTCCATCTGATCGATGTAAAAACATTCGACCTCATCCTCGTTAGGGAAATGGTTCATCGCATGAAATATGTTCAATTTGACCTTCATGTTCCCAAAAGACACGTCCATGACTCCCATTCGACAATTAATGCAAGCGTTTGCAGTGGCGAGAAACGGATGTCCAAGGATGATGGGGACTTGATTAATTGATTTAACAGGTGGTTCCATGTTTAAAACAACAAAGTCCACTGGAAAGAAAAACTTGTCTATTCCAACCAAAACATCCTCGATAATTCCCCTAGGTCTTCTTTCTGACCTATCAGCCAGTTGTAGTGTGACCGTCGTGGGTTGCAATTCACCCAATCCGAGTTTCTCGTATATTGAGTATGGGATTAGATTCACACTTGCTCCCAAATCCAATAGCGCTTTTACAATTGGTTGCCCGCCAATGACACATGGAACAGTTGGAACTCCAGGGTCTTTCAGTTTCCGTGGGGTTTCCAATTGTAATATTGAACTGACTTGATTAGTCAGGAACACTTGCTTGGAAATATGAGTACGCGCCTTTCGCTTACGAGTGCATAAATCTTTAAAAAATTTTGCATACTCAGGCACTTGTTTGATTGTTTCAAGCAATGGAAGATTTATATTTACTTGCTTGAATGTTTCAAAAATTTCTTCCATTTTTGCTGGTCCCTTTCCCATTCTAGATGGAGGAGTTAGGCATTTAGGGAATGGTGCCCTTGGGACATAAGGTGCAGGTTCCATTTTTTATTCTTGTTCATGTCCTAGTTGGACAGTTGAGGGAGACTCATCCTCGATTACTTTTTCTTTTCCCTTTTCTCTTCTTTGCTCTTTCTCTTTCTCTGTTCTTTTCTCTGATTTGTTTTCTTTTCTTTTGCTGCTTCTCTTGATCCTCTTTTTCCTGATCAGATTCCACAGGCATTTCCACTTGATTATCAACTTCTCTTCCACTTCAAAGACCGTAATGTTTCAACTGTTGACTATTCGATGGTCCTGCATCAGGTGGTGCTTGACCTCGAGGATTGTTGACGGGTTGGCTAGGGAGCCTACCTTCCTCTCATTGACTCAGCTGATTTGTCAGTTGACTGAATTGATCTATCATCATCTGTTGGAAAGCATGCATGCTTCGCATCACCTTTTCCTCCAAATCAGAATCTCTAGAAACGGTAGCCTGAGGTTGATTAAAATTCTGATTTTTTTGGTAATCGAAATTCGGATGGTAATAAGGAGGGTTCTGCTGGAAATTAGAATTCTGCTGGGTAGTGGAATTCTGTTGTGGGCGGAAATTTTGTTGTCCACCCATTGTGTTGGCTCTGTACTGCTGGTTTACCTGACCAGTTTGGTTCGAACCACCCCATCCTAAGTTGGGGTGATTTTTCCATTCCGGACTATAGGTATTGGAGTATATGTTGCCGTTGATAAGAATGAGTCAGATTCACCTGCTCTTGAGGAGTAGGTTCATCAGGGAATAATGACAAGGTAGTGGGGCACTCATTAGCCATGTGACCTGGGTGGTCACAAATTGAACACACAGTGGGAGTGACAGGAGCTTTAGCTTGGTCGATAATGATAACAACATATTCATTTGCTTTGACAACATATCAACCTTTGTCGATAGATCAGAGGTATTATTTTTGACATTATACAATCCTTCTCTTGTCAACACATGAGATTTAGATGCCAAATCCAAGTTAGTTCGCCCCAGTGTTTCACTTTGTATCGAAGTTTGGTATAACTTCTCAAACAATGCCCACAATTCATCAGCTTCTTTTGTGGCACATGATCCACCACACGATGCATCAACCATGCGTCTCTCTTCAGGAATCAGTCCATTATAAAAACTTTGGACCTATTGCCACCTTGGAACTTGATGATTTGGACAACTCTTAATCAATTCCTTAAAACGTTCCCAACATTCATGGAATGTTTCAGTAGGTTGTTGGGAAAAGAATTGAATCTTCTGACGCAACTCAATGGCTTTGGTCATGGGAAAATATTTTTTAAGAAACTGACGGTGTAGCTCTGCCCAACTCTGAATAGATTGCGGTTCTAAGGAATAAAACCACGTTTTTGCCTTGTCCCTTAAAGAGAAAGGAAAGAGTCGGAGTTTAGCTATCTCATCAGTGACATTGTGGACTCTAAACATTTTGCATACCCCAGTGAATTCATTTAGATGAACGTGCGGATTTTCATTTGCTAACCCATGGAAAATTGGTAGCATTTGGATCATCGCTGATTTGAATTCATAGTGGTTTCCTGGAATGGGATCATGAATTATACATTCCTGATCCTCGTAAAAACCAGGATCATTATAATATTCGAGTGTTCTAGGGCCCTCATTGTAATTGTTATTCCCATTATTTCCATTATTTCCATTATTGCCATTATTGATATTCTGGTTGTTCCCATTCATTTCTTGCCTTTGATCAGGCATGGTATCAGTATGATGATACTGATTCCTTTGAATTCTATGATTCTCTCTACAAGATCGTTCGATCTCAAGATTAAATGGTAGCAGATGTGGGTGATGAGAACGAGTAAAGCTCATACACCACGCTCACAAACAGGGATTGAAGAATCCAAAACACATCCACAAAATAGGCTCAATCAATTGCAGCAAAGATCTCAATCGATTGACAGAAGCACACTTAAAATTTCACAGAAATGACTTTATCAGTCAATCGATTGAAGAACTGTTCTCAATCGATTGAGGTTCAAAGGTCAAAGCAAGTTAACACAGGAATTTCAGCTGAAATGGCAAGCACAGAATTTTTGTCAATCGATTGACAGAGGAATGTCAATCGATTGAAAGAAAAGCAAAGATCACGACAGAGAATATTTCAGTCTCAATCGATTGAACCTGAAGCTTCAATCGATTGAGCTCTAATATGAACAGTGGCCAAAATAAGAAGAAAAGAAAAGCAAAACAAGATAAATTTTTTTTAAATATATATATATATATATATATATATATTTTTAAATCCGAATTTCAAAAATTAAAATAAAAAAAATTAAATTTTAAACCTAATGGCAATCCTACAAAATCTTATCTAAAAGAGAAAAATAAGGGAAAGAATAAAAGATTCCTAAATTTTCTAAGGAAGGTATCCTAAAAATCTATACTTCCTAAAAAGACTCCTACAAAATCTAAAATAAAAAGCCTAACAATCTCAACCTCCTAAAAGACTCCTAAAAAAATACTTACCTAAGAGAGAAAAATAAGGGCAAAAAGATTCTGCAAAGCAAAAATCCAAAAATGGATTTTTTTTTTTTTTTTTTTAATTCGAATTTCAAAAATTAAAATTTTAAATCTAAGGGCAATCCTAAGAATCTTATCTAAAAGAGAAAAATAAGGGAAAGAATAAAAGATTCTTAAATTTCCTAAAGAAGGTATCCTAAAAATTTTAACTTCCTAAAAGACTCCTACAAAATCTAAAATAAGAAGCCTAAAAATTTCAACTTCCTAAAAGACTCCTACAAAATCTAAAATAAAAAGCCTAAAAATCTCAACTTCGTAAAAGACTCCTAAAAAAAAATACTTACATAAGAGAGAAAAATAAGGGACAAAATTTTTTTCTTTTTTTTTTTTTTTTTTTTAATCAAAACACAAAAATCCCTAACCGAATTAATCAAAATTTCGCCGATTTCTCCGGCAGCGGCGCCAAAAACTTGATCGATTTTAAATGTAACCCTTGCAAGTGCACAAGATCTATTGCAGTATGGCAAGAACAAAGATGTCGAACCCACAGGGAAATCATGAATTTTAATTAATTCTTTCAGAGATTTAAAAACGTCCCTAAGGAAGTACCAAAGGGCAGATTCAATTTTACCAAAATTTATCACACTTTTCCTAAATGCAGAAAAATAAATTAATCTAAACAACTAATTACCGATGAATCTAAAATAATAATTAAATGAGATCAAGGAATATGCTACCCCAGATTTGTATCCCTTTTCTACCATTAAAACCCACAGTTTCATTAAAGCATCATTCACACCATCATTCAGCTATAGAGATGATTCATAATAAAATATGATCATCAATCCGGCATACCCTATCTAAAAACTATGACTCAGCCTATCATTGCGGTATGAATCATGTAAGAAGCATAGCGTATCTCATGATGTTTAGATCACAACAGTAAAAACATAATCGCTCTGCAGCCTAGATCAGTCTGCAGGTCCAGATCTAGCGATTATAACCGTTGATACGCGCAATCAACGGTCATAACAAGCATTCAATATATTTTTAATAACACAAACTTTTAGCAAAACGATTCCATGATGACAATAAATCGACTATGG
Source organism: Chloranthus sessilifolius (assembly GCA_021018995.1). Lineage (NCBI taxonomy): Eukaryota > Viridiplantae > Streptophyta > Magnoliopsida > Chloranthales > Chloranthaceae > Chloranthus > Chloranthus sessilifolius. The sequence continues at coordinate 48,674,944 of CM037584.1, read as the reverse complement.
TATTAATCATAAATAAGGGTACTTATCTGGGGATCGCATCTTCCCCGATCTACTGATTTAGCGGCTCATCTTTGGTGTATGATCTCCTTGTTCATTCAAAGCCATTCCTCTTTTTATTTCTTTCAAAGATCTTTGTTTACAATATATTTTCCTAAATACAATCTATGCTTTCATTAACGTAAAGGAAAAATAATGCAAATCCTAGGTACAATCTACCCAGATGGAACCCTAGAAGAAGGAGAAAGAAGAACTCTTGAAAAGATGCCAAGAGGAGCCTAAAATCAAAAATAATAATAATGAATAATAATCCTCTAAAAAATTCTCTCCAAAAACTCTAAAAAAGAAAAGCCAAAAAAACCTCTCTAATTCCTATCTCTAATTCCTCTCTCTAATTCCTATCTCTAATTCCTCATTTCCGAAGTGTTTGATCCGCTTTAAATAGAGCCGAAGTTTTTCAGTCACAGAGGTGTTCCAACTTGAAAATTTAGGGTCGATTAATCGACCTTAAAAGTTCGTGAATTCTCGCCGAACTTTGCATCAGACACTGCTTTGGTATTTTGGCCATAACTTTCTATCTCGAACTCGGATTGAGACGATTCTTGGATCCGTTGGAAAGCTGACAGAAAGATATACAACTTTTGTGTTTTGACAATTTCATAATTCGGCCATCTTGAATGTCCAAATTGAGCTACAAGTCGTACCAAGTTCTCGATGACCCAAAGTTACAGTGTTTTGACATTATTTTCAGAATTCTTGGGCTGTTTTCTGCACTTGGCTTGTATTTACCTGAAACACTTCAAATCTAATAATTCTTATCAGATAGCCTTCATCGGATAGATAAATATAGGTATCTAGGGGTAAAATATCATCATATTTCACTACTCATCACCACCCAGACAAATTCCTCCCTCCTGCGGGCCATATACGATCTCGGGCCCCTCCTCGGGAATGTGCTTATTACCGCCTAACATACTGGGGCAACAAAAGGCAATCACATCTGGTCAAGTACAAAGATACACGTGTAACGAGTTCTTTCAAAAAAAAAAAACAACAAAAAAAACCTTTTACTTTGTCTTTAAAAAAAAACAACAAAAAAAAAACCTTTTACTTTGTCTTTCAAAAAAAAAAACAAAAACAAAAAAAAGCAAAGTTCTTTGTTAGGAAAATTCTTTCAAAACAAAAAAAAGAGAAAAAAAAGGTAAATAAAATCCTTTTCACTTTGGTAGAAAAGTTCTTTCAAAAAAAAAAGAGAAAAAAAATATATAAAATCCTTTTCACTTTGGTAGAAAAGTTCTTTCAACAAAAAAAATCCTTTTCACTTTGGTAGAAAAGTTCTTTCAAAACAAAAAAAAAAAGAGAAAAAAGCAAATAAAATCCATTTCACTTTGTTAGGAAAATTCTTTCAAAACAAAAAAAAGAAGAAAAACAAGTAAAATCCTTTTCACTTTGATAGAAAAGTCCTTTCAAAATACAAAAAGAAAATAAGATCCTTTTCACTTTGTTAGAGAAAAATTCTTTCAAAACAAAAAAGAGAAGAAAAAGCAAATAAAATCATTTTCACTTTGTTAGGGAAATTCTTTCAAAAAAAAAAAAAGAGAAAAAAAAGCAAATAAAATCCTTTTCACTTTGTTAAGAAAACTCTTTCAAAACAAAAAAAAGAAAAAAAGCAAATAAAATCCTTTTCACTTTGATAGAAAAGTCTTTTCAAAACACCAAAGAAAATAAGATCCTTTTCACTTTGTTAGAGAAAAATTCTTTCAAAACAAAAAAGAGAAGAAAAAGCAAATAAAATCCTCTTCACTTTTTTTGGAAAATTCTTTCAAAAGAAAAAGAAGGAAAAAGAAAAAGAGCCTCTTACCTTAAAAATTCTTTCAAAAAAATAAAAGCAAAAAAAAACCGCTTTACTGTGTTTAAAAAGATTTCAAAAAGGAAGAAAAAAAAAAAAAAAAAAAAGTTCCTTTGGTTACAAAGTTCTTAAAGAAGAAAAAAAAAAAAAAAAAAAAAAACCCTTTTACTTCATTTAAACAAATCTTTTCAAAAAAAAAAATCCCTTTTTACTTTGTTTAAAAGTTTAAAAACAAAAACAAAATAAGGTTCCTTCACAAACAAAGAAAAACCTTTTACAAAAAAAATAACAACAAAACAACAACACAAAAATAAAAAAATGTGTAAACAACATAATACAAAAAAAAATTATTCCATATAAAAACCCAAAATATATATATATATGCACCAATAAACCCATAAAACTACAAAAAAAATAATAATAAAGCATTAATCATAAGAAACCATCCACACATCGTCAATAAGCATAAAAATAATAAAAATGAACCATTTCCCATCTAAAAATGCAAGATCATCATCTTATTTACAAAGAAAAGCAAGAGAAACAAAAGGAAATAGGTTTTGATGGTTACCTTTCGAAAGATAATGGGTCTTTGGTCTAGCGTGAGCCGACGATTGATCCACACAAACAAAACGACGGCAATGGAGCGCACGTAGGGACAATGAGAGGGAATCCTAGGAAGAGGCGATTTTCAGTTTCAAAGGAGAAGAAGGGCGGAGAAATTTTCGAAATAAAGTCCCCCCAGCCCGAACTCGGGCTGTTTAAATTCCCCAACCAAGCCTGGCGCAACTAATAGTTGCGCCAAGCTATTTTGAGGCCCCTAGTGACCTGGCGCAACTATTAGTTGCGCCAGGCACTTAGGCCGGGTTTTGGGCATGGTACGGGCCAGATAGGAAGGCTGGTTCCCCACTTCTTCCTTGTTTGTTTTATCGCCCACGGCCGATGCACACACTCCCAAGACGGCATTTCGATCATCCATCGACTCACCGAGGAAGCCGTGCTAAAATAAAGATGGACCGAGGTCAATAAGCAATTCGGTCCTACAAAAAAAAAAAAAATCCCCACAGACAAGCCAAAAAAAAAATCTAAAAAAATCTAAAAAAATCACATAAACTAGTTTGAAAAAATCCCAAAGAATTTCAAATAAAATAATAACTTAAACTAGTTTGAAAAATCCCAAAAATTCACATAACTTCAAAATTCCAAAAAAATCACATAAACTAGTTTGAAAAAATCCCAAAGAATTTCACATAAAATAATTCACTTAAACTAGTTTGAAAAATCCCAAAAATGCACATAACTTCAAAATTCCAAAAAAATCACATAAACTAGTTTAAAAAAATCCCAAAGAATTTCACATAAAATAATAACTTAAACTAGTTTGAAAAATCCCAAAAATTCACATAACTTCAAAATTCCAAAAAAATCATATAAACTAGTTTGAAAAAATCCCAAAGAATTTCACATAAAAAAATAACTTAAACAACTTTGAAAAATCCTAAAAATCCACATAACTTTAAAATTTCAAAAAATCACATAAATTAGTTTGAAAAATACCAAAAAGTTATTACAAAATAATAGTTGGAGATCAAAAATAGAGAATCCCCACAGAAACGCATAAGTACAAGGCGGTAAAATATCAATATTTTATCCGCAATGCAGTTGTGCCATACTAAAGTCCTGAGTCGGAGGTTCGTCTCAGATTTTTGGATCCTACTTTAAGGAAGGAGCAACAGTGTCAGTCCCGGTCAAACAGTCAATGTTTCGATCGAGTCGACTCCACTGCTAAATGTTTGTGATGAGCGCTCTGTTGTAGATTCATATGAACTTAAGTGTCTTAAGCTTCAAATTCTCCGTTGGAAAAGGTCAATCATTGGTTGAAACCAACCTATTAAGAGTGAGATTACATATCAATCAAACTATGTGCAACCATGCATTCGGAAGGGTTCATTTTTCTTTTATTTTCTGCAGGCTTAAAACTTGTATGGGCAGCAGTATCCCTGTAAAGTGTACGTCATGCGTCTGGGTATCCGTATGATGGTCGTTTGTCCCTGTAAATTGTACTCGGGCGGATCCGGGTTAGGGATTCCATCGCCTTTATTGTTACTTATTGCCCCTGATGGGTGCATAATTATGCATAGTTAATTGATGTTTATGATCATTGTCAGCCGAGACCAAGATTAGATGTCCCATCATGGAGACACCCCAATAACTGGTTGGACCTGTGTAGTGGTATTTGAAGCTAGATGCTCTGGGTCATGTGGATCTGGGGCACGTGTTCAAAAATGGCATGCACTCCCAAAAAGTGTTGTAACATCTATCCATTTCGCTCGGGCAGTCATGCTAAATAAACTTCAGGGTCGATGGGTTCGCCCAAAGACCTCGAACCCTGCGTTTAGCAGGGGCACCCACGAACAGTCCGATGAGGCCGCCAAATGCCTCGTGGGATTGGACGCAAAATGTGGAGCCTTGAGTATGTTTACTTTGCTCCTATCTTTGAATGTGAGTCGATCACCCCTCTTACTTACAAAGCCGTTGCATTCAGAATGAATCTCGAACATCAATCACCTTTGAATCATCTCGAGAAGCGGACATTTTTTTCCGACTAACTAGCTTTCGCAACTCGAGAGGCGGACGCTTTTCTCAGCTATTGGGCTTTCGCAACTCGTTCCACCTCGGTTATACCTAGTAATGTCGCTAAGCGCTTGGGAACCGATTACCTCGAGAAACGAATGTTTAGCCTGGAATCCCAGGGCTTTCATTTTCTTATCATATTACTCACCTGATGTTTGAAGTTCGTTTTAAATGCAGCGGACCCGTTAGTAATGCCTTGGGCCTCTTCGGATGCCTCTTTTCTTTGGCATACGATCATTAGTGATCGGATACCAAAGAGGGGCATCTGTAGACACCCAAATTTGGCCCAAGGCCCGATCGAAACACCTTTCGAGAGAGGTGCAATTCTGAGCTTTTGATGGCATGTATGGAACCCTTAGAAATTACCCCAAACCTTTAGAAATCACCCTAGATCCCTTAGGAACCTATCTCGAACCTTTAGAAACCAATCCTGACCCTTAGAACCCCTTCCAAACCCAAACCTAACCTTCTCGGATAATAGATGAGGAGGGGTTCATCGAAACTGACTATGGCCCTCTATGGCGATCGAGTCCCATACCATTGAAGAGTAGAGGTCGTCAGCTTTCCGATAGTCCAAGAATCGCCCCAATCGGAGGTATACATCAAAAGATATGGCAAATCGGGTCCGGAGGATAGGAAGATAAAGTCAAGTAGGCCCCCTTAGGGATTTGGCGCAACTAATAGTTGTGCCAGGCCAATCCCCCCTATTTATAAGCCTGGCGCAACTAATTGTTGCACCAGGCATATGAACAGTGATTGTTAGATTTTGCCCCGAATTTCGTGTTTGGGATTTGACTTGTTAACCACCTTGACCTTTGGGGTATATTTTGCTAGCTTTGTTGCACCCTTTTGAAACCCCTTTAAGTGGCTTAAGGCCTCACCCCATCATCCATCATTGGAGGACCTTTTAACACTCTTCAAGGCTCCAAAAACCCTAGAAAACCTTAGATATTGAGTTACCTAATTCTTAACCTTGTTTAGCCTCTAAACACCCTCCTAATCCACCCATTTCCTATAAATAGAGCCCCCCACCCCTTGGTTTAGGGGTTGAGAATTTTGCTTAAGAGACAAAGAGCTCTAAGTGAGAAGTTCTTCCTCCCTTTGGTGCACTATTTTTACCTAAATTTCAGAATCCAAAAAACCCTCCCCAAGCTTGCTTTTACATCTAAAACCTTTAGCCTAGGTGTGTGTGATCCCCTAGCCTCTCTTCTCCATCTCTTAGCTAGTAAGCCTTAGTGGTTAGAACCCCTTTTTTCATCATTCAAGCCTTTAAAAGCTCCTCAAAGCAAGCCACGCAAGGCTCCTCTACAGTGCTACAAGGACCCGAGGGCTCCGGCTCTCCCTTTCCTCTCCTATCTCTTTTCGGCATTCCCTACCCTCTTATTTGTGCCGTTACGCTGCCGAATGTTCGGTAGGAACGGAGGGGCGCAAATAGGGTTGGAGGCCCATTTGGGCAAGAAGAAGCCATTTTCTTTTCTTTTGTTTCATTTTATTTTTGGCCATAAGTAGAAACCGCATTAAGTGGGTTGATCGGGTGCCTAACACCTTCCTGATCAATAACCGAAACCCCTACCCAAGAGCCTTTGGTGTGGACCGGATTTAGAGCCATATTTTTAGCACTTCGGTGCTCATAAAAATAAACTAGGTATCCCGGGACACCAAAAGCTTCGGGTGGTGACTCTATATTTTTGTTAGAGAGCGCATCGTCGCGATAGGATCGCCTCGATTCCCACGATTGCACAATGGTTTCTTATGAGGTACCCATTTATCCTCACTGTTATAATGCAAGAACAATAAGTAGGGATCTCAACGAGCCCGACCTCACCTGTTCTGCAATGGGTGTTAGAACCAGTTTGTCACGCTCTACTCCAAAATCCGTGTAGATCTCCCTTTGGATATTTGTGTGCCAAGATGGATGAGTTTTACTTTGATTGATCAAGGTTATCAGTCACACATCCTTCACCTGTATATGTATCAATCAAAATACCTTTAAAATATTTTTTAAATAACCTGAAGATATGCTCACAACGAGCTGTCACTGTTGGGATTTCTCAATGCTCAGAGCGTGTTGTGATATATATCATAGCGTGTTGTGAGGTCCACAGCGTGCCGCTATTGTATTCACAATGTGTTGTCACCACAACTCACTGCCACTTGAATCACAGCAAGTTGTGGTTCCTCGAGACAGATCTTCACTTTTGTGGAAAAGGGGTTTTAGGGTTTTTGAGTTTTTTGTGGTCACAACATGTTGTGATTCAAGTGGGAGGGAGGTTTTTTATCTTTTGAGGAGTTTTAGAGTTTTTGATAAAAGACTTTTTGAAAGTGGGAGGGAAGTTAAGCAAGCTAAGAGAGCTTCTTCCTTCTTAAGAGCAATCCCTAAACTCCATTCTCTTCAACCTTTGAAATTCTTTTTGATTTGCAAAATAGTTTTTCATTCAAAGGTTTTCCTCCCATCTTCACTCTTCATCTTATATTGTTTTTACTCAAGAGAGTTGAGTGTGTTTATCCCTAGAGATTAGGGTATGTGATTGATAGCTGTGTGGACTTCAAGGCGGACCGTTGTGCGTTCATCAACTGTAAAGTGAGCATCCAAATCGAAAAGCTATGGAGGCGACCCGCAACGGGGAGGTTTGCATGGGAGTTTGATAGGGCATGTGCATGTGTCGGTATATCATTTGAAACTCTTTGTTATAATCATTTATTTCATAGTGGATTTGGTTTGTGAACTTCGATTCCGTGATTTTTCCCAGTGATTGGGTTTTCACGTATATCTCATGTTGTAGTGTTTGTTGGCATTGTTGTAATCTTTAGATTAAATTAGAATTAATCAAATAGCCGATCAAATTCCGTAGATAAATAGAATTTCATACACTTGTAATTTCTACTAAGTTTCTAAGATTACTTTGAAAACTAGTACAATGATGAAGCCTTCCAAATGTTGTGATGGTAGAATAAAGGATGTTGTTACTTGCTACTATAGGCTGTATGAGTAAAATAGTGTGCTGTTTAGTTTATTCAAGAGGATTCTAAATCGTCAGTTGTTGTAGAGTCAACCTCTTACCTCCAAACAACATAAATTTATTATGATATGTGTATTTTAGAAATGCCTCTGATGGAATTTTTTGTTTCCATAATTAGAAATTAGCATTAACAAGCCAGTACATTTTTAATTTGAATTAGAAATACACATGCATGCAAGAACCACACAATTGAATACTTACAGTCAGAGATGCACCTGTACTCGAATCACTCAATTACTAGCACAGAGATCCACACACTAAAAAAAAATAGAGTTTATGATGATGGCTGCCTAATTCCAGTCGTCGGCGTAGGGTCATGGTATTATGCCACGCCGACGGCTAATATAGTAAGCCATCGACATAGGGTAAGCCTATTTACCTTGCCATCATTTTTGTTTTCTCTCAAATTCGTGCTTTCTTCTGAAACCGCCTCCTTCTCTCTCTCCCTCTCCCTCTCCCTCTCCCTCTCCCTCCCTCTCTCTCTTCCAAAGCCTAACTACTCTTATCTTAATGCATTAGAGATCATCGGATCAGAGATCCAAGGAAACTTCATCGAGTCCATTCAATTCTTCCTCTACCGGTCCTCAATCAACCAAAAAAGTCCTTTGATTTCATCAATTCAATTAGCCAAAAAACCCTAGCTACTCTTATTTCCGTTTTGCATATCAACCCCAAATGCGTGGATTTGGCTTTTTCAGCAGCAACATCACAAGAGAAATCACCAAAATCTGATGATCGTAGCAAGTTCTCTCCAGAATCGGAGGATCATAGCCATTTCTCACTGGTATAAGAGATTATAGACGGAGATCAAATGAAGAGTTCTGAGTTCATCATTTCAAGCTTGGTTTCTTCGATTGATACGTCTGGAATCACCTCAGCAGCTACGGATTACGACAAGTTGCTCCAATCTAGATTTGGAATGGGTCGATTACCCAAAGTTGGCTCTTAGTTACTGCTATTGAGAACATTTTTTCTCCCAAAATGAAGACCTTTTCCTCTCTAAAGAGTAGAGGAGAGGGCTGAAATCTGATACCCTTCTTACTCTTCTCTCATGCAACCAGGTTTTCTTCGTCTTCTCTCATTGAAACATATGTTCAAAATTTTATGGCATATATTTTATGATATTTTTTTAACGTCTTAAATTAGTCGTTAGTTTTTAATGTATTCGATTACAAAGTTATGATGCTTGATAAAATGATTAGTAGAAATATAGGTTTTCGTTTTTCTCTTAAATCATTTGTTAGTTATTAATGTATGCGATTATGAATTTGTCCCTCAGATGTTTGATAAAATTCTCAGTATAAATATAGGTTCACTTTTTCTCTCTTAAATTAGTCGTTAGTTATTAATATATGAGATTGTTAAGTTGTACCTTAGATGTTTGATAAAAATGCTTAAATGAGATGGCTGGCCCAGACCGATTAATAAGTTGTTCCAATTATGGGCTAGTTCCAAAAGCCTGATAAAAATTTGGCCAATTTAAGCCCGATTTGAACTCAACCCAACTCCATCAAATGAGTTATTTTATATAAAAATTGCTCTAATCAAACTCACTAAGTGAGAATGGGTTAGCTTCAAGAAGCCAGATTATGATCAACCTATTTAAAGCCTAACCCATAAGTATAAGATATTGGTGACGGAGATTTCCGGATCCCGTCACTCTATCCAAATTTTCTTCACTCTACCTAAATTCTATATATGCAAAACAAAATCACTCAATTTTGCTCTGTCGTATTATAATTTAGCTGTTAAAACCTATATGGTTCCCTGCTTGGTGCTCAAGCTTAGCACAAAAAAAAAAAAAAAAAAAAAAGTCTTACACCGACGATTGTTATAGGGAGACGTCGGCATATAGAAACTTGAAGCCAAGGTATATAACTCCGTTATTTGCCCTTCTCCCGTCGCACGAACTCCCTTCTCACGAACTCAAACCCTTCTCCTTTCTCACGAACTCCGCTCGCTGAAACCCCTCATTCCCAATCGCTCAAACCCTAAATCCCTCCCCCTCTTGCTCAAACCCTAAATCCCTCTCTCCCACTGCCAGAATCAATAGACGCGGCGGATCTTTCATTTCATCTACTTTATTTGCCATCGAAGATCAAACTCTTATCCAGATATAGACTAGTTTCAACTAGCAAGTATCACGTATGTAGTCAATCAAGGTAGAGATCGATCGATCGATCAATACTTTATCTCTCTTGCGGTGTATTATTTCATCTCGATTCTTTTGATGAGTGACGTTTTCTTTTCAGGTGAGACCTGTAAATCCACCTTCGTTACTCGTCTTCTCAGGTGAGACCTGTAAATCCATTGCACACCATTGATTTCTCTTTTGATGTCTTATGTTCGGATCTGATTCATAAATGGATGGTTGAGATTCATTACTAAGTTAGATTCGGTTGTCTTATCAGTTTTTGTTAGATTGTGAGAAGATTTGCTAAACTTGCGCTGACACTAACCCTTTTTTTTATTTTTGATACTATCCCTAATTTCAATACACCTAGTAAGGTTTAAATGGTTCAGATCATGAGTCTGAGCTCAAATGGTTTAAGCCATCTGTTCATTAAGGTTCAAATGGTTCATATGGGTAGACCATGGGTCAAGTAAGGGTTGAATGGAATATACAATGCTAAACTAAATCGTATTAAATCAAATACATTAAAAATCAGGAAATTTTAATCCCTCAAAAACCCTTGCTGCGTCCTAGTGCTAACTTGCTCAATAGAAAAACGCATAGGAGTGAATACTGAGGCATTAGCGAAAGCAGAGTATCCACAAGAACATCCATCAGCGAAAGCTGTAAATGTGTGTTCGTAATAGATCTCTTCATAGGGATTTAATGGAGTTTTTTGAGCTGGCTGTCAACGTTACGCCATCCTCCTCAGCTACTCCTTTCTCATCCGAGCATGGGACTGGGAACAACAGAGTTGTATACTGTTTAAGCGCACATGCACACACACACTCCCACACATGAACAGCGGCTTTTATATAAGAAATGTATCTCAGCATGAACATCTTTAAATCTATGATTGGACAGTATTTAAGTTGTGGAACAGCATGTCTGTCATGTCTTAAAATCCTACGCCGCCGGCTATTATGTCTGCCATGTTTTTTTTGTCTTTTTTGTTTATGATTATATAAAAATTTTTGTTTGTTTTGTTTTGATTATATATGATGTATATGATGTTGTAATTTTTGAGACACCAAAGAGATCTCTGTTTTCTATGATGAACATTGCAATTGGCTTCAAATTTTTAATCCTTGTTCTCATTCTCTTTTGGTTTTTGATTCATTTTCTTAGCAAAGGTTCATTGGTGCCAAGTTTGATCTTCGTCTCTAAACTAATTTAACAAACTAGTTCAACAAATTGATATTATTTCTATCATACTTTATGGAGCGTCTTTGATCTGCTGAAGCATGTCGAAAGATTGACTTTCACATATTTTCAAGGCCCAGTAGAAGTTGGCTTTGGACATGATTGGCAACCGAAAGGGGATTAATAGTGACTTATGATTCCTGTGATGAATGTGGATCCTTTTCATGTAGCCAATTTGAAACAATGTGGAAAAAATTGATCACAAATCTGGCTAACCATGAGTTAAGTAATGTAGGGAAGTGTGTGGTAACGATTTTCAAGGCCCGAGTCTAGCTTTTTGGTCCCAGAGCTTCGAGCGAATTTTCCTCGTAAATTGGACTATATGCAAACACAATGGAAGGGATATTGCAGATGATTGGCTTGCTGATGACATAGAAATCATGGGAAAAAGAAATCAGTAATTTTATTGTAAAATTTTGTAATTTTCGATGAATTTAACGAAATTTCGTTAGATTCCCCGAAACCACTGAAATTTAGTTGAAACTTTTGACAGACCCCTGTTTCGGCAAATTTCGCCGAAATTTCGGTAAATTTCAGAGAAATTTGTTTGCTTGAAGGAAGTAGCTTACTATTTCCTATTGGGTGGTTGAAGTAGCTACTATTTTGACGCTTTTTTTTTTAAAGTAAATCTCCTAACTTTTATCAGTGAAAGAGAACCTGGGAACTTAGCAATCAAAGAGAAACTGCTATACCAAATCATTTGCTTCCACTCCTCATTTCTATTAAAAAAAAAAGGTTTCAAATACAAAGGAGCAATTCACAAAACATTAATCCCCATATCTCTCTCTGTTACTAGTTCCATTTATAACATTAACTTGCTTGATATTGGAAATATCGAGCATAATTTTGTGTTGCTGATTTGTGGATGTCCAACTATGATAAAGTATTATATAGATCAACAGTTTTACATATTTTAAATTGCTTTTTCATTTATTTGTTTTTCCTTAATTTTTATCATATCTGATTATAAAGTTATGCTTCATGGAGAGCCTTTGTACCTTTCTCACTTTTGACCATACTGATTTGCATAAGCAGGGATGTAACAACTTTCCTCTATTCACTGCTTACACCATGTATCATTGCCAATAAGGAATTCATGCTATCAGTCATTATTTAATCTGCAGCCATATGGATAATTCATTTAGTGTAAAAACGTCAATAGTGCAATCTTAAATTCAGCATTTACCCAAATGCACAAGTTGAATAAATGTTTAATAGGCCATTTTAAAATTTTAAGGTGCTCCCCCAACGGGGCCTTAGCCTTTAGACATGGTCTTTAATTATGATGTTGCTCTTTTCATCTATTTAGGATGTCAAGAATAAAAACATCGAGAATATACAGATATTACATGGATTTTGTGCAGGTATATATATGAGAATTTTGCTCATTGAATATGTTATATGCTTGCAGAAGCATATTGCCACCAGTGCCGATATTACTGTTTCATGCATTCCCATGGATGACAGGTCAGCTTCTGTGTGGTTTTTGTTTCGTTTCCTTTAATCTTGTTGGTGGTTTCTTAAATTTGAAGCACCCATGTAATTTTTGCACAATGTGGACTCAGTTCCTTTTTGTTTGCGTTATAATATTAGTGATCATCATTTTTGCACAATGTGGATGCCAGGATTCCAGTCAATGCAGACGAGGATTCTCTTCAATGAAGATTTCAGCCGGGGCATACAGATTTCTTGTATCGTTATAGGCAAAAAATCTCAATGACTTATGATCCGAGGTAACTCTTCTTGCATAAGATTTTTGGAATCGTGATTTTGAAGTTGGTCATATCATATATTATTTTAAGGGTGTAAGATCATTTAAACACCATTTTTGTGTTTAAACGTCGGACAGGAGCCATTATGCTGATAAATATGATCTTACCCAAGCCACTAAGATGCCACAGATTTATCATTTGAGAGCTGATGTGGTGGGTATGGGCTGATGCATTTTATCATTTTCTTCGCTCTCTTTTAGGGAAGTCTTACTCTTGATCAAGTCTCTATATATTGTCATTAATTATGCTGGCTTAATGATGCATCATTTAATATTAGCACGGTTATTTGTTAGGTCAATATAATTAGCAGCCTTTTGCATAGTCTGAAATAGGCATTGTGTTCTTCTATATTATGTACAATTGCCAAAATGAATGAGATTTTCTGTAAGTGCAGGCTCAAAAGAGAAAGTTGGGGTTGGTGGAAGATGATGATATATCCAATCTAGCTCATAAAGCTTCTCTTAAGGAAGATAAGTTTACAAAGAGAAACATCGGTGATGATACCCCAGAAATAAGTAAAAGTCATGGTATATTTATTTGAATGCAAACTCGTTTATGTTCCGGGGAGCTGATAACTCCAATTTCAATTTGTTTCTTCTCCTATTTTATTATTGATAGTTTTATTTAATTGCTCACAGATAACTCTGAAAGGACTTTCTAGAAGGAATTGGTGAAGACATAGAAGCTTCAAATGTCATTTTGGAGGTCCTTGATGCACGGGATCCCCTTGGAACCCGTTGTGTTGATTTTGAAAAGATGCTGATAAAGGCAGGTCCTGATAAGCATCTTGTTTTGCTTTTTAATAAAATAGGTAACAGTTCCTTTTATTTTGTTTAGTGAAAGAATCAAGAAACAAGTACGGTTTTTAGCTTCAGTAATGTGTTTGAGATCGGAAGGTTATGAAGAGCATCCTTGTTTTAAAATATATATATTTTTAGGATAGATTTTCATGTTCATCATTTGAGGACTCCAAATTTTACTAAATATTAGTAATGAATTTTGAGCTTTCTACACTACGAAATTGTAACTAATACAATACCCAGTTATGGATATGGATAGAGGTCCTGATATCGGAAGCAAGTTACTACTTGGCATCTTCCCAAACAAGGGAACAGATACATATACAAGTGTCTGTGTCATATTCATATCATATATTTGGACATTCTATTTTGTATGCAATTTGTGTTTCTTTAATGACAAAAATTAAAGAAATTTAACTAACATGTTTATACAGGAAGCATGTGCCATGGCAAGCCTCTCCATGTGGATTTCGCTCTTTACAAGGAAGCTCGATCTGATGTGTTGCAGCAGCATCGTAGGGCGGCATCAGTCTCCTTCGATGACAGTGGCTTTGTACCAGGCAAATTTTATTCATCACATGACTATTCTTATACTCCTCAAGTCGTCTCAGATATGAATCCACAGTATCAAACCACATGTTGACATTCTGTAGTGCTTCCAAGGGTATCAAATATCCCAAGAAATCATTTTTACGACGCCAACATTCCTCTTCAAGGGTCTCCAAGGGTTAAGGAAAATGACTTGGGATGATTTTAATTACAATCTTTGTCGTTCAGAAATATTTATCCTTTGATGGAGTCACTTGATGGCTGTGATTTTTTGCAAATTGGAAGTTTGTGCAAGTCACTCGGTCACAAGGACATGTGAACTGAGATGTCCACTCATGATGAGTGGACACCCATTGTAGACTAACTCATTCATAAATGCCTTTAAGAGTTAAGACACCAGTCAAACAGACTCCTCATCAAACATGTTCTTCTCTGTCTCTATTCTCCAGAAACTTTTGTGTGTGTGCGTGTGTATATATATATATATATATATATATATATATATATATATATATATATTTATACATATATTCTTTTACAAGAAACTCCAATAGTCACCAGATCAATTTTACAGTATATGTTCTTTGTTGAAATTTTCACTGGTCATGGTTCCCAGCTCCCATCAGTCCAATTCTGAAGTTGATAGAACCATGGAGGCTCAGCGCCTCAAACGCTGATGAAAATTGGTGGTTAATCAAACTAACACACTGCATTCCATCAAAGCATACCAGCAAGTCCTTTCACCTTCCTAAAGAGCAGAAGAGCAATGCAAACTGAAGGACTGCTGTTTGGCCGGCCACCTTTTTGGTACTGAGAGAACATATTTCATTCCATTAGCTAACTGGGGCTTGGACTTGTTTCGATAGCTCGCCCAACTACTCTTTAAGATGGCTTGCATTTTGGCCCCAAAATGTGATTAGGATGATTTCATGAGACATAAAAGATTATCTCATTAGCATTGCCCAATTTGAACCGAACTAAACCTAAGTTCTAGTTTCCTACCACTTGTTTTTTCCTATTCACCAATCAATTCAAACAATCCTACTCCATTTATAAACTAGATTTATGATACAGATGCTTGATAATTTGAAGGATTCAAAACCTAACATAGATAATCTGAAGGATTCAAAACCTTTTCTTCTTTTTATAAAATTGGTGAAACTGAAAGGTCATATTTTCATTACGAATAGGAAAAAACAACCAAGATCATATTGCCTTGAGGTTGCAGGTACAATCCTAACTTCCCTACCCAAACAATATTATCTTCATATGACACTATTGGGCTAATTATATTAAAAAATTTGCTGGTACTTATGGTCTCATTCTGTGATTACTTGGCATTAGTGTTGTTTTAATTTCTTGGTTCCCTGAATTGCAGTTCTTGAGGTTGGCGATGGAGTTTTTGAGGTGCTTTCTACCTCTGGGGACACACATTTGGGTGGTGACGATTTTGATAAGGTTGGATCCTATTTTCATCTCTGCAGCAGCCGTTTAAGAGCTTGGTGTTGTGAATTTTAATTACGATGATATTGTCCTTCTTTTCCTTTGCTTATTGGGTAAAGAGAGTTTAGGGAGTTGTACTGCTGATTCTAGTACAACTACAGAATCGGAGTAAAAAATGGGGTGAGGAAATTAAATTTTAAAATAAAAAAAAAAAATTTATTATTATAAAAAACTACGCCGATGACTACAGCCGCTGTCGGCGTATCCATAGGCCAATAACATTATCGCCGACGGCTGGAAGCTGTCGGTGTAGGGTTCCTTAGCCGTCGGCGTAGGTCTCCTTTTTTTTATACTGATAAGTCGGGTCATAAAAAACCTTGTTATGGATTGTGTTTTGCAAGCAAAGCCCAAATTATCTTCACTTACATGACATTGCAATTTAGAGGCACTGTTCCCCAATATGCGCAGATTGCATGGATTGTGTTTTGCAGCCATCTTTCTGTTTATAACCTTGTTATGATCTTCGCCTTTCTACTTCCTGTTGTTGTTTAAACGTTCCTGACGAGCTCTTTGTAACTGCAGAACATCTACAGTTTGATGAGTACTTCATTGAAATTATCATAATATACCTGATTTGTGTAAAGACCGATCAGTCTGAAATGAGATTGATCATTCTTATTTTGAGACCGATCGATCGGTCGCAAATGAATGGGATCGGTCTTATAACAAAATCAATTGGAGTAGAAAAGAGATCAATTGGTCCTACTTTTATCACGGATATTTTTATCACCAAATCAGTGAAAGATCAATTGGTCCTACTTATGTTAATAAATGTTGATCATCTTTTGCTAGCCTCCACTGGAAGAAAATTCTGGCAATGCCTCTAATTGCAGTCTAATTTGTAAGTCAAACCATCCCTCCTTTATTTTTCTAGTCTTTTTATTCAAAGTTTTGTATTCAATCCATTCAAACTCTCAACTTTTCTTCAAAAAAAAATATGAGTGTTTAAATTTTTATGGTTGGATCTGATTTTTTGTTTCACAATGCTCTATGTGGCTCTCTCTGCCTCTGTCTGCCGCCAGGGGGTAACCAAAATTTTCTTTTGGTGGGGGTCAACAAAGGTTAGTAATTATTTTGCCACATATTTGAGGGCTTATTACACTATATGTTTGGGGGCTTGTATAAAGAAGAAAGCTGTATAAAAAGCCTTGCATTTTGAAAAACCAAATGGCGGCTTTAACCGCCAATCTGCTGTATTTAGTGCTGCCCTTGTCTGAAACGAACGAGGGCTCATTGCGGACAATGAGCTGAGTTTTGTCAACCATTGAGTAAGTTACCTTAGGGTTAGCTCGGCTGTAATTTGAGTGAACATGACTTTTCCAAAAATCTGAGTTGCTCGGATTCCCAGCTTTTCTAAGAAAAATTCAGAATCTGAGGAGGCCAAAACCAAATCGGCATTGCCTTAGATTCTGAGATCTTCTTGGGACAGAGGCCCAAAAATTTACGTGCATTTGATTTTTTGAGTAGTTTCGATAACTTGGAAAATAAAACTCGTACGAGCTCCGCAAATATTGGTTTCTGAGTGGGTTCCAAGCACCCAAACGACTTCCAAATTCTAGGAAACTCAGGAAGTAACTGATTTCTATGGACAGCCCTCAAACTCTAAGCATTTTGCGAGAACTGGACAAGGCCTTACATTAGGGGAATGTGGTTGATATATTAAGACATTGGTTACCCAAGTGAAAAACAAATTTGAAAAGGACCACCCTAAGCAGAGATTGAAAGGAAAGCAGCAGCCAAGTTAAGCAAATAAGAAATAGAGAAATCTATTGGCGCCATATGCAAATGGGTTGGGTTATAACCAGACAGGTCGAGGCAACCCGACCTACCAATGGTCAGGTTTGAGTCCAAAATGATGACTTGCTGGTCCCATTGGGTAGTAATCTCGACCCTTTAACAAAGGGGTCCGGTTAGGGTCCTAATTACTTGATCATGAACAAAAAAAAAAAAAAGAGAAAATTCTGGAATTGAGCTTAAATCGCAGCAGATCTGATCCTTGTTGAAGTGAAATTGACCGAAATTTTGGCGTAGGTGCTGAAATCATAGGCCTTGTTGTAGTACAAAATTATAGGTTAAATTTCATTTATAAACCCTAAAGCCACTCACCATACACAGAAAACCCTAAATCCATGGCGCTCGATTTGTGGAAGAGAGAAATAAGAAGTAAAGGAAGAAGGAAATCAAAGGGGGTAGCTCTTGGCACCCGATTCTTGGGAAATAAATATAAACAAATAAAATGTTTGGCGCCCTTGTTCGGGATGTAACTCAAGCGGTGTGCATTAGCAATCTATGGGCGTGAATGCGACTTTTAGAGACGGTTTTTTATGTTGTCTCTAAAGATCCACCCACCTATGCATGGAGGAAAAGCTATGGAGCCTGCGGTCTCCATATGTTATTATATCTAGGGATTTTGAAATGGTAGCCTCTAATTAAAAGTTATTGGAGATGAGCAACTGAAGCCGTCTCTAATATCCGTCCCCAAGAGTCCTTTCTTTGTAGTGTTAGCACGAAATATAATCTTTATCATGTGATTAAATGTATTGAAAGGCTATTATCTGATTCAACAATTGATCATAATAGATCATATTATAAGTTTCGTGTTTTGCTTGAATCTTATGCACTTGAGATCTATAGATCCTAAAATTCAAATCAAACAGCCTAGATTGCGTTTTCATATGTCACATGTCCGTAACATGCAAAATGTTTCTTTAAATTTGGTGTAAGGGCCAACTTTCTTAGTCCAAGTAATGGCTCCCTTAGTGGGTCGTCAACCTTCCATTAAATCAAAAATATAAAATATAGATCACAACAAGGAGGTAAAAGGAGAAATAAAAACTACCGAGCTCTGAAGCTATTTATATAGGAATTCTTATAAAGGAGTGATGGCTCACTGCAAATAATAAACCCCTTATTTAGAGTTATTTTGTATCATTATTTATAAATAAAAATAGTTGAGAAGCCACTTCTCTAATGTAACATGGGACTTCTCACTTTTAACCCATATAGTACTTGCATAACATCTTCTTACCATTTTGTTGATAAAAAGAAATTAAATATAGGGCAGCCAACAGGTCAAACTGCTTGAACCTCATTTCGTGTTCAACAAGTTTTGCAGCCATTGCATTGAAGTGATTCTTCAATGCATGCTTATCTTATGAAAATGGAAACTTTGGAAATAAGGGAGCCTATTGGTCTGGCTTGTGCCGGGTTAGGATAAACTCAAGCCCAGCCGGACATATTTGAACTTGGCCTAAGCCTGTGATGGGCATATGACTTTAAGCCCAGGCCTGGCCCTGTCGGACCTATCTATTTATAAGTTACGTATTGATCTATAAAAATTAGCTTTATATTCATCAAAATTAATTAAAATTTGATATATTACAAATATCCAATGTGAAGTTAATATATGTTTCTATGAAATTCTCGAGTCTAAAAATCGACACACTCATTTTTTTGTGTGTTGTTGTAAATATTGTAAGTGGGTGCATATTATATATGAGAGCCCAATGGGCCTAAGAGCTTAAGCGCAAGCCTAGCCCATTTAAATTCCTGGCTTAAAGTGTCAGCCCAAGTCCGACTGGCAGGCTTAATGTCAAGCTCGATCCCTCCTTAAATCGGGTTGTAGCAGGCTAGAGCGGGTTATCCTGCCCATTGCCTCCCCAATGAAAGTCAAATTTCTCTTTCATCTAATGGCTACAAAACTGGTCGAACACGAAATCAAGTTCAACCAATTGGACCCCCCCTTTTTTTTTACAATGCCATACAACATAGACAACGCAGATATAGTGTTTGTGTAAACTTGCAAAGAAAGAAGATCCATTTTTGAGGCAACACATTAGGAGGGCACCCACCCACACAAAGGGCGGGTGCAAGCGTAGAAATTAGAATCCATGATTTGTACTTTCACAAGAGAAGAGAATACCAGTTAAGCTAAGCTCAAATGGTCAATTGGACGTGGCCATATCCAAAAAAAAAATGTCCATTGAAGTATCCATACCATCCAATCCAAATACTTAAAAATATACATATAAGCTTCTCAGACGGAGTTGTTTGAGCAATCTGACGGGCTTATTTTTCTCTTATGGGATGGTGGGAGTTTTACCTTAGGCCTAAGGTAAGCAACCCTTTCTTTTCCTGCGACCTGAAACCACCAACTAAACTTAATAAATAAGTGAGTCATGTATTTTATGTTGATTTCAGGTATATCTGGTGCTCTTGAATCTTGACTATGATTTATTTTATCTTGCTCTTGATTTTGATTTCTTATTATACTTATTACTAAATTATATATAAAGAAGCCAACTCTGTCACATCATAGCGGCCCTTCGAGCTCTCGGAAAGGCCAAGCTACATGTATGGGTAGTTCGAATGAAGAGATCGACGAATTTGTTGGTTTCAGCATTTGACTAGCTTGGATTTATCAGGGTGTGCAACGTAGACAACCTGATCATTCGTGTGACAAGGTTCGCAACGTGAAAAAAATAAGGAAAACAAAAATGAGAAAGAGAACTTCTGTTCGCACCTACACTATTTTTGAAAGTGCCTATGTTTGCAGCCTACTAAATCTCATTGGCTGCTTGAGATTAGACAATGAAAATCACTTTTCCCCCAATCTTCCACACAACAGATCTTGACACCATAAGCATATCATTAAACTGGCACTATGTGATTTCAGGTTGCAAAGATCTCAAAAAATATGCCCATAAAATCACGTTTTAGTGTGATGGGCAGCATGTGATTTTAGGGCAACTTTTTAGGAATTTGTTCCATGTGAAAAAAAAGCTACCCGTCCAATAGTACAACAACGATCTCAAGATCCCTTGTGTGGAAGAATGGGATGAAAAACGATCTACATAGCCTGTTCTCAAGCAGTCAATGGATTTAATGGGCTTCGGATGTAGGCGCTTTCAGAAATGGTGTTGGCGCTAGTAGAGGTAACAAAAAAAATTGAAACTTAAAAAAATTGAAGCTTTTGGCTTTGGCATCGCCATCACCCTCAGCAGAATTGGAGAATATTTGGTTTTAGAAAAGATTATAAACAATAAAAATTACATATTAGCTCTTTTGTGATGAGATAAAGAAGCTCAACTCGGTGATATGTCTCAACTTGGCAGCTTTATCTATCAATTTATTAAGACACTCTCTCACCACCATAAATAAGAGTGGAGACAGACGCAACCCCCTGGTGCCTCGAGAAAACCCTGCAAAAGATTCATTCACTATAATCGAGTACATGTGCCAACAGATACAAGAGCGAATCCATTTCCTCCACCAACATTTGAACCTCGTAATATCGAGCACCTTGTCAATGAAATGCCAATGAACACAATCATAGGCCAGGAAAGGCAAGTCTTTATCTATTGGCAGATCCACGTTATGACTTGGGAGGTCAATTAATCACCCAAACTTTCTAAAAATTTGTTACTAAGGTTTAGGTGTCTTAAGGATATTAGTGGATTCCAAAATTATCTAAAATCTTCAAACAAACTGTTTTATGGTATTTGTTTTCATAACAAATATTTTTTTTTTGATTTTTTGACTAAATCATGCAATTTTGGCCTATTTTTAGATCCCCTCCATCCATTAAATTTCTCTCACAAGGGGCTACACTATATTGTAGAGCTACATACTCACATATATGATGTATAAGCTCTAGTATAATTAATTAAAAAAATTAAACAATTTACTACATATAATAAGATTTGATCTTAGAACCTAACTTTCACAAAGCACTAATTCTACCACTAGAGCAATACACTAAGATATGTAAAGAGCAAAGAAAAACTTAATACATATATAATTTTACAAAGACGTCAAAATTATTAAATAAAAAAATTGTCAGGTCTTCTTCTTCATTATCGAAATATATTCAACAACTTCAATGGTCTCACAGGCTCCCTGCAACGTACTGCCACATCATCCTACTCTTTAGAGGATGACGACAAGGATGATGCTATCTTGTGGCCATTCTTTAAGGAAATTTTGAATTAGGCCAATTTTGTTAGAACGACCTAATCGATATGCATATGATTTTCTTTTATTTCGTGTCTAATTTTGTTTATAGATATTTTCTTTTTTTTTTAACGTTTACTTAGACAAAATATTATACAAATTTCTAAACATTAATTGATTAAATGACCACCTTTTGAAAAAATCTTGGCGTCGCCCCTATCTTTATCAATGGCGTACAGACTTACACTAATTAAGAGTACGCTCTCCACATTCCAGTTTATTACCTTAAGATGTTCAGATGTCCTTCTATCGTGGTCCACCAGTTGAATGCGATTATGAGCAGATTTCTTTGGAGTGGGGGAGAGGCTCGTAGGAAGATTCATATGGTGAACTGAGACACAATATGTTTATCCAAACATGAGGGCAATTTAGGAGTGAGGAACATTAGTAACTTTAATGGTGCATTACTGTGCAAATGGATTTGAAGATTAGGAAATGATCGGAGTTCTTATTGGTCTGCCGTGATCATTAGTAAATACAACTACGCTAGAGGGGCTGGGATTTAAATCTAAGATGCAGCTATAGAGGATCCAGATGGTGGAAAGGCGTTAGGATCCGATTTCTGGCCATCTATACGTTGAGTAGAAATAAAGTTGGCAATTGCCGCTTATTTCATTTCTCTACATAATGGGTTAGGAGTTGGATCTCCACCGCGATCTGAGACCCGCTAAGGAGCTGGAGCTTGATTCGCTTTTGCAGGAGTTGTCTGATGCTCCTCCCCTTTCCCAAGGTATGGATGCGATGGCGTGGTTGGGAAAAGTTGATGGGTCATTCTCGGCGCGCTCAACGTACAAGATCTTTTGGCGTAGGCCTCTTATTGTTCGCCCTTGGACGAGCATTTGGAAAGTCAAAGCTTCGCTGAGATTAACCCTGTTTGTTTGGTGCACAACCCTTAATCGTATCAAACGATAGACAATCTCATTCGTAGAGGAATGACCATTCCAAATAGATGCGTCTTGTATTGGCGCCACGAGGAATTCGCTGACCACCTGTTCATCGATTACGTATCAGATGGTAACATTTGGAATGTGTTCCACTCTAGATGGAATATCATTCAATGTATGCCTCATTTGTGTGGGGGTATTATTAGCTAGTGGTGTCATGGAGGTAGCCCCAAAGACGGCATTGTTTTATACTCATTGCCGATTTAAGTCTTTACTGCCATTTGGCGAGAACGTAACTGCAGAATTTTCGAGGGCAGGTTTAGAACGTGGCTGGCCATTTGCGACGATATTCTTAGAGATATGGAATTTTGAGGCCGCGTATCCCTCAGTCACCGGGACACTGCGACTAGCATAGGCTAAGGGTTTTCTTGTTGTTCTGATTTTTTTATATTGCCTTCTTTTGTTTTGTGCTGGTTGAGATTTCGATTGCCGTTTTTTGCCTTCTGTCCGAGCATCTCGCTTGGGGTCTGCTCCCTCGCCTTATTTCTATTTTTTAATGAAAATACTCTTTAATGTCCTTAAAAAAAAAAAAAAAAAAAAAAAAACTACTCATATGGAAGGTCATCACTATCCGCTCACTGCACAGCAGTGGCTTCGTCAAAGCCCATAGTAGCAAGCAAGTCAGCAAATTCATTGATTTCTCTCCATATATTGCAAACCTGAAATTTATTTTTTAGAACTTGGATTTCCTCCAAATGATAAATGTCTCCATCGCCGTTAAACTCACCTTTGATGCTTGTAATAGAAACCTGTGAATTAGATTCAATGCTAATATGCGTGATCCCCTAATTCAGCCGCCCATCGTCTCTTTGTTTTTATATAATTAATTGGGGTTTGGAAGGAACTTGCTTTTTTATTACAGAAAATAAAAAAGATTCCCGAATGCGAGAGTGAATAATATCTGGAACCATGGGATTATTAGTCTTCGAGGAATAATTTCACTTTGGCAAGGCAGTTTTCATAGCTCTTCCGTAGCTTTTTCCATTTTATCCCTTTCACAAACCATTTTCATTGATATGTCTTCAATGATATGCTTAAAAATAACTTGTTTATGTGTTATCTAATCAGGAGTAGCAATGGGCTGGGCTTGGGCATCAATTTTTTGTCGTTTTCGATTAAGACCCGGTCCGATTTTAGCCCATTTCCACCCTAGTTATCTTTTCTTTGAAAATTCTTTGGCGTCAGATAGCCGAAGCAAGCTCAATTTAATCAAGTGAGCATGCTTGCTGTTATCCTTATCTTTCTCTGTGCAATATTTAAGCTCCTCATCCATAGACCCAATTGAACATTTTCCAATTAAGGTGACGAAGTGGCCACCTCCAAATCCAAGTCGGAAAAGGGAAATTGAAAGAACAAATGAAGAACAAATGATCATGTGTTTCGAAATCGACTCAATGAAGAACAAATGATCATGTGTTTCGAAATTGACTCAATGAAGCACGCATCGCGAAGGAATAAAAATTCCTCTCTTAACTATATTATCCGTAGTCATCAACTGTTTATGGGTAACAAGCTAGGAACAAAGCACATGTTTAGGAATGCCGTAGGGGTGACAGAAATTTTAAAGAAATTTATTCCATTTCAACTTATTCGTTATGTATTCTAAGTTATTCCAAGCCAATTTCTAAGAGAATTCTATTAATATGCTCTAACTATTTTTGAAGTCGCTAGAGCGGGAATCAAATCCGCTAGAGCGAGTTGTGCACTCTACAAGGCTAAATTTACATGCAAAAATCGCTCGAGAGATTTTGAACATCGCTTGAGCGACCGGGGCACGGATCAAAGAAGCAAACTTTCGCGTGTAAGTCACTCGAGCAACCCACAACGTCTAAGTTACGTGTAAATTTCGTTTTTTGAATAGTTTCTCTTGGGTTAGAAGTAGGATTCGGGACTTTTATATAAGAGAAAACTCATGGAAGAATTAGAGAGCCTCTGTGAGAGAGAGATACTATTGTAAAGCTTTGGAAAACCTAACTAGGGTTTTGAGAACAACTTTGGTGAGGCATGAGTGTTCTTGTATTCTTGTGTAATCATCAATATAATGGATTATCGCTGCACGTGGACGTAGGCATATTGTCGAATCACGTAAATATTGTCTCTTGTGTGTTTGTAGTTGATTTTCTCCTATTTTACGTTCTTATTTGATTATTCATCGTGAGATTGTTGGTTAGTTTGTGTGCCTTCGCGCAACAAATTGGTATCAGAGCTAGGTTTTTGTTTAACGATTTGATATGACATCGAAGTTTGTAAAAGTTTTAAACGTGAGGTTCGAGGTTGAGAAATTCGACGGGAAGATCAATTTCGGCTTGTGGCAAGTACAAGTTCGGGATATGTTGATTCAGTAAGGGCTGCACAAGGCATTGAAAGGGCGTTCGGATAAGTCGGTGGATATGTTAGATGGTGATTGGGAAGAATTCAAACTCCAAGCGTGTAGTATGACTCGGCTATGTCTAGCGAAAGAGATTACACATAACGTAATGTGGGAGAACTCAGCGGCCTCGCTATGAGATAAATTGGAGAGTCTTTACATGATAAAATCTCTTACGAGTCATCCATATCTCAAGAAGCAACTGTACAAGTTGCATATAAAGGCAGGTACTTTTCTTGATGAACATCTTAATGAATTTAATAGAATAATATCTGAATTATTAAATATTGGAGAAGAAGTTAAGGATGAAGACAAAGCACTATTCCTTTTATCTTTCCTTTCCGATTCCTATGAGCATCTTGTTACTACATTGCTCTATGGGAAGGATACCATTGAACTGGAGTCAATTACAACGACACTACTTTGTCACGACATGAGAAAGAAAGGTTTAGATAGTGATACACAAACAGATGACTTGTTGGTTAAGGGAGAGCAGGGGACCGTAAATCTGAAAGAGGTAGATCAAAGTCTAAACCCAAATCCAAAAATATAAAGACAGTATAATGCTACAAGTGACACGAAAAGGGTCATATCAGAAAGCATTGTCCACAGTTATAAATAAAGATGGACGATATTCAGAATAAGAAGCAGAAAGGGATAGTTGATGAGTTTGGTATAGCCGAACAAGCTCTAGATGATGATAGAAACGTGTTGTCATTGATTTCAGATAAATACCTGCAGAATTCATGAGTACTTGATTCAGAGTGCTCCTACTATATGTGTCCAAATAGAGACTGATTCGCGTCTTATAAAGAGGTGGATGGTGGAACAATTTTGATGGATAACAATATGGCATGTAAAACAATTGGAAATGGGAGTATCAGAATAAAGATGCACGATGAGATTGTAAGAATATTGACCGATGTACGCTATGTTCCGGAACTGAAGAAGAACCTCATCTCGCTTGGTACACTAGACTCTAATGAGCTCAAGTTTGCAGCTCAAGGAGTTTTGAAGGTGACAAAGGGATCTCTGATTGTAATGAAAGCGAAAAAGATTGGGAATCTTTACTTTCTATCAGGGATTATAATGACAGGTGGAGCAGCAGTATCCATGTTAGATGATGGTGGTTTGTCCTCTACACAGTTATGACACATGCGCCTAGGGCACATGTCAGAAAGAGGGATGACAGAGTTGAGAAAGCATGGAATGTTGAAAGGTGTAAAGGCCAAAAAGGTTAATTTTTATTAGCATTGTGTCATCAGGAAATAGTGCAAGGTTAAGTTTAACACAACGGTACACAAGGTTTGAGTGCCCTCGAGGCATTGGTGGCAGCGATGATATGAGAATAGTGATGATCGGAAGAAATGGTACATGGTGAAGCTTAGAGTCAGATGGAGAATTGTTAATAGGCTCTAACTTTTTTTAAAGTCGCTCGAGCTGAAATTAAATCTACTTGAGTGAGTTGTGCACTCTACAAGGCCAAACTTACGGCTTAAAGTCACTCGAGCGGTTTTGGACCACGCTCGAGCGACCGGGGCATGAATAAAAGAAGCAAACTTTTAGGTGTAAGTTGCACGAGCGACTTTGGTTGTCTCTTGAGCGACCCACGACATCTAAGTTACGTGCAGATTTTGTTTTTGAGTAGTTTCTCTTGGGTTAGAAGTAAGATTCGAAACTTCTATATAAGGGAAAGCTCATGGTAATTAGAGAGCCTCTGTGAGAGAGAGATAACATTGTAAAGCTTTGGAAAACTTAATTATGGTTTTGAGGAGAGCTTTGGTGAAGTTTGAGTGTTCTTGTATTCTTGTGTAATCATCAATATAGTGGATTATCACTGCCTGTGGACGTAGGCATATTACAGAACCACGTAAATATTGTCTTTTGTGTATTTGTAATTGATTTTCTCCTATTTTGCGTTCTTATTTTATCGTTCATCGTAAGACCGTTAGTTAGTTTGTGTGCTTCCACGCAACAAATTCTTCATTTGTTTCTTGGTTTCCGAACCAAGACACCCTTCAAGGAAGTAAAAGTTATAAGATAGGCTCGTATATGTTTTCAAACTTCTTCCATACGTCTAGTTGAAGATATAGGTAGATTCCATTCTCCCAAATCAGTATGATCGACAACACAAGCATTCTCGTCAATCCCTGCATGGAGCATTGTTCTTCTTCCATAATCCCTTAATAAGAATTCCCTTATTAAGCAACACATCCTTTCAGAATTTTTACGGTGGTACCTTCTCCAATTATAACTCATATATTGAATTTTACAATATCCCTCACTCTCATAATACCTCTAAGCACTGGACATCAAAAGGGTGAATATATTTCGAAGCACACTGATTAGACCATAGAGATATGTATAGAAAAGCTTGGATAAGTGGGCATCATTCAAATCATCCATTCAATGCATTCCAAGTTCACCTCCCTTAATAGGTATGCCTACACTTTTTTCTAACTAATAAGATGATGGAATTGAGCCAGTGAACTACCACACCCTAAAAATTTTGCAAATATCTTATCAATCTTTTTAATGAAGATAAAAATCTACAGACCAATATATTGGAATTTCTATAGAATCTTAAAATTCTTATTTTGTGTGGCCCACACACACTACGATTTTATAAAACTTTGGATTGCAGTTGCTTGAAATAATAAAGGACATTATTGGGAATTGAAGGAAACTTCAAGGTTTCATGATTTACATGTGATTCTTATTCCTATTAGAATACCTTAATAGACAGTATTCTAGGTATGACATGACTCTTCATCCTATATATAGGTGGGCGTCCCCCGCTCACTACAGACAAGCCTTTTGGCATCTTTCCATCAAGAGAATGTAACAAGAGAGGCCGGTAGACTTACTTTCACCTTTTTCTTTTTCCCTGTAAGAAAGACTTTGGGATTGATACAATAGATTAAAGCTAAAGCGATGGTCACGATCTTTACGATAAAGTACGCACATATATTTTAATTTATAGATTGGATCTATTGTTTTGATTGATTATACGCCTAGATCCTAGGGAAAATATTTGGATGGTCGGATCACTAGATCGAATAATTGGTTTCAGAGACTGGATTGGCTCATGATTGATCAAAACATTAAAATATATTTGTACCTTATACGTTACTTAAATCGTTGAAGATGAAGACATGTCTCCTTCTATCTTTTTTCATCAAAAGGAGTTTTTGTGATATATTTTCTCTCTATAGTAACCCGCTGATTGTAAAAAATTAGATTTTTCCTTACAAAAAAAATATAAATAATAATAATAAATAAGCCCAAACAAGTATTTTTATGCCTTTGCAAATTGATCTAACTAATCTAATCCTTGGTAAATGAAAATTCTGGGAGATGAGTTTTGATTGTTCTGACTGACTATATATTAAATTTGTATTACATGGTTAGATTTGATTCTATTCAAACCTATCTGGGTTTCTGGATTTGGGTTTTTGGATATATTTTAAAAATTTTCCTCACATATTTCATTGATTCTTACTCTTGGGATTTCTTATATGCATGTTTGTAAGAGGTATGAATTGACTCAAATATTCCCGGTATCAATGGCTTGGGCTTAGGTGAAGAATGGTATTTTGCAATAAAATCTGACACAAGACGTCTTTATTTTTGGGGTTTAAAATAAAACTTTTATCAATACTTTAACCATCTTTTATTTTGGAGTTTTCTAAAGGGAAACTTACCTGACCGACCCTGTCAGATGTACCTTTTACTGCAGAGACCCTATAGTTTCACCTTTACCCGAATCGACCCGCTGCGCGCCGAGCCATCTTCTGCCTTTAGGAAATACCGGATTTACCCCCAATGTAAAAAATAGCCGCCTTCACCAAACCCTACACTGTTTACCTTTTTACTTTTCTACTTTTTCGTTCGAAGTTGGTGGAGAGGCGGTCGAGAGTCGCTAGCATTCCGTTCTTCAATCTTCAAGCTACCAAACCTGTAAGTAGCTAGTAAATAATTAATTTCTGTTGATTTTTTTCTTCTTCTTTCGTCGGTGCACATTTTGAAGTAAATTTTATCGTTATCGATTGTATAGACAATCGATATTGATTGTAGATACAATCGATATCGATTGTATACTCAATCGATAACGATTGTCTATACAATCGATATCGATTTCGCCAACATTTTCAGTTAAGAGGATTTATGCAGATAATTGATTATTTAGTGAAATCATTTGCTGGTGATGGTTAGGGATAATAACGAAAGCGATTGCATATGCATACGAAAGCGATTGCATATACAATCGATATGCAATCGCCATCGATTGTATATGCAATCGCTTTCGTATGCATATGCAATCGCTTTCGTTATTATCCCTAACCATCACCAGCAAATGATTTTCCACCATCAGCAGCAAATGAATCATCCCTATTATCCCTATCAGCCCCCATATTTCCCAATGTCAAACGACGGCGATAAAACACCTTAAAACCTACTATAATGAAATCAAGTTCGATCTTGTAAGAGAGGACCCAACACCACCACCAGAACTAGATCCTCTTCAGTTCCTTTGGGACGAAAATGATGAAGTAATGAAAATTTTGGCGAAGGAAGAAAAGAATAAGAAAAAGAAAAAAGGAAAAGAAATTGGACAATTGTATATACTGTCGATTGTTAATGCGATCGACATCGATTGATTCAACAATCGATGACGATTGTGTAAACAATCGTCATCGATTGTGTACACAATAGGGGACGATTGTTTACACAATCGGTGACGATTGTGTACACAATCGATGACGATTGTTTAGGGAATCGATGAGTTTTTTTATCTAGCCTGATTATAAACATTCTCTTTCAATTTTATTACAGTTCATATACAGAAGCCGATAAAATGGTTGTACAACGTGCTGTTGGCAAATGTTCTTTGCTGGCATTTCGAAGATCTTCGAAGACGCTAGCTCGCAGCGGAAGGAGATGCTAAGTGCATCGGTTTTCGGGAGAATATTCTAAATGCCAAAGGGTGTTAGTTTTGCTGGAGATGTTGTGGATGTCATGTTAAGTTTTTGGGTTGAGAAGAACCACTTCCGAATCAGGAGGAGAGATATCTATCTTCGGGAGATGGACGTTGCCTTAATTCTGGGCCTTGTAGTTGATGAACCCCAAGAGTATTCCCCTTCCATTAAAGCACCTAAAGTGGAAACAATTCGATACAAATATTTTCGGGGACTAGAGCCCGAGGAAATTCTGCGGTCTCATATTGATAGTGGATTGAGGCTAGCGTAAAGTGATGAAGACTTCGACAAATTGGCTCTTTTTTTTGTTCTATGTACATTCCTTTTTTCCGAGTCCCATCTTCAATTGTCGGAAGCCCACATTGAACTCGTCGATGACGTGGAAAATTTCAAAAAAACCCCCATGGGGTCTCTACGTCTTCAAAGACTTGCTAGAGTATATAGAGAAGGGCGTGGCAAATAGAAAGACAGCCGACAACGATAAAGCCCTTAAGCCATATAATATTTATGGTTGTATGTGTGTACTTCAGTGGTGGGCCTATGAGATGCTGCCTGACGTCTCACCTTAAAGAACGTCAATGCTAAACCCTTTCCCCCGATTGTTGAAGTGGGCAGAGAAGCTCCAAACGAGGAATAAAGGCTACACTCTTGCGAAGATGGTCGACAGCAAGGTATGATGTCGTTTTAACTAATTCAAATATGTAAAGGTAAACTTGTAACAACTTTAAAGAGTAATCTGGAGGATCCCGATTACCAAATCAATCGATATCGATTGCCTACGTAGTCGGAAACGACTGATTACGAAATTGGATCGATTGATTAAGCAATCGTCATCGACTACCTACACAATCGGGGTTGACTGCCTACACAATTGGGGTCGACTGCCTACACAATCGGGGTCTACTGCCTACACAATCGGGATCGACTACCTACACAATCGGGATCGATTACCTACATAATCGGGATCGATTACCTACACAATCGGGATCAACTGTAAATGGAATCAGTTTCCACTCTTTAAGCAGTCTTTAATTTAAAGTGATTTTTCAATTTCTGTAAATTTTTCTATGTTATTTTATAACCTGTCCTTTTTCGTAACAGATTAACGCTCCCCTCGAACCCGTTACCTTCGAGTTGGACATACCACTAGTAAGGGATTATCAGCGGGTTTTAAAGGCTGTTGGGGAGGAAATTGGGGGGAAGAGAAAAGAGGTTGAGGAGGTCAAGAAAGTTGTGGAAGTTGATCTTCGGCCTAAGAAGAAAAGAATTATTCCTCTCAAAGAAATTGAAGAGGAAGAATTTGAAGATGAAACAACGTCTGATGAAGGCTCTTCGTCAGATGAGGTCCAAGGCCAATTAGACCGGCCTAAAAGGGTCGTCGCGAAGACAACCAGCAGTACACCATCCTCCTCTAATCAAGAGTTGTTGAGGAGGATTGATGCTTTGGAGTTGGATAACTTGAAACTCAACCAAAAAGCCAGTAATTTGGAAGAGTTAGGTAACCAATTGGTGGAAGGGAATAAGCGGCAGATGGAGGAGAATATGCTCCTCCGAACACAATGCAACTCCTTTGAAGAACGGCTCACTTCAAGGAATGTTCAATTGCAAACGGCGGATCACTTCAACAAGTTGATCTAGAAAGAGCAAGGAAAAATTATAGAACTCCTTCAAACGATAATGGAGGTGACACCCAAGGTATGATTGGCAGTATAGTCTGCTTTAATTCAATTTTTTATTTATTTGATTGTTTACCGATCGTATTTACAATCGATAACGATTGCATATACAATCGATAACGATCGTATGTACAATCGATATCGATCGTATGTACAATCGATAACGATTGCATTTACAATCGATCACGATTGCATTTACAATCGATAACGATCACATTTACAATTGATACCGATTGTATTTGCAATCGATAACGATAGTATGTGCAATCGGTACCACTTGTAAATGCAATTGTTAGGTGATCGGTACCGAATGTAAATACAATTTATATTATTTTTAGATGTCATTCTGTTCTTTATTTTTCTTATTTATCAATTTTATGTCTTTCGATATTCAGGATGGTATTGTTTCAAAGTTGCTATCGGAAGTGTCTCTCTCTGCCGATATTGGACCAGAACCTGTTGGTCCAGCCAACCAGGGATCAGCAGATGACCAGCTCCTCCCGCCCAAGAGGAGTTGGCAGCAGCTGATAACCAATCCCACGATGATGATGGTAAGGGTGGTCCGGCTGGTGATGAGCAATCCAAGCAGCCAGTAGATGCTCGCCTGAGGCCTAGGATTAAAGCGAAACATGTTGCCTCGAAGCCTAGGACAGGAAAAAAGCAGGCGATAAAAAAACCGCCAATCAAGACAATGTCCCCTCCTACGGATGAGCTGACAGATGAGCAGAGGTTCATGAATACCATCTGGACAGCTCCCAAAAAGGATGCCGAGTAAGTTACATATATTACGAATTTGTCCTTTTTTCGATGATAGTAACAACTTAGTTACTTCGTTTTGAATTAAAACTTTGCCGTTATGTTTCATGCAGCATCTACGTAAGCTCCGTGGGTGATTATACACTCCGGATGCATACGTTCAAATGTCTGGAAGGCACGGCATACTTAGACAATCTTGTAAGTAACCAAATCTCTCATATTAAATTTAAAAAGTTATTTTCTTTTCAAGTTTTATAAAACTAACGACTGATTAAAAAAAGGGAACGATTGCCCAGATAGTCTAACTCGATTGTTTACACAATCGATGACGATTGTGTACACAGTCGATGATGATTGTCTAGACAGTCGATACCGCCTCTCTACGCAATCGCTAACGATTGTCTGAGCAGTCGATACCGATTAGCTATACAATTGTTAACGATTGTCTGAGCAGTCGATACCAATTAGCTAGACAATCGTTAACGATTCTCTGAGCAGTCGATACCGATTAGCTAGATAATCGTTAACGATTGTCTGAACAGTCGATACCAACTCCGTATTTACTGAAATTTGTTATCTTTTCAGATAATGGGAGCCTATCTAAGACTTTTGGAAGTCATGGATGACACTGCTCATCCTGAAGTTGGTGATAAGTTCTTCCTGATGAGCCCCACCGGTTTGTCATATATCGCCATGGATTATAACGATTTCAGATTCTTTGTTGAAACTAAAAAACTCAACCAAAAATCGATGGCCACGCAAATTGAATGGTGGGCTGCCCTTAAGGAAGAAACCAACCCAGGCAAGAAGATGGTCCAAAACTTCTTCTTCAATAGGTTGAGGAATCTGTGGGCTCACCAATGCAACACGGTACATTACGCTCTCTACAAACTTTGTTTATAATTTCTACCATTGTGTCCTCTAATATATTATATTATTCATTTCAGATATTTGTCCCAGTCCATAGCCACGCTCCTTTGCATTGGGCCCTTGCGATCGTTAAGGTTTTAGAACGATCGGTAATGATCGTTGATTCAATTTTGGATAGGCCCTCG
Source organism: Chloranthus sessilifolius (assembly GCA_021018995.1). Lineage (NCBI taxonomy): Eukaryota > Viridiplantae > Streptophyta > Magnoliopsida > Chloranthales > Chloranthaceae > Chloranthus > Chloranthus sessilifolius. Next base: position 48,641,654 of record CM037584.1, on the reverse strand, counting down.
AAGGACAAGTATCCCCTACAAATCAACATTCTGGTAAGAATTGTCCAAACCTTCAAAATTGTCTAAACAATCGCTAACGATTGATTATACAATCGCGCACGATTGATTATACAATCTCTAGCGATTGCTCAAACGATCGACAACGATTGATTATACAATCGCTAACGATAGATTATACGATCGACAAAGATTGATTATACAATCACCAACGATTGATTATACAATCGCTAATGATTGATTATACAATCATTGTCGATCGTATCGTTTGGGCAATCGATCACATATATTTCTAGATATTTTTACTACTTTAGTAGCTTATCTTATCAAACATTATCTGACATTACACTTTTCAAAATAGACCAAATATCTTCCCGCGATTTTACATGCACACGGAGACTCCACTGCATTGGAAGCTGCGACCTATTCGTGGTCAAGTTCTGATTGCAAGGTCAAATTCGTGCCCCGACAGAGCAATGGTTGGGACTGTGGGGTATTTGTTTTGAAGTACATAGAGTACTTCATGTTGGGAAAGAAATTCGACTTCAGCCAAGGCAATATGAGTCAGATCAGGACAGAAATTGGACAAGCCCTCGCTAAATTTACTACCGATGGAGAAGTCGAGAGAGTTATGGATGAAGAACCTACTATTGATGGAGTAGCATCCTAGTTTATTTCAAATGTTAAACTTGTATTAACTTGAAGGATTTTTTATAAACGAAAATTTTAAATTTTAATTGTAAAATTTTAATTGTAATATCAAGTATGTAAAATTTTTATATGGGCTGCTTAGCATTAGGCGGGTTATGTGCTTGTCGCAGGCTTTATTAAAGTGTGCTCAAGCAGTCCATAACGTCATCAATCGATGTCGATTGCGTAATCAATCAATGTCGATTGCAGAAGCAATCGACATTAATTACGTACGCTATCGATGTCGATTGATTATGCTATCGACATCGATTGCGGAAGCAATTGACATTGATTACAGAAGCGATCGACATCGATTACAGAAGCAATCGATATTAACTGTCTGTGACAAAACGTTTGAAATTTTTTAAGAGTACAAAGCTTGCCTTAAATTCAAAAATCAAGTTGGATATAACCCCAATAAAGTTACAATTCAAACCAAATTCTTACCAGGGCTATCTATCAACACTTCTTTACTTTTTTTGGGGAATTTACATCTAGTGTGAAATTTAGCCGACTTCTTGTACTGTATCAACCCATGGGACCAATTGCCGTGTAATTTCGGCGATTGTGACCATACTCATTACACTTGCCACACTATAGGGTCCTAACTTCACCCTTAGACCTTATCCTTCTCTTTCTCGGCCGGCTTGCTTTCGACAATTGTAGGGTGGTCTTACTTTCATATTTTCTGACAGTTGCTCAGCTTGGAATGCCCATTGACTTTTATCGAGGGTGGGAAGCCATTGTTCGTCGTATGTTTGTCTATAAAGCAAGCAGTGAAAAATTACTTCTCACAGAAGTTATGGTAATCGTAACTTCTCCTATTGATAGCTGCCATGGCATGAGAGTAAGGCAAGCCATGAATAAGCCAACGGCGGCAAGTACAGGTCTCGTGTTCTAAGTCGACGTGATGAATGAAATTTCTGAAATTAACCTGAAATTGATCGCGCCCGTATGGTTGAGCTCTCTTCCTACCGGCCCATTGCAGTACCTTCTTCATATGCTCGTCTACTTTTGGACAGAGTACGGTGGTCTATTTCTTAGATATCTCTCTGCGCTTTTAAAAATGATCGGTGACTTTCTCTCTAGTAGTTCTGATTAGGTCGATAATTGGTCTCTCTCGAGCTATCTTTAGTACGCTGTTTAAGCTTTTGACATTATTCGTAATCAGAGAATCATATTACCTTCCTTTCATATGTGCGCGTGCCCAATGCTTTGGATCTATTTTTAAAATATACTCTACGGCCTTAGGATCAGCAGGATCTCCCTTCATTTTGTCAAGAAAATAATCAAATTTCTCTACTGAATATACACGCGCGGCGCACCACCATAAACCCTTCACATTGTTCTGGGGATAGTTGTATTGTAAATTTTGTGTCATATGTCGCATGCAATAATTGTGGTGTGCGTTAGGGAAGATATGTTTGACCGCCTTAATTAAACCCTTCGACCTATCCGTGATAAAAACGAAATCTTGGGTAAATTCACCGATCACGAACGCACCTACTCGTTCAAGAAACCACATCCACGTATCCTCTTCTTCTAATTCGACGACAGCAAATGCTAACGGTAATATATGGCCATTACCATCTTGTCCCGAGGCAATAAGTAGGATCCCTTCGTAATGTCCCCGTAGGTGTGTGCCATCTATAAGCAGTGTGTGACGAAGTGTACTACGGTAGCTTCCGATGTAGGGACCGAAACTCTAAAAAAATCTTTGAAATTTACTGTCAAGCGTTAATTGAAAGGATGTTCATACATTAGGATTTATCCTCTCCATCTTCTTCACGTAGGCTTGTAGATCCATAAATTATCGTTCCCAACTGCCTCTAATATCATTAAGGGCAAGTTCTGTCCCCCTCTAAGCCTTAGCATATGAGATTTACACATTATAAGCTTTTGCAATATCAAATATTATCGACGCCGGAGTATAGTCGAATCCTTCCATAAGTTTCTCCCGTATATAATTGGCTACGAACGAGATTGTTGCATTATGGTGACCGTGCGGTCCGATCTTAGCGGCCCCGCATGTGTGAGTACTATTGAACATCTTGATTTGGAAAGTGTCGAGCCCATTTAATTTAGACGCATGTATTCGCCATGAACAACCGGTTTCGTAGCATGCGGCTGTCACTCAATAATTAGCGGTTTTCAAAGGCCAAATTTGAAAAATTTTCTCCACTGCGTGCTCTTTTAATGCTCTTTGAAATGTTTGTTTATCTCTGAAGATCTCTCCAACTTCAAACGTCCAATTCCGATATTCGGTTTCCACCTCTTGATCGAAAGACTCGTCCGATGTCTCTGACACTTCGTAAGCTCCATCTACTAATGGATTATCAATGCCCCTCGTAAAATATTTCGGATCCTCTTTTATTGTAATAACCCGAAAAATCACGTCAAACGAGGACCTCGGGATCCGTGCCCGATTAGTCTTAGGTTTGACCATGAGATAGTTCATTGATGAACTTAAGGTGAGATGAGCGGATGTGATGTGTGAACCAGTGTAGAAGAGTGGAGAGATAGAGGAGTGTGTAGAGTAACATACACCGATGGGTGTGTATGTGCTCCACACCGAGAAAAGAGATAAGATAAAAAGGGTTGAAAACCCTAATTTTCATATTTTGGTTGTTGAGAGGAGTAAAGAAGAGAGAGAGAGAGAGAAAGAGAGGAGTAAAGGAGCTAGTGAGGAATTATTGCAAGTTGTTGGAAGGGAATTTCTTGGGATCAAAGCGCCGGATTCGAAGCGGAGGATCTGTTCAGACAAAGGCTGGAAACCCTAACCTTCCAACCCTACATTTAAATCAATCTGAGGATGATTTAAGGTGAGATTCTTGTAAATAAATGGTGTAGATTTATAGAATAAATTGTGGTTAAAATGGGTGGAAATTGTAGGAATATTACTTAGAAAATAACTGAGAAAAGATTGGGGAAGAAACGACCAAAGAAGGTCGAATCGGGGATTTCGACTAATCGAAATTGGGATTCGATTAATCGAAATTCACCAAGAAGTTGAAAAGTCGATGATGACGAATTCGACTAATCGAATTTCAATTCGATTAGTCGACTCAATTTCGACTAGTCGAGTTGGGTGTCACTAGTCATCGAGAGCCTCCAAAGAGGAGTAAAAGTGGGTTGAGAAATCGACCGAAATTGGATTTCGACTAGTCGAGTAAGGATTTCGACTAGTCGAATTGGACTCGATTAGTCGATTTTGTATGTTCAATTGTTTAAGTGAAAATTGGACAGTTAGAACAGGGGATTTCGACTAATCGATTTTGAGAATCGATTAATCGAAATTGGACCTCGACTAATCGATTTTGAGAATCGATTAATCGAAATTGGACCTCGACTAATCAATTTTGAGAATCGACTAGTCGAGTTGGATTTCGACTAGTCGAACCAGGAACTCGACTAGTCGACTGACCTAGTTTTGTTGACTTTTGATTCTTACTTCAAGACTCTAGGGGGGGGGGGGTCTTGAGACTTATTCATTACATCTTTTGTAATGTTTCGAGTGTGTTTAATGGTATCATAGGTGATACGTATGGAAGTGAGCACAAGGAGCCGAGTGGGACCTTGATGCATTGAATCGATAGAGACCTAAGGTAGGGAACACCTCGAACATGTACTTTATTTTACAAGAGCATGTATGTAGTGATATAGATTTTCATTCAAATATTTTACTGCTTAAAGAATTGTGAAAAGTGTGTGTGTGTGACATTCATAAGAGTAAACTAATGAGCCATCCCCAGGGGATGAAGAAGTAAAGAGATAAGAGCATCAGGTGTGATGCAAGTAAATGGATACATCCCAGGGATGTATCCAAGGATTGAATCATGTTTGATAGGGCCTAACTGATATAAGATAGCACACTTACACGGTGAATAACTATATGTAAGGCACCGATATCTCTGTTATTTGAGGCTTGATAGGTTACCCCACCGACGTGGGATATCCACGATCGACATGGCGGGATATCCGTGACCGATACTGGGCGGCGAAACCGTAGGCCGCTATGAGGCTTATCTCAGTACATAGTAAGCACACCCGTGGGTGTTGATTGAGACAAGTGAAACCCGCCACCAATCCCGTGGAAAGGGGCTTGGTACTATATTGGTATTCCCAGGGAATACGGTAAAACTGTCTATATAGATGACGATGAAGGGTATCTCATCGGGGCTCGATGCTATATTGCTCGGGGATTATTTAAGTTGAAAGTTTAAGTTTTGCTTTAGGCCTTCTCAGCATCATTCATGAGTAAATGAAAATATAAGAAATCAACAGTAAAACGAAATGCTTTTAATCTGCTTCATTAACAACTGCATAGATCCATCATGCATGGCATATCATGGAATACATGTGAGTTATAATTTATATGTTCAAACTGTGTTTGTTTCCCTATTGAGCTAGGATGTAGCTCACCCTATAGACTATACGTCGCAGGTCCACTACTAGCAGCTGCCGCGGCTTCAGGAGATACTGATCCCGGCGAGTCGGACCTTGCGGCCGGCGAAGAGTTGGAGCCACCTCCAGAGGACTTCTTCTAGAGGACTCCGTTGTGCCACTTTGAGAGATTTTAGAGAGAGTTTTTGTACGGCTTGGTATGTCAAGCCTTGATTCTGTTTAAACCATGTATATATATAGATGGGATTATTCTTTTGGGACGAACCATCCGTGATGATTGCTATCATCGATGGTTCGGATCGGTTCTCCATTCATGCAGAGGCATGAGGGTAGAACTGTCTGTTGGGAAGTTAATTAATATAGATTTAAATTCCGCAATTTCATTTATAGTACTTTTGATGCTTGATATACCAGTGTTCCGTGCTTAGCTAAAGGGCACGATCAAGATGATCGTGCTGATGGCACGGGTTTCGTGCCAAAACCGCTATCACTATTTTCTTTTAGCAATTCTGACAAGGGTTCTTTCGTCAGAATATAGGGGCTTCTGCTAACGAAACTCTAGTTTCAAATGCAGCCGCAAATGTCAGCTAGAGGGAGAGGCCGACCAAGGGGAGGCCATCAGAGGAGTCTACGTAGTGGAGATGATTACATCTCTCCTACCAATAGAGTGCCTTTAGGAGGTACTGAGGCCCCAGGGGGCAGTAGTAGCAGACAACAGGAGGAAGAGGATCGAGATCATCAGGATCAAGATCTAAGAGAGCAAGAAAGAGTGAGAGAAAGACAAGAAGATAGAGAGGAGCGACAAAGGATGATGTACACTATGGAGACTATGGTAGCTGCCATGGCACAACAAGCCGCATCCTTTGCAGCTCATGCATCAAGAGAACAGCAGCCACCTACACCACCTATAGGATCTACGTTGCCTGTGCCCTCATCATTTACAGAGTTTAGGAGGATGAGACCTCCTTCATTTTTTGGGCAGGCGGACACGATGGCCGCTGAGAATTGGTTGATGGAAATGGAGAAAGTCTTTAGCGTGCTAACTTGCACGGAAGACGAGAGTGTAAGATGGGCAGCTTACATGTTAGATGGGGAGGCTGGGCTTTGGTGGAAGTCTGTGATACGGACTCGGGCTCAGGAGACCCCAGAGTTGCCTTGGACTTGGGAAGAGTTTGTTGAGGAGTTCAACAAACAATATTTTCCAGAAGTGGTGAGGAACCAACTAGAGATACAATTTTTGCAGTTAGTACAAGGGAGAATGACAGTGAGAGAATACGGGGTAGAGTTTCTACGACTTGCCCGTTTTGCTCCGGATTACGTCAGTGATGAAGTCCAAGAGGTTTCAGCAAGGTTTGAAGCCTGAGGTTAGAGGAGGCGTAGCTCCATTTCAGCTAAGGACCTATGAAGAGGTCATGAGCAAGGCGTTGGTCGTAGAAGAGGAGAACAATAATAGATATCGACAGAGGGAGCAGCAGAGAGGAGGAAACGAACAAGGAAGAACGGCGCACTATGAACCGGTGAACAAAAAGCCGAGGTTCATGGGCCAGAATCAGAGACCACAGTTTCAAGGGGGTTTCGGAAGACCGCAAGAATAAAGAACAACACCAATAGAGGTTTCCATTACTTGTGTCGGGAAGACCTATTCGCTATGAGAGCCCTGCCATGTCTACTGGCGCCACTGTTACACAGGGTTCTCGTACTGTTTCTTCCGCACCTCGGGAGACTTGCGCAAAGTGTGGCAAGCCTCATAGGACGATGGATTGTAGATTGGGAGCTAGGGGCTGTTTCCGATGTGGCAAGGTGGGCCACTTGATCAAGGATTGCCCCGAGATGATAAAAGAAAGACGGGTTCAATTAAGACTACCACGACCAATTCAAGCAAGGAAACCGATTGTCCAGGGGAGAGCCTATGCAGTCACTGCTCAAGAAGCAGGGAACGTGCATGACGTCATCCAAGGTGATATTCCTTTTAAAAATTAAAGAAAATTATCATTTCATTAAAACTTTAGATAGAGAAGGAGCATACATTAGGAATTGAATAGATTATTTTTCTTTTGTATATGAAAAGCTGTATATAAATTGAGGGTGTAAATTGATGTGTAAATTATTGTATGTGTGTATGTATACTATAGGTACTCTAAATATATATGAAAAAGGATGTTTGTGGATATGGCCTTTCGAGTATTGATAGACCGGGTCTACCCACTCATTAAATCCTCCGTCGCTAAGAAGATGAAGATTGTTCGAGCGTTAGATTTCGCCCTATCATGTCTATTCCATTTGGAGAGTTAGTAGACACGGAGTTAGCTTGCAAATCCATCATCGTAGCGCTCGAGATTTGGAGGTGCATGAACTAAAAGCAAAGTCGCATCGCTAGACATGCAAGGGTTTGATGTAATCCTTGGCATGGACTGGTTCGCGCAACATTGTGCAACCGTCGGTTGCAAGTCCAAGGTAGTTATTTTCAGACCCAACACAAGCAGATCATTTCGTTTTCAAGGGTGAGGTCGTCATCGGTACCGATCTCGTGATGAAGGCGAAAAGATGATCGAGAAAGGGTTGCGATGGATACTTAGCTTTCTTAAAGGAGGACAAGGAAGAAAAGAACGTCATTTACGAGATAGCGATGCGAGACTTCACGACGTGTTTCGGAAGAATTGCTCGGATTACCTCGAAAGAGAAGTAGAATTCGCCATTGACTTAGCACCGTGAACGGAGCCTATTTCAAAGCACCTTATAGAATGGCTCCACCGAGTTAAAGGAGTTGAAGGAACAACTACAAGAGCTTATGGACAAGGGGTTTGTTAGACCAAGTGTATCTCCATGGGGAGCACCGGTCTTGTTTGTCAAGAAGAAGGATGGGTCAATGCGGCTATGCATTGACTATCGGCAATTGAACAAACTCACTGTGAAGAACCGCTACCCTTTGCCTAAAATAGACGATCTATTCGACCAACTGCAAGGAGCAAGGTATTTTTCCAAGATCGACCTGAGATCTGGGTATCATCAGTTGCGAGTCAAGGCAGAGGACATTCAGAAGACAGCTTTCTGGACACGGTATGGACACTATGAATTCCTTGTGATGCCGTTTGGATTAACGAATGCTCCGGCGTCGTTTATGGATCTGATGAACCGAGTGTTTAAACCACACTTGGACTCCTGCGTCGTAGTGTTTGTCGATGATATTTTAATATACTCCAAATCCAAGACGGAACACGAAGAACATTTGAGGATTGCTCTACAGACGCTACATGAACACCAATTATACGCCAAACTCAGCAAGTGTGAGTTTTGGTTGGAAGAGGTTAGCTTTTTGGGACATGTCGTCTCCAAGCATGGTGTCACTGTAGATCCAGCAAAGATAGAAGCAGTAGTCAAATGGGAGCAGCCAAAGACAGTGACCGATGTCCGAAGTTTTCTGGGCTTAGCAGGCTATTATCGACGTTTCATCGAGGGGTTTTCAAAGATATCGGGACCTCTCACAAAGCTAACACGAAAAGATTCAAGGTTTGAGTGGAGTGAGGCATGCGAGAAGAGTTTTCAAGAACTCAAAACGAGACTCACTTGATAGCGATTCCTTCAGAAAGGAGGATACGCCGGTGTACAAATGACGCATCATACAATGGCCTTGGTTGTGTGCTCAACCAACTCAAGAAGGTGATAGCTTACGGATCAAGACAGTTGAAAGAACACGAGAAAAATTACCTGACTCATGACTTGGAACTGGCAGCAGTCATTTTTGCGCTAAAGATTTGGAGACATTACTTGTATGGTGAGACCTTTGAAATTTTCACCGATCATAAGAGCCTCCGATACCTCTTTACACAGAAAGAGCTTAATATGAGACAGCGCAGATGGATGGAATTCCTCAAGGATTACGATTGCTCCATACAGTACCATCCAGGTAAGGCGAATGTAGTAGCCGATGCTCTGAGTCGGAAAGGTTCAGCTCAGTTAGCTTCTTTGATTTTGGGTATGCACCGATGGAAATTATTGGAAGACCTGGCACTTTATGATGCGAACATTGAGTCAAAGGACACCTGATCCTTTTTGGCTAACATATCAGTAAAGCCAGTGATATTTGAACATATCCACGATCTACAGATGAAAGATCCGACATTAACAAAGATTCATCAAGACGTAAGTGAAGGCATTAGATCGGACTTCTCAGTAAAAGAAGATGGTTCCTTGTTGTTTAAAGGCCGTCTCTGCATTCCGGACAATGCCGATCTAAGACGAACGATTCTTGATGAGGCCCATAAGTCAAATTATGCTATCCACCCCGGTAGCACCAAAATATACCAAGATTTGAAAAAGAACTACTGGTGGAGAGGACTGAAACAAGACATGGCCGAGTACGTGTCACGGTGTTTGACTTGTCAGCAGGTGAAGGTTGATCATAGACATCCTGCTGGACTATTGCAACCTTTACCAATACCAGAATGGAAGTGGGAATCGATCTCAATGGATTTCATTGTTGGATTACCCCGTACTGCCAAGAGACACAATGCCATTTGGGTCGTCGTAGACCGATTGACCAAATCAGCGCACTTTTTACCGTACAATACTACGTATACGGCAGGAAGACTGGCAAACTTATACATGAAGGAGATTGTAAGATTACATGGTATTCCAAGCAGCATAGTTTCAGATCGTGATCCACTATATACGTCCAAGTTTTGGAAGAAATTTCAAGAAGGAATGGGAACACGGCTAGACTTTAGTTCAGCTTTCCATCCTCAAACTGATGGACAGACAGAATGAGTGAACCAAGTAATAGAAGACATGCTCAGAGCGTGCATGCTTGATATGCAAGGATACTGGGATGAGTATCTACCGATGCTCGAGTTCGCATATAATAACAGTTTTCAAACGAGCATTGGCATGGCACCGTATGAAGCTCTGTATGGACGACGATGCAAGTCACCTCTCAATTGGGAGGAAACAGGTGAGAAATTTGTATTAGGACCAAAGCTACTTGAAGATAACGCTACCGCTGCTCAATAATTAGAGAAAGGTTGAAGACAGCACAGAGTAGACAGAAAAGTTACGCCGATATGAAGCGGACTAGTGTTGACTATAAAGTGGGCGAGCACGTGTTTGTAAAGGTGTCACCTATGAAAGGTGTAATGAGATTTGGCAAGAGAGGGAAGTTAAGTCCACGTTATGTTGGACCGTTCGAAATTTTGGGACGAGTAGGTGAAGTTGCATATCGTATTGGCTTACCACCGCTATTTGATCGAGTGCATAATGTTTTCCACATATCGATGCTCAGGAAGTACGTAAATGATCCGTCTCATGTATTAGGGAAGCAACCTATAGAGATGTGTGAGGACATGAGCATGATAGAGGAACCAGTGGAGATTTTGGATCGAAAAGAACAAGTACTGCGCACTAAAGTGATTCCCTTAGTGCTTGTTCGGTGGAACAATCATCCAAAAGAAGAGGCTACTTGGGAACGAGAGGCCGATGTGAAGGAACAATATCCAGCCTTGTTTCCAACGACGTGAGAATTCGATGTAAACCGCAAACGTGGTTGTGAAATCTCCACGATACTTGTAATTCAATGGAAATTTTGATCCAAATTGTTCAATGGAAATTTTGATTAATTGAGACATTTCGACTAGTCGAATTGACAATTCGACTAATCGAAAGTCAAAATCGATTAATCGACTGGCTATGCCAGTGAGCCAGAGTTCAAAAAGAATAAGTTAGAAAATTTCGACTAGTCGAACTAGGGTTCGACTAATCGAATTTGGAATTTCGATTAGTCGAATTCACATTTCGACTAGTCGAATTACTTAAAGAGTCTAAAAGTAATTTCTGAAAGTAGGCAATTCGACTAATCGAAATGGGGAAGTCGACTAATCGAATTGGACATAAAGGGAAAATCGATTAGTCGAAATTTGAATTCGACTAATCGAGTTATGGAGGCAGTTGTAGAAGTTTAAAAAGGGCACACGATTTCGACTAGTCGAATTAGATTTCGACTAGTCGAAGTTAAAAATTTCGACTAATCGAAACGGATTTCGACTAGTCGACTGAGTCCTTCCAGTGGGCTCCAAAATTAGAAATTTGAACCCTAGTCATTTCGACTGATCGAAATGGGATTTCGACTAGTCGAATCGGTTTACTAGTCGAATTAGGAAAATCGACTAATCGAATTCGGGGAGTTCCTTTCGGTTTGAAATTCGACTAGTCGAACTGAGAAAGTCGACTAGTCGAGCCAACCAATATATATATGTGAAAGGGGGTTTTTCAAACCATTCGACTTTTGAGTTTTGAGCATCCGGTTCTTCTTCTTCTCCGGCGATTCAACCACCTAGGGTTTGCGCCATTTCCGGCCATTCTCGACCGGATTTGACTTCACACAACTTCTCAAGATTGGGTAAACCCTAATCTTTGTTCTTCTTCATTATTTTGCATATATGACACCCTAGTTCCTTGCATTTTAGCGAAAATGCCGCCTAAGACTCGATTATCATCGAAGAAGGCCTAAAATCGCCGATACAAATGAAGAATGCCGCACCACCAACCCCTTCACCTGTGAGGACACCCTCACCATCGACATCGGACACTACGTCCGGGTCAACGAGCGCATCTTCACAAGACGCAAGCCCTATTCCACCACCAATCGCCAACCCTGAGCAACCCACTGAGTGGTGGGCAGCCAAGATCTTTGAAGTCGAACACATTTTCGACAAGACCCTTTTTGACATGGATGTGGTCCAAGGTGAGACCATTTGGGCCCTAAACTACCTCAACAACGCCGGTCTCACCTTCCTCCTCAAACCAATCCGGAAGTTCTACTATCCGCGATTGGTTAGGTTATTTTACCAGGGCCTCAAGGATGGCCCTACTGACGACGTGGTGAAGACCACGATTGAGGGTCGTGAATACCTCATCACACGTCGTCATGTCCAAGAAGCAGTCGAGTGCTACTTGGACTATATACCCGAGACCACATTACTACCACCCTTCCCAGGGCTGGTCAATGTCGACGATATCATTGCCGACATGACCAAGGGGAAAAAGGGATCGGGCACCTCGTCTAAGAGGGTTGACCTTCCACACTATATGTGGATGCTCGATTCTATTTTTCACGCCAACCTCTACCCCATGCGCCACAGCACCGAGCGTGTTGAGTTGGTGCAACAGGCCCTCTATGCGGCCTATAACGGCCGATGGTTTGATGTTACCATGGTCATCCTCGAAGGGATGAGGTACATCAAGGGGAAGCTCATGAAGGGCAACCTTCGAGCTAGGGATGGGATGCCCTACGTGCGCATCATCTCTAGCATTCTAGAGGCATATTCATCCGACCCAAATTAGTCTCACCCCACGAGGTGACGGCCATCCGGTGAACCCATCCTCCCACACCGAATGGACCAGGAGTTACAATCTCCTGAAGAAGACCTTACCACCACCAGCTGGCACAGCCGAGGGCGCAGCTGCAATCCCACCACCACCCCCCCCACCACAGCCACAGCCACATGTGCCCGTAGATGGCAAGACCACCCAAATATTCGACCAAATGCACTACCACCAACATTCCACTACCACCACTAGCGCCTACACCACCACCTCGACCTACACCGCCCCTCTACTTCACCGACCACCCCACCACCACCACCACCATTGAGGAGGCTCGCCCGCCGAGGCCGAATGGAAGCCGAATAACGAGAGGATGAGCAGGAGAATTGATTTCCTCATGTTTCACACCTCAAGTTTATCTACCCTCACACCTACCAGACATGGCCCGAGAGGAGGAATGGACCGCGGCACCACCCTTTTCATCGAGGCCCGGTCTTTGGGGGACGCGATTACATGATGCCAGTGCTTCTACTTCCACCGCACCCCCACCGCCGATGACAACGACGACGACGCAGCCACCATCTACTTCCACTACCATTCCATCTCTGCAGTTGGGATTCCGGCCCGCCACAGAGACTTCTCATCCGCTCACCGCCATCACCATCCACCACCCGTGGCAGATCCGACTCCGTCGAACGGCCTGCTCGACAGATCCACAGTGGGCCGCTGACTGTAATTTTGTTTTATTTTTGTGCCTTTGTACATCTTTTTGTATAGGGGTGAACCATTTTTTTGTTGTGGTCCCCATCTCAGTAACTATTGTAACTTTTGATTTTATAATATACAATTTTGTTACTGTTATCTATGTTTCATAAATTGTCTATGTAAATGTACTTGCTTGTGTGCTAAGTGGTAGACCACCTCACCTCCGAAAAGTGGGAAGTCTGAGACCACCACACCTTTGGGTGATTTTCGAGGACGAAAATTCCCAAGGTGGGGAGGATGTAATAACTCGAAAAATCACGTCAAACGAGGACCTCGGGATCCGTGCCCGATTGGTCTTAGGTTTGACCATGAGATAGTTCATTGATGAACTTAAGGTGAGATGAGCGGATGTGATGTGTGAACCAGTGTAGAAGAGTGGAGAGATAGAGGAGTGTGTAGAGTAACATACACCGATGGGTGTGTATGTGCTCCACACCGAGAAAAGAGATAAGATAAAAAGGGCTGAAAATCCTAATTTTCATATTTTGGTTGCTGAGAGGAGTAAAGAAGAGAGAGAGAGAGAGAGAAAGAGAGGAGTAAAGGAGCTAGTGAGGAATTATTGCAAGTTGTTGGAAGGGGATTTCTTGGGATCAAAGCGCCGGATTCGAAGCGGAGGATCTGTTCAGACAAAGGCTGGAAACCCTAACCTTCCAACCCTACATTTAAATCAATCTGAGGATGATTTAAGGTGAGATTCTTGTAAATAAATGGTGTAGATTTATAGAATAAATTGTGGTTAAAATGGGTGGAAATTGTAGGAATATTACTTAGAAAATAACTGAGAAAAGATTGGGGAAGAACAGCCAAAGAAGGCTGAATCTGGGGATTTCGACTAATCGAAATTGGGATTCGATTAATCAAAATTCACCAAGAAGTTGAAAAGTCAGATGACCACGAATTCGACTAATCGAATTTCAATTCGATTAGTCGACTCTGAATTTCGACTAGTCGAGTTGGGTGTCGACTAGTCGACTGAGAGCCTCCAGTGAGGAGTAAAAGTGGGTTGAGGGAAATCGACCAGTCGAGTAAGGATTTCGACTAGTCGAATTGGACTCGATTAGTCGATTTTGTATGTTCAATTGTTTAAGTGAAAATTGGACAGTTAGAACAGGGGATTTCGACTAATCGATTTTGAGAATCGATTAATCGAAATTGGACCTCGACTAATCGATTTTGAGAATCGATTAATCGAAATTGGACCTCGACTAATCGATTTTGAGAATCGACTAGTCGAGTTGGATTTCGACTAGTCGAACCAGGAACTCGACTAGTCGACTGACCTAGTTTTGTTGACTTTTGATTCTTACTTCAAGACTCTAGGGGGGGGGGGTCTTGAGACTTATTCATTACATCTTTTGTAATGTTTCGAGTGTGTTTAATGGTATCATAGGTGATACGTATGGAAGTGGGCACAAGGATCCGAGTGGGACCTTGATGCATTGAATCGATAGAGACCTAAGGTAGGGAACACCTCGAACATGTACTTTATTTTACAAGAGCATGTATGTAGTGATATAGATTTTCATTCAAATATTTTACTGCTTAAAGAATTGTGAAAAGTGTGTGTGTGTGACATTCATAAGAGTAAACTAATGAGCCATCCCCAGGGGATGAAGAAGTAAAGAGATAAGAGCATCAGGTGTGATGCAAGTAAATGGATACATCCCAGGAATGTATCCAAGGATTGAATCATGTTTGATAGGGCCTAACTGATATAAGATAGCACACTTACACGGTGAATAACTATATGTAAGGCACCGATATTTTTGTTATTTGAGGTTTGATAGGTTACCCCACCGACGTGGCGGGATATCCACGACTGACACGGCAGGATATCCGTGACCGAGCACATGGTAAAACCGTAGGCTGCATGAGGCTTATCCGTACATAGTAAGCACACCCCAGGGGTGTTGATTGAGACAAGTGAAACCCCGCCACCAATCCCCAGGGGAAAGGGGCTTGGGTACTATATTGGTATTCCCAGGGAATACGGTAAAACTGTCTATATAGATGACGATGAAGGGTATCTCATCGGGGCTCGATGCTATATTGCTCGGGGATTATTTAAGTTTAAAGTTTAAGTTTTGCTTTAGGCCTTCTCAGCATCATTCATGAGTAAATGAAAATATAAGAAATCAATAGTAAAACAAAATGCTTTTAATCTGCTTCATTAACAACTGCATAGATCCATCATGCATGGCATATCATGGAATACATGTGAGTTATAATTTATATGTTCAAACTGTGTTTGTTTCCCTATTGAGCTAGGATGTAGCTCACCCTGCAGTCCACTACTAGCACGGAGATACCGATCCACTATGAGCCTGGACCTTGCGGCCGGCGAAGAGTTGGAGCCACCTCCAGAGGACTTCTTCTAGAGGACTCCGTTGTGCCACTTTGAGAGATTTTAGAGAGAGCTTTTGTACGGCTTGGTATGTCAAGCCTTGATTCTGTTTAAACCATGTATATATATAGATGGGATTATTCTTTTGGGACAAACCATCCGTGATGATTGCTATCATCGATGGTTCGGATCGGTTCTCCATTCATGCAGAGGCATGAGGGTAGAACTGTCTGTTGGGAAGTTAATTAATATAGATTTAAATTTCGCAATTTCATTTATAGTACTTTTGATGCTTGATATACCAGTGTTCCGTGCTTAGCTAAAGGGCACGATCAAGATGATCGTGCTGATGGCACGGGTTTCGGGGTGCCGAAATCCGGGCTGTCACATTTATAAACCCATCTGGTTCATCATCATAATCTTCGACGTTCTCTTCACCATCAATGTTTTGAGGTGATTCACTAGATCCTTCTTCACCGAAGGGGTTCTGATGTGGTTGACTAGGCCCTTCACGGAACGGGTCATGACATGGCTGACTAAGCCCTTCACCGAACGGGTTCTGACATGATTGACTAGTCCCTTCACCAAATTGGTGATTATATGTATGGAAATAGGGTTGAGCTCCTTCATTAATCCCCATTGATGCCATAGTAGAACATAATTCGTGAGTCATCCAAGTTGTGAATCCACCGGGAAAGATATGATGAAAATCGTCTTCATCCTCCACTCTTAAAGACGTGTAGTCTAACTCTTGACTACAATGTGTCCTATGCATATTTTGTAGTGGGTCATCATATGATTCAACTGGGGCATGATTTAGATCAATAGTTGTCTTCATGGCGGATATGTTTGCCGCAAAATCGCTGTCATCATCTAATTGAATAGTATCATATGTAAGTCCTTCCTCCTCAAACTTCCATAGCGGGACGGAATGGTTACTCACAAAATCAGTCCCACCTAGAGGTACATGTTCAGCTTCGAATCGGAAGAAGGATGGTTCTTTAATGATGAATACCTTTATAATGTCCGACCCGAATTTATAAAACGAAAATAGGGTGGCCAAATCATCCGAATCCAAAACGTCAGCAAGCACAGGAGTGTTCACTATCTTCATAGAGAACTTTATGGAAATTATTTCATCTGCTCTCGCAAAACTGACAGCAAGATTTCGCCTTCTGAACCGTTCATAAGATATACCCGTCGAAATTGTAATAACCCTCCGGCGGCCACCTTGATACAAACCATCATCGTTTACAATATGACCATCAAAGTGACAGAGAAGAGGAATTTCCACACCAGACATCGCCTCTTTAAGAAGGAGTAAAAAGGAGTCATAAGACGGATGAATATGATAAATTGATAGTAAAACAACTGATATCCAATCGGTACCGATTGAATATCCAATCGTTACCGATTGGATACTCAATCGCTACCGATTGAGTAGTCAATCGGTACCGATTGATTATCCAATCGTTAACGATTGAGTATCCAATCACTACCGATTGAGTTACCAATCGTTAACGATTGAGTATACAATCGGCACCAATTTCAAATAAATGCGGGAGCTGGTCGATTGGATATCCAATCGATATCGATTGTTTATGAAGTCGGGGACGATTGGATAAGCAATCGTTAACGATTGGTTACTCAATCATTAGCGATTGGATATGCAATCGTTAACGATTGGATAATCAATCGAAGTATATCTTACAATCGACCAGCTCCTACATTTATTTACAATCGATATCTATTCACCTTTTCCAAAAGTTAATTCGATATGTTTTACACTGGATCTGAACATACCTCGCGTCGGAATGGGAAACTGCAGGATCTTCAACTCCGAATGATAAAATGCAGGAGCTTCTTCTCCCAAACCTCTGTTTTCTTCTTCCAGTTAGTAGATCTGAGGCAGAAGACATCGTCACCTTTACCACCTCTTTAGCGCAGATTAAAATGAGGAGAAAGGGAATGTATTTGGGTTAAAGAAAGTCAGAGAAGGGGGTAATATGGACTTTTTATTCTCCTTATGGTCGACTCGGCTTGGAGCTGGTCGATTTGGGTAAAGGTGAAACTATAGGGTCTCTGCAGTAAAAGGTACATCTGACAGGGTCGATCAGGTAAATTTCCCTTTTCTAAACCCAAGACGTCTTTATTTTGACTGAAGAAGAAGACTACCTAAAGGTGGTCTTATCATGTGTGCTTAAGGAGCACCGAAAATGGTGCTCTCACTCTCTTATTTTATATATATATTTTTAAAAAGGACAGGTAATATCATAATGCTTCACGTGAGTATTACTATTTTCCGTAGAAAGATCCCTTGTTTTGTATGCACACACTATTCATACTTACATGTGTTTTAGAAATTCTACTGTACTGTATATTTACTTGAGGGCTTGTGGTAATCCGTGAATTATTGGGGTTTTGGTGGGGCAAGGCTATGACATTGCTTTGAACTCATATGGTTGAGCTCCCTTATTTATCAAATTATTTTACTAATTCTCATAAGCGTACTTAAGGATTTAATTAAAATTTGTGCAAATTTTATAGACTTTTGCATCTTATACTTGTGGATACATAAATGGTTTTGAACATTCTTGATATTTGGGCCATCTCTAGGCTCAAATTGGACTTGAGCTTGAGCTTCTTATATAGGACTCAATTTAGCCCCATTGAAAAAGTTTCTTGGTTTGGGTTGCTATGACCCTATATTTGGCCATGGGTTGTGGGCCTTATAATGGTATATGCTTTCTTAGTGGATCAAGTCTTATTTTGGGTTTAATTATTGGAAAGAATATGATTGTGGGCTTATAATGGTTTATTTTTCTTGGGTCTTGTTTAGGCCCATTAGAAAACTTATTCATTTTTAAACATATTGGACTTATTATCGGAAATAATTAATGTAATATACGGTGACCCTAATGATGTGTCTAGTATATTATTGTTACATGTTCTTTTGGATCATGGGATTGATCTTATGGCCTAAGTGTATGTGTGTGGAAGCTTATAGGTTTATGACTAAGTTTTGTCATTACAAATTTATTTAAAATATTATTTTATGGCACTCTTGACTATCTGCATGTTACACATATACACTTTACGGTGAATTAGCTAAACTCTTGAGACTAGACATATCAGGTCTAGGTCTTTCCAATGGGGTTAAGAAAGATCGCTAAAGTGGTCGTTCGAGAGACGATAATTGAAGTAGGATTGGATCTGCCCAAAGGTGACCGTTCTATGAAGGTTATTATTTCTTGAATTTTAAAATTTTATCTCATTAAAATCACCTTGTGCACTGATTTGTATGGAGTTATTGATTCTAGCCAAAAGTGATTCATTAATTTCGTGTAAATTGGGTGAGTAGAATAGTCGTAAGTATTAAGGAAAGAGAATGATGATTCTCTTGCTCAAAGGTAGTGAATCATCGAGATCAAATCGGAAATATAAGTGATTAGGTCTATGTGCATTTTTCAACGCCCTGGGGGAGAGGATATGTTGTACACTCAGTTTCTGCCTAAAGGTGATAGTGGATGTTACACATTATCAATACCCAAAGAGTGGATTATTTACACATGATAAAATACTCTAATCAATTTGTTCATACCCCTAATACGAATTATTTTATCCTTGGTAGATATTAATGACTTATATTCATTTTGGAGTCCTTTGTAGACATTAGTCTTTTAGACTTTTGGGTGACATATTATCGTGTTTGTATCATTGGTAGATACTAATGGCTTATGATCATTTTGGAGTCCTTTATGAACATTGGTCTTTTAGACTTTTAGGTGACATATTATCATGTTTATATCCTTAGTGGATTCTATGGTTGGTGACATAATTTTATGACGTAATTTTTAATATTAAATAGTAGATATATCGATATGACTATTTGTTAAAAGAATAAATTTGTAAATCATTATAGAGTGAGGAATTTCATTGATATTTTATCACAATTTATTATGAAATTTTTTTGTTAAAATTGATAATATATTTTGAACATGAGTTACTATTTAATTATTACATGGTTCTTTTGTTACATCACGATTGTCACTGTAGGAGATTGGTAAGGTCTTAAACTTTATATTTTGAGTTAGAGTTATCTCACTTCTAAACTGCAGTTATTATTGATGCACCTTAAAATCTGTCTTATATATACGTGTATATTCTAGGTAGAGTTTTCAACAAAATAAGGTAGAATTTCTTTACAATTGTATTTTGGGTGGAGTATTCCACAAATTGAGGGTGAAGTTTTTCACAATTTCGATGACACACCTTGGTGAGTGAGTTAATAGAAAAATTATATTTTTGGTGGAGTTTTTCACAAATTAAGGATAAAATTTTTTACAATTTTAGGTGGCACACCTTGGTGAGTGAGCCAATAAGGTTTTACCTTAATTTTACATGTGAGTATTGGTAATCTTTTGGATTTACTCGAAGCTAAATATGATTAGGCACCACGTTAATAATTTCTTATTCTGAAGATCAGGTGAAGTATAGAGCGGAACATTATAGATTTGCACACTTTGATTGTGCATTTAGTTCACATGTTAAATTGTTTATCATCTCTCAAATTTATTGTTAATTATAGTTTTGTGATCATGGAACTATCATAGTATCGATTTCAAAAAATGGTATACTATGTGCATTTCTGATTCATTCCTATATTTTCATTAAATTTGGGTGATTTTGGGAATGCGTAAATTATTTCAAATAACGTTTTGTTTTCAGAGTGCACTTATTTTGTTTTAGTCTGTGTGTGGACCAAGTGGGAGACTGTTGGAATTTTAGGTAGGGCATGACTCTTCATACTGTATATATAGGTGGATGTCCCCCGCTCACTACAATGTAGCAAAAGAGGCGGGTAGAGTCACTTTCACTTTCTTCTTTTTCCTTATAAGAAAGACTTCGAGATTGATACAACGGATTAAAGCTAAAACAACGATCACAATCTTTGTGATAAGATATGCACATATTTTTTAATTTATAGATTGAATCTATTGTTTTGATTAGTCATACGCTTAACTCCTAATGCAAATATTTAAGTGATCATATCACTAAATCCAATACAATAGACTTAAAAGACATTTAACATTAGTTACAATATTCCCACATACGAGTGAAGATTTACTTTCCTTCAAAGTGATTTGGTATCTACTCTATAAGAGATTGCATAAAGTGGAAGTCGATTTTGTATCTTCTCTATAAGAGATTGCATATAGTGTAAGTCGGTTGGAAAATAGAAGCAGTCCAAAAAATTTCATAGGTAACTCACCTTCGGTCGACGAAAACGCCCCAACAATTTGACTCTTTCACTCTTTATACTGCAAGTGGCACTACACATTATTGTACTTTTATCATCATTCGCGTTTGGACCAGAAAGTTAATGGAAGTAATCAAGAAGGCTGGTGAAGGTTCAATCTAGGTCACAGGTTGAATCTTAGCTTATCTATCAAAAAAGGAAAAGGCTCCGATACCAAATAAGGTAAAGAATTTTGTTTGCCTTTTCAAGTAAAAATTTCAAAAAATAAAATAAAAAATCTCCCGTGTTTAGAGCCACTTTCTTACCCTTAGTAAGGAATATTTATAGTTCGTGAGAGAGATACACACCCTATAATATGTGGTTTAAACTGATTAAGATTATATTAGTATTTTAGGAAATATTTTAAATTACTAGAGATTTCTAGATATTTTAATTGATTATATTCACCTCTATATAAATAGGTATCTCCATTAAAAAAATCACTGTCAAGCTAAAGATGTAAAACAATGGCTGGTTCAAATCTTGCGATCACACCGGCCATAGTCCGTGACGGTGCACCCTCTACTCAGTTCTCAAATTTCTTAAATTTTCAATTTTTTTTTAATAAATTTGCTAATATTCTTCCATTTTTATCTCTACAAGTTCGCTTGATTCATGCATTCATGTCACACTATCTTATTTTTTTATATATCTAAGATTTCTCTAATGAGGTTCTTCTTCAAGCCACAAGATGATACATCGTATGCTTCTAGGAGAGATCATAATTCACTTGAGCTAGTGAGTCACCGACTTCCACATGCTTAAGGAAAAAAGATTGGGATGCGACAATGATGAACTTCACAGACAGGTGATAACCCCTAACAAACACAATTAGACAAGCCAATTAGCTACTTAATGAAGGGGACTAATTTTTTAATATAAACAATCACTCCTTTCTTCAAAAGGAATGCGCAATTATATTAAGGGAGGTTAATAGGAAGAAAGATACACATCCTATAATCTGTATCTAGTAGTTTTGGCAAGGTTAAGATTGATTATGATTATATTAGTACTTTATGAAGTATTTTAAATTACTAGATGTTTCTAGAAATCTCAATTCCATTAATAAAATTTCGAAAACCATTGCCAAAATAATATCTAAGTTTTCTAGTATTAGGTACACGAGCCCAATACCACCACTGCTACATAAAAAAATCTCAGTTCCCTAGAAAGTCAAGACTCAAGAGTGAATGGATAGGGTGTTGGTGTCAAGGTGCCGCGCGCACACTAGCGTAGCAACGTAGAAGGGTGTAGAGGCTCAAGCGCCCATTTCACTTTAGAGTTTCGATTAAGTATGATTCTTATACAACCTTTGTTTGTATATAAGTCCCCAAATCTATGATATAGAAGCCCCAAAATCGGCTCAAGCCCTTATTTAACTTTAGAGTTTCGATTAAGTATGATTCATTATCATTTGTAACCCCCACCAACAAAAATTCCTGACTAAGCCCCTGCACTTGCGCCCCCATCGCGCCATGAATGTAGCCCAAATAGTCTAGTCTATAAGGGTGGAGTGGGCAAATCCCACAAGTGCATCTGAACTCTAAACCATATTCGTAAACTCAAATGATGAACATATTTTTTCCAGTATTTCATAAATTAAAAAAATTGATGAAATTTAAAGCAACACTTGCCCCATCATAGATCACATTAATACAATTTTCCACTGCATTAACCAATTTTTTCCTGGAAAGTTGTGACTCAATGAAGCACAATGTTGGAATCTTAATCTCAAATCTATTTGAATCTAGAGACATTTTCAAGTCCCATAAAAGAAAATGTCTGTTATGAAATGTTTTAACATAAAAAAGTAAATTAAAAACTTTCTAGACGGGCCATGTTTGAGAATTACCCAATGCTAAAATTTAAGGAATTGTGAGACTTGCGAAGGACAAAAGGTAATCTTAGTCAACATTTGACCATGATTGATGACGAAACTAAGATAAGGCTTTTCCTTTGGAAGAGAGATGACGGCATTTGACCGAGAAGGGTAGTTGAATCTGACCAATTTTTTATTATACTGTAACACAACTTGAATATGGCTGCCCCCACCGTCATTAGTGCTTTTCAGCTACTGAGTCCTAGAAAATCTTGACTAACTTGGATTTTGAGGATCCTCAATTCCATGATAGTTTATTAATCACAGAATTTGGTGGCTAAGAAGTATTTGGACCATCCAATTGAAAACAAATGTTCTAATTGCCAAGTGGCGACTGTTCAGGAGTGAATAATTGACCAGAGATACAGGAGAAGATTTCCAACATGTCACTTTCAAATTATATCTAACAAAAGAAGAGGCTTCTTCAAAATTTTGGTTACTAGGTAGTCATTAGCTGGCTGAGGTATGAAAAGCTATCAAGTTTCTCGAACACTAGATGGCTAGATCACGACCCAACTAACAAGGAGATTGACTATGGACAATTCAGCTCGTAATTTCAATGTTTGAAAGCGAAAAAGGGGTCTCAATGGGCTGGGCTTGAGCCCCGCATCTGCCAGGTTTATGCTATGGCAAACAAGCCCGATATACAAACGGGTTGGTCTGGCCTGATTCGTAAATCAGGTCGGATATGAGTTAGTTCCAAAAATCCGATCTGGTCCTCCATGAGTTGGGTACTGGGCAAGATAAGTTGGCTCGATTCGCATATGGGCTGACCCCATTAGTAAGTAGAGTCGGGTAACTCGTTTCAAAAGGCTTGATTATAATCACCCCGATTAAGGCCCGTTGGACTCAACACATTGAGACCCGTAGTTACAAATACAATTAAGCGGTCGCCGATCAATTTCTGTTAGATCTTCAACCTCTCATCATCATTATATCCTATGCCTAAATCCCATCGTTCTAAGGTCCGTTAGCAAAGTTACGGTTGCTCTGACTCTATCCTTTCTCAACTTCATCAATGGGGACCAACTACTGTACAATGGTGTGGCTATCTCTATATGATGGCTGTCATTATATATTGGCTGTCATTATATATTAGTTTCGGGCTCTACCGAAACAATAATTTAGGACCGAAATTTCGGTCATAGAACATATGGAATTAAAGTTTTGGGTCAAATTATCGGCCGAAATTTCGATTTCGGTCTCCTCCGAAACCGAAACGAAACCCGAAATTTTGATCCTTGTATTGCGCTACAAAAAAACGACAAAAAGATAGATTATGTGGCCCAAATGTATATGCTGAGATGGATGTGTAGATTAATAAGAAAGGATAAAATACAAAATGAGTATAGAAGAAAAAAATTTATCACTCTAGAAGTACATGGACATAGAAGAAGAGGAAGACCAATAAACATTTGGATGGAAGCAATGAGAAGGGATACGAAAGATTGTGAAGTTACAGAGAAGTTAGCACTAATCCGAAACGAGTAGAGCAATAGGACTCACAAAGCCGACTCCAAATAGATGAGATAAGGCTATTATGATGATGATAATAATGATGATTAGGGTCTACTCTTATCTTTTCTGTCTAACAATGTCCAAAAATAGTCATTCAAAAAATAAAACTTAAAAAAAAAAAAAGTTCCAAATATGGTATTAATTGTTTTAGTGCTAATCTACACACTTACAGGTTTCTTCATGTAGCTTAGCCCATACGAAATGGTATTAGGTGGATGGGCTCGTAAACCTCCTTTTAACTTAATTTAGTTTAAATTATAATTCTTTAATTTGCTCCTACTCCACACGGGTGTATGGGTGGAAAAAAGAGCAAAAAACTTGACCCAAAGCCTAACCAAGACCGATCAAAGGTGTAAAAACTAAAACTGGTTTTGGTTCAATTCAGTCTCGATTATGGGTTTCAAAACCCATAAATCAATTGAGAAGGGAGAGAATTGCACACAGAGATGGAGCCAAAAACTTTTATGAGAGGGGACTAACATATAAATCACTGAAAAAGTCCAAAAATCTCAAAATTTCACAAAAATAATAAAAGTTCGAAAATTTTTGCTCAACCACCGAAATTTCACATAACTTTTCGTTGTACCGTCGTTTCAAAGAATTTCGATAAATTTCAGTGAAATTTGTCATTATGAATCAGACATTGATGAATATCTTTGTCGGTGCACGATCATACATTTCTGGGTGGGCCTTGTGGCTAAGATAAAATTTATATTTTACGTATGTAAAATGAAAAAAAAAATTATAATTTTATCAATTTAAATGAGTAATTCAAGTCACCTTGGTCGAGTTGCTTGGAACTCGTCTGAGTTACTCAACAAATTCGAAAATCTAGTTTGTCTCTGAGTTTGCTTGAAATTGTACCAAGTCGAGTTGATTTTGGTTTAGGGCGTAATGTGGCCCGTGAGGGGCCATAATAATTGGGCTGAGAGCTAGGTTCGTAGGCCGATTTAAGTCCCAAAAATTAAAAAAACGAAGTTGGTTTTGTGGTGGGGCCATGGCCCCTGTCAACCCCCCCTTGCCTCCGTCCTTGAAGAGAAAACTAACCCTAGAAATGAAAAAAATAGAAAAACCGAGAAAATAAAAAATTTCTCTTTCAAAATTAGAAAATTTTTAAAAAAAAGGAAAAAAATAAAAAATCGAACCGGTTGAAACTGAAACCGAATCGATTAAATTCGGTTTCAATTCAGCGGTGGGGAGTTCGGTTAACGAAAATCGAAATCGAAACAATTCGGTTCGGGTTCGATTTTAGGTGAACTGACACTGAAACTCAAATTTGATTTCGGCTAGGCTAACCAAACTTCCAACCCAACATGGGTGCACCAATCATCAATTGTGTATAAGTGGTGTGACTTCTATATTAGTATTTATATCAATATTGTACATACAATTTTCGGTGGATATCGTCTCCTTGATGGGATTCAAAGCATGGCATCAAATATCAGCCGATACCGATACGTATCATATTTTTTGGCAAACTGATACGTATCGAATATTCAACTCGGTATCAGTATTAGTCGATACTTGTATTTTTCTTTTCTTTAAAATAAAAAATAGAAAAAATAAAAAAGAAGTCGATCCGTATCGGTCGATACGTATCTTCTGATTCCTATCAGTCCTCCAAGTAGGGCTGTCAATGGGGGCCAGGTTCGGGCCCATTTTTTAATACTTTTAATAAATGGGTCGGGTCGGGCTAAGCCGGGGTAAGAAATTGAGTCGGGTTCGGGCTGGAAAGTGTAAGGCCCGGCCCAGAAAAATAGGACTTTAAAAAAAAAATCTTAAAAAACTTTTAAAAAATTATTAGAAACCTGGCCCAATCCGGCACGGATAGCTAACCAGGCCGGGTTCGAGTTGCAACATTTCAAAAGCAGGCTAGGCCCGGCTCGGTTAGCTATCGGGCCGGGCCCGGGCCCAAAATTTATCTTTTAAAAAAATGGGTTGAGTGGAAAATCGAGCCTGACTCGGCCCATTGACAGCCCAACCTCCAAGGATTGATGCCCGATACCGAGTTTGTGACTTTGATTCAAAGAAGTCAAACTACGTATAAAATTAGTGTTTGCCATGAAAATCCCACAAACCGATAAGTGTACTTGGCTTTGAACAGTTTTGAATCAAATAGAGGAGATGTATTTTTTCACATTATTTTAAATGACATATTATTAGATCATGGTGCACCCACCAAACAGCGCACATCATTATTCCAAGTAGCTTGCATCCCAAAAAAGTGACCCAAGTAAAGAGCCGAAAAAGTGACCCAACTAACAAGAGCCGCTTATGTAATACCATTAGAAAATGTTCCATATTATTACTACTTTTATTTTTTAAAAGATTGGATATCTGAGCATTTTAAAGCGCCTAATCAACCCTGAAGGCACGTATCCACTCCCCCTTAACATGGCCGGGTAAGTAGAGGAATAAATTCCTGGGTAAACCCACAAGGGAGCGATTTGAACTCAATCTCTCTTTTCCTAGGCAAATACCGAGCCATCACAAAAAAATGTTCCACACTATTATTTGACAAAACTCATGAAAATATATTTTTTTTTCATTTTATATGGGCTTATAAATAAAAAAACTCATAAAAAGTTTTATTTTTAAAATTTTACAATGATTTAATTATTTTTTTTCAGCTATTAGGCTGCATTATATAAAATTATTTTCTCAAGGTACCATTCTTCACACCGTGTGAACATGTAACCTCACCCCTTCTCATTGGGCCAAAATGCATTAATCGCTTTAAATTATAACATAATTTTTTTTTTTGTCCCAACTTTTTACAAGATAAGTAGATCATGGGCATACACTTAGATAGTTTTTTATTCCCCGTGGTATAAATCCCAAATAATAACTCTAAACTCGTGAGACATACATCAAGCTCAAATATAAATCACGAGTCATTTTTTGGAATGGGTGTCACATGAAATAAAAAAATCAATATACCCATGATCTCAAGATGCATCATCTGGAAGATTGAGATAAAAAACAATCTCCTTTGTCATATTCAAAGCAGTCAATGCAAGTTGGTCGAAGGAGATGGGGGGAGGTTATGATTTTACAGTGCAAATAAATAATACGATTATGAGGTGAGGTTGCATCTAAACCGTCTAATATAAAGGTCATGATCTACATATCTACGACACAAAAGAGTGGTGCAAAACTCAATCGCTTTCATATGATTCGATACAATCAACTGTTGAATCGGATAATGGCTTTGGAGTGCATTGAGTCATATGATAAAGATTATGCTTGATGCCGATCTTTTCACTTATGATCTTTAGATCATGGCCTTCAAATTAACTGGCTTAGATGGTTGGGTTCTATTTATTGGCGTCGTTGTTTATGGGTACCTCTGTTCGTATCCATGCGCTCTCTGAAAGCACCCACGTCCTAGACCCCTTGAAGACTATTGATTGCTTTGGATCAGATGAGGGTGATTGTTTTTCACCTCGATCGTCCATAAAATGGATCTTAAGATCATGTAACACTTATCGGACGGTCAGTTTGTGATTCTCTGTGTCCCCAGTTCCCAAAATATGGCCCAAAAGTCACGTTTGAGCATGATGTGTGCTATATGATTGAAGACTGAAGAGTCATATTTTGGGTATCGGTGATATAGGAAATTAAAAATTGACCGTCAGATTGATGCACCGTGAACCCAAGATCTATTTTGTGAAAGATGTTTGTTAAAAAAGATCTCCATCATCTGATCCGAAAAATCAACGTTTTTTTCAAGAGCCTGGGATGTAGGCACTTTCAAAGAATGCATGGGCATGAAAAAGGAGGTATTGAAATGTGTGCCACATCAACAAAAAAATTGAGCGTTTGATGATAAGCTCATAATCTCAAAATCCATTATATGAAAAATTATGGTGAGAAAAAAAACCTTGATCGGTTGATCCAAAGCAATCAAACGATTTTAAGCATGAAATATCCGAGTTAAGAAGATCGATTTTTGGGTTGCAAGGGTAGCCACCGAAATTCCTCTAAGCTTCTAACCCATGTCGTGGGCAGAAAAAAGTGCCAGCCAAATTTTGACTGGAATATTTATGTGAGTTTATTTTCAAAAAAACTCTAGTTTGTGAGTCCCACTACATTGCCAAACACTAATTACATTTTTGTGAGAAATTTCAAAATTTCAGCTATTTTTTACCAGAACTCGTGTTAACAAGCAAGGCTTTAAGGATAAAAACACTTGGGTGTTAGAAGCTATAATTGGTGAGCATCTTGTTCGGCTGCCTTCCATTCAGGCCACGTTGGCCTGACACTTGGACATCTTAGATTGATGAAGATATATGCCATGTATATTTTGATGACCCAATAGCATTGCCCGACACGAGCTGATCGTCCTTTGTTTTGGGGAAGCATGTCTTAGAGACCACCTCTTCAAAAGGGCTCCCTAGGGAGCCGAAGGCAGTACGTTCCTGTCTGAGTCACATCTCTGATAGTGAACCATCTTCTATTTCAGCTAATAACAGCCTTCTTGTACTTCTGGGCAGTGGAGCGTAAATCTTTATCTTAAGCTCCCTAGCCCATTTATCTATAAAGAATATTAGAAATGAGTATTTGTAAATCTTTATCTTAAGCTCCCTAGCCCATTATCTATCTATAAAGAGTATTAGAAATGAGTATTTGTAAATCTTTATCTTAAGCTCCCTAGCCCATTATCTATAAAGAGTATTAGAAATGAGTATTTGTATTTGGTGCAATGTTATATTGTAAGGGGCAGTCTCACCCAGCAAAAATGTTTCAACACCAGCATTCACATATTTAGCTGTTATAAATATTTGTGCATTTCTTAGGGTTTGGCATGTTTCGCGGAAGTCCTGTGTACGAATCCAGAAGTTAGAAACTTTCTACAAAATTTTGCCGGAAGTAACTAACTTTCTACAAAATTTTGCCGAGATTCGCCGAAATATGGGTTGTACAAAATTTTGGGGATTTTGTTGAAACTTTCAAAATTTTGTTAATTTGTGTAAAAATAAAAAAAATTCACCCAAATTAACTAAATTTTTATTCTTCTTTTAAATAATAAATGATAGTGTTGAAGCCGAAATCGAGTTGGCTATGACTTCAAGAGAGGCTAATTCAAGAGATAGACCATACATTTTTATATGTTTAATAATTTATTATTTTTATAGTCTTGAAATTTTTTGAGAATGTTCAAATTAATCCCGACTTTATTCGAACTAAACAAAATTGACCCTACCGAATTATTTAGAAATCACCAAATTATTATCGTATGAGAATGGAGGTTACAAAAGGGGAGGGAGATTGAGCCAAGCACCCGGGAGGTCTTGGGTCGTGCACCTAATACGAACTCTATATACATTACAAAAAAATAGATTATTAGCAGCAATTTTTTCGAGCAAAAAACTGCTGCTATTAACAAAAAACTATTAGTGGCAAGGGTATTACTGGCAATTTTTTGTTAATAGCGGCAGTTTTTTGCTGCCGCTAATAGTCTTGTTTTTTATAGTGATAGGGCTCTCAATGGCCGGGTTAGAGCCGGACTAGGGTTCAACCCGGCCTAGCCCTACTTGGGTAGGGTTTCCAATATTTTTAGCCCGGCTCTAACCAAGGCTGCGATGTACTCAGCCCAAGCCCGGTCCATATAGTGTCAGGCCGGACTTGGGCTTTTTTTTGGGCTTTTTTTGAGTAATTTTTTCAAAAATAAAATTTGATAAAAAAAATTAAATCAATTTTCAAAGAGAGAAAGTTTAGCAGAGATAGAGGCTTGCTTAGAGTTAAGACTTTAGATGCTAGAGATTGCGATAAAATGAGAACCCTATTTTAGAGCTTTTATTTATAAAGGTAGTACCGATTGAGATTGCAAGTGCATTTTTACTTAAATGTCGTTGATTTTAAACTGCTCAATGGTTTAATCTCTAGACATTTAAGTAAAATGCTCTTTATATTCCAGGCCAGATGTGGGGTGTTAGAATATACAAACCAAGTCTTTTCGGATCAATCCGGGTCACCACATGCTAAGCCCAACCCTGGTATCGGGCCAGGTTGGCTTGACAAGAGATACTACTTTTTCCGAGTCGGGTGCGGACCAAAATTCGAGCTAGCCTTGCCCATTGAGAGCCCTAACTCCATATATAGGTAGGGTAGGTCACTTAGTGTCGTTAACTCGTAAGGCGTAAATTCGTAATACTCGTTTCCCGTGTTAGTTTTTGGGAATCTGGAGGCTGCTCATGAGCACATGTATACTTGGATAAGGTTAAAAAGCATATGGTTGGATGATCGTGGACATCTCGTAATCTAACAAGTGTTCACAGGCATATTATAAGATATTCAGTAGGAGCATTTTTATAACTCGTTGAAACTTAAGAACAAAACATTTGCCTCGAGATTAGTAGTAGTTAGTGGTAGACTCTAAACAATATCTTAGGCAAAATTAGCAGACTCGACTTTGTTTCCACAAAGCCTCTCTTCTTCGATTACGCACATGGAGATCAATTGATTCAAGTCCCATTTATTTTTCTGAGCGTTGTAATTCACTTTAAATGTATCAAATTGCTTAGGAAGAAAAGCAACAGCTAGATGCACTACGACATCTTCTTCGATTGTAATTCCTTGTTCTTTAAGTTTCATAGCCAACATGGACATTTTAAGAATAAATTCTCGCACACTCCCGTTTCCATCATATCGCATATTGACCAATTGCACTAAGTAACCATACTGTAATGACTTTACTGTTCCAACGAACTGGTCTTGGATGATTTTTAAAAATTCTTTGGCTGTTTCGGTAGTTTTAATACCACCTCTAATAGGTTCAGTAATAGAAGCACGTATGATCATCATCGTCATACGATTTGCCTTATTCCAACGAGCATATTGGGCTTTTTGAATATCAGTGGCGTTGGACGATAAAGTTGGCTTGTCCTCCGAAAGAACAAAGTCATAGTCCATATATCCAAGGGTCAAATCAAGACCCATTCGCCAGGTGTTATAATTGGTGCCATTAAGTTTTTCAATACTGGTCATCTGTTGATGTAAAATTGATCTGTCTATAGCTGATATGAAAAGGAATAACTATCAGCACATTGTTCAATTAGAACTTTATAAAGTAAAAATTCATACCCGGGGATCAAGGTTGAATTAATCAGAGTGTAAACAAGCATGTGCAAAGGAACATTCACTCTGAGGGCAGACTTCACTCATTGTCTCAGCATCACCTTTGGGCAGAAGCTTTGACTTATTGTAAGTCTCCCTAAGTTGTGTTTAGGAAACACACATAGACCTAGTCAGATGTATTTTTG
Organism: Chloranthus sessilifolius; assembly: GCA_021018995.1. Classification (NCBI taxonomy): domain Eukaryota; kingdom Viridiplantae; phylum Streptophyta; class Magnoliopsida; order Chloranthales; family Chloranthaceae; genus Chloranthus; species Chloranthus sessilifolius. The sequence goes on along the minus strand of CM037584.1, from coordinate 48,610,179 downwards.
GTTTGGTCGAAGCTTTCCATCAGCTTAGGCCAGAAGTGTCGCTCTTCTCTCACCTACATACATATGACTATTCTACTCATTCTATATACATGAATTTTCTAAATCAGTTTTGGCCAGAAATAGTAGTTCACATAGACGAATGCACATGCAATCTTAATTAAATAGATTTCAAAATTTAAGGATAACGTGTCCTCCATAGATCGGCTACCTTTGGGCAGACAGCAAACCTACTTTGGTTATGCATCCCGAAACGATTGTTTTATCGTTTTATCTAAACCCCTTTATAGATAGAACTATGGTTCTTTAGGTATTTTATCATGTCATTAGTTAAATGTTTCATACCCTAAATATATTCATATAGCACGTTTAGGGAAAACAAAGTAATAAGTGAAGATGCACATGCAATAATTACAAACAGTGATATGATAGTATAAGAGCATTCATACAGAATATTGAAAAGGGTTCAGATATTTATTTAGAACAAAAATACATTTATTAACCTTTTACTGGAATTTTCATATTTAAAATAGTGTTAAATAGTCCCATAAATCATTCCAAAGGGTAGATCTCGTCGAGTAGACCAAAATCGACTGGTCATATGCGCGAAAAAAAGTTGTATATCTCAAGATATCGCGTTTTAAAGTTTTAGTCGAAAAAGGTTCAATCTGGTGGCCGAAACAAGTTCTGAGTTTTAAATATGTATTTACAGTCGACGGAAGTAGTGCAGTATAGGGGCTGCAAACAAGAACTTATTTGAAGTGGTTTGGGTCGGGGTGAGTACACGGGCCATGGGCTGGGGTAAATGGGCCGGGTCATGAACCGGGTCAGTGGGTCGAGACGGACCCGACCCGGTCTGAGAACCCAAACCCTAAGCACTGTTCATCTTCCTTAAAATATATATATATATATATATTTTTTTCGGTCAGCGCCGAGTCGGCCCCGGCCGGACGACGTCGGCATAAGGGCCGTATTGGCCGGTTTAATCATGCATAAAGGACTGGTAGATTTTTTATGTATTTATTTTATTTTTTGAAATATCTGCCGTAAACAACAGCCGACCGCCGCCCCATTCTGGTCACCGAACTGACGACATGTCATGGCCTCATCTACGGTCGTTGCCGTCGTCGTCCCATTTAATATTCGGACGAATATTCACGTGGCCAACAAAGGCCCCCAAAATTATTATTTTTTTTTTTTTTGATTGAAAATTAAATATGCCCTAACCGGGCTCTGATACCAATTGTTAGACTTTAAACAATATCTTAGGCAAAATTAATATTCAACCAAGTTTAGGCATACCTTATTTAAGAGAATATTCGCCCAATAAAATTAGAGAAGCCGCCTCCGTGGAATACCTTGAGGACAATTCTACCTCGCTTCTATCTCCCTCTAAGTGATGGGCAAGATTGCATTGAGTGGAGATGAAGATGGGACGTTGTCCTCTTTTATAACATGCCCTTGAATCCTAACCCATCAAGGATTCAAGAGAGAGGTGTATCACAAGTAGATAGGGATTGGCTTACCACAAACCATTCATAGTTGAAACCAACTTCTTCAGTTGCGTGGAGTGGAATCACGTTATAAGGAAAATTCAAAGTCTTTAATCAATCATATTTTAATTAAAGTAGGAAAAAGGGTTAAGTTATTATATGGGTCACAAATACCCAACAGTTAGTACGCCATGTCCAAGCCTACCCTACACGCCATATGCTTTACCATTACATAATTTAGGTTCACTTAAAGCTAAACTTATTATATGATTATTACGTGGTTTTCTTATAGATTTGACTTTTTGCCATTGATATCATAAGATAATCTAAGCTTACAAATGTCCACCAAATACTGTTGGAAGCTTTCCTTCACAAATTTGGAGGACCTCTAATACATCTACAAATTAGATATTGACATGATTCTTCATTTCATCGATTCCTCTTAAATGAAAGCCTCCTTTTTAATGTTTGAAGTTGTTATAGAATAAGCCTCTCATTCAAGCTTCTTCTATGTATTAGCCCTCAACTTTATAGTGTATCAACTCCTAAATTTAGGGTAAAATAATTATTAAAATCTTCATTACACCATCGTGTAAGACCTAACTAATTTTAGGGCACTTTAGAAAAACATCCTTAAAAAACAAACGTTTTAGCAAAAAAATTCATAACTTAAATGTTTTAAAAAAAATAATGCTTCAAAAAATCGTGAAAACATTATTTTCTTAAAAGTTCTAAGCTTTTTTTGTTAAAAAATTTATTTATTAAGATTATTTTTCTAATTTTCTCCTTATTTTATATATAGTGCAGTAGTCCCCAAATGGGATTCCTCGAGCCTAAATCTATGGTATAGTAGCGATCAATCAATTAATAAATATGTGGACCATCACTAGCCTCATGAGAAGAAAATACTGGCTACCCCTTGCAGGCATCGAATATCCCTCATTTTACTTTTCACAATATTAGAAGGGAAATGAATAGTTGTGCAGATCGACTTGCTAAACGTGACCTCAATGCTGATATTGAAGGAATCTTATGAATGAGCTTCTATCTTCTAAGAAAATATGTGTATTTCATGTGTAATTAGTTTGTAATCGTTTCTCTTAGCTTTTATAAAAGACAGTGAGATCCACTTAGGCCCTTACCCTCACTTACAAATTAAAAAAATAATGATAAAAAAATTAAAAATAAAAATTCATGCCGTGTTGATGGAAGAGCAGATAAGGAATATTTCTTGAAATTGACACCCTTAAGCCCTGATGTTGTTACTGGATTAGTTTTTTTGCTGTTGTGGGATAAAAATCTGAGTAAATATTAGGTAATCATCTCATGCGCCAAGCGTAGGATGCGGAGGCTCAAGCCTCCATTTAATTCTAGAGTTTCTATGAAGTATATTTTCTATACAACTTTCCTTTGTACATAAACTCCCAAATCTATGATATAAAAGCTCCCAAATCGATGATAAAATAACCACTAACATTATATTTATCACTTGTAACCCCCACCAACAGAAATTCCTGTCTACGCCCATACTCACTAACCTCGGGAGTTGCATGAATATATACTTTTGAGATCCATATTAGTAAAAGGTCAACCAACCAAAGGATTGTCACAACGGTTGACAACATGGATATTCTCCCCTAAGTCATCAGTTCGAAACGACTCCTCTTTTGTGATTAATGGGTGTTACGTAAGGTGCACAAGTTGGTCAAAATTGTACTTTTTCTGATTTCTATGCTCATAAGTAGTTTGCTCTTAATAACAATTCGACTATTTTATCCTAAGGATATTGGCCTGTACACTGCCCTCTCTGCATGGGTGGGGTACATAATACCCGGCCTCCATGTGTTTCTTAAAGGGTAATACATAAGTGATCAATGGAGTCAATACTGTCTAAAAACCGATGGATGACTTGAAGCTACAAAATCTCATAAAATTTTACTTTCACAGATGTTGAGATGGGAAAAATACCGCTCAGCCTCGAGAATTGTGCAAAATAATATTTTCCCACAAGACCATATGGAAAATAGGTACCCAATGGGCAAACGGGAATGTTTATATGTCAATCCCTCACCACTAAACTAGCCAATCTAGAAAGGATGGGAAGAGGTTTACGACCACCAAATCAATGAAGTATGTTTTTAACATTTTTTAAGGCCCTGCACCTAATACCAACTCAATGGGGAAATCCTGAGCTAGTAAGGAATTTGGGTATATTATACGTCGTTTGATGGCTTTGAGTCGAACAAATAGGAATCATTTTTCGTCCCAATCTTTTTATATATATAAAATTTTAGATTATAGCTCACCTATCAGATGATATATATATATATATATATATATATATATATATATATATGTTAATTTCACATGACATGCATCTGAACAAGTGTCCAAAGTACCAATTAATCACACTCATGCTGCGTACGTAACGCTAACTCATTTTCTCAGTGAACCAAGACGTATCCCTCTATTATAAAAATCTTGGCCCAGTAGTTGTTGGTGGCAATGGCACTCGGGTCAATCTCCCTCCGTCCAAATGGTCAATCTTTAGGGAACCACACTGCTATTTATTAAGATCTTTAAATCAGTGAAAGTTGACCCTCAAAATTATCGACAGTTGTAGATAGACTTGAAATCTTTGGGGAGCCATAGATAAAATTTGAAGAGGTCGGGAGTTTGGTAGATAGACTTGAAATCTTAACAAAAGGGGTGGGAAATCCACTAACTTTAAAACATACCCATAAAAGGAAAATTTAAAATGGAAAGCGAAAAATGGAAGTTTTCGCTTTTCTCAAAGCTATACATTATTTGTTCATTTACAGGGATTGAGTCTCTAAAGATGGAAAGATCTATTGAGTTTATCCATTACACGTAATGACATTTCAACCTTTGCAACTTTGCACTATGAGTTTGCAGTTTTGCATGCATTATCTAATGTCGACACTTTTGTTTTCAAGTGTACTTGATTGTCACCAGCAAATTGGAATACTTTATGGTGAAGAAGACAAATTTTGGGTTTTTTTTTTCTTTAATATGTTTTATAACATGGAATTTCAAAAATTAAGGTAGAATTAATTTGCCAATTACAAATATTTTGTTTGATTCTATTTTAAAGATGTGGAATTAAAATCACGTGGGATTCCCTTGCAGAACTCACTTCCAACCACTAATTCATTCACAGACAATTTGTAATTTCACCTATGAAACCTTTAAACAGTAGAATTGTAATTTCAGGGAAGTCATTTCTCAAACAGCATAATCAAATAAGATGAGTATTATTTCTAAAGAAAGCTAATGCTCAAAAAATTAGCCTAAAATTATAAATTCACTTCCCATGTTTGAATTTTGAGTTATCAAACACAAGCTAATCTCATTTTGAGAATGTCTTTCATAGATTATTATATTACTAAAGGTCATATGTTCAATATTGCTTACTATTAAAAAAGATACATATTATATTACTTAGCGTAAGTTGTTCAATCTTATGAAATATTTAAGTTCAGATCTTATCTCTCTCACATATTAGGATATAGTCGAAAAAAAAAAAGCACTAGGGTAGCTGGGTACATAGGTCATTAGATAGAATAATAAAATTATCCGTTTTCTTCTTTTTTTCAGATGAATTCCTCTTTTCCCTAGCACTAATCATTTTGTAGACACCTAACTAAAATAAGGTAAAGTCTCTAAGTTATCGTGCATCCCTTAAACCGCAAAAATTATATTTAAAAAATTAGGCCAGCTCAAATCAAGTCAGGTTTAAATCCATTAGACTCGACCCAAAGTTTAGTTGGATGCTTGTTGCCTAACTGACCCAACAGATCGAGCTTATGTGCCTGACCTGGTTCTATAACTGGGTCAAAGAGAGCGACCCAACCGGTGAAATCCCTAATAGGGTATCTATTTAGGGCACCATTATTTGCACCCCACGAACATGCCATCCTCTAATTAGTAAATGCACCAAATACTTTGAATATTAATTAAAAGTTGCATAAGATTTTTTCCTTTTTCTTTTAAGTTTTCAATGTTATTATAGGTTTACCCCAATCAGGTCGCTCGAGCGACCGGGACTTGGTTTAAAGGTAAATCTCTTGGGTGAAAGTCGCTCGAGCGACTTTGGTTGTTGCTTGATCGACCCAGTGACATTAAGTTACGTGCAGAGTCCGAATTTTAGCTGTTTCTCTTGGGTCATAAGTAGGATTTGAGACTTCTATATTAAGAGAAAGTTCATGGATGAATTAGAGAGAGAAATTGAAAGGGCTTTTGGAGAGAGTTTTCAAGAGAGAAAACTTGGGTGAATATCTTGGAGAGACAAGGTATTGAAGAACTGCTTGGGGATTGAAGAATCGATTGAAGTCGTTATTGTGTCGAGATCGTTACTGTATTTCGGCAGATCTCGTCTCTGTTCTTTATAGGACCGCATTTTTTGTTTAACAGGTTTGTTGTCACTACAAAAAATAAGACTATTAGCGACAGTTTTTTTAACAAAAAACTGCTACTATTAGTCCAGTCGCTACCAAAAACTGTCGCTATTAGTCTTCCCGCTACCAAAAACTGTCTTAACAGTAAGTGCCACTGAAACACCTTATTTTTGTAGTGTGTTGAAGATTGTGTTTGATCTTGTTTGAGAGTACACTAGAGAGAAGAGAGTGTGTGCGTCGTAAATGTTCATAAATAGTGCATATACTTTCGTGGACGTAACCCTCAATTGAGTGAATCACGTAAATCTTGTGTTGTGATTGTGATTATTGATGTGATATTTTTAATGTAATGTTTTACTCGCAAGTGTACGAATCGGTTTGTATATAGTGGGTGCGGAGTACGAGATCGTTCCCACAAGGATTAATGTTGAAATACCTAAAAGAGACAAGCAATTCTAGAAATCTATTAAGATCTAACAGTATTCTACCAATTTTATGATTTAAGCGGTTGGTGGTAATTAATGACTACAAACTAAAATTCAATTGATGATTCACAAATAAAAGTGAAGATGATAAAGATGAAGATACTAAATCCTCCCATCTTTGGTCCGTTCTTCCTATAATATAAATCTAAGGATTAAATTATGAGATATTTCATTGGTATCAAATATCTTTTATGGAAGATCAATGGTCGACACCCTAATAGGTTCCACGTTGCATCCCTGCAATCAGGACTAAGATAATTTTCACATATAGATCTGGGATCAAGGGTACGGCTAGACACGCATGATCTCAGGTTCAAATAAAAATCATCCCTAAAGTGAGTGAAAATTCCAACAAGAATACCACTTACAAATCTGAAATCAAGGGCATGGCTCGGCACACTTTATTCAGATTAGGGATTATTTCAGATAAAATTACCATTACAGAACTAAGATCCAGGGCATGGCTCGGCACACTCGATCCCAGAACATAATCGTAATTAGATCCACACGATGAAAGCAAAAAGATCATAACAATGATTGGGTAAAATTACCGTCACAGATCTGAGATCCCGGGCATGACTCGGCACACGCGATCCCGGTTAGTGGCGGGGATTTCATCCATTCATGATAGCACAAAAACCATAAATTAAAAATCTCATATTTTAATCCATAATTTTATATTATTAAAAGTACATCCCTCGGATGGGAATCATTAGATCCCCATCCCTATAAATTTAGCCACACATATTGTAAGTAAATGACATAAATAAATAAATACGGGAAAATAACATTAATTAAAATTACCTCAAACTTCAAAATAAATTACGTTGATCCACACAGATGATAATCTTCAGAAACGAAATAAATGCAGGAAATAAACTTTGAACAAAATTTATAAACTGAAGGAATGAGTACTGAAAAATTAAAGGGAACAAAGCTCTTAAAAAGAAATAATAAAACTTCCTATTTCTATGTCTAACTATGAAAAATAATGGCTAAAAACTAAGAATACTAAAAACTAAAACTCTCTAAAAAACTCTAATTCTAATCTCCTACGTTATTCTAATGCTAAAAAAATCTCCCTTCCGAAGTGTTTGAGTCGCTTTAAATAAACCCCGTCGCGCGGAGGTCTCCTAAGCCGATTTTTTAGGGTCGATTAATCGACCAAGGGCTGTCGATGCATCGAGCCGACAGAGAGTCCCAAAAAATAGACTTTCAGTGTCAGATTCGTGTCAGACTGAAACTCTGGCTCGATTAATCGACCTGTAGGGTCGATGCATCGACCCCAGAAATCCGTGAAATTCAGCACTTCTTGTGGTTCAGACACTGCTTCAGTATTTCGGCCATAACTTTCTGTATCGAACTCGGATTGAGACGATTCTTATGCCGTTGGAAAGCTGACGAAAATATCTACAACTTTTATATTTTGACAATTTTGTAATTCGGCCATCTTGAAGGTCAAAATTTAGCCGCAAGTCGCACCAAGTTCTTGATTACCCGAAGTTGCAGTGTTTTGGCATTATATTCAGAATTCTTGTACTGTTTTCTATACTTGGCTTGTATTTACCTAAAACACTTCAAATCTAATCAATCTTATCAGATAGCCTTCATCGGATAGCTAAATATAGGTATTTAGGGGTGAAATATCCTCATTTTTCAGTACTCATCAATTATTCTTTGTATCTTCTTATTTTTCCGCATTCATCGCGATCAGGAGTTCGTTAGTATGGGTTGAATTCCTAACAAGTGGTATCAAAGCCAAGTTCCAGGTTCACGCTACAATGGCGATGAAGGTCTTAAATATTCGATTCGAAGTAGAGAAGTTTTCAGGGAAGAATAATTTCACTTTGTGGCCAGTCAAGGTCACAGATCTCTTTGTCCAACAAGGCATTGATGATGTTCTATTTGAGACAAAAATAGAGAAGAAGGCAAAGATGTCCAATAAATAGTAAAACTTTATTGATAAGAGAGTCGTAACCACTATCCGATTGTGTTTGTTTAATGAAGCTTTGTACAACATTCTTCACGAGAATATGATTGTGAATCTGTGGAAGAAGATGAAATCTCTCTACATAACAAAGTCGTTGTCCAATAAACTCTTCATGAAAAAGCAACTCTGCACCCTTTGTATGAAGGCTAGTACGCGTATTTATAACCATATAAATTCATTTAATAAAATAGTTAGTGAACTATTGAGCATTGAGGTAAAACTTGAAGAATAAGATTTTATACTTCTCTCGGTCACCTCATTGCCACCATCTTATGAGCACCTTATTACTATATTAATTTATGATAAATATACTATTATCGTCGAAGAAGTCACTGCTACACCTCTTTCCGAAGAATTGAGAAAATAATCCGAATCCAACTTCGAAGAGAATAGTCTCTTGAGCGAAAGAGGACGGAACTATGATCGCAAAAGAGACAAGTCCAGAGGGAAGAATAAATCAACGAGAGGCAACAGTAGGTCCAAATTCAGGAGTAACAGAAAGGATGTTATATGTTACTTCTGTAAGCAATCTGGACATATTCCAAATATTACAAGCAGATAATGAATAAAGACAAGGGTGATGAAGGGACTTCGCAATAGGCTAGTGTTGCTATGTCAGATTCTGGTGAAGAGCTATTGTGTGCATTGTTAAACTCCAGTCAATTTGATAGTAAGTGGATCCTAAATTCAGGGGCATCGTATCAGATGTGTCCGTACAAGGATTGGTTTGTCCAGTATAAGGAAGTCAATGGTGAGACGATAATGATGGGAAATAACAGTATATGTAAAGTAGTGGATATTGGTTCGATCAGATTCAAAATGTTTGATGGTTGTCTTCGCACTCTTACTAAGGTTAGGCATGTGCCTGATCAGAAAAAAAAATCTGATCTCATTGGGGGCATTGGATGAGATAGGATGTCGAGTCATCCTAGAATCTGATAAACTAAAGCTCATACGTGGTGCTGTGACCTTGATAAAAGGTGAAAAGATGAGGAATCTGTGTACTTAGTAGGCAACACAATCAGCGGCAATGGTATTGCGGCTACAAAAAAATCCAAGGATCTCTCTGATTTGTGACACAAGAGGCTTGGTGACATGGGTGAACATGGGCTGACAGAGCTCATAAAGAATAAAGCAATTTCTGACATTTAAACTTGTAAGCTGAATTTTTGTGAATATTGCATCTTCATGAAGCAAAAAAAGTTAGTTTCTCTATAGGAAAGCATACTTCGAAGGGGCTGATTGATTATATACATTCAGATGTATGAGGACTTGCTAAAGTCACTTCGGTGGGTAAGCCAACTACTTTGTGTCATTTATAGATGACAATTCCAGGAAAGTTTGGGTGTATCCGATTAAAAATAAGTTAGATGTGTTTCAGAAATTCAGGCAGTGACAGAGTATGATTGAAAAGTAGATAGACAAGAAGGTAAAGATTCTCATATCTGATAATAATGGAAAATACATGTCATCAAAGTTCAAGGCTTACTATAAAAATCAAGGAATTGTTAGGCATTTAACAGTTCCTAAAAATTCTCAACAAAACTGTGTGGCAGAGAGGATGAACAGAACACCACTAAAAAAGGTGCAGTGTATGTTGAATCATTCCGGCTTGAGTCATGGGTTATGGGCAGAGGCAGTAACACATCATATTACTTGGTCAACCGGTCGCCTTCAGCGGCATTAAATTCGAAAACTACAGATGAGGTTGGTATGGAAGACACAGTAGTTACTCTCACTTGAGGGTGTTTGGATGTGCGACATATGTATTACTTTAGGGAAGTGAACAATCCAAGTTGGATCTAAAATCTAAAAAGTGTGTCTTGATTGCCTATAGTGAAGGAGTCAAAGGTTATCGTTTGTGGGATATACAATCTCACAAAGTGATAGTTGAAAGAGATATTATTTTTAACGAAGTTAAATTTTTGATGAAAAAGACTGAAGACAAACCCCAGTCATCTGGTAAACCTCAGGTACAAGTTTATGTTGAAAGGCATAAGCAAGATGAGAAAGATATTGAAGATGACATAATATTCTCAAGACTTTCGGCCTCAGGTATTGGCTCCGGTTCAAACTACCTTGAGAAGGTCAGAAAGGACGAAGAAACGCCCTAAAAAGTTTAAAGACATGGTCCCGTTAACACTTGAACTTATCAAAGAGAATGCAGTGAATATGTTGATTAACCTGGTTAAACAAAAGAAGTTTGGGCGTTGCCTAAACTTGATTAACACTAGTCGAAGGTGTTGAGGATCCTTAGGGTGGTGACGCGGTTGGGGATGAAATATAGGTGGAAATTGTTATTATAGGTTTACCCAACCAAGTCGCTCGAGAGACCGAGGCTCGGTTCAAAGGTAAATCTCTCGGGTGAAAGTCGCTCAAGCGACTTAGTTTTCGCTTGAGCGACCTGACGACATCAAGTTACGTGCAGAGTTTGAATTTTAGCAGTTTCTCTTAGGTTAGAAGTAGGATTTGGAACTTCTATATAAGGGGAAAGTTCATGGACAAATTAGAAAGAAATTAAGAGGGCTTTTGTAGAGCAAGAGAGAAAACTTGGGTGAATATTTTGGAGAGGCAAGGTATTGAAGAACTGCTTGGGGATTGAAGATCCGATTGAAGCCATTCTTATGTCGGGATCGTTACTATATTTCGGTAGATCAATTGAAGGACCACACCCTTGGTTTAACGGCGAGTTTGTTGATGAAGATCGTGTTTGATCTTGTTTGAGTGTGTACTAGAGAGAAGAGAGTCTGTACATTGTAAACGCTTATAAATAGTGCATTACTCTCATGGGCATAACCTTCGATTGGGTGAACCACATAAATCTTGTGTTATGGTTATGATTATTCTTTACATCTTATTTTTCTACATTCATTGCGATCAGGAGTTCGTTAGTGTGAATTGAATTCCTAATATTCAATAGCACCCCTCTTTGTGGGTCTTCTCCAAAAATTTCCCAACTCCTCTATTAGGGCTCGTTCGGGAGTCCGAAAAAACTCAGAATCTGAGTTTAAACTCAGAAAAAAGTCCGAATGTGAGGTTTTCCGAGTGAATCTGGGGTTCGAGAGTTCTTTTGGGGAAATGGGATTCCGGGTCGTTTCCGACTGAAATCGATAGCTAGTCGTTCGAGCGATTTGGTCAGAATAGCTCAAAATCTGAGCTCAGATTATAGCCGCATCGTATACTTCGCAGAAATCTATACATCAAATCCCAACTCATATGCTTAAAAACAAACAAAAAAATGAAAAAAATTTGCAAAAAAACCATCGGGAAAGAACTGGGTGAATATTTTGGAGAGGCAAGGTATTGAAGAACTGCTTGGGGATTGAAGACCCGATTGGAGTCGTTCTTGTGCCGGGATCATTACTATATTTCGGCAGATCAATTAAAGGACCACACCCTTGGTTTAACAATGAGTTTGTTGATAAAGATCGTATTTGATCTTGTTTGAGAGTGTACTAGAGAGAAGAGAGTTTGTGCATTGTAAACGTTTATAAATAGTGCATTACCCTCATGGACATAGCCCTCAATTGAGTGAATCACGTAAATCTTGTGTTACGGTTGTGATTATTCTTTGCATCTTCTTATTTTTCTACATTCATTGCGATCAGGAGTTCGTTAGTGTGAATTGAATTCCTAACATTCAATGGCACCCCTCTTATTCTTTGTGGATCTCCTCCAAAAATTTCCCAACTCCTCTATTAGGGCTCGTTCGGGAGTCCGAAAAAACTCAGAATTTGAGTTTAAACTCAAAAAGAAGTCAGAATGTGAGGTTTTCCGAGTGAATCTGGTGTTTGAGAGTTCTTTTGGGAAATGGGATTTCGGGTCGTTTCCGACTGAAAATGACAGCTAGTCGTCCGAGCGATTTGGTCAGAATAGCTCAGAATCTGAGCTTAGATTATAACCGCATCGTATATTTCGCAGAAATCTATACATCAAATCCCAACTCATATGCCTAAAAACAAACAAAAAAATTTTAAAAAAGTTGCAAAAAAACCATCGGGAAAGATGACGGTGAGAAAAAAATAGGAGTTGTCACCGGTATGCATGCTTTGCTCACAGGACGGCAACCGGACCGGCATCAAACGATTCCTGCCATCGGGGCCTTGGGCCTACCCATTGGACCGTCACTTTTGTGACGCATCCTCCATTAAGATCTCATGTCACCATCGGCAAGGCACCTATTCTGAGCGCAGGAGAAACACCTTTGTCGCTGTTGTTATATTGTGTACAGGAGAAACACCAAGCTGTTGTTATATTGGTATAATATATTATATATATAAGAAACACCTTTAAGCTGTTGTTATGTAACTTTATATTACAATAGCAACCGACTTGAAATTTTATATTAAAGCAAATGTATTTAAGAGTTCAGGCAACCGACTTGAAATTATATATATATATATATATATTAGAATACCTTTAAATCTACCCACCAAATCTTTGAGTTCACCCATGCAGAAACACATCGACTGCATTGAATCGGATGATGGAGATTGTTTAATATCCCAATATTTCACGCGATCGATCTTTAGATCATGGGTGTACTATTAGACGGTCGATTTTTATTTCATGTGGTACACACTTATAAAAGTGACCTTAAAATCAATTTTTAGCGTGCACGTGATGTTAAGGTCACTTTTCTTAAATGCGTGCCATGTGAAATAAAATATTGGTCGTTTGATGGTATGCCGATTATCTCAAGATCCATCATTTGAAAGATTAGGAGGATAAATGATTTCAATTGTCTGATTGAGATTGGAACAAAAAACAATCCCCATCATCTGATTTAGATTAGTCAACGGTTCTTGTCCGATAAAAATTGTGTGGTACATTACTCCAAAAATGGGTGCAAATAGTTGCTCCCATCAGCTATAAGGAAAATAAAAACAGTTTGGCACCAAAATTCTCATAGCACACGCCGGGCCCACTTAGTCTCAATAGGCCCACAACGGGCCAGGTATGGGCTAAGATATCTAGACCTTATATTAAATGGGTTGGCTCAGCCAGATTAGTAAACCGGTCTTGTATAGGATAGTTCCAAAAGTATAATAAGGTTCGGCTCATTTTATTGTCACCCGAACCCGCCCCAACTTCATCAAATGAGTTCGATTAATAAGTCGGGTCGGGTGCTCTAGACGATGGGCCAATGAATTGATTCAATTTTAATACCGGACCTACACCTAACAAGGTTGATTTTAATTTATGGGATAAATGAATTTTTAACATCCTTAAAATTCGTGTACGTACGATTTAATTTGACGAATCGAGATTGGTGGACCGAGAAACGATTAAAATTATTATATTCGTCAATTTTGTATTAAATTTTCTATGTGTGTGTGATGTATTGATAATTACCATTCATAAAATCTTATTTGAAAAAAAAAAATCTGTCAACTATGTTTGTAATCATATGGATTAGTAGTTCGTAAAATTTCAATCAAATCTGATTACAACACATAACCCGATGATTGAATAACATTTACATGGTCGTAGCATAATCATCAGTTTAACCCTGTAAATGGGTATTAATGGCCCATTTTAAAAGTAATGTCCATTAAATCATATTCGAAAAAAGACTCCATCAAAAATGTGCAGCCCCATCTCGATTGGTTTGCTCGTAAATTTTGAAAGAAATCCGAATACAACACATAAACTGATGATTAGATCACGTTTCTACGGTCATAGCATAACCACTAATTTAATCACTTCTAAGGATTTTCTTAGAGAAACTTAAAAACAAAGGATTATGAGTTTTTAATAATCTGTCAGGAATCTGAGTAACTTAGGAACACATATAGGAATAATCAGGAAACTGAGTTTGGTAGGATTTTGTCAGGATTCTGAGTGTCCAAGAATCTAAACTTTTCTGAGAAAAACCCGAAAACACCTGAACAAGGCCTTAAAGCATCTCCAAGAAGGATAGCTAAATTTGAATAACTAAAACCCCATTTTGAGCCCACTCTCTATTTTAGCTATTGCCTTTTTAAAAAAGTTTTCAGTAAGGATAGTTATTTTAGCTACTCCTCCTGTAAAATATATATTTAAAATATAGGATTTTTTGCATATACCCCCCTGAAATATACCGATACTCAATTAGACCCCCTAAGTTATGGGTATTTATTCTGCAGCCCTTACTTTTGTGTTTTTGTTTCATATACCCCCTGCTGTTAATTAGTCGTGAGTTTATGGACTAAAAGGACTATTTTGCCCTTAATGAAACCAATATTCTAAAAATATCGTCATTCTAAAAGTCCCTTCATTCATCTATATTTACAAGTCATGCCATTATAGTTTAACACCATTCTAAAAGGTCCCTTATTCACCTTTATTTACAAGTCATGCCATTATAGCTTACCACCACCATTCTAAAAGAAGTACCTTTAAATCTACCCACAAAATCTTTGAGTTCACCCACACTGAAACACATCAACTACATTGAATCAGACGATGGAGATTGTTTACCGTCCCAATATTTCATGAGATCGATCTTTAGATCATGGGTGTACCATCAGACTGTCGGGATCAAAGATCATGGTAGTGCCATCAATCTCTACCAGAAATCAGGGCATGTTCACTTAGATCTAGACCATAGATTTTATGTCTCTGATCAATAAAATATATGCAACAGTCCATACAAAAGTAGTTGATGAATGGTTATGATGTCTAATACATGCAATTTCCAATATATGTTTCATAAAAGAAGTGGTCAATTGATTGAACGGTTGGGATGAAGGATCAAAATATCGGTTTCAAGCATGACCGAAATAAAAAAATTTGAATGAAATTTTCAGCCATAATTTTGAATTTCGGTTGAAATTTCGGCTGAAAATTTTATTGCCATATATAATTTGACCGAAATTGTGGGGATTGTTTTCATTTCGGTGAGGACTGAAACCGATAAATTTCGGCCGACAGCTTGAATTATCGACCGAAAATTTGAAACACGATTGAAATGGTTCCGCAGTTCCACTTGTACAATCATTGGAGATTAATGATGACACCAATACAAGAGGGTTTCAACCCGCCGAGTCAACTCGATGGGTTAAAAGTCAAACAACCCGACCCGCCATAGGTTTGGGCTTGGGTTCAGATTTCTAAGTCCCAACTCATTAGGTCAGGTTGAAAATGCTAACTCATTTATTTCCAAGTTCCACTCAACCGTAGAATTGTTTATTATTTAATTCCCAACAACATTATTCATATACCCAAATATAAAAACCACCGAAATTTTAGATATCCAAAATTAAAAACCATCCCAAAATAATAAAAAAAGCCTACCAAAAATTTTAGAAACCCAAAATTAAAAATCATTCCAAATTTTGGTTATTAATCTAAGAACATGTAAATTGAAGGTTTTCTTTACAAAAATAATTGCATGATTTACCACAAATCCTTCATTGGTTGAGTATTCATCCAAACGTTGGCATGCTTTAATGGAATAATTACCCATATGATGGGTCTTGAATCTGATGGATGAATGAATAGCCTTTTAGAAGAGTACCTTTAAAGCCACCCACCAAATCTTTGAGTTCACCCACGTTGAAACACGTTGATTGAATTGAATCGAACGATGGAGATCATTTATCCTCCCAATCTTTCATGAGATCGATCTTTAGATCATGGGTGTACCATCAAACGGTCGATTTTTTATTTCACGTGGTATACATCTTAGAAAAGTGACTTTAACATCACATGCACGCTTAAAATTGATTTTAAGGTCACTTTTATGGGTGTGTATCACATGAAATAAAATACCAACCATCTAATGGTACACCCATGATCTAAAGATCAATCTCATGAAATATTAGGACAATAAACAATCTTCATCGTCTGATTCAATGCAGTCGATGTGTTTCAGTGTGGCTGAACTCAAAGATTTTGTGAGTAGAATTAAAGGTACTCCTTTTAGAATGGTAGTGGTAAGCTATAATGACATGACTTGTAAATAAAAGTGAATGAAGGGCCTTTTAGAATGGTGGTAAACTATAATGGCATGACTTGTAAATATAGATGAATGAATAACTTTTTAGAATGGTGGTATTTTTAGAATAATGGTTTCATTAAGAGCAAAATAGTCATTTCAATTCATAAACTCACAGCTAGTTAACGGCATGAGGGTATATGAAATAGAAACACAAAAGTAAAGGTTGCAGAATAAATACCCATAACTCAAGGGGTTTGATGCAATATCGGCATATCTTAGGAGGTATATGTAAAAAACCCTAAAATATATGGCAAGTGGAGAGAGAGAGAAATAGAGAAAGAAAATAAGAGAGAGATTTAATTATATTTTATTAATAGCTAATGGAGTAGGATTCGCTATTAATAGCGAGTGAAGTGGGACTCGCCAAAGATAATGAGTCTCATAATGAATTTGCTGGAGCGAGATTTTGGCTCTTCAATTGTCAAAATAGCGATTTTCTTACTTTCTTATGCTTATAGGGCTCGTTCGGGTAGCCATTTTTGCCCAGAATCTGGGCAGATTCTGAGTTTGTTTGAAAAATCTGAGCAAAAGCTGGTGTTCGATGGAGTTTTTGGGGAATCGGGAATCGGAGCATTTTCCGAGCGACAGCGACGTTCCATCGTCTGAGCAATCCTCTCGGATTATCTCAGAATCTGAGCTCAGAAAATGGAGATGCAGTATACCTCTCCTTGGATGTATGCAGCCAATCCAATCTCCATCGTCAACGGTCATAAGGCCCCCCGAAACAGCTACCTAGTAGGTTCTGAAGCTAACCCATCGCCTTCCCCAGCTATCCATGGCGACAGGTAGGGGCCAGCCTCGCGCCTAAAGACATCTGTGTCGTAGATCACTACTCCGAATCATAGCCGTTGAAGAAGGAATGGATTGAATCAATTCTGATGATCTGCATTCACATGGCTACAGTTGGAGTTGAATGCAATGTGTTGGAAATCTAGTAGGGGCCAGCATCATTGGGGAGCTTGCATCGTTGGGGAGCTTGTAGAGATGTGGTGTACTGCTTTCAACAGAGCTCAGTCTGGTAAGACACATGTCTCCTACTCTGATTCATAGCTTCAAAGAGGTGATTGATTGGGGGCATTGAAGGCTATAAAATGCTCCCCTTGACTCCCTTCAAACCATCTCTGTGTTTGCATTCTAACGCTATAGAAGGTGTTTAAATTAAGGCCAAGGTGAGTTTTTTTTGTTAAGTTTTATAGGAACTCTTGCCTTCTTTGCAATTTACTGATTTAATGGTAGTTGGTGGTAGTGTTCTACACAATGTACTGATTTTATGGTATGCAAATGCTTTCTACATTATCTAATCCTGAGATATCTCATCTTAGATGTTTCATTTTGAGCAAATTTTAAGGCTGTCTTCGGATCTATGTACCTCTGAATTGGAATAAAATGTAATTTTTTTATCATTTGCCTGCCCATTTTCAAGTGAAGTTGGGGCATTTTTTAGCTGCAACACCAAATCCCAAAGACATTGCATCTGTTTTAGTTATAGATCGAAATCTCAAATGATACTGAGTTGTTTCGGGTGATAAGATTCAGCATCAGAGCCACCCGAGATAAATGTATCATCTGGGCTATCGCCTGATACATATACTTTGGTGCACTGATTATCTCGGGTGGCTCTGACGCTGATTATGTATCATTTGGGCACTGATTATCTAATCAAAGCTCACCCAGAGCCCAATGTCTTGTATGGAGATCCAATGGCTCTGATTTAATGTAGAATTTTTAATTGTTTATATTATTTTTTTTCCTTTATTTTTTTGGTCAGATTATAATGAGCTTAGATTAGTAAGCCTTGAGAAAAACCCAGATTCTAGAGATTTATCATAACCAACTGCTGGAATACAAAACCCGACCAAAGAACCAATAACCCGCTGACTTTTAATTTTTTTTTAGTGTTGTATAAATTGTGTTAGTTTGTTCCTAATGGATGGACTTGGCCATTTTTTGCATCAATTGTTGAACATAAATTGGGCATAGCTCGGCTTTGCATTGGCTATCATAGTACTTGAATGCATTGATTCTCCAATAGATAGCTATATATATAGATGAGCCCAGTGAAGGAATTTTCCTTCATAGTGGGATTATCTATCACTTTGTACCCATGGATTGTAATATGAATACCATAGTATTGATATTTTGCTTGCATTTTTTTAAGCACATGCTTTGTTTGTAGATTTGATTTCTAATTCTTTTAACTGCTTATGACAGTACATAGAATTACCTATTTACCTATCCACCCATTAAAACTCAAAAAAGGGTCCTATCTAAACTATTAGATTTTACCAATGATTCCATCATTTATTTTCCGTTGGAAGTTTGGGCTGTCCGCTGATGGCACTTCCATCTTGTTCCGGATGGTGCTACATTGTGACCATATTATATTAGGACGGTTTATAAAGGACTGTCCGATATAATAAATAAGACAGCTCATGACCATATTATATTAGGACTGTGGAAATACCATTTTCACTGCTTAATTTGATTTGCCGTAAGATGCAAATGCGGACCCCGCCTTATTAAAACAAGTGATCTAATCGAAAAACTGAGAAAGATGTATCCTAATTACAACTACTGTCAGAAAGTAAGTTCCTTTATCACATTCATTCAATATACTAGTATGAATTTTATCTTACTTTATTTATTTATTTATTTATTCACTTATTCTTCACTTCTCTATTTTTTTTTTGTTTTTCTAGTTGATATTAAATCTTGAGTTTCTTCTTCACTTGTCTGTTTTTTTTTTGTTTTTCATGTTGATATTAAATCTGGAGTTTATTCTTCACTTTAATATTGGCCATTAATGATTTTTAGGGTTTTAGTTAAAAGTAAAAACAAGGGTTGAGTTTAGAGTGGACAAATGGGATGGTTCAGAATTTTGAGCTCATTTCAGTTCAATGGATAAGCTATTATTTAGACGGCTTGGATTGCTCACATCTTACCATTTTAAGGGTGTAAGATCCTTTAAACACCAAAATAGTATTTAAAAGATAATAAGGAGAGTCAATCATTAATCCCAAAAGTTACACTGATAAGATGATCATAATCATA
The DNA here is from genome assembly GCA_021018995.1 of Chloranthus sessilifolius. Taxonomy (NCBI): domain Eukaryota; kingdom Viridiplantae; phylum Streptophyta; class Magnoliopsida; order Chloranthales; family Chloranthaceae; genus Chloranthus; species Chloranthus sessilifolius. Next base: position 48,590,761 of record CM037584.1, on the reverse strand, counting down.
TAAACTGATCAATCTAATATTTGATTTTTTATTCATAAAAAAGGAGTCCCATTGAATTGATAGGAAGGATCTAAGGTCCCATGAACTAATTGCAAGTAGATATTGAAGCACTACTATTTTTGGTGGTGCTAAGAATCACCATATTATATACTAGATTTTCACACACATGAGTGGCATTTTTCATTGAATGGCTATGAGCAGAACCAATCTTCAATCTCCAAAACCCACTTCGAAAATCCAACATAAATCCACAAAAAACTAAGGTTTAAATCTTTAAGGTAATGAATCCATCTCCTTATTAGATTACATAAAAATCTAAATCCAAGAGATATAGAGGAAGTGGATTATTTGCTCTATTCTTGTATATAATCTCATTATAAGTGTTTGATTCTTAAAAAATAGATGTTTTTCTTCACTTTAATGTGGTTTTAATTTCTAGGTTTTTTATTTCCCACATTTTCAAGTTTACAATTCTTTGGCAGTAAACTCATAATATTTCATTCTTGTTATGCTGATTTCTTTCTTGTTATGCTGGTGTTCCCTATTTTGGTCCATTAGGTCTCATGTGCCTATTTAGGTCTCATGGTCTCACGTCCATATATATATATATATATATATATATATATATATATATATATATATACATACAACAACCATCAAATCAAGTATGTATCAAAACACTATTTTGGAGAAGCTTAGGATTTAGGAATGATGATGAGAGAGTGTATACAGAAAGGCATACTTAAGCTTATGCAGTAGATAATTGTTATTAACTCAAATTTCAAGAATATACGTATAACCATTACCCATCTCTATAATTTCAATTAGAGAATTGAATGTTATAGATCCATACACTCCACATCTTTTTGGAATAATTGCTGCGAGTTTTATCTTGTTTGAAGCTTATGCATATTTTATGATATGCATACTTGATTTCCTCATTCTAAATCAAAGATGAAAGAAATTGAAGAGATGGCTTCTTAGCCTGTGCTCAAGCTGTGTGACTTGGGAGGTAGATCTTGTTAGTTGATTTTATAGTAATCTAGCCAAGTTCATTGAGTTTAGCAAGCTGTAATAGACATTACGAATTGTATTGGAACATTGAAGTATTGAATGATTTGTTGTCAAAGTCACGACTTGGATGTCAGTGAAAACTCCAATGCAGACCATGGATTGTATGACTTGAGACTTTTTTCTTAGTACATATATATATATATATATATTTTTTCATATTTGAATTCAGTTTTGGTTCCCTATTCCTCTGTTTTTTTTTGTTTTTTTTTGTTTTTTTTTTTATCCATATATATATTTTTATTCACTTTTCTGTTTTTTTTTTTTTCAAGCTGATATGAAATCTGGGCTACATTCTTCACTTTTCTGTTTTTTTTTTGTTTTCTAATGATATTAAACTGTATTTCTTCTTCACTTGTTTATTTTTTTTTTCTAGCTGATATTAAATCTGAGATTTCTTCTTCACTTGTCTATTTTTTTTTTGGTTTTTCTAGCTGATATTCAATCTAGGATTTCTTCTTCACTTGTCTGGTTTTTCTTTGTTTTTCTAGCTGATATTAAATTTGGTATTTCTTCTTCACTTCTCTGTTTTTTTTTGTTTATTATGCTGATATTAAATCTGGTATTTCTTCTTCACTTGTCTTTTTTTTTTGTGCGTCATGCTGATATTAAATCTGGTATTTCTGGGCATCTTGTCTGTTTTTTTTTTGTTTTTCATGCTGATATTAAATCTGGTATTTCTTCTTCACTTGCCTTTTTTTTTTTGGTTTATCATGCTGATATTAAATCTGATATTTCTGGGCATCTTATCTGTTTTTTTTTTGTTTTTCTTGCTGACATTAACTCATATATACCTTCTATATTTTGCTGTGAGAATTGAAATCTATAGAGCAGTGGTAGATTTCTATCACTATTTCTTGAAAATATTTTTTTTTTTAATTTCACCATTTTCCTATTGATTACAGTGGTAATGGGGCAAAGCAGGAATAGTCAGATTTTATTTTTTGAATAACTTATTTGGAAAATTCTTAAAATTTTCTTTCTTGGTCTCTTGTCCCATTTCGTGTTTTTAATTGTAGTATTTTTTTTACTGTTTTGGAACAAAGAAATGAGCAGAATGAGACATTTTCTATATAGAATATAGCATATTTGAATGAAGAGCCTTAAATTTCAAAGAGCTAATAGTAACTCACCAAGTCAGTACTTGTGTTGGAGAGAAACCACGCATCACAAGATATCGTTTGATGTGTCACGATTGATCTGTATATATATATATATATATATATATATATATACATACATACAACAGCCATCAACTACTGTTGTATATATACACTATGTACAACAGCGAACAGTTCGCACTGATTATGCCTTAAAAGTTCATTTCTGTATTCTTTTTATTGAGTTTTTTTTTTTTTTTGCATAATATGTTCTTCCACTTCCCATTAAACTGCTGCTGCTCTTGTCAAATGATATCCATAGTACAGTAGGATGAGTGGTAGAATTTCAACATGTTATTGAAAGCATGGACCGATGATTAACACATAGTTTGAATGGATTTATGTGTTTGGGTAGAATTCAAACATGCTATTATAAGCATTGATTGATTTCTAACACTGAATCTGATAGATTAATGTGTTTAGAGCATGTATGTTTATACAAAATCAGTCCATGCTTTCATCAGAGTCATTAAGACGAGTCTATATGGTCGTCGTATGTCAACCACCAAATATCGAGGCAAACCTTGTTTATGTAAAAAATCTAAAACTTTGATAATTTTAGGGAACATAAGTTATGAGTAGTCGCATGAAAGGGTGTTGCCCATAATGCTCGGTCACCAAAAAATTTCACGTGAAATGAGCAACAAGACAAGGCCTATATCGAGGAACTGGTTGAGCAATACCATCTACGTCGGAAACTACCTAACGGAACGTGGCAAAAAAATGTGTGGCCTGAGATGGCCGAAAAGCTAAAGTCTTACGAGTGCTTCGAAGGGAAACTGGAAGAACTCACTAGAGATAAATGCTATAATCACTTGAAGTCAGTGAGGAATAATTACTCTAGGATGAAGAAAATTCTTGATACTAGTGGTTTTGGTTGGGACAATGATAATAAAATGGTCATTGCAGAAACTGATATATGGGACAATTTCATTTCTGCACTGGTTAGTAACTACGAACTTTAACCTTGCTTGAGGTGTGAATCTAAACAGTCGTACATAATTTGAACATTTCATTTAACCTAACATACATGACTTCAGGGTAATATCTGGGCTACAAATTATCGAGGTAGGAAGGTTCAAGACTACAAATTGCTTTGTCTTCTATTTGGAAACAAAGACATATATCAATGAGGAGTTCCACCCTAGGGATCGCCGATCCCCTATTCAAGAACGTGCCATTCCTCTTGGCGATGACTTTAGTGGGGACTCATACCACCCAAAGATTTGATAATGAGGAGTTCCCTACCAAGAAGGGCCTACCAATGCGGAGTCTCCTTAATCATGAGAGTGGTCCAAACCCGAAGACTTAACCAGCTACTCAAACTCCAATTCAAGTGGGTCCGAAGGAAAAGGAAGAGTGTAGACCTCCTCGATGGTCTTCGAGCAATTAGCGGATTTCGAACAACTCTTGAAAGCATCGCTAATCGGGCCGCCTGAACCACCTCAACCACCTCAAGCAATCATGAACAATTTTGGAATTTTTACAAGAAATGAGAGCAAACAACTTTATTGACCATTCTATGTTTATGGAGCTCCTAGTTAAATTTGAGCAGTCCGGTCGAATGGCTGAGATAGTGATGGGGTTGCGCCCTGAGCATCGTCAATCCTACCTCTTTGCCTTATGTGGAAGGTCATGGCCACCTCCATAGGCCTATTGATGTTTATGTTATAAAGTTGTTTTGATTTTATAAATTTGTGAGTTAATGTAAAAAAATTATGGTAATTAAACTGAATGAGCTTTGTCAATTAGGTATAATGGCACCCCCCCTCGTATCCGATGACGAATTGATTGCGATGTGTACAGTGGGCTTCGTCATTACCGCCATTGTCATCATCTTAACACTTCACCGTAAAGCGACGCACGACGCCACACATCGATTCTCACCGTCCGTTATACGCTCAGAAAAACCCTTCGTGGGCATTCGGGATGTTGCATATGAACTATTTCAATGCGCACGCTGCATTCAAGTTTATGTGACGGCCTTAGGACGAGGGGTCTGTTGGAGGATTCACACAGGATGAAGGTGGAGGAGGTGGTGACTATATTCTTGTACACTATAGCCCACAATCAAAAGAATAGAACCGCCCAAGATAGATTCCGCTCGGGCTCAACCATTAGCCTATGTTTTAATAGCGCATACTTGACGCTATCTTACAGTTGTATGACGATTTTGTGAAACAGGCCGCTGCTAGAACTCCCCCGGAGATTAGTAGCCAACAAAGGTTTTACCCCTGGTTCAAGGGTGCTGTAGGAGCTATCGGTGGTACACATGGTAACGCTACTGCTCCTCAAAGTGGACTCACATATAAACAATCACAATGCGACATCACAAAATGTTTTGTGTGGTATCATTTGACATGCTATTCCAATACATACTCCCGGATGGGAGGGGTCTTCCCAGATTCAAAAGTTTTAGTGCTCTCTCTAGGCCACAAAATCGACTTGAGTGCCATAACAAGTATTACCTTGTGGATGGGGTTATTCCAACATGCGAGGCTTTCTAGCTCCCTATCGGGGGTTCGCTACCATATTAAAGAATTCAATACCGAATCCCCATTGACTCCACAAGAACTTTTCAATAAGCGACATGCGCCCCACGAATGTAGTTGAGAGAACATTTGGGGTACTGAAATAACGGTTTCCGATATTGAAAACAGCCACGAGGTTTCCAATTCAATCACAAGTGAGAATAGTAACTGCATGTTGTATTCTACATAATTTTATCAAATTATACGATCCAGAAGATCCATTCTTTGAAGAATGGCTAAAGGATCGTATCGTAGAGCCATCTGATGACTCGGTTCACGAGATAGATCCTGACATCCATTGTACTCAAACCCCTGCAAATCGCGAATGGATGAACACATTCCGTGATAATATAGCCAACACTATGTGGGACGCGCAATCACGTTGACATATTAAATGTACAGTTGGTTATATGGTTTTATTGTCAACTCTGAACTTGAATCAATTAAATGACCCACTTCTCACTCTTGCACTTACTAACCAATTGACGTATTTTGTAGATATGGGTAAATATTACGTCGCGTTCGTTGGTAGGAGACCGGGTATATATCGAACCTGGGAGGAATGCTCGAGAGAAGTAACCGGTTTCTCTGGGGCTCTTCATCGCTCTTTTCATTCGTACGATGAAGCATTGAATGCGTTACGACGACACCTAAATGAACCCTCATATAACCCACCCACATATCACCATGTACCTCCGATAACCCAACAAACACAACTAATGGATAAAGTGATAGATAGGGCCTCAGATGTTGGTGTGCGTGTAGATTGCATGTGTGGAATGTTTGCACGTGCAGTTATTATTGTTCTCCTATCCACTTTGGTTATTTATGTATGGCAGTTACTGTGATTTCATTATAATTCTCAATATGAAGTTACTCACTTTTCAAATTCTATTATTTCTGATGTAATCAATTCATATCAGTTGTGTATCATATCCTAATTCAAAGTATTCTCAACTCAGTATATGGAATGTGCAGAAATGTCAGGCACCCCTGGTTCATCTCATTCTTGGACAGGTTCATCTGCCTCGGCATCGTCGGCAAGGCGCCGAATTGATGTAGTTATTATTGACGATGAAGAGCCTGCTCCAGTGGCACCCCGTGTGCGTCTCAGATTTACGGCCCCACTCTGATTCATCCCTTGCACCACCCCTGGTTCGTACTCCAGCCCCCTTTGTTCATGTCGTTCAACCTCCCCTGTGACGACGACATCGTAGTCGCCCTCCCACGAGCTCCGGCCCCGATGCACTCGCACCTCCCCCCATATCGGTCGGGATATCAAACTCGCCCGATCCAACCTACAGCTGGGAGGGCTCGAGGTGAGGGTCTCCGTCGCAGCCTTGTCATACTCTGCTCCGACTCTGATACCTCAGATTCGGACTACCAGCTACCCCTCCATCATCGAGAGGCCTTGTCATACTCAGCTCCCACGAGCACCAACTCACCGGCCCGCACTGTAACAGCCTCCTACTCTTTGGAGGATGATGACCAATCCGATGCTAGTTCGTAGTGGTTGTTATGGGGGGAGGGGGGTGTTGATCGTTTGTGTTGTTATTATGGGGAGGGTATTCGGATGTAGTTTCTTTTTTTGTAAATTAATGAAAAATGATGAATGGTTGTTTTATTCTGCTCTGCCTTTGTGTCCACAATCCTATGAAAAAAATGAAGTTCTCAAGTGTATATATACCATCCCTAATTTTTTTTTCTCTTCCACCATTATAGTAGATTTTGGTTCTAGTTCGAAGCATCAAAAGTCTGTTGATTGTCAAACTATGTACTGAGTTTATTGTCAATAAGAGATTCCCAGTAGGGACAATCCCAGTAGCATGACAGCTACATTGGCTATGCTACTTAAACCAACTAAAAAGAGCATGCAAGCCACCAAATGTTGCAAATGAATGATACAATCAAAGACAAAGCAGTATACACACCAAGAGAACTCGAAAATCTCGCAACAAAGAAGAGCACCAAACAAACGCTTGATTGGGTGGCTATATGCGTGATGTCGATGTTTCCATCGCCAAAGATGAAGCCTGCAACATACCATAATTGATTTTTTTTTCCTGTATGTAATAAGCATTCGTTTAAGTAAGGATGCTTAGTTTGTTAGATTTGATTCCCTAAGAATCAAATTCGTAGTCCATAAGTTTGTGAAAGAGCTGAAAGAGGCTCTGGATGCCGATATCCAAGGTAGGATCATGATGGAGAGGGAGATGCAGAGCTACATCAAGGAGAGAGAAAGAGAAGTGGCTGAAAGAGAGGCTACTTGGAATGTTGAGCTTTCTCATCGGGAGGTATAGAACTAGATTTAGGATTTTTAGTTGTTTCATGATATGAGGGATATATTTGTTTTTTTGGTCGATTTTTGGAAATTTATGTCGGATTTATTTTTCATAAGCACTGAATTTTCTGTATGATATGTGCTTTTAGAACTGACATAATTGCTGTTTTTGCTTCTTTTTTTTGGTTACTTGTAATTAGTTGAAGCTGCATAATTGCTGTGTAGAGATCTAGAAATCTCATATAAAAACGCATTATTACTGCAGGTTCTAGTTCATGCTCTTATCAAATAATAAGTTGGTGTATTCGATGACATTTTCTAGGCCATTTATGCACCCAAAAGGTGATCAATCTAACCCTAGAGCTTCTTTAGGTAATAAATCAATGGTGGCGTAACTGGGTAATAATTTTTTGCACCAACGATCTTTACATCATGGCCTTCAAATAGGATGGCTTAGATGGTGTTTCACATGACAGAAATCCCCAAAAAACCAAGTCTCTGTTTTAAACTATGTGCAAGAGAGTTTCTTGTGTGCAAGTAATGGCTCCCTTCTTAATTAGAATAGATACGCATTACATATCTATTAAAAACAACATAAATCAGGGTCTTTATTGACTGCTGAATCTCAGAACCACCATTGGCTAAAATTCTGGTCCTAAACATCTTAAAATACAGACATTTCCTAAAATACATATATTGCTCCAAAAGGATCAACATGGAAATAGCTGGTCCTTGAGCAAATACAGTATTGATTCCTTGTTCTCAATCCTAAACTAACCCAATCAAAAAAAGATAAGCCACTATATATAGGTAGAAGAAAGTATGGCTGAAACAAAAATGCATCCATCAACATAGCAATATCAACCATTTATCATGAGGAAGTGGATATCATGATTATTACAAGTAACATTGTTTATTAGGAAGTTGGATCAAATTTGAAGTCATGCCATGTAGGCTCCAATACACTCTTTCTTCTTTCCTTTTGAAACATCAACTTTGAACTTTGTAAATTCAACACATTTTCCAAACATATCCACTCCCTGTTATACCCAATAGAACAATGTAGTATTTTTGGAAGTTAAAAGAAAGCACATGTGTTGAGAATCCGGACCAAAATCAGACATCAATTACTAAGTTTGTAAGCTTTACACAAATATCGTAGCATATAATAAAAACTCTGTAAAATTTGACAAGCACCAGCTTTGATGCAGAAGCAATTTACTTGCTTTGATGAATGAGTAATATATTTAAGAGATACTTAGTTTAATATCGAAATGCACCTGCTTTGATGCATTACCATTTTTCAAGTATACAACTATGAATAGGCTAATTGAAGTTAGGGATACTCAAACTTATATGTCAAATAATTTAGAGTTTTAGACAATAAACATGACACTGCTGCCTTTTGTCACAATCAGATTGTAGGTAAATCCTTCTTGTTAGCCTCTAATGGGCATATCATGTCTTGTGCCATCTTTGCCTCTTTCTAATGCCAAATCCTAGAAGGAAGCACATCTTGTAAATATTTTAAAAATAAGGCCACAATCAACCAAAATGTGAAGATGTAAAAAAACGAAAACAAAAACAAAACTGACTGAGCAACAACCATTAAAACACTATTATGCATTTGAGACAGAATATTTTGTATAAAGTGTACAGTGTATAAGGTGTACTGGCTGTGCATCAAGATCTACAAAGAGACCATTCTATAATGAAAACTATATCTCAAGTGTGCTGAGAACTTTGCAATGGTCAGATTCTTACACGTTCAGCACACAAAGACACGTCAATATACAGTGATCCTGTAAACAAATTCACTTTATCACTTTATCATCCTATTAGTCAACCATATGGCACTGTCAATTTCTTTCCACTGATGGAGAGATATGTGCTCCTCGCCATCGTGAAAGAACAGAATATAAAGGGTTAAAATATCACTGTAGATGATATTTTAAGAAACCATATCAGTGACAAAAAAATTTAGTTATAAGCAATATCATCCACAAAAAGTCAAAGTGCTTCTCCACAAAATAGAGCTCTTAAACATAATCAGTGATCACCACTGATTGCTCTACTATAGGAGCTCCTCTTAGTTAAAGAGAGTTATTTCGCTGGGGACTCATATCAGTTATAGGGAGCTAACAAATTACAATTTAGATTGACCACATTGAGAAACAGTCACTTTATATATATATATATATATATATATATATATATATATATATATATATATATCATTCAGATGAGAATTCAACCAACTGGCAAACCACCAAGAGTTCCCACCTTAATGACAACACTATAAAAAATTTAAAGCCCCCCACAGTGTACACAACTTACAAGGCCCACAACCTGGTAGCATTGTTAGAGGCATATTTTTAAGAGGGAAACAAAGTAAACTAGAAAATGAAATAATAACTAAGAAAGGAAACTTCATACCTGAGAGCTGGAGTTGCTGTAATGGTGAATTGAAGTAGTCACAGGGGAGGCTTTAAATAGAGAATACTGGATGGGAAGATGAGAGATAATCAATAGAAGTAGGTGTTCTGGTCAATGTAGCTGTAATTGCTATCTATGACCATACCCAACCTACATTTGCCTTCCACTGAATTGTTAAATCAAGCCACAGTCCCTAGTGCTCTATGGGTTAAACAGAGCCCCCAGCTCATGGTCGACATGTGACTTCTGGTCCAGCATTGTAGGGGCTATGTGTTGTCTCATCACCAACCATAGTAACAACATGTGAACCGAGTTAACAACAGTAACTGAAAGTGTGTGAGTTGCCATAAGTCCGAAAGTGTGTGAGTACCAACAGCCAGCAGCTTATTCTCACAGTACTCTACTGAGAACTCTGCTTTGTTCTCAGCAGTAATTAAATATCTGTTGTATTCCGAGTAAACAACAGCCAGCTGCTTGTAGGTGGTACTGTCTATTGAGCAGGAATTTCCTCCATTGGAGCTTTTTCTATATAGTCAACAATGGGCAACAGATTGTACTTTCTGTTGAAAAAGCATGCCCTCTTTTTTTGGTTGTGGTTAAACACTGGTTTCCTTCATTATCAAATTAGTGAACGCGGAGATGCTAAAACTAGAGAACTTGATCCTTTATTTAATGGGTTGTTTTTATTTCTTACCTTTAATTTCTACAAATAGTTTTTTTTTTGTTGACTATAAATTAATTGTTTGTAGCTACAGTTCCCCTCCTTCCTCCATTGCACAACTCTAGTGAAAGAACTGAAGGACTAAGGGAATAACTATAAAAAAGTTGCCAAATTGATCCTGTAGTTTGGCTCATCGGTATCAAATTTATACCAAAATTCAAGTTGATTTATTAGACAATTATTGCATATTCAGACAAATTCCTCTACATTTCACTTGGTGCGTAGTAGCAAACTATGAACCGTGAGAAGTGAGAAGTATTAGGTGGTTCGGTGTGGCTCTTGCTTGGCCATCTGTCTTATGGGTTACCTAGCACATAAGATAGATTTTATTGGTTTGGTGTGGCTCTTGAATTATTTAAATCATGATTTTATTTCCTCCTCTAAATTCCCAGAATCTGACTTACTTGAAAATTTTAATAATCTATTACAGTTATTTACATTTATTTGGTTCTTTGTAGTACTTGTTATTTCTGAAAATTCTTCTTGGCCTCATCTCCTCTTACACCACTTATCAATCGACTATCAGATTCCATCTGAATTATACTTATTTTTCGTTTCTCAACCACTTCTGCAGTTACCGAACTTGTCGAAGGTGATTCATCTAGGAAGATCATAGAATTAATTTGCGTGACAAGTTTGGTTGAAGTCCGAGAACAATCAAGGGTGTATAGAGAGGGTCTTAAAGGTCCACAACATGAAAACACTTGCTCGCTTTGAAGAATACGGAGATGGTAAAGATCAAAGCTAGCAAACCGCCAAAGAAACACCCTGTTGCCTGGCAACAACGAATTATTGACTTTCTATGGAACCACGGTTGCATCCTCTCTAGGCATCAATGGCTCTTCCAACCTCTGCATTTCCGAAAAATGCAGTGTTTGTAGGATTATAAGACACTGGTTCCATGCGAGAAAGGAACTTAAGGGAGGAATTGGCGTTTTCACGACTTCAACTAGCGGCAGAGCCTTTGAAACTATCGAATTATATGAAGAAAGCGCATCATTAAGGAAGGCTTTACTGGTTTGTAGAGTGTTGGGAGGGTTCACCGGTCTCTCGATAATTTCCAAGAATTGGTTGGCCAATCAGGATTCGACTCGTTTGCTGGAAAAGTGGGTATTTATGCAAATATTGAGGAGCTTTATTTCAACTACGAGCTCTTCTTCCGCTTTGTCGTAATTTGTAAACCATGAAAAAAAAAAAGGTTAGCTAGTTTGGTTCATCAGTCAAGCTGAAAAAGAATGTTTTTGTGTTTTTGAGTCATTTTGACTGCTCTCACAGTGTAATATTATTGAATATTTGTGTATTTTTTTTGCCTTGGCTTATTCATATTGCATTGACTTGTGCTGCTTAAAAAAATCATAATAGTGGATTTATTATTTTTTTTTAAATTGATACTTGGTCCTCTTCCTTCCCACATACCCAGTTCACCGTTTTGGCTTTCAATCTTGATTCTTGGTAGTTTCTGCTACCTCAAACATGTTCATCTGTCATGGAATCATATCTCTAGCCCTCAATGCAATTAATGCCATATGGGTTTGATGCAAGCAGTTGCATATATTTATTGTCCAATATATTTATATTGTTGCCTTTTAAAGGTGACAGGAACAGTTCTCTCCTTAGAGGAGTGTCTCACTTGTGGGTACATTCCAAGATGTTGGAATCACACTTTGGGAGCTACTTCTTCACACCACTAATAGAAAATGAACAAAAAAATTGGAGAAATCTATGTTTAGGAGCATGGTTTATAATATCACTGCCCGTACTACGCTTGGGACTCGATGGTTCGTGTTTGGGCATGGGTGAGGCATATTCGATGAGTTGGTATAATTCTGGGACTTGAGTGCCCTTTAGTTGGTATAATGCTGGGACTTGAGTGCCAGACCTTGGTCAAAAGTACAATTTTGAGAGCCAACCGCCAAGAACTCTCTTATTAAAAGTACAATTTTGAGAGCCAACTGCCAAGAACTCTCTTATTACAAGATAGAGTTATGTTTGTCCGATAGAAGCTCAAATGACGATATAGTAGAAGTTTGGGCTATCAATTGGGTCGAGTCAGCATAATAGTATCCCATTGGGTTGAACCATTCCCTACCCAACTGGGGTTACCCATAGAGCAACCTTCAAAATGAGCATGAGCCAGTTAGTGATGTGCAAGGATGTACTATAAACATTTTAAAAAAATGTAAAAGCTATAACGACGCTTTTAAATACAAGTTGTGAAGCTCGCCACATAGAGGATTACTAGTGGCTACGTTGTATTTTGCGGCAGGTTTAGGCCGCTGGGAAAGCCTTGATATTTTGTAGTGGCTTTATTTTTACTATAGGTCAAACAAAATTTTATTTTTTGGATTGGTGAAGATCGAAGAGTATTTCTACTTGGATTTATTTAGGTCCAATCATCTAATTATTTTATAGCATTTTGATATGAGACAAGGTGCTCTATGCATATGTGAAGAGTCACCCCATGCTACCATATCAAATGGGTGACTAGAGAAATGTAATCAGAGTGTATATTGTTGCATATTTTTCAATATGCCTATTCCGCATTCAACATCTTTTGAGCTGGAGTAGAGTAATCAATTTCTTGCTCTGTTTAATTGAATTTGTATCATTTCATTGGGCATCCTACTTAGGGCTTTCAATGAGCAGAGTCAGGATGGGAGCTCTCTCGCCTTGGCTAAAAAAACACTCACAAGTACCTAAAACTCTGCTCGCAAGCTGAGCCACCTATGCATTAAGAGCTCGTTTGTAAATGAGTTGACCGCGAGCTTGGGTAGTTTGTAGCTTTGCTCGTTGTCGTGTCTCGACTACCTATATAGTATTTATTTTTAATTCTTATATATATATATATATATATATATATATATATATATATATATATATATATATATATATATATATATATATATATATAATTTAAAGTACTAAAATATTCTAAAAATTAATTGTTTCAAGCTTTTAATGGTTTTGGAGTGTTTCAGTTTTTTATTTAGAACACTCCATAAAGTTTTAATTATTTAGATATAGAGATAAATTAAAATGTAATTAAAAATAATAATAAGATATAAATTCCAATAATAATATATAATATAGTATATTACTATGCTCGATCTCTACAGAAATAAATTCCAATGAATAATGTGCAATTTAGGCTCTGAATATGAAAGAGCCGCTCCGGTCTCAAGCTGACCCTGAATGAGCTCTAACTTAACTCGTTGAGAGCCCTATTACTGATGTTTCGGAAGTTTAAGAATTGTTGGTTAATATGATATAAATTTTGGCGCGAACATATGATCCAGATGTGCATTATTGATTAATCTTTTAAGAACCAACGTATTGTTTTCCCTAATGGGATTTCATTATGGATGGAGAGTGGTGCAGCCAAATACTTCATTTTTTCGTTAGGTAACCCTGCTTAGTTTGATCCGTCGATGGTTCTGTTAGCTGTAAAGTAGTTTCGGAGGATTCAAACCCTTCTCTCTTGATTTGGTTCATGATTATTTTGATTTGGTTTTATGATCATAATTTTTCGGCGGTTTTAAACTCCCACCATAAAAATTGTTTAACTCTAGTGGCTAGAAAGATTGACCTTTTCCCAGCGATTATAACTACCGAGAAAGGAAACTTATTGCTGACGGTATAAAATCGTCGGGAACACCGCTGGGTATTAGTGGCTCATTTTAAAAGTAATGACCATTAAATTAGATTCGAAAAAAGACTCCGTCAAATATGTTCAGCCCTATCTCGATTGGTTGCCCATAAATTTTGAGAGAAATTGAGTACGACACATAAATCGATGATTAGATCACGTTTCTACGGTCATAACATAACCACTGATTGAATCAATTCTGAGGATTTTCTGAGAGGAACTTAAAAACAAAGCATTCTGAGTTTTATAAGAATCTGTCAAGAATCTGAGTAACTTAAGAACGCATATGGGAAAATCATAAATCTGAGTTTGCTAAGAATCTGTCAGGAATCTGAGTGTCCAAGAATCTGAGCTTTTTCTCGGAAAAACTAAGAAACACCTGAACAAGCCAAAGATAATGAGTCTCATAATGAATTTGCTGGAGCGAGATTTTGGCTCTTCAATTGTCAAAATAGCGATTTTCTTACTTTCTTATGCTTATAGAGAATCTGTTGGAGATGCTCTTAATCGTTGTTGCCTTTTTTGGCCAACTCTACAGGTCAAAGCATCTCTGCATCCACACCATCCAAGGCATGCTAAAGGAAGAATAAGATAACCATTTTTGTAAAATTTGTTTTCACCTCTATACAGGCAGGTCCACCATAAATATAGGCAGGAGCAAGGCAGTCAGCAAGATGAGAAGAAAAAGAAGAAGAAATATTCATGATTGTTTATGGATCTTTTTGTTGAATCTGTACCCGTTTGTGTAACTTCTATATTCTTATATTTCTTGAGACCATTTGGCGGGAAAGAACCGAATTAATTAGAAGTTTGTCGGGGGCAGGCCACCGATAGTTATCTCACATATATGGTTGATATCTACCATCAAGGGTCCGAATAAGTTTGTGACGCTTCTACTTCCTTATATTTCCTGATACTCGGTGGAGATCCACGGAATGATTGTAAAGTTGGTCGCTGGGCGACCATCAACATCCCCAAGCTTTCGTGGTTTCAAAGTCAGTCGGGTGTGCAACTCATAAGAAAAATAAGTAAAAATCTCAATAACACGTGTTTAATTGGGGTAAGATTATATTTTTCAGTGGGTGCAAATAAATGTAATAATCTATTTATTCTATAAGAGTTTGGCTTCTTTTTCTTTTTTTTTTCTATTATTATTATTATTATTATTATTATTATTATTATTAAAAGAGTTTGGCTATATAAAAGCACTTTCAGAGTGCATTTATAGCGGACCTTCTAAAATCTAATATTCTGTACGTGTCTTAGCTACTAAAATAGATCCCTACCCATCCATAACGGGCTGGTTCAGAAATAAAAGAGTACGGGCCCTACGGCCAAGCCATTCGTACGCGGGCCAAGCTCAGACCGATAGAACAATAAAACCTTCGGAATTGTGAAGGTTTTTAGGGTCGCTCAAATCCGAGCACCTACAACACTTTATCTACCCGTATACAACTTAAAATCAAGAAAAATTTATTTGATTGACCTTGTCAGATACACTTTTTATGTCAGAGGCCCTGTATTTTCACCTTTAATCAAATCGACCAACTGGGAGTTTAATCGACACTAAGGAGAGTAAAAAATTCAAATTACTCCTTTTCTTTAATGCACAAAAACATCATCTTCTTCCTCATTTTAATTTGCTACAATTTCTAAAAGTCATGACGAAAGTGACGACGTCTTCTCCTCAGTCCAATCTACTCTGATCTGCTATTTGGATCAACCCTGGATACACCTTTTTCGTTAGGGATTGTAGCATATCAAAATGTGGAAGAAAATGATACACCTATATAATTTAAAATTTTAAATATTTGCATTTTTCTATATTTACGTGATGTGAAACAAGATCTATGTCATCTGATTTGAAGGCCACAATATAAAATCGATAGTG
Source organism: Chloranthus sessilifolius (assembly GCA_021018995.1). NCBI lineage: Eukaryota > Viridiplantae > Streptophyta > Magnoliopsida > Chloranthales > Chloranthaceae > Chloranthus > Chloranthus sessilifolius. The sequence continues at coordinate 48,575,024 of CM037584.1, read as the reverse complement.
TCAAAGATAAATATGAAAAAAATGCGATATCGACTCTGTACACAGTCGATATTGACTTTGTACACAGTCGGTACCAACTATTTTAAGAGTCGCCAACGACTGTTTACAGAGTCGCCATCGATTGTAAAAAAAAAATCACAATCGATAGCGATTCCATACAGAGTCGATGGCGACTATGTACAGAGCTGATGACAACTTTGTACACAGTCGATGACGACTCTTAAAATAGTCAGTACCGACTGTGTTAAGAGTCGTCATCGATTGTTATTTTTTTTAAAAAAAAATTTAATAAAGAGGCGATATTGCTTATTTCGTGTCTATTTTTGTCGCCATCTATTTTATCATATGGCCTTCAAATCAGACGGCATAGATTCGATTTCACATCACGTAAATATGAAAAAATGTAAATATTTAAAATTTTAAATCATGTAGAACAAAAAAATTGTAAGAAGGAATATTTCAAACTTTTTGTGCTAGCTAAAAATGGCTTAACTAAAAACTGGTCGGTTTGAATAAAAGTAAAAATACAGGGCCTCTAACGAAAAAAGTGTGTATGAGAAGTACCCGATCGGTGCAATGAGACACACGTCTACAAGGTGCGCATCCAGTCAGCCAGTGGACGTGTCGGGCCCCAAAAATTAATAACTATAAGATAGGATTTCTGGCAGACATAAGGAATCTTTACTGCAGATGTCATCACCCATAAACACTTACTAAAATAGGTTTTAATTAAATCTACAAATTAATTTTGTGGGATTCACGGCCCCTTCTAATTTTGCAAACTCCTTTAAATTTATTACTCTGCTTAATTTGGAGATTTAATTGTCATCGTTATCTCAGACGCCTAATGGTTGTGCCATTGTGTATACAGACTACAGAGCGTTTGGCCCTACTCCAAATAAATACGACTTTAATTAACTTTAATTAACTTCAACGCAGCCCACTAGAACTTCTATGCACGAAAAGGCTTCCGTTCCCCATACGTTGGAGGACGCTCAATCCCTTCAAGACCTCCCATTAACACCGACACACTAAATTGATGGCACATAAAATACTGTGCATTGTTTAGATTATATATATATATTATTTTCAAACTTTGTAGGAAAGCCTTAGAAGGACTTGGTTTTTATCTAACCAATCCCCTCATGCTGCACCTGATCCCTAAATAGTATTTTGGGTGAGCTCAACAAAATCTTGAAGGACGCTTGAACAGCCTTCTATGAAGGACGAAAGGGGCTCCCTATGTGTTTAGAAATATAAGGCAAATGAGACAATAGGTTGAACCCATAGTGTGAGTGGTGGGTTCAAACCCCAAATAATATTCCACATTGCACGTGATTCTAAAACAATACCGGTTTCGGGATTATGTGTCATATGACATTTGATCTATAAAAAAATAAATTTTTTTTGTGGTTAAAATTGTGGTTAAAGTTTGGGTAGTAACCACACATCTTGGAGCATTAAATTTTCTCCATTTGATCACTTCTTTTTTTTTTCTAAGTCAATCAATAAAAAACAAAAGAAGAAAAATACAATTATTAGGCTTATGAGGACCTAAGGTAACACACACTCTGCTTTACTAGCCTAATTTTACTTTTAATAGACTGAGACACACCAACCAAACGAGGGAAAGTAATGCTATGAGAATTGAGGATCGCCATTTTCGAAAGATTGTTGACAACACCGTTCACCTTCCTTACACAATGTATCGCTTCCCATTGCAAAACTATCAAGATATCCATAATCTAGACCATAATTTCAGACATATTTCAAGGGAAGTGCCCACCATTAAGACCCCTTATAAGAAGAAAGAAATCACTTTCAATAATCAATCTCGTACTAAGAAATTTAGCTAGATGGACACCATCCAAAATAGCAAGAGTTTTTGCTTCATTGTTCGATCTACGAACATAGAAATTGCTAAAAGCAACGATAAAGTCTCCATTATCATCTCTAATAATCTCGCCACCACTCGTTGGGCCAAGGTTTATTAGAGAAAGCTCTATCAGTATTAAGTTTGATACAATTCTTAGGAGAATGAATCCAAAACACTTTAAGCATCACCAAAGGCTCATTTCTCTTAGGAATAATTCTCAACCCTTCAAAATAATGGCTTCGACACGAGTAATGTTCACTTTCAGAAGAATCAGGGGAGCAAGCTTTCTTAACCAATTACAGACCTTATTGAAGATAGTATCGATCGAACATATTGTAACATCGAATCTTGCTGAATTTCTGGCTAACCATAATTCTCACCAAAGCTCTAAGGAAACCAAGCCATACACTAAACTGAAATGAGACTGATGCTTCGTGTTCCAACACCAAAATCTATCATTGACAGATTGAAAACCTTGATAACGAATATGGAATATACTCGATAGCTTTCTTCAAATGATGAGACGTTTCTATAGCCTTTTTACATAGCTCATACCTAGAGACTATCAGGATCTTCAACCCTGAGATCTGATCATCGGTAGCCACCCAGTATTGTAGAATCTTTCATGTGAATACCTTTATTTTCATAGGACCTTTATATTTTTATAGTTTCTTTCAAAGCGGAGATGATTCATGGTGAATTCTGATCGTTTCCTAAACATATTAGAAAGAAAAAATTTCATTGCTATGTTCTTTCCAAACTATTTTGTTCGACTTGCTATATCCCAAATATGGTAGAGAATTCACATTAGATAAAGAGATGGTGAGATATTTCCATAGCCTTCTTCCATTTGCTCACATTTGGACGGTGAATATGTTTCAGATCACGCCCAATTTTTTTGGGTAATCTCTAATCGTCCTTGGGGAAGTTACTGTAGAATTGGATCCCACCGATGGATGCCACATGGACCCTAACTGAATCGAAAAAGCCCAGGCCTCAAAATATAATGAGTTTAAAAATTGGTTTTTTTTTTCTAATTTATATGACACTAGAGACCCTAGGATTATTGTTAATGAAGATTAATCCAGAAGGGTCTAATCTTTTTAGATACTTTTTGAAGGTGTCATAGCCAAAACTAGATATGGATCAATTTAATTTTTTATCATTACTAGTCGCGACCAAAAGTTTGGACGATCTAAATTGATCAGCACGTGTAATTGAATCGACCAAAAGGGTTTGTGAATGGGGCACCGTTTTGGTACTTTTCTCTTTAGTCAACATTTCTTTTTGGGACTCAACACTTTCATTAGGTGAGGCACATAAACTTTATCCGTCGGGTTGGGTTGGGTCGGGCATGAGGCATCCAACTTGACCTTCAGCGGGTCGGAAAAAAATCATATATATATATATATATATATATATATATAGGATTTTAAGGTAACAACCCGGATGTTTAAACTTTATTTTAACGGTATTAGATGATGCACCACACTATGTACTGTGCTAACGCTCTACATCGGAATCAAAATCACCATTTAAAATAGAAAATTTCTAATTTTTCCTATATCAAAATTAGACTCATTGCGAAGTGCTCGTTGATACGATTCCAACGATATATAATTTGACGACTTCTGACAAGAATATAAAAAGTTATGCCCATTTTAAGTGATCAAGCAAGTCAAAGGGTATAACTGTAATTTCGGGAGAGAAACACCAATTGCTTCGGTGGTTATACAAAGCACTAGAACGAAACATTTTCTATGAATTCTTATTCCGTGTAAAAAACTCCTATTTTATTAAATCTTCTACGAAAAGTGTTAATTAGAGTTGACCTAAAATTTTATACCATTATAAATAAAACATTAAAAGCTCTCTACTCTCTATAATAAGAAATTATTCTCTCTCAAGACTTAGACGAATCGACGCCTTGGGCATCGACCTTTTCAACCCGAATCGCCATTAATCTTTCGTTCACGCTTCAAGAGGTGGGTACCTATCAATCCATCTTGTTCTTCTCAGATCCCGTCGTGTAGGATGCGTTCGATTGCGTATCGATAGGTTTAAAAATCTTATTTAAACTCAAATATCTCATAAATTAATAGATCTATATGTTTAATATAGGCTTTCCCTTGAAAGCTGTATATTCTGTAAATTAGGCTTATATGTTATTTCTCTTTTCTTTTCAAGAATCCTTTTTGTTTGAGCCATTAATATTTTACCTTATATTAGGTCTGCATATTTAATATGTTTACTTCCTCTTTTATGTCCCGAAAATTAATTAAATTCTAATATTTATAAATTTGATAGATTGACTTAATCGACATAATATCATATTGATATTATTTATTTCTAAATTTATATAGTTAGAAATTTATCCTTCTACTAAGACTATAATAATATATATTATTGTTGCAAGTTATATTATTATTTATTTAAAATTAATTAAGCCCAAAAATTAAATTATACTTTTATTTTATTTAAAAAAATAATAGATTGCACCATCTTAAAATTTCGGGTCCGAACTTGCGGCTACGAACCCGAATTCGCGGCCACGAACCCGAGCTCGCGACTATCGATGTATTGGTCCCGATATTTTGGTCATAACTTTTTTACTCCGACCTCAGATTAATGTGATTCTTACGGCATTGGAAAGAAGACAGCGAGCTTTACAACTCTGTGTGAAATAACAATTTCATGAATATGACGTTTTAGAGGTCAAAATAGAGCAACAAATCGAATTCAATTTTGAATGACTTAAGGCTATTCAAATTTAATATTATTTTCTAATTCTCATGACCAAAGTTCCTGTGTATATTATATTGTAAGGTCTTTCGATCGATGATCATGATAAATCATAACTTAATAATTATAAATACCATTTAATTTAATTATCTAATTATTATATATATATATATCAATTTATCGCTTTAACGCGACCTCTTCGATAACACAAAGTGTTAGGAATTCGATACCTCATGAACATCGAATCCCAACCTTCCCGTTATCGAAAATACACTTATAATTATCCTATTCTATGTTGTATTAGAATGTGTGTAAATAAATGTATATATATAAATATAAGATAATCTAATATAAATCTTTTTGTACGTCTGACTTTTTGTATTTCCATCTGAATTACATTATATGAGTTATGAGTAAGTTAGGACATATGTACGAGAGTGTATGAGATCATGCATACGCTTGGGCGTGGTGACTCACTGAGATTGTATCGAAGTGAGGAATACACCGTATTCATATGCCTTACAACTCATGGTGGAATGGGACCCATGACGAGTCGGGTGAGTGTGAATTCAGTGTAACTTCGTATACGGTGGCATATACAGTGATCCTATCACCCCGAGTTTTAATACGAGATGATAAGATATGAGATATGATACGAGAATCAGGTTTTGGGCCTTAACTGTGGTAAGGTTTCTTTTACGGTCACGTGAAACTCAGAATATTGGCGTCCATATACGAATGCAACACCTCTATGGCAGTATAAACTATCACACGAAGTACATCCAGGTTACTACGGAACTTTTTTCTTGGGAAGCGTGAATTAGGAAGGTTGCCTCACTATATAGTTTGTCATAGGATTAAGTATATATCTGAATACGATAATAAGACATCGCTGTGTAGGCCAGCAAAAGATAAATAACTTAAGTCTCTGTACGTGTCGTTCCTTGCGTAGCCACGGTAAGGGCAATAACGTCTTTCAGCCAAGACGAATCTCTCGGAAAGATTATGAGTATGAGTGTGTTATGAGTGAGTTTGGCCATTATGTCTCCCCATTGGCTGGATGGTGGAGTATGAGTATGACGCGAGGGCGTTATAATATGATGGTATGATACTATGTTGACCCTCCCATAGTAGTAGCTCGGCGGGACTTACGCCGGTCGTTTAGGATTTCACTAGTATGTTAATTACGCTCATGCGATGTACAGACATATGTGCGAGAATGATAATAAGACATGATATGATATGTTATGAGATATGGTAAGGTACGTAAGGGTAATAGTGTCTAGATCATGGTCTTGCATTTATGATATGATATGAGTTTTAAGATATGCATGTGATTTTGCCTTTCTTTTGCTATCTACTTTGAGATACTATGTTTATCACTCACAAGATGCACCCACAATGCACCTGAGTAGTATGGGGTGGATTGGTGGTGTATCCACTGAGTTTACGTGACTGAGTAAACTCATCCCACGATATTCTAATAGTTGTAGGTGACATCGCTGGTGGAGTAGACGCCGACCATCTAGATTCCGCTGACACTGATCTCATTGATCTCGCGGGTGTTGAGTACCAGGAGCCTTGGGAGGGCGACAGAGCTGAGTACCATAAGGGCTACGGTACTGATTTCGATCCGAGTATCGGATATTGATCATTATAACTTGATAGTAGATTTGGTCTTTATTATTATCATTGATTTTATGATTTCATTTTATCGGATTTATCTCCGACTTTCATTATTGTTTTATTGGTGGATTATTCAATTTCATTATTTTTATTCTAGTATTTATGACTATTTTATTTTCACATTTATGTGTTGGCTTTCACGAATTTCGTGGAACCCTTATTGCGCGAGAACTCTGATTATGTATATGTTTGCTTAGCATATCCGGGATATATGCGGGTCATAACTTGGAATTCTAGGCCCTCAAGATAGGGTAGAATTTTGAGTCGTGACAGTCAGATAGAACTTTCAAGTCGGGCATCATATCGGATAAGATTTTTAGTTTTGGGTCGAGCATATATCCTTGACTCGTAGGGTCCCATAAGGTGTACTATAGAGTACTTGAGTCGAGCATATACTTATGCTAATTTCTCATTGGGAAACCAAATTTCGGGCCGAACCCCATCCAACTCGTTGATAGCCCTTGCGTCGAGCATATGCAAAGATGCTAGAATCCAACAAATAGTTTTTGGCATTTTGCAGAGGCAAAACCAACGGTGGAGATTTTAAGAATAGACCCACGGACAGCTGGGAACTCGCTGACAGCTATTTTATGCCCGGCATTCGGACATCACTGGCAGTCCCGAAATATCTCTCACACAGTCTAAATCTGCGAATGAGTAGCAAGTGGATAAGATTAAACAAGTTTGTTCGTATGATTGAGGATCAGATAGAGAGGAAATGAGATAGAGATAGAGAGAAAGAAAAGATTTAAAGGTGGCCTACAATATAATTAGTAGCAAGAATCAAAATATCTGATTGAATTTTGATTTCGGGCATAATCGAAATCGAAATAAAATCTGAAATTTTGACTAAAATTTAGGCCGAAATTTTGGACCCATACAAAATGGTTCGGTTTCGTTTCGATAAATATGCTTAGAGGCTCATGAATTAGAGTAAATATGCTTTCAACCTTTTTGGCAGGGCGAGACTGGCCCGTTTGAATCGATTAAAAAGACAAGGACTTTTTAAAAAAAATTAACACTTATTTCGTGAACGGCCCCCCCACCCGTGCTCCAACTTCTCGCAGCTAAAAATTTTAAAAAGTATTCATCATTTTTTATTTTTTTTTAAAAAACGAAGCTTGTTTTCTACTGTTTTTTTTGTCAAATAATCCATCTTTGGTCCTATTGGTAGCACACGTGATGTGATGCTCGATTTTCCTTTAAATAAAGGTTCAAAGAAAGAGTCTAACTCTAAAGATTATAAAAGATGACCGGACCAGGGTTCAAAATTTTCGGTCAAATTTTCCTAATAGATATAATTAGAGATTAAACCTGCGATCTAGAGGTTGCAATATTATCAATCATATTAGCTTTGTATGTCTGATCAGATACTAATTGGGTTGGCTGCTCAAATGATCGTGAATCTATTAGAGGGCCATGTTTTTTGGGCATCAAATCTGATTTCATGGAGTTCGTAGAAACAAAAAATTGTTGCTCGGTCAAGTACTGATGCAAAAGTACCGTGCCATATGGCTAGTATAAGATCATTTAAATACTATTTTCATCTTTAAATGTTAGGCATAACCCATTATTTCAGAGAGTTTAATTATAAGGTCTATGAATAATCGGTTTTGACCTATATTTAAAAACTAATAGTGTTTAAATGATCTTACACCATTAACGAATAGGTTACTGGTACACCACGATGTGTGATTGAAATAAATAGTTTAAATAGCTTAGAACATGTCTTAGTAAAAAACAATATAGCATGTAAGTGGATGTTATGCGTCTGATCAATGAACTTTAATATCGGTTGTTCAAAAAAATAAAATAATGATTGATAATACAATACATAGATGGGATGGTTCAAATCTCTCAAAAAGTGTTATTTAATATATGAGCTATCAATTTGTGAGCATGAACTCCTCACATCTTACACCTTTAATGGCGTAAGATCATTTAAACACTAAAATGGCATTTAAATGATGGTCAAGCGTGTCCGATTCTGAAGTCTAACATGGGTGACCACATCATTGCATCCCCTTTCATAGATATCTTTTTATATTTTGATGATATACGCAAAGAAGGGTTATGAGAAGCATTTATAAATGAGTTAGTTTGCACTCTACAATGAGTATCCACCTGTCATAGGTGACACGACAATGGACACCTCTGTATGACTGCATGATATGCACGTACTTCTAACACATGAAAGTCTGTATAAATCATGGAGTCACAAAGATGTGTGAACTACTTTAATGCAATATTGGTGATCACCGATTATACACTAACTCGTTACAAATAGAGACTATGAGAAGCACCAATTTCAGGCTATTGATATATCATTAAGCAATCTAAGTTGTCAAAGGAATAAATTATGTTAGTGCTGCTTTAGGTTCAAAAATCATCTCTTATTGATGATTTTGATTCATTTTATCTATGCACTCAAATATGAAGGATAATTTTTATCATCTGATGATAATTTTCATCATTAGATGATTTCAATATATATATATATATGCATGAGCTTTGTCAATATGAAGACCATAAAGATAAAACATTAAAGTTGATTAAACATGTATGCTATATGGCAGATATGGGTGCCTTTCGTGAAAATATTCTGTAAAGGGTCACATTAAAGACGTCTATAATACACTTGACTACATGTAGTATAAATTTTTTTTCTACTTAAAAAGGCCAACCAGTCGATTTGCAGCATCAAAATTGCCATAACAAGTATTCTCAAACAAAACAAAAAAAAATGCCATAACAAGCTTATGAGTTTGATGGGACATCACCGACTTTAATAGATTTAAATCTAATTGAAGTCCGCGCTTCACTGCTAATAATAGCTGGCGCATGCAGGTTTCAGAGGCCCAGATAAATATAAAAGTCAACTATTTTACAGATTATTAATGGACCTTAAAAACGCTATTACTTATTAATGTACGAAGATGAAGCCGGTGATTGAGTTGGTCTCTAATCTTTTAGTAATTAACCGACTTCGCTTGAAAGGATAAGGTGCGAAGCGGCTACCGAGAGCGCAGCTCCATCACAAAGCCTTTATTGAAGAAGAGGCGACGTGTCCCCCACCATGGCCGGCCCATAAATGTACACGTGGCCATCATACATAGGACAACATATGGAGGCGCACATGGCCATTTTAAAGGCAAATGCGTCGGCTACGGATTCGATAGCAGTCGATTAAAATTGATTTATATTATTTACTGTCCGAATTACTGTGGGTTGAATGGCATTATTTCCACGTATTTTATTTGCATTTGGAAGAAGAGCACACGATATTCCACTATATCAAACCTTTGATTGCCTTAATTAGACGATCGAGATCGTTTTTAATTCCAATTTTCTACATAATAGTTTTTAAGATTGAAGATCAAATTCAATTTTGAAAATGTGGTATATCTTCGTTTGATATTTGTGGTATAATCACAAGATCTATCATGTAGAAGATTGGGGTAAAAAATAATCTCTATCCTCTCATTCAAGGGAGCCGCGTGCTCTTCACAAAAAAAAAAAAAAAAGGGTGCAAATAACGTCACCCAATTAGTCTCCACAAATTAACCTGGAAGGACTGCCCATGTCCAAACTACCCTTCTATCCATAGACTCTTTAAATCAAATTATGGTAGCTCTATTAGAACCCACAGAAACTCTAAATGCACCTACCTGACACTACCTAAGTTTTGGGCAGTATAAATAGAGGCACCCGTCTGTCAACTATACACTTATTTGAGTTATTTCCAAAAAAATTTAAGGAGCCCTGATGAGTGATGAAATATGATGATATTTTAGTCTCTAAAATCAATATTTAGTCATTCGATGAGGACAGTCTGACATATTTGTGAAATTCTAATTATTTCAGGAAGATTTGGCCATTGAATTTATTTGGAAGCATAAAAAAATATAAAAACAACAAACGACATGTGACAGCCCGAATTTCGGCACCCCGAAACCCGTGCCGTCAGCACGATCATCTTGACCATACCCCTTATCTAAGCACGGAACACTGGTATATCAAGCATTGCAATAAAATAATAAACGAAATTGCGGAATTTGAATCTATATTAATTAACTCTCCAAAAGACAGTTCTACCCTCATGCCTCTACACGAATGGAGAACCGATCCGAACCATCGATGATAGCAATCATCGCGGATGATTCGCCCCAAAAGAATAATCCCATCTATATATATATATATACATGGTTTAAACATAATCAAGGCTTGACATACCAAGCCGTACAAAAATTATCTCCAAAATCCCTCAAAGTGGCACAACGGAGTCCTCTAGAAGAAGTCCTCTGGAGGTGGCTCCAACTCTTCACCGGCCGCAAGGTCCGACTCGCCGGGATCAGCGTCTCCTGAAGCCTCGGCAGCTGCTAGTAGTGGACCTGCGACGTATAGTCTATAGGGTGAGCTACATCCTAGCTCAATAGGGAACAAACACGGTTGAACATATAAATTATAACTCACATATATTCCATGATATGCCATGCATGAAGTATCTATGCAGTTATTAATGAAACAGTTAAAAAGCATTTCGTTTTACTGTTGATTACTTGTATTTTCATTTACTCATGAATGATGCTGAAAAGGCCTAAAGCAAAACTTAAACTTTCAACTTAAGTAATCCCCGAGCAATATAGCATCGAGCCCCGATGAGATACCCATCATCGTCATCTATATAGACAGTTTTAACCGTATTCCCTGGAAATACCAATAGTACCCAAGCCCCTTTCCCCTGGGGATTGGTGGTGGGGTTTCACTTGTCTCAATCAACACCCCTGGGGTGTGCTTACTATGTACGGATAAGCCTCCGCACTGGCCTACGGTTTCGCCGCCGTATCGGTCACGGATATCCTGCTGTGTCAGTCGTGGATATCCCGCCACGTCGGTGGGGTACCCTATCAAACCTCAAATATCAAAAATATCGGTGTCTTACATATAGTTATTCACCGTGTAAATGTGCTATCTTATATCAGTTAGGCCCTATCAAACATGATTCAATCCTTGGATACATCCCTGGGATGTATCCATTTACTTGCATCACACCTGATGCTCTTATCTCTTTACTTCTTCATCCCCTGGGGATGGCTTATTAGAATTTCTCTTATGGATGTTATACGCACACACACTTTTCACAATTCTTAAGCAATTAAATATTTGAATTGAGTTCTATATCACTACATACATGCTCTTGTAAAATAAGGTACATGTTCAAGGTGTTCCCTACCTCAAGTCTTCATTTGATCAATGCATCAAGGTCCCACGTGGCTCCTTGTGCACTAGTCCACATGTACCACCTATGGTACCACATAACAGGTGAAACACATTACAAAGGATGCAATAAAGGAGGTATAAGACCCTCCAAAAATCTTAAAGTCAAACCCAAAAGTCAACATAATCTATCTCAGTCGATTAATCGAATTCCAAAATTGATTAATCGAATCTGATTCGATTAATCGATTTCCAAAATCGATTAATCGAAGGTCAATATCGATTAATCGAAGTAATTTCGATTAATCGAAATTCTCCTTTTCGCAAAGTCGATTCTCAGTTCGAACAGTCGAGCTTTCATTCGATTAATCGAATCCAATTTCGATTAATCGAAATTCTCCTTTTCGCAAAGTCGATCCTCAGTTCGAACAGTCGAGTTTTCATTCGATTAATCGAATCCAATTTCGATTAATCGAAATTCTTTTTTTCGCAAAGTCGACCCTCAGTTCGAAATGGTTGATTAATCGATCCCAAATCGATTAATCGAAAACTAAAATCGATTAATCGAAATCCCATTTCGATTAGTCGATTTTTCCTTAAGTCATTTCCTCCAACCCCTGGGGTCCACTGGAGGTTCTCAGTCGATTAATCGATCCCCAAATCGATTAATCGAAATCCAAAGTCGATTAATCGAAATCAAATTCGATTAATCGAAATCGGAATCTCGACCTTTCAACTTCCTGGCCAATTTCGATTAATCGAAACCCAATTTCGATTAATCGAATTGTCGATTCAAATTCTTCTTCCCAATCTTCTTCCATACTTTTTCCTCTATTTTTCTAAGCCATTTTCCTATGATTTAACCCACATTCAATCACAATTTAAACCCTATAATCTATGCATTTTATTTACAAAAATTTTACCTTGAATAGATCTCAAGTTGATTTCAATCAAATAGTTGGAAGGCTAGGGTTTCCAGCTTTGGCTCTAACAGATCCAAATCGCGTTGAATCCGGCTTTTATCTCTTGAATCCCCCCTCCAATTAGTTGCAATAACTCCTCTCTTACTTCTCTCTCTTTCTCTCTGTTCTTTACTCTCCTTCAACAACCAAAAATACACATCTAGGGTTATTAAACCCTTTTTATCTATCTCCCTCTTTGTGTGTTGAGCATATACATCGCAGTAGGTGTAAGTGACTTCTCATTTACATCACACACTACATAATCACTCAAACTATCACATTCTACGCTAACTCATGATCTCCTGATTGGTCAAACTTGTGACCAATTGGGCACGGATCCCAAGGTCATAGTTTAGCGTGATTTTTCGGGCTATTACACGACAGGAACATTGAAGTAAAGGAGTTGATGGTCTTTGAAATTCATAAAATTCGATCGATTGACTACGCTTGTCGATCGATCGATATTTTATAAATCAAAGATCTACGAAATTTAAAATTCAAATTTGATTTTTAAATTTCTAATATGGAGCTGAGGACCTATTTAAACAAACTTGAGAATTAGTTTTAAGGGTCTCTCCCTTTAGGAAGTCTCTTTTTCCCTTAGCAATTTTAGTTTTCTTTTAGTTTTTCCCTTTCTTTTTTCAGGTATTGTTCTCCCATTTTCTAGGTTTAGATTTTAACTTAGTTTCATTTTGCGACTTGAAGAAGAAGTGCACTTAGATTAAAGTTGTTGCAATGGAATTGTTAAAGCATCTTTACGGTATTTTAATGTTAAGTTCTATTTGTTTTTCAATTATGTTGTTCATTTCAAGTATGAGTAGCTAAATTTTTTTGAGGATGGAGATCTAATAAGCCTCATCTGAGATTTTTATTTATAATAATATAAATCTGTGGTTGGATATTATTTTATCATAGATGTCTTGATCTTTAATGTTTTATTGCTCTTGTCGAATTAGTGAATTCCGATTGCCATCTAAGATTTGAGTGTTAATCATACTCCTCCCATGATCTTCGATCTGTAATAAGGAATCTACTCCGAGTTTTTTGTCGATAATATTTGCGGCATTAATTCATCGTCATTAGAAGTCTCTCTTTTACGGTAGATGTTTTACCCTATTTTGTGACATTAATTTATCGTCATTATAAGTCCCTTTTACGGTAAATCTTTTACCTCATTTCCTTTGCAACCGTTGGGAGAGCATACATTAGAATTATTTTTGTAGATTAATTGTTATATTTTTCGTAAATTTTTGATTGAGTTTAATATTTGTGTGCGTTGCATCTTGTGATAGAATTGTATCTCAACTGTTAGATATGTATTTTGTAGATGATAAGCTAACGATGGGGGGATTTATCATCCCATTCCTCATTTTTTCTATTTTGTTTTTATTCTCAATAGATTATTACTTAGTAGTTTTATTCACCATCAAACTCTTATAATCATAAACTAGTTTGAATATTGTACTAGATATGTAGTAGCTCTTATAGTTAATTGTTATTTCCTCCAAATAATTTTCTGACTAATTCTCGTGGGAACGATCTCGTACTCCGCACCTATTAATTACAATTCGATTATTGTTCTTATGAGTTTTAAAACATTGAAATAAATCATAACAAACCATTTTCTTAACAACAAACCCTAAATTATTTCTATATGTATAATGGCCCATCATTGCATGCATATGAGTTCTAGAAACTTGGGCCTTGTTTGGCAAAAGTCACTTCCGAAAAGTATTTTTCATGAAAAAAATATTAGAGAAGCACTTTCCATCTAAGGACATAGTCATCTCTAACTGAAAATAGTGTATGTTTGAAGAAGCAACGTAAGGCTACTTCTCCAAATTCAAATAGAGGTGGACAAACTTTTGGGAGGAAAGTGCTTCTCACCCAATATTTTCTCTTGAAAAGTGTTTTTCAAAAGCAACTTTAACAAATTGGGCCGTAGGCTCCATTTGGTAGCCATTTTCTAAAGGACACTTTTCCAAGTGTCGTAAAGAGGTATGTATAATCGTATACAATGTTGCTTAAAAAAGTCTCATGTTGAAAATGGTGTTCTGTGAGGAACATTGCTCCTTCTCACACAATACCATTGTCACCTAAGGGTGGCTAGGTCTTCAGTGAAAAACCTAATATTTTTCACATGAAAAGTGTTTTTTAGAAAAGAGTTGCGAGAAAGGGCCTTCAAAAGTAGAAACTATATCCAATATAAACAAGACGAAAAAGCTCTTATGCTTTTTTCTTAGAATTCAATATCACGGAAGCAATCCATTTAAGTGTCATGTGGCATTCATTTCCTTACCATTCCTTTCGAGGTTTTAGAATAATAATAATAATAATAATAATATCACTATGATCAACGGTAACAAATATAAATAATGAATTGATGTTCAACTCTCCCAATAATTATATAACTTTTTATTTTTTAGACTGTATAATTATTTAAATCTCCCCATGTCCTCATGGGACCAAAACTTGTCCCGGAGGTTACCTATGGTTGAATCCCTAAGGATTCAACCATAGGTAAGAGTTCTAGGCTTCTAGCTAGGGATCAACCCTCTTGAAGTATTAGGGCATCATAAAATGCCTGATAATTTAAATGTCAATCTGAAAATCAATATGTTTACATCCTAAGATATTTTGATCGGATAACAATCATGAATAATGTTTTAAAAAAAGCATTACTCAATGTTAGTCCCGTGCGTACGGGATAATGACTTATGAGCAGGGTGGAGGAAATACAAACCTAACCTGTGGCTTTTTACACAAAAGTGGCTGCCCTTCAAGCTTGAACCTGAGTTATCAAAATCTTAAAATTACTTATCGGTATAGATTGGTACCAATCCGAGTTGAGATAGTGTATACCCATGCAACAAACTAGGTAGATACCACGTAGTATATTGAATTTCTCGAAAATAGTGGCTAGGATTTTATATTGTAACCTGTTTACTAAAATATCCTAAAACTAATCGTTACAAACTTTTGACAGTTTAGGGTCAAAGGAAATTTAGTAAACTAATAAAAGTTTCCTAATCTACTTTTAAATATTTAAATCTATCAGCTCAAATCTTAATCACTAAATCTCATCTCATTTGTACGACTCTTGTCATGCTAATTTGCTATGAAATGAATTAGTATGAATACATACTTTCGATTAGAAGACTAATTTTTTAATTATTTAAATATAAATAAATTAAAATATAAAAGAAAATTAAGATAATAGGAAATTAATTCAACTAAATAAAAATAATAATAACATATTATTAGGCTTGAGCTTGATAAAACTGAGTTAGAGATGATAGTTTTAGGCTTGAATATAATTGAACTCAATCTCAAGCTAACCCTAGTTCGGAGCCAACTCAACTCGCTATGATCTCTATCTGCACGTTAGACTAGAGACCCGGAGTTCTTTAGTATTTAACTATTTTAGATTAAGTCAATTTCATTACTTTACAAAGGGAACTAAACATTATTTTTTTCCATACTAGGGCATTCATGATAATCCATATCAAGGGTGGTATGGTACTAATAATAAATAATAAATAAATAATAAAAAACCTCATAAGGATTGTCGTTTGATATAGTATACTCATATTTAGGTGCACATGTTAATCTTTTGTTGAGTGTAATGTCAAGTCATATTTTGATGGTAACCCATTAGGGTGGACACAAGTGGTAGGAGACTTTGATTTTTTACCAATAGATCAGGAGATTGAATGTTGGTGTCTCCCTTCTGAGATAATAGGATGCCCCGTAGGGTTAAATCATAAAATACTTGTTACACAGTGTGGGGGAGGACATCTCTTAAGGATTAATCTAAGTCTAAGATTGGGATTACCTAAGTTATATAAAAAAAAAAGTCATATTTTGATGGTCATATGCTCATAAGGTTGACTTATTGATCTTGGGGTGAAAAGTTTTCACACCCCACTAATTTTGGTCGTCCACATGATAAAGCACCATAAAATTTCACATCTCACATCTTATTTTTTTTAGCTCAGTTAGACAACTCATCGAAGACCCCAACTTTTCTCCTTCTCCCCCCACTCTAGGAGCTGACCATTTGGACAACCACCACCCTCTTCCCCCCCTCCCTCACTACAGAAAAATAGATTATTAGTGACAGCTTTTTAGAGCAAAAAATTACCGCTATTAACAAAAAAATTATTAAAACTATTAGCGGCAATTTTTAGCATCCTCGCTTCTTGTCCTCGAAAAGATTGTTCAAACCTTACCAAAAAGAATTTATGCACATAGTTTTCCATATGACCTCATAGTCGCCGGTTCATCTTCGCCTGAATCACCACTTCGACTGTCTTCTCCTTATGGCCGGCCATCTACAATTTCCATCCCACCACCCTTTCAAAATTCTCCAGAAGAGAGGGTACAAATTTTCAAAAAGGGTGCAACTACAACATCTCTAAGTGGTATTGTAAATTTTACTCTTTTAATAAATAAGAAATCTATTAATCCTAAAATTTATTTAAAAGAAAAAGAAAATAGCAGATTGAATAAAAAATTACTTACTCAAAACATGGGATATAAATAGTGGTAATGGGTATTCCATGACTAGCAGTTGGGGGCCATATCCTATATGGCACAACGGCTAATTATGAGAAGCCAATTTTTGGAGACGCTATCAGGTGATCAACGATTTAGTAGGTGAAAATAGAGGTCCCTCCTTTTTGTTCATAAAAATTAGACGTTCCCCTGCTCCTATGCGGGCGCACATGTTGAACTTTTGTTTAGTGCAAGGCAAAGTCAAAGATGACGAGTTTGTCAAATAGATATGTCCAAAGGGCATTTATGGAATCTAAAACAAAAATTCATCAAGTAGAACCCTTTTCAGGAAGCCAGGCATCAGCTTGAGTGGCTTAACTAACACACGTTCCGACGCGGTCACTACGCATTTAGCAATATTAACTTCAGCAAGCCACGGCTTAACCGCGGTTAACTAACCATGGGTTAAACCTTCAAATGTTACGGACGCTAGTTGACAGAAGAAACTCACATAGCCTAGTGGAGAAGAGGAGGACCACACCGTCACTTCTCTCTTTTTCCTCTCTCCCTCTCTCTCTCTGAATCTTTTCCTTTCAGTTTTTTTTTGCCCTTTTCATTTTGTGGTGCTGCTGAGCTTGACTGGGAGCTTTAATGGCGGAAGCCAAATCCTAAAAAGGCGAGTTTAGAAGCTTTTGCATATATATATATTTTTAATCTCTTTGTTATATTACTGACGCGATTTTTTGGACTGTTGGTCTTGTATCTGTTCGAAGTCTGCAACTCGATTTCAGATACTACTTTTAGATTTGCTTTCTCTCTCTACTTTTAGATTTGCTCTCCTTTCTGTATCTTCTTTCGCGTATTGCGATTGCGAAGCTTGGCTTGATTTGGAGTTTTAATGGTGTTAAAGTGTAGCATTTAAGGCACGTGTAAGATTTTTGGTACTTTATGTCGTTTCTTTTTCTTTAGCTACTTGTTTTTTTTTCTCTTAAATATGCGATTGATAATCGGTTTCATACCCAGAAAGTATGTTGATTGTTGTCTTTTGTTTTTGTTTTTTTTATCGTTTTTAGTTTCAATATTGCTTAGATCTGGTTTTTGGTTCGTATATTGGTTGGATAATTTTTCTGGATATCACAGTTTTCGCAATTTTGAGCAGTTGTGTATCAGATTTTCCAGGAAAAATCTTTAATTTTTGAGACGGGTTCACGATTAGTAGATTATTATTTTTTCCCAGAGGGTTAGGAAATAGTTTTTATTTTATTATTTCTTGGCGTATCGGATGTTTTTTAAAGGATTTGTGTGGACATCTATCTGTCTCAGGTTTGGATTCTCTGATCACCATTGTTTGTGATCGTTGATGGAAAAAATTTCCTTTTCCTTTTCTTGGTATGAAAAATGTTTCTTCCGGTTGTTTGACTTTAATTTTGTTAAAATGATCATGTGCCTAGCGTTCTGATTATGGTCGGATGCGTAGATCGTGGCGGAACCACCGGATCTGACATCTGATTGGAAGTTTGATAAATTAATCGGAATCTATTTGGTTTTTGTTTCATCATATGATAGTTACTAAGTCCGGATTCAGGAAGGCAAATAAAACGAGAAAAGGGGGGGGGGGGGGAATAGGCAAAATACGGGAAATTATTAGCAAACATTCGGGAAAAGTAATGAAAATATTACAAAAATAAGGAAATTTTCTTAAAATATGCTTTTGAAGTAAAAAATTGTGAATTTTCAATATATATATATAATTTTTCTGAAAAAATGTGTTTTACACGTGTAACCAACGCCTGTATGAAAAAACATGCCGATTTTGGTCACTATGGATGTTACGCTCGCAACGTAATAAGGGCTTAACATTTCGCTCCACTCAAGCCTAGGCATTTTTGTAGTATTGGTTAGAAGTTAGGACCTTAACAAAAATGGTATTTGAGCCGTTACCACATCTCGAGTTCGAGTCTCGAAAGGGGCGACCTGGGGCCCCTAAAGAAGGGGACTGTAGTGAAAGCCATTACCGAATAGGCGGCAGCAGCCGTCAGCTGCGGATTGTGGTCGTGTGTTAAGACCTCAAATTAATAAGGGCTTAACTTTCCAATCCACTACTGTCTAGGCATTTTTTGAGTACCAGTTAGGACCGTAACATCCGATCCTTCCATCAATTCTTACTTCTTTCTTTTTGTGTTAATCAAGGGATTACAGCAGTTTGTTGATTCTAATGCAGTGCATCTCTGTTTTGTTAGTTATGAATCGCATACCTGTTGAATATATACATTAGTGAACAAAAATATCGTGTTCTCTGCCCCCAGTTTTTTTTTACAATTTCCTCTTATGTAATTGATTCTGTTTGTTATTGGTTGTATGTGTATGATTATCCCTTTTTAACAATAGTATGGTATGGTATTATACATTTGGAAAGAGACATGAGTGACCAAAAATATTTTGTTATTTCCCCCGAATTTATAGTGAAATTTCCTCTTCTGTAGTGTATTCTGCTTTTGATATGTTTGTTCTCGGATGTAATTATGTATGATAGTGAACAAATATATCTTGTTCTCAACCCCCAAATTTATATGAAATTTCCTCTTCTGTAGTGGATTCTGTTTGTGATATGTTCATTATTGGATTTATTTGTGTGTGATTTAGTAGACTACCCCTTTCTAACAACAGTTTGGTATGATATTATAAATAGTACAGAAATTTATCTTTTGGATTTATTTGTTAATTATTGTAGATTTTGTTTGAGATGATATGCGATCTTCTGAGTTCTCCTTTGTATCTACTTTTACAGGAACGGACGACGCTTGTCTTCTTGTCTCACTATTCAATCTATAGCAGTTAGCCAGTTATCATTATTATGAAGGCGTATCAAATTAACAATCAGAAGTTTGAAGAGAAAAATAACAATATTTTTGGTTCTGGGATGATGGGGATGTTTGAAGACATGGGCTTTTCAGGCAATCTAGATTTTCTGCACCTTCCTCCGGCAGAGGGAGGTGATCCAAATGCTGAGAATGAAGCCGAGATTGCTGGAGAGGACGATTTTAGTGAAGAAGAGATGGATGTTGACGAACTCGAGAGGAGGATGTGGAAGGACAAAATGCTTTTAAGGCGTTTGAAAGAACAACAAAACAAGGGGAAGGACAATGGAGTCGATGTTGCAAAACAGCGACAGTCACAGGAGCAAGCTCGCCGGAAGAAAATGTCACGCGCACAAGACGGGATACTGAAATACATGTTGAAAATGATGGAGGTGTGCAAAGCTCAGGGCTTTGTTTACGGGATAATTCCTGAGAAAGGGAAGCCGGTGAGTGGGGCTTCCGACAATCTCCGAGCGTGGTGGAAAGAGAAGGTCAGGTTTGATCGAAATGGGCCTGCTGCTATCGCCAAATACCAGTCCGATCATGCAATCCCAGGTTCCACTGAAGACCGTAATACGATTGGCTCTACACCACATACCTTACAGGAGCTCCAAGACACAACGTTGGGCTCTCTGCTATCTGCCTTGATGCAGCATTGTGATCCCCCACAGAGAAGGTTTCCACTGGAGAAGGGAGTTGCCCCACCGTGGTGGCCAACGGGCAATGAGGAGTGGTGGGGCCAATTGGGTCTCCCGAAGGGACAAGGTCCACCGCCTTACAAGAAACCCCACGATCTCAAGAAGGCATGGAAAGTTAGCGTTCTAACGGCAGTGATTAAACACATGTCTCCAGACATCACCAAGATCCGGAAACTTGTAAGGCAATCTAAATGTTTACAGGATAAGATGACGGCGAAAGAAAGCGCGACTTGGTCGGCCATCATCAACCAAGAAGAGGCCTTGTCTCGTGGGCTTCACCCGGATTCTTGCCCTCCTGTCTCATCCATCGATGGGGGCGATTGCACTTTTGCATTTGGCGATAGCAGCGAATATGATGTTGATGACAACACAAGTATGGAGGTGCATGAGTGCAAGCCCCAAGATATCGATCTGTTTGGGATGGGGATGGGTGCAAAGAAAGAGGGATTTCTTGTTTCACCTCCAATCAAGGAAGAAATTAATGGTGGAGATTTCATCAAGAAGAGGAAGATGACAAGTGAGCCAGATTCAATGCTTGATAACATTTACACTTGTGAATATGCTCCATGTCCTTACCATGATTACCGACTCGGTTTTCTTGACAAGGCTTCGAGAAATAATCATCAGTCTACTTGTCCTTATCGAAACGGGTTATCTCAAGGCATTGAAGGAATCTCAAGTTTCCATCAGATTGAAGATAAGCCGCCGGTCTTCTCTTTGCCCTTTACTCAGCCGAAACCATCTTTTTCTGTGAATCCAGGTCCCATCGATATCTCGGGATTAGGGCTCCCGGCGGATGGCCAAAAATCAATTAATGAGCTTATGGCATTTTATGATACTAATCTTCAGCAGAACAAGGGTTCTGATCATGGAAGCATAACTGTATTGGATGATCAAATTCAAAATCCTATGCAGCAGAGAATTCAAATAGATGAGACCATTTTCAACCAAGGGGTTGTGATGGGTGGTAACAATACCATCTTTGAAGAGTCGAATGGTTCCATAAATCATCATAATAATCTGTTCATGAGAAAGGAAGTTCATTTTGATCAGTGTAAGGCGTTCGATGATAAAGGATTTGAAAACCACACCAATGACATTACCGGTGATTTCAGGTATGGGTCTCCTTTCAATTTACCGTCCATGGATTATGCAGACCAGTTACCGAGGGTATCAGATATGCTCCCGAAGCAGGACGGCTCGATCTGGTATTTCTGAAGTGTTAAAGCAGAGCTGAGTAAGTGATCACTCTGTTCGAGTGGGGGGATGAGCGCAACTCTGGGTGGTTCTATGTTGGGGAAAAGCTCAACCTCCGGTGCTGTACATTGTTTTTCAAAGGTTCTATAGATCAGTCTACCTTGATTAGATTAACTTGTGCTTGCCGTTTGTAATATGTTCGGTGTTGCTATCAGAACTTTTATGTAGGGCTTCTCTTCTAAGTTCAAAATCTCAGGCTATAGGGATTTCTGTAGTTTGCGTTCATTGCAGGTTGTTAGGATTTGATGTGATCCTGCTTTGGAATGCTTATAAAATAGTGTTGGGAACTTTTTATTGGGTTATAATCAAATTATATGGTTATGTTTTTTTAATTCCTGGTGTTTATTGATATATATTTGGATATTTGCTTTCTTGAGGATGATATTCAGATAGAAGGTGACCAGCATCTGTTCTCCAACCATTTGCATCTGCACTCAGGTCTTAAATCTTGGTTTTTGTTAACCGTAGTTTGGTACTGAATCATTGATGGTATCAGTATTATACTATTTGTACGGGCTGCTGTAACTCATTCTTATTGGCAGGTTCAGATGGTACAAAGCCCTAAAAAAGTTAACACCTCGTAGGTGCCTCGATCTGGTTTGCACAGGGTGCTACAATCGGATACCGACCGAGATTTTCGAGTGGCGTGTGAATGCCGAGACCAGAAACTCTCATTTTTAACAGGGGTTTGCTTCAGATTGAATTTGATGCCATATTTGCCACTTTGTTCATCAGATTGTTTTTGCATTTTTGAGTTCTGATTTGGTTTTGCTGGTTAT
Organism: Chloranthus sessilifolius; assembly: GCA_021018995.1. Taxonomy (NCBI): domain Eukaryota; kingdom Viridiplantae; phylum Streptophyta; class Magnoliopsida; order Chloranthales; family Chloranthaceae; genus Chloranthus; species Chloranthus sessilifolius. The sequence goes on along the minus strand of CM037584.1, from coordinate 48,552,452 downwards.
TTAGGGGCTGTGTTTGGCATTGCTCTTTGGGAGAGTAGGAAAGAGCAGCAACTGCGCTTTGTTATTGCAAAGAAATGTGGGGAGAGGGAGAGAGATTGAAAGTAGAAGATAAAAGGGGAGAGTGCTCTTTGAAATAGGACATACAGCCTTCTTTAAAAGAGCATCATTTTTCATGCTATTTTAAAGCGGGATGTTTTTCATGTTTCAAAGAGCAGCCTCTACGTTTTTTATTCCTCCAGGCCTTCTCTCTCCCCATAATCATTTGTGATAAAAAAAACAGAGCAACAGCTTCTCTTTTCTAATCTCCCAAAGAGTAATGCCAAACACTGTCATAGCTTTTCTCATTGGAAGCTTGGGCACCAGAGGCATCTTCATTTACGAAGGGAGCAATGGTCAGGTCCAAAAACGCTGTTTTTGTTAAAAAATCGGGAGCAATGCCAAACTTGTCTTTTCCAAAAATTTCAGTTTTCTTCGAGAGAATGCATTTTATACCGGTCTTTTTGGAAAAAATTATTTGTTTATAACTATATGATTTATTTTTTATAACTATTAATATTTCCTAATTATTTTGAAAATTTTGCAAAATTTTGCTTTTTTCCGAAATTGCGGAAAATTACTGTTTTTCCCCCTATATTTCTGGAGCCATTCTATTCTCGTACTTAGAGTTGGTAACTATGGGTTCAACTGATTGAACCTGATTTCATGTTCTAACCAGATTGTAGCCATTGGATAAAATGAGAATATTGACCAGTCAGCTGTCCTATGAAGGCACTTCCTTCAAGCTACTAAATCTATATCAATTATTAGACATTTTACACAAAACGCAGCAAATGGTTGGCTGCATATCTCCATAAATTTTATGTACTCTGTAAGAACTCGGAGAACGCAGCAAATGGACGCTCTCGGACAATTGTAAGCGTTCAACTGGGGAGATTGAGATGGACGGTTAGATGATAACGGACAAGTGTCCAAACTCCAAACTACAGGCGCAAGCATATCGATAAGAGGTTTTAGAATGATTGGGGGTTGATTTGTTTGGCTGTATCCCACCCACATGGGATGGCCCACCACGTGGACGGTTCGGATCTTAGTCAAGTTTGGCAGACCCAACGCAAAAATCAAGATGATGGTGATATTCAACTCCACTTTGCAAATTAACAAAAAAAAAAAAATTATAATGAGCGAAGAATAAAACAGCAGGCCAATTATGTACAGCTTACGTAGCGCGATGCAAGCGCAGGCTGCGACCTGCATTGCTGGCCTCATTGCGCTGGCGTCGTCGCTCCATTAAAAAATATCTTTTGTTAAGCTACCTGTATTTGCAACTGAAGATTCCGGCATTAGTTTTTCCGGATAGTGGAGATTTTTTATTGTCCTAATCTTTCACACAACAGATTTTAAGATTTTAGCTACCTCTCGGTCAATTGTCAATTTTGCATGACACACATCCCCAAAATTGTGATCAGGGGTGAACTGTGAGAAGGGTTATAGGGTCACTTTTGGGTGGAATCAACATGTAACTGTCTTATGGGTGGGCTCTTAAGATCCATTGGGCGCAAAAGTGGGATGAAAAATGAGCTCCATCATCTGATTCAACGCAGTCTTACCAGTTTTAATAATGGTTATCCTCAGGAGAACGGCAAAAGCCAGTCAGCCCATTCTCTCTTGTTTCCACTTTCCACTCACGGGCATTATGGTCTTTGACATGGATATCTTACGTGTGAGAGGTGTCTACATTCATCTTATCCTTTGGAGTCGATAATCGCGTGTGAGCGGGTCTAAAGTAAAATGTACTATTCTAGGATTTATATGCTCATAAATACCTGTACGCTTCCAGTTTAACTATGTTGCGGACCACATTTGGCTCAATGATACTGTATTTTTCCAATGATGCCACACGGACCACAATTGCATTACTTAGATCATTTAAAAAAATATATTAATTTAAAAACTTATCTTTATCATATATTTTTTTAACAATAAAATTTAGATAGTTGAAACTAGTCTAAATTTGACTGATACTTTAAAAGAAAAAATTAATTTAAACAATATACACTAGGTGACACTCAAAATGTATTTTGAATGTTGCATGGACCTCTCTATATATAAAATGATCATCAGGCTTGAGCAATGAGTCATGTGTGACTTGATTAGGTGACTGTCAGATCTCGATCAAAGATTGACTGCGACATGATCTGACGATCACTCGCTCAAGTCATGCGTGACTTGAGTCAGGTGATCATTACCTCTCTCTCTCTCTCCATATATATATATATATATATATATATATATATATATATATATATATATATATATATATGTGTGTGTGTGTGTGTGTAGAGCTGAGAGGGTAGGTGGAATACCCTCACCGTATTTTGAATGTCACATGGACCTCCATATATATATATATATATATATATATATATATAATGATTACCTGACTCGAGCATTGAGTCATGCGTGTTTTGAGTGGGTGAGTGTCAGATCTCGGTGAAAGATTGACCACAACGTGATCTAACGGTCACCCGCTCGAGTTAGGTGATCATTACTTCTCTCTCTCTCTCTTTATATATATATATATATATGAGCTGAAAAGGTAGGTGAAATACTCTCATTGTACTCCAACATCCACATGGAGGTCCACGTGGCATTCAAAGCATATATATGGGATGTCATATGGAGCAAGGTAGCGTTTTTTAGAATATTTTTAAAAAATTAAAGAAAAATCTAAAACAATATCTCCACCATATATTTTTGGGTCGTAAATTCTAGATCCTTGAATCATAGTAAAAAATTTGACTTTTAATTTTAAAACTCAATTTTGAATCTTTTTTTTTAAATTTTGAATCACAGGTTGCTGAAGCTCCATGTGTGACACCACAACAGTATTTAGGTGACCACATAGATCTCCACGTGGAGTACAAGCAAGTGATCGTCAGATAATCATTTTATATATATATATATATATATATATATATATATATATATATATATATATATAAATTGCAGACAAAGATATCGATATGAGAAATGATCTTCAATTCCGTGAGAGTTAAGCTAGCAGTGGCTCAACGGACAACCTCTCTTTGGGGATATTCCGATGATGGCTTCCACAAAATAGATCGTTACGTCATAGGCTTACCATTAGATAACCAGATGTTGATTCCACGTGACACATCTAAAAAGGTAATCAAGAACTACATTTGATGGTAGGCCTATGATCCTAATCACTTTTTTGGAATGTGTAATGTGAAATCAAAATCAGACCATCTTATGGGAAGCCCATGATCTCCATATATTATGTGTGGAGGACTCACACGAAAAATGATCTCCATCATCCATTCAAAATAGTTAAGGGTCTTGGCGTGTGTTACATATGATTGCAAAGAAAGAATTTATAGTTGAAAATATTTACCTTAATTTTTTACCTTTTTAAAGTTACTTTTCCTAAATCTCCCTTTATCTAAAGTTACTCCATCATATACTTAAAACTTAGTTATCAAAATGTCCCCTCAACCATAAATATGCACCTTAATATTTACACTTTAAAAGTTTAAATGCAATGTTTACTATTTTTTTAAAATTAAACAATATTTATTTTATATTATATTTCTCAAAGTTTTTCTTGTTTTTAAAATTTTTATTGATTTTTTTTTATATTTTATCTTTTTTTTGGCATGAAAAGAATACGATTTTTTACCTTTTTAACATAATTTTTATTGGCCTATGAGCCCACTCAAACAACTCATTTTCTAAAATATCCCCCCTTTAATGTTAATTTTGGTATTAAAGTGGATATATATAGTTTAGAAAAGTAACTTCAAAGGGAGAGAGATTTTAGATATTTTCCCTACTATTTTTTACAATGTGTGTCAGTTGATTGATTTGAATAACCTGATGTGCTGATTTGGTAGGTTCAACCATTCAAGAAGATTTCATTTAAAAATTATCTTCAGTAATCAGTATGAGTCGGGGAAGGCCAATGCATTTAAATGAAGAGCAATAGAAGAGATACTTTTTGATCCAATCTTTCAAGCTCTTCAAATCCTTTTCACTAGTTCTTCTGATCAGGTCCTTTGCATGACATAGCACACATGATGACAAGTACTGCCACTTGTCTACAACCAGTCTCCGTCAGAAATCTTAAGAGTAGAAACGGGTAAATTACCATATCCCAACTACCAAGCTCAAAAGTTTTAGGCTTTTAGCTTTAGTATGGTAGGAGAACCCACCCCAACTTGGATGCTTATCCACCGCATGTCAGTCAGATTGTGAAAAGCATGTCAAAAGCAACTTTACAGTATTTAGGGATTTAGCAAGTAAACAACTTTACAGTATTTAAGGATAACTTATCTCCAAGTTGCATAAATTTACCTCCCAGTTAAGCCTATTTACTCTCCATTCTCTGGTTAATTTTGAAACTAACTTAGACGTCAATTGTCTTAGCAAAGGTCAATTGTCAAAGACTAGATTTACGAGACCCAGATTTCTGTAGACCATCTACCAGACGCCAGATTTATGTCGATCATCTATGGTGCACCCAACCTAAGATCAGATCACTATATATGGCCAGACAATCTACAAGGCTTCACCTAATCTTAGCCTACATTTACGTGGCCCAGATTTATGCGGGCTATCTACGCCAAACACAATCTAAGGTCGGATCACTATATATGGCTAAACCATCTACCAAGCAGCACCTAATCTTAGCCCAAATTTATCTGGACCATCTACGTGGCTATTGCAGCCCAGATTTATGTGGTCAAATCTTGACCCAACCATATTGTGCTGAGATCTCGACATGCACCAAATCATATAAATAGCCAAAAAAAAAGGTCGCGTTGCGGTTTGATTTCGACGAGGGCTAATTTTGATGCTCATATGGATCTTACCCGTCACTAGGTAGTTTTCGGCGAGTGATGTTTAAGATAGGCGATAGGCGAGACCAAACGGAGGCGATTGGCATTCCTACCAGCAATCGGCGAGTCCGAGCGCCTACAATGTTAATGGACGTCGTTTGCAATTAGCGGAAGGAAGATGGAGACGTCTTTTTTATTAAATGACAATTGAATAGAAGCCAATAGTAAAATAAGGGTATTTCAGACATTTCACATACTTAAACCATGTTAAATTTCTAAACCTTGTTTCCTTTCTTCTTACATGTGGGTTAGGTATTTTTAAGGATCAATCTTATATATATATATAGACAGAAAAAGTATTAATATCTTGAGATTAGCATGATTAAATGCCAATAAAATGAGCAATCATAAATTGATCAATTATCTTATGATTTTAAGTAAGTAAGTCTTATAATTAGTGACAGTCTAAAGTTCACGAAAGTTGTGGAATATAAGCTAGTGGGTGGTTGCAAATTCCAACATGTTTATAAATAGTAAAAGAAAGTAGCTAGTTTAAAGATTTCGCTCTCAACATCAATAGATTATCATCAGACTATCGAATGTAGGCTCTAGCCACTGAATCTTATCAAAACTATAATGAAATGCAGCGAGTCATTGAGTAACGTAGCCGAGTTACTCCAATACTCGGGATTTTGAGTTGAGTCCGAGTCAAGTTGAGACTTTCGTTAGATGACACAGCCGGAGTTCATATACTACCCTTAATAAAGTATTTTATGACACGACCGAGTCAAATTAATTGTCTCAGTCCAGGGCCAGCCTAGAGATTTTAGGGCCAAGGTGAGTTTCTAAAATAGGGCCGGTCTTAATATTAATCCAAAAAATAAAATTTGTCACACTATTTTTTTTAACAAATAAAATAATACTCATTTCTCTCATAACGACAAATTTCTCCCATACTTTTCAAAATATTGCTGAAATTTACCGGAATAGATAAATTTCAGCAATAATTTCAAAATTGAAAATTCTTATCATGATTGCTCTTAGATTACGAATATCTGCATATTTCATTCTATTATTTATAATTTGACAAAGCAACTAACACTATAATGAAAATATATATTAAAGAAAAATAAAACACAAAAAGAGAAAAACTAAATAGTAAAATGTATCCCACCAATCGAGTAACTAATTAATATTGAATCTTTTCCTCCATTTTTTAACACTTTAACAGTCGCAAAAGATTCCACAAATAGGTTCATAGCTCTCGACAAGTAGATTCAAATTGATAGGCCATTTGCAAAAAATTAAGTTGTAACGAACATAAAATTGTTATTTTAAATTGGGTCATATAATAAGAAAATATATGTATATATATAAATGATTCGACCAAATAAATCCAGACTAATTAAAATGGGGCTAGAGAATTCACTTAGTCAATACATAAGGCCAGCTTGGCCTAGTGAGACAAATTATCTGACTCATGACCACTACCAACCCAGTACAGACCTCATAAAAAAAATGCAAATATGAGACATGGGAAAAAAATAACCTATAGCCTGTGGAGCTAAAATTAAAACAATAAAAGTTGCATAAACATCTAACTTATTGACTAGATTAATTATTTTAGTAGACTGAAAATTATATTAATTAGTTGCTTGACAAATAAGAATAGAGACCTCAAATATATGGGGCCCTTAGGCGGCCTGTCTCAGTCTTGGAGTTAATTCCACCCAATTGACGAGAGAGAGAGTCTGACAAAATATACTGTGTTGGGTAAAGAAGATTCCTCATTGGAGTGCTAATTCATTGATATCGATAGCTCGTACAACCTCTAAGTCAATTCAAATTGATGAAATCAACGGCAAGTAGTGCATCCAGAGATCTGATGAAATTGGTTTGACGTCACCGATTGCATGAGTAATATATGCTTTTCACGTCACCTTTTATCGCCTGGAGGTGACTCCAGCTGTCGATTAGCCCGATCGGCTTGAAACCCAGCTCCGGCCTGACCCAGAAAATTGGGATATTTTAGTGACTAAATCCGGAGGTATAGATGGCTGGGCTAGATAAGGGAAAACTGGGCCGGATTAGGGCCTCGCATTGTGAAGCCCGCTTAAGTCCGACCCGAGTACCCATTATATACATATGTAAAAGTCATTTTTATTTTTATTTAAAAATCTAATTTTTAATAATTCGGTTACTAAAATGCCCTCATGACTTATATCTAAATTAGATTTATAATTAACCTTTTTCCCCAAGAGAAGGGTTAAAAAAAAGAGTTTACAAATAAAATAACTAAATATTTGAAAAAATAAAAATCAAAGGAGAAAAAATAGCTTGCAACTTAGGCTTGCCTTAGGACAGGCCTTGGCCCAAGTACTTGTAGGCCCGCCCTAGGTCCGGGCTACGGCAATGACCGATAGTAGACGAAATTGGACTATTACTCATGGCCCCTCATGTTTAACGTGTATCTCTACATCTCTAAGGTTACTTGTTTGAACACCATGTAGAATCTCATGAGCCTAACTCAACTCCCAAAATTAGCTCTTAAGATTGTTTGGTTGGTGGGGCCCGCTTACTTAGCGTAGCACACTTTTGCCTTTACATTATATATCTGCACTAAGATCATGGTGGGCATGATAAATGTCTGATTTGTTTACTTTTATTTTTAGCTCTAACCCTAAAAATCAGTTGATGCCTATTGTAGCATTGGCTGCATAATAAAAGGGTAAAAATGTTTTACTTTTTACGGGAGAGGGTCTCTTAACTTTTATTTAAAAAAAAAAAACACTTATTCAATATATTTATGCCTGTTTTTAATGGCCAATGATTAAGTCCAATAACGTTAAATCGGAATTCGAGTTGACCATATATGCAGCTCTTGGATACAAGAGAATCTTGACTTTTATGATTTATATATTTTATAGAATAATGTGCAATCAAGATTCTAAAGATAACAGATGTGGTTGAACTTGGGATACGATTTAGTCCAATTGGACCTAATCATTGCCCATTTTTAATAAACTGAAATACCTTTTGATTAAAAGCAAGTGTACTTTTTTTAAAAGGAGATCGATCAGTCTCGTAAGAAAACACAATAGGTCGGTCGTGGTCTTATACGAGATCGATCAATATTACTTAATAACAAATGTACACATGTTTTTAGTTAGAATGTATTTTCACTAACTAAAAGTGAATAAAAAGAATCATGCCTTTGTTTTTTGAAACTGCCCTCGTAATAATAGATATGTGGGCCCAACTGTATGCCCGCCTTATTTCATAAAAAATATTGGCCTATTGTTGGTAACTCTATAGTTAAATCTGCTTTATCTTATCTTAATGACTCAGTGTCCTTGGAAAACTTAAACAAAACAAACATGGTCCTGATCCCCAAACAAAAGAGCCTCGAACTATATATGAGTTTTGCCCTATTAGTTTGTGTAACGTGATCTACAAGATCATTTCAAAAGTTATTACCAACCGTTTAAAGCTTGTTCTACCCCACGTAATATATGAATCACAATGTGCATTTGTCCCTTGCCGTTTTATTACTGATAATGTCCTCATCTCTTTTGAAATTGCACATTTAAAAGTAAATAAAAGATATGAAAAAAGGGGTAGTTGTGCCATAAAAATAGATATGAGCAAGGCCTATAATAGAATAGAATGGACCTTTCTCGAAAAAACTCTTCAAAAACTCGATATTCATAGGAGGTTCATTGATCTTGTCATGGGTTGTGTCCAATCTGTTTCTTATTCTTTTCTCTTAAATGGCTCCATCTGTGTTGATGTCAAACCCACTAGAGGATTTAGACAAGGTGATCCTCTATCACCCTATCTTTTTATCCTATGTTCTGAAGTACTGTATAACCTACTCAATAAAGTTACTTGTGACAGAAAAATTTTAGGAATTCGAATTTGCCAAGGTGCTCCAAAGATCTCTCACCTATTCTTCGTAGATGGTAGCATGTTATACATCAAAGCCAATGAAAAAGAATGTCAGGCAGTAATGAACATCCTCCACATTTATGGCAAGTCGGCTTTAGCATGTAGCAAAAATGTTAAGCCGGAAAGACGGACAACTTTATCCAATATTCTTCAAGTTAATGATGTCGGAAGCATGGGCAAATATCTTGGGCTGCCATCTATGGTTGGAAAAAGTAAAAATCAGATTTTTGGGGTTATTAAAGATAAGAGTTCGAAAAAAAATCCAAGGATAGACGGAAAAACTTCTCTCTCTCGAGCGGGTAAGGAGGTATTTATCAAGGCAGTAGTAGAGTCCATTCCAACTTACGCTATGAGTTGCTTCAAACTTCCGATTGGCTTGCTCCATGATATTTCTATGATGATGTCTAATTTCTAGCGAGGCCAGAGGAAAGTCGAAGCATTAGATCTCATGGGATAAAATGTGATGCTCTAAATCTAGGGGCGGGCTGGGTTTCCGTAATCTGGCATATTTTAATATTGTCATATTGGCTAAACAGTGTCGGAGGCTAGAACAATGTAAGGAGTCCTTACTCTTTGCAATACTTAAAACGAGATATTTCTGAAACATCTAGTTTCTACACGCACATGTTGGAAAGCGAGCTTCCTTTACTTGGCGAAGTATTTGTGAGGGTAAAATATATTTAAAAAAGTTTTATATATGGCGAGTAGCCCATGACAGAAACATCAACATATGGCAGGAAAAATGGATCGCTAGACAGAACACGTATCAGATAATTACTCCAAACATTTCAATTCAACTACAAAAAGTGGCACAACTCATTAATGAAGACAATGAGACGTGGAAAGTTGACGTTATCAGGCAGACATTTATAGAGGAAGACGCTGATATAATCACAAAGATCACCCTTCCTTGCAACTAGCAAGAGGATAAAAAAGTTTGGGCCCTGAACCCAAAGGGCCTTTTCTCAGTTAAGTCGGCGTATCACTCCATTCATGGTTTAAACACTACTACTGTACAAGGCCAATCATCTAGCGAGAACAAGGAGTATACATTTCGGAAAGACATTTGGGATGAAAAACTCCCAAATAAAATAAAAAAATTTATTTGACGGGCTTGCAGAGAAATTCTACCTATTATGTAAAAGCTTAAAGAAAATTTCGTGAAGGTTGATAACATATGTCAAATCTGTGGAAGAGAACCAGAATTCATTCTACATGCATTGAGGGATTGTACACACGCGTCAAAGGTGTGGTTTTTGAGCTGTTTGGGAATTCGAACTTTTTTATGTGACCGTACCTCCTTTTAGGCTTGGGCAAAGGAAGTCATTGAAAAAAAAAGGATAATTTTTTTCGCATATTCTGCATTGACGGCATGAAGTATTTCGAACCATCGTAATAGGACTGCTCATGGCGAAAAATCGGTTGAACCTTTGATAATTGCATCTAACTCAATCAAATACCTCTACAAGTTTGATGAAGTTCATGATTGTCGAGATCCTAACCAACAGACAACAGCCATATCTAGATGGGAGGCACCAACCGATTTGGATATTAAAATCAATTTTGATGGTGCATGGTGTAGTAGAATGAGTACAGGAGGAGCTGGTATCATTGCTAGAAACAATTTTGGAAATCCTATAGCTGTTATGATTAAACCCTTTAAAGGCGTGGCTTCGGCCAAGGTAATGGAAGCATTGGCGTTGCGAGAGGCTGCTTCCCTAGCTACCAATTGTGGATTCAATCGAGTTATCTTTGAAGGTGATGCACTGAACGCAATCAAAGTTGTGGACAATTGTGGTATGGATTTTTCTTTTGTTGGCCCAATTGTGGAGGATATAAAAGTGGAGTTACAAAGGCTCCCTAGGTCCAATATGCACTATACCAACTGCAACGCAAATCAAGTAGCTGATTTCCTTTCTAAAATGGCTTTAGAATGTATGGACATGCGAATTTGGTTGGAGGATTCTCCCCACCAAATTAGCCATATTTAAATCTTTGAGAAACCTTAATGAATATGGGGTGTTCATTTCAAAAAAAAGAAAAAAGATGTGTGGGCCCTTGTTAAGTAAATTTGTGAATATTGTAGAAATGGAACCCTCTCATATATAATATTCTCCTTAAAATATATATACTACTAACAAAAATGCAAATTCCGAAGGTTGATAATATTGGAACTGCAAGGTCACAAGTCCGAGCCTAGCTTGCCAATGAAAAAAAATAAAACACATTCGTTGCACATGGTAAGCCAAACTAAACTTTACATTGTTTTGTTTGAAAATTTGTAGTAGTTATATATATATATATTTTTTTTTTATATGAAAATTTGTAGCAATTATGTTGTTAAATGTAAGTTAGCTACAACATGTACGTACTACGACTGTCAATGGGAAGGGTTAGGTGGGATAAATTTTTTTGTTGCCCAATGAGTCAAAGGCAAGGTATCAAAAATCGGCCAATATCGATACGTATCGGTTTTCGGGCAAACCGATACGTATCGGTTGTATTAGGTTTCGGCCGATACATCTCGGTTTCAACAGAGTTTTTTTTTAATGTAATAATTGGCCGATACGTATCGACCGATTTGTATTGGCCCAGGGCAAACCGATACCCAATTTGACACTTTAGTCAAGGGTATATGCTAGACCTGATCCCACCCGATGGTGCACCCATACCCGATCTCACCTGACTGACAGGTCAAGGGTATATGCCCACTCTAACTTGAAAACCAGACCAGACGCCCAACCCAACAACCTTATTTGAAATACCTTTTTTCATTGATTTTATATTGAAAGCATTAGGTTGGGGTCAACCCGACCCAACCCAATTTACGCTTGATCAAATTCAACCCAAGTCGACCTTTCAGTTGACTTGAAATGGCCCGAAGGTTGAGTCGGATGCTTCATTCCCGACCTAACCCAATGGGTAAAGTTAATGTGCCTGTCTTTGGGTTTTCACAAAAATTGGGTTGGACTTTTGACCACAAGTATCTCGAGGTGACATGAGACAAGTAGTTTCTTAATAGAAGTGATAAGTCTCTACTCTCTTTCTTTGATGGGTTAGGAAAGTGAGGTGGCTACTTAAGGAAACCACCATCCCCTCTTCCTCTTAACCTAGCTTATTCTCATCTAAATGCAAACTTAGAGAAGATGAGATAATAGAAAAGGCTATTGGTGGAACTAATGAAGGCTGGTGGGACCAAGTGAAGGTACTCAAACAGGACAATATCTTGACATATCGCGTTGGGGCGTTACAGAATGGTATCAAAGTCAAGGACAACTACAAGATGGATCAAATTTTCGGCCAAAAATTTTGATTCAAAATTTTCGTTTCGGTCATGCCCGAAATCGAAAACGACCCGCTATTTTGATCCTTGATCACAACACTAGTATCATTAATGAACCTAAGTATTTACTTAGTCATGTCAGACAACTCACATATTTGTGCAGCTCCTATAATTGTCTATGCTTCATACCCACAAGGATATGTTGTTCCTGATATATTACCGACTCTCCGTCTGTGACTTTCCGTCACCAAATTATCAAAATGAAGGTTTATCGATGTGGTGTCTAATTACATCTAACTCAAGCAAGTTTATGCATAACGGGATACTACCTACCTCACGACTCTGCCATGTGATAAATTTATCATACAGATAATTAAAGTATAAGCACATATACTCTCAATAGCACTTACATAATAATATAATATATGATGCATCAACACCAAATAAAATTAATCAATACCAAAGAAACAACTCTCACCGATAAAAAGCTCAGGTTGAGAAAGTCGGGTATCAAGTCGACCTAAAATGAAATAGTAATGGACACAGGGGAAGTTTTTATTCTAATGTCATAGGTTTTAAAATGCATCAATTAATAAGTAATATCTATTATAAACGAAAGAAAATGAAGATAACAAAAGAACCTTTAGATATTTAAGGAGCAATATATTTACTTTATTTCATTTAAGAAACAACAATAATTTTTTATTTTATTGTTTGTCCATAAGAAACAACAATAATTAAATCTATGATTTTTGTACTTTTTCCATTATATATATATATATAAATTTAATTAAAAACATGACATTTAAATGTATATTTTCTTCTTCTTTTTTCCATTAGATTGGACAAGTCCAAGTAGGATGAGTTTTAATTTTAAATGTACTCTTTAACAAAAGAAATGCAAATGATTATATAGTTAGCCATAAAACTTAAAAATCATATGGCCTTAGGTTTAATTCCTCTCTCTATTTTGTTAAATTATAAAACTTAAATATGGCCTTAGGTTCAATTCCTCTCTCTATTTTGTTAAATTTTGATTTTAAATATAATAATTAGCATTAACCACTCTATCCACTCTTTATAGACAAATTCAGGCTGTGTTTGGGATTGTTCTTTGGAGGCAAAGAGTAACTCTTACTCTGACATCGAGCACTTTAGTATGGCAAGGTGTTTGGTTGTAAATACTCTTAAGTCTTTAACTCTTTCAAAAAGTGAAAGAGCAGAATTTGGGTCTCTTTAAAAGAGCAATTTAAACCTCTTCTTTTAGGTGACTACTCTTTGCCTCTAAAGAGCAATCCCGAACAGAGCCTCAAGAAACTAGCGGGAGATTCTTTAGGGTAAACGGAACCCGGTCCGTGGGCTATATAGAGTCAACATGTATTTTGTTTGAGGCTATTCCATGATCTAAAAAACGATGGTGTTGAAGATTGGGAGGAAAAAACATGTATCATTTCACTTTAAAATGAATGGCTAAACTGATTTTAGGGATTTACATGATGGTCATTCATTTTAAATGCCATAGATCACTAGATTATGAGTCAAATGACAAACATATTATTCTACATGATACACATCCGAAAAAGTGTCATGTTTCAAATCACCTTGTGGAATGGGTCAGTAACCCTATACCAGTTAATAATTTTTTATAGTTGGGACCATTTCGCCGATAAACACTAGAAATGATTGTACAGGTCATTTCTAAGTTGACAAGGAGACTATCACACTAGAAGAAATCAGATTCCACCCAAAATCAGGGATAAAAGTAATTTTATTTCCAGAATATTGCCAATAAACATCGGCCAAGTAAATTTATTTTCATCCATAGGACTTTATTTGAACTCACAATTGATTCAGATTATGGTTGCAATGGTGTTACAAAGTGGGGATCAAGTGTCCATTATTAAATTTCTTTTCAATAGGAAATATGACACTCATTACCATTAGGATTATTAGGATATGTAGCTCAATTAGGAAGGCGAATAGAATCTAAGACGCGCCAGAAGACCTTCATCTCGCGGGTGTTTTAAGATTCCAAGTAGGGGTTTTATTTATGATTTGGGTTGTTTTGGCATTAACAGAGCTTTTAAGAGTTTAGGGGCATGCAGATAACTAAGTTTTGAGTGTTTCAAAATTTAAATCAGTTGGGCATGCTTGCTGCTAGCGTTTGGGCTGACTTGTTCCAATGGATGGGAGTATCATGGGTAATACAAAAATCTGTTAGTTCCTTATTTGAGGGGGAGTATCATGGGTAAAACGTAGGACAGATTAATTGAGGAAAAAGTGCAGGCGGCTGACATGGCACGACGTGACTAGCTGCACTGAACAGAATTAATTGAGTCTCACCTCACTTGCAGTCAATTGCATCACGCCACATCAGCCGCCTGCACCTGGTCTGCATAAAATCTGTCCTCCATATAACACTATCCTATTTGGGGGTGTTTGGAGAAGTGGTTGCATGAGGAAAAAGAGTCATCCTATTCGGTCCTTTGTACTGTTTGCTCTCTTATGGGTCTTATGGAAAGAAAGAAAGAAATAAAAGAATTTTCCATGACTCCGCTTCTCTCCTTAGAAAAATTTGGTATTTGGTCAAGATCGAAATCATCAGATGGGCTGAAAGTTTTAAGCTTCTTGGATCCTATTCAGCTCTAGACTGTCTAAGGAATATGGAAGTCTTCTTGTTCTCGAGTTCCTGGGGATTGCTTTTGTGGTTTTTGGTTGTTTGTGTGCGCTGCCCCTCTTTTGGTTAGCCTCCCCTTTTTGAGTTTCTCACTTATCGGGTAGTCTCAAGTCTATTCCTTTCTTGTGTTTCCGGGTCTGTGTCTTGTGGGATGATGGCGATGCCGAAGCTCCCTCCGCAGAGTTCCCCCTTATTCTTTGGGTGAGGTCCTTTAATCTCTTTGTTAATTATCAAAAAAGCAAATCAATAAAAATAATCAGTTGTGATTATGTTTCTAACAGGCTAAAACCATCTCTAAAAATTAGTTAGCTGGTGAACTTGGAGTCTTAGAATTGAGTTGATATTAGGTACCCCATCTGAGCACCAAGTGGCTTGATTCAGATGTCACTTTTTTGGTGCATGTGACACATGATTTCATCATGTCATGTTGTTCGATTTGAGGACTATGATTTACTGTCTTGAATACTGAGACAAAAAAATTAATTCTATCATGCAATTTAAAGCAATCAACACCTTTTAAAGATTTATGGTTTCAGAGATTTAGATATTAGTTGTTACTTTTGAAAGGCATTGACCGCTTTAAATCAAATGATGAAAATGTCTTTTCATCTCAAATTTTTAGGTCATAAATTTTTAGGATTTAGATATTTGCCCAAATGGTGATAAAGTCACTGGGGTGTAACGTTGAGGTCAGAAATTCCCATAATTACCTATAAAAAAAGAATACACTATAAATTTTTAGATCATGGTGTTCAGATCACATGACACACTAGATGATACAAGATGACACATGTCCCAAAAAGTGACCCATGAAGCAAGTCGTTTTGCGCTTGGGTTGGGCAACTCAAACCAACTCCTTTAAGAGTTAGTATGTTGTGTTTTGAAGTTTTCTTAGATGAGATGACTAAAATGTCCTTTAACATGAACCTACTCACAACTAAATTTTGGAAAAATTTGGAAAAATGTGGCTCATTTGTCTTTGCCAACTTTATGTGATAAGTTGCAATGTTGATTCTGTGCCAAAAAGGCTTGAACCTAGACTAGAGGGCTTAGGTGGTTGTCGTTAGACAGCACACGCTAATCAACAGGGGCAGACAGAAGGATTTTCTTCCACGAGAGTCAGTTATGGCCGGGAGAGAAGATGAACTACTATTAGGTAAGAGGAATGAGGACGAGTTAGCTTGGTGCTCAGGGTCACTTTTTGGGCTGTACGCCATGTGAAACTAACATGTTCATTGTCTGATAGGTGTGCCATGAAATAAAAGACTGGGAAGAAAAATGATCTCCATCTTTAATTCAAAGCCGGCAAATGCCATTTAAAATTAATGACAAGCATGCAAATCCAACATACTCTAAATTTTAGATGGTATTTGATGCATTGAATCAAAAGATAAAGATTGTTTTTCATTTTACTAAATAACTGTTGAGATTGTAGGCATCAAATCACACAAACCAGATGACTCTGCATAGCATACATCCCAAAAAGGGATCCAACTATCAAGAGCATCAACACTCAGGTCAGATACCTAATACTAACTCAAAAATTAAAAGGGGGCAACCATCCATACTACGGATGAAGTAGCTATCCCATAGTATAGCCTGATTAGGCATTACTATGACCAAGCCATTAGATGTAAGACTTTATCCAAGCTATTAAATGTGGCCTTATAACAAGTAGCCCAAATTTCCTACAGGATTACACTATGGGAAGCCCCATAGCATGGCGTCCACTCTATTAATTTCTATCCCTTAAATGGTTTACATTCCATACAGGATCAGATAGATGCTAGGCAAAACCTACTCCCTGCAAAAATAGTTCACACCTGATTTGACTCTAGTATCTGGCAGGAGGAAGTGTGCCTCACCACCACCACCACTCGATTAACGCCACAGCTGATCGCACTCCTCCCATACAAAGAACTTGGCATTCATTAGTTCCTATTTGTATCTGAATACATAAGTGAATCTAACACGACCCTTCAGCAATGGGACCACTGAATTCCAAGTTATCAAACAGAGCCTAAAGTTTGGTCATTTGTGTTCTGGTCATGTGGAGGTCAACCTGATTGTTTACCTCAACCCGAACTTGACCAGACCCGATCATGAATTACTCAGGTCTGGCCAAGCTAGGTTATGATATAAGGTAGGGAGTCGAGTTTGTGTTGGGTTTGTTTCGATAACCCGGGAGCCAACCCAATCCATTTAATAAACGGAATGAGATTTCCAGCCTTACTTGACCTGAAGGATCAGGATTTTAGACCCGAACCTGACCCATGGCAGCATGGTTGACCTGTCAAGTTAACCCAACCCATTTGCAGCCCTAACGGGAAAAAATGTCAACAATGATGATGATGATGATTATAAGGAAACAACTAATTTATAATTTAAGAAATAGTCTGTAATGTAAGTTTATTCTTTGTAATGAACCACACAATTTCTTTTGCTATATTAATAAAATGGGGGTATTTCAACTACAGACTCCTTTTACCCAAGTAAATATATAGTACTAGAAAGTTACCATGATAATTTTTATGGTATTCTCCATTACACCTTCTCCTTCTATGGTCAAGTTTGTAAAATAATTCAATAAAATCTTGTTAACTCTAATCCTTGCTCTTTGTTAATCTGGAGCCTCTGCAAAGGAGCACACACAGTATTAAGAACACAAGTAACATGATCAAGAGACAGGTAAATAAAATATATTTTTTCAAAAAAATGAAATGGCCTACCCAAAATATGTTAGTGATGTACTCTGTACATATTGTCCAGCTTAAATTGATGTAGGTATATGTCAGATGCAATTGAAAAGAAGTATGTTTCTTCTTAACTGTAACTACTTTATTGGTACCTGAATCAAGGTTGGAAAAAAATATTTATCAGTTGGTTGAATTAGTTTTTATAGCAAGGGATTAATCTTGCAAAAACTTGAGTTGACATATGGACCAAGGGCTGAATTTGGGCCACAAAGTCAGCGACTAATTGGGATAATCTAATCTATGGAAATTTGGGGCTATGGCCTAGCATTGGCTCATCAAATTGGGTCACACAGATTGATAAACACGAAGGCCTATCGAGGGGAGATATGGTACCTGTATGGTGGTGCCATGTACCATACTTTTGTTCTTCTCTTCACATACATATACTTACATGGTATTGAAGGCCAAATAGCTACTAGTGCTTGGAGGTAATAGTTCTTCCACTTCAACTTTCATGTTAGAACTAGCTAATCCCTTGTTGGCTCTTCCACCAAGAACCCCAACCTCCACTGAAAAAACCGCACACACTGGTCGGTGGTCAGAGAACCTAGACTCACCACGGATGTAAGACAATTGCTCTATACCATCACCGCACCATAGTATTCGATCACACCTGATAATTTCAGTAGTGAGAACTACTGCATGTTCATATATGCAACTTATAATTAATTTGAATGTTGGGTTCTAAAGAGATAAGATGTACTAGTATACCATGCTGGAGTTCGCCTTTTTTTCTTTGATGTTATAGTCTCACCCGCATAAGAATCTGAGTTGTTGGAGTACTTGTATGTTGGAGCAAAGTAGATCTTCCCCTCGTTCCATCCCTTGAACACTCGTCCGGCTTCTCTTTCGATTTTAAGCTATAAAATGAAAGAAGATCAACTGTGAAAGTGTCCCCAGTTTTATTTTCTTTATATTTTTTCTGCAATGGCTAATAAGACGTTAAATTCATAGTCCATTTTAGAACTGAGAGGAACAACTTTTGAGATCTGTGGAAGTCTTTTAATCATGGAATCCTAAGGCAAATTGACATTTACACTGTTTTGGAAAGGGGATACGACTGTGAGGACAGTAATTCTATTTTTCCATTATTTGCAGAAAAAAAGGGCAGATAAATGGGCATCATCATAATTTCAAGGTTCTAATTTGACATTTTAATACATTGATCTCATATATAATATGAAGTTCGACTTAAAAAAAAAACACATTATTTAATTATAAACTTGGAAAGACTAGAAAACAGTAGCAATTAGGAAAATAATGCTAAGCTAAGCGGTTAGAACTTCATTGACATCTAAATATTTTCATATTTTCTATTGTCAAGACTCTTCTAATTAGAAGCTTTACGGGTCTCAAGAATAGTCACCTGATCCTTCTCAAGAAGGGCATCCCAGTCATTGTCCTCTAGAAGCTTCCGGGTCTCTGAGTAGCTCAACGCAATCCGATAATTCAAGTCCCCTAACCATATGATCCGGCTGATTCATTTAAAAAAAAAAAAAACAGAAAATAGAATTAAATGTCACCCACAGCAAAATGCAATAATTTAAACATTTTGAAAAAAATATATTATTGTTTGGAATGAGGCCGATTATTTAGAAGGGAGAAATACTCACTCATGTGCAAGAATTTTCTCAGGGATCCGACAACCTGGGCTCTTGCAGATCTTTGGGAATTGTGTATTCTTCAGTATCTCTATAACATCAGAATTTCTCCTAAGTTCATCACCCTCTTTCTCTCCGGAAGCTAAGTGGCTGCAGACAAAGCAGAGGCTAGTTTGGTGTAGAGACATGCTCACAGATATACACCCCTGCAAAAATATAACACATTATTGACAAAATATTAATCAAAAGGAAATATAATGAAATCTAAGAGGCCTTTAAAGGGCTTTCAGCAGCTACTTGCTGCAACGCTCGTTACGTTAGAGATAACTAAAATGCCCAGAAAATACCTTAATAAAATCAAAATTCAAAGGGTTAAATTATATATAAGGATGAAATAAATCCTAACCTTGTTTCCAAGATAGCCCATGATTCCACGTCCAACGCAAGAAAGCCTCAAATGGCTTATGTGAGGAATGAGCTCCTTCCTCACCCAAACGGTTACGAAGATCCCCACCATTTGCTTGCTTGCTACAAGGCTATATCTCTGTTGGTTCGTAGTAGCTAATTGAGCCACCATGAAATTACTAGAACCATCATCCTCATCCGATGAAGAGTCATCATCGCTAATGTGAGCCTTCTGGTGGCAGCTGAAACACGATTCCTTACTATACTTCCTCTCCAATTCTGAGGGGCAGTTACAAGTTTTGAGCCTCCTCCCAGTCTCCGTCTTGAAGTTCTTACTGACTGTTTTAAGAGAGGGCTTTTGGAAGAACAATAAACTGCTTGGGGTCTTTGCTTCTCGGGGAACCAATGTCGTCGTGCTGGAGGCTTGGGAAGAAAATGAGGTGCTGTAGGCAGACAGGGCACTTGGGCTGTTAGTGGGGTTGACGGGTAGCGGTTTGTTCAGAGCCTGGTTAATTAGAGATAACCATTTTGCTGCTGGTTCATTGTCTTCAATAACCAGGACATTTCCAGCATTCAGTGGCACTATTTCCTGAAAACTGAAAATGAAATCATGTATAAATGGAGGGAGTATTTATCCTATAATACTAAAAAAAATTCATTATCTTCAATAACTAATACATTACCAGCATTCAGTAGGACTATTTTATGAAAATTGAAAATGATCTCAAGTATAAATGAAGTGAGAATTGAACATAGTACACTAAAAGAACAGAGTATATTACCAATTTATCATACTCAGAGGGACTCGATTAAATGAATAAGAAAATCATTTTTTATGGTAACACATATAATTCAATGAAAATGAAAGATACAGAAAGAAGGCTCAAGCGAGAAGCTAGGAGCAGAGGGACATCGAAACATATAAGAGAGAGAGAGAGAGAGAGAGAGAGCCAAAAAAATTGTCAGACACAAAGACGGGTGACCCTTTACATAGCTATCACAATATTGTTGTAAACTCATACAATCAAGGTGTTGCTACTTGATGAAAGCTAATAAATTGGAAAATTAAATAAATAAATAAAAATAATAAAAAATAAAATAAAACTTGGATGATTATACGTTAACCTCAGGGATAAAAGGCATTGCTATTTTTTGAAAATTTATAGATTGAATATGCAAAGTTACTAACCAAGGAATCTCAGGCTGAACCCTCATCTAGAAATCTATTCAATATAACTAGTGTTGAATTTTTTTTGCATGAATTTTACGATTAAAATTACAGATGTCAGAATTAATACGACCTTTCACCGCGCCACACGATTCTTTCGCGAAGCGCTCTCTCAGACTTTCCACTCCTGCCTCCGCAAGCAAAGAGGTTTCAAGATACCAGGCGACCAAGTGAACAGCCGAGCAAATCTTCTAGAGAGCGTACCCTTTGTTTCTACTCTTTCTCTCTTCTAAGAACTATAATAATGATAATTATATATATATATATATATATATATATATATATATATATATATATATATATATATATATATATATATCATTATAAATGGTTATTTTCCTTCTCTCCTTTTTATGATTTACCAAAAACTAATAATTTCTAAAAAAGAGAAAAAGGAAATTAACCATTTATAATCAGTATATGCTTGAGCTTATTATTTATCCATTGAACAAATTATATAAAATTACAGAAAGCAAATTGGATGAAATATAAATGAATTTAAACTATTTCTCAGAAAATAAAGCATACCCTAAGACATAAATATCTGGTCGATCATCTACACGAACAAAATTGTCAAGATTCAGCCCACTATGAGGGGGTTTTCCCCCTACATTCCATGTTGCCACAAATATCCTGTGGAAAAAATAAAAAATAAAATAAATAGCCCATAATTTCAGAAGAAAATTTATGTATACAAATAAATTGTTAATATACAGCAAAGGAAACAATATCAGTTTACCGGAATGCCTGAGTATTTAAAGTTTTTGACATTGGAGATCCAAAGCCACTGAAATTTAGACTCCCAAGCCTTGATGTAGCCTGTGTGTCTGCAATTAAGGTGACCAAACCAAATAAGGTAACCAAAAAAACGAAAAATGTTAATGCAACAAGAAAATTACCGAATATTGTGCAATTTTACCAGAAAAGCTCTTCTTGGGAGAAAGAGAGGTACCAGAGAAAGGTGAGCTCCTGTCTATATCCACTGTTGTTTTTTTAACAGGAAACTAAAATTAGAAACGAGGTGGAGGAGAAGATGGGACTAGAAACAAAGCAAATTTACCCAAAATCACCATAGATGTTTAGCTGATGTGAAAAAAATAGTAAATACTATACTTGAAAGGTAAGTCATAAGAGCCAAAAAGCCAATCGATCATCAATATACCCTAACTCTAGATAAAGGGTATAAATTCCTTCCTTCTTTCTTCTTCCTTTCCATTTTATTTTCTTCTGAAATGGTTGATTTTTTTTTTTTCATTTTTTTAAAAATCACAGACAAAGAAATGGGTTGCAATTTCACTGCAAGTTAAAAATTTGAGACCAACTACGCCTGCTGACAATAATCAGTTCGTTTTATCTGATTATGTGAAAAATAAATATCACTTTCTCAGCAGATACGTCCAGATGGGAATGTTTTTGTGTTTTGACCGATGGGATAACAAATTTTTTTCATCAACTACCTTACCAACCCAGAAAATTTTACATTACTCTTCTTTCTACAACAAATCAAAGCCTTTAAGGTATACTTTTCATATTAATGTTTGACTGACATAGAAAGTTCATCTCTTTAATTTTTAAGGCATCAGTAGTGCAGTAAAATTCAGTAAACAAGCATTCGATGAAAATGTAATTGGTTATCTTTTTTAAATGTAATTGGGTATTTTAAAAAAAAAAAATTAAATTGGGTATGTTGGTAACCATAAAACCATATAATCCAGAGAAACGTCATTGAATTAAGAAAATTGAGGGGAAATTAAGTACTTACCAGAGGAGTTGAATGATTCTTCGTTTTGTTTCCTTATGCTCCGTCCTCTCTTCGCGAATATTGTCGGAATAAAGGACTGTGTTTAAAAAAAGAAATGATATTATCCATTGGTCGCAAAGGGTGAAACTGAAGATGGTCCACAATATTCGGTTCTTTCATAGAGGAAAGAGAAAAAAAAAGAAGATATTTATGAACTAGAATCCAAAAAAGGTTAAAGAAGGAGAACACACCTTCTTTTTCTTGTCATTCCTGAAGGTCATCTCTAAAATCTCTGTTTTCTTCTCACAAAAGAGAATGAGAAGATTTAAATCTCAAATCCAACAAGAAATCTGAGAGAAGAAAAAAACACCCAATAATATAAACTTTTCAATATAGCTATTGACATTTAAAGGAAGAAATGGGGAAGAACAACTAGAAATATTGATGAATCAGAATCCAAAAATAGTAACAACGACAACAAACATACCTTATTTTTGTTGTCATTCTCAAGTTTTTTGGATTTCAAATAAATGCAAATGCAGAAATTCTGCCCAAATAGATCCCTATAATCAAAGCACAAATTGAAACAAAACCCATTCATTAAACCAAAAATAATCAATGATTTCTCAAAAAAATAAAAAATAATAAAATAATAATCAATGAGGTTTTGGAATTAACTTCTAAAAAAAGAAAAATGGGAGAAGAAAATCTATGAGACTCACAAACTAGACCCTCTCTTCTACTTCACCAATAGATTGAAAACAACCCATCAACTAGACCACCATTAAAAATCACAAAACATCACCATATATCTCTAGATACACGAAACCCATTAACCAAAAATAATAGATAAAAAATAAAAACTAGAAGAAGAAGAAAAAAAAGGAAAAGAAAAGAAAATAATCTGGAGAGTGGAGGCCTAGAACTTGGTCCACTTCCTTAAAAACATCGAAGTATTCAAAGGTGTTGGTCTGAGTACATGGAAGAACACACGTGGAAGGCCTATGTTGGCTGACAAAGTAGTCAACCGTGCGGGTTCATTTTGGTTTTTGTGCCAGTATTCTTAGACCATTTTTCTCAAACCGAGGGAAACGCCATAAAATATGTCTATTGTCTAATCTCCTTGTTTGTTTCCTCTAGTGGACTTGTTTCTAATTTATTTGACTTTCTTCTATAGAAACCCTTGGAAGAATGTCTAATTTTTTCTTGAAACTCAAATCATTTTGGAAATATAAAGGAAGAAATGTAAACACAGCAAAGTTGTTTTCCAAGAATTTGGTCCTTATATGGTGAAGCAATTCTCTCAAGTTTCAATGGATTTTGTCTGTGTAACTCTCTCTAATGGGAAACACAAGGTTACTCAAAAAAAGGGGAAGCGATTCTCCAAGGGTCAATTTGACTTGCTTAAGTAACCCTAATACACATGCCAAACACAAAACTACAATAAAGAATATAGCATTGAGGGTATTTGCATGCCTTGGAATTATAATCAGGTGCGAAATAATGTTAATAAGTTAAAATTGTGTTTAGCTAATGTGCAATCAGATGATACCAATATGTAATAGGTACTTGACCCGAGTACCAGCACTCTGTCGCGGGGTTGCAGTTCTAGCTCGTTGTGCGCTTCGTGCAGTGCCCTAGTACCTCTATACTAAAGCTAACCATCACCTCAAACCATTCTGATAGCAGAAAGCGGAGTTACTCGTCTCTCAAGTAGAACCATGACGTCTCCTACAATGCCATGGATTTAAGACGCATGTCGATCCACCCATCGACCATGGCAATACCTCCATGCCTTGGTGCCTAGAGGTTGTCGAGCTAGCTGCACTCAACCATGCTTGCCATGCTTTCTTCACCCATTCCTCGTGCACTAGTCCTTCACAACTGACACTAGAGTCCCTATCTCATCCCATTCCAACATTATTCCCCATACATACCGAACCAAGTGTGAGCAACTCTCCCGTGCCATCACAACGCATCAGTTGAGGTCTCAGTTCTCTTTCCCGACCCACAAGCCCAATCTTTGCTCATGTACGCCTCTACATCAGGCTAACAGGCACAACTATGTCCTAAGTCGCCCCAAAGAAGATCCCTCAAACTTGGCAGGATCACTGACTATCCTCGCTCAAGGCACCAACCTTGTTGAATTACCAATCCATTCGAATTCCTTTGTGATTGCCTCTATGTCGAGCCAACGTGCACCATAATGTCCCACGAAGCCCGCACGCAACTCTCATTAATCTGCCACAAGCGTTGTCCATGAGATTGCACATGTCCCAACCATGTCACAACCCTGAGCCCTGGGCAACACTAGTAAATGGGGGTCATCTGTAATGCAACTCACACTATCTCAGCCCCTATGTGACTCGGGCTAACCATCCAAGTGCCCCACGTAAGTCATCTCATAACTTCCCAGTGGATCAGCTATCGCTGGAACCTGAGCACGTTTGATGAACTAGGTTTGCATGCATCTACCCCGACTGGCATAGTTATCGCACGCGAGAACCTCATGTTGGCTGACACATTGTATTGTCAATATAACAACATCCTAAGTTCACTCTTACAGTCCTAGGAGGCCATTGATGTACTCTCTACTGCACCAAGGCCCCATGTGTATGGAATGTATAGCTTCCCTCAAGTCGGGTACCTAATACCAACTCTATGGATTATACACAAAAATTGTTGACTGCAAATAGGTATGGTAAAATTTATGTCCTTATAAATAAAATAAAATAAAGCTTTATGCCACTTCTTGTAATATTAAATATTTGTTTAATGAACTTATAGAAAAAAACGTATTTGTTTAATGAAGGCACAAATGTAAGGAAGGAAACAACTGTTTTATGTGCATTGTTCTCTCAATTTAACATTGGCCATGACTCATGACTAGATCCAGTGTATTTTATTTACGCTACCATAGCTGCTAAACTAAAAACAAAATTAAAGGATCTATGACAGATACCAATTTCACACCACCCCACACGAACTACCAATCATTTTATGAATTCAATCTATTTTCGCTTTATTTCATCCAGTGAATCGTGAAATTTGAACAACATAGGAAATCAAACAAGGCTATATGCACTCTTGCCAAGTTAGACTTCAATAAGATATCTCCAAGCCAAAAGAACCAAAAAAAAATTGGGTGAGAGGGAGAGGGAGAGGGAGAGGGGGGACGTAGAAAATTTTGGTGAAAAAGTAATAAAATTGTAAAATATTAAAAAAGTAAATTTTTTTTGGACAAAAAATGAAAATTTTTCAGGGGAAATCATAAAAATGGCATTTAAAACATAAAAAAAAAACATTTAAAGAAAATCATGTCTTTTCTTTCTTTTTTCGAGGCATATATAAAGCTTTTATAATTAATACAAACAATTAAAAAAAAAAAAAAGTGTTTTAATTGTGTTACTAACGTTTATGGGAAAAATACAATTAAAAATGTATTTAAAATAAAAATAAAAATGCCCATTTTGATAACGACGGAGGTTTGAACCACGACACTCGGATTCAGTCAACCATATGGCATCCTAAGCCCATTTAAAAATGGTAGCATGACCTTGGCATTGCAAAAGAAGGCCTATATATATCTTCAAATGAGATTTAATTGCTCGCTTGTGAAATAGAAACATGGCCTAAAATGAGCTCTTTGTGACATAGCTGGATGTATTAGTAGATAGAGTTTTGACCTTTTAGAAGTATCCTACCACTTGTCTAGATAGCTAAAAAACTGTGGGACCGAGTTTAGTAAGTTAGATATGAGTTGGTGGTTCACCATTTATGTATTTGAGCATTGGTGAGATTTAGATATGGACAGCGTTAAAAGGAGGACAGATTTATATATTGAGGATAAAGTGTGGACGGTTGATGTGGCAAGGCGCAATTCAATTGACTGTAAGTGTAATAAGACTCAATTAATACAAGTTGGTACAATCAATCATATCACACCACATCAGCTGCTGCACTTGATACCCATAACTCTGTCCCCCATCTATAATATTCCATATAGATATATCCACAAACACCATTTGGCTTTATTAAAAGTCCATGTATGAACCTCTTCATTTATGGCATTCTCGAGAATGAGGGAGAATATAAAGCCCCATTTCAAATGGGAATCTCTATAGATGGAAAAGGACCGACTGGTTAATGAAGGTTTGATTAATTATACTATTGAAAACAATGTTTTTTTCTGAAAAGATACTATTGAAAACAATTAATAAAAATACTTTGGGTACCGGTTTTTGCAACCAACGATTCAGTCTCCGCAACTTATGATTCCACCGTTAACACTATTGATTGTTTTGAATCAGATGGTGGAGATTGTTTCCCGTCCCAATTTTCACACAATATATCTTGAGATCATGGCCCACCAATCAAACGGAAAAATATCGATTCCACATGGAACACATCCCAAAAAGTGACATGAGAACTCTTCTCATAATTTTCCATGATTATGGTCATTTTTGGGGTGTGTGCCAAACTGTCACGTGGATCGGAATCAACATCTGATTGTCTATTACATGGGTCATGGTCTCAAGATCTACCGTATCAAAGATTGGGACGAAAATTATCTTCATCATCTAATTCAAGTCAGTCAACAATTATATCAATGGAACCATCAATTGTGAAGACAGAATCTTCGGTTGCAAAAACCGGTACTCAAATATTTTGTATATGCAAAAAGATGATGAGATTCATAGCTAGTATACCTTCCTGGCACATTTTAGTTTGTATTTTTACTCTTATATATATATATATATATATATATATATATATATATATATATATAGGGAGGGCAATGGTCATGTCCTACTAGGTAGAATCAGATGTCGAGTCCTAACCCATCTTCTACCCTTAGAAATAGGAGAATCTTGAGTTTCTTGATTTTCACTTTTTATAGCATGACGTGTAGTCAAGATTCTCCTATTTCCAACGGTAACAAATGGGGTACGAAGGACTGAAAATCTGATTCTATTTAGTAGGACCTCACCATCGCCCATATAGGGATAGTAGCTTCGTACCTACATTTAAACACTATAATGGTTTCACCATTATAGCTTCGTACTTTAATGGTGTTTAAATGATGCTACATTAAAGTTATACTTTTTATCTCACACCATTAAAGTGTAATTTATCATTATGCCATGTGACACACATTTTGACCAATCTAAGTTGTTCAAGTGGTAATCCATCATTAAAAAATAAGTGGATGTGAACCATTCATCCTATTGATGAACACTACTCTCAACCTAAAGAAACATGTCTATAAGTGGATGTGAACCATTCATCCTATTGATGAACATTACTATCAACCATTAAGATTAAAAACAACAATTAATTTTATAGTCAACAGCTTGGATGGTTAAAATCTCTCAAAAAGTTTAATTTTTTGGCTCATTGCTCTTCAATGTATGATATATCACTTTGATGGTATAAATTACCCACATCCCAAACCATCAATGGTGTAAGATCATTTACCCACCATTTTGGTGTTTAAATGATGGCGATGAGATCGGTCAAAAAAAAAATGACAGCGAGGGGAGTCATGCACTCATGCCCAAATATATAACTTTAGGGTCCCTAAAACTAGTCTAATCAAAATCTCTCATTGTTTCTAAAAAGAGCTGTAACGTAATGGGTTTGAGGACCATAATGTTACACCCACTTTTGCATTTTCAAGAGCAGGAGCCCACTACACAATAAATGATGGGCTACTACCTCTATTTGCACCCATCAAATCTCTAAACACAAAACAACAACCATTGACTGTTTTAAATTAGACGAGAGAGATTGTTTTTCATTTAGGCTTACAAGTAATGGATCTTTAGATTATTAGGCATACCATCATAACCACTGGGTCACTTTTTTGTATGTATACCATGTCGAAGTAGACTGTCCGATGGTACCCTCATGATCTCAAGATCCGTTGTATGGACGACTCGAACGAAAAATGATCTCTAATGTCAGATTTAAAGTGATCAATGATTTCTTGGTTGTGGTGCGCTTAGAAACTCAGTGTGTGTAAATAGAAATGCTTTAAGGGTTTTCAGCATAATCCTATAGTTTGTCCCTAGAAATGTGTAAAGGGTTAAAATAAGACCAGACTCCTATCACAGCTTGTACATAGAAGAGTTAAGAGTAGGTATGAATTAAGCAAAGAGAGCACTAGGAAGCTTCGTAATCAGGTCATTTTGGAATGTCCGACACATGGAATCACCATATATGCCGGCTGATGGGTGCACAATGACCTGATTACGCCAACCTAATGCTATAAAATTGACCATTACGCCAACCCCGTTGATTTAGAAACACCAAAAAGAGCTGGCATTGGGAGAACGGCACATGACAAAGCACATTTTACATCAAAGAAATATTAATGATTGGGCATGGATTTAAATATTTAAAGAGTAGTTGTTATAGGCTGTGTTTGGCATTACTCTTTAAGCCTTATTTGATAACATAAAAATGTAATTTTATAGGTGAAAAGGAAATTTAGTTTTCAATTGTTGTTATTTGATGGCTATATAAGATGGAAATGAAATTAAGCCGTCTCAGCATGGAAATTGAATTTTCATACACCAAATCATTTTAGGAGGAAACCATTTCAACTATTCAAGTGGTGAAATTGAGTTTTCCACTAACCAAATAATAATTTTTTGTCATTGCAAATCTAAAGTTATAAAAATTTTAAAAGCAAAAAAAATTATCTTTCGATTATTAAAAAGTAACTTCTATTTTTATGACCATCATAGCAATACGATCACTATCACCACCACATTATCTACATCATACTCTTTTTAATTAATATTTGACTTTATTTAAAGTTTGAATTTTAATCCAACTTTAACTGGATTTATAAGTTATTTAAAGTTTAGACTTTTGATCAAACTTTGACTACTGAAACATGATAATAAGTTGTAAGTTAGAAATATATTATCCAATTTTTAGGGGTCAAACTTTGACTTTAAGGTCAAACTTTAACTTTTAATTAAAATTTTACTTTTTATTAAACTTTGACTCCTATAATTTGATGGCAAAAAAAAGATATTGCTATGTTGATGTATAATTTGATACTAGATGCTCAATTATATTGGTCAATAGTTTGATCTTTAGTCAAACTTTGACTTTTGGTCAAAATTTGACCTTTACACAATTTATTTTTAGTCAAACTCGAAACTTGCCTATAAATGGAGTCTATTACTACATAAATTTATACCGTATCAATGTAATTTTTTCTTGGTCAAAGTTTGATATTTGGTCAAACTTTGACTTTATAACACAATTTAATTTTTTCAAACTTTTGTAGCCCCAATAAGAATATCATTTTTTTAATTTATTACTTTGTAGTACATTACCGAATTTTATTTTACTTTTTTTGATTTTGGTCAAAGTTTGACTTTTTAAAAGTTGATATTTGGTCAAATTTTTTACTAGTGTTAATCTAGCGACGGATACAAATACTGTTATGTTAATTTGTAAGTTAGCAATAGATTACTGAATTTTTTATTGGTCAAAGTTTGACTTTTTAAAAAAATTAAAATTTCTTTCAACATGTAACCTTATATTACATACTAGCATTTACTATATAACTTTGTACTTTAATCTTAAAATTTTTTATTAATCAAAGTTTTACGTTTG
Organism: Chloranthus sessilifolius; assembly: GCA_021018995.1. Taxonomy (NCBI): domain Eukaryota; kingdom Viridiplantae; phylum Streptophyta; class Magnoliopsida; order Chloranthales; family Chloranthaceae; genus Chloranthus; species Chloranthus sessilifolius. The sequence goes on along the minus strand of CM037584.1, from coordinate 48,522,316 downwards.
GTCAAAATTTGACTTTTATTAAAAATAGATATTTGATCAAATTTTGACTAGTGTAACCTAACGATGTATATAAATACTGTTATGTTAAATTGCAGTTAGACTTTTGTAACTTATTGGAACATTGCAAAATTTTCTCTTAGTCAAAATTAAAATTTTGATCAAAATTTGACTTTTATAAAAACTTAAATTCATTTTAACATGTAAACTTAAATTAGATACTAGCATTTACAACTTTGTTATTTAGCTTTAGATATTTTTATTAATCAAAATTTTAAGTTTGGTCAAAGTTTGACTTTTTATTTGAGTTTGACTTTAAAAACTCTGACTTATGTAACTTTGTAATAAATAGTTATTACTATGGTATTAATTTGTAACGTAATAAAATATCATTAAAAAAATTATTGATTAATTTTTTACTTTAATTATGATTTTAATAATAATAAAAAAGTCAATCTATGACTAGTGCATCATGAAGTGATAAGTTAGGTACTTTCCTAAATAAATTTTTTTCTTCTTTTATCACTAAGTATTTGTTCAAATTAGGGATGCAGGTTCGGTGTACTAAGTTGAACCAAACCTGATTTTTTCGGTGTTCGATTCGGTACACTCCAAACTGAAACCAAACCAAAATCCATTCAGTTCGGTTTTTTTTTTTTTTTGAACCCGAAACTAAAACCGATCTGGTTCGGTTTGGTTTGGTTGCGGTAAAATACCTTGTTTTTTGGGGGTGTTTTCGATTTTTTCCTGATTTTTTCGGTTTACTCAACCTATTAACTCGGTTTTCGGTTTCTAGCCATCCAAACCGAAACCAAACCGATTGGAGTTCGGTTTGGTTTGTGTCGGGTTTCAGTGCGGTTCGATTTCCTCGATTTTTTGTTCGGTTTTGGAGCTCGGTTCAAGACTTGCATCCCTAGTTCAAACTAACTTCTACTTTCATAAAAGTGAAAATATATGATCCAAACTTGAAAACTCATTTTCAAAGATACTAATCAAACAAGAGAAATCAATTTCCAATGAAAATCATTTCTTAAACACACTAATCAAACAGTGGAAAATCCATTTCTAGAGGAAATTAACTAAAAAATTAATTCAATTTCCTCTTTGGAGTTTCATTGCTATCAAACAGGGCCTTAGAAGAGTAATTGCTGCTCTTTGTTATTGCAAATGAAAATATGGGGAGACAGAGGATTGGAGGAACAAAAGGGGGGGCTGCTTTTTGAAACATAAAAAACATCTCTTTTTAAAAGTGTATGAAAAATCATGCTCTTTAAAGAGGGTTGTTTATTTTTTTTATTTCAAAGAAGAGTCCTACTTTTATCTTCTTCAAATCCTTCTTTGTTTCCCTACCTTTCTTTGCAATAGCGAAGAGTAGTAATAGCTCTTTTCTACTCTCTTAAAGACCAATGCCAAACTAGCCATAGTTAATTAAATGGAGGAAATATATGGATATAAAGGGTCTTTGGTCTTATGCAGCCGTTCAACCTCAAAAAAGAAGAAGAAAATTGACTCATGTGCAGTGACGGACCTACTTGATGTCATGATCCCGCTAACTAAAAAAAAAATAGATCATGACTTTAGGACCATTTTTTGGGATCTGTATTATGTGGAATAAATATCGACCGTTTTATGGCCTCAAGATCTCTTGTGTAGAAGATTAAAGTGAAACAAGATCTCCATCATCTAATTTAAAGCAATCAATGATTTTTGGTGTCGACGCTTTTCAAGATTTTGCGTTCGTGTTTAAAGGTACCCCACGATAAAATTCACATATATATGTTTTATCTTATTAGGTGATAAGCGTTTTTTCAAAGTCATTATGATACCCTTGATTTCTATTTTCTATAGAGATTGATCGGGATAAAATAAGGCCATAAAGTCATATTTCAAGGTTGGACGATATTGATCATTTCGTAATGAGGTTAAATATACCTTGGTCTTATAACAAGACTGGCCGTTCTCGTACGAGATCGAAAGGGGAGATAAGAAAGTTAGGGTACAGCTCTGTTTGTGCTCATATGTTCTTAGAAAGTGCCCACTTATATAACCCCTTAAAAAGCGTGATTGCTTCGGATCTCATAATTGAGAACGTTTTTCACAAACAATGGATTTTGAGATCATGTGATGGTCAATTTTTAATTTCAGATCTCACATATCCCCAAAAAGCCTTTTCTGTGCATTAGGATATATTTTTAGGATGTATAATGAAAAAATGATTGTTTGATAGGTAAGACGTGATCTCAAGATCCTTTGTGCAGTAAAACGCAATCTCTATCATCTGATGTGAAGCGGTTCCGAGGTGGGCGCACTAAGTGCTACCAGAATTACTTGCCTTCTAGATCTCGCTTTATAAATTTATTGTTTTGGCGAGGCGTTGAAATCTGAAAAGAGAGGCGGTAGAATCAAAGAATCCCGTGAATAAAGTGGCTGACATGGTTCGTTAGTAGTTGGAACTTTGAAGTTAAAAGAAATCAAAGAAAGCCGTGTAAAAAGTAGGCTAAAAGCTGACTTTAATGGAAAGTTAGGGGAATTTTCCGATTTGCAGACACAAATTTTGAACCTATAGTCGCGGCCGTGTATGAGAATCCTACATCGCATTCTTTGTGGCAGGTGATTGCAAAATAACAACCATTTTGTGATTACGTGTTATATAGCATGCAATCTATTAAGATATATATATATATATATATATATATATATATATATATATATATATATATATATATATATTAGTGGTCACATATAAGTTTGAACATCTCACATTTTAGTGTATTGAATTTTCCTCTCTTTGAACACAATTTGGACGGCATATTTGTATCGGATTATGTCCAAATTTTTTAGATGGCCTCTGACCATTCTTGAGAAAGTTATCGTAGAATCTGATTCCTCGAATAGATGCCGAATGGACCCCAACTCATTCTAACCCAACCCCTCGGGGAGGGTTTGAACCTATAGTCCCGACCTCCTGGGTCTCATAATATATTGGACAGTGTTTATATGGAGGATAGATTTATGCAAACAAAGCAAGGGTCGAAATTTCGGCCGAAATGACCGAAATTTCAGTCCAAATTATCGGTTTCGGTCCTCACCAAAACGATAATTTGGACCAAAATTTCGGTCATATTTTTGTATGGGATTGAAATTATCGGCTGAAATTTCAGTTCAAATTTTCGGTTTCGGTCTCCTCAGAAACCGAAATAAAACCCGAAATTTTGATCCTTGAAACAAAGTGCAAGCGACTGATGTGGCGCGATGTAATTGGCTGCAAGTATTGTGGGACTTAATTAATACAGGTCGGTGCAACCAGTCACGTCACGCCACGTTAGCCTCCTATACTTTGTCCTCAACAAATCTATTATACATTTATAATTTTTCTAATATATTACTTCATAAATATACAAAAAATTTGAGTTAAATATATGTTACCGGTCCCCTAAGACATGAAGCCGGTTTTATTGCATCAAACACCAAAGAAAAGCCTTTTAGAAGGTTGAACAATTATTTTAGTCAAAACCAAGTTGTTTTTCTTTTGTCTTCTTTTCCCAGATGCTCTTTTTCCGGTGCGCCCGCACTAAAACCGTGTTCCATGGTGGGGCAGCACTTCATGTGAGCATGTGTAATTGTTATTTGATGCACAGGCCAATCATACACCATGCACGTGCAGCATACCAAATGCAAATGTGTAGAGACTTAAAGGCTTTGTTTGTGTCCGCCCTCCTTCTAGCCGACTCCAGCTCTCCGCGTGCTCTCCACCAGAGTAATTAAAATCTTCTCTAACGGTGAGCAGGCAAAGAGTTGTTTATCACCTAAAACAGCTTCCCCCTACGACAAATAGGGCAGAGAGCTATGATACCAAATACAATTTTAGCTTCCTGCTGGCCCAAGAGTCAAGGAGCTGCTCTTTGGCTGAGGAGAGCTAACCCAAAGACATTCATAGAGAGTCTAGTATAGATCGATCAACATGATGCATCACACGGGAGCTAGTGCTGAGTGGAATCTAAGACAGCATGGATCTCTATGCTTTTTAAGCATGTACACATCTCAAGGTCTAGGTAGCTGTGCCCCAGTGATCTGGTGATCACTGTGTACCAGCTCGTTAGAGAGTCTAAGGCTGTGTAACTGTGTTTGGGATTGCTCTTTGGAGCCAAAGAACAACTCATTTAAAAGAGCATGTTTAATTTACTCTTTTAAACCGACTTTGAGTCGGTTCTTTCGCACTTATAATCAAACAAAGTCTCATACTAAAGTGTTTTGCGTTATAGCAGAGAGCTGCTCTTTGCCTCTAAAGATCAGTTTCAAAAACAGCCTAAATCTATGTCCATCTCCCTAAATTTGACTCAGCCGCCGATGCACAATTGACCTGTGCTCTATCCAAACGTAGTCCACGGTTAGGTGCATCATGTTAGAATAATAGGTTCAGGTTGCAAAAGAAGATAAATATCGTAATTAAAATATACGCTGATCCGGTTCGAGGTACGTTAAATATCGTTGTCTTTAAACCAAGATTTGCCCCTACCACTATGATCTAGTGGTCAACAATAGGTTATCGGCAAATCGGTTCCAGGATACAACGAACCGAGAGCGTATCCGTGTGATCAGATTTGGTGAATCTGATCACGCAACCAGAACACTAAAAACTAAAGCGGAACTCTGAGAAGGAAAATATTAAACTCGTGGAGAAGAAATTTGCGAAAATATGCAGTGTATCAACTGAGGGGTCTAGGGGCCCTTTTATAGATAAAACAGGTGTAACTAAACGGACATATCCGTTGCATATAACTAAACGGTCGGATAAGACATATCCGTTTAAAAAATAACTGAATGATTTAAAATTCAAATGGCTGATTACACACATTTTCAAAAGTTTAATTAAATTACCGTATCGCCACGCCACGTACACATACACGTGCTCGTGCTCGTGTCCGTCCCGACCCGACCCGACCCGACTCGACCCAGCTCGGCTCGGAGCGCACGCGCGCGCGCGTGTGTGTGACTGATGGGTTGCATTGCGGTGGAAGCTACAAAATTTGGTGCCCCCTGAGTGAAGGCTACAACCCTTTGTTCGACGTCTACCACACCTACGACACTTCAAAGGAACTCTGGGATGCACTCGATAAGAAATATAAAACTGAAAATGCAGGGTATAATTCTTATATTATCAGTCAGTTTTTTAATTTTACGATGGTTGATGATAAACCTATTCTTAGCCAAGTTCATGATTTTTAAGTTATTATAATTATATGGTTGCTAATGGTTCTCATTTCGATGAGGATTTTCTGGTTGGTGCGGTAATCGCCAAGTTGCCTCTATTATGAAAAGATTATCGAAAAATTCTTAAGCGTAATAATGAGAAGATTTTTATGGAAGATCTTCTTCTTCATTTACGTATTGAGGAAAAATCCCGAGTTAGGAACAAAACAGAAGATCACATTGATATGACATCAAAGGCACACTTGGTTGAGTCTAAGTTTGTTAATGGACCGTCCAAGAAGAGGAACAAAGGATATTCTCATTCCAAGGAGAATAAGAAATTTGCCAAAGAGAATAAGACCATGGTACCGAAGAATGGTGGTTGCTACCATTGTAGAAAACCTGGATATTTCAAACGGGATTATCGCCTCTTCAAGAAGTTGAAGAATCAAGAGAATCCAGTGGAAGTGAAAAATAACTTTGTAGCCGTTCTTTCGAAAGTCAATCTGATTGGTGACATCAATGAATGGTGGATCGACACCGGTGCCACAAAACATGTATGTAATAATGGTGACATGCCTGGAACATATGACAAAGCTGATAATGATCAAGATCTCTTCATGGGGAACTCATCTACGGCAAAGATCATATGATGTGGAAAAGTAAAATTAAATTTCACATCCGGAAAGGTCGTTACACTTACTGATGTGCTCCATGTATCCGATATCCGCAAGAATCTTGTTTCGGGTGGTTTATTGATCAAACATGGTTTCAAACTTGTATTTGAATCGGATAAGTTTATCTTATCCAAGAATGACGAATTTGTTGGAAAAGGATATGTCATGAGAGGCATGTTCAAACTCAATGTAACTGATTCAATCAATAAAATCTCTCATTCTTCTTACTCGGTCTCTCTTTCTAATTTAGGGCATGATAGATTAGGACATGTTAATTGTAGGTCTATGAAATGCATGACTAACTTAGAGTTCATTCCAAAACATGAATCTTTTGATAGTAGTGCTTGTAGTATATGTGCTAAGACTAAAATTATTAGAAAATCTTTTCCTAGTGTTATTAGAAATTCATATTTATTAGATTTAATACACAGTGATATTTGTGATTTAAACAATGTTCCTACTAGAGGAGGAAAATGATATTTTATTACTTTTATAGATGATTTTTTGAAATATGCTCATATATATATATATATTAAATACTAAAAATAAGGCTTTTGAAAAATTTAAGATTTATAAAGCATTAGTAGAAAATCAATTAAATGAAAAAATAAAAGTCATTAGATCTAATCGGGGTGGAGAATACATGTCAAATGAATTCTCTGATTTATATGAAATTCATGGAATTCGTCATGAGGTGACGGCTCCTTATACGCCACAACAAAATGGAGTTGCCGAAAGAAAAAATAGAACATTAGTAGAAATGACTAATGTTATGTTAGTTAACACTAATTCCGATAAAAATTTATGGGGTGAAGCTTTGTTATATGAGCTTTGTTAACAATCTAGAGTTCCGCTTTAATTTTTAGTTAACAGAAATTGCATTTTCTGTTAACCACACTGAAAGTTGTATACGTTATCATAACTCCATAAATTATACGTTATATCGAGTTAGCGTTAACTAACAATCTAGTTATGGAATCTAAAAATTTATGCTATGTTAGTTAACGCTAATTTCGATAAAAATTTCTTCTCCACGAGCAAGAGCACGTGTACGTGTACGTAGCGTAGCGATACGGTAATTTAATTAAACTTTTGAACAAGTGTGTAATCACCCATTTGAATTTTAAATCATTTTTCTAGCGTTGCTCTATTTCAAATCTTTAAAATAGTAGGGGATTATTTGTTTTTCGTTTAAAAAAAGTTTTTAATTTTAATTTTATTTTAAATCTTTAAAATAGTGGGGGATTGTTGGATATTTTAAAGGCTTTTAAAATAAGCTTTTAAAATAAAAATAAAATTAAAAACTTAAAATAAATAAAAATAAATAATCCTCCACTATTTTAAAGATTTGAAATAGAGCAACGCTAGAAAAATGTGCATAAATGAAAATGTCTTACAGACTTGAATTTTCACTTTAGTGAAAATAATTCAAAATTTATCAAGATCTTTAGTGAAACTAAGTCTTGAACTAACGATCTTATATGACAAATCGGAATTATTTCACACACATATTTCACATATTTTGGTATTCAATAAAATGTTAACACATTTAGGCCCTATGCTAGTACCCTAATTTTCGTAAGTGTTTATGAGATAAAGCCAAGTCTCATTGAAAGCGGCTCCACCTTCACACTTATATAGGTAGATCTATAAGAGATGTCCCTGTAACTGTAACATCTCAACACATAGTGTTATAGGACTGTTAAGAGTAATGCTCTACCTCTCCTTATCAATTACAGGTGAAACACTATCCTTCCTGGGATGTATATGAGATTTATTTCTCATCAATATAGTGTCCTTTAGCTGTCACGGATTTACGACTTGTTTTTTCCTTTGAACCTAAACATTGATTAAACAAATATTAGGTAGGGTTCCCATCATAAGTGACTGTTTAAGTTTAATGGCTTTAAACCCATCCCGATTGAAGTTTTATTAATCTCATCTCTGTCAAGGCTTTTAGTAAACGAATCTGCCAGATTTTCTGCAAACCTGACTCCAATCACTGAGATTACTCCATCTCTAAGTAATTGTTTTACATAGCTATGTCTTAGACCAATGTGTCTATTTTTTTCATTATACATTTGACTATAAGCCTTTGATAGTGTTGCTTCACTATCACAATGTATAGAGATAGGTGGCAATGGTTTAATCATAATTAGAATTTCTAATAGTAAATTCCTTAATCATTCTGCTTTTTTTCTACTTGCCGCTAAGGCAATGAATTCCGATTCCATAGTGGAATGTGTGATGCAAGTCTGCTTCTTTGATCCCCATGAGATCGCAGCACCTCCAAAAGTGAATATCCATCCACTTGCAGACTTCGATTCTTCTGAACCAGATATCCAACTTGCATCGCTATATCCTTCTAAAACTTGAAGATATCCAAAAAATTATAAACCATAATTAATAGTACCCTTTAAATATCTAAAAACATGCGAAATAGCATTTCAATGAACAGAACCAGGGTTACTTGTAAATCTACTAAATGTCCGTCATGCAATGCATTGCATACATAAAGCTACCAATATCCCTTGCATATTCTAACTGTTGCACACATCGTCTATTATTTTTAATCAATTTAAGATTAATATCTAAAAGTGTATTGGCAGATTTCAAATCAAAATAATTAAATCTTTTCAAAATCTTTTCAACATAATGAGATTGAGTTAAAGTTAATATATTTTCATTTCTTATAATTTTGATTCCCAAAATTACATCTGCCTGACCCATATCTTTCATGTTAAAAGATGAACTTAAGAAGTTTTTAGTTTCTAAAATAACTTCTAAATTAGTTCCAAAAATAAGTAAATTATCTACATAAAGACATATAATAATACCATTATTATGAGAAAATTTATAATACATACATTTGTCGGCTTCATTAGTTTTGAATCCAAAATTGGTAATAGTATTATTAAACTTTTCATGCCACTGTTTTGGTGCTTGTTTTATCCCATATAGAGATTTAATAAGTTTACAGACTTTCTTTTCTTGTCCAGGTAGAACAAATCCTTCTGGTTATTCCATATAAACCTCTTCTTTTAAATCACCATTTAAAAAGGCGGTTTTAACATCCATTTGATGGATTTGTAAGTTATGTATAGAAGCTAAGGCAATTAGAAGTCTTATAGTAATTTGCGTAGGTGTCAAAATAATCAACACCTTCTTTTGTCTATATCCTTTGGCAACCAATCTTGCCTTAAATTTTTCTATAGTTCCATCTGTTCTAAGTTTTCTTTTAAATATTCATCTACATCCTATGGGTTTAGATCCTTCTGATAAGTCTACTAATTTCCATGTTTTGTTTCCCATTATTGAATCAATTTCATCATTGATAGCTTCTTTCCAAAAAGCACTATCTCTAGATTTCATTGCGTCGTTAAAAGTGATAGGATCATCGTCTACATTTACACATAAATGTTTCTTAATACTTTTGGTCATATTTCTTTCAATCAAATAGATATAATAGTCTTTTGAAAGACTAGTTTCAAATCGTTGACGTTTACTTCGTCGAGGTTCAATGATGACCTCTTTATCACTTAAAGATTCAATAACTTCTTTAGATTTAGAAGATTCTCCATCTTCATAAGTTTTACTTTAAATATTTAATTTATTAGTTAGAGTAGTGAACTTAGATTCATAGAATATAGCATCTCTAGATTCTATTATAGTATTTTTATCGATGTTATCATTAGATTCCATAACTAGAAATCTATAAGCTTTACTATTTTGTGCATAACCAATAAATGCACACTCAATAGATCTAATCCCTATCTTAGGTCTTTTAGGACCTACTAATCTAACAAGTGCCCTACACCCCCACACTTTAAAATAAGTTAGACTAGGTTTTCGATTCTTCCAAAGTTCATATGGTGTAGTTAAACTTTTCTTATGTGAAATTCTATTCAAAATATGAGTAGCAGTTAACAAATCTTCACCCCATAAATTTTTATCGAAATTAGCATTAACTAACATAGCATTAGTCATTTCTACTAATGTTCTATTTTTTCTTTCGGCAACTCCGTTTTGTTGTGACGTATAAGGAGTCGTCACCTCATGACGAATTCCATGAATTTCACAGAAATCAGAGAATTCATTTGACATGTATTCTCTACCCCGATAAGATCTAATGACTTTTATTTTTTTATTTAATTGATTTTCTACTAATGCTTTATAAATCTTAAAATTTTCAAAAGCCTCATTTTTAGTATTTAATATATATATATATATATATATGAGCATATTTCAAAAAATCATCTATAAAAGTAATAAAATATCATTTTCCTCCTCTAGTAGGAACATTGTTTAAATCACAAATATCACTGTGTATTAAATCTAATAAATATGAATTTCTAATAACACTAGGAAAATGTTTTCTAATAATTTTAGTCTTAGCACATATACTACAAGCACTACTATCAAAAGATTCATGTTTTGGAATGAACTCTAAGTTAGTCATGCATTTCATAGACCTACAATTAACATGTCCTAATCTATCATGCCATAAATTAGAAAGAGAGACCGAGTAAGAAGAAGGTGAGATTTTATTGATTGAATCAGTTACATTGAGTTTGAACATGCCTCCCATGACATATCCTTTTCCAACAAATTCATTATTCTTGGATAAGATAAACTTATCCAATTCAAATACAAGTTTGAAACCATGTTTGATCAATAAATCACCCGAAACAAGATTCTTGCGGATATCGGATACATGGAGCACATCAGTAAGTGTAACGACCTTTCCGGATGTGAAATTTAATTTCACTTTTCCACGTCCTATGATCTTTGCCGTAGATGAGTTCCTCATGAAGAGATTTTGATCATTATCAGCTTTGTCATACGTTCCAAACATGTCACGATTATTACATACATGTTTTGTGGCACCGGTGTCGATCCACCATTCATTGATGTCACCAATCATATTGACTTTCGAAAGAACGGCTACAAAGTTATTTTTCACTTCCACTGGATTCTCTTGATTCTTCAACTTCTTGAAGAGGCGACAATCCCGTTTGAAATGTCCAGGTTTTCCACAGTGGTAGCAACCACCATTCTTCGGTACCATGGTCTTATTCTCCTTGGCAAATTTCTTATTCTCCTTGGAATGAGAATATCCTTTGTTCCTCTTCGTGGACGGTCCATTAACAAACTTAGACTCAATTAAGTGTGCCTTTGATGTCATATCAATGTGATCTTCTGTTTTGTTCCTAACTCGGGATTCTTCTACAATACGTAAATGAAGAAGAAGATCTTCCATAAAAATTTTCTCATTATTACTCTTATAGATTTTTCGATAATCTTTCCATGATAGAGGCAACTTGGCGATTACCGCACCAATCAGAAAATCCTCATCGAAATGAGAACCATTAGCAATCATATAATTTATAATAACTTGAAAATCATGAACTTGGCTAAGAATAGGTTCATCATCAACCATCTTCAAATTGAAAAACTAACTGATAATATAAGAATTATACCCTGCATCTTCAGTTTTATATTTCTTCTCGAGTGCATCCTAGAGTTCCTTTGAAGTGTCGTAGGTGTGGTAGACGTCGAACAAAGAATTCGACAGTACATTCAAATGTAGCCTTTGCAAGTGTAGTCGTCGTCGTCCCATTTCTGCTTTTTATGGCCTTCAGCGAGGGTGGATGATTCGATAATAGTCGGACACAGAGTTGTGATAACGTATACAACTTTCAGTGTGGTTAACAGAAAATGCAATTCCTGTTGCCACCGTTTGAAATTCGAACCATCAAAACTATCTAACTTGTGGATGTTATTAGGCAGCGCTGGATGAATCTTATCATTTAGTAGAGCAGAAGTGGAGGACTGAATATGAGCCATAAATCTCGATTTCAAATTAGGATTTGTCCCACATCATGTAAACTCTTTTTTGAGTTTGGCTTATATATCATTGTCTTGGCTCAAGGCTTGTAGCCTTCACTCAGGGGGCACCAAATTTTGTAGCTTTCACCGCAATGCAACCCATCAGTTACACACACGCGCACGCGCGTCGAGCCGAGCCGAGCCGAGTCGGGTCGGGTTGGGTTGGGACGAGCACGTGTACGTGGTGTGGCGATACAGTTATTTAATTAAACTTTTAAACAAGTGTGTAATCACCCATTTGAATTTTAAATTATTCAGTTATTTTTTAAACGGATATGTCTTATCCGACTGTTCAGTTATATGCAACGGATATGTCCGTTCGGTTACACCTGTTTTATCTCTAAAAGGGCCCCAAGACCCCTCTTTGATACACTACATATTTTCGCAAATTTCTTCTCCGCAAGTTTAAGCTTTTCCTTCTCAGAGTTCCACTTTAGTTTTTGGTGTTCTGGTTGCGTGATCAGGTTCACCAAATTTGATCACACGGATATGCTCCCGGTTCATTGTATCCTGGAACCGATTTGCCGGTAACCTATTGGTGACCACTAGATCATAGTGGTAGGGGCAAATCTTGGTTTAAAGACAACGATATTTAGCGTGCCTCGAACCGGATTAGCGTATATTTTAATTTCGATCTTTATCTTCTTTTGCAACCTGAACCTATTATTCTAACAATTTTAAACCAAGATTTATGGCTCATATTTAGTCCTCTACTTATGCTCTACTGAATGATAAGATTCATCCAGCGCTGCCTAAAAACATCCACAAATTAGACAGTTTTGATGGTTCAAATTTCAAACGGTGGCAACAGAAATTTCATTTTCTGTTGACCACACTGAAAGTTGTATTTGTTATCACAACTCCATGTCTGACTATTATCGAATCATCCACCCTCGCTGAAAGCCGTCAAAAGCAGAAATGGGACGACGACGACTACACTTGTAAAGGCTATATTTTGAATGCACTGTCGGATTCTTTGTTCGACATCTACCGCACCTACGACACTTTAAAGGAACTCTGGGATGCACTAAGAAGAAATATAAAACTGAAGATGTAAGGTATAATTCTTATATTATCAATCAAAATTTCAATTTTACGATGATAAACCTATTCTTAGCCAAGTTCATGATTTTTTGAAATATGCTCATATATATTATTAAATACTAAAAATGAGGCGTTTGAAAAATTTAAGATTTATAAAGCATTAGTAGAAAATTAATTAATCAAAAAATAAAAGTCATTAGATCTGATCGGGGTGGAGAATACATGTCAAATGAATTCTCTGATTTCTGTGAAGTTCATGGAATTCGTCATGGGGTGACGGCTCCTTATACGCCACAACAAAATAGAGTTGCCGAAAGAAAAAATAGAACATTAGTAGAAATGACTAATGCTATGTTAGTTAACGCTAATTCCGATAAAAATTTATGGGGTGAAGCTTTGTTAACTGCTACTCATATTTTGAATAGAATTTCACATAAGAAAAGTTTAACTACACCATATGAACTTTGAAAGAATCGAAAACCTAGTCTAACCTATTTTAAAGTGTGGGGGTGCAGGGAACTTGTTAGATTAGTAGATCCTAAAAAACTTAAGATAGGGATTAGATCTATTGAGTGTGCATTTGTTGGTTATGTATAAAATAGTAAAACTTATATATTTCTAGTTATGGAATCTAATGATAACATCAAGTTAGCGTTAACTAACTTGTGGATGTTATATCGAGTTAAAATTTATGCTATGTTAGTTAACGCTCATATAACAAAGCTTCACTTGTTAGATTAGTAGATCCTTCTCAGAGTTCCGCTTTATGCAAATTTCTATTCATTGCATTTTCTATTCTGATTTTACGTATTTTAAAGTTTTCTCCCAGAGTTCGGCTCCTGCGCTATTTGGTGTTGTGGTTGCATAATCAAATTCACGAAATCTATCACAAGAATACATGGACGATTCATTGAATCCTGAAACCAATTTGCCAGTAACCTTTGGTGACCACTTGATTATAGTGGTAGGAGTAAATATTGGTTTAAAGACAACGATATTAGCGTGCCTCGATCAGGTTCAGTGTATTTCTTCATTTCAATTCGAATCTTCCTTGCAATCTATACCAATTATTTCCAACATCTAATGGACTCTTCAACCAACTCTTGAAATTTCTTTTAAAATTCTATTTTAGAGAAAAAATAATGACTAGCACCGAAACAAGTCACTTTTTTGAGATTTATATCATGTAAAAAATAAATTTAATCGTTTGATAGGTTAATCGTGTTCGTAAGATCCATTTGTAAAAAAATTGGAAGAAAAGTGATCCCGAATCATCCGATCTGAGTAGGCCAAAGTTTCAAATAGAGTTGTGTTATAAACCAAATTAAGGCTGCAAAATAATATTTAAAAATAAATATTATTTTAATGTTTGAAGAGCTAAAAGTCACTCGTCAATGTTGAAGAGCGATTGAGACTCTTCAAAGGTGAGTCGGCTTTCAAGATGTTGGAAGCGCTGGAAGAGTGAGGGACTCTTCAAAGGTTGTGGTTTGACTTGCCATGTTGCATTTGAAGAGTCCCTTGGAGATGCTTTTAGTATCTTTTTTTAACAAAAGTAACTGTAACTAATCAGTCGCAGAATATATCATTTTATCACCCTTAACTTAGTGACGCTAGGACTTAATTTGTTACTAACAAGATGCTGATGTGCAGATATTAAAGAAAAATAGTAAAAGAGAGTCAAAGTGTTAATATTCATCAAAATGAACTCAAAAAGCAGTAAAAAGACAATTGAGCGTAAGAAGACGATTCGCCACTTACTGAAAGCTGAGAAATCGTATTTTACGAGTGAACTCTAATACTGAAGCTAAAGAAGAGAAAAATGAGAAATCGTAATTTACGATTCTTCAAAAGACGATTCTTCATAAAGCGACAAAAGAGTAAAAGGCGATACAGAAGAAAGCGATCGTTCGTTATAGAGAATTATCCAGTATGAAAGTCATGAGAGTTGAAGAAAGAGAAAATCTTGATTTACGATTTTCTATAGAAAAAGAACAATCGTGATTTACGATTGTATGAATAGAAACTTTTCCTTTACTGTTGTTGCTGATCACGTGAGTGAAGACTATCACCGCTATGAACATAATTAGAAGTCACAGATCTAAGAAGATTGATGAAGATAGACTCCTAAGGTCTCTGCTGCTGTTATCAAAGAAAGAAATCCTGAACACATCAATCGTTGAAAGCAAAGTAGAATAAAAATAGGAATTAGAGTTATATTAGGAATCTTTTATTTTAGTGGTTTCTTTTATTAGAATTAGAACTCTGTAAATCGACTCCTTATGATCTATAAATAAGGGGGTTCGACATAGGAATAATCATCGAAGAATTTTATAGCATCAATTAATAACTGAGGTCTGTGTTTTCTCCCTATCAAAGTAGTTTAGGATTTATAAAGTAACATCGTCCATAGTTTTTTGAGGTTTTGCCTGACAACCAAGGCTGAGGAAGCTGAAAGATCATTCCTTTGGATGGTTCTACTTTTGCTTTATAGTTTATATTTTATTTTATTTTTAGTTTAGATTTTATATGTTTTATAAACATCTTTGAATTTTGATTTAAATTGACGACTCAAGTTAAAGTTTGTAGATTAGTATGACGGTTTTACTTTTCCATCTTCAATTTTCTCGAATTTGATTAACGCCCAGATTTTAGGAGATTGTTGATTAGATTAAATCCGTGTTGAAGAATTTTAGTTTTTAATTGATGACCAAATTATGGAAGGCTACAATACGGTATAACGGTATTTTAAATTTATAAACATCCGATAGCTGAAGGTTGAAATTGACGATCTCAATCTGAAGGAGGATTAGAATTTATTTTTATACAATTAGATTAAGGAATCCATTCTTTTATTAATATTTCTCCAATAGTTTAGGATTTAAAAGATAAAGATAGTTTTTAAAACAGAAATATAAAATTCTATAAGAAGATAATCACTTCTTCGTGGGATCGATCCTATCGCTATGATATAATTTCCATTGTGTGCTTGCAATAGGTTAAAACTTGATTTTAATTTAAATATATACATACTATAAGTCGGTCGGTAACATTTTACTAAAATGCTCTAATAATTAAACCGTTTAACAATTTAACTAAGGCCTCGTTCAGGTCTTTCCTTATTTTTCTCAGAAAAGCTTAGACTCCTGAAAACTCAGATTCCTGCTGATTCTTGGCAGACTCAGATTCCTGACTTTTCCTAGATGTGTTCTTAAGTTACTCTGATTCCTAGTTTTTCTCTGAATAACTCAGAATTTTATCGTTCTTAAGTTCATATCAGACAAGCTCAAAATTGGTTTAATGGATGATTGTACTACGACCATATAAATGTTATTCAATCATCGGATTATGTGTCGTAATCAGATTTAATTGAAATTTTACGGGCTGTTAATTCATGCGAGTTTGAACATAATTGACTGATTATTTTTTCAAATAAGATTTCATGAAAGGTAATTACCAAAACATCACATACACATAGTAAATTTAATACAAAATTGACGAATTTAATAATTTTGATGGTTTTTCTAGAATGGTGGAGTTAAAAAATCATACACTGCCTTAAATTAGACGATCAAATTCATTTTTCTGCCCCATCTTCCATACAATAGATCTTGAGATTGTGGTCACCTATCAAGTGAGCATGATCATGGGCATACCATGAGAAGTGTCACTTTGAGGGATGTGTGCTATGTGGAATTAAGATCTTACCATTTGATAGGTGTGCCATGATCTCAAGATCTATCGGCCTGGGACATAGTTGATATGCCTTACTTCGATTATCAACAATTATATAAGTATTAAAAAAAATTAATAATCTACACAAGTTTGGAAGTATTGTAGTGGTTGAGTGATTGTTTATGAGGCAAATTCAAATTTGGTTAAAATTTTATAGGTTATTCATCCATGTTAGGTTCAACATATTAGGCGATATGCCTTCTTTCACAATACTACTTCTAGAAAGATAATAACTAAAAGTCATATCCATATATATAAAAATATTAAACTCATGAAGATGGACATGGTGGAGTATAGTAAAAGAAATTTTAATATTTTTTATTTCTTATTTTGTCTTAATATTTTTCATTAAAAATAACACATATAAGACATAAAAACCAACAAAAATATAGCTATAAGAAGCCCGAAAAACAAAGGTATAACAAGCCCGAAATCGCAATTTAAAGTTTTGAAGACCAAAGGATTTGTATTTATTATATTATTATTATTTCGTTTTCCAGGCCCCGTATAAAAATATAAAAAAAAGTTTACCCAGGCCCTAATCTATAGACCAAGATAGAACAAGTCAGAAAATCAGCCCAATTTGACCTATGAACATGACTTGAGCCAGTCCGATCCATGACCCATGCAAACTCATAAAAGCATTAATATAAAAATTGGTACCAATAAACAGGTCTGAATCAGCTCATGACCTGACCCAATCTGATTCATGACCATGCAGACCCACAAAAGTACTAAATAAAAATTGGTTGTAGAGAAGGATTGATCACTTGACTTATTGAAAATATCTCAAACAACTCACCGATTGAACCAACATTAAGTTTCCCTTCACAAATGCATTATTTATTTCCCTTTATATTTTAGGAAAATTTATATTTTCAGCCCTACAAGTTTGCATATTTACAAAAAACGGCCCTATAGTTTGCAACTATGCAGAATAGGCCAGCTCCAAGCCAAGCCGTTTCCACTTCAGTATCCACCTATTTTTTTATTATATATATGTTTATTTTTCATTTTTTTTATTGTCTATTTTTTCAATTCCGACTACAGTAGCGCTCGCTCTCTTATAATTACGAGTCGTGGTATCCAGTATTTTAAGATAGTAGGCGCTATTTTACGATAGCGGACAATGTTTTATGATAGCAATCGCTAACATATGATAGATTTTAGGGTACGAAGAAAAAAAAGAGATTATTGTGTTTATTAATTAGTAATCTGTCAAAAATATAAGAACGTAAGACATAAGTACATAAAAAAAAAAAATCAAAAAAATCTGTTAACATATTGTTATCTAAAGATAGAGACTGTCATATTAAGATAGATAGCGATCGCTATCTTAAAATTGTGGTTTTGGATAAAAAAAAAAATAGAGTTTATTGTGTTATCCAATATAAATTTTATTAGTTAGTGATCTGCAAAATATATTAGAACGGAAGACATAAATAATAATAAAAAAAAAAATTCAAAAAACCCGCTAACATACCGTTATTTTAAGATAGCGATCGCTAAGATACTGCTATCTTAAGATAGCAACCGTCATTTTAAGATAGCGACCGTTATCTTAAGATGGCGGTCGCTATTTTTTTTAAGATAGCGGTATGTTAGCGGCCGCTAACATACCGCAGCGGGCGCTATTAATTTTTTTTTTTTTTTTTTTTTTAAATAGCGGTCTGTTAGCGATTGCTATCTTTAAAAAAAGGAAAAAAAAATTTTATTTTTATTTTTATTTATTTAATTGTTTTTAGATAGCGGTATATTTTTATTTTTTTTATTTTTATTTTTATTTTTTAAGGTAGTGGTATGTTAGCGGCTGCTATCTTAACATACTGCAGTGGCTGCTATCTTTAAAAAAAGAATTTTTTATTTTATTTTATTTTTATTTATTTAGATAGCGGTATGTTTTTATTTTTATTTTTATTTATTTATTTATTTATTTTTTAAGATAGCGGTATGTTAGTGGCCGCTATCTTAAAAAAAATAAAATTATTTATTTATTTGTTTTATTTTATTTTTAAATAGCGATATATTAGTGGTATGTTAGTAGTCACTATCTTAGGATAGTGGTATGTTAGCGGGTTTTTTTTTTTTTTTATTCTTTTAAGATAGTAGTATGTTAACGGTCGCTATCTTAAGATTGCGGTATGTTAGCGGGTTTTTTTTTTACAGTAATTTCATATCATGTACATTATTAAAATAGATTATCATCTAATGTCGTCTTTAGATAGCAACCGCCAACTTAAATAGCTGTATGTTAGCATTTTTTTTTTACAGTGATTTCATTTCATGTACACAATTAAAATAAATTATCATCTAATGTCGTCTTTCTTTAGATTGCGACCGCCAACTTAAAAAAAGGAACAACAAAAAAATAATAAAAAATAAACATATATATATATATGTAATAACCCAAAAAAATCACACTAAACTATGACCTCGGGATCCGTGCCCGATCGGTCATAGGTTTGACCAAATGGAAGTCCAACAGTTAGTATGTAGTGTGATGAACGGATGAGATGTGATAAATAGAATGCCTATGTGGTGTGTGTTGTGAAGGTATAGTCGCATACACCTACCGCGGTGTATGTGCTCAACACACAAGTGAGGAAGAGGATAAAAAGAGTTAATAACCCTAAGATCAAGAGTTTTGAGTTGTTGAGAGAGGAGTAAAGAAGAGAGAGAGAGGAGTAAAGAGGGTGATCAAGTAAGAGTTATTGTGAGTGATTGGAAGGAGGATTCAAGCATTAAAGAGGCTGATTCAACGCAAGGAATCCGTTAGAAACCAAAGCTGGAACCCTAGCCTTCCAACTCTAGATTTGAAATCAACTTGAGATCTATTCAAGGTAAAATTTTTATAAATAAGATGCATAGATTATAGGGGTTAAGTTGCAGTTAAATGTGGGTTAAATCATAGGATAATGGCTTAGAAAAATAGAAGAAAAAGTATGGAAAAAGATTGGGAAGAACAGCTCGAAGTTAATTCGACAATTTCGATTAATCGAAATTGGGTTTCGATTAATCGAAATTGGCCAGGGAGTTGAAAGGTCAGAGGACCCCGATTTCGATTAATCGAATTTGATTTCGATTAATCGACTTTGGATTTCGATTAATCGATTTGGGGATCGATTAATCGACTGAGAACCTCCAGTGGACCCCAGGGGTTGGAGGAAATGACTTAATGAAAAATCGACTAATCGAAATGGGATTTCGATTAATCGATTTTAGTTTTCGATTAATCGATTTGGAATCGATTAATCAACTTGTGAAACTTCATCGCTCGAATCGAGAGTGGACTTTGCGAAAGAAGGATTTGATTAATCGAAATTGGATTCGATTAATCGAATGAAAACTCATTGTTAACAAAGGAATTTGCTGCGAAGAAGAATTTCGATTAATCGAAATTGGATTCGATTAATCGAATGAAAACTCGACTGTTCGAACTGAGAATGGACTTTGCGAAAAGGAGAATTTCGATTAATCGAAATTGCTTCGATTAATCGATATTGACCTTCGATTAATCGATTTTGGAATTCGATTAATCGACTGAGATAAACTATGTTGACTTTTGGGGTTTGACTTTAAGATTCTTGGGGGATCTTATACCTTCTTTATTGCATCCTTTGTGATGTGTTTCACCTGTATGTGGTACCATAGGTGGTACGTGTGGACTAGTGCACAAGGAGCCACGTGGGACCTTGATGCAATGATCGAATGAAGACTTGAGGTAGGGAACACCTTGAACATGTACTTTATTTTACAAGAGCATGTATGTAGTGATATAGATTTCCATTCAAATATTTTACTGCTTAAAGAATTGTGAAAAGTGTGTGTGTGTGATATTCATAAGAGTAAACTAACGAGCCATCCCCAGGGGATGAAGAAGTAAAGAGATAAGAGCATCAGGTGTGATGCAAGTAAATGGATACATCCCAGGGATGTATCCAAGGATTGAATCATGTTTGATAGGGCCTAACTGATATAAAATAGCACACTTACACGGTGAATAACTATATGTAAGGCACCGATATTTTTGTTATTTGAGGTTTGATAGGTTACCCCACCGACGTGGCGGGATATCCACGACTGACACGGCAGGATATCCGTGACCGATACGGCGGCGAAACCGTAGGCCAGTGCGGAGGCTTATCCGTACATAATAAGCACACCCCAGGGGTGTTGATTGAGACAAGTGAAACCCCGCCACCAATCCCCAGGGGAAAGAGGCTTGGGTACTATATGGTATTCCCAGGGAATACATTAAAACTGTCTATATAGATGACGATGAAGGGTATCTCATCGGGGCTCGATGCTATATTGCTCGGGGATTACTTAAGTTGAAAGTTTAAGTTTTGCTTTAGGCCTTCTCAGCATCATTCATGAGTAAATGAAAATATAAGTAATCAACAGTAAAACGAAATGCTTTTAATCTGTTTTACTAATAACTGCATAGACACATCATGCATAGCATATCATGGAATACATGTGAGTCATAATTTATATGTTCAAACCGTGTTTGTTCCTTATTGAGCTAGGATGTAGCTCACCCTATAGACTATACGTCGCAGGTTCACTACTAGCATTTGCGGCTTGAGGAGAACGCCGATAGTTGGAGCCACCTCCAGAGGACTTCTTCTAGAGGACTCCGTTGTGCCACTTTGAGGGGTTTTGGAGAGAGTTTTTGTACGGCTTGGTATGTCAAGCCTTGATTCTGTTTAAACCATGTATATATATATAGATGAGATTGTTCTTTTGGGGCGAACCATCCGTGATGATTGCTTTCATCGATGGTTCGGAGCGGTTCTCCATTCATGCAGAGGCACGAGGGTAGAACTGTCTTTCGGGAAGTTAATTAAAATAGATTTAAATTCCGCAATTTCATTTATAGTATTTTGGATGCTTGATATACCAGTGTTCCGTGCTTAGCTAAGGGGCACGGTCAAAGAGGATCGTGCTGATGGCACGGGTTTCGGGGTGCCGAAATCCGGGCTGTCACAATATATATATATAGGTTCATACAGTTTCAAATTATAGGGCCGTTTATGCAAATAAGCAAACTTGTAGGGTCGAAAATATAAAATTTTCTTTATTTTAAATATCTTTATTTATTTATTTATTTATTTTAACGTTTTCTTGGAGAAACACTGAATTTAGGTCCTTCTCATTCATCGCTCACCCTCTCTTCCTCAAACCCTTTTTTGTAGAACTCTACATCCATTTCACACCAAAACTAATAAAGTTAAAAACAAGAGAGAGAGAGAGAGAAAAAAAAAACAAAGTAAACCCTAAACCCCTAAAACCCTAAAGTTCATCTCCCTTAACATCTCCAACGATGATCTAGACACAAGATCGGCGGGTCTTGGCCATTGATTTCAAATATTTGAGGTCAAATATGAGATTTACCCACTTTTTAATCTCAATTTCTTGATTCATTTGTTTGAACTTTCAAATCTAGGATTTCAACGGTTCTTCTTGAGTTGGATTTTTATTATTTTATTGGAATAGAGAAAAGCCAGATGCAAGGTTCTTTTTGGGTTCGATTTTTATTGGATTAGAGAAAAATCAGATGCAAGCTTTATAAAGGAAGAGAGTAGCTATGCGAGGTTGGAAACTAGCCGTTGGAGTTGGGTGTAGTTGTAATCCAGTGTATAAGGAATGGTGGAGTATAGTTAGCAACAACAATCCGGAGCTCAAATTCTGAGCTTTTCCGACCAAAAAACTCTTACGCACGCCTGTCATTGTCACTCGGATTTACTCAGAAAGTGCGTGCCCCAATGCATACTCGCGAACAGGGGATTTACGTAGAAACTATCAGAATCGACTCACTTTCTGAGTTCGAACTCAGAATCTGAGCTTTTCTAGGCTCTCGAACGATGCCTAAGAGTACCTTTAAATCCACCCACCAAATCTTTGAATTCACCCACGCTAAAACACATTGAATCAAACGATGGATCTCGTTTATCCTCCCAATCTTTCACATGATGGATATTGAGATCATGGGTGTACTACCACATGGTCAATGTTTTATTTCACGTGACACACATCACCAAAAAGTGACCTTAACATCAACTGCAAGCTCAAAATTGATTTTAATGACACTTTTTTGAGATGTGTGCCACGTGAAATAAAACATTGTCTTCAAAAAATAAAACATTCTTTTTTGAGATGGATGCCACGTGGAGCACAAATGCGTTGTTTAGATCAATTTTTTTAAAAATATTTTCAAAAACATAATTTTAAAGCACTAATCAAATTTGGACTAATTTTAACTATCCAAATTTTATTACTAAAGAAATACATTTTTAAAATGAGTTTCCAATTTGTTTATTTCTCAAAAATGATCTAAGCAATGCACTTGTGCTCAATGTAATATAAAATAATGTTATGAGTGTCACAAGGAGCTTCATGTAGGATTTTGGAGGACGCTCACCGTCCTCTATTAGAGGACGGAACCCTTTTCATATATATATATATATATATATAATCATGTGGGTCGAGCGAAGCCAGGCCCTACGTCTGATTTTCTTGACAGCTAATACATATATACCCAATCTGATCTATCCTGGGCCACTACATGTTTAGCCTGATCCAGGTAGCAGGTAGGCTTTTATAAAAAGAGCCCTAAAAATCAGTATCGAGTCCAGCTAGCGTTGTGGGCCAGCCTAGCCCATTGAGAACCCTAGCCATAGCTCATCTAAAGAATAAAAGGATGCCGGACTCAGTCCAGCATCCCCACGGTGGCCTAATTTCTTTATTTCAATTTAGTGGCTCATTACCCTCATTGCTCATGTGGCACAAATCCTTTTCAGGGTTGATGCAAAAAAAAAAAAAAAAAAAAAAAAAAACTATCGATCTAATGGTGAGAAATTGAATGATAAACTGATGAAATATATCGTATTTCATGTTTTTTAGACCATTGACTATCATAAGATTGACAGTGGTCAGTGCTTTTTAAATTTTATTTTATAGACGATTGTGTCCGAGTCAAAAGCATTTGAAGTTACCTTTCGGTGGTACATATGCTTATCTAGCTTGTATTTGAATTTTTTTATTTTCTTTTTTCAATTCCATGAGATCCCAAAACCGAGGTCTTTCAAAATTATTATCAACAAGGTGAGGAAGTTCATTTCCTAATTTGTTTTTGAGAATAATGGGTTATGAAATTTTATAGGTAAAGACTACGGAAAGCACCATTTTCAATCACCCAAGTTCTCAAAGTCAGTAACCCATATCAAGAGTTATTGCAAGCCAAAAATTACCTTTAGAAATTTCAAGCGTTCAATCTATGCACTCTAACATAGATGATTGTGCACATTTTTAGGGAGCCATTACTTTTTTGGAATGTAAATGATTTCCATCATCTGATTCAATGTAATCAAATGTCATCTAAGATTAATTATATGTTGGATTTACATGATAGCCATTCACTTTAGATGGCCTTTGACTGCTTTGAATCGTATCATGGTGATTTTTTTGTCTCAATCTTTTACAACAAATATTTTTAGATCATGACGTACTTATCGAACTATATATATATATATATATATATATATATATATATATATATATATATTAATTTCACATGACACATCCGAAAAATTTACCCGAGTATCAAGTAACCTAGCACTCGTGCCGCTTACGCAATATAATTACTTTGGGTCATAGCTTTTGCCTCCCTTTAAGAAAATCTTGGCTCAGTTGTTGTGTAAATAGGTCAAGCTCCGGATGAGTTTAGGGCTTGAACCTGGCATGTTAACGAGTTCCCTGACTTGCACATGACCCATTCTGTTAACCTAACCCAACCAGTTACAATACCCTGACCAATGCCCAACCTACTAGTTGAAGATGTCCAAACTCGACCTATATCTAACCTGAATCTGACCAAGACCTACGTAGTTACATTTTTTGAGGTTTGACCCGACTAGTTAAACCACTTTTAGACCCAAATTGTAGCAGATGAAGTATGCAAAACCTGTCTAAGTCAACCAGACTCGTTCGCACCCTAGCTGCTAGTGATGAGCTCCAAGTTAATTAAACCACTTGGATTCATCAAAGGTGTGCATCACGTGTTGCAACTTTGGGCTGTGATGCCACTATTTGGGCAGCTGTGTGCAACTTGAATGGAGTCGGGGACATATATCTATTAAAGGCGATCAAACCAGCAAAGTTGACAGTACATAACATGTATAATAATTAAGATAAAGCCGGCGAGTGGAGTTGGCCTCCTGTTTGTGTCATGGACCATGGTCTCTATCCAATGGCCTAACCGTACGATCAATCATTTACTTCTTAGGTGGTCCAATTAATAGCCCCCCCTATAGATTGCACCAATTTCACCAATTTTTCTGTTTTATACATTAATTGAGCCGTACTGGCTAGCTTTCGAATGTGTACGACATTTTCAATTGTCAAGAGCCCTAACAAATGGGAATCTCAATATTAGATAACCAGCCTCCGTTAGGTAGGTAGGCGCTTGTAATCTTTGCTATTATGTCTATGAGGACCAAGGATTCAAGACAGATGTATATCGGCCTGTTTGGGTCCCACATTGATACGTATCGGATACGTATCAGCCTATATTAGAGAAGTTTTTAAAATTTTAAAATAATTAAAATTTGTTCAAATAGAATTTTTGGTATTTTATGTGGTTTATAGTGAATACATATGAGTTGATATGACCGAATATGGACGGACATGACCCAATGTGGCCCCCCATTAGGCATTTGACCTAATTATAAATCCGTGGTCATAGTTGGATGGTACATATTGGCTAATATGCATATTGGATATTATTGATATTTAAAATCAGCACTAAGGAGCATGGTTTGAAATCTCACTTGAGAATGGATGTCGCAGGCGAGATGTCTCGCATCTCACTCCTCAATGAGACAAGATTAGAGTGTGATTCATTTCGAGAAGAAACATAAAAAATATTAATTTTATATTTTAGTTTATATAGGGTCTAGACTTGTACACTATTAAAACTGTACTACTTATTTTATTTATATACGTGACACTATTTTATCTTTCCATATCTTATCTATGTGATGATCTGATGAATGACTATATATTATGGTGTGCCCAAATCTGTGCACACTAGTAACGCTATTTTTCTAAATTTTTAAAGACTAATGTTAAAAATCCTTAATCGGACATTATACGATTGATTAATAGGTGTGATTCTTTTATTAAAATGTGTTCCAATTTCTAATACAAAAAAACAGATTATTAGCGGTAGTTTTTTGGAGCAAAAAACTGCCACTATTCACAAAAAACTATTAAAGACTATTAGCAACAAGTTTTTGTTAATAGCGACAGTTTTTGACTGCCGCTAATACTCTTATTTTTTGTAGTGCACGAACAACTGTTTGGACTATTTGGATTAATCTCAAATATTTGCAACATGACATAACAGTGAAATATTCTTTGTTAGTATAAGATCAAACGCCTATTTTAATGGTATAAGATCATTCAAAAAGTTATTTTTGTTTCACACCATCTCGTCGAGATGTCTCAGTCTCAGGCATGGTTTTAAATCTCGTCTGAGACGAGAACTCTCAGGCCTCAACGAGACGAGATCTTGTTGTGATTCGTTCCAAGGTGCAACATCAAAAATTCTAATTTTGTATTGGAATTTATTTAAGGTGTTAGGCTTGTACAGTATGAAAAGTATACTACTCATTCTTTTTGTACACACAACACTACTTTATATTATTATACTCTATCTATGTGATGATATTGTGAATAGCTATTACGGTGTGTCCAAATCTATGCACCTCAATATAACTATTATTTTTATATTTAGAGACTAGAATTGAAGATCTTTGATGGGACGGTATACAATTGATTTATAGCTGTAATTTTTTAACTAAGATGTGTTTTAATTATGAACAACCACTTGGGCTGTTTACATTAATCTCAAATATTTTTTATAGGGCAAACATGTACTTTAATGGTGTAAGATCATTCAAAATGTTATTTTTATTTCACACCATCTCGCGGAGACGTCTCGCTAACTGGGCAGTCTTAAACTTTAACTTATAAGACGGCTCCTATTTTATTAATTACTAATTTTGATTGTTGTGTGGGTGTGGTTGATTGTTATACTTTATTCTTAACCAAGGAAAAGAAAATTTGCAACGTGCGCACAATGCTTAGATTAGTTGACGATACTAATATTCGTGCGCACCGTTAATCTCACCGAATTAGTGTACCAACTACGATACTACCAAAATATCGTCTTCGTAACGGAGTCCATCGAAATCTATGAGAGAAAATGATTTGAAAACCAAAATGAAAAGCAAAAATCAGAAGGAAAACGAGTAGTCTTACCGTACATTGTTACAACTCCTACTCGTGTTTTTCCGTATATTGTTACACGAGAATACCAATATCTCACAACTGATGGGTGTCAGATGCGTCGCTGGAAACTATTTCTCTAGTTAAACTGTAGAACTGAATCTCAACTAAACGATAAGTAAATCTGCCGGAGATACTTATGTTGTCAGATCCCGGCGAAAGGAAATTTCCCCTTTAGCCAGATTACAAATTGGTTGAGAATGAGCCTCCTTTCTGACTCTAATATCGATGTAACTATATAAACTAATACAAGGTTATAAACTACTTAGACATTATAAGATATTTTACTGAATTGACGGAAATGCCCTTGTATATTTTCTTTTGATGAAAAAGTCTTTCTATATGGAGGACATTGTGTTGTTTGGTGGACTTTCCATGATCTTGAGACTTAATTTATATGATATGTAAAAAGGTTGACAACAAGGTTCAAAAATTTGGATTTTGTTTCTATTTTGGGATGGACCGAAACCAAAATTTTGGCCGAAAACTACAGCTGGAACTAAAATGACCCGAAAATATAGGTTTTCATTTCGGTCTTGGTGGGGACCGAAACCGAAACATTTCAGCCAAAATTTCCAAAATTTTGAACCATGGCGGAGAAGCATGTATTTTGTTTTTCTAATAGAGTAAAACTCTAAGGAATTCGTTTCGTACTACTATTTAGTCGTGTTTGGCAACCCTTTTCGAAAAGAGTTAGGCTGCGTATGATATAACTCTTTGCCAGCCCTTGCCACAACAGAGTTCACCTGCTGTAGTTGGTTCTCATTCTCTTTTCTAACTCTTTGCAAAAAAATATTTGCCTACACTAAGAGCAACCTCCCTACTCACTACTAACTCCCTACCAAAGCAAATATAATTTTCTTTGGCAATGAGTAGAGAGGACGGTAGAACTGCTGAATAAGTAAATCTTGCTATGTAAGGAGTTATTAAGGAGAAGGGGCACCTGCTAAATCAGGTAGCACGATATTAGCAAAAAGGATGGGAACCTGTTAAAGCAGGTGAACTCTGTTATGACAAAGACTAGCAGAGAGCTATGCCATACGTAGCCTTAGTCTCCAATGAGTGCCCACCTATCATGAGTGGACACGACAATCCACACGTCTATGTGACTATATGACATGCACAGACTTACAATACACGGAAGTCTACTTACAATACACGGAAGTCTATGCACATCATGCAGTCACATAGATGTGTAGACTATTTTAATGCATATGATGGGTGAACACCCATTGTAGACTAACTCTTTCAAGAAAGTACTTTTCAAGAATATCATTATTCCAATAAAATCATAATAAGAAAATTGGTTTCTAATCAAAGACGGAATATATGAGGTGCAAATTCAGTGAGCATGATAGCTTGAAGGAGAATTTAATTAAAATAAAAAATTATTTAGTATCGCATTCCCATAGATCATCTTGCTATATATGTTCCACTTCACAATCAGATGGTGGATTTGAAGAGCACATCTCAAATAGGATTAATGCATATTGGATGAAATGGAGGCAATCAAGTGAAGTATTGTGCATTCCAAGTGTTCCACTTAGATTGTAGGATTTCTTTTATAAGACCACATACTATATTATATAGTGCAAAATGTTAGCTACGTTGAGATAAAATATATACGGCTGAGATGCATACGTTGAGATGGATGGGTAGAGTAACAAAAAAGGATAATATCGAAAATGAAAATATAAGAGGAAATTTGAGAGTGATACCTATACAAAAGGAATAATGGCCTGACTGACATTTAGACACCAAAATGGTGTTTAAATGATCTTACACCATTAAAAGTAGATTTTAATCTCACATCATTGAAGTGTGATTTACCGTTATACCATGTGGCACAAATCTGTGATCAATCTATCAATGAAACATGTTTCAGCTAAAGAAATATGCCTATAAGTAGATGCGAATCATCCAATTGATAAACTTTAATATTAGACATTGAAACTAAAAACAACAGTCAATATTATAGTACACGGATCCGCTACAAAATTTCGGACTATCAGCGGCAATCTTTTAGTGGCAAAGTCACTTAACCCATCGAGGAAGGGACACATTTTTTGCATGCACATATATTGGATTTGACGCTAGCAATTAACTTAAAAACTTTTAAGCTTTTTCTTTTCTTTACTTTTGTTTTCCTATTAAAAAAGAGAGTAGCTTTTTCTCATAACGTTTCGTCTTCTACACATAAACCATTCCAAAATGAGAATAGCTTCCATTGCTCTCCATCGTCTTCTACAAATAAACCCAATCACTCTCCATCACCTCTACTCCATCTTAGATTTTCCAGATCAGTTGGCGAAGAAGTTGGGGATATCAAATCCAAATGTTCATATGATGGGTAGGAGTTGGATCCAGAAATATAGGTATACCTTTATTTCTACGTTTTCAATCATATCAATTTAATTTTTGATGCTATGCTTTGGTTGATAAGCAAACATTTTTTTTTTGTATCTATAAAATAGGAATTCTCCAGAGTATACTGAAGGTGTAGAAGAGTTCATTGAGCTAGCCGAAGCCTGTGGAGCAACTTCTAATGGGATGTTGAAATGTGTCTATGCATTAAATGCGATAATGTTCTAGTTCAAGATTCAAAAGCAACATATGAGCATATGGTATGCGATGGGATTGATCAAACTTATAATGTATGGTATTTTTATCGGGAGGAAATACCCCATTCAAGTTCTACAAGTGATTATGCAATATTCAATGAAGTTGATCACTATGATATGGTTGAGGACATGAGAGGTATGATGAATGATGCATTTGGATTATTAAGGAACCAAGAAGGACTTTCAAATGGTGTGACACAAGGGCGAATGATCTACCCAACTCCAATGCTACTATATTTTGCAAATTAGCACATGATGCAGAACAAGATTTATATCCAAGGTGAAAATTACACACAAGGTTATCATTCATTATTTGGCTATGCATATTAAATGTCTCGGTGGATGGAGCAACAAGTAATTCACTATATTGCTTGACTTGTTAACAGAGATGCTTCCTGAGGGTTCGACGTTGTCAGGTAGTTTTACTCTAACCAAGAAGACAATTTCTGATTTGGGACTAAACTAAAATAAAATCGACGCTTGCCCCAACGATTACATGTTATATTAGAAAGACTCTGTCAACAAGCAATCTTGTGACATTCTACCTCAAGATGGAAGGCTCCAGAGGATAATTCAGAACGTGATAAAAAAAAGAGTCCTGCCAAGATTCTACGACACTTTCCCTTAAAACCACGACTACAAAGATTATATATGCCGTCAAAAATTGTATCTAACATGAAATGACATGATGAGGGTCACACAAAAGATAGAATTTTGAGGCATCCTGCAGATTCTCCTGCCTAAAAATATTTTTATACCATTAATCAACCCTTTGCATCAGAGCCTTGAAATGTCAGACTTGGGCTAGCCAGTGATGGCTTCAACCTATTTAGGACAATGAGTATTGCACATAGTACATAGCTTGTGGTACTAATTCCATACAATTTGTCACCATGGTTGTGCATAAAGCAACCAAACATGATACTATCTTTACTTATATCAAGACCTGTTGGCCCTGGAAATGACATTGATTTTTATTTAAGGACTCTAATAGAAGAATTGAAAGAATTATGGGAATTTGGGGTGGAGCCATATGATGCATCGAGGAACGAGATTTTTCAACTGCACGCAACCTTGTTATGGACCATTAATGAGTTCCTAGGCTATGCTATGCTATTAGGTTGGAGCACGAAAGGGAAGTTGGCATGTCCTTTATGCCACAAGGACACATGTAGCCATTACCTAGTACATATTAGGAAACATTATAACATGGGTCATCGTCAGTTCTTACCTTCACATCATTGCTTTCGAAAATAGAAAATTATTTCGATGGTACTATAGAGGTCAGGCCATCTCCTATTCCATTATCTGGGTTGAATATGTTAAATCAATTAAAAAATAATACGCACATATTTGAAAAGTAGCCTTTGAGGAAAAGATCAAGAACGACAAAAGATAATATCATGTCATATAATTGAAAGAAGAAAAATATATTCTTCGAGTTATCATATTGGAAACACAATATACTTAGACATAATCTGGATGTGATGCACATTTAGAAGAATGTATGTGATAATTTGTTGGGGACTTTGTTAAATGTTGAATGTTGAAAGCGTGTCAAGACTTGGCTCACATGAGTATTAGGAAAGATCATCATCCACAATTGCTACCTCCCAAAAAAGTTTATCTTCCACATGCATGCTACTGCATGGGCAAAAGTGAGAAATAGATGTTTTGCATTGTGTTGAAAAGTTTAAAGATTTCAGATGGTTACTCCTCTAATATCACAAGACGCGTTAATATGCGTGAGCATAAGATATCTGAACTTAAAAGTCACGATTCCCATGTCATCTTGCAACAGTTTTTGTCTCTAGCTATTTGAAAGACTTTGCCCAAACACGTAACTTCTATATTGATAAAGTTGAGCAATTTCTTTCGTGAATTGTGCTCCAAAGCTTGCCAAAATGAGGATTTGATACTCCTTGAGGAGTGCATTATAATTACGCTTTGTCACTTAGAATGCATTTTCCCAACATCTTTTTTGGATGTTAAGGAGCACTTACCCATCCATTTGACATCGAGAGCACTGTTGGGTGGACTAGTCCATTATTGATGGATGTATTCGATTAAGAAGTGTCAAATGAACCATATGTATTGGCATCTCAAGCCAACTAGGCTTTCTACGTGCCAGATCTTGTTGAACCAAATTGGCATGTTGCCATGAAGAATAAACCCAAGGACGTGCTTGATATGGGTGCGGTGTATGACTCATTATTGGATAGCATGCCATATGGGAATTAACATTTAATTTGTGACTCTGATATATGTGAGAATGATTTTGTTAATTGAATAAGAGAAGATTTGGTTGGTGCAACTGTTGAGGCACCTCCCTGATGAGTAGTGAAATATGATGATATTTCACCCCTAAATACCTACATTTAGCTATCCGATGAAGGCTATCTGATAAGAATTATTCGATTTGAAGTGTTTCAGGTAAATAGAAGCCAAGTGCAGAAAACAGCCAAAGAATTCTGAAAATAATGTCAAAACACTGCAACTTTGGGTCATCGAGAACTTAGTGCGACTTGTAGCTCAATTTGGATATTCAAGCCGGACGAATTATGAAATTTTCAAAACACAAAAGTTGTAGATATTTCTGTCAACTTTCCAACGGCGTAAGAATCGCCTCAATCTGAGTTCGAAACAGAAAGTTATGGCCAAAATACTGAAGTAGTGTCTGATGCAAAGTTCGACGGGAATTCACGAAAATCTGGGAGGTCGATGCATCGACCCTATTGGGTCGATTAATCGACTCTAAATTTTCGAGTTGGAACACCTCTGCGGCTGGGAAACTTCGGCTCTATTTAAAGCAGATCAAACACTTCGGGAAAAAAAAAAATTAGAGATAGAAATTAGAGATAGATAATTAGAGATAGGAATTAGAGATAGGAATTAGAAAAAAGAATTAGAGATAGATAATTAGAGAGTTAGTTTTGGTTTTTCTTTTTTTAGAGTTTTTGGAGAGAATTTTTTAGAGGATTATTATTTATTATTATTATTTTTGGTTTTAGACTCCTCTTGGCATCTTTTCAAGAGTTCTTCTTTCTTCTTCTTCTTCTAGGGTTCCATCTGGATAGATTGTACCTAGGATTTGCATTATTTTTCTTTTACGTTCATGAAAGCATTGTATTTAGGAAAAGGCATTGTAAACAAAGATCTTTGGAAGAAATAAAAAGAGGAATGACTTTGAATGAACAAGGAGATCATACACCAAAGATGAGCGGCTAAATCAGTTGATCGGGGAAGATGCGATCCCCAGATAAGTACCCTTATTTATGATTAATATCATAGTTAATTTATTGTCATCATGGAATCGTTTTGCTAAAAGTTTGTGTTATTGAAAATATATTGAATGCTTGTTATGATCGTTGATGGCGCGTATCAACGGCTATAATCGCTAGATCTGGACACTGCGGGTGATCTAGTGCTGCGGGCGATTATGTTTCTTGTTGTGATCTAAACATCATGAGATCGCTATGCTTCTTACATGCAGCTCATTACGACCCAATGATAGGCTGAGTCATTGTTTTTAGATAGGGTATGCCGGATGGATGATCATATTTTATTTCGAATCATTTTTTTTATAGATGAATGATGGTGTGAATGATGCTTTAATAAAATTGTGGGTTTTAATGGTAGAAAAGGGGTACAAATCTGGGGTAACATATTCCTTGATCTCATTTAATTATTATTTTAGATTCATCAGTAATTAGTTGTTTAGATTAATTTATTTTTCTGCATTTAGGAAAAGTGTGATAAATTTTGGTAAAATTGAATCTGCCCTTTGGTACTTCCTTAGGGACGTTTTTAAATCTCTGAAAGAATTAATTAAAATTCAAGATTTCCCTGTGGGTTCGACACCTTTGTTCTTGCCATACTGCAATAGATCTTGTGCACTTGCAAGGGTTACACTTTAAAATCGATCACTCCCCAGACTCTTAATGTGCAACACGATCCTTTAGAAAATTCAATTGACAGCAAAGACGAATCAGATTTTGATGCTCAAACGAATGAAAGTTTGTAATTGTTCAAAATAGTTGACTTGCAAAGTATAATTGTATTTTGTGTAAGTAAAATTTGAGTGTAGTTATACTCTAATGGTTAACGATATCAAACTGTTAAGATGATAATAGATATAGTAGTTTGCAATTGGCTATTATATGCTTAACCCATATTAGAAATTAATTGCTTATATATATAGGTGATAGATTTTTGAAACAGTTGCTCTCCTTTATCATTCGGTCAGTAATGTTGAATCTGAATACACTAGACTGCTAATATTGTTATTATTTTTCTGTGCTCTGCTTCATTAAGTGTTGTCGTTCTGCTGCTGTACCATACATATGATCTATGGCTGTCCTTTCATCTCCATTGTTACCACTGATCTATGGTTGTCCTTTCTGTGATCTCCTTTATTATAGTGTTTGAGGGTTGTTTCCATAGTTTGTTTATGTTTGCTTTTCTTTACTAGTTGATCAATGTAATTGGGTAATATATCCCCATTAAATATGATATTAGATTTTTTTTGTGCGGATGAGCCATAGTCAAGAAGCATCCACTGAAAAAGCAAATGCTCTCCAGTGAAAAGGAAGGGAAGAGGTCCAACAAGGTGTCTTTAAACGATGGGCCTAGGAAAGCGAGAGAAATTTAAGGTTGGGGTTAATAGTCATGGCCAAGTAGTCGGGAGACACGTGATTAAATTAATAAATTACTATAGCTTAATGGCAAGAGATGGGCGGAAATTAGCCCCCGATTCCCCATCTTGGGATAAAATTAAGGAAGAAGGAAAGG
The DNA here is from genome assembly GCA_021018995.1 of Chloranthus sessilifolius. NCBI lineage: Eukaryota > Viridiplantae > Streptophyta > Magnoliopsida > Chloranthales > Chloranthaceae > Chloranthus > Chloranthus sessilifolius. Next base: position 48,488,022 of record CM037584.1, on the reverse strand, counting down.
AACGCACGTGGAATCAGATTTTGATAATTAATTTATTTTTTGTAATAATTTTCTAAGTTCTTGATGTTAACAAAGTAATATATATGTTTGTATATTGATTGTGATATAGGAGAAGTTTAATATTGATGATAGATTGCAGTATTTTGTAATAAAATCCATGGGCAAAAAGTGGAGGGATTTCAAGTGTGAGTTAAAGAGAAAATATTACAACATATATCCAACTGATGAGAAACAACTTCAGGATAAATCGAAAGAAGTTATCAAGGACCAATGGGAGGTTCTGATCCCATTTTGGAATTCCAAAGAAGGAAAGGTATACTATTATCCGAAGAATTTCTTTAAAAATTATCAAACGACATATAAATATTGAATCAACAATTGATTAATGCATGTAGAAAAGAAGTGAATGAAATAAATTCAATCGTTCCAAACAAACGATACCTCATATAGTTGGATCTAAAAGTTTTGCTAGAATATATGAAGAGAAGGTATTCATTTCGATTTAATGTCTTTTTGGTTGGTGTTTATCTATGTCAATGTTTATAATTTGATTACGCCCTTAACTACTCCTCTTTTGAACGTTCTAGGAGCGAAATACAAACATCACCAACTCGAGCTACGCTATTTTTCAAGACTCACGTGCATAATGATGGCACGCTCGTAAATAATGAAGCGACAGAGAAGATGGTTAGTATTAATATACTAAATAATTCAATTAATGATTCATTGCAGCAGAATAATAAATGATAATGTACTTGATTGCAGCGTGAGTTGAAGGAATAATTTATGAAAGCTAGTTCGAATGGCTCACGAAACGATGTATTCTCAAAGGTGTTTGGAAAAGACGATCGCGGTTGTGTCCGTGCCCCCACAAGTTTGTGGGGATCATCTTCTAACTGCAATGGGCCCTCCTTTGAGAAACTTAATGCAATGAAAGAAAAATACAGATCATGGAAGAGAAAGATCAAGGAGAGAGAAGAAATGAAAAAAAAAAGATGCAACTCATGGATAAGAGAGAAAGAGAGAAAAAATGGTTTTTGATCTTATGATTATAGTCGAAACTCTACAGAGATAAGTATGTATAAATATTGAATATTTTGTAATTAGGTGTGTTGTAATTAGTCAAAAGTTGGTTCAAAGGACTCAAACTCATAAAACAATGTCCTAGATTCAATATATCTTTTTTTTGTTTGTTGCATAGGTGGTCAACAATATTACTCGAGCGCTAGAATCTACTGAAGGAACTTTTAGGTACTTCCCATTTGTAAAAAACTCAGAGGTACTTCCTATTTGTAAAATATATCAATGTTTTGTATATATCATAATCTAGACTGATATGGCCGTATTCTTATACAAAATTTCATTATTTAACAAATATTTTTAAAAATGTTCTTTTCTCTAATATCCTAACTATCTTCATAATTTGTGATGCAGTTTAATGTGGTGAAGAAATTAGCATGACAAAGGTTTTTGACATGGCGTCGGTGGATTGTTAAAAAATCAAGTCTTGTAGTCGCATTTATTTTTTGGTATCTATTTTAAGCGTAAGAGTAGGGCTTCAAATGTGGATTGTAGGCTAATTTTTAAATGATGTCGGTGTAGTTATTGATATCTTTGAATTGGATTGGTTAATGGTTGTTGAACTTCATTTGTATGTGGTGGGATAAATTATTTTATTATTATTTGATGACAGATTTGTGATAATTTATATGATTTATATTTTATTACTTGTTTCTTTTCGAATTAGTGTAAGTTTAAACATCAGGTAACATTATGGAATTTGTGGTTTTGTTGAATCACTGTGTGTATCTGTTAGGTGTGGCCATGATCCATAAAGATCCGTGGTATCAAAGATTGGGGTAAGGAACAATTTACAGGGTCTAATTCGAAGCACAAAAGAATATTTGCAATTAACAGTTACACACGTTGGGGCATGTGTACCAAGTACCTGGTGGGGCCAAAAAAATAAAAAAGTGGCATGCATACCAATTAAGTACATGATGGGGCAAAAAAAATAAAATTTTTTCCTGCGGATATGGTCTACATGCAGAAAAAAAAATCTGGGTATTCCTGACAACCATACTCTGCCGGTAAAAAATTAATAAGTAGTATTCCAGGCTGCTAGTGAAAAAATAAAGCTTATTCCTTGCAGAAATATTACGTCAGTAAAAAAAAAAAATAGTATTACCGGCATCCATTGGCGAAAGAAAAATTTAGGCTATTCCTGGCACTACAAAAAAACAGATTATTATCGGCAGCTTTTTAGAGCAAAAAAATGCCGCTATTAACAAAAAACTATTAAAGATTATTAGTAGCAAGGGAATAGCGGCAGTTTTTATGTTAATAGCGGAAATTTTTGGCTGCCGCTAATAGTCTTGTTTTTTGTAGTGGGGCCCATAAACCGCTAGCAAAACATACATGTTGCCGATAAATCATACAGTTAGTGACCGTTGGAAATACCGTCACTAGTGAGATTCTCCCGCCGGCAAAAATTTCAATATTCACTGGCAATAGTAACTGCAATAAAAGAATTGGCGATAGACTAGTAGCCGACGGTAATACTATTACCGGTGGCTTTGTGAGTATTGCTGGCGGGTGACGGTCGCTAGAAAAAGAAAATTTTTTTGTAGTGATCATATCACTAAAACACCATTTTGGGGCCAATTGAACTTCAATCTAGGATCTATCATCACTTTGATGGTACGGATTCCCCACATCTTCAAACATTGGTAGTGTAAGATCATTTAAACACCATTTTGGTGTTTAAATGACGATGAGGAGAGTCAGGTCCATTAAAAAAAATTATTGAATATCATTTGAGGTAGTTTGGACATGTTCATCGATCGGAAGCTAGAAACAGCCCTTGTACAAAGGAATGAGACTGTACAAGCACAAAGAAGTAGGAGAAGAGAAAGGCCAATGAAGACCTGAATTTTTTGAAGGGATATAAAAGACAATTATAAAGACCTTAGCATTAATTAGAAACGAGTGAAAAAATAAGACTTACAAAACCAAATTCAAATAGATGAGATAAGACTATGATGAGAATGATTATAATCTGGAATCACTTCTTCAAAAACAAATTCTAAAATCATTTAAGAGAAAAAATGGATTCATCATAACACAAATACATGGAATCATCATAACACAAATGCTAACATATAGGGGCAAACTCATGTAGGGTTGAGCAAGGGCATTTGCCTCTGTTAAATCCTTTTTTTAGAAAGGTCTGAGTCTTATATTTTGACATTGGATGAACAATATTGTCGTATATGAAGAATTTTTTCACCTTATCCTAAGAAGTTGTTGAAACAATCCGCATGAACAAACTTGCCTCATCGTACAGTCGTAAGGGATCTGAGTACTCTTATTTGCCACTTAAACATGTTAGATTGGTCATCATAAGTGACACATATGCATTATAAACGGCCTGAGCATAACAATTAGTGCTGGGTAAACACCTAATTCAAACTCAAAACCAACCTGAGCTAAATACCTAGTTCAAACTCCCAGTCTAAACTAACCTAAGCCGATAATAGATGATTAACCTAGTCACCAAAATCGGTGTTTGGATCTATATGGTAAAGTGGTAATATTTTGGTGTCATGCAGAGCATGAGGCCATATTTTAAATTGGATTCATCTCTAAGATTACATAAAAATTAATAAAAAATCTTTATTATGTGGTTAAGAGTTTGCAAGTTTCATAAAAAAAAAAAAAAAAAGAATCCACAAGTACTAAAGTTTGAATGACTAGCTAGTAAATGATTGTCTAAATTTTTTCGACCGTTCATTTTTTTAGTGCATGATAGAAATAGTTTCTCGATGCAATATTACAACTAACTCTTATGTAGATGACGATCTTGTCGAATTATGGCATCATGCGGGATGCCGTGTATATAATATGATGACCCAATCACCAATGTTAGCGATCAATGCGCAAGTCATGATCAATTTTGTACGTGTGGCACCAAGTTGGTCCCACAAGGTTTCATGTGGTGCACATGGCCATAGTCTAGATCAGACTCATCCCTTAAAAATGCATTGGAAAAAATAATTTTTACAAAATGGTTGAGCTTAAAAGTGTGAAAAATAGAACTGCTATCATTTTATTGTTGCAATGAATTTCAATAATCCATTTTGGCACTCAGAAGGTTTTAATCTCATGATCTTAAGGTTGAATCCGATCTATACAATGGCCCTTTGAACCAAAAGCACCAAAAAATGTGAAACATGCACAATATTGATTGCCCATTGGTGACTGGGTTTTGTCTGCTCCTCCCAACAAACTATCTTTTTAAAGAGTTGTTGGTATTAGGACAGTGCTCGGGTCAATCTCCTTCCCCACCATCTATCTATATTTTTTTTATTGCCAAATGAGCAAAACCTTCCATATGCCAAAATGTTTTGGTCAGCCACGCTAAAAGGTGCACAACTATTTTTAATTACGTGGCACTAAAAAATAAAGGCCGAGAATGGAGCTACTAATAAGTCACAAAGTAGGTGTCTTGGTCATCGATTTTTTAACTAGTGAATCATTTAATGCCAGATGATTCATGGCTCCATCAAATGTTAGAAATTCCTCACAAGATTGCATTGAAACACTATTTGCATCATATGATTAAGGTTATAAAAAAGTGCCAAAATATACATGATTATCATAAGTTTGTCCAACTCCGTTTTAGCCATTTCAAGTTTTTGAAAAATTCAATAGCTTAAACAGAGAGTGAAATAAAAAGGAAGTTTTAACTATTCAAATTTAGATATCCTTATTGGAGATGCTCCTAGGACCTGCCTCAGTACTCATGGCTTCTGGCTCCCCCTCTTATACATAATTTTTGTTTAATATAAATTATTTTTGTCCTCCATAGAAGAAAATCTAGGGTCCACCACTGAGCATCGTCATAGATAACCGTCGCATATAGCCATTGTAAGTAGCAGTTCTAGATGCAAGGGTCGACAACGTCGTAGATAGGCATTGTAGTTTCGAGGCGTTTCAGATGCCTTCTCGAAGATGAACCTGGGAGTTTTAGCTATTGAGGTTCACCATGGCTATACTTATCTAGTAGAAGCTAAAGAGAGAAGTTAAAAAATGGAAATCAGATTTCCTTGTAGCAGAGAAGCACATATATGCACCACTAGCACCACTAAAGACTGAATAAATGAACGTGCCGATTACCTTATAGTAAACGGTAGTTGATTATGTACATAATGTGGTTATGGCACTAATTTGGTCCCATGTGATATACATGATGAATATGTAAGAGTTATGAAAGCACCATGCGTGAAAATGAATGGCTACTGCCTTAATCTATTTTAGCTGTTAGTTTTGAGGCACTTGTAGCTTATTAATCACATTGTAATGACAGTTTATTAACCTAATCTTAGAGCCAAATTCATTTTGTATGATATAATAGTGACATGTGAACCTCAAGGGTTAGAACTGATCGAGTTTGAATCCCCTTAGGCCATCCTAAGGATTTATATCTCGAGTTGACCTGATGCATGCTAACTTAGGGAAATAACATGTAAAACGTCTGATTTGAAGGCCATGATAATCTTTGCTGTCAAAGATTGTTATGAAACATGATCTCTTATCATATGATTCAATATGGTCAAAGTCCATCCAATCTTTGGCAACAAAAATGGTATTTTCACGTTCCCCAGGTCTCAAAATACCAAGTCTTTTCGTTTAGCCAAGGCACAACAACACAACTTTCCAATGCACCTAATCACTCATCTTTAGGGAAAGGTCTATTTGCGCCTATAGGATTATTGAAAGCGTCTACCTATAAAACCCATGGAAACCCGTTGTCTGCTTGGAATCAGATGGTCGAGATCACTTTTTACCCCAATCTGCCACACAATGAATCTTGAGACCATGAACTTATTACCATGAGACGGTCTGCTTTTTATTCCACATGACACAGATCCAAAAAAAAAAATGGCCTAAAGATCAAGTTTGAGCGTGATGCATACTATATGGTTATAGGACCAATTCTTTTGGAAATGGTGACACGTGAAAACGAAAAATGACCGCCAGATGATATGCTCATGGTCTCAAGATCCATTGTATGGATGATTGGGGTGAAAAAAGATGTCCATCATCAGATTCCAAATAGGCAATTATTGAAAAAAAAACTCAAAAAAACAAATGGGTTTCAAATTAGTGCTCGTTTTTACACTGATTGATTCAACCCAAACTAGCATAATATAATTTCCCGCGAACTCCAAGATCAAAATCTAAGGACAGAGAATGGGAATAGAAATAGAAGAGATAGAACAACGCCTAGCTTCTCTCATCCAAAGATGCCCAAACATGAAACTTCTCCGCCAAATTCACTCTCATTTGCTAACAAACACTGCTCTCTCCTCTTCCAAGTACTACGCCCTCTCCAAAATGGTCGCCTTTTGTGCACTATCCCCTTCTGGCGACATCGATTATGCTCGTCGAGTCTTCACTCGGTTCCCTAATCCCAATGTGTTCTCATGGAATACCATGATCCGTGGTTCTTCCCAAATTCAAAACCCATCAAAAGAACCCATTAATTTCTATAAACAAATGCTTAAAAGTGGTTACGCCAACCCTAATAGTTTCACGCTCGCATTTGTTCTCAAGGCCTGTGCGATTGTTTCGGCCTTAGTAGAAGGCCAGCAAATCCATTCTCATGTTTTTAGGCACGGGCTGGATTCAAGCCCGTTTGTGCAAACTGGGTTACTGAATTTCTACATGAAATGCGAAGAGATCGGTCTTGCACGGCAGATGTTTGAAGAAATTCCCGAGAGGAATTTGATTGCATGGAGCGCAATGATTAGTGGGTATGCAAGAATTGGGTTGGTTAATGAGGCTTTGGGCTTGTTTAGGGAAATGCAGAAGGCAGGTATTTGTCCGGACGAGGTTACTATGGTTAGTGTCATTTCGGCTTGTGCAAAGGCGGGTGCGTTGGATTTGGGAAGATGGGTTCATGCATTTATTGATAAGAATGAAATTGTTGTGGATGTGGAGCTTGGTACTGCTCTTGTTGATATGTATGCAAAATGTGGGAGTATCGAGAGAGCGAGGAAAGTTTTTGATGGAATGCTTGAGAGAGATACACAAGCTTGGAGCTCGATGATTGTTGGGTTGGCAATTCATGGTCTCGCCGAGGATGCTTTAGAAGTTTTTTCTAGGATGGAAGAAGCTAAGGTAATGCAATAGACACCTTGTTTGAATGAAATTGAAAAATGTCATAGTTTTTTCACATTGCTTCATTTTGCCATTTTAAATTATAATTTTTTGAATATGAAGTATGATCTAAAGATAATTTTGATAGAGTCAAAGCCTCTTCAATACAAAAACCCTTCATTGCCCAATATTTCACTATATCATTACCCCCATTTTAAGTATGAGGGGAGTTATTCAAAGTTTTCTTCTTCAATGGACAACGGTGTTGACATGCTTCCACGAATGTATACTCCTTGATGTTTGTAACCCATCTCACAACCTTTAATTTTCTTTTATCGGTATGCAGCCATTATATTAGAAAAGAACAAAATGTACAAAAAGAGACCTTGGCGAGAGAGTAAGGCAAAACGCTACTCCTGAAGAAGCAAGCACCAAAAAAGCAAATGAAGCCAAAATCAAACTAGACCAAAGACAGCTAGAAAGAAAGGAAATGGCCCAGACCCAAAACCACGCCCAAAAATCTGCAGAGGCATCCAAAACTGACGGGAGCATAAATTTTCAACCCGGGGCTCCATAAATGATATCCCACACCTCTTGGATCTTAAGCTTGCCACCAAACATCCCATTTTTGTCAAGACTAAACCAGCTAAGGACCCAGTTCCTTTCATTCCTCATAATCATAGCGGCTAACTTTCCGACTTTACGGAATATCATATCATTCCTTTCCAACCCGATTGCCCATATGAACCCCTCACCAAAAAGCTCCCGTAGTACCATTAACTATACCGGAATCCCACATGGATTGCAAGTCCGCACACGACCTGGGGAAGACTCAGCAGATATCGAAAGTCATAGGTAGAAAGGACCAAATCTCCCTAGCCAGATTGCAGTGGATAAACAAATGGTCAGCAGACTCCTCTTCTTGAAAGCACATCACATATACTTATTGTGCATCCTGTTACCTTTTTAAATAAGTTGGTCAACGGTCAAGACCTTTCCCCAAGCCACGCTTCAACCAAAAACACGGACTCTTGGGGGGGGGTGCACAGAGCTTCCAAACACAGACCCAATACAACTGAATCACCTGATTCCAAGTTTTATACAAATTCTAATGCCCTAAGAATAATAGTTCCCTAGTCAGCCACTCCATTCTGTTGATATTCATTTCCGACTTTAGTAATTGGTTTATGTAGTTGATTTTCAACAAGTTTTAAATTTGCTACATTTGGATAATATTGGATCTTTTTAGTGGGAAAGAAAATATTAATATTAGACCACAATGTGATGAGAAGTTACATTAGATAAGATAAAGGATGCTTAGTTGGTATGCATATTAGAACCATTAGGTGGCTATAGAGATAAGGTTACTATCTATAAAAAGAATAGGATAAAATGAGTTTATGAGAAATGGAAGTTTATTGTAGAGAGTTCTTATTTAGTTTATTTTAATGAAGACTATCACATTTGAGAATCCTCTCTTTCTCTACCTGTGGAGTGCTGTTCATTAGCAATTTGGGCTCCAATTCTGCCTTCCCTATCTATGTAAAGAGTTCTTGGCGTCATTGGTGAGCCCTTTTAACTTAAAGGATAGGCTGTTATGGAAGCTGGTCCCAGCTTGTCTTGTGGGGTCAGTGGCAGATACAGGTAGTGCAAATGGGGACCCCACACCACACCACCCCAACCCCCCACCCCCCTTTGCGAAGATCTCTATGTTGAGTAATCCTGATCATCCGATCAAGATTGCAAGAGAACAAAATGGATATTTGGTGACATGAGTTTGGAGTCCATGTGGCAGACCATTGTGTAGATTAGTGTCCTGAAGATCACATTTTTGAAGAATCCTGATCATCTGATCAAGATCTTGCAAGAGCTTACGAAGTGGACTGACTGGGCAGTTTGAATTCTCTCATTATCTTTGGGTTGAGTCCCATCTAACCTGCTGCCACTTAGACATGTCAAATTGATGGAGGAGAGTGCCACCACATGTATAGTATGAAATATGAATGACCCGAATAGAATGTGCTCCTGCCCGTTGCTTTCTTAACAATTGTACACAGTTGATCTTTCCTCATGAAGAAGCTACTTCTCCCCCCACCCTTGGGTGTGAACTAGGCATCCCTCATTCTCCTATCAAGGATTGTACAGCTATGAAATTCTCTCGTACTATTTTTGAATTCCTACCTGTTACCCCTAAACTCTTTTTCTTTAAATATTAATCTCATGAGAGGCCCATCTCCCCCACTATAGCATTCGCTTTTGCTGCGTCTGTGTGTAGTTTTGGGGTTCTTTGAGGGAGATCACTGTTGTCTAGAAACATCCTCGATCTCCAGCCCACTATTTTTAATCAGCCGTTTTCAAGTAGTCATCTTTTAAACCCAAATCAGGGTTTCTGAGCTCTTTTTCTTAGGTCAATTCCGAAAATGTTTAGGCTTTTAATTATATGTCTGTGTCCATAAACAAACAAACAATTCAAGATAAAAAACTTGGGTCGTGTATCGGATTGAGTCAAACAGTTGACAACCATAATTTAGGCTTAGTTTATTTTGGCCTTTTAGGATGGGTGAGATGGGAATCTCTTGAAAAAAAATATAAAATTAACTTGTAAAGGATGTAACCCACCCGTTCAAAACAGAGAATAGGAACGGGTCACTTTTTTTTACAATCGGGCATCATTTAGGACTGACAAAATTTTCTATCATGTGATTTGAAGCAACCAATGCTTTTAAATGAATGGCTAAAACTATTTTAAAGATTTTCATGGTAGTTGTTCAATCTTAAAAGCATTTTTAAGTCGCACAATGAAGGTGCCTCTTTGATGCAATCATGATCCACCAGATCTTTGCATGGATCAAAATCTCGAATTTTCGATATGTATCGTTCAGCCCCAAAACCGATACGTATCGGTTCCGAACGATACTTTGAACGATAATTTGACTGCTTTTTAAGGGGGCTGATAAAAACCCAATATATCGTATCGTTCAAGTCCAAAACCGATACGTATCGGTATCGGACGATATTTCGATCGATGGATCTTTGTATCAGGTCCTTTGAATCATATGGCACACTTGATGAAACCAACTGTCATGTGCCCACTATCAGGTAGACCGGTTCCAGTTCTTCATTCGGAATGGCAAGCTCTTATTTAAAAATTTATCTACGATGAGCAGGCCACTCATTTTGGACAGTGAGCGGCATAGATGTGCTGGGCCATGTGGACCTCTGAGACACTAAGTTAATTCATTTTGGACAGTGCAAAACCCTTTTTATATTAGAATGTGGACCTGTTGGAACCATTAAAAACAGATAGCCAGCCAACTCTGAAACATCCATCTTTTCTCCTTCATCTCCAACTCTCTATTTACTTCCTGATAATGGGTCCATGCAGCCTTACTTTAAGTGTGACTTCCAGCACACAGAAGGTTCCATCTTTATTACCATCCAGTTGTGCAAAAGCATTTAGAAAACCTTGCACTTATGATGGCTTTAATGGCTTCTTTGTGGAGAAGACAAAAAAATATAATCAAATACTAAAATATCATAGGAAGAAAGAGATAGAGAGAGAGAGAGAGTGTGTGTGTGTGTGTGTGCACAACAAATTTGCGTAGAAACAGAAAATTTCATTCACAAACAAATTGTATCAAACTTCCCCTCGTTGGAGAGGGTTTTATAATAATGGTGGACTCGACACTTCAGGTATCGCTCTCGATGCCCCGTTAATTACATCAATTACAAACTGATATGTAAATGAATACCTCTTAAAAGCTACAATTTACAATAACATATTCTGAAACTAATTACAACTCTTAAGTCTATGTTGACGGTGGACTCAAGGTCTCTGTTAGCACCATCATCATCTTCGTCTTCGTCATTGAAACCTTCAGAATCTCGCGAAACGAATATTTAACATACTCTGTCCATCTACAAACTGCTTGACGTGAAATAGAGGCAAGTAGATGTATGGGTCTTCATATAAATAACCAAACCCTCCCAGTGGATGACCACGAAGGAGTATTTCATTCACAAACAAATTGTTTCAAATTTCCCCTCCTTGGAGAGGGTTTTATTAATAATGGTGGACTCGACACTTCCGGGTATTGCTCTCGATGCCCCATTAATAACATTAATTACAAACTGGGACGTAAATGAATACCTCTTAAAAGCTACAAATTACAATAATATAATCAGAAAATAATTACAACTCTAAGTCTCTGTTAATGGTGAACTCTAGGTCTCTGTTAGGATCATCATCATGACCATCTTCGTCTTCATCATCGAAACCTTCGGAATCTCGTGAAGCGAATATTTAGCATACTTCGTCCATCTACCGACTGCTTGATGTGAAATATAGGCATGTAGATGTATGGGTCTTCATATAAGTAACAGTACTCTCCCGGTGGATGACCACGAAGGAGTATTCCATTTACAAAGAAATTATATCAAATTTCCCCTCCTTGGAGAGGGTGTTATTAATAATAGTGGACTCGACACTTCAGGTATCGCTCTCGATGCCCTGTCAATTACATTAATTAAAAACTGAGATGTAAATGAATACCTCTGATTAAAGCTACAAATTACAATAATATAATCAGAAAATAATTACAACTCTAAGTCTCCGTTAATGGTGGACTCTAGGTCTTTGTTAGGATCATCATCATGACCATCTTCGTCTTCATCATCGAAACCTTCGAAATCTCGTGAAGCGAATATTTAGCATACTCCGTCCATCTACAGACTGCTTGATGTGAAATATAGGCATGTAGATGTGTGGGTCTTCATATAAGTAACAGTACTCTCCCAGTGGATGACCACGAAGGAGTATCTCATTCACAAACAAATTATATCAAATTTCCCCTCCTTGGAGAGGGTGTTATTAATAATAGTGAACTCGACACTTCAGGTATCGCTCTCAATGCCCTGTTAATTACATTAATTAAAAACTGAGATGTAAATGAATACCTCTGATTAAAAGCTACAAAATTTACAATAATACAACTCTGAAAATAATTACGACTCTAGACTCTAGGTCTCTGTTAGCATCATCACCATTGTCATCTTCATCATCGAAACCTCTGGAACCTTCTGAATCTCCCGAAGCGAATATTTAACATACTCCGTTCATCTACAAATTGCTTGATGTGAAATACATGCAGGTAGATGTATGAGTCTTCATATAAGTAACCATACCCTCCCGGTGGATGACCGCGAAGGAGTATGGACATGTTTTCGGGCCACATGACCTCCTGGATAAGCCTTAGTATCTTGGTGTGATATCAAGTCTCGTATGTGAGGTTGAACATGAAGCATGTGATCTTTTTTCAATAGTTGGCCATTGCAATCATAAGTGTTTTGGTAATTGGAAGGTTTAACCTTGATCAAACCTACCAAATTCTTTGGAATTCGGGTTTAGCCTTAATTTGAATCAAATCGAACCCTCTAGGGGTTGGGTTTTGATCTTGATTGATTTATATATATTAGGACCTGAGCCCCTTTACGAGTTCCTTGTGGTTCAAGCCTGGGTTCGAGCCATCTCATACGGATTTCGGTCTTTTTGCAGAGTAACTGGTCATAATTTGGAGCTTAATTCTCCTCATTGAACCTTGGCCCGCATGATTTGAACTTTTAGCGATCACAACGGGACATTTATTTGGGCAATCTCTGAACTCGTGCATTATCAAATCAGACCCGACCTCTTTTAAAAGGAATTGTCTATCTCAAGGTTTAGGTCTGAACCTTTAATTTAAGGGATCAATGGTCTGAACCGCGAAGGAAACTCCAGTAATGAGGGGGTTTATCGCGATGACCCTCCTATAAACGTACCATATAATCAAGCCATAGTTCTCCCATGTGAGAAGGGGCCTTGTATTGAATCATCATCTCCTCGTAAAGTGTGTAGAGTTAATGTGGAAACCTAAGTCCAAACCCTTTAAAACGGGACCGAAGTTTGAGATGGTTTCACTATTCCATTTTCGCGTGTGGCTAGGTTGCACTTGTATTGCGTTCCAGGAAATTTCCTCGCTCGGGGTTAAGGTTTGAACCTTTGAATCAAAGGATCGATCACCCGAACAAATAGGGAAACTCCTTGCCATCACACTGAGTCATGGCCCTCTCATAAGAGGGTATCTCCATCATCGTTATACCCCTCCCATGAGAGTGCCAGAGGGGGGGGGGACTCATAAGATCGAAGGTCCCTTCTCTCTGAGAGAAGGGTTCGAACTTAGGTATTGGTGCTAGACCCAAATCCCTAAGGGCGAATAAAGGCTTAGGTATGGCGTCAAGGCCCAAGCCCTAAGTGTACATAAGACATTTACTTTGAGAAGAGTTGCACAGTATGTTCAGTTATTCACGCAGAGAGCAGAGTTGGAAATATTTTAGATCCTTGAAATGATCGAGGGATCTGCTATTTATAGAATTACTGTGGCGGTTACTGGAAGTAACCATCCTCAAATCCTCAGATCTTGGAGTAAAATGAACAATGGAAAGAGTCACAAGGGGTTAGCGTATGTCCCCAGTTAGCATATTGCACATAGATCTAGGTGAGAAGAGAAAATTAGCTCTACGTAGGTGGTGAAAATAACCACCTATGCAGGTCTCAAACCAATAAGATTTGAGAGATGTAGGTGTGATTTTTGCAATCCTTGAAGGGTTTGCGTACTTCATGTCAGTTGGTTGCAAATAATGGTGTCCATAATGAATTTTGAGACCAAAATTCGTAGAAAGACAGGGTGCGAATAAACAACCCCATTTTTTTTTTATATTGATGGAGCCACGCAAGGGCGGCCCTATGTGGGTCTCCTAGAGAGAAAGAGAGGATGGGTATAGGACCCACGCAAGTGTGGCCTGTGTGGGCCTTCTCAAGAGAGAGAAAGAAAGAAAGAAGAAAGCGAAAAAGAGAGTGGGAGCCACACCATGGATCAAAATCTCGGCCGAAATTTCAAAATTTTGGCCGAGTCGTCTTGGTTCAGGCTGAAACCGAGACGAGAATATGTAAAATATCGCCTCCCTTTCGAAAATACCAAATTATCGGCCAATAATATAATTTTTCAAATTATCGGCCGAGACCTATTTTACACTTAAAAATAAATAAATTTGGGTATAAAACTCATTTTTTTCCAAAAAATTCTTTTCTTTTCTTCCTCTTCTTCCTCTACCGCAAATCACCTTTCTTCTCGCTGGAAACCCACCGGAATCCTGCCGGATCTTGCCGGATTCCCAAATTTTTTTGGGGTTTAAAACCCATGGAGAAGAAAAAATAAAAGAAGAAGAAGAAACAAAGAATAAGAAGAAACAGAAGATGAAGTGGGGAAGGCTTACCTGGTATTCCCCTTTCTTTTTTCCTCTTCTTCTTCCTGCTTTTCTTTTAATTTTTTCGTTGCCTTTTCTTAGTTTTTTAAGGCAATAAGCACATTTATATGAGACCGACTATCCTGCAAATCATAGACACTAGAATTGTGTATGTGACCGACTATCCTGCTAGTGTGTATGTGACCGACTATCCGGCAAATCACATACACAGTAGAATTGCTTATTTTTTCTTTTGCTTTTTCTTAGTTTTGTATGAAGTATGAGATCGACTATCTTGCAAATCACATACACACTAGAATTATGTTTAAATGATCTTAGATCGTAAGAGTTTACGATGTAGGTGATCTAAATCGTGAAAATTATATTTTAGGAATATTTAAACCACCTGAATTGTGGACTATAATATCAGTCATTGATTTTTATTTTAAGGGCCGATATTAAAGTTCTTCAATCAGATGGTTCACATTCACTGCCCAGCCTTCAATCTATGATCGATTAGACGGTGTTCAAATGATTTCACACCATTAAAATATCACTTTCTATTTCACACCATTAAAGTGTGATTTATCATTATGATTTGCCAAATGGTGTTTAAATGATTTTACGTCATTAAAAATTCACTTTTATTTTAAACCATCAGATCAGATGATGGAGATCTTGTTTCACCCTAATAGGCAGTTAGTTTTTTATTTCAAATGTCATATATCCCACAAAAATGGCCCTAAAATCATGTTTGAGCGTGATGTGTGCCATAGGATTGAAGGGGAATTTTTTGGAGATCTAAGACATGTGGAATAAAAAATTAATAATGATAGGTGCGACATGATCTCAAGATCCATTGTATGGAAGATCAAGGTGAAACACGAGCTCCATCATTTGTTTTGAAGCAATCAATGGGTTTAAAGGGGTTGCACGTATGGGCACTTTCAGAGATTGCGTGAGCGGTAATAGAGGTAACCATATATATAGAGGTACCCAATATTTCATACAATAGATCTTGAGATCATAGTCCAACTAGTAGAAGGTCAGATCTTGATTCCACTTGGCATACATCCCCAAAGTGACCCTGATCATGGGCGTATCATGAGAAGGGTTCTCGGGTCACTTTTGACATTTATTCAACGTGGAATCAAAATCTGACCGTCTGATATGTTTTGCATGAGCTCAAAATCCATTGTGTGATTGATTGGGACAAAACCTTATCTCCATCATTGGATTCAATTCAATTAATAAATCTTAGGGTATAAATCCTAAGTATAGAAAAGAATGGTATAAACTCATGAAAATTAGCCTCACTAGTGTAAATATATGTTCTAATAATGTTAAAAAGTTAAAAAAAAACTAATAAAATAAAGTTCGATAAAGTTCGGTAAAGTTCGGAGCATATTTTCAAAAAAATCCGAAATTTACCGAAATTTTGACCAATTTACGGTTTGGGTCATGAACGAAACCGAAACCAAAACCGAGATTTTGATCCATGAGCCACACAAGTGACACTGTGTGGGTCTCGAGAGAGAGAGAGAAGAGAGACAAAATGAAGGGAGAGAGTGGGACCCATGTAGGTGACCCTGTGTGGGCCTCAGGAGAGAGAAAGGTGAGAGAGAGTCAGAGACAGAGATAGAGAGAAAGAGCGAGAGAGGGAGTATGGTACCCACTCAGGTGTGGCCTGCGTGGGTCTCCTTTAGAGAGAGAGAAACAAGGAAGAGGGAGAGAGAGAAAAAGAGAGGGAGGGACCCATGCAGGTGACCCTCCATTGGTCTTAGAGAGAAAAAAAGAGAGAAAGAGAAAGGAGGGCCCATGCAGTCTTGTGTGGTCACTTCTACTTAAGTAGGAGAACCCCCTTTCTTCATATGTTTTATAAATTTTTTTGGGGGGGGGGGTCCAATTGTTTTTTTCTTATTATTTTTTACTCTCTTCAAGTTCTGGAAATAGAAGGAAAATTTCTTGGAATTTAAGGCTCCCAAAAATCTGTGGCAACGGAGGGAGAGAGAGAGAGACAGAGAGAGATCATACAACACGAAAGATTTACGTGGTTCAAGCAAAGCCTACATCCATGGGCAGTCAAACCCTCAATCACGATTTTTTTTCATTATGAAGAAGAAATTACTAAGTTTTTCTTGGCCTTTCCAAGATCAGAGAGATAGGCACACCCGAATCTACACCTTCTCTCACACGTTAAAGCAATTATTGGTGCTGCTGCAGTTGACTATGAATTACCTGATGATGTAAATGCAAACCTTCCCTAACCACCTAATGAATTTAAAAATATCTGAAAAAAATTCGATAAACACCCTCGAGCTGTGGTAGAGAAAACTAAGAACTAAATTTAGGAACGAAAGAAAATCCCAAGAGAGCTAATAATTAAGGGCCTTGAACAAAATGAAGTTGTGTTCAAATTGAGCTTGGAGATCATGCCAGAAAAAGGAACAAAAAGGACAACTAAAAAATGCACAGCATATATCGTATGAGCATTTATGCTCAATTCACTTGACAATTTGACAAGGCATGTCATATGTTTGAGGTAATACCATTCACCATCATGTCCAGAGAGATCCCCTCTAACAGTTACTGTGACTACGGTAGAGGAGATGTCAGATAAAGTTATCAATTGGGGGGGGATTGAGATTCATTGCTAACTTTAGTGGTTTATGTTGTTAGCTTAAACTAAGTTGTAGATTAGATAGATTTGGATAAAGCTGGAATATCTTTTTTGTTGGTGAAAAGTGTGTTTGATTTGATTAGATTTGTTTATAATGTGTTACTGTGATAAGATAGATTAATGATAATGTGAGAGGTTTGAAAAGGTCGAGTATGATTGATTTGAATGTCAAATTAGGTTCGTCCTTAAACAAGTGAGAATTTATTATAGAAAGTGTTTATAACAACAATTATTAGTGTAGAGAATGTTGAAGTTTAGTCCCAAAATGAGAATTCATTATAGAAAGTGTTCTCCCAGTTCAATTGTCCATGTGATTTGGCTTAGTCCCGCCAATACGTGCGGGGGCGTGTTGAACTTTAGTCCCACATCGGGTAAATCATAGCCTTGTCTCTCCCCTTATAATATCCTGGGCCCCTCCACTCATTGCCAATTGGTTTTGAGATGGATCCCCAAATTTATCATGGTATCAGAGCAGGCCTTTCTCCACTCCACGTCACCCAGTTCAATTGTCCACGTGATTTGGCTCAGTCCCGCCAACACGTGCGGGGGCGTGTTGAAGTTTAGTCCTACATCAGGTAAATTGTAGCCTTGTCTCTCCCCTTATAATATCTTGGCCCCCTCCACTCATTGCCAATTGGTTTTGAGTTGGATGCACATCTTTGTTAGAGAACTCTCCTCTCTCTCACGGTTCAAAATGTCGGTAAACCAATACAAATCGGTTACCCCCCCAAACCAGTGCTATCAAATTGCCATCCGATACTGTCAATGTATCCGTCGTCTCGGGCAATACTTTCAAATGATGCCAATCAGCTGATAATTTTGATAATTTGAAAATTACGTGTATAGCTTATTTTTTACATTATCGAAACTATCGGCCGATAAGTTTGATAATTTAAAAGCACCGGCCAATACAACTGACACATTGATGTATTGGCCAATAATTTGGCAGATACATAGGGGGTCGATACAGTTGAATATATCGACTAGATGGCCTCCAAAAGTGATATGTATTGGACGATACGTATCAGTTTTGTTCGAGCTGTTTAACCATGCTTTCTCTTTCCCTTTCTCTCTCTCTCGCTCGATTTTCTTCTTCTTGTTTGTAATTTCCTTCCTGTCAGGGTATTGGACTTGCACTGAACACATTATAGTCCTTGGAATCCTACAAGATCAATTTGTTCTTTTTCTTTGACAAATTTTCAAAGTTTCATAAAGCAAGCCCTTTATTAAAGCTGGGTTCTGATTCCATCCACTCAAACCCAAAATGCTGACACCTGCTCTCCCAGTGGGCCCTGTATAAGCAAAGAACTTCCATCAAAATAACTTGAAGATTCCAATGTCGGTTTTGGTCAAGGACTCAGACCAGACTAAAACCAAGTCAACTTAGATTCAATGAGCCAAGTGGTGCCCCTGCATAGAAGGCTCTGTTGAAATGCAGTGACTTGGTTGAGTTTTAAAACCTTGATCTGGGTAAGGGAAAACGTACTTCACTGTATAAGAGCACCTTCCATAGCCCCTTTATGCATGAAATTCCTATATACTATTCTTCTGAATTCTCCAACATAATGCCAGGTAACTGTTTCTCAAAGGATAAACTCTCTGCTCCTGAAAGGATTGAACCTCTCATACTCCTGCATGATGAATGAAATAGATGATTCTCACTTTCCTACCAGCTTTATAACATTCTCAATTATCCAAACAAAAGCAAAGGTTCAACTTTTGAAGGCATAGAGCAGCTCGTAGCCTAGTGCAGTTATCTGATAATATTTCTTCATCTGTAGCTTCTCTTAGAGTTGTAATAGCTTTTCTCTTATTAAGGATATGGGATATATGGGAAGACATGTTGAAGCCTTGTAGAACACTTTCTATGAGCAAAGAATAGGTGAAATGAGATAGTTATCGTTGGTACCCGCAGTTAAAATAATGTGGATTCATTAAAGTATAATACACTGACATGAAAATTGAAATTGTTTATCAGTATTGGAGATAAAAAATTGGACCAATAAAAGCATTTTGCTATTATGAAATGGGTTATTATTGTTCGTTCTATTTGTAACGTGTATTTATTAACGTAAGTGAGATCCTATAGAGTACAAAATAATAATAATAATAATACGATGATGATGAACTTACATAATTAAGCACGTTTTTTTCATCTTTATGTAATTATCAGTAAAGAAATCCTTCGGTATTTTGGAAGAGTTGGTGTTAAATACCTGACTGTGCACAAAGGGCAATGCATGCATAATCTCCCTTTGTCAGACTGTTCAAACCTCTAGATCTGCACAAATATTTATGACTTATGAGCATGCAAATCAGTCAAAGTACATTTTTTACCATTCACTGAATTGGCACTCAATAATATTTGTGTAGTTCCTGAGGTTGGTGAAGAGAGGTTAACCTGTGCACTGGCCTTGGTGTGTGGGTCAGGTTCCTATTACCGACTCATTTTGAAAACCATGGAGTTAATGTTTACTATATGACTGTTATACTCTGGATCTTCCTCATATTACTTTGGATTGTATATTCTTGCCTGAAAATTTAATAAAAAATTAAAATGATTAATCTCTATCTATGTGCTTTGTCTTTTGCAAACCAATTATATGCCAATATATCTTGGAGTCAACTATTATATTTCTAATTTCCGTTACAAACCATTTTAAATTATCTTTCAGGTGAAGCCTAACCAGGTAACATTCATTGGTGTTTTATCTGCCTGTGCCCATAGAGGATTAGTATCTAAAGGTAGACAATTTTGGTCAAGCATGCATAAATTTGGCATTGAACCATCAATGGAGCACTATGGTTGCATGGTTGATCTACTATGTCGAGCCGGCCTTGTGGACGAAGCTTATGACTTTGTTGAAGCCATACCCATTGCTCCAAATTCTATAATATGGAGGACTCTACTTGTAGGATGCAAGAACAGTGGAATCTTGGACAAAGGAGAGATAGTCGCTGAGCGACTGCTTAACCTAGAGCCACTCAATGCGGAGAATTATGTGATCCTTTCGAACATGTACGCATCAGGATCCCGGTGGGATAAAGTGAGCCATGTGAGGATGAAGATGAAGCAGAATGGAGTGAAAACAGTCCCAGGGTGCAGCTCCATCGAGGCCGATGGCTTTGTGCATGAGTTTGTGATGGGTGATGAGTCGCACCCAGAGGCGAAGGAGATAAGAGAGATGCTGAGAGATATATGTGACAAGGTTCGCCTTGCTGGGCACGAGCCATGGACATCAGCTGTTTTGCATGATGTGGGTCATGAAGAGAAAGAGATTGCGCTTTTTGAGCATAGTGAGAGGCTGGCTATTGCTTTCGGTATGTTGAAGACAAAGGCACCAGTGGTCATTCGGGTGGTAAAGAATTTGAGGGTCTGTGGCGATTGCCATGAAGTGACGAAGATTATTAGTGAGGTGTTCAATAGAGAGATTGTAGTTAGGGACCGAGTTCGTTTCCATCGGTTCATCAATGGAGCTTGTTCTTGTAATGATTATTGGTGAGCAGTTAGTCTATGAGCATTGCTCATTTCACAGTTGTTGTGATCACAGGCTAGGACTCAAGTGGGATGCATCTTTAATGGTGTTATGATCAAGGGATCACAGTCGTTAAAAGCAGGTTAATCCCTAGATAGTCAACTCGTCAGACCTAGTGAACTTTGAAGATTTGACAAAATTATTTTCCTATGTGGAGAATTTATAGTTTCAATTCCTCTGAAGGACGACTCATCGTGAACATGGCTGTTCGACCCTTGACTAGTCGCATGCATGGATAATGGTACACAAGATGGCCTTGTCTTGATTGTTGTCTAGGCAGAGGAAGACAGATGGGTGACCAAGACTACAAAATCCTGAAGCATTGCAGGTGTGTAACATATGCATTATTTGTTCTACTCAAAACTAGATCAAATAACTGTTATCAATTTGTTGCAAGTAACGATTAACAGGAGATGAGGCTTTGAGATCTTTTGTTTAATTTTTCCATTCCGCTGCAGGTGTTATGAGTAGGAGATGGGTCCTTGAAAGAGTTTCGAGATCAAAACTCAAAGGAGAACACTCTTTCGTAGATTTATCTTTATGTATCACAATATTTTGGATACCACTTTAAGTGGGTTTTCACGAACTAACGGTATGCACCATCTGGTAATTGCGAAATAACATAAATTGTCCGTTCAATTGCCAGCACATTGAGGGATTTTCCAATGGTTCTTCAATTTCTACTGTAAGTTTGACACTTTTTTTCATGGAAATTCCCCTGGCTTAACTACTTTCATTTTTTTTTCTTAGCAGATATCAATGCCAATGTGCTTTGATAATAGGTTATCTAAACCTTCTAACCTACCTGTTGAAAAGGTGGCGACATGATCATATAGCATCAAATGGACACATCTTTAAGAGATTTCTCTATCGTGAGAAATCTCATTTGAGCTAATGATAATGGACTTTTACTTTCTTAGGATTATCTTTTTTTTGAATATTGTTAGGGTTTTATATTTCAGTTGTCATATGATATATCTTGACCACGTTCTAATGGAAACAAGAAATGCATGAATTAAATATCCCTTTTTTCTTGTTTTGGTTTTATGAATACAAAATTTTTTATATATTAGTTCATACTATAATTTGTGGAGGGCCTAACCGGGTTTCTTCTTTCTTCTTTCTTCTTTCTTCTTCTTCTTCCTTTGATTATGAATCTCTATATGGTTTCAAAGTTATATATATGCTCTCCCTCTTAACTAAAAGGTGTTCCTAAACCCTCACATTTTCTCTTTCTTAAACCCCGACAATAGCTCTAACAATAGCCCTTTCTTTTTCTTTAACCCGAACCATAACCATATTCTCTAGAACTCTAATCAAAAATTGATTCTCAACCTTTTCACCCTAAACCCTAAACCATTAACCTCAACTCATTGTCCAAAGTTGAATGCATTGGATCAACGGTTACATCCTTAAATTCATAACCCAGCCTTTATTTAAAATTGTTTCCTTTTTTTCTCCATACGACTGATGTTTACATACATATCGGTTGGAATGGCTGAAAGAGGCGTGTGTGTATATGAGTCAATCACTGACGCCTTTTCAAAGGCTCGGTGAGGGTTTCTTATTATGATTTCTGACTGTTGACCAAGTTTCTTTCTTGATGGAATTATAAGGTGTGTTCCTAGAATTTTTTGCAAAAAAAATATACCTTCCCAGCACGAAGGGGACATTTGGTTCCCTTTTCTGAGGTTTGAGACCCTATGATTTATTTTGTGAATCCTGGGCCTTCTTACAAGACCCCAGTCATGTACTCTGGGATCGTATGCAACTGCTTTTATTTTCTAAGGGAAAAATCAGATCAGAAGTTACATGTGTTATATTAGTGAGTTTATCAACAATGATAGTGTATATCTCTCTTGAGAGGGCGTCACTGCCAAGGTCCTTTCGAGTACTTCTAGCACATATTCCAACCGTTAGACATCCTGAACTGCAGATTTCCAATGTAAAATTAAATGGTAAAAGCTAATAATTCAATTTTCATGTCATGGATACTCATCTCAACGGAACCAAGAATCAGTGGAATTTCTTCATACTAAAGAAGAGTGGGATACTATTCATGGTTCCTACTCTTAATAGAATATGTTGCTCGGAATTAGAACCTTTCAATCAAACGGGGAGATAACTTTGTCTAACTATTGTTATTCTTTAAGATGTAGGTGCAGAAGATCATTGCCGTTAAATTGAGACATACAAGATTAATGAGCTACTTTTGGGTAGCCTCCTGATCGTAGAAAGGAGGGTGGAATTGGGTATTAAGGACCTGAGGTGTATGAACCTTGCACTTGGGAAGTGGCTGTGGACTGTGGAGAAGAGGAGTGGCTTTGGTGGGTGAGGATTCTGCTTGCTAAAAATGGTACTGGTGATAATAGCTGGCAACTTAGCACGAGTGTGCATGGAAGAGTGTGGGCCTGGTGGTGGGGAGTATGTTCCTCCAATCTAACCCTAACCCTAGCATTGTAACATAATTACATCACTAAAACTCAAGGCCCTTAGATCTGATAATGGTGGAGATTGTGTCATAAACCTGCACCAATTACTTACAAGAGCACAATACTACCCATCAGCTTGTATATCCTTATACCCCTCAACAATATAGCGCCTTCGAGAAGAAGAATAGGCATTTTTTAGAGATAACTGACTACTTACGTTGGGGTATATAATAGTCTATTGTTGTTCTTACTGCATGTTTTCTCATGCATTGCCCACAAAAATTGTTGTCAACCAGTCTTCTTTCCAAGTTTTGTAAATCTAGCGCACAACACTTCAATATTGATCTCAATTTTTTTTGTACTGGCTGTACTTAAGATTTGAGCCTAGTCTTTACAAACTTGAAGATGAATCTGTTTGATGTTTGTTTATAGGATGTTCTCCCCTCAAAAGGTGGGCCGTTGTTTTGATCATGTCTCTTGCAAGTATTGTCACTGGATGTCACCTTTTTTTATAATGGTTTTTATTTCTCTATCAACTTATCTTCCCTCTCCTGAGATTCCTGTTCTACATGTGCTAGCCTCATCTTCTTTGGAAATTTCGCCTCCCAAGATGCCGCCTCTCTCCCCCGGAAGCAATTTATGACCTATGTTACAGGATGTCGGCTCTCACTATTGGAAGTAAATTTTCACCTATCTTGTGGTGACCGCAACAGTTTGATCACTTCTCGACCCTGCCACCACAATCTTCCTTGCCACTCAGGTAATGACTCTCCTTAAGGTATGACTCCTAATCTTGTTACCATTCCTACAGATTCTTTTAATTCCCCATTGCTTTACTTAAAGGAACTCACTGTTGTACTATGTCTGACCCCATTGCCAACTTTGGTGCTTATCAGTTTCTCCATCTTACAAGGCCTATCTGACAACCATTTTTTTCATTATTATTCCTCGATTTGTACATAAGGCTCTTCAACATCCGAAACGGAAGGTTGATATGGAAGCCGAGATGGCTGCTATTAAAAAAGAATGGTACCTGGGAGCTTGTTCCTTTCCCAGCTGACGAAAGCATTGTTGTTATAAGATTCATCTTGTAGCAAAGGAATTCACCCAAACTTATGGTCTGGACTACAGTGGACCACTCAATTCAGTTTGAGTGGTCCTTGCTCCGACCACTAATCAAGGTTGGCCACTTTACCAACTTGATGTCAGGAATTCCTTCCACCATGGTTGTCTCACAGAATTGTATATGGGCTTTCCACTTGGCTTTCGACATCGAGGGGGGATAAGCAAGATCTGTAGGGTTATCAAAGCTATTTATGCCTTTATGGTCTCAAGTGGTCACCTCGGGCTTGGTTTAAACGATTTAGTAGTACTGGGGTTTTCATCGATGCCACTCTGATGATAGTCTTCATTTGCATTCATCCTATTGGTTGCACCCTTCTCCCAGTATATGTTGCTGGCATCCTTATCACTAGTAGTGACGACTTTAATTGCTAACTTTAAGTGGGTTTTTTATGTCAAAAACCTTGGCCCCCTAAAACATGGGTTAATGCCTATGTCTCTCCGTTGGATATTGAGGCAGCAATTCTAGTGAAACATGAGCGTACCAAACTTTTTATTATTATTGTTAAGGATGGAATTCTATTGAATTCTCCATGCTTAAGGCCCACACATTACTCCAGCTGGCAGATATCTTCATGAAAGTCGTAAGACCTATTGCACGTAACGACATTTGGGTTAAGTTGTGCGTGATTGACATCTATGCTCCAGCTTAAGGGGGAATATTGGTGTATTCATATAGGTAGTGTATGGTTAGTGTTTTCCAAATTTTATTTTCCCAGGCTTTGTTTCCTAGATTCCCGTAATGGCACACCTGTAATTAGTTACAGTGAGAAACCTCCGTTTTAAGCTTAGTTTTCCAGTTTTATTAGTACTTTGAATAGCAGCCTATCTTGGGTTTCCGTAAAATTATTGTCTGAACAGGAACAAAACATCTATTGTTATTACTGTTCGAAAAGATATTATTTAGCCTGGTTTGCTGGTTGTTCAGACTTCAATATTGAGCATTGTTCTTCAGATTTATTTCAAGAATATTGGTTTTATTATTGAAGTTCTTTATTGCTATAAGCTGGTGGGTGATATCCAGATCTGTTTTTACACCAATTTTCGAGTAAATGTTGGTTTTAATCATCTTTTATTCTGCTGACTAGTCATTCCATTTATTTTTCTGCAATCTTTCCTTCCAGTTAGACTTCTTGAAGCTGTGTTTGCATTAGTTTGGCATAAAAAAGAACATAAAGGGATTGTCATACTAGATTTTGATATAGATTGGAGATTGATCTTATGGCATCAAGAAAAGACAGTCAATGTGGTTCTAGATGGAGGCCACCGAGTGATCAAACCATGCCAGGCTCAAATAGGGACCATATAGGGGAGTTCTTGAAAGCTTACCTGGGTCCGATCAGCGTTAAAGACTACCACACTTGAATCTTGGTACTGCTCGAGGGACTAAGAATTATCGAATCTAATCCTCTTCTGATCGAGGTAGAAGGCAAGTAAGCTAAAACGATTGGTTGGATAAGTAAAAAAAAGAGGAGCTGGGACCATGCTGACTGCATAATATTATATGTCAGATGTACGATACTATGGAGAAGCTTAGATTGTCTGTAGCTCATGTCAAGAGGGAAGCTAATAGTGAGGCTGGTCTACTTGCTAACAATGGAGAGAACATAACCAATCTTTGGATTGGAGATGGTCACCACTTGATATAACATTGTCAGTTTTGTACTTTCTCATTTGTTTATTTTAATGAAGTTGTGCCAGAAAAAGAAAAAAATACGTTCGGTATGTTCAATTATCTTGACATGTATGGAAGGAGTGTTCTTATCATATGACTATATTTTCCCTTGTACAATAACTATCATGTACTGTTCCACCTTGAGATTACATGGAACTTTGAAATTTAACATAAATAGATTGATTTACTGCTGTGACTGTGGTCCGGTTCTCTTTTCATAATATCCTCTATGGAACTGTCACTCCAAACTTGACAGCAGACCGGAAACATTTGATCAATGGATTTCAAGGTTCGAATATGTTCGGAGCATATTTTATGAATCGATGTATGTAATGAAGGACGATCTACATGATTCATCTATGACCCACCAAATACCATTGCCCTTTTGGACAGCATGTTATCTGATTTTGTGTTCTGTTTAATTTATGTTGGATGTCCATCTTTATTAGCAAACCCCCATCTTCATAACTGATCATAGTACTTTCTTCCCCCTTTGCCATTTGGGCCACACTTCAGCATTTTACAGATTTACTTGATCAGTTAAAACAGGGATAACCGCCTTTCTCTCATAAATTCTTGGGAAAATTTCATATAAACCCCTAAACTTTCAACTCAATGTCCGAGAGGCACCTGAACTTTACTTAATACAACATAACCCCCCGATGAATACAAACCCCCCAAATTAGACCCCTACCGTCAACCTCCGTCCCCCTGCTCGACGGAAATTGCTGACGAAGCAGTTAAGGGGCATTACCTGCCAACGTGGCAGTCAGCCATTTATAACTTGTGGGAGACGCCCCATCTCTCTCTCACGTTCAGAAATTTGGCGCCAAAAGTTCTCTCCTCTTTAGCCGAGCAAAGCTCAACGCCATCTTCTCCAGCAGATCTCTAATGGCATTGCCGTCGGCAGCTTTTGACAGTGCATCATCCGTGATTCGAAGCACGCCAGAGATTTTGTGGTTGTTGGAGGAGAAGATGGTACTAGCATGACTCCTGGACTAGAGAAGCTAAAACATCCTTCCATTCTGGGTAGGCGTCCAACTTCCACAAGTTGGAGACCGCGAAGCAGCAGAGAGATCGACACATCGTTACGTGGAAACCGGAGGAGGACGATCTGCTTCGCGTGCAGATCGCAGTAATCGGAACCGATCGGTAACGAGTTTTTTTTTACCTCTCAATTGTATTCAGTAATTAGATAGAATAGAACCTATTAATGAATCAATCAATAATAATAGTAATAGTAAATAATTATTTGGAAATTGATTTTGTTTTTCTTGTATAGATGGACGACGATTGCGGCTAAATATTCAAGGATAAAACTAGCAAACAATGCAGGAGAATGTTGATATAATTACTAGTTTACTACTTAGACGGATTAGTAAATGCTCGTTTTTTTATGCTCTTTAATCTGATGATAACATCATTTTGTTATTGCAGATGGTACACTTGAATTCGGAATGCAAGAAAGGGGGGTGGTCGCCTGAGGAAGACATGATCTTATATGAGGTACTAATTTTCTGATAATCTGAGGTTTATATATGCATTTGATTGGGCAAAATTTACATTTTTTTGTGGTTTTCTTATGGTTTTAAATCTTGGTTTTTCAAGATGATGAAATGTGAAAACGAGACTATGTAGGCTTGTTTCAACCATGTCTGGAATCCCAAACGTGAATCTGAGACAGTTTGTTCATTAATAGGTAGTTTCTGTAATAGCTAAGGAGTTTGAGAGCTACTTTCTGTGTCTAACTTTGAATAGGGATGAGTTATCTTTTAGTTTGAAATTTGAATATAACATGGTACTTATGCTTTTGTGGATGAGATTTCCTCATTGAGGGTCTAGTTTAGTCTATTTTTTTCATTTAATTTGTAGCATCTTTCCTTGTTTATTGTCATTATTATGAATTTTCTATGGATGTCTATAGTTTTCTACAGTTTCTATCACTGTGTTAACTTTTGGGTTGTTGGGTAAAATGAATTTTTTTATAATCCTACAATAGTATCTCAGTTTATGGAAGTTGTTTAGTGGTTGGAGTATATTCCTTTTCATTCTAGTATTCTTCACAAAAACCGAGCCACTTTTGTAGATTGAAACCTACATCCAAGTTATGTTGATGCAATAGCATTTTACTTCTATTCAATGTGGCTATGTGTAATCTAAATGTCCGAGGCTTTTGTGCATGCTCAAAAGATTTTTGGTAACAGATGGACTGAAATCGCAAAGGTTGTTTCAGGCAGTAACTTCCGCTACTGAGGTTTGCGGCATTCCTCCGTGCTTTTTATTTTTCTCTCGCCCATGACAAGTAAAATGACAAACTGAAAAAAGATCTTTACATTGGCCTAGTCCAGATCAATGTTACCAAGTTCACTTTGCTTGGATTGTGAACCCAATTCGCTAGGGGGAGGATGAGTTTCAAATGAAAATATAATTATATCTAATGTCTTGTTAAATGAACAAAATCTTCAAGCTTGTTGGTTGGTACTTGGTACTTGGTAGTTCCTTTGAAAATGTTTTAAACTTGGATTCAAAACACCTCAACTACACATTTCTTTTTGGATAGCTTTATTTGTAGCTGATTGAACTTCAGGTGCAACCCACATATGGTTCTTGAAAGATTTGTGGGTTGGAACAAAAATAAGCCCTAGGATTACTTTATTTGCAACATACAAAACTTCAGGCACCAATCAACCATTGGTGCATTGGAAGATGTGTAATCTGCAAATAAAACCACCCTTTGCCTTTACATTATATTAAAATCTCTCATCTGGTCTAGTCAAACAGGACCGGACCAAACTGCAAACCAGTTTGCGGTTCGTTACTGTTTCTAACAAATTGGCTAATCCAAGTCCAGATAACGTTAGATGATTATCAAATTTATAGACATAATATTTACCCTTTTGTATCATAATATGTGTATTTTCTCTGTTAAAACAGAACGGATAGTGGAGTGAAGAACCGCTTCTCTACCCTTTGCAAGAAACGAGCAAAACATGAAGCATTATCAAAAGAGAACAACATTGTATGCATCAACCAAACAACAAGAGAGTTATATTTCAAAATGGATGCTTTACAGCTAAAACATTAGAAACAATTACACCCTTTAAGAAGATCAGGGACACAAGAAGATTTATTATCTATCCATATAATTACAGTAGAATCCATTCTCCTAAAAATTAATAGAAACCCCAAAACAGCTGGAGAAAATGGCGTTGAGCTTTGCTTGGCTGATTATCTATCCATATAATTACAGTAGAATCCATTCTCCTAAAAATTAATAGAAACCCCAAAACAGCTGAAGAAAATGGCGTTGAGCTTTGCTTGGCTGAAGAAGAAGAAGAAGAAGAAGAGCTTTTGACACGAAATTTCTGAACGTGAGAGAGATGGGGCATTTCCCACAAGTTATAAATGACTGACTGCCACGTTAGCAAGGCCACGTAGGCAGATAACGCCCATTAACTGCTTCGTCAGTAGTTTCTATTGAGTAGGGGGACAGAGGTTGACGTAGGAGTTTAATTTGGGGGGGGAGGGGGGGGTTATGTTGTATTAAGAAAAGTTCAGGTGTCTCTCAGACATTGAGTTGAAAGTTCAGGGGTTTATATGAAAATTTTCCTAAATTCTTCAAACCAATGGGAACTTACTTGCAAAAATATGCTCTCCAATATATATGAGATTTTTCAACACAGGCACAATCCTGTCATTTTGGTTAATGTTGAAGAATTAGTAGCATGCTTTTTGGTTTTGTTCACGTTGTTACTACATACTGAGCGGAATCGGTCACAATCTAAGGGGAACCCTCTCTCATATACATAAGAAACTTCATTAATTTCTATCCTCCTTAGCTAGGGAGTCTGCACATCATAAGCCTCCTGTAGTCACATAAGTAGTAGGCATATTTGAAGTAGATGCTCTATGAGGAATGGTAAATTGTTTTCATCAATCTTTTACAGCTTGCCTTAGAGCTTCACTAATCACTAATCATACTACTAGCATTCTTTGCGTTTACAACTATGGAGCGTCGAATCTTCCTTTTCATCTAAATATGCTTCAATCTTAAACTTCCAATAAATTGTCCTTCACTTTTTCTTTGATCGTTAAATGATGAGGTTATAGGGTCCCCACCCTTCCATCAAAACAAAGTATACATGTAAAAATTCTCAGAACATGTCGACCCCATCTCTGAGCTTCGGCATCGCCACCACCCCAAATTTCCTCACTTTGCAGATTAGTGAACTTCTTTTTGGGACTCAAGTCATAGAAGGTGAGGTTCATTTACTCTGATATGGACCGATAGTAAAATAATGAACATTTCATACCGACAACCTTGAATCTGCATTTGGTGGGCGAAATGTGTCTCTCTACCATGAATTTCAAGGAAAACGAAAGATGATAGCATAAAGATTTCTGTTCTCTATAACCCAGTCAGCTGTTGATTCCATCAGCAGAATCATTTTTATGAGAAGTAACTTCGTACATAATTTGTTAAAAGTTCGGTACCACATTGGGTATTCATAGCCTTATCTCTCTTATAAGATCCTCAGCCCCTCACTTGTAGCAATTGGTTTTAAGATGAATGCCTAAATTTATCATGGTATTAGAGGAGGCCTCTCTCCACTCCACGTTACCCATTTCAATTGTCCACGTGATTTGGCTCAGCCGGCCAACGTGTGGAGGCGTGTTGAACTTTAGTCCCACATCCGTATTCATAGCCTTGTCTCTCCTCTTATAAGATCCTGAGCCCCTCTACTCATAGTCAGTTGGTTTTTAGATGAATGCCCAAATTTATTATAATTTATACTTTATCACATTGTAGTGTTAAAAGAATATAAGATTTAGGGTTTAGGGTCTTTGTACCATATTTTGGTAGCCAATAATCCCTGCGAACTATGAATGAGGTGGGACTCACACTTCATAACATGCATAAAGAAGATACCCAATATATCCCATAGAGGTGTAGGCCATTGTAGGATACGAAAATAAAAAATTTGACCAAAATTTTGGCCAAAATTTTGAGTCTCATACAAAATATGATCGAAAATTTGGTCCAAATTATCATTTCGGTGAGGACCGAAATTGATAATTTGGACCGAAATTTCGGTCATTTGGCTGAAATTTTGATCCTTGATTGGTATTAGGTAAGCGGCCTGAGCGCCAAGGGGACTTGGTATTGGAGTTATTTTTAGGTATATGCGTCAGGTGAAATCATTATGTGTGCAATCTATCATTAGTGTAAAAGATTGGGACCAAAATTGATCTCTATTGTTGGATTCAAAATAGTCAACACCATCTAAAGTTAACAGCGACCATATAAGTTCAATATATAGCTTATTTTAGTCGGTGTTTGATTGTTTGAATGAGATGATGGAGATCATTTTTCGTCTCAATCTTTTACAACAAAAATCTTTAGGTCATGGCAAACTTAGATGGCACACATCATGATCATGTGGTACAAATCTCAAAAGTTGCCCAGTACCAGAGCATTCCTCGCTTGGGCCGTTTACTTATACTAACTGGTAACAAAATCCCAGCCAAGATAAATTGTATTGTGCCTGGGAATAGGACCACCATGGGATCTTTGTCCAATGGTCAGTGATACAACCTGGTATTATTATATGATTTTTTTACATGTGAGGGTCCCTAACTCTTATATAATTACATGACAGGCTCCAAACTTTTGCTTATTACCTAGTAGGGTCTGAGACCATTTTTTTAAAAAAAAACTGTATCTTTTATTCACTTTAAATAAGCGATAATATCCTTTAAGTAAAAGCATATGTGCATTTAATTTTAAGTAAGACCGATCGAGTATAATATAAGACCGCGATGGATCTTATATGAGTCTGTGACTGACCAATTGGTCGTGTACCACATGGTCTCATTTGAAATTGATTGTTCGTGGTCTCATATAAAACTGATTGATATCACTTATGAAAATGCGAAAGGGGGTCCTAATTGGAGGACAATTTCGCAAGTGAACAAAGGCACACACGTATGTTTTTTATAGAAAAAGTAATAGGCCTCAACTTGAGGTCGGTGTGGACACATGCACAAACACGAGCAACACCAACACGTGCCTTCATATCCACTGACGGATGCGTCTGCAAAAAGCTAGTCAATTTAATTTTTGCATGAAAGTCAACTAATCGGGGTACGCTACAGGCCTACACTACAGTAGTCACTAGGATGATAATAGGGTAATATGATCCCAGTATAGGTATAGGTATCCGAGCACACACCCGACATTCTTTAAGTGGTGGTCTGGATACCGGGAATATACGGTAAAATATAGTATGGTAAAACTTTTTATCATGGATTCAGGTGTTAGAGTATTTTTAATAGTAGTAAATATATTACCCCTATTTACCATAAAACAGCATAGCATATTATGACCTACCCCCTCTAGAATGGGGGAGAAACATAGTATTCTTATAAGTTAGGAATACTTGATAAAAAAATTAACAGCTTTACCATGTTTGATCAGTTTCTATCCAAACAGATGTAATATTTAAAGAAGATCACTCCTTGTTTCATTTTTCATGTTTGCAACGTTGGAGAAAGTTTGATGAGTTGTTACATCAACGAAAAATTTAAAAAAGAAAAAAAAATTTGATAAATAAGTAGGATTTGATCCTGCCACCAAAAATCAAAAAAAGAAAAAAAATTAGATAAATAAGACGGATTTAAACCTGCCACCTTGAGGTTGTAATATTGCTAACTTAAAACTTAAGATTTCTAGAAGGGTACATTTGCTATTGTGAGTCATATATGGTATCCCAATACCTCTATACTGAAGTCAGCCTATCGTTAATTATTGGTCTAATTAAGGAGCAGCAGCATGTCATGTAGCCTTCAATTGACTGAGGCTGACCACCCATTGAACACTACTGAAACATCCGTGCATGGTAGCTAGCTTCTCATGTCGTCCCGGTTTACGTACGTCTCAGTTTCACAGTGAAACAGACCACATGTAATTGACCCTACTCTGCCGTCACAATGGGCGCGCCAAGAATACTTGTCAAGTCAGAAGCCAATCAAACCCCTTTTGGACGCCTCTCTGTATCAAGCCAACGGCCGCCACCATGTCAATTGGTAGAAATCATACGATGGAGATTAAACTTTACTTATATAAATATATATATATATATATATATATATATATATATATATATATATATATATATATTTGGTTCATGCAATGTCTTTATAGTACAGTCACTTTTTACAGTGTGTGTCATGGGGAATCACCATGTATTTTATGTGATTTGGCTTTCATGATGTCAAAACCTATTGTGTACTATAAAGAACGAAACAGAAAGCCTTGTCCATCATTTGATTCAATCCAGTCAAATGTCATTTAAAATTAAAAGCATGTTAGATTTATATGATAGCCTTTCATTTTAGATGACGGTTGATTGATTTGAATCGAATGCCATTTAAACTTACAGCTTGTTGAATTACATGGTAGCTTTAAGTTTAAGATGACGGCTAACTTCTTTGAATCAAACGATTGAGATAATGTTTTGTCTAAATCCTTTATACTAAGATTTTTAGATAATGTCATCCTTATTAGTCAATAAACGTGGTACACATGGTAGGAAGGCTTTCCTAATACTCCACCTGTGAGGGGAAGAAAATAAGTATTTAAAACTTATTTTATTAGGCACGTTTGATTGCAATATCAAACGTGTTTTCTTGATTATAACGGGTAGGTTGACCGTAAGTGGTCGTTTGATTGGCATAGGCAAAATATGTTTTGGAGCTTTTTTGGCTTACGGATACAAAAATTGGATACGAGGGGTCATACTCATATGCGGTTGTTGCGACGTGTAACGACGCATTTAGAAAACACATCTTCAATCAAACGTGCCCTAAATAACTACCTGGTGATGTAATGTAACCAAGCTAAAAAACTGGTATATGCTGTGTAACTGTTTTTGCTACTCATGCAGAGAAAATATATAACAATATGTTGCTGTTGCAACACATGCTTAATGGATGGTAGTATGGACCATCATCATCATAATTTATAATTATCACCATAGCTTTATCTCATCTATTTATGATCAGCTTTGCGATTGTTATGTCTCCACTTATTTCGTCAGTGTACTAATTAAGCTCTTTTTAGCTCTTAAATCTTTCAAATCACTTCTCAGTGTTCCTATATAAGCCTTCAATGGTTTTCCTCTTCTGCAATTCTCCATATCACTATTCACTTATACTAACATTTTACACTACATATTATGAAAAAATTTATTGTTTTCCCGTCCCATCAATCTGGTAACAAAAACTGTCACTTATAATAAATTGTTTTGTTAATAGTTTTATCTTTTTTGTAGTGTCAATTAGTAATTAAGTAGGATCCTATTAAGTAGGACATGGGAGATAGAGAAAGATTGATATTAAATGTTCAAAACAAATTGGAAGCTTGGAAATTAAACATGAGTTCTTGTGGATTTTGGTTGAGTACTTTGATGTTTTTCGTGGGGAGAACGTTGAGGTTTTGCTTTGGACTCATCACCTTTGTGGTTCTTTTGTATTGGGTAAAATTGGAGAAAATGATCTCCATTATTTATTGCCTTTGAACATCTTCTTTCTTATGGTATGGACCATCATCATCATCATCATAATTCATAATCATTACCATAGCTTTATCTCATCTATTTAGGGTTGGCATTGTGATTGCTATGTCTCCACTTATTTTTTGAGTGCGCTATGCTCTCTTTAGCTCTTGAATCTTTCAAATCCCTTCTCAGTGTTCCTATCTAAGCTTTCAGTGGCACTATAAAAATAAGGTGTTTCAGCGGCAGTTAAAACTATCGCTATTAATAAAAAAATTGCCGCTACTAGTCATATCATTATTAAAATAATAAGGTTTTTTGTTAATAGCGGCAGTTTTGGATGTTGCT
The DNA here is from genome assembly GCA_021018995.1 of Chloranthus sessilifolius. Taxonomy (NCBI): domain Eukaryota; kingdom Viridiplantae; phylum Streptophyta; class Magnoliopsida; order Chloranthales; family Chloranthaceae; genus Chloranthus; species Chloranthus sessilifolius. Next base: position 48,453,229 of record CM037584.1, on the reverse strand, counting down.
AATAGTCTTATTTTTGTAGTGTGGTTTTCTTTTTCTGCAATTTTTCATATTACTTTTCACTCCTTGTATAGTGATCTAAATTTCATATCTTTGATACACCTAATTTATTTATATGTGCCTAATAGCGTATACATTGCATGCTTTGATTTTTCAAAAGTTTTTTTTAAAAATACATGTTTTGATTTTTCAAACTTTGATATTTATTTCTATTATTAATTGATAAACGTTATTTTATAGCCTAATGGTTAAAGGATTGAGTTAGAGATAAGAGCTCAAAGGATTAAACCTTGGTATTTTGGTTTAAACCTTTATTTTGAACCTTGAAGTAGATGCCTATACATCATTTTTTGGTGTGTTAGCATGATACCAGATGTTTCCCTAATAAGTTAAAAGAAGTATTACCGAGAATACTCTAAATCATAATCTCATTTAGAGTTCTCTTAAGAATAGAAGTTCTTCCCGTAAAAAACCTTAGAGACCTTAGAGAAGAGATTCTAGATCATCTTTTTTTAGAACTTTACTTTTTGGAAGATCAACGAGACATTTGCATCTATTTTCAAGCGGCCTTCGCTTCCTTCAAGAGTCATCGTCGTAGTGAAGAACTCGATTGAATCGCTGATATACGATCAATCTAGGTATGGAGAAATCATGATTTCCCTTGGAACTCAAAATATAATTTAAATATGAGTGATGAGTAGTGAAATATGATAATATTTCAGCCCTAAAAGTCTATATTTAGTCATTCGATGAAAGTTATCTAATGAGATTTGTGAAGTTTTATGAGTTTCAGGTAAATTTAGTCATTGGATGCACTAAGGAGCATAAAAGAATACAAAGTCAACAAATACCGGAGCACTGAAGGAGAGAAGATGTTGGAGCTAAACTATTGAAGAAAGTCAATCAATCGACCTCTTAGGTCGATGCATCGACATAACAAAAATAAGATTCAAATTCGAATTTGAATCTGCTTATTGATCGACCACTTAAGTTGATCAATCGATCAAGTTCAAATTTCAAAAACTCCGAGAGATATTTAAAGAAAAATCTGAGGAATTAGTGAAGGATCTTCTCTTGTTGCATTTTGCTTTTGCTTTCAGTTTCTAGGGCATTTAGTCCTGGCTTTTCCAATTTTTGTTATTCATTTTCTCTAGCTTAAAGATTTAGACTAGTTTAATTTTTGTACTTTTGAAGACGGATTGTACCAGATTGGATTAAAACTTTTTGTGAATTTTGTTAAAGCTCTGGACGGTATTTTAATGTTTATGTCAATTTATTTTTCCACCATGTTGTTCATTTTCATTATGTTGTTCATTTATCCGAGGTATTCATTCATAGTAATATAAATGTGTGATGAAAATGTTAGATCATTTCGTGAGCTCTGCTATCATTATTTGTATGAATATAATTTCCTTGCCATCTGAGATATGGGAGCTAATCATGCCCCGTAATCTTAAATTTACACTGGTGATCTTATTCTAATCTCTGTCATCTCAGGGTAAATTCTACTACTATCTAAGGTGTGAGTGTTAATCATACACTCATAGAATGTTAGTCATACATCTCTGTGATCTCAGATTGGTAGTGTAGAATTTATTCAGAGATTTGATTTTGAGTGCTATCTGCTGTGTGGGTGTTAATCATACACTCATGGGATGTTAATCATACATCTCCTTGATCTCAGATCTGTACTTTAGAACTCATGTGTGTTCGGGCCCGTGCTTGCACATAGACATCTTTTATGTACCTCATATTTGAATCACAAATTTATATTGCATGAATGATAAACCTACGATGAGAGGATTTAGTATCCCAATCTTCATCTTTAATTATTTGTTTACATTCTAATTTATTGTTAGTGTTTATCTTATCCACCAAACTCTCAGACTCTTTAAGTTAGTAAATACTGTGATAGACCTGTGGTAATTTTTTTGGTTAGTTGCTATTTCCGTTTCTAATTTTCTGACCAATCCTGGTGGGGACAATCTCGTACTTTGCACCTACTATCTACAAACTGATTCGTGTACTTGCGAGTATAACTTAATTTTCACAACAAATTTTTGGCGCCGCTGCCGGGGATTCGACATAGAAAATTCATAATCTTTAGGAAATGGAAAATTGATTTTTGAAATTTTTTAGTTTCAACCTGTCGGTGATTCTTTTGGTTAGTTGCTATTTTCATTTCTAATTTTTTAGTTTCGACCTGCCGGTGATTCTTTAGGTTAGTTGTTATTTATGTTTATAATTTTCTAACCAATCCTCGTGGGAACGATCTCGTACTCTGCACCTACTATCTGCAAACTGATTCGTACACTTGCGATTACAAATTAATTTTCACAATAAGTTTTTGGCGCCGCTGTCGAGAATTGGGCGTAGAAAATTCATAATTTTTGAATCAGCATTTTTTTTAGTTTCGAAATAAAAAATCAAAAAATTGAAAAGTATTGGGATCGATCAATTGAGCCAAACACTCGATCAATCGACTCCAAAAAATTTGCATTCCTCCTGCATAATCCAAATTTTTGGAATTTTAAAATTCAAAATTTTGAATTTCTAAATTTGAATTCAAAATGTATATATATATAAATTTCAAATTTCAAATTTTAATTTAAAATTCTCGATCGATCGACATAACCCATCGATCCATCGAAGACCGTTCCGATCGATCGGCCTAAACCATCGATCAATCAATTTTTTTAAAAAAAATAAATAAATCTAAAAATCAGTGCAGCTTGTGTGGAATATTTGTGCCTTTGTATGCACACAAGGTCCTCTAGAGATAACTCTTTAGAACCTTTCAATTCTAAGATTGAATGAACTTATCAATCGAATCGAAACCAGATCAAAGTAGGACGAGAAGCTGGAATTGAAACATTAATTCAATTCGAGATGAATTCAGATGGTTGTGAAGTCCCCCACATGAAAATGAGGAAGAACCAACTCTTAGAGAGTTGTTTACTCTAATAACTATAAACACCCCTTCTTGCATCACATACCCCGCCACACCTGGTGACAAATTTGATATCCGTACAAATGTGATTTAAATCCTTTCAATTTTTCATGACATGATAGAGAAGACCCGTACTAACACATTAAAGACTTCGTTGAAGTTTGTTCTTCAGTGTACCAGAACTTCAGTGAGGAATCTATGAGATTGCGTCTCTTTCCTTTCTCTATAAAGGATAAAGCCAAAGTCTGGTTAAATTCATTGCCAGCTGGATCTATAACCACCTGGGATCAGATGGTTAAGAAATTTTTGTCAATATTTTTTCTCATGGCTAAGACTAATGCCCTAAGATACGAAATCACTAATTTTGCGCAAGAAGATGATGAGAGATTTTATAAAGCTTAGGATAGGTTTATGGATCTCTTACTGAAGTGTCCATATCATGAATTCTCAAAATAGAGATTGGTCCAATGTTTTTACAATGGACTAGATCAGGACAATCGGCATCTAATTGAATCAATGAACAGTAGAGGATTCCTTGGACTTAGTGAAAATGAATTTTATCAATTCTTGAAAAAGTTGGCCGAAGATTCCCAGCAATGGGACTTCACGAAAACTCGAGAACAACTAATCAAGAATCGAGACTAATCAGGAAACTCAACAAAGAAAGGAGGATTGTATGTGGTAAAAAAAACACCTGATCTAATGGCAAAGATATATTTCCTCACTCAATAAGTTGAGAAATTGAAGTTGAAGAAGAACGTGAGTGTTGTGAATGTACAACCAGACCCATGTTCATATTGTGCAAGTCCAATGCACACATCTGATGGTTTTCCTTTAATGCAGAATTACCCAGAAGACCCTTGCGTGCAATTGAACGCGCTGAACACCTATGGTCGAAGTCAAGAAAATGTCTTCAATAAAAACAACCTGAATAGTTAGAAATATCATCAAAATTTATCATGGAAGCAAGGAAATCAAAAATCTCAAGCTAGAGGACAAGGGATGAATTTTTATCCAAATCAAAATTTCAACCAAGGACCACAACAACAGTTTAGTCAAGGAAAATTTCAACAACAAAACTACGGAGGTGGAAACTAATTCCACGAAAATTAAAGTCAAAATGGGCAACCCAGACAATCCAATCAGAATTTTCAATTCTCACAACCAATGTTGGGATATCAGAACCAATTCGCACAGCAAATCGTAAATCAACTTGGCTTTGCACAAAAATTTCCACCGCTTGGATTCAACAATCAATAAGGAAACGTTGTGCAACATCATCCTCAGAACTAATATCCTCAGAGTGAGGATATGTGAAAGTTCATCCAATCCAATACTTCTTCGATATCTAGGATAGAAACTCAAATTGGTCAATAAGCAAGACTCTTATGTGAAAGAGAAAATGGATCATTTCCTAGTCAGCCAATTCTAAATCTGAAAGGACAAATGGTCTTCGAGCATGTCTCGACCTCATCACAGGAAGAAAATTAATAACAAATCAAAGTAATCACAATGTTAAGATCTGGAAAGCAGATTGTTAACGATGTGAAAATGCCAGAAGAAGATAAGAAGTCTGAACTTGAGAATAAAATTGAGATAAATGAGGAAGTCGAAGAAGAGGTGGAACAAAAGAAAAAGATTGAAGAAAAGAACGAGAGAGAAAAGAGTTTTATGTTCAAAGCCCCATATCTTTAAAGGCTAATGGGACCAAAGAAAAATCGAGATCAGGAAGGGATCATTGAAATGTTCAAGCAGTTAAAAATATATATCCCCTTTTTAGATGCCATTCAGCAAGTACCGGCATAAGCGAATTTTTAAAGGACTTGGTCACAATCAAAAGGAAGACTATGTCCCAAAGAAAGCTTTCTTAGCAGAGCAGGTAAGTTCAATACTGCAAGCGAGACTTTCGATTAAATACAAGGAGCCTGGTTGTCCTACAATTTCAATCATTATAGGGGAGAACCACATTGATCAAACACTTTTAGACCTTAGAGCAAGTGTTAATCTATTGTCGTACTCTGTTTATAAGGAACTCGAGCTAATTGAACTGAAGCCCACAACAATTACCCTTCAGCTTGCCGATAGGTCAATCAAAATTCTCAGGGGAATAGTAGAGGATGTCCTTATTAAGGTGGACACTTTCTACTTTTCAGTTGACTTCGTTTTTTTGGATACCGAACCCATTCTCAAATTAAAAAATAATATTCCGGTAATCCTAGGAAGACCTTACCTAGCAACATCGAATGTATTAATTAATTATTGAAATGGGATAATAAATTTGTCATTCAGGAATATGACCGTGAAACTGAATATCGTCCACATTGCGAAGCAACCTATTGAAGATGAGGAGCATGCACAAGTATGCATGATTGATAATATTGTGGAGAATGCATTCTTTGCTTCAGAATATGAGGACCCTCTAGGGGCCTGTCTAGCCCATTTCGATAAAGACTTCGATGTGGATCACGTGATTCATGAAGTTAATGAGATGTTAGATTCTACACCACTCTTAGAAAATAATGAATGGCAAATGAAAAATGAGGCAAAGGAGGAAGAAAGTAAAGAAGCATCAAGAGAAGAGGAGAAATCAAAGCTGGAACTGAAATCTCTCTCTGCCGATTTGAAATATGCATACTTGGGAAAAGATGAAACTGATCCGGTGATTAGTTCATCAAAATTGAATGAAAACCAAGAGGAACAGCTATGCAACCGTGGGAATCGATGCGATCCCTGTCGCGACGAAGCGCTCTCTAACAATGAAAAATATAAAGTCGCCACCCGGAGCTTTCGGTGTCTCGGGATACCTAATTCATTTTTATGAGCACCTAAGTGCTAAAAATATGACTCTGAATCCGGTCCACACCAAAGGCTCTTGGGTAGGGGCTTCGGTTATCGATCGGGAAGGTGTTAAGCACCCGATCAACCCGCTTAATACGGTCTCTACTTATGGCCAAAAATAAAATGATGTAAAAGAAAAGGAAATGGTTTCCCCTTGCCCAAATGGGCCTCCAATCCTATTTGTGCCCCTCCGTTCCTACCGAAAATTCGGCGGCGTAACGGCACAAATGAAAGGGTAGGGAATGCCACAAAGAGATAAGAGAAGAAAGGGAAGAGGCGGAGCCCTCGAGCCCTTGCAGCACCGTAGGAGAGCCTTGCGTTGGCTTACTTTGATGAGCTTTTGAAGGCTTGTATGGTGGAAAGAGGGGTTCAAACTCCTATGACTTAAAGCTAAGAGGTAGGGGATAGAGGCTAGGGGATCACACACACCTAGGCTAGAGGTTTTAGATGTAAGAACAAGCTTGGGAAGAGGTTTTGGAATTTTGGAATTTAGATGAAAATAGTGTACAAAAGGGAGGAAGAACTTCTCACTTTGAGCTCTTTCTCTCTTAAGTAAACTTCTCAACCCTTAAACCAAGGGGTGGGGGGCTCTATTTATAGGAAAGGAGTGGATTAGGAGACTACTTAGATGCTAATTGGAGTTAGCAATTAGGTAATCTCAAATCTAAGGTTTTATAGGATTTTGAGAGCTTGGAAAGGTGTGAAGGTGGTTCTAATGGTGGATGATGGGGTGAGGCTTTAAGCCACTTGGAGGGTTGCAAATAGGTAATGAATGGGTGCAACAGGACTACCAAAACACACCCCAAAGGTTGAGGTGGTCAACAAGTCAAACCCCAAACACGAAATTCGGGGTAAAAATCCAATGTTACTGTTCATATGCCTGGCGCAACTATTAGTTGCGCTAGGCAAATGTACAGTAACACAATAGTGTACAGTAGTCTGAAAGTTGGCCTTGCGAGGGGTGGGGGACCCATTTATACCTGGCGCAACTATTAGTTGTGCCAGGCAAAAATCCCTCCAAAAAGCCTGAGTTTCGAATCGCCATAACTTTTGATATACAACTCCGATTGAGGCGATTCTTGGCCCGTTGGAAAGCTGGAGAAGTCCTATTTCTAATGGTATGTGATTTGGTATCAGTAAAAGACCTCAGCTATTCCTGGTGCACCACTCTTCATCCATTGCTCGGGAAGGTTAGGTTTAGGGTTCGGAATGGATTCTAAGGGTCGGGATTGGTTTCTAAAGGTTCGGGGTAGGTTCCTAAGGGATCTGGGTGGTTCTTAAGGATTTGGGGTGATTCCTAAGGGTTCCATACATGCCATCAAAAGCTCAGAATTGCACCTCTCTCGAAAGGTGTTTCTATCGGGCCTTGGGCCAAGTTTAGGTGTCTATAACAGCTCATTGAAGTACTCCAAGACCACAAAAGTGCAATCGGATGGTCTATTAAGGACATTAAGGGTATCAGTGCGACACTGTACATGTACCGAATTCATTTGAAAGAAGGCATTAAACCCTCCAAAGAACCACAACATAGATTGAATCCAATAATGGAGGACATTGTGAGAAAGGAGGTTATTAAATTGCTAGATGTCGGAATTATATACCCTATTTCTGACAACAAATGGGTTAGCCCGACCCAAGTTGTTCCCAAAAATTTCAGAGTAACTGTGGTGAAGAATGAAAAGAATGAACTGATACCAACAAAAGTTCAGACTGGTTGGAGAGTGTGCATCGATTATAGAAAGTTGAATTCAATGACAATGAAGGATCACTTCCCTCTCCCATTTATTGATCAAATGCTCGAGAGACTGGCAGGACATCAATACTATTATTTCTTTGATGGCTATTTTAGATACAATCAGATAGTCATAGCACCAGAAGATCAGGAGAAAATAACATTCACATGTCCATTTGGAACGTTCTCCCATTGGCGAATGTCATTTGGGCTTTGCAATGCTCCAGCACCTTTCAAAAATGTATGCTGAATATATTTTCAGACATGGTGGAGAGATTTTTGGAAGTATTCGTAGATGACTTCTCAATTTATAGGGATAATTTTAATAATTGCCTGTAAAATCTATCTCTAGTTCTTGCGAGATGTCAGGAAATTTTTTTTATTTTGAATTGGGAGAAATGTCATTTCATGGTATAAAGTGGCATAGTCATTGGACACATCATATCATCCAAAGGCATTGAGGTGGATAAGGCGAAAGTAGATTTGATTTCAAACCTTCCACCACTCAGAACAGTCAAGAAAATTAGGTCATTTCTTGGGTATGCCGGTTTTTATCGACGATTTATCAAGGATTTCAGTAAGATAGCAAAACCTTTATGCAACCTACTTGACAAAGACGTCCCATTCCTCTTTGATGAGAAGTGCCTGAAAGCTTTCGAGATAATCAAAATTGAACTTATTCAAGCTCCAATAATCTAATTTTTGGATTGAAATTTACCGTTTGAAATCATGTGTGACGCATCTGATTATGCAGTGGGAGCAATATTGGGACAAAGGGTGGAGAAAATTTCGCACGTAATTTACTACCAAGTCGCACTTTGAATGATACACAACTGAATTATTCTACCACGGAGAAGAAACTTTTAGCAGTGGTCTTTGTGCTAGATAAATTTTGATCCTATTTGTTAGGATCAAAGGTTGTGGTGTGTACGGATCGTGCGGCTCTTCGCTATCTCTTTGTAAAGAAGGATGCAAAAGCTCGTTTGATCAGATAGATTTTACTCTTGCAAGAGTTTGATATGAAAATTAAAGATAAGAAGGGATCTCAAAATGTGGTGGCTGACCACCTATCTCGAATTATTATTGAAAAATCTGACGATCTGATTCCGATTTTGGAAGACTTTCTCGATGAGCAATTGTTTGTCATCGAACATTCACCATTGTATGTGAATCTGGCCAACTACTTGGTGACAGATCAAGTACCACGACACTGGAGTAAGAATGAGAAAGCTAGTTTTCTAGCATGGGTGAAGCACTATTTTTTCGAGGATCCGTACTTATTTAAATATTGTGTCGATCAAATCATCAAAAGGTGCATTCTAGAATATGAGTAGTCAAAGATTATTTCATTCTGTCATGTGTTATCCTGTGGAGGACATTTCAGCTCAAGAAAAACTGCTACAAAGATCCTTCAGTGTGGATTCTATTGGCCGATAATTTTCAAAGACTGTCACCAACATTGTATGTCATGTAGTAACTGTCAAATGTTAGGAAGGATTTCGAAGAGAAATATGATGCCCTTAAATCCAATTCTTGAAGTTGAGATGTTTGATGTATGGGGAATAGACTTCATGGGCCCATTCCTGAATTCTTTTGGGAATCACTACAAAAAAGTTTGTTTTTGCCGATATAATTATTGCCGGCGGTTTTGAACTACCGGGAATGTGATAGCTATAATTGTTTGCGGCGGTTTTAAACCGCCGGCAAAGGTATATAATTTTTTGCGACGGTTTTTAACCGTCGACAAAGGTATATTGAGAATAAGCACCGGCGATTATAAACCGCCGGCAAAACTGTCACGATACATTCACCGACACCGACTTTCTCGGCAGTTTGAACATCCAGCAAGTGTTGGTTCCGGCAGTTTTTAACCGCCGGTAAAGCTCCACAGATTTGCAGTGAATCTATACATCCTCATTGCAGTAGGCTATGTCTCAAAATGGGTTGAGGCAATGGCCTGTAAGACAAACGACCATAAGGTGGTTGTTAGATTCCTCAAGGATCAAATATTTCTAAGATTTGGTGCTCCATGCGCTATCATTAGCGATGGTGGAAAATACTTCTGCAATAAAGTTTTCGCTCAACTTATGAAAATGTATGATATCACAAACAAAGTGGCTACGCCATATCATCCTCAAACGAGTGGACAAGTTGAAGTATCTAATCGAGAGCTTAAATGCATTTTGGAGAAAACGATTAAGCCAAACCGAAAAGATTGGTCGTTAAAATTGAAGGACGCTTTATGGGCTTATCAAACAACATACAAAGCACCCATTGGAATGTCCCCCTATAGAATGGTCTTTGATAAAGGTTGTCACCTACCTGTTGAGTTAGAACACCGAGCGTATTGGGCTATCAAGTCACTGAACTTCGGTTTGTAAAAGGCTGGTGAGAAGCGAAGCTTAGAGATTGATGAGTTGGAAGAACTAAAAGTCGATACATACGATTGTGTAAAATCTTATAAGGACCGCATGAAGCGTGCTCATGATCAGTCTATTTTGAGAAAACCATTTACTGTAAGCCAAAATGTGTTGTTGTGCAACTCAAACTTCATTTGTTCCCGAAAAAACTTAAAACTCGATGGAACGTTCCATTCCAGGTAAATCGAATATTCTCAAATGGGGCAATTGAAATCTGTAACCCTCGAAATAACAGTAAATTTTGGGTCAATGGGCAACAGGTGAAACCGTTTTTAAAAAATACCATTGAGAATTTGGATGAAGTTGTGTTAAGTAATCCTGATCAATTGGGATGAAGTGGAAAGTTTGGAATTTCGGGCTAGTGACACTAAATTTAGCGCTTCTTGGGAGGCAACCCAAGTCTGCAAAACATTCATGTAAAAAACTTAAAATAAAATAAAATAAAATAAAATCCTTCCGAAATCTTTAGAATTTAGCAGTTTAGTATTTTAGGACTCTTCTTTCTCCTTGGTAGGACTCTTTTAGATAGTTTCGAACTATTTCCTTATTTATTTTAAACACCCAAAGGATTTTGTAACATTGTCATCATAAATCAATCTTCTCCACCCTTCTCAAGCATCAATGACCGGAAGAAACTATCGAACTTGTGCAACCATACAGAGGATGGAAGAAACCGCTAGGAAGAGGGAGCGACGTTACAAATCACCGATATTGTTTGATTTCAGCAATGCAGAGATGGTGGACTTGGATCCAGTGTTTACTCCGCTATGGGAAGAGCCAACGAGGAAAAAGACCAATCGTTCCAACCATTGCAAGCAAATCATACCAGATGATGTCGTGATGATTGATCTGGATCCACCTTCCCCACGTGCCAAATCACTATTGCACACCCCTTCATCGTCATTGACAACACTAATACCACTCCCACCGCCTCCTCCTTCACCAACCCCACGCCGCAATCCATTAGTGGCATTCATCCCAAGATCAATCCCGCAAGTGATCATCGACATGATTCCTTAAAAAATTTGGGCCCAATTGTACCGCACTCTTATAAATCAAGATCTGCCCACAAGTAGCGTCGTCGACCCATCCACTCCACCTCCCCCTGATGTCATTCCGAATTCCTCGAATCCTGGCCATATCACCGAAGCAATGTGGAATTTCGCTTTTCCAAAATCGAAGCCAGGGCCGAGAAATGATGCCGATGTTTAAAGAAGAAGTTGAAAAATCTTTAGGATGTTTTAGGATTTATTTTATGATTTTTGTTAGTCTTTGCATAATTTCTATTTTTAGGTAGATTTAGGATTTAATAATTTCTGTTTTTCAATAAATATAATTAACACAGTTTAATTAATAAATTTCTCTTTGTTTTCAATGATGCATTTCACCTCCTCTTTGCCTCTTCGTCTATGCGTATTTTGATGTAGGTTTGGGGGTACCCCTCAATTTTGGTACAATGGGGACATTACACAGATTAGGTTTGAGGGTGGTAAATGCATTATTCTTATTTTTGTTAAAAAAAAAAAAAATCGGATTCAGTCGATCAATCGAACTATGTGCCTCGATTGATCGATTGAGCACTTTGAAATCCACTTCGGATTTTTCCAAAGAATTTTTTTTATTGATTTGTGGAATTTGGAGTTGTTGAATTATGTAATCTTACTCGAAGAATATTAAGTGTCATATTTGATCATTGCTATTATGAGAGAAAAATTCAATGTGGGGATTAGCATGTAAATTTAAACCCACCTCTAGAAGTCATGATGTTTAATTCAATTCGGAAATCTAAAAATCAAGAAATTTATCTAAAATTGTGAACTGAAGGATCTTAGTGGAGAATAAACCCGGTGAGCTTTAGAGCCAATTTCACATCTTTGATGAGTGCTTACATAAACTCGGAGTTATCTTTGAATACGACTTATCTTTGCATAATCTCATACGTTTCACTTTGACTTATGATTTTGCATGACATTATAATTCATATTTTGTGCTAGAGCGTATTGTATGTCTGCTCAAGACAAGTAGGCAAGGTTACCATCTTTTGAGGACATGATTGAAGGCTATCTTCGACTCGTTTGTGCTTAAAATGCCACACCTCATCTAAATTTATCCCTCTAGTACCCCGTTGAGAGTATTGAAAAATTTGTATTTATACATTCTTTGATAAGTCACGTCAACATTTACCCATTCACCAGAAAATTCAGTCCTACCCGTCTTATCTCTGAGAAATTAGGAATGAGGATGAAAATGAAAGAAAAGAGAGTAAGTGAAAGATATCGAATGGTAGTATTTGATAAGAGTATTTGGCAGAAAAATTAAAAAAAAAAAGAGGGAGAAAAAGAGAAGAAAATTTTAAAAATAAAGAAAATAATGAGGTGTTTCAAGAAAATAAAATTCAAAAGAGGAGATAAGCATGAGAAAAGAAAGTTAAGAAAAATAGAGAAACATTGCAAAAAAAAAGAGCAAGAGATTAGAAAAGAAAAAAAAAATAAGGAGGGAAAAGTTAATTCTTTTTCTAATTTCTCAGAAATTTTGAATCCTAATTTTCCTTTCTTTCTTATCCTTACATGAGCCCCATTACAACCCTACAAAAGACTTTCATGATCCAATCTTGTGTCGGTAACTGTCATATGGAGAGTGAATATACAATACCTATAGTGCTTGATATGACATGCATGAAAAATACAAGTATCTTTCTATGATATTCCTTTTTATTCATTGATTACATCGTGTTTTCTCTTGTCATGTTAGACCTTTTATTCGCTCTGTATTGATCTCTCACATTTGTGTAAAAATACACCCATCATTGGAGAATATCTATTTTAACAGTACACATATTGTGAGGTTTGAATCAAAATATAAATCTATACGGTTCACAAATAAGATAAATTTTAAGATGAATAGAATTCGACCTGATGATTACACTTGACACATCTAAGGATGGGTGATAAATTTATTTGTAAATCGAATTATTGGACTGACTTAACTAATTATCAATGAGAATGGCATGACATGCGTATTTAATAATGAGAAATTGAATGATAAAGACAATTAACAAATTTCACGATAATCTATTGTAGAAAATGTCTTAAAATTTGTGGGTAACTTTATTGGAAATCCTCAGGAGATAAAACTCTTTCACTAGAGATCACCTAATGGTTTAAAGGCTTGTTGCATATGCTAAATGCAATCGTGCTTCCTACGAAAGTGGCATTTATTAATTACTTTAGGATGATAGTTTATTTATTAATTTACTTATTTTCTCTTTTCCTCGAGAACTAGCAAAGTGTAGGTTTGAGGGTGTGATGAGTAGTGAAATATGATGATATTTCACCCCTAAAGGCTTATATTTAGCCATCCGATAAAAGCTATCTAATGAGATTTGTGAAGTTCTATGAGTTTCAGATAAATTTGGTCATTTGATGCACTAAGGAGCATAAAAGAACATAAAGCCAACAAACACCGAAACACTGAAGGAGAGAAGATGTTGGAACTAAACTATTGAGGAAAGTCGATCAATCAACCTCTTAGGTTGATGCATCGGCATAACAAAAATAAGATTCAAATTCAAATTTGAATTTGAATCTGCCGATTGATCGACCTCTTAAGTCAATTAATCGACTAAGTTCAAATTTCAAAAACTTCAAGAGATATTTAAGGAAAAATCCGGGGAATTAGTGAAGGATCTTCTTTTGTTGCATTTTGCTTTTGCTTTCAGTTTCTAGGCATTTGGTCCCGGCTTTTCCAGTTTTTGTTATTCATTTTCTCTAGCTTAAAGATTTAGACTAGTTTAATTTCTGCACTTTTGAAGATGGATTGTACCAGATTGGATTAAAGCTTTTTGTGGATTTTGTTAAAGCTCTGCACGGTATTTTAATGTTTATGTGAATTTATTTTTCCACCATGTTGTTCACTTCCATTATGTATGGCTAGTTTCATTAAGGATGAGGATTTGATAAACTCTATCCGAGGCATTCATTCATAATAATATAAATATGTGATGAAGACGTTAGATCATTTCGTGGGCTCTACTATAATTATTTGTATAAATATAATCTCCTTGCCATCTGAGATATGGGAGCTAACCATGCCCCGTGATCTCAGATTTGCACTGGTGATCTTATTCTAATTTCTGTCATCTCAGGGTAAATTTTACCACTATCTAAGGTGTGAGTGATAATCATACACTCATGGGATGTTAATCATACATTTCCATGATCTCAGATTGGTAGTGTGAAATTTATCCAAAGATTTGATTCTGAGTGCTATCTGAGGTGTGGGTGTTAATCATACACTCATGGGATGTTAATCATACATCTCCTTGATCTCAGATCTGTACTTTAGAACTCATGCGTGTTCGGGCCTGTGTTTAAACATAGACATCTTTTGTGAACCTCATATCTTGATCACAGATTTGTATTGCATGAATGATAAACCTACGATAGGAGGATTTAGTACCCCAATCCTTATCTTTTATTATTTTTGTACATTCTAATTTATTGTTAATGTTTATCTTATCTACCAAACTCTCAAACTCTTTAAGGTAGTAAATACTGTGATAAACCTGTGGTGAGTCTTTTGGTTAGTTGTTATTTCCGTTTCTAATTTTCTGATCAATCCTCGTGGGAACGATCTCGTACTCTGCTCCTACTATCTGCAAACTGATTCGTGCACTTGCGAGTACAACTTAATTTTCACAACAATGAGTTTTATGTTAATCAGTATTTTTATTGCATAAATAATTAATGGTATGATTAGATGTGATGCATGCTTCGATTGATGCTTTTTGAGGTTGATATTTTTAGCTAAAAATTGGGTTAAATCCCACCATCCAATTTGAGATACTTTGAGGAGTGGCCACAGGTCAAGATCGATTGATCGAAATGGGAAATCGATCAATCGATTTCTGGACGTTAATTAATGGTATACTCTCGAGTTGAAATTGATTGATTGATTCTGAAAATCGATCGATCGAGTCTGACTAATAATGATTTGAAAACTCTCGAGTTGAAATCGATCAATCAATTCTGAAAATCGATCCATCAAGTCTAACTGAGAAAATTTTGAAAACTCACGCAAGAAATCGATCGATCGAAATGGGAAATTAATCGATCAATTCTGGGCAGACAAGTTTCACAGGTTTGGACTCGGGACGGATGTCTGTATCCTTCTTTTTCAGTTCTTTTTATAATAGTTTGATTAAATGTTAAGGTTTACGCTCAATGATTATATTCACATGCACTTTAATATTTTATGATGGTCCACGGATTGCATGATTAAGACACATAAATATGATGAAATGTTAAGCAATGATTGTGTTTGATTAGACCCAGTATCTTGAGAGGGACAAAGTCTAACAAACATTGAATAATAAGCATGGTTAGACCCAACATCTTGATAGGGACGGAGTCTAAAAGTCAACGTCTTGAGAGGGACGGATAAAAGATGAACTTAAAAGAAAAGATAAACTCATGTGACATTGATATCCATGTTAAGTTTAGTTCCTTTCACTTTATTGAAATTATGCATGCTACAAGCACTCACTCATGAATTATAAAAATATTTACATTGCGATGATTGATATCTTACGTTTTAATGGATTGTATGTCTGGTCCATACAAGTGTAAACTTATACCCATTGTTGATGTAGGTGACCAGATGAGACATGTGTAGCTGAGGATAACGTATGGGCTTATGGTGATGAAACTGTACGTGATATTCAGAAAAGTGTGATGGATAGCAATGAAGCATTCGTAGCCTTGCTAGTTATTTCTTTTTAATATTATTATTTTTAAATGGATGAAACAATGATTGGCTAGTAGTTTTATCAATAATATTTTAAATTTTTAAGTATGTTAGACTTTATAATTGGAATAAGAAGTTTGTAATGGGTTTTATTTCGATTCATTTATGCTTATTGAATTTTTTCTTCCGTTGTTTAAGACACTCTTAGTACCTTATAATATTTTTTTGCGATTCATGATATACGATGGTACGACCTAAAATCTTATAATAAGAGGTTGTAAGATTTCGGGTCACTACAACTTTCTCCAATCTTTACTTGACTTCCTTATTTTACTTCCGTCGACTTGCAATGTCTCAATCCTTTATATAAGATTTATTTCTTTATTGATAAAAAAAATTAATTTGTTTGCCCTTAATAGATATTTCCAAACTATCTCATACAACAATATTCTATAATTTACTATTTTATAAGTGTTAATCTAAAATTATTTCTTTTTATGTACTAATA
Source organism: Chloranthus sessilifolius (assembly GCA_021018995.1). Classification (NCBI taxonomy): domain Eukaryota; kingdom Viridiplantae; phylum Streptophyta; class Magnoliopsida; order Chloranthales; family Chloranthaceae; genus Chloranthus; species Chloranthus sessilifolius. The sequence goes on along the minus strand of CM037584.1, from coordinate 48,437,039 downwards.
CTAGTTTTATCCTTTTTTGGTATTTTAATCGTCTATCTTAACATACTTATATTAGTCTCATGTGCTCTCTTCTTTTGTTACTATTTTTAGCCTAACATTCTACGATATATATTATGAAAAATTTTATTGATGTCCCGTCCCATCAATCTGTGGTGTTTTGGCTCGAGTTATGGTTGCAAAAAAAAAATCCCTTTGGGACTTGGTTTGCTCGGCATGTTATTAAGTAGGAACCTATTAAGTAAGCTATTATAAGGATCAAAATTTCAGGTATCATTTCAGTTTTGGAGGGGACCGAAACTGAAAATTTAGACCGAAATTTTAGCTGAAAACCGAAATTTTGGGTCCCATACAAAAATGATCGAAATTTCGATCCAAATTATCTTTTCGGTGGGAACCAAAACCGATAATTTCGGCCGAAATTTCGGTCATTTCGGCCTAAATTTTTATCCTTGGGCTATTAAGTAGGATATGCCAGATAGATAATAATAGTTAAAACAAATTGGAAGTATGGGAGAGTTTGGGAACTTGAGTTCTTGTGGGAACCTCAAGGAGTTAGGTGAGCTAGCAAGATACTTGCTTTCAAAAGCAGGAGACCTGAGTTCGAATCCCCTCCTCTCCTTGAGGCCACCCTAGGGATTTATATCCTGTGCTGGCCCGGTATGTACTCCTTAATTTGGGGTGCACATGTACTCCTGGGATTAGGTGGGTGCTCTAAGAGGCTTGGATACCCAGATTATCAAAAAAAAAAAAGAGTTATTGTGGGTTTTTGTAGAGACTACTTTGAAATTTCATGTGGAGAGAGCATTTAGTTTTTGCTTTGGACGCATCCTCTTTGTGATTCTCTTGTATTGAGTAAGATTGGAGAATATGATATCTGTTATTTGTAGCTTTTGAACATTTTCTTTTTAAGAGTGAAAACCCTTTGGCCGAATTGTATAAATCTTACCCCTATCAGTGAAATTTCTCTTTTTTTCTATCTTGTAGTTTTATTTATCATTTGATTTATTAATTGTCTTCTCTACCGTACACGTTAACGCACAACACAATCAAAGTTGAACTCTTAGAACGTCCAATGTGCATTAATCTATTTGATCTCCGAGGGTGTTGAAACGTAAAAGCTATTGACAGCCTTGAATTAGATGATGGGGATTATTTTTGTCCCAATTTTTATAGAACTGATCTTTAGATCATGACTCACCTATCAGTCAAATGTTGATTCCACGTGGTACACATCTCCAATAGTGACTGTGATCATGGGCATATCATGAGAAGAGGTACCCAAGTCATTTTTTGAATGTGTGACATATGGAATCAACATCAGATCGTCTGATAGGTAAGTCGTGATCTAAAGATCTTTGGAAGATTGGGCCAAAAAATAATCTCCGTCTCTAATTCAAGGCAGCCAATAGTTTTCACGTGCAACAAACCTAGTTGTGAAGACCGAATCTTTGGCTGCAAATACCGTGACCCTTCGCTTGATCAAATGGTTAGGGACAATATGCTCGGTGTGATCGAATCGACAAACTGATCTTCGATTTGAATGGTTTGGAAGGATGGATGCTTATAAATAATGTAAATGTGGTATGGATGATCAGTACAGAATCTGTGGTGGATGGGCTGGCCACGTAATACCCAATTCAATGGACAAAATCTTCATCACAGAGCACATAGGGTGTCTTATTCTAGGAGACAAGACGTTTGGTTTTTGTGACATTCAAAGGAAACCATAAGAGCAAGATAGCAATCAACAGCTCAGATGTAACATCTCTCTCACGTGCAAATGGGATAGAAACTTCTAGGTACATGAAGCAAGTTTCAAAATTGGATCCACTGTAAACCAAATATATCTAGATTAGATGCATGCAAGCAAATTCATTCATAAGTTCTGATTGGTTGAAATCGACTAGGGTTATTATATGTTGACCAAATCCAAGAAAAATCTATCATCAGCTGTTGTTGTCTTATAGAATTTGTATCTATATGGTTGCGTATATCTTCTCTTAAGTAGATGCGTATTACAAGTGATTTGTAGTCTTAAGTTTGATTTCATTGTTGAATGAAATTGCGTGTGGGATAAGAATTCCGATATCGTTTTTACATGGGATTGGGATGCTTCGACTTAGGCATATGCGACACTGGGAGAGTTGTAGGGTACGTTCGTTTCAACGTAAAGGAGGATATTATATATAAAGCTTGTAATATCATCCCAACAACTTTATTTTTTACACCAAAAGTCATTTGTTTTATCGTAATTTCTCGTGGATTGTGCTATAAAAATTATCTATAATTTTTTTGACTTACAAGGGTGATGGCTGGTAATATTGAAATATTATTTGCAAAAGTAAAAAGTAAATCCCAAAGGCCCTATTTTTTACAAAAAGTGAACTTTACACTAAAATTTTACGGGGAAACAAACATATATTTTACATGAGAAAAAGTAAAATCTACATGTAATCCGATTAGCATCATTTTACATGTAAAGTGATTTTTACAAGGAACCAATTATAATGAACCAAATGTACCCGTATTTGTGGAAAGTGATGTATATGCCCCTCATTTAGGTGTTGTCTGGCATAGCTCTCTGTAGTTGCTAGTCACAATAAAGTTTACACGCTTTAGCATGTCCCTTTCTCTTTGTTAAATTTTTTTTTTTTTTTTGATAATCTAGGTATATGCGCCTCTTAGAGCACCAGCCTAATTCCATAGATATATGTATATCCCAAATTCAGCACATGTCGGGTCAGTACAGGATATAAATCCCTAGGGTGGCCTTAAGGGGGGGAGGGGATTCAAACTCAGGTCTCCTGCTTTCGGAAGCATGTACCTGACCAGCTCACCTAACTCCTTAAAGTTTTGTTAAATCTATCTTACTTGCTTTAGCAGACCCCTCCTCTCCTTGCTAATTCTAGTAGAGTAGAATTTACTTGCTCCAGCAGTTATCTTTGCTCACTCCTTGTCAGAGCAGCAGAATTTACGTGTTCCAACAGTTCTCCCTGCACTATGCTCGTTCTTTGTTAGAACATATTTTATTTGCTCTGACAGGAAGTTAGCAGAGAGTATGGGGTAGTTGCTAGAGCAGGTAAATCCTGCTTTACAGAGAGTTACAAAGGAAAAAGAGGATTTGCTGAAGTATATTCGACTCTAACTAAGAGATGAGAAAGAGCTACTAGCTATACCCAAGGCAGCCCAATTACCAAAGAGGGCATAGATTGGGAAACTATGGTCTCAAAGCAAGTATTAAAAAATATATTAGGGTAAGGGATCCATGTTTTAGTAAGTATCTTCATGTACGTATTTCCTTCAACAAAAAGAGTATCTTCATGTAAATATTAAGCTGTTAATAGTCTACCTCAAGTTAACGAATTCGGCATTTTTTTAATAAGAAAAACTCTTTAAAATTCGTACTTTTGAAAACAGACGATTCTTACATTTTCAACATGGATTTTTAAAGATATTTTCCACATTTTTGTCAAAAATATTTATATCTTTAGTATTTTTAAATATTTCCCTTACTCTTTGCCAAGTGCTTCCGAATTGCCGATTTTTCACCTTTTTTCATTTTTTTTTTCCTAGCCGATTTTTTCCCGAAGTCCAACTTTGTAACTATGCTTAGGATTATGATGCACTACAAAGATGCTCTAACACTACTTGATGCAGTAAGGGATATAAAAATAATTAAGGTGGTGGAATCACTCACATCGGGTAAAATTGCTCAGGCCGATATTAGGGGATCACTCACCTAAATTATGGAAATAGTAAGAGGGCCATGCTAGGACCATAACATCAAAATCCATTTCCACACCAGGCTAGATAAGGGCTGAAGAAGTTAAAGTTAAAAGCTCGTAAGGCCAAGCCATGCTATTCATGCGTATCTTTTATTTATATATTAAATATATAATACCAATTATTTTATGGCACGTTGCACGCAACCCAAGCATCAGCTGCTACAACAACTTGTTCAACATCGATCAAGTATCATCTAAAAAAATAAAAAATAATAATTTTTCACTATTAAAATTTGTGTCAAAAGTGTAAAATTTCAATGCATCATATTTAAAAGCCATGTTTACATAATAAAGGCTATTGTTTTATTGTTTAAACAAAAATATACTTTTTCCAAATTTTTTCTCAAGTGCTCACATGTTTCCACAAGGATATGTCATCGGTTTTAATTAGCTGGGGAAACGGATGTGAATATGTTATGAAGAATTAGATTTTATTATTATTATTTTTTTTTTTTAAATAACCTGGGTATTCGGGCCTCTTAGAGTACCCGCCTAATTCCAGGGGCACATGCGCACTCCAAATTCAACACATGTCGGGTCAGCATAGGATATAAATCTCTAAGGTGGCCTCAAGGTGGGAGGGGATTCGAACTCAGATCTCCTGCTTTTGGAAGCAGGCACTTGGCCAGCTCACCTAACCCCTTGAAGTTTATGAAGAACTAGATTTTGGATCATCTGCATATATCAATCATTTGAAACACATGAACTACCAGAAATAGCATTAGATGCAAAGGTGTCACTTTCAATGAAGACAAGCTGATTCAAGACTGTGTTTTAACGCAATTGGGCCATCATTGCCGGTCGAGGCAATTCATTTCTTTTCAACATCAGAAATTTCGTGGCCGAGCAACTACTTTCTCTTTTTTCTTCCTTATGATGGATTTTGTGTTTCTGTTTTATTAGGACTCGGCCCTGTTATTAGGGGGTCTTCTCTTTGTATTTTTCGAAGGTTTTTTCTCAGACATTTCAGTTTCCTCCGAATGTAAGTTTCTCCCGTTTTAGTACCTTCATTGGTTTTCTTCGGAAAGTCTGATTTTCCAAGAAACAATGCTTGTAGTGCTAGTTAGAGTTCTTGGTCCCTCCAAGGCTCTATGCTAGTTTTCTTTATTAACAAAAAAATTACCTTTCAAAAAAAAATGACAAATTTTATTTTTACAGAAAAGGATTTCGCAAGAAATCAATTAAAAAATTGATTTTATTTCTCGTTTGGAGGTTCCGCCGTGCATAATATTCTTTTGTTGTCAATGAAATTCCATCACATCAATGTAACCTCAACCTTCTAAACTATAGAGGCAGTTGCATATTTTATGATGGCTAATAGGAGAGGGTCTTATGTAAGATCCAACCTGGATTGAGTTATGGCACTATGGGAGTTTCATTAAAGGGATGGTTGGAGTCTCCTCACTTTATCCCTAAGGTAAACCTTTACCTTCTCACTTTAAAATGATAGGGTGACAATTGGCACAATTTTCACTTTACCTTCTCACTTTAAAAGGGTGACAATTGGCACAATTTTCAGTGACCCAAGTTGTCCAAGTAACAAAACAACATCTTATAACCTTTGTGCAGCCAAAAGAGCCAAAAGAGCAATTATGTTAGAAAATTCGCACAATAAATCCAATCACTTCAACATGAACCCTATGAACCCTACTTTAGATATAAATCATAGTTTATATTGAACTTCCTAGATCAAAAAGTTTACATTGATGAATTTATGTTATTCGATGTCTGCTCTTCATATATGTTTAATTACTTGGACAATTTCGATTGACCAAAAAATCAGTCATGTGGTCAAAATAGTAAGCGGTGAAGGATTTATCTTAAGCCTAAGGTATGCTCAATAGAGGATATAATGTACAGTAGATAGAAGAAAATTCTGAATACAAGAAGCCCTGTGATTGGAAAGAGTAGAAGAAAGATATCAGATAATAATATTATGGATTTGAAAAAATAAAAGAGCCTAAGAGGTTTTAAAAGATAAAAAAACATAGATCTACTACCAACCGATCATACCTACCAGGAAAAGGTACTTTGTATGGTTTTTTACCGGTAAGATGGTGAGATCGGTTTAGCGACGCCTCTCCTCAAAAATCTGTGCATGGGATAGTTTGGAGATACATGGTGTAAAATATATCAATAAAATAGACAACCAATCACAAGTATGGTTTGAAATATCGCCCGAGACGTCTCGCATTTCGGCTATCAATGAGACGAGATCGAGGTGTGAATCGCTCTAACCTTGAAATTGTTAGATATTACAGAGAACAGAAATCCGAAAATGATGAAAAGGGCAAGAGAATTGGACTCGAGGCACGTAATCGTTGTCTTTAAAACGCTATTCGCTCCCTACTCGAGTAAATCTTCGAGTTTGCAAAAGGGTTCCAGCGAGACGTTTCCAGGATACAACGAGCCCAATCTCTTGGATGCGATCCGTTACTTTGCAATAGTAGAGGATCGCCCCAGAAAACTCAATCCGATGGAGTACCACCAAAAGAAGATAGCAAGAGGAATTCTCAAGTTTTATGCAAGGATTCCGATGGATTTCAGAGTGTTTCAATCTGTGTCCTAAGGCCTCCTTATATAGAAATTTTAATATGACTGTTGGACCAACAGTCATATTTTGGACGGCCCAGATCTTTCAAAGATCTCAACCGCTACATCCAACGGCTGCATGAAAGGTTGTAACTTTTCGAATTCAAATTCGAACGGTTATACACCTTTATAAGCGGTTGTAAAACGGTTGGGTCCAATACCAATATTTGACCAATCCGCTTGGCCCAATAGACCGAATTGACCCGTTGAATAGTGACCCATTAGGCCCACCCACCCATGAATAATCTGACCGTTGGAACTCCCTGGTCAAAAATTCAAACCTCTCCTTCGACGATGACGCGTGCAAAGTGCGTATGCGCTTAAAGCGCCTAATGCGCTAAACGCTAATCGCCACGACACGCATTACGCGACACGCATTACGCTGCTAACGCCTCTTATTATTGTTAAACAATAATAGAAGGTGAAAGGTTCTATATATAGCCTAAACACTTTTAATTTTTACCAATGTGGGACTATTCATTTGCATATAAAACTTGAGAATAACTATTGCCTAAAAACCCAACCCAAAACTAAGAAATCAAATAAAGTTTTATTTTCTTTAAATTATTAAAATATTTATTATATTAATAATAAATATAACAGAAATCACACCATATCTCGCTGATATGTTCGAGATCTGTCATTTCGTCCATCTCAGCCGAGATGGGTGAGACAAGATACATCTCGCCGAGATATGGCGTGATTTGAGGGGAACTAAAAGTCTTGTCTTTAAATGATATTACCTCATTAGAATTAGACTTTTCTTCTCACGTCATTGAAGTGGGATTTATCATTATCCCTTGTGGGACACATTTATGATCAATCTAAAATTCTAAATTGGCAATCTATCATTGGAATATGTCTCAGCTCAATGAAACATGTCGATTAGTTAACGTGAACCATCCGATTGACGAACTTTAATATCAGTCATTAAAACTAATAATATCCATTAATATTAGAGTCTACTGATCTGATGATTAATTCAAACCTCCCAAAAAATATGACTTTTGGACCTAGTTCCCTTCTACTTGAGACCTATCCATTTGACAATGTGGATTACCAACACATAAATCATTGATAGTGTATGATTATTTAAATACCATCATAGTGTTTAAATGACGTTCAGGAGAGTCAATCCCTAATTTTAAAATGTATCAAAATATAAATAAGACACCCGTATGATTTATGATTTTGAGTCATTGGTATTCTTCTTTCCGGATTATATGGTTTTGAGTCTTTGGTATTTATATTATTTTAACTTATATATATATATATATATATATATATATATATATATATATATATATATTCTAATTTAAATATGATTATCATAAATACTTTATTCATTAAAACTTTATTTAAATAATAAAAAAAATCACTTTTTGGTCTAACAACATATCATCCCATATCGCCGAAATGTGAGACGTGTCAGTCTCGAGGTATCCAATACATCTCAGATTCCCGAAATTTCAAACAATCATCACAATTCACAAGAGTCGGTATACAGTGACTGATCTGCCCAAGCAAGATTGAGAACAAATTAATAACTTATCCCCAAAAAATTGGACATGCGGCTCTACCATGTCCAATTGGGAAGTGCGGCATGTGATGCAAAAGACAACATACACCAAAAGTTTTCAAAATGAATGTTTACGGTATAAATTTTTAAAAAATATTATTATAAGAGGAAAGTACTTAATCAGGCCCCTCAAACTAATTTATCATGAAATCCGTGATTTTTTTTAAAATACCTGAAAGCGCCCAATACGGGCGAAAACGGGCCGTTCTTGCCCTTGTATTCTCATATACGCATTTTGGTGAATTTTTTTTTACAATTTTGCCCTTCTTCTCCCTAACCCTATCTTCGCTGGTGGTTGTCTCGCAAAGGGCCGATCGCAAACGACCATGGTCTAAAAAGAAAATTTCACTGCTACAATTCCCATCCCCCAAATATCCGATCATTTTTCAGCGAAAAAGGAAGAAGGAAAGATCGATGTCCGGCAAATCTGACGGCTACAATTCTCATTCTCCAAATCTCCGATCATTTTACGGCGAAAAAGAAAGAAGAAGGAAAGATCAATGTCCGACAAATCTCAAACCCTCTCGTCGAATCTGAAATTGTTCAAGTGAAAACCCATCGCCAGAGAAAGCTCTTGATCTATTTCTTCGGCGATGGGTTTCTTCCGCGATGTATTGTCGAAGGATGGGGTCGTCTTCTTCCTTTTTTGCCGGAAAATGAGTGGAGATTTGGGGAATGGGATCCCTAAACCATGTTCTGGTTAAGGATACAGATGTTTATGGTTTCTGCCATTAAAGAGCTTTTTTACGGTTTCCTTTTTTCTTCTGATTAAGGATACAGATGTTAATGGTGGAGAGCGGTTGGGGAGTCATTCCTTTTTTCTTCTGGTTAAGGATAGCTTTTATGGTTTCTGCCATTTCTTCTTTGGCTAAACCCAAACGAAACCCAAATGAAAAATCTACAGATGTTTGTAGTTTCTGTCATTTCTTCTTTGGCCAGACAGACCTCAAAGTAGCAAAACCCAAACAAAAAATCTCCCTGAATCGGCTACCAAGCATCCTTAAAAAAAAAAATGGATTATTTCTCCATAGTGTAATCATCCATGGCAAAAGGCATTAATTTAACCCTGGATTATTATTTTTTTTTTAAAAAAAAACATTGTTTAACCCTAAGTGGCACAAAGAGAGGGACTTTAAATTGACGAAAGAGAAGATGGCATAAAGTTAATTTCATTACTTTTTTAGAGAGGAGATGTAGGAAGGGCAAAAACGTAAACTAGCTCTTGCTTCTATATTGCCCTACCTGCACAAATTAAAAAATGGGCGATGTACCAAAAGGCGCCTTGTGCCTAAATTTATTACTTAAAAAACGTGAACCATTCTTTATCACTGCCGGGCGCCCCAGCGCTGATTGCACAGCCCTCATGCCGTTTAAACCCACGCACAAGCATAGAGTATATTACAAATTTACCCTTTTCATTATATCCCCTCATAAGTCTGTTAAATATCAGTTTTGCCATCAATATAAAGCCTAAAACCTCCATTCGAAGCCTCTGGTTCGGGCTGTCTTCTCGTGCGAAAGGGTTAGCGAAAACCCTAATCCTCCGTTGGAGAGAAGCCGTGGTTGAAGGCGGTTGTAGGAGAAGCCTCACGAAAAGCCCTCCTCTCATTCAACGCGTATCTTTAAAATCTCGCGCCGCTGCTTGTCGCGAGGTGAGTGGGTGGAGGTGCATTACATCACTTCAACCGCCCGCCTCTCTCTCTCTCTCTCCATATCTCTTGATCTGCATTGTGTATGCATGATCTGGAGGTGCATTACATCACTTCAAGGGCGTCGAAGCTCACGCCGTCGTCTTCTGCCAACAGATTGGAACCATTGAAGGACCTCCAGGTAATCTACTCTGCAAAAACCCATTTTTTATGCTTTGTTTCTCTTAGTTCACGGGCCTGACTAATTTTGTTGTTACTGTGTGTTTTAATATTTTTTAATGTTTGATTTGCTTTACGACATTTTGCTCTGTTATCATGTCGATCTGAAGATGTTTGGTAGTTCATGGTTTCCTCCCAAAACAAACCCATTAACGAAATAAATAGTCTAAAACCTAAAGGTTGTAGGAACAAACTGAACAAAAGCTGAAACTTTTTTTTCCCTCATGTATAAGTGGAAAAAGGTGAAAGAATAGTTCGCTCTGCGCTCACCACACGACTGCCTAGAAGGAAAAATAAAATAAAATCGGACTACATCACAAATATTTCCAATAAATCGGTCAAGTCCTGGCCGATTAATCGGCGATAAAGTCGGGATGACTGGAAGTCGTCGACTTTTTCCGATTTTTGAAAAAGTCGGACCCTTTTGTGAGTACGCTCCCAACTTTACAGTGAAAGGCAACACTAGAGTGTTAGATGTTGTTTGTTTTACACAACTTCCCACCTGGATTTCATTTAAAGAGCTACCTGCAAAGCTGAAAATGGGCCAAAGCTGGTAGCATTCAAAATCAGCTTCTGGCTTTAGCGTATGTGGGAATTTGTTTTAAGTGGAAGCGAATCGAGTTGCCAAATAGGGCCCTAGTTTCATGTTGTGGCCCCTATTGTATATTATGGTTATGAGTGCAAATTTTTTAATTTGTTAAGGTTGAAAGCGGCGATCTTATTCGATACGGTTTGATACCAGAATTTATTGGAAGATTTCCAATCCTTGTTAGTTTGTCTGCTCTCAATGAGGACCAACTTGTTGAGGTATACTCCTTTTACATGAATTTTACCCTTTCAGAAGGTCACATCGGGTCGATTAATTCGATCCCCACCGCCCGACCTGGAGTTTTTATTGGGTTGGACACCTAAATTTGACTCTTGGGTCGGGTTGGGCATAAAATCGCATCGATCGTTGACTGACGGTCTGACCGATATTTTATATAGGAGTCAAGGTAAATAGGGTTTTTAACCCAATGGGATGAGGTTTTCGAGTCGTGTGTCGTCAGTTTATGATGGCCTTTACCCATCGTGCCAAGGTTAAAATTTGTAGTTGAATTTCGCTTAATTTTGAAGAGCGCCAAATGATTTATGCATTAGAAAGTCCATGAACAATTGCCTGCAATATGGGTTTGGTCAACTCACTAAGTGGGTTACGTGGGAAGAAATGGTGTGTTGCTTGCAACAGTACCCAGCAATATGGTTTTGGAGTCGAAAGTGGTGAAACCGAAACCAATAAAACCAAGAGTTGCGTCATTGTCGTGCTATTGGCATTAGGTGTGGACCCTTGGACTTCTCAAGTTAGATATGGACCATGAACAATTTTCATTGTCTTGATCCAACGGCTAAGACTGCTTTCATTCACTTGCTTACCATTGACAATCAATCAAGGTACACCAATGCCGATCACTATCCTTGGTGCTCAGCCAACTATCAGATTCCAATTTGTGCAACAATGGATGGTCAGATCAGATGATGGAGACACGGCCAATAGCATTGCTGAAAATGTTGGTGTTTAGTGAACGGGTGGGTCCCTGTGCCACATGGCCAGGTCATCAATTTGCACTTGAGGACCAATCCTCATTAATGATCGTTAATGGTGCGCGGTTACGCACCCTGCACAAATGTGTTTTCTGCGTGGACTTTTAAGAAGCGGTAGATTTGAGGGGGTTTTAAACTTTTCTGGTCTGGTAGCATTCAAAATCAGCTTCTGGCTTTAGCGTTTGTGGGAATTTGTTTTAAGTGGAAGCGCAAAACTGGAGCCATGCCAAATAGGGCCCTAGTTTCATGTTGTGGCCCCTATTGTATATTATGGTTACGAGTGATAATTTATTATTTTGTTAAGGTTGAAAGCGGCAATCTTATTGCATACGGTTTGATACCAGAATTTATTAGAAGATTTCCAATCCTTGTTAGTTTGTCTGCTCTCAATGAGGACCAACTTGTTCAGGTATACTCCTTTTACATGAATTTTACCCTTTGTGTAAGGCTGTCATAGGGTCAGATTGGCCCGATCCCGACCTGCCCGACCTGGAGCTTTTATTGGGTTGGACACCTAAATTTGACCTGTTGGGTCGGGTTGGGCATAAAATCGCATCGATCTGGTCGACCTGACGGTCTTGACCCGATATTTTATATTAGGGAGTCAAGGTAAATAGGGGTTTTTTAACCCAATGGGGATGAGGTTTTCGAGTCAGGTGTCAGGTTAGGCTTATGATGCCCTTTACCCATCAGGCGAAGGATCAAAATCTCTAGTTGATTTTAAGTTTTGATTTTGAGGAGCGCCAATTGATTTATGCATTAGAAAGAGATTTAAAAGCTTGAAGAGCGCCAAATGATTTCAAAATAATTTTGAAGGACTAAACTTCACAAATTCTGCCAGATATAAACTCAATTGTTAAGAATCGAAGAACCCCCCAACCGTAATTCATATTAGAGCAACCGCTAGTCTCTCGTCCCCTGCTCTTTTTCGTAATAGATCTCAGTTGTAGTATAGAGATCCTAGTTTATATTATTAAAAAGGCGGCTCAGCTTATTTTATATTACTAAAAAGCGGCTCATAGCCATAATATATAGGTAGTGTAGAGCATAGTGAAAATTTTGGCGAAATATCGCGAAATGAGGGTCAAACCAAAATTTCAAGAAAATGTTGGACAAATTTTCTTGTACAACAATAGTGTGTACCAACTGGGCTCGTGAGGGAGCACCAATTACAGTGGTGAGGATTAACTAATAAAATCCAACCCACACCTTGTGAAGACAAAGGTGGGAAACAACGTGGAGGACAAGTATCGAACCCACGACCTACTCCCTCACAATGGAGGGAGTGTACCAAATGGGATAATGCCTCTTTGCTTGTTCACGATTTTAGCCATCTATATTCCCAGGGTGGTTTAGAGGGTGTGTACTTGATGATAACTTTTTGTTGGGACCACTCACGTAAATTTTGTTTAAATGACCAAATATCGGCACTGCTTGGAAGTGTGGGTAAGCCACAATCACAAACCGCTAGATCATAGATTGATATGCAATGAGCCCAAAAAAAGCTTTTTAGAGTAATGTGCCATCCGATCTATGCAATCTACTCCCAATGTTGTGAACAGTCTCGAACCGGACTGAAAACCAAAAATGTTTTTTGAAGAAAAACCTAAAAAATACATTAAAAACATAAAAAAGTAGTGAAAATATGGAAACCAAACTGAAAAAAATGAAATATTTCGGTATCAGATTCAAAAAAAAAAAAACCCTGAATTGAAACCAAAATCGATTCATTTCGATTATCGCGGCCTAGGTGTACCGAATCAATATTGAAAAATGGTATTAGTTCGGTTGAGGAGATAAACAAGGAGCATAATGGCCTCTCTCTTTCCTTCTCATGTGTCCTTTACTATATATAATCCGTGAAGGCTGAAAGTTGGCATTCTGGACAAAACAATTAGATTTTTGGCCCTGCGGAAGTTGAGACGGGGCAGAAACAATTAGACTTTTCGTCGGTCCCAAGCTTTTCAAAAATCAATGAAATCTAAAATGGTACTTTTGGACCCGCATAGCCAAGGATATTCACGTGGTGTAATAAACAAGAAGGGAATGATCTCATTGCGGAACGGCTTGATAGAGTTTTGGTGACATACTCTTGAGCTATGATATTTAAAAATGTTAAAGTAATCTACTTTAACTCCTCAAGATCTGGTCATAGGCCTATTTGTGTCTCAGATATAATTATCAATAAAGAATGGAAGAACAGTCATAAGTCATTCCGGTTCGAATCAATGTGGACGACCTCGGACCAACGTGAAGGGGTTATTTGCGATGACTGGGATACTTTTGGGAGTCATAACAGATTGATGAATGTGTGTTGCAAAATTTTGAATACCACAAATAAGTTGAAACTGTGGAATAAACAGTCATTTGGAAATATCTATAAGTTCCTTACACTGTCTTTTAATCAGCTTTCGATTATTTCTAATAATGGGGCTAGTGATCAAAATAGAGAAGAAGAAATCAAGCTAAAGAACTAATAATAGCCCATGGATGACAACTTTGCTGCCGATGAGATCTTTGTCATTGGCACTTGGCAGTTACAAAACAAGTAACATCAAAGCAGAAAACATTTCCTCACAAAAAGTAGGACCACATTTTACAGCATATTTGCTAGCTTGGTTAAATTTGGAGCACTTCAGAAGAAAAACGATCAAATCTTCGGTCATAAGGCATCCTCTTTTTCAATCTTTGGTGATGATAATTGGGATTCATCTTGCTTGATGGGCCTCAATAGATCCCTTATTAATTCAAGCGGATGATCCAAGGAGATGTTAGTTGGATGTGGCACAAATAGAGATTGTGTGGAGAAACAAATAGAAATGTAAACATTGGGATGGCAAAGTTGAAGTCGACAGTGATGGGAGCTTAATTTTAGAGTGTTTGTTGATATCTGCTTTTTACACCGAGGAGTGTGATTCTCTCAAGCGGTGATGGGAGCTTAATTCATATGAGTCATTAACTGGGAAGAAGAATCGCACACACAACAGAGGTTGCCGTGCTACGAGGCCTAAGATATTTTAGCACGCATCGATCTCAAATAAGCATGTTCTAATCAAGGTAAAATTAAAGGCAGACGAGGTAGGCAACGGAGTTTCGAAGCATTCTGTTTTGGTCTTGGTCTTCATTACCATTGTTACAGTGATGTATATATATATATAACAAGCTCTTTATTGAGCCATTTACTGTTCATAATATTATTTTATTAATTCCTCTCCCCCCCTCCTCTTGGGAATCCCCACGACCCCCTCATAATCACAAACCTACCCTTAAGTGTTCTTACCTAACACAACCACGAACTGGAGTCTAGAGTCCGGATCACCTTGATTGAATGATTTTAACTTTTGAAAAAGAAACTACTTTTATTTTCAACCGATTTAATGAGAACTCTTAATTGGGTGTTTAGGATATCAATTTTTACGCGGCACCATATATGTGATCTACCACATGGATGGTCCAGTTCAATGTAAATAGGTACTACATGTCCAATATGATCAGATACATTTTGAACTTATCCTTCACACACATACATACAAACACAAACCTTCACACCATGGCATCAAAATCGGCCGATCCCGATAGGTATCGGCAATACATATCGGTTTCATGAGAACCAATACCCGATATAGGTATCGTATAAGATCGATTTCGGATCGACGATACGGGTTAGTATCACCATACATCGTCTTGGTATTGGCGATCTTGACGATACCAACCGTTTTTCAATTTTGTTTACTTTTTTCAAAAGAAAAAAAATTGACCGATACAAACATTTGACCTTGGGCTTGGAGTAAGAAACACTTGTTCAACAATAGGTTACATGCTTGAATAGCTGAATTGCCCAATCCTGTATTGTCAGTTGGGACAGAACGCCACCCAGGAATAGCATGCCCCAATTATTCCGCAACCTACATGTATAATCTATACCTTCCTTTTGATGATATATTGCAAGGCAACCAAAGGAAACATGATATAATCTAATGGAGACACTTTACTACCATACACTGGTAGTAAACCTGCACTTTCTCTTTCAGGCAGGGGGCCTCCAGGGGATCTTTATGTCTACCTTGATGTTGAGGAACTTTCAGATATTAAAAGAGATGGTATAAACTTCTGTTCAACAGTTCCAATAAGTTATATCGATGCTATCTTGGGGGATGTTGTTAAGGTGAAATGCTCTTATTAAGTTTTAACTTTTTTCTAAAACCTTCTTTGAAGTCTCAGGTTATTTGCTGTTATGATAGTGTATGAGGGCCCAAATAACATTGCTGGAAATGACTTCTCTCTTCATATCCTAGACTTTTACTAGTGGTCCTCACTTCTCATTAGATTCCGGAGTTTTTCCGATGTTGGTTGGCACCTAATCTTCTCCATTTCTGGTCTTAGATAGTGGTTTGGTGTTGGTGTCAATTCCTTTTTCACTGCTTTTTTCATTTTGTAAATTCCATGCTTGCAAATGGATATCACTCTGGTGTTGGGCATAAGGTTTATCTATTTGTTTTTTCTCAAATCTATGTGCATCATTCTAGCCCTTTATTTCTTCATGCCCCCAATTTTTTATCTAGGCCGACTTGAAGTTGTATTGCTTAATGGGATTGGATGCTAACCCCATGGGATGTTGGTTCATGGTTGTGTTCATAGCAGCAAATGCAGGTTTTAATGCCAAAAAATAGGGGAGCCCAGTTTCTATTCATTGGTTTGCAATGCAAAAAACAGGGGAGCCTAGTGTTCAGTCATTAGCTCCTTGTCATTCATTGGCTTGCAATGCAAAAAACAGGGGAGCCCAGTTTTGGAATATTAGGCCTAGGATGTCTCTATTTTTGTTAAAAGTTCGGAGTTACTTGAATTTCATCATGAAAATTCATTACTAGATGGATTAGAATATGTTTTTATGGTTTGGGAAGAATGTTTTATCTTTAAATAACCTGGTTTTGGATGGGAATGGTTATGGAACCTCTATATGTGTCTAGCTCTCTCTCTCTCTCTCTCTCTCTCTCTAATTTAGTAGTCTGATGAAAATATGATTTTCTATAGTCATTCCCCCACGAATTTATTGACTGGCCAATAGAAGTCTAGCCCATCATTGAATAGATTGCCCATAGATTGGACAGCCTTTACTTGTAGGTGTGCATGCTAATTGTGGGTAGATATAGTTTGTTTAGGGCTGCCAATGGGCCAGGCTGGGTTTGGTATGGGCTTGAAATGGCTTGGTTTTAATCAGATGTAGCTTGGTGGGCTTGAAATGATAACATATGTGCACTCATGTCTAGTTTGATTATTAATCAAACACGAAATCCAAGCTGAGCCTCTTCCTCTAGACCAGAACCTTTAACTCAGGTGCGGCAAATAGCCCGGCACGTTGACACCATTAGGTTTATTTAAATCATATATTGGTAGGAAACTCACCATAGACATTTCCAATATCTCGATATGGAAATTGTGTGCTCTTTTGCGCTCAATTCAGCACATAATAGCCACCATATCTAATCCCATTACATGAGGTCATTTTCCTTAACTTAAGTCGACATTGGGTTTGCCCCTATTGGAACCGTAATCTCTTATTTATTATATTTATTTATATGTAATCAGTGCATTGCTACTTACAAGACAAAAATTACCGCACTAGTGCTAGTTTCCGCCAATCTACAAATGTCCCTATTATGTAGGTGCCAAATGATCCACAAGACCAAGAGTCACGGAGATAAATACATAGTAAGAACATGCCTTTTCTTTTTTTTTTTTTTTTAAATTTCATCTTTTTTTATGAGGGGTTGTGGTTTCCATTTTCTACAAATAGGCCAACATGTTATGCTCATTTATCAATTCTTTATTGGGCTGGTATAGAGATTGGAACGTGTCACGATTGGGTACATGTGGCACGATTTTCATCAATCGTGCCATGTGATGCAAATGACTCAATTTAAAGGTCCGGTGGGTGGAAGATTGCACCGAAAAAGCATCTGTGTGATTAAAATCGGTTAAACGCCTTTAAAATAAAAGGTTACCATGTAAATTTCCAAACCTGTTTAGATGCTCATTGTAAAGTCATTTGATTGCTTTGATTCGGACGATAGAGATGTTTTTCTAATGCAATCCTCAACCTACCAAATCTTTATATCAGATCCTTCCCACCATATGATGCACTTGATGAAAAAAATCCGAAGTGAAATCCTGTTCACCTGCTGGTTAGTTTTGATTGATGAATAACTTTGCCTAACCTTTTTAATGTTCTTACAGCAGAGATCACCTTATATTCCTACCATAACAAACCATACTCAACTATGGCGGGTTCCCAATGTGATTGTGGCACATCAAAAGGAAGGTATAGATGCTGTTCATTTGGCGTCAGGTCACAATGTTTGTAAGGCAGAACATAATCAGTATATGTAGGAAAGTGGTGTCAGGTTTGAAGATATTATGTCAGTGTAGGAAATTCTGTTGAGCAAATTTGATTTTGCTTTTGTTGAAGACCTAGTGACTAGCAATATATTATTATTGCTATTCCTAGATTATATCATGTTGCAGTATATGTAGCAATATATTATTATTCCGCAACCTAAAAAAAAAAGCGGAAGTTGCAAGGCAACCAAAGGAAACATGATATAATCTAATGGAGACACTTTACTAAGAGATATCGATAAGTCAATGCCTTAACAATTCTCTATTTCATTTAAAAATTGACCGCCTTGAATGCCATTGTTAAGTACGACATCACTACCATACACTATAAATAGTTATTGGGGGAAATGGTCAGGTCCATCATGTTGAACCTCATTTTGTATCTTAATCAAATCTGCAGCCATTGGTTATGAGAGAATCTTAACTTCCACTCTTTAGAGGATGACCTGTAGTCAAAGATTCTCTCATTTCCAATGGTTGAATATGTGGCTGAACACGAAATCAGATTTCAACCAGTTGGACCTAACCAAATATCTATGCACATCACCTATGTTACCTAGACACACATCATTTTAGTGTCTATTTTTAATGTCAGTTAAAATGTTTAATCATTTTTAATGTTTTATTTGGTTTAATCAATTTACGAGTTTTTATGGTTTAATCAATTTACGAGTGTTTAGACACACATCTCTTTATTCTATTCTTCTTCTTCCTAGATACCGAATCTGGCCTAGATACCGAACCTCCTTAGCCAGGCCCAATAAACATTTCGCCATAAACCCTTCTTGGGACTATTGTTTGTAGGTGGCCCGATCTATTGCGCCCTCGTGTCTGTTATAATGCCGATCTTAGTTTTGCTAATCAATCACATCAGAGCTTGGACCGCCTTAAGATGGGGCTAGTCGATGTGGATTGAATAGTTTTCATTGGTGATTTTGATGCTTTTCTTTTTGTCTAAGCAATATTTAGATGTACATAATTCAGAGCATTGAGTCCCTTTACTGATTTGGTTTGGATTTTAAATGAATACTACTTGGAAGAATAAAATTTGCTACGTTAGCTGAACTATTTATTTATTTTAGTTTTCTACGTTGTAAATGTTTGTGTATAACGATGTGGACTTACTCAAAAAACCCAATTAGCGGGATAAAAATTATTAAACAAAACTGACTCTTTTATTTTTGTCATTGGTACTTGTTGCCACTCGATTCTTAATTAATGACCCATGCCTTTATTTCGTGTTCAATGTTTTAACACAGGTTGTCAAAGATGATTCCTTAGTTTTTTAAGGCAGTAGGTAGCAACGATAGAAGCTACAATTTATTGGTAGGATACATTGTTCTGATCCGACAAATGTCAAAGAAAATGGTATGTTCAGTCCATATATTATGTTGGTAATTTATTGCGCCTAGTATACTTACTCTAGCAGTTCTCACATTTATGTCTTTTAATGAACATGTTCAGGAATATAATGCATGTAGTCCAAGCAGAGTCAACCATTTTATTTCTTCTCTCCAAAATTTTGAGAAGGAAGCCCTTATGCCAACATCCTTTGGACCCCTTCTCGAGCTCGCCAATGTACGCACATGTTGTAGTCTGATTTATCTTTTGATCGAAGTTTGATTTTGTAAACTAATGGTTTGTAATAGGCGTGTTTATACGCTTTCATATGTACGAAATGGCCGTGATTAATCGCCTAGATGTTGTTTGGTAGGCCTAGTAAAGTTGATAAGAAAGTCAAGATGAAGTTAAATTATTCAGTAGTAACTATTTTGGTATGAAGAAAGAAATTATGAGGAGCTTAAATTGAGAATATTCTCAAGAATTTAAATTCTAGAAAACCTTGATGACTTCGTAAGACTTTCTTTATTGTATTTACTTGTGACCTTTTTAATACCAAACAAACAACGGATCAACATAGAATACGATACATGGTTTACA
Source organism: Chloranthus sessilifolius (assembly GCA_021018995.1). Taxonomy (NCBI): domain Eukaryota; kingdom Viridiplantae; phylum Streptophyta; class Magnoliopsida; order Chloranthales; family Chloranthaceae; genus Chloranthus; species Chloranthus sessilifolius. Next base: position 48,417,297 of record CM037584.1, on the reverse strand, counting down.
CATTGGGGAATTCAATAAAATTGCATGGGGAAGATTGTATATGAGGAATTGTTGAAAGGTTTAAAGATCTGTCAAGAAGTTCAAATCATATAAAAAGCACACTCATTTGAATGGTCAGCATACGCCTTCGTGTACTTTTACCCTTTGTAGTTTCCATTGGTTGGGGAAAATCTTTGCATACTCTTTTTATGAAGCTCGTTTTGTAATTCAGGTATGTGCGCTTGAACGTATCTCCATTGTAGCTCCTCATTCCTTACAGTCGAGGATTCCAAGGTATCGGAGGTATTCCACATTTTTACCGCTCACACGCGAAGCATACGAATGTGTGTTGAGAAGTGCCGATGTAAGATGGCCTATAACCCAAAAATAGAATTCTTATTGTATTTGGTTTTGTTTTATAGTAGTTTATATCTTTGATGTATTTTTCCACAGGTGACAGTTGAGATTAAAGTCACACATGAGGAATCAAGGATCACTGTCATCCGCCAAGCCTTAAATGCCAGAGGACTAGAAAACAATACAGCCGAATTAATGGTGAAGCAAGTTGGAAGTTTAAAGAAAGAGCTCCGATCCTGTAAGGAAAGGGTCCGATTCTTGGAGAAAGGTTATGCCTGAAGGTAAGGAAATGAAGAAAATATATCGGGCTATTGATTTAGTAATTGTTTTCATGAAATTGAGTGTTACCAATCACTTATTTTTCTTTATAAATTAGCAATCAATCACGTCGAAAGAGAAAGTGGTAAAGGAGGAAGACGAACATACAAAAATATCGAAGGAAAAAGTGGCGAAGGTAAGAAAAAAGTTAACTTCAAGATACAAATGATAGTAGGAGATCATTTAGTACAATATTATATCGCGTGTGTTGATCAACAATGTTTTCTAATCGGATGACTATTCACACGCTAAACCACTAACTTGTGTATGAAACAGGGACCAAGGATCAATACTCGTGCGACGCCTCTAACCGAGAGCGTAAGAGAACATAGGGAAGAAATACCAATTTCCGATCCGAAGGTATTATCACAAACTTAATTTTCTTAGTTAAATCCCTTTTTTGTCTATAGAATATAATTGATATCTAAAACTGGTCATATTTTAAAGCAGGGGTCTAACAGTAAATATGAAACCAAGTTAAGAAAACAGCACACTGCTGAGTTTTCTAAACATGGTAAAGAGAGCAAAGCAACTAATACGGAAGTCGAGAATGATGTAATCAATTTACCTAGTGATGCGGCTGAAGTGCCAGTAGATTATTGCTCAACCCCAATCATAGATGACTCCGGAAACGATAACACACGCACCATCAACATGGATTTGTCAAAGAACCTCGAGTGCCTAGGGAAACGGGTGTCAAAAAAGTCGCACTTGCTGAGAACTCCGTACCAAGCGTTTAACAATCGAAGGGCAACTAAGAAATGATAAATGCGAAGAGGTAATGTAGTTTATAAGTAAGAAGATCGAATAATCGTAAATTTTATTTTATCTTTATGTGCATGTAGCAAGTGCGGTATGAAAAACACACTGCTAAACTAGAGTTGAGCTTGGAACAAAGTTATCTCGTCGAGAAGTACTGGAGTGACACGAACGACAAGTTAGTTGCCGTGTATTTGCTTTATTTGAGTATGTTTTAAACATTATGAATTTTATTATGCTAAGCGAAAGTTGTATCTTTGATGTGCAACCTCCTGATTAATCCTCATGGAGTAACCTCAACTAAGGCCTTTCATTATCACAAGGGGCAAGTTCTACCGCTATCAGAGCTTAAGACGCTACGTTCTCCAACGTGGTCATCGAGCGTATTGAAATGACCTAATTTCAGATTTGAAAATTCTAAATACTCACTCCGTAATGTACTGAAATATAATACGTCATCATATATATGGATTGCATAGCAGGTTATGGACGCTTATTTATTTTTACTGAAGAAACGAGAGGAGAAATATAAGGATAAATTTATAGAGTGTCATTTTTTCCCTACGTGGTATCTCGTAAGTGTATTCGCGATCCCCTTCAAAGTTCTATTTATGACGAAAATCACATTTAACACTAGTTTTGTCCGCACAGGGTTTGTTGCATACTACCAGCAAGGGATATAACACCTTGAACGCAAAGTACAACACGACCATGGGATCAGATGGTTCGTTGCCACCAACACTTACAATAAGTAGCAACTTAAAGAAATTTTCGGACCCGGAACGTGTTGGGTATCGAATTACTAATGTCGAGAAGGTAATGTGTTTAGTTGGATTATATATGTATTTGTGTCGAGAATATAAATGTATATGTTTAAAGTCATTTGTATGTGCTTTTCATTTATGTAATTGACATATGTGATTGATCATAACAAGACATACCTGTCGTTATGTTTAGATATTTATGCCCATACACAGGGAGAGTCCCGGGCATTGGGCCTTGTTCATTATCAATGTGAAAGATAAGATGGTAGAGGTTCTCGACTCATTTTTGTGTGACACTCTTATAAAGTATGAAGAAGAGATTACTATATTGGTAAGTTTTGATATCAGGGTCATATTATTGAACTCCCCATTATGATGCGTTATATGGGGCTAACTATGTTTCTTTTTTCCCTCTGTTATAGAAGGACTTCCTACCTTTGATATTGAGTCATCTAGGGAATGACATGTTGGAGTTGCGGTCATGGTCGTGGTCGGGTCTTGCGGACATTCCTAGGCAGACCAACGGTTGGGACTGTGGGATGTTCGTCCTCAAATATATCGATTATGCCTCTCGTGGTGCTACATATTCATTCAATCAGGTTAATTTGTAAGATTTGACTGTACTTAGCGGTTTGTGTTTATTCCGTAAATGACCCTCTCATTATTTTATGTATGCAGGCGGATATGATATACTTCAGGAGACGAGCGGCATTTGAGATAATTGTGGGCGCCATTGAACCATAGGGAAAAAGCCGATAAAGGTATACATCTTGAGCACCATATATAAACAACTTTTAATAGTCCAAATCGCCTAGGCCTCGGTTAAAAGCAAGGAAGGTTGGAATGGTATACAATTCTTCGGTTAAGTATCTTATCTTCCTCTTGCCATGTGAATTGCCAAGATAAGTGTCATGCACACCTGAGAACAGTAATCTAAGGCAATTCCGGGTTAAGTATCTTATCTTCCTCATGCCATGTGAATTGCCTATCAATTAGTAGATTTAAGACATGTAAAACTTATGTTCTGATGAAAATATTGGCTGCAAACCTAGCTGGTTCAAGTTTTCCTGCTTTCAGCCATTTGTTACTTTTGAATTGCATGACTAGTCAAGACTACAAAATTCATTCTAACGCGTCACTGGAGGCCTATTATTTATTATTCAAATCTGATACTTAAAGCTTTGACAGCGGAGCATGTAATTAACTTCTTAAAATTATTTCATGAAAGATGGGCCATCTTTTGGTTGTTTTCTTGCTTGATGCAGAAACATAATACTTTCTTTTTTGACAGTTATGTCTCTGTTAGGTACAACCTGCTCCTGGGATTTATAAGACGCTTCCACGTGAAGACCCTTTCAATTACTTTAGGGATACTCCCGATGATCAGTGAATCAGGACAACAGATTTCACTCCCTCATCTTGTATAGGGCAATCTTCTGCATTGTGTTTGGAGGTTCCATACGCCTGCAAACTTACAGTTTTCCATGAAAAATTGGTCTATAATAAGGAAGAAGAGGGTCGATTCATATTGGAGAGAGGTTCTTCTTCTTCCCACGGTTAGGACCTGGTTCCCATTGTTGAGCCCCGCTATATTGTGCTTCCATATAAAATTTTATTTAAGATAAATTATTTGGTTGAGACTAATGCTTTGAACCGACAATGTTGCTTCATCGCCAGCAAAGTTGAATATCATGCTTCAAATGGTCACAAACAGTAATATATTCTTGTGAACACTGATTAATCTTTGACTGGAATAGTCAATCATAAAGTGATTATGTGGTGTACACTGCATTAGCATCATCTTGAGGTCTTAATGGGGCAACACCTTATAATAATAGTTACTGATTTTGTAATATTGTAATTGATTGGTTATTTATATTTTTTAAATACACGCAGGCCTTTGAAGAAGCAGAGCTTCCCAAACTGGAATCAACCTATGGCGTGTACGTTGCGGAATGATCCTTTGGCGGTTCTCAACTGGAATCATAGACAAATAGGTTATGAATGATCTCTTTTGCGTGACCACTTTGCGGTGTTAAAAATGGCGTATTTCTATTTCCCGATATAGAATGGCGTAATACTTTTGAATGTTTCTTTCCCATTTTTGTAGTCTAACGATTTTATCGAATTGTCAATAGTTTGCATGTGAAATATTGTAATATATTTATGGGCTTGACGCTGCTGACAGTCATTTAAACACCAAAATGGTGTGTAAAGGATCTTACACCATCAATGGATCATATATTGAAGTGCAACAGGCTGAAATATGGTGTTTGAGGGAAATTTAAATAATCCTACCTATAGACTGTAATGGCAATTGCTATTTTCAATTTTAATGACTGATTAAAGTTCTACTTGTAGGCATGTTTCTTTAGGTTGAGACGTTTTCCAATGAAATATTGTAACTTGGACAAATTACATTGATCACATATGGTCACTACATGGCATCATGATAATCACACTTCAATGGTGTGAGATTAAAAGTCTTAACTATAATGGTATAACATCATTTAAACTGGTTGATGATGATGGGATGGTGATTGGAAGTGGAACCTATTATTGGAAGAATTGTAGACTGGTTGTGTTCAGGTTCAACCAGTCAACCAACAAGTTTTAAAACCTTTGGATATAAGGGATTCTAATATATAGAGAGCATTTACAAAGGTTACAATTTAGTCTTTAACATCTATGATTGTTATATAAATTAGGGATTGATTAATGGGGTGTCACCCTTACATAAATAGATGGAACGATCACAATTGCACTTGTTTGGCCACATGGCACACATCAAAATCATCCAAGTAGCAAATCATTGTGTGAACTGATGTTAGCCAAAAGTGGGTAAAGATAAAGGATTTTGACCATTCAATGTAGGATCTTTAAGTGGACCGTCGTTTATATTTAACATAAGATCCATATTGACTTGTTTGGATTGGATGGTATTGATCTGATGATTGAGTATATTTTTGGGGGAAACTGAAATTACCAATGAATGAAGTCCAATTGGTTTAACACGATAGCGTGTTCAACCAGTTCTACAATTACTCAATAGAAGGAAATTTTGACTGTACGGTATTTTATGATGATAGAAACTGTGGAAGTCAAGATTTCCTTCTATTAAATGGTTATAAAATTGGTTGAACATAATAACCGTTTCAACTGTTTGGACCACACTATTAATCTAAAAAGTTCACATAATTTCTAATCACTTGGACAAAGTAAATGGGTCGAAAAAGTGCCTCACATGGCAAGAAAGTAGGCCTATGAGGGGGTACTATCCATTAATGTAGTTGATCAGATTCAATCTCAATAGGGATTCCATGGCAATAACTATAATGGAAAAAATAAATGTTGCTGATTCAATTTATGATTGAATTTATCCTTTCAATCTTCATCCGAACAGTATTTTATGAATAAAGTAAGGATTTTTTTATTCCTTTTGGCGATAGGGTGAGGCATTGGAGCGCTTTTAATGGACCCAACATAGAGATAGTACTTAGCCATGATGTTGGACTCTTTCCACGTAGTCGTTGTTGTTATCCTTTCGGCTACAACTTTTCAAAAGGGAACTCATCCACAAAAGCATATCTAACTGCTCACCATATCTTACTATCACATTCAGTGAATAAACAGCCAAAGCCATATCGACGCGCTCAAATTAATCATTTCGCCAGCGCCCATAAGTAAACCGCCTATAAAAGCTCGCCACTAAAAGCCCCCCATTTTTACGATTAATTGCAATGCCTAGTTTGGCCACTTGAATATTTATGATCAATGCATGACAACGTATGCCATGTGTAGTAGATGGATTTCCCAAGCACAATTCCTGGTGCTTGGGCCAAGCCTACAGTACTAACTATTTTCATAGTCTACTACCTATTGCAGATAGTGATTGTTTCCCACCTACTATTACTAATAAACCAAGTGAAGAATACAAAGAAAAAATTTGTAAGGAGCTACGACATCACCATGGCCCCCACCCGAAGCACCCCACCCACATAAATCATACCAAAAATAGAGAACAAGAAGCTCAACTAAAAGAATATGCAATGCTCGATTTTTATAACGTAGGTCTATGATGAAGGAGAATCACACGGTTTCAATGGAACTCAACGTTATTGGTGAGAGCATGAAACATGTGATTAAAACTCCGGTAAAGAGTTTTGAGACTCTCATAAAACGGTCCAGAGTGTGCTGAAATATGCCAACGTCAAAAATAAATGAGAGTTATAACACACGAAAAATCTGGGCGTATCATGACTATATATTGAAGAGCCCCAATGATGTTGCAAATTGGTAAAAACTTATCTTAAATCAACCTATGGTGCATCTTGTTTGATAGCAATAACTTAGCGATTAAACCTGCAGCAGTCCTAGATATCAACAACTAAGCGATTAAACCTGCAGCAGTCCTACATAGCAACAACTAAGCGATTATACCTGTAGCAGTCCTAGATAGCAACAACTAAGGGATTAAACCTGCAGCAGTCCTAGATAGCAACAACTAAGCGATTATACCTGCAGCAGTCCTAGATAGCAACAACTAAGGGATTATACCTGCAGCAGTCCTAGATAGCAACAACTAAGGGATTAAACCTGCAGCAGTCCTAGATAGCAACGACTAAGCGGTTTAACCTGCAACAGTCCTAGATAGCAACTACTAAGTATTAAATCACACCAATCACATTCATATGCATAAATTCTTCCACAAGAATTCAAATTAAAGAAATTACTAATTTATCATCAACAACACAAATTGAAAATACTAATAGTGCCCTTTGATCCCCGACGAAACAAGACCGCCTCCCTATCAAAGCGTGACATTGCCATTCCAAATTTAACGGGTCATCATCCTCATGTGGGGTTACATGCGGCATCAACTCGCACCCGAGTGGAACTTTGCTAATCATATCCTGCCAATAAATTAATAATATTTAAGTTAGTGCCGCAATCACAAACAATGATGAATTAGATGTGGTGGGCTCGAAAGAAGTTGATGAAGATTAGATTTGAAATTACCTCCCATATCCTCTGATTTAATTGGATGAACTTTGTTGTGCGAACCACCGAGTACGCCGTCATCCCGGATGCATTGTCGGCGTCCCGATGATCTGTTGCATACGTTCATCATTACAATACCGACAATGAAATTTACATTGTCCTACAAAGAAATGAATTTAATGGGTAAAAATGCGAGTACAAACGATATATTCCCTCCCCTCTGTTTGGTAGACTACAACTTTACGTTGCAAATACAAATAAATCAAAGCCTGCATGTTCTGGGCCGTTTGACAGAAGGACATACGGTTTAAGACCAAGCTCTCGTGATTTGCTGATCCCTCCTCCGCTAAGATATCTTCAAGGGTTTCCATGTTTACACCTATGCTTTGTGTAGCGGAGATACTCAACAACAAAGCACTAAACAGGAAGTAATCCTCACATTGGGTGCCGCCTAACAAACAAGTCTCACTTAATGAAACAATTTTCTTCTACAGTTGGGTTTCAAGAAATTCACAAATAACTCATGAAATAAACGAATGATTCTCATAATTAAATTTTTTTTCAAAGAGTTGAGGAATAATATTTTTATTTGTTATTTTTCAAAACTCGTAAATATTTTGGGATTTTTTCATAAGGTAAGGGAATTTGGTAACTATAACATAACTGCTTTTGGGTGCACATTAATTTTTGTATATCTATTAGAGCACAAATCGGTTAAAGTAAACTTTTCTGTTTTTTCACCAATTCGGTTCTAAAAAAGATTTGTGTATGTACCAATTAGTAAATGGGTAAACGCAAAATAATAGAAAAATCTACTTCTATGGAGAGTTGTGTGGGTTTTAGTTCTCATAAGAAAATAAAATGATATATATAATGGAAGGCATAGAGGTACTTTGCAGATTTGCGAATGGCCATAGTGATTAACAAAAGACAAGTGACGAAGAACATTGGAATCGACAAATGAATTACGCTTTGATTCTAGTCTTGGGACTGTCGGCCTCCATCAATGGCCCGGCTGCCCCACAATGATCTCATATGTCCCTCGTCGCCACAAGCGTATCATATATCATACCTTCCTGAAATCAAAAATCATTGAAATGTCAAATATATTATATTCATTATGCGATATGGGAAGAAGATCATGAAGATAAAAGTGATGTTTGCACCTGAAAGCGATAGTAATTAAGTAATGAACATATTGTAGAATGTGATTATATACATTCTCGAAATAACTATCGTCTGCACCTGGAAGTGATCCTCACATACGAAAACTAAGCTTTAATTAGATACTAATTAAACATAGAATAGTCCCTTTGGTCCAAAAAGTAACTGACTTATACTCAGTTTCGCACCAGAAATTAAGTAGTGAACATATTGTAGCATAACAATCTCACGCAAAATATGTAAACCCTTTAATCTGATTTTATACATTCTAAGATGTGTAAGTCTACTTTTTCGTATTAAAATATGACAACATTATAATCACTCCAAAGAAGAAAATTGTAAGGAAGATGATCTCCTTTCTTTGTTTCTTCAACATAGTTATTTCACGCTTCAGAAATTGCACTTCCATGGATTTAGCCTCACAGATTCGAAGGCTCTCTTGAAGATCCTTGTATAGGTCTTCATCACAGCATTCGAAATATGGGCATCGCTTCTTCTCCTACACATAGTTGAAGAGGGTACGTTACTGGTAATTTATGAATGACAACGATCGCATAATTAAGAAATATGATTCAATGAGGGTCATACATCCGATTAGGCGTGCGAAGAAGAACCAACTATTGGGATAGTCGTTAGATTTTGACCTGACAATTGCACATGCTCCTGCACCGCAAGGGCATGCCCTTGATGGGTGAACCTGCATTTAGACTTGAAACAGATATGCAATGCTTGATTAGACATTGATGACCTTTCACCAAAGGAGATCATCATAAAAACATTCAAAGCTGAGAAAATGATCCATTAGCTTCTTCCCTCAAGTAGATGCTTACTCTCATTACGGAGACTAGAATACGGAGCTTGCGAACTATGAACAACCATACAATAGATAAGTACAAATAGAAATATATTCCCATGGGCTCTAGGGATGGTTGCAGGTCATGGAAATGCCAAATTTTGTATAGAGTCATATCAAGGGAAACTAAAAAGTATACTTCCATGTGATTGGTCAGCTCATATTCGATCAGTTCCCTAATACCGACTCACGTGCGAATGAGTGAAAAGGATGCAAAATGGACAACTGCTTGCAAGAGAATGCTCACTATATATCAACTAATTAAAAATCACATGAACTTATGGGAATCTTTCCTAGGGGTTCAAATTCTTAGGCGTTCTTGTCATTTTTGCTACCTTATTTTTAATCTGATGGAAAAGCTCTGATGGAAAAGCTCACCCAATAGGTGGCTGATAGAATGTTTGATCTCAATTCTCACACACGTATGCCCATTGACTCACAGGGATGGGGCCATATTAATCTTTGATGATCCTAGATATTATCTGTAACTGCACAAGAATGAACCGAACAGATTGAACTGAACAAATTGACGCACTGCAGGGATTCGAGTGAACTCACTGCACAGATTGAACGGATGACGATAAAAATGATATCTGTAAATGTAAAGCCATTTCCCTTTTTTTCAAGGTCCCTAACCGATTTCGGACATGACCCAAAACCGAAATTTCGGTGGGGGTTATATGGGACCGAAACACATTTTCGCTATGTGAAATCAAACATGCCCTTAATATACATTAGATTTAAAATACAGGGGATGCACAAAAAAAAAAAATTCGGACCTCCTCACAGGCATTTTCCCAAACACTTGCTAGCTGATGTAAAAATGGTGTTGAAGAATCAAACAAAAGAGCCCATTCATATCACACACTTGCAAGATCGAAAAAACCCTTCGGGTATATATATATATATATATATATATATATAGAGAGAGAGAGAGATAACTAAACCTCAACAGTCGGGTGGATACCAAGACAAACCTGATAAAAGCTCCTGGGCTGTGATCTCTGAGGCAATACAAAGCGATCTCTGAAGCAATACCAACCTCAACAGTCGGGTGCTTACCAAGGCTACACTGATAAAAGCGCCTGGTAGTGGTAGCCGTCAGAAAGCGGCTGGGTAGGGTACAGAGGTAGGTTGGGCTGCGTTTTCAAGTGTGTAAGAGGAAGAGAAGAGGACAACAGAGAAACTCGTCCGATGGGTTTTTGCCCTCCCTCACATGAGTCATATATGTATTGGAAATGACGTTTCTGCCCCTGCTACTTGAGGTTTGAATTTGAAACCAACATTCAGGAGGTTACGACTAGCGGGATGGTTTTGCAGCCGAAATAAATTTTGAAGACCAACATATTGGTACCTTCATTTGGGCCCATGAAACCGACCAAGTCATAGACCACTTGAAAACTTTATGGAGATTATTTTCCACCTTGATCTTTCACAAAATAGATCCTGAGATTAGATCAGAGTTATCCGATGGCCATTTATTTGGCCACCCTACTTCACGTAATACTATTGTGCACCATACGATACGAAGCAATAATGAATAACACAGTGGAGGTCACAAGAACTGTTATCACGCGACTAGAGGATCTGCCGAGCACTGTTCCGAATCTCGGGCGACAGTCCCATGCTCGAGCAACCAGTGGGTTACCTCTGATTGTCTAACAGGCGATAATCAACGACCTACGAAATGAAAATGGATCGCCAGATAGGTGCGACGTTAACTCTCGATTTGTTTTGGGGAAGATCTGAGTGAAAAGCAATCTCCACCATCTGATCTGAAGCAGTCAAAGGCGAGCGAGGGTTCTCTACAAAAGTGGGCGCTTCTACTGAATGCAGTAGGTTACTATGGATTGTCCATCAGGCAGTAACCAACGTTGTACTAGAGGTCATAGCAACTGTTGTGACGAGACTAGAGGATCTGCCGAACACTGTTCCGAATCTCGGGTGACAGTCCTATGCTCGAGCAACCAATAGTCCTATGCTGTACCACCCAGTAGGATGCCTTTGAATGTCTAGCAGGCAATAATCCATGGTGCGGGCTTCTCCATAGTCCTATAAATGGGAGGTCTTCACAGGTTTCGACCCTCATTCGTCGTCACCTTTGCTTACGGTAAACGTCGCTTTAGTCGTATGAGTCATATACATTATTTAGTTGTTTCTATACGATGGTGAAATTCTCCACCGATTAGCTATGACCCTTTATTTGTTGTGTAGATGGAGGATTCTAATCGCACCAACATGTCAACGATGCTGGCAATCTTGGCGGAGAAGGGACAAGTAATCTATGAGAACCTAGTCCTGAATCGTATGTCGTTTGGACAAACTGCAGAGAACGTGCAAGCGTTAAGCTACTTGTTCTTCGAAGGCCAAGCGATAATAGGGAAGATCGAGACCGATGATTATATAATTTGTACGCATTTTCTCTAGATTTTTGGCTTCTATATTTAAAAATATTCCCAAGTTTATCATAATCATTGACTGATAAAATTTGCATGGTACAGATCATCAGGATGCTTTTGATGCAGCAGCATTGAGGTCCGCGGGGGTCGTGCGCTCAACAATGATTTTCACACTTAATAATAAGACCTGGAAGGTTAATATTATCACGAAGCATATCCATTGTCTCGAACTCTCCCTCCTTTTATTTAATGAAACTATTCATTTTTATATCGACCATAATGCGCCATTTTAATGTTCAACAGGAGATGAAAGGTAAGGTACTACCAGGAGCCGAACTCATGCCACATCGAGTAGATGTCGAAGCGGATGAGACGGGCACAAGCTCGCCACCCATTGAGTTCTATGGTGGGGAAGGACATTCAGGAACCACAGTTCTTCGTCAGCTAGACTGATAGCTGTCAAACCCTTAGTCGTTCTCTGGATAAAGCCATCGGGCAGTAGTTGAATAGCAGTAGTAGGACTGACTGAACCTCAACCTTTAGCCTTGAGCCAATCCTATGTTTACGTGTTGTTTTATTTGGTGTTGTTTACGTGTTGTTTTATTCAGTGTTGTTTTATCCTACATTTTGGTTGAATCGCTTTTATTATTTGCAGAGTTGATGTTTCGTAGATCATCCCCACAGTACGTCCAAAATACCCTTGGAATCATATGACATTTTTTGGCGTCGTATGACACACATCACACTCAAACAGAAATTGCGATCATTGTTTGAGGATTTGGAACAAATGAAAATAAAAAAAGACCGTCTGGTAAGTGGGACATAATCTCAAGATCTACTGTCAGATCGAGGTAAGATCTCCATCATGTAATCGGAACAAATGAATGGTTATCACATTCTTTAAATCATGGTCTTTTTAAGAATGTGTGGGTGCAAATAGAGGTACCCATGTCCAAAAGAATGTCCGACTATTATATTAGAGGGCACAAATAAAGGTACTTATGTCGACCTCACTTAAAGTCTTCAACAAAAGAATAATCTGTTCAACATGATCATAGCATACCGTTAAGTAACGGTCGATATTAACTTTCTGAGGCCAATATCGCTTCTGTAAAATCTCTATATCGCTTTTATAAAATAGTGAGACCAAAAAAGGCCACCATCTGATATGATTTGAAGCCTTTTTTGGACTTTTTTTTTTTGTCACATTTTTTCCAAACTCGTCGTCCTCACTTAAATTTTACTGCTTCCAAACCATTGCCAAACCCCGATCTGGTCACTATGTCTCACTTCCAGATCTTTGAAATGCCTTGTTCATGAAGTCCTACGACAAATAAGGTGTACTCTATTATAAAACAGAGTGCAACCTTTTCATTTTTCAGACTTGACGATTATAGCGAGGGTTTAAGTTGACCAACGGTGCTCGAATCAAGCTAGTGCTGTCAATTGGTCAGGTAGTTTCATTGAAACTGATATAGATAATTCAGGACATGAACATTAATGGAAATTCAGGTGACAGTTTTTATCTTGATTAAAAAAAAAAAAAAAAAAGTGTACCTACAGAATATGCTTTCTGGAAATTAGTGCTATATTACATTGTTTCTTTTTTTCCCTCATAAATATAATGCTAGATTACTTTGTTTCAATTTTTCCCTCATAAATACATGCATACGGGTGAAAGAGATTTAACCAAAGAACTTACCAAGGTAAAACTGCATTTTATTGAACTACAAAGGGATAGTCTCTAAAATTCAAATAACTTCCTTCTTGGCAAGCTTTTTGAAACCACACGTCAAAACATGATCTCTTCAACATGCCACATCCTTAATCTTGCGACCATGTTGCTGTTGTGAAACTCGCATTCCTTGCTTGGAAACAAGTCAATTCAGGGTGGGATTTTTTTAGACCCATTGCATCTTCAATCTTATCATTTCAGATATTTCCAGGGGGGAAAAAAGATGAATCCCCTCAATGTTGCTACGAATTCGTGCCTATTACATGAATATATTTATGACAGCATTGACACAAGAAAAGTAGATAATTTCACTAAATTGTAATTATTCAAACATAACTAGCATGAGAAAATGTCTACATAATAAACAATAGTCGTCCATAAATAACATATCATGAAGGACTTTTGATTGCGACGGATGGCTCATTCTCGGATTACCATCTCCTCTATTGACCAGATCAACTTCGCGGTAGTGGTAGGGGATAGCCCCACGAACTCGTTCCCTCCATCGGCCCGTCTGAGAAATATGGCGTTCTCTCCTTTCTTTTGGATCATTAACTCAGACCTATAGTTGATCAAATATCAAGAAAAACCCATAAAGCAAGCCAAATGATAGAGGTTATTACCCTCTTTACCTGAAGAGTAACATGGTTTGCAGCTGCAATGGACACCCCCGGATTGTACAGTCCACTGATTAATGCATCTGAGCCTCCGTCGTTGGAATATATTTTGTATCTGCTATGTTCTGTATAAAAGATGAAAACCAAGTGGTTGTTAGCTTAGAATCAATCGCTATGGTCGCAGCTTAATCAGAGAATCGCTTGGAGCAGATATCGTCGAAAGGCTCGAAGCCTAGATACTAACTTTTTAAAAATACAAATCAATTTCGTTACGAAGAAAATATACAAAGAAATGGATCCTAATGCAATTAACCCCAATCTTACACAAAGGACCTGCATCAAAAAAATCTCCCTACGGCATGATTCACAGTGCTCTAATGCCTTTCAAATGAACTGTTATCATGTCTCCCAAACTTGTTTTATCCCTTCATTTTATTGATGTTTCACCCGATTGAATCACTAAGATGGAGATGATTTTCAATGCAATCTTGCTACTGGTGGCACTCGATGACCATTATTCCCACATGTATCCAATCACTTAATACGAGTTGGGGCAATGATCAAGTCCAATTGTTTGAACCCGATATCGTGTTCAACTAATACCGCGATATAGTATAGGGGAGTGTTGACTGCATGTCATCCTATAGAATTGGAAACTATGGAAGTCAGGTTTCTCTTTATTGAACACGAAATCAAATCCGGTCCAACAAGTTATACCTGACCACTGCCCTTATAGTTGAATGAGGTTCGGTCGGACAACGGTCAGGTCCTACTGATTGAACCTGATTTCATGTTCAACCAGATCTGGAGATGTTGGATATGTGAGAATCTTCACTTCCACGCCATCTAACTTGCCGTGTGATTCGAGCCCCGCCCTCTACCAGATTTTCCCGTGTGAAGTTAGGCAAGCTCATCACATGTAGCTGTAAAATGATTGCAAAAATGAATCTTAATTAATTATGCCATCTTTCTATTGAGGCAACTTATGGAAAGTTTTGGGAGAGAAGGAAAAACATACATATAGCTTTTCTTAATTTGGCAAAAGGCTTATGACAAAGTGTTGAGGAGATAATCTGAAGGATGCAGGAATAATGCAACCCGAATTTATATATGGAGATTATTCAAGATATGTATGAAAGAGTACTTCAATTAAGAGACTCAAAACACATGAAAATCAGAATTTCCTCTACACTAAAATGCATATGATATCCAAGGAGATGATCACAACTCTGCCAAATAAGCAGAGAAAAGGACTTTGACCAAGCAACACGACTTTTTATCCAGATAAAAAAAGTGAGGCAAGTTTACATTTCAAATAATTAGAAAGGTGACCGCAAGTAGTAATAAGCAGCTGATGGCTCAAGTATAGGGCAGTATATGGCTGTCAATGGGTTGCGCCAGGTCAGGTGGGGCCATAAAATTTTGCTGCTCAATAGGAAATTGGCATATGATCAACCAGACCAGATGCGCAACCTGAAAACCTTGAGGACCCGTTAAAAACTCCCTTATTTTCCTTGATTTCATATCATATAGAAAATTTTGTTGGGCTAGGTCGACCCCAATCGACTGATCGTCTCCTATCACCCCACCCGAAATTTGTTCCGATCTTTTAGTTGATACCACCTGGCCTTCAGGTCGGGTCGGACACCTAATGCCCGACCTGGTCAGGCAAGTTGGGTGTCGGATTGACCTGACCCATTGACATCCCTACTCAATCTCCCTGCTCAAATTTCCAAGATGACCTAACCCACTACTCCCAATATTGGCTCTAACCCATTATCTCATTTTTGTAACAGTGGTGCATTGTCTACACTCCCCTAATAAATGTTAAAATGTTATGATTAGAAAATGTCTACATTAACTGGTGAAATACAATGAAATATCCAAGCCTAATATGGAGTTTAGACAATGCACCACTATAACAAAAACCAAGAGTAATTATGTAGCCGGATTCGGAGTTTAGATATTGCACCACCATAACAAAAACCAACATTAATTACCTGTGGAGATGGACGGTGAATACTAACTGTAGTAATCGTGGAAAGCCGAAAGAGAATTTTTACAAGAAGATAATACTGCTACCTGATTTTTTTCATCCCAATGCGCAAATGAGAAAATTTTCCTGCTACCTGTTTTTTTTTCATTCACAAATGAGAAATTATCCTACATTGTTCAGGGCGGGATCGGCAATTATTTATTTCGGCCGATAAGTATCGGAAGAAGATGGACCAATACCTTGCTTTTAGTCATGGGCTTGGGCAGAGCACAATGGTCCATGATCGGCAATTATCCATATCGCCTAGGCACGTCAAGTTAGGCGGATCGAATCACAATAAGAAAATCACCTTCCAATCTCGACCATCGATGGTGCTCCTCGGGAATCTTCGATGAGGAAGTCTAAAATTTCAGAAGTGTATGTTGCGGTCAAAGCCTATATCGTAGATTTACCGTCTCAATATTAAGCGCGATGTGACCGGAGCAACTTCAGAAGCGGCGACTTGACAGGAGCAAGTCCAGTACCATCGTCTAGTCACGTCAAGTTAGATGGCGGGGCTCGAATCACAATAAGAAAACCACCTTTCAATCTCAGCCATCGATGGTGCTCCTCGGTAATCTTCGATGAGGAAGTCTAAAATTTCAGAAGTGTATGTTGCGGTCAAAGCCTATATCGTAGATTTACCGTCTCAATATTAAGCGCGATGTGACCGGAGCAACTTCAGAAGCGGCGACTTGACAGAGCAAGTCCAAGACCATCATCTAGTCACGTCAAGTTAGGCGGTGGGATCGAATCACAATAAGAAAATCACCTTCCAATCTCACCATCGATGGTGCTCCTCGAATCTTCGATGAGGAAGTCTAAAATTTCGAAGTGTATGTTGCGGTCAAAGCCTATATCGAGATTTACCGCCTCAATATTAAGCGCGATGACCGAGCAACCGAAGCGGCGACAGAGCAAGTCCAAGACCATCGCCTAGTCACGTCAAGTTAGATGGCGGGGCTCGAATCACAATAAGAAAACCACCTTTCAATCTCAGCCATCGATGGTGCTCCTCGGTAATCTTCGATGAGGAAGTCTAAAATTTCATAAGTGTATGTTGCGGTCAAAGCCTATATCGTAGATTTACCGTCTCAATATTAAGCGCGATGTGACCGGAGCAACTTCAGAGGCGGCGACTTGACAGGAGCAAGTCCGACCATCGTCTAGTCACGTCAAGTTAGATGGCGGGCTCAAAGAATACTCTACTGGAGTATGCGTATCTAGGGCAGCACTATACTGTCCCATCATGTAGGCTGGATCTTATTTTAGATTGGAATTGCACAAAGGGTCTCGGCAAAACACGTGACTATTATAATGTAAAGGGAGGCACTTCAACATATTGTGCTATAAATAGAGGGACTATAACTCTTGTAAGCACCACTGGGGCATCAGTACTTGGCATAAAACTAATGTCTTCGAGAATAGCAGTCTATTCCATCCCCGCCTCGTATGGAGTTTGATTACCGCGTGTAAACCCCAAAAAGCCACGACCTTCTCGACCACCACCGGGACATAGCCGATCGTCATACAACCGCTATAAGCGTAGTTGTGCCTACATCACACGCCAGCTTCAAGCGGAGTTCCCCCCAGAGGGCTCCGACGAAAATTATCTGATTGTCCCGATGGACGTAGACCCATCGATTGATGCGGTTGAAGTTGAAGTCGAGGATGAATGCGAGAGAGAGGAGCCTCCGACTGAGCATTTGGCTCTTCCGGTGCCGCCTGGTATGACGGAAGCTGTGCCAATCGTCATTTTCTCCTCCACTGAAGAGGTCGACGGGGACGATTCAGATGATGCGAACGTAATCAATACTTCTGTTGGGAGTGGTGACATTTGAAAGAGGTGTTGCGCCTCTTCTATATTAGTCGGAATATCTATTTAGTAAGTTTCATTTGAAATAGTCGCGTATGCCTAGTTTGCATAGAAGATGTATTAGGATTTAACAAATTTCACTTTCAAGAAAATGCTCTACTGTACTACGCCTAGAATTAGATTATAAACCAGTAAGAGTTGTAGTTGTCCCTAGGAAAACTGATCAACCATTGATCGCTTGTGTTGTGAGTCTTTTGTGGCAAAATACTTTCATGAAGCAAAAGATTACAGCAGTCTTGTGTGTGTGTGTCTGAAGTCTTCATAATCTTCTCATGAGGTCGGTGACACTTCAACAATCCCTATTTCTAATATTAGAGCCTCAAACGAGCTGGATAAAGTCACGTTCGAGTCAAGGTTCATATGGGCCCAACCTTTTTAGGCCAAAAATCCTGTCCCAAACTCAGCTCATTTATTAGCCGGATTCAAAGAGCATAAACTATTCATAACTCTCTCTCTCTCTTTACCGCTGATATTCTCGGGATTGAAGTAATACGATCTAAAACTATATATTCTCGGGATTGAAGCAATCCAATTGTAATTGGATAAGAATAATCAAATCAATACAATCTAATATCAAGTAAGATAGTGATCGAAGCAATTCAAAACTATGGCTCGATAAACCATGATTGAGACACGAGTTGACATAGCTCTGTCTTTCAGTAAAGCTGGTAATGGTTTCTATCATTCGGGTGGATGAAAACATCATCAACTACACAATGTGGGGAACAGTAAAAAAATGGAAAACAAAGGAAAATCTCTTCACAGGGCATGTGTCAAAACCATCTTTGAAGCGCCTAATTGACTAAAGACCGGAGGAAAATCTCATCATTGGGCATATGCCTGATATATCTCATTCTAATATAAATTATAATTTATATACCTTGTGACCCAGCCTCGGTGTCAACAACCAAAAGTATGGCCCAAAAAGACCCATTGCTAGCACTACTTTCTGCTCAACATCTAACATAAGATTAACCAGTGACTACTCTAAATGGAAGATAGTTACTCTGAATGATGCATGTTCCAGGGGGAAAAACAAAAAAGAAAAAAAAAATTACTCAGGATGATCAGCACCTTCAAAAGTGACATCGAGCTATTTTTGTTGAACAGTGAATAGTGTTCAAGTTAGTGACAATGTTTTGTAAATAACTAAGAAGATTTGTGAGAGTGAAAAAACGTTGGTTCCTTATGTTTTTGTACAAACTAAAATAGAAGTTCGTACTGAGAAAAGCTACGAAATTGGCATTCCTTGCATTGGGGATTCGACCTATGCCCCAATGGTGATGCTCTCAAGCGTGTAGCATTGAAGTCGGGAGTTCACAACGAAACACCCTTACCTGCAGCAGCCCTAGATAGCAACAACTAAGCACCATACCTGCAGCAGTCCTAGATAGCAACAACTAAGCACCATACCTGCAGCAGCCCTAGATAGCAACAACTAAGCACCATACCTGCAGCAGTCCTAGATAGCAACAACTAAGCACCATACCTGCAACAGTCCTAGATAGCAACAACTATGTACAAAGACCTGCAGCAGTCCTAGATAGCAACAACTAAGAATTAAACCTGCAGCAGTCCTAGATAGCAACAACTAAGAAATAAACCTGCAGCAGTCCTAGATGGCAACAACTTAGAATTAAACCTGCAGCAATCCTAGATAGCAACAACTAAGTACAATCCCAGGGTCTCCCATTGATTCTAAAATATTTAATTCAAATTCCGAGAGAAAATAATGATATTTTCATTTAAGAGCTCTTGGAAAATCAAATAACTTCTTCATGTGCACGGTTTATTAGACGCTTCTATGTTGTTTTCATTAATGCATCATCTTCTCTAGTCATCCTGTGGACTCTCAAGCAACTCAATTTATCCAAACAACGGACCACCAACTACCGTGTTTATGGCTGTAATAAATCAGTATCTTATCGGTGAAGATAAAAAACATGATGATGCTCTCGGCGAGAAAGTGCAATTTTACAAGAAAAAACTGTTTGCAAATTTAATGTGTGAAACAAGATGATAGTTGAAACCGCCACATGGTTAAGCTTCATTTTATATGGACAAGATGAATTCGTTTGCCTCTTGATGGAACCAAAGTTGCTAAGATTTTTCTCAACCAGGAGCATAATTTGTAAGCTTAATCTATAAACCAACATGCTGGAGCAAATTCTGCACAACTTGAACTACATATTATTAGAGGGAGGATATATACTCATTTTCCGCTTGATGGAACCAAAGCTGCTAATATTCTTCTTGTATGGATACAGTGAATGAGGTAAGGCTCCCCTGTTTTCCTCAACTGGCCATAATGAGCTTTCATTGCAAATGCAATAGCCTTCTGAACCTGCCTTCATGAAATGTAGTGTCTTAAGTGCCAGAAAAAAAGGAATAAAATTCCAACTCAGGGATGCAATGGGAAAGTATAAACCTTTGCATCATTGAAGTCTGGATGACCTATTACATCTACTCCATCCAATATAAGTGAATCTGTCGAATATAAAACAATTTTCATCAGGATGGAAAAGAAACAAATAACATGCGGAAAATGTGGCAAAAGATGGGTTTAGTCACATTATGTATTAGTGAAGTGCACACCTTGATTTAGACGGTAGTGTGCTTATTTTGTTGGTTCCCTCACTCCCTCTCCAATATATATATATATTGGAGTGGGATTGGGGAGGGGGGGTGTTGGATTCAAAAAAGCAAGCGAGAGAGAGTATTTATAGTCCACTCATGCTACTAAAAGAAGATGCTTAAAACTAAAATCATTGATTGTGGGTGGGTGGGGTTGGGGGAAGAAAGAGAGAGAAAGAGAGAGAGCGAGAGTATTTATAGTGTACTCATGTTGCTAATGAAGCTTAAAACTAAAATCTCAATTCTCTTCAATCATTTCAATTTTCCATTATGAAACTTGGCCACATGAGTTTAGAGCAACTCTTTTAGGATTTATACCATGTGGTACAAAGAGTGACTATTTGATGGTACCCCATGGTCCCAAGATTCATCTTGTGAGAAATTGTACCCTCCACTAATATTATGGATGCTTGTGCGACTGCTGCCAATCGCATTCATATGTAGAAATTCTTCCATGAGAATTCAAATTAACAAAATACTAATTTATCATCCACACATAACTGAAAAGTAAACAAATCTAAGTATCCATAACTACTAACAAAACAAAACCATCACAAAATGTGAATGTAAGGTCTCCAAGACCCACTAATTCTCAAAATTACATGCAAGTAGGCAGAATTCCAAAAATCCCCTTCAAATTGAAATATAAACCTGATAAAGACACTAAAAATGTTACAAAAGTGATTTCCTTTATCCTTCACGATCACTCCACCCTCGCTTTTTTTTCTTTCCTGAGACACGGCGTGCATGTTCTACTTGTGGCCTTTTTCTTGCAAGTAGAGCACTTATTGGTGTTACCCTTCTCAATTCGACTTCATCCTAGCTTTTCGTAATAATTCGAACGTGTTCTACCATGTGGTGGTTTTACAACTTCTCGTGGCTCCACTTGTCCACCGACTCTCATCAACAATCGGTTGCATGACATCATTGTAGGTATCACAATATCTCTCATTTGTAAACCACTCTTCTACAAAGTCGGTACCGACGCAGACGAAGCTAATGGCAGCAGATGCGCTCGCAAGGTATACCAAATACATCATAACTCACGACAAGAACATGTTCGTGTTCCAAATTCACTCGTGAGTCTTCTCCTTTTCTATAACTGTAAACACATCCAAACTACTCGGATATACTGTTAGAAATCGACCCGCCATGATTTCATCCTTTAAATGTGCATCTGCATATTTTGTGAGCTTCTTTCCTTTACTAGCACGAGCCTTACCATCCAATGACCTCTGATAAAAGTAACTGGTGACCTTCGCATGAGTGAGCTCAACAATCGAAGCAATAGGTAAAGTTCTAGCAAGCACTAATACAGAGTTCATGCACTCTGAGTAGTTTGTAGTTAATATCCCATACCGTTTCCCAGGAAAGTGCGCAATGTTCCAATGTCTCTCGCCAATGTCATTAAGCCAAGCATGACAATTTGGAAAATTCTCTTCTAAAGCATCCATTTCATGTTTATACCCTTGAGGGGTGAGTTCTCTAGCAATTTTCCATATCAATCCCTTAACGTAAGAATTCTTGAACTTTAAGAGGAAGTTCTTTGTCAAATGGTGAACACAGTAACCATGCATACAGTTGGGAAACACCAATGGCACAAACTTCATTATAGAATCATGTCGATCGGATATTATAATCAACTCAGAAGGATTACCGGTCACATGGTCTCGTAGCAATGTTAAAAACCACTCCCACGATTGATGATTTTCCTTCTCGACAACCGCAAATGCTAGAGGGAACAATCCGTTGTTACCATCGACAGCTTGAGCCATTAGAAGCTCTCCTCCGTATTTTCCCCTCAAACACGTCCCATCGATAGATACTATAGGCCTTAGAGTCCTCCGATAACTACGGATTGATGGGCCAAATGACCAAAAAAATCTAAGAAAAGCGTTATCCTTTCCACGAATAAGTTCTGTTTTGGCATCAGGATCAACTCGCATCAACTCCTCACAATATCTGGGCAATAAGTCGTAAGAACGCTCCCAACCACCTGTGATGTCTCCCATTGCAATTTCTTTGGCACGCCAAGCTTTTCGATATGACACTACCACACCGTATTGTTTTTGTATGTACGATATAATCTTGCCTACATTAAAATCTGGATGCAATTTTAGAAGACCCTTGATGCAGCTTGTAACCCAATGACTAGTGGCTTGTCGATGGTCCTTCCCGCGCTCTGCTGGTCCACATGTATGCGGGATATGAATAACGATTTTGAATGTGGTATCACAACGTATCTTTGAAGCACGGATGCGCCAGGGGCATGAGGCAATGGCACACTTTGCTACAACCTTCGTTGCACAAGTCTCTAATGGTGCATATTGGAAATTCGCCAATATTGCAAATTCTTTCAAAGCATTTTGAAAGTCCGCTGGGCGAAAAGTTTTCCAACTTGCATAGATGTCATCTCTGTGGCAAGTACCCGCCTCATCGCATAAGTTCTCATCATCAAAACGATACTTATCTCCATATACCTCGAAAGGGGGCAGGTCATCTTCAACATCAGACGTCCGAACATAGCGATCCGGATCACGTGGGGGCACATCCTTTCTATCCTTACTCCAACTCTTCAAACTAGATCCGACCACTATCTCTTGATCTTGCGGTTCCGATGGCCTCGCACATGGGGTTCGTGTCAAAGGAGACCTGCTCAAGCTTCGTTGTCGCTATGACTCTTATTCAAATAGAATCGAACCTTTAGATGCATTGTCGCCGCTAATGCTATCGCGAGAAGGAACATATCATGTCGGCTCCTATAAACAAAACGTAATATTTTTTGTAACAAATTTACAAAATAAATATAGTTTTATAAAAATTAATTGACAAAATTAAATGCTTTTACCGGTATTGGAAGATGATCTAGAAATATCACCGACCCGCCACTATCTTGACTTGGAAATCTAAACGGATGAATAGGTTTACTTTTGTCATTGACCGTTCCTTCCTATTATGAACAAAGATAGTCTTTAAATTGTATGGGGTGTATCGATCGATAAATTGTACAAAACAATTACATAACGAATAAATTACCTTTTCTCACCACAAGGAGTTGCAAACATAGGAGACGATAAGAGGATGCATCCTTCTTGTTCATGCTTTTTTCTCTACTCCTTTGTTTCCATCATTCAATTCTTTAATGATATATATATGTATCATTCGGCATCCTCGATTTGCAAGAAACATTTGATGCACATCTCCATTGTTTTCAATGTCTATAACCAAAACTTGGTCGCTCAAGGTGCATGAGTATTTGAGAGTGAATTTACACTCCTCGCGACCCATATTGATTACCTCATAAATATTTTCCACGAGTGCCTCGTATGTAATGTCGCACTGAACAAGCTTCAATTTTTTTTTCCACCAACGTACTTTGGTGACAAACCACATCTGCTCAACAATCCATCATAGAAGCAAACCAAGTGAACCGTATCATTCATAATTGGTTATATCATGTTCAGTAAGAGATGACAATATGATATACTGCTCGTGACTTAAATTGAAAATAAGAATTAAGTTTGGATAATGACCATATATAATGGCTACTAAAAGTTACGGATCCCAAACATCCCCAACCAAGCCAATTATTTTAAATCAACTAGTCCATCTAATGCTCTTCAATCTTACCAACAAATCCATAAATGCTTCTTAAACCATATAAACATTTCTTAAACTACTGAAAATTTCATGCCTTTCCTAGAAATTCAGCATTAATAGTTTCTTTTATCATCTACACATATACTCAAACGGTTGATCATCATTTCAAACAAGGCACAAATAATGAACAACTTGAATTACAGATTAACCAGGTTCACTATAGACCAGTCCAACAACTTATTTACAGTGTAGATAAGGAGCATGTTAGCCATTTCGGCTCACTAATTTTAAGAGAAAAGTACCAGAAAACGACCATCCATAATTTTTAACACCGTTTCCCTAAAAAAAATTTTATTACTAAAATACGTCCCTGCAACTTTTAAACGGCTGGAGTCGATGCGATGCGTGCAAAATTTCTTTACCGAATAGCACTTGAATAGTCATTCAACGTCTCCTCGGCGATCCTGTGTTCGCCCGAAAAGTTGCGCCTACACCAAATAGAGGGTTTATTTTTTAGTGAGAGAGAGGGTGCCTTTGCCTAGTCTCTTTCTCTCTCTACGATAAAGCCTTTTTTCGTGACTCTCTTTCTCTCTCTATAATGAATTTTCTTCGGACTCGTTTCAACAAATGAATTGATTAAGTCAAAATTTTGGAAAGATGAACAAATGTACCCATATAAAAGCAGAGAGGCTATGAGTATTCGAAATAGAATATACTAACTAAATAAATTGCATGTATCACAAATTTTTCCCAATCCGAGGAGTAACTCAAACTTTGATGCAAAAGGTTTATCTATGGGGAGCATTGGCACAATATTCGCCACATTAGTGCCTTTTCACTCAATAGTAACACAATTACTACAACTAATTGTAATTAGAGGCTTCTTTATTTTCTTTGTTAATTAGAGGCCTCTTTTAGTTTTCTACTTAACTTCCAATCTCTTACTGACTGCCAACAAATCATGTTTTCTATAGCTCTCTGATCTAAGGTGGAGATTTAGCTTACTTTCTCAAATTTCTTTTCAAATAGACTGTTGATGGAAGATTTGGCTTCTAAAAAGTCTGCTGTAATTGTTTCTTCTATTTGGAACTTATTCCCTTCAAGAATTTACAAATTACAATCCAAATGGAAGGATCCACCAAGCTATATGATGCCAATTTTGTTTGGAGACTATTAAAGATGGTTTTCTATGCAATCTAAGATTTAGGTCACTCTAGCTAATGATTTCAAATCAACTAATCCATCTAATGCTCTTCAATCTTACCAACCAATCCGTAAATGCTTCTTTAACCATATAAACATTTCTTAAACTAGTGAAAATTTCATGCCTTTACTAGAAATTTCAGCATTATAGTTTTTTTCTCATCTAAACATAACCTCAAACGGTTGATGGCTCAATAGTTTGAAACCATAGCTCAAAACCTGCACAAGATAGGTTCCTAAGAGCTGTGAAAAAATTGATATATGCCAAATTGTCTTTAATCACCTAAAAATGCGTGCTAACGATGACTTAACACCGGAATATCAAATGATCATATAATTATCAAAACGACACTGCTGACCCCTACACATAGGCTACGACCTCATAGGTTTATACCACATGGAACACATGTTTGATGAATCGAAATAGTCCAACTAGCAGCCCATCATTGGCACATCTCAACAAGAGAATCATTCTTATGATAAGATAGGAACCATCCTATCAGTGCACTTTAATATCGACCATTTAAATATAGGGCTTTGTATGCGAAAAATGGCTTGTGCCTTTTATATTACCAAAATACATGAACCATAATCAACGCTCATTGAATAGCCCGTCGCCGAGAAACCCTACAGAAGCAAGTGACTTTTACGCTTTTACCCTCTTATTAATCGGTCTCAAACATCCGATTAAAATATGTGCCTTACAAACAAACTAAACAGGAACACACGTGTACATATACCTTAGGACAGAGTTCTAAGAGATGGACAGATGGCTTCAACGCCAACGAGTGTGGATTCTAAAAAGATAAAGTTACATTACCTCGCGTACTACTGTGGAGGACTATACACGATCCATCTGTAAAGTAAATTTGGTATCTATGATCGATCTAAACCGTTCATCTAAGATAGATGGTTACGGTTGTATCATCATACGGTCCATTTTACTCAAATTAAATTTAATTTAAATTAAATTATAATTTACAGATTTCATGATGCAAATCTCCGTCGCTTTCTCTAATACCCTACTAGCTTTCTTCTTCAATTCAACTTCCAAATCAGACAATAAACCAGCACCCCATTTATGACCTTTACACATTGTCAAGCCGTAAAATTGACAAACCATCAAAAAACTTTTTATAATATGGAAAAAAGAGAAAAATATCACTTGTAATCCGTGCACAACTTTGCTTCAATATGGATTTGGAAATTATAATTTAATTTTAATTAATTTTAATTTGAGGAAGAAAGAGAAAAAAACTTATTTCTTGCTCTATAGATCTGGAAAAAAAAAAATGATTTCTTGCTCTACAGATCTAGGAATCAATGGCTCTAGATTGATCCATGCTCCAATGGCTCTAGATTGATCCAAGCTCCTATCTACCATCGCTTTTGTAACTTTTTTCCTTCTACGATTTAATCGGTCCTTTGCGAGACGGCCGCTAACGAACATAGGGTTTTGGAGAAGTAGGGTTAGGGAGAAGAAGGGGTCTGTAAAAGCAGCTCTAGATTAATCCAAGCTCCTATTTACCCTCGCTTTCGTCACTTTTTTTTTACCGATACGTATTGGTTTTGGACTTGGACGATACGATAAATTGAGTTTTTCTCGGGCCCCTTAAAAATTAGTCAAATAATTGTTCAACTTATTGCCCAATGTATCGTCACCGATATTTTCAAATTATTGTTTTGTGTTTTTTTTTTTTTGGAAAAATACCGGAATGTATCATCCCAGAACCCATACGTATTGTCCAGTAGGTATCGGTTTTAGGGCTGAACGATATGATATGGTAAACCGAGATTTTGACCCATGGGCAAAAAAGCACTCAGTGCTCTATCTATCTATAATGTGGCTGTCATGCCTCATCTATCTTACAATTATATGAATGATTGCATTTGTCGCACCGTAATTTGTGTCTACAAATTCTTTTCCTAATTTGCCGCACCGTAATTTGTGGCTGATGAAACTGGTTTGGATTTCAACAAACAAATTAGTTTGATAGAGACCAAGTACCAGCAGGTAACTCTTACAAGGATCTTATTATTTTCCACTCTGTATGTTATTATATTTTTGGAGGATAAAGAAATTCCCAATATTGAGTTCTGTTGAATGCATGATTTCTAAAAGCTTTTTTTCCTCCTCCATGCTTGATGATATGATAATGATGATACTTGATTTTTTATGAAACACACTGAATATAACAAATTAAGGATAATCTGAACCTCCATTCCATGAAGGTCCAATCGACAAAAATTATTTTTGATCTCATTCGAATGGGTTAGAGACTTAGATGTTTCTAGGAGGGGAGTAGTTCAAACTTTGATGCAAAAGGTTTATTGGTGGGGAGCACTGGCACACAAATCGCCACATTAATGAAACACAGCTGAAATAAACAATCTGATATTTGGGAAAATAATCATTCAGTTCTATGAGGCATTCCATCAAACATTAGGTAGGCAACAAATCACAAAAAAAATACAGATATAAAAAAATAAACAACACAGAGGAAAATAATCATTCAGTTCTATGAGGCATTCCATCAAACATTAGGTAGGCAACAAATCACAAAAAAAATACAGATATAAAAAAATAAACAACACACATGCATTTTCACTTACTGTTGAAGAAGACGAAGATGGAAATCGGGGACCCAGCTGAGAACGAAGATGGACGATCTGAGCTCCGGCGTCGTCAAAGGGCGAAGAGTGGCTTTTGCTTTTGGAAATCGTGGTCGCAGTCATTTAATATCTGGCGTCGACAAACGCAGACGACGTAGATGGAAACCGGGACCCAATCGAGAGCGAGAGCAGACAATCCGAAGCGGCCGATAACTAGCGGAAAGAGCTTTTTGCTTTTCGAATTCGAGGTCCCAGCTCCGGCGGCTCAACAATCGGCGTCAACAAATGACGGATCCGAAAAGCCCTCCAACGGCGGCGTCCACAAATGGACAACGGGAAAAGAAAAGGGAGGAGGGTGACGAAGGAAGAAGCTTTTTTTGGGATTTTTTTCCTCTCTTCGAGAGGGTATTTCAGTAATCTCTAATTCGTAGGTTCTCTGTCAACTGGCTGTAAACGGGCTTTTTCACGATGCTTGGGCGCCTGAAACGGGCTTCTTCACGATGCTTGGGCGCCTGAAACGGGCTTCTTCACGATGCTTGGGCGCCTGCTGATAATAAACGGAAGATGGCTACCGAAATGGTAATAAGTTACCTTCAGGGGCGTTTTACGGTACTAACCTCTTAAAAAATGGCCTGTTTAAAGTATACTAGGGCGCTCCTGGGTTATAAATAATACCACCAGACTATCAGGTGATAAAAAAAGGCACAAGGCCTGTTAAGTAAATCGCCCTTATTATAAAGGCACATAACAGCTTTCTATATGCAACCTTTTACACAAAATATCTTTAAATCCCGTCTTTACATCGTATAATACACTTGGTAAACAATAATGCCACTTGCTCAGAAGAAGAAGAAAAAACAGAAGTGATCCTCTGTCCGTCTTTATAACGGGTCGGTTAGAAAGCTCCAAATCAGATCATTACAAAAACTTCAATATACCAAAAACAAGCAATGAGATTCATTCAATGGGCGTAAACGATGCCCATGCCTTATAAAATGACAGCTATAAACATCATCTTGCAATTTACAATTTAACTTAAAAAGATCATGAAGAAGAACGAAAGATAATTAAACAGCTTCCATAGACAAAGTTGATGGCAAATAATAAACATCAAACTTCCTAAAACGAATAATTATTTTTTAAAAAAAACCAAATAAATAAAAAAATCGGAGCAAACACTCAAACACAAATACAAATGTGCGTCTGCACACACACGTACACATACACGTCCAGTTCATCGTATGGCAAGGGGCCGCGACATCCGAGCCGAGTTCGACCGCGCAAGCTGTGGCTTATTGGAGGCCCGCATAACATGTGCGGACGTAATATTAGACAACCTCGCGGCCGCCGGAATCTGACCCAACTCTGCCGGAAACTTGGGTGGGCTGACTTTACGCTGGTCAGTCACACACTTGAGAGGAGCCACATTAACTGCCTTCTCACACCTACAACTCAATAACCCATTACTCCTTCGTTTCCCGCCACCTCCCGCCACCACACTACCGGAATCCTGATATATAAATCTGACGTCCTCGTATTCAGAAGCGGCAGTTGAGTAATTGGTGACGCTTCCTCGGTCGAAGCCCTCGGCCGTGGTCACACTCCAATCCACACTCACCTCACTCGGCTCGTAACACTCGCTAGCCGCTACCGACGACGCGTTATCCTCCAGACTTCGCCGAAAATGTAAGATACCGGCACCGGTTCCACCGAACCGCCCCGATATCTCGTCCAGCGAATCTCGGCGCCGATACATTGGGTACGACGTCGTCTGGGTCGAGAAGCTTTCCAGCTCGAACAAGTCCGAACTCGAGTCGCTCGCCACGTCATCGTCGATCACCGTTGCACGGGTCTTCGGGCTCGCTGGGAAAGTAAAGCTCCGGCGATCGCTTTCGCATGGAAATGATGACATCACAAACCGGCGTTGAAAATCCGATGACTTTCTCGTGGGTGTGTCGTCGAGTGGACGGAAAACCTCTAACGATTCGCGGGCGGGTTCTTCCGGGCATTCAGGGTGGTTTATCGGTTTTCCGGTGTTAAAAAGCAGTTTGCCGGCGGACGCAGCAGATGCTGGAGGATTTAGTATGGGGAAAGAGAACCCAGCGGCATCGCCAAAAGAGCGATTGGAAGGAATTATGCAGCGGCTGATTTCTGCCGGGAAACAGTTTTCGGGAGAAAACTCGCCTGAAATAAGCTCTTCGTCTTTTGCCCAGTTCCCTGGTACTATTTTGATCTTTGTCCTTTCTTCAATTTCCAAACTTTTTTCAACTTCTTTTGTTTTCTCTTTGGCAGCTTTATTATCAACAACGACGACAACTTCCCCAGCTTTAAACCCCTGTATCTTATGGTTCAAAGAAGCATTTGAATTCAGAGGGCTCTGAGGATTTGAACTTTTGGGTTCTGCCACTTTTTCCTTCACGTCCACGGATTTTTTGCCAGAGCAAGGGCACTTTCTTCGAAAAAACCATTTGTTTGAAGTTGAAGACCCTTTTTTGTGATCATTCAAAGGAAGATTTCTCATAGAAATTGCAATGGAACCAGGTGGATTAGACAGAAGCCCAGACTGGCTGTTCCAACTAGCTTCAGAAGAGACCGTTGGAGTCGCATTAAAAGACCCAGTTCTGTAATTCCTCCCATACCCATCGACGGATGAAACAGAAGAGGGTCGATTGATCTCGCACCTTTCGACCACGGTTCTATCGAGATTCATGATCACCGGAATCTTCTTCTTCTTCTGGTCTTGGGTTTCATTGAAGTATCTCTCAGCATCAAAAATGCTTATTTCCATGTCCTCAGGGACTGGTTTGGGGTTCTGTGGAGGGAGATATGAAGCGAAAGAGGCGTCTCTTAAGGGGGGCTTGGATTGAATAGAGGTGGTGTAAGAAGGAGGTGTTTCAGTGATTTGAAAGGTGGGTCTGTGTGAGAGATTGCCATTAATGCTTGTTTTTACTGTGAATCTTTCCATGTATATATAGATTTTTCCGTGAGGAAACAGAGAAACAGTAGAAGAGCTTGTGAGAGAGAGAATTGAGGGAGCAAGGGAAGCTCAACAATTGCTTCTGAAATTCTTTTTGCAGTATATGTAGAGAGGAAGGTGGAGCAGCAGTCGACTCCAGTCGTCCCTACTACCTACACAGCCTTCCTAGCCGTTACATTTCTCACGTGTACCCCTTGTCTAACAACCATCATTAACCTTAATTAACGATGGGTCTTTTATCTCAGGGAAATTTACTGGATCGACCTATCAGATAAATCTTTTCCTTGAGAGGCCCTCTATTTTCACCTTTACCCAAATCGACCAGATTTTAGTCAAGCCATTTTCAATTAGCACAAATAGCCTGAAATATCCTTTTTTACACCTTTTTTTTTAGTTCTACATGATTTAAAATTTTAAATATTTATAATATTTTATATTTACGCAATATGAAATCGGATTTATGCCGTCTAAGATAAACACAAAAGAAAAACGATATCGCCTCTTTAAAAAAAAATAATTTAATAATCGATGACGACTCTTAAATTAATCGATGGTGACTCTTAACATAGTCGGTACCGACCATTTTAAGAGTTGTCATCGACTGTATACAGAGTCACCATCAAAAAATAAATAAATAAATAAATTTATTTTTAATTTTTTATGGCGACTCTGTACAGAGTCGATGGCGACTCTGTATAGAGTCGCCATCAATTGAATAAAAATAAAAAAATAAATTTTTTTTATGAAGACTATACAGAGTCGATAGCGACTCGCCATCGACTGTATAAAAAAAATGATAATAATATATATATTTTTTTTAATGGCAACTCTATACAGAGTTGATGGCGACTATGAATAAAGTCGCCATCGACTGTGGGAATTTTTGTTTTATTTTTTTAATGGCGACTCTGTACAGAGTCGATGGCAACTATGTACAAAGTCGATGGTGACTCTGTAAACAGTCGCTGACAACTCTTAAAATGATCGGTACCGACTGTGTACAGAGTCGATATCATCTTTTTTTCATATTTATTTTTGGCACTATCAATTTTATATTGTGGTCTTCAAATCAGATGACATAGATCTCGTTTCACATCGTGTAAATATAAAAAAATGCAAATATTTAAAATTTTAAATTATATAGGTGTATTATCTTTTTCCTCATTTTAATCGGCTACAGTTTATGACGAAAAAGGTGTATCTAGGTCGATCCAAATAACAGATCGGAGTAGCTTGGACTTAGGAGAAGACGTCGTCGCGTTTGCCACCTCTGACTTTTAGAAACTGTAGCAAATTAAATAAGGATGAAGATGATGTTTTTGAGCGGTAAAGAAAGGGGGTAATTTGGACTTTTTGCTATCCTTAGGGTAAGTTAAGTTTCCTGATCGGTTTGGGTAAAGGTAAAAATACAGGGCCTCTTACGTAAAAAGTGTATCGATAAGGTCCATCAGGTATATTTCCCTGTATCTAATCAATCCAATCAAAATCTGACTTTCACATGCGTAAAAAGCCTCTGCCAGTCTATAATTTGACATTGATTGCTAATGCCCATGATGATTGATCGGCAGGGACACCCATTAAAGACCAGCTCGGAGAAAATTAAACAAGTTCAAAAAAAAAAATTAGAGAGAAAAAATAAAAGTCAAGAGAATTTTGCCAAATTTAAGTAATTAAGAGAATTTAGCCATCACGCTTCATCGGAAGTGGTTATGCATGCATCTACTTATGTTGGGTCCTTGAATCGTACGGGTGTTAACATCCGTAGACCTCAGACGGTCCAGTGGGTGTGGTCCACTTTCCCAGAGGTGTTGTTTTGACTTCTATGCACTGCAAATCAGTGAATGTCACACCGCAAGCGGATGTGTGGTCCATGTTTTCGCCCATAATTATCAGACCCCTGATAAAGAAAAACTCTTATTATTATATAATTTGGTGTACATACCTCGGCGCTTCAAGAAATGTGACTAGAGATGATGATGATGTGCTATATAGAGTCAAGATTTTAAATTTTAAATATGTGGATTTGTATTAACACCCCTTGAAGAGGTAGGCGAACTGACTCAGTTACATCTCATACTTTCATCCATGTTTTTTAACTTTTACGAACAAACATCTGTATCTTACTCTATAGAGTGTCGGTAGCTACCCGCTAACCATCTTTAATTTGATCCGTTGCACTCTGTTGATAGATTTTATTACGCACTACTTGATTGATGATTTGATTGTTATAAACAAGGGCTCAAAATCAGTTTTGGTATCAGGTATTGGTCCATGAAGGACCGATATGGATCGGCCCTTTAAAAAACAATCAGGTCTCGGGTCAAATCAATACCGTATCGGTTGACATCCGATATGACTACTAATACCGAGTTGAAGGACCAATATATATCGGTTTAACAAAAAATTGATATATATCAATATCGGTATCGGCAGATTTTTTCATACCTTTGGTTATAAATACAAGTGAGGGACTAGACGAGCCACCAATAACGACTAACTCCTCTTAATTGCATGGCACCGACACTTTAATAATGTAGTCGTTGGCTCTCAGCTAACATGTCCAAACTGGGTGCCTACCAAATTAGTGAAGTGTCTAAAGCATCATAAAAATAACAAACTAAGTATATATAAAGGCGTGGGAGTATACGTCTGGATGCAGCCCTAAGGCTTCTTCCACGTCAGATGGCCACCCTGTGACACCCATCATGAGAATCGGGTGTTCCGATAACTTAGACAAGATCAATCAAGTACCACTCATAAAATTGGGCCATGATCCAATACACAATCACCGGTGAAAATGCAGCAAAATAAGTCCAAAATCAATTCACCAAGTTGGTTTGCAGTTCATGAGTGTCGAATAACATAAAACACATGATAGCTCCACATGACCAGTCCCAAAAATAACTTGAGCACCAAGAGTACCAATGCAAGTCAAGTACCTAGTATTAACTCAAACTTAAAAAGGGCCTACCAGGGGCATTAGATCATAGTCACAAAATCGGAAAAATCCGGCAAAATCGAGAAGTTCGGAAAAATATTCGGAGGAAAAATCAGTGAGAAAATTAAAAATAAAAATAAAAAGATTTAAAATTATTTTTAAAAAAATTAGTTTGTCACAAATTTTTTAAAAAATCCGGAAATTATTCGGGAATAATTCTAGAATTATTCGCGAAGTTCAGTGATTTAGTGAATTTTCAAACATTCGCGAATAATTCGAGATTAATTCGAGGACCTTAAATTTGTAAAATTTTCAAACATTTGAGAATTTTTGTGACTATGCATTAGATAGGTAAAAACGGATCATTTATCTTAGTTTAAATAAGTGGCCCGTACTATAGCCTCTCTAAGCGATTACATTTGCTTTCAAAAGTTACGGATGCAAACAACCCCCTGATTCAGAAACCCCTTAACTGACTCCGCTATTGCCATTAGAATATGTTTCATCAACTCTGGGAAAGAACTTGCTTTTTATTTAAAAAAGCTCCTTGCCAAGGCGAGTATGGCGGGAAGCTAGTTTACCTAAAAAACACTCTCTTCTCTAACTGCTTCACACCAGAGCCCTGAGGAGCTATGCCAAACGCACTCCAAGTAAAACTTGGGTGTACTCCACAATTATTTAAAATTATTATTGCTGGTATTCAATTATTGAAATTCCTACGATTTAAGAAATTTCACTGGTATTCGATTAATTCTAATTAATTTAGTGATTACACAATGTTACGCTAACAATCACCACAACACAAAGAAATACGGGAAAACTTAATCTCTAAAAAAAATCACGGGACTTAAGTCCACAAACCAAATCCACTATGAAAATGAAAGATTACAATGAGTTCGAATGATATATCGACAAATGCGCATGCCCTATCAAACCCCAATACAAAACCACATTCCTTCTCGGGTCACCTCCATAGCTTCTTAATCAGACGCTCTTCTTTTCCGTTGATGATCACACAACGAACCACCTTAAAACCCACAAGATTCTCTATCACACACCATAATCTCTAGGGATAACCAAAACCCAAAACTCTTGAGCAAAATGAGTTTAAATGACGGTGAAGAAAAATAGATCTCTTTGAGTAAAAATCTTTTTGCATAAACATCAAAATGGATTCAAAGAGAGAAGAAGATGATGATCAAAGGTTTTTGCTCAACTAGGAAGAAGCACTTGCTAACCTTCTTAAAAAATTGATTTTTTAAAATGATCTTTTATATTAAAACATCAAAACCCTAAAAACCGGAAAAAAAGACAAAAAAAATATTTTTTGCAAAAGACAAGCTAACTTATTGAAAAGTTGTTCCGATAACCACGGTGCCAACAGAAACATGTCATGGCATCACTTGCGTGATGGCGGTCAGTAACACTTGTCACAAATACTGTGGTAGATATCACAAAGACGCCAAAGGTAGGAATAACACACATCTTAGTAAAAAGTAAAACATGGTTTTAGCGGGTTTTTTCAAACACAATTTTAAGAGTAGGTCAAGAGTAATGACAGATAGCCTTGATCCAATCAACAAAGATCACCTCCATCTTGACAGACATATATCATAAGGAGATCGACATGGAGTTTGGAGTAGAGTGTGACAAACAGGTTCTTACAATCTCTCCCTTTGTCACATTCTACAACAAAACGTGTTTACATCAAAATAAATTATAACTCATCAAATAAGCCCCACTAACCTATACATTGATCTATATGAGATAAAGAAATATGCAATAATATAAGGACACATGATCTCCCCCTAAATCTATGTCTATCCTAAGCCAAGATAGATACCAATTCAACACCTGCAAAACAGATAGAACCGATACCGTGCATCCAGAAACAAATAGTCATCATCACGACATTAGATGGAAACAAACTCTCTCCCCCTTTTTGTCAGAATGGACAAAGGAAGGCAACAACACCAATCACCACATCCCACAAAAAAAATAAGGAAGCAATTATAGAGCACATACACCAACCATACAACCAACCGAAAAATAAGAGGAATAACCGAAATAATCGAAACATCAATCCAAAGTTATACATGCCAAAATATCCAAAGAATAAAAATCTCAAATCCAAAAGAGCCAACGGTCAAGAGAGAAGAAATACTTCCCTGATCATGCGAGACCACCCGTACCATCTCCATCACTAGCATCATCCGATTCCTCCGAAGCTCGCCACTCATCAAACCTCTCAGACAAGGTGAGCACGTGAGAATCAACCAAGGTAACCTCCTCACGCACACTATCAATAGCATGATCAACAACATCAAAATCGAAGCGAAAACGAGTCGAGACGCCCGAGGACTAAATTCTAAAATTCAAGAGTAGAGAGAGGACGATCCCGAGCTGGAGCCGAATACGATGCTCCCACAGCTGTAGACGACACTTTAGAAGGATCATTGTGATTTTTCTATTTATTCTCAAGCGTGGTCAGGTAGGTCTTAAGGAAATCAGTACCTTGAAGTGCAATTGGAGAATGGGCAGGCACGTTGATGTAAGAGTTAATGATTTTGGAAAGAGTGATGGGGAATGGAAGAGCTGATTGGTCGTGCGGTTTGATGCACCGAGCCCTAATTAGCCTCCAAATAGCGGTGCAGGCACAAACAGGCTGATCAGTATCGATAGCCACATGAGATACACTTCCGGAAGGCGAACCTCATTAAGGTTCCCAATCTTCGGCCAAAGGGTGCCGAAAATCAGGATACGCAGAACGTAGAAGTGGCGCTTGAAAAACTTTGTCGGAATAGCCGTTTGAGCATTCACCCCTGGTGTAATACAAGCATAGTCAACAAGATCCTGCCAATTTAAATCGAACGATTCATCGGTGATCATCGACTCACGAGGAAAGAGAACCCCATTGGGAATAAGAGGAATCCCGAGAACCTTCGAAATGATAGCAAGTGTGACGGATATTTTCACACCCGCAACATAAGAGACAAGGCGCTTCTCATCCTCGGAAGAAATACTCGCGGTAGCATCATAGTTGGCAAAGAAGTATGGAACCAACTCCTTTTACGCAGACCCGCGGATGGAGAAGAGAGGCTCCGAACTCCGAGTGAAGATCTTACCAAAGAAAGAGTATCCTTCGAAGCAATTGAAATCAAAATGCCGCTCCATCGCGAATGGCCGAGTTTGAAGGAAGGAGAAATTGGTCTCCGCCTCTTCCGAACGAAAGAGAGACGATGTCGCGACACTGGAAGAGGGAGCACCTGTCTTCTGTTTCTTGGTAGGAGCCATAGAGATACAAGGAGATAAGAACAGAAGAGAAAAACATACCAGAGAGAAGGAGAAAGAAGAAGGAACGTCGGAAGGGAGAGGAGGAAGAGAAGGGAAAAAAAATTAAAATTTAAAGGCAAAAAACAAGGTCCATCGGAACCTCTGGCAGACCGCAATAAGGACAGAATCGCACACCCAAAAATCGCTCGAAATCGCATCAAAATTGAATCGACAACCACAAAGATGTGGAGGATACCACAAGACGTTGCCAGGGCGACGTCAAGTCACCAGACGAACAGTTTCAAACACGTAAAGGGGGCATATCCTCACGGCGCACTGTGGATGGCCCACAGCACATTGTCACAATGAGGATATAGAGACAGTGCTGGACAACAACACAATGACAACACACTGCATAATCTCCACGGCGCGCTGTAAAGGCAAAAGGTTTTGCAACCACGGTGTGCTATGTCAGATCCACAGCACACTATTAAAGTGAACAGAACTTAAAGGTGACAGAACCCCAAAACATTGGTGGCGCGCTACCAAAAACGTTGCGGCGTGCCGCTGGTAATAAAACAGAAAATGGCAAAAATGTCGCAGCGCGCTGTGTCAGATCCACAGCGCGCCGTCAATGTAGACAACACTGTGAGAGAAAAGAAAAAAAATTCCTCCTTTTTTTTTTGAAAAAACTCGAAAAATGCCCATATATATCCAGAAAACAGACACTGACTGAATAAAAAAAAAACGCGAGGTTATGCCACAATTACACTACCTATTCACAAACAAGGAGCATCAATAGTTGGAACAGAGCTATATCAGTAAGAGGGTCACAACGCAACAGGTATGATTGTAGAAATAAAAAAATATATCTAA
This sequence comes from Chloranthus sessilifolius, assembly GCA_021018995.1. Taxonomy (NCBI): domain Eukaryota; kingdom Viridiplantae; phylum Streptophyta; class Magnoliopsida; order Chloranthales; family Chloranthaceae; genus Chloranthus; species Chloranthus sessilifolius. The sequence continues at coordinate 48,379,326 of CM037584.1, read as the reverse complement.
TGAAGAGCCAACAAACTCCCGTTGTCACACATGCAAGTTTATCCGTAGACAAACACAAGGAGGGGACCCTAACCGAAGCATTGCTCAGAGGTGGATTAAGGACAAAAGCATTACAGCCAGATACATGTTGCCCTTGCCTCTCCTACGAGACGCGAATGTAGGCACAATGCTTACGTGGGTAAGACGCTCGGCAAGGTCGTCCATCCGGCTCGCAATGGGTAGCTCTCACAATGTAAAGACAAAAATACGCATTGAGGGCACCCCAAAAATTATCTTCACCACTTGACAACCAAGGTCCAAAATTTTCACAACATGAAGAACACACTTGGGGCAAGAGAATAAAACACACAACATACTTTCTTATAATTTTTTTTATTTTTTTTTATTTTAAAAAAAACGTCCAGACCAATGAAAGCTATCTCACACAATCTGCGGAGTGATACACCAACTTACACTAATTAGGTGTGTATTGTGACCACCACACAGTGAGGAGAGCTTTACATATCCACATGAGGTACAAGGCTAAGAAGTCACCCAAAGTGCACACAAATAGATAAACTGGATAAAAATAGACAATGGAAGAACAAGTCTTCATGAGACACCAATATATCAGGAATACACAATCAAGTGCAACAAAAAGACCAAAATACGTCAAAAGCTATGTTCAGACACACAAAGACAACTCACACATCATTGAATATAATGTAACAAGGGCATAACATCAATCACAAATTCCATAAGAAGCACTAAGAATATAGGCAGCATCAACAGAATGATCGGTAAATCAATAGAAAGAACTAAGAGCAGACACTATGTAATGAAGGAACATGCAACTTAAAACAACAAAACAAAGCATCAACTAAAAAACAAAAAAAAAAACACCATACACCCTACTCAAAAGAGCACAGATCAATAGTTTTGTGAAGATATTCAAATCGGGCAACATCTAAAAGTTTGGTAAGAATATCGACTAGTTGACGTTTAATGTTCATAAATAAAAATTGCACTAGTATTATCATAATGGAGAGTGATCACATCCTGATCAATGTCATTCTTGAAGCATTTGCTTCATCTATAAAATTTGAGTACAACAACTCCCAGCAGCAATGTACTCAGCCTCAGTAGTAGATAGAGAGATGGAAGATTATTTCTTGTTAAATCAAGACACAAGGCAATTTCCAATGTAAAAGCAGCCACCACTGGTGCTCTTACGATCATCCGCATTTCCAGCCCAATCGGCATCCGAAAAACAGGCAACAGAAGATGAAGTATCAAATGGGTACCAAAGACCCAAACCAAAAGAGTCATTCACATAACGGATGACACGCTTAACACACTTCAAATGAGATTCACGAGGTGAAGCCTGATAACGCGCACACAACCCAACACTAAATGTAATATCAGGACGAGTGGCAGTCAGATAGAGCAAACTTCCAATCATACTGTAATACAAAGTGTTGTTCACCTCCACTCCCACAACATCTTTAGAGAGTTTAGAGGTGGTGCTCATGGGAGTCCGAGTGTGCTTGCAGTGCATTAGCCCAAATTTCTTAATCAGCTCACATGCATACTTAGATTGAGAGATGAAAATATCGGAAGAGCATTGCTTAATTTGCAACCTAAAAAAGCATGTGAGCTCGCCAAGAAGACTCATTTCAAACTCAAATTTCATCAAATTGAAAAACCATTCAGTTTTGGGCTCATGTGTGGATCCAAACACAATATCATTCACATAAATTTGTGCCACAGTTAAGACACCATCATCTCTTAAGATGAAGAGAGTTTTGTCAACTCCTCCTCTATCAAAATCATTTGATACAAGGAACGTCGTCAGACGTTCATACCAATCACGAGGAGCTTGCTTTAACCCATAGAGAGCCTTCTTCAACTTATAGACATGAAGGGGAAAGTGAGGATCTTCGAAACCTTTCGGTTGCTCAACGTACACTTCCTCCTTCAACAAACCATTTAGAAAGGCACTTTTAGCATTCATTTGAAAAAGTTTAAAACCAAGATTGCAGGCAATTGACAACATCATTCTAATTGATTCCAATCTAGCAACCGGGGTAAAAGTTTCATGAAAATCAATACCCTCAACTTGGGTATAGCCTTGGGCAACCAACTTAGCTTTATTTTTAATGACAGTCCCTTATTCATTCGTCTTATTATTAGAGACTTACTTTGTCTCAATAACACGAGTGTTAGACGGACGAAGAACAAGATCCCACACATCATTTCTAGCAAATTAAAGTAACTCATCTTGCATGGCCAAAATCTATTTTTCACCAAGAAGAGTTTCCTTCATGTTTTTTGGCTCAATTTGAAAAGTGTAGCAAACATTGCAAATAGCGTTAGCTACATGCTTCAAACTACGATGGGTTTGAAGTCTGGTACTTGGATCGCCCAAAATATCACTTGAGGAGTGACTTTTCATGTCCCTAGCGTAAGAAGGGTGATTCTTCCTAACACTAAGGGGTTCCTCTACAGTGGTAGGAGGACTCTCGACAATAGGAGTAGACGGAGAACAAGTGTTAGAAGAGCGGTGAGGAAACAGACTGTTTTCACCGTTATCAATCGCATGACCAAGACTAGCAAGATCATCAATGTCCACATTATATAACTCCATCATGGATTGAGCCCTCAGATTGAAGACACGAAAGGCCCAACTATTTTGAGCATAGCCAAGAAAAATTCCAGGGTCACTCTTAGGATCAAATTTTTTCAAATTATCACGATCATTCAAGATATAGCATTGACTTCCAAAAGTCCTAAAGTGGCTCACTTTAGGCTTCTTCTCATTCCAAATCTCATAGGGTGTCTGGATAGTACCAGGATGCATAAATACCCTGTTAGAAATATAGCAAGCGGTCAAAACAGCTTCAGCCCAAAAATATTGGACCAATTCCTTGGCATTTAACATGACACGAGCCATTTCTTGAAGCACACGATTTTTTCTTTCAGCAACTCTATTTTGCTGAGGAGTGTGAAGTGAGAAGAACTCTTGCATAATTCCCAGAGAATTACAAAAATCATCAAATTTGGAGTTATTAAACTCACCACCCCTATCACTTCTGATACGTTTAACATTAAAACCTTTCTTTACTTGGCATCGCCTAATAATAATGATAAATTCATCAAAGGCGTTTGACTTCTCTCTCAAAAAGGCAATCCAAGCATATCGAGGAAAATCATCAACCATAACTAAGATGTATCGCTTTCCTCCAATACTACTAACTTTCATAGGTCCAACAAGATCAAAGTGAATAAGATCAAGAAGCTTGGAAGTAGAAGTAGTGGAGAGTTTCTTATGAGGCGCTCGAGTCTGCTTACCCAAGTGACAAGCACCACAAACCGAATCATATATCTTTCTCAGTTTAGGAAGGCCCTTGACAATTTCGTCATTAGCAAGTTTCACAAGGTCCTTAGTATTCATGTGACCAAGACGACAATGCCACAACTCAAGCTCACCACTCTAAGTCAATAAGCAAGTGGGTTCAGATAGCACATGAAAAGTATAACAATTGTCAGACGATCTAATTCCACTTAAAAAGATTTTTTCATATTTATCAAAAACAGAACACCCGTACTTAATGAAGGTGATGTTCATTCCTTCATCACACAATTGACTAACATTGATAAGATTTGCTTTTAACATCAGATAGTTTAGGACAAAACATCAGATAGTTTAGGACAATCAGGAGCATCAACCACTCCTTTTCCAATAATTTTTGAGCAACCCCCATTTCCAAAAGTGACAGAACTAGATTCACATTTTTCAAGTGAAGAAAAATAAGACTTATTTTCAGTCATGTGTTTTGTACAACCACTATCAAGAAACCACTTAGATGGCTCAAAAACTTGCAAAGCAGTGTGTGCAACCAACACATTTTCAGATAGTTTCTTCACCCATTTCCTCTTCATCAAATTTCTAAGACCCCTCAATCGATAGAACACATTAGAGTCATGCTTTTGGCAAAAAAGATTCATTTTTCTAACAAGACACAATAAATTTATATGTCTTTTTCTTTCACAATAAAAATAGATAGGACCCTTTCCGCCACTAGCCAATCTACCATGAGAAGGAGTAGACAAGAGAGGAGGAAGGGTAGATGAAGAAGCACAGTTAAAACTACTTTGAACTTTGGGAACAAAAATCATTTTTTCTCCTTTTTTTGTTTTCATAGGATAGGAGTGGTTCAATTCCACCAAACCCAATCTAGTTCTATCACCCCAACTCGTGCAAGCCTCCCAGGCTTTATGAAAATCAACCCTAACATTTTGTAGCTTCTCTAAAATAATTTTTTCATTAGAGAGCTCATTCCTGATCCTTTCATTCTCAACAATCAAATCATTATGTCTTGAACAATACTCGGCTCCCTCAAATTCTAAAAACTTAATTTTATCCCTTAAGCTTTTTATCTCATCTTTCAAAGATTTAAAATTTTCAATCAAAAAAATGTTCTCAACATCTTTTACGACATATGATGACGTGAGAGATGGCACATCATTGACTAACATCATCTTCTCCTTATTCAACTTAACACGCACAAGATAGAGCTCATCATAAACTTCAAAGATGTCGACATCATTCTCCTCTTCATCCAAGTCAGTAGAATAGGTGTGGGAAACACTACGAGCATCCTCATGAATAGTGACAACAAATGGTCGAAAATCATAAGAGGCATAAGACTCATCAGAGGAATTTCCATCACTGGTGTCATCTTCTTTTACCGCAGCCATGGTTTTAGATTTCCCAAGATTTTTCTTCTTATTGGGACATTCATGAGCAAAGTGCCCATAACCGCGACATTTAAAGCATTGAGTTTTCTCATATGACTCCTTGTGAGGTTTTGATATGAGAATCTTAGGTTTCTCATAGGACATGCCACCACTTTATTTATTTTTGAAGAATTTCTTAAATTTCTTAGCAAACGAGGCAAGATCCTCATCATCACCACTTTCCCTATCCTCATCATCAATCTTTTTCTTAGAGGTTCGGAAAGCCACACTTTTTTACTTCTGGTCGACCTGAATCTTAGACTCATAAGTTTGAAGAGATCCCACAAGTTTATCAATGTTGATCTTGTCAATATTCTTACTCTCAGAGATAGCAGTCACCTTAGGTCTAAACCTTTCAAGTAAGGATCTTAGAATCTTCCTAACAAGTTTATAAGATAGTATCTCTTTGCCAAGGTTGAAGGACTCATTGACAATATCATTCAATTTAGTGTAAAAGTCTATAAACTTCTCATCATTATTCATCCTAAGATTTTTAAACTGCGTTGTTAACATTTACAGTTTATTAATCTTTACTTGTCGAGTCCCCTCAAAAGTGGTCTCGAGGATCAACCAAGCATCCCTAGCCACCTCACAATTACACTATTTTAAACTCAAAAACCGTTACAGCTCCAAAAATGGCAAAGCCCTAGAATTATCATTAGCAGCATATTTTTCTTCATCAGTGTAACGATTTGCAGGTTTAATGGTTATTTTTTCAATTCCATCTAGATAGACCATTTCGTTAGGTGGAGACCAACCAGTCTCAACAGCAGACCAGACCATGATGTCCATGGATCTGAGAAAGGCCCTCATCCGAGACTTCCAATAACGATAATTATGACCATCAAACAACGGAGGTCATATTGTGGAAATGCCCTCCCTAGGTAAATCAGAACTTCCCGAACACGCTATAAATGCTCAATTCAGAAAGAATCAATACGAGCGAACCCGCTTTGATACCAATTGAAATTCCTACGATCTAAGGAATTTCACGAGTATTCAATTAGTTTTAATTAATCTAGTGATTACACAATGTTATGCCAACAATCACCACAACACAAAGAAATACGTGAAAACCTAATCTCTGGGAAAAATCACGAGACCTAAGTCCACAAGCTAAGTCCACTATGAAAATGAAATATTACAATGAGTTCAAATGATATACCGACAAATGCGCATGCCCTATCAAACCCCAATGCAAAATCACATCCCTTCTCGGGTCACCTCCATAGCTTCTTAATCGGACGCTCTTCTTTTTCGTTGATGATCACACAACGAACCACCTTGAAACCCACAAGATTCTCTATCACACACCCTAATCTCTAGGGATAACAACACTCTAAACTCTTGAGCAAAATGAGTTAAAATGAGGGTGAAGAAAAATAGATCTCTTTGAGTAAAAATCTTTTCACATAAACTTCAAAATGGATTCAAAGAGAGAAGAAGATGATGATCAAAGGTTTTTGCTCGACTAGGAAGAAGCACTTGCTAGCCTTCTTAAAAAAATCGTTTTTCAAAATAACCTTTTATATTAAAACATCAAAACCCTAAAAACCGGAAAAAAGATAAAAAAAAAAACCCTTTTTTGTGAAAGACAAGCTAACTTGTCGAAAAGCTGTCTCGATAACCACGGTGCGCTATGAAATATGTCATGGCGCGCTGTGACAAGTGTCACACTTGTCACATAGTGCTGCCATCACAGCGCGTCGTGCTAGATATCACAGCACGCTATCAGTGTAGGAACAACACACATCTTACCAAAAAGTAAAACATGGTTTTAACGGGTTTTTTCAAACACAATTTTAAGAGTAGGTCAAGGGTAATGACAGATAGCCTTGATCCAATCAACAAAGATCACCTCCATCTTGGCACACATATATCCTAAGGAGATCGACACAGAGTTTGGAGTAGAGTGTGGCAAACAAGTTCTTACAATTTTTACATAGATTCATGCAGTGCACATCTAATTAGGTAAGGCAATAAACCCCCAATTGGAGTTGTCTAATAAATCCCTCATTGGAACATGTTCTTAGCCGATGGATTCATGAGGTGTCATCCAATCATGTGATGCGAGTTACAGGAAACAAGAACAGTCCAATCAAATAATGTTCTAGTATGTGCCTTGAGATTTTATCCATTTTATCAATAATATAAACTTATTTAATTAATGGAATATGTTATGAAATATCCAAGTCATCAAAATGGTAACCATATACTAAACTAAAGTGGGCCCAAAATACTCCCTTGGAGGATCTGAACCAATCGATCTATGCATTCAAAATTGGATGGTTGTTCTTTTCTATTTTTCCTTTTTTTTAATGGTTGAAATTAAAATACACCAATCGGAATCATTTAATAGACGTGAATTTTGGAAGAAACATATATCAACGATGAGTTATTAGCGGAACTTTTTAGATTGATGAAATATGTACACCATGTGGCCTGAAAGTGGACAATCATGAAAAAATGTGTTTAAAGGCAGTCATAATAGTTGACCTACTAAGTATTTAGTAAAATTATAAAGGATAAAACAGTTGGTATAATCAATTCCAATTAAGGCATGAATAGATTAATCTCTTGGCACTAAATGGTCACACTTAGTACTTTCTGTGATTTGCATGCTTATAAATAGTTATCCACTTTACAACATTTCACCATTTTTGCATAAGGAGATTGACCTCTTCACACTTCGAGAGTTAATAAGCTTGTTATCCTTTTCTCAAAAAAAAAAAAAAGCTTGATATCCTACACCAACACTGAAGAGTTAACGGGTTAATTTTCCACCCTAATATCAGAAGATTATCAAACTTACGAATAGCTAGCCATTTAACTACTTAATCCCGTCAAAACTCGACTTCCATGAGAAGGAAGGTAGAGGTTGTAGAGTCTTGAATTAGTCTCCCAATATTCGAACAAATGAGTCATTAAGCAAATAAGTTATTCCAATGATACGAAAACAGGTTAACAGACTAGAGGCATTTATGATGGATTTGTATGGATCTATCGATCCGACCATCCAAATATATGCCCTAAGATCTAGGCGCATGACCAATCAAAAATAATAAATCAACAATCCATAAATTAAAATATATGTGTCGATCTTCAACGATCTTCTCGCTCTCAATTTCTCCTAACACAATGGGGATGCTTTTGCTAATAGGAAGGGTTGAAGTGCGTCGAGAAATCATTGGGACCAAGCATCCCTTATATTTATAACCAAAGAGTCTTTTCCCATTAAGGACTTAAATTACTAATTATATTGTGATTGTGAATCACAATCATACCTTAACTAAAAGACTTAATTATTATTAATTACTTATTCTCTTCAAATTCACCGAATTAGCAACTACATATCTTAAGATTGATCTTACACCATTCACCGGTCAACGGGTTGACCATAGTGACGGCCACCAAAAATAGAAACTTCCAACAATCTCCCACTTGGCCACACTATATTAATAAACTCCGATTCCAAATGTTAGCTAACTTTCTTTGAATGATAAGTCCTAATCAATCTCAATCAAACTCTTTATAATTAGTCCGGTCCAGTGAGAATTTCAACACATAATCAATGTAATCAATATATCATGTCATCGATACATGACCGTTCATTAGTTACCGTATTAGAATTCATCACCGACATGGATTCCAACTAGTATGATTTCATATAGATTGCAAGTTTACAAACTGAATGGTGATTACATGTAAACTCAGTCTATTATTGGTCCTACTTTATTGCTATCTATTGGCACCATATGTTCTAAAATTTCATTTGCATAAAAATAAAAAAGTAAATAAATAATCCTTATTTCTGGATCAATTAAACAAATGTATTCATTCTCAAAGGCTATCCAAATTATCATTTAATCTCATGCATGCAACGTGCTCGGAAAAGAGCTTGGGAGGTAAGCCTTTAGTGAGAGGGTCAGCCAACATAAGTATCGTACTGATCTTTTCAACAGATATAATTTGATTCTAAACTTTCTCTCTTACAATAAGATATTTAATATTAATATATTTGGAACCTCCACTAGTTTTATTGTTATTGGAGATAGCTATCGCAGCGAAATTATCACATAAGATTCTCAGTGGCCTTAAAATACTATCAACAACTCGAAACCTTGAGATAAAATTTCTCAACCATATCGCCTCACATGTTGTCTCAAAACATGTAATAAATTCTGCTTCCATAGTAGACAAAGTAGTCAGTATTTGTTTAACGCTCTTCCAAGATATAGGTCCACCTGCAAGCATAAATATATAACCCGATGTGGACCTACGGGTGTCTTGACACCCAGCATAGTCGACATCTGAATAACCAATAACTTCAAGGTTATTCGACCTTTTGTACGTGAGCATATATCCTTTTGTCCCTTGTAAATAGTGAAAAATCTTTTTGGCCGATTTCTAATAGTTCAAATCAGGATTACATTGATACCTACCAAGCATGCCAACTATATACACTATGTCGGGACGAGTACAGACTTGTGCATACATGAGACTCCCAGCTGTCGATGTATAGGGAATTGTCTCCATCTGCTTTCTCTCCAAATCAGTCCTGGGACATTGAAGTAGACTAAATTTATCACCCTTAAGCACATGGGCAACAGTAGCGAAGTAATTATGCATGTTAAATCTTTTGAGAACTTTATCAATATAAGCTCTTTGAGACATCCCAATATGCCACAGACTCTATCTCAATGAATCTCAATTTCTATCACATAGGAAGCTTCACCAAGATCTTTCATATCAAAACTCTTTGATAAAAAGTTTTGTCTCATGTAATATGCTCAAACTACTACTCACAAGTAATATATCATCAACATATAAAATAAAGATAATAAACGTGCTTTCACTGATTTTAAGATATTTGCATTGATTCACAGTATTTTCTTTAAAATCAAAATTTGAAATGACTTCGTAAAATTTTAAGTACAATTGTCGAGTTGCCTGCTTGAAACCATATATAGAGTTTTTGAGTCAACAAATTAAATGATTCTCCCCCTCAACCTGAAAATTTTAAGGTTGTGTCATAAAGACATCTTCATACAAGTCACCATTCAGAAAAGTAATTTTGACATCTATTTAATATAATTCTAAGTCAAAATGAGCTACCAATGTCATGACTATCCGGAAGGATTCCTTTCTAGAGACAGGGAAAAATATCTCTTTATAGTTTATTCTCTCCTTTTGAGTGAACCCTTTAGCGACTAACTTGGCCTTATATCTTTCGACATTACCTTTGGAGTCTTGCTTGATTTTATATACTCATTTACAGTTTACATGCTTAACTCCTTCAGGTAACTCGCAAAGATCTCATACCGAGTTATGTTTTATTGATTCCAACTCATCCTCCATAGCTGCGAGCCATTGAGTGGATTTGTCACTCTTCATAGCTTGGTTAAAGGAAACATGATCTGATTCCTTTCTAAAATCATACTCACTCTCATTAAGGTAGACAATATAGTCATCAGAAATGGTTGGATTCCTTACTCTCTCTGATCTATGTAATGATTGATCATTAGCGGTCCCCATGAGAGCAAGAGCCTCCTTAATGTGGGGTGTTTCAATAGGTATAGCCACAGGTGCATCAACACTCGCTTGAATAACTGGTATTGGTATCACATTTTATTAGATAAAAGGGATAGAAATTATAATCTGATTATCCTCAAAAGTGATTTTCCTAGGCTCAACACTCCCAATGTTTTCACAGTCCTCAAAGAATTTCACATATCTAGTCTCAACAATCCGAGTACTATGAGTGGGATAATAAAATTTGTAGCCTTTTGACCTATCAGGGTAACCAATGAAATGACAACTTATAATTTTATGATCCAATTTTCTAATTATAGATTATACACTTTTGCTTCAGCTAAATAGCCCCAAATGTGTAAATATCTTAAAGTCGGTTTTCTTCCTACCCAAAGATCATAAGGAGTTTTGGGAACAGTCTTACTAGGAACTCGATTTAGGATATGCACCGTTGTTTTCAAGGCTTCTCCCCATAAGAACATAAGCAACTTAGAGTTGCACAATATGCTTCTCACCATATTCATAAGAGTACGATTTCGTCGCTCAGCTATACCGTTCTATTCAGGTGTTTTCGGCATGGTGTATTGAGCGACAATGCCATACTCTTGTAAATATAGGACGAATGGTCCTAGATTGCGACCTGCTTCAAAGTATCTACTATAGTACTCTCTGCCTATATCAGATCTCATAATTTTAATCTCCGAATTAAGTTGTAACTCAACTTCAACTTTATAGATTTTAAATATATCCAGGGCCTCAGATTTCTCATGGATAAGAAATATATAATCAAAACAAGAATAATCATCAGTGAAGGTAATAAAAACTTTTGACCACCAATAATAGGAGTTGAAAATGGTCCACAAATATCAGTGTAGACTATTTCTAGCAAACTCGTGCTCCTGATGGCTCCTTTCTTACTAGTCTTTGTGAGTTTTTCTTTAACGCAATCAACACAAGTATTGAGGTCAGAGAAATCGAGCGCATCGATTTTATCATTTTTAATTAACCTCTTTATTCAATCTTTAGATATATGGCTTAAACATTTATGTCATAAAATGGAGGAATTATCGACTGCTCGTTTTCGTTTCTTACTAACTTTATCATCCACATGCATATAAACTAAAGATTGGGTGTAAGACGAATCCAAGTTCAACTGATAAAGATTGCCCACTAATGAGCCACCACCCACAATATCGGAACCAAATAATAGAGTAAAAATATTATGTTTAAATTTAAATTCAAAATCTAAAGAATTCAATTTAGAAATTAAGATAAGATTTCTAGTGATACTTGGAACATAAATAGTATCAACTAAATCTAAAATGAAATCACTATCTAAAATAAGACGGAGAGTCTCAATGGCCTCCACGTCTGCTTTTACTCTATTTTCGAGTTTGATGGTTTGTTCGCCTTTACTTAGCTTCCTGCTGGATCAAAATTTCTGCATTGAATTACTTATGTGAATAGTTACACCAGAATCTATCCACCAAGTATTGCGTAGAGCATCAACATAAAGTGATTCAAAACACACAAATACTAAGTCATTTCCTTTCTTAACTGGCCAATTTCTGTATTTCTGACAATTCTTCTTGATGTGTTCCTTCTTCTTACAGAAGTGACACTTGATGCCAGAAGTAGATCCGCTAGCTTATCCTTGTTTGATTTCCGATAGAGAAGCTTTCATATTCTTTCTTTTATATGATCCATTCTTTCTCTTAAAATTTCCTTTCGATGGTCTAAGAGCAGCGTAATGAGCACTTTCAAGTTTTTTAATCCGAAGTGTTTCTTCTTCTTGAACACAGTGAGCGATTAGCTCGTTCATCTTTTATTTCTCTTTCTGCGTATTATAATTAATCTTCAACGAGCCAAATTGTACAGGAAGAGAAGTCATGATGAAGTGAATAAGATAATCCTCATAAAAGTCCATGTCTATTTTTTTCAATTGAGTCGTCATGCCACTTATTCTCATAATGTGCTCCCGTACGTCACTATGACTATCGTATTTCATGATTCTCATTTTAATAATAAGACTACTGGCAAGTGCCTTAGAAGTCCTCTGAAATTATTCCTGAATGGCTTGCATGTATTCATTTATATTGTGCGAGTTATGAATACCTCCCCGGATCGCATCAGTAATGAAACTCTTTATGATTATGAGGCTCATACGATTTGATCTATCCCATTTTTCTAAGCCTGTATTGTTCACTATCAGATCCTCAGCTAAGACATTAACAGTGAGCACTTTGAATTTATCAAATCGTATAGCATAGTCAAGATTCATGCAGCCTAGAATAATTGTAACTTGTTCCTTCCATTTGTCATAATTTGAGTCACTCAACAGTTTAATTTCACTAATCATATTTATAATAGAAGACGGGTTCAATGCTGCACAATAATTAAGAATTTTATTTTGATCACATATAATTATAGTAACTATAAATTTCACAAGGTTATATTTATAATATTTGACGCAAGCGTTAAATTATGTCAAGGAATATAATAAAAATTAAAACTAATATGGTCTTATTGAGAAGTAATTTGTATCATTATGACCCTCCGTTGGATCGAGTCACAACACACTAGCAGTACCCACACACAAAATAATGAATAGTAAAATACAATCATCACACAATAAGTGATTCATCATCGTTGGGCAAAAGTAATCTCTTAAGTTATAATGTCAACGTTTACTACACACTTTCACTAAATTTGTAACACGATTTTGAATAAAATAAACCTCACTATAAAAACCACGACACTAGGACAGATCATTACCGTTGGACAGAAGAATCCTATCAAGCCATATTTTCTATTTGGGTTTGATAATATTTTAGATGGTCCAAAAGTGGTTAAATAATAAAATAAAATAACTCGTGTTGTGGGTAAGTGTGCCAAAACTAATAATAATTATGGGTAATATTGTGTAAGTACCAGCCTTGGTGCTGGAGCACAACCTCCAATATCTTATCCTAATTAAAGGCACTTTAAAATATAATAATTATGTAATTAAAAATTTTCAAAAGAGCATCAGATCATGAAAACATTATAACAGAGAGCTCATTGTTAAAAACAGACCTAAAAAACAGATCTGGAATGTCCGAAAAAGTCAAAATTCATATATAATGTCCAAAAATCAGACTTATAAATAGCCCAGAAATAACCCAAAAAGAATAAGGAATAATACGGGTCAAAATGGGCCTTAAGGACAAACAGGTCATGACTAATGGGCTAAATCGGATCATAAATCATGGGCCAGGAATGGACCGGACCATGGGTTGGACCGGGTCAGGACCCGAATTTCGTTATCAATCGAGTCGGGTCAGGTATGAGGCCGGGTCAGTTCACTGGCCGGGTCAATTCTATAGGACGAATACAATGGGTCGGGTCTATGGGCCCATTTAACCCATCGTGCGAAGGAGAGACCAAAGACGGAACTAACGCGGAGACTTAAAAATCTCTTTTATTTCATAAAGTTGTCTTCTTCAATTAAAATAAAGGCGTCTTGGATTAAAATAAATACCCCCACTTTCCACCTACGTTCTCTCTCCACTTCCATAAAAAGTGAGAAGTCAGCTTTTGATAGGATGGTGGGTTTATCAAGGCTAACAACCGGTAACCGAAAACAAGGGCATAAACGTTCCAAACATTCTTACTTGAGTTAATGATAACACCTTATCAAAATCCAAAACTAAAAGATGGCATAAACTATATGGATTCACAGGGTGCAACGTGTCAAGAGCCAATATTCAAAGGAGGACTCAAGCAGCTTCTCATGCGATCTGAAATCCCGCCATCAGAGTTCAGATAAGAACGTGAAAGGAGGGGGCGGCTTCTGCAACTGAACCCAACTTTTGGCCGTTGGATGAGTTTGACAGACGGCTGGCAACCATTGGGCACGAGATAAGCAGGATTCAGATCGGGGAGGGTTTAAGTCACGTGCAAGGCGATGGTTGGGAGGATTCATCAACGTGTATGTCAGAAGTCTCTTATGGGATTCGCCGAACCCATCTCTCACACTAGGTCTTAATATATAAAACTCATGTATTAATATTTTGACCGATCAAACATCAATCATGACTCTGATACCAATTGATGGATTTGTATGGATTTATCGATCCGACCATTCAAATATATGCCCTAAGATCTAGGCGCATGATCAATCAAAAATAATTAATCAACAATCCATAAATTAAAATATATGTGTGTACCTTGAGTGTGAGTCATGAATGATGGGTTGCCGATCTTCAACGATCTTCTCGCTCTCAATTCCTCTTAGCACAATGGGGATGCTTTTGCTAATAGGGAGGATTAAAGTGTGTCGAACAATCGTTAGGACCAAATACCCCTTATATTTATAACCAAAGAGTCTTTTCCTATTGAGGACTTAAATAACTAATTATATTGTAATTGTGAGTCACAATCATACCTTAACTAAAAGACTTAATTATTATTAGTTGCTTATTCTTTTCAAATTCACCGAATTAGCAACTACACATCTCAATATTGATTTTACACCATTCACCAGTTAACGAGTTGACCATAGTGACGGCCACTAAAATAGAAACTTCTAACAGTTTTATCTTATGATGCCAGAGCAACTCATTAATTCTAAATTAATTTATCACCTTAACAACTCTAAAATCCGATAAGTGCTCTAAGATTTTATAATTTTCCCAAAATTTTGAAATAAAACTAAAAATAAGAACAATAAAAGAAACTCATAGACATGAATCTGACACAGAGAATCAAGTCCAAACTAGGGTTCATGGAATGTGCAGAGACATGCGTGAGTGTGGGATCCATGAGACATTTATAAATCAAAGGCTATCTAAATGATTTGAACTCTATTAGCCACATGAGGGGGCCTCCTCCATAGCTCAGCCAAAAAAACAGCTGTGATTAATGTGGTGAGAATTCATCAAATTATATCACTTGATTTGTCACTTTCCAATCTTCACAAATGCTTTATTCAAATATATACATGGGTAGGCCACATATTGGGTGCGCTCATTCTAAGTCATACCCCTTCTTTTGCCCTAGAGATCCCAAGTCATAGATTAGGGTTTGCTCCAAATCAAGCCAACAATGAAAGGCCCTGATTGCGACCATTCATTAGGGTTTCTTGTCAACAATTTAGACTCTAATAAAATACATTATAATAAAAAGGAACAAATAAGAACCCCTAAAGTTTATGGTTTCTTTTAGAACTCTAATCATTAATAGATGGGCCTTGGATGTACTTTGAACACATGTATTACAGAGAATTAGTTCTAGGGTACCAGTATTTGCAATCAAAAATTTGATATTCGCATCTCGGGTTTTCAGATGTGAGAGCTACTAATTTCCTTGAATTAGACAATATAGATCTTTTTCCATTCTAGTCATCCACAAAATAGATCTTGTGATCATGTCTCCTCTATTATAGAGTCAAATGTTAACTCCACATGTTACAAATCCTAAAAAGTGGATGCGATCTTGTGATCATATCTCCTCAGATCACTTTTGGGATTTGTGTCACGTGAAATGATATATGATTGTCTGATGGGTGCACCATTATCTCAAGATCAATTGTGTGAAAGATTGAGATGAAAAACCATCTCTATAGTTTGATTCAAGATAGTTAAGGGCTCTCAAATACAAAAACCCTGATTGTGGGTAAATAACATTTAGTTGCAAATAAAGGTTCCTTAGTACTATATACTAAGAGATTAGCTATAAGGTTTTTAAGTATTATTTAAAAATTAATAGCATTTAATTAGGGTAAGTACAAGAGAAAATATTTACAACAACAAAAGAAAACGTGTGAGTTGGTTAGATAATGCTTCTTGTCATTAGAAGAAATATTATCTGTTTCAACCCAACATTCTTCTGTCTAATTTAGAAAAGATTTCATCATTCATAAAAAATAATAATAATAATAATAATAAAATCACCCTCATTTATTTTGGATAAAAAGGACTTCATTTATTTTAAATAAGATATATAAAAAAACCTTTTTATAGGGCGTGGCTGGACAATAGCCACAAATTGAAACAGAACATTGAATTGTCATGTTCGGTCCGAACAGGGAATCAACTTATTTATTTATTTATTTTATTATCTATTTAATAATAATAATAATAATAATAATGATAATAATAATAATAATAATAATAATAAATATAAATATAAATAAAAAATTATTTTCATTATCTTTTAAGCGGTTGATAAGAAACAACAAGGCGATCGTTTCCTCACCACACATTCCTTCCTTTGACATCTGTACGGATCTTCAAGGTTTCCAAAATCAACTCCACGTGCCCTGCCGGCCGTCCTCGCTAGTCAGCAACCATCCCCGAATTAATAACGTTTAATAAGGCCCGTGTCAACACTAAGGCGTCAAGGTATCCGACTCGGATATCGGTCCATGGAGGACCAATATAAACCAATTAGAGGTGGGTATACATCGAAATCGATATATTATTCGCTGATACACGACACGGGCCTGTATCAACCGATACCGATACCGAATTGAGATACCAATACGTATAACCGATATGTATTGGTATTAACCGATTTTTTATACCATGATTACAATCACACAATTGTGTTACACCCACCTCACTTAATCAAAGGATAATTATGTTGACTGTTTTCAATCGAACGATGGAGATTTATTTATCTCAATCTTCCACATAATAGATGTTGAGATCTTAGGCTTATTATCAGACGGTCAGATGCTGGTTCCAAGCGTCGCAAATTCTAAGAAGTGAATGTGAACCACATTTGATAGTACAATGATTACGTTCACTTTTTGAGATGTGTGCCACATGGAATCTATATCTATTTTTTGGGATGTGTGCCACATAGAATCAACATGTGATTGTTTAATATTAGACCCATAAGCTCAAGATTTATTTAGTGAAAAATTGATACAAAAAATATTCTCCATCATCCGAATTAAATAGTCAACATTTTTTTTGTGTTTAGGTGGGGTGGCTGTAGCATATGATGGTGTGGTAGTAACACCACCTTTCAATAAAGTTTTATGCCTCTTCTGCTAGCCTTTACTATATACACCGTCAAACGATTTTGTGAAAGATTTGGCAAGAATTTAGAGATTCTAAAAATAGAAATAAATTTTAACATGTATAAAAAATAAATGTTAATATATATATATATATATATATATATATATATATATATATATATATATATATATATAAAAAATAAGTATGCATGAGCAAGTTATAATCGTAAAAAATAAAAAAATAAATAAATAAATAAATAAATAAAAAATAAATAAATAAATAAAATACGAAATATAATTAAAGGATGTATCACAATTTGATAAAAATCATACAATTAGGAAACTAATGAATCAAACAAATATACGTTTAAAAAACAATTCGGTAGACCACGCATTCTGAGAATTGTTCTAAAATTTTCATTAATTGGGGTGAATTATTTTACAAAGGTTATAGCCACAAAACTTCATTGAGTAGAAATTTCTAATCGTTACTACGTGGGACGGAATCTTTGCCCAATGGACGTGCCCTCAAGCATGTCAGGGGATTAAATCTCCTGCTTCCCAAAAAAACAGATTAGTCATTGAGGGCACTTGTATAAGCTTTATTTTTAATTAGAGACCATTTGGCAGCCCCAACATGCTAGCTTTTTTGGTGCTTTTTTTAAAGGTGCATTAATTCCCACACACCACTTTACTAAGGTTGTGCAAAAAATGTCGTGTGGGAAAAGAAAAAAAGTGAATTTTTTTGCACCTTGTAGAAATAGGGCAACCACAGGCCTTTGCTTCGTGAGTATTGACGTATATAATTTATTTTTTTTCCAGTCTTCCTCTTATTTCTTCTTTTTTTTCTTCTTTAACTCCAGCAACCACAATGATGAGTAGTAAAATATGATGATATTTCACCTCTAAATACCTACATTTAACCGTCCGATAAAGGCTATCTGATGAGATTTATTAGATTTGAAGTGTTTCAGGTAAATACAATCCAAGTTTCTAAAATGGCCTAAGAATTTCGAAAATAATGTCAAAACACTGCAATTTTGGGTCATCGAGAACTTAGGATAACTTGTAGCTCAATTTGGACCTTCAAGACATCAGATTCAAGAAATTATTAAAACATAAAAGTTGTAGAGCTCGTCGTCAGCTTTCCAACGCTGTAAGAATCGCCTCAATCCGAATTCGGGACAGAAGGTTATGGCCAAAATACCAAGACAGTGTCTGATACAAAGTTGGGTGGGAGTTCGCGGAAATTGCTCTTAGATGTCAATCGATTGAGAATTAAGTGTCAATCGATTGACACATGAATACAACTTTTTTCCTACTTAAAAGTCAATCGATTGAGATTTAAGTCTCAATCGATTGAGGTATTAGGGTTAGGTTTGGTCGGCCATTATAAAAAGGGAAGCTACGAGTTTGCTTAAAGACTTTTAGAGAGGAATTATTTTTTTACTTTTTAGGGCTCTTCACTTTGGGAATTTTGAAAACTTCTTTTCACCTTTTCAAGGGTCTTCTTTTCTCCTTCTTCTAGGGTTTTACTCTAGGTAGATTGTACTTAGGTTTGCATTGTTTTTCTTTGAGAAAATCATAGATTGTATTTAGGAAAAACAATTGTAAAAAGATCTTTGGAAGAAATGAAAAGTGGAATGGCTTTGAATGAACAAGGAGATCATACACCAAAGATGAGAGGCTAAATCAGTAAATCGGGGAAGATGCGATCCCCAGATAAGTACCCATATTTATGATTAATACCATAGTCTAATTATTGTCATCATGGAATCATTTTGCTCAAAGTTCGTGTTATTAAAAATATATTGAATGCTTGTTATGACCGTTGATTGCGCTTATCAACGGTCGTAATCGCTAGATCTGGACCTACAGGCTGATCTAGGCTGTAGAGCGATTATGTTTTTATTGTTGTGATCTAAACATCATGAGATACGCTATGCTTCTTACATGATTCATACCGTGATGATAGGCTGAGTCATTATTTTTAGATAGGATATGCCGGATTGATGATCATATTTTATTACGAATTATTTTTCTAGATGAATGATGGTGTGAATGATGCTTTAATAAAACTGTGGGTTTTAATGGTAGAAAAGGGGTACAAATCTGGGATAGCATATTCCTTGATCTCATTTAATTATTGTTTTTAGATTCATCGGTAATTAGTTGTTTAGATTAATTTATTTCTCTTATATTTAGGAAAAGTGTGTTAAATTTTTTATAAACTGAATCTGCCCTTTGGTACTTCCTTAGGGGCGTTTTTAAAATCTCTTAAAGAATTAATTAAAATTTTACGTTTCCTTGTGAGTTCGACACCTTTGTTCTTGCCATACTGCAATAGATCTTGTGCACTTGCAAGGGTTACATTTAAAATCGATCAAATTTTTGGCTCCGCTGCTGGAGAAATCGGTGAAATTGGGATTAATTCGGATTAGGGATTTGTGTGTTTTTAGCAGTCAATCGATTGAAAATTCTTCCTCAATCGATTGACTCTATTCTGTGATTGTGAAAGTTGCCTTGTTAATCGATTGACACGAAAGAGTCAATCGATTGACAGTTGTGAGTAGTATAAAAAAAATAAAAAATAAAAAATAAACGAAAAAATCTTTAAATATGAAATTTGGTGCTCAAAAGTTGATTTTTAATTTTCGAACTTAAATTTTTGCAATTAGAATTTTTGAAATTTAATTTCTCAATTTAATTTTGATTTTCTTGTGTGAATTTTGATTTTTGAATTTTAAAAATTAATATTTAGATTTTTTATTTACAAAATCTTCTTTCCCTTGTTTTCCTCTCTTAGATAAGTTTGTGTGAAGTTCTTTTAGGAAGTAGAGATTTTTAGGATACCTTATTTAGGAAATTTAGGAATCTTTTGTTCTTTTTCTTATTTTTCTCTTTTAGATAAGATTTTGAGGAATTCTTTTAGGAAGTAAAGATTTTTAGGACTTCTTAATTTAGATTTTGTAGGAGTTTCTTTTTCCTCATCTACCTCTTTTAGAAAATATCTTTTAGGATTTTCTAAAATCTAGTTATTAATTTTTGTAGGACTACTTGTTTTAGGCTTTATAGGAATCTTTCTATTCTCTCCCTTCTTTTTTTCTTCTAGGTAAGATTTTATAGAATTTTGCAGGATTGACTTTAGGTTTTGAAATTTAAATTTAAATTTTTAATTTTTAAATTTAATTTTTATTTTTGAAATTTGAATTTAAAAAAAAATAAAAAAAATTCTTTAATTTAAATTCAAATTTTAATTTAATTTATTAAAAATAATAATAATAAATTTAAATTTTCTTTTCTTCTGATTTTGGCTACTGTTTATCATAGCCTCAATCGATTGACCATTCTCTGTCAATCGATTGAGACTAGGATATCATTTTTTGTGGAATTTTTGGGTTTCTTTCAATCGATTGACACTTCTCTGTCAATCGATTGACAAGAGCTTTTGTGCTTGCCATTTCAGCTGAAAGTCCTGTGTTGACTTGCTTTACTCTTTGAACCTTAATCGATTGAGAACAGTTTTTCAATCGATTGACTGATAAAGTCATTTGTTTGAAATTTGTGTGCGCTTCTGTCAATCGATTGAAAATCTTTGCTTTAATCGATTGAAGCTGAATTTTGTGGGTTTGTTGTGGATTCTTCAATCCTTATTTGTGAGCGTGGTGTATGAGCTTTACTCTTTCTCATCACCCACATCTGCTACCGTTTAATCTTGAGATCGAACGATCTTGTAGAGAGAATCGCAGAATCCAAAGGAATCAGTATCATCATACTGATACCATGGCTGATCAAAGGCAAGAAATGAATGGGAACAACCAGAATGTCAATAATGGCAATAATGCAAATAATGGAAATAATGGGAATAACAATTACAATGAGGGCCCTAGAACACTCGAATATTATAATGATCCTAGTTTTTACGAGGATCAGGATAGTATTATGCATGATCCCATTCCAGAGAACCACTATGAATTCAAATCAGCAATGATTCAAATGC
Source organism: Chloranthus sessilifolius (assembly GCA_021018995.1). NCBI lineage: Eukaryota > Viridiplantae > Streptophyta > Magnoliopsida > Chloranthales > Chloranthaceae > Chloranthus > Chloranthus sessilifolius. The sequence continues at coordinate 48,358,006 of CM037584.1, read as the reverse complement.
TACCAATTTTCCATGGTTTGGCAAATAAAAATCCGCACGTTCATCTAAATGAATTCACTGGAGTATGCAAAATGTTCAGAGTCCACAATGTCACTGATGAGATAGTTAAGCTACGACTCTTTCCTTTCTCTTTAAAAGATAAGGCAAAAACGTGGTTCTATTCCTTAGAACCACAATCTATCCAGAGTTAGGCAGAGCTACATCGTCAATTCCTTAAAAAATATTTTCCCATGACTAAAGCCATTGAGTTGCGTCAGAAAATTTAAATTTTCTCCCAATAACCTACAGAAACATTCCATGAATGTTGGGATCGCTTTAAGGAATTGATTAAGAGTTGTCCCAATCATCAAGTTCCAAGGTGGCAATAAGTCCAAAGTTTTTACAATGGACTGATTCCTGAAGAGAGACGCATGGTTGATGCATCTTGTGGTGGATCATGTGCTACAAAGGAAGCCAACGAATTGTGGGCATTGTTTGAGAAGTTGTATCAAACCTCGATACAAAATGCAACATTGGGGTAAATTAACTTGGACCTGGCACCTAAATCTCATATGTTGACAAAAGACGGATTATATGATGTCAAAAATAATACCTCTGATCTATCAACAAAGGTTGATATGTTGTCCAAGCAAATGAACATGCTGTTAGCTGCAACTAAGCAAGCTAAGAGTCCCATCAAAAATCCGTTGCTTGTTCAATTTGTGACCACCCAGGTCACATGGCTAACGAGTGCCCTACCACCTTGTCATTTCTTCCTGAGGAACCTACTCCTCAAGAGCAGGTGAATCTGACTCAATCATATCAGCGCCAAGGTAGGAACATGTACTCAAACACATACAATCCGGAATGGAAAAATCACCCCAACTTAGGATGGGGAGGATCAAACCAAACTGGACAGGTGAATCAGCAGTTCAGATCCAATCCAATGAGTGGACAACAAAATTTTCAACAAAATTTTCAGCAGAATTTTCGTCCACAACATAATTCTAATTTCCAGCAGAATTCTAATTTCCAACAGAATTCCAATTTCCAGCAGAATGTTCCGTATTATCATCCAAATACTGAATACCGAAAAAATTAGAATTTTAATCAATCTCATACCAGTACTTCGAAAGATTCTGATCTGGAAGAAAAGGTGATGCGAAGCATGCAATCTTTTCAGCAGATGATAATGGACCAAGTCAGTCAATTGGCCAATCAACTGAGTCAACAAGAGAAAGGTAGGCTCCCTAGCCAACCCGTCAACAATCCTCGAGGCCAAGCACCACCTGATGAAGGACCATCGAATAGTCAATAGTTGAAAGCTGTTACGGTGCTGAGAAGTGGGCGAGAAGTTGATAATCAAGTGGAAATGCCTATGGAAGCTGATGCAGAGAGAGAAGCAGCGAAAGAGAAAGAATCAGAGATAAGAAAAGATAAAGGAAAAGGAAAAGAGAAAGAGAAAGGGCAAGGAAGAGAGAAGGAAAAAGAGAAAGCAATAGAGGAGGTGTCTCCCTCAACTGTCCAACAGGGACGTGAAAAAGATCAGGAACTTGAATCTGCACCTTATGTCCCAAAGGCACCATTCCCTGAATGCCTAACTCCTCCATCTAGAATGGGAAAGGGACCTGCAAAAATGGAAGAAATCTTTGAAACATTCAAGCAAGTAAAGATAAATCTTCCATTACTTGAAACAATCAAATAAGTTCCTGAGTATGCCAAGTTTTTCAAAGACTTATGCACTCGTAAGAGAATGGCACGTAATCATGTTTCAAAGAAAGTGTTCCTGACAAATCAAGTCAGTTCAATACTGCAATTGGAAACCCCACATAAACTGAAGGACCCCGGTGTCCCAACTGTTCCATGTGTCATTGGTGGGCAACCAATTGGAAAAGCGTTATTGAATTTGGGAGCAAGTGTTAATCTAATCCCTTACTCAATGTACGAGAAACTCGGATTAGGTGAATTGAAACCCACGACGGTCATACTCCAACTGGCCGATAGGTCAGAAAGAAGACCTAGGGGTATTATCGAGGATGTTTTGGTTGGAATAGACAAGTTTGTCTTTCCAGTAGACTTTGTTGTTTTAGACATGGAACCACCTGTTAAATCAATTAATCAAGTCCCCATCATCCTTGGACGTCCGTTTCTCGCCGCTACCAACGCTTGCATTAATTGTCGCATGGGAGTCATGGACGTTTCTTTTAGAAATATGAAGGTCAGATTGAACATATTTCATGCAATGAACCATTTCCCTAACGAGGATGAGGTCGAATATTTTTACATCGATCAGATGGATAAAGTGGTGGATGAAGAAGCATTACCATCGATGCTCACCAAAGAAGAATTTGAAACTGCTTTATTAGCCATCTATGAGAAAAAGGGATATGAAAGGAAGCATCCAGAAGAGAATAAGTCAAGTTCATCATGTCCAGATGATAACTTATGTGAAGTTGTGACTAAGATAGAACCGTTACCCATTGAGGTAAAAGCTGAACCGACTCCATCAATGAAGGAGCCATCAACTGTGGAATTGAAACAGTTGCCTGAGTCGCTCAAATATGCTTTTCTGGGACCTCATGAGACGCTTCCGGTAATAATTTCATCTATATTATCGGAAGAACAAGAGAATGATTTGTTGAAAGTGTTAAAACAACACAAGGAGGCCATCAGATGGACCTTAGCTGATCTCAAAGGGATTGACTCATCAATATGTATGCACAAAATACATCTGGAAGATGAGAGTAAACCATCGAGGGAACCGCAAAGGCGACTTAATCCGAACATGCAAGAAGTCGTTTTAAAGGAAGTCATTAAACTTCTCAATGCTGGAATCATCTATCCAATCTCTGATAGTGAATGGGTAAGTCCAGTTCAAATCATTCCGAAAAAGTTCGGAATCACTGTGAAAGAAACTGCTCAAGGAGAATTGGTCCCTACTCGTGAAACTACAGGGTGGCGGGTGTGCATTGATTATCGGAAATTGAACACAGCCACCAGAAAAGATCATTTTCCCCTTCCGTTCATTGATCAAATTCTCGAAAAGTTAGCCGGGCAAGAGTTTTATTGCTTTCTTGATGGTTATTCGGGATACAATCAAGTGCCCGTTTTTCCACCGGATCAAGAGAAGACGACATTCACGTGCCCTTACGGTACTTTTGCATATCGAAGGATGCCGTTCGGCTTATGTAATGCGCCCGCTACTTTCCAACGATGTATGTTGGCTATATTTTCGGATATGATTGACAAATTTATCGAGGTATTCATGGACGATTTCTCTGCTTTTGGGAAAACATTTGGTTCATGTTTGAACCACCTTGCACAAGTGTTACAACGTTGTGTAGATTCTAAACTTGTTCTCAGCTGAGAAAAGAGCCATTTTATGGTTCAACAAGGAATTGTGTTGGGACATATTGTTTCAAAGAAAGGAATCAAAGTTGATAAGGCCAAAGTTGACCTAATTGCTAATTTTCCCCCACCGAAGACTGTTCGACAAATTCGATCATTTTTGGGTCATGCCGGATTTTATAGAAGATTCATCAAAGATTTTAGTAAGGTGGCTAAACCATTGTGCACCTTGCTTGGCAAAGATGTTTCTTTTGACTTTGATGAGGATTGCATGAAAGCATTTCTGAAATTGCGCGAGCTCTTATCAAATACACCGATAATCCAACCACCGGATTATTCTTTGCCATTCGAACTCATGTGCGACGCATCTAATTACGCGATCGGAGCTGTCTTGGGGCAACGGGTGAACAAATTACCTCACGTAATTTACTATGCTAGCAAGACATTGATTGATGCATAACTCAACTACACCACCACTGAGAAAGAGTTGTTAGCTGTGGTGTATGCTCTCGATAAATTTCGATCTTATCTGCTTGGATAAAAAATAGTGGTCTTTTCAGACCACTCTGCATTGAAATATCTGTTGGCAAAGGACGCCAAACCAAGATTGATCTGCTGGATCTTGCTCCTTCAAGAGTTCAATTTCGAAATCAAAGATAAAAAGGGAGTAGAGAATGTTGTGGCTGATCACTTGTCTCGCAATTTACCTGAAGAATCTTCTGCACCTGAACCTATCCGGGACACTTTTCCGGATTAGCAATTGATGACAATTAATGCGACTGCTACAAAAGCTCCTTGGTTTGCCAATATCGTGAATTATCTGGTCACTGGCAGAATCCCTACTAAATGGGGTAAGAATGATAAGCATCTCTTTTTCTCCCAAATCAAATACTATTTTTGGGATGAACCACAATTGTTCAAAGTCTGTTCCGATCAAATCATTAGGAGATGTATACCGGAAGAAGAACAATTAAGTGTCATCAATTTCTGCCATGCTGGAGCCTATGGAGGCCATTTCGGAGGACAGAAGACCGCACAGAAAATTCTTCAAAGCGGATTCTACTGGCCCTCCATCTTTCGGGACGCTGCCCAATTTTACAGAGAATGCCAACGATGTCAACAGCTGAGAAATATTTCACAACGAAATATGATGCCCTTTAATCCGATTTTAATTGTTGAAATTTTTTATGTTTGGGGAATCGACTTCATGGGTCCTTTCCCCACGTCATTCGGAAACTCATATATTCTTGTAGCTGTTGACTACGTTTCCAAATGGATTGAAGCTGTGGCAACCCGTTTGAATGACCACAAAGTTATGGTCAAATTTCTAAAAGAAAATATTTTTAACAGATTTGGATTTCCACGGGCGATCATTAGTGATGGCGGTTCGCACTTCTGCAATCACCATTTTGCTACTTTAATAAAGAAATACGGCATCACTCACAAGGTCGCAACGCCGTACCATCCGTAGACTAGTGGTCAGGTGGAAGTGTCGAACCGAGAGATTAAACGAATTTTAGAAAAGACGGTGCGACCAGATAGAAGAGATTGGTCTATCCGGCTATCTGATGCTCTTTGGGCTTATCGTACCGCCTTCAAGACATCAATTGGAATGTCTCCGTTTAGAATTATCTACGGGAAAGCATGCCATATTCCTGTTGAATTGGAGCATAAGGCATTTTGGGCTATCAAAAGATTTAACTTTGATATGCAAGCGACAGGATCAAATCGAAGGCTACTGATGAGTACTGAAATATGATGATATTTCACCCCTAAATACCTACATTTAACTATCTGATGAAGGCTATCTGATGAGAATTATTAGATTTGAATTGTTTCAGGTGAATACAAGCCAAGTGTGAAAAACAGCCCAAGAATTCTGAAACTAATGTCAAAACACTGCAACTTTGGGTCATCGAGAACTTGGTGCTACTTGCGGCTAAATTTGGACCTTCAAGACGGCCGATGTATGAAATTGTCAAAACACAAAAGTTGTAGATCTTTTTGTCCGCTTTCCAACAGCGCATGAATCACCTCAATATGAGTTCGAAACAGAAAGTTATGGCTAAAATACTGAAGCAATGTCTGATACAAAAAGTGTGCTGGAATTCACGGATTTTTGGGAGTGGATGCATCGACCCTTTTGGTCGATTAATCGAGGACAAAACAGTGTCTGACACGGAACTGACACTTTAAAGCTGTTTTTTTGGACTTTTTGGAGGCTCGATGTATCGACCATATTGGGTCGATTAATCGACCCCAACTTTTACGGCTGGGACACTCTTGCGGCTGGGAGACTTCGGCGACCGTGCATCTATTTAAAGCCGACTCAAACACTTCGAAGGAGAATTAATTTTTAGGAAAATAGGATTAGTTTTAGAGAATTTTTATTTATTCCTTTTTGAGAGCTTTGTTCCTTTAATTTTTCAGTACTCATTCCTCCAGTTTATTATATTTTTATTCAAGTTTATTCCTGCATTAATTTCGTTTCTGAAGACCATCGTACTTTTGGATCAAAGTAATTTCTTTTAAAGTTTGAGGTATTTTTAATTCATTAAATTAATGTTATTTTCCCTTCCTTATTTATTTATGTCATTTAATTACAATATGTGCGGCTAAATTCATAGGGATGGGGATCTAATGATTCCCATCCGAGGGATGTACTTTTAATAATATAAATTTAGGATTAAAATATGAGATCTTATTTTATGGTTGCTGTGCTATCATGAACGGATAAAATTCCCGCCACTAACTGGGATCGCGTGTGCCGAGCCATGTCCGGGATCTCAGATCTGTGACGATAATTTTACCCAATTATTGTTATGGTCTTTTTGCTTTCATCGTGTGGATCTAATTACAATTATGATCCGGGATCGAGTGTGCCGAGCCATGCCCTAGATCTTGGATCTGTAATGGTAATTTTATCTTAATTACTCCCTAATCTGAAATCGAGTGTGCCGAGCCATGCCCTTGATTTCAGATCTATGATGGTATTATTGTTGGAATTTTTACCCACTTTGGGGATGATTTTTATTTGAACCAGAGATCAAGTGTGCCGAGCCATGCCCTTAATCTCAGATCTATATATGAAAATCATCTAAGTCCTGATTGCAGGGATGCAACGTGGAACCTATCGGGGTTTTGACCATTTATCTTCCATAAAATATGTTTGTTTTCAATGGTATATCTCATAGTTTAATCCTTAGATTTATATTACAGGAGAACAGACCAAAGATGGGAGGATTTAGTATCTTCATCTTTATCTTTATCTTTGAATTATCAATTAAATTTTAGTTTGTAGTCAATAATTACCATCTCATCAAACCATTTTAATCATAAGACTGGTAGAATACTGTTAGATCTTAGTAGATTTTTAGAATTGCTTATCTTTTTTAGATCTTTTAAAATTAGTCCTCGTGGGAACGATCTCGTACTCCGCACCCACTATATACAATTCGATTCGTGCACTTGCGAGTAAAACATTATAATTAAAATATCACATCAGCTACAGCTAAGTGAATTGGAGGAGCTATGCTATGATGCATATGAAAACTCCCAGATATACAAAGAAAGGTACAAGAAGCTGCATGATGAGTCAATTTCTCGGAAAGAGTTCCACATTGGACAAAAAGTTTGGTTGTTCAACTCCAGACTTAAGCTCCACCCGGGAAAACTGAAATCTAGATGGAAAGGCCCGTTTCAGGTTGTTTCTATTAGTGCGCATGGTGCGATTGAGATCCGAAATCTCAAGGACAATCAAGTCTTCAAAGTCAATGGGCAATGTCTTAAACCAATGTTTGAGCCGATGACCCAGTTCGAAATTGAGGCGATGCACCTTAGTGACACAGATTAAAGGAGTTGGACTCAGGTTTAGTTTAGGATTTAGGATTTAGGATTTCTCTTTTCGTATGTTTAGTTCTGGAATATTAGTTTTTAGTTTAGTTTCGGTTGTTTTTAATTTTCAAATTAGTGTAGCCACATTACCTTCAATCTATTTTTGGTCATGTTCTAATTTGATGCACATATTCTCTGCACCTGATTTTTGTGTTGAGGTACTTTTCAACAGGTTTGGGGGTGTGCTACTTATTTCAATCAATGAGGGCATTGTCATTTTTAGGTTTGAGAAATAAATAATAATAATAAATAAATAATAAATAAAAAATTTTAAACCATCATACATGAATTATTTTTCAATAGTTTTCAAACTTTAGTTGATGATGCATGTGAATTTAATTTTGATAATATCAATGTTAGATTTTGAATGCTTGTATCTAAAATAATGAAGCTTAATGTGATATTTTGTGGGTAATTTTGATATTCATGCGTAGAACTTTTGCACTTATACCAAGCTAAAACTTAGAAATCGATGAACTATTTTGAACGGTGAATCTTAGGTTCTTAGTGGAGACTAAACCCAGGAAGCTTTAGAGCTAATTTCCCGTCATTGATGAGTGAATACATAAACTCGGAGTTTTCTTTGAATACGAATTATTTTGAATAATCTCATACATTTTATTTTAGCTTGTGACTTTGCATGATATCAAATTCATATTATTGTGTTAGAACGTACCGTATATCTACTCAAGACAAATAGGTAAGGTTACCATCTTTTAAGGACATGATTGAAGGTCATCTTTGGCTCGTTTGTGCTTAAATGCCCCACCTCATATAAATTTATCCTTCTAGTACCTCTTTGAGCCTATTGAAAAAAAAATTACCTTTATACATTCTTTGATAAGCCACGTTAACCTTTAACCTTTCACCATTTATGAAAATTCAGCTTTACCCTTCTTATTTCTGAGAAATTAGGAACGAGAGATGAAAATGAACGAAAAGAGAGTAAATAGAGAGATACTGAGTTGTGGTGTTTACTGAGAGTGTATGGCAAAAATATAAAAGAAAAAAGGGGGAGAAAAAGAAAAAGAAAATTGTGAAAAATAATGAAAAATATGAGGTGCTTCAAGAAAAGGAAATTCAAAAGAAAAAGAAAGTTGAGAAAAATAGAAAAGTAGTGAGAAAAATAGTGAGAGATTAGAAAAGAAAAAGAAGAGAAATAGAAAAATCAGAAGCTTGTTTCTTTTCCGATTTATCAGAAATTTTGAATCTCAATTCCCTTTCTTTCTTACCCTTTCCTGAGCCTATTACAACCCTACAAAAGACCTTCATGATCTGATCTTGCATTGGTAACTGCCTTGTGGAGAGTAAATATGTGATACTTATGAAACTTGATATGACATGCTTAGGATATACAAGTATCTGTTCTTATGAGATTTGTTTTTGTTCATTGATTACATCGTATTTTATTTATTATGTGAGACCTTTTTGTTTGTTTTGTATTGATCTCTCACATGTGTGCGAAAGATTACCCATCATCGGAGTGATTTTATTTCGAGAGTATACCTAAAGTGAGGATTGAGTCGAGACAACAGATCCGACGATTTTCCGTTTGGACTAGTTCCGAGATGGATGAATCTTGGTTTAGGTATGCACACACTTCACGTTTATTCATGAATGGATGAATTATCTAACAATTTGAGCATTAGATTAATTTGAATGGATACTAGCATGATTGACATGACATTAATATTTAAGATTGATGATTCACATATTGAAACAATTAATGTTTTTATTTTTGAATAATATATATGTTATCAAAATCATATTTTGAAAACTCAATTTTATCGATGGTTTCAAAAATGTATTGAAGTTTGTGGGTAACTTCATTGTAAACCCTCAGAAGACACAACTCCTCCACTAGAGATCACCTATGGGTTTAAAGGCTTGTTGCACATGCTAAGTGCAATCGTGTTTCCTACGAAAGTGGCATTTATTTTCTTTAGTTTGCTTTGCTCGAGAACTAGCAAAGTGTAGGTTCGGGGGTGTGATGAGTAGTGAAATATGATGATATTTCACCCCTAAATACCTATATTTAGCCGTCCGATGAAGGCTATCTGATGAGATTTACTAGATTTGAAGTGTTTCAGGTAAATACAATCCAAGTTGCTAAAATAGCCCAAGAATTCTGAAAATAATGTCAAAATACTGCAATTTTGGGTCATCGAGAACTTAGGGTGACTTACAGCTCAATTTGGACCTTCAAGACGTTAGATTTAGGAAATTTCTAAAACATAAATATTGTAGAGCTCGTCGTCAGCTTTCCAACTCCGTAAGAATCACCTCAATCCAAGTTCGGAACAAAAAGTTATGACCAAAATACCAAGATAGTGTCTGATACAAAGTTGGGCAGGAGTTCGCGAAAATTGCTCTTAGATGTCAATCGATTGAGAATTAAGTGTCAATTGATTGACACATGAATACAAATTTTTCCCTACTTAAAAGTCAATCGATTGAGATTTAAGTCTCAATCGATTGAGGTATTAGGGTTAGGTTTGGTCGGCCATTATAAAAAGGGAAGCTACGAGTTTGCTTGAAGACTTTTAGAGAGGAATTATTTTTTTACTTTTTAGGGCTCTTCACTTTGAGAATTTGGAGAACTTCTTTTCACCTTTTCAAGGGTCTTCTTTTCTCCTTCTTCTACGGTTTTACTCTGGGTAGATTGTACTTAGGTTTGCATTATTTTTCTTTGAGAAAATCATAGATTGTATTTAGAAAAAATAATTGTAAAAAGATCTTTGGAAGAAATGAAAAGTGGAATGACTTTGAATGAACAAGGAGATCATACACCAAAGATGAGAGGCTAAATCAGTAGATCGGGGAAGATGCGATCCCCAGATAAGTACCCATATTTATGATTAATACCATAGTCTAATTATTGTCATCATGGAATCGTTTTGCTCAAAGTTTGTGTTATTAAAAATATATTGAATGCTTGTTATGACCGTTGATTGCACTTATCAACGGCCGTAATCGCTAGATCTGGACCTACAGGCTGATCTAAGGTGTAGAGCGATTATATTTTTATTGTTGTGATCTAAACATCATGAGATACGCTATGCTTCTTACATGACTCATACCATGATGATAGGCTGAGTCATTATTTTTAGATAGGGTATGCCGGATTGATAATCATATTTTATTACGAATCATTTTTCTAGATGAATGATGGTGTGAATGATACTTTAATGAAATTGTGAGTTTTAATGGTAGAAAAGGGGTACAAATCTGGGGTAGCATATTCCTTGATCTCATTTAATTATTGTTTTTAGATTCATCGGTAATTAGTTGTTTAGATTAATTTATTTCTCTTGCATTTAGGAAAAGTGTGTTAAATTTTTGATAAACTGAATCTGCCCTTTGGTACTTCCTTTAGGGACGTTTTTAAAATCTCTTGAAGAATTAATTAAAAATTCATGTTTCCTTGTGGGTTCGACACCTTTGTTCTTGCCATACTGCAATAGATCTTGTGCACTTGTAAGGGTTACATTTAAAATCGATCACACAACGATGATGTCGGCTTCATCAAAACACCAAGTTCTTCTTTTCCTTCTTTCTTGAATCTAAAGAAAGCTTAAAAAATCCAACAAAAATAAAGAAGAAAACCTAGAAAATGGAAAAAAAAAAAAAAAAAAACCCCAAAGCTTAAAAAAACTCTGAAACTCATGACAGGGGTACCCACCGTCAAATGTAATAACCTGACGATAGGAATCCATTGTCAGATGTAAAATATTGGCAATTGGTGTTCACTGCAAAGTTTTTACAACTGACAGTGGGTACCCACCGTCATGAATTCAAATCTTATTTTTTGGGGCTTGAGAATTATATTTTTTCTTTTTACAAGTTTTCTTCTTTGTTTTTGTAGTATTTTTGAGGTTTTGATTGGAGTGATGTCGGTGATTCCGACATAGTTGTTTCAACTTGCTGTTAGGAATTCTACCCACACTACGAACTCCTTATCGCGATGAATGCAAAAAAATAAGAAGATTCGGGCAAACAACAATCACACGCATAGCACAAAAATTTATGTGGTTAACTCAGTGGAGGGTTACGTCTACAGGGGTATATGCACTATTTTATGAATGTTTACAACACACACACTCTTCTCTCTCTAGTGAAAACTCAATCAAGATCTAATACGATCTTAAACAACAAATCCTTTGTTAAACCAAGGATGCAGTCCTTCAAAACAGAGAAGAGATCTGTCGGAATATAATCACGATTCCAACACAATAATGACTTCAATTGGATCTTCAATCTCCTAACTATTCTTCAATACTTTTTCTTTCTCAAAAGTATTCTCATAGTTTTTCACATAAAACTTTCACTAAGCTCTCTCTAGATCCTTAGAGGAACTTTCTACAAATAGCCACAAAACCCTTTTTGAAAACATAACTCACAAATCTCCTAAAACTTACAAGTATTTAAAACACTTCCAAATAAGCTCCAAATCACATTATGGAATATATGGCTAAAGCAATCTTCCAAAAATCAAACCTGCGGATCTGGGTCTGCCCAACAGTCAAATCGATTGACTTCCCAACTTTAATCGATTGATTTTTCAACCTCAATTGATTGACACCGATGGTTGGGATTAAACCTTATTCAAAAATCTCCACCAAGGTTTCATCCCTAATCACATCACCGCCCCAACGGGTATCAACATCTTCGATAAGTGTTAATCAAGTTTAGGCAATGCCTAAACTTATTTTGCGTAACCGGCTTGGTCAACATGTTCATTGCATTTTCTTTCGTATCGATCTTCTTAATCAATATTTCTCCATCTTCTATTATATCCCTGATAAAATGATATCGAACATCTATATATTTTATTTTAGCATGAAAGAACTGGTTCTTTGCTAGGTGATTGACACTCTGACTATCACAGAAGATATCGGTGCTCTCATCAATCTCACCAAATTTACTTACCAAACCTTTAAGCCATGAGACTTCCTTAGCCCCTTATGTAGCCGCTATATACTCGACCTCTGTAGTTGACAAGATAACTATTCCTTAGAGCATAAACTTCTAAATAATTGCTCCACCTGCTAAGACGAATACATACCCCGTGGTAGACCTTCTTCTATCAAGATCACCAGCATAGTCAGAATCGACATACCCGTAGAGATCCAACTTGTTTGTATCTCCACCTTTAAACATCAAACTATGTTCAGTTGTACCTTTCAGATATCTCAATATCCATTTCACTACAAGCCCATATTCCTTATCTGGACTCGACATATACTTGCAAACCATACTCAAGGCTTGTGCTAAATCTGGACGTGTACTCACCATGGCATACATCAAACTCCCAACGATATTTGTATACAGAATATTTTTCATGTATTCCCTTTCATCATGTGTGGACGGACTCATATTCTTTGTGAGTTTAAAATGCTCTACTAGAGGAATTGATACAGGCTTGGCATCACTCATATTGTACTTTTTAAGGAGCTTTTGGATAAAGGTCCATTGAGTTAGTCAAAGTTTCTTCTTCTCACAATCCCTCGTGATTTTCATACCTAAGATCTTATTAGCGGAACCAAGATCTTTCATCTCAAACTCCTGGCTCAATGATGCTTCAGTTTGTTGATTTCAACCTTACTTCTTGCTGCTATCAGCATATCATCTATATAGAAAATTAGAAAGATTCTCTTTCCTTTACCATACTCTTTTCAGTAGACACAACAATCATATTATCCTATGTGATACCCTATGCCCAACATATATGAATCAAACTTCTTATACCACTGTCTGGGTGTCTGCTTGAGACCATATAAGGATTTCTTTAATCTACAAACGAGTGATTCTGACCCCTTCTGCTTCAAATCCTTCTGACTGTCTCATATAAATTTCTTCCTGAAGATCTCCATAGAGAAAAGTTATTTTCACATCCATCTGTTCTAGTTCAAGATCTTTCTGAGCAACTACTGCCAACAACGTGCGAATCAATATGTGTTTTGAAATCGGAGAGAATTTCTCATTATAATCGATATCGTCTTTCTAACAAAACCCCTTTAAAACTAGCCTTGCCTTAAACTTTGGAGTTTCACTTTTATCACCTTTTTTTTTTAAAAGACTCATTTACAATTGATGGCTCTCTTCACTTTAGAAAGTTTCATAAGATCCCAAGTTTCATTCTTCAAAAGTGACTGTCATTCTTCTTCCATAGCTAACTGCTACTTTACTGCATCTGTATTGACCCGAGCTTCTGGAACTGAGTTTGGTTCCCCATTCTCTGTGATAAGTGCAAGTGTTAAAGGAACCATATCCTTAAACTTTTCAGGTTATTTCTTCATCCTCTCTGACCTTTTCAAGGTAGTCTGAACCGGTACCTGGGACTGCAAGTCTTGAGAAATTGTCATCATGCTCTATCTCAAAGTCTTCATTATCTTTCTCATCTTGCTCATGCCTCTTAACATCAACTTGTACCTAAGGTTCATCAAATGACTGAGATTTGTCTTTCTCCTTTTTCATTGAAAACTCATTTTCGTTGAAAGTAACATATCTTTCAACTATCACTTTATGAGGTTGAGTATCCCACAGACGATAACCCTTGACTCGTTCACCATAGCCAAACAAAACATACTTTTTGGATTTTGAATCCAACTTGGATCGTTCACTGCTCTGAAGTAATGCATAAGCCGCACATCTAAATACCCTCAAGTGAGAGTAATTCCCATGTCTTCCATACCAAACCTCACCTGTAGTTTTCGAGTTTAATGCCGCTGAAGGCGACAGGTTGATCAAGTAACATGTCGTGTTCACTGCCTCTGCCCAGAACTCATGACTCAAGCCGGAATGGTTTAACATACACCGTGCTTTTTCTAATAGTGTTATGTTCATCCTCTCTGTTACACCATTATGCTGAGGATTTTCAGGAACTGTTAAGTGCCTAACAATCCCTTGATTTTCACAGTAAGCTTTGAACTATGATGACAAGTATTCCCCACTATTATCTGATATGAGAATCTTTACCTTTTTGTCTGTCTACTTTTCAGCCATACTCTGTCACTGCCTGAATTTCTGAAACACATCTGATTTATTTTTAATTAGATACACTCAAACTTTCCTAGAGTAGTCATCTATAAATGGCATAAAATAGTTAGCTCCACCTACTGAAGTGACTTTAGCCTGTCCCCATACATCTGAATGTATGTAATCAATCAGCCCCTTCGAAGTGTATTTTTCAATAGAGAAATTAACTTTCTTCTGCTTCCCGAAGATACAATCTTCATAAAAATTTAGTTTATAAGTTTGAATTTTAGAAATCGCCTTATTCTTTATGAGCTCTATCAGCTCACGCTCACTCATGTGACCAAGCCTCTGGTGTCATAAATCTGAGAGATCTTTTGAATCTTTTATAGCTGTAACACCACTGTCGTTGATTGTGTTGCCTACTAAAGTATACAGATTTCTCATCTTTTCACCTTTCATCAAGGTCATAGCACCACATACGACCTTTAGTTTACCGGATTCTAGGATGACTCGACATCCTATCTCATTCAATACCCCCAATGAGATTAGATTTTTCTTCCGATCAAACACATGCCTAACCTCAATAAGATTGCAAACACAACCATCAAATATCTTGATTCTGATCGAACTGATACCCACTGCTTCACATACACTGTCATTTCCCATCAAAATCGTCCCACTATTGACTACCTTATACTAGTCAAACCAATCTCTGTACGGACACATGTGATATGATACCCCTGAATCTAGTATCTCTCTACCATCAAACTGACTGGAGCTTAACAATATACACAATAGGTCTTCACCGGAATCTAACTTAGCAACACTAGCTTATTGTGAAGTCCCTTCATGACCCTTATTATTATTCAATCTCTGCTTGCAATATTTACGAATATGTCCAGATTGCTTACAGAAGTAACAGACAATATCTTTTCTGTCACCCCTAGATTTAGACATGTCATTTTTTCTCGTTGATTTATTATCCCCTCTGGATTTCTCTCTTTTACGATCATGGTTCAGACCCCTTTCGCTCAAGAGACTAATCCCTTCGAAATTAGATTCGGGTTATTTTCTCAATTCGTTACAAAGAAGTACAGCAGTCACTTCTTCAACGATAATAATATTTTTACCATAAATTAATGTGGTAACAAGGTACTCATAAGATGGTGGTAATAAGATAAGCAAAAGAAGTGCGAGATCTTTTTCTTTAAGTTTCATCTCAATGCTCACTAATTTACTAACTATTTTATTAAACGAATTCAAATGGTCATGAATACGCGTACCAGCCTTCATACGAAGGGTGTAGAGTTCCTTCTTCATAAAGAGTCTATTAGACAACGACTTTATCATATAGAGAGATTTCATCTTCTTCCAAATATCCACGATCATCTTCTCATGAAGAACATTATACAGAACTTCATCGGACAAGCACAATTGGATAGTGCTGACGACCTTCTTATCAATAGAGTTTCACTCTTTATCGAACATCTTTGCCTTATTTTCCTTCTCTTTTCCAAGTAGGGCATCATCAATGTCTTATTGGACAGGGAGATCTATGACCTTGACTTGTCACAAAGCGAAGTTATTCTTCCCAGAAAACTTCTCCACCTCGAATCGTGCATTCGAGACCTTCATCGCCATTATAGCATAAATCTCACTTTGATACCAATTGTTAGGAATTCTACCTATACTACGAACTCCCTATCGCGATAAATGCAGAAAAATAAGAAGTTCGGGCAAAAAATAATCACACACACAAACAAAGATTTACGTGATTCATCCAATCAAGGGCTACATCCACAGGAGTATATGCACTATTTTATGAATATTTATAATACACACACTCTCTTCTCTCTAGTGCAAACTCAATCAAGATCTAACATGACCTTCAATAACAAATCCATTGTTAAATCAAGGACGCAGTCCTTCAAAACAGAGAAGAGATTTGCTGAAATATAATCACGATTCCGATACAAAAACGGCTTCAATCGGATCTTCAATCTCCAAACTATTCTTCAATACTTTTTCTTTCTCAAAAGTATTCCCACAATTTTTCACATAGAACTTTCACCAAGCTCTCTCTGGATCCCTTGAGGAACTTTCTACAGATAGCCACAAAATTGTTTTTGGAAACATAACTCACAAATCTCCTAGAACTTGCAAGTATTCAAAACGCTTTCAAATAAGCTCCAAATTACATTAGGAAATTTATGGCTAAAGCAATTTTTCAAAAATCAAACCTGCGGATCTGGATCCGCCCAACAGTCAATCGATTGACACCAATGGTTGGGATTAAACCTTATTCAACACTTGCCGGATTTGAGGAAGAAGAAGAAGAAGGGGGAAGAAGGGAAGAAGAAAAAGAAAAAAAGAAGGAAAAGAAGAAGAAAGATGGTGCTTCAGAAATGTCGTCGAGCGATTACAGGAGAAGAAGAAAGATGGTGCTTCGGGCATTCTGTCGAGCGATTGCCAGAGAAGAAGAAGAAGAATGATAGCAGGTGCTTTCAGATAGGTGGGTGCTTTCACGTACATAGGGAAAGAGAAAAAAAAAATGGGTACCCACTAGAAATTTCAATTTCATAAGTCAACGCTTCTAGTACAAGAGCACTTTCAGTAGAGCGGTGGGTGCGAATATAGGTACCCCTAAAAAAAAGCTCACCTAAATAAGTGAGTGATGCAGCTACAAGATGTCGGTAATAACAGCGACGATGTCGTTGACGATGGCGATGATGGTTCTTAATATTTTTTTTTTTTTGAAAGCATCTTCTTGCTCTTCTTCTTCCTTAGCTTAGGCCAGCTGCAACAATGGCAGAGACGACGGTGACTAATCAGAGTTGTTTCTGGTTCATGGTTTAAGAAATAAGAAGAAAAAGAAAAAGGGAAAAAGGGTCTCTGGTTTAGAGTTTCATGAGGGTTTTGATGGATTTCAAGAGAGTTTTTGATTTAAAGTTTCCATTCAATAGAAAGAAGACAAAGAAGAAGAAGAGGGTTTTGGTTTAGAGTTTTTGTGTGTTCTAAGACGGTTTGTGATTTAGGTTTTAGTTGAGGAAGAAGAAAAGAAGGACATCAAGAGGGCTTCTGATTTAGGGCTTCAACAAGAGGGTTTAGACTTCAAGAGGTTTTTATTTTGGGAGGTGAGAAAGTAGAAGAGGTTCTTTGTGGATGCCCATGCGGGTGTTTTTTTTTTTTTTTTTTTTGTATTTTAGCCTTTGTGGCTTTGACAAAAGAGTACCTTTAAATTTACCCACTGAATCCTTCGAGTTCACCCATGTTAAAAAATCATTGACTGCTTTGAATCAGATAAGGAAGATCATTCTTCCTCTCAATCTTTCACACGATGGATCTTGAGATCATAAGCGTACAATCAAATGGTTGATTTTTTTATTTCAAGTGGCACACATCCTAAAAAAGTAACCTTAAAATTAGGTTTGCAAGACACATCCTAAAAAAGTGACATCACGGGCATACTATCAGACGATCAATTTTTTATTTCACGTGGCACACATCCCAGGAAATGTGACCTTAACATCACGTGGAACTCATCACTCGCAAACCTAACTTTACGATCACTTTCTTAAGATGTGTGCCACTTGAAGTAAAAAAATAACCATCTGATGGTACACCCATAATCTCAAGATCCGTTGTGTGACAGATATATTGAGAGGAAAAATGATCTCTATCATCCGATTCAAAGCAGTGAATGGATGTTCAACATGGGTGAACTCAAAATTTCAGTGGATGAATATAAGGCTGAGTTTTGGTTAGCTCTTTCAAGGCAAAGAGCAGTTCTTTTGCTCTTTAGCTCCGACAGAGAACTGCTTTCATGTTTGGTAGCACAACTCATCGCCTCATTTGTTCTGGCAGAGAGCTATTTTAAGTAATAAAACTGATCTATGTCTACTCTTTGTCAGAGGAGATAAAATCTGCTTTGACAAAGAGCAAGAAGAGAACAGCTTCTATTTTTATAAGAGCTAACCCAAACACAGCCTAAAAGTACCCTTAAAGAACTGATTTCTTTTGCTCAAACTTTTCTCACTCACCAACGTTGAAGATTAGGTGGGTGTTAATAAATGTACCCCAAAGATTTGATCAAGCATCTTATTATTATGATTTGTGAGGTCCCACCGATAGTTTGGCATGATCAAATCTTAGAGGGCTACGTGGGACAACTTTTCTGATTTTCTCTTGACAAAGCTTCCATATGGATAGACATTGACTAAATGACTAAATCTCTTGTTTTCTTTTATTCGGTAGGTGCTTCTAGTTTGTACATATCAATCTCTCCTACTTTGGATTAGATATGTTGTGAGAACGTGTAACAATCGACAAGTGTATGTGATGATTTATTGGTCATCTAATTTGGATACATGCCCATTGAGTTCGACTACTCAATTGATTGGCCAACTCTTAGATCGGTTGTATTATTGTATCTCAAAAACTGGAAAACCATATTATATTCACCATCTGAGGAAAGGAATTAGGGTTGTCTAACAGGTCGGGTCGACCCAATGTTCGGGCACATATAAACTTTGACTTGTTGGGTCCTATTGTTATATAACTATATGTAATGCTATTACCCCCTTGGGGGCAAAAAATGATATAAATGAAATATTGAACTCGGTGATATGGAGTGGAGATAGATTTGCTTTGATAACATGATATATTTGAGCATCGGTCTCAAAATCAATTATCTATGAGAGGAGGGGCTTAAAATATTATAAGGGGAGAGACAAGACTATGATTAAGGCGTGTGGGACTAAACATCAACATAGGTGTCATGTGTGCAACATAAATTCATTTTCACTTTTTCAGAATGTGTGTCACATGGAATAAAAAATTGATCATACATTGGTACACCCATGATGTCAAAGTTAGTTGTGAATATTAGGAATATTAGAACGGAAACGATTTGAATAAACCTACTAAAAAGAGATGGACTCTGGAACAAGTGCTCTCAAAGATTAGGGTGGTGAAAATAAAGGTAGCCAATCAAATGAATACTTTTGATCGTTGGGTACATGAGTTTAATGTTTTTTTTTTTTTTTTTAATGAATATCACTGAGGGTATAGGGTCCTCACCCTTGCCATATAAGGAAAAAAATATATACACGATACCTCCTCGACTGAGAAAAACCGAAATTGAGCAAGAAGCTCATACGCAACGATTGG
This sequence comes from Chloranthus sessilifolius, assembly GCA_021018995.1. NCBI lineage: Eukaryota > Viridiplantae > Streptophyta > Magnoliopsida > Chloranthales > Chloranthaceae > Chloranthus > Chloranthus sessilifolius. The sequence goes on along the minus strand of CM037584.1, from coordinate 48,338,638 downwards.
AGCAGAGGGAAAGGACTCTAAAAACTAATTACATAGAAGAGAGGTTGGTCCAAGTAAAGAGGATGCAGCTGACCTAAATTTTTGACCCACTGTAAAGTTTTGATCTTAATTTTATCAAGATCTTTGAGGATTGATGCAAGCACTTATCCTCAAAGATCTTATTGTTGCTTTTTTTTCCCAAATTAGCCACAAAAGTAGCTATCAAGGCCAAGGACCAAACTCATTACCCTCTGGGAGAAAGGCCATCAGCAAACCACGCTCTGCTTGAATGGTTTGGTAAGGATCAAGAGATGCCAAACCATTGAAGCAGAGAGTTCCAAATATTGAGGGAGTAGGGGCAATGAATGAGCAGGTGGGCATTATTCTCAAGATCTCTATTTGGAATGGCCAAGCCCCTTCTGTGTAGGTTTCCCCCTTAAGCACCTTGTTAGTAATTGCAAGCCAAACGAAAATAATAGTCCTAAGAGGAGCCTTGGTCTTCCATATCCATAACTAGGGAAATTCCAGAGTGACAGTCGAAGCGAGAAGCTGATGTAGAGAGCTGACGGAGAAAGTCCCCTCATTCGAAGGTTCCAAGAAGGATGATCAATCAAATGCCGATCAGGATAAGGCGTGGAATCTAGCATACAACACAGCTCAGCCAATTCACAAATTTCATGATTGTATAATCTACACGAAATCGGAACCGTCCAAGATGGTGGATCATGTTGACTAAGCATAATCCCATCCTTAATAGAGATGTTTTTGGAGGATGCGGCTACAAATAGGGAATTGAATTTAAGTTGCAGACGTTCTTTGGCAATCCACACATCCTTCCAAAGAGTGCTAGCACCATTCCCCAAAGAGATTTTGGCACCTAATTAACCTGAAGACATGTCTTCTATCTCCAATAGCTTTCTATATTATCGAGCCCGACCTACCGGATCTCGCCATAATATCCCAAGAGCTGTTACCCGATCCATCTTAGCCGTTAGAAGACGACGCCACATGTTCTCTACTTCTGAATAGATTCTCCAAAAGCCAGTTAGGTAATAGAGCATTATTAAAATCTTTTAGATATATTATTTCCAGTCCCCCATCTACCACCTTCCTACAGGGAAGATAACAATCAGCCAAATGCAGTTTATTTTTCTCTTCCGTCCCATTCGATGAGTTTAATGTTGGCAGAGAACGTTTATATAGTTAATTACACTTCTGAAATACAGTCTTCCAATAGGACTATTCGCTTGAATTTTTCTTCAATTCTTAGGCGAGCTCGTCAGATACTTGCTTTCAAAAGCAGGAGACCTAAGTTCAAATCTCCTCCCCCTTTGAGGCCACCCTAAGGATTTATATCTTGTGCCCGGCATGTGCTGAATTTAGGGTGCGCATATACCCCTGGGATTAGGTGGGTGCTCTAAGAGGCCTGGATACCTAGGTTATCAAAAAAATTGACACCCCACTAAATGATTGTCAAATCCGAACCTGCTCACTATGATCCATGGCAATATATATATATATATATATATATATATATATATATATATATATATATATATATATATATATATTGTTGCAGATGATTTACATTTATTGATCTAACAGTGATTCATGATTAAAAAAAAGTGAAATATTGCATAAACACACCGTTCAATGTCACATAAGTTTTTTTGCAACACCAGAAAAGGGTGAAATCTAAGTGATAGGTGCTAGGTGAACATGGGGTGGCAGAGTGGCACATGGCACCTAAAATTACATTTTGGTCCAGCGTTAGTGTTGGGATGTTGTACTAAAGTTTTACATCCCTATATTCTTAATAAAACAATGGTTTAGAGATCTATCAAATTCCCAACTGACGCCATGGATTTAAATATTGGCCATATACTATACATAGAGGCAGATATGTATCAGTTGTGCCCAAACAAAGCATTACGTTAGCTAATGTCATGTAGTGTCAATTAAGACAGTGTCTAGTGGGACTAGCTAGGAGAGAGCGAGAGGGGGAGAGAGAGAGATGAATTTCCATTACTTAAACCTATGAATAAAAAAGACACAAGTGGATAAAAAGAAGATGCACATGTTTTACTTAGGTTACAACTTTGGGTCTAGTCTCCTTTTTCATCCATCACTTTAGATTAGATAACTGTCATATCAGTTCTCTTTAATGGTCGCTATGCAACATTTCTTGAGTCTCATCTAAGTAGCCTTTACCCTTCTTTTCAGCAACGAATCAGCTTTGCACATACACCTAAGCCATTGAAGCAAGAAGAGTTGGTCACTTAGTTACCTTTTCTGGAGTCGTAATAAAAAAAAGGAGTGCATTGCATGGGAAAAGAGATCAGCTTTCATATGAGACTCCATGTGGGGAAACCTAACCCATTATAAGTTGATTGATAGATAAAGTGTGACTTTTGAAAGGGGACCTAGTAGGGTACTAATCATATTCCTTTGATGAAAGATGCTTTGATGCTTGGGACTTCTTTTACATATTTAGGCCATGTGCGGGATTGGCCCACCTATTATCACTTGTAAACATAGTTATCAAGTTCGAATTCCAAAAAAATTAGGCAAGGCGAGGCTTAAAAAAGTGATAAATTTAGCAAATATGAGAAAACATTTTGAGAAAAACTAATGAAAATATTTATTAACATGAAGAAAGAAGTATTATTTTTTTTTATAAAATAAGGAAAATTTCATAAAAATACATTTTAAATGCAAAAAAAAATAATTTTTCCAATATATATATATATATATATATATATATATATATATATATATATATATGAAAACACGTGCTTCCAATATTTTATGAAAAAAAGTGTTTAAAACAAGGTTTTCTTTTTTCAAAGCTCAAGGGGTTTAGCATGATGGCCAAATACCCACCTCAGGAAGCGGGAGACCTGAGTTCAAATCCCCCTTAGGCTTTGTCAGGGATTTATATCCCATGTTAGTTGATCAGGCACTTGCTAACTTGGGGTGCACACATACCCCTGGGCTTAGACTGGACACCCAAAAGGGTATATTTTGATGTTTATAACCATCCGACCGTTTGCGGACCTTTACATGTAAATTGAAGTACGAATGATCCTCTGAAAAAAGTCAAATGATCAATTGGGTTAGAATTATTTGGTCAGTGTGATTTTGGGGATATGGCGGGTCCAATCGATTGATCGATTGGACCCGCCACAGGGGAATGCCAAAGATGTTGAGAACCACCAGATCGATCGGACCCGCCACAGGGGTATGCCAGAGAATTTGAGAGCCACCAGTAGTGCATGGTAGATAAAGGGTTGCTTTCGCATCATAAATAGAATAGCGGATTTATATGGAAATATGAAAACAAATAGGAATAGGAAGAAGACTTGGTTTTTGGTCCCATCTGGAGAGGTGTGGCCATATAGTTTGTTTCGATTGGACTCTCCAAACGATCGTTTTGCTTTGCTTAACTTTGTGTACCTTTATTTGAAATTTTGAACAAACAGTTTCAAAAGTGTAACTAAACACAGAATGCTAGTTATAAAGGCTGTATTAAATGGAGGATGTTTTAAGGTAGCTCTATTCACGCCCACCCAATTACAGAAAGCGCCTACGCTGAAAACCAGTTCACTGCGTTGAACCAGATGATGGGGATCAGTTTTCATCTCAATCTTCCACGTGATTGATCTGGAGATCATGGGTGTATGTCAAACGTTCAGGTTTTGATTCCACGTGGCACAAGCCCAAAAACATGACTCGAAAATCATGTGGCACGCAGCACGCTCAAACGTGATTTTAGGCTCACTCTTTGGGATCTATGCCACGTGGAATAAAAAACTGTTCGTTTGATGGTAAGCCCATAGTTCAAGATCAATTGTGTGGAAGATTGGGATGAAAACATATCTCCATGGTTTGGTTCCATGCAGTCAACAAGTTTTAGGCATACGTGCCCTAAGTTATTGGGTAGGTGTGAAAATGGACCTAACCAATGTTCAATCGAGGGTAGGCATTACTTGCACACAAGAAATTGGCCATCACACAGTGCAAAATAGAGACTTGATATTTTGAGCATCTGTGCCATGTGAAACACCATCTAAGCCGTCTGATGTTGAAGGTCATGATCTAAAGATCTTTGCTGCAAAAGATTGGCACAAAAAGTGACCTTTATCATATAATTCAATGCAGTCAAAGGCCACTATCGGATTCAACGGTTGATTGCATTAATCATATGATAGAGATCTTGTTTTGTCCCAATCTTTTACACCAAAGGTCTTTAGGTTATGGCTTTCAAATCAGACAGCTTAGATGGTATTTTGACATGACAGATTCCCAAAATGTCAAATCTTTCATTAAAACTATGAGCAAGGGCCAATTCCTAGTGTGCAAGCAATGGAAAGCCCCCAGTTCAATTAAACAACCATTTTTAGAGGTAATCTTAGGTGTTCAACCAAAACAAACAAGGGAAATCAAAAGCGAAATCAACACAAATATTCAATATTGAACAGAAACTGATGCACTCTAAAGGCATTTAATGGAGAGTAGAGCTACACAATTAATACATGGACAATATCAAAACATAGAACACAACTTGATGAATGTTGATTCTGTCTTTTCAAACTTATTTCTGTGTACTTAGCATCACAAATATGTCTGGAGTGTTCGACTCTCCGGGTCATCAACGGATAAGCCTAACAACAATCACAAGTATGTCCAACGTCACTATGTAGACCATCACAATTTGAATCTTTGGTCTTCAACAGATACGCCGAGCAACAACTACATAACTGTCGGACTCTGATAGCTACATCTTTTCCTGAAACTTATAGGAGCCAAGAATGCCTTGTCGACGCACATGAATGATGTTTGTGGCAGCATTTTAAGGACCCATGAACAGTGCCCATGTTGGCTAATTATTGTCCAAGTTAAAAGACGAATCAGATATGAAAGATACAGAGTCTTCTACAAACATCGTGTAAGTAATTTGCTACCTGCAACGACACGCCTATTTGATTGTTAGCAGTAGCCAAGAGAGAAAGAATTAGATATAAGGAAAAAAATTAAAGGCTAGCTAAAAGTTTGGTAAGAAGCTTCGTAACTTCCTGTTTAAGATATTTGAGGAGAATAATTAATTGGCTCACTAGGCCTCATTTTCATGTGAGATAGATACAGGCTATAGAGTGTAAGTTGGATGGTTGGAAAAAAAAAAAAGTAAAACCAAATTTGCCGAATATAGAATTTTTGTGACTGATTTGAATAGTCTAAGCATCGATCTTAGGGGCGCTATTTTGGGGTTGTTAAACCTCCAGGGGAAAAAAGAAATGATTTATTTACCGAAAGATGAACAGGGTTCCATTTATAAGTACTTAAAATTAATGAAAATGTCCAATCTTGACAAGAAAAAAACAGAAAAATCACCCACCAAAGGTGTCAGTGCAATTGAAAATGCAGCTGAGCTGAATTTGAGAGTCTAAGACAAGTCTGTTTCTGAGCTTAAATGGTGTCTGATGCTCTGGCTTTACTTCAAGGAGAAAAAGGTGATGTACCCATATGAAGTGAGGAGAACCAATCCCTTTACCTTAAAAAAAAATAAGGGACCTGAAAATTAACCAAGAACAAACTGCTTAAAATTAGGTAAATAAACATCTGACCTTAGAAAAATATGCAAACTATTGCTGCCTATAAATCTGATTTAATACCTAACCAAAATAATAAAAATTTGATCTTTTAATCATGTTTTTTAAATTTCAATGTTGTTTATCATTTACATCTTAATATCTTATATTCTAATGAAAAATTTCCAAATATATCTCGTCTCCAAATTTTGTTATCCGCATAGCTTTTTTCTCATAAAGTGCCTTCTTTTGTTTTGGTAAAATTGCTTCAGCACTTGAAAAATGATAAAAAAACATATTAGTGCATCAGAGTCATACTCCCTTTAGCCATAGAATCTTAAGAAAATTGGACTTCCTCAAAGTATAAGTTGAACAAATAAATTGGTCAGCCAAGAGATCCATAAATTTTTCCAAATTACAAGGTTGAATAATTTATTTTTCAACACTGAAACTCGAGAAAATCAATGTTCATGGTATCTTGCAACTAAGAGGCATGTCATCTTTTATAAACCTTAGTACAACTCCAAGGAGGCTCTCTTCTTAAAAATAAGATCTTCCAATCTCATCCTTGGATGGTAATTTCTTTAATATGTTTTAGGTATAGAGGTGATTTTGGAAATAATTTATGAAAATGAAAACTACAACCTAGAAGGATGACCCAATATAAAGAACATAGAAATGTGTTTATGTGGTGATTTATGATAATTTAGTCCTAACTTGGTATTTCTATATTGAGAAATGTGTGGATGTTTCTGTTAGGAATACAAGTAATATGTGCAGTGTGCAAGGATCAAAATATCGAGTAAAATTTCGGTTTCGGGCATGACTGAAACCGAAAATTTGGACCGAAATTTCGGCCGAAAACCGAAAATTTGGCTGAAATTTCGACCGAAAATTTGAGTCCCATACAAAATATGACCGAAATTTCAGTCATTTCGGCTGAAATTTTGATCCTTGGCAGTGTGTGTGTATAGTAAATTTGGGTGTATATCTAATAATTCACTCACTTAATATAAAAGCTAGTGAGAGAATCCAACTCAATAAGCCTTCTCTCATTCTCTCTCTCTCTTTTCCTAACCCTAGCATTTAGAGACCTAACCTTTCAGATCCTAAATTCATCTTGGTATCAAAGCCAAGCCAAACCAAACCCGTGCCCTCAAATCCTTGCAGCTGACGTCACAATAAGGTCAGGCTGACTTCAGTCAAGTCAGCCTAGATCGTCTTTAGCAGCAGCCTGATTCATCTTCTCTAATGGGTATCTCTCTTCTTTAATTATTAGTTTATTAGTTTCTGCTGCTGCTGGTATTTTGTGTGATGGGTTTTCTAAAAAGTTTGAAGCCTCTAGATAAGTTTTGTCCAAGTTGCGTCTAGCCTCGTTTTTTTTAGATTTGGATATTGTTTTTTTCAAGACATGTGATTAGATGTGGGTCTTCAGATTTTTGCATTGTGCCTGCACAGTGGGTGTTTGATAAAAAGACTTATGAGAGGTATTGGATATCTTTGATGGGTTACCACTATGAGACTGCGTCGTAGGTGTTTGAAAAAAATGTTTGTTTGGGCTGCCTTGGGTTATTAGTTGTTGGTGCTTCACCTACCTCATGATACGTATTCTGATTTCTGTAACTTCAGTTTTGGGCCTGTTTTGTGGCAATTTTGACACTGTTTAGTGGCTGATTTTTTGTGCTATTTGATCTTTCCAGTCTCATATATTTTATGCCTGATTTTTGGGCCCTCTTTTTTGTGATATTTGTACTGTAAAAGCGCATGAAAACTGTTTGTAAAAATGTCTAGTTGGTGGTGACCTATGAGGATGGTGCTGCTAAGATATTTTGGACATATGATGGTTGCACAAAAGGTATTGAGGAAATGTTTGTTTGGTGTATTTCTGCTATGAAAGTTCTTTTGTGATACTTTCTTTTGGTTCATTCTTCTTTTTGACGCTTTGTTTATTGGCCAAAATGACCAAGAGTCAAAAAAATATGAGTAGTGAGAATTTACCCACTACCATAACTACTTTGAAGCTGAATTCCAACAATTACTTAGAATGGAAAAGAGCAATTATGCTCTATGTTCAAGGCCGTATGAAAATGGGATTGTTGACTGAATCTACCCTAAGACCTAAGACTAATGTAGTTGATGCCGAGAAATGGGATCCAGATAATGCGATTATTCTTGGCTGGCTTTTTAATTTAATGGATCCGTCTATATATCGGACCTTCATGTTTTATGACTCCGCTGCTAAGCTTTGGGACAAGCTGGTAGATACTTTTGCTCCATCTGATCATGACACAAGAATTTATCAACTCAAGCAGATGATTGTTGAGTGCAAACAGAAGGATTCTTCTATGGAGGAGTACTACAGCACATTATAGAGTATGTGGGAGGAGCTCAGTCACTATGAACCTCTCTCAGAGTTTGGGGAAGACGTTGCTGCCAAGTTGGCTAAGCGCTATGAGCGAGATTAGATTTACAAATTTTTGAGCGGCCTTCATTCTGATTATGAGCAGACCCATACACAGATTCTCACTACCAGGCCGCTTCCCACTCTTAGCACTGTTTATGGAATACTTTTTACTGAGGAGCAATGTCGCCATGTGATGTCTTCCAGTGATCCAGTGACTTCTTCTCCTCAGGAGCGTGCTACATTTGCATATGATATTCGCCCTCCTATTGTTAGGCGAAGGGGGAGCGATTGAGGAGGTAGACAAGGTCGTTCATCCCTCACATGTTCTCATTATGGTTTTTTGGGACAAGATCGTGATCATTGTTATCGTCTCCACGGTTATCCAGCGGGTTATCAGCCTAAATTTTCTACATCTGCCCATACTACTGCTACTGATTCTCCCGGAACTTCTATCGGTGACTTGAGCTCTCTTCGATCCCAAGTAGCGGAATTATTTCGATCATATGAGCTTCGTGCCCAAGTAGGGAGAATAGAGAGAATAACCCTGAGACTCACCCGTCATATGATCAGTGTCCCCTGAGTCAATATTCGCCCTCCTATTGTTAGGGGAAGGGGGAGCGATAGAGGAGGTAGACGAGGTCGTGGTGGCCGAGGTCGTTCGTCCCTCACATGTTCTCATTGTGGTTTTTTGGGACAAGATCGTGATCATTGTTATCGTCTCCACGGTTATCCAGCGGGTTATCAGCTTAAATTTTCTACACCTGCCCATACTATTGCTACTGATTCTCTCGGGACTTCTATTGGTAATTTGAGCTCCCTTCGATCTCAAGTAGCGGAGTTATTTCGATCATATGAGCTTCGTGCCTCACAGCCTCCTTCTACAGATCGTCCAGGGACTTTTGTATCTGCTTCTGAGGCACCAGGCACATCTGATTCATCTGCTTTTGCTGTGACCACTACTACTGCTCCTAGTTGGGTTATTGACTCAGGGGCCACTGATCATATGACGGGTGAGTCTCAGGGTTATTCTCTCTATTCTCCCTCTTCTTTTCCTGCTCAGGTTCGCATTGTTGATGGTTCATTCACTCCCATTCTAGGGGTTGGAACTATTCCTATATCTTCTTCTTTGTCACTATCTCATGTTTTGCATGTTTCTCAATTTTCTACCATTCTTCTATCTGTTAATAGCATTGCTAAGAAACTAAACTGTTGTGTGATTTTTTATCCTACTTACTATGTGTTTCAGGAGCTTACTATGAAGAGGATTGTTGGTAGAGTTGAGCACAGTGGACTGTACTACCTGTTGGCCGACTTTAGCACACCTACCATTGTTTTTGCTGATGGACCTGCTACTACTTCCCCTTTTATTTTCCCTTTTACTGTTTGCGTTAGCGTTGATACTTTATCTTTGTGGCATGCTAAACTTGGTCATGTTAGATTTCAAACCTTATGTTCATTTATTTCAAGTTTTAAATCTCTTTGTAGTTCAATTAACTTTCAATGTGATGTTTATCAACTCTCAAAACATGTAAGACATTCTTATCCATCGAATATGAATAAATCTAATGCTCCATTTCATATTGTGCACTCTGATGTGTGGGGTCCATCCCCAGTTATTTCTGTTGATGGCTTTCGGTATTAGGTTACTTTCATTGATGACTGCACTAGGTGTACATGGCTCTATTTGTTGAAAAATAAAAGTGAAGTCCCTTCTAAGTTTCAAGAATTTCATGCCCTTGTTAAAACTCAATATGGTTCTACTGTGAAAATTTTAAGGTCTGATAATGGGGGGGAGTATACGTATCAATCATTTACTAATTATCTGATAATACATGGTATTATTCATTAGTTCAATTTATGGCTTGCAGCAGTCACCCAGGGCATGGTTTCATTGGTTTGGTAGTGTTGTTGTCGATTTGGGGTTCCAGAGATGTCACTCTGATCACATTGTTTTCATTCACTCTAGTTCCTCTGGTTGTGTGATTCTTTTAGTTTATGTAGACAATATTATTCTTACTGATGATGATCATGTCTTTATCAGTTGGATTAAAAGTGAATTGGGTAGAATATTTGAAGTTAAAGACTTGGGGAACCTCAAATATTTCCTTGGATTGGAAATTGCTAGATCTCATAAAGGGATATTTGTCTTTCAAAAAAAGTATGTCATAGATTTATTGTGTGACACTGGTATGCTTGGTTGTAAACTAGCTACCTCACCCATGGAACATAAGCTTTCAATTCATGATAAGGATGGTGATTTACTTCCCGATCCACATGAGTACCGGAGATTGGTGGGCAGATTAATTTATCTTACTCTCACTAGACCTGATATCACGTTTGTTGTTAGTCCTGTGAGTCAGTTTATGCATGCTCCTCGTACTATCCACCTTGCTGCCGTCCATTGCATTCTTAGGTATATCAAGTCTAACCCGGGGTTTGGATTGGTATATCTTGCTTGTGGTCCTATGAGCATTTCAGCCTACACTGATGCCAATTGGGTTGGATCCATCACTGATTGTCGATCTACTTCTAGTTATTGTGTTTTTCTGGGGAGCAACCTGGTTGCCTAAAAGAGTAAGAAGCAAACAGTGGTGTCCAAATCCAATGCAGAAGCCGAGTACAGGGCTATAGCACATGGCACTTGCGAAGTTTTGTGGTTGCGCTCTCTACTATCTGAGCTCGGTTATCCTATTTTAGAATTTGTTCCTCTTCACTGTGACAATGAGGCAGCTGAAAAGATAGCTTCTGATTCTGTCCTTCATGAGAGGACAAAACACATTGAGATTGACATTCATTTTGTTCGAGAGAAAGTATGGAACAAGACACTTACTTTGATTGATGTTACATCCTCTCAGCAGCTTGCAGATATTTTTTGACTAAGGCCGTTAGGCCTAGTACTCTTAGTGATGTTGTTGTCAAGCTGGGCATGGTTAATATGCATGCTCCAGCTTGAGGGGGAGTGTTAAGAATACAAGTAATATGTGCAGTGTGTATGTATAGTAAATTTGGGTGTGTATGTAATAATTCACTCACTTAATATAAAAGCTAGTGAGAGAATCCAACTCACTAAGCCTTCTCTCATTCTCTCTCTCTCTCTCTCTTTTCCTAACCCTAACATTTAGAGACCTAACCTTTCAGATCCTAAATTCATCTGTTTCCCCCAGATCATGGTCAAATATGATTCTTTTACACTTACGCTCGGGATTTAGGAGCAAGCACATTTGCTTGTCCTTGTCTAGAGAAGTTGGGGTTGTTTTTAGCTGTAAAAACAGGAGCATTGTTGTTTGAAATAGACTCGAAAGGACATTGATTTAGATCTATTTAAATAAGGATTAACATGGCTTAAGAAATGTAAAACACACTAAGAAACCAATATCTTTACACATACAAGGCGAATTAAACCAAACAAAAAGATGTCATTAATGATTAACTGAAAGGAAAAGAGAATTGACAAAAAGGAATTAATGAGGTGTCACTGGCATCGTAAAGTTACGAAGGCTATTAAGCCCTTTTGGCCACATGAAATACATGAATCCTTTAACCCCTTTTAGCCATAATAATAATCCTTTGCGAGTCAGCCGACAGCCATTAATAGGATTCAATGGGGGAAAAGGCCTTTTATAACCTTTGAGACCTTATGATGCCATGAGAAGAATGAATGTAAAGAATAATAATAATAATTACTATTATTAATTTATTACTATTATTATTATTATAACAATAAAATAATAATTAGATTTTTTAAGAGTCATGCTCCCCAATGAAACAGAGTAAACTCCTTTAAGCCACATAATCTTCATAGTTTTATACTTCCATGGAATTCAAGGCCGCTGAACAAATAAATTATTCAGTAATGAAATCTGTGGAAATCCTTTTCAGAGAATCCTAAGGTAACTAAGCTTGTAAATCCGTTTCTGAAACCGCGTAGGAGTCCAAAAATGTGTAGAGTTAATAAAAAAAGAATAAAGTCAAATCAAGATTAGAACTTGTGGTACCTGGATGCAAAACTTTTTGTTTGTTTTGAACTCAGAAAATCAACTTGGAATCAGGCTATAAGCTACCAATAGCTAACATTCGCTTCTCTCTCTTTTGGCACCATTCCTGTAAGGGACAATCTTCTATACGTAAATGGTGAAGAGTGGTGGGAAGGCCATTCTTTGGCAAACAAGTGAGTTGAGGGCACTTCTCGATCTCCAAACTTCGGAGGGAACCAAGGCTTTGCATTCCCTTGGGCAGGGCCACGAGATTATCACACGAGGAGATCCGAAAATGCATAAGCGTGGCAGGAAGCCCCTCATCTGGCAAATGTGTAAGTTGAGAACAACCCCAAATAACCAGACGCTCAAGAGCAGCAAGACATTGCAACCCTTCCTTCGATAGCGACACGAGCTCATCACAAAGTATAATCTCAAGTTCTTAAGTTTGGTTAGGGTGTGCAACAACTTTTCTGGTAGCCATGTTAGTTTTGAAAAGTTGGAAATAGTCAAGGAGGAAAGAGAGGTAAGGTAACACAATGACTTCAATATCATCTCCTTGCATCCATCTAACTCTAAATTACAAAGAGATGGGATTTGTGGGAGGGCAGTGAGCTTTGGGCACTCAACTATTGTAAGTTCGTGAAGGCAGGGGAATTCACCTTCTTTTACTACAGACCATTCTTCCAAATTTGGCATTTCGCTGAACATTAGAGTCTCCAATAATGGAAACCCCTTAACTACACCACTGCCGCAAAATTCCTGACCGACACTTTTCACTCCTTCCATTCCGTATAGGTAGAGAGATTTGAGAAAGGGTAGCTGCCCAAGAGGCGGGAGGAGAGTGCATAATTTGCAGTAGGAAAGTCTCACCACTACCAGATTTGGGAACAAAGGATCCCCTAGCCAAGTTGGAAACCGTATGCCACTGTAATATTTTATCCTGAGCTCTTTGAGGTTTGAGTGAGGTTTAAGGCTTTCAAGTACCTCCTCTTCAAATCCGTCCGATGAATTAACATGACCATCACTCCATTGTAAGTTCAGCCTGTAAAGATACTTTTTATTCGTTAAGTATGCCTGTTTTGGCACATCCATGCTAACCACATTTTCAAGCTTTAAAATAAGAAGGGTTCCACAGAGGTTCACCAAATTATTCAACTGTTCTAGTCCACATCCGCTTTCTCTGCCTATAATATATATTGACAGTGTTCGGAGATGAACTAATTTTCAGATCTCCCTAGGTGTGGAAATCAACTGGGAACATCAATTGATATCAAGATGTCGCAGGTTAATTAGGTTCCTCATGTCGTTGGGTAACTCCAGAAGCTTTGAGCAAGCTATTAATTTCAATGTTTGTAGATTGTAAAGATTGCTCATTGAGTCTGGCAATCTTTTAATGCAAGTGCCGGAGAGATCAAGGTCACGCAGATGTTTCAAGTCACCAACTGAATGTGGCGACCCAGTAATTTGGGGATTACTCAAATCCAAGACGCGTATGAAACGTAGTTTCAAAAACAGTTCATGAGGGACTTTCTCAATGTGGTTCTCATTTTCACTTAACAATAGCAATGTGCGTAAGTTCTTAGATTTGTAGAAGCCCTCAAAAATCGTCGGGTCAATATTGTCAAGAAGCAATGCTGAGTGTCGAGACTTTTCAGAAATACTGCATGATTTTTCATCTTCCATCCTAAAACATATAAGCCTGCAATAGATTCTGCTAGATTATGAACTAGGTCATGCATTTTGTATATCGATTGGTTATCCCAATCACTGCGAATATTGAAAGAATGAACCCCACACCAAATCATCGAAAAATTCATTCCCAATATCTTCCATTTGTTTTCTTCCTTTAGACCGGAGAAAACCTTCCGCCATCCATAGCATAACCAAGTTATCCTTCTTGAATTCATAATCTTTAGGGAAAACAGAGCAATAAACAAAGCATTGTTTCAGATGCGAAGGCAGATGATGATAGCTCAGTCTTAGAGCAGGCAAAATTTCTTCTCTCACCTGGTAGATCCCATTATTCACTTTTCAAGATAATATCCCACTCATTTTCGTCAGTTTTAGAGCCTAAGAGACCTCCGAGAGTCTTTTCTGCCAAAGGCAACCCTCAGCACCTCTTCACTACTTCCTTAACAACTGCCACCAAGTTTGATTGCACCTCAAGGTTTCCATGTACAAGCGCCCGTTGTCTAAACAATGACCAATCAATCATCATCTGATAAACACTTCAAACGGTATGCGGGAATCATGCTCATGATTGATGAAACTATTTCACTCCGAGTAGTTACTAGAATCTTACTTCTGTTCGCCCCAAATCGTAAGGGAACTTGTAAGCCGGCCCAATACCCACGATTCTCGTTCCATACGTCATCTAAAACAAGCAAAAACCTCCGCCCATTTAGAGTCTCTGGGAGGGCTACACTGCATGCGATACATATCTAAGAGATCATACTTACTTCGTGTGGCGGATTCTATAATGGCTTTTGTAAGCCTATTTACATTAAAATCTTCAGATACACAAACCCATATTCGTAGATGGAAATGTTTCTCTACCCTCACATCATTATAGACAAGTTGAGCTAATGTGGTCTTTCCAAGACCCCCATTCCAACTATGGGAATAACAAAAGCACCATCCCTTCCACTAGATTCATCATTTAACACCAACAATCTTATAATATTTTCTTTGTCATCCTCCCTACCAACAACATAGGATTTGTCAATTAGGGAGCACGACTGCGGCTGCGGCCGATCTTCAACCCGCCTCCCTCCAACTCCTTCTCTCAAATGGAGCTCATTCTGCTGAGTCAAAATCTCATCTAATCTTTCTCTGATCTCGTTTACCCTATGAGCTAAGTGGGTTCGCAAAAAAACTTTGTTTGCACATAAACAAGAGGAAAAGAAGCTACGAACCTTATTCTTCTCAGTTTTGGGATTCTTCTCAGTATTGGATATTTGAAGTTGGGTTGAGAATTCGTCCAAAACATCATCGGCCTCGTAAGCCACATCTTTGAGCTCTCTCAGCCAAATTCTCACTGCCTCGTCGCGTATTTGGCGCTCCTCTGCATCGTAGAGCACAGCCTGATTTCTTGAAAGTGTTCTTGAGAGCCTCTTCAGCTCCTTGTCTACGCCCGAAAGCAAACCAAACTCCCTCAAGATAGGCGAAGCCAAGTTATTGAACACCACTCCAACAATCGCAGATATAACTACTTCGGCCATGGCGAATGGCGATCTTATGATTTCTGATTTCTGATTTCTGATTTCTGATTTCTGCGTTTTCTTCATCTCTCACGACGCAACTTTGGATAGTCGTTATGGTATTAGGTGCCCGACCCGAGCGCTAACGGCCGTGCTCGGATCAATCTCTTTTTGTTCACATTGTCAAGACTTGCGAACCGCACTGTTATTCATCTGCACAAAAATCTGTGAAACTTCACTTTTCGACCCTGAACTGATTTAGCGCTCAAAATTTTCAACGCATCCACCGACCTTGTCTGCTGGCTGGTACTCGGGTGGGGTGACTGATACTGAAAGTCGACGGATATAAGGTAGCTGGCTAGCCTTGACATTGTATCATCGTGTGTGGTTCAAACGACGCCTTTGACTCTTTTGTGATTTCCCAAAGAAAAGATCTGATATTGGTGACCGACCCGTATATCGTCGCACATGCTATGCATCTTGCCGACCATAAGAAGAGCACAGTGCCTATACGGTTGACCACCTGATATTAACTCAAAAGTAAAAGAGTTGCTATTGTTGGCTTGGGTTGGGTCGGGTCAGTTCAGGCAGAAATCCTAGTTTACCCAATTATTTCGGCCCTCTATCGAACTTGACCTTCACGTGCACCCAACAGGCCCGATGAGGAAACTTATATGCCTAATCTAACCAAAACTTAGGTCACCTAGTCAAGTCATGGGCCGACCAAACTCAAACAATTAGTGACTACGTTATTTGTCTCCAATGGATGGGTAGGCTCGAGGACAAAATCCAACTCCCCGGCCCAATGACTGGACTAAACTTATGTAGCCAGCCCAGTTTAAAATTTTGGTATGGGACTCGAGTCATGAGTTGAGCCAACTCGTTGATAACATTAAAGGCTGGTTCGAGAGATGGGGAAAAGCTCATATTCTAAGCTTTTTACTTAAAAGATGCAATATCTGAGCAGGATCTAGCTTTTCCTACGTTCAAGAGTTTCAGCGGGTCCCACCAATTACAAGACGTTTTATGTGCACCTTTTAGGCCTTGTTTGGGCGTTTCCACTTTACTCGTAAAAGCTCTACTTCTTAACAAGTTAATTTTTTGCCGATTCTTGGCTTTTCTCAAAGTGTGTTCTTTTAGGCTTCAAAAATGCTCTGATTTTTTACTTTTCTCATAATCGAAAGATTTCTTGTGTTCTTTTAATTTTTCCCGAAAAGTACAAAATCGGTCTAATTTAAGGATATCATATAATCGTAGTGCATCCGATATCGTGCTGTAGATATTCGAAGGTCAATTTTGACCGATTTATGATCCATGAGAGAATAAACAATTCGGTCAGTACAATTATGCAAAATTAATTTCTACAGCTATACTATTCTGTCTCATATCATAATAACACCATCAAGACGCTTGTACAAGGGAAGTGCTCTTCATTAGCTCACACCATTCAAAAGCGGCTTAATTAAAAAGCCAATTATAAAAGTAAAAATATAAATATAACACAGTAAAAGTGACATATAATTCTAAAGATGACTACGAGGTTGCGTCATTATTACCTTTAAGATGGCATAATTTGCACCCATTTTCCTGTGAAAAACACACACGTCTCCACTATAAAAAACCTTTGACTTCCTTGAATCAAATGATGGAGATGGTTTTTCATCCGAATCTTCCACACAATAGATCTTGCAATCATGGTGCAACCATGGTATCAAATATCGGATGATACCAATATGTATCAGCGATACGTATTAGTTTTTCGGCAAACCGATACGCATCGGCAACAATACGTCTCAGGTATCAACTCAAGTATCGGTATCAGTATCGGCCAATACGGGCCCAATACAACTCGGTATTGGCCGATACGTATCGGTCCTCTATGGACCGATACTGAGCTTGACACCTTCGGTGCAATTATAATACGGTCAGATCTTGATTCCACGTGGCAGACATTCCAAAAAGTGACACTTGATAACCCTTTTCTCATGGTACGCATATGATCACGATCACTTTTGGAGATGTGTACCACATGGAATCAACATGCGACCGTCTGATAGGTGTGTCAAGATCTCAAGATCTATTGTGTGGGAGATTAGGACGAAAATGATAGAAATCCCAAAATCTAGGATCGAATCACACGATCAAATATACATCTTTATAAGAACATGCGTACCTTGTATTTATTTTCATATCGATACGCCAGTGATCTCCGCAATGAAAACGATGATCTCCACCAGAGAATCTGAGTTCACGTTACATCTCTTCTCCTCTAAGTTTAGCCTCTAAATGGGAATGTGCAGGGTTAGAAGAAGAGGGGACCGTAGTCTCCTTATATAGTCACTTCTCTTTCCTAACTCATCAAGGAAAGAGAGTGGAGACATATCACTAATATTAGGAAACTACTTATTTCTTATCACCTCGAGATACGTATGGTCAATAATCTAACCCAATTTTTAATAGAAACCTAATGATGGGTTAAGGTGTTGACCATAAAAATCTAACAATCTCCCACTTTGTCTACACTTTAACTCATCTAAACATAATTTTGAAAACGATTCTCTGGGCTGACAAACTTTGAAAAGCGGATGGTCATCCATTTTATATTGTGAAAAATCATTGACCCCCCTACCTCAATGTTTCGTAACAATCACCCAAATTCAATACCATTACTAGTAAATGATTATGGCGCACAGAGTATTCCATCTTACGAATCAACACTAGGTAATCCATGATTACAAAACTAGCATCATTAATGAACTTAAGTCTTTACTTAGTGACACCAGACAACTTACATATCTGTACAGTTCATATATTTGTCCATATGTCATACCATCAAAGATATGTCATTCCTGATACATTATTGGCTCCTCGTTTATGACTTTTAGTCACCAAACTATCAGAATAAAGGTTTATCGATGTGGTGCCTAATCACATCTAGCCCAAGTAAAATTCAGGCATAACGAGGTATAACTTCACCACCTTGTCATATGATAAAATCCTCATGCGGATGGATAGAATATAATCTCATATACTCTCAATAGCACATGCACAAAAATAAAATATATGATGCATCAACAATAAAATAAACTAACCAATATCAAATAAATAACTCCCACTAAAATTATACAGTAAAAAACTAATTCGATATGAGCATCACAGTTCTAAGACACGTAATAAGTGTTTATAGCTACAAGCTCTCACTGATTTAACCATTCCTTAAAATCAATAAATTTCTTAAAAGAACAATTTAATTATAACCACATTAACTATCCATAAATTTTAAACGTATTATGTCCATAAAAATTGATATCAACTAAAAATCATTAAATTTCTCTGAAAATTTAATTACAATAATAAGGTTCGATTATCAATTTTGGTATTCTAACTTTTATCTATATCAACTCTAATGTTTGTTTCTCTAACTGTTGTTTTAGTATAGTTCACCGCAAAATAAAATAATACTACAGAAACATACAAATTATGAGATAAATCACAAAATCATCTCCAAATTGCAAACATTAATATTCTCAAAATATGTTCTTGAGTGTTACATTTTTATCACATCTATAGTTGTTTAATTTGTGTCTCACTTATTAATTCACGAATCATCATCGTCATCATTTAACTTTTTTCATTTATCCTATTATAAAATCACTAGCCACACACTAAGTCAAAAAGTTGAAATCTTTTAGATGCTCAATACTATTAAAAATTCAAAAATGGTAAACACAATTATAACTACACTAATAGTGACCATATACTATTAGATAATAAATCTATAATCATATGTTACGGATTGTCCTTGAGAATTACGGTATGACCATATATGACTAAAAAATTCATTATAAACTATGATCATATGTCACTAACTAATCTCCAAGGATTTAACTCGAACTTAGGGTCAAATTCGAATTAATTTGTATAAGTCATGTGCAAACATTCACTCTAGTGGGACAGCCCGATCGCATTGTCTCAGCATCTCTTTTGGGCAAAAACTTTGACATGCAATTTGCTTCTGAAGATCGTGTTTGAGAAAACACGCATAGACCTAATCACTAATATTGTATGATTGATTCAGACTCTCCATCAGCTTTGGCCAGAAAGATTATCCTTCTTTCCCTTAAACACTTATGACAATTCCATTTACCCTACTTTTATGAAATTCCTAAATCAATTTTGGCCAGAAGTTAGAAACCTTATAGAAGCATGTGTCAACTCGATCTTAATGAGACACAAGTATTAAGATTCAAAAGTCACGCAACCTATATAGGTGATCACCTTTGGGCAGACGTCGACCTATTTCAGTTACGTACCCTCAAACGATCGTTTTATCGGTCTACCTTGATCCATGAGGTACGACCTAAATTTCATACAACCTAATCAAGTTCAATTCAAGGTTTCAAAAAACTTATTTCTAGATATGTGCATCTCATTCAAACTAACCCACTTTCCATTAATAAATCAATGCTACACATTGCAATTGATAAACAGATTAATAAAAAAAAATAGTTCTGAGAGACATGCATTCTGTGAACAAATTATCTATAAATCATCAAACTATAAATATCTAAGCATACACACTACAAATCTAGTCAATATCAACAATAGAACATAAAATCGCACATGATAATAACCTTGAACCAAATATGATAGTTTAAGAATCAAAATAACATACAAACATTGTTCAAATGTAACTTTTCTAGTTCATCATGGAGAGCCCGTAAAGTTGTGCAAAACACCTTACGGCACAAAAACGTACTTAAAACGAGTATGTTATGATCAAAAGAAGTCAAAACTCTTTATAATAGTCTCAAAAGGTTTTAATAACTAGTCCATCATGTGAATCTCGTCGAGTAGATAGAAATCTACTACTCATGGGCCAAAATCAGACATAGGACAAAGAAGTTATAACCAAAGCAAATTTATGTTCAACTCGAGTCAAAATCAGGTCCGATTTTCCTTCAACAATTAAATTCGAATTATCAAAATTTGCAAAAATAGTGTCAATCAAATATTGAGTTTCAAAATTTTGAAGGTCATAAAACTCATAAAAGACAAAGATGAGAGTATAACTGTCAACGTCCCAAATATCACAAAGTCAAACATTAAGAATAACATACTTACCAAAATTAAAGCCTTTAAAAAAAATTGTCTCATAAGTCAAATTTTAATTTTTCAAAATATCCATGTCCAATTACCAAAAATTGGTTTTCAATGACATAGCAGGTCCGGTCCCTATGTCGACCCAGTGGAATGCGGCCAATCATTTGACTCCCCTTACGAGGAAAGTGGGACACAACCCCTAAAGATAGGATAACAAGCCCATTCAGAGAGCTCGGCAAAATAATGGATCTCCCAAATTTTTAAGGTCATAGAATAATAAATCAGTAAATTAAATAATATTTACAACAATCAGACCCGTTAAATCCGTGACTTGATCATATATTGAGTTAACAAATCTCAAAGTAATTAAAATATATATATATATATATATATATATATATATATATATATATATATCCTTTCGCCTAGTGGAAGTATTATATATGGTGTTCAACACAACACCAAAAGTTTCTCCCTATTAAAGAAAAGTTGGGAGCTTCTTAAATTTATTTATTTATTTATTTATTGAATCAAACCAATAATAAGACAAAGTAACTAAAGCAACCCCAATAGAACAAGAATCGAGTATAGTCTTTCAAAAGCACACTCCCTTGGGATGGTATAAAGAAAAGTTGTTGCGTTCTTTAGAGTATCAAATATAGAAAATAGGGAAATTTACACTTTCGGCCCTATATGTTTGCGTATTTACAGAAACGGCCCTATAGTTTCAATCCTTGCATAAATGGCCAGCTCCAAGCCTAGCCGGGTGCACGTCAGATATCTATATATATGCTTCTCTATGCAAACATTGAATCTAGAATTTTTGTACCATCTTTTAACAATTTTTATCTCTCTTGGAAAGCGATTTCGAGATTCCACTAAAGGTCGTATAACATAGAGAATACAACAAGCTAGGTAAGATATCGAGTACAATATCTTTTAAGTTATTGTTTTCCCAATTTCTCGCAACATTGTAGGAAGTCCATAATATTTTAAGATATCGTCCGATAACTTAAGATATCGACCGATATCTTAAGTTATCGGACGATATCTTAAGTTATCGGACGATATTTTAAAATATCGACCGATATCTTAAGTTATCGTCCGATAACTTAAGATATCGACCGATAACTTAAGATATCGGTCGATATCTTAAAAGGTTTTTTTTTTGTTTTTGGATTATGGTTTACGTTAAAAGTCCATCCATCGGCTATATATCTTAGGATATCGAGCGATAACCTATGATTAACAAAAACTCTAAAGTTTTCATTCCTTTAATTTTTTTAATAATATTTTTAAACAATTGTAGTGCTAAGTCAAGTATAACTCTTTATAAACAACTAATTTTAATTTTAATTTTGTAAATATTGTAGGTTGAAATGGATGTTCCCCTTCTTTGCCATTTTGATTTCGTACGCGTAAGAGATAATACTTACAACGGAGGACATCGGAGGATTGTCACTGTCACGGAGAATATATCATTTGCTGAGTTTATAGAGAAAATGTACAAAGTCAGTTGGACACGACCAGAAGAACATTCTATTACATTTACTGTTTCATTATGCATAGGGAATGAGCTTGTATTTGCCGAATTGTCTGACTCTGATGATCTTACAAACTTATTTAGAGCATATCGTATCGGTGATGGTGTTATAAATATTTATATCAAAAAATCATTAGTCACTACTGTAGCAGAAATTTTGCCGTCTTTAGAAACATTTCAACCGTTTAAGGAAACAAACGAAGATGATCATGGTGTTGGAACAGAACATTTGATTGAAAATCAAGGAATACGGTATGAAGAGGAGAACATTGTTGCACCGATAATAGCCGACGATGATAGAAATATAAATATAGGATTCCGCCCTGATCTTCCGAGCAACCCTATTCGAGACATTACATGAGTGAAGGCGATGAAGATCAAGGATATTCTCATCAAATGAATTGATGCATGATACATCTCGGTTCAACTTCGATTCGAAATCGATGGAAAAACGTTTTAGTCGGCCTTAGTCCATATCAATGGCCTTGAACAAATAGCTTGAGCCAACGATAATCGAGCCTTCAGCGAGCGACCTCTCATACATCAAACATTCGCATCGGCTAACATCAATCCAAACAACTGCACATCAACCAAGCGTACATCGACGGGCTCAATCCCAATCACGTAATAACCATCCAGTCGATGACGGTGATAGTGATCCTGAAAATAATGAAGCCCCGCCGTCTCCCACTTCGCGTGTTTATACTAATAGGAGAATTGATCAACCTCTGGTGGACGAAGACTATCGACAATGACTCGGAAGGAGTACATGGATTCGAACGATGAGGCTGTATGAAGGAGCGATTACCATTGGTCGCGTTTAGAAATAAGAAATCATTTCAAAAAGTTCTTAAAGAATTTGCGATGACAAATAATTTTTAGATTAAACCAATAAAAACCAGTCCTCTTCGAGTAACTGCGAGGTGTGTTGAAGTAGGATGTGCTTGGCGAATACATGCATCGAAATTAGTAGGCGTAGACACGTTTGCTGTGAAAACTTTCCACCCGGAACACACGTGCGGAATGCCAGCTTTTGGAAGCGGACATCGCCAATGTACGACATCGTGGATAGCTTCATTCGTTAGAGATAAACTATTAAAGGGTTTTGACGAGACTCCTGCTTCAATAATTTTTTATATTGAAAAAAAATACGGTATAACAAAGAGGTTCGGAAAGCATGGAGAGGAAAAGAAATGGTGTTGAATGACATCCGAGGTAGTTGGAAGGAGCAATTTAAGATGTTACCGTCATATGTTGCCGAATTACAGCGGGTCGATCCAGACATACAGACCGAATTGTGTCTCGAGCCTGATAATGCATTTCAGAGATTCTTCGTGGCATTCGGACCTTGCATTCGAAGCTTTCGTAATACTTTACGAAGAATAATTACTGTAGATGGAACGCATTTGTGTGGACGATATAAGGGAGTGTTGTTAATAGCTACGGAATAGACGAATAGATATTTATTTCCTATAGCGTTGGCGTTGTACCGAAGAAAATGAAGACCATTGGACATGGTTTCTTGATCTATTAGGGAGGCGGTAATCGGTGAATTTGAAGAAACGGTTGTTTTGATATCGCATGACGAAAGGTTTGATGGAAGGAGAAAAGTTTTTCCTAATGCCTTTCACGACTCTTGTATGCGACACGGCTCTAAATCTTTGATAAATATAAGGATACAATCTCTAGACCGCTTTTTGGGTTGTCTTTGCCGTGCATTTTCGAAGCAAAATTTAAAAGAATTATGCTAAAATAGAAGACGACGCCTACTTAGAATGTACAAAATGGATTAAAGAAATTGGTGATCATTTCGGCACGCTTATTTTCAAGGAGGCGTTATGATATGTTGACAACTAATATAGCCGAAAGCATAAATAGTGTGTTGAAAATAGCCAGGAGGAACCGATTGTGAGCATGTTAGAAACTATTCGCACAAAAGTAGCGAATTTTATCTTCGTCGCCGAGGAAGGAAATAAAATGACACATGTGTTAACACCGATGGCGTAAAACACATAAAAGAAATTGAGGATGGGCCCGTCGAAAAACGCGTCATACCATATGGTCGTGATATATTTCAAGTTAAACGTGGTGATTACACTCACGATTGATCTAGAATCGTGAACATGTACATGCAGACGTTGGGCTATTCTTGGATTACCATGTTCACATGCGATTGCCGCATTATCGCGCCGAAACAGAGAAAGAGAGATCCCCCAATTTTGTGAACACTGGTTTACCAGTGACTTATTTAGGGAAACTTACAAAGAACACTTTGTCCCGACCGTTGACAAGCGCCAATGGACTTCGCAAATAAAAGACATTCAAGTTTTGCCTCCCCACAAAATACGTCAAGCCGGCCGTCCGAAGAAAAGGAGAACAAGATCTAAAGGGGAAGTTCGACCACTACAATGTAAAAATTGTAACAAGTACGGTCATAATCGTCGCTCGTGTAAATTTGTTAATATTTGAAATTAACTTATATTACATCAAAGGTTGAGATTGAAAACATATTTAGATTAGATTAGACCTAGTGGCAATCGAGCTTCCAATGATTTCATTATAGAAGAGTATTTTTTTTTTTCTCTTTTTCTTTCCTTCAATATAAACAGATTAAACCTCAATAAAAGAGCGATCAACATCTACAAATTAATTAATATATTTTTTTAGAATTGTGACTAAAATATATTGTTGTGCTTCTTAATAAATCATTCATTCATTCAAACAGGATTTGAAGTTTCCAAATTCGCCCCTAATTTACTAGTGATTGGCATAAAGTCAAACCAAAGATATCAGGCTTCACAATTCAGAAAGGTATATCTTAAATCATCGTCCGATATCTTAAATCATCGGCCGATATCTTAAATCATCGGGCGATGATTTAAATTATCGGCCGATGTTTTAAAATATCATCCGATTTTTTTAAAATATCGGCCGATAGCTTAAATCATCGGCCGATGATTTAAATCATCGCCCGATGATTTAAGATATCGGCCGATGATTTAAGATATCGGACGATGATTTAAGATATCGGCCGATAATTTAAATCATCGGCCGATGATTTAAGCTATCGTCCGATTATTTAAAATATCGTCTATATATTTAAATCATCTACCGATAATTTAAGATATCGGACGATGATTTAAATTATCGGCCGATGATATAAGTCATCGGCCTATTAGAATTGCTTCAAGAGAGGAAGCCTCCATTGATACATCATGCAAGGTGATACAAATAAGATAAATAATTGATAACAACGATAATGAAAATTATACAAGTTAATAAAAATTAATAAAATTAAATAATTTACAATTTCATCAAAAAATATCTTTACAAAACACTAAAATTTTTTACAGATATTAAATCTTCTTCCCAAACGTGCACATTCGATGTCCGATTTCGGCTCTAAATTGTTGCATATGTTTATCGTCGAAATCAATAGGCCGCTGTTGGGAGAAGTATTCTATATACTTCAAAATGTATACACCGCAATCCCAACCGTTCTTTTGGATCGAGAGAACGACGCTGTTGAACGCCGATACCTTCCACTGTTGATCGAAAAGCGATAGTGTAAAGAAGGCGCGGAAGGTGATTCAATAGACATTCTTTATGCGCTTCAAACCTTTTGAGCACTCTCGATCTCATTGGATCAATTAGCTTAATTTCTCGATCAACTAATGAAATTATAGCCAATGCCCAATGGCTATATTTTTGGCTATGCATCGGAAGATAAATCTACACATAAACAGAACCGAAATTTTAAATAATAAATTTTATTTAAAAGCCGTTAACGTTAAATAAAGCGAAGTTTAGTATTCAAAACGCATCGTTCCACAAATGATCGCGTGAATTCCGTGGATATTATTTGTCAATAGTGGTTCCATCGGCTTTGAATTGTTACGAACATTCCATTCGTCACAATAGGCCTGCCACCTATCGAGGTCGCTGAGCGTAGCAATACCTTCATTATCGATATATTTTTCAAATTTTTTCTCGTCTGCCATAAACAAGGTCTGATTGGCAGTAAACAGTAGAAGTTAATCATGAGTCGTTATTGAAAAGACAAATAAACGAAACAAACGAGCATCCAATAAATATTTGAAACCTTACCTGTAAGGGGCATTGGCGTAAACATTGAATCATTTATAACTTCAAGGACTCTCGAGTATCGTCGATGACTTCATTATCAAACCACGGCGTCCTTTGAGAACCTTCAAAAGCAACAGCTGTGATCTCAACACCACCGATAGTATTGACGATCACATTGTCCTCGTTCTCCCGATTCAAAAACTAAGCATATACTTTTGCTCCATTGATATTGCCTCATCCTCCTCCTCCTCTACAACCAATCTTCATTTTTTATTAATGCTTTAGTGGTGGAGACTTTCTTCTTCTGACACGCAAGTCATAACCTTCGGCTTCATTTTTTGTAGATGATAGTTTCACTATAATTGTTTTAAGTGATGCCCCCTGTGACTCACGAGAAGGCTGTGTAAGAGGAGCACCATCATCACCCACATCAACCAAGGGTTGTTTAGTAGGCCGATGAGGAAGCGATGGGTTTTGGGGCGGCCGGGTTTAATGGCGATGAGATTTATTTGTAAGTTGAGGGGCGGCGGGTTTTGGGGCTGTTGATTGTTGTCTAGGTGGATGAGCAGAGGGTTTTGGGGCACTTGACTGATGGCTTGGTTGAGGAGCAGTTGGTTTTGGGGCACTGGACTAATGGCTTTGTTGAGGAGCAGTGGGTTTTGGGGCAGTAGACTGATGGCTTTGTTGATGAGTGGGGGGTTGAGGGACAGTTGATTGAGGGTAAGTGGGTGAAGGAACGAAGGTGTCAAAGAGCACAGAGGTTAAAATATTATCCTGCATAATTGCAAAAAAATATACATTACAAAAAATAAAAAATAAAAAAAACTGCATTATCGACCGATAATTTAAGTAATCGGTCGATAATTTAAATAGTTGATCGATAATCTACATTATCGACCGATAATTTAAATAGTCGGTCGATAATGTAAATTATCGGTCGATAATTTAAATTATCGATCGATAATTTAAATAATCGAACGATAATTTAAATAGTCGGTCGATAATGTAAATTATCGGTCGATAATTTAAATGATCGATCGATAATGTAGCATATCGTCCGGTAATGTACATTATCGATCGACTATTTAAATTATCGGTCGATAATGTATATCGTCCGGTAATGTACAGCTAATTTTGCATTAAGTTGTAAAGAAATGATTTTGTTCTAAATTTGAAAGTCTTGATTTGATACCTTTCTTAAATGAGAGATGACCGCATCAAGATCCTTCCGTATGGCTTTATTTTCTTCTTGTAAGGCCTTCTTATCTCTGCCTAGTTGTTCAATGGTGAGTGCTTGCCCTTTCAGCAGCGTAAATGCACGCCGGAATTCTTTTTTCATTTCTTTTACAGCCATGCGGAGAGTCTTGCATTCTTTTCTTAGCTCCGTTACTTCTTTAGTTAGGTGCGGTTGCCTAACTGGCTGCTCTCTTGTTGGCTCGGGCCTAATTTCTTGTTTGCCCTTTGGTTGACGTACAATGACTTCAAAATCATCGTTATCGTCGCTATAATCTTCGTCATCCTCATTGTCGTCATCTCGGCTAATCGGCTCTTCGGCTCTTTCTTCCGGAAGTGTTGGATGACTTGGGATATCATCATATTCATCTACATTTTCTTCGGAGTAAGGCTCTTCTCTTTCTTCGGTCTCTTCCTTCTTATTTTCAATTTCTCTTCGAATCAAAAAGTATCGAAGCCATTTATACTGTAATTCGTGCTTCTCAACTTCAAGCTCTATAATCACTTTAGACTTAAGAAATTTTTCTCTATATAAATTAGGGTTACGGCTGAATTTCGGGCCTTCCCATTTCATTAGCCTTGGAAATGGTTCTTTAAGCCCAATAGGAGCGGTGGCGACTGCTGGAAAGTGCTCAAACGCCCAAATCTGTAAGGCGATAGTGCATCCATAGATATTGTATTGCCCCTTTTCTGACCTTCTCGCCATTTCCCTCCTGCCACTCGCTTTTGATATACTATCTAATAAATTATTGTAAACTATCAGGCCCCACGGTAACTTGTTGAACTCTTCAATGTTATCTACTAAGTCTAAGTACCGTGTATCTACTTCCTGGTATGTATCCGGAAGTAAAAAAGAACATACGAAAAATAATAATGACAGTTTCAAAAACTCATCGTTGGATAAATCAAGATCAATAATAATTTCTTCAATACGAGATCTTTTCGCTTGGCTTCCCAAAGAATTTGTATCGAATAGTTGTTTCCTCTTTACGGCAACCTTCTCGACTCGTTCGTTCAAAGATGTTGAGGCCTAAAATCAAGGCTATATCGATGAGTACATTGGTGTTCTTGACCTTGAAAATATTCTCTTCAACCCAAAAACTTAAAATAGCGTCAACCAAGTCTCCAACGAAACCTAATTTCTCATTCATCCTAAATAGATGACCGAATACTGAATCATCTAAAATTTTCTTTCTCTTCCTTACATAAAGTAAAATTTCCTAACACCAACTCCAGAACATTTTCCGATGGGTTTTAAAGTCATGGTCATTTTCAATCACTTAGTAGGAACTGCAAGATAAATAAAAAGCAATTAATAAACAAAAGAAATGATTTTGAAAAAACTACTAATCCCCTAACCTACCGATAACTTAGATTATCGATCGATAACTTAGATTATCGACCGATAATTTAAGTTATCGGTCGATAATTTAGATTATCGACCGATAACGGATTAGGTGGGAAACATTGGGGATGACTAAATGTGTTGAAATGTAAAAAAAATAAATTACCTGGAATTGTTATGTGAGCTTTGTGACCTTTTACCGCTTTGTCGCCACTAAGTCGCCGCTCTCTTGTTTTTTTCAGAAAAGTTAAACTTAAAAGTAACAGTAACTAATGAAAGTAAAAGTAGCTTTTATACTAATGTTAAAGGGCAGTGGAATTTTTTTTTTATATTATTTAAAATAAGTCGCTGCTGACGTGGAGTAGGCGGAGGCGGCTAGGAGTGGAGCTGGTCATTAATGCAACGGTTGAAACTATAGGGCTTTTTCTGCAAATACGTAAACATATAGGGCCGAAAGTGCAAATTTCCCTAGAAAATAGGTTTGGTCTTTTATAGGAAAGCATCTCACACAAAGAACTAAACCCATTGTTGCCTCTTATAAACCCATTTTGATATTAAAAGGCTCCCAATAATACTATACTACACCAATAAGGATAAGATATATAAAATAATAAAACTTTATGTATATGGAGCACCACAGTAAAGTGCTCCTCAAACCGCAGGATAGGAGCCCCTATATCAATTAGAGTCCAGGAGAAATCAATTAGAGTCCAGGAGAAAAACTGGAGGAGAATCATGTCCCAGTGCTCTTCTATGCCCGCCACCGACTACGCTGAACATGGGACGATCTATATTATCTTAGACTATCTTTCTAAAATTCTCTTCAGATGCTCAACTTAATGCTCGCTTAGAGAAGATCAAGAGCTTTCACAAGTATTCAAAATAAAAAATATCAGAAGATCGGTCGGTTTCATATACAATAAACCTTGCTCTGATATCAATTGATAGAAATCTCAAGATCTAGGATCGAATCACATGATCAAATATATATCTTTATAAGAACAAGCGTTCCTTGTATTTATTTTTGTGTCGATACGCCAGTGATCTCCGCAATGAAAACGATGATCTCTGCCAGAGAATCTGAGTCCACGTTACCTCTCTTCTTCTTAAGTTTAGCCTCTAGATGGGAATGTGTTAGAGTTAGAGGAAGAGGGGACGGTAGTCTCCTTATATAATCACTTCTCTTTCCTAACCCATCAAGGAAGAGAGTGGAGACATATCACTTATATTAGGAAACTACTTATTTCTTATCGCCTCGAGATACGTGTGATCAATAGTCTAACTCAATTTTTAATAGAAACCCAATGATAGGTTAAGGTGTTGACCACAAAAATCTAACATAAAATTGATCTCTATCGTCTGATTCAAGGAAGTTAACAATTTTTTATGGTGGAAACACGCGTTCTTCACAGGAAAAACATGTAATAAGGCCACCCTAGTTTTTTATCTTTTTATATGGGTACTCGGTAGTAGAGAAAGAGGCCTAATGGAGGATAGCTATTGCACGATAGGTTAACTTTGGTAGCTATTTAGTGGATATCTTGTGGGGACTATACTCCCAATGACTCAGATTCGGAGTCTTCCTGAACATTTTTCTCAGAAAACCATGGGACCAATCATGGTAGCCGAACAGCATAAATGCTCAGAAACTTTCGGAATTGGGCACTTCCTGAAATCCAAACTCATAATGCTAAGAATCAGGCTATTCGAACGGTAGAATTTCCAACATTTTGTTTAAAAGAACACTGAATCTAAGTCTGATGAGCATAGAACACGCCAAGCTATGCACTGGAGCATTCTCTCCCACGTGTATAGTAACGGATCTCTCCAATAGCTTGTTTGAGCCCTTCATCACCATTAAAAGTTTTACAAAACGATCATAATTTTTTTTTTGGAGATGAAAATTTTATCCTTTTCATTAGAAATAGAGAGTGATTACAAATTGAAAAATAAGTAACCCCAAATGGACTGTTACAGAAAGGGCCACAATCCAAATAGTGATAGTTACAATAACTAACATTAAAATACATTGAATGGCATCCAAGATCCATCTAACAACAACACAGAATTCAGGGACCTTCAGAATAAGGTAAAAATTCGAGAATTCACCACTATCCTAAACATCCGTTGATAACCGACACCGAAGATCCACCCGGAGAGACGCCACCACCATCGGCAAACTCACGATCCACAAAAACTCCCACCACATTGGAAACGGGGGCAACAACGAACCAAAAGCTTCACACATCACTTCAATTGTAGCTTTTAAGCAATGTCTCATTGCTTAGATAAATTGCATGTGTTCGAGCAACAACGAAGCCATCAATACGTCGATAAAATTCGGGATCAAAATCGTTTCAGAAACAAGTATGGATTGCAAAAAAGTCTTCATAGAGGCGATCTCCTCAGAAAAGAATACTCCCACCAAGAAGAGGATAAAACTCTCATATTCTATCCCTAAAATAAGAAAAAATAAGGAGAGAACAATGGACAGCCAAAGCCTCCAAGCAAAAGGCGACCCCCAAAGGATCGATTTATTAAAAGCATAAAGAAAAGAAGATGAAAAGAGATAAAATCCCCCCTTCCCACCCCCTCCCATAAAACATCTTTTCCCCACACCGACTCTTAAATCGCCAAGAGAGAGAGAGAGAACTTACTCGTAATACCAAATGATCATAATTAATAATTTATAATTACATTATAATTAGTAATCTGCAATTACATTATAATTCATAATTTCATTTATAGTTAACAATTCCATTGATATATTGATTAGAGTATGACTCTAATAAAAAATGGACATTTTTTCAATTTTTGACCCATATAACCTTGTAGTATACATAGGGATGCAAACCCTAGACCGAACACCGAAACCGAACCGAAAATTGGCCCTCCCGAACTGGCTCGAACCGCCCCGAAACTTACTTAAACCGAACCAAACTCCAAACGGTTTGATTTTCGATTTGGGTGGCCGGAAACCGATAACTGATTAGGTAGGTTGAGGAAACCAACCCATTTTTGGACCAAAACCCGCCCAAACCAACCCGAACCAGCTCCTCAAACCAAACCTACACCGAACCGATCTCAGGTTGAACCGGCGGTGATCGACCCATAGAAACCAATGGTGACCGGTTTCCTGTCAACTTTCAACTTACTTTGTTTTGGGTTTTTTTGTTTTGGGATCGATTACTTGCATACCCTTTTTAAGTGATTTCACTGAGGTTAAAGAAAGACGTTGTATTTTAGGGGACATGTGACATGTGAAAACGCAATCGAGGTCGTCTAATTTAAAGCTCATGATCTATAGATCCCTAGTGTATAAGATTGGAGCAAAAAACGATATTTATCACATGATCTACTGTTGTCAAGTGTTGATTCAAATAATATCCTTTGACTATATTTAATCACATGATGAAGATTGAATTTTGTGCCAATATTACCCACTAAGGATATATAGATCATGAACTTTAAATCAGATGTCCCAGATTGCGTTTTCACATGTCACAAATCCCTAAAATATAAAGTCAAGTTTTGACTTTGGTGCCATCACTTAACAAGCAAGTGCAAGTAATGTTTCCCTTTTTCCCCTTTAAACTGTGCACTGAGTCAATAGTTTCAACTTTCATGTGTCACTGCGTCAGTCAAGTACCCAAGTGTCATATTCATCAAAAAAAAAAAAGCCAGGTATTAATGTGCAAATGATTTTTCTTTTTCCGTTGTTCAAGTACTCAAGTAGAAAGCCAGGTGTCAATGTGCTGGTTTTTCTTTTTCCCCTGCAATGGCTACTTTCTAGCTGTTGCAACGGCTAGAATATGGCTGTGGCAGCCCTTTTTGTCTTGGGTGTAACTAAAAATTATTGATTGCACCCATTATAAATTTTTTTTTAATTTTTTTTTTTTCACCCCTTTATAAATACCTCTCCTCACCTACCATTTTCCTTCACAATTATTATCTATTTATCTCTATTTAATTTCTCATAAAAGACCCTCCATCAAAGCTCTAAGGTCTCCATTAAAGGTTTAAAGCTCTCCATCAAAGCTCTCTAGTCTCTATTAAAGCTCCCCATCAAAGCTTCAAGCTACTCTCTCTACCCTCCAAGCCATACTAGTAACATATTTTTTTATATTAATATTAATATTTTTCTACTTACAATTATATTTTTTTGTTAATCAAAATGGCATCAATGGAGCATCCAGTTGATCATCAATTGAGTGATGATGGTGGTGATAATGTTGACCTCAATGAAGCCTCACAATCGGTACAACCGCCACCACCACCGTCACTAATTAATGATCAAGTTTAACAATCGCAACAAGTATCTACAAATTTTAATACGGTGCCACCGAAGAGCAAAAATAAAAAAAGAGCCGCAATATGGAACCATTATGGGGACCCGATAATAATAGATGGTGTACAGAAAGCCCAATGTTCCGATTGTACTCAGTGGTTCGCTTGTGATTCGAAGAAAGCCGATACTAGTGGCTTACGAGGGCATTGGAGTCGATGTCTCAAAATCGCCCAAAATAAATTAGTAATAAAAAAAGAAAAATTAATTTAAAACAAGGATGGTTCACTTACCGCTTAGACCTATGTCCCGATTAGGGCTAGATTAGAAACGATAAAAAAAATTTATAGTGAAAGAGGTGTCATTCGTTTGGATCGACAACCATTGGTTTGTCGATTGGATTTGAAACGCCTTTGCGCCTCAATTTAATCCGATTAGTAGAACTACACTTAGTAGTGATATTGAAAAATATTTTAAAGAAAAACAAACTTCCTTAATTCAAATGTTTAAAAATATACCCAGTGACATATGTCTTACTTCGGATGTATAGACATCCATAACCGGGAAACCATACATATGTACCACCGCACATTTTGTTGACCTTAATTGATCATTAAATAAAATGATTATTGTATTTTATCCTATTCGAGAGCCTCACACGGGCGTTAACTTAGCCGTGGTCCTAATTACTATAATAAAAAATTTTGAGATTAAAGATAAAATTTTCTCAATAACTTTAGATAATGCGAGCAATAATATCACCACTGTTGGTGCTCTAACCGGCCAACATAGGTTAATAACTATACCTATCTTACAAGAAATCTCTCACATGCGATGTAGTGCATATGTTTTGAATCTAATAGTAACTGATGGACTTGTGTATTTTAGTCTTATTATAGATAAAGTTAGGAATTTTGTGAAATTAATCAAATGGTCACCCGCTAAATTACAAGAGTTTCAACAATTATTTATCGATGCGAATTTAATACCGAAAAAGTTAATTTTGGATTGCCCGACACAATGGAATTCCACTTTTAATATGTTGGAGGGAATCCTCCCTACGAAAGAACAAGTAAACACTACTCTTTTCAATTTGGACAAAGGCCCTATTAGTACTTGAGAAGAACTATCCATGATCAAAAAAAAATTTGAATGTTTTAAAAGTTCTACAACTCTTTTTTTCGGTTCTTTATATACAACCTCCAACCTATGAGTCATTCAAAATGTTAAAATTTTAGGTAAATTGTTTTCCGGTAGGGAACATGGACATCCCTCCATTTTAAAAATGCACGAAAAGTATGATAAATATTAGAGGAAAATTCCATTAAATATGGCCTTCGCAAGTATGATGGACCCGAGATATAAACTAGTAGTACTAAACATTCTTTTTAAGGATGCAAAATAACGATGACTCCACTAAAGCGCAAACCTTGTTAATGAACTAAAAATTATAATGTTTTGAGCTTTTTAATTATTATAAAGGAAAATTAAATAGAAATAATTCTAATGAACAAACTAATACACAATATAATACGGAAGATATAATTACACCAACCTTAGGTACTAGTGATGAGCTTGAATATTATTTTGAAAATTGTCCGATTGTTTGGAATGAAACTAACGAAAATAAATTTAAAGTATTAGAGTGGTGGAATAATATCTCTTCTCAATATCACGTGCTCTCCGTTATGGCACGGAATATATTAACAATTCTCGTCTCTACAGTTGCGTCGGAATCGGCGTTTAGTGCAGGTGGAAGAAT
This sequence comes from Chloranthus sessilifolius, assembly GCA_021018995.1. Classification (NCBI taxonomy): domain Eukaryota; kingdom Viridiplantae; phylum Streptophyta; class Magnoliopsida; order Chloranthales; family Chloranthaceae; genus Chloranthus; species Chloranthus sessilifolius. Next base: position 48,304,133 of record CM037584.1, on the reverse strand, counting down.
TCTAGGGACGTTCAGAAGTCGCTTGAAGGAATCCACGGTTGAATCGTTAATATATTCGAAAGATTGGATCTCATAGGAGAGAGGTGAAAGCGGAATCTCAGGAGAAGACCTCGACTTTACCACAATAGAGGATATGCTAGAAAATATAGATGAAGAAGTAGATCTATAATTTTATTTATTTTCTGTGCACTTTAATTTATAATTCTTTCTATTTTTAATTTTTTTATAATTTTTAATAATCATGTACATGTCATGTATATACATATTCTTTTTATTAATATAAATTTTTTATATTTCCTTTAGCAAAATAATTGTCTCGTTTTAATGATCATGTACAATTATACATATATAATATTCCTTTAACAATATATATATAATATACACTAACTATATAGTACACTAGTTATATAACATTCATTTAGCAGTATATATAGTCTATATATTATATACTAATATACTATATAAGATTATAGTATATACCATATTATATACTACTATTACTATAGTACTATATATAGTTATATACAGATATACTATATATTAGTCTATTACTCTATTATATTATATTATATATATATATATATATATATATATATATATTAGTCTACTACTACTATATATAGTTATATACGGATATACTATATATTAGTCTATTACTCTATTATATTATATTATATATATATATTAGTCTAATATAATATATTAGTTTATTAATATACAATACCTTGATAATATATATATATATAGTCTAATATAAATTATATAATATATTAGTCTAATATATATACTAATAGTCTCATTTTTTTATTTTGTTTTTTGAAAATATACTAATAGTCTCATTTTTTTATTTTGTTTTTTGAAAATATACTAATAGTCCATATAGGGGTTTGGCCGTTTGGGCCATGAGATGGAACAGATCAGAGGTGTTTGTAGTTGTGAGATGAGGGGTGATTGGCGTTTGGCCGTTTGGGCCATGAGATGGAATAGACATTGATTTCAGGGTGGGTTTGGAAGGTGATTTGAGAGATGATGAGGAGGGAAAGTGAGAGAAGGAATAGGGGGAGTTTTGAACCATTTGATGGGTTTTGTTTGGACTTTTGTTTTAGATGTTATGTAAGAGATATTTGAGCTAAGATTTTTTAATAGCTCTTATATAATATTCACTAATCACTATAAAAGGTAAAAACACGGAGTCACAGTCACAGACCCTCAAAAATTGACCCATTTCTGCTCCCGCTTTCCCCAATTCCCTGCCATTTTCCCCCAAATCCATCTGTCGTCTCATCTCTCTCTCTCTCTCTCTCTCTCTCTCTCTCTCTAACGACTAACCCTTCTCTTTCACTAAACCCTAATTTTTAATCAATGATCACCACCCAATGTTCCCGTGGCAATCTCCACACCACTTGATCCATGGCGAGCTCCTTCGAGAAGGTGTATCGGCTCTCCAACACCACACATTCGGAGGTCCTTGCGCAGACCGGGAAGATTGCAGATCTGCTCAGGAACACCGATTCTTCTTACATGTAAGTTTTCTTTATTTTCTCCTCTCACTGTCTCCCTGCAACGGATCCAAGAGTTGCAAAGACCCAAACCGAGACACCGAATCAGGATCGGGCTAAACCCAAACCGATCGAACCGAACTGAACCAAACCGAACCGAATACCGAAAAAATGGGTTTTAGTTCAGTTTTGGTTTCTTGCAAATCGATACACCAAACCGAACCGATTTATAGTTTGGTTCGATTTCGATTTGTGGTGTACCGAACCGAAAACCGAAAATTTCGGTTTCGATTCTGTTCGGTACACCGAACCTGCATCCCTAAGTATACAGTAATTACTTTTGTACTAATTTATATTCTAACAATTATATTGTTGAATTTTATTGATTAATGCTTGACTTCAATCAAACTTTGACCAATATAAGCTCAAAGTAGGTAGTGGCTAATGCTTGGTTAATTTGTAACTTGGTAATATACTAGTATTTTATTAATCGAAGTTTGCATTTGGTCAAATTTTGACTTTTTGTCAACTTATCAATGGGTCGTGACAATAATACATTGCCATGTTTTTATTAGTTAAAGTTTAACCTTTTTTATGGAGCTTTGACCAATTGTAACATGACAGATTGACAATAAGTAGTTGTTATTTTTTACTAGTGGTTACATTTCTTATCTGTCGGCACATGGTACAATTTTGAGGGCTTTTGCTTGGTCAATGCACTACAAAAATAAGGTGTTTCAGCATAACTTAAAAGTTAAGGCATTTTTTTGGTAGCGATAGGACTAACAGCGGCAATTTTTGGCAGCGAAAACACTAATAGCAACAGTTTTTTGTTAATAGGGACAATTTTTAGCTGCCGCTAATAATCTTATTTTTTGTAGTGATGTTTGAATTTTTGTCAAACTTTGATCAAATGTAACCTGAAAAATGGGCAGTTGCTATTGTTAAACTACATTTGTGCATTACCAGAATTTTATTTTAATTAATCATATTTTCACTTTTAGCTAGTGTTAAACTAAAAGTACTTATCTAAGATTGGATAAAATATAAGGATTCCGTTGAGTGAATCAGTATTTAGAATCATAAATTTATAGGAAAGAAAATTTGGTGTCAACAAACAACACTACCATAGGTAAGTGAGTATTTTATTAAATTAATTTTTAACTTTTTCATAAAATAAATATTTTACCAAAATAACCCGCTTTCCTTAAACTAGAAGAAAATAAAATTTAACTTAAATTTGAAAGTACTTTTTATACAGAGAGCAAGCATTCGAATCTATTTGAATACCATAGTCTAGAGATGTGTTTGGTTGAATGAGAGACCAGAGGGAAAATATAAAAAATAGCCATTTAGCCATTTAAGTAGTCAAGTATAGTTATATTTTGGTAATTGCACAACTGATTGAACTTTAAAACCAATTTTGAAACTGTTAGATGGTAGTGTCACGACCCGAAATTCTATCCTATCCCGAGGGCCTAGAATTCCGAGTTATGACCCACACATATCCCGGATATGCTAAGCGGACATACACCTAATCAGAGTTCTCACGCAATAAAGGTTCCACGATATCCATGAAATCCAACAAATAGGGTGGAATATAAATACAAGCATAAATACTGAATAAGTGTGATAAAATCATAATCCACCAATAAAATGTAAATCCAGTCGGAGACAAATCCGATAAAATAAACTATAAAATCCGCAATACTAGTATCAATAAAACTCAATACCAAGTCCACAATGATCAGTAACCAGCACTCGAATCAAAATCAGCACCATAGTCCTCCTGATAACCGGTAGCATCGCCCTCCAAAGGCTCCTGGTACTCAACGCCCGCGGGATCAATAAAATCAGCGTCGGCGAGATCTAGATAGTTCGCGTCTACTCCACCAACGTGATCACCTGCAACCATTAGATTATCGTGGGATGAGTTTACTCAGTCACGTAAACTCAGTGGATACACCACCAATCCACCTCATACTACTCAGGTGCATTATAGGTGCATTAAGTGAGTGATAAATATAATATCTCAAAGCAGATAGCAAAAGAAAGACAAAATCACATGTATATCGTGAAACTCATATCATATCATAAATGCAAGACCATGATCTAGACACTCATATCCTAACGTACATTACCATATCTCATAACATATCATACCATGTCTTATTATCATTCTCGCACATACGTCTATACATCGCATGAGCGTAACTAACATACTCGTGAAATCCTAAACGACCTGTGCCAGAGTCGCTGCTCGAGCTACCATGGGAGGGTCAATATAGTATCATACCACCATATCATAGCGCCCTCTTATCATACTCATACTCCACCATCCAGCCAATGGGGAGACATAATAGCCAAAGTCACTCATAACATACTCATACTCATAATCTCTCCGAGAGATCCGTCTTGGCTGAAAGACGCTGTTGCCCTTACTGTGACTACGCAAAGAACGGCACGTACAGAGGCTTAAGTTCTTTATCTTTTGCTGGCCTACACAACGATATCTTATTATCGTACTCGTATCATAACTTATCTTATCTTATACTCATATCTTATCATACTCTTATATTTAATCATAGGACAAACTATAGTGAGACAACTTTTCTAATTCATGCTTCCCAAAAAAAAGGTTCCGTAGTAACCTTAATGTACTTCATGTGGTAGTCTATACTACCATAGAGGCGTTACATCCGTACATGGACGCCAATATTTTGAGTTTCACGTGACCGTAGAAGAAACCTCGTTACAGCTAATGCCTATGGTCGAACCTCATAATTTATACTATCATATTTGAACTCGGAGTGATCGAGTCGCCGTATATGCCACCGTATACGAGATTACACTGAATTCACACTCACCCGACTCGTCATGGGTCCCATTCCACCATGAGCTGTAAGGCATGTGAATACGGTATATTTCTCGCTTCGATACCTTCTCAGTGAATCACCACGCTCAAGCGTAGGCATGATCTCGTACACTCTCGTACATATGTTCTAACTTACTCATAACTCATATAATGTAATTCAAGATTAAAGCACAAAAAGTCAGACGTACAGAAAGATTTACATTAGATTTTCTTATGTATATATATATATATACATTTATTTATAAACATTTCAGTACAATGTAGAATAGGGTAGTCATAAGTGTATTCTCAAGAACGAGAAGGTCGGAGTTCGATGTTCACGAGGTATCGAATTCCTAACATTTCGTGTTAACGAAGTGGTTACATTTAAGCGATAAAAGCGAGACTTTTATATATTATTATTTATCATTATTAAATGCTCAAATTAAATATTATTTTTTTTAAAATTAAGTGCATTACGACCATCGATCGCAAAGTGCAAGTGATTAATGTGTACTAAATTTTTGGTCGTGCAATAGTGAAATTTTGGTGTGAATCAGGTCGTCTATTCGGATGAAAATCGATCGATCAAAAAATAAAAATCGATAGATTAGATTTAATGAGGTGTAAGTTGTCATTTGGTTCAAGATCGATTGATCGGTTTTAATAAGTCGATCTATCTATAGAAAGGAAACTAATTGAACTCTGAGAGGGGATACTACTACTCATGTACCTTATAAGATAATTTTATAATATTAAAATAAGGTAGTAACCAAGTACCTTTATTTTATATGAGAATAAAATAATACTAAAATATAAATATATAATATTTATTAAATTTATATTACTATCAAAAATCACTTTCTTTTTAAATATATCATCATATATTGTAAGAGATACTTTAATTAATTTGATATCATCCTATAAAATAAAATCAGATGGGCTGGTCCACATCATATGGGCAAAAGTCTAACATCAGATGTGTCACGGTCCAACATCAAATGGGCCAAGTTCCAACATCAGATGGGTCGAGATCCACATCAGGTGGGTCACGGTCTAATACATCAGATGGGTCACGGTCCAACATCAGATGGGTCATAGTCCACATCAAATGGGTCATGGGCCACATCACATAGGTCACGGTCCAACACCAGATGGGTTACGGTCCAACATCAGATGGGTCATAGTCCAACATCAAGTAGGTCATAGTCCACATCAGATGAGTCACAGTCCAACATCAGATGGGTCAAATCAACGATGAAAGACAATAGAGATTCGAGGCAATCAACGATTTTCATTGTGGAAACGTGTTTATTTTTCATGGGTCTAACGAGTGCAAATAATGCTACCTTTTTTTTAGACACTAATAAATAGTCGTATATTACTCAAGTTGTATAATAAATAGTTGTATAATACTCAAGTTTTGTGCCAATAAATCCCTTCTTTTACAAATTTTTGTGCTAATAAATAGTTATATAATACCCAAGTTTTTGAGTTAGATTAAACCAATTGTTTTGTCAGTGATATACATATGGACCAATTTTTGGCAGTGAAGTAGATTAGTACAATCAATGGTGGTCCACAACACCATAATATCAATCCCCTTAACACACCAACATTATAAGTAAAATTATGAAGTAGATTGCCAAAAAAAATGGCCAATTGATTACTACTATGCAAGGTTAGTTCCAATTGGTCGAACTGGGGTTTAGGTTCAACTAGATTTGTAGCTCTTAATTATAGGAGATTCTTGACCGCACTTTTTAAATGGCGAAAAACCCTTGATCTCAATTACGCACACCAACCTCGATTTTCTTTTGTACCAAATACTCTATATTATTTATGTATACACATATAAATATATATATTAGGCATGCTTGCAAGCCTTAAATAGTTATAAACAAAAAAGGAAATAATTAAATAAAATATACCAAAGTGTGAAGTAAATCTAAATGAAAATTGATAAAATAAATAAACATTCTCAAGAGCGAAATAAATTTAGACGAAAAATAATTAAATAAATAAAATATACACAAGGGCACAGTAGATCTAAACGAAAAGACAATAATAAATGAAATATACACAAGAGCGAAGAAAATAAATGCAATAGAATCTATGGCTAAAGGTTAGCCATTTCATTATTTTTAATTACGATATTTATAGATAAAAGCATATACAGGTAAGATTTATTTAACCCGTCGATACGCGATCGAACGTACCCTAGGTGACGGGATCTGAGAAGAACGAGATGGATTAGTGGGTACCCACCTCTTAAAGCGTGATCGGCGAATCGACGGCGGATAGGGCGATAGAGATCGGCGTCCATACGATGGTTCGTCCACGATTACACCGCCTTCTTCTATCATGATTTGACGGTAGAAAATACCACGGTGGTTCTTGTGGAAAAATACATAAGAGATTTAAAAGAGATTTGAGTGTTTTTAGAAAATGGTGGCTATAGAAGAAGATGGACCTCCTGTCTATAAGCAAAGACTTTCAACCACTAGGCCACCACAAAACTTGTGTCAAATAAAGACAATTTTAAATATAAAATCTTTTGAAAAACTAAAATATATATTTTCTCAACTATGATAGATTCCGGTGTAGAACTCTAACACCATGCAAAGTACAAAGCACCATCTAATACCAATAAAAGAAAGTTAAAAATTCTGACTCGTTACAAATAGGGAATCTAGACTTTTATCTTTATTAGTTTACATTTATTTGGAATCTCTTGCATCCAAATATTTTAAAATTGGTTGAACCACATTTTAAGAGTTCAACTAGTTGAACCTGCCCAAAGCCCACTTGTGGTACAATGATAATTAGATGTTGTTTGCATTAATGCTATAATAAAAAATATACCTTTATTTGCCTATTCCCAAATCATTGATTGATTTGACCAGACGACGGAAATCATTTTTTGCCACAATCTTTCACATAATGGATCTTAAGATTATGGGCATGGGTATATATTATTGAATGGTTAGTATTTTATTTGATATGACATATATTTCCAAAAAGTGACTTATTTGAGTGTGATGTGTGTCATATGATTTTATAGTCAATTTTTTGAGATATGTGTTATATGGAATAAAAAATTCGCCATCTGATAGCACACCTCACGATTTTAAGAACTATTGTCTAAAAGATTGAAAGAAAAAATAATTTCCTCTAATTTAAAGCAATCAATGATTTTTAGCTTATGTGTCCTCTACGATTATGTGTCTTCCAATTTTGGATGGGTGCACATAAAGGTAAGGATTGGATGGGTGCAGTTAAAGGTAAGGCTTCTTTGGGTCTCGTCTAAGTGGCCTTGCCTTTCTTTTAAGCAACTAATTAGTTTGTTTTTAAAAAAATATAGCTTTGCATACAGGTAAGCCATTAAAGCAAAAAGAGCTGGTCACTTGGTTACCGTATATGGAGTCGTAATCACAATTCACAAAGGAGTGCATTGCATGGGAAAAAAAAGAGCAGCTTTCATGAGACTCCAGAGTGCCCATGTGGGGAAACTTAATCCATTAGAAGTTGATTTACTAAGAGTATCTTTTGAAATGGGCTCTATTAGGGGAACAATCATATTCCCTTTAATGAAAGAAACTTGATGTTGTGACTTCTTTTACAATATTTAGGCCATGTGGGAATTGGCCCACCTATAATCGCTTGTAAGTTGTAAAGCATGAGATAATAATTTTTTATGTTTTTTTTAATACAACCTCGAGAATTGAGAAGCAGGCACGCATAAGCATATGACAATTGCGGAGCAGTGTAAGGGAGCACCAACAACAATGGTGAGGATTAATTAACCGAATCCAACCCACACCTTGTAAGCACAAAGGTGAGAAACAGCGTGAAGGACGAGTATCGAACTCACCCTACTCCCTCACAATGGAGGGAGAGTACCAACTGGGCTAATGCCTCTTTGATACATGAGATCATAATTGGCTACATGTCTTAAGTGAAATCAAAAGAAAATGTAGGGGTCTCGGTGGGTTAGCCAGAGCCGAACTCAGGTCGGGCCTTAAATGGGCCAATCATAATTAGACTTCTTGAAGCTAGCTCACACCCATCCTGATTACTAATTGGATCGGGCCAGACTAGGTCATTTATAAAATGGGCTTACCTTACATTATCCAATAGCGGGTCAGGTCTCACCGGGCCACAGATTGCACAGGCCAAGTTCAGGCCGAGCTTAAGTGGGCAAATTTTTTATTGGCCATACCTGGCCCGGTGCATCAGACCTACCTACCATGGGGTGATTGGCACAGTGGTAAGTCAAACCTTCCCCATGATACATTCTAAACCTAATAATTTGAGTTTTCATTTTGGTTTCGACTGAAACCTCAAAATTTCGGCCGAAATTTTGAAGCATGCTTGGATGTCCCACTCTCAAGTCGTCCCCCCTACCTATCAGTACCCCGGTTGTATGAAGGTTGAAAGTGGATCCTTACAACTCGAAGGAGCGGGACCAAGGCTAGCTACCTGTCTCAAGCATCCTTCTCGCAAATAGTCGTGCCTTGGCTCAGACACCTCTCTTATAAATAAATAAAAATTAATTAAATAAATTAAATTTACAACCTTCGAAACAATATTAAAGTACAATCAATGCTCTGAAAAATGTACAATGATCGGTTGGATATGATTTTTGGGACATGGCCTATGTGAGAAGTGGGCGGTCGATCGATCAGTGGGACCCACTAAGAGGAGAATGCCATAGATAGTAAGGCTGCGTATGACATTGCTCTTTGGTAGCCCCTGCCATAGAGTTCACCTGCTTTAGCAGGTTACTATCCTCCTTCTCCTTGATAACTCCTTGCATAGCAAGATTTTATACATGATTTACCTCCACTAGCAGTTCTACCCTCCTCTCTACTAGCTCCCTATCAGAGCAAATAGAATTACCTCTGATAAGGAGTGAGTAGAGAGGAGGGTAGAACTGCTAAACAGGTAAATCATGCATAAAATCTTGCTATGCAAGGAATTATCAACGAGAATGGGTACCTGCTAAACAGGTACCGGGATGTTAATAAAGAAGATGATAACCTGCTAAAGCAGGTGAGCTCTGCTATGGCAGGGGCTACCAAAGAGCAATGTCATACGCAACCTAAGAAACCAGCAGTAACTAGTAGATGAAGAGTTGTTTTCGTATCGTAAATAAACTTGTGGATTTATATTAGAATTTGAAAACAACGAGGAGTATGAATAAGACTTGGGGACAGTGTTATATGGAGGACAGATTTTATATAGACAAAGTACAGGTGGCTGATGTGGCACACCAAAATTGGCTGCAAGTGCAGTGAGGCTCAATTAATGCATAAGACTTGGTCTTTGGTTCCATCTCGAGGAGTGTGCACTACAAAATTACTGTTTTTTAAGGGCAGCAAAACTTAGTTAGCCGCCGATATTAGTATTACCAAGAAATATTCAATACCCAAATCCATAATAAACTAAAAAAATGGTAGTGTGCACTACAAAATTACTGTTTTTTAATAGCAACAAAACTTAGCCGCCAATATTAGTATTACCAAGAAATATTCAATACCCAAATCCATAATAAACTAAAAAAAATAAAAAATCCATTAATCATATAAACTTCATTAATAGAAACTCAAAACAAATCTAAAAAAAAAGCATCATCAAAACAAAACTCGAGGTCATCATCTTGAAGGATCATGCATAAAATAATGGTTATTTTGAAAGAAAAATACATGGATAGCCGTAAAATAGTTCCCAATACCGAAAAATAAAATAAAATAAATAAATAAAATAGTTCATAGAACCTACTAGCCCCTAATTTCGTCAAAATCGAATAAACTCTCCAGCAGAAAAGGGAAAAACTAACCTACAAACAATTCTGATCAGAACTTATACACTCTAAGATGTTAATTTTGTTAATTTTTCTCCAAATTTTAATGGAGCGATTAAGCTACAGATCATAAGAGGGCCCTGACAAAACACACAACAAAAGAACTTGGGGTGTGTTTTTGTCCCGTCTCCGTCAACCTACTCTGGCTCTTCACCTACTCTTCGCCAGAGCGGGTTTTATCTGCTCTAGAGGAGAGCTTGTTTTTTCATTTAAAACAGCTCCTAGTTCAAATTAGACGGGACCCGGTAAACCAAATGGGCTTCACTTAAAACTGCTCCCTGCCAGAGCCAAAGAGCTGCTCTTTGGCCGGGGTGAGCTAAGCTAAACACAACCTTAGTGAGCATTAGTTTTGTATTTTCAAACTTCTCTAGAACTCAACATCACAAAAATGGCTTGCAGTCTTCCAGCCACTGGCTCATCAAAGGATAAGCCTAGCAACAACAAGAAGTAAATTGAACGTCGCAATGTGGACCATCACGATTCGAGTATCTGGGTTTTCAACAGATAAGCCAAGCAACAACTACAGATATACCACTGTAGTTACATCTATCCCTGAAAATTATAGGTGCCAAAAAAGGCCCTGTTGATGCACATGAATGATGCTTGTCGCAGAGTTTTAAGGACCCCTGAATAGTGCTCATGTTGGCTGATTATTGGCAAGTTAAAAAGAAAAATCAGGTATGCAAGATTCGAGAGTCTTCTACAAACAACTAACTTGTCTAAGTAATTGCTACCTACAATTAATAAGTGTGTCTATTTGAAAGTTTAGCAGCCGCCAAGAGTGAGAGACCAATAGGAAAAAGATAGGGTAGTTCAAGAGTTTGGTAAACTTCTTAAGTTTGTGTTCAAAAGATATTTACTAGGCTACATTTTCCTGTGATAAAGAGATGGGTTTTGAGTTGGATATTTGCAGAGAATAATCAATGTTGCACCCCTTCACTTCGACGTAGAAACAAGCTCATCAACTATTATTTCAAGTTGTTTAAGTTTTGTAGGGTCAGGGTGCAACAACTTTTTCTGGTAGCCATGTTGGTTTTGGGGATTTGGAAATAGTCAAGGAGGGAAGCGAGGCAAGGTGATAGAAGGACTTCAACATCATCTTATTGCATCCATCCAATTCCAAATTAGTAAGGAGAGGGAAGGCAGCAAGCTTTGGGCGCTCCCCAATGGTAAGTTCATGAAGGCAGGGAATTCGCCTTCATTTTGGTCATGCCCAGTTTGAACGATAGTCCCACATCGCATGGGTCAATGGCCTTTGGCTATATATATACCTGGGCAAACCTCACCTTACAAGCTGGTTTTGTGAGGTTGAGTAAGGCTCATGGAATTCTACATGGTATCAGAGCAGGTAACCACAGGGATGTAGAGAGACGCCTTACACATGAGGGGGTGTGAACGATAGTCCCACACCGTGTGGGTCAATGGCCTTGGGCTATATATAAACCTGGGAAAACCTCACATTACAAGCCAGTTTTGTGAGGTTGAGTTAGGCCCATGGAATTCTACACGGTTTGCTGCATTCTCCAACAAATTATGTGCAAAGTCTCCATTTTACACCAACGGCCATATTTTCGTTGTTCAGTTCATCGTAATCACTTTCTGTAATCCACTGTTCAGATTGCAGGGAGTATTTGTGACTTATGAGGTGGAGGAATTGTAAAACAGGAATATTGCAGGTACTTTTAAGGTCAAATAATGTTCACCTATTTTACAAAAAGTGGATTTTACAAGCTTATTTTGCAGTGAAATGAACAAATATTTTACATGAGCAGTGAAGCATTTTGCAAGTAGTCCGGTCAGCAAAAATTTACATGGAATGAGAATTTTACAGGAATAAATTACAATGAACTGAATGTGCACTTACTCCAGACCATTCTTCCAAATCGGTCCCTGAACAAAACCACTACTCCAAACCCCGGATCTACTTATAGATTATATTACCAAATCCATTTGGCAAGCATTACCAAAATAGTTACCAAGATGAGTACTCGGATCCCTGTTTTGGTAAATTTTTAAATAGATCCTGTTATAATTATATTTTTCCAAATTACCTGTTTGAGTAAATTTCCCTTACCTACAAGTAGAGAGATTTGAGAAAGGGTAGCTGTCTAATAGGCTGGAGGAATGTGCATGACCTGCAATAGGAAAGTAGAACCACTACTAGATTTGAGAACATAGGATACCGTAGCCAATTTGGAAAATGAGAGCCACCATATTTATTTATTTATTTTTATTTTATTTTTTGGGTGACAACAGGTTATCCAACTCCTTAGAGCACCCGACTAAATCCCCAGGTACTTGCAACACCCGCACATCACATGTATCAGTCAGTAGGGATAAATCTCTACGAAAGGCCTGCAGAATTCCATGGGCCTAAGTCAACCTCACAAAATCGGCTTGTAAGGTGAGGATTTTCCTAGGCTTATATATAGCCCAAGGCCATGATACCCAGGTGATGTGGGACTATCATTCAACACCAACAAGGGGTGGGACTCAAGCCACCGTAGTACTTTACCCTGAGCTCTTTGAGGTTTAACATGGCCATCACTCCATTGCAAGTTCACTCTGTGAAGATACTTTTTAGTCATTTAATATGCCTGTTTTGCCACATCTGTGCTAACCACATTCTCAGGCTTCACCAAATTATTCAACTGTTCTATGTCGCATCCACTTTCTCTGACTCTGATTAAAATGAATCTAGGCAGTGTTTGGAGATGAGCTAACTTTTCAATCTTTCTTGATGTGGAAATCAACAGTGAACATCTATTGGCACGAACATATCACAAGTTAATTGGAATTCCTCACGTCATTGGTAACTCTAGAAGCTTTGAGCAAGCAATTAGTTTCATGCTTCAACTGCTTGCCGATTCTGACAATCTTTTAATGCAAGTGATAGACAGACAATACCAAATTATTAATTGGATGTCACAACTCAGTAATTTGTGTAGGAATGTAAATCATGTTTAGTGATTCCATATTGAAAACTCAATAAATTCATTGATTCTTATAAGTAATAATATTTAAAGTTATAAGTAAAGTATTTATATGGTAAAAGATAGATGTTAACAATATTTATTCTCCCTCAAGAAAGATCATCTTTATATAATTTAATGGGCAGTTTCGAGCCCAGCTTACCTATCCAAAAAAATGAAAAAATTTGGAATGATGTGTTTTTAATATAACTTGCACAACGAGTTAGAACTTTAGAAATTTGTGTGAATGTGAAGTACAAAATACAAAAGAAACGGACACCATACTGTGGCTTCATGCAACATGACACACCAATATATCTGCAAAAATCCCTGGTTGTAACATACCTCTGTTAGATATATGAGAAGCCACTCTTAAGAGCCGTAAGCGATGAACGAAACCTGCAATGTTCCCTGACTTTGATCAATCGATCAAACAGTCCAAAGCTTGCTATATTATTGGCAGGTTTGTGGGATCGTGGACAATTATAAGAACTGGAAGAAGACACGCTGCTCTTTCATTTCATTGGATCCTTCAACTTCAAGCTTGAGCTTTAGAAATAGATCGCCCATTGGATACTTCTTTAGTTCAAAGCTCGAGTGTTACTGAAATAAAAAAATATATTTATTTACAAGTGCTACGCATTCCATTTATAATGCAGAGTTATAAACGTAGTTTAAAAACTCCTCATCGACTCGATACTCGACAATATTTTGAGTCAACTCGGCTAGGTAACTCAAGCACCATCAGTTGGTCATTTACTCAACTAAAACGCCGAATTGACACAAAAAATTGACCCAGTCAAAACGGACTTGGTTGAGTAATTTTAAATAGGGCTTGCAGGGGTTTTTCAAAATTTTGAGGGTTTACCTTTTAAATTATACAATCTTTCTATACTTGGTTAAAAAAAACCTAATAAGAAGAAGACGAAAAAAAAAAGAAGGGTACATTTTTTATTATTTATGAACCATGGTGCTTCACTACGAGTCAGAATAATTCACCAAGTAGAGTCTTCAAGCGAACCAGACCTAGCTGACTTTCGAGTCAAGTTCTGAAGTTTTCGAACTATAGTTATAAACAGTTATATTTCTTATTATGAGAATAAGCATCTATTTACCAGCCCCCTGTTTCAATTTCTTGAAAATTCAGTATGTTAGTAGGCATGGAATAGCTCAGAAAAGAAATCTATTGCAACAAAGAAAAGCAAAACAAAAATTTGTTATAAGTAAAGCAAGTTATAGTATCTGAAGCTAAAACTTAGAATACGCGAAATTAAATTTATTCCGAACTTTAGAAGAAAACAAACTATTCATTCATAGTAACTTAGTAAAAAAAGTCAATTAATTCATCAACAAAAGAGGAAAAGCACTTTCTGAATGAATTCTTCCAAAATTTAGAAACTTTATTTAAGAATAAAAAAACAACAAATAATTTTTGAGGGCCTGACAAGGAAATGTACCTGGGTCAAAACGTCTTCATAAATGATAAATTGGTTCATCATCAATCCATATCGAGGTTACATGCATTATTTTGGCCCACTCTGAGCCAAACTCCTTAAGGCATGCTTGCTTTAACATGGGGCATTGAGAAATGCTTAAAAATTGAAGTGAATCAGGGAGTCTCCCATTTGGAAAGAAGGCGAGTTTAGGACAGTCTCTAATTTCCAAACGCTCCAGGGAGAAGAGGTTTTGCAGCCCATCTGGGAAGGTGATCAGATGCTGACAATTCCGAATTTCCAACTCCTCAAGGAAGGTGAGGTTTCCCAGAGCAATGGGGAGGGACTTCAAATTAGGACAGGAATCAATTTTGAAACGTGTGAGCAAGGTGGGGAGCCCTTCCTCTGGAAAGGAAGCGAGTTGGGGACAATCTAGAATTTCCAAGGTTTTGAGAGAGGTCAGGCCTAGCAACTCTTTTGGTAGTGTTGTTAGCTCTCCATAATAAGAAACTCTCAAGGAGGAAAGAGAGGTGAGGGAAGGCAAAAGGCTAAGTATGGTCTCACTGCATTGATCCAATTCTAAATCACAGAGATATGGAAGACTCGGAAGAGCAGTCAGTTTCTCACAGTTCGATATGTTCAAATCTGTGAGGCGAGGAACGAAGCTGGGCAATTCTCTCAGCTCGGGGCAACGCCTTATAGAAAGGTTACAGAAGCAAGAGCTTTCACCATCCCCCTCTCCGGTTTCTTTCACCAAATCAGACATGGGGAGTTTGGGCAGTAGTGTCAGATAGTAGCAATCTTCAATGAGAAGAGTACGGAGACAAGGGAATTCGCCTTCTTCTACTCCAGTCCATTCTTTCAGAAAATACATATGCTTGAGTTCTAGTTCTATCAGTGATGGGAAGCCCTTAATTATACCCGACCCACAAAATTCATGGCCGATGCGCTCCAACATACCCATGCCATATATGGAGAGATATTTGAGGGCTGCAAGTTGCCCAAGAGGAGGGATGGTTACACAATTTGAGCAGTTGTTTAGGTATATGGTTTCTAGATTTGAGAATGACGGATCACTTAGCCATCTTGGGAATCTAGCATGATTGCAGTTTTCTATTTCAAGCTCTTTTAGGTTGTTGTGAGGTCGAAGGCCCTCAAATACCTCCTCTCCTAGAATTTCATAACGTTCCCATTGCAGCTTCAACTTTTCAAGGTATTGCTTGTTCATCAACTTGGCCTCTTTGGCCTCCTCGACGTTAGCCACATTCTCAAGCTGTGTAATGCAGAGTTCTCCTTGAAGGTTCATCAAATCCTTCAACTCTCCTATCCTTCTTCCACCCTCTAAACCCACCATAAACTCGGGCAATGTTTGGAGACAAGTTAATTTTCCAATTCCCAATGGCATGCGAGTCAAATTAAACCTCTGAAAGTCAAAGTGCCGAAGGTTAATCAGCTTACCCATGTCTACTGGTAACTCTACAAGATCAAAGCAACGCCTTAGTTTCAATGTCTGCATATTGTACAGGGTACTAGCCGATTCAGGCAACCTTGTGATACGAGTATTAGAGAGGTCAAGGAAACGCAGATGTTTCAAATTGCCGATAGTATTTGGTAACATGGTGATGTGCGTACTACTCAAGTCCAGTACACGTAAACATCTCAATTTCAGGAATAGGTTGTGAGGGACCTCCTCAATGGAAGATTCGGGTTCACCTAACAGTATAAGTGTGCGTAAGCTCTTAGATTCATACAAAGCCCTAAAAATCATTGGATGCACTATTTTTTCATGAAATATTGATGAATGACGAGTCCTTCCGGAGATACTACGCGATTTATCTTCCCCCATTATGTAGCATTCGCTGCCTGATATAGATTGTGCCAGATCATGGATGAGATCATGCATCTCATATTTTGACTGCCACTTATGTAAATGAAAGAAGGACCTCAACAACAGATCATCAAAATACTCCTTACCGATGTCTTCCATTCGTCTCCTCCCTTTCGGCATAATATATCCTTCTGCCATCCACATCATCACCAATTTATCCTTCTCGAATTTATAGTTCTTTGGAAAAATAGAGCAAAACACAAAGCATTGTTTTAGATGTGCAGGCAAATGGTGGTAGCTTAAACTTAGAGCCGGAAGAATGCCATTTCTCTCTTCTGGCATATCCCATAATTCACTTTTCAAGATAATATCCCACTCAACTTCGTCGGATTTAGAACACAAAAGGCCAGCAAGCGTCTTTACCGCTAAAGGCAAACCTTTGCATTTCTCTACGATTTTCATACCGATTGCTTCCAAATTAGGATGTAGATCCGAATTCTGTGCAAACGCATGTTGTCTGAACAATGACCAACAATCTTCAAACGACAAAACCTCTAAACGGTGGGCAGGAATGGCGCTCATGATGGAAGAAACTCTTTCACTCCGAGTAGTAACTATAATTTTGCTTCCTTCGGCCCCATCTCTCAAAGGAAGTCGGAGGATATCCCAATCAGCAGGGTCCTCATTCCATACATCGTCCAACACAAGCAAAAACCTCTTCCCACTCAAAATCTCTCCAAGGCGACGCTGCATCGGATCTACATCTAGGATATTATAATTACATCCAGTAGCAGATTCTATGATTGCTTTTGCAAGTCTGATGACATCAAAATCTACAGACACATAAACCCATATCCTTAGTTCAAAATGCGTGATAACTCTCACATCATTGTACACGAGCTGCGCAAGGGTCGTCTTTCCAAGGCCTCCCATACCAACTATAGGAACGACAGAAGGATCCCTTGAAAATGAATTATTTAATAACAACAATTCTACTATCTTCTCCATATCAATTTCCCTACCAAAAACAGCTGATTCATCTACAAACGAGCTAGTCTGTGGCCGCACTCTGGTATGAAGCCTTCTCTCTCCATCTCCCTCTTGGAGTTTAAGTTCAGCTCGATCTCTCGCGATCTCATCTAATCTCTCCCTGATCTCCTTTATCTTATGTGCTATCTCATGCCGAAATGAAACTTGGTTTGGATTAAAACAAGATAAGAAGTTGCATACCTGCAGCTTATTAGCTCGGTTTCCAATTTCCAGTTCTGACTTTTTAACTTGGAATGCAAACTCGTCTACGATGTCATCGACGTCATAAGCTACTTCTTTGAGTTCCCTCAGCCAAATTTTCACAGCCTCCTCTCTAATTTGTCTCTCCTCTGCATCACTGAGCACTGCTCGGATTCTCGTCAGGGTCCTCGACAGCTTTTTAAGCTCTTGATCGACACCCCATAATAATCCGAACTCTTCTATGATAGGGGAAGCCAAGTTATCAAATACCACCTTTAGAAAGATGGATAGAATTGCTTCAGGCATGGCTTCTCCTTCCAACTTCCAATACCAAAGAAGACTAGACAAAACAGAAATGATTTTTTTTCTGCACTACGCATTAAAGGAATTAGGATTGCCAAAGATTTCAAAGCTTCTTCTTTCTTTGTCCATGGATTGATCATTGATCAGCCATCTTCACCAACCTTTTCTTTGAAAAGAAGACTCACGCTTCCGGTGAAGTCAACTCTCTAATGGGAATGCAGGAGGTCAGCTTCAATAGTCAGTATCGTCAACCTGGCAGCAGCCTACAAATGAGATCAAAGACGCGTAAAGGAAGGTTGACTTTGGAGGTTTTAATTAAATAGGGAGCGGACAATTTTTACAGACAATTTTATAGGCAGCTTATGTGGCACAATATAATTAGTTGCATGCATAGTGGGGCCCAAACAAAGCAGCCAGTCACGTACTGTCACATAAGCAAAATAAGTCCACCGATTGTATTTTCGCATAGGGGGCTATTAGACTCTAAAACTTTAGGCCGCCTGTTTTTGAAGTTCATGATCTATGGATATCTCTTACACAAGATTGGAGGGTGGAGCAAAACACTATACTTATCATTCGATCTATTATGATCAACTATTGAATCAGGTAATAGCCTTTGACTGTATTTAATCACATAAGGAAGATTAAATTTCGTAATAATGGTTTGTAGTTAATATCTTTAAATCATAGCCATCATATGGAATAACTTAGATAATAGAGGTCTCCAAACTTGCAAGCATGGTTCAAAATTTCTTTTGAAATGTTTCGGTTTTGGTTTCCACCGAAACCAAAACAATAACACATATTTTCGGTCATTTTCGGTCCATAGTGAGTATTTAGGCTGAAATTTCAAATTTTCGATTTCGATCCCCACCGAAATCGAAATGAAATCCGAATTTTTTATCCTTGCTTGCAAGTCTTTCTTTTAAATTCGGTGGAACAAGGGGCAACTTTCCGAGTGTAAGGAAGGGCTCTCTTTTAACTATCGCCCATATATGGGATTAGGCCTGAAGCCATATGATATAGTAAACTTAGAAAATGGGTTAGTCAAATAGGATTGTGCGTTTTTTGGACCGAACCGACCAAATCGATCGAATCGGACCAAACAGTCAGGTTAAGTCTAGTTTGGACGGGTACTGGTTTAGGATTGGTTTGGAAAAAAGGGAAACCAAAAAGTTTAGTTTGGTTTCGATTCTAAGCCTTCCAAAGCCAAAACCGACCTAATCGAACCAAATGTAGTTTGTAAGTAATTATATTTATATTTATATATATATAAGCAGGAGTTTTCATTGATTTAAAAGGCATTTAAATAAAATATATATTTTTATATAAAACTCTACACTTGTCTTTAGCCTATTTCTAAATCCTAAAGCGGTAAAGTAAAACTTATAGGAAAATCGGTTGAGAAGTTGAGAAAATTTTGATGTGCAAGTAGAACTTATAGGGAAACTGAACCAAACCGAATCAAATCTAATCGGGTTGGTTTGGTTTGAAAATCTAGAAATCGATTAGGATTGGTTTGGTTTGTGGTTTTGGTCCAAAACCGACCAAATCGAACCAAATACACTCCTAGTCTCAGGTAAGCGGCATGAGCATCCAACAGCTTGGTACTTGAATACTTTTTGGGATGTATGACGTGTAGAATTATCATGTGCACCGTCTGATAAGTGTAACATAATCTAAAGATCATTGCTATAAAATATTGAGAAGAGTCATCATTTGATTCAAAATGATCAAATACTGACTAACTTAACGGACATTCCATTAAGGGCCTGTCACTACAAAAAATAAGACTATTAGCTGCAGTTTTTTTTTTAAAAAAACTGCCACTATTAGTCCTGTCGCTAAAAAAAACTGCCGTTACAAAAATAATAGTGGCAATTTTTTGTAGCGACAAGACTAATAGCGGCAATTTTTTATTAAAAAAAATCTGCCGCTAATAGTCTTATTTTTTGTAGTGTGTTTGGTCAGTGATTATATTTGTAATTTTATTTATACATTTTCTTATCAAATTATTGAAAAGCATGATTGTGGAAATTTGTCTATTCTGTCTTTCTATCTTCTTCTTCTCTTATTTATCTTCTTCTTTATTCTAATAATTTTAACATGGTATCAGAGACAGGATCGGCTCCGTGTGTTCAAGCCGGTCATGGTCTTGATATTGTTTCCGCTATCATATTTTCTTGAAGTTTCTTTATTCATAAACTTTTCATTTTTCTTTCATCTCTTCTACATGAAATTGATTCATGTAATTTTCATTTTTTCTTCATCTCTTTTATATTTAGTAAGAGATGCCTTCTTATTCATATGGATGTACTTTCCTCATTGATTTGCTTAGTAGATGTGTATTTTTCATTTTGATCTTCAATGACCTTTAATGTTTCATGTGGATATCTTTTCTCACATTTTCTTTGGATAATTTATGTAGATGGTCATTTTTGTGAATTAATTTTATAATATTGCAGCTGTTTTTTTTTATTTTGATGATTTTTTGTGGTATTATGACTTTTTTTTTTTATTAGAATATATCATTTTTCTATAATTTCCTGCATATATATCCAAATACATAATTTGGTTAATCCTGCGTTTTCTCGACTAGCAATGTGGTTATCTAAATAACGAAAAACCAAAGGAAACAAAGGAATCCCATGGTTTCCTACAACTTAAAGGCATGTTTGAATAAAAACACGGGAAATATAGGAAAGTAAAATAATATTTTTATATTTTACCTAAGTTGTAAGAAACCATGATATTCTTTTGTTTTTGCTGTTTGGATAACTACATTGCTAGCTAGGAAAACGCAAGATCAACCAAATCTTATGTTTGGATACATATGCAGGAAATTGTGGGAAAATAGCATATCCTAACAAAAAAAAATAGCCATAGTACCACTAAAATTAACGGGCATAATGGTGATTCTATTCACACCAACATCTGAACACCTTGAAGCCCATTGACTGCTTGGAATCAAATGATGCAAATTATTTTTCACCATGAACTTTCACATAGTTGATCTTGAGACCCATCATCTTACCATCAAACGATTAGTTTTTATTCTACGTGTCACAAATCATAAAAGAATGGCCCTAACATGAATTTAGGGCCAACTTTTGGGTATTCGTGTCATGTGAAATAAAAAATTTACCAGCTGATGATATGTTAAAGGTCTCAAGATCCGTTGTGTGGAAGATTAGGGTGAAAAATGATCTCTATCATCTGATTCCAAGCAATCAAATGGATTCAAAGGGTTTTAGACGTTGGCAATTCGAAAACCTGTTGGCATAAATAGAGGTACCCTACCATTAATTGTACCGCCTGATAGGCACATCACCATATAAAGATCTTTAGCATAATTAGAGCCAAAGTTATTAAATGTCATCTAAAATTTATGAGTATCATGTAATATCCCGTATATCTTTAAATTTAGATGACTTTTGATCACTTTCAATTAGACGCTTTAAATTTAATCTTTTCTATCATATATCATGAGAAAATCACACAAGACATATGATAATTACACAGGACATGCCTCTCAAAAAGTAGCCTAAGCGCTAAAAGCATCAACGCTCAATCAAAAATTCCTAGTCCAAATCCAAGCTATACTCAACTGGGAATTTCTTTTTTCTTTTTTTGCTCAAAATTGAGAGGTTTTGTTGATGCTCGCAACCTCTAGGGTCCGCCCAAGAGAATAAATATCAAACTTATAAAATTTCATAAAGCTAATTCAATGTCACAAAACTGACTTATAAGGCGTAGAGTGTCCACATTTTATAACCTCCGAGCTCATAGGGGATGTGAGACTTGTAATATGCGAGACTATTCTAATATGCCTTAGCATGTGTTGGCGGGATTAAACCAAGCCAAATCGACGTGGAGTGGAGAAAGACTAACTCTGGTATCATGATAAAATTCTATGAGCCTAGTTCAATCTCACAAAATCGGCTTATAAAGTGAGAAGTGTCAAAATTACATATAGCCCAAGCCCTCCAAGCCCATAGGGGATGTGGGACTATTATAACACTATCGAGTCTGAATCCCTCCCTCTATTGGCCAACCGCATGGATTTATCCCTACTTATATGCTACATGTGATGTGCTGGTGTTGCAACTAGCACGTGGCCGAGGACTTAGTCGGGTGCTCTAAGAGGCCCGGATGTCATCATTGATAAAAAAATGATCAACCTACAGTAACCAATAACTGATATTTAAATTATATTGGTTCGCATCTGCTAATATAAATTTGACAAAAATACCATATATATATATATATATATGGGCATTTTACAAAACAGCTCACCAAAAAATCAAACGCCGTTTTTTCTTTTGAAACAATGCCCCCACGTACTTGAAACAGGGAGCCATACATATCAACCCACGTAAAGTATTCATCAATTTTAATGAATAATTATAATGTTACCCTTGCCAAAAAATTCTTATTTTTAATTTTTTTTTTTACTTTTTTATATTAAGCATTCGACACGTGCATGAAGAATGCGTATGAATACGGGCCTGTATTAGGCGCATTTTCATAATTAAAAAAAAAAAAAAATCAACCTTTTTTGTAAAAAAAATATAAATGAGGCACTTTTTAATACTTTTCTATCTCTCTCTCTCTATATATATTATTTTATTTTATTTTTAAAAATACTTTATACATATCCAAAATACCTAACATATGTATCATCCTATGACCCATCATAATTCAAAAAGATACTTTAATATTGGCCAATATAGTCGATGCATATCCAACATACCCAACGCCCCTTATATGTATTGGCCTGAGACCGGTCGATGTGCTTGTTTTGAAGAGAACCGTAGTCACCAAGTTGGGTTTCATGAATGAGTCAAAAGGGGAACAAATTTGAAAATTCGAATAATTATTTTTTTTACAAACGCCGAAAGTTCGGTGCAAAGATTGAGAAAATGTGCAAAATTTTGAAAAACTTAAAAAGTAAGTTTAAAAAAATAAAAATATATACATAATGAAAAAAGTTGGAAAATAATTACAAAATTCATGACTCTAAAAACAAAAATACAATTTCTCTTAGGGCCTGTTTGGCAATTTTTTGGAAAACATAGGACAAGGATTTTAATTTTCCTATGGATTCTTATGGAGCTGGAATCCAAAGGAAATTTAATTTTTCGGTGTTTTTTGGTGTGTGAAAACTCTTTTTTCAGTCTGAAAATGTTACTCAAAATCAATTTCCTGTGTTTAGATAATAAGAAAACAAAAGAAAAACTTTTGTACATTATATATGAGTTGATTGCATCAACAAGCCTTTCATAAAAATATATTTTATTACACAGAATCATATAAAAAAAAATGCTATGATTGAGTTATTTGAATCATCTTATAAAGATGAATTTGGACTAATTCTCATCTTTTCACTTGGGACTTATATTTTGTTACACGGTTCAAACTGCCAAGAAAGTAGTTGTTGTAGATTGAATCGCCGGCGGTTTTGCCAGCGGTTTCTATCCGCCGATGATTCTTAACATACCCTAGCGGTTTTAATCGTCGGAAATATGCTTTAATCTTTTTGTTTAATTTTACTTGCCGACATTTTTAAATCGTCTGCAAATTGGTATACCTTTGCCGGTAGTTAAGAACTGCGGATAAAGTATCACTTTCTCGACATTTCAGACCCACCGACAATAATATATTTTCTTTTTTAAATAAAAAATATTCGTCATATAAACTTGTACGTTTTTTTAGGAGCTGCATGTTGCACACAAGATTTGTGCTTGTAGCACATGAGTTAAAAGGAAGTACATAATAATTTTGAGACCCGTGCCACATGGAACACCGTCTAAGTCATTTTATTTGAATGACATGATAAAAAGATCTTTGACGCCAAAAATTGATACAAAATACAAGTTTTGTATTGAATCAGATGATAGAGAACGCATTTCGTGCCAATTTTTGGCATCAAAGATATTTACATCATGGGCATCAAATCATACGGCTTAGTTGGCGTTCCATGTGGCACGGGTCTCAAAATTATTAGGCCCTTCCATTTAACTCATGTGTCATAGTACAAATCTTTGAGATGACATAATAAGCGGGACTTTATACCCTATCGATGAAAATTACTATTTGAGATCAACAAAGTAATCTCTCAATTAAACTTACCCTAAATCTCAATCCAAACAATCAACTAATTAAATCGACAATCTGACAAATCCTTAATCTTCTACACCAATCAAACAAAAAAAATAATTAATTATATCATTTTACAAAAACTTCCAGTGATCCAAGAATAAATTTTCAAAACCCTCTTTCTCCATGAACGAGCCCTCAAATCTCCTTTTGTATCGAAGCTACAACCTGAGATTGGAAATATGCTCTGAATTTTGTCGAACTTTATTTTATTGAATTTTTAAAACTATTTAACATTGCTAGAATACATATTTACACTAGTGAAACTAATTTTTTATCACACAATGGATCTTTAGCTCATACAAAGCATATTAGACGGTCAGACTTTGAATCCATATTAAATAAATCTCAAAAGTTACTCGAGAAATAAAAATCATGTGAAAAAAAAATCGACGGTGGATAATAAGAGCATGATATCAAGATGTATTGTGTGAAAGATTGGGATGGAAAACAACCTCCATTCCCGGATTCAAAGCAGTCAATGGGTTTAATATGGGTGAACTCAAAGATTCAGTGGGTGGATATAAAGGCACTCTTATTTTATTAAGGGAGTCATTACTAAAAAAGGGTATGCAAGTAATGACTACCTTTATGGACATGTGACATGTGAAAACACAATCTAGGCCGTCTGATTTAAAGTTCATGATTTATAGATCTTTAGTAGATAAGATTGGAACAAAATATGATATTTATCATATGATCTATTGTTATCAATCATTAAATCAAATAATAGCCTTTGACCGTATTTAATCACACAATGAAGATAATATTTTGTGTCAATCTTATCTACTAATGATCTATAGACCATGAACTTTAAATCAAACGGCCTAAATTGTGTTTTACATATCACATGGCCCTAAAATATAGAGTCGTTTTATTAACTTGGGTGCAATCACTTAAAAAACGAGTGCAAACTAGTGGCTTCCGTCCTTAGTACAAAGCGTTTCTTTAATATCGGTGAATCACCAAAAAGCGTCTCCAAGTAATGACTCCCGTTTATCTTATTAGAAAGGCAAATCAAGTTTAGTAAAAAGGTAAGTTACCCTTATTAAAGGCATTGTTTTGCAAGGTAAAACAGAAACCAGAGGAGAAGAAGAAGAAGAAGAAGAAAGGAAGGGGGGGGGGAAATAGTGATTTCAGGACTCAGGAGGGGCAACTGCCAGGTAGCTCTTCATCCTTTTTTTATTTTTATTTTTTATTCCTTTCTTCTTCTTCTCCTCCATTTTAAAATTTTTTTGAGCTTAAAGATGCAGGCAAGAGAAAAAAAAATGGATCGAAAGAATGGAGGAGAGTAGAAGAAGAAAATTAAGGAAAAAAATATGGGATTTTTTTATACAAAAAATGGGTTTAAACCCTATTAAAAAATTTCAACCTCCAATATGTGATCTCGGCCGATAATTTCAAATTTCAGCCAATAATATATTTTTTCCCGAGAGGGGACGATAAATAGGATTTTATCATCTCGGTTCAAGCCGAAACCGAGACGATTCGGTCAAAATTATAAAATTTCGGCCGAGATTTTGATCCATATGCCCGACTTGTTTATGTACCTAACTGGATGAGAAACCGGGGTCTAGCGGGTCGGAAATCGGGTGTACCGTGCCAGTTACAGGGGTAGTATTGAGAATATATCCCTGGACCTTAAAATGATCTAGCTTCACATTTTACACGAGTGAGCTCGTCCAAAGCTTGCTAGGCTCTTTCCCATTCGATTTACAAATCCTAGTACCAGGTACTCTCTCTCTCTCTTAATGTACATATGTCTTATTGGTCCTCGAGAGTTTTAGGGTTTAAGGTGAACGTACTTAGGGTTTAACCGGAAATCTAGGGTAAACAGACATTAATAGCTGAGATGCTCTGAAAAGCGAATTTTTTTCTTTGGTTGATTGTGTCTGGCATCTAGGGTTTCAGCTTTAGATGTTTAGTTCGATTTTGTTACTACGCTACTACTCATCTCTTACTTAAGACCTGCTGGATAAACCGGAAAACCCTAATTTTACGGTAAAATCAGGTTTCTAAGAAACCCCAAAATCGCTGGAAACACCAACTTTTTATGGATATAATTTTCAGCACAAAAAAAATTGAAATTTTATTTATTGGAAATTTTTTCTTAGGCCCGATTGTTAAACCATAAATGAGGAAAAAATAAAAAACTTACGTAACTTACCAAGTTCGGTTTTGTTTTTTATTTTTTATTTTTATTTTTTTGTAAAATAAATTTCGAGTTTTACCCAACAGCTGGAAAATTTATTTGTTTGTTTGTTATTTTTTTTTGTACCGTCTGGCAATAAAAGCTAGTAAAATATAAGAGAGAAAAATTATATTACAAACAAATCTTGATGTGTTTTGATCGACTATTTGGCCTCCAAATCACATAGCTCTAATTAACCATCCTCTACCATCCATTTTTACTCTTTATCATCCATTTTCACCATCTAATTGAATATGATGCACTCTTCAGCTTTAACTAAAATGCTTACCTGAACACACTCTACATAAAATGGTAGTTCCTAATGGGTTAGGTGTCCCACTCTCTGCCATCAACATATAATATTCATAAGTCATGCTAGATTATATAAAAGTGAAGGTCCATCCTAGGCAAATTCTGAAAATTTTAACAAAAATGCGGAATGGGTAGGCCCACAAATACCAAATCATTCATGAAAATATACACTAGTTACTGAGAAAGCATCAAATCTATGACCATTAATTATCGCCATTCACAACAACACTCATCGATTGGCTTATAACATTTATGAACAATGAAATCCTCGACAAATAACCGATCAAAGTAAGTCTACAGGTGGAGGTGAAGGAGACAAACCAGACTAAGGCTTTAAATAAACCAATCTATGATCTCTCTGTTCAATCACATTGACAAACATTAACATGATCTTTTGAGGCTCGAGGTTGTGATTGGGTCACGAGGGCTTAACATGAAGCTCGAAGCCATCTTCTCCAATCGAGTTACAGAGCTTCCTAATCATGGAACCATCTTCACTGTTAATCACCTCATCGAATGGCAAAGAGGCGCTAACTTAAGCAATTTCACTTTGGAATCGAATCATAGATTTTACTAGGGTTCTCAATGGGCCAGGATGGGCTTTGGGCCTCGAGTGATGTGAGGGTGTTGCACGTGCCCTGATTTCGAATCCCACCCCATGTTGGCCACCCCCAGGGATTTATCCCTACTTGCCCGGTACGTGTGATTTGCGGGTGTTGCACGTGCCCAGGTACTTAGTCGAGTGCTCTAAGAGGCCTGGCTACCCCATCATTGAAAAAAAAAAAATCTCCTTTTTGTTTTGGATAGAATATTTTATGTGTTCCTGTTTGTTTTTGTATTTGTATCACACAGTTTGGTTGAACTTTTTGTAATCTAGCGAGTGTGGACCTTCAACATGACTTATGAATATTATATGTTGATGTAGTGAGTTAGACGTGTAATTAGGAAAGACCATTTTTATGGTGATTGAGTTAACTCCGATAGTCGATTAGAGGGTAAGAAACGGATGCTAAAAGACGATTAATTACAGCTATGCAATTCGGAGGCCGAATGGTTGATCAAAACCATCAAACATATTTAAATAGCATATGAATAGATATCCTAAGTCCTAACTCATGATATTCTCATTCATATATAACATTCGGTCCAACCCTTCTAAATGGACCGGAAAGATTTGTTTGTATGGTAAATCTCCTATTCTTTCTTATTAATGCTCTTATTGCGAAATTGTGGGGAAAATTTTTTTTTTTACAGCTTTTAGGAAAAACCCAAAATACTTTACATGAACAAAGAAAAAAACAAACAAACTTGCTAAGTTTTATTTATTTATTATTTTCGTTTTCTACTACTGGATGTACAGTCTAACAAACAGGTATCTATTGTTCATAAATTGTGAAGTATTTGCAGTTAAGTCAATCTATCATTTGTTTGATTGTAAAGGAATCTTGGACTAAACACAAACTTCATTTTTTTAATGATTTTTTAAATCTGGTATTTTCCCGCCTGATTTTAGTAGTTTTTTATTTAGTGTAGTTTTGTTGTGTGGAGCGTGATGATTGTTCATACTTTCGAAGCTGCTCGATGTGTTACATCCAAATGGGAATTGTTTGTTTACTCGTTTGGTGGTCACTTGGAATGGGTTAGTTGTTTGGTGAGTGACATAGGCCAAATTCTCCGGTGATGCTGAGAAGTATCGGACAATTGATCTCGGTATTGGAGCCACCCGAGACAAATGTATCATCTTGGATACGCCCAATACATATACTTCATAGTATATTGTGTTACCAATGCTCGAGACGATACTTGATTCCCAAGATGACATGTTTCCGTATTAGCACAGACTGATACCGAGATTTTAATCCTTGGTGCCGGATCATGTTGAGTGGGTCTAACCTCTGGAAATTGGGGCAATGTGATCCGTAAAACATTGAAAGGCCTAATTGTGGTTTTATGTTGGGGGCATGACTTGTCGAGATTAGAATCGGAAGTTAAAGTGCCTTGGGGATTTTATAGTGTTTTCTTTGAGGTTCCAACTTCTATTAAAATAACCATTGGATATGGAGGTGATTAAAGGGGGCAGAGAGTTTAATATCAAAAGAAGCACTCCAAAATGATGTAGGCTCTGTAGGAGAATACATTATATCAATTCGGATGTTTGCTTTTGTTTTTGCCTTCATCTGAATGGCTGGATTCCTTTACAATTTAGTGTGATTGTGTCGATTCTGATTTTTGCTATCAGTTTGTTCTAATTTGACATTAACTCAAATTGTATAATGATTTCGTCCTAGCCATTTTATTAATCAACTTCTGTACTTCAGCAAGAAAAAAAAGGTAAAATGAATATTTTGGATTCATATATTATTTACTTATGCTAGTTATGGCATTGATATTCTTTTGTATTTCAGTAGGGCAAAAAATCTAATTTGAGTGTCTTCTATCAAATAAAATGTTTCTAATTGAGAAAAAATTACATGCAGTAGTTTTATTGATCCATCATGAATTATTGCTTCTCTCCCCTCGTTAATAAAATGCCATCTAGAGGATAATATTGTTATAAGAAAATGATTTTTTTTTTGCCAATCTTGACCCTTGAGGAGCCTTTACGATTTTTGTGCCTTGAAATGCCAATATGTGATTAAGTAAAACCCTCATTCTTTTTTTCTTTATGTTTTTTGCGCCAGTATTGATGACATGGATCAAAATATCGTCCGATATACGTATCGGTTTTGGACTTGAACGATACGATACATTGGGTTTTTGTCGCCCTCCTTAAAAAATAGTCAAATTATTGTTCAATGTATCGTTCGTAGCGTCCGTATCGCTCAATGTATTGTTCGTATCGGACGATAATTTGAAATTATCGTCCGATAATTTCAAATGATCGGTTTTGATGTTTTTTTTTTGGGGGGGAAAAAACCGGAAAGTATCGTCCGGAACCAATACGTATCGGTTTTGGGGCTGGACGATACATATCGAAAATCCGAGATTTTGATCCATGATTGATGAGCCTTTAGATTGATTTTCAAGAAACTTTATCGTTGATCTTGAAATTTCCAACATTCAATAAATATTAAAAAAAAAAAGTGAAAAAGTATTAAGAAACTTGGACAGTTCCCTCTTTTTTAACTGAGTGTAAAATCAGATTGGCTGTTTTCTTAGGGTTGTGTGATTTGCACAAATTTCCAGGGAGTTTATTATGCGCTAATGATATCTTCTATTTCTAATTAAAATATTAAAACCTACTGATAAAAAATAAAGTTCTAAAGCCCCCCAAAAATAAAAAAAGCCATTGTGTTCCCTTACATTGCATGTGCCAACCTTGAAACATTCTATGCAAAAAGAAAAACCTCATAACTACTCTTCAAAACATTTGAAGCTCCAAAAAATATGAAGAAGGATCGAGGGACTTGAAAAAATCCTTCTCATGGACTGTAGAATCAAATCAAAAACTTTTTTTATTTTTTGATAAATGGAAGGTTTTCTTTAAATAAGAGGAAGAGACATGATGCACGAAGTGCTGAAAACCAAAATTAGAAGGCCGGAAAGCAAAAAAGACAGTAGTGGACAAAATAGAAAAATAGAGAAGTAAATAGTCACTAATGATTTGGATCCTCCCATAGATTGTCTGATGCTCCTCTTTTCGCAAGTCTGTCTGGCTTGCTGTTGCCTGAGCGAGGAATGCATCTGAATTCAAAGATTTGGGAAGTAAGGCGTCCTCAATGCTATCTTCGATCCTGAGGAGTCTCTAAGGAACATCCAATTTGTTTGAGAGCCAGCCAAATGACAGTTTCAGAGACACCTTCTATTATTTGATGTCAAGGTTTTGACCACGGGTTGATGTAGCTCTCATTTTGATTCATTGTTGAAGCAGATTCAAGGGGCCACAAAATGATTCAATGATAGAGGCAAAAGAGTCTTTTATGCCCTGCTGTCTGCTGGCTCTAGATCACCGACAGAGAAGCCATCGAAATTGAGTTTGTAGTGATCGGGAAGGGGTGGTTTCCACTTAATGACTGGGTTTTCTTTCAGAGGACCTCTGTAAGCAACTTCTAGCCAGTTTCTATGTAGATCATCAGGCGGAAAACTGTGGAGAGCTGCAGAATATTATTTTACTTTTAATTTTACAAAATAACTTATCTGGATTGGTCATCTTGTCTTTAAAAATCCTGTTATTTCTTTCTTTCAGTAAGAATTCTATCACTGCATTGTGGGTAGTAGACCATGATATACGACCTCTCTTGCTGAAGTGGTTGCTGCCCCAACCTCCAATCAGATCTCCTTCTGTTGAAATTAAAAATCCTGCAGAGTTGGAAGGACTTAGATACCAAATGGCACCATCTTTATAATCAATCAATGAAGAGGCAGCTGATGTCTTCAGAGTTTTACACATTAAGCACCTATGAAAAATCAGAATCCCTCTATTCTGCAGGTGGTTAATGGTGAGGGCTGTGTCTAAAGTTGCGAATCAGGAAAAGGATAAAAATCTGGCGGTTATGGTGCTGCTCCATAAGCTAGTCCAAGGGAGGTTGGTGAGTGTTCTCTTATGTGGTATTTATAGTGTGTTTGGGCAGAGTACTTACCCGTTTCTCAGACGGTCCATAGGAGTTGATCTTCTCTGATAGCAGAGATATTTGCAGTTTTGCACCGTTTAGCTGTTCTAGTAACTGAATGAGATCTGTAATTTTTTCCTCTTTCAAGTGTCCCCTCAGCTGTATGTTCCAAACAGTTTCCATTTTTCCTCTAGATTCAGACATGTCCCTGATTAATTGGCCATTGTTGTTAATATCCTGTAAATTCCTTCATATATTTCTCAGGTTTTTTTGTTGTTCTGTCTCCTATGGTCTATTGAAGTATTAGTCAAGAATTTAATTGTACAGCCATTTCCCATGTGAAGTATCAGTCGAGAATTTAATTGTACTGCCATATTTTTTTTTTCAATGTCTCTACCCCAAATTTAATTGTACTGCCATAGTTTTTTTTCAATGTCTCTACCCCATGTGAAACGTCATGTGATGACCAGTTTTTTTTAGATGTCTCTACCCCAAATTTAATTGTACTGCCATATTTTTTTTTTTTTCGATGTCTCTACCCCAATCCTTGAAGAATCTGTTATCTGTCCCGCTCGCTATAGCTTCTTGCATAGTGTAGGGATTTGTTGACTTCTTTGAGGTTTTTAATACACAGTCCTCTCATTTCCTTGGTGTGACATGCCAAATTCCTCTGAGGTGCCCATTCCCTAGGAAGTTGCACTGGATCTTTTCAATGTGCTTCCTAACCCAAACGGAGGAGCTGAACATTGATATATCGTATAGGGGGCAGAGCAGAGAGTGTGGACTAGTGTGACTCTATTGGCTAAGGATAGGAGGTTTCCTTTCCAAGCTTCTAACTTCCTTTCATATCTATCCCCGGGTTCCACAATGTTTTCTAGGGGTTTGACGATGCATAGGGCATCCCCAGGTATGAAAAGGGGAGTTTTCCATTATCCTTTGAATTAGACGTTCTTTGGTTTTGATCCTATAACTGTGGATTTTTGCACAGTTAATTTGAGACCTGACAGTGCTTCGAAACATCCGAGCATCCCTGGGGATTGGACCTGTAGCTCAACACGAAGTTTGACAATATTGGAACCTTGAAGTCACAGGTTCAATCCCAGCTTACCCATAAAAAAATCTGATCATCTTATTTTTGCCATATGTTGTAAGCACCTGAGAATATGATTGTCATCGACAAACTGCAGATGTGTAGTTTTATGACTGTTATTGCTGACTGAATTTTTTGAGAAGTTCTATTTGGTTAGCTCTTATAATTAGCTGATCCAGAGTTTTGGTGATGATGATAAAAAGAAACGGAGACAAGAGTTCGTCTTGTCTTAAACCTTTGGTAATGGGAAAGAATCCTGTTGGTGATCTGTTTAAGAGGATGGAGAACCTTACTGATGAGATGCAGTCAGTTATTCAACGTTTCCAGCTCTC
Organism: Chloranthus sessilifolius; assembly: GCA_021018995.1. Taxonomy (NCBI): domain Eukaryota; kingdom Viridiplantae; phylum Streptophyta; class Magnoliopsida; order Chloranthales; family Chloranthaceae; genus Chloranthus; species Chloranthus sessilifolius. The sequence goes on along the minus strand of CM037584.1, from coordinate 48,271,514 downwards.
ACCAAAACCTTTGTGAGATAGAAAATATTCCAAGAAAGACCAGTCTACATGATTGAATGCCTTTTATTAATCCAATTTCAAAATGATAACTGGATTTGCAACCTTTTGTCTCGAATCAATGCCTTCATGAGCAATTGGAGATGAAATTGGAATCAATGCCTTTTGTCTAGAATTTGTCTGCATTCACTGAAGGCACTTGGAGGAGAAGTGAATTTTGAGGAAATTTATGCACATTGTGAGGTTTAAAAAAAATTACTTGGTTTGTGGCGAGAAGCTTCAGCATTTGCCAAAGAGACTGGGTTTCAAAGGATGCTGATTATCCTTGAAAGATGGTATCAGTTTTGGAAGAGACTTTTGGCAGGCCTAAAATCCATTACCCTTCCCATTATTTTTTATCAGGTTATGAATCGAATGGAATTGCAAACATTTTAGCCAAAGGAGTGATGAGAGATTCCTATTTAGCGATAGCTTCCCGATATACTTGTAGTTCTATACTTCAATATATGCATTTGGGCACCATAGTGTCCTTTGGTTTTCACTTTCTTACACTCATCTTTATTCTAGTCACCATTTTATTTAGTGTTCTTGGGCTAGTTCACTCTTTCAGTGTTTTCCTGGCTACAATCCGCTGTACTCTTATCTCAACTTAATGTAGTTTGACACATTTTTAGACTTCATAGCATACATGATGGCTTAACAGTTAGATTAAAATTGTTGAGTTAATGTACATGGAGATTAAGGGGGATTGTTGAGGCTAGAAACTGAACCATACTTCATTTGCTTGTGCTTAGTTCATTTGTCGTGATGCTTGTGTTACTTTTTCTTGATGAGGGAGTCTGGTCCTATAGGGATATTGGGATTATGATATAAAGTGATTTAGTCTTCTCTCATGAGTCGAGAAACTCAAGTAACAATGTGGAAACACCAACTCTTGGGATCTGTTCTCATTATAGAGTAAGCCTATCTTTTCACTTTTTGTGTCAATTTTCTAAAATCTGATATTCAGTTCTATCAATTTTTACTTTGATTTATGCTTGTCTGTATGCCCGTTGCACAATACGTATTGTTTTCTTCGAGTTTTATTGCCTTGACCTTTATGCCAATGTTGTATTTATAACAAGTGAGCAGATTCTGTTCCAATTTGTTTCATTGAATTTGTTGATGCAATTGTTGTGTATGTGTGCAGTATCAGTATGGCGCCTATGGAGGAGGACACCAATGTAAGTCATCTTAGCCTTAACATTGTGAATAATATGCTTTATAATTTTTCTAACATTATGGCTACAGTTTCCAATGAGTAGTGGATGTTCATAATCTTATAACGTTATGTTTTTTTATTGATAACTGACAATGTTATTGAAAAAACAACCAAATTTTATAACCCTTAAGCAAGATGCTTGAGAGACAGCATCCTCACAACTCAAATGATAAGTAATATTGCATCAAAAATCTGAATGAGAACCAGGAAATAATGATATAACAGCTTACAAAAGAAAATCATCTCCAATCACGATTGAAGATCTTGTGACAGTGTCTTTGGATAAGGAATCCACGATTGAAATAACTTTGTGATGGTTATGATCATTCCTGCTGGTAAGTCCGTTGATCCGCTTAATGCTCCAACCTCTACGAAACATTCGTATCTTTTGCTCATCCATATAATAACATTTAAAGAGTCTGTTTCGGTTGTACATGATCTCATTCTCATACTCATACTAGAAAGAAGTTGAGTACTAGTCGATAAAACTCTTATCTTTGCTTTTGACGAATCACAATTTTACCCAAGGGATGTTAAAAAAGTTTATGAAATCTGCCCTCATGATTCCTAATTATCTCACCAACTCCGGCCACCCTTGGATCCTCTAAAGAACTTCCATTGATTTTATTATTATGTTTTAAATGCATTGGGATTGCTGTTTGGCTCCTTGTTAGTGCACAGTTGTGAGTTTTTACCCGTCAGGGTCGTGTGACTATGCCTTACGATTTTTAATGTGTCCAGATGTTGTATATGGGGCAATAGTTTACACCTGATACCCATGACGTAAGGGTAAGGCATGGTGGTCTCACCCTTAGCAGGAACCGACGTGTAGCCTTAACGTTATTGGAAACGCGAACCCGCATTTCGAAATCTGAACCGTATAGGAACCGCGGTTCCTACAAGTTAGGAACGGCGGTTCTGACGATTCTCAAATTTGAAAAAAAAAATTGTCACAATGAAAAAAAAAAGGTACGAACAAGAAAAAATTACTAGAAAGAAAAAAACATTACTAGCAAAATAGTTACCTAGAAAAAGGAAACAAAAAACGATTGATCATACCTGGTCATTTAGGGCTTATTTGAAACTTTTAATGGGCTTGATTTAATCTCTTAATTGTTGAGCTCGTCCGATGGATCATCATCCAAAATTTTTGGGCTTCTTTCCAATCTCTTTTGCGATCTTCTGAAATCTTCATCTCTGGCTAAGTATGTTGGATAGAGAGTTTAGAGACCATGAAATGAAATAAGATAAGGAAGAGGGTAGGTTCTCCATTTTAAAACCCTACAACTATAAGTTAGAGTGTAAAATGAATACCCCTTTCTATTTATTGAGACACGTGCTAAAGACATTAGGGGTTTTAGAAACATAATACCCCTCAGCTCTCAGGATTTTATAAGTATACACCCCTCAGCTGTTAGGGTTATATGTATACCCCTCTCAATCTCAAAGAAAATAAGCGGTGCTAGTTTAAAACTTTAAGTCTTAAGATAGTTTTGATGTTATACATCACACGCTCCAAGTGGTGTTTAAACGATCTACCACCATTGAATTAAATTTTTTTATCTAACACCGTTGAAATGTGGTTTCTTATTATGCCATGTGGCATTGATTAATGAGCAATCTAAACGGTTTAGGCGTCAATCCGTCATTGGAAAATATTTTAGGCAAAGAATCATGTCCATAAGTGGATGTGAACAATCCGATTCGTATTTTTGAATATCAGCCATTAAAATTAAATACAATGGTTGATATTAGAGTGCACAGATCTGATGGTTAAAACCTCTCAAAAAATTTGATTTTTGAGTCCACTGCCTTTCAACTTATTTTCTATCATTTTAACGGTGTGGATTGCTCACATCTTGATCCCTTCAATGGTATACAATCACTTAAGCATCATTTTGGTGCTTAAATGATGGTCAGGAGAGTTGTTCCCTTAAAATATTTGCATATAAAGTGTGCCCACGGTTTTTGGAGTCTCTCTACCAGTCTGCCTAGAGTGGGCTAGAAATGAAAGGTCACAATTACTAGCTTTACCTTTTAAATTTCAAATTTAATATTATATCAACTGCCTTGGTTCTCACCAGCTAGTATCTGTGGCGAGAGATTGAATACTATATTAGTTGGTACTCAACTAAACACCTAATGCCAAGTCTATCATAGATTACCATTCATACAGTCTAGGATTTGCAAAAGCAGCCGTCTCCATCTTGAGCATGAGCATTGGCAAATGTACAGGATATCAGTCATGTGCTTAAAATTAATGTTTAAATGCTATATAAAATTGCCACGTCGTCACTCCCGAATCTGCACCCACTCCTGCTTCGTGCTACTAAGGTCTCACCATCTAACTTTCCTAGATTTTTAAAAATTGCCGCTTCGTCACTCCCGAATCTGCACCCACTCCCGCTTCGTGCTACTAAGGTCTTACCATCTAACTTTCCTAGGCAAGTTGCCAAGGTAGAGTGCTATCAGAGTTTTTTTAACTTTCCATCCTTCCTATTAGTGCCAAGGATGTAAAAGCCACACCACCCAACTACTCGTGATAAATTGGAAAGGGGTGGAGGTAAATTATCCCATTTTTTTTATATGTAAGTTGGGATTGAACCTGCAACCTTGAGGGAGGTGAATTAAACATCATTACCATCTTGGCAACTTGCTAGGATGCAGTAGTTATCCATCCATCCTCCTAATTGCCAAGATGCCATGGTTTTCTATGACTCTCTAAAGATACCTGACAATATGAAATCAGCACCTACATTTTAGGAGTAAACCCGAGAATTTTGGATGTCTACATGGTTACTTTCCACTCTGAAGAGGGCCTCGTCATAACCATATCTAAGTAAGTGGTCATGTATGCTTCATTTTTTATATTGTAGCGAAACAATGCTCCAGAACTTGCGGCTTCTACTCAAAATAACAACTAGCTTGTAATTAATTCTTAAATCTTGCATCTTTCAATGTTTCAAGTGCTTTCTTCTGTCTTTTGTACCTTAATTTTCCCATTATCTGGCCTTCACATGCTGTTCTTTCAATGAATGGTAAGGGGTCAGGGTATGCTTCATTTTTTATTTTGTAGCGAAACAATGCTCCAGAACTTGCGGCTTCTACTCGAAATAAGGGCTAGCTTGTAATTGATTCTTAAATAACGCATCTTTCAATGTTTCAAGTGCTCTCTTCTGTCTTTGCTCCCTTAATTTTCCCATTATCTGGCCTTCACATGTTGTTCTTTCAATGAATGGTAAGGGGTCAGTGTATGCTTCATTTTTTATGTTGTAGCAAAACAATGCTCCAGAACTGCGGCTTCTACTCGAAATAACGGCTAGCTTGTATCTTTCAATGTTTCAAGTGCTTTCTTCTGTCTTTACTCCCTTAATTTTCCCATTATCTGGCCTTCACATGTTGTTCTTTCAATGAAGGGTCATGCAGCTCATAGAATTCTTAACATGTTTCTAGCGGTTGTATCACTTTGAAATCCGGGAAAATAGTGACAAAGCTCAATTAATACCAGATGGACATAGCTTAAATTAAAAGATCCGAAAATGGCTGTTGCAGCTCCATCGATTTTTTATTTTGCTTGTTATGGCTGTCCAAACATTGTTGGAATGGAAGGTCTTTGGCACAAGGTCAGACGTAGGAAATGGGCTAGGCTAGAATACAGACCTGGATCGGTTTTGTGGGACAAAATTGAAAGAATTTCCTAATGTTATCAGGTTTGTCAATCCTGTGTCCTAAAGCCCCTGCCTCACTAGATTTTTTGCCCCTTAACCTGTTGTTCTAATGCTCCTAAGATATCATGAGTACCACCAAACCCATCTGTTCACTCGAATCTTCGTGAATTTTGAGAATGATCATACCAAAAGACCCTAGAAAGGAACTCCCATTTTCCCTACATTTTCCCTTCCTTTTCCCATTCTTCTGGTCCTTTATTGCTACTTTAAGATGCTAAGACAGTGCATTTAACACAAGATCTATCCTTGTACAATCTGTTTTTTCACAGAGTTTGAGAAGAACAAGGGGGCTGGCTTCTTCACTCAATAGGGTTAAATCATGTCTTGCCACACTATTTTGACTTGAAACCTTGACCGTTGATTCCTGATCATGTATGGCACATTTATTTTCTCATGTTCTTCAGGAAGTAAATTCTTTGGTGCATTCTCCTGTTAGTAATGGTATACTCGTTGTCCCTCTTTGAATTTGCTAAGTACTTCTCATTTGTCATGTAGGATTTTTGTAGCATTGTTTAGACTCTATTCGTTTATAATTCTGCCTGAAAAGAAATGAATGGATAAATAAGACTCGCAAGGCTGACCCAAAATAGATGGGATAAAGGCTATGACTATGATGATTCATTTATAATTTGGTAGCGTTTCTACAAATTTTTTGTTAATTGCCACTTAAAGCCGACCCAAATAGATGGGATAAAGGCTATGATGATGATGATTCATTTATAATTTGGTAGCGGTTCTACGCATTTTTGTTGACTGCCAATTTAAGTATATAATTTCGTGAAACATCAAATCAAAATTTGAAGATCCTAGGAGTTTTGTTCTCATAGAAATTATTGTATATCAGGAAAGAAATGTTACCTGATAGTTCTTTGCTCTTCACTCAAACCTTAGTCTGGATTGGTCTCATCTAGATTCATTTATACTTCATAGTTTATAGTTCTGGGGTGTTCCTACAACTATTTTTTCGTTAACTGCCAAAATGAAATTTGACAATCCTAGGAATTCAATTCTCGTAGAAGTTATTTCCTATTATCATGGAAATGTTACATGAAAATTTTCTGTTTTTGAAAAATTAGCAGTTTCCAGTAACCCATTCTTCAGTTTGTTATTATCCCTATTTTTGTTCGGTTGCTCCATTTTCTAATTTCCCCTTTCCCATAATTTCAAGAAGCTATATGTAGAGTTGTAAGTACAACACTGTCTTAGTTTTATCATTATAATTCAAATCAAATTGCTTACTGGTCTGAGCCCGCTTTGCATCTCTGTTTACTGGCACCTATCTTGACTGATCATGGCAGTATGTAATTGTGGTTGATGATCTTATCTTCAATGAATGCTCTGCATCTGCATATTAGCATCTCTTTGCTTAGAGATGTTTCCCATCTATTTCTGATATTTAAAACAATTATGATCTCTTGTTTACTGGCACCTATCTTGTCTGATCATGGCAGTATGTAATTGTGGTTGATGATCTTATCTTCAATGAATGCTCTGCATAGTAGCATATCTTTGCTTAGAGGTGTTACCTATCTAGTTCTGCTATTCAAAATGATTATGATCTCTTGTTTTCTGCATGGACCATCTGTAACCATTACTAATGCTTATATGGCATTCATAATAGGGTGGCAAGACTGAAGAAGAAGAATTCAACACCGGCCCACTTTCCGTCTTGATGATGAGTGTGAAAAATAACACACAGGTAAGATGCCTTTGCTTCCATATTTCTTTTATTGGGGTTAAAAAAATATAGGCTGATATTAGGCGCACGATCCATCCACTGTCACACATGCCGTGCAAATTTTGAGAGTAGCGCTGTCAACGGCCCGGGTCTGACCAGGCCAAAATTTTGGCTGTCCAATGGGAACTTGGCATATGCATATGCCCACAAATTGGCATATGCCCAACCTGGCTCGAACCGATGGTGCACCCAACCTGACCCGAAAACCCGACCCGATCTGGTAAAAACTCCTATTTTTGTTGATGTTTATATATAAAACATTGGATTGGGTCGACCCGACCCCACCTGACACAATGGTCGGTTCAGATATGTCATGCCCAGCTTGACCCAACGGGTCAAGTTTATGTGCCGAAACTGCCAAAAATCAGGGTCGGGTCAACCCAACCCCTTGACAACCCTACTTGAGAGGTGCATGCACATGGGGATCTGTGCATGTCTGAAGGTCTTCATGGGGATATGTACGGGAATTACCTTGTCATAAAGAGGTACACAAGTCATCTTAATTGGAAACCATAGGTTTGTTTTACATATTGTCTGTCAGGGCGGTTTACACTTTCTAAGCAAATCTCACTATTCAAACATAATCTGATTATTGATTGGGTAGTGTCACCTGTATCCGTCTCAGAGAGAAGTGTTATAATGAACACTTCCCATGTCTTAACAAATTAGCAAAAGAAGTGAGTATATTACTAAATACAGTGCTCCCTCAGGTGCTCATTAATTGCCGGAACAACAAGAAGCTTCTCGGCCGTGTCAGAGCCTTTGATCGACACTGTAATATGGTTCTTGAAAACGTGAGGGAGATGTGGACTGAGGTTGGTAATCTGAAAACACTCATAATTTGTTTCCTTTCATTTTTGTATAATTATTTTTTGGGATGATAGATCCTTAAAATCATATTTCCTGACCCATTGGCTAATGTAAGGCCATGGAACTGAAGGCTGAGAATCATCAGAACTCTTAAGGAGAGTCGGTTCCTTGTTTTAACGTGAAATACTGGATTCGTGCAGGTACCCAAGACCGGGAAAGGCAAGAAGAAAGCTCTCCCTGTTAACAAGGATAGATTTATCAGTAAGATGTTCCTTCGCGGAGACTCTGTTATCATTGTTCTTAGGAATCCCAAGTGAGCGGCTTTAGCATTCCCCAAGTTTAGTGATTTCCCTGTTAGGATGGATGAGAAATGATTCACATTGCAAATCTTTACTAGGGACCCTTGAGTTTTACTTATTAGATGCTTTGCTTGATACCCAGTAATCTCCTGTCTCAGTTCTAATCCATTGGCTTGGATTTACCAGTGAAACTTGAGGAAGTCTTCTTTCACAGATATGGATTAGTTTACTAGCCAAAGGAGGGGAAAAAACTGCAATTTCTGTTGATGTATTTTGGTGGGTAGAATTGTTATCTCAGAGGTTTATAGAATTGCAACACTAACATCCTAGACATTTATGTTACAATTACTGATTTCCAATCCTTGAAGTTTTTTTCATTTGCTGTAGGTACTCCACTATCATTTTGATGGTTGTTTATTGATAATACTGGTTCATTATCCTGGAATTGATATCAATAGCAATAATGGTAGAATATGGAGGATCTACTATAAGTTGATACCTGCTGCTTGACAACCCAATAATCCAAGCTTTTGTTCTTTTTCCGGACATTTACGATCTCTCAAAAGAATTTGATCATTGAGATCGACTTAATGCAAGACTGGAACTGTCATTGACTAGGATTCCGGGAGTACATGCTTCTGGCTATCCCAAATCCAACCCACCTGCCTTTGGGGTTGGTTTGTTGGGGTCAAGGGTGCACGTGTACTTTGTGGGTCGAGCTCTTGACTGGAGCATAGATTTAACTTCCCCAGCAGAGGTTTGCTTCTCTTCTGAGCTTAGCCCATTGCCTTCGCATTCACCATTGGCTGCATGTAGTGTCTGTACTTCTTGGGCAGTGAGGCTATAGTGCCACTGCACTCCTTGGGCAGTTGGTCCGTATATTTAACACAAGGCGTACTTTAATCACTTGGCTTCACATGATGCCATCACATGGAACGCTTTAAATGATTAAAAAAAAATGTATGCAATGCAGCCTAAAATGGATGCTCCTAGTCCTATGTATAAATGTTTCTTATATAGTATTAGTCCTTAATCAAATGGGGAGGAACTTACGACTGTTACGGATGAAATTGTTAATTTTTTTTCTTTTCGAAAACAAAAATAAAGTGGTGTGCAGATAGCGAAAGTTTGTGTTGGTTTATAAAAATAGTTTTTCTTGACCAGAAATGCACAAAAAGTAGGAGAAGTTGACATGAAATACACTTTTTTGCAAAGAATGCGTACTTTGAATATTGGTCATGTGTTGGTAGCAAAATAATAATCTGGGTGTATGTACACTAATGTTGTGTTATATAGACAATCGGAGGAAGTGAACTGAACCGTCCATGTTGGTTAGGCATCTAGAACCGCACGGGCTTTGAAATGCATGAAAATCTGTGTGTCACAGGGTCATGTGGACGTCCACTTACCCATCCTGCATGACCAAATCGCCCATCATAGAGGAGCTCTAAGTGTGAAGCATCTGATTCAAATGCATCTCGCTCTCTTTCTGACCAAGCAAAACCAGCTCTTGGTATGGCGAGAAAAGGTTAAGCTTAAATTACCGCACTCTATTGTATTTCTACTTTTCATCAGTTACCAAAGGAAAATGATTAATAGTGGACAATTTTTGATGGACAATATTGCAGGCAGCTTATGTGGCACGATATGACTGGCTGCAGTGCTTGGGTACCACTGCGAGCACAGCCAGTCACATCATGCCACATAAGCTGCCTGTAATATTGTCCACCCTATAACACTGCCCATTTCCAAATTTATGGGCACACACTTTAGGCTGTCCAGAGCGACCGCTTGGATCACAGCACGGCATGCAAGCCATGTAGACCTTGAGAGAAGCGTGCAGACTTAAAGAGGATGGAGGCCCGGGCATGTTCATGCACGCCACACAGCTGGCATGCTGTGCATTGGTGATAGGGTCGGCAATGCAACATGATTTTGGGTACCTCTGTTTGTGCGGCTACACATTCTTTGAAAGCGACCATGACCCTTGAAAACCATTGATTGCTTTGGATCAGATGATGGAGATCAATTTTCACCCCGATCTTTCATATAATAGATCTTGAGATCACGACACACCTATCAGACGGTCAGTTTTTTATTTCATGTCACATATAAAAAAAACGGGCCCTAAATTCACAGTTGACAGGGATGTGTGCCATATGATTCAAGGGCCAATTTTTTGAGGACTTGTGACACATGGAATTAAACACTGACCGTCTGATAGGTGTGTCATGATCACAAAACTTATTGTGTGGAAGATCAGGGTGAAAACCGATCATCATCTGGTCTGAAGTAATCAAGGGGTCTGGGATGTGGGTACTTTAAGAGAATGCGTGGGCGCAAACAAAGGTACCCCATGAATTTATGGGGGGAGCAACTACTTGCACATGAGAATTTTACCATTGCACATTTAAAATTAAGACTTAATATTTCTGGACCTGTCACTTGAAACACCATCTAAGTCATCTGATTTGAAGGCCATGACGTAAAGATCTTTGGTTCCAAAGATCGGCACGAAAAACAATCTCTATCATCTGATTCAATTAAGTTAACTATTGAATCAGATGATGGGCTTTGACTGCCTCGAATGATATGATCAAAATAGTGTTTAATGCCAATCTTTGGCACCAAGAATCTTTACACCATGGTCCTCAAATCAAACGGCTTAGATGATGCTTCACATGGCACAAATCCCAAAAATAGCTAGTCATTCTTTTTAACTAAGTGCAACAGCACAAATCTCGTGTGTAAGTAGTTGCTCCATTTTATGAGTGTTCAACATCTCTCTCTCTTTCTCTCTGATGGCATTCTTCAACTTTTCGTCTCTATTTTGTGGCTATTTTGGCCTTGGTTTCGGTCAAAATCTCACAGGAAAACCCACCACTTCAAATCTCTGTAATAATAATAATTCAATGGTTAACTGTGATAAATCATACGACATATCACATTTCACGCCATTGTTTGGCACCATAAATCTTTACATCATAGCTATCAAATCACACAACTCAAAATACTAATTCTTTCTTTTAAATTAGATGCAACCTCACAATTTTCCAGTGAGCCGTGTGACCTCTGGTTCGCAATCTCTAACTAGAGAACTTGAACACCCTCTCTATCCCATTTGGAGACTCTTGAACCCTCACTAGATTTGTCTTCTCCTTCCAGACGTCGTCAAACAAAACCCATAGAGATTAAAAACATGATCAGGAAGAAAGACACATAAATCTGCAAAAATGCCTCTCATGGCTCAAATAGAGATGACGAAAAAGAGCTTGAACATGACCTATATGCAAGCAGAGCGGACCTAGTGTTTGTTTTTCAGCGAAGAAGCCCCACTAAACACTCGTGTAAAAGGAAAAGAACTGGAAATAGACAAGGGCTGTGCATAACATATAGGGCAAAAGGATTTTACAAAAAAGATGCTTTATTTTCCTTTGATAAGCCAACTGCCAACAGCAAAGTTCGGGCTGACAATAGCAACTCCCAAAATTAGTAAATGAGTCTCCAAGCAAAGTTAAAGGAAGATAAAAAAAGCTTAGGCCTTGTTTCATAACTCTTCTCCAAAAAGCACTTTCCAAGTGCTGTGAAGAGGTGGTTTATATGCTACTTCTCAAATACTGCTTCTCAAAAAATAGATCACATGCCGAAAATGTATTGTGTCAGAAGCATCATTGGGCAGCTTCTCAATACAACACCATTTTAGCTAGAGGTGGTCATCTCTTTGGATAAAATGTGCTTCTGAGCCAACATTTCGTCACTTAGAAAGTGCTTTTTGGAAGAGGATTGCCAACAGGGCCTTAATTTTTTTGATAAGAAGAAAAGTGTCAAATAAATTCAGAGATTACAACATCATAGACCGGTGATGGAATTTCTTCCACCCATACATAATCAGATTCCGAATTCAAACAGCTACCATATTAGCTGATGCGCTGGTAGTGTGCAAAGAACGTTAAAGCATCTTTAATGGAGTGAATGATCATACAATTGGAAGAAAGGTTGATCGATGCATCATTGAGACTTGTGATCACATTAGAACCATCACTTTCTAGTATAATAATTTTCAGCCCCAACTCTTTAGCCAATATAACACCCTCAAGCGCAGCCCTCATTTCAGCATTTTCAGCACTAGGACCCCTCGGATTTTTTTCGCCATGGCTCCAATCAGTTTAGCCTCAGAATTTCTGATGATGACTCCGATCCCTGATTCTTTTGAATAACAACTCCAAGCAGCATCAACATTAATTTTGTATAGTTCTCGCGGAGGAGGAAACCACCTTTCGTAGGAGGTTACTGTAGAAATCGATGCCGGTTTGTTAGCCACCAGATATTTCAGTGAGATAATCAACCGCAAACTGTGTAATCTTCCCCACATCCTCTGTTTTTTGCCGGTTTGTTTCTAGCACCCCAGACCGCCCAAGCAATAGTGGAAAGGGTATTGAGATGTTCTTTACCTTGCCTTGCTATGAATTGTTCCACCCATGTAAAGAAATCTTGGTCCTTTGACAAATGCACACGACCTCTAAATGGACAAAGGAACCAAGTTCTTGCTGCTTGGTCGCAATCTCTTAAGGCACGGCTGATATCCTCGGGTTCCGCTCCACATACTTCACAAGTAGTATCAATACCACTAATTTTGGCTTGTAAATTTTACGGACAGAGAGAATATTTTTGCAAGCTCTTCAAGCAAAGCACTTAGTTTTGTTTGGCATTTGACAATTCCATCTCTCTTTCCAAATTCTGTTTTCATCCATGTTACTTGTGCTGCCATGAGATACTTGCTCTTGATGTGCCACGTGGCAAGCCATTTTCACTGAGAATCTCCTGTTATTTAAGAAAGCCCAAGCTTTTTTGTCTCTGGTGAGTGATCTTGGCAAAGGAATTTGGAGAATAGTGTCTGCATCTTCTTGGAGGAAAATTGATCGAATTAGGCCTTCATTCCAAACAAAAGAGTTTTGGTCAATCAATTCAGAAAACAATGTCGGAGCAGCATCGAGTTTCGGTGTATACACCTTGAAAGTCGTAGGTCTTGGTACCCATCCATCGTCCCAAATATTTATGTCTTTTCCGGATCCCACTCACCAAATCAGGCCACTTTCCATTTCTCTTATTCCCCAAATTATACTCTGCCAGGTATAGGAGGAATTGGTACCTCTTTTGGCCCAACTAAAAGTCGACCTTGGATAGTATTTAGCTTTTAAAACCCTGGCCACGATAGATTGAGGGTTATTCTCTAGACACCAACATTGCTTTGTTGAAAGCTTCCAATTCACGGAACCCTATACCACCTTTATTTTTCAATTCACATAGTTTGTTCCATGCGATCCAATTAATGCTCCTCTCCTCATTGTTTTGTCCCCACCAGAATTTTGATATAATACTATTCAGTTCTTGGAGGAAATGTTTTGGGATCTTGAAGCAATTCATCATGTACGTGAGAATGGCCTGAGCAACCAATTTAATCAAAATTTCTTTGCCAGCTTTAGAGAGGAGTTTCTCCTTCCATCCTTGAGTTTTATTTTGCACTCTATCTTTGATAACATAAAAAACTCTGGCCTACGATCTACTCACCACACAAGGAAGCCCAAGGTACTTCTCATGATTTGAGACCTCCCTAACATGAAGGATCCGTCTGATAGTATCATGAGTATTGATGGGAACGTTTTTGCTGAAACTAATTGCAGACTTCTCAAAATTGATTTTTTGCCCCGATGCGTCTTCATCAGGAGTAAGGATATTGAGAACTATGCGGATTTTTTTTTTCCTCACCTCGGGTGTAAATGATGCTGTCATCTGCAAAAAATAAATGGGAAACACAAGGGGCACCTCTACAGATTTTGATGTCTGATATATGGCTCTCTTGGACACTTTTGGTAAGAAGGGATGAGAAGATTTCAGCACAAATGATGAAAAGGAATGGTGATATTGTCTGATACCTCTATGTGGGACAACATTGCCAACAATACTTCCATTTATGAGAAAGGAATATGATACCGAGTTGATGCATCCCATGATAAAACTCACCCATCTGGGATCAAAACTAATCTTTAAGAGAGAATTTTCAAAAAATGGCCATTCAACTCTATCATAAGCCTTGCTCATGTCGAGTTTCAGAGCACAATCACCTTTGCGTCCATATCTTTTATTGTTGAGATGATGGGCTAGATCAATGGCCATAAGGACATTGTCGGTAATAAGGTGGCCATTGATGAATGCACTTTGGGATTCAGAGATAATAGAGGGTAGGACGAGTTTAAGTCTATTAGCCAGCATTTTAGCAATGACGTTTTAGATCACATTACACAAGCTAATAGGCCTAAACTCAGCCATAGTTCTGGGGTGCTTTACTTTGGGGATCAACATAATATGGGTTTTGTTATTAGTAATTGAGATCTACATTGCATACTCGAAAACTAAAGAAAAAACTGTTGTGTAAACTGGCATAAAAGAAAGACGTTAAATTTAGTGTGGTATGTTAACAAAGAACTAGAAAAGTGCTCGAAGTACACCATCAGCAATCGCCACCATGCCGGAAAAAGCAAACGGTAAAGCAAGCCAAGGATAAGGCCATAAGAAATTGGCTTACTGAACTTCAAAGAAGGTGTTGATGACCCTGAGGACAAATTTGGCGAGTTCAGAAATAAAATAGTGCTATTTAAGTCACAGAAATACGATCTCGCAATTTCTTCTCGCCTTTTGAGTTGAACAGCTAAATTTCTCTACAAAATTGGCAACATAATAAGAGAGGTGAAATGATCTGCATCTGCCATGCTTTGCTGACAAAATCCCACTCCGATATCTGCTTCTCGATAGCTTGCAGGATGAGGATGATGATTATAAGCTGGAGCTTGACCGACACGGACTCCGAAGCCCCTCATTACTAAATTCTCAGGGGCCAGACCCAACAAATGTGTCCCAGTGGCATTGTTGGCTGGGCCTCAGAGACAAGCCAAAGGCTCCTCTTAGTTCCGCCCTGGTGCCATTACAGCAGTTACTATCATACAGAACCAACACAACCAACAAGGGTCACTTCATCCCCTCAGGCAACCCTGTAGAATATGCCATGATCCATGACAAAAATTATGAGAAAACCATTACAACATAATGCACGAGGATCGGAATGCCAAAGGAGCAAAGGCATAAATGCGAATAAGGTTGAATAAAATTATGAAGCAAGTAATCACATTTACAGGGTTGAACTGCAGAATTAGCAATATAAAGATTGATCTGCCAATGAGCCCAACATGAAGATGATGAAGTGCGAGTAATTTTTTAGGAAAATGATTTTGTTGCAGTTATAGAGGATGAAGAGGAAGGTGACAGGGGTGATAAGTGTGACTACTACAGCAGCATTCAATAGCGCACCTTCAAGTTCTAGGCAATGAAACCTGAACTACCCTGGCTTGAAAGGGAAAGGAAACTTATGGAGCTCAATTTGTGCCCCTCAGATTCCTGAGATCTACATTGGTTGTGGAGATGAAAGTACAAAACCTTGTCAACAGCTTAGCAAAGAAAAGCATTAGAACCAGATGAAAAATACTAAAAATGAAAAAAATACCTAAAGAATAGAGGAAGAGTATGCAGTCCCTTTCTATAAGAATAAAGGAGACATCCAAAACTGTACCAACTATCGATGGAATAAACTAATGAGCCAGACTATGAAACTTGGGGAGAGAATAATAGAACAACGACAAAGACAAGAATCAAATGTATCAAAGAACCAATTTGGATTTATACTGGAAGATCAACAACAAAAGCTTTTTCTGTTGAGGCAACTTACGGAGAAGTTCAGAGAGAGAAAGAAAAACTTGCATATGGTCTTTATTGGTTTAGAGAAAGTTTATAATAGAGCGTCAGGACAAATAATTTGGTGGATGTTGAAAAAGAAATGCAACCCGAACTTATACATTGAGATTATCCAAGAAATATATGAGAGGGTGGTAATTAGTATAAGAATGGCGTGTGGAGAGGTACATTCCCTGTCGGAGTTGGATTGGATCAAGGATCTGACTTTAGCCCTTATTTGTTTGCTCTGAGCATACAGGAAGAGATTCTATGGTGCATGTTATTTACAAACGACGTAGTATCAATTGCCCAAACAAGGAAAAAATAAATGCTAAGCTGAAATTATAGAAAAAAGCTTTGGAGTGGAGAGGTTTGAAAATTAGCAAAAAAAAGGCGGAATACATGAAGTGCAAATTTCGTAAACATGATAGCCTAGAGGAGGAATTAGTTGAAATAAAAGATCATTTAGTACCACATTCCCATAAATTTCGCTATTTAGGCTCTACTTTCCAATCAAATGGTGAATTTGAAGATAACGTCTCAAATAGGATTAATGCAAGTTGGATGAAATGGAGGCAAGCAAGCAGAGTATTGTGAGAACCAAGAGTTCCACTTAGATTGGACATTTTTAGGAGACAGTGGATAGACCTTCCTTATTATATGGTGCGGAACGTTAGGGTATGAAAAAGAGACAAGGAGATAGAGTACATGTGATCGAGATACACATGTTGAGATGGATGTTGAGTAACAAGGATTCAATTTGAAATGAGTACATAAGAGGAAATTTGATAGTGGCACATATGTAGGAAAAATTATGGAATGTCACTTGAGGTAGTTTGGACATGTTCATCAGAGCCTAAAAGGAGACTTTGTGAGAAGGGTTGAGATGCTAGAAGCATAAAGAAGTAGGAGAAGTGGAAGACTAGTGAAGACCTGAAGGGAAGTCGGGAGAATGAACATGAAGGATTGTGAAGTTACAGAGAACTTTACGCTAATCAGAAATGAGTAGAGAAATAGAACTCGCAAAGCCGACGCCAAATAGATGGGATAAGGTTGTGATGATGATGATGACCATAGCATCGGTTCTGCTAGAGGTTCAATTTTTATTCGAATAAAAGCTTCAAAGTTGCTACTAAAGTAGGCCACTAAAGCTAAACGCTATCATGAAACTATCAAGGACGAATCTGCTTCCCTAAGAGGAGAAAATAATAATAACCACAAATGAACACCTAACGCGAGACAACAACCCTGAAATTCGTGAATGCCCATGATGTGAAGATTTGCCGAAATTAAACTAATTAATTAAGCAATTAATCACAAATTTAAGCGATACCATGGGGGTTTCTCGGGATTCCGCTTAGATGCCCATACTTTGGTTCATGTAGGGTCCAATCTGACGCGCGGGATCCTTTAGGATGGCGGAAGAGGCGATCCGAGAGATAGAACTCTCGCTTCGTCTAGGTCGGGGCATTAGATCATAATTCTTCGTGAAATCCGTAGCTCCTTGCTAGGGCTTTGGAATCGAAACGACTAACGGCTCATATCGAGCAAGCTCGAGTCCAACAACGGTTATGGATTGACGGGCTAGGATTGGATTCAATCTATAAGGATGGACATCAAGGTTACTATAGATCTAGGGTTGGGAAATGAGAAAATCAATTAAAAGGGGAAAAGAGGACGCAAAAGATTCAAAGAAAAAATAGTTGATCAAATAAGAACAAAATGTAAAGGGGAAAATCAAAGTAACATGGGCCTCACACCCTTAGCCTCACACCAAACCCCAAATGGGGAAGAAAACTCACTCTTCAAGCTCCTCACAAGCAAAGCAAATAGCTCTTTTCATTAATTCAAAATCAAGTCCCAAAAATGGCTTACAAATTGGGTTTTATAGCCATTACAAGAGAATAAACCTAAAAATAGAAAAGTACTAAGTTACCCTAAGTGGAAACTTACAAAAGGACAAAATCTAAGGACAAAAAGAACAATTACGTCACTTAAGACGTTGATGCGCAGATTTCCATGGACGTCCGACCTGGGGCCCATGGACGTCTGCCGCTTACCCACGGACATCCGTGGTGCATTACATACGCCCGTGCTCACTAAAACAGTGAGCACTCCAAAATCCGGACGTCCGTCCAAAAGTCTACGGACGTCCGTCGCCTGATGCTCTTGTGCCTCATGGACTGACCCCTAAGACCTTTCCTCGATGGTTCTTGATGTTCCTTGGCCCCTCCATCGCTTCTTCCTCCGTCGGTACACTTTGTATGGCCTAAACCCTAGGTCCTTGGTGTCGGCGTTCCCCATCATTCTCCCCGACTCAAAATGTTTTATCACCGATGAAACTGGCTCCGGACATCGGTCAGTTAAGTTGACGTCCCCATCAATTTTCTTAACCCCAAAAGGTTTCATCTCTGATGAAACACACATGTAGTATTGGTCAAGTGTATCGGGACTCGAACGATGGAAATCCTTGCAACTATCCCAAGCAGTAGTGGCACCCGATGGGAATCGTTCAGGCCTAACCTGAACCATTTCATGGCCACTTATTTGGATTTCCTTGAAACTCATAGGCAAATTCACCCATAATTTGGAATCTTCATTGCACCAATTAAGTTTAAACGTAATTTTGGCATGCAATGCGAAATGAGACTCAAAACTTGACTCACAGCAAGACTGTGAATGTAAAGCGGTATGCAACTTGAAACTATGATGTGTATGTGCATCCATGGACTCAATACTCTCGTGTGCATGTGACACTAACGACTCACGTGTAGTGGACTCTATTAACACTAGTGACTCATGTGTGATTGAATCAAGTGACACTAACGGCTCATGTGGACTCGACTAAACGGACTCCAATGACTCATGGGTAAGTGACTTGACCGGCTCGTGTGTACTCGGTTCGACCAACACCAAAGACTCGAGTGCACTCAACTCTACAAACATGGACTCGTGTACAACTGACTTCATGGACACTAACAAATCATGTGTAAATGACTCGGTCAAATCGTGCGTGGTTGACTTAGTTGGCTCATGTGTGGGCGACTCCATATCACTACTCACAAGGGAAATAAAAGTCTCCTCAATGCAATCTAGACTTTCTTCGATTTCTTTTATTTCCTCTTCACTGACCATGGTACTAGGGTCATACACATCCTCTCCCACATTCACATTTTCCAGCTCCTTAGAACGCTCTCTTTTCATCAATAAATTTTGAGCGAAAAATTTTGTGGGGCATTGGTATGCAAAGTGTCCAAATCTATGGCACTTGTAACATTTGTTGCGACTACTAGTTTTGCGGATGTCATTGATTGCTCCTTTCCCGTTATCAATTTGGGGATTCGTAGGAGTACTTGCGGGTTTCAGTGGTTGAACCCCGGAATTAGAGCTCTCTTTAGTGTAGATGCCCCTAGACTCAAACTTGCGAAATTCATGACACTTATCCATTTTAGTTTCCAAACACCGTAGAAGGTGGCGATGCGTGAAAGGAACATACTTCTCGATAAGTCGCTCCATCATATCCTCCCATTGTGTGATGGGCTTATTTCGAAGTGACTTGCGTCGAAACTCCACATTAGCCCAATAGGTTTTGGCATGACCCACCAACCTCGTCTTGGCTAACTCAACCTTACACTCATCCAATACATCATACGAGTCAAAATACTCCTTTATACTAGACAACCACCCTACGAAGGATTTAGGGTTGGCCATACCCTTGAAATCCAAGACTTCAACTTGAATAGACCTTATAGATTTTCTATCAAGATCATGTTCGGGTTCACAATGATGGTTGTGTCCCCTAAGTCTAATCTCATCACGACTTTCAGGACTTCGCCTAGGATTTAGAGTGTAACGGTTTCCTTGTTTGGCTAGTTCCCTCTCATTCATCGTGATCATCGTGGCTTGGATGTTCCAAAGAACATCGGCAATTTCACTCGTACCCATGGTGGCCACGACACACTAAACACGTGTTCTATAACGAACAAATAACTATGACCCACAAGTGAATGAGTAATTTTATTAAAACACGAGATACATATACAAATAAACACAAATGTGAACTACACAATAAGTGGATAATTTCAACAAACACAAGATGTGCACACACATGTGACTACATAACAAGTGAGTAATTTTAACAAGCACAAGTTGTGCATACAAATGAACACACTAATATGACTACACAAACGACATCGAAATGACATGCACATGTGACTCAAAATGAGTAAGGACTTTTGTCAAACACTAGACGGGCACACTAATGAATGCAAATGAAATAAGATTTAAAACAATTGAAATGACATGCAAATATGCCCTAACCTAGAACCTAAGCTTTGATACCAAAACTGACACGGGACAATGACCCTGAAATCCGTGAATGCCCATGATGTGATGATTTGTCGAAATTAAACTAATTAATTAAGCAATTAATCATAAATTTAAGCGATACCATAGGGGTTTCTCGAGATTCCGCTTAGATGCCCATGCTTTGGTTCACGTAGGGTCCATTCCGACGCGCGGGATCCGTTAGGATGGCGGAAGAGGCTATCCGAGAGATAGAACTCTCGCTTCATCTAGGTCGGGGCATTAGATCATAATTCTTCGTAAAATCGGTAGTTCCTTGCTAGGGCTTTGGAATCGAAACGACTAACGACTCAAATCGAGCAAGCTCGAGTCCAACAACGATTATGGATTGGCGGGCTAGGATTGGATTCGATTTATAAGGTTGGACATCAAGGTTACTCTAGATCTAGGATTGGGAAATGGGAAAATCAATTAAAAGGGGGAAAAGAGGATGCAAAAGATTCAAAGAGAAAATAGGGGATCAAATAAAAACAAAATGTAAAGGGGAAAATCAAAGTAACATGGGCCTCACACCCTTGGCCTCGCACCAAACCCCAAATGGGGAAGAAGACTCACTCTTCAAGCTCCTCACAAGCCAAAGCAAATAACTCTTTTCATTAACTCAAAATCAAGTCTTAGAAATGGCTTACAAATTAGGCTTTATAGCCATTACAAGAGAATAAACCTAAAAATAGAAAAGTACTAAGTTACCCTAAGTGGTAACTTACAAAATGACAAAATCTAAAGACAAAAAGGACAATTACGTCCCTTAAGACGTTGATGCGCGGATTTTCACGGACGTCCGACCTGGGGCCCATGGACTTCCGTCGCCTACCCACGAACGTCCGTGGTGCACTACGGACGTCCGTGCTCACTAAAACAGTGAGCACTCCAAAATCCGGACGTTCGTCCACAAGTTTATGGACATCTGTCGCCTGATGCTCTTGTGCCTCATGGACTGACCCCTAAGACCTTTCCTTGTTGGTTCTTAATGTTCCTTGGCCCTTCTATCGCTTCTTCCTCCGTCGGTACACCTTGTACGGCCTAAACCCTAGGTCCTTGGTGTTGACGTTCTCCGTCAACACCTATATACAGTGGCAACTGAATATCACCTATGAATATAGTCAAAACCCGGTGTTGAGGGGGGGGGGATGAAAGCACTATTGAGCAGCATATTAGACCCTGGCAATCGATTTCGGTGCATGGCAATGGTAACTGGAACAAAGTGTTGTTTGAGAATCCCGAGGATGGTTCGTCTTTGTGCCATGATCTTAGGATACTGGGGATTATATTTGTCGCAATTTAATCAAGATATGAAAGGGGTGATAATAAATTACAGGAAAACTGTGGATATGACAAAGGAAGGAGCATACAAAATCCTTGGAGTTCTCTTTTATTCAATTGAGGATAATCAATAGGCTACTATCCCTGCTAGCAAATCCAAAGATAAAAGGGAGGTTTCTAACTTGGAGTGGGGACTGTCCTTTAGAAATAGGCAACCCGAGAGGTCTTTGGTTTAACCCTTTGTGGTTTTTTGGTATTTGGGTTTGCGGTTTCTACGCGCGTGTTGTCGTGGTACGTGAGAGGGCTTAGAGGCGTAAACAAATAGGTGCTGGTTAAGATTGTGGTTGTAGCTCAATACCCAACTATTGTTACTCTTCAAGAAATGAAATGGACTTCCACTAAGTTATGGGTAAACAAATGAGAATGAGTGTTGATTCTATGGGTGCTTCTAGTGGGATTTTGGTGGCTTGGAACTCCCAATGTCTGGAGAGGATGGAGGTGGAGGTAGGGGATTTCTCTATTTTGGTGCTCTTAAAAAACAAGGATGATGGCGCTAGATGGGCTTTATGGTCCGAACAAAGATTCTAAGCAGGAGGATTTTTTGTTTGAGCTGGCTGGGATTGCCGAGCTATGGGAGGTTCCATGGTGTATTAGTAAGGATTTTAATATAATCCGACTCGACCATCAAAAGATGTGCATTGTGTCTAATAGAGTGGACATGAGTAGCTTTGGAGATTTCATTAATTAGTGTAGTCTCAAGGATATTCCTATGGGTGGGTGAACTTTTACTAGGTCTAACTTACAAGAGGAATCGATGCTAGGTGGGTTATATCTCTTTCTTTGCTCTACAGATTGGGAGAGTCTGCTTCCTAGTGTCAGGATGGAGGGGCTCTCTAGACCGTTTTTTGACCATATTCACCTTTTGTTCACATACGTTTCCAAGGGAAGGGGTCTGAAAAGTCCCTTTTTTGCTTATGTATGTTTCCAAGGGAAGGGGTCTTACCAGTTTTCACTTTGAGAATATGCGGTTAAAAAATGAGGGCGTCCAGGAAAAATCAAAAGAGCGGTGGTTAGAGGACAGGGTGGGGTGGGTACCATGACTTTTAGACTCTCCTCCAAGCTTTGAAACCTAAAGAGAAAATTAAGAATGGAATGGGGAATGTTTTGGGGTGGTGGGCAAGGTGAAGGAGGCTATCTTAAGGGAGATTCAAGATTATGACATCATTGAAGATGGTCCACCACTCTTAGTTTAGGAATGGGAAGATAGGGCAACATTGAAGGTGCACTTCAGTAAAACGTACTTGGAGAAAGAGGTTCTGTGGAGGCAAAGGGCTAAAACAAATTGACTTAAGGGGACCATTTCATTTGATTGTGAATACTAGCAACAAGGTTAATAGTATTCAACATACTGTGGCGGAGGGAAATAGGATTGAGGACGGTGACATGATTCGGGAGGAATTGTTAAAGTTTTACTATGATGAGAAATGGTATCATCCCAGACTTGATGTGCTAAGAGTTGAGAACATTTAGGAAGATAAGGAGGGGTTTGAGAAAAAAAAATTAGAAGGTCTATCTGACTGTCTTTAAAGATGGAAATAATAAGGCTCCTAGCTTGAAGGGATATTATCATGGAGTTCTTTAAAGTCTTTTGGGAGGTCATCAAGGGAGATTTGATGAATATTTTTTTTCTTGGATTTCATGCTTTGGGCTTTCTGTGGAGATCTCTAAATTCTACATTTACCACTTTGGTGCCTAAGAAGGAGGGAGGCGAAGAAGAGAAAGACTTTAGACCCATTAGTCTTCTTAGTAGTGTGTGTGATATTCTTGCTAATGTGTTCGTTAATAGGCTAAAACCTATTATGGGGTCGATCATTTTGGAGAGTCAAGGAGCGTTTGATGTGAGTGGACTCCCTCCACGAGCAAAAAGTTATGACGAAGTTAATTGGGGCTTCCTGGAGTATGCTCATATAAGAATGGGATTTGAGGGGACGTGGAGGAAGTGGATAAGGGCTTGCTATTCATCAGTGTGGTTCTTGGTGTTGGTTAATGGCACTCCAAAGGGGTACTTTAAGAGCTCGAGGGGCATTAGACAGAGGGTTAGTCTCTCCCTTTGTGTCTTTAATATGGTGAGTGAGGCTCTTAGCCGGATCTTGCAACATGGAGTTGATTAGGGGTTTTCAGTGGTTTCCAAATTATCGGAAACGGCCATTTGTTACTCTGTTTCAGTTTAGGGATGATACTATTATTTTATGTGGAGCATTAGGGGAGGAACTCTGGT
This sequence comes from Chloranthus sessilifolius, assembly GCA_021018995.1. Taxonomy (NCBI): domain Eukaryota; kingdom Viridiplantae; phylum Streptophyta; class Magnoliopsida; order Chloranthales; family Chloranthaceae; genus Chloranthus; species Chloranthus sessilifolius. The sequence goes on along the minus strand of CM037584.1, from coordinate 48,247,993 downwards.
ATGTTAAGGCTCCTCTGCTATCTATGAGGCGATTTCGGTGCAGAGGGTCAACTTCGAAAAACCAAAATCTTAGTTTTTGGTATGGATGGGGATGGGGATAGGGTTTCAGATTTAGCCACTATCATGGGATGCATGGCGGAATCACTTCCTACTACTTACCTTGGGCTTGCGTTACATGTGGGGACGCCTTATGCTTCTCCATGGGATCCTATTGCTGAAAGATTTGAGAGATTGGTCATGTGGAAGGGTAACCTCATATCACTTGGGGAGAGGCTTGCCCTCATCAAAGTTGGCATTGTCTAATATCCCAGTGTACTTTATGCCTATGTTCAATGGTTTGATGACAATTATTAAAAGATTGGAACAAATTGAAAGGAATTTTCTCTTGGAAGGAAGAGTAGAGAGGTTTCATGGTATAAAATCTCAGACAAGACTGATACGCATCATCCGATAGGTATCAGTATCAAGGGCGACCGATACATGATACATTGGGTATGCATCGACAATACATACTCATTATGTACCGATATATCAACTGCATCGCCGATACATTGAATGTATCGATCATCCCAGTATTGATTGTGGATGATAAGTATAAAAAAAAATAAGCCTTTGATCTATGGGAAGTATCACCTAGTTATTTGGGATTTGGGAGGTGCCATTTTTTAGTGAGGAGGTTGTTTGGGGATCCAAAAATTGCGTGCAAACTCGATTATAAATAGGAAATAACAATACAATCAAAAAATAAATTAATAGAAAGTACCAAAAACTAATGTCATGTGGATTCACTTTTTAGTGAACATCCCAATCATTGGCTATGATGGTACCTCAACAACTGGGCCATGAGCAAGTGTTTAAAAACTTGAACTCAATTCAAAAAATTGATCGAGCAAATATCCTACTTAATTGGACCATGTTTTTGGAAAAGACAGTACACTGCCCTTGGTCCATCGGAGGTATCACCTAGTTATTTGGGACTTGGGAAGTGCCATTTTTTAGTGAGGAGGTTGTTTGGGGGTCCAAAAATTGCGTGAAAACTCGATTATAAATAGGAAATAACAATACAATCAAAAAATAAATTAATAGAAAGTACCAAACACTAATGTCATGGGGATTCGCTTTTCAGTGAACATCCCAATCATTGGCTATGATGATACCTCAACAACTGGGCCATGAACAAGTGTTTAAAAACTTGAACTCAATTCAAAAAATTGATCGAGCAAATATCCAACTTAATTGGACCATGTTTTTGGAAAAGACAGTACACTGCTCTTGGTCCAATTGACTTAATCGATTTTGCACTAACTACTGAGTACTTATACCACTGAAACAAATCCAGAGTTACACATCATACACATTCTTTCCTAAATTAAGTTATGTAATGTTAAATAAAAACTCAACACTAAATCGATTAGGATGGAAGCACAACAAAAAAATAATGAAGCAGCATCTACTTGGAAACTAAAAATAATTTTTAAATTGGATGAAGGAAATCCTAATCAATCAATGATCTAGACTCCAACAATATTTTATGCTTCACTATATCAAATAATTGAATGCTACACAATTCCACAAAAGGATGGAAGCTCAACCACGAAGTCATCCATGAAGAAAGTCCCTTTTGTATTTTATAAATTGAACTAATAATACATAGAAGGAAAGATCCTAAGGGCATATACACCAAAACAATCATATTAGTTCAAACTATCAAGTCATTTTACACATTTGTTTAACACCCATTTGGGTTGAACTAGGTAAAACGTAAACAAGGGCAAATGCCTACTACTTTCTAAATTCAGAAAATTCAAGTCTTACAAATATAGATCATAAGAAACAATGGGAGAAACAGCCTCTTTGTACTATGCACAGCAATTTTCAGTAAAAACAATTGTGTTTCACTTAATGGTATATCCCATAGAAATGAAAAGAACATGTCAGAACATCATCAAGTTTGTGGATGTCCCAACAACAAACGGTTCCATTAATAACCGAGTCAAGAAATAGAACAAAACACCCAAGGATATGGAGATCGGAAGAGCGGGTAAGGCCCGGTGGCACACCGACAACAAAATGAGGGTGCAACCTAGCCCTGCTATGATCGCAAGGTAACAAGCATACACAGTCATGAGATCATACATTGCAGCTCTACCCACAAGTACACTATAAAAGACAAAGTCCCCGAGACCTAGTTTAATACCTTGAGTTGCCAATATCTCATTATGCCCCATCCTTTCGAACTCATTCCCTAAATTCCGCACTGCAACAAGTGGCGACATTTCCTCATCAACAGTTTCGGATCCCTCAACACCAACATCTCGAGCATGAAAATTCCCGACTCCTGTCTCGGAATTTCTCCTCATTTCCGGCATTCGCTCATCGGCATTACCAACCAAAGGCAATGTAGCATCATCCTCTTCATTATTCCCAAAATTTATGTTCACATAATCAGAATTAGGTTCAATTTCCGATAGATTGCAGCCATTATCTGGCTCTCGCGACGACAAGACAGGTTGGAGCTCGATCGAGACAGAATCCGAAGCTCCGCCCATCAATACTCCATTGAGCAAGCCCAATGATCTTGTGGAGTTAGTCGAAACAATGGGTCGTGCCTCATATACCAGAGCCGGAAGCTCCTCATCCCTGCTCGATGCCAATTCGACGAGGATCTTGAGCGGGCCGCCCGGCGCTAACACGGCCACAAGATCGTACAGCGCCAGTGCGACCAGGAGCACCCACGTCGTCCACTCCGGCAGCTTCGTAAACCAAGCGGCAACGATAATCCCTAACGAAACCATATAAATCTGACGCACGAAGATGGGGATTCCGCCGGAGAACACCGATAAAACCCCGATAACGGCGAAATTGAGTAGAAGCAGGAAAGAGGTAACGGAATCGACGGGGATGGAGAAGCGTTGGATGATGGATAGGAAGATGGAACCGCCCATGGAGGCCAAGACGAAGAAGGCGGAGAAGCGCATGTAGTTTTTGAGGAAATTGGTGAAGTTGTAGTAGTAAAGGAGGACGAGGAGGAAGGTGACGAGGGAAATAAGGACGATAAAGACTACAGCGTTCAATAGCGCGCCCTCGAGTTTTGTGGTGTTGGAATCCGAGGAGGTCTCGAGGTAAACTAGGGTTGCGGCGGTGCGAATTGGATCGTTGGTGGTTGGGGAGATCGCGTAGACTAACAGGACGACTAAGAACATGCAGATGGAGACGGGGGACATAACGCCGATTATTTCGACGCCGATCGATTCAAGAACGCTCGTCGTCTCCATGGGGATTAGGGTTAGGTTTTTAGAATTTGCGGTTGCAGAGGCGAGAGGCTTTAGGGTTTGGGTTTTGGGATGATCTGTCAGGGAAGAAGAAATGAGCGGGCGAGTGCGGTGGACGGTGACTGCGTCTTCATTTCTCTGGTTTGGTAAAGGCTGCCAAGCGCACACTACTTTTTTTCTTCTGGCACAGCCGTTCTAGCCGCACCCCAACTTTTGCCATATGTGCAATGACAGTGCTAATTAAAATTTTATGGAAATTGCAAGCCTATACGTCTAGACCCAGTCCTACCCACACGTCAGATATCACAAGCCACAAGGCATGTGATTATATCCAAAAACATCACCCCATTTGGGTCGTCCACCCACATGACATATAAGTTTAAAAAATTCTTTTAAATAAAAAAGAAAAAAATTCGAACCCACGCTTCCTCACATTGTCAGTACATCATTTTCAACTTTGAAAATGGGGAGCATATGATACATCTCTCCATAAACCTATACGTTGGTACGCCTTTAACACCGGATAAATATTCACCCTTGAATATTTTACTTGTAATAAATGAATATTACGAACCCTAGAGAAATTATTGCAGTTAACATGTTGGGGCCAGGGGTGGAGCTAAAATTTTTTCATAAGATGGTCATATAATCAATTAATGTTAGAAAATTATTTAATTTTTTTCTAAGCAAACACTAAAAAAAAGAAAATATCTATAAATAAAATTAGATACGAAATAAAAGAAAACCATATATATGTCGATCAAGTCGTTCCAACAAAATTGGTCTAATTCAAAATTCCCTCGAAGAATGACTACGAGGTAGCATCATCCTCGTCGTCATCCTCTAAAGAGTAGGATGATGTGGCTGTACGTTGTAGAGAGCCCGTGAGATCATCCAAGTTGTTGAACATATCTCGATGATGAACGAGAAGATCCGACATTTTTTTATTTAATAATGATGCATTTTAAAATTTATATATGTATTAAATTTTTTTTGCTCTTTACATATCTTAGTGAATTGCTCTAGTTGTAGACTTGGTGCTTTGTGAACCTTAGGTTCTAGGTTCAAACCTTGATTATACACCATAAATATGAGTATGTAGCTGTACAGCATAATAGAGCCCCTTGTGAGAGAAAATTTTTTCGAAAATAAGAGGGGAGCTAAAAAATAGGCCAAAATTGTGGGATTTAGTTAAAAAAATCAAAGATAAAATATTTGTTATGAAAACAAATACCATAAAAAAATTCGTTTGAAAATTTTAAATAATTTTGGGTGGTCAATATAATTTTGGATGGATGAGAATCTATTAATATAAATTAGGACACCTAAAGCTTAATAACAAATTTTTAGAAAGTTTGGGTGGTCAATTGACCACCCAAGTCATAAGGTGGCTCCGCCCCTGATTGGGGCACAAAACCAAAAAAATTAAATGAACAACAAAAGTTATACTTTTTAATTTTTACATTGACCTGAAAGTGTGTTTTTAAGTGTACATACACTTTTTCTCGATTTGTATCAAGTATTAATATTTAGGCCACGTTTATTTCGTTGTAACATGAACCCTGTAAAATAGAGGATGCATGTAATTTTTTGATGACTAGAGTACATGTATTTTTCACTTTGCATGTAATATGTGGGTGTAAAATGGTTATTCTTATGAGTGTAAAATTTCCTTGTAAAATCTACTTTTTGATCTTTTTTTAACATTACACTCAAAAGAACAACTTGTGTAATATATTTAAATTCTTGTGTAAAATAGACATTTCCCATTCATCGTTGCTAGTATCCGACTTCATCAGGCATGATCGCCATATTAGTTGTCATGTCTTTCCTGATGGTGGCTCTCATGAAGATAGATTTGGCCCAACTGGTGGATGTTTCGATTTATGGCCGAGTTGTTACACAACGAATGGCCTGCGCGAGCTATCTCATTTGCATCAATAGGGAAATTAGGCCAATGTTGTGTATCACATGGCAAATTTGTAGCACTTATGGCATCTACAACAACCCAAAACCTGAGCCTCTCTACCACGGGATCATAATTTATGTAATTAAAACTAGTGTACACAGGTGGTTCCTTAAAGGGCTATGGAGATTGTAGATCTCAAGTTCTCAGGCTCATTACTGACGAATTGAGGCATGACAACTTTAGTCGAATTTCCTTACACTATAAAAAATAAGACTATTAGCGGCAGTCAAAAACTGCCGCTATTAACAAAAAAACTGCCGCTAATACCCTCACCGACAGTTATAAAAACTGCCACTACTAGTGTTGTCACTATTTTATTTTAGCGGCAGTTTTTACAACTGCCGGTGAGGATATTAGCGGTAGGTTTTACAATTGCTACCACTAAGTTATTAATAGTAGCGACAACCACAAAAAACTGTCACTGTCATGTTTATACCGACTTTACAAACAGAGAAATGCACACTATAAGCTTTGCTGATGTAGAGGTTCTGATCAAAGTAAAATAGGAAAACTGATTGGGAAAATTATTAGGAAAATATGAGACTCAATTGAATCAAAAGTAAGAATTATAATAATACAAAAAGAAAAATATATGTCGGCTATAATTCGAATATCGGTACCGTCTTTTTTACAATAATATAAAAAGAAAAATATATGTCTGCTATAATTCGGACATCGACACCATCTTTTTCAACTTGGTTGATGTCATCCCTTTCCAACTCCCTTCATGCAATATATCACTCAAAGGGACAGCAGAAAGCAAAGAAGTGAGTTGGTTGATAGTAGATCACTAGTTAGTAAAGAAGTGAGTTGGCTGATGGTCCCTGTATCTGATTAATGAATAAGATGGTTCAATGTCTTTGCTGCAATCTCTTTCCCATTTTGGCTTCCATATTTCAGCAACCATAATAAAGCAAGAACAACATCGGTACTTTCGACACATGCCCATATATCTTTGTTGTGAGTACAAAGATTTCAAAGGATAATTGTGGAATCTTCCTTGACTTTTGTAGATCCTACTTCTAGAATTTGAACAATAGGAGGAATGCCACCAACAGCTGTGATAGCCCACTTACATTCATCATTTACATCTGATAAAAGGCAAGGCAAAGCAAAGCAACTGCACATTCCTGTTGTTGCTCTGATGAAAGGCTAAGACAAGATATTAATAGTTGAACCCCTTCACGACCTTGAAGTGCACGCCAAAGAGAACCTTCATTGCTGCAAAGTATGAGCAAAGTTTTTATAAGCTCATCCTAAACCTTCATTGCTGCAACACTGAAAATTCAAACACTTTCTATGCAAATTAAAACGCATTTGTAGCTAAAGCAGCAAATTTCTAATTACACAATACTGACCTTGTAAGCCTAGCAAAAGTCCGAAGATAACAAATTTGAACTGTAGTTCTGATTCTTTAAAACTAGCTCGATTCTTTAAGCAACCATAACAAATATAACACTTGCATTCAGAAAACCACATCATGCATCCGTAGTCCATACGTACCTAACAGGAGAAAACTAAAAACAGTGATATCCAAGAGAGATTACGGAAAAAGTTGAGAGATATTGAAGAACTTACAATGAGTGGGTCAATCACGTCCCAACTATAAGGGTCAAAGATTCATTTCCACTGATTTTATTTTCAGAAATATCTGCGCCCAAAATTTGACCACTTTAGCGGAGGCAGATTGATCTGTGCACCACCCTTCTATGTACCTGTGTTTCTTTGGGGAATTTTTGTAGTTATCTAGTTCTTTTTTTCACTCTGTGTCTCAGAATCAAAGACCATGGTGCCCCATCTGTAACGGGTGTATGTCTATAATAATCCAAATCGTCCAATTGACATAAAATTGTTTGAATCTAGTCTAAATGAGGGAACTATCACCTTTGATAGTGCTAAAATTTTCAACTGTTCCTGATTAAATCAAGATTTTCCAAAACTTATTGTTCAATCCCAGCTTACCTATAAAAAAAATAAAAAAATAACCAACAATAGCAAAAAGACTGAGCACCAGCATATAATGGATAGTCACCATCGTAGCCATTTAATGAAGGCCTACTAGAGAGGTTGGGAAATGATGAGCTAGAAGTAGATCTCATGAGAAAGATCACAAGTACTTTGGAATGATGAGCTGGGAGTAGATTGAGGAAAAGTTAAAATTGCAATGGGCTGTAATATAGAAATAGATGGTTTGGGAGTATATTCAGGAACAAGGCATTCGGTTCAAAGGTGGGCATTGTTCTTAAGGACTGATTTATAGGCTGGGTAGTTGTATTGTGATCCATCTCAGTTTGAGTTGGGGGTTGGGGATTAATTTCCAGGTTAGGCAGGTGGGTTGTGATCCATAACCTATGTTCGACACATTCCTTCTAACAAAATTAAATAATGAAACAAAAGACATTTGGAATACATAATATCTTAAGTTACTGCTAAACAAATAACTCAACGAAGAGCTCTTGTTTCTTACAGAAAGCTAAATGAAAGTTTCTATCCAAAATAGATAACAGTGGCACAAGATCTATCACACCTAAATTACTCAAAAATGTTAGGCTCTCCAAATAAATGTGGTTCCCAAATTGGTGGAACAAAACATATAAGCTCAAAAAGGGTCACAAAAGTGAATGTGAATTTTTATTTTATTTTTTTGAAAGGTAAACGGTTAATTATATTAATTGCTAGCGAGCAGCTGGAAAGAGAAAAAACTAGGAGGCAGTGCGACCCGGACCAGCCAAAGTCCAAAAACTCTGGTCTCTCCGAGCTCCCTTCCTTGTCCAATCCGAACCAAAAGCACATAAGCTCATTCCTTTCATGGTGAGCTTAATGTTTGCAAGAGCCGAACTATCGGCCTTCTCCTTTTGCAAACATTAAGCTCATTCCTTTCATGGTGAATGCTTAACAAAAAGTGCACTCTTAACAGAGCAGCCAATGTAAATAGCTGGGAAGAGTTGGATGCCATCAGAATAGTATGTCATCAGAGTTGCCGCCACTGCAAATGAACCTTTGACTAATAACTAACAGTGCCATTAACAAAATTTCACAATTAGATGAGAATAATGTCATTTTAGGCTGAATAATTTTTATAATAACATACCACAAGACTACCATCTTCTAAACCAGTGGTATATCTTAGAGTCCAAAAATCATGTGCAACAGCTAACATAGTTGGAGCATACATCTGAAAACCACCGAGAGTTGAGTAAATCAAATGGGGAACAAAGTAAGATTCTAAGAACAATCAATGCTCATATAAGTAAAGATTCCAAGATTCTAAGTTAAGTAAATAACACAACCCTGAAACAAGAGGAACTGCAGAATTACCTTTAAGGGGATGAGTTTTTCAAAAAGATCAAATAGTCAAGGGATTTGATCTATAACCAATGTGACTTTTTTTTATGACTACTATATTACACAATTCTGAATTATTGATAACTCGAAGCTATATAAAGCAAAAGATAAGGAGGGAGGTTAACCAAGAGCTTGAAGCTGCCATAATCCTTAACTATTTGAAGAGAAATCCTTAAGGCTAATCAATGTATGAAAAAGATGAAAGCACAAATCACACAATATAAGGTTCAACATTACACGACAGGCAAAAAAAAGGGATTTCGAGTTCAGTGCAAGAGTTCTAAAACTCGACTAAACATTGTTTCAAGCATAGTTCTAAAACCCAACTAAAGTTACGTTCCAATACAAAATACAAAATACTTTACTGTTATATTGATCGCAAAAGCAACTACTGTCTATAGGGTCACTGAAACGGATGCAGAGTTGTTGTCGCTCTTGGAATCCGATTCGTTATCTGAAGTATCATCTTCTTCTTCGTAATCTTCATCTTCGGTTTCGTCGTCCTCCTCTACTATGTCTTCTTCTTCATCTTCCTCTTCCTCCTCGTCTTCATTTTTTTCGTGAGCTTCATTCTCTTTATCCATAGGTTCTTATCGGAATGGAGTACAGTAATAACTTCACTAGCATTGTTGTTGGCAAGGCGCTATGCGGACATGACGTACGTCTCAACATCGATTACATGTGGCGGATACACACGTCTCGGCGGAGTAATTGGGTTTGTAGCATGCGATTCTGCATATATCATCGACCATTTCTGCATCATTATCATAATTATCATAACCATAATCAATTGAATATACGACAAATACAAAGTGAGGAAAAAAAATTACTAAGGAAATAACATAATATTTTCATTAAAATACCATCTTCGAATTTAAATAAAGAAAGAGTACATATATTAAGCCGACAATCTTAATTTTTTCTTACAGCAACCTGCTCACATATAGAGCAACGAGAAATACAATAGTAAAGAAAAATAACTTCGCCGCTGGTTTCCAAAATCAGTCAACTTCCTCCCTCCCAACTATATCCATTGCACGTAGGCTTGGTATTCCATGGAATCTATTATATCGCTCAATAGCCTCATCAAGGGTACACACGACAACATGGCAAGCACTCGAGTATCTACTTTAACTTCCTCTCAAGTACAATATATCCTGAGTCGTCGTCCAGCAAAAATAACATAATAGCGAACCATTTGTTCACGACGTATATATAGATAATAAGATTTCACCTTATATGAAATTAATGCTAATGATGAAATCTATAAAATAGTGATACGTATAGTTTATCTCCATTGGTATGTGTATCAGTTGATTAAATTTGTACATGCCATGAAAATAAGTAAATATTCTCCATTTTAAAGATAGTCTAACATCACATTACATACATGGTCCTATATATCATGGAGCATGCCCCTCCCATAGCGCATTTACGATGCTCTCATAGTATTCCCGGGCAATCTCTCTTTCATCCCTCATTTATAATGCTCGAATTTCTGCATCAGTAACTACATTATCGTCATCACGATCTAACACTCTCTCGACCCGCCATTATTCGAATACTAGATCGTGTTCGTGATAGGTGATGATGAAATTGTGCAGCACGCAACATGCAATGACAATCTTCGTTTGAGTGAGTAAAGGGTAACGAGCCTTGAATGTGAGGATCAGGAATTCGTTGCTTCAGTACACCGAACGCACGTTCTACCACGTTTCTCAATTGAGAGTGAGATTGGTTAAACAATTCTTTAGAGTCGCATGATGGATTGGAGATATTGAAATCTCCTAGGTGATAGCGAACTCGCCGATAATGTGTAATAAAGTTTATCATGTTAGCATATCCACCATTCACAAGGTAGTATTTTCCAACAGGTACAATCAACCTATTTTAAGGACGGAGAGTGCATTTGTCAAAACTCGAGAGTCGATAGAAGATCCCTCCCAACCCACAAGCACGTACTGAAACCTCATGTCATATGAAACTGTTGCAAGTATGTTCTGTGAGATAAATTGCTTACGATTCTGATATCGTGAGTGGTCACATTTTGGCACCTAAGCTGTAATGTGTGTGCCGTCAATCGCTCCTACACAATTCTTCACATTTTAATTATCGTTAGCTTAGTATTAGGAAAGCACCTCGCTTAATTTTAATTTTATAATAAAATAATATCAATATTGAACTCTACCTTGAAATAAGGAAAGAATTGTGGATCACGTTCTATCTGAGGCGGAAGATCTCCATTGGTCGGGACCACAATATCGTGATGAAGCCATAAAATAGCATTTAAGATGGCATTAAACTATTCGATAATTGTTGAGTCAAAGTGCTGAAATTGATTTGGTGTGACGCGATTCTTTATGTTGTGAGATAACGTAAATATAAAAATCGCTACTTGTTCTTCTACTAACAAGTACTCTGTGTTATGGAGGAACCCCTATCTCGCAAAGTCGAGTAGAGCTCCAAAAAAATCGACACTCGCATTCGAAACAGATCGAATGGCGTGCGTTCGTGTCCGACAATAGTTTCTTACAGAAATTGGTGTCCAGTTAGTATGGAGGTATGCACGCGTTGTCTAGAACCGCATACTTGACTAATATAATATCAAGCTGTAAGCATTATCATGCCTCCAGCCATCATAATTGCAGCCTTTGTGTTATTGTCAATGGCATCCATCGTGATACTACATTCTAAATAAGAAAGAAAATAAAGTGCAAGTCATGTACCATTTTAAGCTAAATGTACAATATTGTTCCAAAATAAATCATAAAGAAAATACAGCAGTTGTGTATCACGGATGATACGATATGCCAAAAAGAACATAACAAGAACATCTTAAAAAGCAATCTTATTGAGGAAATAGTCCTGAAAGCAATCTTAAAAAGCAATCTTATTGAGGAAATAGTCCTGAAAGCAATCTTAAAAAGCAATCTTATTGAGGAAATAGTCCTGAAAGCAATCTTAAAAAGCAATCTTACATATTGACTTCTAAATCTTTAGGATAAGGGGGGGATCTAAGTCAAGAAACAACAAAAACACATCAGAAGAAAAGCAAAGGCAGTTGAATTCCCAATTCATCTGGCATATATATATATATATATATATATATATATATATATATATATATATCAGCAGATAATTGCTGAATCTGAAGCCCTGCTGCTATTTTACTTGGCTCATCTCATTTAAATGAAGAGATTAACGAAAATTAGAAGGTTATTTTTGTGTTTCATTATTAATTTATTCACTTGGGCATCTTATTTAGACACCAAATTTATTTATTTTTGCTTTTTTGTAGTAAGACCTTCCAGTGGAATTAGAATAGTGTAAAATCATTTTTAAATGAGGATGTTATAAAGAAAGTTATTGGTTAGTTGTTTAACAAAGTGTTTTAAAGACCAAACAAGAACAATGATCTAACTAGAAGAGCTCCCTCTTGCAGTCTGATCAGGACCATCTCCCTGCATTTTGGTCTGGTAAATAAATGAACCTACATTGGACCCTCTAGTCCATTCTCGCATTTTGGTTTGGTAAATATAGTCTTGAGTGTAGCACTGTGTTGAAATATTAAACCATTTGATCCAATATCAAAACAGCTTAGACCGAACAGTTGTATTGGAATTGGTTGCTGAAAAATAAAAAACTTTGATTCCGACAAAACCAAATAAAAAAAAGGTATTATTGAATTCGGTTGGGCATAGGTTGGGTGTACATACAGTTCAACCGAGAGAAAGAGGTTGATGCAGTTAGACCGAGCCAATTGCAATACATAATTGTGTATATGCACCCCATAGGTATTAGTTGATACCTCCCAATATTGGTAGTTGGCCTTTTTACTTTGGTGTATAAGCTGATAGCCCAAGAAAACAACAAATGGATAAAGGGTATACCTAACATCTCACTCCAAAATATAGGGTTTATAATTTAAAAGTATGTTCATCAATTTTTAAACATCTGATAATTAAAAATATCTTTGTTTAAACATTTTTAATCGGAATTGAAATTAAGTGTCTTAATATATTTAACGATGTGAAACTTTCTCAGTCATCTTGCAACTTATAATTTTTAATATTGTCAAATTTCCAAGTATTTAATGGTATCATATCCTGTTTATTGGAACCTAATTTTACTACGAGCTCATACATGGTAACCGACCAGCTCCAAATGGTGATTTGGAACTGATTTGAAACTTGACCTTTTTTTTATACGTGGCACCATTTTTTCCTCAATTGTGTAATGTTATTCCAAGACTATGATCTGAAGATATATGGTGTGGAAGATTGGAACTAATAGACAGTTACATCATGTGATTTAAAGTTTTACATAAAGAGTCATTTGTTTTAAAAGAATTCGACTGCTTTTTATCACACGATGGATGGATGGAGATCATTTTTCATGTGGAACAACCACATCTTTGTATCAGGCCATTTGGATCACATATTACAATTCCTTCGATTCAAGGTATAGTAGATGAAACCATTGCCACATGTCCCAAGTCAGTGTCCCGTTCCAAATCACAGTTTGGAACAGGTTTGTTACCATATAAAGTCCACTTCTCTAGCTTCTTTGAAGTTTATTGTTCTTTTTTTGTAAGTGATAGATCTCATTATCACAAAATTGATCATATCTCTATTACATCCATTTGTGTTTTGTACGTGTTGATTATTTAAATTTAATTAAATCTGGGAATATGCATTAAAGTGCTCGATATGTTTAATTCTCATCCATTCTTCTTATAGGTTGAAGTTTCAATGCTTTGTTGTTATATATTCTTCGTCATAGTTGCAACTCGTTGTGTTGATTCTCAAGGCAAGTGAATAAGCAGTTAAAAAAACTACCTGATATATTTATAATAACAAACCAATTTACCTGATTTGTTTGTTAGACACATCAAATCAAATCAAATCAAGGAAACAGTCCACACCAAGTGTAGTTATTAAGGCATGTATCTAATATTATATATATTATCTGATTCTGAACTAATAGCTATTATCAACACCATTAATGACCCACATATGCATCGCACATGCATTTTCTTTTCCCTTAATGCTAGAGGGTGTAACTCATTTTTGTCAGGGTAATGAGAAATGAAGGATTCACATGAATGTGAATCCAACTTATTAAATGAAGAGAACGACCAACCTATTAGGTTATCTCTAGGCTACTGGACTTTAAAACACATCTATCAATTATCGGTTCAAGAATTTGATCAGTGGCTTGCTTGAATGTTGTGAGGATAAGTTCTACATGTGTTTCCCTGTGCATTTGCTCAATTTATTGAAAAGTTAACCTTACTCGATCAATGAACCAATTTGTGCAAATATGACTATCTGCCAAACAGATTTCAGTCATTTGACAACTTCAGTAGAATGACTAACAATTGAAGCAGGCACTTTAGTTCTTTGTGATGATAGTGCACTAACAACTTTGAAAAATATTGACTTGTTTGTTATTGTGTATTATAATTATATTAAATTCAAGTCTTAACCTATTGCAAGCGCACAATAAAAATTATAGTACTAGCATAAGATTGTTCCCATGAGGAAGTTCATTATCTTATTAGTTCCTATTTTTTTTCTTCTATCTAAATCATTATCTTAAAAACTTTTATTTATCTTTAAGATTTCCTAATTTTCTAGATAAATATGAATAAAGAATGATTTTCTAAACTAAAGTGCATAAAAATAAATCCTAATCCTCCTTCAGATTAAGGTCGTCAATCTCAATCTTCAGCTTTCGGATATTTATGAAAATAAATAGCACCGTTATACTATATTTTTAATCTCCTAGCCTTGGTTGTCAATTAAGTCTAAGATCCTATCAACACAGATTTAATTTAATCAACAATTAACTAGAAATTTAAGCGTCAATCAAACTCTAGCAAACTGAAGATAGAAAAGTAAAAACTATTCCACTAATCTACAAATTCTAACCTGAGTCGTCAATTCAAATTAAAACTTAGAGATGTTTATAAAGCAAAAAAAATCTAATCTAGAAAACAAAGTAAAATATATCCTTCACCCCTCAGCCGCAGTCATCAATTGCTCCTGAGAAATTACAGATATCTACACTAATCTTCAACAATAGTAGGAAAGCTTCTATTGTTAGGAAATCGTAAATAGCGATTCCTTCTTTCATAGCTTTTTCTTTGAAAAATCGTTAATCACGATTTTCTATTTTCAGTAAACTTCCTTATAGTTGACGATTCTCTGGATTACGCTCTATCGCTTTTCTCTTTTTGTCTCTTTTGAAGAATCGTAAATTACAATTTTCTGACCTTCATTAGCAGCAAATCGTCTTTTTCGTTCAATCGTTTTTCTTATTGTTTTTTGAGTTTATTTTAACAAAGATTAACATTTAGGCTCTGATTTACTGCTTATCTTTAATATCCGCACATCAATATTTCGTTAGTAGCAAACTAAGTCCTATCACCACTAAGTTAAGGGTGATAAAATGGTATATTATGTGACTGAGCAAATATCATGTCATCTGATGTTCAAAAAGACACCTGCACCCTTGCCTAAATAGGTTTGCGTAACGAACATCCATCAAAGACCTCCCAATACTACTAGATGTAGGATCAGTTCCATTTGAACTTCTTTTGTCATATAACCCTTTTGGTAGAAGACGACAATAAACTGTGAACAATTTTTGAGGTAGCCCGGATTTCAGCACCCTGAAACCCGTGCCATCAGCACGATCATCTTGACAGTGCCCCTTGACTACGCACGGAACACTGGTATATCAAGCAACACTAATGGAAAGAACATAAATAGGGCTACGAAATAAATCATCATTTAAATATTACTCAAAAGACAGTTCTACCTTCATGTCTCTGCATGAATGGAGAACCGGCCCGAACCATTGATAACAACTGATCATCAAGGATGGTTCACCCAAAAGAATAATCCCAACATTTATTTACACTGTTTAATCAAAAATAAGGCTTGACATACCAAGCCGTACTAAATACGCTTACAAAACTCTCAAAGGTGCACAACGGAGTCCTCTAGAAGAAGTCCTCCGGAGGTGGCTCCAACTCGTCACCAGGCGCAAGGTCCGACTCACCAGGGTCAACGTCCCCTGAAGCCTCAGTAGCTGCTAATAGTGGACCTGCGACGTACAGTCTAAAGGGTGAGCTACATCATAGCTCAATAGGGAACAAAACACAGTGAACATATAAATTAAAACTCACATATATTCCATGATATGTCATGCATGATGTATCTATGCAATTACTGAGAAAAATAATCGAAAAGTATCACATTTTACTGGTAGTTTACACATGTCTTTTAATTACTCATGAATGATACTGACTAGGCCTAAAAGAAAACTTAACCTTTCAACTTAAGTAATCCCCGAGCAATATAGCATCGAGCCCCGATGAGATACCCTTCATCGTCATCTATATAGACAGTTTTAAACGTATTCCCTAAGAATACCAATAGTACCCAAGCCCCTTTACCCTGACGATCGGTGGCGGGGTTTCAACTTATCTCAATTCAACACCCCTGGGGTGTGCTTACTGGATATGCCTCCGCACTGGCTTACGGTTTCGCCGCCGTATCGGTCACGGATATCCTGTCGCGTCAATCGTGGGTATCCCGCCACGTCGGTGGGGTATCCTATCAAACCTCAAATAATAAAAATATCAGGTGCTTTACATATAGTTATTCACCGTATAAGTGTGATATCTTATATCAGTTAGGCCTTATCAGACATTATTCAATCTTAGAAACATCCCTGGGATGTATCCATTCATTTGTATCACACCTGATGCTCTTATTATTTTACTTCCTCATTCCCTGGGGATGACTCATTATGATTGCTCTTATAGATGTCACACACACACCCTTTTCATAAAACTTTAAGCAATAAAACAGTTTTTAATTGAATCTATATCACTACATACATGCTCTTGTAATTTAAAGTACATGTTCAAGGTGTTCCCTACCTCAATTCTTTGAAATTCTAAGCATCAAGGTCCCACGCGGCTCCTTGTGCTCATGCTCACACGTACCACCTATGGTACAACACAACACATGTAACTCATCACTAAAAATGTAACAAAGAAGGTCCAAGACCCTCCCTGAATCTCAAAGTTAACTATAAGGCTTAAGCAAAACTGTCACAGTCAATTAATCGATTCCCAAAATCGATTAATCGAAACCCAAATCGATTAATCGATTCTCAAAATCGATTAATCAAAATTCAATTTCGATTAATCGATCCCAAATCGATTAATCGAGATCTCCAATATAAGGCAGTCGATTCTTAAGTCGAGTAATCAAGATCTCAAAATCGATTAATCGATCCCAAATCGATTAATCAAAATCCGAAATCGATTGATCGAAATTCCAATTCGATTAGTCGATTTCCCCAGGTCTCTTTTCTCCAGTGGCTAGAGCTTCTCAGTCGATTAGTCAATTTCTAAATCGACTAATCGAAAATCCAAATCGATTAATCGAAATTCATTTCGATTAATCGAAATCGGGCTTCCATGACTTTTCAACTTTTGAGCCAAAATCGATTAATCGAAATCCAATTTCGATTAATCGATTTGGCCAGATTCAGCCCCCTTTCGGGCTGTTCTTCCAAATCATTCTCAAACAATTTTATCTTCTTTTTCTAAGCTTTCATCATATGATTTTAAATAATTCTAACTGCAATTAAACCTCTATGATCTATGCATTTAATTCTCATAAAATTTACCTCAATCAAATCTCAATTTGATTGGATCTCAAAGTTGGAATGGCTAGGGTTCCAGCTTTAGCTCCAAAGGATCCTTCGCGTTGAATTCGGCTCTAAATACTCGAATCCCTCTCCCTTGGCTTGCATTTACTCATTGCTTAACAACTCTCTTTACTTCTCTCTCTCTCTCTCTCTCTCTCTTCTTAATTCTCTTAAACCCTTATATCCCTACTCTCTTTGTGTTGAGCACATACACCTAGATAGGTGTATGTGACTCCAGATTCACACAACACTCCACACAGTTACATCATTTTCACATCACATTCGCTCATCATCTTTCTAGTCAAATAGTGAACTCCTTCTTGGACAAACTTATGACCAATCGGGCACGGATCTCGAGGTCACCATTTAACGCAAATTTTCGGGATATTACAATTTTGTCATAGTAACCATATGATCCTAATTGGGTTAATCCTTCTTAAGGGTTTCATAAGGTTATGAAGTTATTTTTTTTACCACTAAATTTTGTCAAAACCAGACTGAGAGATATTTTATGACCCTTGACCATCAGTTTTCTTAAAAAAGTTGTAAGTTTCATGTATCACAAGTATAACGTACCTTTATGAGTATGTACATAGGAGGATGCAAATAGAATTGAGGCCTTAAGAGAACTTTTAAGGCATTAAACTCTTCTGTCAACCCTAGTAAATAACCCATTTCTCTCAACAGTCACTACAACTGAGTGGCATAGCTCTCATAAATCCTTTTTTTCTATATTTATGGTTAAGATAAA
This sequence comes from Chloranthus sessilifolius, assembly GCA_021018995.1. Lineage (NCBI taxonomy): Eukaryota > Viridiplantae > Streptophyta > Magnoliopsida > Chloranthales > Chloranthaceae > Chloranthus > Chloranthus sessilifolius. The sequence goes on along the minus strand of CM037584.1, from coordinate 48,229,923 downwards.
ACCCTTATATTATGTGTTCCATATTTGCTGTATGTTCTTAGTAGAAATGTCATCGTCCGCTCTGAGTGGTACCCCTCCACTCTTGCGAAGGAGACCAGAAACAAACTACACTTGGATGTACGCGTTGGAGGAGCTAATGGTAATGAAATAGTTGAACAATGTCAACTTGGGCATCGTATTTCTAACAAGGATGGAACGTTCCACCAACAGGCATGGGAGGAAATGGTCCTGAAATGAACCTGCTACCCGAGTTTAGTGCTAACTGGGTACCAGTGAAGAAAACTAATCTCTATAACCGGCTTAAAGTTATTAAAAAATATTATTCAAAAGCAAAAACTCTACGAAGTGAAAGTGGCTTTGGTTGGGATGATGACCTACGAAGGGTCACTGCAGAAAATGGTGTATGGGAGAATTACGAGAAGGTGTGATCACAAGATATTAATATTTAAAATTTATTAAGTTGACTATCATTCCGAATAAAAAATAATAACGACTGAATCTTTATGACTCATTTTCACAGGCTCACCCATGGGCCAGGACCTATCGGACAAAAATACTCCAGGATTGGGAGAGTCCTTGCATCATCTTCTCGGATAGTATTACGGACGATAGAGGTGTTTACCACCCTAATGACACTCCCATCGAAGAATCTTTTGTGACTCAGATTTTAAGCGGCCCACCCACTCCAATAGGCGAACACAATGCATCTGGGCCTCATGGAGCAACGAATGACAATATGCATAAACTGAGTCCCAAAACACTACAGACTGTTCTTCACGTAACTAGACAAGTGGACGAAATAGGCGTGACTCTGCTTCTAGGTCACGAAGGAAGAGAGGTGACCCAGGGGCGAAACTTGTAGGAGCAATAGAGGGCTATGTGGAGGAACTTAATCTTATTAAGACTAGACCAGGTCTAAGTGAGCGATTTGTTCTAATCCTAGATGAGATTTATACTAGAGGTTTGATGACTTATATCAAGTACCTAGCTTGCCTCTATCGCTTGTCTGACAAGTCGCTTGTCGAGACGTTCCTAACGTTACCTCCAGCGATGAGGATGGATTTTCTTTCAAGACTATTTCCTCAATAAGATTGCTTTTTAAGATGTTCCTGTTATGTTCTTTCTGGCGTATCGTATCATCCGTGATATACAACTACTATATTTTCTATATGATTTATTTTGGCACAATATAGTACATGTAGCTTAAACTAATACATGACTTGCACTTTATTGTCTTTCTTATTTAGAACATAGTATCACGATGGATGCCATTGACAATGACACAGAGGTCACAATTATGATGGCTGAAGGCATGATAATGCTTGCAGCTTGCTACTATATTTGTCAGATACGCGGTTCTAGACAACACGTGCATACCTCCATACTAACTGGACACCAATTTCTGCAAGAAACTATTGCCGAATACGGACGCACTCCATTCGATCTGTTTCGAATGTGAGTGCCGGTTTTTTTGGAGCTTTGCTCGGCTTTGCGAGATAGGGGGTTCCTCCATAACACAAGGCACTTGTTAGTGGAAGAGCAAGTAGCAATTTTTATGTTTATGTTATCTCACAACATGAAGAATCGCGTCACACAAAATCGATTTCAACACTCTGGCTCAACAATTAGCGAATATTTTAATGCCGTCTTAAATGCTATTTTATGGCTTCATCACAATATTGTGGTCTCGACCAATGGAGATCTCCCACCTCAGATAGAACATAATCCACGATTTTTTCCTTATTTGAAGGTAGAGTTCAATATTGATATTATTATGTTATAAATTTAAAATTAAGCAAGGTGCTTTCCTAATACTAAGCTAGCAATAATTAAAATGTGAAGGCTTGCGTAGGAGCTATTGACAGAACGCACATTATAGCTTGGGTGTCAAAATGTGACCACCCGCGATATCGAAATCGTAAGCAATTTACCTCACAGAACGTACTTGCAGTAGTTTCATTTGACATGAGGTTTCAGTACGTGCTTGCGGGTTGGGAGGGATCTGCTGTCGACTCTCGAGTTTTGGCGAATGCACTCTCACGTCCTCAAAATAGGTTGACTATTCCCATTGGAAAATACTACCTTATGGATGGTGGATATGCTAACATGATAAACATTATTGCACCTTATCGGCGAAGTCGCCATCACCTAGGAGATTTCAATAGCTCTAATCCACCACGCGACCTTAAAGAATTGTTTAACCAATCTTACCCTCAATTGAGAAACGTGGTAGAACATGCGTTCGATGCACTAAAACAACGATTCTTGATCCTCATGTGCAAGGCTCGTTATCCTTTACTCACTCAAATGAAGATTGTCATTACATGTTATGTGCTGTACAATTTCATCCTCACCTATCACGAATACGATCCAGTATTTGAAGAATGACGGGTCAAGAGATAGTTAGATCGCGATGACGACAACGTAGTTACTGATGTAAAAATTCGAGCATCACAAACGAGGGCCAAAAGAGAGATTGCCCGAGAATACTGCGAGAGCATTGTATATGCGCTATGGGAGGGGCATGCTCTGTGATATATAGGACCATATATATAATGTGATGTAAGACTATCTTTAAAATAGAAAATATTCACTTATTTTTATGACATGTACAAATTTAACCAACAGGTACACATACCAATGGAGATAAACTATATGTATCACTATTTTATAGATTTCATCCTTAGCATTAATTTTGTATAAGGTGACATCTTGTCATCTATATATATGTCGTGAACAGATGGTTCGCTACTATATTATTTTTGTTGAACGACGACTCGGGATATATCGTACTTGGGAGGCAACTAAAGTCTAAGTAGACAGATACTCGAGCGCTTGCCATGTTGTCGTGCGCACCCTTGATGAGGCTATTGAGCGATATAATAGATTCCATGGAATACCAAGCCCACGTGCAATGGATGTAGTTGTGAGGGAGGAAGCTAACTGGTTTTGGAAATCAACGACGAAGTTATTTTTCTTTACTATTTTATTTCCCGTTGCTCTATATGTGAGTGGGTTGTTGTAAGAAAAAATTAAGATTGTCAGCTTAATATATGAACTATTTCTTTATTTAAATTCGAAGATGGTATTTTAATAAAAATATTATGTTATTTTCTTAGTAATTTTATTTTCCTCACTTTGCATTTGTCGTATATTCAATTGATTATAATTATGAAAATTATGATAATGATGTAAAAATGGCCGATGACGTAGAATTGCATGTTTCAAACCCAATTACTCCGTCAAGACATGTGTTTCTGTCACAAGTAATCGATGTTGAGACGTACGTCATGTCTACAAAGTGCCCTGCCACCAACAATGCTAATGAAGTTATTACTATACTCAATTCCGATGAAGAACCTATGGATGAAGAGAATGAAGCTGACGAAAAAAATGAAGACGAGGAGGAAGAAGAAAGAGAAGAAGACATGGTAGAGGAGGACGGCGAAGCCGAAGATGAGGATTACAAAGAAGAAGGTGATACCTTAGATGACGAATTGGATTCCAAGAGCGACGACAACTCTGCATCCGTTTCAGTGACCCTGTAGACAGTAGTTGCTTTTTTTTATCAATATAACAGTAAAGTATTTTGTATTTTGTATTGGAACGAGAGTTTAGTTGTGTTTTAGAACTATGCTTGAAACAGTGTTAAGTCGAGTTTTAGAACTCTTGCACTTAACTCGAAATCTCTTTTTTTTGTCTGTCGTGTAATGTTGAGCCTTATGTCGTGTGGTTTGTGCTTTCATCTTTTCCATACATTGATTAGCCTCAAGGATTTCTCTTCAAATAGTTAAGGACATTGACAACTTCATGCTCTTGGTTAACCTCCCTCCTTGTCTTTTTCTTTATACAGCTGCGAGTTATCAATAATTCAGAATTGTGTAATATAGTAGTTATAAAAAAAAGTCACATTGGTTCTAGATCAAATCCCATGACTGTTTGATCTTTTTGAAAAACTCATCCACTTAAAAGTAATTCAGCAGTTCCTCTTGTTTCAGGGTTGTGTTATTTACTTAGAATCTTGGAATCTTTACTTACTAATATGAGCATTGATTGTTCTTAGAATCTTACTTTGTTCCCCATTTGATTTACTCAACTCTTGGTGGCTTTTAGATGTATGCTCCAACTACGTTAGCTGCTGCACATGACTTTTGGACTCCGAGATATACCACTGGTTTAGAAGATGGTAGTCTTATGGTATGTTATTATAGAAATTCTTCAGCCTAAAATGACATTATTCTCATCTAATTGTGAAATTTTGTTAATGGGCACTGTTAGTTATTAGTCAAAGGTTCATTTGCAATGGCGACAACTCTGATGACATACTATTTTGATGGCATCCAACTCTTCCCAGCTATTTACATTGGCTGCTCTGTTAAGACTGCACTTTTTGTTAAGCATTCACCATGAAAGAAATGAGCTTAATGTTCGCAAAAAGATAAGGCTGATAGTCCTGCTCTTGCAAGAGATCAATGAGCTGATGTGCTTTTGGTTCGGATTGGACAAGGAAGGGGGCTCGGAGAGACCAGAGTTTTTGGACTTTGGCTAGTCCGAGTCACATTGCCTCCTAGTTTTTTTCTATCCTGCTGCTCGCTGGCAATTAATATAATTAACCGTTTACCGTTCAAAAAAATAAAATAAAAAATCACATTCATTTTTGTGACCCTTTTTGAGATTATCTGTTTTGTTCCACCAATTTGGGAACCACATTTACTTAGAGAGCCTAACATTTTTGACTAATTCAGGTGTGATAGATCTTTTGCCACTGTTATCTATTTTGGATAGAAACTTTCATTTAGCTTTCTGTAAGAAACAAGAGCTCTTCGTTGAGTTATTTGTTTGGCAGCAACTTAAAATATTATGTATTCCAAATGTCTTTTGTTTCGTTATTTAATTTTGTTAGAAAGAATGTGTCGAACATAGGTTATGGATCACAACCCACCTGCCTAGCCTGGAAATTAATCCCCAACCCCCAACCCAAACTAAGATGGATCACAGTACAGCTGCCCAACATGTAAATCAGTCCTCAAGGACAATGCCCACCTCTGAACCGAATGCCTTGTTCCTGAATATACTCCCAGACCATCTATTTCTAGATTAAATCCCATTGCAATTTAAACTTTTTCTCAATCTACTCCCAGCTCATCATTCCAAAGTACTTCATGAGACCTACTTCCAGCTCATCATTCCCCAACCTCTCTAGCAGCCCTTCATTAAATGGCTAGGATGGTGACTATCCATTATATGCTGGTGCTCAGTCTTTTTGCTATTGTTGGTTATTTTTTATTTTTTTTATAGGTAAGCTGGGATTGAACAATAAGTTTTGGAAAATCTTGATTTAATCAGGAACAGTTGGAAAATTTAGCACTATCAAAGGTGACAGTTCCCTCATTTAGACTAGATTCATACAGTATTATGTCGATTGGACGATTTGTATTATTATTAACATACACCCGTTAGAGACGGGGCACCATGGTCTTTGATTTTAAGACACAAAGTGAAAAAAAGAACTATATAACTATAAAAATTCCCCAAAGAAACACAGGTACATAGAAGGGGGGTGCACGGATCAATCTGCCTCCGCTAAAGTGGTCAAATTTTGGGACACAAATATTTATGGAAATAAAATTAGTGGAAATGAATCTTTGACCCTTATAGTTGGGACGTGATTGACCCACTCATTGTAAGTTCTTCAATATCTCTCAACTTTTTCCGTAATCTCTCTTGGATATCACTATTTTTAGTTTTCTCCTGTTAGGTACGTATGGACTACGGATGTATGATGTGGTTTTCTGAATGCAAGTGTTATATTTGTTATGGTTGCTTAAAGAATCGAGCTAGTTTTAAAGAATCAAAACTGCAGTTCAAATTTGTTATCTTCAGACTTTTGCCAGGCTTACAAGGTCACTAATGTGTAATTACAAATCTGCTGCTTTAGCTACAAATGCGTTTTAATTTGCATAGAAAGTGTTTGAATTTTCAGCGTTGCAACAATGAAGGTTCAGGATGAGCTTATAAAAACTTTGCTCATACTTTGCAGCAATGAAGGTTCTCTTTGGCGTGCACTTCAAGGTCGTGAAGGGGTTCAGCTGTTAATATCTTGTCTTGGCCTTTCATCAGACCAACAACAGGAATGTGCAGTTGCTTTGCTTTGCCTTTTATCAGATGAAAATGATGAAAGTGGGCTATCACAGCTGTTGGTGGCATTCCTCCTCTTGTTCAAATTCTAGAAGTAGGATCTGCAAAAGCCAAAGAAGATTCCGCAATTATCCTTGGAAATCTTTGTACTCACAGCGAAAATATATGGGCATGTGTCTAAAGCGCCGATACTGTTCCTGCTTGATTATGGTTTCTGAAAAATGGAAGCCAAAATGGGAAAGAGATTGTAGCAAAGACATTGAACCATCTTATTCATTAATCAAATACATGGACCATTAGGCAACTCACTTCTTTACTAACTAGTGATCTACCATCAGCCAACTCACTTCTTTGCTTTCTGCTGTCCCTTTGAGTGATATATTGCATGGAGTTGGAAAGGGATGACATCAACCAGGTTGAAAAAGATGGTGTCGATGTCCGAATTATAATAGACGTATATTTTTCTTTTTGTACTATTGTAAAAAAGATGGTGCCGATGTTCGAATTATAGCCGACATATATTTTTCTTTTTGTACTAATATAATTCTTACTTTTGATTCAATTGAGTCTCATATTTTCCCAATAAGTTTCTCAATCAGTTTCCCTATTTTCCTTTTATCATAACCTCTACATCAGCAAAGCTTCTAGTGGGCATCTCTCTGTTTGTAATGCCGATATAAACATGGCAGCGGTAGTTTTTTAGTGGTTGCCACTACTATAAACAACTTAGCGGCAACAATTGTAAAACCTGTCGCTAATACTCTCACCGGCAGTTGTAAAAATTGCCGCTAAAATAAAGTAGCGATAACACTAGTAGTGGTAGTTTTTACAATTGCCGGTGAGGGTATTAGCGATAGTTTTTTTATTAATAGCGGCAGGTTTTAACTGCCATTAATAGTATTATTTTTTGTAGTGTGAGGAAATTCGACTAAATTTGTCATGCCTCAATTCGTCAGTAATGGGCCTGAAAACTTGAGATCTACAGTCTCCATAGCCCTTTAAGGAGCCACCTGTGTACACTAGTTTTAATTATATAAATTATGATCCCATGGTAGAGAGGCTCAGGTTTTGGGTTGTTGTAGATGCCATGAGTGCTACAAATTTTCCATGTGATACACAACATTGGCCTGGTTTCCCAATTGATGCAAATGAGATGGCACGCAGAAGCCATTCATTGTGTAATAACTCAGCCAGAAATCAGAACATCCACTAGTTGGGCCGAATCTATCTTCATGAGAGCTACCATCAAGAAAGACATAACAACCAATATGGCGATCATGTCTGATGAAGTCGGATACTAGCAACGATGAATAGGGAATGTCCATTTTTCACATGAATTTAAATATATCACACAAGTTGTTCTTTTGGATGCAATGTTAAAAAAACAATTAAAAGTGAATTTTACAAGGAAATTTTACACCCAAAAGAACAACTATTTTACACCCAAATATTACATGCAAAGTGAATAATGCATGTAATCCAATCATAAAAAAATTATATGCATTCTCCATTTTACAGGGTCCATATTACAACGAAACAAGCGTGCCCTTAGGGCACGTTTCTTTGGGCATAATAAACTGCTCGTAAAACACAAATTACATGTGTTTTGTTGCTGACTGGATTACTTGCAAAATAAGCTTTGCATGTAATTTAGTGGTGTAAAATGTGTGTTCTTTTCAATGTAAAATTTGCTTATAAAAATCACTTTTTCAAATTACACGGAATAGAACAAGAGGTGTCAAATATTTGAAAATAATGGCACACTAGCCATTAGCCATTGGACTTCCTATGCATCCGACCTTAATGAAATTCTGCTTGAGTCATCTAACAGTTGGAACTGGTGGATGTACTGATTTATGGCCGAGTTGTTACACAATGAATGACTTGCGCTAGCCATCTCATTTGCATCAATAGGGAAACGAGGCCAATGTTATGTATCACGTCACTCAAAGATTGGTACCTTCCAATCCTTTTGCGCTACTAACTTCCAATCCTATACGCTACACCAAAACAAAGACACACATTGTAACTTCCACCCCATGGGTCAAAAAATCGTCTGATACCGATACGTATCGGTTTTGGACCTAAGCGGTACAATACATTGCCTATGTATTGTACCCCTTCAAAAGTTAGGTAATTATCGTCCGATACGGGCAATGTATCGCCCGTATCGGACGATACGACGATAATTTTTTTTTTTTTTTTTAATAAAATTGAATTTATCGGGCGATATGGGCAAATTATCGCCCGTATCGTCCGATACGGCCGATAATTTGAAATTATCGGCCGGGCCCCACCTCAATTTTTTTTCTTTGGTTTTTTGTCGAATTCTGCTTGGTTTTTTATTTTTTTATTTTTATAATCATTACATTCATCGCAAATTATGCAACGGATATAATTTTATATCCGTTGCATAGTATTTTGTTATTATTTTATTAATTAAATGTTAAAACGTAAAGCAACGGATATAATAAATTATATCCATTGCATAGTATTTTTTTATAATTATTTTATTATATAAAACATTATAAAAGCAACGGATATAATAAATTATATCCGTTGCATAGTATTTTATTATTATTTTATTAATTAAAACGTTATAAAAGCAACGGCTATTAGCAAACCATCCTCTATAAAATCCACCCGCTATTAGCAAGCTGGCAAGTGGCAATAGATAAAATCCACCCGCTATAAAACCTACCGGAGAGGGATTCTTCATTTGCAAACCATCCTCTTCTTCTCCACTTGCAAATCACCCGAGAATATCTTCTTTTTTTTTCACTTGCAAATCACACGAGGATCTCTTCTTCTTCTTTACTTGCAAACCACCTGAGGATCCCTCCTTCTACACTAGCATACTTCTTCTTTCGCCACTTGTAATTCACTATACTACTTATTTCTTAGCCATCGGAGACCGAAATCGTGGAGACCGGATTGTCACACTTATATTTTCGTCGGATATTTAAGAGGAGGTATGATTTTCCATCATCTAACTTGTATTTTTTATTATTTTTTCATTAGATCTATTATATTTATTATTATTTTTTTAAATTAATTTTTATTTATTATTAATTTTATCATTAGATCTATTACTCTTTTTTTTTAAACTAAATTTTTTTTTACTAATTTTATTTTATAACTAAACTTGTTTATTTTGTATTACTTATTTTGTATTACTAATTTTGTGCTATTAATTTTTTGACATATGCATGTGACACATATCACGTGTGATGTATCGCAACACATGTGACACGTGTCACGCATGATGTGTCGCGACACATGTGACATAATGACATAGGTGTCGTGGCACATGTAATTGATGTGTCACACATGTGACTCATAACCCATGACACATCAATTAGACTAATTTTTTGTTTCTAATTTTGTGCTACTAATTTTTTGACCTATACATGTGACACATATCGCGTATGATGTGTCGCGACACATGTGACACAGTGACACACGTGTCGCGACACATGTAATTGATGTTTTACACATGTGACATATAACGCATGACACGTTAATTACACTAATTTTTTGTTACTAATTTTGTAATATAAACTTTAGCTTTAAAAAAAAATTAGTAATACAAAAATTATTAATTATTGACAAAAAATTAGTAACCGAAAACAAAAAAAAAGTTTAATTTTTTTAAAAAAAGTATAGTTTTAAAAATAAATTTAGAACTAGTTTAGTTTTTAAAATTTGTAACACAAAATAAAAAAAATTTAGTTTTAAAATAAAATTAGTAAAAAAAAAGAGTTTAGTTTTAAAAAAAAATTAGTAACACAAAATTAAAAACAATTTTAAAACTAAAATTACTAATAAAAAGAGTTTAGTTTTAAAAAATAACACTAAAATTAGTAACATTAAAAACTAAAAAGAATTTAATTTAAAGAAAAATTAGTAATAAAAAAATTACTAATTAGTGACAAAAAATTAGTAACCGAAAACAAAAAAAAAGTTTAATTTTTTTAAAAAAGTATAGTTTTAAAAACAAATTTAGAACTAGTTTAGTTTTTAAAATTTGTAACACAAAATAAAAAAATTTAGTTTTAAAATAAAATTAGTAAAAAAAAAGAGTTTAGTTTTTAAAAAAAATTAGTAACACAAAATAAAAAATAATTTTAAAACTAAAATTACTAATAAAAAGAGTTTAGTTTAAAAAAGTAACACTAAAATTAGTAACATTAAAAACTAAAAAGAGTTTAATTTAAAGAAAAATTAGTAATATAAAAATTACTAATTAGTGACAAAAAATTAGTAACCGAAAACAAAAAAAAAGTTTAATTTTTTTTTAAAAAAGTATAGTTTTAAAAACAAATTTAGAACTAGTTTAGTTTTTAAAATTTGTAACACAAAATAAAAAAATTTAGTTTTAAAATAAAATTAGTAAAAAAAAAGAGTTTAGTTTTTAAAAAAAATTAGTAACACAAAATTAAAAATAATTTTGAAACTAAAATTACTAATAAAAAAAGTTTAGTTTAAAAAAGTAACACTAAAATTAGTAACATTAAAAACTAAAAAGAATTTAATTTAAAGAAAAATTAGTAATATAAAAGTTACTAATTAGTGACAAAAAATTAGTAACCGAAAACAAAAAAAAGGTTTAATTTTAAAAAAATAAGTACAGTTTTAAAAACAAATTTAGAACTAGTTTAGTTTTTAAAATTTGTAATACAAAATAAAAAGATTTAGTTTTAAAATAAAATTAGTAAAAAAAAAGAGTTTAATTTTAAAAAAAAATTAGTAACACAAAATGAAAAATAATTTAAAGACTAAAATTACTAATAAAAAAAGTTTAGTTTAAAAAAGTAACACTAAAATTAGTAACATTAAAAACTAAAAAGAATTTAGTTTAAAGAAAAATTAGTAATAAAAAAATTAGTAAAGTTTTTTAGGGGGTACAATACAATCATACAATGCCTATGTATCATATCGCCGAGGTCCAAAACCGATACATATCAAATAAATTTTAGTTTCAACTGTTATCTAAATGTTTTAATTTAGTCCAATCATTTGGTCATTAATGCAGGTGAAAGAAATAAACGTGGTACGATCATCAGATTCAGCCTGGCAATACGGCACATCAATAGATGGTGATAGATTCTGAATAGAATGTAAACTTTGTGGGAAAAAACTATTGGGAGGAGGTATCACGCAATTGAAGGAACATTTGGCTTACGTAAGGGGAGAGACAAAATGGTGTCCCAGTGTACCCAGAGAGGTAAGAGAAGAAGTCAGAGCCAGTTTACAGGCGGCTAAGGGAAAGAAAAAGGCAGAAGCCGATCGTGATAGAGAAATGTATGACAGAATAAGGAGGGTAGATCCAGAGTTTTCTGCACCTGAACGTGGGGATGATGAAGATGAGGATGAGGATGAGGATGTTGTGACAGCGAGAGTCATGAGGGAAAGTGCTGGAGAAGCACGACAGCGACGAGATCAAGAAGAAGCTGATTATCGATTTCGATCCAGCTTGAGGGGCCCATCCATGCGTACTACTGGTGGTCGATCTAGTCAGAGGCCACATGTTATTGATGATGATGAGGATATTCATGGCACTGTCAGGTTGCGTAGGTCAGCATCAGTGAGGGACACCAGACCGTCTACTACTGGTCGTACTATAGGTCCCATGGATTCGTTCATGCATCAGACATAAAGCTCAAAGTAAAGTAAATTGAGCACAATTTCACTGAAAAAATGGGAAAAGAGGCTTGGAAAATCGATTGTAAAGTTCGTGATATACAATCACATTCCGAGTTAAGTTGTGGAGTCACCGTACTTCAAAAGTATGATTGATACAAGTGCAGAAGCTGATCCAGGAATTAAAAGGCCCTCTGCATGCGAGGTATCCGGGCCCCTACTAGATGATGAGTACACAGAGATAAGAACTTACGTGGACAGCTTCCATGAAGTATGGGATGAGAGAGGTTGCACAATTATGTGCGATGGATGGACAGGTCCCACAAAGAAGAGTTTGATCAACTTTTTGGTCTATAGCGATGCCGGGACAATATTTCTAAAATCAGTTGATGCTTCAAAACATGCGAAGACAGCTGATTACCTCTTTCAACTAATGGATAAAGTAGTTGAAGAGATTGGGGAGCACCGGGTTGTACAGGTGGTAACAGACAATGCTGTCAATTATAAAGCTGCAGGTCGTCAGTTAATGTTGAAAAGACGTCACCTGTATTGGACTCCGTGTGCCGCTCATTGCGTGGACCTCATTCTTGAAGATTTGGGAAAGAGAAGCAAAGCACAAGCAACTATTCAGAAGGGAAGAACGATTACTTCCTACCTATACAACAGTGACAAGTTGGTGAATTTGATGAGAGAATTCACCAAGAACGAGCTGCTCCGGCCTGCGATTACACGATTTGCGACACAATTTTTAGCCCTACAGAGCTTGGCTAGATATAGGCATGAGCTGAAAAGTATGGTCTCTTCTGCAGAATGGAGAAAACATGAGCTAGAACTCCCACGAGCAAAGAGACCTGCTTGCAATGAAGTTGCCAACCTGATCTACAGTCCCCAATTTTGGGCAGATGTTGACCACCAGATTGCCGTCACTACCCCGTTGGTACAAGTGTTGAGGTTGGTAGATGGTGATGAGAAGCCAACGATGGGATACGTTTATGAGTCGATGGCTAAAGCCAAATTGGCTATTAAAAGTAAATGCCCGACAAAATATAAACGATATTGGGTAATCATCGACAAGAGGTGAGATGCACAATTCTACCAGTACTTACATGCCGCAAGTATAACATGCTAAACTACTTATGTAGTGATATTTATTTATTTATTATTTTTTATATTATTCATTGTTTCTATATATTGATGAGATTGTTCATATTTGATGTATAACACACTACTTAAATTTGGCCTTCCAATATACGCGACGCTTTGAGTTGACTGAGGCCAATAACGTGTACAGCGGTTTGCTCAATGTGATTCAGCGAATGCTCCCTGAGTTGGCAGAGCAAGGTCAAGCCATAAGAGATGTGAGTAATAATATCTTATAAGTAATAATGCAGGTGTCATATGATCTGTTTATTGATATGTGGGTTATTGATATATAGATTGATATATTCCGCAAGAGACAAGGGTCATTTAGGACCCCATTAGCGCAATCCCAAATTAAGTATGATAAACCCGCTGATTGGTAGATGCATTATGGAAGTGATAGCCCGATATTAAGGCGGGTTGCCATGAGGGTTTTATCGCAAACTTGTTCCTCGTCCAACTGTGAGCGAAATTGGAGCACCTTCTCTCTCATTCACACAAAGACAAGGAATAGGCTAACTATGGAACATTTGGAAAATTTAGTCTATTGCCACTATAACATGAGATTAAGGGTCAGAAATATACAGATGGCCAATCGCGGTAAGATATTATATAAAGTCTTAGTTCATATAATTTTTATTTGATCTAATTGATGAGGCATTAGATATGTACTAATTCATCTATTATATTTTACCTTACAGATAGTGAATATTTTGATCATATTCAGTTGGATTATATATTCATAGAGGATGACCCTTTAAATCAGTGGATCGAAGAGAGAGAAGAGCTAGTGTTGGATACTGAGGACACTGCATGGCTAGATAATGCTGAAAGAGTAGCAGATGAGCAGGCTTCCCAACCACCGAGGCAAAAACGTAGATTGAATTGTCATTCAGTGGTTGGATCTGATGACGAAATACAGCCTGATAGTGATAATGATGATGGTGGGAGTGATGATGGAGGCGATGAAACTCATGCTGGCACTAGTGGTGGAGCGGATGATATTGATCCCTATACTTCTGGAGGTATTGCTGCATGGGATGAGGACCCGCTAACAATGTATGACACTCCTACATTTAGAGATGAAGGGATTGAAGGAAGAGGAGCGTCAGAATCTTACCAAACACCACCTCCACCACCACCACAAGGTCCACAAGATGATGTGGGTTATATGACTTTTAGCTTCGGGGGATTTAGTTTGCAAAATACCGAAGATTCAACAGCAAGTAACCCATACTATCGGCCTCAACCAACCTATCCCGGGCCATATGACTTTGTTGGTCAAATTTTTGGAGGACCAACCTTCACCTATTACACTGAGCCATATTCGGAATATTAATTTAAGGAGGCACACATGATCATGGGTATCAATATGGCTAACATTATAGGGAAAACTCGCGCACCGATGATGATGATAACGAGGGCCAAGAACCACCACGAAATTCAATGTGGCTCTAAAGTAATTAATTTTTTTTTTTATAATATATCTTTTAATTTTCATAATTAGTCATGTATAATAAAAATTTGATCATTAGTTATGTACAATGAAAATTAGTCATTTACAATGAATCAATTATGTTAAGAGTGATCTGTCCTTTGTTGTGGGCTTATATCCTAATATATTTTTGTTGTCTGTTAATAAAATTTTCATTTATTAAACAATAAAAAAGAAAGAAAAAAATTGAAAGCTTTTAGTCATAATTATGCAATACTTTAATTAGGGATCCGTCTTATTATGAAATATGTATCAAATAAGCTTTAAATATATGTTTAAAAAAGTAAAAAAAAATAAAAAATTATTAAATTTATTTTTCTTAATTTTTTGAGATTTTTTAGGATTTAAAAAAAATAAAAAAAAAATAAATTTCAATGTATCAAACCGATACATTCAATGTATCGGCCGATACTTGATACGTATCATCCTGGAGGCTAGGACGATACGTATCGAAAAACCGATATTTTGATCCTTGTTCCACCCTTCACCGACGTCGTAATTTAACACGTTGCAACCGCCTCACATTGTAGACCCATTTGATTGGTAAATTTGCAATGAAAATCTCCTTGGATTTTAAGTTATTTCAAATATTAAATCAAGGAAAAACTCTATCTCTTCTTTTTTCTAACCAAGTATAAATGAAAAACTCTTATTTCTCGTTTCTAAAAAACCTAGTTAATGGCAATGGGTTTAAAATTAAAACCTGTAGCTTGAAAATTATAAAAAAAAAAGGTTTATTATAAAAAAAAAAAAAAAAGTTTTAAAGCCCATTCCCCTCCCTTGTCATTGTGTATGTTTATTCTACTTCTTTCATCTTTTGATTCTTTCTCGACTTTTCCCATTTTTTGCAGAAATAATTCTCCAAATGTGAATTTATGATTAAAACATCACTCAGATAATTTCTAACAATCTAACAGGAAAATTCAAAAACCCATAAGGATAAAAATTAAATAACAATAATAGTAAATTAAAATAGGGATGCCTGTGACATGTAAGCATTCCAATCAATCTTTGTATCTGAGATCAAAGAAGAACCGAATACCAAAACCCATAAGAAATCAAAGATCACTTGAACAAAATGAGGAATGTATAGAAAAGAGAAGAGATTGAAGGATTAATCTTACATGGGACGTAGGCGATGATGAGGGCGACAAGGTCAGAGCAAAAGCTACTGATTTTGATATTTTATAGCCGTTGAGATTGGAAACATTTGAATCTTTGGGGACTGGCTGGAGTGTTATGGCTTTTTGATAGTATCGACGACAATGAAAGAGTGGCATATAGAGATTTCTCAGACCATGAAAAAAGCGATACATTTTCGACGATCAACGGCTGAAAGAAGACTTCTCCAAGATGGCATTGAAGAGGGTGAGGTTATTGAAAGCTACAAAAAAAAAAGGGCTCTTGTAATAAAGAGAGCCGTTGTGTACGATGCTAAGCATTGCAGGTAATATTTTGGGATTGTGATGCCTTGGGCCGTGATGCAAAAAAATTATAGGCAAAGTGTACAATGCTATTATATGTACACGTTACAATGAATCAAACGATCAGACTCGTAAAATATCCGACCGTTGCAAAAAAAATCATCCCATTATGCGTGATTTTGGGGGAATAGAGCCAAACGAACATACCATTAGAATGTTTTTTGGGATGTGTGGAGCACGAGATAAAAAATTAATTGTTTAATGATCCGTATATGTTCTTTAGGAAGAAAGAGAGGACGCATAGTCCATGCATTCCGATTGATTTCATTTCATGCCTAGACAAGAGACTTTGGATTGGCGAGCACTTATGCCACGTGTACAGTAGAAATGATCGTACCACATTAGCAGCAGTTCGGGCCGGACAACCTAATAATAAGAGCAGCTCGCGAAGGCGTCGTTGGAAAGATGAGGGGCAATAATGTCCAATCAATACAAAGAGCTACCCAGTCACCCAGTGGCGGAAACAGAGCAGTTTTAGAATCTCAGGCGAGTCCGACAAATCGTCTTTCAATCGAAACGTACATAGAAATTAGAGGGGTAACAATTGGGAGAGAAGCTTCTTCAACCTCAGCAAAATAAAGAAAGCAACGAACTTTCAAATCAGCTTTTCAATTTCAAACAAACCCTAGCCATGTGAGAACTCAGATTCAAATCTCCCTGGATCCAGATCCTACATGTTCTTCATCTTCTCCATTAAATGGATTTCTCAAACTTGCAATCTAGGGTTTCATCCACTGCCTACTTCCCTCCCCACAGAACCCAACTCCACCCTCGAATGCACTCTTTCTCTTCTTTCTCACCTCCTAATCCCAAATCTCCATTTTCATCTCCTCAATCTCGCGAGAAACTGTGGATCTTGGCTGCCGCTCTCCTCGTAATCCCTTTTCTATTTTATATCCTCTCCGTCTCCCGCGGCGTCCACTTCTCTTCCAAATTCAGCGATTCGAAACCGAAAGGTTTCGGAATCATTATCGATGCAGGTAGTAGCGGGTCGAGAGTCAGCGTGTTTGAGTTTCGGAATGAAGGACGAATTCCCCTTGTTGTATTTGATGGAAATGGGGTGGATTCTATGAAGGCGAGGCCTGGGATTTTTGAGTTTGAGGCGGATCCGGAGAATGCAGGGAGTTCAATTTTGAGTCTTTTGGATTTTGCGAAAGAGAGAGTTCCGAAGGCTGAGTGGAAGGATACGAAGGTTTGGTTAATGATGACGTGTGGACCGGGCAAGCTGGGTTTCGATGTGAGGAAGGGTGTTATGGAGTCATGTAGGCGAGCGTTGAGATCTTCTGGTTTTTTGTTTAAAGATGAATGGGCTTCTGTGATATCAGGTCAGCTTGAATTTAGATTTTTCTAAAGATGAATGATTTAAGTTTTTGTCGTTTGGAATTGGATTAGACTAATTTATTGAGTGACTTTTCTTTAACTGCTGTAGATTTTTGAAATTTGTAAATATGGAGTTTAATACTTGGAAGTTATTAAAAAAAAATACTTGGAAGGTATTATATGAACAAACAATGGTAAATGTTGAGACTAAATGTTTCTTTGAGGTAATTATATATGCTCAGTTACTGTTAAGTCTGAGATAAGTCAGGTAAAAGACAGAGAAATTACTTTTGGAGTTCCTTATTAATAATTAAACTGATTTTTGGAGAGCTTGGATTACTAAGCTCTTTATAAATGTGCTCTAGTCCTTGTGAAAATATAATTGACCATTTTGAATTGGGATGAAACATTTTTAGCATTTAGCAACCTAGGGCTCCTAATATTAGTATGTTGACATGGTCATTTGGAAATAAATTGAAAATCCTATGAGCTGAACATATCCAAGAGAGATGTTATCAAATTTGTCCCATTTATCCTTCTGTTGTGTGCAGGTTAGTTGTCATATTAGCCATCCTCGGTAGTCACCTAATATTAGTAACTTGACATGTAAGATGTGCTAAGGTTCGTATGTATCCAAAAGACGAAATAGGTTTTTAAATTTAATTCATATTTACCCTTTTGTTGTCCATGGGTTGGTTATATGAAGGGATTGGCCCTCCTCCCCGACATCATAAGATTATCAAGTTTGTGAATAGCTTTCTAGCCACCAAATACTGTCAAAAGCTGAATTTACAGCTATGCAGGGGTGCTGACATCTGTGGTGAGTTAGCCTTTGACATTGTTGATGGGGTAACAGTTTTTCATAAGGTAAATTATGTTATGATATTGGTGACGCCCCATTAATCCAGTCTTAATCATCCTAAAATGCATGGACAAGTTGACCTTTTGCCCATATGCCTTTGACCTTTTGAGCTTCTACTTAGAGTTGTGAATGTGAAATTATCTTGTCTATAGCACCAACATAAACAGATATGGAGAAAGCAGGGCATCTTGTTGAAGTCCTCCTGTACTTCCGAAAATCCAATTGAAGACTTATCTAGGAATGTGAAGAAGAAAGGATCAGTGGATTTTCTATTTGAAATTGAAGTGGCTACTTAATTGATAAGGCCACAAACTTATTAAATTGTATGGTTTTCTTTGGAAATGAACTCGTGATGTAGTAATTCGATGACTTTTGGCTGGGATCTTGGTGCAGGTCAAGATGAAGGTCTTTATGCTTGGGTGGCTGCAAACTATGCTCTTGGAACCTTAGGAGGTGATCCTCAGGAAACCACAGGGATAATTGAACTTGGTGGGGCTTCAGCACAGGTTCTGTTCATTCTTTTGGCAGTTTGGATGAGTTCTCATTCTGTTTCCCTAAAGTTTATGTAGGATTTTTGTGGCTCTTGATTCCCTGGAAAATGCTTAATAACAATTAGAAAGCTCATTGATGTTTTATGGTGCCGTTCATGCGATATGAATTAAATTTCCGTTGTTTTTATGCATGTTTTATTTATCATTTCGAGATGGAGCATCATGAGGGATGTTTAGTCCCTTTATCAGATGGTGAGTTGCTTCAAGTGATTTGGGTGAAAGGGAAGCCTTCTTGGGTCTACTGGTTTTTGGAGCAAACCCTGTAAGGTGATGGTCACTTGTTAGGGATGATGCGATTTTTTACCCTTTTATAAAGGGTGATACTCTATGGTAGAGTTGTTGGGATATGCCTTTAGGTTATTAGAGAATTAGATCAAGGGTTTCACTCGTTATAGGACTTGACCAAACATCTCACAACATGGGCTGATGACAGCCATGCAGCACCTCTATGAATGTCAGTACCATCCTGTTAAGGACAGGTTTTGTTGTTCATTATGTCAAGGACTGGTAAGGTTTTGGGTGTTTTATCGAATTAAACTACATGCTCCACTGCTTGTGCAGGCTCCTGTCAAGTCCATTATGTCAAGGACTGGTAAGGTTTTGTTGTTCATTATGTCAAGGACTGGCAAGGTTTTGCTCGTTTTATCGAATTAAACTACATGCTCCACTGCTTTTGCAGGCTCTTGTCAAGTCCTTTGAATTCCTGTCTTGCAACCGTACTCCCCAGGCGGAGTGTTTCATGTGTTAGCTGGGCCCCTGATCCGAGTACACCTAGGGAGAACACTCATCGTTTATGGCATTGACTACCTGGGTATCTAATCCTGTTTGCTCCCCATGCTTCCGCACCCCAAGGTCGGTAGGTACCCAGAGAGCTTCCTTCGAGTTTGGCATTCCTTCGTAGATCTCTGGATTTCACCCTACACACGAAATTCCCCTCTCCTCTTTCTCGCGCAAGTGAATTGGTTTCAAGAGCATTCCACCACTTTTTGGCAAACGATTAACCTGTATATATATAAATACACATATAAACATGCATGCGCGTATGCGAATCGTGCGCATACGCGCACATTTGTGCGCATAAAACCCGCTCGTGCACACGCTTGCACGCAGGGCTAAAAAAAGGGGGCTTCCGTCCCTTGCTGATGGATTATACCCTGAAAGCAGGCTTGTTTAACTCATTTTATAGACCTCTTGGTTGAACCGCGCCGTTGCTCGTGTCTTAATACTCAGTTGCTAGCCTTCTTTCCCCCCGCTGCATTGCTTGACTTCCCTGAGGGATTGATAAATAGGGCAGCCTGTCTTGAAAGGTAGTTCGGTTGTCTTGCAGCTCCGCTCCTGGTGGCTGTGAAATAATTGTCTTACCTGTGCTTGCCAAATTTGTTGAATTGGCCCTTGCGCTTTGAAATAATCCACTTGACGCGGGACAAACGCTAAAACCCTAATATGCGAATTTGGGGTTAATTTTAGAATGAATTGAATAGCGGAAACATTCAAAATCAAGCAACACATAAAATTAATTCAATGAAATTAATAAAACAATTAGATTAATCCGTTTTAGAGTCGCATGCGTAAAATTTTCCCGATCTAGAAAAACGGCTCCGATAAGGGAACTCGAGATTCGTTCTAGTTTAGGGCATCACTTGACAATCGCAATATTGTCTCTTCACTCCTCGGGGATTTTAAATGAAATAAAGCTTAGAATAATTTAGCAAAGGGAAACAATCTTGGGGATTTTGATATTTTCAACGGAATTAAGGAAAAATAATGCCTGACAACGACGAGAGAAAAGACGAAATAAAAGGACAGATTCCAAGGCTTCACACCAAGGATTTTCCGAAGTTTCACACTACGGCTGTACGTCGGCTTCGCACCAAGTCGCACGAGAAACGATTGCTCACTCCTCAAGGTTGAAGGATTCACTTCTTCGGTTGAAAACTCTTCACAAGCTCTCTAGGGTTTGCACAAAGCAACTCTCTATCATTCAATAATAAAAAACTAACTAAAAAGTCTTTACAAGCCTCTATATATAGGCCACCAAAAATAAAATTCGCAATAAAAGAGTTCTAATACTAATAAAACACAAAAAAAGAAAGTTTCACATAAAATCCCGTCGCTGTAGCTCGCGCGAGCGAGGATTATAATCGCTCGCGTGAGGGCTTGCTGCGGCACTGTTCTCCTCGCGGTTTGTATTCGTTTCTCCTCTGAGGCTACGGTGCTCAAGCTTCCTCTATGCTTCTTCTGACATCGAAAATCTGTTATTGCCCCAAATCCAAGGCTCCTAAACTTGGCGTTCCCCGTCATTCTCCTCTACTCAAAATGTTTCATCACCGATGAAACACACACGCTACACTTCGGGAGCTCAATTCTTGGCTTGCCTTTCCACGCTGTGAGATACTTCTGATTCTTACCTTCATTGGCATGAAAGCTTGAAAATTCTATGACCTTCTGATTCCACCCTTTCTCATATTGCATAGGTAAGGTACGAGATAGAAACTGGGTAAATGGGTGCGGTTGGATTTGGTGATCAATAAGGAATGGGTCAAAGGGTAGGGTTGTGGGATCTAAAATAGGCGTAAGATCCGCTTCGACAACCATCGAATAGTTGCTCTTGTTTAGAGGAAAATTTAGATCTTTATCCTTACCTTTTTCCAAGATTGGAAAAATTCTACATGCTCAGAACCATCAGGAATTAACACAAAACTGTTAGTATTAAATTCATTAAATATATTCAATGTGTTAGTCCGATCATGTGTATTTCCAGTGCTCAATAAATTCAGATTGTTAATCCCATGCAAATCAGAATGATGATGTGATCCTACCAACTCTAATGACTCGCTTGAGATAGACACATTATCAATACCATCCTTGGTAATAGGAATTGTCCTAATGCAACCTGTGGCTCTGACCGGAACCTCACCTTCCTCATCACTTGGAGTGCTACATGGTTCGTACACTTCTTCGGGTATCTCGTTGCTCTCTTTCTCAGTATGCTCCTGAATGATCAAAGTTTAACCTTTACTAGGACATTGGGATGCAAAGTGACCAAAACCTTGACACTTATAACATTGTTGCGGGGCACGCTTCGAGCCCTCGACCATTGGTCCCTTTCCTTTATCAACTTGAGGAATTATGAATTTTGAAGATTGACTAGAGGCATTATTTCCCTTTTCGATAGGGTTAGATTGATGCTCAAATTTGGAAGACTTAGATCGGCCATGACTGGGGGTGTCGAGGTATCGTTCTAATTCTTCAACCCTAGCAAAACATTCCTCGAGATCCGCAACGGGATAAGGAATAAGTTCTCTCTGTAACTCTGGTCGAAGACTCATTCAGAATCGGGAGAGGGTAATTTTTGCTGGTTCATCGACATCGGCCTGGGTCATCAGGTCTTCAAACTGATCGATGTAGTCTGTGACAGGAGAATCTCCTTGATGCAATGACTGCCACTGATAAAGAATACGTTTATCATATGATACGAGAATGCATTTTTGTGCAGTTGGACTTTCATTTCAGTCCGCGTGGAAATAGCACGAAGACCCTGTATTTGCCTACGACGCTCCACTCTCAACCAATAAAGTCTGGCTTGACCCATAAGCTTGACTTTGGCAAATTTGACCTTGCGGTCTTCGGGCATAGCATACCACTCAAAGTAGTTTTCTATGCTGGCGACCCATTCGAGAAATACCTTGGGTTGTCTTTTCCCATCAAAAGTAGGGGCATCCATTTTCATAGATTTCATGACCTTATAGTCCAGATTGGTTTGGACTTCACGTCGGGGAGGAACATCTCTCCTACGGTCACTGTTGTTGACTCTATTGTGATTCTTAGCGATGAGCTCATTGATCTCTTCAAAATGGGTTTCTAAAGCCTCATACCTAGCTTATTGATCAGTGATGTGCTCATCCATCCGGGTTTGACTAGTGGTCACCTTAGATGCAAGAACTCTAATTAGGGCCTCTAAGGTACTGGTATTCATGACGGAATTATGCAAGACAAAATATACTAAAATCAAGTGAACCCTAAAATCTATATGACACGGACCCTAAACTAAAACTGTGCTCTGATACCAAAACTGATGCAGGACAAATGCTAAAACCCTAATATGCGAATTTGGGATTAATTTTAGAATGAATTGAATATCGGAAATATTCAAAATCACGCAACACATAAAATTAATTCAATGAAATTAATAAAACAATTAGATTAATCCGTTTTAGCGTTGCATGCGTAAAATTTTCTTGATCTAGAAAAACGGCTCTGATGAGGGAACTCGAGATTCGTTCTAGTTTAGGGCATTACTCGACAATCGCAATATCGTTTCTTGACTCCTCGAGGATTTTAAATGAAATAAAGCTTAGAATAATTTAGCAAAGGGAAACAATCTTGGGGATTTTGATATTTTCAACGGAATTAAGGAAAAATAATACTTGACAATGATGAGAGAAAAGACGAAATAAAAGGATAGATTCCAAGGCTTCACACCAAAGATTTTCCGAAGCTTCACACCACGGCTGTACGTCGGCTTCGCACCAAGTCGCACGAGAAACGATTGCTCACTCTTCAAGGTTGAAGGATTCACTCCCTCGGTTGAAAACTCTTCACAAGCTCTCTAGGGTTTACACAAAAGCAACTCTCTTTCATTCAATAATAAAAAACTAACTAAAAAATTTTTACAAGCCTCTAAAAGAGTTCTAATACTAATAAAACACAAAAAAAGAAAGTTTCACATAAAATCTCGTTGCTGTAGCTCGCGCGAGCGAGGATTATAATCGCTCGTGCGAGGGCTCGCTCGAGCGAGTTTAAGTGATCGCTCGAGCAAGGGCTCGCTGCGGCACTGTTCTTCTCGCAGTTTGTATCCGTTTCTCCTCTGAAGCTACGGTACTCGGGCTTCCTCTACGCTTTTTCTGACGCCGAAAATCTGTTGTTGCCCCAAATCCAAGGCTCCTAAACTTGGTGTTACCCATCACCACCTTATTGAATTCATAGTTTATTATGAATTGATTTTTATTATATTCTTATCCAGCAATTGGATGTCCTGAATTGCACACATTGAAATTTGCTTCTTAATTCTCTAAAGCTTCCTTTGACGTTTGTAAAATTATGAAATGTCAGTTTCGTATAGTTCACTATTAATTTGTTGTATAATTACTCTGGATCAGCTCAATTACACAACTGATTAACTCAACGGGTCTGGTTTAGCGCAACCACAAAACTGTGATACCTCTTCTACAAATGGAACTATGGTATATGGGGCAGTAAACATTTGTATTAGCATCAAATGTGGAGCTAAAACATAGGCATGTGTTTTTTCTCTTTGTTATTTTTATTCAACTGTAGTAGAAGTATATATTAATAATGGAGGCAATTTATGACTCTCTACGTTGAGTGGAGGAAGTTTTTTAATTGTATAAATAAATGCTTATAGATGTTTGAAAAAATGCAAGAAAGTGTTTGTAATTATCAAATTACAAAATGACTGGGTACATTATGATTTAGGAATTACGTACTGCTTAGTAAATTTGAATCATTATACTAATTTAAAGAAAAATGACATGAATTTATTTGCAGCACAAAATTTGGATTGGGTTTGTTATATCTAAAACTTTTAGTTGTATTACAAATTTTAATGTTATCAGAAAGTCATACATATGCTTTAACAACTCCATCACGTCTATTTTGTGCTCATAATAAATTGAAAATTTTACCATTAGACAAACCAGATCCTCAAATTGGAATCGTAATAAAAAACACACACAGTTGGCTTGGACAGCATCCCATTTAGTGGTCATTTTTAAAAATCTCAATGAATCAACCTTCCACATGTCCACGTGGCACCCAAACTTGTAATTGGGTGCCACGTGGCTCTCAAATGGATCTGCCCAAGCGATCTTTGCTGGGACAGTGTTCCAGTCTATATATATATATATATATGGAAGCCTGTTCTCTAAGATGTGGTCGTATGGTTGAGCCCTACGATGTGCCTAGTTGGGCACCACATGTCATCCAACTCGAGGATCGGGTGCCACTGCAACTTGCCCAAAGTCGATCATGTACCATCTAAAAAATATTTCTTTTAAAAAGGTTGCTTTTCCACAGTTGAATATTGGGTCAAAGTTGGAAAAAATTCAGTGCACCATGTATGTTGGCTGAATCTCGATATTTGACCTGTGATTTTGAGGGCAAGAAAGTCTCATTTTTTTTTTTCTAACGGGTGAACCCTAGGGGAAACATGTGTCATTTTTGGATTTGGCTGCCACGTGGGCCCAAATGAACCACATTGTAGGCTACAAACCCTACAACAACGTCCTAGGGAGCCATTTTCATATATATATATATATATATATATATATATATATATATATATATATATATATATATATACACACGCACACACACACGCACACACACAGTCGGGTCTAAATCAGGTCTGGGTCCAAACTCGAAATAACCAGATTTTTTTCCAACCCAAGTATAAGAGAGTGTGCGTGAGTGTTTGTTGGGGGTGGGGGAGATGAGCGGGAAATATATTATATATAGAGCTATATTGGAGAATTTTGAGCACTTACTGATTTATTTGTTAATAATGGGATCACCAATCTAAGTAAAGTATGAGCACCAATAAATTGAAAACCACGTCCATTTAAAAAAATTATTTATCACTTTATCTCTTTTTTGCATTATATATGAATTGTACTTGGACATTTCCCTTCTTCAAGAATTGCTGAAAATTTTAGTATCAAGTATGAAATTAGGGAGTTTATCAGTTCTCTATTTTGGAATCAATGTGATGGGAAATATTTGTTTAGGTTATGGCAGGTATCTGTTTTGATATGATCCTTTTTAGCAGTATTACGAGATGCTACACGTGTATCTTTGCATGCATGTGTCTGTTTGCAAGTGTCCATGTGTGTATATTTTTATCAGTTCTCTATTTTGGAATCAATGTGAAAGGAAATATTGTTAAGGTTATGACCATGGGTCAAAATATCATCCGATACCGATACGTATCAGTTTTGGACCTCACCGATACGGTACATCCAAGGTACCGTATCGGCACCTCTCATGCAAAATTCCAAAATTTCGGATGATACATTGGAATGTATCGTCCGATACCGATACGTATTGGTTTTGGGGCTGGATGATACGTATCATTTTTCCGAGATTTTAACCCATGGTTAGGACAGGTATCTGTTTTGATATGTTTCTTTTTAGCAGTATTACGAGATGTTACATGTGTATCTGTACATGCATGTGTCTGTTTGCAAGTGTGCATGTACGCATAATTTTATGCAGACGACTACATCTATAATTATACATGCAATGCATGTTACATCATACATTTTAGGGTATTACATAAAAATGACTCACAAGCTAATAAAATGAAAACTTATAAACAACAGTAAGGGAGTACTTTCATGTACCAAGCAAAAAGTATTATGAATACTGGAGCTGTTAGAATCATACTGTCTTGGGCAGTAAACACTTTTTAGCAGCCGAATCTTCTAGAACTTTTACTTTTCCTGGATTTCTATTCTGAATCAATAAATTATTCAGTCTTCAAATGCGTGAATATTTTTCCCCATAGAGTTCTAAGAAAATTAGTGTTTATACGGTTTCTTAAATGGACTAAGACACGTGAATCATTCCCTTATGAATCATTCCCTTATGTTACAAGGCATTAAAGAAGAAATTGATTGGGTGCTAAGAAAAAAAGGTGTTATGTGTCTTTAATAGAGAGAGAGAGAGAGAGAGAGAGAGAGAGAGAGAGAGTTGGCCGATCAACTGTTTATTTGAGGTAGGGTGCGAAAAAACTTGGGTGTGGGTTGGTGTCCCGACCTCATGTGGGATCTTATGGAGTTGCGGGATAATGTTGCATTTAGTGGCATCAAGAGATCTTTCAGGTTTCGGGTTAAGAGGAGATGAAGGAGAGAGAAGAGATGAAAGGTAGGGTTACGAGATAGACACACTCGTATCCTTGAATATATATATATATATCTGACTCGAGTCACCTGGTGACTCAAGTGTATCGGTGGGACCAAGGGTCAAAAAATCGGAAAACCGATACGCATCGTCCTGCTCTCTAGGACGATATGTATTGGATATCGGTCGATACATTCAATGTATCGGCGATACATTGAATGTATCGGTTTGATACATTGACTTATTTTATTTTATTTTTCAAAAAATCCCAAAAAATCCAAAAAAATTAAGAAAAATAAATTTAATGATTTTATATTTTTTTTTACTTTTTTTAAAATTTATTTAAAGCTTATTTATATATATTTCATAATATGACGAAACCCTAACTAAAGTATGGTCTCTTCCGACTATGCATAATTACGACTAAAAGCTTTCAATTTTTTCTTTTCTTTTTTATTGTTTAATAAATAAAAATTTTATTAACAGACAACAAAAATATATTAGGATATAAGTCCACAATAAAGGTAAGATCACTCTTAACATAGTTGGTTAATTGTACATGACTAATTTTCATTGTATATGACTAATGATCAAAATTTCATTATACATGACTAATTATCAAAACTAAAAGGTATATTATAAATAAAAAACTTAATTACTTTAGAGCCACATTGAATTTCGTGGTGGTTCTTGACCCTCGTTATCATCATTATCGGTGCGTGAGCTTTCCTTATAATGTTGGCCATATAAATACCCATGATCATATGTGCCTCCTTGAGATTGAGGCAGTAGCGACGAATATGGCTCAATGTAATAGGTGAAGGTTGGTCATCCAAAAATTTGACCAACAAAGTCATATGGCTCGGGATAGGTTGGTTGAAGCCGATAGTATGGGTTACTTGCTGTTGAATCTTCAGTGTTTTGCAAACTAAATTCCTCGAAGCTAGAAGTCATATAACCCACATCATCTTGTGGATCTTGTGGTGGTAGTAGTGGACGTGGTGTTTGGTAAGATTCTGACGCTCCTCTTCCTTCAATCCCTCCACCTCTAAATGTAGGAGTGTCATACATTGTTACCGAGTCCTCATCCCATGCGGCAATACCTCCAGAAGTATAGAGATCAATATCATCTGCTCCACCACTAGTGCCAATGTGAGTTTCATCGCCTCCATCATCACCCCCACCATCATCATTATCACTATCGGGCCGTCATCAGATTCAAGCACTGAATGACGATTTAATCTTCTTTTCCGCCTCGGTGGTTGGGAAATCTGCTTATCTGTTGCTCTTTTAGCATTATCCAGCCATGCGGTGCCCTCAGTATCCAACAATGACTTTTCTCTCTTCGATCCACTGATTTAAAGGGTCATCCTCCATGAATGTATAATCCAACTGGATAGGATTAAAATATTCACTATCTGTAAGGTAGAATATGATAGATGAATTAGTACATGCCTGATGCCTCATCAATTAGATTAAATAAAAATTGTATGAACTAAAACTTCAT
Organism: Chloranthus sessilifolius; assembly: GCA_021018995.1. Lineage (NCBI taxonomy): Eukaryota > Viridiplantae > Streptophyta > Magnoliopsida > Chloranthales > Chloranthaceae > Chloranthus > Chloranthus sessilifolius. Next base: position 48,201,863 of record CM037584.1, on the reverse strand, counting down.
ATAATATCTTACTGTGATCGGTCCTCTGCATATTTCTTACCCTTAATCTCATGTTGTAGTGGTAATAGACTAACTTTTCCAATCGTTTCATAGTTAGCCTATTCCTTGTCTTCGTGTGAATGAGAGAGAAGGTGCTCCAATTTCGCTCACAATTGGACGAGGAACAAGTTTGCGATAAAATCCTCATGGCAACCCGCCTTAATATCGGGCCATCACTTTCATAATGGATCCACCAATCAGCGGGTTTATCATACTTAATTTGGGATTGCGCCAATGCGGTCCCAAATGACCCATTGTCTCTTGCGGAATATATCAATCTACATATCAATAACCCACATATCAATAAACAGATCATATGATACTTGCATTATTACTTATAAGGTATTATTACTCACATCTCTTATGGCTTGACCTTGCTCTGCCAACTCAGGGAGCATTCTTTGGATCACATTGAGCAAACCGTTGTACACTTCATCGGCCTCAGTCAACTCAAAGCATCGCGTATACTGAAAGGCCGGATTTAAGTAGTGTGCTATACATCAAATATGAACAATCTCATCAATATATGAAAACAATGAATAATATAAAAAATAATAAATAAATGAATATCACTATATAAGTAGTTTAGCATGTTATACCTGTGACATGTAAGCACTGGTAGAATTGTGCATCCCACCTCTTGTCGATGATTGCTCGATATCGTTTATATTTTGTCGGGCATTTAGTTTTAATAGCCAATTTGGCTTTAGCCATCGACTCATAAACGTACCCCATCGCTGGTTTCTCATCACCATCTACCAACCTTAACACTTGTATCAACGGGGTAGTGACGACGATCTCGTGGTCAACATCTGCCCAAAACTGGGGATTGTAGATCAGGTCAGCAACTTCAGTGCAAGTAGGTCTCTTTGTTCGTGGGAGTTCTAACTCATGTTTTCTCCATTTTTCGGAGGAGACCATGCTTTTCAGCTCACGTCTATATCTAGCTAAGCTCTATAGGGCTAGAAATTGTGTCGCAAATCGTGTAATCGCAGGTCAGAGCAGCTCGTTATTGGTGAAATCTCTCATCAAATTCACCAACTTGTCACTGTTGTATAGGTAGGAAGTAATCGCTCTTCCCTTCTGAATAGATGTCAGTGCCTTGCTTCTCTTTCCCAAATTCTCAAGAATGAGGTCCACACAATGAGCGACACACGGAGTCTAATACAAGTGACGTCTTTTCAACATTAACTGACGACCTGCAGCTTTATAATTGGCGGCATTGTCTGTTACCACCTGTACAACCCGGTGCTCTCCAACATCTTCAACGACCTTATCCATTAGTTGGAAGAGGTACTCAACTGTCTTGCGTGTTTTGAAGCATCAACTGATTTTAAAAATATTGTCCCGGCATCGCTATAGACCAAAAAGTTAATCAAACTCTTCTTTGTGGGACCTGTTCATCCATCGCACATAATTGTGCAACCTCTCTCATCCCATATTTCGTTGAAGCTGTCCACGTAAGTTCCTATCTCTGCGTACTCATCACCTAGTAGGGGCTCGGATACCTCGTATGCAGAAGGCTTTTTGACTCTTAGACCAGCTTCTGCACTTGTATCAATCATACTTTTGAAGTACGGTGACTCCACAACTTGACTCGGAATGTGACTGTATATCACGAACTTTACAATCGATTTTCCAAGCCTCTTTCCCCATTTTTTCAGTGAAATTGTGTTCAATTTACTTTGCTTTGAGCTTTCTGTCCGATGCATGAACGGATCCATGGGACCTATAGTACGACCTGTAGTAGACGGCCTGGTGTTCCTCACTGATGCTGACCTACGCAACCCGGCAGTGTTATGAATATCCTCCTCATCATCATCAATAACATGTGGTTTATGACTAGATCGGCCTCCAGCAGTAGGCATGGATGGGCCCCTCAAGCTAGATAGAAATCGATAATTGGCTTCTTCTTGATCTCGTCGCCGTCGTGCTTCTCTAGCACTCTCCCTCATGACTCTCGCTGTCACAACATCCTCATCCTCATCTTTATCTTCATCATCCCCACGTCCAGATGCAGAAAACTTTGAATCTCCCCTCCTTATTCCCTCATATATTTCTCTATCTTGGTCGGCTTCTGCCTTTTTCTTTCCCTTAGTCGCATGTAAACTGGTACTGACTTCTCTTACCTTTCTGGGTACATTGGGGCACTCTTTTGTCTCTCATTTTACGTGAGCCAAATGCTCCTTCAACCGTGTGATACCTCTTCACAATAATTTTTTCTCACAAAGTTTACATTCTATTCGGAGTCTATCACCATCTATTGTTGTGCCGTATTGTCAGGCTGAATCTGATGATCGTACCATGTTTATTTCTTTCACCTGCATTAATGACCAAACGATTGGACTAAATTAAAATATTTAGATAACACTTGAAAATAAAATTTATTTGATATGTATCGTCCGATATGTATCGGTTTTGGACCTCGGCGGTACAATACATAGGCATTGTATGATTGTATCGTACCCCCTAAAAAATTTACTAATTTTTCTTTAAACTAAACTTTTTTTTATTTTTAGTGTTACTAATTTTAGTGTTACTTTTTAAAACTAAACTTTTTTTATTACTAATTTTAGTTTTCAAATTGTTTTTAATTTTTTGTTACTAATTGTTTTTAATTTTGTGTTACTAATTTTTTTAAAAAACTAAACTCTTTATTTTTTACTAATTTTGTTTTAAAACTAAATTTTTTTATTTTGTGTTACTAATTTTTAAAACTAAACTAGTTTTAAATTTGTTTGTAAAACTAAACTTTTTTTTTTTTTAAATTTAACTTTGTTTTTGTTTTCTGTTACTAATTAGTAATTTTTGTGTTACTAATTTTTTTTATTACTAATTTTTCTTTAAACTAAACTTTTTTTTTTATTTTTGGTGTTACTTTTTTAAACTAAACTTTTTTTATTACTAATTTTAGTTTTAAAATTATTTTAAATTTTGTGTTACTAATTGTTTTTAATTTTGTGTTACTATTTTTTTTTAAAAACTAAACTCTTTTTTTTTACTAATTTTGTTTTAAAATTAAATTTTTTTGTTTTGTGTTACTAATTTTTAAAACTAAACTAGTTTTAAATTTGTTTTTAAAACTAAACTTTTTAAAAAAAAATTAAACTTTGTTTTTGTTTTCTGTTACTAATTAGTAATTTTTGTGTTACTAATTTTTTTTATTACTAATTTTTCTTTAAACTAGACTTTTTTTTATTTTTAGTGGTACTTTTTAAAATTAAACTTTTTTTATTACTAATTTTAGTTTTAAAATTATTTTAAATTTTTTGTTATTAATTGTTTTTAATTTTGTGTTGCTAAATTTTTTTAAAAACTAAACTCTTTTTTTTTTACTAATTTTGTTGTAAAACTAAATTTGTTTGTTTTGTGTTACTAATTTTTAAAACTAAACTAGTTTTAAATTTATTTTTAAAACTAAACTTTTTTTTTTAAATATTAAACTTTGTTTTTGTTTTCTGTTACTAATTAGTAATTTTTGTGTTACTAATTTTTTGTATTACTAATTTTTCTTTAAACTAAACTTTTTTTTATTTTTAGTGTTACTTTTTTAAACTAAACTTTTTTTATTACTAATTTTAGTTTTAAAATTGTTTTTAATTTTGTGTTACTAATTTTTTTAAAAAACTAAACTCTTTTTTTTTACTAGTTTTGTTTTAAAACTAAATTTTTTTGTTTTGTGTTACTAATTTTTAAAACTAAACTAGTTTTAAATTTGTTTTTAAAACTAAACTTTTTTTTTTTAAAATTAATTTTTTTTTTAAATTTTCGGTTACTAATTTTTTGTTACTAATTAGTAATTTTTGTGTTACTAATTTTTTTTTAAAGCTAAACTTTGTATTACAAAATTATTAACAAAAAATTAGTGTAATTGATGTGTCATGGGGTATGTGTTACATGTGTGACACATCAATTACATGTGCCGCGACACCTGTGTCATTGTGTCACATGTTTCGTGACACATCACACGCGATATGTGTCACATGCATGGGTCAAAGAATTAGTAACACAAAATAAAAAAGTTTAGTTTTAAAATAAAATTAGTCAAAAAAAAGTTTAGATTAAAAAAAAAGAGATTTTTTGACCCATGCCCTCCACCAAAGTCCACTTAATTTTATGTGGCTGAGCTTCAAAGTGCTTCGTAGGATGAATGAGCAAATCAAAAGAGATTTGACTCACGTCACCAGCATCATCCAAGCAGTATGGTAGATCTAATGATAAAATTAGTAATAAATAAAAATTAATTTAAAAAAAAAATAGTAATAAATATGGCAGATCTAATGAAAAAATAATTAAAAATACAAATTATATGATGGAAAATTATACATTCTCTTAAATATCCGGCGAAAATATGACTGTGACAATCCGGTGTCTACGATTTCGGTCTCCGATGGCTAAGAAATAAGAAGTATAGTGGATTGCAAGTGAAGAAAGAAGAAGTATAGTGGTGTAGAAGAAGGGATCCTCCAGTGGTTTGCAAGTAAAGAAGAAGAAGAGATCCTCGGGTGATTTGCAAGTGAAGAAAAAGAAGATATCCTCGGGTGGTTTGCAAGTGAAGAAGAAAAGGGATTCTTGGGTGGGTTTTATAGCGGGTTGCAACTATCCGTTGCCGCTATAAAAACAAATGCAAGTATGCAACGGATATAAAAATATATCCGTTGCCACTTTTGCAACGTTTAATAAATAAAAAAAAACAAAAATACAAAAGCAACGATTGAAAAAGCAAGGATTAAAAAAACAAAAAAACAAAAGCTAAAGGGCAAAAAAAATTATATCTGTTGCTATTCGTTGCAAAAGCAACGATTAAAATAAAATAAAAAAAAACAAAAGAAAAAGGACAAAAACAAATAAAAAAAAGACAAAAGCTGGGCCCGTCCGATAATTATCGTCCGATAATTTCAAATTATTGGATGTATCGGACAATACGGGCGATAATTTATCCGTATCGTCCGTTAATTTAGTTTTTTAAATTAAAAAAAAAAAGATTATCGGACGATAATTTGCCCATATTGGACGATAATTACCTTATTTTTTAGGGGGTACGATACATAGGCATTGTATCGTACAGCCCAGGTCCAAAACCGATACGTATCGGTATCGGACGATTTTTTGACCCATGGGAGTGACTCGAGTTAGAGGATCATTCCCCCTATATATATATATATATATATATATATATATATATCCCTTGATGAAAATACGATGTTCATCATTAATACCTAATGACCCACATAAGGACAACTATGCACACACTAACACTCCCACTCTAGTTGGAGAATAGATAGCTATCATGCCCAACTTTGAAGTAATTTCTTGCAATCTAGTCTTCCCAACAATTTTGGTAAGAATATTTGCAAGTTGATTTTCTAATGCGACTTAAGGAGTACAAAATTCATTAGATTCTACTTTCTCCCTCAAAATGACAGTCAACTTCGGTGTTTTTTCTCTTAGGATTGACCAGATTCTTAGTAATGTGAAAGGCTCCCTTATTACCCCCATGTAGAGTCATAGGAGATTCACATGAATTCCACGACATGCAAGGATATACCGAGCTTACATTCCTTTGCATGTATCTTGTTGGAGCATAGATATCTATTATGCCGAACTTATAAGTAAGTAATATCTTGCTATAGTCTTCCCAACAGCTTTTAGCATGGTAGTCAATGCGACACCATGGCAACGTCATAGCGAATGGCGATAGGATTCGCCATATGAACATAAATGACAGTAATGGTGAAATGATGACATGACCATGTCAATGCCATGACGAAATGACTTTATGACGTCGTCATGAGCGCTATTTATAAAAATTGATAGAATGACTTGTTATAATAAATTATAATTGTAAAAATTATAAGTTTATAAATTATAATACTTATAAATTAACTCTTAAGTTCTAATACTTATAACTTATAATTTATAAGTTATAGTTATAACTTATAACTTATATTTTATAAGTTATCACATATATATATATATATATATATATATATATATATATATATATATAGGGTTTGGAGATCAAATCTCATCTTTCTCGTCTACTCATTCTCTTGTGCAGCTCCTCTTTCGCGTCTCTCTTTCTCTCGTGTCTCTGTCACATGCAATCCCCAACAAAAAAAATACAAGTACACTATTTTATTCTATCTCCCAGCCTCTTTCTCGCTCGCAGCCCCGTTCTCTCTTGCAATCTCAACCCCTTTTTTCGCAACCTCTCTTTCACAGCCCCTTTTTCTCTCACATCCTCCTCTCTCATCTCTTCTTAGTGCAGTGCCTCTCTCAGCCCCTATTCTCTCTCTCTCTCTCTCAGTTGACGAATTTTTTTATTTGCACCTTCACAAGCTCAAGATCTTCGCCTCCGTAATTACTAAATTTTTTTTATAGGTTTCTTACAACCTCGACCATGAATTGAGCAATGGGCGACACTACAGTATGTGTCATTGTGTACTTAAATATTTCATATATTTTAATCTTTCTATATTGGTTGGTATTTCATATTTATATATATTTTATTTATATTTGCTCATGTTACGATTTTATTGATGTTTCATATTTCATAATTAATTTTTCTCTCTATATTGCTATTTATACATGTCTGCTTAATTAGTTGAATTTTTTTTGTCCTCTGTAAAAAATATAAAAGATGAAAAATAGTAAAAAAAAAATAGATAGTAATGATTAATATATAAAAATAAAAATTATTAAAAAATAAAAAAAAAGTAAATGGCCTCGCCATGGCTACGCCATAGCATGGCGAGCCTGTTCGCTATGACCTCACCACACCCCCTTAACTACCTTGAGCTTTAGCAAGAATATCAGCAAGTTGATTTTCTAATGCGACTTGAGGAGTATAGAACTCATTAGACTCCTTTTCTCCCTTGTAATAATGACAGTCAAGTTCGATGTGTTTTCTTCTCTCACAATCTACCAGATCCTCAGTAACGTGAAGGGCTGCCTCATTAACCCCATATTAGGTAATAGGGAGATTCACATGTATTTCAAGATCTGCAAGGATGAACCGAACCTACATTGCATCACGTGCACCCTGTGACATGGCTATGTATTCTGCTCCAACACTCGAGTTCGACATCTGTTGTTTCTTGCTTCTCCGGGTAACAAGGTTACCTCTAAGGAAATGTACATGAACCTGTTGTGGATTTCCTATCACTAAGAGATCTATCTCGATCTGCATCAGTGAAAACCTAGACATCAAAGTGACCATGATTTCCATATGGCAGACCCCTTCCAGGACTGGATTTCATATACCTGGGAATCCGATAAGAAATATCCAAATGAAATTATGAGGAGCGTGCATGTATTGGCTGACCACGCTCATTGCATAAAAAACGTCAAGTCGAGTGATGTGAGATAGATTAACTTGCCCAGAAGACGCTGATACAAGCAAATATCCTTGAGAGGTTCATTGTCGGGATTCATTCTATGGTTGACATCTCTAGGGGAACTAGCGGGCTGGCAACGCAACATGCGAGTTTCCTTAAGCAGGTCTAGAGTATACATCCTTTGCAAAATGTGACTCCTTTTTTGTGATTGAGCGACCTTGATGCTTAGGAAATATCTAAGAGGACCAATGCCCTTATTATCAAACTATTGGCTCAAGTACTACTTGAGTCTCATAATTTCCTCATCGTCACTTGTGATCACAATATCATCAACATATACAAAAAGGGTGTGAATATAATGGCTTCTGCAATACCCAAATGTAATGATGGCATCACTGGGATTTTTGAACTAAGCATGTGGGCATTGCTTGATAGCCTTCTTTAATTTGCAACCGAGGTCTTCCTCCCCTAAAGTGCAAAGCTGGGTGGTGATCCATGTACACATCTCCCTTTAGGTTACTATGAGAAAGACATTTGTAACATCTAATTGGTAGAGGTGCTATCTCTTGTACGCAACCAATGATAACAACATTCGAATAGAATACAACCTAGCTACAGGGGCAAAGGTATCCTGGCAGTTGATCCCATAAGTTCGCTTAAACCTCTTCACTACCTGCCTTGCTTTATATCTTTCTACAGAGCCATTTGGTCTATATTTTATAGTATAGACCCGCTTGCAGCCAACTAATTTCTTCCCTTATGGTAGGGAACTTATTTCCCATCTATTATTTTTCTTCAATGCCTTCATTTCTTGTATCATTGCCTCCTTTCGCAACTGGGATAAAGCCTTGGTAACATTGGATGAAATAGAGATCGAGTCTATGGAAAACGAAATGACAAATATGTAGGAGAGATGACATGATAAGGCAAACTTATTAACGAGATGATGAGTGCAGTACCTTGAAGCTTTGTATAGGGAAATAGGAAGATCTAAATTATTTGAGAGGATCACTACTTGTTGGACTTGCTCCAAGGGAAGAAACTTGATTTGTAGTTTGACAAGGTGAGGTCTTCTTCTTCGTCTTCTTAAAGGCTTTACCTCGGATAAAGGTTTTACCATTTCCAAACTTATTAAATATGTTTTCTCTTTTAGTAGTAATAACCTCTTTTTGCTTCCCACTTGAGATTTCTTGGTCCTCCACTTCACTTCCAGTTTGATCATCAACATCATTTGCGACATTACTTGAGAGATAGGGCAAGAAAGGTATAATGGTCTCTTCCTTAGAGCTCTCCCCTAGAAGAGGGCACGTTGGAGAAGAATGGAACGGAGTGAATTCAGAAAAAGTAACATCTAAAGTAACAGATATTCTCCTAGAGATAGGATCATAACATTTATATCCTTTTTGAGTGGGAGGATAACCAATGAAGATACAATTGATAGCCTTTTCAAGATAGCGTATCACGATGAAATGAGGCGTTATAAGTGAAACAAAGGGATTCAAATACAAGAGAAGGAACAAGGAGGAGGTGATTTGATGAGTGGTGAAGAGACTTAATCTCAAGCACATGAGTAGACATTCTATTAATAAGAAAGTTGGCAGTAAAAATGGCATCATCCCATAAACATTTATGAACATGCATACCAATTAATAAGACACAAGCAACTTCAAGTAAATTCTGATTTTTCCTTTTAACTATCCCATTTTGGTGGAGGGTGTAGGGACAAGTGGTTTGCCACTCAATTCCATGAATGCGAAGGTAGGACTGAAGATGGTGGGAGACATACTCTCTCCACCATTATCAGATCTCAAATCCTTCACAGTGGTATGGTATTGAGTTTGGACCAACTTGGGAAAGGCTGAAAAATCCGATGCAACTTCATCTTTGGGCTTCAACAAATATAACACGGTAAAATGATTACAATAATAAATGAATGATATAAAATAAAGATAAACACAGAAGGTGACAATGTATATGGCCCCAAAACATCAGAATGCACAATGTGGAAAGAGTATTAGTTTTGTTATCACTAAGAGGATAAGATGTTCCATGATATTTTTCCATTTGAGACACACATTAAAACTTGGAAATATCAATTGAACTAACTTTTTATGGAGACAAAAGACAAATGCTGTAAGCGAAGATGACCAAAACGAGTATGCCATAGCCAAACATCCTTTGAGGACAAAGTAGTAGCAGTTATCGGTCTCCATATGTAATGATCCTCAAACACATAATCCTCTCTCCTCATGACTGCGACCAAGGGAAAATGGTTACGCTACAATTAAACTGTTTAGTGAAAGAAGGTTAATTTGCATCTTTGGACCATGTATTGTGGATAGTGGTATATGGCTAATGCAGGCAATCCCTTTCCCAATAATTGGAACATGGGATCCATCAGCCACGCGAACAAGGTTGTCAACTCATGAATCGGATTGTGAATCGTTTTCCGTAGAAAATGAATCGAATCCTAAATCCTAAGATTTAATTGGGTTCTTGAAAAAATGTAAAAAATATGAGAAAATATTTAAAAATATAAAAAAAATTAGAAAAATGCAATACATATAAAAAGTTCAACCGTTTCTAATAATTTAAATCCTAAAAGGCTATGTATTCATTTCATCATTCGGCTTAGCGCTGTTCATTCATGTAAGTTCTCATGTTATGTCATATGTATATAAGATATATATGTATGGGTGTATAAGACGCTATGATAGTATGAGACTATGAATATGTAAAAAAACCAAAACAAAAATCAAAGAGAACAATCCCTCCTATGACTTCAAATATAAATGATGTAATAAAAGTTAAATGTAGAAAATCTTAAAACTCGTTCGTCGATGGCGGATTTTGTTAGAGACTCCAGTTCTTAGTAAAAAAAAAGTATTCTTTTGCTCCCAGACAATGTAAAACCGAAAAAAAAAGAATTTGATTCTATTCAACAATAGTGGAGATAGTTAAACTATAGTGTTTGCCCGAAAAAAACTCCGTAAAACCTCTAAAGAAACTTTTTACAACCTGAAAAGATGTATAATAAACATAAAATAAGATGGAACAGGGTGGCTTTTTTGTAAAAAGAAAACAAACAAAAGTGGTTTTGAGTGACATCATGCAACAGTGCACAAGGTGCCACAAGACAGACTCAAATCATATGATTCAAATGATTTTTACGATTCAAAAACGATTTGATCGATTTCAGACATATTACCATTTGAATCTACAATTCAAATCGAAATAGGTACGATTTCACAACCATGCATGCGGACACTACAAGGTGCTGACAAAGGAGATAGAGATTGGAAGAGAGAAAAAATATTAGACATTGTTCCTCTGAAATTGACAATCCATGGAGCTTGAGGAGGTGAGACAACTTGGTTAATACACTGTTACGTGACCCAACCCAACCAGAGGAAATACATATAGGAACATCCTTACAAGTGGCAATTTGAGAGTTTGCCTCCACAACAACAATAACTTCGGATTTTACCCAATTACTTCGAACAAATAGGAATTATTGCAACTGTATAAATCAAGGATCAAAATAGCGGTTTCGTTTTCGGGCATGACCGAAACCAAAAATTTGAACCGAAAGTTTGGCCGAAAATTTGAATTTCAGCCGAAATTTTCCCCTCCGTACATATTTTGACCGAAATTTAGGTTCAAATTTTCGTTTCAGTGGGGATTGATACCGCTACATTTCGGCCGATAATTTGAATTATCAGCCGAAATTTTGAACCATGGTATAAATACAGCTCCTCTGACACAACAATAACCACTGGCTACACTATCTCAATCACCTTCGCCATATTGCTGAAGTCTCCACTCATACCAGGCTAACCAGCGGTAAGAACGATCACAATACGCTGCACTGCTGCATAGTCACAAAAGTTTCCAATTTAAAAAACCCCGCTTTCCAAATTCCCCCAAATATAACTGAGATGTATCAAGCATATACGTTTATATAGTTTCATGGATTATGTAGTTATAGGTATGCCTTGCATCAAACAACATATAGCTTGTTTTAGTTATTAAAAGCATTAATTCTAACTTGAAATATATTTTAATGTATTTTTATAATTTTTATTGCTTTTCTACTTCCCTGAATTTTTATTGCTTTTCTACTTGAAATATGTTTGAATTTCGGCTGAAATTTTTCCCTCCATACATTTTGACCGAAATTTCGGTTCAAATTTTCGTTTCGGTGGGGACCGATACCGAAACAATAACCACTGGTATAAATACAGCTCCTCTGACACAAAACAATAACCACTGGCTACACTATCTCAATCACCTTCGCCATATTGCAGAAGTCTCTACTCAAACAAGGCTAACCAGTGGTAAGAACGATCACAATACGCTGCACTGCTGCATAGTCAAAAGTTTCCCATTTAAAAAAAACCGCTAAAAATCTCCGAATTAAGGTTCAAAGGGTGTGCCAAAAATATAACTGAGATGTATCAAGCATATATGCTTATATAGTTTCATGGATTATGTAGTTATAGGTATGCCTTGCATCAAACAACATATAGCTTATTTGGTAATAATGCTTTGGTAATGGTCAATTCGGAATAATGCTTTGGTAATGGTCAAGTCAGAATACAGCAATAATTTGGTAATGGTCAATTCGGAATAATTCGGGTTTTCCCAGGCTTGTTTGGGACTTTCATTTTTTTTTTTTGGGTTTGGGGAGCTTTTGAGCTTGTTGCTCATCTTTAGTTTTTTTTTGGGTTGGTATATATATATCAGTGAAATGATAAAATTATATTAAAAATAATGAAAGGGTACACACCTGGGTGGTAGTGAGACTTCCAAAAAAGAAAAGAGGACCCATCTCTAGAGAAACTCACCCCGGAAAACTGTCGGAACTATATATATATGCATTTTATCGACCAGAAAAAGAAGAAATAGAAATGTCTCTAGTTAAGAAAAATAATTAAAATTTTAAACACGATTGAAACTTAATCTGCCAATAAAACATACTTTCAGAAGTTTTCTTAATGATTTGCAGTACTATATTTTTAATATGATGTACAATTTTTATTATTTAATGGGTTTACATATTAGGCTTCGTTGAGTCCCCATGTCTGACAACCGATATCTAGGTTTGACATTGACACTTGTCAATGTTCATATTTCCTAGCTCCTGGTTTGTGAAAAGCTATCATCAACTGCAGACTGCAGTGCATCTTACAACTAGAAGCTCATCAGATTTTAGCATGCAGTGGTGTAAAACCTCATATGCTGTTTGTTTATCAAAGATAATTGGAATCAACCATTATTTTAACTTTACTTAAAATTATTCTTTCCTCCTAAATTCTCGTTCTAGATCACTGGCATGATGCACCCCAAACACGTATGTCCCCACCGCACACCCTTTGCATTTTGTAGTCTATAGCTAACATCAGTAGGAACCTACGAGGAGAGCTGTTAAGAAACCTGAAACGGTACTTACCTAGTTCATGCTGCACATACTCTTTATTATTTCTTAGTGCCTTTGAATCTCGCTGGTTCATGATGTAAAGAAGCAAGATATATATTTGCACCATTTGATTATGTATGCAGGTTACATTCGCAACAATAGAACCACCTGCACTGGAATTTTCGCGGATGATCAAACTGGCTGGAGCTACTTACAATGTTTATAGCCGCCGCATGCTTCATTATGGTCAGGTGATTTCCGTATGAATTCTTTCTTTTTCGCACATATGATCATGATTTATTTTTTATTATTTATTTCCTTGATTTATGACACCAAGATATCTTGTTTGAATTAATTTCTGAAGTGGTTAGGGCATTGGAACTTACAATTCTGTAATGTTGCTTCTAGGGACATTACAAGATATTTTTAACTACTGAAAACTAAATACAAGATATTTTTAATGTAAAAGCTCCAATTCTGTTAATTGTTCAAAGCATTCTGCATTTCAGATGCCTTCTCTCAATAATATTCATATATTTGCATGGGGACTGTAAACCAGGTCAATTGTGTATATCTGGGAGAAAGGAATAAAGAAGGAGCTACCGAAGAAGAAGAATGGAAGAGAAGAGAGAGGATATTAATTGTTGGGGCCGACCTTGAGATTTTGGGGGGCCTATGACTAGATCCCGAAATGGGGCCTATTATGTTAAAATTTTTTTCCCCTCAAATTAATAAACCTACAACCGTATAAAAATCTAATAACAATCAATTGCATAAAACATTTTTACGGCAAATTTTATATTTCAATAAGGAATTACAAACAAAACATATTATCATAAAATAAAAAAAAATAAAAACAAACAGAAACAGAACATATACAAAAAACTAAAGAAAATATATGCAACACTGTAAGAGAGATTGAATTGCATAACATACTCGACGAATCGAGTAATCCGACTGATATCAGTACCTCCATCAATTATTAAAACAACAACTTCAGAGCTTCTGCATTACAAAAAAAAATATAGTGACAAATCATAAATGACAAATTAGGGTTTAGCCGTTTAAGATTTGGGAATTTTAGATTTAGGGCTTTCTGCTAGAATCGTATAACACTACATTAAAGTAAAACTCAAACAAAATTAAATAAATAAAATTTTAATTTAGGGATTTAAGGTTTATCGTTTAGGAGATTATGGATATAACACATACACATTAAAGTAAAACTAAAATAAATAAAATTTTAATTTAGGGATTTAAGGTTTAGGGGATTTTATATTTAGGGCTTTCTACTAGAATCATACCAACACATACACATTAAATTGAAACTAAAACAAGTTTAAATAAACAAAATTTTAATTTGGGGATTTAGGGTTTAGGGGATTTTGGATTTATGGGTTTCTACTAGAATCATACAACACATACACATGTAACTAAAACTAAAATAAATTTAAATGAATAAAATTTTAATTTACCTTCAATTTAGCTTGATAGTTGATCCGATGAAATCACCGGCTTGCATCATGTGAAGTGACAATGGGATGCGAATCTTGGGTAAACATGACAAAAAAAATAGGATAAGAGATTGCAAAAATAGCAAAAAAAAAGGAAAACAAAAAATAAAAATTAGGGATTTAATCAATAGATTTGAAAATAGAGAGAGAGAGAGAGAGAGAGAGAGAGAGAGAGAGAGAGAGAGAGAGCTTACCGGTGGCGGTGATCGGGATCCATAGGGCGGCGGCCAACGGCAATAGGGGGAGGGGAGAGAGGTGCTTGGGTGCTTGCTTCCGGTAAGAGAGATGAGAAGGGGAGAGAGATGAGATGAGGAGTGAGAGATATGAGAAATAGATATGGGGGTTGGATTTTTTTAGTTTTAAAAGAAAACAAAATAAAGGGAAGTTTATTTGCTACCTTACTTAAACTAAATATAGTTTTTTTTTTTTTTTAAATTTTTTTACAACCAAACTTTTTTTTAAAATAAAAATAAATAAATTTGGGGGCCTTTGAAGCAAAATGGGGCCTTTTTAAAAATAATTTGGGGCCTAAATTTAACTTAAAAATAACTCCCCATGAGCTTCGATTTTTGGTGGGCCAATCGCGGCCGCCATAAGCCAAGGCCGGCCCTGGGCAGACGGAATGACTTTGTTACCCTTAATGAGACTAGAATTACAAAACTGCCACTATCTATATTTTTGTTGAGAAATGGTGTTAACATGTAAACTTACAAAGCACACTCTACTTAGGGAGTATTACAGATTATGCCACTAAAGTTTATAACGGCCAGTAGCACACCACTATTTTATGGAGACCATTGAGTGCTTGGAATCAGACGTTAGAGATCATCTTTAACCCATATCTTCCACACGATTTATCTTATGACCATAAAATTTCCATCAGATGGTCTATTTTAGGTTTGGGGGAGTCAACAACTCGTGGAATCCAAACCTGACCATCTGATGGTAGTAAGCTTATGGTCTGAAGATCCATTAGAACGGGTTCAAGTACCCCGTTTTTAGCATCACTGCTGCACCATCAGACACTTTTGAACATGAACGGTGAAACTACCCCAAAATAATGGGGCTACGCTGTATATGCTACCAAAATAATGGTCCAAACTATATAAACACCTAATGTAGTACAATACAAACACCATGAACACGTCCAAAAAAAATCATATAAACACCATTAACTACCATACAGCATTGTACCGTTCAAATAAACTCCATAAAACATTCATTTAGGTCTGCATGAAACAATAACATCCATAAGACATTGTATCGATGACAAGCCATAAACATCGTAAATAAACCAAAATCGGTTAAGAGTATTTTTCAAAGAAACTTTGCTTTTCCTTTGTTGCTTATTGAGGTAGTAAAAAAATGGCTCTCACAAAGTTGCGAGCTGCGAGATCCTTGTCAAACCGTATGATGCAAATCAAATTGCATCGATTCAAGTTGAATCGATGCGATTTGGTTCATTTCCAATTTGAATCAGCAATTCAAAATCAAATTTGGTATGGTTCGATTTGAGTCGTATGATTAATATCATAAATTGTACCGTTTGACGCATTGGAAAAATAAAATAAAAAGAGAAGTTATGTTGGTCGCCATCTTGAGTGAGAAAATGAACAGTGAAATGATCTTTTGTCTCACCATTCATTTTTAAACCATTGAACATTGTGGATCCCACAGTTTTTTTTTTTTTTTTGGAATATTGCTTGATCAACCTTACCTACATGCACACACACATATACAATGTGGACGTTGGTAAGGTTGATAAAACAATAGTCACACACAAAAAAAAAAGATTCACCGTGAGATCTACAATGGTCAATGGTTTAAAAATTAACAGTGAGACGGAAGATCATTTCACTGTCCATTTTCTCGCCCTAAGATTGTGAGCCATATAACTTTTTCTTTCAATTTTTTTCTTAAGACCCCCTAGGATGGAATAGGTGGCACATGGGCATTTGGGTGCCACACTGCCAAGTGTCCCAAATAGGGACCTTTCCCCAGTGATCTGGCTCGGGGAAGGGTCCAGCCACCCTGTTTCTTTTTGTAGTTAGGTATATGTAATATATCTTACCTTATTATATTATTAGATATTATATTTCTTTTATATATAATAATTTATATATGTTGGGATTTGGTTGTGGGCTGCTTTAGTATGTCATATACTTAATGTGGGGAAGGAAGTGGGCACCTTTTATAGAGGAGAGCATGGGTCAAAATCCCGGTTTTCCAGTACGTATCGTCCATCTCCAAAACCGATACATATCGGTTTCGGACGATACATTGGTATGTATTGTACCAGAGGGTTCGGATACCGCTACATATCGGACGACACGTACCGATATCGTCCAAGATTTTGACCCATGGAGGAGAGTCCTTTTTGTTTCTTATTCCACCAGCATGGCAGAAAAAACGAGAGGAAGAGGCGCTCTCCATAAAATGTGCCCCGCTATTTTGACTCAGGTGACCTGGGGAAGTTTGGCAGCGTCTGGGTACAAAAGCTTGCGGGCTGGGTTCATGGTGACGTTGGCCCCAGCAGAACCGAACCCTGCCCGTTGTCACCCGGCCCTAAACGTATGGTGTGAGTTGTCATCTGCGATCTACTATTGCGCTACAAGATGCTATCATAAATGAAAAAATCAAACTTCATTGTTCACTTTACGTACTTCATTGAAGAATTATTTTTCCACATTACTATGATATATTTATTTACAAACACATATTATTAGGAGCTTTTTATGCGTAAATAGTCACGATAATGGTGAAATAGTGAATAAGTGAGTATTAACTTAAGTATATTGAGTGTTTTTGTTACATAATGCTTATAAATATTATGCAAAATTGTAAAAATGGTTGTGCATGATGACAAATTGATATGTTATTAATTGTATTTACAAGTCAATATGATGGTAATATGACTGCAATTCTACAATTCTATGATTGCACAACATTTTTCTTTTCCAGTTGTATTTTGCTTGACGAAAGCAATTCCTTATCTAAGCAATCTGAAAATCTCAAAACCTAATAAAGTAAAAAAGAAGACAACAAAAAGAACTAAACATGAACATGTTCTGAACCACTGATATTGCTTGAAGACTCTTAAAATCCTGAAAATTTTAACCTAAGAGCCGAAAAGTCTTAAAATCTGCATTTTGGGCAAATCAATATGAACTAGTGGTGAACATTTTGATTATATTAACTCTATGTTAAAAATATTATTTTGTAGATTGCAGAATAACACAACCACAATGACAAAAGAAGATTAATGATCTTAAAGCAGACGATTTTTTTTATGTATACTTTACATCTCTTGAAAACATTTTTTTTTGTGAGATGTTGGAGTATCCTTCTTCCTCGCTTCTCCCTGAGGTTGGGGTGAATGCTTCCCGTAACTTGAGGCATAGACCTTAAGGCATTATTCTGGAGCCTCATGTTACGGCATACGCCTTTTTGAACTATTGTACATTAACATACATCTCACCTCTATAGGCTTGTTTTCACACAAAACGATACGTAATGTCTAGGTTTTGGCCATCGGAAAATGCATCCGAAATCAATATTTCAAAATATGGGACTAGAGATTCTTCAATTGAGAGCTAAAGTTACTTGGTTCAGTGAAAACAAATAATTGTTCCCTTATCTTGAATCATTATAAGTTATTAAATCTATTTCCGTGTGTAGCTAGTTTTCAAGTGATTTTCATTTGCTAATGAGACGCTAACATTAACATCTACTGTGGGGCTCATGTAAGTACGCTATGGTGATTGAGGTGACAATGAATCTAATAGGCCCCAAGCTCTACATCTTTGAGGACTGAAGGATTTTAAGAAAGTGTGATCAATGACGTAAGATTTAAAGGTTCAATTGAGGATTTAAAGATCTATTTGTTAAATAGTTATATGGACTAGAAGTATGTGAGGGAAATTGAAACAGATCTTTGAAGATTGAGGAGCAATTAGAAGAGACATTTTAAAGTGTTGGGGAATAATTAGAAAGATAAATCTTGAATGATTTGATGATTTATAATTCATTATTGTTTGAGATGTCGATTAAAAGATTAGCTTATTAGAAGTTATTTTAGATTGAAAAACAAATTATTATCAGTAACCTTAAATGATATTGAAATAGTCTATGATCAACGAGATATAATGAAGAGGATGCTATCTTGCAATGAAGTTTTAGGAGTTATCAATGTTGAGAGGTGATAGTAAATTTCGAATAAATTATTTAAGAGACTATGAGAATTTGATTCTTGAAAGGTTAAGGATTATAAAGAGTGAAATAGTATGCTACTGATAAGAGATTTAAGAATTCTTTGAAAATACTTTTGATGATCGAAAGGTTACAAGAAGACATAACCATTGAGGATTGGATGTTCTGAATTTAACTAAGCAGGTGATTTTAAGAATCAAACAATTTTAATATATCAGTCGAAAATTTATTACTAAGGATTTGGACCAAGTGTGACACTTGAAATAGCAAGTGTTTAAGGTTAATTAGGATTGATGAATCACGGGTAATAAAGTAATGAAAACCCGTGAAAAAGAAGAAATTAGTTTTGACTCCTACGTGCCCCCTTTATTGAACTCATAAAGCACGATTTACGCATTGAGTAACAATTGAGGGTAGTTAAGACCATACTAACCAAGTTTCGATTTGGCAATCATTCGTTGGGTGCTACTTTGGTTTAATTGGAGCAATTGGAGAAAGATTTGAGGAAATTTGGAAGAATCGAAAAATCAAGTTAATATTCAAAGAAAGTTTGGTAGATCAAGTATTAGGAGGAATTCGTAATAAAGAATGTGATTATTTTATAGATTGACGAAGGTAAGTCAACTGCTCTTATAAGGAGGGGAGAATAATATCGTGGCGCAATAACTGGTTATTTATTTTTAATTATTTAAGTACTGGGTGACGAATGAGATCGAATATTCACTCTTTATCGAGTGAATATTCGATAAAGAGTTCGGCAAATCCCGTATCAGAGGAAAATTCCAAGAAAAGTTGAGATTATTTTATAAATTGATGAATTTTTTAGTCGACTTCTATTGTTATTAAAGAAGAATCATGCAGTGGTGCAAAAATGGTTAAATAAAATTTTTAAGTATGGGACGATGATTAAGATTCATAAGGCTGATAAAATTAATAATAATGACTTGAGTTTTAGGTGCCCTAATCTTATGAGATTAGAAGTTGAGAGTTAACATTTGCACACAAGATTTGTACCACGGCCATGAGTCAAAATATCGTCCGATACCGATACGTATCAGACGATACGTATTGGTTTTGAACCTCACCAATACAATACATTCAGAGTACTGTATCGATGCCTCCCATACATAAATCGAAAATATCGGATGATACATTGGAATGTATCATCCAATACCGATACGTATCGGTTTTGGGGCTGGAAGATACGTATCGTTTTTCCGATATTTTAACCCATGACCATGACTTATAGTTAAAAAGAAAAACTTTCTTATTTTTGGGATTGGTGTCAAATGAAACACCACCTAAGCCATCAAATTGAAGGCAATGGAATAAAGGTATCTATGGCCAAAGGGAAACACAAAACATGATCTCAATCATCTGTTTGTCAGTTTGAATCAAATGTTAGCAATTGACTATAATCATGTGACTAATTTCCGAGGATGAAAATTTTATAAGGAAGGGAGAACGTAACAACCCGGGTTTTAAAAACCCAAATCATATGGTAGTAGATGGGGGGAGCACCAAACCTTGTATGGGTGCTCCACACCCTATCACAACCTAACACCTTCCAAGTCCTTTTAGGACTTTATTTCTTGCCTAGTCGTGCAAATCTCTTTCTCTCTCTATCCTCTTTCTTAGCAAGTCTTAGAGTCTTTTTTGACCTTTTCTTTATCTCTCTATATTCACAACGAGACCCAAGCCTCCCAATTAGCCGACCCATCTCCCTCTCTATCTCTCCATCGTCTCTCTCCCTTCCCATTAAAGCCAACAAGACTCAAGCAGCAGCCCCCTTCCCCATTAACTCTCTTTTCTCTCTCTCTCTCTCTCTCTCTCTCTTTCTCTCTCATCTCCCCCAACATGCCTAGCCACAGAGCCGCCCCCTCCCTTGTTCCCTATATAGAGAAAAACAAATAAGTTTCTTTCCCTTTCTCTCTCCCTCTCTTTTGCCCAATATATATTTCAAACGAAAAAGAAAAAGAAAAATAAGGGACTCTCTCTGCAGCAGCCCAAGTCCTCTCAAACGACCCTCTCTCTCTCTCTCTCATCTGCACCCTCTCTTCACCCTCATGCAGACCCACACTAAGCCCGACCACCTATCTTCTTCTTAATCTCGCAACCACCGAGAGCCCCACTTCTACCACCCTATCCTTGGCACAACCGCCAAATCAGCCTCTCTTCCTCTTATATTTAGCAACCAAAGAAGCCATTAAAACCATCTCGGAAGCACCTCCGTCACAAAGGATTCCATCCGCTGCAATATAGAGGTTCACCACTGCCGCATCACCACCCTCGAGCAGCCACACCTATCGGCGGAACAAATTCAATGCAAGGAAACTAGTGTCGAAAGAATTTGAGCTGATTCAACGGTTCAGACCCAAACTACATTGATACGCAAACCACCCTACCCTGAGCTGGAGCGATAAGTCAGATACAATTGTGTCAACGTGATCCCGTCGATCCGAATCAATCGAATCTTCACGAAATCTTCGCGATCACGCATCAACAAGTGGGTGCCCTTCTATCCATCCAAATTTTTATGCTTTTACACTTTTTGTGATGATTATATGAAAACTGCAATTTTTCATTTTTAGGTTTTGTGTGGATTTACAAGACGGTTATGGTCAAAAGGGTTGACCCTATGGTTGAACCCCCATCGGCCTAGAACTATAGTATACTATACCCTTCCATATGGCACACAAGTGTGCCAGCAAAATAGATCCTGAGGACTATAAATCGGGCGCAAAGAAAGCCCATGTCAAGGATGGGCTGCTGCCTCGTTCTGTGTTTGACTGCGCACTCGATGTGGAGGTCTTCGTTTGACCGTTTCAATCCCGATGATCCGATCAGTTTCTGACCTCGGTCAAACCATTCTTTTTCTCATTAGATATTTACCATATTGCATTCAAACTTCCTTTAGTACTAGCAACTTTCGGTTTTCAAGATTTTTCTCCTCAACTCTTCCATGTTTTTTTCTTTAACGATTGTAATTTCTTATCGAAGTGTTTAATATGATCCACCATTTCTCAGAAAATCTGATCTTTTTCTTGATAATGATTCTGGGATCACATCCCATGCAATACCAGAAAAATGAACATTGATTACTAAGTGATCCGATCAATGCAACCTGTTGGCAATATATCAGTTGAATGTACCTGATTATAAAATATATGTGTTATAGTCTAAGCACATAGCTGTTTTTATTTATTTATATATTTTTATATAAATCAGTAAAGATGCTGTTAATCATTAAAGAGCTTCTCATTGAAGTGTCGGGAAAAATGTCCATTCATCTCAGGTACAACCAGTGATGTCATATGCAATCGCATATGCGAGTATGCGATCGCATATGTCATTTTATATGGCTGTCGCATATGCCATCATGGCATATGCGACATAAACATGTATTGCATCGCATACATGTGTATGCAATGTCATACATCCTCAACGGTCATATTTATGACCGTTGGGGAATTTTTTTAATCTTTTTTTGCTTCTAAGGCCTCCCCCAAGCCTATAAAAGGGGGGTTTCTCTTCCTAATCTATACCACATTCATCCAAGGTGTGATTTGTGTCTCTTTGGGCTATTTTTGGAGTTTTTAGTGTTCTCTTTCTCTCTCTCTCTCTCTCTCTTAAATCTTTAATCATAATTTCTTTTGCTCTATTTTGTAGTTAACTTAAAGAGTTAAGAGGTTCAAACTTTAATCTTCATTCTTCAAGCAAAGAGGGAGGAATCACTTCAAGAATCAAGAAACAAGAGTTTAAATTAATTTCTAATTCCTATTAAATTTTATTTGATTGTTTTCCTTCCTTATTACACCTCATTTCTTTCATCTTTTTTAGTGTGGTTAATATTTACCTACCCACTTATTTAAATTACGTTATCATTATGTCTACGTCCTTGAACGACGCTCTTAGGCCGACAAATTCCGCCGATCCGTGTTGAAAATATGGACGTTACAAGAGTGTAACTGAAAAAATAAGGTCCAATATACCCTATGCCCCCATGTAAGCATCGGGGGAATAGGGAGACAAGCAACATCTTGCTTGACAACCTGGATCGAATGCGAAGGCATATCCAAATGTCTCGCCGGAGATTCGAAAAGAGATCTTGGAATGAATGGATAAGACTTCGAGGACGAAACATAATGACGAAGTGATTTTACAACAATACTATGATGTTGATGAAGATGATGAGGAAGAACATGATAGATCTACTCCCTCCACGGCTCGTAGTGGTACAAGACCACCACCCTCTAAAAGAGCACGTGGTAGAAAGGGGAAGGGAATAGACAAATTCTTCTCTTGTAGACCACATCCCGTGGATGTGGTAGACGCTAGGGGTGAGGGTCCAACCCAAACAACTATAGAAAATAGGTTTAAAGCTAAGGACCGATCCACCACTATTCAATACGTGGCTAAGTGGATGTACCAAGCCGGTATTACATTCAATACCGTAAAGTTAAAGAGCTTCAAAGTAATGGTTGAAGCTCTTGGGCAATTTGGGCCTGACCTAAAACCTCCATCATATCATGAGATAAGACAAACATGTCTTAAAAAGGAGGTAGACTTCACAAAAGCCTTTCTCGATGAGTATCGAGAGGATTGAAAGATATATGGGTGCTCACTAATGACCGACGGTTGGACTGATAGGGCCGGTAGGTTAATCATCAATTTTTTGGCAAATTGTACTATCGAAACTATGTTCATTAAATCTGTAGATGCTTCGGCCCATTCTCACACGGTCGAATATCTATTTTCCCTTATAGATGAGGTGATAGAAAAGGACATTAGTGCACAATATGCTGTCCAAGTTGTCACGGACAACGTGGCAAACTTGGTGGCCACGGGTAAACTAATAATGGAACGGAGACCACATATATTGGACCTCATGTGCGGCCCATTGGACCTCATGTGCGGCCCATTGCTTAGACTTAATATTTGAAAACATAGGAAAAGTACATATTAAAACCGTAGGTAAGGCTAGGAAGGTAGTAGTGTATATGTATAAACATACACTTCTACTCCACCCCATGCGTAAAGCAATTGGGGGTAATTTGCAATGCCTCGCTATCACCCGTTTTGCTACGGCCTTCTTGACATTACAAAGCATGTTTGCTAAAAGAGAAGAGCTTAGAAGCTTCGTAACTTCCACCAATTGGAGGAATGGAGTTTGGTCAAAGAAGGCCGAAGGGAAGTGGGTGGGACAAACCATCTTAACAAACTCTTTTTGGAATAATATTGTCCAATCACTTAGAGACTCGCAACCAATCGTAGAAGTACTACGATTGGTTGATGGTGATGAGAAGCCTGCTGTGGGCTATATCTATAGTTTTATGGAGAAAGCTATAGAAAAAATTAAATATAATAATATGTACAAATCTCGCCTCTTTCAATCGATTATTGACATAGTTGAGAAGAGATGGGGTGTCCAAAAGTTCAGCCCCTTGTATTCTGTCGCATTCCTTCTAAATCCCGCGATTTATTCTCTTATCTGAACCGGGAGGCGGCGGACGCAACACATATTAGTGGTTTCCTTGACATTTTAGAGAAGATGGTTTCGGACAAAGAAGAGCAAGATCGGATTAACAACTCTTTTGACCGATACAAGAATTCTCAAGGGTTGTTCGGAAGAGAAATTGTGGTTCGACAAAGAGAATCCAAAATACCTAGTAAGTATGTTTATGATATATATTTTTTATTACATTTCATTTTCTTCTAAATTAATTGTTTAATACTATAAATATATCTAATTAATACTAATGTTTGTACCCAATCGGTGGTTGTCCTATGGAGTGGATTCGGTGACAAAGTGTGGATTATTGAAGAAGATGGCCGTTAAGGTTCTTAGCCTTACATGTGCCGTCTCGGCATGTGAACGGAATTGGAGCACATTTGAGATGGTAGCTAGTTTATTTTTATTTTATTTTTAGTCTCATAATTTTAATTTAATTATTGTTTAAATTTTAATATATATTAATATTTATTAAATGTTTCCCTCAAATAGATACACATGAAGAAGCGGAACAAACTTGGGTAAAAAAAGCTCAATGATTGGTCTTTGTGCAATACAATAAAAAGCTACGGGATCGCTTTCTTAAAAATCGAGAACATCCGAGACACTATGATCCCATCTCTTTCGAAGACTTGCCATCCGATTCTCCTTGGATGACGGATGCCTCCGTTGAGCGAGTTTTTACGGATGAGGATCTTACGTGGAAGCAAGTGGAAGAAGCCGCTTTTGGAGATGAGCTTTCTACCGGGCGGAGGAGAAGATCGACAACGTGGGAAGGTAGCTCACGCTCACACTTGCGTCAAGAAGAAGAAGAAGAAGACAAGATGCATGAAGAAACACCCATAGACGATATAGATACCGTCTTAGTGAGATCGGATGATGAAGAAACTGAGGAGGAAGAACAATATGTTGAAGAAGGAGACGATTCGGATGATGACGACAATGCAAGTGACGACGATGGTGGAGGTGGGGGTGGAGATGTATCATTGTGGATTAGAAACTAATGTGTAAAATTTTTACCCAGTGCACAATACCGTTAGGACGTTAGTCACGTGACAACAATGAAAATGTACTATTGTGGGTTAGACTTTGAACTTAGAATTTACTCTTTTCTTTCTTTTTTATATGTTCCTATGCTCATTTTTGTACTAATTTGTTTAACATTAATAAAATTTATATTTTTCCTTCTAACTTATAGGTTATATACTTATATAGTTATATTATATATTTTTATTTCGCATTCTAGACACAATAAAATTAATAGAGCCCAAAATTAACACAGAACATATTATTGATTAATTTGGGAAACTTTGAGATTTTTTTTGGATTTTTATGGATTTTTTTTTTTTTTAATGCCATCGCATAATGGCATATGCGAACCGTATATGCAATGGCCCTATGCCATTGCATAGGGTCGCATATGCCATGTGACTACACTGGGTACAACATCATCCACACTTCTGAATTGAAATGATCGTTGTTCTTGATTGTTCTATTCCTTGTGCTGCTTGCTTTTAGCATTTAGATTTTCCATATGAAATCTAAGCTGGAAATATTGTTGAGCAATGTAAATATTCTGGCTTTGGTTTAGGTGACTAAACTTACTTAGTTGTCTATTAAATCTATGTTGCTGCTGCCATAAAACTACGGACAGTGGTGAAGTTTGAATCGTCTTTTTCCACAGGATATTCTGTTCTTTTCTTTGTTACTTTTTTGACCTTTGCAGAATGGATCTACAACTGAAAGTGCTTTGTATTATTATTCATTCGCCCTGAGAATAAAATTTTAATTGCTCAAAAATTATCTTTGGTTGATCATGCTTATTGTGCTTTGAGTAGGACTTTCAACTTAACAATATCAAAATCACTGTTCCGTGTGAGTTTGGTAAAATATATATCAAGTGGTTTTTCCAGTTCCATTTGTAAATTCAGTCTTGCCCTCCCAGTATCCAGGGAGTATTTTATTTTCTCAGAAATCTGACATCATGCATAGCAATAAATAAATAAATATCTGAAATTGCACATTGAGCTTGATATCTTGAAATATTCCTCAGACCATTCAGAAAATATTAGAATTCTTATAGCCCATTTCCTCTTCTTATGTATGCATAAGGGGTTACCATGTTAGAAAAAATTAGAATCCTAATGTTAGATAGCTAGTAAAAGTCATCGATGCATCAATTATTATCTACATTCTTGTGCAGGATACAGCTTGGGACTTATTGCATGGGCTGTCCAATTCTGAAGCCTTGACATCATGTAAGCTTCTATTTTCACAATATTCATATCTGATGTGTGTGGAATAGGAATTGTTTTGGGTAATGCTTGTCATGTCAGCTTGTAGAATATTACATTGCTGATACTTTTGGTTTGTAGTTATTTCAGCTCTATACATTTACTTCTCTTCTCTCTCTCTCTATGAGTGAATGTAGAATCGGAGCTAGCATTCTACATAGAAGATATTTGTGAGTTTTCATAAATGACAACTTTCTTATATGAAGAAAAAGAAATAATCAAAGGGACTTGTACCTCCATGAGTTTATAGCGAAATAAAACCTACACGCAGTCCAAAGGAGAAGAAAAGAATTTCTGATACATAATGGATTTTAGACCACGACTTGCAAGCAACAATAGAAAGAACTAAAGAGAATAAAACAACTTAAAGATAAAGAGAATATCTTTCTCTTATTCTTAAATGGAAACTTAATCCCAACTTTTATAAAAAAAATGTGTCTTACATTGGCTCAAAATATTGTGTGGTAACAAAAATTAAACCTAATATTCTATCTTAACTTTACCATCAATCCAATCTTAGCCATCCATTCATTCTATCATCATGTTTAAATTATAATCCCTAATTCTTGTAATAATTAATAAATACCTCTAGTTTCATCACAGATATTAAATCCTAAAAGAGAACACTAAAGTAATTGATTCTTTTTTACTAGCCGGGCCATAAGCTATTCTTGGGTAGATATTCATAAACACCCAATAATAGCCAAAGTGACACCCAATTGCAATACTATGCTCTCCGGAAGGTAACGGTCTCAAACTACCTTGAAAATTGTGCTATCCATAGTAATGATGTGCATGTGCCTATATTGATTTGTAAGACTGAAGATTGCACATTTAGGCCACTATTGAGCATCTTCGACCTTGATTGAGCAATGATGACCATAGGTTGACCAAATTTGTCATTTCTTTTGTTACTCTAAAGCTCTATCAGATCTGTTAGGGTTATCACTGGGTTTAAAACTGATTGTTTGATTGAAGATATGGATGTTTTTCCATTAATATTCAGTTTGAAATCGCCTATAGGTGCTTTCTTCCGAATAAAAATAGACATAAAGGTTATTCTATTTCTCTAGTTCTACACTCATAGTATAGCTAGATTCTATTATCATCATCATATACTTCCAGCCTCTTAGAGATACTCTCCATTTTGTATTGAGGTGGTTGTCTTGATCTGTCATGGCAAGCCACAAAGTCAGGCCAGAAATCTGCTGTTAAAACCTGTTTTTTACCTTTTATCTGTCCAAAACAGAATACTAACAGGCCTGATATAGAGATTTTAAACTGCTGATGGACTGGGCCTCGTAGTGGGCCATTAAAGACCCATTACTGCAATTAGTAAGAGCACATCGTGAATGCTTTAAAGTTTATGTGATCATGTGAATGTTTTAAGTCATGTGATCACTTAACTGCAATTAGTAAGAGCACATCGTGGGTCTGACTTAAAGGTCATGTGATCACTTAACTGATCATATGACTGCTTTAAGTCATGTGATCATGATGATTGGCATTGCTAGATTTCTCAGTCGGACAAAAGAATGATGGTTCTTTGACAATCAAAGGTTGTTTTTCAATTATTTATTTTATTTCATTTAGGATATTTTGATGATACCTAGTGCCGCTCGTGAGTTTAACAGCAGCTTTAATATTCTGGTAGCTTGAATTTCCGTGGTAACTAACTTGATCTTCCTGCATATTAGCTAGATATGCTAATATTTTTACCTGTCCAGGAAGTAGTTCAGGTTTTTTCTTTATCGATAAATAGATTTATTAAGCACAATCAAAACTTTCAAGGATCACCATCATCACTAAATAAAAGCATTGATGCATGTGCATGGCCACAGTAAGGTATAGATGGGCCATGTACAACGGAATCCATCAACCACCCCTCTTTGCATATAGTTTCAGCTACAACATTGGTATCCTACTATCCCTAGTGATATGCCAAAATTAGATCGTCTGAACCCTACATAATTCAATATTTATTTGATCCAATAAAGCAGTCTCAATGGTTTATGCTTTCCAGTTGGTATCGTAATTCTTTTAATTAAGCAAGTGAATCGTGTATGATACTCATGGAGGACTGTATGTGAAAACTACATTTATGATGCTGTTGCGGGATACATTGTATTTTTATGTTCTGATTTTGTAAACAAGTCAATTGGGATTTTTCATAATATTCATTTTTTTTGGAAAGCTGCACTGGCCTTCCTAGAAATATACCGAAATTAGATAGGCTGATCCTTAACTAAATTCAATATTTCTATTTGATTCTAGCAGTCTGCTTAGTTAGGCTGAACCCTACCTTAAATGAATATTTCTTTGGCCCAATCTAGCAGTGTTCATGGTGCATACTTGCCATCGCCAAATCTTTAATAAATAAGCAAAAGAATCACCTTTCATTTATGAGGTTTCCAGCTCTCTTTGGCACTGCTGGAATTTGAAACACAGTGCCTGGGAGTCTGGGATCAAGGTATGATGCATCAGGTGGAATATGAGGACCACATATGAGAGCTGGATTTATGATACTCTTGCAGAACACTGCATATTTTATGCTCTGATTTTGTTGACGTGCTAATAAAAATTTCATAATATTAATTTGTTGTTGTAGAGCTAATTTGAAATGCATCTTTAACCAAACAAGAAGGTACACATGGTGTAAAGTTTAAGATAATTTTTCTCAGAGTGACATGACATATTTGAATTCTCATATCTATTGAGAGTTTATCTACATGAATAAGAACTAGAGAAGAAATGATGGTGGTAAAAAATTCTATCTTTCATGATCTTGTATTTGTTTAGTCAATGCGTCATATGATGTATTTATATCCATTTTGATGCAAATATGTCTTGTGCTTTTACTTCTGTCAATTATGTATTCGTTCTGATTATGAGTCATTTCCAATTATTGTTAATGGCTCTACTAAATACGCAGCTTCGAGTTCCAGTGAGAATATTGTGAAGAACCCTTGCATTCCCAGAGGATATACTAAAACTTTGAATCCGACTATTATGTTCAATTCAAATGACAAAAAACTTTCAGTTTCCAACTCAATTGGCAACTTTTCTGCATGCAGATCTGAAGCTAGAGAATTACTAGCAAAAAGAACAGGTATTTTTTTATTTCACGTCAGTTTTTGTGTTGAATTTCCGGTTACATCTAAAGGTTTGTTGGGATTGTCTGTTACATGATGAATTTTTTAATTGTTCTGTATCTTGATTAAGTGATGCTATTACATCTTTGGTACCTTCATGTCACTCCAGTATTTCTTAGGCTTGACCGAAACATCTAAATGAGTAAATGAGTTTGGTTTTTATGAGTATACGCGTACATATATATATATATATATATATATATATATATATATATATATATATACATATATATCAATTTGTAGAAAGCAATGCTTTTATTAAATGATGATGATGAAACACACGTTTATCTAACAAATGAAAAGATTACAGAACTCCTCTAGTGGCATAGCGTCCCAATACATAAAGAGACTCCATAGTTGAGGTTCCATCTCTGGATAACAAATTGGCCATCTAATTAACCTCTCTCTTAACTTGTACTGAACAATATCGAACTTGTGAGATAAATCAAGAAACCAATCACTTATAAACCCTTATCTCAATAGACCCGGACTCCTTTTAGACCATTTCCTTTATCCATATTGACCACTTGACATTAGTGAGGGTTGAAAATCATAATTCAGGGAAAAATTTGCAAAATTTAGAAAAAATGGGAGTGAATATTTGAAATTTCATAAATTGAAGGTTTTTATTTTTAAACCGTAAGTTTTTGTTCTTTTTAATTTTAAAATCCCATTTCATTTGTATTTGGCTGTATTTTAAACAAGGTAGTTAAGGCGGTGTGGTGATGTCATGACGAAGAGGCTCACCATGCCATGGCGAGGCCATGGCATGGCCATTGCGAGGCCATATAGTAATTTATTTTAATATTTTTTATTATTTATTAATCATTAATATATATTTTAGTTTTCAATTATTTTATATTTTTATATTTTTTATAGAGGACGAAAAAAATTTAACCAATTAATCAAGTAGATCAACTGTAGGGAAATATTGGAATGACCATCTTATGATATTTTCATGATTTCAAGATCATTTGTGGAAGATTGGAATGAAAAACGATCTCTATCAGTCCGATTCAAAGCGTCAACGGTCAATTGTATCTTATGAGAAATATTCAACATATAGTGAGGGGGTTAGTAGCAACTCCGCCAAAATATACAAACTTGCGTTGAGAGAGAGACGAGAGAGCGAGAGAGAGTGGTTGCCATAAAGACTAGAGGGTTTCACTTAAACCCTTAAATATGATGGATATAACCTATCAAACATAAGTTATAATACAAATATAACTTGTAAAATTTATAATTTATAAGTTATAATTTATAAGGTTATAAGTTACAAAAGAAAATTCAAAGTAGCGGTCATGGCAGCACCATTGCTTCATTTCGCCATGGCGTTGCCATGTATTCATTTTTGCCATAGAAGTTCATATGACGATTTGTCTCGCCATTCGCCATGGCCTTGCCTTGACAACCATGATTTTAAAAATAAAAACTAACTAAAAGTTTAAATGGAGACGCTGAAATTATTTTGCTAAAATTAATTAACTTGAAATCATAAAAAATTTACTTGACCCACACCACCCAAATTGTCACATTTCACTTATGTTTTTTTTTGTTTTAATAATTTGGTTTTTATTGCTTCAGAAAGAAACAAATCATTATAATACAGACTTCAGCTGGGACACCCTCCCCCACAAGCTAAAGGGGATAAAGATCATACAGTCTTACAAATTCACCACCAGCATTACATCAATAGGTTTAGGTGCCCACAAATAATTCATCAGTATTTACTCTATTCTTTGTTAGTTCATCATCCATATAAATACGGCTCCACGTATCGCTAAGTGATTGGAGAAATAGAACTCGTAAAGCCGATCCCAAATAGATGGGATAAGGCTATGATGATGATGATATATGCTAATGCGATATTTTTTGGTATTCTATTTTAAAGAAATTATATTTATTACCGATTCATATCATAGTCCCTTATTGTTCATCTTTTGAATTCACGTTATTCTGTTTTCAAAAATTATGTTTATTACCTTTTCATATCATTTTCCCGTAGTGTTCATCTTTTTAATTTATAATACTTGCACATTCTATGGCACTTGAGTTGGACATTTACCACCTGCTAAAATAACTAATTGTCTCCTTTTGTTTCTCTTAAATTTGTACTAGTTGCACATTTGGTGATCCTTGAGGTGAGATTTTTCCACATTCTAAAAATGCTAACCTTTGTATTTCGGCCTCCCATCATATCCAATCTTGTTGGGATCATTAACTTCTAAAGAAAATTACAAAAAAAAATCTTCTAGTGACGCGTGCTAAATCCTTAGTGGGTTTCCATGAGCGTCTCTATCTGGTTGGCTCTTGCGGGGGTGGTTACTGGTCCTCCTGCTGGCTCGGCGGTTTGTCCAGGTCTTATTGGCTGTGCCCTCCTTGTGGTATGCGTTGTGCTGTCTTGTGTCGTTTTGGTTCAGCTTCTAGCTGTGCTGCTGGCCTTTAGGCTCTTTCTTTTTGCCTTAATTTAGTTCTCTTTATTACCGATACAAAAAAACTTTCTTTGAAAGAAAAGGACTCACATGTTACGTTCCTAATTTTCCTTTTTTTTTTAATGATATTTTCAATATATGGGAAAATTTTCTTTTCATAACCACAATGGTTAACGTGCACTAGGTTCGGAACTTTTTCATTTACTTCCTGGAAGCATTTTTTGGAACTTGATAAATGAGAAACTTCTTGAAAGTTTGGGAATTCTTTGAGGAATCACCTTTACCAACAACATGAGGGCTACTTCCCATTCGATCTTAGGGGAATTATTTGGGAGAATCACTATTGCCAAGGAGATGAGGCTAGTTTTGTTTTTCTCAATTGGTCTTAGAGGAACTCTTTGAGAGAATCGCCATTGCCAAGTAGATGAGGGCTACTTCGATATTTCTCTTTCATTCATTCCTAAGAAAGATGGAGCAAAGGAACCTTATGATTTTTGGCCAATTCGTTCAGTGACTAGCATGTGCAACATTATTGTCGTACAAACAATCTTCAGGATAACAAGCACCATCATATCCCCTAGGCTAAGGGCCTTCAGTGATGGTTGTTGAATATTAGATGGAGCTACTATCACACACAAATCATCGACTTTAGACCAGGAGGGTGACTTAACTATGTGCCTAAGCTTTTTGGGCACGTAGTTACTTTATTTGTAAAAACAGACGAGCAATTCCTTGAGTTTAAAGCATGGTAGTCAAGGCGACGTCATAGCGAATGACACCATAGATCGCCATAAATGACCCAATGGCGAGAGCTTGACAAATGACAACGCTATGGCACCCTATCGTCGCCATATATGCTATTTATAAAAAGTTATATAAGCTATCATTTATATTATAAGATAAGTCATAGTACTTATATAGTTATATTATAAGTTATAAGATATAACTTATAAGTTATTTAACTTATAAAACTCATATAACTTACAAGTTACTTAACTTATAAGTTATTTACCTTATAAAATAACTTATAAAACTCATATAAAAGGGTTGGGAGTTGGGACTTAGGGCTATTAGAGATCTCTTGCTCTCCGTCTCTCGCTCTCCCTCTCTACTTCGTCTCTCGTCTCTCGATCTCCTTGCTTCGCTAAGACACTAACAACAGCTTCAGTTTCAGTAGCTTCAGCAACTTCACCAACAACAGCTTCACCAACAACAACTTCAGCAGCTTTAGCTGCAGTAGCTTCGTCTCTCGTCTCCTGATTTCCCTGGTACGTCATTTTTTTTTCTGTTTTATTTTTTATTTTATTTTCTATTTTGTTATTAATTTTTATTTTCTGTTTTTTTGTCTACGTTTTTCTTCTCTTTTTTTTGTTTTTTGTTTTTTTTTTTTCTGGTTTTCTTATTTTTTTTTCTCAGTTTTTTTTTTTTTTTTTTTTTTTTTTTTTTTTTTTCTGTTTTTGGAATATGACTGACTGTATGTTCATTTTTACTTTCATATTTATTTTACTTTAAAAATCATACGCTATAGAAATATATATTTTCTTAAATTTTTCTTGTGCTCAGCCTTCCAATTCTAAGGGAAATGAATGAGGTTGTTTAGGATATTAAAATAATAATGATTAATAAATATAAAATATTTTAAAAATAGTAGAAAAATTAGAAAAAAGAAAAATAATGATTAATAAATATAAATAAAAAGTTATAAAAAAAAAATAAAAATAAAAATAACAAATAGCCTTGATATGGCCTCGCCATGGCCTGGCGAGCCTCTTCGCCATGTACTCGTCACACCGCCTTAACTACCTTGGTTTAAAGTCATGATATTTAATCCAGATGAGAGAATTGTCTACCCATGTAAACTTTGGGGGCAATATTGTGTTCAAGCTCGTTAGGAAAAATCATATGATTGCATCGATTGGAGATGTTCGGAAAGTTTGCTCAAGAGGATGGGATTCAATTCCACTTGGAGGAGGTGGATAATATCCTACATTTTATCCTCCTAGTTCTCAGTCCTAGTTAGTGACTTGTAGAAGGGATTCTTTTGGAGTGCTAGAGAATATAGACAAGACAATCCTCTCTTTTCTTTTTTCCATGGTTGGTCGAATCTCTTAGTAGGTTGATTGATAAATGATCATTCATCTGGGGTTGGAATTCTTGAAATGAAGGTAATTCAATGACTGTTCGCAACTGACTTCAATTTTTGGGCCTTCAATGGAAGAGGTACTCAAATTGAAAGCTATCCTTCATTTTTGTGTAGTGTTATGTGGTCTTAAACATTAAGGTGGTCGGAAATTATCCTTCATGATCGATTTTTCTATTTATTTGGTTTTGTTTTTAGTATGGACAGGATGAAACTATAGTTCTTTTGACTGGAAGTGCCAGATGTTGTCCCATATTTCTTTACTTCAGAACTTGGGATATTCTAATGTAGAGAAAAAATATGTGGTAACTTTTATGAAGAAAACTATACTGCATGCTGTTTATATCAAATGGATTCTTGTAGCTGCTAACTTAATAAATTATAGATGTCTGCCCAAGGTATCAAACTCGGTAGCAGTATCGGGTATAGCTCCAGATGTTTTCCCATATTTCTTTGACTGGAAGTGCCGGATGTTGTCCCATATTTCTTTATCA
The DNA here is from genome assembly GCA_021018995.1 of Chloranthus sessilifolius. Classification (NCBI taxonomy): domain Eukaryota; kingdom Viridiplantae; phylum Streptophyta; class Magnoliopsida; order Chloranthales; family Chloranthaceae; genus Chloranthus; species Chloranthus sessilifolius. Next base: position 48,167,318 of record CM037584.1, on the reverse strand, counting down.
CAAATGGATTCTTGGAGCTGCTAACTTAATAAATTACAGGTGTCTGCCCAAGGGTATCAAACTCGGTATCGGTATCGGCTATAGCTCCAATGTTTGGACCAATGCCATATCCCACCAATACCGATTTTGAATTATTTTTTCATGAATAAAAAAAAATATCGGCCGATACTGTTGCGTGTCGGCCTATAAGTATCAGTATCAACCGATACTTGACACCTTGGTCTGCTCTACTTGTCATTGGAACTTTGAGATAATAGATTTGCTACAGCACATGATGTCCACCCTAAGTGTCCCTCAAAATTTTCATGCAGATATGTGCTCGCATCCGCCTTGTAGCATAGTATCCTCTTTCATTTCTGAGTTGGGAGGCAAACCTGCTGCTGCTGAGAATTTCTTCTTTACTTCAGAGGTTTGTAAAAGCATTACTCATTTTAACTTATTAGTGAGCACATGATTGAGTGCAATTCTGTGTATTTCTCCCCTAGTTGGGAAGGATGACTCTTGGTTTTTCTTTCGCAGTAACTAATTTTCTTTATGCTTTCATAGTTTTTTGGGTTGCTCCCAAAGGCTTCTCTCTCAGAATTGGAGGCTGCTGGACAGCACTATTGTGAAGATGATTGGGCTGAACTTAAAGATGAACATATTGGAGTCAACGAGGAGGATTTGTTAAGATACTGTTTTTCTTCAGCATACATAGTAGCATTGTTACACGATGGTCTTGGAATTCCAATGTATGATAAGAGGTATTCACTTTTTATTTGTGCTTCATATTGCTTGTGTGAATCTTTTGGCTTCTCATAGCCTTAGACAAGTATGTTTAGCTGATACAGTAAACCAGTGGGCGTATTTTCCAATCAAGGGTTCTCACTTATTTGACACCCAGGAAGACGTTGAATGGAAACTAGGGTGAAGCAGACAGTGCATTTCATCTGTTTTTGCATTTTGCATTCCAGCATTCCTGGGTCTATGATTGACCCTTTCAATCATATTCTGAATGCTGCATAGGTTTCCTACCCTTCTCTAGGGAGAATGCCTTATATTGTATCTGATATTCTACTGGTCGATCAATTACAATCTTATCTTCCTTAGTTAAATTTAGTGCATAAGATGGTTTAAATCCATGACCAGATCGTTGCAACATGTGTGTCGCAAAGGTTGAACCCAATGATTTTATGTGGCTTGCATAGAACTTATCCTCCTATGCATCAATACTGTTGTACACTATTAGAACACTAGTTACATTATGACAGATAATTAATAATGTAATTGAGGTTTGTTGATTTTTTTTGTAAAATAATTTTTGAAATGAAACACGGATAGGACATTTTCATTTGATTTAAAGATTGAAATTGGTTGTTGCAGGATTGGATTTGCAAATCAGGCGAGAAGCTCCCCCCTTGATTGGACACTAGGAGCGTTCATCCTGCAAACAGCGGCAAATGCAGAATTGGCGCCAGGAAACCTGGATCACATTGCTGGAAATGACTTTGTTACTTACCTCACCTTGTTTGCACTTCTCTTTTTGGCTATTCTTGCTGCATTCTATGTATCAAAGTTGCGGAAACCGCAAATGAAGACAGTATACGATTTGGAAAAAGGGCATTATATAGTCACACGCATACCTAGGTGATTTTTTTGGTAAATGTAATTATAGAGTTCACATTGGAACTATAATTTTTCAAGGAAGAAAGGGAAAAATGAGAAAAAAAAAAGAGAAAAAGTTAGTTTCGGTTCTGTTCCATTGTTTGTTTTACTGGTCGGGTGAGCATTGAGACCATAGCGTAGCTCTCTTTGTCAGTTATTGTTGGAAAAATGAGCAATCAATAGGATTTCTCGTACTCCCTATTTGACGACTTGGAAGTTTAAAACATTATTGTAAAAGAAATACACTTTCCATATGTTTATGTTTGATAGTATTATAAGGAGATGAAAAGAAACTTAAGTGGCCCCACACAGAAATTCAATTTCCCTCTGCAAAGTGATTTCAACCTCTTACGTGGCTGACACAGAATCTCATAAGCACAATATTTTTTTATTCTTTTTATTTCATAAAAGCTCTTTTAAAAAAAAAGATTAATCAAACAACAAAAATTTAATTTCCAAATGAAATCATTCCGCAAGAAATCACCTGAACGGACCTCCCCTTGCTATCAAACAGGACCTCCCTGACCTAAAAAGAGAGGGTAAAGTTGGATTAGTACAATGGGTAAAAAGTTAAAAGAACATCGCGTCAACCATTGTAGTTGTCATATTAATGTTTGAGAAATCACTTCTCAAACAACCTAATCAAATAACAAGAAAAATTATTTTCAAATGAAATCATTTTAAAATTAATTTCATTTCATGTTTGAAGTTTCCTTCTTGTCACATTGACCCTTAGGCCTTGTTTGGTGTGGGCTGAAAATTTTAATTTGAGTTCCAATGGGATGGTTAAAAAAATAAAAATTAAGGGAAGTTTTAAAAGTGACATTTTCTCATGACTGATATTTTTATTTTTAACTTGCATTTGGCAAAAAAATAAGAAAATGCACAATGACTTGATTATTTTGTGGTGCACTTAAAACACCTCAAAATTTGCAAATAGTCGTCGGCCATCCAATTGGTGAGGTCGCATTGGAGTTGAGTCACATGATATAAGCTGGTTTTCATTTTAATCTTTCACACGTAGTGTAAAATTATACTAAAATGTGATTTTAAATTTACTATTTTTGATCAGTGTAATGTGCAAATAGCATCTAAGTTGTCTGATTTGAAGGCAACGATCAAAAGATCTACAATGCAAAAAATTAGCATAAAAATAATCTCTATTATATGATTCAACTCAGTCAATTGTTGAATCAGGTAATCGCCTTTAACTACGATGAATCATACGATCAAAGATAATGTTCCATTCCAATCCTTTTCACAAAGGATCTTGAGATTGTGCGCCTATCATCAGAAGGTTAGTTTTTATTTCATGTGGCAGAAATCCCAAAAATTGACTAAAAAATCACATGGCACACATTACGTGAAAACATTATGGGCACGTCTGTTCGCGCCCACGCATTCTCTGAAAGCGCCCACATCCCAGGCCCCTTGAAGACCGTTGATTTCTTCGGATCAGATGATGTTGACAAATTTTCATCCCGATCAATGGACCTTAAGATAATTAGCACGTATCAAATGGCCAATTCTTGATTCCATGTGTCCCAAATCACCAAAAAATGACCCCCAAATCACGTTTGAGTGTGATGTGTGTCATATGATTAAAGAGCCATTTTTGGGGGATATGTTATACAGGGAATATAAAACTGAGTGTCAGATTGGTGAGCCATGAATCTAAGATCTATTTTGTGGGAGATCTTTGTTAAAAAAAGAGCTCCAACCGAAGCAATCAACGTTTTTTCAGGGTTGGGATGTAGGCACTTTCAGAGAACGTGAGAGGAAATAGAGGTATCCAAACATTATTTAGGCCAACTTTTTTGAGATGTGTGCCACATCAAAGAAAAAAAAGAGTATGATAATAAGCTTATGGTCTCAAGACCCATTATGTGAAAAATTATAGTGGAAAAAAAACCTTGATCGGTTTCAACATGAAATATCCAAGTTAAAAAGACTTAATTTTGGGTTGTAAGGGTGATAAATAAAACTTCTTTTTAACCTATGTCGTGAGCCGAAAAGATTTTTAGTCAAATATTTTATTCGAGTTTTTTTTCCGAAAACTCTAACTTATGGGTCTCACGAGATTGCCAAACAATGAAAACCTTTTTATTTTCATAAAAACTCTAAATTTTAGGAAGTTTTTTACGAAACTCGTTTTACCAAACACGCCCTTTGGGTACTTCTATTTGAGCAAATCATTCATCTTTTATGTACTTGCACTCATTTATTCTGAGATAAGTAACAGTCATACTCACTTATATTCTATGGGAGTGGTTTGAGAAAGAGGTGAAGTAATTTTAAAGTTACAGAGAATGTGAAAATTGGAAAAAGAAAAGAGTCCGCCTTCTAACCGAATTTCTGTAATTTTGAGAGGGGTGGAAATGGCATAGGCTATTTGGCGAGGGTGTGCATTGATTTGGCTTGTACAAAAGTCAGTCTGGCAAGTGAGATACGCTTTTTCTCATCCTTCCTTTCTTTTCCTTTCCTTTTCATAATAAAAGATATATCACTAGGTTACACTTTTTAATAAGTAATTTAGGATTGAACAAGCAACCTAGAGGTTGCCTCCTTGCATGAAATTAACTGATGGAGTGGTAGCTCGGTTGGTATGCTCCTTTCTTTGTGGGGCATGAGGTCGTGAGTTTTACACTCGGCTATTGCTTCTTGCTTTATGTTAATAATGTGAGTGTTGTATGGCATTAGTTTCACTCAATGTTAATGTTTTGTCACATCAAATTTATTTCCCAAGTAGGTACATCGAGATTGTCTCTGTCATATGTTAGTAAAAAAAAATACAAAATAATCAACTATTATTTATTAAGCTTTGGCCATAAAATGTGGACGAAATTAATATCAAGGTTACAATCTATATAGCAGCCTGGGCCCTTAACAATTTGTATACAAAATTAGAGATTTTTTTTTTTTTTGTTTGTTTTTGTGAAAAATATAGAGATTGACGATGACAGAAAGGAACAATCAATCGTGGCATTGAAAGGGATGGCATGTTTATGAAGAGAGGAAGGTGCCATGTCTACTAGTCAGCCATTTTCAATGATTGTGGAACGTTATAGATCTCTGTGTAACAGTCACGGTTTTGAATGTCGGTCAAGGCCGACACATATTGGCCAACATGTATCGGCCATGGCCGGATCCCAGCCCATATGGCCATGGGTACCCGAGCTGATATTGGTACAAATATCGGCCTTGGCTTATTTCGAGTCGATAGCGGTACTCGAGTCCATATGGGTACCCGAGCTGATATTGGTACAAATATAGCCAAATAGGCTTATATGACAGCTATTAACAAATATGAACTAGACTTCTTGCCCAAAATGCCCTTTAGGCAATTTTGGTTTTCGTTTTCTTTAAGGTTATATATTATTTTTAAATACATTATAATAAAATGAAGAATAAAGAAAATTATCAATCGGTTGACTGGTACCTACCGGTGTAGGGCGCCGGGTGGCCCATACGAGGGGCTATGCACTCTAGTTCACAATATGTTCCATATATTTTAGGAATGAGATGTGGGCATGCCATTGGCTTTGTATTAATAACAATTATTTTTTTTGGACGAATATTAATAATAGATATCGATTATAATTTTAATATATACCCCAACTTATAAGATGAAAAAGGTAATCAAAGAGATTTTGGGTCTCCTTGGATAAAAATATGGAAGCCTCATAAAGTAAAATAATATTCTTATATTTTCCTATGAATACCTTATATCTAAGTTGTAAGAAATCATGGGATTCCTTTATTTCCCTTTGCTTTATATTGTTTGGGTAATCACATTGCTAGTCTGGAAAACGTAGGATTAACTAAATCCTATGTTTAGGTACATCAAGAATTTGTAAGAAAATAACATATCTGAACAAAACAAATAGTCATAATATCACAAAAAATCATTCAAATTAATAAAATAGCTACAATATCATAAAAATGATCTACATAAGTGACCATCTACGTAAATTATCCAAAGAAAATGTAGGAAAAGACATCCACATGAAATATAAAAGACTATTGAAGACCAAAGTGAAAAATACACATCCACTAAGCAAATCAATGTGGAAACATGAACAAAAAAATATTTCTTATTAAATATAAAAGAGATGAAGAGAAAAAAAATGAAACTTATATAAATCAATTTCATGTAGAAGACATGAAAGAAAAATGAAAAGTTTAAGAATTAAGAAACTTCAAGAAAATATGATAACGGAAGCAATATCAGGACCATGATGGGCTTGAATGCACGGAGTCGATCCTGTCTCTAATATTATGTTAAAATTATAAAATAAAGAAAAAAAACAAGAAGAAAATAAACGAGAGAATAAGAAGATAGAAAGATAAAATAGACAAATTTCCATAATCAATTACATTGTTTACTGTAGATAAGATCACAATATGTTACGATTAGTTGTTGGTTTAGATAACTGATGTGTGATAGTTATGAAATAAGATACACTCTAATAGGACTAGCTATATTGGAGAGAAGGAAGATTATGAAGACTTGGAAGATCTTGTCATTTGTTCTCGAATTTGGATGGAAAATGTGAAGATAATTTCTGATCCTTCGTATGTCATCCAAACAACGAGAATCTCGATAATTTATTTGCTGAATATGAGTTTTCCATTATTTCCCCTTATTTCCTTTAGGGTTTGTTTGGATAAAATACGGGAAACGTGAGAAAGTAAAATAAAATTCCTATATTTTCCCATTGATACCTAAGTTGTAAGAAATCATGGGATTCCTTTGTTTCCCTTCGTTTTCGCTATTTGGATAAACACATTGCTAGCTGGAAAAACACAGGATTAACCAAATTATGTGTTGGGATGTATAGACAGGAAATTGTAGGAAAATGACATATCCTAACAAAAAAAATAGCCATAATACCACAAAAGATTATCCAAATTAAAAAAGCAGCTGCAATATCATAAAAATGATCTACAAAAATAATCATCCACATAAATTATCCAAAGAAAATATGAGAAAAAACATCCATATGAAATATAAAAGGTGAAGACCAAAGTGGAAAATACATATCCACTAAGCAAATAAATGTGAAAAATACATCCATATGAATAAGAAGACATTTCTTACTAAATATAAAAGAGATGAAGAGAAAAAAATGAAAATGGCATGAATCAATTTCAGTACAACCGTAGGATTGTTGACGATCCCGTCGCGACGATGCGCACCCTCTAAAAGATATAGAGTTGCCACCTGGAGCTTTTGGTGTCCCGGGAAACCTAAATTAATTTCATAAGCACTGAAGTGCCAAAAATATGACTCTGACTCACCAGTCTACGCCAAAGGCTCTTGGATAGAGGCTTCGGTTATCGATCGGAAAGGTATTAGGCACCTGATCAACCCGCTCTAAAGTGGTCTCTACTTATGGACAAAGATAACATAAAAATGAAAAAAAAAGAGCACTTCCTCTTGCCCGAAGACACTATAATCCTATTTGTGCCCCTCCGTTCCTACCGAGATTTCGACGGCGTAACGGCACAAATTCGAGGATAGAGTAAAAGCTAAGAACGTAGAGGAATAGAGGGGAGAGCCAAAGCTCTCAGGCCCTTGTAGCATCATTGTAGACCTCAGCGTAGGTGCACCTTGGTGAGCTTCTGATGGCTCGGATGGTTGAATGAAGGGTTTTAACCTTAAGGCTTGGTAGCTAAGGGGTAGAGGAAGAGGGCTAGGGGATAGTGTTCTCCTAAACTCAAGGGTTTTTGAAGAGGGATTGGGGTTTCTAAGTTGGTTTAGAGTTTTGAAATTTGTATGAGGAATGGGGCATCAAAGGGAGAAAGGCTTCTCTTAATCTTTTTTCTCTTAAGAATTTTTTTTAGGCCATTTGCAAGGGAGGGCACCTCTCTATTTATAGGAAAAGAGAGGGTTAGGGGGTTGCTTAGAGGCTAATTAGGGTTAGCAATTAGGTAATCCTAGCATCTAACATTTCTTTGGATTTCAAAGGCTTAGAAAATTGGGCAATGATCATCAATGGTAGATGATAGGGTGAAGTTTCATATCACTAAAGGGTTGCAAATAGGGTAAGCATGGGTGCAACAGTCCTAATGAAACTCATCATATACTTTGAGATGGTCAATAAGTCAAACCTCAAAACTAAAATTCGAGCCAAAAACTCACAATTACTGTAGCTAAGCCTGACGCATGTATTAGATGTGCCATGCAAAAATAACAGTCCCTGGAAGTTCAAAGCCCGCGGGGGGACCCACTTGTGCTTGGCACAACTAATACATGCGCTAGGCCATTTCTGGGGAGAAATCGATTGGCGCAAGTATTACATGTGCCAATTACACATAGTTTCTTGCGAAGCTCTCGCGTGGTTCAGTGCACGCCTCGCGAGGTTCCAATGTTGCCCATTTTATGCCCAAACTTCGGATCACCGTAACTTTTGATGCGTAACTCTGATCGGGGTGATTCTTAGCTTGTTGGAAAGCTGGAAACCTCTACTTTTTAATGGTATATGATTTCATCTCAGTAGAGGTCCTTGCCAGCCCTAGTACTCCTCTCTCTAATCATTACCCAAAAGGTTTAACTGTGGGTTTGAAGGGATTTCTAAAGGTTGGGATTGGTTTCTAAAGGTTCGGGGAGGGTTTTAAGAGCTCCGAGGTGATTCCTAAGGGTTTAGATAATGCTATTAGAAGCCCAGAGGCCCGCCTTTCTCTAAGTATGTCTCGATCAGGCCTTGGGCCAAATTTGGGTGTTTACAGATGCCGTCTTTGGTATCCGATCACTAATGATTGAATACCAAAGATAAGAGACATCTGAAGAGGCCCAAGGCATCAGTGATGGGTTCGCTGCATTCAAAACGAACCTCAAACATCAGATGGTAATATGGTGAGTAAACGAAAGCCCTGTATGTCGGGAAAAATGTCCGTTTCTCAAAGTTATCAGTCCCCAAGCGCTTAGCGACATTACTGGGCATAACCAAGATAGAGCGAGTTGCAAAAGCCCCATATGCTGGAAAAAACATTTGTTTTTCGAGATGACTGAAGGTATTTTAATGTTCAAGTTTTATTCTGAATCCAATAGCTCCGTAAGTGAGAGGTGATCGACCCAAACTTAAAGATAGAGATGAAGCAAATACGGGAAGGTCCACAGTTTGTGTCCAATCATGTTATGCATTGATTGCCCCATTTAACTGGCCACGGGTGCCCCTGCACGAAGCAGGGTTCGAGGTCTTTGGGTGAACCCAACGGTCCCGAAGTTGATATAGCATGACTACCCGAGCGGAGCGAATTGACGTCGCAACGCTTTTTGGGAGTACATGCCGCTTTTTGTTATTATTTTATGTAGAATTTTTTGTTATTTAATGCAGAGATTTTTATGATTTTATGTGGATTTTTATATGGGATTTTTTTTATATGATTTTACGTGGATTTTTATATGGGATTTTTTGTGATTTTATGTGAATTTTTTTATTTTTATTGTTCGGGATTTTGAGCAAGCTCACCGATTCAGAACTGTTTATTTTAGTATAGCCGCCTGAGCAGGTCAAATAGAGATTGATGCACTGCTTGGGGGGCGTGTGCACCTCGACGGGTCCAAGGAAGACCAGGCTTGGCGCGTGCAGTATACAAGCTAAGCTATAAAGGGGGGCAAGAGTAGCCTGGCCAGAAAATATAGCCTGGCGCATCTATTAATTGCATCAGACAAAAAGTGGGACCAAAATGGCTTGGTGTGGGTATTAGTTGCACCAAGTAAAACCTGGGGAGGGTTTTAAAACCCCGAGCCCGAGCCAAAAGGGAATTTTTTCGAAATTTCCTCTCCCCCCTCTCTAAACTGAAATGGGGCTTCCCCTTAGGGTCCTTTAGGATCGATTCCAAGCGTGCTTTATTGCCGGTGTTCGGTCGCGCTAATTAAACACTTGCTCTACGCCGGATCAAGGACCTAATTTCTTTTGGAAGTAATCACTTTAAACCTATTTTTGTTTGATTTTTCATGAAATCTTTTACAATGTGGTTATACTTCTTGCTTTTCTAGATGATAAGAGAATGATGTTCCTTGCAAGCGTGATTATCTATGATTAGTTTGATCCTATTTCATGTAAATGATGCCCTATATATTTTATTAGGTTTTCGTGAGTTATTTCATGATTAGGGCACTTTTTTTATTTTTTTTTATTTTTAGATTGCATAAATGCTCACACATGTATTTTTCTTTTTGTTTTGATTTTTTTGATGATGATTTTTTGGACCTTTGGTTGCACACACACACACACACACACACACACACACACACATATATATATATATATATATATATATATATATGGATTTTTTGATTGCATAAATGCACGTGTATGTATTATTATTATTTTATCTTTTTGGATCTTTTTGGTTGCATAAATGATGGGTGGTACTCCTTCCCTCTTTTTTTGTTTCCTTTTTGAAAATATGGATGATGATTTTTCTTTGAAAATGATGTGTGGTTCATATTAAGGTATTATTTTTTGTTGATGATTATGATGATGATTAGGATCGATGGAAAAGAAAAGGGGCCTACTTACCTTCCTGTTAGCCTGTCTGACAAATGATTTCTTGCTACTGATATGACCTGATTTTATTGCTTGTTGTTGTCTCAGAATGTCGAGAGAGGAGGAGCATGTGCAGGAACAAGAAGAGGGGCCGGACGTGATCTATGGTTCCCGAGGGGAGCAAATTTTCATGGTGCAACGCTCTTCCTGCACCTGGTTTGAAATGCAAGGCGAGGCTGCCCGTACTAGCCTCCTTCATCTTCAATATACTCACATCTCCAATTTTGGGATTGCAGGGAAGGTAAAAAGTTTTTTGATTGTTCTTTGTGCGAACTTGCAATACCTTCAAGACCTGATGCCCCTTTATTTGGATACAGGACTTGCCTCCCATCACCTTCCGAGGAGGCTGGTTGGACCTCCAGCGCTTCTACCTCTACCTCCCTCTGATCGTGAGGTTCCTTCTCGCATAAGCCAGTTTTGGGGACTTCCTCTCGTGCCCTTCTATGAGGGCGGACTCGGCCTATTCGGAAGGCCTTGATTGAGCGCTTCCGTCCCGAGACTGTGACATTTCACATGGCCACGATGGAGATGACTCTTACCCCCATAGATTGGGCGATGATTGCGGGGATTCGAATAGGAGGGCTATCGGTGGCTAACCTTGGCGCCCTTAGTCGGGATGAGATAGTTCAAATGATCGGAGATTACCCTACCTCTGCAAACCTGCAAGGCATTGAAATTAAAATGTCCTGGCTGTCTAAATTGTTTGCAGGGAATGAACTGGTGGACCTGGGGCAGTCAGATGCAGATATTTTCATTGAGCCCGAGCGTGCCTTGCAGTTGGACAGTATTTCGCTCATTTTCTTGCTGGGTAAGACCCTCTTTTCAAATGCCATTGGTGGGTGAGTCTCATTGTCCCTGCTCAGCATTATGGGGAATTGGGATGAGATGCATAGATATGACTGGGGTGGGGCCGGATATGCAGTTCTAATGTCTAGCCTAGCCCGAGCCTCATTGGGGCACTTGATTTCTGTTTTTGGCTTTTGACCGGCGATTGAGGTAACCCCTGATCCCTTTGCTTTCTTTGGTTTATTGGTTAGTCGTCCATTTTGTTTCTGACATACCCTTTCTGTATACTGTTCTTTTCAGATTAGGGGCTATCTGCACTTCTAGCCTGACCGCCCCCTCATTCACTCTGATGTACCCACAAATTTGCTCATGAGCAATTGGAACACGCATCGTCGTAGGGATGTTGGAATGAAGCACTTGGAGATGGGCCCGAGGTCATAGTTTGACTTGCTGATCCCATAGCAGCTATGGTGATCTCTCTTTCTTCCTTCTCGGGGCTTCCCCTTTTGTTATATTGCACGTTCAGTTGATGAGACACCTTTATGCCTGGGTAGGTCATCCACGATCCTTGTGCCGGTTCCCCCTTTTGGGGTCGAGCATCCGCGGGTCTGTCCCGCCTCTTCATTGATCGTCGCCTCATCTTCTTTTACGGGGATTGGGCCAAGGCCTACTCCCTGAGAGAGCGAGTGGTCCATCAGTACCGAGACCACTTCGTCGTACCGTAAGCTCCTCCTGCAAACGTTATGATACCCGAGGATACTATTGAGGTGCTTACTGTCGGATTTCTTTATCATGGGATCCTCGTAAATGATCTCCTCGTGCCCGAGAGTTACGAGCTGTGGTATGAGTCTTTGCCCTACCGGTCCATCCTACCACGTTTCGTCCCTGGCCCGCGATCCCAGGTAATTTTGCTTTCTCTCTAGGCTAGTTCCAATTGGCTTAGTTTTCATCTTTTGCTCTAACTGACTAACACCTTGCTCTCTCTTACAGTTCTATTGGAGAGGCGATTCGGATGATGATGATGATGAGATGGGGGAAGGTACAGCCGAGGCTGCGGGAGCTGGTCCTTCCGATCCTTCTTGCACTGGCCCTTTTGGTAGTTCGACTGTCGAGGTTCAGGGGAACTTTAGGCACCTTGATAATGCTTTCCTCTCGGGTTTATATACGGTTGTAGAGGAGCGAGCCCGTATATCCGCTGAAGGGATCCGGATCCCCCCTCCTAAGTTGGTTCCTAGGGTAAGTCTTTCCTTTTCTGTATGATTGCCTTTAGAGAAAAATGCCTATGTTTGCGTCTGTGGCTCTTGTAGCTGATGTCTCGCTCTTTCGTGTGCAGGACTATGAATCGGCTGTGAACCAGGCCGCGTACTACCGCAACATTATTGTTGACAAGTGAAAAATACCATTTTTCATCCCTAAACTTAAGTCTTGATAGACCTTTGAGAGAACTAAATAAGTGTTTTAAGTGCCTATGTTGCAGCTAACAATAAAGACAGGCTTAACCATAAAAGCAGCTCAAAAGTGCCAAAAAGATGACAATCCATGTCAGTCCAAAGGAAGGAAGTGAAGAAACAACCTCATCAGCTGTGGAAAAGTCTAAAAGGAAGAGGCAAAGACCTGTAAGAGAAGCAGGGAACAATTCAATGAGAAATGCACGTAGTTCTTTTCGCAAAGAACTCAGACGTTTCAGAAAGAACACGGAACTCTAAAAGGAATAAAACCTCCAGTGCTTAGTTTTCAAGAGCATCCGAACTCTTTGAAAAGAAGATTGAACTCGCTAAAAGGAGAAAACACAATCAAGAGAGATTGAACTCGCGAAAAAGAGCTTCAAGCCACAACACTTATGAAAAGGCCCTTAAGCTCGCGAAAAGGTATTCTCGAGATTCGCAGCTTTAACAAGGGCAATTCCAAGAATTGCTGTGCACGGCCCCAATGTGTTTTAAAACCCAAGGACATTAAGATTCTAGCACGCAAACCAAAGGCATATTTCTCCCATGTGAACACCCAAAGATGAAATTATTGGCGGGAACTTCTAGAAGTTCCAACAGATTTTTGAATTTCCTAATGTAATTGATGCCTCTGCTTGATTGGTCAACCAGCATCAAATAGCCTGATTGGCCGTAATAGATCCGGATCCCGGTGCTCAATTCTATTGGTCGATATGGATTTAACCAATTCGATTGGTTAATGCACATTAGAGATGGACTTGGGGAAAGCTATAAATTGATCTAACCATTTGCCCAATCGGGACAGTTTTGAGTTTCATTCCTATTCCCCATTTCCAAACGGATAGTTTATGCGAAATCCCTGTAATAGCTTCACTTTGACTTGCAATTGAAAGTCGTGAGACATTTCGTAATTCAAAGAGAGTTGTATTCAAGACTACAAATCAGGCTTTAAGTTAAGCTCTGTAATTATAGCAGTGGATTTGAAAAGGTTCTTTGTAAACCATATTTTCTCAATTGGACTCATGTTAAGGGTTCCTCTGATCTCCTTATTGCATTAGACTCCTTTAGATTCTTGTTTTCATGCAATTTCCCTTGATTCATTAATCCTGTGAGAATTAGTGTTGGTAACCTAATCTCTCACGGCATTTGTAGTGATGCTTCTTGTTCTAAACTAAGGCTTTGGATTAAAGACTGTTGGATGGTTTGTGGCCATTAAAGTGGACAGACCATAGCCATAAGCTTAAACCTAATCCTTAAATTAGATTTATTTCTCTTACATCTGCGCTTGTAGCCAGATGAAGATTGGAACACCTCTGCTGAGCTGCAGTTATTCTCATTAGATTTCAAAGACCAAATCAGATTTAGATATTACTTCTCCATCTTTGTTTCAATCACCCCCCCAACTCGGATCTGGATCATTTAGTTTAAAATTTTCTTTGTTTTTAGTTTGTTAAACGTGACAAATTCAAACCTCTCATCTTATCAGCTTTCTAGATATGCAAGAGCATTAAGAGAAATACAAAGTTAGAGCGAAGGTGGCAGAAGCTAGGGCTGATGTAGCTGAGTGCGAAGTCCTTCGTCTGAAAAGGGGTTTGAGTGAAACTCTTGGCGCTACTGATGCTTCCCGGAAGCAGTATAAGAGTCATCATGGCTACTAGATGGTAGAGCGGGATGTACAGGAGGATGCTCTACGTGCAGAGATTTGTGCCTTTAAGCGTGAGCTGGGTCGTTGACTCCATCTTGCACATACTCTTTTTGCATAGATCAAAATCATAGAAAATGGGCATAAGAAACCCCTATTAGATACATCTTTTTGGTATACATATTTTCTACGTATTTTTTTATTGTTTTTGCACTTTTGTAAAAAATAAAGAAAGAAGCTAGACATCACACATATTATCTTTTGGGATGTGGTGTTAGCCAAGTACAAACTTGTAAGTAGAACAAAAGGAAATCTATTTTTTACAAGGATTTTATCTTCTCCATTTTGTTTTCGTAAAATGAGATACTGGGGTATAGTTTCGGCCATTCCTTTGGGGATGTGGTGCACACAGTGCTGGCCTGAAATGGGAAAAGAGAATTTATTATGTTTTGCGACAGTGGTCTCTCTGCCTATGGTGGTGCACACAGTGTGGGTGTGCAAAATGGGAAAGAAAAATGTAATATCTTTTTACAAAAGTTGCCTTCCGGTCATCAAGCCAATCATCTCAGAGTGGGGCTTGCACAATGCTGGGGAGAGAAGATTGTTAACTCTTTATATGGTTTTTCTTTTCCTTTCTCTTTTTTTTTTTATGCCTTAAACATAAGGGGAAGCAAACAGGTCCCAATTTTGAGCATGGTCGAACCTCCTTCATGTGATTGGGTTTGAGTGAGCTCAATAATTTTACCAAGGCCGGAACCCCCGTCCCTTTGGATCCAATCAACCTCCTCTCCTTACCCTGGGTCATACGTTTGACGGTGCAGTTCACGAAGACATTCTTGGTTGGGACCCTGATTTGAGCTAACATGAGCGGCCCGGTCGAGAATCGGGAGTATGGGAGGGTGACCGGAGGATTCCTTCCTATCTTCTTTCAACCTTCTCTCCTTCTCAACATTCTTACTCACAACGCTCAAGGTGGGTTTTCGTCATGCCCGTTGTTTCCCTCTTTTTACCAGTAGTGCCCTCTCAGGTTTTCACTACGTCCATGGGTTTGCATTTTTACCCCCGGCACCATTTTGGGTTTTCACCTGGTCTGCACAAGCTCGCTCTCTTTACCTATGGCGTCCTTGCGAGTTTTCACCACATCCTTTTTGCTTTGAGCTTGTATTTTTTATTTTTTAATTTATTTTTCTTTTATTTTATCAAAAGCCACGACATGAACGTCGATTCTGTCATAGCCGGCTAGATGAAATTTTTTTGTCATCTCACAGCTTGGCTCGTGCTGACTCAATGGATACTGTGACTGCTCATGGACCTTAAAGAGGGTTTTTTCTTGGGATGTATCGTGGCCATGGGATAGGTTAGGAATTTTGAAGGTATTCTGAGTTTGAAAGGTTTTCTTGATTGGGTTTCAGCTGTCCTAATACATTTCTTCCTTGGGGGATTTTAACTGTACACACCCCACTTTTTTTTTTTTTCAGACATCCTCTTTTTGAGATTTTGCTTTTCTGATTTTTTGGGATTTGATAGTAACTCTTTTTCTCTTTTTTTGGTTGGTATATACACTTTCACATTTTCTTTTGAGAGTGGTTATGAAGGAAAGACTCATGGCTCAATAGGTGTAGCAAAGGATATGATTATTCAGGGATGCTTTTTGGTTACTTGGCTTTGAAATGATGGCCTCTTTTTTATCTTTAAACAGTCACGCATCCATTCTATCAATACTTACCTTGCCGCGAAGACCTAGGAGTAGAACCGATGGACATATCTAGCGTTATTGGGCTCAGGAAAGTGATCTCCGTCCATGGTGGTGAGGCGGATGGCTTATCTCGGGAGCATCTCTTAGATGGCATAAGGTCCCTCCCAATTGGGTTTGAACTTCCCTCTTGGGTCGGTATGGAGGGATGGGAAGATTTTCTTGAGTACGATGTCTCCCACCTTCAGATCTCGACTGCAAACGCATTTTTTGTAAGCACGTGTGATTCGCCCTTGGTACATTTGGGTATGACACAAGGCAAGGAGCCTTTTCTCGTCCAGTAGGTTCAACTGCTGAAAGCAGGATCTCTCTCTCTCTCTCAACTTTGGGTAAGCCAGACTCTATGAGAATGCAGAGCGACGATACTTCAACTTCAACTGGCAGGATGACCTCAGTCCTATACGCAAGGGAGAATGGTGTTGCCCCTGTCGTGGTATGGATTAACGTTCGGTAGGCCCACAAAGCGAATGGTAACATTTTGCTCCAATCTCGATAGGTGACGACCATCTTCTCAAGGATGTGGACGACTGTTTTGTTAGCAGCTTCAATGGTCCCATTGGTTTGTGACCGATACAGTGACGGGCGATGATATTTGATCTTGTATCGCTCATAGAATGCCCTGATGCGCTTATTCGCGTAGTTCGTGCTGTTGTCCGTGATGATATCCTTGGGTATGCCAAATCGGCAATCGATATTGCTTTTGATGAATCTCTCAACATGCTGGGCCGTGATATTCATGTAGGATGCTGCCTTTACCAATTTGGTGAAGTATTCAATGACAACCATGATGAATTGATGTCCGTTCGAAGCTTTCGATTGACTTTTCTGACGACGTTGAGGCCCCAGGTGGCGACGGGCCATGGAGTGGTCATGCTATGTAGATATATAGCTGGAGCGTGTATCAAACTGAACTGCTCTTGACATTTGTAGCATATCTGAACATGCTTACAACAATCAGATTCCATAGTGGTCCAGAAGTATCCTTGGCGTAAAATATTCTTTAGTGAGCATGTGACGATTGACATGGGCACCACATACTCACTCGTGAATCTCCTTCATGATGTTTGCTGCCTTGCTTTCAGTTAGGTATCAGAGCAAGATGTTGTTATATGATTGCTTGTAGAGACACTCGCCGCAGATGACATAATTTGCTGCTAAACGTTGAATGATCCGTCTGTCCTCTTTGGCCGTCTCCTCAGGGAATGTGCAAATCTCGAGGAGATTCTTGATGTTTGAGAACCATGGAGGCTCATCATTAGGCCCTGGGGGTTCCTCGATCTGGAGGCAGAAGGCTGGCATGTTCCTCTGTTCAATTATGATTGACTTCATCTCGACATTATACGAGATTTCTAGCATTGATGCCAAAGTTGCTAATACGTCGGTGAAACGATTCCTTATCCGTGGGATGTAGGAGAATGTGACGTCTTCGAAGCAGGCTATTAGATCCTCGAGTTGTTAATGGTAAGGGATCAATTTCTCGTCCTTTGTCTTTTAATCTCTGTTCGTCTGACATATGATCAACTGTGAATTTCCAAATACCCTGAGGTGGGTTACTTTCAAGTTAAGTGCTGCTTGTAGTCCGACAGCACAGGCCTCATACTCAACTATATTATTGGTATAGGGAAAATTGAGTTTGATAGAAACTGGTACGTGAGATCCTATTGGAAAAATCAGAATAGCGCCGACTCCCTGACCTTCATTTGTCGCTCCGTCAAAGTGCATCACCCAAGACTCCTCTGTCTCTACTGTATCATCCTCCGTCATGAACAAGATGTCTTCATCCAAGAATTTGGTTCTTAAAGGCTCATAATTGGGTAAAAGATTCTCGGCAAGATGATTGGCGAGTGCTTGCCCCATGATTGATTTTTGAGTGACGTATGAATATCGAATTTGGATAGTAGGAGCTACTAGTGTGCAATCCGCCCAGTGAGTGCTGGCTTTTCGAACAGGTACTTTAATGGATCCATGCGTACTAGGAGTAGAGCGGCTTGGGATAACAAGTAGTGGTGGAGCCTCTGTGTAGCCCATACGAGCGCCAAGCATGCCTTCTCCAGATGAGAATAGCGTGTCTCGTAGTTAGTAAGTTTCTTGCTCAGATAGTAGATGACCTGCTTTCTTCTTCGCGTTTAATCGTGCTGCCTAGGACACATCCCATCGAAACCTCTGTCGTGGAGAGATACATTAAGAGTGGTCTACCTGGCTCAGGTGGTACTAAAATTGGCGAGTTGAGGAGATAACCTTTGATTTTATCGAATGCTGCCTGATAATCGTTGTTCCACTAACGGGAGAATCCTTTCTTAGTAGTTTGAAGATTGGCGTGCAGATAGGAGTGAGTTGTGTAATGAATCGACCTTTTGTACTGTATTCTTCTCAAGAACCCTCTGACCTCTTTCTTAGTAGATGGTGGTGGCATTTCCGTGATGGCCTTTGTAGTGATTGGGTTGACCTCAATACCTCTCCTGTTGATGATGAATCCTAGCAGCTTTCCTGACATGGCGCTAAATGCACATTTCTGAGGATTCAGACACAACCTATATTTTCTCAGCCTCTCAAATAGTTTTTGGAGGTTTATCAGATGGTCACTCCTCTTTGGTGACTTGGCGATCATGTCATCGACATATACTTCGATTTCTCGATACATCATGTCGTGAAATAGTGCCATCATAGCTCTTTGATATGTTGCCCCGATATTCTTTAGCCTAAATGGTATGACACGGTAGCAGAAGGTTCCCCAAGGGGTGATAAATGCTGTCTTCTCTCGATCTGCCTCTGCCATCCTGATCTGATTGTATTCGAAGAATCCGTCCATGAACAAGAGCATTGCATGCTTCGCAGTATTATCGACCAAGATGTCGATGTGTGGTAAAGGGAAGTCATCCTTCAGGCTCGCCTTGTTGAGGTTTCTAAAATCAATGCACATGCGGACCTTTCCGTCCTTCTTCACTACCAAAACAATATTAGCTAATCACTGCGGGTACTTGGAGTCCATGAGAAACCCTGCGTCATATTGCTTGATGACTTCATCTTTCACTTTCAGTATTCACTCGGGTCGGAGTCACCTCAATTTTTTGCTTGATTGGCTTGATATCAGGGTAGAGTGGCAACTCATGCTCGATTAAATCGGTGTCCAAACCAGGCATGTCCTCGTACGACCATGAAAACGTCTTCGTATGACCTAAGGAAATCAATCATGCCTTTTCTTTCCTTAGGAGACAATGACATTTCGATCTTGGTAATTTTAGGGATCTCCTCGGTCCTCAGGTTAACACCCTCTGTTTATTCAACAATGGCGGTAGGGCCGTGGTCAAAGTCGGCAAACTACTCAAGGAGTTCATTGGGAACCTCCTCAGTAGGGATTTTCTCGTCTAGACTCGTGACTCATACCTGTTCTTGTATTTCTACAGGAAAGGGGCCGATTTCACCTGGGACGAGATTTTTGATTAAGACATCATTTTTTTAAATTTTATTCAAAATTTTAAAAGACAATATTTTTAGATTTTATATTTTTTCTATGTTTTTAAGATTTTTATTTTCTTCAAAAATGGGCTCTTGGCAAAGCGAGTCCCTATATATATACGGTATTACCTGCTAAGGGCTTATCTCACTTTTTATAGGTTATTTTTTTTGAAAAGTGGGTGCCATATTTCAGGCCACTTGTCGCTTCCAGATTTTGGGGCACAGGCACCCAATTACGTACCTGCGATGCTGCTCCTTTACCTTTTTGAATGGAGGAGGCTGCTTGATGGGATCCTTCGGAGTCAGCCTCCATCATGCTGATCATGGACTCGTCTAAGATTCTGTCCTCAAATGTCAGCAGAGTCCTGTGGTGACTTACCACAAGGAGGGATTGTGCAGGTAAGAGAGACTCTTCCTAAAAAAGGGACAGAGCGGTCAGGTCTATCTCCAGACTAGGAGGGATGATCTGAGGATTGGTGGATAGGGGGTGCTGACTTGTTTGGGGTTAATTGTGTGGTCCCATTCCGATCTATTTTTATGATCCTTGCACTTACAAAGGTGTTCCGAATGTGAGGTATGGGACGGGGCTTCTCTTCTAAGTTGATTCCTCAAGCTCTAACAACTGCTGTGGCTCGGGCTTTCTCTTTGGCCTCTCGAACCTCTTTTTCTGTGGGCTTGTAACCTAACCTAAATCTGACATGCTGCCCACCTTTAGCCTTGACTGGCTCTCTCCTGCCTTGTAACCGAGGATCTAATTCCCTTCCTTTCTGATAACCCCACTTTTGAAGCATGGCCACAACCGCTACCATTCTGCCTTCAGTTTTTAGAGTGCTGCTTTCCGGGAGGTTTAGGACTACTGTTGATACCTCATATTTGAAACTATGGAGGTCCATATCTTCGGTCATGTGCAGTACATCCAACACCTTGGGGTTCTGAATGTTGTGGGTGGCTTTTTCTTTTTCATCATGCCCCTCACCTATGATGGTAATGACCTTCTGCCCCAACACGAACTTAAGCTTCTGATGCAATGTGGACGGTATTACCCCTACTTCATGCAGCCAAGGACGCCCTAACAACAAATTGAAGGAGGACTTAATGTCTATTACTTAGAATGGTATGGAAAAGGTCATTGGCCCAATTACTAGCTCAAGATCAACTTTCTCAATTATTTCCCTTTGTGTATTGTCAAACTCTCTAGCGCTGGTTTTTGTCGGCCTCAACATACAAGGGTCCACACCTATTTTGGTGGCAATTCTCAAAGGGTACACATTTAGAGCGGACCCATTATCAATCAATACCAGTGGAATAATCATGTTTCCGACCTTTACAGTGATGTTGAGGGATTTAGAATGATTATTTCCCTCTTCTGGTAAATCCGAATATGAAAAAGAGATGGCATTGGGAGCCATCACCTATCCAGTTATCTGCCCAACCTCATCTGGGCTTACTTGGAGTGAGACGTGTGCATTTTTTAACGCCCCCATTAAAGTTTGGAAATGGAGTTGGAACGTCATTAACAGATCCCAAACCATGATATGGGCCGGCATCCTCCTGAGCTGGGTCTCGAGTATGTGCTCTCGGCTCATCTTTTCAAACGGGTTTATTGTTGTAGCATCTTTCTTCCCCTCTGGTTGGGCTGGGGTTGGTGCTGATGCGTCTGACTGCTTGGAGATCTTCCTTGACCTGGTGACAAAATCAATTGCCCCTTCCCTGCTGCTGTCGGCATTGATGTTTGTTTATTCATAGCTGAGCGGGACCTGATGAGGATTGTAAGTCGGTCCCGAGATCTGGAATGGGGAAGAGGTGGGTACTGGGGGCATTGGTGCTAAGGGATTGGAATGGGTGGGTATTACGTGGTTAACTTATGGAAGGGTGGAGAAGGTGGGCCAAATGGGATTGGCAAGGACCGTGGCTGACTGAATTGAGGGTGATGTGATGGGGGTGGGCCATTGATAACTGATGGGCGTCGGAGGTGGATGGGGGACATAATTAGCCATGGGGTAATTGGTGGAAGATGCCGCGTATGGTTGGTAGGAGTTAATTTGGACATAGTTAACGGGAGCTGACGCTAGGAAGTATACCCTAAGATCTAAGGGTTCTATTTGTGGAGTGGGGTTAGGGAAGTGATCTGCCAGATTTAGAGGTTCAATCACCCTAATAGTCCTATCTTCCCAGTCTCTCCGTGATGGTGCCACAAAATTCTCCCGGCTGCAAATGTAATCTGCCGGGTCAAACTCTAACTCTTCGTCATCCTCTTCTATCATGCTGATAATGGGTCTTGGACCAGCTCCTCCGGGAAGTGCTGGGTTACTTGGGGAAGTGATACTTGGTGTATGTGGCATGCTGGGTTACTTGGGGAAGTGTCGGAGGGATAATTTTACCGGCCTCTATCAAATCCTGTATTGCGTGCTTCAATGGGAAGCAACGATCATTAGGGTAACCCGACCCCTGGTGAAAGTTACAATGGGTGTTGGGGTCATAGTTACTTGGAATGGGATTTGGGGGAGGTCGTGGTTGGAGTGCTGTGACTAATCCCTTTTCTATTAATAAGGGCAAGAAAACATTCAGTGATTGCCCCAAAGGTGTAAAAACTCGGTCAAAGTGGGCCTTTCTCTGCTTTGGGTTCATCTGTGCCCCTTGCCCATTCCTGGTTCTCTATATCGGCTAGCTTCTGGCTGGAGCTAGCTGTGTGGATTTAAATTGAAATGATACTATACTGGTGTTGGGCCTGGTATTTGTGACGTTCTGCACATCCGTCCCTGCTCTTCTATCATTTCTCTGCTCTGAGAATCTCCTGACCGAGCCGGCCCAACCGAATACATTCTTGCTCAAACGCCTTTCTCTGATTGCATCCTTACAATGATTGACATTCTTTACCAAAACAGTGAAGCTGGATTACTGCTGGTAGACCAGGAAGTCTGAGATAACTGGCAAGGTATTTTTCGAAATCATCTCTATCTGCTCATCGCTGGGTATTCTATTTCTTACCTGAGCCGCCAGTGCTCTCCAATGTCCGAGGTAGTCGTTGAAGGTCTCATTAGGGTTCTGTTTTAATCGGGCCAAATCTGACTTACGAGGCTCAATGTTTATGTTGTAGACATACTATTCTTAGAATAAATGCATAAGATCTTTCCAAGTTTTTATCATGGATGGTTCCAGAGACGTGAACCACCTCAAGGCCAGGTCCGTCAAACTTTTCTGAAATTCTTTTATAAGTGGCCGCTCGTCCCCCTATATTGGCACATGTCCCCATAGTATGACTTGAGGTGTGCGACAGGGTTGCCCGTGTCGTTATATTTATCAAAGACTGGCATTTTGAGTTTTGGGGGCAAGGGGACTTCTACAAATAAACACAAATATGAGAAGTCCGTGGCGTGGATTTTGGCCCCATCCATCTTCAAAGTTATTTCTGTATTTTGTCCAATTGTTCTTTCAATTGCTCAGACTCTTTAGACAGTGGGGCTATTTTTTCAACGGTCGGCCTTGATTCACTGTGTTATCAGGGGGTTGGTGATTATGAGTGGGGGACTGATGATGGCAAATGTCCCGACATAAACCCCACTATTCCTAATCTCATCTTCCTCATATTGTGAGTTTGTATATGGTACAGTGAGGGTGAGATTTTCTTATTGGTGCTGGCTGGGCCGGATAGGTGCCAGGTGGGACCTTTGGAGGGGAAAACTTTGTGGAGTGATAGGATGAGTGGAATTTGGATTTTGGGTGAAGCCCTGATGGGGCCATTGTGTTTGAGGGAATGCTTGGAGATAGCCTTGAGGTGTATGAGGATGGGGGAATTGGTGAAGGGTATGTGCCGGGTTGCTACTTGGGGTGGGGTGTGAGGTTTGTGTGTGAGGGAGATATTGAGGGAATTGTGGAGGGTATGGGTATGTGGACCCAAGATTTGGGTCTTGTTGGGCTTGGGTATTGGGTGAGGAATTTGGAGGGGTTTGGACCATAAGGCCTTGGGAAATTTGGCCCATTGGGCTTTGTTGGCTTTGGGATATTGGGCCCTAGTAGGTCTGGCCAGTTGGGCCTTGATGGGTGGGTCTGGTCGTTGGGCCTTGATGGGTCTGGCCCATTGGGCCTTGAAGGGTGCGGGTGATGGGGGTTGGGCCATCGGGCTTTGGTGGGTGTGGATAATGGAGGTTTGGGCCATTGGGCCTTGGTGGGTTCGAGGTAATGAAACATGGAGGCTTGGGAATGTGGATGATGGGTTGGAAGACGTGCGGTGAGAATGAGAGGGGATATTTTGGGAGGCTTTTCAACTAGTATAAGCCTAGACCATTTCATCCATCATAGCCATTGGAGAGGGATTGGACGGAGATGGTTCATTTGAGGGTATTTGGGGTGTGGATGATGTAGATGTGTGAAAAAAGTTGGGCATGACCCTGGTAAAATTGGGAATGACCTGGGTAAATGAGGGGATATGGGGTGGATCGAAAAAACTGGGTGTGGCTTGGGTAAATGTGGGTGGATCGAATACGTGTTGGGAGGATGAAAGATGGGGTATATTGGTAAAGGTGGGAAGTTGGGATGGGTTTTGAATGGATGTGGACGGAAAGTGTGATTGATTTGGCACGGACATGGGGGTGGGCATGGGCATGGTTTGGAAAAATGATGAGGGGTGGGGTGTTGGATTTTGGGTGTTTTGAGAGGTAGTGGATGGGAAGATGGGTGCGCTGAAGGGGCTGGTGACGGTAAATGGAGATTGGGTGAGGGGGATGGATGTGAACATTTCTTTCGTATGGGAATGAGTTGAAGAATGTGGCGGGGATGAGTCAGGATTGGCATATGCCGGATCCACTACCCACGACATGGCTTGGCAGCAGGTTGGGTACGGATGCCTTGGATGGGGCCCGAAGTTTTCTCCTTCTTCCCCTACGGGAGGACGGAGGATAAAGCGATGCTGTTGTGCCGACACCACAATTTTTTGAAATTTCTATTTATATGTATTTTTTTTGAAAGAATTTTTGTGAGTGGATTTTATTATGAAGGATTCCGAGGCCTTTGATCTATTGAAGGCACGTGAATCAACGTAAACAACCCGATCTCCGGGAGTGAGTCAATAAGAGGTTGCCCTCTTTTGATCGGCAGAGGCGTATTGGGTGTTGGATAATGCAAGACCTAATTAGAGGTGCTAAACCACTAAGCGGGGAGCTTGGGGATGTGAAAAAGGCCTCCGATTCGGGCTGCACTGCTCAGTTGAGGTCAACCAGTACTTGGCATGAGTATTACATGCGCCAGACCAACTTTGGTCTAATTTATGGTTGGCGCATGTATTAGTTGCGCCAAGCAAATTTGGAGAAAAAATGCTTGGTGCGTCTATTAGTTGCCCCAGGCACTGCAGTGGGGTCAAACAGTTTTGACAACAGACTAGCAAGCTTGAGATTGGTTCTTTTTTCTTAGTTTTTTTGGAAGCGATGCTTCCAGGGACAAGGTTAGTTGTAACGGGTCTCTCCTCATCGAACTTAAGGGATACAAGGCTGATTCGGGGCTACTAATGCTCTCTCCAAGGGTTTTAAGCTTTGTAACAGGATAGGTTCCCCCCCGATATACCTCCAGCGCAAGCACCTTCTTAGATACTAGGTGGGGTAGTACTTTTCAGGATCATCACCACTAGGAGCTGTCGCCGTACTAAGAACCGGGTATTTGTCTCTTTGCCTAAGAATTCCCAACCCTTGAAAATCTACCCCCGTAAAAATTCAGTTAAGTCTCCTTCTTGGTTCAATTTTAATTTCAAATTTTAAGGGTGCTTTCTTAAAGTTCAAAAATGGGTGGTGATGGTCCCGTCCCGCCTCTACGGGCCGGTGTCCACTAGTAGAATATGATTGCGATAAAATTAAAAGCTCAAGTAAGCCCACCAAACGGCTCAGGAGTATAAAAGTGCAAGTAGGCTCGCCAATCGGCTAAGGCATATAAATGACGAAAAAATAAAAGAAATGTAAGGACAATGCGCAAGTAGTCCCGCCGATCGGCTAAGGTACGTAAATGACAGAAAAGCAGGGGTAAGAAAATTGACTGAATCGTAGGGGTGAGCGAAAAATAAGCAAATGTTAGTAAAAATAAAGAAAAAGAAGGCAAGTTTTAAGGAGAAGCTCTACTAGGTACTCCCCAGTAGAGTCGCCATCTGTGCAACCGTGAGATTTTTGAAGATCCTGTCGCGACGATGCGCACCCTCTAAAAGATATAGAGTCACCACCCGGAGCTTTCGGTGTCCCGGGAAACTTAAATAAATTTTATAAGCACCGAAACGCTAAAAATGTGACTCTGATTCACCGGTCTACGCCAAAGGCTCTTGGGTAGGGGCTTCGGTTATCGATCGGGAAGGTGTTATGCACCCGATCAATCGGCTCTAAAATAGTTTCTACTTATGGCCAAAGATAAAATAAAAATAAAAATAGCACTTTCTCTTGCTCGAAGGCACTATGATCATATTCGTGTCCCTCCATTCCTACCGAGATTTCGGCGACGTAATGACACAAATTCAAGGATAGAGCAAAAGCTAAGAAGGTAGAGGAATAGAGGGGAGAGCCGGAGCTCTCGGGCCCTTGTAGCACCACTGTCCGTGTAGGTGCACCTTGGTGAGCTTCCGATGGCTCAGATGGTTGAATGAAGGGTTCTAACTTTAAGGCTTAGTAGCTAAGGGGCAGAAGAAGAGGGCTAGGGGATAGTGTTCTCCTAAACTCAAGGATTTTTTAAGAAGGATTGGGTTTTAAGTTGGTTTAGAGTTCTGAAATTTGTATGAGCAATGGGGCACCAAAGGGAGAAAGGTTTCTTT
Organism: Chloranthus sessilifolius; assembly: GCA_021018995.1. Lineage (NCBI taxonomy): Eukaryota > Viridiplantae > Streptophyta > Magnoliopsida > Chloranthales > Chloranthaceae > Chloranthus > Chloranthus sessilifolius. Next base: position 48,141,256 of record CM037584.1, on the reverse strand, counting down.
TTTAATCTTTTCTCTCTTAGGAATTTTTTTCAATCCATTTGCAAGGGGGGGGGGGGGGGGGTACCTCTCTATTTATAGGAAAAGAGAGGGTTAGGGGGTGCTTAGAGGCTAATTACGGTTAGCAATTAGGTAATCCTAGCATTTAAGGTTTCCTAGGGTTTCAACGGCTTAGAAAAGTGGGCAATGATCATCAATGGTAGATGATAGGGTGAGGTTTTAAATGACTAATGGGTTGCAAATAGGGTAAGCATGGGTGCAACAGTCCTAATGAAACTCTTCATACACTTTGAGATGGTCAACAAGTCAAATTCCAAAAGTGAAATTCGAGTAAAAAATTTACAGTTACTGTAGCTAAGCCTGGTGCATGTATTAGATGCGCCAGGCAAAAATACAGTTCCTGGAAGTTCAAAGCCCGCGGGGGGACCCACTTGTGCTTGGCGAAACTAATACATGCGCCAGGCCATTTCTGGGGAGAAATGGCTTGGCGCAAGTATTACGTGCGCCAAGTACACATAGTTTCTCGCGAAGCTCTCGCGTGGTTCAGTGCAGGCCTCGCGAGGTTCCAATGTTACCCATTTTGTGCCCAAACTTTGAACCACCGTAACTTTTGATGCGTAACTCAGATCGAGGTGACTCTTGGCTTGTTGGAAATCTAGAAACCTCTATTTTGCAATGGTACATGATTTGATCTTAGTGGAGGTCCTTGCCAGCCTTGGTACTCCTCTCTCTAGCCATTACCCGAAAGGGTTAACTATGGGCTTAGAGGAGTTTCTAAAGGTTGGGATTGGTTTCTAAAGGTTCGGGGAATGTTTTAAAAGTTCCAGAGTGATTCCTAAGGGTTCGGATAATGTTATCAGAAGGTCGGAGGCGCGCCTCTCTCGAAGTCTGTCTCGATCGGGCCTTGGACAGAATTTGGGTGTCTATAATTTCATATAGAAGAGATGAAAGAAAAATAAAAGTTTATGAATAAAAAAACTTCAAGAAAATATGATAGAGAAACATTGTCAAGACGATGACCGGCTTGAATGCACGGAGCCGATCATGTCTCTTATACAAAGAAGAAAAAACAAGAAGATAAATGAGAGAAGAAGATAGAAAGATAGAATCGACAAATTTCAATTACATTGTTTACTGTCAGCTATTACAATTGGTTTAGATTACTATAATTGGTTGAGATAACTGATGTGCGGTAGTTATAAATAAGGTACACTCTAATAAGAATAGTTGTGTTAGAGAGAAGGAAGAGTCCGAAGGTTCGGAAGATAGAAAACCGAGGGACCCCTCATCATTTGGTCTCATATTTTGATAGAATTTAATTTGATAGAAAATGCGAAGATAGTTTCCACCTATGTCATCCTAAAAACGAGAATCTCGATAATTTATTTGCTGCATATAAGTTTTCCCTTATTTTTCCTTATTTCCCTTAAAACCAAACATGCCTTAGAGTATTCGCAACATACACTACAAAAAATAAGACTATTAGTGGCAGTTTTTTTTAATAAAAAAATGCCGCTATTAGTCCTGTCGCTATAAAAAACTGCCGCTATGATTTTTGTAACGGCAATTTTTTGTAGCGACAGGACTAATAGCGACAGTTTTTTATTACAAAAAACTGCTGCTAATAGTCTTATATTTTGTAGTGATAGGTATGCTCACGTTGAACTCATGTGACACTTTTTGATATGTGGTTTAATAAATTGTATGGATAAATTTAAAATAAAAAATTATAATTAAATATTAAAATTGAAAGTTAAATTTTGACTGTTATTTGGAGTCTAAACTTTAAGTCGAACAACCCCGCATGTTATTTCTTGTTAGGCTTGCTCTTTCACTTAAGCTCCAATGATTAAAAAAGGCTCAATGATAGCAATAGGCTTGGGTAGTCTGCCACTCCTTCTTTGGTCTACTTTTATCGAAATTCTTCTGGTTCAATGCCCAGCCTTATAATGCCATGTATGATTTGAAGGTTATGATGTAAAGATCGATCGAGTAAAATATTGGCATAAAATAATGGTTTGAAGGTTATGATCTGAAGATTTATCGAGTCAAAGATTGGCATAAAATAATGGTTGATTGGATTAAATCAGATGATAGAAATCATGTTTGGTCCTAATCTTTGGCATAAAAAAATTTTAAATTATGGTCTTCAAATTGGATGGCTTACATGGTGTTAAAATGTGAGACAAGTCTAAAAATACCAACTCTTTATTTTAATAGTTTGTAAGAATAGGGTTTTGAATTGCAATTAGGGAGCCATTATTTGCACACAAGAAGTTGGCCCTTCAACATAGTTTAAAAGGATGACTTAGCATGTTGGGAACTTGTGCCATGTGAAAACATCATCTGAGATGTCTGATTTGAAGGCTGTCATTTAAAGATCGGTGGTGCAAAAGGTTGGAACAAAACAAGATCTCTATCATATGAATTAATGAAGTCGAATGTCTAATCACATAATGGCCTTTGACTGCATTGAGTGATATGATAAAATTCGTGTTTCATGCTAATCATATGCATCTAAAATCTTTAGATCAGGACTCTCAAATCATATGGCCTAGATAGTGTTTTCACATGGCACATGTCTCAAATCATATGGCCTAGATAGTCTTTCAAGTTATGTGCAAGGGCTAACTTCTCGTCTGAAGTAATGGCTCCCTTGCAATCATAATCACCAAATTCTTCGAATTTCAAAATTTGTGAATAGTTCAAGAATATGAGGTCCTACGAATTAATCACAAATTATTCATGAATTTTGAAAAATTGGTATGAGATTTGTGATTAATTCTCGGCTTGGTGACTATAATTGCAACTAATTGCTCCCAAAATTAAAATCTGTGATTTTTGTAGAAAATATGACAATCAAAATAACGCAAAAACAAGTAATCACAAACACAAGATTTATGTGGTTCGATAATTTGCCTAGGTCCGTAGGTGATGCTGAGTTCTTTTTACTAATCTGTGAAAATTAGGGTTACAAATTTCTCTCATCTCACATCGCTCAATACAAAATATATCTATAAGGCTGAGGGGAGAATGCACCAAGGCGTAGAGATATCTTTGCGCCTATTGATATGAGGATACATAGCACATTTTTGTTAAGTGACGGGTGGCATGGGGCCTACTTTACTAACTTGGGTTAGAACTTTTAAAATATTTTAAAAGTTAGATTGCCTTTTCATCCGTCATACTTGGCTTTTTTAACAGTTTCTTTCTTTTCTTTCATCTCTCCATTTTTTCAAGGAAGTGTTGATGAGTAGTGAAATATGATGATATTTCACCCCTAAATACCTATATTTAGCCGTCCGATGAAGGCTATCTGATGAGATTTGCTAGATTTGAAGTGTTTCAGGTAAATACAGTCCAAGTTTCTAAAACAGCCCAAGAATCCCGAAAATAATGTCAAAACACTGCTATTTTGGGTCATTGAGAACTTAGTGCGACTTGCAGCTCAATTTGGACCTTCAAGACGTCAGATTCAGGAAATTGCTAAAACATAAAAGTTGTAGAGCTCGTCGTCAGCTTTCCAACGCTTCAAGAATCACCTCAATCCGAGTTCGGTACAGAAAATTATGAGCAAAATACCGAGGCAGTATCTGATGCAAAGCTAGGCGGGAATTCACGAAAATTACTCTTAGATGTCAATCGAGAGAGGTATTAGGGTTAGGCTATTATAAAAAGGGAAGCCACGAGTTTCTTGGGGGGATTATTATTTTTTGCAATTAGAATATTATTCATTCTTTCTTTTTAGTTTTTAGGGCTCTTCACTTTGGGGGAATATTTTCTTCATCTTTTCAAGTCTTCTTCTCCTTCTTCAGGTTTTATTCGTGGTAGATTGTACCTAGGATTTGCATTATTTTTCTCTCGAGAAATTCATAGATTGTATTTAGGAAAACAATTGCAAATATCTTTTAAGAAATAAAAGAGGAATGACTTTGAAAGAAAAGGAGATCAAACACCAAAGATGAGCTAAAATCAAGAGATCGGGGAAGATGCGATCCCCAGATAAGTACCCATGTTTATGATTAATACCGCACCTATTATTGTTATCATGGAATCGCTTTGCTCAAAGTTTGTGTGATTGAAAATATTTTAAATGCTTTGTTATGACCGCTGATTGCGCTGTAGATCAACGGTCCGTAATCGCTAGATCCGGACCTCGCAGTCGATCTAGGTCAGTCAGAGCGATTATGTGTCCGATTGTCGGATCTAAATATCATGAGATACGCTTATGCTTTTTACATGACTCATACCGCAATGTTAGTCGAGTCATTGTTTTTAGATAGGGTATGCTTGGATTGACGATCATATTTTATTTCAAGTCATTTTCTGTATTTAATGACGTAAGTGTGAATGATGATTTAATGAAACTGTGGGTTTTAATGATAGAAAAGGGGTACGAATCTGGGGTAGCATATTCCTTGATCTCATTTTAATATTGTTCGTAGATTTATCAGTAATTAATTGTTTAGATTAATTTATTTTTCTGCATTTAGGAAAAGTGCGTTAAGTTTTTCGTAAAATTGACTCATCGCTTCTTTGGTACTTCCTTAGGGATGTTTTAAAATTCTAAAAGAATTAATTAAAATTCACGCTTCCCCGTGGGTTCGACACTCGTTTCTTGCCATACCGCAATGATAGATCTTGTGCACTTGCAAGGGTTACATTCTAAATCGATCAAGTTTTGTATTTACCGGAAATCTGAAATTTTGATTAATCGGATAGGATTTTTTCTGTTTTGAGTGTTTAAAAAAATAAAAATAAATAAATAAATAATAATTATTATTATTATTATTATTTCCTTTATTTTTCTCTCTTTGATAAGATTTTGTGGAGTCTTTTTAGGAAGTTTAGATTTTTAGGATACCTTCCTTAGGAAATTTAGGAAGTAGAGATTTTTAGGACTTCTTATTTTAGATTTGGTAGGACTCTTTTTCCTTATTTTCCTCTTTTAGATATTTTTAGGATTTTCTAAATTTAGTCATTAACTTTTGTGGGACTTTTGTTTTAGGATTTTAGGAATCTTTCATTCTTTCTCCTTATTTTTCTCTTTAGGAAAGATTTTATAGATTTTCAATTTTAATTTTTAATTTTCGAAAAAAAAAAAATTAAAATTAAAATTAAATTTTAATTCGAATTTAAAAAAAAAAAAAAAAAAAAAATTTAATTAATTTAAATTCAATTTTAATTTTAATTTGAATTTAAAAAAAAAAAATTTAATTAATTAATTAATTAATTTAAATTTGAATTTTAATTTTAATTTGAATATAAAAATAAAAAAATAAAAAATTAATTTAAATTCAATTTTAATTAAAAAAAAAAAAAAAAAAAAGAAGAAATCTTTCCTGATATTGGCTCTTTATTTATCATCTTTATTTAAATCGTTTGAGCAATTTTGTGGGTTTGTTGTGGATTCTTCAACCCTGTTTGTGAGTGTTGGTGTATGAGCTTTACTCGTTCTCATCACCCACATCTGCTACCGTTTAATCTTGAAATCGAAAGAGCTTGTAGAGAGGATCGAAGAGTCCGGAGAATCAATATCAACAAACCGAGACCATGGCGGACCAAAGGCAAGAGAGAGATGAGAATAACAACAATGGGAATGTCAATAATGGAAATAATAGGAACAATAATTTTGATGAGGGCCTAGAACACTGGAGTATTATAACGATCCCGGTTTTACGAGGATCGAGAATGTATTATGCATGCTCCCATTCCAGGAACCACTATGAATTCAAATCGAATGATTCAAATGCTACCAATTTTCCATGGGTTAGCAAATGAAAATCCGCATCGCTCACTTAAATGAATTCACCTGTATGCAAAATGTTCGAGTCCACAATGTCACTGATGAGGTAGCGAAGCTCCGACTCTTTCCGTTCTCTTTAAGAGATAAGGCAAAAACATGGTTCTATTCCTTAGAACCACAATCTATTCAGAGTTGGGCAGAGCTGCATCGTCAGTTCCTTAAAAAATATTTTCCCATGACTAAGGCCATTGAATTGCGTCAGAAGATCCAGTTCTTTTCCCAACAACCTACAGAAACATTCCATGAATGTTGGGAACTTTTAAGGAATTGATCAGAAGTTGCCCAAATCATCAAGTTCCAAGGTGGCAACAAGTCCAAAGTTTTTACAATGGACTGATTCCTGAAGAGACGCATGGTTGATGCATCTTGTGGTGGATCTTGTGCCACGAAAGAAGGCGGCATTGTTTGAAAAGTTATATCAAACTTGATACAAAGTGAGACATGGGGCTTAACCAACTTGAACTGGCACCTAAATCTCATGTGTTGACAAAAGTCGGATTGTACGATGTCAACAATAATGCCTCAGATCTCTCAACAAAGGTTGACATGCTGTCCAAACAGATGAACATGTTGTTAGCTGCTACCAAGCAAGCTAAAGCTCCTGTCACCCCCACAGTGTGTTCAATTTGTGACCACCCAGGTCATATGGCTAATGAGTGCCCTACTACCTTGTCATTCTTCCCTGATGAACCTAATCCTCAAGAGCAGGTAAATGTGACTCAATCTTATCAGCGGCAGGGTAGAAACATGTACTCCAATACCTACAATCCGGAATGGAAAAATCACCCCAACTTAGGATGGGGTGGATCGAATAAATTGGCCGTAAACCAAAGAACATAGAGCCAACACAATGGGTGGACAACAACCTTTTCAACCAAATTTTCAACAAAATTTTTGTCCGCAACAGAATTTCCAGCAGAATTCTAATTTCCAACAGCATTCCAATTTCCAACAGAATGCTCCGTATTATCATCCAAATTCTGACTACCGAAAAAATCAGAATTTCAATCAGAATCTTAATCAATCTCATGCCGATTTGAAAGATTACGATCCGGAAGAAAAGCTTATGCGCATGCAATCTTTTCAACAGATGATAATGGACCAAGTCACCAATTGGCCAATCAACTGAGTCAATGAGAGGAAGGTAGGCTCCCAACCCATCAATAATCCTCGAGGCCAAGCACCATCTCAAGCAGACCATCGAATAGTCAACAGCTGAAAGTCATTACGGTCGAGAAGTGGGACGAGAGGTTGATAATCAAGTGGAAATGCCTAGAAGATGAAGAAAGAGAAGCGATGAGAGGAAAAGAATCAGAGAAAAGAAAGGAGAAAGGAAAAGGAAAAGACAAAGGAAAAGGAAAAGAGAAAGAAAGAGACAAAGAGCCGTAGATAAGAAAAGTGCAAGAGCAGAGAAAGGAAAAGAAAAGTATTAGAGGAAGAGTTTCCTTCAACCGTCCAACAAGGACGTGAAAAAGAATCGGAAATGGAATCTGCACCTTATGTCCCAAAGGCACCATTCCCTCAATGCCTAACTCCTCCATCTAGAATGGGAAAGGGACCGACAAAAATTGAAGAAATTTTTGAAACATTCAAGCAAGTAAAGATAAATCTTCCATTACTTGAAACAATCAAACAAGTTCCTGAGTACGCCAAGTTTTTCAAAGATTTGTGCACTCGGAAGAGAAAGGCACGTACTCACGTTTCAAAGAAAGTGTTCCTAACAAATCAAGTCAGTTCGATATTGCGATTGGAAACCCCACAGAACCGAAGACCACGAGTCCCAACTGTTCCATGTGTCATTGGTGGGCAACCAATTGGAAAGGCGTTATTGGATTTGGGAGCAAGTGTTAATCTGATCCCATACTCAATGTACAAGAAACTCGGATTGGGTGAATTGAAACCCACGACGGTCACACTCCAACTGGCAGATAGATCAGAAAGAAGACCGAGGGGTGTTATCGAGGATGTTTTGGTTGGAATAGACAAGTTTGTCTTTCCAAAGGACTTCGTTGTCTTAGACATGGAACCACCAAATCAATCAATCAAGTCCCAATTATTCTTGGACGTGCTTTCGCCAACGCTAACGCGCATTAATTGTCGACAGAGTCATGGACGCGTTTCTTTTGGAAACATGAAAGTCGCTTAACATATTCCATGCGATGAACCATTTCCCTAATGAGGATGAGGTCGAATGTTTTACATCGATCGATGGGCGAAGTGGTGGATGAAGCATTACCATCAATGCTCACCAAGAGGAATTTGAAACCGCTTTGTTAGCCATCTATGAGGACAAAGGGCTTGAAAGGAAGCGGTAAGAGAAAAGTCAAATTCATCATGTCAAGATGATAACTTATGTGAAGTTGTGACTAAGGTAGAACCACTACTCGAGGTAAAGGATGTCGACTCCATCAATTGAGCAACCACCAATCTGGAATTGAAACAATTGCCTAAGTCCCTGTAAAATGCATATCAGGTACCTCGAGAAACAGTTCCAGTGATAAATACATCCACATTATCGGAAGAACAAGAGAATGATTTGTTGAAGGTCTTTGAAGAGCACAAGGAGGCCATCGGATGGACCTTAGCTGATCTCAAGGATTGACCCATCAAGATGTATGCATAAAATACATCGGAGGATGAGAGTAAACCATCGAGGGAACCACAGACTTAATCCGAACATGCAAGAAGTCGTTTTAAAGGAAATCATTAAACTCCTCGATCTTTGGAATCATCTATCCGATCTCCGATAGTGAATGGGTTAGTCCAAGACAAATCGTTAGAAAAATGCGGAATTACGTGAAAGAAACTACGGAGGAGAATTGGTGCCCACTGTGAAACTCGGATGGCGTGTGTGCATTGATTATCGAAAATTGAACACGACCATAAAAGATCATTTTCCCCTTCCGTTCGTTGATCAAATTCTTGAGAAGTTAGATGGGCAAGAGTTTTATTGCTTTCTTGATGCTTATTCGGCATACAATCAAGTGCCCGTTTTGCCAGCTGATCAAGAGAAGACAACATTCACGTGTCCATATGGTACGCGTTTGCATATCGAAGGATGCCATTCGCTTATGTAATGCTCCCGTTTCGATGTATGTTGGCCATATTCTGACATGATCGACAAATTCATCAAGTCTTCATGGACGACTTCTCGGTTTTGAAAAACATTTAATTCTTGTTTGAATCATCTTTCAGTGTTGCAACGTTGTGTAGATTCCAAACTTGTTCTCACCGAAAAGAGCCATTTTATGGTTCAACAAGGAATTGTGTTGGGGCATATTGTTTCAACGAAAGGAATTGAAGTTGATAAGGCGAAGGTCGACTTAATTGCAAATTTACCACCTCCTAAAAGTGTTCGACAAATTCGATCATTTTTGGGGCATGCTGGATTTTATAGAAGATTCATTAAGGATTTTAGCAAGGTGGCTAAACCATTGTGCACTTTGCTTGGCAAAGATGTTCCTTTTGATTTTGATGAGGATTGCATAAAGGCATTCCTAAAATTGCGTGAACTCTTATCAAATGCACCAATAATCCAACCGGATTATTCTTTACCATTCGAACTCATGTGTGATGCATCGATTATGCGATCGGAGTGTCTTAGGGCAGGCGGTGAATAAATTACCTCACGTAATTTATTATGCTAGCAAGACATTAATTGATGCCCAACTGAATTACACCACCACCGAGAAGGAATTATTAGCTGTGGTGTATGCTCTGGACAAATTCCGTTCCTATTTGCTTGGATCGAAAATAGTGGTCTTTTCAGACCACTCTGCTTTGAAATATCTTTTAGCAAAGAAGGATGCGAAACCAAGGCTGATCCGTTGGATCCTGCTTCTCCAGGAATTCAACTTTGAGATTAAAGATAAAAAGGGGGTTGAGAACGTTGTGGCTGATCATCTGTCTAGAATTCTGCCTGAAGAATCATCTATACCTGAGACCATCCGTGACACATTTCCGGATGAACATTTGATGGCAATTGATGTAGCTGGTGCAAAAGTTCCGTGGTTTGCTAACATCGTGAATTATCCGTCATCGCGTAATTCCGAGTGGGGTAAGAATGATAAGAATCTCTTTTCTCCCAAATAAAATACTATTTACGGGATGAACCATATTTGTTTAAATTTCGCCGGATCGGATCATTAGAGATGCGTGCGGAAGGACGAGCAACTAAGCGTCCTAAATTTTTGCCATCTTTGGGGCTGTGGAGGCCATTTGAGGACAGAAGACCGCAGAAAATCCTTCAAAGCGGATTCTACTGGCCCTCAATCTTTCGTGACGCTGCTCAATACTGCAAGGAATGCCAACGGTGTCAACAGCTTGGCAATATTTCACGACGAAATATGATGCCCCTTAATCCAATTCTGATTGTTGAAATTTTCGATGTTTGGGGGATTGACTTTATGGGTCCTTTTCCACCATCCTTTGGGTATTCATATATTCCGGTGGTCATGACTATGTCTCCAAATGGATTGAAGTCGGCAACCCGATCAAATGATCACAAGGTTGTGGTCAAATTTCGAGAGAACATGTGTTTAACCGATTCGGGATCCCAAGAGCAATCATCGTTGATGGCGGTTCATTTTTGCAATAGCCATTTTGCCACTTTAATGAAGAAATGCAGCGTCACTCACAAAGTCGCCACGCGTACCATCCACAGACTAGTGGTCGTGGAAGTGTCTAACCGGAAATCGCGAATTCTAGAAAAGACGGTAGAATGACCGGATAGAAGAGATTGGTCAAACCGCTATCGATGCTTTGTGGGCCTATCGTCTCGCATTCAAGACACCGATCGAATGTCTCCTTCGTAATTGTCTACGGAAGGCATGTCATCTTCCGCCGAATTGGAGCATAAGGCATTCGGCGATCAAACGATTTAATTTCGATATGCAAGCGGCAGGTCGAATCGAAGGTTACATTGAGTGAATTAGAAGAGTTACGCTACGATGCGTATGAAAATTCAAAGATGTACAAGGAAAGGTACAAAAGTTGCACGATCAATTAATTTCTCGGAAGGAGTTTCATGTTGGCCAAAAGTTTGGTTATTCAATTCCGACTTAAGCTTCATCCGGAAATTGAAATCTAGATGGAAGGCCCGTTTCGTGTTGTTTCCATTAGTGAGCACGCAATTGAATTGAAATTCAAAGCCTTCGGGACAATCGAGTTTTCAAAGTGAATGGGCAAAGACTCAAACCAATGTTTGAGCCGATGACCCGCTTTAAGATTGAGGCGATGCACCTTAGTGATCCGATTCTTGATCAATGAAGAGGTCGAAATGTCGACACTTAAACTCGGCTTCGGGAGGCAACCCAAAGGTGTTTTATTTAGGAGTTGGACAGTTTAGTTTAGGATTTAGGATTTATTTCTCTTTTCGTATGTTTAGTTCTAGAATATTAGTTTTAGTTTAGTTTAGGTTATTTTAATTTCCAAATTAGTGTAGCCACATTACCTTCAATCTATTTTGGTCATGTTCTAATTTGATGCCCATATTCTCTCTTTTGATCTTTGTGTTGAGGTACTTTTCAACAGTTTGGGGGTACCTACTTATTTCAAACAATGAGGACATTGTCATTTTAGGTTTGGGGTATGTATGATTATCTATCTTTCATCACTTATTTTGATTTTCTTTGAAAAAAAAAAAAAATTTTTGGAACCATCATACATGATTTACTTTGCAATAGTTTTCAAACTTTAGTTGATGATGCATGTGAATTTAGTTTTGAGAATATTGATGTCATATTTTGAATACTTGTATCTAGGATGATGAAGCTTAATGTGATAATTTGTGGATGACTCTGAAATTCATGCTTAGAATTTTTGCACTTATACCAAGCTAAGACTTAGAAATCGATGAACTATTTTGATCGTTGAATCTTAGGTTCTTAGTGGAGACTAAACCCAGTAAGCTTTAGAGCTAATTTCCCGTCATTGATGAGTGAATATATAAACTCGGAGTTTTCTTTGAATACGAATTATTTTGCATAATCTCATACATTTTATTTTGGCTTGTGACTTTGCATGATATCAAATTCATATTATTGTGTTAGAACGTCATCAGATATCTACTCAAGACAAATAGGCAAGGTTACCATCTTTTAAGGAAATGATTGAAGGCCATCTTTGGCTCGTTTGTGCTTAAAATGCCCCACCTCATATAAATTTATCCTTCTAGTACTTTGAGCCTATAGAAAAATTTACCCTTATACATTCTTTGATAAGCCACGTTAACTTTAACCCTTCACAATTTCAAAATTTAGCTTTACCCTTCTTATTTTCGAGAAATTAGGAACGAGGGATGAAAATGAGCGAAAAGAGAGTAAGTGGAGAGATAATGAGTTATGGTGTTTCTTGAGAGTGTATGGCAAATATAAAAAGAAAAAGGGAGAAAAAAAAAAAAAAAAAAGGAATGAAAATGAGGTGCTTCAAGAAAAGGAAATTCAAGAGAAGAAAGAATGAGAAAAGAAAAATATTGAAAAAAAAAAATGGTGAGAAATTAGAAAAGAAAAAAAAAGAAGAGAAATAAAAAAATAAAATAAAAAATCGGTTAGTTCCTTTTCCAATTTCTCGGAAATTTTGAATCACAATTCCTTTCTTTCTTACCCTTACCGAGCCCCATTACAACCCTACAAAAGACCTTCATGATCCGATCTTGCATTGGTAATCGCTGTCTTGTGGAGTCAATATATAATACTTATGACACTTGATATGACATGCTTAGGATATACAAGTATCTGTTCTTATGAGATTTATTTTTGTTCATTGATTGGCATCGTGTTTCATTTATCATGTGAGACCTTTTATTTGCTTTGTATTGATCTCTCACATGTAATGCGAAAACTTACCAATCATCGGAGTGATTTTATTTTGAGTATACCTAAAGTGAGGATTGAGTCAAGACAACGGATCCGATGATTTCCGTTTGGACTAGTTACGAGATGGATGAATCTTGGTTTTGGTATGCACACACTGCGTTTAAGCATGAATGGATGAGTTATCTAACGATTTGGAGCATTAGACTAATTTGAATGGATATTGGTATGATTAGTGTAACATTGTTATTTAAAATTGAGAATTTGCATGTTGAATTGATTATTGATTTTGAGCTTTGAAGTTAATATATGTTATAAAAATCAGATTTTGAAAACTCAATTTTACCGATGGTTTGAAATTTTGGAAGTTTGTGGGTAACTTCACGCAAACCCTCAGAGACACAACTCCTCCACTAGGGATCACCTAGGGGTTTAAAGGCTTATTGCACATGCTAAGTGCAATCGTGTTCCTACTGAAAGTGGCATTTAAATTTTAGGATGTTAGTTTGATTTGCTTTATATTTCTATCATTCTCTTTGCTCGAGGACTAGCAAAGTGTAGGTTTGGGTGTGATGAGTAGTGAAATATGATGATATTTCACCCTAAATACCTATATTTAGCCGTCCGATGAAGGCTATCGATGAGATTTGCTAGATTTGAAGTGTTTCAGTGTAATCTGGTCCAAGTTTCTAAAACAGCCCAAGAATCCGAAAATAATGTCAAAACACTGCTATTTTGGGTCATTGAGAACTTAGTGCGACTTGCAGCTCAATTTGGACCTTCAAGACGTCAGATTCAGGAAATTGCTAAAACATAAAAGTTGTAGAGCTCGTCGTCAGCTTTCCAACGCTTCAAGAATCACCTCAATCCGAGTTCGGTACAGAAAATTATAAGCAAAATACCGAGGCAGTATCTGATGCAAAGCTAGGCGAATTCACGAAAATTACTCTTAGATGTCAATCGAGAGGTATTAGGGTTAGGCTATTATAAAAAGGGAAGCCAGGGGGTTCTTAGGAGGATTATTATTTTTTGCACTTAGAATATTATTCATTCTTTCTTTTTAGTTTTAGGGCTCTTCACTTTGGGGAATATTTTCTTCATCTTTTCAAGTCTTCTTCTCCTTCTTCTTAGGGTTTATTCAGGTAGATTGTACCTAGGATTTGCATTATTTTTCTCGAGAAATTCATAGATTGTATTTAGGAAAAACAATTGCAAATATCTTTTGGAAGAAATAAAGAGGAATGACTTTGAAAGAAAAGGAGATCAAACACCAAAGATGAGCGCTAAATCGATAGATCGGGAAGATGCGATCCCCGATAAGTACCCATGTTTATGATTAATACCGATCTATTATTGTTATCATGGAATCGTTTTGCTCAAAGTTTGTGTGATTGAAAATATTTTAAATGCTTTGTTATGACCGTTGATTGCGCGTATCAACGGCCGTAATCGCTAGATCTGGACCTGCAGGCTGATCTAGGCTGAAGAGCGATTATGTCGATTGTCGGATCTAAATATCATGAGATACGCTATGCTTTTTACATGACTCATACCGCAATGTTAGTGAGTCATTGTTTTAGATAGGGTATCTTGGGATTGATGATCATATTTTATTTCAAGTCATTTTTCTAGATGAATGATGGTGTGAATGATGATTTAATGAAACTGTGGGTTTTAATGATAGAAAAGGGGTACGAATCTGGGGTAGCATATTCCTTGATCTCATTTTAATATTGTTCGTAGATTTATCAGTAATTAATTGTTTAGATTAATTTATTTTTCTGCATTTAGGAAAAGTGCGTTAAGTTTTTGGTAAAATTGAATCTGCCCTTTGGTACTTCAGTAGGGATGTTTTTAAAATCTCTAAAAGAATTAATTAAAAATTCACGTTTCCCTGTGGGTTCGACACCCCTGTTCTTGCCATACTGCAATAGATCTTGTGCACTTGCAAGGGTTACATTCTAAATCGATCAAGTGTCAGACTTACTTTTTCAGATATATTTTACTAAAAAATGTGGGCCCCCGGTAGCGAAGCACTAGCACCCCGAGAAATAAGCGATTCACCTCGATAACAAGGCGCTGGCACTCCAATTTTTTTTTTTTTGGCACCCGCACTTTAGCGGTTACCGCACTTCAATGGCGTAGGTGCCGACACCCGCTTTTTTTACACCTCGTAATGAGGCTACTGGAGCGGTTACCACCCGAGAGAAGCGACACCTCGATATCGAGGAGTTGACACCCCAGTAACGAAGTGTTGACACCCCGGTAGTGAAGCGCTGGACACCGATAGCGAGGCACTGACACCTTGTGAGAGAAGCGCTAACACCCCGATGGCGAGGCGTTGACATCCCGATAGTGAAATATTGGCACCTCGGAGAGAAGCACTGGCACCCTGATAGTGAAGCGCACCTCGGGAGAGAAGTGCTGACACTCCGGTAGCAAAGCACTGACACCCCGACAGTGAAGCGCTGACACCCCTTTAGTGGAAAAAAGATGAGTTGGTAGAGTTCTGACACCCACATTGCCAGACAAATGATATTTCAAAAATATTATCTACTTTTTTGAAAACAAAGGTAATCGTAGTTAAAACGTGATTAAATGATTATAAAGCAATACCCATCACTTCAAAAAAAGGGCTACGTGTCGCTCCCATCTCAATAGGCGTAGAGATATCCCTACTCTCTGTCGCATTCTCCTGGGCCTCAATCTATACTTAGATTATACATCTAATACTAAATATAACCACCTCATATAAAATATTACGAAAATACAGTTAGTAACTCTAGAAAAAATTGGGTCTGAAGCCCCGCCTCCTAATCCCCAAGCAGGGGGTATACTGCCCAAGGTATAAAAATCGGCCGATACCGATACATATTAAATTTTGACTGCCCAAAGTATAAAAAATCGGCCGATACCGATACATATTAATTTTTGGCCAAACTGATACGTATCGGTATCTCGTATCGATCTTACCGATACGTATCGGGTATTGGCCGATATGTCTATCGAAACCAAGATTTTAGTTTCTTTTTTTTTTTGTTTGTAAAATTATCCGATACGTATCGATGTTGGCCCCGAGCAAACCAATACCCGAAACCGATGCCGCTTTTAATACCTTGATACTGCCCCTATAACCCCCGAGCAAGCTCAACATAGAGCACGACCTGCACAATTATGACAGAAAAGATCCTCCAATTTCTATAGGATGACGCAGAGTCAAGTTCGTCCAATTTCACTTTCTATGGGTGCGCATCTAATTTCCAAGGGCGTCAAATGTGGTTCAACTGGAAATTCGGTTCAACCAGAATAGACCTGACCGTTGTTCTATTATTCTTTGGGATTAAGGGTTTTGGTCTAGTACAACCAGTTCAACCGTAAATGAGATTCAACCGATTCTAAATTCGTTGGATGCATGGCTATCTATTTACCAAAGCTAAAGTCAAGATTCTCATGCGTCAAGGGTTTTAAATTTAATTGAACCCTATTTAGGGTTCAAGTAGGTGGTCGTGACCAAAACCCACTGAACGGTTTTAAAGAGCCCTTTACCTAGCTGTTTTAAAGATTTCGTACCTCCATTATGATTAAATGGGGAGTGACCATGTTCAACTAGTTGAATCGGATTTTATGTTATTTTAGAACTAGAGGATATAAGAGAATATGTTATATATATATATATATTAGTTTAGTAATATATATTTATTATTTTAAAATTAAGTTTATAATTATCAATATATATTGATAATAATTTAATGGCAAACTTATAAAAATTATTTTCTCTCCCAAGAAATGCCTTTTTTAATTTTGATTAATTTTTTTACCGTTAGTTGAAAAGGCACAAGTCTCGCATCTCTTCATTGTCAATCTAAAATGACACAAGTGAATCGATCTTCTCTTTACCAATATTTGAAAAGATACAAGTTTGACATTTCTTCACCGTAAATCTGAAAAGACATGACTCTCTGGAAAGAGATAATAGTTCGTAATTTTCTCTATAAATAAAGATTAGATCCGAGTTAAAAAGATACAACAGAAACTATAATAACATCTATTTCTCTTCTTCTCTTACGTTTTTTTTTTTTTAAGAATCTTTTTTTGTATCAAGAAATCTATGTGGCATGTTCATTTTTTAGAAAGTGCAATCTAGAAAAGAACAAACGGTTCTTGACAAGATCGGACTCTGTTGTATCCTGAAGGTAGATTCGTTGGAAACCTTATTGCATCTTCATTTATCCGACGAATTTTTTAAGACAGCGTAGTGAACTACGTGCCTCAGAGCCATTATCAATACCATTTTTTCCAATAATTTAAAGACAATAGATCGTTCTAATGATTCAGAGCTTAAAGTTGATTATAAATCAAGATCTCATCAAACTTGATTGATTTAACGGGTCAAATTTTAAAAGATGATACCAAAAGGTATAATTTATCTTGCGACAATTCAAGATTGCTTACGTCCTCACTACATCATGTCCACCAATTTTTACAGCGAGAATAACGGAAAGTACGACTAGTGGAGGATCGAATGCTTGACTCAAATAGTTGATAGATGATCTAGATTGTCGGGACCACATCCTCAATGCAATGAGCGATAGATTGTTCCAGACATTCTGTAAGTGCATTACCTCCAAAGATTTATGAAATTTTTCAAAGAAGTACTTAATTGAAGATACCGGTACAAAGGTCTCTCTACAATTACAGTGTATCATCACTGAGATAAAAGTCTTATGTATTTAATGAAGTGTACTAAACCCAATATAACATTTATAATAGGGGTATTGAGAAAACTAGCATCCCAGGGTTGGAACATTAGGAAGTTACTCATGGGGCATTAAGATACTTGAATGGAACTATGTATTATAATTTACAATATAGTGACAAACCTGAACTCTTAAAGGAGTTTACTGATGCTACTTGAATTTTTGATTCCTCTGATTTAAAATTCACAAGCGGATGAATTTTTACGTTGGTAAAAGGAACAGTATCGTGGGGGGAGAAGCAAAAATGTCTTTCTGATTCAAGTATGAAATCAGAGTATATAGCATTGTTTGCGAAAGTAAAAGAGGCAGAGTGACTTCGAAGCTTACAAAAATACTACCCAGAGATACAATGTTAAAAACATAAAGGTGGATAGACCTAAGATTGATATTTTTAAAGGTACAGTAGTTGAACATTAACTTGGTAGAGTTGGAGATCCAAAATCCTAAGTTCAACGAAATAAAGAAACTACTCTGTGACCCTTGAAGTGTATAAAAGTGTGCTACTATTGGCCATCCTTAATGTGCTAAATTTCGTGCACATCTCGTATAGTGTGATAGAGAATGTGTTTAACTCTTAATGATTCTATAGGTATTTATTTGCTGGAGTGATCAAGTAGTTACAAGAGCACCCATTACAGATTTACGTATATGAGTATGGAAGTAAAGCCGCTTCAACAGAGATTCGGTCATCCACTACAAATAAAGCCATATACGCCGACGGCGTAGCCTATACCAGCCGTCGGCAAAACTAATCGCCGACGGCTGGAAACCATACACTGACGGCTAACAGCCGTCGGCAATACTTCAGTGGGCGTATACATACGCTGATGGTTTGGAGCCGTCGGTGTAATTCAAAACTCTACGCCGACGACTACAAATCCAGCCGTCGGCGTAGGCCCTTAATTAATTAATTTTTTTTTTCCCAATTGCCATACCTACCTAAAGTTCACAGGATCCTTCCCAGCCATCGGTTCAATGCAGGTAAGAGTAGATCCACTTATAATCATTTTTCTGATCTCTTTCTTCATGGCAGTAGGCTAACATCTGGTTTATGAAGGATCAATGCAGAAGTTTCGCTCCCTTTGACTTGTATTTGAGAGCTACAAACACAGGTCATGGGCCCAATTTTCTAACGGGACGAATTAAATCTGCTCCCTTTGTAAAAACGCAGGCATACAAAAATCTCCCTTAGTCGACTCAAATCAGCCATTTAATTTTCACAAATAGCAAAGATGAGACACAACAAAGAGCATAAATTTGATACATAATGGCATTGGAGACTAAAGGAATAAGGCATTAAGAAGTGCTTTAATCAAAATCATTCACATTATATATTAGAAGTTACGATGTGCTTAAGTAGTGTGCAATAACCTTTATGTAGGTGGATAACCATTCATGTTTTAAGCAGAATTGCCCATTCCAGGCATGTGAAAATTACTGCCAACACTTGTTAGTGCACAAGTGTGTCAAACATGTGCAAAATGAGCTTTTGGGAGAATTTTCTTCATGTGTAACTATTGCATATTCTCATCAAGAGACTACAGAGATAGAAAGAACTAAGGTGATGTGAAACACTGAGTGTTGAAAAAATGAATGAAAGCAAGTGCAAACTCTTACCATACTTCATTCTCACTTAAAAATCCGGAGAAAAAAACATTACATCAGAAAAAAGATAAGATGAGCAATACCAAATTATCAACTTCTCAAGCTCAAATGAGCCTAAAAGAAAGTAGCTAAATTGCAAAACCTATTATCCCATAACCGCACACCTGATATATATATGCACGCTTTTTAAGTGATAATAGCCAAATAGCCAATTAGCCACAATTGATGCTGCGTGTGAGGTTCCGAAAGCAGCAGCGGTAGCATAAATGAAATATTTCTGCCACTAGCTAAAGGCCATTTGCTCCTTACCCACCCCTCGCCTAGCCAAATGTGACACTGACGAAACCAATACAACTAGTGCAACAGCTAGTGCATGACTAATGCAATTTGGGCAACAGAAAGTTTTAAGGTTATTGGTGACTTCACCAGGTTACATACATTTTGCATCAGAAATCTAAGAAGCTTTATATCTATTGCTGGTCCTACACTGCAGAAGTTACCGTTGAGTAGGCAGTTTTAGAGGGTTGGATGCTGCAACTACGCATCTAGATTATAGTTCCTCATTGCATGTGGCTATCATAGAGCATCAGGTAGTCAAAAGAGAAAAGTAAGGGATGGGGCTAGCATCCTACAACTATTATGCCAGGTGTACCTATAAAATAGGTGGCATTCTCTGTGAACACAAGGAAAGAAACACTGCTGAGGAGATGAATGGGTGGTATTACCTCCATGCCTCACTTGCTATTTTGGAATTATTTTTGCAAGTCAAAAAAATACCTGCACTGGGATGGAGAATATAAATAGCTGCATAAAGGGCCATGTTACTTTGATTTCTCCAGAATTTAATTTCACGACTGAAATATAAAAGGGTACCTCTGTTCACGCCTATAGGATTATTGAAAGTGTCTACATCCGAAACCCTTGAAACCTATTGACTGCGTGGAATTAGACAATGGAAATTGTATTTCACTCCAATCTTCCATTCAATGGATATTGAGACCATAAGTGTACCATTAGACAGTCCATTTTTTATTCCACCTTCCACGGATTCCCAAAATGTGGCCCTAAAATCACAAGGCACACATTACGCCCAAATGTCATTTTAGGGCCATTGCTTTGGGATTTGGTCCAAAATGACCGGTTGATGGTACGACCATGGTCTCAAGATCCATTGTATAAAAGATTGAGATGAAAAAAAAAAATTTATTGTCTGATTCCAAGAAGTCAATTGGTTTCAAATGTAGGCAGTTTCAGTAAAGCTATAGGCGCGAACAGAGGCACCCGAAATAAAATTGTCTTGCTTTTAAATGTGTAGAAATCATTTAAAGGTTGGACAATTAGTGAAAGTTACCTTTCATAAATTCTTAGCAAATAAGTACTTATTCTAATCCGAAACCCCTATACACTCCTTGACTACTTGGAATCAGCCAATGAAAATCGTTTTCCACCTAATCCTCCACAAAATGGATTTTGAGTCCCTGATCTTACCATCAAACGGTAAATTTTTGATTCTACATGTCACAGGTGCCAACAAAATAGCCCTAAATATCACGTTTGAGCGTGATGTGTGCCATATGATTTTAGTAAACCTGTAGGTGTGAACAGAGGATCAAAATTTTTCTTGAAAATTTCTGGTGGGTGAGGAGCAGAGAAGGATGGAGATCAGCAAGCTCCAAGAAATACCTCAATAATACTCTGTTTCCCAAATTATTGGCTACTGCAAATTTTGGAATTATGAGTTGTACCATAAAAGTTAATGCAAAACTACAGAAGATTTAAAAACATACCGAAGAAAAAGGAAGCGCTGAGTTGATAGAAGAAATTCCATATTCCTTGGTTGCAGCTTCAAAATAATTTGGGAGTGGAAAATGAGGAGTGAAGAGTGTTGATGCATATGCATGCATGTCGTCTTCAATCATGAATTCATGATGATGATGATGATGATGGTAATGATGATTCTTCTCTTCTTATATCTTTGAAATTAATATAGATATGAGGGACGTGTTGTATCTTGTGCCAATCCTCGCCCGTCTCTTTCTTACATCGTCTGTCCAATTCGGGACAATCCATAATGTTAAGCGTAGTGAGGTGTTGCAGCCCATCCGGCAGTGATGTCAGCTTCTAACAGAACCTGATTTGCAAGGTCTGAAGCGATGTGAGGTGATGCATCCCCCCTGGCAAAGAATCCAACTTAGGACATCGAATAATAGCTATGTATCGAAGGGCAGTGAGTTGTCCCATTTCCAAACCCTCCTTCATCAAAGCAACGAGCTCAGGACATCCATTAATGTACAGAGTCTCAAGGGCTGTGAGGTGATGCGTGCCCCCTGGCAAAGACTCCAACTGAGGATATCGAATAATAGCTATGTATCGAAGGGCGGTGAGTTGTCCCATTTCCAAACCCTCCTTCATCAAAGCAACGAGCTCGTGACAATAGCGCCAATTTATCACAGTAGCTAATATCTAAAGTCTTGAGAGATACCCAGCCTTGCATCGCCTCCTCCCCTGCCAAACATGTTAGGCTTCTGCAATTCCAGACCTCCAAACTTTAGAGAGACGTGAGGTTTGGAAGCACCTCATCATCAGCAGGGGTCAACGACTCCAGATCATCACACCCATTGATTGTCAAGTGTTTCAGGGCGGTGAGGTTTCCAATCTCCCTCGGCGGACACCTAAGCTCGGGAATTCTATTAATTGATAGGGTGTGGAGTTGTGTTAGATATTCTCCAAACCTTAATAGCATTGAATTGGTCTTGTACAATCTTATTTCCTCAATAGATGATGGAAACGGCGGCATTCTTGTTAACTTGGGACATTCTCTAATTTCTAATTTCCTCAGAAGAGGAGGTAATACCACCCATTCTTCCAAATTAGACATCCCCTCGAAGGCTATGAATACGCGTCAAGACAGGGCCTCCAACCATGGCTTCTCTCTCTATCTTTCTATGGGAAAGTTGACAATTTTTCCCACTTCATCTACAGCTCTCTCCATACACTGCTTGATTGCTGCAAGAAATCACAGCATCAGTTACAGCTACTGAGAGTTGACAAGCACAAGACCACATTTGTAAAGAGCAATCAGTAAGAAATGCTTGAGGAGAACTGGGTTAAAAACACTTCGATTTTTATCCATTACCCCATAGAATGCCGACTGCCGGTTTGGCTGGCTTATATTTCTAGGAAGATAAGAAATTGGAAAACAGATATGTTTAAAGTAGAGACTAACTAGTTTGAAGCCACTTGTTTGCTTGAAAAAAATAATTTATAGTAGCATTCTAAACTTGATTACGAGGGGACCCATTACTAGCATCAGTCGGTGACATGTTGCTCCAAAAAGAAGGTACTTTAGTATTTGCTACCTATAACGTTGGCCGATATTTCCCATAAACATATTTTTTAGGCCAATAAATCCCATGTAGAAATTGCCTAAGCAAGCCATGTGTAAAGCATCAATGGTGTCTGCTAGCGCTACAGGTAAAGAATATGACCCTTACCGTCCCTACATGCTTTCCAAGGGCCAGTCAACCGCAGAGAAATTCAGATGAAAGGGGCAAGGCTGTTTATAAAGCGAAATAGATTGATGGGATGCAGGGGACATGGTTTTTAAATCTCTATTTTGATCCAAATGTTGTTTGCTATACCTGTAGGCATCATTATCTATAAATCGGCATTTCATTCACAAAGGTCTCTAGCCATTTTTAATTTCTAGCCAAACAAAACAAAATGAAGATCAACTTCAAATAACAACGTTTGTCTTGCCATAGGAGCATACAAAGTAAAACACATTAAATACTCAATTGAAAAGCAAACAAACAAGCAAAACAAAAACAAAAACAAAAACAAAAACCAAAACCGATCAACTTTCTGTATAAATAGGAGCTTTTGCATGTGGAAAAGAAGCCAAAAATGGAGACGAAACCCCCAAAATACCTGATTAATAGGGGCTTTGATCGGATGAAGTTGAAGAGGTCCATCCTCTTGATGATCACCTTAGAAATCTCTTGATTTATATCTTATTCATCACAGAACCTAAATGAAGATTATTCATCACAAAACCAAAAAAACACCAAGAATAAAGACGAAACACATCACCACATGCAAACTACAAAAAAGGAATCCAAAATAATAACAACAAAAAATCCATAAATAAATAAAAGCTAGTTAATGAGTAACAAAAAATTGAAACCCCTAACCTTAGGCGATTCATTTTTGCAGATCTAGAAATGGAGATAATGGCGATATGATCAGCTATGATTCTACGATTTGCTATGGTTCGTCTTCCTCTACATAAATTAGATCAAACTTAAAAAAAATAATTCCAAAAACCACAAACACTAGCAATATAAAGCAATCAAAATGAAAAAAAAAATGAAACCCTAACCTTGGTGATTCACTTTTGCATATTCAAAAATGGAGATGAAGATGACACGATCAGCTATGGTTTGTCAGAACTAAACCCCATTCGAGTGATCCATCTATCGTTCTTGAGCAGATGGAGATGATGTTTTCAAAAAATTTGATGGAAATGGGGTTTCAGCGGGAGAAATTGCGAGAGAGATGTCAGGCTAGGATTTCTGGATTTCAAAGAGAGAGAAACAGGTCTGGTCTAGGGAGTCAGAGAGAGGAGAATTTGGGCTTTGAAGAGATTTCGGGATTTGGGGCTTTGAAGAGATTTCGGGATTTTGGGCTTTTAGTGGGGTCTTTAAGAGGGCTGTGGTAAAAAGGGCGTAGCAAAAAGGCATACTATACTAACCATCGGCGTAGGATAAATATACGCCAATAGCTTCTTATTATAGCCGTCGGCATAGGACCCGATTTTTGTTGTGATCACTTTGAGATACTCATGAAATCAGGATTTTAGCGCATGAGTACTGTAAAGTGCAAACTTGATGTCACTAATGATTTAAGTCGTAGTAAGTGTATATGTAATTCCTATTTGTTAGACAAGTTTTAAGTTTAAAGCTATAAGCTACTTAAAGTCCTCACAAATTTTGAGTTGTATGTACTAGTCAATAGTTCAAACCGATCAGTACTTCTGATGATATTTAGTATGATCACTCTAATGCACATTTTTTTTTATTTTGAAATAAGTGGGAGATTATTATATATATTAATTTAGTAATATATATTATATTGTTTCAAAATTAAGTTTATAATTATCAATATATATATTGATAATAATTCAATAGCAAACTTATACAAATCATTCTCTCCGAAGAAGTGTATTTTCAAATTTTGATTTATCTTTTTACCGTTAGTTGAAAAGACACAAGTCTTACATCTCTTCATCGTCAATTTGAAAAGACATAAGTGAATCAATCTTCTCTTTACCATTATCTTTTTTAAAAAGACACAAGTTTGACATCTCTTCACCGTAAATTTGAAAAGATACGATGATTCGTGATTTTCTCTATAAATAGAGATCAGATTCGGGTTAGAAAGATATAACAAAAACTACAATAGCATTTATTTCTCTTCTTCTCTTACGTTTTTATTTTTTTTAAGAATCTTTTTGTGTATCAGAAAATCTGTGGGGAAGGCTCTTTCTCTAGAAAGTGTAATCTAGAAAAGAACATACAATTTTTGCCAAGATCAGACTCTATTATATCTTTAAAGCAGGTTCGCTGAGAACTCTATTATATCTTTGTTTCTGACGGAGTGGAGGCGTCTACTGTCTTTAAGAAAACGTAGTGAACTACGTGTCTCGAAGTCATTATCAATATCAATTTTTGCAATAAAATCTCTAATGAAAATCAAGATTCTCTTCTATCGAACAACTATAAATCTGGTTGAAAATGAAATGTGGTTCAAGTTCAACTCGTTGCCTTAGGCCCCTAGCCATTTTGTTATTGAAGTGCTTGAATTTGATAGCAAGGGTTCTTAAATGCGGAATTTTACCCCAACTGAAATGTTGCATTCAACAATTTTACATTGGAAATTGCATCAATCCGGGTGTTAATAGTTAAAATCTCATGATTGATCTTAGTAAGAGTTATTTTGTAGCTCATCTTTTCATCTTTAGAGTGATTCGAATTGTCGCCTTGTCTCGGGTGAGATGTCTTTCATCTTGCACTTCAACAACGCGAGATTACGGTGTTATCATGGGAGAAGCAACATAAAAAAATATTTATTTTATATTTTAATTTATATTGGGCGTTAAGCTTGTACGCTATTAAAATATACTACTCATTCTATTTATATACACATTGCCATATCATCTTATCATATTTTATCTATTTGCTATGAGATATAATGAATGGTTATTATGATGTTCCCAAATTTATGCACACTAATATTATTATTTTTCTTATTTTTTTAATAATAAATATTAAAGATCATTGGTCGAAATATATACAATTAATTAAAAAAATACACATGACAGAAAAGTGAGACATTATTTGATGATGTAAGATGAACCTTGGATTTTAATAATGTAAAATGGGAGATTTGAAACCACAGTGAGAGGTGCTTTGGGTTGAGCCCATGGAATAATGATGGAAGAAATGGAAACGTGACGGTGTCTCACATCGGACGTCAATTTTTGGTAATTAAAGGATGTTAGAGCCTCACAGCAACCTCAGCTAGCTCGCTCTCAACTCACAGTTTAAGACGTCGGCAATCGTGGCTGTAAAATTAGGAGCTTTTAGGTCCCGCGTGGAGACAGAAGGATCGACTTCTTTGCTTTAATTCATGCATGCGAGAAAGAGAAGAGAAGCTTTACTCGTTAGAAAAGGATCCGTCTTTTATTCGCCCCTAATCATGTCTCTACATTTGAGCTGAGCTTTGGGTTAGGGCTTAAACTAAAGGTGATAGGGCTGAGCTTTGGGTTCGGGCTTAAACTAAAGGTGATAGGGTCGACCTTGGGCATCAATCAAAAGTACGATACACCGCAAGCCTCATACAGGCATAACAAGTTAAATCCGACAGGCTCGCCTCGCATGCATATGAAGTTTTCTCAAAACTTGCGGACATCAACCGAAGAAAAAGAAGGCGAAAGTCTTTTCATATATATATATGAAAATTATCATATGGACGGGAGCTCCTATTAGTCGGATATCATATCAATTAACATTTTAAAACTCACTGATCTAATATGACATGCAACAAATATGGACCGAATCATAGATTTATCTCATGCATCGTATAATCATTTCTCATATATATATATATATATATATATATATATATATATATATATATATATATATATAAGAAATGGGTTGTGTCTCAATGGGGCATGTAAACCTGTCACAATAGTTCATGTGGATAGGGCTTTCAACGGGTCAAGCTCATACCTAACCCAATATTTTACCAGGTTGGATTCCAAATCTTAACCCCCTCGTCGGGTCGGGTCGGGCATGAGACATCTGACTTGTTCTCCAATTGGGCATAGTCGGGATCTGCCAAAAGGTTTTATTAGGTTGGGTCGAGTAGGGTTTTTGGGTCGGGTCGGCTTTAATGAACCATCGGGTCGGGCACATGCAATTTTCTTATTGGGTAGCCAAAATTTTGGCCCGATCGACCCGTTGATAGCTTTACATGTGGAGCATCATGTGCTGCCTAAAACGTTGTTTTGGTACCATTTGGAGCTCAAATGCTTTGTTTTGATCAATTCTAGTAAAAATACAATAGAGATGAATTTCAGAGCTAAAAAAATACAATAGAGATGAATTTTTTTTAAAGATGATGTACAATGTTTTGGATGCCACGTGGAGCTCTACATACACTATTGGGACATGGCTGTCCATATATATATATATATATACTGTATATTTTTAAAACTTTTAAAATAGTGGGAGATTGTTGTATATTTTAAAGAGTTTTAAAAAAAAAAATTTCTTGATTTATTATATGTTAATGGCAAACTTGTAAAAATCATTTTCTAAAGAAGTGTTTTTTCACTGTAAATCTTAAGAGACACAAGTCTAGCATCTTTTTACTATGAATCTGAAAAGACATAACTGAATTGATTTTTTTTTACGGTTATGTGAAAAGATACAACTCTCTTAAAAGACACAAGTGAATCGATTTATCTTTTTACCGTTATGTGAAAAGACACAACTCTCTAAAAAGGTACAAATATAAAATCTTTTTACCATAATCTGAAAAGACACAATAGTTGGAGATTTTCTCTATAAATAGAGATAAGATCCCCGTTAAAAAAAAAAAAAAAAAGACACAAGAAAATAAGAATTTCTTTCTTTCTTTTTGGATTTGTCCTCGTCATTTTGATCAGCAGTGGGTTTTCTCTTGAATTGATTTTTATTCTTATTTGACTTCAAGTTTTTATTTGGTTTAAAATCATTTGATTTAATGTTTCTGACCAAATTTTCCTTAGGATAAACTCTTTTATCATCTTTAGAATAATGAAGTCTTGGTTCTTCCTCAATTCGTAGATGACGTAAAAGTTGAGGCATAGACAAAGATTCATTCTCTTGTCGATGATTCATCTTCTTTTTATAGTTATTCCAAGAAAGCCGTAATTTAAAAATTATAATGCCAACTTGAAATTCCTCAGAAAGTTTAATCCCAACATAACTAAGATGATTAATGATAACTTGCAAGTAGTACACTTGCGCTAGAATAGACTTATCATTTTTTATCTTAAAATCAAATAAATTACCAATAAATAAAATATGATTTCCAGATTCTTCTACTCTGTATATATTTCTAGTCAAGTGCATACAAGATTTCTTTTACCGTAGGCACGCTAACGTAGATATTGTAAATAGAATTCGTAAGCGTGTTCAATATATGACCCTTGCATATGTAATCATCATCATTACCTTTCTTTCGCGCAGTAATGACCTCCGGAGTGTCGTCTAATTTTGCAGGTGGTAAGTCAGCAAGATCTTTGTCTAAAATATATGCAACATGCAAGGTCGTGAGGAAGAACAAAATCTTGTGCTGCCAACCGGTAAAGTTTGTTCCATCAAATCGTTCCAATCACAAAGTAACCTATAGATGCTTCCATGTCGCAAAGTAACGTTTAGAAAAAAATTGTTGTATATTTTAAAGAGTTTTAAAAAACTTTCTTTCTTGATTTATTATATGTAGATGACAAATTTGTAAAAATCATTTTCTAACGAAGTGTTTTTTCAGATTTGGATTTATCTCTTTACCCTAAATCTTAAGAGACACAAGTCTAGTATCTCTTCACCATAAATCTGAAAAGACACAAGTGAAACAATTTCTTTTTACCGTGAAAAGAAACAACTCTCTGAAAAGACACAAATTTGAGATCTTTTCACCGTAATCTGAAAAGACACAATAGTTGGAGATTTTCTGTATTTATAAATAAAGATAAGATCTCCGTTAAAAAAAAAAAAAAAAAAAAAAAAATTCTTATTTTCTTGTGTCTTTTTTTTTTTTTTTTTTAACAGAGATCTTATTTCTATTTATAGAGAAAATTTTCAATTATTATGTGCTTTCAGATTACGATAAAAAGATTTCATATTTGTATCTTTTCAGAGAGTTGGGTCTTTTCACATAATGGTAAGAGAATAAAGAGATGCTACACTTGTGTCTCTTAAGATTTATGGTGAAGAGATAAATTCAATATGAAAAAACACTTCTTTAGAAAGTGATTTTTACAAGTTTGTCAGTAACATATAATAAATCAAAAGTTTTTAAAACTCTTTAATATATATATATTCATTCATTTATTAAGATTAAGTTAAAAAGAAAATTTTTCAAAAAAAAAAAAGAGTTAAAAGGAAAATTTCTCAGAAAAAAAAAAAAAAAAAAAAGGAGATTTTCCCTGTATACAGATATCAGTGATTTCATCACAGACTCACAGTCAATCACATTAGGGGAAACCAAGGCTATTTAAAACGAACAAGACATAGATGCGATTTTGTATCACGGTCAACTAAGCAAATATCGTAGAGATTTGTTTGCGTTAGGACTTAGGAGTTTGGAGCCACTAGATCAAAGATTCAACCTCTCCCCTTCGATGGTAGAAGACTGTATTTGGGTTAGCTCTGGCTATAAGAGCAGATGCAGCTCCCACTAGCTATCCTTCACAACTGATAAAATCTGTTCTGAGAGAGAGAAGGTAAAAAGCAGATCTAAAGAGGTAAAGAGCTGCTTTTTATCCCGAAAGAGCTAAATCAAACGCAGCCAAAACTAATCTTTATGATTATGCCCGATGCATTTAGTTGCAAGTGTAATGCGACTCAATTAATGCAGATCGGTGCAGTCAATTATGTTGCATCACGTTAACTGCTTGCATTTTATCCTCAACAAATCTGTCATGCCTTTATAATTTTCGGTGTATAATTAAATAAATGCATTCCAACCGTCGGTTTCTTTGACCTCCTTTAACTTGGCGAGTTCTAGTGAAAGAGTATGGCATTAGGTATGCGCTCCAATTACCAGGTAACTTGGTTCACAGGTTCCTTTCAGGGATAAGTATTACTTGGAAATAAAATGTGTGACGTTTGATATTAATACCATGATTTAAAGATGGATGGTGTAAAGGATTAAAAAGAAAGAACATTTTTGTGATGTGATTCAAAGTAGTTAATGCTTTTTAAAACTAACAGCAACCATATAAGTCTCCGATGTGGATGGAGCCAGGGGAGGGCTCACATGGGCTATGACCCTGACCACAATTTTTGTTCTCTTAAAACGTAGGATGCGCCACAATTCTTGATGACCGATTCATATTTTTTACTTCTTTTTCACATCCTTCTTATCCCATGCTATTATTTTGATTTATAAATCTAACTTTTATGTTTATAATTATTTCAAAAGCTACCCTTATTGTCGGTCCATCACTTTAAATCTTTGAATATGCTCCGAACATAATTATTACTCTAACACTAATTTATGTTACACTCACTTCACTAAAACAAAGGAATAATCGGTTGACTGCATTGAAATACATGATCTTGCAGACAACTATCGGATCAGAAGGTAGATGTTGATTCCTATCCTATTTAACGATACTTTTCTACCCTTTAAATTAAGGGTAGCAAGTTTTGCAATCAAAGATTTCGCAACTGATGGTTTCACAATTCACACCATGGACTGCCTTGAATCAGATGATTAAAATATCAGACGGTCAGCTGTCGCTTACATGTGGCGCACATCCCTATAGTGATTGTGATCATGCCTAACATGATGCAGCATAATAACAGATGCGTGCCAACTGAAATCAACATCTAACCATATGATATGTGGGCCATGATATGAAAATCTAAATTGTGAAAGATATAACCAAAAATGACCTCTATCCTCTTATTCAAGGTAATCAACGATGCGAACTATCAGTTGTGTCGCAAGAATCTTCAGTTGCAAAATTGGCTAGCCTAAATTAAACTTAAAATAAAAAATAAAAAATAAAAACAATGTCACTTACCATAAGAGCACCGCCGCAGCCCTTTTATGACAGTTTTTACCAAATTTTGAGTTTCCAAAATACTCTTTATCAAAGCAGCATATATACTAATATGTTTATAATTTGGCCCCCTCTCATAAAAGTTTTTGCCTTCGTACCTGCCGACACCTTTACTATTAATAAGAATTAATTACTTTGAAACACACTTTAGAAATTAGATAAAACACAAGACGTTTCCAATTTACATGGCTAATAGTTGATGAAAACAAGTCATGAGAGGTAAATTTTACACTAACGTATGTGGGGTCGAGTAGGTACGCTATGATGGAGAACCAGTCACACAAAGTTTCCTGAGTCGGTTAGATGAGCTTTAAAGATAAATCAATTAATTAATAATTTTGGATTGCCCCGTACTGCCAAGAGACACAATGCCATTTGGATTGTCATTGACCGATTGACCAAATCAGCGCACTTTTTGCCATACAATACTACGTATACAACAGGAAGACTGACAGGCTTATACATGAAGGAGATTGTAAGATTACATGGGATTCCAAGCAGCATAGTTTCAGATCGTGATCCACTATATACATCCAAGTTTTGGAAGAAATTTCAAGAAGGAATGAGAACACGACTAGACTTTAGTTCAGCTTTCCATCCTCAAACTGATGGGCAGACAGAGCGAGTGAACCAAGTAATAGAAGACATGCTCAGAGCGTGCATGCTAGATATGCAGGGGTACTGGGACGAGTATCTACCGTTGCTCGAATTCGCATACAACAACAGTTTCCAAACGAGCATTGGCATGGCACCATATGAAGCTCTGTATGGACGACGATGCAAATCACCCCTCAATTGGGAAAAGCAATTGAAATTTGTGTTGGGGCCAAAACTACTTGAAAACCATCACCCAGATTGTTGAATTATCGGTCAAGTCAAGATGAGTAGACAGAAAAGTTACGCTGACATGAAGCGGACTAGTGTCGACTATAAAGTGGGTGAGCACGTGTTTGTGAAAGTGTCACCTATGAAAGGCGTAATGAGATTTGGCAAGAGAGAGAAGTTAAGCCCACGTTATGTTGGACCATTTGAAATTTTGGGACGTGTAGGTGAAGTTGCGTATCGCATTGGTTTACCACCGCTGTTTGATCGAGTACATAACGTTTTCCACATATCGATGCTCAAAAAGTATGTGAATGATCCGTCTCATGTGTTAGGAAAACAATCTATGAAGATGTGTGAGGACATGAGCACGATAGAGGAACCTGTGGAAATCTTGAATCGAAAGGAACAAGTACTGCGCACTAAAGTGATTCCCTTAGTGCTTGTTCGGTGGAACAATCATCCAAAAGAAGAGGCTACTTGGGAACGAGAGGCCGATGTGAAGGAACAATATCCAGCCTTGTTTCCAACGACGTGAGAATCCAATGTAAACCACAAACATGTTTGTGAAATCTCCACGATACTTGTAATTCAATGGAAGTTTTGATCAAAGTATGATTTAACGAACAGATTTTTATGCATATGACCAAGTGTATGTGTTTTTATGGAACTATGAACCACTTGATGTCATAAACTACCAAAAGAAATCAAAGAACGAAAGAAATTGAAAATCTGCAGAAATTGGGCAAAATCGATTAATCGAATTTCAAATCGATTAATCGATTTGGAATTTCGATTAATCGATTTTGTTCGATTGGTCGACTGGCACCTGCCAGTGACTGGAAATTTGAAAAAGAGTTAGAACAGACATAGAATGCAATTTCGATTGATCGAGTTATAATTTCGATTAATCGATTTGGGATCGATTAATCGATTTTGGAAATTCGATTAATCGATTTGGGATTTCGATTAATCGAACTGGAAGTTCGATTGATCGAATTACTAAAGGGACTTGGAAGAAATATGAAGTCAGAGGAACGATTTCGATTAATCGAAGTGGAATTCGATTAATCGAATAACTTAAAGAATCCTGAAAATTTTGGAACTTACTGCACGATTTCGATTAATCGAAGTAAATTTCGATTAATCGATTTTGAAATTTCGATTAATCAAAATGGATTTCGATTAATCGACTGGCTCGCGCCAGTGAGCTCAAAAACTTAAAAATTTAAACAGATACGATTTCGATTAATCGAAATGGTTTTGATTAATCGAATTTGAGTTTCGATTAATCGATTTGGGAAATCGATTAATCGATTTTATGCGGCTTAACCTAGTTTGAAATCTCGATTAATCGATTCTGGATTTCGATTAATCGAGCCGAGGCCTATATATTGAAAATTGGGGATTTTAATTCCCATTCGAAATCATTTGGGCTTTCGGCTATTTGGGCGTTTCTTCTCCTCCTTCTTCTCCAACCAACCGTGTGGTCTAGGGTTTGGATTTCCGTCGATTCGCATCCGCATTCGCCTCCGAAACCTAAGGTAAACCCTAGGCTCGCGTATGTCTTCAATTTCAAGTCGAAAACCCTAGTTTTACCGAAACCTTCGTCAAAATGCCACCCAAGACTAGGTTGTCTTAAAAGAAGGCGACTTCTAAACTCCCAGTTCGGCGTAAGAACGCCGCGCCACCACCACCTACCCCATCGCCGGTGAGGACTCCATCACCGTCGGCATCGGAGACCACCTCCGGTTCGACGAGAGCATCTATGCGCGAGTCTTCCGGCGAATCGACCCCAATGCCCCCACCACCCACTAATGTGGTACAACAAAATGAATGGTGGGCGGCCAAGACCTTCAAGGTCGAATACGTCATTGACCCAACCCTATTCACAAATCCCGATGTACCGGGCGAGACCCAATGGGCTCGAAACTATCTCAATAACGCCGGTCTTGGCGACCTTCTCAAACCAATCCGGGGTTCTTACTACCCTAGATTGGTGAGATTATTCTACCAAGCCCGACCACCAACGATGTGATCAAGACCACCATAGAGGGTCGAGACTACACGATCACTCGTCGTCACATACACGAGGTGCTTGAGTGCTACCTCGACTTTACCCCTGAGACCACCCTATTCCCACCCTTCGAGGAGGAACCTCGCTTCGAGGAGGTCATGACCCGCATGACAAATGGTAAAAAGGGGTCGGGCTCCTCCATAAAGAGGGTTGACCTTCCCCACTATATGTGGATGCTTGACTCGGTGGTCAAGTGCAATCTATACCCGATGCGCCACGACACTGAGCGCGTGGAAAAGGTGCAACAAGCACTTTACTCGGCCTTCTGTGGCCGGTGGTTTGATGCCACCATGCTCATCCTAGAGGGGATGAGGTATATCAAGGGCAAGCTCATGAAGGGCAACCTCCGGCCCAAGGAAAAGATGCCTTACGCTCGCCTTATATCGAGCATGTTGGAGTGCTACTCCAACGACCCATCCTACGCCGTCTCTCCTCACGAGGTGAGGGCTACGGACTGCGTGAAGACATTTTCCATGTAGCGGACCCTCACAGGCTCGGGTCCGCTCGATCGCCTTGGCCGGCAGTAGCACCACCGCCACCCCCACCACCACAGCAGGACCCACCCGTGGGTAGGGCACACCCTGCTGCAGCCGAGCCTTCAGTGGAGAGGGCCACCTCTCACACAGCAGCCTCACAGACATCGCCAGCCCACTCTGCGCCCGCTACACCCACCTCATCCTACCGCCGGCGTGCCGTTTCAGCAGGGCCGACCATCGAGGAGGTGTTGGCCCGTATGGAGGCCAACAATGAAAGGATGAACCGGAGGATGGACTTCCTTCTATTCCATACCCTCCGCCACATCTACCCCACAGACTACCGCCGCTACCTCGCCCAGGAGGAGGAGTGGACAGCCGGACGCACAGCCTTCCACCGAGGACCCGTCTTCCATCCTACCACAGCCACTACAGACGCGGCTCCTTCCACATCCACATCCGCTCCGCCGACTGAGACGCTTCCACCACAGCCGCCGCTACCACCGCAGCCACAGCCAGCTCCAGCAGACCCACCAGCTCCTGTAGCACCCGACCAGCCTGGCGAGGGGACTGCCTGACTCTTCTATGTATTTTGAGTTATGATTGTATACCTGTAAATTGTTTTTGTACGCCAACTTATCCGGCCTTGTAAATTTTAATTTTAATACAAATCAAACTTTTTGTTTCAATTGTTCAATTTTGTTAAATTTACTTCCATGCTTGTATGTGTGAATACCTAAATACGTCTTAGTCAACTGGACCACCTCACCTGAGAGTGTGGGGGGGGGGAGACACCCAAACCGACTAACCTTGGGTTATTTTCGAGGACAAAAATTCCCAAGGTGGGGAGGATGTAATAGCCGAAAAAAAAAAATCACGCTAAACTGTGACCTAGGGATCCATGCCTGATCAGTCATAGGTTTGACCAAATAGAAGTCTAATGGTTAGCATGAGGTGTGATGAACGGATAAGATGTGATAAATTGTGTGGCTATGTGGTGTGTGTTATAAATCTAAGGTCACATACACCTATTGAGGTGCATGTGCTCAACACACAAGCTAAGGGGGGAGATAAAAGGGTTTAATAACCCTAAAATCAATAGTTTGGTTGTTGAGAGAGAAGTAAAGAAGAGAGAGAGAGGAGTAAAGAGAGTGATCAAGCAAGGAGTTATTGTGGGTGATTGGAAGGGGGATTCAAGTATTAAAGAGGCCGATTCTCATGAAGGAACTGCTCAAGCCAAAGCTGGAACCCTAGCCTTTCAACCACTTGATTTGAAATCAATTTGAGATTGATTAAAGGTAAATTTTTGTGAATAAAATGCATAGATTGTAGAGGTTAATTTTAGTTGAAAATTGGTTTAGATTGTAGGATGATGATTTAGAAAAATAGAGGAAAAAGAGTGAAAAAAGATTGGGAAGAACAGCTCGAAAGGGGCTGAATCTGGCAATTTCGATTAATCGAAATGGGGTTTCGATTAATCGAAATTGGCTAAGAAGTTGAAAAGTCAGAGGACCCCGATCTCGATTAATCGAATTGAATTTTGATTAATCGACTTTAGATTTCGATTAATCGAATTGGAAATCGATTGATCGACTGGGAGCCTACAGTGAACTCCAGTGGAGGAAAGAAAATAGATTGGAGAAATCGAGTAATTGAAATGGGAATTCGATTAATCGATTTAGAAATTCGATTACTCGAATTGAGAATCGACAGATAGAGTGGAGAATTTCGATTAATCGAATTGGGTTTCGATTAATCGAATGGGAATCTCGATTAATCGATTTGAGAATCGATTAATCGATATTGATTTTCGATTAATCGATTTTGGAAATCGATTAATCAAATTAGATTCGATTAATCGATTTTGGAGTTTGGTTAATCGACTGTGCTAAATTTTATTGACTTTTGAGTTTGACTTTAAGCTTCATGGAGGGTCTTGGACCTCCTTTATTGCATCTTTAGTGATGTGTTTCACCTGTTATGTGGTACCATTGGTGGTACGTGTGAGCTAGTGTACAAGGAGCCACGTGGGACCTTGATGCGTTGAGCAAACAAAGACTTGAGGTAGGGAACACCTTGAACATGTACTTTATTTTACAAGAGCATGTATGTAGTGATATAGAATTCAATTCAATTTGCTTTTATTGCTTAAGAATTATGAAAAGTGTGTGTGTGTGACATCCATAAGAGTAAACATAATGAACCATCCCCAGGGGATGAGAAAAATAAAGAGATAAGGGCATCAGGTGTGATGCAAGTGAATGGATACATCCCAGGGATGTATCCAAGATTGAATCATGTTTGATAGGGCCTAACTGATATAAGATAGCACACTTACACGGTGAATAACTATATGTAAGGCACCGATATTTTTGTTATTTGAGGTTTGATAGGGTACCCCACCGACGTGGCGAGATATCCACGACTGACACGGCAGGATATCCGTGACCGATACGGCGGCGAAACCGTAAGCCAGTGCGGAGGCTTATCCACACATAGTAAGCACACCCCAGGGGTGTTGATTTGAGACAAGTGAAACCCCGCCACCAATCCCCAGGGGAAAGGGGCTTGGGTACTATATTGTATTCCCAGGGAATACGTTAAAAGTGTCTATATAGATGACGATGAAGGGTATTTCATTGGGGCTCGATGCTATATTGCTCGGGGATTACTTAAGTTGAAAGTTTAAGTTTTGCTTTAGGCCTTTTCAGCATCATTCATGAGTAAATGAAAATACAAGTAATCAACAGTAAAACGAAATGCTTTTTAACTGTTTCATTAATAACTGCATAGATACTTCATGCATGGCATATCATGGAATATATGTGAGTTATAATTTATATGTTCAACCGTGTTTGTTCCCTATTGAGCTAGGATGTAGCTCACCCTATAGACTATACGTCGCAGGTCCACTACTAGCAGCGGTCGAGGCTTCAGGAGACGCTGACCCCGATGAGTCGGACCTTGCGGCCGGCGACGAGTTGGAGCCACCTCCTGAGGACATCTTCTAGAGGACTCCGTTGTGCCACTTTGAGGGCTTTTTGAGAGAGATTTGTACGGCTTGGTATGTCAAGCCTTGTTTGGTTAAACCATGTATATATTGAGTTTGAGATTATTCTGTTGGTGCGAACCATCCGTGATGATTGCTATCATCGATGGTTCGGGTCGGTTCTCCATTCATGCAGAGGCATGAGGGTAGAACTGTCTTTTGGAGAATTACTTAATATAGATTTAAATTCCGCAGCTCATTTATTATTTCATTTTATGCTTGATATGCCAATGTTCCGTGCTTAGCTAAGGGGCACGGTCAAGATGATCGTGCTGATGGCACGGGTTTCGGAGTGCCGAAATTCGGGCTGTCACAATTTCTTAGTTTTCTATTTCTAAAAGCTTCATTGTTTTAGAGTTTTTTAGTGTTATCTGGTGTTCTGGTTGCGTGATCAGATTCACCAAATCTGATCACAAAAATATGTTGCCGATTCTTTGTATTCTGAAACCGATTTGTCGGTAACATATTGGTGATTATTAGATCATAGTGGTAGGGGCAAATCTCAATTTAAAGAAAGCGATATTCAACGTGCCTCGAACCGGATCTGCGTATTTTTTCATTCCACTCTTTATCTTCTTTTGCAACCCGAAACCATTTTTCTAACAATTTCAAACTGAGATTTATTCTGATGGCCCAGATTACTGATGCAACTAAGTTATATCCCGCACTACCCAACAACATCCACAAGTTGGACAGTTTTGATGGTTCGAATTTTAAACGGTGGCAGTAGAAACTGAATTTTCTGTTGACTACGTTAAAAGTTGTGTACGTTATCACAACTCCGTGTTCGATTGTTATTGAATCGTCCACCCTCGGTGAGGTTCGAAAAAAATAGAAATGGAAAGAAGACGACTATACTTGCAAGGGCTACATTCTGAATGCATTGTTGGATTCGTTGTTTGACGTCTACCACGCCTACAACACATCGAAGGAACTCTGGAATGCACTTGAGAAGAAATATAAAACTGAAGATGCAGGGTATAATTCTTATATAATCAGTCAGTTTTTTAATTTTAAGATGATCGATGATAAATCGATTCTTAGCCAAGTGCATGATTTTCAAGTAATTATAAATTATATGATTGCTAATGGTTCTCATTTCGATGAGAATTTTCTAGTTGGTGCGGTAATTGCCAAGTTGCCTCTATCATGAAAAGATTACCGAAAAATCCTTAAACATAATAATGAGAAGGTTTCTATGAAAGATCTTCTCCTTCATTTACGTATTGAGGAAGAATCCCGAGTTAGGGACAAAACAGAAGATCACATTGATATGACATCAAAGACACACTTGATTGAATCATAGGTTGTCAGTGGACTGTCCAAGAAGAGGAAAAGAGGATATTCTCATATCAAGGAGAATAAGAAATTCACCAAGGAGAACAAGACCATGGTACCGAAGAATGGTGGTTGCTATCACTGT
This sequence comes from Chloranthus sessilifolius, assembly GCA_021018995.1. Lineage (NCBI taxonomy): Eukaryota > Viridiplantae > Streptophyta > Magnoliopsida > Chloranthales > Chloranthaceae > Chloranthus > Chloranthus sessilifolius. The sequence continues at coordinate 48,103,031 of CM037584.1, read as the reverse complement.
GAGAAACCCAGACATTTCAAACAGGATTGTCGCCTCTTCAAGAAGCTGAAGAATCAGGCGAATGCAGTGGAAGAAAAATGTAACTTTGTAGCTGTTCTTTTGGAGGTAAATCTGATTGGTGACATCAATAAATGGTAGATCGACACGGGTGTCACAAAACATACTTGTAATAATCGTGACAAGTTTGTGACGTACGATAAGGCTGACGATGATCAAGATCTCTTCATGGGGAACTCATCTACGGCAAAGATTATAAGTCGTGACGCTTACTGATGTGCTTCATGTACCCGACATTTGCAAGAATCTTGTATTGGGTGGTTTACTAATCAAGCATGGTTTCAAACTTGTATTTAAATCGGATAAGTTTATCTTATCCAAGAATGACGAATTTGTTGGAAAAGGATGTGCCATGGGAGGCATGTTCAAACTCAATGTAACTAATTCAATCGATAAAATCTCTCATTCTTCTTACTCGGTCTCTCTTTCTAATTTATGGCATGATAGATTAGGACATGCTTATTATAGATCTATGAAATGCATGTCTAACTTAGATTTAATTCCAAAACATGAATCTTTTGCTAGTAGTGTTTGTAGTATCTGTGCTAAGACTAAAATGATTAGAAAATATTTTCCTAGTGTTATTAGAAATTCATGTTAGTGATATTTGTGATTTAAATAATGTTCCTACTAAGAGGAGAAAAAAGATATTTTATTACTTTTATAGATGATTTTTCAAAATATGCTCATATATATTTATTAAATACTAAAAATAAGGTTTTTGAAAAATTTAAGGTTTACAAAGCTTTAGTAGAAAATCAATTAAATAAAAGAATAAAAGCCATTAGATTTGATCGAGGTGGAGAATAAATGTTAAATGAATTCTCCGATTTATGTGAAATTCATGAAATTTGTCATGAGGTGACAGCTCCTTATACACTACAATAAAACGGAGTTGCCGAAAGAAAAAATAGAACATTAGTAGAAATGACTAATGCAATGTTAGTTAATGCTAATTCCGATAAATATTTATGGGGTGAAGCTTTGTTGACTGCTACTCATATTTTGAATAGAATTCCACATAAGAAAACATTAACTACACCATATGAACTTTGGAAGAATCGCAAACTTAGTCTAACCTATTTTAAAGTATGGAGGTGTAGGATACTTATTAGATTAGTAGATCCTAAAAGACCTAAGATAAGCCTTAGATCTATTGAAAGTGCATTTGTTGGCTATGCACAAAATAGTAAAGCTTACAGATTTTTAGTTATGAAATCTAATGATGACATTGATGAAAATACTATAATAGAATCTAGAGATGCTATATTTTATGAATCTAAGTTCACTACTCTAACTAATAAATTAAATATTGAAAGTAAACCTTATGAAGATGGAGAATCTTCTAAAAATAAAGAAATTATTGAATCTTCAAGTGATGAAGAAGTTATCATTGAACCTCGACGAAGTAAACGTCAACGGTTTGAAACTAGTCTTTCAAAAGACTATTATATCTATTTTATTGAAGGAAATAGGACAAAAAATATTAAGAAACATTTATGTCTAAATGTAGACGATAATCCTATTACTTTTAATGATGCCATGAAATCTAGAGATAGCATTTTTGAAAAGAAGCTATCAATGATGAAATAGATTCAATAATGAGAAACAAAACATGAAAATTAATAGACTTACCAGAAGGATCTAAACCCATAGGATGTAAATGGATATTTAAAAGAAAACTTAGAACAGATGAAACTATAGAAAAATTTAAAGTAAGATTGGTTGCCAAAGGATATAGACAAAAAGAAGGTATTGATTATTTTGATACCTACGCACCCGTTGCTAGAATTTCGATCATAAGACTTCTAATTGTCTTAACTTCTATACATAAATTACAAATCTATCAAATAGATGTTAAAATCGCTTTCTTAAATGGTGATTTAAAAGAAAAGGTTTATATGAAACAACTAGAAGGATTTGTTTTCCCTGGACAAGAAAAGAAAGTTTGTAAACTTATTAAATCTCTATATGGGCTAAAACAAGCACCAAAATAGTGGCATGAAAAGTTTGATAATATAATTATTAAATTTGGTTTCAAAACCAATGAAGCAGATAAGTGTATGTATTATAAATTTTTTAATAATCATGGTGTTATAATATGTCTTTATGTAGATGATTTACTTATATTTGGAACTAATTTAGAAGTTATTTTAGAAACTAAAAACTTGCCGATGAAATCTTGGGAATCAAAATTATAAGAAATGAGAATACGCTAACTTTAAGTCAATCTCATTATGTTGAAAAGATTTAATTATTTTGATTTGAAACCTGCCAATACACCTTTAGATATTAATCTTAAATTAACTAAAAATGATCGAAGATGTGTGCAACACTTAGAATATTTAAGGGTTATTGGTAGTATTATGTATGCAATGCATTGTACAAGGCCGGACATTGCATTTGACGTAAGTAAGTTAAGTAGATTTACAAGTAACCCTAGTTTTGTTCATTAAAATGCTATTTCACATATTTTTAGATGTTTAAAAGGTACTATTAATTACGGTTTACATTTTTTAGGATATCCTCAAGTGTTAGAAGAATATAATGATGCAAGTTAGATATCTGGTTCGGAAGAATCAAAGTCCACAAGTGGATGGATATTCACTTTTGGAGGTGCTGCGATCTCATGAGAATCAAAGAAGCAAGCTTGCATCACACATTCCACTATAGAATCAGAATTTATTGTCTTAGCGGCAACTGAAAAAGAAGCGGAATGGTTAAGAAATTTATTAATTGAAATTTCAATTATAATTAAACCCCTGCCACCTATCTCTATACATTGTGATAGTGAAGCAACACCATCAAAGGCTTATAGTCAAACGTATAATGAAAAAAATAGACACATTGGTCTAAGACATAGCTATGTAAAATAATTACTTAGAGATAGAATAATCTCAGTAATTGGGGTCAGGTCTGCGAAAAATCTGACGGATCTGTTTACTAAAAGTCTTGGAAGAGATGAAATTTATAAAACTTTAATTGGGATGTTTAAAGCCAGTAAACATAAACAACCACTTATGATGGGAACCCTACCTAATATTTGTTTCATCAATCTTTAGGTTCAAAGGGAAAAATAAGTCATAAATATGTGGCGGCTATAGGGCAGGACATTGATGAGAAATAAAACTCATATACATCCCATAAGGGTCGTGTTTTTACCTGTAATGGATAAAGTGAGGTTGAGCATTGCTCTTAATAGTCCTATAACACTTTCTGTTGAGATGTTAAAGTTACAGGGACATCTCTTATAGGTCTACCTATATAAGTGTGAAGGTGAAGTCGCTTTTAATGATACATGGCTTTATCTCATACACTTACGAAAACCAGGGTACTAGCATAGGGCCTAAATGTGCTAACCTTCTTTATTTAACACAAAATATGTGAAATATGTGTGTGAAATAGTTTCGATTTATCAAATAAGATCATTAGTTTAAGACTTAGTTTCACTAAAGAACTTGACAAACTTTGAATTATTTTTACTAACCTGAAAATTCAAGTCTGTAACACATTTTCATTTATGCACATATTTCTTGCTTTACTCTGTTTTAATTTTTTTAAGGATTTTTGAATATCTTTAAAATAGTGGGAGATTTTGAATATTTTAAAATTGTGGAGGATTGTTGGATATTTTTTTAGAACTTTATCTTTGAGAATGCCTTGTGGAAATTGTCCCACATCGTGTAACTCTTAAAAAGGGTTAGCTATTATATAGCGTAGTGTTGGCTTAAGGCTTGTAGCCTTCACTCACACGAGTCAAGCCGTGCCGGCGCAGTATGGGCACGGGCATGAGCACGAGCACGAGCACGTATACGTGTACGTGGCGTGGCGATGCGATGCGATGCAGTGTAGTGTGGTGCATTTAGTTAATTTTTTACACAAAAGAATAATCGCATTTTGCAGTTTTAATTTATTCAAATTTTAAATTTGCTCCTTTGTAAACGGATATGTCCGTTCAGTTGCTTTAAACGGATATGTCCGTTCAGTTACACCTTTTGATTTCTATAAAAGGGACCCGAGACCTTCATTTGTTTCGCTGCGTTTTCATTTCATTTCTTAGTTTTCTATTTCTAAAAGTTTTGTTGTTTCAGAGTTCTTTAGCGCTATCTGGTGTTCTGATTGCGTGATCAGATTCACCAAATCTGATCACAAGAATATGCTGTCGGTTCGTTGTATCCTGAAATCGATTTGCCGGTAACCTGTTGGTGATCACTAGATCATAGTGGTAGGGGCAAATCTCAGTTTAAAGGAAGCGATATTCAACGTGCCTCGAATCGGATCTGCGTATTTTTTCATTCCACTCTTTATCTTCTTCTGCAACCCGAAACCATTTTTCAAACAATTTTAAACCGAGATTTATACTGATGGCCCATATTACTGATGCAACTAAGTTATATCCCGCACTGCCCAACAACATCCACAAATTGGACAGTTTTGATGGTTCGAATTTTAAATGGTGGCAGCAGAAATTGCCTTTTCTGTTGACCACATTAAAAGTTGTGTACGTTATCACAACTCCGTGTCTGATTGTTATCGAATCGTTCACCCTCGATGAAGGCCGAAAAAAATAGAAATGGGAAGAAGACGACTACACTTGCAAGGGCTACATTCTGAATGCATTGTCGAATTCATTGTTTGACGTCTATTGCGCCTCCAACACATCGAAGGAACTCTGGGACGCACATGAGAAGAAATACAAAACTGAAGACGCAAGGTATAATTCTTATATAATCAGTCAGTTTTTTAATTTTAAGATGGTCGATGATAAATCAATTCTTAGTCAAGTGCATGATTTTCAAGTAATTATAAATTATATGATTGCTAATGGTTTTCATTTCGATGAGAATTTTTTGGTTGGTGCGGTAATCGTCAAGTTACCTACATCATGAAAAGATTACTAAAAAAATACTTAAACGTAATAATGAGAAGGTTTCTATGGAAAACCTTCTCCTTCATTTACATATTGAGGAAGAATCCCGAGTTAGGGACAAAACAAAAGATTACATTGATATGACATCAAAGGCACACTTAGTTGAATATAAGGTTGTCAGTGGACCGTCCAAGAAGCGGAAGAGAGGATATTCTCATTTCAAGGAAAATAAGAAATTTGTCAAGGAGAATAAGACCATGGTACCGAAGAATGGTGGTTGCTATCACTGTGGGAAATCCGGACATTTCAAACGAGATTGTCGCCTCTTCAAGAAGTTGAAGAATCAGGCGAATGTAGTGGAAAAAAATGCAACTTTATAGCCGTTCTTTTGGAAGTAAATCTGATTGGTGACATCAATGAATGGTGGATCGGCACGAGTGCCACAAAACATGTTTGTAATAATCGTGATATGTTTGTGACGTACGATAAGACTGACGATGATCAAGATCTCTTCATAGGGAACTTATCTACGACAAAGATCATAGGGCGTGGAAAAGTGAAATTGAATTTCACATCTGAAAAAGTCGTGACACTTACTGATGTGCTCCATGTACCTGACATTTGCAAGAATCTTGTATCAGGTGGTTTACTAATCAAGCATGATTTTAAATTTGTATTTGAATCGGATAAGTTTATCTTATCCAAGAATGACGAATTTGTTGTAAAAGGATATGCCATTGGAGGCATGTTTAAATACAATATAACTGATTCAATCAATAAAATCTCTCATTCTTCTTACTCGGTCTCTCTTTCTAATTTATGGCATGATAGATTAGGACATGCTAATTATAGGTCTATGAAATGCATGTCTAACTTAGATTTAATTTCAAAATATGAATCTTTTGCTAGTAATGTTTGTAGTATTTGTGCTAAGACTAAAATTACTAGAAACCTTTGCCTAGTGTTATTAGAAATTCATGTTTATTAGATTTAATACATAGTGATATTTGTGATTTAAACAATGTTCCTACTAGAGGAGGAAAACGATATTGTATTACTTTTATAGATGATTTTTTAAAATATGCTCATATATATTTATTAAATACTAAAAATGAGGCTTTTGAAAAATTTAAGATTTATAAAGCTTTAGTAAAAAATCAATTAAATAAAAGAATAAAAGCCATTAGATCTGATCAAGGTGGAGAATATGTGTCAAATGAATTCTTCTATTTCTGTGAAATTTATGGAATTTGTCATGAGGTGACGGCTCCTTATACACCACAACAAAACGGAGTTGCCGAGAGAAAAAATAGAATATTAGTAGAAATGACTAATGCAATGTTAGTTAACGCTAATTTGGATAAAATTTTATGGGGTGAAGTTTTGTTGACTGCTACTCATATTTTGAATAGAATTTTACATAAGAAAACATTAACTACACCATATGAACTTTGGAAGAATCGCAAACCTAGTCTAACCTATTTTAAAGTGTGGGGGTGTAGGGCACTTATTAGATTAGTAGATCCTAAAAGACCTAAGATAGGCCTTAGATCTATTGAGTGTGCATTTGTTGGCTATGCACAAAATAGTAAAGCTTACAGATTTTTAGTTATGAAATCTAATGATAACATCGATAAAAATACTATAATAGAATCTAGAGATGCTATATTCTATAAATCTAAGTTCACTACTCTAACTAATAAATTAAATATTGAAAGTAAAACTTATGAAGATGGAGAATCTTCTAAATCTAAAGCAGTTATTGAATCTTCAAGTGATGAAGAGGTCATCATTGAACCTCGACGAAATAAACGTCAATTCTTTCAAAAGACTATTATATCTATTTGATTGAAGGAAATATGACCAAAAGTATTAAGAAACATATATGTGTAAATGTAGACGATGATTCTATCATTTTTAACGATGCCATAAAATCTATAGCTAGTGCTTTTTGGAAAGAAACTATTAATGATGAAATAGATTCAATAATGGGAAACAAAACATGAAAATTATTAGACTTATCAAAAGGATCTAAACTCATAGGATGTAGATGGATATTTAAAAGAAAATTTAAAACAGATGGAACTATAAAAAAAGTTAAAGCAAGATTGGTTGCTAAAGGATATAGACAAAAGGAAGGTATTGATTATATTGACACCTACGCACCCGTTGTTAGAATTTCGACCATAAGACTTCTAATGGCCTTAGCTTCTATACATAAATTACAAATCCATCAAATGGATGTTAAAACTGCTTTCTTAAATGGTGATTTAAAAGAAGAGGTCTATATGAAACAATCAGAAGGATTTGTTCTACCTGGACAAGAAAAGAAAGTTTGTAAACTTATTAAATCTCTATATGGGCTAAAACAAGTATCAAAATAGTGACATAAAAAGTTTGATAATACAATTATTAAATTTGGTTTCAAAACCAATGAAGTAGATAAATGTATGTATTATAAATTTTCTAATAATCATGATGTTATAATATCTTTATGTAGATGATTTACTTATTTTTGAAATTAATTTAGAAGTTATTTTAGAAACTAAAAACTTCTTATGTTCATCTTTTAGTATGAAAGACTTGGGACAGGCCGATGTAATCTTGGGAATCAAAATTATAAGAAATGAGAATGCGTTAAATTTAACTCAATCTCATTATGTTGAAAAGATTTTAAAAAGATTTAATTATATTGATTTGAAACCTGCCAATACACATTTAGATATTAATCTTAAATTAACTAAAAATGATGGGAGATGTGTACAACAGTTAGAATATTCAAGGGTTATTGGTAGTCTTATGTATACAATGCATGTACAAAGTCGAATATTGCATTTACCGTAAGTAAGTTAAGTAGATTTACAAGCAATCCTAGTTCTGTTCATTGGAATGTTATTTTATATATTTTTAGATATTTAAAAAGTACTATTAATTACGGTTTATATTTTTCTGGATATCCTCAAGTGTTAGAAGGATATAGTGATGCAAGTTGGATATCTGGTTCGGAAGAATCAAAGTCCACAAGTGGATGGATATTCACTTTTGGAGGTGTTGCGATCTCATGGGGATTAAAAAAGTAAACTTGCATCATACATTTTACTATGGAATCAAAATTCATTGCCTTAGCGACAACTGAAAAATAAGCGGAATGGTTAAAAAATTTATTAATCGAAATTTCAATTATGATTAAACTATTGCCATCTATCTCTATGCATTGTGATAGTGAAGCAACACTATCAAAGACTTATAGTCAAACGTATAATAGAAAAAATAGACACATTGGTCTAAGACATAACTATCTAAAACAATTACTTAGAGATGGAATAATCTCAGTAATTTGGGTCGGGTCTGCGAAAAACCTGACAGATCCGTTTACTAAAAGTCTTAGCAGAGATGGAATTTACAAAACTTCAATTGGGATGGGTTTAAAGCCAGTAAACGTAAACAACCACTTATGATGGGAACCCTACCTAATATTTGTTTCATCTATCTTTAAGTTCAAAGAAAAAAATAAGTCGTAAATACGTGACGGCTATAGGACAGGACATTGATGAGAAATAAAACTCATATACATTCCATAAGGGTCGTGTTTTTATCTGTAATTGATAAGGTGAGGTTGAGCATTACTCTTAATAGTCCTATAACACTTTTTGTTGAAATGTTAAAGTTATAGGGACATCTTTTATATGTCTACCTATATAAATGTGAAGTTGGAGCCGCTTTTAATGAGACATGACTTTATCTCATATACTTACGAAAATCAGGATATTAGCATAGGGCCTAAATTTGCTAGCCTTATTTATTGAACACCAAATATATGACATATGTGTGTGAAATAGTTCCGATTTATCAAATAAGATAGTTAGTTCAAGACTTAGTTTCACTAAAAAACTTGACAAACTTTGAATTATTTTCACTAACCTGAAAATTCAAGTCTGTAAGACATTTTCATTTATGCACATATTTCTTCTTTTACTCTGTTTCAATTTTTTCAAGGATTTTTGAATATCTTTAAAATAGTGGGGGATTTTGAATATTTTAAATTATGGGGGATTGTTGGATATTTTTAAAATATAAGACTTGACTTTTTTAGAACTTTATCTTTGAGATTGCCTTGTGGTAGTTGTCCCACATCGTGTAACTCTTAAAAAGGGTTAGCTATTATATAGCATAGTGTTGGCTCAAAGCTTTTAGCCTTCACCCAAGGGGCACCGAATTTTGTAGCTTCCATCGTCATGCACCCCATCAGTCACACACACGCGCGTGCGTGTGCGCCGAGCTGGGTCGGGTCGGGACGGGCACGAGCACGAGCACGTGTACGTGACGATGCGATGCGATGCGGTGTGGTGCATTTAGTTAATTTTTTATACAAAAGAATAACCGCATTTTGCAGTTTTAATTTATTCAAATTTTAAATTTGCTCATTTGTAAACGGATATGTCTATTTAGTTGCTTTAAACGGACATGTCCGTTCAGTTACACCTTTTGATTTCTTTAAAAGGTGTTCGAGACCTTCATTTGTTTTCACTGCGTTTTCATTTCATTTCTTAGTTTTCTATTTTTAAAAGCTTCGTTGTTTCATAGTTCTTTAGCGCTATCAGGTGTTCTGGTTGCGTGATCAGATTCACCAAATCTGATCACAAGATTACGTTGCCGGTTCGTTGTATCCTGAAATCGATTTTTCGGTAACTTGTTGGTAATCACTAGATCATAGTTGTAGGGGCAAATCTCTGTTTAAAGAAAGTGATATTCAACGTATCTCGAACCGGATCTGCGTATTTTTTTATTTCACTCTTTATTTTCTTCTGCAACCCGAAACAATTTTTCTAACAAAATCTGCAACGCTTATAAATCCTATCAAGGGCTGCCAATAGACTCGATGATTTTTGACAGTCAAAGTGAGTCCCGTACACAAACAGATTTAGTATCCGGGTCTGGTCGGGCCCAACCTGCTTATGGAATATCTTAGCCCGAGCCTCACCTGGTCAAACCTGATCCGATACTAGTCTGGCTATAATCTGGGTCGGCCGGGCCTTATTTAAAATTTTGGCACTCATTCTTGTACTCGGGCCAAATCAGTCGCTCAAATGACTGGATGAGAGAGAGCTACCACTTAATCTTTTAAATACAAATTTGCAGGGGCCGCCCATTTAGTTCCTACAACTTAATTAGGCCCGTTTATTATCTGCACAAAACCCGAACCTGAACGAGGTTTTCCATTCGGGTCTGCCTGGCTTGGCCTGACCCAATTAACAATCGGGTTCTAAACATATGCCTGAACCTGTGTAGCTGGACTGGGCCAGGCTGGGGCCCGGCTTCTACCTGTCCTAAGGATCAAAATTTCGGGTTTCATTTCGTTTTCGGAGGGGACTGAAACCGAAATTATGATCCCCATATAAAGTAGACCGAAATTTTGATTTCGGTAGAGACTGAAATCAAAAATTTCGACCGAAATTTTAGTCATCTCAGCCGAAATTTTGATCCTTAGCCCGCCCCATGACATCCCACCAACTCTTTTGGTGGAATTCATTTTGTTATAGTAACACGCAAAGAATTTTCACATTGTTCATGTCATGGCATTAGTATGTAAGTAATATGTACGGATTCGATGTACATTGTAATTTTAATTCACTAAGAGAAGTTAAGAAACAGATATTACACAAGAGAGGCCCATCGATAATAGTTAACGACAAATCCTTACTACTATATAAACGTAAAAGTAGTTTCAGTCAATTTTTTATGTCTAAAATGCCTCAAATTATATCGTATAGTCACAAGTTTCCTTTTCGGTTTGCAGAGATATCAGAGGCCTTTGGAGGAACAGAAAAATGGGTGTCAGCCATCTCTTTTGCTCCATCATAGCAGAGGCGAGAGAAATTGAAGAAATCAGAGGGAGATCGAAGAGGGAACGTGATTTCTGGTCAGGTAAACCTCTGAGAGATCACCTCTCGCTCGCCATTGCTGCCTGCCTCCTTTGATCTTAGGTTTAATTCAACTTACAAAGGTGCAAGTTAGAAACTTCCAAAGCAAGCCAACCGAGCAACTATATATATTTTTTGGAATATCAATGGGGACGCCTCATAATTTATCCATATTTTTCTTGGGATTTTGACTTTCACGTTTTTTAGGGATGAAGAGATTGACTATACAACTTTGAGATCCGTGGTATTTGTCTTCACGCAAATCCTGTGGCAAATGGGCATGACCTTTTCTGGAAAATGAACTGCCCCGGATCCACTGAATTTGAAGAACCGTGCAATATGTATTCAGACCATGGGTTAAAATATCGTCCGATACCGATACGTATCGGACGATACGTATCGGTTTTGGAGGTCAGCGGTACGATACATAGAATATGTATCGTACCCTATATAAAATAGATAAATTATCGTCCGATACATAGGATATGTATCGGATAATTTTAAATTATCGTCCGATAATTTGGTTAAAAGTATAAAATAAAAAAAAGGACGAAATTATCGGTGGGCCCCACCCTTTGACCCGACTAAAGGGTCGGGTTTCCCTTTTTTTTTCCCATTTTCCTCCTCTCTTCTTTCTCTATCATTTTTGGGTTATTTGCACCCTAAATCGGCACCAAATCGCACAAAAAATCACAAGATCAACGTGGAAGGTACGTGTTTATCATTTTACCATCATTTTATTTCATTTTAAATACTAAAATAAGGTAGATCTACCTAATTTAAGAGTAGATCTACCTTAAATAAGTGTAGATCTACCTTAAATAAGTGTATATCTACCTTAAATAAGTATAGATCTACCTTAAATAAGTGTAGATTTACCTTAAATAAGTGTAGATCTACCTTAAATAAGTATAGATCTACCTTAAATAAGTGTAGATCTACCCTTAAATTAGGTAGATCTACCTTTAAATTTTATCATTTACCTATAATATTAATTATTATAATTATTTAAATTATTTAAAATTATTAAAATTATTTAAAATAATTAAATTAGTTAAATAAATTATTTAAATTAAGAAAAGGGGAAAAATAATTTAAAATATTTAAATTAATTAAAAATAATATAAATAATGGGTCAAAAATAATATGATGGGTCAAAAATAATTATATGTGACCCCATTTAAAATATTTAAATTGATGTGTTAAAAATAATATAAATAATTATAATTAAGGGTCACATATAATCAATATGGGTCACATATAATATGGGTCACATATCATATGGGTCACACATAATTAATAAAATAATGGGGTCAATATGAGTCACATATAATTTAAACTTAAAATTAATATGAGTCACATATAATTAAATTTATGGGTCACATATTAAATTATATGTGACCAATATTAATTTTAATAATAAATTTAATTATATGTGACCCATATTGATTATATGTGACCGTTACATATAATTAAAATAATTAATATTAATGTTATATGTCCCATAAAATATTAGAATAATATGGAATAAATTTCAAATAAATTTTTAAAAATTATAATAATATCAAATAAATATTCATAAATTAAAATAATATCAAATAAATATTCAAAAATTAAAATAATATCAAATAAATATTCATAAATTATAATAATATCAAATAAATATTCATAAATTAAAATAATATCAAATAAACATTCATAAATTATAATAATATCAAATAAATATTCAAAAATTATAATAATATCAAATAAATTTGATAAAATATAATCTAATCTTTTAAAAATTAGAATAATATAAAATAAAAATTCAAATGTAATCTAAATTTTATAAAAATTAGAATAATATCAAATAAATTTAATAAAATATAATCTAATATTTTTAAAATAGCAATAATTAAAAAATAAATTTTATTTTCAAGTGTAAATTAGATGTTTACTTTAATGCAATCGTTTGCTCATTCATGCAGGTGAAATAAATAAATATGGTACGTTCGACAGATCCAGAGTGGCAATACGGTACAGTAATAGATTGTAATAGACTCCAGATACAATGTAAGCTTTATGGAAAAAAACTGCTAGGAGGAGGTATTATACGGTTAAAAGAGCATCTGGCTCATGTAAAGGGAGAGACAAGAGGGTGTCCCAGTGTACCCAGAGAGGTAAAAAAAATATCAGAGCTAGTTTACAAGCGGCAAAGGAGAAGAAAAAAGCTGAAGTCGATCGTGATAGGGAAATGTATGAGAGAATCAGAAGGCCAGATCCAGAGTTTACATTAGTTGCACCTGAGGATGATGAGGATGAGGATGAGGATGAGCAGATAGCGAGAGCTATGAGCGAGAGTGCCAGAGAAGCACAACAGCGGCGAGATCAGGAAGAAGCCGATTATCGATTTCGATCCAGGTTGAGGGGCCCATCCATGCCTGCTATCGGTGGTGGATCTAGTCATAGGCCACATGTTGTTGAGGATGATGAGGATGTTGTGAGGGTCAAAGATCTGGGAGGGATTATAGGCAGTCTACTAGAGGCCGTACTACAGCCCCCATGGATCCATTCATGTATCGCACTGAAAGCTCCAAACAAACCAAATTGAGTGCAACCTCACTTACAAAAATGGGGAAGAAGCTTGGAAAATCCATTGTCAAGTTTTTTATATACAACCACATTCCGAGCCAAGTAGCAGACTTGTCGTACTTTAAAAGCATGATTGATATAAGTGCAGAAGTTGGTCCAGGAGTTAAAAAGCCTTCTCCATTCGAGATATCTGGGCCCTTACTAACAGATGAGTACGATGAGATAACTGCCTATGTACAAAGCTTTGAGGATGTATGGGATGAGAGAGGTTGCACAATTATGTGCGATGAATGGATTGGTCCCACAAAGAAGAGTTTGATAAACTTTTTAGTTTACAGCGATGCCGGGACAGTATTTTTGAAATCAGTTGATGCTTCTAAACACGTAAAGACTGCTGACTACCTCTTTCAACTAATGGATATGGTAGTTCATGAGGTTGGAGAGCAGCGGGTTGTGCAGGTGGTAACAGACAATGCGGCAAACTACAAAGTAGCTGGATTAAAACTAATGGCGAAGAGACGTCACCTGTACTGGACCCCATGTGCCGCACATTATGTGGACCTCATTCTTAAGGATTTAGGAAAGAGAAGCAAGGCACAGACAACTATTCAAAAGGGAAGAACGACATTCCTACAGCACAACAAAGGACAAGTTTGGTCAATTTAATGAGAGCCTTCACGAACAATGAGTTGCTCCGACCTGCGATTACATGTTTTGCAACACAGTTCTTAGCCCTACAGAGTTTGGCTAGATATAGGCGTGAGCTGAAAAACATGGTGTCGTCGGAAGAATGGAATCAACATGAAATAGGACTCCCACGAGTGAAGAGACTAGCTTGCACTGAAGTTGCTGACATGATCTACAGCACGCAGTTTTGGACAGATGTCGACCACCTGATCACCGTCACTACCCCGTTGGTGTAAGTATTGAGATTGGTTGATGGTGATGACAAACCAACGATAGGGTACGTTTATGAGTCAATGGATAAGGCAAAATTGGCTATAAAAACCAAATGCCCTATAAAATATAAACGATACTGGGCGATTATCGACAAGAGGTGGGATGCACAATTTTACCAGTACTTGCATGCAGCAGGTATAACATGTTGCACAGTTATGTAGTGATTTTTATTTATTTATTCATTATTTTCATATACTGATGAAATTGCTCATATTTGATGTGTAGCACACTACTTGAATCCAGCCTTCCAAAGATAGACGCTTCGAGGTGACACTGATGAAGTGTATACCGGTTTGCTCAATGTAATCCAAAGAATGCTCCCTGAGTTGGCGGACCAAGGCCAAGCCATAAGAGATGTGAGTGATCATAGTATCATACCTTATAAGTAATAAGTCAAATGTCATGTGATATTATCATCTATTTATTGATATGTGCCTTACTGTGTTTCATCTTTATAGATTGACATGTTTTGCAAGAGACATAGGTCATTTGAGACCCCGTTGGCGCAATCCCAAATTAAACACGACAAACCCACTGATTGGTGGATGCATTATGGAGGTGATGGTCCGATATTGAGGCGGGTAGCAATGAGGGTATTGTCGCAAACGTGTTCCTCGTCCAACTGCGAGCGAAATTGGAGCACTTTCTCTCTCATTCATACTAAGACAAGGAATAGACTAACTATGGACCGATTGGAAAAGTTAGTCTACTGCCACTACAACATGCGATTAAGGGTCAGGAATATACATAGGACCAACCGTGGTAAGCAATTACATGAAGTTTTAGATCCTCAATTATATGAAGTCTTACTTACATATTATACTAATTCATCTATCATATTCTACTTTACAGACGGTGATTATTTTGATCCCATCCAGCTGGATTATATATTCGAGGAGGATGACCCTTTGAATGAATGGATCGAAGAGAGAGAAGAGCCAGTCTTGGATAGTGAGAGCACTGAATGGTCGGACAATCTTTGAAAGAGAAGTAGCGACGGGCTTCCCAACCACCGAGGCGAAAAAGAAGATTAAATCGTTATTCAGTGGTTGGATCTGATGACGAAACGCAACCCGGTAGTGATGATGGGAGTGGTGAGGATGATGGTGGAGGGCATGATGGTGCAGGGGACGTTGGCACTAGTGGTGGAGGGGAGGATGCTGGTACCTCTGATCCTTATAGAGATATGGCGGCATGAGACGATGACTCGACGCCGTTAACATAGTTCGACACTCCTACATTTAGAATGGGAGGGGTTGAAGGAAGAGGAGCGTCGGGATCATATCAAACACCACCACCACCACCACCACCACAAGATGATACGGATATGGGTTATATGGCTTCGGGGATTCAATTTTGCAAAATACAAGATTCAAAGAACTAGTAACCCATACTACCAGCCACAATAAACTTACCCGGTGCCATATGACTTCGTTGGTAAGATTTTTGGAGGATCGGCCTTTACGTACTACACTGAGCCATATTCGTTGCTACAGCCTCAGTTTCAAGGGGGCACATATAATCATGGGTATCAATATGGGCAACATTATAGGCAAAGGCCGGAAAGCTCGCGCACCGATGATGACGATGATCATGAGGGCCAAGAACTATCACGAAATTCAATGTGGCTCTAAAGTAAGTTTTCCATGTACAATTAAATTTATTTTTATCAACATAGCTATTATTTTTGACAATATATAATTTATTTTTGTCAATATACATTGTAATTTTAGTTATGCGTATGTTCAATATGCGTCGATCAAATTATGAAATATTGTTAATAAAATAGGCATGTGACAACTGGTCGAACATAATGTTAGAAGATCTATTACATTAAGTCAAAAATGTGATCTTAAGTCAAAAATAAGTTACAAAATAGGCATGTGACTTGGGTTAAGTTACAAAATAGGCATCTTACTTATATATTCATTTAAATAATGCATCAAATAAGTAAAAAATAAAAGCAAAAATAGTTGAAATAAATACAAAATAAATAAATATAATTTTTCAGATTTTTTAGGATTTTCTGAGATTTTTTTAGGATTTTTTTTCAAAAAATCGGTTTTTTGAATGTATCAAACCGATACATTGAATGTATCGGACAATACCCGATACGTATCGTCCTGGAGGTCAGGACGATACGTACCGGATTTCCGGTATTTTGACCCTTGATTCAGACTCTTCACCCTTCACCAAGGTCAAAATTTTGGTTTTCCTTTCGGTTTCGGTCTTGCCTGAAACCGAAATTTTGAGGCCCAAGCCGATTTTTTTTCTTCGAAGAAGCAAAATATCAGTCGAAATTTCAAAATTTCGGTTTCGAGCAAATAATCGCTCGACAATTTCAAATTATCGGTCAATGATATGCTACCGGTATACCAAAACCAAAATTTTGTATATTTCATTTCGGAGGCCACTGAAACTGATGCGTTTCGGCTGAAATTTTGAACCATGCCCTCAACCTCAAATGTCAATAAGGTCACAGATCAGTGATACCTCTAAAAAAAATGTGCCTAGACAATCTTTGAGAGCACTCATGTCTCAGACCCCTTGAAAACCATTGATTCCTTCAAATTGGATGATGGATATTATTTTTTCACTCCCAATCTTTCACACAATAGATCTTGAGATCATGGTGCATCTATCAGATAGTCAGTTATTGATTCCATGAGTCACATATCCCAAAAAAATGGTCCATCAATCATATGGCACACACATCATGCTCAAACATGATTTTAGAGCAATTTTTTGGGGATTTGTGACACATGAAATAAAAAATTGATTGTCTAATAAGTGCGCCATGATCTCAAGATCTATTTTGTGAAGGATCAGGCTGAAAAACTATCTCCATCATCTGATTAGAAGGAATCAATTTTTTTCAAGGGGTTTGGGATGTGGGTGCAATCAGAGGTACCTTTGCAGAGCTGTGCTCAAAGTAAACTTCCCTCCACTGACCTTACAAGTAGAGCTCTCAATAGGCCGGGTTAGGGCCAGGTTTAAACGGGGCTCGCTCTTGGCTGCATGAGCATGGTTAGAGCTGGGTTAGAGATTTTTTCAACCTGGCCTAAACTTGGTCTAGAAGTACTCATCCTAAGCCTGGTACTTACATATTTGACTGGGTTGTGAGATTTTTATTATTAAAAAAAATTATACTATTTTTTTATAGCTAAGTTTAATTTTTAACCAAAAATTTTTATAATAGGCTTAGTAATTAGTAGATTCAATGACATTTTATAGTAGGCTTAGTAGTTTTGGTGAATGCTAGATCCTTACTACTATATAGAAGTAAAAATAGTTTGTTAATTTTCTATGCCTAAAATGCCCCTAACTCATATCTCATAGCCGCAAGTCCCGAAAATGGAGTTCTAATTCTAATTAAATTAAGACTCTGTTTCTAAAACTAGGACTCTGTTTCCATTTACCTCCGTTTCAGCAACTTTCTCTCGCTCTCTTTCATATGTTTTCTGCAAACCTTGGGCCTATTTGTATAGGGTTTCGGCAAATCCTAAACAGATGTTCTCCTACAGGAAGAACTTCGATCCCTCATCATCGATTCACTTCTCCTCTCCAGATACCCAATTCTCTCTCTCTCTCTCTCTCTCTCTCTCTTTGAAATTTTTTATTAAGCTAAGCAAGGTGTTCTGCATCTGCATCTGCATCTGTATCTATCGATGGGTAGGGGTGCAAGGTTTGACCAAAATCGAAATTTCTTCTTTTAGACGATTATGATAGACACTTTTAACTTTTTTACATTCTTTTAGAAGATTTGAGCGTTCTGGCCATTCTCTATTAAATCCTTTTCAAGAGATTCAACTATTTAGTCATAACAGATAACTTGGCATGAATATCTTTAAATGAGTTCTTATTCCATTCTAGTAAGACAATTTTGAGCCTCTTATAAATTGGGTCATAAGCTGCTTTTTTTATCTCCTAACTTCTTCTCCATTAAAGCATTATGAACCTAATCGTAATCAGATCAATCGAAAATAAAAATAAAATCGAATCGAAAATGATCAGATTCGTCTCGATTTTGGCTGAATCGGAAATCGAAATTCTTGATTTTCGTTCAATACCTAAACTTGCACGCCTACCAATGGGCAACATTCATGGTATAATATCTTATATTCTTTTAATTAATTATTTTATAATATTGCTGTTAATCGGGTCTCAAAATCTCAAAAGAAATTGAAATTCTTTTGTATGTATGCCTCCGATTTGTCCTTTAAATCTTCTTTCGGATTCTAATGTTTGTTTCAATTTATGGTGTTGAGAATTATGATATGAATTGTTTTGATTCTAGGAGTTATAAAAAAAAAATTTAGAATGATTATTTTATTTGTTATTTTATTTTTAAGTAATATTTATTTTTATATATTTAGATTTTAAACTATTATTGCAAAGCTTAAATCAAAAGCATACATAGATAATGATCCTTGATACCCCACATGCAATACATGCAAAACAAGAGTTATTTTAAAAGAGAAACAAGTTGGATGCAAAAAGTGTAAAAAACAGAATGCAGAATACACGTTATGGTAATAACTTTAATATACATAGACTGATCAATTCTATTTAAGTTTGTGACTTAAGTCCAGAACTAATTATCAATATATATATATATATATATATATATATATATATATATATATATATATATATATATATATATATTGTAGCTATGCACTTTGCGTACAAATTAGTGATGAGAGTGTAGGGAAATATGACACATTATTTCAAAATGAAGTAAAGATTCTTATTGATTCTTCCCCAGAAGATCTTATGTTTTTAAAATTGAAGGAAATATTTTTTATTTTATTATAAAAAAAGTATGACTAATTATGTTTTATTATATGCAGGATGAAAATAAACAATTACAAATTCACATGAACAAATATCTCGAAAATGAGTATTTATTTCAAGTCAAAGTGCAAGATACGATTTATTAAAATCATTTTACAAGGTCATACATATGTCAAAGCATTAAATACGAGATTACAGATGATGATGACAATAAAATCTTCAAGAAAGTTAAAGTCGAGAAGGAATAAATACCCATTTTCGATTTAATTATATTTTTTAGATTATACTTATTTGTTAGTTTTTATTTTTTTTCTTTATATTTTATAGTTGACAATATAAGTTATATTTTTTTATTTTTTATTAAATTTTTTTATAATTTTAAATTATACATAATGAAGACATATGAAACATAGTAATAACGATTTTATTTTTTATTTTTTTATTGTGTGTCTTTAATAAATCATAAAACATAGTAAAGAATATTTAAATATTATATATTTTTTTAATGTTCAAATCACCTGATAGATGTCTAAAAATTAAGTTCAATCATTTAAAAGTCTTAATGTCTAGGTGCATTTGCACGCACCTTTTTATTAGTGTTAGAAAAAAAAATACAAAATATAATGAGAGAAGGGTTTAACCCTTTTCACCCACATTAATCATACTTAGGAATCACCTTTTAGCCACCAAAAATTTTGCTCAGAGAATTTTCAGCCGCCTACATTTTTATTAAAGTCGGCTTTTGATAGGTTCCAATGGTGGAGCCAAGATTTTCTTGAAATGGGGTCATTTGAAAAAAAGATATTTACCTTAAAGACTTAGGGTGGTCACTAGAGAAAGGATATATACCGTAAGGACTTTCAGAGCAGGCAGAGGCAACTTTTTGCTTGCTTTCTGGAAGAGCAGAGCAAATTTGCTCTAATAAAGAGTTTATGACCTAAAAGTTAAAATAACTCCTTGTCATAATAAATGGGGTGAGAAACAATATTAGCAAACGTGAAAGCAGTTCTCTACCTAAGTCAAAGCGCAAAATAGCCGCTCTTTAGCTACAAAGAGCTAACCTAAACATATGTCTTAAAGTATACTCTTATATTACATGATAAATCTGTTATCAATCTATATAGTACAAGTGGTAGTTATCTTTTGGAACATGTCTTAGCCAAATAATCATGCCGACTGGCAGATGTGATCCGTGGTCTGATGAGGCGAACTTTAATATTGGTCATAAAAAATAAGAACAATGGTTAATATTAACGTGCATAGATTAAAGATGCAAATTTCAAAAAGGTGATTTTTTTAGGCCACCACTGCCTTCGTTGTCAGATCAATCACTTTGAGTAGCTAGCACTTAGTAAGGATTTCAATAGGGCCACTGGTCCATGTAGAATTTCACATTGCATCCAAAATAGTGTTTTGGTGTCATGTGGAGCTCGGATTATTTAAATCAATTTATAAAAAAATAAAAAAATAATTTTTTAAAGCAAAAGTTAAATATTGATTGATTTCAATGATCGAGATTTCAGAACTAAAAGAACATACGGAGGAGATGAGTTTTTGAATTTCTTTTAAATGACGATCTAAACAAAATAATTTTGCTCGGGCGTGACACAAAATAGTATTTTGGTTCCACATGAAGCTCCATGTGAACCATTGGGGCACGCTGACCGTTACTACAAAAAATAAGACTATTAGCGGCACAAAAAATTGCCGATATTAACAAAAAAATTGTCTCTACTAGTCCTGTCGTCATTGAAACAATAAGTTTTTTTTGTTAATAGTGGCAGTTTTTGGTGCCACTAATAGTCTTATTTTTGGTAGCGTGTGCTCTATTGGGGTATCTAACCGCTTTCATATATATATATATATATGAACTCATGTGGAGAACTCATAAATGAAGAACTAAAAATAAATAAATTAATGACATCAAATAATTTCTTCTTTTGGGGGAAAGCTGCTGATTCTTGTGACTAAAAAGGAAAAAGGAAAAAGAAAAAGAGAAGAAATTGAGCTCTCAGCTGACTTTGGTTGTGAAATTTGACTATTTTAAAAGTTACACCAGAAAGACAGGTGAGTCAGCGAGGTAGATCATCAGTGAAAAAGTCTCCCTCTCTCAATTAGTCTCCTTGTATAAATATACAGTCACATGGTAATACCATAGGAGAGAGAGAGAGAGAGAGAGAGAGAGAGAGAGAGAGAGAGAGAGAGAGAGAGAGAGAGAAAAGAAGAAGAAGAAGAAGAAGAAGAAGAAGCAGCAATGGGAAGGCCTCCTTGTTGTGATAAGGTTGGTATCAAGAAAGGGCCTTGGACACCTGAAGAAGATATAATCTTGGTGTCCTACATACAAGAACATGGACCAGGAAATTGGAGATCGGTGCCTACTAATACTGGTAAATTTCTATAAGAGTATTTTGATGTCCTAGTTTGTCTTTGTTTACCTACTTTTGATGGTTCTTGGGAATTCAACTAATTTTATCTGAGTTCTCTTTTGATGGTTAATGGGTTTGTTTGGCTGGTTTTCTTCATTTCTTCGATTTTAATATAAATAGCTCAAGATACTTCAAAATAAAATAATATCTATTTTTTCTAAAAACAAATTCTGTGTTTTTTTTTTTCCCCTTTTCAGAACAGTTTTTGGTTCTCTATTTGACATTTTTATACCTGTAATTGTACGTAGGGTTGCTGAGGTGCAGTAAAAGTTGCAGGCTGAGATGGACAAATTATCTCAGACCAGGAATCAAACGTGGGAATTTCACCCCACATGAAGAAGGGATGATAATTCATCTACAAGCTTTATTGGGGAACAGGTGAATTTCATTTAAATTAAACTTCAGTTCTTAATTTTGTAAATTGGTTCTTAATTATATAAAACATCAAGAAAATTTTCATATTTACTATATAGGTCAACCCATGATCCCTGTAAAAAAATTTGGCTGATTTCAGCTTTTTGCTGACATGAAGAAGACAACCAGAGAAATCTAATTCAAAATACTCTTCTTTTTCTTTATTTATTTACTTATTTATTTATTTTTTATGTTTTTTGTCTTCTTCCCTGAATTCCATTTTCAGGTGGGCAGCCATAGCTTCATATCTTCCTCAAAGGACAGATAATGATATAAAGAACTACTGGAACACCCACCTCAAGAAGAAGATTAAGAAGTTTCAAGTAGCTGATTCAAACACCTCTCAGCTCATCTCCAAAAGCCACAATGAAACAAAGAATTCAGACTTTAACAACAACTCAGTTCTCAAATTAAACCAAGCCTCCTCAACCTATGCTTCAAGCACAGAGAACATATCTAGACTACTAGAAGGGTGGATGAGAACTTCTCCAAAGGCTAATACTTTGAAAACCAGCAACCACAATACTAAAGCTGCTTCAACCTCTTCTCTCCTCTACAATCAATCTAAACCATCTGATCAAGAGAGCTGTGAAATGATTTCACATGAAGAATTTGAATCTCTCCTCTCATTTGATAATCTGGGTAGCATAGGTTGGGAGAAGTCTCCATCTGATTACAAACTTCACGGGTCTCACTACACACCCAATGAAGAAAAAGTCAACTGCATGGATGATGAAACAAACAAGCATAGATTGGAGAACCAACCTCCTCTATCTCTTATTGAGAACTGGCTTTTTGGGGAAGCAGGAGGACAAGTAGAAGATATGATGGAGTTGCCTGTAGATTGCTGTTCATCTGCAATGTTCTGATATAGTTACCTCTCTTGATGTTCTACTATTATCAGCTATGCATGAAAAGTGTCATTGCATGAGTTTCTTAATATTTACTTATTTATTGGGGATCTGAAAATTTAGGTTCTCTTAATTAGTGTTTAAAAAATGCTTCTAATTTCTTGTATGAAATTATGTAATAAATCTTTTGTTTAGGATTCAGAATCCGGTGGGTTTTCTTCAGACTTCCTATAATTCCTTGTTTGATAAATATATGTATCAACTTTTAATGGCTGCATACAATATCTTATCTAGAGTATGCTAATATAGATCTGCATATCGTTCTCCAGGAATCTGGTGCGTTGGAACCATGGGCTCCACGTGGCACCAGGGCAAGTTGCCCAGCCCGAGGTCCTTCAGGTCCATCAACAAAAGTTTAAAAAGGGTATTTATTGGCCGTTCAAATGTTGGTCAAACGCGTAAATTATCAACTTTCACCTAGTTATGAAAAGCAACATGGTTTTTTTTTCAAAACCCCTAACGCAATTGAAGACAAATCATACAAGACAAATTCCATTAAAGAGATCTTAATAAAACTAATTGGCCCAAAGATATTATAAGGGGAGAGAAAAGGCTATACTTGACCAATGTGTGACTAAACTTCAACACCCCTTTACACGTTTTGACATGACTAAGCCAAATCAGGTGGAGAATTAAACCGGATGACGCGAAGTGAAGTAGGGACTGCTCTGATACTACATAGAAAATCTAAAAAAAATAAGAAATAAAAATATGAGAGAGAAGAAAGCTATAACAGGAGAGACTACATTGTGAAAATCTTAACTCTGTTTCATATAAATAGACTTTCGCTTATGCAATGAAGATAAATACAATCTCAAGAATCCTAATTTTAACGAACTTATCTTAATATTTTATTCCTAATCTTAATCTTCAGTTATACATGCATATGTGTAACAACTTTAAAAGATTCTCTATTAATGATAACTTGAATAATATCAATTAGGTATCAACCAAAAAGTTTGCTTTTGATCCGATGCATCTCCACTGGCCAAATTCAATGCACCAAGTGCTGGGGGCCTAGGGCATCACCTTTTTTTAAATTCCACTACAAAAAATAAGACTATTAGCGACAATCAAAAATGTTGCTATTAACATAAAACCTTATTGTTTTTGTGACGACAAGACTAGTAGCGGCAGTTTTTTTGTTAATAGCGACAGTTTTAACTATCGCCGGAACACGTTATTTTTGTAGTGCCCATAAAACGGGGGCGAAAAAAAAAAATAAAATAAAATAAATAAATAAAATCACACCCCACATGCTTGGACAACCCAAAACGGATATTATTTTGCGTGTCACATGCTCTAGGAGTGCGTCCTCACGCATTTCCTCTTAGCTATATATAGATAACCTCCAATTGGACACCAAATTAGATTGGTGACACAGAGAGCATGGATGCACTGCTTACATCATATTCTTAAAAAATTAAAATTCAAAAACTCATCTCCACCATGAATTTTTTTAGCCTTGAAATATCAACCAATGCAATTAGTCATCACGTGGCATTTGATTTAGCTCCTGGGTGGGGCCCTCCAGGGCTGCTTCCAGACGCATTTCCCCAATTCTCTCTCTCTCTCTCTCTCTCTCTCTCTCTCTCTCTCTATATATATATATGAAAAAGGTGTCCATCCTCCAATCTTCCACGTGACACCCAAAATATTGTTTCGATGCCATGTGGAGCTTAGGTGCATTGCTTAGATCATCTTCGAAAAAAAATAATTGAAAACTCATCTCCACCGTGAGTTTTTTGAACCGTAAAATGTGGACCAATGAAACCCGTCAAACTTTGACTTGTGAGTTTAAACAGTTTTTTTTTTAAATTTCTTTTTTAATATTAATCTAAACCGTCCACCTGTGCTCCACGTGACACCTAAACAGTGTTTTGGCTGCCATGTGGAGCTCCATGTGTATCTTGGAGGACGATCACTGTCCTCCATTGGAGGACCTAACCAGCTCCCTATATATATATATATATATATATATATATATATATATATATATATATATATATATATATATATAGAGGTTAAAAAGTCCATATACTTGTCACCTAGAATTGAACCATGTGCTAGTGCCAAGATTACATGCCTTGTGGCATATGATCCGGAAAAAAATACGTTTTGGGTTCATATATCACATGACATGTGATCTATAAGAAGAAGAAAAAAAAAATCTTTTCGAGCTTAAAAAACATGGTCAAACATTGAGTTCTTCCTGACATACTTCGTGCATTAAAGTTTTTCGAATTTTGACTACATTTTGAACGGTGGATAACAATATTATTTGAATTTTTTTTAGGGGAATGAACTGATTGAAATTGTGCATGTTTTCTCGGCACCTGATTTTTGGATTAGGTGCCACTTGACACCCAAATGGCACTAGCATAGGGTTCAACCTTAGGTCCCTAACCTAAATTCGCCTCATATATATATATATATATATATATAGAGAGAGAGAGAGAGAGAGAGAGAGAGTACCTTTAATTCCACCCACAAAATCTTTGAGTTCACCCATGCTAATTGGAATCTGACGAAACTGATGCAGATCAAGATCGTTTGTCATTCCAATCTTTCCCATAATGGATCTTGAGAACATGGGAGTGCCATCAGACGATATGTTTTTCATTTCATGTGGTACACATCCCAAAAAGTGACCTTATTTGAGCATGATGAGTTTCACGTGATGTTAAGGTCACTTTTTTGGAATGGGTACCATGTGAAATCAAAAACCATTGGTGGATGGTAAGAGAATGATCTCAAGATACGTCATGTGAAAGATTGAGATGAAAAATAATTTGGATCGTTGGATTCAAAGTAGTGAATGGATTTCAGCATGGGCGAACTCAAAGATTATATATATATATATATATATATATATATATATATATATATATATATATAAGACATATATAAGACAAATCTGACACATAATAAACAAAAAAATAAAAGCCCCTATTTATTCGCAACCTTACTCGTGCCTAAAATGGCGACTTCCAGCTTTCACAATTAACATTAGTTAATATTATGAAATCCCAGATGAGATGTGGGTCAGATTCCGATGGGTTTTTGATCAAATTTACCAAAAGTTCTGCTGTCCTATTAATTCAAGTAACGTGGGTATCACTCTTTTTCGTCTGTGGGTTTTGTTTATATTAATTCAAATAACTGGTGGACGGCTTGTGAGTGTGGTGGGGAATGATAGCCATATAAAGAATAGGTTGGTGTCACGTAAAGCTTGCAAACAAATGATGAAATTGCGGGCTTTGGGTCTCTTTTTATAGGAAATTTTTAGAGTGGTGGGAGATGCATGTGATCTCTACTACCCTTTTGGTGGCTGAGGAGACCAATTTTGGATTGCATGGCTACCATGCAAAGACCCTTAAAAGACCCATAAAGAAAAAGGTGGGCATAGTAATGCCACACCCCCTACAGTTTGTGTTTGCTTATGGTGCATGTGTAACGCAGTGACCAAGTCTAAATTATGGGAAATTCATAAATATATATAAAAAAAAATGCTTAAGTTATGAGAATAATACATGATGCAGTACTAAACTATAATCTTTCATTAGAACTGTTGATTTGTAAGAAGAAATGGCAGAACCCTAATGGATATATACCGTTCTTGTTGATTCACACGAATACCAAGAGAAATGGGAAACAAAGATCTCGAATACTTCGAAATTTCAATCTATTCAATAATCTTTTCGTTTTGGTTACATCCATTAAATAGAAAATGAAAGCAAAACTTACTAAAAATAGCAAAAACGAGATAAGCCTATAGACCGAAATATATTTCTATTAGAATCAATCCAGAATCGAAACGGATCGATTCTCAGTTGTAAATCTCCGGGAATTGCAAAAAAAATTATTTCTTAAAATAGCAAAATTGCTATTTTTAAGTCTTAAACGAAGGAATTTTCCTAAAAAATGCGGACCTCACGACAAAACGGTGACTATTGACCGTTTGAGCGTTTCCGTTCCAAAATAGGACTTTGCGAGATTTTCAGATGTTTGGGCCCATGATTTCTACTAGTGCTTGACCCAAAATTTTAACGAGTGGACCTACACCGATCCAGACGAGTGAACAAAATTCTAACGAGTAGACCTACGCCGATCCAGGGTAATCATCTCCGATGATTTCTACTCCATCGATACAGCTATGAAAATATACAAAAAAAAATGATTAATTTTAGATATTAAAAATATTAATAATTATAAAAAAAATAAAACTATATGTTTAATTTTAACCAAACCTATGTTTTAAACGGCGTAAAACATTACTTTAAAAAACAGATTAAATTAAAAGAAACTTTTTTTGGAAAACAGGGGAATTTTTCACACAAAAAAAACCGCATTTATAAAATGCCTTTTTGGTCACTTTGGTGTGGAAGGCCATGATAAAGGGAATTTTATCAAATAAAACTCCTAGTTATGTAAGAAATTAATTACCCCATATTTTAATTACCAAACAAATTATCCAGACCGTCTCCACATGTTTTAAGGGTTCAGGAGACAATTGGGTGTGAAATGTTATGAATTCCCCCTAAAATTCGCACTTAAAATATTGAGTTATCTAAAAAAAAAAAAAAAAAGGGTTAAAAGACAGAGTGCAGATTGCTCTTTACGAGACATACACAACAGACACGGATCTCAGTAAGGTGCACCTAACCGTTCACACAAGTTCCACGTGGAGCTTTGGTGCATTATAATTTCAAAGCTTCATCTCTACTGTATATTCTTTTAGGCTTGAAATTTTGGTAAGTCCAGTACCAAATAGATGCGATTAGGCTATGATAATGACAAATACATCTGAGCTCTTTTTGTGTGTAATCCCTTACTCGAGTGATGGAATAATTTTCATGAGTATCTTAGATTATCTTCAAGCAGAGGCTAGACTCGAGAATGCACAAAAGATTTTCTTTGAAAAGGAAACTATTGTATATCACAAATTCAAATCTCGTGCCTGTCAGTACATCATTCTAAATGGACGCAAAATAGGGTCAACAAATAAGAGATCTGAAAAAGAATCAAAATTGAGTACCTTTATATGCATCGTAGTTAGTAAGGAGGTGCGCCTGTTAAGTGCATCTGCTATTCTGTTCAAGCCACCAGATTTATGCCTGATGACGAACGTGAACTGTTGAAGGTATGTAGCCCAACCAGTGTTCCGACTGGAGAGCTTGTCTTAATTATTAATGTGTTTCAAAGCATCATGATCCGTGCATAGAACAAACTCCTGATAGGACAAGTAAGATTGCTAATGCGGCAGGGCTTGAACTAACGCATAAAACTCCACATCATATGTGCTGTAATTTAATTGTGCCCCATTCAACTTGGCGATAAAGAAAACCGGTTTACCGTTCTGATTCAATATTGCCCCAATACCGACTTTGGAAGCGTCAGAGTGTAACTCAAATGGTCGAGAAAAGTCTGGCAATACGAGGACTGGTGCTGAGGTAATGAACTAGATTTTGTGAAAGGCTTCTGTGACTGCTTCGGTCTATGAAAATTTTCCTATTTTCATGCAATCCGAAACTGGTGCCATGATCGTGCTAAAATTTGGGATGAATCGCCTATAAAAGGACACGAGGCCGTGAAAGCTGCGTACTTCAAACAGATTAGTAGGTATAGGCCATTGTTTGATGGCATTTACCTTTGATTCATTTACTGAAATTCCGTCTTTGCCCACCACGTAGCCCAAAAAGAGGACACTATCTGTCATAAACGCACATTTGCTAGCAGCAGCAAAAAATTTATTCCTGTACATCACCAAAAGAACTTCTCGCAAGTGTTGCAAGTGCAAATCTGGGTTAACACTATAAACAAAAATATCATCAAAATAAACTACAACAAATTTGCCAATAAAATGATGAAAGGCTTGGTTCATCACTCGCATAAAAGTGCTCAGGGCATTAGAAAGTCCAAACGACATAATTATCCATTCGAATAAGCCCTCACAAGTTTTGAAGGCGATTTTCCACTCGTCTCTTTTTCGGATTCTGATCTGATGGTATCCGCTCTTCAAGTCGAGCTTACTAAAGATAGTAGCTCCTCCTAACTTATCCAACAAGTCATCCAACCGCGGGATGGGAAAGCGGTAGTGCACAGTAATTTTATTTATAGCCCTGCTATCGACACACATATGCTAGGACCCATCCTTTTTTCGGTGTAAATAATGCTCGTACTTCACAAGGACTGAGGCTCTCCCTGATGTGCCCCTTATCAAGTAATTCTTCTACCTATCTCGCAACTCATCATGCTCCTTTGAACTCATAAGATAGTGCGGTCTATTCTGTAAAGAAGATCCTAGGACAAGGTCAATTTGGTGTTGAATGTCTGGTAGGGGTGGTAATTCCGGGGGCAGATCTGTAGGGAGCACATCTTGAAATTCATTTATAATTTTTTTTATTGGGTCAGGGATTCACCACCCACGTGATTATCTTTCCCGATCAACACATATATCGTCCTGATATCTGCTGTGACCTTGATAAATCGATTTATAGATAAGAGGTTAGATCCCTCCCCGGCTAGTAGATTGGGTTAACTCTTTCTTGGGTATTGACACAATTTTAATGTTATGAAACATAAAATTATACGTGTTCGATCTACCATCATGTGAAACACTCTTATTATACTGTCATGGTTTCCTCAGCAATTTTGATGTTATGAAACACTCCTATCACTCATATCTTATCTTTATAATTACACCTAATAGAAAACGAAGCCAAACAATATTTAGAAACTGTTACCTCATTTTCTACCTTAAGCCATGATAATTTATAAGGATTGGGATGTGCTTCTGTGGGTAGTCCTAGCTTGTAATATCCCTGAAAATTAAGCGATGAACAGTGACCTCAGGATTCGTGCTCGATTGGTTGTAGGTTGACCAAGTGATGGTCAAACGGTAGACTTGAGAAGGGAAGTGTTATGTGATGTAGTATGACCCTAAGCATAGCGTATGGTGTTAGTTAAGGGTCACATACACCTATCTCTGGTGTATGTGGTTAATACCAAAGCTGAAGAGGGTTATAAGGGTTTTAATAACCTAAGAGAAGCTATTCTCTTGTTTGGTTAGTGAAAAAAGTTAAGAGGAGAGAGAGAGAGAGAGTAAAGGAGAGTTAATGGCAAGGAGAAGTTAATGTGGCTTGATTGAAGGAAGGGTTTGAGCATTGAATGTCGGATTCGACGCGTGAAGGACCGTTGAAGCAAGAGCTGGAACCCTAGCCATTAAACCAACCAATCCATTCTTTAAGAGATTGATTTGAGGTGAGTTTTATTAGATTTAAATGCATAAAGTTTTGATGATTAAATTCAGCCAAGTATAGTGAAAATGATGAATTGAAGACATAGAAAAGAAAACAAACAATAGGAAGAAAAAGATTTGGAAGAACAGCCCGAAAAGGGGCTGAGTTCTGGCCAAATCGATTAATTGATTTTGGTCTGAAAGTTGAAAAGGCATAAAGACCGAAATCAATTAATCGATTAATCGATTTTGATTTTGATTAATCGATTTGAAAATTGACTAATCGATTGAGTACCTCCAGTGGCTGGAGAAATAAGGCTTGGGGAAACCGATTAATCGATTTGAGAATCGATTAATCGATTTTGGATTTCGATTAATCGATTTGGGAATCGATTAATCGATTGTGGACTTTCGATTAATCGATTTTGGATTTCGATTAATAGATTTAGGGTTTCGATTAATCGATTTTGGCAGTTTTAGTTGGCTTCTTAATTGAACCATGAGGTTCATGGAGGGTCTTGGACCTTCTCTATTGCATCTTTATTGATGCTGTGTATATGTTATGATGTACTATAGGTGGTACGAGCTAAGGCAAGCATGAGGAGCCGTGTGGGACCTTGATGCTAGGACAGTCAGACACTTGAGATAGGGAACACCTTGAACATGTACTTTGATTGTAAGAGCATATATGTAGTGATATAGAAATGAAAATGTTTTAATCATATAATCCTCTTAGTATGTATGTGTGTGTGTGTGACACTAAATAAGCATATGAAAATGAGACATCCCCAGGGAATGAGAAAGTGATAAAAGCATCAGTGTGATGCAAGTAATTTAGACATCCCAGGGATGTAAATGAGATTGTAAAGTAATATTGAACAAAGACTGACAAGGCCTAATCGATATAAAATAACATATTTACACGGTGAATAACTATATGTAAAACACATGGTATTTTTATTATTTAAGGTTTGAACAGAATACCCCACCGATGTGGCGGGATACCCACGACTGACTCGACAGAATATCTGTGGCGACTGCACAACCACTCAATCCGCACATCGCACAGCGTCAATATGAGATTAGACCCCGCCGCCTATGAGAAAGGGACCTGGGTAGCATTTCAAGTGTGAAATATAGATAACAACTGTCTCTTTAGATGACGATGGTGGGTATTCCATCGGGGCTCGATGCTATATTGCTCGGGGATTACTTAAGTTGAAGATTTAAGTTTCTTTAGGCCGAATCAGTGTAATTCATGAACAGTTTGAGAATAAATGAAACATGTAAACCACCAGTAAACTTTAATGCATATTGTAATCATTTAAACTGTTTTCCAGCAAGTTCATAAATACATCATGCTAAGAATATCATGGAATATATGTGAGGATTTGACTTATATGTTCATTGTGTTGTTCCCTATTAAGCTAGGATGTAACTCACCCCTTTAGACTATACGTTGCAAGTCCTTTGCTTGCAGCTGCTGAGGTTTTGGGAGATGCGGATTCGGGTGATTCATATTATGTGCTCGGGGAAGAGTTAGAGCCTCCTCCCGAGGACTTCTTCTAGGAGACTTCGTTGAGTACTTTGATAAGAAGAGTTTTGAGAACATTTTGTGCGGCTTGGTATGTCAAGCCTTTATTTTGAGAAACAATGTATTTAAATGATATAATTCTTTTGGCGAACCATCTGAGGTAATATGTTTATCACCGATGGTTCGAATTGGTTCTCTGTTCATGCATCGACATAAAAGTAGAACTGTCTTTTGAGTTTATGCCTAGATTAGCATATTTATTTCCGCATCGTACAGTTATTTATCTTATCTTATTTAGTTGTTACTTGCTATACTAATATTCTGCGCAAATCTATGGGACACAGTCTGGAGGATCGTGCTGAGGGCACGAGTTTCGGGGTGCCGAAATTCGGGCTATCACAGTTGGTATCAGAGCCTTTTCGTTTAGAGATTCAGACAATCATTATTTTTGTCAGAGCATAGGGACTTCTGCTAACGAAACTTTGGTTTCACGTGCAGACCGTGATGTCTTCTAGAGGAAGAGGCCGACCTAGGGGCGGTCATAATAGAAATTTGCATAGTCGAGATGACTTTATCTCGGATACCAATCGAGTGCCTTTGAGAGATAGAGGGGCTTCAGGTAGTGGTGGCCAAGAGAGCCAAGATCAGGCAGAGAATCAGGATCGAGATCATCAGGATTGAGATCAGAGGGAACAAGAGATAGTTAGAGAAAGAAACGAAGAGAGAGAAGAGCATCAGAGGATGATGCACACTATGAAAACCATGGTGATTGTCATGGCACAATAGGGAGCATCCTTGGCAGCTCATACTGCCCACGATCAGCATCAGCCACCTACGCCTCCAGTAGGACCTATACTGTCAGTAGCTTCAGCATTTATTGAGTTTAGGAGGATGTGTCCTCCTAGCTTTTCAGGGCAGGCAGAGCCCATGACGACTGAAAATTGACTGAGTGAAATGGAAAAAGTATTTAATGTGCTCACATGCACAGAGGACGAGAGCGTCCTTTAGACAGCCTACATGTTAGATGGGGAGGTTGAGCCTTGGTGGAAGTCCGCTTCTAGGACTAGGGCTCAGGAGACCCCAGATTTTCCTTGGACGTGGGATGAATTCGTCGAGGAGTTTAATAAACAGTATTTCCCAGAAGTTGTGAAGAATCAGATGGAGATCCAATTTTTGCAACTCTTGTAAGGGAAAATGACGGTAAGGGAGTATGGAGTTAAATTTATGCGACTTGCTCGCTTCGCGCCCGACTATGTTATCACGGAGATGATGATAGCAAAGAGGTTTCAGCAAGGGCTGAGACCGGACGTGAGGGGAGGAGTAGCACCATTCCAATTGAGGACCTATTAAGATGTCATGAGTAAGAAGCTCGTAGTAGAGGAAGAAAATAATAATAAATATCGTCAGAGGGAGCAGCAGGGAAAAGGAAACACAGATCAGAGTAGAACGGGGAGCTACCAGTCGGTGAACAAAAAGCCAAGATTCGTAGCCCACAATGGGAGATCACCATTCCAAGGAGGATATCAAAGACCGGCGCAGCACACCAACCAGCAGATATTTTCATTGCTTGCGTTGGGGAGATCGATAAGATATGAGAGTCCTGCTATCACCACTGGAGCTACAGTTACACAGGGTTTCTCACGAGCTACATCTTTCACACCGCGGGAGACTTGTGTCAAGTGTGGCAAGTCTCACAAGACATCGGATTGTAGGTAGGGAACTCGGGGCTGTTTCAAATGTGGCAAGGTGAGTCACTTGATCAAAGATTGTCCTGAGGCAAACAAGGAGAAGACGACTTCAGCTTCTATGCCACAACCTATACAATCGAGGAAGCCGATCATCCGAGGGAGAGCCTACGCTGTCACAACTCAAGAGGCCCAAAATACAAACGATGTGATCCAAGGTGAAACTTCTTTTAAATAAAGAATTTCAATTCTTAAAAATTTTTAGATAGAGAAGGTGCATCCATATAGAAAATAGAAAAGAACATGTATGTAATAATTTTGATATGATGGTATACATTATATATATATATATGTATGTATGACTAGGTACGTTACAAATCTATGAGAAAGAAAGCGATGTGATATATGAAACTCGAGTGTTGATAGACCCGGGGTCTACCCACTCATTTATTACCCCTCGCTTCACAAAGAAGATGAAAGTCAACCTAGGGAAGTTAGACTTTGTGTTAATCGTGGCTATTCCGATTGAGAAATTGGTTGATACCGAAAAGATCTGTAAATCCATGATCGTGAGAATCATGGATGGAGATGTCTTTGAACTACTAGCAAATTTGATTATGTTAGACATGCAAGGATTCGACGTGATCTTTGGCATGGATTGGTTGTCGACTTATTGTACAACCGTGGATTGCAAGAACAAAGTCGTCATCTCCAGACCTAACACAAGGAGATCGTTTCGATTTTGAGGAGAGAGATCGACGTATATACCACCTATCTCTATAGTCAGGGCCGAGCGCTTGATCAGAAAAGGGTGTAGTGGATACTTGACATTCTTGAAGGAGGATAAGGAAGAGAAGAATATTATTATGGAGATAGCAGTTATGCGAGACTTCGCTGACGTGTTTTCGGAATAATTACCTGGATTACCT
The DNA here is from genome assembly GCA_021018995.1 of Chloranthus sessilifolius. Lineage (NCBI taxonomy): Eukaryota > Viridiplantae > Streptophyta > Magnoliopsida > Chloranthales > Chloranthaceae > Chloranthus > Chloranthus sessilifolius. The sequence continues at coordinate 48,068,716 of CM037584.1, read as the reverse complement.
CCAGATAGAGAAGTTGAGTTCGCCATCGACTTAGCACCAGGAACGAAACCTGTTTCTAAAGCACCATATAGAATGGCTCCTGCTGAGTTGAAGGAGTTGAAAGAGTAGTTACAAGAGCTAATAGACAAGGGGTTTGTTAGACAGAGCGTGTCTCCATGGGGAGTGATCGATTTAGAATGTAACCCTTGCAAGTGCACAAGATCTATTGCAGTATGGCAAGAACAGGGGTGTCGAACCCACAGGGAAACGTGAATTTTTAATTAATTTTTTTAGAGATTTTAAAAACGTCCCTAAGGAAGTACCAAAGGGCAGATTCAATTTTACCAAAAACTTAACGCACTTTTCCTAAATGCAGAAAAATAAATTAATCTAAACAATTAATTACTGATAAATCTACGAACAATATTAAAATGAGATCAAGGAATATGCTACCCCAGATTCGTACCCCTTTTCTATCATTAAAACCCACAGTTTCATTAAATCATCATTCACACCATCATTCATCTAGAAAAATGACTTGAAATAAAATATGATCATCAATCCATACCTATCTAAAAACAATGACTCATCTAACATTGCGGTATGAGTCATGTAAAAAGCATAAGCGTATCTCATGATATTTAGATCACGACAATCAAGACATAATCGCTCTCTGACTAGATCGACTGCGGTCCGGATCTAGCGATTACGGCCAAGTTGATCGCAATCAACGGTCATAACAAAGCATTCAAAATATTTTCAATCACACAAACTTTGAGCAAAACGATTCCATGATAATAATAATAGCGGTATTAATCATAAACATGGGTACTTATCTGGGATCGCATCTTCCCGATCTCTTGATTTAGCTCATCTTTGGTGTTTGATCTCCTTTTCTTTCAAAGTCATTCCTCTTTTATTTCTTCCAAAAGATATTTGCAATTGTTTTTCCTAAATACAATCTATGAATTTCTCGAGAAAATAATGCAAATCCTAGGTACAATCTACCACTGAATAAACCCTAGAAGAAGAGAAGAAGACTTGAAAAGATGAAGAAAATATTCCCCAAAGTGAAGAGCCCTAAAACTAAAAATAAAGAATGAATAATATTCTAATTGTAAAAATCCTCCTAAGAAACTCGTGGCTTCCTTTTATAATAGCCTAACCTAATACCTCTCTCGATTGACATCTAAGAGTAATTTTCGTGAATTCCCGCCTAGCTTTGCATCAGACACTGCCTCGGTATTTTGCTCATAATTTTCTATACCGAACTCGGATTGAGGTGATTCTTGAGGCGTTGGAAAGCTGACGACGAGCTCTACAACTTTTATGTTTTAGCAATTTCCTGAATCTGACGTCTTGAAGGTCCAAATTGAGCTGCAAGTCGCACTAAGTTCTCAATGACCCAAAATAGCAGTGTTTTGACATTATTTTCGGGATCCTTGGGCTTTTAGAAACTTGGAGATTTACGAAACACTTCAAATCTAGCAAATCTCATCAGATAGCCTTCATCGGACGGCTAAATATAGGTATTTAGGGGTGAAATATCATCATATTTCACTACTCATCACACCCCCAAACCTACACTTTGCTAGTCCTCGAGCAAAGAGAATGATAGAAATATAAAGCAAATCAAACTAACATCCTAAAATTTAAATGCCACTTTCGTAGGGAACACGATTGCACTTAGCATGTGCAACAAGCCTTTAAACCCCTAGGTGATCCCTAGTGGAGGAGTTGTGTCTCCTGAGGGTTTGCAGTGAAGTTACCCACAAACTACCAAAAATTTCAAACCATCGGTAAAATTTAGTTTTCAAAACATGATTTTTTTTTTATAACATATGTACTATTCAAAAAAACAAAAATCATTAATTGCTTCAGTATGTGAATCATCAATCTCAAATATTAAAGTCATGTCAATCATGCTAGTATCCATTCAAATTAATTTAATGCTCAAATTGTTAGATAACTCATTCATTCATGCCTAAACGTGAAGTGTGTGCATACCAAAACCAAGATTCATCCATCTCAGAACTAGTCCAAACGGAAAACCATCGGATCTGTTGTCTCGACTCAATCCTCACTTTAGGTATACTCTCAAAATAAAATCACTCCGATGATGGGTAAGTTTTCGCACACATGTGAGAGATCAATACAAAGCAAATAAAAAGGTCTCACATGATAAATGAAACACGATGCCAATCAATGAACAAAAATAAATCTCATAAGAACAGATACTTGTATATCCTAAGCATGTCATATCAAATGTCATAAGTATTATATATTGACTCTCCAGAGGCGATTACCAATGCAAGATCGGATCATGAAGGTCTTTTGTAGGGTTGTAATGGGGCTCAGGTAAGGGTAAGAAAGAAAGGGAATTGTGATTCAAAATTTCTGAGAAATTGGAAAAGGAACTAACTTCTGATTTTTTTTTTTTTTTATTTTTATTTCTCTTCTTTTCTTTTTTTTTCTTTTCTAATTTCTCACCATTTTTTTTTTTTTCAATATTTTTCTTTTCTCATTCTTTCTTCTCTTTTGAATTTCCTTTTCTTGAAGCACCTCATTTTTCATTCCTTTTTTTTTTTTTTTTTTTTTTTTTTCTCTCCCCTTTTTTTCTTTTTATATTTGCCATACACTCTCAGTAAACACCATAACTCATTATCTCTCCACTTACTCTCTTTTCGCTCATTTTCATCCCTCGTTCCTAATTTCTCAGAAATAAGAAGGGTAAAGCTAAATTTTCAGAAATTGTGAAGGGTTAAAGTTAACGTGGCTTATCAAAGAATGTATAAGGGTAAAATTTTCTATAGGCTCAAAGGGGTACTAGAAGGATAAATTTATATGAGGTGGGGCATTTTAAGCACAAACGAGCCAAAGATGGCCTTCAATCATTTCCTTAAAAGATGGTAACCTTGCCTATTTGTCTTGAGTAGATATACAGTACGTTCTAACACAATAATATGAATTTGATATCATGCAAAGTCACAAGCCAAAATAAAATGTATGAGATTATGCAAAATAATTTATTCAAAGAAAACTCAGTTTATATATTCACTCATCAATGACGGAAATTAGCTCTAAAGCTTCTGGGTTTAGTCCCCACTAAGAACCTAAGATTCAACGTCCAAAATAGTTCATCGATTTCTAAGTCTTAGCTTGGTATAAGTGCAAAAATTCTAAGCATGAATTTCAGAGTCATCCACAAATTATCACATTAAGCTTCATCATCCTAGATACAAGTATTCAAAATATGACATCAATATTCTCAAAATTAAATTCACATGCATCATCAACTAAAGTTTGAAAACTATTGCAAAGTAAATCATGTATGATGGTTCCAAATAAATAAATTTTTTTTTTTTTTTTCAAAGAAAATCAAAAATAAGTGATGAAAGATAGATAATCATACATACCCCAAACCTAAAATGACAATGTCCTCATTGTTTGAAATAAGTAGGCACCCCAAACACATTGAAAAGTACCTCAACACAAAGATCGGTCGAGAATATGGGCATCAAATTAGAACATGACCAAAAATAGATTGAAGGTAATGTGGCTACACTAATTTGGAAATAAAAAATAACCTAAACTAAACTAAAACTAATATCCTAGAACTAAACATACGAAAAGAAAGATAAATCCTAAATCCTAAACTAAACGTGTGTCCAACTCCTAAATAAAACACCTTTGGGTTGCCTCCGAGCGCCGAGTTTAAGTGTCGGCCTCAACCTCTTCATTGATCAAGAATCGGATCACTAAGGTGCATCGCCTCAATCTTAAAGCGGGTCATCGGCTCAAACATTGGTTTGAGTCTTTGCCCATTCACTTTGAAAACTCGATTGTCGAAGGCTTTGAATTTCAATTGCAGGTGCTCACTAATGGAAACAACGAAGCACGGGCCTTCCATCTAGATTTCAATTTCCCGTGATGAAGCTTAAGTCGGGAATTGAATAACCAAACTTTTGGCCAACATGAAACTCCTTAGAAATTAATTGATCGTGCAACTTTTGTACCTTTCCTTGTACATCTTTGAATTTTCATACGCATCGTGGCGTAACTCTTCTAATTCACTCAAGCGTAACCTTGATTAAACCTGCCGCTTGCATATCGAAATTAAATCGTTTGATCGCCGAATGCCTTATGCTCCAATTCGACGGAAGATGACATGCCTTCCGTGAGACAATTCTGAAGGGAGACATTCCGATCGGTGTCTTGAATGCAGTACGATAGGCCCACAAAGCATCAGATAGCCGGTTTGACCAATCTCTTCTATCCGGTCGTACCGTCTTTTCTAGAATTCGCTTGATTTCCCGATTAGACACTTCCACGACCACTAGTCATGGATGGTGCAATGGCGACTTTGTGAGTGGCGTCGTACTTCTTCATTAAAGTGGCAAAATGGCTATTGCAAAAATGCGAACCGCCATTACTGATGATTGCTCTTGGGATCCCGAATCGGTTAAACACATGTTCTCTCAGAAATTTGACCACAACCTTGTGATCATTTGATCGGGTTGCCACGGCTTCAATCCATTTGGAGACATAGTCAATGACCACGAATATATGAATACCCAAAGGATGGTGGAAAAGGACCCATAAAGTCAATCCCCAAACATCGAAAATTTCAACAATCGAATTGGATTAAGGGCATCATATTTCGTCGTGAAATATTGCCAAGTCGCTGACACCGTTGGCATTCCTTGCGGATTGAGCAAAATCACGAAAGATTGAGGCCGATGAGAATCCGCTTTGAAGGATTTTCTTCATGTCTTCTCCGAAATGGCCTCCACAGCCCCAAAGATGGCAAAAATTTAGGACGCTTAGTTGCTCGTCTTCGCACGCATCTCCTAATGATCCGATCCGAGCGAATTTAAACAAATATGGTTCATCCGAAATAGTATTTTATTTGGGAGAAAAAGAGATTCTTATCATTCTTACCCCCTCGTGGGAATTACGCGATGACGAGATAATTGACGATGTTAGCATACCACGGTACTTATGGACCAGCTACAGCAATTGCCATCAAATGTTCAGCCGGAAATGTGCCACGGATGGTCTCAGGTATAGAAGATTCTTCAGGCAGAATTCTGGACAGATGCTCAGCCACAACGTTCTCAACCCCCTTTTATCTTTAATCTCAATGTTGAATTCCTGGAGAAGCAGGATCCAACGGATCAGCCTTGGTTTCGCATCCTTCTTTGCTAAAAGATATTTCATAGCGAGTGGTGCGAAAAGACCACTATTTTCGATCCAAGCAAATAGGAACGGAATTTGTCGAGCATACACCACTAATAATTCCTTCTCGGTGGTGGTGTAATTGATTGGGCATCAATTAATGTCTTGCTAGCATAATAAATTACGTGAGGTAATTTATTCACCCTTTCCCTAAGACATCTCATCGGATGCATCACACATGAGATCGAATGGTAAAGAATAATCCGGTGGTTGGATTTTTGGTGCATTTGATAAGAGTTCACGCAATTTTAGGAATGCCTTTATGCAATCCTCATCAAAATCAAAAGGAACATCTTTGCCAAGCAAAGTGCACAATGGTTTAGCCACCTTGCTAAAATCCTTAATGAATCTTCTATAAAATCGGCATGCCCCAAAAATGATCGAATTTGTCGAACACTTTTAGGAGGTGGTAAATTTGCAATTAAGTCGACCTTTATCAACTTCAATTCCTTTCGTTGAAACAATATGCTAACACAATTCCTTGTTGAACCATAAAATGGCTCTTTTCGGTGAGAACAAGTTTGGAATCTACACAACGTTGCACACATGAAAGATGATTCAAACAAGAATTAAATGTTTTTCCAAAAACCGAAGTCGTCCATGAAGACTTGATGAATTTGTCGATCATGTCGAGAATATGGCCAACATACATCGTTGAAGCGTGGCGGAGCATTACATAAGCGAATGGCATCCTTCGATATGCAAAGCGTACCATATGGACACGTGAATGTTGTCTTCTCTTGATCGGTGGAAAAACGGGCTTGATTGTATCCCGAATAACCATCAAGAAAGCAATAAAACTCTTGCCCTTAACTTCTCAAGAATTTGATCAATGAGCGGAAGGAAAATGATCTTTTACGGTGGTATGTTCAATTTTCGATAATCAATGCACACACGCCATCCGGTAGTTTCACGAGTGGGCACCAATTCTCCCTCGTAGTTTCTTTCAATCGTAATTCCGGACTTTTTTTAACGATTTGTCGGACTAACCCATTCACTATCAGAGATCGGATAGATGATTCCAGCATCGAGGAGTTTAATGATTTCCTTTAAAACGACTTCTTGCATGTTCGGATTAAGTCGCCTCTGTGGTTCCCTCGATGGTTTACTCTCATCCTCCAGATGTATTTTATGCATACATACTGATGGGTCAATCCCCTTGAGATCAGCTAAGGTCCATCCGATGGCCTCCTTGTGCTCTTTCAGCACCTTCAACAAATCATTCTCTTGTTCTTCCGATAATGTGGATGAAATTATCACTGGAAGTGTTTCTCGAGGTCCCAGAAAAGCATATTTGAGGGACTCAGGCAATTGTTTCAATTCCACAGTGGTACGCTCAATTGATGGAGTCAGCACATCCTTTACCTCAGTAGGTAGTGGTTCTACCTTAGTCACAACTTCACATAAGTTATCATCTTGACATGATGAATTTGACTTTTTCTCTTCTGACTGCTTCCTTTCAAGCCCTTTGTTCTCATAGATGGCTAACAAAGCAGTTTCAAATTCCTCTTTGGTGAGCATTGATGGTAATGCTTCATCCACCACTTCGTCCATCTGATCGATGTAAAAACATTCGACCTCATCCTCATTAGGGAAATGGTTCATCGCATGGAATATGTTAAGCCTGACTTTCATGTTTCCAAAAGAAACGTCCATGACTCTGTCATGACAATTAATGCAAGCGTTGGCGATGGCGAAAGCAGACGTCCAAGAATAATTGGGACTTGATTGATTGATTTCATGGTGGTTCCATGTCTAAGACAACGAAGTCCGGAAAGACAAACTTGTCTATTCCAACCAAAACATCCTCGATAACACCCTCGGTCTTCTTTCCGATCTATCCGCCAGGTTGGAGTGTGACCGTCGTGGGTTTCAATTCACCCAATCCGAAGTTTCTCATTGAGTATGGGACCAGATTAACACTTGCACCCAAATCCAATGACGCCTTTCCAATTGGTTGCCCACCAATGACACATGGACCAGTTGGGACTCCAGGGTCTTTCAGTTTCTGTGGGGTTTCCAATCGCAATATCGAACTGACTTGATTTGTTAGAACACTTTCTTTGAAAGCGTGAGTATCGTGCCTTTCTCTTAGTGCACAAATCTTTGAAAAACTTGCGTACTCGGGGACTTGTTTGATTGTTTCAAGTAATGGAAGATTTATCTTTACTTGCTTGAATGTTTGAAAATTTCTTCCATTTTGTGGTCCCTTTACCATTCTAGATGGAGGAGTTAGGTATTGAGGGAATGCTGTCTTTGGGACATAAGGTGGAGATTCTATTTTCGATTCTTTTTCACGTCCTTGTTGGACGGTTGAAGGAAACTCTTCCTCTATTACTTTTTCTTTTCCTTTCTCTCTTCCTTGCTCTTGCACTTTTCTTATCTCTGGCTCTTTGTCTCTTTCTTTCTCTTTTCCTTTTCCTTTCTCCTTTCTTTTCTCTGATTCTTTTTCCTCTATTGCTTCTCTTTCTTCATCAGCTTCTACAGGCATTTCCACTTGATTATGGACCTCGTCCACTTCTCGACCGCAATGTGACTTTCAAGCTGTTGACTATTCGATGGTCTGCTTGGATGGTGCTTGGCCTCGAGGATTATTGATGGGTTGGTGGGAGCCTACCTTCCTCTCGACTCGCTTGATTGGCCAATTGATTGACTTGGTCCATTATCATCTGGTGAAAAGATTGCATGCTTCGCATAAGCTTTTCTTCCAGATCAGAATCTTTCGAAGTACTGGCATGAGATTGATTAAGATTCTGATTGAAATTCTGATTTTTTCGGTAGTCAGAATTTGGATGATAATACGGAGCATTCTGTTGGAAATTGGAATTCTGTTGGAAATTAGAATTCTGCTGGAAATTCTGTTGCGGAAGAAAAATTGTGTTGAAAATTTGGTTGAAAAGGTTGTTGTCCACCCATTGTGTTGGCTCTATGTTCTTTGGTTTACGGCGGTTTATTCGATTCACCCCATCCTAAGTTGGGGTGATTTTTCCATTCCGGATTGTAGGTATTGAGTACATGTTTCTACCGCCACCGATAAGATTGAGTCACATTTACACTCTTGAGGATTAGGTTCATCGGGGAAGAATGACAAGGTAGTAGGGCACTCATTAGCCATATGACACAGGTGGTCACAAATTGAACACACCGTGGGGTGTGGCAGAGCTTTAGCTTGCTTGGTAGCACTAACAACATGTTCATCTGTTTGGACTGACATGTCAAACTTTGTTGAGAGATCGAGGCATTATTGTTGACATCGTACAATCCGCCTTTTGTCAACACATGAGATTTAGGTGCAGTTCAAGTTGGTTCGCCCGTGTCTCACTTTGTATCGAAGTTTGATATAACTTTTCAAACAATGCCCACAATTTCGACTTCTTTCGTGGCACAAGATCCACCACAAGATGCATCAACCATGCGTCTCTCTTCGTGAATCGATCCATTGTAAAAACTTTGGACTTGTTGCCACCTTGGAACTTGATGATTTGGGCAACTTGATCAATTCCTTAAAAGCGTTCCCAACATTCATGGAATGTTTACGTAGGTTGTTGGGAAAAGAAGCTGGATCTTCCGACGCAATTCAATGGCCTTAGTCATGGGAAAATATTTTTTAAGGCGGCGATGCGGCTTGCCCAACTCGAATAGATTGTGGTTCTAAGGAATAGAACCATGTTTTTGCCTTATCTCTTAAAGAGAACGGAAGAGTCAGAGCTTCGCTATCTCATCATGACATTGTGGACTCGAACATTTTGCATACCCATGAATTCATTTAAGTGAGCGTATGCGGATTTTCATTTGCTAACCCATGGAAAATTGGTAGCATTTGAATCATTCTTGATTTGAATTCATAGTGGTTCCACGGAATGGGAGCATGCATAATACATTCTGATCCTCGTAAAACCGGGATCGTTATAATACTCCGTGTTCTGGGCCCTCATCAAAATTATTGTTCCTATTATTTCCATTATTGACATTCCCATTGTTGTTATTCTCATCTCTCTCTTGCCTTTGATGCCATGGTCTCGGTTGTTGATATTGATTCCTGACTCTTGATTTCTCTACAAGCTCTTTCGATCTCAAGATTAAGCAGTAGCAGATGTGGGTGATGAGAGCAGTAAAAGCTCATACACAACACTCACAAGCAGGTTGAAGAATCACAACAAACCACAAAATTCGCTTCAAAGCGATTTAAACAAAGATGATAAGCGATGGCCAATATCGTGAGGAAAGATTTCTTCTTTTTTTTTTTTTTTTTTTTTAATTAAAATTCAAATTTAAATTAATTTTTTTATTCAAATTAAAATTAAAATTAAAATTAAAATTAATTAATTAATTAATTAAATTTTTTTTTTTTTTTTTTAAATTCAAATTAAAATTAAAATTCAATTTAAATTAAAATTTTTTTTTTTTTTTTTTTAAATTCAAATTAAAATTAAAATTCAATTTAAATTAATTAAATTTTTCTTTTTTTTTTTTTTTTTTTTTTTTTAAATTCAATTAAATTTTAAATTTTTTTAATTTTAATTTTTTTTTTTTATTAAATTCGAAAATTAAAAATTAAAATTGAAAATCCTATAAAATCTTTCCTAAAAGAGAAAATAAGGAGAAGAATGAAAGATTCCTAAAATCCTAAAACAAAAGTCCCACAAAAGTTAATGACTAAATTTAGAAAATCCTAAAAATATCTAAAAGAGGAAAATAAGGAAAAGAGTCCTACCAAATCTAAAATAAGAAGTCCTAAAATCTCTACTTCCTAAATTTCCCAGGAAGGTATCCTAAAAACCTAAACTTCCTAAACAGACTCCACAACATCTTACCAAAGAGAGAAAAATAAGGGAAATAATTATTATTATTACTATTATTTTTTTTTTTTTTAAACGCTCAAAACGAAAAATCCTATCCTAATTAATCAAAATTTCACCGATTTCCAAGAACAGAAAAACTTGATCGATTTAGAATGTAACCTTGCAGTCACAAGATCTATTGCATGGCAAGAACGAAGTGTCGAACCCACGAAACGTGAATTTTAATTAATTTTTAGAGATTTTAAAAGCGTCCCTAAGGAAGTACCAAAGGCGATTCAATTTTACCAAAAACTTAACGCACTTTTCTAAATGCGAAAAATAAATTAATCTAAACAATTAATTCTTGATAAATCTACGAACAATATTAAAATGAGATCAAGGAATATGCTACCCTGCATTCGCACCTTTTCTATCATTAAAACCCACGGCCATTAAATCATCATTCACACCATCATTCATCTAGAAAAATGACTTGAAATAAAATATGATCATCAATCCAAGCATACCCTATCTAAAAACAATGACTCAAATTTTAACATTGCGGTATGAGTCATGTAAAAAGCATAAGCGTATCTCATGATATTTAGATCACGACAATCGACATAATCGCTCTGATTTCGATCGACTGGGTCCGGATCCAGCGATTACAAAAGCATTCAAAATATTTTCAATCACACAAACTTTGAGCAAAACGATTCCATGATAATAATAATAGATGGTATTAATCATAAACATGGGTACTTATCCGGGGATCGTGATCTTCCCCGATCTCTTGATTTCATCTTTGGTGTTTGATCTCCTTTTCTTTCAAAGTCATTCCTCTTTTATTTCTTCCAAAAGATATTTGCAATTGTTTTCCTAAATACAATCTATGAATTTCTCGAGAAAAATAATGCAAATCCTGAAATTACAATCTACAATAAACCCTAGAAGAAGAGAAGAAGACTTGAAAAGATGAAGAAAATATTCCCCCAAAGTGAAGAGCCCTAAAAACTAAAAATAAAGAATGAATAATATTCTAATTGCAAAAATCCTCCTAAGAAACTCGTGGCTTCCCTTTTTATAATAGCCTAACCCTAATACCTCTCTCGATTGACATCTAAGAGTAATTTTCGTGAATTCCCGCCTAGCTTTGCATCAGACACTGCCTCGGTATTTTGCTCATAATTTTCTATACCGAACTCGGATTGAGGTGATTCTTGAGGCGTTGGAAAGCTGACGACGAGCTCTACAACTTTTATGTTTTAGAAATTTCCTGAATCTGACGTCTTGAAGGTCCAAATTGAGCTGCAAGTCGCACTAAGTTCTCAATGACCCAAAATAGCAGTGTTTTGACATTATTTTCGGGATTCTTGGGCTGTTTTAGAAACTTGGACTGTATTTACCTGAAACACTTCAAATCTAGCAAATCTCATCAGATAGCCTTCATCGGACGGCTAAATATAGGTATTTAGGGGTGAAATATCATCATATTTCACTACTCATCAGGGAGCACTGGTCTTGATTGTAAAGAAGAAAGATGGGTCAATGCGTCTGTGCATTGACTATCGGTAATTAAACAAACTCACTATAAAGAATAGGTATCCTTTGTCTAGGATAGATGACTTATTTGATCAGCTGTAAGGAGCAAGGTATTTCTCTAAGATCGATCTGAGATCTGGATACCATCAGTTGAGAGTCAAGGCAGAGGACATCCAGAAGACTGCATTCAGGACACGGTACGAACACTATGAATTCTTAGTGATGTCATTTGGGTTGACGAATGCACCGGCGTCATTTATGGACTTAATGAATCAGGTGTTTAAACCACACCTGGACTCCTGCGTCGTTGTGTTCGTCGATGATATCCTAATATACTCCAAGTCAAAAGTGAAACACGAAGAACACTTGAGGATTGCTCTACAAACTTTGCGTGAACACCAACTGTACGCCAAGCTCAGCAAGTGCGAGTTTTAGTTAGACGAAGTTAGCTTTTTGGGACATGTCGTCTCAAAGCATGGTGTCACAGTTGACTCGGCTAAGATAGAAGCAGTGGTCAATTGGGGGCAACCAAAGACCGTGACTAATGTCCGTAGTTTCCTCGGACTAGCTGGCTATTATTAGCGTTTCGTTGAGGATTTTTCAAAGATATCGAGACCACTCACAAGACTTACATAGAAAGATGCAAGGTTCGAATGGAGTGAGACATGTGAGAAGAGTTTTTAAGAACTCAAGAAGAGACTCACTTCAGCTCCAGTACTAGCGATTCTATCAGGCAGTGGAGGTTCGCAGTCTATAGTGATGCTTCGTATAATGGTTTGGGTTGCGTGCTCAACCAACACAAAAAGGTGATAGTTTACGGGTCAAGATAGCTGAAAGAACATGAGAAAAATTATCCAACACATGATCTGGAACTAGCAGCGGTCCTATTTGTGTTAAAAATTTGAAGACATTACTTGTACGGTGAGACATTTGAGATTTTCATCGACCATAAGAGCCTTAGATACCTGTTCACACAGAAGAAACTGAATATGTGGCAGCGCAGATGGATAGAGTTTCTGAAGGACTATGACTGTTCCATACAGTACCATCCAAGCAAGGCTAATGTAGTAGCAGATGCCTTAAGTCGAAAGGGTTCAACTCAGTTGGCTAGTTTGATTTTGGGTATGCACAGATGGAAGTTGTTTGAAGATCTGGCACTGTATAATGCAAATATCGAGTAGTAAGCTACAGGAGCCTTTTTGGCTAACATATCAGTGAGACTAGTGATATTTGAGCATATTCACGAGCTACAGATGAAAGACCCGATGCTAACCAAGTGTAGACACCCAAGTTTGGCCCAAGGCTCGATCGAAACACCTTTCGAGAGAGGTGTAATTCTGAGCTTTTGATGGCATGTATGGAACCCTTAGGAATCACCCTAAGACTTTAGGAATCACCCTAGATCCCTTAGGAACCTATCCCAAACCTTTAGAAACCAACCCTGTCCCTTAAAACACTTTTCGAACCCTAAAACTAACTTTCCCAGGCAATAAGGAGGAGGGGCGCACCGAAACTGGCTATGACCCTCTACAGTGGCCAACTCCTATACCTTTGAAGAGTAGGGGTCGTCAGCTTTCCAACGGTCTAAGAATCGCCCAAATCGGAGGTATACGTCAAAAGATATGGCAAACCGAACCCCAGGGGCAAAAAAGGTAAAAACATGTGGGCCCCCCTAGGGATTTGGCGCAACTAATAGTTGTGCCAGACCATTTCTCCCTAGAAATGGCCTGGCACAACTAATAGTTGCGCTAGGTATAATTTTGCTTGGCGCAACTAGTAGTTGCGCCAGGCCAATCTTCCCAGGATTTTAGCCTGGCGCAACTAATAGTTGCACCAGGTTCAACAGTGGGCCCCACCCCCGCGAGCTCAGTTCCAGGCATTGTTCTTCACTATTTTACTGTACATTTGACTGGCACAACTATTAGTTGTGCCAGACATATGAATAGTAACTGTTGCATTTTGCCCCAAATTTCGTGACTGGGGGTTGACTTGTTGGCCACCTCAACCTTTGGGGTATGTTTTGATAGTTTTGTTGCACCCATTCCTTACCTATTTGCAACCCTCCAAGTGGCCTAAAGCCTCACCCCATCATCCACCATTAGAACCACCTTCACACATTTTCAAGCTCTCAAAATCTTAGGAAATTTTAGATTTGAGATTACCTAATTGCTAACCTCAATTAGCATCTAAGTGGCCTCCTAACCCACCCTTTTCCTATAAATAGAGCCCCCCACCCCTTGGTTTAAGGGTTGAGAATTTTGGCCTAAGAGAGAAGGAGCTTAAAGTGAGAAGATCTTTCTCCCTTTGGTGTACACTTCCCATACAAATTCCAGAATTCTAAAGCCTCATTTGAGTGATATTTTTCACCTTAGATCCCTTAGTTTAGGTATATGCTACCCATTCACCTTCCTTCTCCACCTCTTAGTTATCAAGTCTTAGAGGTTAGAACCCCACTTTCTACCATACAAAGCCTTCAAGAGCTCATCAAAGCAAGCCACGCAAGGCTCTCCTACAATGCTATAAAGGCCCGAGGGCTCCGGCTCTCCCCTTTCTTCTCCTATCTCTTTTTGGCATTCCCTACCCTTTCATTTGTGCCGTTACGCCGCCGAATTTTCGGTAGGAACGGAGGGGCACAAATAGGATTGGAGGCCCATTTGGGCAAGAGGGAACCATTTATTTTTCTTTTACTTCATTTTATTTTTAGCCATAAGTAGAGACCGCGTTAAGCGGGTTGATCGGGTGGCTAACACCTTCCCGATAGATAACCGAAGCCCCTACCCAAGAGCCTTTGGTGTGGACCGAATTTAGAGTCATATTTTTAGCACTTAGGTGCTCATAAAAATGAACTAGGTATCTCGGGACACCGAAAGCTCCAGGTAGCGACTATATTTTTCGTTAGAGAGCGCATCGTCGCGATGGGATCGTACCGATTCCCACCCTAGACCACGCCTGCGAGATCCTACTGAGCAGGGAACGCGAATCCTTAGCCCGGGCACGCTGCAAGATACAGTCGAGGACAAGATCAGTCAAAGGGCCAATGATAATGAAAAGAATGAGAGGAGTCGAGCAACCAAGTACTCACTGTCTCCACCTCCCGAACCTCTGCCAAATGACGATGGTACTCCGCATATTCCATGGCCGAGTTGAAGTCCTACGATACAATATTCAATTGTTAGAACACCCCTGAAAGCACGTACCGAAGGAAACCAAAATAAAGGAGAAGTGGCTCATCTGAAAACTTACCCCAGGGACCACCTCAGGAGGAGGAACGCGGGCCGCCTCGACAGAGAGTCGTGCCTGTTGATTTACGTCGGCACAGAGGTCTGAGAGGAAGCCATCATCAAGAAGCCGAAAGGTCCCATAGGCTCTGGATGGACCCCACAGGACACCGTCGGAGAGGTACCGACGGACCCGGAAGGACCAAGACCGGAGGATCTACCCACGACATGTCGGCGACTCGGCCCACCTTCACCGTTCGAACCATCCCCCGGAGCAAACTGTGAACCAGACAAGAATCTATTCAGATGAGACCAAGGCTGAGTAAAAGTGAAAGAGAAACTAATCCATGCTGAGAAGAAGTTACCTGACCAAGTGGGCCCCCGAACGCAAGGAAATTAGCGCTAGGGACAAAACGCGGCAGGATGAACCGGTAGGGCAAGCACTCGTACCAGGCAGATAATCCCCAGGCACATGGAGAGCACGAATGGGGAACCCATTGTTAAAGAAGGCCGCTGTCAACTCCTCAATACTACCAGCGGGACGTCAAACGTCAGCCGGAGGGTCTACGGGTATGGCGTAATAACCCTAAAACTGGTGCACCACTCGCTCCCCCAAATAGTAGCATCTGGCCCATGCACCATAGAAGAAGACGACGCGATGATTGTTGAATAGGCGGGAGTCACCCACGGCTGCTCAGTCCCAGAAGGGGGATGTCAGGTACGGATCTGCTCAAAATCAAAAAGCAAGAAAGACCAAGTAAGCAACACCGCAATCAAAAGAAATGTCCAAGCTGAAAGTGAACAAAGGTTGAAAAGTTATCACCTGCTCAGGCACCATCAAATCAAGCTGGGACCTTAGACCCATTTCCAAGTGCTTTAGGCCCACGTCACAGCGTCGGGCTTGATGGCAGTTGCTGAGGAGGGGATAGATGAGCACCTCCGAGAAAAGGAGCGGGCGCCCAGAGTGAAAGTGGTGATATCCCCATACCTGAAAAAGGGGGCATGGCACAAGAGCGGGTCAGTAACATAAATGGATCAGTAAAAAAAAATGATGATGAATGGATGATAGTGATAGCAAAAGCAAAGGGGTGAGGAATTACCTCCAGGACGGCCCAAAATCCCACGGCAGACTTCGAGTCCCCGGTCGTAACCCGGGATAAGTTGTACATCAGCCAGGCGTATCCCGCCCCTCCCCAGTCATGCCTGGGAACGTCGTCCCAATTATCCATCACGCTCAACAAGGCTAGGCTGACTCGCCTCCCGCTGGCATTTGTAAAAAGGGTCTTGCCCAGTAGGAGTAGGAGGGTGATGTGAGCTAAAACGATCACCCGCTCTGGCGCGATGTAAAGCACCCGATCTAGTTGGCCCAGGTCCACCAACTCATCAGCAGAAAAGAGGGAGGTTAGCCAGGACATCTTGACCTCTGTGTCATGGGTCTGCCCACGAGGAGGATAGGCCCCGATCAACCGAATAATGTCCTCCCGGCTCGGTACCGCCAAAGTAGATATCAGGACTCCCCCTATCTTAATGCCAGTAATCATGGCCCAATCAACGGGCGTCAGCGTCAGCTCGGCATACGACATGTGGAACGTTATGGTCTCGGGACGAAACCTCTCGATGAGGGCCTTCAGATAGGCGGCATCAGCCCTCATGGCAAGGCAGGACAAGAACTTTCCAAAGCCCACCTGCTCCAACAAGACTTCACCACAGGGGGGACATAAAGGTAGAACTCGTGGAAGTCGAGCCACCCCCCGCGGAACACAATGTTGGGCAGCTCCTGCACCCAAAGAAATACACATCAGATGGTAGAGGTAAAGAAAAAAGTTGTGCAAAGGAAAGAAACTGAACCTATCTTTTACCTTGCCAGCTATTCCGAAATTTGAGATATGGGTGTGCTACTGATGGAGGAGGCCGACCCGGGCGGCCCCACCCTGCATCTCGAGCCATGGGCCCGCTCTCTGCTCCACCCAGAGGAACTGCTCTCCCCGCGGACCATGCACTATCTCAGGTCCCTCCTCCTGCCCTCCTCGGGAATGTGCTAATCACCGCCCGACATGAGGGGGCAACAAAACAGTCACATCAAAGCAGATCAGTGACAAAGGAACCATTTATGTGCACAACATCAAGGGAAGGTAAGTGTACTCATCCTCTTTCTGCTCATTGTCAAAATAAAGATGCACACATGCAAAAAATAAATAAATAATAATAATAATAAATAAACATATAATAAAATGAATAAATCCTTTCTTTTTAAATTGAAATTGCAAAAAAAATCCCTTCCTTTCTATCCTAAAAAAAAAAGAGATAACGTAAAATAAAATAAATTTCCTTTATCTTCTATGTTTAAAAATAAAAGCTAGTTGAAATAAAAAATCAACGTCAAAATTGAAGAGCCCTTCTTTTATGTTAAAAAAAAAAAAACAACAACAAAAAAAAAGAGAGAGAGAGAGAGACAAAAAAGAAGTCTTATTGTTTACTAAAAAAAACAGAGAAAGAAAAAAAAGAAGTCCTTCTGTTTAGAAAAACTAAAAACAAAAAAAAAACAATTCCATCATCTTATAAAAACATAAAAACACAAAAAGAATCCTTTCTTTATCAGAAAGGAAACAAAAAAATCCTTCTTTTATGTTTAGAAAAACAAAAGTTAAAAACAAAAAAAATCCTTTTCGTCATAGTCCATAAAATCAAAAAAATTCTCCTTTAAAAAAATCCCTCCTTTTATGACCATAGAATCAAAAAAAAAAAAAACCGTTCTTTTACAAAAAAAAAACTAAAACCAAAAAATATATATATCAAAGGTAAAATCCTTTTCCTTAATTAATTGAAGAAAAAAAAATTCGAAAAAAGAAAAGCATTCTCCTTGATTAATTCTCAATATATATAGGAACCAAAAAAATCATCATTCTCTTAATTAATCTTTCAAAAAAAAAAAAAAAAAAAAAAAAAGGGAAAGAAAACTAAAAATTCCCTTTCTCCTAACTAGTTTTCAAAATGATATATAAAATCTTGGCCTTGCATTTAAGATAAAAACAAAAACAAAAATAAAAATAAAAATAAAAATAAAACCCCTTTTCTAAGCACAAATAAATAAATAAATATATATATATATATATATATATATATATATATATATATGCACCAATAAAACCCATAAAACTACAAAAATAAGGCATTATTCATTCACACATCATCAGTCAACATGCTTACAACGGAAATAAATCATTTGTCATCTAGAAATGCAAGATCATGATCATATTTGTATGAAAAAGAAAGAAAAAAAAAAAAAAAAAAGAGTTTTAAATGATTACCTTATGAAGAAGGGGTCTTTGGTCTAGCGTAAGCCCGCAATCGATCCACAAGCAAAGTAATGGCGATAGGGCACGCGTAGAGGTAATGTAAAAGAACCCTAAAGGGGGGAGCAATTTTCGGTTTTAAAGAGGAAGAGGGGGAAAAATTTGAAATAATGCCCCACAGCCCAAGTTCGGGCTGTTTAAATCTCCCATCCAAACCTGGCGCAAATAGTTGCGCCAGGCAAGTTTTCACCCTCCTTTAGCTTGGCGCAACTAATAGTTGCGCCAGGCTATCTTTGAGCCCATAGTGGCCTGGCGTAACT
Organism: Chloranthus sessilifolius; assembly: GCA_021018995.1. NCBI lineage: Eukaryota > Viridiplantae > Streptophyta > Magnoliopsida > Chloranthales > Chloranthaceae > Chloranthus > Chloranthus sessilifolius. The sequence continues at coordinate 48,050,345 of CM037584.1, read as the reverse complement.
AATAGTTGCGCCAGGCACTCAGGCCGGGTTTTGGACCTGGTACGGGCCAGATGGGAAGACCGGTCCCCCCCACTTCCTTTTGTTTGTTTGTTTGTTCTGTCACTTCCGATGATGCACGCGCTCCCAAGGCGGCATTTCGGTTATCCTTCGACTTGCCAAGAAAGCCGTGCTAAAATAAGGACGGGCTGAGGTCAATGAGCACCCCGGTCCTACACACAAGGAAAATCTCAAAAAATGTATATAATCCCCACAGAGAAGCCGAAAATATTCACGAGACAAATCCACATAAAATGATAAAATTCTAAAAAATTCACATAAAATAATAACTCTAAAATTCCAAAAAAATTCACATAAAATAATAACTCCAAAATTTCAAAAAAAATTCACATAAAATAATAACTCAAAAATTCCAAAAAATTCACATAAGATAATGGTTTCAAATTTCAAAAAATCCCATAAAATAATAGTTGAAAAATTAAAAAAAAAATCGCATAAAATGATAGAAAAATCAAAAACAGATTTGAACTCCTCGCCATCGCACAAGCATAAAGCGGTAAAATGTCAATATTTTATCAGCAATGCAGCTGGGCCACATTAAAGTCCTGAGTCGGAGGTTCGCCTCGGATCTTTGGATCCTGCCTTAAGGCAGGAGCAACGGTGTCGGTCTCGGTCAAACAATCAATGTTTCGATCGAGTCAACTCCACTGCTAAATCTTTGCGACGAGCGCTTCGTTTTGGACTCACATGAACTTAAGCGTCTTAAGCTTCAGATTCTTCGTTGAAAAAGGTCAATCGTTGGTTGAAACCAACCTGTTAAGAATGAGATTACATATTAGTCAAACTATGTGCAATCATGCATTTGGAAGGGTTCATTTCCCTTTTATTTTCTGCAGGCTTAAAACCTGTTCGACAGCGGTATCCCTGTAAAGTGTACGCCATGCATCTGGGTATCCGTATGATGGTCGTTTGTCCTGGTAAATTATACCCAGGCACGTCCGGGTCGGGGCTTCCATCGCCTTTGTTATTGCTTATTGCCCCCGATGGGTGCATGATTATGCATAGTTAATTGATGATTATGATCATTGTCAACAGAGGCCAGGTTTGGATGCCCATTTTTGGGAGGTGCCCAATGTTTAGCTGGATCTGTTCAAGGAAGTTGAAACTGGATACTCTAGGTCATGCTGAGTTAAGGCATGCTTTCAGAAAAATGGCACGTACTCCCAAAAAGCGTTGTGATATCTATTCACTTCGCTCAGGTGGTCATGCTAAATAAACTTTGGGATCGATGGGTTCACCCAAAGATCTCGAACTCTGCTTTCAGCAGGAGCACCCGCGAATAATTCGATGAGGTCATCAAATACCTCGTAGGATTGGACGCAAACTGTGGAGCCTTGCGTATGTTTACTTCACCCCTATCTTTGAATGTGGGTCGATCACCCCTCTTACTTACGAAGCTGTTGTATTCAGAATGAATCTCGAACATCAATCACCTTCAAATCATCTCGAGAAGCGGACATTTTTCCCGACTAACGGGCTTTCGTAACTCGAGAGGCGAACATTTTTCCCAGCTATTGGGCTTTCGCAACTCATTCCACGTCATTTATGCCCAGTAATATCGCTAAGCGCTTCAGAATCGATTACCTCGAGAAACGAATGATTAGCCTGGCACTCCAGGGCTTTCGTTTGCTCACCATGTTACTCACCTGATGTTTGAAGTTCATTTTGAATGCAGCAGACCTGTTAGTAATGCCTTGGGCCTCTTCGGATGTCTCTTGTCTTTGGCATACGAACATTAGTGATCAGATACCAAAGAGGGGCATCTATAGACACTCAACTTTGGCCCAAGGCCCGATCGAAACACCTTTTGAGAGAGGTGCAATTTTGAGCTTTTGATGGCATGTATGGATCCCTTATGAATCACCCCAAGCCTTTAGGAATCACCCTAGATCCCTTAGGAACCTACCCCGAACCTTTAGAAACCAACCCCAACCCTTAAAACACTTTTCGAACCCTAAAACTAACCTTCCCAGGCAATAAGGAGGAGGGATGCACCTAAACTAGTTACGACCCTCTACAGTGACCAACTCCTATACCTTTGAAGAGTAGGGGTCATCAGCTTTCCAACGGTCTAAGAATCGCCCCAATCGGAGATATACGTCAAAAGATATGGCAAACCGAACCCCAGGGGCAAAAAAGGTAAAAACATGTGGGCCCCCCTAGGGATTTAGCGCAACTAATAGTTGCGCCAGGTATAATATTTCCTGGCGCAACTATTAGTTGCGCCAGGCCAATCTTCCAAGGATTTTAGCCTGGCGCAACTAATAGTTACGCTAGGTTCAACAGTGGGCCCCACCCCCGCGAGCTCACTTTCAGGCATTGTTCTTCACTGTTTTACTGTACATTTGCCTAGCGCAACTATTAGTTGCATCAAGCATATGAACAGTAATTGTTGCATTTTGCCCCAAATTTCGTGACTGGGGTTTGACTTGTTAACCACCTCAACCTTTGGGTGTGTGTTTTGATAGTTTTGTTGCACCAATTCCTTACCTATTTGCAACCCTCCAAGTGGCCTAAAGCCTCACACCATCATCCACTATTAGAACCACCTTCAAACCTTTCCAAGCTTTCAAAATCCTAGGAAACCTTAGATTTGATATTACCTAATTGCTAACCTCAATTAGCATCTAAGTGGCCTCCTAACCCACCCTTTTCCTATAAATAGAGCCCCTCACCCCTTGGTTTAAGGGTTGAGAATTTTGGCCTAAGAGAGAAAAAGCTTAAAGTGAGAAGATCTTTCTCCCTTTGGTGCACACTTCCCATACAAATTCCAGAATTCTAAAACCTCCTTTGAGTGATATTTTTCACCTTAGATCCTTTAGTTTAGGTATATGCTACCCATTCACCTTCCCTCTCCACCTCTTAGTTAGCAAGCCTTAGAGGTTAGAACCCCACTTTCCACCATACGAAACCTTCAAGAGCTCATCAAAGCAAGCCACACAAGGCTCTCCTACTGTGCTACAAGGGCCCAAGGGCTTCGGCTCTCCCCTTTCTTCTCCTATCTCTTTTTGGCATTCCCTACCCTTTCATTTATGTCGTTATGCTGCCAAATTTTTGGTAGGAACGGAAGGGTACAAATAGAATTGGAGGCCCATTTGGGCAAGAGGGAACCATTTCCTTTTCTTTTACATCATTTTATTTTTGGCCATAAGTAGAGACCGCGTTAAGCGGGTTGATCAGGTGCCTAACACCTTCCTGATCGATAACCGAAGCCCCTACCCAAGAGCCTTTGGTGTGAACCGGATTCAGAGACATATTTTTAGCACTTAGGTGCTCATAAAAATGAACTAGGTATCCCGGGACACCGAAAGCTCCGGGTGGCGACTCTATATTTTTTCGTTAAAGAGCGCATCGTCGCGACGAGATCATACCGATTCTCACGGTTGCACACCAAGATTCGTCAAGATGTGATCGAAGGCATCAAACCGGACTTCTCAGTGAAAGAAGATGGTTCCTTATTGTTCAAGGGCCGTCTCTACATTTCGAACAATGCCGATCTACGGCAAACTATCCTTGATGAATCTCACAAGTCAAACTATGCGATCCACCCTGGTAGCATGAAAATGTATCAAGATTTGAAAAAGAATTACTGGTGGAGAGGTTTGAAGCAAGACGTGGCTAAGTATGTGTCGCGGTGTTTGACATGTCAGCAGGTGAAGGTCGATCATAGACATCCTGCGGGATGATTACAACCTTTACCTACATCTGAGTGGAAGTGGGAATCGATCTCTATAGACTTTATTGTTGAACTATCGCATACTGCAAAGAGATACAATGGCATTTGGGTAGTCATAGACCGATTGATCAAGTCAGTACACTTTTTGCCTTACAATACGATGTATACGACGGGAAGACTTGCAAAGTTGTATATGAAAGAGATCGTGCGCCTATACGGGATTCCAAGCAGTATCGTTTCTGACCGTGATCCATTGTACACATCAAAATTTTGGAAGAAATTTCAAGAGGAAATGGGAACGCGATTGGATTTCAGTTCAACATTCCATTCGCAAACTGATGGGCAAACAGAGCGGGTAAATCAGATAATCGAGGACATGCTTAGGGCGTGTATGCTAGAATTACAAGGATCATGGGATCAGCACCTACTGTTGATTGAGTTTGCATACAACGACAGTTTCTAAGCGAGCATTGGCTTGGCGTGAATCTTCACTGACCTTACCACCACCACCCGTAAACTTGCCCCAACCAAATGAGTGGTGGGCGGTAAAGAACTTTGAAGACGAATATATTATCGACGAGGTCTTGTTTACCGACCCTGACGTCGAGGGTGTGACCAAATGGGCTAAGAACTATCTTGTCAACGCAGTCCTCGGTAACCTATTGAAGCCACTACACGGGTATTACTATCCTAGGCTAGTTCGTATATTTTACCAGAACCTGCAAAAGGGCTGCGTTGATGACACCGTGGTGACCAAAATTGACGGTCGCCATTACCTTTTTACCAGAGCCCACATACACAAATTCCTTGAATGCTACCTCGACCGCATACCAGAGACCAACCTTTTTCCCCACTTTGAGCTAGAAATTCCAATTGAGGAGATTCGGACCGAGATGACCAAGTGGGCTCGACAGATCCAGATCATCCATTAGGAGGGTAGATTTACCCCACTACATGTGGATGCTTGATTCTTTAATCAAGTGTAACCTCTACCTAATGCGTCATGATATAGAGAGGGTGGAGTTGGTTCAACAGGCCCTATACGCGACATTCTGCGGCCGTTGGTTCGAAGCCACCAAGACGACTTAGAGGGGATGGTCTACATCAAAGAAAAGTTGATGAAGGATCCTTTGAGGCCCAAGGAGAAGATGTCATACGCTCACCTCATTTCGAGCATGCTGGAGTGTTATTCTGACGCTCCAGAGTACGCCATCTCACCCCATGAGGAGAAGGCTACGGACCACGTGAAGCACTACTCGATCGCTTCATGGGGTCGTAGCTACTGATTATTGAAGAGGACCCTGCCAGTTGAGGGCCCAGCAACAGTAGCACCACCACCACCCCCACCACCACAACAGGACCCGCTAGTAGGGGGAGCACACCCCGTTATTCCACCCGCTGAGGGAGCACCATCTCATACCTCAGTATCACCAGAGGGGCAGCCCATAGTGCCACCTACTACCACATCCCCTACACCACCTTCGCACTCAGCGGCTGCCACACCTACATCATCCTATCACCGACGAGCAGCTCACCCAGCGCCTACGATCGAGGATGTGTTGGCTCGGATATAGGCCAACAACCAGCAGATAAACAAGCGCATGAACTTTTTGATGTACCACACTATGCGATACATCTATCCTTTGAACTACCAGCAGCGCCTCGCGCAAGAGCAAGCTTGGACTGCAGGCGCGACTACTTTCCATTCGGGTGCCGCAGATGCTGGCACATCTGGCTCGATGCCACAATGACCAGGCGTAGCGAGTCACCCAGCACCAGGCTAGCCGAGAGAGGGGACGACATGAGCTTACAGCGATAATGTTCTTTCGTGATCACTTTTTGAATTTTTGTGGTGTTGTAATTAAACTTTGAATTATAATTATTGAGAAACGGGACAATTGTAAACTTTTTGGAATACATGAAATGGAAATCATATTTTTTGAAATTCGCTTGCACTTACGTTACTTCTTGTATTGCGTGTGGTAAAATTATTTAATTTTTCGTGATCGGGTACGTGACATCACCTGTGTGTGGGATACTTAATTGACACACCTTTTGGGTTCATTTTCGAGGACAAAAATTCCCTAGGTGGGGAGAATGTAATATCCTCGAAAATTGAGCGATGAACAGTGACCTCGAGATCCATGCCTGATTGGTCGTAGGTTGATCAAGTGATGGTCAAAGTGTTATGTGATATAGTATGGCCCTAAGCATAGTGTATGGTGTTAGTTAAGGGTCACATATACCTATCTCTTGTGTATGTGCTTAACACCAAAGCTGAAGAGGTTTATAAGGGTTTTAATAACCTAAGAGAAGCTATTCTCTTGTTTGGTTGGTGAGAGAAGTTAAGAGGAGAGAGAGAGAGTAAAGGAGAGTTAATGTCAAGGAGAAGTTAATGTGGCTTGATTGAAGGAAGGGTTTGAGCATTGAATGCCGGATTTGACGCGTGAAGGACCGTTGAAGCAAGAGTTGGAACCCTAACCATTAAACCAACCAATCCATTCTTTAAGAGATTGATTTGAGGTGAGTTTTGTTAGATTTAAATACATAAAGTTTTGATGATTAAATTCAGTCAAGTATAGTGAAAATGATGAATTGAAAACATAGAAAAGAAAAAAAATGGAAGAAAAAGATTTGGAAGAACAGCCCGAAAAGGGGCTGAGTTCTTACCAAATCGATTAATCGATTTTGGTCTGGAAGTTGAAAAGGCATAAAGCCCGAAATCGATTAATCGATTTTGATTTCGTTTAATCGACTTAGAAAATGACTAATCGACTGAGTACCTTCAGTGGCTGGAGAAATAAGGCTTGGGGAAACCGATTAATCGATTTGAGAATCGATTAATCGATTTTGGATTTCAATTAATCGATTGTGGACTTTCGATTAATCGATTTGGGATTGATTTTGGATTTCGATTAATTGATTTAGGGTTTCGATTAATCGATTTTGGAGATCGATTAATCGATTTTGGCAGTTTTAGTTGGCTTCTTAATTGAACCATGAGGTTCATGGAGGGTCTTGGACCTTCTCTATTGCATCCTTATTGATGCTATGCATATGTTATGATGTATCATAGGTTGTACGAGCTAAGGCAAGCATGAGGAGCCGTGTGGGACCTTGATGCTTGGACAGTCAGACACTTGAGATAGGGAACACTTTGAACATGTACTTTGATTGCAAGAGCATGTATGTAGTGATATAGAAATAAAAATGCTTTAATCATATAATCCTCTCAGTATGTGTGTGTGTGTGTGACACCAAGTAAGCATATGAAAATGAGATATCCCCAGGGGATGAGAAAGTGATAAAGACATCAGTGTGATGCGAGTAATTTAGACATCCCAGGGATATAAGTAAGATTGAACAAAGACTGACAAGGCCTAATTAATATAAAGTAGCATATTTACACGGTGAATAACTATATATAAAGCACATGATATTTTTATTATTTAAGGTTTGAACAGAATATTCCACCGACGTGGCGGGATACCCAACCCACTTGAGAATATCCGCGACTGACGATGGTCAATCCGCATAACCATTACGGCATCAATTAATCAGACACCTGAGATGAGACTAGACCCCGTCGCCTATGAGAAAGGGACCTGAATAGTATTTCAAGTGTGAAATATAGATAACAACTGTCTATTTAGACGACGATGGTGGGCATTCTATTAGGGCTCGATGCTATATTGCTCGGGGATTACTTAAGTTGAAGATTTAAGTTTCTTTGGGCTGAATAAGTGTAATTCATGAACAGTTTGAGAATAAATGAAATATGTAAACCACCAGTAAACTTCAATACATATTGTAATCATTTAAACTATTTTCCAGTAAGCTCATAAATACATCATGCTAAGAATATCATGGAATATATGTGAGGATTTGACTTATATGTTCATTGTGTTGTTCCTTATTGAGCTAGGATGTAGCTCACCCCTTTAGATTATACGTCGCAGGTCCTTTGCTTGTAGCTGCTGAGGTTTCGGGAGACGCGGATCAGGATAATTCGGATTATGTGCCCGGGGAAGAGTTAGAGCCTCCTCCCGAGGACTTCTTCTACGAGACTTTGCTGAGTACTTTGATAGGAAGAGTTTTGAGAGCATTTTGTACAGCTTGTTATGTCAAGCCTTTTTTTGAGAAACAATGTATTTAAATGATATAATTTTTTTGGTGAACCATTTGAGGTAATCTGTTTATCACCGATGGTTTGGATCGGTTCTCTGTTCATGCGTCGGCATGAAAGTAGAACTATCTTTTGAGTTTATGCCTAGATTAACATATTTTTTTCCGCATCATGCAGTTATTTGTCTTATCTTATTTAGTTGTTGCTTGCTATACCAATGTTTCACGCATATCTATGGGGCACGGTCTAGAGGATCGTGCTGATGGCACGGGTTTCGGGGTGTCAAAATCCTGGCTGTCAAACAACTTCTATACTGCATCTTCTGCAATCACATTCTCACAATTGCCCGAATCATAATGAATCGACATACTTTTCTTTCGACTGTGTACGTTAACTGAAATATGTTACTTCACAGCCACCCATTCCTATCAGCCGCTCAAGGAGTCAAGCAAGTCCTGCGCACCACAAACAATCACCCTTTATCCCCCTCAACACATTCCTCTTCCGTGGTGTCGAAGATGGGATTTATTTCGGGTTCATCATCTTTCTGATTTGGATCTTCCATATGGTCTATAAAAAGACATTTTTCGGTGCAATCCCCTTTCCGACAATCTGCAATTCGGTGTCCGACCTCCCCGCATTTAAAACATCGGGGACCACCAGTAGGGGCTCGGGTAGGCTGCCCACTGATTGGTGATTTCTCGGCTCCCCTCGATGTATTGGTTTGGTGTTCAACATCACCCGCGGTACTACTTCATGTCGGGCCAAACGATCTGTGACCGAGTTGTTTCTCGAACTACAAGGCTCTCTAGTGTGCCTCCGTAACATTCAAAGGATCTAATAAATTAAGTGTGTCTTGGAATTGAATTTGCATACCCCCAATATATCGAGAGACTAGTTGGTCGTCGGACTCCGTTAGGTCATTACGCGCCAACAACTGATAAAACTCTGTGGTGTACTCATCAACAGTTTTCACCCCTGTCTTAAATTTTGCAATCGTTGATATAACATCCTAATAAAGTTATGGGGTAGAAACGCCACTCGCAGAAGTTTCTTTAGTTTCTCCCATGTATCTACCTTTCGCTTCCCTTGTCGGGCTCGTGTGACCTTAATTTTTTGCCATCATGTGGCGGCTCGCCCTCGAAATCTAATTGCAACCAAAGGGACCTGCTTATTTTTGGGTACCACTTTGAACTCCAAGATCTCCTCGATGGAATAAAGCCAGTCGAGAAACTCTTTTAGTTGCACGTTGCCTTTGAATTCGGGCAAATCTATATGCAACCCGTCATCCCATCGCCGTGGATTCCCCTTCCTGGGTCGTCGTGACGGATTTGGATCACCAAATACGCTATCGAATTCAAGTTCATCTTCCGCATACTCCGAACAATCTGGGGTTGGATTTGTTTGTCGTTCGTCCTTGGCCATGAGAGCGGCCACTTGGGTCGTGAGTGCCTCCATCTGTCATGTCAATCGAGCGATGTCATTGCGCTCATGAACATTGTGCATAGGCACTTCCCGGCGACCACCACGTCTAGGCGGCATGGTGTATAAACGATCTCTGGATCTTAGTGCTTTGATACCAACTGATGTAGTGCTAAACTGCAACCTTTAACTAAAATTGTTGATTTCTAAGAAGAAATATCAAAACCCTAATGAGCATCCACCTTTCCTGTTAATTCACACGAATATCAAGAGAAACGGGAAACAAAGATCTTGAAAACCTTGAAAATTCAATCTATTTAATAATCTTTTCGTTTAGGTTACATCCATTAAATAGAAAAAGAAAGCAAAAATTAATAAAAATAGCAGAAACGAGATAAACCTATAGACGGAAAGATATTCCTATTAAAATTAATCCAGAATCGAAACAGATCAATTATGAGTTGTAAATCTCCGAGAATTGCGAAAGAGATTATTTCCTAAAATAGCAAAATTATTATTTTCGGGCCTTAAACGAAGGAATTTCCCTAAAAAATGCAAACCTCATAGCAAAACAGTGACTATTGACCGTTTGGGCGTTTCCGTTCCAAAATGGGTCTTCGCGGAATTTTCTGGTGTTTCGGTCCATGATTTTTACTAGTGTTTGACCCAAAATTCTAACGAGTGGACCTATGCCGATATAGACTAATTGACAAAATTCTAACAAGTGGACTTATGCCGATCCAGAGCCTCCATGTAATCATCCGCGGTGATTTGTACTGTATCAATACAGCTCTGAAAATATACAGAAAAAAAAATTGATTAATTTTATATATTAAAAATATTAATAATTATAAAAAAAATAAAAATATATGTTTGATTTTAACCAAACCCCTGTTTTAAACGGTGAAAAAACATTACTTTAAAAAAAAAAGGATTAATTTAAAACGAATTTTTTTTTTTTAAAAGGAGAATTTTTCACACAAAAAAAATGCATTTATAAAATGCCTTTTTGGTCACCATGGTGTGAAAGGCCGTGATAAAGGGAATTTTATCAAATGAAACTCGTAGTTATGTAAGAAATTAATTACCCCATATCTTAATTGCCAAACAAATTATCCAAACTGTCTTCACATATTTTAAGGGTTCAGGAGACAATTGGGTGTGAAATGATATGAATTCCCCCTAAAATTCGCACTTAAAAAATTGAGTTATTACACACAAAAAAAAAGAGTTAAAAGACATGACTGCAGATTGCTCCTTAAAAGATATACACAACAGACACGGATCTCAATAAGGTGCACCTGGCTGTGTACACAAATTCCACGTGGAGCTTTGGTGCATTATAATTTCAAAGCTATCTCAGTAGCCAAAATAATTTTTTTCTATATTAATAATTAAATTCAGTTATTACTGTACCAAAAAATAAAACAATAAAAAATAATTTGTGGGCGTTAAGCACTTTTTCCCTCATTTGTTTCTCTCCCTCTTTTGTTTTTTTCTCTTTTCTTTCCCTCTTTAAAATAATATTTTAAAGAAGAAAATAACTAAAATAGAGTGTCTGTTGGAGTAATTTTTACTAAGGTTGCATACTTTTTTAAAACAAATGTAACTCTAATTAAAGCATGATTAAATGACTATAAAGCAACGACCGTCACATCACAAAAAGCTGCTACAAAACCCGTCACATCACAAAAAGGCACTACGTATCACACCCATATCAATAGCCGTAGAGATATCTCTACGTCCGAACGCATTCTCTTGAGCCTCTCTCTCTCTCCTCTGCCACGTGGCAGAGGAGAGTATGCTCTTGGGTCCACAGGATGGCCCATGTGCCTGGTCGCTATATCACATGCCATGTAGCATAATAAACCCAAAACAAATCCCGTTTTGGATTGATCGGCCATAGGACATGTGATTCTTTTTTAAAAGGAAAAAGTTAATTATTTTTTCCTCTATTTGATGGGTCAAAAATAAGGTAACTCTCAAAACTTTAATAAATTAATTTTTGCCAACTTTAACTATATTTTTAACAGTAAAAAAGTCATAAAAATAATTATTTTTTTAAATGGAATTTGATCGACCTTTGTCTAAATTATTATGACATTTAATCCTTGTAATGGATGCCAAATAATGGCCACTTGATAGTGGGCGCAAAAATATGCCTGCGCAATGCCCCAGGCTAAGAAACGAAAATATGCATTCAAACGCATGTTGGCGACTGTGCGTTCGAATGCTTGATGGTTCGGAAATTCTCTTAATAACTAATAGGCTATTAACAACAATGCAAAATATTTTTAAACCTTTAATTAAGCAACCATAAGAGATAAAATATCAATGCAATAGATTTTTTATGTGATAGAACCGTTTTCACAGAAAACACCCTGGACCGTCCAAAGAAACAAGTTCACAATAAAATAAACAAGGGATACAGAGTTGTCATGCAAGATGCACAACTTCTGCGGGAGTTCTTTTGCACCTATCTAGACCAAGGTATCAAAATCCGTATCGGTCTTAGGTATTGGTTTGTCCAAGATCGATACGACTCGGCCGATACGTATCGACTGATATTGATACATATTGGCCTATTTTATTATTATTTAAAAAAAAAATTGTAAAATTGGGGGCAAACAGATACATATCAGGTATCAAACGTATTGGATATTCGAATTTGGGATACCGATACGTATCAATTTGTCAAAATATCGATATATATCAGTATCGGCCAATTTTTATGCCTTACTTTCACTTTTATTGTAGACAACAAACCGATTCAAAACCGTTCTTTCATAGCACATCACCAATCGCCAATATACACTCAAATTAGATGAAAGAAGGAAACCCTTTTTGCTCGGAAATCGAGAGTTAATTCATCAGAATGAAAAGGAGTTATAAAGGCTTTTGTTTCACTCGCCAACATACACTCAAATTAGATGAAAGAAGGAAACCCTTTTTGTTTGAAAATCGAGAGTTAATTCATCAGAATAAAAAGGAGTTATAAAGGCTCAGGGCTCATCTAAAATTCTAGGGTTATTTTTGACCGAAGCAAAATTAATAGAGAATATTTAGGTTTGAAAGAAAGACACATTTATCATGTACATCTTATGTTTTAGGCAAGATTATATTAATTAGGATTTATAGATATTTACATAAATATTGTAGAAAATACTTTGAATTTCAAAGTTTTATTAGGAGATCTTAAGTGATTGTATTCACCTCTATTTTAAGAGATTTCTCTTCATTAATGAAATACAAAAAAACTCATAATCAAATGTAGTCTTTAAATTTCAATATGGTATCAGAGCCATGGCCGGCTTTGATCTCGCAATCATGTCGGTCATGGTCATGGGTGTTGCACCCTCTAGTCACTTCTCAATTTTCTTAATTTAATTTTTTTTCTAATAAATTCTCATGCTTTCTTTTATCTCCACAAGCTCCCTGTTAGAAAATATTACGATCAAAAATTCGAAAATGATAGAATAGGCAAGAAAAATTAGACTCGAGACACGTAGTCGCTATCTTTAAAATACTATTCGCTCCCCACTCGAGTAAATCCTCAAGCTTGTAAAAGGGTTTCAACGAGACGTTTTCAAGATACAATAAGCTCAATCTCTTAGATGTGATCCGTTACTTTGCAACAGTAGAGGATCGCCCCAAAAAACTCAATTTGATGAAGTACCAATTAAAAGAAGAAAGCAAAAGAATTCTCAAATCTATAAGGACATTCGATGGATTTCAGAGAGCTTAAATCTGTGTCTAGAGATCTCCTATTATAGATCTCAAGTGTCTTTTAAGTATGACTGTTGGATTAACAGTCATAGTTTGAACGACTCAACTCTACAGAGATCTCAACTACTCCATTCAACAGTTGTATGAAATGTTGCACCTTTTCGAATTTAAATTTGAAAAATTGAACACCTTTATAAGCGATTTTGAAACAGTTAGATCCAATGGTTAATATTTGACCAATTCGCTTGGCCCAATAGAACTGATAGTGACCCATTAGACTCGACTCGGCCCATGAATAATTTGACTGTTGGATCTATCTGGTCAAAAAGTCAAAGTTCTCCTTGCGAGGATACGCACGTGTGAAATGTAAAGTGCTTGCGCCTAAACGCCAATTGCCACACACACATGCGCGAACATGGCGGCTCGCTGCTAGATACACTCTTCTCTTTTTATTGTCAAACAATAATAGAAGGTGAAATATTCTATATATAACATAGACTACTTTTGACATTTACCAATATGAGACTATTTATTTCCATAAAAAAATTGAAAGCTTCTATTGCCTAAAAACCGACCTATAAAATTGAGAAATCAAAAAGAAATTTTATTTTCTTTAAAATTATTTAAAATATTTATTATATTCTAAAGTAGTAAATATAACATCCCCTTGTCCATACATTTATGCCTCATGATGTTATTTTTTATATATATTTAATATCCCTCCAACGAGGGTATTTTTTCAAGCCACAAGATCCTGCATCGTAGGCTTCTAGGAGAGATCTTGACGAACCTGATCTAGTGAGCCATCGTCTCCGACAAACTCAACAAAAGGCAAGATGCGACAATGATAGATCTCACAGACAGACGATGACCACTAACAAGCATGGTCGGACGCTACAGGCTATTCAATTCATGTTATAAAATCAAAGGCTAAGATTCTATGTAACCAATTACAAGTTCCTTTATTAAAGGAACTTGTGAAGAAAGATAAACATCTATAATGTTGAAGAGTTGGAGGGTAATAGAGAATATTTAGGATTGAATTGAAAGAAAGACACATCTATAATGTTTATCCTATGTTTTAGGCAAGATTATATTAATTGAGATTTATAGATATTATTGTGGGCAGTATTTTGAATTTTAAAGATTTCTTAGAGATCTTAAGTGATTGTATTCACCTCTATTTAAAGAGGCTTGTCTTCATTAATGAAATACAAAAAAATCATTATCAAAATATAATCGTTAGAGTTTCAATAAAACCTTAAGAGTTCAAACTAAGAAATAATATCGAAATGTTCAAAAGAATTAAAATTTATATTTTGATGAAATTTATATTTTGATAAATCTCTGTACAACTGATCATCAACCATGACTAAAGTATCGGCCATGAATACGGTCGACGCTAATTGGTCTCATCTATCGTAATAGTTAGTTACAAGATCTCCTATTTTAATTGCTCTAAAATTCTAATAAGATCATTTGGGGCAATCTTGGACCATTGAAACTTATCCATCTTCACTTGCACACTTTTGACATGGCCAATATAGGGGGCACTTTAGAAAAGAATGCCTCAAAAACAAACTTTTTAGCAAAAAAGATTCAAAATCCATGAAAACTCCGTTTTTCTAAAACGTTTGAAGTCGAGTCTTTTTTTGCTAAAAAGTTTGTTTTTGAGGCCTGTTTCTCTAATTATCCCCAATAAGGGTTTTGGGAGTGTGTACACAACCTATGGCATGGATGTAACAACAGAATGTGTAATAATCTATCCCTTTGTCAAAATCCATGGAAAAACAAATAAAAATGTGTTAGACTTTACTCCCCTCAATTTAACACCACTTGTTTTTCTTTGACTCTTAGTCCCGCTAAACAACAATTAGTACCCTCTTTGTTGATCACCTTTTCGGCAAAATCCATGACAAAATCGTATTTATAGGGATTCAAATTATATTTAATTCTAGCACTATTGCAACCAATCTATATAAAACTAAAAAATAAATAAAAATTATATTGGACTATGATCCCCTAAATCTAATGTCAAGCGGTACACTCCCTAAAACATAACTCAAACAACAATTAGTACTCCCTCCTTTTTTTTATACGTGGCAAAACCCTTTCCCCGAAACCATTTATAGGTTGTTACTATAAAAAAATATATTATTAGCGGCAATTTTTTAGAGTAAAAAATTGTTGCTATTAACAAAAAATTATTAAAGACTATTAGTGATAGTTTTTTGTTAATACTTACAGTTTTTGGCTACCGCTAATAATTTTGTTTTTTGTAGTGTGTATGAGATAACTCTCTGCTAATCCATGTCACGACAGAGTTTACTAGCTTTAGTTGGCTCCCATTCTCTTTTTTAGCTCCCTGGAAAGGAAAATTTACCTATTTTAGCTTTGCAGTAAAATAGGTAAAGAGCTATATCATACATAGCTTAATTGATCACTATGACATAAATAATGGATACAAAGCTACAATACAAAATGCCATCCTAACTCTGCAGCAAATTTTTTGTAACTATAAGCAATGAATTGATCCATGCCCGTCCTTTCATAGCACATCCGCTATACCCACGACGAACCACTCGGATTCACAAGCACTTCAAAATCAAAATAGATAAAAGAAGGAAACCCTTTCAGTTTGAAAATCAAGATTTAAATCATAAAAGGAAAAAAAAAAAAAAAAGGTTAAGTAGTCTTGGGGACTTTGCTCTTCTAAGATTTTAGGGCAAAACAAAATTTCGGAAGAGGCAAACTCCTAAAGAGTCGAAACTAGGAATTATTTCAAAAAAAGCTAAAATTTTATTTTTAATAAAACTCTTTACGGACAACCGCTAATAGGTTTGGTCTACCGTAATACTTAGTTACGAGATCCATGATTGTAAATGCTTTAAAATTCAAATCAGACCATTTGGGTGTCTTCAACCATTGATTCCCATCCATCTTCACCTTCATATTTTACACACTTACCTAAATTATGTCACTACCTGAAACTCTATCCCATCCCGAGGGCTTAAAATTTCGAGTTATGACCTACATGCATCCCATATACGTTAAGTGGATATATACATAATTAAAGTTATCACGATAATATGGCTCTACGAAATTCGTGAATCCAATAAATAAGGATGAAATATAAAAGCAGTCATAAATAACAGAACAAATGCAATAAAACAAGATCATAGAATAACTACTAATCAAAAGAATATGGGGTCGAAAACAAATCTGATAAACGAGGCTATGAAATAATAATAACAATAATTGTATGAATAAAAATGAAAAATAGAAGGCTAAACTAGAGGCCCTAATCTCTATACCAAGCTAGCGCTATCAGTAATCGGCGCTCGGATCAAAGTCAGCACTAAAATTGTGACAGCCCGAATTTCGGCATCCCGAAATCCGTGCCATCAGCACGACCTTCAAGGCCGTGCCCTGGGTCCTTTACAACACATTGATATATACAAGCCAAAACTGAAATTGAAGCACACGTAGCTACCCTAAATCGAAATCTCAAAACAATATATTTGGTCTCGCAAGGCTGTCCTTGTCCCATGCCAATTCATGGACATAAGGACATACCCAAAAGTTAAATGATAATTATTCATTCTAGATGTTTTATCAAGAGACAGAAATTAAAGCATTCGAAATAAAGAGGCTCGATATACCAAGCCATACATAGTACTCTCTCAACTCACTCTCAGAGTATGCAGCGGGTTTCCTAGAAGAATTCCTCAGGAGGAGGTTCTGACTCTTCTGTGGCCACGAACACCGAGGCCCTTGGATTAACTTCTCCCGAAGTCTTTGCTGCCGCTAGTCCTGGACCTGCGACGTATAGTCTAAGGGGTGAGCTACATCCTAGCTCCGTAGGAAAAATAAAAGAACATATAGATCAACCTTCACACATATGTCAGCAACTTAAAAAGCATAGAATTTTCAAGAAGTCACTTATGGACAATAATTTGAGTAACAGGAATAACCCAATAATTTCCGACCACTACTTAGCATAGTTTTGTTTAATCTCCTTATTAGTTTGGTTGTGAATTTGGCCTAATCACTTAAATCTTAACTTAAGTAGTCCTCGAGCAATATAGCATCGAGCCCCGATGGAATACCCGCCATCGTCGTCTAACTAGACAGTTGTTATATGTATTCACAGGAATACGCCGAAAGCCCCTTTCTCATAGGCGGGGTCTATTCTCAATCTACATCCTTGGGATGTGCTATAAATGTACGGATTGGCCGCCGTACCGGTCACGGGTATCCTGCCGTGTCAGTCGTGGGTATCCCGCCACGTCGGTGGGGTATTCTAATCAACCTTAAATAATAAAAATATCAATATGCTTTACATATAGTTATTCACCGTGATTGTGCTAAATATATTACATTAGGCCTTATCACGTTACCTTTGTTTCTCTGTTAGTTTTCTTACGCATCCCTGGGATGCCCCATGCTTCTATTTCACCCTTCTTTGATTTAACCACTTGATTTTTCGTCCCCTGGGGACCTCAGGATTTTTCGCATTGCAACACACACACACACCCTTATCATGAGGGTTCATGGAATATATAACTATTTAAATAGACTATACTACGCATATGAGTTCACGGAATAATGCACATGTTTCAAGAATATTCCCTACCTCGAATCTCAAGGCACGCCTGCTCGTAGAGGGTTATAATGCATCAACCTACATTTTAAAAAAATAGTTTTAGAACGATCTAAAGTCATTGGGGTGTGTGACTCCCAAGTTTCTTACATTCGAAAACCAAGATCTGAGTGGTCACCAGACCTCGCTCGCGCGGCCATTTATACTCGCCGGCGGTCATTTTGACCTAGCTCGGCGGTCTCTTGACCTCACTCGGAAGTTAAATTGAGGTCGCTCGGCGGTTAAATCGAGCTTTGAATTATCTGCAGACTCGCTCGAGCGAGCTCCCCTTTAGTTTTAGGGACCGCTCGAGCGAGCCCAGAGTCATATTTTTCTCTGTTCATCCTCGCTCGAGCGAGCCTTTTTGGACCGCTCGAGCGAGGAACACTGATTTGTCCCTCGATCAGATCGAGAACAGATTTCCATCCATCCTTTAACCTTAATCTCATACAAAGCAACATTTATCCAACATTCTTCCTACTATTCAAAACATTCCTAGGCATATATCATGTTTTTAACGTACCTCCGACGATGAGTCACGCACAGGTTCGATTTATAATTCGAAACTCCACTAGACTAACTGGCCTCCCTGGTTCTTCCTCCAGTCCTTTCCTCTAATCTCCTTTGCCGACCTAAGTCTCGACGAACCCTAGTTCTCTACTAGGCTCTTTTCTTCTTTCTCTTTATATTCTCCTTCTCTCTATTTAGGTTAGAATAGAGTTACGTAAGGGCTCCTCTCTCTCCTTCACTTTTATATCTATAATTTTAGGGATATACTAGTGTGTTTCTCACGTACACACTTAATGTATTTGGGTCGTTTTGGTCTCCTTGTGAAACACATATACCTATGTGTGTATGCGTGCCGTGCACTCATCTCAAAAATCTGCGATTGTGACAAAAATCCTCTTGAAAACCCACTACGTCGCCCTCCCAAGGCTCCTGATAATCTACCCCCACATGATCAATGAAATCAGCGTCAGCGGGATCTGGATAGCTAGCGTCTACTCCATCGATAAAATCATCTAAAATAATAAATGTCACGACGACTGAGTTGCTAAACAATGCGTAACTCAGTGGATACACTACCAATCCACCCTATACTACTCAGATGCATTATGGGTGCATCTCGTGAGCGATAACAATAGTATGACAGTATATCAAAATAAAAGAGTGTCAAAATAATTAAATCAGGAAAATATACTATAATGAATATGCAAGATCATGATCTAGACACTCTAATCCTAATGTACCTCATCATACCTTATACAAATAACATATCTTATTACCTCATCAAATGCATCTGTATATCGCATGGGTGTTCTTACGTACTCATAAACCTAATACGACATGTGTCAAAGTCATTGCTCAAGCCTACTATGTAAGTGTCATCATAGTCGCATACCACCATATCATAACTCCCTCCATACCATATCATATCGTACCATACACCCCATACAGTCACAAGGGCGGCCGACGAGTCTTACAGTCTCTAAAGGCGAGAGCACGTACTTCATATCGTAACTTATAATATCTTCTGGGAGATCCGTCTTGCCTGTAGATATTGTCGTCCTTAAGGTGGCTACGTAAGGAACGACACGTACATACTTAAGTTCTTATGTTGGCCTACACAGCGGTGTCTTATTATCATACTATTATTTTAACATCTTATTTAATCTAAAACTTAACCTTAATAAATCTTATACTTAATTTATCACATTTAAGGTTTAGGGTGGTAGGATCACCGTTTATGACACCATGTATGAGGTTACACTGAATCTCTACTTATTACACTCGTTATGATGTCGCATACCACAATTAGTTGTAAGACATGCGAATATGGAGTGATCTTCGCTTCGATATTATCTCAGCGAATCATCACGCCCAAGCGTAAACATGAATTCACTCGCGTACATGATTTAACCTATCCATGACTCGTATAATATAACCAAGATAGAAGCATAAAACATATCTTACTAGAGAATAGATTTATATTCAAGATTTTGTTAAGATTATACGTATATATATATTTACATAACACTCCAATATAAATATAGAATATGCTAGTTATTAATGTGAATTTGAAAACGCGAGGTAAGAGTTTGATTTTCATATGGGCATCGAATTTTTAACTTTTTATGCTATTGAAGAGATTGTATTAAAGCGATAAAATTGATATATATATATATATATATATATATATATATTACTATAATTAAATGCTTTTTGTGCATTAAAAGTTTTGGTCGTGATAAATCGGGATAGAGCGTTTGATACTCCGCCAAAAGACAGTAACGTTTCGAAACCCTAGACATCGAGTTGGGTATAAAATTCGAGTCCAAAACATCACAGGTCGAATCTCAATCGAGTGTATAGAAGAGCGTAAAGGATGCATACACTGGATTATAATAAAAAAAGTATTACCATGTTGAAGAATCGATCTGTCTCGAGATCAATTGATAAAAAATATGAGATAAAAGTTCAATGTTTGTTTGAACGAGAATCGATCGATCGATCGCATTTAAAATAAGGAAGCCACTTTGTTTTGTTCAGATTCGATCGATCAAAATAAATAACCAATCGATCGCAATTAAAGTGAAAGAGGACATCGACTCTGTCCAGACTCGATCGATCGAAAGTATAAATCGATCGATCGCAATTAATGAGTCAGACGCATTTGGTTAGTTCAACATCGACTGATCGGTATTCGAATCGACCGGTCAAAATTAAAGCGAAATTTGTAACACAGTACTGTTCAGAATAGATCGATCGAAATTAAGAATCGATTGATTATATAAGTTAATATGCAAATTTTATTTTGGTTCTAAATCGATCGATCGAGAATGAGAATTGATCGATCGATATAGGGATTTATGAGGAAATTATGATTCCGAAAAAGACCCAAAAGAAAAGAAAATAAATAAAATAAGATTTTTCGAAAAATAATTTTAATAAAATTTGTTGTTCGGGTTATCCATCTTATTCTTCTTTATTAGTAATTTTTATAGAGTGAATAAAATAGTCATTTATTTAGCCCGTCAATATGCGATCGAACGTACCATACGCAACGGGATCTGAAAAGAATAGAATGGATTGATGGGTACCCACCTATTGAAGTGTGAACAGTAGATCTACGGCGGTTTGGGTGAAGAGATCGACGTCCAATGGGAAGGTTCGTCTAATTCCTTTTCTATTCCTTCCTCTTCGATCATTATGGTAGAAATAGATCGCAGTAGTTCCCAGGAAGAACACACAGAAGTTTTGAGGGAAGAGATTAGAGAGTTTTGGTAAGAGATTAGTTGAGCAAGAAAGGTTGTGATGGTTAGGATTTCTTAAGAAAAGAAAAGAATAAGAAAAGAAGAAAAAAGTTACGTACATTAATAGAGTTTTCTAAAATAGGGTAGGTTCCGGTGTGGAGTGTTGATACCATGCATAGTGCAAAACACAGCTAACACCATTAACTACAATGAAGAAATTTCGGATCGTTACATTCTCTACCTTATAATATTTTCGTCTTTGAAAATTACGTTCTTATTGTGATGAGCTCTAGGTACTTCTCCATAATCTCAGCTTCATATTCTCAAGTGGCTTCCTTCTGTGAATAGTGTCGCCACTGAACTTTGACGAAACATACAGATTTACCCTTGATGAGTCTCTCCTTTTGATTTACGATGCGAACCGGCTTCTATATGATAGACAGATCATCCCTGACTTCAGTTGGCTCGATATCAAGGACAGAGATGGATCAGACAAGTACTTGCGTAACATGGATATAGGAAACATATTATGTATACCAGCGAAGAGTGTCGGAAGTGGAATTCAGTAAGCCACCTTGCCGATACGATCAGTTATGATGAAGGGTCCCGCATATCTCAGACTTAGTTTCCCCCGCATTCTAAAACACATGACTCCTTTAGTCTGTAACACAGATGAAAACCAAATCACCAAGCTCAAATTCCACTAAGCGCATTCGATTGTTGGCGAAAGCTTTTTGACGGTTCTGAGCCTCTTTCAACTTCTGTCAAATAACTTTAGCCTTCTCAGTTGTGGATTGTATAAGTTCTGGCCTAAGCATCTTCTTTTCACCAATCTCGTCCCAACAAAGAGGTGTCCTACAGCTTCGGTCATACAAAGCTTCAAAGGTGACATCTCGATATTTGCTTGATAGCTATTATTATAAGAAAACTCAATCAGGGGTAGGTGATATCCCAATTCCCTTATAAATTTAGCATGCAGGCTCGAAGCATATCTTATACGATCTGATTAACCCTCTTAGTCTGCCCGTCAATTTCTGGATGGAAGGCTATGCTAAAATCTAGTCTCGTACCCATCGCTTCCTGAAATTTCTTCTAATGCTCAGAGGTAATCTTCGTGTCTCTTTCGAAACAATACTCACAGGAACCCCATGGAGTTTAACTACTTCCTTTAGGTACATCTCAGCAAGTTTGTCCCGACTGTTAGTATTCTTGAAATAAAAAGTGCACCGACTTAGTCAATCGATCTATGATAACCCAAATGGCGTTGTGCTTCCTGGAAGTCCTTAGAAGTCCAACTATGAAATCCATGGAGATGTTCTCCCACTTTTACTCGAGAATCGGTAAGCTCTGTAAAAGATCAACTTGTTTCTGATGTTCAACTTTTACATAATGGTATACCAAACATTTGGAGACATATTAGGCATTCTCTCTTCATGTTCAGCCACCAGTAATAACTCCGAATATTCTAGTACATCTTCGTGATACCTGAGTGTACCGAAGGCACATATTTATGTGCTTCGTTGAGGATCTCATTCTGTAAGGTTTTGCAACATTAGGAACATACAATCTTTCTCTAAATAGAAAGGTCCCATCATTACGTATGGAAAAGTCATGTTTAGGACCCTTGGCTAACTATTCCACAATCTTTGAAACTTTTGAATCTAAGAGCTGCTCAGTTCAGATAGGTCAACAAAGGTAGGTTTTACCATCATACTAGCTAGATATGCTCCTCCAATCTTGACAAGTCACACATCCAACTGAGTAACCTCATCGAGAGGTTTCCAAGCTTTTAGATATGCAAGCAATCCTGATGATTTCTGACTTAAGAGCGACTGCAACTACATTTTCTTTACCTTGTTCGAATAGTCTTAGTCTTTCATGTACTCCATCCACCGTTTCTGCCTCAAATTCAGATCCTTTTGGGAGAATAACTATTTGAGGCTCTTATAGTTCGTATAGATCTTGAAACTTTCACCATATAGATAATATCACCAAATCTTAAGGGCGAGAATAAATAAGGACATTGTCGATAAATACAACCACGAACTTATCGAGAAACTTTCTGAACACATGGTTCATCAAATCCATAAATACGGCAGGTGCATTCGTGAGTCCAAAAGGCATAACAAGGAACTCGTAGTTTCTATGCGTTGTCCTAAAAGTAGTCTTTGAAATATCATTTGCTATAACTTTCAACTGGTGGTATCCAGACCTGAGATCTGTCTTCGAAAAGTATTTAGCACCTTGTAGCTGATCGAATGGGTCATCGATACGAGGAAGATGGTATCAATTCTTCGAGATCACATTATTCAGTTGTCGATAGTCAATACAGAGTCTCATCGAGTCATTTTTCATCTTTATGAATAGGATTGATGCTCTCCATGGTGACTCACTACGTCAGATAAAACCTTTATCAGACAACACTCGTAACTAAATCTTTAACTCCTTCAGTTTTGTTAGCGCCATTCGATACAGAACTTTCGCAATCGGTAGGGTACCAGGCGTGAGATCAATCTTGAACTCTACCTCTCGATGAGGAGGAAGCCCAGCCAATTCTTTCGGAAAAACATCGATGAATTCCCCAACGATAGGAATAATTAAGGGGTTTACCTTCTCATCATGATTATTGTCGAGTGTAGCTAGTAGAGCTACTTCTCCTTTTTTAATTCCACGAAACTTGAATGAGGGGCTCCCAATTGGTCCGAAGACGACTACCTTAGAAAAGAAATCTATTGAGGCGTGACAAGCCGCCAACCAATCCATACCAAAGATTATACCAATCCGAGCACTATAAGGTTTGTGGGTAACTCATGTGTTCCAATTACTAAGATCGTGTCTTTGCAAACTCTAGATGTCATCATGACATCACTTGATAGCGTGGAAATTGCAAGCGCACCATCCAGTGCTACAGGCTTAGCTCCAATTTCAGAAACATAGCTCGACGTAATCAAAGAGTGGGTCGATCCAGAGTCAATCAAAACCCAAGCATGATAAACACACAAATTGGTAGGTCTAAAAACTTTCATAGTTCTTGAATTATACAAGGGTTCACACATGGTCTAAGTTATACACATGTCATAGCATTTCTCAAGAAAATAATAAAATAACACTCAAAACGAGTCATATAGGCAACAGATAATCATACAAGAGAAGAATGAAATAACACGAAAGGAAAAGTAACAAGATTAAGATTCATACCCTGAATGACCTCATTGGTAGCCAAGGCATCCTGGTGAGACATAAAAAATACTCGGTCCCGCGCTTGAGGTTGCTGCGGCTGACCTCTCAGAGAAAAGTTTGCAGTAGGGTGTCGCTCTAGGCAATCCCGAACAAAGTGTCCCAACTTCTTACATCGGAAACACACACTCGTGTGAAGTAGGCACTCACCCGACTTGTGCCTCTTGCTGCACTTGGTAAATGGTTCATACATAACATAGGGGCGCTGTTGCAGGGTACTAGCAGGGATTATTGTCTTCTGGTACTGAGGTGCTGGGGTATTTTTGGGATAGGTCGTAGCTACGACACCTCTCTGAATAGGTGGAGCTATAGTCGTCCCGGGATAGGTGTACCCCGATGAAGATGCAATTATCTAATAACCAAAGACATGAGCAGTTCTTTGAAATGGACGATTCTGATAGTATGACGTGAAACATTGCTATCTATGTACCGGTATATGTCAAAAATGAGGTGCTCTCGAAGAGAAAGACGAAGGGCCTTTCATAATTTATTTACTCCTCTGAGCTGTCTGGCGGGCTATATTCTGAACGCGTATCTCTTTGTTCTCCTACTCCTGGATATGAGCCCGTTCTACAAGTTTCTCATTAGTGGAAATCTTCATTAATGCAATTTTGCTCCTGATATTGGGGTTAAACCCTCTCTGAAAGTGGTAGCATTTCTCGGCTTCATCGGCTACCAATATAGAGGCAAATCGAGAGAGTCAATCAAATCTTACCTCGTATTCCATCATAGTCAGGGTTCTTTACTGTAGAGCCAAAAACTCACTCTTCTTCAGAGTCTTTGTGGCATTCGAGAAGTATCTGTTATAGAACACTTCTCTGAATTGCTACCAAGTCCAGTGCTCTTCTTCTTGCCTACCTGCCAATCCTTTGACTGAAGTTATTTTCGGGCTTTTTTTCAGCTATGTTTTTATAATAAAATTTGGTTGGGCTATGTTTTTATAATAAAATTTGGTTGGGCTATTTTTTTCTAATAAAATTTGGTTGGGGTTTGGCTATTTTTTCTAATAAAAGTTTGAATAATATTAAAATTTTAATTAAATAATTATAGTAACATCATAGAGGCTCAGGTACATTCTTTTATTCAAAAATTTCATTTTAGTTGGTTGCACAATGGTTATAATGGATAATGGTTGCACAATGATTATAACGGACAACGATTATTTTCAGGGCATTTAAGTAAATTATATTTAATTAAAAGAAATTTTTTTTATTACTTTAAAGGATAAATATAATATATTACTTTAAAAGTTTGAATAATATTAAAATTTTAATTAAATAATTATAGTAACATCATAGAGGCTCAGGTACATTCTTTTATTCAAAAATTTCATTTTAGTTGGTTGCACAATGGTTATAATGGATAATAGTTACACAATGATTATAACGGACAATGGTTATTTTCAGGGCATTTAAGTAAATTATATTTAATTAAAAGAAAAAAAAATTATTACTTTAAAAGGATATATATATATATATGGGCCGGGTGTTGGAGCACTCAACCCAAGCCTGGCCCGGATTGATCCTGGTTGCAACATGTTTAGCCCGGTCTGGACATTGGGCTAGGTTTGCTTGATAGAAAGTACCACTTTTTTGGGCCGGGTGCGGGCCAAAATTCAGGCCAGCCCGGCCCATTGAGAGCCCTAGCTGAAGTCCACCAACTCTGTGCGTCTCCTTTCAGACACATCACGACCCAAGGTACCTTCTCAAATTCGGCGGGTGTAGAGACCGTGAAGTTTTCTCTATCTCGGTGATCCAATCATCGACGTGTCAGGATCTAATTGCTCGAGGAAGTGCAAGGGTCGGCCCTGGTAAAGGTCACATATCCATTGTGATTATTATTTTCAAATCAAGGCGGTGGCGAAGGTATAATCGAGTCGCAATTGGCAGGATTGCCCAACTATTGGGCAATAAGATCTTGATAAACCTTTGCATGTTGTTCTAGTTGTTGGTTGAACCCCTGAATCAATCTGACAGTCTCTTGCTGGTGAGTCTCATTCAACTGGGCCACATGCTGTTGTTGTGCGACTGTCAACTCACGCAACATACGCGTTATCTCACTTTCTTCTCTCCGAGAGGAAGATCCCTCACCATTCCTTTGTGGAGGCATCGTAATCCTAATTCAAAATTTTAAAGGCTTAGAACTCGTAATAATTTAAGTATCATAAGTTCAACAGGAAGTAAAGCCTGAGCTTTGATACCACGTTGTCACGACCTGAAACTCTATCCCATCCCGAGGGCCTAGCATTCTCAATTATGACTGCACGCATCCTAGATATGTTAAGCGGACATACACATAATCAAAGTTCTCGCGTTAATATGGCTCCATAAAATCCGTGAATTTGACAAATAAGGATGAAATATAAAGGCAGTCATAAATAACTAAACAAATGCGATAAAGCAAGATCATAAAATAGCTATTAATCAAAAGAATAAGGGGTCGGAAACAAATCCGATAAACGAGGCTATGACATAATAATAACAATAACTATATGAATAAAAAACAAAGAATAACAGGCTAAACTAGAGGTCCTAATCTCAATACCAAGCTAGTGCTATCAGTAATCAACGCTCAAAGTTAGCACCAAGATCATCCTGGAAACCTGCAGCATCGCCCTCCCAAGGCTCCTAGGAATCTACGTCCATAGGGTCAATGAAATCAGCGTTAACGGGATCTGGATAGCCAGCGTCTAATCTGTCGATAAATCACCTGAAGTAATAAAGGCTACAAAGGTTGAGTTGCTAAACAATGCGCAACTCAGTGGATACACCAACAATCCATCCTACACTACTGGGAGCAATAACAGTATATGGAAGGCCATGATCTAGACACGCTCCAATCAGGAAACATGCAAGAGTATGACAGTATATGAAAATAAAAGAGTGTCAAAATATTCAAATCAGGAAAATATACCATAATGAGCATGCAAGACCATGATTTAGACACGCTCCAATCCTAACGTACCTCACCATACCTTATACACATAATATATCATATTACCTCGTCACATGCATCTGTAAATTGTATGGGTGTACTTACGTACTCATAAACCTATTACGACTTGTGCTAGAGTCGTTGCTCGAGCCTACTATGCAAGGGTCACCATAGTAGCATACCACCATACCATAATGTCTTCCATACCATATCATATTGTATCATACACCCTATCCAGTCACAGGGGCGGCTGGGGAGTCATACAGTCTCTAAAGGCAAAAACACGTACTTTATATCATAACTCATAATGTCTTATGGGAGATCTGGTTTGAATGCAAACGTTGTGGTCCTTACGGTGGCTACGTAAGGAACAACACGTATAGACTTAAGTTTTTAATCTTATGATAGCTTACACAACGGTGTCTTATTATCATACTCTTATCTTAATACCTCATTTAATCTAAAACTTAACCTTAACAAATCCTATACTTAATCTATCATATTAAGGCTTAGGGTGGTAGGATCACCGTTTATGACATCATGTACGAGGTTACACTGAATCCATACTCACCAGACTCTTCATGATGTCATAACACCATGAGCTGTGTGGCATGAGAATACAGTGTGATCCTCGTTTTGATATTATCTTAGAGAATCACTACGCCTAAGGGTAGGCATGAATTCACTCACTTGCTTACATGACTTAACCTATCTGTGACTCATATAACATAACCAAGATAGGAGCATGAAACTTATCTTACTAGAGAATAGATTTACATTCAAGATTTTATTATGATTATATGTATATATATTACGTGACACTCCAATACAAATATAGAATATGGTAATTATTAGTGTAAATTCTTACTATAATTGGAAGATAATTCTAAGTTAGGTAAATCACGACCATCGATCGAAACCTACTTATGATTAGCATGCATTAAAAGTTTTGGTTGTGATAAATCGGGATAAAATATTTGATACTCCGCCAAAAGACATTGATATTCAGAATCTTAGACCTCGAGTCGGCCATGAAATCTGAGTCCAAACATCGCGGGTTGAGTCTCAATCGAGTATATAGAAGAGCATAAAGGATGCATACATTAGATTATAATAATAAAGGGTATTACCATGTTGAAGAATCGATCAACTTGTCTTTGGATCGATCGATCAAAATATAAGGTAAAAATTCAATGTCTGCTCGGACGAGAATTGATCGATCACATTTAAAATAAGGAAGTCACTTAATTCTATTCAGATTTGATCGATCAAAATTAATAATTGATCGAGCGCAATTAAAATGAAAAATGACTGATGAGTGTTGAAATATGATCATATTTCACAGTCTCAAATGTACACTTAGCCATCGGATGAGAGCAATCTGACAGCTTTTGTGGAATTTTGATGGCTTTAGGAGATCTGATCGTTGGATGCATTTGATGGCATAGAAGAGCATAAGACTAGCCAACACTAGAATATTTATCCAAAGAACCGTCAAGCCCAAAAGAATTAATTCCATAGAACCCACTATCCAGAATCGATCGATCGACTATTTGTGTTCGATTGATCGACGTAAAGAAAATTTTCATACGCCAAGACTATTTAGAATCGATCGATTAACCTTATATTTTTAGGGTTTCAAATCAAGGCTTATATAAGTGAAAATTAGAACAACAGGCATGGGGGGTTCTTCTTTATCTTAGCAATTTTTATCTTTCTAGGGTTCTTTTCTTCACGTTTAGCATTCTTTTCTTATTTCCTAGCCTTTAGATAGTAGACTAGAAATTTATTTTCTAAAAGAAAGATTGTTGCTGGTAGATTCAAGCATACATTGAAATTGTTTAAAGCTTTTAACAGTATTTTAATGTATTATTTCAACCATTTTGTGTTTTTCCTTAGCAATGTCTAGCTAAATCTTCTTGAAATTTAGGATCTAATGAATTCCATCTAAGGTATTCATTTATGATTATAGATCTATGGTTGAAATTTCTTTTTAGATGCTCTAGGATTTTATTGCTTATTATTATGAATCTGATCACTATTCTAAGATATGGGAGCTAGTCATGCTTTTCCATGATCTCGGATCTGTGATATAGAATTCATACCTTACTTTTTTATTATAAAAATCTGAGGCATTTATTTATTGTGATTAAAGAATTCTTTAATACGATGAATGTTTTACTTCTTTTCTTTTATGATTTTGGAAGGATATAATCTAAGATTATTTTTGTGGATTAAATTTTTTATTTTTTATAAACTATTGATTGATTTTAATGTTTATGTGATTTAGCATCTTTAAATTTTCAACTAGTTAGATCTATAATTGTGAATGATAATTAAGGATGGGAGGATTTAGCATCCTAAACATCATTTTTTTCTTCTGAATTTAATTATATTTAATTGTTTAGTATTCATTCCTGTCATACTCTTTACTTTTGGCAAACTAGATTAATATTGGGATAGATTTGTGCAAATTCTGAATTGATAATTGTTCATTGTCTAAAATTTGTTTTAAATCCCTGTGAGACCGACCTCGCACTCTGTACCTGATTGCTACAATCCGATTCGTGCACTTGTGAATTACACATTAAAAATCAAAACAAGGACATCGGCTCTGTCCAGACCCGATCGAAAGTATAAATCGATCGATTGCAATTAGTGAGTCAGACGCATTCGGTTGTTCAACATCGACCGATCGGTATTCAAATCGACCGATTAAAATTAAAACAAAATTTGTAACATAGTATGGTCCAGAATCGATCGATCGATTATATAAGTTAATATGCCAATTTCGTTTTGGTTCCAAATCGATCGGTCGAGAATGAGAATCGATCAATTGATATAGGGATTTCTAAAGAAATTAGGGTTCCGAAAAAGACCTAGAAGAAAAGAAAATAAATAAAACAAGATTTACCAAAGAGAAAAGAAAAATAATTAAAATAGAATCTATAGCTAGGGTTAGTTATCTCATTCTTCTTTATTAGCAATTTTTATAAAGCAAATAAAATATGATTCATTTATTTAGCACTTCGATACGTGATCGAACATACCCTACGTAATGAGATCTAAGAAGAACATAATGGATTGATGAGTACCCACCTATTGAAGCATGAACGGTAGATTAATGACGATTTAGGTGAAGAGATCGACGTCTAATGCAAAGGTTCGTCCAAGTCGTTTTCTATTCCTTCCTCTTCGATCTTGATGGTATAAATAGATCGCGGTGGTTCTTGTCGAAGCACACACGAGAGAGTTTTAAAAGAAGAGATTAGTTGAGGAAGAAATGTTGTGCGGCTAGGGTTTCTTAAGAGAAGAGAAAAATTTTAAAAAAAAAAAAAAAAAAAAAAAATTACGTACATAAATAGAGTTTTTTAAGATAGAGTATGTTCAACACATCTAATATCATTAAATACAATTAAGAAAATCCGATCATTACAAATTTAAAAACAAAATTGAACAAATTTGCCCTTCAAATTCCAAGTCAATGTCTTCCATCTACCACCTGAACTTGGTGTAATAAAATTTTACTCCTTTGATCAAGTTTTGAACGGTGGATAATTACCCTTAGAATTTTAGAATTTTTTCTTAGATGGACCTAATTGACGTGGTGCCAAAATGGTTTGAAGAGATAATCTCAGGCTCTCTCTCTCTCTCTCTCTCTCTCTCTCTCTCTCTATATACATATATATATATATATATATATATATATATATATATATATATATATATATAGCGGTTAGGTGCCCCAATGGGGTACAGTGAGCGTGCCTCATTGCTCCACATGGAGCAAGATGTGACACCCAAATTAATCTTTTGATGTCATGTGGAGCAAGATTATTTCGTTTAAATTATCTTTCTGAAAAAAAACCCTATCTCCACCATAGTTTTTTTGTACCTTGAAATTCAGACTATTTAAATTAATTAATATTTGACTTTTGTATCAACCAATTATTTTTATGAATTTTTTTGTATAAAATTAGTCTAGCCAACGCATCCAAGCTCCACATAACACTGAAACAATATTTAGAGTGCCATGTGAAGCTCCAAATGGATGATTGGGGTACACAACCCTTTTCATATATAAATATATGCGAGCTCTTTGGACCAGGTCAAAAGTCAAAAGTTGGTCCAATACTGCATCATGTCCATATAGAACCAAGACCAAAGTTTGGGTGCCACATGGAAGTGTACAGAATCAATCCATGAATTTAAAAAAAAAATTTATTACCACAACCAAAGGTGAAATGAAAAATCATTTTAGTGTCCATTTTATTCACCTTTGAATTTGGTGGTTTAGCACTTTTTTATTATTTATTTATTTTTTATTTATAGATAATGATCTTAAATCACAAGACATTCATGTAATACTTTTGAACTAGTTATTTGAATTATGCCACATACCCTCTTGGTTCTTCGTCGGTTTTGGGGATGTATGACATGTAGAACCATTTTATATTCCACATGATTTGACACCCATAATCTCAAAATCTATGGTGCAAAAGATTGAGGCGAAAGGCAAACTTCATTATCTGATTTAAAGTGGTCAGAAGTCATCTACAATTAATGATATATAGGTTTTAGATGATAGCTGCTAATTTTTATTGTTGTTATTGATAAAAGAAGTGTGAAAATATAACCATTAACAACATTTGTCGACCATTTGTTTCGCCCATTAGTGGTACTTGTTTGGTCTAATTCAGGTCCGAAAATGTTTAACATTTCGGTTCAAGCCTGACAATGTAATTAAATTATACTAGTGGGTCGAGTTCAGGCAGGTCTAAGTTAGATTCAGGTTGGGTGCAAGTCTAGGTCCAGATCCAACCAGAAAGTTGGATTCAGGCTAAGTTATTTTCAATATGTTGGGTTTGAGTTTTATATATATATATATAAAACTCAAGTTTAGGATCAACTTGAATCTTATCTGTTGATTCTATCCTTGACCGAACTAAAATAGATCCTACGGACAATATTAACCTTTTAACCTAAACCCAACATATTGAAAATAACCACCGATGATAGGTAACTCCAAGATCTTATAAAACTTCAGGTGGCACA
Organism: Chloranthus sessilifolius; assembly: GCA_021018995.1. Lineage (NCBI taxonomy): Eukaryota > Viridiplantae > Streptophyta > Magnoliopsida > Chloranthales > Chloranthaceae > Chloranthus > Chloranthus sessilifolius. The sequence continues at coordinate 48,018,216 of CM037584.1, read as the reverse complement.
TAAAATCTGTTTTGGCGCCACCAAAGGTCAAAATCTCGAGTATCCAATATGGATCGGAACAATAACTTATCGGACGATATATTGAATATATCATTCGGGCATTTATATGTAAAATGGACGATACAGCATTTAAATATATTGTATCATCCTAGTCCAATACCGATACGTATCGTCCGATTCGTATCGGTATAGGACGAAATTTTAACCCATGGGCGCCACTTGAAGCTCTTACCTTCTCGGAACTTTATATATATTGCAAAGAGAAAAATGGTGTGTAAATGATCTTACACCTTTAATGATTTAAGACTTTGGGATGCATACTCACAGAGTGGTGATATATGAGCCAAACAAGTATACTTTTAATGAAATTTGAAACATCCGATCTATGAACTCTATTACCAGCCATAGTTTTTTTGTTATTAAAAGTTTAAGAATTAGATGGTTCACATCAATCTTGTCCGGCACATATTCCAATAGAGCGATTGCCACTAAACAATTTAAATTGATAATAAATATGAGCAATGTGGCATAATAGTAAATCAAACCACATTTTAATAGTGTAAAACTAAAAGTTTAATCTATTGATTTAAGATATTTAAACTCAAAAGCCATTAATATATCTCTTTTAAATGTCGGTCAGAACTCAAAAGCCATTATTCCTTCAATCGTGGGATAAAGCCATTAATATGTCACGTGAGCTAGCTCCAAGCACATGACTGGGTGCTATATAGACTACGTGCTATATAGACTTGTGCAAGGTCAACTCAAGACCATTTAAAAATATCTTAATCATTGAGACGTATTGTCCGATATGTATCGGTTTGGAGTTCGAACGATATGTATCGGATACCCGAGATTTTGACCCTTGCTCAATAGCTTAACAATTGAACTGTCAAATAGAAAATTGTTACCAATCAGTTTCATGATACACCTTTTATGTCAGAGACCTTATATTTCAACCTTTATTCAAATCGACCAATTTTTAGTCAAATCATTTTTAACTAACACAAAAAGTCAGAAATACTCCTTCTTACACTTTTTTTGGTTCTATTTAGTTTAAAATTTTAAATATTTATATTTTTTTATATTTACGCAATGTGAAGCGGGATTTATACTGTCTGATTTGAAAGCCACAATATAAAATCGATGGTGTCAAAGATAGAGACGAAAAAGAGTGATATCGCCTCTTAAAATAAAAAAAAAAAAAAAAAAAATTTAAACAGTCGGTGCCAACTGTTTTAATAGTCGACATTGATTGTGTATACACAGTCGCTATCGATTGTGTAAACAATCGATGTCGACTGTTAAAACAATCGGCACCGATTGTGTTAAAAGTCGCCATCGACTATTTTAAGAGTCGCCATCGACTGTTTAAAATTTTATTTTTTTATTATATTATTTTTTTTAAGAGGCGATATCGCCTTTTTTTTCGTGTTCATCTTTGGCACCATCGATTTTATATTGTGGCCTTCAAATCAGACGGTATAGATCATGTTTTATATCATATAAATGTGAAAAAATATAAATATTTAAAATTTGGAATTATATAGAATGAAAAAAGTGTTAGAAGGAGGTATTTTTGACTTTTTGTATTAGCTGTAATAATTTGGCTAAAAGCTAGTCGATTTTGGTAAAGATAAAAATATAGGGCCTCTAACGTAAAAAGTGTATCTGACAGGCCGATTACATAAATTTTCCTATATTTTTTCTTTAAAAACTCGCAGGAGAGAGGTGGTCTTAAGGGCGGAACCGTGTCACTGGGGAATTAGGTACCACTTAGGCATTTGAAAATAGGCTCTATCCCACATGGGGCCCTAGATTTACATCCCCAAACAATTTCTTGCCATTCTACCCACAAACGTGTGAGAGAGGAGGGGAGAGATTCGGATGCACGCACTATACAAGTGCGGAGAGAGGTGTGACTTGCGAGAGAAACAAGCGAGATTTACATGGAGACATATTTGGTACTTTTATTTTCATTCCAAAATTCTTTCTACTCAACTCGGGTTTCATATGGTTAAACTTGTAATTGCTTTGAATTATACGATGGAGATCAGATTATGATATTCTTATCATCAGGTGATAAGATTTTGATAATGAGAATCATGTTTAATGTAAGCCTTTGATTATGTTCATTTTTTTGGGATGTGTACCATATGAAATCAAAGTGACCATTTAATGATAGGCCCATGATCTCAAGATCTATCATATCAAAAATTAGGATGAAAAATAATTTCATTTGTTATATTCAAAGAAATCAACAGTTTAAGTACGTGAAACTTGCATTGTAAAGGAAAAATCTTGAGTTATAAATAAGGGTAATTTTTAAAATATAGGAAAGAAGCTTAATGATGGTTAAAAAAGATATTCATATGTCACTATGTCAATGAATGCCCTAAGCAGTAAACCCTAACCTACAAATTTCACCGAAAAGGGGTCAAACGAAAAATTCGGTATTTTTCGACAATTTCGGTATTTTTCAACGAAAATTTGAAAATTTTAGTAAATTTTGATATTTTTTTTAATATGTTAGTAATTTAGTATATATTGTAGTAGTTTTAAAAAAAAATATTAAATATATATATTTTATATTTTTAATCTCCGAAATTTTTTCAAATTTTTTCTGAAAAGTATCGAAATTAATTCAAAATGAACCAAAAAGACTCCCACCGAAAAATTATCCAAAATGAAATTTGACTATGCCCCTAACTCTATTTTCAACTTATACCCTAAGCCCCCTATCAACATGCATGGTTCTCCATTTCAACATCATTGCCGAGTTAATGATCTCTTGATGCAATGGCAACTTTGAAATGATACCTCAGCAACCCTAGAAATTTTCATAAGCAGGCCCACACAACCGTCAAATCTACCTACCGCTCCCTTGAAGTCATTGGATTCAAACCCATATTTATGGTCATGTTCTCATAATCAGTTCTTAGGCAAGACACATCAGAGACTAATTGGACCACAAACCAAAAGGTACACTTATTTATAGTTTTATACTCTCTATAATGATACGTGGCACAATATTATGTGGCAGGCAATGCAAATGGACAACTGTCATGATTAATTATTGGCTAAGATGAGAAACTAGTCAATGCTAAAGATAAGGTGTAAATGTACTAGTTGCATGGCCTAATTGCCTACCACATATCTCATGCTTTCAATGCACCTTCCTATCTTTCCCATACGAAAGTAAGAAGCTAAAACGATGCAAGTAAACCTCTTGCATTTAGTGCCCTTATTTATGACCGGCTTATCATGTGGGGCAACATTCGAGGAAACTAATGCCACTTTCTATGACATTGGGGGATCAAATTTCCAATGAAAGATTGACTTATGTTAGACTGAAAATACACTTTGGGTTGTGTTTAGGATCAATTATGTTGGATTCAGATATTTGACTAATTCAAATCCAAATCCGTCGTTTCATTACCCTTTTGAATCAAAAGAAGATAGAGGTCATTTTTCGGTCAAATCTTTCACAGAGGAAATCTTTATGTCATAGAGTACTTTTCAGATTGTTAGATTTGATTCCTTATAGCACACATCTCTAAAAGTGACTTGAGTAACCTCTCATGGTACCCAAGGATCAATCATTTATGGGGATGCATGTAACGGGAAGAAAATCTGACCGTCTGATAGGTGTTGCATGATATGCAAACAGTTCTGTGGAAGACTGAGGCAAAAAACATTCTCTTTCATCTGGTTCAAGGTGGTCAATGTATTTCATCATGTACCAAAATTTTGGTTGTTGAAACATATATTCAGGTGCAAATAACGGTACACAACCCCTTCCGAAAGAAAACCGTAAAAAATAGCGTGCGAAATCTGGGCAACTAAGGGTACTTTATTTACAGTCCAGAATTCTTTTTCCTCAACTTGAGTTTCTCTGTTTGAAGTGTTGACTGTTTTAATCAGATGATGAAAATAGTTTTTTATCCCAATATTCGACATAACCAATCTTGAGATAATGATCTTACCATCATACGGTTAGATTTTTAATCTAACGTGACACACATCCCAAAAACTAAATATGTTCATGCGTGTACATTAAACTATTCTTTTTAGGATGTATGCCTCGTTGAATCAAAATTAACCATCTGATGGTAGGCCTGATCTCATGATATTAGGACCAAAAGTGATTTCCATTTGTCTTTTTTTTTTTATATAGAAATTTCCATTGTCATATCTTGTGCTGAAAATAAAGGTAGTCTTGTATTAAATGCACAATGTAAATAGCCCACCCACAGCTAAGGATACGGGTACTTGCATAAGACAGATTTTAAGTTAGCAGCCATGATTTTTGCATGTTACACTTTTTGACGGCCTTGAATCGTATGATGGAGATCCTTTTTTGTCACGATTTTTCACACAATAGATCTTGATAATGTGGCTCACCTATCAGACGGGCATATATTAATTCCACCTAGAACACATCCTCAAAAGTAATAAAAAAATCCTTCTCATTTTATGCCCATGATCACAGCCACTTTTGAGATGTGCACTACATATAATTAATATCTGACTATCTGATAGGTGGACCATAATCTCAAATTCTATTGTGGAAGATTGAGAAGAATATGGTCTCCATCATCCGGTTTAATCAATCAACAATTTTAATGATTGAAAACCAAATCCAATTCTAGTTCCCAAAAGCAACCTTACATATAACATGAGAAGATGAGATGAGATGCAAAATACAAAGTAACGACCACATAGACACAATCTTTTTTTCTATATGCCAGAGATGAGATGTCTCAGGGTTGAGGGAGAAGAAGATCACACAACTTCTTGTCGCGAGAGGCGTAGAGAAACTTATACTTTTAAGGTCAAATTTATGTAGGATGCTATATTACTACACACTTAAAAGTGTACTAATTGTTACTTTTGTACAAGCACTATAAAAAATAAGTCTATTAGCGACAATTTTTTGGATTGTTATTAATAAAAAAAATTATTTAGACTATTAGCGACAATGGTATTAGTGGCAGTCTTTTTGTTAATAGCGATAGTTTTTTGCTGGCGGTAATAGTCTTGTATTTTGTAGTGAAGCGACACTATTTTCACTCACTAATCCGATTTGTGAGATGAGCATGTTAACGACTATCATGTTTTGTCCAAATCTGTGCACTCTAATGTATGTTATTATTCTTATATTTTAACGGCTAATATTAAAGCTCATTGATTGGACAATACTATGCAACTGTTCTATAGGTGTGATTCCTTAACGAAGATATGTTCCAATTATGGACAACAACTTGAACTGTTTATATTGATCTCAGCTATGTGCAACATACAACATGGCCTAAACTATACTGTAAGATCAAACAATTATTTTAATGACATAAAATCATTTAAAGCATGCTTTACATTTCACGACATATCGCTATGACAAGAGACGTATCGAATCATACAGTTGAAACCATGGATACGATACTCGTGAGATCAAATTCAAGCAATAGGAAAAAAATCAGGGCATTGTCATATGAAAAAAAAAAAACAGTGAGATAAATATCGAGATAAAACATTCTTGGTACATATTTCTTATAGTAATTCGGACCAAGTCCAATATGCTTTTTTGTTTTTTTTATGGTTTTTTTAAGAAACATCTCAATTAAAATAAGGTTTTTGGGAGATAATAATAGGGCTAATTTGGTGAGGGAGAATCTTCCAACCAAATTCGCATGGTAAATTGGTAATACATTCTAAAGCCATTTTGAAAAGAAAGTCGGCTGCTTGGTTTGCCTTGCGATTAGTATAATCCATATCGGAATTAGAGAGTGTAATATGCTTTGCAGCTCCACTTCTGAAAAGAGAGTGCAATAGGCTTTTAAGTGGGTAGAAAAGATGAGCTTTTTCAAAGTTTACGGAGATTGCTATCTTCGCAATAACATTCATGGCTACACGTGGGTGCCCATTAATGTATGTGACTATGATTGACAAACATAAACTTATTGTACCCATATAAAAGGTGGACAATTTTGATACAAAATTTGGACAGACAGCTTATATATGACACGGTGCGATTGGCTATAATGCTTGGGCTCATTATGTGTGCCACATAAGCTGTTTCAAAATCTGTCGACCGCACAACTTTTCATATGAATAAGAAGGTGTTTACTTCAGGGTGAACCCAGAATATTATGCAAGAATCCGTCATTTTGTGCGGAAGTGATAGTTTTCAATCGTTTGCCTCGCTGTAAATCTTTTTGTAATTGTTGACATTGACATCTTGTATATATTTTTTAACTTACCTAGTAAAATGTTTATCTAAAGTGCCTTTTATGCAACGAACTGCGATGAAATAAAAGATCATAAATGTAAAGTATTGATTATTACAAGCGATATGTTGAAAAAGTTACTTTACATTTGCAAAGTCTTTACAATTAAGCCATCCCCTTAAGACTTTAAGACTTTACATTGAAAGAAGGGAAATTTCAAGCATATGTTAGATCTATCAATCCGATCACTCAAAATAATTGCCCTAAGATCTAAGCATATGATTAATCAAAATAATAAATTAATAATTTATAAATTAAAATATATGCGCATACCTTTTTACAAAGATTATAACCGTTGATTTAAGTCGACGTTTTTCCTGCGAAGAAAGATGAAGATAGCTCTATCCGTCTCTCTTGATAAACTTTCTTGATGGGAAGATGTCAAAATGTTTGTGTGTATTGAGCGAGGGGCGTTCACCAATATATATAGCATGAAGAGTCATGCCTTGTATAAAATATCGTGCATCAAAATATTTTAATAGGAATAAGAATTACATGTAAATGAGGAAACCTTGAAGTTTCCTTCAATTTCTAATAATGCCCATTATTATTTCAAGCAACTGCAATCCAAAGTTTTATAAAATCCTAGTATGTATGGGCCACACAAAATAAGAATTTTAGTTTCCGTAAAAAATTTCAGCAATCTCCCACTTGGTCCACACACGGACTATGATTTTAAAAATGACTCCCACTGGATTAGAAAACTAAAACGAGTGCACTCTGAAAACAAACGTTGTTTGAAATAATTTAGGCATTCCTAAAATCACCAAAATTTAATGAAAATATAAGAATGGATCATGAATGCATATAGTATATAATTTTCTGAAATCGATACTACGACAGTTCAATGGTTACAAGACTATAATTAACAACAAATTTAAGAGATGATAACCAATTTAACATGTAAACTAAATGCACAATGAAAGTGTGTAAATCCATAATGTCCCGCTTCATACTCGTCGTATGTTGTTCTGACATCCAGAAAATTTTGGCTTATGAAATACTTCACATGACCTTTAAAATAAGAAGTTATTAACGTCGTGCCTAATCACGTTCAACTCCGAACACCAAAAGAATATCAATACTCACAAACAAGATTAAGGTAAAACATTATTAACATACTCACCAAGGTGTGCCACCCAAAATTTTAAAATACTTCACCTGATCCTCATAACAAGAAGTTCTTAACGTGGTGTCTAATCACGTCCAACTCTGAGTAAATTCAAAAGAGTATCAAAACTCGCAAGCAAGATTGAGGTACAACCTCATTAGCTCACTCACCAAGGTGTACTACCAAAAATTATGAAATACTTCACCTCAATTTGTGAAAAACTCCACTCAAAATATAATTGTAGAAAAATTATACTTGTGGAAAACTCCACTCAGAATATAATTATAAAAAAAAATTCTACTTATGGAAAACTCTACCCAGAATAAAATTGTAGAAAAAATTCTATCTGATTTTATGAAAAAACTCCATCCAAAATATAATTGTAATTTAGAAGTAAGATAACTCCTACTTAAAATGTAAAGTTTTAAGACTTTACCAATCCCTTACAGTGACAATTGTGATGTAACAATAGAATCATATAACCAGTAAATAATAACTCATGTTCAAAATATATTGTCAATTTAAAAAAAAAAAATTCATAATAAATTGTGATGAAATATAAATGGAGATCTTCACTCCATAATAATTTACAAATATATTCTTTTAAACAAAAACAGTTCTATCGATATTTTTATTATTTAATATTATAAGTTACATCACAAAATTATATCACCAATCATAGAATCCACGAAGGATATAGATACGATAACATATCACAAAAAAAAAAAGTTTAAAAGACTAATGTCCACAAAGGACTCCAAAATGATAATGACATGATAATATATTACCAAAATGTCTAAAAGACCAATGTCCACAAAGGACTCCAAAATAACTATAAGTCATTAACATCCACCAAGGACAAAATAATTCATATTAGGGGTATGAAAAAATTTATTAGAGTATTTTATTATGTGCAAATAATCCACTCTTTAAGTATAGATAATGTGTAACATTTAACATCACCTTTGGGCAGAAACTGAGTGTACAACCTATCCTCTCCTCCGGGGGGCTGAAAAATGCACATAGATCTAATCGCTTATATTTTCAATTTAATCCCGATGATTTACTATCTTTGGGCAAAAGAATTATCATTCTCTCTCCTTTACACTTACAATTATTCTAGTTACCTCAGTTATATGAAATTAATGAATTGCCTTTGGGCATAATCAATAACTCCATGCAAATAAGTGCACAAGGTGATCTTAATGAGATAAAATCTCTAGATTCGAGAAACAATAATCTCCATAGAATAGTCACCTTTAGGCAAATCCAATCCTACTTAAATTATAGTCTCTCGAATAACCACTTTAGCGGTTTTCCTTAACCCCATTGGAAAGGCTTAGACCCGATATGTCTAGTCTCAACAGTTTAACTAACTCACCGTAAAGTGTAAGTGTGTAGCATGCAAATAGTCAAGAGAATTACGAAACAATGTTTAAATAAATTTGTAATTAAAAATTTAAGTCATAGACCTATGAGCTTGCACACACATACACTTAGGCCATATGATCAAACCAAAGATTTAAAAGCACATGTAACACCAATATACTAGACATATTATTAAGTCACCAAAAGAAGTTTATTCCATGATATACAGTCATTAACTATCGCCAATAACAAGTCCAAAGCATAAGCCTCAACGAGTAGATTGAAACCAACTACTGATAGGTCAAGATCGGACTTTTAAAAAAAATGAATAAGTTTTCTAATGGGCCTAAACAAGACCGAAGAAAAACAAATCATTATAAGCCCACAATAAGTTTTCTAATGGGCCTAAACAAGACCCAAGAAAAATAAATCAATATAAGCCCACAATCATAAGGTCCAAACCATTATAAGCCCACAAACATATTCTTTCTAATAATCAAGCCCAAAATAAGACTTGGTACACTAAGAAAACATACACCATTATAAGGCCCACAACTCGTGGACAGATTTGAGGCCATAACAACCCAAACCAAGAAACATTTTCAATAGGGCTAAAAAGAGTCTTATATAATAAGTTCAAGCTCAAGTCCAGTTTGAGCTCAGAGATGGCCCCAAAAACCAAGAATATCCAAAACCATTATATACCCAAATGGATAATCTACAAAGCCCATAAAATTTGCATAAATTTAAATTAAAGCCAATAAAAGAATTAATTAATATATTTGATTTAAAATAACTTGAAGAATTAATTGGGCATTACCCATATAGGTTCCAAGAAATCACATAGTCGTGCCCAATATAAGCCCACAACAAGTTTAATGTGGGACATCTGATTATGGTGTTTACGGGAAATGAAGCCCAAAAAAATAATAGTCCTTTAAAGAGTCCAAAAGGGTTGGACAAGCTGAGACAAAGAAACGGGCCAAAAGAACCCAAGAGATAGGGCTGAAAATGGCTGGGTAAGTCCATGCCCAAACTAACAAAATCGATTTTTTTGAGCTAGGTTGGGCATACAAATTTCATCTGTTAGCTTAGACCTTGAAGCATCTGACTAGACCGAATAAGGTCTAATAGGGGCCTTTTAAACAAAGTCAAACCAACCCAACCCTGTTTTTAGAGTATGGTCAGGCATGAACCCTTGGCCCAACTAAACCCGACCCAATGTCAGCTCTTCCCACAGGAATAAGTATGCTATTTTTCTTTTGCAAAAGATATCGTTTTAACCTACTTTGCATTCCTACCCAAGCATAATAAAGCGGCAAAGAAAATCTCTCATGCTTCCCAAATAAATAGCGAGGTCTCTGAAAAAAAAAACATTGCCTCAGTGTTTCCACTCTAGATTTCTTCCACCATTGTACAATTGAAAGCAAAATTTACCTCTACTCTAGATAACAAGTAGAGATTCTTCTTGGAAGAGGCAACAATTTTCCATATAATTGAATATAAAGAACCAAAAGAAAACACACATATCTTGCTTGCTTTTGAAACTTATCGATGCCAAAGATCTTATTGATCATATAATAATAATTTAGAAAAGCAATAAAATTGGCAATGGAAGCATATCTTAATTAATAAGAACTAATATGCTATGATCAATCATACGCCGAACTTGGCTCTGATACCAATTGTTGGATCTATCGATCCAACCACCCAAAATAATTGCCCTAGGATCTAGGCGTATGATCAATCAAAACAATAAATTAATAATCCATAAATTAAAATATATGTGCGTACCTTCTCGCGAAGATCGTGACCGTTGATTCAAGTCGACGCTTTTTGTGCGAAGAAAGATGAAGATAGCTCTATCCGTCTCCCTTGCTACACTCTCTTGATGGGAAGATGTCAAAAGGCTTGTGTGTAGTGAGCAGGGGACGTCCACCAATATATATAGCATGAAGAGTCATGCCCTGCCTAGAATACCATCCATCAAGGTATTCTAATAGGAATAAGAATCACATGTATATCTAAGGAACCTCAAAGTTTCCCTTTATTATTTCAAGCAAGTGCAATCCAGAGTTTTATAAAATCCTAGTGTGTGTGGGCCACACAAAATAAGAATTTTAGTTTCCGTAAAAAAATTCCAACAGGTTCGACCACCATAGTTTACCTTTTACAGCAGTGGATCTAGTTTCACCTTTTCTATAATCAATCGGCTTGAAGCCAAGTCAAATTAAAAAGTCATAAATACCTCCATAGTGTGTAAAAGGACCCTAAACCAAGCTTTTCATCTTGGGCGATTTTAAATGCCTTAACATCATTTAACATCATTGACTCTTTAAATCCTATGATGGAGATCATTTTTCATCTTGATCTTTCACAAGATTGATCTTGAGATCCATGGGCGTACCATCAGATTGATCTTGAGATCATGGGCGTCCAGTTGACTGCAAAACACGGAGCTACTATATAGGAACGTTGGAGCTACTACCAAAGTTTTCATCTTGGGCGATTTTAAATGCCTTAACATCATTGACTCTTTGAATCCTATGATGGAGATCATTTTTCGTCCTAATCTTCCACAAGATTGATCTTGATATCATGGGTACCATCAGATTGATCTTGAGATCATGGGCGTGTAGTTTACTGAAAAATGCAAAGCTACTATATAGGAGCGTTAGAGCTACTATACATATATTTTTTTGATAACCTGAGTATCCGGGCCTCTTAGAGCACACGCCTAATCCGAGGGACACATGCGCACCCTAAATTCAGCACATGCCGGGTCAGCACAAGATATAAATCCCTAAGGTAGCCTCAAGGGGGGGACCGTTAGAGCTACCATAGAAGCGACATCACTCTCTTATCGAAGCAAAAAGTAGCGATAATGCTCCCCTATGGAAGTGACATCGCTCTTTTATGGCAGCCATATCGCTCTCTATGGAAACGAGATCGGGCCTTCGTAGTAGCGCTATCTCTCCTCCGTAACAGCAACATCACTCCCCTATGAAAGCGACATCGCTCCTTTATGGCAATGATATCGTTCCCCTATGGAAGCGACGTCACTCCTCATTAGCAAGGTATAAAAAATCGGCCGATATCGATATGTATCAGTTTTTCAGCAAACCAATACGTATCGGTCCTTCAACTCGGTATCAGTATGGGCCGATATGGACCCTTATTGGCCTATACGTATCGGGTATCGGCCGATATGTATCAGTTTGAGCTGAGACATGTCTCTTTTTTTAAAGTGTCGATCCATATCAGTATCAGCCGATACGTATCACCCAATTCGTATCAGTCCATGGCCCGATACCAATACCGAGTTTGACACCTTGCTCAGTAGTAACATTGATGTTTGTCCCCCTTTTTGAGTAAAATGGACCATTTGATGGTACACTCATGATCTCAAGAAACAAAATTTCAAGATCAATCCTGTGGACGATCAGGATGAAAAATGATCTCTATCACACGATTCAGAGTAGTCAATGATGTTAAGGCGTTTAGAATGGCCCAAGACGAAAAACTTGGTTTAGGGTCCTTTTATACACTTTGGGGGTATTTACGACTTTTTAATTTGTAGTGGCTTCAAGCCAGTTGGTTATCGAAAAGGAGAAACAAGAGGTCCACAGCTGGAAAAGGCGAAACTATGGTGGTCGATTATGAAAATTTCCCTTAAAGAATTTTTCTACAATGAGCACTTGGCTAATTGCTGATAATGAATGTTGTTTTGGCAAGTGGACCTTGAGTTGAGATACACACATACTTTAGAGAGCATAATAATCCGTGCACATATTAAAGTAGAGATAAATGTGTAGCTAACAAGTCGTTGGTTCATGGTCTAAGATGGATCTACAATCAGCTGGCTCATAATAGACAAATTCACATTGATATATATATATGGCAAAGGGGAAAATGCGGTCCGGCGTAGAGATATATATGGCAAAGGGGAAAATGTTGTCCAGCGTAGAGATATCTCTACGCCAATTGATATGGGTGCGACACGCAGTGCTTTTTTTTATGAAGTGATGGGTGACATGCGGCCCACTTTACTAAGGTTAAACTTTTTAAATATTTAAAAAATTATATTCATTTTGAGCTCTCATTCTTAACTTTTTTAGAAGTCTTTTTAAAGTTTCTCTTTTTTCTCTCCCTTCTCTCTTTTTCTAAGAAAGTGTCAGACTTACTTTTTCAGGTATATTTTACTCAAAAAATGTGAGCACCCGGTAGCGAATCGCTAGCACCTCGGCAGCGAAGTGTCAGCACCCCGATAGCAAGGCGATGACACCCCGTGGTGCAGGCGTCTCTATATCGAGGTGCCGGCACTTCTCTAAAATTAAATAAAAAAATGGAGCGTCGGTGCCTCGCTTCAGGGGCGTCGGCACCTCTATATTGAGGTGTCGGTGCTTTGATAAAAAAAAAAATTAGTGAAGCGCCGAGGTGTCTGTGCTTTGATAAAAAAATAAAAAAACTTATGTTTTTTTTTTTGCGAGGCGTTCCCACCTCGATATAGAGGCGCTGTCACCCTGGCACCGGGGTGCCAACGCCTCGCTATTGGGGTGTCGACGACTTGTTTTTGGGGTTTCGGCACTTTCTGTCAAGGCGCTAACGCTTTGATACCGAGCGGCCACATTTTTTGAGTAAAATATATCTGAAAAGTAAGTTTGACACTTTCTTGAAAATATGAAAAGAAGAAAAAGAAAAGAAAAATACTTTAAAAAAGTCAAGAATGACTGCTTGAAGGGAATTTAACTTTTAAAATATTTTAAAAGTGTAACCCTGGTTAGTAAAGGGGGGCCTATGTCACCCATCACTTTACAAAAAGGACGCTACTTGTCGCGCCTATATCAATTGGCATAGAGATATCTCTACACGGGCACATATCCGCGACCTCTCTCTCTCTCTCTCTCTATATATATATATATATATATATATATATATATATATATATCAACTAGCGGGGTCTAAACTCTTCTGAATTTAACTTCGTAAAATGATCCGTTGGATCATTTGACGAAGTTGCTTCATTGTATAAGATGAATATGCAATCAACCATTGACTCATAGTAGAAAAATCTCTCTCTCTCTCTCTCTCTCTCCCTCTCTCTCTCTATATATATATAATTGTTCAAAGTTCATGTGATCGTATGGCTAAGCGTCATGACATTTAGAACATTTATAACTATATACAATAAATTTGGTCACCCATCTCAAAATCAATTGGTTATGAGTGGAGAGGTCCATGATCTATAAGAGGAATGTAAGGCTATAAACATCCGATGTGAGACTAAAATTCAACATGTCCCGTACGTGTTAGCCGAACTAAGCCAAATCACGTGGACTATTGAACTGAGTGACATGTCTACTCTGATACCAAGAAGTTATGTGGGGTTGAATGGTAATAGGAATTCTTAGGTTGTATAAGGTTTAGATTGTACAGTATTAGATTTAGTTAGAGAGAGAAAATAAAGTGAAGGTTTAGTGAGACTAATGACCTCACTATCATTAATAATAATTTTAAGTGAAAAGGAGGATTCCATACACACCCAATATTAGTAGATACACCCATACACTAACTCTATTAGCACCAGGTATTGAATCTTGGGTCCTTTGCATGGTCACAAAGTCGAGAATCAACAATAAATCGGCAAGGATCTAAGTTTGATGATCCTGTGCATCCAACTCAAAACCAATTGACAATGAGTTGAGGGGCACAGGATAATATAAGGGGAGAGACATGACTACAATTTACCTGATGTGGGACTAAACTTCAACAAAATGGGAAAAAATCGACAAAAATTGGTCAAAGTCGGAAAAAATCAGAGAAAATAAAATATATATCATAATATATGTCAAGTTAAAAATAATTATTTTAATAAATAAAATAATATAAAATAGGCAAAAAGAAGAAGACTAGTGAGATCTAAGACTGGTAGGTAACAGAAAGGGCGATAGTCCTAAAGATTTTTTTTTTTCACTTTATGTATAGGTTAAAACAAAGAAAAGCATATCGGACAAGATCATAACATTGCCGACTAATTGGCCAAGTCACCGACTCGGACTATTAATCTACGATATAGTCTGGATGGCTGCAAGTCGTCAACTTTTTTTGATTTTTTTAGGTTGTTTGACTCACTCCAAGAAGTAACACCAATATGTTGTTGTGAGTAGCCTGTGTTGCTTTAACTGATTAGTTTGTACATGAGAGGCTCACAAACAAGAGGTCCAAAGCACGCGTAATGGTGCTCGAACAACATATAAGCAACTCAGGAATTTTGGATGCTACTAGTTTCGGGACTCTCAAAGACGGAACAAAAATGTGTGCTCTAGATGCTTCCAAAATTACTTACGAAGACAAGCCAAGTGTGACGGGTCACATTTGAGAGCCGCGGTGTGCATGGATGATGGGTGCATGTGGGCATCCGGTGATGGTCGAGGGCCAAGGTTCGAGCCGACGTGGGATGTTGTGGGAGTGTTGGTGTTGCATGGGAGTTACGTGTGCCACAAATAGGGTCGTGTGCCATGGGCAATATGTTAAATCAGTACCTTTGAGGTCCTCCCACTAGTCTGCCGAGAGTGGTGCTTAACCCTTATATATGAGGATTGTAGCACAGTAACTACGGTCCGTAAGCATGCAGTTTCGACTGAGTGTATCAGCCATACTAGACGCGTCGCCCTAACGATGAGTTGGCTTGAGTACGTGCATCAGGACCTAGCATTCACATTGGCGTAGTTTGGTCGCTCTAGGGCATATTTGTGATGCCTATAGCCATCGTGTTTGGGTTGGTTCCGGCCAACCCCGTGGTGTGGGTCAACTCCGAAAGGAGGCCTGTTCCTAGCGATTCTCTGTTCATAGCCACATCAGTTGCCTATAGAAGACGCAGTGTTGCTTTGGTTGGGTTAGTTGTGAGTTGGGTTAGGCTGACCTAGTGCATCAAGTGTTAGGTGTCGCATGGGTTGCACTGTTGTACGAGTGACTCTGTGACAGTTGGTATCAAAGCAATCAAGATGGCGGATGTGAATTCGATAACAGAGGGGACTAGGCGACACATGAGGGAACGTGTGGCCATCCTGGAAGCTCAAGTTGAATAAATAGAAACATTAATGACATTGGTGATGGGACACGGTGATTAATTGAATAGGCATGAGAGGAACTATGTCGTGTTGGCTGAGATTGTGCAACATTTATCTGCAAAATACGAGATGTCAATGTCACATTGGAAGAGATGCGTGATGACATGAGCATTTTGAAAAAGCTATTCCTCACGATGTCAATGGGGAAGTCGACACCCCAATTCAAGTTTCCTGAGCCAGAAACATTAAAGGCTTCTTGTGAGGCGAAAGAGCTCGAGAACTTTATTTGGGATGTGGAGGAATACCTTAAATCTCTTAGAGACATCAATGGGAAAACCAAACTGAGGATTGCATCGAGATATTTGGTTAGGGATGTCAAATTGTGGTGGAGACATGGTGCTTCAAAAGCATGCATGGGAAATGGGGCAATCAAGTCTTGGGCTAATTTGAAAAGGGAGCTACGCGCTCAATTCCTGCTTACTAATGTTGGATGGGCGGCACAATAGACATTGTCGACATTGAAACACATTGGGCCGTTGCTTGAATATATCAAGGCCATCACGAACTTGATGCTAGATATTGATTATTTGACTTAGATAGACATGGTCTTCTACTTCATTCATAGATTGGCGTCATGGGTGTAGAATGAGTTGAGTCGTAGAGGCCTGGATAGTCAGGGTGAGACATTGGTTGTCGCCGAGCGACTAATCGAGTACCGCCAAGAGCGAGAGAAGGGAGAACAAACACCCAAAGAGAATGCTGATAAACATGTGAGGAAGCCGAATGAGAATGGGCGGGAGCGGAATAGTCAGGAGAGAAATGGATATGAGAGGAAGAGAAATGACAAGTCGAAGACGAAGAGTTGCTTCTTATGTAGTGGACCGCATCTGGTGCGGGAGTGTCCAAAGAAGGCCGCCTTGAATGCATTGGTTGTTAATAAGGGGAAAGGGAAAGAGAAGGAAGTTGATGATGGGGAGCTCGTTCCTAGAGTAGGGTCGCTTCGACTTGTGAATTCTCAAGAAGTGGGTTCTACACCTTGGTCTTGTTGGCGTGGGCCATGAGAAGACTTAAACACCAAAGGAGGACATGATTTTGCTAGGTTATTTTACTACTCAGGGTGAAAACTTTGAGAGCCAGGGGACTAGAGTAATGTTGTTTGTTTGAAATTGCTACTTGGGCAAAGGCGGGGGTTGCCGAGGGACTGCGGTAGTGGACATGAGTTATCGAGCATCAGTAGTGGTGTAATCTTTGAAAAGTATTAGTTTAAGACATAAGAGTGAGTTGTGTCAAGCATGGGATGTCGTAATGAGTTTGGATGTTGTCAGCTAGCATAAGATATTGTTTGGGGTGAAGTGCAAGTTGGTCCGAGCACCAATTTCATGTAGTGAAGACTTCGAGTTCAGGGACTGCAACATGAGGGGGAGGGCATGTTCTTGGGAAGAGGTGCCTTAGCATCATTGAGGACATTGACGATTTTGAGTTGGGGAGGATGTGACGAGTCACATTTGAGAGCCGTTGTGTGCATGGATGATGGGTGTGCATGGGCATCTGAGGATGGTCGAGGGACAAGGTTGGAGCCGACATGGGACATTGTAGGGGTGTTGGTGTTGCATGGGAGTTACGTGTGCTAAAGAAAGAGTCGTGTGCTACGGGCAGTATGTCAAACACATACCTTTGAGGTCCTCCCACTATTCTATCGAGAGTGGTGTTTAACCCTTATATATGGGGATTATAGCTCAGTAACTACGGGTCGTGCTACTATACGAATTCCTAGCCTGAGTGTACCGCCATACTAACACGTACGCCTAGCACTAGTTGGATTGAGTATGTGCATCCGGACCTATTATTCGCATTGGCGTTGCTTGGTCGCTCTAGGGAATATTTGTGTTGCCTAGATCCATCGTGTTTTGGTTGGTTCCAGCCAATCCCGTGGTGCGGGTCAACTCTGAAAGGAGGTTTGTCCCTCACGATTCTCTGCTCACAGGCACATCAGTTGCCTATAATAGACGCAGTGATGCTTTGGTTGGGTTGGTTGCGAGTTGGGTTAGGTTGACTTAGCGCATCGGGCGTTAGGTGCCGCACGGGTTGCACTGGTGCACGAGTGACCCTGTGACACAAGGCCCATGCTTTTGATGGAATGGAATCTTTTCGATTTGATGTGTTGTTCTTCGTACATTGCAACTAAATTAAAGATTTGGAGCGACAATGGGTTGAAGAAATTGAAGGTTCTTTTAGGGTGGCTTGTTGACTGCCAGCAGAAGTTTATGTACGTGAATATTGAAGTGAAACAAAATATGTGGAACGAGTTTGAATGCTTCTTACCTGAGTATGTTGCATTGCTCGAATCTAATGATTCAACTACTGCAGAATAGTTTTGGGTTGCGTATTGGGCACCATCAATAAGGAATGTAGATAAGCTGAGGAAAGGGATGCAAACTGCTATTTGGATACAAAGAGCTAGTTTGAGAAAAGGAAGTTTTGCCATCACAAAGGGTGGTTGTACAAGCAGTGGTAGAAAATTCAGGTGGGTAAAGTTAGTAGATACATTGGACACTAAGGCTGTGTAGCGCATTGCTCTCTGCTAACCCCTGCCATAGCAGAGTTCACCTGCTATAGCAGGTTCCCATCCTCTTTGCTAACATCCTGCTACCTGCTTTAAGAGGTATCCCTTCTCCTTGATAACTCCTTGCATAACAGGATTTTATGCAAGATTTACCTGTTCAGCAGTTCTACCCTCCTCTCCACTCACCTCTTATCAGAGAAAATTTTATTTGCTCTGGTAGGGAGTTAGTAGAGAGTATGAAGGTTGCTGTTAGAGCTAGTAAATCCTCATTTGCAGGGAGTTAGAAAAGAGAGTGAGAATCAACTAAAACAGGTGAACTCTGTTGTGACAGGGGCTAGCAAAGAGCTATGCCATACACAGCCTAAGGCTGTGTATGGCATTGCTCTCTGCTAACCCCTACCATAGCAGAGTTCACCTGCTTTAGCAAGTTCTCATCCTCTTTGCTAACATCCTACTACCTTCTTTAACAGGTACCTCTTCTCCTTGATAACTCCTTGCATAGCAAGAATTTATGCAAGATTTACTTGTTCAGCTATTTTACCCTCCTCTCTACTTACTCCTTATCAAAGCAGATTTTATTTGCTTTGGTAGGGAGTTAGTAGAGAGCATAGAGGTTGCTGTTAGAGCAAGTAAATCCTCACTTGCAGAGAGTTAGAAAAGAGAATGAGAACCAACTAAAAGCAGGTGAATGCTGTTGTGACAAGGGCTAGCAAAGAGCTATGCCATATGCAGCCTAAGCTGTTGGGATATCGTCAAGCTTTGACGAAATTATGCTATTTCATGATGGATGCTCTGAGGGAAAAGGGTGCAAAAAGGAAGTCATTGATATGTTCTTGCTTATCGCAGGAACCCAACAAGGTTCTGATTGTCAAGGTGTGGCGAAAGCCGCATCTTGGGGTGATCCATGGGAACTCATTTGAGGCTTCTTTTAGAGTCACCGCTGAAGAAGTTGGAGCCGGGTTTTTCCATGAGTTTTTTTAGTTTTCATGGATTGTTCTGGATACTGGGGCAGTTGATTCTTTTAGAGCAAGATAACCGAAAAGCTCTAATGTAATTTCATCCCATCAATTTAAGATCATTGATGGAGACTTATTTCTTTGTGTGATGCTTCTCTCTCTCTCTCCAGTTATGTACCCTTTCTTATTAGTTACAAATTAAATTGAACACTAGTGCTAACGACTTGAACTTTTTCTTTCTCAAATCAACACTTCTAAGTTCCATGATATCTTCAAACATGAATGTTCAAAGAACTTGGATATTCCTTTAAGTTTAGGTGGTGAAGTTGCATCGCTTCAAATTAAAAAAGGAGTCCGATGTCTTCTAATGTCCAAAAGGTTTTTTATTGTTGTAATCAGAATGGGGAGATAGAAGAAAAGGACTATTATTTATAAGGTTGTGTTTGGCATTACTCTTTGGAAGAGTAGAAAAGAGCATCTTCTTTCAATCCTTCTCTTTGTCCTCACTTTGTTTTTTTTATCGATAAAATTATATTTTCGTTAAGGAATAAAAATATAACTGCAATCAGACCCGAGCAAGAAAAAAAAAAAAAGGTCCAAAAGAAAAAGGACAGTGGAGCCCGGGTGCCCGACTAAACGAACCCCCGATGGCCCCCAAAATGCCCCAACTGAAGGCAGCAAGAACTACCATGCCAGCAGCTCAATAATCACCCCATAGTCAGAAAACCCCAGAGCTTCAAATCTATGCTAATATCGCTGATGAGAAGCTGGAGAGATCTATATTTTCAAAATTTTGAGAGTTTCGTTCCTTCCAAATGTTCAAGAAAATAGGGAAGGGTAGAGTTGGGAGATTGGGAGCCGCTTTGAGAAGACTTTATGCTAACATTCTGCCAACAAATGGCCACAGGATCTTTGTCAAACACAGCCTAAGTCAGTCATTTTAGGCTAGGAATCTATCCAATGTTCAAAGAATTAGTTGGAAAATGAAGCTTCATCATAGTGCTTTATTCTAACACGAGTTTTGCATCGCTGGAGTATTTAGATGTTTTTTCACTTGTTTTTCGGAGAACATTGAATTGGATGAGTTTCCTTTTATCATATAAGGGAATTGGATGAGTTTCTGTTTTGGCTTCAAGAGGCTAAAAAAGGAAAGGGAGTTATGACAATAGAATTAATTATCATGCGTTAATCTTCTTCATTTTCTTCTACCGCACACGAAGTGAGGAATTGTGTTAGATTTGATGATGTGGAATATTAATTTAATATCTTAAACGGTGTTTCTAATACTTACGAGTTAAATCTCTGTTTGAAATGTTCATGGAAAAATAGTAGAAATTGCTTCGCTGGTGAGCATGATGCTTGACTTGAGTCCAAAACTAGAAAGACCATGATATTTTTGGGTTTTTTAACCTGATAAACCCTAATTAATAAGGTTCTACTTAATAGCTCCCCACAAAAACTTTTTAATCTAAATAATCTCTGAACTTAAAAAAATAACTTAAAACACGTAAAAGGAAAATTTTCATTTTCAACCCTAATACTTTAGGGATTTGCAGAAACGGCCCTTTAATTTTAAATTATGCAAAATAGGTCTGCTCCAAGCCAAGCTGTTTCCACATCAGCATCGACCTTTCATTTCAAAAATTAGCTATTTAAGATATTTTTTCCCTCCCTCTTTTATTTTTTTCCCTCTGTCTTTTCAGTCATATATTTACGTCACATGATAGCGGGCGCTACCATAAGTTAGGACCCTGCTATTGTATGATAGCGGCCGCTGTTGTACAATAGCGATTGTTAACATACAACAGTGGGCGCTACCTTATGGTAGCGGGCATTATTGTATGATAGTGGTCGCTAACTTATGGTAGAGTCCACTGCTGTATGATAGGAGTCGGTAGCTTATAGTAGCTATTTGACATATTTTGAATTGAATTAATATATAATTTATTTGCTATCCACTAATTTACATTATTTTTTATATTTTATGATTAAATGGATATTCCCCTTCGTTGCCATCGGAGAATTATTGCTATCACAGAGAAGATAGTATTTGATCAATTTATGCAGAAAATGTATAAGGTCAATAGTACTCGATCGGAAGAACATTTTGTTACACTATCGGTTTCTTTACGCATCGGGAAATAGTTGGTATTTGTCGAATTGTGACTCTGATGATATTGCAAACTTATTAGAACATATCGTAGTGGTGATGGTGTGATAAATATTTATATCGAAAAATTAGTTGTCACTCCCGTCATAAGAATTTTATCGTCTTTCAAAATATTTTAACTATTTCAAGAAACAAACGAGGATCATAAATTTTATGAAGAAAGTGTCAGATTAGGAGATAATGACGATGCAAAATCAGAACATACGATTGAAGATGAGGGAATACAGTGTGAAGAGGAGAATGCCGCTGAAGAAATGATAGTCGGCGATAATAGAAACAGGAATATAGGATTCTGCCCATACCATAGGCTACGTGAGTAACCCTTTTCAGACATTCTAATGGGAGAAAATGATGAGGATTAAGGATATTGTCCTGAACTGAATCCGATGCATAATACATATCAGCTTAACTTCCGTTCGATAAAAAATACATTCGATTAGACTCAATGGGAAGCGCTCTTGGGAGGCCCTAGTCTATATCAATGTCCTTCTGAATCAATAGTTTCGGGGCCAACTGCAATCGAGGTAATGGCACAACAGCCTATCGCACCCCAAACATCCCTACCTCAGCGAACCGTACCCCAAACATCAATAGTTTTGGGGCCAACTGCAATCAAAGTAATGGCACAACAGCCTATCGCACCCCAAACATCTCTACCTCAGCGAACCGCACCCCAAACAACTGCAAGTGAGTACATGGACTCAGATGATGAGAAACTTTATCAAGAAGGATCATTAACTGTAGGTCAAGCGTTTAAAAATAAGAAATCCTTTTAGAAAGCCCTTAAAAAGTTTGTCATGGCGAATAATTTTTAAATTACACTAATAAAGATCAATCCTCTTCGAGTTACGACGAGGTGCTTTAAAGTGGGATGTGCGTGACGAATACATGCATCGAACTTGATGAGTCTGGACCCGTTTGCCATGAAAACTTTTCGCTCATAACATACGTGTAGAAGGCCAGCCTTCGGAAGTGGATATAGTCAAGCCACGACATCATGGATAACTTCATTCGTCAGGGATAAATTGTTGAATGACTTTGACGAGAGTTCGACTTCAATGATTTTTTAAATTAAAAAGAAATACGGGGTAACAGTCGGTTACTGAAAAGCTTGGAGAGGGAAAGAAATGGCGCTAAATGACATCCGAGATAGCTGGAAGGAGCAATTTAAGATGTTACCGTCTTATGTCGCTAAATTAGAGTTTATCGATACAGATGTATATATCGAATTGTGTCGCGAGCCTGATAATGTCTTTGAGAGATTCTTTTTGGTATTTGAACCTTGATCTTTCGTAAAACTTTATGAAGAATAATTACGGTAGATGGGATGCATTTATCGGAATATACAAAGAAGTGTTGTTAATAGCTACATGTATAGACGATAATAGACATTTGATACGCATAGCGTTTGATGTCATACCCAAAAAGACCGAAGATCATTGGACATGGTTTCTTAAATTATCAGATAGTCGAGTAATCGGAGACTTTCTGAAATAGTTTGTATTGATATCAAACCAACAAAAGGGGTTGATGGAAGTTGTGCACAAAGTTTTTCCTAACGCCTTTTCACAACTATTGTCTGCAGCACCTAGCCTTGAATCTATTTGATACATATAAAGATACGATTTCTTGACCTCTATTTTGGGTAGCTCCTCGTGCATTCTAGGAGATAAAATTTAAATAAATTTTACGAAAAATCAAAGACGAGTCCTCCCTGGTATGTACAATATAGATTAAAAAAATTGGTGGCCGTTTCTGAGCACGCGCATATTTTTCAGAGAGACGTTATAATATACTGACAACGAATATAACTGAGAGCATTAATAATGTGTTGAAGATATCCGATCGTCACCATGCTAGTAACAATTTGCAAGAAGGTAGCCAATTTCTACCTTCGAGGTCAGGATAAAGGTAATAAAATGACACACGTATTGACACCAATAACGAAAGATCACATAACACGAAATTCAGGGTGGACCCATCGAAAGAATGTTGTTCTCTATAGTCGCGATGCATTTCAAGTCAGGCGGGGAAAATACACTTACAGTGTCGATCTCGATAAACAAACGTGTGCATGCCGACAGGCTATCCTTGGATTGTCGTGTTCACATGCGATTATTGGATTATCGTGCAAGAACAGAGACAGAGATTCCCCACTTCTGTGAGCATTGGTTTACCAGTGTCGTATTTAGAGAAACTTACAAAGATTTGTTCCGACCGTTGATAATCACCAATAAATCTTTTTAAGGGAAGACATCGAGGTTTTATCTCCACATAGGATACGTCAAGGTGGTCGACCAAAGAAAATAAGGATTAGATCTAAAAGCGAAATTTGACCATTACGGTGTAAAAATTGTAACGTATACAAACATAATCGCGCTCTTATAAATTTGTTAGAATATGAAAATGGCAAACGTACGGTAAGACAACAACGAAATATACAAAAATTGTACTACTTTACTAAATATTTTGAAAATTGGTAATTCAAGTACATCGGGGACTATACAATTGTTACAAGGGCACTAAATTATTACAAAACATATAAAAAATTATAATAAAAAAAGTACAAAATGGACAGAGAGAAATAAGGATCCACCACATTGGAATTTGGTGGGTTACTTGAAAACTCCTCTATCCATGTATCTATCGTCTCTAGCTCGAAAGTGGTTAAAGAATGTCTTATTTCTACTCTAAATCATTTAATGTATTTCTCCTCAAAAATGAGTGTCCGCCATTTGGAGAAGTATTCGATATACTTCAGTACAAAAACTCTGCAGTCTCAACCGTTATATTGACGCGAGATATCAGCAATGTCCATGATCATGACCCGCCACAAATAATCAAGAGCGGAGCTAAGACCGATCGTTTAAAGAAGGCGCGACAGGTGAAGCATTAGTGTTGTTTGTGCGGATCAAACTTCTTTGAACACTGTCGGTCACCCTGGTCTATTATCTTTACTACTCGATCTGCTAAAAACACTATAGCCAAAGTCTAATGGTTATGTCTTTGGCTATGCAGCAGAGAATAAATCTACAGTTCAACAAAAGTTCTAGTTAGAGTGTTGTTCGTTAAATAAAAAAAACGTTAATTAACATGACTTTAAAGAAACTTACCGTCCCACAGTCAATAACAGGAGTACCGCGTATGATACTCGTAAGCAGGGGCTCAAGCGGCTTGCAACGGTGACGGACCACCCATTTGTCACAGTAAGTCTGCCACTTTCCCATGTCGCTAAGTGCTCCTAGCTTTTATTTATAGACAAATTTATCAAATTTTGCATGGTCTGCAATAATTAGTGTTTGAAGTTGGTTATTAGAATAAGTAATTAAGTACAAGGTGTGAATGAAATAAATAATAAATGAAGAAATGAAATTTTACCAAGGCAGTGGCTTTAACGAACCAGCTCTTGTCCGCCTTTACGAGAAACATAACCTCATTCTTATTCTCTAGGACTTTAAAGTACGTGTCCATGATGTGATCATCGAGCCACTGGCGTCCTTTGAGGACCCGTGAGTTTCCAACGGTGACGTCAATGCCCAAGACAGTGTTCAAGATCATACTATCGTCTATCGCAGGTCGGTTTCAAATACTGTGCATGAATTTCTGCTCCATGGACTGCGATTTATCCTCAGCCGCTCTTGGTCGTTTAAATGACGCCTTATTTTTATCTTTTTTAAATGACGCTTTATTGGCTGACGTCTTTCTCGTACGAAGGCCATAACTAGTTCCCCGACCCTTCTCTTGTCCTTTAGTCTTGCTCTTTGAGGCTGATAATTTTATTAACAATTTTTTCAGCTATGTCGGCTGCGACTCGCGAGAAGGCTGGGTAAGTGGAGTTTCCTCCTCAACAACCGTAGCCTCCCCTTCACGATTCTCGCCCTCGACCAGAGGGTCCGTAGATAGAGCTCATTTCTCAATCGAGGGTTCGAGGGCAACAAATGCTTCGAAGAGGACAAAAGAAAGAATGTCATCCTACATTTAAAAGTCAGTGGACATATAACAAAGTGAAGACATTGTTAAGATAAGCCGCTAACATACCATAGCGCCTGCTAAGATATGATAGTGGGATGCTAACATACCTAAGCGGTTGCTAAGGTATGATAGCGGCACGCTAACATACCTTAGCATCCACTAAGATATGATAGTGGGCCATTAACATACCTTAGTGGCCGTTAAGATAAGATAGTGGGACGCTAACATACCTTAGCAACCGCTATCTTACCTTAGTGGCTGCTATCTTCTCATAGTATATTGCTATGATATCTTAGCGAGCGTTAAGATAAGTTAGCTAGTTCTAACTATTCAAAGTAATCTTTTAAATGTTCCAAGTATCTAATCGTGATTTAAGTTAAAGGAGTTAATACCTTGGACAAATGAGCCTTCACGGTATCAAGAAAATTTCGCATTGCGACATTTTCCCGTGTTAAGACTGCTACTTTTTCTTCTAATGTCTTCTTCTCTCTCCCCAGCTATTCTATAGTCAACGCTTGTCCTTTCAAAATGGTAAATGTGTTCTTGAAGTCACCTTTCATCTCCCTAGCCTCCTTCCGGAGTGATGTGCACTCCCTCATTAACTCAGTTACCTGAGAGTTAAGTTGGGATTGTCTAACTGGTTGTTCCCTGGTTGACTGTTGTCTACTTGCCGGTTGTTTGTCCTATAACTCGTGTTTCTCAACATCAAGTTCTATGATGACAGAGGACTTAAAAAATTTATTTCGAAAATAAAGAGTCCAACTGAATTTTAGGGATTCTCATTTCATCATCCTTGGAAATGGGGTTTTCAGCACCGTATGAGAGGGGGGGGCACTCCTGGAAAGTGCTTGAATGCCCAGATCTATAGGGTGATAGTGCACCCCTAAATGCTATATTGCCCCTTTGACGAGATTTTGGTTGTCTCCCTTATAACTATTGCCAACATGCACTCCAACAAATTGTTGTAGACTGTTAGGCCCTATGAAAACTCGTTGAACTTTTGGAGGATATCAATTAGGTCCAAGTGTTTGTTAACTACTTCCTTGTATGTATCCCGAAGTAAGGAGCAAACGAGAAACAATAATGATAGTTTCAAATTTTCATAGTCTGATAGCTGACGACTATCCACGATTTCTTCTAAAAGAGCCCTTTTAGTTGGCTGCTCCCAAAAGAATTTGCATCGAATTGTTTCTTACTCCGATACTGATACTAACTCAGTTAAAGCCTCAGACTCAGGTCAAACCAATGGCTCCTAGCTTAGTTTAGACAAAGAAAAGTTAAAAAAAATAAAAAATACTTGAGAGAAAAGCACCTTATCGATCGCTATTTTGCTGTTGTCTCGTTGGTTGCTTAATTTTACAACAGTTACAAGTAAAAAGTGAAAGTTAGAAAGTAAAAAGTAAAAAAATGTTTAAATATCATTTAAACTAGAATTTTTAAAGTCGGGTATTTTAGCCCCTTCGCAAGTCGATGCTGACGTAGAAATGACTTGGCTTGGAACAGGCCTATTTTACATAATTTGAAACTATAGGGCTGTTTTTATAAATCCCTAAAATCTTAGGGCCAAAAATGCAAATTTCACCACTTAAAATACGCTTACTTTTCATAAAAGTAAAGGAGATTTGATATCTTTCATCAACCATACCCTCATTAAAAGTAGCGGCCCTTCGTCATCAATCCATCTACTTAAAATTGGGGAAACCGCAAACTATGATTTCCGGCCAAAGTCATCTCCTTTTTTACTGTTCCCAAGCAAAAAAGAAGATTGGTGAAGAGCATCGGACCGTTGAGACTAGTGGACCATGTAGAAAGTATCACAACTCCAACTAAAATGGTGCCATATGGTTAGCTAGCTCTATTTATATGACTGCCCCAAAAAGACGCATTCGGAAGATCATAACCGTTTGATCAAAATATGCAAATGGCTGGCAAATGAGCGTATATTAATATGGCTGAATAAAATGTTTTTGGATTGAATGGTCAAATTCCTAGACAAGAATTACGGATTTACGAGTTGATTCATATTAACGACGTAGTGCTACTAGAGCTGTCAACGGGAAATCTATTGCCAATCGTTGCTCGATGTGTCAGCCACCCTTTTCTCACATTGGATGTTGGATCAGGGGCAGGAGGCTGAAACTTTTTTACATTGCCTCCTGCCTTCCAAGTAGTGTCGATGGTGTGCTGGTTGGCGTATGAGTTGTTGCTCAACTCCGTTGGCAGTTCCGTGGGGTCTGCAGACAGAAAGGAACCCTCTTGCTTTATTTTCCTGATTCTTTTGATACAATTTTAACCATTCAAATAAATAAAAAATACAACTTTTCCGAAAAGTGCAGTTTTAGAAACTAGGCTTGCGAGCGAGACCACAAGGGCCACACTGTCATACTGTGTTTCAGATTCAATTTTGTACTCGCTAAAATTCAGCAAGTAACCATTTGCATAATCCACAATGAATTTACATTCTATTTTCATATTCATCTTATATAGAAAGATTACATTCTCATTTCCCTCAACTCTAACATATGCAAGGGAGATTCATTCATTTCTAAGCTAGGCTCTCAGAAAAAATTGAACCAGCAATGCCAAAGTTAATGATACTTTGGGAGGAACCTGTAAATGCTTCCACCCTTCTGTTGTGATGATACTTGGGAAATAACCAATTAACAGTGATCAAAATTCACTTTCGCCGCATTTTTCGAACTTCCTTGTCAATGGAATGAAACAGAGCTGTAGGAATGTATCTCTCACCAAAACTTGGAAATATAACCTGCAGTAGGTAAGCCGCCGGAGCAGAATTAGGTATCAGTGGGATTAAGAATATATATAATCTATGAAGTATGGGAAATTACACTAGAGATGACGAATAAAGTAAACTTTGTTTTTGTTAGGGAAGAAAATTTCAGAAACTTATCGTGAAAAATAAATAAAAAAGAGAGCACCCCTAATGTTGAGTTATTTCAGTGCCTAATCACAATATTTGACTCAATATATTTTTTATCTCCATTTTACGACGTCCATTTTCATTTCATTGGTTTCATGCAGTTGAGTGCTGCTTTCAATGAATCTTTGGATATATGTGCATCAACTTAGTAATAACGTTACTTGACCCGAGCACCAGCAGTGGCACTCAGGTCAGTCACATACCAACAGCCCTGCACTGATAAATATTGAGCGTCAAATCAGTGAATGGTCAAAAGTCGACTTTAGCTTATTTGTGTGTTTATATATAGAGGCTTGATCATTTGGACAAAAAGGAGATTGACCGGAGTGCCACTGCTAGCCCTCGGGTCAGGTACCTAAAACAAGTTCTTTCCATAGTCACAAAATAGGGAGTCGGCAATAAATCGGTAAGGGTCGAAGTCCGGAAAACTTGGCAAAAATCGCTTAAACTCGGTCCAAATCAGGGAAAAAAAAAATCCTACTATATTTCAAGTTAAAAATAATGATTTTAATGAACAAAATAGCACAAAAAGGTAAAACCTTAAGGCTTTTTATAAATAGGCTGAACAAAATAGTTCAAAACCTAAAGGTTTGTTTTCCCCTTAAGTATTAGTGACGAAAAAAGAAGAAAGGAAAACTAAAAAAATCGAACCACATCACAAACATTATCAATTAATCAGCCAAGTTGCGACTTGACCGATTGATCAGTGATAAAATCAAGATGACTGTAAGTCGCCGATTTTTCCGATTTTTCGAAAGAGTCGGGAGACTTTTGTGACTGGTTCTATCCCATCAGTACAAACTATAGTAACCACATGCTATGTATATATGTACATACACACAAACATGCTTACCATGCCAGTGTTTATATATGGTACATTGGTACAAAATATGTATGGTACGTCAATTGGAGCCAATCTTCCAGGCCTTGCTTGATTGAGTTAAGTAAGTCAATTCACTGACTTAACCTTTCGAGATCTACGAACTTTTAAGGATTGAATTGAGCTTCCCTCCCCCAAACCTTAGAAACCCTAACCCAATACCTTACCCTTCTAATTTAAGGTGAAACGTGGGTCATTAGAACTGAAAGAGGTTTTAAAAGCATCAAGAATTTAAAATTTTGAGGTCAAATGAGGAGTTTTCTCACTCAAATTCATATTTTTTCGCATTCTGAAATTGATATGTATTTCAAGCAATGATGCTAGAAGCTTACGATTTACGACTTGAATCCTACGATTTAAGTCGAATCGCGGGCCAAATGATTCGATTTTGATATAAAATCATTTTTGGGCCTGAATCCTATGATTCAATTTGTGAATCTTAATCTTACGAATATAGTGAGTCATACGATTCACAAACCCACTTACGTGAGTTTGTTTCAAGGTCCATGTAACATAAAGCTTAAGGAACATTTGTTTTTAGTTTTTTGTCCCTTAATTTAAAAACCTCTTTATAAAGTATGGAACTTTTTTCATAATACTCTTATCTATCATGTGGGGGTTAAAAGTTGGGTTTTTGGTATGGAATCAGAATTCAATTCCATTTATTGCAAAATAACTCCTATGATGAAATGGCTCTTAAATGCACACAAAGATTTTGATTCAAGGATTGATTTTGCTATTGAAGAGTTTCATTTCAAGCCATCACTCATGAAGCAATGATGTTCAGATATATTTGGCTTATATTTTTATACTATTTATGAATTAAGTGTCATGTTATAAAATTTATTATGGACACATTTGGACATATTGCAAAATTTTAAATTTATTAGGATTTTTCATATTTAAAATAAAAATAATTGTGAATCTTACGGTTAAACAATTTTGCGACCCGACTTGATTTTTGCAGCATTGGTTTCAAGGAAGATATCTAACTTGGTTTCGTTATTAGGTATCAATCCGACCTTTGAACCAACACATATCAGCTGATCTTGGTACGGTATCGCCGATACCGAAATCAACTTCAAAAATAAAAATAAATGACTGTATTGGTTGATAGTACTGATACCGCTACCACCCTGATACTTGCATCAGGGTGGTATCGATATCAGTTTCCAGCGATACATATACATATCGCCAATACGTATCAATATCGGCCGAGTTTTGATACCTTGGTTTCAAGATCAATATCTCCAAATTGTGGAATCTACAAAAAATGTGAAACTACTCATTTTAAAGGTATTTGACTCATCTTTTCAATAAGTTTAAATTTTTGAATTTCGATATGTGATGTCAAAGTTATGTCCAAAATACTAATTGGGCATATGGCAGCTTTAGTGTATGACAATTAATAGTTGCGCCAAACTTAAACCTGGCGCAATTAATAGTTGCTCTAGGCTTGAACCTGATGCAAATAATAAGTGCGCCCAACGGCTTTTTGGCAAGGGTCACAATGCAAATAGGGCTTTAAAATTTATATTTTGATGACTATTTACCTCAAAATTGCATTCTTTCTCTTCATTTTTCTTTTTCAACCCTTAAGTGTTTCCAATACTCTATTTCATTCCATAAAGTTATTTTCATCCATTTCTGTGATTCTTTTTAAAGCTTTGACTATACCCCATCTCATTCCATTTTTTCAAATCTATCATTTACAACCTTTTAGCTCACCGTAATCCATCCAATTCAGATTGTCAAACCTCTAGAAAACCTTTAGAAATCCTAAAATTTAGGATTTCACCTAGCAACCTACCTTTTCCAAACTATTTATCCTTTTCCTTTCTAGAACAACTCTTGGATCTTTATTTGTTACATCCAAGGGTGTTCTATGAAAGAAAACCGTAATCCATGTACCATGAGACGAACAAATGGAAGCTTGACATTTCTCGCGTCTAATGGTTCATTTTGGAGCTATTTTTCAATAAATTGAGTCATTCTCTCCATGCTAAAGGAGATTCTTAAAATCCTAAGGAAACCCAACCCATTTACACTCTCATCTCCCTTAAATGTTAAAACACTTAAAAAATAAGACATAATCTCAGCCCTCTACCTTGGAGCCCTAGATCCTAGGTCCTTCACCCCTTAACTTAAAGAATCACCATCAAAAGCCTCTCAAATTCAAGCCTGCAACTCATGTTGAAGACATCTTGAAGATCATCTCCTCGCTAATCTCTTTCTACTTTCTTTATTTTCCTTATTACATTATTTTCTTTTATCTCCCTTTTCCTTCGCTATTGAGTCATTACTCCGTCGGGTTCACTGTTGGACGTAGGGTTCAGAATTTGCCGTTTTGTCTTCGGGAAAGGGGAAGTGCTGCCCATTTGGGTTGATATTTATTTTGCATTTTCTTTGTTGACCTTTATCTTTGTCGTCACTCTGTCATTATGACGTGTCGATGGCCTTGATAATGGTTATACTACGATCTGGCGGGGCTACAGAAAAGAGCCTAGCTGTCTTCATTTCTGTACTTTTGTAGATTAGACAAATTACGTTGCAATTATTTATTTGTTTCATTTATGTTTTACTCAATCTAAAGCCTAGTAGAGATCACGAATCTCATGGGCACAATATGTGAGTCAGCACACTTCCTACATTATATATATATATATATATATATATATATATATATATATATATATATATGGGATATCAGGCAAAATGATACTGGGGGGTCTTGGCGGTGCAAGAGTGTTCTGTGTTGGAAGACTATAAAAGAGAGGTCAAGCACAGTTGGGGTGACGGGAGATGCATTAGTTTTTGGTCTGATAGGTGGGTGGGTAATAGAAAACTCAAAGACTTATTCCCCAATATCTTCAGAATTTCTTCTAATCCGGATGCCCTTGTTGCTGAAGTGGGCATTGAGTCTAATGGGGTGGTGGCCGGGGATATCTGCTTGAGAAGAAACGTCAAGGTTGAGGAGATCAGTCAGTAAGCAGATTTATTAGGCCTGTTAAATTTTATCCATAAAAACAATGTGGAGCATGATCTTCGAATATGGCCTCCTCAATCCAAAGGTGTGTTTATTGCCAGTTCTTTTTATAATTCTTTGGGCAATAAGCCTATTATTGTATAACGATCGAGATTTTTCGCTTATTTAGTCCTTTTAATTATTTGCTAGATTTGGAATTATGAATAGTTTGATTGATTTAATGCATGTGATGTAGTTTGATGTCTCCAAGTGAGCGCATTGATCCGGTGTGTGAATTTGGGGATGTCACGGTTGGTATCAGAGAAGTTTTGCGATCTGAATTTGTGGAGATTGAAACTAATGTAGAAATGGTATTGATTTCAGATGACCAATTTTCAAAGACAAGGTGATAAGTTAGCGGATGCTGTTACAAGGGTGATCAATGCAGCGAGAGTACCCATGCCTAGATGGGATGTGGATGAGCTTAGAAAGAACCATCTTAGGACTTTCAATGGAACTGGCGATGTTATGGAGGAACAAAAGTGGATTAAGCACATAGAAAAAATATTTGGAATAATGCAGTTCCCCGATGTTTGTAACGTGAGACTAACGACTTACCAAATTGGAAGACGCAGCAAACCATTGGTAGAGCCAAGTCAATGATACTACAATTGCAGCAAACCCAACACATGTTTGGACTTGGGTAGAATTTGTGAGAACCTTTAACGATAAATATTATCTCCAAAATGTTCGTGAGGGTAA
This sequence comes from Chloranthus sessilifolius, assembly GCA_021018995.1. Classification (NCBI taxonomy): domain Eukaryota; kingdom Viridiplantae; phylum Streptophyta; class Magnoliopsida; order Chloranthales; family Chloranthaceae; genus Chloranthus; species Chloranthus sessilifolius. The sequence goes on along the minus strand of CM037584.1, from coordinate 47,985,171 downwards.
GATTAGTGAATTTCTGAAGTTAGAACAAGGGAACATGACAATCGATACTTACGATAGGGAATTTACTGAACTTGAAAGATTTTTGTCGAATATGATAGCTAATGAGACCTTCCACATAAGGAAGTTTGAGCAGGGACTTAGGCCACATATTAGGACTCTTGTAGTGGGGCACAGAAGTACTACCCTCACAGATTTATTGGACAAATGCTATGTTGTAGAGAGAGACGTTTACTAGACAAATCAAGGGAAGAGTTTTGGTCAACTGACTCAGAGTAACAATCAGTTTAATGGACGAGATCGAGTCATAGGCAGGCAAAACAATCAACAGGGGAAGAAGTTTACCCCATATGGTAAACCCCAACAAATTCAGCAGAAGGGACAACCAACAACTATGACAACTCATGCAACGACGAAGTCGAAACCGACGTGCAACTCATGCGGGAAACAATATTTTGGAACATGTTTACGAGGACGACTGCATGCTATAGTTGCGGGAAAGAAGGGCAAAGAGTGGTGGATTGCAAGGAGCCAAAGAAGAATTAGAAAGCACCAATGATGATAACGGCTCACGGATGAGTTTATACCTTAACTGAGATGGATGCTAAAGCCTCCGATGATGTGATTCACGGTATATTTTAGATAGTTTATCTTCCTTCTATTGCATATATGACGGGGACGCCAACATCGTGGACATAGGCTATGGACCATATCGTATGTACTGGCATCGGAAGAAACGGAACGAAAATCAGAACCAGGCTTAAAAGGAGTAGAATTAGTGTGCTAGAGCAATGCCCAGTCGATTGAACGACTATTTAATCGATTGATCGATTGTAGCCAGTGGGAAAGAAGGAAAAGCAGTTCAAATTCGGAGAAACCGAAAGTTGCTACAGTACCTCGATTGATCGTGCTATAGTACCTCGATAGATTTGCTACAATGCCTCGATTGATCTACTACAGTGCCTCGATTGATTTGCTACAGTGCGAATTTTGACGAAATTTAGGTTTTAAGGGTATACTTGTCTTTTTATTTAGTATTTGTTTTAGGGTTTTATTTTCTTTTGTGAGGCCTCCTATATAAGGTCTCTAAATAAACATTGTAATTAGTTTTTATTATTGAATGAATGAGCTTTTGCTTTTAAAACTTGAGATGAGTTTCCTCGAAGAGTGATTCTTCTTCCCCAGAAGGGTTTGGTGTGAAGCCTACAATTTTATCCTTTATCTCTATATTTTGCTATCTATTCTCTGTTTTATTTTGTTCCCATAAATCCTAAATTCAGCCATCATCCTTTTAACTACCCCGAAAACCATAAGCCCTAACCTTCATCTAAACCGTTGAATCAATTGATCCACTACACCTTAGATCTCACCTTAAACATTAAGTCATTCCGCATTAAAATATCGAAGAAAACCAGTGATCCCATTATTGAACTACGAGCGCCTAATCTGGAAGCAGCTAAAGTTCTATCTCTAAGATAACGGATCTAGTGCACGATCTGGACCCTACCCAAATCTACACGATCTTCTATGAGGAAAGCCCTGAACCTTAAGGTATTCACGATTATGTATTAATTTTTGCTTAATTAATTTAGTTTAATTTCGGCAAAATAATTATTTCATATTCATTCACGTAGTCTAGGGTTTTGTCCCGCATCAATATAGGAACTATATGAATTGCTATATTTAATGTGCATATTTATCTACCTTAGCTTCATAAATCACGCAAATATGAGACATTAATTAAGACACTTAAGAATTCAAGAGAATTTTAAAGTTAAATTTTTTTTCTTAATTAAGATCGCTTAGCAATGATGAATGTGTATGTTTGTTTTAGGCTCTTTGTTGATTGACGGATATTTCGCTCACGTACTTATGGACTCGGGAGCTTCATATTCATTTGTTTCTTTGAGTTTCTGATGCGGGAATTTACTAAATGCAATGCTAGGGCTGAGATTAAAATCAAAATTAATTCAAATAATTAAAATAACAATTTCTCATGACAAATTACCCCAGATTTTCTAGAAATTTCATTAGATGAATTAATTCGGACCAAAATAGCCTTACTTTTCATGTGTGTTCCCTATCGGATCTAGAAGACTAGGGTTCTTATGAACGGCTAGATCTCCGATAGTTTTATGGTGTCGAGCGAACTCGGAAGCGGGTTCTCTCAATACCTTAAAAAAATAGAAGGCTAATCAATGATTTAACGAAGATAGGTAGGTTGATTTTTAGAATTTATGAGATAAATAGGCTAGATCTGGGATTTAATTGAGAAATAAATAACTAGAGTTACACTACTTACGCAAACCGTAGATATAAAGAAGATAGAGATGGAAGAAGAGTTGGCCTCGCACCAAACAGCAAGCGGGATTGAAAAATCGCTCTCCAGTTTGAGAGAATCACACCCTCATGAAAGTTTAGAACTCTCAAGTTTGCAAAAACAATTTTAATTAACCAAAAACTAATAATAGAGTTGTTTACAAGCCTTTAAATAGGCTAACCAAAACCTTAATACGAAATTAGAAGAATCCTAATGCAAATAAAATACAAAATGGTAACTTTTGGCCGAAATAATAAAGTTTCGTCTAAATTCACGTAACTGGTCGATCGATTGATGTCAAGGTCGATCGATCGATTGAGATAGTAATTAAATCGCCTAACGCCACAACTTTAAATTGATCGATTGAAAATTCATTCTCAATCGATCGACTGAGGAATATAATTTCGTCTTAGAATTTGTGCCCGCTCTCCATTCTCGGTCGATTGATGGCTGAAGTCGATCGATCGACTAAGTACTTTTCAGGCTTCCAAATTTGAGTTGATTTTCTTTCTTTAGCCTTTGCTGATCTTCTTCCTCCTTCGATACGTCACTGGCGGTTGCTTGAATCCGATGTCCCCATCAACTCTCCCTGGGTTAGACGAATTCATCCCCGATGAATATTGGTTGTGATAGAGGTCCAAGAGATTCGAATCAATCTGCTAAAACTCTTCTCTACACGTATTCTTTTAATCTGCCTTGTTCTTTCACTTGACCAAATACTTCTGAAGGCCCCCTTGGTTGGTGGACACAATTTGATCTTCCAACACATCTTCGATGATCTCACAAGTTTGCCGAGTAGGTGGAGGTTATGGTGTGGATAGGGGAATAATTGGGGCATCGGATGTAGAAGGTTCAAAGGGGTTAGGTGGGATGGTTGAAGGGCCATGGAACGAAACGAGGTCCTCCACATTGAAGGTCGTGCTAATCCCTAATTCCAACGGAAGATCTAAGATGTAAGCATTAGAATCGGCACGCTTAAAGATTGATAGGGTCTAGCACCACGAGCTTGTAACTTCTTTGCAATTCCTTGCGGGAATCGCTCGAGTTTATTTCGAACCATCACAAAATCACTCTTAGAATTCTTTAAACCATCTATGAGAATCTGCAAAAAACTTGTATTTTTCATTGTTCACATTAATTCTTTTCTTAATCTCAGCATGCAACTCATGAATGCGATGCACAAATGTGAATGCAGTCTCTAATGACCTTTGATAAATGGGCATTGAAATGAGATCTACAGGTGTCCTAGTGACGCAGGACAAGACCCTAGACTATGTGAATGCGATGAATTAATTAATTGCCGAAATTAAATTAAATTAATTAGAACAATAAACCTGAAAATAACGCGTTTACCTTAGGGCTTTATTGTTTTCCATACGAAAGATCACGTTTGGGCTCAGGAAAGGGTCCAGCCTTTGGGCTAGATCCATTAGATTTGCGATGTGGATCGGTCCTAGAGGTAGAACTCTAGGTTTCTAGATTAGGGTGCTCGTAGTTCAATAATGGGATCGCTGGTTTTCTCCCGGGTTTCGAATATCGGGGCGTTTCTGGTGGGATGGCTGGATTTAGGATTTGTGAGATGGGTTTGAATCGATGGCTCTAATGGAAACTAGGTTTTTATGGTTTTCTGGCAAAATCTAGACTGTTGATGATTAATACGCAAGCAAAAGATAAAATCAAAGAAAGGGATAGAAAGAAGATAGATTTTAGGTTTCACACTCTTGGTTTCACACCAAACCCTTCTCGGGACACGAAGATTCCCTCTCCGAAACTGCTCATCTCAAGCAAGGAAGCAAAAGCTCTTTTTCATTAATCAAAAACTAATTACATTGTTTATAGAGAGACCTTATATAGGAGGTCTTAAAATAAAATCGTAAAACGAAAATAAACATAATAGAAAGACAAATTTTCTCCTAAAACTTAAGTTCGGATTCTAAAAAAAATTCATTCTCGCGCGATTTCGATAGATCGAAAGTGATACTCGATCGATCTAAGCATTATTTCGATCGATCAACTTATATATCTATCAATGGTGGTACTCGATCGATCGAAATTAAATCGTTCAATCAAAATGTGTACTCGATCGAATTATATATATATATATATATATATATATATATACACGCCAGAGTTGAACCCTTTTCTCGCTGTCGTCGATAGATCGAAATAGGGCTTCGATCGATCAAAGCAAGGATTCGATTGATCGAATCCTGGTTCGATCGATCGAGATGCGCAAATTCTTCTTTTCTTCTTCTTTACATTCCATTCCGCTTCTTCCGACGTTGGTACACGCGAAACGGTCCGTATCCAATGTCTACGATGTCGACATCCCCATCACCTAGGCTTATACCCATGCACAATTTGGAACGAACTCATGCCTGTGGTTCTATTAATCGAATTTTTATATGTAAACTCAGGGACAAGTAAGATGGAATCCAAACTTCTAATGTGCCCACCTACTAGACACTGTAATTGCCTAGACTCCTATTGACAACCTCGATTTTCCCATCAGTTTGGGGATGATAAGCAAATGAAAATTGGAGTCAGGTCTCCATTTTGTGCTACAATGTCTTTAAAAAATAACTGACAAATTTAATATCGCGATCAGACACTATAGTTATAGGCAAACCGTGTAGATGAACGACCTTGTTAGAGAAAAGGGTAGCAATGTTACTTGCATCGGAAGTCTTCGAACACGCAGTGAAGTAGGCCATTTTTTAGAACCAATCTACAACAACGAACATTGAGTCGTGGTTTCGGGGGGTTTTGGGGAGGCCTAACATGAAATCTATAGACAGGTCTTGCCACGCGGTATGTGGCACCTGTAAAGGCGTGTACCATCCGGTGTTTTGCCTCTTTTGTTTGCCAGTTCGCAAACACGACATTGGCTGATAGCTTTAGCAACATCTCAGGTGAGATTGGGTCAGTAGAAGCGGTCTTTAACCAATGCAACGGTTTTGTTGCAACCAAAGTGGCCAGCAACCCCTCCAGCATGTAGTTCCCAAACGAGAAAGTCCCAAAAAGATGTGCGGCGAATACTCAATCGGTGTTTTAGAAATAAGTACCCATCCTTTAGGGTATACTTACTTTCTATGACAGATTGTCCACTCATTAGCAAGGTATATTCTTCACCAAAATCCAGACATGTGAGATAATCCTCCACGAGGCGATAGAATCCGGTTACCTAAACGCTTAATCAGTGCAATGTTGTCACTCTACGGCTAGCGTCATCGGCTCAATTCTCTATACTAGCCCTATGTTTCAGCACAAAGGTGAACCTTTGAAGTTGTTCAACCCATTTTGCATGTCGCGGGTTCAACTTCTTTTGGGAACTCAAAATTGCAAAGCTTCGTGATCAGAGAATAAGACGAATTCATGTGGTAGCAAATAATATTTCCAGTATTTAAGAGATTGCACTACAGCATAAAACTTTTTGTCGTAGGTAGAGTACTTCAGTCTGGCCTCATTCGGCTTTTCACTAAAATAAGCTATCGGATGGCCCTCTTGGCTCAATACTCCTCCAATACCTACGCCTAACACGTCACACGTAACCTCAAAGACTTTAGAAAAGTCAGAAAGGCACATGATAGGAGTTTCCGTCATTCGAGACTTAATCTCCTTGACGACCTTGGCCGCAGCAGGTGTCCATTTAAACTCCCTTTTTTGATGCAATCGGTGATAGGGGAAATTTACCGTACTTAAGTTACAGATGAACCGCCTATAAAATATATAAAATGTGGCTAATCCATGAAAATTACGGAATTCGTGAATGTTGCGAGGTTCAGGCCATTCCACGATTGCTTTAGCCTTTTCGAGGTCCGCAGTCATCCCTTCAAAAGTCATGACAAACCTTAAGAAGACAACGCTATGGGACATGAATGCACACTTCTTCAGGTTCGCGTATAATTTCTCTCCTCTGAGAGTTGTGCAATCTTGCCTTAAGTGATCCACGTGTTGTTCCTTATTGTGGCTATAGATAAGAATCTCGTTGAAATATACCACAAGGAACTTGCCGATGAAAGGCCTTAACACATGCATCATGATACGCATGAAGGTACTCAGGGAGTTTGAAAGCCCGAACGGCATGACAAACAACTCATACAAACCATCTTTAGTTTTGAATGCAGTTTTCCACTCATCCCCGGGACGAACTCGGATTTGATGGTACCCACTCTTTAAATCGATCTTCTAAAATATCGTGACACCGACCATCATGTCCAACATATCATCCAATCTTGGAGGAACCAATATTTAATCGTGATCTTGTTAATAGCGCGGCTATTGATGTGCAGTGAAATGTGATGATATTTCACCCCTAAAGACCTACATTTAGTTACCCGATGAAAGCCATTTAACATGTTTTATTTAGTTTTAGTGATTTACAGGCCTGCAGATGTGTTGAGCATGAAATAACTCAAAAGTTCATAATATAACGTCAAATTCGTGCTACTTTGGATCATGCGGAACTTATCCCGACTTGGAGCTCAATTTGACCCTTCAAGACATTAGATTCAGAAAATTGTCAAAACACAAAAGTTGTAGAGCTCGTCGTCAGCTTTCCAACGCCACAAGAATCGCCTCAATCCGACTTCGGGATAGAAAGTTATGGCCGAAATACCGAGGCAGTGTCTAAATGCAAAGTGTAGCGGGAGTTCACGAAAATCTGGGAGGTCGATTGATCGACCCTTTTTGGTCGATCGATCGACCTGATTCGAAAGATTTGGAATTTCAAAACAAAATCTAGTATGGTCGATCGATCGACCCTCTTTGGTCGATCGATCGACCAAAGTTGAATTTGAGTTCGGATTTAGTTTGGCCGCGAGAATCTTGGTACTCTTTTCACGGAATAAATCTTGGAGGAAAAAGCGGCTTCTGTTTTGGCAATTAAGGAAAAAAGATATTCTTGGAGATATATTCATTCGGGGAGTCCTGGGGAGAGAGAATTCGAATTCGATATTCTTTATTTTTCTGCATTCTTCTTTGGAGAGAGTTCTGTTTTTTAGAGAGTTGTCATTTTTCTGCATTCTTTTATTATTTTTAGTTTTCTGCATTTCAAAGTGTAAGGGCATTGAGTCCCATTTTCTTGAACTACCTTTTTAATATTCATTTGGAGAAGAAGATAAGTCTTAGTTTTCCGATTTGGATCCACTTTCAAGAAGGAGGTGTACGTACTTTGGATTAAAGCTTTCGTGGATTTTTGTGGATAATTCTTTACGGTATTTTAATGGCATTTTCAACTTTTGCATTTATTTTATTACTTATTTCAGTTATGTGTGGCTAGTTTCATTAAGGATGGGGATCTAATGAACCCCATCCAAGGTATTCATTTATATTAATATAAATCTGTGTGATTGAGATGTCAGATACTTTTTAAGACCCTAATATTCATTGAAAATGGTAAAATCATCATTTCAGTCCGAGATCTAGGAGCTAATCATGCCCTATGATTTCAGATCTGCAATAATGATTTTATCCTAATTATCACCCATCTCGGGGTGAAGTTTTACCATCATCTGAGGTGTGAGTGTTAATCATACACTCATGGCGTGTTAATCATACATCTCCTTGATCTCGGATTGATAGTATGACTTTATCCCAGTGGTGAGTTTCAATCACGATCTGAGGTGTGGGTGTTAATCATACACCCATGGGGTGTTAATCATACATCTCCTTGATCTTAGATCGTACTTTAGAAATTACCCTAGAGATTGGGTTCTAAATATTATCCGAGGTGTGAGTGTTAATCATACACTCATGGGATGTTAATCATACATCTCCGTGATCTCAGATCTATATTTTAGAACTCACGTGTGTATAGGGCAGTGCTTCTTTGGAGAAATTTGTTAAAGATCTCATATCTCAATCCACAGATTAATATTTTGTAAATGATAAACCTACGATGGGAAGATTTAGTATCCCAATCCTTATCTTTCATTAATTGTTAAATTCCTTTAGTATTTATCTGTTAGCATTTATCTCATTTACCAGAATTCTAGGTTGTTAGTTACTGTAAAAGATCTGTGGAAATTCTTTTAGTTAATTGATATTTCTGTTTTTATATTTTCTAACCAATCCTCGTGGGAACGATCTCGTACTTTGCACCCACTGACTACATCACGATTCGTGCACTTGCGACTACCAATTTTAGGGCACATCAAGTTTTTAACGCCGTTGCCGGGGATCGGGTGTAGAAAATTAAAAACTTTTGAAAAATAGAAAATTAATTTTAAGAATCTTTGTAGGTTTGAACTCAGTAACTTAAAAAAAAAAAAAAAATCCGAAAAAAAAAAAAAAAAATTTCTTTTAGTGTCGATCAATCGACTCTCCAGAATCTAAAAAAAAACTTTGTGGTCGATTGATCAACCAAAACAGTCGATCAATCGACCCTCCAAAATCTGCAAAAATTTCGCTTAATCTTCGGATTCCGGATTTTTTGATATATATATATATATATATATATATATATATATATATATATATATATATATATATATTTCAAATTTTAAATCCTCGATCGATCGACCTAAACAGTCGATCAATCGACACTCAAAAAAAAAAAAAAAAAAAAAAAAAAAAAATCAATATTTTGCACTTTGTGTATGCACACGAGGTCTTCTAGAGATAAATCTTTAGAACCTCTGAATCCTGAGATTGAGCGAACGTGTCGTTCAAATCGAAAAGAAATTAGAACAGGTCGAGAAGTAAGAACCGAACCATCAATTCAATTCACAATGAATGCAAACGGTTGTGAAAATCAACATCATGAAAATGAGGAGGAACCAACCCTGAGGGAGTTGTTCGCCCCAATTACTACAAATACCCCTTCAGATCACGTATCCCGCCACACCGGTGGCGTATTCGAACTGCACAATGTGATACAAATCTTACTAATTTTTCACGGTATGGATAGAGAAGATCCATATCAACATATCAAAGACTTTGTTGAAGTCTGCTCATCATCGGTATATCAAAATTTGAAGAATGCGGCGAGATTACGTCTATTTCCTTTCTCTATAAAAGATAAGGCCAAAGCATGGTTAAACTCGTTACCAGCTGGATCCATAACCACCTGGGATCAAATGGTTAAGAAATTTTTGTCAAAATTCTTTCCCATGGCTAAGACTTGAAATCACCGATTTTACACAAGAAGATGATGAGAGATTCTATGAAGCCTGGGATAGATTCATGGATATCTTATTGAAATGTCCTCACCACGGATTCTCAAAATGGAAATTGGTCCAATGTTTTTACAACGGATTGGATTAAGCTAATCGACATTTGATTGAATCCATGAACAGTGGAGGATTCTTGGGATTGAGAGAAAATGAATCCTATCAATTCTTGGAAAAGTTAGCAGAAGACTCACAACAATGGGACTTCTCTAGCAGTCGAGATCAGCCAAAGAAGACTCCAGATCAAGCAAGAAGCTCAGCAAAGAAAGGAGGATTGTATGTGGTGAAAGAAACACCCGACCTGATGACAAAAATAGATTTCCTCACTCAACAAATTGAGGAATTGAAATTGAAGAAAAATGTAAGTGTTGTAAATGTGCAACCAGACCCATGCTCATATTGTGCAAGCCCAATGCACACAGCTGACGGCTGCCCGTCACTGCAAACGTACTCAGAGGATCCTAGTGAACAATTGAATGCATTGAACACTTATGGACAGAATCAGGGAAATGTTTTTAATGAAAACAATCCAAGTAGTTGGAAATATCATCAGAATTTCTCATGGAAACAGGGAAATCAAAGACCTCAAGGCCGAGGTCAAGGGATGAATTTATACCCAAATCAAAATTTCAATCAGGGACCACAACAACAGTTTGGTCAAGGACAATTCCAACATCACTATGGAGGAAACCAATTTTACCCAAATCAAAATCAAAATGTGCAACCCAGGCAATCTAACCAAAATTACCAGTTCTCACAATCAACAAGTCAACCAGGGTTTGCACAAAAGTTTCCTCCACCAGGGTTTAATAATCAACAAGGAAATGTTGCTCCGCGTCAGTCTCAAAATCAATATCCTCAGAGTGAGGATATGTGGAAGTTCATTCAATCCAATACCTCTTCAATATCAAGGATAGAGACACAACTTGGGCAACTGGCGACACTCCTCTGCGAGAGAGAGAAGGGATCATTCCCGAGCCAACCAGTCCCAAATCCACGAGGACAGATGGCTATTGAGCATGCCTCGACCTCATCTCAGGAGGAGAGCCAACAACAGATCAAGGCTATCACTACATTGCGATCTGGGAAGGAAGTCGACAACAAAGTGGAAATGTCAGGAGAAGAGGAGAAGCATGAACCTGAAGTCGAAATTGAGAAGAACAAGGAAGCAGGAGAAGAAGAGAAACAAGGAAAGCAAGAGAAGAAGATGGAAGATAAGAGCGAGAGAGAGAAGAGTTTCATACCCAAGGCCCCATATCCTCAAAGGCTAGTGGGACCGAAGAAGAATCGCGATCAGGAATGAATCATTGAAATGTTTAAGCAACTGAAAATAAATATCCCCTTCCTAGACGCCATTCAGCAAGTGCCAGCATATACTAGGTTTCTAAAGGATTTAGTCACGATAAAGCAAAAAACTAATGTCCCAAAGAAAGCCTTCTTAGCAGAGCAGGTAAGCTCAGTTTTACAAGCAAGACTGCCAATCAAATATAAGGACCCTGGATGTCCTACAATTTCAATCATCATAGGGGAGAATCGCATCGATCAAGCACTCCTAGACCTTGGAGCAAGTGTCAATTTGTTGCCATACACGGTGTACAAGGAACTTGAGTTAGAACTAAAACCCACTATGACCCTTCAACTGGCGATAGGTCAATCAAGATTCCTAGGGAATAGTCGAAGATGTTACGATCAAAGTAGACACCTTCTACTTTCCGGTTGACTTTGTTGTATTGGATACTTAACCCACTCCTCGACCGTAAACAATGTTCTGTAATTTTAGGAAGACCATTTCGCAACATCAACGCCTAATCAATTTAAAATGGGATAATGAATTTATCATTTGGGAACATGACCGCCAATCAATATTTTCATATTTCAAACACGCGAAGATGAGGAACATGCACAAGTTTGCATTATTGATGACATTGTGAAAAATGAATTTTTTTCTTCAGAATATGAGGACCCTTTAGAGGCCTGTTTAGCACATTTTGGCAAAGACTTCGATGTGGATAAGGTGATACACGAGGTCAATGAGATGCTAGACTCAACGCCTCTCTTGAGAGAAGAAGAATGTCAACTGAAAGATGAGAAGAAGGAAGAAGATTGCGAAGACGAATCGCATCGATCAAATGAAGAAGAAAAATCAAAGCTGGAACTAAAACCCCTCCCTACGGATTTGAAATATGCGTACCTGGACATTGATGAAACTGAGCCAGTAATTATTTCAGCGAATTTAAATGAGGACCAAGAAGAAAAGCTCATTGAAGTACTTCAAGACCACAAGAGTGCGATCGGATGGTCTATCAAAGATATTAAAGGAATCAGCCCAACGGTGTGTATGCACCGAATTCATCTGGAAGAAAGCGTTAAACTTTCAAGAGAACCACAACGTAGATTGAATCCCATAATGCAAGAAGTGGTGAGAAATGAGGTCATTAAGCTGCTAGATGTTGGGATCATATATCCAATCTCCGATAGCACATGGGTGAGCCCAACACAAGTGGTACCCAAAAAGTCTGGAGTTACAGTGGTGAGAAATGAGGAGAATGAGCTAGTACCAACGAAAGTTCAATGACTAGAAAGGATCACTTTCCTCTCCCATTCATTGACCGAATGTTAGAAAGATTGGCAGGGCACCAATACTATTGTTTCCTTGACGGCTATTCTGGGTATAATCAAATAGTCATTGCACCAGAAGATCAGGAAAAGACAACGTTCACATGCCCCTTTGGAACGTTTTCTTATCGTCGAATGCCGTTCGGACTTTGCAATGCTCCAGCTACATTCCAAAGGTGTATGCTGAGTATATTTTCTGATATGGTGGAAAGATTTCTGGAAGTCTTCATGGAGGATTTTTCTATTTATGGAGACAACTTCGGTGATTGTTTGTATAATCTATCTCTTGTTCTTGCGAGATGTGAAGAGAAAAATCTTGTTCTAAATTGGGAAAAATGTCATTTCATAGTGAAAAGTGGTATCGTCTTGGGACATATCATATCATCCCGAGGTATTGAGGTGGACAAAGCTAAGGTAGAATTAATTTCAAACCTTCCGCCACCAAGAACAGTTAAAGAAATAAGGTCATTCCTTGGACATGCCAGTTTTTATCGACGTTTCATAAAGGATTTCAGCAAGGTTGCAAAACCGTTGTGCAACCTACTGGCTAAAGATGCCCCATTCATCTTTGATGAGAAGTGTACAAATGCCTTTGAAAGTATTAAGGCAGAATTGGTCAAAGCCCCTATCATCCAATCACCCGATTGGAAGCTCCCATTCGAGATCATGTGTGACGCATCGGATTATGCAATCGGTGCTGTTTTGGGACAACGGGTAGAGAAAGTTCCGCATGTCAGTTACTATGCAAGTCGCACCCTCAATGATGTGCAACTGAATTATTCTACCACCGAAAAAGAACTCCTAGCAGTAGTCTTGGCTTTGGACAAGTTCCGTTCCTACTTATTGGGATCAAAAGTGGTAGTATTTACTAACCATGCAGCTCTTCGTTACCTCTTTTCAAAGAAAGATGTAAAAGCTCGATTAATCCGATAAATTCTACTCTTACAAGCATTTGATATGGAAATCAAAGACAAAAAGGGATCAGAAAATGTAGTCGCTGATCATTTGTCTCGAATCATTGTTGAAAAATCTGAGGATCTGATTCCAATTTTGGAAAGCTTTCCTGATGAACAATTGCTCGCTGTTGGATATCTACCATGGTATGCAGATCTGGTTAACTATTTAGTGACAGATCAGATACCTGAGCATTGGAATAAAAACGAAAAAGCTGTCTTTCTAGCACGAGCCAAGCTTTATTTCTTTGAGGACCCGTACCTGTTCAAATATTGTGCTGATCAGATCATCAGACGGTGCATTCCAGAACAGGAGCAGTCAAAAATCATCTCATTTTGTCATGAGCTGTCTTGTGGAGGACATTTTAGCTCAAAGACGACTGCAACGAAGATTCTCCAATGTGGATTTTATTAGCCAACAATCTTTAAAGATTGTCATCAGCACTGCATTTCATGCAGTAATTGTCAAATGCTGGGCAGAATTTCCAAAAGAAATATGATGCCTTTAAATCCAATCCTGGAAGTTGAACTGGTTGATGTTTGGGGAATAGACTTCATGGGCCCATTCCCCAATTCTTTTGAAAATTTATACGTCTTGGTTGCAGTGGATTATGTCTCAAAGTGGGAGGAAGCACTGGCTTGTAAAACCAATGACCATAGAGTAGTGGTTAAGTTTCTTAAAAATGAGTTATTTCCAAGATTTGGTACTCCACGTGCGATTATTAGTGACGGAAAGCACTTTTGTAATAAAGTTTTCGCTCAGCTGATGAAGAAATATGGGATCACTCACAGGGTGGCTACACCATACCACCCTCAAACTAGTGGACAAGTCGAAGTTTCAAATCGAGAAATTAAACGTATTCTAGAGAAAACGATAAGGCCCAATCGGAAGGATTGGTCGTTGAAATTAAACGACGCACTCTAGACCTATCGGACAGCATTCAAGGCTCCCATAGGAATGTCTCCCTATCGAATGGTTTTTGGCAAAGGTTGTCATTTACCTGTTGAATTGGAACATCGGGCCTATTGGGCTATTAAGTCTTTAAACTTCGATTTGCAGAGAGTTGGGGATAAGCGAAAATTGGAAATTACAGAATTAGAGGAAGTGAGAGCTGATGCATATGAGTGTGCCAGATCCTACCAGGACCGTATGAAGCGTGTTCATGATCCGTCTATTTTGAGAAAATCATTCACTGTGGGACAGAAGGTGTTGTTGTATAACTCAAGACTACATCTGTTCCCTGGGAAACTCAAAATCCGTTGGAGCGGTCCTTTCCTAGTCAATCGAGTATTTCCAAACGGGGCAGTTGAGCTGTGCAACTTGCGAAATGAAAGTACGTTTCGAGTCAACGAGCAACGGGTAAAACCGTTTTTGGAAGATTACACTGAAAAGTTCGATGAACTTGCATTGAGGAATCCCGATCAATCGGGATGAAATACATATTTCTGAATGTCGGGCTAGGGACGTTAAACTTAGCGCTTCTTGGGAGGCAACCCATGTCATTTTTGGTGATTTGCATTTAAAAAAAAAAAAAATGAATGCGGTCGATCGATCGACTTAACCAGTCGATCGATCGCCAATAAGACAAGGGTCGATCAATCGACTTAAACAGTCGATCGATCGCCTTTTTAATGTGGGCATTAATCAATGCGCCATAATTTTTTTCAAAATTGTTTTTTTTGAGTCGATCAATCGACCACTCATGGTCGATCGATCGACTCTTCGCATTGAAAATTGAATTCAATGCCGTGTCATTCATATACGCATCTTGGACGCCGATCGATCGACCAGAAGGTCGATCAATCGACCATTTCAAAACTCTTAACGCAAGACCGCTCCAACGCTCGGGAATGATTACTGTCAGGGTCGATCGATCGACTTCCTCTGGTCGATCGATCGACATTTATTTGGGATATCGCGCTTTGATTGTGCGCCTTTTCAACGCTTCTGTCGATCGATCGACATATACAAGTCGATCGATCGACTTATACGTCGCGTCCGAACAGAGGGGGTGCCTTTAGTTTATTTAGAGGACCGTGCGTCTCTCATTTTCCACATCCTCTTCTGCGTTCGAAGATATCTGCAGAGATCTCTGACATCCTTTCTGACATTCTTTGTGATGGCGTCATCTTCTTCCGCCCGACTTCCGCAGCGTCCTGATGGCGTTTTTCGCGAGCGACCAAAAGGTCGTTTTGCCACCAAAGATCTATCCTCTGAATACAGTTACGATCTACCGGCATTCCAAGCAATGCCCGAATGCGCCATCTCTCTTGCATACATCGTTGCGCTCCACCTTCATTTCTTGATGAATCCCCCTGATATCAACGTCTCGGAGCGAGTCGTCCGCCTGCTTTATCAAAACATGGTTTGGGTGGCTGCCTCAACCATTACCAATGAGGCGGCCCATTTCATCGTTTCCATCGATGGTTGGAAGCGTAAAATCTATCCGCGCACGATCGCGGATGTATTTGGATTAATGGATGAGCGACCATTGGACCACCCACTTGGTGAAGAACTCGACCTTGAGCAAGGCCCAATGATCGATGATATGTGCAATGCTGTGTATGATGGCCGAGGAATTGCGACTAAACGATCGGCTCTTCCACGCGACATCCTATTGTGGGACATTGTCGTGTCGTGTAGTCTTTGCCCACGGGCATACCTCGAAGAATCGGACCTCGTGAAGGCCCTATACGGTGGCTACAAGCGCCCCGGTTGAACATCCCATGGTTTTTGATGATTCAATGTGGCAATGCCACGATGAAATTGTTAACCCTCCCGCCGGTGACGCCGCCTCATCTATTTCTCATCCGGTGATGCAACTTCGCACTACCTTGGTTTTCCTTTTATTTTGATGATAATATTGGGAACTTGGCATTTTATCCATGCTATGTTGGGTAATCGTCGCATGTACCCCGCCACAACGCCTGCCGAAAAGTGCGCCAGAAGACGCCACGAGCTCGAACCGCTACCGAGTCGACCAGTAACCGTAACCGTCCGCAATGAGGGACCTCCTCGACTTCGATGCGTGCTCGCATCAACTCCTTGATCGATGAGCAACAGCCGCAATATAATCGCAATCTTCGTCAGAAATGGCCGATATGATCGGTCATTTATGCACCAGTTAGGTCAACACACGTGGCGATGGCTATGACGAGATCTTGAAGATGAAGATGATGATTAGGTTTAGGATTTCCTTTTTGCATTATTTTTATTGTTGTTACTTTTTAGTTTTAGGTTTCTTAGTATTGTAGGACTAGATTTTCTTTTTAGTCTTTGAATGAGATAATTGTAAAAAAAAAATATATATATATATATATATGCAAAATCTATCGAATAAAAAAATTGAAATGTTTTCTGTTTACTGTTGTGCACTGATAATAGTCGATCAATCGACCATGACTGGTCGATCGATCGACTTTGAAAAACAAAAAAAAAAAAAAAAATACAACACAGAACAGTCGATCAATCGACCATTCATGGTCGATCGATCGACTCTGCTGAGTCCATCATCACAGTCGATCAATCGACCATTTCTGGTCGATCGATCGACTCTGCCATTTATTTTTATTTTTTAAAAAAGTCAACTTCCGTTGACTGGATTAGTCGATCGATCGACTCTTCTTGGTCGATCGATCGACCGATCGGTTTTCGAAAATTTTAAGTTGTTTAGTACGATAAGATTCTTTGTTTTGCTTCGTAGACGTCTTTTAACTTATCTCAAACACTCCTTTTCTATTTATTCCAAACACCCTGCAACCTTGCATCCATCCTTTCTCCATCACCCCCTCCTTCTCATATTTCATCAATGGCCGGCAGAACTTATTTTACAAGGTCCACCCTCAGGCGGATGGAAGAACCAGCAAGGAAACGAGAACGGATTTCGGGTACACACCCTCCGTTGGACCTCTCCAACGTTACTGTGGTTGATCTGGACCCCTTCCCTGTTCAGTTTTGGGAAGAGCCAGCACGTAAAAGAGTGAATCATTCCGTCAAATCTACCCCATCCTTCTCCACCGATATCGAGATGATTGATTTGGACGCGTTTCTGTCACCGACCCTTATCCCAAATTCTCCATCACCCATTCCTTCCATTTCATCTCGACCACCACCTACTCCATTGGCTGCATTCATCCCTAAATCAATCCCCAAGGAGGTTATTGATCTCATTCCAACTGAGACTTGGGCGAAATTGTATCCGTCTCCACCACTTCAAGATCTACCCTCGAGTAGTACGCCCATTCCTTCATCACTCCAACCGCCGGATGTGACTCCTAATTCCTTCAATCCGCGAAGGATCACCACTGTCATGTGGGATTTCGCGTTTCCCAAGCTGAAGCCAAGTGAGGGGACCGATGCGGATGTTTGAGTGTCGAAATCAAAGAGTTTTTAGGATGTTCTACGAAGTTTAGGATATTTTAGGAAGTTTAGGATTAAATTTTTAGCAGTTTATTTTCTGTTCTTAGGTAGCTTTAAGTTTTCCCATTTAGGTGTAATTTCTACTACTTTTCTTCATTTAATTTTATTTCCATTTCACTTATGCGTCTCACTTCCTTTGCCTGTTTGGTCTTTGAGTATTTTCATTGCAGGTTTGGGGGTGCCCCCGTCAATTTTGGTCCAATGAGGACATTGCACAGATTAGGTTTGGGGGTGTAGTCTCTCTTATAATTAAAAAAAATAATAAATAAATAAATAATAAATAAAATAAAATAATAAAAAAATAACAAATCGGATTTGGTCGATCAAGCGACCCTTCTTGGTTGATCGATCGACCCTTCTTGGTCGATCAATCGACCCCTCATGGTCGATCGATCGACTGAGCATAGTGATGGTTTGTGTGGAATTTACAAATTGATAATGTATGCGATCTAAAACGAATATTAAATGCAATTTTGTTTCATTGTTCTTAGGAGAGAATAGCTAAGGTGAAATTGACATATAAATCTTAAACCCGCTCTTTAGGAGTTTTTGATGTTTGATTTAGTTCAATGAGTTTAAATCATAAAAATTTATCAATATTGTGAACTGTAAGGATTTTAGTGGAGATTAAAATCCGGTGAGCTTTTAGCGCCAATTTTCCGTCCTGGATGAGTGCTTCAATAAACTCGAAGTTATCTTTGAATACGAATTATTCCTGCATAATCTCATAGATTTTATTTTGACTTGTGAGTTTGCATGACATTAAATTCATATTATTGTGCTAAAACGTATCATATGTTTGCTCAAGACAAATAGGCAGAGTTACCATCTTTTGAGGACATGATTGAAGGCCATCTTTGGCTCGTTTGCGCTTAAAATACCCCACCTCATATAAATTTATCCTTCTAGTACCCCTTTGAGCTTATTAATTTTCAAAAATTATATATATATATATGTATATATTTGCCTTTATATATTCTTTGATAAGCCACGTTAACCTTTACCCCTTCACCATTTCTGAAAACTCAACCTTACCCTTCTTATTTCTGAGAAATTAGGAACGAGGGATGAGAGTGAGCAAAAAGAGAGTAAGTGAGAGATACCGAGTTGTGGTGTTTACTGAGAGTATATGGCAAAAATATTAAAAAAAAAAAAAAAGGGGAGAAAAAGAAAAAAAAAGTTGAAAAAGAATGAAAAACATGAGGTGTTGTAAGAATATGAAATTCAAAAGAAGAAAAATGAGTGAGAAAAAGAAAAAAAAAAAAGAGAAGAAAATAGTGAGAGATTACGAAAAAAAATAAAAAAAGGGGGAGAGAAGAGAAATAGATGAGTCAAAAGTCAGTTTTCTTTTCCAATTTCTCAGAAATTTTGAATCCCAACTTCCATTTCTTTCTTACCCTTACCTGAGCCGCATTATAACCTTATAAAAGACCTTCATGATCCGATCTTGCATTGCTAACTGCTTGGTGGAGAGCAAATATGTGATACCTATGGAACTTGATATGACATGCTTAGAATATACAAGTATCTGTTCTTATGAGATTTATCTTTGTTCATTGATTGCATCGTGTTTCATTTTTCATGTGAGACCTTTTTGCTTGCTTTGTATTGATCTCTCACATGTGTGCGAAAACATACCCATCATCAGAGTGATTTTAGTTTGAGAAGTACACCTATTGTGAGGTTTGAATCAAAGCATAAATTTATACAGTTCACAAATAAGATAAATTCTCAAATAAAAATTATTTGATCTATTGACCACATTGAAACATCTAAAGATGGGCGAAAAATTTATCTGTAAATTGAAGCATTAGTTTAGCTTAACTAAGCATCAATGGAATGACATGGCATGCATAGTACTTGTGGAAGAAATGCATAATAAGATCAATTAATAAATTCCACATAAATCAATGCCTTGAAGTTTGTGGGTAACTTCACTGAAAACCCTCAGGAGACAAAACTCCTCCACTAGGGATCACCTAGCGGTTTAAAGGCTTGTTGCATATGCTAAATGCAATCGTGTTCCCTACGAAAGTGGCATTCTTTACTTTTCTTAGGTTGTTAGTTTATTTTTCAGTTTTGTTTATCTTCTCCTTTGCTCGAGGACTAGCAAAGTGTAGGTTTGGGGATATAATGTGGAGTGAAATATGATGATATTTCACCCCTAAAGACCTACATTTAGCTACCCGATGAAAGCCATTTAACATGTTTTATATAGTTTTAGTGATTTACAGGCCTGCAGATGTGTTGAGCATGAAATAACCCAAAAGTTCATAATATAACGTCAAATTCGTGCTACTTTGGATCATGCGGAACTTATCCCGACTTGGAGCTCAATTTGACCCTTCAAGACATTAGATTCAGAAAATTGTCAAAACACAAAAGTTGTAGAGCTCGTCATCAGCTTTCCAACGCCACAAGAATCGCCTCAATCCGACTTCGGGATAGAAAGTTATGGCCGAAATACCGAGGCAGTGTCTGAATGCAAAGTGTAGCGGGAGTTCACGAAAATCTGGGAGGTCGATTGATCGACCCTTTTTGGTCGATCGATCGACCTGATTCGAAAGATTTGGAATTTCAAAACAGAATCTAGTATGGTCGATCGATCGACCCTCTTTGGTCGATCGATCGACCAAAGTTGAATTTGAGTTCGGATTTAGTTTGGCCGCGAGAATCTTGGTACTCTTTTCACGGAATAAATCTTGGAGGAAAAAGCGGCTTCTGTTTTGGCAATTAAGGAAAAAAGATATTCTTGGAGATATATTCATTCGGGGAGTCCTGGGGAGAGAGAATTCGAATTCGATATTCTTTATTTTTCTGCATTCTTCTTTGGAGAGAGTTCTGTTTTTTAGAGAGTTGTCATTTTTCTGCATTCTTTTATTATTTTTAGTTTTCTGCATTTCAAAGTGTAAGGGCATTGAGTCCCATTTTCTTGAACTACCTTTTTAATATTCATTTGGAGAAGAAGATAAGTCTTAGTTTTCCGATTTGGATCCACTTTCAAGAAGGAGGTGTACGCTTTGGATTAAAGCTTTGTGGATTTTGTGGATAATTCTTTACGGTATTTTAATGGCATTTTCAACTTTTGCATTTATTTTATTACTTTTTATGTGGCTAGTTTCATTAAGGATGGGGATCTAATGAACCCCATCTAAGGTATTCATTTATATTAATATAAATCTGTGTGATTGAGATGTCAGATACTTTTTAAGACCCTAATATTCATTGAAAATGGTAAAATCATCATTTCAGTCCGAGATCTAGGAGCTAATCATGCCCTATGATTTCAGATCTGCAATAATGATTTTATCCTAATTATCACCCATCTCGGGGTGAAGTTTTACCATCATCTGAGGTGTGAGTGTTAATCATACACTCATGGCGTGTTAATCATACATCTCCTTGATCTCGGATTGATAGTATGACTTTATCCCAGTGGTGAGTTCCAATCACGATCTGAGGTGTGGGTGTTAATCATACACCCACGGGGTGTTAATCATACATCTCCTTGATCTTAGATCGTACTTTAGAAATTACCCTAGAGATTGGGTTCTAAATATTATCCGAGGTGTGAGTGTTAATCATACACTCATGGGATGTTAATCATACATCTCCGTGATCTCAGATCTATATTTTAGAACTCACGTGTGTATAGGGCAGTGCTTCTTTGGAGAAATCTGTTAAAGATCTCATATCTCAATCCACAGATTAATATTTTGTAAATGATAAACCTACGATGGGAAGATTTAGCATCCCAATCCTTATCTTTCATTAATTGTTAAATTCTTTTAGTATTTATCTGTTAGCATTTATCTCATTTACCAGAATTCTAGGTTGTTAGTTACTGTAAAAGATCTGTGGAAATTCTTTTAGTTAATTGATATTTCTGTTTTTTACATTTTCTAACCAATCCTCATGGGAACGATCTCGTACTTTGCACCCGTTGACTACATCACGATTCGTGCACTTGCGAGTACAAATTTTAGGACACATCAGCTATCCACACATATCCTCCAAGTCCCATCTTTCTTGGGTGTGAGCAGCGCTGGCATGGCATATGGACTCAAGCTTTCTTGGGTGTGAGCAATGCTAGCACGGCACATAAACTCAAGATTTCCTTTATGAACTCCTTTTGGAGAAGTTCATCAACTTACCTCTTTAACTCCGAGTGCTCGGATGGATTCATATGATAGTGGGGCAAGGTAGGTAGGGTAGCTCCAAGGACCAAGTCAATGGCATGTTGGATGTCCCGTAGAGGTGGTAACTTGTTTGAAAAGTCTTCAGGAAAGACATCCCGAAACTCATTCATTAATGGTTCAACCTCTTCTGGAGCCTCAACGCCTGACTCTTTGAATTTCTCAACTGTGACAAGGACATAGACGATGTCCTTTGTCTTAACACCTCGCTTAAACTCAAGAGGGCTAACGATGTGAACGGCCTTAGATGTTTTCTCTCTCTATCAGGCCTTATTGCTTGATTTGGTTGGTTTCACCATGGGTGGTTTAGATGGTAAAGGATTGATCTTTATTGTGTTCCCGTTATGAATGAATGAACACATGTTCGATTTCCCGAATAGTGTAACATCCATGTCATACAACCACGACCTCCCAAGGATGATATACCCCAAATCCATAGGCACAACATCACACCACAAGGTGTCCTTATACGAGCCGAATTGTATAGGAACTTGGCACATTTGTGAAACAGGGATTGATGATAAATTGACCCAAGCGATTTTGTAAGGTCGTGGGTGAGTTACGGGTGCAAGCCCTAAGCGAAACCTACTCTAAACCACATTGATCATATCTGACTTTAATGACCATACTTGGCTATAGTATAGAAGATATTTTCCCATCGCCAATCATCACTCTCTTTTGACTGGGCTAAAGCACATCCAACCACAAGAGCCCGCGAGGTATTATCCTCCTCAACGGGGTAGGAGATATCCCTAAGACAAGCCACTGTTCGTTCCCCCACACAATCTTCCTCGTCAATAGGGAACGACTCTGGCTCATAGACTTCAACTGTACCCTCGTCATGCTCATTGTCAGTGTCCTCGGCTATGAACAGGTTTCGGGATGGGGTGGATCACTGTGGGGATTGGTATAACCTCGCCATGTAAACGTTTTTCTCCTCTCACAATGGGTTTGTCTAACCTTGGTTTCAGAGGGTTAGTCTCTGGGTGGGCGTGTTTTTGTTCTCTTTGAGTGTCTTCGCTTCATCAGCTTGCCCTACAAAACATGCTTGCATCGATGCATTTATCAATATATGTCTGTACAAGGTATATATGTACGCATACAACTATGTATATCTATGCATGTTATTCTAATTCTCATGCGTAGTGTGAAATGATTAAAAAATAATGTTTCTCACTGTGATAAGCTTTCCAGCATTCTCGGGTCTTTTCGCTATGCTGATGGCGGCGGCAGCAGCAGCTCCTGAAGATATACCAACCTGCGCAATGGGTGAAATGTACCATCAGTCAGAATAAAACAGGTATATTTTATGTACTGATTCTAAGGAAGTCTATTTTACACAGTAGAGCATTTAAAACAATAGTGCATATCAAGTAACTTTTCTCAGTGCTTTTAAATGAAAAAAGAACGACCGCTGGCTTCCATTTAATAAATGGAAGTACGAGCTTATTTACTGATCAGACCTTCCCCGGTTGCATCAAGCAGATGAGGGCAGTAAAGAGGAAAACATTGATGGTCCCATCTGTAAATGGAACCTGAGGATTAGCTGATTCAATCTTACTTTCATATCATAAAAAATTCTGTTTTTTTTTTTAAGTTGGAATCTACAAACTAAAGGAATGGGGATAGGGAAGCTAGACAGCCATACAACTATGGTGATGAATAAAAGCATTAATGTCCAAAGTAGGAGGAAAATCCTTCAAGTAACTTTTCTCAGTGCTTTTAAATGAAAAAAGAATGACCATAAATGGAAGTACCAGCCTATTTACTGATCAGGCCTTCCAAGGCTGCATCAAGCAGATGCGAGCAGTAAAGAGGAAAACATTGATGGTCCCATCTGTAAATGGAACCTGAGAATTAGCTGATTCAATCTTACTTTCATATCATAGAAAAACTGTTTTTAAAAAAAGTCGGAATACATAAACTAAAGGGACAGAAAGCCATTCACAGAGCTAGAAAGCCTTTCATGTATGGTGATGTATAAAAGCATTATTGTCCAAAGTAGGAGGAAAATCCACTAGAAGAAATGTAGGAAGAAAAATAAAGAAGCAAACAACTTCTTATGTGCTGTCCAAAATTTAATTTTTCCTATCAATTATTTAGATAAACTTCTTTATAAAATATAATTAACACCTTGATCTCCAATTCTGTAAAAATGATCAGTACTCACCAGCAAACCTTCCTTCAATGCCAATTTCTTTGCCATTTCAACTGCTTCATCAGTGGTAATCTACAAGTTTAAGACTAAAAAATTAACAGACTTTCTTCAATTTAAGTGATTATATTGATTGATTGCAAGAAGAAAATCGTTAGAGAACAATAAGAAGGGAGCATAACAACAATGCATACCGTGATTTAAAAAATTATGACATTTAAGTAACACGAGTGTGTATGATGAATTGGCGAAAATGGGGATATTAGAAATAGGTAAGAAGAAGAAAAACAAAGAGAAGAGAATGGTGAAATAATTGTCTGGTGTGGCAATTGTTAGGGCTGCTGGCAGTATATATATATATATATATATATGAGGCCCGGGACACTACCCTCGAAGGTAGCATTTTCATGCTATCTTCGAGGCCAGTTGGTTGGCACGTGGCACCCAACCTGAGAATCGGGTACCATAGCAACTTTCTCAAGGTTATCAACGATCCTCTAAAAAGAGGCATGATTTTGCACCATAAAATGTTGGGTCAAAAGATGAAAATTCTCAATGCACTATGTTTAGGGGCCAACCAAGACATTTGACCTGTGATTTGAAGGGCAAAAAGGTTTTTTTTTTTTTTAAATCTAAAAACCTAGGGGACTGGCTGAACCATTAAGAGAATGTGGTGTAACTCGCAATCACATGGCGCGTGATCTAGCACTCATAGGTAACGTGAAAACGCTAGCTTCGAGGGTAATGCCCCTTCATCCTATACATATATACTGGTAAAGATGCATGTTTCTCATAAATAAATAAGGAAAGTACAAGGATCAACTACGCAAGAATCTTAGCCAAAGACCACAACCCAAATATTGAAGATAAAAAGAAAAAGAGTAGGAAAACAAGGACACCAACACATCCTAAACTTGAAAAAAAAAAAAAAAAAACAGACCAACAACTGACTAAGGGAAAATAACAGCTAATAGTACCAGCTGATATACCAACAGGTACTGTTGTCCTCCCCATACCTCCCATAGACATGGAAAAAAGTAACCCAGTGACGTTCTAGCCAGGATGCTTCACCATGCAATACCATAATTCTATGATCCTACTACTCTGTTTAGCCTCAAAAATCTTGTAAGCAGCAGCACGTAGGCTAATACTATCTTTAGCAAACTTAAGCCCCATCCATCGCTAACAGCCTCCGCACCCTTCTAAAATTTCTGTCATTCCTCTCTTAACCATAAAGCGCACATGACAGTCAGAAGTGTAATGTCCCAAAATACCTTTTAGGACCATGCAAATTCAGTCCATACTAAGTGACCAACACCTCAGCACATGTAGCAGGAAAACACCAGCTAACAAGGAAAAGCTAAGTACCTCTCCCCAGATTTTCAAGGCCACCTCACAATGGATAAGTAGGTGATCCACACTTTCCTCCTCAGTCGCATTGCACACTGGCTCCTTAATCTCATCCCTGGTTTCAAAGATTATTTATCGTGAGGATACTCCCCCAAGCAACTGTCCATCTAAAGAAGGCAAATCTAGGAGGAACATCGTCCTTCCATATAGAAGTTGACTTTCAAGTAATCAGACGTCCCCGGCAGAGTGAAAGGTAAATAGACTTCGACTATAAACCACTGTTTTTGGCTACAGTTCATCTTCTATCTGCACCTTCTTGATTAGGGGGACATTCATTAGGAATCTAGAGAGATTCATGAGAAAATCAACTTCGTTATCTAAAAGATTACTGCACAGCCGCAACTCCCATACTCAGTATCCGCCCGCTTTACTCACCCTCTCATTGAACATTGTGAGTCACACCATAGTTAAAGGAGATAATTTGAACCCAAAAGGTTTCTCTTTCTTCCCAACAAACAAGGATCAAAATAGCAGTTTCGTTTTCGGTTTCTGGCATGACCGAAACCGAAAATTTGAACTGAAATTTCGGCTGATATCTCCATATATATTTCGACCGAAATTTCGGTTCAAGTTATCATTTCGGTGGGGACCGAAACCGAAACGATTTGGCCGATAACTTGAGTTACCGGCCGAAATTTTGAACCATGCCAACAACGATGCATTCATTTTGTTCAACCCAATGACACGCTGGATTGCCTAGCGAACTGCGAATTGGGTTCAAGCGTACCAATACGCACTACAATTCGCTCCAATTCGGTGTGAACGGGTGAATTGAGCGAATTGGTCTTTTCTGTTAAATATTTAAAAGAAAAAGGAGCGCATGAAGAGTTGAACCCACGACCTCATTGTCAATGTAATTGTACCTAACACCTAACCAAGAGAGTTGTAGTTTGAACATAATTTTAAATTATTATATTATAAACCTTTATGAGGTTTATTTAAAAATAAATTAATAAAATAAAATAAAAAAACTCATTCTACCCCTAGCGAATCGGGTTCGAGTGATAGTAGCAAATTGCGAACCCGAATTCGAATTGAGTGAATTAGCAAACTAATTAACATAGGTTCAACCTTTTTAAACCAGTATCCCCCTCCTTAAGGGATAACTGACAAACCTCCCACTGACAAGATGAAACTGCCTATCATCCCCTCGTCCCTCCCAAAGAAAATTTCTTTCGAGATAATTCAACTTTCTTGATTACGGATATAGGAGATAGGCTTGAGAGCATTGCCATAATGAGTATGAGGCAACCGCGAACCGCCTATAGATTGTAGATTACTTTTCCACACTATAAGCTTTTTTTCGAATTATTCAACATTAAGCCCCAACAAGCCCCTTAAGGCTTCCCAAAACAGAATGGTAGCCCATCTACAACCAATTAATTGAGCCATCTACAACCAATCAGTTGGCAAAAGTATATTTGTCTCATTTTAGGCCCAAATCCTAATTTTCTCATTTCCAATTCGTACCTTTTGTAGTTTACAACCATATTATCATCGACTCATATGGCAGCATGCTTAAGTTCAGAAGGCATCACCAATCACTTTTTCTCAATGTTACCTAGACACGTGGCATGGGTGCCAAGTGTCAAGGTGTTATAAATGTTTGGCACGCCAATTTCTAAAGATTCCATTACGGCGGCACGGCTTAAGAAAATAAAAATTAAAAAAAAAAAGAAGAATGTATATAGAAAAATTTGAAGGGACATCTTAGAGAGCCAATTGAGATATGTAATGAAAAGATACATAATGTATATCATGAACTTAACTAAAAGTATACTATATTATAGAAATTATTTTCAAGAACCCCAACCTTTTATTTTATAAGTTTCTAAACTTTACACAATTTTTTTTTAAAAACAACGGCTCATTTTATCATGTCAAAATGAAAAACATTTTAATGGTATTATGCATGGTTCACAATACCGGCCGATACCAGTACGAACCACTATCGGTGGCCAGCGGTACACGATACATACCGTTGTACCGCTGGCATGTAGGCTTTTTTTTCAATGTATCACCGATATATTCAATGTATCGGCGATACCGGTACATATCAGAACAGTTTTGAGGGTGGCTGATACGTATCGGAAAAACGAGATTTTGAGGCATGGTATTATGTGGTATTTTCTTACATTTCTAGAAGTAACGTGTTGTGTTGAGGAGTTTCCAAGTGTCAGCACGTGTCCAACTGCTACCAGGTGTCGGCAAGAAAAAATCCCAAAAGTAGAAGTGCCTAGGTAACACTTTTTATTCTGCTTCTGAGGGCCTGAAGTTAGGAATTAGACTCAAAGCCCACAGTTGATTCAATCTCATAGCAGCTATTGATTTTGATTGTCTTGTAGTTGATGAAGCTTGAACTGAAAGCCTAGATCTGTGGAGTGGCACATGATACTATTGTAATAGTAGCTAGACTCCACGTGCCAGCTTCGACACAATCTTTTACTTTGCCAATAACCGGGTTAGAACAAAAATAGAAATGTTACCTTAGACTGTTACGAGCCTTCTGATGAGAGATGGATTTAACTAGATGTGATTTTGACTTCTAAAATTTGATATTTAGATTGTGAGTAGGGTTTACCATAAGGAGAAATTTGTTTGAATAACCGTTAAAAAAAACTGTTTTGACACCCAAAAAAATAGATAGGGTTTCCCAATCATAACCTTATGTATGATTATAAATAGGATAATAGGGTATAGTTGAGAGTAGAATCAAAGAAATCATGCATAAAGGACATTCCGCAAAGCTTCATTATTGTATGCACTAGGCTTAGGCATTACAAATATAGCGTTTGTTTGTTCAATTCAGTTTTTGTTATGTACTATGTATGTTACATTTTTTCTGCTTTTGCCCTTTCTAATCAATAATAAATATATTGTTAGGAAATTAATTCATGTTTTTGTCTCATCAGATTCAAAATGTTATCTCGAAGGGTTCACAAATCAATGTCTACCAATTTATTGACTCAGTCTTGGCTGAGTTATGAACTGAAATCGTAAGATTCGTGCATTTGCATCAAACAGTTTTGTGAATCTTTATTAATTTCGACAATTATACAAGCACAAAGAAACAGAAGGGGAAACCAATGAAGACATGGAAGTGGTTAGAAGTGTCATGAACAAAGTGGCAAAATTTAGCCATAAATAGAAATTAATGGAACAAACCAAACCTCAAATAAATGAGATGATGTCATAATGACAATAATGATATGGTTTAAAATCTGGGGAGATACCAAGACGTATCGGCTGAAACCCCGCGGTCTTGGAGCACAATGCTACAAACCAGACTGGTTTGCATCAGAGGATACAAACCAACATCGGCTCCATTTTCCAATTTATATTGCCGATATAATATTACCAGTCTCAGCTCATTCTGATACTGATACAATAAGCAAGATTTGAAACCTCAAATAACGACTACGATGGATTTATAAAAATAAGCTATGAAAAAATTCTAAAAATTGCGAGTTAGAGAAAGTAGATACTAAATGAAATATTATGGATGAATGTAGACTTATTAGGAGTTATGGTGTGTAGAAGTAAAGGCAGTCTAACCTTACAACTTGACCCAGTATACATAGATAGTGACTGAAAAGTGTAACATTAAACTAGTGAAACTTTTAGATTCTGATTACCCTTCCAACCGAATAAAAAATAAAACTTACGTAGGCTTACTGACCTTCACAACCTCATCAAGCAATTTAACATCCAAAATGCTTGGCACATAACCTGCACCAATATATTAAATGTTGTTAGAAGTAAGCATCACATAACTGAGAATTTCCAGTAAGATTAAAGACTGCACTATGAGCTCCAAATTGCAATTAGCAGATTCTTTTCACCTGGATTTTCTCCAGAAATTATGCTTGTCTCCGCAGGTTCAACTCCAACTACCTAGGCAAAATATAACCTGTGAAGCTCACAAACCAACAAGCTACAAAACGAGAAAGATGCATAGAAGAATAGATGAAAACTAGCATATATGGCCATTCAAGAGACATACAGGTCGACCAAATTAAGGAAACTTTCCAAATTTGTTTAAAATACAAGAAAATTAGTACATACTAGTTGTCAATAGCATGGGTCTACTTGTCATAGAATGCTAGAAGTTATAACTTAGAACACCCTGAAGAATAAAAAAGATAAATATAAACAACTAAACATAATAATCAAAGAGATAGATCTGTGATAATACTTTTAGGAGATGAATATAGAAAAGAAAGAAAAGCAACTATAATGCATAGTAAAGCAAAAATATGATAGAAGAAGAGAAAGTGAAAACCTCATTATCTACTGGCACGGCCAGCCCCCACCTCGTAATCCACTGTGCAGATTTTCGGTGAGGGGCAGTCGTCGGTGAACGATATACTAAATCACCAGCCATTTATTAAATGGCGAAGCGTTACTTCAGTTTAGTAGCTATGATCAATAAAGAAGTTCATATAATCAATCTCAATTTTCCTCATCTAAATGAAGAAAATTCTTAGATATTATGATATCATTTCGTTTTAGTCTTAATGTGGAGTTCTAACCAATTTCCACCCGCGCCTCAAGAATTATTTTTTTACCCGAATCTCGTGGCTCGACTGGGAGTCAAAGGTGCACATATATGTTTTTCCATTTTAATTCTCTTTAAGATGCATACATAAAGGGATAATAACTAGGAGTGACTACTACATCTAGCCACCCAACCCTTGCAGGTGTTAGGGCCAAGACAAATAATGTCATTCGGCCCCCATATCGGAAACCCCAAAAAGTACTGTTCTACAAAGAGATTCCAATTCCATGAACATACCTTAAAAATTAGTTCGTTAGGCCAAGTATTATATATAGTGATGTGAACTACAATTCGTAAGCAAAAAGGATTGTGTTGCAGTCGAGATACCTAGTGATTCTAGGTTCAAAATTATTCAATCATACTTCGGTCATTGCATCCAAGTAACCCAAAGATTTAACTCTCAGTTAAGTATTCGGATCGGAGTCCTCATTTATAAGTCATATACTAAAGGTAGAGTTGGCACAGTTCATCGTGCAGCCACCCCAGTTCACACATAGTCCAAATTTCATAATTTTTCCAACTTTCACAATTTCAGATTGATTTACACCCTCAAATTCTTAAATAAAGCATTCAAGTTTTCAGAGTCACATTCATTTTTTCAGCCTTGTATGAGACCAAGGTAACTAAGGCATAAAAGCTTTTTTTTATATAGGTAAGCATGGGATTTGAACCCCTGACCTCAACGCTACATGCTTAAGGGCATCAGCATTGGGCAAAGGTCCAGTCCCTAATGCATAGAAGTATTAAAAATTCCTTAAAGAGGGGCATTCATACAAGAGTTATTTAGAGTGGTTGCTTTTGACTAGACACCAGGTCAGGTATTAAGAGGCCTGTCTGACAAAAATGCAGTGCAAAATTCATATAAAATCGTCAAGGGCTTCAATTTCAGTGCTTCCAGTTTTATATAAAATTAGACTGATACTGGCCTCCATTCCAGTTGGTGACTTTCAAAAATATGTAGTATGTTGTGAATCATGCTCCCCGCAATTAGGGCTCTCAACGAGCCGAGCCAGCTCGGGAGCTCGCTCGGCTCGACTTGAAAAAAACGAGCTAGCAAGTGCCATTATCTTGGCTCGCGAGTCGAACCAAGCTATGAGTTAAGAGCTCGTTTGTAAACGAGCCGACC
Organism: Chloranthus sessilifolius; assembly: GCA_021018995.1. Classification (NCBI taxonomy): domain Eukaryota; kingdom Viridiplantae; phylum Streptophyta; class Magnoliopsida; order Chloranthales; family Chloranthaceae; genus Chloranthus; species Chloranthus sessilifolius. The sequence goes on along the minus strand of CM037584.1, from coordinate 47,954,248 downwards.
ACGAGCTGGGTAGTCTGTAGCTCAGCTCGACTCGCTATATAATTAATATTTATTTTTAAATATTTATATTATAAGATTATAGATACCTTAAATTACTAAAATATCCTAAAAATTAATCATTAGAAGCTTTTAACAATTAAGGGTTTTTGGTATTTTCGTAAACTAACAAATACAAATTCTAACCTAACTATAAATACTTACATCTATCGGCTCAAATCCTAATTGCTAACTCTGATCTCTTCTCTACGACTCTCGTAATGCTAATTTACTATGAAATGAAATATTTTGACTTTAATTAGAAGACTAGAAGGTCTAATTATTTAAATATAGATAAATTAAAATGTATTGAAAAACGAAAGATAATAAGAAATAAATCCAAATAAAAAAAATATATATCATATTACTAGACTCGAAACCGGCTCGATAGAGCCGACCACGACTCGGCTCTTTGAGAACCCTACCTGCAATACAGGCCAGTTTGCTGATCTGTAATATGACTGCAACTTTGCCTGCCTGTGAGGAGGGCATATCTCCCAATTTTCCGATTGGATCCCCTTAAAATTATATATGGTTGGAAAGGTCTTAAAGTCCTTTCCAACTTTCTTCTTAGGATTTTTGTCCATTCAGAGACTTATGGATCGGAATTGGCCTGAGAATAACTGGGTATCACTCTGTCCAATTAACCAGGGATGAATGGACAGTAATCCATTCCGAGAATCTTATCGGAGCCCAGGGTCCATTTGCACCAATTTGTTTGTGGACAAAATAAGATATAAAAGAATGCATTATATTTTTCATAGATCTTGGATCAGAGGGAAACTTCAAATTTTTATAACCTAAAGTTAGGACAGAAATGCTGCCTATTATTATCAATCACAGAATTTTAAATCTTATACCAATCATGGACCTCTATCATCCTACATTGCAACACTTAATAGGTTCATTTCAAAATATATAACATGAAGGAGTACACATTCATTTTACAAAGAACAGTCACATGCATGCAGCCAAACAATCTAACAATACCCACATATAACTGTTATTCCATCCTACGAACCTATCCCTTTTGTGTGCAACTTAACTTGAAGCTTTCTAAAGTGAAGTTGATGACATCTACCTTACTCTCTTTTCTTTATGGCCTGAGATGGTCTGATCTTGCTCTTCAAATATGGACCACAAGTCGTCTCTTAGAGCCTTGAGAAATAACATAAGATATTAGAGAAGGAAGGACTCGAAATCTTTCATCCTAGCCTCTATTCCGAAATACATAAGATGGAAAGATCACTAACGTAAAAAAAGTTCCTTCCCTCAATGAGTAAAATGTCTCTTTCTAGCCTTCTTATTCCTCTTCTCCTACTTCCTTGTGCCTGCAGCTTCTCAATCCTTCATACAGGGTCTGCCTGTAGCCTCTAATAGACATTCTTAAATAGACTTTAGACACTAAAAGCAGTGTTGTCAAAGGCACTAGGCACACTCAAGGCAATAAGGGTCCCTACAGCCTAGGCAAGACCTAGGCGCAAAGGCGCATGGCTTTTTTTTTTAGGCGCATTTTTATTTTAATTTCTATATATACATACTTTATTTATACTAGATATATGTAAATATTTATATATTAATACAAAATGATCATCTTTGTCTTTTATATTTCTATTAACAATTTATGACATTTAAAATTTTTAATATCTTTATAAATCTGAATTTTTTTTATTTTTAAATATAAACATGTATATAATGAATAGTAGCATTCAACAAATATAGAATACAAGAAATAAATAAACATCATAAAGGATTACACATTATATGCACTAAAAAAATACAATTTAACAAACTAGCAAGTAGCAAGTTGTATAACTATCAAAGAATGAATTAATGAACTAACAACTAAATGAGTCACAACTAACAAGTAGGATTGGACCTGTAGCTCAATGGAAGATGCAAGGTGAGGCAATCTTGAGATTGTAAGTTCAAGAACTAATAAAACTGATAAACTAACTGAGTAACTCTTACACAACTTGTAAGGTATATAAATTTTATATATATATATATATATATATATATATATATATATATATATATATATATATATATATAAGGCGCAAAAAGTAGGCGCGCCTCTCTGCACCTGCACCTAAAATGCAAGGCCCAGGCACAGGGGGCCGCCTAGGGCCTAGGCGCGCTTTTGACAACACTGACTAAAAGGGCTTTATATCCCTTAAGTTTTTCGTCTGACTGATTCTTCACTTAATACTCTCACCTATATCTAATGATACTTTCTCTCAGGAAATTGGACATAATCCCAAGTACCAGTCCACTGAAATGCCTGGAGCTCCTTGGTCCAAGCAGGCTACCAACAAGGAATACTAGCTGCCTCTCAATCGGTCTAGGACTCTTGAAAGGAATGAACAGAACCAATAGGAGATTTATTTTTTGGGAGGAAAGAGCTTAGTTACAAATTTAACAAGAGGAAGGAAAGAGCTTATTAGCTTTAGGATCGCACTAAACAGCAGGAATAAAATGAAGCTACTTTGGATCATTTCAGGATAATTGGATGGACTATTTTTTATTTGAGATTTAGCAGATATGCTACTGCCTTCAATTTTAACATCCTCTACAAAATTACATAGAGCAAAAATTATGCAATCATTTATGCTAGTTTTATACTCGATCATTATAAATAATCTGTTGCAGCAGTCCTTGTTATTTTATATTTTGGGTAAGAAACATTTTGAAAAAGCCAGATTCCCAAAATTTGAGGGTTCTGATAGAGATGTTTACATGGATACGTGACTGCCACACAAAGAAACAGCATTTACAGGATTGTCCCAAAAGGTTTCGTAGTTGCACCTGACTTATATGAGTTACTCAAAAAAACTTGATTTTTTTCAAGTTTCCCTTCGAGTTTGCTCGAAACCCACTCAAGTCGAATCGACTTGGCTGAGTTTCGAGTAACTCGGCCGAGTTTTAGAACAGTGCTTGGGTGACAATGAAGTAAAAGGTTAACTTCTTGCTCTGAATTGATGAAATAAATATGGAAAGGTATGGAACGGCAGAGGATTCCAAGCCAAACCAAAGTAAAATAAATTTCCAAACAAGAACATGCTTCAAACCTTAATTTCTCTGTTCATCATTTTCAGATAATGCCCTGTTCCTGTGACAGTACCGCCTGTTCCAATTGCAGCAACAAATATGTCAACATTGCCCATAGTATCCTCCCATATTTCTGGGCCTGTAGTTTCAAAGTGTATCTGTAATTCATTCAAATTAAATCTTAAAAGAGATGAACAACACATTTACGTAAAAACAACATGAAATATTAAAGAAATCTAAATTTGAAATGAAAAGTCAAAATAACAACTTTTGCATTTGCAGGATTATCGAACTGGTGAAACATGTAGGCATTTGGCATCCCGCGAACTATTTCTTCAGCTTTATCCACAGCTCCTTTTATTCCTTTTGCAGGATCTGTCAAAACAAGCTCTGCTCCAAATGCACGAAGAAGAATACGCCTCTCCAGGTTTATAGATGCAGGCATGGTCACGATAAGTCGGTATCCCTTAGCTGCAGCAATAAAAGCAATACCAACTCCTGTATTTCCAGTAGTTGGTTCTACTAAAATGCTCTGCATGATAAACAAAATCTATAAATGATGCATATACTATATAAGGATAAACTGTTGTGAGAGAACGCAAAAAGAATCTAACCTTCCCAGGAGAAATAGCTCCGCTTTCTTCGGCATCAGATATCATACTGTGTCCAATTCTGTGTAGTAGCCCATTTACCAATCAATCAAAATCGTCTCGTTGCAATTGACTGAGCATTAAGACGAATCAAAATGCCACCATAGCTGACAAAAAATCACCTATCTTTGACACTCCGGCATGGTTCCATAGATTCAAGCTTTGCAACAACATTTGCTACGCAACCTTCCACAACTTTGTTGAGATATATCATCGGTGTTTTTCCGATCAACTGATCCAAATTTTCAATTTACAAGTAAATCAGCCATAACTAGGAATTTTGAAGTGATTTAATTTAATATTTCATGCATGCCAAAAAATATTGTAAATCTGTTCTTTGTATCATTTTAAGATATATAAAAAGTTATTTTACCCGTGAATAAAGATATGTCTTGGCTTACTTTTTGGTACTTGATAATGGAAGTTTGTTCGGTTTATCTAACAGTCAACAGGGACAGAGCCAAGGTAACATAGTTTAAAATATATCGGGAGGTATCAGGTTTCAAGGATGGACGAGACAATTTTCAAGGAGCCTTGTATCAGGTAATGCAAGCATACATACTTTTCCTTCGCATATGTCTCACTCTCTCCTGAGTCAATAGGTAGCATCTCGGTATTGGGAATGGATGATACATATTCAAAAGCCGAGATTTTAAACCATTCAAGGTAGCCCTCTCACAATATATTTCTTGACTATTGTTATCGGACCTCTTAGTGAATGATACTACAAACTGGTTGCTGTTTTGGGTCGCAAGTCATATGGCAAGATTGATGAAAACTCCCCACCTTCCATTTGCAGATGCCACTGTCGTTTAGTGAGACATTAGTGCCTTAGGCATGAAAATTAAAGTGCTTTTTTGTTCTTACGAAGTGGTTCGGGGAATGCGAATAAATTTGGGGAAGAATTTGTTGATGGCCATCATTAGCACCAATGATGAAACAATGATAGGTATATCTCTTATTATTTATAAGTGTCTTCCATTGATAATGGAATCTACAATCAAGCGTGCTTATTGTTTTCTCTATGAGTCTGTGTCAAAAAAGAAACGCTCTTCTTCAATGGGTGTATCACTCATATCTTGACGGGGACGCCGACATTGTAGACATCGGATATGGACCTTTTTGCGTGTACCGACGTCGGAAGAAGAGGAATGGAAATTAAAACTAGGCGAGAGAGGACATTCTGGAAACCGCAAGGAGAAGTGCCGCAGCAAGCCCTCGCTCGAGCGGTTATAATCCTCGCTCGAGCGGGACCTCGCTCGAGCGGCCACTTAAGCTCGCTCGAGCGAGCCCTCGCTCGAGCGGTTATAATCCTCGCTCGAGCGGGCCCAGTGACGAAAATTTTCTTTTATTTATTTTTTTTAGTCTTTTATTATTTTAGAACTCTTTTAATGCGAGTTTTATTTCGTTTAGGGTTTTCTTAGCCTATATAAAGGCCTTGTAAACACTCTATTGAGGAGATTGATTATGAATGAAAAGAGCTTTTGCTTATGTGTGCTTGAGATGAGCCTCTACGAAGAGTGAATCTTCTTCCCGAGAAGGGTTTGGTGCGAAGCCAAGGGTGTGAAGCCTACAATTCTATCTACCTCTTTTATTTTTGTTTGCGTGATTCTACAACCCTAAATCGACCCTCTTCTTGTGAAATCCTAAACCCTAAACTTCTCTAAATCCTTGAATCGATCCGATTCAACAACCGTAGAGCCCAGTAGAGTTATTAAACCTTCCGCACCTGATATTCAGAGAAAATCAGTGATCCCATCATTGAATCGTGAGCACCCTAATCTGGAAAGAAACCTAGAGTTCTATCTCTAGGATCGATCTGCGCTGCAACCTAACGGATCTAGCGCCTGGACTGAACCCTGCCTGAATTATACGTGATTCTCCCAAGGAATACTACGAGACCCTGAGGTATTCGTTATATTTTGCAAGTTTCATTGTTTAGTTTAATTCCCATTTAATTTCGGCAAAATTTCAATCATATCATTCACGTAGTTTAGGGTACCGTCCTGCGTCATATCTCCTCTTACTTATGCTGATTATATGTCAGTCAATCATACTTTGGCTTTGGTGGCTATGCATCAAAGAGCTTCATTTCAAATAAAGAAGTAACAGAAATAAGTAGTACTGACGCAGGACAAAACTCTAAACTACGTGAATGCGATGAATTAATTACTTGCCGAAATTGATTTAAATTAACTTGAACAATAAACCTAAAAATAATGCGACCACCTTAGGGCTCCATCGTTTTCCATACGAAAGATCACGTCCGGGTTCAAGAAAGGGTCCAGTTTTTACGCTAGATCCGTTAGAGTTGCGGTGCAAATCGGTCCTAGAGGTAGAACTCTAGGTTTTCCGGATTAGGGCGCTCATAGTTCAATAGTCGGATCACTAGTTTTCTTATGGTTTATGGAATCGGGTCGAATCAATGGTTAGATAACAGCTAGGGTTTATGATTTCGAGTTTATGAAAATATTTAGAAACAAAGAAAGAAAATAAAATAAAGAGATAGGTAAAAGATAGATGTTATAGGCTTCACACCCTTGACTTCACACCAAACCCTTCTCGGGAAGAAGATTCACTCTTCGTAGAGGCTCATCTCAAGCACACAAACAAAAGCTCTTTTCATTCATAATCAATAATTAATTACATTGTTTTTCCTAATGACCTTATATAGGTCTTAAAATAAAACCCTAAAACGAAAATAAACATAAAAAGACAAATTTACCCCTAAAACATAAGTTCGAATTCTAAAAAAATCTCATTATCACGCGATTTCATTCGATCGAAATAATGGTTCGATCGAACGAAAATTCGATTTCCCCTCCTTTACGCTCGGTTTTTCATCCTTTACGCCTAGTTCTGATTTTCATTCCACTTCTTCTAACATCCGTACAAGCGAAACGGTCTATATCCAATGTCTACAATGTCGGTGTCGCCGTCAAGTACCATCTCATTGACTAGTAAGTGGTAATTTTTTCATCAAACAATTTCATAAGCCCAATCTCAAACACCTTCTAGGCATATATATATATATATATATATATATATATATATATATATATATATATATATATATATATATATATATATATATATATATATATATATATATATATATGTAAAACTTTTCAGAACCCATCATGCCATTCTTCCGTGACACTTGGAATCAAAACCTCAACAAAAGCTTTAAACATTCAACTACAAAACATCAAAGGAATGAAACTAGTTGGATGGGGTGATTGAAAATTAGAGGAAAGCGAACCTGGGTAACATCTTCGGCGATGTTGACGGTGTGGAGGTCTGGTCTAGTGTGGAGTGAAATAGCTGAGATGGGTCTCCTCTTTGGAGAAGCCACGTTGTTGTTGGCGGGAAATTTGAAGGAAACGAGGCGAATGGGTTGAGAAGGAGAAGATAAAGGGGAGGTTGGTATGGTAAAAGTCGCAACGGCCATTGCTGATGAGAGAGAGAGAGAGAGGTTTTGAGTTTTGAAGTTGAAGGACTCACTCTCAACTCAAACTTCCGCCTCCTTCACAGTTGATAAGATAAATTGGGCGTCACCAAATACTGTCGGAAGATAACTCTCAGGGATGCTTGGGGATTCTAACATCCGTGGAAATCAACTTTTACTAAAGTGACAAAAGGAAACTGGCTGGACATGTAGTGGGCCCAAGCACTATCCACAGGTAACATTTTTAACCGTCTAAATATTGACACCTGCGGGTAGAAGATGCAGACGGGACGGGTTTGGGCCGGGTTGGGTCAAGGAAATCTCAACCCACCACCGTCAACCCTCAATCTGAACACGGCCCGTTTATTTTACGATCAACCCACATCTGACCCGACCGGTTCATTCAAACCCTCAACAGGAACCCAACCCGCTTAGCAAATAATCAAGTTGGGTCGAGTTCTGTCAAGAAACATCAACCAAAACTCGTAGGTTTTCAACCTGACTGATCCAGTGGATGAAAACTCTTGACCAAAACCTGTTCCTTGGAAGATCGAGTCGATGGGCTGAGCTGGCGCATCTGCACCCTATCTATGAGGATTGAGGAGAGCTAATCTCGAAAAAAGTTAGTATAAGGGAACTGAGATGCTCAACAGTGATTTTGAAGGGGTCACTTTGTTTATTGTGTGTCATGTGAGTCTACATGTGAGCCGGTTAATGGTACACCCATAATCTAAAGATCTATAGTGTTAAAGATCGGGACGAAAAAACATATCTAATATGTCACTCAAAGCAATCAACGCCTAATAAAATGAAGGGTCGCAATGCAAATCTCTAAAATTGGGTTGATTGTTCATTTTAAAATGCGTTCACTGATTTGAATAGATGGTAAATATGTGTTTTAATTCCAATCGATGGTAAATATGTGTTTTAATCCCAATCTTCAACACCATAGGTCTTTTGATAAATGGGCGTTCCATCAAACGGCTCATATGTTAACTCAGCATGGTAAACATCCCAAAATCACTCTTTGGAATGGGTCATTTATCCTATACCAGCTCATCTATAAAAGATTAACTACTCATGCATAAAAGGATTAAACTGTGCCTAGTGAGTTGGCAGTAGTCTAGCACCGAGGAAGAACCACTATATTATGGGGTAGAGGCGGCTTTTCATGATTTAATCACAACTTTTGAAAAAAGCCGCTACTTTTTCACGACAGAAGTCATTCTCTAGAACCCAAGATCTAGGAGACCTCATGTTTTTGGGTCCCAATTAAGATGACTAGACAAAATTTGTGAGACAGGTAATCATTTAGAGCTATGAGGCCACATTCATTTCAAGGTAATCTCTTCTCCTGAAATATTTACTTTACTTGTAATGAAGGTAGATATTTGGTATGAAATGATTGTTCACTTCATCTTAAAAAGAGGGTCTAAAATCTATTTTATGGGCTAATATTCATTTTATGCTGAAGTGATAGGCTTGTGTAATATTGCACACTTCATAAAATTATGACTTCACCCCAACTCCTCTAGTCGACATACTTTGACCACCTCTAACTCAGATGATGGAGATCACTTGTTGCCTCAATCTTTACACAACGGATCTTGAGATCATAAATATTCCATCAGACAATTAATTTTCTATTCCATATGGCACACATCCAAAAAAATGACCCTAAAATAATGTACACATATCACGCTCAAACATGATTTTAGGGTCACTTTTTTGGATGTTTGCCACATGGAATCAAAAAGTGGGATTCATTGTGAGGAGAAACAATCTCCATTATTTGATTCCAAGGTGATCAATGGATGTCGACTAAAGGAGATGGGTTGAAGTTCAAATTTCATTGGCTGTAAACATAGGTACCCATTTACTTTTAGTTAGTACACCTTTAAATACGAACATAAGGTGACTGTCATATATTTTACCTGCAATAAATGAACATTACAAGCTATAGCCTCATAAGTCAAAAATATTACAGATAATATTTTGGACACAAAACACAAGAAATTACATCGAAACAAACACACATAATTATACCTTTTGCAGTAAAATGAGGCAATTGCACACAATAATCACATATTAGGGTGACATGAACGTGCCCTAACTAATAACAGGCCAACTTTTAAGACCCAAACCAAGGAGAATTTGTGTAAAAGGATCTAAGTCTCATTGGAGACTCATCCTTAGATAATAGGCCAATGTCTTAGTAGTAAATTTTCCTAGAATTTCGAAAGTACGCGGAATTTTTTTGCTCTCAAAAGTCTGAGCAAGGTATCAAAATCGGTATCGGTCCATAGAAGACCTATACGACTCGACTGATAGGTATCGGCTGATTATTATTTTTTAAATAGAGGTATCGGCCGATACTTATACCAAGTTGAAATACCGATACATATCGGGGCTGATACATACCGATTTGCTAAGAAACCGATACATATTGCCGATACATATTGATATCAGCTATTTTTGATACCATGAGTAAGAGCATTTCTCTAGGTACAATTAAGTACAGCAGCACAGCTGACAAGAGTAGACTCGTCTACAATAAACCCTTGGCTCAACAAATTCAGCCAACAATAGCTCATTTGTTTTGGGGGCCAACTTTGTCAAATTTTTTATATAGTTAATAGGTAAGCTAGGATTAAACCTGCATCTAGAGCTTGCGATATTGCCAACCTCCCGTTGGGCAACGGGCCCAATCCCTCTAAAATGAAAAAAAAAAGTCAATTTTTTTACCAACCAAACTGCTGACAGGGCCTAACACAACCTATCCTCAATTTTAGTTTTTAGAAGATGACCTATAATCATTCATTCATTACTAAAGAATGGGTCCTCTTTTAGGAATCCTTACTCCTTAAACCATAAAAATTGAAAAAAAGAAAGAGTACAAAATGCCACGTTGCTTCAAATTGTGCAAAAAGGAATATATTATAGCTGGATTTGTAATATGAAACAGGTGTAGCTGAACATTAAAAAAGTTGCAGAGATAACTCAGACAAGGACACCGATAGAAGAAAAAACTACATTTTAAGTGGAGTGTATTCCAAGAAATTTAAAAAGGCACCCGTGCATAATGCATATGCCTTTTAAGTTGGGTGCATTGTGATACGAAGAAAACAGAGCAGAATGATATAAATTTCACAAAAGATAGAGATGACAAAAAAAAAGTATATGTATGGTCTGATGTCCATGCCGGGAACCAAGACAACTAAGGGTCTGCTAGGCAATTTTCTGAGAAACATAGGAAATGGATTTATAAACCCAATGGACTCCATATCTTTGGAAATTCACAAGAATTCATTGTTTTCGGTGATTTGATTGAATAATTACACCTATAAAATAAAAAATGAGCACCATTAATAATATACATCTCACACACCCAATAAATCCAACTTTTATTGTGAGGGAGATTCCGTGAGAGAAAGACGGATTTTGATAGAGACAAAAATTAAAAGAGAAACGTAGAGAGAGGTTAGGAGAGAGACTCTAGGAGAGAGAAATCTAAAAGAGAGAGCTTAAGAGGATATCTAAAAAAGAGAAATTATGAGAGAGAAAGGGAAAGGGAAGCACCATCTTTGGTGTATAACACACCCAAAAAAAAATTAGAGAATGTAGAAGAGAGACCAGGTAGAGAGAGATTCGAAGAGATTCACACAGAGAGAGAGAGAGAGAGAGAGAGAGAGAGAGAGAGTTCTCATACAACAATCAGATGGAGGACAGGGAGGCAAAAAAATTTTGATAAAATCCCCTCCATTTTAGAGAGATTTGTCTTTTTCAAATGGAAAAGAAAATTTTAAATTCTCCTATTATTTCCCGTGGCACAACTTTGTTCCCAAACAAGATATTTTATAATTTTTCCTTTCATTTCTCATTATTTATTTTCCTTTTCCCCTATCCAAACATACCCTAAATGTCCCATCTAAAAGAAATGTATTTAAGTCTACTTTTATTCTTTGATAATTGCAATGGGTACGACCCCTCATTTATGTAAGAATATTTTGCAACGTCTTTAAATCTCTCCTACTGATAGGTTTTGCAAAATTTAGGAAATAACAAGATGTTTCTTGCTAACACCTTGAAAAGGAAAAGAAGAAAGCAAGACACCAAAACACTCAGAACTGGAACTGCATCTCCTTTGTGTATCCCAAATCATCAAGGTGAGCAGCCATGGCCTTGTTCATGGGTGGAGGACCACACCTCAAAATCTGAAAATTTGGCATATCAAATAGTGAGGATTTTAGTCACAGAAATTATCTCAATTAAGAAAAAACAATTGTTTTATTGCTAAAAAAAATTATAATTCGAGATTGGGAATACAACAAAAATTTACCTGGATGTCTACTGCGGGCGCAGGGCAATGGGTTTGAATCATTTCCTTGGACACAAACCCGACACCACCATTCCAGTCTTCCGGAGGCTGAGGAAAAATTTATAAGACGCCAACTTTAAGAAATATATCATACAACAACTTACACACACATGCACAGGTCAAAACCATAAAGAAATGAGACCTTGGCAAAGCCCATAAACCAAACAAATAACGGATACCAACTTCATAATAAAGATTTTGGAAATATATTTTTATAGAAAGCGGTGAAATATTTTAATGCCAGAAAATTGAAAATTTGGAGATCCAAGTAACTAATAATTGTAGCAATGTATCAGCCATTACGGGCAACATTGCAAGAGCTTGGGAAAAGAGAGCAAGCATGGACCTGGTTAAGAACATAGTAAATTTTGAAGCGATCAGGGTAGTTACTAGCAAGGCCATCCAGCTCTTCCTGCACATGCCCAAAAATGTTAGCTTCGTCCACCAGGGCTTCTTAATTAAAACTTTAAATTATTAAACAAAAGATTTTATATATATATATATATATATATATATATATATATATATATGTGTGTGTGTGTGTGTGTGTGTGTGTGTGTGTGTGTGTGGGTGTGATTCAAACAGTACTACAGTAGTGGACCAATCATAATTATCAATAATCACTAGGAAGTCCAACGTCTGTTATCCAAAATACACAGTATTTTAGGATACTTCTAAGACGATTGAAGCAATAGCACTATTTGGCATACCCCATTGCTCCATGGTGGCACATATTTGATACAAAGGTGGTCCTACAGCTGAAAAAGCTTTGAGGCTGACAGCCTACTTGGTATTAGCTGTACGGCCACCTTTGCATCACCTTTGGGCCTTGGTCTAATGCTGGTACAATGGGGGTTTCCGGTTTACCACTACCATATGGTCTTTGAGTTCATCATATCACCATTCCTATATAAGAGCTGAGCTCTTCAAATACAAGGAAATTGTATTTCTAGAAATGCGCTCCTTGATGTACATGGGAACACATGCTCTACAATGTGATTAGGTACTAATATACAACCATGTTCCAATAATCTCCTTGTGATGCCAAGGCATCTTTGGGCTCTATGAAATGAAGAATGCAATCCACTTATTGGCATTACAAAAACAGAAGTATGAGGTCTTGAATTCTCACACACGCACACACACATATAGGAGAGGGAGGACACACTACCTTCAAAAGGATGTCTTCAAAGGTGACATTGGCATAAATAAGATGTACTTTGGTGTGGTCATTTGGGTTCTCCAATATTGCTCGAGCAACCTAAAGGCAGCCAAAGCAGACTTGAAGGAATGTGTTATAGTGTTAACCACATAACCCAACAAAAGATATGCACAACAAAACACCGAGCAAAAAAAGATATGCACAACAAAACCTTGGTATAACAACATTTTAAAGCAGAAGTTGTATAAGTTAAAAAACTAAGACATGTGGATATTAAGTTCTCATTTACCTGAAACATTGGAGTAATGCCAGATCCTCCAGCAAGCATCCCAAATGCTCTAACTTGGCCAGGTTGGTATTTGAAACGACCCTGCAGGTAGCCAGAAAAAAAAATGTCAAATAATGCAAATGTAAAGTCTTGCATGTTCATGTTGAAAATAATGGCTCCAAGGCTGCTTGAACTACAAACGTTACAGAAATCTTCAAATTACTATTCTAGTGAAGGAGAAAATTCATAAATAATGTTCTCTTGCAACTAACTTCCCCTGGAAGTGAACTGCAATCTACGAGTGTGCCAATGCATAACAAACCTTATTGCTGCAGTTGGATGAGTTTATGATTTCAATAATACTACCAACTCTGGTATATTTCAAGTAATAATTGTTCATCATGTACTCATTTCCCCAAATGTTGCTATTTCTGTTGGAACCTCTTGATTACCAAGAGAATGAAACGGGGAGACTCTAATTTAAAAACAAATGTTGTGTTCACATGCTGTCATGCTTACAAGGAAAAATGTCAATTTAATTTTTTTCTTATCTTTGGCTACTATTTATAAATTATCATGTATGCTAGGCAAAATGATGTGTTTTTTATGAATGTTACATTTGTAATTTGTAATCTTCACAAATCTATCACCCATGTTGGGATGACATATTGACAGTTAATTCCCTTTTTTTTTTTTTAACTGGAGTATATTTGTATTTCCACTTTAAACTGAATAACAAATTTGTGTTCCACCCTAAGGCAAGAGTCAACGATTCAAACAATCATCGATGGTGATAAATACATGAACATAGCAATGTTGCATTCAATAAGAAAATGGCATTTTACTTCATATGTAATTACTCATTAAACTCTGCCATTGCCAGTCCAAAGCCCGCATGAGAAAGGAGGAGACTTGCATGAGAAAACTTGCAGGAGAAACTAAGAAAGCCATCAGTAAAGTTAAGTATAAAGTGTACGATAATTTATATACTTAGGTTGGGAATGAAAGGAGAACAAGAAATCCATAAAGTAGTCAGTATTAGCGAAAAGAAAACTAGAGATATCGACCAACTTGAGATGCATTAGAGATGAAGATCAAAGTGTCTTGGTAAAAGAGGATGAGATAAAAAAATAGATGACAAGAATAACTTAAAGAATTATTAAACATGAAAGATGCAAAGGAAGTAGATTAAGAAGAGCAATCACATCAAGCGATGATCAAAGATATATCAAAAGCTGAAGTAAAAGCAGCCTAAGCAAAGATGAAGAAAAGAAAAGCATTAGGATCAAATGGAATGCCTATAGAAGTTTGGACTATGCCGGGAGAGACTGGACTGAATTAATTGACTAAATTATTCAATAAGATACTAAAAACGAAGAAAATGGTTGAGGAATGAAAGAAGAGCATTGTGGTCCCTTCTATAAGAACAAATGAGACACCCAAAACCGAGCTAACTATCGAGGACTTAAACTGATGAGCCAGACTATGAAACTTTGGAAGCGAAACTAAGGCAAGAATCAAATGTACAAAGAATCAGTTTGGATTTATGCAGGGAAGATTAACAACCAAAGCTATTATCTTATTGGGGCAACTTACAGAGAAGTTCAAGGAGAGAAGGAAAAACCTACATATGGCCTTCATTGATTTAGAGAAGGCTTATGATAAAGTGCCGAAACAGGTAATCTGGTGGACGCTGAGGAAGAAATGTATTACGAACTTATTTATTGAGATTATGTAAGACATGTATGAATGATGTGTGGATTGACGAGTGGCTTCCATGTTAAAGTTGGGTTGCATTAAGGATCTGCCTAGAGCCCTTATTTAATTGCCCCAGTCATGGATTCATTAACCATGGACATATAAGAGATTTGATGCATGTTATTTGTGGATGACGTAATATTGCCCTTCTGACGTAATATTGCCCAAAGAAGGAAAGAAATAGGTGATAAGCTAGAAGTAAGGATGAGAAGAGCTTTGGAGTAAAAAGCTTGTAAGTCAAAGGATTCGAAAATTAGTAGAGCAAAGACAACATACATAGAGTGCAAATTTAGTGAACATGTAGCCTAAAGAAGGATTTAGTTAGAATAAAAAATAATTTGGTGTCACATTGTCATAGATTTCACTATTTGAGCTCTACTTTACGATCAAATGGTGGATTTGAAGAGGACGTCTCAAATAGGATTAATGTAGGTTGGATGAAATTGAGGTAAGCAAGTAAAGTATTGTGTGACGCAAGAGTTCGACTTTGATAGGAAGGACGTTTTTATAAGACGACGGTTAGACCCGCTATATTATATGGTGCAAAATGTTGGCTATAAAAAAGTAACAAGAAGATAAGAGTACATGTGACCGAGATGCATGTGTTGAGATGGATGAGTGGAATAACAAGGAAGAATAAAAATCGAAATGAGTACGTAGGAGAAAATTTCAGAGTAACACTTCAAAAAAAATATTAAAGGAATGTCACTTGAGGTGGTTTTGACATGTTCATCGGAGGCCAAAAGCAATATGAAGGGCTGAGGTGCTACAAATACAAGTAAGAGAAGAGAAAGACTAGTGACGACCTAGAGGGAAGCCATGAAAAGGGACATGACGGATTGCGAAGTCATAGCAAGTAGAGAAATAGGACTCGCAAAGCCAACCCAAAAGGTGGGATAAGGATGTGATGATAACGATGATGATTTCATTACTCAGTCTAATTCTCAGCCCCAAACAGATGGTCAAGGGAATGATGATGATGATATTGTCAGTATAACTTATATACAACACACAGACGTAAACAAATTAGGAATATTAAATAAAGTTTAAATGCAAAGATGAGACAATGAGATGATTGTGATTGACCATTTAGAGGAATTGCATTCCCAGCTTACCTATAAAAAAAAAGTTTAAAATGACCATTTAGAGAAATTACAGCTAGAAAACAGAAAGACATTGAATCTGTTTAAAAATATTCACCTATCGTAATACTTACTATTTCAAAAATATTTTAATGACCAAATATAATATTTTATCCTCCAAATATCTCAATTTTTATATTTTCTTACACATGAATTACAATAACCTACTCATATGAATCTTCTCAGTGCTCAAGTGGTCACCATGTTCTAAGAACCTGAATCTGTGAAAAATACCTCCTCATATTTGGTTCCATGTTACAAAACTGACAGAACAAGTTACAGCCAAACAAGAAAGATTGTTTTTTCCTTTTAATCAATGCCACCAGAGTTGTCAATGGGCAGGGCTCAGGCTGGGCCTGATCTGCCTCGCTTTAAATCTGGCCTAAAGGCTTGGCCCGAACCAGGCCTGTTTATAAATCATGAAAAAATAAAAAAAATTGGGCCCAGGCCATCCCAAAGTGCTATAAGTGGGCCAGGTAGAAAGGGTCATGCCAGGCCTCAAGTAAAAAAGCCAAAACATTTACGCTCGTCAGCAGCCCGTTGACAGCCCTAAATGCCAAACAGGGAAAGATATTTGCATAAATAACCTCAGTAATAAAACATATCAGCCCTGTCAACGTTACATCATACGCTGAACATACATGTCCCGAGCTCTAATCAATGACTATATCATGACCATTCCAAAAATCCCGAAGAAACTTGTGTCAAGGGTTTCATAAACAATTAAGCAGTAATTAATATGAACTTGGACCTGCAGCTGCTGCACATGTTACTCAATTACACAGATCACTGTAATTTACTAACCTTAGTTCCATATAATCAAATTTGTCATCAAAGAATCACTTAAATGATTGCAGTAGCACATTTCAGCAATCAAATTCTTCAAAACTTTGTGCTGACATAATATCCTGGCATCTATCTAGGGTATCATCATGAGAAGACTTGCATGGTCAATTTAGCTCTCCACTGCTTATACTATATTTAACATGCATTATCTGTTTCATTCCATCCCTAATTTCTTAAAAATTAGAAACTTAGTAAACCAAATAATTTGAAAAAAAAATAGTAGAACATGGAGTCTCAGGTACAACAATGGAGTTCAAGTAAATGACCATAGGCACCTATTTAAACCTCATTAAGTATTCTAGCCGGAGACCTATATTCCAACGAACCTTCCACTTAGGGTGCTACTCTCAATTCTTGTACCCCTCCGGCCATAAAGTAGTTTCTTCTTCTTCTTTTTGCCTCTCCTACCCATACTTCCTGCCATTTCTAGAAACAGCTTGTAGCCATGTGCATGAGGCACATGCTTTTGGTTCTGAACCCTGACACAGGTTCAGCATATGATGGTACATTACCAATTCATGTCAGTTGGACATGTATCCCTACTTCCAGACAAGCAAATACCAAAAACTGTGCCCATGACCAATCTTTTGGCATCCAGGGGCAGAGCCACATAGAACAATGTGGTGGGGGGTCTAGCCCCCATTTAACTTTATATGATATACAGTATAGGCTTCATAATAGCCTTCTTTTATGTATAAGCCCCCAAATCTATGGTATACAAGTCCTCAAATCTACAATAAAACAATAATTGACATTTGTCGACCATCGCCAGCCCCCACCAAAAGAGAATCCTTGGCAACGCCCCTGTTGGCATCCCAAATGGAAATGCCGGAACATCATATATCATTTCAAGTTTGTGCAATATTAGTAGTTTTAAAAGAACAAACTGTAATCCGAAAATCAAATCTCATTTTAATTATTTCTGTTATAGGAAAAAGTTGGAGAATGTGATATTGTGATATGCCTAGCTAATATGTATTTTACTGCCCTGCAGTTTCTGAGCAAGTTGGACAATAGTTCAAAATCCCTTTTAGGTATTCCTTGGGACTACAACTTAATCAATGCAAAAAGGTGTCTCACGGAAAGGCACACATTACAAAGCTACTCTATTGTTACCTAATTTTCCCGGTCATCACTAATTGACTACAAACTAAAAATAAACAAGATGTACACATTTACTTGATCTAAGACATTCAACTTCTAATGAAAAAATTCCTATGTCTTTGACAAATGGGGCATTTAACCAGGCTCCTAAAAACGGCATTATAAAGTTGAATCACAAAAGCATGCAACCATGAGTAAAATATGAAGGCCTTATCACAGAATTTATCTTGTAAAGTAAGAATATATACCTTAGGTCCCTTCACGGGCATGTAATCACCAACACGCATTTCACGGAAATGGTGAGACATTCTTCCTTGTGGATACATCTGCACATTGGTAAGAACCATTCAAACAGAAAAATAAGTGAGATGGAAAAAAGATCCGCATACACCAGCAAAATGGATTTTTTAAACTCCATAATTCAAATGTATGGGTTTTTTAATCAATATATTTATGGGAAAATTTAACAAAATGACGTGTGGTGTTACCTAACTCGGTGAGTAATGGAAGACAACTCAATGGAAAAATATTGAAACACAAACCTTTATAACTAATTCAAAGTATCCGACATCCGAATCCAAAGTCGTCGGAGTATAAGGCTTGATAACCTCTTCACCAACACTGTCCTTTCCCCTATCCAATCACAGACAGTAAAATGTTTAACAACGACAATTATATCAACAACAAGAAATCCTAATACAAAGACAAACTTCTAGCGTAACAAAGAAGACATCGATGGTGAAACTGACCTGCAACTTATATGTTGCCCAATAGGAAGACCCAACACCGAAGTAGGTGTGGGAAGGCCAAATTGGAATTTGGCAACATTGTGGCTAAGCTGAGTGCGCTTCACAAGTTTAAAATCTTTAAAATTCTCAGGGTCCAAGCAAGCTATAAAAAACGATCATTATTAATCAACACATAAGCATCCATGACTTCAGTTATCTTACATGCAATACAAAAACCTGTAGTTGTAACACGAAAATCTAAACAACCAATAGCAGCTCAAGAACCCCAAATTCTGAGAACTAAAATAGGATTGACTGTGGAATAGATGAATCAATCTTTTGAATAATCTAAGGCCTGAGGGATTGTTTGGATGCACATGCAAATAGCAGGCATCGAAATCACATCCCATGAGGTTGGGATCATTTGAGGGCTCACATAATTAATTCTAACAACATTTTGCGAGCCAAAATATTAGGAAAATGTTTCTTGACTCGTACTTTGAGGCCCTAGCCCCTGCTCGTGAATTGTGAAAAGCGGTCATATAAGTGCAGAAAGTGAGGATCATATATAAAATACATAAATTTTCAAAAGATATATGTGATGCTTAAAGCACCATACTCTAGCTGATCAGAGGTTTCAACGATTTTGTTGCTTAAGGTTGTGTTTGGACACAATTGCTTTAGATTACATTATGTTGATACAATAATGTGGAAATGTCCAAAACGTTGGACTATCTATTTTAATTAAAATGGAGAAATTATTCCAAATCATGATTACTTTTGTTACGGTTCTAACCAATACTCCAAAATGCCTAGGAGTTAGTAGAGTAGAAAGTTAAGCCCTTATTACTTGGTTTCATAACACACCACCACACTGTGCAGCCAACGTCCGCGGTGGCTGTTCTGTGGCGACTCTCACTCCGATACCCCGCTTTTAGGCCCACAGGTAGAGCCTGTTCCTCAGGTCGCCCCTCCCGAGACTCAACGGCAGCCCACCCTAAGTTGCTCCTTCTGTGACTCGAACTAAAGATGTGGTGCTGCCTCTGTTACCAATTGTTAAGGTTCTAAACAATACTCAAAAAATGCCTAGGCGCTAGTAGAACAGAAAGTTAAGCCCTTATTACTTTGGGTTGTAACAACTTTTGATTGATGTGATTTTGATTTATGTAGGATTTGAAATAAATACAGTTGTAGAATTACTTAATGAAAAGCTAAGGATGTGTTTTGGATTGCTCTTCGGAGCCAAAGAGCAGCCCATTTATAAGAACAGGTTTAAATTGCTCTTTTAAAGAGAACCAAATTCAGCTCTTTCACTCTCCGAAAGAGCAAAAAGTACTTACAACCAAGCATAGTCCCATACCAAAGTGCTCTACGCCAGAGTAGAGAGCTAGCTACTCTTTGCCTCCAAGGAGCAATCCCAAACATAGCCTAAATTTCAGATAAAAAAGAATGTGCAAGCCAGTTTCTCTCTCTCTCTCGCTCTCTCTCTCTCTCTCTCTCTCTCTCTCTCTCTCTATATATATATATATATATATATGAAAAGGTGAAGATAATCCAGTGAAGCACACAAGATAGGTACTCCAACATCACATTGAGCTCCACATGGCCCCTAAAACACTGTTTTGGTTCGTTTGGTGCAATCATGGAGCTCCAGTACCCTGTATAGATCAATTTAACAAACAAAAATCAAAACTGAATTTTAAAATTAAAAGTCAAATTTTGACTGTGATGGAACGATCCTGGTTTAAGCCTAAAAAAGTACGCAGTGGAGATGTTTTGAAATTTTATTTTTCATAAATGATTTAAACAACGCTACCTTTGTGTGTGTGCGTGCGTGTGCGTGTGTGTATATATATATATATAGGAAAGGGGAAAATACGTCCGAGTGTAGGGATATCTCTACGCCAATTGATATTGGCGCGACACGTAGCACCTTTTTTGTAAAGTGATGGGTGGCATGGGGCCCACTTTACTAACTAGGCTTAAACTTTTAAAATACTTTAAAAGTTATATTCCTTTTCAGCCATCATTCTTGACTTTTTTAAAAGTCTTTTTAAAGTCTCTTTTCTCTCTCTTCTCTCTCCTTTTTCTAAGAAAGTGTCAGACTTACTTTTTCAGGTATATTTTACTCAAAAAATGTAAGCTCCTAGTAGCGAAGCGCTAGCACCTAGGCAGTGAAGCACCAGCACCCCGATAGCGGAGCGCTTGCACCCCGGCGCCGGGGTGTTGACGCCTCTATATTGAGGTGTCGGCGCTTCGCTAAAAAGGAAAAAAAAAAAAAAAAAAAAAAAAAGGGGCGTCGGCGCCTTGTTTCAGGGTCGTCAATGCTTCTATATCGAAGTGTTGACGCTTCAATAAAAAAAATATATTAGCGAGTCGGCACAGTTGGCGCCGGTGCAGTGCTTCGCTGCCAGTCTTGTACCTATCTTAGGTCTTAGATACCTCATTTTGATTTTTGAATAAAATATACATGAAAAAGTGAGTCTAATACGTTCTTGAAAAATGGAGAGAAAAAAAATTAAATAAAGAGACTTTAAAAAAGTCAAAAATTACGGCTGAAAAGGTATTTAGCTTTTAAAATATTTTAAAAGTGTAACCCTAGTTAGTAAAATGGTTCTCATGCCACCCATCACTTCACAAAAAGGGCGCTACATGTCGCGCCCATATCAATTGGCGTAGAGAAATCCCAGGCCATATATATATATATATATATATATATATATATATATATATATATATATAATACCTGCAAAAATAAAGGGAAAAAACATTGACTTTAATAACCTAAGCAATCAATCATACAGGTCTCAATATACTCCCATTTACTCGTCACCTCTAGGGCCAGCCCTGGACCAAGGCTAGCCAGGCAAGAGCCTTGGGCCCCCGATTTTTAGGGGCCCCCAAATCCTATTTGCTCATTAAAAAATAGGGTTTTTTTTATATATATATAAAAAAAAAATCTATAAAGCTAAAGGGCCCCGAATTTGGTTACCTTACTCTTACCCGATACCAATTTTGTGTCTTTTCGAGCTAAAATTTTGTTTAGAATTTCCATCATTTTCATCACAGTAGTTAATTATTTTCTTTAAAAGTCTATTTGGCTGTTTGCACCCACACGTTTTCTAAAAGCTCCCACGTGTGTAACCCCATAAAACTCGTTGATTGGGTCAGATCAAAGTCCGATGGAGATTTTTTTAACTCCGATCTTTCACACAAGGGATCTTGAGACCATATACCACCTATCAGACGGTCAGTTTTTGATTCCATATGTCACATATGACATTTCCCCAAAAAGTGCATCTTGTGTGCAATGGCACACATCACGCTCAAACGTGGTTTTAGGGTCATGTTTTGGGGATGTGACATGTGGAATAAAAGTAACCATATGATAAGTGGGAGACATGGTCTTAAGATCCATTGTGTGGAAGATTGAGATGAAACACGATCTACATCGTCTGATCCGACCCAATCAATGAGTTTTAAGAGGATTAGGAAAATCCTTTTTCTACTTGAGTTCAGATCAAAATCTCCATGAATATTTGACCACTCAAATGGTCATATGTATAATTCTTATTCTATTGACTTTCATTTTAAAAGTGAAGATTTGACCAAATACTAACTGATCTATTGGATTGGTACCTGTATAAATCAAGTGAACCTTGTTCCGTAGGATCTATAAAAGACAATAGGTATTAGGATCAATATAGAACCATTTGTTGCATTAATAGTTTCATCATCATCATCATCATCATCATCATCATCATAATAATAGTCTTCCCATCTATTTGAAGTTGGCTTTTAGGGAATTAACAGTCTTTTTACAACCGTTTGTCAACGTGACACCAACCCCCTCTTTTCTCATCCGGGATTGGGATCGACAATTGCCTCATAAAATTGTTTAAAGGCTATTTGATTCAAGAAGAGAAGGCGTATGATAGATGGCTTCCTTCAACATTTTCTTCTAGAATTTCTAACACAATCTGAATTTTTTTAGTATTGCATTTTCCTTTAATATTTACTTGTATTAAATTTTTAGTTACATTTTCAAATTATATATATAGTAAACTAGAATATGAGAACTAGTTTATGGGAGCCATTACTTGCACACACTTTTCAAGTGATTGCACCGAATTTAAAAGAAAGACTTGCAAGTTTGGCAACCTCTACTATATGAAAACACCATCTAAGCCGTTTGATTTGAAGGCTATGATTTAAAGATATCAATTGCAAAAGATTAGAACAAAATATAATTTTCATCATTTGATTAAATGGAGTCAAAGGCTATTATATAATTCAACAGTTGACTACAATAGATCATATGACAAGTATTGTGTTTTGCTCCAATTTTATGCCCCAGAGATCTATTGATCATGAGCTTCAAATCAGACGGCCAATATTGCAATTTTACATATCACATGTCCCTAAAATACCAAGTCTTCCTTTAAATTCGGTGCAATCACTTGAAAAACGTGTGCAAGTAATGGCTCCCCTATTTTATTTGTCAAAACAAATATGTGGCGAATTTTTTATATATTATAAAGTAATATGAAACAGAGGGCCCATTTTAGTAACTGGCCTTAATGTCAGTGCCGACCCTGGTCACCTCATATATCGAACTTCCGTAAAGGAAAACAACCCCATTCGATTCAAACAACAGATCACGAAATGGAAGAACAAAGCAGATAACAAAAGCCCTTACCCTTTCGTTTCTTGCTAACATATAAATAAGCGACGCCAGCGCCGATGGCTACCAGAGCAACGGCGATCCCCCAAATCTCAAATCCGGGTTTCCGTAGGAGCTCCATTGATGAACAAGGAAACCCTAATCTAGTGGAATGACCAGCTAATCCGAGTCCAATTCTACAGTATCGGTTATACTTTATATTTATATAGCACTACTTTTTTTTGTTGAATTTTGAACATATGGAGTTGAAAATGGGAGAAGGGGATGAATGGGAAGAAACATGCGTTATGAATAGTTGAAGATAAAAAAACTGACTATTTGGTAGCTGGTACACCTAACCTCGAACGAAACTACTTTCCTTCGCTGTTTATTTACCTTCGCTGTTTATGGTAAATATTTATTCTACATTTTGACTCGCGGGAGAAGGGTGGATTGAGATTGGTAATTCAAATTTCCGGAACTACCCCTATGGCTTTGGTGATGTACGTGGCATAACGTTTCGTTTTTAACCTTTGTCGAAGGCCTTAGGCGAGGCAGAGAGTGCTATTTTCACACCAATTTCTGCTGTTAGCACACCACTCTCACAAAGAACTGCAAAAGATTGGTTATGTTTGGCAGCAAAACTTTGGCGTGGGCATAGCAAAGTTTGTATGGTATTAATCTAAAGTTTTATCTAATTTTATATTTGGGTCAAATAAGTCAAATATCAGGTAATGTCAGTCTATATGTATTTAATATGTTCGATACCGATTGTTTAAAGAGTCGATACCGACTATTTAAAGAGGCGATATCGACTGTTTATTGGGACGATTTTTTTAAAAAAAAATAGGCGATATCGCATTTCTTTCGTGTCCATCTTTGACACCATCGATCTTTATGTTGTTGTCTTCAAATCAGACGGCATAGATGTTGCTTCGCATCACTTAAATATAAAAAGGGATTCATTACTAGCACATATTTTTCAAATGATTGCACCGAATTTAATGAAAGACTTGGTATTTTAGGGACATGTGGTATATAAAAATGCAATATGGGTTGTTTGATTTGAAGTTCATGATCAATAGATCTCTGGTATATAAAATTGGAGCAAAACACGATACTTGTCATATGATCTATTCTAGCCAACTGTTGAATTATCAAATGATGAAAATTATATTTTATTCTAATCTTTTACAATTGATATCTTTAAATCATGGCCTTCAAATCGAACGACTTAGATGATATTTTCACATATAAGAGATTGCCAAACTTGCAAGTCTTTCTTTTAAATTTGGCGCAATCCGTTGCAATTACTTGAAAAGCGTGTGCACGTAATGGCTCCCATATAAAAAAGTGTAAAATTTTAAAATTTTAAACTATATAGAACTATAAAAAATGTAAGAAGGGATATTTCAGGCTTTTGTGCTAGTTGGAACCGACTCGGCTTGGAGCTAAGTGATTTGGTTAAAAGTAAAAATATAGGGTCTCGGATAGAAAAGGTGTATGTGGCAGGGTTGATAAGGTAAACTTCTCCTATTTTAAAATCAGTGAACCTGGCATGCCGATATTATTCAAATGAAAATGCAGATCATTTGGCTCCTCTTTTCTTGTGTTTCTACCGTTTCTCTTTTTCTTTTATGCTCTATTGGGGGCACTTGCCATCACCGTACCGTTCTCCTAAAACTAAATCCTGAATCGGAAGCAGGCCTGAGCTGCTTTCATATTTCGATCTTTTTTCACATGAAAAGTGAGAATTGTGAGTTACCCAATTACATCCATTGACATTTGGTGACATTTGGTAAGTTGGACTCGAACCTGTGCCGTTGAGATTGTTATATTTTTAATCTCTCATTGTGCTACAAGCCTAAGCGGGAACCTAATTATATTATCTTAGGGCTAAATAAATATTATTAATTATTTTGACAAATCAATTAGCTAGAAGTACCCAAGTAGTTCAAATTGTAATTGAACTAAAAAAGCCAGCCCATTTATTATTTTCACACAGTTTTGCACAAGTGAAATTGTTTGATAAAACAGTAGGTACATTATACTTTTGAACCAGAATTTGAAAGACTTTTGATGAAGGATGCTCCAACTTATGATGTCATATAGATGCAGAGGAGTTGGTACAGAGAAGAGCCCTTGATTGAGAGCTTTTATTAGTAGTGTTGATGAAGGGATATAGACCTTACTTGTATTGGCCCTTGTAAAGAATCTGATTGGTGACTTGTCCTGGACAGTGAAGCCGTGTGAGTCAAAGGCAAGAAAACAATTGTTATCTTTAGCCAACTTTTGCACAGACAAAAGGTTATGAGAAATCCCAGGTACATGGAGTACATGAGATAGTGTCACGACTCGAAATTCTATCCTATCCCGAGGGCCTAGAATTTCGAGTTATGACCCGCACATATCCTGGATATGTTAAGCCGGCATACACCTAATCAGAATTCTCGCGCAATAATGGTTCCACGAAATCCATGAAATCCAACAAATAGGGTGAAATATAAATGCAATCATAAATACAGAATAAGTGTGATAAAATCAAAAATCCACCAATAAAATGTAAATCCAGTCAGAGACAAATTCGATAAAATAAACTATAAAATATGTAATACTAGTATCAATAAAACTCAATATCAAGTCCACAATGATCAGTAACCGGCACTAGAATCAAGATTAGCTTTGTAGTCATCCTGATAATCGGCAGCGTCGCCCTCCAAAGGCTCCTGGTACTCAACGCCCGCGGGATCAATGAAATCAGCGTCGGCGAGATCTAAATGGCTCGCGTCTACCCCACCAGCGTAATCACTTGTAAACGTTAGATTATCGTGGGATGAGTTTACTCAGTCACGTAAACTCAGTGGATACACCATCAATCCACTCCATACTACTCAGGTGCATTGTGGGTGCATTAAGTGAGTGATAAACATGATATCTCAAAGCAGATAGCAGAAGAAAGATAAAATTATATATATATATCGTGAAACTCATACCATATCATAAATGCAAGACCATGATCTGGACACTCATATCCAAACGTACCTTATCATATCTCATAACATATCATACCATGTCTTATTATCATTCTCGCACATATGTCTCTGTACATCGCATGAGCGTAACTAACATACTCGTAAAATCCTAAACGACCTGTGCCAGAGTTGCTGCTCGAGCTACTATGGGAGGGTCAATATAGTATCATACCACCATATCATAACGCCCTCGTGTCATACTCATGCTCCACCTTCCAGTCAATGGAGAGACATAATGGCCAAACTAACTTATAAACATACTCATACTCATAATCTCTCCCAGAGATCCGTCTTGTTGAAAGACGTTATTGCCCTTAAGGTGGCTACGCAAGGAACGACACATACAGAGACTTAAGTTCTTTATCTTTTGTTAGCATATACAGCGATGTCTTATTATCGTACTCGTATCATAACTTATCTTATCTCATACTCATATCTTATCATACTCTTATACTTAATCCTAGAATAAACTATAGTGAGGCAGCTTTTCTAATTCACGCTTCCCAAGAAAAGATTTCGTAGTAACCTGGATGTACTTCGTGTGGTGGTCTATACTACCATAGAGGTATTGCATCCGTACATGGACGCCAATATTCTGAGTTTCACGTGACCGTAGAAAAACCTCACCACAGCTAATGCCTATGGTCGAACCTCATAACTTAACTCATAATTTATACTATCATATTTGAACTCAGGGTGATCGGGTTGCCGTATATGCTACCGTATTCGAGGTTACACTGAATTTACACTCACTCGACTAGTCATGGGTCCCATTCCACCATGAGTTGTAAGGCATGTAAATACGGTGTATTTTTCGCTTCGATACCATCTCAGTGAATCACCACGCCTAAGCGTAGGCATGATCTCATACACTCTCGTACTCATGATCTAACATATCCTTAACTCGTATGAATTGATTAAGTTGTAAATACAAAAGTATCACATATACAGAACGGTTTATACTTAGATTTTGATTATATTTTTATTTTTATTTATTTATATACCACACCAATATAATTATAGAATATGGTTATAAGTGTGATTTTGATAATCGTAAAGGTCAGAGTTCGGTTTCATAAAGACATTGAAGTTCTAACACTTTGTGTTATCGAAGTGATCGCGTTGAAGCGATAAAATGATACATATATAGTGTACTATAATTAAATGCTTAAATAAAAAGGGGCAGTCCAATTTAAAGTGGGGTGCATCACGACCATCGATCGAAACATCAATAAATTAGAGTGCATTGAGTTTTAGTCGAGCAAGTAAAGTTATAGGAGAAAATAATATTAATTATATTGTTTGATGTCTGTTCAGACATAGATCAATCGGTTGAAAAATGTAACCTAATCGATTGAATTTAAATAGGTGCACATAATCAGTTCGGTTTAAGATCAATCGATTGAAAAGTGTAACTCGATCGATTGAATTTAGATAAGTGTACATAGTCGATTCAATTCAGAGTCAATCAATTGAGAAGTGGAGCTCAATCGATTGAATTTAGGTAAGTGTACATAGTCGATTCAATTCATAGTCAATCGATTGAGAAGTGAAGCTCAATCGATTGAATTTAGGTCAATCGATTGAGAAGTGGAGCTCAATCGATTGAATTTAGGTAAGTGTACATAGTCGGTTCAATTTAGAGTCAATCGATTGAGAAGTGGAACTCAATCGATTGAAATCAGACTTGAGCTCTTATTCTCTTATACAACCTAGCTAATATATTATTTTATATAAATTAGGTCTATTAGGCTATTATTTTCCAAGAACCTCAAGGAACCTCAATCGATTGAATTTAAATATTCAGTTGATTGAAAAGCAAGTTAATATAAGGCTTTAAGTTCTTAGCAAATAAATCAACTAATATTATAATAAACTATTCACTATTATAATTGCCTATTCACTACCAACAACCTCAATCGATTGAAATATCCCATCTTTCGAATAAAATAAAAAACAGTGAGTGTCAGGAATAATTAAAGCGTCAGAAGCCATTAAATAACGCCTCAAGCTCAATCGATTGAATCATGCGAATCAATCGATTGAATCCTAAATAAGGAAGTAGAACCTTCTCTGTTACGGTTTTGAAGTCGATCGATTGAAAAGTGTGTTTCAATCGATTGATTGTCGAAATTTAGAATGAAATAGGGTTCCGAAATAAAACCCAAAATACATCTGAAAAATTCACAAAAATAATATAAAATCAGAATTAATTATTATTTTAATCCTAAAAGCGATTTTATAATAAAACAAATTTAGATTTAGTTTAAATAGCCCATCGATACGCGATCGAACTCATCCTACGCGATGGGATCTAAGAAGAACGAGATGGATGGATGGGTACCAACCTCTTGAAGCGTGATTGGCGAATCGACGACGATTAGGGCGATAGAGATCGGCGTCCACACGATGGTCCGTCCACGATTACGCCGCCTTCTTCCACCACGATTTGATGGTAGAAAAACACCATGGTGTTCTTTGTGAAAGAACACACAAGAGATTTGAGTGTTTTTAGAATATGGTGGCTATAGAAAAAGATGGAGTGACGACTAGGGTTTTTAAAAAGAATTCTTGTAATAGTGATTTAGGGTTCTCCGTTGTGTCAAATAAAGGCAATTTTAAATATAAAATCTTTTGAAAACCCAAAATGTGTATTTTCTCAATTAGGGTAGGTTCCGGTGTGGAGCACTAACACCATGCTTGGTGCAAAACCAATCTAACACCACAGATTCAGTTTAAAATTTTTAGGGTCGTTACAGATAGAGAAAGAGATTTGATAGGGGTTGATAGGAAAGAAATACATGTGTGTTGAATGTTTAAGAACTTACTATTGCCCACATCAACTTTGTCTTCTCCTTCATATGCATTGTGAATAGAAAAATTGAAGAGATCATTTGTGATGTGGTTGTTTGCACCACTGTCTACATACCAATTGGCATTAGGAGATGAAAAAGATGAGAGAATGTAGGCTTGATTGTTGGTGTTGTAATATTGCCTTTGATAGTTCAAATCTGCTCTACCCTAGCAATCAGATGCTTCATGATTTGGTTTGCCGCAGATTTGGCAATAGATGTGAGAAGAATTTGCTCCACCATGATAGCCAGTGCCATGAGAGCTTCCTCTTTGTTGCTGGAATCCTCGAGATCCACCACGAGAACCTCTGTATCCCTTATTTCTACGATCTCGAGAATTAGTACCTCCACGGTTATACCTGAAATTGATGAAGTTCTGATTGTTGTTTCTGTTGGAATTGCGGTTGGTAGTGGTTTCTGTGAATGCAGTACTCAAATTTGTAGAATGAGTGGCTGGATTATCGTAAGTGATGTTGATTTATTCAGATCCAAGTAAAAAGTGGAGTTCATGGAGTTTGATGGGTGAGGGACGGGTTCTGATGGAGGTTTTGAATGAAGAATATTCAAAGGGCAAGTCATGGAGTGTATGAAAGATGAGATCTTCTGCAATTGAACTTTCAGCAACTGCTAATTTGGTTGCAAATTTCTGCACCTCATCGATATATTTTCTCATAGGCAGATCTCCTTTCTTAAGAGCGTAAAGATTGGTTTTGAATTCATGAACATGAGATTTGCTGAGGGAATTGCATCGATCATCTAAGACACTCCAGATTTCATGTGTGTGATTGAGATTTATAATATATGGAAGGATTGAATGTGAGAGAGTTGTAGAGATGCCGCTAAAGAGATGGTGATCAATGATCACCCATTCTTGATGAAGTGGATTTGGGATTTTCTTCCTTGAAGCATTAATGATCTCTGATGCTGGTTTTTCTTTCGATCCATCAACATATTCAAATAGCTGATTTGCTCGCAATGCATTTCGCACTTGCAATTTCTACAATTCATAGTTTTCTGAATCAAGTTTTGTTGTAATCAACGTGTGGATATTAGAGATGAAGAACGCCAAACCTGGTGGGAGGTAGATTGAAGAAGACAGTGGCGGAGCCAGAAGTTTTTGATGGGGGATCCCTTATAGTTGTAAGATAGTAATAATTTTGTTACACTCGCTTTTATCAAATCGTAATCACAAAATAAAAAAATAATAATAATAATTAAACAACTTAAAAAAAAAAAAAATTCTCACTAAAATATAATAAATTAGAGCTTTTATTTTTTATTAAAAATTAATAATTGTAGCATACCTTTGACTTCAGCGAAAAATCAACAATAATTAGAGATCTTGGCGTTGGTGATCAGAGAGTGAATGAGATATTATAGAAAGAGATGGTGGCTAAGATTTAAGAGAGAGAGAGAGAGGAGAGAGAGAGAAAAGACAGAGAGATGTTGGGACTTAGGAGTGGGGGGAGAGAGACTCTTGAGAGAGAGAGAATTTTGGGAGTAATATTTGGAAAGAGAGAGAAAGAGAAAGGGAGAATTTTGGGAGTCTATTTATGTTAAAAAATTTGTGGATAAAAAAGTAAGTTTTTAAAATATTTAAGAAGTTTTGGGATTTGGAGGATCCTTATTAAAAGATATTGCTCCTAAAAAGATAGAACTGAAGAGACTTAAATAAAAAAAAACTTGCAATGGGGGATCCCGGGACCCCCCATTGAACAGCGTGGCTCCGCCACTCGAAGAAGATGAAGTTGAAGTCATGGATATAAAATTCTACAGAGAATTTGGGGAAGAAGATTATGCTCTTGGCAGCGTGGCTCCGCCACTCGAAGAAGATGAAGTTGAAGTCATGGATATAAAATTCTACAGAGAATTTGGGGAAGAAGATTATGCTCTTGGCTTGATCTTGTGAAGATTTGCAGATCTTTGAGAAAATAAATTTGTAGATTTCTGATTTTACAACAACTTTACTTTACAGTTATAACAACAATTAACTACTTAACTAACTCAATAACAACTTAACCAATGTAGTTATAACAGCTAGTAAGAACAGTTGGATTAACACACTAACAACTTAACCAATGTAGTTATAACAGCTAGCAAGAATAATTGGATTAACAAATTGTTAACAATGATCAAGATGACATGCCATCTTGATTATCCTTAATAATTACTTCAACACTAACTAATTCTATCACACCTCAATCAATGACAACTACTAGGGAAGCAGTGTGATGCATGCAAGTAATAAGTGACCATGAATACATTTTATCACCAAATAAGTGGGATTTATCTGACATCATTGAGGATTTGACCATTCTCGATCACTGATGACATTAACCTAAGCACCATTGATAGTGCTCGTGTGCGTTATTTCATACCAGCTCAAACATGAAAGAGAGGAAGAAAAATGGGACCACCTGAAGAGAGGGTGTATGACATTTTTTAAAATATTTTTTTATTTTTTTAAAATAATTGGTAAAAGTTTGCTCTATTTTTCTTATTTATTTCTCGTTTTTGAAAAAAGCTATAATGGACACTAGGCATATATGAATGTTATGTTGAAATCTAAATATGGATCCATCGATCTATCCATTCAAATTAAGCCGTAGGATCTAGGCACATGATCAATCAAAAATAATAAACCCATAATCCATAAACTAAGTAAATATGCGCACCTTGAGTGTGAGCCATTAATGGTAGGTTTCCGATCTTCAACGATCTTCTCGCCTTCAAAATCTCCTAGCACAATGGAGATGCCTTCGCTAATAGGGAGGATTGAATTGTGTCGAGCAATCGTTGAGACCAGACACCCCTTATATTTATAGCCAAAGAGTCATTTTCCATTAAGGACTGAAAATACTAATTATATTGTGATTAGAAATTACAATTATACCATAACTAAAAGACCTACTTATTAGTTGCTTATTCTCTTCAAATTCACCGGAATAGCAACTACACATCTCAAGACTGATCTTACACCATGCAATGGTTGGTCAACGATTTGACTATAGTGATGGCCACCAAAATAGAAACTTCTAACATGTTATGGACACTGTACATATATCAACTTTTTCTCAGCACATTTTTTCTCTCCACATCACTCAAAAGTATTGATGTCTTTTTTTTTCTATATATATTTTACTTTATTTTTATGGCTGAGAGGTTTAAGGATAATAGAGAGTATTTAGGATTAATAAGAGAGATACGTCATCATATGATGTGTATCATATATTTTAGGCATGATTAAGATTGAGTAAATAGTAGGATTTTATAAACATTTTAAAAAGTATTTTAAATTATTAAAGATCATTGGAGATCTTGATCAATTGCCTTTTTGTTTAGTGAAACAGAAAAGCAGTCATTGCTAAGATGTAGACTTTTAAGAAAAGAAGAATCATTGCCATATGATGTAGAATTTGAAGTTTCTTCAAATGATAAATTAAAGGAGGACTTATGACTGAGGTGGTATTTTGATAGGTACGCACACCGGCTTCATGGATGAGATGGTAAATTTAATAGCAAATTAGAGTAGATTTTATGGTTGAGATAGTGGTTTCTGAAGTAACTTTTGTGCCTTAGATAGTTTATGGTAAATTAAGGGAATTTTGTTAATGACATATCAAAGTGAGTTTAGGTCCCTTTCAAAAACAAAAAGAAAGGGTTGAGATGACATATTAAAGTGGTTTCGTGGATAAGATGGTGATTTTGATGACAAACAAAGGTTATGTTTGGGATTGCTCTTTGGAGGCAAAGAGCAACTCTTTGCTCTCGTACAAAGCACTTTAGTCTGGGGGTATGTTTGGTTGAAAGTATTTTTAGGCTAGGTTTGGGTTAGCTCTTATAAGAGCAGAAGTAACTCCTTGCCCGCTCTCTGTCAGAGCAGATAAAATTTGATCTGAGAAAGAATAAGTATAGAACAATTTTATTATTTAAAATAGCTCCCCGTCATAGCAAATGAGGCAAGGAGCTGTATTACTAAATGCAAAAGTAGTTTTTTGTCGGAGGCAAAAAGTGAAAGAGCTGCTCTTTGCCCCAAAAGGGATAACCCAAATGCAGCCTTAACTCTGTCGTAAAGTGAAAGAGGAGAATTTGGTTCTCTTTAAAAGAACAATTTAAATATGCTCTTTTAAGTGATTGTTCTTTCTCGAAAGAGCAATCCCAACCACTACCTTAAACAATTTAAGAGGCTATAGTCATGGGTTCAGTGCCAACTTACCTTCCAAGAAAAAAAAATTGTATTTTTTTTATGGAGGTTTTAGGAATAGAACTCTTACAATTGAAGAGAAATTTATTCTCCTATTTAAATCTTTTTACTCTTTTCCTATTTTCAGCAAATTCTTGTCATGCTTTCCCTGTTTTCAATTGGCGAGTGATACGAAAATTGTTAGATGGCGTGAAAACCTTATAAGTTGCAAATTTTTTTATATAAAAATCGGTGGGTGATAATAAAATGTTTCAGTTGGCTACCGATAATGAAATAATAAAATGGCATGATAACATTGTAAATTGCAATTTTTATTTATTTATATATTTATTTTCTGGTAGGGCTGCTATATACGCACATCACTTTTTTTCTTCCTGTACACATCGCGCCAACTTTTGCTACCTGCATACCAATTAATACAAAGTTCATGATAATAAATTTTGCTCTTTGTTGCTGGTAAAGATCTAAATCATACATTACCTATCAAAAAGAGTGTTGATAGCAGCTTTTAGGTGCAAACAAATGTTCCTAATTTTGTGTATCTTTAATAAAATGTTCATGATAATAAATTTTTCTCTGTGTTGCTGATAAAGATCTAAACCATATATTACCAATTAAAAAGAGTGTTCAATTAAAGACGTATTATCACAGTTGGTGCGCTTCCTTCAATGTGAGGGAGTAGGCCGTGGGTTTGATTCTCACCACTATAGTTGGTACTCACTTCCGCTACTCCGTAATTGTCATATGTATATGCGTGTCTCTGCACCTCAGCTCTCTAGGAAGAAAAATAAATAAATAAACTTTTTGTTAGGTGCTCAACAGCTTTTGCTATCTGCAGGCCACCTGATATTATATATATGTGGGAAGAAAATATTGGTATGAAAGTAACAGGAATCGAACGTGTTAGTGTGGAACAAACAAAAGTCAGTGGCACTTTTGTAAATTTTGTATCAATTCAATACCCTTTTGTCATTGAGGATGGCATACAAGGGCAGTTAAGTAAATTCAGCACCATCCCGTAGGGCCCGTACCCAATCGTTGCGACCATTGACATGAGGCAGTTTAAGACAAACCCAGCACGTGGTTTTCAGCCGCCCCATCGCACGTGGTGTTGGCGAGCAGGCGGTGATGCCAATATGAAAATGAGTACCTTTGATTCCACCCACTAACTCTTTGAGTTCACCCATTGAGTGTATTGAATCTGAAATTTTTTATCATCAACTTTAAAATTAATTTTGACCGTATACTTGAGGTTAAAATCCCTTTTCGTAGATATGTGCCATATAAAATAAAATACTAACCGTCTAATGGTACACTCATGATATCAAGATCCATCGCTAATAGATTGGGATGATAAATGATCTTTATCATCCGATTCAACGCAATTAATATGTTTCAGTGTGGATGAACTCAAAGATTTGATGGGCAAATTTAAAGGCACTCTATAAAAAGGTCAATGGAGAGAATGCGCACACGCGCATAAGATGATCGTGTGCCTGGTGCCTAGATCACATGCTACGTGGCATGATCAACCCAAAACAACTCACGTTTTGTCTATCATGGGACATATGATTTACAAAAAATAATTATTATTTTTTATTTTTTTGCCTCCCATTTGATCGATCAAAGATAAGGTAATGCCTCAAAAATTTGGTGTATTAATTTCCCCCAACTTTGACCACATTTTAATGTAGATAAAAACAATTTATTTTTTGAATAGGATCTAATCTATATTGCCTAAGTTGCCGTGACATCCGATCTTGGTGATGTGCACTACATGATTAGCCAATTGATGGTGGATGTAGAGGTTTCTCTATACACGGGTGCTTAGTCTCGAGCCTCATTAAATTTTTGAAAAATTTACAGGATCAATCCTGTCAGATACACCCATTTCGCCAAAAACCCTATATTTTCACGTTTACCCAAACCAATCAATTCCAGCTAGCACAAAAAGTCTCAAATACTTCTTCTTACACTTTTTATGGTTCTACATAGTTTAAAATTTCAAAAAATTTACATTTTTTTATATTTACGCGATGTGAAGCAGCATCTATGCCGTCTGATTTGAAGCCCACAATATAAACATTGATGGTGCCAAAGATTGACACGAAAATATGGCGATTCCGCATGTTTAAAAAAATTTAAAAATAAAAAAATAAAAAAAATCGCATGTTTAAACAGGTGATGCCGACTGTTTAAACATGCGATTTATTTTTTTATTAAATTTTTTTTTAAACAGGCATTATCGCCATTTTTTCTTGTCAATCTTTGACACCATTAATCTTTATATTATGGCATTCAAATCAAACAACATAAATGCTACTTCACATCGCATAAATATAAAAAAATATATAAATTTTAAAAATTTTATACTATGTAGAACGATATAAAAAGTGTAAGAAGGGGTATGTGAGACTTTTTGTGCTAGTTGAAATTGGCCCTGTTTGAGCTGGTCGGTTTGGGTAAACGAGAAAATCTAGAATTTCTTGCAAAAAAGGTGTATCTGACAAGATCGATACTGAAAATTTTCCTAAATTTTTTGTACGGCCTTATTAAAAAAGTTGGTGAAAAACTTTAAAAAAAAAGAAAAGAAAAGGTAAAAAACATGCCGTGAAAGAACCCATAGACGATGATATATTAGTCATTTTCCCATCCTAATTAAGATGATTAAAACCCGGCGGGGTCGGCCCAACCTGGCCTGCTTTGGGCTAGGTTTGGACTTGGGCAGTGAGCTCGAACCTGATTTGTACTAGGGCCAGATTTGAGCCCAATTTTCAGGGCTGAAATCAATAATCATGCCCAGCCCATTCAAGATCAGCCCAACCAAGCTTGATCAATTTAAGGTAGAAGAGTTGGGCTGGCCCGAATATGATTCCGGGTCAGATTTTGGTTTGAGTAGTAGGTCCAAATTCAATTTGTATTTGAGCTAGGTCCGAGCATGATTTTTGGGCTAAAAAAATAATCGGGCCTACCAAAGCCGGCTTGAACCCAGCCTAGTTTGTCGACAACCTTGAAAAACTACAATTAAGCTCTTGCAGTATTCCCAATGTATACGGTATACCAAAATTGGTTAGTGATTTTTTACTTTTTAAAAAATATAAATCTTTTTCCCTAAAATATCAAAATATCGATAAGATATAAAAAAAAAGGCTTTGTACCAAAAGAGGCCTGCCCCTTATTTTATTACCAAAAAACCGTGAGAACGGTTAATTACAACCTGCCGGCAAATAAATCCACGCATCAACTTCAAGTTCTTATAAGAAACTCCCTGAGTCATGAGTATTTATTCTAAATCCCTACTTTTGTGTTTCTGGTTCATATAACTCTCTGTCGTTAACTAGTCGTGAGTTTATTGACGAAAAGCCTATTTTGCCCTTAATGAAACCAATATTTTAAAAA
Organism: Chloranthus sessilifolius; assembly: GCA_021018995.1. Taxonomy (NCBI): domain Eukaryota; kingdom Viridiplantae; phylum Streptophyta; class Magnoliopsida; order Chloranthales; family Chloranthaceae; genus Chloranthus; species Chloranthus sessilifolius. The sequence continues at coordinate 47,917,527 of CM037584.1, read as the reverse complement.
TATCACCATTCTAAAAGGCCCTTCATTCATTTATATTTACAAGTCATGCCATTAAAGTTTATCACTATTCTAAAGGGCCCTTCATTCACCTTTATTTACAAGTCATGTCATTATAATTTATCACTATTCTAAAAGGAGTACCTTTAAATCCACCCACAAAATCTTTGAGTTCACCCATGTTGAAACACATCGACTGCATTGAATCAAACGATGAAGATTTTTTATCGTCCCAATCTTTCATGAGATCGATCTTTAGATCATGGGTGTACCATCAAACGGTCGACTTTTTATTTCATGTGGTACGTACCCCTAAAAGTGACCTTAATATCAATTTTAAGCATACACGTGATGTTAAGGTCACTTTTCTGAGATGTGTGTCACGTGAAATAAAATACTGACCGTCTGATGGTACGATCATGATCTCAAGATCCATCGTGTGAAAGATTGGGAGGATAAATGATCTTCATCGTTCGATTCAATTCAATCAACGTGTTTCAACGTGGGTGAACTTAAAGATTCAGTAGATGGATTTAAAGGTACTCTTTTAAAATATCATGTCCATCCAACCTTTTAGTCTATCCCACAGAACCTAAGCTTTGAGGCCCAATTATGGATTAGAAAATTTTCAAATTCGATTGGTTGCTACCATTTGATGAATCACTAGTTATACAATTGATCGGATTCACTACCATATCATCGTTGGCATAATGGTAACCATTATATATTAATGGTGTAGTGCTTCATATTATCAATCTGTACAAAAAATTTATTTTTTTATTTTATTTTAGGAATTGGATTGCCTAATCGCGTTTGCTTCCATCCACCGAATCTTTAAGTTTACCCACGCTAAAACACATTGATTGCATTGAATCAGAAGATAAAGATTGTTTAGGCATACCATTAGACGATCAGTGTTTTATTTCGTGGCACATATCTCAGAAAAGTGACCTTAAAATCACGTACACGGTTAAAATTAATTTTAAGGTCATTTTTTTGAGTGTGTACCACATGAAATAAAAAACCAATCGTCTGATGGTGCCACCATGATCTCAAGATCCATCGTGTGAAAAAGTTGGGATGAAAAACGATCTCCATCGTCCGATTCAATGCAGTCAACCGTCTTATGGTGCCACCATGATCTCAAGATCCATTGTGTGAAAGGTTGGGACGATAAACGACCTCCATCGTCTAATTTGATGCAGTCAATTATCTGATAGTGCCACCATGATCTCAAGATACATCGTGTGAAAGGTTGGGACGATAAATGATCTCCATCGGCCGATTCAATGCAGTCAACCGTCTAATGGTGCCACCGTGATCTCAAGATCCATCATGTGAAAGGTTGAGACGATAAATGATCTCCATCGTCCGATTCAATACAGTCAATGTTTTTTAGCGTGGGTGGATTTAAAACTACTCTTTTTTGTTAGTGGAGGGGCGCCAATTCTAACCACATGTAGAGGGTGGCAATTTAGTAATTTAATTTAAAAAGGATAAATATGGTATTTAGGCTATTCTTTAACGGCTGGTTAACCCTTTACAGTGGTATCCGTTAAAGAGGGTATTTAATAAACACCAAAATGCTAACTAGGGGGTTTAGTGTAAATAGCTATAACTGAGGGGTTATTTGTAATATCAACATAACTGAGGGGGTATTTGCAAAAAACCCTTACTATTTTACCCCTATTATTATATCCCCTTATTAGCCAACAAAATTTCAAATCTGCCATTAATATAAATGCTAAAATGCCTCCAATTGAAACCCTAATATTCGAAGGACATCGGCCACGGCAGCTTCAATGGCTACCTTGGCTACGCTACCGATCACGGAATTTTTCGTCAAGACTGTGCCAATGGTCACCACATCGGGTCGTCTGCAATCGACGCAACCAAAAAAAACAGATACCAAAAGGAAGATTGATATGATCAGAACATAACCCATAGTTGGAGCTTCAACTTATACACAAAACCCATTTATCTAACCAAAAACCCAACTCAATTTTAATAGAACTAGACACCAAAAAGAAGAATTGTATCACCAGAACAGAACCCATGATTGAAGGCTTGAAGCTTCAACATATACAATATAAAACCCAATTATCTAATCACAAAACCCATCTCACCTTTTATGGAATTATAGATTCCTCTTAAGCTTAAGTTGCAGGAACTTTTATTGTTTGAAAGTTTCTACACAACCGCCGGCAAGAAACGAAGAGGGAGGAGGGGAAACGAAGGACGAGGGGTGAGAGAAGGAAGAAGGGTTAGCTTCTAGGATTTTTTGATCGACTTCTGGAGTTTTTTGATCGAAGGGCTAAAATATAATTTGCCCCTTACATAATGTGTGGAGACGGCTAAATGCATGGCGCATGGGCGCCTTCCAGTAATAAAAAAAGGAAAGTCACATAAATTGTGATAAAAAATCTTTTGGGGCGTTTTCTGATAATTTTCTCTATAAAAAAAACTATAATATGTACTAGTTGTCATAGGACATAATCCTAAGATTGAACCCTGTGACAGCGCCATTTGGTAATAAACACATATTTGATTGTCATTTGGGTTTGTGCAAGATCGATTAAAGACAATTTACAGAAAAATATAAATCATATACTGAAACATATGTTTATTTATGTATTTGATGAAGTCCTCCAAAGTCAATGTGAAGCACCGATGCATTCTTTAGATCAATTAAAGGATATTAAAAAATGAAAAAAAAAAGTTAAATACTGACTGATTTTTAATGATCCAAATTTCACAACTCAATAATAAGTACTTCTCGCATTGCCAATAAAAAAAAAAAAAAAAAACAGTGAGTACACCGTGCATTGTTTAGATTGATTTAAAAAATAATAATTTAAAAAGCACAAGTCAAATATTGACTAATTTCAATGATCCAAATTTCACAACTAATAAGTACATGGTAGAGATGAATTTTTGAATTTTTTGTTTTTTTAAAAATGATCCAAGCTATGCAACCCAGCTTGTGGTGCTTTGGAGGACGATCATCGTCCTCCATTGGAGAATTGACACTCTTTTCTCTCTCTATCTCTGACACACATGCAAACACACACATAAGAAAATAGGAAATATCCATTGGAATGTACGGCATAACCAATGCGTTCAAATACTAGATCACATGCCAGGTAATCATGAGGTACACCCATCCTTTAAAGGGTTCACCCTTCCTCATATGCCATTTTGCCCTTCAAAATCTAGGTTAAAGTTTCTCATCCACCACTTAAACCTTGTGTATTAAAATTTTACACCTTTGATCAGCATTTGAACGGTGGATAAATAACATTGTTTTTTATGGATCGATCGACCTTGGACAACTTGTTGTGGCACCCGATCCTTTAGATGGGTGCCACCACTGTTGGAAGAAGATGCGGCTATGGTGCAACACTAATCCAGGCAGAGTAGGCTTGCGTTGGCTGATGTAGAGTTGGTTAATTAGTTCTCGGTGGTGTCTGTTGTACCAACCAATACCAACTTTGGATCCAAATGAGGGATAGTATAACTCGAGCCCAAAGAGATCCATGGCTCACCAACACCAGTCTTACTATAATACCATCAACCCACAACACAGGAAAAGAAAAATGGTATCCAGAAAAGGGCAAATTACAGGAATCTCAAGGCAAGGTGACAGCAACTGATTCTGAAAATTTTATAGTAAAGCACCTTCAATGGAAAGATACCCATGGAAATTCACTAATGGATCTATAGAATTGCTTCAGTGTGTCCGAATCCAGGGCCGTTCAAATTACTTTGCCAAGGGTAGGAGATTAAGGGGAAGTGGATACTTTTGCCGCTTGACAAGACACCCAAATCTCTTTCGTTATGCCATAATAAACTGCTTTACTGCCCGGATACGTGGTAAAATTCCACCCAATGGGCGATCCTCCGATAATATACGACCCTTGAGTTCCTTCCATCTGCTTTTCAAGGTTCTTCTCACCCGAAACCTTTTCTTCTGCTGCTTTATCCACGACCTTTTCTACTTGAGGCCGCTTCGCCTGCTTTTCTTCGTGGTGGCTCTCTGGGGGTTCTTCCCCACTTTCACTGGCCAAAGACGGCCCTTCCGATGGTTTCTTAATCTTCCCAAAAGATACTGTCTCCATCCTCAGTTGCTTATACAGTTCCATCATAATTTGCATCTCTGCAAATTTAAATTTACATAGAAATTAGAAACATAATGCATCTTGGATAAGTATAGATAGGTGACTGCTATTGACTTTCTATCTCAACTATCAATGTGATTGTTGACTGAGTTGTCTACCACTTCTAGCAAAAGTATGCAGAGTCCCATCTAACTATGAACTTACAAATCATTCATGAGCTAAAGGTGAAATTAAAATCCTTCATCAGCAGGTAAGTGTACCATGCATGGTTCAAAATCTCTGTTTCCCGGTACTTATTGGCAGCTCCAAAGCCAGCTTGTATCGGACGATAATTTTCCAGGTAGGTGTACCATGCATGGTTCAAAATCTCAGTATCGGCAGCTCCAAAGCCAGTTTGTATCAGACGAGACTTATTGGTTTTGGATGATACATTGGTATGTATTAGACGATTCATATCGGTTTTAGAGGATCAATTGGTATATATCGGCCGATTCCTATGAGCCAATACATTCAATATATCGACATGGTGACCTCCGAAACCAATACATATTGGTTTCATCTGGAATTTTGAACCATGGTACTGTGTACAAGGTTGTTTCATGAGAACCAAGGAACATATGGCCATATGCAATTGAAACAGAGCACTGCTTCAGGACATCAAACACCAATTTTCAAAACTTGGCTTGTACATCGGTCATCCAATTTCCAAGATACTTGTCTATGGAAAGGTCTTTCATCAAGTCAACCAATATTCATATAAATACAGAGCTCAAACTTGGATCTTGGAGCCCTGTCAAAATGAGTGAAACTCAAAACAAGTTCCAACTTGAACAGTGAGTTTTTGAACATCAAATTAATTGCATACCACCAATTGAGGTCATAGGTTTGGTTGTCTGGGATCATCAGCCCACTAAAATGACAAATATTTTCAGAGCAGATAACAAGCGAAAGCTGGTATAAGTGAACACTAGAATGCCATGGTTATTCAAGAGTAAAGAGATGATGCACTTAAACATTGATGTACTTGAGAGTGCAAACAGGTTGGGAGTGTTGGACAGGAGATTTCAAGAATAATTTGGTGATGGAATGTCTAAATAGTTCACAGAAACATGTTCATCAAATCTAACTTTCTAATTTCATAACAAGAAAAATATATGTTTGGAACATTTCCAGGCCTCACATCAACCATTTTAATAACAATTTCAGCTCTTTGCAGTGGGAGATACGGGTTGATACTCCCCAACTGAAAAAGGCAAATCATTTGCCAGATCACAGTCAGATTTATCCAACAATCAGAACAAATATTGAGCAAGTAGAGCATATTGGAATGAGTAAATGAGATACATTTATCCAACAATCAGACCACTTAATGAGAGTTAAAATTTAAGATATAAACAAAAGAAAAATATGAACTTTGATCTAGTCTATAAAATTTCAAATATTTACTTTGTAAACCAATTTGACTAGTAAGAGAAGATGCTTGACACGTTGACACGGATTTTTAGAATCCGGAAGCTTGAGAAGTTCTTCTAGTTGAAAAATTCTTCTTCTAGTTCCAAAGCTCGAGGAAATAATTAAGAATCAGAGAGGAGGGCCCCTATTTATAACTCAAAAAAAGAAATCTTCTACTTAGAGTAGAAGTGGGATCCACGCATGTTGACTCCTGCGTGGACCACAGCCTCTCTCTCTCTACCTCTTTCTTTCTCTTTCACTTTCTCTCTCCTCCAATGACCCACGCAGGTTGACCCCTCCGTGGGTCCCAAATCCTCTCTCTCTTCTTTTTCTCTTCTCTCTCTCCACCCAAGCAGGACCCACGTACGTGGGTCCTTACCCTTCTCTCTCTTCTTTTTTCGTTCTCTTTTTCTCTCTCCTCCACAGTGACCCACCTGCGTGGATCCTTCTCCCCCCTCTCTCTCTCTCTCTTCTTTTTCTTCTTTCTTTCTCTCTCCTCCACCCACACAGGGACCAACCTGTGTGGGTCCTTCCTCTCTCACTCTCTTCTTTTTCTTCTTCTTTCTCTCTCTCCACCCATGCAGGGACCCACCTGCATGGGTCCTTCTCCTTCTCCTCTCTCTCTCTCTCTCTCTCTCTCTCTCTCTCCTTCCTCTAAGTGAGACCAACACAAATCTTTTATGTAGGTCTCTTCCATTCTTCTCGAGTCTTCTTTTCTCGAGCCGCATGATGCTTAGGACCTGCGCAGCCCTTCTCTCACCATAGATCTCATTCGGAAACGTAGAGGCCGTCAAATGGTAACCTCTAGAAACCACAGTGATAACTCTATAAATAGCAACCTCCCCCTCATTATTATGGATCTGAATCGGCTGACGTGAAAGCTCTGCAAAAATTCTCCCATTCGTAGATTCTCTGCAAAGATACCTTAAGGTATCTCCCTCTTTATTCTCCTCTTCTCTTTACTTTCTCTTTTTCTTCTCTCACGTAACACTTAGATTGCGTGGGTCTCGATACTCATCTCAAAGTTTTAGAATTCAGGTCACACTTAGGTTATGTGGACCTTGATATCCATGCCTAAGACCCTGCAATAATCGGGTGATACTTAGACTATGTGGATCTTAATGGAGTTTCCCTCGTGGTTCAGGCCATCGATCCCTTAAATTGAGGATTCAGGCCTTAACCCCGACATAGGAAATTCCTTTAGAAGAAAGGTAGGGGTTTCGATCCAAAATGTGCAATCAATACAATGACCCATCATGATTAAGGAAAGTCTAAATCATGTGAAAATTCTTAACATGACATATTGGACATATTCTTAACCATCCGAATGATGGGATTTAAGGTCCTTATAAAGGGCTCATGCCTAGATCAAGGCCCATCATGAAAATGCAACCAGAAATCTACGGAATTCGGTAGTTTTCACTAAGGTCGAAACTACCAAATAATGAAAACGCTAACTTTGATGATCAGTTCTCGAAAGGTCACGAATCCAGTGTTCGAATTCACATTCAAAACTCGGCATCAAGAGGCTATGTTAAGGCCCGTTCATGAACTTCTAGCACCTTTACTCCTTTATGGTTTCAATCGGACGGATCTGGCTTCCGGCCCAGAGGTCATATATTCGTCGACCTTTGTTCCATATCAGGCAGATTTTGGGCGAACAGAGCATGCTAAGTGTTCATTCTTACGATACTAATGTTGAAGACGAAGGCAATGATGATGATGCTGATGAAGACATATTTTCAGAGGTGTACATATTTTATTCTTTCGTAGCTTTTAATCAGAGGTAGTCAATTCTTTTTTATGTAATTAATGGGGCACCGAAGGCGATACCCAGAAGTGTCAAGTCCACCACTATTAATAAGGGTTTTTCTTAATGAGGGAAAATTTGATGCAATCTATTTGTGAATGAATTTACTTCTATGCAAATTTATTGTGTACACACGTACACAATAAATTATCAAATACCCTTGCTCTTCTCACTGTAACATGCAACCACAAAAAAGCATTGAGTTCCCTCGTGCAAGATCTAGTTTGTTTGGACCACAACGATCCAAATGAGGAAAAAATCATGAGAACATGGACAAGTCATTCTAATGGGGAATTCATAACAAAGTTTTGGATATGCTCATTTCGAGGATGATGGGAGAGCTAAGTACTCTTAGACTTGATTGAACCCATATTTTTACACCATGGCAGAGAATCAAAGAAGTTCCTTCAAAAATGAAGAATTGGTGTAATGTAGCCTACGAGAAGAACGCCAACCTCTACTTCAAACATTATGATAGACCCTTTTCGCTATTAACAAGGCCACATTTTATATTGATGAATATATTGCCGCCTATAGGAAACAGAGACCAAGAATGCAGAAACACAGCTACAGGTCTCTGTAATGCGTTCATATACATACATGCATGATTTAACATATCCAAATATAAAAAATATTTATATATAGGTTTTTTGAAAGAGAGGAGTTGGGAAAGGTTAACTGGCCCACTCATGTTTGAGTGTGCGGATCATTAATTCGGTCCATGTGGCACCATTTTGGCGCCAGTCTCAGGTGGTGCATGAGGTGATCATCTAGATCAGATCCATCCTAAGATTGCAGTAAAAAGAAACTATCTCTGACACATGACTGAGAGCTTAAAGGGTCAAATGAACGACTACCATGCAATTGTCCAAGTTTTTTAGCCGTTCAATTCCTGGCACTGGTAGCCTCCCAAGCCCCGTTTCTTAATCACATCATAAAAATAATCTTTTGATGCAATATTAGGACTGAAACCCATCAATATGATGGCCCTGTGAACCACATGGCACCAAAATGGTACCACCTGTACAGAATTAATCACCAGTTCTGTCTCAACTCTCATGAGTGAATGGGGCAGTCACCCTATACCAACTATAGAAAAAATTATGACATTATTTTTGTAACGTGAATTTTATTAATAAAATATAGCGAAGGTATAAAAAATTCCAGAATGGAAGGAAAAACGGAACTAGAACAACCATCATCATCATAATCGCCTTATCCCATCTACTTGGGATAAGCCCAGCCAAGTTCAGAAACCTCAATTCCATTGAAATCTGTAAACACAAGCACATCAATCTAAAACGAGAACATTTTCCAGAATGAACTTCATTCAAAAACTTTATAGCATAACAATAACATTTTATTGGTTAAGCAAATAGATAGCGTAGAATGCACGTCTAAGAGCTTACGTTTCCGAATTTCAAGAGCTGCTTTACAATTCCGGAAGTTAGGGGCATTGAGAACCTGCAAGAGAAAAATAACTTAGACAATTCACCAGCAATATTTTAAGCAGATGCAGAAGATATAAAAGTTAGCTTGGGAAATTATTGCATAATATATCTTTAAATAACTTATAGGCAGAATGAATTATCAACAGCAATTTTTAAATAGCGTTTGAGGCATAAGCCTCGAGGCGTAGCGTAAGCCTTTCGCCTCGAGGCGTAGTGAGGCATAATAAGGCGCAGTGAGGAGTAGTAAGGTGTATGTGAGGCACGGTGAGGCTTAAGCCTCACAGGAATCTTTATTTTTTCACTACTTTATCCTCATATTTCTTACAAATTTTTGTTTTTTTACAAGTTTACCCTTTTAAAGGATTATCAGGGGATGAAATAGAGTTGGATTACCTATGTTAATATTTATAGTATTATTTTTTGAGTTGTGAGCTGTGAGTCGTGACTTGAGACTTATATAAAACAAAGATTTGCAATTGTGCATGTTTTGATTTTGAACTCTTCTTCTTTTGTCAATGGTAAATGATTGTGCACCTATACCTGTCAATGTATTTGTGCCTTGAATATTAATTGGTTTATGATTAAAAAATTGTTCATTATTTTTTCTTACATGTTTTCTAATTTATTCATCATTGTTTATGAATTTTCTTTTTATCTTTTAAATTTATTATAATTTTAAAATTAAAAATCTTAAAAATTGTGAGACTTATTCCTCAAGCCTTGAGGGTTACGCCTCGCCTCGCGGGAGGACTGAGCACTATGCCTTCACCTTTAAAAACATTGGTCAACAGAAAAGTTTTCCCTTCATAAATTATGAATCACAAGTGCCACTTTGTACGAAAAGTGATAGTTAGGAGACAGAAGACAGCTGGCGAAATGAATTAATACAATATAATAAAGAACTGCATTACCTAGACTACTGCAAGATACAAATATTTGTCCCACACTCCCATATAAATAAACCAAACCTGAACTCAGAATAATACTTTCCAGTCAATTCCATCTAAAGAACCTTTTCTCACTTGCACCACTGGCACTACCACTATGATGGATCCATCAAATCCAACTTCCAATTCACCAGTTGTGTGCCAACGGAAGGTTTTTGGATCTAAATTTTCCTGAAACTATACCGATAAATAAAAAGAAAAAAATTCTTGAAACCATGAGTTCTAGAATGTATAATTGGAATTTTCAACCTTGTTATTCGATTTGGTCAAGTTTGATTCAGTTCAAAATTTGCAACGTGCTTATTGAATCCAATTCATCGGGTGGTTTCACCGCCAATTCATTCAATTCATGACATTGATTCTCTAAATTCTTGGACTATATATGTTTAGTTTGTGTGAAACGAGTTCACTGAATTTGGATATTTCATTCATCCAAAAAAAGGAATTGGTTCCCTTACTTTTTTATCATTTCAAATTTCATCATCACCTTCTCCAGAAATTTGATGTCGGTTTGGCGATTACTATTTCTCGACTCATTTTTGTAATCAGATAAAATCTTTGTCAATCCATAATCTATTACATAGCTGCTTGCTACTGCTTCACTCCATTTTTTCCTTTGTCTTACCCTTCTCCTAGTTCCTTGTACATGCATTACAAACAGTCACATGGTCGGGGATTGGAAATTATTCAACGAGGGCCATGGATCAAAATCTCGGCCGAGATGACTCGGTGCCGTCCCCTACCGAAACGAAAATTACCCAAATTTCGGGTAGGGGCCGGAAGTTTGAAATTATCGGCCGATAAATTGATTGTAGCCATTCAAATTTTTTTGCCCCACTTTAAGGCTGAGAATAGCCTGGTTGAAACCAAATTTGGGTTTTTTTTTACCTTCACTCCTCTTTCGGAAAGCAACCAAATCTTGTCAGATTTTGCTGGATCTAGTTGGTTTCTCGTCAGATTTTGGCCAGATTTTTACAGAATCTCGCCCAAATTTACTGTAAGTTACCGAATCTTGTCGGATTTTGCTATATCCACTCGGTTCTCGTCGATTTTTTATAGAATCTTGCCTAAATTTGCTGTAAGTTATCGAATCCTTTTTTTTTATTTCTTTAAAATCCAAATTACTCATTAATTTTTTATAATATTGGAGTAATTATTAGTTAAATATGGCTTTATATATATATATATATATATATATATTCGATTAATCGTAATTTTTAATGGGAGATATTAAAAGATTTTGTACAGGATATATTTGTTATAGGATATAATTTTTATGAGCTATATTTTTAATGAAATATATTTTTTATGGGAAATATTTAAATTAAGGTCCCTAGACTCCCTACTTCCTAATTATAAAAGATTGCCTACTCGCTAATTATAAATTAAGGTCCCTATATTCAAGTTAATCTTTATTTTTTTTTCTTATACAGATTCAAGAATTTGAGATATCTATGGTTTGCGAACTCGATCCTGCATGAGAGTAGGACACTCCTTTGGGGCCTAAGAGACTATATTCAAAATGTCACTTCTGTCATAAAGAATTAAAGGGTGGCGGTGTCAGCAGACTTAAGGAACACTTAGCTAGCATACAGGGTGACGTGCAGTCATCCACTAGCGTGCTCAAGGAAATTAGGGAGAAAGTAAAAAAATAAATTAAAACCGCAAAGGAGGAGAGTAGAGATCGAGAGAAGAAATAAAGAATTTATGGAAACCATATTATAGTCTCATCGTGGTTTAATTCCATTTGACTTGGATGATGATGATGAAGGTGATGAAGAGAGTCAGCTTAGGAGGTAATGAGACAGAGTTTGAATGAAAGGAGAAGACAGGGGGATAAAAAGGATGCATTTCGGAAATTTCGGTCTGGTTTGCATTGACAATCTACGACGACATTTGGGGGAGGGTCAGGTCATACCATGGGTCAAAATATCAGATGATACCGATACGTATCGTTTTTTGTGCTCAACGATACGGTAAATTAGCTATTTATCGGGTACCCACAAAAAACAACTATTTATCGGACGATATGGTGAAATTACAGTTCATATCTTCCGATACAGACGATAATGTGGCTGATATGACCTGCCTGAACCATTAAAAGATGAAATTATTAGGCGATAATTTCAAATTCTCGTCTGATAATTTCAACTTTCGGGTGGTGGGCCCTCCCCCCTGTCACATGTGATGCACGAAAGAGGACTTGCAAACCCCTCTTTCGTTTCTTTCTTTCCCCAACAACCTTTTCTTCACTATTTTTGCTTGGTGTTCTTCCAAAAACCATATTTAACGCTCGTATCGACGCTAAATCAACAACCGCAAATTGTGGGATCGCCGCGGAATCATAGAGAAGGTACGTGTTCTACCATTTGCCTCCATTTTCTTACACTTTAGGGGTTTATTTATTCAAGATCGACCCTTAAATATGGTAGATCTTGAAATTTTATGCCCAAATTTGGGGGTTTTGTGTTAAACCCACCTAATTTGAGCCGATATTATCACATTTGGGGGTTTAATTTGTTTTTAAAATTTAATTTCTTTTTTGTGTTAGCAAATTAATTTTAAAAATAAATTAAGTTTTATATAAAACTTAAAAATAAATTACGTTAGTAAATTAAGTTATTATATAATATTTAAAAATAAATTGTGTTAGTAAATTAAGTTTTTATATAATACTTAAAAATAAATTGTGTTACACTTAGTAAATTAATTTTTTTTTTTAAAATTAAGTTTTTATATAATACTTAAAAATAAATTATGTTAGTAATTTAAGTTTTAAAAATAAATTAAGTATTTTTGTATTATATAAAAACTCAATTACCCTTAAAAATTAATTTAAAAACGTAATTTATTTATTATATAAAAACTTAATTTATTTATTGCATAAAATTATTTACAAAAACTTAATAATTAATATATGTGTCACATACCCCATGACACATGTGACACATACCCTATGACACATGTGACACATCAATTACGACACATGTCACACATGTAATTGAAAATGTCATTAAAAATTCGAATAATATTTTAAATGTCATTAAAAATTAGAATAATATTTTAAAATGTTATCTCATGTCATTAAAAATTAAAATAATATAAAATAAATATGATAAAATGTAATCTAACATCTTAAAAATTAGAATAATATCAACTAAATATGATTGTCAAATGTAATCCAATATTTTAAAAAGTAGAATAATATCAAATAATATTTTCAAATGCAATCTAATATTTTAAAAATTAGAATATTATCAACTAAATATGATTTTCAAATGTAATCTAATATTTTAAAAAGTAGAATAATATCAAACAATATTTTCAAATGTAATATACTATTTTAAAAATTAGAATAATATCAACTAATATTTTCAAATGTAATCTAATATTTTAAAAAGTACAATAATATCGAATAATATTTTTAAATGTAATCTACTATTTTCAAAATTAGAATAATGCATGTGTCGCATGATGATTATGTGTCACACATGCATAATCACATATTATTAATTAACATGTAATCAACATGCAATAATGTATCACATGTAATTTAATCCAATCGTTTACTCATTCATGCAGGTGAAAAAATAAATATGATACGTGGACAAGATCAAGTATGGCAATACGGTACGGAAATAGATGGTGATAGGCTCCGAATCGAATGCAAGCTCTGTGGGAAGAAATTGCTGGGAGGAGGTATAACACGGTTGAATGAGCATTTGGCTCACGTTAAGGGAGAGATAAAAGGATGCCCCAATATACCAAGAGAGGTTAGAAAAGCTATCAGAGCCAGCATACAAGCAACTAAGTGAAAGAAAAAAGCAGAAACCGATCGGGATAGAGAAATATATGAGAGAATAAGGAGGGGAGATCCAGAGTTTCCTCCACCTGGATCTAAGGATGATGAGGATGGGGATGTGGTGACTGCGAGAGTCATGAGGGATAGTGCTAGAGAAATATGATAGCGACGAGATAAGGAAGGAGCCGATTATCGATTTCGGTCCAGCTTGAGGGGCTCATCCATGCCTGGTGGTGGTGGTGGATTTAGCCATAGGCCACATGTTGATGATGATGAGGACATTCAGGAGACTGCAGGGTTGCGTAGGTCAGCATCAGTGAGGGAGACCAGGCCGTACTACAGGTCTCATGGATCCGTTCATGTATCAGACAGGAAGCTCCAAACAAACTAGATTGAGTACAACCTCATTGAAAAAATGGGAGAAGATCTATAGCAAAGTTCGTGATATATAACTACATTCTGAGTCAGGTTGTGGAGTCGCCATACTTCAAATCGATGATTGACACTAGTGCAGAAGCTGATCCAGGAGTTAAAAAGCCTTCTGTATACGAGGTATTTGAGCCCCTACTAGATGATGAGTAGAAAGAGATAGGAGCTTATGTGCAGAGCTTTGAGGAATTATGGGATGAGAGAGGTTACACAATCATGTGCGATGGATGGATCAGTCCCACAAGAGTTTGATAAACTTTTTGGTCTACTGCAATGCCGGGACAGTATTTCTGAAATCAGATGATGCTTCTAAACACGCGAAGACGACTGATTACCTCTTTCAACTAATGGATAAGGTAGTTGAAGAGGTTGGAGAGAAGCGGATTGTGCAGGTGATAACAAACAATGCTGCCAATTACAAAGCCGCATGAAGGCAGCTAATGTTGAAGAGACCTCACCTGTACTGGATTCCGTGTGCCGCTCATTGCGTGAACCTCATTCTTGAGGATTTGGGAAAGGGAAGCAAGACATAAACAACTATTCAGAAGGGAAGAATTATTACTTCTTTTCTATACAATAGTGACAAGTTGGTGAATTTAATGAGAGAATTTACTAGCAACGAGCTGCTCCGGCCTAAGATTACAATGTTTGCGACACAATTTCTAGCCTTACAGAGCTTGGCCAGATATAGGCGTCAACTGAAAAGTATGGTGTCGTCTGAAACAGGGAGAAAATATGAATTAGAACTCCAACGATCAAAGAGACCTGCTTGCACTAAAGTTACTGACCTGATCTACAGCCCCCAGTTTTGGGTAGATGCTAACCACCTGATCGTCGTCACTATCCCGTTGGTGCAAGTGCTGATGTTAGTAGATGGTGATGAGAAACCAACGATGGGGTATGTTAACGAATCAATGGACAAGACAAAATTGGCTACTAAAACTGTAATATCCCGAAAATTTGAGCGTTAAACAGTGACCTCAAGGTTCGTGCCCGACTGGTCTTAGGTTTGACCAAGTGATGGTCAAACAGTGGACTCATGAAGTTATGTACTAATGTGAGATTAGTGTGACCTAAGTGTAGAGTATGGTGCTAGTTTAGAGCCACATACACCTATCTCTGGTGTATGTGCTTAACACTAAAACAGGAGAGAGGATATAAGGGTTTAATAACCCTAGAATCCTTTTGTTTGGTTGTTGAAGAGAGAGGGAGTAAAGAGGAGTTATTGAACCAAGAGTTAATGTAAATCAAGAGGGGGTCAAGCATTGATAGCCGGATTCAACGCGATTGGGATCGTTAGAACAAAGCTGGAGCCCTAGCCATTCCAACCTAGATATTTGATCAATTTGAGATTTGTTGGAGGTGAGTTCCTAATTGAAGTAAATGCATAGATTGTAGATGATTAAAATTAGTCAAATGTAGTTAAAAGATAGATCAATAGGAAAGAAAAGGATTTGGAAGAACAGCCCGAAAAGGAGCTGAGTTTGGCCAAATCGATTAATCGATTTTGAGAATTGATTAATCAATTTTGATCTGGAAGTTGAAAAAGTAGAAATGCCCGATTTCGATTAGTCGATCTGGAAATCGATTAATCGATTTTGAAGTTTGATTAATCGATTTGGAAATCGACTAATCGACTGGGTGGTACCTCCAGTGGCTGGAGAGAAAGGACTTGGGGAAATCGATTAATCGATTTTGGATTTCGATTAATCGATTTGGGATCGACTAATCGATTTTAGACTTTCGACTACTCGATTTGAGAATCGACTTTACCATTTTGGGGATTTCGATTAATCGATTTTGGATTTCGATTAATCGATTTTGGGAATCGATTAATCAATTTTGGCAGTTTCACTTGACTTTCTAATTTGACCTTGAGGTTCATGGAGGGTCTAGGACCTTCTCTATTGCATCTTTAGTTATGTGTTGCATGTGTTATGATGTACCATAAGTGGTACGTGTGAAAGCAAGCATAAGGAGCCGCGTGAGACCTTGATGCTTGGACCTTCAGTGACCTGAGGTAGGGAACACCTTGAACATGTACTTTAATTGCAAGAGTATGTATGTAGTGATATAGAACTCAAATTTGAAAATGTTTTAACTGTGTAATCTTTGTAAAAAGGGTGCGTGTGTGACACCAAGAAAGTAAATGAGAATGAGGCATCCCCAAGGGATGAGAAAGTGATAAAGGCATCGTGTGATGCGAGTAATTTAGACATCCTAGGGATGTAAGTAAGATTGAATAACTACTGTTAAGGCCTAACTGATATAAGATAGCACATTTACACGGTGAACAACTATATGTAAAGCACATGTTATTTTTGTTATTTGAGGTTTGTTAGATGTGATGCGGTCAATCCAATCCGTACACAGCAAACACATCCCAGGGATGTTGAGATGAGATTCAACCCCGCCGCCTATTGAGAAAGGGGCGTGGGTCGTATTCCCAGGGAATACATATAATTACTGTCTATTTAGACGACGATGGAGGGTATCCCATCGGGGCTCGATGCTATATTGCTCGGGGATTACTTAAGTTGAAGATTTAAGTTTTGCTTTAGGCCTGTTCAGTGTCATTCATGATAAATTAACAGTAAAGTGAAACATGCAAACTACCAGTAAATTTAAATGCAAATTGCTATCTTTTAAACTGTTTTTCCAGCAAGTGCATAGACACATCATGCTTAGAATATCATGGAATATATGTGAGATTTTGACTTATATGTTGAGCTAGGATGTAGCTCACCCTTTAGACTATACGTCGCAGGTCCATTATTAGCAGCGGCCGAGGCTTCGGGAGACGTAGATCCGGGTGATTCGGATTACGTGCCTGGAGACGAATTGGAGCCTCCTCCCGAGGACTTCTTCTAGGAGACTCTGCTGTGTACTTTGATAGAGAGTCAGTTTTGAGAGCAGATTGTGCGGCTTGGTATGTCAAGCCTTTATTTTGATAAACAATGTAATTATACTTCGATATTCTTTTTGGCGAACCATCTGGGGTGACCTGGTTGTATCACCGATGGTTCGGGCCGGTTCTTTTGTCCATACCTTGGCATGGAATGAGAACTGCTTTTGAGCTCTTCATTATAGAGAATAATATATTATTAATGCATGTTACTTGATTAGTTTTGCTTGCTATACTAATGTTCCGTACATAGCCTTGGGGCACGGTCTGGAGGATCGTGCCGATGGCACGGGTTTCGAGGTGCCGAAATTTGAGCTGTCATAGTTGGTATCAGAGCATTTTCTTTTAAAAATTCTGACAATCATTCTGTTGTCAGAGCATAGGAACTTCTGCTAAAGAAAACTTTGTTTTCATGTGCAGACCATTATGTCTTCGAGAGGAAGGGGCCGACCCAGGGGCGGCCATAGTAAAAGTTTGCGTAGTCGAGATGACTTTATCTCGGATACAAATAGAGTGCCTGCAGGAGATCGAGAGGCTTCTGGCAGTGGTGGCCAAGGGAGCCAAGGTCAAGGAGAGAACCAAGATCGAGATCGTCAGGATCAAGATCAAAGGGAACAGGCAAGGGTTAGAGAAAGGAATGAGGAGAGAGAGGAGCGTTAGAGGATGATGCATACCATGGAGACCATGGCGGCTGCCATAGCACAACAGGCAGCATCCTTGGCAGCTCACACTGCCCATGAGCACAGTCAGCCACCTATGCCTCCAGTGGGGCCTACACCTCCAGTGGCTTTAGCGTTTACTGAGTTTAGGAGGATGAGACCTCCTAGCTTTTCTGAACAGGGAGAGCCCATGGTGGCGGAGCATTGGCTGAGTGAAATGGAAAAAGTATTCAGCGTGCTGACATGCACGGAGGACGAAAGAGTCCGTTGGGCAGCCTACATGCTAGATGGAGAGGTTGGGCCTTGGTGGAAGTCTGTTTCACGGACTAGGGTTTAGGAGACTCCGGATTTGCCTTGGATGTGGGATGAATTTGTTGAAGAGTTCAACAAACAGTACTTCCCAGAAGTTGTGAGAAATCAGATGGAGATCCAATTTTTACAACTTGTGCAAGGGAAGATGACTGTGAGAGACTATGGAGTGGAGTTCATGCGACTCGCTCGCTTCGCGCCCGATTATGTTGTCACGGATATGATGAGAGCGAAGAAATTTCAGCAAGGGTTGAGACCGGACGTGAGGGGAGGAGTAGCACCATTCCAGATGAGGACCTATGGAGAGGTCATGAGCAAGGCCTTGGTGGTAGAGGAAGAAAATAATAACAAATACCGCCAGAGGGAGCAAGAAGGAAGGTGGAATGTGGACCAGAGCAGAACAGGAAACTACGAACCGGTGAACAAAAAGTCGAGATTCGTAACAAACAACCAGAGACCACCATTGCAGGGAGGTTATGGGAGACTGGCGCAGCAAAGCAACCAGCAGAGATTTCCATTGCTCGCGTCGGGGAAACCGATACGCTATGAGAGCCCTGCTATCACTATCGGAGCTACAGTCACACAGGGTTTTTGGCAAGCAGCTTCTTCCATACCTCGTGAGACTTGTGCCAAGTGTGGCAAGCCTCACAAGACAGCGGAGTGTAGGATGGGTACTCGAGGTTGTTTTCGATGTGGCAAGGTGGGCCACCTGATCAAAGATTACCCCGAGGTGAACAAAGGGAAGACGACTTCAGCTCCTATGCCACGACCGATACAAGCAAGGAAGCCGATCGTCCAAGGGAGAGCCTACGCAGTTACAGCTCAAGAGGCTCAAAATACAAATGATGTGATCCAAGGTGAGATTTCTTTTAAATAAAGAATTTTAATTCTTGAAAATTTTAGATAAAGAAGGTGCATCCATGTAGAAAATAGAAAGCATATAATAATTTCTAGTATGATGATATACATTATATATATGTGTATGTGTGATTAGGTACGTTACAAATCTATAAGAAGGGAAGCAATGTGACATATGAAGCTCGAGTGTTGATAGACCCAGGGTCTACCCACTCATTTGTTACCCCTCGCTTCACAAAGAGGATGAAAGTTAACCCAGAAGATTAACCGTGACTATTCCTACCGGGAAATCGGTTGATACCGAAAAAGGTTGCAACTCCGTGATCGTGAGAATCATGGATAGAGACGTCTTTGAAGTACCGGCGAACCTAATTCTGTTAGACATGCAAGGATTCGACATAATCCTCGGCATGGATTGACTGTCGACTCACTGTGCGACGGTAGATTGCAAGAACAAGGTCGTCATCTTCAGACCCAACACGAGATCATTTCGATTTCGAGAGAAGTCGACGCATATGCCACTTATCTCGGCAGTCAGAGCCGAGCGTTTGATCAGAAAAGGGTGTAATGGATACTTGACATTCTTGAAGGAGCATAAAGAAGAGAAGAATGTTATCTCCGAGATCGCTGTGGTGTGAGAATTTGAAGATGTATTTCCAGAGGAATTACCAGGATTACCTCCAGAAAGGGAAGTAGAATTCGCCATCGACTTAGCATCAGGAACGGAGCCTGTTTCTAAAGCACCATATAGAATGGCTCCTGCTGAGTTGAAGGAATTGAAGGAGCAGTTACAAGAGCTAATGGACAAGGGGTTTGTTAGACCGAGCGTCTCCATGGGGAGCACCGATCTTGTTTGTAAAGAAGGATGGGTCAATGCGGCTATGCATTGACTATCGGCAATTGAACAAACTCACTATTAAGAATCGATATCCTTTACCTAGGATAGATGACTTGTTGGATCACTGCAAGGAGCGAGGTACTTTTCCAAGATCGATCTGAGATCTGGATACCATCAGTTGAGAGTCAAGGCAGAGGATATTCAGAAGACTGCATTCAGGACTCGGTACGGACACTATGAATTCCTAGTGATGTCGTTTGGGTTGACAAATGCACCGGCGTCATTCATGGATCTGATGAATAGGGTGTTTAAACCACACCTAGACTCTTGTGTCGTAGTGTTTGTGGATGACATCCTGATCTATTCAAAATCAGAGGAAGAGCATGAGAAGCATTTGAGAATAGCCCTACAGACTCTACGTGAACACCAATTGTACGCCAAGCTCAGCAAGTGCGAGTTTTGATTAGAAGAAGTTAGCCTTTTGGGACATGTCGTCTCAAAGCATTGTGTCACTGTAGATCCAGCAAAGATAGAAGCATGGTTAATTGGGAGCAACCAAAGACCGTGACTGACGTTCATAGTTTCCTTGGACTAGCGGGTTACTATCGACGTTTCGTAGAGGGGTTTTCAAAGATATCAGGACCACTCACCAGACTCACACGGAAAGACGCAAGGTTCGAATGGAGTGAGGCGTGCGAGAAGAGTTTTCAAGAACTCAAGAAGAGACTCACTTCAGCTCCAGTATTTGCGATTCCTTCAGGCAGTGGAGGGTTCGCAGTATACAGCGATGCTTCGTATAGTGGTTTGGGCTGCGTGCTTAATCAACACAGGAAGGTGATAGCGTATGGATCGAGACAGTTGAAAGAGCATGAGAAGAATTATCCGACACATGACCTGAAATTAGCAGCGGTCATTTTTGCACTAAAGATTTGGCGACATTACTTGTACGGTGAGACTTTTGAGATTTTCACCGATCATAAAAGCCTTAGATATCTGTTTACACAAAAAGATCTAAACATGAGGTAGCGCAGATGGATGGAGTTCCTCAAAGACTGACTGTTCCATACAGTACCATCCAGGCAAGGCTAACGTAGTGGCTGATGCCTTGAGTCGGAAGGGTTCAGCTCAGTTGGCTAGTTTGATTTTGGGTATGCACCGATGGAAGCTATTTGAAGATCTGACACTATATGATGCAAACATCGAGTCACAAGCTACAGGAGCCTTCTTGGCTAATATATCAGTGAGACCGGTGATATTTGAGCATATCCACGAGCTACAGATGAAAGACCCGGCGCTAACCAAGATTTGTCAAGATGTAACTGAAGGCATTAAATCTGAGTTCTCGGTCAAGGAGGATGGTTCCTTATTGTTCAAGGGTCGTCCTCGCATTGGGACAATGCCATTCTGACTGAACAATTCTTGATGAATCTCACAAATCCAACTATGCAATTCACCCGGGTAGCACAAAGATATATCAGGACTTGAAAAAGAATTACTGGTGGAGAGGTTTGAAGCAAGACGTGGCAGAGTATGTGTCGCGGTGTTTGACATGCCAACAAGTGAAGATCGATCATAAGCACCCCGAGGGATTCTTACAGCCTCTACCTATACCGGAATGGAAGTGGGAATCGATCTCTATGAACTTCATCATTAGATTACCGCATACTGCAAAGAGATACAATGCCATTTGGGTAGTGGTCGATCGATTGACCAAGTCAGCGCACTTCTTGCCTTACAACACGATGTACACGGCGGGAAGACTGGCAGAACTATATATGAAAGAGATCGTCTGTTTGCATGGGATTCCGAGTAGCATTATTTCCGACCGTGACCCATTATATACATCAAAGTTTTGGAAGAAATTTCAAGAAGGAATGAGAACAAGACTAGATTTTAGTACGGCATTCCATCCACAAACCGATGGGCAGACGGAGAGGGTCAATCAGATCATCGAGGACATGCTTAGGGCGTGTATGTTAGAATTGTAAGGATCATGGGATCAGCACCTACCGTTGATTGAGTTTGCATATAACAACAGTTTTCAAACGAGCATCGGCATGGCGCCATATGAAGCTCTTTATGGACGGCGATGTAGATCACCCATCAATTGGGAAGAAACCGGGGAGAAATTTGTTTTGGGACCGAAATACTTGAAGATAATGCCACATATGTTCGTATGATAAGGGCAAAATTCAAAGCGGCTCAGAGCAAACAGAAAAGCTACGCTGATATCAAGCGGACGAGTGTAGACTTTAAGGTGGGTGAACATGTGTTCGTAAAAGTGTCACCTATGAAGGGGGTGATGAGATTTGGAAAGAGAGGAAAGTTGAGTCCCCGCTATCTTGGACCATTTGACGTTCTGGGTCGAGTAGAGGAAGTTGCTTACCGCATTAGATTGCCCCGTTATTTGATCAGGTATACAATGTATTCCACGTATCTATGCTCAGGAAGTGTCTTAATGACCCTGATCATGTGTTGAGCGGCAAATCATTTGAGATGCATGAGGATATGAGCATGATTGAAGAACCGGCGGAGATTTTTGGATCGAAAAGAACAAGTGTTGCGGACAAAAGTGATTCCATTAGTGCTTGTTCGATGGGAAGAATCATCCGGCCGAAGAAGCTACGTGGGAACGAGAGGCCGACGTGAAAGAAACAGTATCCGGACTTGTTTGCGACAGTTTGAGAGCCAAATTTGTATCACCGCAAGCATGTTTGCAAATTTCACCCATATGTTGTAATCCAATGTGGATCTTTTGATCAATTTATTCAATAGAAACAATTTCTATCCGCTTAGTGTTCCTAATATGATGTTGACTATGTAATTAGAATTCATCACTTCCATGAAATGACCGTGAAGACATGTTCACGAGACCGGTGACCAACTGGTCATGTATTACCAAGAAAAACCAAAAGAGACATGAAAATAAGAAAATTCTGAAAATCTGATCAAACCGATTAATCGAGTAATCGATTTGGGAATTCAATTAATCGATTTTGGTCGATTAGTTGACTGGCATACGCCAATGAGTGGAGATTTAATGGGGATTCAGAAAAATAACAAAGTGAAATTTCGATTAATCGATTCGAGTTTTCGATTAATCGATTTTGGATTTCGATTAATTGATCTGGAAATTCGATTAATCGAGTGACTTGAAAATTTTAGAAAAATTTAAAGGACTTGACGATTTCGATTGATCGAAGTGAAATTCTATTAATCGATTTTGGAAAATCAATTAATCGATTTGGTTAATCGATTAATCGACTGGCACACGCTAGTGAGCTCAAAAAGTTGAAATTTTAAGTGACCATGATTTCGATTAATCGAAATGGATTTGATTAATCGATTTTGCAAATCGATTTTGCGCGGCTAAACTTAGTTTTTGAAACTCGATTAATCGGTTTTAGAAATCGATTAATCGAATCAGGCCTATATATATAAATCGAAGGGGGATTTCTCCCCATTTGAAAATTTTTGGGGTTTTTGTTTCTGCGTGTCTTTTTGTTTTCCTTCTCGAGCGACCGTGCGACTAGGGTTTTTGCGGTTTGGAATCGATTTCGGATCGAAATCGCTTGCATTCGGATCGGATATCTAAGGTAAACCCTAGATCCGAGCTTTTTCTTCAATTTCAAGCCATTAAACCCTAGTTTTTTTTTGTATTTTCCACCAAAATGCCGCCTCGAACTCGCTTAACCTCGAAGAAAGCGACTTTGAAGCTCCCGGTCCGGCGTAAGAACGCCGCACCACCACCACCAACACCATCACCCGTAAGAACCCCATCCCCGTCGTCATCGGATACTACATCCGGTTCGACGAGCGCGTCTTCGCGCGAGTCTTCACTGACCCCACCACCACCTGTAAACGTCACTCCAACCAAATGAATGGTGGGCGGCTAAGACCTTTGAAAATGAGTACATTATTGATGACAATTTGTTTACCGACCCGACGTCGAAGGCGAGACCAAATGGGCTATGAACTATTTGGTCAAAGCGGGCCTCGACAACCTTTTAAAACCACTCCACGGGTGCTATTACCCTAGGCTCGTACGCCTATTTTACCAGGGCTTGGAAGACGACCAGACCGATGACATTGTTACGACCAAGATCGAGGATCGTGACTACACCTTCACCCGTCGCCATGTTCACGAAGCCCTCGAGTGTTATTTGGACTTCGTGCCTGAAACCACCCTCTTCCCACCATTTGCGGAAGAGGTGATGTTTGAGGAAATTATGACCGAGATGACCAATGGAAAGAAGGGGTCCGGATCGTCCATTCGGAGGGTCGATTTGCCCCAATATATGTGGATGCTTGATTCTATAATCAAGTGCAATCTTTATCCGATGCGTCACGATATCGAGAGGGTGGAGTTGGTCCAGCAAGCCCTATACGCAGCATTCTGCGGCCGTTGTTTCGACACCGCCATGATCGTTTTGGAGGGGATGAGGTATATCAAAGGGAAGTTGATGAAGGGCAACTTGAGGCCCAAGGAGAAGATGACGTACGCTCGCCTCATTTCGAGCATGCTGGAGTGTTATTCCGACGCTCTAGGGTATGCCGTCTCGCCCCACGAGGAGAGGGCTACGGACCGTGTGAAGCACTACTCCATCGCTTCATGGGGCCGTAGCTATCGGTTGTTGAAGAGGGCCTTACCAGTTCATGGGCCAATAGTAGCACCACCACCACCCCCACCACCACAGTAGGACCCTCCAGTAGGGGAGGCACCACCTGTCATTCCACCCGCTGAGGGAGCCCCATCCCAGACCTCAGTGCCAGCTAGGAGGCAGCCCATAGTGCCACCTCCTACCACATCTGCTACGCCACCTTCGCAATCAGCGGCTTGTGACGGGGGCACACGGCGTGGCCAATCCGGGTCAGTCGTAGGGCCACTTTTCCTCTCCAAGTGTTGAGTATGACTGGTGCATCAAGGCCATGAGGGCGGCACCGTATGTACTGGGCTGAGCCACGATGGCGTCGCGACATGTTGGGGTGGAGGGTGAAGACTTGGTCGTGACACGGTCGCGACATGGACGCGACATGATCAGTTGGGCTGGCGTTGCGGGGTGAATAGTAAAGTATGACAAACCAAGGGGTTTGAGGTCCTCTCGCCATTTCGCCTGAATTACTGTTTTACCCTTATATAAGGGGGACATGAGTTGGAGTCCCCCGACCCTACACGTGCACTAGCCTCGTGGGCTTATGTGCGTGCATCCGGGCCACGCTTAAGGCGTGGTCGTCCTAGCTACGTCGTGTACTAGGGCCATCGCGTTGGTGGTTCCCAACCACCTTCGAGGTGCGGGTTCTAGCCCAAAGGGGGCTTGATGTATGCTCGTCGCTGCCTATCGCTATATCTATCATCGTTGCATGTTGCCTTACGTTCATCGTTGCCTGTTGCCTTGACAATCATCGTTGTTGGCTCTAACCTGCTGCGTTGCTTCGCAGGGCGAAGTCCGAATGTAGAGGTTGAGGTGAAGCTTGAGTAGGACAAGCCTTCCACCCTTCGTAGCATCTGGGAATCCGCATCGCGTGCCTCATTTGAGAGAAATAGGCTGACTTAGTGCAGCGGGCGTTAAGTGCCGTACGGGCTGACACTGCTAGAAGAGTGACCCCGTGACAGGCTGCCACACCTACATCATCCTACCGCCGCCGAGCAGCTCGCCCAACGCCCACGATCGAGAATGTGTTGGACCGGATGGAGGCCAACAACCAGATGATGAACCGGCGGATGGACTTCTTGATGTATCACACCATGCGCGCTTTCGGTGCGACTTTTCCGCAGTACCTCTCATGCCATGCATCCATTCGATACCCCCACCGCGGGCCCAGCCGAGCAGCTCAAAGCACCAGATCAGCCTAGAGAGGGGATGGCGTGAGCTTGAGACGAGGATCTTTCTGTTGTGGCTAAATTTTTGAGTTTTGGATTGTAATTAACAAGATGTACATGAACAAGTTGTAACTTTTGAGAATTGAATAGTGAAATATACATCAATTTTTTTTGGAAATTCCCTTGCATTATGTTACATTTTCGCATTGTATGATACATAGTTAATTTTTCGTGATCGGGTACGCGACACCCCAGTGTGTGGGGTACCCAACCAACGCACCTTTGGGTTTATTTTCGAGGACGAAAATTCTCAAGGTGGGGAGAATGTAATATCCCGAAAATTTGAGCGTTAAATAGTGACCTCGAGGTCCATGCCTGACTGGTCGTAGGATTGACCAAGTGATGGTCAAACAGTGGACTCATGAAGTTATATACTAATGTGAGATTAGTGTGACCTAAGTATAGAGTATGGTGTTAGTTTAGAGCCACATACACCTATCTCTGGTGTATGCGCTTAACACCGAAACAGGAGAGAGGATATAAGGGTTTAATAACCGTAGAATCCTTTTATTTGGTTGTTGAAGAGAGAGGGAGTAAAGAGGAGTTATTGAGCCAAGAATTAATGCAAATCTAGAGGGGGTCAAGCATTGATTGCCGGATTCAACGCGATTGGGATCGTTGGAACAAAGCTGGAGCCCTAGTCATTCCAACCTAGATATTTGATCAATTTGGGATTTGTTGGAGGTGAGTTCCTAATTGAAGTAAATGCATAGATTGTAGATGATTAAAATTAGTCAAATGTAGTTAAAAGATAGATCAAAAGACCTAGAAAAGAAAAGAATTTGGAAGAACATCCCGAAAAGGAGCTGAGTATGGCCAAATCGATTAATCGATTTTCAGAATTGATTAATCAATTTTGGTCTGGAAGTTGAAAAAGTAGAAATGCCCGATTTCGATTAGTCGATCTGGAAATCGATTAATCGATTTTGAAGTTCGATTAATCGAATTGGAAATCGACTAATCGACTGGGTACCTCCAGTGGCTGGAGAGAAAGGACTTGGGGAAATCGACTACTCGATTTGGGAAATCGATTAATCAATTTTGGATTTTGATTAATCGATTTGGGATCGACTAATCGATTTTAGACTTTCGACTACTCGATTTGAGAATCGACTTTACCATTTTGAGGATTTCGATTAATCGATTTGGGATTGATTAATCGATTTTGGATTTCGATTAATCAATTTTGGGAATCGATTAATCGATTTAGGGTTTGATTAATCGATTTTGAGAATCGATTAATCGATTTTGGCAGTTTCACTTGACTTTCTAATTTGACCTTGAGTTCATGGAGGGTTTAGGACCTTCTCTATTGCATCTTTAGTGATGTGTTGCATGTGTTATGATGTACCATAGGTGGTATGTGTGAAAGCAAGCATAAGGAGCCGTGTGGGACCTTGATGCTTGAACCTTCAGTGACCTGAGGTAGGGAACACCTTGAACATATACTTTAATTGCAAGAGCATGTATGTAGTGATATAGAACTCAAATTTGAAAATATTTTAACTGTGTAAATCTTTGTAAAAAGGGTGTGTGTGTGACACCAAGAAAGTAAATGAGAATGAGGCATCCCCAGGGGATGAGAAAATGATAAAGGCATCAGTGTGATGCGAGTAATTTAGACATCCTAGGGATATAAGTAAGATTGAATAACTACTGTTAAGGCCTAACTGATATAAAATAACACATTTACACGGTGAACAACTATATGTAAAGCACATGTTATTTTTGTTATTTGAGGTTTGTTAGGATACCCGGGATACCCACGACCCGACTCGGCAGATATTCGTGACTGACGCCGCTGACCAATCCGTACACCAGTGCGGAGGTCTATCCGTACACAGCAAACACATCTCAGGGATGTTGAGATGAGAATAAATCCTGCCGCCTATTGAGAAAGGGGCTTGGATCGTATTCCCAGGGAATACATATAACTACTGTCTATTTAAACGACGATGGAGGGTATCCCATCGGGCTCGATGCTATATTGCTCGGGGATTACTTAAGTTGAAGATTTAAGTTTTGCTTTAGGCCTGTTCAGTGTCATTCATGATAAATTAACAGTAAAGTGAAACATGCAAACTACCAGTAAATTTAAATACAAATTGCCATCTTTTAAACTGTTTTTCCAGCGAGTGCATAGACACATCATGCTTAGAATATCATGGAATATATGTGAGATTTTGACTTATATGTTCATTGTGCTGTTCCCTATTGAGCTAGGATGTAGCTCACCCTTTAGACTATACGTCGCAGGTCCATTATTAGCAGCGGCCGAGGCTTTGGGAGACGTAGATCTGGGTGATTCGGATTACGTGCCTGGAGACGAGTTAGAGCCTCCTCCCAAAGACTTCTTCTAGGAGACTCTGCTGTGTACTTTGATAGAGAGTCAGTTTTGAGAGCAGATTGTGCGGTTTGGTATGTCAAGCCTTTATTTTGATAAACAATGTAATTATACTTCGATATTCTTTTTAGCGAACCATCTGGGGTGACCTGGTTGTATCACCAATGGTTCGGGCCGGTTCTTTTGTCCATACCTTGGCATGGAATGAGAACTGCTTTTGAGCTCTTCATTATAGAGAATAATATATTATTAATGCATGTTACTTGATTGGTTTTGCTTGCTATACCAATGTTCCGTACATAGCCTTGGGGCACGGTCTGGAGGATCGTGCTGATGGCACGGGTTTCGGGGTGCCGAAATCTGGGCTGTCACAAAAACCAAATGCCCTATAAAATATAAACGATATTGGGCGATTATCGACAGGAGGTGGGATGCACAATTCCACTAGTACTTGCATGCTGCAGGTAAAACATGCTAAACTGTTTATGTAGTGATTTGTATTTATTTATTATTTTTCATATTATTCACCGTTTCCATATACTGATAAGATTGCTTATATTTATGTATAGCACAGTACTTGAATCCGGCCTTTCAGTATACGCGACGCTTCAAGTTGAGTGAGGGTAATGAAGTGTATAGTGGTTTGCTCAATGTGATCCAACGAATGCTCCATGAGTTGGCGGACCAAGGTCAAGCCATAAGAGACGTGAGTAGTCATAACTTATAACTTATAAGTCAAATGCCATATGATCTGTTTATTGATATGTGGATTATTGTATCCATCTTTGTAAATTGACATGTTTGGCAAGAAATAAGAGATATTTAGAACGAGGTTAGCGCAATCCCAAATCCAACACGATAAATCGGCTGATTGCTGGATGCACTATGGACATGATGGTCCAGTATTGAGGCGGATTGCTATGCGCGTTTTATCGCAAACATGTTCCTCATCCAACTGTGAGCGGAATTGGAGTACCTACTGCCATTACAACGCGCGATTAAAGGTTAGGAATATGCAGAGGACCAACCGTGGTAAGCAATTATTTGGCCACCTTAGTTCATACAATTTTTATTTGATGTAATTGACGAGACAGATACATCTATCATATTCTACCTTATAGATAGTGAATATTTTAATCCCATTGAGTTGGATTATATATTTACGGAGGATGACCCTTTGAATCAGTGGATCGAAGAGAGAGAAGAGCCAGTGTTGGATAGTGAGAGCACTACATGGCTGGACAATGCTGAAAAAATAGCAGAGGAGCAGGCTTCCCAACAACCTAGGCGAAAAAGAAGATTGAATCGTCATTCAGTGGTTGAATCTGATGACGACACGCAACTCGATAGTGATAATGACGATGATGGGAGTGTTGGGGCTGATGTGGAGGCGATGAAACCCACATTGGCACTAGTGGTGGAAGGGATGATGTTGATCCCTCATATTCTTATGGAGGCACCGCATGGGATGATGAACCGGTGACAATGTTTGACACTCCTATATTTAGAGGTGGAGGGGTTGAAGGAAGAGGAGTATCAGAATCTTACCAAACACCACCACCATCACAAGGTCCACAAGATGATTTGGGTTATATGACTTCTAGCTTTGGGGGATTTAGTTTGCAAAATACCGAAGATTCAAAAACCAGTAATCCATACTACCAGCCTCAACCAACCTACCCCGTGCCATATGACTTCGTTGGTAAAATTTTTGGAGGACCGACCTTTACCTATTACATTGAGCCATATTCGCCTCTAATGCCTCAGTTTTAAGGGGGGACATATGATCATGGGTATCAATATGGCCAACACTATAGGGAAAGCTCGCGCATTGATGATGATGATCACGAGGGCCAAGAACCACCATGCAATTCAATGTAGCCTTAAAGTAAATTTTACATGTACAGTAGACCTTTTAATTTTTTGATCTATGGTTGACATAAATTTTTTAGCATAGCTTCTTTAACAAACATATATCCAATGGAATCTTTGAAAATTTACATTTTATGTTGTAGTAGGCTATAAGTAATAGTACTATTTAAGTGCACTTGCTAAGTTGGTGATTAAGGGATTTGGGATAGTGAATGAGCCAATTGGAAGAATATCGGTTTTGCATGAATCAATATGCATGAATCAGTGATCAGGGTTGTCATTGATTTGATCCACATGTTTTTTAAAATTTTGAAAAAGCACAACGAAAACATAAGCATCAAATAAACCTTAAATAAATTAATTTTTTTTTTAAATAAATAGAAAACCATTAAATATAATTTTTGGATTTTTTTAGTATTTTTGGGGATTTTTTTGAAAAAAAAGAGTATCAAACCGATACATTCAATGTATCGCCGATACATTGAATGTATCAGACGATACCCAATATGTATCGTCTTGGAGGTGTGGACGCTACATATCGGTTTTCTGGTATTTTGATCCATGAGTCATACCCAAACCTATGGAGACACAAGTTTATGTAAGTCATCCACTTTACGGCAGGGTGGTTCTAGTAGTGGTACATGTTCAGTGGAACCTATGGATCTCGTTTTATACAAACCAGAGATCTATAAACAGTCGAAGCTAAGCACAACGTTGTTGAAGACCTGGGGTAAAAAACTAGGTAAAGCAATAACGAAATTTATTGTGTACAATCATATTCCAACTCAACTAGTCGAATCACCGTACTTCAAAACCATGTTAGACACTAGTACCAAGGCAGGGCTTGGGGTAAAAATCTCAACTGCTTTTGGGATAGTTGGTCCGTATTTAGACAAAATGGCCGAGGTAGGGGAGTACGTAAAGAGCTTCGAGAAAGTTTCGGATGAGAAAGGTTGCACAATTATATGCGATGGTTGGAAGGGTGTTACTACGAAGACCCTAATCAACTTCTTAGTGTATAGTGATTAGGGGACAATTTTCATGAAGTTTGTTGATGCGTCAAATGTGGCAAAGGATGCCAATTATCTATTCGGATTCATGGATGAGATTGTTTGGTCGGTTGGGCCGCAATGAGTCATACAAATATCACAGATAATGCAACAAACTATAAGGCAGTTGGCCACAAACTGATGATGAAATACAGACACATCTACTGAACCCTGTGCGCAGCCTATTGTATTAACTTGATTCTCACCGACTTAGGGAAGATGGAAAGTGTGCATACAATTATACATAACTGTAAGATGATAACCAGTTTCATCTATCAAAGTGCAAGCCTATTTAACTTGATGAGAATATTCACGGACCAAAGGGACATTATGAGGCCTGCAATCACTCAATTTTCCACCCACTTCGTTGCCCTTCAAAGCTTTTATAAGTACAGGGTAGGCTTGAAGAGTCTGGTTGCATCTCAACAATGGGCAAGTTACGAAACCACTCTTCCAAAGGCAAAACGACCACAAAGTGGTTGACACTGTTTTCAACTCCGCATTTTGGGATAATGTCGAGTACGTTGTGAAGAAAAGCCGCTAGTGCACATATTGAGATTGGTAGATGGGGATGACAAACCCAGTATGAGGTACGTCCATGAGGTCATGAACAAAACAAAGTTGGCCATTAGAGATAAGTACCCCAAGAGTTACAAGAAATTCTGGAAGGTGATCGATATAAGGTGGAACGAGCAGTTCCACCATGATCTACATGCAACAGGTAATTCATTATTTTAATTAATTGAGAATCATACTTTAGTTAGATTTATCTTTATTGTTCTAATTAATGGAGACGTTTCAACATGACATTTCTTGAACCCGATCTACCAAAACAAACGAAATCTTACTATAGATGATGAAATCTATACCGGCTTGCTAAGCGTTATTTAAAAGATGGAGCCAGATATCACCATTCAAGGGAAGGTAATAAGAGAGGTAACAAATAATTAATTTTCTCGTAAAACTAATAAGATTATTGTTACTTTTATCTGTGAACATTAGTCTTCCCTGTTTGACAATGGTGTGCAGATTAAATTCTTTCGGAATAAAATTAGCTCTTTGGAACTCCACTAGTGTTATCCAAGATCTATAACGAGAAGTCGGGTAATTGGATTTTATTTTACTTATGAGAGTTTATAGTCCATTAAATTTTATGTATTTACATTATTCAATGCAGCAGAATGGTGGATTAACTTCAGTAATGTGAAGAAGGCCCCCAATTTAAGGAGGGTAGCAATTCGAGTGCTAAGTCAAACTACCCTCTAATTGCAAGCGAAATTGGAGCACATTCTTTCTTATCCATACAAAGACGAAGAATAGACTAACCATGCAGAGATTGAAACATTTAGTCTACGTCCACTATAATATGAGGTTGAGGGTCAGAAATATCAAAAGATCGAGTCGTGGTAAGAATATCTAATAAAACCAAATTTACTTCCAAAGTGATCCATGAATTTCAATTATAATGTTTAATAAGATGCAAGGTAGTTAAGGCGGTGTCGCGAGGTCACGGTGAAGAGGCTCACTATGCCATTGCGAGGTTATTTATTATTGTATTTAAAAAAAAAATTTATTTTATCTATTATTTAGTAATATTTTTTCTTAATATTTTTTATTTAAGAAAAAAATATGTAGGAACAAAAAAATTCAACTACTAAAGCATCATATTTTGATTCTAATATTAAGGATTTCATGCTCTAGGAATAAACAAATATCAATAAATACAAATCAAACATGAAATATCAACAAATTTACAACATGGTAAGTATAAATAAATAAATATGAAATATTAAGTATACATACGGTAGTGTCGCCGACGCTGAGGTTTCGACGACGCTGGTGTTGGTAGGCGCTGTGACGAGAGAGAGAGAGAGAGAGAGAGAGAGAGAGAGAGAGAGAGAGTCGAGGATTTTGTAACTTATAAGTTGAGGTTTTGTGACTTGTAAGTTAACTTTTGTAACTTTATCTTTAAAAAATGTCATAACTTCTAAGTATTATATGTTATTATCCAAAAAAATAAAATAGTGTGTATAGTAATGCTATAATGCTATTCCGCCATGGCATTGCGATGACGTCACTATTTAGCCATCATTGCTATTTGGCTATATATGGCGTTTCCCATTGTCATTCGTCATGGCGAGGCCATAGCGAGGCTATAGCGTGGCCTTGACAACCATGATAAGATGTATTAATTAATTCTGTGTTCGTCTTATGTAGATGAGGAATATTTTAATCCGATCGAATTGATTACATTTTCTCCGAAGATGATCCTTTGAGAGAGGGGATTAAAGAGAAGTGGCCTTGACAACCATGATCCAATTTTGGATAGTGAGGGCATGGAATTGTTGGATCAAGTTGAAAGAGCTGGAATTTTGTGTTCGTCTTATGTAGATGAGGAATATTTTAATCCGATCGAATTTGATTATTTTTCTCCGAAGATGATCCCTTGAGAGAGTGGATTAAAGAGAAGTGGCCTTAACAACCATGGCCCAGTTTTGGATAGTGAGGGCATGAAATTGTTAGATCAAGTTGAAAGAGTTGCCGAAGACCAACCCTTACAATCTTGTAGAAAGCGAAGGCTTTGTCGCCTAGGATCACCTCCTAGAGATGACGATGAGGGAGGTGGTGGTGGCGGTGATGACGATGAGGGAGGTGGTGGTGGTGATGGTACTTGGGGGTGGCGATAGAGAGGAACACAGTGGGGGGGTGACACAGTGGTGATGGAGGTAATTTCTACGGGCAGTCTTTAGGCGGAGTTACACAGTGAACTGATGATGACATGACTATGTATGACACTCTCACATTTAGATGCGGGGAAGGAAAAGGACCATTAGATTCCTACCAAACTCCACATGATCAAGACGCCATTGACTCTACAATTAGTAGCTTTGGAGGGTTTGGGTTTCAACCTACAGACCAATCTTACATCAATCCACAGTATCCTCGATCAAGCAACCCTGGAAATGAGATTTTCGTTTCATAGATATTTGGTGGATCGTATTCATACTATTATCCCCAACATGATCAACCACCGGAAGTATCTCAACACGAGGCATATGGCTATGAATACAAATGTTATTATAGGCCACGAGTTATATGGCTTTGAGTAGTAGGCTTCTCGAGTTCAGGTAATGAAATCATTTTTTGCCAACTTTATGTTCCAAATTTTATGATAATAGACATGTTACTTTAAACGGTCGAAAATTAGCCCCACTAGTTCAAATATGTCTTCTAATATTGGGAAAGAGTAAGAAAACCAAAAAAACAAGTTTGATAAAGTTTCGTAAAGTTCAGAGCATATTTTCAAAAAATACTGAAAATTTGACAAATTTACCGTTCGGGTGGCGAACGAAATTGAAACTGAAACCGAAACCGAGATTTTGATCCATGACGAGGGCAAATATTTTTGAGTTGGGAAAATCAGTAAAATTCGATAAAAAATTTGAGAAAAAAGGAGTCAGGTATTATTCAGTAAGCACAAAATATGTCAATTCAAGAAAAATAATCGAAATTCGGAAGAAAATCGAGAAGAGATATTAGAAAATTATAAATATTGGATTTTTTATTTAAAAATCCTAAGTCACTTTAATTAGTTAGATTTTAAAAATAAAGACCAAAATAAAACTTTAAACAAGAGATTTACAAAGATAAATTTGTTAAAGCTAATTAATAATGCAGATTCCACTACATGAAAAAAATAATAATTGTTATTAAGATTTTGCAGGGTTTTGAATAGGATAAATTGGATACATGGACATAAAGTTATAGCATCCAAGAGTTTCGAGTGTTGAACTGCAGATATTAGCAGGCTTTTGAATAGAATAAATTGGATAACTGGGCATAAAGTTATGGCATTGAGAAGGTTAGGGTGTCCGGCGTTGAACTGCATGATTCTTCTTTAGTTAGATAGAATTTGTGTTTCAGTTTGCTTTTAAGTTTTTGAAAATTAATAGTGTAGTGTCACCCATAGTCACAAAAAGAGCCCTTTTTTAAAAAAAAACGCTTATAAAGTGTATTTTTTTTCAAGAAACATATAAAAAGCCGTTTTATACGAATACAAAACACATTTTCATTTAAAACACATTTTATTCAAAAGAAAAAAGTCCAATTATATATATATATATATATATATATATATATATATATATGTAAATCTTTTAATATATATTTTTGATAATTTCTTATATATTTCCCATAACTTCCATTTTTTATCATTTCTTTAAAAAAATTCCTTAATGTATTCTCCCCGTACCACATCTTTTCCCCTATCTTTTCTCATACTTTCTGTTTTTTGCCGGTTTTTTCCGATTTTTTCCCTTGCCGTTTTATTCGTGTACTCCGTCTTTGTGACTATGATGCCACCATCAACTTTGGTCTATCTTTCTCAGCTCCCTGTACCATGGGTCAAAATATCGTCCGATACTGATACGTATCAGTTTTAGACCTCATCGATACGGTACATTCAAGGTACCGTATCGGTGCCTCCCATACAAAATCCTAAAATTCCGGATGATACATTGGAATGTACTGTTCGGAACCGATACGTATTGTCCGATACGTATCGGTTTTGGGGCTGGACGATACGCATCATTTTTTTGAATTTTTAACCCATGCTCTGAACCATCACAACCAGATCATATGGACTATTTAATAATTCTACCTACTCACCTTCACAAAACCTCTCATCATCATCATAGATGGGTTTGTCATCTCCATGTTTCATTCCACCCAACCCTCCTTACAATTGAGTTTTGTAGAAGTTTTTAAAATTTAGAGCTTAAAAGTGTCTGTCTATAGGCTTTTTTGGATTGCATAAATCAGGACATTGGGGATGAAGTTACAGTGTCCCTGAAAGTCAGGATGTTGAACTGCGTCATATACATGACCATAAACTGTGTTTATTCTTTGGAACTTTTGAAGCATATGTATAGTTTATTGGTGACTTCATCTTGTGTAATTATGTTACCAATCAATAATTAAATAAACACAATTTAAATTTGTTTTGTGACGGGGACGCCACCAACAAATATCTAGGTTTTACGCCGTACCAGGTGTACCGGCAGAAAAAGAAGCGGCGGAGGAACCATGGAGCGCCAAGATCCAACGGAGAAAGTGACGCGGGACAAATGCTAAAATCCTAATATGCGATGTGGGATTAACTTTAGAATGAATTGAATAGCGGAAATATTCAAAATCAAGCAACACATAAAATTAATTCAAGATTAATCTATTTCAGCGTCGCATGCGTAAAAATTTCCCGATCTAGAAAAGCCGCTCCGATGAGGGAACTCGAGATTCGTTCTAGTTTAGGGCATCATTCGACAATCGCAATATCGTCTCTTGACTCCTCGGGGATTTTAAATGAAATAGGGCTCCAAATAATTTTGATAAAAGGGAAAAAACTTGGGATTTTGGATTTTTATCAACGAAATTAAAGAAGGATAAGACCTGACAATAACTAGAGAAAAGAGAAAATAAAAGGATAGATTCCAAGGCTTCACACCAAGGATTTTCCGAAGCTTCACACCACGGCTGTACGTCGGCTTCGCACCAAGTCGCACGAGAAACGATTGCTCACTCCTCAAGGTTTGAAGGATTCACTCCCTCGGTTGAAAACTCTTCACAAGCTCTCTAGGGTTTGCACAAAAGCAACTCTTTTTATTCAATAATCAAAAACTAACTAAAAAGTCTTTACAAGCCTCCATATATATAGGCCACCAATAGTTAAAATTCGAAATAAAAAGTCCTAATAATAATAAAACACTAAAATAGGTAATTTCGGCAATATTTAGAAAACCCCATCACGACGCCCACGAACGTCCGTAGTGCCTCACGAACGTCCGTGACCTATGGACAATGAAGGGGCAAAATCACGGACGTCCATCACTGTTCATCGTGAACAGTAAAAATTAAAATATATATATATATATATATATATTATTTATTTATTTATTTTATTTTTTTTGTCGTTCCCCGTTATTCTCCTCCACTCAAAATGTTTCATCATCGATGAAACACGCACGTGGTATTGATCCAGTGTATTGAAACTTGTACGGTGGAACTCCTTGCAAGTCATCACTGACGTTTTTTGCCTCCTTTCTCTTTATTCTTTCATCTGCCTTCCTCTGTGTGATGTCCCCATCAATACTCCCCGGGTTGGAAAAACTCATCTCCAATGAGTTAGGGAATCTGTGGATGTCACACTTTGGGAGCTCAATTCTTGGTTTGCCTTTCCACGTTGTGAGATACTTCTGATTCTTACCTTCATTGGCATGGAAGCTTGGAAATTTTATGACCTTCTCATTCGACCCTTTTTCATTGCACAGGTAAGATAAGGGATAGAAGCTGGGTAAATGAGTGTGGTTGGGTCGGGTGCTCAATAAGAAATGGATCAAAGGGTAGGGTTGTGGGATTTATAATAGGCGTAAGATCCGTTACGACAATTGTCGGAAAGTTACTCTTGTCTAGAGGAAAATTTAGACCTTCATCCTTACCTCTTTCCGAGATTGGGAAAGATTCCACATGCTCAGAACCATCAGGAATTAACACAAAACTGTTAGTATCAAATTCATTAAATATATTCAATGTGTTAGTCCGATCATGCATATTTCCAGTGCTCAATAAATTCAGATTGTTAATCCCATGCAAATCAGAATGATGATGTGATCCTACCAACTCTAATGACTCACTTGAGATAGACACGTTATCAACACCGTCCTCGGCAATGGGAATTGTCCTAATGCAACCTATGGCTTTGACCGGAACCTCACCTTCCTTATCACTTGGAGTGCTACATGGTTCGTATATTTCTTCGGGTATATCGTTGTCCTCTTTCTCAGTATGCTCCTGAATGATCAAAGTCTGACTCTTACTAGGACCTTGGGATGCAAAGTGACCAAAACTTTGACACTTATAACATTGCTGCAGGGCACGCTTAGAACTTTCGACCATTGGTCCCTTTCCTTTGTCAACTTGGGAAATTATGGATTTTGAGGATTGACTAGAGGCATTATTTCCCTTTTCGATAGGGTTAGATTGATGCTCAAATTTGGAAGACTTAGGCCGGCCATGACTAGGGGTGTCGAGATACCGTTCTAATTCTTCAACTATAGCAAAACATTCCTCGAGATTCGCAATGGGATAAGAACTGAGTTCCCTCTGTAACTCTGGGCGAAGACCCATTCGGAATCAGGAGAGGGTAACTTTTGCTGGCTCATCGACATCGGCCTGGGTCATCAGGTCTTCAAACCGATTGATGTACTCTGTGACTGGGGAATCTCCTTGATGCAATGACTGCCACTGATCAAGAATACGTTCATCATATGATATGGGAACATACTTTTCATGCAATTGGACTTTCATTTCAGCCCACGGGGAAATGGGACGAAGACCTTGGATTTGCCTACGACGCTCTACTCCCAACCAATAAAGTCAAGCTTGACCCATAAGCTTGACTTTGACAAATCTGACCTTGCGCTCTTCGGACATGGAATACCAATCGAAGTAGTTTTCCATGTTGGCGACCTACTCAAGAAAGACCTTGGGTTGTCTTTTCCCATCAAAAGTAGGGGCGTCCATTTTGACAGATTTCATGACCTTATCGTCCAGATTGACTTGGACCTCACGTCGGGGAGGAACATCTCTCCTACGGTCACGGTTGTTGACTCTATTGTGATTCTCAGCAATGAGCTCAAGGATCAAAATGCCGGTTTTCCGGTATGTATCGTCTGGGCCGAAAACCGGTACGTATCGGACGATACGTACCGGAACAGTATAATATCGGACGATACATTGAATGTATCGTCCGGTATTAGCCATATAAATGGGCGATATGGTACATTTAATGTACCGTATCGTCCACCTCCGATACCGATACGTATCGTCCGATACGTATCAGTATCGGACGATATTTTGATCCATGGATGAGCTCATTGATCTCTTCAAAACGGGTTTCTAAAGCCTCATACCTAGCTTGTTGATTAGCGATGTGCTCATCCATCCAAGTTTGACTAGTGGTCACCTTAGATGCAAGATCTCTACTAAAGGCTTCTAAGCTACTGGTATCCATGATAGAATTATGCAAAATTAGACGGTGTAAGATAGATCTGAAATGGAAAGAAATAAACCCTAAAATCTATATGATGCGGAGAACCCTAAACTAAGACTGTGCTCTGATACCAAAACTGACGCGGGACAAACGTTAAAATCCTAATATACAATGTGGGATTAACTTTAGAATGAATTGAATAGCGGAAATATTCAAAATCAAGCAACACATAAAATTAATTCAATGAAATTAATAAAACAATTAGATTAATCTATTTCAGCGTCGCATGCGTAAAAATTTTCCGATCTAGAAAAACGGCTCCGATGAGGGAACTCGAGATTCGTTCTAGTTTAGGGCATCATTCGACAATCGCAATATCGTCTCTTGACTCCTCGGAGATTTTAAATGAAATAGGGCTTCAAATAATTTTGATAAAAGGGAAAAAACTTGGGGTTTTGGATTTTTATCAACGAAATTAAAGAAGGATAAGACCTGACAATAACTAGAGAAAAGATAAAATAAAAGGATAGATTCCAAGGCTTCACACCAAGGATTTTCTGAAGCTTCACACCACGGCTGTACGTCGGCTTCGCACCAAGTCGCACGAGAAACGATTACTCACTCCTCAAGGTTTGAAGGATTCACTCCCTTGGTTGAAAACTCTTCACAAGCTCTCTAGGGTTTGCACAAAAGCAACTCTCTTTTTATTCAATAATCAAAAACTAACTAAAAAGTCTTTACAAGCCTCTATATATATAGGCCACCAATAGTTAAAATTCGAAATAAAGAGTCCTAATACTAATAAAACACTAAAATAAGCAATTTCCGCAATATTTAGAAAACCCCGTCACGACGCCCATGAACCGTGACCTACGGACAGTGAAGGGGCAAAATCACGGACGTCTGTCACTGTTCATCACGGACGTCCGTCACTATTCATCGTGAACAGTAAAAAAAAAAAAAAAAAAAAATTTTTGTCGTTCCCCGTTAGAAAGACTTTGAGGAGCAGCCTTAAGAAGAGGGCCTCTGCTCAGGCTCACTTGAGCGAGCATCATTTTTCGCTCGAGCGAGGTGCTTCAGGAACTTGACCATAACTTTCGGGTTTTGGTCGCTCGAGCGAAAATGAGGCCAAAATCAAGGCCAAAACTTTTGGCCTCAAGTCGCTCGAGTGCACCCCAATTGTCACTCGAACGACCCTTTAAGAAACCTGCTCGAGCGAGAACCAAAATTCGCTCAAGCGAGTCTCGTGACGCAATTTGTCTTTTTTAGCCCTTTTTGTTCTTACCTTCTTGTGTTATATGTAAGTTACCCTTTTGGGTAACATAATACTTTTCTATTTTAGGATCGTTTTC
Organism: Chloranthus sessilifolius; assembly: GCA_021018995.1. Taxonomy (NCBI): domain Eukaryota; kingdom Viridiplantae; phylum Streptophyta; class Magnoliopsida; order Chloranthales; family Chloranthaceae; genus Chloranthus; species Chloranthus sessilifolius. Next base: position 47,877,407 of record CM037584.1, on the reverse strand, counting down.
TAATTTGTAATCACTATAAAGCACATTTTGAAAGCCAATTTTGGCACTTGTTGAAAATTAATGAAAGTGCGCTGCATTTTGAGCTTGAGATGCGCTTTGAAGAGTAAGTCTTCTTCCCCATGTGGGTTTGGTGTAAGGCCCAGGGTGAGATGCCCATGTTATCTTTGATCTTCTCTGGATTTCTTGCTCTTGATTGATCTCTCTATCTTCTCCTTGAATCTTTTGCATCCCCTTTTCCCTTTTAATTGATTTTCCCAATTCCCAAACCCTAGATCTAGAGCAACCTTGATGTCCATCGTTGTGGATCGAATCCGACCCTAGCCCGTCGATTCACAACCATTGTTGGGCTCGAGCTTGTTCGATTCGCGCCATTAACCGCTTTAATGCAAAAGCCCTAGCGAGGAGTTGGAAATTCCACCGTGAGCTACGATCTAACGCCCCGACCTAGACGAAGCGAGAGTTTTATCTCTCGGATCGCCTCTTCCGCATTTCCTAAAGAATCTCGTGCGTCGGCTTGGACCCTATGTGAATCAAGCATGGCTACTTAGGCGAAATCCTACGAAACCCTAAGGTATCGCTTTAATTTGTGGTTAATTGTTCAATTAATTAGTTTAATTTCGATAAATTAGCATATCATGGGCATTCACTGATTTTAGGGTCGTTGTCCCACGCCAGTTTTGGTATCAGTGCCTAGGTTCTAGGTTAGGGCATTTTGTGTGTTCATATTTGTGTGTTCATTTGCGTGCATATCTTGTGTTTGACAAAATTACTCAATCACTTGTGTTTCATAGTTGTGTGCCATTTTAGAACCCGATAGTGAGTCGTGGTCACCATGGACTCGAATGTGATTGCCGATGCTCTTAAGGGCATCCAAGCCATGATGATCACCATGAATGAGAGAATGAATGCTATGGAGGAAGCCCAAACGGCTATGGTTGCCTCTAATGAGATGCTTCTCAACCGCTTGGACCGGCTGGAAGGAGATGAAGAGCATCACGACCGACGCGATGAGTGTAACGGTCCGCGTCGATCAACCTAAGGGCCAAAATCGGAATCAAAGGGAAGTAGTTCATCGCGACGATGACTACAATCCGGATGAAAAACTTCTAAAAAATGTCCGACTTGAGTTTCCGACCTTCGACGGAAGAATGGACCATAAAGTCTTCCTCAATTGGGTCTCCGATATGAATCACCACTTTGAATGGTATGGTATGGACAATGAGCGGTGTGTAAAACTCGCTAAGATGAAGCTAATTGACCAAGCTCGACTCTTTTGGGTCAATGTCGAGTGCATGCATACGAATGCGGGTCGTGTTCCCATTACCCGATGGGAGGACATAAAGGAACAACTCACGGAGAAGTACGCCCCTTTATCATACTACCAACGCCTACTTGATCAATGGCAAAATTTACGCCAAGGTAGTATGTCTGTGGCTGAATACATTGGTAAGTTTGAGGAGTTCATGATGAGAGCCATTGTATCGGAGGATCCTCAAGTCACTCTTTCTAGGTTTCCACACCGAGTTGCTAATGGAGCTACAAAAAGAGTAGATCTCCCACCCCATTGGCACTCTTGAGGGGTGTTACGTCGTTGTGCAAGACCTTGAACGGTATTTGAAAATGACGGTGGTGAGACGATTTGAGTCGTACGTTAGTGGCCATCAAACCGGAGAAGGCCTAGTGTTGGGAACCCACCTCCCAAACCTACACAACTCACTCCTACAAATGTAAGGTTTGACAAAGGAAAAGGTGTGGTGAGTGAGTCATCAAGGGGTAGCTCTCAAACCAAGAGCTACAAGTGTCATGAGGTTTGGCCATTTTACCGCCTAATGCCCTACGAGAGACCCCCAAAGGACTCTTGGTTGAAGAAGTCGGTGAGGAAGAATGTGTTGAGGAAGTGTACGAACCGGAAGTCACACCTAATAATGATTAGGAGGGTGACGACGGTAATTGTGCACTAGTTTACATCCAAGATTGCTTGGTCGTGAGGTGTGCCCTTGCACAACCTCAACCAGATGAGAAGGACGATTAGCGTAGAGATAATATTTTCTTTACTTACGCCAAGTGTGGTGAGAAGAGTTGTAAGGTTATCGTGGATAGCGGGAGTTGCACGAATGTAGTGTCGACACACTATTACCCGCTTAGGGCTTACACCCAAGCCCCACCAGAGACTGTACAAAGTCACATGGGTCGACTCCTCTTCTATTCCAAAGGTGTCGCATGCCGATACAGTTAGCCTCATATTCAGACACCTTGTGGTGTGATGTGGTGCTGATGGATGTGGGTCACATCATCTTGGGGAGGCCTTGACTCTATGACATGAACGTCAGTTAGCCTCGTATTCGGACACCTTGTGGTGCGATGTGGTGCTGATGGATGTGGGTCACATCATCTTGGGGAGGCCTTGACTCTATGACATGAATGTGACCCTCCTTGGGCGGTCTAATGTGTGCACGCTCATGCAAGAGGGCAAGAAGATAAAGTTAAACCCCTTGCCTCCCAAGGCACCATCGGACATGAAAGTCGAGAAGAAGGGCGATCAATCTAAGACCATTAACATTGTGAGCCCTTCAGAGTTTGAGAGAGCGTAGTTAGATGAGAGTGTGGTGTATGTTTTCATCACCGTTGAGCGTGCTCCCGAGTCTATGGGCGAACACCCTAAGGAGGTTGAGCCAATTTTGAAGGATTTTGTGGATGTCTTCCCGGAAGACTTGCCCGATGAGCTCCCTCCAATGCGTGACATCCAACACGTCATAGACTTAGTCCCTAGATCTATCCTACCAAACCTTCCTCATTATCGATTGAATCCGATTGAGCATGCCGAGTTAGTGCAACAAGTCGATGAGCTCCTCCGAAAGGGGTTCATCCAAGAGAGCTTGAGCCCTTATGCCGTACCCGCGCTACTCACACTCAAGAAGGATGGTACTTGGCGAATGTGTGTAGATAGTTGGGCCATTAACAAGATTTCGATCAAGTATCGGCTATTCGGTTTCCTATATCGAGGCTCGACGATATGTTGGTTGGTGCCACTATCTTCTCCAAGATAGACCTTAAAAGTGGCTACTATCAAGTCCGCATTCGTCCAGGTTTTGAATAGAAAACTGCCTTCGAGACCAAAGATGATCTTTATGAGTGGATGGTCATGCCTTTAGGGCTTTCAAATGCCTCGAGCACCTTCATGAGGCTCATGACCCAAGTGTTGCCACCGTTTATCGAGAAATTCCTTATGTATTTTAATGACATCTTGATCTATAGTCGCAACAAGGAGCAACACTTAACCCACATGCGGACGGTTTGTGGGACCTTGAGGGGAGAGAAGTTGTATGCGAACTTCCAGAAGTGTACGTTCATGCAACGATCTGTTGTCTTCTTGGGGTTCATTGTCTCGGCCGATGGAATGGTCGCGGACCCGAAAAAGGTAAGGGCTATTGTAGAATGGCCCGAACCCAAGAACATCCATGATGCCCGTAGTTTCTATGGGTTTTATCGTCTCTTCATCCGAAATTTCAGCACCATTATGTCTTCCATCACCGATTGTATGAAGAAAGGAGAGTTTCAATGGAGCAAAGCTGCGATGAAGGCCTTTGTCGAAATCAAGGAGAAGATGACTAGTGTACCCGTCATGCGCTTACCGGACTTTTCTAAAGTCTTTGAGATCGCATGCGATGCTTAGGGTGTGGGTATAGGAGGAGTGCTTAGCCAAGAAGGCCACCCGGTAGCCTACTTTAGCAAGAAACTCAATGAGGCGAAGCAAAAATACTCCACTTATGATAAGGAGTTCTATGCGGTCGTCTGCTCTTTGGTATTGGAAACATTACTTTAGGCCGCAAGAATTTGTGTTGTTTTTCGACCATGAAGCCTTATGCTTCCTTGCTTCCCAAAAGAAGTTGAACCCAAGGCACGCAACGTGGGTCGAGTACCTTCAAGGGTTCACATTCGTGTTGAAGCACAAGGCGGGTGCTGAAAACAAAGCGGCTGATGCACTTAGTCGTCGGGTAGCGACTTTGCAAACTATGAGCATCGAGGTCGTGGGGTTCGAGCAACTGATCCAAGAGTATCTCGAGTGCCCAAATTTCGAGACTGAATACATTGCTCTCCGTGGCAATCTGCCCAACACTAACTCCAAATATACCCTGCAGAACCGGTATTTGTTCATGGGCAATCGCCTATGCATCCCTCGCACTTCAGTGCGTGACTTCCTCACTTGGGAGTTGCATGCTGGAGGGATTGTCTGCCATTTCGGGCGTAACAAGACCGTTACGCTCGTTGAAGATAGATTTTATTGGCCTGGTCTCATGCGGGATGTCGCCCGGATTGTGCGACAATGTCGTATTAGCCAAGTTGCCAAGCAAAGAAGGCAAAACACTGGCCTGTATACTCTTTTGCCGGTACCACACACCTTGGCAAGACGTCTCGATGTACTTCGTGTTGGGTCTTCTCAAGACTCTCCGAAAGCATGATTCCATTTTGTTGTAGTGGACCATTTTTCCAAGATGGCCCACTTCATACCGTGCAACAAGACCTCCGACGTGACCCATATCGCAAAGTTGCTTTTCAGAGAGGTGGTACGTCTCCAGGGTTGCCCAAAACCATTGTGTCGGATAGGGATGTTAAGTTTACTAGTTACTTTTGGAAAACCCTATGGCACATGATGGGTACTATGCTCCAATTCTCGAAGGCATATCACCCCCAAACTGATGGTCAAACGGAAGCTACCAATAGGAGCTTAGGCAATCTCCTTCGTTGTCTTGTTGGTGATCATATTAGGACCTGGGACTCCATTCTACCTCTAGCCGAGTTTGCATATAATAATTCAGTCAACAGGTCCACAGGTAAGAGTCCATTTGAAGTGGTGCATGACCACAAGCCAAGGACACCCCTAGATTTGATCCACATCTCACTGCACGTCAGAGCCCGCAGATTCCTTTGCATAACATATTCATAATTTGTATGCTGAAATTAGACGTAAAATTAATTTGAGCAATGATAATTACAAGTTATCGGCAGATTCCCACAAGCGTTTCAAGGAGTTACAAATCAGTGAGCATGTGATGATTTAGGCTAGGCCAGAACGATTCCCATCGGGAATTGTGAAGAAATTCCCAGCCCGTGGTGCCGAACCTTTTAGGATTGTGGCAAGGAGTGATCTGAATGCTTATGTTCTTGAGCTTCCTCAAGATTTGGGGGTTAGTTCAACGTTCATCGTGGAAGACCTAGTTCCTTATCTAGGCTCAACCCCACCCCCTTGCAATCCTTTCCAAACGTCTTCTAATCCTGAACCGACCCAAGCCTCGCAACCGATTCCTCCTCCAAACGAACCGAAAAGAGATGTAATTGAGAAGATCTTAGATGAAGTGAGTCCATAAGCCAGAATTAGAGAATATGTGGATCAAGGAAGACGAAGTCCGCCGCCTAGACCCCGACATGCTTGATCGGTACCATGACCGTTCTTCATTAGTGATGAAGAACTTTCGGTCTGGGGGAATTGACGAGGACGCCATCAACAAAGATCTAGGTTTCAAGCCGTACTAGGTGTACCAGCGGAAGAAGCGGCGGAGGAACCATGGAGCGCCAAGATCCAATGAAGAAAGACTTTGAGGAGCAGCCTTGAAGAGGACTTTTGCCCAGGCTCGCTCGAGCGAGCATCATTTTCGCTCGAGCGAGGTGCTTCAGGAACTCGACCATAACTTTTGGGCTTTGGTCACTCGAGCGAAAATGAGCCCAAAATCGGTCAAAACTTTAGGCCTCAAGTCGCTCGAGCAACCCTTGGTTGTCGCTCGAGCGACCCCTTTAAGATTCCCACTTGAGCGAGAACCAAAGTTCGCTCGAGCGAGTCTCGTGACGTAATTTGTCCTTTTTAGCCTTTTTGTTCTTCCCTTCTTATGTCACATGTAAGTTACCCTTTTGAGTAACATGGTACTTTTCTATTTTAGGGTTTTCTAATTTGTAATCACTGTAAAACACATTTTGTAAGCCAATTTTGCCACTTGTTGAAAATTAATGAAAGTGTGTTGCAGTTTGAGCTTGAGATGAGCTTTGAAGAGTGAGCCTTCTTCCCCATGTGGGTTTGATGCGAGGCCAAGTTTGAGATGCCCATGTTATCTTTGATCTTCTCTTGATTGATCTCTTTATCTTCTCCTTGAATCTTTTGCATCCCCTTTTCCCTTTTAATTGATTTTCCCAATTCCCAAACCCTAGATCTAGAGCAACCTTGATATCCATCCTTGTGGATCAAATCCGACCCTAGCCCGTCGATCCACTACCGTTGTTGGGCTCGAGCTTGTTCAATTCGCGCCATTAACCGCTTCAATTCAAAAGCCCTAGTGAGGAGTTGCCGATTCCATCGCGAGCTACGATCTAACACCCCGACCTAGACGAAGCGAGAGTTCTATCTCTCGGATCACCTCTTCCACATTTCCTAATGAATCTCGTGCGTCAGCTTGGACCCTACGTAAATCAAGCATTGGCTACTTCGGCAGAATCCTCCGAAACCCTGAGGAATCGCTTTAATTTGTGGTTAATTGTTCAATTAATTAGTTTAATTTCGGTAAATTAGCATTTCATAGGCATTCACGGATTTTAGGGTCATTGTCCCACGTCATTTTGCGTGTTGCAAAAATTTAATGCCATAATTTAAAACTTCAATTGTATAAATCTCAAGTTTCACTAATTAAGTTATAAATATTATTGGTTCATAATGTACCTAGTTATTTTGTTGTTTGATCTTATTTATAATAATATCATTACAGTTTATTATAACTTTATATATGCATTATTTATACATTCAATACACATTAGAAGTTTTCAAGTACATAAGACATATTAGATGTTCCATTACTCAAATTATTGACTAGAGAATGTTGAATCTTGAGCTCTCTTTGATGTTTAAGAATGACGAAAGCTTAGAGAAGCTAAAATCAATTGCAAATTTACAATGCTAAAATACTAAAAATACAATGCAAAAGTAGAAAAATAAAAATGGTAGAATGATAAGAGAATAAAGAGCTCAAAGAGAGGATTAGAGAGGAAAAATAGCAATAAATGTTTGTGGGGAAAAGAGGAGGACCAAAACCCCAATTTACAGAGGTAAGGGGACCTCAAATTCGGAAAAAACAACCCTCCAGCGGTCATATTTATGACCATTGAGTATGCCATCGCATACTTAATCTCATAATATGCACTTATGCCATCGATACTTTAGCATGCCAGTATGCACTTATGCCATCACATACTTTAAGCATGCGATGGCATACTTTCCTAAGTTGCATAAGCCTTTATGGCTTATGCAATTTAGGCATCCAAGTTGGCTTATGCGATCGCATATGACAACACTGAGTGTTGATGTATCTACAGTGTTAGCTGGTGTGTCAGTAGTCTTTGTAAAGTATGAGTGCGTGCGTGCATGTGGTTTAAACTGAATTCTTTTGTACGTAGTACATATGATAATAAAGAAGGGTGTGTGAACTCTAATGTATAACCCTAATTTTCTCCAACTCTTTCCCCTTCCTTTCTCCTTTATTCTTCTTTTTCTCTTCTACATAACCCCAACTTGAACTAACCCTAATCTAGCAAAATCACCTTGATAAAAACTAATTGGCTCCCGCTGACCCAGGAAGGTGTAAGAAACTCCCAATAATTCCAAGAAGTAGAACCATATCAAGGAGACACCATGATAATGAACCATATCAGGGATCAGGAGACTTAAACAGTGGAATGATGCTGCCCTTATTAAACTTTCTGGATATTGGCCAATAACCCGAAATCTCTTTGGGGAATTGTATTCTTGCCATGTATGTTGGAACTAGTGATATATGGCATGGGTTAAAAATTCGGAAAAACGATACGTATTGTCCAGCCCCAAAACCAATACGTATCGGACGATACTTATCGTTTCCAGACGATACATTGTGGAATGTATTGTCCGGAATTTTAGGATTTTGTATGGGAGGTACCGATACAGTACCTTGAATGTACCGCATCGGTGAGGTCTAAAACCGATACATATCAAACAATACGTATCAGTATCAGACGATATTTTCACCCATGATATATGGTCATGTTGCCTTCTAAAAAACCATTCGTGGCCTTGGAAAGGTATTATGAGAATTAGAGACATAGTCTCTAAGACTATTACCTTTATCATTGGTAATGGAGAGAAAAAAGGTTCTGGAAAGACCCCTGGGCGGATGAACTTCCCCTTATGAAAAACCTGAGGAAGAAGAATGATGATTCAATCAGGTATCCCTGAAGATGCTCTTGTTAGGGATGTCATGCATCAAGGAAAGTGGAATCTCCCTCCTCCTTCCACTTGAGGATGGAGAGAGCTTGGAATTGTATCAATGCCGTAGTCCCTAAAGCTCAAATGAATGATTTCATTATTTGGAAGCCTAGTTCTTCTGGGAAGTTTTCTTTTAAATCAGCATAGGGGATTATTAGACAACCTGGGCCTAAAGTAGAATGGTCAAAATTCTTTTGGCACAAAGATAACATCCCAAAGCAAAGTTTTTGTGCTTGGATGGGAGCCTTGAATAAGCTTCTCACCATTGAAAATCTCATTAAAAGGATAATGATCATTCCATCTATTTGTGTGCTTTGTTGGAAGGGCTGTGAAACAAATAAGCACTTATTTTTCAATTGTCCTTGCTCTATGTGGATATGGAGATCGCTCCAGCACAGAATGAATGTTTTAAGAGAGCCTCTCAGTTGCATTGAAGAATTAAATGACCCTAATGCAAGAGATAAAGTCAAGGCTGAGAACTCTAAGACTATTAAGGTAGGATTTGCTGCGGCTGTTTGGAGAATTTGGAAAGAGAAAAATTCAAGTATATTTGAAGGAAAGGAATGTCAAATGAAGAGCCTCTTAAAGTCTATTGTCGATCAGATTGCGATTCGATTGAACAAGCCGTTGCTTTAATTTGTTCTTTATTTATTCTGTGAATCTAGAGTGGAGGGTGATGGCAATGTCGAAGTTCTCCATCTCTTGATTCTCTAAGTTCTTATTTTGTAACCTCTTTGTACCTTTTTTAGGTGCTTAGGTGAGGACACCATAACCTCGAGCTTACTTATCGAAAAAAAGAAAAGAAAACATGGTCCATTGTCTTGACATTTGAATAGCAGATGACACACCCACTCGCCAAATGGAAGCCCCTATGCAACAAGTAGCCTGCCATGAGAATATTACCACCGACGGACAGGGTTGTCACTCGACCCAGTTTTTTAATGAGGTCGGGGACATAAACTTAACTCATCGGTTCAAGTTGGGAATGAAGAGTCTAACCCGACCTTTAGGGAAATTTGAACCAGGTCAGCCAAACCTGGCCCGATTTTTCGGGTTGGTTCGAGCATACATGCATAGGGGTGCACTGTTGCGTCAGGTCAGGTATATATACATTTGACCCATTGGCCAGCCAAAATTTTAGCTCAACCCGTTGACAGCCCTACGAGTGGCAGTCCAAGCAAAGACTCTGATATTAGGAGCAAGGACAGACCAAAGCCTCCACCAAGGAGATTCAAAGAGGGTTGTCGATACATGTAAAATTAGAATGAACGGACAGAAAAGGCCCTTTGGGTTCCCATACCCCTATCCATATATGGTGATATCATACTCTCTAACCTACCCTATAGACAGGTGAACTTGACAATCTCCTCATCACAGAGGTTAGAACACAGGTGAACATCTTACACCCCTATCCATATATGGTGATATAATACTCTCTAACCTACCCTACAGAGAGGCGAACTTGACAATCTCCTCATCACAGAGGTTAGAACACAGGTGAACATCTCACACGGTCACACCCCATGAGAACCTTCCTAACAAATGGTAAACCACACCCCCCCCCCCCCTTACTTCCTCCTTAACAGAGGGAGAGGACCACACCAGACATCCTCCTAGAATCTAATATGATGATCATCCCTCATCTACTACAAGATTGGAACAACCACCCCCTAACCCCTCTCCACCAACCCACCTAATACGCGATTGGAACCGAGCAACCACTCCTCTAACTCCTCTCCACTGCCCAAACCCCCCTTCCTCCTTTGGGGAGTCGACCACATCCCAATGAATAAGATGGGAATCAATTTTTTTCCCCATCATCCCCAGAGTCCCTCTTGAGTCTCTCAAGCTTGGAATAGAATGCCATCTGAACACTAGAAGAGTGACAACTAATCCACTTGGAGAATTGACAAAGTATCCTTGATAGCTACTGTTCTTCCCTCAGTGACAACCCGTTGAGAACCGCCTTTCGAAGCTTTCAATTATAGGATCCCAAGAGCTTTTCTAAGGTTTGGAATTCTAAGAGGAAGCCCGAAATAAGTTGCTGGCAAACTGCCCCGCAAACATCCAAGAGAATTCATTAAAAGTTGAACATAATTATTTTCAACTTAAATCCCAAATTTTTTACTTTTACCCATATTTACTTTAGGTCCGATAACAGTCTCATAGCACCACAACAACCCTTAACATTCATTGCCTCCTCAAGATTGGCATCACAAAACAGAACCTTGTCATCCTCATATTGTAGATGGGAACCTAACGGACCATAACTTCCCACCTGAATTCCTTTAAGTAAATCAATGAAGCACAATCAAGCAATCTAGTCAATGCCCCCCTCACAAAATTAAAAAGAAAGGGGGAAAGAGGGAGAGCCTTAGCCCACAAGAGGATTTGAATTAACCAGACGTCTTACCCAAGGTTGTCAAATTGTGTTTCGTAATCAAGAATTGTGTATCGCGTATCGTATCGAGTATCGAGTATCGTAAGATACATTTTGACTTTTATAAATATATATAAAACAAAATTAAAAATAAGAAAATAGTATATATATAGATATATATAACAGTCTATGATCATTTTTGAGAAACGAAGTGTTCAAGACTAATACCATCTGTCGCGTTAGAAATTAGAATATAAATCCAATCAATTAAACAAAACATTTCAATGGATTGATTTATAAAGTGGAGATAGAAATCTGGTCATATAAAGTCATAAACTTTTAAATTTTCCACTATATAAAAAGAAACCCTATAGCTGGACATGTATAAGTGTGGTGTGAGTATGTATTGTATACTTGTATTATATATTGCATCTTTCATGTCCCAACTTCTATTAAAAAAAACCTCTATGCCTGTTTCTTGACATTACCAGTTTGTATTCCCAAAATTAAAAAAAAAAAAAATTCAACTCTCTATTCTTCATCTCTATCCCCAATATCAACGCCAGCATCTTCGTTAGCAATTAAATTATCATTTGTTTTCATATTTCCCTTCCTTTTTGTAGACATTTTTCTCTTTTTTCTATATTCTTGTCATTCTTTTTTTTCTTTTTTTTTTTTTGAGATTAGAGTTGGGGTAAATAAGTGATAATATTTTTAAATCAAAAAACTAGTTATATTGGAAATCATATATATCGTTCCACCGCATATCGTAATGTATCGTCAGATATGGTTAAAAAAAGATACACATTATAGATATGTATCAGTTTCTATAATAACGTGTATCATATGACATATTGGATTGTGTATTATAAGAGATTGACAACCATGACTCTTACCATTGACAAGAATAGAAAACCAGGGCGAGGAGGAATAATTGAGCATCTAATTTACAGATCTTTCTTCAAAGCCCAACTGTTGGAGGATGTACGCCAGAAAATTCTAATCAACATAGTCGTAGGTCTTTCACATGCCAAGTTTGCAAATCAACCCACAAGAGTACATAATATGTAATTCACGCATGGAACACCACAACCATAGTGACAAATTTCATTTTCGGCAATATTTCGGTAGGGGCTCATATTGGTTCATTTCGGATAAATTTCGGGAAAAGTTCAAGAAAGTTTCAAGAAAATTTCAGGGAGTACAAACAATATATATAAATATTACATTTAATATTTATAAAATTTTATTTATTATTTTAAAATGGCTGAAATTTAAAAAATTCACTAATTTCGGTGAAATTTCGCCAAAATTAATGGAATTTCGACGATTTCGGAAAAATCACCGAAATTTCGCTGAAGTTTCGTCCTATTTTGGTGAATTTATGGAAAATTTCGAAGAAATTTGTCACTATGACCACAACACCATCAAGAATCTGCCTACCCTAGACAAAAGCCCCTTGCTAGGGGAATAAATTTCACTCATCATCGGTTTGAGATGATTAGCTAACACTACAATAATTATTTTATACACTCTACTCATAAGTTGAAAGGTTGAAAATCTTGTAATTCATTTCCCCATCTTTTTTGGGGATCAAAGTGATAAAGGTGGGGCTTAGACCTTTACCAATTTTAGCCCCCTCATAGAACTCCTTAAACACACCCATTAACTCAGTCCTTAATAAGGTCCAAAAAATGGTAAAAGAAATCCAAGTAAAGCCAACTCAAATGTCCTTCCAAGAAGATCCCTGCACGTTGTCGACACTGTATGAAAATCCAGCCCCTCTAGTAGAGCCACTCTTCTGCCTTTTATAACTTATCTGATGGGGACATCCCACACAACAAGACGGATGAGAAGTGCAAAGAGGAAACAAGAGAGAAAGAAGAGTATAATAGCTTCAGAAAAAGCCTTAAAGAGCGACAAATAGGATCACTGTCTATTTCCGCTCGAGCGAACACCATCCTCGCTCGAGCGAGAAGGCTTTAGCAGTAAAGCCTAACTTTCTACCAAAAGTCGATCGAGCGAGCATCGGTTGTCGCTCGAGCGAGACCTCAAAGAACGCAGAAGATTTTCTCTAGAATAAGTCGCTCGGGCGAGTTTGGTTGTCGCTCGAGCGAGTCGACTTCGAACTTTGTTAATTTTAGTCATCTTTCTAAGTTTCTTTTATGCGAATTAATGTTTCTAGGGTTGTTTCGTAATTTTCCTGTTTTAGGGTTTTTCTGTTTTGAGACCTCTTATATAAGGTCATTATTACATTATAAAAGGAGTTGATTACTGAATGAAAATTGAGAGTTTTCTTTTGTGCAAACCCTAGAAGACTTGTGAAGAGTTTACGATCGAAGAAGCGAATTTTTCGACACCTAAGGAGTGAGCAATCATTTCTAGTGCAACTTGGTGCGAAGCCAAAGTATAGCCTCGGTGAGAAACCTCGGAATCCTTGGTGTGAAGCCTTGGACCTCTATCTTCCTCTTCTATCTTTTTTCTCTATTTATTATCTGGTAAAATCTCCGCTCGCTTTGATAAATTCCAAGACCCCCAAAATATTGTTAGTTTAAATCTTTTGATCTACCTCTTTTGATTAAATTATTTCCTTGAGCCTTTGTTTTCCCAAATCTTACAGGAGTCGAGAGACGACACCATAATTGTTGCTGGATGCCCTAAACAAGATCGAAACTCGAATCCTTCATAGGGTTCATTTTTCTAGATCGGGAATATCGATGCATGTGAGCGCTACAATTGAATTAACCTAGTTGTTTTGTTAAATTCATTAAATTATTTGTATTGGGCGATATTGAATATTTTTTGTTATTCAATTTAATCAGAGGTTAATCCCAAACTTGCATAATTAGGGTTTTAGCGTTTGTCCCGCATCAGATTTGGTATGAAAGCATCAGTTTTAGTTTAGGGTTGTCAGTGTTCATATAGGTTCTAAGGTGTATTTCAGATTTGTTTTGCATCATATCGTTTGTGTTGCATCATCATGGATCCCAATAGGATAGAAACCCTTCTTAATGAATTTGTGGCCAAGTTTATCGCGGGTCAAGCTGCCCTTCAAGCCCAAATGCAAACTCAACTTGAATTCATCAAAATCCGTTGTATGCAAACACATAGTCGGACTTCCCAAGTTGAGTCAAGGAGCACTCCCACTAAAGGGAGCTCTAATTTCTGGGTTCCACCATCAAAACCCGTAAATGCTCAGATTGATAAGGGCAAAGAAAAACTGATAGATAATTCTAGACGTGCACCACAACAGTGTTATAAGTGCCAAGGCTTTGGTCACTTTGCGTCACAGTATCCCAGTAAATCACAACCCTTGATTATTCAGCAGGATAATGAGAAGGAAGACGAAGAGTTAGGGGTAGAAGTTTATGAACCTACTGGAATGCCAAGTAATGAGGAGGAGATTCTCGTGAGAACCGTAGATTGTGTTAGGAGGATTCCTATTACCGAAGAAAGTATTGGTAGTGTGTCTATACCGCATGAGTCATTAGAGTCGGTAGGAACATATCATCATTCTAACTTGCATGGGATTAACAATCAAATTTTATTGAATAATGGAAATACACATAATTGCACTGACACAATGAATCTATTTATTGAATTTAATAATGGCAATTTTGTGTTGATTCGCGATAGTCCTGAGCATGTGGAACCTTTTCCAATCTTGAAAAGGGGTAATGATGGAGGTTTAGCTCTTCCTCAAATAAGGGCAACCATCTGATAGTTGCAATAGCGGATCTTACACCTATTCTAGGTCCAACAACCATGCCCTTTGATAAATTCCTTGTTGCCCAAACAATCGAACTGAATCCCTTTAACCTATTCATACTCCGTACCCTACCTACGTGATATGAGAGGAGGAGGTTATAAGATTTCCAAACTTCACTGCCAATACAAACAAGCATCATGAGTATCTCACAGCGTGGAAAGGCAAGCCAAGAGTTGATCCTCTGAAGTGTGCCACTCGTGAGTTTTACAACTCATTGGAGATGAGTTTTTCCCACCCTGGGAGTATTGATGGGGACATCCCACACAACAAGATGGATGAAAAGTGCAAAGAGGAAACAAGAGAGAAATAAAAGTATAACAGCTTTAGAAAGGGCGTTAAAGAGCGACAAATAGGCTCACTGCCTATTTCCGCTCGAGCAAACACCATCCTCGCTCGAGCGAGAAGGCTTCAAGAGTAAGGCCTAACTTTCAGCCAAAAGTCGTTCAAGCGAGCATCGGTTGTCGCTTGAGCGAGACATCGAAGAGCGCATAAGATTTTCTCTGGAATAAGTCGCTCAAGCGAGTTTGGATGTGGCTCGAGTGAGTCGACTTCGAACTTTGTTAATTTTAGTCATTTTTCTAAGTTTCTTTTATGCGAATTAATCTTTTTAGTTTCGTAATTTTCCTGTTTTAGAGTTTTTCTGTTTTGAGACCTCTTCTATAAGGTCATTATTACATTGTAAAAGGAGTTGATCAAAGGAGCGAATCTTTTTGTGCAAACCCTAGAAGATTTGTGAAGAGTTTTCGATCGAAGGAGAGAATCTTTCGACACCTGAGGAGTGAGCAATTATTTCTTGTGCGACTTGGTGCGAATCCGACGTACAGCCTTGGTGAGAAGCCTCGGAATCCTAAGCCTTGGGCCTCTATCTTCCTCTTCTATCCTTTTTCTCTATTTATTATTTGGTAATATCTCTGCTTGCTTTGATAAATTCCAAAACCTCTAAAATATTGTTAGTTTAAATCTTTTGATCTACCCCTTTTGACTAATTTATTCCCTTGAACCTTCGTTTTCCCATATCTTAGAGGAGTCAAGAGACGATACCATAATTGTCGGTTGGTGCCCTAAACTAGATCGAAACCTGAATCCTTCATTAGATCCATTTTTCTAGATCGGGAATATCGTTGCATGTGAGTGTTGGATTAACCTAGTTGTTTTGTTGAATTCATTAAATTATTTATGTGTTGGGCGATATCGAATATTTTTTGTTATTCAATTTAATCAGAGGTTAATCCCAAACTTGCATAATTAGGGTTTTAGTGTTCGTCCCGCATCATTATGACAAAAATCGTCTTTTGGCTAAGAAGCTCCCTATCCTCAACTACCACCCCATTTAAGAGCAATTGCGATATCATATTCCTTGTTCTTCCACTGCTAGCAATAACATGGAATAAACTTGTATTAGAATCTCCCTCCTTGAGCCAAAGGACACTTGACTTTTGAAGCAATGAAGTTTCCTCTTCATGGTCCTTCTAAACTACCCCCTTGAGGCACATTCCTCCAAAATCAGAAGGCTTTGATTCTTTTAAATAATCCAACTCCTGGATTTCCTTTAAACTAATTTTCTTCCCTAGCAATGACAGATCCAAAACAGTTATTCCTTTTTTCAGTTTCTACTTTCAATAGTCTCAACTTGGTCACCTACTTAGCATGTGTGTTACCACCAACTTGAAAGGAATTCTACCATTCCTTAACCTTAGCATCGAATTAAGTCGATTCGAGTCACATATTTTCCAACTGAAATGGTGTCAGCCCCCATTTCAAGCTATTACATGCTAATAAGATAATGAAATGATTAAAGACTGGTTTGTGTAGACCAAGAAGTCGAAGTACTAGGTACTTTTCCTTCCAATCAGCTGAGCACAAAACCTAAATGGCAATGAATTGGCACATCTTGGTGATTGGACCACGTAAACGTCACACATCCCACAAGATATCCATCCGTTGTTCCTTTTCCCCAAGTTGGAAAAACCTCTCACACTGGCTATTAGGGCTACCTCCACACTTCTCATGGCTAAAGTGAATCGTGCTCAAGTATCCACCCATACACCACGGGAGATCCCAGTCATGCCTCATAATAGACTGCTCAGCCCACAATCTATCTTTAATGTTGGGGTCAGATGGGCCATAGACCATAGTGAGCAGCCAACTAAAACCATCCAGTCTAGTTTTGAAGACTGTAGTAACTAAAAAGTCCCAGATTCACAATGCCTCGTGGCACATCACAACACCCCTTCACATTAATTGCCTCCTCAAGAGTGACATCACAAAACAGAACCGTGTCATCCATATATTATAGATAAGAACCAACCCGACCTTACATTCCCACCTGAAATCTACCAAGTAAACCAAGAAATTCAACGCGATCAAGCAATCCACACAGTGCCCCACCCACCCCACCCAACTCCCCAACAAAATTGAACAAGAAAGGGGAAAGATGGTCCCCCACCCTTAGCCCAAATCAAGATTTGAAGTAACCAGTTCCCTAACCATTAAAAAGAACAGAAAACCAGCGCAAGGAGAAACAATTGCAGACCCAATTTACCCATCTTTCCCCAAATCCCACCCGCTAGATCATGTAGGCTAGAAAATTTCAATCAACATAGTCATAGGCCTTTTCCATGTCAAATTTGCAAACCAATTGATGGGGACATCTGATTCAAAGAACCACCCATAGCCTATCGAAGGCGAAAGAAGTGTACGAAAGTATCACGAAGACTCCTAACCGAAGAATGAAGATGTTCTGAAGAAGTGAAGCACGGACGTCCATGATTCGAGAGGCTTTCTGCTTTGTGCACGATGAATGTCCATGAATATTGGACGAACATTAGTGAGCACAGGACAAACGTCTGTGATTTGAGTTGGCGGTTTTAGTTGTTTTATTATTTCAAATTTATGGAACTGTTTGTGCATGACGGACGGACGGACGGACGTGAATACAGGACGGACATCCGTGACCACAAGACAAACGTCCATGAGTCAGTTACTTTCTTATTTCGAATGTATAATTAGTTAGGATTGTTTGCCTATAAAAAAGCATTGTAAAGACTATTTGGGTAATTAATGATTATCGAATATTGCTATGCAAATTGAAAGCTTTTTATTAAGGCTTCTTCGAGATTGTGATTCTCTCAAACTTAAAAAAGTGAGTCTTCTATTAGCGTGCGGTTTGGTGCGAGGCCAACTTTTCCTATCATTTTTATCTACTCTTATCTCAACCTAATGTGTAACTGCTTGTTTAATTGCCTACTTAATTCTATTCTGAACCTTTGATTTCTACATACCTAGAATCCTTTTATTGTTAATTACACTTGAGTTCGAAAGAATCCACTTGTGAGTTCGTTTGAAACCCTAAACTGTTGAAGATCTAGTTGTTCACTAAGACCCTAGTTTTCTAGATCCTATAGGAAACATACGACGAAAGTAACACTGATTTGGGCTAAATTAAATTATTTAATTGAAATTCTCTATATTTTATCTGTTAATTTGTTAGGAAATTTATAACTCAATCACTCGTATTTATTTTTGATTAATCTCAGCCCATCATTTCTGCATCATATTAGTTTCTGCATCATATTTGGTATCAGAGCTTTGTCAGTGTTCATATAGGTTATAGGTTTCAATTTCGATTGTCTTACATCATTATGGATTCCGCTAGGAACGAAGCCCTTATTAATGAACTTGCAACTAAGTTGACGACAAGTCAGGCAAATCTCCAAGCCCAATTACTTGATCATCATACTCAGTTACAAAATCAGTTGCGTGATCAACAAACCCGACATGAGGATCTGGTGACCGTGTCGAGGAAATGAATAGGGTTATCACCGATGACCACTTTCGAGTCCACATCAATGAGCGTAGAAGAGACGGTCCTCACTGTCGCGATCTCCCACCTAATCAGGATGACAAAATCATGATCCGTCAAGATGGACGCTCCTATTTTTTATGGGAAAAGATAACCTAAAGTCTATCTAGAATGGGTAACTGGCATGGAAACCTATTTTGATTGGTATGCCATGTCCGATGAGTGCAAAGTCCGGTTTGCCAAAGTTAAGCTTATGGGCCAAGCTAGACTTTACTGGATGGGTATCGAGTGTCGTAGACAATCCTAGGGCCTTCTCCCCATTTCTACATGGGCAAACATGAAGATCCAACTGAGTGAGAAGTATTTTCCCCTGTCCTATGATGAACGTCTTCTTGATCAGTGGCAATCACTTCACCAAGGGAATATGCCAGTTACAGAATACATTGATAAATTCAAAGACTTAATGTTCCAGGCTAATGTGGAAGAACATGACAAAGTAATCCTATCTCGATTTCGAATGGGCCTCCGCTCAGAATTACAACGGGAACTTATTCCATATTCTGTTACCGATCTAGAAGAATGTTTCTCTAGAGTCGAAGAGTTAGAACGGTACCTTAAGACCCCCCAAAACAAATGTTTTGATGCAAGTGGGTCCGATTACAAGTCTAACTATTTTTAATCTAAATCAAATGTCAGCACCCATTCGGCTAGATCCAATTCACTTGCCATGCTAGTACTAAAGTTGATAAGGGTAAGAATCCAATGTTAGAGGACCCCAAGAGTGGTGCTCAAAGTAAGTGCTACGGGTGTCATGGCTTTAGACATTTTACAGCACAATGTCCTTCCCGGAATTTTTTCATAACAGAGGAAATTGAACATGAACAGGACGACAAGGAAGTAGAAGTTTATGAACCCGAATCATTCCCTAGTGATGAAGAGGATCATGTAGGGGAACGAACGGTAGCTTGTCTTAGAGAAGTTGAGGAGGATAAAACCTCGCGGGCTCTTGTGGTTAGATGTGCTCTAGCCCAATCAAAGGAGAGTGACGACTGGCGAAGGGATAACATCTTTTATATCATAGCCAAGTGTAGTGAGAAAGCTTGTAGAGTCATAGTCGATAGTGGAAGCCAAGGATCAAAAATTCGAATTTCGTTTCGGTTTCCGAAATTTTGGCCGAAAACTTTAATACCATACATTTTAAAACGAAAATTTGAGTTTTGGTTTCGGTTTCGATGGGGACTGAAACCGAAACATTTCGGCCGAAATTTTAAACCATGGTGGAAGCTGTACCAATGTTGTTTCCAAAAGCATAGTTTCTCGCTTGGGACTTACACCCATACTTCACCCACAACCTTATACAGTACCATGGGTCGATTCGTCATTAATCCCAGTTTCACACAGGTGTCAGGTTCCTATATAGTTTGGGTCATATAAGGACACCTTATGGTGTGATGTAGTGCCTATGGATGTTGGGCATATCATTATTGGGAGACCTTGGTTGTATGATAAGGACATTACATTGTTAGGGAGATCGAACGTATGTTCTTTTATGCACAAAGGAAATAAGATAAGGATAAATCCTCTACATCCTAGAGCGCCTACAGTGAAAACAAGACAAAAGATAAAGGTCTAGTTGAGAGGGAGAAGACAACTAAGGCCATCAATATTATTAGCCCCTTACAGTTTGAACAAGGTGCTATGGAAGAGGACATTGTCTATGTTTTCGTTACAATGGAGTCACCCAAAGAGTCGAGTGTTAAATTTCCTAAACGGTTGGACCTATGATGAAAGAGTTTCATGATGTCTTTCCCATAGACCTCCCAAATGAATTACCACCTTTAAGGAACATTCAACATGCTATTGATTTAGTTCCCGGTTCTACTTTACCTAATTTGTCCCATTATTGCATGAATCCATCTGAACACTCAGAGTTGAAAAGGTAAATTGATGAACTTCTCCATAAGGGATTCATTAGAGAAAGTATGAGTTCATGTATCGTGCCTGCGTTGCTCAAACCAAAGAAAGATGGATCTTGGAGGATGAGTATCAATAGTCGCGCCATTAATAAAATCGGGGTCAAGTATAGGTTTCCTATACCAAGGCTAGACGACATGTTGGATATGATGGTTGGTTCCACAATATTTTCAAATTTTGATTTTAAGAGTGGATACCATCAAGTTCGAGTTCATCCCGGGGACGAATGGAAAACTGGCTTTAAAACTAAAGATGGCTTATATGAACGGTTTGTCATGCCTTTCGGGCTCTCAAATGCCCCGAGCACATTTATGCGGATCATCACGCAGGTGTTGAGGCCTTTCATGGGCAAATTCCATGTGGTTTAATTCGATGATATCCTAATTTATAACCGCAACAAGGAACAACACTTGAGTCATATAAGGAAAGTTTGTTTGACTCTCAGAGGAGAGAAGTTATACGCAAACTTAAAGAAGTGTCTTTCATGACAACAAGTGTTGTCTTCTTGGGGTTTGTCGTAACTTCCGAAGGAATGACTGCGGACCTGGAAAAGGTCAAGGCTATTGTGGAGTGGCATGAGCTTAAGAACATTCACAAAGTTCATAGATTCCATGGGTTAGCCACATTTTACAAGCGGTTCATCAGTAATTTTAGTATGATAATGTCCCCTATCACCAATTGCATAAAAAATGGGGAGTTTAGTTGGACACCTGCTCGGCAAAAGCGCTTAAGGAGATCAAGTCATGTATGACTGAGGCTCCCGTTATGCGCCTTCCTGACTTTTCTAAAGTCTTTGAGGTGGCATGTAATGTGTCAGGAGTAGGTATAGGTGGAGTATTGAGTCAAGAGAGTCACCTTATAGCTTATTTCTGTGAAAAGCTAAATGAGGTCAGGCAAAAATATTCTACGTATGATAAGAAATTCTATGCGGTGGTACAATCTCTCAAGTATTGGAAACACTACTTGTTACCGCAAGAATTTGTTATGTTCTCAAATCATGAGGCCCTAAAATTTTTGAACTCACAAAAGAAGCTAAACCTGCAACATGTGAAATGGGTTGAACAACTTCAAGGGTTCACCTTTTTGCTGAAATATAGGTGAAATTTCGAGGTTATCGATGATATAAGAAGAGAAAAAATGCAAACACAACCACAAAATGAACACAGACGATTTTAACGTGGAAAACCCTTTCACAGGTAAAAACCACGGGATCTATCTCAGATCCAAGGCAAACAATTCACTATGAAAAATAAATTATTATAGTGTTTCAAGAATGAAATGCCCTATCACCCTCCTCACTAACAATGACCGCGTCACACGATCATCCCTTTCATAATGACATCGCCTTCAACCGTCGTCTCGCGCGATGGTCCACTCGTTTCACACGAGCCAATAACTATTTAGAACCAAACAATATCACTTTGGCAAATGAGGTACTTTAAAGAGAATTTTTAACATGAAGAACTTTCCCCCAAAAGCCTTACTTCCCGAATTTTTAAACTATCGGGGCACGAATGTCCTTGACCACAGATGTCCTTAAGACACTAACTTCCCATAACCATTGGAACCTCCGGAACATAGACGTCCGTGAATCACTCACGGACGCCCGTGAGTCCATTCACGGACGTCCGTCCATCCGAACCACTAAATCTACTTGGCACATTAGAGCACTTCTAAATTTGATCATGATTATGATAATATTTCTAACAATAGGGGTGGTGTGGAGAATAGGGTTGTTGACGCACTTAGCCGTAGAGCGGCGACGTTGCACTTCATGAATGTTGAGGTGTCTGGATTCGAGCGTTTATTGGATGATTATCCTACGTGTCCAAAATTTGGAGAAGAGTACACCTCACTCGTGAGTGACCAGTCTGAAAGAGTAAGTATACCCTACATGATGGGTATTTGTTTTTGAAACACCGTTAGTGTATTCCCCGCACTTCTCTACGAGATTTCCTCGCTTGAGAATTACACGTCGGAGGTGTCGCAGGGCATCTCGGTCGTGACAAGACAGTTACATTGGTTGAAGATAGGTTCTACTGGCCCAATCTCACATGAGATGTTATCAAAATCATTAATCAATGTCGCAGTTGCCAATTGACAAAACAAAGGAAGCAAAACACGGGGTTGTATACACCTTTACTTGTGCCACATACTCCGTGGCAAGATCTTTCTATGGACTTTGTGCTAGGGCTTCCTAAAACCCTCCGCAAACATGGTTCGGTATTTGTTGTCGTGGATCGTTTCTCGAAAATAGCCCATTTCATAGGTTGTTTGAAGACCTCAGATATAAGTAAAATTGTTACACTTTTCTTTAGTGAGGTTGTTCATTTTCACGGTTTGCCCAAGACCATTGTGTCGGACAGAGATGTTAAGTATGTCAGTTATTTCTAGAAGACATTGTGGCATAAAATGGGGACGAGACTTCAATTCTCATCAGCATATCATCCCCAAACCGATGGACAAACTGAGGTTGTTAATCGGAGTCTAGGAAATCTCTTGAGGTGTCTTGTAGGTGAGCATGTTAGGAGTTGGGATTCCATCCTACCTATTGCAGAGTTTACATATAACAATTTGGTTAATAGAACCACACAGATGAGTCAGTTTCAAGTTGTGCACGGTTACAAGTTGTCCGGATTTACTGGCCCAATCTCACACGAGATGTTATCAAAATCATTAATCAATGTCATGTTTGCCAATTGACAAAACAAAGGAAGCAAAACACGGGGTTGTATACACCTTTACCCGTGCCACATACTCCGTGGCAAGATCTTTCTATGGACTTTGTGCTAAGGCTTCCTAAAACCCTCCGCAAACATGATTCTGTGTTTGTTATCGTAGATCGTTTCTTGAAAATGGCCCATTTCATAGGTTGTGTGAAACCCTCAAATGCAAGTAACATTGCTACACTTTTCTTTAGTGAGGTTGTTCGTTTACATGGTTTGCCCAAGACCAAGGTATCAAACAGAGATGTTAAGTTGGTCTTGGGCAATGTCTTCTAGGACATTGCCCAAGACCAATGTCCTAGAAGACATTGTAGCATAAAATGGGGACAAGACTTCAATTCTCATCAGCATATCACCCCCAAATCGATGGACAAACTGAGGTTGTTAATCGGAGTCTAGGAAATCTCTTGAGGTGTCTTGTAGGTGAGCATGTTAGGAGTTGGGATTTCATCCTACCTATTGTAGAGTTTGCATATAACAATTCAGTTAATAGAACCACACGGATGAGTCCGTTTCAAGTTGTGCACGGTTACAAACCTAGGACACCCATAGATCTTATTCCGATGTCAGTTCATCAGACGTCGTCAGAGTCTATATCTATATTTGCACATCGCATTCATGAACTTCATGTTGAGATTAAAAGAAGAATGTATGTGAGTAATGAAAAATATAAGTTTTCTGCAGATTCTCATCGAAGGTTCAAAGAATTTCAAGTGGGTGATTTTGTGATGGTTCGAAATAAATCTGAGTGCTTTCCTCAAGGAATTGCTAAGTAGTTACAGGATCGTAGTGTTGGAACCTATAGGATTTTCAAGCGTACCGGCCCTAATGCTTATGTACTAGACTTACTACCAGAATTGGGTATTAGGACAACTTTCAATGTGGAGGATCTTGTACTATCCAATAGCCCTGCAATTACACCACCTAATCCTTTTGAACCTTCCACATCCAATCCTATCTCTGTTTCTCTCCCTATTCCTTTACCTCCACCTGCACTTCCATCTTGTGAGATAATTGAGGATATTTTGGATGATCAAATTGTGTCTACAAACCAATGGGGATTTCAAAAGTATCTTGTCAAGTGGAAGAATAAGTCAGATTCAAAGAATACGTGGATTACAAAAGAAGAGTTTCAATAGATTGATCCGGTTCTGTGAGATCACAATCACGACCAATATTCATTGGGGATGAATTCTTCTAACTCGAGGGGAATTGATGAGGACATCCAATTCAAAAAACCACCCATAGTCTATCGAAGGCGAAAGAAGCGTACGAAAGTATCGCAAAGGCTCCTAACTAAAGAATGAGGACGTTCTAAAGAAGTGAAGCACGAACGTCCGTGGCTTTAGGACGGACGTTCGTGATTCGAGAGACTTTCTGTTTTGTGCACAACGGACGTCCGTGAATACTAGACGGACATTCGTGAGCACAGGGCAGGTGTCCGTGATTTGAGTTGGCGGTTTTAGTTGTTTTATTATTTCAAATTTATGGAATTGCTTATGCATGACGGACAACCGCGAATACAGGAAGAACATCCGTGACCACAAGACGGACGTTAGTGAGTCAGTTAATTTCTGATCTCAAACATCCTCCCAAGAAGGTCTCAAGGCATTGTTCACACTAGACCAAAGTGCAACCCCTCAATAGAGGTCGATGCCACTCTTCGCCTTCTACAACATATCACAAAATAGATAATTTTTGGGCTAAAAAGCTCCCTATCCTCAACTAGCACTCCATCAAAGAGTAATTGCACGATCATATTCCTTCTTTTAGCGCTAGCAATAGAATCTCATATTAGAATCCCCTGCCTTGAGCCAACAAACTCTTGACTTTTGACGCCATGAAATTTCCTCTTCGTGGAACTTCCATATAAATTCCTCCTTTAGGGTAAATACGTTCTCATGTTCCTCCAAACTTAGAAGCATCGATTCTTCTAAACAATCCAACTCCTAGACTTCCTCTAAAATATCGTTCTTCGTAGCCATGACAGATCCAAAACAATCCTTATGTCAACTTGGTCATCAACTAAGTTGGCATGTTACCACCCACTTGAAGGAGTTCCACCATTCCTTATTAACCTTAGCATCAAACTCAGTCTATTTGAGCCACATATTCCAAGTTGTTACATGATAAGAGGATGGGGCAATGATCAGAGACTGGTTTGGGTTTTCCTCCTTGTGAGCTAAGCAAAAATCTTGTCTAAGCAGCAATGAATCACCACATCTGGGTGATTTGACCACGTAAATGTCATCCCTCTCCATAGGGATATCCATCAGTTCCTCTCTTCCCACAAAGTTGGAGAAGCCCCTCATAGCATGGATCAAAATCTCGATTTCGGTTTCGTTCACTACCCGAGTAGTAAATGGGTTAAATTTTCAGTAATTTTTGAAAATTTGCTCCGAACCTTGTCGAACGTTATTTTTTTTAATTCTTTCACATTATTAGAAGACGCATTTAAACTATTGAGACTAAATTCGGTAAGATATTGACAATATTCGACAAAATTCGGTAAGATACGACAAAAACCAACTAAATCTAGGAAGATTCCGCGAGATACGACTAGATACAGCGAAACCCGGCGATATTCGGTAACTTACGGTAACTTTGGGAGATAATCCATCAAAGTCTGGCGAGAATCTGTCAAAATCCGACGAGATTCGGTAAGTTACGGTACGATACGACGAGATTTCGTCAAGATCCAATAATATCTGGCAAAATTTCGTCAAGCTATGGAAGGAGAGAAGAGAGGAGAAAAATTAAAAATAAACTAAGTGTAAAGGAATGAAACTTAGGTAAATGTGTGGGAGCAAAAAAAAATTCGAAACCATAAAAAATAAAAAAAATTAAAAGTGACATTCAAAAATCTCGGCCGATAATTTGACTTTTAGGCCGATAATTTCAAATTTTCGATCCCTACCAGAAATTTGGGAAATTTTTGTTTCGGTAGGGGCCGACACCGAGTCATCTCGGCCGAGAAATTGAAATCTCAGCCGAGATTTTGATCCATGCCTCATAGTGGCTGTTATCAGGCAACCTCCACACTACACCATGGGAGATCCTAGTACCATTCTATCAACAAACATTGGCGTCATTTGGATCATAGACCATGGTGAGTAGCCACCTGAAACAATCGAGTCTACTTTTGAAGAGTCTAGCAATAAAATAATGTTGTAATCTTTTAGGTCTGTTTGTAAGTGAATTGCATTCACGGCTTGATTCCTGCAAAAGCTAGAACCTGGAAGTGGGTTGGTTTTAACCACTTTCAGGTTCTCTTCGATTTTTAAGTGAAAATCATGTATGCGGGAAGCAGTTGGGCAAGAAACTGAGGCCTTGTTTGGCAAACCTTTTTTAAAAAGAAGTTGCCTCATGTTGCTTCTCACACTACATGATATTCCACATGTGATAAGACTTTTTTTAAAAGCATTATTTGAGAAACGACACGTGATACACCTCTTTATAGCACTTAAAAAGTACTTTTTGAAAAAGGATTGCCAAACTGGGCCTGAGAGTTACCTAAAAGTAATTTCCACCTTTTTGTTGCTTTTCAGGGTTCAGAAGCAGGTATAGGGTCCTGAAAAGCATTAACAAACACAACCTTATCCTGGATGGGTTCACACCCCATTACCCAACTAATTAACCTCAAATGCTAAGATACTGAAAATCACAACACCAACATAATGAAGAATCATAACAAGATTACTACCGTATAAACTACAACAATAAAAATCTCCTACTATACTACAGTGTTACGTGCCCAACACGGTTTAGCTAGAGTTTGTATAAATAAGGCATCTTACCATATTAGATGGGATAACGCAATTAGTAGTTTTATTGTTTAAGACTCTTGGACTTTATATATTGTGATAAACAATTAACAAAATTACAGAAGAGATTTATTATTGAAATTTTGTCTCGTGCACAAAGAGGACGTCCTTTCCCTCTTCAATTGTGGGTCAGATAGGTTTAGAACCCTATCAGACAGTTTTGTTTTTTTGTTTCTTTTTGGATAGGTAAGCGTGAGATTTGAACCCTTGACCTCAAGGTTACACGATTGAGAGAATCACCACTAGGGTAAATTTCCAATCCCCACATTTCTAAATTTCTGATTATATCCATTAATAAATAATAACACTCCTAATAAAAATCAATTTGCGGGTTCAGCCGTCCGAGTCATCAAATGGGTACAATCTATAAACCTTGAAATCGTGCAAATTCATCATTCAGTCATAAATAGGGAAAAAGAAAAGAAAGGGATAGCATTTCAAAGAAACACGGATTGTTACGAAAAAGATGAAGTGCCGCCTTGAAACTCAACAGATTACAAAACACATAATTAATAAAAACGCGCCCCACTACATAGTAGATACAATCAAAATAATATAAAAAATTCAGTAATTTACGCTTGCCTCGATGAAAAGGGGCCGAAGATCTTTAATGACGGCACGGATTTTGAAGTAGTTAGAGTTTTGGAGATGAACATTGTCGACCCCCGCCTTCCGCTTCTTGGTGCTGCTTTGATTAATGGATGGTGATGATGATGGGAGGTTGTTTTGTGATGCTCCTACAACTGGAGGAGGAGCAGGATCAGGAGCATCAGAAGGAAGAGAAGGAGCAGCAGAAGGAGGAGCAGAAGCAGGAGGAGCAGGGGGAGGAACAGAGCTGGTAGCTTCTTCCATCGCCCCAATTGACGGTTGAGAAAGAGAAAAAGTTACTTGTAGGTAGGACTGTCAACGGACCGATCGACCTGATACCCGACCGACTCGACCGGATATTTTAACGGGTCTGGTACATAATTTCTACCTTCGGGGTCGGGTAGAATTTTTTTCGACCCAACTCGATATTTTATATGTAAAAAGTACATAAACAGGGGGTGTTTTATTAGGTCAGGTCAGAGTTTTCGGGTTGGCTTGCCTTTAGTATACCATCAAGTCGGATTGGACACACCATCGGGTTGGACATTTGCGATTCTCTTATTGGACTGCCAAAATTTGACTTTACCCTATCTAACCTATTGACAACCCTACCGGTAGGGTGATGAGGTGTAAAATATGACTATATTTTACCCCTTATAGCCTACATTTAGTCATCCGATAAAGGCTATTTGACAAATTTAAGAGGTTTTAAGTGTTTCAGGAAATCTGACCATTAGATGCATTTAGAAGAATAAAAGAACATAAAATCGAGTAACACAGAGACATTGGAGCAAAGGAAATGCGGAGCCTGGATAATGCTGGATAATCGATCAATCGACTACATAGGTCGATTGATCGACATTACAAAAGAAGCCTGAAGTTACATATATAATCGAATAATTGACCTATATAATGTCGATTAATCAAATTTCAAATATTAAGTAAGGAGCGCAAGTTTAAATTCAAAATCGATTGATTGACCCCAATAATCGATCAATCGATTTTGAATTTCAAACCTCCGGGCTTGGAACCTATTTAAGCAAACTCGAAAAGTTAGTTGAGGTTCTTCTCAGTTTTTATTTTCTTTAAAACTTTAGTTTCTCTCCAGTTTTTCTTTCCAAGTATTGTTCTTTCAATTTTTAGGGCTAGTCTTTAGATTAGTTTTTATATTAGTTTAATTTCTGCATTCAAGAAAGGATTGTATGTGTTGTGTTAAAGTTTTCGTGGATTTTTGTTGGACCATTCATTACAATATTTTAATATTATTTTCAGTTTTTATTTATTTCAATCATGTCTTTATTTAATTTAATCATGCATAGCTAAATCTTTCGGAGGATGGAGATCTAATGAACCCCATCTGAGATATTTATTTATAATAATTTAGATCTATGATTATGATATTGTATTATCAATGGATGCCTTGATGATTAGTGCTCTATTGCTCTTGCTGATCTTGTGAATTCTGATTGTTGTCTAAGATATAGGTGTTAATCATGCATCCCCATGATCTCAGATTTATAGTGTGGAATTTACGCCGGAATCTTTATTGTCTGCATTTGTAGCCTTAATTTATTGTCATTAGATAATCCCTTTTACGGTAAATATTTGGCTCCATCTCTTTTGCGATTGTAGGAAGAGCGGAAGAGCATATACTTAGAGTAGTTTTGTGAATTAATTGTTTTAAATCTTCCGTAAATATTTGATTGGGTTCAGTATTTATGTGTGGCGCATCCTGCGATAATATTAGATCTCAACCAATAGATCTGTATTCCATAAATGATGAATCAACGATGGGAGAATTTAGTATCCTAATCGTCTCCTTTTAATATATGTTTAGTCCATTTTATTGCCTAGCTTTAATTATCACCACTCTCTTTGAAATCAATAAAAATACTTGAGATATTGTGTTGAATCTATAGATATTCTCCTTATTAGTTTCTATTTTTCTTTTTAAATTTTCTCTCTAATCTTCGTGGGAATGATCTCACATTCCATTGATCTAAACTACAATCCGATTCGTGCGCTTATGAGTAAAACTCATTTAAAATCACAACATAGGCTATCATTAGGTCAGGCCGGGTCTACCCAATACTGGACCTGCTCGACTCAATTAAATAATCAGGTCAAACTTGTAAACCTAACTCGTCATGTCTAGTTGAATTGGTCATGAAGCATTCTATTCGTCCTTCAAATCGGGTCTCACAAAATTCGAGTAGTGTCCCAAAGACTTGACCTGATATTTTATGTATGTATAAAATAAAAGAGTAAATTTCATGAAACCCCCTAAACTTTCACTGCAATGCCCAACGGGCACGTATATAATATGATCATGGAGGCTTCAATTGCATTATATTATATAATCTTTATTTTTTTTTGTAAATATGATTTATTATAGATCTTGGTTTTTTACAAATTTGGTTTTGCAGAGAATTGATCAAAAAGCTTGGTGATGGATTCTAAACCTTGTCTTTCCCACTTCCCATTACTCAAGAGGGAAATTTTCCAGCATCAAGTTCGACGACACGATGTGGAGTGTGACTCAACCTCCATATATATGGAGCGTAGAATCCTCATGTGTTATCTATCGTAACTTGTCATACTGCAAGTGAAGTTTACGAAATGAGTTTTTAGAAACCCGATTTTGTTTCATTCACTTTGGGATTTTTTGTCGTTATCTCTAGATCGAGAGGATGGTTAGATCAAAGATTTCGACCTCGGATCACGGATGAGGAACTGTCACCGACTGCAGACGATGATGCCATTAAGGGTCTGATGGAGAAGGAGAGGAGGGCCCGACTAAAGAAGAGAAGAAGTTATGGCGCCAAAATGAGCTTTATTTGAGAGGAAGACTACTCTTGGCGCTTAAAACAAGTTGAGTCAACATTTTCTTGCCACGTCAACGAGTCCACACCACAACTTAACAGTCGTTTCGAGCTTAGTCAACAATTTTCGTCGAACAGAAGACAGAGGTTGACGGTGTGGGCCTGAATTTGTGCATTTGTATTTCTTGAGGTGCTAGGTTGCATTTATTAAAGTTCAGCGCAGCTCCTAAGAGTTATTCTTCCCTGCAATAAAAAGAACAGATGTTATACCTAAAGATCTCCTTGTTGAGAAGAATAACTACAGATGATCCATAGTCGGCCAATAGCTAGTCCATAAAAAGATCAGAGGAAGAAGAAAAATGAAACTTGCACAATAATGCAGAAAATTTTCATATAGATTGAAGATGGGAGGGGATGGTAGAACATCCTAAGCCAAAAATACAATCTTCAAATAAAAATGGAAAGATGTGAAAATAATAAAATAAATAATTGGATAATGCAGCCTACAAATTCATCATTTGAATCAAGCTTTGTCCCTTCTCCAGAGGTTGGATCACATTAGGTTTCTAGGATTTAATGTTTAGGGTTTGTAAAGGAAGAAGAAGAGAAAAAGGAGTTATGTCACCAAAATGTTAAATTTTATTAGTGAGGGAGACTCCTTTTGGCCCTTAAAACAAGCAGAGTTGACATCTGCTTGCCACATCAACGAGTCTATGTAGCAACTTGAAGGTTGTGGCACTCTTAGTCAACGATTTTCGTCGAACAAGAAACGGTGGGTGATGGTAGGGGAGTGAATTTGGGCATTTGTATTCATTAGGGTGTTAGGTTGCATTTATTAAAGTTCAAGTGTCCGTCAAATATTGCGGTGAAGGTTTGGGGGCTTTTATGAAAATTTCCCAAAATAAAACGATGAGATGTTTTATTGATTTTTGAAGCAAGTCAAGAACTCAAGTGAGTCAATTGATTTTTCTAGTTGGGTGGTCAAGCATGTACCCTTGACTCGTTAGGTGGTTTAGGTCGAGTTGTGATGAGTCTAAAAGGAGACAATATAAGTACCCTAAAATCTCTATTTTGTGACCCTAAAACGAGTTGGGTGCAAGAGCTTCTACAAATAAAGTGAATACAATATAAAAGCAGTCAATCGAGTAACCATTCATTCAAGCAGCCGAAAAAGGGCCCATCATTGAAAGAGCACCAAAAGCAAATTCGCCCAGACAATTCTCAAGTTGCCCTGGTAACCAGAAAAGTAATTAAAAGAGAAAGGCACACAACGAAACTCGCCTAGGCAATTTAGAAATTGCCTGGGCGACCAAAGGGCCATGTCAAGGAAAAAGGAAATTGCCCAGGCGATTTTGGATTCACCCGAGCCAAAATCCTGATCAACGCCCTAGCATGCATGGAGATTATGTTTTATTCACGGAAAAACCCTAATCAGGGTACGGAACTTATAAATAGGAAATATTGTTTAGGGTTTCAGGACTTTTGCTTTTGCTTTAAATATTATTCATTAGTTTAAAGAGTTTGTTCTTCTTGCCTTCTCTTCAAGTACTTATTAGCTATGTTCAAAAGTAGATTAAAGCTTAAAGTTGTTCACGCGGACTTAGTGATTAAATTTTGGTATTTATAAATGATTTTTGTTTATATTTTTGTATTTTGTTTTCACTTTAGAATGCTTGGCTAATCTTTTGGAATCTAATGATCTCCATCTAAAGATGTGTTCATATATTATATAAATATGTAAATCTAGGTTGGACTTTTTCATAATTGACATAGAACATCGTGTTTACCCATTTCGATCGAGATTATGGGCCCGAGATATGAGATGTAGTCATGCTTCTCTCATGATTTTAGGTCCGTGATTTGAAATTTGTACCTGAATTTTGTTGGATGAAGTTAATTCCGATATTTTTTGTGATTAGATCCCTGTCAGAAAAAATGAATGATATGAACTTGATTCTTTAAGGCAAGGAAGAATGTAATTTTTGCTTTTTTTATTAAGATCTACATTTCCATATCCACCACAATTATTGGTTCGTTTAACATAATTACCTAAATTGTTTTGTTTAACCCTAATTTATATGTTTATATATAATATTATGAACACATAATTTTAGATGGAAAGAATTAGTACCCCGATACTGCTTTGTCATCGAATCGTTTATTTCATGATATCTGTTTAGTTAGTTAAAACTCTCCAAATTGATCTGTGGCTAGATTAGGGTTAATCCCAATTAGATATCTCATTTAGGTTGTTTATATTCTATTAAATTGTTTCACCATTGTCCTTGGAGGTACAACCATGGATCAAAATGCCGGAAAATCGGTACGTATTGTCCGAGCAAAAAATCAGTACGTATCGAACAACACGTACCAGAACAGTAATGTACCGGACAATACATTGAATGTATCGTTCGGGCAAGTGCATATATATAGACGATACAGTACATTTAATGTACCGTATCGTTAGGATTCGATACCGATACGTATCATCCAATACGTATCGATATCGGACGATATTTTGATCCATGGATACAACCTCATTTTCACCGAAACAATATTTCATATTGATTCGTGTGCCTGTGAGCGTTTAGGGTTCATCTCAGATTGTGTTGCACAATCAAGATGTGTTGGCCATATACTCTTGGCTCATCATGTAACCAAAATTTTAGCCTGACCTGACCCATTGACAACCCCAATAATTCAATATTTGCAATCGAAGATCCAGTCTTTGCAACCGGGTGTTTCCCCTCCTAAAATCATTGACTGCCTTCAGTTAGATGATGGAGGTCGTTTTTCATCCTAGTCTTCAACACAAAAGATTTTGAGATCATATCCTACCCCTCAGATAGTCATCGAGTAATTTCACGTACCTCACATCTCCAAAAATAAGGGTGATCATCGTGTACAATGAGAAGGGTTCTTAGCTCACTTTTAGAGATGTGTTCCACGTGGAATCAAATCTGACAATCTGATAAGTGAGGCATGATATCAAGATATCTTAACGTGAAAGATAGGGACAAGAAAAAATCTCGATCGTCTGATTCAAGGAGGTAAAAAAATTTAACGGTGGAAACCCATGACTATGAATATTGAATTTTCGGCCGTAAAAATTAGTACCCTAACATTTATGGGGAGAGGCGGTGGTAGCGGTGACTACAACTATGAGGAGTGGTAACGTGTTGGGCTTGGGTTGGGAAAACCTCTCATAAACAAGCTAGACCTATTGAAAAGTCACAAAAGTATCAAGCCCTGCCCCCGACGATGAACTAGTGGATACTATAATTCAGCACCCGCGGGTGTAATTTGAGGATTGTAGCTTGGTAGGCTAACGATCAGTCACAAAAGTCCGCAAATTTTTGAAAATTTGGTGATCTTTTTTATTTATCCAACTAATCACGAACTATTTGTGAATTTGAAAAATTCGTGTGTTTTGTAAAAAAATTGCAAAATTTGCTACTAGTTCACAACTTTTTTAATAAATTGTGACCTTTTAAATATTTTAAAAATTTTTCATATTTCAAATTTAATTTTATATAATTTTATTTCTATTTTTCCCTTGAAATTGTTGTATTTTTTAATTTTTTTCAAAATTTACCTTGCCAAATTTTGTTAGCCCCCGCCACAGTAAAGTTCACCTGCTTTAGTTGGTTTCCATTCTCTTTTCTAACTCCCTGCAAAGGAGGATTTACCTGTTCTAGTAGTAACCTTTCTGCTCTCTACGTACTCTCTACTAGAGCAAATAAAATCTGCTCTGACATGGAGTGAGTAGAGAGGAGGGTAGAATTGCTAAACAGGTACATCCTGCATAAAAACATGTTATGCAAGGAGTTATCAAGGAGAAGGGATACCTGCTAAAGCAGGTAGCATGATGTTAGCAAAGAAGATGGGAACATGCTATGGCAGAGGCTAATAGAGAGCTATGCCAAACGTAACCTATATGATCCCATGATGTCATAACTATGTTAATAACAATGCAACATTAAATATTACTACTCATGAATTCAAATCTCATGCAATAAATTCAAGTTGTCCTAGTGATACTCTTTTTAATGAGCATGCATGAGACTGATTGATAGAACCCTCATCACCATTCTGCTAACACTAGGTGACACACTTTTTTAACCAATTTAAATTGTCCAAGTGGTAGAACGACATTTATTTAATTAATGTCAGTCCACATTACTATTAGAGGATTCAAACTCATTGATCTGGCAAACGGTTGTAAGCTCCATGTTAAAGTGTTTGGATTAGATTGTCTAAATCCTTACTGATGGAATCTAAATGGATCTATCGATCCGACCATCCAAAATTTAGCCGAAAGATCTAGGCGCATGATCAATCAAAAATAATAAAATTATAATCCATAAATATGCGCACCTTGAGCGTTAGCCATTAATGGTTGGTTGCCGATCTTTAACGATCTTCTCGCGTTCAATATCTCCTAGCACAATAGGGATGCTTTTGCCAATAGGGAGGATTAAATTATGTCGAGCAATCTTTGGGACCAAACACCCCTTCTATTTATAGTCAAAGAGTCCTTTCCCATTAAGGACTTTAATTTCCAATTATAGTGTGATTAGAAATCACAATCATACCTTGATTAAAAGACTCACCAATTAGTTGTCTATTCTCTTCAAACTCACCGGAATAGCAACTGTACATCTCAAGGTTGATCTTATACCATTCACCAGTCAACGGGTTTGACCATAGTAATGGCCACCAAAATAGAAATTTCTAACACTTACATGATTAAGTTAATTTTTCGTGGCTGAGTTTAATTAATATGTTATCATCATTATCTCTCTTCATCCCATATACTTAGAGCTTTGGGAGTCTATTTTTTCACTCACTATTAAGGCTAATCTTTCTGCAATAATATTTCATCATAGATTATTTACTTCATGGTAACACTTGTAAGCGATTCAAGTAATCAATTTATTTATTTGTTTGCAAGTATAACATATATATTGGCGCTTTTAGAGTTTTAGTGGATACAAATAGAGCTATCCTTTCAATAATTTAGAGCCATAACAGCTTCAATTGTTTATGCTATGTGATACATATTTTTTTGTCATCTAAGTTATGAAAAGTGAGAACTCATAAATTGAACTCCATTCCAAAAATACGCTTATATAGGGTAATTTGAACTACATAAATTGATCAAAGAGGTACCCCACGTGGCACAAAAGTGGGCTGTATGTAACCCGAGGTGATAGGAGTCGGGTCCATAAATCAATGTGTGCAGTCCATGTGCCTAGCTTGCCCATCTCAGTCCGTCCACACGTTTAAAAGTGTATCTGCACAAATTGTGCAGCTCTAAACATCTGCAATAAGTGTTGCCCCCCTAAAGTGTTTGGTCGTTGTTCGAAATCGGGAATCAACCTCTCTAAAATGGGATAAGGCTACCATCTTTCTCCAATAGACCTCTACGAAGTGAGAGCCCTGTGTACTGGGTACGAACCTATTTTTTAACATCTGCACTTGTCGCATGGTTTCATGCGTGGTACAACTGTACAAGGACCATGAACAAAAACAAAGTTACCAACTCATTAGGTGCACGGGCTCATGCACCACAGGTAGTCAGAAGTCAATCGTGTCACTAAACAGATCCCAAGGAGAGTTGCAAGGAATTACAGGCCTCTGCATTGGAGATAGTCATAGTTTGACTTTGATTTGCTACCGTCTTTGTTGCAGCCTAATATTAATTATATGTGAATAATAAAATATAGGGTACCAGTATTTGCAGCCGAAGATTCAGTCTCTGCAATCAGGTGTTTCCCCTCTTAAAATCATTGACTACCTTGAGTGATGGAGGTCATTTTTTGTCCCAATCTTCAACACAACAGATTTTGAGACTATATCCTACCACTTAGACAGATAGGGTAATTTCATGTGGCACACATTCACAAAACTGACGGTGATCATGGCGTACCATGAGAAGGGTTCTTAGGTTGCTTTTGGAGATGTGTTCCATGTGGAATCAAATCTGACCGTCTGATAGGTGAGACATAATATCGCGATATGTTAATGTGAAAGATTGGGACAAAAAATGGTCTCCATCGTCTGATTCAAAGCAGCTAACATTTTTAACAGTGGAAACCCATGACTACGAATATTGAATCTTCCACTGGAAAAACTAGTACCCTAATATTTATGGGGAGAGGGGGTGGCAGCAGTGGTAACGTGCTGGACTAATTATTGGGTTGGGAAAACCCCTGATAAATGGTCTAAACCAATTGAAAAATCACAAAAGTATTAATCGTACAAAAAATAAGACTATTAGCGGCAATTTTTTAGCAGCCAAAAACTGCTGCTATTAACAAAATGGCTATTAAGACTATTAGCGGCAAGGGTATTAGCGCCAGTTTTTTTGTCGATGTCAGTCATTTTTGGTTGTCGCTAATAGTCTTATTTTTTTTTGTGGTGTAAGCTCAAGCCCTGCCACCGCAGTGAACTAATGCATACTCTAATTCAGCACCCATAGGCGAGACTTGGGGATAGCAGTCACAAAAAATGACAATTTTTTATTTATCAAATTAATCATGAATTATTTGTGATTTTGAAAATTTGGTATGTTTTGTAAAAAATATGCAAAATTTGCAATTAGTTTGCGACGTTTTTTAATAAATAGTGTCCTTTTAAATTTCTCATATTTTTAATTATAATTTTCCTCTTAAATTGCAGTATTTTTCGAATTTTAACATTACAGAATTATTGCGGAGCTCCAACTCGGTGGCCATGCTTGTGATCTCATGGTGTCATAACTACGCTAATAACATGATTGCATTTCACAACTTATGAATTCAAGTCTTATGTGATAAATTCAAGTTGTCCTAGTGGCACACGTTTTTTTAATGCGCATGCTTGATAGAACACTCATCACCATTTTGATTACACTGGGGGTGACACACTTTCTTAACCAATCCAAGCAGAACATTGTTAATTTGAACTAATGCCAACCCACATTTCTAGGAGAGGATTCAAACTCATATGGGCGAATGGTTTGTAGGCTCCATATTAAAGTGTTTAAATTGGATGGTCTAAATCCTTTGATGAGTAGATTAATTTTCTGGGCTGAGTTTAATTTATATATTGTCTTGCCCAAGGTGTCAATTTGGTACAGGTATCGAGTATCGGTCCATAGAAGACGAATACGAATCGACTAATACATATCTGCAAAATTTTAAATAAAAATAAAAATTGGGAGGTATCAGCCGATATGGGTACTGATACAGACACCTAATGCCATACACATTGGTATGGGCCAATATTTAATACCTTGGTCTTGTCATTTAGGCAAGTTGAATTTAAAAGAAAATTGTGCACCATGTGGCACCTTCTTCCCTAGAATTTTGATGGTGAGGGTGTCATTTATTGACGTAAGTCACCGGAGGAGTCGATCCTAAACTTCCTAAACTGATATTTCCTATTAATGAAGGGGACGGAAGAGTTGAGATACCTCACAGTTTGGACTTTTATTTGCCATCATAGTATATCACCATCATTATATTATATTTAATTATGCAAATTATAAAAGCTCCTTTCCACATAAATGCAAATAGGATAACCCCTTTACTTGAATGAACTTGACTCATCAGTGCATATTATTATATGATAATACAATTAAAAGATTCAACTTTATCTGAGTGCACCATAATCCCGAGGGTTTGGTTTGAGTGGGAAAGAATAATCTAGTCAGATAAGCACAACAATTTAGAGCATGGAGATCTCCTTCGCATTGTAAAAAGGTGAGCCCTGTCTTTGGGTGGGGTGCCATGAGGCATCCAAATAACTTAAGCTGCGTAAGACATAGTTTTTTGTTAGCCCCTATTACGGCGGAGTTCATCTGTTTTAGTTGGCTCCTATTTTCTTTTCTAACTCCCTGCAAAGAAGGATTTACCTGCTATAATAGCAACCTCCCTGGTCCCTACTAACTCCCTACCAGAGCAAATAAAATCTGCTCTGTCAAGGAGTGAGTAGAGAAGAGGGTAAAACTGTTGAACAGGTAAATCTTGTATAAAATCTTGTTATACAAGGAGTAATCAAAGAGAAGGGGTACCTACTAAAGCAGGTAGTATGATTTTAGCAAAGAGGATGAGAACCTGCTACAGCAGGTGAACTCTGCTATGACTGGGACTAGCAGAGAGCTATGCCATATGCAACCTTAGTGTTCCGAACTACTGCCGAACGAATAATCCCAAGCTTGTCTATATAGGAAGCCAAGACTCTAGGGTGTGGTCGTAGGGTTGAACTCTATATCACTATGTGGGCATCATATGTCGCCGAAACACATTATTTGGGTACCACATGTACGTGCACAGGGTTAAGCAAATACAATCTTGTTGGAATATATATAGTAGCTATTAAGGCCGTATTCAATAGTTATGGAATTCTTGTACATTACTCCACCAACTGAAATTATAAATATTAAGTGTATATAACAGTTACACATGAACAAGATTAATGAGGTATTAAGGCCTCTTAAAGTAGCTCTAATCCTTACAAATTGATTGCTTAAATAACGCAAGGGGTAAGGTAGAGAGAAGACAATTTGCAATAAGCGGCCACTAGCCTAGCAGCGATTAACTATATTTCCTCCACAACATTATCTTTTTTCATGTCAATTGCTTAATTTTGCTTGGATTGAGCAACACTCCCTTGTTGAAGGCCTTCGACAATGTCACTCACTATGTTCTCCCCAACACGCTGCAATGATTTTTTAGGGTTAGAGAGAGAGAGAGAGAGAGAGAGAGAGAGAGTTCAGGTGCTTTGTCATTTTAAGTTAAAAATAATGGAATATTTGGCACATGTGCCACACATTAATTTAACAAGTCATTTGGAGTAAGTTGAAGGCACTTGGACAAGCTCCACGCCAGCGCACTTCAGCTCCCTGTCTACGCACCGCCCACTTTCCATCAGAGCAGATTTTATCCTCTCTACTGCGGAGCTCTTTGTCACTTGACAATTAAACTTAAAACACACTAGCACGTACAAATGGGGCGGGAAGCTAGTTTGCCAAAGGATCTTCGTATCCCAAAGGCCCAGGGGTGCTAAGCCAAACATGCTGTAGGCACCATGGGATAAATAGTGTGGTAACCAGAATATGCACAATATGCAATAATATTTTTCATAGGACAGCTACTATAGAATTTGTGCCTTTTACACATGAATTTTCCTTTGCACATTACATGAAAATGTTTGCACACAGGAAAAACAAACAGAATTGCACACAAAAATTAGTAAGTACCCTATTTGAAAACAAAGTGCGACTCTAAGAGGAGATCGTGTGTATTGGAACACCCAGGACCAAGTCGATAGCTAGTTCAACTAATGAGAGAGAGAGAGAGAGAGAGGCCAGAGCTCATTCACATTACAATAACTACAAGGATAGCTCTATTAGCACCTACCAAATTACCGAGGTCACCTAGGCTGAAAACCGTTGACTGCTTTCCATCTGCCAATGGAGATTGTTTTTCATCCCAATCTTGCACACAAGAGATCTTGACATCATGGCACACATCATCTCAAAAGTGATTTTCATATCACTTTTTTAGATGTGTGCCATGTGGAATAAAAAATAACCATCTGATGTACGCCCATAGTCTCAAGATCGGTTGTGAAGGATTGGGACGAAAAATGATATCCATGGTCTGATTGCGTTTCAGCGTAGGTGCCTTCAATAATTTGATAGGCACAAATAGGGTTACCCTAACAAAAATTGTGCATCCACATAAAGCCTTTCCTAATTCAGACTGGGATGTGCTACAGCTGAACTTGTCTCCAATAAATTGCTTGCTTGATATATATATATATATATATATATATATATATATATATATATAATTAATTAATTTTGCAGCCTGATAGTTTTATTGTTTCACCACTGTACGTATTGAAGAGAGATCACTAGCTAGATGGGAATGGGAATCATTCCGTAGAACCAAATACCCCATTTCCTAAGAAAGAGAATGATCTGCATGCACTCAAGATTTTTAATTTCATATGCTATGTTATTATCATTAATACGATTACACTCGATGTTTTCTCCCTTCCTAATTTTTTTACTGTCATTATGATTATGTTTTACAATATAACCAGAAATTAAATATTGCACTACTTATATTTAGGCTACAATTCACATTTTGTATCCCTTTTACAGCATGTGTTGGTACAGGGTAACCAAAAGTTAAGATTGTATCGAAAATCCATTTATAAGATGTGATTATGAGAATCCAAGCAACGAGAAATAAATGGTTGACATACAATTCTCTAAACCTGATTTTAGTCATTGATATTTGGTACTTGTATGCTGTTAATCACATGATATAGATAGCTTTTGAATGCAATCTTCAGCTTAATATGAGATAGACCGTTGGCTTTGTGGACCATGTGGCACCACTTGATTAAAAAATAGTACCACATGTATAAAATCACTGACCTCCATTCACTCTCAAGAGAGAGTGAACGGGTCAGTCACTCTATACCAACTCTTTACTACACTTACCTTATTTTTGAGACAATGTCTACAAAGTCTACCAACCCATATGCCATAACTCATCCCAGCTGAATCATTTGAAATAAATTTAAACAAAAAAGGTAATTTTAATTACCATATTTCAATATGAAGAGATCAGGCCAAACACATTAGATCATTTACAAGCTACACATACCTTATGCAAGAAGACACCTCAACCACAACAACTACCCAAACCCCCACTTGCTAATATTATATATCTTAAAGGATATGCGTCTTCTAACCACCTTTTTGTCCTACTTATAGTATTCCCAAACCATGGTTTCTCTCTCATGATCTCCAAGACCCTGCAAAACCAAGAAAGATTCAATTGCCTCTTCTCTTTCTTTCATAAACATAAAAAAATCAAGATCCAATAAGTGCTACGATATACATCTCTCCATAGTAATCAAGTTCAGGTTCGAAAATCGTTTGTATCAGTTCGATTTAATTCGGAAAATTTCGGAGAAGATTCAGGGAAAAATATAGAAAAAATTGCAGATTTTTGAAATACAATAAATTATTAATATACAAAAAAATGTCTTAACCTATTTAAAATTTTAAAAAATGATTTTAAATAATATGAAACAAGTGTATTACATAATCTCCGTGATCATGGCCATCATCATCACAGCCTTATCCCATCTATTTACATAATCTGCATGCATTAGCAGTATTCTAATCATACAAGAACAATAAGAAGTATTCTAATCATGCAAGAACAATAAGAAGTGTGATTAAAGGAAGTACCATGGTAAAAATTTGAAAAAAATTGTCAAAATTCGGATAAATTGGGAGAATAGAAGAATAAGTGAATATTTGGCAAAAAATTGGGTAGGCACCTATTCGGAGAATTTTCAAAAAAATTTATTAATTGGGAGAATTTTCTGACAGACCATCTATCTATAACACTTCCAACATCTGTGATAATCAATTTAAAATTTAAAATCTAAGAAACAAAATAGAAGTATAGATGACAAATACCCACATGAATATTTACGGATCTCGATTTACTTTCGAGTTGTCGAATTTGAGGAGCAGTCACAAAATTCCTCCTCATCTGCCACCTCCCTCTTATGGAAGTTCCTGTGGCAATTACAAGCAGCACACTTGAGTGCAGCACTTGTTCCTTCTTCACCAGAAGCCATGAACTCTCTACACCCATCAACCGCATAACCACCTATATTTGCAGCATGGTTCTTCCTACACTCTTTGTACTTGACCCCTTTCTCTTTCTTCACCAAAGAACCATTTGACATCTTCTTGTGTTGCTCCTGGGGCTTCATATTGTTTGGAACTGAATAATTGCCTGCTTGTTCTTGAAGAATAGGGCCAGAAGTGTTCTTGGGTTTTCTATTGAACTGGGAAGAGTGGTGAATTGTTGAAGAAGAAGA
Organism: Chloranthus sessilifolius; assembly: GCA_021018995.1. Lineage (NCBI taxonomy): Eukaryota > Viridiplantae > Streptophyta > Magnoliopsida > Chloranthales > Chloranthaceae > Chloranthus > Chloranthus sessilifolius. The sequence goes on along the minus strand of CM037584.1, from coordinate 47,835,337 downwards.
TGAAGAAGGTGGCATGTGGATGGGTTTTCAGGGAAACCCAATTGAGCCCTCTCCACTTCTTCATCTCTATGGGTGGATTTATATCGAAAACTTTGGATTGAAGAAGTGGGTTTTCTTGTTGGTTGCTAATAATGCAAATAGTCTATATATCACGATATTTTCCTGGTTATCTTTGGATTCCAAAGTCTCAATTATGATCATAAAATATTGCTTATGAATTTTTATTACTTAAATAATACTAAAGACAGAGTTAAATATATAAAGGTTTATATATTGATTTACAATTTTAAATGCCTTTAATTTCATGTATTGCCCTTCTATTATACCCAGTTGAGAGTTTAATTAGTCTTCATGCTAAAGATAGTTAAAAGTGATTGACTGAATTTTTATTTTTATTTGTTTTTTTTTTTATCGGAATTTTCATTGCATGAACTTGTTTCAGAGAATCAACGTAGGAATAGAACTTTGGAAAGGTATATGGTGGGCCCATTAAAGAAAGATGCCGCCCAAGGGCTAAAAGTGCTGTCTACTTTGCCCCGTCGTATCCTCCTTGTTTTCTGTAGTGGGAATTTATTAATATTGCATCTTTTTTTTAAACAAAATGTCCGAAACACCCTTCCTCCTATCAGAACCCATGAGAATTGAGTTAGGGTTTCTGCTTTTATCCTTCGTAATTGAAAGAAAAAAGTTGGTGTAGCAGATTAGAGAGAGTGAGAGGGTATATGAATATCTAGTATCTTATAAACCGTTTGTTTCACCGTCACATGGTGTTAGATGTGGTCAAACTCTTTGCGACGACACAACGTAAAATATGTGATATGAGATGTGACCAGTTACTTTCGTTATTCAACTTGATGGCTATCTTCCATTAGAGTTGGTATTATGTGCACTGATGGTGCACTTAGAGAGCCCGATGTATTTCTAAAATTGGGACATTACAGGTGCACTAAGGTGTAGAAGATTGGATAAAAAAATATCTCTATCATGTAATTTAACCCGATCCCTTCTTTTTAAAATTTAAATAGCACAAAGACACAAATGATGAAAGTGCTAATGGCTACTATATAAAACTTGGCTGCGTATGACATAGCTCTCTGCTAGCTCCCACCAGAGCAGAATTCACCTACTTTAGTTAGTTCCCATTCTCTTTTCTAATAGCAGCAACATTATCTTTTCTAACTCTCTGCAAATGAGAATTTACCTGCTTTAGCAGCAGCAACCTTCCTTTTCTCTACTAACTCTCTACTAGAGCAAAGAAAATCTACTTTGACAAACAGTGAGTAGAGAGGAGGGTTAAATTGCTAAATAAGTAAATCCTGCATAAAATCTTGCTAAAACATGTAGCATCGCGTTAGCAAAGAAGATAGGAACCTGCTAAAGCAGGTGCTATGGCATAAAAGTATTGTGGGAGCCATTACTTGCACATGTTTTTCAAGTGGTTGCACCGAATTTATAGAAAGACTTGATATTTTAGGGACATGTGATATATTAAAATGCAATATGGGCCGTCTAATTTGAAGTTCATGATCAATAGTTCTCTGATACATAAAATTTGAGCAAAACACGATACTTGCAATATGATCTATTGTAGTCAATTGTTGAATTATATAATAGCTTTTGACTCCATGTAATCAAATGATGAAAATTATATTTTGTTCTAATCTTTTGCCATTGATATCTTTAAATCATGACTTTCAAATCAAATGACTTAGATGGTGTTTTTACATAGTAAAGATCACCAATCTTACAAGTCATTCTTTTAAATTTAGTATAATCCTGTGTAATCACTTAAAAAGCGTGTGCAAGTAATGGCTCCCAAATATTATTTTTATCTAGATTTTTGTTCCCATAAATCTTTAGACCATATTCTTAAAATCACGTCACACATGATATAACAAAAAAAATTAATAAATGACACACGAACCGACAGCTTGGTGGTGTTTGATGGCCTAATGCCAGCTCTACTTTTAAAGCCTATAATATGTGACAAGAGGCTTTTTAATGTTCAGGCCGCTAAGGATGGCTCCTGCACTTAATACCAAGCCTCTTCGAGTAATTTTAGCGACAATGGTCCTACACGTTAGTATAAACCCAACTTCGGTTCACATACTCGCAAATCCAAACCATCCAATTGGTAGGCTGTCATCACATCAATTGCCTAGTCCTACATATTTGGGGTCAGCTTTGTTAATTTTATTTCTCCACTAATTTCTGTTTAAATATATAATGTAGATTCATAATATATGATTCGCTATGATGATTTGACGAGATATTTACAATTCGCTGTCAACACGAGCTAGCGGAGCTCATCCAATTGGTCGGTTATGGATATTTTGTTAGTTTTTACAACTCAAAATGAATGTAAGAAAAGATAAATTCGTATATAAGAGAAAATTTGAGATGACACCTATAAAAAAAAAAAGTATAAAATATTGGTTGAAGTGATTTAGACATGTTTATTGGAGGCTAAAAACATAACATGCATATGAAGGATTCAGTGGCTACAAGCACAAGGGTAGGATAATAGAAAGACGAGTGAATAACTAAAAAGAAGTCGCGAGAGAGTATATGAGGATTTCAAAGTTATAGAGAACTTAACATTGATGAAAAATGAGTGGATAAATAGGGATAGAAAGATGACCGCAAATAAATGAGACAAAGTTGCGATGATAATTATTACGACAACGCCTGGGAATTGGTCAAGTAAGAAGGACCTAAAGTGATGGTTCATCTGAAACAATTGCAAATGTGTACAAAAGTAGCTCGAATGGTAGCCATGAATTATGTTTATCATTAACAACACAAAAGTTGAACTCATCCATTGATCCTAATGGTGTCTTTCTTACATTTTAATCGGTCATATCTATATTAACAACTGAATGGAGGAGATTAATCGGACTGTTAGGAGCAACTAAAAATGCTAAGGCCTGTTTGACGTTGCTTCTCGAGACCTCACGGTGAACAGCAGCACTACTGTCCTAGTAGACATTGTTTAATTAGTTAATGCAACTTCTTGCTCCGATTTTCCTTAAAACAGCTCTCCGTGGCTTCTAGAGACATGATGCTGAAAAGCAGCACTACTGTCGTAGACATTGTTTAGTTAATACAACTTTTCGCTCCCACCTCACTTAAAATTATGGCTGTGTAGAAAATCCACTGAATCGAAAATCGATCGAAATTTTGATTCGGTTTCAATTTGGACGCTTATCGGCTCGATTTTGATTTGAGGGTTCACCTAAGTAATAGATATTATTTTTCTTTTTTTTTTATAAATAATAGATATTATTTATAAAATAGATATTATTCGTAAAATTTTTTTTTTACAAATAACAGGTATTATTTGTAAAAATAAATTTCACAAATAATAACAAGGAAAGCACAAAAATATGTATTATTTGTAAAATTTCTTTTTTTTTTTAAATTTACAAATGAAAAAACTGAGATTTGGAGGCTTATTGGTTCATTTTCAGTTTAAGAAACTAGAAACCGATAGTTATTGGTTCGGTTTCGATTTAGCATGAAAATCGACTCGATAACACTCCTGCTTAAAATAGCTCTCGATCCGCAAACACTATTTAATGTTGAAAATGGGCAAAAGTTAGAAGTTGCTAGGGTTGTCAATGGGCCGGGTTTCACCTACGGATTTGTCGGAAGGCAGGTTTAATATTTTTAGTCATTTAATAAATGGGTCGGGCCGAGCTAAGCCCGGATAAGAAACATGTTCGGATTCAGGCTGCAAAGTGTAAGGCCCGGCACGGTAAAATGAGCTCTTTATAGAAAAAAAAAACTCTTAAAAAATATTAGAAACCCGGCCCGGCCCGGATAGCTAATCGGGCTGGGTTCGAGCTACAACATTTCAAAATCGGGTTGAGCCTGGCCCGGCCAGGTTAGCTATCAGGCTGGGTTCGGATCCAAATTATATCTTTAAAAAATAAACGGCCTGATGAAAAACCAGACCGAATCTGGCCCGGCCAGTTGACAGCCCAAGTTGCCAAAGTCCGCTTCCGGTTCGAACTCCAAATGAGTGCTACTTTTGTTATTATGTTGAAACACAGGGATATAATTATAGTTATCTTTTATTTTTTATTTTTTTGTATTCTCCAGTTAAAAAGTAGGGAAATTTACCTGACCGACCTTGTCAGATGTACCTTTTACTACAGAGACCCTATAGTTTCACTTTTACCCAAATCGACCAGCTCCAAGCCTAGCCACAGTAAAAAGTCAAATAACCCCTTTCTTTAACGCATAAAAGTATCGTCTTCTTCCTCATTGTAATATGCCCAAGGATCTTTCTCGGCATAGAGATTCAACAGGAAGCTCTATTTCTAAGGTACTCCTAGATCTAAACCATCAAAAAAAAAAAAGAGGATACACCTAGATCTATGTCATCTGATATTTGCATTTTTTCTTCTTCTTTCTAAGGTATTTATTTTGAAATTCTTTTTTTTCGATACCAAAATCACAATCGACATCGACTATGAAAACAATCGACATCGACTGTTTACACAATCGATGGCGACTGTGTATACAGTCGCCATCGATTGTATTAATATATATATATATATATATATATATATATATATATATATATATATATATATATATATATACAGTCGGCATCAACTATTTACACAATTGATGGATCGTATACATCATCGTACAAAAAAAAAATTTACTGATCGATCATTATTTACACAATCGATGATGACTGCCTATACAAATACCATCGTATAAATTTTATTTTATTTATTATTATTTTTATTATTTATTATTTTTTATTTTTTACGATTGGCATTTGTTTACTGTCGATAATCGTATGTATCTGATTGCCATCGATCGTATAAATTATTTATTTATTCTGATTACATCATTGTTTACATAATCGATGGCGACTGTATAATTTTTTTTTGTTTAGTCGATATCGACTGTTTATACAATCGATGGCGATTGTATACACAGTCGCCATCGATTGTGTAAACATTCGATGTCGACTGTTAAAATAGTCGGCACCGACTGTGTTAAGAGTCGCCATCGATTATTGTAAGAGTCGGCATCGACTGTTTAAATAATTTTTTTTTTTTTAAGAGACGATATCGCCTTACAAAAGTGTATTTGAGTCGATCCAAATAGTAGATCGAAATAGATTGAATTGAGGAGAAGACGCCGTCACCTTCGTCACCTCTAATTTTTAAAAATTGTCGCAGATTAAAATGAGGAAGAAGATGATTTTGTGCATTAAAGAAAGGGAATAATTTAGACTTTTTACTATCCTTAAAGTTGGCTTGGTTTCTAGCGGTCGATTTGGGTAAAGGTGCAATTATAGGATCTATGCAGTAAAAGGTATATTTAATAGGGTCGGTCGGGTAAATTTTCCTAAAAAATAAGTTGCTGAAACTTAATCAAAGGCCTGCAATTTTGTTCAAAAGGGTAACCTAACCCGGAGGTGAAAGATAGCCGACCATAACTACTGCTGAAGTACGTCATCATTGACGACTCTATAAGGTGGATGTGGTGATGCTGTTCCTCCAACTTCCACCGTTCAAAAGGCATTTATTAGCCGTTCTTTTCCCAATCTAACGGCACCCCAAAACAAAAGAATTTGTCCACAATAAGCATACGCATGAGCTAGCCATGCCTGCAATCTTTAAATAGCTTGGAGATCCGTGCACATCACAAGGTCCTCATTGCACACGGCTGTTGCTCATTGTCGACAAAATTTTGTAGGATAATTATTTTTTCACGGACGCATTATCTCATATATCAGTATATCAGACAGGTTCAAGTTATATGGGATACTTGGCTGATATTAAAGTACTTTTTATTATTAATTTAAAAGATTAAAAAATATAAAATTAAAATTTTTATTTGATAAAAAAGCATTTTTAGCATTTTGTCTCATATGACTAAATATGGGCCATTATGAGCTGATATTTGACTTGTTTGATCTAACATTTGACCCATATCGAATCAAGGTTGTATATCATATCAGATGGGGCTTAAACCAATGGACAACATTATATGGAGGACAGATTCTATGTAGACAAATTATAGGCAGCTGACATAGTGCGATGCAATTGATTGCAAGTGTTGCAAGTGTGGTGGACTCAATTAATGCAGGTTAATACAATCAATCACATCGTGCCACATTATCTACCTGAACTTTGTCCTCATCAAATCTGTCTTATTTTCCTTAACCATATATATCCACTAATCTTTAAAAGTCATGGTCCATAATCTCCAAAATAAATAAATAAACCCTATGGTCCAACGTAGAGGCACGTCCTTATAGGATCTAAGTTATTGAAGTGATAGCACCAACTTAGAAGATATCTTGAGCTAAAAAATTACACAATGGATGATTATCGATCGGATCTATGCACTTTATTATGGACAATTGTAACATACTTTAACATGTACATAAATCAAATGGTTGTAATCGGCTTATGGGCATGATTCTTTGGCTGAGATGTGTGTCAATGACAGGCTCCACATTGGACCACTTAAATTGATAAAACATGTGTGGCATGTGGTGCACATCTAGTGTATTGAAAATTCGATCTCCGAGCCCACACCCTTAAAATCGTTGACTATCTAGAATTAGAGGATGAAGATTGTTTTCTGACCCAATCTTCCACACAAGATCTTGAGACCATGGCTTAGCCATCAAACGGTTAGATGTTGATTCCACATGAAACCCATCACCAAGAGTCACTTGCGAACCCTTCTAGTGGTGCACCCATGATCACGATCACGATCACTTTTGGGGATGAGTGCCACATGGAATTGACATCTGCCCGCCTGATAGATGGGGGCAGATGATAGATGGGACATGATCTCAAGATCTATTATGTGAAAGATTGGGATATAAACCGATCTCCATCCTCGAATTCTAGGCAGTTAATAGTTTTAATGATAGAAACCTCTAGCACGGAGACCGAAGCTTCTTTTGCAAACATAGTGAAAAATCCGCAAACAATTCATGAATTTGAGGTTCTGCGAATAAATCCCGAATTATCCGCATTTTTTTGTTTCAAAATTTGTGTTATTTTTTTAAAATTTGTAAATAAATCACGATTAATTCATGATTTTTTCAATAAATCATAATTTTTTATATTTTTAATTTTTTTTGTTCCTACTTTTGAATCTTATTTTTTATTTTTCTCTCTTATTGTTGTCCCAATATTTTTGGAACATGCCAAATTTTTACCGAATTTTTTTTCTAATTTAAACCTTGCCCGAATTATTGCGGAACCCTCCCTCAGTCGGTGAATACGGTCACAAATATTGGACCCTCCAACATATTCAAAACAAAAAGTATTTCCGTCTCTAAAGGTCAACAGACTGTCCAGAAGATAATGTAATGAATTGCTTGACTCGAAGCCCCAAATGTCGATCGGTAGGGTAGGGTGGTCAAACCACTTACAATTATGTTACATCTTTGAAGCATTTATAGATGAAAACAAAGACGAGAAATGCCCATTAGATTTCAGGCTACATGGCATACAACTTTTCTTTTTGTTAAGATTTTTGAAGTTAAGGTTTTTGAAGGATAACTATCATCCGTATCACGCTCACTTTAAAATTCACGAATATCAGAGATTCGGAACCATTTGATTAGAGATCCCTAATATTGACCGTTGTTTTTATGTATATAATGGTTTATATTAATGCGCTCTGATCATATGCTCCAACACCCTGACATGAAAGATTTTTGGGGTGCGTGGTATAAATCATGGCCTTCTACATTAAGTATTAGCATCTTGTAATGATCAAAGATGTATATCACGTGGACTAGGTGGGTGCTTCTTATGGCTCTATGTGTAAATGATCATAAGAGTTTGTCTCTATAAATTTTAATATTTATTTTATGATTGCTTAAGTTTATTAGAATCATCATTACCATAATTAATGTCAGCAAGGATATCATTGACATCTTTTTTTTTCTTTTTCCAATTTATCTAAAATGTTTTTTAAACTTTATGACAATCTAACCATTTCATTTGAGATAAATTTCTTTAAAGTACTAAAATAAATATGTTGATCATGCAAGTAGATAGTAGAAAATTTCTAATTTAAAAGAACTATCTATCTATCTATATATATATATATATATATATATATATATATATATATATATATATATAAATAAAAGGTGGGGTGGAACTTAATTGAAAGCTTAAGGTTTTATTATTGTCAACCTTTCATTGTGCTATAGTCCCAGAGCTAATTGGATATTCGTAACTAATTAAATACTGAAACCAGCTTTGATATACTATGGGTTGTTGTCAGTAGTCCGCTAACGCATCTTCAATTCATTGTCCTCATCATTATTATCATCTTAATCTTATTAATTGGATGGATGTTACCAAGATTATAAGATTGTCAATCTTATGAAATGCCTTTGACTGCATCAATCCTGCCAAAAATCAACTTTCACGACTGTCAGAGCCTTTGAAATCCATTAGTCAACTTTCACCTAATTTGTTGGCGAAAAAATTATATATTTATAAGCTTGATAACTATATCAGAGTATGTTGCTTATAATTCTTATGATTACACCAAGAGCTAATGTTAAACTTGTGGTCCCATTGTTGCAACTAAAGTTTGAAATCGTTTTGCAATTGAGGTTTGAAAAAAAAAAGGCACTTTTCAAAAAGAGGACTCATATTAATAAAGTTTCTCACCATTATATTAACAGGGAAAGTTTCTCATAATCAGGATTGCACGGATTTTCTTGGTGCGAAAATTTGAAAAAGCAGGGTATCAAGGTTATTTCACTAATCACTAAACAATATATTTCACGGATTTTGAGGACTTTGAAATACAGTGCATTCTGATTATGAGAAACTTTTGATTTCAGTATAATAGTGAGAAACTTTTTTTTCCCAATCATGTTTTTGCAAATTTCCCAAAAAAAAAATTGTATTGTGTGAAAAGGGGTTAATACTGGATTATATTAGAGCTTTGCATGCAAAGCTTGGGTTGCTGCAACCCATATCTTATGGCAAGTTATAGCGTACTTTTATTCACAATCCAAGATTCTTCCTTCTCAACTTAGGTTTCACGTGCTTAAATTATTGACTTATTTGAATCAGATGATGGAAAACCTTTTTTGTTGCAAATCTTTTACCTCATAGATTTTGAAATCATGGGCCTACCATTAGACGGTCAGATTTTGTTATCATGAGCGTTCATAAAACGTGGTTCTCAGATCACGTATGGGCATGTGTGTCAAGTTTAATAAAAATCTGACTGTATGATTGTAGGACCATGATCTCAAAACTCTTGTATCAAGGATTCGGAAGAAAAACGGCCTCCATCGTCTATTTCAAAGGAATCAATGGGTTAAGCATGTAAAACCTAATGATAGAGGCCGGGGACACCCCATTGTAGAGAAATCTCTACACCCAATGTCAGTTGGCCATCACGTGGTGTCTATCACGAAGATCAGGTTTCAAGACTACTTAGGAGAGACCGATCGGAACCCATCCAAGAAAAAAAAAATTGTTTTATGAATTTTCTATCATTAAAAATATAGTTAAAATTGGAAAAAATCAATACACCAAGTTTCGGGGCTTTAACTTAAATTTGATCTGGAGGGCAAATACTCCCCTTTGCCTTAATGGTGTCAGTAAGGAAGTGTGTAGAGAGGTAGGGAACACACACTTAACAAAGGCTATCAAAGGCTATGTTTACAAACAAAGAAAAAAAGGTCGGAGATAGACAGAATGTAAAGGGGCATATGCTATCTTGTTTGCCTGGTACATTGTCCCCCCTCGGAGACCGTGAAGGACCAAAGCTCCTAAAGCATTCAACAACGTTTAATCCTTCCTCAACTTTCTACGATCACCGTCAGATTTGAAATATAAAAAAAAAAGATTAACGGGCTACTGCCGACATCTCAAGATATCTACAAAAGCCCCACCAAATGTCTTTTGGAGGTAAAATCTATCCACAGTTGTCACGGCCCCTTACAAATGTGATTGTCAACTAAAGTTTGCCTCGAATAAGCATCAGTAAGCTTAGCCATCTGATGTCAGCATTTTTATGAGAGCTATTATAGTACAGAAGGGTACGGGTATTTACAGCCGAAGATTATCTCATCAGTGAGGGTTTTCCACCGTTAAGATATGTGGGTCCAGCTATGTTAAGTTGGCTAGGACGAGGCATCCTTGCCTAAGGGTCTTGAAGTTTATGATGGAGAGAGAGAGAACCGTGAGGTTATTATATTGTGATAATCTTACTTATGTTTTCACTTATGTTTTCATTTATAAACAATACCTCTATATATAGCTAGAGAGGTTAGTACAGCAGACTGTTAATTCGATTGCTCACTCACCCAGCGAATCGCGAATTGAATATAGCGAATCAAATTCGGCATAACAAGTGTATTGTCGAATTATTCCCTGTGAATTGGATTCATCAAAAGTTTTAAAACATAAAAAGATGATTTGAACTTAAGATTTTATGTAATTAATAAATAATTTTAAAATTCATCCTATATATCCCAGTGAATTGAAGTCATTTAAAAATAGTGAATCCGAATTCGAATCAAGCGAATCAGTGAATTACTTAACTATGGTACAACTCATAGAATTTAATTACAATCTTTCAAGATATTTAACATTTAAATTATTTTTAAAAATAAACTTAATCGAATCTAATTTAACGTAATCAATCCAACCATCCTATATATCTTTCTTTCTTAAATTACAAGATAAGTGGGATGCGATAATGATACACTTCACAGATAGGTGGTGACTATCATCAACCATAATCAAACGATTTTAACCGCTTATCAATAATATCATGAAGACCAAGAACTCATTTCTTCTTTTGTAACCAATCACATGTTCCTTCTTCAAAGGAACATGCGATTGTAGGAGGGTAATAGAGAATATCTTGGATAGATAAGAGAGATACACACTTTAGGTTGTATATCTTATCCTTTAGGTAAAAGAAGGATTTAAATCTTTATTAACAATTTAGGAAGTATTTATCAAAGTTTGGCTCTAACTGTAGTTGCTCGCTTGAGCGGGAACCAAGTCCGCTCGAGCAAGGTGAGCACTAAACAAGAGCGTTTTTCGGGTTTTACTTGCTCGAACGACTTTGGTTGTCGCTCGAGCAACCCGCAATTACCCAGTTACGTCTATACTTAGGATTTGGCTTGTTTCTCTTGGTTAGAAGTAGGATTCTCGACTTCTATATAAAGGGAAAACCCTTGGTCAAATAGTAGGGGAGAGATATCATTATAAAGCTTTGAAAAATCTATCTAAGGCTTTGAGGAGAGCTTTGGTGAGGCTTGAGTATTCTTGTAATATTCTTGTGTAATCATAAATCATAAATATAGTGGATTATCGCAGCCCGTGGACATAGACATATTGCCGAACCACGTAAATATTGTCTCATGTGTGTTTGTGGTTGATTTTTTTCTATTTTGCGTTCTTATTTGATTGTTCATTGTGAGACTGTTGGTTAGTTTGTGAGCTTCTGTGCAACAAACTAATATCAAAGCTATTAGGTTTCTGTTCTACGATCAGAGATGACATCAAAGTTCGCAAAAGTTTCGAACACAAGGTTTGAGGTTGAGGAATTCGACGGGAAGATCAACTTCAGCTTGTGACAAGTATAATCCGGAATATCTTGATTCAACAAGGGCGGCACAAGACATTGAAAGGGCTTTCGGGTAAGTCGGTAGATATGTCCGATGGTGATTGGGAAGAATTCAAACTTCAAACGTGTAGTATGACTAGGCTATGCATAGCTAAGGAGATTACGTACAATTTGATGTAGGAGAACTCAACGGCCTCACTGTGGACCAAATTAGAGTCTTTACATGACGAAATATCTGACGAGTCGTCTATATGTCAAGAAGAAACTGTACAAATTGCATATGAAGCAGGTTTGAGCGCCCTCGGGGTGCTGGTGGCAGCGGTGATATGAGTATAGCAATGATCGGAAGAAAGAGTACATGGTGAAGCTTAAAGCTGGGTAAAGAATTGTCAGAGTTTGGTTCTAACTTAAGTTGCTCGCTCGAACGGGAGCCAAGTCCGCTCGAGATTTGACCTGTTTCTCTTGGGTTAGAAGTAGGATTCATGACTTCTATATAAAAGAAAAACCCTTGGTCCAATAGTAGGAGAGATATATTATTGTAAAGCTTTGGAAAACCTATCTAGGGCTTTGAGGAGAGCTTTAGTGAGGCTTGAGTATTCTTGTAATATTCTTGTGTAATCGTCAATATAGTGGATTATTGCTGCCCATGGACGTAGGCATATTACCGAACCACGTAAATATTCTCTCTTGTGTATTTGTGATTGATTTTCTTCTATTTTGTGTTCTTATTTGATCGTTTATCATGAGATCTTTGGTTAGTTTGTGAGCTTCCGCACAACAGTATTTTGAATTACTAAAGATTTATTAGCATATTAATTGATTGTATTCACCTCTATTTATAGAGCCTTCTTTATTAATGAAATAAAGAAAAAATATTGCCAAAATATAGTTTTTAGAGTTTTTCAAGGTGTTCCGGACAAAAAGTTCGCAAAAAATAGGTTACTAAGGGTAATTTATTATTTTTCCTAGGGACTTTAAATCTGAAAATGAAATATATATAACCAGGTTTAGGTTAGGGTTTCATCCATAAAAAATCTGTTTTCTGAGGAAAGGTGAGGCTGAGAGATTGTAACCCTATTTTTTCTTAGAAATGATAATAAGATTTCACAATCACTCGTGGATGTAGGCAAATCGCCAAATCACATAAATCTGCATCTTTGTTTCTTCTTTATTTTATTTTGCTTAATTTATTGACATTTTTTTCATTTTTCACAACAAATTTAATCGCCACTAATTTAAAGAATAATGTATATTTTATTTTATTCAACTTTTTTGTTAAATTGAAAATTTTGTATCTTAATTAATATTTTTTCTTAAAGAATAAGTTCTCTCAATAATTAACTTTAGCCAAAAAAATATGTCACTAATTTGAAAATTGTGTTTAATTTTTCTTTCAAATTTTAAGAAAATGTGAACGAAATGGGATTTTCAACTAAAAAATTAGAATTTAAAATATAAACAATCCTTAGATATAAAATTTCAAATATCCCTTCCTATTTTTCTAAAAAAATTGCTAATAATTTTATTAAATTTCTATTTTTAACCCTATGCGAATGATTTTCCAAATCCGTGCTTTTTGCTTTTTTTCACAAATTTTTTTATGAACATTGCTAATTTTTTATTTTTTTTGAATCATACGTTTGTATCGTCACAAAATAGTTTCTTATCTTCTACCGGGAGTCATTACTTGCACACATTTTTCAAGTGATTGCATCGAATTTAAAGAAAGACTTGGTATTTTAGGGGCATGTGATATGTAAAAATGCAATATGGGCAGTCTAATTTGAAGTTCATGATCAATAGATCTCTGGTACATAAAATTAGAGCATAACACGATACTTGTCATATGATCTATTATTGTCAACTGTTGAATTATATAATAGATTTTGACTCCATTTAATCAAATGATGAAAATTATATTTTGTTCTAATCTTGTGCAATCGATATCTTTAAATCATAGTCTTCAAATCAAATGGTTTAGATGGTGTTTTCACATGGTAGAGGTCGCCAAACTTGCAAGCCTTTCTTTCAAATTTGGTGCAATCCGGTGCAATTACTTGAAAAGCGTGTGCAAGTAATAGGTCGGCTCCCTTTTCTAACTTGGTAACTATGACACTAATAATGGAAAAGAAACAAGAATAAAAAACATAACTTCATATACAAATCCAAAATTGATTTTCTCCCTAGCTACATGTTTCGTCTCTTATAGCGTGTCCAATATTTCAAATTCAAAATAAGTGAGAGAATATATACGAAAAAGGCTTTCTGTTGGGATTTGAGATTTCTAATGGCGCGGAAGTAATGGGTGGATCGCAATCGATTCTACACACTTCGAGAAAAGCCGATATAATTTAATACTCGTTGATCTGAGCCGTCAACTACCAAAAAAGGCGGCATTATTTACATGCCACATGGATCCGACGGTGATTAATGACACCGTAAAATGATAATCATAACTCTAGAGTTTAGGCTTAGAAAAGAGGGGAGAAATTGTGAGAAAGAAGATTTTCACACTCTTAAGATATAATCTCTAAAGCCATATATTAATAGGTAACCCTAATATGACTATTATACGGTGTATATCACGCACACCCTAGGGGTTTTACAAGTGGCATCTCAGCCACTCAAACCAACATCTCCCACTCAACCCCGAGGGAGTAGTGTCATGATTAACAAGTTATGTAGAGCCCCAAAATAGAATCGTGATAGTCCTTACAAAACAAAGGACCTGTGGAGTGGGACTAGCCAAGATCGCATATCTCTCACACAGGTGTGCGCACTAAGTTGCTATCTTTCTAGTGCGTCATCACCCAAGCTTTCCTATGCCAGCCCTAGTCTGCATGACCATATCGGAATATACAACTTTTGATCTAAAATCGAAATCCCATATTATACGCACTTATTTAACTTATTAAAAGAATTTTAAAACAGTTTCGTCGAATCCATTTTAAAAATAAAATATTTAATAAATACATGCATTTAAAAAAAAAATTGTCATTTAAATCTTTTGTAATTTAAACGGAAAATAAATCTTACAAGTGCGTATCATTGGCCTTAGGAGCCTAGTGTTGATGTCAAGAAATTTTCTCACGCAACTACATAGTTCAGATTTCGACTAGGCCGCTTTCCTAGTAGTACATGCACCCGATCATATTAGTCACAATTATCGTCATTATACACTAAAGTAGCGACATCCAATCTAATCCTCATATACATAAAGGTGGGTAGCTAAGATCACGAGAGTCACCTATGAGACTGGCAGCTTGTACTATGCACTGATCAGATCGGATCAGGCAACAGTAGGTAAGGAATTTCAGAAGAACTCGATGCTCCGAACACGTGGTTGTTCATCCATGTCGTAAAGTAGACAAACTGAACTCAATCAGTGCTCGTTAGTTCTACAATACACAGGCTACATCTATTAGTAGCACTTGCCTGGTTCCCATTCAGGCCATGCCATCATCACTAGATCATATCTGTGAATGCGTCATTTGAATCTAGGTCTCATCTCCAAACGCAGGTCACACCCATGTGCAATGGTATTTAACAACAGCTACTCCCGTATGGAGTTGTTTGGAGATGATTATCACTTACTTGTGTAATCTATCGCTTTCTGCTACTCTAGACTTGCAATTAGCCTGTGCGAGTGGGCAAGTAGCCTGACAACGAAAGATCATTTTTCTCACGTGGAGGTGATCGCACTTACTCGCGCAATCACACAATGATCAGTATAAGAATATATATATATATACTGATAAAAATAATAAATTATCCACATTGCACATAAACAACTAAAATATAATGTAAAAATAAAATATAATCATAAAATGATGTCAATATCCAATAAATAGCAACCATGTATAAATGAAAAATATGAAATAGTAATAGAACCATAACTCTCACTGACAACTGCATAACTTTAAGTCTGCTCACTCAAAATCTACATAACCCATATGTCTAACAAGTATCTCGTAGACATTTCTTGCAATGGATTTTGTCATAGGATCTGCCAACATTTCTCTGGAAAGAATTTGATGGAGTATTGTAGACATTCTCATTTTTCCCTCTCAGAATATACAAATTTGTTCGGTCAACCTTTGACCTCATAACCTTGATGTGAGACCATATACTGAAACAATAGTATATGACTGGACACAGGCTGAAATAATAGTTCTGTGGCTCAGGTTCCATACCCCCCGACGTGAGAACCATACACTGAAACAACAGTACATGACTGAGCACAGGCTGAAACAATAGCTCTGTGGCTCAGATCCCGACGTAGGGAGACTATATACTAAAACAACAGTATATAGTTGAAATGCAGACTGAATTAATAGTCTCACATTTCAGACCCCTAACCCTAATGTGGGACCATATATTAAAATAACAGTATATGGCTGGACACAGGCTGAAACAATAGTTCTGTGGCTCAGGTCCCATTATCCCCGATATGGAAACTATGCACTAAAATAATAGTACATGGCTGAACACAGGCTGAAATAATAGCTCTGTGGCTCAGATCCTAATGTAGGGAGACTATATACTGAAATAATAGTATATAGTCAAAATGCAGGTTAAAATAATAGCCTGGCATTTCAAGCCCAACCCCGACCCGAACAACCCTGAATTAAGCGCCTAAAACCAAGCGCTCAATTCGATTGCTCGCCAAATCACAAGCGTGCAATCAGTCCCTTCTCAGACTAGACTTCCTTTCTCCAAACCAACTCGAGACTCGATCACGCGTCTATCATGAGACGCGCGATCGGATTGAGTGCCCCATCACTGGCACGCAATTGGCCTACGCTCGGCCTAGTCTCACCGTCCTTGATCCCTAAGTTTTCCCGATTAAACACTTTGAGAGTGGCACTTAATTGGATTACGTACCCCAAATGGACGTGCAAATAGTTCTAACGCTATTAGGACTATGAAACTCACTGAGCAAGTCAGTCGGTCGCTCACTGAGTCAGTGACCGACTCAAAGCGATTAAGCGACGGGAGACCGGCGCGCAATTTTATTAAACACCTGAAACAGGGCGTTTAATTGAAGAAAAACCTATAATTTTTTTTTTAATTTCGACCCAAATGAGAGGGGAAGAGAGCAAGAGAGAACGGACTTTTTTGAGATTCCAAAACCAGAGAACTCCGAGAATGAGCACATAGAGCAACCTAACAATGATTTCGAAATTCAAGCGCAGAATCTTCAAGGATTCTCTCCACAGCCTTGGTCCTAGATAAAAATCTTAGTTTTAGACTTAGGATCTTTCTCTTAGTTTTAATTATATGTTTTAATTTTCAGTTTGAGACCGTACCACCCTTTTTTTAGGCCACAAATTTTTTATATCTGGTTCTAGTTCTTCGAATTTAGAACCAATTCTTAATCTGACGATCTAATTTACCGACCCTAGGCTTTAATTCCTTTCTAAAATTTCAATTTCTACTCTTATCATTAACTTCTGGTTCTAGTCCTTGGATTCTAGAACCAATCTTTAATCATACGGTCTAATTTTCTGATTTCGGACCCGAATTCATTCCTAGAAATTTACATTTTAATTTTAATTTCTTAGTTTAATATTTCTAAAAATCCTAAATAGTAATTTTAGTTTCTATAATTCTAGTTTCTCAATTTCACTCATAATTATTACTCCGAAATCGACTCTGAAAATTCTAAAAATACTATTTTATAATCCTAAATCTAATTTATCTTTAATCCCAGCCATCCAATTTGCCTAAGGGAGCTTACGGAGGGTACTCGAGAACATGGCCAATCCTCCTTTGCATAGCGGGCCCAAACCCTTTTTTTTTAGAATTACTTAGTTGCTTTAATTAGGATTATAATGTCAGTTCCATAATTTCTTCTTAGAATTTTAGTATAGTCAATTTACATGCTTTATTTTAATTAAATCCTTAAAATAATTGCTTTGATTAGAACTCCAATAGAATTAGTTCCTTTATTTTAATTAGATAATTCTAGCATAGTTGATTCCTCGCTTTATTAGACCCCAGTATCAGTAATCAGTCCTTTTATTTCAATTAGAATCTTAGTATAATTAATTCATTGCTTTGATTATAATTCTAGTTAAATCAGTCCTTTATTTTAATTAGAATTTAGTATGATTAATTCTTTGCTTTAATTAGATTTTAAGTACAGTTAATTCATTGCTCTAATCAGAATTTTAGTCAAATTAGTTTGTTTCCCTCGATTAGATTTTTTTCTATTTTATTCATATAAAAGTTGATTCCTTGCTTAAATTAGAGTTTTTGTAAAACTAGTTCTCTATTTCAATTAGAATTCTGGTACAACTAGTATACTTGCTTTACTTAGAATTCCAGTATAACTAGCATTCTTGGTTTAATTAAAGTTTCATTAAAATTAATACACCTGCATTCCTAGTACAATTAGGAGACCGATTTTAATTAGACTTTTAGTAGTATTAGGACACTATATTAATCAGAATTCTAGTAGTGCTAGGAAACTAAGATTAATTAGACTCCGAATAGAATTAGAATGCTAAATTAAATAAACCATAATAAATTCCCACATAACTAAACTCACAAGAGAATTGGGAAGTTTAAACTAATTAGAACTACAATAATAAAAAGGGAAGGGAAGAAAAATTAAACTATCTAAATAATAAGAAAAGACATAGCTGCTGAAGTTCGCAGGTGGACGATTCAGTAAAGAAGTAACCCACACCCGCTCTAAAGCGTGATCATTGACGTGTTGCAGCGTCGCTAAATATCTGCAGCTGACGATCGCAACAAACTAGGAACCTTCCTAGAAAACCCTTTATTTCTAACACTTCAAACGCCGCATCACTAGAGTCCACTTGGATAGCATTGGATCCACTGATTCAACGGGGATCGAGAGGAACCCAGGAGAAGCGCGCACCAACAGATTGACGATCGCATTGGAACACTTTTGCAAACTTTTTTTCTAGATAATTAGTTTTCATCTTATCCCCTATTTTTCTTTCCATTGTGTCATTTAGATTCCCTTTTATATATGTGAGTCTTCGTCAAAGACTCGAGATGCCTGGTATACGAAGAGTGAGTTTAGGAGACCCACCATTGTGGGGATATCATAATAACCCCACGTACGAAGAAGAATCATTTCACAATTCCAGCCCACGACAACCTGAGATTAACATGGTCAGCGAGGCAGAAAATCCCTTCTCCACCCCACACATCGGTAATAATCATAATGGGAGAGATGATAATACCGGACAAAACCTCACCGCTCAACAAATCGTAGAACTAAGTATTCAAAGAATACAAAGAGGAGATGACAACTCCGAGGAATTACTTCGAGGGTTGGCCGCCGCATACGAAACCATTAGGCCACGATAATTTTTAGAAGAACAAGAGAGGTCACCTCCTACCTCGAGCACGGTGTCAGCCCGCGCCACACCATTGAGACAACCTGCCCACACATTCTTCAACGTTGAATCTTTAGACAAGGTTTGATCATGGGTCACTCCAAAAGATAGCACCATTAAAATCGAAGATCTCCCTAAAATGCTCGATGAGTACATGGCCAAGAGAGAGCCTCGGTCACTCATTCGGCTTCCACAAATTTTGCCGGGACCTTGAGTTTAATTTACCAACAGGATTTAAGTCACAAAAATTTACCAAATATAATGACACGGGAAATCCGAATCATCACTTGGCCCTTGTTTTGTAATGATTGCCGACCCATAGACGATAATCAAGGACTTCTCATTCACTATTTCCAACGCTCATTAGAAGGAGAAGCTTTAGATTGGTTTGCGAGACTCCTGCTTTATAAGATAGAAACCTTCGATGAATTAGTCGGCCAATTCCCAGACCAATATAAACACTTGATCCAAGAGACAGTCAGTCTCAGTGATCTAATGGCAGCCAAGCAAGGACCTGATGAAGAATTTACTGACTTTGTCTCCAGATGGAGAAAACTCGCTGCTAGGACCGGCACCTCAATAAAAGAGAAGGATTTGGTGGACATTATCATCGATAACACTAAAGAACCGTTAAAGAGTGCACTTGTCATAAGTGATTATCCCGACTTCACTGCACTCCACTCCCGGGCATCCCGACTAGCGCGACACATTAAAGGCAGAGACCTTGCTCTATCCATAGTCATATCGAAAGTGGGCTCTTCCAGTGAATCAAAATAGAAAAATAATAAGAAAGCCTTGGGAACCAAACAGGTCAACACCATTGTTAATCAAGGATAAAACTCTGGGAACGAAAATTTCCACCCACGAAACTCCGGGCAAAATCAAAATCAGCAACGATACACGAATCAAAACCAAAGCACTAATCAGCAAAGATACGCAAACCAAAGCCAAAGCCAGAACCAGAATCAGGGCCAATATCATAATAGAAATTAGTATCCCAACACCTACCAGAATCAGAATACGACGCAGAATCGACCGGCTCACGTGCCGAATTACAATAGTGTGCCCCTACCGCAAAACTTTAACCTAGCCAGAGGCCCCTACCAGCCGAGGTAGGAACACTATCCCCCTTTACCGGATACGATTCCCACCATTTTTCGTCTCCTTAACACTCAGAATCTCCTCCAATTCCTGTAAGAAAGACCCTGTCCATGGCCGACAAATCTAGACTATAGTAAATACTATGCCGTCCATCGATACGCGGGACACAACCTAGAAGACTGTTGGGTCCTCAGGGACATAATCTATGACATGAATGATCAAAGTCAGATCGATTGGGAAGCGCTTAGGAATCCTAACCCTAATAATAACTAACCCCAATAAAATTTAGGGATCGTTAATAACCCCATGCCCAACCACAACCAAGCAACACCGGCTCAGGTCACCACCGTAGATCTCTTCGGTCGATCCCCCTTCCAACCTTCCACCATAATCACTCCCATTCAACCCTCTGCTACTTTCGCCACACCAGCGAGGGCTCCTTCACCCCCCTCGGCCTTGATCACTCGCATCGCCCTGCCGAATCTTCCTCCTTATCCAAAATTCACTCAGATACGAGTCCATTCCTTTAAGGCTAGGAGACCACTCCTCCGGAGTCACCCACCAGAACCTCCAACACCTCCAAATCTCGAACCAATGCCATGCTGCTCCCTTTGTCTGATTCTGAACCCGAGTATGGAGGTCACGTTCTCCAAACTGCAGCCTAAATTACGGCATGGGTAGAAAGTGTCACCCTAAAAACTCCAAGCCAAGACAATGAAATAACCACTGAGCATCACTGAATCTAAAAGAAAGCGAGCCAGAAGAACATCCTAACCCGTGCGAAACGCTGGTCTCTGCTTTCCTAGAAGATAAAGATTACACACAGTACCTTCCACCTTGGAGCGGCACCATTCAGGTACACGTTCCCACCTCGAATTTTACCCATTTTACAAATACATCCGCGTTAAGCCGACAACCGACTTGCCCAATTCTCAAATAAGGAATCAATTACCCACCTCCGCCTTTCCCTCAAAATAAGGATTTCACGAACGCATAACCACCAGAGGAGAATGTGAGAGAAAGAGAAGTTAACTTACCTCCCCCACCTCACATCATCCCTCCACCAATTCCTGTACCTCAAACATTTCAACCACCCGCACCTAAGGCCCATCGGTCAGACAAAGAAACTGCACTCGAGTCAGGGCAAGAATACGACCTTCTGCGGCATTTCCAGAGGATTCTGGCCCAAATATCCATACTATAACTTATCAAGAAATCGCCTGACCATCACCGATTGTTGACAAGGACACTTGAAAATACGTAAGTGGATGAGAATACGATCTTAGATGAGCTTCATTAAATCACTTCGGTCATAGCGCAACCTTCGGCGCTCACTTTTACAGACGTAAACATGTCTAAAGAGTCACTCCGCGGGAGTGCGACCCCCATATATCTTATAGTCATAATTAGAAGATTCTCCGTACCACATGCACTTGTTGACACGAGAGCAAGACTTAACATCTGCCTTCTCACCATGTTAAAAATGCTCGAATGCACGGAGCAGGATGTTAGGCCCTCTACACTGTCACTCATAGCTTATGATGGGTCGTGTTACTTTATCAAAGGAACTATCAAGCTATAGGTTCGCCTTGGACCTGTAACGAAAGATGTTACCTTTCATATTTCTAATTCTGCTAATATGTACAATCTCATTTTATGAAGAAAATGGCTAGAGTCAATAAAGGCCATCACACCCACATACCATCAATGCGTCAAATTCCCATACGAAGACTCCATCGTCCATATATACACTAATGCACCCCTCCAGGAGATGGATACTGATTATGCGACGAGCATACCAACCGCTCACGATTATGTGTTGAACACGGGTCATATTCAAAAGGCTCGAATCCCTGATGAGACAACCGTTGCGAAAGTCTGTCCCCCTACCCCTCTTAGTTTTCCCTCAACGCGTCGACAAAAATTAATGAGAAGAGAGGTTGGCCCAGACCTCGCCAAACTCTATGCCATTAACCCTACCACGATAAAAGGGTGAGATCTTATGTACCAACTTGGATACGTTCCTCACTCCGGACTCGGTAAAAATAAGTAAGGTCGTGTAGGACCCGCTATCCCAACGCAAATACGTAAGCACCTAGGGTTAGGTTACCAATCGGACGACCCGCAAGCCGACTTGTCCCCTACCCCACCAAAATTATCTCTATATGATCACTTTGCCTATGGGACCACTAAAAAAGCAGATGTGCCAAAACATAAGAAAGTATCCTTCATTAGATTCTAAGAAGTGGAAATTAAGCAAATGACTAAAGCGTTCAATGATTTAACTAATTTAAACGATGATATTGATAAATCAATCGAATGAGTCAAGCCCATGTTTGACACTAAGGAATTTACATAAGTGAGGAGAGAAGAACCTCCAGAACTCGACCCACGAGTAGAAGATTGGGAATCCACTGACGACGAAGATTTTCACATAGCAGCCTTGTAAGATAGTCAGGAGCACTTACGCTTAACGTGAGAAAAAGATGACACTCCACAAGAAAATACTAACTCGTATAGCATCCGCCTCGGCCTTGGCCTTGAGGGATGGGACTCCCCTTGTATCGCTTATCCATACCAACCCCGTTGTAGGGAATGCGCCAGCATATTAAAGCACTTCGCTAGTTGGACCCGACACTTTACAATAGAAGAATCGAATCACTCCAACCTCGTGACCACCGACACAAGTAATGACCTCCCAGCTCAGCTACCGACACAAGAATCAGAAAATCCCAAAGGTCATTCAGTTGACCTAGGGGGGAACACTCGCATCACCCTCATAGAATTTGAAGAGGAACTTGAACTAGACACTTCTACATCCCCAGATTCGCCGTAACTCTAAATATTTTAGAAATATCTAGAGGAGGAGTGGCAACCTCCCCCGAGTGATGACGAGGACTATTGGAGAGACGTCCCAAAACTCGAGTTAGCAGAGCGAGCAAATCTAGGACTTCAAGCACTACCAGATCAAGAAGATAAATTTGATATCGTCTTCGACTCTAACCTGGAAGGATGGGAATGTCCTTGGGGATCCCTCTGCGTTCTTTACCATTATTAACCTCGCTGTCGAGCATGCGCGCTCATCCTAACATATTATAAAGATCAAGGAAAAGAACTCGCTACCCCTGAGGATCCTTTGGGAGATCCCTCTCGATGGGAAGAACAATATTATTATAACTCAGAGGATGATAGTTCAATTGACTACGATCTTCAGAGCTTCTTCAAAGAAGAGGCGATCAATGCGGCAAGAGAAGTCTAAGTGTTAGTGCCGCTGTCACCAGCATCACTCATTCAAAAGATCTCATCAGATGTGGACTCTAAAAAATATGCCAAATTCACAACAAGTTCACATTTCTCAAAGAATCGCTCGAACGGCTCTAGCAACCATCTTGCTCCCTCAACTAGAGGAAGCAATTCTCTAGGCACCCATTGAGGCGACCGACCTTGTACCATATTTATTATCAAAAATCAATAAAATAGAAAAAATAGAAAACCCTAAAATTTCATAAATACAAAACCCAAAAAAATTAGAAAATCCCAGAAAAGAAAGGGAACTCTTCATCCCGAATCAAATTTGTGGCCAACAAGGAGACTTTTCTCCTAAGATTTCTATCTCATTCCCCACACAAGGACGTAAAGCATCTCAGCTAAACAGCAAGCTAGTGATCATACCGGACGAGATACTTTGTGACTTTTAGAGAAGAATCAATAGTCTTGACCTTATTCTTACCAAAGATCTCTCAGCCATAGATTGTGCCGATGAAGGGTTACCTTTCGCAAACTCAGATCTCCAGTGTAATAATTTCACAGTATATGAACTTACCAAAGACGAAGAAAGAACACTAGTTGCCGAAGAGGCACTGGACTTCCAACAGGTTATCAAGCCTTTCAATGAGCAAACCTAAGCTGCTGTGAAACCCACAGAAGAACTTAACTTTGGCACTGAAGAGTTGAGCATTGCGCTATTGATTAGCGTAATGCTCAACTCCAAGGAATGCCAACAAATTGAACATGTCTTGCAAGAACACCTTGATTTCTTCGCATGATCCTACGAGGACATACCCGATTTAGACCCAAGTTTAGTAGAGCATCGTCTTGTCTTAGAACTCGATGCAAAGCTTGTTAAGCAGAAACTCCACAAGATACACCCACAAACAACCCTTCAAGTTAAAAAGAAAGTTGACAAGTTACACAAAGCTAAATTTATCTGAGTCGTCCTCTACCCCAAGTGGGTCGCCAATATAGTACCTGTCGCCAAGAAAGATAGCAGAGTGCAGGTCTGCATTGATTTTCGAAACCTCAACCAGGCAAGCCCAAAAGATGACTTCCCACTTTCACACATCGACATTCTAGTCGACAACACTACTGGACATGAGATGCTATCCTTTATGAATGGTTTCTCTAGATATAATCAGATCAAATTAGCAGAGTCCGACCAAGAGAAGACTTCCTTTACCACACCATGAGGAACACACTGTTACGTCGTTAATCCTTTTAAGCTCAAGAACGCATGAGCCACGTATCAACTCGCCATGATGGCTATCTTTCACGACATAATGCATAAGTGTGTAGAAGTCTACGTCGATGACATATTAGTGAAGTCCCAAACGTGAGTACGACATGTTGAAGTGCTCCGACTGGTGTTATAAAGAAGTAATAAATATCAGCTAAAAATGAACCCAAAGAAATGTCTTTGGGGTCACTTTCAAAAAATTACTTGGTTTCATAATTAGCAAGCGAGGGATCGAAGTTGACCCTGCAAAAGTTAGAGCCATCTTCGAGATGCTGCCTCCCAGTAATGTTAAAGAGTTACGAGGCCTGATAGGTAGATTATAATTCATTAGAAGATTTATCCCCTTGCATTTGGACATATGCGATCCTTTCTACAGACTACTTAAAGGAGGAATTGAATACAAATGTGATGCCCAGTGTCAGCAAGCCTTCGACAACATCAAGAAGTACCTCATTAACCTTCTAATACTATCGCCATCAGTCTCCGGAAGACTCCTAATTCTATATCTCTCAGCGAATGATAAAGCAATGAGAGTAATTTTAGGATAATATGAAGAGGACGACAAGAGAGAGAATGTTATCTACTACCTCAGTAGGACGATGGTCGAATACAAACGATAATACACTTCAATAGAGAAGACTTACCTCACATTGGTGTGGGCCTTTACCAAATTAGACACTACTTCGAAGCACATAAAATATGTACCCCCTTAAGTATGTATTCAAAAAGCCCGCAATATCAGGAAAGATCGCTCGCTGGCATATGTTCCTGCAAGAATTTGATATCACTTACGTCACGCAGAAATCGATCAAAGGGCAAACAGTCGCCGATTACCTCACAGATCTCCTACTGCCGAGATTAGAAAATGAGCTCACAGATTCCTTAGCCATACTAGCCTCGGTCATCTAAATACCCATCGGGCAAAATACCAAGAGCTTCTTTATCGAAAAGCTGACAGTACCCGCCCACGAGGTAGCATGGACCGTCAAGAGAGAATTACCCGTCCTCACCATAAGTACAGGACCGAAAGAAGCAATCTCCCAAGAAAAGCACGTCAAGACAGAAACCGAAGTCGCTATGTTCAGATTTAAAAAATACCGACCGACGATGGACAACCGTGGTATTTCGACATCTTGAACTTCTTGAAACATCAACACGTCCCTCCATACACTACGAAGATCGAACAAAAGACTATAAGGGACCAATGCACCCGATTCTGCACACTCGGTGAAACATTATACAAAGAGGCCTTCACTAAAGGAGTACTACTATAATGCATCATGACTGTCGAAGGATAATACATCATCTGAGAAGTACACGCCAGTGCCTGCGACGCCCAATCCAGTAGACAAAGACTCGCCGATCAAGTTACACGACAAGGTTACTTCTGGCCAACAATGATCAGAGATTGCCACCTCTATGTCCAATCCTGCAAGCAATGTCAAGAATATGTCTCACTCATCAAAGCTCCATCAGTTACATTGAATACTATAACCTCGCCATGACCATTTTTGATGTCATTGGACCTTTCACAGACACTGCTGGGAACACTCACAAGCACGGATTCATACTTACAACGACCGAATACTACACCAAATGGGCAGAAGTTGAATCCTATGTCAGAATCATCGCTTCAATACTCGTAAAGTTTATCATTCGAAATATCATCACCAAGTTTGGAGTACCCAGGATGTTTCTCACTGACAATGGACCACAGTTCATCCCAGAGAAGATGAAGAAGTTATGCAAGAAGTATGACATCAATCTACGCCACTTATCACCGTTCTACCGTCAAGGCAATGGACAGACAAAGGCTACGAATAAAATGCTAATTCAAATCCTAAAATATACAGTAGAAACGAGTAATGGAGCCGACTGGCCTGAGCGACTACCAGAAGCACTTTGGGCCTATAGGACCTCTATTCACATGGCCACTGGCCAAATTCCCTACCTCCTTACCTACGGGATGGAGGCAGTCCTATCATATGAGATATAAGTATCGTCCTTATGAATTCAACTCGATGATGAGTTATCCTTAGACGAGAGGAGAATTGCCCTACTCATGCAGCTAGAGCAGCTCGATGAAACAGTCTAAGGGCAGCTGATCACACTCAGGTATATCAGAGGAGAGTGGTTAGGCCCTACGATAAGAAAGTCCTTAAACGAACCTTTAATATTGGGGAATTAGTCTTGAAGAAAATCATTCCTTCCAAGCACGCCCATCCGAAAGAAAAACTAAAACCGAACTGGGAAGGCCCTTATGTCATAATAGTCGCATACCCTGGAAATGCCTACAAACTGGCGAACTGAGATAGGGAAGAACTCCCTAGCCCTTGGAACGCCATGTCCCTTAGAAAAATATTACCCTTAGCCCTGTGATCGTCACATCCTGTGGTTAAATACTTATACTTATCACTCCCGTAGTCGTCACGACCCATTCATTGGTGGTACACCTTTAATTCTCAGAATATCCTAAAGACCTTCGATTTATCGCCCACCTTTTCTCACTCGGCCAATCTGATTAAAAGACTAATGACCTATCTAACCCCTTTGAAAAGCATAAGTAACACCCAATCCTCATTTCCCTTCTCCTGCCATTAGAGGAGGTGTTAGAGAAAAAAAAATAAAGATGTTAGGTTCAATCAAAACTTATACGCTAGCAGGATGCTTTCAAGAATACATACATCAAAAATTTTGAGTGAGAGCATTACGACGAATAAACAAGTCAATGAGCTCAGGGAAGCATAAGCAGATCGTGAACACATCCCTGGTAACGTTACTAGAAGTGTATAAGTAAGCTGCGAGGGCATCCCTGATGTCCTCATACTACTAGATGTCGTCGTAAGGTGGCAGGAGGATGACAGACTCTTGCTAACCATAGAATGTGAGATTTTGATGGTACCGAAACATGACGAAGAGCTCGATCATTGCATCCCATATCCCCTCTGAGAAAACAGATTGTTACTTATCCTTTTTGGGAAGCATTAGATGCAAACTATTTTCCGCATTAATGAGCCTTACTCACCTCTTCTATTTTTACTTCGTACGATAAATCAGAAGCCTTATAGGATGTTCATAGAAATGAAACTGAAAACTGATGAATGATGACTGATGCAATCACCTACTATACCTACCATACTTCTCTCTAATAACCACGGGATAGGATGATCATCGCCCTAGGATAGACCCCCGTATACAACTAACCTAATCAAAGAGACCTCCCCGGTTCGATGATAGTACCGATCAGCTTTTCTTCAAAACTAACTCACCAAATACCCATGATTGCTTATAAACCCAAAGTGCTCATCTCGAAACCTAGAAAAGCTCCAATACATCTTGACGCTAGGGCATTTTTTTTGGATTAGAAGAAGATTCATATCAGAAGTGTCGGCTTGTCCACAATGAAGATGAGGAATGACGAAGTTGCCATCCGAAAAGTGCTACCGACGATACCATACTGCCAATCCTATCACGCTCCTACACTGGGGTTTTTTTATTTTTATTGTTTTATTATTATTTCTATCTTAGCTATTTGTTTTCCCTGTTGCATTGTTATTATTTCAAAAAAAAAAAAAAAAAAAGAGAGAGCACATATCTATCTTTTTTTACCAGACTTTGGTCTGAGACACTTATCCTCCCTTGGCAACTAGCAAGGGAGAGAATAAAAACTACTGACGACATTACTCTCACATGTGCAGATACGAAGCAGCCTTCAACCATCACTGGGCCAGCTCAGGAAGCATCCAAGTCCCAATGACGGTCGATGGCGCTAAAGCAATTAAAAAGCAAAAGTAGACGCAAGAGGTAACTAAAAGAAAATGAGCCAATCAGGTACATCTAAACCAAAAATCTCTCTATATATGTCAAAATCTTTTCATTTATTTTTACACTTATCACCGGGGACATCCCCCCTATATATACAACACACACATACTACAAAAGTAAACACATTCACCCCTACTCCTTATGCTACCGCTGGGATGGCCGATCACTGCTGTCCCTAGTATCATCAGCTCAGAGGTCCACAGACTAGTCCTCTGAAAACAAAATTCCAACACCTGGAGTCCTTGGAACCTCTAGACGACGAGGCCTCGCCACAGAACCCCCCTCACTCACCTGACTAACAGATTGCCTCGATCGCGAATGAGGAGGATACCTCACAAGAACCTCACGAACAACAGAATCCTCAAGAGCATCACCCCTGACACGATCATGGGACGTGTGACAAGATTGCTTAACTGAGGAACCCGTAGCCCTTGACTCCAACCCACCAAGCTGACGAACCAGTCTATGTATCCTCGGCTCACTTCTCGCCAAATGATATTGCAGTTGATCTAAGGACACCTGCGACTCTGCCCGCATCGTCCGACGCACTGCCTCTAACACCTCAGCCTGAGTCCTCTGCATAGCCATCATCTCGATAAATAAGTCACTGCGACTCTGCATCTCCCCTAGGATTCGTCTCGCCTCAGGAGAAGCGTGCACTCGCACCGCCTCTAGACGCGCCTCCTCAAGCTGACGGACCTGCATAACCACACCAAGTCAAAGGAAAACTAATATATAAATGAACAAAAAAAGAAACTTTGAAAAGGAAAGAATCAAACCAGATCCAGCCTCTCCTCCAAAAGTCGCTCAACTGTCTCAGCAGTCACTGGATCAGCAGGAGGCATGGAAGGAACAACGAATGTTGGTGACTGCAACAAGAACAAATAAATATATCAGAAAAATACTATAATGACAAATAAATCACGAACATAATAACTAAAACATACCTGAGTAGGGATAGGAACAGGCTCCTGAGGGGGAGCCTCGGGAGCAGAGTTCGGAACAGCCTGCACAAAAAACGAAACAAACCAACACAAGACATGTCAGAACAAAAGAAAGATGAAATAACCTAAACAAAATTATGCCACAAAAAAAAAATTATACCTGACTCTCCGGGCGTAGAGAGGCAGCAATCGCCTCCCTCGCCTGAAGATCCTCGGCAACCCGACGCTGAAATACCGCATGACTCAATGAATTAATGCAATGACACAAACAAGATAGAACATTGAATGGAACTTACCTAATGATCTAGCTCGGCCCGAAGCTGAGCCATCGCTAGATCCTCTCGACTAGAGGAAGCAACTGAAGATGAAACAAATGCCCGAATGGGACCTCCAGCAGCGAGCTCGGCTCTCTATGAATAATAATAAATACATCAGTTGGCAAGCTCATGATGCTAACAATTAACAAAACCATATTTGTAAAGACACTTACCAATCGATCGACCTCAAAATGTAGACTGGCCGCTGCCTCCTGGTCATCCAGCTGCTGACTGCGATAGACATCCAGCAGGGCAGCCTAACGAGCAACCTCACCCTCCCTCTCAGACTGTTCAAAATAAAATAAAATGAGACACCACAATCATGTCAGAATGACCAAAAGACCGAGTTCACATAATACAAAAAATATATATAAATTAACTCACCAGGAGCCGTCGAGTCTCCACTAGCCGAGCCCCCAACTCATCCTCTACCGCCCTAGCCTGAGCAACCGAGGAGGTTAAGGAGTACAACATCTCCTCATCCGGATGAGGAGCACACCCCATCCGCTCCATCGCCCTATGGAGGGCGTCTAATGCTCCCCGCACACTCGCGATGAAATGACCCTGCCCCAATGCAGCCAACCTCTCCCTCAAAGTTGACGCCAACTCTGATCCACCGATCGTGAAAGGGCCACTCCCATGGAAGGGACGTGTGAAGAGGTGCCCGCCACCCAATGCACTAAACCACCACTAATACTCCAGGGCGTCCGCCTCGTCACGCGCCCCTGTAACCCTGGTCCCCCCAGCTTTAAAATCTGCTATTTGAAGGGCCATTCGCTCCGTAAAATTTCGGCCAGGAGGGTCAGTCATCCTCTTCGCCACTCTGTGACGAATCTCTAGAGGGACTCCCTAAGTGAGCCCTAGCTGCCGTACCACTCGAGATGTGTGGATCCTCTCCACCCTCTCAAAACAATGGACCCATATGTCCACATCAAAGAAGGGTCGACCACATTGAATCACTGACACGCCCGCTTCCTCCTCATCCTCAGACGGCCTCCAAATCACCTACAATCAAGCAAACAAGCTGACCCCTCAACAAAGACTCAGATCCTAATGGATTGAAAAAAAAAAAAAAATACGCATGATGATCTATACCTGCCCTGTGTGTATATCCTCAACGAGACCGCGCGCGATTTGAAGATCCGAAGACCAACGGCGACCCCTCAATACCTTGCTCCACACGTGCATTCGCGAAAACATGAACCTTACCTCCAACGGAACCCCCGGACGAAGAAAAGGGAAGTAATCATATGCCCAAAACTAGAAAACAAAATAAAAGAAATGCTAAGTAGATGCTATTATCAAAAGACCAAAAAACAAATAGAGACACTACGACATTAATTAACTAAAACTCACTTGGAGGAAGGAAAGGAAATCTCCAATCGTCGCGATGCCCCATCCTCGACGGTAAAGTTGCTCATAAAGATGCGCCAATGCGGCCGTGCCACATGCATAGGTGGGGACTCGGTTCAAGCCCCCGAGAACCATAAAAAATAACCCGGTGACACATCCCTGAGTCGAAGAAGAGAAGAGTACCGCACCAAGGAAATACATCAAGAATGCTCGAAGCACCCTATCTGCAGCTAACCCTGGCTCTACCACGGGCTCCCGGCCCGCCACTATCGCACAACGCGCCTCATAGGATGCCTTCACCTCCGAACGGTGCCTCAGGGGGACGAACCCACTCGCAAACGTATCAAAAAACCAAGTGATTCGAACTACACCTGGCCTCGATCCGCTCAACCTATCTGGCACACCCAAAATCTCCTCACACACTACTAAGTACTCTCCTTCCATCCGCCCTGTGATCGGCTCACCCTTGAAACAAAAGCCGGTAATGCGGACCCAGTTGTCTGGAGTCGGCAACATCATACCAACTGGAAAGAGAAGCGCCCGATGCCTCTCCCTCCACCTCTCCAAGATCACCGCGATCAGGCCACGATCGACCTGAAAAGGCTCTAGCGCTAGGATTGGTCCGAAATTGAAAGACATCAGTCACGTCCGTTGAAACTCTGGCAAGGCAAGGTACGAAGTATGAGACTCGATCCATACTGAGCTGATAGCCAGCTGCGAGGGCTCTTATTGAACGAAACACAAATAATAACAGTAAGACTAACACATACCTATGATGAAAGGTAAACGAATTTAGAACTAAAAGCAAGTCAAATATGCCTCAAACACAATAATAATTTACAACAAATACACAAAGCGTGATAAGGGCAACTGAATAGGAACATGACCTATCTCTAGATGCCGTCATGATGCATGAGTGAGCACACAACCTAGGATCAATGCAGGTTCGACATAAATTAGAAGGGTTAAGAAAATGAAGGAACTCTTTCTCATGGGTGCTTACTTCGGCGAAGAAATTTCCAAAGGAGAAGTGTCATGATTCGATGTTCTCACCGCACACTCACCGCACCTTCAACTCTTCACCCTAAGGTACATCCTCAGTGACCCCTTGCTCAATCTCAAGCACCTCCTCCCTGACCCCCGACTGGTTAACCTCCAATACCTCCTATCTAACCACCTCCCTAATATCCACCTCCCCGACAATGTCGGTTCGAGCCTCGAAAGCCTCACCCATCTCCACCCCTAACATCCCCTCTAACTTAGAAATAGTAAGATCGCGCCCACCAATACCCTCACCCTCCATCCTAGAACGAAGAGTTCGAAAAACTTTAGAGAGCGAAGGAAACGGCGCCCGAAACGGATGGTCGGATAGCAAAATATCACGAAAACACAAAAATTAGAGCACAAAGAAATAAGGAAATAGAGAATTGAAGACTAAAATGGATCGCGCGACAAAAATGAAAAGTTTTGAACTATTTATAGGACACGCCAAAGTCGCGCACATAAATTTATGCTCTCAAACTAATCACGCACCACTCTCACCACGCTTAATTCGGATCACACGACCGATCTTGGGCGCGTAACCTAATTGTCGCTCGCTCAAACCAACCCGACCATCTGGTTACGGGAAGCCGACTAAGCGCGTAATTGCTTCAAATGTCTACACAGTGGCGCGCGAATGCCAATGGTCACTCGTACAGTGACCAACCACCGCCCTAATCACACACATGGTACCCTGCGTTTAACTCGGTCAAACGACCGAAAACTGGCGCTTAACGATGTTCTGATGCTCTGAATGTGCGTCCACCCTCTGGCGTGCAATTAATTTATGCGCTCGGAGTGAAGCACGCAATTCCCCAGAAACACAAGAAAAAAATGCCTAGGACAACACATTCACAGGCCTAAATTGAGTGATTTTCGATACTAATTATTAGCCTAAACCACGCCCTTGTTAAGCCTGATCCAAAACATTCCAGACTTAAAGAAATATGCACCCCGATAACTAAAAGAAAATGCTCCAGACTAAGACCAAACTAAAAAAATGCCCTGACACCGTTCACACACTCCAACCAAAGCTAAAAAAAAAAAACTTGCCCCAACTAAGGCAAAACTAAACAAGAAAAATATCCCCATCGTTCATACACTCCAACTAAGCCCAAACTAAGTCAAAACAAAAAAAATATTCCTAACATGCCCCGATCCAAAATAAATAAGTTAAATAAGCAAACCTCGAACTCAAAACAAGTCAAATAAGCTACAAAATAAACTAAACGTGAATTTACAAAAGAAATTAAAATCA
This sequence comes from Chloranthus sessilifolius, assembly GCA_021018995.1. Lineage (NCBI taxonomy): Eukaryota > Viridiplantae > Streptophyta > Magnoliopsida > Chloranthales > Chloranthaceae > Chloranthus > Chloranthus sessilifolius. Next base: position 47,801,996 of record CM037584.1, on the reverse strand, counting down.
TAATCTCTTCATAAATACATAAAATAATTATAAAATACATCGAGGGCATATCCTCTGAATACACAACTTGAAACAAGAAACTAACAAAAATACAGCTCGTTCAGGCAATGCCCGAATCCGAATTTATTCGGGAAACTAGAAATCTCGGAGAAGCTCGGAGGGGGGAAGCACCCTGAACAAATTCTAGCCGTAATAACCTCTTCCCCTTGCCCCGGGCTAGCAGAAAAGAAAGAATGACTCACAGAAAGCCACTCGGACCTGCGGGATCCACCCTTAGAAGCTCACCTTGGAAACCATAACAAGGGAGAGCAACTAACACGGAATCCATAGAGCCTACCGAGGAAAAATAGGCATCGGTCACGAGACTTCTGACCCTGCCTTATCCTTGGGTTTTCTTTCTGCCACCTTTTTCTCTTTCACCTCTTCCCTTAGCATGGTAGCAATTCGACTGTTACCTCGCATTCCCAATCCCTTCCATTCTCAATAATCTACTCAATAAACACAACTCTTTAGGTCCAACACTCGGGATACAAAAAAGGAAAGGAAGAAAAGACATTAATGAACAAGAAAATGCCTAAAAAAAAAATGCCCCAAAAATTTTAATCCCAAACTTGGAATAAGATTCAAAATAATAAGAACCCAAAACTTTTAGCTTACACATTTATAAATTATACCTCCTGAATTACTAAATGACAAGTGTCACACCTTTAATCCTTCCAATCTAATTAAATCTAAACCAGACACATATCCCTTTGAAACACCACAATCCATGATAGACTCAGATGAACCAATAATCACACAACACTTACCCCTTCAAGGAAACACAAATCCCAAAGTAAAGTAAACCAGCCGATAAGATTTGAACACTTAAACCCATCCAAAACTTTTGGAAAACTTACACCTTTTAACAAGTGTCACCTCAAGTCAAACAAAAGACTAGAACAAAATACCTTAAACTTCACTCTAAAAAAAATGAAATCCTAAATTGTTTAGGACCGTAAAGAAAAATGCCCCAACCAAACCCATCAGAACCAAGTAAACCCTCTATACAAATCCCATAAAATAAACTAAACTCCAAGCTAAACTAAATCCTGAAATAAGTCAAACAAATCAGATAAATCTAACTAATCCGCTAATAAATTTAAACTAATAAACAAGCACGAAAAAAAAAATGCCTCTTTATTCATAACTCAAAAGTTTTACAAGTATCACCGGAGACATACCTCCTGAATTTATAACTCAAAAATGAAAACCTAAAACTTTAACCTACAACCCAAAATGAAGACTGGGTTCAAAACTGAGACGAGGCGAGGAGTGGATTTCGCTCGGAGTGTCCAATCGGAGGCTTTAAAGAGAATTGGTTGGGAAACACATCCCTCCACTTTTTACTCATTCTCTTCTGCTATGTTCACCTCCTCCACCGCCGCCTCCTCAACGCTGCCTTCACTGCTCCCTAAAAAGGACCGATGTGAAGACTAACACCCTCATTCCCAATACCACCCACTCCCAGAATAACGCCGTCCATGAGAGTCACCTCGGGACAGATATCACACGAAATAATAAATATAGGAAGAAATGACATCCCAATCAGACGGTTAGATTGCCCAATATCGCTAAAATATAAATTTCAGAATACAAGATATATCCAGAAAAAGGTCAAAACTCGAGACTAAATTAAAGAATGAAAAACAAATGAAAGCTCCCTTGCTTATATAGAGTACGGACTCAATCATGCACAAGAGCACAGGCGCTTAACCAAATCACGTGTCACACACGATGTGGACAATCCAAAACTCACGCTTAACCAAACCGTGCGACGCTCCGATCGCGCGCATTCCATGAATTGCATAAATTTATCAAACAACACACTGCTGTCGCGCGACCTGAAAGGTCACTCGTGCATTGACCTGGTGACACCTCGATCACATGATACGGTTATAGCGCATAACACAATCACACGCACACTTACATGCTCGTAAACAACCTCAAGCCTGAGATCGCACACCCGAAACAGGCACACAATAGTATTAAGCGACCTAAAATAGGCGCCCAATGCCTGACTATGCATCACACTTTGATCAAAATTCACCTCAATATTCAGTCCCATTGTAATAAATTAGCCATGCCCTCATGGCCCATCGTGAAAAGCCAAAAGTAAATCTCCTAAAAATGCGGGCACACCGCCCAAAAACTAAGCCAATCACGATACAACCACAACATGATTCTTTCATAACCCAAGATCTGCCAAAGAAAGAAACAAGACACACCCATTGCGCAAATATCCCACCAGCGTCCCATCGCTAACTACGTTTAGCCAATATCCCATCGCAAACATCACGACTCGAAAAGCTCAAACAACACATGTCACGTTGTATGATGAAAAGAGGGAAAGATTGATCATGTCCCATCGCTAAGGCAAATGGCCCTCTCTCTCCCGAATTGATCCCCATGTCCCACCAAGACTCACCTAGCACGGAGCCAAAGAAAGGGAGAATCTCCAGGTCCCATCGCGACCCCATCTCTCCCAAGACATCACATCACAACCGCCAAGGCCTGCCACAGAGGACCAGAAGAAAAGAGAAGAAATCTCCAAATCTCATCGCGACACTACGGTGCCACCAGACCATACAAGCTATGCACAATCCAGATAAGTATCACCCCCAGGTAAGTACTACTCACTTTTTGTTTTACTCGATATTCCTCATAACTATATAGTTAGATATGATTAAGTCAAATGTTTTTAAAACTCGTCTTTCTCGACTCGTGAATCACTGTAGTCCTCTTATAAGAGACAATCATCAATACTTGCCGAGAAGGTTAGACAGAGCATCCGGCATGCCAAGTGTCATCTTGACAACCATAATAACGGTCGGGTCCACAAATCCCGTATCGGTGGATCTGCTGAGCGACGTCTCGAAAGCAATGTTTTCTGCTGTTTTCCCACCAAATTGATCTTAAGTTAAAATCCCTAAAATTTCAAATTTTCAAAACCCTCAAATTTTTAAAATCCCCTTACTAAAAAAGAAATAAAAAAAAGAGAAGAAAAGAAGAATAAAGCAACAAGATAAATCGACCCAACTCACCTTTCTTTAAATACAAAAAAAAAATTGATTAAGCACCCCATCACCCGCGCACAATAAATTACACTTAAACCTAACCTTTAACTCCTAAGACTGCATTAAGACTAGAATTCCTAACTTAGAGGCCAACTCTAGATGAATCAAGCGCACGCGCCGCAACGCATAATTCAATTGAGCACACCTCACAAGACCCCTACCTCTAATCTCGCCCAAATCGGCCATGTCCCTAGGAAACTGAACATTGAGTATATTTAATCTAAGAACTTACAAAAGCCTATTAGAAAAAGAATGCCTGACACGCATTGGTGTGAGCAATGATGCGCCCGGTCTGACATGACTTGCAAAAGCCTTCGATATTACATGATACTTCATTTTACTATAATCGGCCCCTAGACCTTATTTTGGATATTTGATTAATGTCTTGGTACCTCGATTGCATAAAATCCCTCTGTTAGCCTGCACCATGCGACGAGATGCGCCATGCACCCACAGACCCAGAATGTGCCCTTCGATAGCTACCATTTGCCCTTCAAATGCTCCATTTTATCATGTCATGTCAACATCCCCAGTTCACATTTGTGATTTCTCAAGAGAAACGAGAAGACACCTCGAATGAGGGGTGTCTACTTCTTCGACGCATTCTTACTTCGCAAGAGCACGCCGAAGAGGGGCATCTGTAGATATCCTCATTTTGCTCTCTCGGAATATACAAATTTATTCGATCAACCTTTGACCTCATAACCTTGATGTGGAACCATATATTGAAACAATAATATATGGCTAGACACAGGCTGAAATAATAGTTCTGTGGCTCAGGCCCCATACCCTCCGACGTGAAAACCATGCACTGAAATAATAGTACATGGCAGAGCACACGCTGAAACAATAGCTCTATGGCTCAGATCTCGACGTAGGGAGACTATATACTGAAGTAATAGTATATAGTCAAAATGCAGACTGAAATAATAGTCTCGCATTGCAGACCCCTAACCCTAATGTGGGACCATATACTGAAACAATAGTATATGGCTGGACAAAGCTAAAATAATAGTTTTATGGCTCAGGCCCCATACCCCTGACGTGGGAATCATGCACTGAAATAATAGTACATGGCTGAAATAATAACTTTGTGGCTCAAATCCCAACGTGGGAAGACTATATACTGAAATAATAGTATATAGTCAAAATGCAGGCTGAAACAATAGCCCGGCATTTCAAGCCCGACCCCGACCCGAATAACCTCGAATTAAGTGTCTAAAACCAAGCGCTCAATTCGATTGTACGCCAAATCACAAGCACACAATCAGTCCCTTCTCAGACCAGACTTTCTTTCCCCAGACCAACTCGAGACTCGATCACGCATCTATCATGAGACGCATGATCGGATTGAGCACCCCATCACTGACGCGCAATTGGCCTACGCCCGGCCTAGCCTCACCGTCCTTGTTCCATAAGTTTCCTCGATTAAACACTTCGAGAGTGGTTCTTAATTGGATTACGTACCTCAAAATGAGTGCCCAATTAGTTCTAACGCTATTAGGACTAAGAAACTCGCTGAGCAAGTCAGCCGGTCGCTCACTAAGTCAATGACCGACACAAAGTGATTAAGCACCGGGAGACTAGTGCACAATTTTATTAAATGCCTGAAACAGAGCGTTTAATTAAAAAAAGAAACCTATAAAAGCTTTTTTAATTTCAACCCAAAGGAGAGGGAAAGAGAGCGAGAGAGAATGAACTTTTTTGGGATTCCGAAACCAGAGAACTCCGAAATGAGCACATAGACCAACCTAACCATGATTTCGACCGTAGCATCCTTTTTTTAGACTCAGGATCTTTCTCTTAGTTTTAATTATAGATTTTAATTTTCAATTCGAGACCGTAGCATCCTTTTTTTAGACCGTAAATTTTTTATATCTGATTCTAGTTTTTCGAATTTAGAACCAATCCTTAATTCAACAGTCTAATTTACCAACCCTAGGCTTTAATTCCATTCTAAAATCTCAATTTCCAGACCTATCATTAACTTCTGGTTCTAGTCCTTTGATTCTAGAACCAGTCTTTAATCATACGGTCTAATTTTTTTATTTCGGACCCGAATTCAGTCCTAGAAATTTAAATTTAAATTTAAATTTCTTAGTTTAATATTTCTAAAAATCCTAAATATTAATTTTAGTTTCTCAATTTCATTCATAATTATTACTCTGAAATCGACTCTGAAAAATCTAAAAATACTATTTTATAATCCTAAATCCGATTTGCCCAAGGGAGTTTACAGAGGGTATTCGGGAACAAGGCCAATCCTCCTTAGCATAGCGGGCCCAAACCCCTTTTTTAAAAAAATTATTTAGTTCCTTTAATTAGGATTATGATATCAGTTCCATAATTTCTTCTTAGAATTTTAGTATAGGCAATTTACATGCTTTATTTTAATGAAATCCTTAGAATAATTACTTCGATTATAACTCTAATAGAATTAGTTCCTTTATTTTAAATAGATAATTCTAGCATAGTTAATTCCTCGCTTTATTAGACCCCAGTATTAGTAATCAGTCATTTTATTTCAATTAGAATCTTAGTATAATTAATTCATTGCTTTGATTATAATTGTGACAGCCCGGATTTAGGCACCCCGAAACCCCTGCCATCAGCACGATCCTCCAGACCGTTCCCCAAAGCTATGCACCGAACATTGGTATAACAAGCACAATTAAATAATTAGAGCAATTAATCTTATAAAGCGAAAACAGTTAATATGCCCAACTAGCATATGCAAAATACAGTTCTACTTTCATGCCATCGCATGAACAAAGAACCGACCCGAACCATCGGTGATAAACAGATCACCTCAGATGGTTCGCCAAAAGAATAATTCAATTTAATTACATGTTCAACAAAAATTAAGGCTTGACATACCAAGCCATACAACTAGCTCTCAAAACTACTCTCTGTCAAAGTACATAGCAGAGTCACCTAGAAGAAGTCCTCGGGTGGAGGCTCCAACTCGTCTCTCGGCACGTAATCCGAGTCATCCGGATCTACGCCTCCCGAAGCCTCTACCGCTGCTATCAATGGACCTGCGACGTATAGTCTAAAGGGTGAGCTACATCCTAGCTCAATAGGGAACAAACACAATGAACATTTAAGTTAAAACTCACATATATTCTATGATACTCTAAGCATGATGAGTCTATGCTTTTGCTAGAAAAATAGTTTAAATATGATGCACTACATTCAAGTTTATTGGAATTTAGCATGTCTTACTTTACTGTTGATTTATCATGAATGACACTGAACATGCCTAAAGCAAAACTTAAATCTTCAACTTAAGTAATCCCCGAGAAATATAGCATCGAGCCCCGATGAGACACCCTTCATCGTCATCTAATTAGACAGTTGTAAAAATCTATTCTCTGGGAATACGACCCAAGCCCCCTTCTCACTAGGCGGCGGGGTTAAATATCACACAACATTCCTGGGATGTACTTACGGTTACGGATAAACCTCCGTACTGGTGTACGGATTTGCCGCTGAACCGGTCATGGATATCCTGTCGCGTCAGTCGTGGGTATCCCGTCACGTCGGTGGGGTATCCTCCAAACCCCAAATAACAAAAATAACATGTGCTTTACATATAGTTGTTCACCGTGTAAGTGTGCTATCTTATATCAGTTAGGCCTCAACAGTAATTATTCAATCCTATGTATACATCCCTGGGATGTATACATACCCGCATCACACCTGATGCCTTTATTACTTTCTCATCCCCCGGGGATGTCTCAATCTCATTAGATTACTTGTTCTTAGTTATTTGCATCACACAGATGCCTTTATCACATTCTTGGTGTCACACACGCACCCATTTTCACAAAGCTTTTCAGAGTTAAAACAACTTCACATTTGATAATTATATCACTACATACATGCTCTTGAAATTAAAGTACATGTTCAAGGTGTTCCCTACCTCAATTCTCTGATGGTCCAAGCATCAAGGTCCCACGCGGCTCCTTGTGCTCGCTTTCACACGTACCACCTATGGTACATCATAACACATGCAATACATCACTAAAGATGTAATGAAAAAGGTCTTGGACCCTCCACGAATCTCAAAGAAAAATTATAAAGTTTAAGCAAAACTGTCAAAGTCGATTAATCGATTCCCAAAATCAATTAATCGATTCCCAAAATCAATTAATCGAAATGCAATTCGATTAATCGATTCCCAAAATCGATTAATCGAAACCCAAATCGATTAATCGATTCTCAAAATCGATTAATCGAAATTCAAATTCGATTAATCGATCCCAAATCGATTAATCGAAGTCTCTAGCATAATGGAGTCGATTCTCAAATCGAGTAGTCGAAATCTGAAATCGATTAGTCGATCCCAAATCGATTAATCGAAATCCAAAATCGATTAATCGATTTCCAAACTCAATTAGTCGATTTCTCCAGGTCTCTTTTCTTCAGCCACTGGAGATGCTCAGTCGATTAGTCGATTTTCAAATCGACTAATCGAAATCCAAATCGATTAATCGAAATTCATTTCGATTAATTGAAATCGGGCTTTCATGACTTTTCAACTTCTGGGCCAAAATCGATTAATCGAAATCCAATTTTGATTAATCGATTTGGCCAGATTCAGCCCCCCTTTCAGACAGTTCTTCCAAATCATTTTCAAACAAATTTTCTTTCTTTTTCTAAGCCTTCATCCTATGTTTTCAAGAAATTTTGACTGCAATCAAACCTCTATAATCTATGCATTTAATTCACACAAAATTTACCTCGATCAAATATCAATTTGATTGGATTTCAAGGTTGGAATGGCTAGGGTTCTAGCTTTGGCTATAATGGATCCTTATCGCGTCGAATCCGGCTTTTGTTGTCCAATCTCCCTTCCAACAAGCCACAATAACTCCCTTGCATTAACTAGCTTCTCCCTCTCTCTCTCTCTCTCTCTCTCTCTCTTCTTTACTCTCCTTAATAATCCAATAAATGACTTTCCTTATATCCCTACTCTCTTTGTGCTGAGCACATACACCTAGATAGGTGTACGTGACTCCAGATTTACACTACACTCCACCTACTTACCTCATATTCACATCATATCCATTTATCACTTCTCGAGTCAACTAGTGAACTCCTACTTGGTCAAACTTATAACCAGTTGAGCACGGATCCCGAGATCACCGTTTAACGCAAATTTTCGAAATATTACAATAATTCTAGTCAAATCTGTCTTTTATTTTAATTAAAATTTAATATGATTAATTCTTTGCTTTAATTAGGTTTCAAGTACAGTTAATTCATTCCTCTAATCAAAGTTTTAGTCAAATTAGTTTGTTTCCCTCAATTAAATTTTTTTCTACATATAAAAGTTGATTCATTGCTTAAATTAGAGTTGTAGTAAAACTAGTTCTCTATTTCAATTAGAATTCTGGTACAACTAATATACTTGTTTTACTTAGAATTCCAGTATCAGTAACATGCTTGGTTTAATTAAAGTTTCATTAAAATTAATACACCTGCATTCCTAGTACAATTAGGAGACTGATGCTAATTAGACTTTTAATAGTATTAGGACACTATATTAATCAGAATTCTAGTAGTGCTAGGAAACTAAAATTAATTAGACTCCGGATAGAATTAGAATACTAAATTAAATAAATCATAATAAATTCCCACATAACTAAACTCACAAGAGAATTGGGAAGTCTAAACGAACTACAATAATAATAGGGGAAGGGAAGAAAAATTAAACTATCTAAATTATAAGAAAAGACATAGCTGTTGATGTTCGCAGGCGGACGATTCAGTAAAAAGGTAACCCACACCCGCTCTAAAGCGTGATCATTGACGTGTTGCAGCGTCGTTAAATATTTGTAGCTGGCGATCGCAACAAACTAGGAACCTTCCTAGAAAACCTTTTATTTCTAACACTCCAAACGCCGCATCGCTAGAGTCCACTTGGACAGAACTGGAGTCATTGATTTAACGGGGACCGAGAGAAACCCAAAAAAAGCGCCCACCAACAAGTATGACTTGCCTGTCCTTGACAAGATTTCTGATATAATGATACTTGACTTCGATGTGCTTTGATTTCTTATAAAATTTGGTATCCTTCGCTAAATCGATGGCAGATTTGTTATCCATCCTGGGAGAAAGTGGGTCTTGGGCGTGAGGAATAACACCCAAGTCTTTGTAAAATCTTATGATCCAAACTCCTTCCTGAATCACAACGCAAGCAACAAGATATTCAACTTCCATGGTGGAGAGCACATTACATGCATGTATGTTGATACTCCATGAAATAGCTCCACCTCCTTATTGGTGTGCGCTTTTTCTGGATTCATCTCGGTCCCCGTTGAATCAATGGCTCCAATTCTGTCCAAGTGGACTCTAGCGATGCGGTGTTTGGAATAATGGAGGCAAAATTAAATAATGATAATAAAAGGGGTTTTCTAGGAAGATTCCTAGTTTATTGCAATCGCCAGCTGCAGATATTTATCAACGCTACAACACATCAGTGATCACGCTTAAAAGCTGGTATGGGTTACTTCTATACTGAATCGTCTGCCTGCGAATGTCAACAACAGTCTTTTCTTTAATTTAGATAGTTTAATTTTCCATTTATTTTCCTTTATAGTTGTAGTTCCGGTCAGTTTAGACTTCCCTGACTCTATTGTGAGTTTGGCTGTGTGGTAATCTATTGTAGTTTATTTAATTTAATATTCTAGTTCTATCAAGAGTCTAGTTGATTTTTACTCTTCTTATCCTTATCGAAAGTCTACTTAATTAAGGGTCCTTGTACTATTAAAAGTCCAATTAATTTTAGTCTCCTAATTCCATTAGAAGTCTAATTATGATCAGGTTTCCTAATTGTACTAGGAGTGCACATGTAATAGTCTTAATGAAACTCTAATTAATTCAAGCATTCTAATTGTACTAGAATTCTAATTAAGCAAGTATGCTAGTTGTACTGGAATTCTAATTAAGTCAACTATAATAATTCTATTGAAATTCTAATTAAAGCAATTATAACAGTCCTATTGGAATTCTAACTAAAGTAGAAAACTAAATTTATTGGGATTCTAATTTAAGCAAAGGAATTAATTTTATTAAAATATAATTAAAACAAATAGGCCGATTTTATTAAAAATATAATTAAAATAAATAAACTAATTCTATTAAAGTTCTTATTAAAGCAAGGAATTAACTATGCTAAAAATCTAATTAAAGCAATGAAATTAATCATACTAAATTCTAATTAAAGTAAGATATTAACCAATTAAAATCTGATTTGAAGAAATTAATCAATCATACTAAAGTCTAATGAACTCAACTAATTAATTATACTGAAATAAAATAAACCTACTAATTAATTATACTAAAAAAAATAAGAAAAAGTGATTGATTAATTCTAAAATTTCTAAAAAAAAGGGGTTTTGGGCCCGCTATGCTAAGGAGGATTGGCCTCAGTCCCGAGTACCCTCCGTAAGCTCCCTTGGGTAGATCAGATGGCTGAGATTAAAGATAAATTAAATTCTGGACCGTAAAATAGTATTTTTTAGATTTTCAGAATTGATTTCAGAATAATAATTATGAACTAGAACTATGGAAACTAAAATTATATTTAGGATTTTTAGAAGTATTAAATCGAGGAATTAAAATTAAAATTTTAATTTTTAGGATTGAATTCGAGTCTGAAATCAGAAAATAAGACCATATGATTAAGGATTGGTTATGAATCGAAGGATTAGAACCAGAAATTAATGATAGGACTGAAGATTGAGATTTTAGAACAGAATTAGAGCCTAGGGTCGGTGAATTAGACCATCGGATTAAGGACTGGTTCTGAATTTAGAGAATTAGAACCATATATAAAATATTTGCGGTCTAAAAAGGGTGCTACGGTCTCAGACTGAAAATTAAAACAAATAGAAATCCTAAATCTATAGGCTAAAAATTATGGTCGGAAACTAAAAATTAAATTATTACCTAGGGTCGGGGCTGTGGAGAGAAATATCGAAGATTTAAAGCTTGAATTTCGAAATCATGACTAGGTTGCTCTAAGGGTTTGTCCTCAAAGTTCTCTAGTTTAGAAATCCCAAAAAAAAATCCGTTCTCCCTTCAAAAATTGCCCAGCCTCTTCGTGTTCTTTTCTTAGTCGAAATTTAAAAAAATCTTTTATAGGTTTTTCTTTAATTACGCGCCATTTTCTAGGCATTTAATCAAATTGCGCACCAGTTTCTTGATGCTTAATTGCTTTGAGTCGGTCACCGACTCAGTGAGCGACTGACTGACTTGTTCAGAGAGTTTCCTAGTCCTAATAGCGTTAGGGCTAATTGCGCGCTTGGTAGTACGTGTGCAATCCAATTAAGCGTTTCTTCATAAGCTTTTAATCTAGGAAACTTAGGAGTCAAGGACTATGAGGCTAGGTCAGGCGTAGGCCAATTGCATGCTGGTGATAGGGCGTGTAATCCGATTGCGTGTTTGCTTTCAGGCACGTGATCGAGTCTCGAATAGGTCTAGGAAAGAAAGTTTGGTCTGAAAGGGGGATTGATTGCTCTTTTGTGGTCTAGCGTGCAATCGAATTATGTGCGAGGTTCCAGGCGCTTAATTCGGGGTTATCCAAGTCTGGTCTCTAGTCCAAAATGCAAGACTATTGTTTCAGTCTGCATTTCGACTATATACTAATGTTTCAGTATATAGTCTCCCTACGTCGGGATCTGAGCCACAGAGCTATTGTTTTAGCCTGTGTTCAGCCATGTACTATTATTTCTGGTTCCCATATCAGGGTTATGAGGTCAAAGGTTGATCGAACAAAATTGTCTATTCTGAGAGGACAAAATGGGGGTGTCTACACTCCTATTAAAAGTATAAAGCCAGAGGTAGATTTTTTCTCATCAAGATCATCTCCATAAGCAGCATCAGAGTATGTGTGCACTCTTAAATCAATGTCTCCATAGCATAACATCAAATCCTTAGTGCCTCTAAGATATCGAAAGATTTGTTTAACAGCATGCCAATATAATTGACCTGGATTACTATAGTAATAACTGACCAATCCAACTACATAACAAATATCAGGACGTGTGCACCACATGGCATACATGAGACTACTAACAACGCTATGTCACGGAGTCACTCTTTTCGACGTGCCCTCGCGTGCGACGCCTAACTTTCCAAGCTAGGCCAGCCCATCTCTGATACCAACTGTCACGGGGGGGGGGGGTGCTTCGACGCACCATCAAACTCGTGCGGTGCTTCACTGCAGCATGCAACGAAGCCAACCAATCTCTCCATTAGACTCTGATACCACCCGCCTAGAGGACGGGAACTCCCTCTCATGACTACCTTATTTCCAAGGCCTACCATCCAGATACATCGTGCCCGTTATGACACACTCGATTGCACTTCCATGCCATGCTTGGCCTGCTCAAGCTTCACTCCTGGTGTGCCCCGCACAAGTACTTTGCATTGCAATAATAATGGCATGTCGCGCCTCATGCCGCCTCATACTAACATGTCCTGCCAACATACCAAACCAAGCCCACCTTGTGTGTGTTTCGAGTTATTAGCACACGTCTCATTGGACCCTCGTGTTGCTGTGCTCTACAGAGTCCCACGTAGCCCTCAAGTATCCTCGTGAAGTTGTTTAGTTGTATGCACCGCGACGCGTAGTCTAGGGCAATACTTCAACCTCACCATGAGTGCCACACGACATCGCTGCGTCGATGTCTTAGGCCCACCCTTTCAGGCCTAGGAGACACTCGCGCCCCCTCTGGCGACGCAAGGCCCCATGTGGGTGGGAGGCAACTCATCTAGCACCTCTCCCACATAGATGGTCCAAACACCATCTATGGGTAAACAACCTGAGGACCTCAAACATCTTGATTTGACATACCCCCATGGCATACGTCTCTTGCTTGTGGCACACAGTGTCATGTCCCCTACCATCATGCCCATGACTCCCTGCAACGTCTTCCCTTGCGACCATGTCAGGACCAACTCAGTGCGACCACGACGCAAGGCCCTCCTGGCCCTATATCGCGTGCCCTCCTAGCACCACATGTCGTGGCGCCCTAGCACCAAGATGTCGCGTGCCCTCTTAGCACCACATCGCATGCCCCTGACATCAATGCTGCTAGCTAGAGTATTGATCTCGTCACATCCTCCACCACTCCATAATGTCAATATCCTCGTTGACGTATTATCGCAGTGAACTGACCCCGCCAACTCTTCCCAGCCTGCTCACGTCAACACACAACCATGCTGGCATCCATAATCTAGTTCTTAGGTCCCCAATGTCACCCTCGTCGGGTCAACCTGGTTCTACAATTACAAGGCCCTCACCTGTTAACTAACTCTGCAATATGATTGCTTATGGATCGAACTCGGTTCTGACACTAAATGTCATAGGGTCACTCATCCAACAGTATTGGCCCGAGCGGTACCTAACACCCGATGTGCTAAGTCAGCCTAATAAGTCACGACTAAGTCACACGATGCAGATTCCCATATGCTACGAAGGGTGGAATGCTACACCACCCTTCATAGCAATGCTACTTTAGCTAACAGCATTGGTGTCGGGGGCATGCGATGTGGTGCCAAGAGGGTATGCGATATCTTAGTACTGGGACGACACGACATGTGGTGCCAGGAGGGTATGCAACATGGGGCCAGGAGGGCCTTGCGACGTAGTCGCACTGCGATGGTCGCGACACATTTGCAGGGGAAGACAATGCGAGAAGTCATGGGCGTGATGGCTGGGGATATGACACTGTGTGCCACGGGCAAGAGACGTGTGCCATGGGGGTATGTCAAACCAAGACGTTTAAAGTCCTCAGGTTAGTTACCCATAGATGGTGTTTGGACCATCTATGTGGGAGAGGTGTTAGATAAGTTGCCTCCCACCCACAAGGGGTCTTGCGTCGCCAGAGGGGGCGCAAGTGTCTCCTAGGCCTGAAAGGGTAGGCATAGGATGTCGACGCAGCGATGTCATGGGACACCCATAGTGAGGTTGAAGTATGGCCCTGGACTACGCGTCGTGGTGCATACAACTGGGCAACTTCACGAGGACACTTGAGGGTTGCGTGGGACTCTGTAGAGCACGACAACACGAGGGTCTGATGCGACATGTGCTAGTAACTTGGAACGCACACGAGGTGGACTTGGTTTGGTATGTCGGCAGGACATATTGGTATGAGATGGTATGAGATGGCATGAGGTGCGGCATTCCATTACTGTTGTGAAATGAGGTACTTGTGCAGGGCACACCAGGAGTGAAGCTTGAGTAGGCCAAGCATGGCACGAAAGTGAAATCAAGTGTGTCGTAAGGGGCACGATGTATCAGGATGGTAGGCTTTGGAAAGAAGGTAACCATGAGCGAGAGTTTTTGTCCTCTATGCAGGTGATATCAGAGTTTGATGGAGAGATTGGTTGGCTTCGTTGCATGCTGCAGTGAAGCACTGCTTGGGTTTGATGGCGCGTCGGAGCACGCCCCCGTGACAGTTGGTATCAGAGACTGGCTGGCCTAGCACCAAGATGTCATGTGCCCTCTTGATACCACATCGCATGCCCCCGACACCAATGCTGCTAGCTAGAGTATTGACCCCGTCACAGCTAGCATAAGGGACAACAAACATAGAAAATTTCTCAGCATCTGTTTTGGGACACATCCTTCCTTAACTTCGCATATTTATCTATTGGAGTCTCTATCGATTTGGAATTACTCATACGAAAATACTCAAGGATTCTTTCTATGTAAGAAATCTGAGAAAGACCTAAGAACCTTTTAGAACGATTCCTAACGATTTTAATGCCCAAAATAAAATTTGCCTCACCTAAGTCTTTCATCTCAAAGTTAGAGGACAACCATTCTTTGGTAGAAGCAAGTAAACACTTATCATTACCAGCTAAGAGGATGTCATTGACATATAATGATAAAATGATGAAATATCTACCAGACCGTTTAATATACACATAGTTGTCTTCCTCACTCATAAGAAAGCCAAATAAAATATTATTTTTACTAAGAAAATTCTCAATCACAATGAGTCTATTAAAATCTTCATAGATTTATGTCATCACCTGAAGCATGAGATACAAATAAACATAATTCTACCAAAAGCTCCTTTTATCAATTACACCGAGGATCAGAAATGCAAAGCTCCCACTAGCAAATTTCGAAAGAATAAGAAACCTGAGAAGGATAAGAAGAAAGGGGATACCGGTCCACCTCCATCTACTAAAATAAAACCTAAGAATCGTCCTTACCGCAAGAAAAAGTCTCGAGACAGATCAAGTATTTCGTCTGTGGTGAGGCCGACTATTATGCCAAAGAGTGCAAGATGAGGAAAGATGTTGCAAAGGTTGTATGTATCCCTTGTCCTCCCGTTTATTCCTTTGTTTGTTTCGAAGTTCTTATAGTTGATACTTCATCTTTTTAATAGATTGTAGACTCTGGAGTAATCAAACACATCGCCAGGGACCGCGTAGGATTTTTTGACTTTCATCTCGTTGCTGTTGGTAGCTACAAAGTCTATATGAGAAAAAACTCGTCCGAAGACATCCTCGGAGTTGGTGCATACCACCTTTTGATGCGTATTGGACAAACGTTGGTTCTTCAAGACACTTTATATGCTCCAGGGATGAGAAGAAACTTAATATATATTCCTTGTTTAGTTAAAGATGGTTTTGATGTTAGATTTTGTCATTCTTGAGTATCTTTTCATAAAAATAATATTTTATTTGGTTGGGGACCTATTTGCTTTAGATATTATTGATTCATTTATTGTTAATTCTTCATCTTTACTTCCTCTTGTTGCCTTATCTGATGCATTTATCACTTCTGAATCCCTTAAATGGCACGTTAGATTAGGTCACATAGGTAGAGATCGAACGACTAGATTGGCCAAAGAAGGTCTTTTGGATTCTTTAACTAAAATTGATTTGCCCACTTGCGAGTACTGCATAACTGGTAAGGCCTCTAGAAAATTCTTTTCTAAGGCAACTAGATCTCAAGGTCTTCTTCAAATTATGCATTCAGATATATGTGGACCTTTCAATATACGCGCGCTAGAAATGGATGCCAATATTTTATAACTTTCATTGATGATTTTTTTTTTATATAGGCATGTATTTCTTATATCACATAAATATGATGCACTTGTGTGTTTTCAAAGATATAAAACTAAAGTTGAAAATCAATTGGACCATAGAATCAAAGTGCTTAGATCAGATAGAGATGGTGAATACACTTCTGAAAATTTTAAATTATTTTGTGAAAGTGTTAGCATCCTTAGGCAGTTCACCATGATCTATACTCCATAATAGAATGGAGTGGCTGAGAGAAAGAATAGAACTCTTCTTGATATGGTCAGATCGATGATGGCACATGCTAATCTCTCTGCGAGCTTTTGGGGTGGCGTGCTGCTAATGGTCGTTTATGTCTTGAATAGAGTCTCTTCTAAGTCAGTTTTAAAATCTTCGTATAAACTTTGGATAGGAAGACCACATTATCTGGGTAATCTGTGTTCATGGGGATCTCTAGGTCATGTACTGATCTCTGCGCCCAATCGAAGTAAATTGGATAGTCCAACCGTCGAGTGTATTTTTGTACGCTATCCAGATAATTCAAAGGGTTATATCCTAGTCCATGAAGAGAGTGAAGGTTTGATTGAGGTCGAATATCGTGATGTTACCTTTATATAGGATAAATATCCTAGTAGAAAGCGTCCTAGGATCGATAGTAAGTTATATAAATTTCCGGATGCAACTCAGGATAGTGGGAGCTCATCTGAAATTAATGAGAATGCCCATGTTGATCCTGTAAACAATGAGAGCATTCTTCAAGGTGATCGTGAGGCTCAAAGGAGTACACGTGATAGAATTCCTCGCAATTTTTTTGAGGTTGAAGGAGAATTATTCTCGTATAGCCATGGATGATAATGAACCTAAAACTTATCAGCATGTCATGATTTCTCCTAATTGCAATAATTGGGTAACTGCAATGAATGAAGAAATAGAATCTATGAGGGAGAACCTTGTATGAGAGTTTGTTGATTTACCTCCTGGTCGTAAAGTCATTGGTAATAAATGGGTCTTTAAAATTAAAAGGAATGCAGATGGTTTCATAGATAAACTTAAGGCCTGTTTAGTCGCCAAAGGATTCGCGCAAATTGAAGGAATTGACTATGATAAAACATTCTCCCATGTGTCTCGATTTTCCTCAATTCGAATGATCTTATCTTTGGTTGCGTGCATGGACTTAGAACTCCATCAGATTGATGCTAAGACAGCTTTCCTAAATGGTGATCTAGAGGAAGAGATTTTCATACAACAATCCATTGGTTTTATCGAAAAGGATAAGACCTCTAAAGTGTGTAGACTTTTAAAGTCTCTTTATGGTTTGAAGCAGTTCTCTAGACAATGGTACATACATTTTCATACAACCGTTATCTTAGCCACCTATCCCACCACCTTAAAGCACTCCCTTGGGTTACAAGCTCACGTTACTAAGCTCGGCAGCTGGGTACAGCTTGCTGGCTTGCTCGTTCTAAGTTGGTCAGCTGAGCTCTGATACCACTGTTGGGATTTGAAATCCCTAATCATGTGTAAGCAATGGGTGGATCGCAATCAATTCTACACACTTCGAGAAAAGCCGAGATAATTTAATGCTCGTTGATCCGAGCCGTCAACTACCAGAGAAGACGACGTTACCTACATGTCACATGGATCCGACAGTGATTGATAACACCGTAAAAGGATAATCACAACTCTAAGGTTTAGACTTAGAGAAGAAGGGAGAACTTATGAGAAAGAAGATTTTCACACCTATAAGTTACAATCTCTAAAGCCATATGTTAATAGGTAACCCTAATATGGCAGTTATACGGTATATATCATGCACACCCTAGGGGTTATACAAGTGGCATCTCAGCGACTCAAACCAACACTTTCGTCCTCCTTTGGAAGATGCTCAAGCGTTCTGGGGAACCTCCAATTGCTAGCATAACACCATATTGATGGCACAAATGGTACAAGTGTGTTGTTTAGTTCATATTTTTTTTTTAATTCAAAAACTCATCTCCACCATGTATTTTTTAGGCCTTGAAATATGAACCATAAAAATTAGTCAAAATCTCACGGAAAGCTTTAAAAAAAATTTGAATTTTATTTTTATAACAATTGATCTAACTCATTCCTCTGTGCTCCACGTGCACCTAAACAGTGTTTTGGATGACACGTGGAGCTCCACGACATCTTGGAAGGCGCTCAAGCATCCTCCCATAGAGGAATATATATATATATATATATATATATATATATATATATATATATATATATATATATATATATATATATATATATATATATATATGTCTGTGTGGGTTTGGCGGGGGCATGCATTTGAGTGCAGGCCATTGGCGTTGCACTCCAATGCTAGATTACATGCACGTAGCATGTGATCTTTGAGTCACACTCATCCTCTAAGGATTCACATAATTCATTTGAGTTTACATGGAAAATATATATTTTTCGAATATTTTTACTTTCAAATTACAAGTCAAAGTTTTTCATCCACTACCCAAACCTAGTGCATTGAAATTGTCCCTCTTTGACCAGCTTTTTAATGGTGGATAAATACCCTCTTTTGTATAGTACCTGATTGACATTCACCAAGTTGTCGTGGCACTTGATCCTCAGGTTGGGGTGCCAAGTGTTGCCCAAGTGGTTGGAGTGCAATGCCCCAAGCTGCGCTTGAACTCTTAATCCTCACCTTCTCTCATTACCTATATATATATATGTGTGTGTGTGTGTGTGTGCGTGCACGCACGCGCGTAAGGAAAAGGATTTCCTCCTCTAAGGTCTCACATGGAGCTCCACGTGAACCCTTAGAGGAAGGTGTAACTTGCACTCATGGGACACTTGTTATTTGATCTAACATTCCAGTGCACGGTTGCTACGGTGCCCTCGTTGCATGTCTCCAATTTCCTATATATAATTTAAACAATAATAAATTTTATTTGTGTTTTCTAATACACAACATGTGTTTTGTGTTGCCATGTATTGAATTTTGTTTTTCTTCTTAAATATCCAATTAAATATGAATTTCTATCTTAACGTGCCTCTAATCTTTACTACTATATAAAAGCACGAATAATTCTCCACTTTCTGTTAATTTTGTGTTTCCATAATTTTGGAAAAAATACCACTCATTAACCTAATCTACCTCTAAAATAAATCCTTATATACTCCTATAGTTTAATAAAGAAAATAGAATCTTAATTCCGTTGCAAGACTTTTTCCTTTATTTCATAAGTATCTCCTAAAATTATTCCACCGTTTTATTTAATATCTCCTGAGATTTATCTTGCTTAAAATTAGACGTCTAAGTGAGAACAAAAAAATTAGCCTAAGAATCCGAAATCATAAATATCTCCTAAAATCACTCCACCGTTTTATTTATAGAGTCATTACTTGCACACGATGTTTAAGTGATTGCACCGAAATTAAAGGAAGACTTCGTATTTTAGGGACATGTGACATGTGAAAATGCAATCTAGGCCGTCTGATTTAAAGTTCATGATCTATATAACCTTAATGGATAAGATTGGAGCAAAACACGATATTTACCATATGATCTATTATTGTCAACCGTTGAATCAAATAATAGCCTTTGACTTTATTTAATCACATGATGAAGAATATATTTCATGCCAATCTTATCCACTAAGGATCTATAGATCATGAACTTTATATCAAACGACCTAGATTGCGTTCACATATCACATGTCCCTAAATACAAAGTCTTTTTTTAACCTAGGTGCAATCACTTAAAAAGTGAGTGCAAGTAATGCCTCTCTTTATTTAATATCTCCTAAAATCTCTCTTGCTTAAAACTAGACTTTAAATTTTACTTTTGGAGCTTCTCATAATTTCCTTTTAAAACCACACCATGGAAAGTAAAATAAAAATATTTACCCGAAGATTTCTACCGAACAGGGCCTTATATAACCTCCATGTATTGATCACTCTGAATCATAGGATGGAGATAATTTTTTTTCCCAATCTTTCAAAAAGTTGATCTTGAAATCATGAGCATATCAACAGACAATCATAATTTTATTCCACATGGCACACTAATTTAAAATATGACTCTAAAATCACATGACCTATATCACGCTCAAACATAAGGGGTCTTGACATCATGGGCATAACCATCAAAATCTGAGTCTCATGCTAGGATCAAAATTTTGATATTCTTAGAGTTGAAAATAAAGGTACCTTGTTACAAAAAGAAACGTCTCTAAGAACCTTATGAGAGAGAGAGAGAGAGAGCTGTGGTCTAACATAAAATATAATGGAGCCATTACTTGCACCATAGTAGTTAACTCTTGCACATAATTTAAAAGAAAGGCTTGATATTTTGGGAAACTATACCATATGAAAATACAATCTGAGCCGTCTGATTTAAAAGGTTGTAATCTAATGATCAATCAAATACTACACAAAAAAAATTGGGCACATGATTGGATGCATAATCAACATCGAAAATTTGCTCATAGGTACTCAAAATCAATGGACTAAGTTGGTTTGGAGGTCACTTTATTTTTTATTCATCAAATGGAGGCCAAAAAAATTAAATTTTTTAAAGTCATATCCAGACTGATCAACTCAAAATGGGTGTTGTTTTGGATTGATCATGCCACGTGAAATTTGATATGGCATCCGGATGCGGCACTCCACGCTTTCATTCAGATGCATCTTCCCATTTCTCTTTTTAAATTTATATGAGAGGGGAATTTTATTCATCCAAATCTTCAACATAATACATCTTACATCATGGGCCTACCATCAAACGGTCATATTTTGATTTCACGTGATGCACATCCCAACATAGGAACATGATTATGAGGCTAATAAAATATGGTTCACGGATCACTTTTCGAGAGGTTTGTCATGTGGAATCCAAATCTTACCGTTTGATGGTGGGGCCATGATCTCAAGATTTATTTTTATCTAAGATTGAGGCGAAAAAAGATCTACATCATCTCATTCAACACACGATAGAGATTATTTTTATCTAAATATTCAACATAATAGATCTTGAGATCATCAATGTATCATCAAACGATCAAATTTTGATTCCACATGACACATATTCCCAAAAAGGAATATGATTATGGGCGTACATCGAATGTTATGTTTGAACCACTTTTCGGGAGGTCTAGCACATGAAATTAAATAATACTGTCTAATGGTGAACCATGATCTCAAAATCTATTGTGTTAAAGTTTGAGACAAAAAATGATCTCTACCACCTATTCAAAGTCGTCAACAGTGCATAAGTTTATGCATTTGAACCGTGGTTGAGACTACTTGATGGAGATCATTTCATCCAAATTTTCGACATAATAGATTTTGAGATCATAAGCCTACAATCAAATGGTCATACTTTGATTTAATGTGACACACATTTCAAAAATTCACATGATCATGGATGTATTATCAAGCGTGATTCTTTGAATCAATTTTCTGGAGGTCTATCACATGGAATCTAAATCTTACCGTATGATGATAGGACCGTGACCTCAAGATCTATTGTGTCAAAGATTAAAAAGAAAAACGATTTCCATAAAAATATCAAAAATATATTTATTTTTTAATAATTTTATAGATCAACACGTCCAACGGACGCACACTTTTACTAGTTTTTACAAATATCTAGACCTTGCAGCAGCTGAAGTTTTCTCTTCACGTACCGTCTCCAGTTGGCGTGAGCCTTTTTAATGTCAATTTTCGACAACCGTACCTCATTTATTTCATAAGCCTTAATCACTAAAATCATAACCTATGGGGATCATTTTTCAGTATCATTTGAAGGTGTGCACTATGTTTTCTAATGTGCTCTTTGACCACTGTAGTGCAAATTTAGTCTATGATATGGGCAACCTAGATTCATGAGGGTTTGTGTCGATCAATTTCTGAAATTCAGTGTGGCTAAAAGAGGGGGCACTCAATACAAATATAAGGCTGAGAATTAGAAAGAATAAAATGGAAGAGAGATGAGAATTCGAAAAAATAAAATGGAAGAGAGAACAAATTATACAAAAGGGTAATTATTCCTATTTTCATCCATTAGTCTTTTAATTAATCTAACATATTAAATATTAATATAAGGTTTACCAATAGGGCAGTCACTTAGGGTTATTTTAAGTATAAATTAGTAGAGTATATAAAAAAATTACTTTTCTAAGTTTGGAAAAATAAAAGATAAGATCCATATCTAAAATTTAACAATAACTTATTTGATTATAATTATAAGTCTTTCAATTTGAAAGTTATTTAAGCTTTTGAGACCCCATGGTAGATAGAAATAAGATCCGTGCTTATAATCAATAATAATAAACAAGATCCATGCTTATAATCAATAATTATTTATTTTGACAATGGTTTAATTCACAACTTTGAGGAGTTACAATAGCAAGAAGAGAATATTGAAGTTCTTGTAATCCTGGTGTGTAGAATGAACTAATAAAGGAGAAATACACAACTTTAAACAAGTCTTGAGCGAATGGATGACAAAATGATCAGACCAAAATTTGATGGAGATACAAAAGAGGTTTGAGAAATCAGAGCGTAGTCAGTGGCAATGACACTTGAAACACGTATCATTTGCTCTGAATTGTTATAAATGAAGATTGAGCCTTTGGCTTCGAAGGTAGGGATGTATGAATCCAAGTGGGTGATCTTCTTCTCTCTTTTTTTTTAGTTCTTGTGGTACGTAACCTACGACAATATTGTCAACCTTCCATTGGCATGCATCCCAACCCAATCCAAGTGAGTGATCATATTGATTATCAATCAGACATGTAAGTTTATTCGAGAATAGGCTCAAACATTGATGGAGAGCCCTGACAAAGAATCAAAAGGTGAAGGAATGTATACTTCTATAAAGACATTAACAATGGAGCGACTACTCGCGCATGAGATTTGTGTCGGTGTACGTAGTTTCAAAAGAAAGACTTGATATTTAATAATTGACTGTGTTAAATCAAATGATAGAGATCGTGTTTCATAATAACATGCGTACTTATATAAAACAAAAAGATCATGTGTTTCATGTAATCTTTTGCACTAAAGATTTTTATATCATAGTCTTCAAATCAGATTACTTAGATGATATTTCATTTCACATGTCGCAAGTGTAAATCATATTGTCAAATATTGTCTTTCTTTTTAAACTGTGGAACAGTACAAATCTTGTGTGCAAGTAATCACTCTTTGTTAACAATGATTAAAGAATCATCAATAACATACATAATGATGCTTGTATTTGACCAATGATCCCCCTCCTTACCTCCATGATTATTTATTATAACTATACCATTCTTATGACCATGTTCATCATTATTACTATTATAATCTAGCCCTATCTTCTTCAGAAATTGGGATTGGATTGACCTAACACAATAAGAATTGTGTAAATTCATAAGGCTATTAAGAAGGTTGTGGAAAATCAAGGAAGTTTGTACCAATTACTTTTTAAAGTGGGCATTTCCTCAAAAACGGGTTTCATAAAAAAGATAAGGGCACCGAATTTAAAGAAAGACTAGGTATTTTAAGGATTGTCTGATTTGAAGTTCATGATCAATAGATCTCTGGTACATAAAATTGGAGCAAAACATGATACTTGTCATATGATCTATTGTAGTCAATTGTTGAATTATATAATAGCCTTTGACTCCATTTAATCAAATGATGAAAATTATATTTTATTCCAATCTTTTGCAATCGATATCTTTAAATCACGACTTTCAAATCAAACGGTTTAGATGGTGTTTTCACATAGTAGAGGTCGCCAACCTTACAAGTCTTTATTTTAAATTCGGTGCAATCTGATGCAATCACTTGAAAAGCGTGTGCAAGTAATGACTCCCAAAAGATAATCAATTAAAGAAGCTGAAATTAAATACTTTTAATGATTAGAGAGTTAACAAAAGATATATTACCCCCAAAAAAATTATTTATCCAGCGATCTTCGAGGATATGCAACATTGTCATAACAACACATTCGTGGTTACGGAGATTTAAGTTTTCCCTCCTCAAATGGCTAAAGTCGAATTAATTCGGTTATAATTAATTAGGTACATTGTGATCAAATATGGTGTTTTTCCCAAAATACGGGTTTAAATCACTTTCTAAAAATAAAACTAAAAAACCACTTAGAACATGTACAACATGTACAATACAAAAAAAGAAAATTTTCAGAAAAGTACAGTTATCGTTATATCGTGAAATATATTTTTTATTATTTTTAATCATATATTTATAATAAAGCACCAATATATTTCTTTTTTAAGGCTTTAAGCTCTAAAGAAAACCCTAAAATTAAGGATCCTAAACCAACATGAAACCTATCCTGTCTTTCCTAACCAAAGCCTCTCGTACCAGTCATACTGCACAATACTCACCATCTTCTACGGCCCAAAGACACTCACTGCTCAAGCGTCAAATTTAAAGTCTGCAAAAGAAAAGAAAGAAGAAGAAAAAAACACACAAGGAGAGAGATTTACAAGGAAACTATAATTATTTCTTTCAACATAGCAACTTGGAGCCATCATCCACTACCCTCTTGGGGTTTGTATCCCTTTATTGGTCATTAATGATGTTATGTTCATCATTTGGTAGACTTATATATAGTTTTATGAATATTTTTCATTAATAAGAATTTTTCAAATATAGTTTTATATGATTCTATAGTGACTTTTAGACATGATCACATGATTATAATTTATAAAGGTAGTTAGAGACTTATGGTTGTTGATGTGGCAATGATTTAATTGTTTTTTAGCTTGTTTTATGTATTAGTTCACTAATCACTAACATATTAATAATACTAGATAAATCTTTATTTCATATTTTATACTTCATAATATTTTTAAAAAGATTTAAATTTTGATCATTTTTAGTATTTATCATATTTTTTTAATATTTCCAAAGCGGTTTTATTCCTTACCCCGACTTGGTAAAATGGCAGAAAATATTATCAAATTATCTTTCCCATGAACTAAGAATTGTGTGATTTTAATATGTATATCAAGGGAGATATAGTTAGATTATGAAGAATGCATGAAATTATTTGGTAAATCTGAAGATTTCAGCCAAAATGTTTCGTTTTCGGTCCCCATCGAAACGAAATCAAGAATCCAAAATTTTAGTTCAGAATGTATCGGAGTGAAGTTATCCGCCGAAATTTTGGTTTCGGCCCAGCCCGAAACCAAAACGAAATTCAAAATTTTGATCTTTGGTTATCATTCTTTCCATTGATGTGGTCATTGAAGACCACATAGGAGTTAAGTTTGTCGTGATGTGGATATTGATGAATGGTGTTGAAAATATGGCTCTGAAGTACGTAGCTTACTACATTGTATTATAGATAATAGACACCCCACTCGTTCGACTGTAATCTAGCTCAGGTGCGGTGTTTAAACATTGCACCCCACCCCAAAAGGCTGGATTCTCATTTTCTATGGCCTGAATCGTTAGAAATATAATAAATAGACTTATTCTAGGTGCGCCATCTCAATCGTCTTTGGCATAATGCTCAACTACCAAACAATCGTTTATTTTTCTTTTTTGTTATTTCTTTCTTCGAATGAATAGACTTTGGTTTGGAAAACCATGGAGAACAATATAATTATTATCTTTATTTTATAATGAGGTGGGGTTAATTGAAAACTAAGTTCACTTTAATATAATACAAAGTTGAGCATGCCATTAAAATATTAACTATATAAGATATTTATATATAAAAAATTATGCATGTCATTAAAATACTAACTATATAATATATTTAACTACAATAGAAAATCCAAGAGTGATTTTCAATTATAAACAATGAGTTACATAGAAAAAATAAGGATTACAGTCAATTGCCTTGGTTTTAGCATAAAGTTTATCATGGTGAATAATTTATTTAGCTATGTATAACATGCACCCATAGCTATGTATGGCATGCACCCAATAGCAAGGTGTCCAAATCAGTATCGGTCCATAGAGGATTGATACGACTCAGCCGATACATATCGGCCGATACCAATACGTATAGGCTTATTTTAAAAATAAAAATAAAAATAGAGGGATCGGCCGAAATCAATACCGTATTGGCTAATACCCGACATATATCAGCAGATTTGGGCCCGTATCGACCGATATGGTATCCGATACCGAGTTGAGATACCGATACGTATCGGGGCTGATACATATCATTTTGTCGAGATCGTTGATACATATTGTTTTGTCGAGATCGTTGATACATATCGGTATTGGCCGATTTTTTATAGCATGCCCAGTATACACTACAAAAAATAAGACTATTAGTAGCAACAAAAACTGCCGTTATTAACAAAAAATCTTGTTGTTTTAGTAGCGAGAAGACTAGTAGTGGGACCAAAGAGGCATTATCCCAGTTGGTAACCTCCCTCCATTGTGAGGGAGGAGGTCGTGGGTTCGATACTCATCCTCCACGTTGTTTTCAGGCCACCTTTGTCTTTACAAGGTGTGGGTTGGGTTCTATAATTAGTTAACCCTCACCACTGTAGTTGTTGCGCCCTCACGCTGCTCCCTAACTGTCATATGTGTATATGTGTATGCGTGCCTGCTCCTCGGTTCTCGAAGCTGTCTCGGACTAAATAACCGTATCAAAAAAAAAAAAAGACTAGTAGCGGCAGTTTTTTTGTTAATAGTGACAGTTTTGGCTACCACTGAAACACCTTATTTTTGTAGTGAGACTACAAGAGGTATACAGTTTATAAGAGTTCTCGAGGTCTCTGCATATCTTTTGATGTTGTTGTTTGAATGGGATTGTTTTGTGATTTATCATTGAGTCATACGGCACATCTAAGATCAATTTAAATAAACCAAGTGGCAATTTATCACTGAAATACGTCGCAGTCCAAATAAACATGTCTATAAGTGGATGTGAACCATCCAAATTAAGGATCAAAATTTCGGCCAAATTTTCAGATTTTGGTTTCGGTCATGCCCAAAACCGAAATTTCGGCCGAATTTTGATCCTTGGTCCGAATGATGAACTTTAATATTAGCCTATAAACTAAAAACAACAGTACTTGATATTATAGTCCATATATTGGATATGGTTTAAATCTTCCTAAAACACCATTTTTGACTTATTGCACTACAAGCTATGATCTATCACTTCAACGGTAGAGATCATCCATAATATATATATATATATATATATATATATATATATATATATATATATATATGTATGTATGTATGCATGCATTGCTTTGGCTAAGGATCTAGCTGACTTTGCATTCACATCAGGCTCTTCTCCTGCAAAAGCTAGAGAGAGTTGCGTGAAGGATTTTTTAGAACTAGCGAAATTTAGTGTAGTTTAATCTATTCTATCTTTTGTTTCCAAAAAAACCAGTTTTGGTAATGGCAATGCGGAAGCTCAATTTTTACCTCTAATTTTTCTGGCTTATATTTTGTTTTTCATTAATGATAACATGCTTAATATATATATATATATATATAAGAGATGTCGATTTCCCTAATATCAGAAGAAGGAAAATCCCATCAAGGTGAACTCTTGAGTTCATTGGTGGTCCTCATTTTGAGATTATAGATTTGTCTTAGTGTCAAAGATGAGAGCACATTGTTCATCCATATGATCCACTATAAGCCACATGCTTAAATAAGGGTTGCTTAAAAATTACCTAAGGCTGCGTTTGGGAACGTTGATTTGGATCGTAAATCCAAATCCACCCTTTGGTTCCACCTTTTTTGTGTTTGGATTTGAATTTGATAAATTCATTGGAATTCAAAAATTCATATCCGTATTGTAAAAAAGTAGATTTGTAAATAACACCTGATTTGTAAAAAAGTGAATAAAAAGTTGTTACTTAGTGCTATAATAGATACGGTTCGACCTGATACTCGACCCGCCTGAGTCAAGTATATATTTTTAAGCTTAATCGATCTGGTTGGATTGGGTATGAGGCAACCTGAATTAAATCGAACCGAACTGGGTTAAACCGGTGGTAAATGAACCGATTGAACCAGTACTAGACCTGACCCGAACTGATCCAACCCAAGCTTAAGTAGTTATTGCAACAACTAGAAAACTAGTCGTTGTAGTCGCCGTTGGGCTACAATGGCTAATTTTTTGCCGTTGCAGCCCACCTTTGTATAGTGTGCCCTAGGTGAAACTAGGAAATTGCTGGTTGCGCCCACCCATTCTCGATTTTTTTTTTTTTAACTTCTGAATCCAAACCAAAGCAAACCAAACCGAACATCGAAAAATTCGGTTTCGGTTTGGGAACGGTTTATTTTTTGGAGGAATTCGGTGTACCGAAACCGAATTTTTCAGTGTTCGGTTCTGTTTGCTTCAATTTGGGTTCAGAAAAAAAATTCCGGTTGCACTCATTTTCAATTTTTTTTCTAAACCCAAACAGAAGCAAACCGAAGCAAACCGAACCAAGCCGAACACCAAAAAATTCGGTTTCGGTTCGGGAACGCTTTATATGTTGGAGGATTTCGGTGTACCAAAATCCAATTTTTCGGTGTTCGGTTGAGTTTGCTTCGGTTTGCGTTCAGAAAAAAAAATTTGTTGGTTGCACCCATTTTTTATTTTTTTTCCCCCTAAACCCAAACAGAGCCGAACCGAATCGAACACCGAAAATTTGGTTTCGGTTCGGGAACGATTTGTGTTGGAGAAATTCAGTGTACCGAAACCGATATATTTCGGTTTAGTTTCAATTTGTGGTGTACCGAACCGAAAACCGAAAAAATCGGATTCGATTCGGTTTGGTACACCGAATTTGTATCCCTACTTATATAGAATATATGAAGGAAACCAATGAAATATAAATTCTTTTTATAAAAAAATATCCAAATGAAGTATCTAAATCATTAGGCCAAATTTTAAGGCAATGCTTAAACATCCAAACAAGAGATTTGCAAATCCAAATATTTCAAATTCTGAATTTAAAATCCTCAAATCCAAATCCACGTTCTCAAACGCAGCCTAAATTATTTGAAGTAATTATTTTCAAAAGCACGCACTCCATTTAAAAAGGTTATATTTAAAGAGTAATTACTACAAAAAAAAAAATACCATTAGCGGTAGTTTTTCGCTATTAATAAAAACACCATTAAGACTATTAGCGGCAAAGGTATTAACGACAGTTTTTTATTAATAGTGGCAATTTTTTGCTACCGCTAATAGTCTTGTTTTTTTAGTGAATTTTTAAAATTGATCATTGTAGGGGAGAGCCAAATGAGATTTTTTAAATATTTTTTAAAACTATTATAATTATTTGGCCCAACAAATATATATATTTTTAACTAAAAAACTTCATAGTAAGTTGCCTAAAAATATAGATGCTCGGGACTATGGGTTCAAACACACCGCCCAGCGCTGGGTTCGAATCAAGTGGGATCCACATAGCATCCATCTAAGGGATTGGATTCTATGGAAACTTGCCCAAAGACAATCAAAGACCACCCAAAAAAAGTGGGCATGATCCGATGTATATCCAAAATGTGATTAAAGGGAAAAAAAATTCAATGTATTACGATGTGTGGGCGATACCAAACTTTGACCACAATTTTGAACACCAAAAAAACTTTTTTTTTCTGAATTTATTTTACAAATCATATGCCACATGACACATGATTCTAAAATGGGTGTTATTTTGGAATCAATATATATATATATATATATATAGAGAGAGAGAGAGAGAGAGAGAGAGAGAGATGAGGCCGAGGATATGCGCTCAAGCGTAGAGATATCTCTGTGTCTTGTGATATGGGCGGGCGCAATACGTAGCGCCTTTTTGTGAAGTGATGGGTGACATGAGAATCACTTTGCTAACTAGGGTTACACTCTTAAAATATTTTAGAAGTAAAATACCCTTCAAGCCATTGTTTTTTATTATTTTAAAGTTTTTTTCTTTTCTCTTTCTTCTCTCTATTTTTCGAAGAGAGTGTCAGGCTTACTTTTTCAGGTATATTTTACTTAAAAAATGTAATCGCCCTGTAGCGAAGCGCTAGCACCTCGGCAGCCCGATAGCGAGGCGCAAGCACCTCGGTGCGCCTCGTTTTAGGGGCACCGGCGCCTCTATATCGAGGTGTCGGCGCTTCGCTACAAAAAAAAAAAGTTGTGTGCTAACGCCTCTATATATATGTCGGTACCTTATTATTGAGGTGCCGGCGTTTTGTTAATTTATTTTAATTTATTATTATTTTTTTTTTATCAAAGTGTCAGCACCTCAATATAAAGGCACCGGCACCTCGTGATGGTCACCACATGATTTATAAATAGTTTTGGGATCTGTTCGACCTTGTTAAGTTGCCATGGCACCCGGGTGTAGAGACATCTCTACACCGATCATCAATTGGCCATCATGAGGATTGGGTACCATAGCAACTTAGCAAGAACAATTAAATCTCATTAAAAAAAAAAAAAATAGGACTTTCCCACCGTTTTAATGTAAATCAACATATCAAAGTTTTGGATCGTTGCATTATTTTTGACCCATCAAATAAAGGGCCAAAAGGTTAAAAAAAATAAATATCTTATGACTAGTCAGTCCAAAACGGCTGTTTTGGTGCCACATAGCATGTGAAGAGCGCACAGATCATCCTGTGCGGTCGGGCGTATTCTCCGCAACGCCATAAAACTAATAGTCAAAGGCTAATTAAAATAAGACATATGTGCACCAAGGAAAAATTGGAAAGACCATATCTTAAATGATTTTTATGTATTTTTTACTAAGAAGAGAAAGCCTCTTTAAACCGCCGTGAATACATCAAATTAAGATCTCAAAAGATCATTACTAATTCTAAATAATTTTTAAAAAATTTCTAAGATCTTCACAAACCTTTAGGCTGCGTATGACATTGTTCCCTGCTAGTTCCTGTCATAACATAGTTCAGCTGTTTTAGCAGATTCCCACCCTATTTGTTAACATCTTGTATAACAAGATTTATATGTTCAGTAGTTTTACCATCCTTAACTAAAGCAAGTGAACTCTGTTGTGGCATGGACTAACAAAGAGTTATGCTATACGCAGTCTTAATCTTTTCCTAAAACATAATTAACATATGGATCATAAGATAGATATCTTTCGTATTAATCCTGAGTATTTTCAATGTTAATTAATATTAGCCATTGATCTGTTAATTGAATGATTGATGCACCAGAAACCTCTGTCGTGATGTTGATAATCACTGTCTGTATGTGAAGTCCTAGACTGTCCCATCTTGCTCTCTTTCTAGAGTTTGTCGAAGTCGATGGCCCGTAATTAAGACCTTCATAATCTCCCCCAAGAGCGTATGAGGATTGAGGAGAGGATTTGAGAAGCAGGATCCATGACCATGGTTGGCCTGATCGTAAGATCGGAGCTTCAAACCATCCGATTAGAGCAAATTTTTTCATCAGAAATCATCTGGATACAGTTTGACTCAATTTTGTTAGCTCCTTGTGACGGAGCCAATACTCGAGCTTGCAGCATGGTACGTGTGGCACGACATGTGGTGCCAGGAGGGCACGCGACATGGGGCCAAGTGGGCCTGGCGATGTGGTCGCGCTGCGAAAACGCGACACGGTCGCGACATAGCCAAGGTGGGCTAGCAATGCATGAGGCGTTGCGGTATGCCAAACCAAGGGGTTTGAGGTTCTCCTGTCATTCTGGCTGAATGACTATTTTACCCTTATATAGGGGAAGGGGGCTTGAGAGCTATTCTCCTGCACACAGGGCCTTGCATTGCCAGAGGGGGCGCAAGTGTCTCCTAGGCCTGAAAGGGTGGGCCTAGGACGTCGACGCAGCGATACCGTGTGGCACCCAAGGGAGGTTGAAGTATGGCGCCGGACTGCGCGTCACGGTGCATACGGCTGGGCAACCTCGCGTGACAACACAAGGGCGCTGCGTGGGACTCAGTTGAGCACGACAGCATGTGGGCTAAGGATGAGCGTGTGTTAATAATTCGGAGCGCACACGAAGGCAGGCTTCGTGGGACTCAGTTGGGCACGCGAGCACGAGGCACAAGGTTGTGGGCTTGATTCGGCAGACCAGCAAGGTACTAGTGCAGTGCACAGGGTGAAGCTTGAGCAGGCCAAGTTTAGCACAGTGGTGTAGATGGCGTGTCGTAAGGGGCACGATGAGCCGAATGATAGCCCGTGAAATAGAGGTTACCACATGTTGGGGGAGTTCCGGTCCTCTAGGCGGGTGGTATCAGAGCTGATGTGTAGATGGGTTGGCTTCGTTGCACGCGGTAGCGAAGCACCGCGCTGGTTAAAAGCGCTTCGAAGGACGTCCCGTGACTGTTGGTGTCAAAAGTAGGCTGACCTAGCGAAGTGTGCGTTAAGTGCTGCACGGGACTGAGGTTGCGGAAGTGCGACCCCGTGACATCCTGCTAACATAAGGTGTAGACAATGCAACTCGAGTTTTTTTAGCCGAATAAGATGGACACTGTTATATGTGAACAATTTTTTTAGACAATTTTGCAGGCAGCTTATGTGGGGTGACATGACTGACTGCACACATAATGGGGCCCAAGTACTACCGTCAATCACATCGAGCCACATAAGCTGCCTGCAACATTGTCTATAAAAAAATTATATATTCTTTATAAATTTCCGAATAACATAGAGATAGTGGTCACATAGTATCACATAGGAAAATTAAAAATGATAGATAATTTTGCAGACATCTTATGTAGCACTATGTGCACAATCAGTCAAATTGCGCCACATAAGCTGGCTCCAAAATTATCCATTGTTTAACACTGTCCTATCACATATCAGGCATTGACGAAGATTAAATGTGACACGGGTATAAATTAGAAACCCATGCACCTCAGAGTATGGACAGTCAGATATTATAAAATCTCATCAGGTTTATGCATATATGCAGCATGGGCGAAGTCTCTGTCGCTAGTCACAATAGCTCAATGAAATAACTTTTTTTAGAGTTTTTAACCCTAGACGGTTTCCAACTATACGATATCCCAAAACTTTTCCTTCTAAGAAAATAAAATTAAACTTTGGAAACATGGTCTATAATTAATGACGGTTGAAATTTAATTTAAGAGAAAATAATGAGTTGGCATAAATCGATCAATTGGTCCCATATAAGACCAATGAGTCTAGTATAAGACCGATGGGGAGTCTCATATGAGACTAATAGGTCTTATAATCGATTGATTAGTTTCATATGGGACTGCAATGTCATATGAGATTGATCACTCTCATGTGGGACCGACTGATCTTATATGAAATTGATTGGTCTATTATAAGACTTGCTTGATCCCATATGAGACCAACTGGTTTGGCATTATAGAGGACTAATGAATTATGGGGCCCAAGGCAATTTCATCTAAACTATTCACTTCCCGAAGCGTGGCACCCTAAGTTGTCATGGCAACCATCACTTTATATTTTTTATTCACTGACTGTGTTGAATCAAATGATAGGGATTGTGCTTCGCGCTAAGTTGTTATGGCACCTAACCACCACCTTTTATTATTTATTCAATGATTGTGTTGAATCAAATGACAGAAATCCTGCTTAGTGCTAATCTTTCACAACAAAGATCTTTATTTCATAGGGTTGGACGACACTAGCCCTAAACATAAAATTTTTCTGTGCAAGTAACCGCTCCCTTACTGTTGTTATTCTCTAATTCAAAAATTCCCTAAACGTAAACTGTTCAACAATGAAACCGGTGAACTCAACCTTGTGGCTGTAAGACTCTGACGCCCCATTGTCGCACAAGAAAAACATGGGCTATAGCCAATTTTGCACTTAGCCAATGCCTTATTATTGGTAGACAAACTACTAGCTAGTTTTATTCATCATAAGACCATTGAGTCAAAGGGCAGTTTGCTCATCGTGGTACATGAAGAAGAGAGTAAGATAAGTGGTGCCAAGTTTCATACTAAATAACTCGTTTTTCCAAAGTTGGATTTGACAAACCATTGGAAGAGGGCTTGTTTTGTGAAGCCAAATTGCACCAAGTATAGGGCTTTTATAAATGTTTTGGATGATCATTAGATAGGATAGCGGTCTTTATAACCGAAGATTCTTTCCGGCCACTAATGGTTCTACCATTAATATTATTGGCTGCCTTGAATCAGATGAGTGTTTCACTCAATAGATATTGAGATCGTGGCACACCTCTCACACAGTTAGGTATTGATTTCATGTGGCACACATCAGTAATCATGGTGTACCATGAGAAGGATTCTTGAGTGACTTTTGGGGATGTGTTCCATGTGGAATCAACATCTGACCCTTTGATAGATGGATTACGGTCCCAAGATCTATTATGTATAAGATTGGGAAGAAAAATGATCATCATCATATTGAAAACAATCAACGGCGTAAAGGTAGAGCCAATAGTTGCGCAGAAAGAACCTTTGGTTATAAAAACCGGAATCCAATTGAATATAAGGTATTCTTTTTAGGAACGCCATGATAGCCATTAATGTGTAGTGCTTTTCCTTTTGATTTAATTAAGGTGGTAAATTGCACACAGCAAAGACAAGAGTGGCTGGTTTGTGGGGCTGAGTCTAGGCAAGTGGATGGCGTAGGCAGCTCAACGACCCTACCCTTGTAGTGATGTTTAATGAAAGAGTTGGAGTTTGGCTCTAGGGAGGATGTAAGTGAGAATCTTAATTGGGACCTAGAAATTATTAAACAAGGGTTTGAGGTTTCTAAAAACAAGTGAAGGTGAAAGAAAAGTATAGGAGGGAAAGAGGGCATATTTTTTCAATTAAGAAAGCAGTGGAACTAAAAAGAATGTGATGGTCATTGAAACACTGATCAGCCTGAAGGGCGAAAAAGGAGAAGAAAAACAGATGTGAGCTCTCTCTCTCTCTCTCTCTCTCTAAGATATTACGCCTGGACGGCCTCCTGCACCATAGGTGGTTGAATGAAAAAAGTCCGCCACGTGCCCAAAGTCGGATGGTGAGGTTCTATCTTAAGCCCAAGGTGGGGTCTCGTTAATCGTGTCCACGGAAATATGTCTCAGCTCAACAATGAGTATAGAATTATATTAGACAACAACAACAATCCATATTAAACTCCTCAGATCGAATACTTTGAACTCTTTGATCAATATTTTTTATTTTTATATTTAGTTAGCCGATCTTCATATATTGTTTAGCCACTTAGACATAAGGTCATAGGGATGCAAGTTTTGAACATAACACCAAAACTGAACTGAAAATCGAGGGCCTCGAACCGCACTGAAACCCGACACAAATTGAAACGAACTCTAATTCGGTTCGGTTTCGGTCCGAACCGAATCAATTTCGATTTCAGAAAAAAAAAAAAAAAAAAAGAACTGAACCGAATGAGTTTCGGTTCAGTTTCGGTTTGGGGTGTACCAAACCGAACAGAAAAAAATTTGGATTCGGTTCACTACATTAAACTTGCATCCCTACTTGGACAACATGGACTGACCAAAAAAGTAGCTACGTGGCAAAACGAACAAGTGGAGTGAGGGCATTATCTTGACCACTAAGATCACCTTAACCTTATCCTTTTTTTTATGTGGTGAATTAAAAAAGGGGAAATTTATAAAATCATCCCCCCTTAGGAGTTACTTCTTTTTAAATATCTAATAAAGTCTTGTACTGAAAACTTAGTTATCAAAATGTCTCCTCAACCATTAATATCCACTTTAACAATCACATTCTAAAAGTAGTTTTCACTATTTTTTTCTTGAGATTAAAAATATTTATTTTTTGTACGTAATTTTATTATTTTTTAAAATGTTTTTCTAATTATTTGGATTGTTACTGAATTTTTAGTAGATTTTTTTTTTATGAATATGATTTTTTACATTTTTAATGTAATTTTTACTAACCTATTCTATTTTCTAGAATCTTCCTCTTATAAAAATAATTTGGTATGAAGGTGCGTAGAGGATCAAAATTTCAGCCAAAATTTCGGTTTCTGTCATGCCCGAAACCCAAATCTGATAATTTGGCCGAAATTTCGGTCCAAATTTCCGTTTTAGTAAGGATCAAGAAAAGTAACTTTAAAGGGTAGAGATTTTAAAAAATTTCACATTAAAAGATTCATTCACCCAAAATTTTAGAAAATTTCACATTAAAAGATTCATTCAGAAAAACAGGATAAAGGAGAAAAACCATGAGCAAAGGTGCTCATGCTCCCCTAACCACAAGGTACAAAAATAAGCTTAGCCAATAACCCTGTTTGTTTTTATGCATGAAAAAATTCGTCCGAGGCCAAGCACTATATATGAAACATACGTTTAGATATGATCAACAGCCTGGGTGCATTTCTTTTCCTTGGACTGATCTTTAAATGATAGTTAGCCACTTGGAAAAAAAATAAAGGATGGGGTGGTAGAGTAATAGAAACCCATTAAGAATTTTTTATTTTTTTCCCAATAAATACCAGGGACTAATGGGACCCCACCCATTTATTAAAAAAAAGGCGAAGATTACAGAAGATAAAAAATGTTGATTAAATCTTCCCTACTGCGAGATAAAAGAGAATGGGGAAAATCATCAGGATTGCTTCAATGAAGCGTCTTCAAGTCCCGTCTTTAATAAAAATAAAAATCATAAAACCATATTGCTAAAAATAGAACAAGGGAAATGCAAAACGAGAAAATAGAAGAAATAGAAGTAGTGGTGTCCAATGGAAGACCAAGCCCCACCAAAGAAGTGTACATAAATATTCAAATGTGGCACCAAGTGGCTAGTTTCAATGAACTCTTAAAGCACATATTTGAGAGATTTGGTGAGAGAATCATGAGCCATCGGCCTCATGACTTAGCTTTCAGACAAGGACCCCATTAAATAATATGTTAAACTGCAAAATCAGTTGATGGTGTACTAGTACCATTTCTTCTCAATGTTCTACCTGCCATGAAGTGATTTGGTATCAGAAAAAGGCATCCATTGATATTGGGGTTACCTACTTTATCAGACAGCTGATAGTGAAATCAGTATCCAAGGATCCGATTGTGATTGAGTTTTACTCAAAATCTTTGTAACAGGAAATGGAGATGACAGGAGCCTCTCTAGTCAAGTGACTTTTGGTCTCAAAACAGTTTGACATTCTTTTGATTCCTCATAATTTTTTTCTTTTTCTCGTGTAACTGATGTCACGAGGGCACATAACGACACCAGCTGTCACACTTGTGCGGCGCCTCGCTGCCACAGCAACGTGGCCGGCTAAACGCTCACCAATTTGGATACCACTCACCTAGAGGACAGAAACTCTTGTTCATGATTATTGTCTCACCAAGGTCTACCACAACAACACATGATGTCTCTTAACGGCACGCATGTCAACACCTCCCTGCCTCACTTGGCAAGCTCAAGCTTCACCCTGTGTCATACACTAGTATCTCGCCCGTAACAATAACATGTAGCTCCTCATACTATCTCATTCTAGCATGTCTCATTATTATACTGAACTAAACCCACCATCTTGTGTAGTCCACACAACCATCACACATTAGCATCCGACTCTCAGTCAACGCGCTCCACAGAGTCTCACGTAGCTCACGAGTGCCTCTCGCCTAGCCAACCTATGTGCATCGTGACGCATGACTCGGACACATACCAACATCACCTTGGGTGACACACGGCATTACCGAAGCAACGTCCTAGGCCCACTCTTTCAAACCTAGGAGATCATTATGCACCCTATAGTGCACAAGGCCCCCATGTGTATGGGAGTAGATCTACAGCCCCCTTCCTCCATATATATGGTTTAGACACCACCTCAAGCCAAATAACAAGAATATCTCAAACGTATTTGTTTGACATAATGTCTATGGCACACAACTCGTGTCCATGGCACATGAGACCCATGCAAGGTGGGTGCGACCAACAGTATGTTGTAATCTAAATAGATCTAACGATCCGACCATCCAAAATATGCCCTAGGATTTAGGCGCATGATCAATAAAAAATAATAAACTAATAATTTATAAATTAAATATATGTGCACACCTTGAGTGTGAGCCATTAATGATAGGCTACCGATCTTCAATGATTTTCTCGCTTTCAATATCTCCTAACATAATGGGGATGCTTTTGCTAATAGGGAGGATTGAGTTGTTTTCGAGCAATCGTTGGGACCAGGCACCCCTTATATTTATAGCCAAAGAGTCCTTTTCCATTAAGAACTTAAATTACTAATTACATTGTGATTAGAAATCACAATCATACCATAACTAAAAGACTTACCTATTAGTTGTTTATTCTCTTCAAAACTCACCGAATTAGCAACTATACATCTTAAGATTGATCTTACACCATTCCGCGGTCAATGGGTTGACCATAGTGACGGCCACCAAAACAGAAACTTCTAACACGGTACCCTTTAATCCTTTACCCTTCAGTTTAAGCAAATCTCGAAAATAAACCCCGTTTTCCCATACAGCTGCTAATGCGTGTCACCTTGTCACTTGCATGAAAGCGACCGCCTACTGTAATTGTTATCACATAATACTCTTCTCATCCGGTGGCACCAGTCACCACTATACTACTATTTACATCACCGGGATGGCCGATATCTGATATGAAGCACGCATAAACATGGGCAGATACCTGATACGTATCAGAGCCGATACATATCGGTTGACTAGAAAATCGATACGTATCGGTATCGGTCAATTTTTTATTTCTTGCCTGCACGCCTTCCTGCTAACCAACCAACCAGCTCCAAAGCCCTCACGCCTTCTTGTTCGTACTCAGAGTATTGGCCCCATCACATCCTCTCCCACTCTATAAGGTCAATGTCCTCGTTAACGTCATATCTAAAGGGAATGACCACGTCACCTCCTCCAATTTGGTAATGTCCATGCTGACACCAAAATCCTGCATCAGTTCCTCGACCTTCGACTTCACCCCATACAAGTGTCCACAAATACCTATCCCTGAGGTCTAACACCTCCCCGCTAGTTCAACTTGGCCTCATACGCATTCCACTCGGCATACGAACAAGAAACACATTGACTTTTTACGTGGTTCCACACTAACGTTATCCATCACCATGCCATTCACCAAACATTTGTGATCATAGCTCGCTCTAGTACCTCAACACGAAGTGTCTTCACCCAAGAGTTCGCCCACTGGTCACTCTAGTACCTCAACACGAAGTGTTTTTACCCAAGAGTCCGCCCACCAAATTCTAAATTCGAAACACCGCAGTACCTTGGCCCTGCCTTCACCCCTCTGTTTCTCTAGCTCTCCTTCGGCTCAACCTAGCTGCAAGGTCCTCACACACCATCCTGCTAACTCTTCAAATGTGCATCTCTATACACCATGGTCGTGACCACGTCACATCCTCCCACACTCAAATGCGTCGACGCCCTCGTCAACACCAAAACTCCTGCATTAGTTCCTCGACACAATCTCAGTCTTCACCCAAACACAATCCGCATCTGAAAGACAACTACCACTCTTCGTTGTACCTATATGCAATTATGTGTTAGTACATCGACTATTCTGCTTCCCTTCGACCATACAACTTTGTTAGTTTCTCGACTACTATCATTCGTCTTCACCCAGATACAATCACACTAGCTAAATGACAAGCAACACTCATCAAATGGCATCTGCACCAGGACATCAGCTACTATCATTCATCTTCACCTAGTCACAATCACAACAACTCATGATGACGAGTTACACGCATCTTCACCTCATGCCTCTGCATCAATCCCTCAATGACGTAATTAGTCTTCATCTCATGCATCGGCATAACAGCTCAACCCCTTTTCGTGTCTTCAATCCACACAATGTTCTGAATAACTTGGCATTGTCTGTATTTCACCCACGTAATCTGACATACCAGTCCCTCATACAACCAGAAGCAAACCGATCCTTAATATCATTCTTGTCAATTTCCCGAATCGACTACTGAAACTAAGCAAATCATGCCTTTGATGTTCCCATCGCTGGCTCCAAGTTCACACAACTCATTGCGCATCGCAGTCGTCTAGTTTCTCAACATTATGTCTTCACCCAGGAGACTAACTTTCATCTAAACTGCTAGACTCTAGCACATCAACACCTCTGTGCCTTCGCCCAAGAGTTCGACTCTCATCTGACTTGTAGACCTCCAATACCTCGACGTATGTTTTCAACCACAAATCTCCTACCCAAGTTGTCTAAGCCTACTCCAATTTCGCAGTACTCCAGTACCTCGACCATCTGTCTTCACCTAAGAGTCTGTCGATGAGCTACCCCGCTCATCCCAATGAAACACTTGCCTCGCATTTTTGTAGTTTGTAATACTGCCTGTATCTTTTGACTGTGGCATCCAACGGAATCCAGTTTTCTTAGACTTTTAGACTTGATGTCCATCACAAGCCCTCAATTGTCCTGTAGCTCTCTAATACCTCAACACCATTGTACCTTCACCCAAGATTCTGTCACGAGCACCTTGCTCAACCAACGAAGGCTCAGTTCCCTACCTTGGTGTATGCTTCCAGTGTCCTAATAAGAACACATTTCCTTCACTTTCTAGCAATTGTCATACCTTGGTACCTTGGAAAGTGATCTCTTCACCCCGAAACATAATACACATGTCTTGACCTGTTCTGTACCAATA
Organism: Chloranthus sessilifolius; assembly: GCA_021018995.1. Lineage (NCBI taxonomy): Eukaryota > Viridiplantae > Streptophyta > Magnoliopsida > Chloranthales > Chloranthaceae > Chloranthus > Chloranthus sessilifolius. Next base: position 47,761,265 of record CM037584.1, on the reverse strand, counting down.
TTCTAACCGCATTGGCTTTGTTGTACTCAAAAACTGCCTTCGACCATTTCTCGTAGACCAAAAGTTTCAACGATCACCTGAGACTCGCTTCCTCTGGCTCTCGCATCTGCTTCCTCTAAAGTTGTATTAGATCACATGTCCAGCCATCCGTCTCTCATAGACAAACCATGTCATGTCGTCTCTGAACAAAACAACAAGCCACTGACCACTTCTCTGATTCAGTATAACTCATTCCAGTTCTCGCAATATCCCACTTAATTGTACACTCGATCCTGACCCATCGCAACACACTGATCTCTCACACTGCCCCATACCAGCAGTCTTGACCATATGTCATGTACCAACAATATTAGCTTACTCATGAAGTGAGAACGAAACATCCTCATTGCTCCATGCCATCCTTGGCAACAGTGTATAGCACCTATGTGACCCAACGTCTTATGTCGGAAGTCACTGGCGTTCATCCACCTTCGACCGACCCGCTTTCTCAATGTGTGGTCCTTATGGCCAACTAGCATCGAGCATTATCATATTTCCACAACAACGTATACCAGTAGTAATATCTTTGCGTGCGACCAAGATCTGAAACTCACTGTAACAAAGTGCATGTCAACCGCATACATGTAACCTTGGCTTCGATACTTACTGTATCAGAGCACACCACAACTGCATACGAGTAACTCTAGCTTTGATACCAACTGTCACGGGGGAACAACCCGACACCAACGGTCACACCCGTGCGGCGCCTCGCTGCCACATCAACGAGGTCAACCTAACCCTCACCAACTCTGATACCACCCACATAAAGGACGGGAACTCCCGTTTATGGTTACCTTCTCACCAAGGCCTACCACAAGGCATGATGCCTCTTACGGCACGAATGTCAGCACCTCCGTGCCTCACATGGCCTGCTCAAGCTTCACCATGTGTCATGCACTAGTAGCTCGCCCGCAACAATAGCATACAGCTCCTCATGTCGTCCCATTCTAACATGTCTCACCATTATATTGAACCAAGCCCACTATCGTGTGTAGCTCACGCGACCAGCATACATCAACATCCAACCCTCAACCAATATGCTCCACAGAGTCCCATGTAGCTAACGAGTGCCTCCCGCATAATCAACCTATGTGCACCGTGACCCATAGCTCAGACACATAGCAACCCCACCTTGGGTGACACACGATATTGCCGAAGGAACATCCTAGACCCATCCTTTCATACCTAGGAAACCACTGTGCACCCTCTAGTACACAAGGCCCCATGTGTATGGGAGTAGCACCACAACTCTCCTCTCATATATATGGTTGAAACACCACATCAAGTCAATAACAAGAATCAAGGATCAAAATATCGAATTTCGTTTCGGTTTCGGTCATGACCGAAACTGAAATTTCAGCCGAAATCTTCCCTTAGTACATTTTGAGAATCGATATTTTGATTCTCGATTTCGGTATGGACAGAAATCGAAATATTTCAATCGAAATCTTTCGATTTCAGTCGAAATTTTGAACCATGGTAGGAATACCTCAAACGTATTTGTTTGACATACTGTCCATGGCATACGACTTTTGTCCATGTCACACGAGACCCATGCAACACCAACACATTCAAATCAGCTATCCACGCTCATGCGCGTCTAGTCGCCACACTACCACGCCACCTAACTCGAGTAGCAATCTTTACCATACATATTGGGAGCATGCACGCGACTCAAGGCCCCATGCCTCTGCACCCAGACGTCACACACCTAGCTCCAAGGGCGTCACACCTTCTTGCTAGCCAACCAACCAGCTCCAAGGCCACCTTCCTGCAGGTACCCAAAGTATTAGCACCGTCACATTGAGAACCCAAATCTTTGTTTCTTTTTTATGCATTATGCCCCAAATAAAAGAAAAAACTTTTTTAGTTTAATTATATGTTATTTGTTTCCAGTTTTGCTTGGTTTGAATCTAGGTTTGCAATTTTCTTGGGGTAGAATAAGGTATTTTAACCTTTTACCCATAAAAAAAAGGTATATTTATCTTTATTCAAAGAGGTTTTTCCATTAATGAAATGCATGGAAAAACATTGCAAAGATATAGAGCTTTAAGTTTCAACATGGTATCAGAATCATGGTCGATTAGGTCGACCATGGTCCTTAGTTCTACATTTTAGAACTCTATCTCCTTTCTCTACTTTCATTTTTAATTATTTAGATTTTTTTATTTCAATAAAATCCCTATCTTCATTTGTATCTTCTCTACTAGCTCCCTCAATCCACACACTCTAATGTTTTATTTGACTTTAGACTTTTCCAATCATTATTTTTTTTCAAACCGCACGTCCTACATTGCATGCCTTTAGGCGAGATTATGGCGGACTTTATGAGCAAGATACGACAGTGATGAACTTTACAAACAAGCGGTGACCATCCATCAAGCATGATTGAAGAATATCATGGAGATCAAGAGCTCATATTTTTTATAGCTTCGCACATTCCTTCAAGGAACATGCGATTGCGGGAGGGTAATAGAGAATATTTTACATAGATAAGAGAAGTACACAACTTAATTATATTGTGTATCTCATCCTTTTATTAAGATTAAGATTGATTAAAAATTTATTAATATTTTAAGACGTATTTTAAATTACAGCTTCTCCATTAATGAAATACATAGAAAAACATTACAAAGATGTAGTACTTTTAGTTTCAACAGAGATACCATTATTTACACTCCGTGAAATTGTGACTTCCCTAACTCCTCTCGACATGAATTGATCACTTTAATCATCCGATGGAGAATCAAGGGCCATTTTTTGGGATTTGTGACATGTTGAATAAAAAACTTACCGCCTGATAGGTGCTCCATGATCTCAAGATCTATTGTGTGGAAAATTAGGGTGAAACATGACTTCCATTATCTAATCTGTAGCAATCAATGGTTTTCAAGGAGCAAGCGTGGACGCAAACAGAGGTGCCCTAAATTTTATAATATGACATCCACTTTTGAATCTCATTTAGAGTTTGCACGAAAGGGTTTTAAGAGCAGGTGAAGCTGATTTAGAGTTCTACTAATTCGACCTGACCAAAACCCCACCCACAAAATGTGCATACAAAACAAAAAAAGATATTGTTCAAGAGAATTCTAACATTTAATTTTGAACAATAATTTGAAAGTGTACATATATATATATATATATATAGAGAGAGAGAGAGAGAGAGAGAGAGAAAATGTGTTTATCATGCATTGGAAGACACTCAAGCCTCCTCCGAAATTGAGGAAAACCTCCAATAGGCAGCAAGACACCAAATTGGTGCTATATAGAGCACGAGTGCATTGCTTAGATCATTTTTATTAAAAATAATAAAAATAATAAAAAATAAAAAATAAAAAACTTTAATGGAAGCATTAGTAAAAATATTTTTTGATTTTTTTTTTTAAATTGATCCAACCCATCCTCCTGTGTTCCACGTGACACCTACACAGCGTGATCAGTACCACGCTGACCTCCACGACACCTTAGAGGAGGCTTGAGCGTTAAACCGGCTCCATATATATATATATATATATATATATATATATATATATATATATATATATATATATATATATATATATATATATAAGCTTAACATTTAATCAGATCTCAGAAGAAGCTTCTAGGGCTACAACCACGACCCATATTAGTTAGGATATTATTCTCTTACCATTGTAATGCCGTAAACCACTAGTGGTTTACCACTCTCTGTTTCACCTTTATATTGAAGCCTTGCGTAAGGTCTAAGGGATGAGAAAAACCAGCATTTCATCAACTTTTTCATCAAGTTGTCATGGTATCAGAGCATCTGACCAACGTCAGGGCTCAGGGCTCCCTTCAATCCTAATCTTCTTCATCTCTTTAAGCTCCAAAGAGCTTAACAATGGCGGCTATCTCAACTTTTTCATCAAGTTGTCATGGTATCAGAGCATCTGACCAACGTCAGGGCTCAGGGCTCTCTTCAATCCTAATCTTCTTCATCTCTTTAAGCTCCAAAGAGCTTAACAATGGCGGCTATCTCAACCTCACCGGCTGCTCCCACCCTTCCACAAGGGTTATCCTTTTTTATCTCCAATCTTTTTGCTCTTATCCCTGTCAAACTAAATGCTACAAATTTTGCCATATGGGAGAAACAAGTCAAAAATGCCCTGCGAGCAAATCAACTGCTTGGTTATGTTGACGGATCCATGGTATGTCCAGATCCGTTTCTCATTAATGCCACCAGAAAAGAGACCCCCAATCCAGAGCATCAACTCTGGACTCTTATAGATAGTCATCTTCTTAGCGTTATCTCGGCCACCGTCTCTCCCAACATATTGTCGATCGTTCTCAACTACAACCATACCCATGAGGTATGGTCCCTCCTCGCCAAACGGTATAGATCTCTCTCTCGGCCTCACATTCATGAGCTCAAGACAAAGTTATTTTCCATCCAGAAAGACGATTTGAGCATGTCTGATTATCTCGGCCAATTCTGGATAATCTCTGACAAGCTTATGTTCGTCGGATCCCCAGTTTCCGATGAAGACCTAGTATATTTCACCCTTCATGGTCTTCCTGCAGATTATAATCCATTCAAATGCACTGTCCGCACTAGAGCCGACCCCATTTCATTTGCTGAACTTAGCTCTCTGCTTATCTCAGAAGTGGTTATTTTCACCATGGCCACTCGTGAATTCACCACCTCTCAGGTGAGCTCTGCCTTTAATGTCTCAAGACACACCTCTAGTAGCAACAACTTCAATATCCAGCAATCAATTGGCAATAACAGGAAATTTCATTCATCTAATCGAGGTGGCCCCAATCAAGGATACAACTTCAATTGAGGGGGTCATGACGGTGGTGGTTGTAGTGGTGGCTATTCTAATGGAGGCTACTCTAATGTTAGATGTGTCTATTGCCACATCTGTGGTCGTAATAACCATGCAGCTCATGAATGCTTCTATCGCTTTGATCTCCGCTATCAAGGCTCCATTCCATCTCCACCAACCCCTCAATAGGCATATGTAGTTGCGGCTCCCTCTGTTTCGAACTCGAACTGGTATGTGGACAGTGGTGCGAGCAACCACATAACCAACGAGCTTTCCAATCTCTTAGTACATGATGCATATCAAGGCAATGACAAAGTCTCTGTAGGTAACGGGTCCTCTCTTCCAATCAAGAACATTGGATCTGGTTTGCTTTCTACACCTGTTAAACCTCTTTCTCTATCTCAAATTCTTCATGTCCCTGCAAGCTCTCATAATTTGTTGTCTGTTCATAAACTCACCAGGGAGAACAATTGCTCTCTAACTTTTGACTCTAATGGTTTTTGAATCTAGGACAAAGCCTAGAATCAAACCATCTTCACGGGCCCATGTAGCAACGGTCTCTATCCTCTCTACCTTCCATCTAATCCGATTTCTCTACGTCGTGCTCTTCTCACAGCCCGCATCTCGCCTGCAACCTGGCATCGTCGCCTCGGCCACCCATCTGCATCTCTTTTTAATCCATTAGTCAAGAATTACAATGCTTGTCAATCTATTCCCAACAGCGTTTTGTGTGAATCTTGTAATGTGGGTAAGAGCCATAGGCTACCCTTTCCCTCTTCCATGTCTAATGCAAAATCTCCTCTAGAGTTAATTCACTCTGATGTCTGGGGCCCTACCCGAAATTCATCTGTTCGAGGCTATCGTTACTATGTGCTCTTTGTTGATGATTTTTCACGGTTCTGTTGGCTATATCCAATGAACAAGAAATCCGAAGTTCTTGTTAAATTTATTACCTTCAAAGAACTTGTGGAAAAACAGTTCAATTACACCATAAAAACTCTCCGATCGGACAATAGAGGAGAGTTCCTCAATAATGCCATGTCTTCTTTTCTTGAGAAACATGGCATTATACATCAGACCAACTGTCCGCACACCCCAGAACATAATGGAATAGTAGAAAGGAAGCATCGTCATTTGATCGAAACTACTGTGACGCTGCTCCATCAAGCCTCCATGCCTGACACCTATTGCAGATGCCCTTCTCACAGCAGTGTTCCTGATCAACCGGCTTCCTAGCCAGGTTATTGGGTTTAACACTCCATATGAAAAATTGTTCCATGTGTCGCCAAAATTTCAAATTTTAAAAACCTTCTGTTGTCGTTGCTTCCCATGGCTTTGCCCTTATAGCTCTCACAAGATGAAACCACGATCCAAAAGCTGCGTATTCATCGGTTACTGTAAAAATACTAAAGGCTATCACTGTCTCGATATGCAAAGTGGTCGCGTATACACCTCACGGCAAGTTGTCTTTTATGAAGACTCATTCCCATTTGCAGCTCCCTTGGCCAACTCATCTTTTCCAATTCCTAGCATACCAATTACTCCCACATCACCAAACCCATATGTTATCAGCCCTCCAACAGCAACCTTCCCTCAATCCTCTCTACCAATCACTCTCACGTTGCTAGCTTCCCAACCAACACCTAGTCATGACTTTGCCCAACCACCATCCTACTCAACTCCTCACTCCATTACACATTTCCCACATACTCGTCACTTGCCCACTTCCCAACCACCCCATGTAGAACTCACAACACACCCCCCTACATCACCTTTATCCCATCAATCTAATCAGTTACCACCCATTGAACTAGAATCACCACTCTCATCCCCATCCCCTACAAATTTGTCCCCTCCTCTAATTGCAACACCTACTCCCATTATACCCCATCACCACATGATTACACGCTCCAAAAATGGCATATTCAAACCCAATCATCCTTTATACCTCACAGCCAACGTCACCACCATTGAACCCAAAAACTACACTGAGGCATCCCATACAAAACAATGGCGTCAAGCCATGTCTGCTGAATTCCATGCCTTATCAACCCAAGGCACTTGGACCCTGGTACCACCTTCCCCCAACAAAAATATTATAGGGTGCAAGTGGATTTTTAGTCTAAAGAAAAATGTGGATGGCTCCATCGCTCGGTACAAAGCCTGACTTATCGCAAAAGGTTTCCATCAAGAAGAAGGAATAGATTACAACGAAACCTTCAGCCCCGTTGCAAAACAGCCGACAATACACCTAATTCTTTCCCTTGCTCTTCACTACAACTGGGCTATCAAACAACTTGATGTTTCAAACACTTTTCTTCACAGCTTTCTTGAAGAAGTATATATGCATCAGCCTCAAGGATTTATTGATCCCTCTTTTCCAAATCATGTTTGTTGGCTACGAAAGGCAATCTACGGGCTTAAACAAGCACCGAGAGCGTGGTATGCGATGTTTTCCAAATTCTTTCTCACTAACAGGTTCGTCAATATTATTGCCGATCCTTCTCTATTCATTGCTCACATAGGCTCACACATCACCTTAGTACTAATATACGTTAATGATATACTCGTTACGGGAAGCAACTGTCACCTGATCAACAATCTCAATATCTGCATGAGCTCCACATTTTTCATGAAGGATCTTGGTCAATTAAACTACTTTCTTGGGATAGAGGTCATCCGCACCTCCACTGGCATTATCTTATCCCAACAGAAATATGCAGCTAAAATCTTAACTCGCGCAAGCATGATAGAATGCAAGCCATATAGATCTCCAACCACAACCAAAAAGTCAAGCGAACTCAATGATGACAGCAACTTCAAGGATCCAGTCCTCACGATCACACGGTCAGACCTTTCCTAGTTGTAAACTGCGTATGTCAACATATGCACTACCCCAAAGTGTGCCACTACAATGCAGTGAAACGTATCCTAAGGTTTTTGAAAGGATCTCTCCACTTTGGCCTCTAATTCCAATCGGGCAATTTCCAAATCACCGCATACTCCGATGCAGACTGGGCCAATGATAGCTTAGATCGCCGGTCAACAACTGGGTTTTGTATATATTCGGGACCGAACCTCATTTCATAGTGTGCTACAAAACAACGAACTGTGGCCCGGTCATCCACCGAAGCTGAATACCGTTCCCTCGCCCACACCGCGGCTGATTTCTCTTGGATCCATATTCTTCTCCGTGAAATTGGCATTCCTCAGTGTTCAACACCAATTTTGTGGTGTGACAACATCTCGGCAATTTCCCTTGCCTCTAATCCCGTCTTCCACGCTCGCACCAAACACATTGAAGTCGACTATCACTTCATCCGGGAAAAAGTCATCAACAAAGAAATCGAGGTTCGTCACGTGTCTACTATTGATCAAGTCGCCGACATCTTCACCAAGCCTCTGTCACATTAGCGCTTCAGTTCCCTTCAATCCAAATTAACGGTCAGCGAGCTACCCATTAATTTGCGGGGGAATATAAGCTCAACATTGAATCAGATCTCAGAGGAAGCTTCTAGGGCTACAACCACACCCATATTAGTTAGGATATTATTCTCTTACCGTTGTAATACTGTAAACCACTAGTGGTTTACCACTCTCTGTTTCTCCTTTATATTGAAGCCTTGCGTAAGGTCTGAGGGATGAGAAAAACCAGCATTTCATCATCTTCTTCATCAAGTTATCAATATATATATATATATATATATATATATATATATATATATATCTATAGTTTTGCTCAAGTGCATTGCACATGCATTCTAGTTGCTTATAAATCACAATTTGTATCAAATTTAACGAACATACACAGATGATAAGGTGATTAGGGAGATTAGAAACATGATTTACTATGAGTGTTTAGTATGGATTAAATTTTAGTTTGCTAGTGGGAGTCGATTTTATCAAGTATTTTAAGACAGCACTTGGTACTGCTCCCCACCAAAGCGATATGCAACCACTCATGGCTAAACCTGGCCCCTACAGTCACTCCCGCAGCGGTCCACTGGTTGCTTCCCGCCAACTCTCTACGTCATATCCAATCACGCCGCAGGCGACAGTGTGCCACAAGAGCAGGCCTGCTGCACCGCACCCACTCCCTACGATCATAACCTATCACGCTGCAGGCAGGCAGTGTGCCACAAGAGCAGCCCTGCGGGTGGGGATCGTTGCCAAACACACCCTACATTTTCTAGAATTCAGTAGTGTCTCGGCTCTATGAGAGTGTGCTAAGTAGAGGGATGGTACTAAATGCCATATCATGCACTTTATGTATGTCTCCAATTGTTGAGTCTCCAAATTTGGTATTTAAAAACCGTTCTTTCATTAAAGGATGAGCCGACCTCAAATAGCAGACCAACAATGAACTGCTTATGTGTCGCGATGCAAGTGGCCGGCCTGTCCTGCATTGTTGGGACCCACTACGCTTGCGTTGTGCCACATAAGCAGTCTGTTGAATGGTCTCCAGTTTGTGGTCGGCAATGTAGGCAAGGGACTTTTAATCATTGTTTCAATTAAACCTGGGTGCTGAGTCCAATCTAAAATGAAATGGTGAGCTTTTACCCTCATATGCACCACATGATTAGCTCAATCTCTTTCTATCCAAACGGTCAATCCTCAGAAGCCGCGGAACTATTTACGACCACAAAAATTGGTATAAACATCATAGCATTCCAAGGTTAGCGGTTTGAGATTGACCCGCAAAGGTCAGCCGTTTGGCACTGAGATTGGGTAGCTAATACAAAGTCAACCCAGGAGCAGCCTACTCTGATATGGGTGTAGATATCAAATTTATGTTCATGTGGTCGAACATTGGGTGAACTCGTTCAACTGACGGGTGATCATGGTTCAAAATTTCGAAATGCTTCGGTTTTGGTGGAGAATTTCGGGTTCTTAAAGTACTGTGGGAAAGATTTCAGCTGAAATTTCGGTTCAAATTTTCGATTTCGGTGAGGACTGAAACAGAAATGAAATCCGATCTGTTGAACCTTGGTCCAAATAGACAAGTTATACGATGATGCAAGTTATCCCCAACAATCATCAAGAAATAAGACTTTTTTTGCGGCTGTCTTTCAAAATTCAAATTATCCTATTGTGAAGAGTTTTTTTAGCCAATTGACTTTTTCACAACATTTTCAGTCTAGCAAAATAATGAAACCCAATTTTAAAGCCACAACCCACGAACATTTTCAATCACTAACATAATATAAAAGCCATAATAACCACTAAAAACATTCTTCTAAAGCTTGGCAACGCTAGTGTCACTACAAAAAATAAGACTATTAGCGCCAGTTTTTTATATAAAAAACTGCCGCTATTAGTCCTGTCGCTACAAAAATCTGTCGTTGCCATATTAGTTGAACTCAGCAAATAGTTGAACTCAGCAAAACTCAGCCCCAAAAGAGAAAGCAATAATAAAAAGGGTGGGCCGGTCATGGGCACTTGGGGCCTCCCGTTTTGGTCTTCCAATTGTTGTAGCAAGCACAAGTCTGCTTGTCGCCATAGTAGCCAGATGGGACACAAAGGCACTTCCTGCAGCATTTTTGACAGAACATGGATGGCTTGTGGTATTGAGTCTTTGATGAGCATCTCCTGTTGCACTCATTTGGGCATTCTACATTGAAGAAAAAACAAATTGGGTTAGTCAAGCAGGCTAATTAATCATAGAGGACTTTGTGCATTGCTAAAAGAGATTTTTTTTTTACCTTTCTTTTATAGTTAAGGATGGGAATATGGGATTTGAAGCCGAGACCTCAAGTCCTCTAATGCTACACGCTTGAGAGCATCTCACCACTGGCTAAAGGTTTAATCCAAGGATCAAAATTTTGGGTTTTGTTTTTGTTTCGGAGGGGACTGAAACCAAAATTTTGGACCGAAATTTCGGTCGAAAATTTCAACCCCCATACAAAAATGAGCCCTACCATCATAGTATAAACTCAAATATCAGATCAAACTTATCAAATATTATTCAATATCGAGTCATATAGTATCAGCTGATACTATAGTTCGTTTATAATCTACTTTAATATCGGCTGGTTTGGCCAGATACTAAATCGTCCTAAGACCCGGCCGATACGTCAATATTTATCAGTCTTTCAATCCCTGCTGCTGCTTTCAATTAAATAGTTATAACAATATATAGTTAGCTCAAAGATGTCAAATGACAGGCAAATATTTTAAGGGTACTTTTACATACAACTGAAGATTCTTTGTTCTCAGCTGAGGTTTCACGTGCTTAAAACATTGAATTCTTTGATTCACTGGATGGAGACTGTTTTTCATCCGAACCTTCGACACAACGCAATTGATGTCGAGGTCATTAGCCCTACCATCATAGAGTCAGATTTTGATTCCAAGTGGCACACATGACACATCCCAAAAAATGAACACTAAGTGGGGTTCAACTGATTTTAACATTATCGGAAGCAACCATGGTTTGAAATCTCTCCCGAGATGAGAGGTCTCGCGTCTCAGGCCTCAACGAAGCAAGAACAGCGTGTAATTCATGATAGTCCCACATCGCCTGGGTCAATGGCCTTGCGCTACATATAAACCTGGGGTAAACCTCACCTTACAAGCTGGATTTGTGAGGTTGAGTTAGGCCCATGGGCCAATGGCCTTGCATTATATATAAATCTGGGCAAACCTCACCTTACAGGCGATGTGAACGATAGTCCCACATCGCTTGGGCCAATGGCCTTGCGCTATATATAAACCTCGGGCAAAACTCACCTTACAAGCCGGTTTTGTAAGGTTGAGTTAGGCTCATGGAATTTTACATGGTATTGGAGCAGGTAACCATAGGGATGTAAAGAGACATGTTATATGTGAGAGGGCGTGAACGATAGTCCTACATCACTTGGGTCAATGGTCTTTCCCTATATATAAACCTGGGGCAAACCTCTCCTTACAAGCTAGTTTTGTGAGGTTGAGTTAGGCTCACCGGGATTCTGCAATTCCTTCCCAGAAACAACATGAAAGATATTGATTTTATATTTTAGTTTATATAGGGTGTTAGGCTTTTACACTATTAAAAGTGTATTTATTCTATTTGTATATGTGACACTATTTTATCTTACCGTATCCTAACTATGTGATGATCTCGTGAATGGCAATCATGGTGGACCTAATTCTATGCACACTAATGTTGCTATTATTCTTATTTTTTAACAGTTAATATTAAATATCTTTGATCGGACGGTATAGAATTGATTAGTAGGTGTGATTCTTTTGCTAAGATGTGCTCCAATCATGAACAACTACTTGGACTATTTAGATTGATCCCCATATTTGTCGCGTGGCATAACACTGAGGTACTCTTTGATGGTGTAAGATCAAATGCCTATTTTAATGGTGTAAGATCATTCAAAAGGTTATTTTTCTTCATGAAACATCTCGATCTCGGGGTCTGAGACAACTCGGAAATCCGAGATTGGATGAGGAAGAATCTTGGGTTGCAAGTTGAATAAAGGTACCAGTTTTTTTTTCAATCGGATGCACGTTTTGGGTGAAATGTCCTTGCTAGAAATGCGCCTATGTATTATGGACCAAGTAAATAGCTTAACCATCTTGAAGGTTGAAAGGAAGAAACGCTCACTAAAAGTGCATGCAAGACACTAAGTTTAACTGAAAAAAGGGCCGCTTTACCTGCAACCGACAGATAGACCTAAAAAAAAATAGTTGCAGAAATTCAGATTTAGTAAGTCACAACTGCAAAGGGCTTAAAATATGTGGGTCTAAAAAGCTTTTCATAAGGGGGGTTCATGCTAGTTATTCAAATCTCTAAAGGACTTTAACAAATATTTTGAGAAACCTAGAAAGAAAACTAAGAATTTAAGATGCTAAGTAAAATGAACTTACGATAACTTTTTAGGCTTCCTGGCCCATATTTCCCCTACAAGACAAAGCATGGATATTATACTTAATAGATTTTCTCTTCTTCAATTCCTTGTAGCAAAACTTCTGAGCATTCGCAATGCCCAAAAATATACTTAAGTTTCAATGAAAAAAAAAGCTGGGCAATCTCCTCCCCTGAAAACCACCTTATGTTTCTGCTTAGAAAGCTGGGCAATCTCCTCCCCTGAAAACTACACGTATTACAGAAACAAAGAGATCAATATTAAAAGTAAAAGCATAGAAAAGATAAGGAGTTCGCAACTAGTATAATATAAGAAACTTGTGAATTAAATAAACCAACCTCACATGTAGCAATAGAGACGAAGAGTAATAGAAGGAGGGGAAATGCAAGAAGTTTGCCCATGTCTAGAGAGAGAGGGTGAGAGACTAGAGAGAGAGAGAGAGGGGTATGAAATTATTAATTTTATTGGTATGGTAGATGGAATATTTATGTTGTCTCTAGCTTTTTAAGGAGACATGTGACGACCCAACTTTTCCAATCCCTCGGGAGGAATCTCATGCTTTTACTCGGGTACGTAATAAGGATCGGTCTCTCAGCCCCGAACTACCACGCCAATACTTGGACCTGTGACGTATAGTCGGAGTGAGGTAACCAACAAAGCTCAGTAGAAGAAAGACATCAACAACATTTTACCTTAATTAACATGATTTTCAAAACATGTATATATCGAAACATAGAGCATCGAAATCAGATATACAAATAAGAGCTGAAATTTAATTGCAGAATTTCATAGGCAAAATCAGTTTCCAAGTTCTTAAAACAAATTCTAAAAAAAATGTATGATTTCAGTTTTTCAGTATCTCTAACTTCTATATGCAAAGTTCAGTAATTCATGACTTAATCCTCAACATAAAATACCTTCCGAGTTACTATATCTCGAGAGCAGGAATATAACCGATGGGAACCCGTACCTACCATCGTCATTCATAAACTCTTTTTTAGAATGCGACAAGCCCCTATACTCAGGAGGATAACTTGCACTAGGAAATTGTTCAGAAATTTTGAAGGGTCGTTCAGGTAAATCATAAAACAGGTGTAGATAATAATATAATTCAAATGCAAGTTTCATATACATAATTCAGATTTCAGATTTCAGATTTCAGAGTTTATATCAAATTTTCAATTTACAGACGTGATTTCAATGACATATGCAAGCTCAAAGATTCTAATTCAAAATATTCATGCAAAGTAAAATAAAATGCGGTACTGATGAGATTCTCCTATCTCGAGACATTTCACACAAGACTAGAGTCTAAACAAAGCTTAACGGATGGTGTCAAGACCCACACTATAACCTAGCAACCATACAGACCTTATGTTACGTGTCTAGTAGCATAATAATCACACAATTCGGAAAGAGAAAAGAAAAGGAAGACAGAAACATCTTCTGTACTCGCGCGAGCGAGCTCTTTCCTCGCTCAAGTGGTAACTTAAACTCGCACGAGCGAGTACAGAGACTCACAGTACTTTAACTTTTTTGGGCGTCCAACTTATCGAGTCAATTTTGTAGACTGCTCGCGCGAGCGATGATAATCCTCGCGCGCAGCAACTGCGCGATCTAAATCTCAAAAACTCAAATAAAGATGCAATTTTTTGCCCCGTTTCCACCCGAATCGATTCCCACGTATCCCCAAAATAAAACTCACATCTAATATATTGATTCTAATCAATAATCTTAATTAAAATTGTACCTTTAACCGAAGATTTCATGAGTTGAAACGAGCCGCACAAACGGGGTTTCAGAATGAAACCGTAATATTTCCTTGACAATGCACATCACGATTGATCCCCCGAGTTCACAAGGACGACTCCTATTAGTTCCCAATAATCTCAATCCCTCCAAACCGTTGGGAACACGTTCACGGTCGATTCACGCTTGCACTAAGTTATGAGTTTTCAAACGAACAAGGGGTTTCAAGAGAAGGGTTTTTCAAAATTGATCTCACAATGGCGGCATGATAAAGGTGAAGTTTTTGTGATGATCAAACGATTCAAAACGCGGCGGCTAGGGTTTCCACCGGATGGGGCTCTCGTCTTCTCTTCTCTTTTCGCAAATAACTCAAAGCCAAAACGGGCGTTATCCTTATAATAGGGTTTCCCCATGTGTTAAGCACACACACACTCCTTAGTGTATTAAACTTCTAATTTTAATTATTTCAAGTCCGGTGTTTGAGCGGCACACCGGGGTCGGTGCACAGCTTTCACACAAGGGTCCAAACATACTTTAAATCAGAATCCGTCTGCACAATCACATCTAAATAATATTTCAAAATAAATGGCGACGTCGGTCGCCAAGCAAAATATGCACACAGGGTTAGTCTAACTCAGGTTCAAACTATGGGTCTTAACATTTTACCCTCCTTAGAAATTTGTATCCTCAAAAATATAACGGGTAGCTAAAGTAGGTTTACGGTACACCTTTTCCTAACACAAGTTATTCCCAAGGCGAAATCAACCAGTCTGGAATCTAAAACAATGGGTCATAGTAACCTAGATGTACTTCGTGTGGCATCCCATAATATCATATAGGTGTTGCATCCGTATATGGACGCCTATGTTCTAAATTTCACCCGATTAGAAAAAGAAATCCCACAATGACTCAAACGTAATAACACATCTCTCACTTTCTCATATCATACAACGTACTCTCTATCAGTGATTTAATGAAGCAGATTTTTTTTTTTTACTCCAGAATCGAAAACTTACAAAAATGTAATCACATACACGGTATACATGTTCTAACTGATAACACGGATTCTAACTGATAACGAAAAAATAATAATAATATCTAAGATTTTATTGTGTGACAGTAATAGATATATGTAGAGCATCGAAGTTATCAATCGTGTAATTTGATAATTTAAGAGAAGAGTTTTGTTTGAAAAAGAAATAAACTTTTAAAAGTCAAAAGGTACTTAGGAATTTCTCACATCTACATAGCTTATGATTTACCTATACTCGAAAAGTTATGGGAATTGGTCGCGAATCTCTGCTTTGCGCTTTCAAGTGGCTTCCTTTGAAGAATGGTTCTGCCAATTTACAAGTACTAAGAGAATACTTTTGGTCCATAAAATTTACTCTTTGCGATCCAAGATTTGTATCGGTTCCTCAATTAAAGATAAGTCTTCTCGGAGCTCAATGGTTTAGTAATCCAATACATGAGTCGGGTCATTCACGTACTTCCGTAACATGAATACGTGAAATACATTATGCATGCCCAATAGCTGCGATGGCAAGGCTATACGGTAAGCTACCTTGCCGACTCAGCCCAAAACTTCAAAAGGTCCAACATAACAGGGACTCAGCTTTCCACGCTTCCCAAAATGCATTACGTCTTTTGTAGGTGAGACCTTAACAAACACATTATCTCCCACTTGAAACACAGGTATTAGTGACAACACATGACTTTCAACAATATGAAGGTGACTAAAGCTACGAAGTTCACCTGAAACTCAACATGATTCCTTTTAGGGTCAGCATAGCTCTTCTGACGACTCTAAGCAATGCGTAGTCTTTCGCGGATTAATCGAACTGTCTCGATCGTACTCTCCACAATTTCTGTGCCTAAAATGAGCTTCTCGCCCACTTCTTTTCAATTAAGTGGAGACCTGCATCGTCGTCCACACAAAGTTTCTTAAGGTGCCATGTCGATGTTAGCCTGGTAACTATTATTATAGGCGAATTCAATTAGCGGTACATGTTGGTCCCATGACCCTTAGAAATCTAACATACAAGCACATAGCATGTCCTCTATGATCTAATTCACCCTCTCAGTCTGCCCATCGGTCTGAAGATAGAATGTCGTGTTGTAATCGAGCCTAGAACCCATCCCTTTCTGAAATCATTGCCAAAATTGAGATGTGTACATCGGGTCTCTGTCGAATATGATACTGACCGGTATATCATGCAGCCTAACTATATCTTTGATATATAACTCTGCGAGCTTGTTGGCGGTATACGACGTATTATAAGGCAGGAAGTGTGCAGACTTAGTTAAACGATCCACAATGATCAAGATTGCATTGTGCTTCCTCAATGTCCTTAGCAACCCCAAAATAAAGTTCATAGAAATGACCTCCCATTTCTACTCGGGTATCGATAGTAGTTGCAACAGTCCTGCCGGATTTCAGTGATCCACCTTTACTTGCTGGCACACAAGACATAGTGACATCTTTCCTTAAACCCCTCCACCAGAAGCTTTTCTTTTAAGTCCTAGTACATCTTGGTACTGCCAGGGTGAATAGCGTATATAGACTTATGAGCCTCTTCCAAAATGGTGTCCCGAAGCTCAGTACTAATTGGTACACATACCCGATCTCTAAACAACAAACTACCATAATCTTTGATAGAAAAATATGTTCTACCTCCCCCAATCACATCACGTCTGATAGTCATAAGTTTATCATCCGTCATCTAAAGTCTGCGAATATTCTCATAAAGAGTAGAACGTGTCACCAGCATAGCCATTAACGCATCTAAACCTTTTACGTCAAATCTCGTGCTACTTAGAGTCATATCTTCTAATAGATGCCACCGTCGCACCCTTGTGGTGAGATGATATGACTGAGCAGAGAACTTCCGACTTAACGCATCTGCCACTACATTTACTTTCCCGGGGTGGTACTGGATGACACAATCATAATCTTTCAAGAACTCCATCCATCGGTGTTGTCTCATATTCAACTGATTCTGAGAAGAGATACTTGGGGCTCTTATGATTGGTGAATATATCCAAGGTCTCCCCATAAAAGTAACGTCTCCATATCTTTAAGGCAAAGATCACTTCAGCCAATTCAAGGTCGTGTGTCGGATAATTCTTTTCATGGTCCTTTAGCTGTCTAGACCCATAAGCAATGACTCTCTCATTCTGGTTAAGCACACAACCTAAACCCCCATACGATGCATCACTGTATACTGTAAAGCATCCCCTACCTGACGGTATAGCAAGTACTGGCATAGTAGTCAATCATTTTTTGAGTTCTTGAAAACTCTGCTCACAATGCTCTGTCCAATCAAACTTAGTATTCTTTTTCGTAAGTTGAGTAAGCGGGCCTGATATCTTAGAGAAACCCTCTACAAACTTTCTGTAGTAATCTGCCAGACCGATGAAACTACGAACCTCTATAACTATCTTCGGTTGTTCCCAATTCATCACTGACTCAATCTTTATTGGGTCAATCGTAATACCGGTCTCAGAGACAACGTGGCCTAGGAAACTAACATGCTTAAGCCAAAACTCACACTGGCTAAGTTTTGTATATAACTGATGGTCTCTGAGGGTTTGTAGAGCCACTCGCATGTATTGCTCATATTCTTCTCGCGTCTTTGAATAGATAAGGATGTCATCTACAAAAACTACTATAGACTTGTCCAAATGTGACTTGAAAATCTAGTTCATCAAGTCCATAAATGATGCGGGTGCGTTTGTCAACCCAAATGGCATGACCAAGAACTCGTAGTGTCTATATCGGGTTCTGAACACTGTCTTCTGAATGTGGTCAGATTTGACTTTCAACTAATGATAGCCTGACCTCAAGTCAATCTTCGAGAAGAACCTTGCTCCTTGTAACTGATCGAACAGATCATCAATTCTCGAAAGCGGATAACGGTTCTTAATTATCAACTTATTTAGCTGGCGATAATCAATGCAAAGCTGCATTGAACTGTCTTTCTTCTTCACAAACAAAATCGGTGCTCCCCAGGGTGACGCACTCGGCCGAATAAAACCCTTATCTAACAGTTCCTGAAGTTGCTCCTTCAACTCTTTCAATTATATAGGCACCATTCGATACGGAGCTTTCGATACAGATTTGATATCCAGTGCTAATTCAATCGCAAATTCAATCTCCCGGTCAGGTGGTACTCTAGGTAGATCTTCAGGGAAAACGTCCGGATAATCACAAGCAATCATAATATATGCAACATTCCTCTTCTCCTCCTTATGATCTTGCAAGTACGCCAGATAGCCATAACACATGTTCTTCATCAGACGGTCTGCTCGAATAGCAAAGATAAACAGTGTCACGTAGGATTTGACTCTGCGAAATCAGAATGATTTTCTCTTCGGAGGGCAGAAGGTAACAATTTTTCGAAGACAATCTACGCTCGCGTGGTAAGAAGATAACCAATCTATCCCTAGTATCACGTTAAACTCTTCCATGCTCAAAATAATCAAATCAGCTACAGCCTCGTGGTCTTCGATCATCACGATCATAGACTGACACACGGTATCAGTGCTCACTGAGTTACCCATAGGAATTGGCACTGCCAAGATAAAATTAAGGGTCTTTGGAACGATGCCGAACTTTTCAGCGAACAACGGAGTGACAAAAGAATGGGTAGATCCAGGGTCTATCAACACTCGTGCTTCGAGCTTGCTTACGTCGCCCTCACGACGCATAAAAAGAGTACCTTAGAGTTATACATGCATTTTAAATAAAATTTTCTAAGCATGTGATATTCATGCATGATTTATTAAAAGAATTTATTAAATGCAAAATAATATATAGGAGAATAAAGATAAAAAGACATCTCAACTTTTAATAATCCTTTGGATCACGTCGTTCGATGTTTCGACTTCTCGAGCCGTCACAGCATAAGCTCGACCTTGAAGAGTAGGTCAGGTCAATCTCTGAGTAGATACCGAATTAGTTCTTCCATTGTCCTCTTGAGGACAATCTTTAACCATGTGCCCGATTATAACACACAGAAAATATGCTCCAGTGTTCCTCCTACAATCCTCGGTCTTGTGTGGTTTCTCACACCTTAGACATGAAATGATCGGGGTAAAAGATGCAACACATGAGGATCCTTGTACCACTGACTCTCCACTAGCTGTAGGACCCGCTGGTCGTACGGATTGCACAGGTGAAGACACTGCTGGCCTTTGATAGGAGGTCGGTCTAGAAGAAACTGTTGGTCTAGAAAATATAGGTTGAACAGGATTCACCGACAGCTTCGAAAACTTGGCCCTCTTATTCTCATACGTACCAAACTGTCCTTGTATACCCCTGTCCTTATTTTGTTGACTCCAGACTGTCCTTGTATACCCCTGTCCTTATTCTATTGACTCCTTCTCAAAAACAGCTTCTGAATTTCCTCTTCAGCAATGATATCACTCTCCCATATGTCTCCATCTCCCACATAGCCACTCTCTTGTATGTTCAGCCTCAAACCCAACTAAAATTTTCTAGCCTTCATCATATCGGAGGCCACATGCTGAGGTGTAAACCTCGAAAATCGTATGAACTCATCTCCATACTCACGCACTGACATTGTCCCCTGCTCCAGCTTGACGAACTGGACTTCCATTTGATGCCTGACGATCTTGGGAAAGTACTGATCGTTGAACGCCTCGATAAACTCAGCCCATGTCCAAGGAGTATTGGGAAACTCCTACTCCTAGTGTCTAGCCACGGACTTCCACCATGGTCCAGCCTGTCCGTCCAGTTTGAAAATTGCCCAACGAACCTTCTCGACATCAGTGGACTAAAGTACTTCAAAGATCTTTTCCATCTCATCCAACCAACCTTCGGCCTCCATCGGATCGATTTGTCTAGAAAAATTTGGAGGGCTCATCCTCCTGAATTCGGCAAATTCGGAGGATTGTTGTTGCTATCCAGCAGAAATCAGCTCTGCTTGTTGGGCGATGGCGGCAGTCTACTAAGCCATAGATGCAGTCTACTGAGCTATTTTGGTGGCCAAATTTTTCAACATTTGCTCCATTCTTCCATCCTGACCTCTTCCAACACCAATCAGAACTGCGTTAGAACCGGTTGCGAAAGCAAGTCCTCTAGAGGTATCGACACCTTCAGGGATGTCCTCTAACGGAACCGTCCTACCTCTACCTCTGCCTCTGAATCTTGGAGCCATGCTGATCTGTCATTGTGAAAACAACAACATCAGTCAAAATTGAATGTAAAGACAATCACACACACACAGTACTAGTGGTTCTGGACCTAATGACATAACTCTAATGCTACTGTACCGGGGTCACGGTTGGGTTCTCATGGGTCTTTAGGGAATCTAAAGCCACGTCTCAGATACCAACTGTGACGACCCGACTTTTCCAATCCCTTAGGAGGAATATCAGGCTCTTCCTCGGGTACGTAATCAGGATCAGTCTCATAGCCCCAAACTGCCACATCAATACTTGGACCTGTGACATATAGTCGGAGTGAGCTAACCAACAAAGTTCAATAGAAGAAAGACATCAACAACATTTTACCTTAACTAACATGGTTTTCAAAACATGTATATATCGGAACATAGAGCATCAAAATCAGATATGCAAATAGGAGTTGAAATTTAATTGCAGAATTTCATAGGCAAAATCAGTTTCCAAGTTCTTAAAATAAATTCTAAAATAGATGTATGATTTCCGTATTTCAGTGTCTCTAACCTCTATATGCAAAGTTCAGTAATTCATGACTTAATCCTCAACTTAAAATATCTCTCGAGTTATTATATCTCGAGAGCAGGAATATAGCCGATGGGAACCCCTACCTACCATCGTCATTCATGAACCCTTTTTCAGAATGCAACAAGCCCCTACACTTAAAAGGGTAACTTGCGCTAGGAAATTGTTCAAGAATTTTGAGGGGCCGTTCAGGTGAATCATAAAACAGGTGTAGATACTAATATAGTTCAAATGCAAGTTTCTTATACATAGTTTAGATTTCAGAGTTTATATCAGATTTTCGGTTTACATATGTGATTTCAATGGCATATGCAAGTTCAAAGATTTTAATTCAAAATATCCATGCGAATTAAAATAAAATGTCGTAGTGATGAGATTCTCCAACCTTGAGATGTTTCACATAAGACCGGAGTCCAAACAAAGCTTAACGGACA
This sequence comes from Chloranthus sessilifolius, assembly GCA_021018995.1. NCBI lineage: Eukaryota > Viridiplantae > Streptophyta > Magnoliopsida > Chloranthales > Chloranthaceae > Chloranthus > Chloranthus sessilifolius. The sequence continues at coordinate 47,739,665 of CM037584.1, read as the reverse complement.
GTGCCAAGACCCACACTATAACCTAGCAACCATACAGACCTTATGTTACGTGTCTAGTAGCATAATAATCACACAATTCGAAAAGAGAAAAGAAAACGAAGATAGAAACATCTTCTGTACTTGCGCGAGTGAGCTCTTTCCTCGTGCTAGTGGTAACTTAAACTCGCACAAGCGAGTACAGAGACTCACAGTACTTTAAGTTTTTTGGGCGTCTAACTTTTCAAGTCAATTCTGTAGATTGCTCGTGCGAGCAATGATAATCCTCGAGCGCGTGAGCTACAACAACTGCGCGATCTGAGTCTCAGAAACTCAAATAAAGATGCAATTTTTTGCCCTGTTTCCACCCGAATCGATTCTCACATATCCCCAAAACAAAACTCATATCTAATCTATTGGTTCTAATCAATAATCTTCATCAAAATCGTACCTTTAACCGAAGATTTTCCGAGTTGAAACGAGCCGCACAAACGGGATTTCGGAATGAAATTGTCATATTTCCTTGAGGATTCGCATCGCGATCGATCCCCCGAGTTCACAAGGACGACTCCTATTAGTTTCCAATAATCTCAATCCCTCCAAACCGTTGGGAACACGTTCACGGTCGATTCACGCTTGCACTAGGTTATGGGATTTCAAACGAACAAGGGGTTTCAAGAGAAGGGTTTTTCAGAATTGATCTCACAACGGCAACATGATAACGGTGAATTTTTTGTGATGATCAAATGATTCAAAACGCGGCGTCTAGGGTTTCCACCGGATGGGGCTCTCGTCTTCTCTTCTTTTTTCGCAAATAACTCAAAGCCAAAACGGACGTTATCCTTATAATAGGGTTTCCCCTTGTGTTAAGCACACACACACTCCTTAGTGTGTTAAACTTCTAATTTTAATTATTTCAAGTCCAGTGCTTGAGCAGCACACCGGGGTCGGTGCACGGCTTTCACACAAGGTTCCAAACGTGCTCTAAATTAGAATCCGTCCGCACAATCGCATCTAAATAATATTCCAAAATAAATGGCGACGTCAGTTGCCGAACCGATTATGCACACAGGGTTAGTCTAACTCGGGTTCAAAATACGGGTCTTTACAAGACATGTGCCCAGGGTTTCTCCCCAATTGAGAGTACGAAGCATGTGATTTTTGAGCGGTGCAGACTACATGAAACTACGAGATTTGGCGCACTTTGCGTGCAATTTGGTCCGGCCACATGTCAATGAAGCATCCTTGCCTTGGTACTGGAAAGTTTTCAATTCTTTCCGGTACCTGAAGACTCTAAAGGCGCAATTGATTGTTCCAATGATGGTGATAATTTTTCGTCCCAATTTTTCTATAATAGATCTTTAGATCATTTTTTTCGCTTATCAAATGTAAGGTAAGATGTTGATTTCAGGTGACGCATGTGTGAGTATGGTGTACCATAAGAAGAGTACTTCGGTCACTTTTAGAGATGTGTGTCACATAAAATGAACATCTAAATGTTTGATATGTTGGTGGTCACAAGAGCTATGGAGTTAAAGATTAAGATGAAAAATGATCTCTATCATTTGATTCAAGACTGTAAACAGTGTGAACAATGGAACTATCAGTTGCGCTTATAAAATCTTTAATAAACAAATACAGCTACCCAACAAAGCCTTCAAGTCAGGTAACGTTTTATTACACCCAACTTCTTAGCGCTCATCAAGCTCATATTCGTACACAATTTTTTGTAAGCGTATTGTAAAATGTGTAAGAACGCGTCTAACGTGATTTGTGTAGGCCTTATGTGCTATCAAACATGCCTATATTATTTGCTAAACTAAGGGATTTTGTGGCCTAGTTTAGGGCTGTCAACGGGGTCGAGACCCCCTAAAACCTAGCCCGACCTTAGGGGTCAAGGCTAAGCCCTAGCTTGACACTAATTCAGGCTGACTTTGATATACTCGACCCTAGCCTAAACCTAAGTGAGTAGAGGTAGGCGCGAGTCAAGCTTCAGACTTTAAATTATTCGTTATTGTATTTTATGAAGTTCTTATAAAAAAAAAATATTAGTTAAATATATATATAGATGAGGGAAAGAAAATCTTAAGACATTCTTTCTTTCTTTTTTTTTTTGATACGGCCATTTAGGTCGAGACAATCTAGAGAACCGAGGAGCACCAACTACAGTGGTGAGGGTTAACTAACAGAACCCAACCCACACCTTGTAAAGACAAGGGTGGGAAACAGGATGGAGGATGAGTATCGAACCCACGACCTCCTCCCTTACAATGGAGGGAGGGTACCAACTGGGCTAATGTCTCTTTGGTTAAGACATTCTTTCTAGATATTTAAATATATTAACAAAATATCCTTATAATTGTTATTTAATAAGTAATATTAAGAGTTATTTTAGTAATTTAGTTGTGATTCTTGTAGGGATGCAAATCCTAAACCGACAAAAATGACTCCAAATGAACTCAACCCAAACAAACCGAAGTGAAATCAGTTCGATTTTCGGTTTGGGTGGCGGGAAACCGAGAACCGATTGGGAAGGTTGAGTATACCGACCCATTAATGAACCAAAATCGACCCAAACCGGCCCAAACTGACCCGAACCGGCCCAAACTGACCCGAACCGGCTTCCCAAACCGAACCGATTGGAGGTTGAACCGGCGGTGACCGACCGGTTGCCTCCTTTAAAGTTTAAACCAACACGACCCGATCTGACCAGACTGCTTTGTTTTGCTCTTTTTTTTGTAGCCATTACTTGCACACCCTTTTTAAGAGATTTCACCGAGGTTAAAGAAAGACTTTGTATTTTAGGGGACATGTGACATGTGAAAACACAATCTAGGTCGTCTGATTTAAAGTTCACGATCTATAGATCCTTAGTGGTTAATATTGGAGCAAAACACAATATTTATCATATGATATATTGTTGTCAATCATTGAATCAAATAATAGCCTTTGATGGCCAATCTTACCCACTAAGGATCTATAGATCATGAACTTTAAATCAGACGGCCCAGATTGCGTTTTCACATGTCACAAGTCCGTAAAATACAAAGTCATTTTCTCACTTCGATGCAATCACTTAAAAAAGCCAGTGCAAGTAATGTTTCCCTTTTTTTTGGCCTTTTTAACCTATGGCTCAGAGTGGTTGACGACTGTCAATTCATTGTTAAAAGTTTTTTTTTTTTTTTTTTGAGAAAATGTCTTGTTAAAAGTTAACCCTGCAACAACCACTTTTCTAGCCGTTCCAGTTCCAACGGTTAGAGAACTAGCCGTTGGGCTACAACGGCTAGAATATGGTCGTTGCAGCATTTTTTGACCTAGATGCAACCTGGGTGCAACCAAAAAATTGCTAGTTGCACATATTTTCGAATTTCTTTTTTTCCTTTCTAATTTTTTTTTCATTCCTAATTCTTTATAAATATTCACTCTCAACCTACCATTTTCCTTCACAATTATTATCTATTTCTCTTTATTTAATTTCTCATAAAAGACCCTCCATCAAAGCTCCAAACTCAAAGGTCTCTAACTCTCCATTAAAGCTCTCCGTCAAAGCTCTTTATTAAAGCTCTCCATCAAAGCTCTTCATCAAAGCTTCAAGCTACCCTCTCCACCCTCCAAATCATACTAGTAACATTTTCTTTTATATTAATATTTTTATACTTATAATTATTTTTATTTTTTTTGTTAATCAAAATGACATCAATGGAGCATCCGATTGATCATCAATTGAGTGATGATGGTGGTGATAATGTTGGCATCAATGAAACCTCACAATCGGTACAACTGTCACCACCACCATCACCAATTAATGATCAAGTTCAACAATCGCAAAAAGCGTCCATAAATTTTACTACGATGCCACCGGAGAGCAAAAATTAAAAAAAAAAGCCACAATATGGGACCATTATGGAGAACCAATGATGATAGATAGTGTACAGAAAGCCCAATACTCTGGTTGTACTCAGTGGTTCGCTTGTGATCCGAAGAAAGTCAGTACTAGCGGCTTATGAGAGCATTGGGGTCGATGTCTCAAAATCGCCCAAAATAAATTAGTAGTAGAAAAAAGAAAATTAATTCAAAATAAGAACGGTTCACTTACCTCTTGAACCTATGACCCAGTTAGGGCTAGAATAGAAACGAAAAAAAAATTTATAGTGAAAGAGGTGTCATTCATTTTAATCGACAACTATTGGTTTGTCGATTGGATTCGAAACGCCTTCACGCCTCAATTTAGTCTGATTAGTAGAACTACACTTAGTAGTGATATTGAAAAATGTTTTAAAGAAAAATAAGTTTCCCTAATTCAAATGTTTAAAAATATACCCGATGGTATATGTCTTACTTCGAATGTATGGACATCCATAATCGGGAAACCATACATATGTGTCACCGCACATTTCATTGACCTTAATTGGTTATTAAATAAAAGGATTATTGTATTTTGTCCTATTCGAGCGCCTCACATGGGCGTTAACTTAGCCGCGGCCCTAATTACTATAATACAAAAATTTGAGATTATAGATAAAATTTTCTCAATAACTTTAAATAACGCATCTAATAATACTACCATTGTTAGTGCTCTAACCGGCCAACATAGGTTAGTTACTATACCTATCTTACAAGAAATCTTTCACATGCGATGTAGTACATATGTTTTGAACCTAATAGTCACCAATGGACTTGTATATTTTAGTCTTATTATAGATGAAGTTATAAATTTTATAAAATTAATCAAATGGTCACCCACCAAATTACAAGAATTTCAACAATTATTTATCGATACGAATTTAACACCGAAGAAGTTAATTTTTGATTGCCCGTCACGATGGAATTCCACTTTTAATATATTGGGGCGAATCTTCCCTATAAAAGAACAAGTAAACACTACACTTTTCAATTTGGGCAAAGACCCTATTAGTAGTTGGAAAGAGCTATCAATAATCAAAAAAATTTCGAATGTTTTAAAAATTCTACAACTCTTTTTTCTGATTCTTTATATACAACCTCCAACCTATGAGTCAGTCAAAGTGTAGAAATCTTAGGCCAATTATTTTCCGGTAAGGAACATGGGCATCCCTTCATTTTAAAAATGCAAAAAAAATATGATAAATATTAGAGAAAATTTTCATTAAATATGACATTCGCAGGTATGATGGACTCAAGATATAAACTAGTAGTACTCCAATAAAGTGCAAACCTTGCTAACGAACTATAAATCTAAATATCTTGAACTTTTTAATTATTATAAAGGAAAATTAAATAAAATAGTTTTGCTGAACAAACTAATACATATGATTTTTCATCAGTAATGAAAAAATATGGTACACAATACAATGCGGAAGATATAATTACACCAACCACGACTACTTTTGATGAGCTTAAATATTATTTTGATAATCGCCCGATTATTTAGAATGAAACAAACGAAAATAAATTTAAAGTCTTGGACTGGTGGAATAATATCTCCTCTCAATATCTCGTGCACTCCGTTATGGCACGGGATCTATTAATCATTCTCGTCTCTACAGTTGCGTCAGAATCGACATTTAGTGAAGGTGGAAGAATTCTAAGGACGTTCCAAAGTCGCTTGAAAGAATCAACAGTTGAATCGTTAGTATATTTAAAGGATTTGATCTCACAGGAAAGAGGCAAACGCAGAATCTCGGGAGAAGACCTAAACTTAACCACTATAGAGGATATATTATGAAATATAGGTGAGAAAGTGGATTTGTAATTTTATTTATTTTTTGTACACTTTTATTTTTTATACATCTTTTTTTATTAATAAATTTTTTATATTTCCTTTAGCAAATGCCAAATAGCAATTGTCTATATAATTTTTTACATTTCCTTTAGCAAATAGCAATTGTCTATATATACTACTACAATATAATATATTATATATACTACTATATAGAATATACTAAATAATATACTATATATACTATATAATATACTATATATACTATATAATATACTATATAATATACTATATATACTATATATAACTATAGTACATTACAACAACTTTTTTTTTTTTTGAGAAAGACATTACATGATTACAAATTTACAATAACTATTTATTAATATTATAATTATATACATTATATGACTATAATATATATAATATATATAATAACTATGATTACAATATATATATATATATATTATATATTATATATATTATAATTATATACACTATATGACTAATCTAAGTCTCTTATGACTAACAGAAAGTCATTATCAAATGAAAAGAAAAAGTCTCTGAGAGACTGAGAGAGAGAGAGAGAGAGAGTTAACCTAGCACTCTAGCAGCCATTCAGCAGCCAAACAGAGAAAAGAGTGAGAGTCTCCGCTTTCTCTCCTCACTCCTCAGTCCTTTCCGATCTTGAGCTTTAATGGCGCCTACCATTACTCTAAAATCGGTTTCACTCCTCATCACAAAAGTCAAGCCCTCACCCGACCCAAATACCCTCATCCGAGCTTACATCTGGTGATGGGCAGTGCGGAGATCTCCAGGGAGAGAACTCCGGCGAGAGGAGGTTGATGGGCGACACGGAGAAATCCGGTGAGAGGAGGCTGAGGGAGAATATCTCTCTCTAGAATCTATCATTTTAGTAATTTTATTTTAAATTTGTTATTATTTGGGCATTCTTACAAATCTTTCTCTAGAATCTAGAACTCAAACCGATCGAATCGGTCCTATCCCAACCGAATCGAACTGAAAACCAAAACAATGGGTTTTGGTTCGGTTTCGGTTTGGACATTCTTGCAAATCGGTACACCGAACCGAATTAATTCATAGTTCGGTTCAATTTCTGTTTGTAGTGTAGCGAACTGAAAACCGAAAATTTATGTTTTGATTCGGTTATGTACACCAAACCTGCATCCCTAGATTCTTGTGAGTCTATTAATATGAAGGGAGCCATTACTTGCACACGCTTTTCAAGTAATGGCACCGGATTGCACTGAATTTAAAAGAAAGGCTTGCAAGTTTGGCAACTTCTATTATGTGAAAACACCATCTAAGCCGTTTAATTTGAAGGCCACGATTTAAAGATTTCAATTGCAAAAGATTAGAACAAAATATAATTTTCATCATTTGATTAAATGGAGTCAAAGGCTATAATATAATTCAACAATTGACTACAATAGATCATATGACAAGTATCATGTTTGGCTCCAATTTATGTACTAGAGATCTATTGATCATGAACTTCAAATCAGAAAGCCCATATTGCATATTTACATATCACATTTCCCTAAAATACCAAGTCTTTCTTTAAATTTGATGCAATCTCTCGAAAAACGTGTGCAAGTAATGGCTCCCTAATACAAAATAGACTCAAATTTAGTTTTAATGTTAAAGTTGAAACTTAAAATGATGGGTGCTTAGACGATATCGGTTTGGTTAAGCTTAAAAGAGTTTTATTAAGATGATCAATTGGAGCATTTATAAATTCTCGAGCAAATTCAAATGCACTGTATAATCATCCAAATAGAGGATTTTGAAATCATAAAATTTAAAATTTAGGATCTGAAATGGTTGGATTTTAAATACTTCTCTCAGATCCAAATGCACGTATCCAAGCGCATCCCTATTGATTTTAAATTTTAAACGCTACACTTTGCTCGTAATAGATATTAAATTTTAATTAAAACTTGCAATATATTAATGTTTCTATTTTGTTTTGGATGATAGACCTAGTTTTGTAAATTAATAAACAATTTACAAATAAATGGGTAGTACACACCCAAATTTGGCCCAAGGCACGATCAATACGCACAGCGAGAAAGGCGTACTCCCGAGCTTCCGAAAACACCTCCCAAACCCTTAGAATCCTTCCTAGACCCATAGGAACCAACCCAAACCCTTAGAAAACCTAAATCGGACCCATGGAACCCGATTTGAACCAACCAAAATAGCAGATAGAAAGAGGAATGTCAAGATTTACATAGACATCTGCAAAAGCTGAGGCCTATACCATTGAAAAGTAGAGGTTCTCATCTTTCCAACAAGCTAAGAATCGCTTGATTTCAAGTTGCACATCAAAAGTTATGGTGAAATACCAGCGTAAACAAGATTCAGAATACAAAATCGTGATCAGGAACGAACATAAGCAGGGTTTTAAATGCACGAACAAACATAAACAGGGTTCAGAAGGCAAAATCATGTTCAGAATATACCAGAATTCAGAATTCAAAGTCATGATCATGGCTATCCTCATCATCTACCATTAAAATCAGTTTTCACCTTTCTAAGCCCTAAAAATCCTCAAAAACCTTAGATGGCTCATTACCTAATTTATAAACTAATTAGTGAGTTAATCAATCACTAATTACCCTCAACTCCATAAATAGAGGTCCCCACCCATCACTTTGAAGACGAGATTTTTTAGCTAGAAAAAAGAAAAGCCAGAGAGATATTTCCAAAACAGAGAATACTCTAGAAAAAGTCTACCACCACCTCAAAGCTAGAACCTTCTAGTTCTTGAAATTTAAGTTCATCACTTACCTCTATACCTCCCTCAATACCATTTCCAAGCCACAACAAGCTAAAAACTCATCTCTTACCCAATCGCATTCGGAAGCTCACTGGAGTTAGCATCAAAGTGAAGATCCAGCGGCGGTGCTATAAGGGCCCGAGAGCTCCTACTCTCCCCTCCATTCCTCTATCTTCTTTTTTTGTCTTTTTCTTTTCCTCTATCCTAGAATTTGATTCGTACGCCGCCAAAATTTCGGTGATTGTGGGGGGCTCAAATAGGATCAGAGTGCCTTCGGACAAAAGGAAGTGTTGTTTGCCTTTGTTTTGTATTTTAAATTTAGCCATAGTAGAGACCGTTTACGAGCGTGTCAATTGAGTACCTAACACCTTAATGATTAATAACCGAAGTCCCTTCCTAGAGACTTTGGCGTAGACCAAATTCGGAGTCATATTTCGCACTTCGGCGCATATAATATTGATTTTGGGTATCCTAGGACACCAAAAGCTTCGGGTGGCGACTCCTTTTTTTTAGTGAACGCATCGTCGCAGCGGACTCGCAAGGTCCATGGTTGCACAAATGGCGACTCCACTGAGGATATGTTTTTAGAACTTTCACTTGAAGTTTTGGCCCCTTTGCCTGTGTATTTTTCTGTAATTTGGCTTATTTTGGCTCTCTGTTTTTTTTCTACTTACCCTTACAATTTTGTATCTGTTTTTACCCTTACGTTTCTGTAACTTTTACTTACCCCTATGATTCGGCTCTTTACATTTCGATAATTTTCGCTAGTCACTTGACTAACACCTTTTTTTACTTACCCCTACGATTCGACTCTTTACATTTCGACAATTTTCGCCTAATCATTTGACTGACGCCTTTTTTTTACATACCCCTACGATTCGGCTCTTTACAATTCGGCACTTTACATTTGCTCGCCTAGTCACGTGACTGGCACTATCCTTTTATTATTTCTTGACATATTCCACTAGTGGACGCCGGCCCGTAGAGGCGGCACGGGACTCTCACAACCCATTTTTGAACCTGTACTGCTACAGGGGCAATACCGTTTTCTCTTGTGTATAGAACCAAGGTTGTGCTACTAGTTGAGGTTGAAGTGCCATCACTCAATATCCTCATTGAGTCCAATCTATCAGAGGCCGAGAGGGAGAGGTCCCGCTTTGAGCAGTTGAACCTGATTGATGAGAAAAGGCTCCTAGCCTTGTGACACACCCAGACCTATCAGAGAAGGATTGCACGCGCTTACAACAAGCATATTCACACTCGAGATTTGAAAGTGGGTGACACTGTAATCAAGAAAATCTTTCCTTCTCTCCACGCTGATCCAAGAGGGAAATTCAAGTTCAACTGGGAAGGGCCCTATGTCATAAGAGAGGTACTCTCTGGATATGCGCTTCATCTCGCCACCATGGATGAAGGTCATTTTATTGAGCCCATCAATGTTGGATATGTGCGACGATTCTACTCATAGTCTCCCACAGCAAGGTAAGTATTAATAAGATGAATACGTAACTGCTTAATGATGTGTCCTAAAATTTATACTCGCAAGTGCACGAATCGTGATGTAGTCAGTGGGTGCAAAGTACGAGATCGTTCCCACGAGGATTGGTTAGAAAATATAAAAACAGAAATATCAATTAACTAAAAGAATTTCCACAGATCTTAAACAGTAACTAACAACCTAGAATTCTGGAAACTTTTGATAAAACAGATAAATACTAACGAAATCTAAGAGATTTAAACAATTAATGAAAGATAAGGATTGAGATGCTAAATCTTCCCATCGTAGGTTTATCATTTACAAAATATTAATCTGTGGATTGAGATGTGAGATCTTTAACAGATATCTTAAAAGAGGAACTGCCCTATACACACGTGAGTTCTAAAATATAGATCTGAGATCACGGAGATGTATGATTAACATCCCATGAGTGTATGATTAACACTCACACCTCGGACAATATTTAGAACCCAATCTCTAGGGTAATTTCTAAAGTACGATCTAAGATCAAGGAGATGTATGATTAACACCCCATGGGTGTATGATTAACACCCATACCTCAGATCGTGATTGAAACTCACCACTGAGATAAAGTCATACCATCAATCCGAGATCAAGGAGATGTATGATTAACACCCCATGAGTGTATGATTAACACTCACACCTCAGATGATGGTAAAATTTCACCCCGAGATGGGTGATAATTAGGATAAAATCATTATTACAGATCTGAAATCATAGGGCATGATTAGCTCCTAGATCTCAGACTGAAATAATGATTTCACCATTTTCAATGAATATTAGGGTCTTAAAAAGCATCTGACATCTCAATCACAGATTTATATTAATATAAATGAATACCTCGGATGGGGTTCATTAGATCCCCATCCTTAATGAAACTAGCCACACATAACTGAAATAAGCAATAAAATAAATGCAGAAGTTGAAAATGCCATTAAAATACCGTAAAGAATTATCCACAAAAATCCACGAAAGCTTTAATCCAAAGTATGTACACCTCCTTCTTGAAAGTGAATCCAAATCAGAAAACTAAGACTTATCTTCCTTCTCAAAATGAATAATAAAGATAGTTCAAGAAAATGGGACTCAATGCCCTTACACTTTGAAACGCAGAAAACTAAAATAAAAGAATGCAGAAAAATGAAAACTCTCTAAAAAACAGAACTCTCTCCAAAGAAGAATGCAGAAAAAAATAAGAATCAGAAATTTTTTTCTCCCAAGGACTCCTCGAATGAATATATCTCCAAGAATATCTTTTTCCTTAATTGCCAAAATAGAAGCCGCTTTTTCCTCCAAGATTTTATTCCGTGAAAAGAGTACCAAGATTCTCGCGGCCAAACAAAATCCGAACTCAAATTCAAATTTGGTCGATCGATCGACCAAAGAGGGTCGATCGATCGACCATACCAGATTCTATTTTGAAACTCTAAATCTTCCGGATCAGGTCGATCGATCGACCAAAAAGGGTCGATCAATCGACCTCCCAGATTTTCGTGAACTCCCGCTACACTTTGCATTCAGACACTGCCTCGGTATTTCGGCCATAACTTCCTATCCCGAAGTCGGATTGAGGCGATTCTTATGGCGTTGAAAAGCTGACGACGAGCTCTACAATTTTTGTGTTTTAACAAGTTTCTGAATCGGATATCTTGAAGGGTCAAACTGAGTTCCACGTCGGGATAAGTTCAGCATGATCCAAAGTAGCACGAATTTGACGTTATATTCTGAACTTTTGGGTTATTTCATGCTCAACACATCTCCAGGCCTGTAAATCACTAAGACTATATAAAACATGTTAAATGGCTTTCATCGGATAGCTAAATGTAGGTCTTTAGGGGTGAAATATCATCATATTTTACTGCACATCACTTAAGGACCCTATAAAAAAGGCCATCATTTCAAAGTCAAGAAGCCAAAAAGCGTCCCTGAATGTTGTATCCTTCTGCTACCCCAGTTTAGGCAAATAGCATTTCCTTCATAAACCCCTCCCAAAAAAAAGAGAAAATGTATATACCCAACAAAAAAAAATAGAAAAAGAGTTACAATTAAAATCCAAAAAAATCATAAAAACAAAATTCCAAAAAGAAGATGTCTGAAAAAAAATAAAAAATAAAAGAGATAGAAAAATCTTGAGGTATGTACAGTAAAAATCCCTAAGGAAGAAGTGTATTACGGCAGCTGAAACTTAATCAAGAAAAACCTTTAACCCCAAGAATACCTTCAAAATTCTTAACCTATCCCTTCTAACCCATGGCCACGATATATCCTTGAAGAAAGTCCTCTTTAAGGCCTATGAGCAGTCATGGTATCCGTTGAGTCAGCACAAGCTAAGCTAGAGACAACAGAAGAACTTCATCCAATCAACTATGAAGGAATCAACGTTCATATCGTGGTCTTTAAAATTGAAAAAGAAAAAAAAAAAAATATATATATATATATATATATATATATACAAACTCAAAGAAAAATGGACGTGGTGCAAACCCGAAAGGACGCTATGGGTAAAAAGAGTGTGCTTGTGCGAACTAGGTGAAAACCTAAAAAGGTGCCTAGGATAAAAATGTAAAAACTCATGAACGTAGTAAAAACTCGAAAGGGCGCTACGGGTAAAAAAGAAGGCGATAACGGGCATGGCGAAAACTCATCTTGGGCGTTGTGAGTAAAAAATATTTTAAAAGAAAAGGAAAAGAAAAGAAAAATCATTCAGCTACTCATTTATTTACATTTTCGAGTTATCTGGTCGCCAATTGGGCATGCTCATTTTTGCTAAAATTGAATCATGATCAGGTGTATCTTGGCACTGCATCGTCAAATGCATGACCCGAGGTAAGGATAAAAGATTGATTCAATCCAAAGGGACGGGCGTTCTGATCATGGTAAAAATTCTTAACCTCACTTAGGTCCGACCATATGAACGGGTTCGACTATGCTCAAAATGGGACCCGTTACATCGTCTCATTGTTAAGGCATCAAACAAAAAAGAGAAGAAAAGAAAGAGAAAGAAAGAAAAAATCCAAAAAAAATCGAAAAATATACTCCTTTTTATGTTCATTTACATATTTACAGCATTATACTTTCATCTCAAAGAAGAGAGAAAAAGGAAAAACCAAAAAATCTAAAAATAGAAGTTTTGAAGAAAGGAAAAAAAAATATATATATATATATAGGTAAAAGTTTGTTCTTCTATTAATTAGAAAGCACATTAGTTATCTGTATAAACAAAAAAGGGACTGACGTTTTCTTGAGAATGTGCTGGAACATCAAATGGTCCAAAGCCTCAAGGCAGGCAACCTCTCGGCGATGGGCAAAGCAGAGGAAGTATCTCATAACTCATGTTAGTCTATTCAAGAAAAAAAAAAAAAAAAAAAAAGGGACCCGTTTTTGTTGTACTTTTTGTCACGCACAGATATGCACATGCTTGCTTTAGTGCGGTAAAATATTAATATTTTACTAGCAATGAAGCTACTTTAAAGTAGGAGAAACGATGTCAATCCCGGTCAGACAATCAATGTTTCGATCAGATTGATTCCACAGCTAAATTTTTTCCGTTGATCACTCTTTTTTGAATTCATAAAAACGTGAGTATCTAAGCTTCGAATATTTCACAAACTTTTCGGAGGTGTGAACTCTTGGTCTGCGTTGTCAGGGCGTGCGCCCTATGGGGTTTGAGGTCCGGGTAACTCTGTTCGAAAAGATCAATCATTAGTTAAGACCAACCTGTCAAAAAGTAAATTACCTGTCGAACGACTATGTTCAAATATGCATTCAGAATGACTCATTCTTTGGTGTAGGCTTAAAACCTGTATTTGTACGATATCCTTATAAAGTGTATGCCATGCGTCTGGGTATCTGTTGGATGGTCATTTGTTCCCGTAAATAGTATCCGAACAGGATCTGGGTCGAGACTTTCATTCCCCTTTATTTTTGTTTACCCCGGATGTGTGCATGTTTTTGCATAATTATTCTTTTGTAAAATCATCATTGGCGGAGACTAAGATTGAGTGTCTCCTTCGGTAAACACTCAATTTTGGTCAGATCTATTCATGATTATTTGAAGTTGAGCACTTTAGATCATGATGATCCAGGGCACCTTATCAAAAATTGCACACATTCTCAAAAAGCGATGCGACATCAATATTCGCTCCGCTCAAGTAGTTGTACTAAATTAACTTCGAGGTCATTGAATTCGCTCAAAAACCTCAAACCCTACCTCGCATAGGGGCACCCGTGCCAATCAAAGTGGGGCAATCAATGCCTCATGAGATTAGGCGCAACCATTGGATCTTTGCATCATTATTTTACGCCAATCTTTAAGAATGGGTCGATCACCCTCCCCGCTCGCGGGGCTACTTTGTCCAAAATGGAACTCAAACATCATGCTTCATCAGTCATTTTGAGGAACAGACGTTTTCTCAACGTTGAGTTTTTGTTACTCTCCATTTGAGGAACAGGCATTTTCCCAACATACTGGGCTTCTACTACTCTCCTTTTTAGGAACAGACATTTTCCGAACATGCTGAGCTTCCGCTACTCTCCATTTAAGGAATAGACATTTTTCTCATTTGAAATTGGCTTCCGCTACTCCCTATCTCGAGTGACAGACGTTTTCTCAAGTATTGGACTTACGTCACTCTCCATATTTTTTCCTTTTGATATTTGAGGTTCGTTTGGAATATGGTGGAGCCGTTAGCGTATGCCTTGGGCCTCTTCGGATGTCTCTTTCTTCGACATACGATTATTAGTGATTGGATACCAAAGAGGGGCATCTGTAGGCACCCAAATTTGACCCAAGGCATGATCGATACGCACTTCGAGAAACGTATACTCTCGAGCTTTCGAAAGCGCCTCCCAAATCCTTAGAACTTAACCCAAACTCTTAGAACTTGTCCTAGACCCTAAGGAACCAACCCAAACCCTTAGAAAGCCTAAATCGGACCCATGGAACCCGATTTGAACCAACCAAAATAGCGGATAGAAATAGGAATGTCATGGTTTACATAAACATCTACAAGAGTAGAGGCCTATACCATTGGAAAGTAGAGGTTTTCAACTTTCCAACGAGTTAAGAATTGTCTGATTCCGAGTTGCACATCAAAAGTTATGGTGAAATGAAGAATGCACATAAATGCAGGAATTCAGTACAATCGTAAATATGATTGTAAATAGCAGATGAAAAGAGGAGTGCCAACATTTTTACATAGATATCTGCAGGAGCTGAGGCCTATACCATTGGAAGTCTAGGTTCCCACCTTTCAGTGATTGTGGGGGGGCTCAAATAGGGATCGGACTACCTTGGGCAAGAGAAAGTGTTGTTTATTTTTGTTCTATACTTTAAATTTGGTCATAGTAAAGACCGCTTACGAGTGGGTCAATCGGGTGCCTAACACCTTCCCAATTGATAACTGAAGTCTCTACCTAAAGGCTTTGGCGTAGATGGGATTCGGAGTCATATTTCGCATTTCAGTGTATATAATATTGATTTTGGGTATCTCGGGACTCCAAAAGCTCCGGGTGGCGACTCCTTTTTTTTATTGAGCGCATCGCCGTGACGGACTCACAAGGTCCATGGTTGCACAGTCAGGCAAGGTCCTAGGCCTCGTTCGGCAGTTTCTAAGCTTTCTTCGGGAAAGCTCAAAAAATCACTACCTCAATTTTTGTCCATAAACTAGCTTTCTGAGGAAAGTCACTTTCCTTCGGAACGTTCTTGAGTTACTCAGAAAGCCATTTTCCTCCCATTTCTGACATTTTCTTGTGTTCCACACTTTCTCAAGAAAATATTAGAAAGTGCATTATGTTCTTCCGCACACTATAGCCGCACATTTTTATGTCGTTCATCTAAGCAATTGTATTGATCGGATGATCGTCAAAATTTATAGACATCCAATCGGTAATGTGTTGAAGACTTCTGTCGAGCAAATTATGAGAAAATCATTTTAAACGTGGGTTCTTTTATACGATTGTTACTATGTTATGTGTATTTTAGAAATATAGGAATAAGTAGTGCCGATATAAGCCTACCTTCATCATATAATAGCAAACGAGTTCGGAGTAAACGAGTAGCATCACAACAATAGCGACAGTTTTTTACAGTAAAAAATTACCGCTATTAACAAAAAAACTATTAAAGGCTATTAAAACTATTAGCAACAAGGGTATTCGCAGTAATTTTTTTTTATTCAGAGTGGCAGTTTATGGCTGCCGCTAATAGTTTTATTTTTTATAGTCTATTCGATTATGCCATTACATACAAAATTATGGCATAATATAAATCATCATAATTTTATAGTTGTTTATAAAAGTTCAAATTAATATGCGAGGGGAGAAGAAGTATTCTGTCATCGTCACCATTAAACGAGTGGGCGAAAGTTGCAGTACGCTCGCGGGACCCCGTTGCAAAGGAGTCCACAGGTTGTAAACTCCACAAGTGTCTACAAAGGAGTCCACAAGTGTACTACAGTTACAGAGAGGTGCCAGTGAAAAGTCTCTTCATCTGGCATTGTTTGAAAAGTCTCCCACCTGCTTCAAGGTGGTTGCAATGGGAAATTACTAATAGCACTTCTAAATGTCATTGGTTAGTGCATGAAGTAAATGTCAAATTTACTCATTTAAATCGTCAACCCCTACATTTAAAAGTTGTGTTTAAATGACAGTTAATTGTACATTTAAATGGCAGTTAATTTGGGCATTGGCTGGAACTCCTTTCAGATGAAGAAAGCGTTCAGTGAGACTCCTTACGTGTACTATAGTTGCCCAAGCTCAGAAATTGAGCTTTCCTGATGAGCAAAATGTCACGGAGTCACTTTTTTTCGACATGCACTCGCGTGTGGCACCTAACTTTTCAAGCACAGGTCAGCCTAACTTAGATACCAGTTTTCACGAGACCCAGCCTGACACTGAATATGACACTCGTGCAGCGCCTCGCTGTCGTGTAGAGCGAGGCCAGCCTATCCAACCATCACTCTGCTACCACCCCTCTAAAGGGCGGGCACTCCCATTCATGGTTGCCTTCACCTGAGGCATACCATCTCAACGCATCGAGTCTACTCGCGACACACATGCCAGTACCTCAGTGCCTAGCTTGGCCTGCCCAGCTTCACCCTATGTCCAACACTAGTTCCTTGCCCGTTACAGTAGCATGCAGCTCTACATGATGTCCCATTTCATACATGTCTCGCCGACATACTGAACCAAGCCTACCATTTTGTGTGGCCCACACGACCAGCACACATCCGCTTCGAGCCCTCAGCGAACATGCACCACAGTATCCCACGTAGCCCTCGAGTGCCCAAGAGAAGTTACCAATCCATGTACACCGCGACACGTAACTCGGGTCATATGGTAATCTCCCCTAGGGTGGCACACGGCAGCACCACAATGATGTTCTAGGCTCACCCATCAAGACCTAGAAGACCTATGAACCCCTCCAGCAACACATGGCCCCATGTGTAGGGAAATAGCTCCCTTCCCCCCAAGTATGGTCTAAACAATAACTTGGATCATCCAACATAATAACCTCAAACATATTGGTTTGACACACTTTACTGTTCACACTGCAATGTCGTGCATCGCGTCTGTGTCGCAATCATGTCGCATCCGTGTCACGGCATCATTGTAACCATGTTGCGAGGCCCTCAGGGCCTCATGTCGCGTGCCCTCTTGACACCACATGGCGTACCCTCGTGGCACCATGATGTTGCGTGCCCTCTTGGCACCACGTCACATGCCGTATAAGCTAGATGTCGGGTGCCCTTTTGGCACCACATCGCGTGCCATCATGGCACCGTCTCACGTGCCTTATGGCATTAGGATGTCGCGTGTCCTCTTGACACCACATTACGTGTCGTCTTGGCACCGCATCACGTGCCTTATGGCACCAGAACGTCGCATGCCCTCTTGACACCACGTCTCGTGCCCCTACGCGGAGCACCGCATTACATGCCTTATGGCATCAGGATGTCTCATGCCCTCTTCTCACCACGTCGCGTGCCTTATGGCACCAGGACGTCGCATGCCCTCTTAGCATCTCGTCGTGTACCCCTACATGAAGCACCACATTATGTGCCTTATGGCACCAGGACGTAGCATGCCCTCTTGGTACCACATCGCGTGCCCCTACGTAGAGTACCGCATTTCAAGCCCATCACGCATCTAGTCACCATACTAGATCGCAGCTTAGCTCGAGTCACCGTCGCACCATGCATAAGGGGAACACGTATGCCCCGCAAGGCAACGTGTCTCCACGCACACACGCTAACAGCTAGCTCCAATGTCCGCCCGCCTTCCTGCTAGCCACACGCCCAGTCCTAAGGCATTCATGCCATCATGTTGGCGCCTAGATTAATGAGGCCGTCACATCCTCTCCGACTCAATAATGTCAATTTCCTCATTGACGCAATATCCTAAGGGAATGACCATGCCACATCCACCAATCTGGCTGTGTCAATGTCCATGCCGACACCAAGACCCGCATTAGTTCCTCGATTTTCGTCTTCACCCCATGCAAGGTCCCCATAAATAACTAGCCTTGAGGTTTGGTGCCTCCTCGCTGGCTCATCTTGGTCTCAATCGTGCATATGGACCAGAAACGCACTGATCCTTTGCGTGGCTCCACACCAACGTAATCCATCACTATGCCGCTTCGCGTGGCTCTGCACCAACACAATATATCACTATGCATGCACCAAGCATTTGTGATTTCAGCTCACTTTAGTATCTCGACACCACATGTCTTCACCCAAGAGTTTGCCCACTGAATTCTGCCTAGCTACAAGGTCCTGCCACCTTCTCGCTAGTTGATCTGTGCATCTCTATGCACCAGGGTCATGACCACGTCACATCCCCCATGTATCACATTGACGCCCTCGTCAACACTCGAACTTCTACGTCAGTTCCTCGACACAAATTCGGTCTTCACCCAAACACAACTCGCGTCCGAATCATAGCTATTATACTTCACTGCTTTCGTCTGACATTCTATGCTAGTACCCCAACCATTTTCTGTCTCTTCACCCCACGTAGTGTTCTAAATAACTTGGTCCGGTCAATATTTCACTCAAGTATCTTTATATACCAGTTCCTCATACAACCAGAAGCAACTTGATCATTAGCATCATTCTAGTTATTGCCTGAATTGATTGGCAAAATCAATCGAATTGTGTCTTTGATGTTCACATCGTTGGCTCCAAGCTTGCGCAACTCTTTGCGCATCACATTTATGTGGTTTCTCAACATTTCGTCTTCACCCAGGAGACTAACTTTCATTCAAGCTGCCGCACTTTAGCACCTCAACACCTCTGTGTCTTCACCCAAGAGTTTGACCCGCGTCTGATTTGTAGAACTCCAGTACCTCGACGTATATTTTCAACCACGAGTCTACCACCGAAGCTCCTCAACCTTAAGCAATTTTACAGCTCCAGTACCTCGACACCACGTGTCTTCACCCAAGAGACTGCCGGTGAGCGACCACGCTAAACCCAACGAAGCACTATGCTTCGCAATATCGGAATCCGCAACACTATTTGTGTCTTTCAACCGTAGCAACCAACGGAACTCATCTTTCTCGGACTTTTGGACTTGATCATCATCACCCTTAACTGTCATGCAGTGCTCTAGTACCTTAGCACCACTGTGCCTTCACCCAAGAGCCTGTCACGAGCACCTTGCTCAATCAATGAAGCTCCACTCTTCTCACACTATAGTACCTCGACCTCTGTCTTCACCCAATAGCGTGACTCGAGTCACCTCTTGCAACCCGCCTTACAATCCAATTCTTTGCCTTGGTGTATACTTCTAATGTCTTAACGAGTTTATCAATGCCTTTACTTTCTAGCGACTATCATGCCTTGATACCTCGAACATTGACCTCTTCACCTCGAAACATCACACAATTTCCTTGAACTGCTCCGCCTCAATATTTTGACCATGCTGCCTCAGCCATGCTCAGAAACTGCCTTTGGTCCTTCTCGTAGACCAAAGATTTTGATGATCGCCTGGGATTCGCTTCCTCAAAAGATACCCATCTGGCTTTCGTATTTGCTTCCTCTGAAGCTGCACTAGATCACCTGGAACTCGCTTCCTCAGAAGGTACCCATTTGATTCTCGCATCGACTTCCTCTGAAGCCACGCTGGATCAGTCGTCCAGCCATCCGTCTCTCATGGACCCATGCCTTGTAGTCACACAACAACGCAACGAGCTTCTGACCACTTATTTGGTTCAGCATAGCTCAATCCAGTTCTCGCAATATCCCGCTTAACTGTAACCTCGATCATGGGCCAACACAACATATTGATCCCTTACATTATCTCATAGCAGCGGTCTCGACCCTCATGTCATGTATTAGCGACCAATTCCGAAAATCTCAGCTTCCTCATGAAGTGAGAATGGAGCATCCTATTTGCTCCATGCCATCCATGGCAATGGTGCTCTCAGTACCAATGTGACCCAACGTCTCATGTTGGAGATCACTAGCGTTCATCCGCCTCGGACAGGCCCGCCACTTCAACGTGTGGCACTCATGGCCAACAAGTTATGAAATGAGAATGGGGCATCCTACTTGCTCCTTACCATTCATAGCAACGGTGCTCTCAGCACTAACGTGACCCAACGTCTTGTGTCAAAAGCCACTAGCGTTCATCTATCTCGGGCCGACCCGCTACTTCAACGTATGATCCTCATGGCCAACAAGTCGTACATATTTTCGCAACAGCATAACCCAGCAGTACCATCCCTCTACGTGCAACTCAATCGCATCTCAATCGTAAACGTGTAACTCAACTACACACAAGTAACTATGGCTGTCACAAAATCAGAGCGCACCTCATCGCTCTGGCTCACCAATGTAGTCCTAATTTGAGCGATCTAGCTCTAATACCAAATGTCACGGAGTCACTTTTTTTCGACATGCACTCACGTCTAACACCTAACTTTTCAAGCTTAGATCAGCCTAACTTAGATACCAACTATCACACTCGTGCAACGTCTCGTTGTTGCGTACAGCGAGGCCAGCCTATCCAACCATCACTCTGCTAACACCCGTCTAGAGGACGGGCACTCCCGTTCATGATTGCCTTCACCTTAGGCATATCATCTCAACGCATCATGTCTCCTCGCGACACACAAGTCAGCACCTCAGTGCCTCGCTTGACCTACCCAGCTTCACCCCGCCCGCGATAGTAGCATGCAGCTCCACATGATGTCTCATTTCATACATGTCTTGCAGACATACTGAACAAAGCCCACCATCGTATGTGACCCACAAGACCAGCACACATCCGCTTCAAGCCCTTAGCTAACATGTACCACAATGTCCCAAGTAGTCCTCGAGTACCCAGGAGAAGTTGCCAACCCATGTACACCGCGACGCATAACTTAGGTCATATGGTAACCTTGCCTAGGGTCACACGGCATCGCCGCAGCGACGTTCTAGGCTCACCATTAAGACCTAGAAGACCTATGCGCCCCTCCAGCAACGCATGGCCTCATGTGTAGGGAAATAGCTCTCTTCCTCCCAAGTATGGTCTAAATACCAATTTGGGTCATCCAACAAAATAACCTCAAACCTATTGGTTTGACATACTTTACTGTTCACACCGCTACGCCTCACATCACGTCTGTGTCGCAACCATGTAGCGTCTGTGTCGCGACCATATTGCGTGCTCTCTTGGCACCACATGGCGTACCCTTGTGACACCAGAATATTGCGTACCCTCTTGGCACCACATCACATGTCGTACAAGCTAAATGTCACGTGCCCTCTTGGCACCACATCTTGTGTCAACATGGCTCCGCCTCACATGCCTTATGGTACTAGGATGTCGTGTGTCCTCTTGATACTACAACACGTGTCGTCTTAGCACCATATCATGTGCCTTATGGCACCAGAACGCCGCGTGCCTCCACGCGGAGCACCGCATTACGTGTCTTATAACACCAGGACATCACGTGCCCTCTTGGCACCACGTCGCGTGCCCCTACGTGGAGCACCAAATTACGTGCCTTATGGCACCAGGACGTCGCATGCCCTCTTGGTACCACGTCGCATGCCCCTACGCAGAGCACCGCATTTCAAGCCCATCACGCATCTAATCACCACACTAGATTGCAGCTTAGCTCAAGTCACCGTCGCACCATGCATAAAGGGAACACGCAGGCCTCACAAGGCGACGTGTCTCCGCGCACACACGCTAACAGCTAGCTCCAAGGTTCGCCCGCCTTCCTGCTAGCCACACGCCCAATCCTAAGGCGTTCATGCCGTCATGCTGGCGTCACAAAAATCCTCCGAAATAAAACGTCTTTTTCTTAGGAAGGTGCAATGAAAACCCGCAGACCAATAAAACCTCCAAACACAAGAAAACCTCATAAAGTGCCAGGAAATGGCATTTTCTACAAAAAAAAGTCTCAGAAATTGGCACTTTCTTGACTCTCTAACGAGGCCTTAGTCTTTGAAAGTTTATGACGAACTGAGCTTGGACTAAGTTCTTTTCTGTTGGGCCCATTGCCACGCCTACCTAGACATCTCGGATTGAAGTTCGACTGTCCAGCTTGGCGTATTGCCAGCTGGGTCTAGGGATTTTGCATCACCCTAGCTAGCATGTTGCCTAGGGCTGTCAAGGGGTAGATCAACCTAAAACCTGACCTTTCTTACACCAAGTCGTGGAAAAATGGGGTCGGGCAATCCGACCCGACCCGACTCAATATTAGATATATTTAAACTATGAGAAATAGGGATTTTTATCAAGTCAACTCAGGTTTTAGGGTCTAGCATCAGGTCGGCTGAGGCATATGCAATTTACCTATTAGGCAACCAAAATTTTGGCCCAACCCAACTCGACCCATTCTAGATTTTGGATTGGTTTCGAGTCAGGTTTTTTTCAGTTCAGTTTCATCGATTTTGGATTTTTCCTTATTTTCTCCACTTTTCCCTTAACTAGAGGTGAAGCACCAATCTATTAGAATTAAGCTATCGAATGTGTCTCTATGCCCTTTGATCTAAGTTCAAAGAATTGGTTTCTTAAAACCACTTAAATTAAACGTCTTAGCCAAATGAAACTGCGAAATCCAAGTAATCCTAACCTAATTAGGATAATTTTCTTGATGGGTTAAAAAATTCATTACAGTAGGATTACGATTCTCTCACTCATCCTTACAAACAAGAGCGTATGGATTATTTACCCCATCAACAAACACTGCTCTTAGACGCTGGGGTTAGGAGCAAGGGGTCCAAATCATGGATCAAAATATCGTCCGATACCGATACGTATCGGTATCGGACGTGAACGATACGGTACATTAAATGTACCGTATCGCTCATTTGTATTGCAAATACCGGACGATACATTGAATGTATCGTCCGTACCATCGCTTTAAGATGACGTCCAGACGCATCGTTTTTGACCGGACGATACGTACCGGATTTCCGTCATTTTAACCCATGGTCCAAATCGATATCGGTATCGGTTATTGGTCCACAGAGGACTGATACGACTCGGCCGGCCGATACTGATACAATTTGGTCAGTTTATATATAAAAAAAAACTTCAAATATGACCCCAAACCGATATGTATCGACCGATACCCGATACATATTAGTCGATACGGGCCTGTATCGGTTTGCCGAGAAATCAATACGTATCGGTATCGACCGATTTTTGATACCTTAGTTAGGACTTAGGAGATGAAAGGTTAGTCGAGATCTCAAGTGCCGCTCAACTCAACCAAGCAATCTGGACCGCACAATTCATTGCATGATTAACCTAGGGTGGTGCAAAAGGTAATATTTACTTTATTATACATTTGATTAACGTGAAAATCCACGATCCCTATATGCATTGATTAAAGCGAAGTTAGTTTTTTCTTTTGGAGATTAAATAGAAATTAGTTTAACTCCATATTAATGGATTTATGCACTATGACAAAAAATTTATGAACTTTTGTCTAAGAAAAAATAGACCCCCCAAAACTCAAAAAAATTAGAAAATTATAAACGAATGACAGTGCTGGCAGCTGAAGTGTCGCGATGTGATTGACTGCAGGACCTTCGGCTGAAGTGTCGCAATGTGATTGGCTGCAGGACCTTCATTAATTGAGTTCCACTACACTTATAGCTAATTGTATAGGGCCACATCAGTCGGCTGTACTTTATCTATATAAAATCCATCCTCCATATAATAATGGCCAAAAAAATTAGGGTAGTTATAACTTTTAAGCACAAAAAGGTTGCACAGTGATTTCCATGCCCACTTAATACATGGGTCAGAAGTAAGGCCTGAAATGATGAGTAACAGTCACTAACGCTTTATTAATGTTCACAATAACTATAATACCATCATTTAAATCATAAAACTAAATGATCATATGTGATTGAGGGCTCAACGTGGGTAATAAGTTAAAAGGCAGTGGACTCAAAAATTAAATTAAATTTTTTTTTAGAGGTTTTAATTATATGATGTGTGCACTCTAATACAAACGATTTTGTTCGATGGGTGCACTCTAATACCAAAGGTTGTGTTTAGTTTTAATGACTGATATTCAAATTCTTCAATCAGATGATTCACACCCATTTATAGACATGATAATTTGGCTAAGACAGTTTTCAAAGATAGATTGTTGTTTGAATCATTTAGGTCGATCATAAATCAATACCACATGGAAAATGAGGAAATTAACCACACTTCAATGGTGTGACATATGAGATAAAAATAAATAAATTATCATCTAGTGGTGGTAGATCATTTAAATATCATTTGGTGTTTAAACATTGGTCAGGAGCCATGATTTAAATATCATTTGATGTATTGAAGATTGTTTCAAAAATATATTTTTACGGTTGTTGACTGACTGGTCAAACACCATTAAAATGAACTATTAAAACAAGTTTTTTAAATGTACATTGCAACTATTTATTTTAGAAACACTTGATTGGTTTTTCAGCCACCATAGCGACGATTTTTTAATGCAACCTCTGTATATCAAAACATCATAGTCCTTGCATCTCAAGTAGAAAAATAATATCATTTGCAAAGTATTAAAATCAATATCGGTTTCGGGTATCGGTTTGCCTGAGGCCGATACGAATCGGCCGATATGATCGGCTATTTTTTTTTTTTTTTTTTAAAGTAAAAGTCTTGATCAAAATCGAGTCGTATCGGCCGAAACTCAATACGTACGTATTGGTACCGGCCGATTTTTGACACCTTGGTGATCATGTGTCCTAACCTATTTACGAACGGAAGCTGTTTTTGGCTATCAATGAATTCTGAAAGTATTTGACCGGTATCCTATTTGGAAACTTATTGCACTCCTAAATTAGGGGTGGAAGCAAATAAGGCCCGAGACGGGAACGTGCTATGCTAACTGAAAAAACAAAAAAATAAATATTAATCTCCATGAAAATCTGGCATATCAAATTTGATTATTAAAAAAATTAGCCTTGGAACTTAAAAGAAATTGTATTGATAAGTAATCTCAATCGAACTCACAGGTCGCAACACATCTATTTGCGTCAGGGGTCCTAGATACGTCATGGCTCATGCTATCATCTCACCAACTTCTAGTTTATAAAATGGGGTCATGCTGCATATTGATTTAAAAAAAAAAAAGAAAAAAAAAATTTTGTCAGTGGGGGAGGGGGTTTCTTGAGCCTATGCTAACGCTGGCTCAGGATCTATGGTGCATAAGATTATGTTGAAAGCTAATATCCGGTTATGTACCTCAAGGGAGCACGGTAAGTGTATTCCAATGGTCAACATATAGTTCCGTGTGGCACTCAAAACACTATTTTAGTATTGTGTGAAATAAAATTATTTTATTTAGATTAATTTTTAATAAACAAATATTTAAAATGCTCATCTCCAACATGATTTTTTAAACCTTGAAATTTAGACTATTAAAATCAATCACTGTATGACTTCTGCCTTAAATAAATATCTTTTAAATTATTTTTCATAAAATTTATGTAAATAATGCATCCGAACTTCACATGGCACTCAAACAATATTAGGGATGTCATATAGAGCTCCACATAAATCATTAGAGCACGCTAATCATACACCATTGAGGTACAACCATTTATACATAAAGAGAGAGATGAGGGATGAGAGATCGCAGATGAGATGCACCCTTTAATCTTAAAGTACATTTGACTACTTTAATCCAGGTGAGGGAAATCTTTTTTCGGCCCAACATTTTGGGCTACTTGGCGCATCTATCTAATACCCCTGATTATATATATATATAAGGGAAATCCCAAATATAACTCGTAATAAGAGATAATATTCTTTGACCAAAACCAACCATTTACACTCTGTACTTGGTAACATTTTGAAATGTGTGTCTATATCGAATCATCGTATATTCCATGCGATTTAACATCCCCATCTCAAAATCTATTATCTAAAAGAATAGGTGAAAATAACCTCCATCACCCAGTTCAATGCAATCATACCCCACATAAAACTAATAATATGTTAGATATTTGTTTGACTGTTTTAAATTAAATAATATAAATTCTTTTTCTTCTCATAATTATTTACACCATAGATCTCTAGATCATAACCTCTAGATCATAACCCACCTATCAGATTATATACATTTTGATTTCACTAAACAGATATCCCAAAAAGATAATATGTGAATTCACCACTTACCTAATGCCAACTCAGTCACCATATAATGCCCCCATGAAAGAAAATCCTTGGTCCGCTACTGCCCTCGACCCAAGTCTGACCCATTTATAGTAGGGTTTTTCAGTCAAAGCCCAGCCAATAATGCCACCACTATCATTTACAAATTTCTTCTAAGGTAGTTTCATTTACTTCGCATGATTCTGCCTCTCAACCTGCATTTCACGAGCTTAAATCGTTAATTGTTTTGAATCATATGACGGAAATAAAAAAAAATTCCCATACTTTCACACGATGGATCTCGAGATCATGGTCCAACCATCAAATGGTCAAACTTTGATTACACATGACACACATATCAAGAACCACATTTGATGTATATCCATGGCCATGCTTACTCTTTGGAATGTGGGCCATGTGAAATCAACATTTGATTGTTTGATGATAAGCTCATAATCTCTATTTCCGTTGTGTGGAAGATTGGGCGAAAAATAGTCTCCATCATCTTATTCAAAATCGTCAACAATTTTAGCACATAAATTGTGGATTGAAATGGAAGAATCTTTGGTTATACATGATGATACCCTTTTTAGTATTAGCGTCAAAGCTAGGAAAGTAGTTGCACCAACAATTTGGTAACAGGTAAACCGCCCCTAATACGAAAGTAGTTGCATTGCACCAACAATTTGGTACTAGGTAAACCGCCCCTAAGAAAGATTTACTCGAATGAGGGAACATTTCAACCGATTCCGTTTTTCTTTAACAAATATTTTGGCTACTTATTCATTATCTAATTTTTGTGAAAGCATTAAATACGCTTTGTCAAACAATTTAAAGTCTATCCAATAAAATAAAAACATTTAATATATGATGAAACAATTAGGGATGGTTAAGCAAGTTGAGATTCTTCATGTGCCATGTGCCATGTGCCTAGACTCTTCATGTGCCATGTGCCTAGACTAGTTGACCTCAAAACAATCCTTCAAGCTAGTCCCAAACATTTATTATCAAGTACCAGTATTTATAATCCAAGATTTGGAAACTGTCATCAACGTTTTTGCGCTTTAAAGCCGTTGACTGTCTTGAATCAAATGATGGGATATTTTTCAGCCCACTAGTCCACAAATCAGGCCTTTAGATCATGAATTACCTATTAGTCAGTCAAATAATGATTCCACTTGACACAATCCATAAAAATGACTCTCATCATGGGTGTACCATGAGGAGTTGTTAGGTCACTTCTATGAATGCACTACAAAAAATAGGACTATTAGCGACAGTTAAAAATTGCCGCTATTAATAAAAAAATTATCACTAATACGCTTGCCGCTAATAATTTTAATACCTTTTAATAGACTTTTTGTTAATAGCGGCAAATTTTTATAACAAAAATTGGCCACTACTAGTTTTATTTTTTGTAGTGATTTGTGCCACGTGGAATCAACATTTGATAATCTTATAGGTGTATTATAAGATCTGTTATGTGGAAGATTGGGACTACAAATGATCTCCATAGTGTAATTCAATATTGTCAACAGCTCTCACAATAGAAGACCCTGGCTGCCCTTGCCGAATATTTGGTTGCAAATAACTGACACCCAATATTTTTTCGGCTACCTTCAGAATTTAACAACATACTATATAGATATAAAAAGTGCTTTATAAGCTTGACAACTTTATAGCACCAGTTACAACCTACTAATCTTATTTTATAAGGATTAATGGGGCGGGGCCTCGTTCGCGGAAGGCAACATTTGGCGACTAAAAGTTGCTTCATTATCTTAATAACCTTATGAGTTATAAACTCTGATGCCAGTCAAACCCATTTCACAATGACTAAAGATTTCAGTCGGACTGCACGTGACAACATTTGAAAAGATAGCTAGGGCCAAAACTGCCCTATCAATCCAAGTAACCGATTTAACAGTTCATCATTTATATATATATATATATATATATATATATATATATATATATATATCTCAGCAATAAATCATATCATTAAAAGGGCGTAATCATCCGATCAAATCGTTCATATTAGAGTGCGTATATCAAAGACAAAATCTTCCTCCAAATAATTATCTAACCGAGGATCAAAATTCTAGATTTTGTTTCGGCTTCGGTCTGGTAGAGACCGAAACCAAAATTTTGAATTTCGACTGAAATCTTCATATAATATCGAAATGACCGAAAACTTTAATTATCGTTTCGGTTTTGGTGGGGACTGAAACCGAAATTTTAGACTGAAATTTTGGTCATTCAGCTGAAATTTTGATCCTTATTTGTAACCAAGGTAGCTCTTGGTATGAGCTATCTTTTTAATGATTTGGGTTGCAGTTTGTCTACAATTTTTGACATGTGGCTAAGATGTGGGACACCTATGGCTCAATCTGTTGAAAGGGAAATCATATTTCATTAATTCAAAGATTGCTAATTGTAATATGCATATAAGGTTACTTCATTATATCAATATTGAGCTCACTATAATCAACAATCTTGATGTCTTAATCCTTAAAAAAGACAAGCTACTTAAAGTCATAGTGACCAAGTCTTAAATTTTGATAAAAAAATAAAAAAATTTCAAAAATTTTAAAGATACTAATAACTTCAAAAAAAATTATATATATATATATATATATATATATATATATATATATATATATATATATATATAGTGACCAAAACATGGGCTTTAAATAAAAAAAAATGAGATAAAATATACTTTTTGGAAAGAACGGATTTAAAAAAATTGGAATTTTTTGAAAAAGACGTTTTTTGCATTTTTCGGCATTTTTTTTCAAAAAAATATAAGCTTTTGGTCACCATGCTTTAAGTAGAGGCTAAAACGCAAAACTAAGGCAATGTGGCACTATAAGCTTTTTTGTTATAACTTTTAACTAAATACTCCTCTAACCTATCATGTGCACTAAATTTGCTCCCGTTTGTTGTATTAAAAAAATAAAAAATCATTCACAAGTATTTAGGATCCCTTACTTCTGTGGACATCAGCGCTTTTTGGACTAAATTCATGGGGCTGAAAGGCTCTTCATATGGCTTCGTTGACAGGCCCCATTATTACAAACTACAAAGGAAATGGTTGTAGCCAAATAATGTCCAGGTTTAAATGGGTGTGTTCACCTCAATAATTAGAGTTAGCATAAGATAGTTTGCAAGTAGTGTTACATATAAACTGGTCGAGTCGACCTAATGCCACTCCTCTACGACCCGAGTTTGTAATGATTTTGACAATTATATATGACCATCGGGTTAGGTCTACCTAAGATAAATTTAGGGACCGGTTAGAATTGTTAGTGAATTACGCAAATGTTAACGGAAATTAGACTGAAAAAAATGGCTTTAAGATACGATTATATTGTTATCTTTAAGACAATATTTGCCCCCTATATATATGTAATGGGATAACGGCAAATTCGCCTCCAGGATATAGTGAAGCACCGATTTGTCACACACTACGTTACACTATAGTGTGCGACCCAACGAAATGAAGACACAGAATGCTCTGATTGGCACACGAATTCTGAAGGCTCAGATGTAGGATTCGGAAATTGCAAGTATTTAGAATCCCAAATGCAAAGTGCGTCTTAAAAGCGTCAATTGCGTCATTCGCATATCACACACGCGCGCGTATGCATGCACGGCGGCGAACCGCCGCTATGAGCTAGTTCCTCTTATCAAGCCAAACAATATAGAAGGTAAATTTCCACATATAAATCATAAATAATTCTTGTAAAATAGTGAGGTGGGACAAAACATTTGCAACACTTTTAAACTTATGGTGGGAAAAAAATTTCTCCAATATTAATTCAAAATTCAAATCACTTTGACTTGAAGGTTGAAGGTTCAAACATTAACAACATCTTTTATTCATGAAACCAAAATATAAGGAGTCATTTAAAGATAAGCAAATAAATAAATATTATTAAATTAATAATAATAAATATTTATTTTGATAAATATCCAACATTCCTCCCCTATTTACAAAATAAATATCAACATTCCTCCCCTATTTTGTTAAATAGGTCAATCTGAAATCTGACAACCAAAGACAGTATATATATGCATCATACATTTTGAGTATTTCTTAACTATAATATGCATAAATGAAGGTATCCTAAGGAATTGAACCTTCATTTAGTAATAATACATCAAAGTTGATAAAGAACTTTAGTGATCTAAATTCTTGAACTAATTTTCTTGTATAATCAACAGGATATATCACACACATAAGTAATCTAAGTTTCATTTCATTTTAACAGTCAGCACATTTTTTAGTCTTGTGCTTATACCCCGGTATTCATGAGTTGTATTCAAAAAAAGCCTTTATCTATCTTTGAAGCGGCCACACTTCGTGACTCATATAGGTCAGTTCTATCAGAAATGCCCTTATAACTTAGACATTTCAACATTATATGTTATAGATTGATTAAGAGAATTATCTCAACATCTTCCTTACGTTACAAGTACCACATTATTATTTGAGATGATTGGAATTGTACACTCACACTTTTTTTTTTTTTAATAATGTGCAATTACTACATATGATTTATTTTTCCCATTTAACATTTAGTTTTTTGACTTCAGAAAATAGGTCAAGTTACTATCATAGGTGATATAATTTATTAGGCTTTAAACTCATCCCTTTCGAGGTTTTAATAACCACATCTCTTGCAAGACCTTTTGTAAATGGATCCGCTAAATTTGCAAAGGTCCGTATTAAATTGATAGTAATTACTCCTTCACAAAGTAATTGACTAACATAACTGTGTCGTAGACTTATATGTCTAGACTTTCCATTATAAATTTTGCTATAAGTTTTAGATAGTGCAACTTCACTATCACAGAATAAAGAGATTGGTGGCATAGGCTTAGGCCAAATAGAAATTTCTAATAGTAAATTTCTTAACCACTCTGCTTCCTTGCTTCCTGTCGTAAGAGCAATAAATTCTGATTTCATAGTTACATGTGTTATGCATGTTTATTTCTTTGATTCCTAAAAAACCGAGAGTAAATACTCATCCACTAGTAGACCATTATTCCAACTAGCATCTGTATATCCTTCAAGTACAGTAGGATAATCAACATAATGTAAAGCATAATCCTTAGTTTTATTAAGATAACTTAATACTCTACTAATTACTTTCCAATGTTCATGACTAGGATTACTAGTATATCTACTTAATTTTTTTACTGCATAAACAATATCGGGTCTAGTACAATGAGATACACTTCTGCATACACCAAACTACATCAAACTATCAATTACTCTAGAATAGTCTAATCGAGATACACTTCTGCAGTCGTTGGGCTTTAATTTTATACTTGGATTAAAAGGTGTTGGTGCTGATTTTCCATTATGTTTAAATTTCTTTAACACTTTTTCTATATAGTGTGACTGAGATAAACCAATATTATTATCTTTCTTAAATAATTTTATTCCAAGAATTACATCGGCTTCTCTCATATCTTTCATATCAAATTTTGAAGCCAAAAAACTTTTTATATTTTGAATACTTTCTAAATCTGTACTAAAAAGTAAGAGGTCATTTATATATAGACAAATTATTACATCTTTACCGTTTAATATTTTACTATAAATACATTTATCTGATTCATTTATCTTAAATCCATATGGTAAAATAATATTATCAAAATTTTCATGTCACTGTTTAGGAGCCTGTTTTAGACCATATAGGAATCTAATAAGTTTACAAACTTTATTTTCATGTCCCTGCATGATAAAACCCTCTGGTTGATTCATATATACTTCATCTTCAAATTCACTATTTAAAAAGGCTGTTTTAACATCCATTTGATGAACTTGAAATTTATATATAGAAGCAAGATCAAATAAAATCCTTATGGAAGAAATCTTAGCCACTGGAGCATAGGTATCAAATAATCAATATCATGCTTTTGTCTAAAACCTTTGGCAACAAGTCTAGCCTTAAACTTATTTATAGTGTCATTAGGATTAAGTTTTCTTTTGAATATCCACTTACAACCTATAGGTTTAGATCCGTGTAGTAAATCTACTAATTCACAAGTATTATTGGACATGATAGAATTCATTTAATCATTTATGGCTTCTTTCCAAAATACGAAATCAATAGACTTAACATCTTAATCAAAAGTTTGAGAATCTTCATCGATATTAAAAATAAACTTCATTTTCTTAGTTTACTCATTTTTTATTCCTTCTACAAGATACGCATAGAAATCAGAACAAAAATCAGTAGTTTTCCTAGGTCTCTTACTTCTTCTAAGTTCCATCTTTTCGTCTTCACTACTAGAGAGATGAGACGAAATAGAAAATTCATCTAAATTAAAGGATGCTAGAGGTCTAGGAATGGTAGAAAAATTATTTTCATAAAAAACTACATCTCTTGATTCAAAAATTGAATCCTTTTCAAAAATCTTATTATGCTCATATACTAAAAATCTGTATATAGGACTATTAATAGAATATCCCACAAAAATACATTCAATAGCTTTAGGACCTAATTTTGTACATTTATAATCGGGTACCCTAACTAATGCTCTACAACCCCATACTTTAAAATAGTATAATTTGGGAGGTTTGTTCTTCCAAAGTTCATATGGAGTTTTAGAATATTTTTTAAAAGGTATCTGATTTAAAATATAACATGCAGTAAGCAATGCTTCTCCCCATAAATTCGAATTCAAACCAGAATTTGTTAACATAGAATTTACCATTTCTACTAGAGTCCAATTTTTCCTTCAGCAATTCCATTTGATTGAGGAGAATATGAAGCGGTGACTTCATGAATAAATCCATACTTGTCACAAAAATCTGAAAACTCATGTGACATGTATTCACCTCCCTTATCCGATCGTAATGCCTTAATTTTAAAATCTAATTGATTTTCTACTAATGCCTTATATGAGATAAATCTAATAAATGCTTCCTCTTTTAATTGAAGAAGGAAAACATATGTAAATCGAGAACAATCATCAATGAAAGTGATGAAATATCTTTTTCCTCCTCTAGTAGTAATGTTATTCAAACTACACAAATCAGTATGAATTAAATCTAATAGTTTATATTGTCTTTCAACACTTTTAAATGGCTTCTTAGTCATTTTAGATTGGACACATATGCTACATCTATCTTTACCATAATCTATATATATTTTAGGAAGAAGTTCTAATTTAATCATATTATCCATAGAACATAAATTTAAATGCTCTAATCTATTATGTCATAAATAAATTGAGTCACACATATAAATCGAAGAAGTAGATTTTTCATTGATATTGAACTTAAACATTCCACAAGAGGCATATCCCTTGCCTACAAATATCCCTTTCTTAGAAAGCACAATGGAATCAGATTCGATCATAATTTTAAAAATTCATGTTTGTTTAGAATACAAGCCGATACAAGATTTTTCGGATTTCAGGGACATGAAGTACATCATTGAGGGTAACAGATTTTCCCGAAGTAAAGTGTATAACAACTTTGCCTTGGCCTACTACTTTGGCAGTAGTAGAATTTCTCATGAACAATTCATGTCCATCGTGAGCCTCCTCATAGAATACAAAATTATTCCTATCATAGGTCACATACCTAGTAGCCCCTGAATCGAGCCACCATTCATTTCCACTATCTACTATGTTGACTTCGGAGATCACCGCAACGAGATCTTCTTCACCCACAATATTTGCCTAATTTTTACTCTTCAAGAATTCTTGACAATCACGTTTGAAATGGTCGAGTTGCTTACAATAAAAATAAGTACCCTTCTTTGCCTTTTCCTTGTATTATCCTCTCTTGAAATCTTTCTTATTCGGCTTTAGTTTGAAGTTCTTCTATTTGTTCTTCTTCTTCGATGTAGATGCATCTTCAACAATATGAGCATTGGAGACAAGTTCAGTTTTCTCCTCCTCCTTGTCACGTAAACGAGCCTCTTCTTTTATACGAAGATGAGTCAAGAGTTTCTCCATAGTACGATCTTCCTTCGTATGTTTTAAACTCTTACGATAATCTTTTTATCCCAACGATAATTTTGCAATAACCGCAGAAACTTGAAAACTTTCGTCTATTGTGTTTCCTTCAGTCACAAGATTGTTAAAGATAATCTGCATCTGATGCACTTGCTCCAAAATAGGTTTAGAATTATACATTTTAAAATTAAATAACTCACTTACTAAGTATGTGCGCACGCCGGCCTCTTCTACTTTGTACTTCCCTTCAAGAGCCTCTCATATCTCCTTTTCAGTCTTGTAAATTTGATAGACATCAAAAATATAATCGGCAAAAGCGTTGAGAACATAGCATTTGCATGTGTAATTTTCGCTTTCCCATTTCGTACGAATTCTACCTTCTTCAAGCATTTCATCTTCATGCTCCGATGATGGTGAGTTCATAGTGAGAACGCATGCGACTTTCAAAATTGTGAGTAGGAAATATACTTTTGATTGTCATCGTTTGAAATTGGTACTATTAAAGCACTCGAGTTTCGTGATTTTCGTGTTGGAGAGTTCCATCATCTTTTGTGCCACAAATATGGTCTTAAAATTATTAGTGAATTGCACAAATGTTAACGAAAATTAGACCAGAAAAAAATGGCTTCAAGGCACGATTATATCGCTGTCTTTAAAACAATATTTGCCCTTTATATGCAACAGGATAACGGCAAATTCGCCTCCAGAATACAGTGAAGCCTCGGTGAAGCACCAATCTGTCACACACTACGTTGCACTGTAGTGTATGACCCAATGAAATGAAGACACAGAATGCTTTGGTTGGCATACGAATTCTGAGGGCTCAGATGTAGGATTTGAAAAGTGTAAAGTACGCTTTAAAAGCGTCAATTGCGTCATTCGCATATCGCACATGCGCGGGTGCGCGACGGCGAACCGCAGCTATGAGTTATGTTCCTCTTATCAAGCCAAATAATATGGAAGGTAAATTTTCATATATAAGCCATGAATAATTCTTGTAAAATAGTGAGGTGAGACAAAACATTTGCAACACTTTTAAACTTATGGTGAGAAAAATTTTCCTCCAATATTAATTCAAAATTAAAATCATTTTGACTTAAAGGTTGAAGGTTCAAGTATTGACAACATCTTTTATTCATGGAACCAAAATATAAGAAGTCATTTAAAGATAAGTAAATAAATAAATATTATTAAATTAATAATAATAAATATTTATTTTGATAAATATCCAACAAGAATTAGATGCATATGCTCAGACTCCACCTTCTGATCCGATGGTCTAACCCAATTGCCTCCTAATTCCATATTTATAATAGGCAAGTGTTATCACCACAGTCACACCCTTTTTTTGTTAATGTCACATTACATGATCAAAGCAAAAAATCGTTGACTGCTTTGAATAAAAAATGGAGATCATTTTTCATCCCAATCTTTAACACAACTGACCTTAAGATCATAGGCCTACCATCAGATGGTTAAATGTTGCTGACGTAGAGCACACATCCTAAAAAGTGAATGTGATCACGACAACAATCAAACTTGATCAAATTTTGATAGCCACTTAAACATAAGACTATAAGATCGCCATGGCCGCATAGATTTTATTGAAGCCCAAGTGGCAGCACATCATGTTAAGTTTCAACCAAGAAAAAATGATTGGATGGTTCAAATCTACCAAGGAGTGTGACTTTTGGGCCTACTTAGGCTCAATATATAAGCTGCAACTTTAATGACTTGGATTGCTAATACTACTCTTAGGCTGCGTTTAGGATTGTTCTTTGGAGGCAAAGAGCAACTCTATGCTCTGGCGTAGAGTGCTTTAGTAGGGTATGGTGTTTAGTTGTAAGTGCCCTTAGCTCTTTCTTAGATTGAAAGAGATGAATTTGGTTCTCTATAATAGAACAATTTAAACCTGGCGTAGAGTGCTTTGGTAGGGGATGGTGTTTGGTTGTAAGTGCCCATAGCTCTTTCTTAGAGTGAAAGAGGTAAATTTGGTTCTCTATAATAAAGCAATTTAAACCTGCTCCTATTAGTGGCAGCCAAAAGCCGCGCTATTAATAAAAAATTGCTGCTAATACCCTTGCCGCTAATAGTCTTAATAGCCTTTAATAGTATTTTGTTAGCGGCAGTTTTTTGTCACAAAAAATTATCGCTAATAGTCTTATTTTTTATAGTGTATGAGCTACACTTTGGCTCCAAAGAGCAATACCAAAAACAGCCTCAACAGTTAAACCCTAGCTACCTATAATTGTTGGTCTGGATTTTTAATTAAGGCCGGTGTTACTGTCACTCCACCTTATGTTACAACTACCACACTTAAGCAAAGCAAAAAACTGTTGACCGCTTTAACTAAGACACTGGCGATCTTTTCTCGTCTCAATCTTCAAAATAATAGATCTTGAGAATGGCTCTACCATCACACGATTAGATGTTGAGTCCATATAGCATGCATCCCAAAAAGTAAATGTGCACCATTTTTTTTTTTAACTTAAGGTAATCCCAAGCTTATGCTTGGGCTAATCCCTAATGGATGCCCTCGCGCCCACCGTGTAACATATGTGTGCCACATTTAATGATACGTTGTGATCACATTCACTTTTTGGGATGTATGCCACATAAAAACAACATCTGACCATTTGATAGTAGGCTGATGATCTCAAGATCTATTGTGTCAAAGATTAAGACGAAAACTATCTCCATCATTTGATTCAAAACCGTCTAACAATTTTTACTTTGCTTAAGGGAGGTGGCTAATTAAGGTAGTATAATGGTAACACAATACTTTTCTAACTTTTTATAACTTCTGTCACCATCCTTATACATTTGGTGGCCTTGCCCTATGTACTTTTATGTATCTAACCTAACAATACTATAATGCAAGCAAGTATAACACTATTTGACTAAGGTATTAACTAACACTCGAAATCGATACTTATCGATTTTTTGGCAAACTGATCCGTATCGATATATTATTCAGTATCAGTTTCAGCGCCAATATGTATCAATATATTATTCGGTATGAGTATCAGCCGATGTTTATATTTGTTTATTATATTATATTTTATTTTAAAAGGCTGATACAGGCCCATATCAGCCGATAAGTTAATATCGGCTGATACCTATATATATTTTTATTTTTATTTTTAAAAATAAGCTTATACATATCTGTCGATTCGTGTTGATCCTCCAAGGATCGATACTCGATACCGATTTTGTTACCTTGTTATTGACATAATTTTAAAACATAAAAATATAAATAAATATATTTTATTATAACATAACTTAGAAAAGTAAACCCTTCAACAAATACGTTAAACCTAATAAGTCTCGTACAAACGGCTAAAGCGTCCTCCATTTTGAGTGAAATAATAGTTCATATACGCAGCACCGAGGTATGCCATCTCAAATCATGATGTGTGTCGTGTGATGAATGATTCATGATCTAAAGATCATTGTTGTGTCTGATTCAAAGAAGTCAAACGCCATATTAATTTTAGATTGAGTTTGAGATCTATGAATCAAGACTGATTATAAGATAGTTAGCATTATGATGCAGGTTTATTAAGAAAAGGGAGCTACAACTTGCACATAACATTTGTACCGTGGTACATGATTATTTAAAACCAAAGATTTGGTATTTTTGGAATTTGGAACTTAGAACAACATCTAAGTTGTCGGATTTGAAAGTCATAATATAAAGATCTTTTATGCTAAAGATTGGCAGGAAACAACCAATTGATTCATTTAGAGTAGCTGGTTTACAACTCGCTGAGACCATCCTCTTGTGTTAGTCTCACAACACCTAAGTATTTTCTCATAATAAATGATATTTCAAATTTCCAACCTACTGCTATGTGGTGATACTAGGTTGTAGGGAACAACGCATCATTTGTTCTGGTGGTCTCCACCCTAATCAGCCTCTTTCGTTATCACATATAGGTTCGTGGTTGTGCCTTTGTGCCCACCGCCTAGGTTCCTTTTAAGTGGGGAAAACAATCCAACGTTCCTCTCTCTCGCCCAAGTTTTGGGTGTTTGGCCGCTCACTGCCGTTTCACAACTAATGCATTTGTTCACAGATTTTCTTTCAACAAGCAAGTGTAGTATAACCTCTTGTTTTTTTTGGATTGATGGCTGTCTTTTAACTGTCATTGTATGTATTATACGTGTCCAACACAAGTCCAAAGCCGGGATCAATCATGTTAAAGTCCGTTAGGGTTAAGGCTAGGGTTGACCATATTTAGGCCAGACCATGTTAAGGCCCACGCTAGGGCAATGCAAAAGTTTAGTCCTGCCCGGCCCATTGACAACCCTACTGAATGGGTTGGACTGACAAAAGCCTAATTGCAATCCTCTCACAGTTATGATATTTTCCCCGAGAAATGTGCCAATTTCATTATGGATGGTTGGGTACTAGCATTTGTAGCTGAAGATTTGGTGTCTCTAGCCTAAGGTTTTAATTGTAAAAATCGTTGACTTTTTTAATTAGACATGGAATAATATTTCTTTCCATTCTTTCACATAACCGTTCTTGATATCTTGGCCCACTTATCAGATGGTCAAGTGTTGATTCCACGTGGCACACATCCTCAAAGGTGACACTAATCATAGTGTGCCATGATAATGGTTCTCGAGTCACTTTGGGCATGCGTTCAATGTGGGATCAACATATGACTGTCTGATAGGAGGGATATGATCTTTAGATTTATGTGAAAGATCAGGACAAAAAACAATCTCCATCATCTATTTTACAGCGTCAACGATTTTAATAATAAAAACCCAAGCTACAAAGATCAAATCTTCGGCTACAAATATTGGTACCCTTTCATGATACATGTATTAATGATGAGCGCCAAGTTAAACCACTTGTATCGACATAGTTGTGCATCACAAGGTGGAAATAAAGTCAAAGGTGTCAACTCAAGTACCGGTATCAGATATCAATCTATGGAGGGCCGATACGAATCGACCGATACTGAGTTGTATTCGTGGATTTTAAAAAAGAAATTGGGAGGAGTTGGCCGATAAGGTTCCGTATTGGCCAATACCCAATACGGCCTGTATCGGATATCAATACTCTAGTTGATACTTGATACGTATTGTTAATACATATTGGTATAGGCTGATATTTGATACCTTGATATGTTATGACTAATTAAGATGAAAATAGCTTATAAGTAGAAAAGAAATTAGTTTACGTTAGAAACATTATAGGGGTGTTTTCGTAATAAAATTAAAAATTAGAACGTCGTGCATAAAAAAAGGGCAAAAAAATAAGCGAAATCGAAGAAGAGAGAGAGAGAGACTAAAGAGCCCGGTTCCACAGAAAGACCCGAATCTCACGCACGTTACGAAATATTTTACAGTAGAAAATATAAAAAAAGGAAGAAAGAAAGAGAGATTCTTCGAACGACTTTGCTCCATTTTTCAGATTCGTCCATGGTTATAGAAAACAAAAATCATTTTAGGTAATACCCGCTTTCGTTCTATTATCATTACCTAGACATTGTTACCCAGCTTGGTGTAGATTTGGTCTCACATTCTGTTGCTACTTTTTCTTTCCTCTGTGCGGTGGTTTATGTTTAGTTGATTGGTCGTTGAGGGTAGATTCCCTTGTTTTAAAATATCATTTTAAATTGCGTGTTTCTTCCTATATTAGTTGTTGTTTTTTTCTTGAAATGTAGGCGATGGCATTCTGCATTCTAAGGAATGATAGAGATTCATGGGTTTTTTATCCTTTTTGTATGAATATGAGGATTAGGGACTGCTTTGGTTGACCAGTATTGATTTTTGTGTAGTTTTGGTTGATTGGTATTGATTTTTGTGTAGTTTTGGTTGGTGGGTATTGACTTGTGTAGTTTTGGTTGATGAGTATTGATTTTTGTGTAGTTTTGGTGATTAAAAACTTATGTCTGGTAGGGAAAATGATGAGTTCTTCGCTAATTAAGATGAATTTCAATGGAGCTGACTGGTTTCTGATCCTACCTTCTTTGTAATTTTTTATTTTATTTTTGAAATCCATCAAATTTATTTGAATTTATTGCTTCCCATTTGAAATTTTCTGGCTATTCTTCCTCGGTGTTTGATGTTCTTCTTCGTTGTTGAGTATCAACTGCCGCATTGTGGCTTATTTTTTTTTGGGAATTAATCCCCCCAAATCAATGCTCATATGACTGTTTTTGTTCTGACCCATTTGTTCGATTTCAACTTCTCTTCCTGTTTTCAGGATAGAGAGATTTTCTTGTTAGAAATTTTGTCAATTATTTAGCGTAAAATGGCCGATAGGAACACACATTCCCTCGGACTTGTATCCCGGAAATCTCTGTTCTGTTTGTTCACAACTGCTTCATTCCTGTTCATATTTTCTTGGTTCTTCTTCTTGCGCTCTGCGGGTCGTCCTCATTTTATTGATCACAACTTATTACGCAATTCCAAGAACTTTGCTGTGATCGACGTTGGGCAATCCCAGCCACTAACAAGCCCCAAATCCTCGTTTCATGTGGACGAATACGATGGGACTGAAGAGCAAAAATTCAATAGATGCAATCCGAGGAAAGCAGTCTTGAAAGTTTTCATGTATGATTTGCCTCCTGAGTTCCATTTTGGCCTCTTAGATTGGAAGGGCGAGCGTGACAGCATTTGGCCGAATCTTAATGCCAGAGTCCCTGATTATCCCGGTGGCTTGAACTTACAACATAGCATAGAGTACTGGCTTACACTTGACCTTTTATCTTCGAGTCTTACTGACCGAACCAGCCCCTGTAGCGCTATAAGAGTCAACAAATCTAGCGAAGCCGATGTCATTTTCGTACCATTCTTTTCATCGCTGAGTTATAATCGGTATTCTAAAGTCAATCCTCGCCAAAAGATGAGCAAGGACAAGTCGTTGCAAGATAAGTTGGTGAAGTTTTTGATGGGTCAAGAGGAGTGGAAGAGGTCGAGGGGACAGGATCATGTTATCGTAGCTCATCATCCAAACAGCATGTTAGATGCGCGAATGAAATTATGGCCTGCCATCTTCATTCTTGCGGATTTCGGACGGTATCCTCCAAACATAGCTAATGTTGAGAAAGATGTCATCGCACCTTACAAGCACGTAATCAAAACCTTTGTTAATGATTCGTCCGACTTTGATAGCCGTCCGACGTTGCTGTATTTCCAAGGAGCTATATACAGAAAAGATGTAAGTAATGTCAGTTACAGCATGTGCTAGCTATAATTTATTTGTGATTTGCTTCCTTGTTTAAAAAACTTTTCTATGTGGAATTTATTCCGGTTCTCATTAGATTTTACAACTTCAAATCGTTTGATCTGGTTTTCAACTGGCCTTATGGCATTTCAATTCAAACTACAATGCAATTACAAATTTCTGTATAGGACTGAGTGGATGTATAGTCTTTGATACTCGACAAAATAATCTGTTCACAAGTGGTTTTACATAATGATCAGTTGCAAAGTCATATCAATATCCAATATTCAAGTAGCTGAAGTAGCCACTAAGTGGAGCATTTAAATCTAAATTACTGTTTGGAACTTTTTCTGTGCTTCATTGACATGTACATTTTCGTCCTGCTGATACATGTCCCATATCATGAATTTTTGCTCAGTATAAGCCGTGCTTCTCTTTTTTTTTAAACTATTATTGTAATTGATAACACAAGATACCCTTTATAGCATATCTTTTCCCCTCTTACCAAGCTATATGCTCACCATACTTTGCACGAAGTTGATTCTATTATTATGATATAATAACAACCAAAAAAATATTACCAATATGTACTATTACAAGTATTTGTATCAACAAGGGATTGGCAAATGGGGGGATTAGGTTTTCAATAATTCAATCTTTAGTATAATTGGAAGAAATTGCAAGAACACGGCTTTGCTCCCTAGGTCTTGACATCGAGTACCCCTAGGTCTTAACATCAAGTACCGCTAGAGTTAACTGGTGCATGTAATTTGAGGATGGTTGCATGCATCCTAGGGATTAGTTCTTCCCTCAAAGGGGGTTGGATACCTATGTATACATCATAGGTCTCATCATAGGGATTTGGCAGGGTTTTTTACAGCTGGCTGCCAACCTAACACTAACCCCCTCCTCCTTTCTCATCCGGCCTATATATTAAAAAAAACGATTGCAAGGCCATGGTCAGTGTTAATTATTTAATAATATATAACTTTTATCATGAGTCATAACTGTGATGCATTAAAATTATTTATTTAATCCAAAGAGGACTACACTATAAAATACTAAAACATCTACCCGCTTGGTCAAATCACAGAGATGTTCTTTTTCTTTAAAAGTACAATGGCTTTAGCCACAGCATAGATTTG
Source organism: Chloranthus sessilifolius (assembly GCA_021018995.1). NCBI lineage: Eukaryota > Viridiplantae > Streptophyta > Magnoliopsida > Chloranthales > Chloranthaceae > Chloranthus > Chloranthus sessilifolius. The sequence continues at coordinate 47,696,732 of CM037584.1, read as the reverse complement.
CACTTATCTTTACTATCATAATGAGCGAAGGCCGAATATCACCAAGTATTAATTATTTTTTTTAAATGACAAAAATATTCTTCTTTTGATTATTAGGATAAAAATAACACTATTAAAAAACAAGGGTATTAAAGCCTTTGGCTCAAGAACGAAGGGTATTAAAGTATATTGAATTTGTACATAAATTAAACAGAATGAAAAACCTTACTTTTTAAACAAATCTCTCCCCCCGCTTCTCCCCCCCTCTCTCGATCCCTGAAATCCCCAAAATCTCTCTAACCTCTATGGATCAAAATTCCAGACAAAACAGATTTGTATCGTCCGATACATATCAGTTTTGGAGCAAACCGGATTGGTAAATTGAATGTATCGACCAATATATATTGGTATGTACCAGCCAATACATACCAATGTATCGCCCAAAACCACTACATATTGGTTTTTGAACTAGCCGATACGTACCAGAAAATCGAGATTTGGACCTATGCTAACCTCAATCCCTCACCTCCCTCTCTGTCATAAATCACTCACCATTCTCTCTCTTGATCTCGATCTCTCAACCATCAAAACCACCCCCCTAATCTCTCTCTCTCAATATTTTTTGCTCAATAATAAAATGTGATGATGTTAGATATTTTGTCATAATCATGATCAAACTTAGAAGTGTTCCAATCAAGTGTTAGATTGTCAAGTAGTTTCAGTGCATCAAATGGATAGACGTCCATGAGATCCTTGAGTGATTCACGGACGTCCATGCCCCGACGGTTATGGGAAGTTAGTGTTTCACGGACATCCGTGAGTGATTCGCAGACGTCCGTGTTCCGATGAATAAAAGGGAAATTTGTGATTCGGGAAGTAAGACTTTTGGGGGAAAGATCTTCAACTTAAAAATCTTTCGAGAATTCTCCATTTCTCCTCTTTGAGATATTTTGGTACTATTCTGAGTGGATCTAAATCTCAAAGAAAATATTGCCTTTGTGATCTGAGGTTGAACTTATTATGTTTGAAGTTTGTTGTTGGCTCGTGTGAAACGAGCAGACCATCATAAGAGACGACTGTTGAAGGTGATAACTTTACATTATGAAAGGGACAATCGTGGGAAGAGATCGTTATTGGTGAGATGAGTGATAGAGCATTTCATTCGTAGGCACTGTAAGAATGCTTTTCATAGTCGATTGTTTGCCTTGGATCTAAGATAGATTCCGTGGTTTTTACCTGTGAAAGGTTTTCCACGTTAAAATCGTCTGTGTTCATTTTATGGTTGTGGTTGTATATTTTCACTAGTAATATCATCTATTTCCCCGATATTTCAATTGGTATCAGAGCTAGTACACTTTGTTTGATTCTCACGAATCGAGTGTAATGGCTAACTCGGGGTATCATGATCTTCCTAGAGAAGTTGCATCTACAACTAGACCTTTTTTATTCAATGGTTCTACTTGACAAATCAGTTAGGGGGAGCAATAGAGTTGTAATTTTTTCATTGCATACTAGATTCATGTATAGGACTTAGATGAGAGATAATCTTATGTATTTTTTTTGAGTTATTGTAATCTAGGTTTTATCATGATTGTGACAAAGGGGGAAATTGTTGGATATTTTGTCATCATCATGATCAAACTTAGAGGTGCTCCAATCAAGTGATAGATTGCCAAGTAGTTTCAGTGCATCGGATGGATAGACGTCCGTGAGATCCATGAGTGATTCACGGATGTCCATGCCCCGACGGTTCCTGACGGTTATGGGAAGTTAGTGTTTCACGAACATCCATGAGTGATTCATGGACGTCCATGTTCCAATGGATAAAAGGGAAATTTGTAATTCGGGAAGTAAGACTTTCGGGGGAAAGATCTTCAACTTAAAAATCTTTCGAGAATTTCTCATTTCTCTTCTCTTTGAGATATTTTAGTACTATTCTGAGTGGATCTAAAGCTCAAAGAAAATATTGTCTCTGTGATTTGAGGTTGAAGCTTGTTGTTGGCTCGTGTGAAACAAGCGAACCATCGTGAGAGACGACTGTTGAAGGCGATAACTTTACATTATGAAAGGGACAATTGTGGAAAGCGATTGTTGTTGATGATATAAGTGATAGAGCATTTCATTCATAAGCGCTGTAAGAATATTTTTCATAGTGGATTGCTTGGCTTGGATCTGAGATAGATCCCGTGGTTTTTACCTGTGAAAGGGTTTTCCACGTTAAAATCGTCTGTGCTCATTTTATGGTTGTGGTTATTATTTTCACTAGTTATATAATCGATTTCCTCGAAATTTCAGATGACTTACACTACCCCTAGGGGGACAAACAACAAAGATTCATAATCTTAACTGCTATAACTTCAATCTTCCCCTCAAGTTTCAATGTTTGCATCTTGTATTGGCTTATTTCCCAAAACCTTGGTGGAGATATCTGCCTGCTAACATTTACTTTGTGGTTCGCATTTTACCATTTGGTGTGCTAATAAGAGTGATTCTTGCATCCATCACATTACCTAAAAATCAATAAGACTTTAGGATTCGATATCAAAGGCCATCTCAAATTCTCAGTCATCTCTAATACCAACCCAACCTGGACGATTTATATTTATCGAGCTTCAATCAGCTGATACAATGTTATTATCATTTGATGAAATTTTATACAAATTAATGAATAAAAATGAATAAATGTCGTATTTAGTTTAAATATATATGTGACTACTATATATGAGACCGGCTTCCATGGTCGGGCATTTGAGAAGCTTAGCATGTACCTTAGTCTTACAACACACGTGGCACATGTTTAGATTGGTCTTAGTCCGCCAACATGGTAGGCCAGCATGTTTATTGTCCACATCCCAATTGAATGACGGCAACCCTCCAAGTTTTCAGTGCATTGAGCTTGAGGGCAAAAGTTAAAGGTGATTTTATTGAATGATTGGGAACAACTGATCTGGGTGATCTTTCCACATCACAAATCATATTTTCCATGTCACAAATCTAGTTCACTAGATGTACTTTGAGATTTGAAAATCTATATTATCTGAATAGGGGATATGGCCAATTTGTATCAAGGCATGCAGCCTATTTTGAAATATATGGGTATAATAGCTATAAAAATCTTCTTAAGTACTAATTTATTGGTGAAGGTTGCTGAGATTCTTAGATGAATTCAGATATCTAACTCTTAATAAGAACGTCTCCTTCCATCACATTCTATGTACACAAATCAAGAGGCTGATGCTCTTGCAAAAGATGTAGTCTTGAGATGATGGCTACATTTAGAACCCTTCATTTACTTGTCACTGTTCTCTATAATTCGGCCTGAGCATCTCACTCGGCTGCTTGTTCTTTTGTTTGCTGCATGTTTTCTCTCTTTAGCTTTAATAAACTTCCATTATTTAATCAAGTAAAAAAAAAATCTGCTTCCTTGGTTCTTGCATGAACTGCATACAACACACCAATTTAGTAACTTCAACATTGTAATGGTGAAGTATATAAACCCATCAGCCAACCTATAATACTAAGGTGATCCTTTACTGCACTTCTTTTTTTTCCCTATATATATATATACTGTCCACCTGGAATAATCATGTAGATTATTTGTATGGAAGCAAGTATTGGAAGTATTTTCAAGGCTTACTTTCTATGAGATACTGTCCTGTCATCAAATCTATATAATGTTCTTGAGAAGTATTTTCACTTTCTCAATCTCTTGATATCAAAATTTATAGAAAGATGATATAGGGCATCAATTGATATTTGTACCATATAGCTGGCTTCGTTACCATGGGTTAAAATTTCGGATGGAACCGATACTTATCGTCCCATAGGTATTGATCTTGGAGGTCACCAAGTTGATCCATTGAATGTATAGGCTTATATATATTGGTATGTATCGTCCAATACATACCAATGTATCATCCAAAACGCATACGTATCGGTTTTGGCACTGACCAATAAATACCGGAAAATCGAGATTTTGACCCATCATCATTGCTGTTGACTTGGACGAAGACAATCCAATTCTTATATGAGAGCTCTTGATAAGAAACAAGAGACTTCGATTTCCTATCTAAATTCACCTTTCTTGATTGCTTTCTTGAATTTTTCAAAAGGTGCACAATATTTTTCTTCTCTGGTTGGAAACTTGCAGCATACTATAATTGATGGTAGAAGTTTTCTCTATTATAACATGCATTATAAGAGTATCATTTTCCTGTCTACCATGTTGATTTTAATATTTTGACGATATCATTACCAAGATATTTGGTCTTTTAGATGCATTGCAGCCAATTTTCTGCTTATATTCAGAAATGAATGCCATTTTAAGATTTACTTATAGGCGACGTTTTCTGAAGCACTTCCTTCTAGTTGCTGCATGGCCTTCTGCCACAATGTCGAGTTTCTGCTTTTGCAAAAGACTTAGGTTCACATACAAATGGATTACCATATAAAATGGCATGACAAGTTGTAGAAAAGGTCATAGGAACCACAATTGAATGGGATAACTTACACATCAGGCGCTGAACAAACTTTGTAATCTTTTTATTTTTCTTGGTTGAACGAACTTGGTAATCAACATGCTGAGCAGCAGGGCAAGTAAGAGTTGGCAGATGGTTTAAAGAGTTTCTAAAAAAGCGTTGGCATAGGGTACCCGACCCGATCACTGTCAAGCGTGAACAGGTCAATGATTGTGCTAAAATGGTCAAACATGTAGTTTTACATATCATGCTTATAAATAACTGTGCACTTCCCAAGGTTTGACCATTTTAGCATAAGGAGATTGGCTTGTTCACGCTTGAGAGTGAATGAGTCAGTAACCCTATACCCCACTCTTATGCCGCCCAATATATTGTTTATATTATTTGCACTGCCTAGTTCAGACGGAATAAAGGCTCGATCCAAGTGTTAAATAACATAAATCGAGTGTTTAAAAGCATTTCTTTCGCCCATTTCTAAATCTCCTCTCTTTACTCTAGCCCTATGGTAGATGGATTTTGAGCTTTCGAAACCTATTTTAAGTTTTTAACCATTTAAATACCAATTGAATGCCTAAAACGATTTTGGGGGGAGACCACTTGTGTTATCTCTTTTTTATGCTTTCTTTTGCTATGATTTGTCAAATACAAGCATGATCTATCCGTCATGCATGGATTTGATTGTATGTGATAGCATGTTTATCATAAAATAAGGCTCTTTCTTTCATTTTAGGGTTTTTTTTAGCTTATTCTGATTTTAATATTATTTTAGTTATTTAAAATGCATTCTCTTATCTTTTATGCAGATCATGTATATAGTTATAAATGTTGTCTTTAGAAATCTATAATTCTACATAACTAGTTATAAATGTCACAAATACATATTTATAAAAATTTTAAAAATGAAACACAGTCAAAAACCCAAAATATTAGTCAGAAACGCTTTGATATACAAAAGAATTATATTTTATCAAATGCTATATCATTACATGTTTATCTGTAATTACATGAGCATATTCTTGTTTTATAAAATAGCCAAATAAATAAATAAATATATATATATATATATATATATATATATATATATATATATATATATATATATATATATATTAACATGTATGAATAAGTATATACGGTAGGTAGTTATATACTTATATGTACATATGTATACAGATTATCCATATCTAAAGATCCATTATTAACACCACATCGGCATATACATTAATTTCTATAAAAAGTTGCCACAGCAATATCATTCTAACTTATGTAAATTTTAAGGGACCGACTGTCCTGACCGTCGTTTAAACTCCAAATGGTGTTTAAACGATCTTACACCATTTATTGGATTATGATCTTGGAAATCCTTACCATCAAAGCGAGATATCATCAATTGAGGGGCTATCGGTCCAAAAATCACACTTTTTGGTAGATTTGAAGCATCTAATCCGTGCATTCTAATACCAACGGTTGTTCTTAATTTTGATGACTGATATTAAAGTTCACGATCGGATGGTTTACATTCACTTATAAGCATGATCCTATGGCTGGGAAATGTTCCAACGATAGATTCCTACTTAGGGAATTTAGATTGATCATATATGTGTGCCATATGGCACAATGATAAATCACACTTCAATGGTGTGGGATGAAAAATGACATTTTAATGCTGTAAGATCATTTAAACACCATTTGGTGTTTAAATGTCGGTCGGGAGCCATTATCCTATATTTTAATATGTTATGGTTGTAATATTATTTAGTGTATTGTAGTTAAGACTAAAATTAGATGTTACATTTAGGATGTTTTATAAGTGTTTAAATTTCTTAATTTCCTATATTTTTCACATATACTATACGAACGATGCCGCATGACCTGGTTTTTTTGGCTCGCTGACACAGATGGCATCAGTGAGATACTGATTAAATATGCCCCCAGATTAAGTGAGAGGGTTTTTTCTTGCAGTTTTTTTTGTCATTTTTCTTGCAGTTTATTTTATTTTTCATCAATAGAAATCGCTTAACCTGATTGCACAAAAGAGTGACTTTATAGTGTACACTGATTAGTGATTACCGAGTCATTTTTGCACCAACACGTATACTGATGTTCTCCCTGTATAACTGTTTTCTTCTATTCCACCATGATTGTTTGTATTGCTATGACTAATATATTTATTAATTATGTGTCCTCAGGGTGGGTTTGTTCGGCAAGAGCTGTTCTATTTACTCAAGGATGAAAAGGGCGTGCACTTCTCATTTGGAAGTGCGAGCGGGAATGGCATCAATAAAGCGAGCCAAGGGATGCACTCGTCTAAATTCTGCCTCAACATTGCTGGAGACACCCCATCCTCCAACCGCCTCTTCGATGCCATTGCCAGCCATTGTGTCCCTGTTATTATCAGTGATGAGCTCGAGCTCCCCTACGAAGATGTCCTTGACTACTCTAAATTTTGCATTTTTGTGCGCACTTCAGATTCTCTCAAAGAGGGGTTCCTCATAAATCTGATCAGAAGTATTGGCAAAGATGAATGGACACAAATGTGGGCAAGGCTGAAGGAGGTAGAAAGACACTATGAGTTCCGGTATCCATCGCAAAAGGATGATGCTGTTCAGATGATTTGGCAGGCAATTGCTCGTAAGGTACCCGCTACTCGATTGAAGTTACACAAGTTGAAACGATACTCTCAGTTCGGAGTTGGGAATGAATTAAAGCTAATAAGATAAAAAATTTGAGAAAGATTTTGTCAGAAAGCTATTGTGATTGGATGGGTTTGGTCTTTCATTTCCGCCATTCAATTTAACATAATTTTTTGCCAGAGAAGGATTCCACCGAAAAGTGCAGCATGAATTCTGATCTCGAAATTTTTTGTCGTTCCTAGCATGCTATGAGATTGAACATTGTAAACTTGCAGCATGACAAGCAGAGGCATACATTTTTACTTTTATTTTTTTTCCTGTCTCTCACTATGGATTTTGATCATATTTGAGTGGTAAACAAACAGATATCCTCTCCAGAGGCTTTTCTTGTACAACCGGATTAATGTTGGTGGTTTTGATTCAAATTCAGAAGATAGGGCATCAATCATCTCGTGTCTGTTTAGTGCATTCCTTTGTTCTGAACTATGGTCCATGGGTGATGTAATGATGGTTTAAAATATTGCATAAAGACGTTCTCGGGTGATTTGCACCATTTTTCAGGTTTTTATGAGAGGTATTGCAGATACTCTTATATCAGGTGATACATGCATATATATATATTATCGTTGTACCATCAGCCATGATGGATACATGTTGGAAACTCAGACTTTAAATCATGGTTATGAAATAGTAATAGGAACTGTTATAGTTAGCATTATTGAACAAAACCATGGGACACAAATGCTCTTTTGAAAGCTAACTAGCTCTTTTCCCTTGATTGTTGAGAGCCATAGTAATATGGATGCATCTTCTAATGGAGATTGGATAGATAGTGCATTATGTGCCTACCTATGCGTTCCAAATCTGGGGGAGAGGCCATGAGAGGAGATGAGTGCTATAAATTGCATTATGGGCAGTAGAGAAAATCTGCCTGTTATTAATGGTGCTTATGAGCTGACGTGCTTTAACTAAGGACCAACCTCTTTATCTCTAGACCAGCCTACAGGCGTGGCAGGCAGGACCCCTGCCAATATTTAAGGCGCGCCAATGCAATGTTAGAAAAATAGGTTCGGGTTGCAGAAGAAGATAAATATTGGAATGAAAATATGCAGACCCGATTCGAGGCACGTTGTAATTCGTTGTCTTTAAACTGAGATTTACTCCAGCCATTATGATCAAGTAGCCACCAAAAGGTTACCAGCAAATTTGTTTCAAAATACAACGAATCGGTAGCGTATTCTTGTGATCAGATTTGGTGAATCTAATCACGCAATCAGAACTCTAAATACCGCTTAAGAAAAGAACTCTGAAGCAAACTTTGAATTCGGGAAACACAAAAGTTGAAAATCCAGTAAATAAAAGAAAGACCTCGGGTCCCATTTTATAAAAATCAAGAGATGCAATCGTACCGATTTGACAGAATGGTTATAGTAACCGATCAAACACAATGATTACAAAAGATCCGTTTAGACACAACAGTTACAACTAATAGATTTTTTAAATTTTAAATACAAATTATAAAACACAGTTAGTTTTTTTTTTTGTCCAAACAAATTATTTTATAAATGCACCGCATCGCCACACCACGTACATGTCCCGATTCGGCGCGCGTATGTGTGTGTGACTAATGGGTTGCATGGCGATGGAAGCTACAAAATTCTGTGCTCCCTCGGTGAAGGTTACAAGCATTGAATCAAGACTACATATTATAATTCAAAACCCCAAAAGAGTTTTACCCGGTATAGGACTATTCACAATAGTCCAAAAAATAAAAATTTAAAATATTAAAATATTCAACAAACCCCTACTTTGGCTCAATTTTTTGAGCCAAAACGTGGTCTTCAACCCCAACTTTATTACTTCTCGGTGGGAAACTTGGGGGTAGCCCCAAATGAATTTATAAGTCATAAATATAGATTTACAATATTTATGTCTTATACAGCCTTTGCTTATTTACGAGTCCCCAAATCTATGATGTAGTAGCCCCAAATGAATTTCCTTCTTTTCAAACAAACCAAAAAAAAAAAAGAATTTCCTTGAGGCCAAATCTAACGTCTAGTAGTCAAATGTTATAAATCAACTAATAACATCTCTCGACCATCGCTAGCCCGCCCCCTTGCCCCCCTCTCCCCCCCCAGCCGAAGAAAAATTCTGGTAGGTAAGCTCTCGTGCGCTCCTGTCATCAAAGCGCTTCAAGTGCATGCAGTTTTCGGCTTGAAAGCAGAGAGTAATGAATACTGGCTCACCAGCTGTCCAAGATAGGGTTGCCCACCAGTGTCTGAGGTAGCTGGAAAGAGAGTTTTGACTCATGGCAAGAACTTTAATTTAACTAACATAATCATGATTTAAAGATCTTTGGTGTAAAAGATTGAGACAAAAAATAATTTCCATCGATCATTTGATTTAAAAGTCGTCAAACGTTATCTAAAATTAACGACTGCCATGTAAATTCATAATGTCATCAATTTTAGATGATATTTAATTGCATTGAATCTGACAATAGTGATCAATTTTTATAACAATCTTTTACAAAATGAATCTCGAGGTCATGAGCGTCAAAACATATGTAACACAAGATTGTTTCCCATGCCATATATCCCAAGAGGTGACCCAAGTACCAAAAGGGTTGTCGAAGTTCCTAACTCAAAATTAACTAGTTTAACATGATGTGATCTAAGTGGATCTGACGATCCGATCATCCAAAATTAAGCCTAAAGATCTAGGCGCACGATCAATCAAAAACAATAAATATATAATCTATAAATATGCGCACCTTGAGCGTTAGCCATTGATGGTTGCCGATCTTCAACGATCTTCTCACGTTCAATATCTCCTAACAAAAGGGGGATGCTCTCGCCAATAGAGAGGATTGAATTATCTCGAGCAATCGTTGGGACCAGGCACCCCTTATATTTATAGCCAAAGAGTCATATCCCATTAAGGACTGAAATTGCTAATTGTAGTGTGATTAGAAATCACAATCATACCTTAACTGAAAGACTCAACAATCAGTTGCCTATTCTCTTCAAACTCACAAGAATAGCAATTGTATATCTCAAGGTTGATCTTATACCATTCACCGGTCAACGGGTTTGACCATAATGATGGCCACCAAAATAGGAACTTCTAACAGTCTCCTACTTAGCCAAACTATGTCAATAAACTCCGATTACCCAATATTAGCTAACTTTCTTTGAATGGTAAGGCACAATCAATCTCAATCAAAGTCTGTATTATCAGTCCGGTCAAGTGAGAATTTCAACACAGAATCAATATAGTCAATATATCATATCATCGATATATGACCGCTCATTATATGACCGCTCATTAGTTACTGTATTGGAAGTCATCACCGACATGGATTCCAACTAGTATGATTTCACATAGATTGCAAGTTTACAAACTGAATGGTGATTACATGTAAACTCAATCTAATATTGGTCCTACTCTATTGCCATCTACTGGCACCATATGTTCTAAGGAGTTATTTGCATAAAAATGGAAAAGCAAATAAATAAGTTTTATTTCTGAATCAATTAAACAAATGTATTCACTCGTATATATCCACTCTCAAAGGCTATCAAAATTATCCGTTAACCCCATGCGCGCAACATGCTCCAAAAAGAGCTTGAGAGGTAAACCTTTAGTGAGAGGGTCAGCCAACATGAGTGTCGTACTTATCTTTTCAACAGATACAATTTGATTCTGAACTTTCTCCCTTACAACAAGATATTTTATATCAATATATTTGGAACCCCCACTAATCTTGTTGTTATTGGAGATAGCAATCGCAGCGGAATTGTCACAAAAGATTCTCAGTGGCTTTGAAATAGTATCAACAACTCGAAGCCCTGAGATAAAATTCTTCAACCATATCGCCTCACATGTTGCCTCAAAACATGCAACGAATTCTGCTTCCATAGTGGACGAAGTAGTCAGCGTTTGTTTAACGCTCTTCCAAGATATAGGTCCACCTGCAAGCATAAAAATATAACCCGATGTGGACCTACGAGTGTCTTGACACCCAGCATAGTCAGCATCTGAATAACCAATAACTTCAAGGTTATTCGACCTTTTGTATGTGAGCATATGTCCTTTAGTCCCTTGTAAATAGCGAAAAACCTTCTTAGCTGATTTCTAATGATCCAAACTAGGATTACATTGGTACCTGCCAAGCATACCAACTATATACGCTATATCTGGACGAGTACAGACTTGTGCATACATGAGACTCCTAACTGCCGATGCATAGGGAATTGTCTCCATCTGTTTTCTCTCCAAATCGATCCTGGGACTCTGAAGTAGACTAAATTTATCACCCTTAATGACAGGGGCAACGGTAGCAGAACCATTGTGCATGTTAAACCTTCTAAGAACTTTATCAATATAAGCTCTTTGAGACAATCCCAATATGTCACGGGCTCTATCTCGATGAATCTCAATTCCTATCACGTAGGAAGCTTCTCCAAAATCTTTCATATCAAAACTCTTTGATAAAAAGTTCTTTGTCTCATGTAACATGCGCAAATTACTACTCGTAAATAAGATATCATCAACATTCAAAACAAGGATGATAAACTTACTCTCACTGATTTTAAGATATATGCATTGATCCACAATATTTTCTTTAAAACCAAAATTTGAAATGACTTCGTAAAATTTTAAGTACCATTGTCGAGATGTCTGCTTTAAACCATATATAGACCTTTTGAGTCTACAAACTAAATGACTCTCCCCCTCAACCTGAAAACCTTCAGGTTGTGTCATAAAGACATCTTCATGCAAGTCGTCATTCAGAAAAGCAGTTTTAACATCCATTTGATGTAATTCTAAATCAAAATGAGCTACTAATGTCATGACTATCCGAAAAGATTCCTTTTTAGAAACAGGAGAAAATGTCTCTTTATAGTCTATTCCCTCTTTTTGACTGAAACCTTTAGCGACTAACCTGGCCTTATATCTTTCTATATTATCTTTGGAGTCTGGCTTGATTTTAAATACTCATTTACAGCCTACAGGCTTCACTCCATTAGGTAACTCACAAAGATCCCAGACCGAGTTATGTTTCATTGATTCCAACTCATCTTTCATGGCTTCGAGCCATTGAGTGGAGTTGTCGCTCTTCATGGCTTGGCTAAAGGAAACAGGATCTGATTCCTTTCCAAAATCAAACTCACTCTCATTGAGGTAAACTATATAATCATCAGAAATGACAGACTTCTTTGCTCTCTCTGATCTACGCAATGGTAGATCATTGGGAGTCGCCATGGGAGCAAGAGCCTCATCAATGTGGGGTGTTTCAATAGGTACAGCCACAGGTGCATCAACACTGGCTTGAATAACTGGTGTTGGTGCCATTTTTTCTTGGATAAAAGGGATAGGAATTATAACCCGATTTTCCTCAAAAGTAATTTTCCTAAGCTCAACACTCCCACTGATCTCACGATCCTCAAAGAATTTTGCATATCTAGTCTCAACAATCCGGGTCCTATGAGTGGGGCAGTAAAATCTGTAGCGTATTGATCTATCAGGGTAACCAATGAAATGACATCTTATAGTTTTAGGGTCCAATTTTCCTAATTGTGGGTTGTACACCTTTGCTTCAGCCAAACAGCCCCAAATGTGTAAATATCCTAAAGTCGGTTTTCTTCCTACCCATAGCTCATAAGGAGTTTTGGGAACTGCCTTACTAGGAACTCGATTTAGGATATGCACCGCTCTTTTCAAGGCTTCTCCCCACAAGAACGTAGGCAACGTAGAGTTGCATAACATGCTTCTCACCATATCCATAAGAGTACGATTTCGTCGTTCAGCTACACCGTTCTGTTCAGGTGTTCCCGGCATGGTGTATTGAGCGACAATGCCATGCTCTTGTAGATACAGGGCGAAGGGTCCTGGGACCTGCTTCGTAGTATCTACCATAGTACTCTCCGCCTCTATCGATCTCACAATTTTAATCTTGAATTGAGTTGTAACTCAACTTGACTTTATAGATTTTAAACATATCCGAGGCCTCGATTTCGTAAATGAGAAATATATAACCAAAACGAGAATAATCATCTGAAGGTAATAAAATACTTTTGACCACCAATAGCGGGAGTTGGAAAGCGGTCCACAAATATCGGTGTGGACTATTTCCAAGAAACTCGTATACGAGAGCCCTTTCTTATTAGTCTTTGTGAGTTTCCCTTTAACGCAATCAACACAAGTATTTAAATCAGAGAAATCGAGCGCATCGATTATATCATCTTTAATTAACCTCTCCATTCTACCCTTAGATATATGGCCTAAACGTTTATGCCATAAAATGGAGGAGTTATCGAGTGCTCGTTTTCGTTTCTTACTTATTTTATCATTCACATGCATAGAAACTAAAGATTTGGCGTAAGATGAATCCAAGTTCAACTGATAAAGATTGCCCACTAATGAGCCACCACCCACAATATCGAAATTAAATAATAGAGTAAACATATTATGTCCAAATTTAAATTCAAAACCTAATGAATCTAATTTAGAAATTGAGATAAGGTTTCTAGTGATACTGGGAACATAAATAGTATCAACTAAATCCAAAATGAAACCACTATCTAAAATGAGACGGAGAGTCCCAATGGCCTCCACGTCTGCTTCTACTCCATTTTCGAGTTTGATGGTACATTCGCCTTTACTTAGCTTCCTGCTGGATCGAAATCCCTGCATTGAATTACTTATGTGAATAGTTACACCAGAATCTATCCACCAAGTATTGCGTAGAGCATCAACATAAAGTGATTCAAAACACACAAAAGCAAGGTCATTACCTTTCTTAACTAGTCAATCTCTGTATTTCTGACAATTCTTCTTAATGTGTCCCTTCTTCTTATAGAAATGACACTTGATGCCAGAAGTAGATGTGCTAGCTTCTCCTTGTTTGGTTTCCGATGGAGGAGCTTTTACGTTCTTTTCTTTATATTGTCCCGATTTTCACTTGAAATTTCGTTTCGATGGGCCAAGAGCGGCGTAATGGGCACTTTCAGGTTTTTCAGTCCGAAGTCGTTCTTCTTCTTGGACACAGTGAGCGATTAGCTCGTTCATCTTCCACTTCTCTTTCTGTGTGTTATAATTGATCTTGAACGGGCCAAATTGTGTAAGAAGAGAAGTCATAATGAAGTGAACAAGATAACCCTCAGAAAAACCCATGTCCAGTTCTTTCAATTAAGTTGTCATGCCACTCATTTTCATAATGTGCTCCCGGACGCCGCTATGACCATCATATTTCATGGTTCCCATTTTAACAATTAGACTACTGGCAAGGGCTTTAGAAGTCCCTTGAAATTGTTCCTTAATGGCTTGCATGTATTCCTTTGCAGTGTGCGAGTCAGGAATACCTCCCCGAATCGCATCAGCAATGGAACTCTTTATGATCATGAGGCTCATACGATTTGATTTATCTCATTTTTCTAAATCCATATGGTTCACTGCCAGATCCTCAGCCGAGGCATCAGTGGTGAGCACCTTGGGTTTATCAGATCGTATAGCATAGTCAAGATCCATGCAGCCTAGAACAATTGCAACTTGTTCCTTCCATTTCTTATAATTTGATCCACTCAAAAGTTCAATTCCACCAATCATACTGGTTATGATAGACGGGTTCAATGCTGCACAATAATTAAGGGTTTTATTATGTCCACATACAATCAAAGTAACTATCAATTCTACAAGGTTATAATTATAGTATGTGACGCAAAAGTTAAAATATGTCAAGGAATATAAAAATTAAAACCAATGTGATTTTATTGAGAAATAATTTGTGTTATTATGAGCCTCCGTTGGGTCGAGTCATAACACACTAACCGCTTCCTCAATCTATATGAATGATTGTGGTACTAATTGCGTCATTATGACCTTCTGTTGGGTCGAGTCACAACACGCTAGCAGTACCCACACACACAAAATAATGAATAGTAAAATACAGCCATCATATACCATTAAGGGATTCGTCACCGCTGGGCAGAAGAACCGCTTATGTTGTGACGTCAACGTTCACTACACACTATCACGAAATTTGTAACACGGTCTTGGACAAAATTAAACCTCACTATGAAAACCACGACACTAGGAAGGATCATCACCGTTGGGCAGAAGAATCTTTCCAAGCCATGTTTTCAAATTAGGTTTGATAATATTTTAGAAGATCACAAAACGTGTTATGAGGAGGTGTCAAAATAGACAATAAACGAGCATTATAATGTGTAAGTACCAGCCATGGTGGTGGAGCACAACCTCCACTACCCAATTCTAATGAATGATACTAAAAAAAAATTGATTACACAATTAAAAAATGGAAAAAATAACATCAGGTCATGAAAATATTATAATAGAGAGCTCATTGTCAAAAATAGACCTCAAAAACGGATCCGGAATGTCCGAGATAATCAAAATACATATATAATGTCCGAAAATCGAACCGGTAAATAGCCCAGAAAAGGCCCAAGAAAAATAAGGAATTCAAAAGGGCCATGAGTGGGCCGGGTATCGGGCCTGGCCATGGGCCTTAGTGGTCGAGTGGGCCCTATGGGTTGGTCCATGGGCAAAAAGGGCGAGTGGGCCTGGGGCCCTGCAAATCGGGCCATGAGCCAAAAGCCGAGTGGGCCAGGGGCCCAGCGGGTCGGGCCAAAAGCCAAAAGGGCCAGGCGGGTCAAGTGGGTCAGGCCAAACCAGGCGGGTAGGGTGGGCCAAATAGGCCTGTCGGGTCAAGGGGTGGGCAAAAAATGCCCAAGTGGGTCGGGCCAAAAGCCACAAGGGCCAAAGGGCCAGGCTCAAGCAGGTCAAAATGCCCAAAGGGTCGGTAATTATACAGTGGAATGGGCAAAGGCCTAAACCACCCACCCCAACCCCTTCTTCTTCTTCTTCGCTTGGTTTTTTTTTTTAAACCGATGTATATGCACAAATTCAGCAGTACCCGCTGGCTTCACTGTTGACACCCAGATGACCATCTGGCAGACCGGCCTTCTTTGACGTCGTCTCGGCATCTAGGTTTAAAGGCCCACGGCCACGACCGTCGGCCAATAAAACCCAAATTTTTTTAATTTTTTTTTTTTTATTTGTAGCAATAGCGTCTCCCCTTCATCTGGTGACTGCACCAGCCTAGTACACCGTCTGTCTACTCTAGTGCGCCAATCGGTTTGCCTAGTGGTTTTGAGAAGCCGACGGGTTTAAAAAAATTTTTTTTTTTATAAAACAAACCATTAAAAAAAAAACCAACGATCTGCTCTAAAATTTTTATTTTTTTTTATTTTTTATAAAACAGCCATAGAAAAAAAAAAAACTCATTTTAAAGCTTTGACCGATCATAACGCCAATCATGGCTCTAATACCAATTGATGGGATCTAAATGGATCTGACGATCCGACCATCCAAAATTAAGCCTAAAGATCTAGGCGCACGATCAATCAAAAACAATAAATATATAATCTATAAATATGCGCACCTTGAGCGTTAGCCATTGATGGTTGCCGATCTTCAACGATCTTCTCGCGTTCAATATCTCCTAGCACAATGGGGATGCTCTCGCCAATAGGGAGGATTGAATTATCTCGAGCAATCGTTGGGACCAGGCACCCCTTATATTTATAGCCAAAGAGTTCTATCTCATTAAAGACTGAAATTGCTAATTGTAGTGTGATTAGAAATCACAATCATACCTTAACTGAAAGACTCAACAATCAGTTGCTTATTATCTTCAAACTCACCAGAATAGCAATTGTACATCTCAAGATTGATCTTATACCATTCTCCGGTCAACGGATTTGACCATAGTGATGGCCACCAAAATAGAAACTTCTAACATAACAGGCCTATTAAAATGTTTTCAAAAGTTTAGGGTCCTTTATTTCGACAGCCAAACCTAGGGTTGTCTTCTTAGGGGGCAAGTTATGATTGTTAGAGTAAATGAGTTAGTATTATGATAAGTGGCAAGAGCACCAACTTTTTTTATTTTTTTTATTTTCCAAATACTTAGGTATATATATATATATATATATATAATATATATATATATATATATATATATAGGTAGCTATATTATAGGTGTAGCATTTGAATGATACACTAGTATCGAGATCACGTGCCACATGGAATGTGATCCCAAAACAAAGCACGCGATCATTACTCATGTGACATATGATTTTAAGAAAAAAAATCTTTTTTACCAATTTTTGGCCCCTTAAATATGTGGTCAAAGGTTGGCCTCCACCCCGATTAAACTAGTGCATTAAATTTTTTGCAACTTTCATTAGACTTTTGACGGTAGGTATGATATATGTATGCCTTTTTCTTTTTGGAGATGGAGCTGATTCGCCTTGTGCATGTTGCCTCGGCATCCAATCTTCGGATTAGGTGCCACGTGACACCCAAATGACACTAAGGTAGCGTTGAACACTGCATCGCTAATTTAACGTTCCGCTATATATATATATATATATATAGAGAGAGAGAGAGAGAGAGAGAGAGAGAGAGGGTCGGGGATATACGCGTAGGCGTAGAGATATCTTTGTGCCTATTAATATGAGTGTGACACGTAGCATATTTTTGTGAAGTTAATTGGTGGCATGAGAACCACTTTACTAACTAGGTTATACTTTTAAAATATTTTAAAAGTTAAATACCGTTCCAACCGTCATTCTTGACTTTTTAAAATTTTATTCTCTTTTTTCTTTCCATTTTTTCAGGAAAGTGTCAGACTTACTTTTTCAGGTATATTTTACTCAAAAACTGTGAGCACTCGACAGCGAAGTGCTAACACCTCGACAACGAAGTGCCAGAACCCCAATAGCAAGGCGCTGGCACCTAGATGCCAAGATGTTGGCGCCTCTATATCGAGGTGCCAGCGCTTTGCTAAAAAAAAAATAGGGCGTCGGCACCTCATTTCAGGGGCGCCAGCTCCTCTATATCAAGGTGACGGCACTTCGCTAAAAAAATAATAATTTAAAAATAATAATATTTTTTTTAACGAAGCGTCCGCACCTCGATATAAAGGCACCTGCACCCCTAAAAAAATTAATTTTTTTTATCGACGCACCAGCACCTCGATTTAGAGGTGCCAGCGCTCCCGAACCAAGGCGCCGATGCCCCATTTTTTTTTTTGTTAGTGAAGCGCCGACACCTCGATATAGAGGCGTCAGCACCCCGGTGCTTGGGTGCCAACACTTCACCTCCGGTGTTAGTGATTCGCTATCAAGCGCTCACATTTTTTGAATAAAATATACATGAAAAAGTAAGTCTGACACTTTCTTAAAAAGAAAGAGGAGAGAGAAAATAAAGAAACTTCAAAAAAACTTTTTAAAAAGTCAAGAATGATGGTTGAAAGGGAATATAACTTTTAAAATATTTTAAAAGTTAAACCCTAGTTAGTAAAGTGGTTCTCATGCCACCCATCACTTCACAAAAATGCGCTATGTGTCGCATCCATATCAATAGGCACATAGATATTTCTACGTGGGCGCATATCCCCGGCCCTCTCTCTCTCTCTCTCTCTCTCTCTCTCTCTCTATATATATATATATATATATATTTATATTTATATATATATATATATATATATATATATATATATATATATATATATATATAAGGCTACTTGAAAATAGCCCTTTTGTTAAAAACTGACATGTTCCAAATGTTCTTGGAAATTCTTTGAGACTTATTTCTAAGCCATCATCAACACATTACTAGAAGATTAAGAAAAAAAAACAAAGTTGAACAAATCAAATCTTTTAAGGTAATTAGCATCATTCCATTACATGGTTTTGTGCTTGAGATTTTCTGCAGAGGAGACCCATATCTTTTCTAGATCACTTGTAAATTCCCTTTCTCTGCCTAGGATTACAGTGTTGTGATCAGCACCAGAGATGGTTTTGAGCTCTGCCTTGGGCACCTTCAACTTTATATTGTAGCTACACTCCAAAGGGACCACCTGGTCTCTGTCTCCTTGGATTACTGTAACTAAGACCCCTAAATTCCTCACAACTGCCAAGTAATCATCCATGAATTTAGCACCTCCACATATCACATTGTGCATAGAATGCCAAGCTGAATGATGGGTGTGTTTTGTCAAATCTATGATTTTGAAGTTGAGATCCCTAAAACAAGAAGTACAATTTAATAAAATAAGTAATCAAATGGACTAAGAAAAACTAGAAAGTTACCTTTTCCAAGTTAGTGTCTTCAGAATCCATTCCCATTTCCTGTGATTTCTACAAACAATGAAGCAAATGGTTCTACCCAAATGTTCATACCATGACATGACAGAAGAACCGAACAGTAATGGCGGCCACATTCTTCTTTCCGCTAATCTGCTAAGTGTCGCGTAACTCGCTTTCTCTTTCAATGAAGGGAAGTATGGCTGAGAAGTAGGCATTCATCGTAAAAAGATTTCATTACAAAAATACAAATCAACTAAAACAAATGAAACAAAAGGCGCGAGAATAATATATGGTAGGTGTTGCTTGTGTACTTACAGGTGCAATCAGTGTGATTGATTTAACAGATTCCGGATTCTTTGCTGCTAAGGCCAATGCTATTATACAACCCATCGAATGTGCAACTAAATGAAAAGAATTCAATCGATACGGTTTGGTAACAGATTTCTCAATAATTCCCAAGTGTTCTTTCAATCTGTATAAACAGTCCCTTGGCTTTGGGCTTTTACCAAAACCTAAGAGGTCCACTGCAAACAACCTATAGTTCAATCTTGCAGTTTCAGAGAGGTTGGGGAATACTGATTCTGTCCATAAAGAAGAAGATGAAAGAAAGCCATGCAAAAATATCACATTTTCAGCTGAGTATCCCCTGCAATCCTCATTTGTGGCTGTCAAAACATTCATAGGAAACATTTCAAAACTAAGTAATTGAAAAGGAGAAATTATATAATGATCTCTTTTTACGATAAACCCAAAACAAAACAAAAAATATCAGTGTAATTCTTTGTAGCTTGATCAAATCTAGGGAGATGCACTGATATTAGGAGCATGCAAATCAGTTAAAGTACATTTTTTATGCTTTGTGGATTTGACGGTCAAAAATATGTGCATCTCCCGAAGAGCAAGATTGAACTATGCACCGCCTGGCATGGAATACCAACTCACTAACATAGATAAATATTATAAAATGAATAATCCATATCATAGCTTGATAAATAAAAAAAATTGTTCAAAGATTTTAGAATTTCGAAGATATGCAATTATCTTAAATTCAATGTCTAAATTTCATAGCTTGCCTGATATGTTAACTATTAGCTTATTAAAAGGTCAGCTGTTGAAGGTTTGGTAGCCACTCATCATTACTGTTCAGTGGTAACCCTGTTTTCAAAACAAAGAATGTGCCGGAAATTGATTCTTACGGATTTTGAGGCTGAACAGACAAATTGTTCAGCCTTGACGTCCATGAAAGGCCTTTTACTTGGAATCAAAGTTCATCCCTTTCAAGTGGATGAAAATAAAGCAATCACTTCTTCAGTATAAAATATAAATACTAAGAGTCTAAAAACCAAGAGATGTCTTTCTAGATGTTTCAATTAATCAATCCACAACAAGGTTCATAATCTCGGTTTTCCGGCACATATCGGCTAGCTCCAAAACCGGTACTGATTTTGGATGATACATTTGCATGTATGGGCCAATACATACCAATATATGGGCCGATACATTCAAGGAATCAACCAAGTGACCTCTGAGACGATATGTATCGGTTTCGCCAGGAATTTTGAACCATGATCTACAGACACCCAGATGAGAAAACATAAAAGAAGAAGAAATCAAAGTCTTCACATGCCTTGCAATGGTTCCATGACAACCAAATGAAGCTTCTCTTCTCCCTTTCCCTGCCATAAACTACAATCCTCACAACTACAATCAGACCACCTTGACTTCTTCATTAATCCACCCTTTTTTCCACTATCCTCCTCCTTTCTGTTCAATTTTACGAGGCCCAAGTCCCTGAAAACATTTTTTCTCTCATACAAAGTCTCTGAAACTTCATCTTCTCCAACACCACCTACATTTAAGCCCTGTTTTCCTCTGTTTTCACAGTAGCATGGGTAAGCGTTTCCTTCTATAAAACCATCAATTAATCTGTAAAAGATACATAGAACAACATCCCAAAAATCCAAGAAGGTGAAAACAAGAAAGCTAACTGCTAACATGGGAGAACCTGCGGCTTTTTCTGCCCAATTCCATGAAGAAATGGGTGGAATTCTGAACATTTTTTGGAGTTTAGAATGGAAACAATGCTCAAAGAATACGATACTCTTCTTTCAGGATTGAGGGGTTTAGAATAGAATTACCATTGACCAAGGGTTGCGTTAACCGTTATGCCACGTACATGCAAAAAGGTTGAAGATAATTACGGAAATACCATTGCTTAGCAGGCACCATTAAAAAAATTAACAACATTTTATTTTATTTTTTTGCTTGGCATGAAGATGATGATGTGGGGCTTAAAAGGTAGCTTTCCTACCCCACCCAACTCATATTTTCAGGAAAATTGCAAACCGCAGCAAGATTTTGTACTGGAGACTGACGTGGCGCTACGAGACTGGCTTCCCTGACCTTCATTGCTTGGGCCCCACTGCACTTGAAGCCAATTGCATCACACAACATCAGCCGCCTGCACAAATGCTGCCTGTTATATAACACTTTCCGTTTGGGAGCTACCAGAAGCACATATATAACTATTTTCGGTAGAGAAAATTATAATGAGAGGACCTCAAACACATACCAACAAAGGTGGTGCGATCCAAGTGGCTGGCCTGACCTGCATTGCAGGGATCCACTGTGCTTCATTGTGCCACGTAAGTGGTCCGTTGAATGATTTATTATTTTCCGTCCTCCATATATCAGTGTCGCTTTGCTTTATATGCTGGAGAGGTGGACTGCTACTGATACGCATGCAAATAGGTAAATCAGTGAAATACATTTTTGACATTTCACTGATTTAGCGCTTAAAAAAAAATTCAAATATATTTTTAAAGGCTTCAGGAGATTGACCCAAGCACCGCAACCACCGCAACGCAGTTTCGTGTTTAGATTCTTCAAAAGAAAAATGTGCATTTCCCATGGCTAAGAGAGGAAAATTGACCTGAGTACCACCAGCAGTGCTCCTGTCGGGTGCGTAATACCAATATGGTTGATATGAAGCTCAATGTCCCAGTAGCAAAAGCTTGCTCAATCTCTGGGCCTAGCGCTTATCAGAAGTAAGTGGAGCTTAGTGTTATGACCCGGATCATAGGATGGGCATTCAATGGCTTTAGATGTCATGTATCACCAAGTCCCGTGGGAGTGCTCCACACTCTAACCCAACCCACACACACACAATCATTAGTATAGAAACTTTATAATTTTAGTTTATCCCGGTTACTAGCTAGCAATATATTATATTTTAGGAATAATAAAAACTAGCCTTTTATGGCCCATGATTCCCTAATTTTAGAAGGGAATTTGAGTCTTTGAACTCTTGCCTTTTTGGCAAATCATGCCCAAATTAAGTCTTCATCTTCTCTCTATAAACTCTCATATCCCTAGCTTCTTCCTCTTCCATCTATCTCCGCCACTCGTTCATTCTCTACCAATATCTCGGCACCATTAATGTTGTGATAATCCATTTACTCTCTCGCATTCAACCAGCCTAGCACCCGCCGACCCATCATCGAAAACGCATCGCTAAAGCGACAGGCTGCCGCATCGCTGAATCGACGCGTAGGCTATCGTGTCACCGAATCGATCAGAATCAGCCCGCACACGCTCCAACAAGTGGGTACCCCTCGATCGATCTTAAAATATTCAATTCTCTTTTGAAAATAAAATAAAAATATATTTTATTTCCTTTTCTTCATTAATGGCTGTTTTACCTTTGAAGAAGAAGGTGAAAAAAATAATAATAATAATAAAATAAAATAAATAAATTTCTATTTATAATATAAGGGTACTCTATATCTAATGATCTATATTATTTATAAATATATATAGTATATATATATCAACCCCCCCCTCATCTTCTCTACACGTCTCTAACAGACGCCATTCATCTGCAAAACCAACCCCCTTCCCTTCTTGACACCCATATCTCTAAAACAGAGACCATCAAACCCAAAAACAAAAAGAAAAATGTTATATATATATGTATTTATATTTCTAGAGAGAGAAAGAGAAGCTTAGAGCAGAGACTCAACCCAGACCCAACTTCCATCTCCACGGGTTCATCTGTTAAAACTCCCAAAAACATAAAGAAAAATGTTATATATATATGCATTTATATTTCTAGAGAGAGAAAGAGAAGCTTAGAGCAGAGACTCAACCCAGACCCAACTTCCTTCTCCACGGGTTCATCTGTTAAAACTGGAGTATATATATATATATATATATATATATATATATATATATATATATATATATATATATATATATGTAAATGTTTTCAAATATCATATTCTGATGCTTATATACGAAATCGGTGTGTGGGTTTAATAATGAATCCAATCCACTGTTTTTTTTTTTATTAAAGGCCTCTTACTTGCTCCCTCACCTCTGCAACAAAACGCACACTGTGAAAATAAAAAGAAATATATGTATATGTAATGTGCTACAAACTGTTTCATAACTGATTTTTATGTGGTTTTTCTTTCCAAACCGTTTTATATACCGTATATATATATATATATATATATATATATATATATATATATATATATATATATATCTATATATATACACTATTCTATATATCTTCCTGCTTGATCGGTTTTGCGACCACGACCTAGCAAGAGAGATGCTATCATAAAATCTACAGTGAGAGAGAGAGAGGGATAAAACTCAGATAAGAAACTCACGTAACCCCTTGTTTGGTTTAACATACAGATATATATAAAGTTATATATATGATTGCTCTGGCAGCTATAAATAAATTTCTGATGATCGGCCCAACCAAACGCCAGCAATACCAGTGATAACTTGCCCGTGCCAACTAATGTAGTTGGGCACTTTGTAGAATTTTACCTGATATGAATAATTTGGTGCAACCATCCTTTTAGCACCATTGATTTCAAATAAAATAGATTCAAGGTTGGACCTAGTGGGCCCAACCAAGAAATAGAAACGAGATGGACCATCTCCACAAATTGAAATCCTCGAGACATCTAATGGTTCGAGAACTAGAATTTAGCCCACAAATCAAGAAAATTAAAAGGCTATTTAGATATCGGTGAACATGAAGGATTTGACCCTTAGATTTGAGACCTTAGAGGTCAAAATAAATTAGCGACCTAATACCTTAGAATCATTTTCTTAAATATCTGATGGTTCAGATCTATTCAATCTGATCGCCACATGGTAGGTACACTAAGGGTGCACTTGACTGCTAGATCTTGTAAAACGTTGACTGGAAGATCTAGTGTGCTAGAGATCGAATCGGGATCGGAACAAAAGAATCAACCTTAGGTAAAATTTTATTGTCTAACCATCAAATTGTTCAGATTAGAGGATAAATGACTCAAAGTTCGTGCCTTCTTATTTTAGCCTTAGGTGCCACATGGAATAATACATGGGTTACCTTTGACCCTTAATTTTTTATAATTAAGGCGCAAGTGGCCCACAGGACCAACTTCAAAACGATCTCAATAGTAACTCAATGTAATCTAATGGATCAGAAAGTGTCACTAAAATTTCTAGGACGCGCTTTGAGGCTCACAAATTGAAAATTTTAGTGAGGGATATTAACCCTTGTATAACTAGGCTAAGTGGATCATTTGACTGCCACATTGACCCACTCTTAGGTCAAATTAGTAAAAGGTGTCGATACTAAGACTGCACAAATATTATGGAACTTTAAAATGGAAGGCCCGATCGATGTCGGCGGCCCATAGAAAGGTTTCTCCAAAAAAATTTTGTATGAAATATCTTACATTCAAATATTAATTATTATTTTATATTCACAAGTATGTAAGGTGTATGAAATAGTTTCTTTAGGCCAAGTTAGTCCTTTCATCATATAGCATGCACCACATAGAAAAATCACGATAGGGCATACGCACAATTAAAAAGAAATAAGCTATGTCACACGACTTTTAAGCCTCTGTCATGGTGGGGTTCGTCATCATGGAACTTGGAATGTAGGCATCCATATGCGGATGCAACACCTCTATGGGAGTATGGTCATCACAGTACATCTAGGTTACTCTGGACACCCGTCCTTGAAAGCGTGATTTTGTGAATCTTATCGCAGTGGCTCACTTCAAATTAAGTTTTTGACAAACAATAAGAAATGATATATAAGATAAGGTAAGCTACGAATACGGATAACTAAGTTACGTTGTGAAGGCCAGCAAAATACAAATTAAGTTTCTACACGTGCCATGTCTTGCATGCCACCGCAAGATCTAACGTCTGCAGCCAAGACGGGTCTTAAGGACAATATGATACGACAGTATCCCGAATGTAAGGGACAACGATTTAAATGCATGCAACCTCATCAGTGGATGGTGGTATACGATATGATATGGAGGTTAGGTGGTTATCTACCGTGGACCTCGCATGATAGGCTCGGCGGTGACCTGCAGCTCGTATCTGAAAATTAGGTAAGATGTGAAATGCGTTGTGTAGGCGTATAGAGCAATATTAAGTCTTAAGATATGCCACATAGGAAAAGTCGACAAAAGCGACACAAAGGAGATCGTAACTTGATGCATCATATTTATTTCATGTTATATCGGTCTTTTCATTTTATGTTACTTCTTTTCTTTCTATGCTATATTTTTCGTTTGTTATGATAGATATGAGATCTTAAATATTTTGTAATCATTTATTCTTTTTGGTTTATTTCAAAATGTACATAACTCGCGATTCCACACGATCACGGATATTTTATGGTAGATCGATTGTGCAACTTCGAGTTTACTTTACGTGGATCGAGTAAACTCACCCCTCCCAAAACTAACGATTTAGGTGAGAACTCGATTTTTCCATCACCGAGGATAGGATGTCATTGTTCCTGATGCGGCTCATGAGAGTGAAGACGTCGGCTACCATCTGGACGAGGGAATAGATCCGGCGGACTACTTTGAGCATTGAGAGATTCTTTAGTCATAGTTTTATTATTTTCAGGGGAGATTTGTTATTAGATATTTTTATTTGTCAGCACCAATTTTGGGTTTGCGTTGGGACTGTTTTATTCTACGTAAAATCTCTGCTTGCTTTCGATTATAGATGCATGGTTAGGATTTATCACTTAATTAACATCATCTATGTTTTCCGCTGTTGTTTTCTTGAATCATTTATTTTTAAATGATACTGTTAAATGCCTTAATCCATACGCTAAATCGATATAAGAATTTTGTGTATGTCCGCTTATCGCCTTAACAAGCGTGCGGTGTCATAACACGAAATTCTAGGCCCTTGAGGACGGGTAAGGATTCTGGGTCGTGACACTTAGTGCCTATCAATGGAGATGGAGGCCATGAGAAGAGATAGGAAGAATTGAGAAGTTACACAAAATTTGGCACTTATCATAAGTAAGTGGAGAAATAACTCTCCCAAAGCCGACTTCAAATAGATGGGATAAATTTGTGATGATGATTTTTACACTAATTTTTCTTTTAGCAATTTTGGAAACTTTAAGACGACAAAAATTTCTATGCTATTTAAGGTCTTGAGTGTCTCAATGTCCACTCATTGGTCAACCCAATACCTTACCCACGCGAGTTTTTTATCAGGTTCGGCATATAAACTTGGCCTATCACGTCGGGGTCAGCGCAGCCGACCTGACCTGGGCGCTCCATCCTGATATTTTATATATATAATCAACAAAATAAGGGTTTTTGAATTGGGTCAGGTCGGGCATTTAGCCTCAGGGTGCACCATCGGGTCAAATTGGGTCGAGTCGAGCATATACCCACGGCTTGACTCATCGGGCAACCAAAATTTTGGCCAGACCCAACACATTGACGGCCCTACTGCACAGCTAACAAGACTCCGTTCACTGTATGCAATGAGCCAATCACTTAAGGAGTTGGGCATGTAGCTCAATTAGGGCTCTCAATGAGCGGACTTCGAGCCAAACCAGGGCCAGCTTGAGGTCGGCTCTTTTGTATTCGAGGCAAGCTCTCTTATGTTCGAGCCTAAAACTACTCAGTTCGTGATTGGCTCTATTGAGTTCGGGCCGATTTGGAGCCTAGTAATGTCATATTTTTTTTATATTTAGATTTATTTTTTAGCATCTTTCTTTTTTCATTATACTTTAATTTATCTATACTTATATCATCAAATTAAAAATATATATTCAAAGTATTTCATTTCATAGAAAATTAGCATGACAATAGTCTGAGTGAGAAGATAAGAGCTTGCAATTAGAGTTTAAGCCGATAGATTCAAGTATTTGTCAGTAGTTAAAATATCCAAAATCCTTGACTGTTAAACGCTTCTAATAACTAAAACTAATTTTTAGGATATATTAGTAATTCAAGTTATATATAAAATATATATGGAGTTGAGTCAAACCGAGCTACAAACTACCCAGCTCGTTCCAAACGAGCTCTTAAATCATAACTCGGCTCAGCATGCAAGCCGAGCTCAAGGCTCCTGCGAGCTCTTTTTTTTCAGTTGAGCTGAGTAAGCTCCCGAGCTGGCTCAGCTCATTGACTGCCCTAAGCTCAATGGAAGGTTGACAATATTGAAGTGCAATTAATCAGTCCATTCAAAAGACGCAAGTTCCATTAAAAATAGACAAACAAAAACAATAGGTGGATTAAATATAAAAAATAAAAAAACCTACTGTCTTGGGAAAATATTTAAAAAGATATTGAAGTGCACCAACTCGGCCCAGTTATACTTTTAATATTTGAATTGCATTGGTTGAATTTTTAAGTAATGGTTTACAAGAGTAGGCTTTGAATTGCAACTATTCACTCCCTTAAATAAATACTGCTAACACTGAGTGGAAATATCCAAACTAAGAACTGTCCGGCATTATTTATAGTGAATCTTTTGCCCCACATCATGATCACTCTGGTTTTAAGGCCACCATTTGAATATGGTAGCATTAGTTTGGATGGATATTTTCACTTAGCAGCAGCACCATTTATCAAATCTAATCAGATTTTCCGTCCAAAGAGGCCCTACACAATCACA
Organism: Chloranthus sessilifolius; assembly: GCA_021018995.1. Lineage (NCBI taxonomy): Eukaryota > Viridiplantae > Streptophyta > Magnoliopsida > Chloranthales > Chloranthaceae > Chloranthus > Chloranthus sessilifolius. The sequence goes on along the minus strand of CM037584.1, from coordinate 47,668,490 downwards.
CCAATACTTGAACGCTCAATCAAGTTATTAGGAGTCTGGAAATAAAAAGGTACACTGATCAAATGGTTAAAATCATCTGATCCATGCATGTTTCTCCATAATTCTTTACTGCAGATTCTTCCTAGTACACCTGCTATTTAACTTCCAACAGCAAATTCATATACTCCAACAACCAACACACCTTAAGAACATTTAAATCCCCAGTTCAACCACAGGTCAAACAATATTACCAGTCCCAAGCACCCTTTATAAAAGTTGAATCCTATAGTGTCCATTATTTTTTTGGAGAATGCATAATTATGGAAGACAAAATTCGTGCGGATAAATTCATAGATCACTACCCGCAAAATAGCATAGAGAAGTACTACAACGGCACCTCATTTCAGCTTGGGTCTTTCTCTTGATCAGAACTCACAATTGGCAGATTCCTTCTATACTGTGGAGAAGTCAGCCTCCTCTCCAGCGGTGTCTTCCTCTTGCTCACGACAAACCTGTTCACCCCTTTCCTCATCGGCATTATCTCTGGGAAATCTTCGTCGGGGATCTGGCTCAGCTCTGAGATGTCTTTGATCTGGGCAACCCTCCGGAACCATCTCTCGGCCTTAGCCTCCTCCGACATGTCCAAAGGATCTGGTTCCTTCACAGCTGATCCTTCCAAGCTTTTCCCAGAAAAACCCCTGTTCCAACTCTCTGTTCCGTTCTGAGGATTCTCCCGCTGTGGGGTCGATCTCTCAGTTGCGCTCACACCATCTGTCGTACTCCCTTTCCCAGAATATCCACTGTTCCAACTCCCACTGTTATTTGTCTTTCCCGAAAACCCCGCACTCCAGCTCTCGTGGTTAATCTGTTGATTCGCAGGTGTTTTCAGTGAATTCCCAGAAGCTCCCCAATTAGAACCAATGGCCTTATTACTCTCCTCAGATTTCTCTGACACGTCAGGAACCTTACCAACGGCCTCAGAAACGGTAGAAGTTTCAGCAGTTGCAACTTTTTCTGTCGAAGCTCCAGATTCCGGCTGCTTGTCCTTCTTTGCGAAATAGTCTGGAGGAAAAGGGACAAAGGGGACAAAATTGGAACTGTTTGCTTGCTCCATGGCTAACCGTCTCTTGTACTGGGGCGAGGTCAACGACCGATCCTTCTTCTTGCTTACTACAAACCGGTTCTCCCCTTTACGCATCGGCATGATATCTGGGAAATCCTCGTCCGAGATGGCGCTCGCCAGATCTGTAACATCATGCAACTCTGCAACCTTCTTAAACCACCTCTCTGATGCATCAGTTTGCTCCTTATCTTTCTTGATTTCAGTATGATTTTCTGGCTTTTCTGCGAGCAAACCATCACTGGATATGACAGGTTTTGTGATCTTGGAGGCGCCAGTCGACTCACTGGCTTTCACAACAAGAGACTCATCTTTATCAGAAGGCTGTTGTTCTTCGGTCTTTAGGGTCTGAGGTTTAGCAAACATATCTGCGGGTAATGGCACAAATGGAACATACCCAGAATCACTACCTCCATTAGCTAAATTTCGTCTGTACTGCGGGGAAGTAAACCTGCTCTCAGTTGTGCTATTCTCCTCTTTGGCAGATGTCATATTCTTGTTTTTGTCAGGCGCACTATCTGTTTCTGGAGAAGCCAATGATGAGCGTCCAAGTATCCTATCCAAACTACGGCCAATAGATGTTTCTGAGGTTTTATCAGGTCCAAAGCCACCCGTACCCTCCCCCGTTGGAAAATCATTCCCCTCAGCGGAACCATCATTCCCCAAGTTCCTTCGGTACTGAGCATTGGCCAGCCTCCTCTCTAACGGTGTTTTCCTGGTGCTTACAACAAACCTATTCACCCCTTTCCGCAGAGGCATGATCTCAGGAAAATCTTCATCGGCTACAGCACTGCTCAAGTCGGACGCATTATCCATCTGAGAAATCTTACTGAACCATCTTTCTGCCTTTTCATCATTGGCAGCTAGTCGGCTCTCGATTTCAGCCCTATCAGAATTGCTACCATATAGGGTTTGACTAATGTCGGGTTTCTGGCTGCAACCAGACCTCGGGGGAAATGTGTTGAACTGGGTCTCTCCAGGGCGCTTGCAATCACACCTTAAGCATACCGAGTTCCTCCCATAATTATAGAAATCACATCTGAAATGAGTGAAAGTTCAGTTACAATAAATCGTGAAATATATTTACAGAATTGCGATGAACAGAGATTGAAGGGAAAAGCTTACTGAGGACACTCCCACTCTCCACCAGTTAGCTGCCTCTTGGGTCGTCCCTCATTGCACTCAAAGCATTTAGTGTTCCTCGCAAAGTTCATGAAACTGCAGCTGCTCAACAAGGTTTCCTTGTGAGCCCTAAATTTCAAAAAAACTGAAAGCTGCAAAATGAGTAATAAGCATGCACATGAAATTAAGGTCTCCTTAAAGAAGCTATGTGCACACGCAACACAACTAATTATTTGTTTCTGACCAAACTAGGACCCTCAATAATGGACTATGATATAATGTCATGTGAGATATTTACCTTAAAAATCTGATCTACTCCAAAAGGAAATGCAGCAATTTAATTTGATTAATTTCAATATTCCTTATCTATTCATGCATGAAAAATTTAACCTAGCTGAACTAATTTCCAACTACTATAAGGTTAAAACAATTGTGGATTGTCTATCAAAAAGTTATTGTAGATTACTTTCCAAATATGGAACGCCAAACAAAGAGATGACTGCAATTATCATTAGAATTAATGGGGTGTTACTGACATAATAGATAGTGGCACTTAGAAGTGCCCTTTTTTCAATTTAAATTATTTTTTAAAAAAAAAGTTTTAGTAGGATTGACAGAATCTTATACAAAAGTTAACGTTCACATGATTTCATCATTTTTATTATTATTACTACCACCACTGCTGCTGCTGTTATTAAACAATATTATTGGACCAGTACTGGCTGTCTGCTGCTGTATTGCATCTAAACATGATGCCAGGAAACTAAAGACAGAATTTTTCAGCTACCTCACAATTCAGAGGGTTTCTTGCAAATACATCACTTTAATTGAAAGCTCAACATATGCACCAGGAGTGTTGAGGAATCCAATAAGCCAGAAGGCGGAACCCATGTGGGTATCAATTTCGCAGTTAGCACAAGGTAATGAGAAAATGTAATGGTCACACAAATGAAGTTGGTGGATGCCCCCCAGTACATAATGAGAAACGTGGTCAAATTCAGCTGGCTGAATAGTAGTGCACACACACAGCAAAAAAGAAAAAAAAAGACCGACAAGCTACAGAAATATCTCAATTAAGGGAATCGCCATGTATGTAAAAACAGAGTGCAGAAACCATTCGACTTGAAATCAGGCAATGAGTGGAATGCATGCAATAAATCATCCTTTACTTTACCAATCATAAGATTCGAAAGGCAATATCTTACTTTGTGCAAATCCAGTCACCTCGCTTCATTTCAATGTTTTGTCCAGGGGTCCTTGGGGATTGTCCATATCTAGCTGGGAACTGTCTCGGCATTGACTCAGATACATTAGATTCTCGAACAGCTCTGCCCACATCAACCAATTCACTCAGTAGATTGCGTACAGATGCTTCAACAAGTTCCTTATTCTTAATGTCATTTTGACCTGAACCGACAAGAGCATTGAATGCATAGCTCAATAGAAATCGCATCAAATCTACTGTGCATGCCCTCTCAAATTCAAGTACCTGAAATTTCTCCAAGAGGTGCATATGTTAGCAAAATCTTGTATAGTTCTAAGCTAACCGTAAAATCATCAGGCCAGGTTGATTTCAGAAAGAAGATAGGCAAGTCTTTGTTATCAGCATATTCATTATTTTAAACCTAGAATTCTAGATTGTCATAAAAATAAAATTAAAATTAATAAAAAAGATCAATTCTGTTGACATAAAAAGATCTATTAATATAGCTATCAAGATCAAACATAAATTCAGAACCAAAAGATCAAGTCACTACAAAGGAAAATATGTATGATATTTTTTATGGATACATTGATATTAGACAACATCATTAGCACTGTAAGTTATCGCTAAACTTTATCAATATAGAACTTCAGTTCTAATGAATTTACCAAGAAATACAAAGAGGAAAAGGATAAATCATATGAAGAAACTGACAAGAAATCAAAAACCAATAAAAAAATCAATATTTGGAATAAACCAAAAGATTGCAGAAACATAATAAATACCAAAGGGAAACAATGAAACCAAAAAATTCAATAAGAACAATATTTAAAATAATACATCTGGATATATATATATATATATATATATATATATATATATATATATATATATATAGTTTTTACTGTTCGCACTAGTTGCCTACAAAATGTCAAGTAATTTAGCAAATTCATCAATTAATCTAGGCTATTTCCTAGATATAGCAACACAGTGCCTGTAGAGATTAAAGGAACAACAATGAATTGACTGTAGAAATATTTAAAATTTGAACTCCCAACATGATTCAAGTTCACCACTGCTTTATTTTCTATTTTTGAACAAATAAATTTAATCTCAACTTTATTCAAAAAGGAAATACAAAAATCATTGAGAGATGAGGTTCCAAAAATACCACAGCATCACAATTTCCATCTTTTTTTCTATTTTTGAACAAATAAATTTAATCTCAACTTTATTCAAAAAGGAAATACAAAAGTCCTTGGGAGATGAGGTTCCAAAAATACCACAGCATCACAATTTCTATCTTTTCTATTTTTTTTATCTGTAACGGAAACTATTCATTAAAAAAATCATTGAGAAGCTGAGAAAGACTACAGAAAAGGGACGAAACCCAAAAAAGAAAAAAGGAAAAGAACAAGCAAAACGCTTCCAAATACAAGCTAGCAAAACCAGTAGCAAAGCACATCCCAAAGCAGAGGCAGCATTATAAACAAGGATCAGTACATCCCTGCCCCCATAATTATCAAGTACTACCCAGTGGCACATGAAATCCTTGGCAGCCTTCAAAATAGAACCGAGAGGGCGTCATTTACGATTAAAGATACAAGCATTTCTCTCAAGCCATATACTCCACAAAAAGCATAAGCTCCCACCCTCCAAAAAGCACCTTGGGACCCTTCCCATTTAAGCCCATTCCAAGTCACCAGTAGCTGAGTAAGGCTACCCAGGAAAACCCAACAGAGTCCAAAAGATTTCAGGATAGTACTTCAAATTTCCGAGGCAACCCAGCAGTGAATAAAAAGGTGTGGAGTCGATTCCTCCGAGATAAAGCACATGAGGCATCGATTACGGATGTCTTTGCCCCTGATAATTAGCTGATTGATGGTCAAAATTAGCCCTTTAATCGCAGTCCACACGAAGAATCTGACTTTGGGAGGAATCGGCACTTTCCAAATAAAAAATTATTCAGATTTAATCAACGGTCAGCATGAAAGAGCGAGATAAAAGGACTTAACCGAGAAGTCGCCATTCTTGCTTGTCACCCAAACCCTCACATCGTGACGCTGCTGATTCCTAGAAGCCTGATAAAGAGAGGACAGCAACCGTTGGAACGGTTCCATTTCAATATCCCTTAAAGCTCTTCTAGTGATCAGGTCACAGGCAGGGACCCGACGAGACCACGAGGCTGAGCCGACAAGTTGTATATCGAGGAGAACATATTCTTCAGAGGATAGAAGTCTAAACAGGGATCGTCCCAAAAATAGATCCTGCTGCCATCACCCCAACTGAAGTGAATCCATCTCGAGAAATCGGGCCAGACCAAACTAATAACTTTCCATCAGGCTGAAACGCGGTCGGATGTCGTGACATTAACCACCCAAGACCCCGGCACACTCCCATACTTCTGAAGGAGGACCAACACCCATAACCTTCCTCTTTTGAGGACGGAGCCAGCCCATCGCAACCATTTACCAAGGAGAGCTAGATTGGCTTGGTGGAGATTCCGAATACCCAAGCCTCTAAAACGTTTGGGCAGCAGACACACCTCCCAAGCCACCAAGTGGTATCTCTTCCCTAAGACCCAAGCCTTCCCACAAAAAATTCCTTTCAATTCTCTCGAGGGAATTAATAACAGCCAAGGGGCATTTGAATACGGACATGAAAAAAATGGGAAGGTTAGAAAGAACCGAATTCAGCATGGTAAGGGTCATTAACACGTAAAAGAAATTGTGAAGGATAATAAAATGGTGGTTGAAGTTGAAGGAGTAGAAAGTAAATGTTGCTGGGTTGGACAAATCAGGTTGGAAACCATAGGGTTGATGAGATCCAAACATAAGTTTGAAACATTGGAGCCCACTCCTACCTGTGAGGGCTAGGGGGATGCTTCTTCCTTTCCAGTTCTCGAATGAAGAGAAGGTTATGCGATTGGTTGTATGTGGACCATGGAGAGCTGATGTGTGTCTGGAGTTGTAGCCATGGGTTCAAACTTTGGTGCTATCAGCAGAGGAGATATCTGCCATAGATGTTTTAGAGCATTTGGAGTACCCCTTAATTCCAGTTCACAGGCAATAGACAAGGTCATCGGAGAACTTTGCAACACAGTTTTAAAAGCGGAAAAAGACACAATGGTTGCATGGAGGATTGATCATGCTAGAGTCCTCATAGAAAATTCAGTAAATAGAGTCGTCCAAGTAGCATGGCTCAAGGTTCTAGGAAAGAGCACAGAGTAAACAACAGCGTGAATAATGATGGTAGCACAATTTTCATTGAATTCTAATGAAATCAGCCACCATTAGAACACAAAACATGCCTTCAGATGGTGATGCAGGGAGAAGATGGGATGGAGCAATGAAAAATAGTACGGCAGAGAATAACTGGGTGTCAAATATTTATCAAGAATACCATGAGATGGAGGTAGGGACTGACGACATGGTATCTCCGATGACCGTTGATGAAGTTGATGCAGAGGAGACATTTAGTAGTAAGTTTTTAACCCTGACTCGCCATGTAAGAATGCTGATGTGTTTGAGGCTGAACAGCAGGTCGCTCCAACACGCTGTGATACAACGGCTCAGTTGCTGGTACATGTTAAATTTGGAAAGGCCCCTACTGATCAAGAATTCAAATTATTTCAAACAGCATATCCTTATAGCCAACTTTAACACATTACATGATACGTGGAGCTTGAGGCAGAACCTCGGTGGAGCTTGAGGCAGATCCTCGATAAGCACACAGTATACAACACTTTATTGGATAGCACCTGGCTGTCACTGAGAACCACAGTGGCATCCTCTGTAATAAATTATAAAGCTGGGGCAAAGGTAAAGAAAGTTAAATCCATGAGGTAAGGGTCATAAAAAGATTTCATATGCCTATTTATTTCTATGTTGTTTACTAAATTTAAAAGATGTATGCTAGATGCTGATATTTTGCTGCATAGTGATCAAAAATATTTCAGGAACTGGGAGCAGAGAGAAGAGGAATTGGGGTGTATAATGCTGTTCAGTATAAATCTGAGAAAACAAGCAAGAGTTTGACAAGATTTATCAGCTGAAAAGAAAGGCTCAAGTCTGGAAATTGGGATAGTGACAGCATTACAGGAAAGAAGAATAATAGTGTCAAATCTCATATTAACACATGGAATGGAAGAATTCCTCACACAAGCAATGTTTGCAGAGATCAATATCTCGGAAGATACTGAGACATATCGGGGGATATGTCTCAGTCTCGGACCCACCCAAGACAAATGCATTGTCTCGGTAACGCCCGGTACATATATTTTGTAGCATATTGTTTTTTTTAATTGGTGCAAAGTTATATTTTGTTAGAATGAATAGAAGTACAGCAGATCAAAGCAACCAAGCAAGCTGTTTGGCCAGGACAAAGACTAGAAAAAAAACAACAGGACAAAAATATCATAACAAAAAAAAGAGCTTAAAGTTGTCCGGTAGGACTAGTGCCAACTCCAAAGCCCCAATAACTGAAATATAATCTTCTAAGGTGGACGAAGGTGCTCCCACCATATGAGGATCTCTTCAAACGACGATGAGGAACACCCGAGCGAGGCAAAACACCACCAGGATAGATCCTCAAGAATCAAGCTTATCACAGCCAAGCACGTGCCAAAATTCCATTCAAACATTCTCCTATTTTGCTCTTTCCAAATTTCCCATAAGATTGCTATAGGGAGAGTGTTAGAATATGTGCTATATGTGGGTGTGACTATGTATTATGGGCGTGTGGGTAGTGGACTAGCCACTTAAGAACATCTCCAAAGCAGCTCTTCAAATCTAGCCGTTGGATTAGTGATGTGGCACACATTTGAAGAGTGGGTTTGAATTGGAAGAGCTAAGGATGGTGGGTCTCTCCAACCATGCTCTTCAAATTCAAAATATTTTGTTTTTTTATTTTTTATTATTTCCTCTATCTTCAATGATCCAACTTTTAATTAAAATAAGACTATAATTGAATTTGAAGAGTGAGTAGGGTCTTCTTCCCCACTTTTAATTAAAATAAGACTATATTTAAATTTGAAGAGCTCCTCCTCCTCTTCTTCTTCTTCTTCTTCTTCTTCTTCTTCTTCGGACCTCCAGAAAGGCCCTATCATTGCAGAATAGGAAATCCAACCATTCCGCCAGAATTTTGACGCAGAATAACCCTAGACATGCACTCACCATAGTCTCATCAAGTTGGGGATCGGTAATAACTAAGCAAGGTTTAAATTCAGAAAATTTTGACAAAATTCAGCAAGTTCGGGAAATATTCAGAGAAAAGTCAGAGAGAAAATTTAAATTAAAATGAATAAAAAACAAAAATATTAAAAATCACGACTTATTGAAAAAAAATATGAATTATTTGCAGATTTTAAAAAAAAAAATACACGACTGAAAAAACTGCGAATAATTCGTGATTAATTTGTAGAACCTCAAAATTTGGCAAATTTTTAAAAAATTCATCAAACTTGGTGACTATGGTACTCACCCCAAAACCAGTAATTAATGTAGCCAAAATTTGTCTCACAAACTGGCAACATAGTGAATAGATGTTCTATGGTCTCATTCTCTTCACACAAAACACATAGAGTTTGGGTACCGATTTCCCCCTTTTGCATAGTTGGACACATGTTAAGATTCCCTCCCATGCCAACTCCCAGACAAAGAATTTTACCTTTATAGGTGTTGCCGCCTTCCACAACGATGTCCAAAAAGATCAATCAGAGGTCTCCTGATCAAGAACTTATGAGGGATCTTATTGAGAACTTTATTTTCTTCTCCCATCTCGATACTTTTCTATTGTGCCTCTGATTATCTGTCCTTAGCAAGCTTAATTCCTTCAACAATTCCAGAAATTCCACCTCTTCCTCCTCTTTTAGGCTATGGCGGAGTTGGATATTCCAAGCTGGCTCGGTTCAGTCTTTTTCCCAAGCTTCCTATATTTTCACATTTTATTTATGGCGAAGCCATATATTCTGGGAATCTCTTCTCAAAAGGTTGATCTCCACACTGTCGGTCCTCCAAAATTTAACTTTATCCCCCTTACCCATCTAGAAGCTAATACCTTCCTCAAAGCTATTTCTGGCTTTATGTACACCTTTCCACCACCCTGAGCCTAACCGCCCTATAGGACCTCTCACCCCACACCCCATTCTGTCTCTCCCATATTTGGCTACAATCCCTTTTGCCCACCACGCATCCTCCTCTTCACACACTCTCCATAAGCATTTTCCCAGTAAGGCTAAATTCAGTTCCTTCCTCCATATATTTGCAGTATATTATATTGCCAATGCCCAAAATGATACCCAAGATGATAGTTCTCGGTATAGGCACAGACAGATACCAAGACTGATACGAGATTTTAATCCTTGAATGTTTCACTTTCCCTTGCAATCAAGAATTGGACATTTGATAGAGGCGAAAATGAAGATTTAGAATAAGAGTGGCCTTAAAAAAAGTCAAAGCAAAAGATGGTGAACCAAAATATTTAGAATAAAAAATGGTTGGGATAGGTAAGCTCTTGGGATTGTCATTTGATGGAGATGATTAGGCGAAAATGAATTTAGTTGATCTGCTAAGATTGCCGAAAATCAAAGATAAAACAAGCTGGAAGGAATCCACAAACTGGCAATAAAAAAACCAGACACAATAGAGAATTGATATGGCTCTATTTGGACGTGCAATCTAATTAAATTACAACAATGATGCTGACCCATATGCAATAGAGAATTGATATGGCTCTGTTTGGACGTGAATCTAATTAAATTATGAAAATGATACTGCAACTATTTGGAAATATCCAAAGTGGGGACATCTTATGATTTTGTAGTAAACAGCACCAGCACATGATTACCTCTGTTTTAAATAGGACAAAAAAATCGATTGCAAAAATATTAAATGGCATCCATTGTAGATCAATTAGAAATTATGGTAATTCATTTTCACTTTTTCACAGCATCATTTAAGTAAAATAATCAGATTATATGTCCAAACAAAGCCTAAACCTCCAAGCTTCAGTAAATTATATAAAAAAATGCTGGAGAGCGCGGCCAAAGGAGAGGGATGGGAAGGTTGCTGACAGGTTACAAATGAAAATCCCACCATTGTAGTGAACAGCACCAGCACATGATTACCTTTGATTTAAATAGGACTAAAAAAACGATTGCAAAAATATTACATGGCATCCATTGTAGATCAATTAGAAATTATGGTAATTCATTTTCACTTTTTTCACAGCATCATTTACGTAAAATAATCAGAATATATGTCCAAACAAAGCCTAAACCCCCAAGCTTCGGTAAATTATATAAAAACGTGCTGGAGTACATGGCCAAAGGAGAGGGATGGGAAGGTTGCCGACAGGTTACGAATGAAAATCCCATCATTGAATACAAGAGGTTCATCCGGGAAGAAGAGTGCAGGTGACGGATACTATCAAAGGTAATATCCATCATTCAAGAATCAAAATTGGCACTGTGCCACAGATTTATGATAAGATCATTGGGTTTCAATAATGGGAGGATGGAAACAATGTGATGCAAATGGTTCAGCAGGTGGCATCCTCGTGGTGTAGGATTTATCATTGCCTGAAAGAACTAAGGTAAAACAGGTATGTTTCTCCATAAGCGGGCACCAAATAGATGGGACTAGAGCGACAACAACGAAGAAAATGATGAGGATGAGGATGATGAGGAGGAGGAGGAGGGGGGTATTGACGGGGACGCCGACTTCGTGGACATAGGCTATGGGCCGCATCATGTGTATCAGCGTCGGAAGAAGCGGAACAGAAATCAGAACCAGGATTAAAGGAGCAAAATCAGAGTGCTGGAGCAATGCCAGTCAATCGATCAACTCTGGGAATTCGATTGATTGACTGTGGCCTATGTGGAAATAATCCTGGCAACATATATATATATATATATAAGTCAATCAATCGAATACCAGAATTCAATCAATTGACTGCGTCAAAATTTGAATTTTAACTTTAAAGGGCATACTTGTCTTTTATATATATATATATATATATATATATATATATATATTTATTTATTTATTTGTTTTAGGGTTTTATTTTCTTTTGTGAGGCCTCCTATATAAGGTCTCTAAATAAACATTGTAAGGGGTTGATATTTTAATTAATGAAAAGCTTTGCTTTGTACTTGAGATGAGCAATTCCAGAGAGTGATTCTTCTTCCCTGAGATGGGTTTGGTGTGAGGCCAAGGGTGTGGCCCATTATTTTTTATTATTATTCATTTTAATATCTCTTTGTTTCTCTATTTTCTGCTCTTATTTAATTCCCATAAGCCCTAAATCCAGCCGTTATTCTGTCAAAATTTCTCAAACCATAACCCTAGTTTTCATCTAAACCATTGAATCAACCCGATTTGATAATCCTAAATCTCATCCTAGCCATCTAACCAATCTAACCCTTGAATCGACCGAATCCCTAAACCCTTGAGGAACTTGAGATTCCACCATTGAACCGCGAGCAAGTGCCCTAATCTGGAAGCGGCTAGAATTCTACCTCTAGGATCCTCCTTCCGCAAGGCTAACAGATCTAGCGCAACGGATCGGACCCTACCCGAATCGAATGTGATCATCCGAATGTAAGACTATGAACCTTGAGGTATTCGCATTTATTTGTATTGGTTTTACTTAATTAATTTAGTTTAATTTCAGCAAAATATTCATTTCATCATCATTCGCGTAGTCTAGGGTTTTGTCATGCGTCAGTTTTGGTATCAGAGCTTAAGTTCTAGGTTAGGGTATATTGTGTGGCATATTCACTGTTTTCGGTGTCAATCGATTGAGTGCTCTTATTCAATCGATTGATTCTGATTGAATCTATTTGTTTATCCAGACAATGCATTCAATATCAATCGATTGACTTATCAATATCAATCGATCGACTGATATTCTTTGGTCTATTGCATTCCACTTTTCTTTGCATTTATTCCTATTGTGTTCAAAGTGTGTGCATGTCTTGTGTTCGATAAAATCCCTCTTTCATTGTGGTCCATATTTGCATGCCCATTTAGAACCTGTATTAGTAGTGTGATCACCATGGACATGAAGGGGATTGTCAATGCTCTTAACGGCATGAGATCCGAATTGAAGGCAATCACTGATCGAATGGCTGCCATGGAGCAAGCCCAAAGGAACCTCGAAACCTCCGATGAAAGGTTGTTAGACCGAGTCAATCAGTTAGATGGAGATGACGAATACATTGAGCAGCATCATGAACGTGATAGCCCACGTTTCGAACGCAATGGTTACCAACATGATCAGAACCGGAATCATAGGATGAATCATCGTGGAGATGACCACGACCCGGATGGGAAACTCCTTAAAAACGTCCGAGTTGAGTTCCCAACTTTCGATGGAAGACTGGACCTTCAAGTCTTCCTCAATTGGATATCCGATATGGACCAGCACTTTGAGTGGTTTGCCAAGAGTGATGCGCGATGCGTCAGGCTCGCCAAAATGAAACTCATTGGTCAAGCTTGACTCTTTTGGGTCAACCTTGAGCGCATCAGAATGAATGCAGGTTGTACTCCCATTACCCGTTGGGAGGACATGAAGGAGTGACTTACAGATAAGTACGTTCCTTCCTCATACTACCATCGTCTCCTCGATCAATGGCAAAATCTACGCCAAAGTAGTATGCCCGTAGCGGATTATATTGGAAAATTCGAAGAATACATGATGAGAGCTAAATGTCTGAAGACCCTCAGATCACTTCATCCAAATTTCGCATCGGATTGAGGTTTGACTTACAAAAAGAGTTAGTCTCTCACCCTGTTGAGACTCTTGTTGAATGTTACACCGTCGTTCAAGACCTTAAACAATATTTGAAAATGACGGTGATGAAGCGATATGACTCTCATACCGGTCAACTTCGTACCGGAGAAGTGAGAAGTGGTGCTGGAAACCCGCCTCCCAAACCCACACAATCCACATCATCCAATGTGCAGTTTGACAAAGGAAAGGGTGTAGTCGGAGAATCCTCGAAGAGCGATTCTCAAATCAAGTGCTATAAATGTCATGGGTTGGGACACTTTGCAGCCCAATGCCCTACAAGAGATCCTCAAAGGAATCTCCTCCTTGAAGGAGAGGGAGACGAAGGAGAAGGTTTTTTTGAAGAAGAGGTCTTTGAGCCGAATGCCACACCTAGTGATGAGGAAGGTGATGACATAGGTCATGCTCTAGTTGTGAGGTGTGCCTTGGCACAACCTCAACGGGATGAAAAGGAGGATTGGTGGAGGGAGAACATCTTCCACACCTTCGCCACATGTGGGACAAAAAGTTGTAGGGTTATCGTGGATAGCGAAAGCTGCACCAATGTGGTATCAGCACATACCGTCACCCGCTTAGGGCTCACACCCGAAGCCCACCCGAGACCTTACAAAGTCGCATGGGTTAACTCCTCATCCATTCCCGTGTCTCAGAGGTGTCATGTACCAATACAATTGGGTACGTATTCTGACACCTTGTGGTGTGATATGGTACCAATGAATGTGGGGCATATCATTTTGGGAAGACCATGGCTCTACAACTTGAACGTGACCATTTTTGGCCGAACTAACATTTGCACGTTCAATTATAAGGGCAAGAAAATCACTCTTAACCCTTTGGCTCCCAAAGCACCATCGACTAACAAAATCGAGAAGAAGGGCAGTCAGTCCAAGATCATTAACCTTGTGAGCCCTTCAGAGTTTGAGAAAGCAGCATTAGATGAAAGTGTGGTGTACGTAGTTGTCATTGTTGAGAGTGCTCCTGAGTCAGTTAGCGAGTATCCCAAGGAGGTCGAGCAGATCATGAGTGAATTTGCAAATGTCTTCCCTGAAGACTTACCCAATGAGCTCCCTCTCATGCGTAACGTTCAGCATGTCATAGACTTAGTAGCCAGGTCTACCCTACCAAACCTGCCCCACTACAGGTTGAATCCGGTTGATCACACCGAGTTGACTCGACAAGTCGATGAGATCCTTCAGAAGGGGTTCATCCAAGAAAGTTTGAGCCCGTGTGTTGTACTCGCATTACTCACACCTAAGAAAGATGGTACATGGCGCATGTGTGTGGATAGTCGTGCGATTAATAAGATTACAGTTAAGTATCGGTTTCTCATACTGAGACTCGATGACATGCTCGATATGATGGTTTGTGCCACTATCTTTTCCAAGATAGACCTTAAGAATTGCTACCATCAAGTCAGAATCCGCCCGGGTGAGTGGAAAACCGCCTTTAAGACCAAAGATGGTCTTTATGAGTGGATGGTCATGCCTTTTGGGCTATCTAATGCCCCGAGTACCTTCATGAGGCTCATGACCCAAGTGTTGAGGCCATTCCTTGGCAAATTCCTTGTCGTATATTTTGACGACATCTTGATTTACAGTCATGACAAAGAACAACACCTAACCCACCTTAGGTTGGTGTGTGAGACCCTACGGGGAGATAAACTCTATGCGAATCTAAAAAAGTGCACATTCATGCAACGATCCGTTGTCTTTTTAAGATTCATTGTCTCGGTAGAAGGGATGGTTGCGGACCCTGCGAAAGTTAAGGCCATTGTGAACTGGTCCGAACCTCGAAATATTCATGAAGTTCGTAGCTTCCATGGTTTGGCCACGTTTTATCGTCGTTTCATTCGCAACTTTAGCACCATCATGGCTCTCATTACCGATTGCCTAAAAAGAGGGGAGTTTCAATGAGGCAAAGCCGTGACGAGGGCCTTTGTCGAGATAAAAGAGAAAATGATTACTGCACCCATCATGCGGCTACCTGACTTTTCTAAAGTCTTTGAAGTAGCATGTGACGCATCGGGTGTAGGGATAAGGAGTTTTATGCGGTCGTCTGATCTCTTTGGTATTGAAAACATTACCTTAAATCGCAGAAATTTGTGTTATTTTCTGAGCATGAAGCCTTACGCTTTCTTGCTTCACAGAAAAAGTTGAACCCGAGGCACGCAAAGTGGGTTGAGTACCTTCAAGGGTTCACATTCATGTTAAAGCATAAGGCCGGTGCTGAAAACAAGGCAGCTGATGCACTTAGTCGACGGGTGATGACTTTGCGCACTATGAGCACCGAGGTCGTTGGATTTGAGCAGTTGAAACAAGATTATCCCGAGTGCCAAGATTTTGGGACGAATTATACTGCTCTCCTTGATGATCCAAACAACCTTAACTCCAAGTATACCTTACAGGATGGGTATCTGTTTAAAGGAAACCGACTGTGCATCCCTCGTACCTTGCTGCGTGACTTTCTCATTGGGGAGTTACATGTTGGAGGGATTGCTGGACATTTTGGGCGCGACAAGACCATTGAGCTCGTTGAGGATAGGTTTTATTGGCCTAGTCTTATGAGAGATGTCTCTTGAGTTGTGAGCCAATGTTGCACATGCCAAGTGGCAAAACAAAGCAAACAGAATACCGGGTTGTACACCCCGCTACCTGTGCCACATGCTCCGTGGCAAGACATCTCTATGGATTTCGTGCTTGGACTCCCTAAGACTCAACGAAAGCACGACTCCATCTTTGTCGTAGTGGACCGTTTTTTCAAGATGGCCTACTTCATACCCTGCTCCAAGACCTCCAATGAGGCTCATATCGCAAAATTATTTTTTGGAGAGGTTGTGCGTCTTCATGGTCTACCCAAAACCATCCTATCGGATAGGGACGTCAAGTTCACCAGTTATTTCTGGAAGACTTTATGGCACATGATGGGTACCATGCTTCAGTTCTCCTCGGCCTTTCATCCTCAAACTGATGGCCAAACGGAATCCACTAATAGGAGCTTAGGCATTCTCCTCCGTTATCTTGTTGGTGATCATCCTAGGACTTGGGATTCTACTTTGCCCATAGCTGAGTTTGCATACAATAATTCTGTAAATAGGTCCATAGGCATGAGTCCATTTGAGGTCGTACTTGGTCATAGGCCTAGAACCCCCCTTGATTTAATCTCTGTGTCTGCATCCCATTGAGTGTTCGAGTCCGCCGATGCCTTCGCACAGCATATGCACGATTTGCATGCCGAAATTAGACAGAAAATTAATGCGAGCAATGAACAATACAAAGTAGTTGCGGATGCGCATAAGCGTTTCAAAGAATTTAGTATTGGAGATCATGTGATGGTTCGGGTTAGGCCTGAACGATTCCCATCGAGGATCGCCAGGAAGCTTCAGGCCCGCGACACTGGACCATTTAGAATTGTGGCAAAGAGCGGACCTAATACGTACATTCTCGACCTTCCTCCGGATATTGGGGTCAGCTCTACGTTCAATGTGGAGGACCTAGTTCCTTCTTTGAGCTCAACCCCACCTCCTTACAACCCTTTCCAAAATACTCCTACCCATACACCCACCCTACCCTTGCAGCCCCTACCCCTTCCCTCCCCAAGTAGGCAGAAGAAAGATGTAATCGAAGGGATATTGCAAGATCTTGTGGTGTCCACCTGCGATAGAGGGTATCAGAAGTATTTGATCAAATGGATGGGCAAGCCGGATTTCGAAAACACGTGGCTACATGAGGACTAGGTTCGTCGCTTAGACCCCGACATGCTCGATCGATATCACGACTCCGCTTCATCGGTGATGAAGCCTTTTCGGTCTGGGAGAATTGACGGGGACGCCGACATCATGGATATAGGCTATGGACCATATCATGTGTATCAGTGTCGGAAGAAGCGGAACGAAAATCAGAACCAGAATTAACGGAGCAAAATCAGCGTGTTGGAGCAATGCCAGTCAATCGATCAACTCTGGGAATTCGATCGATTGACTGTGGCCTCCTATATAAGGTCATACTTATTTTAAAGGGCATACTTGTCTTTTTTTTATATATATTTATTTATGGGTTTTATTTTCTTTGGTGAGGCCTCCTATATAAGGTCTCTAAATAAACATTGTAAGGGGTTGATATTTTAATTAATGAAAAGTTTTACTTTGTGCTTGAGATGAGCAATTCCGGAGAGTGATTTTTCTTCCCCGAGATGGGTTTGGTGTGAGGCCAAGGGTGTGATGCCTATTATTTTCTATTATTAATCATTTTAATATCTCTTTGTTTCTCTATTTTCTGCTCTTATTTGATTCCCATAAGCCCTAAATCCAGCCGTTATTCTATCAAAATTTCCCAAACCATAACCCTAGTTTTCATCTAAACCATTAAATCAACCCAATTCGATAATCCTAAATCTCATCCTAGCCATCTAACCAATCTAACCCTTGAATCGACCTGATCCCTAAACCCTTGAGGAACCTGAGATTTCACCATGGAACCGCGAGCGAGCGCCGTAATCTGGAAGCGGCTAGAGTTCTACCTCTAGGATCCTCCTTCCACAAGGGTAACAGATCTAGCGCAACGGATCGGACCCTACCTGAGTCAAATATGATCATCCGAATGAAAGACTACGAACCTTGAGGTATTCGCATTTATTTGTATTGGTTTTGCTTAATTAATTTAGTTTAATTTCAGCAAAATATTCATCTCATCATCATTCACGTAGTCTAGGGTTTTGTCCTGCGTCAGGTATACTTCTCAGTCTCGGTTCACTCCAAACCAAAGATCAAAATATCGGATTCTTTTTCGGTTTCGGTCATGACCGGAACTGAAATTTCGGCCGAAATTTTCCCCTTAGTACATTTAAGAACCAAAATTTAGGTTCTCGGTTTCCCGAAACCGAAACGTTTCAACTGAAATCTTCAAAAATTTTGAGCGAAATTTTGATCCATGCTCCAAACCATAGTTGCCCACCTTTCTACCCTATCGTACGAGCAGTGTCACCTTGGCAATTCTACTTTTGGGATTTTTGCCGTGCCGGCACTTGTTGGCACTTGGCACACATGCCGACACTTTGTGGCGCTTGGACACTCCTCAAACAACACAAAACTTCTAGCCATGTATGAAAATACCACAAAATGTCATCAAAATACTCATCGTTTTGACAAGGATAAAAATGAACTTCGTTTGAAAAAGAAAATTTGTGTAAAGTTTAGTAAGTACAAAGTAAAATGTTTGGGTCAGTGAAAACGATTTTTATAATATAGTATAGTTTTATTTGGGTTCATGACATATACTATATATCTTTTCGTTACATATCCCAATTGTCATTCTAAGATTTCCCTTCAATTTTTTTCTATGTATGTCCTATTTAATTTATTTTTCTTAAGGTCGTATCGCCGTATTGGAATCTTTAGAAATTGGCGTGCCAAACATCTATTGACACCTTGACACTTGGCACCCATGCCATGTCTCTAGGTAACATTGCGTACAACATGGTAGTCTAGGCAACGCTATAGCGTCGCTATAGTGAATAGAGATAGAATTCCCCATATGAACAGAAATGATAGCAATGGTGAAATGGTGAAATGGTGACGCCATGGCAAAATGGAGTCATGGCATCATCATGGTCGTTATTTATAAAATTGATATAATAGCTTATATTATAATAAGTTATAATTTTATAAACTATAAGTTATAATACTTATAAATTAATTTATAAGTTATAGTACTTATAAGTTATAACTTAAAACTTCTATTGTATAAGTTACAACTTATATATATTAAGTTATTTACGGTTTGGAGACCAAATCTCTTCTTTCTCGTCTTCTCACTAGCAGCTCTTCTCTTCCGTGTCTCTCTGTCTCATGCAGGAACCAACAAAAAAAATATAGGTATGCTATTTTTTTTTAATCTCTACCGTCTATCTCTCAGCCCCCTTTCTCGCTCGCAAACCCTTTCTCTCTCGCAAGCCCTTTCTTTCACAGCTCCTCTCTCTCTCATCTCTTTCTCAGTGCAGTACCTCTATCAGCCTCTTTTCTCTTTCAGTTGGCTAATTTTATTTTTTTACTTAAGATCTTCGCCTCTACAATCACTATACTTTTTTAATAAGTTTCTTGCAACCTCTCTCATGAATTGAGCAAGGAGCGACACTATAGTATGTGTCATTGCGTACTTGAATATTTCATATCTTTTAATTTTTCTATATTGGTTGATATTTCATATTTATATTTTATTTATACTTGCTCATGTTACAAATTTATTAATGTTTCATATTTCATAATTATTTTTTTTCTCTCTATTTATTGTTATTTATTTATACCTGATTAATTAGTTGAACTTTATTTGTCCTCTATAAAAAATATAAAACTTAAGAAATTGTAAAAACTAAAAAAAAAGAAATCAATGATTAATATATATATATATATAATTATTTAAAAAAATTAATGGCTTCGCCATAACCTCGCTACACCGCCTTAACTACGTTGCATACAAGTCCCTATGCGTACCAGTACCGGGGCCTGGTCCGAAACATTTCAGAAAAAAAATTTAGAAACGTGTTTCATTTTAAATAGAAATCGGTCTCTAATTTAGAAGGATGTCTCTACAAAAAAAAAAAAAAAAATTATTACTTAATTGATACTTTTATCTTTTATATATGAAACTAGTTTCATCCTTCTACATAACAATTTTTGGAGCCATTGGATTAGGTCAAAATCTGATTCATAGATTTTTTTTTTTATAAATCATGAAATCATAGAATGAGCTTCATATGCATGTAATTAAAAACTATAATGTAGATTTTAGATATGGTTCTAAAGAAATTGAAATGAATGATTTATATAGTATATCTGCTAATACATAGAAATCTAGTATATATTTTTTGTCCCCTTCATGTCATCAATTTTGAAACTTAAAGTTCAATAATATGTATATATATATATATATATATATATATATATATATATATATATATATATATATAATACTTACCTATTGATATAATTATCACATTTACATACACAAGTACCAAGATTGTAGCAATATCAATTTTTTGATCGGGTTCAGGTTGGCCCTAAACCTGTCCCAACCCGACTCATTTGCACCCGTAAAGTTATCTATTAGTCATCAACATTATCATCATAGCCTTATCACATCTATTTGGAGTCAGCCCTAAATTTATCTATTATGGTGTATAATACTAATAGATAAATTCAGGGCCGACCCAAAATGGATGTGATTAGGCTATGATGATGATGACGATGATGCCTAATAGATAACTACGAGTGCATAATGAGTTTGGTTTAGGTTTGACACACACTATTGAACTTTAAGTTTCAAAATTGATGACATGAAGGGGCCAAAAAATATATACTAGATTTCTACGTATTAGCTAATGTAAACTCTTCCATGTTGAGAGCTAGTAAGCTAATGTAAACATCAGTGCAATGCCCTCTTGCTCCACATCGCAACCAAAACCATTTTTGGATGCCACAAGGAGTTGGTCCGTCCCTCCCATTGGAACGGCAATGCACAGATAAGTCTGCAAAATGGTAGTACCCTACAGTTGAAGGACGTGAGATACGTGCCTCAACCAAAAAGAAATTTAGTTTCCGTGGGGCAATTGGCTAATGAGCGTACAACTACCACATTTTGGAATGATTCGTGGAAGATAACAAAGGGTGCTATAGTTATAGGACAGTAAGAAAGATGGCACTTTGTATATAAAAAGAAATATATGAGGTTCGGGATGCTATCTACAAGGTAGTGCTTGCGCACTACCAATCCAGTTGGGCGCCAAGTGGCACCCAACTTGAGGAATGAGTGCCACGGTAACTTGAACAAAGTCGATCAGGGATCATCTAATAAAAAGGACCATGTTTGGCCGGTTGAATATAGGGTCAAAGTTGGAACAAAAAAAAAGACCATGTTTGGCGGCGAACCACGATATTTGACTCATGATTTGAAGGGCAAGAATATCCAAAAAAAAATCTAAAACCCTGAGAAATTGGCTGAACCCTAGAGGATGTGCTACAACTTGCGATCACGTGCCACGTGGCACGTGATTTTGCACTCGAAGGTAGCGAGAAAATGCTACCTTAATAGGTACTGTCCCTTTTTCCTATCTATATTTACAAAGGCTGTGACTATGCGTCCGAGTGAAGCCCTAACCACTACACTCGATCCAGCTGGGCACCATGTAGCACCCATCACTAGGATTGGGTACCACGAAAACTTGGACAAGGATAATCGGGTGTCATACAAAAAAATTTGGGCATGATCCGACGCATATCCACTGTTGAAAATGTGGTCAAAAGTGCCCAAATTCAATGCACCAAGTTGTTTGGGCATTACCCAATCTTTGATTGGGTACCACGAAAACTTGGACAAGGACAATCGGGTGTCATACAAAAAATTTGAGCATGATCCGACGCATATCCACTGTTGAAAATGTAGTCAAAGGTGACCATATTCAATGCACCAAGTTGTTTGGGCATTACCCAATCTTTGACCGTTGAGATCAGAACAAAAAGTCCAAAAAAATAAAAAAATTTAAACCACGGGCCATGTGGCTGGAACACCCAAAACGGGTGTCATTTTGGGTATCACATGCCACATGGCATGTGATCTAGCGTCCAGGTGCACCACAGGCCATGTGGCTAGAACACCCAAGACGGGTGTCATTTTGGGTGTCACGTGCCACACGGCATGTGATCTAGCGTCTGGCTGCAATCCTCCAGGGCTGCGTCCGAACGCATATCCTCTGCACTATACTACATTGTAGTGTGTGTGAAACCGCTACACTTGAGTGCTAAGATCATGTGCCTTCATTTCAGGTCACACCACTCTTTTTTGGAGGGTCTCGGGTTACACCACATCCCCTAGGTTTTAGAAAATAAAAAAATTCAGACTTTTTTCCTTTCATTTCATAAGTCAAAGATATAGGTTTCTCACCCAAAATTTCTCCCATTGAAATTGTTTGCCTTTGACCAAAAAATCAACGATTGAAAATCACTCCTTTTTGGATGGTCATTGATCGACCTTGGGTATGTTCATGTGGTGGCCAAACCTCTGGTTGGGTTGAGAGTCATGTGGCACCTAATCCTCGGGTTGGGTTGGGAGTCATGTGGCACCCGACTGGCTCCAAGGTAGCGTTGGGCGCTACCTTCAGAGGTAGCGTATCGAGCCTCAAATTATGAGAATAGGCCAGTTAAAAGTGTAGCCCAAACTTTCTCTTTTTTTTTCACTATAATGCTCCTCAGATATATCTGATGGTTACGCACTTACACCACAAATTTTTTCATAGATTTTTCCGACCCAAAGGATGCAAGGTTAAATAGATTATTATAGTTAAACCATAGATTTTTAGAGATCTTCCTGACTTTTTCTCTACTTTATTATTTTTGTACTATAATGCCCTCTCCCATTTCAAAAGACCAATAATTCAAAACCTCTAAATTCTCTCCATTCTCTCTATCACGCCTCTCTATACAGGTGCATCCCTCTCATGTCTTATTCTATGCACGTTCTCCACAAAGTACCAAACCTCTCCCAAAATACCCATTAAAATTTTAAAAAAAAACCTATCTCAAAAAAATAAATTTCTACCAGAAATCTCTCTATGCTTCTTCTCTCTTCCATGTCCCTCAGACTCCCAAAAAAATTCTTGCCTGTCTTTCTCCTTGTCTCACGCACCCCTCTCTACCACTCCCTCTCCCACCCATAATCCGCAAGACATATCTCACCATCTCTCATTGACCCCCCAACTCAAGTATTCCGTTTATTTTATCTTGTTTTATGAGAATTCTATCTGATTAGGAGACTCTTCAGAACTTATAAATGAGCAATTTAAATTTATGGGAAAGGTTCACATCTAATGCACAAGCAAGTGAGTTGATGACATTTGGCAACATGAATTTTACAACCCATACAATAATCTGCCACCTAGACATTTTGGATCTAATGTACTTTGGATCATTTTCAATGTTGCTACTGAGCATTGTTCAAGTAGAAATAGAGCTAGAAACACAATGTCTGGTATTTCTCATGTGGAAAGCACCAAAAACGAAAGAGGGAAACCACTAAAGACCAAAAACAAAAGGCCAAAATCTGGGCCCGCATTTGGACCGAAAAGAAAGCAGGCGAACCTCAACTCAAGCCAGTAGGACCAGCTCAAAACTGGGGCAAATTACTCAGAGACCAACATCACTCAAATCTCCTGAACCGTTTGCATCGAATCCTGACCTTCTGCCACAACGGCTCCCACCCATTCCACAGTATTATCACTCGCAAATTTGATAACCATCTTGGTGTCATTCTGACAATTTCGAAAAGTTCTCATGTTTCTTTCTAGCCAAAGAGCCCACCAACTAGAGAGGACGAAACTCTCCAAAAGCTCTGCATCAGCCCGGAAAAGGGAGCAGCCGTCTAACAGTGCAGGCACTCTAAACATGTGTTGGACTTGCACCAGTGGATACCAAAGACTTGCAAAACCCAAGCCCACACCCACTAGCACACGGACAATGTAAGAACTAATTATTTGTGTTCTCTTCTTCCAAGATTGCACAAGATGCACCACTATTATGCAGCCCCATCCAATGTTATCAAATCGCTTAAGCCATCTTAAGTGATTTGATGCCAAATCGCTTATGTGATTTTGTATAATCGCACAAGCGATGGAATATTTTTTTGAATTTTTTTTATTTATATTCCAATTACAAGTTTACAACACAAAAAAAAAAAAAGCACTACAAATATATATAAAAAAAACAAATAAAATAGAAAAATTAGGGAGATGACAGGATTAGGACTATAAAAGGTAGATTAAAGAGGGAGAATAGCCTTAGGTTGTTGTGGGGAGAGATGAACCACCCTCTCTTCTCCTTATATAGAGGTTAGGGGACCTCAAAAAATAAAAATTCAATGTGCTCCAACGGGCATATTTTTTACCATTGGAGCATTATGTGATCGCATAACCATCCAGGTCACATAAGCCATCATGGCTTATGCAATCTGGATAGTGGATATCGCATAAGTGATCACATAAAATCTGGATAGTGGATATCGCATAAGTGATTACATAATCAATTATGTGATCCCTTAAGACAACACTGGCCTAATCCCTCTATTATTTAGTTGATCCATGGCAAGCACCCTCTCCCAAGCCACAATCCAAGGGAAGAAAGCCCCTCTTGGAGGTGCAGCGGGCCTCCAGATACAACCCCAAACCACCACAAAGGAAAGAGGGAAACCACTACAGACCAAAATCAACAACACTGGATCCAGTCCAGCATCTAGAAAAAGAACGCAGGCGAACCACAACACAAGCCAGCAGGACAAGCTCAAAACTGGGGGTAAATTACTCAGAGGCCAACATCACTCAAATCTCCTGAACCTTCTGCATCAAATCCTGACCTTCCGCCACAGCGGCTCCCAGCCATTCCACAATAGTATCACTAGTAAATTTGATAACCATCTTGGTGTCATTCCGGCAATTTCGAAAAATTCTCCGGTTTCTTTCTAGCCAAAGAGCCCACCAAATAGAGAGGACGAAAATCTCCAAAACCCCTGCATCAACCCAGAAAAAGGGCAGCCCTCCAACAGTGTAGGCACTCTAAACATGTGTTGGGAATGCACCAGTGCATACAGACAAAGACAGAACAAATTGCACAAGATGCACCTATTAAGCAGCCCCATCCCTCTTTTATTTAGTTGATCCACACTATGCCCCCTCTCTCCCAACCCACAATACAATGGAAGAAAGCCACTTTTGGAGGCGCAACGGACCTCCAGAAATAATCCCAAATCTTATCTTTCCCCTTTTTATTACACAAAACCTTATAAAACAATTTGACTGAGACCCGCACTGCCTTCCCGGTACCCACACTCTTTTTCCGACCCACCCCTCGGATACGAAGGGTGTCTTCCTAAAGATACTGAAAGAGATTTACAAGCTGCCCCACTTCTTCATCTCTTAGATCTCTTTTGAGTTTAATATTCCACCAGCGGTGCCCAAACATCAATGACCAAAGCTTCCTTGTCTACCACAAGTTCAAAGATAGCACTAACCTGTAAGCCATCTTTTGATCCCCAACTAAACATCATGCAAAAAAAACATGCAATTGCCATCACCCCAATCCAATCTGGTAAAATTAAAGAATTCTCTCCCCCTAATAAATAAATAAATAAAATTTAAAAAAAATAGTATCACCTAAATATATATATATATATAGAGAGAGAGAGAGAGAGAGAGAGAGAAATGCCTTTGAACATGTTGAATCCAGTTGGAGATGTCAAACTCAAGGACCAGGTTGCAACTTGCTTGGTCACTTAACAAATTTCAGTTGTATCTCCTCACACTTACCTATTGTTACTTTGTTTGTACCCTTTTTTATGAATTAGGTCACTTAACTTGCTATTATTACTTTGTTTAAACTTTGGGTTACGGTTCTTTATTTAGCACACTCTTGAAAGAAATGGCTTATATGTCTTTTGTTTATTTGTTGATCTATTGCTTCTCATACATCTACAATTTGTTTAACCCAAATATTGCTTACAAATATTAAGTTTGAATTCGAAACTAGATCGTATCTTCAAAGTTCAAACATGAGTACATTGTTTTATCCATGACATTTCTCTTCCAAAATACAATTTGATAGCTGTTAAATCTCAGCCCCATCAAGGGAGCCATCCGATTGATTACTCCAAAAATAATAAAGCCTATACCGCTCCAATTAGGTGTCCAAATTATCTTCAAGAACGCACAAAGTACCACACTAAAATTTTAGCAACATTAAAATCATATGCATACTTATACAGGTAATTATCGTCACAAAATTAAACAGACAACAGTTGTTACAGGGAATCTATAAACTTACATTGCTGCCATTAGTTCCTATGAAAGACCTCATTCGCCTCGTTGAATTCATACCATTTTTGAACAAGAACGGTGATCCATTCTCCACAACGACTTCAATATCCTTTCTAGAAAGTGATCTAAGAACAAAGAAGAAAACAAGCAAATTATAAATTGCTTCGCATTCATTTAGCTCACACAAAGTGGAAATTTGTACCAAACCATTAAAACATTGACAGCTTACATCAACAAATCCCGCCTTTCACGAGCGAATGAGAGAGCTGCATTTACGACTCGAACAAATTCATTAGGCAGATCATCAAACAAAGAAAACGCATCATCAACGTCTCTCTCCGGAGAGACCTCTCGATCTAAATAACCTCCGAGCTTGAGACTCTCCACCAGCTTCGACCACTCCGGCCACGGATGCAAAGCCCTAGAATTCGGAGAAAACCCTATCGATTCTGCGTAATCTTCCTTGAAACTGGTCTGGGTATGAATCCTCTCCGAGGCTTTGACGGTAAACCCTAGAAGACGACGAGAATTTGACGTAAATCTCCGATTTTGAAGGGCGGAAAAGCAAGCAATGGAAACCCTAGAATGGCGAGCGATGAGGAAAGCGGAAGGGCGGGGGTAGAGGAGAGGTAAGGGAGAGCTGAGTAACATTATGAACTTCGAAGCTCCGCCCATGGCGGCGATCAGAGCATCGGAAAGTGGAAGAATTCGGTCGGATTTCAGCGGGAAATTGAAATTCTATCGCCGGATTTTGAAATGGGTCGGAAGGAGATATGAGTTCAATTCGGCGGCTGAGGGTTTTTAGATAGAGTTTCAGGATTTAGGTTTCCTCGCGAACTCCCTCCCTATCTTGTTTTTCGGCGAGGAGATATTTTTGTAAGAGAGAGAGCCGCTCTCCTCACAAGCCAATGTAAGGTTTTGACTTTCACATAGGTCAAGGCTCCAAAACTCCACGTCATTCCATATTGGGCAAGTGCTGTGGTTGAAAAGCGCTTTTACTGACGATAGCTCTGAGACAATTACCAATCCAAGCGTTTGCACAAGCTCCACGCAAGCGCACTCTAGCTCCCACCCACTCCTTTATTTGAGGGGCCCCACTTCTCCAACTGCTCTCTTTCAAAACAGGTTTTATTTATCCGTCTTTTCACTTAAAACAGCTCCCCGGTAGCACAAATGGGGGCAAGGAGCTCTTACGCAAGGTATCAAAATCAGTATCAGTCTTGGGTATTAGTTTGCACGAGCGTCGACTCGTATATCAATACTTATCGCCATTTTTATTTTATTTTTAAAAGCGTGTCGGTAGATACAATACATATTAGTAGGTACAATATGTCAGCATGACTGAGCCGAGGATTTTTTATAGGGTGGTCATCTAATCAATTAATGTTGAAAAATTATATAATTTTTTTCTAAGCAAACGCTAAAAAAATATATATATCTACAAATGAAACTAGATACGAAATAAAAGAAAATCAATACATATCGATTAGGTCGTTTCAACAAAATTGACCTAATTCAAAATTCTTTCGAAAAATGACTACGAGGTAGTATCATCCTCATCATCATCCTTCAAAGAATAGGATTATGTGGCAGTACATTGCAGGGAGCCCGTGAGACCATCGAAGCTGTTGAACATATCCCGATGATGAATAGGAAGACCCAACATTTTTTTATTTAATAATTTTGATGTCTTTATAAACTTATATATGTATTAAGGATTTTTTTACTCTTTACATATCTTAGTGAATTGCTCTAGTGGTTGACTTGATACTTTGTGAAGGTTAGGTTCTAAGTTCAAACCTTGTTATGTATAATAAATTTTTTAATTTTTTTAATTAATTATACTGGAGCCTATACACCATATATGTGAGTATGTAGCTCTACAACATAGTAGAGCCTGTGAGAGAAATCTCTCATAAAATAGATGAAGGGAGCCTAAAAATAGGCCAAAATTATAGGATTTAGTTAAAAAAATCAAAGAAGAAACATTTGTTATGAAAACAAATACCATAAAAAAGTTTGTTTGAAGATTTTAGATCATTTTGAGTGGTCAATATAATTTTGGATAGATGAGAATCCACTAATATAAATTAGGACATCTAAAGCTTAATAACAAATTTTTAGAAAGTTTAGGTGATCAATTGACCACCCAAGTCATAATGTGGCTCCGCTTGATATCGAATACCCAATACAAGATACTGATACATATCGGTTTGGCCGAAAACCGATATATATCGTCGATATGTATCGGTATTGGCCGATTTTTGATACCTTGCTAATACGTCACATGTGTTGCTTAGAGTATCTCCAATGGGGAGTCAAATTTGTTTGCAAATTTGACTCATTGATTTCAAGCTTTAAAATTTTGAAAGTCTAATGGAGGATATCAAAAATAACTGTTTCAAAATATTTTTTTGTTTGAAGGGCTGTAAATATATTTAATATTATATTTTTAACATATTTAAATTTATTAAATGTAATATTTTAAATTTGAAGCCTCAAGTGCCCAGTAGCCAATATTGGCTACTAAACCATTGGTACCCTATTCCATGTGGAATAGGTTACTCCATTGAAGAGAAACTTGGCTTCAAACATATCCGTTGGAGGGAGCTGAGTACTTTTACACCTCCATTGGAGATGCTTTCAAAATTGTCCCCCATCAGAGTCAAAGAGCTGCTCTTTAGTTCGAGCTAGAAGAGCTCATTTTGCACTTAATATAGTTATTCACAACATGAAAGAATTAAACAGGTAATTTATCAATTGCGCTTGGCTTAACATTGGGGAGCTAAGCCAAACACACCTTAAAACTCTCAAGAAGTATGGTAATAACTATAAGAGAAAAGTACCAGAAAACACCCAAAAAAAAAATTTATCACCATTTCGCTGAGTTTTGTTTCTTATTATCAGTTGGTGCCCATGCACCCTCGATGCGGGCCGCATTTAGGCGCCTACATACTTTTTGAAATGAGCAATTTATAGAATAACCCCTGCAATAAGAGTCTAAGATCGTTCCCCTCCTCCCTCGAAAAAGATCCCCGAGATGAGGGTTCCTTCGTTCCCCTCCTCCCTCTTCAAGATCGAACACCTGTTTGATGGGTATGCTCTGATCTAACAACTATGGCATCTCTGCAACTCATCTTCTTTCTTGCAAAAAGTATTTTTTTTCCAAAACCCTATTCTTTTCTATGGCTTCGCTCAAATATCGGCATCAAGTCACTCAATCTTTAGCTTTCAAAGCCCCAAATCCCTTACTCTCTGGCATCTTTGCAACTCATCTTCCCTGTAAAAAGTATTTTTTTTTTTCAAAACCCTAATATTTTCTATAGTTTCACTCGAATCTTGATATCTCGCAAATTGAGCATTCTCCACTGTTTGTCAAAGTCGTTCGTTGGGTCGCCGGAGGTCGGACGCCAGAGCTCGAATCTCGACAACTCACAAAAACAACATTCTTCGCGGTTCGTTGGGTCGTTGGAGCTCGAATCTCGGCAACTCGTAAAAATAACATTCTTCGCGGTTCGTTAGGTCGTCTTCTTCAACAGGTTGTCCTTTTCCCCCTTTAGTAATTTAAATTTATTTATTTAAATCATCCAATTTTATCCAATATATAAGACAAAATATAATTTTGTAGGGTTTGTGCTTTTCCCCCTTTACTAATCCTAGCCGAGAATGAATGAAAATATTTGTCCTTTTCAGCTCAAATTCATTCGAAATGAATTCTTACGAAGACATTTTTTTGTTAGTTAAGCTCCATGAAAATTGCAGAGCAAGTGGTGACTCATTTATTGAGGAGAATTTTTTAGGTTCTTTTGCGTTTTTTGTAAGATCTAAACTTCTAACTCTATGGTTAACTGTGAAATATATATATATATATATATATATATATATATATATATATATATATATATGGTTATTTATTGAAAGGTCAATCAGATTGTTGTCTTTAATTATTATTATTATTAATTTTGTATTTTGCGAAGTATCGAGATATATTAAAATTAGTGAGCCTAAATGGCTAACATGCCCCTTATCTACATTGTAAATAAGTTGTTTGACTGCTCTTTAGTGAACTTGGTTAAACCGTAATTCAAGTTGTTCATTATTTGTGCCTTGTTTGAAATGAACATCAACCGTTTGAGTTTATGTCTAGATGATAAAAAAAATTATTAATGCTGAAATTTCTAGTAAAGGCATAGAATTTTCACTAGTTTAAGAAATGTTTATATGGTTTAAGAAGTATTTATGGATTGGTTGGTAAGATTGAAGAGCATTAGATGGACTAGTTGATTTAAAATCATTAGCTAGGTTGGATGAGTTAAAAGAGTACAAGTTTACTGTTTAAATTATAAATATTACTGGCTCTAGAGTAATAGATATTGATGATTGGCTATTAATTAGTAGGGATGCGATTAGTTCATGACATGTGTATTCTAAACACCAAAAGAGTGTGTAAATTTGTCTCGGTTATTTGGAGATAAGAACAACTTGAGAACCCAAAGTTGGCACCAAAAGTTGCTCCATCAAGTCCGCAATAGTAGCTCTCTTTGTCCACAAAACAAGCACCATCAAATGTGATCGTCTTCTTCTTGGGGCTGTAACAACCTAGAATATAGCTAGTTAAGCAACATCAGCCATCTTTGATTACCACTTGAAACACGATTCTGAATCCCTCTAGTGGCCTCAATAAGCAGCCTCATTCATCTGTTGTAGCAGTCTCACAAGCACGTAGATAGTGCATTGATTGGGAATTGAATAGATTGCCAAAAATATTGTAGTGTTCAATACATATTATATAGGACTGCACATTTCAATTACAAATAATGAGATATGTTAGAAGTATTATGCAAATTGTAATGTATATTTGTGTGTGTATAGGAGTCAAGAAGGAGGTCATAAAGGATTCTCCACCTACAAAGGACTCATTTTACATGTCAGATGCTAAGTCTTTATTGTTGCTTATAATTATTTTGCTAATAAATTGTCTTTTATTGTTGCTTATAATTATTTTTCTTATAAATTGTCACCTTTGTGATGGAGCATAGACCTTCTATTTTGGCCATTTGCTGTCATGCAATGCCTGTAGCTCGACCTTTTGCTGCCATGCTCGGCCTTTTCTATAAAATATTTTCTATTTTGGCATCGAAAGAATACCCTTATCTTGGGGATGTCTGGGATCCATAACTTTTACTAGCTATTATATATGGCCATTATCCAAAATTAATTCTTACTTTCAATTTAAGTCACGAGTAGTATAACATATTGTCATCTCTTACTAAACAGGATATAACCAATTATGAATAATATGGTTTACTTGGTTTGCTTCTACGATGGATTGTTAAACGAATGTGATTTGTCACCAAACTATGTTAGAGGAAAAAAAATTGAAACATGTTCAGTGCGACATTACATACGAGGCACTCGGGGAAAATATGTATGAAAAAATTGAAGCATGTTCAGTGCGACATTACATACGAGGCACTCAGAGAAAATATGTATGAGATAATCAATATGGGACGCGAGGAGTGTAAATTCACTCTTAAATACTCATGCACCTTGAGTGACCAATTTTTGGCTATAGACATTGAAAATAATAGAGATGTGCATCAAATGTTTCTTGCAAATCGAAGATGTCGAATGATACATATGTATATCATTAAAGAATTGACGAATGATAGAAATAAAGGAGGAGAGAAAAAAAGCATGAATAAGAAAGATGCATCCTCTTATGCGTCTCCTATATTTGCAACTCCTTGTGGTGAGAAAAGATAATTTATTGATTTTATAATTTTTTTTGTACAATTTATCATGTTGACACACCCCATACAATTAAAAAACTATCTTTGTTCATAATAGGAAGGAATCGGTCAATGATAAAAGTATACCTATTCATCCGTTTATATTTTCAAGTCAAGAAAGTGTCGGGTCCGTCGGTGATATTTCTATATCATCTTGCAATAGCAGATAAAATCATTTTATTTTGTCAGTTAATTTCTGTAACAGAAACTATATTTATTTTATAAATTTGTTACCAAAAATTGTTACGTATTGTTTGTAGGAGCCACCATGATATATTTCCTTGTCGCGATAGCATTGACGATGTCAATGCATCTAAAGGTTCTGATTCTATTTCGAATAAGAATCATAGCAGCAGCAAAACTTCAAATGGGTCTCCCTTTGACACGAACCCATGTTCGAGGGCATCGCAACCGAAATATCAAGAGATAGTGGTGGCGGATCTAGTTTAAAGAGTCGGAGTAAGGATAGAAAGGATGTGCTCCCACGTGATCCGAATCGCTATGTTCGGACGTCTGACATTGAAGATGATGTGCCCCCTTTCGAGGTATACGAAGATAAGTATAGTTTTGGGGATGAGAAGGTATGCGATGAGGCGGGTACTTACAGATGGGAGATGACATCTATACAAGTTGGAAAACTTTTCGCCTCGAACTTTCAAAATGCTTTAAAAGAATTTACAATATTGGCGAATTTCCAATATGCACCTTTAGAGACTCGTATAATGAAGGTTGTAGCAAAGTGTGTCATTGCCTCATGCCCCTGGCGCATCCGTGCTTCAAAGATACATTCTGATACCACATTCAGAATCGTTATTCATATCCCGCCTACATGTGAACCAACAGAGTGCGGGAAGGACCATCGACAAGCAACTAGTAGTTGGGTTGCAAGCTGCATCAAGGATCTTCTAAAATTGCATTTGGATTATAATGTAGAGAAGATTATATCATATATCCAAAAACAATACGATGCGGTAGTGTCATATCGAAAAGCTTGGCGTGCCAAAGAAATTGCAATGGGAGATATCACAGGTGGTTGGGAGCGTTCTTATGACTTATTGCCCAGATATTGTGAGGAGTTGATGCGAGTTGATCCTAATGCCAAAATAGAACTTATTCGTAGAAAGGATAATGCTTTTCTTAGATTTTTTTGATAATTTGGTCCATCAATCCGTAGTTATAGGAGGACTTTAAGGCCTGTAGTATCAATCAATGGGACGTGTTTGAGGGGAAAATACGGAGGAGAGCTTCTAATGGCTCAAGCTGTCGTTGGTAACAATGGATTTTCCTTTTCGACGGCTTGAGCTTCTAATGGCTCAAGTTGTTGATGGTAACAATGGATGGTAATAATGCGGTTGTCGAAAAGGAAAATCATCAATATTGGGAGTGGTTTTTAAAGTTGTCACAAGACCATGTGACCGGTAATCCTTCCTAGTTGATTATAATATCCGATCGACATGATTCTATAATGAAGTATGCGTCACTGGTATTTCCCAACTGTAAGCATTGTTACTGTATTTACCATTTGGCAAAGAACTTTCTCTTAAAGTTTAAGAATTCTTACGTCAAGAGATTGATATGAAAATTTGCTAGAGAACTCACCCCTCAGGGGTATAAACACGAAATGGATGCTTTAGAAGAGAATTTTCTAAATTATCATTCTTGGCTTAATGACACCGGTGAGAGACATTGGAGTAATGCGCACTTTCCTGGGAAACGGTATGGGATATTGACTACAAACTACTCTGAGTGCATGTACTCCGTGTTAGTGGTTGCTAGAACTTTGCTTATTACTTCTATTGTTGAGCTTACTCATGCCAAGGTTACCAGTTACTTTTATCAGAGGTCATTGGATGGTAAGGCTCATGCTAGTAAAGGAAAGAAGCTCACAAAGTATGCAGATACACATTTAAAGGATGAAATCATGGTAGGTCGATTTCTAACAGTATATCTGAGTAGTTTGGATGAGTCTATAGTTATAGAAAAGGAAAATACTTACAGTATGAATTTGGAGACACGAACGTGTTCTTGTCGTAGTTATGATGTATTTGGTATACCTTGCAAACATGCATATGCTGCTATTAGCTTCCTATCTGCGTCGGTACATGACTTTATAGAAGAGTGGTTTACAAATAAGAGATATTGTAATACCTACAATAATGTCATGCACTCGATTGTTGATGAGAGTCAGTGGACAAGTGGAGCTACGCAGAAAGTTATAAAATCACCCCATGGTAGAACACATTCAGGTCGACCACGAAAAGCTAGGATGAAGACAGCAACTGAGAAGGGTAACACCAATAGGTGCTCTACTTGCAAGAAAAATGGCCATAACCGTAGAACATACACGCCCGCGTCTCCGAAAAAAAAAACGAGGATGGAGTAATCGTCGCAAGGATAAAGAAAAAAACTTTTGTATAATTTTTAGTGTTTTTATCAGGTTTATATTTCAATTTGAAGGTAAATAACTCATAGTGTCTTTATCAGGTTTACATTTTAATTTTGTCATATATGAACACGTAAGTATCATTTACCCTGATAATTTTTATCTTCTTTATGTACGGTCATTGGTCGAAGAACTCTCATATCCGCATACGCTCATCTGATTGGTCATTTACCAGTGATGTAATTGTTGGAGTCTGTGCTGGATATATTTCGATACGTGGTGTCAGCCTGGGAGGCTTCTATAAATTATTGTGTTGGAAGTTCTATGGATTGTAAAATGCGCCTATGCTTCAGTTGTTCTTTTTAGAATTCTGTCTACTTACATGTAATTTTGAGAATTATTGGGTCTTGGAGACCTTACATCACATTTTGCGATGGTTTTGTTTTGTTAGTAGTTATGGATGCTTAGATTTTTTTACTTTTCAGTTATGTGTCGTTGATGATAAATTAGTATTTTGTTAATTTGAATTCTTGTGGAAGAATTTCTACATATGAATGTGATTGGTGGCAGCTTAATGCTTAGTTGTTGCTATCTAGGACTGCTGTAGGTCTTTATACTTAGTTGTTGCTATCTAAGACTGCTGCAGGTCTTTTTACCTAATTGTTGCTATTTAGAGCTATTGCAGGTTTTTGTACTTAGTTGTTGCTATATATAACTGCTACAGGTATGGGTGTTTCGTTGTGAACTCCTGACCTCAACGCTACACGCTTGAGGGCATCACCACTGGGGCAAAGATCCAATCCCCACCTCAAGGTATGTTGATTTCTTAGCTTTTCTCAGTGCGAACTTCTATTTTAGTTTGTACAAAAACATAAAGAACCAACGTTTTTTCTCTTTCAGAAACATTCTTCCTTAGTTTTTTACAAAACATTGTCACTAAATTGAACACTATTCACTGTTCAAAAAAAAGAAGCTCGATTTCACTTTTTAAGGTGCTGATCATCCAGAGTAATTTTTTTTTCTTTTTTGTTTTTTCCCCTTGGAACATGCATCATTCAGAGTAACCATCTTCTATCCTATAAGCAGCTGTAAAACCGGTTGGTGCAACAATTTTAACTCTTCAGGGATTTGAGTTGTGCCAAAGGAATGTTGGATTCAAAGTGGAGATAAAACATAAGATGGTGGTGGGGTAGTCATTGGTTAATCTTATGTTAGATGTTGAGCAGAAAATAGTGCTAGCAATGGGTCAAAATTTTGGTTGACGTGACCCGACCAGAAAAACTGGGTCACGAGGTATATAAATTATAATATATATTAGAAAGAGATATATTATATGAGTGGGTTCCGCCAAAATGTGGCTGACTCTACCCGACATGCCAAATTTATATTGCTCGACCTGGTTCATAAATTGGGTTTGGTGAATCAGGTAATGGGCCGACCTGACCCGTGGACAACCCTGACAAAAAGTAAAAAAGTGGTGCCTGGAGAAGTTGAAAATGTTTTCTTTGAAACTTGTATTCAGGCACTTGTGAAGCTACTACACAAAAGCTAATTTATTATTTTTCTTGGCTTATATGCCGCCAGGATTTGTTGATGTACAATGAATCTCGCATACAATAATTGCCTTGCCAAAACTTTGAACCTATTCCCTTGGGAGAGGGTGTTGGGGTTGGACTGATGAAAGGAGTTGACTCCATGGTAATGCCTGAAGGTTGTACGTTGTTTGACCTTATTCAAACAGGTCTTGCACACACAAATGCTGCAGTTGGTGTAGTCGTTCGCTTGAGTAAAGAGCTATCACTGGCGAAAGATATTCATGTGCTAACTGTAATTGATCAGGCAAGATTATAACCACCGCTACACTATCCGATTCCATTAGCATTTAATGTTTTTTTCTTGTGATATATCTCTTGCATAGGCAATTCTAGGCAGAAGTTTTTGTCAACTCTACCTAAAGTGAAAGTAAATTATTTCCTCATTTTTTGTTGTTTCTGTTTAGTATAACAGCTAGTTTACATTCAGCGAATATGAGGAACCAGTAATTCCTCTTTCTTGTCGGCCTAGTCATGCTAGGGAACTCTCAACGGTTAGTTGCCCCATGCACATGCCCAAGGTCGATCAACGACCATTCAAAATATCCCTGATTTAACACTGTTGATCACGTGGCCATTGGTGAAATTTTGGATGGAAAACCTATATTTTTTACCTGTGAAATAAGGGGCATATGCCCAATGATGAGATTTTCCTCTGGTCTCTATTCAATTAGGCAGTTCAAAGATGCTTTTGACACATGCCCCATGATGAGATCTTCCTCTGTTTTTTTTTTTTTTTTTTTTTTTTTTACTGTTATCTTAGTTTTATTTTGGTGCTGATAGCTCTTTCTATGTTGATGGGTCTCTTCTTGTAGGGTACCATGCAGGAAGAGAGGAGGCATAAGTTTCAGCAATGGCCACTCTTACTTCAACCTAGTCCTTACAACTAACATTGGAGGAGTTGGTGATGTGCATTTTGTCTCCATCAAATGGTCCAGAACTGGGTGGCAGTCGATGTCAAGAAATTGGGGTCACAACAAGTGATGGGCGAACTGCGGTGTCTTATAATGTGGCTTCGGCTCGATGGTCCTTTGGGCAGACCTTTAGTGGGCTCCATTTTCGCTAAGTTTAGCAAGGCCTCTATACGTAGATGTAGTTGGTGCTACTATATAGTAATTACCATATTTAGCAGTGATTGGGGTCAATATTGAAAGATTTAAAATGGCTCTTATCATTATTGGCATTTAAATTTGATAAACAGTTGGCAGAGGTGGACTTTTACCACCCGCCCATATTATAAATGCTAATTTCCAATTTCATATCTGGTAATGAAGACAATTATATCATGTGTAATTTCTCCATTTTACGAAGTCAAATTTAAAACCATATTTGTTCGATGGTTAGTTTTGATTTCCAGTAAATTTAATAAAATAGTTACACTCTCTTTTATAATAGAGTACACCCTATTTGTCATAGGATTTCATGAACAAGGCATTTCAAAGATCTGAAAGTGAGACATAGTGACCAGGTCAAGGTTTGGCAATAGTTCGGCAGCATTAACATTAAAATTCGATGTGTTTGGGAAAAATGAGAGAAAAAAACTAATAAAACTCTGAAAGAAGGCTTTAAATCAGATGATGGAGACCATTTTTGGTCCCAATATTTTACAAAAGCAATATAGAGATCATGGGCCTACCATTACACTGTTAGATGTTGCTTCCACGCGGGGCACATCTCAAAAAGTAAATATGAACCATGTTTAATGGTATGCTATGATCATGTTCAATAGATTTTTCTTTTGTTGAAGACTTTAAGTGAGGTGGGGCGTAAGTCATAGAGTCAAATTCCGATGAAATTCTTTGAAATTTGCTGAAACAATGGTCGGACATGGGTACCTCTATTTGTGCCCTCTAAAACAATGGTCGGACATTCTTTTGGACATGGGTACCTCTACTTTTGGAGATGAGAGATGGGAACCTCTATTTGCACCCACACATTCTTTAATAGTGACCACGTCTCAAAGAATGTGATAATCATTGATTTGTTCAGATTAGATAATGGAGATCATTTTTCACCCTGATCTTCTGTACAGTAGATCTTGAGATTATGCCTCACTTATTAGATGGTCTTTTTTTTATTCCATTTTTTACAAATCCTCAAAAAATGATTGCAATTTATGTTTGAGTGTGATGTGTGTCATATGATGCCAAAAAATGTCATATGATTTAAAGGATTTTTTGGACATACTGTGGGGATGAACTATGAAACTTTAATTCTTCAAATTATAATAGCAATTCAACCAAAATGTTGGATCAAAATAGTACTGGGATCCACTAAACAATCGGATCACCAATAGAACCTTCGTAGACTAGATTGAGTACGACCTACTAAATAAAATAGCACATAAACATAGGGTTGGCACAAGGCTGAATGTTGGTTCAGTCAGTCCTACTAAAGCTATTCAACTACTGCCCGATGGCTTTATCTTGAGAACGACTAGGGGTTCGACAGCTATCAGTCTAGCTGACAAAGGGCTGTGGGTCTTGAATGTCCTTCCCCACCAAAGAACTTGATGGGTAGCGAGCTTGTGCCTGTCTCATCCGCTTCGACATCTACTCGATGTAGCATGAGTTCGCCTCCTAGTGGTACCTTATCTTCCATCTCTTGTTCAATATTAAAAGGGCGCATTATGGTCAACATGGAAATGGATAGTTTCATTAAATAAAAGGAGAGAGAGTTCGAGGCAATAGATATGCTTCGTGATAATATTAACTTTCCAGGCCTTGTTATTAAGTGTGAAAATCATTGTCGAGCGCACCACCCCCGCGGACTCCAATGTTGCTGCATCAAAGGCGTCCTGATGATCTGTACCATGCCAATTTTATCAGTCAACGATTATGAGAATTTTGGAAGGATTTTTAAATATAGATGCCTAAAATCTAAAGAAAATGCGTACAAATTATATATTCATCGATATTGGTTTTCCCTATTATCACTTGCCCTTCAAAGAACAAGTAGCTCAATGCTTGCACGTTTTCTGTAGTGTGTCCAAAAGACAGACAGTTGATCGGTACTGAAATATGACTATATTTCACACCTTAAATCCTACATTTAGCTGTTCGATGAAAGCATCTGATGGTTGTTGTGAGGTTTTGATGTTTACAGGTGTTTCCGACCATTAGATCGTTTAAAAGCCTAAAAGAAGAAAATTAAAGGCTATGCAAGAGCTATGGACAAAAAGGTCCAAAGAAGCATTGAGATCCGAGAAGAGAATCAATATCCATCAAGAAAGGAGACTTTACATTGAAGAGTCAATCGATTGAGGAATCATTGTAAATCGATTGACAGATGAAATAAACTTTAACCCTGAAAATCAATCGATTGACACATAAGGCAGAAGTGCCCTAAAGAAATTCGAACTCAAATTCAATCGATTGAGACTTATGGCTCAATCGATTGAGGCAATTAGGTTTAGGTGTGCTCGGCCATTATAAAAAGGAAGCTAAAGCTTTGAATAGAGGACGCTCTGTTTTTGGACTTGGTGTTGAGATCTTTTGAGACTTTTCTTTGGAGGAATTAGAAGTAGATTTGATTATTTTGAAATTTTAGGGCTTTTCACTTTGGGGAACTTCTTTTCATCTTTTTAAGGTCTTCTTCTCTCCTTCTTCTAGGGTTTGATCAGGGTAGATTGTACCTAGGATTTGCATTATTTTCTTTTAAAGCATAGATTGTATTTAGGAGAGAGCATTGTAAACAAATATCTTTTGGGAAGAAATAAAAAGAGGAATGGCTTTGAATGAACAAGGAGATCATACACCAAAGATAAGCGGCTAAATCAGTAGATCAGGGAAGATGCGATCCCCAGATAAGTACCCATATTTATGATTAATACCATAGTCTAATTACTGTCATTGTGGAATCGTTTTTGCTAAAAGTGTGTATTATTGAAAATATATTGAATGCTTGTTATGACCATTGATTGCGCGAATCAACGGCCGTAATCGCTAGATCTGGACCTGCAGGCTGATCTAGGCTGTAGAGCGATTATATTTTTATTATTTTGATCTACACATCATGAGATACGCTATACTTCTTACATGACTCATACCGCAATGTTAGGCTGAGTCATTGTTTTTAGATAGGGTATGCCGGATTGATGATCATACCTTATTTCAAATCATTTTTATGAATGAATGATGGTGTGAATGATGCTTTAATGAAACTATGGGTGTTAACGGTAAAAAAAGGGGGGTACAAATCTGGGGTAGCATATTTCTTGATCTTATTTAAATATTGTTCTTAGATTCATCGGTAATTAGTTGTTCAGATTAATTTATTTTTCTTGTATTTAGAAAAAGTGATAAATTTTTGGTAAATTGAATCTGCCCCTTGGTACTTCCTTGGGGATGTTTTTAAATCCCTAAAAGAATTAATTAAAAATTCAGATTTCCCTGTGGGTTCGACACTTCGTTCTTGCCATCATGAATAGATCTTGTGCACTTGCAAGGGTTACACTTTAAATCGATCAAGTTTTTGGCGCCGCTGCCGGGGATTTTGGCGAAATTTTGATTAATTCGGATTAGGGATTTTTTTTTTGTGTTTTTAGTAGTCAATCGATTGAGAATTCTTCCTCAATCGATTGACTCTATTCTGTGGTGGAGAAACTACTTGACAGACAATCGATTGAGACCTTCTTGTCAATCGATTGACTGTGTCTTGTGTTTTTATCAGCACTTCTGTGTCAATCGATTGACACTAACTTGTCAATAGATTGACACCAAAAAAATATTTAAAAAAAAAAAAAAAAATCTTTAATTCTGAAAATTTGGAAGTTTGTGGATTTGAAATATGAAATTTGGTGCTCAAAGGTTGATTTTTGATTTTCGAACTTAAATTTTTGCAATTAGAATTTTTGAAATTTAATTTCTAAATTAAATTTTGATTTTCTTGTGTGAATTTTGATTTTTGAATTAAAAAAAAAAAAACTAATATTTAGATTTTTGATTTGCAAAATCTTCTTTCCCTTATTTTTCTCTCTTAGGTAAGTTTTTGTAGGACTCTTTTAGGAAGTTTAGGTTTTTAGGATTCTTATTTTAGTAGGATTATTTTTCTTTATTTTCCTCTTTTAGATATTCTAGGATTTTCTAAAATTAGTTATTAATTTTTTTTTTTTTTTTTTAGGAAGTTTATAAATTTAGGATACATTTCTTAGGAAATTTAGGAATCTTTTATTCTTTCCCTTATTTTTCTCTTTTAGATAAGATTCTTAGAATTGCCATTAGATTTAAAATTTTAATTACTAATTTTAATCTTAAAATTTTAATTTTAATTTTTAAAATTCAAATTTAAAAAAATAATAATAAAAAAAAAAATTCAAAATTTAATTTAATTAAAAAAAAAAATTAAAATTAAAATTAATTTATCTTGTTTTGCTTTTCTTTTCTTCTTATTTTGGCCACTGTTCATATTAGAACTCAATCGATTGAAGCTTCAGGTTCAATCGATTGAGACTGAAATATTCTCTGTTGTGATCTTTGCTTTTCTTTCAATCGATTGACATTCCTCTGTCAATCGATTGACAAAAATTCTGTGCTTGCCATTTCGGCTGAAATTCCTGTGTTAACTTGCTTTGACCTTTGAACCTCAATCGATTGAGAACAGTTCTTCAATTGATTGACTGATAAAGTCATTTCTGTGAAATTTTAAGTGTGCTTCACAATCGATCGATTGAGATCTTTGCTGCAATCGATTGAGCCTATTTTGTGGATTTGTTTTGGATTCTTCAATCCCTGTTTGTGAGCGTGGTGTATGAGCTTTACTCGTTCTCATCGCCCACATCTGCTACCGTTTAATCTTGAGATCGAACGATCTTGTAGAGAGAATCATAGAATTCAAAGGAATCAGTATCATCATACTGATACCATGGCTGATCAAAGGCAAGAAATGAATGGGAACAACCAGAATATCAATAATGGCAATAATGGAAATGATGGGAATAACAATTACAATGAGGGCCCTAGAACACTCGAATATTATAATGATCCTGGTTTTTACAAGGATCAGGAATGTATAATGCATGATCCCATTCCAGGAAACCACTATGAATTCAAATCAGCGATGATCCAAATGCTACCAATTTTCCATGGGTTAGCAAATGAAAATCTGCACGTTCATCTAAATGAATTCACTGGGGTATGCAAAATGTTCAGAGTCCACAATGTCACTGATGAGATAGTTAAACTCCGACTCTTTCCTTTCTCTTTAAGGGATAAGGCAAAAACGTGGTTTTATTCCTTAGAACCGCAATCTATTCAGAGTTGGGTAGAGCTACACCGTCAGTTTCTTAAAAAATATTTTCCCATGACCAAAGCTATTGAGTTGCGTCAGAAGATTCAATTCTTTTCCCAACAACCTACTGAAACATTTCATTAATGTTGGGAACGTTTTAAGGAATTGATTAAGAGTTATCCAAATCATCAAGTTCCAAGGTGGCAACAGGTCCAAAGTTTTTATAATGGACTGATTCCAAGGGTCAATCGATTTAGGTCCAAAGTCACAAATTGAACACACAGTGGGGCGAACTAACTTGGATTTGGCACCTAAATCTCATGTGTTGAAAAGAGATGGATTGTATGATGTCAAAAATAATACCTCTGATCTATCAACAAAGGTTGATATGTTGTCCAAGCAAATGAATATGTTGTTAGCTGCGACCAAGCAAGTTAAAGCTCCTATCACCCCCACTGTGTGTTCAATTTGTGACCACCTAGGTCACATGGCTAATGAGTGCCCCACTACCTTGTCATTATTCCCTGATGAACCTACTCCTCAAGAGCAGGTGAATCTGACTCAATCTTATCAATGGCAGGGTAGAAACATATACTCCAATACGTATAACCCGGAATGAAAAAATCACCCCAACTTAGGATGGGGTGGTTCGAACCAAACTGGTCAGGTAAACCAGCAGTACAGAGCCAACACAATGGGTGGACAACAAAATTTCCGCCCACAACAGAATTACACTTCCCAGCAGAATTCTAATTTCCAGCAGAACCCTCCTTATTACCATCCAAATTCCGATTACCAAAAAAATCAGAATTTTAATCAACCTCAGGCTACCGTTTCTAGAGATTCTGATTTGGAGGAAAAGGTGATGCGAAGCATGCAAGCTTTCCAACAGATGATGATAGATCAATTCAGTCAACTGACAAATCAGCTGAGTCAACGAGAGGAAGGTAGGCTCCCTAGCCAACCCGTCAACAATCCTCGAGGTCAAGCACCACCTGATGCAGGACCATCGAATAGTCAACAGTTGAAAGTCAAGGAGAAGTTGATAATCAAGTGGAAATGCATGGAATCGATCGAAAAAAGAGGAAGCAAGAGAAGAAAGAGAAAGAAAACAAATCGGAGAAAAGAACGAGAAAGAGAAAAGAAAGAGAAAGAAAAGAGCAAAGAAGAGAGAAGGAAAAGAAAAAGTAATCGAGGATGAGTCTCCCTCAAACCGTCCAACTAGGACATGAACAAGAATAAAAATGGAACACACCTTATGTCCCAAGGGCACCATTCCCTCAATGCCTAACTCCTCCATTTAGAATGGGAAAGGGACCAGCAAAAATAGAAGAAATTTTTGAAACATTCAAGCAAGTAAAGATAAATCTTCCATTGCTTGAAACAATCAAACAAGTGCCTGAGTATGCAAAAATTTTCAAAGATTTATGCACTCGTAAGAGAAAGGCGCGTACTCATATTTCCAAGAAAGTGTTCCTGACTAATCAAGTCAGTTCAATATTACAATTAGAAACCCCACAGAAACTGAAAGACCCTGGAGTTCCAACTGTTCCATGTGTCATTGGTGGGCAACCAATTAGAAAAGCGCTATTGAATTTGGGAGCAAGTGTGAATCTAATCCCATAC
Source organism: Chloranthus sessilifolius (assembly GCA_021018995.1). Classification (NCBI taxonomy): domain Eukaryota; kingdom Viridiplantae; phylum Streptophyta; class Magnoliopsida; order Chloranthales; family Chloranthaceae; genus Chloranthus; species Chloranthus sessilifolius. The sequence continues at coordinate 47,624,806 of CM037584.1, read as the reverse complement.
TCAATATACGAGAAACTCGGATTGGGTGAATTGCAACCCAAAATAGCAGTGTTTTGACATTATTTTCGGGATTCTTGGGCTGTTTTAGAAACTTGGACTGTATTTACCTGAAACACTTCAAATCTAGCAAATCTCATCAGATAGCCTTCATCGGACGGCTAAATATAGGTATTTAGGGGTGAAATATCATCATATTTCACTACTCATCACACCCCCAAACCTACACTTTGCTAGTCCTCGAGCAAAGAGAATGATAGAAATATAAAGCAAATCAAACTAACATCCTAAAATTTAAATGCCACTTTCGTAGGGAACACGATTGCACTTAGCATGTGCAACAAGCCTTTAAACCCCTAGGTGATCCCTAGTGGAGGAGTTGTGTCTCCTGAGGGTTTGCAGTGAAGTTACCCACAAACTTCCAAAAATTTCAAACCATCGGTAAAATTGAGTTTTCAAAATCTGATTTTTATAACATATATTTAACTTCAAAGCTCAAAATCAATAATCAATTCAACATGCAAATTCTCAATTTTAAATAACAATGTTACACTAATCATACCAATATCCATTCAAATTAGTCTAATGCTCCAAATCGTTAGATAACTCATCCATTCATGCTTAAACGTAGTGTGTACATACCAAAACCAAGATTCATCCATCTCAACTAGTCCAAACGGAAATCATCGGATCTGTTGTCTTGACTCAATCCTCACTTTAGGTATACTCTCAAAATAAAATCACTCAGATGATTGGTAAGTTTTACATGTGAGAGATCAATACAAAGCAAATAAAAAGGTCTCACATGATAAATGAAACACGATGCAATCAATGAACAAAATAAATCTCATAACAGATATCCTAAGCATGTCATATCAAGTGTCATAAGTATTATATATTGACTCTCCACAAGACGATTACCAATGCAAGATCGGATCATGAAGGTCTTTTGTAGGGTTGTAATGGGGCTCGTGTAAGGGTAAGAAAGAAAGGAATTGTGATTCAAAATTTACGAGAAATTGGAAAAGGAACTAACTTCGATTTTTTTTATTTTAATTTTTTTATTTCTCTTCTTTTCTTTTTTTCTTTTCTAATTTCTCACCATTTTTTTTTCAATATTTTTCTTTTCTCATTCTTTCTTCTCTTTTGAATTTCCTTCTTGAAGCACCTCATTTTCATTCCTTTTTTTTTTTTTTTTTTTTTCTCTCCCTTTTTCTTTTTATATTTGCCATACACTCTCGATAAACACCATAACTCATTATCTCTCACTTACTCTCTTTTCGCTCATTTTCATCCCTCGTTCCTAATTTCTCGTAAATAAGAAGGGTAAAGCTAAATTTTAAATTGTGAAGGGTTAAAGTTAACGTGGCTTATCAAAGAATGTATAAGGGTAAATTTTCTATAGGCTCAAAGGGTACTAGAAGGATAAAATTTATATGAGGTGGGGCATTTAAGCACAAACGAGCCAAAGATGGCCTTCAATCATTTCTTAAAAGATGGTAACCTTGCCTATTTGTCTTGAGTAGATATACGATGCGTTCTAACACAATAATATGAATTTGATATCATGCAAAGTCACAAGCCAAAATAAAATGTATGAGATTATGCAAAATAATTGTATTCAAAGAAAACTCCAGTTTATATATTCACTCATCAATGACGGAAATTAGCTCTAAAGCTTATCGGGTTTAGTCTCCACTAAGAACCTAAGATTCAACGTTCAAAATAGTTCATCGATTTCTAAGTCTTAGCTTGGTATAAGTGCAAAATTCTAAGCATGAATTTGAGTCATCCACAAATTATCACATTAAGCTTCATCATCCTAGATACAAGTTTTCAAAATATGACATCAATATTCTCAAAATTAAATTCATGCATCATCAACTAAAGTTTGAAAACTATTGCAAAGTAAATCATGTATGATGGTTCCAAAATTGTGTTGGCTTTTTTTTTTTTTTCAAAGAAAATCAAAAAAAAGTGATGAAAGATAGATAATCATACATACCCCCAAACCTAAAAATGACAATGGCCTCATTGTTTGAAATAAGTATTACCCCAAACTCCTGAAAAGTACCTCAACACAAAGATCAAAAAGAGAATATGGGCATCAAATTAGAACATGACCAAAAATAGATTGAAGGTAATGTGGCTACACTAATTTGGAAATTAAAAATAACCTAAACTAAACTAAAACTAATATTCTAGAACTAAACATACGAAAAGAGAATTAAATCCTAAATCCTAAACTAAACCATGTCCAACTCCTAAATAAAACACCTTTGGGTTGCCTCCAGAAGCGGCGAGTTTAAGTGTCGATGACCTCTTCATTGATCAAGAATCTGGATCACTAAGGTGCATCGCCTCAATCTTAAAGCTGGGTCATCGGCTCAAACATTGGTTTGAGTCTTTGCCCATTCACTTTGAAAACTCGATTGTCCCGAAGGCTTTGAATTTCAATTGCAGTGCTCACTAATGGAAACAACACGAACAGGGCCTTCCATCTAGATTTCAATTTCCCGGGATGAAGCTTAAGTCGGAATTGAATAACCAAACTTTTGGCCAACATGAAACTCCTTCCGAGAAATTAATTGATCGTGCAACTTTTGTACCTTTCCTTGTACATCTTTGAATTTTCATACGCATCGTGGTAACTCTTCTAATTCACTCAATGTAACCTTGATTCGACCTGCTGCTTGCATATCGAAATTAAATCGTTTGATACGTAATGCCTTATGCTCCAATTCGACAGAAGATGACATGCCTTCCGTAGACAATTCAAGGGAGACATTCCGATCGGTGTCTTGAATGCGATCGATAGGCCCACAAAGCATCGGATAGCGGTTTGACCAATCTCTTCTATCCCGGTCGTGCACGTCTTTTCTAGAATTGATTTCCGGTTAGACACTTCCACCGACCACTAGTCTGTGGATGGTGCAGCGTGCGACTTTGTGAGTGACGCGTCATACTTCTTCATTAAAGTGGCAAAATGGCTATTGCAAAATGCGAACCGCCATCACCGATGATTGCTCTTGGGATCCCGAATCGGTTAAACACATGTTCTCTCGTAAATTTGACCACAACCTTGTGATCATTTGATCGGGTTGCCAGCTTCAATCCATTTGGAGACATAGTCAATGACCACGAATATATGAATACCCAAAGGATGGTGGAAAAGGACCCATAAAGTCAATCCGCCAAACATCGAAAATTTCATCAATCAGATTTCGATTAAGGGGCATCATATTTCGTCGTGAATTATTACCATGCTGTTGGCCCCGTCGGCATTCATTGCTGTATTGAGACGTCACGAAGATTGAGGCCGATGAGAATCCGCTTTGAAGGATTTTTTACATGCGGTCTTCTGTCCTCCGAAATGGCCTCCACAGGCCCCAGCATGGCAAAAATTTAGGGCGCTTAGTTGCTCGTCTTCTGGCACGCATCTCCTAATGATCTGATCCGAGCAGAATTTAAACAAATAAGGTTCTTCCCTGAAATACTATTATATTTGGGAGAAAAGAGATTCTTATCATTCTTACCACTCGGGAATTACGCGATGACCAGATAATTCACGATGTTAGCAAACCACGGAACTTTTGCACCAGCTACATCAATTGCCATCAAATGTTCATCCGGAAATGTGTCACGGATGGTCTCAGGTATAGATGATTCTTCAGGCAGAATTCTAGACAGATGATCAGCCACAACGTTCTCAACCCCCTTTTTATCTTTAATCTCAAAGTTGAATTCTGGAAGCGTGATCCAGCGGATCAGCCTTGGTTTCGCATCCTTCTTTGCTAAAAGATATTTCAAAGCGAGTGGTCTGAAAGACCACTATTTTCGGTCCAAGCAAATAGGCACGGAATATGCCCAGAGCATCCACCACAGCTAATAATTCCTTCCCGGTGGTGGTGTAATTCAGCTGGGCATCAATTAATGTCTTGCTAGCATAATAAATTACGTGACGTAATTTATTCACCCTTTCCCTAAGAGACTCCGATCGCATAATCAGATGCATCACACATGAGTTCGAATGGTAAAGAATAATCCGGTGGTTGGATTATTGGTGCATTTGATAAGAGTTCACGCAATTTTAGGAATGCCTTTATGCAATCCTCATCAAAATCAAAAGGAACATCTTTGCGCAAAGTGCACAATGGTTTAGCCACCTTGCTAAAATCCTTAATGAATCTTCTATAAAATCCGATGCCCCAAAAATGATCGAATTTGTCGAACACTTTTAGGAGGTGGTAAATTGCAATTAAGTCGACCTTCGCCTTATCAACTTCAATTCCTTTCGTTGAAACAATATGCCCCAACACAATTCCTTGTTGAACCATAAAATGGCTCTTTTCCCAGCTGAGAACAAGTTTGGAATCTACACAACGTTGCAACACCTGTGAAAGATGATTCAAACAAGAATTAAATGTTTTTCAAAACCGAGAAGTCGTCCAAGAAGACTTCGAAGAATTTGTCGATCATGTCCGAGAATATGGCCAACATACATGGTTGAAACGTGGCTGGAGCTTTACATAAGCCGAATGGCGTCCTTCGATATGCAAAGCGTACCATATGGACACGTGAATGTTGTCTTCTCTTGATCGGTGGAAAAGCGGGCACTTGATTGTATCTCGAATAACCATCAAGAAAGCAATAAAACTCTTGCCCTAACTTCTCAAGAATTTGATCAATGAGCGGAAGGAAAATGATCTTTTTCGGTGGTCTGTTCAATTTTCGATAATCAATGCACACACGCCATCCAAAGAGTTTCACGAGTGGGCACCAATTCTCCTCCGTAGTTTCTTTCACGTAATTCCGGACTTTTTCGAACGATTTGTACTTGGACTAACCCATTCACTATCGGAGATCGGATAGATGATTCCAGATCGAGGAGTTTAATGATTTCCTTTAAAGCGACTTCTTGCATGTTCGGATTAAGTCGCCTCTGTGGTTCCCTCGATGGTTTACTCTCATCCTCCGGATGTATTTTATGCATACATCTTGATGGGTCAATCCCTTGAGATCGCCTAAGGTCCATCCGATGGCCTCCTTGTGCTCTTCAAAGACCTTCAACAAATCATTCTCTTGTTCTTCCGATATTGTGGATGAAATTATCTCTGGAAGTGTTTCTCGAGGTCCCTGAAAAGCATATTTGAGGCACTTAGGCAATTGTCTCATTTCCACTGTTGGTGGCTGCTCATTTGATGGAGTCGACATCCTTTACCTCGATGAGGTAGTGGTTCTACCTTAGTGACAACTTCACATAAGTTAAGAACTTGACATGATGAATTTGACTTTTCTCTTCGGCTTCCTTTCAAGCCCTTTGTCCTCATAGATGGCTAACAAAGCGGTTTCAAATTCCTCTTTGGTGAGCATTGATGGTAATGCTTCATCCACCACTTCCGTCCATCGATCGATGTAAAACATTCGACCTCATCCTCATTAGGAAATGGTTCATCGCATGGAATATGTTAAGCGACTTTCATGTTTCCAAAGAAAGCGTCCATGACTCTGTCGACAATTAATGCAAGCGTTGGCGATGGCGAAACAGACGTCCAAGAATAATTGGGACTTGATTGATTGATTTCAGGTGGTTCCATGTCTAAGACAACGAAGTCCACTGGAAAGACAAACTTGTCTATTCCAACCAAAACATCCTCGATAACACCCCTCGGTCTTCTTTCTGATCTATCTGCCAGTTGGAGTGTGACCGTCGTGGGTTTCAATTCACCCAATCCGAGTTTCTCGTACATTGAGTATGGGATCAAATTAACACTTGCTCCCAAATCCAATAACGCCTTTCCAATTGGTTGCCACCAATGACACATGGAGCGATTGGGACTCCAAGGTCTTTCGGCGTGGGGTTTCCAATCGCAATATCGAACTGACTTGATTTGTTAGGAACACTTTCTTTGAAACGTGAGTACGTGCCTTTCTCTTCCGAGTGCACAAATCTTTGAAAAACTTGGCGTACTCAGGAACTTGTTTGATTGTTTCAAGTAATGGAAGATTTATCTTTACTTGCTTGAATGTTTCGAAAATTTCTTCCATTTTGTGGTCCTTTCCCATTCTAGATGGAGGAGTTAGGCATTGAGGAATGGTGCCTTTGGGACATAAGGTGCGATTCCATTTCCGATTCTTTTCACGTCCTTGTTGGACGGTTGAAGGAAACTCTTCCTCTAATACTTTTTTCTTTTCCTTTCTCTCTTCCTTGCACTTTTCTTATCTGCTCTTTGTCTCTTTCTTTCTCTTTTCCTTTTCCTTTCTCTTTTCCTTTTCCTTTCTCCTTTCTTTTCTCGATTCTTTTCCTCGCTTCTTTCTCTTCATCGCCTTCTGAGCATTTCCACTTGATTATCAACCTCTCGTCCACTTCTCGGCACCATAATGACTTTCAAGCTGTTGACTATTCGATGGTCTGCTTGAGATGGTGCTTGGCCTCGAGGATTATTGATGGGTTGGTGGGAGCCTACCTTCCTCTCGACTCAGTTGATTGGCCAATTGATGACTTGGTCCATTATCATCTGCGAAAAGATTGCATGCTTATAAGCTTTTCTTCGCATCGTAATCTTCAAATCTTGGCATGAGATTGATTAAGATTGATTGAAATTACGATTTTTCGGTAGTCGAATTTGGATGATAATCTGAACGATTCTGTTGAAAATTGGAATTGTTGGAAATTAGAATTCTGCTGGAATTGTGGACGAAAATTTTGTTGAAAATTTGGTTGAAAAGGTTGTTGTCCACCCATTGTGTTGGCTCTATGTTGCTGGTTTACCTGGCCAGTTTGGTTCGATTCACCCCATCCTAAGTTGGGGTGATTTTTCCATTCCGGATTGTAGGTATTGGAGTACATGTTTCTACCCTGCCGCTGATAAGATTGAGTCACATTTACACTCTTGAGGATTAGGTTCATCGGGGAAGAATGACAAGGTAGTAGGGCACTCATTAGCCATATGACTGGGTGGTCACAAATTGAACACCTTTGTGGGGGTGGCAGAGCTTTAGCTTGCTTGGTAGCGACTAACAACATGTTCATCTGTTTGAATGACATGTCAACCTTTGTTGAGAGATCTGAGGCATTTTTGTTGACATCGTACAACCCGTCTTTTGTCAACACATGAGATTTAGGTGCCAGGTCCAAGTTGGTTCGCCCCAGTGTCTCACTTTGTATCGAAGTTTGATATAACTTTTCAAACATTGCCCACAATTGCCCTTCTTTCGTGGCACAAGATCCACCACAAGATGCATCAACCATGCGTCTCTCTTGAGAATCGATCCATTGTAAAACTTTGGACTTGTTGCCACCTTGGAACTTGATGATTTGGGCAACTTGATCAATTCCTTAAAAGCGTTCCCAACATTCATGGAATGTTTACGTGAGGTTGTTGGGAAAGAACGGATCTTCCGACGCAATTCAATGGCCTTAGTCATGGGAAAATATTTTTAAGGAATGGCGATGCGACTCGCCAACTCGAATAGATTGTGGTTCTAAGAATAGAACCATGTTTTTTTATCTCTTAAAGAGAACGGAAGAGTCAGCTTCGCTATCTCATCGGTGACATTGTGGACTCGAACATTTTGCATACAGTGAATTCATTTAAGTGAAGCGTATGGATTTTCATTTGCTAACCCATGGAAAATTGGTAGCATTTGAATCATTCTTGATTTGAATTCATAGTGGTTCCTGAATGGGAGCATGCATAATACATTCTGATCCTCGTAAAAACCGGGATCGTTATAATACTCAGTGTTCTGGGCCTCATCAAAATTATTGTTCCTATTATTTCCATTATTGACATTCCCATTGTTGTTATTCTCATCTCTCTCTTGCCTTTGGTCTGCCATGGTCTCAGTTTGTTGATATTGATTCCTCTGGACTCTTCGATTCTCTCTACAAGCTCCTTCGATTTCAAGATTAAATGGTAGCAGATGTGGGTGATGAGAACAGTAAAGCTCATACACCAACACTCACAAGCAGGTTGAAGAATCCACAACAAACCCACAAAATTCTGCTTCAAACGATTTAAACAAAGATGATAAACAGTAGCCAATATCAGCAGCAAAGATTTCTTCTTTTTTTTTTTCTTTTTTTTTTTTTTTTTTAATTAAAACTCGATTTTAAATTAATTTTTTATTTTTTTTTTTTATATTCAAATTAAAATTAAAATTCGAGTTTAAATTAAATTTTTTTTTTTTTTTTTTTTTTTTTTTTTTTTAAATTCAAATTAAAATTAAAATTCGAATTTAAATTAATTAAATTTTTTCTTTTTTTTTTTTAAATTGAATTAAAATTTTTTTTAATTTTAATTTTAAATTTTTTTTTAAATTAAATTCGAAAATTAAAATTAAAATTGAAAATCCTATAAAATCTTTCCTAAAAGAGAAAATAAGGAGAAGAATGAAAGATTCCTAAAAATCCTAAAACAAAAGTCCCACAAAAGTTAATGACTAAATTTAGAAAATCCTAAAAATATCTAAAGAGGAAAATAAGGAAAAGAGTCCTACCAAATCTAAAATAAGAAGTCCTAAAATCTCTACTTCCTAAATTTCCTAAGGAAGGTATCCTAAAATCTAAACTTCCTAAAAAGACTCCACAAAATCTTATCAGAGAAAAATAAAGGAAATAATAATAATAATAATTATTATTATTTATTTATTTATTTTTATATTTTTAAACACCCAAAACAGAAAAATCCCTAATCGAATTAATCAAAATTGCACCGACTTCCCCGGCAGCGGCGCCAAAAACTTGAGCGATTTAGAATGTAACCCTTGGAAGTGCACAAAAGCTATTGCGGTATGGCAAGAAACAGTGTCGAACCCACGAAAGCGTGAATTTTAATTAATTCTTTTAGAGATTTTAAAAGCGTCCTAAGGAAGTACCAAAGGCGATTCAATTTTACCAAAAACTCAACACACTTTTCCTAAATGCGAAAATAAATTAATCTAAACAATTAATTCTTGATAAATCTAACAATATTAAAATGAGATCAAGGAATATGCTACCCCAGATTCGCACCCTTTTCTATCATTAAAACCCACTTTCATTAAATCATCATTCACACCATCATTCATCTAGAAAATGACTTGAAATAAAATATGATCATCAATCCCATACCCTATCTAAAACAATGACTCACCTAACATTGCATTATGAGTCATGTAAAAAGCATAGCGTATCTCATGATATTTAGATCCGACAATCGACACATCGCTCTCTGACCTAGATCGACTGCGAGGTCCAGATCTAGCGATTACGACCAGATTAATCTGTATGATCAACGGTCATAACAAAGCATTTAAAATATTTTCAATCACACAAACTTTGAGCAAAACGATTCCATGATAACAATAATAATAGATCATGATTAATCATAAACATGGGTACTTATCCGGGGATCGCATCTTCCCGATCTCTCGATGATTTAGCCGCTCATCTTTGTGTTTGATCTCCTTTTCTTTTAAAGTCATTCCTCTTTTATTTCTTCCAAAAGATATTTGCAATTGTTTTCCTAAATACAATCCATGAATTTCTGGAGAAAATAATAATGCAAATCCTGGTAATCTACCTGAATAAACCCAGAAGAAGGAGAGAAGACTTGAAAAGATGAAGAAAATATTCCCCAGTGAAGAGCCCTAAAACTAAAAGAAAGAATGAATAATATTCTAATTGCAAAAATAATAATCACCTAAGAAACTCGTGGCTTCCTTTTATAATAGCCTAACCTCTAATACTCTCTCGATTGACATCTAAGAGTAATTTTCGTGAATTCCACTAGCTTTGCATTAGATACTGCCTCGGTATTTTGCTCATAATTTTCTGTACCGAACTCGGATTGAGGTGATTCTTGAAGCGTTGGAAAGCTGACGACGAGCTCTACAACTTTTATGTTTTAGCAATTTCCTGAATCTGACGTCTTGAAGGTCCAAATTGAGCTGCAAGTCGCACTAAGTTCTCAATGACCCAAAATAGCAGTGTTTTGACATTATTTTCGGGATTCTTGGGCTGTTTTAGAAACTTGGACTGTATTTACCTGAAACACTTCAAATCTAGCAAATCTCATCAGATAGCCTTCATCGGACGGCTAAATATAGGTATTTAGGGGTGAAATATCATCATATTTCACTACTCATCAGTGGACAACAAAATTTCCGCCCACAACAGAATTACACTTCCCAGCAGAATTCTAATTTCCAGCAGAACCCTCCTTATTACCATCCAAATTCCGATTACCAAAAAAATCAGAATTTTAATCAACCTCAGGCTACCGTTTCTAGAGATTCTGATTTGGAGGAAAAGGTGATGCGAAGCATGCAAGCTTTCCAACAGATGATGATAGATCAATTCAGTCAACTGACAAATCAGCTGAGTCAACGAGAGGAAGGTAGGCTCCCTAGCCAACCCGTCAACAATCCTCGAGGTCAAGCACCACCTGATGCAGGACCATCGAATAGTCAGCATTGAAAACATTACGGTCTTTGAGAAGTGGAAGAAGTTGATAATCAAGTGGAAATGCCTGGAATCGATCGAAAAAAGAGGAAGCAAGAAGAAGAAAAGAAAGAAAACAAATCGAGAAAAGAACAGAAAAGAAAAGAGAAAGAAAAAGAGCAAAGAAGAGAGAAGGGAAAAGAAAAAGTAATCGAGGATGAGTCTCCCTCAACTGTCCAACTAGGACATGAACAAGAATAAAAAATGGAACCTGCACCTTATGTCCCAAGGGCACCATTCCCTCAATGCCTAACTCCTCCATTTAGAATGGGAAAGGGACCAGCAAAAATAGAAGAAATTTTTGAAACATTCAAGCAAGTAAAGATAAATCTTCCATTGCTTGAAACAATCAAACAAGTGCCTGAGTATGCAAAAATTTTCAAAGATTTATGCACTCGTAAGAGAAAGGCGCGTACTCATATTTCCAAGAAAGTGTTCCTGACTAATCAAGTCAGTTCAATATTACAATTAGAAACCCCACAGAAACTGAAAGACCCTGGAGTTCCAACTGTTCCATGTGTCATTGGTGGGCAACCAATTAGAAAAGCGCTATTGAATTTGGGAGCAAGTGTGAATCTAATCCCATACTCAATATACGAGAAACTCGGATTGGGTGAATTGCAACCCACGACGGTCACACTCCAACTGGCCAATAGGTCAGAAAGAAGACCTAGGGGAATTATCGAGGATGTTTTTGTTGGAATAGACAAGTTTGTCTTTCCAGTGGACTTTGTTGTTTTAGACATGGAACCACCTGTTAAATCAATTAATCAAGTCTCCATCATCCTTGGACGTCCGTTTCTCGCCACTGCCAACGCTTGCATTAATTGTCGAACGGGAGTCATGGACGTTTCTTTTGGGAACATGAAGGTCAGATTGAACATATTTCATGCGATGAACCATTTCCCTAATGAGGATGAGGTCGAATGTTTTTACATGATTAGATGGACGAAGTGGTGGATGAAGCATTACCATCAATGCTCACCAAAGGAGAATTTGAAACCGCTTTGTTGGCCATCTATGAAGAAAAAGGATCTGAAAGGAAGCAGTCAGAAGAGATGAGGTTGAGTTTATCATGTCCAGATGATAACTTATGTGAAGTTGTGACTAAGATAGAACCGTTATCCATTGAGGTAAAAGCTGAACCAACTCCATCAATTGAGGAGCCACCAACTATGGAATTGAAACAGTTGCCTGAATCGCTCAAATACGCTTTTCTGGGGCCACGAGAAACATTTCTGGTGATAATTTCATCCATGTTGTCGGAAGAACAAGAGCATGACCTGTTGAAAGTGCTTCAAGATCACAAGCAGGCTATCGGATGGACCCTAGCTGATTTAAAAGGGATTGACCCATCAGTATGTATGCACAAAATACATCTGGAAGATGAGAGTAAACCATCGAGAGAACCGCAGAGGCGACTTAATCCGAACATGCAAGAAATCGTTTTAAAGGAAATCATTAAATTACTCGATGCTGGAATCATCTATCCGATTTTTGATAGTGAATGGGTTAGTCCAGTCCAAATTGTCCCGAAAAAGTCTAGAATCACTGTGAAAGAAATAGCGGAAGGAGAATTGTTGCCTACTCGTGAAACTATTGGGTGGCGTGTCTGCAATGATTATAGAAAATTGAACACAGCTACCAGAAAGGATCATTTTCCCCTTTCGTTCATCGATCAAATCCTCGAGAAGTTAGCAGGGCAAGAGTTTTATTGCTTTCATGATGGTTATTCGGGATACAATCAAGTGCCCGTTTTTCCACCTGATCAAGAGAAAACGACATTCACATGCCCTTACGGTACTTTTGCATATCGAAGGATGCCGTTCGGCTTATGTAATGCACCTGCTACTTTCCAACGATGTATGTTGGCCATATTTTCGGATATGATTGACAAGTTCATCGAGGTGTTCATGGACGACTTCTCGGTTTTTGGGAAAATGTTTGGTTCTTGTTTGAATCACCTCGCACAAGTTTTACAATGTTGTGTGGATTCTAAACTTGTTCTTAGCTGGGAGAAGAGCCATTTCATGGTTCAACAAGGAATTGTGCTGGGGCATATTGTTTCCAAGAAAGGAATTGAAGTGGATAAGGCCAAAGTCGACCTAATTGCCAATTTGCCCCCACCAACGAGTGTTCGACAAATTCGATCATTTTTGGGGCATGTTGGATTTTATAGGCGATTCATTAAGGATTTCAGCAAGGTGGCTAAACCTTTATGTACCTTGCTTGGTAAAGATGTACCTTTTGAATTTGATGAGCATTGCATGAAATCATTTCTGAAGCTGCGTGAATTCTTATCAAATGCACCAATAATCCAACCACCGGATTATTCTCTCCCATTCGAACTCATGTGTGATGTATCTGATTACGCTATCGGAGCTGTTTTAGGGCAAAGGGTGAACAAATTACCTCACGTAATTTATTATGCCAGTAAGACATTGATCGATGCACAACTTAACTACACCACCACTGAGAAAGAACTATTAGCTGTGGTGTATGCTCTGGATAAATTTCGTTCTTATCTGCTTGGATAAAAAATAGTGGTCTTTTCAGACCACTCTGCATTAAAATATTTGTTGGCAAAGAAGGATGCCAAACCAAGATTGATCCGCTGGATTCTGCTACTTCAAGAGTTTAATTTCGAAATCAAGGATAAAAAGGGAGTCGAGAATGTTGTGGCTGATCACTTGTCTCGCATTTTGCTTGAAGAATCGGTTACACTTGAACCTATTCGGGACACTTTTCCGGATGAGAAATTAATGGCAATTGATGCGACCGCTACGAAAGTTCCTTGGTTTGCCAATATCGTGAATTATTTGGTCACTGGCAAAATCCCTACTGAATGGGGAAAGAATGATAAGAACCTCTTTTTCTCCCAGATCAAATACTATTTTTGGGATGAACCACATTTGTTCAAGATCTGTTCAGATCAAATCATCAGGAGATGTGTACCAGCAGAAGAGCAACTAAGCGTTCTCGATTTTTGCCATGCTGGAGCTTGTGGAGGCCATTTTGGAGGACAGAAGACTGCACAGAAAATTCTTCAAAGCGGATTCTACTGGCCCTCCATCTTTCGTGACGCTGCTCAATTTTGCAAAGAATGTCAAAGATGTCAGCAGCTTGGAAATATTTCAAAATGAAATATGATGCCCCTTAACCCAATTTTGATTGTTGAAATTTTTTATGTTTGGGGGATTGACTTCATGGGTCCTTTTCCCCCATCTTTTGGGTATTCATACATTCTCGTAGCTATTGACAACGTTTCCAAATGGATTGAAGCTGTGGCAACCCGTTCAAATGACCACAAAGTGGTGGTCAAATTTCTGAAGGAAAATGTCTTTAATAGATTCGGGTTTCCACGAGCGATCATTAGTGATGGCGGTTCGCACTTCTGCAACCGCCATTTTGCTACTTTAATGAAGAAATACGGCGTCACCCACAAGGTTGCAACGCTGTATCACCCGCAAACTAGTGGTCAGGTGAAAGTGTCGAACCGAGAGATTAAACGAATTTTAGAAAAGACGGTACGATCGGATAGAAGAGACTGGTCAAACCGGCTCTCTGATGCTCTGTGGGCCTATCGCACCGCCTTCAAGACACCAATTGGAATGTCTCCGTTCAGAATTGTCTGGAAAGCATGTCATCTTCCTATTGAATTAGAGCATAAGGCATTTTGGGCCATCAAAAGATTCAATTTCGACATGCAAGCCGGGATCAAATCGGACTCTGATTGAGTGAAGCGACGAACTACGCTACGATGCGTATGAAAATTCGAAAATGTACAAAGAAAGATACAAGCAGCTTCATGATGAGTCAATTTCTCGAAAAGAGTTTCACATTGGGCAAAAGGTTTGGCTGTTTAATTCCAGACTAAAGCTTCACCCTGGAAAACTGAAATCTAGATGGGAAGGCCCGTATCAGGTTGTTTCCATTAATATGCATGGTGCAATTGAGATCCGTAGTCTCAAGGACAATCGAGTTTTCAAAGTCAATGGGCAACGTCTCAAACCAATGTTTGAGCCAATCACCCAGTTTAAGATTGAGGCGATGCACCTCAGTGACCCAAATGATTGATTAATGAAAAGGTCGAGCTGGCGACACTTAAACTCAGCGCTTCTTGGGAGGCAACCCGGTTTGTTTTATTTTCAGTTTCATCTTTATTTTTGTCTTTATTTTTGTTTTTGTTCATATTCTGTGTTTTTCAATCGATTGACTGTGAACAGTCAATCGATTGACCCTTGTTTATCAATCGATTGACATGTACCTGTCAATCGATTGAGAATTTCCAACATCATCATCATTTTCCTCTTCTTGTGTCGAGCGATTGAGAGGTATGTGTCAATCGATTGACACCATATAAAATTTTGTGCAGTCCTTGGGATTTGAAGCACCAACTGACACATCTTGTCGGGGCAGCTAACTTTTTGAGCACGTTTGGCTCAATTGATTGAGGATGGTATCTCAATCGATTGAATTAATGGGATAATTAAAACTCTCGTTTCCGAGGGCACCTAACCGGTGCACCTCTTCGAAAACAGGTTTCCTCTATCGATAGACCCATCAGTCTCAATCGATTGAAATTTATTGAGGAATTGTGATGAGCCATGTCTCCTCCACATCTGCCAGATGTCGCTCCAGCTTCGCAACGTGGGCATCCCAACCATTCTCAATCGATTGAGGTTCAATTTATATAAGTGGCAGCCCCAACCCGTGGAGCCCTCATCCGACTTCAATCCACTCCATTTCAAGCCAATCATCTATATTCTCCTCGTACGCGATCGAATGGCAGCGCCTGGCCCACCACTCTTCCGTCAACCGCATCTCGCCAACGATCCGATGCGCATCCCCAATGAGCACTATTTCGATCGCCAGTTCCAGACGGAAAATTTCTACGATCTGGTCAAGTATGGTCGCATCGCGGAATGCGCCCGCTCGATCGAATTCATTGAGGCCTTGCGATTGGAAATGTTGCTTGCCCCGCCACCCATCGATGTCTCTCCACGCCTGATCCGTCTGTTTTATCAGAAAATGGTATGGATACCGGAAACACTATCGCCCACAGGAATGCCCTACATTACCATCGAGATCGACAACTGGCAATATAATCTGCATGCCGCCGATCTCGCGCGTGCCTTCAATTTTTATGTGGTTCGACCTGTGAACCACCACATTAATCCCGCAATTGATCGTAGTCAGGACGACATGATCAATGATATGTGTGGAGGGCGCCGCGGTACCGGTCAAGCCACTAAACGAGCTGTTCTTTTGGGATATCGTCATGGCAAACAACCTCCTATCACATGGCACGAAAAGCGAGAGGACCAAGAATAGGGTGATTACACTTTACGCTGCACATACAAACACTTGGTTCGATGCGCCAGGTCTGATGCTCGAGGAGATGTATTGTTGCCACAGTGATATAGCCACCACCACCGTACCCACTAAGCGTGCAACGATTCTCCTCCATTTCCCACATTATGTGATGCACCTTTTGGATCACCTCGGCTGCCCCATCTATGATGATGAGGAGTTAGGCGACATGCAATTTTACCAGTATGGTGTCAATGTGTGGGATAAGAGCATGAAAGCGATCCTTCGTATGTAGCCACCCGATTGCAGTTGACGATGTACCTCCTCCTCCCCGTCCTAACCCCGCACAACGCCAACGTGGCGGTGTAAGACGACCTCGTCCCGAAGAGGTCACTGATTTTGATGCCGAGGCAGCTATTACTCGCCTTGAGGCGCGGATGGATGGGCTGAATGCGAGGCTTGGTGGTGTTGATCGACGGTCAAGGTTTCAAACTTCTCTCCTCATGCGGATGGCCCGGGAATCGTTCCCTGGGCGTGCCGACGAGTTTATCGTAGGAGCGCGAGCGGCGATGAACGAGGAGAGGGACCCTGAATATGATGATGATGATGTTAATGTTTAGTTTGTTTTTGTTTCGTTCTTTTTACGTTTAGTGTTTAATGTTTAGTGCTTTGTTTTGTTTCGTTTGTTTTTTTTCCGTTGTTTATGGTGTTTTTAATTTTTGTTTTTCATTTAAATCCGTTAGGGGTGTCGGGCTCGATGGTGTAATCAATCGGACAAATCAATGGAATTAGCTTTTCTTTTTTGTGTTAATTGTTATGGTACTTCTCGGTTTGGTGCACAAGTGCATCAGTCAATCGATTGAGGCTTCTCTCTCAATCGATTGCGCACTTTTCTATTAGCAGTTCATGCAACACAACTCCTCACAGTAAATCGATTGAGAATTTATTCTCAATCGATTGATTGCTGCATCCGAAACAGGCAAATTCTAAAAATAGACAATTTTTTTTAGCCATAATTGGTATCTTGTGTCAATCGATTGACAAGGGAATGTCAATCGATTGATTTCTGCACAGTCGGTCGGTCAAATTAATCAGCTACTTGAACTTTCCACCCTGAATCAGAAAAGTCACCTTTGACCAGTGCACCACTATGCTTGCCAACTTTTGTCAATCGATTGACACTAAACTGTCAATCGATTGACTGTTCTAGTGCACCAACTAGTCTGCCGCTCGACTCTGTTAGAGTTCTAGTGAGTCTTTTTGAGCCTTTATTTGAGGAAACTTTTAGTTATTTAAGGAACCCGTAGGGTAGTCCTTTGAGTTAAAATCAATTTCCCTTTCCCAACTCTCAGCTATGTCGTCCATTCGGTATATCGCTTTTGAGCTGCGATAAAAAGATAGCGAAGCCGCGACCAAACGTGCACGTTATCATGCTCCACCACCGCCACTCGACTTGTCCAATCATGTTGTCATCAATCTTGATGATGAATTTCCTCTTGAAGTCTGCTCTATTTTCACGCACTCCACCGAGGCCGCTCCCGCCCCCTTTCCGCCTCTCTTAACAACACCTCCACCACCACCTTTATCACCACCCCGTACATCAATACCACCTATTGGCGAAGTGGGAATCACTGCGGCGATGTGGTGCTACGCGTTTCCAAAACCGAGGGAAGACGGTTCTACCATGGAAGACTAGAGGATTTGGGTTTTCTATTTTAGGGTCTAGTTTTCAGAGTCTTTCAGTTATATTTGCTTTTAACGTGTTAGTTTCGGTTTGATTTTGATTAATTCTAGGGTAGAATTTTAATTTTGCATTATTTGTCAGAGTTTTTTTTTATATATATATTTGTTTAGGTAAATATTTGTGTTGTTCTTTGTGTTTACCTTTTCTTTCACTTGATCTAGTTCTTTTTGGCCCTCGAGTGCATTAAACAGGTTTGGGGGGGTCTCCCCTCCTATTTTCAACATCCTCACCAATGAGGACATTGGACAGTTTAGGTTTGGGGGGAGGGGGTAAATTCGGTAAATTACTACAAAAAAAAAAAAAGAGAAAAGAAAGAGTGATTTTCGGACCTTATCAGTCAATCAATTAAGGTTGTGGTCTCAATCGATTGACTGCAAACCATAAAAAATTGTAATTGGGAATTGTCAATAATCAATCGATTGAGGATTCATTGTCAATCGATTGACTGATGACAGGAAGGCTAATGAAATTCGATTTTTTTTTTTTTCCCTTAAATTGTGAATGACCTGAATTTCTTTAAAAGTTTGTTATCACACCACGTTTGTTTTAATGAATGCTCATAAAGTTCAAAATTAAAATAGCGATATTCATAATCTATGCCTGAAAATTTATACACCACCACGTGGCTCCAATTCTAAGTTTGAGAATAAAGTGTATGACTTGAAATTTTTAAATCACAAGAAAGGCTTCAACCCAGTGAGTTTCGAAACCTTATCTTCGTTCTTGATGAGTGTGGAAATAAATTCGGAGTATCTTTGAATTCCTGCTTCAATTGTTAACATCTCATTTACTTTTCTTTGATTTGTTTATTGTACGTGTGGTATACCATTACACTAGACATCAATGTGTATTAACTCAAAGCAGATAGGCATATTTTACCATAATGAAAGGAAAGGATCTAAGGCCATCTTTGGCTCGTTTTTACTTAAAATGACCCACCTCATAAATGTATCATTCTAGTACCCCTTTGAGCCTATTGGAAAATTTACCTTTATACATTTTTCGATAAGTCACATTAACCGTTAACCCTTTACCATTTCTGAAAATTCAGCTTTACCCTTCTTATTTCTGAGAAATTATGAACGATGGATGAAAATGAGTGAAAAGAGAGTACGTGGAGAGATACTGAGTTGTGGTGTTTACTAAGGGTGTATGGCAAAAATATAAAAGAAAAGGGGGGAGAAAAAGAAAAAGAGAAAGAAAATTTGAAAAAAATAGTGAAAAATATGAGGTGTTTTAAGAAAAGGAAAACAAAGGAAAAGCAAATTGAAAAAAAAATAAAATAATAAAATAGTGAGAAAGTAGAAAAGAAAAAAAAAAAAAAAAAGAGATAGAGAAAATAGAAGTTTGTTTCTTTTCCAATTTCTCAGAAAATTTGAATCCAAATTCCCTTTCTTTCTTAAACCTTTACCCGAGCCCCATTACAACCTTAGAAAAGACCTTTTTGATCCAATCATGAGTGGTAAATGCCTTGTGGAGAGTAATTACACATTGTCTATGGTACTTGATATATCCATGTTTAAAATACAAATATCTTTCTTAATGAGATCTCAGTTAAAACTCTTTGATACACCGTCTTTCGTATAAATTGTGAGATTTCTCTAAATTGCATTGTAACTCCATCTCACATGTGCGTGAAACATAAAATCCATTCATCAGGAGCGATTTCATTCTGAGTGTATATCCATGATAAGGATTGAGTCAAGACATGTGATCAAAAGATGCCTAGTTTAAGCTTCTTCTCAGGCAAAAGAATTTGAGCAGTGATGATTGCATAACATTAATGCATAAAGTATGAGCATTGAAAAACAGTGGACTAATGTGAATGAGCATTAATAAAATAAGCATGGTCGGATGCATTTTAAACGATTTTCCAGGGGCATTTGACTGCTTAAGAGCATGGCTAAAAAATTAAAAAAAAAAAAATTTGAAATTCATAAGCTTTGAAGTTTGTAGGTACCTTCGCTGAAAACCTGCAGGAGACACAACTCCTCCATTAGGGATCACCTAGGGGTTTAAAGGCTTGTTGCATATGCTAAATGCAATCGTGTTCCCTACGAAAGTGACATTTAAATTTTTATGAAGTTAGTTTTATTTGCGTTATATATTCTCTTTGCTCGAAGACTAGCAAAGTGTAGGTTTGGGGTTGTGATCGGTGCTGAAATATGACTATATTTCACACCTTAAATCCTACATTTAGCTGTTCGATGAAAGCATCTGATGGTTGTTGTGAGGTTTTGATATTTACAGGTGTTTCCGACCATTAGATCGTTTAAAAGCCTAAAAGAAGGAAATTAAAGGCTATGCAAGAGCTATGGACAAAAAGGTCCAAAGAAGCATTGAGATCCGAGAAGAGAATCAATATCCATCAAGAAAAGAGACTTTACATTGAAGAGTCAATCGATTGAGGAATCATTGTCAATCGATTGACAGATGAAATAAACTTCAACCCTGAAAATCAATCGATTGAGACATGAAAATCAATCAATTGACACATAAGGCAGAGGTGCCCTAAATAAATTCGAACTCAAATTCAATCGATTGAGACTTCTGGCTCAATCGATTGAGGCAATTAGGTTTAGGTGTGCTCGGCCATTATAAAAAGGAAGCTAAAGCTTTGAATAGAGGACGCTCTGTTTTTGGACTTGGTGTTGAGAGCTTTTGAGACTTTTCTTTGGAGGAATTAGAAGTAGATTTGATTATTTTAGAATTTTAGGGCTTTTCACTTTGGGGAACTTCTTTTCATCTTTTTAAGGTCTTCTTCTCTCCTTCTTCTAGAGTTTGATCAGGGTACATTGTACCTAGGATTTGCATTATTTTCTTTTAAAGCATAGATTGTATTTAGGAGAGAGCATTGTAAATAAATATCTTTTGGGAAGAAATAAAAAGAGGAATGACTTTGAATGAACAAGGAGATCATACACCAAAGATGAGCGGCTAAATCAGTAGATCGGGGAAGATGCGATCCCCAGATAAGTATCTATATTTATGATTAATATCATAGTCTAATTACTGTCATTGTGGAATCATTTTTGCTAAAAGTTTGTATTATTGAAAATATATTGAATGCTTGTTATGACCATTGATTGCGCGAATCAATGGCCGTAATCGCTAGATCTGGACCTGCAGGCTGATCTAGGCTGTAGAGCGATTATGTTTTTATTATTTTGATCTATACATCATGAGATACGCTATGCTTCTTACATGACTCATACGGCAATATTAGGCTGAGTCATTATTTTTAGATAGGGTATGCCGGATTGATGATCATACTTTATTTCAAATCATTTTTATGAATGAATGATGGTGTGAATGATGCTTTAATGAAACTATGGGTGTTAATGGTAAAAAAAGGGGGGTACAAATCTGGGGTAGCATATTTCTTGATCTTATTTAAATATTGTTCTTAGATTCATCGGTAATTAGTTGTTCAGATTAATTTATTTTTCTTGTATTTAGAAAAAGTGATAAATTTTTGGTAAATTGAATCTGCCCCTTGGTACTTCCTTGGGGATGTTTTTAAATCCCTGAAAGAATTAATTAAAAATTCAGATTTCCCTGTGGGTTCGACACCCCTGTTCTTGCCATACTGTAATAGATCTTGTGCACTTGCAAGAGTTACATTTAAAATCGATCAACAGTTCATGACTAGGTTCTCATAGATTGCTTGTCCCTTATCCGCCAAGATTGTCAGCATCGTTGTCATGTTGGTGCGACTAGAATCCTCCATCTACACAACCAAAAAAGGGTAATAACGAATCATTTGAGAATTCCTCAATCGTATAGTAACAACTAAATAACGTATATGACTCAGACGACTAAAACGATGTTTACCGTAAGCAAAGGTGCAATCGGTGGAGTAGTATTATACGTTGATGAAGAATGAGGGTCGAACCTGTGAAGACCTCCAATTTATAGGACTATGGAGAAACCTGCGCCATGGATTATTGCTTGCTAGACAATCAAAGATAACCTACTGCTTGGTTGAACGTAGGACTGTCACTCGAGATTTATAACAATGCTCAGTGGATCATCTAGTCTATTCATATCAGTTGATGTTATTTGCAAGGTGACACTCAATACGACATTAGTTATCGTCTGCTAGACAATCGAAGGTAATCTACTGCTTGCTAGAGCATAGGACTGTCGCTCAAGATTTGAAACAGTGCTCGGCGGATCCTCTAGTCTCGTTATATCAGTTGATGTGATATCTAGTACAACGTTGATTGTTGCCTGCTAGACAATCCACAGTAACCTACTGCATTCTGTAAAAGCGCCCACTTTTGTAGACAACTCTTGAAAGGCATTGACTGCTTCAGATCAGATTGTGGAGATTGCTTTTCACCCAGATCTTCCACAAAATATATCTTGAGTTAATGTCTCACCTATCAGGTGATCCATTTTCATTTCATATGTCGTTGATTATTGCCTGCTAGACAATCAAAGGTAACCTACTGATCGTATTTAAATTAACCCTTGCAAGTGTACAAGATCTGTTCTAGTAAGGCAAGAACAAGGGTGTCGAACCCACAGGGAAATCTGAAATTTTAATCAATTCTTCCTAGAGATTTAGAAAATATCCCCGAGGAAGTACCAAGGGGCAGATTTAATTTTTACCAAAAATTAACACTTTTCTAATTGCAAGAAAGAAAATAACTTAATCTAAAAATTATGTAATGAGAAATCTAAGAACAAATTTTAAAAACAAGATCAAGGAATTTGCTACCCCAGATTTATACCCTTTTCTATTTTTAAACCCCCAATTTTATTAACATCAAACACACCATCATTCTAAGAGAAACATGACTAGTAATTAAGCATGATCATTAACCCGGCATACCCTATCTAAAAACAATGACTCAGCCTAATCGCGGTATGAATCATGTGAAAAGCATAGCATATCTCATGGTATTTTAGATCAAAACAATAAAAACATGATCACTACACTTTGAGAAAAACAATTTGATGATGAAATTATCAAACTATGGCATTAAACATAAAATATGGGTACTTATCTGGGGATCGCATCCTCCTTGATCTACAGCCTTTAGCCTCTCATCCTTGGTGCAAGATCTTCAATTTCATTCAAAACCATTCCCAAATTAAAGAGCAAAGAAGGTGTAAAATAAAATATGTTCTCAGAAAATCTCAACACAATTTTATTACTCTAAGAAAACCCTCTACAAAAGTCTCTCTTGGCAAATTATTACACAAATTTTCTCAGAATAAAAACTCCTCTCCAAAAGCTCCCCCCTTTACAAAGCCGTGGGCCTCTTATTTATAATAGCCGATTCAAACTAACCCTAGTTGCCTCAATCGATTGAGGCTTAGATCTCAATCGATTGAGGCTTAGATCTCAATCGATTGAACTTTGAATTTGACCTCCTTTAAGACACTTTTGCCTTTTTGTCTCAATCGATTGAAATTCATGTCTCAATCGATTGACACTAGTTGGAAGTAGATGCCCTAATTGGTGGAAATCTCCAATATGCCCTCAGCAGAAACAGTCGCCAGGTTGAAATGCACAAACTTTCGCTAGGTTAGATTTCTCCTCGCTGGGTTGGATAGTGCTCTTCGCGTGGTTGAATTGGAGAAGGATACTTTCACTGTCGCGTGGTTGCTTTTATTCATCGATCTAGCTAGGTTGAAATCTTGTAGTCCCTAGGTTGAATTGAATGGCGCTAGGTTGACCGTAGTCGCTAGGTTGAAGTGTGTGGCGCGGAACATGCTGCGCCATTCTTTCAAGCTATGAGGCTTATTTACACTTTGTTCCTCGCGGCAACTTCAATATCTTCCCCTTCCTGATGGAGTTTGATTCCCTTCACGAATTTCAGCGCTTCTTTGGACCCTTTTTGTCCATAGCTCTTTTGTAGCCTTTAATTTCTTTCTTTTATACACTTGGAAGATCCAAAGGTCAGAAACACCTGTTATCATCAAAACCTCACAACAACCATCAAATACTTTCATCGAACGGCTAAGTGCAGGATTTAAGGTATGAAATATAGTCATATTTCAGCACCGATCACCTACTGCTTGGTAGAGTGTAGGACTGTCACTCGAGATATGTAACATTGCTCAGTTGATCATTTAGTCTTGTCATATCAGTTAATGTTATTTGCGAGGTGACACTCAGTACGACATTGGTTATCGCCTGCTAGACAATCGAAGGTAATCTACTACTTGCTAGAGCATAGGACTATCGCTCGAGATTTGGAACAGTGCTCGGCGGAGCCTCTAGTCTCGTCATATCAGTTGATGTGACATCTAGTACGACATTCATTTTTGCCTGCTAGACAATCCACAGTAACCTACTGCATTCTGTAAAAGCGCTGACTTCTGTAGACAACTCTTGAAAGCCATTAACTGCTTCAAATCAGATGGTAGAGGTTGCTTTTCACCCATATCTTCCACAAAATATATCTTGAGTTAATGTCTCACCTATCAGGCGATCCATTTTCATTTCATATGTCAATGATTATTGCCTGCTAGACAATCAAAGGCAACCTACTACTTGGTAGAGCGTAGGATTGTCACTCGAGATTTGTAACAATGCTCAGTGGATCATCTAGTCTCATCATATCAGTTGATCTTATTGGCGAGGTGACACTCAGTACGACATTAGTTATCGTCTGCTAGACAATCAAATGTAATCTACTACTTGCTAGAGCATAGGACTGTCACTCGAGATTTGGAACAGTGCTCGACAGATCCTCTAGTCTTGTCATATCAGTTGATGTTATTTGCGAGGTGACACTCAATACGACTTTAGTTATCGCCTGCTAGACAATCAAAGGTAACCTACTGCTTGCTAGAGCATACGATTGTCACTCGAGATTTGGAACAATGCTCAGTGGATCATCTAGTCTTGTTGTATTAGTTGATGTTCTTTGCGAGGTGACACTCAGTACGATATTGTTTATCGCCTGCTAGACAATTAAAGGTAACCTACTGCTTGTTAGAGCATAAGACTGTCACTCTTGGTTTGGAACAGTGCTCATTGGATCACCCGATCTCATCATATCAATTGATGATCTTTACGAGGTGACCCAGTACAACATTAATTATTGACTAATAGTCAAACGATGCTCCCTGCCTACCGCATTTTGGTGAAAGCGCCCACTCCTCTAGACAACGCTTGATAGCCATTGATTGCTTTGAAACAGATGACAATGATTTTTTTGCCTCGTATGGTGCACAACAATGTTACGTGAATTAGGGTGATTTTTTGGGGGATCTGTAAAACATGGACCAAATAAATGGCCATCCGATAACTCTGACAAAATCTCAAGATCTATTTTGTGGAATATCGAGGTGGAAAATAATCTCCATATGGTTTTCGAGTGGTTTGGGACTTGGTCGGTTTCAAAGAATTCATGGGCCCAAATGGAGGTACCAATCTTTAAGTGCCAAGACGTTTGACATTTTTACTCAAAAGGACCTCCATCGTTTGATACAATTTATCTTTTATTTTTGACCCGATTGCTAAAAAAAAATTTGAAATTCAAATTTTTTTCTGGTCCAAATACCTCCCACTCGTCATAAGCTCCTGAAAGTTGATATGAAATTGAAAGTTGATGTAGCAAGGGCACAAATGTCATTTCCACCGCATATGACTCAAGTGACCTAGGGCAAAAACCCATCGGAGGAGTTTTTCTGTTGGCTTCTTCTCTACTTGAAATCGCAGTCCAACCTCCCTCATCACAGGCCGAAGAAACCGAAAACCTTAGGGACTAAACCCTACCCTAGGCGTTTCTTACCAGCTACAGCTACGACTTTGATACCAGGTGTTTCCATATCCGTTGCCTTGGTAAGCAAAAAATATGTGTGGATTATCTCTCTCACTCTCTTGTAACCGGCTGAAGATCCCTGCTGGACTAAACCCTACCCAAGGGTTTCCTACGAACTTGGTATTGCTTTAGAGATCGCAACCCATGAGCTTTTATCAGTGTAGCCTTGGTAAGCACCCGATTGTTGTGATTTATCTCTCTCAACTGTTGCTTTAGAAATCAGGTATATATATATATATATATATATACTAGATTTTTATTCGGTCTTGCAACTGTGTGATATGAATGGGCTCTTTTGTTTGATTCTTGAATTTGATTTTTACATCAGCTAGCAAGTGTTTGATAAAATGCATGTGAGGAGATCCGGTTTTTGTTTTATTGTGTATCCCTTGTATTTTTAATCTAGTGTACATTAAGGGCATGCTTGATTACAGGAAGATATGATATATAATATACTTTTCGCGACGAGAGACATATGAGATCATTGTAGGGCAGTCGAGCCATGGATGGAGGCCGACACAGGTATACAACTGAATCATGATTTACATATTATTACCTTTCCTGTAGTTTTATATCCCCCCATTGATAGATATAGCAATGGTTCAGTACCCTTCTCTATTTTTTTTCTTGATCCGAACCAATATTGTTTATGCTTGGTAGTTCAAGTCTATGGCTTTACTTGAATTTTGAAATATGGGATTCCAAATCACTCAATGTGATCTACGAGGCCCATCCAATCTGTTGCTCCAAGATAGACACAGGCTACTAGTTTTCATATCTTGTAAAGCACAAAAATTAATAAAAAAAATCGAAATCATCAAGATACTTAGTTGAATGGCTTATTACATGAAAAACATGGACCATGACCATATATACCAGGGTGGACGCTTCAACAAAAGACATGCGTTCTCGATGGAATATATATATATATATATATATATATTACACGCTAATATGGAACGTGATTATTATAATGTCAATAAAAGGGATGGACTTCAATATACTTTGCTATAAATACAAGGACTGGACCTCTCGCAAACACCACTGAAGCATCATTAATTTGCAGATATCAAATATCTTCTGAAAATAGCTCTGACTCTATTCCCTCCCCTCCACGAATGGAGTTTGATTCGCCCCCGCGCGAATATCCCCAAAATCCACGTCGTTTTCAACAACCACCGGGACACAATCGAACGTCATACGGCCGCTATAAGTGGAGTTGTCCGTACATCAACCGCCAACTAAAGGGGAATGATGTGCCACCAAAGGACTCTAGGGAAAATTACCCACTTGTCCCGATTGACACCCTTCGGTAAACGCAATTGTAGCTGCAACTGAAGAAGAAAGAGATAACGAGGAGCCTTTGATTGAGCACTTAGCTCTTCCGGTGCCGCCTGATAGACAAAAGCTATGCCAATCGTCATTTTTTCCTCCACCGAAGAGGTCGACAGTGATGATTCGGATGATGTGATGTCAGTCGATACCTCTGTTGGTAGTGATGACCATTGAAATCAGGGTTGGGCATGGGTATGATGTGTTAGGTGAACTTCATTCCTAAAATGTTAGGTGAACTTCTATTTTGATTCTACTTTCTAGTACAACATAAATGCGTTTTGCTCAAAGATGTTACTTATCAAATTTTATGAATTTACTTTCTAAGCCAACGAATTGACATGTAGCATTTCGATGAAAATTAATCTTTACTGTTTGGGTGATACGTCCAATGTGTTTACGGATCTATCTAGTCAGAATATCTATTCTATCTAGTCAGAATATCTATTTCGTCCATTTTAGTTGTAATAGGATTGCCTACTATGCGTAGAAAAGTAGTAGGATTGCCTACTTTTATTTTGCTTCTTAAATAGATCTGCCTATTTTATTGTGCACTGTAGCTATTAATATAGATGACAAACTCGACCTCAAAATGAAAATATACATACAAATACACATGTATACCATTCCAACCTTCCAATGGTTTCAACCAAGACCTAAGCGATTTGGACTATTAAAAGTTCTTTTTATATAATGCTCGAGATGTATACCTATATCGGTATTTTCCCTATGGTTCAACGGTGCTCACAATTATCTCAAATGCCGCTCGTCCCCTGAAGTATATCATATCCACCTACATACATTAAATAATGAGAGGGTCATTTACGGAAGAAACACAAAACGTTAAGTACAGTAAAATCTTACAAAATAACCTCATTGAATGAATATGTAGCACTGCGAGAGGCATAATCGATATATTTGAGGACGAGCATCCCACAGTTTCAACCATTGGTCTGCTTAGAAATGTCCGCAGGACCCGACCACAACCATGACCGCAACTCCAACATGTCATTCCCTATATGACTCAATATTAGAGGCAGGAAGTCCTTCTATATCAGAGGAAACTGATATAACACATCATAATGGGGAGTTCAATAATATAACCCTGATATCAAAACTTACCAATACAGTAATCTCTTCTTTATACTTTATTAGAGGGTCATGCGGAAATGAGTTGAGAACCTCAACCCTCTTATCTTTCAAATTGATAATAAACAAGGCCCAATGCCCGAGACTCTCCCTATGTATGGGCATAAATATCTAAATATAATGACAGGTATGTCTTGCTATGATCAATCACATATGCCAATTACATAAATGAAAAGCACATACAAATAACTTTGAACATATATATTTACATTCTCGACACTAGTACATATATAATCCAACTAAATATATTACCTTCTCGACACTAGTAATCTGATACCTGACACGTTTCGGGTTCGAAAATTTCTTTAAGTTGCTACTTAGTATAAATGTTGGTGGCAATGAACCATCCGATCCTGTACTCGCGTTATACTTTGCGTTCAAGTTGTTATATTCCTTGCTGGTAGTATGTAATAAACCCTGTGCGAACAAAACTGGTGTTAAATGTGATTTTCATCATAAATAGAACTTTCAAGGGGATCGCAATAACACTTACGAGATATCATGTAGGGAAAAAATGACACTCCACGAATTTATCCTCATATTTCTTCTCTCGTTTCTTCAATAAAAATAAATATGCGTCCATAACCTGCTAGGCAATACATATAAATAATGACGTATCATATTTCAGTACAACACAAATTGAGTATTTAAAATGTCCAGATCAATAAATTAGGCCATTTCAATATCGCTCCTGATAACCACACTGGAGAACGTAGAGTCTTAAGCTCTGATAGCGGTAGAGCTTGCCCCTTGTGATAATGAGAGGCCTTAGTCGAGTTTACTCCATGAGGATTAATTAGGAGGCTGTACATTAAAGATATGACTTTTGCTTAGCATAATATAATTCATAATGTTTAAATAATAGTCAAATAAGGTAGATGCATGGCAACTAATTTGTCGTTCATGTCACTCCAATACTTCTCAACGAAATAACTTTGTTTTGAGCTCAATTCCAGTTTAGCAGTGTGATTTTCATACCCCACTTGCTACATGCAAATAGAGATAAAATAAAATTTATGATTATTCGATCTTCTTACTTATAAACTACGTACCTTTTTCATATTCATCTCTTTCTTAGTTGCCCTTCGATTGTCAAACGCTTGATACGGAGTTCTCAGTAGGTATGACTTTTTTTACACCCGTTTCCCTATGCACTCGAGGGACTTCAACAATTCCATGTTGATGTTGCGTGTGTTATCATTTCCGAATTCATCTACTGGGGTTGAGCAATAATCTACTGGCACTTCGACCACATCACTGGCCAAATCGATTACATCATTCTCGACTTTCGTATTGTTTGCTTCCCTCTCTTTACCATGTCTAGAAAACTCATCGGTGTGCTATTTTCTTGACTTAGTTTCAAATTTTCTGCTTGACCTCTGCTTTAAAATGTGACTAATTTTAGATATCAAATATATTCTAAAGACAAAAAAGGGATTTAACTAAGAAAATTAAGTTTGTGATAATACCTTCGACTCTAAAATTGGTATTTCTTCCCTATGTTCTCTTACACTCTCGGTTAGAGGCGTCGTACGAGTATTGATCCTTGGTCCTTGTTTTATACACGAGTTAGTGGTTTAGGATGTGAATAGTGATCTGATTGGAAAACATTATTGATCAACACAGATGATATAATATTGTACTAAATGATCTCCTACTATCATTTTGTATCTCGAAGTTAACTTTTGTATTCCTTTTGGCATTTTCTTCTTCGACATTTTTGTATGCTCATCTTCCTCTGTTAGCACTTTCTCCTTCAACGTATTTGATTGCTAATTTATAAAGAAAAATAAATGATTGATTACACTCGATTTCAACTGAAACAATTACCAAATCAATAGCCCACCATATTTTTCTTCCTTTCCTTACCTTCAACTCGGCATATCCTTTCTTCAAGAATCAGACATCTTTCTTCCAGAATCGGACCTCTTTCTCTAAACTTCCGACTCGCTTCACCAATAAATCGGTTGTATTCTTTTCTAGTCCTCTGGCATTTAAGGCTTTGCGGATGACAATGATCCTTGATTCCTCATGTGAGACTTTAATCTCAACTGTCGCCTGTGGAAAAATATATATATTACATCAAAGAGATAAACTACTATAAAACAAATACAAATACAACAAGAATTCGATTTTAGGGTTATAGGCCATCTTACATCGGCACTTCTCAATGCGCATTCGTATATTTCACGTTTGAGCAGTAAAAATGCGGATGCAGAGTACCTCTGGTACCTTGAAATCTTCGACTGTAAGGAATGATGAGCTAAGATGGAGATACGTTCAAGCGCCTATAGCTGAATTATAAGACGAGCTTCAAAAAAGGAATATGCAAAAATTTTTCCCAACCAACAACTAAAACTACAAAGGGTAAAAGTATTTAAAGAGCGTATGCACAACCATTCAAATGAGTGCATTTTTAATATGATTTAAACTTCTTTGAACAGATCTTTAAACCTTTCAACAGTTTATCGTATACAATATTCCCCCATGCAATTTTGTTGCATTCCCCAATGTCGTAAATCATGTATATGTACTCTATGTTGATAGTCCGTTCTTTATTTGATATCAAAAAGGTCATAAGAAAATACAATAAAAATAGTCTTCTGAAGTCATCAAGGTTTTCTAAGGAATTTAAATTCTTGAGAATATTCTCAATTTCGTTCCTCGCAATTTCTTTCTTCATACTAAAATATTTACCACAAAATAGTTTAACTTCATCTTCGCCGATTTTCTTATCAACTTTACTCAGCCTACCAACCACATCTAGGCCAGTAATCACGATCATTTCATAGATATGAAAACGTATGCGCTTACTGCCTATGACAAACCATTCGTTTACAAAATCAAACTTCTCGATCAAAAGATAAATGAGACTACAACATGTGCGTACATTGGCGAGCTTGAGAAGGGGTCCAAAGGATGTTGGCGTAAGGGCTTCCTCCTCGAAATTTTGGAGAGAAGAAATAAAATGATTGACTCTGCTTGGACTACATGCATTATATTCATGAACACGTTCATTAAAAGATATATATAAATGTGAGTACTGCTAGAGTAAGTATACTAGGCGCAATAAATTACCAACATAATATATGGACAGAATATACAATTTTCTTTGACATTTGCCATATCTAAACAATGTATCCTACCAATCAATTATAGTTTCTATCGTTGCTACCTACTGCCTTAATACTAAAAGTACCGTTCGATTTCGAAATAATAATTTTCCTAACGAATCATCTTTGACAACTTGTGTTAAAAGATTGAACACGAACTAAGGGCATGGGTCATTAATTAAGAATCAAGTGACAACAAGTACCAATGACGAAAATAAAAGAGTCATTTTTTTTGTGAATTTTTTGTCCACTAATTGCGTTTTTTGAATAAGTCCTCATCATTATGCACAAACACTTACAACGTAGAATTTATTTTTTATCGCGTACATAACTTCACATATATATGCTCCAATAACATCATGAAATATAACTTATATGGTAGGAAACTTCTATGAAATATTTATATGTACGTCTCATTGGGTTCTTGAAACCTGGCTCTGGTGTTGGCTGCTAGGATATCACACATATGGTAAAAAATGGAAGCTTGACATGCTTAAATAATGAACTAAATTTTATCTGTTACAATAATCTAATGATGTTGGTGACACCCCATTAATCCAGTAACTAACACATGCATAAATAATATAATCTAAGCATAAAAATACATTACACCTATAATCTATTATTATTTTCACATATATAAATATTCTATATGTATTCATAAATAATATACCAATACAGACATTTATATTACCATATGAGAAGCAGGATGGATAATTATTTAAGTGTACCAAATGCATGGCACATATACCTTAGAATCAACCTTTCAATGGTTTCTTAGAGGAGTATAGTTATATTCTTCAATCAAATTTGAGTTAAATTGTATTCCACTTGTCAATCAACAAGTTAGAGTTGATTTATGAGTACGATGCATTTGTAAGCTTAAGTGCATAGGCTCTTGCTTCCTTATATAATCCATTCATAAGTGGCATATCAATTTATATATGATAAAATCTCAAGGTGATTAGAGCGAGACTCTTCAAGAGATCCCAAATTCTGAGTCCCGCCTTCAAAAACCTAGAGGTAAGTATTCCTTTGAATATTTGTAGAAAGTTAACAAATACTACGTCTTGCACTGCTAAACAAGGATCAAAATTTCGGTTGAAATGACTGAAATTTCGGCCGAAATTATCGGTTTCGGTCCCCATCGAAACGATAATTTGGACCGAAATTTCGGTCCCAATTTTAGGTTTTCGGCCAAAATTTTGGTTCAATTTATCAGTTTCGGTCAAGCCCAAAAACGAAATTTTACCCGAAAATTTGATCATTGCCGCTAAGACACTAAGCCCTATTTGGTGTAGCTCTGCTCTTTAAAGAAGTGATATAGCAAAGCACTCATATTAGAATAGCCTCCTACCAGGATTGTTGTTGCTGGAAAGTGGTTTGTTTGAGACCTTTCGGGTCTTCAAAATCAGTTGCAAGAGCTGTTTTCTATTTGGTAAAAACTTCTACCCTTCACATATTGTGGGTATACAACTAAATTGCCCTTGAGAAGGCTTGGGTGTTGTATTTGAGATGTTTCCCAATGTTTTTAACTAAAAAACAAATAGACCATCATACTATTACTTAAAACTTAAAAGTTCACCTGTTCTAAAAGTTCACCTTTTTCACATTCAACTAAGGATAAAAGGTTTCATCTCCACCTACTTTAGCATAATAAATATAAATACTAAGAAATAAGGTCGTGGATGAAAACCCACCTAGAAAACAATTACTGAGTGAAAACACCACTAACGATCCCTAATTTTAAACTATTAATAGTGCAATTTCTATTCTCTAGACGGTTTCAAACAAAACTCCAATAAACTGCTTGAGATACTGATCAATATCTATAGTTACTGATAAAAATTTAATTAAACTACCTTATTAGAGGTTTCAGATATGAGGAATAAAACAACAGGAGCAATTTAAACTAGAGCTGGAGCAAAGTGTAGAGGTTGGTAGATTTGGGCCTAAAGATTGGCAGTTGTGATCTTCACGTGATCACCTAAGTGATCACGCGAGGCAGGGGAAATTGCCTAGAACAATATCTTCTGCATGGGTCGGGACTCTAGTACTAATTCATTGATAATCCAAAACCAACCTATCTAAAGAACTTTTCATGAGTTACAGGGCTGTTATTTATCAAGGCCATAAACAACAGGGTATCATACTGTTTTAGAGTCTAATAACAGAGTTAGAAGGGGTGAAAGAAAGACTGAAACAACACTAGCTTACTAATTATAAATTCTGCCAACATAAACATTCATCCAATGTTCAATTTATTGCTTCATTATATCAGCCAAAATTGTCTTAAGTATCTACAAGCAACGTATAATGACACAATGAGCCAGTTCTTATCAGCTGTCCATTTGTTTGGACTTTGAAATATGCCTGGATGTTTATGACATGCACAAACTTTACAGAGCATAAATGTTTGTGTATATATCAGTTGTCCAAGTAAATGACATCATAAAGATCCCTGCCTAACATAGAAATATATTAAAGTTGGAAGCCTAATACAAATCTTTATTAATGCCTAAAATCAGAAACAACCAAAAAATCATTTCTTAAATAGTTTCATTTCAATACCTCAAAATACAAGGCATCAAGTCAAAAGTATTCCCACAGAGACATGTGATAATATAAGATGGGTACTAATGTGGAGCTCAATGTAGCACTAGAAACATTGTTTTGGTGGGGTATATAGGCCCTGGGAAATGCATACAGGTGCAGGGCGCCATTTGAACAAAAACCCTATAAAAAAATCTAACCGCATCACAAACATCAGCACCTAATCGGCCGAGTCGCAACTTGGCCTATTAATCGGTGAAAAAATTGGGATGATTGCAAGTCACCGACTTTTTCTGATTTGAAAAAATCGACGCCTTTTGTGACTATGGTTCAATCGCAACTTACTTGTAAACAATAAGAAAAAAACCATAATTAAGAATTCAACCCACAAAGAACTCTGATTGAAACAACTACAACTACTAGTTCAAAGCAATTCTAAAGCAGGTCCAATTACATTTATCTTTGTCATGTAACTCTTAGCATCCATGTGAGTTGCACACATGCCAAAGGAATCTAGCATACCATTTAAGGCGAAAGAATAGGAGCTTCCAAAGGAACAGAAGGAATCTTGATATTCCTAAAGCGAGTGGGCAGGGTAGAGTCGAAAAGGTGATCTTTGCAAAGGATTACTAGAGAATTCTAATAGCTTGAGGCAACACTACATGTGGAGAAGAGAATCCTTCTGCAATGCCTCTATGGGAAAAAATGACAACAAGTTTGAACTGGGCTAAGATCAGGTGTTGTCCCTTGTGTAATATAGCCTTGAGGTGGTAGTAACAGGTAGAATTTTCCACCTTTAAGTGAGAAGGAATACAACTATAGAATATGAGAAGATCAGGTCATCAATGACCAATGTATTTAGTGAACCAATGACATGCCATTGTTCAAACATGTGCCTAGTTGCCTAACTCAGCTACAAAAATACGGGCTTCATCGGGAGGATTTCAGTAACTATCCCATGTCAATTGAAATAAATTAAAATACCCCTAAAAAACCTAGCTGCTATTGTGAGCAGGTCTGCAACCCACAACCTGTTTAAATACAACTTTAGCCAACTGAAAAAAATTCAGGTTCACATAATTTGTTTCGAACATTGACTGAGCTATCTATAAATCACCGATATAATCTAACAAATCATTAAGAATCTGACCACAATATACATGAGCTGTCTATAATTTTGGATGCTCAAAAGAAAGACGTGATGAAGTTGATCACTTGTACGATTTAGATTGTTACAAAAATACACCTATTGGTTGGTGGAGTATACATATGGAAGCACTGCCATGGTAGCAGCCAAACTCCATGTGATGGTAGGATACAAGCTCTCTTAGAAAATTAACAGCTAAAAAGAAATTTGGGTTGAGCTAAAAAAACCCTACAAAAATTGAGCAAAAACCCTAGAAAAAATTGAGCTAAAAAACAAATGTCCAATCTTTTAGACGATTGACGGTGGGATTCTTAAGTAGAAACAAATTTGGGTCGAGCTAAAAAAAACCCAAAAAAATGGAGCACAATCCTAGAAAAAATTAAGCTAATTTTTTTTTTTTTTTTCAATCTTTCAGTTGATTCATGGCTCGGTAGTTTTATTCACAAACAAAGTAGCGTTATTCATAAATTTAAATTAATAAAAGGGGGAAAAATACTACCTGTTGAAGAAGACGACCCAACGAACGTAGCGACGAGGAAAAGACTATTGCAACCAGGATTTGGGTTGCAGCTATGGGCGGCTTCTCCTACGCTGATTTATATAAGTAAAAATAAATTCAGATAAGGAAAAATAAAATTCAGATAAGTAAAAATAAATTCAGAGAAGTAAAAATAAAAATCTACGGTGTTGATAGTGGATTAAGGGCAGTCGATCACACATGCCAATATAGAATTGCAAAAAAAATGCAAGATAGAATCAGAAGCATAATCTGACCTCGGTTGCTGGCATCTTAGGAAAGGGCGAGTTTGATGACGGCATAGAGATCGTAGGTTGGGTGCGATGGAGGCTTTATAACTATTGATTCGGACTGTATCATGGGGTTTATGGTGCTGACTGTAGAGATTCTAATTTTTCTCTTGCAACTTAGAGAGAGTGGGAGAGAGACGAAGGCGAAATTGGAGATGGGGCGAGGAGAGAGAGAGAGGGCTAATGCACTAAACGCTAATACCAAAGGCTCTTCCACGGTTTTCAGCAGGGAAATCGCTCATCGGAAAAGGTTGAGAGAGGGAGCTGGGGATTCAGTTCCAATATTAGGGTTTTGAAGGGCAAGTTTTAGGCACTTCCACGGTTTTCAATAGGGAAATCGCTCATCGGAAAAGGTTGAGAGAGGGAGCTGGGGATTCAGTTCGAATATTAGGGTTTCGAATGGAGGCTTTTTAGCCTTTATAGTAATGGCAATTTTGAAATTTAGGTAGCTAATAAGGGTATCAAATAATATGGGTAAAATTGTAAAGGTATGAAAGGTTGGTGTGTGGGTTTCTATGGGTGGTGGGGTGTTCGGTAACACACGGGCGCTCTATGAGTAAAAAAAGGCATTCACATTTTTTTGGTGAAGAAAAAGGCGCAAGCCTCTTTTTAATACAAAGCCCTAATTATAATGGTCAATGCTAAAATGCAATGACATAGGATGACTATTTTATTGTGCCACCGTAGTGCATTTGAAACAATAAAGAAAAATGCACGCAAGCTAACTCGTCAAAGTAATAGCTAAGCTTAAAAAAACTATATAAGATGTGAGCAATTAAACCTTTGAATGAGACATGTTCCCTTGACGAACGGCTATTTTGTATGCTAACAAATGTACATCCGCTTATCCTCATTTCTATTATATTAAGGAGTGATTTTAACGGTGTATAAACACTACTCTACATGAAATGAATAGAAGGAGCCAAATCGGATGGCTAGACTTCTATTAATTATGATGTAGGTCATTGCCTTTCACTTATATATGTTGGGGTTGATTAATTATGATGTAGGTCATTGCCTTTCACTTACATATGTTGGGGTTGATGAAGATGTACCAAATGTGGCTGCTAGAGCTGCCCAGGTAGTGTGCTCCGTAAAGGAGGCAATGAGCTGTGGGAGCAGGACACTCATTAAAAAGCCTCCCTTTGCGTGCAAGAGCGCTCCCGTGCAGGAGTGCTGCCAAATACAGTCTAAAGGGTTGAATTTAATGATTGCGGATTTGGCTAAATAAAAAATAAAACTATTTTTGATTTGCCCAATTGGTGGGCTTAAAATTGGATGAAGCAAATCCAAATCCACCTCGCCAAATCTATATAGCTTAAATCGGAGCACAAGTTCATATATCGCTAGTTGAACTCCGTCACTTGAAATTCCCTAGTGCAAATATTTGCAATCCACTCGATACATCTCATTGCACTTACAAAAGACTGCACATTATTCTTCTTCTTCTTGATTGACCACCCAAAGATTTATCTCCATTTTTCTTATCAATCATCATCTCATCTAGTTGGAAAATTAGCTTTGCGAGTCTTATTTTCTCACTATTTTTTTTTCTCTAGCTCTGATCTCTCCGGAACTCTGCATGCATTCTTGTTAACTCTCACTAATACTCATAAGCCACCACTAGTTTTCCTCTTTTCCTATTTGATTTTTTTTGCGGCATCTGAATTACTCATATAGGATCTATTTTTTCCTTTATTTCTCCATACACCTTTAACTGAAAATATGCGTCCAATAACGGATAAAGAAACAAAAGGACAATCCATCACTCCTCCAAAAGGTACTGTGTTTTTGTAAACTTTTTTGGCCTCTAAAAGCCCAATCTCTTAATCACAAGAACGAAGCATTCTTCAACACGTTGATGCCATTAATGCTCCAAATCTCCAGATATGGAAGAAGGTTGCCTTCGACAAGTTAGCTAAAATTTGGGAACCCAATTCAAGGAAAGAAAATCAGAGCCCAGCTTCATGCATATATTTCGATGCACATATTGCACATGGGAATTCCTAGGGGAAGCCTTTTTCTTCCTCCATCGTCCACTGTGAAACCAACATTGTAGAGATCAAGAAGATCGAACGGCTGAAAGTTGAAATAGAAAATTTCTCTATTGCAAAGGATGAACATGATTTGAGTATGATAATCCAAGGATCGTGTCAGAAAAATTTATGGAGTATAAAAAGTTAAAATGATTGCGATGACCGGCTTGGATTGGGCCTTAGACAGGCTGGTTTCTAATCATATTGTATGTGTTGACCAATTCCTGTCCAAATAGCTAATCGTTCCGGCACGGGTCAGCCCGATTAGGAAGTAAGCATACATAACTTAGCCCAAACCTAACTCATGGCGGGATGGGTCGAGTCGGGATGTCGGTATGCCTCCCTAATTGGCTACTTAAACGTATCAACGATTGGATCAACTTGCATTTGGATTTAGCTTTCAAAGGGCTAATCACTAATCGGGCCATAGGATCTGACCCATACTTAGATAGTAAAGTGACTCGGCCTGGGCTAGCTCATATATGAATCGGAAGGGGCGGTAGTTGGGCTCAAGGTCGTTCCATGAAGGCCTGTAAGTGCAACGATGGCATATGATGTGCAACTAGTTGCTATCGGCCAAGCTACTTAATGCATTTAGACCCCTGCAACCCATTGATTATCGAGCGACAAGAGAAGAGACGCCCCCGGAGAAGACGAGAGTGGGGTTAAAAGATGCAGCAGTCTCAGGCTCTAGCTCCAACAACTACCCCGCAGCCTGATCCGCCGGATTCCACAGAATCGACGGCGGAGGCTCCGCCGAAACAGGTGGCTCTAGCGATGGACAGGCTGGCCCGCGCTGCTCGGCTCATAGCCGACATAAGGCTTGGCGCTGATCGACTCCTGGAGGCCCTCTTTGCCGTCTCTCCCCCTCATCAATCAAACAAGCCACCACATTTAATTCTTAAAGAGGAGGCTTCCATGCGACAAAACCTTGAAGATCTCCGAACCCTCGGTAAATTAATTAACTCAATTTCAAGATTACCCATTTTTTATTTACTTTTTTAAGGTTATTTTCTTTTGTTCTGCTTGTTTTTTAAATTATGTTTCGGTATAGGGTTTTACATGTATAATAATATGGAAGTGATTGGAATTGTTTTTGTTATTTTTCGGTTGGGTGTTTGTCTATGTGTTGAAAAGGTTGGTTTTTTCTTAGAGAGCAGCAGTGATTTGTTTATTTGATGGTGATTTGATTTCGCTTTTGGTTGGGTATTTGTCTATGTGTTGATAAGGTTCGTTTTTTCTTAAAGAGCAGCAGTGATTTGTTTAAGTAATGTGTGGTTTATTTGATTGTGATTTGATTTTGCTTTTTTTATTTGAATATTCATTAGAAAGTCTTTTTTGTTTCTTTTTGTTTTTTTAATTTCTTTTTCCGGACAATGGCACTTTGTTAAATATTAATAATCTTCTTATCTGGTAGCGATACAAATATACAATATAAGTAGAAGGTTTTTGTTTACTTCTTTGGTTACTTGTCCTAGCATTTATATGTTGACTAATGGTTTAAGTGTTTTTTTTTTTATTGAATTTAATTTGTGCGATGTATTTTGTAGAGTAGAAAGAAATTAATTGATATTTTTCTACATTTTATTATTATTATTATTATTTGTAATATTTTTAAATTTGGTATTTATTAAGTGACTGAAATGTTTAAATTTTTTGTTTGGGGGAAAGCAATAACAATCTGGTCGTCCATTCAAAAAAGAGTAGTGATTAATGAGTGCTAATAAACATCCTCAATACCAAAATTCTAAAACAATCAAATAAATAACTTCTAATTAAGAAAACAATAGCATTCTAGCCTATAGTGGTTTATAAAAGATTAGCTGCATTACGACCGATGATTTCAAACAATGTTGACATCAACATACCGTCATGATTCCTCATATGCTTAGAAGCTCACACCCCACGTATTAGCTCACCCTTTTTTCCTGAAAAGGCTCATTGAGTTATGGTAACTGAATCAATAGGTGAATGGTAGCTGGTGGAAGAACATATATATATATATATATATATATATATATATATATATATATATATATATATATATATATATATATATATATATATATATATATATATATATATATATTACTTTTCTATATTTTGTATTTTGTGTATCTTACCTTTGTTATATATATAGATGTTACGTTTCTATATTTGATACTTTGTGTTTCTTAGCTTTGTCATACCTGCTGTTATTATTATTATTATTTATTAATTTTATTTTTATTTATGTTAGGAAGGCAGCTGGAGGATTCTGGATTTGTGTATCTTACCTTTGTTATATATATAGATGTTGCGTTTCTATATTTCATACTTTGTGTTTCTTAACTTTGTCAAACCTGCTGTTATTATTATTATTTATTATTTTTATTTTTATTTATGTTAGGAAGGCAGCTGGAGGATTCTGGAGTATTAAACGGATCTCTTCGATCACGCGGTAATTCTTGGGGTTTGCACATGCCCCTTGTTTGTCCAGATGGTGCTGTTGTTGCGTATGCTTGGAAGCGTCAACTTGCTGGCCAGGCAGGTGCATCAGCTGTGGACAGAACCAGGTAGGTTAAGACAATTTTGATATAACGACTAAAATTGCTCTATTTTACAAACTGCAGTAGCTTGTCTCTAATCTGTGTCTGCTGGCTATATTTTAGTTTCTTGGTCTAGGTTTACATTCTTTTAGTCCCACCTGGAAGAAAGCTCCATAGTTGCAATTGGTTTCATTACTGGTGATTATGTGTAGTGGAGATTGTTTTTCAGTTCTCAATTGGTTTTCATTTTTCATATTGATTGAACAAACATGAAGTAGAAGCTTGAAATGTCAGAGAAGTCGTTGGCGAAACTAATCAATGAGAAATTTTTTCCCATTATAAATGTAAGGAGGTTTTTTTTTTTGTAGTCATGCATGCCAGTCAAGATTCAATATTTTAATGTGTTCAGCTACAATCAAACTCATTTCCCGCTTGCAGTAAGCAAACTTATTGACTGTGGGGGCCTTTCAGAAATTTTTTTTGAAGGAGTGTCACATTTGGTTGATTATTAGCTGTTTTTCAGAGAACTGCCGTGTTCGCATCTTGACTCGGCTTTTACTTTATTTACGTAAATTGGAATCTACTACTTACTTGTGGTAAAAATTGAAAAGCTTGAGTCAATTATTGGCTGTTAGAGGTTTGTTTATAGTGGATGAAGAACCCAATTTTCGTAATATGCAAGCCACTAGTTAGAACCAAAATTATTTATGATTTGTAGGCTGTCGACAATTACGGTCTCTTGTTAGCCTTCATGGTGTGGGGATGGACCTTGGTTCAAACCATAACAACATGACAGTTCTCATGGCCGCTGTGCGGTCTCTTTTATCTTGCAAGATAGAAATCAAATACTCTTCCAAGAGACTTTCAGGCATAAGAGAACTCTTTTATCGACCATTCTCAATGAGATGGCGCTTGTAAATTGGTCCGTGCTTGACTGGAACTGTTAGTTTACTTTCCTTCTGTGGTGTTTGTATGAGTTTTTTCCTCTTTATTTTGCTCATAATTAATTTCCATATCTGATGAGGCGGGCCATGATTTCATTGGTATCCTTTATGTTTGATTAATAGTAGAGGAGGTGAAATCTGCTATCCCATCGCTTACCTAGCAAAAAAAAAGACATTTCATTCCTTTTATTGATATTTTATATTTTTCGCAATGCTATTAATCACGATGAATCAATCCCATGGTTCAAATCTCGGTTCACCGATATGTATCAGTCACCCCAAAAACCAATACGTATCTATGTATCAGCCAATACATCTCTCACTGTATTGGGCAATGTATTGGTCGTTTGATACATTTTTTTTTTGAATCTTAAAAAATATTTAAAAAATCATAAATATTCTAAAACCTTAATTCCTAATTTTAAATTTTAACCTACTTTTGTTAAAAAATACACTTACTTTTTATGTATAATATGAAGAATCCGTGAGTTATTTACTATAGGGTAGTAGTAATTGAGTAAAAAGAGGCCTAAGAGTTTGGAGAGATGGGATTAAGGGAAGAAAAGAGAGAAGGCTTAAGAAAGAAGAGTATTGCAAGTGGGAAAAAAATGGCTCAAGTAAGACTTAATGGCATAAAGTAGCTACAGTAAAAAGTACACTGAACACATATTGCCCAAAGTATCAAAATTATTGCTGATAGTTTCAATTCTTTCAAGCGATTGGACAAGATATTCGACAATTTGAATGAATCCTCTCATAATTTGACCATATAGCAGGGTGTCGATACATTTAAATGTATCGACTCGGTCCCTTGAAAAACTGATACGTATCGGACAATATGTATTGGTATTGGCTGGGATTTTGAACCATGATCAATTCTACATATGACCTTTTTAAACTTGATGAAGTAGAAAGTCAATTGCCGTGTGGTTAGTCCCTGATTCTGTAGG
This sequence comes from Chloranthus sessilifolius, assembly GCA_021018995.1. NCBI lineage: Eukaryota > Viridiplantae > Streptophyta > Magnoliopsida > Chloranthales > Chloranthaceae > Chloranthus > Chloranthus sessilifolius. The sequence continues at coordinate 47,582,920 of CM037584.1, read as the reverse complement.
ATAGAGTTACAGAAAATCTAAAAATAACATTTGAAGAAATTTGTGGATATTTTAATGGATGGAACAAATCAAAAGCCACTTTTTATGCATAAATGGATAGAATTAAATTAATATACCCTGGTTGTTTGAAAATTCAATGATATATCTTACTTGAAAGATGGGAAGAATTACTTGGTTATCCTGAGGAACCCTGAAACTGTTTTATTAATTTTTGCCTTATTTCCATTAATTGGCTTGGCCTATAAAGTTGGAGAGTGAGAAAGATAGCCTACGATTTTTAGATGGTAAATGTTCTAATGCAATCTGTTATGCCTTTTGAATTTCCCAGATTAGCTCTCAAGGCTTTCTCCGACCAGAAGAGGCGGTTTTTTCCCCACCTCGAGGACGAACCATTTCGCCAAACTAGTGGCGGTGAATTTGGAATTTCAAAGAAACAATGTATTTCACAGGCATCAGCCGTGAGGCATAGAGATGAGATTTGTGAAGATAAAATTTTACCCGATGTTTTAATCCATTTGGAAAAAGAGGCACCCAATATGAAAATTTTTACTTACCAGCGCTTAGATTGGTTGAAAAGAGCTTCATCGTTGTCGTCTTTGGCAAATGAGAATCTCATAGACCCTTCCAAGGAACAGAATTTTAACATTGCTAATAAATCAAGAACAGGTTTACTGAGTGCTGTTGCTGCAGATCAGGTAGCTGTTGTGGAGTTGTTGGTTCCTTCTGTTTTTAGAGCTATAGTATCGTTGCATCCAGCAGGCTCTGTAAACCCCGATGCGGTGGCGTTTTTCTCCCCCGATGAGGTATTACTGTCAAAAGATGTCTATTCTGATTTGTTACACTAACATTTATCTTTGCACACCATGCGACTTGATTCCCTTTTTGAAATATTCTGCTATGATGATATCTAAAATCCAAAATATTGATGCTGTTATATTCGGTAGTTCCACATGTAGTTTAATTGGCTTGTTGCTCATGATTTTCCAGACCCTCCCCTTGATTGGTGTTCAGGTTGGTAATTGAACTTTTATGGCCTATCTACAGTTGTTCTGTTATTATGGCATATCATTCCGCATACCAACCTAGCCATTTAAGCCCAAAGCTGACCCGAGAATAAATATAAAAACAGGAGCTCAGCCCACTAAGTTTATGCAGATTATGAAGCACCTTTTACCCCATTGAGTTCTGTCAAAAATTTATTTTCATGGATTCAGTTCCACAAAAATCTGTGAACAGTATGTTTTTGATAGAAGGTCAATGGCTAAAAGGTACCATCATAACCATGTGATACTGGTGGCGCCTCATTAATCCTATCTAAAACATTAAAAAGAAATGAAAAGGGTATTTTTACTTTGCATTCTTGCAAGTCGTCTTCTTCCGTATCTGATGCAGGGTAAACGCTAAAACCGTAATTATGCGGATTTGAGATTAATTTCAGATTAAATTGAATAGCGGAAATATTCAAAAAATTTCAACCACATAAAATAGTTTAACTGATTTAATTAAAACAATTAGGTTGAATCAACTCTAGCGATCACATGTATTGAAATTTCCCGATCTACAAAAACGGCTCCGATGAGGGAACTCTATTTCGTTCTAGTTTAGGGCACCAAGCGACTACTATAATATCGTCTCTTGATTCCTCTAGGATTTGAAGAATTAAAGGCCCGAAGGGTTAATTCAATCAAAGGGGAAAATCGAAATATATCAATTACTAAGGTGTGAATGAAGTTCCAACAACTAATTAACTAAGGATTTTGTTTTTGATCTTATCAAAGGAAATAAGGAAAGTAATTACCCGACAATAATTAAAAGACAAAATAGAAAGATAGGGTTCCACGGCTTCACACTAAAGATTTCGAGGCTTCATGCTAAGGATGTACGTTGGCTTCACACTAAGTGCTCACGCTAAAACGAAGATTCGCTCTCTTGGGTGAAAATTCTTCACAAGTTCTCTAAGATCTGTACAAAGCAATTCCCAAATTCATTAATCATCAACTGTCAAATAATGTTTTTACATGTCATCAAATAGGTTAAGAAAATATTAACTAAAATAAATTCGAAATAAGAAACTAACTAAAACAGCCAGCTTGCGGACATCCGTCCTGTAATCACCGACGTCCGTCCTCCGTTCACAGACGTCCGTTGTCTACGATATGCACAAAACTGAAACCATCTAAAATCACGGATGTCCGTCCGAATACTATGGGCGTCCGTTTTGAAGCCACAAACGTCCGTCATATGTTAACGAACTTTGCCTCATTTTCTTTTTTCTCCCTTGTTTTCTCTTTGTACTTTTCATCCGTCTTATACTGTGAGATGTCCCCATCAATTCTCCCCGGCTGGGAGAAACTCATCTCCGATGAGTTGTAGAACCCATGCATGACACACTTTGGAGGCTCAACTCTCGGCTTGCCTTTTCATGTTATGAGATACTCATGATGCTTGCTCGCATTGATAGTGAAGTTTGGAAACTCTATGACCTCCTCATTCAACTTTCTCTCATATTGCACAAGTAGGGTACGGGTTATGAATTGGTCAAATGGGTTCGGTTCGATTGTTTAGGCAACGAGGAATGGGTCAAAGGACATAGTTGTTGGACCTAAAATAGATGTAAGATCCTCCACTACGACTATAGAATGATTACCCTTTTCTAGAGGAAAATCTAGACCTCCATCATTATCTCTTTTCAAGATCGGAAAAGGTCCCACATGCTCGGGACTATCATGAATCAACACAAAATTTTCATTATTTATCTCAGTAGGTGGTTGATAAACTTCTACTCTTAACTCATTGTCCTCTTGCTCGTTATCCTCCTGAATAATCCAGGTTTGGGATTTATTGGGACATCGAGATGCAAAGTGACCAATGCTTTGACACTTAAACATTGTTGTGGTGCACACTTAGAATTCTCAATCAAATTTCCTTTTTTTTTTAAATTGGTAATTTACAATATATTGAAAACCAGCAAGGCGCTGGAAGGACAAATACAAAAACACGACCCAAAGAGAACCCCCCCCCAAAAGAAAAAATACAGAATAACAGAAACGATGGAATCAGCGCTGGGCAACCGAAACCAGCATCACTCGAACACTCTACTTCTACCTCGGCTCCCAGTGGGCGATCTCCCCCCAACCTCCGTCACTGTTTTTATCGACCCAGAACCACATGTAATCCCTAATAGACTGGATAATCATCCCGATCGGTCGACGTTTATTATTGAAGGTCCGCCCATTTCTCTCCATGTTCCAACTAATAGCGAAGAAAGCCACATTCCAGTAGTCCCCTATCGACTTCTCAAGAGTAACAGACGTTCATGCAAAAAACTACTGGTAGGGGGTGGAAGGGGTGGCCCAACTCATTCCAAACGAAGTAAGAATAGCACCCCAGATCTTGTGTGCCACCTGGCAGCGGAGGAAGAGGTGCACGGCTGATTCTTCCTCTTGGGGGCACATAACACATTGATTGGAAATATCCTTGCCCCGCTGGATGAGCTGATCGATTGTCAGGATTTTTCCTTTGAGCAGAGTCCACACAAAGAATCTAACTTTTGGGGGGATCGCCGCCTTCCACAACCTGGCTCCTTGGAATCTAATCAGGGGATGACACATAAGCATTCGGTAGTACGACTTGACGCTGAATTTGCCATCTTTATTGGGAGCCCATACCCGCTGATCTTGACCTTGAATATTTGGGAGGAGACCATAGATCGTGGACAACAGTCTAGTGAACGAGGCCATCTCGTCGCTTCTCAGGAGCCTGCGTGTGGTGACATCTTACGACCTTTCCCCAATGGTGCTTGAGCAAAAATTAGTGATCAGCCCTTGTTGATTAGTAGATATTGCAAAAATATCTTGGAATGATGATTTGAGCAGATGGCCCTCCACCCACGCATCCTCCCAGAACCGAATCCGGGTACCACAACCCCAGCTGAATTGGATCCCTCTAGCATAAAGAGGCCACGTGCCACAGATGTTTTTCCACCAAGCTGATGTGCCTCTGTGAACCATGATGTTGATGCCCCAATTATTAGCTGATTGCCTATACTTTTCCACCAGGACCTTTTGCCAATGACTATCTCTATTACCCAACGAGCCAGCTCTCCAAAACCATTTCCCTATAAGTGCAATGTTTGTGCACCTGAGACTTCGAATGCCGAGACCACCACAACTCATGGGGAGCTGGCATGTTTCCCAGTTCACAAGATCATAACGTTTATCTAGGCCTGAACCTTCCTAAAGAAAAATTCTTTGGATTTGGTCAAGCCGGTTGATGACTCTAATCGGGCAAATGAACATCGACATGTAGAAGATGGGCAGACTGGAGAGGACAGATTTAACCAGAAGAAGGCGACCTCCAGTAGTGAGGAGTTTACCTTCTTACGAAGACAACCGTTGCTTGAATCTTTGAATCACCGGCTCCCATGCTCGTGTAGATGGTTTCCTGACCCGAGAGGCAGGCCCAAGTATTTGATGGGGAGTTTTTCGATCGCACAATTCACTGTAGTCGCTAAATGAGCCAACTGCTGGTCGTTGGTCCCTATTCCGGTTATCACCGACTTGTGGAGATTAATTCGTTGACCCGACACTGCCTCATACACTGAAAACACATCTGATAGAATGCTGAACTCCTCCACATCGGCATACCTAAGAAGGATCGCTTCATTGGCATACTGGAGATGTAAGATGGAGCGACCCTGCGACTCCACCGATATCCCCGATATGAGCTGCAATTGTCTCGCACGAGCAATGACACCAGCCAGCGCTTCTCCCACCATGATGAATAAGAAGGGGGACATCCGAGTCTCCTTGGTGAATTCCTCTAGAGTTTTTGAAATATCTAGCAGGCGTGCTGTTGATCAAAATCGAGAACCATGCCGAAAAGTAACATGTCCGCATCCAACCCTTCCAGATAGACCCGAACCCAAACCTGCCTAGCATGTAGTCTAAGCAATCCCAATTGACATGATCATAAGCCTTCTCCATATCCACCTTCCGCAGGGCAGCAGCCCGTCGAGCATGATGGGCGGAGTGTATCACCTCTTGGGCCACGACGACAAGGTCCACCAGCTGTCTTCCTTGAACATACACTCCCTGAAATGAATTTGCCCATTAACGGTTTGATTCTATTAGCGAACGCCTTGGAAATGATTTTATACAAACAATTTAAGAGACAGATCGCCCGGTATTCAGATATGTCCTCAGCCCCACTTTTTTTTTGGAATCAGTGTGATGAATGTAGAGTTAAGGCTTCAGCCAATGAATGCATTGGCATGGAACACACGAAACCCATCCATCAAGTCCATCCTAAGGATTGACCAAAAGGATTGGTAGAATTCCATGATGAAGTCGTCCGGACTCGGAGATTTATTCTTCCCCCCAAACTTAATCGCCCGCCACACCTCGCCTTAAATATATGGTTGCTCCACATCAGTACGCTCGTCCTCCGAGATAGAGTTGAACATGAGCCCGTTCAGCTCTAGCCGCGCAAGACCTTCATCCGAGTACAGGTTAGTATAGTAGTTGACGACGTTGCACTGGATCTACTCCTGGTCGGAATAAGCAACACGATCCACAGTAATGTTGCCCATATAATTGATCTTGTTGCGCGCATTGGCAACAACGTGGAAGAACTTGGTATTTTGGTCTCCCGCTCTCAGCCGCTGAACCTTGGATTTTTGTTTCCAGCACACCTCCTCGGCCATGCACTTACTATTGAACTCTTGTTTTTTTTTTAATCCTCTCAAGTCGTTCCTCATCCGAAGGAACCCGGTGCTCCTCGATATTGTCGATCTCATTCAGTCAAAGGAGTAAGGCCTCTTTTGCAACATGAACCATCCCCTACACTTCACTGTTCCACGCCTTGATGTGACACTTAAGCCTTTGAAGTTTGGATATGAAACGGAATATGGCCGTCCTAGAAGGGGTTGGCTGACTCCACAATGTCGGAACCATTGCTTTGAAATGATCGTCGAGCAGCGACATGTTTTCGAACCGAAACGGGGTCGGCCTCTGCCCTGGGACTCACATGTCAGTAGTAACGGCCGGTGATCGGAGACAACCCTTGCTAATCCTTCAAGTTTTGCAGCCAGAAAAATGTCTATCTAGTCTGAGGTGCATAGAAATCTGTCTAGCAGACTTAACGATGGGGTTTCCTGAAGATTTGACCAGGTGTATTTGGTTCCCATAAGCGGAACGTCCATCAACTCCCAATCCGAAATGAAGGAGTTGAAATCTCTCATCACAGCCCTGTCTGGCAGTCCGCCTTTCTTTTCGTAATCCCATCTTATAGCATTAAACCCCCCCCCCCCCCCCTTAAGCATAGCGGGTAATCCCACCTATGCTCGAACAGAAATCGCCCTAATGCCTATCATCCGATGGACCATAAACCTCGGAAAAGACCACACTTTGCCCGTGCCTCTGTTCCAAAGCACCACAGAAGCCGAGTAAAATCCCACCTCGTCATCCATTTTTTCGAACAAAATCGAGTTCCAAGTGACGAGGATGCCACGGCCCGATGCACCCTCAGAATCGACGCCAATCCAATCCCATCGATTTCCTTGAAGCACAGACGCGACTTTGAACTTGTCACAACTCCCCCATTTGGTTTTTTGAAGCGTAATGACAATCGGGTTGATGGAAGCGATGACCCGCTCGACACTAGCACGCTTAAACCTGTCACAGATGCATCTCATGTTCCAGGAGAACATATTCATAATCAATTAGCGCGAAGCCCGCCCACACACGATGGAGGGTGCTTAAACACCCCCGTCACCCTTCCCATCCGACATTCCCCACTATAATCGAGCGAGTTCCCTAGGTATTACACTGCCCTTCTTCTTGTTGTGGATGTGCCGGCTAATAAGGATGGATCGGAACACCTCCTTGAGGTTCTCATCAGGTCCTTTGAATGTCATCCCTAGGTCACCCCCAACACGTATTAGGTGGTCAACTTCATCTACGTTTTCGATGCACTCTCTGGTCTCAGTAAGCGTAGTAGGCTGTCAACTCTGGTCTATTGAAGCTCGCCGATGGGGAGGATGAAGAAGAGACAGAGGTGGATCCTCAACTTTGTATACGATCAATGTTGTTTGCTGCATCTGGTGGTTGAAGGATGGAGACGATAGACTCATGCGGGTCCCCAGTAGAGTCCATACAGCCCCAATTCCTTGATCCCAATGGGTCTTGGGTCCACCACCTTAAACACGACTGCAAAGGGCCCGCTTGCTTCAAGACATAAGTTGTGTCGGATCCACGGCCCGAACTTAGTGAAAAGGTTAAGGTTGAGAGAATCCCCTGGCAGCTGTGTGGTCGTCGCGTAGTGGATTCCACGTGTCCATTGGCTATCAAGTCTACATGCTTCATTAGATAGAGGCACCTTTAAATTGCATCAGTTACCTAGCATCTGCAACACCGACATGGGATTGGATTTGCAAAGGGCCCGCTAGCTTCAAGACATAAGTTGTGTCGGATCCACGGCCCGAACTTAGTGAAAAGGTTAAGGTTGAGAGAATCCCTTGGCAGCTGTGTGGTCGTCGCATAGTGGATTCCACGTGTCCACCGGCTATCAAGTCTACATGCTTCATTAGATAGAGGCACCTTTAAATTGCATCGGTTACCTAACATCTGCAACATCGACATGGGATTGGATTTGCGCTATCGAGTCTACCAATCAAAATAATGGTCCATGGCAGCTATCCAATCTATATAGATTTTTGGGCCCATCTTTCCTTCGAAAGTGGGAGCATCAACCTTAACTGACTTTGTGATTCTGTCATCCGGGTTGAGACAATTTTTAACGGCGAGGAGGATCCCTCCTTCTCTCATCGAAATTAACCCTATGATGTTCACCGTGAGTCGATCTAAACAACTCTTAGAGTTGCGTTACTAAATCAACCTGTTGGGCTTGTTGGTTTTGCAATTAGGCTTGTATGGCCGCCATCTGGGTGTTAAAAATCTTCATGAAAACATCTAACTTTTCTAGATCCATTGTGACAATCAAAGTAAAAGAAAACACTAACACACCTATATACAATTGAAACCTAAAACTTAGTATGGATACTGACAATCTTAAACTAGAACCTGGCTTTGATACCAATTTGATGCAGGGTAAATGCTAAAACCGTAATTATGCGGATTTGGGATTAATTTCAGATTAAATTGAATAGCGAAAATATTCAAAACTTTCCAATCACATAAAATAGTTCAACAGATTTAATTAAAATAATGAGGTTGAATCAATTCTAGCGATTACTTGCATTGAAATTTTTTGATCTAGAAAAATGGCTCCGATGAGGGAACTCGATTTTTGTTCTAGTTTAGGGCACCAAGCGCCAACTACTATATCCTTTTTTGACTCCTCTAGGATTTGAAGAATTAAAGGCCGGAAGGGTTAATTCAATCAAAGGGGAAAAATAAAATATATCAATTAATAAGGTGTGAATGAAGTTTTAGCAACTAATTAAGGATTTTAGTTTTGATCTTATCAAAGGAAATAAGGAAAGCAATTATCCGACAATAATTAAAAGACAAAATTGAAAGATAGGGTTTCACGGCTTCACACTAAGGATTTCAAGGCTTCACACCAAGCGCACGATAAAACGAAAATTTGCTCCTCAAGTTTTGTGAGATTCGCTCTCTCGGGTGAAAACTTTTCACAAATTTTCAATTTTCAAATTCATTAATCATCAACTGTCAAATAATGTTTTTACATGTCATTCTAAGAATGAATACCACGGACGTCCGTCATATGTTGACGAATTTTGCTTCATTTTCTTCTTTCTCCCTTGTTTTCTCTTTTTACATTTCATCCGTCTTGTACTGTAAGGCGTCCCCATCATTATCTTTTTCATATTTGTAGTAATGTTGGAGAGAGAGAGAGAGAGAGAGAGAGAGAGATTAAAAAATATGATTGAGGAAACTTGATGTGATAAAACAACTTGATAAATTAAGATTTACGCACCCTTTTTCTCAAAATTCATGAATAGGAGCCATTCAAACAAATAAATTTCATTACTTGCCTCTCTTTTCTAATACAATAATTGATGCGGGACGCCAAGATCAAGAGTCGTAGATTCAAGCCGCAATAAATTTTCCAGCCAAGAAGCAGAGTGAAAACCAGAACTAGGCGTAAAGATGAAAATTCTAGAGAAAAGAAGGAGCAAATGGCAAATTCGATCGATCGAATTTAAATTTCGTTTGAAGGAAGTCCTATTTCGATCAATTGAATGTCGATGGCGATATTTCATATATATGAATTTCGATCGATCGAAATCGCGCCGAGTTAGTTTCAATTTTTTTTTTCTTCTATTTCGAACTTAAGTTTTAGGGGCTTAATTGTCTTTTATTTAGTATTTGTTTTAGGGTTTTATTTTATTGTAAGACCTCCTATATAAGGTCATTAAGAAGAACATTATAGTTAGTTTTTTATTATGGAATGAAAGAGAGTTGCTTTTGTGCAAACCCTAGAGAGCTTGTGAAAAGTTTTCAACCGAGAGAGTGAATCCTTCAAAACCTTGAGGAGTGAGCAATTGTTTCTCGTGCGACTTGGTGCGAAGCCGACATACAACCGTGGTGTGAAGCTTCGGAAAACCCTTGGTGTGAAGCCTTGGAATCTATCTTTTTAGTTTGTCTTTTCTCTAGTTGTCAGGTATTATTTTTCTTTCTTTCCATTGATAAAAGAACAAAAATCCCAAAAGAGTCGTATTTCATGATATCATTAATCTCTCATTTTGAACTATTTATTCAAGTTCTTCTCCTTCAAAATCCCTGAGGAATCAAATCCGATATTGCAATTATCTCTTGATGCCCTAAACTAGAACGAATTCCGAGTTCCTTTATCGGATCCGTTTTTCTAAATCGGAAAATTTTTATACATGCGATGCTAAAATGGTTTAACCTAACTGCTTTATTAATTTCATTGAATTAATTTCATGTGTTGCTTGATTTTGAATATTTCCGCTATTCAATTCATTCTAAAAGTTAATCCCAAATTCGCATATTAGGATTTTAGCGTTTGTCCCGCATCAGTTTTGGTATCAGAGCATAGTTTTAGTTTAAGGTTGTCCATGTCATATAGATTTTAGGCTTCGCTCAAATTTAATATATTTTGTCTTGCATAATTCCGTCATTGATACCAGTACCTTGGAGGCTCTGATTAGAGATCTTGCATCTAAGGTGACCGCTAGTCAAACCCGGATGAATGAGCACATCGCTGATCAACAAGCCCGACATGAGGCTTTAGAGACTCGTTTCGAAGAGATCAATGAGTTCATCGCTGAGAATCACATTAGAGTCAACAATCGTGACCGTATGAGAGATGTTCCTCCCCGACGTGAGATCCAAACTAATCTGGATGATAAGGTCATTAAGAAGAACATTGTAGTTAGTTTTTGATTATTGAATGAAAGAGAGTTGCTTTTGTGCAAACTCTAGAGAGTTTGTGAAAAGTTTTCAACCGAGGGAGTGAATCCTTCGAAACCTTGAGGAGTGAGCAATCGTTTCTTGTGCGACATGGTGCGAAGCCGACGTACAGCTGTGGTGTGAAGTTTTGGAATCTATATTTTTAGTTTGTCTTTTCTCTAGTTGTCTAGTATTATTTTTCTTTATTTCCATTGATAAAAGAACAAAAATTCCAAAAGAGTCGTATTCCATGATATCATTAATCTCCCATTTTTTAACTATTTATTCAAGTTCCATCTCCTTCAAAATTCCCGAGGAATCAAATCCGATATTACAATTATCGCTTGATGCCCTAAACTAGAACGAATTCCGAGTTCCTTCATCGGAGCCATTTTTCTAGATCGGGAAATTTTTACGCATGCGACGCTAAAATGGATTAGCCTAATTGCTTTATTAATTTCATTGAATTAATTTTATGTGTTGCTTGATTTTGAATATTTTCGCTATTCAATTCATTCTAAAAGTTAATCCCAAATTCGTCCAACAACACAAAAAATACGTTCCCGTATCATATGATGAACATATTCTTGATCAGTGGCAGTCATTGCATCAAGGAGACTCCCCAGTCACAGAGTACATCGATCGGTTTGAAGACCCGATGACTCAGGCCGATGTCGATGAACCAGCAAAAGTTACCCTCTCTCGATTCCGAATGGGTCTTTGCCCAGAGCAATAGAGGGAACTCATTCCTTATCCCGTTGCGGATCTCGAGGAATGCTTTGCTAGGGTCGAAGAATTAGAGCGGTATCTCGACACCCTCAGTCATGGCCGATCTAAGTCTTCCAAACTTGAGCATTAATCTAACACTATCGAAAAGAGAAACAATGCCTCTAGTCAATCCTCAAAATTCATAATTCCCCAAGTTGACAAAGGAAATGGACCAATGGTCGAGAGTTCTAAGTGTGCCCCACAACAATGTTATAAGTGTCAAGGTTTTGCACTTTGCATCCCAATATCCTAGTAAGGGTCAAACTTTGTTCATTCAGGAGCATACTGAGAAAGAGAGCAACGAGATACCCGAAGAAGTGTACGAACCGTGTAGCACTCCAAGTGATGAGGAAGGTGAGGTTCCGGTCCGAGCCATAGGTTGCATTAGGACACTTCCCATTGCCGAGGACGGTGTTGATAATGTGTCCATCTCAAGTGAGCCATTAGAGTTGGTAGGATCACATCATCATTTTGATTCGCATGGGATTAACAATTTGAATTTATTGAGCACCGGAAATACACATGATCGGACTAACACATTGAATATATTTAATGAATTTGATACTAACAGTTTTGTGTTAATTCCTGATGGTTCTCAGCATGTGGAATATTTCCCAATTTCAGAAAAGGGTAATGATGGAGATCTCGATCTTCCTTTAGACAAGAGCAACCATCCGATAGTTGTCATAACGGATCTTACGCCTCTTCTTGGTCCCACTATCCCGCCCGTTGATCCATTCCTTCTTGAGCATCCAATCGAACCACCCCCATTGTCCCATTTTCTATCCCGTACCTTACCTGTGCAACATGAGAAAAGGTTGAATGAAGAGGTTATAGAATTTCCAAGCTTCCACGCCAATAGAGGTAAACATCATGAGTATCTCATAGCGTGGAAAGGTAAGCCACGAATGAAGCTTCCGAAGTGTGTCATCCATGGATGCCCTAACTCATCGGAGATGAGTTTTTCCCACCCGGGGAGAATGATGCGGGACGCCAAGATCAAGAGTCATAGATTCAAGCCGCAACAAATTTTTCAGCAAAGAAGAAGATGAGCGAAAACCAGAACTAGGCGTAAAGATAAAAATTTTAGAGAAAGGAATGAGTAAATGGCAAATTCGATCGATCGAATGTCGACGACAATATTTCATATATATGAATTTCGATCGATCGAATTTCAATTTTGATCGATCGAAATTGCGCCGAGTTAGTTAAATTTTTTTTTTTTTCTATTTCGAACTTAAGTTTTAGGGGCTTAATTGTCTTTTATTTAGTATTTGTTTTAGGGTTTTATTTTATTGTAAGACCTCCTATATAAGGTCATTAAGAAGAACATTGTAGTTAGTTTTGATTATAGAATGAAAGAGAGTTGCTTTTGAAAAGTTTTCAACCGAGGGAGTGAATCCTTCAAAACCTTGAGGAGTGTGCAACTTGGTGCAAGCTTGACGTCTGATCGTGGTATGAAGCTTCGGAAAACCCTTGGTGTGAAGCCTTGGAATCTATCTTTTTAATTTGTCTTTTCTCTAGTTGTCAGGTATTATTTTTCTTTCTTTCCATTGATAAAAGAACAAAAATCCCAAAAGAGTTGTATTCCATGATATCATTAATCTCCCCTTATGAACTATTTATTCAAGTACCATCTCCTTCAAAATCCCCAAGAAATCAAATCCGATATTGCAATTATCGCTTGATGCCCTAAACTAGAACGAATTCCGAGTTCCTTCATCGGAAATGTTTTTCTATATCAAAAAATATTTACTCATGCGACGCTAAAATGGATTAACCTAACTGCTTTATTAATTTCATTGAATTAATTTTATGTGTTACTTGATTTTGAATATTTCCGCTATTCAATTCATTCTAAAAGTTAATCCAAAATTCGCATATTAGGATTTTAGCGTTTGTCCCGCGTCAATAATACATACATATATCATAATAATAACAAAAGGAAACTAACCTACAAAATTTAAAGTGTCCTAAACCAGCTAAACACCTACTCTAAACTCTAACAAAAGGAAAAGTCAAGGTTTTGAGGTCAACTAGCCCTCATGCTATCCCCTGTTTGAGAAATCTCATCTAGGAGAAATCTCACTTTATTAAGTTTTCTAATCAAATCTAGGGTACGTTTGGACCTATACATAGATCATTAAGCGTGAATTTGCTTGATATTATATTTAAACAAATTATAATACTCCTAAATATTATGTTTGGAGGTAACAAAGGATGTTTTCCTAAAATTGAAAGAGTCAGGGAAGCAAGATTTCTGAAAATTCTACTCTTAGTAGAATTTTCTGAAATCCGAACTTCCTAAAGTTACAAAACTCATGGTGTGATATGCCGTTATCTTTCTCAACAAATTCGCTCGCGAGTGAAAACAATAATCTTGCACAAAACTCTCTTGCATTCTCTCTTTTCTCGAAATTTTTACGTTATGTAGAATTTTTTAAAATCAAAACTCCCTAATGTTTACAAAACACAGGAATGGTGATATGTTGATATCTTTTCGCACAAAATTCTTGAGTGAAAAAAAAAGCTTGCACAAAACCCTCTCTCCCTTTATATCTCCTTAGTCCTTTCTCTCTCATACCCAAGTTTCTCTTATGTTTGTGTATGTGTGATTTTGCCTCTTAAGGTGGGCCTTCTGTCAAGCTTTAATTTTCTAGTCAAACGATTAAACAGATGAAAATTTAAAATACTAATCATAATTGTAATTTTTATTGACCGCCCAAACAATAGAAAAGAGTAATTTTGTAAAACCACACTTTTTTTGAATGGTAAAAAAGTGCAATTTTATTAACAAAATGAAATTACAACGAGACTGCTAAGAGAGGAGCTTATCAGCAAAAAGAAAAAAAAGGCAAAGTGAACAGCCCACAAGGGGGACGTTAGCCAACAAAAACAGAGAAAACAACACTTAGGTCATCACTAAGCAAAATGAGATCTTATCGGAAATATCATCCCTCACGCAGCCAACAAATGTCTTCAAATTAGCAGCCCAGTCCAGCAATGAGGAGAGCACTGCCAAGATACAGCTTGAATATTGGCACATCTGTTCTCAAATATTTGGTGGTTGCTCTCGTTCCAAACCAACCAACAAATCGCCAAGGGGAGGAGCCTGCGACAGAGACTAACTTCAGGGCCTAAGTTTCTCTCTCCAATATCGGCTAAAATATCTTTACGAGACAATGGAGTACATCATTCCGAGCAGATTACGGAAAAAAATTCTAAACCACCGCAGAAAATGGGCAGAAAATATGAGCCACAGATTCCGCCGCTTCATAGCACAACACGCATTTGTTCGGGATAGTAAAGCCCCCTGCTGCTTAAGTTATCAACAGTATGAACTTTGTTCCAAGCAACACACCATCCTAATATTGATCCGCATCAGAGCAGCAAGTTTTCATAACCCTGTCCACACCTGGATTATGAGAGGTCTCCGAGTCTAATTCTTATAAACCCACACTTTTATAAAATTCAATAACTTTCCATATTATAAAAAAGGAAAAATGTGATTTTCAGTGATAAATCCAAACCGTCCTTAAAGTCGTAACCTTCCTAATTAAAAGGAAGTAAACTAACTAAAAAATCCCTTAATAAAGAATGTTAAAATTTCATGAGTTTTTGCATATTCTTCGCCATCAGAACTCAGTCCTCCCAATAAAAAATCCTGATTCCTGTCCTATTTTCTCTCTCCCTATCTCAATCTTTTTTCTCTCAGACACTTCTAAGTAAAAACTAAAAACAAAGCTTTTGATTTTGTTCAACATGGTTTTTGAAGCTTTTACCTTCAAAACTTTAGGGCCCTTAATATAAATTCCCAAACAAGCCTAAGTTTTAGTCAACTTTGCGATTTTTCAAATTTGACTTTTAACGGGTCACCTATTTAGCACTATAGTGGAATGTGTGCCACCCTAAGGGGTTACTATTTGGGCTTTTATTTGATAACCCAGATGGTTCTTCCGGTCTTTATTTTAAGGTGCGATGCCCTTTTCCCATTTATTCTCTTTTTCAGTTAGTAATAAGCAATTCTATTTAGTAAGGTGAGGGCAAAACACAAGCCCACTACTGTGCTGCTTCCCCTTATTCTCTAATATATCCCTAGGCATCTTGTGCCATTGATCTGCATAAAAAAGGTCTTTTAATGTTAATCTTTATTATACTGAGAACTGAGGGCTAATTGAATGGGGAAACTAGAATTTTAATGTTTAGTGCTTAATATATACCTAGTATGGAGGGAAGAGAGGAAGACTAAGGGGTCACACTAATAGGTAGTGCGTGGACAAAGAGAGTATCTTACCATAATTTCTTGCCACTAGTTACCGGTTACACCCTTATTAGTAATATGCAATAGGGCTCTATTTGGTTATATTTAAACTTAATAGAGTCCTATGATCTATTTCTAATTATATAGTATAGGCAGCACAGGTAGGAGAGTCTGTTACTAATATTATACCTACTATTTACTACACAATATTGCTATATTCTAGCCTATCCCATTACCAATTGATAATTTACCATACCCTAACTTAGGTATAGTTAATAGATCCTTATTAGTAAAAATATATGTTTCTCTCTCTGTAATTTTATTTTATTTTTAGGCTCCAAAAAAATATTGGATTTGAATATATTGTATGTAGTTGTAGGCTTTGATCAACAAGTGGTGTTAATTTACCCCGACGAGTGAAATGCTACTCACCTGCGATTGCCATCTCTGGCTGGGTTGCCCACTCGGTGACTTGGATTTTGTGGGTTTGGAAGATATAGCAGGCCAGCCAGATGCCTATTGTTATTTGTATCATTCATAATTCACTTCAAGTATTTTTATCTATCAATTACATACTACTGATTGGAGTCTTTAACATATTACTTTTTTCTTCAGGGAGGCAACTATATTCATGCAAGGGGCTTTTCAGTCTATCATATATTTAGGCACATCACGGTAACGTCTTCCATTATCCACTTCATTTCTTTGCAATTAGGTAGCTATTTTACAACGTAACTTTCTAGTCTGACACAGTTAATGTTTACATGGTTGGTTTGTTGTTCATCATTCTATTATAGGAGCATGCAGATAAGGCGTTGCATTATTTTCTTGGTGCCAAGAGTGATGCATCATTATATCTTCTTTTGGTACTCTCTCTCTCTCTCTCAATTTCATTACACACAGCATCTGGCTATGTGTTAATAAAGGAATGGATATTGCCTCTAGGTAAAAAGGAAAGTCTATAAATAGTTGCATAGCCACCACATGCACTTGGGGTGACATATTGGTTGTGAGGTGCCCTACTTGCATATGGAAAGAAACTTTTTCTTTCGGTCATATTTTCTACAAGTTTTGACACCCATTTTATGTTTATTTTCTTGTTTCATACTATTTCTTTGTAGCATTGGATTTCCAGATATCAAACGCTATTTACAAAGGTCTGCAGGTAAGAAGAATCTCCTTTTCCACTTTATATATTGATTTATTATTTGACTGTTTTTAGCTTTTAATTTATAATGTGTTTTATGGTTTAGTAAATGTGGGCGCATTTTGATGATGGATAAGCCTTCGGCGTTGCTGTTACCTCCGGTTCATCGCCCCTATCAGCAAAATTCTGCAGCAAACATGTTATCAGTCCAATCAACGTTGCCGAATAGCCAAAGTTCAGATCTTACCACGGCATATCATATTGGGTGTTCTTTTGATGAAGGCTAGGCATGCCCACATCTGTTACTGACTTATTAGGCTCAGGTATGCCCAAAAGTGAGCAGTTTTGACTTTTCTGACAAAACACATTGGCTGACCTAATGACATTCATCTGAAATCACTACTAGATTTAGGGATGCTATTGTTCTTTTATCCCTTTTTTTCTTTTTTGTATTTTTCTTAATAATAATTGTCTGTATTCAATATTAAAAAATGTAAAAATTCAAGATAACCTGTAAAGCTTACTTCTGCTACTTCTGGTGTTGTTTCTACTGTTTTCTGGTTGTTATAGGGTTTTTTTCCCCGAGATCCACATTTCCGATCAATAGTTTTGATAAACTGAAGATCATGATGTCTGTACCCTTTATGTTATTACAATTTTTTGTGTAAGTACCTGAGCCCATGCAATGCGATTTGCATAAATTTTTGCCAGGGATCAGATATTATGTAATACTTCTCACTCTACCTATGCATTTTATATAAGTCCTGTATTTCATAGTGCAACAATGCTCAAATTTTTTACAATAATAATTACAGTGTTGCTTGGAAAATAGTCTCATTGCCTCACTCCTGCCAGCACATCTAATAGGTGTATGTCTCCTACATTCTCGGTTGTCAAAAGCTGTGCCTAGGCCCCCGCTTTGCCACCTAGACCCTGCTTAGGTAAAGTGGCCGCTTGGGCATCCCACTTTGGGTGTCATAAGGAGACATGCTAGACTTCTAGAAGGCATTTAGGTGGGCCCTATTAAACTATAAGTTATCAAATGAAATGATAAACATTGCAACCAAGTGTTATAAAATAATATTTTTTCTACAAAAATAGTAATCATAGCTGTGTTGCGATTTAGACATCTGACCTCAATTGGCATGCGCATCCCCACTTAAGCTAAGGCCCAATCCGTTAAGAACCCAAACTTTTCAATCTTTTTAAACTAATCACAACGAAATTAGATTAAGTCACTATCTTGAAATTAGTTTTAGACTTAACCATTATTGATCAATAGATTCCTTTAAAATCCCAAAATTCTAAACCTATTATGCTTTCAAACTAAATTATTGTCTGTTTAATTTGTTAATTGTTGCTTTCTAGTTGTGTGTTGTTGTTTTACGATTTCAACTTACAATTTTACATTTGATGCTTATTGCCTAATGAGTAAGCGATCACGTTTTTATCATTTATTATATATCCTCTAAAGAACACTGTAAGAAGGCAAATAAAATATTTATATTACTAGGCCTCACTGCCTACGCTCTGCCTAGGCCCCGCTTAGCTCCAAGGGTGAATCTACCACCCAGGTTCTGCCTGGCTCATTGAACAACTAAATATGAAACTTACTCCAGGGAGAACTCTGGCAGCAATGCTTGCTGAAGAATCTCCATGGACAGTTCCCTTCTATCATCTTGTGAAGAATCATAACCATGGAATTCATCACCAACTCATCAAACAGGGACATTCCCTTTTCATTATGAAAATTTGAATCGAGGAAGGACCCTGGTGGCAATGCTTGATTTGTTATCCAAGTTTTAAAAACTCAGGTTCTTGAAAACCAGCTTCTCATTTGGCTCTATTTCTAGTTAACGTCGTCTAATCTTTGTTTGAAAACAAATCACTGAAAACTAAGGGAAATCTAGGAAAAGAAAAAGAAAATAAATAAAATGGGAAATTATGATACGGTTACAAAACTTAAGGCTTTGATTTGGCTAGATATAAAATCCAAAACAAGGAGTACACGGCTTAGAGGGGTGCAAACGGTAGGATCAGGTCTGGGTTGGGGACCCCACCCTCAGACTGACTTGTTTTAGATTGCTTATGCGCAGAATGAAGCAAAGGGAAATGAAGACCGCTGAGCCATAGCTAGAAGTGTATGAGACTCTTAGGGCAGATTTGAGTCATAGTACTGGTGATGGTTCCCAGGATCCAATATTATGACTGAGGCAAAAAGCTGTGTAGGAATTCTGTTGGCATATTCATATGGAACCTATCTCATGGCACCCGTTGCTTTGAAGCAGCAAGCAACGTAACAAGTGTAGGCAAGGAGCAGCATGTGACGGGGTCAATACCCGGGGTAGTAGCAGGAAGGCGTGGTGGCCTTGGAGCTGGTTGGCTAGCAGCAGGAAGACGTTGGGGTCTTGGAGCTGACTGGTCGTGAGATGCGGTTGCGACACGGTCACATGGGAAGATGATGCCGGGAGTCATGGGCGTAGTGGTGTGGGGCATGACATTGTGTGCCATGGAAGGAGTCTGTGTGTTATGGGGGTATGGCAAACCAATACGTTTGAGGTTCTCGAGTTATTTGCCCATAGATGGTGTTTGGACTATCTATGTGGGAGAGGTGCTGGATGAGATGCCTCCCACCTACACGGGGCCTTGCGTCGCCAGAGGGTGCGCAAGTGTCTCCTAGGCCTGAAAGGGTGGGCCTAGGACGTTGCTTCGGCAATACCGTGTGGCACCCAAGATGAGGTTGCCATGTGGCCCCGGGCCGGTGTCGCAATGCATAGGGGTCAACAATGAGGGAGGCACTCAAGGGTTACGTGGGATACTGTGGTGCACGGTAGCTGAGGGTCTGATGCAGACGTGTGTTAGTAACGGGGAACACATACGATGGTGGGCTTGGTTCAGTATGTCGGCGAGTTATGTTGGAATGGGACGACATGAGCAGATGCATGCTATTGTTGCGAAGCGAGGTACTAGTGCAGGGCACGCGAGGGTGAAGCTTGAGCAGGTCAAGCGAGGCACATAGGTGCGAGCATGGGTGTCATAAGGGGCACAATGCGATGAATGGTTGGCCTCAAGAGAAGGCAATCGTGAACGGGAGTTCCCGTCCTCTAGGCGGGTGGTATCAAAGTCTGATAGTTTGGTAGGCTGGCCTCGTTGCACACGGCATCGAGGCGCCGCACGGGTGTGATAGCCGGTGTCGGGCTGCGCCCTCGTGACAGGCGTTTGTTGCTCTGATTGAGCCAAACCATGGAGAGGGAAGTTATAATACCACCATAAGGAATGTAGATGATAATTGATTGACCTTGGGCGTGAGTCTGTGGCTCTCAAACTTGTTTGGGTGCCACATGGGAGCTCATCTAGCTTGGGTGCAGCGTTTGATCGCTGCACTCTTCCCCAGCATCCCGGTACTATAGCTAGCCCCAACACTAGATATAGTAACTGCTAATTGCTTTTCACTATTCCATTTTACTAGATAGTGTAGTATCCTAAATGGATGCGAATAAGCACTACAAATGGATGCAATTTGTAGTCTTACAAGTACTACAAATGGATGCAAAAACAATTTTCGTAACTCATACCAGTCATATGATTCAAAAACTCCCGTCTCAATTAACATGCAGTAGTAGATGAAGAGGAAGTAACATGATAAGTTGTAGTACCTGCTCTACAAGTCTTGACGTAGGAGATATGTTGGTATTTTCTTGCCACATTAGTTCAATGGAAACATTCCTTAGGACATGGACACATTCCTTAGGACTTCGACATCTGATGTAGTGCGAAAATGGAGCAGGTTTGAAGCTGTTTTACATTAGGGTGGACAAAAGGGCTGGAGATATGTCAATTTTCATGGGTTTAAGCCTTAAAGAGGGCAAAATTAAGGTGAAAGGGAGTCTAAACAAAACCAATGGGCCATGAATCTGAAAACCGAATGGGCATGAAATAAAGCTTGGAAGTTGATATTTAAAAGGTTGGACCTGAGATTTAATTTGGGCCTAAACAGGGACTAAACTGGGCCTTTATTTCTGAATTTTAATTGGTCACTTGAGGTCCAAAGAAATCTCCAAAGATGGCAAGAAGTTTCCTTGGTCTTCTAATGTAAGGAGAAGATTAGGAAGGTCCATAATTCTCTTAACATCCTATTAAATAGCAGTTACTTTTTAGACGCCTTTCTTGTCTATAAGTGGCAGCTGGCACGAGACATTATTGTTACATGTTAGTCTCAGTGATTTTTTTTATTTGAGAGTTCCTAGAGTCCAGAAAGAGGTAGGAAAGCTATTACTAGTTTATTTCCATATTTGTTATTCATTAGGAGTCTTAAAATGAATAGGAGTCAAATTTTAGAAGTTTTAGGGTATCTTTTTTCTATATATTGTACAACTCGAAAATTCAAAAAGTAGCCAAGTTTTTTATGAAGCAAGAATTAATTTTTGTCGTGATTTTGATCTCTGAATTTAGAGACTTTAGTATCTGCTGATATTATCCAAGCCTTAGAATTCCATGAATATTGTTGTTGCTGCTATATGATATTGTTGCTGTTATCTATCTCACACAGATCTGCTAGACAATGTTATTGTGGGATTACCGGACTGCATTTTCACATCAATCTACTTTAAAGTCAATACTATTGTATAAAATCACAATTATTAGATGAAAACCTGAAATCTAGGACTGCAAACGGATACTAGTGAGAACCAGTATTCAACCCTTGTTGTTTGTGTCAAAACAAGGTAAATATGGGCTGAGATTAAAATTTAAATTAATTTAAACAATTAAAATGACAATATTCCTTAACAAATTATCAAAGAAAATATCAAGAGATTCAATTGAATGATTTAATTCCAGCCCAAAATTGTGTTACTTTCGCGTATGTTCCTTATCAGATCTAGAAGACTAGAGTTCTTAGCGAACGGCTAGATCTCGGACAATATTAGGGCGTCGAACGAACTCGCAAGCCGGTTCTTTGGATATCGAGCGAAAAGAAAGGCGACTAATGATTTAATGATAAACAAAATAGGCAAATAATGATTTAATGGTTAAGGGATAGATTAAACTGGGATTTTAATAGAGAAATAGATAGGTTAGGGTTATGCTACTTACGCAACTCGTAAATCATAAGAAGATAAAGGAGGAAAAGTTGGCATCGCACCAAACCGCACGCGAGACGAAGAATCGCTCTTCGGTTTGAGAGAATCACACCCTCACGAAAGTTCAAAACTCTTACTTGCTAAAGCAATTTTCATTCACCAATAATTAATTCCAAAGTTATTTTTACAAGTCTTTAAATAGGCTAACCAAACTCTAACACAAAATAAAGCATTCCTAAAAACTTAAAATACTTAAAACGGCAAGTTTTGCCAAAAATAAATAAAATCCTGTCAAAACTTGCGTGATCGATCGATTGATTCTGGAGTTGATCGATCGACTGAGAAATAAGTAAAATTGCCTGCAGGCTTTGACTACAATCGACCGATCGAAAAATTAGAATCGATCGATCGACTGAGGAATATAAGTGCGCCCCAAAATATATATCCTCGATCCTCAATCGATCCTAAATACTCCTGAACTTCGCGAATCTGTGCAATTTTCTTTTGGACTACTTTAGCGTTCTGCTTTCGTCTTTGATACGTTACGGGCGGCTGCTTGAATCGGATGTCCCCATCAATTCTCCCCGGGTTAGAAGGATTCATCCTCGATGAATACTGGTTGTGATAGAGGTCGAGGAGATCCGGATCAATATGTTGAAACCCTTCCCTTGTTATCCACGTATTTTCTGAATCGACTTTGTTATTCCACTTGACCAAGTACTTCTAAAGTCTCCCTTGGTTGGTGGACACAATTTGATCATCCAAAACATCTTCAATGATCTCACGAGATAGTCATGTAGGTGAAGGTAATGGCGTGGGTAGGGGAATAATGGTGACATCGGATGTAGAAGGCTCAAATGGGTTTGGTGGGATGGTTGAATGGCCATGGAACGGGACGAGATCCTCCACGTTGAAAGTCGTGCTAATCCCAAATTCTAGTGGTAAATCTAGGACGTAAGTGTTAGAACCGACGCGCTTCAAAATTCTATAGGGTCCAACACCACAAGCTTGTAATTTCTTTGCAATTCCTTGAGGGAATCTTTCATACCTATTCCGAACCATCACCAGATCATACTCCTGAAACTCTTTGAATCTTCTATGAGAATCTGCAGAAATCTTGTATTTTTCATTGTTTACACTAATTCTTCTTTTAATCTCAGCGTGCAATTCGTGAATGCGATGTGCAAATGTAAATGTAGGCTCTGATGACCTTTGATGAACTGACATCAGGATGAGGTCTACGGGTGTCCTAGGTTTATACCCATGCACGATTTGAAATGGACTCATACCTGTGGTTCTATTAACCGAATTGTTGTATGCAAACTCCGCTACAGGCAGGATGGAATCTCAACTCTTAATGTGCTCACCTACTAGACACCGTAACAAGATACCTAAACTCCTATTTACAACCTCGGTTTGCCTATCAGTTTAGGGGTGATATGTAGATGAAAATTGAAGCTTAGTCATTTGTGCCACAGTGTCTTCCAAAAATAACCGCAAACTTGACATCACGATCAGACACTACAGTTTTAGGCAAATCGTGCAAACGAACAACCTCATTAAAGAAAAGTGTAGCAATTTACTTGCGTCTGAGGTTGCCGAAATTAAATAAATTAATTCAAGTTTAATCGCAAAATTATCTTTAATACCTTAGGATTTGCAGAATTCTGATGGGTAGATCACACGAGATCCAGATAGGGTCCAGTCCGATGCGCAAGTACTTTAGAGTCGAGGCGAGATCGGCCTAGAGATAGTACTCTAGCTTTTCTAGGATTAGGCGCCCGTCTTCGGTTCGATGTAGATTCGCGAATTCCAAATTGGGTTGTGAAAGGGATTTACGGTTTGTAAAGGCCTATGGCTTTTAGATCGGTTTATGATTTTGGGAATCACAAGGAAGAAATTAGGCTATGGTTTAGAGAAGCACACAGAGATATAGAGATATCAAATATAAGCAAACCATGCAAATCAACAACAACAATAAGGAAAATATAGGAGAATCACTCCCTTAGTCTCACACCAAACCCATCTCAGGCAAAGATTACTCAAGAATAAAAGCATTCAATAATCAATCAACTAACGACAATGTTCTTCTTAATGACCTTATATAGGAGGTCTTACAATAAAAGAAAACCCTAAAATGAATATTAAATAAAGACAAATAAACCCTTGAAGCAAAAGTTCGAAACTCAACTCCTAAAACAACTAAAATAACTCGGCACGATTTCGATCGATCGAAATTGAAAATCGTTCGATCGAAATTTCGATCGCAATTTCGATCAAAACTGAAAATTGTTCGATCGAACTTCTCATACACATAAAATATCGCCGCTGACATTTTGATTGATCGAATTTTAATTTCCATAAATCTGAAATTTTCGATCGATTGATCGAAATTTATCACTATAGAAATTCGTGTTTTCCTCTCGTTGCTGTTCGATCTTGACGTACCCCGTCAGTCTTGGGGAGGCCTAATACAAAGTCCATAGACAGGTTTTGCCACAAAGTGTGGCACCGGTAAAGGTGTGTATAACCTAGTGTTTTACCTTTTATGTTTTGTCAATTGGCAAACACGACACTAGTTGATGATTTTGACAGCATCTTGGGTGAGATTGGGTCAATAAAATCGGTCTTCAACCAATGCAATAGTTTTGTTGCGACCAAAGTGGCCGACAACCCCTCCAACGTGTAATTCCCAAGCAAGAAAGTCTCGTAGAGAAGTGCGGGGAATACACGAACGGTGTTTTAAGAACAAATACCCATCATGTAGGGTATATTTACTCTCTCACAGGCTGTTCACTCATAAGTGAAGTGTATTCTCCTCCAAAATTCGGACATGTAGAATAATCATCTACAAGGCGATCGAATCCAATCACCTCAACACGTAATGAGTGCAACGCTGTCACTCGACAACTAAGCGCGCTAGTAGCTCGATTCTCTACGCCGGCCCTATGTTTCAGTACAAAGGTGAACCCTTGAAGTTGCTCAATTCATTTCGCATGTCGTGGGTTTAACTTCTTTTGGGAACTAAAAAATCTAAGGGCTTCATGATAAGAGAATAAGACAAATTCGTGTGGTAGCAAATAGTGTTTCCAATATTTCAGAGATTGCACTACCGCATAGAATTCTTTATCGTATGTAGAGTATTTCTGTGTGGCTTCATTTAGCTTCTCACTGAAATAAGCTATCGGATGGCCCTCCTGACTCAACACTCCTTCAATACCTACGCCGGACGCGTCACACGCTACCTCAAAGACCTTAGAAAATTCTGAAAGGCGCATGATAGGAGCTTCCGTCATTCGGGACTTAATCTCCGTAAAAGCTTTTGCCGCAGCAGATGTCCATTTGACTTAGTTGTTTTCACTGTGGGTGTTCTAGGAGGTAAAAGATTGATCTTTATTTTATTTCTTTTGTGAGTAAAGGAACACACGTTCGATCTCCCGAACAGTGTAGCGTCCATATCGTACAACCAAGGCCTTCCAAGGATGATATGCTTCACATCCATAGGCACAACATCGCACCACAAGGTGTCCTTATACGAGCCGAATTGTATAGGAACCTGACACATTCGTGAAACTGGGTTGATGATGAATCAACCCAAGCAATTTTATAGGGTCGTGAGTGAGCTAGGAGTGCAAGCCCTAAGCCAGAAACTATACTCTCGGAAATAACGTTGGTACAACTTCCACTATCGATTATGACTCGACAGACTTTCTCACTACACTTGGCTACGGTATAAAAGATGTTATCCAGCCGCCAATCCTCACTCTCCTTAGATTGGGCTAGAGCACATCTAACCATAAGAGCCCACGAGGTATTATTCTCCTCAACGGGGTAGGAGATTTCCCTAAGACAAGCCACTGTTCGTTCTCCTGCAAAATCCTCCTCATCACTAGGGAACAACTCAGGCTCATAAACTTCTTCTGTTCCCTCATTGTGCTCATTTTCAGTGTCCTCGGCCATAAACAAGTTTCGGGATGGACATTATGCCGCAAAATGTCTAATGTCATGACACTTGTAACAATTGTTTTGACCACCACTCTTGGGGCCTTCAAGCATCAGACCTTTACCCTTAGCGACTCAGGTTACTGGTGTAGCAACCGAGTTGGACCTAGCAAACGGGGTAATAACGTTGGGCTTTGACTCAGGGAAGTTAGACCTAAAATCGGACCTACTAGTATCGAAACGTTTGGTTTGAGGGGTCTTGAGGTACCGTCCTAACTCCTCGATTCTAGAGAAACATTCATCTAGATCGGTAACAGGTATGGAATGAGTTCCCTCTGTAGTTCTGGGCGAAGGCCCATTCGGAATCAGGATAAGGTAACTCTTTCCGGCTCATCCACATTGGCCTCGGACATCAGGTCTTCAAATTTATCGATGTACTCTGTGACTGGTGAATTCCCTTGGCGCAATAATTACCACTAATCAAGAATACGTTCATCATAGGAAAGAGGAACATATTTATCGTTCAGTTGAATCTTCATTTCATCCCAAGTGGAAATGGGACGAAGACCCTAGGACTGCCTACGACGCTCTAATCCTATCCAGTAAAGCCTAGCTTGACCCATAAGCTTGACTTTGGGAAATCGGACTTTACGCTCCTCAGACATGGCATATCACTCGAAGTAATTTTCCATTCTGGCAACCCACTCGAGATAGACTTTAGGTTTGTCTTTTCCCATCAAAAGTAGGGGTGTTCATTTTAACGGATTTCATGACTTTGTCGTCCTGATTGGTTTGGATTTCACGTTGGTGAGGACCTTCTCTCCTACGGTCATTAGTGTGACTCTATGGTGATTTTTAGTGATGTACTCATTCATCTCTTTAACATGGGTCTCTAAAGCCTCATGTCTGACTTGCTGATCACGCACTGGCCTTGCAATTGATCGTGGTGTTCAACCATCTGGGCTTGGATGCGGCTTGACTCGCGGTCAACTTAGACGTAACGTCTTTAATTAGGGCTTCTATCTTAATGGGATCCATGACTATGCAAGACAAAACTGAATGATGCAAGACAAAATAATATAAAAGAAATGAACAAAGAACCTCTATGAACTCCGACAACCATGGGTCAAAATATCGGACGATACCGATATGTATCGTCCGATACGTATCGTTTTTTAGGGTCTCCTATACGATAAAAATTGTTTTTATGGAGTACCCACCAAAATAACCTAATTATCGGACGATACATTGAAATTATCATTCGTATCGTCCGATACGGACGATAATTGGAATGTATTGTCCAATAACTTGGCAGATTGACGGAGACTCCATTTGATCAAATTATTGGACGATACATTCAAATTATCGTCCGATACGGATGATAGGTATCGTCCGATAATTTGGCGGATTGACAGGGACCTCATTTGGCCAAATTATCGGACGATACATTCAAATTATCGTCCGATAATTTGATGCACGAGTTTTTTGAGATTTTTTTGAAAAAAATAAAAATAAAAATTGTATCAAAACGATACAGTCAATGTATCGCCGATACATGAATGTATCGGATGATATGTATCAGAATTTCGATATTTTGATCCATGCCGACAACCCTAAATTGACAAATGCTTTGATACCAAATCTGATGCGGAAACTAACACGTGCAATGCTAGGGCTGAGATTAAAATTAAAATTAATTTAAACTATTAAAATGACAATATTCCTTAACAAATTATCAAAGAAAATATCAAGAGATTCAATTGAATGATTTAATTCCAGCCCAAAATAGTGTTACTTTCGCGTACGTTCCCAAAATAGGGCATCGAATGAACTCGCAAGTGGATTCTTTCGATACCAAGCGAAAAGAAAGGTGACTAATGATTTAATGATAAACAAAATAAGCAAATAATGATTTAATGGTTAAGGGCTAGATTAACTGGGATTTTAATAGAAAAATAGATAGGTTAGGGTTACGCTACTTACACAACTCGTAGATCATAAAAAGCTAGAGGAGGAAAAGTTGGTCTCGCACCAAACTGTACACGAGACGAAGAATCACTCTTCGGTTTGAGAGAATCACACTCTCACGAAAGTTCAAAACTCTCAAACTTGCAAAAGCAATTTTCATTCACCAATAATTAATTCCAAAGTTGTTTTTACAAGCCATTAAATAAGCTAGCCAAACTCTAATACAAAATAAAGCATTCCTAAAAACTTAAAACACTTAAAACGACAAGTTTTGCCCAAAAAAAAAAATCCCATTAAAACTCGCTCAATCGGTCGATCAATCGATTTTGGAGTCGATCGATCGACTGAGAAATAAGTAAAATTGCCCACAGGCTCTGACTACAATCGATCGATCAATCGACTAAAGAGTAAAAGTGCTCCCCAAAATATATATCCTTTGTCCTCAATCGATCTATCGACTGCCTGGGCTCGATCGATCGATTCAAAATACTCCCCAACTTAGCGAATCTGTGCAGTTTTTCTTTCGGACCACTTTAACGTTCTTCTTTCGCCTTCACATTACGGGCGGCTGCTTGAATCGAATGTCCCCATCATAGATCTTCATCTACTTTAGTCTGAATTAAAAATCGTGGGCTGTAGTCTGCGTTAACATCATTGGAGACAAATAATTGAGTGGGTTCATTTGATATATAAGAGAGCTCGCTCCGCTGCTCTTCGCATTCTCCTGGTTCTCTTCTTCCTCTACTTTGAATTCCATGTTTAGTCGTTGATTGATGAAAATTTGGGTGCTTTAGAGTAACAAGGCTCACCCCAAATGAACTTGGTCTGAGACCATTTGTTTTTGGCAAAGGAAACCTTGGAAATATAAGCAACTAAAAAAATGCTAATATTTCAAGCTTCAACCAATGAAATAATAATGCTACTACAATTTCATAAATAAATCAAGTTAATTTCTTCATTATCGAAGTCCATATATGTAGCCATCAAAATAAACCTTAAATGCTTGCTTTCTACTTGTAAAACAACTTTGTAAAATCATTACTTTCTAAAACCTATTATGTTTCATGACAAGCAATAAATAATACGAACTCCTTTCTATTTCCTACTACACCTCAAAATAAACTAGATTACATTAATATTAACTAGTAAAAGAAAGAACTCAAAATTGAACAGATTCCTAACGAAACCAAGCATAAGAAAAAAAAAGATCGCTAAACCAACTACTTTAACCCAAAATTTCATCATAGCCTTGCACTCTGTGTATTTTGGCAATAACTCACCAATACTTGCCTGAATGGTGTGCTCTTGGGTTGGTGAAAAGGTAACTCTATAGGCTTTTCCCACTATAATGATTTCAGTAAATTTTGGCATTGTTGTCCATTGATGAGGCCAAAAAAATACTTTGTGTCAATGTTGGGTATTAAAATACTTTTAAGGTGGACCTTAAAGCATGGTGCCACGACCTCCGTTTGGCCTGCATTGAGGCCTATTATTAAATAGATAGTTGGGATGAAATCAAAGGTATGGTTGTGATGGTGTCTAGAATCTAGGTTTATTATAAAAAGAACTCTTTGAGTCATTGTAAAGAAGACTGTTATTATTCAAATAGAGAAAAGAACTCCCCCTGTTTATTCTGAGTTGTTTTCTTCTATCTTCTACTTTTCCTTTTCTTGTCTAGTTGCTTCTATCAATTGTGATTTGCATCAATTAATATTAGTTCTTTCGAGCCCACTTTGAGTTTTGATTTGAGATGTTATCAAGGATAGCTCTGACTGTATGAGATGACATTGACCAATTGGACCATATGATAAAAAGGAATCATATAAAGGCTACATTGGCTCACCAATTTTCAGGGCCCTGACATCTCTGAGTAAAATTTGGACAGGACTTATCACTGAGGCTACCATAAGCTTGATAATCTTATGATGCAGTGAGCAGTGATGCCCCATTAGTCCCTCTCTAATTTTGTGGGATAGAGCTGTAGTTTGGCGCGGAGGTGGAATGGTGCTCAACCATGATTCAAAACTCCCAAAAGACCATATTTACCGATTGGTATATACCAGGGTACAGGATGAATGCGGGACAGTATATGATGCCCATATGAACATATCGGGTATATAATGCCCAGTTTTTATGCGATCTCAGTTATACCAGCCATTATTTTCTGGTATAAACAGGTTCCTGGTATTTTCTTGTATTTTCGGTTATGTAGCATATCTGTAAATCCCTTATGGTATATATCATTATTTTTCAGTTTTATTTTTCCTCTTTTCTTTTTCTTCTTTTACTACTGGTTTGAGGTGAGGAATCACTTCGTTGGCGGCGTATTTACATCCCTATATACTTCTCTGCAAATTCATGTGAGTATCATTGGTGTTTCTAAGGAGCTTTGCCATGGTGGATTGGTACATACAGACGTGACTCTGCTCTTGTATTTTTTGTGTTTGATTTCTCTGGCATTATATGGAAAATTCTGCTTCTTGGGCCCAAATTATTTATAGTTGGTAAGAGTAAAACTGGTTTTGTTGCCGCAAATCATGTTGCTGCTTACCTTGTATACTTCATTTTTGCCACCTATTTTGATGGGACTTGGTAGCATGCACCTTTTACGAATTGCCTGCAACTGCATCAGAAGCTAGTTTTCATAGGTTTGGACTGAGAAAGCTTATTAAAGCGTGCCATATTCTGGCTGCATGATTTTTCCTACTGCCCCTTCACCACCATACCCAAGTTGGCGTTCATTTTTATCATTCTTGTGCAGTTATGGATATATGTGTAGCAGCCATATCTCTATGTAGTAGCAATTCCAACTGTTAAAGGGTTTGAGTAACAATGTCATTCATACACGCAATATTTTGTGAAAGTTTGAAAGTTACATTATCTTACATCTCTCTACTACCACCACCATCTTTATCTGCACATCTGGCATGTAGATGCAGCGAGTCTTGTAAGATCAGTGTTTTGAATTTTTTACTTGGACCAATGTTACCAAAGTCACTATTTCACTCAGTTCAGATTCAGTTTCACGATTCACTGTTTGCCACTATCTGGTGAACCTAGTTTGCTCGGGGCAGGATGAGTTTGAAATAAAAATGTCATAATGACAATAATGTTTATTTTTATTTCAAATTAACTGCTTTATAGCTTCTTGATTACATTTCTAACTTAGAAAACTGAGGTTTAAGTTCAAATTCTTTAACCAACATTTTCAAATTTTAAAAAAATTTAGCCAAAAAAAAAAAAGGGCTAATTGGACTGAACCAGCCCTTAAACTGGTTCGCTAACTAGGCCGAATCAAACTGCCAGCTGGTTCACTGAGTACTACTGGTTGGCTATTTGCATAATACATCCCCGTATCACTATTATATCACCATTCATCGGCGTCATCTTCATAAATGTACCAAGTAATATTAATTCAGAATTTAAGAAGTTACATGCTGGTGGTTATATGTTAATACTATTAATACTATTGAATTATTGATTTCAAGTGGACAATTAAACTTGAGCAACCATTGGTGAGTAACGACAATTGTCCAAGTTGTAATAGGTACAATAAAACCATTAGTTTTGCTCAAAGCTTTGACTACATTATTGAGAATGAAGGGGTAAAAAGTGATATATATGCTTTTAATAAGAGTAGATCTGATTGCTAAAAAGGATTATGTAGACCCTCACAGATCCACTTGTTATTGAAATATAGGGACCTTTGTCCCTATTATATGGATTTCAATCACCTCTAGTTAACTCAAAATTAAGAAAGACCCTTCAACCAACGTGCTTTGGTGTCAACTTCACATCCTATCAATAGACATCAATGAACAAATAACCACTGAAGTGTTCTATATAGCTTAGGGTGGTGTGTGGGTCAGTCTCTTAACCTCTAATGCTTATGGCTTCTTGTGGGTGCATAAAAAATAGACTACCCACCTTCTCTGACTCTTGGGAGGGTCAAAGTTGAAAGTGAAGACATAACTAACAAATTGTATGTAGGGTCTTAGTATGATGATTTTGGTATTAGCTTTGGGTCAAAATAGAACTCTTATGATCTTAAGTCAACAAAGGCTGCCCTATCCTTACAAAAAGTGAAAAGGGGGGGCCAACCACTGATTAGTTCTTAAGGGTGGGGATCCTCTTAAAACATTTGCCTCTTCCACATGTAGTTTAAGAATTAGTAAGACAAGAAGTGCACATCTTTAAAACATGCATGCAATGCACATTGGGTGTGTAACATAGGCACATTTCAAAGCATGTAGCACACCCCTTTTAAACACATTATGGTATGGTTTTGACCAAAAATGTTTATTTGATTGGTCTTATACATAACAAATTTTAGCACTTTATCCTTTGTAGTTACAAATTTTTACATATGAGGCATAAGCCTTGTATGCCCTAGCCGTTGTGTGCAATGATGAGACTTTAAACATGTCACTGAGGTTACTTGGGGTAGGCGAGCTGCACCCATGCCTAGGGAGACTGCTGCTGGAAAACAGATTGGGACACTCTCGCCTCACAAAAGCTATTTTTTTCAGTGATTTGAGGACTTCTTTTTTTCCCTATTTTTATTTATTATTTTTTATCTAATGCCTAAGCTGGAATTGAATCTGCAACCTGGTTGCAATATCTTTAATCTTGAGTTGACGCCATTTGATGAGTTATTATAGCTGGCTCGCCGGTGTTCCAAATAGTTCAGGGTCGAGATTGGCCCTCATGAGATAATTAGTCTATAAAAAAGAAGATTTCTGATATATATATATATATATATATATATTGAATTTACGGCAATAAAAAAAGTCCATTACATAGTGCTCGTCTCCGATTTACGGGGTACTGGGAGGGGTGGCAGGATAAGACCTAATATCTGTTTTTTGATTTTTATACAAAGTGGCGGGCCTTTGGATTCAAACCCATGCTTTCGCGCTTAACGCTTAACAGCCCAATAACTTTACCCTCGTGAATCTACTGTAGTCATACAATCAAACATTGTTTAGCGTGTGGGCATGACACGTATATCTTGAGCTCGGGTTGGTCTCTTAAGCCCTAGTACCAACTCGGGTCAAATCAGTGTAAAGGAAGAGATATCCTGTAATTTATGCGATATCGGTTATACCAGCCATTATTTTTCTATTCGGAGCTAAAACTTGTATAGTAGCACGTGATTTAAAAGAAAAACTTTTATATTCGGATACTTAATCTTCTACATAATGGATTTTGAGAGCATAAGCTATCATCAGGCGATCAACTTTTTATTTTATTTGGTGCGGATACCCAAAAGTGGCCCTAAAATCATAAGGCACACATTACACTCAAATATAATTTTAAGACTATTTTTTTTTCGGATTTGTGACATGTGGAATAAAAAATTTATTTTATAATTGTAAGATCATGGTATCAATATTCATTGTGTGGAAGATTGGGTGAAAACCGATCTTTTTCATCTGATTTTAGCCCGTCAATGGGTTACAAAGGGTTGCACACGATAGCACTTTCATAAAATATATTGCCACGAATAGAGGAACCCATTATATTTTTGGGATCTATGCCACTTGGAAAATCATTTAAGCGGTATGATTTTAACACCATGATGTAAAGATCTTTGAGGTGAAAGATTAGCACGAGACTTGATCTCTATCATCTGATTCAATATAGTAAAATGCAATCATTTGATTCAATGGTTGACTCATGACAAATCAAATGATAGAGACCATGTTTGGTGTCAATTTTTGGCCTCAAAAAGCTTTTCATCATGGTCTTCAAATCAGATGGTGTTTAACGTGGCACAAATCTCCAAAATAAGTCTTTCTTTTTAATCACGTGTGACAGTACAAATCTCGTGTGCAAGTTGCATCTCCCTTTTCCATCTCCTTTCAATTTTTATCATAGAAAATAAAAGAAAAGAGTATGCATGCGTGTGAAGCCTAGGACATTGCATACGTGCCAGTTGGGTGCCATGTGACCCCCAATCCAAGGACCGGGTGCCACTTTTGCACGCATAAAGTCAATAAGCGATGTTTTAAAAAAAGTGATTTTACACCATTGAATTTGTGGTTAAAGGTAAAAAAATTCAATGACAAATGTTAAAATAAAATTTTTTAGACCATTTTCGGCCAATATAGAGATAGTCAGTTAAATTTTGTTCACATTCAATGATTAAAAAAAGAGGATTAGTAACTTCAAAATCCTTCATGTGCGTTCTCATTGCTTTCCTCCAACCCTTCACTACTCTTTTAATACGTGGTCTGCTTTTAGTCGGGAATGAATATATCCAAATCACCTCATGTTACATTTCGAAATTTGAATCACCCCAGAAAAAAGTTTTTAGTATCAAAAAGAAAAATACAAGTTGAGTCACGGGTTTCTCTACATATCTTGAGGCTATATAAGCGATCATGTTTTGGTGTTTTAGATTCAGGGAGTCCCCCCTGTCATCCATCTCAAGGGGTGATTTTCCATCATCTTCGTTGTCTTATTTCATCTATTTAGTGGGTCTATTTAGAGCTTGATTATGCAGAATCGTTTACAGCTATTAATCCAGTCAAAAGCCAATTTCCACAAATGTTAGGGTACTTGAAATTTGTGAGTCAGCTTTTGACTTGAGTCAGTGCGTAAAAGGCTATTTTTAAGCTTTATAATTTTTTCACCTTCATAAAGGCACATCGACCATTGGATCGGGGTTGCTAGTGGGACCAGCTTAGGTAAGGTTGCTGATGTATTATTCAAAACGACTCTAAATGTGTGGTTCAATTATTTGGCTCAAGGATTTTACCCACCAAATCTTACCAGACGTAATTTCCTAACAATTTCAATGATACATTTGATTCCTATCTTTTAAAAAAAAAAAAAAAAAAAAAGATGGATAAGGTTTTATCCGGTGAACTTGATTTTGCATTGAACTAAATTTACAGTCATTGGATATGAGAAAATCTTGACTTCTTGTCATTCTATAAAGATGAAAATGGTAGAATCAAGATTCAGTGCTATCCAAGGGCTAGAGATGCGGTTGAACATGAAATCAGGTCAGTTGGACCTGACCATTGCCCCACACTTCAGCATACACACGCGGTCGGTGGGTGATGTGAAATATGTAAGAAATTTATGTGCGTCCACAAATGTGTGTAGAAGACGATTAATTTTGTCATATTGAAATTTAGCATCTGTTTAATTATGGGGTGGTTATGGATTGTTAAGTGGGGTTATAAATAGGGTAGCAGTCTATATATCCTACCTTCGATTAAGTATGCATCACCATCAAAGTGTTGGGCAGTAGGAGAGAGAGACTATGAAGGAAGATCATAGCCGATGAAGGAGCAATCAGAATTCAAAACCATTAAAAATCATAAATTTTATTCTTCCATCGTACATGAGGGCGTAGAGAAAATATATTATATCTTTAACTTACATGTAAGCCTATCCTCTTTAGCCATGTACACAGTATCCTAGTGCATCTAACGCCATCCAGTATCAGGAACAAAAGGAGCCGACTTTAGATCAAAGTGACCAAGTCGGAGTACGGAAATAAATCGACTTGAGAAAAAAATTAGAAAAATATCTTTAAATTCGGTAAATTTGAGAAAAAGGGTAAAGTTTAGAAACATTAAAAAATATTATAAAAATATATGAGTGCTTGGGACCACGGTATCAAATATCTGTCGATATGAATACGTTTCGATTTTTCGGCAAACTGATACATATTAGCACTGATACGCAACAAGTATCAACTCGAGCATCGGTATCAATCGATACCTCTATTTTCTTAATTTTTTTTTTTTTTTTTTAAATGACACCAATAATGTAAGAATTTTGTGGGCATTAACTCAACCTCACAAAACCGGCTTGTATCTTATCTTTGACCCTTGATATCATGGCCAAAAATATCTAAAAAACTAAAACCACATGCCATGTGGCTGGAGAACAAGAAACGGCTGTTGTTTTGGGTGTCACATGCCACGCGGCATGTGATCTAACGTCCGGGTGTAGCCCTTTGAGGTTATGTTCGAATGCATATCCTCAGCAAGGTGTTAAACTCAATATTGGTATCGGGTATCGGTTCATAGAGGATCGATACAAATCGGTCAATATTGAGTTTGTTAGAATAGTCTCACATTGCCTGTAGGCTTGGAGGTCTTTATATAATTTGGTCACTCCTCACTTTTATCAAAGGAACCTGATGAATTGAATTTGGGGACTTTTAACTAAATTCTCAATAATAGATTATATCTAAATTTGTTTGACACCTAATTGATCTTTTCAAAATTGTTGTGGCTGGCTATCCTTGTAATGGGTGCCACATGGTGCCGGATAAGTGTGAGGAATCATACTTATAATCTCAAGCCTAACACTAACAAAAATTGAAAAAATTACAAATAATTCAAATTTTTTTTTCATTCTAAAAAATAAAAATTATTTACAACTTTTAAAAGAAGTCTCTGAATTTAGTCACTATCCTTGAGATGAACCATCTAACACCACCGTTCAGGACCCTAAACGACAAAGAAGGGACACTTAGATTTGAGAAAACCCCTCATAACGGTAGTACCTTTGTATCAAATTTTGCCATCGTAATCTCACTATCAAAGATGAGATTGTGTTCAAAATTAGGTGACAAACCATTAATCCCTAAATCCTTTGTGCCAGAAAATCGTTACGAATCGTTACACTCTATACCACACACTTGCCAACGACCCACGTCATACCCATAAAAGAGCGGTAAGAAAAATTTGGATTTGGAGCTTCTTCTTTATGAGAGAGAGAGAGAGAGAGAGAGAGAGAGAGAGCCGTTACATGCGTTTCAATTACATGTGTCATACGTAAGAGATATTTGCAATCGATTGGCTTTGAGATTCGCTATCGTGAGAACCAAATCTTTCTTCATTAATTTGTAGCTCCAAAGCGTACGCAAAACACTCTACTCTTCTAAACTAGATAGGGGAAATAAGAGGGGCACCCACCTCTCTTGTCTTTTCTGTCAGAGCAGCTTTCTACTTTCTGGATAGTGGGGTGTTATGGGGGTTTTAATGCTTTTATGGCCTCTTCTTCAAGGCCCTCTCATCTTTCAATTTCAGTCAAGCAAGAAACAATCATGGCCGTCAAATAGGAGCACCACTTCACAGTTTCTTATATTCTAGCCGGATTTTGTACAGTATCTTTTATTTTATTTCTATCATCATCCATATCTCTCTCTCTCTCTCTCTCTTAACTTCAGCAACAGCTAGTTTGATTCGTCATAACGAAATGCCTACGGCTTAGGACATGATGACTAGTAAGGCTGCCACACGCGAGTTAACTCATTTAGGGACCCAAATGCGCTGCCTGCCTGCCTGCCTGCTCCTATGGTTCATAATGGTCATTTTCGTCAATGCACAAAAAGTTCAAGGGTAGTTCTGTCATACTATTTAAAAATCTGCTGCCCTTAAATTTTGAAGAATCTATTTGGACAACATTTTGTGAATCACATTATATTATTTTCTCAATCCATGTCATCAAAATGGTACCTCGCATTAAAGGTCTTGCAAATTTAAAAATGCTCCCAAGAATATTTTCTAATGGTAGGTAGCTACCAAGGTTAAAAATCATTGATTACCTTTAATTAAAATAACAAGATTACTTTTCATCCTCATACAATGAATCTCAACATCATGGCCGTATCATCAAAAAATACGATTAAGATATACCTCATGGATTAATGCTCCTGATCTAGTGGGTTGTTATTTGTGTCAAAAAGTTTAGATCAAGATTTTGACCATTTCTTCCCCACCCAAAAAAGAAATAATGGCCAAATGGGTGGGGAGATATTGAGTCTTATCAGACATTGATAATAAATTCTACTTCCAGATGATTTGTGCTAAAGGGTTTATATGCTTGAAGAACATATTCCAATTTAGATCTTAAGTACTATTTTATGTTAGATTTCTTTTAAGATGCTTTAGGTTGTAATTAGGGAAATTTACAGGAGTCAAATACACATTTTCCTTCACAGACCCTATAGTTTTATCTTTATCCAAACCGACCGCTCCAAGTCGAGCCAGTTCCAAGTAGCACAAGAAGTCTCAAATACCTCTCTTCTTATACTTTTTTTGGTTCTACATAGTTTAAAATTTTTAAAATTTGTATTTTTTTATATTTACGCGATATGAAGCAGTATCTATGCCGTCTGATTTGAAAGCTGCAATATAAAGATCGATGGTGTCAAAGATTGACACGAAAAAAAGGCAAAATCACCTTGTTAAAGAAAAAAAAAAAATTTGCCTTTTTAAACAGTCTATATCAATTGTCTAGACAATCGGCAATTGAAAAACCTAAAAAAGTTATTTTAAATTATAGACCGTCGAAAAAATAAAAAAAATTTCTACAACAAGGGAAGATAATTTGATTTCGAACTTACAATTTTGATAGTTTAAAAATTGAATGAAAATATTGATTTGAAATGTTTTATAGTTATTTATTACCTTAAGGGTAATTTCGAGAATTAATAAAGGCGGACATCGACTTGGCTTGGAACGGGTCAATTTAAGTAAAGGTGAAACTATTTGGTCTTTGACGGAAAAGGTGTATCTAATAGGGTCAAGCCTCTAAAATTCCCCTGTAATTAACATGCTTCAGTATCTCAGTTTTCAGTTTTTCGTTCCTTATGTGTCCGATATTAAGATGAGACAATGTGACATGCATATTCCCCGATAAGAGCCTATTTGCGTTTCTTAGGGCTTGATGGTCACTTTATAATTGAGTTTGGTCAATTTTAGATACTAGTAGTGTTGATTGGTTTGCCCTCCAGATGGTCAATTTGTTATATAAACATACGGCCCAAGAACTTTTTGAATATACTAAAGTGAGTAGATTAAATCCAAATATATCTTAATCATGTCCTTTTCTTTATGCTTAGGCTAATATATGTTTCAAATTTTTTTTATTTTTTTTTTAAAGATGAGGTCAGATTAGAGGATTGAAGATAAGAAATAGGGCCGACTCTTATGACTTGTTTACATGGATGAAAATACTCATTTAGGCCACGTGGCATTTATTTTTAATCATTTTAAGTATTTTGGATAGTCATTACTCTGCCCAAAAATTATATATATCAAAGCATTAGAAGAGCCATCCGATGATAGCTCTTTAATATGACCCATTGAGTATATATGAGCAACGGTTCATATTAATGTGACTCCAATCGGATGGTTCCTATCATGATATCAAATATCAGCCGATATCGATACGTATTAGTTTTTGGCCAAACCGATACGTATCGATATCGCTGATATGTATCGATCGTTACGTCTCGATTTCAATCGAATTTTTTGTTTTTTGTTTTTTTTTCAAAAAAAATTTGGCCGATACGTATCGGTATCGGCCGATACGCATCGACCGATTCCTATTAGTCCCTTCATGAACCGATACTCGATATGCATATCTGATTTGATACCTTGGTTCCTATACTTTTGATATATATGATTTTTAAATAAAGTGTGGTGCAAGTCCATCCATATTGAACGCTAAAATAAAGAATGTATGCCACCAGGCTTAAAATGGGGCTTCTCAAATCCATCTATAAATGTTTCTCGTATCTATTATTTAATATTTAAAAAAGGGGTTTGGAAATGGCTTCTCCATTCCCCTAAACTCCTCAACAACTTCTCATGAATCCTGAATGAATGGGAGCGTAACAAGAACTAAAGAAAAGAAATTCTGAGTGCTTAGCTATTAATTTACCTGCTTATTTATCTTACTCTTATTATTATTATTATTATTATTATTATTTAATTCATTAAAGAAGGGGAAAATGCAGCATTGAGCAAGGTGCTCAAAACCGTTCCCACTCCACTCCAGCCAATTCCTGTGGAACCTATGTTGCACTTATACTTTGTATCTTTTCTACCATCAAAGCATCAACAAAGGAATGGTACTATGCAACTGACCCGGTCACCAACATTGGCGACTGGGTCTTCAATAATGGATACCTGTAGGTCATTAACTCTTCATAGCTTACACAACTGCCGCTTACAATAGAGATTGTTATAAAATGTAATCTTGGGGCTGAATCAGATCTAGACCACCACCTGTCAAAATAGTACCGTATTCTTTTGGAAGGGAGCAACTACTTGCGCACAAGATTTGTGCCTTTACACATAATTTAGAAAGAAAGACTTCAATTTTTTGAGATTTGGGCCATGTAAAATACCATCTAAGTCATTAGAAGGATATGATGTAAACTACGATCTTTATCTCTATTATATGATTCAATGGAGTCAAAGCTCATTATGTGATTCAATCATTGATTATGTTGAATCAAATGATAGAAATTGTGTTTCTTGTTAATCTTTGACACTAACGATTGACTTTATTAAATTAGATAATAGAGTTTGTGTTTCGTGTTAATCTTTGACACCACAGTGGTTCACATCATGGTCTCGAGAACTTAGACGCTGTTGCCCGCGAAAGGGGTCTAAAACAAACTAAAAAATACGTTCTGAAGAAGAAATGAGAATTAAAGTAAACTTTTTTTTTTCTTTACTACCCAAATTAATGTCCCACCGTGGTAGCACGACAGATTCAGCGGCTCAGTAGAAATCCGTACGGTATCTAATATATAATGTCCGCATTATAAAAGCTTGAATAAAAAATAGTGGATATCTTATGGATTCAAGAAACGAAGTTGCGGATGAGTAATAAAAAAGCAAGCTTTCCATTAGATCGCTATTTGATACTATTCATCCCCTGTCACAACTGTAAACTACCCTACGTTTTAGCTGTTTTAAGAAGATCTGAACCAGTCCATCTACGCACTCTAAAATAACAATTACTTATAAT
The DNA here is from genome assembly GCA_021018995.1 of Chloranthus sessilifolius. Classification (NCBI taxonomy): domain Eukaryota; kingdom Viridiplantae; phylum Streptophyta; class Magnoliopsida; order Chloranthales; family Chloranthaceae; genus Chloranthus; species Chloranthus sessilifolius. The sequence goes on along the minus strand of CM037584.1, from coordinate 47,542,555 downwards.
TTTTCAACAATTCAAATTAAAGTTTACCAATAACATGGTTGAATATTTTGCCCGAGATACGTGTCAGTGATGGGCAGCTACTTTCACAATTTTGACTGTACATAATACAATTATGTCTGATGGGTTGCATTAAAAGAATATAAGTTGTACACAAAAAAAAAATGGGTACCGGAATTTACAGCCCCAAAAAGCCACTGTTACAACCTCCATGCATTGATGCAGAAATCTTTCACACGACACCTAGTCCCGGAGCAGTTGATTCCACGTGGAACATCACAAAAAATTATATGATTATAGAATACCATGCGAAGGTTATCGCGTCAATTTTGGAAATGTGTCACATAAAATGGGCGTTAGACAGTATGATGGGCTGACCATAATCTCTAGTCAATTGTGCAGAGTATTGAGCTAAAGAGTAAAGAATCTCTATAATCTGATTCAAAACAATTGGCGGTTTTAGCATTGGAGTGAAAACCCCTTGCTGGAATGGAGAACCTCCGGCTGAAAATACCGTCACCCATTAAAAACAAAAAGACCCCATTAAAATGGGTCCTTGAGTCTTGATGATGTTGAATTAGAAACAGACTTTGCTGGCTATTTTAGTTTGTCTGAGAGTCACAAATGGAATGGAAACTATGTTGTTAATGTCTAGATATGCCCCAATCAAAGATGATTAGATTAAAGTAGTAAGGGGAAAAATGTTAACTTACCCCAGACTCTAATATCGATTAGAATTTTCGGCCCAAAGCAGTTGATAGAATTCTAATCTAAAAAATTTCAAATTAATTTATAAGCTTTTTGGCTTCAGTTTTATCCGAGGTAACTAGGAGCTATTTCTTTCTGAATCAGATGGAACCCATCCTATAAGAGGTCCGACTCCTTACTTGGAAAAAACATATGTTCATCAAAAGCATTTGATGAGAATAATATTAATATTTGTTTGTAAAAAAAACGAGGCCAAACAAAAGGGACTCCTATAGTCCTTTGGCATTGTTGCAGCTAAAATAACTCATGCTGCTTTTTCTTTGATGAACAAAACTTTTTCCATTTTCCCTCAATCATCTCATCTTTCTTTCTACTTTCTCTCTTTTTCTTTTTTTCTTAATACCTGTACATAATTCTCCTACCTGTTCTCTCTCGCTCTCTCTCGCTCTCTATGTTGCTCCCACTCCAAGAAAATCAATGAAGGGCAGAGCCATCTCTCTCCCAGGATCAGCTTCCTTGTAGGCACAAAGCTTCTTTCTATTGTTGGCCACTGATTCAGTTACTGAAACTTCAGAAGTTGAATCAGAATAACCTGACTGGCCAACACCCAAAACCATCACAATGGGACCAGCTTCATAGTAGCCATTACTGGAATCATCAAACTTCTCATAAAACCCATTTCTCAAAGATATCACCTTTTCATCAGAGCCTACAAGACAAAAAATAACCCCATGAAAAGAACCCTTTAACCAACTTAATACAAGAACAAAAAAAAAAAAAAAAATTCAATATAGTTGAAAATGAACAGGACCCATGAAAAATAATGTACCAAAACGCTGAGAAATCAAAGGCCTTATTTTAATTAATAAAAAAAGAACAGAAATCTATCACTACGACGACCACTACAACATGAAGACCAAAAGACTATAACAAAAGCTTAACATACCTATGACAAATTCAAAGGGCTTCTGCTCCTGTGGTGGGCTAAATCTAGTGAAGTAATTGGGAATAATCCTAGTTAAGGAGGAATTAAGAGAGAGATCTGTGCATGTGGAAGCTGATTCATCTCTGGTGCTAGTGATGGTTGACTCACTAGATGCATTATGGTTGATATTGGTGTTGATCACCTCCATCCTCTTCTGAAGAGACTGAGAAGAGGGCTTTCTCCTCTTATAAGCACTTGAATGCTCTCTGTGTTTTCTAGCCATGATCACATGCCAATGATTCTTCACAGCATTATCAGTCCTACCAGGAAAGAGCCTAGCTATCATTGCCCACTTGTTTCCATACAATCTATGAGCAGCCAAAAGCCTCTCCTCTTCATCCTCACTGAAAGCTCTTTTATTGATCCTTGGATCCAGCTGGTTAAACCACCTTAACCTGCAGCTCTTCCCTGTTCAAAACATAAAAACACAAAACCCATCAACCCAAAAATTTAGATTCCATGAATCAACATCACAAAAGGAGAGAACAGAAGAAAGATCTGCTCTTTGTAGGTGGACTTTCTTCAACTGATGATATGAAAAAAAAAAAAAATTATTATTAATACTATCTTATAATCTCTATAAAAAGAGAATTAACAAAAAAATGAAATTGTTTCGTAACTGAAGTTATTAATTGAAAAACCAATAAAAATATGGTTTTTAGCTCATTATTTTCACACATTCTTAGCTACTTTTGCAGTGAGTTTTCTTCTTTTTATTCGTTGGATTTTGTATTACCTGATCTCCCTTCCAACTTCTCAGCAATCAGATTCCAGTTCTGAGGACCATACTGAGAGACAAGCTCTTTAAGCTTTGCATCTTCAGCTGGTCTCCAATGGCCTCTGGCACAAAGCTTAGACTGCCCACTATCATATTCTTTCCTTTCTGAAAAACTCTCACCATCTTCTTCCTCGCCATGGATCAACCTCACACCATTCTTATCATCCCCAAAATACCCTTCACTCCCACCATCCCCTCCCAATATACCCTTCCCCTCCAAGGCCTCAAAGCTCCAACATTTCTTCTGCTGCTCTAGCACAGGAAAAGGAGGTGGAGGGAGAAAACCAACACCATCAAGTTTTTTGAAACCTTCACCATCATTCATCTGAAATACAGCTTGTAAACTCATTTTCTCCATAAACTCAGAAAAAATACAAGAAAATAAAACAACCCAACAGAGTTTATCTCCTGAACTATGAGGGGGGAGAAAAGGAGAGACTTTGGTTAGATAACTAAGGGGGGAGAGTTTTGGGTAGTTTCTCTTTGTGGGTTTGTTATATTACAAAGTGGGTGTGTCACAAAACATGAAATGAAACCGTTTCAATCAAAGAAAAGGTAAGGATTTTGGTTATGGGTCTCTGTTACTTGAGAGAACATTGAGGAAACAAGATGATTCAGAACAAGAGGGAGTAAAGCTGTGAATAGTAAAAAGAATAATAAAAAAGAACATTTAGATTGGAGAAACCCACACGTCTCTCTCTCTCTCTCACTTTCTTAGGTCAGGGTCTCTTACTTTGAGACTGATTTGTGTGTGGGCATAGGGTTTGCATGCAAAAACTCAATAACCACTCGTGTGGGTTTGGGGGTCTCCTTATATCTCTCTGTCCCTCTAACCCTTGACAAAAGAACCCCTAGTAACTTGCTTGTCTCTTTCTTACTGCCACCCTCTTCTTTTCTAGTCTAGAGAAAAAAAAAAGTTTTATTTATCTTTTGAGGAATGTTGTGGTGCACCTTAGGATACCAATCGAGTTGTATTACAGACTATATAGCCTAGTGAAGTCTCTAATATAGCCTAGTGAGGATTGGATGGTGTTAGATGTGCTTGTGATAATTGTATTAAGGAAAAAGAAGAAGATGATGTACAAATAGAATATAATTAATGCATCTAAAACTAGCTCAATGGAGCGTGTCAGTGTGGAGCGTGGACCCATCTTTTTCTAGAATTTTGACTTTTTTTTTTCAAAATCCATCCTTTCATGTATTTTGTTATCCTAAATCTAAGTTAATTATATTTTGACCAGTAAACCACAGCTGGTGAAGGGATCAATCTCCCTCTACCATTAAGGAGTTTATAGATATTTTTGAACGATCAAATAAATCTCCCTCCACCAACCTGAGGAGTACGTTGATATTTTTGAACTTTAAAGTTGTAAAAGGTGAAAAGCATACTTTCATCACGTTTCCTAAAATGCGTGGCCTGCATTTATTATCAATTCAAATTGTCCAAGTATCAATCCATCATTAAAACATTTCTTAACAATAACTTTAAATATTGTCCACATCCTATACAAATAGGCTAATATGTATTTGGCTTAAGCCTAATCCGTTACAATATACACCCTCAATTTAATATAGTGTCAAATATCAGGTCAAATATGTCAACTATCATCCCAATATGATGCATGTATCCGATTTGAATTGAATAAAATACCAAAAATATCCTTTTAACAATTTTATATTATTTTAATAATAATAATTGCTTTAATATTGGCCAAAACATATATGTTGATATATATTTATATATCGGCCCACGTTTTGGCCAAGGAATCATCCCTATAAGTGGATGGTGAACCATCCAATTGGCGAGCTTTCACATCGGTTATTAAAAACTAAAAACAAAGTTGTTATTGTAGTGTACCAATCGGATGGTTCAAATCTCTCAAAAAGCGTATTTTTTTCTCCCATTATCCTTCATTGTATGATCTATCACTTTGACAATTCGGATTACTCACATCTTAAGTATTAATGGTGTAAGATTATTTAAATATCATTTTTGTGTTCAAAGAATGGTCAAGAGAGTCGTGTCCTTCATAATTACATTATTTTAGTTATTTCGGCATTAGGAGGTTGACCATGCACTGCCCTTGGTGCACAATCGTCCTCCCCCCATCAAAGATGATCTTTGACTACTATAAACCATATGGTAGACATCATGCTTTGTATCAATTACTTGCACTAAAAATATTTAGATCATGGCCTTTAAATCGAACGACTTGGATGATGCTTTCATGTAGCACAGGTCGGTAAAATATCAAGTCATCCTTCTAAATTATGTTCAATGATCAAATTTGGTTTGTGCAAGTAATGACTCTCATAACACTATCTGTCAAGTGGTGTTCTATGTTGATCAAATCATTCTTCCTTCTCTTATATGATTAAGCTTTGATAAAAAGATTAAAATTAATTAGTTGACTAATGGTAATAAATCTCCTACCGTGTATAGGACACCCCATTGAAACCACGTATAATTTGTGCTAATGATGGTCCTCAACCGTTATCTAACAAAACTAACTTAACTACCTTATAATATACGTAACACAACAGAATTCCCACTCTAGCCGACCATGGCCTAATCTCAAGCGTATTTGTAACCAATTACTTTGTTTATGACTTTATGCTATGGAAAGAAACAGGCAACTCCCTTTTTACTTAAATAAAAGATGAAATCAACAAATTAAAAAAAGATAAAATAATAGTATTTCACCAAAAAATGCCTTAGGGAGCATATACCTAAGCCCAATAATACAATATATAATTCTTATGGAATAAGCAAAACCAAATAATTAATGACGACAAGTAACCTTGCCATGTGATATGATCCTCACCATTAAACACGTACATTTTCTTGATGTCATTCCCATCCAACGGTCAGGATCTTTTTATATCACACCGTCCATAATACCACAATGGGAGCCACTACTTGCACATGCAAAGTTAGTCCTTGCACACAATTTAAAAAGAAGACTTAGTTGTGCCATATGCAAACATCACCTAAGCCATTTAATTTGAAGGTTATGATCTAAACTTCTTTGATGTAAAAGATTGGCACCAAACATTCAATCAGGTGATGGCCTTTGACCGAATTGAATCTTATGCACCAAAGATTTTTAGATCACGAACTTCAAATCAGACGGCTTAGATGGCGTTTTCACAAAGAACAAGTTCTCAGAATTTCAAGTCTTTCCTTTAAATTGTGTGCCTGCAAAGGGAAACTTTGTGTATGCAAATAATAGGCAAGTACAAATCGGAAATTACAAGTTTAAAGTAAAGGATTTAAGGTAAAGCATACCTCTATTCACGCCGACAGGATTAGTGAGGGTGCCTACGTCTAATCCTCAATGAAATTAATTGATTGTTTGGAATCAAACAATGGAGAGATTGTTTTTCACCCCAATCTTCTACTCAATGGATCTTTAGACTATGAGCGAATCGTTAGAGACCATTTTTTTATTCCAGGTGGCACAGATAAAAAAAAAATTGGCCCTAAAATCATATGACACACATCGCGTTCAAATGTGATTTTAGGGCCATTGTTTTGGGATCTATGTCACATGAAATTAAAAATGGACCACCTGATAGTAAGATCATAGTGTCAAGATCCATTGCATGAGAGATTGTAATGAAAAGAGATCTCCTTCATCTAATTCCAAATAATCAATGGGTTTCAGACATAGGCATCATCAGTAATTCTATAGGCCTGAAGAGAGGTACCCTAGAGTAAAACTACCCTTCCGATTTTATTGGGCTTGGTTTTAGGTGCATGGGCCCTCATACAATAGACAATGCACAAGCTAAACCAGTAAAAAGCAGAGTTCTCTAGATTTAGACGACTAATATTTGCAACTCTCATAAGGGTTGATGGCCTGTGCATCCCTGTCGTGCAAAAGTCTGGCAAGAGTTTGTATTAGGTACATGTGCTGTGTACCTGGTGCTCCGTGAGTTGGTCTAGATGCAGGAACACCTGGAATATCAGCTTTTCTTAGTCAAAGTGCACACCCAAAAGTCTGTGCATCTAATGGTGTATATGGGGCCAGATGCATACCGATTGCCATACATTTTATTTTATTTTCCCACACTTGATTTTGGTACGTGTCCCCTCGTTCATGTAATGGCATTAGATTATGCGATTGGCTATGCCTTTGCTAATGAAAACAAAATTTATATATGTACCCTCAACCTCAATTGTAAACTTAAGGCAACACAACACTACTTTTGTTATGTACATAAGTCTATTGCCATTATTTATTCATTGACTGATTTGAACTAGATAATTGAGATATTTTTCTTTTTTTTTTTAATCTTTCCCACAATAGATCTTAAAATTATATTATGCCAAACATTAATTCCACATAGCACACATCTCCAAAAGTGAACTAGGTCATGGGCAAAAGAGTTGACCTTCACTTATAGGGGCAAGTGCCATATGAAATCTGTTGGAGGTTTTTTATGGAAACTCTAAATTTTTATTTTACGTAACCCACACACTAGAATTTTATAAAACTCTGGATTAGAGTTGCTTGAAATAATAAAAGCCATTATTGAAAACTGAAGGAAATATCAAGGTTTCATGATTTACATGAGATTCTTATTCCTATTAGAATACCTTGATGAACGGTATTATAGGGAGGGCACGACTTTTCATGCTATATATATATATATATATATATATATATATATATATATAGGTAGACATCTCATGCTCACTACACATAAGCCTTTTGACATCTTTCCATTAAGAGAGTGCAACAAGAGAAGCGGGTAAAGTCACCTTCATTTTTTTTTGCAGGAAAATGTTTCATATTGCTTACCTTATATCGACTTGAATCAAAGGTCACAATCGTCATGATAAGGTACACACATACATTTTAATTTATGAATTGCTAATTTATTATTTTGATTGATCATACGCTTAGATATTAGGATAAATATTTGAGTGGTCGGATTAATAGATCCAACAATTGGTATCTGAGCCAACACTACAAAAAATAAGTTTATTGGAGACGGCTTTTGGTCGTCTCCAAAAATGTCTAAGTCGTCTCCAATTGTATTAGAGATGGCTGTCATGTAGTCTTGAATAGTCCCGTCTCCATTGTCTTTGGAGACCAAATGGGGGCCGTCCTTAATAGTCAAGGTTATTGAAGACGGTCATAAGCCGTCTCTAAAGATATGTTAGAGACCACTTAAAGTCGTCTCTAATAAGTCATCTTTTGTTATTGGAGACGGCTTTTGGTCGTCTCCAATAATTTATCTGATGTTATTGAAGACGGTTTGAAGCTGTCTCCAATAATTGATCTGATGTTATTGAAGACGGCTTGAAGCCGTCTCCAATAAGTTTTTTTTTTTTTTTTTTAATGCTATTTAAATTTTTTGCTCCAATAATCATATTGCCTAGCAATACAATCTATAACTTGCATTTAAAAAGAAATTTTTTTATGAAAATCTATAACCTGCATTTACATACTCACATTAGCATAAACACATTAACATGCTCAAAACTCATTCAAAAAAGTAAATTTTAATTCACAACACCGCTATTTCATTCACAACAAATTTATATATACAAGGAACGACTCCTATTTTTTCTTGCTGTTGAGCCAACTTTCATGCATCTCCAAATCTCTGTTCATCATGGATTGAACTGATGGCCAAGTCTTCTAATGCTTAGCACTTTTTCCATCACAGCATACACCATATGAAATAATTATTGTGGTGTTATCCTCTATACGCAGTGTTCTCGCTTCGCTTAGCATGAAATTAGCTATTCTCTCTGCCGAATCCCCCTTTTCCAAACCATACCTATCCTTCGTCTGCCATAAAGATTTCCAACAGTAAGTGTTTAAAAACTAAAAAATTAAATAAACCCTCATATCTTATAAATTGTTAAGAGAACCATTTGATTACCTAAAGGACAAGCTGCATTGCTTTTATGGTACTGATAACATCCCATAAGCCGTCACTACAATTTTACCAGAAAAAATAAATAATGAAAAGATTAATTAAAAACATTGATTTCAAAGATTTTAGGGATGTATTTTCAAAGACAACGAAAATTATTTTATTCCGCTAGTGACTGGGGAGGGGGGTTGAGGCCTGTTTAAGTAGACCACGAAACTGCAAGTTAAAACTATTTTTAGTCTTATATTTCAAATTGGTAAGTTGAGGTGGTGTTGGATGAGCTACCTCCTAAAACTGGACTAATTTATTAAAGTAGCTCAACTTTCCTGTATCTTTAGAAATAAATGTAATTGATTAAACACCCATTCACCACATGATTTTCTTTCTTATGTTTTTTTTTTGTGGCTATAACCCCTTCTGCAGAGCATTAATTGGGCATTCCAGATTCCAGATACACATGCACCAATCTTATCCACTGATATGGAGAAGAATGGAGTCTAACATTGCAGTGCATTATGCTATCATTCCACCAAAGTAAAATGAAATGGGTAAAGAATTATCACCTGGCCAGTAGCGCAAAGGCTTTGCTTGCTTTTGTTATGTGCACAGCTTGGCTTACATATGGTTTCGAACTGAACCGGCCGTCTTGTTCTTTTAAAAACTTGTCTCCAAGCATTCGGGCAAGGTTCAAACCTACACAAAGTAATAATCAATTGGTTATAAAACTAATCTAATGTGCAACAGAAATATTATGGGAAAAAAGGAACTTGAGGTATTTACCAGAGAGCCGTGTTTCGCCATCTTTCAATGGTTCTCCAATTTCTTTCAAGCGGATTCTTTCAGACTGACTAACTACTTTGTGGTCCTGTGTCATATTAATCAGTTTCCCACCCATACTGTCACAAAGAAGAAAAAAAAGGGCTTCATAACTTATCTCAATGCTAAACAATTTATTCGTTTCAAACTCAAAATTTGTGAAGCATTCTATGGCTGAGTGCTTAATTCCTTTTTAAAACGGCGGTAAGATCCTAACACCCCATTATCCCATAATAAAAACTAATAATTTTCTGTGCATATAAATCTGTGCACCGACGTATATAATATGATTTTGATGCAGTCATAAATGGCCGTTAAATAATAAAAAAGAACCTCACTGACTGCTGAGTAATCCAAGAAAGCCAAACATGAGCTTTCGGGATATCTAAACCTGCTAAAGCTTCAATTTGAAGATCTAAAAACAAAGGTGTAAGACAAAGAATAACAATGAGGGATGGTTAAAATTTAAAAGTATGAATGCCCCAACACAAGGGTTTACTCTTCAGTTTGAAGATATAAACCAAGATGTCAGCCAAATTAAGAAAAGAGGGGAGTGTAGTTTATGAATACACAAACTACGGTTTACTAACACACCAACTTAAACTAAATGAAGGATAGGACATGCTTGAAGCACTAGTGTGAGATCAGAGAGGTGGAAAGACATATTTTACAGTAAAATAGTCCTCAACAGGGATCTAGCTAGGTAGACAACCTATTTTGGAAAAATCATAAAATTTGGAAAAATCAAACGAAAACAAAAAACGGAAAAAAATATTGATAAAAAGCCAAAGTGGCTGATTAATCGGCAAAAACGTTAGGCAGACAACCTATTTTGGCAAAAATTTCTGAAAAATTAATTAATTTGGGATATTTTGTGCAGAGCCAGTCTAGACTCTAGAGCACGTCAATTCCACCAAAGGTTTCACCTCAAAAAGCCTTTGAACCAATATGGGCCGTCCTAGTTTTTACCAGTAAAGATGTCAAATAAATCAAATGTTGGACTAACCTTTAGCCGAAGTTGAATCCACCAGATGGAACAGGGAGCTCGTTCCCTCCAAAGCAAAACCGGTCCGACATCACACAAGGTAACGCCTCGTCTTCCTCTTCCAAGCAGTAGGTCTCGAGAATCTTCACCGCTTTCTCATATATCTCAGTGTTGTCATGGCTTTGAAGATTTTCTATCTTTTCCAACCCTTCATCCTCGTCGATCAATTGAGCATATAGGTTCGCACCTCCGGTGTTACCCAAGTTCTTTTCGGCTTCCCCGACCTTCAATATGTTCTCAAGCCCTTCCAAACAGACGGTCAAAATAAGTACAAATGTGTTAGACAATTATATATGCAATCTAAGGTTAACCTCAACTTTATGCTTTTAGCGCATAACACAGGAAAGATAGCTGAGAAGGGTACTTTATTTGGTCGTGTGTACCACCCGAAGTAGCATTTGAGATTGCCCACGCTTCCTCCTTCTTGATATCAAACTCAGCTGTTTGAAGTAAGTGAACTAGAGGACCGATGATGTCAGCAGCAATGACAGCCTGCAATTTTAGATTACGTGCTCTTTAGTATCCCTAATTAAAATTTTTTGGCAAACAAAGCCATGGATGCTTACAAATGGCAGCCAAGCCAATGAAGAGACGAATTTGCCTGCAATGAGCAAACGGCTCATTGCAAACAATGAGCTCATTCTTGTCACTGTGAAGTGAGTGGTCCTTAAGAGATGCACAGGATTCAAAGTGCATCTCATAAATACTTAAGAATATATGAAACAATGTCAAACGACTCATGGCATGCATTTGAAGCCCGAAATTTTCACTATTGGCATAATCCTACCTGCATGCTTGAGATTAGCAAGTGTCAAATGGGGGAAACAAAATCATTCACATTCAATCAGATGCGGGTATGACACAGATGTTTATATCGGGGTGGCCCTTGTGGACATGAATGCCAAATATGGAAGCATCAGACACGCATGACATGCATTTAACAGGATATCACAGCATAATTTAGTGTCGCTCAACACAATGCTTACAGGATATGAAATGCATGGCATGTGGAGGAAGGCATTGCCCTCTTCCATCAAATTCTGGATGATGGGATCATGCCAGATATAGTTACCTTCATATCTGTTCTATGTTTGTGTGTTCACATAGGATTAGTCAATGTTGGTTACAAGTACTTCAATTTGATGGCAAATTACAGAATAAAACAAACGACCAAACACTATACTTGTATGGTTGATCTTGTTGGTCGAGCTAGCCAGCTTAATGAAGCATATGAGCTTGTTATTGAAATGCCTGTCGAGGCTGATGCTATAATATGGGGTGCTTTACTTAGTGGCTGCATTTACATGGAAACGTCATATTGGGAGAAGTTGTGGCAACTAAGCTGATTGAATTGGAGCCGAGCAACACTGGAAATTATGTCATGCTCGCAAATTTATATGCTTCTGCTGGGAGATGGGATGATCTGGCAAGAACATGGCAGATTATTAAAGACAAAGGAATGCAGAAAAGTCCATGATGCAGTTGGATTGAGGATAGGGATCAGATTCATGTGTTCCTTGCCAGTGATAGATCTCACAGGCAAACAGCTGAGATCTATGCAACCTTGTAAAACTCGACCTTGCACATGATAGATGAAGGTTATGTAATCTAGGACTTGATTTATTGGATAATTAAGAAGATTTTGTTTATATGGCCTTTCATTTGAGGAATGCTTGCTGCCTGTTTTGAAAAATAAGTCCCCGATGCTTCCCTTGTGTGAGCTCCAAGACACATAAAAATAGAGAACAAAAAAGGTGAAAAACAATAAGATGGCTCTACTCAGTCTTGGGATGTTCTCCATTTGGAATCATTAAGTAAAACAAGTATAGAGGATTTTTTTTGGAAATGATGATAGTAATTATGGACATTTAAAGCAACAAAAGATTAACAAGAAAGAAAAGTGAGATAACAAAATCAAAAACATCAGGTCTACCATACTGTTTTTAGATCCCAAAAAAAAAAAATTTACAAGAAAGAAAAGTGAGGTAACAAAATCAATAACTTGAATCAATGGTATATAGGTCAAAGGGCCAATTGATTTGCTTTTACATCCCAACTCCCAATAAAAAATGTAAAGGAAGTCATCTAGTCGATATACAAATCCAAGTAAAAACAGAGTTTGAAATGTAAAAACAGAATCACGAGTGTATTACTTTGAAGAGATACCTAAATGTCATCAAATAAGGGGGATAACACTCTAATGACGGCGGAAGGGCCCAAAGTGTATCAAAATCTGATAAGGTAAGAGTCATATTTTTAGTATTTGCTCCCATTCATATCTTAAATTAATTTCTATACAATTTTTTGCCTCACATCCAATAGATTTTGTATAAAAACTATAAATATAACACAATTAATAGTGATTACTCCAGGCCACAAACCAAGAAGCATTGTGTAGTCAAATCAAAGAACAAAGATACATTTTTATACAGAAACAACACCACTATCAAAGCTCAAACAACATGATGAGTGAGAAACCTTAGAATCCTAGAATCTACAAATTACTTCTTTGAGAAATAATTCTCTCCACTACCATTGCCAAATTACTAGAAAATACCAAAATTATCAAAGAATCTAAAATAAAGATAACAAGGAAAATAAACATAAAATTTAATTTGTCACCTTTTCTCTTATTCAAACTTGATGAAATGCTGGTAGACTCTGAATTCAAACTCCCAGTGCACTGAATACTACCAACACGAGGACAATCTCCGAATCCTTGCCCATCAAAACCAAATCACACAATCATCCAATCATACAATCATCCAATCCAAGTGATCCAATCAAACAAAATACCAAAAAATGCGCTTAAAAAAAACACAAATCATACAATCCAAGTGATCCAATCAAAAATACAAATCTAAATATCGAGCTCTATATTAAAAAAAAAAAAAAAAAAAAAAAATCGAAATCAGAAATCAAAATCACTAACTTGGACTCGATGAGCACCTGCCAACCGACTCAAGATTTGGTTGAGTACCAGAATGAGTTTTGAGTTCAAAAGCTTACATAAGATAATCTCACTTTTTAACTTTCAGTACTCTGGCGAGATTTTTAACATAATGTACTTGGCCAAGTTTTTCAACTCCTTTACTCCCTTAACTAGACCTGATTCAACTAGCAAGTTTTTCTAGTATTTGATGAAGTAATCTTAATCTTAATAATAATCATTGGTTAATTATGTCCATACATAAATAATTGTTCATTTTAGAGAAAAAATATGATATAAATTTCAAATATTCCAAAGAGCAATCTCCCGCATACCTTTGGATAATAAGCAAGCACAATAGGGAGTTTTGATAGTATCTAATCCTTGACATCATCCACTCCTTGGCCATTTTTGGCACTCACAGGTATGACCTCATCAACGTTGGTGAATTTTTCATACCACTGCCAAAAAAAATGGACATCTTTGAAACAAAGATTCTAACAATGGCTCACGAAATCTAGTGGTAGCCTACAAATTTTGAATATCAATTAATTGTATGTAGTTATGAATGCTAACTTGGAGCCTCTTTGCAATTTCTCCAGACTTAATTGGGTCCTTACTCAATACAAGAAGTATGGGTACCTTATCTTTGAGATTTTCCACACCTTCCAACACTTCATCAATCTAAAAATTGAATTTTTAATATCAAGAAAAGTTGCACAAGTTTTTCATAAATAATGTTTCATCAAAAAGCATACCTTCTAAGGGGCCATACATGCATCAACAACCATTATCCTTGGGAAAAAGATATCATAGCAATTCAATGAAATTGAGAAAAACAATCTTGGAAATAAAATACCCAATCAAGCACTTCTTCAAACATCTACTATGCAATAGTTTTTCCATCAACTCAAGTAAAATTTAAAGCTGCATGGAAATGGTCCACATTCCTTCTTCTACACCAAAAATCAAACACATTCCTTCTTCTACACGTTTGTACCCCAAGTGATACTGATAGATCCACGAACGCAGCTGTTCAAAGATTGTTAGGCATTGCCAACAGCTGCCAAAGCGATCACACCTGCCTACTCATTTAGGGAGTAAACAAGACTCTATGCAACATATATTGTTGGGTGGGCATTTTGAATGAAGAGAAGAAAATGAAAAGTGTCAAAAACAAAGTGTTTATTATTTAATATTCATCGGTATCATCCGAGCCTGAATATTATCTTCGCTATGATGAAACTTAAACATATTCCAGGTGTCTTCAGCTTATACATTAAAACCTTCTAATAGAGATACAAAACCAATACTTTGGCATAGCTAATAACAAAGAAAATACCTTTGTTTTTGGCAAAGATACATGTATCCTAGAAGACTTATATTGCTGTAGTGCAACCTCGACGGCTTTACTCCCACCCATAAAATTTGGTTGTGAAGTGTTTATAGAAATCCACCTACAAAATTAAATTACTTAATTAACATCCACAATCAAGACTCTCACCCCTAGCCAACCGAAAATCAAAATACTAAATAATCGAAATCATGTGAACACACTTAAAAAATCAAAATCATCTGATGCCTTTGGTCTGAGATCGAACCAATCAAACGATAGATCCAGTTCACCAAAACATAAGCCATATTAAAAAGGAAATTGCCTAAAAACAATCTAAATCGAGAAAACAATTAAGATAAATCATGATAGGAGAAATAAAATTAGAAGATAATAAGATGACCTTCGAAGCTATGGGATTTGGGCGCCATCACTTGATTTGATAAAATTAGGGCTCAATTTTGGTTGTCCTGATTTAATCTGGTACCTGATCTCTAATTCGCAGCTCAATCTCACGGCGATTCAATCTGCTACCCGATCTCCAAATCATGGCTCAATCTCCCTGTGATTCAATCTGCGACCGGATCTCCAAATCGAGGCTCAATCTCACGGGGATCAAACGATCATTTCAACGGCCTGAGATCCAATCAGTCGAACGTTATCTAACAGGATTCTCAAAACATTTACAGTGTGAGATTCATTGCTCCAAATTTGGAGGAAATCGGAAATTAACAAAAAAAAATAAGCTATTATATATCCATCAATCTCTCTCTCAAGATACTTAAAACTACAATTACAATAATGTAGGAAAACAATTATATATTTTTTTTAATATGAAAAAAATAATTATATATCGAAAAGAGGATTGGTTCATCGATTCTTACCAACCAAATACCCTAATCATGAAACCAAGGGGAAAAAAATGGAAGCTCAAACCCCTAAATTCATATATGAAATCGAACAGCCAAAAATTGAATCTCAAGCCCCAAAAAATTGAAGCTCAAATCGCCAAAAATCGAAGCTCAAATCACCACAAATCGAAGCACAAATCCCTAATATAAGCTCTCTTCATTTTAAACGCCTCTTTGGCGTCGAGTTTTTGCTTCGGAGAAAGAGGGGTCGAGTTTTTAATTCGGGGAAAACAGAAAAGGGTACCTTTATCAACACCCGAGAAACCTTGTCGGGCACCTTGGAATTTTATTAGGCTCAATTTATTAGGAACAACTTTAAGCCGTCTCTATTACTCGGAATAAGACTTTTAGAGATGCCTTTCTAAGTCGTCTTCAAAGGTTTCTCCAACTTACGACTTATAGAGAGGGTTTAACTGTCTCCACGTGTAATTACATATAGGGAGACGGCCCAAGCCGTCTCCAATAATATCATTAGAGCCGACTTTTGGAAGGCGGTCTCAAATAAGAGCTTATTGAAAACAACTTTCCAAAGCCATCTCCAATGTCCGTACCCAAAAGTCTCTTTTTTTGTAGTGCAAGTTTGACATACGATTAATCAAAGGCATAAATGGTATTCCTTTGTTTTATAAGGTATTTAAAACTTCGAGAAATCAATCGAGGATTTGGCCATTTGCTCCAAGTCTTATTGCTAAAAGAATTATTTTTGAGGAAACTATTTTCCGTTTTTAAAATAGAATTTGTTTTTTGAGTCAACAAGAAATTTATTTTTTTTATTATGATTCTTCACACATTATGCGGAGCAGCAGTAAGCTCAGTGCTTCTACCACTAGTAAAAGGTAAATTTGTGTTGGAGCTCCTATCATAAGGCGAAGCACAAACGTTAGTGCTCTATGCCTCTATCATAAAAACAAGCTAAAGTGTTTAGGGCCTTTATGATTATTTTTATTTTTATTTTCTTTATACCTATTTGCTTTTTTGTATTTTCTTTGGTTTATGAAGTTAGGTTGTTTCTTGAATCTTGAGATTTTATCTCATTAAGATCACCTTGTACACTGATTTGCATAAAGTTATTAATTCTACCCAAAGGTGATTAATTAATTTCATATAAATGGGGTGAGTAGAATAGTCGTAAATGTAAAGGAGAGAGAATGATGATTATCTTACCCAAAGGTAGTGAATAATCGGGATCAAATAAAAAATATAAACGATTAAGTTTACACATATTTTTCTGCACCCTGGAGGAGAGGATAGGTTGTACACTCAGTTTATGTCCATATGTGATGTTGGATATTGCACATTATCTATACCTAAAGAGTAAATTATTTGCACATGATAAAACACTCTAATCAATTCGTTTATACCCTTAATACAAATTGTTTTATCCTTGGTGTATATTAATGACTTATAGTCATTTTAGAGTCATTTTGTGAACATTGGTCTTTTAGACTCTTTGTGACATATTATCGTGTCTATAGTCTTGGTAGATTTTATGATTTCGTGATATTTTTCTTTCACTAGTGATGCATTTATTACTTTTCTTTAAATTATAGAGTAGAGGAAGAGACTTCTATTTATAAAAGTTTGGCAGGGATAGACCATTTGAATGACTCTAATTATACTTCTTGAAAAATGAACATTGAAATCATTCTTAATTGTTCAAATTATAACTTTATTCTTACAGAGATGGCCAAAAAAATAAAAATTATTTTTATTTTTATTTTACCATCGAGCTGTAAAGACTTATTTTACTATGGAGTCTATAAAGACTTACTTTACTCGGTAGGAGAAAGCTAACAGGTTATCCATGATGATTATTCGTGCTTGTATTATTGAAGTCATTCGAGAATGTATAGAATCTACCGAAACAACAAAAGAAACACTTGAAAACATTTGAAATCAATTTGTACGCTCAAAGAAGGCTTTACAGCATAAGTATTTGGGTCAACTCATGAGCCTTAAATATGATGGTAATAGAAGCGTTCGTAAGCATCTTCTTAAGTTATCTACACTGGTTATTAGACTTCGTCAATAAGATATTAAATTTGAAGAAGCACGGGTGGTTCACATGGGTGTTCGATCATTGCCAAGCACTTATGACATTTTTAAAGTCAACCACAATGCTCAAAAGGAGCAATGAGATCTCACTGAAGTTATCACACTTTGCGTTGTTTAAGAACTTCTTAAAGGCTCTAAAATTGAATATGCATATATGGTCATCAATTAGAATAACAAGAAGAATTTAAAAAAAAAAAGAGATTTCAACAAAAACCAAAAGAACAAAAGCAAGGCAGTCAAAGGTCAAGTCGATTGTGAATGCTTCTTTTGCAAGAAGAAAGGTCATATTATAAAGAATTATTTTATGTTCAAGAAATGATTAAAGTAAAATATTGGCGGCATTCATCATGAGGAGATCACTATGC
This sequence comes from Chloranthus sessilifolius, assembly GCA_021018995.1. Taxonomy (NCBI): domain Eukaryota; kingdom Viridiplantae; phylum Streptophyta; class Magnoliopsida; order Chloranthales; family Chloranthaceae; genus Chloranthus; species Chloranthus sessilifolius. The sequence continues at coordinate 47,524,738 of CM037584.1, read as the reverse complement.
CTACAGAATGATAAAGATTATTATGAACATTTCTTTAATTTTCAGCTATTTGACTACTTTTATTGTGATTGGTGGTTAATTTTTATGTTTGATTTTATTATTACATCTAATATGTCACTTTGTGGGTTCGTAAAACATTTAGACTTTACATTTTGAGTAAGAGTTATCTCATTTCTAAATTATAGTTATCATTGATGCATTTTAAAATCTTTGTCTTGTATAGACATGTATATTCTAGGTGGAGTTTTCTATAAATTAAGGTTAATTTTTTTTATAATTTTTGGGTGAAAAATCTTGATGAGTGAGCAATAAGGTTTTACCTTAATCTAGCTTGTGAGTATTTGTACTATTTTGATTTGCTCGAAGTTGAATGTGATTAGACACCAGTTAATAACTTATTGTTCTAAGAATCAGGTGAAGTATTTCACAAGCCAGAGTTTTCTGAATTTCATAACAATATACAGCGAGTATGGAGTGAGACATTATGGATTTGCTCACTTCGGTTGCACATTTAGTTTATGTTAAATTGATTATTATCTCTCAAATTTATTGTTTATAATAGTTTTGTGAATATGGAACTGTCTTATTATCGATTTCAGAAAATGATATATTATATGCATTCATGATCCATTCATATATTTTCATTAAATTCGAGTAATGTTTGAGAATATCTAAGTTATTTCAAATAATATTTTGCTTTCAAAGTATACTCATTTTGGCTGTCTAATCTAGTGGGAGTCGTTTTTAAAACCGTAGTCTGTGTGTGGACCATGTGGAAAACTATTGGAATTTTTATGAAAATTTAAAATTCTTATTTTGTGTGGCTCACACACACTAGGATTTTATAAAACCCTGGTTGAAATTACTTGAAATAATTAAGGATATTATTGGGAACAAACTTTTGCAAGTAACGATTTGATATTCACAACCGATGATTCCATCCTTGAACAATTTTGATGACTATGAATCAAACAACGAAGATGGTTTTCCGTCCCAATCTTTTATATAATATATCTTCATGACCTATCTATCAGACAATTGAATGTTGACTTCGTATGGAACACATCCCAAAATGTGACTTGGGAACTCTTGTCATGATATGCCTTGATCACGATCGCTTTTGAGATATGTGTCATGTGGAATCAACATCTGAGTGTTTGATATGTGGGCATGTTCTCAAGATCTAGTGTGTGAACATTGAGATGCATAACCATATCGATCGTTAAGTCAAGGCAACCAACATTGTTAATGGTGGAACCATTAAATTGCAAAAATGAAATGTTTGGTTGCTAAAAATCGTTCTTTAGAAGTCAAACGAACATTTTAATAAGGGAGCCATTAATTGCACACTTTTTCAATGATTGCACCCCACTGAAAAAAATACTTTGTATTTTAGGGACTTGTGATATGTGAAAACACAATTTAGGTCGTCTGATTTAAAGTTCATAATCTATAAATCCTTAGTGGATAAGATTGACACAACATATAATCTTTATCATGTGATTAATTATAGTCAAAGGCTATTATTTGATTCAACGATTGACAATAATAGATTATATGATAAATATCGCATTTTGCTCCAATTTTATTTACTAAAGATCTATATAGATCATGAACTTTAAATCAGATGGCCCAGATTATATTTTCACATCTCACAAGTCTCTAAAATATAATCTTTTTGTCACATGAGTGCAATCACTTAAAAAGCGAGTTGCAAGTAATGGCTCCCTTTTAATAATTTTTTTTATTATAGATCACTTACAACTCACATATAAAAATATTTTATATATTATTTGGAAGGTTTCAGGCTTTCAGCCACCATTTATAGGGGTTCACATCACATAGTCCGCGTTTGTCTGCTACCTTTATCGAGTAATGATTCCTACTCATGTTTTGTGAACCGCACATATCAATAATTAAGTTTTAAAAAGCTACCTCTTTACAACTCCTACTTTATCTATTTTTTATTTAATAATTAATTATATTTCACAATAAAGTTCTGCTAAACCTAGTCCAACGTTCAACTTTTTCCTCTTTTTTTGACCGCTGAAATCATTCTCCCCTTGCTTTTTGACTCCACATATTCTCATAACTAAATTGTCATAGTCATTTAGCTTAAAAGTATATTTTTTCATATTATACCCAACTCTTTGTTTTTCAATAAAAAAAAACACTTAGTATAATACTTATAAGAAAAGAGTTATACACTTGTACTAGAATATTATAGTTTTAAAATTCTAACGTATCGGATTCCATTGAAACAGGCTTCTGGGAATGATTACACCTTTTGTGCCTACTTTCCATAAATAGTAATACATATGAGTACGTGACACATTTATCCATTACTATCTTAGTTTTGTATAGGAACCTTTATTTTCAACTCATAATATTTCCTTCTCAACTCAAAATTATTGACTATTTTGAATTAAATTTATATAGATCATTTTTCCTCGTAATCTTCAACATAATAGATGTTGAGATTATATTCCTACCATCAGACGGTCTAATTTAATTCCAAAAAAGTAAATCCCAGAGCTACGTTTCATACACACTATTGATCTTGTTCATTTTTTAGAATGTGTGTCACTTGAAATTAATATATGACTGTCTTATATTAGGCTCATGATTCAAGATTTATTTTGTCGATGAGATGAAAAAAGATCTCTCGCGTATAATTGAAAGCTATCAATAATTTAAGCACATAAAACTCGGGTTGAAAAGAAAGAATCTTTGATTGAAAACGAAGGTACCCTTTATTAATTTATTTAAGATAAACATTTTGAGTTTCCATCAGTTGAAGTGTGCAATCTCAACTATACAATATACACAATCTATGGCCATAAAACTGAAAAAATTAAAGTAAAATTTAGATCGATTGGATATAACTATGGCTAAATTTGATTTAACTGGTAACTTTCATCTACTTCATTAGGTAAACTATTTCCAAAGATTATAGATGGTAATAGATTTAGGGTTCCCGTATTTGCAACTGAATATTCTTTAGCTACATCAAGGGTACGTTTTAGCATTCGAAATGAGTTGACTTCCTTGAAGCATACAATGTAACTTTTTTTTTTATCTCAATTTTCTAGACAATTGATCTTGAGACCATGGCCCCACCTATAGACAGTAAGCTGTTGATTCTAAATTGCACACATCATCAAAAGTGATTGTGATTATAGTTGTACCATGAGAAAGGGTACTCGGGTTACTTTTGGGGATGTATGTCATGTGTTAATATTTGACTGTCTAATAGGTGTGCCATGATCTCAAGATCAACTATGTAAAAAATTGAAATAAAACACAATCTTTGTCATATGATTCAAGACAGTCAACGGCTCCCACGTGCAAAAATTGTAATTGTAGGTAAAAATATTCAGTAGCTTACATTTTATAGTAAAGTGTCCAGTGCTAAGTGCAATGCTTAATATTAAACATGATCCAATAATCAATATCAATTGCTAATGTCGCACAAATAGAAGTTGACGCTTTTTGTCATTTAGTCAATCAAGACAATGATCAATGATCATGTTGATTTAACGAGACCCAATCCTCAGAGATTTAGACATATATTATCATATTAGGCAAGTCCCGTGTTGATACATATCAGATATATGAGATACGTATCGACCAAATCAGCTTATGTATAAGGACCTTTTTTCAAAAAATAAATAAAAATAAATTATAAAGATATATATTTGTTTTGTAAATATGGCATTTTAAATATTTTTTCCGAATCATTTCGTATATGAGCCAAGATGGATTGATATTTGACCTAGATACATATCGGAGTATATGCATGGATCAAAATATCGGATTTTCGATACGTATCGTCCTGACCTCTAGGACAATACGTATCGCGTATCGTTCGATACATTCAATATTTCGGCGATACATCATTTTGGGTTTTTTGCTTATAACCCCCTGAAATATGCCGATATTACCTCAAACCCCCTGAGTTATGAGTATTTATTCAGTAGCCCTTACTTTTGTGTTTCTGTTTCAAATACCCCTTGTCGTTAACTAGCCGTGAGTTTATGGACTGAAATGACGATTTTTTCCTTAATGAAACCAATATTATAAAAATACCACCAATCTAAAAGGCCCTTCATTCATCTATATTTACAAGTCATGCCATTATAGTTTACAACATTCTAAAAGGCCCTCTGTTCACCTTTATTTACAAGTCATGCCATTATAGCTATACCACCACCATTCTAAAAAGAGTACCTTTAAATACACCCACAAAATCATTGAGTTCACCCATGCTGAAACACATCGACTGCATTGAATCAGGCGATGGAGATTGTTTATTGTCCCAATATTTCATGAGATCGTTCTTTAGATCATGGGTGTACCATCAGACGATCGATTTTTTTATTTCATGGGGTACACACCCATAAAAGTGACCTTAAACTCAATTTTAAGTGTACACATTTTGTTAAAGTCACTTTTTTGATATATATGCCACGTGAAATAAAAAATCGACCCTCTGAGGGTGCACCTATGATCTAAAAATCGATCTCCTGAAAGATTGAGAGGATAAATGATCTACATCGTTCGATTCAATTCAATCAACGTGCTTCAGCGTGAGTAGACTCAAAGATTCGATTGGTGGATTTAAAGGTACTCTTCTAAAAGGCCCTTCATTCACCCATCAGATTTAAAACCCATAAGATGGGTGACTTCCCCATTAAGGCATGCCAATGTTTGGACGAATACTCAACCAATGGAGGATTTGTGGCAAATCATGCAATTATTCTTGTAAAGAAAACCTTCAATCTATATGTTCTTAGATTAATAACCAAAATTTGGAATGCTTTTTAATTTTGGGTATCTAAAAGTTTTGGTAGGTTTTTTTTTATTATTTTGGGATGATTTTTAATTTTGGGTATTTAAAATTTTGGTGATTTTTTATATTGTATATATGAATAATGTTGTTGGAAATTAAATAATAAACAATTCAGTAGTTGAGTGGAACTTAGAAATAAATTAGTCAGCATTTCCAACCCGACCTAATGGGTGGGACTTGGAAATCTGAACCCAAGCCCTACGGCGGGTCAGGTCGTTTGACTTTGATCCATCGAGTTGACTCGATGGGTTGAAACTCTCTTGTACTGGTGTCATAATTCATCTCCAATGATTGTACAAGCAGAACCATCCCAGCCGTGTTTCAAACTTTCAGCCGATAATTCATACTGTCGGTCAAAATTTATCGGTTTCGGCCCTCACCGAAACGAAAACAACCCCTGAAATTTCTGTCAAATTATGTATGACAATAAAATTTTCGGTCGAAATTTCGACCGAAATTTAAAATTATGGCAAAAAATTTCATTTAAATTTTTGGTTTCAGTCATGCCCAAAACCGAAATCCAAACCGATATTTTGATCCTTGATCCCAACCATCCAATCAATTGATCGCTTTTTTTATGAGCCATATATTGAAAATTGCATGTATTAGACATCAAAATCGTTCATCAACTACTTTTATATGGACTGTTGCATATATTTTATTGACCAGAGGCATAAAATCTATGGTCTAGATTCAAGTGAACATGCACTGATTTCTAGTAGAGATGGAGGGCATTACTATGCTTCTTGATCCCGACTGTCTAATGGTACACCCATGATCTAAAGATCAATCTCATGAAATATTTTGACGATAAACAATCTCCATTATTTGATTCAATGCACTCGATGTATTTTAGCGTGGGTGAACTCAAAGATTTTATGGGTGGATTTAAAGGTACTCCTTTTAGAATGATGATGGTAAGCTATAATGGCTTGACTTATAAATAAAGGTGAATGAAGGGCCTTTTAGAATGGTGGTAAACTATAATGGCATGACTTGTAAATATAGATGAATGAAAGGCCTTTTAGAATGATAGTGTTTTTAGAGCATTAGTTTTATTAAGGGCAAAATAGTCGTTTCAGTCCATAAACTCAAAGTTAATCAATGAAAGTGGGTACATGAAACAGAAACACAGAAGTAAGGGCTGCAAAATAAATACCCATAACTCAAGGGTATGATGCAATATTGGCTTATCTCAGGGGTATATGCAAAAAACCCTATCATTTTAATACAAATTTCTTTTTTATTTTTTAATCCAAAAAATCAAATCATTAGACGATAATTTGAAATTATCGATACAGACGAAAATTTAATGTATCGTCCGATAATTTGGTCAAATAGGATTTATCTGTCAAATTATCAGACGATACATTCAAATTATTGGTCAAATGGGATCCTTGTCAATCTGTTAAATTATCAGATGATATATTCAAATTATCGTTCGTAGACGATACAGACAATAATTTTATCGTATCATCCAATAATTATGTGATTTTTTAGGGTACTCGATAAAAATAATATTTATCGTATCGTTCATCGTGCGATATTTTGATCCATGAGTATACGTACAAACGGTTTGGGTCATCGCACATTATCTCTTATAAGATTTGGGTGTAGTTTGTTAGACCCATTTATTGGAACGGCTAAAGTGGTGCATCAAGCATGTTGTTATGCTTCATTTTGTGTAAACATCCTTCTCTACCCTTGATATGAAGTAGGGCCCACCAAAGATGGAGCGTTGTTTAAGTAGCAGCTAACCCCACCGCTGCCTCGTTCTAGCGCTCTTGCATTGAATACTTTCTCAATATATGTTCTTGCAGAAAACAAACACATAATGAGTTGAAGTATTATAAGTATTATATATATATATATATATATATATATATATATGAACCCAAGCATAACAAAATATTTAGGTGTGTCCATTTCACAGCCAAGTTTTTCTGAGCTAAATGAATTCGTCTCCACTCTCCACAACCATTGCAAATATACTTATTTATATATCCGTCCTACAAGTGATCTCGAGACATCCCACAGGCGGCCACTGTTCGCACTGTAAATAAAATTTCAAAAGACAAAAATGCCCTTGAATTTAAAAGACAAAAATGCTCTTGAAGTAAAAGACAAAGTTGTCAAAAACTTGTGGTTCAACGGCTGTGATGGTCGCTTGTTTGACTGTAGCAGAAAAAATGCAGGTGTCAGGGAGACAGCAGAGGGATCTGTTTCTCTTCTTCACAAACTTAAACGGAAAACAAAAGGGACACTCAAAGATCTCGTTTTCATTGCTGCGAATCTCTAAAGCAGAGGAGAGAGAAAAAAGAAAAGAGTGCTACTAGAGAGAGAAGAAACAGAATCCCTTTTACACGTGTGGTTTGCACGCGTGAGAAACGTCTCTGCGAAGAGAAGCCGTTCGTAATAACTTTTGCCTTTAGCCCTCTGAGAGTAAATACAAACCTGCTTTTGGTTAGGAGGAACTCTCTTTTTTCGTCTTATTGCCTTTGGCTCCTTTTTATTGATATCCCAAAATTACCCCTTCTTTTGGGCTTTCTGCTAGGAGAAGCGTTTCGAGTGTGCATGAGCAGAAACCGTTACACGTGCATGGGCACGCTTGTGATCTCCACCAGACGCGTGTACGAGTGACAGGAGGAGCGGCTCAGAAACCGTAACGATATTGAAAGGTGGAAGGAAAAGGACTTTTTATAACAAAATCGCTGAGGATTCGGTCCATGGCTGGACGCGGGTGGTGGGTCCGCCTCCAGATTAACTAGAGGTCTAGAGCCGACCATATCTACTTTATTTTCAACCTTTCGTACATGGGTACCGGTCTTTGCAACCGAAAATTCATTCTGCCCAACCAATGGTTTCCATGATTAACACCCATATCAAAATTTTGGCCTAAATGATCGAAATTATCGGTTTCAGTTCCCACCGAAACAATAATTTGGGACTGAAATTTTGGTTATAAAATATGTGGGATTGAAATTATCAGTTGAAAATTTAGCCAAAATTTAAAATTTCAGCCGAAATTTTAGTCTAAAATTTTGGTTTCGGTTCTCTCCGAAACCGAAACAAAAACCGAAATTTTGATTCTTTATTAACACTATTGATTTATTTGAATGAGAATACTTTTTTATCCCAATCTCTCACCGCAATAGATCTTGAAATCATGGCCACCTACTACGCGTTCGATATTAGTTCCATACGACACATATCTCTAAAAGTGACGTGATTTGGATATAGAATGAGAAGAGTTGTAGGTTCACTTTCGGTTTGTGTGTAATTACTATAAGATAAACATAGCCTTTTTCCAATGGACCAAGTAACATATATAATCCCACATTAATTTGCAAACAAGTGACACTCAATCTCATAAATTGGTGTTATAGATAGTAGCGGCTTAATAATTATTAATTATTTTATGAAGAAAAATTAAAATTAAAATATATATATATATAATTACATAATCAATGGCATCAATCATGATAAGAAATGATGGAAAAATCAAATTTGATTTTATTATTCGTTTAAGTGCAATTTACTCTTTTGATCTCAAGGTTTAATATGTTTATGTTTTTATTTTTCAATTTACAAAATAATTGTGATCATCTAATCACTCTTAACAATGGCGATTTATGTTTGATGAAAGGAAGGCAATCTCTGCTATAAGTATTTTAAAGTTGTATGCGACATGATGTGACAGAAGTTATTGAAGGCAAGAGTATTATTTCCTTTAAAGCTCAAAGACAAATTGATTAAAAGACTCATTCGAAAGCATTATGGAAAAAAGTCGGACTTGACTAATCCTGTATTAAGAGTTAAATTTGCTCTGACTATGTAATTGGATGTCACGTGGCTATAAATTAATGTGAGACCAAGTAACTTATTCGGTTTATAGTGCCAAACAACCTCTTTTTCCATCATTATTTGTATTATCTAATTTTAGATAAGGGTTTTGCAGCCAAAGGCTCAATTTTTTTTTTTTTTTAATGAATATGGTTATATGACCAAGACACTCTTGAGAATCGAGGAGCAAGCACACACACATATAACAATTGCAAGGTAGTAAGAGAGAGCACCAATTAACTATAGTGGTGAGGGTTAACAACATAACTCAAACAACACTTTGTAAAGACAAGGGTGGGAAATAGTGTGGATCGACGAGCATCGAACCCACGATCCCCACATTGGAGGGAGCGTACCAACTAGCTTAGCACCTCTTTGGACCAAATATGCATCTTTGCAATTGATATTTCCACCGTTAACACCATTGATTACCTTGAATCAGAGGATCAAGATCATTTTTTGTTCCAGTCTTTCACACAATAGATCTTGAGATCATGACATACATATAAGACTGTTAGATGTTGATTCCACGTGACACACATTCCCTTAAGTGACCGTGATTATAGCATGCCATGAGAAGAGTTCTCGGGTTGTTTGTGGGGATGTGTTTAGTATGTAATCAATATTTTAACCGTTTGATAGGTGGGCTATGATCTCAAGATATATTCTGTGAATGTTTGAGGCAAAAAGCGAACTTCATCGTCTGATTGAAAGCGATCAACAGTATATGATCGGTGGGCCATTATCCGAAAGTATAATGTGTGAAAGATTGAGATGAAAAACAATCTTGATAGTCTAATTCAAAGCAATCAACCATCATAACAATGGAACATTAGTTGGGAGACTAAGGCTGCGTATGGCATAGCTCTTTGCTAGCCTCTGCTATGAGTTCACTTGCATTAGTAGGTTCTTATCCTCTTTGCTAACAACCCACTACCTGCTTTAGCATGCATTCTTTCTCATTGATAACTCCTTGCATAACAAAATTTTATGCAAGATTTATTAGTTCAGTAGTTTTACCCTCCTCTCTACTCACTCCTTGTCAGAGCAATTTTTATTTGCTCTGGTAGGAGTTAGTAGCGAGCAGTGTAGTGAAAATTTAAATGAGTTTTACTCGCAAGTGCACGAATCAGATTGTAGCTAGTGGGTGCAGAGTACGAGATCGTTCCAACGAGGATTGGATAGAAAAGTAAAGAGAGAAAATAACAATTAACTAAAAGAACTATCATATATTTAACACAATATTTAAACTAATTTATGATTTCTGAGTAGGTTGATGGACAAAATAAAGACTAAACAATAAAATTAAATTAAATGAAAAATGAAAGAAAAGATCTGGATGCTAACTTCTCCTATCCTTGATTTACCATTTATGAAATATAAATCTACTGGTTGAAACATGATACCATCACAAGATGCAATATACATAAATATTGAACTCAATCAAATATTTACGAAAAAATATATCACTTAATCTACAAGTCTAGATGTATACTCTTCCTACAACTGTAATAGAGATGGGTCAAAATATTTACTGTAAAAAAACTTTAATAATGATGAATTAAAGCCGCAAATATTATCGACAGAGAACCCGAAATAAATTTCTTATTGTAGATCCAAGATCATGAAAGGAGCATGACTAATACCGTACCCATATCTTAGATGACAATCGGAATTTACTAAATTAACAAGAGCAAAAAGACATTAAAGATCAAGACATCTATGATGAAATAATATCCCAACCGCAAATCTATATTATTATAAATAAAAACTTCATATGAGATTCATAAGATCCCCATCATCAAAAAAAAATTTAGTTATACATGATTGAAATGAACAATGTACTTGAAAAATGAATTGAAATAGACATTACCGTAGAATGGCTCCAATAAATTTCACAAACACTTTAATCCAAATAAGTGCAATCCTTTTTCAGTTGTAGAAATTGATACTAATTTAAACTAAATATAAGAAATGAAAAAATAATGCTAAAAAATGGAAAGAAAAAGCTAGGAAAACCTAAAAAAGACTAAAGAAATGAGAGACTCCCCAAAGGGAGAGCCAGCTAACCCTAACTCCAACTTTGACTTATATGGAGTCCCTGCTCGAAATTTTTAATTTCAAAATCGATCGATTGACCACTAAAATCGATCGATCAAATCTAAACCAAACAAAGAACAGTATATATATATATATATATATATATATATATATATATATATATATATATATATATATATATATAGACTATTGTTCTCAGTTTCGATCGATCGATCCTTCACGAATTTTAGGGATCAACAATTTCTTTGATTAAATGTTTCAGCGTTAGTAATTTTTATGCTCTTTTATGCCATCAAATATATTTAATGGTCTAATTTTTTTGAAATGATCAAAATTCCACAAAATTATTAAATTACCCTCTTGAGATGATTAAATATATGTTTTAGGATATAAAATATGATAATATTTTAACACTCATCAAGCAGGGAGGTTCCTTGTAGAACAAATAATTCTTCCTTTTGCATGAAATTACAAAAGAGAAGAGAAATCAATTAAAGAGTTATGCCATAGGCAGCCGATAGCTTTGATTGCAAATACTAATACTCTTTTAGTGTTTTGTGCGTCATATGAAGACTCATGTACAAGCGTATGATGAACAATGATCTTCATCCTCTAAGTCAAAGTAAATATGCTAATTTATTAATCACACGACGCTTGATGATTCCACATGACACGCATTCGAAAAGTATTCTAGAATCAAGTGCACGTGCGTCTCCTGACCCAATTCTAACTCTTGAAAAACGACTCATTTGTTTTTAAGTAATTAGGCTAATATCAGTGATTTAAATATCGAACCAATCAGTCAGAATTCGATCAGAATCAGGAGCCTAGCCGTTTGGGTCCTATAAAAAGTTGAACAAAATAAAGAGTGAACTATTTGTGTTTTTTTTATTTTAAGATGAACTATCTGTTTTTTCTTTTGGTGAACTATGGTTAACAAAAAAGTAGACCAAGTCATATAAATATTTATATAATGTTTTTTATTATCTCTACAAAGAAAAACAGATAATATAGATAAAAGAGTAAGCTTATCAGCTAATAAAATAACTAGCTAATTCTAGATATTATTGAGATGAAGGTGAATATTTGTTTAAAGGTAACAATCTTAATTTTCACGCTTTGGTCTTGTGATTTGAACTTCTATAATAATTAATATATGGGAAAAGGATCGTGCTCATTGGTTAAACATCGACCATATCCTACGCGTACCGGCCCTTATGTATCGGGTTAGGCCCACTGATATGAGATACACCCCCTGATTTGGTATGGAGTCACATATTGGTACAAAAAATATTGATATCGCCTTATACATGTATCAAATATGATCCCAATAATGGAAATTGCCATTTTGCATATATATATATATATATATATATATATATATATATATATATATATATATATAAAATTATAAAATTTTAAAATTGAAAAGAGGAGCTTAAATATGAGCTAGTTTGGCTGATATGTACCTGATATATCATACAGGTATCAGTTTGGGACCCGGCTGATATGTCAATATGTATCTTTCTTTAAATCCTTGGGACCCGCCTATGAAGGTAGCATTTTGAAGTGTTAGATCACATGCCATGTGGGATGTATTTGCGAGTTGCATCACATCCTTTAAGGATTCATTCATTCTCTTAGGCCTCGTTCAGGTGTTTCTTAATTTTTTTAAAAAAAACTTAGATTCTTGAACGCTTAGATTCCTAACTTTTCCTATACTCGTTCTTAAGTTACACAGATTTCTGACTTTTCTTATAAAAGATCATGATCCTTCATTCTTAAGTTCTTCTAAAAAAATTTTCAGAATCGATTCAATGGGTGATTGTGCTACGACTGTAGAAACGTTATCTAGCTAGTCATCATTTATGTCTCTGATTTTGATTTCTCTCAAATTTTATGGGCAATCAATCAAAATGGGGTTGAACAAATTTGATGGAGAGGCCAATGCGTATCAAAATTTACATATCGATATCAGCCTATTTTTAATACCTTTCTTTTAAAAGAAGATATTGAAGAATGGTAAGTAGCTTTATATATTGTCGGTTGGGAACCTGACAACCATTGATTGCTTTGAGTTGGGCAATCGTTATCATTTTTTATCCCAATATTTCACACAAGAGATCTTGAGACTATGAGCATGCCACCTACTTGTCAATTGTTGATTCTATGTATCATAGATCTAAAAAAGGTGGCCTTAAAATCACATGACAAATATTTTGCTAAAACGTAATTTTAAGGCTATTTTTTTAAATTTATACCACATGAAATAAAATAATGACCATATGATGTTAAACTCTTGATCTCAACATCCGTTGGGACATGTGTCCCAAATTGGAATCGACCTGTGACCCCTTGATGAAAGACTGTAAACAAAAATGACTTCTATCGTCTAATTCAAATAAGCCTATACGGCCGGGCTGTCCTTTACTTAAGTGATGTGGTATTAACAAAAATGCGTGTGGCACTAACACTTCTCGAAAATAAAATAAAGTTACCCTTTATTTATTTTTGCTTGTGAGGAAGGTGAAAAGATGTGTTTGGCTTTTGCTTTACGATGCTTTTGAATCTTTATTAGCTTATTTACTTTATTTATGAGATTGATTTGACGGGTTCTGGACTTGTAGTTGCTTCTGACACTATCTCGTACGATCTGCGACGGTGTGATTATACCACTTCGCGTGCTTCCCTAGACTACTTTTCTGTATCTCTGTCTTCGTTTTTTTACAGTTTTACAGATTTACTGTACTTCTCTCTCTCTCTCTCTCTCTCTTCCGTGTCATCCAGGCTGCCTTTAAATTGTTAAAAGCATTTTAGAAATATTAGTTTATTTGGAATTTCAGTGTTTTTCCCAGGAAACCCTCGTATTTGTTAATAACTTCGAAAGTACCCTCACACTTATTTCATTAGATCATCTTAAATTTGGATTGCTAAAGATTACTATAGCTACTCGCACGATATTTTAACTTACTGTCACAACAAAAATCACTCTAAAAGATATTTTATTTTAAGTATTCATTTTTTAAAATTATTATTTTATTATTTTACTATCATAATTAACTTTTAAAAATTCAAATTGATATTGGAATGAAATCCTGCTATTCACGATCAATCGTGATTCTAATTTCATGTAATTATTTTTTTTCACGATCAATCATGAGTTTTCACGATTAATCGTGACTCTAATTTTATGCAAATATTACAGAAAATAAAACAATTACCGGCAATTTTTTTAACTGATGATATTAGCTCCGCAGCTACAAAAAACTGTCTTAACATCAAGTGCGGCTGAAACACCTTATTTTTATAGTAAAATATTAATTTTTCACGATCAATTATGGCTTTTACACGAGCAATCTTAAAATACTTAATGCTTAAAATCATTGATTGCTTTAAATCAGATGATAGAGATCATATTTCGCTCAAATCTTCCACAGAAGTGATCCTGAGGCTATGAATGTACCATCAGACAAATAGTTTTTTATTTCACCTGTCACAGATCTCAAAAACGTGGCCCTAAAGTCACGTTTGAGCATGATGTTTTCCACATGGCTTTAGGGCCATATTTTTGGGATCTGTGTCGTGTGAAATAAAAAAATTAATCGTCTGATAGTATCTTCCTAGTCTCAAGATCCCTATTGTAGAAGATTGGAGCAAAAAACGATCTCCATCATCTGATATAAAACGATCAATAATTTTTAGCATGAGTGTATTTCAAGATTCAGCGGTATATTTAAAAGAACTCTATTTTTATTCTTATTTTATTATTTTACTAGTAGATAAGAGAGAGAGAGGAGAGAAGCGAGAGTTATCCTTAAAAAAATAGTATTTTAATGTTTAGCTACTGGTATAGGAGTAGCTAAATTTAGCTATTATTGTAGTAATTATCTATTTTAGATATTTGGATAGAGTGCCTATTGGAGCTCATTTTAGCGAGTATGGAGAGCTATAATAGCTCTTAGAGCATCTCCATCAAGGAGAGCTAAATTTGGATAGCTAAATATCACTTTAGCTACTGCTACAGTAAAAAAACACGCCTGCACGCACTCTATTTTAGCTATTCCATTTTTTTAAATATTATTTTTTATTCTTGTTTTATTATTTTACTATCAACATTAACTTTTAAAAATTCAAATTGACATTTCACGATCAATCATTACTTTAATTTCATGCGATCATATTTTTTTACAATCAATCATGACTCTAGTTTCATGCAAATCCTGATTTTTTATGATTAATTATGACATTTTTACAAGCAATCTTGAAATACGCTCATGCTAAAAATCTTTGATTGCTTTAAATCAAATGTTGAAGATCGTGTTTCACTCTAATCTTCCACACAAGTGATGCTGACGCCATGAACGTACCATCAGCCGATTAATTTTTTATTCCACATGTCACATATCCTAAAAACGTGACCCTAAAGTCACGTTTGAGCATGATGTTTTTCACATGACTTTAGAGCCGTATTTTTGGGATCTGTGTTGTGTGAAATAAAAAAACTAATCGTCTGATGGTATCTTCCTGGCCTCAAGATCCCTATTGTAGAAGAATATTTGAGCAAAAAAGGATCTCCGCTGTCTGATATAAAACAATCAATAACTTTTAGCATGGGTGTATTTTAAGATTCAGTGGGTATATTTAAAGGAGTTCTATTTTTATTCTTATTTTGTTATATTACTCGTAGATAAGAGAGAGAGAGAGAGAGAGGGGAGAGAGAAAGAGAGTTATCCTTAAAAAATAAGTATTATTATAATGTTTAGCTGATAAATATCTGTTTTATATGATGGGATAGCGTGCCTGTTAGAGTTGATATTTTGAAAATGAATAACTATTTTAGTATTTTTGTGGGATTTGGCCCTCATGCTGGGGATGCTCTTTGAGCATCTTCAGCAAAGAGAGCTAAATTTGGGTAGCTAAACAACACTTTAGCTATTGTTACAGTACTTTAGCTATTACTGCAGTAAAAATCATTCCAACAGACACTTTATTTTAGTTATTCCTTTATTTAAAATATTATTTTTCATTCTTATTTTATTATATTTTATTATCCACACGGATGCAAGTTTGGTGTACCGAAGCGAACCAAATCCAAAATTTTCGGTGCTCTATTCGGTACACCCCAAACCGAAACCGAATCAAAACCCATTTGGTTTGGTTCAAATTTTTTTTTTTCTGACATCGAAACTGATTTAGTTCGGTTAAGTGTAGGTAAAATACCTACTTTTAAAAAAAAATTTAGGGTATCTTTTCATTTTTTTCGAATTTTTTTTGGACTTCAAACCACCCAAACCGAAACTGAAACTGAACCGAATTTGGGTTCGGTTCGGTTCGGTTTGTGTCGGGTTTTGGTCCGATTTTTTTTTTTTTTTTTCTGAAATCGAAACCGAAACTGATTTGGTTTGGTGTAAGTAAAATATTTTTTTTTTGATTTTTTTCGGGTTTTTTTCGCTTTCGGTTCAGTTTGGTTCAGTTTAGTTTGTGTCAGGCTTCGGTGCGGTTCGGTGTAGGTAAAATACCTACTTTTTTATTTTTTGGGGGTATTTTTTTTTTGGGGGGGTTTTTTCGCTTTCAAGCCACCAAAACCGAACCGAATTGGGGTTCGGCTCAGTTTTGTTTGTGTCGGATTTCGGTGTGGTTCGGTCCGATTTAGGACCCTCGAGTTTCGGTGCGATTTCAAGTTATTTTTATTTTATTATTTTATTACTAGATAAGAGAGAGAGAAGAGAGAGAAAGAGAGTTATTCTTAAAAGAATATTATTTTAATATTTAATTAATGCTACAGTAATAGTTAAATTTAACTATTATCGTAACAAACATCTATTTTGACAGGTGAAATAACTTCTCTGGTAAAGATCATTTTTTGACATTTAGAGAGCTGAAGCACGTTTGGCAAGTGGGATAGCTTCAATGTTGGAGATGCTCTTATTGACCTATTTCCTCTTCAACAGTTCAACGCCTCCTTTAACTTCTCAACTTACAAATATAAGTTAGCGTAAATGTAAAGGAGTAAGTATTAGGTGTTCTACTACTGATACTTAGAGGTCTTATTAGCGGAGTGTGCACAATGTCAAAAGAATCTAGTGGAGTGGATGGGCCACACCCAAGAATCATATAAATTTGGTGCAAGTGTACAATAAAATAATGTGAGTGATTGTGAGTTTATGACCAACTTAATTACCGACAAAAATGAAAATAATTAAGACATATACTTTTTTATTTTTGAATTAAAAAAAAAAAATTATCGTTTATGACCAAGAGTGATATGCATTAATATTTGATCCAACTGTTGATTAAGTCAAATTTATATATAAGGCTCGGGACACTATCTACAAAGGTGATGTTTTTGTGCTCCGTGACACCCATCTCGAAAATAAGGAGCAATGACGATTTATCCAAAGTGGATCAGCAGCCATCTAAAAGAAATAAATAGAAAAGGCGCTTTTTCCACCTTAGAAATATTAGGTTGAAGTAAAAAAAATCAATGCATTATATAAAAGTATAAATAAATAATTAATTATTTTTTCTTTTCTAAAATCCTTAGAAACTAATTGTGCCCTTAAAAGGATGTGATGCAACTTCTCATCAGGTGCTCGGGACGCTCCCCACGAGGATAGCAGTTGGGTGCTACCTACGACCTAGTTGGGCATCTCATGATATCACAACTTGCTCAAAATCAATAAGGTACCATCTTAAAAACAAAGAAATTACAAATAACAATGACGTACTTTACCTCTATTGAATATTGGGTCAAATTAAAATGGAAACTTTTTAATGCACTAAATTTGGGCTACGAATTATAATATTTGGCGTATAATTTGAAAGACCAAAATATGCGTATAATTTTCTTGTTCTAAAACCTAACAGCTGGACAATTAGAGGAAAGGGATTTGACAATTAGCGGAAGGGGCGCAACTCGTATTCACGGGATACATAATCTAATAGCCGTAGCCGCGTAGGTAGCGTAAAATTGGTACCTTAATAGGTATCGTTGTGGAGTTTAATTGGAGTACATGTCACGTGCCAGAGATGTCATGTGAGTGCACATAAATTTTAGAAAAGATTTCGTATTTTGGGTCTTGTGCAATGTAAAATCCTTATCTAGACTTTTTTCCTGGAAGGTAAAAATATTTGATGTAAAAATTTGACACGAAGTATGATCTCTATCTTAAAATTGCATAAAGACTGATATGATTCAATGATTATTGATTTTGATTTTGTGCATGCAAGCGATGACTATACTAATAAAAACACTGGGCTAATATTTCTTTCGGTAGCTCTATTTGTCCCCACCAAATTACTAAGGACGCCTGTGCTAAATTGATGCACACAAGTTTTCTTCCAAATCTATGATACAAAGGATCTTGAGATCATAGGTATAACATCGAACGATTAATCTTTTATTCCACATGACATAGACTTATAAAAAATGACTCAAAAATCATATGACAAACATAACACTTATATATAATTTTAAGGTGACATTTTGAGATCTATGGCATGTGAAAATAAAAATTGACAGCTGATGATATGCCGATGGTTTAAAGATCCACAATGAGGAAGCCTGGGATGAAAACTGAACTTCATCATCTGATTTAAAGGGAGGATGGTTTTTCAGCGTAGGCTCCCGCGCCCTCATTAATTCGATGGCCATAACGTACGGTTGAGATGGGCGAAGTAGATTTTTCCGTGGTCACCCGTGTTTTACTGTGTGTGTGTGTGTGTGTGTGTGGAGCAGGGTTGGGTAATAAGTAATAATAACTAATAAGAGAGGGAAAGGGGGATCTTTTGGGTAACGGGAATTGGGGAATGGGAGTAATCGCCGGAGACAGCGGTTTGTCTCCTAAAGCGAGAACCGAGAAGTGTTAGTTTTATCGGTTAAGTGAAGCCGCCGACCAAGAGAACAAAATCACGTTCCGTCCGTGTGCTCTTTATTTCATCTAACCCAGGATCCCCATGCATTTAACCTCTTTTTATATACTCATCTACCGCTCCGCTTACCAACATCTCGAAATTTGAGTCCACATATATAGTTATATTGCCTTTAATACCCTTTTCATTTTGTTGACTCGTTTCTTTAAAATACAACTTTTTTAGCCGTTTGTGCGGACACCGTTGGTTAACTTCGCTTCACCAAAAGGTAAGATGAATATATGTTTTTTTGCAGTTTTAACCAAAACATTTGAGCACACCGACTTTAAATGCGAAAATAAAATCACAATTTTTAGACCACTAAAACGTCTCATAATATTATAATCATGTATTATAATATTGATGCAATCCCCTCTAGTAGTCCTCACGCGCTTCAGTGGGCTAACCCTGAAATGGATTTAATTTGGAGGAAATGAACTGATAAGGCTAAATAGGCTTCGGTAGGCTGACCCACGAAGTAACCTGTATTATGCCCGTGTTGCAATCTTTTGATCATCAAAATATATATTCTATTTTTTAATAATTAAAATCGGCACATGCAACCTTTCAGTTAATCACGTTTGGCTAGTTTGGTGAAGGAGATTAACCCTTGCACTATCATTAGTGGTCGGTCGGTCAGTGCACCTACTGTCGGTTAGTACACCTCCCCTCCCTTTGTTAAGGGTGGCGGAACTAAGATTCTTATCTAAGCAGGGCGTAAGATGAATTAGATATAAGTTTTATACAATAAATATAAATTTAAACTAATTTATATTATAAAATATAATTTTTATTAAAATTACATAAAAAAAGAAAATTTTAACAATAAGACAAAAATGAGCGTTTCTAGAGGTTATAAATGTTAAAGGATATACAATGTCGATATCGATACCCATTTTTGATATTTCGAAATCATACTTGACGTCCTAACTATTATATTTTAGGCCCTAAGTCTTGTTGACTGAGAGTCAAACGTTGAGTAAGAATCGTGACAATATATTCCCCATTTGAAAGTCAATTTGTAATTTTTTTTTTACTTAAATGATATTACATGTAAATATGTCTGTCCATGTCTGCTTCTCTGTAGTCAGAGTCCCTCGGAAAACTGACTTATAGTCAGACTAGGATTAGCTCGCGAAGCCAAGTTCCTAATCGACCTTCCAATTATATACGAGAATTCTAGCGTATGATTAAACTATAAATAAGTCCGAATTGGAAAAAGTTGAACTCTAAACATTTGAGGTTTAGAACTTCAACTGATGTAACACCTGTTCCTTGATTTCTATGTTAGTCAAATTGTTGATTGAGACCTGGTGAGGTCTGACTATGTTAGGTGATTGCTTGAGGCCAGGTCCACCAAAATTTGTGAGGCACCTACCTTAGATTAATGGGATAATGCCTATTTTTAGTGGCACTCATACGACACCCAATTTACTTGAATGTGTGTGTTAGAAATTTAGTAAAACACGCACATCTCATGCCTTGTAACTAACATAGACTGCTTCTTGATGGATCCTGACCCGAGGTTTGCCCCAAACTGGGCCTGAGCCTTGGTGGTGATGAGGAGGTTATCGCCAACAGATTGGATTTTAAAAATGAACTTGAGATTTCTTGATAGGTTAAGTCAAACCTTGACATATAAAATAGAAGCATCTAGATGCACTAATACATGAGACTATATGTTTGTGCTTTGCATAGAACCATGACATTTCTTATAATATTGATTAAAGCCCAAGAGCATTTATAAGCTATTTACCTAATTTTGGTAATTCGAAATTAGAAATTTTCAAATCTCTAGTTAATCCTAACCCTTGATCTATTTGACCTAAATTTGACCCATTTTACACCACACAATTTCCTTAGAGAAATTTAGGGTGTTAGATGCACCTTTGTGCATGCACCACAAGATTTCATAGACTTTTGAAATTCGCAAAGTTTAAGGGCCTTGAAGACCACAAAAGACAAATGGAGACCATGATGTATGGTGTGGAGAGCAGCCCAAGTGGGGTTCACTACCTTGGGCGCATGGGAGCTTGAAGTAGAGAGAGGAGAGAGAGAGTGCATGGGGAAGGAGAGAGAAACCTTGGGAGGCAATTGAAGGACAAGTGCCCAATTCTTGCACCTCTTTTCTCCCACACTCTCCACGTAAAAATCAAAATTCTCTAGGGGGCCTCTCATTACACCATTTTCATCTTCTTCTTCACTTGAAAACCTTCATTGAAGCCCCTTGAAACCTTGAATCTACCCTCTAATCCTAGCCATCAAAACTCACATCCACCACCAATCAACTCACCTCTTCTTCTCTATATATATATATTAGATTGGGCTTCTTTCCATCCCTTTTCACCATTCAACTTGAGTTAAACTAGCAAGCTAAGAGGATCCTAGAAAAGGTAAAGGCTTGGTTACTCTTTGTTTGGAGTTTCTAGTCACTAGTTTAGGATTTTGTCCATGGTTTCCTAATTTTTCTTAGATTATTCGAACTATAAATTTTGGAATGATTATATATATTATATAATCAGAACCTTGGAGGCCATGCATGTGATCTACATGTGCATGCAAGGTCATCCAATGGTCTAGATTGGCCATATGTGTCAAGGCCAACATAGTGTAGAGTCTATTTATTTTGCTTGGATTTTTCCTAGTTCAAAAATGATTTTTTCTTATAGTTTTGTTTAAAGATCTGGAACAATATTGGACCAGTGAAGCAGGATGCCATGCATGTGATCTATACGATTATGCAAGGTCATCCAATGGTCTAGAACCAATGAGATTTTGATTTTTCTTGAATTTTCCTTGAACTGTTACAAAATAAATTAGATTTTTGATTTGAAAACTTTATAAATTCTGAAATAAATATTGACCAGCATGATTGGATGTCATGCATGTGATCAACATGATCACGCAAAGCCATCCAATGGTCTAGATTGGTCAAATAGGTCAAGACCTAGAAAAATTCAAATTTTCTTAGTTTTCCTTGAATTTTTTGTGAAATAAATGGATATGCTTTGAAACTCTTGGAGTTTTCTGGAATATGTTAGACCAGCATGATTGGAGGCCATGCATGTAGTCTACATGATCATGCAAGGCCATCCAATGGTCTAGATTGGTCAAAGATGTCAAGACCAACACATTGTTAAAATTTCTTGAATTTTCTTGCATTTTTGTGAATAAAAATGTGATTCTTATTTGAACTCTTTAAATATTCTAGAATAAAATATTCTCTTTGACTTTTGGATGTTAGACATGTGATCCATATGATCATGCAAGGTCATCCAATGGTCAATATTTGGTCAAAGATGACTCATATGCATCATAATGTAGAAATCCCAAATTTCTAGCTTTATATTCATATGCCAAATTAATTCAAATAAATGGATCTTATGACTAAAATTTAAGTATTTTGTAAATATTAATGTGTGAGTTTAATCTCTGGAAAATGTTATTTTGACCACGAATTTTAGGTCAAATAATGGTCATAGATGCATCTTGATACTATGAGTCGTATAGTATGATTAATGCCATTTTCTTTGCATAGATTGCTCATAGAATTTATGAGCTGATATTAGATGCATTTTTGATTAAATATTTATGTGAAATCTCAGAATTTTAGTCATCATATACTGGTTTAATCTTGACCAAAATGTATAGTTCTAGATTGCTTGAATTGCTAGATAGTTTATGTGATTTAGTATTGAAATCTTTCTTGATTTTTTTTATGGAATTAGATTAAACTTTTGGCATGTCTTGTTGTGATTTTTTTTAAGGTTTTACTCGCAAATGCATGAATCAGATTGCAGTTAATGAGTGCAGAGTATGAGATCGTTCTCATGAAAACTAGTGAGAAAATTATAGAAAAGAAATAACAATTAACCTAAAGGAAAGACTACAGATTTAGCACAATATTGAACTAGTTTATGAATTTCTGAGAATATGATGAAAGATAAAGACTTAGCAGTAAAATGGAATTAAATTAAGAATAAAAGGAGAGGATTAGGATGGTAAATCCTCCCATTATTGATTTGTCATTTACAAAACACAGATCTAATTGTTGGAATATCAAAAGATGTAACACACATAAATACCGAACTCAATCAAATATTTATGAAAATTATAGCATTTAATTCACGAAAATAATTTTAAAATATTTTGCTCTTCCAAAATTCTAAAAGAAAAGAGGTAAAACATTTATCGTATTAAAGATTCCTTTAATCATGATGAATAAATGCCTCGACTATTATCATTGAAGAACTCAGTGTAAATCCTGCATCGCAGATCCGAGATTATGGGAAAGGCATGACTAGTTCCCATATATTATATGTCAATTTGTATTAATGAGATTGACAAGAGCAATTAAACATTAAAGATTAAAGCATTTAAAATAAAGTAATATCCTAACTGTAAATCTATGTTTATAAATGAATACCTCGGATGGGGTTCATTAGATCCCTATCATCAAGAAGATTTAGCTACACATAATTGAAATAAATAACATGATTAAGATAGAAATTGAAAAAAAATTTTAAATACCGTAAAAATGCTTCAATAACTCCAATGTAAGCTTTAATCCAGCAGATACAATCCCTCTTCAATCCAGAAAAATGTAGCTAAACTAAGTTCTAAATCTAAATAAATGAAGAACAATGCTTGAAAAATGAAAGGGAAAGTTAAAATAAACTAAAAAAAATGTTAAAAAAAAAAAAGAGACTCCTTAAAGGGAGAGACCCACTAACTCTAACTCCAATTTTTACTTAAATAGGGTCACTATTTGAAACCCTAATTTTTTTCTCAATTTCGACTAATTTCGAGCCTTAAAAACATAAAAATTTGACCCAAAATGGATCGATCGATTCTGAACTCGATTCATCGATTTTCCCAGATTTTCATAAAACTCGACCCAACTCTTTAACAGACACAACCTTAGTATTTTGGCCATAATATTTTACTCTGAACTCGGATTGATACGATTCTTGTGGTATTGGAAAGGAAATAACAAGCTTTACAACTTTGGTCAAATATCATTTTCATGAATTTGATATTTTAAAGGTTAAAATTGAGCTACAAGTCGGGATAAGTTCTAGTTGATTCAAGGTTGCGTGGATTTGACGTTATTTTCTGAACTCTTAGGCTGTTTTATCCTTAATTCATCTCCAAACCTGTAAATCACTAAAACTATATAAAATATATTAAATAGCTTTCATTGGATAATAATCTATAAGTTTAAGGAGCCAATTATTAATGTTTTCCAACACTTATTATGTCTCGTGGCTAGAATATATTGAGATTTATATGGACATATCTCAAAAAATTTTAGCTCATTTATTAATCGTGATGAATGTCTAATCGGATGGTTACGATTGATTATCTTGAAATTTACTCGATTTGCTCGAAATGCTTGATATAAATGTCTAGAACTTGCTTGTTATGACCATGAAACTTTGATTGCATGAAGAGTAGATAATTTTTAAATTTTGAAAATTATGTGCTTGAAATCTTAGACTTGATCATAGGAAATTCAACGGTGATAGACGCATGGATAGGAAAACCTCAATACAAAGACTCTATAGGTGGTTAAGTTTAATCGGGAGCACTAGATGGTTTTTTGATCAAAGTCTAACCATTTTGATAGATTGATGGTCTGATGAGATTCCCAATTTTAGAAAGTCATGATTGATGTCGATCATGAATGATCAACAGTGATCAACCATTATCGATAAAACCTCAAATTTTGGGTAATTTAAGCTATAGAGTGCATCGGTTAAGTTTTTGAAACTAATCAAAAAATTTCTTGAAAAACTTGATTTTCATAAAAACCAAATCTTGAATATAAAATGGTTTGAAAAATGTAATCGTTCCCAGAGATTTAGGCTCAATCGGATGGCTCGCCAAGCCAATCCGAAATTTGTAGATAGTTCGATACCCGTTCAATATGGTAGTACTGGCAAGCGACTTGTGCCGATTAAATTAATAGAACAAACACAAAATAGACCCGATAGATCTAGGACTGACCTGGAATCACCCCAGAGCAAGACCCAAAAATATGTGGCATGAGATGGACCACTAGGTAGACCCCATCGATGACCCAAGTCTGTAGGCGTTGCAGCTCGCAGCAGTTTGCCCTCAGTCCAGAGAGCAAAATAAATGGAAATAAATTCTGAACAATTCTAAAAAATTAGGTTAAATAATTTTACGGGTTCCTAATACACAGTTAAAATTTCAAACCCGGACTCCAAATGATTTGAAAGTTACGGCACCCGGAGCACAAGGCAACAAAGTTGCCCTGTTGCACCAGAAATCAGAGTCCCCGGAGAGCTATGATTTCCATGACCGAGTCCTCTCCGAAAAATTATGGGATAAATCAAGGTCAAGCCTTGACCTGTCCGTAAGATTTGGGTAACTTTTAATGCGATAATTCTATTAGGATTATCTGTTAGAAAACTCGAAGCATTGTGACGCAGAATTTTTGATCAACCAGTAATCAGATTTGACTCTTGATTGGATGGACCTGATTCCATCCTGATCCTTTAACTTTTGACCCTTGAAATATAAAAATAAATTATAGGTAACTCATTGAGCTTTCCAGAAAGCTGCTGATTTCCCAATTTCGATATCGGCACTAAAAGTTATAGACCCAACATTAAGGCCCAATAAATCTGATCCAATAACTTGATAAAAGTGGACAAATCCCAGTGATTTGTCAACCATGATCATGTATGATCATATTTTTTACTGACACCATCTGAGATATATGTGTTTGTCGATCCTCTTTCACCCAGCTTTCGTAGGACTCAAAAATTCGATCGAGGTTGAAAGTTGTAAACGATTTACCACAAGGTGTTTGACACACTTGTTGGAAAATCTGTAATTCAATGATTTTTAGTCAAAATCTTAACTTCTCCGAAACCCGTGAATATTTGGGAAATACCAGATCACAATGACCACCGTGAAGGTGCTATGTGATGGGATTGATGTTGACTTGCTCAATTGAGTCATTACACCAAAACCATTGGAATGGCCCTAAAAGCCCAAGTACTAAATAATTGGTAAGTAAATAAATTTAATAAATAAATCTTTATTAGGACCCGCCTACCCGGCCCATGGCCGGGTAAGTCTTAGGTGATTTTGTAAGACATTAACCTAGCCCAAAATGTTTTAAAAAGCAAAGAGGCCTGTAACGAATGAACTGTCCCGAATATTGATCTAGATTTGGATCTAGTAAAGGACCAAACCGTATAAGAAATGACCCATGGACCTTGAACCTATAGGATTGGACAAGTCTAAGTCCAATTACTCGACTTGGAAACTTGACATGGACCAATGGTGGGCCCAGAGGCCTAATCACTAAAATAAATGAAGAAAGACTTGACCCATTTGACCCGAGACCCAAATGAGTCTCTACTAAGAATGGAATGGATTCAAGGCACATATCCGAAATCGTAGAATAAATATCTCTAGTGAGCCTTACAATGCTCAAATAAAAAAGCCATCGAAGCCCTAGGATATTCTTTAGGAATAAGAAATATCGGCTCATTGATGAGTTGTTAATTAGTTGACTTAACTCAAATGAATCCATAGGATTATTAGAAACAAGCACCCCGATGCCTTAAACTTCGATCAGAGTCGATCAAGCCTCTTTCATCGACAACGATAAACATAAGTCCTTATTGGACTCTAAATTGATGTAACACTTAGTCTAAGTGTGAATCGATGAGATCCTCCTCTAGGATCACGTCATGAAACTTGAAAGCTCGACTTAGATTTTTGTTTGAATGAACTACTTGGATTGTATGATTGATGAAAATAAGTCAATGACATGCTTGAATCTTGTACTTGTACTAAAACTTGAAACTTGAATTTGAAATTGTACTTGAGCTTGTACATGAACTTGAATTTAAACTTGTGCTTGAATCTTGAACCTGAACTGGTATTTGAACTTGAATTTAAATTTGAACTTGAACATATACTTGTGCTTGAACTTGACCTAGAACTTGTACTTGAACTTGAATTTGAATTTGAACTTGAACTTGTATTAGGACTTGCATTAGAACTCGAATTTGTACTTGAAACGTATACTTGAACTCGCACTTATACTTGAACTCGTACTTGTACTTGAACTCGCACTTATACTTGAACTCGTACTTGTACTTGAACTAGAACTAGAATTTGTACTTGAACTAGAACTTGAACTTGAACTTGAAGTTGTATTTGAATTGAAACTTGAACTTGAACTAGAACTAGAACTAGAACTAGAATTCGTACTTGAACTTGAACTTGAATACTTGAATACTTAAATCTTGAACTTGAAATGAGACTTGGACTTGAACTTTTAGAAAGAATTAGACGTGAAAACTAAACTTGAATATGGAAATCCTGAAAATATTGAATCTTGAATATTAATTACTTGATAACAAATTCTGAAATTTCGAAAGTGAAAAGAGATACTATCTTGAATCTTGAAAGCCTCACATAGCTGATCGTTGTTCTCATAAACAGGCTCGTATGAGCACCTTTAACTTGAAAGAGTTATTGAAATGTCAACTGAAGATCGGGTCTAGTTAGACCAGCAGGGTCATTGATCCTTATTTTAATTGACTAAATGGCGGAGAGTGTCGGCCTTTGTTCGCGCAAACATTGACATATTGAATCTTGAATCTTGAACCAAGGTTGGTGTTTTGGTATCGACACCGACTTAATTAAAAGACACTAATAATTAACTCATAAATCATAAATTTAATGATAAACACATAATATTAAAATAATAAGAAATTTACATTTATTAATTCAAAAAATCTTAATGTATCTTGTAAACTTTGTGCATGCTAAAATTATAATCGTAAGTCTTTTGCCAGATAATGTTGCAACAGTAATAATATTTTATACTTTTGTTGTAAATCTCAATATTTCTTGCTTTAGTTATGAATTGCATATTCTGAATTGTTATTTTTATAATGGATGCTTATCTTCATGTTAGGTAGAACTTGTGTAATGTCATTTGTACTTAGAATTTATGCCTGGTGTTAGCTTAATCTTAATTAGTTATTGCTTATTTCAAACCTCACTTGCACTTGTACTTATGAAATTCTCTTACACTACTTATATTGAAAACTCCTTACAAATTTAATTAAGACTTTATTAATCTTCATCGCTTACGGTCATTTATGGCCCAGAAATTTCAGAAGCCAGTAAGCAATCACCCAACCAAAGTTAAAGGAGTTGGACAAGGAAGATCCAAAAATGATCGTCGAGCTGACAATTTAAGCTCATTTTGCCTATAGAGCTATCAACTCCCGCACTCTTGGTTTTAAAAGGATCTATTCCTTCTTATATTTATTTTAAGTCTATTACTTTTGAAAACAATAGTTGTATCTTTGTAAGTTGGCTTGTATGGACATCAACTTTTAAAGGTTTTACTTTTGAGAAAATCTCTTGAATTATCTTATTTATATTTTCGCACTTAGTAAAATTTATTATGATAAAGTCGTAAACCCGAACTTGCTCGATCAAGTTAACGAAAATGAGAATTTAAATCGATAGTATTTAAGTATGTTTCCACAAATTACTTTGATAAATGAATTAAATCGTTTCCGCAATTAGATGAAAAATAGTAAGCATTTCCCGCGACATTTTAGAAAAAAATATATGGTAATTTACATGAATTGGGAATGACTTAGATTTGAAATGCTTGAATCTGAATATGTATGTGAGCGGTGTGCGTCGCGCACCCGCCTTAGCGCTGCCAATAGAGTGTGAGGCCGAGGAGGGGTGTGACAACTTCTTCTAGAAATTTCGCTGAGTAGGTGTTCTAGTTGGTCCATTCTACTTTGCTTCTCGCACTTTTCAAGGAGAAATAAAGCTAACCCTGGAGCCTTTCTCTTAGGATACCCTTTCTAAATTTTTAATCATAAATCTAATTAGGTCCATACCACTCTTGCATAGTTCAAAACATTATAGCCTGTAAACTGATTTGCCTAAGGGATCAAACAGAGGATACTTGGGAAAAGTTCGATCATCCCGTGCATAATGGGTCAACACACTCCTTTTAGTTTAGAACTTTTAGATAAGATTTTCGAGTTAATTAAAATTACGCAACTTCAACTGTTAAAATTGGCAGACCGACGTTTAGTATAAGAGTCCAACCCACAATCCCCCACCTAAACCTCGTGATCAGTAACATTCTATGGCATCGATAAATATCCATAGATGGCGATCACATATTGGTTAGTAGGTATGTTTGCTACTAACACCTTTTTTGCAGGATACTTCATTCGTTAGTGAATCTGTTTGTCACTAATATTTTTTTTTGCAGGTTTGTTTACTGCATTATCATTAATATTTTATCAAAGTAAGTCTGTTTATCACTGATATTGGTTTTGTAGGTTTGTGTGTTGCATAACCCTTACTTGAACGTTAATAAGTCTTTTTGTTATTAACGCACAGTCTGGCAAGTAAGTTTGTTGCCTGATTTTTAAGCTAGCAAGTTTGTTTGTTGGTAGTTTACCTTCACCCTCTTACAAATCGAGTCTCGAGTGATCAACTTAGAACATTTTCTCGATTCCGAGAGGGTTCCTGAAAATTGAGTACCAACAGTATACTTAGAACATTTTCTCGATTCCGAGAGGGTTCCTGAAAATTGAGTACCAACAGTATTGACGATATGTATCGGTTTTTCAGCAAAGCGATACGTATCGGCACTGATACGTATCGGTTCTCCAACTCGGTATTGGTATCTGTATCGGCCGATGCAGGCCTATATCGTCCGAAATGTATCGGGTATCGGTCGATCCGTATCGGTTTGAGCCAATACATGTTTTTTTAATTTTTTAAGGGCTGATCCATATCGGTATCGGCCGATATATATTGGCCGACTCCTATTGGTCCTCCATGGATCGATACCCGATACCGAAACCAATTTTGATATCTTGCATACGATAACATTTCCGAATGCTTTTGGCTATAGTGAGTATCATCAAAGCCCATTAATATATATCAAGTATATGTGTAAAGAGTGTAAGGAATAATGAATTTGACCAACTTTAAACATATAAAATATTTTTTATAGGGATTGGTTTTTCATACATGACATTTTTCTCGGTCAAGCCATGTGATGCATATAAAACTTTTATATGCATTATTAAACTGTCGTTCTCAAATCCAGCCCAACACATGATCGATCCGTTCTTCGATAAGAACGCGCTTTCAAGCTTTCGAAAGTATCCCTGTGACCCTTGAAACCCTAGACACTCTTAGGAACCTTAGAAAAATCTTAAAGAAAGACCCCCAATTTCTGGATAATCCCAAAGTCAATCAATGGAGGCTTGAGACCCCCAAAAAAAGCGTTTCACAGATTCATGATGTTTTGTGACCCTCGACCAGAAAAGAACTTCTAATGGTCATACTTTTTGATAGAAAAGTTTGATTAATTAAGATAATATATCGTTTTGGGGTAGCTCGAAACGATACATCCAATGAGCATGATTGCATGACCAAAATTAACCAATTCTCATTTTTTCCGAAAATAGCCATCAACTTAGGTTCTAACTTCTCAAAAAAATTGTGGGAATTAACCCATGTGTGGATAATATGCACACATGAGTTAAAACTTGCAACTTTGAGATTTTTGAGATCTTCATCGATCTTCGTTGACTTTGGGACCGTCTTGGACCTTTGGGGCAGTTTCCAAACATCGCCATTATGCTCTCAAACACGTCTTGAAATGCTTTTATGTCATTTAAATGGCTACCCCATCATCCACCATTAAAACCCATCTTCATCTTCTCCAAGCCTCTAAAATCCCTGAATCCTTATATGAACCCATTACCTAAAATCTAACCTTCCATGAAGACTAAAATCCAATTAGGAGCCTCTTAATCACTCATTTCTCTATAAATAGAGACTTCCACCCCCTCATTTAGGACACACTAAGTTTACCAAGATGAAACCCTAGCCAATCAATCTCATAGCTTTATATCCCCAAGCTCTTCATCTCCAAACCTTAATCAAATCCTAGGATTCCATCACCTATACTTACAATCGGAAGCTTACCGGAATAGTCACAAACAAAGAATTGGCGGTGGTGCTATAAGAGCCCGAAAGCCCCTCTTTTGCTTCCTTTATTCTCTTTTTTTTTTCTCTTTAGGCTCTTCCCTTGTCTATGATTTAAGTAGTTACGCCGCCGAAATTTGAATAATGCGGAAAGCTTAATAAGGGTCCGCGTGCCTTTGGACAGAGAGAAGTGTTGCCCACTTTTTATTTTTATTTTTTATATTTTGTTTATACTTTAGCTATAGTAGAGACCACTTACCAATGAGCAAGTTAAGTGCCTAACACATTCCTAATCAATAACCGAAGTCCTTGCTTAGTTCTAGCATTTGGCGTAGACCAGTGATCGGAGTCAAATCTAACACTTTGGTATTTATTATATTTGATTTTGATTTTTCGAAATATCAAAAGCTCCGGGTAATGGCTCCATATTTTAATCTATCATTGTGACGAGTCCGCAAGGCCCATAATTGCACAAGTAATAATAACTCCAATGTGATTTTCTACATCTGTTTTAGCTCTTATTTTATTTTAGTTTTTTTAATAGTAAATCACATTATATATTTGGTTTAATGGTGTAATTTTGGAAACTAATCTAATCTAAATGATGGCCTTGTGGACAACATCATAAGTTTTGATGAAAGTCGCATGTACAAATCTAACAATGCTTGCCCCATTTAAATAAGTATAATCTATTTATGCCTTGTTTGACAAAACTCATGGGAAGTTTTTTTTTTTTTTACTTCCCATGGGTTGGTAAAGAAAAAGAACTCATGGGAAGTTTTATTTTAAAATTTTACCATGGTTTGATTTTATTTTTTTTCAGCTGTTTGGCTATATTGTGTAAAATTATTTTCTGAAGGCACCATTTTTCACTCCATGTGAACGTGTAACCTCACATCATCTCGTCGGGCCAAAATGCATTAGTCGCTTTAAATAAAAACATGAATTTTTTTTTTTGTCCAAACTTTTTACAAGATGGGTCTTGAGATCATAGGCATACACTCAGATAGGTTTTTATTATTCCACCTAGTACAAATCCCAAACAGTAACTCTAAACTCGTGAGACATACATCAAGCTCAAATACAAATCACGAGTCATTTTTTGGAATGGGTGCAACATGAAATAAAAAAACTGATATACCCATGATCTCAAGATGCATCATCTGAAAGATTGGGATAAAAACAATCTCCTTTTTCAAATTCAAAGCAGTCAATGTATGTTGGCCAGAGGAGATGGGGTGATGTTACGATTTTACAGTGCAAATAAATAGTATGATTATGAGGTGAGGTTGCATCTAAACCATATGATATAAAGGCCATGATCTACAGATCTACGATGTAAAAGAGTAGTGCAAAACTCAATCTCTATTATATGATTCGATACAATCAACTGTTTAATCGGATAATGGCTTTGAAGTGCATTGAGTCATATGATAAAGATTATGCTTGGTGCCAATCTTTCACTTATGATCTTTAGATCATGACCTTCAAATTAATTGACTTAGATGGTTGGGTTACATTTATTGGTGTCGTTGTTTATGGGTACCTCTGTTCGCGTCCATGTGTTCTTTGAAAGCGCCCACGTCCCAGACCCCTTGAAGACTATTGATTTATTCGGATCAGATGAGGGTGATTGTTTTTCACCCCTGTCGTCCATAAAATAGATCTTAAGATCATGTAACACCTATCGGACGGCCAGTTTGTGATTCCATGTGTCCTCAGTCCCCAAAATATGGCCCTAAAGTCACGTTTGAGCATGATGTGTGTTATATGATTGAAGAGTCATATTTTGGGTATCGGTGATATCAACAAAAAAATTGAGCGTTTGATGATAAGCTCATAGTCTCAAGATCCATTATATGAAAAATTATGGTGAAAAAAAAACCTTGGTCGATTGAACTAAAACAATCAAACGATTTTAGGCATGAAATATTCGAGTTGAAAAGAATGAATTTCGGGTTGCGAGGGTGGCCACTAAAATTTCTCTAAGCTTTTAACCCATATCATGGGCAGAAAAAAGTGCCAGCCAAATTTTATATGAGTTTTTTTTCAAAAAAACTCTAGTTTGTAGGTCTCACCATATTGTCAATCACTTGCAAATTGCAGTTTTGTGAAATTTCAAATTTTCAGCTTATTTTTACCTGAACTCGTGTTAACAAATAGGGCATTAATGTTTGTTAAGAGTGTGAAAAGTTGTTTTCCAACGCTCTCTCATTGAATTATATTTATTATACTATGAAGACTCTAATGAAACTTTTGACTACATCTAGATGGGTCAATATTGAGATTTAAGACTCTATAATGCGTTGTCCGACATACATTGAAGTTGCGGGAGGCAGGGGCGGACAGAAATTTTGTAAAGGAGGGCAGGTAACTAATTATCTAATTGAACTCTTCGTCCAAAGTCCCATTATTCTTTGGATTTTGCAGTAGTGCAATACCTAAACATTGATAATCTTAATCACAAAATCCAAATTCGAAATTTTAAAAATAAAAAAATAAAATGATTATAAAAAAAAAAAAAATTTCAATAGTTTGACAACTAAACAAGTAAAATTTTGCACATATTTTAAAGGATCTAATATTTTTTAGACAGGTGCAATGTGAATGCCACTTAAGTTGTCGGATTTGAAGGCTATTATTTAAAGATCTTTAATGCAAAAGTTGGGTATACAAACGATCTCTATCATATAATTCAATGCAATCAATTGTTGAATCAAATCATAACATTTGATTGCACTGAATCATATGATAAGATTGTGTTTCGTGCTAATATTTTTGAAATAAGTTTTCTTGATCATGGTCTTCAAATCGGATGGCTCATATGATTGTTTTACAAGACAAAGGTTCTCAAATGTATATAGTCTTTCTTTGAAACTATGTGCAAGGACCAACTTCATCTCTACAAGTAATTGCTCCACAAAATAAATTTGATTCATCCACACTATTGTCAATTTCTAATATGATGATAGAGATTAGTTTAAGTGCCCAACCTTCCACATCTTAGATCTCGGGATCATGGGCTTGCCATCGGACTATTAGATATTGATTCCATGTAGCATACATTCAAAAAAGTGAACATGAAGCATGAACCACCATCAAGCTTGACGTTCACTATTGGATATTTGTGTCGCATGAAATCTATATCTGACCATTGATGGCACGCCCATGATCTTAAGATCTTTTTTTTGAAAGATTTAGACGAAACACTATCTTTATTGTCTTCTTCAAAGCAAGGTATCAAAATCGGTTTTGGTATTGGGTATTGGTCCATGGAGGATCGAGATATGAATTGGCCGATAAGTATCGGCCGGTAACGATTCGGATCGACCCCCTTTTAAAAAAAAAAAAAATCATGTCTTGGCTCAAACAGATACGGGCCCGTATCGGCCGATACGGATACCGATACCGAGTTGGAAGGCTGATACGTATCAGTTTGCCGAAAAAGTAATACATATCGCAGATACGCATCGGTATCGACTGATTTTTTATACCTTGCTTCAAAGTGGTCAACAATTTTAGCACGATGAAATTCGAGATAAGAAGAATTTTAGGTTGCAAGGCTTGTATATAGAAGTACCCTTAGTAGTCACCTTTGAAATCGGGATGATTAAAAGAAAAGATCTTCGGTGAAATATAGGTTTAGAAGAAAAAATAGAGGGTTGTAAGGTTGAAATAACCTTAAGAAACTTGGGATGTTGAATGAAACCTCTTAAGTGAGGATTTTGTTCTTTTAAAGTTAGGGTGGGGCAGCTGCCCTCCTTGCCCTAAGGTGGCTTCGCCCCTGTGGAGAGGTGGGGAGGGATGGGTTGGATAGATGCCTAACTTCTAGCTTTTGGTACATAGTGGGTGCTCTCGTAGCCTTTTACCATGCAACAATCCCCTTAAAACTGTATAATAGTTTTTTTTTTTTTTTTTTTTGACAATTAAAGCGGAGGGATAAAGGACCACACCCTACCATTAAAAAACAAAGTTAAATTACATACAACATCAAGGAAAATCACCCACCTGCTAAGAGAGATTTGACAATTCCATCACCCTCTAAACAGTTAGCGACACAAACCACCAAACCATAATTAGAAAGCCCAAAGAACAAAAGCGGAACTAAAA
Source organism: Chloranthus sessilifolius (assembly GCA_021018995.1). Taxonomy (NCBI): domain Eukaryota; kingdom Viridiplantae; phylum Streptophyta; class Magnoliopsida; order Chloranthales; family Chloranthaceae; genus Chloranthus; species Chloranthus sessilifolius. Next base: position 47,489,919 of record CM037584.1, on the reverse strand, counting down.
AGTCCCAAAAGAAAACTTAAAATAAGATGCTCAAACTAAGAACCTAAGGGAAGGAAAATCTGACAAACATAAAATTACACCCTCCATCTATATCCCCTAAGTTAGAAATACAATCCCTAATTGAAAACAGTTAGATGATCTTTAAGCTCTAAGCCCACTGTAAAATTTTAATTTAGATTACTTCAGCAAGCATTGAATTCTGCATCTTCTTTCCTTAAAAAATTTTCCGATTCCTTTCATTGCAAGGAACTAGACTCCAGATTTTACCTTGTCGTGAGCCTCTCCAACTATAATGCCACATTCTAAGAAGTGAACCACATGAGCTTGACATAACTCAAGATACCTTGAACATTCAAAGCAAAAAGCCCTAAATGACATAAGCCGAATCACAATAGATAAAAAGATGTGTAACGTCCTCCTCAACCCTCTTGCATATGACACACTTATTTACCAATGAGAAACTACTGAAAATTAAATTATCAACAGTTAAAATCTTATCGACTACTATTAAGTGGGATCTATGCAAAAACTATTAAGGGGATTGGATGAGATGAAAACTTATTCACACATGATCGGGATTACTCCAAAAATATGGATATGATCTCATACATATCCATTGTCCAAAATGTAGTCAAAGAAAAAAAAAGAAAAAATGAATGCACCAAAATATGTGAGAGCAATATCCAAATTTTTATCACAATTTTAACCACTAAAAAAAATGTATATTTTAAATTCTAAATCACAGATATCACATGATAAAGAAAAAAAAAGAAAAGGTCTATTATTTTGAGATCACCTGTCATATAATCCATGATTGAAATACACGAATTCATCCATCCATTATATATATATATATATATATATATATATATATATATATATTCTAACGGTACGGGACATAAGCACATCAGTCATGAATGAAAAGAGGACCAACGCGGCCCGTCGGCCACGACCAGTCCACGGTCACAAAACGTGGCATTTGTGAGTAAGGACTGACGAGACATCCCAAATCGTCTCTAGGATTCTTACAGTTAGTTGGGGGGCTGTCCCTTTTCGTTGCTAAAGGACATTGAAGGCAGCCTTTGTTGAAAAAGAGGAGTCCATAAGGACACCCACCTCAACGACTACTTTTTTTTGACCAACCTTTTAAAAAAATTAAAATACTGAGGCATAAGCCCTTCACCAAACATCAACCAACTTTATTTATTATCAGTACCACACAACACAATAACAACAATGTAACTTATTTATATCTCTTTTCTCCTGTTTTTTCAGTCTCAAAGTCACCTTTAGATAAACACAAGGTCCCGTCGTATATTATTCCCTTCATTGCCTATACTTCAATATCATAATTACCTTCTTTACCCATCTTTTTAGTTTTTAATTTATTTTAACTTACTAACCCTAGTTATTCTCTCCCACTCTCATCACATTGTACTTGTGACACTTGTAGGGCTGTAAATGGGTAAGGTTGGCCCAAAAATTATGTTGCCCGGACTCTTTGCAGCCTCGACACGACCCAACCTACATTTCATGCCCTCCTTAACCCGACAGTTCAGGCCGGGTCTTCAAGTCAGGCGTGTCGGGTCCTTGAGTCTTCGATTTGGCAGATCAAGAGGGTCGGGTCATCAGGCTAGAATTTTGAGCCAAATCCCTGCGTTGGGTCAGCGGGTCGAGCATTTATGAATAAAGAAGTAGGGATCTTTTATGACAATATGTATAACCCGGTCAAGTCATAGGATCATGTTGGGTACGGGCCAAGCAGGTTAAGGGATTGTGTTTCGGGTCAGGTCGGGTCAGGTCATGCACCTAAATTTGACCCAACAAAATTTTTTGTCTTAAGTCAATCTGAGCCGACATGACCCAATGTTCATATGTACATGCCCAACCCGATTAAACAATATGGTGAGGCGGGTCGACCTGACTCATTAGACAGCCCTATACACTAGATTCCAATCTCCAATTTTCAACATCTTTTGCACCAAATCAGCATAGAGACAAGAACTCACATTAGGACAGTGCTATATGGACGACAAATTTTATGGAGACAAAATACAGAAGACTGATGTGGCACGACACAATTAACTGTAAATGCAGTAAAACTCAATTAATACAGATCGGTACAGTCAATCACATTGCACATTGTCGAACGCCTACATTTTGTCGTCAATAAATCTATCCTCCATTTATAATTCCCCCAAATTAACTAGATCAACACTTGATAAAAGGCAAGGAACCCTTCTATGTTCATGAGTGTGTTAATACTTAATTAGTAGTAAGTAAACTGAATGGCCCCCATCCCTCATAAGAGTGTTTCCTAAAGATACCCACTTTTTAGTCTTACCACCATGCTTCTTCTTCTTTGGTCATCAGTCACATCACTTGATCCATTGTCACAAAAATTACTCATTTTTTTAAAAATTTAATGAATAATTCATGAATTTAAGGTTATCGAAATTATTCAAAAATTCACCTGATCACAAAAATCTGCAAATAATTCTTCAATAATTCCCAATTTTTTAAAAAAAGTTGACTTACTAGTGTTTTTTAATTTTAAAATTTTTTATTTATATAATTTTTCAACCAATTTTTCCTTCCGAATTTTTTCCTCTCTAAATTATTGGGGAACCTCAATTTAGTGACTATGACATGATCACCTCCTTTTTATTTCACGCACGTGTTGTAAACCGAGCCAAAAGACATTGGCGACAAGTGTCCCATCACTGCGCTAACCACTCACAATTAGATTAGGAGTGGTTAGCTGACTAGGGTTAGACTCGTTACTCAAGTGGATGACTAGTAAGTGTCACAAACGAGACCAAGGGTTTTGTCAACAAATGGGTTGTTGGGATTTATTTATTTTATATACTTTGTTCTTCTAAATTTCAGCAATATAAAAAAAGTGTGCTTTTGCGCGTGCACATGGCACTGTGCCACATGTGTGCCCATACTGAAGAATATGGATCATTTATGTAGGAACAAGTTGGACCCACTGAAGAAGCAAAGAGAATCAAGTAATGTGCAACAACTTCTTGGAAAAGGGTCATAATAATTTCTTAAGTTAATTAGTTCATCGTTATAGGCTAGAGTCGGCTAACAAACCTTTGTCCTCTTATCGACTCTTTTGTTCCTCTCAACTCCCAATTTCATCTCCTTTGCAAGAATCCAAACCCCACCCAAAGAAGCAAACAAAACTTCAAATTAGAGTTGGAGATCATGCCAAAGAATATAATCCATGTCTATTCTCAATATGCCAAACATCAGACCCTAAGCTCCAGAGGTCAGCGTAGATACCTATAACTAATACTTAGAATATTTATACATGAGATGAGATGCAACCAACCATATGGTATTTGATAATCCATTTCTCTCTATCCCCAAAACAATGTCATATATCACTAAGCTCAATAATCTTGTCTAATTATCCTCCAATTAATTATAGGGTCTGAAGTTGATATTCTAATGGCATGGTGGACCAATGTCGTGTTAGTTGATTGGTTTTGAGATTGAGATTGACGACGTCTATAGAAGAACAGATGGATCTCCATGCACCGACTTTCTTCGCATCTATGAACATAGAAAACCCACTTTAATTGTATATATTAACCCACATCAATGAGTGTCATTAGTAGTCCAAGTAAACAAATTAAATCTAAACAACCTGTTTGGGATTCTCATGTTGTTGAAAAAAGAATTCCTCGTAGATTGCTCTTGTTAGTTTTTTATATTTATGTTTATATTTTTTTTCTAATCGGTAATAAAGTAATTTTATTAACAAAGAGCCATGAAGCAACGAGAGGCTGCAAGAGAACAAAAATTAAAATGCCCAAAGGCTAACCCAAAAACAAAACAAAACAAAAAAACAAGAAAAAAGCAGAAGAAAAACACTCATCACCCCCACCTAATCGAACCCAAAATCAGCTACAATTGTAAAAGAATTCTCCCATTCATTAATTGCATTAAATAACTCCAAATTTTATCTCAAATGCGCCAAACATGCCCAGTATGTAACCAGATCTTTCACTTTCTTCATCAACATAGACTTCATCCATCTAATTCTTCGAAATATCCGATCATTCCTTTCAAGATAAATAGCCCAAACTACTGCAAACACCTTAATAAACCAAAAGTCTCCATTGATTCCATCAAATAAAACCCTCTCTTGTTCAGCGAAAAGGTCTCTGCATTCCTTCAGAAAAACCCAACAAACATTAAGCATGCTTCCAAAAAAAGTCGATCATATGTTAAAATGGTGTTGTGTGAAAAGCAACACGAGGTGACTTCTCAAGAGAATACCATTTTCAACTAATGGTGGTTAGGTCATGGGGTGAAATGTGCACTTCACCCAACATTTTCTCCTTTGAGAAGTACTTTTTGAAAATTGTTTGCCAATACACGGCCTTACAATCTCGCTCCAAGCATACCTCACCACCCAACAATGGATTAAAAGATGATATGGAGTTTTGAGGCCTGTGTGCTTTCTCTTTTGCACGTGCTCAAACCCATAGTTATCTAGTTGAAATTCGAGAAAAAAATTGACAAGGAAAAAATGGGAAAAGGGAAAAAAATGACAAAATTAGGGAAATATTTAGGAAAAATTAATTAAAATATTAAAAAAAAATATATGAATAAGATAAGAAAATTTTCAAAATATTGGGTAAAAAATCCTTTTAAAATGCAAAAATTGCCGTTTCTTAATTTCCTTTTAAAATTTTCTTGTATTAGGGATTCTACCCATACTACGAACTCCCAATCACGATGAATGCGGAAAATAAGAAGATGCAAAAGATCAATCACACACACACACAATTTCCTTTTAAAATTTTCTTGTATTAGGGATTCTACCCATACTACGAACTCCCTATCACGATGAATGCGGAAAATAAGAAGATGCAAAAGATCAATCACACACACACACACAATACAAAGATTTACGTGGTTCACCCAATCGAGGGCTACGTCCACGGGAGTACATGCACCATTTACGAATGTTTACAACGCACACACTCTCCTATCTTTAGTGGACTCTCAATCAAGATCAAACACGATCTTACATAACCAATACGCTGTAAAAATAAGGACACAGTCCTTCAAATAACATAGAAGAGATCTGACGGAACATATAACAATTCCGACACAAGAACGGCTTCAATCGGATTTTCAATCCCCAAGCAATTCTTCAATATTTTTTCTCTCTAAGTATACAACCAGTTTTCTCTCATGAAAAACTTTCTCCAACAATGCATGGAACCCTTAGAGAAATCTTCTGCAAATAGGCTCCAACCCTTTTGAAAACTTGACTCACAAATCTTCAAAACTTGTTAAGTATTTAAAATACTTCTAATAAACTTGAAACCACATTAGGAAAAATTTGGCTAAAATAATCTTTCAAAATAGCCAAATATTCAAACTTGCGGATCTGGATCCGCCCAGAATCAATCGATTGATTTCCCAAACTCAATCGATTGATTTTCTCAAACTCAATCAATTGACACCTGTGGTTGGGATTAAACCTTATTCAACAATCTCCAGCAAGGTTTCATCTCTAACCACGTCACTGCCCCAACGGGCATAAACATCTTCGACAAATGTTAATCAAGTTTAGACAATGCATAAACTTCTTCTGTGTAATCGTGTTAATCAACATATTCATCGCATTCTCTTTGATATGCGCAATGTGTTAATGGGACTATGTCTTTAAACTTTTCAGGACGTTTTTTCTTCCTAACTGACATTCTCAAGGTAGTCTGAACCGATACCTGGGACTGCAACTCTTGAGAAATGGTGCCATCATGCTCTATCTCAGAGTCTTCCTTATTTTCCTCATTTTGCTCATGTCTTTCAACATCAACTTGTATCTGAGTTTCTTCAGATAACTAAGGTTTGTCTTCCACATTTTTCATCGAAAACTCATCTTCGTTGAAAGTAATGTCTCTTTCAACTATCACTTTGTGAGATTGTGTATCCCACAAATAATAACCCTTAACTCCTTCGCCATAACCAATCAAGAGACTTTTTGGATTTTGGATCTAACTTGGATCGTTAACTTCCCTGAAGTAATGCATAAGTCGCATATCCAAATACCCTCAAGTGAGAGTAACTCCCGTGTCTTTCATACCAAACCTCATCTGCAGTTTTCGAGTTCAATGCCACTGAAGGTGATTGGTTGACCAAGTAACATGTCGTGTTCATTGCCTCTGCTCAGAACCCATGACTCAAGCCGGAATGGTTCAACATATACCGCGCTTTTTCTAATAGTGTTTTGTTCATCCTCTCTGCTATACCATTTTACTGAGGATTTCTAAGAATTGTTTAGTGCTTAATAATCCCTTGATTTTTACAGTAAGCTTTGAACTCTGATGACAAGTATTCTCCGCCATTATCTAATATGAGAATCTTCACCTTTCTGTCTGTTTGTTTTTCAGCCATATTTTGTCACTGTCTAAATTTCTAAAACACATTCGACTTATTTTTGATCGGATACACCCAAACTTTCCTGGAGTAGTTATCTATAAATGACACAAAGTAGTTGGCTCCATCTACTGAAGTGACTTTAGCAGGTCCCCATACATCATAATGTATATAATCAACCAACCCCTTTGAAGTATGTTTTCCAGTGGAGAAACTGACTTTCTTCTGCTTCTCGAAAATATATTCTTCACAAAAATTCAGTTTACAAGTTCGAATTTTAGAAATCGCATTGTTCTTTATGAGCTCTGTCAGCCCACGCTCACTCATGTGACCAAGCCTCTTGTGTCATAAATATGAAAGATCATTGGAATCTTTTGTAGCTGCAACACCACTGCCATTAATTATGTTGCCTACTAAAGTATAAAGATTCCCCATTTTTTTCACCTTTCATCAAGGTCATAGCACCATGTATAACTTTTAGTTTTTCGAATTCTAGGTTGACTTGACATCCTATCCCATCCAATGCCTCCAACGAGATCAGATTTTTTTTTTTTTTTCAGATCAGACACATGCCTGACCTCAGTAAAAGTGCGAATACAACCATCAAACTTTTTTATTCTGATTGAACCGATACCCACTGCTTTACATACACTATCATTCCCCATCAAAATCGTCCCACTATTGGCTACCTTGTACTGGTTAAACCAATCCCTGTACGGACACATGTGATACGATTTCCCTGAATCTAGGATTCATCTACTATCAAATTGACTGGAGCTTAACAATGCACACAATAGGTCTTCACCAGAATTTGACTTAGCAATACTAGCCTGTTGCGAAGTCCCTTCATCACTCATATTATTATTCAATCTCTGTTTGTAATATTTGCGAATATGTCTAGATTGCTCACAGAAGTAACAGATAATATTATTTCTATCACACCTAGATTTGGACCTGTTGTTTCCTCTCGTTGATTTATTATCCTCTCTAGATTTGTCTCTTTTGCAATTATGATTCTGACCCCTTTCGCTCAAGAGACTAATCCCTTCGGAGTTGGATTCAGACTGTTTTCTCAATTCGTTGGAGAGAAGTGTAGCAGTCATTTCTTTGATGACAATAGTATCTTTATCGTAAATTAATGTGATAACAAGGTGCTCATAAGATGCAGGCAATGAGGTGAGCAAGAGAAGTGCGAGATCTTCTTCTTCAAGGTTCACCTCAATGCTCAATAGTTCACTAACTATTTTATTAAACGAATTCAAATAATCATGAATACGTGTACCAACGTTCATATGAAGGGTATAGGTTGATTATTCATGAATAGTCTGTTGGACAACAACTTTGTCATATAGAGAGATTTCATTTTTTTTCGCAGATCCACGGTCGTCTTTTCGTGAAGAACGTTGTATATAACTTCATCGAACAAGCATAATAGGATAGTGCTTACGGCTCTTTTATCAATAGAGTTCCACTCTTTATCGGACATCTCTGCTTTTTTCCTCATCTCCTTATCAAGTAGAGCATCATCAATGCCTTATTGGATAAGGAGATCTGTGACCTTGACTTGCCACAAAGCAAAATTATTCTTTCCAGAAAACTTCTCAACCTCGAATCGTGCATTCGAGACCTTCATCGCCATCGTAGCGTAAACCTCACTCTGATACGACTTGTTAGATTTGATACCATTTATTAGCTTTGATACCACTTTTTAGAAATTCTATCCACACTACGAATTCCCTATCGCGATGAATGCGAAAAAATAAGAAGATGCAAAAGATCAATCACACACATAATACAAAGATTTACGTGATTCACCCAATCGAGGGCTACATCCACGGGAGTATATGCACTATTTATCAACGTTTACAACGCACGCACTCTCTTCTTTTTAGTGCACTCTCAATCAAGATCAAATACGATCTTACATAGCCAACACGCTGTAAAAACAAGGACGCAGTCCTTCAAATAACAGAAAAGATATCTGACGAAACATATAACAATTCCGACACAAGAACGGTTTCAATCGGATCTTCAATTCCCAAGCAATTCTTCAATACTTTTTCTCTCTAAGTATTCTCATCAGTTTTTTCTCATGAACAACTTTCTCCAACAATATTTCATGGAACCCCTAGAGAAACTTTCTGCAAATAGGCTTAAACCCTTTTGAAAACTTTACTCACATATCTTCTAAACTTGTCAAGTATTTAAAATATTTCTTCTTATAAGCTTCAAACCACATTAGGAAAATTTTGGCTAAAGCAATCTTTCAAAATAGCCAAATATTTAAATCCGCGGATCTAGATCCGCCCATAATCAATCGATTGATTTCTCAAACTCAATCGATTGATTTTCCCAAACTCAATCAATTGACACCTGTGATTGGAATTAAACTTTATTCAATATCTTGAAATCCCAACATTTTATGAAAAAAAGGCATTTAACGATGATTTTTCCTTCTTTGAAAAAACAGCCAGATTGAGATAACTATAACCATACCTTCTCCATTGTACGTAATTAGCATATATGGGATATGAAGAGTCTACACTCATTTCAATGGCACATACGAGTTGAGATATTATAAATATTGTGGTTCATCCTCTTGAGTCTTAAGATTAGTTATGGCTAAACTATTTTGTATCATGGCCTGCCGTGGCTGACCCTACTCGGTAGATAACATGGATTCAAATCTCAAAAGATGACAAGATGTGTTGGAGGGCAATAAGTTAAGCTCTTTGGTTTGTATCCACGGGTATAAGTCAATATGAGGCCTTTTTCAAACCTCTATTTCTTGACACAAGTTTATTAAAAATGGTCTTATCCGGTGCACAAAACTCGCTTTTAGCGGGGCTGAGAGAGGTAGATGGTAGCAGTCTTACCCTCATTTTTTTCAAGGCTGATTCCTGCACTTTGAACCCGCGATACATCATACATCATTTTCGGTGGCCAACACTTGCCATCACACCAAGGTCCAATACTAATTGGTATCAGTCCATTATAGGAGCCCGATGGAAGCTCTCCAATAAAAGTTTATATTGGACCGATACTAATGCATACCATTGCAATACAGGAGGTAAACTATGCGAGGTCTCCCATATGGTGATCTAGAACCTCGTTTGGAGAAGAAATTTAGATTTCCTTGATCATTAAATAGACCAATGAGCACAGGTTTAGTTTAGGGTGACTGACCCTTTCACTTTGGAGAATGAAAGATCATTATTTCTATATATATGGCATCATTTTAGCATGGGAGCTACAGCTTGCACACGAGATTTATATTGTGGCACATGAGTTAAAATGAAAGATTAAGTATTTTTGGAGAATTGTATGACATGGCACCAATTAAGTCGTCTGATTTGAATGTCATGATGTAGAAATGTTTGACGCTAAAGATTGGCACCAAACACAATCCTTATCATCTGATTTAACACATTCAATTATTAAATTAGATAATAGACTTTGAATGTGGTATATCAGATGAAAGAGAACATGTTTCATGAAGATATTTTCATCATGGCCTTCAAATCAGACAACTTATATGATATTCCATATGGCACGAGTCACAAAAATGCCAAATCTTTCATTTTATCCAATGTGCCATGGTACAGATATGGTGTGCAAGTTGTAGCTCCCTTCTTGCACAATGGGTGCAATGGGGTGTGATGTGGTGTATAAGGCGATGATTGAAATTCATATTTCAATGCAAATATGAATAAATAGCTAGCTGCTCATGTTTTTTTGTCCAAATTAGATGAGGGAGATCCATTTTCATCTCAATCTTTTACAGAAGGGATCTCTAAACCTAAGTTACTTAATTCGCTACTATGATTTATGAATGAAAAATGCCTTCCGAAGGAAGATAACAACACTTTTTTTTTTTGCTTCAAAGATAACAACACTTTTCCCATATCCTTAAAGAGTAGACTCATTTAAAAAACCCCCAATTAAGATTTCTATGGTTAATTTTGTTGTTCATGTTTTTGCAGTTGTAATCGTACTCCCTATAAAAATCTAAAATATCAGAATTGTATGAAACAATACATCTATAGATCTCAATGGCAGTGCATAGGTCAATCTCCTTGCACAAAATTTGTCAAACCTTAAGAGATGCATAGATGTTTATGAGCAGACTAATTAGTGAAAGTAAGTTTTCGACCTACGGAAGACCGAAAGTATCTATCTATCCACTGTCAAGGTTGGTGGAGGGAGATTGAGCTGTGCACCACACTTTGTGCATGAGTCAGAGAGTAAGAGTTAGCATAAGGTACCACCCGAGTGCCCAACAACCAACAGCAAGGGCCAGATCGAACAACCCCACTTGCCCTATACTGCCAAATTTGACCAACTTCATAGGGAGAACTCTGTATACCATAGACCCAAGCACATTCAAGGAGGAGCCCCACGAACCTTTCATCAGAAGTTTTGGAAATTGATTTTTTTATCACCACATCAGTGGAAACTCACAAAGGGAATTTTCAGCATGTTTCCCAATAGCAATACTGGCCTACTGAACATGAAAAAAAGAACCGAAATACTTGTGCCTAGTTTAAAAACTGATTTTTTTTAATTAAAGAGTTGATATTAGATATATGAGGAAAGCGTTGATGCTCTTGCTATTGGGGCTATGTTTTGGAAGGCATGCCATATATGGCCACCACCACCGTGTGATTTGATGCATAATCTCAAGATTTATTGTGGAAAATATTGGGATGAAAAGCAATCTCCATTGTCTGATTCAAAATGGTTAAATGCCATGTAATTAAAGCTACGATGGATGTACAATTATACATTCTATCCATTAATTTGAATGACAGTTGACTGCTTTTATCATCCAAATGATAGATATCAGTTTTCGATCCAATGGTTTGCACCAAAGATCTTTATTTTAGATCATGTTGCACCTAGCAGACTATACACATTACGATTGGCACACATTCCAAAGAGTGAGCTTGGAGCTAAGTTACCACTTAGCCCCTTCCATAATACTTGCTCATTTTATCGAGGTAGGATTTGATAGGCAGGATTAAAGGGATTTGATGCTATGATTTCATCCAAACTGATCTCCATCATCTGATTGATCGTACTCAAACCTCATCTGAAAAATGGTGTTAGATTTACATCGTATCCGTTTATTTTAGATGACATTTGACTGCTTTAAAAAAATATGAAGATTGTTTTTCTCCTCAATCTTTAGATTATCACATACCTATCGGATGATACACATATGATTCCACATTGAACACATCCCAAAAGGTAACCTAAGTATCAAGTCACTTGGTTTGTATATGGCGTTTGACTGCTTTAAAAGAAAATTGAAGATTATTTTTCTCTCCAATCTTTCGATTATCACATTCCTATCAGATGGTACACATATTGATTCCACATTAAACACATCCCAAAAGGTAACCTAAGTATTAAGTCACTTGGTTTTTAGATGGCGTTTGACTGCTTTCAAAGAAAAATGAAGATTGTTTTTCTCCTCAATCTTTAGACTATCACAATACCCTATTGGATGGAACCCATTGATTCCACATTAAACACATCCCAAAAGGTAACCTAAGTATCAAGTCACTTGGTTTTGAGATGGAGTTTGATTAGTTTAAAAGAAAAATGAATATTATTTTTCTCCTTAATCTTTAGATTATCTCATACCTACCTATCGGATGGTACACATAATTGATTCCACATTGAACACATCCCAAAAGGTAACCTAAGTATCAAGTCACTTGGTTCTTGTGCCACTTACCTACTACTAACTCATTTTATGAGTTGACCATATCTTCAGCCCATGGAGAAAATCTCTAGTTCCTCACTGCTGATATTGACACTCGATTATTGGGATGGGAAGAGTTTGAGATGATGGCTACAGTTGGCACTTGGGTTGGGTACCTGATACCAACTCTATTGGGTAATAATGTACAACCAATACCAACTCTATTAAGTAATAGTGTACAACCTCGCTTTGTCATCGCTATACTGTCATGCCTTGTCCTGTACATATCAACAATCGAGAGAGGGCAAAGTACCCAATGTTAAATCAAAGGTGTATATCATATCAGAGGGTCCTGATGAGGTGCATATCCGCCCATATTTAAAACCATACCTCTCAGTCTAGAGAACAATGGCTCCACATCTGCATGGTTCTATAAGGGGCTGTTTGGAATCACACATTCCTAACTTGCAAGAATGCATACTAATATGCAGGAATCCTACATTATACCGTACTTATCAGCAATTTGGTTGTGTGAAAAATATTGGAATATTCAAGATCCAGTGTTTTGATACGAGTCTAGAAAACATAGTAAAATGGAGAGAGAGAGAGAGAGAGCAAGAGATCAGCCGCCCATTTATAAAAAAAATTGTAGCAATTTTCTTTTATAGGTAGAAAAAAAATTAAGAAAGAGATGAACCAGCCGACCATCTAAAAAAAATTGCGGCATTTTGTTTTTTGATAGGTAGAAAAAAAAAATTGCATCATAGCTGCAATGAAGAGAGAGAGAGAGAGAGAAAGAGAGAGAGAGATAATGAACCAGCCGCCCATAAAAAAAAATCAATTACAACAATTTTCTTTAATTGGTAGAAAAAAAAAATACTGCAGCATAGCTTTGACAGGAGAGAGAGAGAGAGAGAGAGAGAGAGATGAACCCGCTGCCCACATTTTAATAGTTTGGATTAGCCCTCGTAAATAGACCTCTACGCTGACTGATTTGTTGTGTGGTATTTATTCCCCAAGTGCTCTTCCTAACCTGCCATACTCTACAATATATAAGGCACATCCAGATTATCTATGTTGTATGGCATCATCAAAAAAAGAAAAAGTTGGTATTAAGTACATAACCCATTCCCCACACACTGCAAAATATAAGGCTTTCAGGCAACTGCAAGGCACATCAAGGATAGTTTTAGACTTTAGTGGTGGTTATGAACCGACGCTAGGGACTTTCACTGACAGTTGCTAACCGCCGTTAACTTTTCAGTCAACCAAACAGGCACCCTATAGTTGGCAGTTTTAATTGCTGCTAATTACTTATGTTTACCGGCTGTTCTCTGCTGGTACAGTACATCTTGTTTAAAAAAATACAGGCAGTTTGACAAAACCACCGGCAAAGGTGATATATATTTTTTGGGCACATTACTTGCTCATATAAAGTTGGCCCCTTTCACTGTTTTAAAAAAAAATCTAAGCCAGTCGACTTAAAGGCCATGATCTAAAGATCATTGATACCAAAGATATGGCAAGAATCACGATGTCTATCATACGATTCAACTTAGTCAACGGTTTGAATCAGCTGGTAAACTTTGATTGTTGGGTCATCTGATATAATTTATTTTCCGTGCCAATCTTTTGCACCAAAGATCTTTAGATCATGACATTCAAAACAGACGGCCTAGATGGTGTTTCTACATGGCACATGCCCCCAAAATATCAAGTCTTCCTTTTGAGCTGTGTGCTTGGGCCAACTTTGTCTGTTCAAGTAATGATACCTAAAAAAAATCCTTTTTACAATGTTAAAAAAGAAACTTGTATTAAAAATAATAAAAAGGGAGCCAATTTGCTACATCGAGAAACTAAAAAGGCCATCAAAATCTCATCTACCCGATTGTCATTTGGGGTCAAAATGATTAAGAACATCATAAAAATAGTAACCCAATCGATAGACTTCCTGAAACCTCTCAAATCTCATTTTCAACAGCTTGAATACACCATTTAACATCCACTACTTCAAATAAGGACATCAAAAGATTTATAAAAACTATCAAAATCCTTGATCTCGATTGACTTCCTGAAACCTCTCAAATCACATTTTCAACAGCTTGAATACACCATTTAACATCCACTACTTCAAATAAGGGCATCAAAAGATTTATAAAAACTATCAAAATCCTTGATCTTGATAGTATCACTGATATTTTTCCCAACAAAGCAAGCCTCAAAGGTCTTACCTGTACTGATCTGAACAATGGTTTTGGGGTTATCTGAGCCATCCATGCACCTTGTATATCATATCTAACACTGAAATACTAAAACCAAATTAGTCAATTCACAGCATTCTATTGGTTTATATGTATCAAGAAATTATGAAGAATTAATTCGAAGACACAAAAATTCACAAGTTTAAAAACTCGTACAAATTCACAGCATTTTATGCAGGTGCGGGACAATACTGCCATGGTTTAAGTTGTTGGACTGGTACACTTCTCAGGTGGGTTGATGACACCTATGAAACAAGCTAGAGCATCTAAAAAAATATAAACTTTGTAATTATCTATATATACCTAAATAACTTCTTATAATCAATTTCATAGGTATCCTAGTTCCTAGAATTATAAAGTACCCAAACTGATATGCTGAGCATATAGAAATATCCCGATAACCTAATTCCTAATACTATCTAGTGAAAATATCCCGATAACCTAATTCCTAATACTATCTAGTGAAGGTTTCAGCTTACTGGTGTAGGGCCCTGCATTCAAGTTTCTTATGGGCCAATTTCAATCTGTAACTTTGTAATGGGCACGTGCTGGGGTTGGAATATATAACCTACAGAAGACTTAAATGTGAACACGTGTCAATGTCACCTATGCAACAATTATTTTATTATACAAGTGTCTAGTGTTCTTAAAGGCGTTCGGATCAGAGGATGGGGCAGTTAGGGCCCCAGTTTATCCATGGGCGTCTTCCATGGATCAAAATGCTGGAAAAGCGATACGTATCATCCGAGCCTAAAACCGATACGTATCGGACGATATGTATTGGTACCGGACAGTACCTGAATGTATCGTTCGGTTAAATACATATAGATCACCGATACGGCACATTCAATGTACCGTATCGGTGACCACCGATACTGATACGTATCGTCCGATACGTATCGGTATCGGACGAAATTTTGATCTATGGCATCTTCTCGGGGGGACCGGGTCTGGGCACCGGGGGGAGGGGAGGTCGATCTATAAATTAATGGCTTTTTACCGGGTGGAGCCGCGCTATCAAAGGGTTGGGTATATGACATTTTTTTATTGGACACCACCCAACCCGATCCGTCGACAGCCCTTAAACTTTACAACCCTTATTGCCTAGGGATAACATTTAAACACCAGAATGATCTGGTGTTTAAATGATCTTATACCACTAAAGTTAAAGCTTTTGATCTCACACCGTTCAAGTGTGATTATCATTATGCCACGTGGTGAACATCCGGGATCAATCTAAATTGTCTAAGTGGCAATATATCATTGAAACATAACTTAGCCCAAAGAAACATGCTTATAAGTAGATTCGAACCATTCGATTGATGAACTTATAAGTGGATCTAAATGCATATATTAAATTATATACATTTATGTTGAAATAAAGTATGTATATCACTATGTGTACGTATATATATATATTTCAGGGCCTCCTGGATCTTGGGGAGTCGCCTGGGTGCAGCCCAACGACTTCCACTTGAAAATCCCCCGAAGCCGCCCAGGTATTTTAAGAACATTGCAAGTGTCCTTGTTATACGGGATTAAGTTGCTTTTGGCCTACCTTGACAATGCTTACAAGAAAAAAGGTGAAAGAAAGAGCTACTTATGACACTCTGTTTGAGGTTTTTTATGCGCTTCCATTACCCCATTACCCTGACATTCTCTAGCAGGATTTCTAAATGTGGCCAAACGGACTTGTTTTTCCAGCCTCAAAATTGGCCAGACTTCAAACAATCCTCGATTTTTGGAAGAATGACAATAATGACGCATCTTTTTTTGCTTTATTGAATTAAAAAGAATGTCAGGTCTTTCTAAGTCAGCAGAGTAGGAGTTTTATTTCCCCTTTACTCCTCTAAATTGACCAACATACCCCTAATTTCTCCAAATGGCCATAAGTATCCTATTTCTAGGAATTATGTGCTATTTTGTTTCCTTTATAATAAACAAAAAGAAAAGGATTACAAAAGTGACAGTGTAGTAAAAAAAGTTGGGATTATAAATTGACAAAAAGAACAAGTTTACAAAAGTGGTGTGCTGTTTTGTTTCCTTTATAAATTTAATTGGCCTTTCACTACTTTGAATCAGACAATAGGAATTGTTTTCTGTCTCAATCTTCTACACAACAGATCTTCAGATCATGGGCATACAATCAGATAGTTCACATGTCGATTCCACGTGGCATACATCCTTGAAAGTGACTTGAGAACTGACTACGTTGGCACTTGGGCTGGATGGTCGACAGTTTGAGGTGCTGGAATGTAGTATGTCTAATCCTACATAGTGTTCTCCCGGACCTGAACCCGCATTTTCAAGATTGCATTGAAAAGAAAACCACTATTATGGGATTGAGAGGCTAAAAGTGCCAAAATTTACTGGTTGCCATGTGATTGTCAAAACCTGTTTTAACAGTTCAATTTGTTGGCACATGTAGGCTCTACATTACATGGTAGAGATAGTCGTTGATACAATCTTAGAGATAATTGATGGGGACATCCGATTCAAGTAATCGCCCATAACATATCGGAGGCAAAAGAAGAAACGTAACTTATGGACAAAGAGTAACTTTTAATCCCGTCACTTTTATGTTTGGCCTATTTTGAAGTGTCAAACGAAGTCGGATTGATACAAAATTGGTCATATTTGAAAGCTTATCGAAGTAGCTTTCCAACGAGCCAAAATTTGAGCAATTCCGATAAGTATTGAAGAAGTTATGGTCAGTTTTCGGAAGCTGCATATAAAGTGACGAATTTTAAGAATCCTAATTGAATTAGGATTAGTCTCTTTTATTATTTTATTTTAGAAAGTAAGAGTTGTTTATTTTATTAGAAATAAGATTAGTTTCCTTATTGTTTAAGACTTTATTGTTTTAGAAGAATTAGAATATTTCCTTTATTTGAATTAGGAATTAGAGTTATACTAGGATTTCTAATTTTATGCATTGGTTAGCTTATTTAAAGGCTTATAAACACTTTTATTATTAGTTTTTGGTTAATGAAAATTGCTTATGCAAAATTGAGAGTTTTAAACTTTCGTGAGGGTGTGATTCTCTCAAAACGGAGTGATTTTTCAATTCCCGCTTGCGGTTTAGTGCGAGGCCAACTCTTCTTCCATCTCTATCTTCTTTAGATCTACGGTTTGCGTAAGTAGCGTAATCCTAACTATTTTATTGATCTCATAAAAGCCCTAAATCAATATTTTGTTCATCATTAATTTTATTAGCATTTTATTTTCGTTTGGTATCGAGAGAACCCGCTTGCGAGTTTGTTCGATGCCCTAAAACTATCGGAGATCTAGCCGTTCATAAGAACCCTAGTCTTTTAGATCTGCAATAGGGAATGTACACGAAAGCAATGCTATTTTGGGTCGAAATTAAATCACCTAATTGAATTTCTAAAAATTTTCGTGATAATTTGTTATGAAAATTTATTATTTTTAATTGATTAAATTAATTTTAATCCTAATCTCAGCCCTGACATTGCATTTAGTAAGTTCCCGCATCAAATTGGTACCAGAGCATCAGTTTAGTTTTAGAGTTTTAGTGATCATATAGGTTTTAAGGTTTTTTTTTATTTTTTTTAGGTTAAAAAATAATAATATTTCATTATTTTAGATCCGTCTGGCTTTTGTCTGAAAATTTTTGTCTAACTTTTTTTTGACTAAATTTAGTCTAGTCTGTCTAAAATTTCTTGCATCATCATGGATCCCAACAAGGTAGAAGCCCTGATTAGAGAACTGACTGCCCAGATGAATGAGCACCACAATCGAGTGCAACAACAGTTGCAAGACCTACAAATTCGGCATGAAATTTTAGAAACCCGCATGGGAGAAATCAATGAGTTCATCGCCGAAAACCCCAATAGAGTCCACATGCATGAACGTAGGAGGGAAATTCCTCATCGTCGCGAAATCCACATTGAACAGGACGATAAAATTATGAAATCAGTAAAAATGGACGCCCCTACTTTTGACGAGAATAGGCAACCTAAAGTTTTTCTTGAGTGGATCACCGGTATGGAAAACTACTTCGAGTGGTACGCCATGTCCGAAGAGTGAAAGGTCCACTTTGCAAAGGTCAAACTTACAGGCCAAGCTCGACTTTATTGGATGGGTTTAGAGCGTCGAAGACAGTCCAACAATCTTACTCCTATTTCCACTTTGGAAGAGATGAAGGACCAGTTGAGTGATAAATATGTTCCTCTATCCTACGAGGAACACATTCTTGATCAGTGGCATTCATTGCGTCAAGGAAATTCATCGGTCACTGACTACAACGATAAATTCAAAGAATTAAAGACCAAGGCCGATGTGACTGAACCGGAAAAGGTTACCCTATCCCGATTTCGAATGAGCCTTCGCCCAGAACTGCAAAGGGAACTTATTTTGTACCCTATTGATAATCTAGACGAATGTTTCTCTAGAGTCGAAGAGCTAGAGCGATACCTAAAAACTAGTACTCCATCTAGTTATAAGTCTAGTTATTGGTCCAATGCACTAGAGTCAAAGCCCAACATTAGTGCCCCGTCTGCTAGGTCCAACCCCGTTACTATACCGGTAACTCGAGTCGATAAGGGTAAGACTCCAATGCTCAAAGGCCCCAAGAGTGGTGGTCAAAATAAATGTTATAAGTGTTACGGCATTAGGCATTTTGCAACACAATGCCCATCCCGAAATTTGTTCATAGCTGAGGACACCGAAAATGAGAATGATGAAGGCACTGCTGAAGTTTACGAGCCTGAGTCGTTCCCTAGTGATGAAGAAGATTGTGTAGGGGAACAAACAATGGCGTGTCTTAGGGATGTCTCCTATCCCGTTGGGGAGGATAATACCTCGCAGGTTCTTGTGGTTAGATGTGTTCTAGCCCAATTGAAGGACAGTGACGATTGGCGACGGGATAATGTCTTTTATACCATAGCTACATGTGGAATGAAAGCCTGTCGAGTCCTTGTTGATAGTGGAAGTTGTACCAATGTGGTTTCTGAAAGTACAGTTTCTCGTTTGGGGCTTACGCTCGTAGCTCAGCCACGACCCTATAAGAATGCTTGGGTATCATCCATCCCTGTTTCACAAAGGTGTCAGGTTCCTATACAATTCGAATCATATAAGGACACCTTGTGGTGTGATGTTGTGCCTATGGATGTGGGGCATATCATCCTCGGAAGGCCTTGGTTGTATGACATGGATGTTACACTGTTCGGTCAATCGAACGTGTGTTCCTTCACTCACAAAGGTCAGAAAATACAACTCAATCCACTGCCTCCCAAGGCACCCACAGTGAAGTCGACAAAGTCAAGTGATAAAGACCTATTAGAGAGAGAGAAGACACCTAAGGCCGTTCACATCGTTAGCCCTCTTGAGTTGAACGAGGCGCTAAGACAGAGGACATCTTCTATGTCCTTGTCACAGTTGAAAAGTCTAAAGAATCAGGCGTTGAAGTTCCAAAAGAGGTCAAACCAATCATGAATGAGTTTGCAGATGTATTTCCCGATGACCTTCCAAATGAATTACCACCTCTACGGGATATCCAACACGCCATTGATTTGGTCCCTGGACCTACCTTACCCAACTTGCCCTACTATCGTATGAATCCATCTGAGCACTCGGAGTTAAAAAGGCAAGTTGATGAGCTTCTCCAAAAGGGGTTCATAAAGGAAAGCTTGAGTCCCTGTGTTGTGCCAGCGCTGCTCACGCCCAAGAAAGATGGAACTTGGAGGATGTGTGTGGATAGTCGCGCAATTAACAAGATCACGGTCAAGTATCGGTTCCCGATACCAAGATTGGACGATATGTTAGACATGATGGTAGGTGCCACAATTTTTTCAAAGATCGATTTGAAGAGTGGGTACCATCAAATCCGAGTTCGTCCTAGGGACGAATGAAAAACTACCTTCAAAACCAAAGATGGTTTGTACAAATGGTTTGTCATGCCTTTTGGGCTTTCGAACGCCCCGAGTACATTTATGCGTATCATGACGCAAGTGTTACGGCCTTTCATCGGCAAGTTCCTTGTGGTTTATTTTGACGACATCCCCATCTACAGCCACAACAAAGAACAACACTTGGACCATTTAAGGCAAGTTTGTGTGACTCTCCGAGGGGAGAAGTTGTGCGTGAACCTGAAGAAGTGCACCTTCATGTCACATCGCGTTGTCTTCTTAGGGTTTGCCATGACCTCTGATGGAATGACTACAGACACCGAAAAGGTCAAAGCTATCGTTGAATGGCTCGAACCTCGGAACATTCACGAAGTTCGTAGCTTTGATGGTTTAGCCACGTTTTACAGGCGGTTCATCCGTAACTACAGTACAGTAACTTCTCCTATCACCAATTGCATCAGAAAGGGGGAGTTTAAATGGACCTGTTGCGGCTAAGACTTTCAAGGAGATTAAATCTCGAATGACGAAAGCTCCTGTCATGCGCCTTCCCGACTTCTCTAAGGTCTTCGAAGTTGCTTGTGATGCGTCAGGCGTAGGTATCGGAGGAGTATTGAGCCAAGAGGGCCATCCGATAGCTTATTTCAATGAAAAGCTAAATGAGGCCAGGCAGAAGTACTCAACTTACGATAAAGAATTCTATGCGGTAGTCCAATCCTTTAAATATTGGAAACAATATCTACTGCCACATGAATTCATCTTGTTCTCGGACCACGAAGCCTTGCGATTTTTAAATTTTCAAAAAAAGTTAAACCCACGACATGCGAAATAGGTTGAACAACTTCAAGGGTTTACCTTCGTGCTGAAACATAGGGCCGGTGTGGAGAATCGAGTGGCTGACGCGCTTAGCCGTAGAATGGCGACGTTGCACTCATTAAGTGTTAAGGTAACCGGATTCGAACGCTTCGTGGAGGATTACCCGACATGTCCGGATTTTAGCGAAGAGTATGCCTCACTTGTGAGTGGACAACCTGTCAGAGGGAGTAAACCCTGCAGGATGGGTATTTGTTCTTGAAACACTGATTGTGTATTCCCCGCACTTCTTTGCGAGACTTTCTCGTTTGGGAATTACACGTTGGAGGAGTTGCTAGCCATTTTGGTCGCAATAAAACTATCGCATTGGTTGAAGTCCGATTCTATTGGCCCAATCTCACCAGAGATGTTGCCAAAATTATCAACCAGTGTCGTGTTTGCCAGTTGGCAAAGCAAAAGAGGCAGAACACGGGATTGTATACACCTTTACCGGTGCCACACACCCCGTGGCAAGACCTATCAATGGACTTCGTGTTAGGCCTCCCTAAAGCCCTCCGAAAGCACGACTCAGTGTTTGTTGTTGTGGACCGTTTGTCTAAGATGACCCACTTCATTGCATGTGCGAAGACCTCCGATGCTAGTCACATTGCTACCCCTGCTCTTTAATGAGGTCGTTCATCTACACGGTTTTCCTAAGACGATAGTGTCTAACCGTGACGTTAAATTTGTCAGTTATTTTTGGAAGACACTATGGCACACAATGGGGACTCGACTACAATTTTCATCTGCTTATCATCCCCAAACTGACGGGCAAACCGAGGTTGTCAATAGGAGTTTAGGACATCTTTTAAGGTGTCTAGTGGGCGAGCATGTTAAGAGTTGGGATTCCATCTTACCTGTCGCTGAGTTTGCATATAACAATTCGGTTAATATAACCACAGGCATGAGTCCGTTCCAAATTGTGCATGGGTATAAACCTAGGATGTTAGTAGATCTCATTCCAATGTCCATTCATCATAGGTCATCAGAGTCTGCATCCACATTTGCGCATCGCATTCATGAGTTGCATGCTGAGATTAAGAAAAGAATTAATTTAAAGAATGAAAAATACAAGTTCTTTGCAGATTCTCATAGACGGTTCAAAGAATTTCAAGAGGGTGATTTTGTGATGGTTCGGAATAAACCCAAGCGATTCCCGCAAGGAGTTGCAAAGAAGTTACAAGCTCGTAGTGCTAGACCCTATCAGATTTTGAAGCGTGCCGGTTCTAATGCTTTACATCTTAGATCTTCCGCCGGAATTGGGGATTAGCACAATTTTCAATGTAGAGGACCTTGTTCTATTCCATGACCCTTCAACCATCCCTGCCAACCCCTTTGAGTCTTCTACATCCGATGATCCAATTATTCCCCTTCCCACACTGTTACCCCCACCTACTCAGCAAATTCGTGAGATCATCGAAGAAGTGCTGGAAGATCAGATTGTATCCACCAATCGCGGGGGACTTCTGAAGTACATGGTCAAGTGGAAGAACAAGGCCAACAAGAGAATACTTGGATTACACTGGAGGAATTTCAGCAGCTTGATCCAGATCTTTTGGACCTTTATCACAACCAGCATTCATTGGGGATGAATCCCTCTAACCCGGGGAGAGTTGATGGGGACATCCGATTTAAGCAACCGCCCATAACATATCGGAGGCGAAAGAAGAAACGTAACTTATCGAAAGAGTAACATTTAATCCCGTCACTTTTATGTTTGACCTATTTTGAAGTGTCAAACGAAGTTGGATTGATACAAAATTGGTCATATTTGAAAGCTTATCGAAATAGCTTTCCAACGAGCCAAAATTTGAGCAATTTCGACAAGTATTAAAGAAATTATGGTCAGTTTTCGGAGGCTACAAATAAAGTGACGAATTTCAAGAATCCTAATTGAATTAGGATTAGTCTCTTTTATTATTTTATTTTAGAAAGTAAGAGTTGTTTCTTTTATTAGAAATATGATTAGTTTCCTTATTGTTTAGGACTTTATTGTTTTAGAAGAATTAGGATATTTCCTTTATTTGAATTAGGAATTAGAGTTATGCAAGAATTTCTAATTTTATGCATTGATTAGCCTATTTAAAGACTTGTAAACACTTTTATTATTAGTTTTTGGTTAATGAAAATTGCTTATGCAAAATTGAGAGTTTTAAACTTTCGTGAAGGTGTGATTCTCTCAAAACGGAGAGCGATTCTTTTATTCCTGCTTGCAATTTGGTGCGAGACCAACTCTTCTTCCATCTCTATCTTCTTTAGGTCTACGGTTTGTGTAAGTAACGTAATCCTAATTATTTTATTAATCTCATAAAAGTCCTAAATCAATATTTTGTTCATCATTAATTTTATTAGCATTTTATTTTCGTTTGGTATCGAGAGAACCCGCTTGCAAGTTCGTTCGACGCTCTAAAACTATCGGAGATCTAGCCGTTCATAAGAACCCTAGTCTTCTAGAATTTTTCACAATAGGGAACGTACACGAAAGTAACGCTATTTTGGGCTGAAATTAAATCACCTAATTGAATTTCTAGAATTTTCCGTGGTAACTTGTTATGAGAAACTATTATTTTTAATTGATTAAATTAATTTTAATCATAATTTCAACCCTAGCATTGCATTTAGTAAGTTCCCGCATCAATAATGTAATTATAACCATGTGCTAGTTGATGGGGACATCAAAATTGAAAGCGTTGGATTTGGGCCGCAACAGATTTTCCAACATCATAAGAAACAACAAGGGAGCCAGAATTGAAGAATTGGAGCATGTTTTAGTCGATTGATCGATTGAGGACAGTGGTTTCTGAACTTTTGGCGAACTTATTATTCTCAGTCGATCGATCAAATCCAAACTTTCAATCGATCAATTGTGGATAGAGACTTCGAGCGATTTATAAATTTAAAAATCGATCGATTGATTTATCGTGTAAGTCAGATCCGCCAAAAGACGGAATTTAGTTTTTTTTTGGGCAAACTTGTCCTTTTTAGTGTTTTATTTGTTTTAGGGTTTCCTTCTTTTGAGGCCTACTATATAAGGTCCTTATAAACATTGTAATAGGGGAGTTGATTAACGAATGAAATTGAGAGCTTGCTTTTGTGCAAACCCTAGAAGACTAGTCAAAAGTTTTCAACCAAAATAGTGAATCTTTCAAAACCAGAGTGAATCTTCATTTCTCGTGTGACTTGGTGCGAAGCCGACGTACAACTTTAGTGAGAAGCCTCGGAACCCTTGTTGTGAAGCCTTTGAAACCCTATCTTTCTATTATGTTTTTTCTTTAATTATTGTCGGGTAATATTTTCTCTTATTTTCCTTTGATAAAGTCAAAACCCTAAACCCTTATTAGTTGATATCTTTTGATCTTTCCCCTTTGATTGATTTAATCTTTCAAGCCCTAATTATTCAAATCCTAGAGGAGTCAAGAGACGATACCGTAATTGTCACTTGGTGCCCTAAAATAGATTGAAACTCGAGTTCCTTCATCGGAGCCGTTTTTCTAGATCGAAAATTTTCGATGCATGTGAGGGCTAAAATTTGAGTTAACCTACTTGTTTTAATTAAACTTATTGGATTATTTTATGCGTTTGGGTGATTTCGAATATTTCCGTCATTCAATTTAATCTGGAGTTAATCCCAAACTTGCATAATAAGGTTTTAGTGTTTGTCCCGCATCACTAGTGTACCACATGTATCATGTGTACAGTACTGATGACCCGTCGTGAGGACCCTCTTATAAATGAGTCGGGCATGGACTAGGCCTATTGAAAATTTTCAAAAAATATGCCCCAACTTGCCCCTATCCTGACACCGCCATTGGTGACCACATTGGTTTCCTAATACCAGGCAACAGGCTAATTTTGGGATGACGAAACCTCTTATATAAAACCTAATGAAAAATAACAAAAAGGGGGCCCAAACCTAGCCAACTAAGACTCCTTAGTAATTTATGTTGTGGTTACCGTCATAAACTCAAAATAATAGAAGATGTTTGTCCCCTAACCTTGATTTGGTGATTCCTCTTATTTTGGCCCAAAACTACCCCCTTTTTTAATAATTTAATTTAGCTTTAGGATCTAGGAGTAGCAATCTAGAATAATTGTTCTCACCAATTGAGTAATGTGTAAGTAATTGAACAACTGTCCATCATTCGCATTAAATTCAAAAGTACCTCGTACGTATACATAAGGCAAGACCCACGTAGTCCTATATAGTAGATAGTGGGATCCTAGATGATCATTCATTTCCTCTGGGTTTATTACCTATATACACTAACTAGGAATAAGATAGTAGGATATGGCTTGATGTTCCTGTTGGTGATGCTGATGGGCCTTTTTAATGTGAGACAACAACCCTACAATATGTGAGTGATCATGAGATGCGAAATTGCCAAAATTAAACAAATCAATTTAACAATTAAAATCCCAAATTAAAGCGATACCTTAGGATTTTGTGGAATTCCGCGTAATTGACCATGCTTGGTTCGCTTAAGGTCCAATCCGGCGCATGAGAACCGTTAGAAATACAGAAGGTGCGATCCTAGAGATAAAACTCTAGCATCCTCTAGGTCGGGGCATTAGGTCACGGCTCAATATGGAATCGCTAGATCCTCGCTAGTGCTTTTGAATGAAATCAATCAAACGATGCAAATCGAACAATCTCGAGCCCAACAGTGGTCATGGATCGACGGGTTAAGATCAGAGTCGATCCACAAGGATGAGCATCAAGGTTGCTCTAGATCTAGGGTTTTGGATTTTGAACAATCAAAATTAAAATGGAGAAAATAAATGCAAGAAATTAGCAAGGAAATAGGAAAAAAGATAAAGAGAAAATCAAGGATAGCATGGGCATCACACCCTTGGCCTCACACCAAACCCACATGAGGAAGAACACTCACTCTCCATTGAGCTTCTCTCAAACTCTCAATGCATAACATTTTCATTAAAATCAACCGATCTTAAATAAAGTCTTTACATGCCTTTATATAAGCTAAGAAAACCCTAACTACCAAATTGCGGACGACTCTTACGGACGTCTGTAATATGATCACGGATGTCCGTCCCCGACGATGTGCACAAAAACATAATGATGTTTGAAGCCACGGACGTCCGTCATATATTGACAAACTTTGCTTCATTTTCTTATTTCTCTCTTGTTTTTTGTTGTTGCTTTCTTCTTGCACTTTCCATCCGCCTTGTATCGTGAGATGCCCCTATCTCATAGGCAGTGAGCCCTATTTGCGGCTCTTCAGGGTCTCTTCTCGGTAGATGTTGGTGCCCCATGGCTCCTCCGTCACTTCTTTCGGCGGTACACCTTGTCTGGCCCGAAACCTAGGTCTATGGTGCCGGTGTTTCTCCCAATTCCCTCGGACCAAAAGAGCTTCATCACCGATGAAGTGTGGTTGTGATATCGATCGAGCATATCGGGGTCTAGGAAGCAGATCTCTCCTTCATTTACTCACATGCTCTCAGATTCCGGCTTACCTACCACTTCACTAAATATTTCTGAAATCCTCCATGATGGGTGGAAGCCACAAGATCATCCAAGATCTTCTCGACTTTGATGCTTTTCTTGTCGTTTCTTCTTGTGTCTTTTCTTCTTACGCCAAAAATTCGTCGCGGCCCTAAATCCATGCTTTTGATCTTGGCATCCCCTCCAATTCTCCCAGACCCAAAATGTTTCATCACCGATGAAACTAGTTCGTGACATCGGTCGGTTAATTGACGTCCCCATCAATTCTCTCGGACCCAAAATGTTTCATCTATGATGAAACACGCTGGTAGAGTGTATCGGGACTCAAATAGTGGAACTCCTTACAACTAACCCAAGCAATCTCGACACCCGGTGAAATATGCTCATCTCAGTCAATTGTATCGGGGCACACATGGTAAACCTCTTCTCGACAATCCAATAACCCGGCTTGCCAACCCACTCTACTAAATATTTTTGAAGCTTCCCACCAACTCTCCCGGACTCGAAAGACTTCATGTAACGATTCGGATTTTCTTAACTTTATTTTATGGTGTTAGATGTGTTTTGCACTATATTCAGTGCTAGCGCTCCACACCGGAACCAACCCTATTTTAGAAAACTCTCTATTTAAGTTATGTAACCCTATTCTCTTTTCTTATTCTAATCTTCTTAAGAAACCCTAGTAGTCTCTTATTCTTTTATTTTTTTCTTCTTAAGAAACCCTAGTCGTCACAACATTTCTCCTTCAACTCATCTCTTCTAAAACTCCTTAATCTTTTCCCTAAAACTTTTTGTGTATCCTTCCATAAGAATCACTGTGATCTATTTCCACCATCAAGATCGAGGAAGAAGGAGAAATCTTGGACGAGTCATCGCGTGAAACGTCGATCTTTTCACCCTAATCGTCGTAGATTTACTGATCACGCTTCAAGAGGTGGGTACCAGTCAATCCATCTTGTTCTTCTCAGATCCGGTTGCGTAAGGTGCGTTCGATCGCGTATCGACGAGCTAATAAAATGAACCGTAGATTTATTTTTGTATATAAAATTGCTTAGAAAAGAAATAATGGCTAACCCTAATTTTAATATATTTTTTTTAATTGCTTTCTTTTATATTTTTAGGTTTTATTCGAAACCCTAATTGTTTCCTAATTCCCGAGACCGATTGATCGACCTTATATTTTCAATCGACCGATCTGGCCGATTGAGTTACTTAATTGTTTTGTTGCATTTTCGTTTGATCGATTTGTGTTACGATCGATCAATTCAAAGCAAGATTGAATGATTTGTATATTTTTCTGTGCATACAGATCGATCGATTATTATTCCTGATCGATCGGTTACGCACCAGGAACTTTTATAATTATTTATCTGGTTTTATTTACGATCGATCAATGTTTAGACTGATCGATCGATTATGAACTGGATGATTTTACTATTCACATTTATTTCAAGCGATCGACCCCGAGATTGATGGATCGATTTTGAATTAATCGAATGAGGTCTGACTCTCCTATTTTAAATTGATCGATTGATTACTGCCTTTTACTTGAATGTCTAATGGTTATATAATATCATATTTTATTATAATATTCAAAGCACATTTGTGATTATACTATATTATATTATATTCAATGTATAGGTGGCCATAGATTTTCACAAGCATGTGGAGTCCTAAACTCCTTTTGACTCATATTACAGAACTAATAAACTATTATATAACTTATATTATATTATTATTATTAAGATATTCTTATATAAGACACTGATACTCGAGTATTATATTATTATGATAATATAAATATACATGTATGACATTATTTTATTGAACAAATTCCAATTGGACAACGAATTGGCTATAAGGGTTGGGCTCATAAAACCCTATCCCAAATTCGTAAACTTTTTATATCGATCGATCGACTCTAATGTCCGATCGATCGAATATGGGCATAACCAATTGCATTTATATATGATTATTGATCGATCGATTCCAACTTCCGATCGATCGATTCTAACCTGAATTCACTAACTTATATATTTTAATACTGATTGATTCTCGTATGAACAAACGACTTTATTTACCTTATAATTCCACTCTATCACGACCAAAACTTAATGCATATTAATCACTTGATTGTTTCGATCGATGGTCGTGATTTACTTAACCTTTAATTACAATGTTTTTCAACTTGAGCATTTGATTATAGTAATTTATATATAGTCATTTTATCGCTTCAACGCGACCACTTCGATAATACGAAGAGTTAGAAATTCGATGCCCTCATGAAAATCAAATTAGGACCTTCATGTTTTCCAAATCACACTAATAACTACCCTATTCCATATTTATATTAGTGTGTTATGTAAATATATATATATATATATATATATATATATATATATATATATATATATATATATATATATAAACATAACGAAATCTAGATATAAATATTTTCTGTAATGTGATAGTTTTGTACTTCCATTTTAATCATGGTATTTGAGTTATGGACAAGTTAGGTCAAATGTACACGAGTATATGAGATCATGCCTACGCTTGGGCGTAGTGATTCACTGAAATGGTATCGAAGCGAGGAATACAACATATTTACATGCCTTATAACTCATGGTGGTATGGGTCATCATGACGAATAGAGTGAGTGAAAATTCAGTGTAGCCTCATATACAGTGACATATACGGTGACCCTATCACCCTCGAGTTTTTAATATGTTAGGATAAGATATGAGGTGAACCCTTAGGCCTAAGTTGTAGTAAGGTATCTTTTACGATCACATGAAACTTGGAATATTGACGTCCATGTACGGATGCAATCCCTCTATGATAGTATGAGATGTCACACGAAGTACATCCAAGTTACTACAGAACCTTTTCCTTGGGAAGCGTGATTTATGAAAGTTACCCGACTATAGCTCGTCCTAGAATTAAGTGGTATGAGTATAACAAGATATGAGTTTGTAAGATAAGATAAGTTATGAGTATGATAATAAGACACTGCTATGTAGGCTAGCATAAGATTAAAAACTTAACTCTGTACATGACGTTCATTACGTAGCCATTGTAAGGGCAACATCTTCAGTCAAGACGGGTCTCTGGGAGACAGTATGATATGAGTTACGTTTATCAGCTGCCCTTGTAACTGGATGGGGTATATGGTATGAGTATGATATGGAGGGCGTTATGATATGATAGTAAACTACTATGTCTGTACGTGACGTTCATTGTGTAGCCATTGTAAGGGCAACATCTTCAGTCAAGATGGATCTCTGGGAGACAGTATGATATGAGTTACGCTTATCGGCCGCCCCTGTGACTGGATGGGGTATATGATATGAGTATGATATGGAGGGCGTTATGATATGGTGGTAAACTACTATGGTGACCCTCGCATGGTAGGCTCGAGCAGCGACTCTGACACAGGTCTTGTAGGATTTATGAGTATGTTAGGTACGCTCATGCGATGTACAGATATATGTGCGAGAATAATAAGATATGATATGTTATGAGGTATGGTTAGGTACGTTAGGATTGAGTGTATAGATTATGGTCCCGCATTTATGTTATGATATGAGCTCTACGATGTGCACTTGGTTTTGTCATTCTCTCTTTTCGATTTCATTGATATACTATTATTATCACTCACGTGATGCATCTACAATGCACCTGAGTAGAATATGGTGGATTGGTGGTGTATGCACTAAGTTTACGTGGCTGAGTAAACTCATCCCACATAAATTTAATAGTTGCAGGTGATTATATCGACAGAGTGAACGTTGGCTATTTTGATCCTATTGGAGTTGATTTCGTTGACCCTGGGGACGCCGAGTACCAGGAGCCTTGGGAGGGCAACGCCGCTAAGTACCAGGAGGACCTTGGTGGTGATTTTGATCCAACGCCGGTTATTGACATTTGTAGACTCAGTACTAAGTTTTGTTTTATACTATTATTGATGACTTTATAGTTTCATGTATCAGATTTGTCTCTGACTTTTATTTCCTTTTATTGGTGGTTACCTGAATTTTATCGCATTTATTCTGTTATTTATGACTGCTTTTATATTCCATCCTTATTTGTTGGCTTTCACGGATTTCGTGGAACCATAATTGCGCGAGAACTTTGATTATGTGTATGTCCGCTTAGCGTATCTCGGATGCGTGCGGGTCATAACTCGAAATTCTAAGCCATCGGGATGGGATACAATTTCAGGTTGTGACACTTCATCACCGATAAAGTGTGATCATGATATCGGTCGAAAATACAAGAACTCAAGTGGTGAACCCTCTCATGATTGGCCCATGCACTCTCGGATATCAACTTATAACCTTCTTCATCTCATAAATCGAAAACTCTCCGCCGTAGTTGAATGCCACAAGATCATTCGAGATCTTCTCAATAACCTGCTTTTCATCTTGCTCGGAGGAAAAGATAGGGGTTGTGGGATCGGGATTGGAGCACAAGGAACGTTTCAAAAGGAGTTTTAGAAAGTAGGGTTGAGCCTAGACAAAAAACTAGATCTTCCACATTGAGCGTTGAACTAACCCCATTCTTTGAGGGAGCTCAAGAACGTATGCACTAGGTCCACCCCTTTCCAAATCCTAAAAGATTTGGCACAACGAGTTTGGAGCGTCCTCGCGATTCTTGATGGAAATCGTCCAGGTTCAATCCGAACCATCTAATAGCCACTTAATTGAAGTTCCTTGAAGCTCGTAGGCAAATCCGTCAATAATTTGAAATTGTCATTGTACAAATTAATTATAGGCATAATTTCGGCATGCAATACGAAATGCAACCTTCCTAAAGTCGGCGGGCGGGTTCGGGCGGATCGAGTGGGGCGGTGCCTGGGCGGGCACCTCAAGAACCGAGTGGTCAGTATATATATATATTAGAGTATTAAAAGAGGAAATTGAAGGTTTAGAAATTATATTTAAACACACAATTGAATTCAATTCAAGTAAATACTACATTACTACTAAATATGAAGTTC
The DNA here is from genome assembly GCA_021018995.1 of Chloranthus sessilifolius. Classification (NCBI taxonomy): domain Eukaryota; kingdom Viridiplantae; phylum Streptophyta; class Magnoliopsida; order Chloranthales; family Chloranthaceae; genus Chloranthus; species Chloranthus sessilifolius. Next base: position 47,458,352 of record CM037584.1, on the reverse strand, counting down.
AACTTTAACCATCACAATTTCACATAATTAGGTAGTCTAAAAATATAACATATTTTAAAACACATAATTGTTCATTCTGAATGTCCCTCCTCATCTTCATCTTCTTCGTTTTGTAAACCAATTTCATCATTATCAGAAAGAATGAACTCAATATCATCATCCCCTTCATCTCTTGTTTCTACATCAAGTTCCTCCTCATTAATTTCTCTCATTAGTTGTGTGACGGTTCTCGTGTTCCTCCTTGGTTATGCTTCTTTATCTGCACTTGAAGCCTCGCCAATAACACCCCAAGTCAAGGACTCGCCGGGAAATACTTCTTCTTCATTAGGGTCGACTAATCATTCAAGTATCCCTTCCTTGTCTTCAAAGAGCAAGATATCCTCTTTCCCCTTTCTTTTAGACCTGCGATCTAGTAGTTTGGTATTAAATTGGACATATGCCACATCATTTAACTTTGGGGTCCCAATTCTATTTCTTTTTTTTTAGGGGATCTGCGTATATAAAACAAAAAATATTTTAATTGATATATACATTACTGATTTTATAAATAATTAAATACAATAACATAAATATATGCTTATTCTATAAATTTATTTAGTATTTACCATCTCAAATGTGATCCAGTTTCTCTCGCATCCAGAAGAATTGTGTGTTAAATTCAATATTTGTAGTGTCATCTTTTGCAAGTTAGGAGCTTCCGCACCATGCAATTCGCACCAAGTAGCTGTTAATTAATTCCGAAAGAAAATTAAGTTAAGAAATTATTACTTAATTGAAACCTCTAAATTAAAATATAAATTATAATTAAAATAATAATTAACTGTGGGCCAAGCCTCTTATCTGAATGCAATACCTTCATATCCACATTCCTTTGCTTGATCGCTAAGGAATCTTCAAAAGATTTTTCCAAATTCATATAACTGATCTCTTGAAGGAGTTCAGGATCAATCAACTTCTTAATGCAATTGTTTACGTTATTCATAAACCACGGGGCTCTACGAATTTTTTCTCTTTCTTTATAGTAGTAGAAAGGATTCAAGAGGTGTCCCGCTGCAACCAATGGATGCATTAAGTGCTTTTCAAATCTCCTTGTGATGATCTCCAATACCTTCTGAATTCGAGCTTCCTTGTCTTGGAAAGAGGCTTTAATTTCTCTTTCTGCCTCTTCAATGGATGCGTAGATGTGTCCCATGATAGGGGCATCTGAATCAACCATTCAAAGAACTTTACGAGCGGTTAGAAGACCTTCAAAGCATAAACCACGTTATTCCTGAAAGCATTGCTCAATATGATACTTTCTACTTTCCTCCCTACCCTCTCTTTATACCATCTGGATTTCTTCCAATCTTTAGAAAACATGTCCTTTAATGGGAGCCTCCACGTAAAAAAATTTTGTAAATTAAGAAAAGCAGTAGCGAACCGTGTGACCTCGACTCTAACAAGATCTTTTTTCTGTCTTCTTCTTCATCAAAGCTAACACTCTAATATGATTGTATATAAATGGTCTTTGCCTTTTCAACGGCCCTCTCTATTTGTGTTAGCTTACCCATATCGTGAAACATCAGGTCAATCGAATGCGCCGTACAAGGAGTCCAATAAATACTCGGATAATAAATTTCTAATATTTTTGCCGCTCTCATATTGTTTATAGCATTATCGGTGATCACTTGGAGCACTCTCTTTTCCCCTACTTCTTGTATGCACTGCTCAACTAACTCATAGATGAATTGTGCGTCATGAATTTCCAATGAAACATCAACCGATCTTGAAAAAGTTATTCCCACACGACAATGCACTAAAAGATTCATTATACTCCTTGCCTTTCTATCTGCCCACGTGTCTATCATGATAGAACAACTATAAGTATCCCATGCCTCTTTATGCGGGATTGATCTCTTTTTTATACTGTCAACCTCATCCATCAACAAAGGAACCCTCAACTGATAATCTGAAGGAGGAATATATCCTGGACCATATTGACAAATTGCTTAACACATTTTCAAAAAATACTTGCTTTTAATAGTGTGAAAAGAGATCTCGTGAACATAGAACCATCTAGCAACGTGTTGATCTACACATCCGTTTATCTCTTTCGATAAGTGTTTTGGGAGGACGGTTTGCTGCATTTTTCCCTTTCCCTTCACTTCATAAGCTGGTTTGCGGCCCACAAAAGAATCCATCAACCGCTGAGTGTGTGATCTCTTTAATAAGAAGTGGAGACTTTCTCTAGTTATCCCCTCATTACCCTCATCACCGGAACTTAACTCCTCATCGTCATCATCACTAACAATCAGCACAGACTCTCGTATTACCTGAGTTTCTTTTTCCTTGGTGACTTTCTTTTCCTTGATCAAATTAAGAGCGCTTAGAATCTCATCCCTAGCCTCTGTTGACACGTTTTTACAAGGGATTATGTCCCCCTGAACGCCAGCAAGATGTTTCTTCAACCGATTAATGCTGGAATGTCATTCCTTTTTACAAAAACTATATGTTATTCTCTTTGAATTTGATGGATCCTTCATAAAGCAATACTTCCAATAATCCCCACTATTCTTTCCGGATGCACCGGTTGATGCACAAGAATGCGACATTTGAGCGTTTGAAGCTCAAACCAATGAACTACACATCCAAAAAATACATCAAATAAATATTAGATATATAATTATATACGCACACACATATTTTATATATATATATACAGAGTTATACAGTATTGAGTATACACACAGTCACAGGCTCACAGCATAGGCGCACAGCACTAAGGCTGAGCACACACACAGTCACAACAGTGAGCAAGCACACCCACACACACACACACACACATATATATATATATAATATTTTTTTAAGTCTACAGTCAGTATACACAGTCACAGGCTCACAGGTCACAACACAGCATGACAGCACAACATATTTGATTATTTCATTATAAAACTATGTATAAATATAATTATATATATATATACACTCTGGCACACAGCCACACACACATTTATTTAATTATTTTAGTATACAGTTACACACACACACACACACATATATATACACACACTGGCACACAGCCACACACACATTTATTTAATTATTTTAGTATGCACACACACACACACACACATATATATATACTGTCACTGTGCAGGAATGCCAGGAAAGAAGAAATAAAAAAAAATGCAGGCTGCAACATGCAGGACCAGAAGATGAGAAGAAGAAAAAAAAAAACTGATGCAAAAAAAAAACCAGATAAAAGAAGAAAAATCAGAAAAAAAAAACTGATGCAAAAAAAAACCAGAAAAAAGATGAAGAAGAAAAACCAGAAAAATAAATAAATACCTCTTGTTGCTGCCAGAGGGTGCCGCCGCCTTGCCGGAGCTTCGAAGAAGAAGAAAAGACAAGATCTGCACACAAAAAAATAAAATTAATAGTTACTACAGAGGAGAGAGGACCATGGGTCAAAATATCGGACGATACCGATACGTATCGTTTTTCAGGGTCAACGATACGGTAAAAATGGTTTTTATCGGGTACCTACAAAAGAAACCAAATTATCGGACAATACGGTCAAATTATCGGACAATAATTTGAATTTTTCCCGGTGGGTCCCCCTGCTCACGTGATGCACGAATTAGGGCTTTTAAACCCGAATTTCTTTCATTTTCCCTTCTTGCTGCTTCTGTGTTTCTTCTTCATTCTTCGATTCCTCTTCTTCTTTCTTTATTTTTGGTTTTAAGTTGCCGAATCTATGCCGAAAAGTGAGATATCAGATGGCAAATGGGTCAGTCTCACTCAAGTGGTACCAAGGAAATTCCAAAATATGCATCAAATAAGCCTTAAATAAATTTAAAAAAAGTTGAAATAAATAGAAAACCATTAAATATAATTTTTCTGATTTTTAGAGTATTTTTTGGGACTTTTTTGAAGAAAAAAAAATGTATCAAAACGATACATTGAATATATCGGACGATACCCGATATATATCATACGTATCGGAATTCCGATATTTTGATCCATGGAGAGGACAACTGGAGAAGGAAAAAAAAAAAAAAAAATTACCTATCGGAGCCGGAGGCTTGATGCATGTCGGCGGAAGGATCACCGGATCCCTGAGCTTCAAACAAGAAGAAGATCATAATCAACAGATGATGGAGAAAAAATTGAAAAAAAAATAGATGGAAAAAGAAATGAAAAAAAAAACTCACCCGGACGGTTGCCGGTGGTCGACGGTGAGTGGAAGAGAGGAAGACGAAGAGGTATCACCTCAAGGCACAAGCCCTAACCCCCTTTCCCTTCTTCGATTGCAAATGAAAACCCAAAAAAAAAAGGTATATATATATAGCTGACCCACCCCGATTCAAGTTTGGACCCACCCGGGTGGGCTGGGCAAGTGCCCAAGTTCCAAACCGCCTCAGAAGACGCCCCAATCAAAACCAGATCGGCTGGGGACTCGATCCGCCGGGGCGGCTGCCCCAGCCGATTTTTGAAACATTGGCGAAATGCGACTCAAAATCATGTGTAAGTGCACCTAGGGACTCGATACTCTCATATGTATGAGAAGCTAACGACTCACATGTAACTGACTCAAGTGCACTTGACTTTACTAGCATTAATGACTCATGTGCTTGACTCTACCAGCATTAACGACTCATGCACAACCGACTCTACGGGCACTATCAACTCATATGTGATCAAATCAAGTGGCACTAATGATTCATGTGGACTGGACGCAACGGACTCCAATGACTCATGGGTAAGTGACTTGATTGACTCGTGTACTAGTGACTCGGTTGGCTCACATGTGGGCGACTCAATGTCATCACTCACAAGGGAAATAGAAGTTTCTGCAACTCAAACTAGACTTTCTTCGACTTCTTCTATCTCCTCTTCACTCATCACAGTACTAGGGTCATACACATCCTCTCCCACTTTTACATTTTTCGGCTCCTTAGAACTCTCTTTTAATTAATAAATTTTGAGCAGAAAATTTTGTGGACATTTATAAGCAAAGTGCCCAAGTCCTTGGCACTTATAGCACTTGTTACGGCCACAAGTTTTGGGCCTCTCATTGATTGCGACCAACGCAGCTTGGATGCTCTTAAGAGCATCGACAATCTCACTCGTATCTATAGTCATCACAACACACTAAACAAGGGAGCTAGGATAAACAAGCAACTATGAACTAAGAGTAATTGAGTAATTTTAACAAACACAATATGAACACACAAATGTGAACCACACAACAAGTGAGTAATTTTAACAAACACGAGATGAGCACACAAATGTGAACCACACAACAAATGAATAATTTTAACAAACACAAGATGAGCACACAATGAATACACAAAATGAATAAAATCAAACGAAATCGAAATGACACACAAATGCCCCAACCTAGAACCTAGGCTTTGATACCCTACATATGTGAGTGATTATGAAATGCGAAATTGCAGAAATTAAACTAATTAATTTAACAATTAAAATCCCAAATTAAAGCGATACCTTAGGATATCATGGAATTTCGTTTAATTGATCATGTTTGGTTCGCTTAGGGTCCAATCTGGCGCACGAGAACCGTTAGAAATAGGAAAAGTGTGATCCTAGAGATAGAACTCTAGCATCCTCTAGGTTGGGCGTTTGGTCGTAGCTCAATGTGGAATCGTTAGATCCTTGTTAAGGCTTTTGAATGAAATCGACCAAACAACACAAATCGGACAATCTCGAGCTCAACTATGGTCATGAATCGAAGGGTTAAGATCGGAGTTGATTCTCAAAGATGGGCATTAAGGTTACTCTAGATCTAGGATTTTGGATTTTGAACAATCAAAATAAAAAGGCAGAAAATAGATGCAAGAAATTAGCAAGGAAATAGGAAAAGATATAAAGAGAAAATCAAGGATAGCATGGGCATCACACCCTTGGCCTCACACCAAACCCACATGAGGAAGAAGACTCACTCTCCATTAAGCTCCTCTCAAGCTCTCAATGCATAACAATTCATTAAAATCAACTAATCCCAAATAAAGTCTTTACATATTTTTATATAGGCTAAGAAAACTCTAACTACCAAATTGCGGGCGACTTTCACGGACGTCCATCATATAACCACGGATGTTCGTCATCGTCTATGTGCACAAAAACATAATGATGTCTAAATCACGGATGTTTGTCCGAATTTCACGGGCGTCTGTCATATGCCACGAACGCCTGTCATATGTTGACGAACTTTGCTTCCTTTTCTTCTTTCTCCCTTGTTTTCTGTTGTTGCTTTCTTGTACTTTTCATCCGCCATGTACCGTGAGATGTCCCCATCTCATAGGCAGTGAGTCTTATTTACGGCTCTTCGGGGTCTCTTTTCAATAGATGTTGGCACCTTATGGCTCTTCCATCGCTTCTTCTTTCAGAGGTACACCTTGTGTGGCTTGAAACTTAGGTCTACAGGGCTGGCATCCCCGCCAATTCCCTCAGACCAAAAGGGCTTCGTCACCGATGAAGTGTGATCATGATATCAATCGAGCATATCGGGGTCTAGGCAGCGAACCTTTTCTTCATTTATCCACGTGTTCTCAAATTCCGGCTTACCCACCCACTTCACTAAATGTTTATGAAACCCTCCGCCATGAACGGAAACCACTAGATCTTCTCGATTACCTTTCTTCTCGGCTTTGGTTCTTTTCTTATCGTTTCTTCTTACGCCAAAAATCCGTCGCGGCCCTAAACCCATGCTTTTAATCTTGGCGTCCCCGCCACTTTTGTTCTTGTTGTTTCTACATTCTACAAACCTACAATTTTTTTATAAATTTACAAGGCAAGCAACAGCAATGGCAGCTGGAGATGCTGATGCTTACACGCTCCATAGGGAGGCCTGAACCCCGCAAGTTTTTACTCTGGTTTCAGGAAATGTTTGCACCCTGGTTCAAGTCTTACCAGGTATTTCTATACACAGGAGTTGGGGAAGTGGATCACAGTATAATCAATAGTTAATTTCGTGCAAATCAAACTAACTCCCAAATAAGAAACAACTCTGTAATGGTCCTTCAGTCTGGGCCTATGATTTCAATTGACTGACATTGAGCATCTCTACCAGGATTACCAGAAAACACAATCTCCCCTCCGCTCCATGTTCCGAATTAGACATAAACCAATACATGGATAATTTGCGATCAGGAATTCTTTATCTGATAGACCAAAAAAAAGATGTCCTTAAGGACTGATTTACAAGTTGGGCAGGTGGTGCTTGATCCAAAGCAGGCTAGATAGGTGGGTTGTGAGCCATAGCAGTTTGGGTTGGATGTCAAAAATGAACTTTTACTGATTTGTGTTCTTCGAGGCTTTGACCATTTCGAAAAATAATTTCAGAGCATACAATGATACAAGCCCCAAATCAAGTACATTGTTGCTAATCACATACAAGTAGCATACAATAGCAGTAAAATGGGAGCATCAGTTATGAGTAATTATTGAACTTGACTCAGAGATTGTAATTAAGAGCATCCTCGACAAATACTCAGCTGGTTTATTGAGCATAGAACAAATATTCAGCTGGTTTATTGAGCACAGAACAAATACTCAGCTGGTTAGTGATATAAAAAACAACTGGTTACTAATATAATTACAATCTTAAATTCAAAGTCTCAACTGATTCAAAGCTTCTGTCCATGGGCTAGGTATAGAACAAATAGTCTGGTTAGTTATATAACATGAACAAATACTCAGCTGGTTAGTAATATAACATGAACAAACACTCACCTGGATAGTAAAGATGTAGCAGACATTTCGATAAAATGGAAACTTATCATTTCTAAAGGCTGTTAAAACATTGTTAAGCTTCACCATTAACCATTTAGTTAAAAGAAAGCACTTATTGAAACTGCAGTAATAGCAGCAACTGTATTAATAATAACAAGAAAATGGAAAATAATAGAAAGACTCGTAGTGTGAAGAAGAAGTTGATGATGAGTAACAAAAAAATGTGGAATAATAGGAAGATTTTCCTTGCTGCCCAGCAGCTTGCATATCTGTATAATCCCTTTTTATGAGTACCAAGAATGGTTTTGTTAATATCCAATCAGCTGAAAACAAAGACTTGTATGGAGCTTTCCCACATAGCAATAAAATCAGCAGCTGAGTATGAAACTTCCAAACTTCAGACAACAGATGGAATAGCATAAACTCCTTAAATTCAAGGTATCATCCTTCTTTAAGAAAGAGTTGTACTAAAAAGAGAGAAATTAATATTTGCTTCAGGATGCTTACTATTTCAAAAATTATAAAATGCAGAACCAAATTAAAAACCCACACCGTAGGTCTCGTTTTCAGGAGGTGCAAAGGTAGGCCCAATGCCGAATCACAATTTTGAAATAGACAAAAAGCATCAAGGAGCAAAAACAAACAAGGCCCGAAGACGTCCCGCAAAGATTAAACATTATCCCGCAGAACAATCTCCCATTTATCTGAGTTTTTCAACAGTTCAGCTCACAAACTGCTGAAAATTTTAGAATCCAGCTGACCACATTGTCATGTATTGGGATCTTCAACTCCCCAATTTGCATGTTTGTACCCTGAAAATTTCTATCGTTTTCCTCTAATTCCACAGCCACTAGCACTTAGTTTTAGTATATGGTTATACTAGATATCATGGATCAAAATATCGTCTGATACTGATATGTATTGTCCGGAACCGATACGTATCATCGGGTACGTATTGGTTTTGGAGCTGGACGATACGTACCGGTTTTCCAAATTTTTGACCCATGCTATATATAACTCATGTATGATAGAAGGAACATTATAAAAATATAGGATTATAGGTATAACTAAAGCTATAAGAGAATAAAATATTACTTATACGAAGAGTACCACCATCAATGACATGTTGAATTATATTGCATTGTTCAGAATCGGTATAAGCAATCTTCTAATTTTAACGAATGGTATAACTTTTGGGCCTTCACGAATCCACTTATCAGAAACCTAGATCACTCAAAATATCAGATATTCAAACAAATGTAGATAAAAATTTCATAAAGATAAAGAAGTGAGTGAGTGGGTGTGTGTCTGTGTAGGTTTTGTGGAAATAGTTAATGCCCATACATGTTCAACACTTGCATCTAATGCATCATTTTTTTGAAAATGTAATGTTCTTAGGTGTGAGTGAATGGGCCTTAGGATTTCATGCCTTAACTTCGAAGATGTCACTCATTTTTGCAACATAGTGATCAATTTCAGGAAGAGATGATTGGTCATAGCCAACGTGGAGAAAGGTCAAATATATAGAGTTTCCTTACTGTTGGGTTTAGTGAAGTTGTTCTAATGTTAAAATTAGGCTGTTCAATATTTTTTGGAGTTTGCTTTCATTTTTTATATGGAATTTAGTGGTGGAAAGTATAGAGAGTAAGCTTGCTTTTCCAAAAAAAATTATCTTTCTCATATAAATTTTACCTTGAGAAGCCTACTGCTCAGCCTTTTAGAAAAGCCAATGACTATGGTGGAAAGAAATTTGTACAACTTCATTTCTTGTGAGATGGCAAGAAAAATCCCGGCCACTCATTAAAAAAGCTAAAGCACTTTATAAAATCGAAAACTGAACAGTCAAAACTCCGACTTCAAATTAACTAAAGTGCAATTGAGGTCCAAACAAAAATAAACCATATGGAAACCTAAAATTGCAAAAACAAAACCCATTGCCGATAAGAAATATTATTAATCCACTGCAAAACAAACACACAAAAGGCAAAATAATAAAAGTCCAGATGACAAACAAACTGGACCAAACAAAAACCATAGAAATCAAAGAGGGAAAAAATAACCTCTTAATGAAAGAGCATATGTTAAATCTCTATATCTGAGGAGAGGTCCATGAACGCGAGGTCTGCAAAAAATTAATCATTTCTTATGAATTGAATTTCTGAGAGAGAGAGGATTATAAAGTGGTGACATGGATTACGGATTACTTATCTAATGATATTTAAAGTCCATCAGAGATTGGCATAAAGAAAACAAAGATCACTCTTATGGGCTTGCTTGCCTTTGGGTGATAAAGATAAAAATAGAATTTGGGTTGTTTTCAGGTTTTTAGAAGGAGAATCATGAGATTTAGCATTGATAAAACAAGACAAAATAAGGAAAAAGAAACCACAGCTTGCATGAAGGTAATTTGAAAACAAAAAAATCAGCTCCATAAAATTTGTTCTTAAATAAATTTGAAGCAAAATATTGGCTTTAGATTCAACAACATTTAAACATTTAACCTCTGGAACCAACGATTTGAAAGGAGATGCACAACTGAATCATCAGGTCAACTTAGAGAGAGAATAGAAATATATGAAAATGCAGAAATTTAAAAAAAAAAAAATAGAGCAGAAAATTAGCTAAAAAACACAGTATTGCGGCTAATCATCATCATTCGTAGCCTTATCCAATCAAGACAGAAAAATAACAAACATAACAGACTTAAGCATTGGATTATTGCTTACATATTTCTAAAGTTTCTACGGTGGGCATTGCTTTTATTCAAACAACAAAAAATTAAAATTAAAAATTAAAAATTAAAAAAGAGAATAAGGGGATATTATCATCTGACCTTAGAAAACGAAACGAAGCCTTCACGAGATCAGACTATCTGAGATTCGTGGGAGGGAGGGAGCTTTGAGCGAGGAGAGAGAGGGGGACAAAAGACAGAGAGTTCTTCAGGAGTCTAACGAGTAGCACAACTCTACATGTGAGGAGGATGTAGTTTTGAATACTGATTGAACTGCTGGTTTTGGTCCGATTTAGACGGTTACTGATTTGTGTTTAGTTTTGAAAAATCGAAAAGTTCAGTTTGTTTCGGTTCCTGGATTTCCCACGCCGAAACCGATCGAGCCGACCAGATTGTAAGTAAATTTGAACAAATTGTAAGTAAATATTTTTAATAGTCAGCTTGAGTCAAACATGAATGGGCCTCGAATTTTCAATTTAAAATTTAGGCCCAAATTTAGTGTTTCACACTTTTACTATTTTTGTTATGTGATTTTAGGGATGCAGGTTCGGTATACCGAATCGGACCGAAACCAAAATTTTTGGTTTTCGGTTCGGTACACCATGAACCGAAACCAAACCGAACCGAACTATGGATCGGTTCGGTTCGGTGTACCGATTTGTAAGAAACCAAAACCGAACCGAAACCGATTTTTTTGTATTCGGTTCGGTTCGATTGGTTTTGGTCCAGCCCGATCCTTGATTCGGTGTCTCGGTTTGGTTCAGTTTGAGTTTACTTGTGTTTTTAGAGAGAGAGAGAGTTTCAGGGACGCCGGAAAGTGGAGAGGAGAGAAAGACCAGAGAGTTGTAAGGAGACGGAGACGGAGACTGGAGGGAGTTGCAGAGAGAAAGTTATATATCACTACTTACTAGTATATATAATATATTATATATATAATAATATAATATATTATATTAATATTATATATAGCTTCGGAGTTGCGACAGCTCGCAACTGTATTGAATTTGTAGTGATGGACGTTTGGGACAGGCGAACAACTGTGGAGAGAGAGAGAGAGAGAGAGAGAGAGGAGGAGGAAAAAGAAGGAAAAAAGCCTATAAGGCACCGGTTCAGGTCCGGATCGGGCCGGTTTTGACACATTAATGGGTCGGTTTATTTAACCTACCTAATCCGTTCTCGGTTTCCAGCCACCCAAACTGAAAACCGAACCGATTTCACTTCGGTTCGGTTCGGTTCGGTTTAAGTCAGTTTTCGAGGTGGATCGGGCTGGTTCGGAAGGGCCAATTTTCGGTTCGGTTTCGGTATTCGGTTTAACGCTTGCATCCCTATGTGTTTTGAGAACGGTGAATCAATTATAAAAGTAATATGATTTCGGAAAAAATGAAAATAGTAAGTGTAAAACAGGTTGAGAAATTGGGAAAATTTTGATGTTCAAATAAAACTTCTAAGAAAATCGAAACCGATCGAACCAAACCGAAACCGAATCAAATCGGATTGGTTTGGTTCAACACACTACAAAAAATAAGACTATTAGCGGTAGCCAAAAACTGCCGCTATTAAAAAAAAACTACCACTAATAGTCTTAAGTCTTTCATAGTTTTTTTGGTAATAGCGGCAGTTTTTTACAGCAAAAAACTGCCGCTAATAATCTTATATTTTGTAGTGACAGTTAGACGGTTTGGTTTGGTTTGAACATTTAGAAACTGATTAAAACTAGTTTGGTTTGTGGTTTTGGTCCAAAACCGACCAAACTGAACCGAATACACCCCTACTGATTACACCTAGCTTTGATAATTTCTACAGTCTGATCAAGAGCTTGCAAGAGCCTTCAAATGGACGGCTAAATAGCAGGTAAAGTGCTTTGATTAAAGGTTAAGGTTGCATTTGACATAACTCTTTGTCAGCTCCCTTTCAGGATCGGATATACTTGCTTTAGCAGGTCCCCCCTTCTCCTTACTAACTCTCTGCAAAACATGATTTACTTGCTCTAGCAACTACCTCCCCGCTCTATGCTAATTCACTGGCAGAACAAATAAAATCTGCTTTGGGAAAGATGGAGCAGAGGGCAGGAGAGAAATCCTGCTCTACAAGGAGTTAGCAAGAAGAAGAAGGATATGCTAAAGCAGGTAGCAGAAATTTAGCAAAGAAAACATAAACCTGCTAAAGCACGTAAACCTTACTCTAACAAGGAGCTAACAGAGAGCTATGCCATACACATCCTAAATACCTATGAAAAGTTGGAATTTTGGCCTGAGTCCTGCCTATGTGTTGTCTGCCCTTAAAAAATCTCAATCATTAGTTGATTTTAAGTATTAGAGGAATTGAGTTAATCTTCTTCTCTTTTTCTTTGAAAAAAATAAAAAATTATGAATGTCAATTCATTAAAAATGGAGGACATAAAAGGAGATCAAGGTAAGAAAAATCAGCTAGAGTTTGATTGAATTGTTCTTCTCCCTTCAATGTGGGAGAAACTGAGTGTTTATATATTTAAAAAAATGTTGCATCAATCAGGTGCACTAATTCAAGGATTTATAGATAGCAAACTTAAAAGTTAAAACTTCTACATATCACCCCGTATTGCTAATCATCTGTTTTGGATAAGAGTTGATGGCTTGACGGTGGTTGTGCTATAGTGGACTCCTTTTAGGAAGTGGTATATAGTGGACAATTTTTTTATGGGTACCATTATTCACACCTCATGAGACTGCTCTATCACTTCAGTGTCTAAAAACCCCACTAAAAAAGGACTATTTTAAAACACACACCTCCACTTTTTTTGTTTTATTTTCTTTCCTGGGGTGAAAAAGCAGTCTCATGGGGTGCGAATAATGATACCCTTTTTTATAGACAATTTTGCAAGCAGCTTATGTGGCCCGATGTGACTGATTGTACACATAGTGAGGCCCAAGCACTACAGTTGGTCACATCAAGCCACATAAGCTGTTTGCAAAATTATCTATAAAAAAATTATCCATCGTTTATAATTTTCCCTCCTTTTATGATTGTTGCACGTTTAGCTAGCTAACGAGTGAACGCACTGCAAAATATAAGACTATTAGCGGCAGTCAAAAACTACCGCTAATAGTTTTAATAACCTTTAATAGTATTTTTGTTAATAACAGCAGTTTTTTGCTACAAAAAACTGCCGCTAATAGTCTTATTTTTTGTAGTGACATGATTGGTCCACTGGGCTTGACCTACTGCATTTGTGGGTCAAAATTTTTGACTTAGGCCTAGCCCATGAGGATTGCAGCTGCAGACATTGTTGTTGAGAAAGAGACTTTGTTATTGATTTTTCAGAGATATCCAAATTATAACAGTGTGGTTTATATTTATACCATAGGTTTTACAACAGCTAGCAAAAACAATTAGATTAATAGATTGTTAACAGTGATCAAGATGACGTGACATCTTGGTTATCCTTAATATATCCCCTCAAGCTTATGGGTACAAGGGTGATCATAAGCTTGGACTGTAGATATTTGAGCCGGGCAATAGATAACGGCTTGGTGAAGATGTCAGTGATTTGATCAACGGTGGATATGTGACGAACTTCAAGCTCTTTGTTGACTACTTTTTCTTAGATAAAATGGTAATCCACTTCAATATATATGTTTGGTGCGGGAGTGGAAAACTGGATTTGAGGCTAATGAAATTGCCGAGATATTATCACACCATAAGAGAGGCCGTGTTTGGATAGGAACTCGTAAATCATTGAGAAGAAATTTGAGCAAAGTGATTTCTGCTGTTGTGCGAGCAAGAGTTCGATACTCTGCCTCAGTTGAAGAACGTGCTACGGTAGGTTACTTTTTTGCACACCACGAGATTAGATTTGTCCCTAAGAAAAGACAAAAATCACTTGATGAACACCGATCGTTATGATCCTCAACCCAGTCTGCATCAGCATAGGCTGTAACATTGAGTAGCCCAGATTCAAACTGAAGTCCATTGTTGAATGATCCTTTAATAAACCGTAAGATGCACATTACAGCAGCAAAGTGTGCATTGCTTGGTTTGTGCATGTTTTGCTACACTGAATTTACAGCAAAAGCCAAGTTTGGCCGGCTGATGGTTAAGTACTGAAGGGCACCAACTATACTTTGGTACGAAGGCGGGTCTGTAAATTCTTCATCTTTGAGTTGAGGCTTGGACTTGTCTGTACTAGGAGAAGCATATGTTTTTCAAGAAGTTCTAAAGCATATTTTGATTGAGAGAGAAGAATGCCAGGAGTTTTGATGGCCTCTATGCCCAGAAAGTAGTTCAAGTTACCAAGCTCTTTCATTGAGAAACATTTTTCCATGTGATGGATGAGATTTTGAATGGTGTTTTGATCATTGCCGGTGATCAAAATATCCTCAACATACACCAAAACAAGAGTTATATGAGAGATAAACAAGGAGCAATTTATTGTGCTAGATTTGAAGTCATTTTTTATGAGAAATGAGGAGAAGGTAGAGAACCACACCCTTGGTGCTTGCTCAAGACCATATAGGGCCTTTTTAAGTTTGCAAATGTAGTTTGGATATGTTGGATCGACAAACCCTTGGGGCTGATCCATGTATACTTTCTCGTCAAGGAATTCATGAAGAAAAGCATTGGAGACATCAAGTTATTTAATAGGCCAATTGTAGTGAAGAGCAAGCGATAAGATGCCACGAATTGTGGGTTGCTTGGCTACTAGGCTGAATGTTTCTGTGTAATCAATACCTTCTTCTTGATAGTAGCCTTTTGCTACAAGGCAAGCTTTGTATCGGGAAACAATGCCGTCGGCGTTTCGCTTGATATGGAAGACTTATTTGCAGCCAATAGTGCTTCGATTTGTAAGTTTTGATATTAAAATTCAAGTCCCTTGTGAGATTAAAGGACTAAATTCCTTCAACATAGTAGATCTCCATTTGGGTTGTTTTGAGGATTCTGTGTAGTTCTTTGGTTCTGTTGGGGAGGATGAAATAGTAGACAAGCAAAATGGGGTTTTAATTTTTTATATACCACTCCTTGCCCTGGTGATCATGGAATTTGTATTAGTGTTATTGATAGGTGGGATAGCAGGGTGATCCTTGGAATATGGGGCAACAGAGTTTGGTGTTGGTACAACAGTAGGTGCAAATGTAGGTTCTTAAGTGGGTGTAGATGTAGGTTCATGAGTGGATTAAGCTATAGGTGGGCTATGGGGAGGGGAAAGTATAGGGTCAAGGATAGGGTCGGATGTAGTTGGAGGTGACATTTGAATGGTAGTCATAGGAATGGGTTGTGCGAGCTGGTATAAGTGCAAGGAAACGAATGGGTGAAAGGTTGGGTTCAAAATTGTACTTGTGCTGAGGAGGATGAGCTTGCTTGTTAGTTGTCTGAGTTGATGGAGAGCTTTCAACTATTGCATTTGAAGCTAGTGGAAATAGATCTTCAATAAATTTTACATGTCTAGAGGTGTAGACTTTATTACTTTCTATATCAAGACATTTGTAACCTTTGGAACCTTCACAGTAACCAATGAAAATGTAGATTTTTTACCTTGGAGATAATTTGTCATTTGAGTACTATCTTAGCCATGGAAAACAACAACATTCAAAAGATTTTAAAATTGTACAATCAGGAGCATTTGTAAAGAACATTTCATATGGTGTTCTAAACTTTAACACACTACTAGGCATTCAGTTGATGGTAAAAGCAGAGAGTAATGCATTTAGCCAATATTGCTTTGAAAGATGCTTGATGGAGTAATGTGACAGTAGTTTCTATAAGATGGCGATGTTTGCGCTCAGCAACACCATTTTTCTCAAGTACATGAGGGCATGTGTGATGATGAAAATTTTCATTCTTATTGAGAAAATGAGGCAAGACATTATTAACAAACTCACTACCATTGTCGGTGCAAAAAATTTTAATTGTATGAGATAATTGGTTCTCAACAAGAGCTTTAAAATCTAAGAATTTTTTAAGAACTTTATTTTTATTTCGCATAGGATATATCCAAGAAAATTGAAAAAAATCATCAACAAGCAAAAGATAACATCGAAATTTATAGAAAGAAGAAATGGGAGAAGGACCCCATACATCAGTATGTATTATTTCTAAAGGACTGTTTACAGTGGAGGTGGAAATTGAAAATGGGAGTCGATGGCTCTTTCCTACTTTACAATGTACGCAAGTGAAATTGCTTGGTAAAACAGTAGGTACATTGTACTTTTGAACCAGTATTTGAAAGAATTTTGATGAAGGATGCCCCAACTTGTGATGTCATATAGACGCAGAGCAGTTAGTACAGAGAAGAGCCCTTGATTGAGAGCTTTTATTAGTAGCGATGATGAAGGGATATAGACTTTGCTTACATTGGCCCTTGTAAAAAATCTGATTGGTGGTTTTGTCCTGGGCAGTGAAGCCATGTGAGTCAAAGACAAGAAAATAATTGTTATCTTTAGCCAACTTTTGCATAGACAAAAGGTTATGAGAAATCCCAGGGTCATGGAGTACATAAGATAGAGAAAGAGATTTGATGGGGGTTGGTAGGGAAGAAATACATGTGTGCTGAATGTTTAAGAACTTACCATTGCCCACTGCAACTTTGTCTTCTCCTTGGTATGTATTGTGAATAGAAAGATTGAAGAGATCATTTGTAATGTGGTTGTTTGCGTCGCTGTCTACATACCAATTGGCATCAGGAGATTAAGAAGATGAGGCAATGTAGGCTTGATTGTTGGTACTATAATACTACCATTGATAGTTCAAATCTGTTTTATGCTAGCAATCAATTGCTTCATGATTTGGTTTGCCATAGATCTAGCAATAGATTCGAGAATAATTTGCTCCACCTCGATAGCCAGTGTCGGGCGAGCTTCCTCTTTGTTGCTAGAATCCTCGAGATCCACCACGAGAACCTCTGTACTCCTTATTTCTACCACCCCGAGAATTAGTACCTCCACAGTTATAGTTGGAATTGATAAAGTTCTGATTGTTGTTTTGGTTGGAATTGCGGTTGGTAGTGGCTGTTATGAATGCAATACTCAAATCTGTAACGGGAGTGGTTGGATTACCGTAAGTGATGTTGATTTCTTCAGATCTAAGTAAAAAGTGGAGTTCATGGAGTTTGATGGGTGAGGGATGAGTTCTGATGGAGGTTTTGAATGAAGAATATTCATAGGGGAAGCCATGGAGTGTATGGAAGATAAGATCTTCTTCTGCAATTGGACTTCCAACAGCTGCTAATTTGGTTGCAAATTTCTGCAATTCATCGATGTATTTTCTCATAGGCAGATCTCCTTTCTTATGAGCATAAAGATTGGTTTTGAGTTCATGAACATGAGATCTGCTGAGGGAATTGAATCAATCATCCAAGACATTCTAGATTTCATGTGTGATTGAGATTCATAACATATGGAATGATTGAATTTGAGAGAGGTGCAACGATGCCATTGAAGAGATGGTGATCAATTATCATCCATTCTTGATAAAGTGGATTTGGGATTTTCTTCCCTGAAGCATCAACGATCTCTGAGACTGATTTTTCTTTCGATCCATCAACATATTCAAATAACTGATTTGCTCGCAATGCATTTCACATTTGCAACTTCCCCCATTCATAGTTTTCTGAATCAAGTTTTACTATAATCAACGCGTGGACATTAGAGATGAAGAACGCCAAACCTGGTGGGAGGTAGATTGAAGAAGATGAAGTTGAAGTCATGGATATAAAATTATGCCAAGAATTTGGGGAAGAAGATTATGCTCTTGGCTTGATCTTGCTAAGATTTACAGTTCTTTGAGAAATTAAATTTGTAGATTTTTTATCTTGCTCGCTAGAGCTTCTAGAGCTCTGATACCATGTTGAGAAAGAGATTGCTATTGATTTTTCAGAGATATCCAAATTACAACAGTGTGGTTTATATTTATACCACAGGTTTTACAACAACTTAACTTCACAGTTATAACAACAATTAACTTCTTAATTGACTCAGTAACTACTTAACCAATGTAATTATAACAACTAGGAAGAACAGTTGAATTAATAGATTGTTAGCAGTGATCAAGATGATGTGGCATCATGATTATCCTTAATAATGGTTTGAAATCTTGAATTTCCGATATGTCTCAGACAGCCTTAAGACCGAGACGTCTCACATCTCGGCGAGATGGCATGAAACAAAAATAACCTTTCGAATGATCTTACACCATTAAAATAGGTGTTCAATCTTACACCATGAAAGAATATTTTACTGTTATGCCATGTGGCAAAAGTTTGAGACTAAGGTAAACAGTTCATGTAATTGTTCATGATTAGAACACATCTTAATTAAATAATCACAACTATAAATCAATTGTATACCGCTCGATCAAAGATAATACTAGCCGTTAAAAAATAATAATAGTGATATTAGGGGGACATAGATTTGGACACACGGGGATAGCTATTCACAATATTATCACATAAATAGGGTATAATAAAATAAAATAGTGTTATGTGTACCAAAAGAATGAGTAGTATGCTTTCAATTGTGTACAAGCGTAACACCTTAAAATTTTTTAATATAAAAGTAGTATTTACGAGATTGCATCTCAGAATGAATCACAATAAGATCTTGTCTCAGTGAGGCTCGAGATGTGAGACGCACGAGACGTCTCATCTCAGACAAGATTTAAAACCATGGACCAAGCATGGTTCCATGGATTCTCCATTTGAACCAATAATTTTTAGTATTTGTTCAACGGTGAGCAATAAATTGAACTTAATTACTTCAAATTTACAAAAGACTAAGGCTGCGTATGGCATAGCTCTCTGCTAGCCACTGCCACTGCAAAGTTCACGTGCTTTACTTAGTTTACATTCTCTTTTCTAACCCTCTGCAAAGGAGGATTTACCTGCTCTAGTACGAACCTCCCAGCTCTCTACTAACTCCTTACCAGAGCAAATAAAATCTGCTCGGGCAAGGAGTGAGTAGAGAGGGGGATAAACTATTGAACAGGTAAATCTTACATAAAATCTTGTTATGCAAGGAGTTATTAAGGAGAAGGGTTACTTGCTAAAGCAGGTAGCATGATGTTAACAAAGAGAATGGAAACCTGCTAAAGTAGGTGAACTATATGCTATGGTAGGAGCTAGCAAAGAGCTATGCCTTACGCAACCTAATACACTCGAGTGTAGATTCGCATAAAACATATAAATCTAGTGTCCATCATATTCAATTAGTTTTAAGTATTGGCGTTTAACTTTGCATGAAATCCGTTGGCACCTTCGCATCAAATCCGTTGGCACCTTCTGCAGTATTGCCGTGAAGATTAAAAAAAACAATCTATTCATCAAAACGCAAAAAAAACGTTTGCTATAACAACCATAGACTTTAAAAAAGAATCTTCTTCCTTTGATTTTAGAAAAAATGTAGCTGCCAATAATATTGTCCAGAATTAGGGGTGCAGATTTGAATAAAAAACCGATTGGACCGAACAGTCCCCAATCTGATCGAAACCGAATCAATTTGGACCAGTTTGGTTTCGATTTTGGTACCTAAAAACCGAAAATCGGCTGGGTAAGATGAGAAAACCGAAAAATGAAAAAAACAAAAAAAATACCAAAAATAGGAAGAAAAACTGAAAACCAAACCCACCAAAATTGAAATCGGATCGGTTTTGGTTTGAGGGTTGAAAATTTCAATTAATCGAAATTGAAATGTTACGGTTCGGGTTCGGTTTTACAGAATCGAACCGAAAACCAAAATTTTGATTTCGATTCAGCTCGGTTAACCGAATCTGCACCTTTATCCACAATACATATCCCATCCAATCATTAATTAGGCCCTTTTTTAGCAGCGCCTTAATGCGTTTGAGGTTTGACAACTTGAATACAAAACAGTAGCATTTTGTATTTTTGTACAGTAAAATCCTGCATTATGCATTTTACGAGCTTTTTATAATATTATCTATTTACTAATATTTTAGAGCTGTAAACAATCTCGCATTCTTCACGAAATCAGTGATTTTTTCTGTATTTTGTAGAGTAAAGGTAGCCTGGTACCTATAGGGCTGCCAACGATGTGGGTCAACTTAAAGCCCGACCTGATATTTTATCAGGTCGGGTGCACCATCAGGTCTGGTCGGGCAATTGAGATTTCCTTATTGGGCAGCCAAAATTTTGGCATGGCTTGACCTGTTGACAGTCCTATACTGCTACCAAGGACTAGGTAACTTACTTGATCCCACATTAATTTGTTGCAATCATGGATCAAAATGCCGGAAAACCGATACGTATTGTCCGAGCCTAAAATTGATATATATCGGACGATACATATCGGTATCGGACGGTATCGGACGATACATTGAATGTATTGTCCGGATAAATACATATAAATGACCAATACAATACATTCAATGTACCGTATCGGTGACCTCCGATACCGATACATATCAGTATCGGACGAAATTTTGATCCATGGTTGCAATATGACACTCATCTCATATGATCGGTTTCCACATAAGTGAGTGACTCGATGCCTATAACACGTTTGTTGGAAAAAAAAAAATACCACATTTGATTTCACCTTCATTTTTCAGAGGGTTGAAAGTTGAAACCATTGACCATACAATTTTATATTATTGTAGGATTATTCTTTTTATTAAAATATTGATGATCATCAAGCTGCTCCTTTATGTAGCAACATGATTGGGTGTCACGTGACAGCAAACTAATTGATGAATATGTAAGTTACTTGGTCCTTCATGCGAGACTACTTTTATCTATTTGAAAAGAGTTAGTCTACAATGGGTGTCCACCCATCATGTGCATTAAAGCCGTCCGCACATTTGTGTGATTGTAAGAAATGCACATACTTCCATGCATTATAAGTCTCTGTGTGTCATGAAGTTACACAGATGTGTGGACTGTCATGTCCACAAGGGCGGCCCTAGCCCAAGGCCCAAGAGGCGGACGCCTCAGGCCCCCAAATATTTTGGGATCGCAAATCTTGGAAGTCTTTTCTCTTTATCATCTAATTGCTTAATATAATTTTTAATGTATAAATGTATTGAAATAATCTCATTGTTTAGTTGATTAAGTGATTAGTGTTGTTTTACTTTTTGTAACAACAGGTTGTGGGTTCGACTTTTCACTGGTCTCATATTTACATTTTTTAAAAATGGATCATGGATTGGGTCTCGGTCGGGTCGATGCAGATCATTGGTCGGGTCAGTAGCCTCACTGGGCCAGACTTGCCATATATATTGACCTAGTAGATTCTTTAGCCCAATATTTGACCGGACTAGATTTGTTTGACCAAATCCTTTATATATAAGGTACCTCTAAACGCCCCCACGCGTTCTCCGAAAACGCCCATGTCACAGAGCCCTTGAAAATCATTGATTCATTCGAATGAGATAATGGAGATCACTTATCAGACCTATCTTTAACAAAATAGATCTTTAGGTCATGGCCCACCTATCAGACAGTCAATTTTTATTACATGTGTCACAAATCCCTAAAAAATGGTACTAACTCATATGACATACATCACGCTCAAATGTGATTTTATGGCCATTTTTTTTTATCTATGATATGTTGAATCATAAACCGACTATTTGATAGGTGCACCATGATCTTAAGATCTATTGAATGAAAGATATGGGTGAAAAATAATCTCCATCATATGATTCAAAGGATTCAATGCTTTTCAAGGGGGTCTCGGATGTGGGCACAGACCCATATTTATATATATATATATATATATGACCCTAAACTTAAAATAGGGATTTCAGGGTCGTTACAGTTTCATTTTTTGCAAATGACTTGTCAATTTTGATTTATGCAACGAGACGTATCCAATGAACCTAGTTTTTGGAATTTTTCAAGACTAATAAAGTGCTAAAAAATGACAAATAGTGAAATACTCAATGGTAGTTGAGGTAATAAAAAAATATTAAAATGTTATTGGTTGGGTTACTCAATCTATTGAGTACGTTCTATTATTTAGCTTGTCTCTTTTTGTGTTATATTTTTTTTAAATATAGACTTTCATTAATTTGTTAGTTGCATTTTCAAATTATAAATAATAGATGATATATGGAGATATTTGTAATCCAAATGCAACGAGTATTGTTTTATTTGTCAAAAAAAAAAAAAACTATAGTATATATATATAGATAAAAGACTAATATGAAAGGGGTGCCCCATTTTAGGAACTCGCCTTAGGTCCCCCAAAATCTAAGGGTCAGCCCAACATAAAGGCTTTTAGCAATGCAAGATTATGAGTATCCACCTATTATCATGGGTGGACAAAAGGACGATTCTAGCTACTTTACCCCCAAATTCTCTAATAATTCTATATTTTAGGCATTATACAAGTAACAACACGACCCTAATGCCTTGTTTGGTAGGACGAGTTATGAAAATAAATGCGTAAAATTCCAAGATTTTACGGAAATGAAACCTTCCCACTGTTTGACAATGTAGTGGGACCCACAAACTAGAGTTTTTTTGAAAAAAAACTCACATAAAAAACTAGAGTTTTTCCGCCCACGACATGGGTTAAAAGCTTAGAGAGGAATTTTGGTGGTCACCTTGCAACCTGAAATTCGTTCTTCTCAACTCGGATATTTCATACTTAAAATCGATTGATTTCTTTGGATCAACGGATTGAGATTTTTTTTTCACCATAAATTTTCATATAATGGATCTTGAGACCATGAGCTTATCATCAATCGCTTAATTTTTTCGTTGATGTGGCACACATGTCAATACCTTTTTGTTCACGCCCACGCGTTCTCTGAAAGCGCTTACGTCCTAGACCCTTGAAAAAATATTGATTTCTTCGGATCAGATGATGGGGATCTTTTTTAACAAAGATCTTTCACAAAATCGATCTTGGGTTCATAGTGCATCAATCTGATGGTCAATTTTTTATTTCCTATATCACCGATACCCAAAAAATGACTCTTCAATCATATAACACACATCATGCTCAAATGTAACTTTAGGGCCATTTTTTGGGGACTGGGGATACATGGAATCACAAGCTGACCATCCGATAGGTGCTACATGATCTTAAAATCCATTTTGTGGACGATTGGGGTGAAAAATAATCAACCTCATTTGATTCAAAGCAATCAATATTCTTCAACGGGTCTGGGACGTGGGCGCTTTCAAAGAACACATGGACGCGTTCAGAGGTACTCATAAACAACGACACCAATAAATGTAACTCAACCATCTAAGCCACTTAATTTGAAGGTCATCATCTAAAGATCATAAGTGAAAAGATTGGCACCAAGCATAATCTTTATCATATGACTCACTGCACTCTAAAGCCATTATCCGATTCAACAGTTGATTGCATCGAATCATATGATAGAGATTGAGTTTTGCACCACTCTTTTGCGTCGTAGATTTGTAGATCATGACCTTTATATCAAACGGTTTATATGCAACCTCACCACATAATCGTACCATTTATTTGCACTGTAAAATCATAACATCGCCCCATCTCCTCCGATCAACATGCATTGACTACTTCGAATCTGACAAAGGAGGTTGTTTTTTATCCCAATCTTTTACATGATGCATCTTAAGATCATGAGTATATCATTAGATAATTTTTTATTTCATGTGGCACCTATTCCAAAAAATGACCCGTGATTTGTATTTGAGCTTGATGTATGTCTCACGAGTATAGAGTTGCTGTTTGGGATTTGTACCACGCTAAATAAAAAAGTAACTATCTGAGTGTATGCCTATGATCTGAAGACCCATCTTGTAAAAAGCTGGGACAATAAAAGCATTTCATGCTCTAATTCAAAGCAATTAATGCATTTTGGCCCGCCGAGATAGGATGAGGTTACATGTTCACATGGTGTGAAGAATGGTGCCTTAGGAGAATAATTTTACACAATGTAGTCAAACAACTGAAAAAAAATACAAACATCAAACCATTGTAAAATTTTAAAAATAAAACTTTCCATGAGTTTATTTATTTACAAACCCATGTAAAGATTAAAAAAAAAATCATTTTCATGAGTTTTGTCAAACAAGACATAAGTGACTGCCAACATCACTGTCACCAATCATTTTTTAATTTTTTAATGTTTTAGGCTCTGAGCAGCTCCATTAAAATGCAAAAGTAAGGTTCTACAACGTTAAATTTTAGGCTCTGAGGTTGGGTAAAGAGTAATGGATTAAGTGGGTTCTTCATACGGGATGTGCCTCCTTTATCCAAAATAGTGTAGCAGGCTAGAAAGTGTTGTAGATTCATAGAATGCGCAAACGACTAGGTGATGCCTATGTGCTCCAGTGGTGATGCACGCAAGTGCGTAGTCGTTGAGGTCTGAGATTCAAATTTCGTGCTCATCCATTAAAATAAAATGTGCTGACAACTTCATCTAAAAAAAAAAAAAAAAAAAAAAAGTGCTGACAACTTCATTTCAAAAAAAAGTGCTAATAATTATGGGTCAAAATTTCGTCCGATATCGATACGTATCGATTTTGGACTGGGACGATACGGTACATTCAATGTATCATATCGCCATTTTGTATGCATATATCCGAACGATACATTCAATGTATCGTCCGATATTTTACTATTCCGATATGTATCGTCCGATACATATCGATTTTGAACTCGAACGATACGTATCCGATACCCGATATTTTGACCCATGTTGACAACTAGGGGTTAGGGCTGTCAACTTGTTCAGTCAACCTAATACCCACCACGTCCAACCCAAGTTTTTCACCGGGTAAAGCATGAAATTTGACAGACATGAGGCATCCGGTCGGATAGTTGATATATAAAATCAACGAAAATTAGGAGGTTTTAAATTGGGTGGGATTGGGTAAAACCACCTGTTGGGTCAGTTGGAATTGGGCCAAGGTGCACCCATCGGGTTGTGTTGGGCATACATCTTACCCACCAGGCTGCCACCTATTGGCAGCCCTACTAGAGGGGTGCATGTGCCTGGACTAGGTCTAATTTTAAATAGGCCTGTAAAACAGCCACCAACTTAGACCGTTCGTTGGTTAATGGGAACCAAAAAGCTGATTTCCTGTGTAGGTTTTTCCTTTCTCCACCAAGATACCCTAAACTTGAGTGTACTGTATTTTTATTTTTTCAATTTTCAATTTATTATTATTACTATTATTGGTATTTTGATATCTTAAGGTATCCCAAGCTTATACTTGAAATAATATCTCAGAGATGCCTTAGCCCCATCATGTCACTACTATGTCACGAATTATATAAATTAAGGTAACAAAATCAGTATCGAACTTAGGTATCGGTCCTTGGAGGACTGATATGACTCGGCAGATACGTATCGGCCAATACTGATATGTTTCGGCCTATTTTATAATTTTTTTAAAAATAAAAAATATATAGGTATCGGCCGATACAGATACCAATACTGAGTTAGGATACCGATACGTATCGGTATTGGCCAATTTTTTATACCATAATAGCGGGTCATCTTGTTATCGTAGAAGAGAAGTCGCTACTTGAACTCACGACTTCGGAGAGCATATTCATAGGGCCGGCCCTAGGGAAAGGCCGAAGAGGCGGTCACCTGTGGCCCCCAAATTTTATGAAAAAAATAAGTCTCCCGCCATTCAAAGGCGTAATCCAATTCAGTAGTTGGAGAGCCCAACTCTAGGAACTCACTTAGGGCCCCTAAAAGCAAAGAGCTGACCATGCATACTTAAGTCATCAACCACTGGGACAACTCCCTTGTGGGTAATTATTATTATTTATTATTCAATAAATAACAAATAGGTTAAAAGGGACCCGGAAAACAGAAAGAGACACCTTGACCCAAATAAAAGGATCCCAAATTGAGCGAGAGACTCAAGAGGAGGATCAAACAAAGCTCATGAGTGGTAGCCAATTTTTATTTTTTTCGTTCTTAAAAACAAAACATTTATTTCTTATCAAAAAAAGAAACAAAACATTCTATTAACTAGTGTCGCAAAAAATAACTTAATGGAGTATAATATATAATTTATTTTTATTTTTTTGATAAGAGAGTATTATAATATATAATCAAGTTACACATTGCACCACTAAGTTTTTTTAATGAATTTTTAAATTTTTTAGGCGTGCCTTCAACTTGACTCGATGGTGGAGCCTGGCCGCCTCCTTAGACTGGCCGTCTCACTTTCTCAGCTGTTGGATTTAGAATGAGGACTCTTCAAATCAGACACTAAAACCTGATGACCCAGCTGGCTCAAACTCAGCTCAAGCCCTCCATTTTGAACTGGTGCATTACTATATTTTAATAAGGGTGTGCTAGGTCTGTCAACACGCTCGGGCTGGGCTTTTGATAGTCCCGATGAATTTCGACTCTGAAAATAGGCCCGAACCCGGCCCAGATACAAAATTGGGGCAGGTTTGCCCGTATCCTTTCGGGCTTGGATTTTTTGTTTAAGTCCAAACCTGGCCCAAACTGGGTTCAAGCGAGGCCTGATTCAGGTCAGCCAGGCCCTTTTCCCTAGTATAATTAGGCTTGGCCATGCCGTGCCGGGTTTCGATAGGCCTGATTACCTAAAAACTAGGCCTAAACAAAGACCCGGGGTTTGGCCTTCTAGAAAATTTAAACACTCTTATGAAAAGTATTATTAAAACAAATGTTAAAAGATGAAGAATAAAAATCTAAACACTCTTATGAAGAGATTTATTAAAATCAAATATTAAAGATGACAAAGGAGATATAGAGAGATGAGATCACCAGAGACTATATTGTGGAAATATTAGGTTTTAACAAATGAGTGATTTTATCACGTTTAGACAAATGATAAAAATAATTGCACTACGGAAAACTAATATTAATTACCTAATTTTAAGATTTTATCTTAAGATCCTAATTTTTAGGGCATCTACGTAATTTTATAGATTCTCCAATAGGCCTGAGTGCTTTAAGGATAACATTTATTATTTAAGCCTAAACACAACCTAAATCGAGTTGATCACGGACTGAGCTCAACCCCTTGATAGCCCTAAGTAGGGCTCTCAATGGACCGGGCCGGGCCAAATTTTGGCCTGCACCCAACCCGAAAAAAGTGGTACTTTCTAATCAAGCAAACCCGGCCCGGTATCCGGACAGGGCTAAGCATGTTGCAACTAGGATCAATTCGGTCCGGACTTGGGTTGAGTGTTCCAACACCCATCCCGCACCCCACTACAAAAAATAAGACTATTAGTGACGGCAAAAAACTACCGCTATTAATTAAAAAACTATTAAAGGCTATTAAGACTATTAGCGACGAAGGTATTAGCGGCAGTTTTGGCTACCACTAATAGTCTTATTTTTTGTAGTGCCTGGTCCGGATATTATATATATATATATATATATATATAAGTTATAAAAAAAAAATCCTTTTAATTAAATAAAATTTACTTAAATGCTCTGAGATTAATCGCTGGCCGTTATAATCATTGTGCAACTGTTATCCGTTATAACCATTGTGTAACAAACTAAAATGAAATATTTGAATCAAAGCATGTACCTGAGCCTTTATAATGTTAATATAATTATTTAATTAAATTTTTAACCTTCTCCAAACTTTTATTAGAAAAAAAATAGCTCAAGCCCAACCAAATTTTATTAGAAAAAATGGCCCAAATAATAGCCCCGAAAAATAGCCCAACCAATTTCTTTAGAAAAAGAAAAGCTCGAAGCCTTAAGTTGTGCCCCGATAAAGGGTCGGGCTTAATGAGTACATCTGACTGGTTAGGACCGGGCTGAAATTTTAGGAACCCGGCCCGGGTAGGTTAGGGCTGGGTTGAACCCTAGTCCGACCCTAATCCTGGCTTGGGCTGAGTACATCGCAGCCCGGGTTAGGGCCGGGCTGAAATTTTGGGAACCCGGCTCGGATAAATTAGGACCGGGTTGAACTCAAGGCCGGCCCTAATCCGGCCCATTGAGAGCCCTAGCCCTAAGTGTGCTTGGGCTCAACTTGTTTCGAACTCTTGATCATTAACAGTAATTCCAAATTTCCAACATGTAAGCCATGTAAAAACTATCATGTATCTTCAGTATTTGTGATCTTTGTTTCTGATGCGATGAAATTTGATCATAGCCATCAAATCTATAATATATATATATACCATCATATATGTCACAAACTATAGAGTGCAATCTTGGCAAAAGGTTATATATATACCATCATATATGTCACAAACTATAGAGTGCAGTCTTGGCAAAAGTTTTCACATATATATATATATATATATATATATATATATATATATATATATATATGCAAATTGAGAGTTTAGCATTTGGTCCGTTTTTTTCAATTTGGACAATAAAGTCCTTCTTATTTACACTCTGTAGGTAAGTAATCTTTGGCAAATCTAAATATATATAGGACATTCGTTGGAAATGAAAATTTAAAACTATCTACACCTAGTTGCCCCTGTTAAATATCATTTTTCATGCTGTTTGGTTTCTGCTTCAGTGGAATTTATAATTTTAAGAGGGACAAAAATGTAATTAAGTGAGCCGGTTGGATTTATAGTGATTGTTGCATCATAGTGCACTTGGTTAACATTAAATGCGTACAGTACATAGCAACAATACCTCCCCCTATAGATTTGATATTGGCAGATATTGATGTTGATATTAATGTTACTTATATATATATACTGTGTGCATTTAATGCTATAGTGGAATATATACTGTGCGCATTTAATGCTTTAGTGAAATATATATATATATATATATATATATATATATATATTCTCCTATATACACTTACGTACTTATGTTAAATTCAAATATACTTAATTTTTAAAAATTTTACATCTAAATATAAACAAAATGATTAATATAATTATTTTCAGTTGACTTATGTGTTTAAAATTATTGGCACATCTATAGGATTGATGGTTTGAGATTCATCTTGAAGTACCTTGTACTTAAGCCTTATCAGCTTAGAAGCATAATAAACTAAATAGGTACAACTATTTTCACCCCCTTATTAGTAACTTTCACAAAGTTTTATCACAAACAAACATCATTGACTAATTTGAATTAGATGATGGAGAGGTTTTTTTCTCCAATCTCTCATGATAGATCTTAAGCAGCCTATTAGACGGTTAGATGATAATTGCACGTGGAACATATATCCAAAGGTGATCTAGATCATTGGCAAAGGAATTGACCTTCACTTTTAGTTGCGTATGTCATGTAGAATCAACATTCGGCTATTTGATAGGCACTCCATGACCTTAAGACCTCTTTGAGGAAGATTGGACTAAAAAATAATCTTTCATCATATGGTTCAAATTACTCCATGATTTTTATTTGTAAACAGACTGTCTGATACTTACTAATCAACGAGGGAGGATAGCCGTAAACTAAACTATAACGCAGTATTTTAAAAGTTGACTACAATTGGCAAGTGGTTTAATTTTGGTTCAATCGGTCCACAAACTGCATTGACCATCATTTGTTGACCAGTCAATAAAAGAGAATTCTAAATCGTGATTGTCAAGGTTCGGCCAATCCGACTATAATTCAAGCAATCTTCATCACATATCCTTGGGTTTTGTCTTTTCTTCCGTTTTATTTTGTTCTTCATTTTATTCTTGGGTGATTGACTAAGCAGAGATTTAAGGATCCTAAGTTCCATATGATTTGAATAGTTGTTCGCTTTTTCTTTTTTTTTTTTGAAAATTATCCCATGTTAATTGCTCCCCTCTTTCCTTTTCCCTCTTATGATTAGATGGATAGATATCCTCATAGTGAATAGTTGCATCTTATTGAGTCTTTGATATGAGATTTGGTTAGGCGAATCTAAGACCACGTTATGGCGAATATCTTTTTTTTGTGCCAAGAAAGAGTAGGTAATTTAGACCCTCTAACAATGAAGTTTGACAGGGCTACATGTACATATCTGTATAAGTCGGACACTATTGTCCACAAATTTATGCATCTAGCACATAAAAAGTGCCACCAAACATTTGATTTTGTACATGTCATCCATCGTGACACTTACTATAGTCGAGTCTAACACGAATATGCATATCGTTAAGGGATGCAAATAATTAGTGCCTATGTCAAGAGAGGCCAGCAAGCTATGTGCTAAGCTAAAGATGCATTTCAAATTAAATTAAATTCCTATCAATGATTTGTGAGGCGAAAAATTAATATCTACAACTTCACTGTTTATGTTTTGGATTCATTTTGAGGAAATCGACAGGCGATTAAATAACTCTAAAACAAATTACTTTCATATCTACGCTTATCTTAATTTAAGATACTTAAATTATAAGCATCATATAAAAATATTTAAGAAAAAGAAAGTCACGTGCACTTTACTAGTAAAGTGCATCGCACGTGCACTTTACTAGTATATATACTAGAAAGCGTAAGGCAGATTTTGCAAACGTTTTGGACGTCATAAGTCATAACACCTCGCATCCAAGTGGTTCAAAACTGATAAAACTCAAACTCAATCCATGAGGAATATTGTACGAGAGTGGGTATTGGGAACCAACACAAGCGACAAATGATTTGGTTCTTGTGTTAATTTTGAGGCATGTTGTAAGTAGTTTATTATATGTGTAATTTTTTGAAGATCATGGAGTTTAATATTGGGATAAAAAAAGTATCTTCACTATGTGATTTAAAGTTGAGGTGATTGGGCTTGGTATATCAATGTATTTATCAACCAGAAAGTTAATGGTAGAAGATACGAACACTAGGATTTAAATATTAATATCCATTTAAGCACCATCTTAACAAAACATTAGGACACTCGGCTCTCACCCGAGAGATCGGGGTTCAAGTACCGGCAACGAAATTTGAAACAAATAAAAAAAATATGCCTTTTAGGGCTGTTTGGATAAAAACGTAATAAAAAATCCATAACTTTATCACATTATAAGAAACGGTTAATGATTTATGACAAATTTCCTTTTTTGTAATTTTTGGGTGGGAGGATTAATTCCCAAAAAATTTTGGGGCTAAAAATATATAAAACAAAATATTTAAGTAATTGTGCTTATAGTGACAAATTTCATTTTCAGTAATTTTTTGGTTGGGGGTCCTTTGGATACATTTCGGATTAATTTCGATACATTTTGAAAAAATTTCGGGAAAATTTCGAGGATTAAAAATATAAAAAATATATATTTAATATTTTTTAAAAAAATTAGTAATTGATCCAAGTGGCCAAACACAAGCTCAAACATAGAACTATAGAAGACAAATTGACAAAGGGTACAGTTATACTCACCCAAAGGCTGCTTTTTCACCCCACCTCCTCCACTAGACATGCATTGATCGCCTTTGATCAGATGGTGGAGGTCATTTCTCGTCCCCATCTTTTGCACAGTGGATATATATACCGTGATGCTAAAATCATGCTTGAGCGTGATAGGCGTCATATAATTTTAGGTCACTTTTGAGATGTGTGTCGTGTATAGTAAAAAATCGACCGTCTGATGGTATCCCCACGATCCATAGATCCATTGTGAAGAAGATGAAGATTAAAAATAACCTCCACCCTCAGATTCAAGGGCAGTCAATGGTTACTAGCTAAAGTAGGTGGGGTGAAAAAGCAACTAATACAGCGAGTGTTGTTTTTTACAATGCATTTAGTCCCACATCATTCAAGGGACAAAATCTTCACTCTACCCATCTATATAATGGTTTCATTCCCAAGTATCCATCCCACGCAGCTGCTTTGTAGTGACTGGTGGCCTCTTTAGCTAAATTATCAATTTATTTGATAATTAAAAAAATAAAAAAAAAGAGAAAAAAAAAAATTTATTAAAAAAATGTCGAAAATTTTGAAATTTACCGAAATTTATGAAATATCGATGAAAAATATCGAAATTACCGAAAAGGGTCGAAATTTCTTCGAAATTTTCATTTAACCCCCAATTCGGCTATTTTCGTGATATTTCGCCAAATTTTGGCAAAATTTTTCACTATGATTGTGCTAAGCACTAAGCATAAGTATTCCCCCTAACAAAAAAAAAAAGCAAGCTTAAGCATAAAGCTAGAAGACATATAGAAAAAGTTTTTTTTTTTTTCGTTAAGTAGCTTTAGTCCCACATCGTTGGGGAGGGAAATATGGACACTCAAACCCCTCTATATAATAGGTTCTTGCTTCAACTCTACACTTAAACAATTCACAATTAGTGACTTGTGAGCAAAGAGTCAACTTTGCTTCTGTCATTTATTAGTAAATTACTAATATAAAAAATAAAAAAATTTAAAAATTTTGAAATTTATCTAAAATTTCGAAATTTCGCTGAAAAAATCGAAATTTTCAAAAAGTACCGAAATTCCTTCGAAAGTTTCGTTTGACCCCCATTTCGTCATTTTTCGCGAAATTTCGCTGAATTTCAACGAAATTTGTCACTATTTCTACAACACCATTTTTATCCTTAAAACAAAGGTATGCCTATAGCCTGCCGATCATTGAATGACAAGTATAATTATTTAAGGGTAGCTTTGTCCTCGCCTACCCAATTATTGTATTGAGGTCGTCTACCTCATTGTTTGCACTTAGTCGGATGATGGAAATCGATTTTCATCCCAATCATCCACATATGCCTGACCTTGACACCATGGATATACTCTCATACTCTGAAATTTGTATTCCACGTGACATAAATCCCAAAAAAGTGACCCAAAAACTATGGGAGATACATTACACTCAAATGTGAGTTGAGTAACGGTATGATGGTATGCCCATGGTGTCAAGATCAATCATGTGAAAGATTGGAATGAAAATCGATAGCCATAAACCTCAAGGGGTTAAGTGGGCTGGTAGGTACCTGCTTCCAAAAATAGGAGACCTGAGTTCGAATCCCCTTCCCCCCTTGAGGCCACCCTAGGGATTTATATCCTGTGCTGACCCGGCATGTCACGACCCAAAATCCTAGCCGATCTCGAGGGCCTAGAATTCCGTGTTATGACATCGTACGCTTGTTAAGGCGATAATCGGACATACATATCTTACAAGATCTTATGTAAAATGGGGCTCCCAAAAATCGTGAATCAAATTTTCTTCCTATATTAAAAATTCTCTTAAATAAGCTTATATTGAATTTTGAGCCTATTAAACAAACTAACTAAAAATAGAGGTTCGGTCAACTACTGGAAGGTCTTTCTAAATAATTAATATATACATGACGTCGTCTAGCTGGTCATCCAGGTCGTCACCCTCATAATCCTTATAATCTTCCAATACATCAAGTCCACCGGACAGTGTAGTCTATATCTTCATCTGCAGCTGTTAGTTTTTGGGAGGGAGTGAGTTTATTCAGTCACGTAAACTCAGTGGATTGCACAACCGATCCACCACAATCTACCCAGGTGATCGTGAGTGCAACTTCGTGAGTGGAAGTGAATTCATTACAATTATATATATATAACCAATATAATGAAAGATCTCATAAATATTTCATATCAAATAAACTGAAAGAACGTAATATGTTTCAATGCATATGATGCTTCTAATGCTTATGACTTTTCTACTTGTCTTGTCAACTTAACTAACGTGGCATATCGGAAGTCTTATTATTACTCTATATGTCTACACAATGTACTTCGTATCTTACTTATTTTATGTAAATGATATGTGTCAGGGCCGCTGCTCGAGCCTATTATGCGAGGTTTGGGTGTAGATAATCACCTAACCTCCATATCATATCATAAACCAACATCCAGCCCGATGAGGTTGCGCGCATAAAAATCAGTGTCCCCTTACGTCGGGACACTATCGTATCATATTATCCTTAAGACCCGTCTTGGCTGCAGACATTGTACCCTTACGATAACGCGTAAGGTATATATGACACGTTAATTTCATATTCAATTAACCTTCGCAGCGTTTCTTATCGTATCCGTATCTTATCTTATTCTTACTTACACTTTCTTATTGTATCATTTTCATACAACTTAAATTAGAGTGAGTCATGATGCGATAAGCTTCACTAAATCACACTTTTCAAGAGATGAGTTCCATAGTAACCTGGATGTACTTCGTGTGACTGCCCATACTCCTATAGAGGTATTGCATCCGTACATGAATGCCTGCATTCTAAGTTTCATGTGATCGTGAAAGAAACCTCACCATGACGAAAGCTTATAAGTCGTGTGTTGTATCTTATTCCTTAACTTATCATGTGTATGCCCTATTATATTTCTATGATATGGATATAATACATTGTCGATGAAAACACCCAATATTGCATATATCTTATATAATCCCAACAACATATTTCGACAATTGAAGCAAACTTATTCTATTGATGAGTCACATAAAAGTCAAACCAGTAATGTACTAGAACAAAAAGGTACTAATGAATTGATCATCAGTCAGTTACAGGTTACAACGAAAGTCAAACTTTGACTTATGACGTTAGATGGAGAGCTAAGGTTTTAATTAGGTAAGAGAGTGGTTTAGAGTTTTCTATCTACTAAAGGAGAGATATAAAGAGGTCAAGGGTAATTCGATACATAACCCTATGATGTGTGTCCCAACATGATGATAGACTGTTCTTATTAGATCATCCTGATGAAAATGGGTTAGTCATTTATGCGATTTCAATAAGCTTTAGTCTGGGTATGATTGAATCACTTATAGACAATCGAATATTTGATACACGTATTTTAAGTTGTACGTGATAGGGTTTGGAACAATCTAATCCTACCGATGTCATCAGTGTAATGAGTATTCGGGTTTCTCATGATTTTCACTATTGATTTGATCATTTAGACCATTAACTAAACGGTCACTTATTTCTGATTGAGATCATCCCATCGTATGATCATAGACGTACCACATGCTTCAAAGCATGGATAAATAATACATCTAATGAGTCCATCAAGACTTAGAAGGTGGGTTGGGCTCATCTTTGAAGATTGGTCCGTGATTTCTCAAAATGCCTGTTTGACTACTCAGGATATCTAGGTCCATTAAGGGTCCATAAACAGAAAAAAAAAAAGGCCACAAGGGCAGACCCATTTATTCTTCAAGGATTTATGATTTTGGGTAACTTTAATATTCAGTAATCCTAAACTTTTTCTACTCAGGTTGTACGCCAATTCACATGAACATATCCCAAGAGTTCGATATTTGCTTATGACACATAAGTTTCATGACCCACATGATATACAGATCATACGAGTCCACGTGACATACAAGTTACATGGGGCACATGAGTTTCCCATGTCTCATGTGTGAAATATTTAACATATGGGTTATACGTTGGTTACAAGGATTACGAGCCTCTCATAAAAATAATGAGAAACATGAGACCCCAAGTGTTTTAAACGAGGTGGGCATTGAATCCTATCTAAACTCACTAAAGGGCCTTTGGCTCGTGTATACATACAAGTTTAAAAGAGCTTGGGTTCATGTACATATGAGTAACTAAAAGGTGTTAGGCATTTGCATAGGAAAAAGGGTCTTGGCCCAACGCAGAACATAAGAGGACATTAGGCCTGTCTCAATTTGAATAAAAGGGCTAGGATCATGAGATTGAAGCTAAGGGCCTCTGATCCTATTTAGATTGAAAATAAAGAGTCTCAACCCAACTTTATTCCACATAGCCTTGTGCCCATTTTATTGAACTAAGAGATTAGTGGTCCAGTTAGTCAAGAGTCTAATCGTCCAATTTGCACATATTTACATAAGAGTGTAAACTTCCTTTGATCAACAATGTCAATACACTATGTGCACAATTCATTAAGATCATAAAGTCCTTTATCCAATGTTGGTTACATGCGCAACTAATGAAAGTGTACTTTCATTATGCTAAAACTAGAAATTTCTATAATGGAATACAGGTCAATGATCATTGATTTTCCTAAAATGAAGGAATGAATTAGTATCTAATTTGTAAGGGTTCGAAAATTTAAATAAGAGCCTGCTCTATTAACATCCTTAGATCAAATTCTAGTATATAGAATATATTCTCATACTGATGCCTTTTATAAAGAGAAAGTCTTTTTCATGATGTTAGTGATTTCTCCCAACTAACCATTTATTTCATACGATTGAAAATAAAATGAGTCACTACACATGTATTAATCCGGGCATATATTTAACATACTCATGCCACTAATTTAATCTAACTAATCGCCATTTAGAATATATTTAACACTAGCAATGATGAGGATTAAGGTAAAATAAAGCAAGTTCTCTAAAAGTGTGAAAGAAAAATCAGTTCCTACGCATTTTCAATTTTGTAATTTAAACACATTAAATATGTTTAAATGTGTAATGAGTAGATTGAAGAAGATAAGAGGGCACCACCTTGATTGTCGCGTCGCAACGGTCCGGGTTCTTAGATAAATGGTTTTCGGAGTCCCAAAAGACTTATTTCGCAAGCAAATTCTTCCCAGTGCCGACCTTTCTTTGTGGTGATTCTTCTGCTACGATGAGCACCACGTTGCAGCTTGATCAAACGTTGAGAAAGGTGGTCGTAAGTAGCGTCGCGAGTGTGGCAACCAATGCCTTGAAGTTGGTGGAGGGAGAGATGCCGGACTGCTGTTTTGGTGGTAGCAAAAATCCTGAGAACTACAGTAATTGAGGTTGTATGGAGGAAGATGGGTTCTCGGTTGGAGAGAGAGAGAGAGAGAGAGAGAGAGAGAGAGAGAGAGATGAGGCTTTCTCATGCTCTCGGGTATATGAGGGAGTGTAGAGAGAGGAGGCCCGATTGGGCAAGTCCCCAATCCCAAAGAAGCAAGAGTCTAAAGGGACTCTATGATATGAAATCAAGAGTCTAAAGGGACTCTATGCCACAAATATAAAATAAATATCTTAATTTATGGGATTATATTCGGCTTAGTTAGCTAAAAGGAGGAAGATTCCAAAAAGGATTCTTTCTCTCTGGAATTTAGATGTAAAAAACATAGCATGAAAAATATAGAATTCAGATGCCAGTTTGGTGTCCAAGTCTAGTTCAAATTCTTTCTTTCTTTGTAAGTAGTGACAGGGTGTGGAGCACGCATACAAAATTTGGTGCTCCTCAACATCTAACACCATCGAATTAGCCTCTTAAGACCCGGGTTACAACATGACATGTGTTGAATTTGGGGTGTGCATGTGCCACTGAGATTAGGCGGGTGCTTTAAGAGGCCCGGATATCTAGGTTATCAAAAAAATAAAAATCGATAGCCATTGTCTAATTGAACGCAGTCAGCGAATTTACTACATAGGGCCCTAATTACTTGGGCAGGTTCAAATTGCGCTACTTAATTATTTAAATGGAGCTAAAACTTGAGCACGAGATTTGTACTATGTCACATGATTTTTATTTTGGGGTTCAGTGTCATATGGAACACTATCTAGGCTGGCTGATTTGAAGACCGTGATGTAAAGATCTCTAAAGCCAAAGATTAACCCAAAACACGATCTCTATCATCCGACCCATCCTCTAATTCAATGGTTGACTGTAAGAAATCAGAGGTTTGAGATACTGTTTCATGCCAATCTTTAGCCACTATAAAATCTGTGCAAAACTAAATTGAGCTTATCCCAGGGAAATTCCTATATGTTATCAAATGACTTGTTTCGGCACTATGAAAGTTGGGTTGACTCAAACTGTCACGACGGCTTTCTCGAATCTTCAAACTTTGCAGACAACACTGGTTGAGCGAATACTGCCAACTCCAGATAGATGGAATAATGCTATGATGATGATTAGTTGAACCAATATTAAAAAGGGTTGCTAGTCTCACCTGTTCATTAATAAGTACTACACAATTTTTTTATGAGCGAAAACTCTTGACTGAATTGAATCAGATGATGGAGATTTTTTTTACTCCAATCTTCTTTACAATAGTTCTTAAGATCATGGTGCGTCTATCAGACGGTCAGATGTTATTTCCATATGACATTCGTCACTATAAGTGAAGGTCAATTCTTTTGTCCATGATCTAGGTCGTTGTTGGGGACTAAAGAAGATAGTTATGATGATCTCGTTTAACCTAGATAAAGTGGTTACCTATGTATTTACAAGGGACTCGGTTTCATATATACTTTGCAGATTTGACAGCAAACATGAATAAAAAGAGTAAATTAAATTGGACAGCCACTAGGTAAGGTAATTGATTGGAGCAAGGTTTTAAAACTTGGAGAGGATCCTGATATAGGGCGGACCACAAGCAGCAGACAATTCACTGGACCATTTATATGGTGCAATGCAAGCACAGTGGGTCCCAGCAATGCAGGTCGAGCCAGTCACTTGTATCGCGCCATGTAAGCAGTGTGTTGTTGGTATGTTGTTTTAAGCCCACTCATTATAATTTTCCTTATGTTTTGTATACATAGTTTAATTGGGCAGAATTTAATTGGTAGTTTTCCTTAATTTTATTCTCCGGTACTGTCACCGTTTCTTTTCTTGGCTTCAGGTATGCCAACACCAGGTTGGGGCTGATCAGATGATGCATTGGAGTATCCTTATAAATGCAACATTTGAAACATAATTAACGGCTCTGATCAATCGTGAAGTAGTTGTATAGATGAGATTATTGAGAGATATATAATTTAAATAAATATGATGGAGATTCAACGGTCAACATCTTCAAGCCGGCATGAGCAACTATATTGTCATATTTGTCACGTGCACTATAAATGTAGTAGATAAATAAATTGAGAACATCCACGCTGCTCGGGCCCATCAGTCCATCAACTATTGTTATTAACGAAGATGACGACTCACCTTCAAATATTCAAACCAGCCAACTGAAAACCACACCCCTAGTATGATTGGAATCACAAAAGTATACGGTAAAGAACACTAACACCTTGTCTGCTTATGTCTTATAAAAAGGGAATAATTTTTTTTCAAAATAAAAATGGATTCATGGGGAACTAGTATATATTTTTTTTAATTAATTTTTTATCGAAGGTATCCGGACTTCAAACCCGTAAGGCGCATGCCCGATTATCGTAGACCGCAAGGGCCTACTCCTCCGGGTCGTACGTGGCCACCTGCCTGCGTGCTCCTGGGTAATTGGAAACGGGCGAGTCAATGGCAGAACCTCTAGGATCCTGAGCCCAAGGTCTATCATTGCGCCATTCATCTCGCAGGTACTAGAATTTGTTAAGCACACCTAGGGTTTCACGCTGTGAGAGTTGTTGACTGTCTTCAATCAGAAATCATTTTTTATCCCAATCTTTCACACAATAGATGTTTAGATCAAGATCATGGCCTGCTAGGCAGGCGAATAGATGTCGATCTTTCACACAATAGATGTTTAGATCATGGCCAACTTAGCAGGCGATTAAATGTCGATTCGACACAGCACTCATCCTCAAAAGTGACTCGAGAATCCTTGTCATGGTACGGCAATGATCTAGTCACTTTCGGTGAAGTTTACGTTGTGAATCAACATTTGATTGTTTGATAGGTGGTGTACAATCTCAAAACCTATTGTGTGGAAGATTGAGACTAAAAACGATCTTCATCGTCTAATTCGAGGCAATCAACAATTCTCACAATGGAAAACCTTGGTTGCCCTTATCAATTATTCGAGTTGCCCTCTTATAGTCTTATAAATGAAGAATAATGAGTTATATGACGAATATTTAAGCCCTAAAATCGTGTTTGAATAATCTAACATAATTGAACTTCAGTTTCGTGGTATGCCTGTGGCACACATTTGTGATCGTCTAAATGGTCCAAGTAGCAATCTGTTTTTAGAACTAGGGCTACCAATAACATGTAGGGGCGATCAGATACTGGACACGCCCAATCCAATTTTTTAATCGGGTCGAACACAGAAACTTGACCCGTTAGGTTGGGTCAAGTCAGGCATGAAGCATCTAGACCAACCTTGAGGTCGCTTTGGTCTAATCAAAGATCACGTCAGAATTGGGTCGGGCCAATTTTGGGAATTTTCCCCCCATTGACAACACTAATTAGAGCATATCCCAACAAAAGAGTCAAGCGTACATGTGAATTTTAGGCCTACTATCATTCAATGTATAAGCTATCACTTTAACAGCTTCGATTACTCACATTTTATACACCTTTAATGGTGTAAGATCATTGAATACGAAAATAGTGTTTAAATGATGGTCAAGAAAGTCTATTCATAAAAATAAAAATATATGATGGTCAAGAGAGTCGGATCCCATAAACATGAGTTTAGGTTTCCTACGGTCCATTATATAAAGTGAAGCCCTTGTTTAGAACAATTTTGGATGCATACAGATTAATCTGGAGCGTCTAATAATTTGGTAATTAGGACGCCTCTTAGAGAGGTAGTAGCTCATCAACGCCGAGTTCGATGCTATCTATCCGACTGTCGACTACAAAGCTATAACTCATGTGACTTCCAACCACACTCGGATTTTACTAAATCTCAAGGGAATTGAATGGGGCTATCCCCATTCCAAAGTTTCAAACAGGTGATCTTCCATTTCATCATCTCATAAGTTTTTACCCATTGCCTCTAAATTTAGCAAAGTCAAAGCCATTTCTTTTCCCATCATCTGATATTTCCTTACCCATTGCCTCTAAATTCCGCAAAGTCAAATCCATTAAATCCGAGTGGAATCACAACAAGATTTTCAAAGCCAAGGAAGTTTAATATTCCCTCACTGCTGCCATAACTGAAATTGATGTCATTGAAAAAGAGAAATCTTTATCCACAGAAGAATCCCTAAAGAGAGAGTTTGCTAAATGCAATCTTGAAAATTATGCATCATATGAAGAGAAAGAGTGAAGGCTAAAGAGGGTGTTATGACCCAAGTCTATTTTGATCGTGTTTAATGGTAATAGATGGGAGAAGCACCAAGGCCGATGCTTGTGCACATACCTTATCATAGCCCATACCACTAAATTAAGAGAGTTCTAAATAAGATCCAATTTACACAAAAATAGTATCCGAATCTCAAGTGACCTATTGCCTTAATCAACTAAGGCAATTAAATCCCACTATTCATAAGATTTGTTTTGGTAATCAATTAGAGTCCTTAAAGGACTGACAAGTCAACTTGCCTATTTAGTCTCTTTCTCTAATTGCCTTTTCTATATAAATGAGAAATTTAGAGATAAATATAAGGGTTTTTTGCATATACTCCCCTGTGTTATGCTAATATTATAAGAAAACCCCTGAGTTATGGGTATTTATTCTATAGCCCCTACTTTTGTGTTTCTGTTTCATATAACCCCCTGCCATTAACTAGCCGTGAGTTTATAGACGAAAAGCCTATTTTGCCTTTAATGAAACCAATATTTTAAAAATACCACTATTCTAAAAGGCCCTTCATTCATCTATATTTACAAGTCATGCCATTAAAGTTTATCACCATTCTAAAAGGCCCTTCATTCACCTTTATTTACAAGTCATGCCATTATAATTTACCATTATTCTAAAAGGAGTACCTTTAAATCCACCCACGAAATCTTTGAGTTCACCCACGCGGAAACACATCGACTGCATTGAATCAAACGATGGAGATTTTTTATCGTCCCAATCATTCATGAGATCGATCTTTAGATCATGGGTGTACCAGTAGACTGTCAACTTTTTATTTCATGTGGTACACACCCCTAAAAGTGACCTTAATATCAATTTTAAGCATACACGAGATGTTAAGGTCACTTTTCTGAGATGTGTGCCACGTGAAATAAAACACTGACCGTATGATGGTACGATCATAATCTCAAGATCCATCATGTGAAAGATTGGGAGGATAAATGATCTCCATCGTTCGATTCAATTCAATCAACGTGTTTCAGCGTGGGTGAACTTCAAGATTCAGTGGGTGAACTTCAAGATTCAGTGGGTGGATTTAAAGGTACTCTTCTAAAAGGCCCTTCATTCACCCATCAAATTCAATATTCATCAGAAGGGTGATTCCTCCATTAAAGCATGCCAACGTTTGGACGAATACTCAACCAATGGAGGATTTGTGGCAAACGATGCAATTATTCTTGAAAAGAAAACCTTCAATCTACGTGTTCCATTCAAAATACTCGTCCCTCCAATTTCCTATATGATTCAAGACCCATTTTTAGGAATTGGATTGCCTAACCGTGTCTGCTTCCATCCACCGAATCTTTGATTTCACCCACTCTAAAACACATTGATTGCATTGAATAAGAGGATGGAGATCGTTTAGGCATACCATTAGACGATCAATATTTTATTTTGTGGCACACATCTTAGAAAAGTGACCTTAACATCACGTATACGGTTAAAATTAATTTTAAGGTCATTTTTTTGGGTGTGTACCACATGAAATAAAAAATCAATCATTTGATGGTGCCACCATGATCTCAAGATCTATTGTGTGAAAGGTTGGGACGATAAACAATCTCCATTGTCCAATTCAATGCAATCAACCGTCTGATGGTGCCACCATGATCTCAAGATCCATCGTGTGAATGGTTGAGACGATAAACGACCTCCATCGTCCAATTCAATGCAGTCAACTATCTGATGGTGCCACCATGATCTCAAGATACATCGTGTGAAAGGTTGGGACAATAAATGATCTCCATCATTCGATTCACTACAGTCAACTGTCTAATAGTGCCACCGTGATCTCAAGATCCATCGTGTGAAAGGTTGGGACGATAAACGATCTCCATCGTCCGATTCAATGCAGTCAATGTTTTTCAGCGTGGGTGAACTCAAATATTTGGTAGGTGGATTTAAAACTATTCTTTTTTGTAAGTGGAGGAGTGGATTTAAAATTACTCTTACCACGTGTAGAGGGTGGGGTGGCAATTTAGTAATTTAATTTAAAAAAGGATAAATATGGCATTTAGGCTATTCTTTAACGGCTAGTTAACCATTTAAAGTAGCATCCGTTAAAGATGATGTTTTATAAACACCAAAATGCTAACTCAGGGGGTTTAAAGCAAATAGCTATAACTGAGGGGGCTATTTGTAATATCAACATAACTCAGGGGGTTATTTGCAAAAAAACCTAAATATAATGCTCTACTTTCTACTTTATTCCCTCTCACAGCCATCACTTTCTCTTGTTCTCTCTTCTCTGCAAAAGCACAATCACTGTGCACCACCATCTCATCCTCAAGCGAGATTCTCGGTCGAACATTACTTCGAGTTCGGACCACCATCTTAATGGCAACCCGAACATCCTTTTCTGAAGCCCAATCACCTCCCATCGAGGATCCTCATCGCTGTGCAGATTCAGTCGTGAGACGATATTTTTTGCAAAAAGACTCGAACAAATTGACGCTCCGAATCCAATCTCCGTCAACCCAAATCGCCGCGAAAATCACGGTTCACGCTTCAACAGGTGGGTGCCTCTCAATCCATCTTAAATTATTCAATTTTTTTATATTAAAAGGAAACCCTAAATCAACCCTAGAAATCAATCGAGGAAGAATGAAATCTCAGCCTGCGCAGGAAACTCAACCTGTGCCTGAAACTTCAAACTCGACCGTTCGAGATTCATTTTCGACCAATCGAGTTTGTATAAAGCCTCTTCAGTCCTTTGTTTGGATAAC
Organism: Chloranthus sessilifolius; assembly: GCA_021018995.1. Taxonomy (NCBI): domain Eukaryota; kingdom Viridiplantae; phylum Streptophyta; class Magnoliopsida; order Chloranthales; family Chloranthaceae; genus Chloranthus; species Chloranthus sessilifolius. The sequence goes on along the minus strand of CM037584.1, from coordinate 47,414,456 downwards.
TCGACCGGTCGAAATTAGATTCGACTACTCGAGTTGATATATTAAAGTTTTGCTTTTTGCTTGGAAACTCGACCGATCGAAATCCAAATTCGACCAGTCGAGTTTGCCTTTTTCCAAATTTTCATTTTGATCTCGACTGGTCGAAATGTAAATTCGACTAGTCGAGTTATGATTTCCTTCAGAACTTTCTCTTATGACCTCGATCGGTCGAAATCCATTTTCGACCAATCGAGATGGATTCTCAGAAAACTCGACCCGTCGAAAACCAAATTCAACCAGTCTAGTTTATATCAGTTTGAGTTGCTCTTTGTTTTGGAAACACGACTGGTCGAAATGTAAATTCAACTTGCCGAATTCTATTTCTCTTCTATCTTCTTCTCTAATCCTGACATGACAAGATAAAGTTCGACCAGTCGAGATTGACAGTTCCGAACTATGTTTCGTTATAATTCAATCTTTGAGATCTTTTCACGGGGACATCTGATTTAAGTGAATCAGGACTCGATCTTATAGTTTTTAGACCTTTCAGACACAATAAGAATATTTGTTACCTCTTTTAAGACTCTTACAGTCATTCTAAGGATACGTGTTTCTCTTTAGGGATCGAAACAAGTCTAATCGCTTTACCGTTCTATAAGTTATATAGACACGACTACCTCAAAGAATTTGAAGTATTTCTTATGCTTCGATTACAATCAATGGTTCATGTTCTATGCTTCAGATTGATTTTATTATGTTCACAAAATGCTTAGGGTGCTGGCAATAATAATAATTATTATATATATTTCATTTTTATCATATGACATTCATCACATAGAAAATTACGATAGGGCATACGCATAATAAGATAAGAGATAAGATATGACACATGACATAAGCCTTTGCTACAGTAAAAAAATTTTCACGGTCACATAGAACTTTGAATGTTGGCATCCATGTACGGATACAACACCTCTATGGGAGTATAGGCTGTCATACGAAGTACATCTAGATTACTACGGAACTCGTCCATTAGAAAACGTGATTTAGTAAAGCCTATCACACAGTGGCTCACTCTAATTAAGTTATAAGAATAAGATGATAAATGAATATATTAAGATACAGATACGATAAGGAAGTGAAGACTTAAACCCATGTCAATAATGAAATCGGGGCGGGGTCTTAAGTTCAGAATCGAATAATGATATGATAAGACATGTTGTGAAGGCCAGTTGAACACGAACTAATTTCTACATGTGTCATACCTTACAAGCCACCGTAAGGGTCTAACGTCTGCAGTTAAGACGGGTCTTAAGGACAATACGTTTAACTTTATCTCGAATTAAGTGAACATTGGAGGTTTCGACTTAAAGAAACATGTTGTACTGATACGTGTAACTTCATCTGACTGGATGGTGGTTTATGTTATATATTATGTTATGAAAGTTAGGTGATTATTTACACGTGGACCTCGGTGGTAGGCTCGAACAATGTCCTTGGCACAAGACATTTACGTAAGATAAGTAAGATGTGCAGTATGTTGTTTAGGCGTATGAAGCAATGATAAAATTTTAGATATGTCACGTATGATAAGTTGAGAAGACATATAGAAAAATAAATAAAAAGTAGGTGTATCATATACATTTTTTGCTACGATATAGTTTTTCAGTTTTAAAATGATAAGTTATGAGATTATGGATATTTTTGTCATCATATAAAAATACTTGATTTTATCTTCAAAAATTACTGCAACTCAAGCGATTGTACATACGATCACTTAGGTAAGTTAGGGTGAATCGATTATGCAACCCATTGAGTTTACGCGACTAAGTAAACTCATCCCATGAAATCTAATTGGTGTAGGTGAGAACACAGATCTTTCAACCTTTGATAATGTGGAGGCAGTTGTACCGGAAGCGCCTTATGAAGATCAGGACGTCGGCTACTGATCGATTTTAAATAAACCCTTGCAAGTGTACAAGATCTGTTCTAGTAAGGCAAGAACAAGGGTGTCGAACTCACAGGGAAATCTGAAATTTTAATCAATTCTTCCTAGAGATTTAGAAAATATCCCCGAGGAAGTACCAAGGGGCAGATTTAATTTTTACCAAAAATTAACACTTTTCTAATTGCAAGAAAGAAAATAAATTAATCTAAAAATTATGTAATGAGAAATCTAAGAACAAATTTTAAAAACAAGATCAAGGAATTTGCTACCCCAGATTTATACCCTTTTCTATTTTTAAACCCACAATTTTATTAACATCAAACACACCATCATTCTAAGAGAAACATGACTAGTAATTAAGCATGATCATTAACCCGGCATACCCTATCTAAAAACAATGACTCAAATTTAATCCCGGTATGAATCATGTGAAAAGCATAGCGTATCTCATGGTATTTTAGATCAAAACAATAAAAACATGATCACTACACTTTGAGAAAAACGATTTGATGATGAAATTATCAAACTATGGCATTAAACATAAAATATGGGTACTTATCTGGGGATCGCATCCTCCTTGATCTACAGCCTTTAGCCTCTCATCCTTGGTGCAAGATCTTCAATTTCATTCAAAACCATTCCCAAATTAAAGAGCAAAGAAGGTGTAAAATAAAATATGTTCTCGGAAAATCTCAACACAATTTTATTACTCTAAGAAAACCCTCTACAAAAGTCTCTCTTGACAAATTATTACACAAATTTTCTCAGAATAAAAACCCCTCCCCCTTACAAAGCTGTGGGCCTCTTATTTATAATAGCCGATTCAACCTAACCCTAATTGCCTCAATCGATTGAGGCTTAGATCTCAATCGATTGAACTTTGAATAATTGCCTCAATCGATTGAGGCTTAGATCTCAATCGATTGAACTTTGAATTTAACCTCCTTTAAGACACTTTTGCCTTTTTGTCTCAATCGATTGAAATTCATGTCTCAATCGATTGACACTAGTTGGAAGTAAATGCCTTTTTTGGTGAAATCTCCAATATGCCCTCAGCAGCAACAGTCGCTAGGTTGGTTTTCTGCTCTTCGCGTGGTTGACTGGATAAGGAGACTTTCCTTGTCGCGAGGTTGATTGTACTTTAAGAACTCAGGTGCTCGCTGGGTTAGATTTTATGCGCTTCGCGGGGTTCAATATCTTTCTTTCCCTTGATGGAGTTTGATTCCCTTCACAGATTTCAGTGCTTCTTTAAACCTTTTTGTCCATAGTTCTTTTGTAACCTCTAATTTCTTTCTTTTATGCACTTGGAAGATCCAAGGTTTAGGAACACCTGTTAACATCAAAACTTCACAACTGCCATCAAATACTTTCATCGAACTGCTAAGTGTAGGGTTTAAGGTATGAAATATAGTCATATTTCAGCACCGATCACACCCCCAAACTTACACTTTGCTAGTCCTCGAGCAAAGAGAATGATAAATATATAAAGTAAAATAAAACTGACATCCTAAAATTTAAATGCCACTTTCGTAGGGAACACGATTGCACTTAGCACGTGCAACAAGCCTTTAAACCCCTAGGTGATCCCTAGTGGAGGAGTTGTGTCTCCTGAAGGTTTTCAGTGAAGGTACCTACAAACTTCAAGGCTATCGGAATTTCAGAATTGATTAATCATGTCCTTTAGCAATTAGATGCCCCTGAAAAATCTTTTTAGAATACATCTAACCATGTTCATTCCATTTATGCCACATTCAGTTCAGACCATTGTCTTCTAATGTTCATATTTCATGCCTCAATGTCATGAGATCATCACTGCCCAAAGTTCTTATATCAGAGGAAAAGCTTAAACTGGAACTTTTAGATCACATGTCTAGACTCCAATCCTCACCATGGGTATACACTCAGAATGAAATCACTCCCCACTGGGAACGTGGTGCCCATGGGTATACAAAATTTTTTTTCATGGTGAGATGGAATTGCAGTTTTTTTTTTTTTTTTTTTCATGTGTGAGATGGAATTGCAACACAATTAGAAGAAAATCTCACAAGTTTTAAAGAAAGACGGTGTATCAAAGAATTATAAGGGAAATCTCATTAAGAAAGATATCTGTATTTTAAGCATGCATATATCAAGCACCATAGACAATTATGTACTTACTCTCCACAAGGCATTTCATCACTCATGATTGGATCAAAAAGGTCTTTTCTAAGGTTGTAATGGGGCTCGGGTTAAGGTTAAGAAAAGAAAGGAAAAGATGGATTCAAAAATTTCTGAGAAATTGGAAAAGAAACAATTTCTGATTTTGTATTTCTATTCTTTTTCTTTTCTAGTCTCTCACCATTCTTCTCAATATATATATATATATTTTTTTTTTCGTGAAGCACCTCATATTGTTCATTGTTTTTACAATTTCCTTTTTCCCTTTTTTTTTTTCAGTACACACTACAACACATATAATCCCCACTTACTCTCTTTTCACTCATTTTCATCCCTTGTTCCTAATTTCTCAGAAATAAGTAAGGGCAAGCTGAATTTTCAGAAGCGGTAAGGGGTTAAAGGTTATTGCAGCTTAACAAAGAATGTATAAAGGTAAATTTTCCAATAAGCTCAAAGGTGTACTAGAAGGATAAATTTATGAGGTGGGACATTTTAAGCACAGACGAACCAATGATGGCCTTAGATCATTTCCTTTCATGATGGTAAAATACGCCTATTTGCCTTGAGTTAGTACACAATGATTTCTAGTGTAATGTTATAACACACATAAAATCACAAATCAAAGTAACCGGAATGAGATTTAACAATTGGAACAAGAATTTCAAGAATACTCCGAATTTATTTCAGCACTCATCAAGAATGAGGACAAGTGTTTCAAAAACTTTCAAGGTTTTAGTCTTTCTTTGTGATCTTTAAGATTCCATGTTACACACTTAATCCTCCGATTTTGAGATTGAAAGCGAGTGATGAAAACAATTATTTTTAAGCATGATTCATGATCATTAATGTTCAATATCTACACCTTATGGGCACTCATAAAATAACCATGGTATGATAGCTTTGTTTAAAGAAATTCAGGAAGAATCTTCATGCTCAAAAATATGAATAATCAATTAAATTATAGCATTTGCCAACCATCAGTCAATTGATTGAGACCAAATTCTCAATCGATTGACAGATTGGACTCAATCGATTGACTGAGCCACAAATTCTTATACCCTTTTATGTTTATCAGTTGATCGAGTGAGACAGTAGTCTCAATCGATTGACTGATACGCATTCAAAAATCCGAGAACTGCTAAAAAGTTATTTTTTATTTATTTATTTATTTTTTTTCAGAAAACAACCAATTACCCCCCCAAACCTGAACTGGCCAATGTCCTCATTGGTGAAGATGCGGAGAAAGGGAAGAAGGCCTCCCCCAAACCCGTTCTATGCAATCAAAGGACAAAACAACCGAGCAAGTGAAAGAGAGAAAAACACAAATACGAAACTAAATTTTTATTAAAAAGAAAATTATTACAAACTAAAGCAAAATTTAACGTGACGCAAAACTAAACAAACGTAACCAAAACGAAAATAAAAAACAAACCGAACCGAAACAACGAAAACATAAAAAAAACAACCCTACCCTAAAGACATGTAAAATTAGATCCTAAAAACCGAAAACAAATCCTCTAGTCCTCCATGGTAGAAATTCCGCCCCGCGGCTTCGGAAAAGCGTAGCGCCACATTTCTTCAGAAATTCCAACCGCGCCGACGGGTGGGATTGGTGCCCGAGGTGGTGATAAGGGTGGGGTAGGGGTGGTGAGTACGGGTGATGAAACAGATTCTTCATCAAGGTGGAGGATGGCATGGGTGGACCAATCGAATGGTGGCGGTGGAGCGTTGTATCGGGCACGTTTGCGTGCGGGCTCCATTAACTGTTGGACTGCGGCTCGAGTACGAGGACGGAAGGAAGACATGGCGACAAGGTGGGGACGGATACTGAAAATTGGGACTAAGAGGAGGACCCAGCAAGTGCCCTAAATAGCTGAAAAGTTCCTAAAAGAAGGACACTCTAAAGAAAGAAATTTCGGACGATGTTGCATGAAGAATTTTAGAAAAATGATCAATCGATTGACATGTTGGTGTCAATCGATTGACAGGAGAGGGCAAAGATATGGGGTGGTGGCAAATTAAATCCGTTCTCCAAATCAAATATTTGGAGAAACTTTCCTATTCCAGCAGGGGTGACTGGTTGACCAAGCAAGTTTCAATCGATTGGCACCTAAATGTCATTCGATTGATATACCATAGTAAAAATAAAGGTCAAAATCAGGACTTTCCAAATTTAGGTGCATCAGTCAATCGATTGAGACAGAATTCTCAATCGATTGACTGAGGAAAATATAGGGGAGCATGAGGGAGCTCAATCGATTGAGAGAGAGATCTCAATCGATTGACTGAGAGCTCGAAACCAACCACAAATATGCCAAAACAAAGAAAATGTTATCATTGATGCTTGCATGCATACACTGATCCGACATATCAAACAAAAAACAAAATAAACACAAAACAGAAAAACTCCAAAACAAAACAAAACAAGACAATCAGTAGACATCATCATCATCCTCATATTGGTTCACGCTCTCGTTCATTGCGCTCGCGTCGATGAAATGGTCGACGACCGGGAATGACTTCATGAAACCATCCGCATAAGGAGAGCGGTTTGAAATCGGGACCGCCTATCCACCACCGAGCCGTGCATTCAGCCCGTCCATTCGCGCCTCGAGGCGAGCATTACCGACAAGATCAAAATCGGGGACCTCTTCAGGACGAGGTCGCCTAACACCGCCACGTTGGCGCTGTGCGGGGTTTGGACGGGCAGGTGGAGGTGCATCCTCAACCGGGGCCGATTGCGCGCGGATGATCGCCTTGATACTCTTGACCCAAACATTCACACCATATTGATAAAATTGCATGTCACCCATCACCTCATCGTCATAGATGGGGCAGCCAAGGTGATCCAGAATGTGCATCACATAGTGTGGGAAGTGTAGGAGAATCGCAGCACGCTTGGCGGGTACGGCGGCGCCGGCGATATCACTATGGCAGCGGTACATCTCCGCGAGCATCAACCCAGGCGCATCAAACCAAGTATTGGTGTGTGCCGCGTAGAGCGCCTTCACCCGACCCAAAGTCCTCTCGGACTTTGTGCCATGTGGCAGAAGGTTATTGGCCATAACGATATCCCAAAAGAGGATATCCATGGGCAACACAGCGCGCTTTGTGGCCTGACCGGTCCCACGACGACCACCACACATATCGTTGATCATATCATCTTGGCTACGCTCGATAGCCGGAGGAAGGTGGTGGTTCACGGGACGAGCCTCGTAGAAATTAAAAGCACGGGCGAGATCAGCGGCATGGAGGTTATATTGCCAGTTATCGATCTCGATGGTGATGAACGGCAAGCCGGTTGGGGAGAGGGTCTCGGGCTCCGACACCATCTTTTGATAGAATAGCCGAATGATGCGCGGGGCTACATCGATGGGTGGTGGGGTCAGCAGCATTTCCAAGCGGAGGGCCTCGATGAATTCGATCGACCGTGCGTATTCCGCGATGTTCCGGTATTTCACCAAGTCGAAGAAATTTTCCGTTTGGAATTGGCGATCGATATAATGCTCATTAGGGATGCGCATCGGATCATTGGCTGGGCGCGGTGGTCGGATAAGGGCAGCCATTTGATCAAAACAAGGAGGAGCAAAGATATCGGCGTGACAAGTTGGCTGGATTTCGAATGAGGACTCCACGGGTGGGGAGTACCACATATATAGAGTGAGCCTCAATCGATTGAGGATGCATGGACTTCCCACGTCGCGAGGTGGAAGCGGCAACTTGGCACTGCCTGGGAGACGTGGCTCTTGCCATTACTCCACTATTGAAGGTCAATCGATTGACACTAAGGTGTCAATCGATTGAGGAATAGTTGTGAGAATAAAATAGCGCCGGTTGGTGTCCTTGGAAACGTAAGGCATTAAAGGGCCAAGGAAAACCAAGTGTAATGGGAGTCAATGCCCAACCCAAGAAGTCAGCTGCCATGACAAGAGTTGTCGGGTGGCTGTCCAAATTCCAACACAAATGCACAAACTCTTAAAATGTCAATCGATTGAGGCCAATTTCTCAATCGATTGAGACAAAAGACTGAAAAATGATGATGAAGCTCAATCGATTGAGGAATCACAGTCAATCGATTGACTGTGGACTCTCTTTTTTTTTTTTTTTTTTTTGTTTCTCGAAAAATAAAACTAAACTAAAAAGAACAACAAACATGGAAAGACACACATAGAAAAAATAAATAAAACAAATGGGTGCCTCCTGTGAAGGCCGAGTTTACATGTCGAAAATGACCTTTGGATCAATCCTCGTGGATCACGGAGGTGCATCGCCTCAATCTTAAACTGGGTGATCGGCTCAAACATTGGTTTGAGTCTTTACCCATTAACTTTACAAATGCGATTGTCAGCAAGGCTCCGAATTTCAATGGCACCATGCGCACTCATGGACACTACCTGAAATGGGCCTTCCCATCGAGATTTTAATTTTCCCGGGTGGAGCTTGATGGAATTGAATAACCAAACTTTTGGCCAACGTGAAATTCTTTTAGAAATGGACGCATCATGCGACTTTTTGTACCTTTCCTTGTACATCTAATTCTCATACGCCGTAGAGCGTAATTCCTCCAATTCATTCAATTGCAATCGGCGATCGACACTTTGCTTGCATGTCAATTAAATCTTTTATCGCCGAGTGCTTTATGCTCCAATTCGACAGAAGATGGCAAGCTTTCCGTAAACAATTCAAAGCGGAGACATTCCAATCGGAGTCTTGAATGCGGTCCGATAGGCCTGAGCCTCGAGAGCCGGTTTGACCAATCTTTTCTATCCGTTGAATTTTTTTTCTAGAATTCGCAATTTCCGATTAGACACTTCCACCGACGCTAGTTCGTGGATGGTACTGGTATTAACAACTTTGTGAGTGACGTGCTTCTTCATTAAGGTGGCAAAATGGTTATTACAAAATGCGAATGGCCATCGCTGATGATTGCTCTTGGGATCCGAATCGGTTAAACACATTTTCTCTGAGGAATTTGACCACAACCTTATGATCATTCGATCGGGTTGCCACAGCTTCTATCCATTTGAGACATAATCATGACCACTAGAATATATGAAAACCCAAAGGATGGGGAAAAGGACCCATAAAGTCAATCCCCAAACATAAAAATTTCAACAATCGAATTGGATTAAGGGCATCATATTCCGTTTGGAAATATTGCCAAGCTGTTGACATCGTCGGCATTCCTTGCAAAATTGTGCAGCGTCACGAAAGATGGAGGGCCAGTAGAATCCGCTTTGAAGGATTTTCTGGGCGGTCTTCTGTCCTCCGAAGTGGCCGCATACAGCCCAAAGATGACACAAGTGTAGGACGCTCATTTGCTCCTCTTCGGTACACATCTCGATGATCGATCCGAGCGAATTTGAGCAGGACATGGTTCATCCCAAAAATAGTATTTTATTTGGGAGAAAAAGAGATTCTTATCATTCTTACCCCACTTTCGGTGGGGATTACGCGATAACGGATAATTCACAATGTTAAAACCATGGAACCTTTGCACAAGCTACATCAATTGCTATCAAATGTTCATCCGAAAACGTGTCACGGATGGTCTCAGGTATTGCAGATTCGTTAGGTAGAATTCTCGACAAATGATCAGCCACCACGTTCTCAACCCCCTTCTTATCCTTAATCTCGAAATTGAATTCTTGGAGCAGAAGGATGCAAAGGATTTATCTCGGTCTAGTATCCTGCTTTGCTAGAAGATATTTGAGCGGAATAGTGCGAAAAGACCACTATTTTGATCCAAGCAAATAGGAGCGAAACTTGTCGAGAGCATACACCACGACTAATAATTCTTTCTCGGTGGTGTAATTGAGGCACCAATTAATGACATGCTATCATAATAAATAACGTGAGGTAATTTATTCACCCTCTGCCGTAGGACAGCTCCAATTGCGTAATCAGAGGCATCACACATGAGTTCGAATGGGAGAGAATAATTCGGTGGCTGGATGATTGGTGCATTGGATAAGAGCTCATAATTTCAAAAATGCTTGCATGCTTCCTTAGTAAATTCAAAAGGAACATCTTTGCCAAGCAAGGTGCACAATGGTTTAGCCACCTTCTTTGAAATCCTTAATGAACCTTCTATAAAATCTCGCATGACCCGTAAATGATCGAATTTGTGAACGAACTTGTTGGGTGGTGGCAAGTTAGCAATTAGATCAACTTTTGCTCTATCCACCTCGATTCCTTTACGTGAAACAATGTGCCCCAACAATCCCTTGTTTAACCATAAATGGCTCTTCTCGACTAAGAACAAGTTTGGAGTCAACACAACGTTGCGACACTTGTGAAAGATGATTCAAACAAGAATCAAAGGTTCTCCCAAAAACGAGAAGTCGCTCCATGAATACTTCAATGAATTTGTCGATCATATATGAAAATATGGCTAACATACACCGTTGAAATGTGGCCGGGGCATTACATAGGCCGAATGGCATCCTGCGGTATGCAAACGTACCATAAGGGCATGTGAACGTTGTCTTTTGATCGGTAGTAGCAGCACCTGATTGTATCCCGAATACCCATCAAGAAAACAGTAAAACTCTTGCCCAGCTAACTTCTCAAGGATTTGATCAATGAACGGAAGGGGAAAATGATCCTTTCTGGTGGCGGTGTTTAATTTCCGATAGTCAATGCAGACACGCCATCCGAGTTTCTCAGTGGGGACCAATTCTCCTTGATTTCCTTCACGATGATTAGGACTTTTTCGGAACAATTTGGGTGGACTAACCCATTCACTATCAGAAATCGGATAGATGATTCCAGCATCAAGGAGTTTAATGACTTCTTTTAGAACGACTTCTTGCATGTTTGGATTAAGTCGCCTCTGTGGTTCCCTTGAAGGTTTACTCATCTTCCAAATGTATTTTATGCATACATACCGATGGGTCAATCCCTTTGAGATCAGTGAAAGTCCAACCGATAGCTTCCTTGTGCTCTTTCAGCACCTTCAACAATTCTTTTTCTTGTTCTGCCGACAACGTGGATGAGATTATTACTGGAAGTGTTTCACGAGGTCCCAGAAAAGCATATTTAAGGGACTCTGGCAATTGTTTCAATTCCACAATTGGTGGCTGCTCAAGTGATGGAGGCGACTTCCTTCACCTCAACGTGTAATGATTCTATCTCGTGCACACTCGCATCTAAGTGATCATCCCGGCATGATGAGCTAGACTCTATCTCGCTTGATCGCTTCTCTTAGATCCTTTCTCTTCATAGATGGCCAACAAAGCATTTCAAATTCCTCTTTGGTAAGCATTGAAGGTCCGCCTCATCCACCACTTCATCTATCTCGATCGATGTAAAAACATTCGACCTCATCCTCGTTTGGGAAATGGTTCATCGCATGGAAGATATTCAATCGAACCTTCATGTTTCCAAAAGAAAGCGTCCATGACTCCTGCTCGACAATTAATGCAAGCGTTGGCAATAGCGAGAAGCGGACGTCCAAGGATGATGGGGACTTGATTAAGTGACTTAGGTGTGTCCATGTCCAAAACAACAAAATCCATCGGAAAGACAAACTTATCTATTCCAACCAAGACATCCTCAATAACGCCTCGGTGCCTTTTCCGATCTATCGCCAGCTTGCAGGACCGCTAGGGCCTCAATTCACCCAAATTCGAGTTTCTCGTACAATGAATATGGGATTAAATTAACACCGGCTCCCAAATCCAATAACTCTTTCCCAATGGTTGCCCACCAATGACACATGGAACAAAGAGGAACTCGAGGTCTTTTAGTTTTGTGGGGTTTCCAATTGCAATATGGAACGACTTGATTAGTCAAGAACACTTTCCTCGAAACATGATTACGTGCCTTTCTCTTAGTGCATAAATCTTTGAAAAACTTTGCATACTCGGGCACTTGCTTGATCGTTTCAAGCAATGGAAGGTTTATCTTTACTTGCTTAAATGTTTGAAAATATCTTCCATTTTGTTGGTCCCTTTCCCATTCTTGATGGAGGAGTTAGGCATTGAGGAAATGGTGCCTTTGGGACACAAGGTGCGGGTTCCCCTTCTGATTCTTCGTCTTGTCCTTGTTGGACAGTTGGGGGAGACTCATCCTCTATCACCTTTTCTTTTCCCTTCTCTCTTCTTTTCTCTTCCTCTTTTCTTTTCTCTTTCTCCGCTCTTCTCGTGACTCTTTCTCTTTCTCTGCCTCGCTCTTTGTCCGCTTCACTTTCGTCCTCTGCTTCCACAGTGCATTTCCACTTGATTATAAGCCGTCCACTTCTCAACACGATGACTTTCAACTGCTGACTATTTAATGGTCCTTCATCGATGATGCTTGGTCGCGAGGATTGTTGGGTTGGTGGGAAGCTTACCCTCCTCTTGTCGACTCGGTTGATTTGCCAATTGGTCGACTTTGGTCGATTATCATCCGTTGAAAAGATTGCATCTGCATCACCTTTTCTTCCGGATCGTAATCCTTTGAAGTGCTTGTATGAGGTTGATTAGATTTCGATTGAAATTCGATTTTAGGAAATCGAATTTGGATGAGAATATGGAGCATTCTCGAAAGTTAGAATTCGGTGAAAATTAGAATTCTACCGAAAATGTTGTGGACGGAAATTTTCTTTGAAAATTTTGTGGAACCGCTTGTTGTCCACTCATAGGATTGGCTCGGTATTGATTGGTTGACTGACGGTTTGGTTTGATCCACCCCATCCTAAGTTGGGGTGATTTTTCCACTGGGTTGTAGGTATTTGAGTACACGTTTCTACCTTGCGATAAGATTGAGTGACATTTATCCGCTGGAAGAGTAGATTCATCGAAGGAATGTCAAGGTAGTTGGGCACTCATTAGCCATATGACTGGGTGTTCACAAATTGAGCATACTGATGGGGGTGTGACAGGAACTTTAGCTTGCTTGGTTGCGACTAACAACATGTTCATCTGTTTGAATGACATATCAACCTTGGTTGATAGATCGAGTTATTATTGTTGACCTCATACAATCCGTCTTTGGTCAACACATGAGATTTAGGTGCTAAGTCCAAAGTGGTTCGTTGTCTCACTTTGTATCGAGGTTTGATACAATTTCTCAAACAATGCCCACAACTCATCGGCCCTTCGTGGCACAAGATCCACCGCAAGATGCATCAACCATGCGTCTTTCTTGAGAATCGATCCATTGTAGAAACTTTGGACTTGTTGCCACCTTGGAACGTGATGGTTAGGGCAACTTCGATCAACTCCTTAAACGTTCCCAACATTCATGGAATGTCTCAGAGGTTGGGAAAAGAAAAGGATCTTTGACGCATCTCTATGGCTTTAGTCATGGGAAAATACTTTTTGAGGAACCGACGATGTAGCTCGCCCAACTCGAATAGATTGCGGTTCTAAAGAATAGAACCAAGTTTTTGCCTTGTCTCTTAAAGAGAACGGAAAGAGTGAGCTATCTCATCAACATTGTGGACTCTGAACATTTTGCATACCCTCAGTGAACTCGTTCGGATGAACGTATGCGGATTTTCGCCACAAACCATGGAATATTGGTAGCATTTGTATCATCGCCGATTTGAGTTCATAATGATTCTGGAATGGGAGCATGCATGATACACTCGATCCTCGTAAAATCGGGATCATTATAGTATTCAAGTGTTCTAGGTCCCTCATAGTAATTATTGTTCCCATTATTTCCATTATTTACATTATTGCCATTGTTGTTGTTTTCATTCATTTCTTGCTCTTGATCGCCATGGTATCGAGGGATGATACGATTCCTTTGGATTCTACGATTGTCTCGCAAAGATCGCTCGATCTCCTGGATTAAGCAGGTAGCAAATGTGGGTGATGAGAACGAGTAAAGCTCATACACCACACCCACAATCAAAGGTTTGAAGAACCCAAAATAAGTCCTCAAGACTCAATCGATTGAGACATGGTCTCAATAGATTAATGAAGCACATAAAATTTCACACAAATGACTTGTCAGGCAATCGATTGAGGGGATGCTCTCAATCGATTGAGGTTCCAAGAGTCAGAAAGCACACAGAATATCAGAAAAAGACTTTGTCAGTCAATCGATTGAGAGGATTCTCTCAATCGATTGAGGTTCAAAGATTAAAACATACAAGAGTTCTGTCAATTGATTGACATAGGAATGTCAATCGATTGAGAAAAGAGTAGAGAGCACACAGAAAGTAGCTCAGTATCAATCGATTGAGAAAGGAGCTTCAATCGATTGAATGCTGCTATGAACAGAGAGCAAAGTAAGAAGAAAAAGGAAAGAAAACCACTCAGGAAATTTATTTTTATTTTTATTTATTATTATTATTATTATTATTTTTTTTTTTTTTTTAAAAAAATTAAAATTCAGAAAAATAAAAATAAAATCTAAATTCGAAAATTAGAAATTAGAAATTAAAAACCTAGAAAATCTTTCCTAAAAGAAAACTTCTAAACTAAGAATATAAATTTCCTAAAAATATAAATTTCCTAAAAAAAAAATGAATAACCAATTTTTAGAAAATCCTAAAATTTCTAAAAGTGGAAAATAATAATAAAAAAAAAAAAAAAAAAAAAAAAACTTCTAAACTAAGAACTTCTAAAAACCTAAACTTCCTAAAGAATATCACAAAATCTAATCTAAGAAAGAAAATTAGGGAAAGAAATTTTTTTTTTGTCAATCGATTGACAGAGTTGAGTCAATCGATTGAGGCACAATTATTGCCAAAAACACACAACCTCAATCGATTGAGAAACAAGTCTCAATCGATTGACTGTTATAAAAACAAAAAAATCTCTAATCGGAATTTACTCAAAATTTCGCCGATTTTCACAAGAACGCCAAAAAACTTGATCGATTTTAAATAAACCCTTGCAAGTGTACAAGATCCGTTTCTAGTAAGGCAAGAACAAGGGTGTCGAACCCATGAAAATCTGAAATTTTAATCAATTCTTCCTAGAGATTTAGAAAATATCCCAGGAAGTAAGCGATTTAATTTTACCAAAATTAACACTTTTCTAATTGCAAGAAAGAAAATAAATTAATCTAAAAATTATGTAATGAGAAATCTAAGAACAAATTTTAAAAACAAGATCAAGGAATTTGCTACCCTAGATTTATACCCTTTTCTATTTTTAAACCCACAATTTTATTAACATCAAACACACCATCATTCTAAGAGAAACATGACTAGTAATTAAGCATGATCATTAACCCGGCATATCCTATCTAAAAACAATGACTCAGCCTAATCGCGGTATGAATCATGTGAAAAGCATAGCGTATCTCATGGTATTTTAGATCAAAACAATAAAAACATGATCACTACACTTTGAGAAAAACGATTTGATGATGAAATTATCAAACTATGGCATTAAACATAAAATATGGGTGCTTATCTGGGGATCGCATCCTCCTTGATCTACAGCCTTTAGCCTCTCATCCTTGGTGCAAGATCTTCAATTTCATTCAAAACCATTCCCAAATTAAAGAGCAAAGAAGGTGTAAAATAAAATATGTTCTCGGAAAATCTCAACACAATTTTATTACTCTAAGAAAACCCTCTACAAAAGTCTCTCTTGGCAAATTATTACACAAATTTTCTCAGAATAAAAACCCCTCCCCCTTACAAAGCTGTGGGCCTCTTATTTATAATAGCCGATTCAACCTAACCCTAATTGCCTCAATCGATTGAGGCTTAGATCTCAATCGATTGAACTTTGAATAATTGCCTCAATCGATTGAGGCTTAGATCTCAATCGATTGAACTTTGAATTTAACCTCCTTTAAGACACTTTTGCCTTTTTATCTCAATCGATTGAAATTCATGTCTCAATCGATTGACACTAGTTGGAAGTAAATGCCCTTTTTGGTGAAATCTCCAATATGCCCTCAGCAGCAACAGTCGCTAGGTTGGTTTTCTGCTCTTCGCGTGGTTGACTGGATAAGGAGACTTTCCTTGTCGCGAGGTTGATTGTACTTTAAGAACTCAGGTGCTCGCTGGGTTAGATTTTATGCGCTTCGCGGGGTTCAATATCTTTCTTTCCCTTGATGGAGTTTGATTCCCTTCACAGATTTCAGTGCTTCTTTAAACCTTTTTGTCCATAGTTCTTTTGTAACCTCTAATTTCTTTCTTTTATGCACTTGGAAGATCCAAGGTTTAGGAACACCTGTTAACATCAAAACTCCACAACTGCCATCAAATACTTTCATCGAACTGCTAAGTGTAGGGTTTAAGGTATGAAATATAGTCATATTTCAGCACCGATCAGCTACCACTTGATGACGTGGAGGCAGCTGTACTGAAAGCGGCTTATGAAGATGAAGACATCGACTACCAATTGGATGAGGGTGTAGATCTGTTAGACTATTATGAGCTTTGAGTATTCTTTTAGCTCTAGATTTTTTTATTTTCTTAAGAGACATATTTCCAATTGATTTATTTTCGTACATCTTATGGGCTTACGTATGGGACGGTTTTACCTTACGTGAAACTTTCGCTTATTTTATGTCTTAGATGCATGGTTAGAATTTTACCTTATTAATTGCAGTCTACACTGTTCGCTTTTCCTTGTGAGCCATTCATCATAAGTTGTTATTTAAATGTCTCGATCTTATTTTCTATGATGAATTATGAGTTAGTATGCATGTCTGCTTATTGCCTTAACAAGCATCCGGTGTTATAACACGAAATTTTAGGCCCTCGAGATTGGGTAGAATTCTGAGTCATGACAGACGGCGACCACAATACCCTTTTTTCCATGTGCATGCCAACAACCGAAAACTTCTAAACACTATTTTAACCATCTTCAAAGACGATATTTCTTATTCCAAAACTGATGATATTGTGAATATTGCAATTGATTTTTATTCGAAATTATTTTGTGAAGAAAATCATTGCAGACCAAGAATTCATAATGTCCAACCACAAACCCTTGAACCCACTGCTGCTATCCCTCTTGAAGAAAGGTTTCATGAAGATAAAATTGTTTCCGCTATTAAGGGATGTTCCGCAGATCGGGCTCTTAGACCGGATGGCTACACTTTTGGATTCTTCCATAAATTTTGGCAAACCATTAAATTTGACATAATTAAGATGGTGGATAAATTTTGGGAAGATGGCTCTATCCATAAATCCATTAACTCTACTTTCCTTGTCCTTATTCTTAAGGAAAGAGGAGCAATCAAGCTAAAAAAATTTAGATCAATATCCCTTGTTACTAGCCTCTACAAGCTTATTGCCAAACTTTTAGCCAATAGACTAAAAAGAGTTATTAGGTCGGTAATTTCCAAGTACCAAGGGGCGTTTATCGAAGGAAATCAGATTTTGGACATCGATGTTATCGCTCAAGAAAGCATCCACTCTATGCACACCGCCAAAAGAAAATGAGTTTTACTCAAAGTCGATATGGAAAAAGCTTATGATCGGGTCAATTGAGACCAAGGTGTCAAAATTGGTATCAGACTCATGTATCGGTCCATGGAGAACCGATACGACTCGGTTGATATGTATCGGCTGATAGCGATACGTATCGTCCGATACCGATACTATCAGCCTTTTTTTAAAAAAAATAGAGGTATCGTCCGATACTCGAAACATATCGGCCGATACAGGCTTGTATCGGTCGATATTGATACCGATACGTATCGGAGTAGATATGTATTAGTTTGCAGAGAAACCGATACGTATCGGTATCGGCCGATTTTTGATACCATGGTTGGGAAGAAAATGGGGTTTGGAGAGAAATGAAGAAGATCATGGGTTCATGGGTCTCTTTCTAGCGCCGAATTTTCCATCATTATCACAGTAAAGCGTGTGGATTTTTCAAAACTTCAAGAGGGCTAAACAAGGATGCTGTTTATCACCTTACCTCTTTGACATAGTCAGTGAGCATAGTGACAAATTTTGTTTTCGACCTCATTTCGGTAGGGGGTCATTTCGGATAAATTTCGAGAAAAATTCAAAAAGTTTTGAAAAAATTTCGGGGAGTACAAAAAATATTAAATATAAATTATATTTAAACTTCATAAAAATTTTACTTATTATTTAAAAAATGATAAAAATTAGAAAAGATTTATTAATTTCGATGAAATTTCGTTAATTTTGCCCAAATTAATAAAATTTCAGCGATTTCGAAGAAATCATATAAATTTTGCCGAAAGTTTCGCCGACCCCTATTTCGGTAAATTTTGAAGAAATTTCAAAAAATTTCAGAGAAATTTGTCATTATATCAGTGAAGGTCTTGCTGTGATATTTCAAAAGGTGGAATGAGAAGGGCTAGTTATCGGCTTCTCCAATCCTAGGAGCTCTTTTAACCATGGTTTTAAAACACGAAAACTCGATTCGACTCGGAAATCATTTGAGTAGAGTCAACGCGGAAAATCGGTCCGACTCGACTCGCTTCGACTCGGGTTATTTAAAATTTTATATATATATATTCTTTTTTTTTTTTTTCTTTCTTTCTTTCTTCTTTTTTTCTTCTTCTCCTTATTTCTTTCTTTGCTTTCTTTTTTTGTTTCTTTGCTTTGCTTTCTTTCCTTTTTTCCTTCTTTCATTTCTTTTCTTTCCTTCTTTCTTTTTTACTTTCTTTCTTTCTTCTTCTTTCTTCTTGGGTCATTAAAGTCGACTCGCCGAGTAGACAAACTTGGGCGAGTTATCAAGTCAGCTCGGCAAGTCAATCGAGTCTCAGCCCAAATCGAGTCTGCAGCCGAGTCGACCCGAAACTAGGTTGAGTCCACTCGCTCGAGTTTCGAGTCGGCTCGGCGAGTTTTAAAATAGTGCTTTTAACATTAATCTTCTTCAATATGCAGATGATTCTCTCATCATGCATGAAGGAAATTTTCGTCAAATCAACCACATTGTGCAACCGTGGATTTCATCAATTCGTTGTGACGATGCACTCAAAAAAATGGAGTTGCCACCCGGAGCTTTTGGTGTCTCAGGATACCCAAAAACAAGATCGTGTGTATCGAAGTGCTCGATTTGACTCCAATTCGGTCTATGCCAAAGACTCTTGGGTAAGGGTTTCGGTTATAAATCGGGAAGGTGTTAAGTACTTGATTGACCCGTTCGTAAGCGGTCTCTACTATGGTCAAGTGTAAAAAAATATATAAAAATGAGTGGTATTTTCTCTTGCCCGAAGGTACTCCGATCCTATTTGAGCCCACCGCAATCACCGAAATTTCGATGACGTAACGGCTCAAATTCTAAGAAAGAGGAAAAATAAATAAATAAGGTAGAGGAATAGAGGGGAGAGTCGAAGCTCTCGGGCCTTTGTTGCACCGCCATGGATCTTCGCGTGGGTGCCGATTCCGATGAGCTTCCGATAGCACAATGGTTAGGGCAAGGTTCTAGCTTCTAAGGCTTGAAGGTTTGGAAGGCTAGGTATGAGGGTATGATAATGATCTAGGTTAAGGCTTCAAAGCTTTAAGAAGGATGAATTAATGATGGAGGATGCGATGGTATGAGGGAGAGGATGGGTTCCGAAACTTGGAAAGGTTAGGGCTTGAAAATGGGGAGGAAGTTTTCTAGAGTTTTCTCTCTCCTTTGGAGATTTTTCAAGTGGCTTAAACAAGAGAGAGGGGGCCTATATTTATAGAGAAAGGTGGATTAGTGAGTGGTTAGGTTACTAATGGGTTTAGAAATTAGGTAATCTTAAATCTAAGGTTTTTGAGGTTTTTAAGAGCTTGAAGAAAAGAGAGTTGAGTTTTAATGGTGGATGATGGGGTGATAACTTAAATGACGAAACGGTGATACCTAAGGTTGGGAAGGGCTTCCTAAAGAAACAAACCACAGGCTTTGGGATGGTCCACAAGTCAAAACCCCAATTTTCAAATCCACCATTTTTTTAAAATGAGCTTTTTGAGTTTTGAGAAGTTAGGACCCGAATTTACAGTTTCTTGCACAAATTCGTGTTTTTCAAATTGCAATAACATTTAATGTATAACTTCAAATTAGGCGATTCTTAGCTCGTTGAAAAGTTGGGAACCTCTACTTTCCAATGGTATGAGCCTTAGGTAGGGAAATTATCTGTACAAACTTTAGCACTCTTCTTCTCATCAACTATTTTGATTGATTGGAAATGGGTTATATGGGTCCGTTTTAGGCATTCTAAGGGCTAGGGTTGCTTCCTAAGGGTTTGGATATGGTTCTAAAGGTTAGATTAAGTTCTAAGGGTTTGGGAGGTACTTTCGGAAGTTCGAGAGTACACCGCTCTTGATATATGGGTCAATCGGGCCTTGGGCCAAATTTGAGTGTCTACACACATTTGTGAGCTTCTCAAAGAATATGAAGAGACTTTTGGGCAGAAAGTTAACTACGAGAAATCTAACAATTACAACATTCACATTGAAGAGCATATCCCAAATAATTGGGCTAACGCTGCCAACTTGTGTGTGGCTAAACTTCCTTTCAAATACTTTGGTATTCCTATTGGGACCAGAGAACTCAATATATCCAATTGAGATCTGGTCTTATCTAAACGTAACAACAAATGTAGAGGGTGGAAAAGTAAATTTTTATCGAAAGGCAGGAGGCGTACTTTAATCCAATTTGTGCTCAGTGCTATTTTTAATTACTATCTGTCGCTTTACAAATGTCCGATCAAGGTTTGCCGAAAAATTAAAAAATTAGAAAGAAACTTTCTATGGAATGATTTGGGTGATAAAAGAAAAGTTCATCTTATTAGTTGGGATAAGATCACCAATCCTAAATCTGCTGGAGGATTAGGTATTAGACCAATTGAAGCTATGAATAAATCCCTCCTCATGAAGTGGTGGTGAAGATTAGGCGAAAATGGTAGTTCGTGGTGGAAAAACATCGTCACAAACAAATACCCTGCAATAAGGGATGACAAATTAGCGATAACAAAATACCAAATCTTGATCATTTTCTTGGTGGTGGGAGGGAATCCTATCCGTTAGAGATGATTTTCTAAAAAATATCTCCTTCACTGTTATTAATGGTGAATGTATCCACCTTTGGACAAATAGTTGGAAGAATAACAAATGGAGCTTTTGTGTTAAGTGTCCTAATCTCTGCAAAATAATTGTAAATCCAACCTCCAACCTTTCTAGCATTATCAACTTGGGTGGCCCTTTTCTATGACATGCTGGTTTTACTAGATGTTTCTCTGACATCAAAATTTCAGAATACGACATTCTTTCTAATATCCTAGATAATATTAGACTGGTATCATCTCAAAATGATAAAAGGATTTGGACTTGCAGCAATAATGAGATCTTTTCTGTCAAATCGGCGTTTAAATTTCTAAATGAGAATTTTCCTAAGATCAATTGGGCTTACATCTGAGAGTTCAGAATCCCTCCTGAAATCTTTTTCTTTTTGTGGACGGTTCTCTGGAACAAATTGTCAACCATCTCTAACCTCAACCACAAGCGCATGCCAACAACTCAGAATTATTTTTTCTGCAACGAATAAGAAGATTGTGATAATTTATTCCTTCATTGCAAGCATATTTGGCTGCTATAGGGTAAGTGTTTCAAAGCTATCAGATTATCCTATTGCCTTCCTAAGAGTATCAACGACATTCTCGCTTGTTGGGACATTGATATCTATAAAGGATTGAAAAAATGGATTTGGTCTCACATATACATCTCGTTTCTATGAAATATTTGGCTAATCATAAATAAGATCAGATGCAATGTGACACCCTTCACATTAACAACCTCATCAGATACTGCCTTCTAACGGTTTGCAAATGAGAAATTGCTGTTGGGAATGAAGACCCGTTGATCATAAGCAATTGCAGATTCGAGGTCGAACATTTACTCTCTTTTCTAAATACTTTGTAGGGAATCTTGCTTTGTATTTTAATAGGATTCTATCCCATTAACTGGAGGGTTTTTTTTCTTTGATTTTTTGCTTTTTGTTCTTGGAGGGTTTTTCTCAGATCTTTCAGTTTCCTCCTAATATATATTTTTTTCTCGCTTCGCTTGAGTTTCCTACATTTTCCAAGTACCTACTTTGGTTTTCTCCAAGAAGTCCGATTTTTCAAGTAGCAATGCTTAAAGTACTTGTTAGTGTTGTTATCGGGCATTCTGAGGCATTTGCCAAGTTTTTATATCAATAAAATAAAATAATTTTAAAATAATCATAATAATAATAATAATAATAATAATAATAATAAATTGATTAGTAGCCTTCAACTGATAGATAGACCACGTAATTTTACTAGTTTGTAGAGTTGTAAATGAACGATAAAGATTATCTTACGAGATTGAAAGAAAAGACCATTTCCAAACCAAAATTTTGTAAATCTCAAGGTGATCCTTATCTTTCAGTAAGCATCCATCAATGAAGAGGATCATTGATCAGTCAACTTTGTGATCAGCAGATGGATGGTCGGCAGAGGTAGGAAATGTGAGACCAATTTTCCCGTAGGAACACAGAATCAGTCTAGAATGAGAGGACGCTGTGTGATTGAAATCTCCATACCGTTCAAAGTCTCCACGCGTCTCAAAGGTCACGCGGAATTATCGTTTTCACCTCTTAGTACAATAAAATAAACTAAAAAGTTATATTTATAAAGAGGTTAAAATTGAATCATAGTGATCGTAAATTGGGTAAAAGAGTTAAAAATGTAATTTTCGTAACAATTTAATGACTTGCGATTAACGACCATGGATTTATATATATATGGAATCGGTTAGGTCCTCCAATGGAGGACGGTGAACGTCCTCCAAGATTCACATGGAGCTCCACGTGACACTCAAAACGCTTTTTGGGTGTCACTGGAGCACAAGTGAACAGTTTAGATCAATATTAAAAAAAATAAATTTTAAAAAATAAATTTTAAACTCACAAGTCAAAGTTTGTCGATTTTCATTGGTCCACATTTCACGATTCAAAATATATACGGTAGAAGTGAGTTAATTTATTTTTTTTCAAAGATGATCTGAGCAATGCACCAAGGTCCACGTGGCACCCAAAAAGTATTTTGGGTGCCACGTGGAGCTCCACACGGAAGGTTGGAGGACAATGATCCGAATGAGCCAATATGGGCCAATATTTGACCCCATATTGAATCGGGGCCTAACCTGATACAAAATATATATCGGATATGGCGATATTTATAACGTGGCTTATGAAGCAAAAATGCATAGGTAAGGTTCTCCTATTATCCGTGGGACTTTAGGGCATTGAAATCTTCCACACAATAGATCTTTATATCGAGGATATCATGAGAGATGTTGATTCCACGTGACACACACATCAAGTCACTTTTGAAATGTGTCACTTGGAATCAAAATCTGATGACAGTAGACCCATGATCTTAAGATCTATTGTTTAGAAGATTAGAATGAAAAACGATTTATATCATCTGATTCAAAGCAATCAATTTCAAATGTACAAACCTCTAATTGTGAAAAAAGAATTTATGGATGCAAATTAGCGGTACCAAATCTAATATTTTGGCTCCTTGCAACCTATTAATCTTTTTAGAGAATGTTCTATTTTTTTATTTTGGAACGAAAATCTATTTATTTATTTTGATAATAGTTTCGGGGTGGTATCGGTATCAGGTATTGGTATCGTCCGATACTGCACGGTATTGACTGATGCGTATTAAGTATCGGCCGATACGGCTCAGGCAAGTATCGACCGTTTGACAATATAGGTCTTTTATGATATTTTAAACTTTTAAGACTAAGTTTATAAAAAAATTTAAAGTTTTTTCACATTTTCATTATTTACCATTTTGGTATACCGGCCGATACCTATATGTATCAATGATAAATATCGGTGCTCGGCAAACCAACGATACGGATACCCGATTTGATACCTTGAGCTGTATCACACCTTGCCTTCCAGGTCTGGGAAAAAGAAATGGTCAACATAAATTGTTAAACGGCTAAATACATTTAACGTATCAATCAAATGGCCAAACCAGTCCAAAAAAAAAATCAAATAACCAAACAAAAATCCTTATCAATTACAAATCATCTAAGACCACCAAAGGCAAAATAATGCCTCTTCTTTCCCAGAAATCAGTGCACATCCCATTCAAAATAGCCCATCAAATTCAAATCAATAAACGAACCCCTACGACTTTCTTACATACAAAAGGATAATAACGACCAATAAACTAGTTATTAATTTTGGCCAATCTATAAAGCATGAGTAACCAACCAACCAACCTAGTGAAAATATCATTAAATAAGGTTGAATGTCTAATAAGTAATTATCCCATAAAAAAGACAGACAATTGATTGGACGGTCATGATCATTAAAAACATTTACCCCGTTACTTGATTGAAATGTTTGGGACAATCAAAATATCTGATGCAAAGCACCATAGTGTATAAAGTATATATTATTAATAAAAGAAAATGATGTGGGCAGACAAGGAGGGAGAGAGAGAGGGAGAGCTCCTTGAACGAAGACTAGGATAAAGATTTTGTCAATTCGATTTTATGAAGCTGCCTCGGGCAAATTAGGGAAGAGAATTGGATCTAGAGAGAGAAGAGAAAGGAGAGAGAATGTTTCTAGAAGCCAAGACTTTTGCCTGGTTACTCTTGGTGTTGATTCCCAATTTCTCACATCTAACATTGGCCGCCCGCCTCCATTATTTGTCTTTGACTTCCTCCGTTCTCTCTCTCTCTCTCCTTAAAAATAAAAGAAATTTTTTTTCTGATAAAATTTCATCAGATCGAAAGCAACATTAGGACCGCCAAGAATTTGTCTTCATCAAATCTCTCTCTCTCTCTCTCTCTCTCTCTCTCTCTCTCTCTCAGTTCAGATTTTTTTAATTAGGGTTTACGGCTTAGGGCTACAGGTTTAATTTCTGTGTTTATGAATTCTCTGCGTTTTTATTTTACTCGTATTTAGCCAACTGATCTTTATGGCCTCTGGTCGGCCTCTGCTTGACCCTTCCCCTCGAACGCCCAATACCACAAACCCTTCGACTTTGAATCTTCCGGAATCTCGAAACCCTAATTTTGTTCCGAATATGGACTTGAATTCGTATTCTCAGAGGAGTAGGTCTTCTCGATCGAAAACCACTGATCGAAAATCTGTCGATAGGGCTCCGGGGTTGTTCTCCATTGAGAGCTTAGATCACTCCGGTTCGGTTCCGACGCGGCACGGATCTCGGCGAGCTGAATCTGATACATTTGGAGCCTCCCTTAAAGAGATAAGCGACGAAGATGCGAGATTGGTATATATAAATGACCCTGAGAGAACAAACCAGAAATTCGAATTCAGAGGCAATTCGATCAGTACCAGCAAGTACTCGATCCTCACGTTTTTACCCCGAAATTTGTTCGAGCAATTCCACCGTGTCGCCTATATATACTTCCTTGTGATCGCCGTCTTGAACCAGCTCCCTCAGCTTGCAGTTTTTGGTAGAGCCGCTTCGATTCTTCCATTAGCTTTCGTATTGCTCGTATCAGCTGTTAAGGATGCTTATGAGGATTGGCGGCGGCACCGATCAGACCGCATTGAGAACAATCGGACGGCGTCTGTGCTCCAAAATGGCCAGTTCCAACCAAAGAGATGGAAGGATATCCGGGCTGGTGAGATTCTCCAGGTTCGTGCCAATGAAACCCTCCCCTGTGACACTGTCTTGCTCTCCACAAGTGATCCCACAGGCGTAGCTTATGTCCAGACCATCAATTTGGATGGCGAATCGAATTTGAAAACACGGTATGCGAAGCAGGAAACACTGTCGAGGGTGCCCGAGAAGGAACCAATTGGTGGTTTGATACGGTGTGAACGGCCTAATCGGAACATATATGGGTTCCAGGCAAATATGGAGATCGAGGGAAAACGTATTTCACTGGGGCCATCTAATATCATCCTCCGTGGTTGTGAACTCAAGAACACAAGTTTTGCTGTTGGGGTTGCGGTTTACACCGGCCAGGAGACTAAGGTTATGCTCAATAGTTCCGGAGCTCCGTCTAAGAGAAGCAGATTAGAGACTCATATGAACAGGGAGACTTTACTTCTCTCCCTGTTCCTCATGGCTTTGTGTACAGTGGTCTCGACCTGTGCTGGTGTTTGGTTATGGCGCCACCGAGACGAGCTTGATTATTCACCTTATTATAGGAAGAGGGATTTTTCCGGGCCTGAGGAAGATAATTACAATTACTATGGGATTGCATTGGAGATTTTCTTTGCATTCCTCATGGCGGTCATTGTGTTTCAGATCATGATTCCAATATCTCTTTACATATCGATGGAACTGGTTCGCCTCGGACAGGCCTACTTCATGATCAGAGATAATAGACTCTTTGACGAGGCCACAAATTCGAGGTTCCAGTGCAGGGCTTTGAATATAAATGAAGATCTCGGACAAATTAAGTTTGTATTTTCCGATAAAACTGGGACGCTTACCGAGAACAAGATGGAATTTCAGTGCGCAAGCATACGTGGGGTTGACTACAGCAGTGGAAAAGCTCCTTTGCCGGGCGAGTCCGACAGTTGTTCTGTAATAGGTAATATGGATTTTGTCTTGCTCCTCTTTCTTGTATTTCATTTGAGGAATTACGGTAATGATTTGTTTGTGCTTAATGGGATTTCTCTTATATTCACTTCTTTGGAACAGTCAATGGTCAAGTTTGTAAGCCAAAGATGAAGGTGAAGACTGATCCTGATCTCTTGCGACTACTGAGAATTGGCAAGGATACAGAGGAGAAACAGCACACCCGTGATTTCTTCCTTGCGCTGGCTGCTTGCAATACTATTGTGCCTCTGATTGTGGAGACACCTGACCCAGCATTGAAGTTGATAGACTATCAGGGTGAATCTCCTGACGAACAGGCACTAGTTTATGCAGCTGCTGCCTATGGTTTTGTGCTTATAGAAAGAACCTCAGGGCACATAGTTATTGATGTTCAGGGGGAAAGACAAAGGTAATTACGTCCCTTTTCATGTTTTTTTGTCCTCTTGTTATTTTGTTATTTCTCAATGATTTAGTGGCAGTAATAGTTATGGTAGCAATAGGATTCTATTAGTAGTAATAGTTGCCGTTGGAATGATCTGTAACTTACGAAGCTTGTGATTGTTTGAATACTCGTTTGTGGGTGGTGCAGGTTAGATGTCTTGGGTCTGCATGAGTTCGATAGTGATCGCAAGAGGATGTCAGTTATAGTGGGTTGCCCTGATCAGATCGTCAAAGTGTTTGTGAAAGGTGCAGATAGTTCAATGCTTCGCATAAGTCGGAAATCCTTAAATACAGAGTTAGTTGGTGTGACAGAGACCCATCTGCATGCCTACTCGATGTTGGGTCTGAGAACATTGGTCATTGGCATGAAGGAACTGAGTGCTTCAGAGTTAGAGCAGTGGCAATCTGCCTACGAGAGAGCAAGTACTGCAGTGATGGGAAGGGCGGGGTTACTACGAGCAGTTGCAAGCAATATTGAAAACAATCTTACCCTTTTAGGGGCTTCTGGAATTGAAGATAAGCTGCAACGAGGTGTACCCGAAGCCATAGAATCTATGAGACAAGCGGGGATTAAAGTTTGGGTTTTGACAGGGGATAAGCAGGAAACCGCCATTTCCATTGGCCATTCCTGCAAACTTTTAACCAGTGACATGACTCAGATCATAATAAACAGTCATTCCAAGGACTCATGTAGAAAGCGCCTGCAAGATGCAATGGACATGTCTAGGAAAATTATAGCAATGTTCGCTGGTTCGCAAACTATTGAAGGAGGTGTCGGATCTGGTAGAATTCCTTTGGCTTTGATTATTGATGGTAACAGCCTCGTCTATATTCTTGAAACCGAATTAGAGGATGAGGTATGCATGCATAATTTGTCTAACATAAGTTTCTTTGTTTTGCTGCCCCCCGCTGTATATAAAGTAACTTAGCATTCTCGGATTTGCAGCTCTTTCAATTAGCCACGTTGTGTAGTGTGGTGCTGTGTTGCCGTGTAGCTCCATTGCAGAAAGCTGGAATTGTTGCTCTCATAAAGAACAGGACGGATGACATGACTCTTGCCATTGGAGATGGTAAGCATCCCTCTCATTGTATGTTGGATTAATTTCATTAAAATGGTTTACACAGTTATTTCCAAATGAATTGGTATTAGGTATCCGACCCGAGCACCAGTCTCGGCACTCGGGTCGATCTCCTTCTGACAATCTTGGGGAATGTGCAGATATTTTCGCACCAAACCAGATTGCATTGTTTTGTTTCTTCAGTTACATTGATACTTTGTGAAAGACAGAAATATTTATGTGTTAGTATGTCTAAATTCAATCCAGGTGCAAATGATGTTTCAATGATCCAAATGGCTGATGTTGGGATCGGCATTAGTGGTCAAGAGGGACGGCAAGCTGTCATGGCTTCCGATTTTGCTATGGGACAGTTTAGATTCTTAGTCCCCCTCCTACTGGTCCATGGCCATTGGAATTACCAGCGGATGGGATATATGATTTTATATAACTTTTACAGGAATGCCGTGTTTGTACTCATCCTTTTCTGGTGAGCAGTTCTTTATGTACTACATATATATATATATATATATATATATATATATTTCCAATTATTATACTTTTATGTTATGTCCTATAGAATTTCTGATGTTGCGTCTAATAGTAGTTATCGGCAATTTGTCTCAGGTATGTGCTTTACACTGCATTCAGTTTGACTACTGCAATCACTGAGTGGAGTAGTGTGCTGTATTCTGTGATCTATACGGCCGTGCCAACAATCGTTGTTGGGATTCTGGACAAGGACTTGAGTAGGAGGACCCTGCTCAAGTATCCTCAACTATATGGAGCCGGGCAGAGAGGCGAAAGCTACAACCTGAAACTATTTTGCCTGACCATGATGGATACTGTGTGGCAAAGTGCAGTTATTTTCTATATCCCTTTCTTGGCGTATAGACAAACTTCTGTAGATGGATCAGGCATCGGAGATCTATGGACTCTTGCAGTGGTAATACTGGTTAACATCCACTTAGCCATGGACGTATATCGGTGGACATGGATTACGCACGCAGCTATATGGGGCTCCATACTTGCTACATGCATATGTGTCATTGTCATCGATTTAGTCCCTACATTACCTGGCTACTGGTACTCTCTCTCTCTCCTCTTCTCTCTCTCTCTCACACACACACACACAAATACACATATAGACACTTATGTGTGGAAAAGGCAGCATACTCCAATAGAGTATCAAAGATGAGTACTCCAAACTCATACAGAATTCCAGCAGGTGGTAGAAGATTATTTTTTAATAAAAAAGGTTTTCAGACTGAATTTAAAAATTGAATGTTAAATTTTACTTGTGGTTGAACTGTCCATATTTTAAGCCTCAAATAATACACGGTGGAGATGTTTTGAATTTTTTTAGTTTATTGTTTTACTATTTACTAGTAAAAGTGCATGTGCGTTGCACATGTTAATATAAATGTGAAGACATCATCGAATTCCTCTGATTTAAATGTCATATTCTAAAGATCTTCGATCTCTATCATATGACTTAACACAATAAATGGTCATCATCCCATCCATATTTTACTGCTTTGAATTATATAATAGAGATTTTATTTTATACCAATCTTTTGCATTAAACATATTTAGAACATGACCTTCAAATCCGATGGCTAAGATGAAGTTTCCACTTGGCATAAGTCCTCCAAATACCAAGTCTTTCCTTTAAAGGATAACTCTAATTATACCAATCAGATTTCTAAATGCACTACATTCGAAAAATCATTAACTGATGTGAACCAAATGATAGAGATCCATTTTCTTTTCAATCTTTCACATAATGGAGCTCGAGATCAATGGTGTACCATCAGACGGTCAATTTATGGTTTTTATTGCATACATCCCAAAAAAATAATTGAAAATTATGGGGCACGCATCATACTTAAACGTAATTTTCGATCACTTTTTAGGATGTTTTATTTGTACCACATGCAATAAAAAATTAACTGTCAGTACACTCATGATCTCAAGATCTACGATTTGGACAAAAACGACCGTTATTGTCTAATTCAAAACAGTCAATGATATTCGGCTGTGATATCATTCAAAATTGATTTCCAATTTGATCTTCTATATGATGATCCTGAGGTAAATGGTGTACCATTAGACGGTCAATTTTTAATTTGCGTGACACACATCCCAAAACACTAACTGAAAATCATGTGGCAGACATCATGCTCAAACATGATTTTCGATCACGTTTTGAAATGTGCAACACCTGAAATAAAAAGTTGATTGTCGGTACACCCATGATCTCATACATTATGGGGAAGATTGTGCGACAAACGATCTCCATCTTCTGATTCACAATAGTTAATGGTTATCGGTTATAGTACCATTAAAAATTCGGTCATTTTAAGTAGAACGGTTCGATTTTCGTTTTAATCTTTCATCCCAAAAAATAATTGGAAATCATGTGACATACGAAAACATGATCATGGGCATACCATCAAAAGGGCAAAGAGTCATGTAGCTTACTAATTTTTGGAACATGTACAAGAATGTGGTTCATGCAATTGGCAAACCACCTCATGTTATTTGACATTCAATCGGTTTATTGGTTATATAGTTAAAAACTTAGAATCATTAACTATAAATCTCATAAAAACGCATGTGCATTACACATGGTACCAAAATAAAAATTTTAACTGAAAAATGTGACAGAAGCTGCATAATAATCACTTGCACCACGTATCAGTACATGGTGTCAAAATGGTGTCTCATATATAAAATCGCTAACCTTAATTTTATATGCATGCCATCATTTTAAAGCCATATGATCATCATATAAATCATATTTATGTTAAAATAACATTAAAAAATAAAAATGAATATATAATTTAGAACTTAAAAGTAGGGTTGCCAATGGATAGTGTTAAAGGTTTGACTGTTTGATTGGTAAATGGCATATGCTGACCTGACCTGGCCTGATGGTGCACCCTGATTCGACCTAATACTTGAAGGGTCAAGGGTATATGCCCAACCCGACCTGACACCTATCTCGACTTTAACCTGAAGAGTCGAGTGTATATGCCCAACCCGACCCGACACCTAATTTGACCTTATTGAAAACACTCTATTTTATTATTATTATTATTATTATTACTACTACTACTACTATTATTATTAATTATTATATAAAATCTTGTAACTCAAGCTTAGTCGACCAAACCCGACCTGACACCTATCCCAACCTTAACCTGAAGGGTCGAGTGTATATGCCCAACCCGACCTGACACCTGACTTGACCTGGTTGAAAACACTCTACTTTATTATTATTATTATTATTATTATTATTATTAATTATTATATAAAATCTTGTAACTCGAGCTTAGTCGATCAAATTTTTCCTTAACCCAACCCAACCATACTTATAGATTGTATCTGACACTTCATACCTTACTTAGCCGAATAACCCAAGTTTAGTACCTAGCCCAATAAAAAAGTTGCCTCGAGAAAGTCAAGTATCAAGTCTACCCGATAAGTTGAGAGCCCTACGTAGAAGTATCATATGTTTGTCTATGTATAAAGTTAAGTGCTCCCCTAAGTCTTACGACCAACATACGTATGAGTACAAGTTTTAGGCCGAAATTCGAATCTGATTAGGTAAGATGACAAAATTTGATCAGGGATACATTAATCGTGGCCCAGAGGGTTTCAACTTTCTAGTAAATTATTATTTTGGTAGCTTTATTAACACCCACGGAATCTTAGAGGGCACCTATGCAAAAAACCATTGACTTTTTGTATTAGTTGATGGAGATCATTTTTCGGCCCATTCTTCGACATAAGGGATCTTGATATCATTGGCTTACCATTAGACGATCATTTTTTATTTCATAAGGTGCAGATCCCAAAATATGGCCCTAAATTTACATGACATATCATGCTCAAATTTAATTTTTGGGCTATTTTTATGTGATCTATGCCACATAATTCAAAGCAAGTCAAATATTTTATGGTAAAATTATTAATTCTCTTAACTTTGTGGATTTCTTTGAAAGGGCTAAAAATAAGGAAGGAAAGATAACTTTTATAGCAAAATTGTTAATTCTTTTAACTTTATGGGTTTCTTTGAAGGTGCTAACAATAAGGAAAGAAAAAGAACTTATTTGGATACCATTATTTACGTATTCCCAGTGGAAAAGAGATTCTATTTGGGTATCATTATTTGCAACCCTTAAAATTGTGACCTCGTCAATATCCTCTAGTAGGTATGAAATGACCGCTTTGAATTAGAAGATGGAGATCATTTTTTATCTCCATCTTTTACCTAAATGATCTTGGTATCATGAGAGTATTATTAGACCGTCGGTTTTTAAAAAAATGATATTAAAATAATGTTTGAGAGTGATGTAAGTCATTTGATTTTAAAGTCACTTTTTCGGTTGTGCGTCAAGTGAAATAAAATTTTTACTGCCTGATGATACAAACAGTATGTCAAGATCAACTATATAGAAGATTGAGACGAAAAATAATCTCCATCGTATGATTCAAAGCGATCAATATATTCAGACTGAAAGAGGTGAGCTGAAGTTATAATTTTTTGGATGGTAAATAATGATACCCATTTTAATTTTATTGTCACGGCTTAGGAGTGTATATAGGGGCAAGTATGAAAACAAAGATTGAGAGAAACTATTTTAGCTTTCATATAGTAATAAGGATAAAGATACATAAGGAAGAAGATGAGGGTAGATGGAGTAGCTTAGGGGTATTTTGGCTTTAGGGGTATTTTGTTACTAAAAATATGAAAACATTAAAATTGACAGAAATTATTTGTACTTTTATATAGTAGTAAGGATTTATTGTTATTTTTTAAAATGATCTAAACAACGCTACCTTACTCCACATGACACATAAAACATCTTTTGGATGTCTCCATGTGGTCCTTGGTGTTCAGTGATGGTACTCCATGGTGCCTTTGCGCAAATAGATACCATGAACTTAGTTGCTTACACATACATTTCAAAATGGTGGGATGAAACATGGTCTGTATATCAAGATGACTACATCACAGTTATTGCTTGTATATCCTGACCAAGGTATCAAAATCGGTTTCGGTCCATGGAGGATTGATACGAATCGGCCGATACCGATACGGATCGACCTTTGAAAAAAAAAAAAAAAAAAAAAAAATACACGTCTCGTCTCAAACCGATACGGGCCGGTATCGGCCGATAACGAGTTGGAGGACCGATACGTATCAGTTTGCCAAAAAACCGATATATATCGGTATCACCCGATTTTTGATACCTTGATCCTGATTACTGTACTTCTCTCTCTCTCTCTCTCTATATATATATATATAGAGAGAGAGAGAGAGAGGGAGAGAGAGAGAGAGGGCTGGGGATATGCGCCGGGCATGGAGATATATCTTCGCCAATTGATATGGGCATGACACGTAGTGCCCTTTTTGTGAAGTGATGGGTGGCATGGGGCTCACTTTACTAACTAGGGTTACACTATTAAAATATTTTAAAAGTTAAATACGCTTCCAATCATCATTCTTGACTTTTTAAAAGTTTCTTTCTTTTCTCTTTCTTCTCTATTTTTTTAAGAAAGTGTTAGACTTACTTTTTCAGGAATATTTTACTCAAAATGTGGTCGCCCGATAGCGAAGCACTAGCATCTTGGTAGGGGTGTCGGCGCCTCGTTTTAGGGGTGCCGACGCCTCGCCAAATTATTTTTTTTATCGAAGCGCCTGCACCTCGGCACTTTGCTATTTTTTTTATTTTTTTATTTTTATCGAAGCGCCGACACCTGAATATAGAGGCGTCGGCGCCCCTGAAATGAGGCGCCAACGCCCCATTTAAAAAAAAAAATTTATTTTAGTGAAGCTCCGACACCTCTTTATAGACATCGACACCTCAGAGCATCGGGTGCGTGGCCTTCTGAGAGTCTTTGGCGGCTTCACTCTGCGCTCACATTTTTTGAGTAAAATATACCTGAAAAAGTAAGTCTCACACTTTCTTAGAAAAAGAGAGGAGAGAGAAAAGAAAGAGACTTTAAAAAGACTTCTAAAAAAGTTAAGAATGACGATTGAAAATGAATACAACTTTTAAAATATTTTAAAAGTTAAAAACCCTTCCAACCGTCATTCTTGACTTTTTTAAAGTCTCTTCTTTTCTCTCCATTTTTTCAAGAAAGTGTCGGACTTACTTTTTCAGGTATATTTTACTCAAAAAAGTGGCTGCCTGGTAGTGAAGTGCTAGTACCCTGGCAGCGAAGCACCGACGCCCCGAAAACAAGGCACCGCCACCCCGATAGTGATGCGCTGGCACTCGACGTCAGGGTCCCGACACCTTTATATTGAAGTGTTGACGCCTCGCTTAAAAAAAATTAATTTTTTTATTTTTATTTTTTATCGAAGCGCCGACGCCTATATAGAGGTGTCGGTACCTCGGCGCTTCGCTATTTTTTATTTATTATATTTTATCGAAGCGCCGACACCTCGATATAGAGGCGTCGACGCCCTTGAAACGAGGCGCCGACACCCCGTTTTTAAAATTTTTTTTAGCGAAGTGGCAGCACCTCGATATAGAGGCGCCGACACTCTGACGCTGGCACCTTGGCGCCGGGGTGCCAACGCCTCTCAATCTGGATGCCGACGCTTCGCTACCTAGGTGCTAGCGCTTCGCTACTGCGCTCACATTTTTTAAGTAAAATATATATGAAAAAGTAAGTCCGAAACTTTCTAAGAAAAAGAGAGAGAAGAGAGAGAAAAGAAAAAGACTTTAAAAAGATTTATAAAAAAGTCAAGAATGATGACTGAAAATGAATAACCTTTTAAATATTTAAAAAGTTTAACCCTAGTTAGTAAAGTGGGCCCCGTGCCACCCATCACTTCACCTAAAAGGTGTTACGTGTCGCACCCATATGAATTGGTATAGAGATATCTCTATACCCGGGCGCATTTTCCCCTTTGCCATATATATATATATGTGTGTGTGTGTGTGTGTGTGGGCGCGCGCGTATATATAGGTCCGTCGATAGGCACCCCAAGGGTTTATATGCTTCATGTGCAGATCAAAATCATGGCAAAAAAATTATGGAATGCATTTCAAGGCAGTCAAAAATTTTAAATTCTTGTATCTGCAATCGACACAGATGCAAGAGTTATAATTACACCTGCATTCGTGAATACAAAATGCACCGGCCCTACGTGCATACACATATTGCGTTTTATTTTATTTTCTTTTGATCGGTAGAGATGTCACGTATTATGTGCATGACTACAGTATTTGTCAAGGCTTGACATGTACAATTGTTACTGTTTTCTAGGGCCATCTTCGAGATTGCGAAGTCTGGAGTTTTTTGGATGAGCTTACTCGCCATCCTGATAGCAGGATTAATTCCACGCTTTGTCATAAAGGTTTTCAATCAATATTTATCACCTTGCGATGTTCAGATAGCCAGAGAGGCTGAGAAGTCTAGAAGTTCAGATGGGGCTGCATCAGTAGAAGTAGAAATGATTTCAATCTCGGAACCCCAAAGGGGTTGATATGGTGATCTTGTTCTTCAATATTTCTTTCTTTTTTTTTCTCTTCTTTTCTTTCTTTGTTCTCCATTTTTGTGTGTATAGTTTTCTATTCTTTAAGCTGCTGCATCAAGCTTCTCGGTGATTGCACGCTTGCTCCCTATCCTGACAGGCAGAATTGTAATTCTTTCGGATATGTATTTACATTTTTTGTTTCCTAAATTAAAGGCAAGTTGAGAATTACAGAATATTGTACCACTAGCTTGCTTTCTTCTTCCTTTTTTTTTTTTTTTCTCTGCTGTGTATTCTAAATTTATTATTATTGTTGAAGGCTAATATGATGTTTGAAGGTAACAGCAAAGGCTGAAGTAGCCATACCTGTATCGGACACTTCAAGCTTATACATGGTGTAACGGTGGCCACGCACCCATTTCATATTACAAG
Organism: Chloranthus sessilifolius; assembly: GCA_021018995.1. Taxonomy (NCBI): domain Eukaryota; kingdom Viridiplantae; phylum Streptophyta; class Magnoliopsida; order Chloranthales; family Chloranthaceae; genus Chloranthus; species Chloranthus sessilifolius. The sequence goes on along the minus strand of CM037584.1, from coordinate 47,378,518 downwards.
AACTAGTCTGTAAGTTGCACTGTAGATAATAGCTACTAGTTCAATTTGTTTTGGTTCTTAGTGATTCTGATTTCTGATTGTTATTTTGATTGGATTTATCACATAAAGAGTCTATAGTTTCAAAGAGACAGTAGTGTATGCCTGTCAGGTGTTATGGCTGGTACTTGGGCCATCTCTATTACACATGATCATTGATCCTGACCATTCACATGGAATGGTACCACGATAGGTCACAGCACAAGTGACACGCATCATATGATTCTAGCCATCTGATCATTGCAGTTTGCCTTATCAGACAGCATTACATCAATGTACTTGCGTTTGATTTTTAGGGCAATTCTCATGCTCACTTCCCAGTGGACTATTAAGATTGACAATAGTGTGTTGCACAGGAATACATGCTGCTCTTAGAAGGAGATTTGACGCTTCTCATCTGCATCCATCCAACCGGTCCTCTTTGTCTCCTACAAAAATCTGAAATTTTCAGGTTTTGAGGTCCCAAAAGTCCTTCAGTCAAATTTTAATGGGATTCAGTGGCTAAAAATCTGTCTTCCCGAACCAAACTGGTGTTGAGCCCTAACTCCTAACTCCTTTTAGTAAACTAGGAAATTTAATTCTGGGACTGAGAAATGATACGATGCTGCTTGGCCTTGGCACCACCAGGGTATAAGTTGTAACACATAATTGATAGGTCTGCACATTAATCTGTGCAGCCTGATATATAGCTTAAAATCCTCAAATGGATGTTCAAAATTACCTAATCAATGATCAGTTTTTCAGAAAGGTCATCAATGCATTGAGCAGTGTTCTACAGAAGGTCTAATGCTCGAATGGTTAAAATTGCACAGCGACTGCATATTTCTGCTTGGCTCAGGACAATCCTAAATGTGGGTCATATAGCTTGTAGATTGGACGGTCCAGATTGATCAACATGTGCATGAATTGTTTGTAGATTGGATGGTCCAGATTGATCATCAAATCCATGAAGTTTTGTATTTACATAAAAATTCAATCGAATCGTCCGTGTAAGCGGCACCACTTAGTCAATCTATATGTAGTGGTGAGTAGCAGTTGTTAAGATCACTGCTCATTACTTGAGGCCTAGTTTCTTAGCCAGATTATTAAAGGCCCGGGCTTGGGCCTAAATGGCAGGCTAGCTAAAATTGGTTGGTCAGGTCCCGCCCATTTAAACCTTGACGAAGATGGAGGTTTGTTTGGCCTCGTTTCTAACGACTAGTTTCAAAATCAAATTGGTCGATGGAGGAGCTTTTTCTCCCTTCTCTCTCAACCAGTGTGATTTTAAATTCAAATGGGTCCGTGAACAGATACCTTCTTGGAAAAGCATTACATTCTTATCGGCAACTTACCAATCATTCCCTTATCTCATTTATTTACACTTTCTTCTCAGCTGCAAGAATTTTATATTGGACGGGACAAATTTTTATAGACTTTGCAGGAGGTCATGTGGCGCACGTGAATGGCTGCACACATAATAGTAGGGCACAAGTATTGCAGCCAGTCAGGTCGCGCCACATAAGCTGTCTATAAAATTATCTATTAAAATTTATCAATACAGTTTATAATATTCCTTTTATATTAGATGTTTATGACCATTTGATGGAAGAACTCGTGGCTGAATATGGACCACTGTTTATCTACTGTTTGGTTTCTAATGGCACAATCTTTGGTTTGAATACGACGTTATGTCTATCGAAAAAAAAAAAAAAACAAATCACGTTATGTCCATGCACTTAATACCAAATGAAAAATCAAGTCATCGTTGATTTTCGTGTGGTTAGATGATATTGTTCAGATTGTGTTTTTTTTTTGTTTATTTTTCTGAAACCCATCCGAGACGGGTGAATTGCCACAGTACATTTAGGCAGGACGCCGCAGCCTAGAAAGGGCTACAATTGTAGGGTCTAATCACTACAATACCTTCCTAAGGGTTTCCTGCGTTTGAATTAGATGGGGTCCATGTGGCAACCATCCATGAGATTGAGTGACATGGCAACTTGCCACCGGAAGCTCAGATCTATGAAAAAAAAAAGAATTGGGTGTATGTCCACCATCCAAAATGTGGAAAGGGTCTCAAATTTCAATGCACTGGGTGGTTTTAAAAACATGTATTTTTAAGTTTGCATGCCATAGGCCATGTGATGCATGCATTCATCAAGGTATTTGAACTCATATGCCCTTTTTCCATATATATATATATATATATATATATATATATATATATATATAAGGGATGGCTGCACTAGAGGTGTAGTATTTGAATGTTATACTCCGAGCGTAGATCTTGTGTCACATAACACGTGATCCCAAAACAAACACCCATTTTGAGATCATCAACCTTGTGACACATGATCTTAAAAAATTTAATTTTTTACACTTCAAAAACTCGATCAAAATTTATGTTCTGCTTGCCTTAACTTGATGCATTTTTTCAACTTTGACCATGTTTTGAATAGTGGATAATTTTTGTTTTTAATTTTTTGGATGAATCTGATCAACCTTGTGCATGTTGCCTTAGCACTTGATCCTCAAATTAAGTGATACTTAACACCCAACGTACATCAAAGGTATGAAGAGCAAAACCATTTTTCGTGGAATTCTAGATTGATTCTTCAAAAGCATTTTAAGAATGAGTTTATGTATATATTGTTAGAAGTTTTTATTTTGGTGGCCGTCACTATGGTCAATCCGTTGATCGGTGAATGGTGTAAGATCAATCTTGAGATGTTATAGTTGTTAATTCAGTGAATTTGAAAGAATAAACAACTAATAATTAAGGTTTTATTTAGGATATGATTGTGATTTCTAATCATAATATAATTAATAATTGAAGTCCTTAATGGGAAAGAGTTATTGGCTATAAATACAAGGATGCTTGGTTCCAATGATTGCTCGGCATACTTCAACCCTTCTTATTAGCAAAAACATCCTTATTATGCTCGGAGGTATTGAGAACGAAAAGATCGTTAAAGATTCAAACGACAACTCATCTTCATAGCTCACAATCAATGTAAGTCTTATTGACCGTATGATTTAATAATAATAGATCAATAACTCTTGATCTTCTATGGCCAAAGATCCAGCCATCTTCATAGGTGTAACAATTGGTATTAGAGCTTCGGTTGAGACCAAAGTTGATTAAGGATGATTGAACGACTTAAATTTTAGAAAATTTTACTTTTTACCCTTTTTTTTAAGGTTGCAAGTCTACAAGGTTTACCACGAAAGTCTTCTTGAAGAAGACATAATTTTTATTGGATGTTTTCTAAAAGCACCAGAGATTGTGCTTTCCTTAATAGGGCAATCATATTGTAATAATATAAAAAGTAGCAATAACTAAAAGGGCATTTTGTCTTTTATGGGAAGCTGGTGTTTTGATAATTTAACTCAGTTGAGCATCCCGTCTACAATTACTATTTTGTCTTATGAAGGTGTTTACTCTATCTATTTGAAACATCAATCACATTATTTTATTTTGGAATGTATGATGTTATAATGGAGAGCCAGATGCCATAATAATGATTGTCATCACTAACCACGTTTCCATATCGATGACTCAATGACATCAGTGATATTGATATTATTTTTATGTGCTTATTCTTTGGAGAATCATTATATTTTGCCTTGATGCATTAGAAACTCAACTTTGAATACATCTCCATTGTCCATTTTAACATTCGTTAGAGTTTGTGAATTGCTATTTTGTTTTAGTTTGCGAGACCTACAATATGGGACCTCTATTAGCCCCATTCGGAAAGTGTTCATATTACACTGTTTTGTTTATTTATCTTGCTTTATATAGATGGTTAATGAAATATGTTATTATTTTTGTTAAGAGTATTTTTTATATAAGCATATTTCTTTCCATTAGAATTATAAATTGTGGCTTATGTTATTTTTTTAATGATTTTGTGGCCATCTAGAAAGTTATTTTTACTTTATTTTTTCTAAGTCTCATGATGTCTTCTGATGTGGATATTAAACCCAAATTAAAAATATGATTGGGAAGGATTCTTCTATCCAACGATAAGGGTTTTTTCTGGTGTCGTGTTTTTCATAATGTGATTAAATTTTAAGTTTTTTTTTAAAAAAAGGGAGACAGTGCTATAAATTCAGTGATAATGTGTAGTAAGCGTTGACGTCACAACTTGAGAGATTACTTTTATCTAATAGTGATGAATTACTTAATGTTGTATTTTACTATTTATTATTTTATATGTGGGTACTGCTAGCTTGTTGTGACTCGACCCAACGGAGGGTCATAACGATGTAATTAGTACTACAATTAATAATATAGATTGAAGAAGCCGTTACTATTTTATGACTCGACCCAACAGAGGGTTATAATGATGTAAAACTTTTCAATAAAACGACATTGATTTTATTTTTATTATATTCCTTGACATAATTTAATTCTTGGGTAAAACACTATAAATATAACCTTGTGGAATGAATAATTACTATAACTGTATGTGGACATAATAAAATCCTTAATTATTGTGTATTATTGAACTCATCTTCTATTACTATTATAATTGGTGGAATTGAATCTTTGAGTGGTTCAAACTATGAAAAAAGAAATAAACAAGTTGTAATTATTCTAGGTTGTATGGATCTTGACTATGCTATAGAGTTTGATAAACCCAAGATGCTCACTTCCGATGCCTCAATTGAGGATCTGAAAGTAAATAATACGGATTTGAAAAAGTGGGATAGATCAAATCATATGAGCCTCATGATCATAAAGAGTTTCATTATTAATGCAATCCGGGGATGTATTTCTGACTCGCAAATGTAAAAAAATACATACAAGTCATTCATGAACAATTTCAGGAGACTTCTTAGGCACTTGCTAGAAGTATTATTGTTAAAATAGAAACCATGAAATATGATAGTTATAGTGGCATACGAAAGCGCATTATGATAATGAGTAGCATGACAGCTCAATTGAAGGAAATAGACATGAGCGTTTTTTAGGGTTATCTTGGTCATTTTATCATGACTTGGCTTCTTGCATAATTTGACTCGTTCAAGATTAATTATAATACGCAGAAAGATAAATGAAAGATGAACGAGCTAATCACTCACTGTGTTCAAGAAGAAAAAAGATTTAAGGCTGAAAAACTTGAAAGTGCTCATTATGTTACTCTTGGACCATCAAAAAATAATTTCAAGAGAAAGAATGAATCATATAAAAGAAAGAACGTGACAATCCTTCTTTATGTGTCCCTTCTTCTTACAGAAGTGACTGGATATCAAAATTAGAAAGGTAATGACATAGTCTTTGTGTGTTTTGAATACCTTTATTTTGATGTTCCATGCAATACTTGGTGGATAGATTTTGGTGTAACTATTCACACAAGTAATTCAATGCAGAGACTTTGATTCAACATGAAACGAAGTAAAGGTGAACGGACCATAAAACTCGGAAATAGAGTAAAAGGACAAGTGGAGGCCATTAGAATTCTTCGTCTTATTTTAGATAGTGGTCTCATTTTGGATTTAGTTGATACTATTTACGTCCAAGTATCACTATAAATCTTATTTTTGTTTCTAAATTGGATTAATTAGGTTTTGAATTCAAATTTGGACATAATATTTTTACTCTATTATTTAATTCCGATATTGTGGGTAGTCACTCACTAGTGGGCAATTTTTATAAATTAAACTTGGATTTATCTTACGCCAAATATTTAATTTTTATATATGTGGATGATAAAGTTAGTCATGATTGTAAGAAATGAAAACGAGTAATCAACAACTCCTCCATTTATGACATAAACGTTTATGCCATATATCTAAGGATAGAATGGAGAGATTAATTAAATATGATATAATTGATGAACTCGATTTTTCTGACTTCAATACTTGTGTAGATTGCGTTAAAGAAAAATTCACGAAAATTAAAAAGAAAGGAGCTATCAGGAGCACGAGTTTGCTTGAAATAATCCACATTGATATTTGTGGACCGTTTTTAACTCCTGCTATTGGTGGCTAAAAGTATTTTATTACCTTCATTGATGATTATTCCTGTTTCGGTTATATATTTCTCATCCATGAGAAATCTGAGGTCATGGATATGTTTAAGATCTATAAAGCCGAAATTGAATTACAACTCAATTCAAAGATTAAAATTGTGAGATCTGATAAAAGCGGTGAATACTACAGTAAATACTCCGAAACAGGTCGCAATCAAGGACTATTCACCATGTATCTATAAGAGCATAGCATTGTTGCTCAATACACCATGTCAGGAATACCTGAACAGAATGGTGTAGTTGAGCAACAAAATCGTACTTTTATGAATATGGTGAGAGGCATGTTGTGTGCCTCTAAATTGCCTGTGTTCTTATGGGGAGAAGCCTTGAAAATAACGGTATATATCCTAAATCGAGTTCCTAATAAGACTGTTTCCAAAACTCCTTATGAGTTATGAGTAGGAATAACCGACTTTAGGATATCTACACATTCAGGACTGTTTAGCTGAAGCAAAGCTATATAATCTATAATTAGAAAATTGGATCTTAAAATTGTAAGCTGTCATTTTATTGGTTATCCTGATAGGTTAGAAGACTACATATTTTACTGTCTCACCCATAGTACCAGGATTGCTGATACTAGATATGCGAAATTCTTTGAAGACAGTGAGAACAGTGAGAGTGTTGAGCCTAGGAAAATCACTTTTGAGGAGAATTATGTTATAATTCTTATTCGTTTTATCCAAAAAAAGGTGACACTAACTCAGCTATTCAAGAAAGTGTTGATGCAACTGAGGCTATACCTATTAAAACATCTCACATTGAGGAGACTCTTGCTCCTATGGTGATCGCCAATGATCAACTATTGCGTAGATCAAAGAGAGCAAAGAAGTCAGTCATTTTTAATGACTATATCATCTATCTCAATGAGAGTGAGTATGATTTTGAGAAGGAAACATATCCTATTTCTTTTAACCAAGCTATGATGAGCGACAAATTAACTCAACGACTCATAACTATGAAGGATGAGTTGGAATCAATGAAACATAACTCGGTCTAGGATCTTTGCGAGTTACCTGAAAGAGTTAAACCTGTAGGCTGTAAATGAGTATATAAAACCAAACAAGACTCCAAATGTAATATAAAAAGATATAAGGTCCAATTAGTCGCTAAAGGATTCACTCAAAATAAGAGAATAGATTATAAAGAGACATTTTTTCCTTTCTCTAGAAAGGAATCTTTCAGGATAGTCATGACATTGGTAGCTCATTTTGACTTAGAATTACATCAAATGAATGTAAAAATTATTTTCTTGAATGGTGACGTGCATGAAGATGTCTTTATGACATAACCTGAAGGTTTTTAGGTTGAGGGGGAGAACCATTTAGTTTGTAGACTCAAAAGGTCTATATATGGTTTAAAACAGACATTTCAACAATGATATTTAAAATTTCACGAAGTAATTTCAAACTTTAGTTTTAAAGAAAATATTGTGGATGAATGTATATATCTTAAAATAAGTGAGAACAAATTTATCATCCTTGTTTTGTATGTTGATGATATCTTATTTGTTAGTAGTAGTTTGAGTATGTTACATAAGACAAAAAACTTTCTATCAAAGAATTTTGATATGAAAGATCTTGGTGAAGCTTCCTACGTGATAGGAATTGAGATTAATCGAGATAGAGCCCTTGACATATTAAAATATCTCAAAGAGCTTATATGGTAAATTTTTCAAAAGGTTTAACATGCATAATTACTCGCTAATGTTGTCCCTGTAATTCAGGGTGATAAATTTAGTTTACTTTAGAGTCTCATGATCGATTATGAAAGAAAGTAGATAAAGACAGTTCCCTATGCATCGACAATTAGGAGTCTTATGTATGCACAAGTATGTACTCGCCAAGACATATCGTATATAGTTGGCATGCTTGATAGGTATCAATGTAATCCTGGTTCGGATAATTAAAAATTAATCAAGAAGGTTTTTCGCTATTTACAATGGACAAAAAGATACATGCTCATGTATAAAAGGTCGAATATCCTTGAAGTTATTGATTATTCAGATGTCGACTATGCTGAGTGTCAAGACACTCATAAGTCCATATTGGGTCCAATATCCTTACAGGTGGACATATATCTTGGAAAAGCGTTAAATAAATGCTGATTACTTCATCTATTATAGAAGGAGAGTTCGTTGCATGTTTTGAGGCAACATGTGAGACGTTATAGTTGAGAAATTTTATCTTAGAGCTTCAAATTGTTGATAATATTTCAAAGCTACTAAGAATCATATGTGATAATTCCGCTGCAATAGCTATTTCTAATAATAACAAGACTAGTGGAGGTTCCAAATATATTGATATCAAATATCTTGTTGTAAGGGAGAAAATTGATAATCAAATTGTATTTGTTGAAAAGATCAATACGTCACTCATGTTGGCTGACCCTCTCACTAAAAGCTTCCCTCCAAAACTCTTTTTGGAGCACGTTGTGCGCATGAGACTAAAGGATAAGTTTGATAGCCTTTGAGAGTGAATTTAAAAGAGTGACTATATTTGTTTAAATTGATCTTAAATAAAGATAATTTATTTGTTTTCCCTTTTTCTTACAAATAAAAGTTTGGAACATATGATGTCGATAGATGGCAATAAAGTAATTACTATTCAATTTGTAAACTTGTAATCTATGTGAAATTACACTAGTTGGAATTCATGTTAGTGATGAATTATACAATAAGATAACTAATGAACAGTCATGTGTCAATGACATGATGCATTGATTATATTGATTCTATGTTAGTATTCTCACTGGACTAAACTGATTATAAAGATTTTGATTGATTATAATTTGTCATTCAAAGAAAGTTAGATAATATTTGATAATCGAAGTTTATTGACATAGTGTAGCTAAGTGGGAGATTGTTAGAAGTTTTTATTTTGGTGGTCGTTACTATGGTCTATTTGCTGACCGGTGAATGGTGTAAGATCATTCTTAAGATGTTATAGTTGCTAATTCGGAAAATTTGAAAAAATAAGTAATTAATAATTAAATTTTTATTTAGGGTATGATTGTGATTTCTAATTACAATATAATTAATAATTTAAGTCCTTAATGGAAAGGACTCATTGACTATAAATATAAAGATACTTGATCCCAACGATTGCTCGATACACTTCAACCCTCCCTATTAACAAAAACATCTCCATTGTGCTCGAAGGTATTGAAAACGAAGAAATCGTTAAAGATCTAAGCGACAACCCATCTTCATGGCTCACAATCAATATAAGCCTTATTGACCGTATGACTTACTAATAATAGATCAATCTCTCTTTATCTTCTATGGCCAAAGATCCGACCATCTTTGTAGGTTTAACATATATAATAGGTTTTATAACTAATGTAATATTATTCTTGAATGAATATCTATTTTTCTACAAGTTTTTATATTTTTGGATATAAGTTATCTTTTAATGCATGAATAACAAAACCTTTTTTGTTGGAGTTCTACATTGATTCCTTGAAAGTATTTTATGAAAAGTTTATTTATACATATAGGGAGTTATTAACTCCTGTAATTTTTGTCTTTAAATGGGTATCAATTTTTCTGGAAGTTCTTTATATTTAGGGCTGTCAACGGGCCGGGTTTCAGACTGGCCTCAGTCCGAATGGGCTGAATTCGGGCTCAATATTTTTAGGCATTTATTAAACGGGCTCGACTTGGCCTGGATAAGAAACGGGTTTGGAGTTCAAAGTGTAAGGTCCAACCCGGCCCGGATAGCTAATCGGGTGGGTTCAAACTACAAAATTTTAAAATCGGGTTAGGCCCGGCCCGGCTAGCTATTGGGCCAGATTCGGGCCCAAATTATTTCTTTTAAAAAAAATGGGCCGGTTGAAAAATTCGGCCGAAACCCGGCCCGTCCCATTGACAGCCCTATTTATATTCAATTACTGGATGCACGTGCTATGCACCTGTAGATATCAGTGGTGTGATAGAAAAGCGCACATATTTATAAATCTTTAAGGATAATTTTTTGGTACCTTTATTTTCAACCCAAGCTTTTTCCTTCTCAACTCCCATTTCTGGTGCTTAAAGACTTATGCTTTAGATCTTGAAATTATGGTCTTAGCATCAGACAGTTTTTACATGGTTATGATGATCCGAAAATCACGTTTGATGTATCCTTATGTACATGTTCATTTTTAGAGACATGAGCCATGTGGAATCAAAATCGGACCATTGGATGGTGAGCCCATCCTCTCAAGATCTATTGATTCAAAGTTTGGGATGAAAAGTGATCTCCATCGTCAGATTTAAGTAGTTCACGATTTAACTACATGAAACCCGAGTTGAAAAGAAAGGAGTTAGTCTACAATGAGCGTCCACATGGGTGGACAAGGCAGTCCACACATCTCTGTGACTGTTTGACATGCATGAAAGTCCGTGCATATCATGCAATTACACACATATATATATATATATATATATATATATATATATATATATATATATATATATATATATATATATATATATACTGTTTTATTGCACATAATGGGTGGACACCACTGGACCAACTCAATAGTAAAGAATGGAGGGTGGCTTGTGTCCATACATCTTTGGGGAGAGAGATTTTCTAGCGATGAGAGATAATGAGGGAGCGAAAAGGGGTGTAGCCACATTTGACTCTTTTTTCAGCGAGTATTTTAGTGATAGGTACTAGTATTTACAACTATATAATCTTTCTTCATCACTATAATTGCAAATAACAATATTCTTTAGTGATTTTATCATATTTTAAAAAAACGACAGATGAAAAATCAAATATTTTCATCCCTCATCTACATCTCGCTTTTCTCACTTTATGAAAGTAAAGATAGTAAAAGAGAGAATAGAGTCTATCTTGTTGTACATTTTCGTCAACCTCAATAAATCAGGGTGCCAAACAACTGTTTACCATCAAATCTTTGTTATAAATAGTATTTGATCCCTCATTTCAAATAAAAAAGAAAAGAAAAAAAAGAGTATTTGATCCCAGTATCCCACATCTATATCAATCGTAACAAATTGTTGCTCCCAATCAATACTGATGAACAGATTGTTCTTCTTTTCTTTTCTTTCTGGTGGAGTTTCTTTTCTCTTTGGTACAACTAAATCCTAACGGGAGAAACTGATAATCACATTATAAAATCATAACAGATGACCGTTGCGGTTATGTGAATTTTTATTTACTTCTTTATGATATTATATTTTTGATCCTTTTAATGTGATATTTTGTGATTTGTATCACTCAATTTATTTTCCTTTTAGCTGATTTCATTTGTTTTGATAAAATTGCTTTTGGGGAAAAGCTTGTTGAGAGGATTCGCAAATCGATTTGATGATGCTAGAGGTAGTAACGAAGAAACCCTGTAGCACCCAGAGGTTAAGCACGGGCACCATAATTGTGTTCATATTCTCATGGTATGTGCCTAAACCTCCTCCAGAAATTTTCTCCTTTTCATGTTTATTGTCTAATATTGAACTAGTTGTTTTGTAGATTGATTAAGAAAATAGCAAAGACGGTGTCTATCTTCAAGGATTGACAAGGACCCATATATATCAACTTCCTTTTGGTCTTGGTATCAAATAAATATGTATCTGTTTTTCAGCAAATCTATACTTATCAAGTATCAACTCGGATATCGGTATTGGCTGATACGGTATTAATATCAGCCAATACCTCTATTTTCTTAATTAATTTTTTTTTTTTTTTGAAGATATTGATACAACTCGATATCAGCCGATTTGTATCGGTCATCCATGGACTGATTCTTACTCGCAACTGATACCGAGTTTGACACAAAGGTAAAGTAGTTCTGGTTGACAAGGACAACCCTTGGTGGGTATATTTTATTTTTTTATGATATACTTTTTCTTATTTTCTGAAAAGAGTTTGGATTCCTCATCGGAGGTTCCTTGCTAGATCATCCAAACCTCGTGCACTAGGGGTCATAGATCAAAATCTCGGTTTCGGTTTCGGTTCTGACCCGAATTGTAAATTGGTCAAATTTTCAGTAATTTTGATCAAAATTTCGGATTTTTTTGAAAATGTGCTCCAAATTTTGTCAAACTTTATTTTATTAGCTTTTTAAAGTTCTTTAACATTATTAGAACACACATACATACTAGTGAGGCTAATTTTTGTCTGTTTAAAGTACTTATATGTCTATTATAAGTACAAATTTTTTATTGTCAACATGAGTTTTCTCTTCTTAAATCGTTGACTCTTTTAAATAAGACAATGAAGATCGTTTTTCATCCCAATTTTTGATACAATAGATCTTGAGATCATGTTCGTATTATCAGAAAGTCGGATTTTGATTCCTTGGCACATCCCAAAAATGTGAGTATGCCTATGTTGATGTTATTTTTTGAGAATTTTGCTACATTAAATCAAAATTTGACCCTTTGATGGTAGACCCATGATCTCAAGATCTATTGTATCAAAGATTGGGATTAAAAACGTTCTCCATCATCTTATTCAAAGATGTAAACCGTTTAAAAACATGCAACCCGATTTGAAAATGAAGAAGCTTGGATTGTAAATAAAGGTACCCTTTAATGGTATCAAGATATTTTTATTTATGCAACTAATGGGTTAGGTACTGGTTAACAGAAAATAGGAATTTTTTTTTAATAAATCGCATGGCATTTTCGTTATTCCATGGAAAACCGAGAGTAAATTGAAAGGCGGTAGCCCGTAGGTCGGTTCAAGTCCAAAAATCTTTTAAATAAAAAAGAAAAAAATGGAAAGAAAAGCAGTAGCCACTAGCCAATAGGTCCCTAAGTTTGATGAGTGACCATCAAACTTAAGAACAACTGTTGATATTAGAGTGCACATATCAGGTGGTTAGAATCTCCCAAAAAGTGATTTTTGGACCTATAGCCTTTCAATTGATGACAAATTTTTTTAACAGTATGGATTTCCAAGATCATAAGCCAATAGATAGTGTAAGGTCGTTTAAACATCATTTGCTGTTTAAATCACGATTAGGATAGTCGGTCCATAATTCCAAAGGTGCATAGGCCCATCAAACTACCATAGCATATTATTAAATAACACAATTGCCAATCCCAAAAGCAAATAAAGCAAATTTTATTTGCTTTCTTCTTAGTTTTGGGTAGTATTAAGGATTTGCACGGAAGGAGAAAAGGCCGTCGGCAAGTAGTGTGGACTGTGGAGAAAATAGCTCACAAAAATGGGTTATATTTTTTTTCTTATTATTCTTCCCATTTTTTTTTTCTTCTTCCCCTTCTTCTCCATAGGTTTTATACCAAAGGAAGAAAAAGAAATGAGTATTTTTTTTTTACAAAAAATGAGTTTTAAAACCTTAAAAAAAATATCAAAAACCATGTCTGGGCTGACAATTTCAAGTTATCGGCCGATAATATAAGATTTGAAATTATCGGCTGATAATTTGAAAGTTTCAGCCGAAAATTTGAAAATTAGGCTGATAATTAGAGCTTTCCGATGGGGGGCGGTTTTTTAGTTTTTTCCATTTCAGTCTCGACCGAAAATTCAAAATTTCGGCCTAGATTTTGATCCATGCTAGGGGTAGGGCGAGTTTTTAAAGAGAATGATAAATATTAGGCAACCGATTTTGTAATCCTAGATCCTAGGATTGCCACAAGGTTTCCATGTGTGAAAGCCCTCGACTTAGTTCGTTTTTATTCCAATCTTCAACATGTTTAGATTTATATTTCACATGGGACACATCCCAAAAAGTGATTGTGATCATGGGCATACAACATGTCATACTTCCCGGACGTAGTTCGTGGTCACTTTTTGGGATGGATGCCACATGGCCAACTTCTGACTCAGTCTCAAGATCTATTGTGTGAAAGAAAGTGGCAAAAACAATTTCCATCATCTAAGTCAAAGCCACTTGAAAAACCTAGCAGCAACAGAAGAATATCTGGTTAGGTGCTTTATAACTTACCTAAAACCTCAACAATGCCTACTGATGAGAAGTCCCTAATTTTGAAAAAATGAGTCCTGGGTTAAAATTCCCTTACCAGCATTTTTATATTTTAGGGAAAAAAATAAAATTGAACAAACAAAATATAAGGGAAACCAACTCAACGATTTTCTAACTAAAATGGATTAACAAAATTAGGTAAACTTGATTACAAGTCTTTACATGAGAGACTACCTTGTAGAAGAGCTCGATCACATAATCGGTTCAAATTCAAAAGAATAATAGAATCATTCATATCATAGGTTATCCTGCAAGAAATTAGATTTGCAAATTTAATTTCTAAGACACAATAAAAGACACTCAGCAAAAAAAAATAATAGAAAGAAGAATATAGAAGAGTGAAGAAAATAGACGAGAGAAGAACTCTGGCAATTTTATTTGTTTACTCCGTCACATAAACAATAAACAATAGCACCTATTTATAGGTGAATACAAAAGTAAAGTAAAACAATTTCTTCCTAGAAAAGTTTAATAAAATCCTACTTTACTGGAACTAATTAACCTCCCACTAATTTGCATAACAGTGCCTACAAATCTGCTATACAGACTTATTCAAAAACAAGACTTATTCAAAACAGGACTTGGTCAATATAGTTTGAGTTTAATCAAATTCCATGACCTCCTTAAACTCAAACTTTGAGTGCAGACATGCCCATCTTCTGCTTCAAACTGTAGAAAGTTTCAGCTTTCAATGATTTTGTGAGGATGTCGGCAATCTGATCTCCAGACTTGCAAAATTCCATTGCAATTTCATCTTCTTTGACAAGGTCACGAATGTAATGAAATTTGATGTCGATATGCTTGCTCCTCCCATGAAACACCGGATTCTTAGTAAGAGAAATAGCTGACTTGCTGTCACAAAAAATCTTTGTAGGAAGTAGTTGAACTTGTTTGAGTTCATCGACGAGCTGCATACTTGACATGTAGCGTATGCTGCCATATACTCTGCTTCAGCAGTTGAAAGTGCAACAACTTGTTGTTTCTTGGAAGACCAAGAAATTGCTCCTGAACCCATGTGAAACATAAAACCAGAAGTACTCTTTCTGTCCTTCATATCTCCTACCCAATCACTGTCTGTGTACCCAACAAGATCACAATTGTTAACAGATGTATAAAAGATACCATGGCTGTGAGTACCTTTGATGTAGCGCAAAATTCGTTTTGCAATTTGCAAGTGAACTTGACTCGGTGTCTCCATAAACCGGCTGATAAAACCAACTCCATACGTAATATCAGGTCTAGAAGAAGTCAAATAGCGTAGACTACCTACTAAACTTTGAAAATAAGTTGGATTGACAAGCTCACTATTTCCGACTGCATCCATCTGTAATCTTGTTTCAACTGGAGTTTTGATGGGATTACATGATTCCATCTTGAACCGTTTCAAGATATCTGCTGCAAATTTCTTTTGTGAGAGAAATATCCCATTCCCTGTCTGCTCAATTTCAAGGCCAAGGAAAAATGACATCAGTCCCATGTCAGTCATTTCAAAATTGCTATTCATATCCTTCCTGAATTCATCAAACATGCTGGGGTTATTTTCAGTAAATATCAAATCATCTACGTACAAACATACAATAAGCACATCTCCTTTTGCATTAGATTTGATATATAATGTAGGTTCATACGGACACTTGAGAAAACCATTTCCCTGAAAATATAAGTCTATACGTGTGTACCATGCCCGCGGAGCCTGTTTTAACCCATACAGAGCTTTCTTCAACCTGAGAACTTTATCTTCATCGCCTTTCTTCACATAACCAGCTGGTTGATCAACGAAAACTTCTTCATTAAGAAATCTGTTCAGAAACGCAGATTTGACGTCCATCTGATGTATCTTCCACTTCTCTTGGGCAACTAAGGCAATCACCATACGTATTGTATCCATGCGGGCTACAGGTGCAAAAACTTCGAAGTAGTCAATACCTGGCTTTTGTTTGTAGCCTTTCACGACCAACCGAGCCTTCAGCTTGTCCACCTGGCCATCAGATTTGTACTTTGTTTTATACACCCATTTGACGCTAATTGTTTTCTTTCCTTTAGGAAGAGAAGTCAACTCCCAGGTATCATTCTTTTCTATGGATTGAATTTCCACATCCATAGCCTGCAACCACTCATCATGTTGTGCTTTGTAAAAGAGAGAGGATCACAATCTGCAAACAAAGCGAAATTTACAAGTTCCTCGTCAGTTACATCATTATCATTAGTTATGACATCACACGAGCGATATTCGATATCTGCCACTTAGATTTTGCATTGGTGCAACATGCTGCGGCTCTCCACTAACTGATTCTTCATTCAAGGAAACACCAATTTGTGACTTCTCTACATTCTGCCAATCCCAAGCTTCAGCTTCACTGAACTCAACATCCCTACTGATGATGACTTCATTTTTTTGCGGATTAAACAACTTATAGCCTTTGGTTTGTTCACTATAACCGATAAAAATGCATTTCGTACTTTTACCATCAAACTTCTTTATATGGGCATATGCTACACACCCAAAAACTCAAGAGCTTCAACATTAAACTTATAGTGCTCCATGCTTCCTCGGGTGTCATATTAAGAACACTCTTTGCTGGGACAATTGCTCAATAAATAAACAAAGACAAGATACGGCCGCCAAAACCTTTTGGTAAGTTCTTACCTTTCAACATCTGCGTGCCATTTCAACAATTGTTACGTTTTTTTCTCTCCGATATCCCGTTTTGTTGTGGCGAGTAGCTTGCAGTAAGCTGATGCTTAATACCATGATTTTTACAAAAATCAACAAAAGCATTAGAAGTGTACTCTCCTCCTCTGTCTGTTCGAAAACACCTCAAAGTGAACCCACTTTGTTTTTCCACATAGGCTTTGAATTCTTTGAATACTCCAAAAGCTTCAGACTTTTGTTTCAAAAAATATACCCAAGTTTTCCTACTGCAATCATCAATGAAAGTAAGAAAGTAACGATTACCTCCATGTGATTCAGTCTCCATTGGTCCGCAAATGTCAGAGTGCACAAGCTGTAATTGTTGTTTTGCTCTACATGACCTCCCCACTGGAAAAGAGTCCCTGTGTTGCTTGCCCAGAATACAACCTTCACACAAATGATTAGAATCTTCTAACAATGGTAACCCAATAACCATTTCCTTCTTTGCCAATATCCTCAAGCCATTAAAATTTAAATGACCAAAACGAAAGTGCCAAAGCCAATTTCTATCCATAACAATAGCACTAAAAGAATGAATCATTTCACTCTGTAAAGGTAAAGGAAACATTCGATTTTTGGTCATCTTAACCTCTGCAACAAGCTCCTTTTTAATGTTCTCAATAGTGCAAACTCCTTTATCAATGATAATTTTAAGTCCCTTTTCAGAGAGTTGACCCATACTCAATAAATTCCAGTGTAAACTAGGAACATAAAAAACATCAGAAATATGCTCATGAGAACCATCTTTCAAACGTATGAGAACATTACCTTTGCCCATAATTGAAACTTTAGCTTTGTTTCCAAAATTTACCTCCCCACGCACCGATTCATCCAGGTAAGAGAAAAACTCCTTTCCACACATGTGATTACTACACCCAGTATCTAAGTACCATTCGTCATGATGTTCTTCTTCTGAAGAGCTGCAAGCTAACAACAAGGTTTCTTTTTCTTGGACATCATCAGCGTAGTTAGCATGTTCATAATTTCTTTTTGGAAATTGAACTCTACACTGTGATCGATAATGCCCAAACTTCTTACAACGAAAACATTGAATTTTGGATATATCATACCTTGATTTTTCAAGAGCTTGCTGACTGGAACTATTTTCCTCTGTGGAGGCATGATTCTTGTAGCTAACATCTTTGCCTTGGCTTGATGTTTTGTCACCGCTGCAACTGCTAGTACCTGACAAATTGACTTTACTTTGAAAAGCTTTCTCTACAGGTGCTGCAGCCCTGTGATTCATTCTATGTTCATGAGAGCATAATGAACCCATTAATCCTTCAATTGTCATGGTAGAAAGATCCCTTCCTTCTTCGATTGCAGCAACAACATAATCGAAACGATCCGTCAAAGATCTCATAATCTTTTCGATTACACGTATATCCTCCAATTTTTCACCATTAACTCTTAATTGATTCACAACAGATTGAACTCGTGAAAAATAATCAGATATAGTTTCAGAATCTTTCATAGAAAGAGTTTCGAATTCCCCTCGTAAAGTTTGCAATCGTATACTCTTCACCTTCTCATCACCTTTGTAGGATTTCTGCAACATCTCCCAAGCATCTTTAGCTGTTGTTGCGCTCGAAATCCTTTCGAAGACGATCTCGTTCACGGCTTGGTAGAGGAAAAATAACGCCTTCTTGTCCTTCTTTCTGTTCTCTCTCAAATTGTCTTTCTGGGGTTGAGAGAGAGCTGCTGCTGCTTCTTGATCCGCTGGCTCAACATATCCGGCTTCAATAATCTCGCATAGCTCCTGGAAACCAAACAACGCCTTCATCTGGATACACCATTGATCAAAAAAATTTCCGCTAAACTTCGGAAGCTAAGGTTGAATTGTTCCGTTCATGTTTATGACCTGCTTACAAGCAATCTAAGTGAACTACTTAGAAAACAAGAACTCTGGACAACCTGTCTCTGATACCAAATGCAAGAAATTAGATTTGCAAATTTAATTTCTAAGACACAATAAAAGACACTCAGCAAAAAAAAATAATAGAAAGAAGAATATAGAAGAGTGAAGAAAATAGACGAGAGAAGAACTCTGGCAATTTTATTTGTTTACTCCGTCACATAAACAATAAACAATAGCACCTATTTATAGGTGAATACAAAAGTAAAGTAAAACAATTTCTTCCTAGAAAAGTTTAATAAAATCCTACTTTACTGGAACTAATTAACCTCCCACTAATTTGCATAACAGTGCCTACAAATCTGCTATACAGACTTATTCAAAAACAAGACTTATTTAAAACAGGACTTGGTCAATATAGTTTGAGTTTAATCAAATTCCAACATATCCAACATAGATTTCTGTGGTGCGTAAATATAACTATATTGGCTTCTCTTAAACATAAATCAATCAAATAAAAATTTCATTATATTCCAACCATTCCAGAATACAAAAGCTTTTTAGTCCCTCGCTAAAGTATAACGTGCTTTTTTCTCTTAGGTCGTATTTGGTAAATTGCCAAATATTGGTGAAAAAGTCCAGTTTCCATAGGTTTTTGTTTGATAGCAGTATATAAGGAGATGGAAAGGGAATTATATGGGCCCCATATAGAAACTCAGTTTTCATGCATGAAACGATTTTAGAAGGAAATCATTTTAACCTCTCAGTGGCTGAATTGAGTTTCTCACCAATGCCTCAGTTTTTTTTTTTTTAATATTATAATTTCAACATTTTTTTTTGGTAAAAAAAGCTCTATTTTTAAATAATCAAGGTTGCAGTTTTGTTGTTTTGAAAAAAAAGAGTACTTTTTCAAATTCTTTTCTAGACACTAATCAAACAATGAGAAATCAATTTTCAATAAAAATCATTTCTCAAACAACCTAATCAAACTACAAAATTTTCAACCAAGAAATTGATTCCATTTCCGATTAGTGAAGTTTCCCTACTATCAAGCAGACCCTTCTAGATCAAATAAAGAGAGTTCATTCAGCGTAAGTCGAAAGGAAGTTGTATCTTTGATCACCGACATCCTTAATTAACATATCGATACAAACAAGTATTTTGTGAAAGTAGAACAGTATACCTACCTAGTGATGAAAAGCATTCGCCACCAGTGAAAAGAGGCCATTACCCAAACCTGACTTTCGGCTTTTTTTGCACTAAGTGGATGCTCTCCGGACTTGAATCCACATTCTTGACACCCCAAGTCTAATCTCCTACAACTTATCACCTTCACAAAACACAAGATCTGCTTGTTTGATTTCGTTCTTCTTTAGAGAGATGTAAGGAACTCTAGGTGCTTATCAAGTGAGAAGATTTTTAACCTTTTGGTAATTATGTCGGAAGTGTGAACGAATTGGATAATGATGCATCATCCTATAATTTTGATAACAGTTTATCGAGGAGGTTGACTCTTTTGGCTGCTTTTAAACATTTTGTACCATGACTGCCCACCTTCAGGCCATGTGGCGCACAAGTTTGACCCATCAGTAACCCATCATCAACATGTTTCGACCAAAATTCATGCCTATTAGAGGATTTTAACCTCAATTGGTGCACTTTAATTTCGACCTTTGAAAATATGAATAATCGTTGATATTAGAAAGCAAAGACCAGATGCATGGTTGAAATCCTCCAAAGAACATGATTTTTGGGCTCACTTAGTTTAATGTATGAAGTACTATTTGTTAACTTGTATTCCATGAAGCCATGAGTCTCATGCCCTAATTAAGAGTAGGTCATCAACAGATAGTTACGCAGTTTTAACCACCTCCATGTATGTAACAATTACTGGAAAAGGGGAAAATCTTAATTCCTTGTCAATTTGGAGTTCCTTTTAATGGCGCTCTCTGTCTATCTCTCCCTCTCTTTCTTTGATAAAATAACCAATTTATAATGTTTTTGAATCTCTAACCAAATCTTGATCATAAATGTCCTAAAACTTGTATTTTTCGATAATCCTTGTTCAGAAAATGTTCATAACCTCCTAGACCTCTAAATGCACTATAAATTAATATTCTCTGAATCAAAATATTCTTTTATCAAAGTATATTTGTCACGACTCAGAATTTTAGCCAATCTCAAGAGCTTAAAATTTTATGTTATGACACTCGATGCTTATTAAGGTAATAACCAAACATACATACCTTATTAGATCTTATATAACACTGGAGTCTCAAAAATCGTGAATCAAAATTTCTTCTTAGATTAAAATTCTCTTCATTAAGTTTACATTACATTTTGAGTCCATTATATAAAATGATCATAAATAAATGTATAGTAAACTACTAAAAAATCTTTCTAAATATTTAATATATACTTGACATCGTCTAACTGGTTTCTTACGTCATCACCCTCATAAATCGTATCATCTACTGGTGCATCAAATTCACCGGGATAGTGTAGTCCATATCTTCACCTGCAACTGTTAATTTTTTGTGGGATGAATTTATTCAGTCACGTAAACTCAGTGGGTTGTACAACCAATCCACCACAATCTACTAAGGTGATCGTGGGTGTAATCTCGTGAGTGGAAGTGAATCTCTTATAATTTAATATAAAGAACAAAATAAAAGTTTTCATAACTATAAAGCTGAAAGGGCATAACAAATTTCAGTGCAAATAATATTTCTAATGCTTATCACTTTTCTTATTTATCTCATAAACTTAACTTACGTGACATATCTTAAGTCTTATTATAGCTCCATACGCCTACACAATACATATTTTACGTAAACGACTAGTGTCAGGGCCGTTGCTCGAGCCTAACTCGTGAGGTACACGTGTAGATAACCACCTAACCTTCGTATCGTATCGTAAATCATCATCCAGCCCAATGAGGTTGCACGCATCAGTGTCCCCTTCCGTCCTAGACATTGTCCTATCGTATTGTCCTTAAGACCCGTCTTGGTTATAGACATTGTACCCTTACGATGACTCGCAAGGTATGATACGTGTAGAATTTAATTCGCGTTCAATTGACATTCACAGCATATTTTATCTTTACTTATACTTTCTTATCATATCATTTTCATACAACTTAAATTTAAAGTGAGTCATGGTGCGAAAAATTTCACTAAATCACGTTTTCCAAGGCTCCGTAGTAACCTGGATGTACTTCGTGTGATAGCCTATACTCTTATGGAGGTGTTGCATTCGTAAATGGATGCCTACATTCTAAGTTTCACGTGACCGTAAAAAGAATTCCATTATGACGAAAGCTTAAAAATTGTGTATCATATTTTATTCCTTTTTAACCTACCATATGCATGTTCTAACATGTCATCTAAGTGAGGAATGTCACATAATACAAATGAAACATATAATAATAAAATAACTAACCATAAGAGAGCTAATATTACTCGTAATATTTCGAACGATTATTCAAACAAACAAATCAATTATAAGGAGATGTTAGAAACAGTGATATCAAATCGGTATCTATACAAGGGTTAACTCTTAGATATTAAATTAAACTCTAAGACCTTATAGGGTTATAGTGTAATTTAAGATTGACTTTAGGCGTCTTGCTTATCTTTAAGAAAGAGAAGAAGGTGACCTACAATAAAGATACGCGAGTTTTGAAATACGTATCACAAAGTGATGTTAGACTGGTCTCACCAAATAGATCTTGTAGATATGATAAAAACAGACTGGTCATTTGTAAAATTTGGTTAAGGATCGACTCCTGTGTGACTCAAGTAAGTTTTATCCGTTGGATCCTTGTTACACGATTTTTGAGATATGTACACCTTCATAGCGTGGGTAGAAGATGCATTTAAACCATTATCCTAAGCTTAGAAGGTCGGTTGGGCCTATTAAAAAAGTTTGAGCTTCGACTTCTCAAGTATCTTTGGCTTAAATTGAGTATTTGAGCTTCTTGGGTACTTAGGCCAATCTAGGGTAGTTTCAAGCAAGAAATCTATGTGCGATCTTGATGATAGAGGGTTTTGTAACACCCACAACTGATGTGGTCAAGATCTCTAATGTATGGGTCTTGGCTCAAATGTAAAGAAAAATGATACTCTTTGATTTTTATTAGTGGCACTCCCAATGGCTATAAACTAAGAATTTACACACTTCAGAAAGCGTAGAGAAATTAAACCTAATTTTTTTGGTGTGACTAAATTAACATAAATGATGACTTTTTCTCTTACTGTGATTTTTTTAGATGTGGAAATTTTTTCATAAAATGACAGCCCGATCGTCTTTTTTTGCAAATTTCACTCTATGACCCTAACCTATCATTTTTTATATCTTGATTTTCGTGTCAAATTTTGATATGAAATTTGTAGGATGATAGATCAATAAAAAAAAAAAGTTTTTTCATCTGCTGAAAATTTTTCAATTGCGGAGAAATTTAAGAAAATTAATGGTATGATTGCATCAGACCTCTTCTTCGAGTTCAACGAGATTGAGGTGTAGTACACGCTCACGAATAAGTGTGATCTTGGAAATCAGACACCACCGTCGTGTAGGGTCCCATGGAGGTGAGAGGTCTCTCTGGACTACCCTCACTGGTTCAATCATAAATGGTTCAAAAAGGTGGTCAAAGCGATCCCTTTACCCTTGTTGGGTAAGAGTTTAATTTTTTAACTCTATTTTTCCTTAACATTTGGGGCCTCGTAAACTGTGCCCTTCACATCAGAAAATAATTTCTGATCCGATAGATCAATGCATGCCATGATCGAGATTAGTTTAGTTATGACCTTAGGGGCGGTCTGACCTAGTTTCTCAAAGTCAAAGAGTCAATAGTGACCCCTACTCAAGTGCTTAATATGGAATAAAAAATAAGTGTCACAATAATCACTGATTTTGAGAGCATTAAACAATGAGTAAATAAAACTATTTCGGAAAATATGATCCATATGATGGATAGACCATCGAATTTTAAGGGGGGTTTGTTGTCAACCCTACTCCAGAAACAACACGTATCTCGAGCTCCGTGCGATCAAAGATAGGTCAAAGGGGTGTTTTCACCCAAACAGCAGCAAGCAAAGCAAGCAGTAGCCACCGGTCGATGGGCCCTCACCGATGCATAAAGTCATCCGTCGGTGGCTGTCCATCGATGCAGTCGCAATCTGTTGGAGGTTGTTCACCGATGCAGACATTCACCCATCGGTAGCTATTCACTAACACACGTATGCACATGAGTGTTGGGCGTGATTTTCACGGATTTTCGTGCGCTAAACTTATTTTTCCTCCGATCGATGCCCAAGCCAAAAATCGGCACAGTATTCAGGTTTGATCATGGGTTAACCCTTTGACCACGAGGGCCTCGAAAATTCTTGAAAATAACCTTAAACTAGATTTAAAAAAAATAAATTTTCTTCGATCGGATGGTGATCAGTGACCCCTAGATTGAAATCTAGTGGTGTGACTGGGTAATTTGGGATGGATAAGAAAGTGCCCACATGTTGTAGCATGTTTCGAGAGGATTAGGATGGTCTCGAGTCGACGCAGATCAGATTTGATGCATCAATTTGAGTTGAAGTGGACGGCTCTCCCGCTATTTGGTTGCTCTCCAAACGTACAGTTTCACTACCCTACGTTTAGGCACCACAAGGAGTGTCCAATAATAGCAGTACGATGGTTGGCCAAACAAGGAGAAGAAGAAGAGAAGCGGAGGGAGAGATACCAGCAGGAACGTTGGTTGCTTGAGTCTCAGAGAGAGAGAAGGATGTGATATATATATATATATATATATATATATATATATATATATATATATATATATATATATCCTTATTATTACTACCATATAAAAGTAAAAATGATTTCTGTCAAATATTAAGAAAAAATAAATTAAAAATTAAGTAAAAACAGTTTCTATATAAAATGAAAAGAGAGAAAGAGAGAAAATATTAAGAAAAACCAATTTAAATATAGAGTAAATGTGACAGCTAGAAGAATAACTAAAGAAATTTGTTGGGCTTTCTTTCTTTCTTCCTTCTTCTTATATACTAACCACCATAATAGTTGAATCATTGTTATGTGCCCTAACGTTGAGGGCATTAACTGAAGAAATTGTAGAAAGGTAAATAGCAAAAAGAAAAAAGGCTAACTTCAATGATTCCTTTGTAGCCATTTTTGCAGACAGAGAATAAAGGTAGATTAATTGCCGTCTTTTGGCTTTGAATGTCAAAGTACTATTGCCATTACTCAGTTGCTCTCTGTGATGGCCTTGTGAGTTATGACAGATCAATAAATTCTCCCAAAGATATCCTTAAATAAAAGCAAATTGAGAAATGACATGCAAAGCTGACCCTGACCCTAAACAGATGGGATAAGGGGATGATGATTATAATAGCCTTCTATATACATCCGACACTATTTTCAATCATTTATAGATACAATTTACCACCATCAACTATCATTTGAATTATTTGACTAAGATAGTACTCAAATAATTAAATTTGATTTAAATGATTGAAGTGTGACTGTACCCATGAGATGATCAGATGAAAAAATTGCGATGACGACTTCTTTCACACAATCGACTCTTTAAGTTTACTCATGCTGAAATCCATTGATTGCTTTAAATCAAATGATGAAAATCGTTTTTCATCATAATCTTTCACACAATGGAAACATGGGATTGCATCACCATATGATCAACTTTTTATTTCACATAACACACATTCCAAACAAATTTCATATGATTTAAAAATTGTTGTATAGAGCAACATGCAAAGCATGTGCATGTTTACTAGTGTGTATATATATATATATATATATATATATATATATATATATAGATTGAGAGACTCGAATTGGGCAAGTCGTCCCAAGTAAAGACATTTACAAAAGAAATTAGATAACAATAAAATGAAAACTTAAACTATTTAATATATTCCCTTGATTCTTATTTTCATACATAACCTTATTCAACAAAACATAATCTAATACAACAATTATTCTCCTTTTACATGTACTCGTATAGACTTGTACAAAAAATTGACATTTCTCCTAACTCACTTATTCTCGATACTGATATGTTATGCTAAATAGTCTTAGTTTTCTTATCCTTAATTTACCTTAGTCTTCATTCCATACATCATCTAAAATAATTAAATATTATTTAATTCATATATTTTCAAAATTTTGACAAATTAAGGTATAAGAAATAAAATATTTTCCCAATTCCTCCCAATCTCAACTCAATTTTTTTTTCTATTATCTCCCACAAAAGTGAACAAAGATTTGCCGATAAAACCCACGTGTTTCTCTTTTTTCTCTCGAGCTGCTTCCACAAAACTAAACTTTTCATCTTCATTAAAAAGAGACAAAATTGCTTGCTTACCTCCCTCTGCCCAAGTTCACCGCCTCTTATGAGCTTCCGCTACGCTTCATTGTTTGCCCTAAGAAAATTGCCTTATAAAGCCACCCCAAAGACCTCATGTGATTCCTTTATAAAGTACCAAATGATATCAGCTCATCTAATCACTTGACTGTGCATTTGAGAATTGATCTGAACCGTTCAAGCTTTGATCATCACTTAGCTGGAGTATATAAACTCACAATTTTGCATCCAGCAGATGTTCCTTTGCTTCAATTGATGAGCCTTTTTCGTACCGCTGGATAAGTTTTTCGAACACCCAAAAATAAACCAACTGAGCCATGGGCAATTTCTAATAGGGCGAAACTTTTTATCTATCTAACATGTAGCCCATTTATTGGACGATTCAGATTGACTGGTAAAGTTTCTCATAGAATTTTCTATAGAGTTGATACTACTTACCAAATGACAGCTAATTATCTTGAATCCTTACTCATTAGGGCATACTGGGTGCTAATTTTTTCCTTATACGTTTTTCTCCTAAAACTCATCTCAACCATTTATATGAAAGAAAGGTGAAGATTTACTAACAATATAACAATTAGGGCTGCAATAAAGCCGAGCCAACTCGACAGCTTGGCTCGGCTCGGCTCTGCCCGGCGCAGCCCAAAAATAAGAGCTTTTGCTCTCTTAAGCTCGGCTTGAGAGCCAAAGCCAAGCTTTTTATTTAAAGCTTAGTTGAACTAGAGCCGAGCTAGAGCTCGGCCTTGCTCCACTTGATTAATAGTATAGAATATTTATATATATAATAAAATATATTATATATAATTTTAATTTTATTTTTATTTTAGTTTTTTCCTTTATAATAATAGTTATTTTATAACAGATAAATATGTAATAAATAAATAATCCTTATGATATTCTCTCTCCGCAACCATTAAAGTTCTTTTTCACTCATCTCAATGAACAACCTCTAGCACGGCAATTGACCAACCAATAAACACTTACGACTAGCACCTATGCTCTTAATCAATATTTACCACATTATATCTAGACACCTTTTTCTCCAATCAATATTTGGCACATTATATTTAAACACCTCTTAATTAATATTTAAACACCTTAAATCCAAAATGACTAAAGGATGAAAAGATATTAGGTTTTTCATTTATTAAATTTTATTAAAGTTTTCATCTATTAGAAAAAAAAGATAATAGTTAAAATGACATTAGGAAAAAAAAATTATAATAAAACTTATTTAGCTCGAAGCTCGGCTCGGCCCGACTCAAGCTTAATAGAGAACCGAGCTAGAGCTTAGACTTTTCAAGCTTGAACAGCCAGAGCCAAGTTCCTGCTCGACTCGTATAAGGTAGAGTCGAGCTAAAGTTGACCCAAGCTCAGGCTCGGCCCGGCTCAGTTGCAACCCTGATAACAATACAGTAAGTATTATTGTCGCACCCTTTTTTATTACAACATCACTTAAGCAAAGCAAAAAATCGTTTATACTTTGAATCAAACGATGGAGATTATTTTTTATCCAAATCTTCCACACAATAGATCTTGATATCATGAGGCTACAATTAGACAAGCAGATGTTGATTCCACGTGACACGCATCCCCAAAAGTGAATGTGAACCACATTGACTGTATGTCCTGAAAAGGTTCACTTTTAGGATATCTGTCATGTGAAATCAACAGCTGCTAGTCTGATGGTAGGCCTATTATCTCAAGATCTATCATGTATAAGATTGGGATGAAAAATGTTGTTTGTCGTTTGATTCAAAGCACTCAACTCTTTTTGCTTCACCTAAGTGATGTTGCTACAACAAAAAAGGTTATGACAGTAACAAATCTCTAATTACGCTACTCTATATAGTAGGTAAGTTGGAAGTAGATGACATAAATCAATAAACTTGTTAGATCCGATTGTCACGATTTATAATCACTTACTAGTTCACTCTCATATAAGTTGTCAAGTGTATCTATATTCATTTGTGAATCATACACGGAGTTTGCTTGAATAGTTCTTATTCATAAATATTTTTGTTCTAAGAACGGTTTATAAGAGTTGTAACTCTCTTGATGGTTGACCACCATTTATTTTATGCTTAATCACTTAGATATTCGTAGTTGACCACAACCCAAGTTATGGGCAACCATGGAATTAGCACTGTAAAAGATTTTTTTATATCTTTCTTTAGGGTTATCATTAATATAAATAGTTTCCTAAGAATGTCTTAGGACTTTGCTCTCTCTACTTTTTCTTGTTCAGTCATTTTTGTCATAGGGAAACATTCTTTGTCGTTGAAACTTTTTTATCGGATTTCCTGGTTATTCAAAGGTGCTCTTGTCCCATATTTATTTTCTGAAGCGAATAGCATTTGAAGTTCTAAGTGTGTCTAGGTTCGTGAATTCGAGTTACCTTGGTGAATTTCGGGGTGGTGTTGTGGCTCGTCTGAATATGAGTGGACCATCGTGTGATTTGGTGGTTGGAGGCGACAAATCAAGAAACTATAAGGATCCACTATAAAAATATAGATTAAAAAACTATTAAAGACTATTAGCGACAATTTTTTTGTTAATAGCGGCAGTTTTGGCTGCCACTAATAGTCTTGTTTTCTGTAGTGATCGCATAGTAGATTCTAGTGTTGTAGTTTGAAAATGTTTGATAGGACTAGAGAGTATACATTTATTCGATACTTTCTGTAACCATTTAATTCATAATATATTTATTACCTTGGATCTGGCATAGATCCGGTATAGATCCCATGATTTTTTACCTTTTGGGTTTCCACGTAATAATTTCATGTATAGTGATGGCTGATTTATTTTATATTATTTATTTTCAATATTATATTATCAGGCAAATCTAGGATGCCGAAATTTCATATCGGTATAAAAATATTTTCTAACCCTTATAAAACTGAATCCAATGATTTTAAACCTAATAAGCCTATAACTTAAGGAAAATTATTAACAATAGGCAGT
The DNA here is from genome assembly GCA_021018995.1 of Chloranthus sessilifolius. NCBI lineage: Eukaryota > Viridiplantae > Streptophyta > Magnoliopsida > Chloranthales > Chloranthaceae > Chloranthus > Chloranthus sessilifolius. The sequence continues at coordinate 47,349,587 of CM037584.1, read as the reverse complement.
TTTTTTATGGATAATTTTACAAGTAGCTTATGTGGTGTGAGGTGATTGACTGTATTGCTTCGGCCCTACTCTACCTATAGCCAGTCGCATCACTCCACATAATTAAGATGGTTACAAAATTGTCTATCAAAAATTGCCAATAGTATAACACTGTCCTAAACTTAATAAGCTGCTGAGGAAAGGTCTTGTTTTATAAAAAAATTATATTTCATTAAAAGATAACAGGATCCAAAGGCGACCCCAGCGTGCAAAGTGGTTTTGGAGTCTTGACTAATGGTGAATTAATAGGGAAATTTGTGGGGTCAACCCTTTCATGTTACCCTTTTCCAGCAGCTGATCATGTAGTCTTACCTTTCACATAACTAATTAACCAACTTTTAGACGAGCCAGTTCTAGTCAGCGTAAAAAGTCTTATATACCCCTCCTCATACTTTTAACCATTGCACATAATTTAAAATTTAAGAATATGCTATTTTCGAGATTTGCGTGACGTAAAATACGATTTATGCCGGCTGATTTAAAGGCCACAATGTAAAGATCATAGGAGCCAAAGATCGACATGAAACATGATCTCAATCATCTGATTCATCATAGTCAACTATCAGATTTGATGATAGACTCAAATAGTGAATTGTAACCGATCAGACTAATTATCATCGCTCAAATAATAGATCGGTGTAGATTCATTGCAATAAAACAAAAATAGTACTTTTAGCAGTGTTCTCACAAATACGCCAATGAATCTACACCGATTTAGTATATGAGTTGTGACAATCTGAGCAGTGACGATTTACTATTTGATTGGTGTTGATTCACTATTTGATCTGTGTTGATTCATTATTTGAGCGGGAACGATTAATTATTTGATTGGTGTCGATTCATTAAGAGCCTGCCAGGAGAAGTCATTCGGGCACACGGTGCATCCAAATGCAAATAATGAGAGTTGCGTGACAAACGATCTGTATGTAATTCATACGAAATCCCCTAAGGGTTAACCTTTTCCATTTTAGGAAAAAAGCATTAGACTATTTTGTCCTTCAAATCATAAGTTAAATTTTCCGTCAAACAAACATGGTACAGTTATTAACAAAAAAACTATTAAAGACTATTAACGGCAAGGGTATTAGCGGTAGTTTTTTATTAATAATGAGAGTTTTTGTTTTTTGTAGTGTTCGTCACCTTTAACCAGCTTTTTAACGATAGATAAATACCATTTATTATTTTATTATTTTTTTTGTAGTGTTCGTCACCTTTAACCAGCTTTTTAACGGTAGATAAACACCATTTATTATTTTATTATTTTTTTTGTATAGTGGTTGATCGACCTTCGACAAGTTGTCGTGGCACCTAATCTTTGCATTGGGTGTCACACAGTGCCCATCATGTTAGGACGCAACACTCAGGGCCCGAAGCCTAATACGTGAATAATTTAATTGAGTGACATGGAGTAGAGAAATACTTGCTTTAATATCATGTAGAATTTTATGGGTCTAATTCTACCTCACAAAGGCTTGTAAAGTGAAGAGTGTCCAACTTATATATAGCCCAAGATCTCCAACCCCACTGACAATATAGGACTATTTTAACAGTGTGACTAAAAAGGAGAAAACGGTGGCTTTGATAGTTTTAACCGCTAACATGATGGTTTTAATAGAAGAAATAATGGCTTTGATAGTTGAGATAGGTGGGTTTCATAGATGAGATGGTGGTCTTGCAATACCGACTAGTACCCAAACCAAACGATCACCTATATATTCTTCAGATGCCCTTTCTTCTCTTAGGTTTGGAAGCACTATTTTGGCAATTGAAGAGGAACTAGAGGAGCTAATGAAGAAAGCCAAAGGAAAGGGTTGATCAATAATCAAACTCACTTAACTTTAAGGGGTTAAGTGAGTTGGCCAGGTAAAAGTAGGAGATCTGAGTTCGAATTTCCTCCCCCCCTTGAGGCCATCCTAGAGATTTATATCTTGTGCTGACTTGGAATGTGCTGAATTTGGGATGCACATGTGCCCTGAGATTAGATAGGTACTCAGATTATATAAAATAACAAAAATAAAATAAAAATAAAATAATAATAATAATAATAATTAAACTCACTTTCTCCACTGCCATATGGCACTTATGGAAGGAGCGTGATAGAAGAATGTTCAAGGAAGAGAGCAAAGACAAAAAAACTCATTCTAAATGCATGGATGGGATGAAATTTGATAGCAGTGAAGAACTCCCATTGCTGGATAATTGGGTGCTTAATGAAGCACTTCAAAGAAGAAACCAAGTGCCTTGTAAATGGCTCACACCCCCGTTGAACCATATATGAAAATAAATTCTTATGGGTCACTGGATAAAGAGAGCTGGCAGGCTGGAATGGATCTTTCCTATGGGCCTATTATTCGAGTTGCCCCCTAAATGGCATCACTCTGATTGAGCTATATGCAATTAGGGAATGCGATTGATCGGAGCTACCTCAATATCGAGATTTGAATGGGACTCTAGGATTACAATTGACTGCAACAGAAATAAAATTACAATCCCTTTGGATCCATCAAAAGAATTGCAATCCCTTGGAGGTATAACATGATTGTGCGGTGTGGTTCGATGGTGTTCCATAGACTCTATCACTATCTCGCTCGCCTTGGATCTGATTCTAGCGGTGTGGATCGATGGTGTTCCATACTCTATCACTATCTCGCTCGCCTTGGATCTGATTAGAGCAGTGTGGTTCAATGGTGTTCCATGACTCCAATTTCCCTAACTGCTCTCATTCTTGATGACATTCATTGTACATAATATATGCGAATGTAATCTTCTTTTTCGTTCTTAATGGAGGGGGCCGAGACCCCATTAAAACCCCCAAAGCTGAATTATAGAAAAAAAAAAGGAAGATGAGGGCTACCAACCTCGGGGTATAATCGATGAAGGCGCCATGAAGTGGGTTGTGGGGTTTTGGGTTGCACAGTGCACAAATCGACAAAAAAAGTATACAATTAGGTTAAAAAAATATTTTTGTATGGGCTTTATGGGTAGAAAAAAGATTTTAAACCATTAAAGGGTTAGGAGGACAAGTTATTGAGTTCCTTGGTTCACTCAATTTGTATTCGCATTCGCTGTTCGCGGCCATCAGGTGAACCAAATTCCATAGGGGTAGGATGACTATTAAATGCTTTTTTTTATTATATAACATAAGTTTATATTCTAATAGGAAATTTGCTTATGACTATTTGGTAAGCTATGAAACTTATATACCGCTACGTTTTTTAAGTTCAAATCTTCTTCCATTACTTTTAAAATTTTGTTTTAAAACAAAATAATTAACAATAATATAACCGATCAATTCACTTAATTTGTGGCAACAAAGGAACAAATAAGAACGAATCAAAGTGAGAACAGATTTGCTCGTATCAGATTCGTGATTCGTTAAGGGTGTGTATGGGAAAATGACAGAATTCGAAGGGTCAAATTTATAAGTCCGTCATTTTTCACCATTTGGGTGTGACTTATATATAGAAAAATTAAATCTCAAAATTTCACTAATTTCTGACTGTATCTCTCGAATTTCAATTTACCTATCCCTCTAATTAAGCATCTTCTTAAATCATGCAATGCTAAATAAATTATTTTCCTTCATTTTTCAGAGTGTCAACATGACTACCCAAAGAGTGGAAAATGAAGGAGTCGTGTAGTTTCCTAAAAGCTAAGAATCCGTAGGAAGAAATAGGTTTGATAAATTATTTTTATTAAAATATAGCTTAAGTAAATGAGCAAATTAAGTAACATAGGTGAGGCCATATGTAAGCGAAGAATTAGAAGACTTGGTGGGGTGCAAATACAGGTAGGTAGGTAGGTAGCCGTCCAATAGTCCAAATTCCATATATATATATATATATATATATATTTATTTATTTTTTTAAAGCATTGCAGCATCATGATTTCTACTCTCCAGCCGACAGAGGATATTTATTGGATTTGAGTTTCGGAAGGGTATCTTTATTTACAAACAAAGATTTTTCCTTCTCAACCCTGGTACTAGGGTCTGAGATGTGTGGAAGTCATATTTTCATAGACATCCTACGTTAGAAAAAGTTTGGCCGGAAATAAAATAGGAGCACAAACTTTTGACTAAGAAACGACTAAAAAGCGGGAAAAGAAGGGGATGCAATTGGTGGAGGTGCTAAAAAGGGCCCGCCTTTTGTTTATTATTTTATTGACTCCCAATAAAGTTATTCAAACTTTTCAGCTCACATTATCCTTCTCAACAACCGTGCACTAAATAAACAAATCTGCAAATAGACATCCGTCTCCAATGCATTGGATACGCGGACGGTGGCAAAGCCAAATTGCAAAGACCTCCATCGATTACCCACACACATAAAACCTGAGCCCTCTAATGGCAATCAAGTTATGGAACATGGGGTTTCACCACTTTCAAGGCTAACATGTCTTCTCATTCATGAATGCTCAGAGATTTTAAAATTAGGGTTTCCTTCATTTCCAATGAAACTCATCATTCATTACTAACAAATAAATAAAGGTTCCAACTTAGCTTCTCACTAGCACCATAACTGCAAAACTTACCTATGAGCTCTCATAGAGTGGGTAAGTAAGTAGTATGTGAAATCAAGATCTCTGGCCATTGAAGTTGTTGCATATGATTCAAATCACAAAAATCTACTTCCATATATCAGAGAGGAAGCTTACTTATTTGGCAATGCAACCTGGGCATCTGTTTATTTAAGAATGTCTTGATACCTGAAAACAATGAGAGAGAGAAAGAGACAATTGTTAGCTGTTAAGATCCTGTTTTACGGAGCTGATTCCATTTAAAACTGATTCCCACATAAAGTTAAGCTGATAGTGTGAAATGGTTGATCAAAAAGGAGTGCAATGGTATTCAAGTTTGATTAGAATACAAGTGCACTCCATTAAAAAAACCCTTCAAATATTTATTGATGGTGATAGATTTATGCGTCTAACAACATCTCTACACTTATAAGATTGGTCAAAAATAGATATGAATACCTGTAGATCTCCTCTTTGTTTTTCAATGAAGGGTGTAACAATGGTAGAGGGCTTAGCTAAAAAATTGAATTTATTCATTAACCTTCCAACCCATCGCTTGCTTAGAAAATGTAAATTGATCTGATCCGTCGGATCACTAATTTGATATGAGCAATGGGCTATGACCTCGGTGCAAGATTTGTTGCCCATTGATTGCACTTTCGATCAATCAGCATGTTCATATGTAATAGTCTCACATTGGATAGAGAAAAGTTCGGATCCTGAGTTTGCGGACACTATATGCCATGACGCGTTTTGGGTGGGGACTTAAGCTTATGCAATAAACAAAATTGGGGCGACGACCTAAGCCCAGAACCGGACAATATTGTGGCATGTGGGTTTGAGTCGTCACATCATATGTCACTATAAAAAATAAGATTATTAGCGACAGCCAAAACTGCCACTATTAATAAAAAAAACTTTCTTGTTTTAATAGCGGCAGTTTTTTTGTTAATAATGACAATTTTAACTGCCGTTGAAATACCTTAGTTTTATAGTGTGTCAAAACATAAAGTTTAGCAGGACCCCCTATTGTTTGTGTTTACAACTCTTCTTAAATAGAAGCTAGCCCGTGTGTTTCATATTGCTTACAATTGGAATGGGTAACTTTTTGAAGGATAGACTTTCATAAGTCACAAAATTGAACTGTTGATATTAAACTTCCAGATCAGTTAAAGTCTTTATATGTTAAGGCGGATGCATGGAGTGAAAAAAAATGACTAAATTTAACACTGAATGAAGGGCATGACCCTCTTAAAAAGAGAACATTAATTGGGTAAGAATCGGTCTAAGTGAAAAAAAAATTCAGAAAAAATAAAATAATTTAAATATATATATAATAAAAAAATATATCATAATATATTTTAAGTTGAAAATAATAATTTTAGTGAACAAAATAATACAAAATAGATAAAATAAAAAAATATAAGAAATTATTGAACAATATTACAAACATTTATCAGCAAAGTAGTCGGATGACTGCAAGTTGCCAACTTTTGTGTCTATAATTGGAGCCATATAAAAAGATAAGCAAATGAGAGAAGGTGAAGACCAATAAAGATTTGGAGAGAGTTAATAGGAAGTGACATCAATGAATGCATACTAATAATAATTAGTCTTGCATGAAAAAATGAAACTTAAACAGCTGACACAAGATAGATTGGATAAAACGATATTGATATTGAAGGACAATGATACATTGAAGTTAAGAGCATCTCCCTTATTTCTACAAGGAATATGAGCAATCACTATCAACATCTTAACAAATGGTGGCGGATTCATCCTTTTGTCTAAGAAAAATAAAATTCGGCGGTCATTGCTTGGTACGAAAGTAAAAGGCTTGAGTTGTCAAGCATGAAACTGTGGTTCATGAGTTTACCAAAGTTGTAGGATCTTATACTCCATTGAGCGATCATTTTGACTAACACCAATTGATGATGGAAGAGACACAACTTAATGTTTTAAAGTGTTGGGAGAGCGTTTCAAGCGTGACCCATTCCCCTTCGGGCCCATGAGGGTTGTACAGGGACCCAACTAGAGCAATCGCTAAATGTTAGGTCTGTATCCCGTTCACCCTTGTCCAGCTCCCCGTACTTACAGGACTAGCACTGGGTAATGACCTTTCCCATCATAGTAAGGGATACACCTTGATTACACTACAAAAATAAGGTGTATTAGCGGCACTTGTGATTAAGGCAATTTTTTGTAGCGGCAAGACTTATAGCGGCAGTTTTTGGTAGTGACAAGACTAATAGCAGTAGTTTTTTGCTAAAAAAACTGCCCCTAATAGTCTTATTTTTTGTAGTGTTAGACACGAAAAAAACCCATCAAACCTCGCTTCCTAATTATGTATGGACTGTGGAACATGACCATTTGCCAAATCTTCCTAATTATCTGATAAGAGTGATTAGCACATCCAATACTCTACCATCATGGTTTCAAAATATCAGCCACATCCGATATCATATAGGCCAATATGTCTCGGGTAAGGCCCCATCTGTTACAATAGATACTCCCAATTTAATATGGCCAAATATCTGATTCAACAGGTAAAATATTGGGTCATATTGGCCGATATGTATCAGATTTATCTGACATGTATTGCCTTGGAACCCAGCCGATATAAATCAGTCTTTAAATCGCGGTCTACCACATGGATGGTCTAGATCGACTGAGCCTATGCCTCACTTGGACCCAATGCATAAGTACCCCATAAATCTTTAAATATAATGAGATAAGGGAGTGAGAGAGCGTCTGGGAGAGAGAGAGACCAAAAAATAACTTTCACCAAGCTGCAAGCTCTGCAATGTTACTCCAAATTGGTTGACAGGGACAGGGTCTCCAGATGAGTGCAGTAGCACTACATCTTGACCAAACATAGCTTTCATGTCGATTGGTCCATTTGGAATCTCACAAGGTACCCCATTCATAAATACTGTTATAAATCCTGCAGCCATATATGGTAGTGTTCACATTTATCAATCATCAAATGCAATTTCACTGCAAAATATAATTCTATAAACTCTGATATATGGGGACTACTAATACCTAATCCAACTGTAGAGAATAGGAGCTGTCGCTAATTAGAGTGATAAATCTAATTTCTTGTAAAACCAATGATTTCAGGAAAAATCAAGCAAATGAGATACACGTGGAGTGGTTACAGTTATTTCACTGCAAAATATAAGTCCATAAACCCTAATATATGGATACTATTAATTCAAGTAAAGGAGAAAAGGAGATGTGCCGCAATAGAGTGATAAATCTAATTTCTAGTAAATCCAATTATGTCAGGAAAAATCAACGAAATGGGCTAAATAATTTGGAGTAATTACTATTATTTCATGGAAAATGTAATTCCATAAACCCTAACATATGGGAACTGATAGTCCAAGCATGGAGAAAAGGAGATGTGGATAATAAATCTAATTTGTGATAAAACCAATTATATCAGGAGAACTAAAGTAAATGAGCTACATGATGTGGAGTAATTACCCTTTATCTATCAAACCCCATAAAACATTTGTGGATATTTACATTATAAAAAAAAAAAAAAATTGTGGGACATTTAGAATTTCAGGTATATTAAACTAGAGAGTATAACAAAACAAAGTAGGTAGTCAGCATTGATGGGGTGAATAGAGACTTAAAATGCACAAAATAAAGGCACCATATAACAAAAAGCTGAGGGACATGGAGATTTGGATATTAGAGAAATTGACCCAGTTTACATTAAAACCAGTGAGTAGATCATTTTAACAAAGAAGCTCAGTGGTTTTAAGAAATAAAAATTGCACCTGAAGAAATTACACCAAGTAGAAAATTAAAATTTCAGGCCCTCCTGGTAAATTCAAAGGTAAAATAGATAAATAAAATGGAAAATCAGTTTATTAACATTAATGGAGAGTATAGATAAACTAAAAGCATGAGAAAAGCTCAAAACCAACAAAAAAAAAAGGGTAAATAGTGACTTGGGTGTTAGTGAAATGCATCTGCTTTCCATTAAACCAAATGTTTAGAAATTCTATAACAAGAAACTTCCTATCAAAATTGTTTTGGCAAAGATGGAAAATGTTTGTAAAATGGTAATTATTTTGATAAACAAATTAAATTAATGGAGTTTCCCAAACACACAATAGATTAAACTAAACATATTTGTTAGATTTTTTTTTTTTTTAATGTAATGGTGTTTTTAAGCCAAATAAATGTAGGTGTTCAAACAAAACCCTATACATTCCAACATAATAATAAAAATAAAAAATAAAAAATAAAAAAAGGAATGCGTATTATAATAGACAGCCAGTTATGTAATACAAGAAAATAAGTTCTTCTCTAATGACTAATATAAATATGAGATCACTGAAAAAGTCTACTTAATGAGCCATGAATTACCAGATTGGTATTGCAAATTTGAAGTACCCGAAGGGTAAATAACCGAAGAACCACCTGGATTTTGTTCCATGATATCCGGAAAACCCATTTTATCAGAAAACGAAAAGGGATCATCAACTTCTTTACTAGAAGAAGAAGAAGAAGAAGAAGAAGAAGCAATAACGGCTGAAGAAGGAGAAGCAGAATATCCAGCAGAAGTAGTACTAGATGGTTCATATAGAATTGCACCAGCAGTTCCAACCAGACTCTGAGATCCTGAATCGCCAGCAAGAACAGCTTGTATCTGACGTTGCCTGCGGCGCGATCTCGACCGTCGGTTTTGGAACCAGTAGAAGACATTGGCGTCCCCAACAGAGCCGAATTTCTCGAGCAGTTTTCTAATCTTGACCGTTTCTTCTTTGGGTGGGTTGACCATTCCAGTGTTGAAGATGGACTCTAGTATCATAATTTGTTCGGGCTTAGGGGTCCACCTGGACCTCACTAGCTCGGTTCTCTCTGAGCCATGCTTCGGTTCATGAGTGGAACCATCGGGGGGGTCAGGAAGCTGATCTCCCATGAGGAAGAGAAGAGTTAGTGTTGAAAGTTGAAAGAGAAGAAGGTAGAAAGATGTGGAAGATGAAACCTGTATTTAAAGGTGGACTGGAAGGGAATGTGGTTGACAGCTTTGGAAGTACGAAACTGCCCTCCCTTACACTTTTAAATGGTTCGTTGATGGAGAACGCCTACAGCCAAAGTCACAGGTTCAAGCCTGCTTACCCTTCTTTTTCTTTGTCTTTTTCTTTTTTTTTTTAAAGAAAAGAAGAAAAAATCTAAATTAGATCCCCAGTATTACACAAATACCAAAAGAAAGAATTCAAAAGGGAAGTTAGCCCTTCTCATAGTTTCATAGTTTAAAAATAGAAAGAATTCGTATTTTGGTAACATTCTAAAACACCAATTACGCCATGTCCTAAAGATCTTTAATGCAAAAATTGACATAAAACATGATCTCTGTCATATGTTCAACTCAATTATGGCTATTGAATTAGATAATAGGCTTGAACTACATTAATTTATATTACAAAGATCGTGTTTCATGTCATTTTGCTGGCTTAGTTTTAGATTATAATCTTCAAATCAGACAGCTTAGATGGTATTTTAATATGACACTAAGTCTCTAAACTACCAAATCTTTCTTTTCAACTATGTCTAAGGGCAAACTTCTTGAGTACAAGTAACCACTCCCAATACAAAATAAGGTAGTAAGTATTTGTACTCATTAAAAATGTAGGTTCATTCACTAATGATAGTTACACCCCATTAAGTTGGGCATTAATTAGGAATTGCACTCTTAAGTTTCACCCACTTTTGTTTTCAATTGTCCGACGCTCTGTAAATGAGGTATTTCTTATCCTTTCGTTCTTCTTCGCCTTCATCGTGCACAAGCAACAATGCCTACACTCAGACTACTACACTTCTATGCACCAACACCAATACTGCCTTCTCCATAGCCATCCAATTACAACGTCACTTTTAATGTCATCCACCACTAATTTCTCCATCTCGGTCATCCACCACTCCTCAAAAGCCATCACCACCACTACTACCAACCTTGACTACCACCGCAACACACCCAATTGTACCTCCCTCACCCCTCCTTCCCACCTGCACATCCACCTTGAGCCAGCATTTCCCCCACCTCCCCTCTCAACACCTTCCGCCACCTGCGTTATTACAAATACATGTTCGAGGGCAATCCAACGTTAACAACTAACTTTTGGTTGTTTGTCACCAAAATTATAATATATAGTTGATGGCACTCTACCAACATTTATAATATGTAATCCGCGGCAGCCCACTGCCTATCAATTTACTAGGGTGTGCATCGAATCATAAAATTAACAAGAGAAAATTAGAAAAACGGGACTACTTGTAGAAAATTTTTTGTATTATACTTCTTCAAAAGGTTATAGAAAAAATGAATTTTCGTGACGGTACCCAAAAAGTCATTCAATCAATGTATAAGAGAAAAGATTATTTGAAATCGAGAAAAAGAACCCTAAAAAGTTATTGGGTCAACATGTGAGTTTGTAGTTAAAATTATAATTAAAAATACCCTTTTACAAATTGTTATATAAGAAAGATGATATCTTCTATTTAATTGGAAAGAAGGGGATTCGATGGTTTCAAATATAAATATAATGTCTTATTGGGAGTCTAAAAAATTGTGACCATCTCTTATTTCTAAAACTTTGGGAAATAATATAATGCACTGAAACTTGTTACAAATAATATTTATTTTCTTAAAAACCCTAATAGCATCTCTTTTTTAAAATGCGTGCTAATTGGGGTGTGCCAACCTTTTCAAGGGGTAGCTAGAAAAATATATATGTACAATGTGAAAGAAGATTTAAGGACATGTGCTGGTTAAATGAAGATTTGGTTCAACAATTCTCTCTCTTGAGCAGGTGAGAAACCTTGGATATCTTATCCTACATGTCACTTATTTTACATGTCACTTATTTTATGAATGAGTTGATTTGGTGATCTCATTCAAATATGTATTAGTTGTTTAATCTTAAATTATTTATTTATGAATAGAAATGTCATATTTTGGAAATGGCTTATTAGCGTTTAATATTTTAATATGCTTTATTAGATTTTGCTAATATCACTATAAAAAATAAGACTATTAGCAGCGGTCACAAAGTGTTGCTATTAACAAAAATACTATTAAAGGCTATTAAGACTATTAGCAACGAAAGTATTAGAGGCATTTTTTTTTTAATAGCAACAGCCAAACTGCCGCTAATAATCTTCTTTTTTGTAGTGTATATATTGTAGCAAATCAGAAATCTTTCTTGTTTGTTAGCTTTATCTCTAATAAGTAAACCTCTCTTCCATGAGAGAGAGAGGGAGTGAGAGATAAAGAAAAATAAACAAAATTAATTATTAAGACAATCACCCCTTCCTTTCCTACTTCGTAGGAATGAGAAAGCAAACTATATATAAATTAAGCATAATCCCATATATTATAAAGAGATTATACTCCAACATAGTGTCCAATTAAGTAATGTGGTAAGAGATGTCAATCCCAATTGATTAGATTAAAATTTAAGAGAACTTTTTAGTGGCAGTTCGAACTGATTAGATTAAAATTTAGGTGAACTTTTCAACGGCAATCCGGAATGATTAGATTAAAATTTAGGGAAACTTTTTAATGGCTACTTTAATGGTTGTTTCCAAAGTTACGGCTCAACACATTAGTTCAGAACGTTTTAATGGCTGCATCGAATTGTTCCTTTAATTAGTTGCTTATTTAACTTGTGACTACTTTCAATTAAAAAGTTTAGAGACTAATGTATGGAGGATCTATAACTTTCATGGATTAACCATTAACATAGCAACTTTTAAGACTTGTTAGCAAGGAGGGAATAAAATAAGGATTAAAATAATTTTTTTCTAAATTTTATAAATAATCCTTTACCTAACTCAACCCTTCACCCTAAAGGCTCGTTCGGGTGTTCTGAGCTTTTCCCAGAATAGCTCAAAAACTTATCAGCTCAGAATCCTCCAGATCATGAGGTTACTTAGATTCTTAACTTTTCTTAGATGTGTTCTTGAATTTAGTCAAATTTATGTGTTCTTAAGTTTTCACTTTTCAAGTTTAGAGGGGTATTTTGCCTTTAACTTTTTGAGCTCAGAATCTAATCATTTCTCAGTGTTTTGCTAGGAAATTATTATGCCGCCTTCACTCGAAAACACTCAGAAAATAAGGGTTCCGAGAAAAATTCTCAAACACATGAAAGGTTTAGAAAAACATAAAAAACACTACATTCTCTGTCAAACACTCAGAATTTAAGCCTTTCTAGACTCTCAAAGGAGCCCTAAAGGCCTAACCCAATATAATTTTTAAATTTTTTTTTCATGATTTTATGGAGGGGTTTATAGTCCTTTATAACAAATTATATATATATATATATATATATATATATATATATATATATATATATATATATATATATATATATATAGTTATTGGTGTTATCCTTAAAACATTTATATCTAGTTATTGGTATGTATATAAGATAAATTATATAAAATAATACCCTTTCCATTTTTTTAAATAATTGTTACTCCAATGAATTATCAGATAGGGATGGCTAAGTCCAAACTCTCCGTTTTTGTAATTGGGCCGATAATTCGAAAAACCTGAACCCGAACATGGCTCAACCCGAACATGGCTCATGGAAGGTTAGGCCAATATAGCAAATTGGTACCTTAAGAAAGACTCGAACCTAAGTCTTCTTACTCTCATTCTGTTATAATGTTTTTTGTTTTTGATAGGAGATTCTCTAACATTTAAAGGGGGGAAGTATAAATGTAGGACTGATTTGTTGAGGATAAAGTGTTAGCTGCTGATATGGCGTGACGTGATTGGCTACACCGACTTGCATTAGTTGAGCCCCACTACAGTTGCAACCAATTGCGTCGCTCCACATCAGTCGCTTGCACTTTGTCTGCATAAAATTTATCCTCCATATAATACTTGTTGGATCTATCGATCCGACTATCCAAATATTTGCCCTAAGATCTAGGCGTATGATTAATCAAAACAATAGATCTAATATATAAATTAAAATATATGTGCGTACCTTATCGTGAAGATCGTGACCGTTGATTCAAGTCGACACAAGGTACGCAATCCAAAGCTTTTCCTGCGAAGAAAGATGAAGGTGGCTCTACCCGCCTCTTTTGCTACACTCTCTTGATGGGAAGATACCAAAAGGCTTATGTGTAGTGAGCGGGGGATGTCTACCTATATATATAGCATGAAAAGTCATGCCCTGCCTAAAGTACCATCCAACAGTCTCCCACACGTTGTTTGAAATAACTTAGGCATTCACAAACATCACCTGAATTTAATGAAAATATACTAATGGATTATGAATGCACATAGTATACCATTTTCTGAAATCGATACTAAGAAAGTTTTATAGTCACAAAACTATGATCAACAATAAATTTGAGAGATGATAACCAATTTAATATGTGAACTAAATGCACAACCAAAGTGCGCAAATCCATAATGTCCCGCTGCATACTCGTAGTATGTTGTTTTGACATCCATAAAACTCTGGCTTGTGAAATACTTCACCTGATCCTCAGAACAAGAAGTTATTAACGTGGTGCCTAATCACATTCAATTCCAAGTAAATTTAAAAGAGTACCAATACTCACACGCAAAATTATGGTAAAACCTTATTTGCTCATTTACCAAGGAGTGTCACAAAAAATTATGAAATACTTCACCCTCAATTTGTGAAAAACTCCACCCATAATATAATTATAGAAAATTTTTATCTGATTTTGTGGAAAACTCCACTCAGAATATACATATATATATATATATATATATATATATATATATATATATATATATATATATATATATAAAAGACAAATATTTAAATGTATCAATAATAACTGTAGTTTAGAAGTGAGATAACTCTCACTCAAAATGCAAAGTTTAAGACTTTATCAATCCCTTAAGGTGACAATCATGATGTAATAATAAAATCATATAACCAATAAATAATAAATCATGTTCAAACTATAATAGTCAATTTTAAAAAAAAAACAAAATTTTTTATAATAAATTGTGATAAAATATAAATGGAGATCCCCTCTGCATAATGAGTTACAAATATATATTTTTTAACAAATAGTCCTATTGATATATATACTATTTAATATTAAAAGTTATATCACAAAATTATATCACAAACTATAGAACCCACTAAGGCTATAGACATGATAACATGCCACCAAAAAAAGTCTAAAAGACTAATGTCCACAAATGACTCCAAAATGACTATGAGTCATTGATATCCATCAAGGATAAAATAATTCGTATTATGAGTATGAACGAATTGATTAGAGTATTTCATCATGTGCAAATAATCCACTATTTGGGTATAGATAATATGCAACATCCAACATCACCTTTGGGAAGAAACTGAGTATACAACTTATCCTCTCCCCCAGGGCACAAAAAATTGCCCGTAGACCTAATCGCTTATATTTTCGGTTTGATATCGATGATTCACTACCTTTGGACAAGAGAATCATCATTCTCTCTCATTTACACTTACGACTATTCTACTCACTCAATTTACACGAAATTAACAAATTACCTTTGAGCAGAATCAATAACTCCATGTAAATCAGTGCATAAGGTGATCTTAATGAGATAAAATATCAAGATTCAAGAAACAACAACCTCTATAGAATGGTCTCCTTTGGGCAGATCCAATCCTACTTCAATTATAGTCTCTTAAACGTCTACTTTAGCGGTCTTCCTTAACCCCATTGGAAAGACCTAAACCTGATATGTTTAGTCTCAAGAGTTTAATGAGCTCATCCTAAAATGTATATGCGTAGCCATGCTCATAGTCAAGCAAATCATGAAATAATGTTTAAATAAATTTATAATGACAATTTAGGTCATAGACCTATGAGCTTACACACACATACACTTAGGCCATAGGATCAAACTAAAGATCCAAAACTATATGTAATAACAATATATTAGATATATCATTGGGTCACTCAAATATTTTATTCTATCATATACAATAATTAACTGTTGCCAGTAATAAGTCCAAAGCATAGGCCTCAATGAGTAGATCGAAATCGACTACTAATAGGCTAAAATCGGACAAAAAAAAATGGGTTGATACACTCAAACTAAGAAAACCTTTTCAATGAACTAAATTTGACCTTATATAATTTACTCAAGCTCAAGTTCAGTTTGAGCCTAGAGATGGGCCTAATAAGTCCAAAGCCAAAAATCAAACCATTATAAGCCTATAACCATAAGGTCCAAACCATTATAAGACCACAAATATATTCTTTCCAAAAATCAAGCCATGGGTAGATATGATCCACTAAGAAAGCATGCACCATTATAAAGCCCCCAACCCATGGGTAGATATGGGGCCATAACAACCCAATGCCTAAATTTAAGATATATTAGCTTAGAAGAATTGGGTGCACCATGCACTAAGACATCACACACATCCTTGAGGATCTCCCAAAATAATTGCATAAGAAAATATTAATTTTAAATATTATTCAATTTAGGCAAAAAGAAACTTGTTTTCCCAACAGATGAACACTTGTATATAAGTAACATGAGATCCCCACCAGCATAGCAACAAATATATATGCATTTAACACGGGATCCTAAGACCCATGTTCATCTCCACAAAAAAAAACTCCGAACAAGAAAAGAAAAATCTCTGAAGGACTCAACATTTTATGCCTATAAAAGACAAACCGAGTTGAATTAGACTTCTTCTAAAGAATTAAGGAAAATTGGTTAAAAATCAGGCCTCTAGGAACAGAAGTTCAAACCAAAACCTTAATACAGCTACAAAATTGAATTTTATGCTCAGAGAAGACAAAGCAAAAAAAAAAAACCATTCGAAGAGAAGTGTAATTTGTGCATATACATTTGAAAAATTCAAACTTTTTACTTCAACTCTGCACCCCTTATTCAACAAAAAGAGCAATGAATCCGAAATCTACCCAGACTTTCCTACCTATCTAAAAGATCTAGCTCGATTGACGGTTTCCAAAAATCCAAACCGTACAAAGCCCAAAAGCACTAAGCACTCATAACATCAACAAATAACCATCCCACGCTAAAATTCCAAGCCCCAATTCTCACACTTTCACAAAAATATCATCCATTTTTTAGATATTCTACTTTGAATCGTTTAGGCATGTGATCATAAATGCTTGCAGAGGCAGAGGGAGATTGAAACCTCCTAAGCATTTTTGTTTTGGGATTAAATATAGAAGGTGATGATGATAGATTGGATCCGGAAATGAAAGAACTCTTTTGGAACCCTAACCCAAATTCCCAACTTTATTTAGAGGTGGAAACGTTTTCGAGAGTTGAAGACATATGTTTCAATTGATCATACATCAAAATTTGGCTCTGATACCAATTGTTGGATGCATCGATCCAACCATCCAAATATTTGCCCTAGAATTTAGGTGTATGATTAATCAAAATAATAGATCTAATATATAAATTAAAATATATCTGCGTACCTTATCACGAAGATTGTGACCGTTGATTCAAGTCGACGCAAGGTACGTAATCCAAAGTTTTGCCTACGAAGAAAGATGAAGGTGGCTCTACCCGCCTCTCTTGCTACACTCTCTTAATGGAAAAATGTCAAAAGGTTTGTGTGTAGTGAGCGAGGACGTACACCTATATATAGCAAGAGTCATGTCCTGCCTAGAATACTATCCATCAAGGTATTCTAATATGAATAAGAATCACATGTAAATTAGGAAACCTAAAGGTTTCCTTTAATTCCCAATAATGCTCTTTATTATTTCAAGCAACTCCAACCCAAGGTTTTATAAAATCCTAGTGTGTGTGGGCCACAAAAAAAAAAAAGAATTTTAGTTTCCATAAAAAAGTCCAACAATATTGTCCTTTGAAGTGAAAGACCTTCTCACACCTCTCCCTGTGTGGATTTCAAAGTAATTAATTAAGAGCTAGATTATATTAATGATGTTGCACATAAGTTCAAATAACCACAAGCATGGTACATTATATTAATTAATCTTGAACAATGTACCTTA
Organism: Chloranthus sessilifolius; assembly: GCA_021018995.1. NCBI lineage: Eukaryota > Viridiplantae > Streptophyta > Magnoliopsida > Chloranthales > Chloranthaceae > Chloranthus > Chloranthus sessilifolius. Next base: position 47,331,995 of record CM037584.1, on the reverse strand, counting down.
CATCATGATCATTGTCATTTCAAGTCTTACTTGAAATAATTATGATAATGATTTGGGTCAAATTGTTCACCATGAATAACATACAATAGCCTAGTTTCGATATTTTTATTTAAAAGCAACACTATTAATTAATGTAATTAGATTTATGTCTATAGTAGGGCTAGATAATGTGTTTGGTAACTTTGCAAAGAACAAATGGCTTTGATTCTTCTTGAAAGTTGAAACAATTGGGATAATAATTTTAGGGAAGATTGTTCACCGTGAACAACATATGATAGCTTACATTTTTATTATTATTTTAAATTTATTTTTATATAGAAATGCTAGAATTGAGTCTCAGAAGGACTGATAATGCCACGACCCAGAATCCTAGCCGATCTCAAGGGCCTAAAATTTCTTGTTATGACACCGCACACTTGTTAAGACGATAAGTGGACATACATATTTTAAATAAAACGGGGCTCCCAAAAAATTGTGAACCCAAATCTTTTTCTCATATCAAAATTTTCATCATTAAACTTACATTGAATTTGAAGTCCTCAACACTAAATGACTGGAAATAAAAGTACGATCACTATCAGAAAGTTTTTTCAAATATTTAATATATACCTGATGTCGTCTAACTGGTCCTCCACGTCATCACACTCATAAACCGCATAGTCTACCAGCGTATCATGTCCATCGGGCAGTGTAGTCTATATCTTCACCTGCAGCTATTAGTTTTGAGAGTGGGGTGAGTTTACTCAGTCACGTAAACTCAGTGGGTTGCACAACCGATCCACTACAATCTACCCGGGTGATCGTGGGTGCAACCTTGTGAGTGGAAGTGAATCCATTACAATTCTATCTAATCAACATAATGAAAGTACTCATACATATTTCATAACAATAAAGCTGAAAGGACATAATAGGTTTCAATGCATATGATGCTTCTAATGCTTATCACTTTTCTTACTTGTCTTGTTAACTTAACTTACGTGGCATATCAAAAGTCTTATTAGTACTCTATATGCCTACATAACGTATTTCGTATCTTACTCATCTTGTTTAAACGATCTGTACCAGATCACTGCTCGAGCCTATCACGTGAGGTCCACGTGTAAATAATCACCTAACCTCTATATCATAACATAAACCACCATCCAGTCCGATGAGGTTGAGCGCATAAAAAATCAGTGTCCCCTTAAGTCGAGACAATGTTGTATCATTTTGTCCTTGAGACCTGTCTTGGCTGCAGACGTTGGATCTTGCGATGACACGCAAGACATAACACGTATAGGAACTTAATTTCCTATTCAGCTAGCCTTCACAGCGTATCTTAACATATCATAATATTATTCAGTTATGAGCTTATGTCCCCGCCTCGATCTCATATTTGTGTGGGCTTAAGTCCCCACTTTCTGAATATCTCGTAGCTTAACATATTCATATTCTATCCTTTCTTAAATTTAATTTGAATGAGCTACGGTGTAATAGGTGTCACAAATCACGCTTTTCAAGGGACGAGTTTCGTAGTAACTTGAATGTACTTCGTGTGGCATCCCATACTATCATAAAGGAATTGCATCCGTATATGGGCGCCAACATTCTATGTTTCACGTGAATGTGAAAGGAATCCCACCGCGACGAAGGCTTAAAAGTCGTGTATCGTATTTTATTCCTTTTTTTTACTATATATATGCCCTAACGTACTTTTAAGTGATGAATGTCACATAATGTAAATAAAACATATAATAAGAAAATATATAATCATAAGGGAATTAATATTACTCGTAATTCGGACACATCACTCATCATTAAAAGAGAGAAGAAAGTGACCTATGATAAAGGTACCTGTATTCTAAAATACGTAACTCAAAGTGATATTACACTGACCTTATCAGATAGATCTTGTCGATATGATAAAAATGGACTAATCATTCACGTGAAATTTGTCTAAGGATTGACTCCCGTATGACTCAGACCCAAATGCCACAATATTGTCTGGTTCTGGGCTTAGGTATCTGCCCCGGTTTTGTTTCTGGCATGTGTTTAAAGTCCCCACCCAAAACGCATTATGACATGTAGCGTCCGCAATCACATACAGCCCGGGGTCAGGACTTTTCCCTATCCGATGTGGGACTATTACAATCCCCCCACCTTATAAAAGAGTCGTCCTCGGCTATGATACCATTCTGTGAAGACTCAGACCCACATGCCACAATATTGTCCGGTTCTAGGCTTAGGTCCCTACCCCAGTTTTGTTTCTGGCATGAGCCTAAGACTAAAATAGTGTAGACCCATGTATTAAAGACCCATGTGAGAGAATCACATGTGGGCTCATACACAAATTCATAGGTGTACAACCTACACACCAAATGCAAAACGCCCACTAAAGCATATATTTTACTCGTGATTTAAGTGTGTTGCCGGCTAAATGAAAATTTTGCGCAGTTGTTGAACTAACTAAAGCATTGGAAAGGTATACCAGATTCCTGTTAACAGTGGTTGACCAAATAAGGCATTGCAAAGGTATACCACATGCCTTTTAAATGACATAACTTTGCCCATGTGTGCGTACTACTATCTATTCCCGTTAGTATCCGACAATCACAGAAATTCTGTTAGGCAGTATTTTTGAAAAAATTACCCTCGAAGCCTTTAAAAAAATTTCAGGTGAAGTGCCCAAAGTGACTTTACAGTGTTATTATGGTATCGAAGTGTATATCTCACTTCCAGACAGCTCGATTTTTACCCAAACAAGAAGTCGGAAAGATTGGGCCATCACCAAATGGTAAGCTTACAAGTGTGCAGAAGTAAAGTGCCCAAAGCGGAAATTGAGCTATACTATAGAGCAATATGCGAAGCTAAACCAAAATATACATTCCTCTTATCATGAAAGCCCAAAAAGTCTACCGGTGAAGGCCGTCCTTCACCAAACAGTGGAAACAACTACACAAGATTATATCAACAAGTACAATGTACTATACCAATATCCAAAAATAGAAAATAACTCCGCACTCAGATCCTAAGCCTTTCCCCAGTGTCCGATCCTGATCCACACATGTACCTGTGACGTATAGTCCATGGGTGAGTTTCATCCAAGCTCAATAGGAAATAAGATTTATGAAATCACTCATTTATCATATTCAAATTCATGAATTCTTGATGAAATTATATATAAGAGAAATCCTTTAAATAATTAACATAAATAACAAAATCCTGAATTTGACTATATTATCAAAGCATATATTTTCATATCTGCAAATAAGCATGCTCAAACTAATGCATGTCAAGTAGAGAGGGAACATAATGTGCTTACAAGCGTGTCAATCAAGAATTTTTAAATTAGCACGTGTATCGAGAGTTCTTACAAAATACAGGTCAAATACTAAGCCCCTGAGCTACGTTAACAGGGTCGCCAAAACGCGTCATAACATGTAGCATCCCTAATCACATATAGCCCAGGATCAAGACTTTTCCCTATCCAATGTGGGACTATTACAGATAAAAACCTATAATAGAACCAAGGCATTGTTATTTGGAAAATCGAACTTCCCGGAGAAAACTAGAATAAATACCCAGGCAGCCCCTACAATAATAGGGAAAAACCTACAATGGAGGAAACCGAAAGGCCTAGAAAAAAACTTCCAACAAATACAAAGGAAAATAAAAACCCCTCCTTTCCACCCTGAAATAGGACAAGGTTCGGTACAAAATTCAATCCCAATTACAAAGTAGAAATTAAAAAAAGAGATTGTTAACTTCAAATCTTCGGATAATAAGGATGAAAAAGTCTTTAAGACCTTGTAAACAATTCCAGAGCACACTGAAAAGAGACTATTATGGATTAGATTGCCTTCAGAAAAGACACCGTTGTTACTTCTAATATAGTTCTTGATAAGCCAAATATTCTATAAGCGGGAAAAGTGTACATGAGACCATAATAGCCTACATTTGATATTTCTATTTAAGGTACAATGTACTCAAATTTGTCGGCAATGAAGTAAATATCCCTTTCCTAGACAAAATTACAGAGCAACGGGGACGAAATATTACTTTTTAATTGATTTTATGGCACTGCAATGCACGTGTGGACTGGAGAGGCCGATTAGCGAGTCACGTGCATAATGCATATTAGTTAATTTCTAGATCAAGGATATTTTAGGGAGCCATTACTTGCACACACTTTTGAAGTGATTGCACCGAATTACACCAAATTTAAAAAAAAGATTTGCAAGTTTGACTACCTTTATTATGTGAAAACACCATATAAATTGTTTGATTTAAAAGTCATGATTTAAAAATATAACAAGGATGGTGTTTTGCTCTAATTTTATGTACCAGAGATCTATTGAACTTAAAATCAGATTTCACATATTGCAATTTTATATATCACATGCCCCTAAAGTATCAAGTCTTTCATTAAATTCGGTACAATCACTTAAAAAACGTGTACAAGTAATAGCTCTCATATTTTATATATATGATTAAGAAAAAGTTTATAAATAGATATAGAATAATTTATTAGTTAAATTTGATTATTTTGACGGAGAAAATTGACTCATACACAGCTTTTGTGTGTGATGGAAATACTTAATATTTGCTCTCACCAAAAAGTAAAATGGGCATCGCTGTTGGCTCTAGTGATTAAGACGTGCTATATATGTACGCACAGAGAGAGAGAACATATTGGGAAAAAATTAATACTTTGGTCTGTTTCGTCTAAAAAAGAAATTAAAAATGAGTGCCTTTAAATTTATTCAAATACATTAACTATATTAAATTAGACGATGAAGATTATTTATCGTCCCAATCTTCCATATGATGGATCTTGAGATCATGGGCATACTGTCAGATGATTATTTTTTAATTTCATATGGTGTACATTCAAAAAAATGACCTTAAAATCAATTTTGAGCGTGCATGTGATATTAAGGTCACTTTTTGAGATGTGTACCACGTGAAATAAAACATTGACCATCTGATAATACGCCCATGATCTCAAGATGGTGTGAAAGATTTGGAGGATAAACGATCTCTATCGTTTGATTCAATGCAGTCAATGTATTTCAGTGTGGGTGAACTCAGAGATTTGATGGGTGGATTTAAAGGCACTCATTAAAAATAAGGGTACCATTACTTGCACTCGCTTTTTAAGTGAATGCACCAAGGTTAAAAAAAGACTTTTCATTTTAAGGACATGTAACATGTAAAAACACAATCTAAGCCGTCTGATTTAAAGTTCATGATTTATAGATCCTTAGTAGATAAGATTGGCATGAAATATAATCTTCATCATGTGATTTAATATAATCAAAGGTTATTATTTGACTAACGATTGACAACAATAGAACATATGACAAATATCGTGTTTTGCTACAATATTTTTCACTAAGGATATATAGATCATGAACTTTAAATCAGACGACTTAGATTGTGTTTTTGCATTCACATGTCTCTAAAATAAAAAGTCTTTCTTTAACCTCGATGCAATCATTTAAACAGGGTGTGAAGTAATGTCTCCCTAAAAATAAATATAGTTGTTAATCTTTCAACGTGAAAACTCAACCTAACCCTAGCGACTTCATTCACCAGTGCAATCCCAATCCAAACAGAGCGAGAACCAAGGAACCAAGTAGTATTAGTCCATCTCCTAAAAAAAAAACGTAGTATTAGTCCAAATTGGCCAACATTGATGCAGTGGACTTACGTCCAACATTTAAAAATAAAAGTAATCTCTTGGAAGTTTGAAAATGGGATTTTTCAGTTGGTATTACATACCTTTCCCCGAGCCCCGACTTACTTGGCTCTCAGCCACTTTTTGTGGGAAGTTAATCATGTATTCTAAGTGATTTGGCCCTTATGATCTGGAGATTTATGGTACAAAAGATTGGGTCAAAAGACAATCTTTGTCAACTGATTCGAAGCTATCAAATGTCATTTATAATTGAAGATATATTAGATATACATGGTACCATTAATTTTAGATGAAGTTTGACTATTATGACTGAGATGATGACGATCATTTTTCATTGCAGTATTTTGCATCCATTACCTTTAGATCATGTCTCACTAATTAGACCGTTCATAAGAGATTAAACATCGGCCAATACCGATACATATCGGCGATATATATCGGTTTTCAGCCAAACCAATACGTATCGGTATCACCGATACATACCGTCCGATATACCTTGGTAAAAAAAAAAAAGTTTTTTTTTTTAAATAGGCCGAGTCGGTTCAGCCTCGGGCAAACCGATACCCGAGACCGATACCGATTTTGATACCTTGACCGTAGATATGATTTGTACGGTTCATACTTTTCAAAAGGAGACTGGGCAGCAAGTCACCTAGTAGCCGTGCCTCATACCAAATATTTTAACTCATTAAGATGAGAAAAATCCAAACCTGGAATCCTTCTTAGCGTATATTAATTTCAAGTTAATATTAGGCAACGTATCAAATATCGGTAGATACCGATACTATCGGTAATACATATCGGTGTTTTGGCAAACCGATACATATCGGCGCCAATACGTATCGAGTATCCAACTCGATATCGGTATCGACCGGTACAAGCCCGTATCGGCTGATACATATCTAGTATTGGCTGATACCTGTATTCTTAATTTATTTGTTTTATTTTTTTGAAAATAGGCCGATACGTATCGGCCAATTCGTATCGGTCCTCCAATGACCGATACTTGATACCGAGTTTGTTACCTTGATATTAGGTATCCAAACCCAGCATTGACCCTCCTGGTACTTGGGTCACTCTTTAGGTTGTATGCCATGTGAAACCATTATGTGTTCAGTGTGTGATATAACGCTCATAATTTTAAGACCTTGAAAAAATATTAAATTGATATATGATCTCGATTATCTGAACTGAGCAATGAAACGTTGCCTCATATTAATTATATGTTTCATTTAATTATATGTATTCGATGATTTTAAATGGTGATTTACTATTTTGAATCAAATGATGGAGATTTTTTTCACTCTTTTACACTAAGTATCTTTAGATCTCGATGTACTTATGCGACCGTACTCAAGTAACTTATGCTCATGCCGCCTATCTAACATACTAACGCATCTTACACACTAAGGGGTAGTCACAGTGGTTGACGACTTGGGTATGCTCTCCAAGGTCGTGAGTTCAAGAAACGACTCCTATTCTGAGATAACAGGATGCCCTATACAGTGTTTAATCTGTGAAATACCAGTGGCATGGTAGGGCCGAAGGAACCCTTAGGCCTCGTTCAGGTGTTTCCTAACTTTTCCCAGAAAAGCTTTGAATCCTGATAACTCATATTCCTACTGATTCTTAGCAGACTCTGATTCCGTTCTTTTCCCATATGTGTTCTTAAGTTGTTCTAATTCCTGATTTTTCTCAGAAAATCTAATTTCTCAATTGTTCTTAAGTTCTTTGAAGTGCTCAGAGTCGGTTGAATCGGTGGTTGTACTAGAGCCGTACAGATGTCTATCATCGGATTATTTGTAGTACTTGGATTTGACTAAAATTTTACGAGCTTTCAATCCATGCGATGTTGAGCTTATTTGATGGATTTATTTTCGAATTTTCATTTCTCGAGACATACTTTACAATACCAAAAATCTCATCTACATATAACAAATAAATATTATAAATTTGTAAAAGTGCCTGGACCGAGGGTATTAATACCAATTTATGAGGTTCATTTAGCCCACTACATTCAAAAACAGCTTAATTGAAAAGTCAAATTACAGAAACAAAAACTAAAATAGAACATAGTAAAAGCAACATATGACCCCAAAGAAGACTACGAGGTAGTGTCATCCTCATTCCCATCCTCTGAAGAGTATGAGGTAGTCATCAAATGTCTGGTAGAAGCAATCTAGTCATCCCAACTCTCATCGCGATGTTGTTGCAAGGGATGCTCCCAATCAGGGTTTTGCTCATCTTCAAACTCCATCATACGGTCAACAGTATCATTCTCTGAGTTCGAATTGAGAAGCACTGGGTTATTTGCGACCCCGGTGGCAGAATAATCTGAGGCACAAGTCGCACTGGTGATGCTCGTTAGGTTGGTCAGGCTCATGGGTTTTGGAAAGGGCCACAGATTTATGGTGTCCTGACTCGAGAACGAATCCCCATAAGCACAAATGCGAATGGATGGTGTTGTGGAAGTCGATAGGGTTGTAGCCGTTGATATGGAAGATCTAAGTCTATTACTTCGATGTGGCTCTGTTTTAAGTTGCTCTTCAAAATTCAGAGGCAGGTTTTGAAACCCCCACCTATCCAAGCCCCAATTAATAGCTTCACGTGTGCCATTAACTATATTACCTCATGGACAAGTGGGTGCTTCTACAACACTTGTAAGGAAATCCCTTCATAATCATTGATTGCTTCAGATCAGATGATCGAGATCGTGTTTCATCCAGATATTCCACACAATGGATCTTGAGAATATGTCTCACCTATCATACGGTCAGTGACATGTGGAATAAAACATTGACCGTCTTATAGGAGAGACATGATCTCAAGATATATTGTGTGGAAGATCGAGGTGAAACACGATCTTCATCATCTGTGCCTGATTTGAAGCAATCAATGATTTTCTGAAGAGTTTGCACACATTGGCACTTTCAGAGATTGCGTGGCGTTAATAGAGATACTCGTACCAGAAAAAGAAACAGTTTTAAATTCACTAGGGTTGGGACTCACAAGTGATGGAGCCGCAATCAGGTGTGAAGCTTTGGGAGGAGTATACAACGTTAAGGTCAGAATCATGGCCTTTCTGAAAGTTTTGGATGGAAATAGAAATGTCGCTTTTGGGAGGACAGTGGCCATTTTCGTGTGGGCCCACATAAACTCACGAACATAGGAAAGGCATACTCTTACCCCACTTCCAGAGTTGTTTCGCGGATTCCTACTGATTCGGGGCTCTCGAACAAGGCCGTAGGGATTAGTCCTAGCTAGGGATCTCAATGGGCCGGATTTGGGCCAGGTTGGGGTTCAATCCGGCCTTAACCTTCCCAGGCCGGGTTCCCAATTTTTTCAGCCCGGCCCTAACTCGGGCTATGATGTACTTAGCCCAAGCCCGGCCCTTACAGGGCCAGGCTTGGGTATTTTTCTGGGCTTTTTTTCGACTATTTTTTTTCTAATAAAATTTGGTTGGATTATTTATTTGGGACTATTTTTTCTAATAAAATTTGGTTAGCCTATTTTTTTTTCTAACAAAAGTTTGAAGAAGGTTAAAAATTTAATTAAATAATTATATTACTATTATAGAGGCTCAGGTATATTTTTATTCAAATATTTTATTTTAATTGGTTGCACAATGGTTATAATGGGCAACAATTGCTTGAAAATCTATTAACAAACCATCCAAGTTGTACAACTAAAAAGCTAGGCAACGGTTGCTTCAAAATAAATTAAGTCATCCAATTTGTCCAGCCAAAAAATATATGTACAAGCATTCATTATCATTGCCTCAAATCAATAAAAAAATAAAATAATAATAAGTGGAGTGAAAATATAATTTTAAAAATATAACTAATTAACAATATTTTTCCCTTTATCATCCTCAATCTCATCATCTTGGAAATCAACCGTAGGCATAATATCGATGTCATAATCCAAATCACAAGGGATCCAATCTTGTATACAAATCAAATATTCTACCGTCTTCAGTTTCAAACAACTCCTAATCTTACTAATCACTCTTCCTCCAATACTAAATGAAGACTCTGAAGCAATAGTCGTTATCGGAACTGTTATAGTATTATGAGCTATTTGTCCTAAAATTGGAAACTTATGACTACTTGAATTGACTTTTCACCAATTTAAAATATTGAAGTCTTGAGGAGTTGGTTGACTCACATTTATCTCTAATGACTCTTCTAAATTATTTTCTAATTCTGTGATCTTCATAATCGTAGGGGCTATGGCTCATTCTTCCATCAATTGAGCAAACACGTCAGTTTCTTCCGCTATACTTACACTAGTTGCACCACTTGTTTAAGAATGTAATTTAATCTTATTTATTACACCCATTATATACCACTTACTCTTATACTCATTATAAAGCTTAGAGAGAATGCTCTTGATACTCACAATATGTAAGGATGCTTGATCCGTAATTTGTAGTTTGCGTTTTTTACTTAAATGCTCCAAAGTTTAAATTGTACAACGGATTAATCTCAAGGCATTTAAGTAAATCATATTTATTTATAAAAAAAATTACAATTTTAAAAGGATATATATAGGCTAGGTGTGGATTGGATGTTGCAACACTTAACCCAAGCCCGGTCCGGAATGATCCGAGTTGCAACATGCTTAGCCCGGTCCAGATACCGGGCCGGGTTTGCTTGATAGAAAATACCACTTTTTTCGGACTAGGTGTGGGCGAAAATCCGGGCCGGCCCAACCTATTGAGAGCCCTAGTCCTAGCATAAGCATACCCTTAGTTATATATTATTTTAAAAAATATACCGCATCTTTTTTTTTTTTTTGATAACCTAGCTAGATACTTGGGCCTCTTAGAACATCCACTTAATCCCAGGGGCACATGTGCATATATCGAGTCAGCAAAAGATATAAAACCATAGGGTGACCTCAAGGGAGAGGGGATTCGAACTCAAAATACCGCATCTTTTGAGTCCCGCATGGAAGAAAATCCAAAGTCTGGTGCTGATGGTATGGAAGGGAGGGTGGTTAACTGCACACATGCATGATGTCGTTACCATTATTTTAATTCCAATTAAAAATGGTAGTTTTTCAACAAATATATCTATAAAATATAGCTTCTAACCGATATTTGATCTTACACCATTAAGTTGTCCACTTTTAATCTAATGCCATTAAAGTGTGATTATCATTATATCATGTGGCGCATATTTATGATTAATCTAAATTTCTCAAGTAACAATCTATCGTTGGAACATGTCTCAAAGGATCATACTTCTAAGTGGATGTAAACCATCCAATCAATGAATTTTAATATCAATTACCAAAATTAACAATAATTACAAAAAATAAGACGATTAGCGATAGTTTTTTCAACAAAAAATTGCTGCTATTAATTATGTCGCTATCAAAAATTGCCTTAACAGCAAGTGTAAGTGAAACCCTTATTTTTGTAGTGATAGTATTAGAGTGCACAGATCATCAAATGGTTTGAATTTTTCAAAAAGTCTGAGTTTTGTACCCACAGCCCTTCAATTTGTGATATATCATTTCGCCGGTATAAAATTTTAAGATCATAAGCCAACCACTGGTGTAAGATTGTTTAAAGACTATTTTGGCCTCTTAATGAAGGTCAGGTGAGTCGGCCCCTAATAAAGAGGAGGAGAGTCATTGATGAGATGACCTTAAAGCTGGATGATGGCACACGTGCGGAGGAGAAAGAGACACGGATGTCAAAAAGTTTGTCGCCTCTGTTTTCCATGAACAAGCTACGTGTTTCATTTACCCTTTTTTGCGCCTTGAAAGGGGGACTCGCTTCTTGACGTATGGCTTTTTATTTGCGTTTTCGTTGCTTTCCTTTCTTCTTTTAAACGGGCACATTCCTGGGCACCGCCCACACTAGCTCTTTAGGTCGTCCCCAATGCGTCTCACGTAGGGCTCTCAATGAGCCGGTTCGGGCCGGATTTAAGCCTACACTTGACCCTTAAAATTTTGAATTTTTTTAACGTTATAAATCTGACCATGGATCAAAATATCGTCCGATACCGATATGTATCGGACGATACGTATCGGTATCGGAGGTGGACGATACGATACATTAAAAGTACCGAATCGCCCTTTTATATGTGTAAATGTATCGTCCGATTTTTTATTGTTCCGGTACGTATCGTCCGGTACGTACCGGTTTTTTGACCGGACGATACGTACCGATTTTCCGGCATTTTAACCCATAAATCTGACTCAAGAAATAAGACCGACCCGAATTAACTCGGGCAGGGTTTGGACTCAATGTACAAAACACAGTCTTGACCCGGCCTCGCCTTGTGGAATGGCCAGATTGGACTGAGTACATCTTAGCTCGGTTAGGGACGGGGCCAAGACTCTGTGGTGCAAGACCCGGGTAGAGCCAAGCCATTTGTACTAAGACGCACTGAACAAATGCCGCACTCGTTGACCAAGTTCGTCACCTTATGGAAACCGACCACCATGCTTTACCAGGTCAGGCATATAAACTTTGCTTGGGTCAGCCACATTATACTTCAAAGATAAAAATAACAGTTTCATTTTCAGTTTCTGGCATGACCGAATCCAAAAATTTGAATCGGAATTTCGGCCGATAATTTCCCCTCCATATATATTTGGACTGAAATTTCGATTCAAGTTATTGTTTCGGTTCGGTGGGAACCAAAATTAACCGAAACGATTCGGTATCGGCCAAAATTTTGAACCATGTTATACTTCACAAATTTCGAGTTCAAATAGTCATGTCGGCTAACCAGGTGAGAGGAGATTCCACCATAAAATCCATGAAATCAAAAATAGCCTCTACCATAAGTGAATCTTTTATGCACAAATGCTCACTTGGAGAGAATACTAGCAAATTATAATTGTAAGCGTCTCAAAGATAGAATTGGGTATTTACTAATGTACTCTATCAATTAAACCTAGTTTTGCCTACTGAACCTAAGAAAGAAAAAAACCTAATTTTGCCTCTTTCGCTCTTACCAAAACATTAAGAGAGCACACCACATTTTTTCTTCTCTCACAGTAATGAAGGAAAAGGAAATGTATATAATGTGCAGATGGCAAAGTTAGTATGTGCCTCAAAAAAGTTATTTTATTTAAGGTCCTGCTCTTGACCTTTATTTAAACATTAAAATGATGTTTAAATAATCTTACACCATCAATAGTTTAATATGTAGGTGATTGTACAGTCAAAATGATAGATCATATATTAAAGCATAACAGGCCCAAAATGTTGTGTTATGGAGATTTGGGTCATTCGATCTGTGAACTATAATATCAACCGTGTTTTAATGATTGATGTTAAAATTAATCAATTGGATGGGTTCACATCCACTTATAGACATGTTTCTTTAGGTTGAGACATGTTCCAATGATAAATTGTCACTTAGACAATTTAGATCAATTATAAATATGTACCACCTGATATAATCATCTAAACACCATTTTGATGTTTAGAGGTCAGTCAGGAGCATTATCCCTTTATTCAATCAAAAGGGGCAAAAAATTAGGAAAAGTTGTTGTACACCTAAAAAATGCTATGACCACATTTTTTGGTAAATAATATATGTTTTGGACCTTTATTAGTCACAATAAAGCAAAACTTATTTCTTTTGTTTTTCATTAATTGGTGTGCGGATGGAAAAACTTGGTGTGTGATTCATTAATTGGTGTGGTAGAAGAAAGAGTGGTGTGCTTGTAGTAGCTCTCAAAATTAATCCTCTAAAACAATATCATTCCATTAAATTAAAGTTCCATGATATCTATCAAGGAGAGTTATAATTAAGTTTTTCCATGTTAACAAATTATTTTTTTTATTTTTGAGAAATATACCATGTCAACAAACTAGATTTGCAAGCATGCCTCTAATACTCCGCATATATAGTAATTCGGTCCGCATATATAGTAATTCGGTCTATTTACTCGACTTGCCGATTGCAAATTAGAGTCGCTGGATGTTGATTTCAAGCCTAAATTTCGTTACGATGATACAGCCATGATTCATAAACTTTCCGTATATGTAAAATGTTGTCGTGTGATAAGTTTTAAATGCCGTATCTTTTTTAAGTAATATATTTTTCCCTCCAATTTTCGAATGTATGATTTCGCTAAGGTTGTTTCTTCAATGTTTTTATAAAAGATGCCATTTAAATAGTTGGAAACAAAATAAATAAAAATTAGTGATTTTTAGCAGCTTTCCGCTTAAAATTAATTTTTTTTCTATATTAGTACGGCCACTGCACCCCAAAAGCTAAACTAACGATCGTTGGTGTCTCGTCTTATTTTCATGTTTTTTGATGTCTTGAATTAGGCTTGATTGCCACTTTTGTATAATTGGGAATCTAGGCCTTTTGAGTTTTACCTATATAAGGAAATAGAGATCAGCCGAAAGGAATAAAATATATGAAAAATAAACAAACATGTAAGAAGAATCTGATTCTTTTTGGACCTGAGCGATGTATGGCATCACGTCAGCCGCGTTTATAAAGGGAAAACGGGAAAACGACGCAGCCGAGGACCAATCAGCGGTTGACCATTCTAGACTCTACATATATATATATATATATATATATATATATATATATAATGGGTTTCCTACATACATGCATATAACTCTATTAGATCATTTCTTTAAAAAAAATTTTAAGAAAAAAAACTCTATGGATCATTGGGTGATAGTGATATTCCCAATATTCTATGGCTGTTGGATTGCTCATTAGAGGCAAAGAGCACCCAAATTAATGGACGTTCTAGATTTACCGATTGAGTTGTAGCTCAATTGGTAGATTGAGTGGTAGCTCAATTGGCATCCTTCCTCCTTTGTAAGGCTTAAGGTCACAGGTTCTAAACTCTATGTTTACTTTCTCCCTTATATTAATAAAGTGAGGATTGTTGGGTGGGATTTATTCTCCTTATGTGTCACTCAATATAAGTGCTTGATTATGTGAGATTTATTGATCGTTTTATAATTAAAATTTTGCAAGCGTACGGGTTCTATTATATTAGGGAGAATTCAAGGCTGTCGAAACCATAGGGAAACGTGAAATTAAATTGATTCGCAAAGAGTTAAGTGGAAGACTTTTGCCAAAGGCACGAGATTTTTACGATGGTTGTTTAACAACTACACAAAATAAATTAATGCAATTGAAACAAGAGACTAAACAAGAGCTTATGCAATAAAAATAATTAAAAATCAAAGCAACAATGATGAGATATCCAAGGATTCCATTAACCCTAGATTTGTAATTTTTCTACTAATAATCCAATCATTTCAAAGATAAATTATTTACCTTCATTTTACTACAAGCAAGATGATTCAAAAAAAATGTGATTACGAGATTCGACATATACTATCCTAGCACAATGACGTATTCAAATCATGACATGAATCATGCACCGGTATAACATATCAAAAATGAATAACTACAAAGATTTAAACTAATCATACGACCTCCTATATCGATCTACAAGATCGATCTAGGGTGAAATAACCCTTCTATGGTCGCCGATCTACAAGATCAACGACTATAGACAAGCCTTCGAAGATATTACAATATGCACAATCAATAGTCGTATGATTCAATAATTATGAAATGCAATGACTGAATTAAAAGAGAAAAATTACTCATCTATGGGTTGCTTCCTCATTAAACGAGGGGTTTAGACGCTCATATTCGATCCATACGTGAATCACAAGTTCAAAGTCATCACCAATTGTTCTTCAAATACCAAATGTTGGATCTTTTTGGACAAGATCCGGCACCTTACAATGCCTTTAAAAAAGAAGTTCAAAGGGAAAATAAAAAGTCAAACTCTGAAAGAGATTGCAATGTTTTGATTCCTAATTACAAACACTAATTATCAAAACCCTAGGCTAAAGGAAGGAAAAACCAGAAGAAACTCGAAAAAATAACTAAGAAGAATCAGCCCCGAACCAACATCTCACTGTTTATATAGGGCGCGGGGCGCAAAACTTTATGTTGTAAGGTTGATCGTTCAAATTCCAATTTTGGATCAATCAAATTTAAAGTAAGAAATTGGCAGGCTCTCAAATCTTAAAGTCGATCAATTGAATTCTTTAATCAATCGATCGAATTTAAAATAATGTTTGAGTGGCAAAAAGGCTTCATAAACTCGATCGATCGAATTTCAGATATCAATCGATCGATTTGGACCTAGGAGTTCTAACGCATTAAATGTTTGTCAGTTGTTCGATTGACTTTGGTCTGTGATGTTAGCGCAATCATTCTTCTTAGCAACTATCAATCGATCCAAGGGTGGATTGATCGACTCTTCACGGATTTCAGTAGTTTTGTTGGCTTCATAGTTCAATGCTTCCATGTTGTCCTTAATTATGCTCGTTTACGCTCTTGAAAGATCCAATTGTCACAAACACCTAAAACCAACAAAACTACACAACAACCGTCAGATTGCTTTCATCGGATGACCAAATTTTGATAAAAGGGTGCGAAATATAGTCATATTTCGGCACAGATCATTTATTTCTCAAGTGCTGCTCATTTGTTTGATGTATTTTGTCCGTTGTTCACCTTAAGGATCTCAATGTGACCGATGCGTGCATGAAACCAAATACTTAGATGTTGAAAGTAAGTCAAAGCAATTGATACACGAGCTAGGGCCTAACTTTTTCTATGGGACTACTCATCAGCAAAGCCGGTATGGGTATTAGAACTGTGCGATCGTGGACCACGCGGGTCCATCGTGACGATGCGCTCACAAGAAAAAATAGTGTAGCCACCCGGAGCTTTTGGTATATCAGGATATCCAAAATCAATATTATATGCACCGCAGTGCGAAATATAACTCCGAATCTGGTCTACCCCAAAGCCTCTAGGTTGAAACTTCGGTTATCAATCAGGAGGGTGTAGGCACCCAATTGACCCGCTCGTAAGCGGCCTCTACTGTGGCCCAATTTTTAAAATAAAAAAATAGCACTTCCTCTTGCCCGAAGGCACTCTGATCCTATTTGAGCCCCCCACAATCACCAAAATTTCAGCGGCGTAACAGTTCAAATTCTAGAACAGAGGAAAAGCAAAGAAAAAAGGAGGTAGAGGAATAGAGGAGAGAGTTGGAACTCTCGGGCCCTTATAGCACTATCGTCGGGTCTTTGCTTTGATGCTAGCTCCGATGAGCTTCCGAAAGCACAGTGGGTTAAAGCAAGGTTCTAACTAGCTAAGGCTAGGAAAGATGGATGGTATGAAGAATGATCTAAGATTTCTAAATTGGCTAAGGCTTGGGAATGATATTAAGGGAAGTGGGGTGGTATCTAATGAGCTGGGGTTTCAAAACCTAGAATGTTGAAGCTTTGAGATGGGGGGAGATCTTTCTAGAGTTCTCTATTTTGGAAAATATCTCTCTGATTTTTTCTCTCATTCTAGAAACATTTCTCTGTTTTCGGTCGGCTCCTCTTTGGATATTTTTTTGGATTAAAAATCTCCCTCTCAAGTGAAGGGTGTGGGCCTCTATTTATAGAGGTGGGGGTATTTAGTGAGTGATTAACTCACTAATTGGTTTACAAATTAGGTAATGGGTCATCTAAGGCTTCTCACATTTCTAGGGCTTGGATAAGGTGAAAGTGGGTTTTAATGGTGGATGATGAGATAATCACCTAAATGGAACAAAGGTGGTTCTAAAGCCTTATAGGGGTATAGGGTCATAAAGAAACCCCCCTAAAGTCGGGGAAAGTCCACAAATAAAAAATCCAATTAAAAAAGTCATCTCGGATGGTTCGTTGGAGAAGATGAAGTTAGCACATTTTGACGAAAAGAAGTCACGATTTTCTGAAAAGAGGCAACAATTTTCTTTAAAAAGGTCACGATTTTCTGAAAAGAGGTCACGATTTTTCAAAAAGAGGCCATGATTTACGAAAAGAGGTTTCGATTTACGAAAAAGGGTCACGATGTTAAATCCTGGAACCTGTATTTTTGCTCGTTCTTCATTTCGCCATAACTTTTAATGTACATCTCCGAATCAGGCAATTTTTGGCTCGTTGGAAATCTGAGAACCTCTACTTTCTAATGGTATAGGCCTCAGGTTAGGCAACTGTCCATGTAAACTTTAGAACCCCTCTTTTCATCCACTATTTAGGTTGGTTCAAAATGGGTTCCATGGGTTTGGGTTAAGTTCTAAAGGTTTGGGTTGGCCTCTAAGGTTTGGGTGAAGTTCTAAAGGTTTTGGGATGATTCCTAAAAGTTTAAAAAATAATTTTGAAAGCTCAGGAGTACCCCCCTCTCGAAGTATGTGTCAATCCAGCCTTGAGCCAAATTTGGGGGTCTACAGATGCCCCTCTTTGATATCCGATCATTAATGATTGAATGTCAGAGAAAGAGATATCCAAAGAAGCTCAAGACACGCTAACGGATCCGATGTATTCAAAGCGAACCTCAAACATAGAAAAAATAATTAAAAAATGGAAAATAACTCAATGAAAAGTGATGTAAGCCCAACATTAGGGAAAACGTGCGTCACTCGAGAATAGTGGAAGCTCAACATTTAGGAAAATGTTTGTTCGTCAAGGCTATCGGTCCCCATGCGCTTAGCGACATTACTGGAAAAAATCATGATGGTGTAATTGAAAATGCAAGATGTTTGAGATTCATTCGAACAAGACTGTCCCGCCAGCGGGAGGGTGATCGACCCATACTTGAAGATTGGCGTAAAGCAATGATGCGAAAATCCAACAGCTATGCTTAATCTCATGAGGTATTGATTGCCCCACTTTGATTGGCACGGGTGCCCCTACGTAAGGTAGGGTTCAAGATTTTTGAGTGAACTTATCGTCCTCGAAGTTAATTTAGCACAACTACTCGAGCGAAGCGAATTTTGATGTCGCAACGTTTTTTGAGAATGTGTGCAACTTTTGATAATGTATGATCTACACCAAAATATGACCATATTTCACACCCCAGTACCAACATTTGGCTATCCGATGAAGGCTATCTGACGACTGTTATTTAATTTTAGTAGTTTCAGGTGTTCGTGACTGTTGGATCTTACAAGAGCATAAAAGTGTATAATTAAGGTTACATGAGAGCATTGGACCATGGAGCCAACGAAAATACTGAAATCCATGGAAGAATCGATTGATCCAGCCATTGCTAAGAGAATTAAAAATGTCACAAGCCTAACTCAATCGATTGAATTCTGAAAATCAATCGATTGAGGTTATAACAACTGTTCTGTCGCCCAAAATCTGAATTTAAAATCAATCGATTGAATTTCATAAATCAATTAATTAAATTGGATGACAAATATTTCCCTTTCAAATTCAAATTTAAATTCAAATTGATTGATTTCCTAAAATCAATCAATTTATTTCAAATTCAAATAAATCCGCCAAAAATCAGATTTTGAATTCAAGCGATTGAATCTTGAAATTCAATCGATTGACCTATATATGGCAAATTTTCAATCCAAACCCTATATAAATAGAGCAGTGTTTAGGGTTTAGACATGCTTCTTTTTAGGCAATTTTGGCTAATTTTTAATAGTTTTTCTTCAAGATTTTTCTCCTTAGTTTTTTATTTTATTTTAGCTTTAATCTTTTATATAATTAGATTTTAATTAGGAATATAACCTTGTAAGGTTCTGGATCTTTTCGTAAAAGATCTAAACACTTAATAATTGAAGAACTTTGAAGATGGTTTCAGATTTGTGACTTGCATGTAGATCGGAGATGAGCGGCTAAAATTGCTCATTCAAGGAGGAAGTGAACCCTAGATGAGTAGTTATTTATTTTTATTTCAATTATTTCTTTTTATAAATATTGAATCGAATGGATTTTAGTGCGTGCTTTATCGTGTTATCATCGAATGCTCATTTATAGTGGTCGATCTTGATTATCAGCGATAATGAGAGTGTTACTCCACCTATATCTGATCTTGTAGACTGATTTAGGATGTCATACGATTGATTATTAATGTTATGGATTCGCATGTGAGATACGTTATGCCTTTCGCATGATTCATGTCGTGGTTGGATGAGTCATAGTGTTTGGATAGAGTATGTTGGATCAATAATCACACTCTTTACGATTCATTTTTCTTGTAGTTAAATGATGACAAATAATTTGATATTGAAATGTGTGATTGATTGTTGGTAGAAAAATTATAAATTTAGGGTTAGTAGACTCATTGATTATCTTTTTATCGTTGTTTGGTTATTCATTACCCTGCAGAAGCTTTGTTTAGATTTTATTAATCGCATTGTGTGTAGTTGATAGTCTTCCTCATAGATAAATTTTACCTTTGGTACTTTCTTAGGTTCATTTTACGCTTCTAGAAATTAATTAAATTTTACGTTTCCCTATGGGTTCGACACTCTTGATTTCACCATGCTTCAATAGATCTTGTGCACTTACAAGAATACAATTTAAAACTGATCAAGTTTTTGGCGCCGCTGCCAGGGAAGCGTCGAAATTTTGTTAACTTTTAAAAGTGTTTAGTTTTGTTTGAAAATAAAATAAAAAATTATTATTTTATTTGTGCGAACTGTGAAAACTATGCTCTCTGCTGTGTTTCAATCGCTTGATTTTTAATTCAATCGATTCATTTTGGAGCGGAGTACTCGGTCAATTAATTTTGCTCCCTGTTGCAAATCAATCGATTGATTTTCACAAATCAATAGATCGATTTTCACGAATAAGTTGATTGATTTTGATCGCTTTCATTTAAAATAATAATAATAATAATAAATAAATAAATAATTGAAATTTTGGTTTTTTTTGTTTAATTTTTAGGATTTTAGAATTTTTAAAATTTTGAATTTGGATTTGGATTTTGATTTTGATTTTTTTTTATTTTTTGAATTTTTGGATTTGTAGGATTTTTTTTAGATTTATAGGATTTTGTATGATTTTTAGGATTGGTAGGATTTTATTTATTTATTATTATTATTATTATTTATTTTTCCTTTCTTGTGTAGGATTTTTAGGATTTTTTAGGATTTTCAGGATTTTTTTGGATTTTCAGGATCTATAGGATTTTCCTTTTAGATTTTGAATTTTGAATTTTTGAATTTTAAAATTTTGATTAAAATTTTGCAATTTGAATTTTAAAATTTAAAATTTTTGAAATTTGAATTTGAATTTTGAATTTTAAATTTTGATTTTCAAATATTGATTTTGATTTTGATTTTGAAATTTGAAATTTGAATTTGAATTTTGAAATTGAAATTGAAATTTTTTATTTGTAAGATTTTTAAGGATTTGTAGGATTTCTTTTATTCCTTTCTTTTCTTTTGTAGGGTCTTTTAGGATTTTTAAGATTTGTAAGATCTTTTAGGATTTTTAAAATTTTTAGGATTTGTAGGATTTTATTTTATTTTCTTTTTTTAAGAGTTGTAGGATTTGATTTTTTGAAATTTGAATTTGAATTTGAATTTTAAAGTTTAAATTTTTTATTTTTTTTTACTTTTAGATTTTGTAAGTTTCTTTAAGTTTATTGCCTTTTTAGATTATTTGTATTAGCAATTTTGTAATTATAATTTACTTGTTGTCAGATTTGGAAATCAAGGTCCGAATCTATCAAAGCTTCGAAGGGGACACCCGCGAGAGGCCAAGGTACACACCTTTGTTTATGGATTTAGTTAACTTTTTGTAGTTGTATTTTCATTTTTTAGTTTATGATTATGCGATATGGAGTTTTCTTCAAATTCGATGGCCCCATCTTTTGATGAGTTTAATTATGAGACTTTATACCAAAATTGGAAAGAATATGGGGATTATATACAAAATTGGTGGGAACCAAATCAGGGTTGTGAATTAAATCAGCCTTATATGCAAAAATTTGCAGACCAATATCAGTTTGACCCACAATATTCACAATCCTCATGGGATGAATATGGGGAGAATGATCCTAAATTGGTGGGAACCAAATCAGGGTTGTGAATTAAATCAGCCTTATATGTAAAAAAATTCAGGCCAACCTCAATTTTACCCACAATACTCACAATCTCCATGGAGTTTTGAGTTTAAAGATCGGATGTTAAATATGTGTTATGATTTTCAAGATCAAATGTTAACTATAATGAAAGAAATACTCCAATCCCAAATGGACCAGTGGTTTGTTGTCATAGCTAGGAAAGCAGATACCTTGCCTAGCCAACCTATTGGTTTCCTGCAAGACCAAGAGTTGGAAGGAGAAACTACCCCCGCCCATGAGCCTGAGGTTGAGACCATGACCCTTTAGGACGGGCATGAGGTAGATTATAAGGAAGAGATTGTTGACCCATATATGATTGAAATGGTGAAAGATAACCAACCAATTTGTGATACTCCTCTAATACCAAAAAAGAAATTGCATGAGAAGGACACGAGTCCTTGTTTTACATCGACTGAGGAGTCGAGCATTACATATGAAGCACCTTATGTGCCCAGTGATCCATTTCTACAATACTTAGACAAATCCTCAATTCGATTGGTTTTAAATAATGACTTATTCGGTGCTCTTAAATTCCCAACACTCAATGAATCCGAATATGTCATGGTTTATATGGTGGATGAAAGTCCACCCACAAATCCTCAAGCCCCTAATTTATAGAAAGGGCAACCAAAATATGCTAGAGGAATGGCCCTTTCTCGTTCCTGTCGAAGCTTGAGAGCGGTCCGGCTGAAGACCACAAAACAAAAAACTTAATGCTTCTTGGGAGGCAACCCAAGCCCCTTGTAAATTATTAATTTAGAGATTTTATTTTCTTTTTATTAGATTTAATTTGTATGATTTTGATGGTTAAAAAAAAAAAAAAAAGTGGGGGATTGACCTTAGACTGTCCTATTGTTGTTTTAATATTTATGGTTTTGTGTAATGAAGACATTGCACCACTTAAGTTTGGGGGTGGTGTGCTCAAATGCATGGTTCATGATCTTTAATTTTTTTGCATTATACATTTAACCACATGCACCTTCAATATAATATTTAAAAAATAAATAAATAAATAAATAATCATCACTGTTTATTTTTGTCGTAGTTTTCAAACTGTAATAACTGATGCACTTAAATTTTAATTTTTAAATAGTCATGCCATGGTAAAACTGTTGTTGTTAAGGATAATTAACTCCATGTAAACATTTAAAGATTGGTTTGAATTTTATGCCTAGAATTTTTTTTTACATTTTTTCCATGCTTAGGTCTGGAAATCAAAAGATTTATTAAATATGAAATTATAGGATCCTAAGAAAGACTAAATCCGAAGAGCTTTAGAACTTTTTCCTCATTCTTGATGAGTGATAAAATAAATTCAGAGTATCTTTGAAATTAGTGCTTAGTTATTGAAATCTCATAAATTTTATCTTGGTTTGTTTATTTTGCATGTTTTATATCATTATGCTAGAACTTATTATGTTTAAACTCATGACAAATAGGCATCATTACCATCTTGAAAGGAAATGATCAAAGGTCATCCTTAGCTCGTTTAAACCTAAAATGCCCCACCTTATACTGATTTACCTTTTAGCACCCCTTTGAGCTTTGTTAAAAAAATTTGCTCTAAATATTTCTTGTTAAGCTATATTAACCATACCCCACACCAGTTCGAAAAAAATGTAAAACCTTATCCTTCAATCTCTGAGAAATTAGGAAAGATGGATGAGAGTAAGATGTGCATGACAGTAATACTTGCAAGGAGCATATGACAGAAATATACTCGAAAAATGGGAGAGAAAAAATAAAAAAGAAAAGAAAAATATGTGTGCAAGAGGGAGAAAAATTAGAAATGAATGAAAAATATGAGGTGATATCCAAAAGAAAAAAAAAAGATGGAATGATAAAAAGAAGAGAATTGAGAAAAGGCAAACATAAAAAGTTCTGAAAAATCCAAAAAAAGAAAGTGTGAAAAATGCTAAAATCAAATGTGTTTCTTTTTCCAATTTCTCAGAGAAATTTGAATCCAATTTTCCTTTTCTTTCATAACCTTCACCTGAGCCACATTACAACCTTAGAAAAGACCTTCGTGATTCGATCTTGGTTGGTAAATGCCTTGTGGAGAGTGATGATACAATGATTATGGTACTTGGTATAACATGCTTAGGATATGAACATCATTTCTTATAAGATTATTTTTTAAATTCTTTGATGCACCGTCTTTATTATATCATGTGAGATTTTTTTTTAATTTGTGTTGTAACTCCATCTCATATGTGAGTGAAAACGTAACCATTCTTCGGAGCGATTCTGTTGTAAGTGTATACTTAAGGTGAGGATTGAGTCGAGACTTGGGATCCAATGATTCCCGATTTGGATTAATCCGGCGATAGAATGATTTAAACATTGGCACATGCACACAAGACACTCTAGGCATGAATGAAAAATTGGTCTAAGAATCGGAGCATTAAGTTAATCGGAATAAGCAACTGTGGAATTATCATAGCATCGATATTTGAGAATGAACATTTGCATGTTGAAGTGATTACAAATTTTTTATTTTAAACGTATGTATATATTATATAAACCGATTTTTGAAAACTCTTTTATCGATGATTTTGAAAATTATTTTTGGAAGCTTGTGGGTATCTTCACTGTAAACCCTCAGGAGACACAACTCTTCCACTAGGGATCACCTAGGGGTTTAAAGGCTTATTGCATATGATAAATGCAATTGTGTTCTCTACAAAAGTAGCATTTATTATTTTCTTTAGGTTGTTAGTTTTCGACATATTTATCATTCTCTTTTGCTCGAGGACTAGCAAAGTATAGATTTGGGGGTGTGATCTACACCAAAATATGATTATATTTCATACCCTAATACCAATATTTGGCTATTTGATGAAGTCTATCTGATGACTGTTATTTAGTTTTTGTGGTTTCAGGTGTGCATGACCGTTGGATCTTACAAGAGCATAAAAGTACATAGTTAAGACTACATGAGAGCATTGGACCATAGAGCCAACGAAAATATTGAAATTCGTAAAAGAACCGATTGATTCAGCCATTACTAAGAGAATTAAAAATGTCACAAGTCTAACTCAATTGATTGAATTATGAAAATCAATCGATTGAGGTTATGACAACTGTTATGCCGCCCAAAATCTGAATTTAAAATCAATCGATTGAGTTGGATGACAACTATTTTCCTCTCAAATTTAAATTTAAATTCAAATTGATTGATTTCCTAAAATCAATCAATTTATTTCAAATTTAAATAAATCCACCAAAAATCAGATTTTGAATTCAATCGATTGAATCTTGGAATTTAATCGATTGACCTATATATGACAAATTTTCAATCCAAGCCCTATATAAACAGAGCAGTGCTTAGGGTTTGGGCATGCTTCTTTTTGGGCCTTTCTGGCCAATTTTTAGTAGTTTTCCTTTAAGATTTTTTCCCTTAGTTTTTCATTTTTTTTTAGCTTTAGTTATTTATATAATTAGATTGTAATTAGCTTTGTAAGGTTCTAGATCTTTTTCTAAAAGATCCAAACACTTGATAATTGAAGAACTTTGATGATGGTTTCGGATTTATACCTTGCGTGTGGATCAGAGATGAGCGGCTAAAACTTCTCATTCAAGGAGGAAGTGAACCCTAGATGAGTAATTATTTATTTTTATTTCAATAATTTCTTTTTACAAATATTGAATCATATAGCTTTTAGTGCATATTTTATCGTATTATCATCGAATGCTCATTTATAGTGGTCGATCTTGGTTATTGGCGACACTAAAAGAGTTATTCCACCTAGATCTGATCTTGTAAACCAATTTAGGATATCATGCGATTAATTATTAATGTTGTGATTTCACATGTGAGATACGTTATGCCTTTCGCATGATTCATGCCGTGGTTGGATGAGTCATAGTATTTGGATAGGGTATGCCGGATCAATAATCACACTCTTTACGATTCATTTTTCTTGTAGTTAAATGAGGGCAAATAATTTGATATTAAAATGTGTGATTGATTATTGGTAGAAAAATTATAAATTTAAGGTTAGCAGACTCCTTGATCATCCTTTTATCGTTGTTTGGTTATTCACTATTTTCCTTGCATAAGCTTTGTTTAGTTTTTATTAATCGTATTGTGTGTAGTTGATAGTCTTCCTCATAGATAAATCTCACATTTGGTACTTTCTTAGGTTTGTTTTACGCTTCTAGAAATTAATTAAATTTTACACTTCACTGTGGGTTCGACACCCTTGATTTCACTATGCTTCAATAGATCTTGTGCACTTGCAACGGTATAATTTAAAACTGATCAATGTGTCCTGAATCAACATGACCTAGAGTACCAAATCTTTAAATAATACTGAATAGATTCAGCCAAAATTTAGTGTCTACTGAAGGAGGCACTCAATCTTTGTCTCCGTCAACGATGATCTTACTATCGAACAATTATGCCAAAAACATGCACTCATCAGGGGCAAATAAAAACAAAGGGGAATGGAAATCCAAATCCAGAACCTATACGAGTACTATTTACGGGAACCAACGACCATTCAACAGATACCCCAGACATGTGGTGTACACTTTACAGGGATACCGTACAAATATAGGTTTTAAGCCTGCACCCTAGAATGAGCCCTTCGGAATACATATTTGAACATAGTCGTTCGATAGGTAATTTCCTTTTTGATAAGTTAGTTTTAACTAATGATTGATCTTTTTTCAAGAAATCTGAAGTTTAAGACACTTAAGTTCACATGAATCTAAAAACGGAGCACTCAGCGCAATGATTTAACAGTGGAATCAACCCAATCGAAATATTGACCGTTTGACCGAGATTAACACAGTTGCTCCTACTTTAAAGTGAGATCCAAAGATCTAAGGCGAACCTTAGATTTAGGACATTAAGTTAGCATAGTTGTGTGGCTGACAAAATATTGGCATTTTATCGCATTTGACACACGCATGTGTGTAGCTGTGCGTGATTAAAGTACCACGGAAATATAGCTATCTTTTTTCTTTTTAAAATGATTTTTTTTCTCTCTTTTTTTTGGAATAGATCGATCGTTGGTGGTGAGATGCTTCATCTGATTTGTCCATCGCCAAGAGGTGGTCGACCTTGAGGCTTTGGACCATTTGATGATCTTGCACATCCTTGAGAAAATGTTAGTCTCTTTTTTATTTATATAGGTAACGATATGCATCCTAATTAACAAAAGGAGAAGTAAACCTTTATCTACACATTTTTTTATTCAATTTTTCAATATATATATATATATATATATATATATATATTTAGATTTTTTGTTATTTTTCTTTCTTTTGAGATTTAAGTACGATGCCATAAATACGTACATGGACAAGAGTAGAAATATATACATTTTTTGTATTTGATTTTTTCTTGATTTTTTTCTATTTTTTTTTTACTTTTTTTCATTTTTTGTTTGATGCCTTAACAATGAGGTGAAGTAGCGGGTCTCATTTTGAGTATAGTCGAATCCGTTCATATGGTCGGACCTGAGTGAGGTTCAGAAATTTTACCAAGGTTGGAATATCCATCCATTCTGATTGAATTAAGCCTTTATCCTTACCTCGGGTCATACGCTTGGCACTGCAGTCTGAAGATATACTTGATCAAGATCCGATTGAAGTAAATATGAGCGGCCCAATTGGCGACCAGATAAATAAAAAATATAACCAAAGGATTAGCTGAAAGATTTTCTTTTCTCTTATATTTTTCTTTTTCAACCTTTTTTACTCACACACCCAAGACGGGGTTTCTCCATGCCTGTTGTTACCGACTTTTTTAGCCGTAACGCCCTTTCGGGTTTCTCCTACATCCATGGGTATGCATTTTTATCCCATGCACCTTTTCAGGTTTTCACTTGGTCCACATAAGGTCACTATTTTTACTCGTGGCGCCCTTTCGGGTTTTCACCACCCTTTCTTGCTTTGAGCTTGTATTTTATTTTTCTTTTCTCCTTTATTTTTTCAAAGGTCACGACATGGACATCAATTTCGCCATAGTCGGCTAGATGGAGTTATTTTGTCATCTCCCAGGTTGGCTCGTGCTAACTCAATAGATTTTGTGACTGCTCGTAGACCTTAAAGAGGGCTTTTTCTTGGGAAGTATCTTGGCCATGGGATAGATTAGGAATTTTGAAGGTATTCTCCTGTTAAAAGGTTTCCTTGATTGGGTTCTAGCTGCCATAATACACTTCTTCCTTGGAGAATTTTCTGTACATGCCCCACTTTATCTTTTCTATTTTTTATTCTTTTTGCTTATCCTCTTTTGGGATTTTGCTTTTATGATTTTTTTAGATTTTGATGGTAACTCTTTTTCTCTTTTTTTGTTTGGTATATACACTTTCTCTTTTTCTGGGGAGGGGATAATAAAAGAAAAGGCCATTGGCACAAGATGGGATAGCAAAGGGTATAAGTGTTCAGGGATACTTTTTGGCTACTTGGCTTTGGAATGATGGCCTCCTTTATGGGGTCCTTAAGTAGTCACGTATCCGTATTATCAATACTTACCTTGTCGCAGGAGACTTAGGAATAGAATCATCGAACGCATCCGACATTGATTGGCTCAGGAAAGTGATCTCGTCCATGGTGGCAAGGCGGAGCGCCTATACAGGCAGCACCTCTCGAATTGCGTAAGGTCCTTCTCAGTTGGGCTTGAATTTCCCTCTTGGATCAGCGTGTCGTCATCGCCCTTTGGTATATCGCCCCAACATTTTTCAACCTAAATGACATGACTCGGTAACAGAAAGTTCCCCATGGAGTAATGAATGTTGTCTTTTCTTGGTCTGCCTCTGCCATCTTGATCTGATTGTATCCAGAAAATCCATCCATAAATGAGAGCATCCCATGCCCTACGGTATTATCGACCAAGATGTCGATGTGTGGCAACGGGAAGTCATCCTTTGGGCTTGCCTTATTCAGGTTTCTGAAGTCGATGCACATGCGAACATTTCCATCCTTCTTTAGTACCGGGACGATGTTAGCTAACCACTGCGGGTATTTAGAGACCATGAGAAACCCTAAATCATATTGTTTGATGACCTCATCCTTTACTTTTAGCATCCACTCGGATCGGAGTTGTCTCAACTTTTGCTTGACCGGCCTAACATCTGGATATAACGACAACTCATGCTCGACCAAATCGGTATCCAAACCTGGGATGTCCTCATATGACCATGCGAAGACGTCTTGGTATGACCGAAGGAAATTAGTCACGCTTTTTCTTTCCTCGAAAGACAGTGGCGTTCCGATCTTGGTGATTCTAGAAACCTCCTCGGTCCATAGATTGACGTCCTCTGTTTCTTCAACAATCAGCATAGGGACATGCTCAAAATCGGCAAACCGGTCAATGAGTTCATTGGGGAGCTCCTCGGTAGGGATTTCCTCGTCCAGACTCGTGACTCCTACCTCTTCTTATATTTCTACAGGAAAAGGGTCGATTTCACGTGGGACTGATTTTTTAATTAACGCATCATTCTCTTTGATTTTCTCGAGAATTTTAAAAGATAATATTTTTGGGTTTTGTATTTTTTCTATTTTAGGATTTTTCTTTTCTTCGGGGATGGGCCCTTGGCAAGGTCGGTTTCTATATACACATGGTATTGCCAGCTAAGGGCTCGTCTTACTTTTTAGAGGGTTTTCTTTTTGGAAGCAGGTGTCGAATTTCAGGCCACTCGAAGCTTTCAAAGTTAGGGGCACAGACGCCTAATTCCTTACCTATGGTGTCGTCCCTTTACCTGCTCGGATGGAGGAGGTTGATTAATATGGCTCTTGGGAGTCAGCCTCCATCATGTGGATCCCGGGTTCGTTTGGGGCTCTATCCTCAAATGTCAGCAGGGTCTTATGGTGGTTTACCACAGGGAAAAATTGTGTAGGCATAGGAAATTCCTTCTCAAAAAAGGACAGAGCGGCTAGGTCTATTTCCAGTTTGGGGGGGATGATTTGGGGATTGGTTGGGTGAACAGGGGCTACTGATTTGTATGGGGTTAGCTGTGTTGCCACATTATGATCAATCTTTACAATCCTCGCATTGATAAAGGGGTTCCGGATGTGAGACCTAGGACGGGGTTCGTTCTCTAAGTTTATTCCCTTGGCTTTTGTTGTAGCAATGGTTCGGGCCTTTTCCTTAACTTCTCAGACTTCTTCTTTGGTGGGCCTGTAACCCAACCCAAATCTAATTTGTTGTCTGCCCTTGGCCCTGACTGACTCCTTTCTGCCTTGCAATCTAGGTCCCAGTCCCTTTCCTTTCTGATAGCCCCATTTTTGGAGCATAGCTACGACTGCGACCATTCCTCCACCAGTCTTTATAGTAATCCTCGCGAAGGGCTCAGGGATTACCGTCGATACATCATACTCAAAGCTATGGAGGTTTGTGTCTTCGATCGTATGCGTCACATACAATACTTTGGGTTGCTCAATACTGTGGGTAGCTTTCTCCCTCTCATCATATCCCTCACCCATAATGGTGACAATCTTCTGTTCAGACACGAACCTAAGCTTTTGGTGCACAGTTGAAGGTATTGCTCCAACCTCGTGTAACCATGGGCGCCCTAAAAATAGATTGAATGTGCATTTGATGTCCATTACCTTGAATGGTATGGAAAAGGTCATTAGCCCAATCATGAGCTCAAGATCGACTTCCCCAATTATTTCTCTTCTTGTGTTATCAAATCCTCTGACGCTTGTTCTTGCGGACCTGATAGCGGAGGGATCCACCCCTATCTTGGTTGCAGTTCTCAGAGGGCATACATTCAAAGCTGATCCATTGTCTATTAATACCAACGGGATCACCAAATTTCTGGCTTTTATAGTGATGTTGAGGGGTTTGGAATGATTATTTCCTTCCTCTGGTAGGTCGGCATCTGAAAAAGAGATGGCATTGGGAGCCACCACCTGCCCGATTATCTGTCCCACTTTATCAGAGCTTACTTGGATAGATGCATGTGCATTTTTTAACGCCCCCATCAAAGATTGAAAATGGAGAGGGGAGGTCATTAACAGATCCCATACTGTGATATGGGTCGACATTCTCTTCAGTTGAGTTTCAAATATGTGCTCTTAGCTCATTTTTTCGAATGGGTTTACCACAGTAGTTTCCTTCTTCTCTTCTGGTCAGGCCGGTGTCGATACCTCTTATTGTCTTGAGATTTTTCCTAACCTAGTGATGAAACCCACTGATCCTTCTCTGTTATTACCTATATTTATGTATGTTTGTTCGTAATTGAGGGGAACTTGATGGGGATTGTAGGTTAGCCCCAGGATTTAGAATGGAGCGGCTGCAAGTCCCTAAGGTAATTGGGTTGGTGGATTGGGATGAGTGGATAGTACTTGGTTAGCCTCTATTGGGTCGGTCGGGGGAGTGGAAAAAATGGGCCACGTGGGGTTAGTGGGGATTGCAATTGGCTGTATCAGGGGTGGTGTAATTGGGGGAGGCCCTTAGCAAGTAACTGGTGTTGGTAGGAGATGGGGGGTAAAATCGGCCCTGGGGTAATTGGCGGGAGCTACTTTGTATGGTTGATAGGAATTGATTTGGACGTAGTTGACGAGAGCCGGTGATGGGAAATACACCCTTAAATCTAGGGGTTCTGTTGGTGGTGTCGGATTTGGAAAGTAATCAGTCAGATTCAGGGGCTCAATCACTCCGATGCCTCTATCCTCTTGATCTCTTTGCCTCGGTGTCATAAAATCTTCCCAGGTGAGGAGGATGTAATCTGACAGGTCGAATTCCTCGTCGTCCACCTCTATCATGTTGATGGTTGGTCTTGGGCCTGCTCCTCCTAGTGGATGTGGTGGCAACGACACTTGGTGTTTATTGGCATGCTAGTTAGCCTGGGAGAGTGCCGGAGGGATGATCTTACTGACCTCTATTAAGTCTTATATCGCGTGTTTCAAGGAAAAACAACGATCAGTTGGGTGGCCTGGCCCCTGGGGAAAGTTGCAATGGGTGTTGGGGTCATAATTTCTTGGGATTGAATTCGGCGAGGGTCATGGCTGAAGTTCCATGACCAAACCCTTTTCAATTAACAAGGGCAACAGAATATTCAGTGACCGCCCCAAGGGTGTGAAAACTTGGTCAAAGAGGGCTTTTCTCTGTTCTGGGGTCATTTGTTCCCCTTGTCCATTTCTGGTCCTCTGCATTGGCTCACTTCTTACTAAAGCTGATTGTGCTACCTTAAATTGGAATGAGGGTATGCTGGTATTAGGCCGCACATTTACGACTGTGTGAACATCTGTCCCAGTTCTTCTATCGTTCCTCTATTCAGTGAACCTTCGAACCCCACTGGTCCTCCCGGACACATTTTTGTTCAAACGCCCTTCTCTGATTGCATCATCCCAGCGATTGGCATTCCTCACCAAATCAACAAAGCTGAACTGTTGTTGGTACACTAGGAAGTCCAAGATGACCGACGGGGTGAGGTAGTAGCTAAACGTCTCATGGGGTTTCTGTTTCAAATGAGTTAAATCTGACTTGCGGGGCTCAATGTCTATATTGTAGACATACTATTCCTGAATCAGGTGGGTCAGATCTTTCCACATTTTGATCATGAAAGATTCCAAAGAAGTGAACCACCTCAAAGCGGGACCCGTGAGGCTCTTTTGAAAGACTTTTATGAGCAAATGCTCGTCCCCTCCGTATTGGCAAATATCCCCACAGTAGGATTTGAGGTGTGCAATGGGATTACCCGTGCCGTTATATTTGTCGAAGATTGACACTTAGAATTTTGGGGGTAAGGAGACCTTTGAAAATAGGCATAGGTCGAAAAATTATGTGGCATGGATTTCAGCTCCACCCATCTTCATTAGTTGCTTTTGGATCTTGTCCATTTATTCATTCAACAGCTCTAATTCTTTGGACGGTGGGGCCGTCTTCTTAGCAGACGGCCTCCATTCACTCTGAGCTGCCTCTGGGTTAGTGAACACAGGTGGTGAGGGATTGAAGCGAGGTTGGGGGATTGGGTGAGATGGGTTTGTCATTTGAGGGGGGATGGGGGTCTATTGGGCATAGGTGAAGGTGGGATATTGGTGTAATGATGGAGGGTTTATAAATGGGGCTCCCGGGTTTGGGCCTTGATAAGCTTGGGCATAAGACATGGGGCCTTGGTGGGCTTGGGCCTGGGATATTAGGCCTTGGTAGGCTTGAGGTATTGAGCCTTGATGGGCTTGGGCCATTGGGCCTTGGTGAGTTTGGGGTATTGGGCCTTAGTGGGTTTGGGCCATTAGGCCTTGATGGGCTTGTGCCTTAGTGGTCCTCTGGGTATTGGGCTTTGAGGCCCACTCACATGACCCCATGGTTGGTGGGGGTCTTGGGTGGTATGAATAATGGGTGATTGATTGGTTTTTAGGAAAAAGAGGCATGAAGACTTTGGAGGGTATGGGATGAGCTTGGAGATGCGTGGGATGGATGGGGCAGACTGCTTTGAGAGGCCTTCCAGATTATGTAGGTCCTGACCATTTCATCCATCATGGTCATGGGATTGGGTGAGGGGGTGGATGTAAATGGTGCTTTCAATGGAGGGAAAATATGGGCCATAGATTGGATGGGTATATGGGAAAAATTGGGCATGACCCGGGTAAAATCGGGCATGACCTGGGTAGATGGAGGGACATGTGATGGATTTGGGTTGGAAGAAAAATGGGGAGTGGATATGGGAAAATTGGGCATGACCTGGGTAGATGTGGGGGATTGGGTTAGATTTGGTATGAATGTGGATGGAAATGTAGTGGCATTTTGGGGGGGATGTGGAGGGAAAATCGGGTGGAAAGTTAGGTGTATGTTGGGTGGTGGGAAAAAGGGGTGTGTTTTGGGTAAATGTGGAGAGAAAAGTGGATATATTTTGGTTTGATGTGGAGGGAAAAATGGGTGTACCGAATGGTCTGGTGACATTAAATGGGGGTTGGGTGGAGGAAATGGAAATGGGGATCTCCTCAGTATAGGAATGTGATAGGGAATGGGGTAGTGATGAATCGGGGTCAAAATAGGCTGGATCAACCGCCCAAGACATGGTTTGTTGGCGGGTGGGGTATGGATTTCTCGAGTATGGCCCGAAGAATTTTTTCTTCCTTCCCCTACGAGATGGTGGCGAGTTTGGTGATGTCGTTTTTACGGCACCACAAGCTTTCCTTTTTTAGATTTTTGGCTTTTTGATTTTTTGTTGGTGATTTTTAAATGATGATGATAATAAACCCCCTTTTCTGAAGGCTTTTAGCACTCTCAAAACTCCCTACGGCGGGACTCCAATGCCCTCTTAAGAATCAAAGGAAAAAAAAATCTCTTAATCTTTAAGAGCACGGGAATCCACGCGACAACCTGATCCCTCGGAAGAGTAAAAAAGAAGGTGACCTCTTTTGACCGGCGAGGGTGTTTTAGGTGTCTAGAGTGTGGGAATTATCGGGAATGTCATAACCAACTTACGGGGGGTCGGGGCAATGCCCCTTGGGACCTTTTCTTTACTTTTCAGGTCCCTCCTTTCCATGCATATAGGATACAAGGCTCTTTCGATTCCATTAATGCTCTCCTCAGGGTTTTAAGGCTTGTAACAAGTTCAGTTACCCACCCAATATACCTCCGGTGCAAGCGCCTTTTCAGGTATTGGATGGGATGGCACTTTTTCGTATCATTACCACTAGGGGCTGCCGCCATACTAAGAACTGTGACATTTGAATCGTTGCCTAAAATCCCACCCATTTGTAAAATCTACCTGCGCAAACAGAATTATTATGTCCCTTCTTAGTTCAATTTTAAATTCAATTTTTAGGGAGTTTGCTTAAGTTAAAAAACGGGTGATGAGAATCTCGTGTCGCCTCTACGGGTCGGCGTCCACTATTGAAATATGTCAAGAAATGAGAAAATGACGGAGCCAGTCAAGCAACTAGGTGGAATATGTAAAATGCATCCAGTAGGTCCAGCCCGCCAATTGGCTAAGGCGGTAAATGACAGAATCGTAGGGGTGAGTAAAAAAAATGCTAGTTAAGTGACTAGCAAAAATTGTCGAAATGTAAAGAGCCCAATTGTAAAGGTAAGTAAAAAAAGGTGTCAGTCAAGTGACTTGGCGAAAATTGTTGAAATGCAAAAAGCCAAATATTAGGGTTAAGTAAAAGTTACAGAACGTAGGAGTAAGTAGCAAACAAGACTATATATAAAAATAAAATAAAAAAATAGAGAGCCTAAATAAGCCAAATCATAGAAAAATGCACAGGCAATGGGGTCAAAACTTCAAGTAGAAGTTCTAAACATACATCACTAGCAGAGTCGCCATTTGTGTGATCTTGGACCTCACGGGTACGTTGCGACGATATGTTCACAAGAAAAAATGGAGTCGCCACCTGGAGCTTTTGGCATCCCGGGATACCCAAAATCAATATTATATGCATCGAAGTGCGAAATATGACTCTGAATCCGGTCTACGTCAAAGCCTCTAGGTAGGGATTTCGGTTATCAATCGGGAAGGTGTTAGGCACCCGATTGACCCGCTCGTAAGTAGTCTCTACTCTTGCCCGAAGGCACTATGACCTATTTGAGCCCCCCACTGTGACAGCCCAAATTTTTCCAACCTAAATTTTTTGAAATATATATATATATTTTTTAAACTTAATGGAAAAACTCGGACCATCGGGTAGCAGAACACGATCCGAATACAGAGAATACTTGGTACATCCATATACATATAGAAATCAAAGCAGGTAATACATATGGCATAATTTAAATCTCAAATTCTAATATCCAATATGACAGTAATTAAAACAAACCACCAGTGATGACTAACCATTACCTAACTGTGGTGTACAATAGCATGAAGGTACCAAGCCAAAACTTACCAAAATCCACAATGTGCTAATCTACGATCCCTGACTAAGGCACAAATCCACGGGCTAACAATCCTCTTCTTCAGGTCCAGATCGCGAGCTATACCTGTGACGTATAATCAAAGGGTGAGCTACATCTAAGTTCAGTAGAAGAAATATCAAGACTAATTTCACATCTCATCATATCAATGCAGATCATCATGACAGAGTTCCAAAGTACATTTTTCTATCAAAACATAACTTGCATATATCCTTAAATCGAATAAAACTCATAAATACCTTAGAATTTCACACAAAATTTCAGTGATTCATTCTCAGCCCCCAAGTTCACATTCAAATTCTTAGTTCACATCTTACAGCGTTCACATTACAAATTTCATATCTTACAGCGTTCACATCTCACAGTTCACATCTCTCAGTTCACGTCTCACAGTCCACATCTCACAATTCACATCACATAGTCCACATCTCACAATTCACGTCTCACAGTCCACATCACATAGTTCACATTTCACAATTCACATCTCACAGTCCACATCTCACAGTTCACATCTCATAGTCCATATATCACAATTCACATCTTACGGTGTTCACGTTGCTAACTCACAATATTCTAAATTTCCAATTCCAATGGTCCAATCAGTATCTGGTCAGTGTGTCCGGTATGTAGTATGCAATGCAATATACAGTATGCAGTGTGTACGGATTAATCCGCCGTACCGGTCCAATATGCAGTATGTAGTGTGTACAGATTAACGGCGTACCGGTCTAGTATGCAAATGCAGTATGCAGTATGTACGGATAACCCGTCGTACCGGTCCAGTCAGTGTAGAGTCATTCAGTAATGCTGTCAGTATCCAAACAATTTACACGCATTCCAAACTCACAGTTTATGTTCAAAATTCACATCAGATTCAATGTTCATCTCAGATCGATTATTATTTATATCTTTCGATTCATGTCCCATATTCAGAGTTCATATTATTGTTCAGTGTCTATTTTCTAAATTCATATTCACTGTCATGTACAAAGTTCAAAGTTCATGTTCATACTAGTAATTCCAAGATAAATCGATCTTATTCTAACTCAAAGTTCAGATTCTATATTAAAAATCTCAGATGCAACTAAATTCCAAAACTTCAATTATATCTTAAAGATTCAAAGATTTCCTCACATCAGTCAAATCAGATTCAAAACATACATATCTTCACTAGCAGGTTCATTTCTAATTTACTAACAATCAAACTTATCACATCTCATTTATCATATCATAACACTTAAGAATCAATGTCAAATCACATGTTCTGATTGCACTGAAATCATAACATGAGAGTCTATATATCAAAGATAAGGATGGAATTAAAGGTTGAATTTCCCCTACCTTAACCTTGAAGTTGCGCGAAGCCAAGTAAAGTCCTATCGATGGCTTTTCGCTCTCAATCTATATCACAAGCACACAATGATCCATCAAGGATTAACTCCAATCACTAATAACTTAGACATATTTAAGTGTTCTCTCAAAATGAGGTGGAAACGGACAAGTTCATGCCAACTTAGAATTTTATGTAACTTTCTCTTAAATTTTAACCTTTAAATAATTTGATTTCTAAATTTATTAATTTATCAAAATTATAGATCTCGTTGTCCTCTTTCTAACGCCGTAAGAATTACATCAATCGGAGTTCAAAGTAAAAAGTTATGGTCAAAATATCGAAGCTATGTCAGTACTTAAGTCAAAACGTGTTAACTTAGAACTTGTCCTAACGTCCAGCTTAATTTTGACCCTTAAAACACTTGATTCATGAATTTATTAATTCATAAGAGTTGTAGAATTAAGACAAAATCGGCAAGCTCAGACAAAATCGACTGTTTGATTTCAAATTTGACCAATCGGTTTTCAAATTCGAAAGGTCAATTTCCAAATCGACCGGTCGATTTCTCCATAGCCAAATTACATACTCACTATTTTGTGAAAATCGATCGGTCGATGCTACTTTCAATCGAACTATTTTCCAAATCGACCGGTCAAAATAATTTCGATCGGTCGATTTCGTACCTCGACAAAATCATAATTTGGACTAACTTCTCACTAAATTTTGACCTTTAAAATAGTTGATTCACAAGTTGGTCAATTCACAAATGTTGTGGAGCTTACTGTCATCTTTCCAACGCCATGAGAATCGCATCAATCCAAGTTTGGAATAAAAAGTTACAGCCGAAATACCATGACAATGATAGCAAGCTCAGGCAAATTCGACCAATCAATTTGGAAATCGATCGGTCTGTTTTGTCAGCTCGGGTTGAACTTTTCCAACCCATTTTCTCTCAAATCCTATCATCTGTCTTCTAATTCTTCACTCATATGCATAAACTAAACTAACACAATGACTAGCTCATAATTTCATATAATTTCTTACCTTTAATGGATCAATTTCCTCGATTCACGGCCCACGCCCAAGCTAGATTTTCGAAGCGAATTTCATCGATCTCACCGGCGTTTGAATCGAAACGAAGCCTATGATGATGTTTCGCTCGAATACGCACTACTCTTTACTCTCCTAATCGTGTATGTCATGATCACAACGATCGGTTCTATCCACACATTCACGTTCTCTCAAATCTCCCCAAAGTCGAAATCTAACGACTCCCCACGGTACACATACTAGCACGAGGCCAATACCTCGTAGTTCAACAAAGCCGATTCGACGTTCGGACGATCTACGGTGTGATCTCCTCAAGCCCTTCTCTCTTTCTCTCTCTAGAAACCCAATGCCCCAAAGAAATGAAACTGGCTATTAGCTTCCAAAAGAAGCTTTGATTTATTTTATAATTAAAGGGACCGGTTTCCTTATAAAACGCATACACTCATTGTGGGTATTAGCTTATCCACTAGTTTCGTTTTGATGCGGAACCCAATACCTAATTGAGTTGTTTTACACCACACAAATGATCTTTGGTTCAGTGTGGGACCTGCACACCCAAATCACTTATCAATCGAATTCGATGTTGAGCCAATACACACCCCCATGGTGTATAAACTTGGTCCTAAAAATCTCTCACGAGCTCAAATAGATCCAAAATGATCCCGTTTGAAAAATTCGAACGGTGGCGTGTTTCATAACAGACTTGCACCCAATCAGGACCTATAGTTTCAAAAAAATTCAGGATGTTACACTCACAATCACTAAAATTTCGACGGCATAACGACTTAAATTCTAGAATAGAGGAAAAGCAAAGAAAAAAAGAAGATAGAGAAACAGAGGGGAGAGTCGGAGCTCAAAGGCCATGGTAGCACCGTCGCCAGATCTTCGCTTTAATGCTAGCTCCGGTGAGCTTCCGAAAGCACAGTGGGTTAGAGCAAGGTTCTAACTAGCTAAGGCTGGGGAAGATGGATGGTATGAAGGATGAGCTAAAATTTCTAAATTGGCTCAGGCTTGGGAATGATATTGAGGGAAGTGGGGTGGGACCTAATGAGCTGGGGTTTCAAAACCTAGAAGGTTGAAGCTTTGAGATGGGGGGAGATCTTTCTAGAGTTCTCTGTTTTGAAAAATATCTCTCTAATTTATTCTCTCCTTCTAGAAATATTTCCCTGTTTTAGATCGGTTCCTCTTTGAATATTTTTTTGGATAAAAAATATCCCTCTCAAGTGAAGGGTGTAGGCCTGTAATTATAGAGTTGGGGGTAATTAGTGAGTGATTAACTCACTAATTGGTTTACAAATTAAGTAATGGGTCATCTAAGGTCTTTTCGGATTTCTAGGGCTTGAATAAGGTGACAAATGAGTTTTAATGGTGGATGATGAGATAGCCACTTAAATGGCACAATGGTGGTTTTAAAGCCTTATAAGGGTCATAAAGAAAACCTCCCTAAAGTCCGGGAAAGTTCACAAATAAAAAACCCAACTAAAAAAATTATCTTGGATGGTTCGTTGGAGAAGACGAAGTTCGCACATTTTGAAGAAAAGAGGCTACGATTTACGAAAAGAGGTTACGATTTACAAAAAGGGGTCACGATTTTCTGAAAAGAGGTCACGATTTACGAAAAAGTGTCACGATTTTAAATCCTGAAACCTGCATTTTTGTGCATTCTTCAATTCACCATAACTTTTGATGTACATCTCGGAATTAGACGATTCTTAGCTCGTTGGAAAGCTGGGAACGCCTACTTTTCAATGGTATAGACCTCAGATTGGGAAACTGTCCATGTAAACTTTGGAACTCCTCTTTTCATCCACTGTTTAGGTTGGTTCAAAACGAATGGGTTTGGGTTAAGTTCTAAAGGTTTGGGTTTGCTTCTAAGGGTTTGGATTAAGTTCTAAAGGTTTTGGAATAATTCCTAAGAGTTTGAAAAATGCTTTCGAAAGCTCAGGGGTACCCCCCTCTCGAAATATGTGTCGATCGAGTCTTAGGCCAAATTTGGGTGTCTCCAAGAACCAATTGGTAAGGCTTTGAAATCAATATTTGCCAAGAGGTTTGGTGAAGATACCAATAAGTTGGTGATTAGTAGAAATGTGAGCCTGGCGGATGAGCCCTTTTTGAATTTTTTTCACAAATAAAATGTTAATTAATCTCAATGGGTTTTGTTAGTTCGTGAATTAAAGACTGGATTATTAGGAATAAAGCATTGTATTATTATCACAAAATAATTGTCGAAAACCAAGATGGAGAATGAGATAATTTAACCATCGAAGCTCATAGGAAACATTTATAATGGAGCAATATTTAGCCTTAGCGAAAGAGCAAGAAACCGTAATTTACTTTTTGGTCTTCCAAGACACGATGCCTATCACCAATTACCATGCAAT
Organism: Chloranthus sessilifolius; assembly: GCA_021018995.1. Lineage (NCBI taxonomy): Eukaryota > Viridiplantae > Streptophyta > Magnoliopsida > Chloranthales > Chloranthaceae > Chloranthus > Chloranthus sessilifolius. The sequence goes on along the minus strand of CM037584.1, from coordinate 47,291,794 downwards.
ATCCAGTGGTACAATAATTGGTCACAATCATGGGTCAAAATCTCGTTAAACCGATACGTATCGGACTATATGTATCGGAACAGTAAAATATCGGACGATACAATGAATGTATTGTCCGGCCATATACATACAAATGAATGATCCGGTACTTTTAATGCACCGTATCGTTCGGGTCCAATACCGATACAAATCAGTATCGGACGAAATTTTGATCCATGGTCACAATAAGCAAAAATGTGTCAATAACATGAATAAGGGTACTTGTGCGTTTGCAAGGTTGATTCATGAATTGACTGAAAGTGATGAGGTAAGATGAAACGACGAATTAAACACCTATACCTATATGAAGAGGGCTCAATAATATACCCTCTGTATTAAGAAGTTTCAAGTGTTGTTCCATGGAAAATTTAACCATGTGAGCCGCAAGAAGCCCCATGTCCTATAGGATATCAAGTGCATAATTTTGTTGTGTTAGAAAAATGCCTTTTATGTTTGGAGGACTTCAATGCCCAAAATATTTGAAGGCCAAAATCATTAATATTGGGAATAGATTGAGGGAGGTAATTGCACAAATTTTATTGCGAATAATAACAATGTTATCAACATAGACAAGTACGAAAGTGTGAGAGTTGCCGCAGGGATATGCCCAACCTCTTGAATTGCATATTTGCATCTAAGAACTTACAAAACCATTGCCTAGATGCTTGTTTGAGACTATATGGAGGTTTATTCAATCGACAAATGTGACGTTCTCTCTGTTGAGAAAAGTCTTGAGGAATCATCATCTAAACTTCTTCAAAGAGATCATTTTGGGCTCCAAGTTGGTGAAGAAACCAATTATAAGTTGCGTTTATGGCAAAAATGGCCTCGAACAGTGATCGATTTTAAGTGTAACCTTGCAAGTGCACAAGATCTATTGCAGTATGACAAGAACAAAGGTGTCGAACCCACAGGGAAACGTGAATTTTAATTAATTCTTTTAGAGACTTAAAAGCATCCCCAAGGAAGTATCAAAGGGCAGATTCAATTTTACCAAAATTTATCACACTTTTCCTAAATACAAGAAAAATAAATTAATCTAAACAACTAATTACCGATGAATCTAAAAACAATAGTTAAATGAGATCAAGGAATATGCTACCCCAGATTAGTACCCCTTTTCTACCATTAAAAACCCACAGTTTCATTAAAGCATCATTCACACCATCATTCATCTATAAAAATGATTCGAAATAAAATATGATCATCAATTCGGCATACCCTATCTAAAAACAATGACTCAGCCTATCATCGCGGTATGATTCATGTAAGAAGCATAGCGTATCTCATGATGTTTAGATCACAACAGTAAACACATAATCACTCTACAGCCTGGATCAGCCTGTAGGTCCAGATCTAGCGATTACAGCCGTTGATACGCGCAATCAACGGTCATAACAAGCATTCAATATATTTTCAATAACACAAACTTTGAGTAAAACGATTCCATGATGACAAGAAATAGACTATGGTATTAATCATAAATATGGGTACTTATCTGGGGATCGCATCTTCCCCGATCTACTGATTTAGCCGCTCATCATTGGTGTATGATCTCCTTGTTCATTCAAAGCCATTCCACTTTTTATTTCTTCCAAAGATCTTTTTACATTATTTTTCCTAAATACAATCTATGATTTTCTCAAAGAAAAATAATGCAAACCTAAGTACAATCTACCCAGATCAAACCCTAGAAGAAGGAGAAAAGAAGACCCTTGAAAAGGTGAAAAGAAGTTCTCCAAATTCCCAAAGTGAAGAGCCCTAAAAAGTAAAAATAATTCCTAGTTAATCCTCTAAAAAAATCCTCTTTTTCTAAAGCCGTAGCTTCCCTTTTATAATGGCCGAACACACCTAACCCTCATAACCTCAATCAATTGAGACTTAAATCTCAATCGATTGACTTTTAAGTAGGGAAAAAGTTGTATTCATGTGTCAATCGATTGACACTTAATTCTTAATCGATTGACATCTAAGAGCAATTTTCGTGAACTCCCGTCCAACTTTACATCAGACATTACTTCGGTATTTTAGTCATAACTTTCTGTCTCGAACTCGGATTGAGGTGATTCTTATAGCGTTGGAAACATAACGACGAGCTCTACAACTTTTATGTTTTAGCAATTTCTTGAATCTGAAGTCTTGAAGGTCCAATTTGAGCTGCAAATCACCCTAAGTTCTCGATGACCCAAAATTGCAGTGTTTTGACATTATTTTCGAAATTCTTGGGCTATTTTAGAAACTTGAATTGTATTTACCTGAAACACTTCAAATCTAGTAAATTTCATCAGATAGCCTTCATCAGACGGCTAAATGTAGGTATTTAGGGGTGAAATATTATCATATTTCACTACTCATCAAACAGCGACTAATTTTGTAATGTGTTCAAAGGCTTCATGACAATCAAGGCCCACTTTTTGATGGTATTCTTTGGAAACAAGCCAAGCTATGCATCGCTCTATAGATCTATCGCTTTGTACTTAATTTTGTAGGGTTTGTAGTAGGGATCTCAATGGGGTCCGATTTGGACCGAGCTGGAGTTCTGTCACAACCCAGAATTCTATCCGATCTCGAGGGCCTAGAATCTCATGTCATGACCCCGCACACTTGCTAAGACAATAAATAGATATACATATCTTACCAAATCTTACATAAAATGGGACTACTCAAAATCGTGAACCAAATTTTCTTCTCATATTAAAAAGTCTCTTTATTAAGCTTACATTGAAATTTGAGTCCATTATAGCAAATGACCATAAATAAAGGTACGGTCAACTACAGGAAAGTCTTTCTAAATATTTAATATATATCTAACATCATCTAACTGGTCATCCATGTTGTCACCCTCATAAATCGTATCATCTACCGATGCATCAAAGTCCTCCAAGGAAGAGTAGTTCGTATCTTCACCTGCAACTATTAGTTTTTCGTAGGATGAATTTACTCAATCATATAAACTCAGTGGGTCGCACAACCGATCCACCACAATCTACCCAAGTGATCGTGTGTGCAATCCCGTGAGTGGAAGTAAACTCTTTACAATTTCATACAAACAGTATAATAAAACTTCTCATGAATATTTCATAACTATAAAACCGAAAGAATGTAACAAATTTCAGTACATATGATGCTTCACTTTTCTTACTGTCTCGTCGACTTAACTTATATGACATATCTTAAATCTTATTGTAGTTTCATATGCCTACATAACGTACTTCGCATCATACTTATTTTATGTAAACGACCTGTGTTAGGGCCGCTGCTTGAGCCTACCATGCGAGGTCCATGTGTAGATAATCACCTAACCTTCATATCATATCGTAAACTACCATTCAACCCGATGAAGTTGCGCGCATAAAAATCAGTGTTCCTTACTTTGAGACATTGTCGTATTATATTGCTCTTAAGACTCATCTTGGTTATAGCCGTTGTACCCTTACGGTGGCATGTAAGGTATAGTATGTGTAGAACTTAATTCATATTCAACTGGCTCTTACAGCGTATCTTAACATATTTGTATCTTATCGTATTCATATCTTCTCATCTTTTCATTTTTTTATCATTTGCATACAAGTTATAGTAAGAAATGGTGCAATAAGTTTCACTAAACTACGCTTTCCAATGAACGAGTTTTGTAGTAACCTGAATGTACTTCGTGTGACAGCCCATACTCCCATAGAGGTGTTGCATCCATACACTTATACCTACATTTCAAGTTTCACGTGACCATGAAAGGAACCCCACCATGACGAATGCTTATAAGTCATGTGTCTTATTTTATTTCTTTTTTTATCATACATATGCCCTAACGTGCTTCTAAGTGATATATGTCACATAATATAGATAAAGCATATAATAAGAAAATAATTAAATCTAAGAGAGCTAATATTTCGAATGATGATTCAAACAAATAAATCAATCATAAGAAGAGATTAGTGAACTGATCTCAAGTCAGACACAATATATATCATAAGTCAAACTTTGACTTGTGATGTCGAAAGTTTTGTATTTAATGATTAGATATTAGTAATTTATGATCGACCTTAAGACACACTTCTCAAAATAAGGATGAGTTAGTCTCATCAAATAGATCATCGCGACCTGATGAATTTGAACTAATCATACGCGTAATTCCAATGAAATTTGGATCATGTATGAGTCGATTTCGTAGAGACCATCGGATCTAAATTCGCAAATATCGATGTAATTTAGATCAAGTTTTAATTATTCTAAACTTATAAATGCAATTATCATAAGATAATGTTAGGGCTTTTCTTTGGTTTTGACTTTATTGGTTCGTTTACACCCTTAATCGCGCGTTCATCAATTCACGATCACGATCATCTCATCATACGATCATGGGGGACCACATGCCTCATACATGGATAAATGATACATGTAATGAGTCCTCTAAGGCTTTGAAGGTGGGTTGGGTCCATCTTTGGAGATTGGTCTGCGATTTCTCAAAGCGTGTATTTGGCTACTTTGGGTATATGAGCACATTAAGAGTCCATAGACTAGATGGACCCACAAGGCCCATAGACCTTTTTTATGATTGGGGGTCTTGAATGATTCAAATTCCATCAAGGCTTATACGATATTTAAGGTGCATTTTAAGGATTTGAATAAATCAGTTATAGAACATCGGGTTTGATAACCATATGGCGTTCTAGAAAAGGTGGGTTTCCATCTGGGGCCCTCACTGGATTGATTGTTTTCGAGGTCTACTAAGGGGTCAAACATGTCCCCCTTGACATTAGTTATCTAAGGGTATAAACTCCCCCTTGTACAACCAACTAAATCGGATTGGATATGTTTTCAGACAAAACTCTCCATCTGATGCGAAGAGATTCAAAAATTACGGGGGATCCCTCTGGGTGACCCCTGGCCCAATTTGACCCAAAACTTGATATCTAAAAGAGTCAAACCAGACCCTAGACTAAGGTTCTATAACCATAAAGTGCAAGAATTTTGGTGGTTATGTGCACCACTTTAAGTGGTGCAAAGACTGAGGTGTGTCTATTTAAATCAAAATATGCTCATCTATTTAACAAATGGACAGATGATCTTTATTTCGTTTTACGGGTTTCGCACCATAGATTTGTGGTTCGCATAATTTAATGGGTCAAACTGGACCTTTTAGCCAGTGTAAAATAAATAATTTACATAAATAATTGCAGGAAATATTTCAAGTGTAAAATAAATATATTCAAGATCTTTGGGGTACTAAAATTTAAGAAAATAAAGACATACAGACTAATGTGAACCGTTAGATGTATAATGCATCAAATTTTATGGGGAGTTCACTGTTTGACCGAGGTCAGAAACTGATTGAATCATCGAGATTGAAACAGTCAAACAAAGACCTCTACATCGAGTGCGTAACAAAATTAAACAGGGCAGTAGCCCATCTTTGACCTGGGGCTTTCTTTATGCCCAATTTATAGTCCTCAGGGTCTATTTTTCCTGCACACTTGTGTGCCATATGGAAGGGTATAGTATCATCTAATTTTCAGCTGATGGGTTCAATGATTAGTCATATAATTTATCATTTTATCACCCTTAACTTAGTGATGTTAGGCTTTAGTTTGCTATTAATAACTTACTGATGTGCAGATATTAGAGATAAACAGTAAAAGAGAGCCTAAGTGTTAATATTCATCAAAGTGAACTCAAATAACAGTAAGAATGATGATTGAGTGTATAAAGACGATTCGCCAATACGAGAAAGATGAGAAATCGTATTTAACGATTTTGTGCTACCACTCAAGTAAATAGAAGAAAGAAAAAAATAAGAAATCGTTATTTTACGATTATCTAAAAAGGCAATTCTTCAGAAGCGATAAAAGAGTAAAGATGATAAGAGAGGAAAAAAAAGCGATCGTAATAGAAGATCGTCCAAAGACCAAGTCCAGTATAAAAGCCATGAAAGAAGAGAAAATCGTGATTTATAATTTTCCAAAGAAGCTATAATAGAAGAAATTGTTATCTACGATTTCCCAAAAATAGAAGTTTTCCTATTTACTTTTATTGTTGCTGATCACGTGAGAGTTATCACCGCCATGAACAGAATTTGAAGACTTCTAAAATTAGAAGTTCAGCTGATCACAGATCTGAGAAGATTGATGAAGATCTACTCCAAAGGACTCTGTTGCTAAAGACTAAAGAACCTTCAAGAAGTGCATTAACTAAAGAAAGCAAGGAAAAGATGAAATTAGAAGTAGAGTTATATTAGGATAGTTTTTACTTCTTTTATTAGATTTAAAACTTGTAAACATACTTCTTATGATCTATAAATAAGAGAGTTTGGTATAGGAATAATCATCAAAGAATTTCAGCATTAATTGACGCCTGAGGTTAGATTTTCTTCCGATCAAAGTAGCGTAAAATAGTTAAAATAGATTAGATATTCAAGGTTTCTTAAGAGCAATTGACGACTGCAATTGAGTGCTGAAGATTAGAATAGATATCTGTAATTTCTCATGAGCAATTGACGGCTGCGGCTGAGGAGTGAAGGATATATTTTACTTTGCTTTTTAGTTTACATTTACAGCTTTGTAAACATCTCCAAGTTTTAATTTGAATTGACGACCTAGGTTAGAATTTTCATATTAGTGTAACGATTTTTACTTTTCCATCTTCAGTTTTCTAAGGTTTGATTGACATCCAGATTTTAAGAAGTTATTGATTAGATTAAATCTGTATTGATAGGATCTTGAACTTGATTGACGACCAATGCTAAGAAACTAGAGATATGGTGTAACAGTATTATTTATTTTCATAAATATCCGATAACTGAAGATTAGAATTTACGACCTCAATCAGAAGAAGGATTTAGATTTATTTTATGCACTTTAGATTAAAACAAATTCTTTTATTCATATTTCTCCTGTAGATTAGATCTTAAAGATAAATAAAAGTTTTTAAAATAAAGATTTAAATAGAAGATATAAATAAGAAGTAAATAGATAGATGAACTTTCTCCTGGGAACGATCCTATGCTAGTACTATAATTTCCATTGTACGTTTGTAATAGATTAATACTTGAATTTAACATAATTTTAATACACATAATAAGCCGATCATTTGACCATTTAGATAGATATGAGGGCACCCACCTGTTGAAGCGTGGGCGAAGGTTTCGAGACTGTTTGAGTTGGCTTGGATCGACGATCGAGAAGTCAATTTGTTCGAGTCTTCTTGCAAATTGCACTTCCCTTACGGCTGAATTTGCAACAGCGATGTGGAACTTCATCGATGTGTGATTAGGCTCACGAAAAGGATATGCGACGTTGTTATGATTGTGGCCCAGCCTGTGGCATTGCTCGAACTTATACCCCGTTGAAGGAAAATGGATGGTGGTAGTGTTTAGTGGCTGCACAAAGGAGATGGCAGCAGAGAATTTGTTGTTGTTTTAAGGTGTAGATAGAGAGGGGAAGGCTAAACTAATAACAAGTTATCATTAAATGCCATATTGTTGTGGGGTTGTAATTTTTGTCATGGGTTGGTGCAGTTTGAACAAGGAGAAGATGAAGGGGATGGAGACCATGATCTACATGGTATGAGGGAGAAGCCGTGAAATCTTAGAGAGAGAGTGTGTGTGTGTGTGTGTGGCAAGGTCGGTGCTATATAGGATTCTCAAAAGGATTTATGATGATAGTAGGAAAGTAGGTAGGATTCTGATTGAGCATGAATTGCAAATTTTAGAGGAAGGTGCGTGCTAACGAGGGGAAAGGCGTTTGACATTATAAAATATTAGTTGGGGCAATTGTCATTTTGAGAAAGATTTGCTATGTTGAAAATAATAGATAGAGGAGCTTGGCCAGATCCTAATAGTGTGAGGACACTAGTTAGTGTATTGAACACATATGGAGAGAGTGAGTGTGTAAGCACCACATCTCTCGTCTTTGGTAGTTTTATAGAGAAAGAGAGGGAGACCTGGATGGAAATTGCCTTGAAATTTTCGGAGTGCTAAACACACTATGATATTTGCTAAATTAAGCGAAAAGGTAACACAAGGCAATAAAATTAGGCTTGGATGAGAAATAGCGACTCAATCCTTAAATATTGGGCCCTATCTATCGCTATATGAGTAGGGAGTGAGATAGAGAGAGGTGGACGGTTAAAGTTGTAGAATGTCCAAAATCTTGTGACTAAGGTGGGGACACTTAGCGGCAAGTTGGATTCGAGTTGTTTGTTTATTAAACATAAACACCACAAATATTTATATAATTCACTATTTAAGAAATATGTATAAATAATGTTGTATTTGGGTGTGCAACAATGCACTAATTTGATATGACACACACATATTTAGGGTCTAAATAAATTCATGTGGTCTATAATAATGATACTTGAAAGTTGGGTCGGCCGTGTGTGGGGCACCCACCCCAAATCAAAGTTGGGCTCAAACTTAGTTCAGTCTCGGAGTTCGAGTCTTGTGCAACACACACATGCCTCATGTTGAGGCTCGAGCTCGTATTTGGATTTAATTAAGTTTGTTATTGGGTGCACACTTACTATTAAAAGGGTGAGTCCGAGGTCACATCACTTATGTCAAAATTTTGGCCAAGGTCAAACTAAGCAAACAAAAGTCACATTTTTATCAAACGTCAACAATTCAACATTTGCAAAAATTTAAGTTATTACAGGTTCAAACCAGCCCAGCCCAACTCAGGCCAGGTTTCCAATTTTTTCGGCTCAGCCTTAACTCGGGATGCGATGTACTCAGCCTAAGCCCGGCCCAGAGTGTACCGGCTGGGTTGGGATTGTTTCGGACTTTTTGTTTTGCTGTTTTTTTATGGGTTGGGATTTTTTGGGACTTTTTTTTTTGCTGTTTTTTTTATTTTTAAATAGTTGGGAATCTTTGCAGTCTATGGATATCCCAAAATAGTTGGGAATCTTTGCTTCTGTTGGTGCGGACCATATACCAGTTGGTGAAGGACTGTAGGGCTGTCAACCGGTGGAGTTGATCCATTACCTGACCCGGCCGCCAACACAGTTTTTCAAGTGGTCGCCACATAAACTTGACCCGTCAGGTTAGGTCGGATCTGGTTGACCCAATATTTTATATATAATATTATGTGTTTGTCTATAATAGGTGTCCACTAATCATGAATGAACATTACAGTCCACATATCCTTGTGACTGAGAATCTTGCACGGACTTCTATGCATTGGAAGTCCTTGCAAGTCACATGCCCGGCATCTAGACTGCAATGTCTACTCATGATGAGCCCATAGACTAACTCAATTTTTTAAGGGATTAGGGAATTTAGGGAAATTTGGACCTGATCAGGTCTTCAGGTCGGGTCAGCTTTTGGGTCGGGTCGGGCATATAACCTTGTCTTGTCCGATAAGGTGGAGCTTATACCGTTAACCCTTACGTAGCCAAAATTTTAGCCCGAGCATTGAGCACCGCAGTAGAATCCACACGTTGCTCTGAGAATCCATGTGTAAGATTTGTACTGATAAATTATCTGCTATTATTGTGTAAAACCAAGAAATAGAATTCTTTAAAATCTTGAACAAACGTACGAAGTAATTTCAAGTTTCAACCCATTGGTGTAAAATGGTCAAACATTAAAGAAGGAAAAAAAAACTAACCTGCTTCTGCAATTGTGTTTTATGTTCTCGGCATACAGATGCTGTGTGCTGTGCAAGAGACGATAAAAGTATTCTTCAGTGGGTACCTCTGTTCAGCCCTACAGGATTACTTAAAAGTGCCTACATCTGAAACCTCTTGATTGTGTGGAATCAGATTGTGGAGATTGTTTTTCACCACAATCTTCCACACAATGGATCTTGAGTCATGAGTGTACCATCAGACGATTAGTTTTGGATTCCACATGGGAGGGATCCCCAAAAAAGTAGTCTTAAAGTCACATGGCACACATCAAACTTAAAAGTGATTTTAAGGCCATTTTTTGGGATTTGTATCGTGTGGAATTAAAAACTAACCGGATGATGGTAGGATCATGGTCTCAAGATTGCTTGTGCGGAAGATTGGGGTGAAATGATCTCCATCATCTGATTCCAAACAGTCAATGGGTTTCAAGACTTTACGGATGTAGGTGCTTTCAGTAAACCTGTCGGAGCAAACAGAGGTACCCTTCATATTACTAGTTTTGGTATTCAGTTAAAAAGTAGCCAAAAGGTAGTTAGATATCACCTAACATTTGCATCCCCTATAAGCCATAGCCAGAGGCCTGTCTGTTGTAGACTAGCATGAGACTCACTTGAGGATACTGTGACTAAATCCCAACAATATCTAGTTTTATGGAGTAATTTGTATTAGATGGAATTTGTTGCCCTTCTCATTTTCACTTCAAGCGCTTCCTAAAGATATGAATCTTCTGACGGGCTTTCATCTTCCTGGTTTTAACCCAGAGTCAACACACATGCAGCCCTCACTTTCTTTTTTATCATTAATGAAAGGATTTATTACCAAAGAAGAAGAATGCACAATAGCAACCGATACCAGGGGTTCGAGACTCGAATTGGGTATTGAAGCAGAACCGAAAGCAAAAATTAGATCGGCATGGATTGATGAAAAATCAGGGCCGTGAATCTGGTTCCCCAGCAGTGATTTCAGACATTTCCACTTCCCTCTTTGCAGCCTTCCATTTGCCTTGCCTGGATCAGTTGGAAAAAGTTAGTACCCTGTTGTCAAATTTCATAGACCTGCTTAAATCAATCAGCTTCAAGTCTACATGGATTAACCCTTTTCCATCTCAGCCCCTTTGATCACGGCTTCGAATCTCCTTCGACAATAGCAGGCCTGTTAAACCACAAATTCAATAACTTGAAACCTTCTAATAAGTCTCCACTGGGACGAGGGTCAATAACTTGAAACCTTCTAATAAGTCTCCATTGGGACCAGGGTTGCCTAATCAGCAACCATCGACATTTCAATTTCACAAAGTCCAGTGATGGGAGCAGCCAAGCTGCTGTTATGGAAGTCTTCCCAGTTCCCGCTAGAGACATTGGCTGCGTATGGCATAGCTCTTTGCTAGCCCCTACCACAATAGAGTTCACATGCTTTAGTTGGTAACCATTCTCTTTTCTAACTCCCTGGAAATGAGGATTTACCTACTCTAGCATCAACCTCCCTGCTCTCTACTAACTTCCTCTCAGAGCAAATAAAATCTGCTCTGGCAAGGAGTGAGTAGAGAGGAGGGTAGAACTACTGAACAAGTAAATCTTGCATAAAATCTTGCTATGCAAGGAGTTATCAAGGAGAAGGGGTACCTGCTTCCGGATGTTAGCAAAGAAGATGGGAACTTGCTAAAGCAGGTGAACTCTACTATGGCAGGGCACAGAGCTATGCCATACGCAGCCATTCTCTCCAATTCCTTCTAATTGCAGCACTTTCTAGTCCCCTATCAATTCCTGTGAATTATCTTCCATAAGAGCAGCTATGCAAGAATCAATGTAAACAAACAATAATAATAATAAATTAAAAAACGAGATATTTTTATAATTGCATGTTAATAAATTATAGATTGAAGATATTCTATAATTTGACTACTTCAAGGTTTGTTATCCCCATCATTTCCTTGTGGCCCTAATTAATCCTGCTTGCTTATGTTTTTTTTACAACAAACTGCTATTTTTATATAATTAATACTTTCCACCCCATGCCAATTCCTGGGGCATGTTTTTGTGAGAGAAGAGTGTTCGTTCTGTCAATGAGTTTAGCCCAAGTCTAACAGCAAGTTATCAGGTTCAAGTGTAAAAAAGAGCAACCAGTCACCACCAAACAATCAAAAGATTTCAAGTGAGCATTATAAGTTATAACTTTGAATTGATGTAACTTAGACATGAACACAAAGACCTTGGAAAACCCAACACACTAACACATAACCCAAGAGCTACATTACATAATATTAGTTCATTTTGGTACAATTTGATGTGGTCAGAAACTTGATAGAATACTAGAAAAACTCACTGAGTCAAGTTGACATGAGTCAATAAAGACTCATACAAAGTGTGTAACTCAGCGTTCTTGAGACCAACAAAGGACCTACCACTTGCAAAATAAATTCAACCCATTAGTGTAGAAGATTCGACTATCAAACCAAATTGATCCCAAAATAATTACCAGTACCTACTTCTACAATTGTGTCACTTTCAATAGTTATGCAATCTGTAATCAGAAGAGATTGGATCCGTCATGATTACTATCTTTGAAAGCGCATAAAAGTTTGTAGTTATTGGATTCTGTCATAAGAAGTACTTAGCAGTTGAAATATAGAAACCCGGATTCGATATTTCACAGATTTGTTAGGGTGAAACAAGATTGGAGCAATTATGCAACAGGACCTCTGTTTTTGTTACTTTCCAACCACAAGAAACCTCTCATGGCTGTTGTCAGTGGATCCCAAATTGGAATGAGGTTGTCGACTTTCACATTCACTGCAACTGCCTGATACATGTATGGCTCATATGCTCCAACTGTGTAGTATTGCCAAGGTTTAAAGTAGCTCATACCAAAATGATACCTGAGGACTCGAGCAAAAGATTATTTGTTCACAAGGCACAGGGCAAAAAAGGAGGATCAACAACTCAGTCCAATCAAATTAACAATAACATGCAGGGAAATGTATGCATAGTCACAATTCTTTTAGTATGGCCATGGCAAGGTCATATGCATAATACCCACAGAATCATGTTTGCCCAAGCACCTATGACCATATTTTAAAAAAACAGAATATCAGTTATCAAATTGACCAAGCACCTATGACCAATTTTTGAAACAGAATATCATTTATGCGATGGACCAAGCAACCATGAGCAAAATACAATTGATCTTGTGCTATCTTCATCTTGATGCTGCTTTCGAGTGCTCAACACCAAACTACTGTTTGTTACTTAATTTTTCCACCCCATTAATTTCTGAGCATATTTGACTAGATATCTGTGTTTTGTTCCTTCCCGTGAGTTTTAGCCAAGTTCAAATCCAAGTATTACGACCATTGTCAGGAAAGTCACCACCATGTCTGAAGTTCAGAAATTTCCAAAAGTGAAAAATGTAGCCAAATAATAAAACTTCAAAGGAGAAAAAGATGACTTAACAAACACTAAAAAATCATCAAAGATGCAGCTTAAATTCATTAAAAACTCTCGATACATGTTCTTAATACAAAAAGGACTGACAGCAGCAAACTGATTCCCCAATTGATTTGGAGTTGGGACAGTGAGTTACAATCTTTTATCTCTTGTACACAGTGAGCATGTTACTGATTCCAATTTGTGTTGCGTGAACAGTCCACAAATCTTTTAACCAAGAATCCGATACCGTATAAGAGCAGAACTTATAAACAACAATCCGCTCATCCATTTTCCTCTACTATTTACAGCATAAACTCTCAAACGATAACAGATAATATTGGTGCATCAATTGCGTGTACCTTCACATTGCAGCTTCATAGAAAGCTAAAACAAGTGAAATTTAGCTTCTCTATATATAACTGATGAGTCCTCCATACCAAGTATATAGCCACTGCCATATTACATCAATGAGCTACAAGCTGTCACCGATATGAAATAAAAAGCTCTTTTAAGAAACCTATCATGTGGTGCTCTCTTGAAACGTCTGAGAGCGAGATAAAGCTGCTGGATTCGCATGCAACACCTGTGTGGCATCCAAAGTGTGACTCTTGTCTTCCATCTTGGGCTGGAAAGCTTTAAACATACCACCTTTTGTTATAGGCTCATTCTGATCATTCTTAATACCAAGAGTAGCCCAAATAGAACTCTTTGCAGCCTCATCCCAGTCATCAATTCTCAGTGTCTTAGGAACCCAAAGACACTTCTGGGCTTTTTCTTCCCCTGGTAAAGTGGCATCCCGAGAGTGCTTGCCTAAGGTTGGAGAATCGTTGCCAGAACATGCACTGTTGCTTGTAGAGGAGGAAGGAGGTGATAGGCCATTATTAGATCCAGACCACGACACATTCCATGGTCCTGCGGCCCAGCTGGGCAAGCAACCCCAATAGGAAGGAGGCACAAATGGAAACGGAATGCTTGGGGCACAAAAGGCAGGAGCAGCCATCATGGCACCAACGTTGTTCCACTGCATATTCCAAGGGTAAGGCCAAGGAGGCCCAGGGTAACACTGCATTTGAGGAGGGGGGGCAATCCCATTATGGCATCCTGTCAAGAGCCTATCTTGCTCTATCTGACCCACATTTTTCTCTGACAATTTGTTTTCTCGGCAAGTAAAAGCCGTCACAGAGGACCCACACGAGTGTTCCTCTCCACTTTCCCCACAAGCCAAAGAGCCCACCTCAATTTCCTGTTTCTGGTCTGTGAGACTTAGCACTGAAGCAATGGATTCACATAGAGGTGTATCGGAACCAAACTTTATGACACCACCATTTCCCTTATGGCTTGTAGGAGCAGACAATACCTGATGGCGAGCCGTATCAGGGGTATCAACCCCAGGAATGGGCATTCCGTCAGATGATATTATTATGTGACGAAAGTGTGAAGGCGAGTGCTTGTTTTTCCGCCGCCCAGCACCCACGGGAACATTCCTCATTGTTCCCCCAGCTGTCCAATATCTCTGGCAGTTCTTGCAAAAGTGTCTAGGTTGGTTAACATTGTAATTGTTGTAGTAACAAAATTTTGTGTCTAAACTGTTGCAGCGCGGACATGGGAGAATCTTGTCTGGCTTCTTCAGAACCTTCTCTTCACTGACTGTTTCAGTTTTGGCTGGATCTTCCTCGGGATTAGTGACAGCCACAGTTTTGTCACCATTGGTAGGAGGATCCTGGCGATCTTGGAGATTATTCAATCCACAAGCAGTATCCAGCTCATCAAGACCTGGTTCTTCTGAAACACATGGTGATGGGTTCTGAACTTCACCCTTCATTGTTTCTAAGCATACATCCTGAAATTTAAAATGAAACCCATTAAAATCTCAGTAAAATGAAGCAAATAAGTACTCATTAGCTATCATAAATAAGCAAATAGAGCTTAGAGGCAAGGCTTTAATAACAGATACATATCATATCGACCGGGTTCCAAGCCGCTATGTATCAGGTATGCATCGGCTAAACCGGCTGATATTCAACTGCCTTTTTTGTTTTAAAATATTGAAAAAAATTATATACAGTAATATAAAAAAATGCCCAATGGGCATTTTTGGCATTATGTACCATTTATATCAGATACATATCGGCCCAAATGACCAGATATGGGCCGATATTGACCACTTTCACCCGATATTTGACTTTATATCATATCGGGGGTGTATATCATATCAGAGGGGCCCTAGCCTGATACATACCAGCCGAGATAGCTGATATTTAAAACCATGCTTAGAAGAAACAGTTTAGTAATCTAGCTACCACATTAGTTAAACTACAGCTTACTTTTATAATTCACATATTTTAGATATATGTCAGTGGGTCATGAAATCTGATTATGAATCCTTCTTTGGTTAGGTCAGCAGATATCATGGTGTTTGTGGCTCATGCAAATTGTAGTCGAGTATATATATATATATATATATACGTTCATCCCATAGATATATACAAAAGCTTGGATTAAATTATACAATTAGTCACCTTTACAATTAATTCTTGAAAGTTCTGAGACTGATTCATATTAACAACTATTATTTTAACAAAAAATAACTACGCAAAACATCTGAAAGACAAATTTCAAGGTTTTTGTTAACTAACATCAAAACAATCATATGGTTTTTTCTTTTTTAAAAGCAAGTTTTAACTGATGGTAGGACCTAAATTTTGGTTGTAAACATTTAAATTAAGTAAGCTATTCATCTAGATCTGTCATCAGAAGCTTGAATCAAATCAAATCAAATCAAATCATTTAAAACAAAATCGTGAACTAAAACTTCCAATTTTCTAACCCTAATAAGGATAAACGAATATATAAAAATATTAGCAAGTTTATGAAATAGCTCACCGAGACAAAATTACATCTAACTGAAAATAAAACGTCCTAAACTCACAACACGCACTTAATCGGGGCTTTTTAAGGTTTCTATTTCACTAGATACAAAAAGGAACATCTAGTTTTACAAATCCATGATTCCCACCTTACGAATACGCTAGAGAAATAAATAAATAATTTCTTTACACGGATAAATCCCCATTTAGCATAAAAACCCCAATTACAACAGCCTAAAATATAATCCCACCCAAAAAATAAATAAATAAAACAAACAAAAAACATAAAACTTAATTCCAAAACTAAGATTAAAAAAAAAAGCTAAACCGACAAACCAAAATCGGAAAAAAGCTTACCTTATCGTTGGTCATCGCCACGTCAACGTGTTTCTCCACATCTTCCACCGGAACCTGACTTTCCGGCAAGGGTATCGTCCTTCCGAACAGTTTAATCGCCGGATCTTTAATCTCAGACATTTCTCAGCCGTCCGATTTCTGACGCTCTTTCGTAGGCTCTTGTGAAATGGAAGAAACCGCAGGGCATAATCCTTGGAAGAGAGAGAAGAAAAGCAGAAAAACCCCCAAATAACCCTCGCAAGCAGAAACACAAGCAACGTGAGGGGGGAGGGCTTTTTACCGGAAACGTCGGTCGGGCTTTGTGCCAGCTGTGCACCCTAGTCAGCAATTTGAGCGATCCTCAGCCACGAAAATTCGTGGCTGTAAATCGCATCGCCGACGTCAGCGACGAGGAAGCGATGATGCCTTTGAAAAGTAAAAAGTGCACCTCCTTCACTTTTTCAGAGACTCGTCACTCGTATGGCCGCTTTTTGTTTTGGATTATCTTGGTATTAGCTACTCGACCCGTTTACAGACCTATGTGAAAACGGGTCACTCTTTCAGACCCTTGGCTGCCCTCTGATTTGGACACCTTCTGTCACGACTCAAAATTCGTATCCGATATTGAGGGCCTAAAATTTCGTGTTATGACACCGCACATTGGTTAAGGCGATAAGCGGACATACACATAATCTAAAAATTGACTTGCCATAAAGATTAAGGCATTTAAGATAGCATTAACCGATAAATGACTCACAAATTAATAACGGAAACGTAGACAATAATAATGAAGTACTTAATCCTAATCATGTATCCAAGACATCAAATCAAAATCAGGTTCAGGTAGGGTAAAACGGTCTCAAACGTAAACTCACACAATGTATCAAGGCTAAAACAAGTCTCTCAAGAAATAAGGAAAAACTAGAATAAAAGGGTTATCAATGCTGATAAAAGTTTGTTGGGTCTATAATCTCATCTAAGTGGTAGCCGACATCCTCGTTTATATAAGCCGTCTCCGGATCAGCAACTTCCGTATCGTCAAGGACGGGAAAAGTAGAATTTTCACCTGAAACTGTTAAATTTTGGGAGCGGGGTGAGTTTACTCAGTCGCGTAAACTCAGTGGGTTGGACAATCAATTCATCATAACTTACCCAAGCAATCGTTTGTGCAATCACTTGAGTTGCAGTGTATTTTGAAACTAAAATTAACATCTAAATAAAATTACTAAATTATCCATAACTCATAGCATATCATAATCCAACTGAAAAGCATATTATAACATGAAGGATGCATGATGTTTCTAATTTTTTTATCTTTTTTCCTATTTGTCTCATCAACTTAGCATACGTGACATATCGTAAGTCTTATTAATTACTCCATACGCCTACACAACGTACTCCGCATCTTATCTTATTTAAACGATCTGTGCCAGGATCGTTGCTCGAGCATAGCACGCGAGGTCCATGTGTAGATAATCACCTAACCTCCATATCATAACATAAACTACCATCCAGTCAGATGAGGTTGTCGGCATAGTAACCACGATGTCCCCTTAGTTCGAGAAGACCCGTCTTGGCTGCAGACGTTAGGCCCTTACGGTGACTCGTAAGGTATGGCACGTATAGAAACTTAATTCATGTTTAGCTGGCCTTCACAGTATATCTTAACATATCATAATATTTTTCGGTTCTGGGCTTAGGTCCCCGCCCCGATTTCATATTTGCGTGGGCTCAAGTCCCCACTTTCTTAACATACATGTGTCTTAATATATTCTTTTCTCATTTTTTTTTTAAACTTAGTTAGAATGAGTCATGGTGCGATAGGCTTCACTAAACCACGCTTTCCAAGGGACGGGTTCCGTAGTAACCTGAATGTACTTCGTGTGATATCTCATACTATCATAGAGGGGTTGCATCCGTACATGGATGTCTACATTCCAAGTTTCACGTGACCGTGAAAGAAATTTCACCGTGATGAAGGCTTATGTCATGTGTCATATCTTATTTTTAACTTATATGCTTATGCCCTATCGTGATTTTCTATATGGTGAATGCCATATGACAATGGTAAACATATATAAGAATGAACTGTAACATAAACCCTAAGCATCTTATATTTTTGAAGAAAATTAATATAGAACATAACATATAAAATATTGAAGTAAAAACAGAGAATAAAAAATATTTAACTACATTTATTTTATAATAGAGTTAAAAATATACTTCATTAGAGTTAATTGTATCCATGAAATTTGGTGATTGGCTGGTATAGCGATCCGACATATTTTAAAATTCTAAAGGAGCACGTGTGTCCATTCAAAAATTGTATGAGGCTTAAAAGCGGTAATAAAATGATAAGTGTTGAAAAACGTTAATATTTGACTCCTTAAACTTATAGATCATTATTCGATGAAAGCTATTTAATATATTTTATGTAATTTTAACGATTTATAAGTCTGGAGATAAGTTGAGCATAAAATAGCCCAAGAATTAAAAAAATAATGTCAAACCCGTGCAATCTTAGATCATCAAAACATATCCCGACTTATAGCTCAATTTGACCCTAAAAATATTAAATTTGTGAAATTATTATTTTGAGTAAAAAGTTATGACCAAAATACCGATGCTATATCTGTTGAAGAGTTTAGCCGAATTTCACGAAAATCTGAGAAAAACGATCCTATCGATTTTAGGCTGAATTTTTATGTTTTTAAGACCCGAAATTTATCAAAATTTAGGGAAAAATTTAAGATTTTCTTTTTAAGAAATAACTGAATAATTTAAGATAGATTTAGAAGCACCCATCTGTTAAAGCGTGATTCGAATCCTACGATGATTTGGGTTGATAGAGATCGGATTCGAGAGACGATATGCCCGAGTCTTTTCGCGAGAATTCCTTTCTTACGATAGATCGGTCACGGCGATGAGAAACTTTGATGGTGAAAAATTCTCTGATAAGATCAAAAAATCGATGGAGATCCGACGAGAAATTGTGAAAGATGACACTGTCAGAGCTTTTGCAGAGAAGAGAGAATAGAGAGAGACAACTGAGAGAATAAGTAAATATATTTCTAATTCTCTTTCTAGGTTAACTCTAATTAAGACTTTCCCTAAAAGATTTAATAATACGCAAGTAAAATTCATACGTGAGAAGAGGTTTTGTTCCAGCGCTTTGTGTAAGCACCAAGGTAAATAGTGATTCTCTTCCGAAATTACAGTTGTGCCCTTTAACCTGCTTCACTCTTCAAACGGGCATAACTTTTTATATTCTTATCGAAAATCGATAAATTATATATCGTTGAAATCGTATCGACGAGTACTTCGCAATGAGTATAATATTGGTATAAAAAAAATTAAATTATTTTTAAAGTGGATAGATTCCGGTGTAGAGCGTTAACACTACGCACTGAGTGGTACATCATCTAATACCGTTAAGAAAAGTTAAAAATCTGGGTTATTACTCCTTCATCTAAAGATGTATGGGATGAAATACCACATCCATAGTCTAATTCAAAACGACCAAACACTTTTATGGTTGGCCACTATCATGTTAACAGCTAAAATAGTTTCAACCGCTCATTTCAATTGTGTTGACCCATTAAATTAGATTTTAGATATTTTTTTTTAACTACCATCGTCTTCTTCACGGCAATGATCAGGGGTAATGATTAAGTCCAATCAAGTTGAACGGGATTTCAAGTTAAACCATGTGCCACATGTCAAAGAGTCACAGTGGCCACGTTGGTTAGAAAACAGGTTAGTGCTTAGGAATATGAGGTTGTAATTGTAAAAGGATTGAATGACTCTCCCACCTGTAATGAGGATACCTCATAAGTTGTAATTGTATAGGGATTGAATATCTCTCTCACGTATTAGCCCACTTATAGACTCTTAATCACATGATACAAATATATTTTAATTTATGTAAGCTTAAGATTAAATTTGATCCCTGTCCTGGTCTCCACCACAGTAGGCATTTTATGACAAGCTAATTTTCACATTCGTGAATGGCCCAAAATTTTATATTTTTAAATGTCAGCTTTGGATAAAATTTCAACCATTCATCTATAAGTTGGTGAATAGGCTATTGATGCTATTTGCGTGACACTATTTTGTACCACTTGGTATCAAATATTAGGAGTGAATGGATTACTAATTGTGTACTAACAGGACCATTTTGGTACCACATGGGGAGATCATTTTGAATTCGTCCTAAGATTACTTCGAAAAACTATCCTTACCATTCGATTGGCTTTGTTTATTCATTTTTCGGTACTTGTATTCTTTTTGTTACATAGGAAGAGCTTTTCAAGCAAAATGATGTCACGTGAACAAAAAAAATGATATGTTCACTCTAAAAAAATGAAAGGATTGGTTATCTTACAGCATCGCTTAATGTATAGACAAAATATTTGCCTAGAATCTTCGATTCTCATCCTACACGCTGTCTTTATAAAGTGTGGGTTTGATTTTGTTAGTTAACTCTCATTACTACAGTCATGTTCTCTCTTGCTGCTCTGCAACTGTCACATGTGTGTATGCAGGTGATGCTTTCTCTCGCTACTCTGCACCTGTCACATGTGTATGCAGGTGATGCTTTCTCTTGCTACTCTGCAACTGTCACATGTGTATGCAGGTGGTGTTCTTTCTCGCTACTCCGCAACTGTCACATGTGTATATATGCTTGTTTATCGATATTCTTGAGGCTGTCTTGGCCGAATGGCCATATCAAAAATAAAAACTTTATATATTTAATATTAGTGATACCATCTTTTTAATCAAAATATTATATAATATACAAGAGCAATGTTTAGATCAGGATAGCCCAAAATAATATGGAAACATAGTTATGTCATACAGTTAACAACGGTAACGGGCATCATAAAAAAAATAATGGTAATGGTCAAATGTCAAAAAATGTACGACTAAAATAAGGTTGGAGAATCACAGGGTAGTCGATCATCCTTTTAATAGTACAGTGTAATCACATGATAGAGATAACTTTTCAAGATAATCTTGGTATCAGTTGATATTAAACTTGGCTCTTTGTGCACTAAATGATATTATTTAATTAAGAGTTGATACCGTCTGTATTTTTTAATAAGTCTAAACACAAATTTCTATAAGGATTCTTTTTAATAATATTACATGGAAAATTATAATGTGGAGACCTCAAACAGCAGACCAAGAACGGATTGCTTATGTGACGGGATGCAAATGGTTGGTCTGACTTGCATTGTTGGACCCACTGCGCTTGTATCGTGCCATATAAGCGGTCCGTTGAATGATTTGTTGTTCGCGGTCCACCATATATCAATGTCCATATTACATGTAAGCAAGAGGCGGTATTAGGTGTATGTGGGTGTGCACATTGTATAGTTTGTGGTGCACTAGTAATTTATACTACGTGGCATATGCTCATCACTTGAAGATGTCCATTTATATAGAAATTGAATTAGGTAACACATTCAGGATGTCTATTTATCTTGTTTTAAGATGTGCGTCATCTAGTTTAATAAGTGTGTCATTTTTAAAAGATATTTGGTGCAAAAGATTGTGAGAAAAAATAATCTCTACTACTTGAGCCAAATCAGTTAAATGTCAACTAAAATTAACCATAGTGAATGGGATATTGATTCCTCATCTACACAATATTTGTAGTTTTGTACCATGTAGATGATGAAACCGCATGCTACATTCTTGAAACAAAATGAATACTCTTACTCACACTATAAGGGGGAGATGAGACATTTTGAGAGAACGTGGGTGGGGTGCGGCGTGTGAGAGGGCTGTATTTGTAGGGTTAACTCTTTCCCGTCAAAGAGCAGTTTTTTCGCTCTTTGGCTCTGACAGGAAACTATTTTCAGGTTTAGTAACATTGCTCCTCGCTCTATCTGTTTTGGCGAGGAATTATTTTAATTGATAAAACTGTTCCCTGCTCGTTTTATGTCAGAGCAGATGTTATCTACTCTGAGGGAGAGTTAGACTCAGAGCTGTCCGCTCTTATAAGAGCTAACCCAACTGCAGCCTTAGTGATTTGCACTCTCACCATATCAAATAAAACTCACTAAAACCCAGATTCTCAGAGCATCTCAAATCCTAATTGAGTTTATTCCACATCATGAATAAAGAGTCCCAACTAATTTTTTTGGAAACTCTCATCTATAGATGCATCGCGGCTCTTAGAAGAACTCCTAAGAGACTTTTAAGAGTATTTTGGATATGGCAGAATGGAAACGATTAAGGTTATATTGGGCTTAGAAGGGCATTTTGTTCATAAAGTGATAAATTGATAGAAGTAATTACTGTTTTTTCTTCTGACAGTACTGTAGCTATGGATAGATAGTATAGATCATGTGACATAAATTTTTCGTCAATCAATTGCTCAAGTGACAACACATATTATTGCCTCTTTCACCATCCATTCAAGGCATACTTAATA
The DNA here is from genome assembly GCA_021018995.1 of Chloranthus sessilifolius. NCBI lineage: Eukaryota > Viridiplantae > Streptophyta > Magnoliopsida > Chloranthales > Chloranthaceae > Chloranthus > Chloranthus sessilifolius. Next base: position 47,269,061 of record CM037584.1, on the reverse strand, counting down.
TCAAGAGTTGACCTTCACAATATGACAAGGGTTATATATGGTTATACCTATAAATATTAACTTTTGAATTCTACAGTTTAAAGTTGATGGTGAGGCTTGTCGAACTTCTAACCTCGGTAGCTCAATTATGTCATAGAAATTATCATCATCATCTTCGTTATCATGTTCTCTCATATGTTTGGGGCTAAATTATATACCCCTTTAACTTCCTTTGGTTTAACCTTAGCTGCAGTAAGACGATGCCCCTCTTTTTAATATGTCTTTCTACATCCCTTTGGTTACATACTCTGATACCATGTAAAATCTCATGAGCCTAAATCAATCTCCTAAAATTAGCTTATAAGGTGAGGATTGCCTCAAGTTTATATATAGCTCAAGGTTACAAATTTATATATAGCTCAAGGTTATGATACCCAGGCAATTTGTAGTATCCTATCATTCAAGTATCATGAAAGCAGCCCGACCACCAAGCGATTTGAAACTTGTGTCACTTTTTGTGATGAAGATTTAGTTAAAATAGACAACCATCTAGGCGATATTATCATAAATTTTGCTATTTAACTTTTATTTTACAATCAAATGATGAATTTCAAGATGACGTCTTAAATAAAATGAATGCAGGTTTGATGAAATGAAAACAAGTAAGCGGAATATTATGTGATCTAAGAATTCTAGTTCGATTGAAGGGGCACTTTTATAAGATGGTCGTAAAATCTGTCATGCTATATAGTATGAAATATTAGGCTATGAGGAAGTCACAAAAAGATACAATATGTCAGTTGAGATGTGTATGCTAAGATGGGTATGTGGAGTATCAATTATCAAGAGATTATAAAATTGGGAACAACTAAATAATAGAAAACAATTGAGATTTGAGAGTATTCAAGTAGTTTCTATAAGGTAAAAAATTCAGTGTCATTTGAATTGGTTGGACATGTCCAATTGAAGGACAAAGGCCTACCATGTAAGGAGATTTAGGATACTACAAGCACAAGTAGGAAAAGAAAAAAGGCTAGTAAAAACTTGGAAGGAAATAATAAGACGGGACATGGAAGATTATGATGTTACAAAGATGTTAGTATTAGTAAAAAAAGAGTCGAGAAATTAGACTCACAAAGCAAAACCCAAATAGATAGTATAAGGATATGGAGATGATGATGATGAACATAGTTGTATGAAGAAATTTTGTAACGCATATTGGCTTCCTTATTTTCATGTTTGTAAAAAATCAACGAGTAATAAATCTAGCTTCAGATTATTAATTGCATTCGTGAAGTTGGCCCAAACATACAATTTAAAAGGGATTCCATTATCTGAATTTCTTTTTTGAAATAAAACACTCAATATTTTAGGGATTTGTGCCATTTGATAAAATCATTTAAAATTTGATTTTGCAAAAGATTGGTACAAACACAATCTCTATCATATGATTTAGTGATCAAAGGCTATCATCAAATTTTATGAGTGACTATTGAATCAAATGATAAAATTCTTGTTTTATGTTAAATTTTTACACCAACTATCTTTTCTATATAGCCTTCAAATTAGATGGCTTACTTGACGTTTTCACAAGGGGTACTTCTGTTTGCGTCTATGTATTCTCTGAAAGCTCTCACGCATCAGACCCTTTAAAAATCATTGATTGTGTCGGATCAGATGATGGAATCGTGTTTTACCAAGGGGATTTCACACAATATATCTTGAGATCATGGCGCACTTATCAAACGATCAATTGTTTATTCTATATGTCACAATTCCCCAACAAGTTGCCCTTGAACCATATGGCACACATCACGCTCAAATGTGAATGTAGGATCATTTTTTGAAGATCTTACACATGGAATAAAAAAATGACCGTCTGAAAGGTACATCAATATCTCAAGATCTATTGTATTGAAATACAACCTCCATCATTTTAGACAATCAACAATTTTCAAGCAATTTGGGACGTCTAATTCATTGGTACTCTTTCACAAGCCACAGCTTTCCAAATCCCAAGCAAAGATCAAAATTTCGGTTTTAATTTTGATTTCGGAGGGGACCGAAACTGAAATTTTGAACCGAAATTTTTGCCGAAAATTTGATTTTTGGCCGATAATTTTAATCTCATACAAAATTTGGACTGAAATTTTAATCCAAATTATCATTTCGGTAGGGTCCGAAACCAAAATTTCAGCCAAAATTTTGATCATTTCGGCCGAAATTTCGATCCTTGATCCCAGGTATTTTGAATTGTTGGCAACGGCGGCTGTGTACGCGATTAATGGCTACTGAATGACCTTTCGTCCAGCAAAGCTTCCTATAACATGTAGTTAGTGCGCACATTGACCCAAGTCGTGGGCCCCTACGCCGACAAATTATCAACCAACCCGTACACGAGAAAAGCCCCCTCGCCGCCTCGCGCTGCCATCGTCCCATTGCTTTTCTCTCCCAATCCGTACAGTTCGTTACACGTGTCCAACTTCAGGCACGTGTTGCACTTCGGGAATCTTTCGTTAATCACAACCACCTTGTCTTCATTGCCGTCAAGTGGTCATACTAAAATATAAGCTACAAACTTGCCACGTGGCAGTTGAGGGAAAAACAATTGGGGCTTTTTCTAATTACCCTTTGTTGAAATTACATCAAACCGCATCTATACACATTTACACTACACCTACACCCCTTATTTTTAGGGAAATTTGCACTTTCGGCCTTATATATTGGCGTATTTGCAGAAACGGCCCTATAGTTTTGACCGTTGCATTAATGACCAGCTCCACGCCTAGCCGCCTTCGCCTGCTCCACGTCAGCATGGACCTATTTTAAATAATATAAAAAAAAAATTTCACCGCCCTTTAACATAGAGTATAAAAGCTACTTTTACATTTCATTAGTTATTGTTTCTTTTAAGTTTAACTTTTCTGAAAAAAATAAGAGAGCGGCGACTTAGCGGCGACAAAGCGGTAAAAGGTCACAAAGGTCACATTACAATTCCAGGTAATTTATTTTTTTTACATTTCAACACATTTAGTCATCCCCAATATTTCCCACCTAATCCGATAACTTACCGATAATTTAGATTATCGGTAGGTTAGGGGATTAGTAGTTTTTTCAAAATCACTTCTTTTATTTATTAATTGCTTTTTATTTATATTGCAGTTCCTACTAAGTTATTGAAAATGACCATGACTCTAAAGCCCATCGGAAAATGTTCTGGAGTTGGTGTTAGGAAATTTTACATGCACTGTAACGAAGAGAGAAAGAAAATATTAGATGATTCAGTATTCGGTCATCTATTTAGGATGAATGAGAAATTAGGTTTCGTTGGAGACTTGGTTGACGCTATTTTAAGTTTTTGGGTTGAAGAGAATATTTTCAAGGTCAAGAACACCAATGTACTCCTGCAACAGATCGATATAGCCTTGATTTTAGGCCTCAACATGCTGACGGAACCTGAGTCTGAGAAGGTTGCCGTAAAAGAGGAAACAACTATTCGATACAAATTCTTTCGGGGGAAGCCGGCGAAAAGATCTCGTATTGAAGAAATTATTGACAGTGCTGATTTATCCAACGATGATTTTTTGAAACTGTCATTATTATTTTCAGATATTTTTTTTGCTTAGGACACATACCGGGAAGTAGATACACTGCATTTAGAATTAGTAGATAACATTGAAGAGTTCAAATTGGGAGATAGTTTACAATAATTTATTAGATAGTATATCAAAAGCGAGTGGCAGGAGGGAAATGGCGAGAAGGTCAGAAAAGGGGCAATACAATATCTATGGATGCACTATCGCCTTACATATTTGGGCGTTTGAGCACTTTCCTGCAATGATCGCTTTGCTCTATTGGGCTTAAAGAACCATTTCCAAGGCTAATGAAATGGGAAGGCCCGAAATTCAGCCGTAATCCTACTTTATATAGAGAAAAATTTCTTAAGTCTAAAGTGATTATAGAGCTTGAAGTTGAGAAGCACGAATTACAGTATAAATGGGTTCGATACTTTTTGATTCGAAGAGAAATTGAAAATAAGAAGGAAGAGACTGAAGAAAGAGAAGAGCCTTACTCCGAAGAAAATGTAGATGAATATGATGATATCCCAACACGTCCGGAAGAAAGAGCCGAAGAGTCGATTAGCCGAGATGACGACAATGAGGATGACGAAGATCATAGCGACGATAACGATGATTTTGAAGTCGTTGTACGTCAACCAAAGGGCAAACTAGAAATTAGGCCCAAGCCAACAAGAGAGCAGCCAGTTAGGCAACCACACCTAACGAAAGAAGTAACGAAGCTAAGAAAAGAATGCAAGACGCTCCGCATGGCTGTAAAAGAAATGAAAAAAGAATTCTGGCGTGCATTTACGCTGCTTAAAGGGCAAGCACTCACCATTGAACAACTAGGCAGAGATAAGAAGGCCTTATAAGAAGAAAATAAAGCAATACGGAAGGATCTTGATGCGGTCATCTCTCATTTAAGAAAGGTATCAAACCAAGACTTTTCAAATTTAGAACAAAATCATTTCTTTACAACTTAATGCAAAATTAGCTCGTCAGTCTCAGTAGATGGAACTTACTCCGACGATATACATTATCGATCGATAATTTAAATAGTCGATCGATAATGTACATTAGACGATAAGTTACATTATCGGCCGATAATTTATCGATCGATAATTTACATTATCGATCCGACTATTTAAATTATCTACGATAATGTAAATTTATCGACGATAAGTTACATTATCGGTCGACTATTTAAATTATCGACCGATTAGTTAAATTATCGGTCGATAATGCAGTTTTTATTTATTTTTTATTTTTTGTAATGTATATTTTTTTGCAATTATGCAGGATAATATTTTAACTTTTGTGCTCTTTGACACCTTCGTTCCTTCACCCACTTACCCTCAATCAACTGTCCCTCAACCCACCACTCATCAACAAAGCCAACAGTCTACTGCCCCAAAACCCACTGCTCCTCAACAAAGCCATCAGTCCAGTGCCCCAAAACCAACTGCTCCTCAACTAAGCCATCAGTCAAGTGCCCCAAAACCCTCTGCTCATCCACCTAGACAACAATCAACTGCCCCAAAACCCGCCGCTCCTCAACTTACAAATAAATCAACTGCCCCAAAACCCGCTGCCCCAAAACCTACTGCCCCTCAGCCTACTAAACAACCATTGGTTGATGTGGGTGATGAGGGGGCCCCTCTTACGCAGCCTTCTCGTGAGTCACAGCCGGCATCACTAAAAACAATTATAGTAAAACTATCATCTACAAAAAATGAAGCCGAAGGTTATGACTTGCGTGCTCGTAAGAAGAGAAAGTCTCCGACCACTAAAGCATTAATAAAAAAACGAAGATTGGTTGTAGAGGAGGAGGAGGATGAGGCAATATCAATGGAGCAAAAGTATATGCTTAGTTTTTGGAATCGGCCGGAGAACGAGGACAATGTGATCGTCAATACTATCAGCGGTGTTGAGATCACAGTTGCTCTTTTGAAGTTTCTCAAAGGACGCTCGTGGCTCGACAATGAAGTCATCGACGCATACTCGAGAGTCCTTGAAGTTATAAACGATGCAATGTTTACGGCCAATGCCGAAAAAAGCTGGTTTGCTTCTGCGTCTGCCCTGGTAAGGTTTCAAATATTTATTGGAAGCTCGTTTGTTTCTTTTATTTGTATTTTCAATCACGACTATTGACAAATAATATCCGCGGAATTCACACGATCGACTGTGGAACGGTACGTTTTTGAATATTAAACTTCGCTTTATTTAACGTTAACGGCTTTTAAATAAAATTTATTATTTAAAATTTCGGTTCCGTTTATGTGTAGATTTATCTTCCGATGCATAGCCAAAAATATAGCCATTGGGCGTTGGCTATAATTTCATTAGTTGATCGAGAAATTAAGTTAATTGATCCAGCAGACCGAGAGTGCTCAAAAAAGTTTGAAGCGCATAAAGAATGTCTATTGAATCACCTTCCGCGCCTTCTCTACGCTATTGGTTTGAAGTCAGCTTTTGATCAACAGTGGAAGATATCGGCGTTCAACAGTGTCATTCTCCCGATCCAAGAAAACGATTGGGATTGCGGTGTATACATTTTGAAGTATATAGAATACTTCTCCCAACAGCGGCCTATTGATTTCGACGATAAACATATGCAACAATTTAGAGCCGAAATCGGACATCGAATGTGCACGTTTGGGAAGAAGAGTTAATATCTGTAAAAAATTTTAGTGTTTTGTAAAGATATTTTTTGATAAAATTGTAAATTATTTAATTTTATTAATTTTTATTAACTTGTATAATTTTCATTATCGTTGTTATCAATTTATTTATCTTATTTGTATCACATTGCCTGATGTATCAATGGAGCCTTTCTCTCTTGAAGCAATTCCAATAGGCCGATGACTTATATCATCCTCCGATATCTTAAATCATCGGCCGATAATTTAAATCATCGGACGATAATTTAAATCATCGGACGATAATTTAAATTATCGGCCGATATTTTAAGTAATCAAACGATAGCTTAAATCATCGGCCGATGATTTAAATTATCGTCCGATATCTTAAATCATCGTCCGATATTTTAAGTTATCGGACGATATCTTAAATCATCGGCCGATATTTTAAATCATCGGCCGATAATTTAAATCATCGGGCCGATGATCTAAGATATACCTTTCTGAATTGTGAAGCCTGATATCTTTGGTTTGGCTTTATGCCAATCACTAGTAGATTAGGGGCGAATTTGGCAACTTCAAATCCTGTTTGAATGAATGATGATTTATTAAGAAGCACAACAATATATTTTAGTCACAATTCCAAAAAAATATATTAAATAATTGGTAGATGTTGATCGCTCTTTTATTGAGGTTTAATCTATTTATATTGATGGAAAGAAAAAGAGAAAAAAAAAAAATACTCTTCTATAATGAAATCATTTGGAAGCTCGATTGCCACTAGGTCTAATCTAATCTAAATCTGTTTTCAATCTCAACATTTGATGTAATATAAGTTAATTTCAAATATTAACAAATTTACACGAGCGACGATTATGACCGTGCTTGTTACAATTTTTACATTGTAGTGGTCGAACTTCCCCTTTAGATCTTGTTCTCCTTTTCTTCGGACGGCCGGCTTGACGTATTTTGTGGGGAGGCAAAACTTGAATGTCTTCTATTTGCGAAGTCCATTGGCGCTTGTCAACGGTCGGGACAAAGTGTTCTTTATAAGTTTCCCTAAATAAGTCACGTAAAACCAAAGGTTCACAAAATTGGGGGATCTCTTCTCTGTTTTGCCGATAACGGCAAATCACATGTGAACATGGTAATCCAAGAATAGCCCAACGTCTACATGTACATGTTCGCGATTCTAGATCGACACTATGAGTGTAATCACCACGTTTAACTTGAAATATATCACGACCATATGGTATGACGTTTTTTCGACGGGCCCATCCTGAATTTCTTTTTATGTGTTTTTCTGCCATCGGTGTTAACACATGTGTCATTTCCTTCCTCCCGACGAACGAAAATAAAATTCGCTACTTTTGCGAATAGTTTCTAACATGCTCACAATCGGTTCCTCCTCGCTATTTTCAACACACTATTTATGCTTTCAAATATATTAGTTTGTCAACATATCATAACGCCTCCCTTGAAATAAGCGCGTGCTTAAATGATCACCAATTTCTTTAATCCATTTTGTACATTCCGGGGGGGCGTCGTCTTTTATTTTTCGCATAATTCTTTTAAATTTTGCTTCTGAAAATGCACGGGCAGCAACCCAGAAAAGCGGTCTAGAGATTGTATCCTTATATTTATCAAACAGATTTAGAGCCAGGTGTCGCATACAGTAGCTGTGAAAGGCATTAGGAAAAACTTTTTCCACTGCTTCCATCAAACCTTTCTGTCTGTCTGATATCAAAACAAACTGTTCTTCAAATTCACCGATTACACGTCTCCCTAATAGATCAAGAAACCATGTCCAATGGTCTTCATTTTCTTTCGGTACAACGCCGAACGCTATAGGAAATAAATGTCTATTCCCGTCTATCCCCGTAGCTATTAACAACACTCCCTTATATCGTCCACGCAAATGCGTTCCATCTACCGCAATTATTCTTCGTAAAGTATTACGAAGCTTCAATGCAAGGTCCGAATGCCACGAAGAATCTCGAATGCATTATCGCTCGAGACACAATTCGGCTCAGATGTCCGATCGACCCATTGTAATTCTGACGGTAACATCTTAAATTGCTCCTTCCAACTACCTCGGATGTCATTCAACGCCATTTCTTTTCCTCTCCATGCTTTCCAGTAACCTACTGTTATACCGTATTTTTTTTCAATATCAAAAATTATTGAAGCAGGAGTCTCGTCAAAACCCTTTAATAGTTTATCTCTAACAAATGAAGCTATCCAAGATGTCGTACATTGGCGATGCCCGCTTCCAAAAGCTGGCATTCCGCACGTGTGTTCCGGGTTGAAAGTTTTCACAGCAAACGTGTCTACGCCTACTAATTTCGATGCATGTATTCGCCAAGCACATCCTACTTCAACACACCTCGCAGTTACTCGAAGAGGACCGGTTTTTATTGGTTTAATCTGAAAATTATTTGTCATCGCAAATTCTTTAAGAACTTTTTGAAATGATTTCTTATTTCTAAACGCCTGACCAATGGTAATCGTTCCCCCTTCATACAGTTCCTCATCGTCTGAATCCATATACTCCCCTTCCGAGTCATTGTCGATAGTCTTCGCCCACCGTGAGGTTGATCAATTCCCTATTAGTATAAACACGCGAAGTGGGAGACGGCGGGGCTTCATTATTTTCAGGATCACTATCACCGTCATCGACTGGATGGTTATTACGTGATTGGGATTGAGCCCGTCGATGTACGCTTGGTTGATGTGCAGTTGTTTGGATTGATGTTAGCCGACGCGGGAATGTTTGATGTATGAGAGGCTGTTCTGTTGAAGGCTCGATTATCGTTGGCTCCGAAGCTATTTGTTCGGAAGGCCATTGATATGGACTAAGGCCGACTAAAAACGTTTCCCACTAATTTACCGAATCGAAGTTGAACTGAGATGTATCATGCATCGGATTCATTTGATGAGAATATCCTTGATCTTCATCGCCTTCACTCATCGGAATGTCTGAATAGGGTTGCTCTGGAAGTTTACTGTAGGGGCGAAATCCTATATTTATATTTCTATCATCGTCGGCTATTATCGGTGCAACAATGTTCTCCTCTTCATACCGTATTCCTTGATTTTCAATCAAATGTTCTGTTCCTACACCATGATCATCTTCGTTTGTTTCCTTAAACGGTTGAAATGTTTCTAAAGACGGTAAAATTTCTGCTACAGTAGTGACTAATGATTTTTCGATATAAATATTTATAACACCATCACCGATACGATATGCTCTAAATAAGTTTGTAAGATCATCAGAGTCAGACAATTCGGCAAATACAAGCTCATTCCCTATGCGTAATGAAACAGTAAGTGTAATAGAATGTTCTTCCGGTCGTGTCCGACTGACTTTGTACATTTTCTCTATAAACTCATCAAATGATATATTCTCTCCGTGATGTTGACAATCCTCCGATGTCCTCCGTTGTAGTATTTTCTCTCACCCGCATTTAAATCAAAATGGCAAAGAAGGGGAACATCCATTTCAACCTACAATATTTACAAAATTAAAATTAAAATTACTTGTTTATAAAGAGTTATACTTGACTTAGCGCTACAATTGTTTAAAAATATTATTAAAAAAATTAAAGGAATGAAAACTTTAGAGTTTTTGTCAATCATAGGTTATCGCTCGATATCCTAAGATATCGGGCCGATATCCTAAGATATATAGCCGATGGATGGACTTTAACGTAAACCATAATCCAAAAACTAAAAAAAAAAACCTTTTAATATATCGACCGATATCTTAAGATATCGACCGATAACGTAAGATATCGTCCGATAACTTAAGATATCGACCGATATCTTAAATTATCGGTCGATATCTTAAGTTATCGGTCGATCACTTAAGATATCGGTCGATAAATTAAGATATCGGACGATATCTTAAGATATCGACCGATAACTTATATATCTTGGACTTCCTACAATGTTTTGAGAAATTGGGAAAACAATAACTTAAAAGATATTGTACTCGATATCTTACCTAGCCTGTTGTATTCTCTATGTTATACGACCTTTAGTGGAATCTCGAAATCGCTTTCCAAGAGAGATAAAAATTGTTAAAAGATGATACAAAAATTCTAGATTCAATGCTTGCATAGAGAAGCATATATATATATATATAGATATCTGACGTGCACGCGGCTAGGCTTGGAGCTGGCCATTTATGCAAGGATTGAAACTATAGGGTCGTTTCTGTAAATACGCAAACATATAGGGCCGAAACCGCATCTATACACATTTACACTACACCTACACCCCTTATTTTTATGTATCCTTTATACTAGTAAACATGTACGTGCAAGTACGTGTTACACTATAAAATCATATAATAATAATAAATTTATAAAATGAAAAAGTTATAGGAATTCTGATATATATATAGATGAACTTATGCATTCAAACTCAAATTATATATCATGTAACACTTGATTTCAGGATAATGCCTTTTTTGAGATCATGTAACACTTTATTTCAGGATAGTGCCTTTTTTGAGATCATGTGCAATATCATATGTCATTTATTAAAAAAAAATTAAATTTTTTTTATTGTCTAAACTTTAGCCAAAATTTGAGTACTACCTCACTCATCATGTCAAGTGTTCAACCATATTATAATTATAATATCAACGATTGACATTATCATTAACAAATCAGATGGTTTACATTATCTTAAAACACCATTTTTGAGACTGTTACACTTCAATTTATGATCATAAAAGTAAATTATTTAATTGTCTAATTAAGTAGTTGATTGTGTGCAATTGTTATATAAAATATTTAATTGTTTGATAGAGATTATTTTATGTGCTGGTCTTTTGCACAAAAGATCTTTATATACAATAGAGTGTTTTCAATCAGGTCAAGTCAGACATCAGGTCGGGTTGGACATATACCCTCGGCCCTTTAAGTTAAAGTCGGGATAGGTGTGTCAAGTCGGGTTGGGCATATGCCCTTGACCCTTCGGGTATTAGGTCGAGTCGGGGTGCACCATCAGGCCAGGTCAAGTCAACATATGCCATTTATCAATTGGACAGTCAAATCTTTAACACGACCTAGTTTGTTTTGGAGATGTGTGCTATGTGGAATCAGTATATAAACGTTTGATGGGTGGACCATGATCTCAAGATTAATTATGTGGAACTAAGGTATATATTGCCTATATAAGTCAATATGGCCGGCCTAAGACCCGGCTGATATGCCTGATATCCATCATTTTTAAGGAATGGGCTCGAAAAACACGTTTATACACGTGCAAATGCACGTGGATTTTAGGACCGTAAATGATTAAACTTTATTTTTAGACATCAATCGAGTATGACAGCCATAGTTTGAAATATCACCCGAGAAGAGACATTTCGGGCAATGCTTTTCGCATCTTGAGATGTATTAATACTCAAAGTGGAATTTGTATAGTATGTTATATTAGTACACGCACATAATTGAGATGTGGCATTGTTCACTTAATGGATCTAACTTATGTGATAAGTCTATGAAGGTTATCATATTTCGTCCAAATGATTTCCAGCATCTGAATTAAAGCTGCCAACAAATTTTTTTATTTGTTAAAGTGGGGTGGCTATAACATAAGGCAATGTTCCACAAGACCCATTACATGTCAAAGCTGACTTTTACTGTTTTTGGGAGTCCCTACATTGGTATAAGTCGATTCTTGATAAGATTATGGGGTAAGCTACTTTTAATAAGTTTGATCATCTTTATGATGTCTGCGGTGTAGCTCAATTAATGCTGGTCGGTGCAACCAGTCACGTCGCACCAGGTCCTGCCTGCACTCTTCCTCAACAAATCTGCCCTCCTTACATAATTTTCCTAAACTGAAGGAAAACAGATGATTTTAAATTGGTTAGGGTTGGGCTTCCGAGTTGGGTTGTGCATATAACCCCTATGCCCATGACCCGACCCGACATGACTTGTTCACAGCCCTTATTTATTCCTCTTCACTCCAGATTATAATAGCCAAACCTCACTTCAGTTCACCTGATTTACCAAACAAAAACCCTGCTAAAACTCATGAGCCCCACCTCCAAATCCAACGGCTAGTTACATCTCCACCAAATAACTAACTAAATCGCCCTTGACCCATTGCTCCAAATCCATCGAAACCCCAAAAAATGTCCCCAAATTTACCAACCCTATCTCTCTGACTCCCATCTCCACCAATCTTTCCCGCCAAATTTACCAACTCTTCTAATTCTAACTTCAAACCCACACGCCCATGGCCTCAGGAGACCTATCTGACAAAACCCATTAAAGGAATTACCTGTATTTCAACTTAGCGGCCGAAGAAACGGTTGGCGGAGGGAGACGAGAGATCGGACGACGGAGATCTTGTCTGAAATTTGTTGAGGAATTTTGACGGCGACGATAAGCCGCTGGTTTCGACATTGAATAAATACGTTAGGTTGATTAGAACTGAGCATTGTTTTCTTCTGTTTGAAGAGCTTGGGAAGAGAGAAATGGCTTCAATGGCTTGAGGCTGGGCTTTTTTTTTTTTTTAATATGAAAAAATGCTAATTAAACGTAAACTGAAGAATTTGCAAACCTGCAAACAATCACACCTTCTCTTTCCTCTGCTTTAATTTGAAGGGAATCACGGACGAAATCTGTATGGAATGGCGTTTGAGGTGAGAGAAAAAAGTGCAGCGAAGAGAGAGAAAGAGAGGGAAGAGGGTTGAGGGTCATTTTGCAAACCCTAAACTTTTATTTTGTGTTTTAGTTTTGTTGGGGTTTGAAGAGTCGTAGGGCTCCACCTTTTAATCTAAATGTTAATATAATGAGGTAGGGAGAACTTTGTTTTGGGGTTTTCAGGACTTACGGTTAAATAAAGACTTTGTATTTTAGGAACATGTGATATGTGATCTAGGTCGTCTGATTTGAAGTTCATGATCTATAGATCTTTAGTGGATAAGATTGAAGCAAAACATGGTATTTATCAAATGATCTATTGTTGTCAATCGTTGAATCAAATAATAGCCTTTAACTATATTTAATCACATGATGAAGATTATATTTCATGCCAATCTTATCTACTAAGGAACTCTAGATCATGAACTTTAAATCAGACGGCCCAGATTGCGTTTTCACATGTCGCATGCCCCTAAAATACAAAGTCTTTTTTTAACCTCGGTGCAATCACATAAAAAGTGAGTGCAAGTAATGGCTCTCTGTGTGTGTGTATATATATATATATATATTATAGTCGGCTCTAATGTATGTCCTTACCTGCCTGCTAGTATGTCTATCATGAAATCCCAGCACCTAGACCAACCCAACCCGGAAGGTTTTCTAATTCCACACCCTCACCCATGTGCGTAATTAGTTGCGCGCTCTGTCAACCGCGCGCAATTGGTTCGTATATGGTCAAGCTCCTTCCTTCCGTAGACCAACGTAAGACCCAATTACGTGCTCTAACCAGTGCGCGTAATCGATTGCGTGCCCCACCGCCAGCGCGCAATTGGTTCCCAATTTAACCTGGTCTCTAATTCCCATGACCGCCCGAACTCCCATATTAAGCGCATGTACGATGGCGCTTAATTGGATTGCGCGTGCTACACAGGGCGCGCAATTAGTTCCAACCAGATTGGAACTAGGACACCGATTGAGCCAGTCAGTCGATCATTCCCCGAGTCCGTGACCAACTCAAACTTGATTAAGCACATAATCTAATCAACTCAAACTTGATTAGGCGCATAATCCAATTAAGCGCACCAGACAAGGCGCGTAATTGGATCTGACCGGCTAATTACGCACCTCTCATAGGGGCGTAATTACCCATATACCTATAAATAGGCCTCCCTACTACACCAATTGACACATCCAGCAATCAAATTTTCGAGTTCCTCTCTTTCAAGTTAAGGGATTTCGAGATTCTCTCTTTGGCACCCGACTTCAGGTAATCTCTTAGATTCTAATTTCTAGTTCTTAATTCCTAGTTTCTAGTTCTCAGTTCTAGTTTCTAATTTTTAACTTCTGGGTTCTAATTCTTAATTTTGGCCTCAGTTTTTAATTTTCATTCTAGTTCTTAATTCTTAAGTTTTAGATTTCAGTCCTTAGTTCCTAACCCCTAATCTCTAAATTTTCAAAATTTTAATTTTCTAAGCTGTTAATCATCAATTTAAACTCAGTCTTTTTAAAATTACTCTTAGCCATAAAAAACCAATTTACTATTTTTCTCTCCCCAAAACTTCCCGCTTTAAGAAAATTCGAGGTTCTCTCTGAGGCTTCCAAAAGGGGTCGAGTTGCCTTCTAGACTTTTAGAATTGCAGACTCTTCATCGGGAGCCCCGGGTAGTCAAGCTAGCGGCACCAGCCCGTTAGCCTCGATTCTCGAAGTAGTATCAAAGGAGGAAATACTTGGCCTAAAACTAATTAGGTTCCTTAACCTCTTTGATTTTTAAATCCAGCCACCTGATTTGCCCAAGGGAGCTTACGGAGGGTACCCGGGAATGGGGTCGATCCTCCTTAGCATAACAGGCCACAACCCTTTTTTTAATTAGACTCCTAGTAGGATTAAGAGACTAGATTAATTAGACTCCTAATAGGATTAGGAGAATAGGTTAATTAGACTCCCAGTAGGATCAGGAGATCGAGTTAATTAGGCTTCTAGCAAGATTAGGAAACCAAACTAGCTAAACCCCAAGGCAACCCGTAGCTACTGACATTGGTTGGCCGACGATTCGGTAAAGAAGTTCAACCTGCAAGCCCCTGTTCTTCTTAATGCGTGATCAGTGACGTGTTACAGCGTTGATAAATATCTGCAGCTGACGATTGCATCAACCCAGGTATTCTTCATTTAATATTTGTATTTTCCTTTCAATAAGTTAATATTTCATAGTTTATTACTCCATCGTCCCTAGTCGGAGTCCAGAGTGAATTGGGCCACTCTTTTCGAGGACCGAAAGGGACTCAAAAAAAGCGCGTACTAACAAACTGGAGATCACGATGGGACTCTTTTTCGCTAAGGTTGCCCCGATTTAATTAATTTGGTTTTCTATTTTTCTTACTTTACTTAATTTGATTTTTTATTTTCTTCACTTTACTTTATCACTTTTTACACACACTCACTCGCATACTCAATTTTACAAAAATAATAAAATAATAAATAACAAAATAAAATAAAAAAATTTAAAATGTCAAGCATTAGAAAATTAAACATTAATTACAGTGTCCCACCCGCATGGGGCTCCCATAGCGACCTCGAGTATAACGTTAGGCCGCCTCTGTGGACAGCCCCGCGTCGTGCTCGGGTAAACATGGTTAGTGAGAGGGAAAAATACCCCTTTGCTCCACAAAACACAAGTCACTGCAACAGTAGTAGGGCAAGTGACGGTGAGCCAAGATATACCATTGGTCAGATTATGGACCTCACGGCCCAAAAGCTAATGAAGGGAGGAGAAGAAGCCGAAGCCCTGCGACAAATCCTAGCCGAGATATACCAAGCCGCCATGGATCAGAAGCTGGTTGACGAACGCCAAGTTACCTCGAGAAGCAGGAGGGAAGAAAGGACGCCGACACATAACACGCATACCCTTCGCACCTCTTATGACAACAACCGCCAAAGACTAGAAAAGACACCACTATAAACATAGACGACCTCCCTCGACTTCTAGATGACTGCATGGCTAAGAGGGAACACTCAAAACAGTCCTTTGGATTCGACAAATTTTGCCGAGACGTCGACTTCACTATACCCGCTAGCATTAAACCTCAAAAATTTAACAAATATAAGGGTACAAGGAGTCTAAACCACCACTTGGCCCTGTTCTATAATGAGTGCCTACCGATAAGAACCAATCATGGGCTCCTAATCCACTTAGCCGATAGATTCTTAGACCAATACCAGTACCTCACTCATGAATAAATCAATCTCATTGACTTGATGCACACAAGACAAGAAGACGATGAAGACTTCGCGACGTTCGCTAACCACTGGAGGAGGCTCACTGCTCGAACAGGGAATCCAATAAAATAAAGCGATGCGATGGAAATCGTGATCGGCAATACCTGAGATCCTCTTCGGGGTGTCCTCATCCTAAGAGACTACTCTGATTTCTCTAGCCTCCGTGAACGTGCCTCATGCATAGAACGTCAACTGAAGAATGGAGACCTTAATCTCTCCGCACTGACGTCGAACAACCCTAGAACAAACACCCTAAACGAAGCTATAAACTCCGAACAAATCAACACGAACCAAAAATAAAACCAAAAAAACTCTCAACCATACCACCCATATGACCAAACTCAAGATCTATACACAAACCTATACCCTGACCAAAACCAATTACCACACACAAACTAAGATCAACACCCTTACCAACCTTTATACACCAACCAATACACAAACCCGACACTATTACCAAAACCAACTCCCCGACACTGCACAAACCAACGTCAACTGCTACAACCCGTTACTTGAACAAACTCCGTCAAGCCCTTGACTCACGTACGATGTTGTACACTCACTCACTCCTACCCCATTCCACCCAGCTAGCTTGATCCGGAGGATTGAACCCCCTTCAGACCGTGTCCATATGATCCACTCACGACCAACTAACCCTGTCCCACGCACCAATAAAGGCGAAATCACCTTTCGCACCGAACTAGTTACCAAGATCGCCAACATCCAACCTATCACCGACTCCACCCCTAAACTAACTCAAGTCATCACTAAACTCATCGCCATGCTCAACGCACTCATCTCCGAACCGACCCAGCCTACCATTGAATCCGAAAACCTACCAATAAACAAATCAATCCCCACACCTCCTGAACAGACACCCAAACCAATGACGCAAACTACTCCTGAACAGGCTCACGTGCCAATTCTAGAAGTAATTTTGAACCAATAAATCAGTATTATACGACGCCATTCATACTTAAAGCGATCACAAAACTAAACTCTGAACCCAAACCCGTAATCCAATGTACCCCCGAAATCACTAGTCCTCTCGCTTCCAAATCAACTACAAAACAAACCCTCGAAATTGAACACATTGTCAAACACATTGCCCCACCATTCTCAAAATCAATCTCTGAATCAATCCCTACACCCTCTTTAAAACTCGAACTCAATAAACACTTCACCCCACCAACCTCGGAACTAGCTCTCGAACCAAAACCCATTTCAAAACTTAAACTCACTACCGAACTCATTACCCCACCAATTTCAAAACGAAACCTCGAAGCCAGCTCTATCCCCAAACAGACCTCCGAACCACCCACTCCAAAATCACTTGTTGGGCTAGTTTCAGAACCAACTCGTGAATCAACCCCTACAGAACTCGCCACCGAACTTATCATCCCCTCAACTTCGAAACAAGAACTTAAACCCACTATTGAACTTACCGTTCCACCAACTACGAAACTAACCCTCGAACCTAAACATATCATCAAATCGATCCTCAAACTTGAACCTACCGTCGAACCTAAACCAATCACCGAACACAGACCTATCATCAAACCTCAAACTATCAACAAATCCAAATCTATCGTTGAACATGAACCCATCGTCAAAATCGAGCCCATCATTAAACTTGAACCCGTCATCAAACTTGGACCTATCATCAAACGCAAACCCGTTATCAAAACTAAGACTATCATCAAGCCTGAACCTATCATCGAGCCTATCTCTACAACACCAACTTCAACCGCCTTCGGATCAACCACTGAACCTGATGACAAACAAGCCCAAAAAATCGTCACTCCTCCCACTCCTGAGATCAAATCAAACTCAAATCTTATGACTTCAATCAACATCCAAATTAACATGTCACCTAATCCTCAAACCTCACAAAATAAAATTGATTTCACAACTGAAATTCCATCCGAATCTCATATCAAAATCTCCATAAACCTCACAATCAAGGCCCCCGTAGAAATTTAATCGACGATAATACCGCAACATCAAACAGTCGACACTAAGCTTTCCTAGAAAATTATAAATAAAACTTTAAAACAACCTCAAGATAAATCCAAAATACGCGTCAAACGAAACAAGGGAAAATAAAACCGCCCCACACAAAGAAAAGGTCCACCTTGGCCTACGCCCTGCGTCTCCTCCTCTACCTCTGCCTTATCCTCTCATTACGTTTACAACACTACCTTCCCTCTCAACAGTTTTCACTCCAACTTCACCTACGAATAACTTTCCAACAACCCGTAAATCACCCCAAAAAGTACTCTAACAACTCTATGCTCCAACTCCATGCGATGCCTCACCCTATCGAAAAATTAAAGAAGATCCCTCCCGACAAGGAGGCCCCGACCATAACAGATTTATCAGAAAAAGAAATTAAAAGACGCTACACCTATTTTGACAAATCTCATTTCATTCAAAACACAAACCTAAACATAACATCTCTCTCATCCCAGATCAATCAGATCGAAAGGGATCAAGGACCCTGAAGCAAATTATTCAACAGTTACTCCGTCCGACCTTTCTAAGGAACTGATGTTGTACCATAACATAATTACAGAATAATATATATATATATATACATATATCATTTTCTCAACAATATCTCTGACTTATAACTCTTACCCGACTGAGAACTCAAAGTCGATGAGCTAGTGCTAAGGAAACAATGCCTACCCAATCGCCTCACCTGAAGGAAATCAAAACCCACAAAGAGAGTACCTACATTATTTCGGGAACATGCCTAGGAACTTGTCACAGGGGAAGGACTTCCTAACCCTTGGAATCATAATTCTGTCATCATCATTTCTCATAGCCTAAATGGGCGTACTCTTATACATATTATCCCTGCAGTCATCTCAAGGCATTCACCGGTCGTAGGTCATTATTTTCGAAACCATTTTGAGAATCACCTGACTCATTGACCACCTTCCTATTCGGGTGAGTTGATCAAAAGGACTAGTGGATCATGAAACTCTTTTTTTGAAATATACAAAACTCTGGATTCTCATACACCCTCTTCAGCCATTGGAGTTAATGTTAGAGTAGAAAAAATGAAAATGCAAGGTTCTATCAAACCTCATAATTCTTGCGTTAGCAAGTTATTTCAAAAAATATATATAGAAAAGAAGCACAATCAAGCGAGAGCAATACGACGAATAAACAGTCAATGAATTCAGGGAAGCATAAGCAAATTGTGAGGGTATTCTTGGTAATCTTATTAAGGAAGTATAAGCAAGTGGCGAGAGGAGGACAAACTCCTGCTAACCATAGAATTTGATGATTTTATGGTGTTGGACCATGACGGAGAGCTCTATTATGACACCGCATTATCCACCCAAGAAAAAAATAGTTGACTACTATTTCAAAAATTGGTCGAATAAGAAACTATCCCCAGATCAATAAACCTTACCTCCTCCTCACCCTTAATTTTTTTCTCTTCGGACAATGAGTCAAAATGAATTTCAAAATCTCCTTGAGAATAAAGCTAAAAACTCTCGAATGGGAAGTGATGCAATCAGTCATTATCCACCATTCACCTCAAACCCGCTAAAAAGCTACAATACATGATAATCGTTTAGCACTTATAAAATTGATCCTTATACGTGGCCGAAATAATCAAATTACTTCCCAACTTTCAAATATGGGACCATTACAAATACACTCTAAGACATCTACGAGGTCGATAAAAGTCTCTACCATCACTTGACACTGGGGCAATTTTTTTAAGAGCGCTAGCACCTTAGTAGCGATACTCAAGTTACGAGATCGACACCCCAAACTGAGGCATTTTTTTATTTTCAGGTTGTTCCTTACTTTTTTGTCGTGGGACCAAAAACATCCAAAACCAGACAAACAAGAAACATACAACAATAAACACGAACATCATAAACAAATCATCGCTTTATTTATGATAAAAATTTTACAGATATCACCGGAGGCATACCTCCTAAACATACAACCTAAAACGAAAGCCTAGAACCTAACGTACAACTTAAAATAAACACGAAACCCAAAACAGACACAAACCCAAAGCACGATGCGAGGAACGTCCAATCAGAAGCAACAGAAGAGCGAGCGGAGGATTGGTTGGGTAACACCCTTTCCATCCACTTGGAGGACTTCCCTCCCGCCATCTTCACCTCCTAATAATAATGAAGGTTGTATATTGCACCTCAATCCCAACACCCCCCAAGCTACAATGACAAATTTGATTACACCGCCATCCGGGACCACTTCAGGACAAAGAACGCTCGAAACAACAATCATCGAAAGAAATGACATCACAATCGGACGATCGGATCACGCAATATCACTAAAACACAGAAATCAGGATACTTCAAACTCAGGTCGAATAGAAAATAGAATAAAACATAAAAGAATGAAGAAAACTCGGGCATATATAGACGCTGGACGAATTAAGCGCCCGAAATACGACGCGTAATCCAATTAAGTGCAGGCTTGACCGCACGTATTCCAAATTAAATGCCACACCACAAGCGCATGATTCATCTTCCATCACTGTGAAAATCCCAACAAACCGATCTCGCACTGAAGACCCCACGCGAAATTGAATTACACGCTTACACTGATGCACGGAATTCCAAAGGTCACCCACACAGTGACCTGGTGACGCTTCAAACACCCGGACAGATCAAAGCACGTAATTGGATTCAATGCACACACTCTGACGCGTAATTGACCCCTCGAACCTCTCAATCACACGCTCCCTCCCAGGCGCGCAATTAAATTAAGCGCCCAGACCAGAGCACGCAATTCGCCAGCCATAGCGCACTCCAACACGACACGTACTTCGAATGAAATGAATATATGACCTCGACAAAAACCCTAGCAAAACTAATACACAAGACAACATGTCCTATCGTAATAAAACACATACATAATCACTTTGACCCATCGCAAACCAATCAAGGGTGAGGACATCCCCTCTCGTAGTCCCATCGCAGCCAAGTCACCCCCTGACGACTTACTGCAAATTAATGCCCCACCGTGATCAAAATTAGAAAAAATTATAATGAATAAACTTTTCACTGATATGCACACACTCCACTCTATACCGAATTGAAATTATTTAGTTCTGATAGAGGATAATTACGATAATAGAAAGCTAAGGATAAAAGATTTGAAAATTTTAAAAAAATAATGAACATATAATGAATGACTGAGTAATTAGTATAGAAAAATCTATATTTTAAATTTTTAGTTTTGAAAAATCTAAAAATATTGGAAGTTTATAGGTAACTTCACTCAAAACCATCAGGAGACTACAACTCCTCCACTAGGGATCACCTAGAGGTTTAAAGGCTAGTTGCATTTACTAAATGCAATCGTTCTCCCTACGAAAGTGGCATTTAAATTTTTAGTTTTAGGATAGTTTAATTTTCCTTATTTGTTAGAGACTAGCAAAACTTAAGTTTTGGGGTGTGATCAGTCACATAATTTATCATTTTATCACCCTTAACTTAGTGATGTTAGAACTTAATTTGCTACTAATGACTTACTGATGTGCAGATATTAGAGATAAATAGTAAAAGAGTGCCTAAGTGTTAATATTCATCAAAATGAACTCAAAAGGCAGTAAGAAAGACAATTGAGCGAAAAAGACGATTTTCGCCTACTAAAAGTCAGAAAATTGTAATTTACGATTCTACAAAAGAGACAAAAAAAGATAAAAGGAGAAGATTTGTAATCTAAAAAATCATCCGAATAGAAAGCTATAAAAGGCAGAAAATCTTGATTTACAATTTTCTACCAAAGAAGAGAGACAGAAGAGAAAATTGTGATTAACGATTTTTCAGAAAAGAAGCTTTCCTACTATTGATGCTGCTGCTGATCACGTGAGTGAAAATTATCGCCGCCAAGAATAAAATTAGAAGATATATGAAATTAGAAGTCTGGTGAATCACGGATCTGAGAAAATTGATGAAGATAAGCTCTTAGAAAATTTCAGTTGCTGAAATAAAGGAGAACAATCCAAAAACACATCTACCGTCTGAAGCAAGGAAAGACAAAATTAGGAATTAAAGTTATATTAGGAATCTTTTATTTTTAGTAGTTTTTTTTAGTAGAATTAGAAGTCTTTGTAAACTGACTCCTTATAATCTATAAATAAGAGAACTTGGTGTAGAATAAGCATCGAAAAATTTCAGCATCAATTGACAACTGAGGTTGGATTTTTTTTCGATCAAAGTAGTGTAAAATAGTTAGAGTAGATTAGATATTAGAGGTTTCTCAAGAGCAATTGACGACTGCAATTAAGTACTGCAGATTAGTGTAGATATCCTAGTTTCTCAGAAGCATTTAACAACTATGGCTGAGGGGTGAAAGATATATTTATTTGCTTTCTAGTTTAGATTTTATTTTTCTTTATTTCCATGCTTTGTAAACATCTCCAGTTTTAATTTGAATTGATAACTCATATTAGAATTTGCATATTAGAGTAATGGTTTTTACTTTTCCATTTTCAGTTTTCTAAGGTTTGATTGACGCCCAAATTTTAGGAAGTTGTTAATTAGATTAAATCTGTATTGATAGGATCTTAAACTTGATTGACGACCAATGCTAAGAAACTAGAGATATGGTATAACGGTATTATTTAAATTCATAAATATCCGATAGCTGAAGATTAGGATTGACGACCTTAATCTGAAGAAGGAAGATTTAAATTTATTTTATGTACTTTAAATTAAGTAACTATTTTTTTATTCATATTTCTCCAGTAGATTAGATCTTAAAGATAAATAGAAGTTTTTAAAATAAAAATTTAAATAGAAGATATAAATAAGAAGTAATTAGATAAACAGACTTCCTCGTGGGAACGATCCTATGCTAGTACTATAATTTCTATTGTGTGCTTGCAATAGGTTAAGACTCAAGTTTAACATAAACACAATACACATAATAAGCACGAACACTCATCGCGTACTCACAAGTACACGTGACCACTCCCCAACATCCGCTGCACGAAATAAATCGGTAAAATAAAATAAAATAAAATCATCGCTCACAGCCCCATCGCTAAATATAAAAAACCCCTCCCGACACAAAGCGAAAAGTAACGGTAACAAAGTAGCCAATCACGCTACTCGTCCCATCACGATCCAAATCACTCCCCCTTGTCCCATCGCGTAACCCCACATGCCGACTAGAGAGAGAGAGCGCTGATGTCCCATCACACATCCCCGCAAGAACACGTCCCATCGTGACGCTAAAACCATGCCATATCACCAAGGCTAAAGGCAAGTCCCGTCACGATCTCAAAACATCATCTACCAAAGAAAGATACCATCATTGTCCCATCACGACGTCGAAATAGCCAAGGGGTCATCAGACCGACACCCCATCGCATTGTCATAAACACGTCCTGTTGCGATGCAATTACAACCCGATCTCCCCATCGTACAACCAAGAACTGCCAAAGAAAGAAATAAACATAGCTTTCTCCATCGCATCCAATAGATATCAAGTCTAATCGCGAACATCTCATTAGGTGATCCGGAAGTCCCATCACACCGATAACCATCAGACCCCGCTACTGCAGAAATAAAGAAGGAAATAAAACTCTCTAATGTCCCATCGCGACACCACTGTAGCAACTGGCCAGTCTCATCGCATGCAAAAGTCTCCCGCCAGCAACAAATCAGGTAAATAATCACTCTCTCCTTCTACTCGATATTCCTTGTAAAATCTAATTAGCTAATATTAAGTCAAATATTTTCAAACCCCGTCTCTCTTAACTCGTGAATCACTATAGTCTTCCTATAAGGGACAATCATCAGTATTTGTCGAGAAGGTTAAATGGAGTATTCATCATATCAAGTGTCGTCTTGACAATCACATAAACAGTCGGGTCAACAAATCTCTCTTCGGTGGATCTGTTCAGTGACGTTTCGGAAGCCACTTTTTCTACCACCGTATTGATCTTAAGTTTAAAATCCCAAAAAAAAAAAAAAAATCCTAAATTTTCAAAAACCTCAACCTATCACAATTCTATCTCTCATCACTCCAAACCGTTCTTTTCTCGGGGAAATTGAACACTGAATATGCTCAACTTTGAGAAATCACAAATGTCTACTGGAAAGGGACCCCTGAGGCGTCATTGGTGTGAGCAATGATGGGTCCGGCCTGACATGATATGCGAAAGCCTTCACCATTATACCAAATTATATCATATTATCCGGCCACTTAACCTTGTCTCTGGACATTCGTATAGGGCCCCCTGATATCTCAATTACGTCAATTTCCCTCTATTTGACTGACCCTTGTAGCAGGTCGCAATATGCGGCGGGATGCTACTTGCACCCACAGAGGATACACCTCTCGACAGCTACCACTTGGCCCCTGAATGCTCCTCCTTAGCACGTGTTGATAGATAAGAAAGCCAAACATCTCATATCAGTTCCCTGATTCACACTTGAGAGTTCCCAAAAAAACGAGAAGGCACCTCGGAAGAGGGGTGTCTACTTCTTCGATGCATCCTTACTCCGTAAGGACGCGCCGAAGAGGGCCATTTGTAGGCACCCCAATTTTACCCTCTCGGAGTATATAATCTTATTCGGTCAACCTTTGACCTTGCCCATAACTTTTGAAAAGGGATCAATTCTCTCTAAAAGTCTAAAACCCTGAAAACCCCATAATCCGAGAATTATGCACTACAACAATGGAATATAGCTAAGCCCCAGACCCTATTGACCGAAGGTCAAAGGTCGAGCCAAAACCCTGGCAATATATTCCTCATTTGAAAGCCACAAATGTGAACTTTTTTACCGGACTTTGGTATTTTAGCAATACTTTGATATGGTAGAATTTATAGGCTTTAAAGTTTCGCAAAAAGACTTGCCATTTGAAAATTAGAAAATTAACCAAATTACAAACAATCAGATTTTGTTCTTGAACTGGAAAGTTGACATTTTATTCATTGAGAATTTTGATCCAAGACTATTTGTTTTGAATTCAAATGGGGGTATTTTATTATTTATATGTAATATCTTAAATAAATGGAAAGGAAAGAGTTATGATATTTGCTTAAATGATATTACATATAAATATGTATGTTTGTCTGTCCTTACCTACCTGCTAGTCTGTCTATCCTGAAATCCTAGTACCTAGACCAACCCAACCCGGAAGGTTTTCCAATGCTGCGCCCTCACCCATGCGCGTAATTAATTACGCGCTCTGTCAGCCGCGCGCAGTTGGTGCGTATAGGGCCAAGCTCCTTCCTTTCGTGGACCAACCTAAGACCCAATTACACGCTCTAACCAATGCGCGTAATCGATTGCACGCCCTACCACCAGTACGCAGTTGGTTCGCAATTTGACTTGGTCTCTAATTCCCATGACGGCCCGAACTCTCCAATTAAGCGCATGTACAAGGGCGCTTAATTGGATTGCGCGTGCTACATAGGGCGCGCAATTAGTTCCAACCAAACTGGAACTAGGACACCGACTGAGCCAGTCAGCCGGTCATTCTCCCAGTCCGTGACTGACTCAAACTCGATTAAGTGCCCAGGAGAGGGCACGTAATCCAATTAAGCGCACCAGACAGGGAGCATAATTGGATCTAACCGGCTAATTATGCACCTCCCACGGGGCACGTAATTACCCGTATACCTATAAATAGACCTCCCTACTACACCAATTGACACATCCAACAATCGAATTTTCAAGTTCCTCTCTTGCAAGCTTAGGGATTTCGAGATTCTCCCTTTAGTGCCCAACTTCAGGTAATCTCTTAGGTTATAGTTTCTAGTTCTTAATTCCTAGTTTATAGTTCTCAATTCTAGTTTCTAGTTCTTAACTTCTAGGTTCTAATTCTTAATTTTGGCCCCTGGTTTTAATTTTCATTCTAGTTTATAATTCTAGTTCTTAATTTTTAAGTTCTAGATTTCAATGCTTAGAGTAATTTTCAATGCTTAGTTCCTAACTCCTAATCTCTAAAATTTAATATTTTTAATTTTCTAAGCTTTTAATCATCAATTTAAACTCAGTCTTTTTAAAATTACTCTTAGCCATAAAAAATCAATTTACTATTTTTCTCTCTCCAAAACTTTTCGCTTTGAGAAAATTTGAGATTCTCTTTGGGGCTTCCAAAAGGGGTCGAGTTGCCTTCTAGACTTCTAGAATTACATACTCTTCCTCAGGAGCCCCATGTAGTCAAGCTAGCGGCACCAGCCCATTAGTCTCGATTCTCGAAGTAGTATCAAAGGAGGAAATACTTGGCCTAAAATTAATTAGGTTTCTTAACCTCTCTGATTTTTAAACTCAACCACCCGACTTGTTCAAGAGAGCTTATGGAGGGTACCCAGGAACGAGACCGATCCTCCTTAGCATAACAAGCTACAACCCTTTATTTAATTAGACTCCTAGTTGGATTAGGAGACTAGATTAATTAGACTCATAGTAGGATTAGGAGATTAGATTAATTAGACTCCCAGTAGGATCAGGAGACCAAGTTAATTAGACTTCTAGCAAGATTAGGAAACCAAACTAGCTAAACCCCAAGGCAACTCGTAGCTGCTGACGTTAGTTAGCCGATGATTCAGTAAAGGAGTTCAACCTGCAAGCCCCGTTCTTCTTAATGCGTAATCAGTGACATGTTGCAGCGTCGATAAACATCTGCAGCTGGCGATTGCATCAACCCAGGCATTCTTCATTTAATATTCGCCTTTTCCTTTCAGTAAGTTAATATTTCATAGTGTAAAACCAACAACCTTTTCTTATATATATATATGTGTGTGTGTGTGTGTGTGTGTGTGTGTGTGTGTGTGTGTGTGTGTTCAGGGTACCTATGGTTGTTATTAAGAAGCTGGAGAAAATCTTTCGAGACTTTTTGGGAAGGAGGTAAGGACGAAAAGAAGTTTTACCTTGTTAAATGGGATGCTTGTTGTCTCCCCAAAAAGATGAAGCTTAGGCAGCCATAGGCATGTGGTCATGAACATGACTTTACTTGGAAGTGGCTATGGAGAGTGAGGAATGAGAATGAGAACCAGAACCTATGGTGGCAGGTTGTCAGGGCTAAATACAACAATTCTTGAGGTGATTTAAGATCTAAGTTGATCGACTGCTAGAGGTTTGGGATGGTTGAATAGTATTTTCTCTGTCTTCCCTGAGTTATGCAGTGGAAGATACAGCTGGGGGTTAAGGGAATCAGATTTTAGGATAATCTTTGTGCTTTGGATAGACCCCTGAAAGAGGAATTCCCCAAGGGCAAGGTATTTCAAGTTTCTATGAATGGCAGGGCTAAAGTGTCTGAGATGTATGAAATGGTTAATCGAGAAGTGATTTGAGACATTAGGCTTCCAAGGGATTTGAAAGATGATGAAATCCAATCTATGATGTCTTCGCTTCATCACCTCAGCTCGATGCGCAAGAATGATGGTAATAGGGATTTGCATTGCTGGTCTCCACACTCAAAAGGCGGGTTAGTGTGAATTCCATTTATGATTTTCTATGCAAAAGCTCGTTAATCAATTGCAGCCGACCTTCGAATTTTCAGAAGTGGGTCAAGGTGTAGCGGAGAAAGATTCCTTCAAAAATACAATTGTTTAGATGGAGAGTTGGTGGGGTCGTATCCTCACGATGATTGACCAGCTTATCAAAAGAGGGATGAAACGAATAACTAAGTGTGTTATGTGTTTACTGGAGGAATAGTCCTCCTTCACTACTGGGTGGCTGGGAGGGTATGGACTTCAGTTATGAAATTGTTCCATATGTCTTGGGTTTTTCCGGAAAACTGTGGGGACCTAATTACTGAATGGGGGGGAGCTCAGCTGGATAGGATCAAAATATGATTTCTAGGAAAACATGGCGCTTGCTATCATGTGGAGCTTTTGGTCTAAAAGGAATCATAGGGTCTTTAGACATGTTAAATCCCATATGCAAGGACAATGAAAAAATTTCAAAGTTGTGAAATTTCACTATATATATGGTTGGAACTCACAAGCATACCCTTCCATATTATAGTTACTTTGAAAGTATAGCCTGGTTAGATTCTTCTGATCTTTTTGCTTGGTAGATTCTTGGCTGTGTTTGATAACTTGGAAATACAATTCAAGAATGGCCGTGAAGTTGTAGTTCCAAGTTTTTTGTTTGATACCATTTTAAGAGTTGGAAAAGCATCAAAGGGGGCCCCATGGATAGAATATGGAAATAACTTTCGTGTCCTATTTGGCTGAAATGCTATTTCCTCCCTACATTATAAGGGACTTTTTTGTCATTTCCTCCTCCCTGTTTTACTAATTTTCATATTATTTAGTCATCTTAATAATTTGTAGGATCCTTGAATTTATTGTTTGGCCAAAAAAGCCCTTTTCTAGCCTCAATAGGAAATCATTTCTCAAACAAAATAATCAAACAATAGAAACTAGATTTCCAAGGGAAAATAAAACAGTAGAAACCAGATTTCCAAAAATTACCATATACATAATACAAAATAGAGGGGAAAATAAAACAAATAATCAAATCCCTTGATTTATTGTATATATTAAAAATTAGAGTTTCAAATTTACCTTCGCTGAAGAGTATGAAAAAGGCAGAGGAGGCTTTTGTGGCTTTCGAGATCAACTGGCTTTCGAGATAGGATTTTGTCGCTGAAGAAGATGATAAAATCGAAAAAATAAATAAATAAACAAAACAAAACATTGACTCCAAAAGCAGCTCGAAATTCACCCGAATTGAGATCTTGTACCCAATCTTTGAAGAATATTGACCTTTGTTTCTGGCGGGAGAAGAATATATGTTTAATTAGAGAAGATGATTAAGTTATTATAAATAAAATTAATCTAAAATAATTGAAATAAAACAATATTGCAGATGATTAGAGAGAATCAGAACCGACGTTTACATATCAGCCACGAAGAAGATGATTTAGATCAGCCACGTAGCAAGCCTTGATTGCCTTAATCAGCCACGAAGAACGATGAAGATTATGCGTTTAGGGTTAAAATGGAGCTGGAGGGGAGATAGAGATGATGGAGACTAAACGTTTGGCATTTGGGGAGAAAATGGAGCGATGGAACGATAGAGATGGAGCGAGAGCAAGAGCGATGGAGAAGATGGAGACGATGGAGTAGTGGAATAGAAGAGGGATATGAACGGTTTTCTCCAACTCTAATTTCTAATTTCTGCGTCGGCGCCCATTTATGTTTTAAGTGCGAATATTTTATTAGCATATGCCGACGGCTCACTTATGTACGTGGAAAGGGGTTGTCAAGAAAAGTCCCTATTTTGTGGTGCGCGAATATCGTGAACGTTGAGTCAAGTCTTGCGAAGATAGATAAAGGTGGCTCTACCCGCCTCTCTTGATGGGAAGATGCCAAAAGACTTATGTGTAATGAGCGGGGGATGTCCACTTATATATATATATCGCATGAACGGTCATGGCCTACCTAGAATACTGTCCATTAGCTCTTCTTATATATATATATATCGTATGAACGGTCATGCCCTGCCTAGAATACCATTCATCAAGGTATTCTAATAAAAATAAGAACCACATGTAAATCAGGAAACCTCGAGGTTTCCTTCAGTTTCCAATAATCCCCTTTATTATTTCAAGCAACTCCAATCTTGAGGTTTATAAAATCCTAGTATGTGTGGGCCACACAAAATAAGAATTTTGAGTTTCCATAAAAAATATTCCAACACTTTGAGCTACATCCCATCAAATGTTGGTATCGTTTCCTTATGTGGCTATTCATTCTCCGTAACGATTGTAGTGTATAGAAAAGTCAGCCGCTTGTAAAGCTTGTAAATTGACATGTAAAATATGAATTAGCCATTAATTGGAAGATCTTTCAAAGACGGAATCATGAATGATGGAGCAACCTCATCTCCTTTCTCGGTGTTGGGTGGGGTCTCCATGCTCCTTTGACACCTTTGCTAAAGAGTTGGTATCATGGGTCAAAATCTCGGCCGAAATTTTGGTATCATGGGTCAAAATCTCGGTCGAAATTTCAAAATTTTGGCTGAGATGACTCGGTTTTGGTGCATTCCGAGACGAAAAAATGCATATTATCGCCCACCCCTGAAAATTTGAAATTATCCGATAATTCCAAATTATCAGCCGAGACCACATTTTTGAGTTTTGAAATTTTTTTAAGGGTGTAAAACCCCTATTTTTGCAAAAAAAAAATACCATTTCTTTTCTTCCTGGCCTCTCCCGTTTCCTTTGGTATAAAACCCATGAAGCCTCTCCTTAGAAAAAAAAGGGAAGAAGAAGAAGCAAGAAGTGGTACCTGGGTGGCTGCATTGGAGCCTCTTCCTCCTCTCCCGTTTTCCCTTTCTTTCTTCTTCTTCTTCCTTTTTTTTTTCCTTTTATATGCAAGGGAGTATGGGACCGACTCTCCTGCCAGTCACTTACACACCAGAATCGTGTTTAAATGATCTTAGACCATAAGGGTTTACAATGTAGGTGATCTAAATCGTCAAAATTGTTTTTTAGGGATATTTAAATCATCTGAATTGTGGACCATAATATCAACCATTGTTTTTTATTTTAAGGGCTAATATTAAAGTTCATCAATCGGATGGTTCACATTCACTGCCCAACCTTCAATCAATGATCTATTAGACCGTGTTTAAATGATCTAACACCATTAAAATATCACTTTTATTTCACACCATTAAAGTGTAATCTATCATTATGCCATGTGGCATAATGATATGATTTGTCAAATGGTGTTTAAATGATTTTATGCCATTAAAAATTCAATTTTTATTTTACACCATTAAAGTGTGATTTATCATTATGATTGCTTTCAAATCACATGATGGAGATCTTATTTCACCCCAATCTTCCACACAATTGATGTTGAGATCATGTCGCCGTAGATCTTGAGATCACCAAATATTTGTAGCATTGTAGATTGTTTTTCATCCCAATATTTCACACAGTAGATCTTGAGATCATAGTCCAACTAGCAGACGGTTAGATCTTGATTCCACGTGGCATACATTCCCAAAGTGACCCTGATCAAGGGCATATCATGAGAAGGTTATCGGGTCACTTTTGAGATTTATTCAATGTGGAATCAAAATATGACCGTCTGATATGTTTTGCTTGAGCTCAAGATCTATTGTGTGATTGATTGGGACAAAACATTATCTCCATCGTTGGATTCAATCCAGTCAACAACTATTAAGGTATAAATCCCAAGTTTCCCTTAATATTAAGTTGCAAATACTGATAGCCTTCTAAAATGCAAGTGGGTCGGGCTAGCCTATCAATCCGCTTGGCCGGATCTTGAAATCTTAGGGCTAGGGGCTTAAAAATGGCTTAAGAGCACTATAAAAAATAAGACTATTAGCGGCAATTTTTTTTAATAAAAAATTGTCGCTATTAGTCCTATCGCTACAAAAAACTGCCGCTATGTTTTTTGTAGCGACAAGACTAATAGTGACAGTTTTTTATTAAAAAAAACTGCCGCTATTAGCCTTATTTTTTGTAGTGGAGATCAGGCTAAGCCCAAAACCAAAAGCCCATTAAGCATCGGGCCTTGTAAGAACTTATCAAGTTAAAACTTGTAAGCCTCGTCCAACCTGTGCATCACATATACTTGTATGTACTAACTATACGAGTTTATTCTCAAAACGTCATTGCCGGTGATTGACAAATTGTATGTATTAAACACACGAAAATTAGTTGCATTAGTGTAAATATGTGTTCTAATAATGTTAAAGAATTTAAAAAACTAATAAAATAAAGTTCAGTAAAGTTCGAAGCATATTTTTAAAAAAATTCTGAAATTTATTGATGATTTGACTGAAATTTGACTAATTTACGATTCAGGTCATGAACGAAACCAAAATTTTGATCCATCGTTGGTAAGAGATCGACGGGCTCATGCATCACCCATGGTGCAGATACCGTAATTCTATACATGCGTTACATTTGTTCATCAATATCGAACATTATGTGCATGTGGTGATCCTTTAGACATGATTCAATCAAGCAATTGCATGCGCCGTTGAATAATTCCTATCATATGATCATGAGCTGTCAAATGAAGGATGAAAAGCATATAGGCAACGGGCCAGATTGCAAATATAAAAAAATGTTTTAATAGGAGTAACTACCATTTGCATGGTGACATATCAATTGGGCATCTCAAAAAAATTTGACTAGGTGTGCAACTGTATACCCACTTTAGTAGTGAGTTCACTGGAAAATGAAACTATTAGTGGCGTTTCAACATGGGGGCCCTCAGCTAGAGAAGGCAAGGACAAGCGATAGAGGCATATGGAACCATCGCCTACATTTCTTATTATTCTACTTTTCTCGTTAACTTTAATACATTTACTTTTTCCTACTTTATTATCAGTGCCTCATTTGTAGGGAAAATTCTTAAAAAGAAGAAGAAAGCATCAATATTCCCCTTGCAAAAGGAAGCAACTCTTTTTCCATTTTAAAAAGAACGAGTGAGTTGCACATGCATATATATATATATATATATATATATATATATATATATATATATATATATATATATATATATATATACACACTAGTGGACCCTCAACGTGTAATGCACGTGAGAGTTGTTTATTTGGAGAATGAATCGTTATAATATAAATTTTACAAATATTTTTACATTTAAAAAAAAAAAATTATTAGGCACCGAAATTTCGGTTTGGTTTAGGACTGAAACCAAATCCGGTATGTTCACAAAAATTTCAGGATTTTGGCTGAACATCCTGGACGAAATTTCAGCCAAAATGTGGGGAGGCAGGCCGAAGTTTCGGTCCTCATACTTTTTTTTGTTTTAAAATAAAAAATTATTGGCCTTCAAAATATTAGCCAAAATTTGGCCAACAACCTAATATGGTATGCTCACTGAAATTTCGCGATTTCGGCTGAACATCTCGGATGAAATTTCGACCGAAATATGGTGGGTCAGGCCGAAATTTCAGTACTCATACCTTTTTTTTTTGTTTTAAAACAAAAAATTATCAGTTTTCAAAATATTAGCCAATAATTTGGCCAACAAACCGAATCTGGTATGCTCACTGAAATTTCACGATTTCGACTGAACATCTCGGATGAAATTTCGACCGAAATGTGGTGGGCCAGGCCGAAGTTTTGGTGCTCATACTTTTTTTTGTTTTGTTTTAAAACAAAAAATTATCGGCCTTCAAAATATTGGCCAATAATTTTTTGATTAGCAAATTATCGACCGATAACTTCAAATTATCGGTCATGAATTTGAAGGCGACAATTTTTGACCGATACATTTTGGGATTTTATTTCGGTGCAAATTATCGACCGATACAGACCTGTATTAGCCGATACTGATCAATAAATTGAAGTTATCTGCTGATGATTTGCTAATCATCAAATTATCGGTCGATATTAAATCATCATATATATTATCGGCAGATAATTGTGGGTTTTTCAATAAACCGATACGTATCGGTTCTGATACTTCTCGGTCCTCCAACTCGGTATCAGTATCGGCTGATACAAGCCCGTATCAGCCAATATGTATCGGTTTACGCTAAGACCTTGGTTTTTTTTTTTCACAAGGGCCAATTCGTATCGGCCCTACATGAATTGATACCTGATACCGAGTTTGGCACTCGATCCCAAACGATAAACACTTCATTTTAGTTGGGGTCATAGATCAAAATTTCGGTTGATAACTTCAAATTAGCGGCCGATAATTTTGGGTTTTTTAAAAAAGACAATTTGGGCACAAGATTTCGGCCTAGACCACAAGATTTCGATTGATAATTTGATGATTAGCAAATTATTGGCCGATAACTTCAAATTATTGACCAAAAATTTGAAAGTCGTGATTTTTATCCAAAATTTCGGGATATCGGCTGAAACTCCCGGATGAAATTTCGACCAAAATCTTGTGGTCCAGGTCAAAATTTTGTTGCCCAAATTTTTTTATTATTTTTTTTAAATCCAAAATTATCGGCCGAAAAAAAAAACTCAAAATTATCGACCAATCTCATTATATTGGCCGATAATTTGATGATTAGCAAATGATCGGCCGATAAGTTCAAATTATTGGCCGATAACTTTAAGTTTAAAAAAAAAATCAAAAGGCACCAAAATTTTTGGTGGAAATTTATGTGGCACACTAAAAAAAGTGGCCTTAAGATCAATTTTGAGCGTGCACATGATGTTCAGGTCACTTGTTCAAAGATGCGTGTTATGTGCAATAAAGCATCTATCGGTTGATAGTACTCGCATGATCTCAAGAGTCATCATGCGAAAGATTGGGAAGATAAACGATGTCCATCGTCTAATTCAACGCAGCCCATGTATTTCAGCATGGGTGAACGCAACGATTCGGTGGGTGAATTTAAAAAAACCACAAACCAAAAGTAGAAGGGGAGATTTAGTCTCTTTGCTTTCCTTTTCGAGAGTTTGACTAATATAAATGATGAGGGCTTGCTAACATAAACGGGAAATCAATACCAATAATAAATTGCTTTGATTTTTTAGGATTTGCTAATATAAATCATGAGGGTTTACTAACATAAACCATTGATTTTGTTTTGTAACAATAGAACCGAAAGACCAATAAAACCTAATTTTGTCATCTAGCTTTCCATTATATATATATATATATATATATATATATATATATATATATATATATATATATATATATATAAGATGAGGTATTTTGTCTTTAGTGATAGGAAGGAATCTAAATAAGATACCCTTCTCGTTTTTTATTAAAGGTATATATATATATATATATATATATAGAGAGAGAGAGAGAGAGAGAGAGAGAGAGGGGGGAGGGAGAAAGAGGAAACCCATGAGATTTTAGAAAGGGATTTCATAAAGTCATTTTTGGATCACTTTTTGGGATGTGTCATGGAATTAAAATCAGACCGTCTGATAGTAATGCCAATAGTCCCAAGATCGATTGTGTAGAAGATTGGGGTGAAAATCGATGACCATTATTTGATTCAAAGCAGTGAAGGATTTTGAGCATTCATTAGGTGCAAATAAAGCAACACTCTTTAGAATTTGAGTGAATGAAAAAGTAGAGGATTAGTGTTTATTTCTTTTAAGTTGAGAATAATTTAAAAAAAACTTTTATACCCACATTTTTATTTGAAGATTATTTATTAGGTTAACTATAAAATTGTATTTATTTGCAATCCATAGATCTTTCAAGGACACATAGGTAGGTTGCACCTGAAGTTTTGTTGGTTGCAAATAAAATGAACCCTACATTTATTTTATCTAATAGTCTGCAATTCATATGTGGATTGTGGGGGCTACAAATAAAGCCACCCTAATAGTCAATTGATAGGTATTTCCATAATTATAAAAAATTATTCCAATAATATTCTACCTTCGCTCATTATAATGATAAAGATTTGTCACAATCCCCCTAATTTCATATATATATATATATATATATATAAGGTAATAATCCTCTCACTCAGGTCATAAGATATAAGCATCATTGGCTACATGTCATATAAGTTGACTTTTAGAGCCAACTTATATGACATGCAACTAATAATTAGAGCAAGAGTCATAGACTTATGCCCATGACTTAGTTAGAAGATCATTTCTTTTATATATATATATATAATTATTTGGAGCAAGAGTCATGGACTTATGCCCATAACTCGAGTTAAGAGATCATTTCTCATATATATAGGAAAAGGTGTCCATCCTCCAAGATTTCAGGTCGAGGTTCATGTGGCATCCAAAACATTGTTTCATTGTGTATGGACCTTGGGTGCATTGCTTAGATTATTTTTAGAAAAAAATAATTTTGAAAATTAATCTCCACCATGTATTTTTTGAGCCATGAAATATAGACCATTGAAATTAGTCAAACATTGACTTATGCTTTTAAAAAAAAATAAATTAATTTTTAAAAAAAATTGATCTAAACCATCCACCTGTGCTCTACGTGATAACCAAAGAGTGTTTTGGGTGTCATGCGTACCTCCATATGAACCTTGGAGGACGAAGCCGACTCCCATATATATATATATATATATGGGAGCCAGTTAGGTCCTCCAATGGAGGATGGTCACCATCCTCCACGATATGCATGGAGCTCCATGTGGAATCCAAAACACTGTTTGGGTGCCACGTGGAGCACAAGTGGACGGTCTAGATCAATATTAAAAAAAAAAAAAATGAAAAAAACTTTTTAGACGGGTTTCATTGGTCCACATTTCACGGTTAAAAAATACACGGTGGAGATGAGCTTTCAATTTTTTTTTTTTCAAAGATGATCTAAGCAATGCACCCTAGCTCTGTGTGGCATCAAAATAATATGTTGGCTGCCACGTGGAGCTCCACATGGAAGCTTGGAGGACGGTGACTGTCCTCCCATGGAGGACGGAGGCCTTTTCCTATATATATATATATAGTGACCGTCCTCTAAGATACACATGGCGTGGCATTTGAAATATATTTTGGTGCCACATGGAGTATGGGCTCATTTTGTAGATTAAATTTTAAAAAATATATTTTTAAAGCATAAATCAAACTTCGACTAGTTTTAATGGTCCAAATTTTATTGCTAAAGAGATACATGGTAAAAATGAGTTTTCAATTTTTATTCTTTTTCAAGATGATCTAAGTAATACACCTGTGCTCCATGTGGCATCAAAATAGTGTTACGAATATCACATGGAACTCCATGTAGAATCTTGGAGGACGCTCATCGTTCTCCATTTGAGGATGAACCTTTTCCATATATATATATATATATATATATATTTGAAAATGATGCATGTGTGAAGTTTTATAGAATTTCTAAATTTAAATAAAAATTTGTTAAAATTCTAAAATACAAAAGAAAATAAGATGGAACTAGAAAAGAAGAACACAGAAATATAGACAGACAAAATGCCACAAATGGATTACATTGCTTTATAATGCTTAATATTCCTACAAAAAACAAAAAAGATTACAAATATAATCGTGAGCGGTTACAATTGGTTTAGCTAAATAAAATTATAAAAATTGGTTTAGATAACTGGCGTGTGATAGTTATAAAATAAAGTGTATTCTAATACTCCCCTCAAGTTGGAATATAAACATTAATAACATCCAACTTGGATTTGAAATGGTGAAATATATTTTTCCATTTCAACAATAGTTGTAGTAATCCACCATAAGTTTTTACGATAGATTAGAAATAGTGTGGAAAAGACATTCACAAAAGTGTAAATCTTAAACCCTTTCACGACATAAATAAAGACCATAAAGTCAAAAAAATAAATTGTGGGAAATACATCTAACCATAAACAATGTGGGAAAAACATTCACATGCATAAAGGTATAAAAAATATATGGGAAACTGTATCCGAATAATAAAAAGTCAAATAAATAAAGAAAAGAAATCAACATGATTAGAAGGCCAAATAAATACAAGATAAGAAAATCATGTGAATTATTAATGTGGGAAATAACAACCACATGAATTATAAAAGGTGATAGAAATTGTGAGAAAAAACGTCTATGTGAAAATAAAAGACCAAAAAAAAAGAGTGAGAAATGACATCCACATGAAATATAAAAGGTCATTAAGACCAAAGTGGAAAATACATCCACTAAGTAAATCAATATGGGAAATATATCCACATGAATAAAAAGGCATCTCTTACTAAATGCAAAACAAATGAAAAGAAAAAAATAAAAATTTCATGAATCAATTGTTCCATGTAGAAGAGATGGAAAAAATATGAAAATGACATGAATCAATTCTTTCATATAAAAGAGATAAAAATAATATGAAAATTACATGAATCAATTCTTTCATGTAGAAGAGATGAAAATAAATTAAAAATATAATAACGGAAGGAATGTCAGGACCATGACCGGTTTAAACGCATGAAGCCGATCATGACTTTGATACCATGTTAAAATTATAAAATACAAAAGAAAAAGAAGATAGAAACATAGAACATACAAGAATATTAGAGTACACCTTATTTGATAACTAAAACACGTAAGTTATCTAAACCAATTGTTATAATCTTATTTATCTAAACCAATTATAATTGCTCATGATTATATTTATAATCTGTAAAGCAATATAATCCATTTATGATAATCTATCTATTCTATGTTATTTATTTTGTGTTTTTGTCTTCTTTAATGTTGGAGGCTGCTATGCGCATACCAAATTTTTTCTAGGTGCTCACCACTTACTTGATACTCTCTTTTTCACAAATAGGTTACGAATTACGGATCCAATTATAAGGATTGCCATATATAACACAATTTATCCTTCAAAATTCCTTTTGGTCAAGCCTCTCGATAGGAGTGCATTCGGTTCGGTTTGGTCGGTTTTAGACCGAAACCACAAACCAAATTGATTCTAATTGGTTTCTAAATGTTCAAACCGTCCAACTATTAAACCAAACCAACCTGATTCGATTCAGTTTCTGTTTAGGTCGATTGGTTTCGGTTTTCCTATAAGTTCTACTTGGACATCAAAATTTTTTCAATTTCTCAACCTGTTTTACACTTTTACTGTTTTTGTTTTTTCAGAGTCATTTTACTTTTATAATCTATTTACCCTTCTCAAAACAGATAACAAAAATAAATGCATCACATTCATTCTAATTGATCAGATGTTGTGAAATATTAAATTTGAGCCTAATTTTGGACCAAAAATCTGAGGCCCAATTGTCTGCTTGAGCCAAGCTGACTATATATATATATATATATATATTAAAAAAATTTACTTACAATCGGTTTGGTTAGTTTCAACTTGGGAAGGCTCGGAACCGAAACCAAACCAAACTTTTTAATTTTTCTTTTTGCCAAACTAAACCCAAACCGGTACTTGTCCAAACTGAACCAAAACCAACAATTCGGACAGGTTTGGTTGGTTCAGCCCAAAAAATTGCACAACCCTAACTCTCGATCTGTCATTATACCTTGAGAAGTAAAAAGAATTACAATCCCTATTCCGTTGTGCACTGTGAAAGTCCTCCAAACCTATATTACACATTTGTTGCAATTGAACTGCTGAAGTAAGTCCCTAAAAAAAAATTAGTTCATCAACGTTTGCAAGATCTCACACTGGATAAGTAAATGTAGTCATGCAAGGATCTTATATCTCAATATGGGATGGAAACAAACATTTGACCATATAACAATCATGATATTTCTATCCCAATACAATTTTTGGGGAGAAAATTAGTGAGAAGATAGCATTTTAAGCTATAAAGGTTCGAAGTTACAATAGAATCACATAGGTTTATTATTTTGTTAGGCTTCATTCGGGTGTTTCCTGACTTTTCCTAGAAAAGCTTTGATTCTTGACAAATCAGTTTCCTGACCAACTCAGATTCCTGACTTTTCTCAAATGTGTTCTTTTAGGCTTCAAAAATACTTTGATTCTTGGCTTGTCCCAGAAACGGAGGGTTTCCTGTGTTTTTTTAATTTTTTCAAAAAAGCACAGAATCGGTCTAATTTAGGGACATCGGATGACCGTAGGAATGGCCGTAGTGCATTCAATACGGTGTTGTATATATTCAACTGTCAATTTTGGCCGATGTACGATCCATGAGAGATTGAATACTTCCGTCAGTGCAATTGTCCAAAATTGATTCCTACAGCTACACTACTCCATCTCATATCATAATAGCACTATCAAGACACTTGCACAAAATAAGGGAAGTACATTCTTCATTAACCCACGCTGTTCAAAAGCGGCTTAATTAAAAAATCAATTACAAAATCTCGTACTTACTAGTAGCTGATTTGTTTCCTGATTTACGATCCACGAGGGAATGAACATATTGGCTGATTTGATTATTAAAATATGATTTTCCTAAACAAACTTTTGGAACACCATATGAAAATATTCATGAGAGTTCATCAAACATGAACATGATCATGGGATACTCAGAGTTTGATTCCATGTGGCACTCATTTACAAAATAAACATGATCATAGGTGTATATCAAATTAACATGATCCTTGAATCACTTTTCAGGAGTTGTGCCACATGTAAAAAAGTTTGACTTTCTGATGGTCTGACCATGATCTCAAGATCTATTGTGTCGAAGCTTGGGACGAAACGATCTCCACCATCTAATACAAATCACTCAAATGATTTAACCACGTGAAAACATAAAAAAATGAACATAATCATGAGACCATAATCATGGGTGTACATAAAAAAATGAACATGATCATGAGACTATTGCAAATACTCAAATTTTGATTCCATGCAGCACTCATCCACAAAATGAACATGATATGGGCATACATCAAACAAAATTCTTGGATCACTTTTCAGGAGGTTTGCAATATGTAAAAAAAATCTGGTCATTTGATGGTCTGACCATGGTCTCAAGATTAATTGTGTCGAAGATTGAGACAAAAACGATCTCCACCATCTAATACGAAGCACTCAATGATTTAAGCACGCAAAAACATGAGTTCGGAAGGACGACCTTTGGATTATAAGTAAATGTACCATATATTTTTTTCTTTAAAAATAACAAAAAAAAGAAATGAAAAATAAAGGAAGGAGATAAAAGACATATAACGAATACTTGAGATAAGGGTGTAAGGATTATAAGTAAATGGCACCACTGTTCGATGTGTAGAAGCCTGAAGTTTAGGCTTCTACCTTGAAGGATAAAACAAGGAGCTTTTAAACTTTAAACTGTTCCTTGATTTTGAAGCTAGGCGCAAGCAAGACTCTATCTGGTGTATAGACTAAAGTGTACTATTCACTCACCTCAAACCATGTTGCTCAATTTCTAATTATTTCTGAGCAAATAACTCGGAAATGGAAAATGCATCAAAACCCAACTTTTGTGGGAATTTGCGTGGGACCCATTGTGGAAGCCGAACACAAGAAACCCTCGGAGAAGCTCTGAATTGGCAACTTTCTGACGCTTAACTCAGCATTTGGACGATTCTGGATATGCGAACGAACCCTTAGGGTTTTCTTTTGTGAACACTCAACTGATTTCGGAAGGAGCATTATTGATTGGAACAAATCTAAAGAATTATTTGAGAATGAAGACTTTGAAAGCATTGAGTTCTTCCTTCTTGAACTCATGGGGATTGCTATGTTTTATATCTTTTTACAATGCACACTGTTTTCATGCATTAATACTTTTTTTTCTTTACAAGAGGATTAGTAAGAGAAGCATGCATGGACATGGAAGAGGACTTGATAAACACAATAGATTCTAAAATCACCATTAAATAATATTTTAGGCTGAATAATCAAATCTTCTATATGGGACAGTTTTTGCACCTAGATGCTTTAGTCTGACATTAGTTACAAACTCGTCCTGATCAAGGGTTAAAAGTGAGTCCCTTCCCTTTAGATAGGAGTATATGACACATTTTAAAATTTGGGAGTCTAGTACGGCAAAATTAAATAATATCATATCAAGTCAGGTGAGTCTTCGCAAATAAAGCTCTAATGAAAATGTAATGACGAGAATAATGAAAGTGGTAACTCATATGTTGATTTAATAAAAAAAATAATACTCATCCGTATATTTGAACTTTTATATTAAAATTTGGGAATATTTTAATCTTTGACATAAAAATGCACAAATCATATATATGCCAAGATTCTTTGGAAAAGACATGTCTCAATGCTGCGCTCCTAGATAAATTTTACATACAATAATGAAATGTATGTGTCATATGTTATAAAGTTAGGTAGTCATAACCCGCTTGGAGTACAAACAATATCGAAAGTTGTTTCAAAGAAAAAAACAGGCATACAGCGCTGGTTGATCTAATTGCCACTCAAGTACCTCTGTTTGCGCCCACCTCAAAGAGCCTTTGAAAATTATTTATTGCTTTAAATCAGATGATAGAGTTTGTAACATCGATATTTCACACAACATATCTTGAGATCATGACCAAAGGTTAAAATATCATATTTTTGATACGTATCGTCTTGAAGTCAGGACGATACGTATTGCGTATCGTCTTTGGTATAGTCCAGATATCTGCCGCTATCTTAGGATATCGACTGCTAACATACCGCTATTTAAATTTATTTATTTATTATTATTTTTTTTTTAATAAAGTTAGCGGCCGCTAATATACCGCTATCTTTAATTTTTTTTTTTTATTTTTTTTTATTTTTTAAAGTTAGCGGCGTTGCGATATGTTAGTGGCCGCTAACTTAAGATAGAGATCGTTTTGATATATATATATTTTTCAAAAAATTAAAAATCAATCGACCGATAATTTCAAAGTATCGTCTGTATCGTCTGATACGAGCGATACATTGCTCGTATCAGACGATAATTATCATATTTTTTAGGGGATACGATACATAGGCAATGTATCGTATCGTACCGCCTAGGTCAAAAAATCGGTGTCGGACAATTTTTTGACCCATGATCATGACACATATTTGACAATCAATTTTTCATTCCATGTGGTACATATCCTCAAAAATAGCCCTAGAGTGTGATGTTTGCCATAGCATTTTTTGGGGATCCGTGATACATGCATCATGATCTCAAAATCTAGTGTGTAGAAGATTGGAGTAAAACACAATCTCAATTATCCGATCAGAAGCAATTAATGATTTTGAAGGGGTTTGGGGGGTGGGCCCTTTCCATGCATCAAACAGAACGGAAGCTATTGACCATCAGATCAATCGACCTACATCGGGATACAATACACTTTACAGACAAGTCTATCAATCAGATGGCTAAGAAAATCTCATCCGTTTTGTAGAAATTGCCCATCAACAAGTATTGAAAGTTTCTTACGGTCAGGATAAATTGGCATATCTTGCCCTTCTATGTAGGTTGATACCATTTACTAAATGATACACGGGACTCACTTGATTATCCTTACAAAGGATATGGAAATCGCTATGGAGATGACACTGAAACCCTAGCGAGCGCGCGCTCTCTCTCTCTCTCTCTCTCTCTCTCTATCCTTGAAGAACAGAGGAAATAGGTACGGGTTTATTATTTCTTTATATTTATATTTTGCATATTTTTTTATTTGGATGGGACCCTATCTGCAATCGACTACGGTGGACAATGGTTT
This sequence comes from Chloranthus sessilifolius, assembly GCA_021018995.1. Lineage (NCBI taxonomy): Eukaryota > Viridiplantae > Streptophyta > Magnoliopsida > Chloranthales > Chloranthaceae > Chloranthus > Chloranthus sessilifolius. The sequence continues at coordinate 47,225,900 of CM037584.1, read as the reverse complement.
TATTGATTATTTAATCATTTTATAGTTGGGACTTAGGAGATGGGTGCAAAAGCAAAGAAGGCGTTGATGAAGAAACAAAAGAAGAGTTTTTCTCAGTCATCTGTTTCTCGTCGTAGAAACGAAGACACTGATTTCTTGGTATTTTTGTATCAAAATTACGCAGTTTTTTTATTTTAATATATAATTTATAGATAAGTGATATGGATTCTTTTTATTTTTTGCAATTTATGCTTTCTGAAGCCGTTAGAAGGCGGGCCAGGACGAAAACTGTCCAATATAGAAGAAACCGAGAAGAGCACTGCTACGGTTTTATATATAGGTCATATACCCCATGGATTTTATGAGAAACAGATGGAAGGTGTGATCAATTCATTTTCTTTTTGAAGCTTTTGAATAAAATATGAAAGATAATTTTTTTATTTTTTAGTAACCAAACTCGCAATTTATTTGCAGGTTTCTTTCAGCAATTTGGTAAAATCAAGAGATTAAGACTTGCACGGAACAAGAAGGTGTGTGGTTTTCAACTTCTTTGGTTATATTCTTTAATTGGTAGCAGTGGCGGAACCAGGATTTTCATCCAGCGGGGGCCCAAGATAAATTAGATTTAATTTTTTTATAAATTATATTATTTATTTATAGCACTCTCGCGCCTATATAATCTAAATAAGAAATCCAAGAGGTAAGAACATGCACGAAACAAAAATAGATACTTTAAAGCACGCGAGTAAATGATCCTCAACGTTATAATTTTGCCAAGAAAATCATGAACATTGAGATTTCGCCTCTAAATTTTGGGAGATCTCATGTCATATCATTACAAGCTTCCCCAATCTGTTAATGTGTGTATGGGGCCCCAAATAACTTGAATTTCACATCAATTTAGTTAGGCGGACCGAAAATGGGTGTCTACAATTTGATGGGTCAATGACAGAATAACACCGACACAGTTTGGTGCATTGAATTTGAGCACCTTATTTCAATGGTGGATATGTATTGGATCATGCCTAAATTTTTTGAGTGGTACCTCATCGATCTTCAAGTTATGTGACATATGATCCTCGAAATAGGTGCCACATTGTGTGGAAGATTGGCCCAGAAAATAATTTGCATAGTCTGATCTCAAGATGTCAATGGGTTGTAGTAGGTTTTGAAAGTAAGCGCAAACAAAGATACTCAGATAAATATGGGTAGCAAAGATACTCATAAATATAGGTAGTTATTTATACTCATTAAACCTGTGAAGAACACACGCATTTCCATTTTCCACTATAAAAATTAGATCAGCTTGAATCAGGCGATGGAGATCATTTTTCACCCCAATCTTCCACACAATAGACCTTGAGATCATGGTGCATCTATTAGACGGTCAGATTGTGATTTCACATGGCACACATCCCCAAAAGTGATCGTGATCATGGGCATACCTATCAAACGATCACTTTTGGATATGTTTGCCACGTGGAATAAACATATGATCGATTGATAGGTGCGCCATAAACTCAAGAATTATTGTATAGAAGATTGGGATGAAAAACATCTCCATCATCTGATTCAAGACAGTCAACGGATTTTTATGGTGGAATTGTGTGCATTCTTCACAAATTTAGTTTAACGGGTGTAAATAATGCTACCCTATTTTTTTGTTAACTTTGGCCCAACCTGCCAAAACTAATTTAGGATCTCGAGTTAGCTACAAATGATCCTACTGCCTCCCACCCCCCCTTTTTCCTTTTGATAACTAGCTTAAGGGATAAGGGCTCATGATGGATGTTTAAACACCAAATGGTGTTTAAATGATGTACCAATGCTAAATTAAATTTTTTTATTTCACACCATTTAAGTGTGGTTTCCTAGCGATGTACCAATGCTAAATTAATTTTTTTTATTTCACACCATTAAAGTGTGGTTTCCTAGTATGCCATTGACATCGTTTTATGATCGCTCTAAATGGTTTAGGAGGTAATTCATCGTTGGAAAATGTTGTAGCCAAATAATTATGTCCATAAGTGGATGTGAACCATCAGATTGGCGAATTTGAATACCAGCCATTAAACCTAAACACAATGGTTGATATTAGAGTGCACAAATCGGATGGTTAAAACCTCTCAAAAAATTTGATTTTTGGGCCCATGTCTTTTAACTTATGATCGATCATTTTCAATGGAGAGTTGTGCCCTTAACTTAATGATCCCACTCAAAACAATTCGAGCAAAGTGAACTTTCACGGACGAGCTTGTGCATAAATAAATGCGCATTTCCCATGGCTTAACTGTGTGGACAAAACTGATTGATCTAAAGGCATTTGATGGACGACAAAGAGGGCGTCACGTAGGGAGAGAGGGCGTCAGAAGGCTTTTAAAAAAGAAACAAATAAAAAGGATGTCAGGTAGGGAGAGGGTGTAAGAAGGCTTTTAAAAATAGAAACAAATAAAAAGGATGTGAGAGAGGGTGTCAGAAGACTTTTAAAAAAGTAACATTTTTTTTTTGGTTTTGGGGTTTTGAGTGCGGGCGCTCGCCCACACGTGGTTCCGCCACTGATTGGAAGTGGTCTTTAGAAAGAAAACTTTATCTCTACTATGTTAGAAAAGATAAGTTGTATGGTTGCTCTTGAATTTTCATATACCCATTTGCGTTTTGTCAAGTTGATTGTCTTTTGAGTTAAATTACTGATGATCTAGTTATTGGGAAGACTAAATTATAAAACATGGAAATATAGTACAGTGATTTCCTTCATGTATTTATATTGTTTAATTTATTTATGGTTGAGAGAGAGAGAGAGAGAGGCGTTAGCCCAGTTGGTATGCTCCCCCCATTGTGGGGGTGAAGGTCGTGGGATCAAGTCTCCATGCTCATTTCCCTCCCTTGCATTGTTGTCATTTTGCATATGCGACCATATGCGAAATGACATATGCCACTGCATATGCGACCATATGCGAAATGACATGCCATTGCATATGCGATCACAAATTGCATTTCAATTTTTATTTTATATTTTTTTAAATTTTAAATACCAAAAAAATACAAAAAAATATGCAAAAAAAGAAGGAAAACATATGGGAATAATATAAGGTCTTACAAATAAAAAACGTACATAGTGGTCTTTATAATACAAAAAACGCCCCCAATAAAGGTAATAAACTTCCATTTTATTAACAGAAATAACAAAAAAGATACATTAACTATATGAAATTTAAATTTTTTTGAAAAAATACATTTTAAGGGAGATTAGAAATAGAGTGGGCATGAGAGAGAGAGAGAGAGAGAGAGAGAGAGGGGGAGAGTCTAAATGAGTTGTGGTGAAGAGAGGAAGAGAGCCCCCTTTATTTATAGAGGTAGAGGGGCTCCCATTTTCAGAAAAAAAATCCAACGAGTCAGTATGTGACAATATGCGATCGCATATTGCACTATATCGCATATGCCATCATGGCATATGCGATATAGTCATATGGGACCACATATGTGACCACATATTCGCATGTGGTCGCATTTGACAACAATGCCCTTGTCTTTACAAGGTGTGAGTTTGATTTGTGTGGTTTGTCCCCACCAATCTCGTTGGTGCTGTTCTCACCACTCTCGTTGGTGTTGCTCCGCAACTATCACATCTATATGCGTGCACTCCTCGGCTATCTAGGCCGTATCAGAGAGAGAGAGAGAGAGAGAGAGAGAGAGTCATATTTTCTCTCTAAATTTCTTTTATAAATAATCTTAAACTTCACTTATTACATAAATGCCATTAAATTTATTCCCATGATTCCATAAATGAAACTATTATTTCGAGTCTTCCCTTACTAATATAATCGCTAGTATCATCATCATCATCATCATCATCATCATCACCATTATCATCACAACCTTTTTTTTTTTATCAATAAGAGAATATATTAAAAGCTAGCGAGAAGTTGGAAAAGAAACACAAGCAAAGACACAAAAAGAGAGAAAAAACAAAACACCGCGACGAGGGCAACGACGAGGCTGACAAAGCAAACCCCCAAGCCCACCTCGGAAGACCCCGAGAAAACTAAACTAAACGTAACGTCTCATACAAAAATCGTCACTTCCCTGCCTCCCATATTTATCTAAAGTGACCCAGTGGCACATTGTGTCCTTAATTAGACTTAATATGGAATCAATCGGACGACGTTTGCAATTAAACACCCGTGCATTCCTTTCGAGTTAGAGATTCCATAAAACAACATACACTCCCATCCTCTAAAAAGCTCCTTGGGGCCCTTCCCACTTTAGACCATGCCAGGAAAGAAGAAAATCCGAGAGGTTCTCCGGGGGGACTCAGCTGAGATCAAAGTACTTTAGAATGATGCTCCATACTTTCGTGGCAACCTCGCAGTGAATAAGCAGATGAGGGATGGACTCTGCAGAGATGAGACACATTGACTTCTATTCTGAAGAACTTTGCCGTGAGTGATCAGTTGGTCCATCGTTAGAATGCGCCCCCTATCCGCAGTCCAAACGAAGAATTTAACTTGAGGGGGAAGCGGAGCGTTCCAAATAAAGGCCCAGTTGGCTTTAATTAGCAACCTACCAGTGAGGGCTCGGTAGAAAGATTTTATCGAAAAGATTTCTTTCTTGCTTGCCACCCAAAGTATCGAATCACGACCTTGCTGATTTCTGGGGAATCCATAAAGGAAAGACAGCAGACCCTGGAAGGGAACCACCATGGATCAAAATATCGTCCGACCATTTTTACTGGGTATCCTAAAAAATCACATAATTATCAGACGATACGGTGAAATTATCGTCTGTATCGTCTGATACGGACGATAATTTCAAATTATCGAACGATAATTTGAATGTATTATTCGATAGTTTGGCAGATTGACAGGGACCCCATTTTGGCCAAATTATTGGACGATACATTGAAAATATCGTCTGTATCGTCCGATACAGACGATAATTTGGCAGATTGACAGGGACCCATTTGGCCAAATTATCGGACGATAAATTCAAATTATCGTCCGATACAGATGATAATTTGAATGTATCAGACGATAATTTCAAATTATCATACGATAATTTGATTTTTTGGATTTTTTTGAAAAAAAAAAATTTTTGTATTAAAACGATACATTCAATGTATCGCCGATACATTGAATGTATCAGGCGATACGCGATACGTATCCTCCTGGAGGTCAGGACGATACGTATCGAAAATCCGAGATTTTGATCCATGGGAACCACCTCTTCATCTCTCAGAGCCCTTCTGGTGGTGACATCACAGACAACAGCATCTCCAATCGTCACAAAGAAGTCCGAAATCATGCCACCAGGGTGACTAGAGACATTGAAGATCGTTGGAAACACTGATTTTAGCAGATAGAAAAGTCACTAAAAGTCTTACCAAAAGGAAATCTGGGGCCCATCTCCCTAGTTGAAGCGAACCCAACGCGAGAAATCCGTCCAAACTGAGCAGATATCCTTCCACCAGGCAGACACTTGCCTGGTGTGAGAAACATTGACCCCCCATCCTCCTGGCAGGCCACCGTATTTATGACGAAGAATAGAGACCCAAAGTTTGTTTTGTTCCGCTTCGGACCCTGCCCGCCACAACCACTTGCCAAACAAAGCTAAATTGGTATGATGAAGATTGCAGACCTATTTGGGTCGACTTTGTGAGTCCTTTTTCTCCACTCCTTTTTTATCAACGCTAAGGTCTATGTAATATAACCACTAGTATGTATATGCTTAATAACAAGACCTGTAAATCCACATTACAAACAATCTTTCTAGAATCCCCTCTCAAGTTGGATCCTATATCACAAATGCATAGCTTGGATTCAAGTCTATCCAATTGATTGCGACAACGAGCTTTGGTAAACATGTCGGCAAGTTGATTCTTGGTCCTTGCATTAAGAGTGATGGTACCAACGCCACTCTGTAAGCGGGACTCGAGGTCCCTTACACGATCCTCCCAAGGGGAGATCTTGGAGCTCTGTGTTGAGGACTTGGCTCTCTACAGACAGCATACACCATCTCATTGTTCTCCAACTTCCTCTGATAAAGTGACAGTCCATGGTCTATGTGTTTGGTTCTTTCATGGAATACGTTAATACTGGCAATATGTTCCACTACCTTATTACCATAATATTTCGTAGTTCCTTCAAGTTGAAATCTAATTTAGTCAATAGTGTCCTCAACCACACGAATTCTCGCACATGGTTAGGGCCATGACCCCGCACTTAGATTATGTGCTGGACTTTGAAACTACATTTTACTTCTTACTAGTTACTTTGCAAGGTGACAAGATCACCTCCTACGAAGGTGCAGACACTTGTAGTCAAGTGTCTATTTGTTAATGAGCTAGCACATTATGCATTAGAATGTCCCACGATGCAATGATGACAATTCAACATGTATAGAATTCCTTGACCAGAGCACCTTCCAAGTATCTAGGGCCCTGTTTGGCAAAGTTGCTTCAGAAGAGCACTTTTTAGGGTACAATATTGGGTGGAAAGCACTTTCCCACCCAAAGACTTGATCACCTCTAGCTGAAAATGGAGAAGCAGCCTCTAGCTGCTGCCTCAAACACACACCATTTTCAGCTCGAGGTGTCCATATCCTTGGATGGAAAATGCTTCTCACCGAATATTTTACCCTGAAAAGTGCATTTCTGAAGCAACTTTGCCAAACAGCTAGATGATTGCTTCCATATGTAGGAACACGTGGGCTTTCATAAACTAAGTGACTACACTAGAAGGAAATGTGATATTATGTGATTGCCATTAAACTTTTTCTCATATTGCCCTTGTTGAAACTATTGGTCCTACTCTACTCCTACTCACGAATGCAATCCCTAATATGTATATGCTTAATAGCGATAGCTGTATATACAAACTAGAGAGAAGTTTTCTAACAATCCCCAGAAGGGTAGATATTTACTTGGTGAATCATTCGTTCTTCTGTGATGATTTTGATGACTAATTGTGTACATATGATTAAGACTTAAGGTATATTTATATTGATATTTATTGTCTCCTAGGCATAATGCTTCCTTTCTTTAATTTTTGTTCTTGACCAAAGAAATTCAAAGTTTTGCTTTTCTCCCCTCCCTGGACAATCCTTTAGGATTGAAATCAATGTGACAAAAAAGGCGTCTTTTTTTTAAACGATGCAGTTAATACTCATTATTCTGTTACAGAATTTAATCCCGTATTAAATTCACCACATGTTTTCCCATCCTATTCATGTTTTTTTAAAGACAGTTAATAAAATCTTTTTAAAACTCTTTTTTAGAAAAAAAAAACTTTTATCCCTTTTAAATCCTTTTTTTTCTAAACTCTTAACTCTTAAGTCATGAGCCCCTCTCTCTCTATCAGAAGCCAAAAGGCCCAAAACAAATAGAAGCTCTGAACCCACAAGGCTCTCACCTCGACAAAACCCTAAGAGAAAAAAAGAAGAAAACAAAAACCCACGAGCCCCTCTTATGATCATTAATTTTTTAATAGCTCCCCGATTTTTTTTCCGACTCTTCCATTTTTTTCTTTTTTTTTCTGACTTTTTTCCTCATCATTTTAAACATGTTCCTGCACTTTGTCCCTATGATTGAAATTATGAGATTGTTGTGGAAGCTCCTTGTGCTGTAGTACAATTTTTTGGCATCTTTCTTACTCTACTGGGATTTGCTTTGAAATTTTAAGTGATGTGATCTGACTTGTTGGATAAAAATAAAACAAGAGCCCAAGCAATGTCAGGAGAAGCTTTTTTAGGTCAGTCTCAAATGTTAAACCTCCAAGTAAGCTAAATCTTGACTGAAATAGCAGAGTGAGGGACACAAATATAATCATTATGTAAATAGGAGACTTGGGAAACTTCTACATCCATCTGATGCGAGACTAAACCTGTAATACACAAAAACGAACTTAAAAAAATGGTTGTAAAGCAAGCTCTTTAAACTATTTGGTTGTATTCTCAAATCTCAGCACTTCATAAAACTCGACATCTTAAACATGATTGTCGGTCCAAGTCTCCGAATCTTATATTTCAGCCTACAAGCATGCTTAATGTTGCGATTGCATCTTCTCTTTAAATTATATGTTAACAGAACATGTGACTACTGAACCAGTGTGAATGGGTGATAGATGTGCACCAATAGATGACTTCAGTTCATGTGATCCAGCAGAAAAAACAAAACCTTCGGTGCCGAATTATATCACTATAGTGAATGAGGAGGCTACGTTGAGTGCACGACCAAACATTTGACAGATGCTGAACATTTACAACTATCCTATGAGGGACAGTGAATGGAGCCTTGCTTTAATACCATCCATATTAGAGAAACAAAAAATTGGAGTAAAAGAATAGAAAACATTTAATTTTTAAATTTTCATACATTATAATTCCCATGCAGACAAGGCACTACATCTTGCTTGAAATAGCACACCAAGAGACCTAAGCGCGACAGCAGACTTGGAAAACTTTCTACGACTAGCCTATGAGGGACTAAACTTACAACACATTAATGAAAATAATATAAAATTATGACATAAATTATGAACTTAGGTCCTATTGTTTCTGTGTTCTCAACAAGTCTAAGGCATGGAGGTTGTTGGCCATTAGTCTTGATCTTCACCTCTCTTTAAATGGAAGCGAGGGGTTTCAAACATTTTCCTATTGAATGTTTTTCTGTGTTTTTATTTCCTGGGTTTTGTAGTGTTAATGTGTAGTCAAAGAGCCATATATTGTTCTATCATTCAATCTTTGATCTGTAATTTCTTTCCCATATCTGAGTCTTTAACAATTGTGGGCAAAATATTGCTGAATATTTATGCTAGTCATAGCATCTTCAACAGCTTTGGGCAAAACCCAAGCTTAATATATATACTAGCTAAACTGTTTGTCGTTGCTAATTTGAATATTGATTTCTTTACATGTACGTTCATTTACTGCTCCGATTGATTTCATTGTACTTAATGTTTTTTGTCTTTAATATGAATTTGGGGACTCAAGGCTGAGCACTACTTCTTTACAACATATTTGAAAACGGATCCCACTTAGTTACTCTGGAAGTTATTGAACTTTTATCGACTGGTGTAGACATTTTGCTTGCTTTGAAAACTTTAGCAGAATATGAATGTTAGAAATTTTGGTTGTTCTCTTTGTATTCATTATTTGTTTCAGGCTCCAGCTGTTGCCACTCCTAACCCTTCTTTTAATCCTTCCCTTTTTTCTTCTCAAACCCGTATATCTGGTGAGTATAATCTTGCAGGTTGATTTTCTTAGGGTTTGAAAAAATTGCTCTTCTAGTTAACTTTCTTGTAGATCTAGACATTTAACGTTGCAGGTTGAAATTTGCGGGTGAATATATTGGTGGATCCGAGCATGGACTCTCCCATTCTCTCTTTTTCAACATTGGCGTCCCTAGAATATGCGAAAAGGAGAATAACTTATCTTTACATAGTCACCATTTGATAGCTACTCATTTCTATGTTGGGTTAAACTCTCTGTCACTTCACAATCCTTCATTTCAGTTCTCAGTAATTCCCTCCAAGGCTTTATTGGTATTCCTCTTCTCCTACTGGTGCTCGTATCATAGAAATCCTTTATCCACTGGGTGTTTCAGATCTCTGATGGATATACCCAGCATATCAAGTAACATTCCTTGATTTCCTCTTTAAATGGGCCTGCCCCTAAACATTTTTTTATGTACGCATTTTTAGATTTATTATTTCTTGTTGCTCCTGCATCCACATTAACATATCCATCTCAAGGTCATGTACTTTGTCTTCTTATTGCATCTTTGTAGCCTAACAATATGTACTATACAATAATGTAGGATGGATGCAGAACTTGATCAATGATGGTATGCTCAACGATTTGCATTTGTTTGGCCTAATCCACTGCTGATATCCTAGGTGTATTAGATATCATAGATATATCGGCTGATAACTCCCAATATTGGTTAATTGTGGCCGATAGCTTTATGATTTAGCAATACCGTGGGATTATCGATATAAGTGGCTTCATTTGTTTTATTTTTATATTTGGTTTAATTGGTATAGAAGTTACTAATATCATTCAACCTTCCTATTGGCAATACCAAAAGGTTTTTTATTTGTTTTGATTGGTATTAAAACTTGAGGGAAGTCTAGCTAGCGTGCTACCTATAGCACTTTGAATGGCTCGCTTAAACAATCTGACACATACCTTTCTAAATAAACTTTAGCATTGCGATTCCTTGTTTGCGCTTGCTTTGAAAAACTATGTAAGCGCACGACTAGCGCACAACAGCTTTTCAGCCATTGCTTGCTTGTTGCTTCATTGTAGCGTTTTGGCTTATCTTGTTAGATTAGAATTTTAAAGTTCTTAAATAAATTTTTACATAAAAGTTAATTCATCTACACTGTTTGACGTGGGTTTCATGTTGATTTTGTTAGAGATATGTATTGAGTTTAGTGTATGTTTGTAGTTAAATTTTGGTTGTGGGTTAGTCCCAAATGAAGTAAAAATGAAATGTGTCTAGTTTGCTCTCTCTCTCTCTCTCTCTCTCTCTTTCTCTCTCTCTCTAGGGCTCCTATCATGTAACTCAGGGCCTGAGTCTCCTGACTGTCATTTAAACACCAAAATGGTGTTTAAATGATTGTACAACATCAATGGTTTAAGACGTGTGTGTTCCGTTCCGTCAAAGTGATAGATCATATATTAAACTGCAACGGGCCCAAATATGGTGTTTTAAGGATATTTAAACCATCTGATTTGTGGATTTTAATATCAGCCATTTGTTTTCAATTTTAATGGCTGATATTAAAGATCATCAATCGGATGGCTCACAGCCACTTATAGGCATGATTCTTTGGGCTGAATCATGTTCCAATGATTGATTGCCACTTGGACAATTTAGATTGATTACAGATGTTCATCACATGGCAAATTGACAATCACACTTCAACGGCGTGAGATTAAAGTATATCAATTAAACACCATTTTGTGTTTAAATGTCGGTCAGGAGTCATTATCCCTGTAATTCAATCTATCCAATGAAAACTGATGTAGTTTTTAAAGCTTTTTTGCTCTCTCTCTCTCTCTCTCTCTCTCTCTCTCTCTCTCTCTCCCCCCCCCCCGCCCCCTCTCTTATTTCTTTAGCATAATAAACCTTCGTCAGGGTACTTATACATTTTAGTATTTAGATTTCCAGTTGGTATCAAAGCAGGTTGATCTCATTGGTTTTTATCACGGTTTTGTCTGACATATGCCCTGCACATTGCCATATTGTCGGATCTTTGTGCATGAGAAATAGGTTGATCTTTGTGCATTGCCACTTTCTTTTCAGTAATTGTGATTTTTTAGGTTGATTAGACGAGGATTTGTTAAGCAAAACACAAGTTGGAAAAAGGATCTGGGCAAGAAATATCTTGAAGCACATATTGCTTTAAGTATCGTTTGACTAATTAAGGAGGAATATAATATGTACCCCTACTAAAGTGGAAAAAATCGTGTAATCTGATTAAGAAAGCCAAGGACCAAGTGATGCTAATAGAGATGATTGAAAACACAAAAAAAGAAGGCAGTGATCATAGAATGATAATGATCGATTTGTCAATTTGTGAGAGGTAAGTTTAGAATATGCAAGCTAGATTCAAATGTTCCGGATGTTGCTTTGGCTAGTATTCAGGATTCAATATCAAATCATATTAAAAAACGCTAGAAACGGCATATAATTTGATTTTGGAGGATATAGAATAATATGATTGCTTGGCAAAGGAAATGGCCATCTTCTAATTTTGCAGCAATTAGGGTTCGGCCATTGTCATTTGTTTTTTATGTTGCATCGGTGAGATAATCTCACATTTTTAAGACAGTCAATTCTTAATCCAACAAGCCCATGTTTCCTGGACATGATCAGAAGCAGTAGATACACAAAGAAGACGATTTTGGAAAAATTGGTATTTAATGTTCTTTCGAAGTTCTTTCTCTATGCTTAGATATAAATTAAGTTGTATAGTATTCATTTCAAATCCACAGTTACCTTTGAATCTTACATGAAACGGTTCCCAGTTCCGGTAGATCCTTAATTTAAAAAAATTGCGCTTGGAACGTGAGAGTAAAAGCTACCCAGATATACTGTTACTTTTGGTATAGTGGCCTTAGCATCAACCATGTTGTTTAGGTCCTCTATATTATGCACGATTTATGCATGGTTCGTCAATCTGTGATTTTTATGTGGTAGGCATCCATGTGCAGGTAGGACTAAGTTAAAGAAATCCCACAAATAGACAATTATGAGTAGCTGACAGGGAGCACACAAATCGATAGTTAAAGCATTTACCATGTGCAATCCACATTGATTGCACAAAATTTTCTCTGATTGGATGGAATCCTCTCATCACCATAGTTTTTGGGGCGGTCCCATCTATGGAAGGGATTATGAGCAGCACATCTGCAATGTAGGCAACAAGAGCACCATCATTGGTGATAACTCCTGTCACCTAAGAAAATCCTGTAGGCATTGGGGTTTTATCTCATGAGGCGCTCTATCCTTTCCCTTCTACACCGCAAGATCTTTGTAGAAGGGTTTCTATTATTTAGGTACGAGTTCATTGTGCAGATTTTAGTTTGATTAAAACATTTAATTTATTTTATTTCTTGAGAATTCAGATCAATTCATATTTATTTGCTGCCAATGCCATTCTTAATTCAATCTTTGTTACATTTCATTAAAAATTTTGACCATCTTTATTTTCAATTTGCAGCAATTGGCCACTTTTCAATTCTTAAATAGTTGCTTATAAATTGTCACTGATCCATTTTACCCAGTTGTTTAGACTCTAGACCTCTCTCTCTCTCTCTCTTGTATAAATAGCGTACATATTAAATATGAATTTTAGTGCGGTATCTATCTCTTATTTTCCGTCAATTCTGCTGATCGTAGTCCTGCCTTGTTGTTTTCCAGACAGGAAAGTCAAAGCATTTTGGTTTCATTGAATTTGAATCTCCAGAGGTTGCATCTCTTTCTCAACCAGGTTTTTACTTTCAAATTCTTATTCAGATCCTATTTTTTATCTGTCTAATTATTACTACTCACTCACGTTTACAGGTGGCAAAAATTGTTGCTGATTGTATGCATAATTACCTACTTTTTGAGCACATGTTGCAAGTCCATCTTATTCCTCCAGAGCGTGTTCATCCAAAGCTGTAAGAAATTTCATTGATCTCTTTATTGGACTAAAGAATTCGATAGCTAATATACAGTACTAGATATGGAATTGCCGGGATAGCATTGGATGATTGAGATTATTGATGAAATACCTATGGCAACCTTTGAGGCTTATCTTATTTGTCAAGAGTTATTATTGGGCGCACCCAACCCGAGTGTGCAGTCAGGTCAATATCCCAACGCCAACATTGGGGAATGCACATATATTGTTGAGCTCTAAATCAGTAAAAGGTCAGAGGTTAACTTACATTGATTGCGTGCCCATAAATAACTGGGCACTTCCCGAGACTTGAGCATTTGGTAAGGAGATTGACCCGAGTGCTATCATTGGCATTCGGGTAGGGTACCTAATACCAACTCATTTGTGAGACACTTGAGTATCCACAAAAGTGAATGTTATGAAACTTCTAATTAAAGGTTGCATGTTTGTGTAGCTGTTTCTAATCCTTTGTAAGAGAAATGGTCACTGTTAAATACTACCATTCCTTTTTTGTAGGTTAAAATGACATCAATACATTTTTATTGAGTAAAACCCTCTGACTAGGCATAGGTTTTGCTAACCAGTGAGGCAAGGAGCACCATGTTTACAACTTTTTAAAGACTATTATTGAAAAGCATGACTTGTGCAGTTTGTATGCACAACATGTGTGTTTTATGTTATCTCAGTACGGGTACAACTGCGGGCATAGGTATGGGTCTAGGTTTCATACATGCTCGATCCCATATCTTAGGGTCCACAGGCTCTAGTATTTATTTATATTTTTTAATATTAAAACTATGAAAAAAATATTTAAAATTCACTGATTTTTTGTAAAATAACGAAACCATGTCATTCTTTAAGAAATGCCGAAAGCAACATTTTTCAACGGACTGTGCAGCAACTTCATAATTTTCTGGACTGTCCAACAATAAATGATTGACTTTACTAGGGGAGGACAAAAATGCACTCCACTTTATGTTGCTGCCTTGCTGGATTATAACACGCTGGCGTCCTGCGACTTTTAAGCAGCTGACAGTTATCAACAAATGATGGTTTTCAGCATTTCTTAAAAAATGATCTATTTTGGTTCATTTTTCAAACCTTCAGCCATTTTTTGATAATTGTCCCTAAAATTTATGTTTAAATTTTTTGGGAGAATTACCCATAGGTCCCCATTTTAAACAATAGGCTCTAAAGTGGACTCCAAGTTTTCACAGAATTTATAGAATGGACACAGCGTGCATTTCACAGGTTAATCTCAGTTTATCTGCACAGTCTATTAGTATTCCTGCATGGATTGCGTCTCAAACAATCTATGAATGTTTGACAGTTTGACCGTGCAGGTTGAATGAGAGTGGGCTCTTTTGTCGAGTGTAGGTACTAAACTTCCTTAGAGCTTCAAGCGGAGAAGCATATGGAATATCAGGAGTAAGAAGAATAATAGGAGCTGCAGGGATAGGTGATGGCGCCCCAGTGGATAGAGAAAAATATGGGATATCGTAGAAGAAAGTAACATCTATAGAGGTGACGAATCTTCGATGAGCAGGATCATAACACCTGTATCCGTTAGATTGAGTTTAATTGATCTATCATCTAAAGTTGCGTTTAGAGGGACTCATATCTTAAACGAAGCAAGTGGACCGACATACCTTGGAGGGTATATGAAACATGGGAGAATCAGGTTTTAGGACATGGAGAGAAGGTTTACGATGAATTTGTGAAGGCGTATGATTAATAAGATGACATGCCGTAAGCATATCAACAGATCAATATGATTTTGGAACATTTATCCCGTGTAATAAAGCACAAGTTACCTCCATTAGATGACATATTGCCGTTACTCCATTTTATTGTGGAGTGTAGGGACATAACAACTGATGAAAATACCATTTCTTGGAGGTTACAAGTGACAGCGCTAGAAACAGAGTCACCACCAGTTCTTAAGGATTGACTTATACTCAAACTGAGTTTGAATCATTTCATGAAATATATGAAAAATATGAGGTAATTTATCACCCTTCTTTAACTAGTAAATTTATGTCATAGGACAGTAGTCATCAATGAAAGAAGCAATAGTGAAAAACATCAATAGCCACCTTGGGACTAGGTCCCCAAATATCAGAATGAAGCAAAGACAAATAAAGAAGTACATCTATTTCATTTGAGATGGGTTTAATCTTCCATGTTACTTAGTTGGTTCGAAGATGTGTTTGTTTGAACAATGAGATAAAAAATTGGTGAGAAGAGAGGTATCAAAAAGAGATGGGTAAGTATTTCAAACATGTTTAGACACCTAACATGTTTTGCATCTCAAAGTGTACTTATTAGAAACATAAGACAAAACAGGGATCATCGATCAGAAAGTTTCCATAGGAGCATGGCTTAATCTAACTAGCCAGAGAGTAACACTCGCTTGGCTATCGTCAACAGTAAACATAAACCAAGCAAGATGTCACGCTCAGCCTAGACCAAAAATGTTCCTTGTATGTGAGTACGGAAATACACAATGCAATTCAAAGATTTAGTCAAACTACTAATACACATCAGATTAGTAGTCAAGTTGGGAACATGTAAAATATCTGATATGGATGAAGAAGACAAGGAGCAGTTCCTACACTACTAACAGGAGACCATCAGCTAATCGAATAGTACTATATGTAAGATTTAAAGGGGATAGATTGAGGAGGCCACTTGTCCTAGTCATATGGTTAGAACTCAAAAGCACTTGAATCAATAATCCATGTAGAGTGATGAGGCAATACCTGAAGGATGAACTGCCGAGGTTGAGACCAAGGAACTAGAAGCCATAGGAATCAAATCGACTTAGTTGAAGGCAGTTAGTTTTAGTAACGCTTAGGGTTAATGGAGATTAGAGAAAGAAGGAAGAAGGAGAAGAGGAAAAGAAAGAAAGATGTGGGAGGAATAGGGTTGTGTTGATATATGCACATACCCCTTTATTGTTTCACGCACACACACACACACACATATATATATATATATATATATATATATATATATATATATATATATATATATATATCCTAACAAAGTGTTAGTATATACTTACAAAGTGTTAGGGGAAACCCCAAATATACTAAAACATCCACACTTACAGTGAAATGAAACATATATGCACTCACACGCCAACTTAATGATAATTTCTATAGGCACACCAACACTACTCTCAAGTTGGAGCATAGATGTCAATCACGCCCAACTTGGTAGTAATATCATTGAGACGATTTCTTCCTACAACTTTAGTTAGAATATTTGCCAATTGATCTTCTGTATTAACTTGAGGAATGTTGAACTCTTGATTTTCACCTTCTCCCTTATAAAATGACAGTCAACTTCAATTTGCTTAGTGCTCCTGACAGACCGGATTCTCAGCTATGTGTTTTGCAGCTTTATTGTCTCCATACAACAACGTTGGGATAGTTACATTAATAACAAGATCCACAAGAATAAATCGAATCCACATTCCTTCCCTTTCACCTTGAGACATCGCCCTATACTCACCTTCACAACTTGAATTTGAAACATCATGCTGCTTTTTTACTTTTCCAAGTTATCACGTTTTCCCCAAAGAAGTGCAATAACCTGTGGTAGCCCTGTTCACTCATTGGTAGACCTATCATTGAATGAACTAACCCAATATGAATCTGTGAACACTTCACCATCCAAGTGATCTATGCTTTTTCTGTAGAGAAGACCTCTACCTGGGCTTCCCTTTAAATATCTCAGAATCCTGTAAACAACATCAAGATGAACAATCCTGAGAGCATGCATGTGTTGGTTCACTACACTCACAACATAAGCAATATCTGGACGTGTCATGGTGGGGTAGATAAGTTTCCAACTAACTGTTCTTTAAGGGTTTGCCCCCTTCTCCACTGTTCCTATGATTTTGTTCCACATTAGTAGCTGTATGTCACGCACCGCACGCAACACCGAATCTTTCTCACTGTATTTGTACAATAGTCGATGTATATACGGTATTATACATAGGGAGATATATGGGAGGCTCCATTGAAGATTCTAGGTCAAAGAAGAATCTAGACTCATGGAAGTTTGTAGAAAGATAGAGAGAGAGAGAGAGAGAGAGATCCATGGAAGAGTGGAAACTAAGTACTGTAGAGAAGTTTTAAGAGAGAATTCTAGAACATTCCTAACCGTTGGATGCATGGATCAAAATTTCGGCCGATAATTCAAATTATAGGCTGAATCATATCGGTTTCAGTCGGCACCGAAACGATAACGAAATGCAAAATTTCGGGGATGATAGTGTCAAGGGTCAAAATACCGGTTTTCCGGTACGTATCGTCTTGACCTCCCGGACGATACGTACCGGGTATCGTCCGATACATTCAATGTATCGGCGATACATTCAATGTATCGGTTTGATACATTCAAAAAATCGGTTTTTTTAAAAAAAATCCCAAAAAAATCCCAGAAAATCCCCAAAAATCTGAAAAATTATATTTATTTATTTTGTATTTATTTCAACTATTTTTGCTTTTATTTTTGACTTATTTGATGCATTATTTAGATGAATATATAAGTAAGATGCCTATTTTGTAACTTAACCCAAGTCACATGCCTATTTTGTAACTTATTTTTGTCTTAAGATCATATTTTTGACTTAATGTAATAGATCTTCTAACATTATGTTCGTCGGTGATCACATGCCTATTTTATTAACAATATTTCATAATTTGATCGTAGTAAATTACAATATATATTGACAAAAATAAATTATATATTGTCAAAAATAATAGCTATGTTGATAAAAATAAATTTAATTGTACATGAAAAACTTACTTTAGAGCCACATTGAATTTCGTGGTGGTTCTTGGCCCTCATGATCATCGTCATCATCGGTGCGCGAGCTTTCCGGCCTTTGCCTATAATGTTGCCCATATTGATACCCATGATTATATGTGCCCTCTTGAAACTGAGGCTCGCAGTACGTAGCCGGTCCTCCAAAAATCAATAACGAAGTCAGATGGCACCGAATAGGTTTGTTGTGGCTGGTAGTATGGGTTACTAGTTGCTGAATCTTCGGTATTTTGCAAACTGAATCCCCCGAAGCTAGAAGTCATATAACCCATATCCGTATCATCTTGTGGTGGTGGTGGTGGTGTTTGATATGATCCCGACGCTCCTCTTCCTTCAACCCCTCCCATTCTAAATGTAGGAGTGTCGAACTGTGTTAACGGCGTCGAGTCATCGTCCCATGCCGCCATATCTCTATAAGGATCAGAGGTACCAGCTTCCTCCCCTCCACCACTAGTGCCAACATCCCCTCCACCATCATGCCCTCCACCATCATCCTCACCACTCCCATCATCACTACCGGGCTGCGTTTCGTCATCAGATCCAACCACTGAATGACGATTCAATCTTCTTTTCCGCCTCGGTGGTTGGGAAGCCTGCTGCTCCGCTACTCTTTCAGCATTGTCCAGCCATTCAGTGCTCTCACTATCCAAGACTGGCTCTTCTCTCTCTTCGATCCATTCATTCAAAGGGTCATCCTCCTCGAATATATAATCCAACTGGATGGGATCAAAATAATCACCGTCTGCAAGGTAGAATATGATAGATGAATTAGTATAATATGTAAGTAAGACTTCATATAATTGAGGATCTAAGACTTCATGTAATTGCTTACCACGGTTGGTCCTCTGTATATTCCTGACCCTTAGTCGCATGTTGTAGTGGCAGTAGACTAACTTTTTCAATCGGTCCATAGTTAGTTTATTCCTTGTCTTAGTATGAATGAGAGAGAAAGTGCTCCAATTCCGCTCGCAATTGGACGAGGAACACGTTTGCGACAATACCCTCATTGCTACCCGCCTCAATATCGGACCATCACCTCCATAATGCATCCACCAATCAGCGGGTTTGTCATGTTTAATTTGGGATTGCGCCAACGGGGTCTCAAATGACCCATGTCTCTTGCGAAACATGTCAATCTATAAGATGAAACACAGTAAGGCACATATCAATAAATAGATAATAATATCACATGACATTTGACTTATTACTTATAAGGTATGATACTATGATCACTCACATCTCTTATGGCTTGGCCTTGGTCCGCCAACTCAGGGAGCATTCTTTGGATTACATTGAGCAAACCGGTATACACTTCATCAGTGTCGCTCAAACCAAGCGTCACGATAATCGAAGGTCGATTCAAGTAGTGTGCTACACATCAAATATGAGTAATTTCATCAAGATATGAAAATAATGAATAAATAAATAAAAATCAAGATATAATTGTGCAACATGTTATACCGCGATGCAATCTTGGTGAAATTGTGCATCCCACCTCTTGTCGATAATCGCCAAAGATCGTTTATATTTTGTAGGGCATTTAGTTTTATAGCCAATTTGCCTTATCCATTGACTCATAAACGTACCCATCGTTGGTTTCTCATCACCATCAACCAATCTCAACACTTGCACCAAGCAGGGGTAGTGACGTCAATTGGTCGACATCGCGCCCAAAACTGCGTCTTTGTAGTCAATAAGCTAGTCTCTTCGCTATCATGTTGATTCCATTCTTCCGACGACACCATGCTTTTCACCACGCCTATATCTAGCCAAACTCAGTAAGGCTAAGAACCGTGTTGCAAAACGTAATCGCAGTGAGCAACTTATTGTTCGTGAAGGCTCTCATTAAATTGACCTTGTCACTTTGTTATGCGTAGGAAGTAATCGTTCTTCCCTTTTGAATAGTTGCTCGTGCCTTGCTTCTCTTTCCTAAATCCTCAAGAATGAGGTCCACGAATGTGCATACACGGGTCCAAAGACAGTGGCGTCTCTTCGCCATTAGTTTTAATCCGGTGGGCTTTAGTTTGCCGTCATTCTCTCTACCACAGACAACCCACGCTCTCCAACCTCATGAACTACCATATCCATTAGTTTAAAGAGGTAGTCGCAGCCTTTACGTGTCTAGAAGCATCAATCGATTTCAAAAATCATCCCAAGATCATTGTAAACCAAAAAGTTTATCAAACTCTTCTTTGTGGGACCAGCCATCCATCGCACATAATTGTGCAACCTCTCTCATCCCATACATCCTCAAAGCTGTACATAGGCGCTATCTCATCGTACTCATCTCATAGTAAGGGCCCATATCTCTCATATGGAGAAGGCTTTTAACTCTGGACCAACTTCGCACTTGTATCAATAATGCTTTTGAAGTACTGCAGTCCGCTACTTGGCTCGGAATGTGGTTGTATATAAAAACTTGGCAATGGATTTTCCAAGCTTCTTCCCCATTTTGCAAGTGAGATTGCACTCAATTTGGTTTGTTTGGAGCTTTAGGCGATACATGAATGGATCCATGGGGTTGTACTACTTCTAGTAGACACCTATAATCCCTCCAGATCTTCGCCCTCACGCAACCTCAGTCGCTCAACATCCTCATCAACATCAACTACATGTGGCCTATGACTAGATCCACCACCCAGAGTGTGCATGGATGGGCCCCTCAACCTGACCGAAACCAATAATGGCTTCTTCCCGATCTCGTCATTATTGTGCTTCCTAGCACTCTCTCATAGCTCACGCTAACTGCTCACCCTCATCCTCATCCTCATCATCCTCAGGTGCACCTGATGTAAACTCTGGATCTGGCCTCCTGATTCTTTCATACATTTCCCTATCACGACGGTCACTTTTTCTTTCCTTTGCCGCTTGTAAACTAGCTCGATATTTTCTTTTACCTCTCAGGACACCCTCTTGTCTCTCCTTTACATGAGCAGATGCTCCTTTAATCGTGTGATACCTCCTCCGGCAGCTTTTTCCACAAAGATTACATTGAATCTGAGTCTATTACCATCTATTCTTTGTACCATATTGCCCTGGATCATCGACGCACCATATTTATTTATTTCACCTGCATGAATGAGCAAACGATTGAAAATAAACATCTAATTTACACTTGAAAATAAAATTTACAAGAGTAAACATCTAATTTACACTTGAAAATAAAATTTATTTTTTAATTATTGCTATTTTAAAAATATCAGATTATATTTTATCAAATTTATTTGATATTATTATAATTTTTGAATATTTATTTGATATTATTATAATTTATGAATGTTTATTTGATATTATTTTAATTTATGAATATTTATTTGATATTATTATAATTTATGAATGTTTATTTGATATTATTTTAATTTATGAATATTTATTTGATATTATTATAATTTATGAATGTTTATTTGATATTATTATAATTTTTTAATGTTTATTTCATATTATTTTAATTTTTGAATATTTATTTGATATTATTTTAATTTTTGAATATTTATTTGATATTATTATAATGTTTAAAAATTTATTTGAAATTTATTCCATATTATTCTAATATTTTATGGGACATATCCCATAATATTAATTATTTTAATTATATGTGACAGTCACATATAATCAATATGGGCCACATATAATTAAATTTATTATTAAAATTAATATGGGTCACATATAATTTAATATGTGACCCATATTAATTTTAAGTTTAAATTATATGTGACCCATATTGACCTTATTATTTTATTAATTATATGACCCATATGATATGTGACCCATATTATATGTGACCCATATTGATTACATGTGACCCTTAATTATAATTATTTATATTATTTTTGACCTATCAATTTAAATATTTTAAATGGGGTCACATATAATTATTTTTGACCCATCCTATTATTTTTGACCCATTATTTATATTATTTTTAATTAATTTAAATATTTTTAATTATTTTAAATAATTTAAATAATTAATATTATAGGTAAATGATAAATTTACCTATAATATTAATTAATATTAAGGTAGATCTACACTAAATAAGTGTAGATCTACCCTAAATAAGGGTAGATAAGGGTAGATCTACACTTATTTAGTGTAGATCTACCTTAAATAAGTGTAGATCTACACTAAATAAGGGTAGATCTACCTTATTTTAGTATTTAAAATTAAATAAAACGATAGTAAAATGAAATACACGTACCTTCCACGTTGATCCCGTGATTTTTTGTGCGATTTGGCGCCGATTTAGGGTGTAGATAATCGAAAAATTAGAGAGGAAGAAGAAGGAAGAAGAGAGGAAGAAGGAAGAAAAAAAAGGGTTACCCGACTAAAAAGTCGGGTCTATTGGTGGGGCCCACCGATAATTTGAAATTATCGTCTAATTCGAACGATAATTTCAAATTATCGTTCGTATCGGACGATAATTTGAAGTTTTTTTAATTTTCAAATTTCAACCATATTATCGGACGATAATTTGAATTTATCGTCCGATACGGACGATATTTTGTCCGTATCGGACGATAATTTGCTCATTTAAATCATGGTACGATACATAGGGTATGTATCGTACCGCTGACCCTTAAAACCGATACGTATCGGTATCGGACGATATTTTGACCCATGGATAGTGTATGAGATGCAAATTTTCGGGTGATATTTCGGCCAACCTGCAAAATTTCGGCCGAAATTTCAGTTTCAGCTAGTCCCGAAACTGAAAATGAAATCTATATTTTGATCCTTGGTTGGATGTGCGACACATGGATTGATCTTATACCGTAATTGTACATAGGAAACCTATAAATAGGCAAGAGGGCCTCATTTGTAAGGCACTACCTCAGAAACTTCAGAAAGTGTAAGCTTTCTTAAGTTGAATACACAAGACTCTTTCCCTTTCAAGTGTTCTTATTCTTCTTCTACTCTCTTAGTCTCTTGTTGGTTTTAGAGTAATGCTGATCTTGCACCGCTAAGGAGCGAGTCATCGCAAAAACCGCATGGATAGTCGAGGGGCGACGCTGGGTCCGTGACATGTAGGCCTACAACCCAACACGCTTATATGACTTAGGACATCGAGAGCATACTTTCTTTGTGATAAGACAATCCCCTTTGCCGCCACTTCAATTCCTAAGAAATACTTCAAGGGTGCAAGTATTTGATGTCAAACACTTTACTCAAGTACTCCTTTAGCTTCAGAATTGCATCGGTCATCTCCTATAACAATGATATTATTGACATACAGAACGAAAGCAGTAGTCTTCACACCCTGCTTTACAAATAGGGTATGATCTTAGTGGCTCCTTTGATAGTCATAACTCCTTACAATATTACTAAAATTTTTAAACCATGCCCTTGTGACTGTTTCAAACCATAGATGGCTTTTCTAAGTCTGCACATTTTTATCTTCCCCCCCCCCCCCCCCCCTCACGTGTTAGAGAGGAAATGTCATATAAATTTCTTTCAAGTCACCATGCAAGCATGCATTCTTCACATCCAATGGATATAGTAGCCAATTTCTGCAAGCTGCAAGGGATATGAGCACCCTTATTGTATTATATTGTCACATTAGCAAAAGTCTCTTGGTAATCAAGTCCCTGAGTTTGTGTTTGTAACAAGTCTTGATTGGTATCTTTTCGTCTCACCATCTGGTCTGTATTTCACGATGTAGACCCGCCTACATCCAATAACCTTCTTTCCAATAGGAAGTTCACTGTCCCAAGTCTTGTTTAATTCTAAGGCACTCATTTCCTGCATCATGGCCTCTTTCGACTGAGGCTAAGGTAAGGCATCAAAAACACAAGTAGGAATAGAAACAGAGTCCAAAGAGGATATAAAAGACTTATGAGATGGAGAAAAAACATGATAAGACACATAGTTACCAATGGGATGCTGAGTACATGGGCAAAACATAAGCAACTAAATACACGAGCTGACACAAGAAAGAGGCTTTTGGTAGGGCACAATAGTTAAAAAGGAGACTTACCCCCTAGAATGGGAGTAAGCATCCGATTTATCAAATAAGCAGATGTGAGGACGACATTCGCCCACAAAAAATTTGGGACATTCATACCAATCAAAAGGAAACATGCCACTTCTAACAAATGACAGTTTTTTCTTTCAACCACTCCAGTTTGTTGTGGAGTGTTAAGGATATGTGGTTTCACACAATTCCATGCTCGGAAAGATACGATTGAAGATGGGGAGAAGAGTACTCACCACCATTATCCGATCGTAGAACTTTCACATGAGCATTGAATTGATTGCGAACCAACTGAAGGAAAGTTGAGAACAACATAACAAGTTCATTTTTGAGTTCATCAAGAATAACTTAGTGTAACTTGTGCAGTCATCAATAAAAGAGACAAAATAACAGTAACCCGAACATATACAATAGGAGCAGGATCACATGCATCATAATGGACAATCTCAGTAAGAATACTACAATTACCGTTAGAAGGATAAAGAACTCTTGTATGTTTGGAGAGTTCACACAGTTGACATCTCCAGAGATTGCTATCCACCGTCTTGAATTTTTGAGGAAATAGAATCCTTATCCTCTAAAAGGGGGACTGACCACAACGAGCATGCCACAAATGTATCTAATCAACTGAAGTAACAACAACAAAAAATTTCTGAACCATTTGTGTATCATGACTCTTAGCTTCAAATATATAGACCCCTTTGTCCTCTCTACCATGAAAAATCATCTTTCTTGTTGACAAGATCTGAAACACACAATTGGAGGGAACGAAGGTAATACTGCAATTTTGATTGACATTTCTGTGACATATAAAGTAGATTGTAAATAAAGGGAACCAATATGAACAGTCCCTTTACCAACAAGAGGAACTAAGGATCCATCAGCAGCCCGAATGAGACATTGTCCT
Source organism: Chloranthus sessilifolius (assembly GCA_021018995.1). NCBI lineage: Eukaryota > Viridiplantae > Streptophyta > Magnoliopsida > Chloranthales > Chloranthaceae > Chloranthus > Chloranthus sessilifolius. Next base: position 47,201,037 of record CM037584.1, on the reverse strand, counting down.
GGCAAAGGAGATAAAGTATGGTAATGATTCTCCTGTCATATGATCAGTAGCACCCGAATCAATGATCTATGAGATGTAAGAAGAGACAGAGGCACGTGCAGAGCCGACAATATTCTTCTCCTCAACACTAACGCTATATCTCCCACCAATTATCATTGAATGATCTTCCATGGTTGTGATACCATAACACCATACAATGCAGTACTGAAATAACATAAGCTTACACAGACTTTTCTACAAAAACTGTATCCTCAACAAGTCAGCACCACTTGTCTATACAGACCTTACCTCAACACCTTCCTCACGAGTATGTCACCACACATTGTGAGCAAGCGTATCACAACATATACACAGAAATATACCAGCAGTTGCAGCGACATACATTAACCTTCTTCGTGACTTCATGAACTAACAATCAACTTTGCGTCGAAATTTCATTGGCACTCATCCAATCAAAGATTTGAGAATCTATCTTGTTCATCGTCAATATCTTCATCTAGGCTGAGATCAGCAGATCAGCTTACGTCACTGCTGATGTCAGGAGTCAAAGATTGATCAGCACAAGTCCAAGGCTGATAACGCTCTGATACCAAGTTAGGTTTAGTGATGCTTAGGGTTAATGGAGATTAGAGAAAGAAGGAAATGAAGAAGGAGAAAAGGAAATGAACGAAAGAGATGGGAGAAAATAGGGTATATACTAACACACCGACACTTACATTGAAATATAACATATATGCACTCACACCAATTTAATGATAATTTCTTTTGGCACACCAACAAAGACTCCTATTGAAAATGTTGGAATTCAAGTGTACTGGATCTAGTCACAGTCATAGTCACGATATCACCAACAAGCTACAGAGCAGAGCCGCCACTGGCCTGGTGATCAAGAGCCAAATCCTTAAAAGTCATAACAGAGTGAGCATCTGTAGGTGCTTCTCTAGGAGGTATCCAATGTCTGTGACAATTGTCACGAGAATGACCTGCCTTGTGACAATAAGTACATGCAACCACCCTGTCTGAAGCGCTTTGGTTCTAGTCATAGTCATAGTCACTATATCACTATCAAGCTACAAATTAGAACCACCACCAGCCTGCTGATCAGGCGCCAGCTTCTTAGAAGTCATAACAGAGTGAGCAGCTGTAGGTTCCCCTCTAGGAGGTATCCAATTAGTATGTGACAATTGTCATGAAGTGACCCGCTTTGTGACAATAAGTACATGCAAGTGCCCTGCCTCTATCACCACTCGTCCATGTCCACGACTTCGACCCTTTGAGGGGGTTCGCATGTCCAAAGCAAAACTGACCTCACTTGTATGGTAGGCTGCTGCATAGTCTAAGTCAGGGGTGTCACAGTTCTTCGGTTCTCCATTGTAAATGGTGGAGATTGCATTCTGAAAGTTGGGCAGGCCATAACAAGAAATTTGAGTTCAAAGCTACTCATACTTGTCTCCAAAGTTGGCCAAAAATTGAAAAGCACCTATTACCTTCCTTAAAATTGAGATAAAATCATATACCGTCTAATTTGAGGTAATGATCGCTGTTTGCTTGGCACTTCCAAAGGATTATGAAGTTGAAAAGGAGAGACTGATTTGATTTTGCATGGCTGACGCTTTGTGCCATTCAAAAGAAGAACGGATTTGGGAAAATTGGAATATAATTTCCTTCCAAGGCATACACAAATACAGTTATACCAACATAGCAAAGTACAAGATGCATGACTGCATGGTCTTATGTAGACACTTGTATGAAATTGTATATGAGTACTCTATTATGTAGATTTTTTTTTTATTATTTATATTAAGAAAGCTTTTTGTTAATAATGATAAGATCCTAATATAAAAGCCAACGCAAGTTACCTAAGGCAAAGCTGACGGAAAAAAGTTTTATACAAACCTATTTCGAAGAGGAAGGGATGTTGCAACAAGAAAATGCACTCTACCAATGCTTTCCTCGGACAAAGTATCCACCTCTGTATATGTTTCTCTATGCTTGTATTGCAAATTAAATTCCAATCTAGTCCGTATATCTACTATTTCTTATGACCATCTGATAGCATTCATTTTGTCACCTATGAGAAATCTGTTCATAAAATGCAATTTATACTTTGTATAATCACGTAATAGTGCTCAAGTCTCTGCCTCCTTGGAATAAAAAATTCCAAGTGATCCGGGAAATTGTACTTTCAACCCTCCTGATGCAAACCGCAGCTTACTCCGACTATCTTCTATGATAAAAAAAAATCAATTAAAATAGCTCACATAGATCTAGAAGAGAGAAATGGACTAACCTTTTCTCTGTAATAGATTTCTAAATACAAAGTATAGAATATTTAAATAACCATTCCTTAGCAGTCCTAAATAATCTCCCTTTTACACTAACATAGGTATCGTACTCTTTCCCTACTTCTAACCCATCGTGATCTAACCTATATATTTTCCTAACTTGCTTTAAATAAAAGTCAGCACTTGGCCAAAAAAGAAATTAAAAGGACATAAAACAAAAGGCTAGTCTTGTTTTCTTGGTATTTTCACCAATCTAATAGGTGTCTGATCTTTTAATGATCACATGATTTAAGATCCTCTTTAATCCTTTATAGCGAATGGCAAATCAACACATTAGGTCCCTAGTTTTTTGCACAAAACATCTTCCATTCTCAGCCTCTCTGTTTCTATTCTCAGCCCTACCTTGTCCTCTCAACCCAATCAGTAGCAGCAACACTTCCTCTGTTCCTGCATCCAGTGATTAATCACTGTAAAATCCCCTCAACTATTCACATTTCTCTCTTTATTCTCAGATTAATTCTCTTGACCAATCGCATATCTTTTTTCTTAAAAAAAAATAATATAAAAATCAGTAAAAGCAAATTAGGTTAAAGGGAAAAGGAAATAGAACAGTAGAAAACGAGGTGCTTAGGACAGAAACCACAAGCTGCAACCCGTATATGAACTAGAACACACCAATCACCTATCACCTCTGAATTCCAGACCCAATTATAATTCTTCTTCAATCTCCCTTTCTTTCTTTCTACACTAACCCCCTCTTAGCCGATCATACACCAGACTTCTTTCTTTAAAAAAAAGAGTCATGTCTCATGTGACTATTGACTATTAGTGATCACGCGAAACTTTAGTAATTGATTACTTAATGGCATTTTTGATGAGTGAAGTTCATATCCTCAACCCCAATACCATTAATGTGTGTGTGTGTGTGCTGTGTAAAGATAATGGACAACGGAACACTACATTAGCATTGACATTAGTGTCATTTGGAAGGCAAGTGATACCTGATCCGAAGATTGGACAAGATCGATCAGGACCATGGCCCCCCAAAATAACTAAAAAATACATCTTATCCACCGTTCAAAACATGGTCAAAGTTGGAAAAAATTCAATGCACTAGGTTAAGGGGGCAGAGGTCCAACTTTGACCACATTTTTTAAGGGCAAAAAGGATGTAAAAGTGATTTTTTTTTTTCAGATCATATGCCACATGGCTAATATTCCCAAAATGGGTTTTTTTTGGGATCAAATGCCACGTGACATTAGATCTCAACACTAGTGTAGCTTTCAAACGCTACACTTCAACTGTAGGGATCCCTTAACCTATATATATATATATATATATATATATATATATATATATATATATAGTGTAACCTCGCCAAGTTTTAAAAGATCCAACCTGTTTTGATGCATTCATTTCTATGTTCCAGCTTTTATTTCTTTTTGCAGGAGACTTGCCAATCTATCTGGTCTGTTATATGCCTGCAATAACGGTCCATAGGCTGCTAGAGAACATGCTTAAAAGAAAAAAAAAACAAATGAATGCATCTTCTCTATATTAGCAAACCATCTTTTTGCTAACTGAATGCCCTTCTTAATTTCATATTCGGAACTCATCTTTTCCGGCAATATTTGGGAAGTGAAGACAGTTCTCATTTAGGGGTATCATTTCTGACCAGATAAACTTTGTCTTGCAGCAAGGGGAAAACAGAACTTTGTCCCTTACTGATTTAAGAGAAAAAACATCCAATTTTTTGCATTAGTTGAGGACCTGATTGGTCACTTGTAATAAGGCTGCAAAACTAAGATATCCTTATGCCCACTCCTCCGGGGTAGCACATGCATGCTAAACGTACGTGCACCTGGGTAATCGGTATGGAGACGAGTTGATTGTAAGATCTCTGGGTTCCTGAGCCCAGCGCCTACCACTGCGCCATTCACCTCATAGGTATCCTTATATTAGAAGTAGAAGATAGGTAAAATAATAGGCATAATGTATGTGAATATGTCATAGCTCCTAATTGTCCTTTTCTTTTTGTAAATTAAGGTATGTGCATTGTCATACCAAAAGGAAGGAGTTGTGCTTATAATAGTATGTGTAGCTATGCTAGCATGGGAAAAGATATAATCAAAGGGACAAGTTGGTGGGTTGTGGAACAGGGCCACATGGTTGTTAATCCCCACTCCAGCCAACTAACACTAATCACTGAAAGTGCACCGCGACCTATGTTTGGTCTTCGCAAGTACCAGTCATATCTCACACATATGATAAATCATTCTCTTGCAGAGTTTACTTCGCTTTTAGAAGTATGGGGATCGAAAAGTTTTACCTCAAAGATGGAAAATTCCTTATTAAAAATAGCAATGATGGGTTCTTTTGTTAATTAATGCCTAGATTAGCATCCAAGTCAAGGACGCTTCTCATTTTGACTTGTGAACACAGAAAAATAGTGAATTTGCTTGGCTCTTGCCAACCGATTTGAGCACACTGTCCAATAGGCCAACATGTCTGACGAGTCCCTCCTCAAGGATAATTTCAGTAGTGCTACCCGGAAAGCTTTTGAGTATCGTAGGAACTTTTATCTATCAGATTTTATTAGTTGACAATTTTGCCCAGTATGGTAACGTACCAATTAAGGAAATCAATCAGCAATTTGTGTCAGCTGCCACCATGTTGAACAGGACAGAGTATTGTTGAAACCAGACTATTCTAAATGATGTTGTGATACATTTCCTGGCCATTGATTGCTGATCTTTTCTTTCTTTCCATTGCATTTGTAGATGGTGTGGACTACGTCCTGGATTCAAACCATTAAATGGGACAGAAATCGAAAGGAAACTGCATAACAAGGTACCACGGAGCTTAGCCTATAAAGACAAAAGATAATCCATTAGATGCATTTTATTAAGCGGAGTTGTTATAGTTAATGTTGTTATCATTTTGTTTTGCTGTATAATCAGGAAAGAACTGTTGAAGAACACCAGCGATTGGTGCAAGGAATTCTTAGGCAAGACCAGAGGCGCCGCAAGAGGATAGAGGCTGCTGGAATTGATTATGAATGCCCAGACATAGTAAGAAACATACTCCATATTGTCCCTATGGCAGGTTTTTATATTTGCATAAGCTTCGAATTCTAACAAGTAAACTATTACTCTAAATACTCAAACCACGGTGAGTCAGTTTAGTTGATTTGCAAAGTTGGGTGCATTCAGATTTTAAATCGGGATGGACGCGGTCATCTAAAGTAATACTAAAAATATACACAGGTGTGTCAGTATATCCGCTCTGTCGGATCAATGGTAGTATCAGAGATCTGTAACCCCCTGACATTTTTGACATAATGGTTCCTGCTTCCTACCCAGAGTGATGTATCTCCCTGGGTCGTACTTGAGTATTACATCGTAAGACCCCCCACCCCATAAAGCGAGCTGCATTGGGGTTAGCAGTATTTAAACCAAAAAAACTCGTCAGCTTTCTTGCTGCGTAGCGATCCTAAGTGAAGATCAGAGAATTGAAGAGCAGAGCTGATCACATATTAGGATATTGTCCCACCAATTTCAAATGGCGTTGAAACTGCCCCAAGAACGACCGTGTTGTAGTTTAACCATCTCTGGTGGGAGACTTGGTCAACTGAGTCGAAAAAGAAGCACCTTGCCCATATTGATACCCCGTTTAAGGTATTCCAGTTGCATATCGATATCTATACACCTCTACTTCGGTTTGATAGCTTGTTAAGCTAGCATCCCTTAGCCCGGTCGCCTGGGGGGGTTGGGGGGGGGGGGGGGGGGAGAAAGCAGTAGGGGGAGAAAGCAGTACCCAAATTGGGACATTAGTTTATGCCAGAACAGCGGTGAAGAGGGGGGGGAGGGGGGAGAGAAAGCAGCACCCAAATTGGGACATTAGTTTATGCCAGAACAGCGGTGAAGAAAGCAACATCTCCACCACCATATCCATATTCAATCCCACTGGACTGCCGACGCAGGGCCTCGGTTTGCTGCATGGACATCCTATGCATTTCCTACAGAGTGGAACCTTGCTTGGTTCTGCCGAGCCAAAAGAGAAGAACCTTTGGAGGCGGATGGTAGAGTATAGCCAAGAGGCTTTCTTGTCCATAGAGGACCTAACTGAAGACCGTGCTCCGAAGCTATTGCACTGAGAGTTTTGTTTTAAGATCACTTTACCTTATCCTTCCATTGAGCCATGTCTAGGTGGAATTCGCAAGATTGAACCAGGGCCGCCAAACCTTTAGGGTTTCTTTCCAAAGTTTCCTCCTGGGGACCTTGATCATTGAATTCATAAGGGAGTCTGGCTGTGGTCCAATGAAAGAAAGGAGTGCGGGCAGATTGGATTCATCGTGGTCAGGAGAGTTCATTTTGGGAAAAAAAGGAACAAAGCCACCTGAGCTACTTTTAGGGAGGGAAGTCGTGGGCCTGCGCAGGGAGAACATCAGTTGACTTTTCATGGTTAATGAGCAAGAAAACGGATGCATGAACTCACATGTGACATGCTATGTGTTCTCCCCCATTGCTAGTCGGTTGATGGGTCGCACACCCGATACAACATGTTTTAGCCTTGCGTGTCCGTAACCCAAAATAGGTGGCCTAACGACCACCACAACTTACATGTATATTTAACTGCATTTAAGTTTGTCACTTGCATTTTAAGGTGATTTCACTGCCAGTTTATGGGTAGCCACCTTAGGATCCAAGCAGGGCATTTGCTTGTATGTCCATGGAAATACATCCAGATTTTGTGATAGAAAGTCCTTGTAAGCTCGGATTTCTGTCGGGGAGAGGGAGCGACACTAACGAAGGTCGAAGGTTGGCCTTGGCTCATCTTCGGTGCCTAAGTTTATTTCAAGGAGGTTGTCGACCATACCTTGACCTCCACGGTGAGTCACTTTAGTTGATTTGCAAAGTTGGGTGCTTTCAGATTGTAAATTGGGATGGACCCAGTCAAATAAAATAATACTACAAATATACACCGGTGTTTTAGTATATCGGCTCATTCAGTCGGCAGAGTCACTATTCAACTCATGCACTGATGTTGTATTTGATTAAGTTTAGACTTCCTAGACTAATTCACCAACTCACTCAAGCCAGGAGAATAAGATTTAGAATAAAATAGTATTAAGAATGTGTGGCACAAACATTTAGGTGTTATATATATGTATAATGCTGAAAAATACAAGATACAAATTGGGTTTGCACGTGAATCTGGTAATGGGATAAAAGTCCCAGAATGCCCTACATCCAAAACCTTCCAATGTATTGGACAGTGGTAGATTCATTATATATTGCTGTAAAAGTCCCAGAATTCCCTGACAAACTCTTTTTATACTCAAATGGCCGAGTTCGCCAAGGGATCCGAGTTTGGTTCTGAGTTGAGTCACAGCTAACCATAAAAACTGAGCCAAATGCTCTATTGCTCTACTTGCTCATCTGCTAAAATTTTGTACACAGCTTGGGAATATTCAGCCTGCGCCAAAGAAGATCAAGTTTGAAGAAGAAGAAGAATCAGAAGGATGACATGGAGATTGAACACATGCATGAGTGATATTACTTTTTGTTCCCTAACTTCTTTGGTTGATGTTTGAGCTGGATTTGAATTTGTTAGGAAAAAATTGGTTGCAGAATCAGGATTTTATTTGCGCTACAGAATTTGAGAAATTTTGGGATTCTGTTGTAAAATATCTAGAGCTCATTATCATTTGTTGATCAAACTAAAAACTTCGTTCGATCTCCAATTGTAATGTTTGTAAGTGGAGGGGATTGGATCTTTGCACCAGTTGTGATGCCCTTAAGCGTGTAGTGTAGAACTCCCATGCTTTCCTGTATAATCTCTTTTTAAAATAAAAATGGTAGTCTCCAAATCTTTTCGGAGTCTTTCTTGAATTTATCCAAATCAAACCGAGTTGACGCTCGTCAAATGACTGCCGGATCAGAACTTGCTTGGTATTTGAACCATGGATGATAGTCAATCTCCCTTGTATATTTGAGCTAGAAGCATGATTTTAAATATTGGCCATATCCTATATATATTGAGATAGATCTACGTGGAGCTTCATGAGGCACCCGAAACACTTTTTAGGTTCCACGTGGAGCACAGGTGGACAGTTTAGATCAATATTGAAAAAAAAAAATCGAAATTTTTTTTTTAAACTCACGAGTCAAAGTTTGATGATTTTCATTTGTCCACATTTCATGGTTCAAAATATATACGGTAGAGATGAGGTTCTAATTCTTTTTTTTTTTTTTTTTAAAGATGATCTAAGCAATGCACCCAAGGTCCACGTGGCACCCAAAAAGTGTTTTGAGTGCCACGTGGAGCTCCACGTAGAAAGTTGGAGGAGGACGGTGACCGTCCTCTCATGGAGGACGGAGGCCTTTTCTTATATATATATATATACACCGGCTTATCCCCCACCCACTACTATATAAAACCTGATTCGGTATGGGGTTCACATATCAGGTCAAACAACTCATATCTGCGCAGACCGATTGATGTGTTAGATATGAACCAAACAAAATGCCAAAATTTTCCCTTTTGCAATTTTTTTACATTATTTTATTATTTTGAAAGTAAAACAAGGTGCTTAAATATTGGTCAGTTTGGCTGATATGTATCCGATATATCCAATATGAAGATACAAATTGGCTTGGGACTTGCAGGATCTGCTCTTAACTAGCTGTCTACAAGTCGATGAATGTTGAGAGTACATACTTGTCTAATCTTTTTCTTCAATTTTTGTGCATGCATCGAGGTTTGATCAGTTTGATCGGTGGAGATTGACCAATTTAGGTATATGGGAACATTTTTTTTAATCAAATCTCATGAGGTTCAGCTCATGTATGAGAGAGAGAGATTGACTTGTCTACACTCGAGTTTGAAGTTTTTAACTCAAGCTTAAACTTATTTGGTACTTATTCTATGTATCTTTAGATTTTTGAAAAAACATATGCATCATATAAGATTTTACTTTTATACAGTGCATTATATATATATATATATATATATATATATATATATATAAAAGAAAGTACACCTCGGGCACAGGATGACCTGTGCACCGAGTGACCAAATAGCATGATCAATCCAAAGCAAATCCTGTGTTGGGTTGATCAGTCATGGATACGTGATTAAAAAAAATTTAATTATTTTTTTTAACTTTTTTGCCCTCATTTGATAAGTCAAAGATAAGGTAACGCCCCAAAATTTTGGTGCATTGATTTTCGCTAACTTTGACCAACATTGACCAACATTTTTAACGGTGGAAAAGTCATAAAATAGTTTTTTTTTAATGGGTCTGATTGACCTTGCCTAAGTTGTCATTGCACTTGATCTTCACGATGGACGCCACCTGATGGTGGGCGTAGAAATATCTTTCTTTTGATAGGTCAAGATAAGATAACGCCCCAAAATTTTAGTACATTGATTTTCGCCAACTTTGACTAACATTTTTAACAGTGGAAAAGTCATAAAATAATTTTTTTTTAATGGGATCTGATCGACCTTGCCTAAGTTGCCATGACACCCAATCCTCGCAATGGACTCCACGTGATAGCCACCTGATGGTGGGCATAGAGCTCCCTATATATATATATATATATATATATATATATATATATATATATATATATATATGGAGCTCCATGTGACACTCTTAACACTATTTTGATGCCACATGAAGCACATGTGCATTTGGATTTTTTTTTTTGAAAACTCATCTTTACTTCATATTTCTTTAGCAATATATTTTGGACTATTGAAATTAGTTCAAATTTGACTTGTATTTTAAAATTATTATTATTTTTAAATTAATCTAAATAACGGGTACTCCACATTGCACCTAAAAAATATTTTGAATGCCACATAGAGCCCCACGACTATGTTGGAGGACGGTCACTGTCCTCTATGGTTGTGCATTTTTTTGGACCAAACCGACCAAATCGATCAATCTAGACAAAACCGTTGGGTTTGGTCTAGTTTGGACAGGTATTGGTTTGGGTTTGGTTTCGAAACAAGGAAAACTGAAAAGATTAATTTGGTTTCGGTTCCAAGCCACTATAAGCCGAAACCGATCGAACCGAACCGAACCGAACCGAATGTAGTTTGTAAGTAATTTTGATTAATTTTTAAGAGCATTTAAGTAAAATGCATATTTTTATATAAAATCCTACTCTTGTCTTAAGCCTATTCCTAAATCCTAAAGCGGTAAAGTAGAACTTATAGAAAAATCAAAACCGACCGAACCGAATCGAATCAGGTAGGTTTGGTTTAAGAGTTGGACGTTTGGTTTGATTGAAAATCTAAAAAACGATTAGGACTGATTTAGTTTGTGATTTTGGTCCAAAATTGACCAAATCGAATCGAATACAGCCCTGCGGAGTCCTCCATAGAGGACCTAAGAGGCTCTCTCTCACTCTCTCTTACACACACACACACACACACACACACACATATATATATATATATACATGGCACCCAAAACATTGTTTGGGTGCCATGTGGAGCACAAGTGGCACCCAAACAAGATACACATGGAGCTCCACGTGACACCCAAAACATTGTTTGGGTGCCACGTGGAGTACAAGTGGACGGTTTAGATCAATATTAAAAAAAAAGAAATTTCGAATTTTTTTTTTAAAACCCGCAAGTCAAAGTTTGATGAGTATCATTAGTCCATATTCCACGATTCAAAAAACACACAGTGAAAATGAGTTTTCAATTATATTTTTGTCAAAGATGATCTAAGACGCACTTCATAATATTGACATCAGTGAAATAATATTTTGAGTGTCACGGTCCTCCAACCAGTGAATTGATAGACAAGTGGCCAAGTGCATATGCTCTTGGTATGCGTTATATATATATATATATATATATATATATATGAAAAAGGCCTCTCTCGTTAATGAGAGGACGGTCACGGTCCTCCACCCAGTGGATTGATAAACAAATGGCCAAGTGCATATGCTCCTGGTATGCGGGTCAATATCGGGGTCACGTGGCATGTGGACTTAACGGAAGGCCGGGATATTCTTCCACGGGGCTACTATATGGGGGATTGATAAACGAGGTATGAAATAGTATTAAGTTTGATTGATGGGTAAGAGATGCCCAGAAGCCATGCGCTGCAGTGTGCTTATCACAGTAACAAATTTCTCTGAAATTTTTCGAAACAGAAGTCGGGCGTAACTTTTAGCGAAATTTCGATGATTTCTCCGAAATTACAGAAATTTTATTAATTTCGGCAAAATAATAAAATTTTACTAAAATTAATAATTTTTTTTAAATTTTTTTAATTTTTAAAATAATAAATAAAATTTTTATAAAGTTTAAATATAATTTATATTTAACATTTTTTGTATTCTCTGAAATTTTTTAAATTTTTTTCAAAATTTATCCGAAATACATCGAAATGACCCCATATCAAAATTTTGTCCAAAACAAAATTTGTCACTATGGTACTTATGACTGCAACACTAGCGGTTCCAACTTCACAATAGAAAGCAGCGTGGAATCCATTAAAACGCACTATGTCACAATCCATGGTGTCTTTCTCTTTCGAGTATTTCAAACGATTGACTTTGTTACTCTCCTATCATATTTGTAAGGGAGTCAATACTTGCATCTCAAATATAAGCCATGCTATACACAAGCAATTAGTTATTGCACCGTAATGAAAGCTAAAATTGAGTATTATCTTATAAGGTACCTCTAACTGTGGTCACGCATTTTCTGAAAGCGCCAACATCTCATAAACCTTGAACACCGTTTATTCCTTTGAAAATATCTTTTCACCCAGATCTTATGCCCAAGAGATCTTGACATCATGTCGCACATAGTAGACAATCAGTTTATGATTCCACGTGTCACAAATCCAAAAAACAGGCTTTCAATCATATTGTATGCATCACTCACAAACATATTTTTAGGGCCATTTTTTTGGGATCTATAACACTTGTAATCACAAACGGACCCTCTGATAGGTGCACCATCTATTGTGTGAAATATCGGGGTATAAAGAAATCTCCACCATCTAATTTAAAGGAATCAATGATTTTCAAAGAGTCTGAGATATTCACGCTTTCAAAGAACGTGTGGGCGCGTTTATAGGTTCCCTATCTTATATGAGCATTATATGATAAATTGGGAGCCACTAAAAAAAATATGAAGAAAATTGAAAATCCGAACTAAAACAATCGAAATCAAAATGGGACCAGTTAGGTTATGTTGTAGTTTAAGGAAGGGAGAAGTCTAGTTAACCGAAATCCATTTTTTCGGTTAGGGTTCGATTCTAGGTGAACCAACAACGAAACATAAATTTTGGTTTTAGTTCGGTTAATTGAATTTACACCGGCAAAGATCTAGTCGCCACACCACTCTTTCGGCTGCCACCGATTTTGACACCCGTCAATACGACCAAGTCATCGACAGCGATTGTCGGAGAACCATCCGTTGCAGTCAATCCTTGCGATTTGATCTCTGTCCTAAAGTTCAATATTAGGGTTTTTAAGTCGATCGTGTTTTTAGATTATCAGACGCCTGTAATTCATTTTTTTTCTTTTAAGGAAATTGGATGCCTATAAATGGTTCAAAGCCGAGCGAATTCCTCGTGACGTGGCGCCTTCGTAATACGAAAGAGAAGTCGTGGCGTAAGTATAGGGATTCAGGTGGTTTAGTTTGGCCCACTGGTAGAATGCTAGACATCTGATCGCGATAGTAAAAATAGATCCTACGGTTCCTCCGCAAATGCGGAACGACATCATCAACGATCACGACCATGGTTTGAAATCAGGCTTATACACTATTTTTTTTTTTTAAAAAAATTTAGATAAATTTTATCCTTTTCATTTGAAATGGAGAACGGTTACAAAGTAGAGGGCCACAATAGTGGTAGTTATAATAACTAACATTAAAATACATTGAATGACATCTAAGACTCATCTAACACCGACACGAAGTTCAGGGACCTAGACATCGCCACCATCGATAAACTCATGATCCACAAAAACTTCCAATACACTGGAAACGGAGGCAAACACCGACCAAAAGCTTCACACAACGCTTCAATAGAAACTTTAAAACGATGCCTCATGACGTAGAAATAGAACAAGTGTTCGCGCAATAACAAAGCCATCAAACCGTCGATTAAACCTGTGACCAAAATCGTTTCAAAAATATATATTGATTATAAAAAAGCCTTTGTAGAGTCGATCTCTTCGGAAAAGAAGACTCTCACCAAAAAGAGATTAAAAGTTTACTACTTATTCTATTTATATAAGTGGAACTATTTTATCTTCCTGCTTGTGAATGACAATTATGGTGAGCGCAAATCTCCGCTCACTAATGTTGCTATTTTTCAGACATTTTAACAGCTAATATTAAAGATTCTTGATGGGACGTTATACAATTGACTAATAATAGGTGTAATTCGTTTACTAAGATGTGTTTCAATTATGAAAAATCACTTGGAATGTTTAGATTGATCCCCAATATTTGCCATATGATATAACAGTGAGGTATTCTTTGATGGTGTAAGATCTAACGCCCATTTAATGGGATAAGATCATTTAAAAAGTTATTTTTGTTTCACGCCATCTCGACGAGAAGCGAGACCTCTCGATCTTGGGGCTGTCCAAGATAACTCGAAAATGTGAGATTTCATCCATGGTCACGACCATTATGATCCGAGTCTGATTTCAGGAATGGGAAGCACCTGTATGACTCGCGTGGTGGTGGTTTCCGTAAAGGAATGAATCACTATTTGTAGGGCTTCTTGTGTGCACTCGATGAGGCTTGAAAGTTATTTGACTCTGTCTATCAGAAGCCAAAAATAAATCTTATATGAAAAGTTGGAGAAGCAGAAGAGTAATAAAGAATAAGAAGGAAGCCGAGAAAAAAGACACGAAAAATTGTAAAGCTACATAGAACTTACCGTTGATAGCCAAACATAAATCTTATATAAAAAGTTGAGACACTACAAAAACAATGAAGTTGGAGAAGCATAAGATTTACATAGAGTTTATCATTGATAAGAAAAAGTGAAGAAATGAGACTCGCAAAGGCAATCCCATAAACATGAAAGGCTTGAAGTTAATGTAAGAATATGGAAATTTATCAGTTTTAAGGTTAAACAAATATATTGTTCAGCCTTGCTATCCGCAAAAACGACTCTCTGATTGGTCAATCTACATTGTCAAATCGATGAATCTCATCCTTTCTTTGTTCTGCTAAGACAGATGCTATATGATATGATTTTATAATTATATTACAAAGAATGTTAGAGAAGCAATTGGTGCCACTTCAAATGCATATAGTTTCAAAAGATAGGTGATAAGCCTTATTTTTTTCAAAAAAGACAAACTACTTGCAATCAAGCTAAACTTCAAACGATGATGGGCCATACTTTTCACCACCACCACCACCACGTCACCATGTAACCACTTCAACCAAACCACTTTTATCTCAAATCATTACCATCCAACCTATGGTAGGCCACCCTTTCGACCATGGACCATGCGATGGTAACCTCCTTGTCATTAGTCAACACAATTCACACCCCAAACATAAAATGGTGGCACCGACGAAAGTGGGCACGTAACGTAAGAGAGAAGTAAAAGGGTTTACTAATTCTTGGTCAATTTTTGATAAATTACCTTTTAAATTCATCCACTCAATCTTTGAGTTCACTTATGCTATGCTAAAATACATTCACGAGAGATTATTAATCCTGAATATTGACATCATAAGCATATTATTAGACGGTCAATATTTTATTTTACGTAACACATATCTAAGAAAGTGACCTTAACATAACATGTGCATTCAAAATTTATTTTAGGATCACTTTTTTGAGTGTGTACCATATAAAAGAAAAAATCGATCGTCTAAATGCACTTTCATAATGTCAAGATCCTTTATGCCAAATATTGAGAAGATAAATAATCTTCATCATATAATTCAATGCAATTAATATATTTCAACATAAGTGAACTCAAAGATTCAGTGAGTGAATTTAAAGGTTCTCTTTTTATAACTACAGTTAATAGTTAGCTTCATATTCACCAAAATGGCTGTGAGCAGGGAGCCCATAGAAGTTCCTTCATGGCTCCGTTCCTAGTTGGGAGTCTTTAATTGCTATCTGGTGCGTAATATAGCTAAAATTGAACCATGGTGAGCCCTCTTTACCATAAACTTAATCATGGCCACGTGCCAAAGATCATGAGCCAAGACGCGTCGTCTGCATCTAGTCAACGGCCACTATTGTTGCGTGTTAGGGGATTAAAGTTGCGCGTTGAGGACGGGCATGTGGTCTCTTCCAATATCCTACTGTGGTCTTTGGGGTCAAATGACAATTAGAAAGCCATGTGGCAACGAGGAATCTCCACTAACTAATCGGTTAAAATAAATAAATTATATGTAACAACTCGGATTTTTTTTTATTTTATTTAACGGTATTAGATGATCTATCACACATTGCATAGTGTTAACGCTCCATACCAAAACTTATCTTTTTTTAAAATTAGTCTAATTTTTTTTTTTACATCAATATTAGACTCATTGTGAAGTATTCGCTAATACGATTTCAACAATATATAATTCGTAAATTTTCGACAAGAATATAAAAAATTATACCTGTTTAAAGAGTGAAGCATGTTAAAAGGCATAATCGTAATTTCGAGAAAGAATCACCATTAGCTTTGGTGCTTACATAGAGTGCTTAAACCAAACCTCTTCTTAAGTTATTCAAAATGAATTCTCCTTCTATCTAAAAATTACTATTTTATTAAATATTATAAGGAAAGTCTTAATTAGAGTTAACCTAAAAATTGAATTACCATCTTTCATAACTCGTCGGATCTTCATCGATTTTTCGATTTTATCAGCGAATCTTCCACCATCAAAGTTTCTCATTGCCGCGACCGATCTATCGTAAGAAATGAATTCTCGTAAAAAGACTCGGGCATATCGTCTCTCGAATCCGATCTCTATCAACCCAAATCATCGCAGGATACGAATCACGTTTCAACAGGTAGGTGCCTCTAAATCCATTTTAAATTATTTAGTTATTTCTTTAAAAAAAACCCTAATTTTTTTTCCAATTCTAACTAAAAATTCGGCCTAAAATCGATAGGATCGTTTTTATCAGATTTTCGTGAAATTTGGCCAAACTCCTCAAGAAATACAACCTCGGTATTGTAGCCACAACTTTTTACTCCGAATTCGGATTAATGTGATTCTTGCGACATTGGAAAGAAGAGAACGAGCTTTACAACTTTGTGTGAAATAGTAATTTTATGAATCTAATATTTTAAAGGTCAAAATTAAGCTGCAAGTAGGGATAAGTTTTAAATTATCCAAGGTTACATGAATTTGACATTGTTCTCTGAACTCTTGAGTTATTTTATGCTCAACTTATCTCATGACTTGTAAATCACTAAAACTATATAAAATATATTAAATAACTTTAATCAGACAGAAATCTAAAAGTTTAAGGAGTCAAGCATTAACATTTTTCAATACTTATCATGCATTACCTCTTTTGAGGCTCCTACAACCCTTAAATGGATGTGTGCCCTTTTAGAATTTAAAAATATGTTTGATCACTATAACAATCAATCACCAAGTTTCATAGAAACAATTAACCCTAATAAAGTATATTTTCAACTCTATTATAAAATAAATATAATTAAATATTTCTTAATTTCTGTTTTACTTCAATATTTCGTGTATTATGCTTTATATTAATTTTTTTCAAAAATATGAAATGCTTAAAATTTATTTTATAGTTTCTTCTTACATATGTTCACTATTATCATATGACATTCATTATGTAGAAAATTACGATAGGGCATACGCATACAAGTTAAGAATAAGATATGACACATGATATAAGTCTTTGTCACGATGGAATTTTTTTCACGGTCACGTGAAACTTAGAATGTAAGCGTACATGTACAGATGTAACCTTCTATGGTAGTATGGGATGCCACATGAAGTATATTCAGGTTACTACGGAACCTATCTCTTGAAAAGCGTAATTTGTGAAACCTATCGCACTGAGGCTCATTCTAACTAAATTTTAAGTAAATATGATAAATAAATATGTTAAGAATATACGTTAAGAAAGTGTGGACTTAAGCCTACGCAAATATGAAATTGGAGAAGGGACCTAAGCCCAAAACCAAATAATGATATAATATATAAAAATATGCTGTGAAGGTCAGCTAAATATGAATAAGTTTCTACAATGTCATACATTACGAGCCACCATAAGGGCCCAACGTCTGTAGCCAAAATGTGTCTTAAGGACATTATATCTTGGTCTCGAACTAAGGAGACATTGTAGTTACTATGCCGACAACCTTATTTGGCTGGATGGTGATTTATGTTATGATATGAAGGTTAGGTGATTATCTACACATGGATCTCACGTGATAGGCTCAAACAATGATCCTGACATAAGTCGTTTAAGCAAGATAAATAAGATATGAAGTACGTTGTGTAGGCGTATGGAGTAATAATAAGACTTACGATATATCACGTATGCTAAGTTGATGAGAAAAATAGGAAAAGAGATAAGAAAATAAAAGCATCATATACTTTTCATTTTATACTATGCTCCTTTCAGTTTGATTATGATATGCTATGAGTATGGGTAGTTTTGTTATTTTATTAAAATGCTGGTTATATTTTCAAAATGCACCGCAATTCAAGCGATTGCACACACGACCACGTGGGTAAGTTATGGTGGATCGATTATGCAACCCGCTGAGTTTACGTGACTAAGTAAACTCACCCCCTCCCAAAATCTAACAGATTCATGTAAAGACTCTATTTATCCTGTCTATGATGACACAGAAGCTGCTGTTCCAGAGGATGCTCATGTAGATAATGACATCGGGTACCACTTGGATGAGAGCTTAGATCCAGCTGACTTCTATGAACCTTGAGCGTTATTTAGTTCTAGACATTTGATTTTATTTCTTTTGAGAGACATATTTTAGTCTTTTAGTACTTTGTGAGTTTACGTTTGGGATCATTTTACCTTACGTAAAATTTGATTTATTTCTTATCTTAGATGCATGATTAGGAATTGTCTGTATATTGTCAACAACAATTTTCGTTGTTAATTTATGGGTCATTTATTATTTAATGTTATCTTAAATGTCTTGATCGATATGCTAAGTCAATTTATAGATTATGTGTATGTCCGCTTATCGCCTTAACTAGCGTGCGGTGTCATAATACGAAATTCTATGCCCTCGAGATCGGGTAAGAATTCTGAGTCGTGATAGAAATGGTATCAAAGTTCGAACTTTACTTCCTTTAGGGACTATGTTGTATCATTTCACTAACAGCTGACGTTTTGTGAAATCAGGACTTGATGGCTCCACGACGCAGAGAAACGAATAGCTCTCAAGTGAATGAGGCCTAACCACATGAAGGTCCTCAAGAATCTAAAGGGATGCGCTTATTACGCGAGATGGCGACCACTTTCAGTCGGCAAATGACTCAGCTGACACAGTTCCATTAGCAAGAAAGGACATAACTATTGCACAAGATGGAGGTGCAAAGAGAGCAACAAAGACAAGCCGTCCAAGAGCTTGTCAATCAACGTCAGCCTACACCTCAACAAGAGAATCAACCATATTGTCATGGAGTTACTCTTTGCGACGTAATCTCTCGTGCGGCAAGTAGCTTTTCTCGAACTAGATCAGCCTACTCGCGTTTTCAACCTGCACGGTAGCACATTAGGTTAGAAACTATGCGGATTCCCGAATGTAATTCATATAACTATACGCAGCGACATTCCTAGGGGCAACCCCACTTAGAGTTTAGGTCTGCACCGTGGATGGTGGTCGTGGACCACTAACACGATGGCTCCAGCGCACGACGCGACAAGAGCGACCCAACACCTATGAGAGGCCCGGATGCGCGAACTCAAGCCCACAAGGCTATCGTACGCGTTCCGTAGGGGATCACTTAGGCTAGCGACACGTCACGTGACTGTTAGATCATTTCCCCATATATATGGCTTAAACATTAACATTGCCAAAATAGCGAGAGGACGTCAAACCCCTTGGTTTGACATATCGCAATGCCTTCCACTGCTAACCCAGCTTGATCATGTCGCAACCGCATCACGTGCCCTGTTAGCATTGCATCACGACCCAAACAGTCACCATGTCACGTGCCCGCTTGGCCCACGACCGAAGCTCTTAGAGTACCAATGGCGAAGCCCTCATGGTTTGGTGGTTGGCGTGACGATTCTAACTCAACTCAACCCACGATTCGACTAGTGGCACAAGTGGCCTGGTGACTCATGGCCACTTACGCAGCCCACGTCACATCCTCCCCTACTTAGTTGCGTTGACGTCCTCGTCGACACGCGTCTAATACTTCTTTAGGGTGGATTGGAATGACGGGTGGGTACTCTCAAGTTTCTAAGTAATTTCGGCCTCTGATAGGCCCTTCCACTTCAAAAGGTATTCCACAAGAAATTCATTCTGAGTGTAATCTTTCCTGTTACTGTGTCTATGTGTAAGGATTTCTTTAACCTATCTCTTCAACTGTAAATCGGCATCTGAGGCGACACAAGTTGACAAACTTTGCCCTGAATTATTTGGGCCTCTTTTATATGGCTTCAAGCAATTGACATGAAATACTGGATGCATTCGCAGTCGGGAAGGAAGTTGCACTCGAAATGAGACATCATTGATCCTTTTTGTGATTGGGAATGACCCATCGTACTTGTGAACTAACCCTATGTGTTTTCGTCTGAAAATTTTGAGTTGCTTCGTATTAAGCTACGAACCTTCGGGCAACTCGAGAGGTCGTCGACCCTGATCGACCCACTTTTTCATTCGCTTAGCGGCCTTTTCCAGATAGGCTCTAGCAATCTCTGCATTTCTCTGTCACTCCTTAGCAAGATGGTAGGCTGCCGAACTTGACCCAGTATATTCCATTGCGACGTAATCTCTCGTGCGACAACTAGCTTTTCTCGAACTAGATCAGCCTACTCGCGTTTCCAACCTGCAAGGTAACGCATTAGGTTAGAAACTATGCGGATTCTCGAATGCAATTCATATAGCTATACGCAGCGACATTCCTAGGGGCAGCCCCACTTAGAGTTTAGGTCAACACCGTGGATGGTTGTCGTGGACCACCAACACGATGGCTCCAACGCATGACGCGATAAGAGCGACCCAACACTTATGCGAGGCCCGAATGCAAGAACTCAAGCCCACAAGGCTATCTTTTGCATTCCGTAGGGGATCACTTAGGCCAGCGACACGTCACATGACTGTTAGATCCTTTCCCCATATATATGATTTAAACATCAACAGTGCCAAAATAGCGGGAGGACCTCAAACCCCTTGGTTTGACATACCGCAACACCTTGCACTGCTAACCCAGCTTGATCATGTCGCGATCGCATCACGTGCCCTGTTGGTACTGCATCACGACCCAAACTGCCACCATGTCGAGTGCCCTCTTCGACCCATGACCAAAGCTCTTGGAGTACCAATGGCGAAGTCCTTATGGCTTGGTGACGCGCCGACAATGCCCCAGCTTCAACCCACCAGTGCTTGACGCACTAGTGGCACAAGTGGCCCTACGACTGACTCGGATGGCCACGCTGTAAGCCCACATCACAATACGCACCTGTCGGATTTCAAGTATTCAGCAGAGCTCGACCTCCCTATTTCCATGGTCAGCTTGACCCAATTGCTGCTGAAGATTGGATAAGTACAATCGAGAAATTCTTCGGGATCTCTTCGCCTGCAGAATACGAAAAAGTGAAGTAGGCAGCATTCTATCTGGACCAGGAAGCAGAGAACTGGTGGAAAGCAGCCAAGAGAGCTGCAGATCGAAACAACGAAGAAGAGTGGACTTGGCAGCAGTTCAGAGAAGTCTACTTCAAAAAATATTTCTCAGCAGCCACCAAGGCTCAAAAAAAGAAAGAATTCATGGACCTACGGCAAGGGAACATGACTATGGCTGAGTACGAGGCCAAGTTTGACCAACTATCCAAATTTGCTGGGAATCTGATCTCGAATGAAGGTGATAAACTCTTCGCATTTCAGAATGGCTTACAACCATTCTTTCACGAGAAATTGGCCGCGATGAAGATAGAATCATACAGAGAACTTGTGGATCATGCACAAATCTGGGAAAAAGAATCATGTGAAATGCTTAACAGAAGAAATGCCACATGGGATGCCCAAAAGGGCAAGGCTATTCAAAGGGGCACTTTTATCCCACAGAGACTAATCCCAACTTTCGCCCAAAGAACACCATTTCCTCAGGCTCAGTACGAGAACAAAAGGCCACGTCTCACATCGCCGACACAAGTGATTTCCACTTTCCCAGGAGGAAATGTCGTTCCACAGCCATGTCAGCCACAACGAGAGTTCACACCCTACAAACCTTGCACAAGATGTGGCAGGAGACACAAGCCTGAAGTATGCATGCAAGGCACCGAGATATATTTTCGGTGCAGAAAAGAGGGATACATGATTAAGGACTGTCTTGCGAGAGCTACAGTGTCGGGCTCTCAGTATAGTACTCAAGCGAAGCCTACGATCCAGGGCCGCTTATTTGTAATATCTCAGCAGGACACTATGGCTAGTGACAAAGTTATTCAAGGTACCTTTACTACTTCGAATCAAGTTATCTTTCTTTATATATTTCAAGTGATTGTTTTCATTAACTTTCATTTTGTAAAATCCCTCGTATGAATTCGATAAAGCTCTAAACCTTATTGTACACGAAAATATTTTAACACGCCTTATGCTAACAGGTAACCTCTCCGTTTATCAGCATAAGTGCGACATTAAACACTTAGCTCTCATTTTTATAGATTAAGGGTCTACAACACTCAAAAATATTTTAACACGCCTTATGCTAATAGGTAACCTCTCCATTTGTCAGCATAAGTGCGACATTAAACACTTAGCTCTCATTCTTATAGACTAAGGTCTACACATTCATTCATCAATCCAAGGTTTATGTCAAAAATTCAAGCTAATCTCGTACTCTTAGAAAGGAATTTGACTATCTCGACACCGTCCGGGAACACCATGATGGCTACCTTAATCTGTCAAAACACGATAATCAATATTAAGGGCCATGACCTTTCAGTAGATCTCATTGTGTTGAAATTTCAGGATTTCAATATCATTGGGCATTGGCTGGCTAGCTACATATCATGCCACGGCTGACTGTTTCTCTAAAGTGGTCACCTTCCAACCACTTGGAGAGCCTCCTTTCAGATTTCAGAGAATTAAAAGGAAGGGAGCACCTTTATTGGCAGCATTAGACGAGGAGCAAGACAAGACAGTCGATCCTACAAAATTTTCAGTCGGAGATTTTGTCTATGTAATTCCTAAAGATTTATCCGGTGTACCACCCGATCAAGAAATTGAGTTCAAAACTGATTAGATCCCAGGGACCAAACCAATTTCCAAGCACCATACCGGATGGCCCCTGCAGAATTAAAGGAACTGAAAATACAACTCAAGGAACAGTCAGATAAGAAATTTATTAGATGCAGCCAGTCACCATGGAGAGCCCCAGTGCTCTTCGTAAAGAAGAAAGATGGTTCGATGAGCTTATGCATCGATTATTGTCAGTTGAATAGTATAACCATTAGAAATCGATACCCCCTACCACATATCGATGATTTATTTGATCAGCTCCAAGGTGCCAAGTGCTTTTCTAAGATTGATCTGAGATCGGGTTATCACCAGCTGAAAGTGAGAGAAGAAGATATTTCAAAGATAGCTTTCGCTTGCAAGAATGGGTTGTACGAATTCTTAGTCATGTCACTCGAACTAACAAATGCCTAAGTTTTATTATGGACATCATGAATCGAGTGTTCAGGTAGTATCTTGACGAATTCATCATCGTATTCGTAGATGGCATCCTCATCTACTCACGATCAGAGGAAGAGTATGAGGAACACCCGCGTCTAGCACTTCAGACACTCCGAGATCACCAGTTATATGCTAAACTCAGTAAGTGTAAATTTTGACTTAAACAAGTGACCTTCCTTGGCCACGTAGTATCAGCAGAAGAAGTGACCGTCGATCCTTCTAAAATCGAAAGCAACTATAGAATGGAAAGCACTAACGAGTATTATCGAAGTTAGGAGTTTCCTCGGATTGGCGGGCTACTACAGTCACTTTGTTGAAGGAATTTCACACATTGCTCTACCGTTCACCTGTCTCACATGGAAGAATGTCAAAATTGTGTGGACCGATGAATGTTAAGCAAGTTTTCTAAAATTGGAGAAGAGGCTTACTACTGCACCAATCCTGACCATACCTTCTACTTCAGACACTAGTAAATTTGAAATATCCACGGATGCATCTCACCAGGGACTTGGTTGTGTGCTCGAATAAAGTAAGAAAGTTATCGCTTATGGGTCAAGAGAGCTCAAACCTCACAAAAAGAACTATCTAGTTTATGACTTGAAACTGGCCGCAGTTATCTTCGCCCTCTTACTATGGCAATACTATCTCTATGGCGAGACGTTCAAGATATATATGAATCACGAAAGTCTCAAGTACCTTTTATCACAAAAGGACCTAAATTTGAGACAACGGAGATGGATAGAATATATGAAAGATTACAACTGCTCCATAAATTACCATCCTGGGAAAGTAAACGTCGTCGCTGATGCACTCAGTAGGAAATCTTCGGCACTGTTAGCCAGATTAAAAACTTGAAAGCCCTTTGATGAACTCATCGACGAAGACATTTACCTCCAAGAAATCGAAGATGGTGTATATTTGACATGAATTGTGATGAGTCCGTTCATTTTAGAAAAAATTAGGGAAATACGGTGTATAGACCTAGAGATCCTGAATATCATCGAAACCATAGGATCGAAACTCAATTTCAGCCTTAGGACTGATGGGACATTACTCTTAAGGTAAAGAATGTGCGTACTCAATGACCCCAAAAAGGAGATACTTGATGAAGGTCACAAATCATGATACTTAGTACATCCAGGCAGCACTAAGATGTATCAAAACCTAAGAAATTAGTATTGGTGGTCAAATATGAAGCGAGAAATAGCTGAACACGTGTCGAAGTGCTTACTGTGCCAACAAGTTAAGGCAGAATATCAAAAATTGGCCGAACTTATACAACTCTTACCCATCCCGGAATGAAAATGAAAAAACATATCTATGGACTTTATCGTAGGTCTACCAAAGACGATGAAGAAGAACGACGCAATTTGGGTGATAGTTGACAGGTTGACCAAGTCAGCTCATTTCTTACCATTCAAGACTACCACAGATGGGAACAAGCTTGCCGAAACTTATCTGAAAGAAATGATCAAACTACATGGGGTCCCAGTCAGTATTGTCTCTGATCGAGACTCAAAATTTACTTTCAAATACTAGACAGCCTTCCAAGAAGCACTGGGCACTCGACTGGATTTTAGTACTGCCTTCCACCCATAGACGGACAGGCAGACGGAAAGAGTGAGTCAAGTAGTTTAAGATACGTTACGAGCGTGTATGCTCGACTTTCTAGGGAACTGGGACAATCACCTCCCGCTGATCGAGTTCTCTTACAATAACAACTAGCAGATAAGTATCAGAATGTCTCCTTTCGAAGTTTATATGACAGAAGTTACATAACGTCGTTGTGTTGGGATGAAGTTGGTGTTAGGAAGATGCTTGGACCCGAATTAGTCCAAACTATGACGGAAAAAGTCAAACTGATACGCAAACGGCTCAAGATAACTCAAGATCACCAGAGAAAGTACGCCAACCCTCACTGTCGTAATTTAGAGTTCGATGTATCACATTTAAAATTTTGAACTTTAAATTTCGTTACAATTATGCTCTTGATTGAACACTAAAATATGTTTAACAGGTTGGCGAATGAGTATTCATTCGCGTCTCCCCAACCAAAGGAGTTATGCACTTTGAAAAATGCAGGAAGCTAAGCCCCAGATATGTAGGGCCTTTCGAAGTCAAAAAGCGTGTGGGCGAGGTTGCGTATAAAGTTGCTCTACCGCCGCAGTATACAGAAATCCATGATATTTTTCACGTATCAATGCTGAGGAGATATATCTATGACCCATCACATATTGTGAAAATCGAACCCATCGATATAAAGGAGGATCTCACCACCATAGCGAGACCAATAAGGATTTTCGATCGGAAAGTTCAAGTCTTCAAGAGTATAGCAATGACATTGGTGTTGGTCCAATGACAACATCACACGCCAAAGGAGGCAACTTGGGAGAATGAAGACGACATCAAAGAAAACCATCCTAAGCTTTTTGAATAATCGGTACGTAATTTTTGGGGACGAAATTTTTTTTAAAGGGGGAGAATGTAGCGACCTTGATGATTTTTATTAATGTTGAATCTTTGACTTTTGATGAGAAGCTGAGATTATGGAGAAGTACCTCGAGCTCATTGTCTCATTTACGTAATTTTCAAGGACGAAAATATTATAAGGGGGAGAGAATATAACAACCCAAATTTTTTTAACTTTATTTAACAGTCACGACTCAGAATCCTTACCCGATCTCGAGGGCTTAGAATTCCGTGTTATGACACTGCATGCTGGTTAAGGTAATAAGCGGACATACACATAATCTATAAATTGACTTAGTATATAGATCGAGGCATTTAAGATAACATTAAATGATAAATGACTCATAAATTAGCAGTAAAAATCGTTATTGGTAATAAACAGACAATTCCTAATCATGCATCTAAGATTGGAAATAAACCAAGTTTTACGTAGGGTAAAATAATCTCAAACGTAAACTCACAAAGTACTAAAGACTAAAATATGTCTCTCAAAGAAAATAAAATCCAATGTCTAGAACTAAATAACGCTCAAGGTTTATAGAAGTCAGCCGGATCTAAACTCTCATCTAAGTGGTACCTGACGTCATCATCTACATGAGCCTCTTCTGGAACAGCAACTTTCGTGTTATCATAAACAAGATAAACAGTCTTTACCTGAAACTGTTAGATTTTGGGAGGGGGTGAGTTTACTTAGTCACGTAAACTCAGCGAGTTACACAATCGATCCACCATAACTCAGGTGGTCGTATGTGCAATCGCTTGAATTGTGGTATATTTTAAAAATAAAACTAATATTTTAATAAAACAACAAAACTACCCATACTCATAGCAGATCATAATCAAACTGAAAAGGGCATAGTATAAAATAAAAAGTACATGATACTTTTATTTTCTTATCTTTTTTCTTATTTTGCTCATCAACTTAGTATATGTGACATATCGTAAGTCTTATTATTACTCCATACGTCTACGCAACGTACTTCGTATCTTATGTATCTTGCTTAAAAGACTTGTGTTAGGATCGCTGCTCGAGCTTATCACGCAAAGTCCATGTGTAGATAACTACCTAATCTCCATATCATAACATAAACCATTATCTAACCAGATAAGGTTATCGACATAGTAACCATAATGTCCCCTTAGTTCGAGACAAAATTATAATGTTCTTAAGACCAGTCTTGGCTGTAGACGTTGGGCCCTTACGGTGGCTCGTAAGGTATGACACGTGTAGAAACTTAATTCATGTTTAGCTGACCTTCAGAACGTATCTTAATATATTATATCATTATTCAGTTCTGGGCTTAGATCCCCTCCCCGATTTTATATTTGCGTGAGCTTAAGTCTCAACTTTCTTAACGTATATATATATATATATATATATATATATATATCTTAATATATTTATTTATCATCTTTACTTAAAATCTAGTTAGAATGGGTCACAGTACGGTAGGCTTCATAAATCACGTTTTTTAAGGAATAGGTTTCGTAGTAACCTGGAAGTACTTCATGTCCTGGATGTACTTCATGTGACATCCCATACTATCATAGAGGGTGACATTCATACATGGGCGCCTACATTCCAAGTTCCACGTGACCGTGAAAGAAATCTCACCTTGACAAAGACTTATATCATGTATTATATCTTATTTTTAACTTATATGCATATGGCCTATCGTGATTTTCTACATGATGAATGTCATATGATAATAGTGAACATACGTAAGAAGAAATTATAAAATAAACCTTAAGCATTCATATTTTTGAAAAAAATTAATATAGAACATAACACACGAAATATTAAAGTAAAACAGAAAATAAGAAATATTTAACTATATTTATTTTATAATAGAGTTAAAAATATATTTTATTAGGGTTAATTGTGTCTATGTAACTTGATAATTAATTGGTATAGCAATCAGACGTATTTTTGAATTCTAAAGGAGCACACGTGTTCATTCAAGGGTTGTAGGAGCCTTAAAAGAGATATACATGATAAGTGTTAAAAACGTTAATATTTGACCCCTTAAACCTCTAAATTTCTGTCCGATGAAAATTATTTAATATATTTTATATAGTTTTAGTGATTTACAGGTCATGAGATAAGTTGAGCATAAAATAACTCAAGAGTTCAGAGAATAATGTCAAATTCGTGCAACTTTTGATCACCTAAAACTTATCCTGACTTGTAACTTAATTTTAACCTTTAAAATATCAGATTCGTGAAATTACTATTTCACACAAAGTTGTAAAGCTTATTCTCTTCTTTTCAATATCATAAGAATTACGTCAATCCAAATTTAGAGTAAAAAGTTATGGCCAAAATATCGAAGCTGTGTCTGTTGAAGAGTTTGACCGAATTTCACGAAAATCTAGGAAAAATAATTCTATCGATTTTATGTCGAATTTGTATGCTTTTAAGACCCGAATGTAGTTAGAATTGGGAGAAAAATTAGGATTTTCTTTTAAGAAATAACTGACTAATTTAATATGGATTTAGAGGCACTCACCTGTTGAAGCGTGATTCGAATCCTGCGATGATTTGGGTTGATGGAGATCGGATTCGAGAGACGATATACCCGAGTCTTTTTACGAGAATTTCTTTCTTACGATAGATCGGTTACGACGATGAGAAACTTTGATGGTGTAAGATTCGCTGATAAGATTAAAAAATCGATGGAGATCCGACGAGTTGTGAAAGATGTCACTGGTGAAGCTTTTGCAGAGAAGAGAGACTAGAGAGAGACAACTGAGAGAAAAAGTGAATATATATCTAATTCCCTTCTAGACTTTCCGTATAAGAGAATTCATACGTGACTTGAATAGCTTGAGAAGATATTTTGTTCCAGCGCTTTGTGTAAGCACCAAAGCAAATGGTGATTCTCTCCCGAAATTACGATTATGCCCTTTAACCTGCTTCACTCTTCAAACGGGCGTAACTTTTTATATTCTTGTCAAAATTTGACAAATTATATATCGTTAGAATCGTATCGGTGAGTACTTCGCAATGTGTCTAATATTGATATAAAAAAATTCGACTATTTCTAAAAATTGGTGGATTCTGATGTGGAGCGTTAACACTATGCACTGTGTGGTACATCATCTAATACCGTTAAATAAAGTAAAAAAAATCGGGATTGTTACACTATAGCCTTGATTTTTTATTTTAATACCCATTGACTACTATTGATCAGACCGTCACCAATGACTTTTTTTTTTTCTATATTTATTAATTGAGATTATCATGGATTAACCTTCGGCATGTCCACATTGCCGTGAGTTAGTTTGGACATATAGTGTCTTGCCACTGCACCATAGACCAGTGACCCGCTGCTCTTCCTACTTTTTGCAATATTGATGTTTTAATCACCATCTATATTTTGTTTGTTGTTCATATGCGCAGAGTTATAAAATGTGGATTGCAGGGTTTGATAAATGGCACAATCCCATGTTTTATGGGCCGTCCAAACGGGCCTTAACGTACTAGTTGCTTCACCATTTTTCTAGTTTGTTTAAAGAAAAATTATAAACGGAGGACAGATTTTGTTGGGGACAAAGTGCAGGTGACTGACGAGGCGCTATGTGACTAATTGTACGGATCTATATTAATTGAGTGTTATAGCACTTGTAGCCAGTTGAGTCTTGTCACATCAGTCGCCTGTATTTTGTCTATAAAAAGTTAATCTTTCGTATAATAATATCCTAATTTTAATAAAAATAGAGTTTTATAAAAACCCAGTCAAGCGATAGAAGAAGAAAAAGAAAAAGAAAAAGAAAAAAGTGATTAAGTGAGATGCTTTCAGAGACTCTATAGAGGTACCCTTTAGGTAATTAACATGTTAGTCCCAAGACAATTTTAGTTTAAAATGGTCCCAAATTTTTAGCCAATTATTCTTTTAAGGCAGGAAAGACTTTGAATTAATAATAAATGGGTAAAGATTACCTGGAGCATCCCACGCGTGGTAGAGATGCAGCAACTGGATGCTCAATTCACACCATAACTGGAGTTCTATAATTAATAAATTTGTGATTATATTTACAAATCATTTAAACATAAAAGGGTTAGTCAGCCATTGACTTGTCATATGACTGATTCTAGTAGATATCATCATACACTATCTTAAAGTTAAAAGTGCTGACATGGGGGCTGCAAGTAGGGTGGGTACACCCGGACCTGACCCACCGGAACGGTTCGACCTAAGTCAATTGGACCTGATACCTCACCCAATTGAACCCCATTTAACCGAATTGGAGATTGGGTCCGTGTCTAAGGTAGAGAAAGTTGGAACCGACCTCGCCCAACACATACCTGATTCAAAAATGTCAGGTGGTGGGACCTAGGCTCTCATAGTGGCACCTAGTGTGCAAATTGTAAAAGTGTCTCTCTCTCTCTCTCTCTCTCTCTCTCTCTCTCTCTCTCTCTCTCTATATATATATATATATATAGCCGAGGGAAGAATGCGCTCGGGCAATATGTGTGTGACATGTAAGGTCATTTTGTGAAATGATGGATGGTATGGGGCCTATTTTATTAATTAAGGTTAAACTTTTAAAACATTTTAAAAGTTATATTCTCTTTAAGTCATTATTCTTAATTTTTTTAAAAGTCTTTCTTTTCTCTCTTCAAAATTTTAAGAAAGTGTCATACTTATTTTTTCAAGTATAATTTACTTAAAAAATGTGGGCGCCCGATAGCGAAGCACTAGCATCTGGGTAGCGGAACACTGAGACGCTGGTAGAGAAGCGTCGACACTCTAAGAGCGAAGAGTTGACATCACTAGGGCTCCGGCACCTCAATATCGAGGCGCCGACACCGCATTTTTTTTTTTTTGCACCTCGGTAAGGAAGCGCCGACTCCTCGATATCGAGGTGCCGACACCCCAACGGTACCAACGCTTCTCTCATGGGGTGTTGGCGCTTTCTACCGAGGTGTTAGCGTTTCGCTATCGGGCGCCAACATTTTTTGAGTAAAATATACTTGAAAAAGTGAGTCTAACACTTTCTTGAAAAAAATGAGAAGAGAGAAAAAAAGTCTAGGGTTAAACTTTTTAAATATTTTAAAAGTGATATTCCTTTCATCCGTCATTCTTGACATTTTTAGAAGTCTCTTTCTTTTTTCTCTCTTCTCCCAAGAAAGTGTCAGACTTATTTTTTTCAGGTATATTTTACTCAAAAAATTTGGGCGCCCGATAGCAAAGCGCTAGCACCTCGGTAGCGATACACCGACACCTTGGTAGAGAAGCACTGACACCCCGGGAAGAAAAGCGTTGACACTGCTGGGGTGTCGGGGCTTTGTTACTGAGGTGGAAAAAAAAACAACGGCGTGCCAACGCTTCTTTCCTGGGGTGTCGAGGCTTTTCGACCGAAGTGTCAGTGCTTTGCTACTGATAAATAAAATTAATGGGTTAATTTTTTTGGAAAACTAATTTTAACAAAATAAAATTAAGGCAAAGTCCTATTAAACACTAATATTTAACAAAGTTAAGCTCATATGATAAATATGAAGGTTAGTTTATGATAGAAAGCCTACCTTTAATCGGTGCAAGCAGGCTTCGACTCTAAGGATCAAAATATTCAATCGAAATGACCAAAATTTTGGTCCAAATTATCGGTTTCGGTACCCACCGAAACGATAATTTCGAGCAAAATTTCGATCATTTTTGTATGGGACCCGAAATTTTGGTCCAAATTATCGATTTCGATCATGTCCGAAACCGAAATTTTACCCGAGATTTTGATCCTTGTTTGACATGACTCTCTTTCAGTATGGAAGAGTCGTCTAAATATAATATAATAAGATAATAATGTTAAAAAAAGAAGAAGATTGATAATATAAAATTTTAAATAATTAGTTATTAATTAAAAAGTTTTTTTTTTTTCTCAAAATCTTTTTTATGTCTAGTTGTTATATTAATTCAACACTTCTAAACTTTTCTTTCAAATTTTTTTAGATTTTCTAATGTTAAAAAGATTTTTAAAAAAGATTAATCAACTCATTGCAAAAAGCTGTTATGCACACTTTTTTTTTTTTTTAATGAAATGTTATGCACACTTTTCAGGGGCATTGACATTTATGAATGTTAGCTTTTGACTGAGTAACAACTTCTAAAAGGTTGATGAGAGTAGGACCCTTGAATCAAACGGACGTATTTAGTCTAAGTCATTACAATCCAAGGAAAAGGGAAAATGAACTCTTAATTAAGGTTTATATATAGATATTATTGGATTAAGTAGTATTAGTTAAGTGACTGGGACCTCTTTGAAGACTCTAAGGATGCAAATCTCCAAAGGGAAAGGACCAAAGGATGAAACTTCGTCTTAGAAAGGAAATGGTTCTTTTTTGTAAGGTTATCAACGAATACGAGTAACTTCCAACCCACTATAGAACAAAAAAATACAATTGATTATTTTCAGCACTTAGGCTACTTTTTTAGTGCCATGCGTTACAAGGCATCACTTACATACAAGAAATTTCTAACTCTCTTCATTACTTAAAATATTCACGTTCGTCACCCAAACGAAAACTTATAATAAGTTTTTTTCAAAATGGCCATCTTGCCCTTCATCATTTAGTGCCCCTTATACTTCCTCACTCAATTCCTCTATGCACGGGCGTCCACACTCTTCTAGTTCTAAGGAAGCAAAGTCGGTTAACTCCAGTCAAACCGGTTCAGCATGGGTGAAAATTGAATCAAGAAAAATCTATCTTGATTAACCAAATTTTAAAATATCTGTCACGACCCGAAATTCTACCCCATTCCCGAGGGCCTAGAATTCCGAGTTATGACCCGCACATATCCCGGATATGCTAAGCGGACATACACCTATTCAGAGTTCTCGCGTAATAATGGTTCCACGAAATCCGTGAGATCTAACAAATAGGGTGAAATATGAATATAATCATAAATGCTGAATAAGTGTAATAAAATCATAATCCGCCAATAAAATGATAATGAAAGTCGGAGACAAATCCGATAAAATAAACTATAAAATCCGCAATACTAGTATCAATAAAACTCAATACCAAGTCCACAATGATCAGTAACTGGCACTCGAATCAAGATTAGCACCGTAGTCCTCCGATAACAAAACGCGTCACCCTCTAAAGGCTCCTGGTACTCAACGCCCGCGGAATCAATGAAATCAGCGTCGGCGAGATCTAGATGGCCAGCGTCTACTCCACTAGCGTAATCACCTGCAACTGTTAGATTATCGTGGGATGAGTTTACTCGGTCACGTAAACTCAGTGGGATACACCACCAATCCATCCCATACTACTCAGGTGCATTATGGGTGCATCTGGTGAGTGATAAACATAATATCTCAAAGCAGATAACAAAAGGAAGATAAAATCACGTGCATATCGTAAAACTCATATCATAAATGCAAGACCATGATCTAGACACTCATATCCTAACGTACCTTACCATATCTCATAACATATTATATCATGTCTTATTATCATTCTCGCACATACGTCTGTATATCGCATGAGCGTAACTAACATACTAGTGAAATCCTAAACGACCTGTGCCAGAGTCGCTGCTCGAGCTACTATGGGAGGGTCAACATAGTATCATACCACCATATTATAACGCCCTCGTGTCATACTCATACTCCACCACCCAGCCAATGGGGAGACATAATGGCTAAACTCACTCATAACGCACTCATACTCATAATCTCTCCCAGAGATCCGTCTTGGCTGAAAGACGTTGTTGCCCTTACGGTGGCTACGCAAGGAGCGGCACGTACAGAGACTTAAGTTCTTTATCTTTTGCTGGCCTACACAGCGATGTCTTATTATCGCATCATTCATAACTTATCTTATCTCATACTCATATCTTATCATACTCTTATACTTAATCCTATAACAAACTATAGTGAGGCAACTTTCCTAATTCACGCTTCCCAAGAAAAAGGTTCCGTAGTAACCTGGATGTACTTCGTGTGATAGTTTATACTACCATAGAGGTGTTGCATCCGTACATGAACGCCAATATTTTGAGTTTCACGTGACCGTAAAAGAAACCTTACCACAGCTAAAGGCCCAACGCCCGATTCTCGTATAATATCTCATATCTTATCCTCTCGTATTAAAACTCGGGGTGATAGGATCACTGTATATGCCACCGTGCATGTTACACTGAATTCACACTCACCCGACTCGTCATGGGTCCCATTCCACCATGAGTTATAAGGCATATGAATACGGTGTATTCCTCGCTTCGATACCATCTCGGCGAATCACCACGCCCAAGCGTAGGCATGATCTCATACACTCTCGTACTCATGATCTAACATATTCTTAACTCGTATAAATTGATTAAGTTGCAAATACAAAAGTATCACACATACAGAACGGTTTATACTTAGATTTTGATTATGCTTATATTTATATTTATTTACATACCACACCAATATAATTATAGAATAGAGTTATAAGTGTGATTTCGATATTCGTAAAAGTCAGAGTTCGATTTCATAAAGACATCGAAGTTCTAACACTTTGTATTATCGAAGAGGTCGCGTTGAAGCGATAAAATTGATATATATATATATAATAATTAGATAATTAAATTAAATAATATTTATACTTATTAAGTTATGATTTATCATGACCATCGATCGAAAGACTTTACAATATAATATACATAAGAACTTTGGTCATGATATTTAGAAAATAATCTTAAATTCGAATAGCCTTGATTCATTCAAAATTAAACCCGACTTGTTGCTCTATTTTGACCTCTAAAAAGTCAAATTCGTGAAATAGCTATTTCACACAAAGTTGTAAAGCTCGCTGTCTTCTTTCTAATGCCGTAAGAATCGCATTAATCCGAGGTCGGAGTAAAAAGCTATGACCAAAATACCGGGGCAGGTGCATTAATGGTCGCGAGGTCGGGTTCATGGACGTGAATTCGGGTTCGTAGCCGCAAGTTCGGACCCGAAACTTTAAGTTGGTGCAATCTATTATTTATTTAAATAAAATAAAAATATAATTTAATTTTTGGGCTTAATTAGTTTTAAATAAATAATAATATAAACTTGCAACAATAACATATATTATTATAGTCTTAGTAGAAGGATAAATTTATACTATATAGATTTAGAAATAAATAATATCAATATGATATTATGTCAATTAAGTCAATCTATCAAATTTATAAGTATTAAAATTTAATTAATTTTACAGACATAAAAGAGGAAGTAAACATATTAAATATACAGACCTAATATAAGGTAGAATATTAATGGCTCAAACAAAAGGAATTTTTGAAAAGAAAAGAGAAATAACATATAAACCCAATTTACAAAATATATAACTTTCAAGGGAAAGCATATATTAAATATATAACTTTCAAGGGAAAACATATATTAAATATATAGATCTATTAATTTATGAGATATTTGGGTTTAAATAAGATTTTTAAACCCGTCGATGCGCGATCGAACGCATCCTACGCGACGGGATCTGAGAAGAACAAGATGGATTGATGGGTACCCACCTCTTGAAGCGTGAACGGAAGATCAACGGCGATTCGGGTTGAAAAGGTCGATTCCCAAGGCATCGGGTCCTCTAACTCTCTCGAGAGAATAATTTCTTATTATAGAGAGGAGAGAGCTTTTAAAGTTTTATTTATAATGGTATAAAATTTTAGGTCAACTCTAATTAATACTTTTCGTGGGAGATTTAATAGAATAGGAGATTTTTACACGGAATAAGAATTCATACGTAACTTGGATAGCTTGAGAAAAGGTTTCGTTCCAGCGTTTTGCATAAGCGCCAAACCAATTGGTGTTTCTCTCTCGAAATTACAATTATACCCTTTGACTTGTTTGATCAGTTAAAATGGGTATAACTTTTTATATTCTTGTCAGAAGTCGTCAAATTATATATCGTGGAATCGTATCGACGAGCATTTCGCAATGAGTCTAATTTTGATATAAGAAAAATTAGAAATTTTCTATTTCAAAAGGTGGGTTTCGATTCTGATGTGGAGCGTTAGCACAGTACATAGTGTGGTGCAGCATCTACCACCGTTAAAATAAAATCTAAAAATCTGGGTTGTTACAATATCAGAATCAAAATGGAAATGGAATTGTTTTTTCAATTTTTTTCAGATTTTTTTTTAAAATTTTCTATTATTTTTCTTCCTCATCCTACCCGACCGGTTTCCGGTATCCAAAACTAAAGCCAAATCAATTTGGAGTCAGTTTTGGTTAAGTTAATTTTCAGTTGCTTCATTCAACCAATTTTTCGCCCCACGTCAGCGATCTACAATTTGCCTCCACAAAACCTGTACGACGTTTGCAATTTTTCATAAAATAATACAAGGTCGCTTTTAAGAAGTTGATATAACTTATTGAGCATTTTTGAATTCACGTAAAATATTATTCACTACAAGTTAGACGGATTTTACGGGAGGAAAGCTTGTTTGATGCCAAGTGGCATAACGCGTTAAGTTGCCTTTTTCTAAACGCGTAGCCAAAAATACAAACGAGCCCTACCCCTCATAAGTGGGTCGTACAACTTATTAACCACGAATTCAGATAACATGTTTGTCATGCCGAGAATTCAAACATGCCCATTATTTATTTATAGCAAAATTGTAACGACCTTGATTTTTTTAAAAATAAATTTGTGGTGTTAGATATATTTTGCACTAAGTACGGTGTTAGTGCTCCACACCGGAACCTACCCTTGAAAATGCATGCTTGAATTCTCAAAACTCATATTTATTTCTGTCATTATTTGACATAAGTAATGTGATGACCTACGGGTTAGAGGTTTGTGTTATAGTTCAGAGGTTCGAAACTTGACATGTAAGTTTTAAACCTTTGTACACCTTTCTTAGTGTGACAACTTAACACCGGATTATTCTCATTATATTATAAATAAAATCTTACGAAGAATCCTAAAATCATAACTTTTCAAGAATTATTCTTAAAAGAGAATCCTAGCCGTCAAACATCTTCTTCTCCACCCATTTTTTCTCTAAACATCTTAATCTTTTCTCCTAAAACTACTATTGTGTATTCTTCCATAAGAACCACCATATTTATTTTTTCACCATCAAAATCGAGGTAAAGAAGGCGGAGAAATCGTGGACGAACCATCGCGTGGATGTCGATCGTATCATCGTAATTGTAATAACCCGAAAAATCACGTCAAACGAGGACCTCGGGATCCGTGCCCGTTTGGTCTTAGGTTTGACCATGAGATAGTTCATTGATGAACTTAAGATGAGATGAGCGGATGTGATGTGTGAACCAGTGTAGAAGAGTGGAGAGATAGAGGGGTGTGTAGAGTAGCATACACCGATGTGTGTGTATGTGCTCCACACCGAGAAAAGAGATAAGATAAAAAGGGTTGAAAACCCTAATTTTCATATTTTGGTTGTTGAGAGGAGTAAAGAAGAGAGAGAGAGAGAAAGAGAGGAGTAAAGGAGTTAGTGAGGAGTTATTGCAAGTAGTTGGAAAGGGATTTCTTGCGATCAAAGCGCCGGATTCGACGCGGGGGATCTGTTCAGATAAAAGCTGGAAACCCTAACCTTCCAACCCTGCATTTAAATCAATTTAAGGTTGATTTAAGGTGAGATTCTTGTGAATAAATGGTGTAGATTTATAGAATAAATTGGGGTTTAAATGGGTGGAAATTGTAGGAATATTGCTTAGAAAATAACTGAGAAAAGATTGGGGAAGAACAGCCAAAGAAGGCTGAATCTGGGGATTTCGACTAATCGAAATTGGGATTCGATTAATCGAAATTCCCCAAGAAGTTGAAAAGTCAGATGACCACGAATTCGACTAATCGAATTGAATTTCGATTAGTCGACTTTGAATTTCGACTAGTCGAGTTGGGTGTCGACTAGTCGACTGAGAGCCTCCAGTGAGGAGTAAAAATGGGTTAAGGGAAATCGACCAGTCGAAATTGGATTTCGACTATTTAGTAAGGATTTCGACTAATCGAATTGGACTCGATTAGTCGATTTTGTATGTTCAATTATTTAAGGGAAAACTGGACAGTTAGAACAGGGGATTTCGACTAATCGATTTGGGGAATCGATTAATCGAAATTGGACCTCGACTAATCGATTTTGAGAATCGACTAGTCGAGTTGGATTTCGACTAGTCGAACCAGGAACTCGACTAGTCGACTGACCTAGTTCTTGTTGGCTTTTGATTCTTACTTCAAGACTCTAGGGGGGTCTTGAGACTTATTCATTACATCTTTTGTGATGTTTCGAATGTGTTTAATGGTATCATAGGTGATGCGATGAAAGTGGGCACAAGGAGAGTGGGACCTTGATGCATTGAATCGATAGAGACCTAAGGTAGGGAACACCTTGAACATGTACCTTATTTTACAAGAGCATGTATGTAGTGATATAAATTTTCACTCAATTATTTTTACTGCTTAAAGAATTGTGAAAAGTGTGTGTGTGTGATATTCATAAGAGTAAATTAATGAGCCATCCCCAGGGGATGAAGAAGTAAAGAGATAAGAGCATCAGGTGTGATGCAAGTAAATGGATACATCCCAGGGATGTATCCAAGGATTGAATCATGTTTGATAGGGCCTAACTGATATAAGATAGCACACTTACAGGGTGAATAACTATATGTAAGGCACCGATATTTTTGTTATTTGAGGTTTGATAGGTTACCCCACCGACGTGGTGGGATATCCACGACTGACACGGCAGGATATCCGTGACCGACACGCGCGTAAACCGTAGGCGGTCGGCAGAGCTTATCCAGTACATAGTAAGCACACCCTGTGGGTGTTGATTGAGACAAGTGAAACCGCCACCAATCCCGGGGAAAGGGGCTTGGTACTATATGGTATTCGGGAATACATTAAAGCTGTCATATAGATGATGCGATGAAGGGTATCTCATCGGGGCTCGATGCTATATTGCTCGGGGATTACTTAAGTTGAAAGTTTAAGTTTTGCTTTAGGCCTTTTCAGCATTTTTCATGAGTAAATGAAAACATAAGAAATCAACAGTAAAACGAATGCTTCTAACTGTTTCATTAACAATTGCATAGATACATCATGCATGGCATATCATAGAATATATGTGAGTTATAACTTATATGTTCAACAGTGTTAGTTCCCTATTGAGCTAGGATGTAGCTCACCTATTAGACTATACGTCGCAGGTCCACTATTAGCAGCTGCCGCGGCTTCAGGAGACGCTGATCCCGGCGAGTCGGACCTTGCGGCCGGCGAAGAGTTGGAGCCACCTCCAGAGGACTTCTTCTAGAGGACTCCGTTGCGCCACTTTGAGGGATTGTTAACAGAGAGTTTTGTACGGCTTGGTATGTCAAGCCTTTATTTTGTTGAAAACATGTATATAAGGAGTCTGGATTATTCTTTTGGGACGAACCATCCGTGATGATTGCTATCATCGATGGTTCGGATCGGTTCTCCATTCATGCAGAGGCATGAGGGTAGAACTGTCTTTTGGGAAGTAATTAATATAGATTTAAAAATTTCGCAATTTCATTTATAGTACTTTTTGGATGCTTGATGTACAAATGTTCCGTGCTTAGCTAGAGGGCACGGTCAAGATGATCGTGCTGATGGCACGGGTTTCGGGGTGCCGAAATTCGGGCTATCACAGTAATCGTCCTTGTTCAACCGAATCACGTTTCAAGAGGTGGGTATCCATCTATCTCGTTCTTCTCAGATCTTGTCGTGTAGGATACGATTCGATCGCGTATCGACGGGTTACTGAAAATTCCCTAGATTTATTTTATTATGAAATTGCTTTATGATTGATATATATGATTAATCCTTATTTTTAATGTTATTTAATTATTTTTTTGGATATATTTTGAGTTATATCGGAACCTAGATCTGTTTTAATTAAATTCGTGACAGTTGATCACTCAATTTACACTATCGATTGATCAATTAGTTTGAAATCGTGGCCAGAAACTTTGCTAGATTATATAAACGCTCTGTTGTATTATATAATCGATCAATCAACCTACATGCTCGATTAATCGATTATGGGCTAAAGTGATTAAATAATCCAAACTGCGTTATCTAACTGATTCCAACACCTCAAGATCGATCCATCGGACCTCATGCTCGATTCATCGACCCTCTGCGTAATCCACTATTTTCTACTTTTGCTTCATAGAGAAATAATTATTTCATATATTATATTATAAAGGGGGTAATGATAACTTTATAAAATAATTTATTAAAACACTCAATTACTCTTCCAAGTATAATATATTATATTTACATTTTACATTTAAAATAAAGATTTTTTATTTTTTTTACTTATGTAGGGGAAATTGTTAAACATTATACTATTATCTTATTTAACTCAGGTACTCAAGTACCAAAATATATATTATAAATATTATATTATTATATGATATCAGATACTCAAGTACCCCACGTATTAATAATTTAAACTACTAGCTAAGTTGAGCACACAAGCCATTTCGAATAGATTTTTGAAACAAACTGATGTCGTCGATCGATTGACATTTACTATCGATTCTGAAACAAAACTGACAGCATTTACTTTATTAAATTCGATCGATTGACCCTAATGTTTGATCGATCGATCCTGAGAAAAGCTGAACCATTATTCACTTTAAATTATTTTAGCTCAACCAAGCGATTCTCGTCTGAACAAACAATTTTATTTACCACTATAATTTCACTTTTGTCCGACCAAAGCTTAGTGAACAGTAAACACTTGGACATTTCGATCGATGGTCGTGATGCACTCCACTTTAAATTGTATTGCCCTTTAATTCGAGCACTTAAGTATAATAACCTATATATATCATTCTATCGCTTTAACGCGACCACTTTGATAACCTGAAGTGTTAAAAATTTGATACCTCATAAAAATCGAACTCTGACCTTCTCGTTATTGAGATCACACTTTAACTACTATATTTTATAATTATATAGTATATTGTGTAATACCTATATACGTATAATCTTAATGTAATCTCAATCTATTCATGGAATATGACTATTTTGTACTTCCATCTGAACCATTATATGAGTTAAGGACATGTTAAGTCATATGTATGAGATCATATTTACGCTTAGACATGATGATTCACTGAGATGATATCGAAGCAAGGAATACACCGTATTTGCATGCCTTACAACTCATTATAGAATGGGACCCATGACGAGTCGGGTTAGTGTGAATTCAGTGTAACCTTATATACGGTAGCATATGCAGTGACCCTATCACCCTAAATTTTAATATGATAGGATAAGATATGAGTTAAGGTACAAAGTTGAGACATTCAAGTCATAGATGTATGATAAGATATGAGTTAAGGTACGAAGTTGAGGCATTCAAGTCATAGATGTATGATAAGATATGAGTCGGTATGATAAGATATATTAAGAGTATGATAATAAAGCACCGTTGTGTAGGCCAGCAAAAGATTAAGAACTTAAGTCTTTGTACGTGTCATTCCTTACCTAGCTACCGTAAGGGCAACAACGTCTTCAGTCAAAACGGGTCTATGTGAGATAGTATGATATGAGTCGCGCACTGCCCCTGTGACTGGATGGAGTATATGATATGATATGGTATGGAAGACGTAATGATATGATAGTATGACACTCTGGTGACCCTCACATGTTAGCTCGAGTAACAACTCTGGCACAAGTCGTTTAAAATTTTATGAGTATGTTAGTTACGCCCATGCGATGTACAGACGTATGTGCGAGAATAATAAGATATGGTATATTATGAGATATGATATGTTACAGTTATGGTAATGTATGCTAGGATATGAGTATCTAGATCATGGTCCTGCATTTATGATTGTAATATGAGCTGTACGATATGCACTTAATTTTGTTATGTCCTTTCAGATTTCTTGTGATATTATATTTATCACTCACTTGATGCACTCATAATGCACCTGAGTGGGGTGAATTGGTGTTGTATTCATTAAATTTACGTGATTGAGTAAACTCATCCCACGATAATCAAATAACTGCAGGTGATTATATCGACAGAGTAGACGTCAGTTTTTCTAATTCGATTAGTGCTGATATCACTTACCCAATGGGCGCCGAGTACCAGGAGTCTTGGGAGGGCGACACCGCAGAGTACCAGGAGGACCACGGTGCTGATTTTGATCCGGACACCGATTATTGACATTTTAGGCTTGGTACTGAGTTAGTTTTATGTTAGCATTTTAACTCTATGATTTCATTTTATCGGATTTGTCTCTGACTTTCATTATCGTTAATTTGTGGATTTATGAAATTTATCGCTTTTATTCAGTATTTATGACTGCTTTTATTCCAACCTTTATGTGTTGGCTTTCGCGGATTTCGTGGAACCATTATTACACGAGAACTCTGATTAGATGTATGTCCACTTAGCAGATCCGAGATATATGCGGGTCATAATTCGAAATTCTAAGCTCTTGGAATAAGGTAAAATTTCGAGTCGTGAGATGCATAAATCAATGTCCCACCATCAATTCAGGAAATTTTTTATTTTTGACTTTCTATGGGTGTGGGTGTGGGTGTTAAAATTTGTCCCTTAGACCAAAGAAACATAAAAATGAAGACCACTTTTGAAAAGTAAAGAATCAATTAGAATATTTGATGGCAATATTTTTGTGTTTATTGACGAAACCTAGTATAATAGTTATGATCACGGTTCTAAGAATGGTGCATATCGGCCACCAGTCCGGCCAATATCTATTAGCGATATGGTTTGGTTGTCTCAGCCACTATTTTAACCTTTTCTGAAAAGCAGAATTAACTAAAGATCAGCATTTTTGTACTAACTTTAGTTGCCCTTGATATCAACTCGGGTCAGGCCAAAGCCAATACATATCGAAGATATGTATCAGTCTCGACTAATATTTAGAATCATGATTATAATCATTCAATATTATGGGAATAAATCATGGTCATTGCTCATTAGCTCCCTAATATATAAACCAACATTCCCAAACACTCCTTTTGTGCTTCGCTGGCTATTAAAAAAAAATTGATCGGCTGAATAATTTAACCAAGAGAGGCATTGCTATCTCATCTAGATGTGTTTTATGTTGGATCGGGTGCGAAACATATAATATGATCATCTTTTCTTTGAATGTTTGTATTCTAGATGGATATGGAGATATTTATTGAGTCATCTTCTTATTCTAAAAGAAATATATATAGGAACCTTTGTGGAAGAACTTAGTTGTTGTATGGATAAAGCTAGAGGAAAGAGTAAGCATCTTTGGTGATCAAAGTCCATTATTTGGCATATTTGGAAGGAGAGGAATTAAATAATTTTTTAGAATAATTTCAATCCTGAGAAGATAATTCTTAAGAAAAATATTGAAGATATCACCATCAAGTTCGATGAGAAACAACTATGTTTTGATAACTCAGAATGTATTTTGAGGGTCGCTCAGATTATTCATAAATGGAACTGTAGATCTCTGCCACCAACTATAGACAGACAGAGGCTGTGTTTGGCATAGCTCTTTATCAGCTCCCTGTTAGAGCCGAATATCTTCGCTATAACATGTTTGCCTTCTTCTTGCTAACTCCTTGTAAAATGGGATTTACCAGTTCCAGTATCTACCTTTCCGCTCTATGCTAACTCTCTGCCATAGCAAATAAAATCTGCTATGACAAGGAGAGAGCAGAGAGCAGGGGAGAACTGTTGGAGTAGATAAATCCTACCATGAAGGGAGTTAGCAAAGAGAAGGGAGACCTGCTAAAATAGATAGCAGAGATTTAACAAAAATAAGGGGAACTTGCTAAAATAGGTAAACCCTGCTATAACATAATGCTAGCATAGAGCTATGCCAAACACTGCGAGAAGTGCCAATCGAATCACCCTTTGGAAGAGGCGATCAGACTTAATATGAATGCCTAACACAATGGGATGTTTAGTATGGGGGTATATCCAGAGATGATCAAGGTCGATGCATAGCTTGTTATCAGGGGCTGCTAAGAGTTGAGGACATTTCACATGTAGAGTTGGAAGCGATCCGATACGGCGTGGAAATGGTTAGTGATTTTAGCCTATCCAATATTTATGTCAGAATCATTTTATTCTCTGCCAATTGGCAGCATTGAAGGGAGTGCAGGGTCTCGTGAAAATATTGGAAGAAATAAAATTTCATTTGACTAAATTTTAGTAGTTGAATATCAAGAGATGACGCTACATGACAGATTAGCAATTAGCAAACCATTCAAAGGAAAAGGATGGTCTCCTAGGTAAGACTCACGTAGTACCCTTTCTTGGGACTCCATGCATTCTAATTCTCATCCTATCTTGTAAGGTTCCTTTTTATCAGTGTCATTCTCTCTACCATTTATGTTGTTCTCCACTTTCTTCTCTTTCTCATCAACATTTTCATCATTTTAGGAAGTACCACATAGTTTATCTACAGACGAAAATCATCGAATGATTTGAATCAACGATGGAGATCGTTTTTTGTTCCAATCTTCCTTATGATAGATCTTAAGATCATGGCGCACCCATCAGACGATCAGATACTGATTCCACATACCACACATCCACGAAAGTGATCAAGATCATGGGCAAAGAAGTTGACCTAAACTTTTAGGGACGTGTGCCTTGTGGAATTAACATCTGATTGCCTGATAGGCACACCATTGTTGGTACGCGTTTTCAGGAACCCTTTCAGTTTCGGGAAAATTGCCCAATGTGGTCACTTGAGACTCGATTTAAAAGGAGGTGAAGGTGAATTAGCAACAACCACTACAAAAAACAAGACTATTAGCGGCAGTGAAAAACTGCCGCTAATAGTCTTAATAGTGTTTTTATTAATAGCAGCAGTTTTTTGAAGCAAAAAACTGTCGCTAATAGTCT
Organism: Chloranthus sessilifolius; assembly: GCA_021018995.1. Taxonomy (NCBI): domain Eukaryota; kingdom Viridiplantae; phylum Streptophyta; class Magnoliopsida; order Chloranthales; family Chloranthaceae; genus Chloranthus; species Chloranthus sessilifolius. The sequence continues at coordinate 47,156,526 of CM037584.1, read as the reverse complement.
TATTTTTTGTAGTAAACTAAATTTATTTATGAACCTGCAAGGAAGATTGTTAGTATCAAACAAACTTAATAAATACGTACGAGAATAGTGTGATTGCCATCTACAAATTTTTATCGACACTGTAGGACGTCACTGATCGCGAGGATAGGGTGGGGGATTGTGGATTCAACTCTTATACTAAATACCGACCTGCCGGTTCCTAAGATCTAATTAATCTAGAATTCTAACCTAAAAGTACTAAACTAAAAAGAGTGTGGTAGCCAGTTATGTGCAGGAGGATCGGACCCGTTCCCGAATACCCTCCGTTGGTTCCCTTGGGCAAATAGGTTTAAAGGCTATGATGGCTTTAAAAATAATGCAAAAAGAAGGTATATGGTCCTAGTTGGATCTAAGATTAAAAATTGAGGAAATGTATCCTAAGGGAAAAGCTCTAAGATTATTCTCATCTCTCTTTGGAAAGCACAAGAATCGAAGTAGAAAGGTCAAGCCCAACTAGAACGAATACTCAGCGAAATCCCTAAAACAAAGTCGAAGTTCTAAACCTAACGAATTCAACTTTTTCTAATTCGAAATCTTAGAGTCAACCTTAAAAATTGCAAAGAGAATGAGTGAAGGAATGTATGTTCTGAATGAAAGGGGTAGGGGCCTATTTATAGTATCGACCCAATTATACTCTAGGAGACCATCGTATAATTGGTGAATTATACACCCACAGAGATGCTTATAATTGAATTATACGCTAGAGTTCCAACGTATAATTTAGGTAGCGGCTGGAATCTCCGCTCGCGAGTCGGCTTGACTTGTTTGAGAGGAAGAGTCCTAGTCCAAAGAGGACTAATTATACGTTGGGAATCAGACGCATAATAAATTATATTCCAGTGTTTAATTTGGAAGAAGAGATTGGTTCACGGAGTTTTAATCCTAGTCCAATACGGACCAATTATACATTGGGAATCAAACGTATAATCAATTATACGTTGTGATTCCAGTGTATAATTGGGGACTCAATCAAGTCCGGGTCATGTCAAAATATACGATGAGGTTTCAGCGTATAATCAATTATACTTTGGGATTATAGCGTATAATTGCCAAGTTATAGAAAGGGATAGGCAAGAAAAGGATAGACATGCAGATGAGGACAGATAGGCAGTCATATTAACATGTAATATCATTTAAGTAAACGTCATTATTCTTTCCTTACAATTTACTTAAGGTATTACATGTAAAAATATAAAATACCTCCCCCCCATTTGAATCCAATAAAAATAGTCTCTAATCAAAATTCTCAAAGAATAAAAAGTCAACTTTCCAATTCAAGAACAAAATTCGATTTTTTATAATTTTGTCAAATTTCTAACTTTTAAATGATAAGCCTTTTTGCCAAAGTTTAAAGCTAATAAATTCTATTATATCAAAGTATTTCTAAAACACCACAGTCCGGTAAAAAAGTTCACATATATTCTCCCAAATGGAGAATATATTGTCAGGGTGTTGGCTCGACATTTGATTTTCGGTCAACAGGACTTGGAGCTTGAAGTATAATAGTTAGGACGTCACATATCGAAAATGGGGTGTCTACAGATGCCCCTCTTTGGTGCATGTTTATGAATTAAACACACGTCGAAGAAAGTAGGCACCCGACCATTTGTCCTCTGCTAGAGGTGACCTGTCAATTCAAATAATAAAACTAGAAATTATTTTTGTTGAATCGTTGATGCCAACCTTAGGTTTTCTTATCATGGAGCACATGGGATAGTAATGTTCTTAAGTCGAGGTGACTGTCGTCACACATTCGAAGACCGGTTGTAGAGATAGAGAGGCTTTTCGCAGCCGTGGGTGCTATCGCAATTAGACAGGAGGATTTTACCACAAGTGAAGTATAGGTGATGCAAGCAAAGGGTGAGAAGTGATTCGGGCTTATCGAAAAGGTTTAGGTTTTCATCAACACCGATTGCGTCACTGCTCATACCAATGATGCAGCACAGATCTCCTCAAAGATCATTTAAAGTTTTATATGTGGAATATTCACGTCCTTCCTATTAGCTGGAATGAAATCATAGATCCTATCAACAAATTATCAAAGACCAAAATAGAACCATGACACTGTCTGGTCAAAAGGGAAAGAGAAAGAGATGAAGAAAGAGAAGAAGATAATGCATGCAATTTAATATTGGGTTTAACTTAAATCAATTTCGTAAAATCATAAAACAAGGCTCCCGAGATGTTACTTGATGGTCCTATCAGGGTCAGATTTGTGGACTGGCCTTCTTTCAAGGTATCATAATGACATTTGGTATGTCAATTACTACATTCATGTCGTCGTAGGCCATGATGATGGTAACTTATGGGAGGACTACGAAGATCATATGCGCAATTACGAACGAGTTTTGAAAATCACTTAAACTGTTAAAATAAGAAAAATAAAAGTTAATCTTTGAAAAATAATAGAAAGAAGGAAAAATACGTACCTAAATGAGTGCAGAAACTCTTGCGCATAAGCGAACTTTTGACTCAAGATAGAATGAGATATTCTTAAATGATGGCCTGATAGCGACTCTTAGTCTTCTTTGTTATGAAGTTCAAAAATTAGAAAAAAAGTTGATTCATCTGGAGACTGGTTGTAACGATCGAGGGGTATTTCCGTTGCCGTGGAGCTATTGCAACCATTCAGGGGGACCATGCCGTAGTTGAAGCACAAGAGATGCAACCAGAGTGACAAAAAAAGATAACATTATGGTAAAAGAGTGTTAGAAGATGTTAAGTGACATCAACAATAAGTTCATCATGATGCAACTCAAAAAAGGTGTTCTTCGAGGAATATCCGATTGTTCTCTTGAAAAAGCATTTTTACATTGTGCTTAGGAGTAGTTATGTAATATCATTCTCGGTACGAGGAGCTACGTGTTATGGGTATAGTAGAGGAGAGTGAGATAGAGAGAAAAAAGAGAGGTGAAAAATAGTAAAGAGATAAAGAGTAGTTATATAATTAGCTTTATTTTATTATTTTATTTTTATTTTTATAAAGGTTGAAAATAAATTATATGAAAATAAATCTTTTTTTTTTTTTGTTTATATTTTTTGTTGAAAGAAATAAAGGGTTAAAATAAAATATTTGAAAATAAAAAAAAATCCCTAATTTGGAGATATGGTTCTTCTGGATTCCGTGAAATGCGTTAAGCTTGCCCAAGTTATTATTATCAGAGGATTAATAAAAAAATAAGTCTCAATTTAAGGATGTTATTCTCATGACTCGATTATCGCTGCCAAAATAATGCCCCAATGTCAAATGATAAAGGTACTTTTCTTTGCCTTACTAATATCCTGGAGCGGCCTTGGAATTTTGATGTATTTAAAGAAAATATTCTTGTGGTGATAATTATTTTAGCCATACACCAAGCTTGATTTTATAGTAATAATCATAATGTACTGTAGCTTTTAACAAGAATAAGATGAGTGGTAGGTAATGAGTGATTGCACCACTTGTCATTCAAAAATTTTCGATTTTATTCTTAAAAAGATTTTTAAAATTCATTTAACTCATCTTCTGAAAAGAAAATAATGGGTGAAGAAGAGGTAAAGTTTGTTGACGTAGGGGTAGCTTCTTATTCAACTAATTTTGAGACTAGTAGTTAACTACTTTCTTCTCGTGTGTGTAGTGTGGTACTATAATTGAGCTCTTTGTCATGTTTCAGCACTATCAAAACATCAAATTCTTGATTAGCAGGAGTTTTACCCTCCTTCCACTACCGTACGTCGACATCTTGAAGTGTGAAGATGTCAGGGATGCCCTCACAATTTTGCTTATGCTTTCCTGGGTTCATTGACTCGTTCATTCATCGCATGCTCGCATGCTCTTCCTCGGTTATTTTTTTTTTCTTGAAGCATGTATGTTTATCTTTTTAAAATAACTTGCTAACGCAAGAATTGTGGGATTTGATGGAACCTTATATTTTTATTTTTTTTGCTCTAATATCGACTCTAATGGCATGAAATAATGTGTGAGAATCTAGAGTTTTCTATATTTCAAAAAAAATTTATGATCTACTAGTCCTTTTAATAAATTTGCCCGAATAAGAAGGTGGTTAATGAGTCAAATGATTCTCAAAATAATTTCGAAGAAAATGACTTACACTGACGAATGCCTTGTAATGACTGCGAGGATGGTAAATATATAAATATGCTTGTTTTTGTTTTTACTACAAAACATGATGGTCATTAAGTTATGGATAGCATTCCAAGGGTTAGGAAATTCCTCCCCATCTTAGTCTACCAACTTGTAGTTGTTTTCTGGGTATGCAATCAAAATAGCATAGGACTCTTCCCAATTGAGTTTCAATTTTTCATCAGGTGAGGCGGTTGTGTAGGCATTATTTTTTTAGCACTAGCTCCCCAACTTCAAGTTTTTGGTCAAATATAATATCTATTAAGCTCTAGATTTTATCCTTGAAAAAATTTGGGCGTAATATATGGGTTCTTAGATGGTCATTATAATTTGATTACTAGTCTTTATTCATTTTGCATATAAAGGTCAGAGACTCCAACGCTGCTAGGTAAAAAATGTTTTTTTTTCTTGATTTTAAGTATTATATATATATATATATATATATATATATATATGTATGTATGTATTTATTATTATTATTTTAGGATACAATATCATCTCCCTAAGAAGGGACTAACTTTGAAGGTCCAATTAGTGGGACCTATTGAACGGTCGGAGTGACTGCCCATTTATGACCTGATGACTTCTTTTGGGGCCCTCATCACCCTTAACTTGATGGATTTGTGCTAAAAGGGAGGATACCTTAAGGTTTATAATTTGGATGACAAAAGATTCATTAAGTAAGATATAAAGTCTTTTGATTTCTTTTTTTGATGAATCTTTTATGATTGGAGTTTCCTTATCATGAGGGATTTTCTTTAGTTTCCCATTTGATTGAAGCATCTTATGAAGTTGAAATAGGAGGCAGGGTCCTTCCCATGAGGTTTTATGTGTTACCATTTCTTTTGACTTTAACTAAAAGTTATTAGAAAATATATCAGGATTGTGTTGTTTTGATTTTATATCATAATGGCAAGTATGCACAAGTTGTTGTTGAGACTGAGAGTTTGTTTGCTGATGGGGTTGAAAAGGAGTTCGTTGGGAGGGAGGATGATGTTAACTTCGTAGAGACAACAACAAGGAAAGACAAAAGTAAAATAAAGAGAGAAGACATGAAAGTGCAGACCAAGATGGACTGTTCCTTGGTACAAAAAGATTTATTTCTTTTTGTTTTCCTTGTCTTGGTTAATACAAACATTAGGTTTACTGTGAGGTTGTTTCAAAGTTTCGTTTATATTTTCTGAAGGAAGTTTAACGCTAGAGGGTTGACATTGTGATATCATCACCGGTTGAACTTCCGCAAGAATTCTGATTGTGAGATCCACAGAAACTCGAACCCGAGAGTCAGAAGTAATTTTAGTCATAACATCAATTCTATGGCTATCTTGGGGTGCGATTTGGTAATATCTCGACTTGGTCATCAATCGGAATCTCAGGATTTAAATTTTTTAAGTTTGGTTTGATTTCAAGAGAGCGGGAGTAGTGATAAATTTATGAATTGGTTTATCGACAAATCTAGTGATTAATTTTGGAGTAAGTTAAGTGGATGGTTTGGAGATAGGTTCGATAATGGGTTCAGGTTCGGAGGTTGATACTGGAGTGGGTTCAGGAGCAAGAGGACTGGTGCCTTTAGAAATAGACTCGATTAGGGGTTTAGGTTCAAAGGTTAGTTCTGAAATTCTGGAGTGGGTTCAAGAGCAAGAGGACTGGTGCCTTTAGAAATAGACTCGATTAGGGGTTTAGGTTCAAAGGTTAGTTCTGAAATTAGCGAGACAATTGGTTCGGGTATAGATGGTTTTGTAATATGTTGATATGTTGGTTCAAGAATTACTTCTGGAACTGGTGGGTGAGTCTATTCAGGGATTGATTGCAAAGTCGATTTAGGTATTGGCTCGGGGAACGAGGAAATTAGTTCACTAGTAGATAAGTTATTAAGTTCGGAGGTAGGTTGAGTTGGTTTGAGAAAATGTTCAATGATTTTGGTGATAGGTTAGGTTCGTTCAGGAATAAGTTTAATGATTTTAGGGATATGTTCAACATGAATAGTGACTTCAGGTTTAATGGTATGGGGGACAACGTCAGTCGGATGTGAGCGGAAAGTATGGATGTGATTTGAACAAGGATAAAAACATCGGATTTTGTTTTGGTTTCGGTGGGGACCAAAACCGAAATTTTGGATAAAACTTTCGGCCGAAATCTTGCTATAGTGTTGAAAACTACTGAAAGCTTTTATTTTCGATTCGGTTTCGGTGGGGACCGAAACCAAAACATTTTGGCCGAAATCTTGAGATTTCAGCTGAAATTTTGAACCATGGATTTGAAGGAGGTTTAATTTTGTGAATTAGGCTAGCTGAGTGGATTGGGGCAGGAGTAAATGAGTGTACGATATTTAACGTGAGTCAAGGGCTTGATTGAGTATGGTCAAATAAAGAGTTGTAGAAGACAGGGTTAGTTTCTGTGGTGTTTTCATTGATTGGTCAGAGGTTACTCCAATCGTGGTCATTCATCTCATAGTTGATGTCCCGTAGAGGATAGCATTCTTCAAGAGTGTGCCCGACATACCTATGGAATTTGTAAAATTTTGAATAATTTAGGTGTTGAGGCCATGGTCTAGGTTTCTCGGGAGGAAATCTAAGGAGGTTTTGATAAGATAGGACTTCGAATATGTTGGAGATGGTGTCTGACAATGGTGGCTCTCCTAAGTTGGTATCCTATGTTTGCTATGGGGTGTTGGTTTTGATTCTGGTTAGTGTATGAATGTTGGTTTCGGTTAGAGTATTGGTTTGTGTATTGATTTTGATTATGATCATTATGATTACTTAGGTGAAAATTTTCGTTTCCTTGGTTCTATTCCTAATTTGTATTGATTTGCTTAGAGCCTAGGATTTTTCTTAAGGTCATTAAAGGAGGTTCCTTCAAATGTTAGTGCATAAAAGTTAAAATCCCCATTTTTTATGTGACGCTTTGTGCACGAAGCATGTAAATAGAGGCTAGAGAAGTTATGGCAGTCGCTTAGTATAAGAGCACTCCCAAGGGGCTCTCGAATATTATCGATTATGGCATCTACAACGCCCTTTTCTTTCATTTGATACACTGCTTCAACATCGAGACTTCTCCAACATCTAACAAAGGTCACGAAGTCTTCCTCATCTTATTTTATAGTCATCAAGTCGTTGAGACTGATCTACTCATGAATCAGATGTTTATACTGATCTAAGAATCGGGTGGCTAGCTCATCGAACTTCTCAATCTTATGAAGTGGTAGCGCAGAAAATCAATCAAGGGCTTCTCCTTCTAAAGATCTTTGAAAGTAATGAATCAGAAGTACATGATTGTTGTGTATCGGTCGATAGTCGTTGCAAGAGAGTGCTAAGTGATGATTCTTACCCGAATCATCACTTAGCACTCTTTTAAATTTAAGTGGTTTGAATCCCGTAAGGGAAAATTCGACATTCCGGCAAAATTTGTCGAATCCGAAAGAATGATTTGGACGCTCTCTCTTAGCCATATACCCGTCAAGGAGTTGAGTAAGGTTCCATATGATAGCAGTTGTATTCTGATTTTTCTTTGATGATCAAGAAAGAGTGGACTTTTGTGGTTATCACTAAACCAAGTTCTAATGGCACGCCTTTTAGGTGAGACTGGAGGCGTTGGAGTAGGGGGAGAAGTTGATGGCTTTTCTTCTTGTTCATTACTTGAAATGACTCGTTCACCAATTAAACAACCTTTCTCATCCACTACTTTGCGAGCAGCGAGATCTTTATAAAGACCGAGTAATGATTGTAGTAGAAAATCAACTTCTTTACCTCCTTTAGTTAGTGTATTAGTAATAAGATCTACAATTTGATCAACGGCTAATCCACTGCTATTCGTTGGAAGAATAAACGGGGAATCTCCACCTTCACCTGCCATGTTTACCTGAGGACAATCTTGGACTATCTCTTGAGATGACCCAACATTTTGCTTGGGATTATCGTGGAAGCCCCATAAAGATGAGTCATTATTAAAGTCCAATTTCCGAATGCCTGACATTTTGAAGAAAAACGATAACACGAGCTGTCAATCTCAAAAGATTGTTTGAACTAGGGTAAGAAGATGTTCATATTCTACTCCGGGTGCCTATGCTTTCCTTACCAAATATGTGGGTATCTCCGGGTCAATGTGGGGTGGGTACAATCTTCACCTGATTAGATCTTACAAGAAGGTCTAATGTGTAGGAAGTTCCCTGGATCGAATCCCTGTAAAGATAATCACACAGGCCTATTCACACTAGAAAGGGGGGGGTAATAAGAGAATGGTTCCTAAATGCCTAATATGTGTGTAGTATGTGCTAAAAGTGATAATTTTATAAAATGAAAAACAAATGACTTCTAAATTAATTAAAAGGGGGACAACCCTAACAAAATGAGTCCCACCGTAATCGCCAATCCGTTGGTACACGTTTTCGGGAACCCTTTCGGATTTGGGAAAATGGTCCATTGTGGTCACTTAAGACTCAGTTTAAAAGGGGGTGATGGTGAATTAGCAACAACTAAATTTATTTATGATCCCGCTAGGAAGATTGTTAGTAGTAAACACACTTAATAAATACGTATGGGAATAGTGTGATCGTCATCTATAGATTTTTTATCTACACTGTAAAACACCACTGATTGTGAGGATAGGGTAGGTGATTGTGGATTGGACTTCTATACTAAATACCGGCCTGCCGGTTTTAGCAGTTAGGGTTGCCCGAGGTCTAATTAATTCTGAATTCTAACCTAAAAGTACTAAACTAAAAGGGGTGTGGTGGCCCGTTATGCTCAGGAGGATCGGCCCTGTTCCTGAGTACCCTCCGTTGTCTCCTCTGGGCAAATAAGTTTAAAGGTTATGATGGTTTGAAAATAATGCAAGAAGAAGGGATATGGTACTAGTTGGATCTAAGACTAAAAATTGAGGAAAGGTATTTGAGGGGAAAAGCTTTAGGATTATTCTCATATCTCTTTGGAAAGTGAGAGAATCGAAGTAGAAGGGCCAACCCTAACTAGAACAATTACTCAATGTAATCCCTAAAGAAAGTCGAAGTTCTAAACCCAATGTTTAGAGTTCCACTTTTTCTAATTCGGAATCTCAGAGCCAACCTCAAAAATTCTAAAGAGAATGAGTGAAAGAATGTGTGCTCTGAATGAAAGGGGTATAGGCCAATTTATAGTATCAATCCACTAATACATTGGGAGGCCAACATATAATTGGTGAATTATACGCCCACAGAGATTCCTATAATTGAATTATACGTTGGAGTTCCAACGTATAATTCAAGCGGTGGCTGGAATCTCGGCTGACGAGTCGGCTTGACTTGCTTGAGAGGAAGAGTTCTAGCCTAAAGCGGACTAATTATATGCTCGAAATCTGACGTATAATCAATTATACGTTGAGATTCTAGCGTATAATTTGGTAGAGAAGATAGGTTTCCGGAGTTTTAATCCTAGTCCAATACAGACCAATTATTTGTTGGGAATCCAACATATAATTGAGGACTCAACTGGATCCAGGTGGGGTCAAAATATACGATGAGGTTTCAACATATGATCAATTATATGCTTGGATTGCATCGTATAATTATCAAGTTATAGAAAGGGATAGACAGGCAAAAGATAGACAAACAGCCAAGGACAGATAAGCAATCATATTTACATGTAATATCATTAAGTAAATATTCATTTACTTAAGATATTACATATAAATAACGAAATACCCCCCATTTGAATCCAATAAAAATAGTCTCGAATCAAAATTCTCAAGGAATAAAAAGTAAACTTTCTAGTTCAAGAACAAAATTCGATTTTTTACATTTTGTCAAATTTCTAACTTTCAAATGACAAACCTTTTTGTCAAACTTTAAAGCCAATAAATTCTATCATATCAAAGTATTGCTAAAATACCAAAGTCCGATAAAAAAATTCATATCTAGGCTCCCAAATGAAGAATATATTATCAGGGTTCTGGCTCGACCTTTGACTTTCGGTCAATAGGACTTGTGGTCTAAGGTATAATAATTAGGACGTCATATATGATCTAGAAATGTAATAGCCTGAAAAATCACGCTAAACTATGACCTCGGGATCCGTGCCCGATCGGTCACAGGTTTGACCAATTAGGAGTTCAATAATTAGCATTGAGTGTGATGAGCGAATGAGATGTGATGGTTTGTGTAGCTATGTGGTGGTGTGTGTTGTAAATCTGAAGTCACATACACCTACAGCGGTGTATGTGCTCAACACACAAGGAGGGGGATAAATAAAAGGGTTTAATAACCCTAAAACCAATAGCTTTGGTTGTTGAGAGAGAAGTAAAGAAGAGAGAGAGAGAAGGAGAGCATAGTTAATACAAGGAGTTATTGTGGGTGATTGGAAGGAGAATTCAAGTATTAAAGAGACCGATTCTGCACAAAGAATCCGTTCAAGCCAAAGCTGAAACCCTAGCCTTCCAACCACTTGATTTGAAATCAATTTGAGATTGATTCAAGGTAAAACTTTGTAAATAAAATGCATAGGTTGTAGAGGTTAATTTGTAGCTAAAAATGGTTTAAATTAGAGGATAATGGTTTAGAAAAATAGAGGAAAAAGTGTGGAAAAAGATTGGGAAGACCAAATGAATTTGAATTGCATTTCGATTAATCGAAATTGGGTTTCGATTAATTGAAATTGGCCAAGAAGTTGAAAAGTCAGAGGACCCCGATTTCGATTAATCGAATTGGAGTTCGATTAATCGACTTTGGATTTCGATTAATCGATTTGGGTATCGATTAATCGACTGGGAACCTCCAGTGGACCCCAGGGGCTGGAGGAAATGACTTGAGGAAAATCGACTAATCGAAATGGGATTTCGATTAATCGATTTGGGATCGATTAATCGATTTTAGGAACTCGATTACTCGAATTGAGAATCGACTTGGCTAAACAGAGAATTTCGATTAATCGAATTAGGATTCGATTAATCGAATGAAAATCTCGATTAATCGATTTGAGAATCGATTAATCGATATTGACTTTCGATTAATCGATTTTGGAGTTCGATTAATCGACTGAGCTAAATTATGTTAACTTTTGAGTTTGACTTTAAGATTCTTGGAGGGTCTTGGACCTTCTTTATTGCATCCTTAGTGATGTGTTTCACATGTTATGTGGTACCATAGGTGGTACGAGTGAGCTAGTGCACAAGGAGCCACGTGGGACCTTGATGCGTTGATCAAACCAAGACTTGAGGTAGGGAACACCTTGAACATGTACTTTATTTTACAAGAGCATGTATGTAGTGATATAGAATTCAAATTCAAATATTTATTGCTTAAGAATTGTGAAAAGTGTGTGTGAGTAACACCCATAAGAGTAAGTATAATGAGCCATCCCCAGGGGATGAAGAAGTAAAGAGATAAGAGCATCAGGTGTGATGCAAGTAAATGGATACATCCCAGGGATGTATCCAAGATTGAATCATGATTGATAGGGCCTAACTGATATAAGATAGCACATTTACACGGTGAATAACTATATGTAAGGCACCGATATTTTTATTATTTGAGGTTTGATAGGGTACTCCACCGACGTGACGGGATATCCACGACTGACACGGCAGGATATCCGTGGACCGTACGTGGCAAACCGTAGGCGGTCGCGGAGGCTTATCCAGACATAAAGAAGCACACCCTGTGGGTGTTGATTTGAGACAAGTGAAACCCCGCCACCAATCCCCAGGGGAAAGGGGCTTGGGTACTATATTGTATTCCCAGGGAATACGTTAAAAAGTGTCTATATAGATGACGATGAAGGGTATCTCATCGGGGCTCGATGCTATATTGCTCGGGGATTACTTAAGTTGAAAGTTTAAGTTTTACTTTAGGCCTTTTCAGCATTATTCATGAGTAAATAAAAGATACGAGTAAACTACAAGTAAAATGTAATACTTTTTAACTGTTTCATCAGTAATTGCATAGACACATCATGCATGGCATATCATAAAATATATGTGAGTAATAATTTATATGTTCAACTGTGTTTTGTTCCCTATTGAGCTAGGATGTGTAGCTCACCCTATAGACTATACGTCGCAGGTCCACTACTAGCAGCGGCCGAGGCTTCAGGAGACGCTGACCCCGGTGAGTCGGACCTTGCGGCTGGCGACGAGTTGGAGCCACCTCCTGAGGACTTCTAGAGGACTCCGTTGTGCCACTTTGAGGACTTTTTGAGAGAGATTTGTACGGCTTGGTATGTCAAGCCTTGTTTGGTTAAACCATGTATATATTGAGTTTGAGATTATTCTGTTGGGGCGAACCATCCGTGATGATTGCTATCATCGATGGTTCGGGTCGGTTCTCCATTCATGCAGAGGCATAAGGGTAGAACTGTCTTTTGGAGAATTACTTAATATAGATTTAAATTCCGCACCTCATTTATTATTTCATTTTATGCTTGATATGTCAATGTTCCGTGCTTAGCTAAGGGGCATGGTCAAGATGATCGTGCTGATGGCACGGGTTTCGGGGTGCCGAAATCCGGGCTGTCACAAGAAAGGTCGAATATAGGGTGCCTACAGCCATGATCTTAAGATCTATCATGAGGAAGATTAGAACAAAAAACAATCTCTATAGTTGATTCAAATCACTCGATGGTTTTCATTCGTAAATAAACTATGTGGTACTTCCTATCAAACGGGCGAGAATAGCTGTACCAGTGCGAATAAACCCGCTTTTTCTAGAAAATTAAGGTGAGAAAGAGTAGAAAGTGGAGAACACCATAAATGGTGGAGAGAACATCAGTGAGAAATCTCAGGAGAGAGAATGCATGTCCGTACGACTTTTTCCCATTTCCAGAACGCAAGAATTACTCACCCGATTTTTTATCTAACGTGGTATGGCACGTCGGCATCCGTTGTGTAGTTTCTTCTTAATGATCCATTGCTTTTAATTTTTCAACATCAAGCATGTTTGAAGAGAAGTTCGTGTAAGTAAGGACTACCTTTCGAAGGCACGAATCAACAAGGCAAGTGTATACTGTAGGCTGTTTTTGATAAACAATTTTACATGCAACTTATGTGGCGCGACGTCATTGGCTGCATTGTTGGTCCCCACTACGCATGCAGTCACTCATGTCGCGCCATATAAGCTGCCTGCAAAATGGTCTATCAAAAACTGCCTACCGTTAATAATTTTCCATAATAGCTCTATTGATTCAGATTCTTATTCTCATAAGTGGAGATTTGATGTTCGCTCAGTTGCCGATCAATATATATATATATATATATATATATATATATATGGGATATGGACAGTGTTATATGGAAGGCAGGTTTTGTGCATGCAAAGTGTAGGCGGCTGACTTGGCGTGATGCAATTGACTGCAAGTGCAGTGGGGACCAAGCAATGCAGGTTGGGACAGTCAGTCACATTGTGACACGTTAGCCGCTTGCACTTTGCGTGCATAAAACCTGCCTGCCGTTTGCAATTTTCCATATATATATGGAACTCGATTCCCTGTGACGTGATCATGGAATAGAAGCCTACAACGTTGCCAGCTAGGCGCAATGTGACACTCAACCCAAGGATCGGGTACCACGACAACTTGCCCAAGGTTGGACAAGTACCATCTAATAAAAAATGTGTTTTCCTGCAGTTGAATATTGGGTCAAAGTTGGGAAGAATCAATGTACCATATTGGTTGGGCGTCCTATATGTTTGACCTGTGATTTGGGATAATGGTGTCCCGTGGTAGCTTAAATGGATAACATCAATGGATTCCAACCCTACGATCACGTCTTAGGGAGCTATATATATATATATAACAGAGGGGAAAATGCGCCCGGGCGTAGAGATATCTCTGCGCCTTTTGATATGGGCATGACACGTAGCGCCTTTTTTGTGAAGTGATGGATGGCATGAGGCCCACTTTATTAACTACGGTTTAACTTTTAAATATTTTAAAATTTATATTCCCTTTCAGCCGTTATTCTTAACTATTTTCTTCTCTCTCTTTTTTCAAGAAAGTTTAGACTTATTTTTTCAAGTATATTTTACTAAGAAAATATGGGCGCCCGATAACGATGCGCTAGCACCTTGGTAGCGAAGCGTCAACACCCCGGTAGAGAGGCGCCGACACCCTGATAGCGAGGCGCTGGCACCCCGGCACCAGGGTGCTAACGCCTCGTTTTAGGGGCGCCAACGCCTCTATATCGAGGTATCGGCGCTTCGCTAAAATAATAATAAAAAAAAGGCGCCAACACCCCTAAAAAGAGATGCCACCCTTTTTTTTAGCGAAGTGCCGACACCTCGATATAGAGGCGCCAACACCCTGGTGTTGGGGTGTCAGCACTTCGCTACCAAGGTGCCAGCGCCTCGCTATTAGGGTGTCGGCGCCTCTACTAAGGTGTCGGTGCTTCGATATCAAGGTACTAGCACTTCGCTACCAGGCATTCACATTTTTTAAGTAAAATATACTTGAAAAAGTAAATTTGTCACTTTCTTGGAAAGGGGGAGAGAAGATAGAGAAAATAAAGAGACTTTTAAAAAGTTAAAAATGACTCTGGAAGGGTATATAACTTTTAAATTTTTTTAAAGTTTAACCTTAATTAGTAAAGTGGGCCTCATGCCACCCATAACTTCACAAAAAAGTGTTACGTGTCACACCCATATCAATAGGCGTAGAAATATTTCTATGCCTGAGCGCATATTTCCGATCCTCTCTCTCTCTCTCTCTCTCTCTATATATATATATATATATATATATATTAATGGCATGAGAATGCATCCGAATGCAACCCAAAAATGTTGTGTTCAGATGTTAAATCACATCCAACATAGCACCTCTCCAAAATGACACCCGTTTTGGAGAGCTTAGCCATGTGGCATGTGTTTTGAAAAAAAAAATGTTTAATGATTGTTTTTCTCTTCAAATCAATGGTCAAACATAAAGTGACACCTCTCCAATTTAGTGCATTGATTTTTTTTACCTTTGATCATATTTTCAATGGTGGATAAACATACATATTATTATTTTTTATATGGTACCTAATCGATCTTGTCCAAGTTTTCGTGGAGCACTCGAACCCCGTGATGGGTGTAACATCGTACTCAATTGGATCGAGTGCAGTGCTCTGGGTTACGCTCAGACCCATAGTCCCGGGCCCCTCTCTTTCTCTCTCTCTCTCTCTCTCTCTCTCTGTTTATATAAATATATGTGTGTGAGGGTCGGGATGCTACCCACAAAGGTAGCGTCTAACTGCTACCCACCAGCTAATTGAGCACCATATAGCACCCAACTTAAGATTGGGAGCCACGACAATTTGCCCAAACTTGATCAGGCACCAAGCTAAAAAAATTAAATTTAAAATACATTGCTCAAAGTTGAAAATATTCAATGCATCAGGCTTGAACGGGCATTACACATTATTTGAACTTTGATTGAAGGGCCAAAAAATCCAAAAACGGTTTTTTTTTCTTCTTGTAAATACTTAGAGGGGTGGGTAAACCTCTGTAACCGGGGAGCTCCCCTCCCACGAGGCTCGTGATCTTCAAAACAACACCAGTTTTAGAATAGAGTAGAGTCGTATGACACATGATTTAAAACAAATAAAAATTGTTACGGCCACAAACAACAATGGATAAGTATTCTTTTTATGTTCTTTTTTATGCAAGGCAGCATAAGTTTGAGCAAATTGTCATGGCACCTCATTTTTAAGTGGGCACCGAGCTGGCTCGAAATAATAGATAGTTGCCTCATTTCCAATTAAAGAAAAGAATGAATCCTGGATTAATGTAGGCAGTAGTAAACCACAGTATTATATCTTATTTAAGTACCAATAGGAATAAGAAATTGAAGAAGTAATGCGATTCCAGTATTCCACTAGAATCTAAACGATATGAGGAGGGGCATTAACGTAATAATAAACCGAAGTGAAACGCGGGTCGGTAGAGTGTCAATTGCGTTAAACAGCGGATTCTGGCCGACGACGAAGCAAAAGCCTATAAATGTCGCTTTCGTTTCTACTCACCTTTCACTCGTCATTTCTATCTCATGACCTCTCTGCCTGCACTCAGAACAAAAACCCTAGTAATCAGAGCTCGATCTGATTATACTTCTTCGCAAACTTTCTTATTCGTAATTCTCAGTGCAGATCGATCAGTTGCATTTCTTCTTCTTTGATCTGATTATTTTTTTTCTCTGTTATTGATCTTCTCGTTTTTCGATTGGTTACTGATTGAATTAGAAGATCTGGTCGTTAAGGTTTGGAGTACCGAGGTTTTGGAGCATCGAATTCTCTGGATTTGGATTGGATTCTTAAAATTGATCAGGTGCTCCTCGAATCTGTTCTTGCTTTGTTGAATACAAGTTTTTTCGATTTGTTCTCGTTTGGATCCGAAGATCCGTTCGTCAAGCTTGTGTCGAAGCGTTAAGTCTTTGATTCGAGGGATTTCGTGGTTAGATCGGTTTGGTTGTGAAGATGTGTTGTTGAATTTAGGAAATTTAGTATTTTATATTTATAATTCTGTAATTATTGGACAAGTTATGGTTAAAGATCGGCTAGGGCTAGCGTGAGATCGATCAACTAATTTTGGTGAATCGAGATATTGATTTTGTATACGAGCAATTGCTGAATCACCATCAGAAACTGTGTATTAAGATCCACGTTCTATATCTTCATTCTGCAAATTATCACGAAACTGAATTGCTCGTTCTCAGATTTTGTTTGATTGGAGCCAGTGTAAAAATTTGGAAAATTTCTGAAGATTTTTTTACAACTTTTTGCTTGACTTCATGAAGCTACCGATGGTTGATTGTCGTAGCTTGATCGACTTCTGCAAAGCTTTTGAGCAGCACAGGAACTCAACAAATTCCTTAGCCAACCAGAATCACTCCCGGAACAAGAAAAATGGCAATTCCATAAACCCTTTATCCCATCCGTTTTGTGATCACTCACCTTCCGCTGCTATGGACATCATTATACTACTCCTGGTACTCGGTGCCCTCGGGGTTCTTACTTTCCCATACTTTAAATTTGTCTTCCGTGGTGCTTCGGAGCTTATCCCTGCTGCTTTTATCCTGATAAGAGATGTTATATACCATGCGCCGCTGGCATATGCAATTGGGCTGGTCGTGACGTTTGTTACCGTTATCGCTGGATGGGAGATCTTTCATAAATCTCGGAAATGTGGGAATCCTTACTGCAAGGGTCTTCGTAAAGCAGTTGAGTTTGATATCCAGCTCGAAACAGAAGAGTTCGTGAAGTACTTGCCGCCCATTCCAAAGGAGTTGTATGGGACTTGCCCACTCGAATTAGGGCAGGATCACAAGGAACTGGAGGCCGAGTTGAAAAGGATGGCTCCGCTTAATGGACGCACTGTTCTTATCTTTAGAGCACCTTGTGGATGCCCTGAAGGTAGAATGGAGGTTTGGGGGCCTAAGAAACTTCGTAGAATTAAAAAGTAGGTAGGATTAGCTCTTCTGTTGATCTTTAGAAATGATCTTTGTAGTAATAAACCGTAAACTTTCAAGTATCTGGATGGTTCGTTAAACGCTGTTTCCCCTTCTAAAATAAAATGCATCCGTCATGCTTGGATGATCATCATATGTTATGGGGAATCTTGGATCTCATTATCACCATTTATAGCATAAAAAGGACTGTGGTTACCATAGTATCTAATTTTACTAATGAGTTAATACTAGAATCATAGTTCATTTTACCAGTAGGCAGAAAACCAGTATGAAATTATTCTTGTTCTTTTCTCTCTCCCTTTTGTGCTGGATGTGTGGTCATTTTATTTGAATTTTTGTCTTATTAGGTATTGGGATTTTGTTTACTATTTTTATTTCATCCTCATCGCCTTGTCCCATCGATTTGGGGATAATCCTATCTTTTTTACTGCATAAAGAAACTTGCAAAATTTTCCTTATCGTCTGCTTTCTGCTGAATGTGGGGATTCCTGTATCAGAACAGCATTAATGTGTTGTAGCTTTTGCTCAAAGAAGATTTAGAAACTTATATTGACCATGAAATTGAATGGAAGAAGTTGTTTGGCTTAATTTATGTTATATTGCTCTTCTTTTACTAGTACAGGGTGATTTGGTCCTATTATTAATTGCAGAGTATGTTCATTTGTTTGCGGAGACTTCCTAATCCGCATTACCTGAGTATGGAATGGGTACCCTATGGGTACAACTTTTATACTCAAGTGTTATTGATTAAAAAGAAAGCAGTTGGAAGTGGTTTTATTTTAAATTTTTGATATGCAAGCTGGGCTCGAACTTGTGACCTTGAGGTTGTAATATTGTCACCAGGGCCAAGCTCAAAAGATAGGAAGTGTTGGGCATATGAAAACCGCTTATTTTGGAGTACTAAAGTAACATTTTATGTATTCATTTAGTCTTTATAATTTCTTTCTTCTTTTAATGGTAATATTTTATATTTTGTGTAAGTCTATATTATTATTATTATTTATGAGGATTTATCATATTTATTTTAGAATCATCATCTGATCATATAGCCACTTTCTTTTATCCTCCTATAGTTTTCTAATCAATCAAGAAGTGATACAGAACGACTTGATGTCTGTGATTCTCTGTGGCTAGTAAATGAGGAGCTTTGTCACCTTCCATTCACAAGATCTGGCACAGTACATCTATTTTCAGTTGTTAGTATAACAAAATGAGCGCTTCTTCTCCAATGATCCTACTGAGACACCAAATTTATGAAAATTTGAGGACCATGGAGAGCCTTTCTGGGCAGAATTTCTACATCAACTGGAAGAATGGTTGCAATACCTAAATTAGAAACGTTAATAGGAGAAGCATCTGCAATATAGACTTCTAAGCTATTTGATGCAGATGGACATCTGACAATACAAACTTTGATCTAATTACATGAATTGATGTTCTTGAGTCTGAGTCTAGGAACGCATGGTGACTTTGGAGGTTTATAAAAAAATTGACAGCAAGAAGGGCATGCACTAGCGTTGTTGTGAAGTTACTGGAGAACATGGATCACAAACAAGGAACTTGAGAGATACAATAAGGGATAACAATGTGAAATGGATGCAATAAATGTCTCATTTTACAGTAGGGCTAATGGGAGTTCTCATTGCTCAACAGATAGCAGCCATAGCACCCTCCCAGCCCCATGTTTTAGGCCATTGCAGACTTTTTTGACCAATCCAAGCCATTCAAGTTCCTATATGTTGTATGAGTATTGCTCAACCAAATTTACATGCCCATCATAATACGTGATCTTCGATGGTGGCTCAAAGCACTATTTTTCTCTCTTGTTTTGAGATAAATTGTCATAGATCAAGTGGAATGGCTTCATCAAGTGTGTGTCTACAGGGGAGAGGTCACTGCATAAAGTTCTAGTCTATGTGTAAACCTTATGCTAAGCCTCCAATAGAGAATAACTAAATAATAAAAAACCGAAAACCCAAAATGAAAAAAGAAAAACGAAGAAAAAGCCTTCATCTCATCTTCATATCCATTACAGCCAGTAATCTACCTTTCTCTCTCATTTTGAAGGAAGTTGCCATAACAATATAACATCAAGTGGAATGGCTTCATTAATGTCTACAAGGGAGAAGTCATTGCATAAAGTCCCAGACCATGTGTAAACCTTATGCTAAGTCATCAATAGAAAGTAAATAAATCAGTAATAAAAACTAAAAAACCCCAAATCAAATAAAAGATCTAATCCCATCTTTTTATCCGTGAGAGCCCATGTGTGTTTAAGCTTGTAAGTTGTAATTATCAAATAAAGCATTAACTTCCCCAAAACGTTGTGGGCAACCTCTTTTTATGATTCACCACATCCAAGTTTTAATCTTAAAATGTAGTAATAAAGTATTAAAAATAAAAGCCCTACTGCAATTTAAACTCTTGCCTAGCGTAAGCTTACAAAATTAGCAACTAAGTTCTTTAAAAATAAGAATAGAGTCCTGAAAAATTAGCAAGAAAAACTTGAGATATCTGTCCTATTTTTAGGTGAGAGGGAGAGTTAAAATATCTCTCTCTCTCTCTCTCTCTCTCTCTCTCTCTCTCTCTCTCTCTCTCTCTCTCTCTCTCTCTCTCTCTCGCTCCCTCTCTCTCTCCGTATTTTAAGTTATCAATTCCTAGTTTTCAAGTGAGGAGGGGGCAGAAATTTCAAAAATTATCGCTCTCTATGATGCATATGACTACTTAATGGTATCATGTGACATAGGGGATCACCAGCACGAGAGCAGTGTTCCAGCCCTTCTTGTTCCCTTCCCCCCCCCCCCCCCCCCCTTCTCTCTCCTTATGTGGTTGGGCTCCATTATCCTATTCAAGTTGAGGAGAGCTCAATTCTGAGAAGTTGATCTTGTGTGCATTCCGAACGAATCTCCATTTGGTATTTTCCATCGGCTTACAAGATCTGGAATTATCCTTTGTGAGTCATCATTGCTATCATACCGAGTGATGCAGGGCATTAAAAAAGAGTTTTCGGGCTGTCAAGACAAGAGGGGGCTGGAATGACTTTCAGAAATTTCAGAATTAATGGGGGGTTGCAGAGGAATAAAAAGAGTCTTAAATTAAAGACCCATTGGCCCTTAATGAAAAGGGCTAATTGCGTCCCTAAGATTGGCCAAGACAAAGGACACGTGACCACTTAAAGTGGCCACATGCCAGCTGAACATAGCATTCTCATGTAGAGTAGGGGCCATGTGATCACTTAAGTGATCATGTGGAGGACTAATTTCCGAGAGGGGCGTGTTCTCAGTAATCCTAAAAGAAATAATTTTTTTTAAGTTGTTCCTTCTAGAAAGTAGGAGCAGGGATATTTAGAGAAGTTTATTTTATTACTTACTAAGAGTCCAAGCAAAACAAGATATTTAAGTATAGGATTTCATTTCTTTTGTTCCTTCATATATGTTAAAAGACTGCTACAGAAATCAGATTATCGTGGATATTTTGTGAAGAGTAGTTCTCTTAAGAATTTGGAGATTTTTATTCTCTGGTTTTCTGCTGTGATTTTTTAGTCATTGATATGAGCTTTTTGAGAGTTTTAATCCTCTTAATTTCTGCTAGAATACAGTTTTTGAGACTGATCTGCTTGTTGATCAATTCAGTTTTTACAAACTGATGTTGCTGTTGTGCTATAATCCGACAATGCTACTCCCCTTTTCTTCACCTTCTACTGCCGCTGTTATTACCTGTGTTAGTATTTTGTGATTAAATTTTGTGTTGGAACCAGTAATACTAGGCTTACTTCAGACTTTGGTTCAGAATTATTGTTCTCTTGATACTAAAAAACTAATGTACTCTTATTGAATCTAATTGTGACATTTGTACTGTGTGTTGACACTTCCTTGATATTGATTTCAAATTATTTACAGCATGTAATATTGTTGTAAATAAAGGGGTTTTGCATAGCAATCGGAGATAAACTATAACTTAGTATTTTGTGATTAAATTTTGTTCTGGGACCAGTAACACTAGGATTACTTCAGACTTTGGTTCAGAATTCTTGTTGTCTTGATACTAAAAAACTAAGGTACTCTTATTGAATCTAATTGTGACATTTGTAATCTGTGTTTCACTTCCTTGATGTTGATTTTAAATTATTTATAGCAAGTAATAAAGGGGCTTTGCATAGCAATCGGAGATCAACTATAACTGAGATTTGTAGAATGTTTTGATCTATTTTGGGACAGAAAACGGCATGGTCAATGCTATGAGATCAGGGACTGTTAGTGGTGGCTTGGCACACTAAACTTGTTGTCTAGGTAGGTTTTCATCGACTTAATCCTAATTTCTAGTGTTGAGGGCTATGGTTCTTATTATTTGATATCAGAGCGGGAGTTATCCTCCGATATATAACTAAGATGCCTTCACGATTGGCTCCTACCTTGACTCAGTGTATGAATCATATCGAAGAATTAATGGAAGAGGTATTGCGAAGAATAGATGGTTAACACCTCAATTTGAGCTCACCATGGAAGTTGAAGGTGATCCAATGGGAGATGAATTGGACGATAGAAGACGTCATCACCGACATAGGTTTCCGGCGAGATTTAATTATGAGGTTCATGATTTCCATGATTGGGAACGTGAAAAAATTATGAGATGGATGAGCTTCTCGATTGGTTGAGCAAGGTTGAAAATATATTTGAATTAAAAGAGGTACCGGACTATCGGCGAGTTAAATTTGTTACGGCAAAATTTTCACAGTATGTTTTTGCATGTGGGAAGACATCCAATCAGATCGTCTACGCCACAAGAAAGATAAAATTGCTACATGTGAAAAGATGAAGACATATTTGCAACATTGGTTTCTTCCAACAACCTATGCCATAGACATCACATTGCCAAAATATACAACACGATAAGAGTGTCATGGAGTATACGAAGGATTTTCATCTTCTCAGAGTTAAACAGAAGATCAAAGGGTTTGAAGGTACTTGAATTGGCTGCACTTACAAATTTAAGACAAGATCGCCATGCATGATTTATGGAATCTATGATGGCTATCAGAGTGCACTTAAAGTGGAGGAGGTCTTTACTCGTGACTCGGGTTGTAAGCATGGCATATGAGACGCCCCAATCTTGAGCATAGATCAACCAAATCCTGATCAAGGGGGAGGTAGACGTGATCTTCGATGGTGGCTCAAAGGACTACTCCTTCAAAGCAAACAGAAATTCAATGCTTTTAATATAATGAAGTAGGATATCTGTCCTACAAGTGTCATAAGAGACAAGTGACCCTAGCCTAAGAAGAAGATCATGAACACGGAGTTAAAGAGGGAGATGCAGGTTATGAAATGTATGGTGAGAAAGGGGATGAAGAAATTGAAATTGATGCTGATGTCGAGGGGGAAAGTCTATCGATTGAGAAGTTCCTACCTAGTCACCACTTCAAGGGCCATTGATGAAACAAGTCCTATGGTCAAATATCTTCCGAATCAAGTGTACTTTAAAGGGACAGAATTGCACGGTGATTATTGATGGTGGTAGTGAAACAGATAGTCTCACAGAATATGGCGGATGCATTAGAGTTGAAAGAAGAGGGCGATCTGAATCCATACAAGGTTTAATGGTTCAAGAAAGGATGGAAATCTGTGTCACCATCCAATGTTTGGTCTCTTTAGTAGAAAGGAGAACCGGGATGATGTGTGGTATGACATGGTTCCGATGGACGCGTGTCATGTTTTGTTGAGGAGAACATGGTAATATGATAAGGATACGATGCCCAGTGGAAGGAAGAAACTTACTCCGTTGTCAAGGATGGAAAGAAGATCATGCTCCTATCGGTTACGGAGGATTCTCAACTCAAACCTAGTACAGGGGAGACTAGGAATCTTCTCAATTTGCGATTTCAGGACTCCGACATCAATGCATCAAGTGTCGGAGAGTCTATGACTAGTACAAGATGAGGATGTGGGGCAAAGGCTACGTTAAAGCGTACGTGGAAATCGACTCGACGGAGGCGAGTCTTCTCCAATTTGGGGAGGATGATGCAGAGCATAAGAAGGGTTAGATTTCAGGGCTGTTATCGGCACCAAATCGAGACAGAGGGGGCTGGAATGGCTTCAGAATTTTCAGAATTAAGGGGGCTGCTGCAAAGAATAAAGAATGTTAAAATAAGACTCAGTGGGCCTTAATGAGCTTGGCTAAATGGGCACTAAGATTGACCAAAACAAAAACCACATGAGTCGGGACCCCTTAAAGTGATTAAGTGACTCCAGCTGAATGAGAATAGCATTCCCGTTTAGTGTTGGGGCCACGTGATCACATGGAGAAATGATTACCAAGAAGGTTGTGATCTAAGTACTCCTAAAAGAAATCGATTTGTTTTTTAAATTGTGGCATCTAGAAAGTAGGGATATTTAGAGAAGTTTATTTTTATTGCTTACTTAAGTAATATAGGAAAGTTAATTAGAATAGATTTCTTTTCTTTCTTTTTGTTTATATATGTTAAAAGACTGCTAGAGAAATCAGATTATCGTGAATATTTTGTGAAGAGTTCTCTTAAGAATTTCGAAAGTTTTTATTCTTCGGTTTTCTGCTGTGATTTTTGAGTCACTGATCTGAGTTTTTGAGGGTTATGATCCTCTTAATTACTGCTAGAATACAGTCTTTTGAGACTGATCTTCTTGTTGATCATGTTTAGTACAAACTGATATTACTGCTGCTGTTGATGTTGTTCTGAAATTCAACGCTGCTACTCCACTTTTCTTCATCTTCTACTGCTGCTGTTATTTTCTGTTATTAAAGTTTGTGTTGGGACCAGTAATACATTCTTTAGTAATGAACTTCTTCAGGTTCCCTTCATAATCTTAACACCTCTTGCTTGTAATCTCTTTTTAGAAGAGACCAAAACGAAAAAAATTCCTTCTTTATAGAAGATAACTTTTCTATATCATTTTAATCTCAGAAATAAAGTTGACAGTTAGATAGGTTCACCACATTTGGTTATTGGAATGGATTCACTTGAGTCTTTGTCCTTAAACTTGGTCATGAAAGATGAAATGTATACAAAGTACCTATTTTTCCTTCTTGTGGTTCCAAGATTATCCATTTTGAAGGGATCTTTCTTCAGATCTCCATGCCAGTGAATGAAGGAATCAACAAGTATCTTTCTTGTTGATCTAACAGATTGTATAATTGCCCTTGCCGTAAGATTTCCATGTATCCTCAAAGGGATATTTCCCAAGCAATCAATGCGTTTGTTGTACCACAATATTCATACAGTTTATGACCTATGGAGTTGTATGTGGCACAAATGGCTACACCGGCTGTATATATCGTGCAAAGATCATCCATTCTTATTGCAGAACCTTCAATTGTTGCATATTAAATGAACATGGGCTGGAAATTGAATAACCCTGCATATATATAAAGCATTCTTGATGGGGACATCAACCTATACAAAGTGTATAAGAAGCGCAAGAAAAAATCTAAGGCATCGAGGCCTCTCAAAGCACTTTGGGAAGAGGTTGAAGATGTATGTGCAGGTCTGTGACACTCTAGAAGACCCACTTTGGGAAGGTGCGGACATGGGAGGAGCAAGGAGTTGAAAAGAAGCTAGACAAAGCCAGAAATTTAACTATGCGCCATCATGAGTGCGCAAGATCCAATCTCAAGTGTGCAAGATTGGATAGAACGTAGATTCAAATCTGTGAAAACTTGTGCGTGCAAGTTCAGATCTCGCATGCGAGTTTAGCATCTCGCATGCGAGTTTAGTTTGTGCGTGAGCAAGATCGGGCCAAGCAT
This sequence comes from Chloranthus sessilifolius, assembly GCA_021018995.1. NCBI lineage: Eukaryota > Viridiplantae > Streptophyta > Magnoliopsida > Chloranthales > Chloranthaceae > Chloranthus > Chloranthus sessilifolius. Next base: position 47,131,185 of record CM037584.1, on the reverse strand, counting down.
AATCGGTGGCCGAATTTAGGGTGCCAAGTTTTCGTTTTTATCCCTTATTATTTTTAGTAGGTTAGACCAAAGTTTAGGGTTTCTAAAGTTTTATATAAAGCATTCTAAAGGAAATTTTGACTAGTTAATGATTATGATGAATGCTTATTTTGCTTGAACAAAACCTTGAGAACTTGTCAAGAGTTTTCCTTGAAAGAGTGATTCTTTCAAACTTGGAGTGCGATTCTTCAATCTACCAAGATGGTTTTCGTGTAAAGCCAATAATTTCCTTGGTAAAATTCCTTGGATTTTCCTTATCTCTTGTATTTTCTTGATAATTGTTAGGTAATATTTAGTCTTTTATCCTATGATTAAAATCCGAAAGTACATCTTCAATTTTATGTTGCTAGAATTAATTTTCTTTAGAACCTTCGTTATTGATTTATATCCTTTTATTTGAATCCAAACCTATTCTTTTTCCATTGATTAATTTAAGCCCTTTTGAACCTCAAATTCTTCAAACCCTAGAAAAGAGTCAAGAGACACCACCTTGATTATCACTTGGTACCTTGGACTTGAGTGAAAATCGAGTTCTATCATTAGAACCCTATTTCTAGATTAAGAACATACCCAATGTAGATGGAGCAATAAGTCGGATTGATCTAATTGTCTAATTCAATTTATTAAATATTTTATGTGCTTTTGGGATAATTTTGTAGTTTTGCTAATCAATTAAAATCCCAATGTAATTTGAAATTGCATATTTAGGGTATAGTATTTCGTCCTGCATCAACTTTGGGTATGACCTGATGTGATTTAAAATTTGTTCAGGTTGAGGGCCAATATTTTCATTGGTATGAAATGTCGGATGAGCGTAGGGTTAGATTAGCTAAAGTGAAATTGGTGAGCCAAGCCGGACTTCTCTAGACCTATTTGGAACGTCGTCATGAGCATTACAGGTGCGAACCCGTCTCTAGTTGGGAGGATATGAAAGAGATACCATCACCATCTGCGGTATTCAGAGGCCACGACGGATAAGCGATATGGTTCCAACAATTTTGAGTTTAGGAACACTTACACAGAAGGGAGGTCTAATTCCAGGGTTCAACCATTAAAGCCCTCGAATATTCCTATGAATTCCCAGATTGATAAAGGGAAAAGAGTGACCAATGAGATTCCCAAGAGTAGTGGCCAAAACAAGTGTTTTAAGTGTCAAGGGTTCTGACACTTTAATGTTTAATGCCCCAAGAACAATCCCGCTCAAAACTTGCTCATTAAAGAGGAAAATGATAAAGAGCAAGGAGAATTAGATGTGGAAGAGGAAGTTTATGAACACAATATAGTGATTAGTGAGGAGATAGAAGAGGTCGAAAGAAGTCCAATTTGTGTTGAAGAAACATCTAGCCCCGGTGGGGAAGTTAGTTCCACGACAATCACGCAGTAGTTACATCAACATCCCGAGTTGCATTGTGAGTTATGAACACACTATGGTGATCAATGAGGAGATAGAAGAGGTCGAAAGAAGTCTAATTTGTGTTGAAGAAACATCTAGCCCCGATGGTGAAGTTAGTTCCACGACAATCACGCATGAGTCGTTAGACTCGGTAGTTACATCAACATCCGGAGTTGCATTGTGAGTTACGTTATGAGTTGCATGAAGTTAAAAACAAGATTGAATTAAGCAATGGAAATACTGAAATTTCTACTAACTCACAAACTATATTTAATGAATTTAAGAATGGTGGTTTTGTTTTGGTTCAATTTAGATCCGAGCAAATCCCGCAAGGAATTATAAAAGATTTGCAAACCATAATACTTAACCCTTCACAATCCTGAAAGGGGTGATTCAGATAGCTTAGATTTCCCTCTAAGCATGTGTACTAAATTGATCTTCAAGGTGGAGGACCTTACGCTTTCCTAGGTCCAACAACTATACCCCAAGATCCTTTCCTTGATTTCCAATCGTCAAAGCTGAACCCAATTGATCATCTAGTTCCCCAAGTACTACCTGTACAATCTAAAAGAGGATTTGGGGAAAAGATTTTGGGAAATTCGAGTGTTACTGCCAAAATTGGGGAACATCAAGAGTATCTTATCAAGTGGAAGGGCAAGCCGAAGGTTGAGAATACAGTGGTCATGATGAGCCACAGCTCATTGGAGATGATTTCTTCCCACTCGGGGAGAATTGATGAGACATCAACCTATACAAAGTGTATAAGAAGCGAAAGAAAAAGTCAATGGCATCGAGGCCTCTCATAGCACTTCGGGGGGAGGTTGAAGACCCATGTGCATGTGTGTGACACGTGAGAAGACCCCAATTTGGGGAAGGCGCACACATGGGAGGAGAAAGGAGTTGAAAAGAAGTCAGAAAAAGCCAAAAATTTGACTCTGCGCAATCTCGTGTGCGCGAGATTGGACAGAACACATATTCAAATCTGTAAAAACTCCCGCGCGAGTTCAGATCTCGCCTGTGCGAGTTTAGTTTTTGCACGAGCAAGATTAGGCCGAGCCTAGTCAGTGGTCGAATTTGGGATGCCAAGTTTCCATTTTGTTACCTATTTCGAGAGTTGGATTAGGAGTCTTTTGTTTTTGGTAGGTTAGAATTTAGACCTAGTTTAAAGTTTCTAAAGTTTTACATAAAGCCTTGTAAAGACAATTTTGACTAGTAAATGATTATGATAAATGACTATTTTGCTTGAGCAAAACCTTGAGAACTTGTGAAGTGTTTTCCTTGAAAGTGCTATTCTTTAAAGCTTGAAGGGCGATTCTTCAATATTCCGAGATGGGTTTGGTGTGAAGCCAATAATTTTCTTGGTGAAATTCCTTCGATTTTCCTTGTCTTTTCTTCTATCGTCTTGATATTTATCAAGTAATATTTAGTCTTTTATCCTTTGACTAAATTCTTAAAATACATCATCTTCAATTTTTTGTTTCTGAAATTAATTTTCTTTAAAACCCTCGTTATTGATTTTAATCCTCTTATTTGAATCAAAACCTATTATTTTCCCTCTGATTAATTTAAGCCCTTTCATGCCTTAAATTCTTCAAACCCTAGAAAGGAGTCGAGAGACATCTCCATGATTGTTGCTTTGTGCCCTAGACTAGAGCGAAAATCGAGTTCTGTCATCAGAACCCTATTTTCTCGATTGGGAACAGACCGAATGAAGATGGAGCACTAAATCGAATTGACCTAATTGCTTAATTGAATTTATTAAATATTTTATGTGCTTTTGGGATATTTTTTATATTTCTACTGCTCAATTAAAATCCCAATTTAATTTCAAATTGCATATGCAAGGTTTAGTGTTTTGTCGTGCAGCTTTTCTCAATCTAGCCAACGATCTTTTCCAAAATCATGGAACTTCCATTCCAAGAATTGAAATTTTCTTTGCACCAATAAAGTACCATTGAAAAGCCGAGGTGGGTTGTTTCTTAAATGTTGTGTTACCCTATTTTATAAGGAAGTTTATTGTATGAACTTAATGCAGCTCACCTAGGGTAACGCACTATGAAAATTTTGGTTTTGGTAGTGCAACAAAGCCAATGATTAGCGGATTTATGATGTAGCAGAAGTAGGTAAAGGTCGTACCTAGTGCACTAGGCTCCCGCTTTCAGCAGGGTCTGGGAGAGGTCAATGGTAGGCAACCTTACCCTATTTTGGAGAGGCTGCTTCCAAGACTCAAACCCGTGGCCTATCGCTTTGGCTGGCAACACTTGCCATCACACCAAGGTTCGACCACTAAGTAGGTAAGGAGCAACATACGTCCTAATTAACTTTTGAGTACCTTTATTTCCACCCACCAAATCTTTGAGCTCACCCACGCAAACACGTGCGAAGGAAAAAAGAGGCAATTTGTGGGTGCCCTCAAAGATTCGATTGGTGATAAGTGAATCTTGAAGTTCACCCATTTATTTGGGTGCTATTTTTCATCTTCTTCCGCTTCTGCTTCCTCCATCGTTCCTGCTAGTCTTCCGTTCCGGTGAGTCGTACACTCACCGGAACAATAAAAACAAAGTTCATTTTATTGTTGTAAATAAGATGAGCATTTTAATGGTAATATGTGGTTTTTCATATATGTTTAGAAGTTCCGTGCTGTTTGAGGTGTGTCCAAGTGTCAACATGGGTGCCAAGTGCCACCAAGTGTCTACACGCCAAAAATCCCAAAAGTTGAAGTGCCAAGGTAACATTGTAGCCCATGATCTCTAGATTCATTGTATGGAAGATTGGGACTAAAAATTATCTCCATCATCCGATTCAAAGCAGTCAATGGATTTTTCAGTGTGGACGCCCTCAAAGATTCGGTGCTCTATGACATATCTAAATGCTTGCTTTTATCAAGAGAGTTGATGAAGGGATTTTCACTCCATGCCACCAGCGCCATTAATGATAAATAGGTAATCAAACAACTACATATTGTGAATTTGGAGTTCATGTAGTTTATTTGCAAAAATCTTGAAATAAGTCTCTCACAACAATTGAAGCAATGGCCTTCACATCTTAGGGGAAGGAAACCTCTGCTTTTCGTTCTTACAACTTGGGGTTGCTCTCTAGCTTATGCTCTTAATTTGCTTTCATTAATAGCTTTACCCATTTGTTCTCTTTCGACAAGTTATTCTTTCTTTTTTTTTTATCGACGAAAAAGAGAGAAGTTAATCATTCTCCTAACAATAAGCTACAATGGAATCACTGCTCGTTAAATCCAGCCGTACCTAACTAGTGGTGATGACTAGACTGAGAGAATTGGGATTGCTATACGTACTTGACCATGCCAGGTTTCAGAGGTAAAGCCACTGAATTAGCAGTGGAGTAGAAATTCAAGTATTTTTGGCTCGTGGACTAAATGCTTCCATATCCATCTACTTAGTGTACCCTCTCAGCTCCAGCTAAAACAATTCAAGTCAAACTGGTTGCAACATGCAGCAGCATCATTATCATCATGGGCATTTAGATCTAATTGTGATGTTTGGTAGGGCAGCACAAAACCTTTGGATTGTTTCCCATTTCCTAGTTGACTTGCAGGTCTTTGTGCATTTGGTGGTTGCTTGAGGAAAGTGTCTTCAACATCTCTTTCTTTCTTTCTTGCCTCAAAAATGGTGCTGCCACTTCCCTTTTCTCCTTGAACTCTAATGCTCATGGATAAATCACCAGTGCTTCTTTGAATTGGGAACATTATCCTTTCTGAATCTTGTTCCATGTGCGAGGAAAACAACTTGCTATCATTCAGGTCTTCATTCCATGCAGGTTCAGTCTGTTGAAGCCTCAACTTTTCTACAATCTCCTTCGGGCACAAGGGTGCAATTCCTTTGTTAGTACACAACCCTATGCTGACATTATGTATTGCCTGCTCCTTTTGTGATCCCTCACATGAGGTCAAGCAACTATCCATCGAACAGGCTGCAAGTTGGAGTCTTTGTGTTTGCCAGGCGCACAAACCTGGCTTTTCTTTCAGCCCAGGAAAAGCAGAACTGAGGCATTCAGTTGACACTTTTGAGACCAATTCAGAAAGTTGCAGTTTCGCAGCTTCAAATCCCGTGGAGCCAAGGTTCTGTCCGAGTGTCTCCTGAGCTTTCTCTAGAACCGCTTGCAAATATTTCCCCTGGGCTTCTATTCGGAGTTGTAAGTGTCTCTGCACCTATTACAATTCAGAACAGAATCTGCGTCAGATTGTATATATCTTCCTTCTTTTTTAGTTGTTGTCATGGACTATATCTGAACCAACTTCTAAACACAGTCGCAGGGCAAAGATACTTGTGAGTCTTGAATTGAGAAAGCTGGAAAAGTAATAAATTTAAAATCTCTTTATGGAACTTATTTTCTTATTTTCTTAAAACATAGAGAGATTTTAACATGTTACCGAAGGGCAGTGTGTTAAGAGTTCAACTTTTTCAGCATGTCACCAGATGGGGGAAGCACTTAATATGTCTGACTTCATGTATCTCGAGATTCTTGAAAATAAGGATCTTTATATCAATGGTATATCTTTGTTGTCTATTAAGCAATTAGGTGAAATAGTATGTTGAATGCCTGGATGTTTCATAAAATTACATACAAAACTTTGGCTTCTAAAACTACTCACGGTTTTGGTTTCGGGAATCTGAAATGTTATGGGTTAGTGTTGTGGTGTTATTTTTTAGGCAGATCAAGGTTTTAATGACTGAGTTTTTTCCATAGACTGTCGTACACTGCTTTCCTGAAAAAATGGTCAAAGATGATTAAGCATCAGTACTATATTGTGTTTTGAATTTGATTATCCTTCAAATATTTGTTTTTTTAGCTAGTCAGTATATCTATGTGCTTTTGGATACCAGAGTACATTGTTCTTTTGTGGAAAATAGTGATATTTCTTAATTAGTAAATGAAACATGTTCTTCTTTCATGGAAAATAGAGGGATATCCTCCTTGAAATATTAAAATCTCCATATTTTCTGTCGTTTACCTCTAGCTGTTCATGTAGCCTTTTCTCCACCTCAATTTGCATCTGTAGGGTGTCACTTATGTGCAAGCCTCTGAGATCCAAAACCTACTGTTAGCAGTATAAAAAATCTACAATGGTCGAAGAATTCTAGAAATGTTTCCATTTGTTCCCTTACTTGTTTGTATTTGACCCAGTGTTTGTATTGCTTATAAGTGCTCCACTTATTTCAGATGCCCGATCTGATGCTGCTTTACAGCCTACAGCAGACGCTCAATTAAATCAGATTAGACTGCTTCAAGTACTAGGAGAAGTCCAGAACTCTATTTAGCAATGACATCTTACCATTCTTAGCAGTTCCAATATTAGCTTGTGCATGGAGATTTTTACTAAGTCTATACTTCTGCAAGCAGAAATCCAAACTTAGTATGTAAAGTATACCCATTAAAATCTTTAGATGAGAGTTAGAATCTTCATTAGTACCTGAAGATGGCTCTTTAGGTGGTATAAGGTAAGTCCAGGAATGCCCATGAGCTTCATAACTGTTTTTGGTGTGGCCTCTGCAACATGAAATCTCTAATTAGCTTCCATGTCTGCAACTAAGCAGGAAAATATTTTCTTCGCGACTTTTATCTGTTTCAAGTGTGTGCATGTGTTCTTTAAATGCTTCTTTTTTGTTGCATTATGTACTCACTGTCTGCTCCTCCAAGCTGATTGACTGCATCTATGAACCGCTCATGTAGATCTGGCGTCCATTTCAGTCTAGGCTTAACATCAGTTGAGAGAGCCAGTCCTGAATCTTCGTGAACAGGAGCTCCTTGAAGGAACGAATGCTTGTCTGGAGTAATGGATGCCCTTGAACAAGGTAAGCTATTCTTGCCTTGGTGATAATACATCTGTTGTTATAACACGTCATCGAGTTGGTTATAATATCAGAAGCATGGAAAATGAAACAGTTTTGACGACAGTTGAGTTCTCACCTCTCGTTTCCCTGTTCTCCTTATGTACTCCCTTTTCTCATATTGAACCCTGCTTCTCACAAACTTGAAAGGCCGTCCTTATAAGGAAACATAGAATCCTGGAGGGAACCATGAAACGCTTGACTCGACCCAATCTTCACAGCGACTCGAAAAGAGATATTGTCCTTTCTTTTTGGGCACCTGTGGACCCTACCTTGCGATTCTTTTCTTTTAATTCTCACACAACACTCACCCGAATTCTGCACAACCACATTCTCCAGTACTATGCACAAAGAACTCCATGCTGGAACCAGTTACACCTTGCAATAGGTACAAGAATAAATCCACGAAAATATTTGCCTTTTACATTGGCCCTTGTGGCAAAAGTAGGAATCTTATGCCCCAGAAGTGGAATTATCTGACCATACATTTATGAATTTGATGTCTTGACACCTCCTAAACTGTCTGTATCAATAAGTTGTTTTAAGGAAAACTGATGATCGAGGAATCTTTATAAGAGCTCCATCTTGACCCTTGAGTTTGTAATTCTCTGTGGCATTTAAAAGGGGCTTTGTTTTGATTGGTTGGTTGGTTGGTTGGTTAGGAATGCTTTTGAGATCCTCTTAGTTGTCCTGGATTGCAAGTGATTTTGCCATGGGCATTGATTATGGGTTAAAGATCTTCGGATTGTAAGATGGTGTGCAGATGAGAGAAATAAAAAGAATATTGATATTAGTTATTTGAAAGGGACTTTGGGTTAGAGATTCTGTTGACTGGACGCATCCGGAAGTCGAATTAGATACACATTCAATTAATAAATGTAGGAAGATGCCCCAATTTGGGATTTTTGTTTAAAGGCAAGGAATAGAATAGGGCATACAATTCTCATCTTGTCTCCTTCGTTAAGCTTTGGCCCCTGTTCAGCCAGAGAGTAGAGACGGTAAAAAGTGAGCCGCCCCATGATTCGACACTTGGTGGGTCATGGTCCCAGTACTGTGGATTCGAGACCTAATAAAAGACTGTACTTACTTCCTTACATGTATGGTTCAGAGAACGAGATACATCAAGCCTAGGATCCACTTGTTCGTCCTTTGTGGTTGTGCCCTTCGTTTGGCTATTTAGATCCCATCTTTTTATTGGATGGCATAATAGATCCTTACAGTCGGAGTTCCTTTGAAAATGGGAACGAATGCCTCAACCATGCAATCACAGGGATAATGCTTTTTCATAGATATCAAGGCCTACATGTGTGATTGGTCAACCTTGATTAATAGTCGTTCTCCAAGGTGTCACGTGGCACCCAAAACAGTTTTTGGTGTCAAGTTGAGCATGGTGCAATATTTAGATCGGTTCTTTAACAAAATTAAATTTAAAAGTCAAACATTGACTGATTTCAATGATTCAAATTTCAAAGCTCTAAGTGGAGATGAGTTTTTTATTCTTGTTTTTCATTAAAGATGGTCTAAACAATGCACTTAAGCTCCACGTGACACAAAACACTATTTTGGAGAGCTCCATGTCTGTAACACTGCACTTGAGCTCTACGTGACACAAAACACTGTTTTGGAGAGCTCCATGTGTATATATATATATATATATATATATATATATATATAGGGAAAGGGGAAAGGGGATAGGTGAAGGTACTCTAGGTGGAATATCCTTGCCCTACTCAAACATCCACATAGAGTTTCATGTGGTCACCCAAACACTATTTTAGTGCTACATGAAGCTTCAACAGTCTGTATAGATCAATTTTTTTATAAAATAAATTCAAATTTGAGTTTTAAAATTAAAAGTTAAATTTTGACATGATTCAATGTTTTAGATTTTGCGACCCAAAAAATACATGGTAGAGATGTTATTATAGATTTTTCTTTTATAGAAATGATCTAAATAATGCTAACTTGCTCCACGTAGCACCCTAATTATGTTTTGATTGATAACTCCATGTTAGAGTACGGTGAGGGTACTCCACCCGGATTACCTTTTCGGCTCTTATATATATATATACATATATATATATATATATATATATATATATATACACACACACACACATGCTCACGCGCGGCGCTGCATCTGGATGGTAGATCACGTGATCTATGAGTTACAAAGGATTAACGTAGTCTTGTAGAGAGTTTTGGAAAAAAGAATAGGGATATTTGCATTTAATTTACACTCCACCTCTCATGTTTTACCTATTTATACTATGGTCGTTGCATTTGTGTTTTCATTATTAATTACCCCCTACAGTGATGAATCAATCGTTGACTATTAAAAAACTTAACTTTGACTGCTTTGAATCAAATGATGGAGATCACTTTTCACTATAATATTCTACACAATGAATCTTGAGAACATGAGGCTACCATCATGCGGTCAAATTTTGATTTCACATGGCTGACAATACAAAAAGTGAGCATGATCGAGGGTGTACATCAAGCATAATTCTTGGATCACTTTTCAATATGTGTGCCATGTGAATCAAAATATGTCCGTCTGATGGTAGACTCATGATCTTAAAATTCATTGGACAGAAAATTACGATGAAAAATCACCTCCATTATTTGATTTTAAGCAGTCAAAATTTAGTTTTATAATAATCTGCGATTGATTCGTCACTCTTGGGGGCAAAATGCATAGAAAACACAAAAGCAGAGAGTAGTGTAAATAGGCTAAACATGGGAGGGGAGCGGAGTGTAAATACGAGATATCTTAGGGTGGTAAAGACAAACCTCCCAAAAAAAACCATTTTGCTCTTTAAAAAACATTTCAAAGTTCTCATCTGTCAATCAAATTTAGTGAGTTAAATTTTGCCCCCCTCTGTGGATAATTTTCCTCTTCCTTCTTATGGTAGCTGATTTGCCTTGGCAAATTTTGAGTGCCACCGAGAACGCAGAGCCCAGGGCTGCCACCGAACGTATGATTGGGGCCTCTCTAAAGCCTATATATTTGCATGTTGTGGATGGACCAATGGGGAGATACATGCTTCATAAGGTTATGAAATACGAAGTGATTCCTAACCTTATTATGATAATAATAAGGTTAGGAAGCAAGCATCTGAGGAAGCAAGCTTTTGCAGTACGAAGTGATTCCTAACCTTATTATGTTAATACGAGGAAGAAAGCTTTTTTAGCATGCTTAGTTAGCTGAACATCTCTTAATGTACTAGGCAAGGATTAAAATTTCGGGTGAAATTATCAAAATTTCAGTTTCAGCCCCCACCGAAACTGAAATGAAATTCCTAATTTTCGGTTTTTTTGCATGGTGTTAAAAATTTCGGTCCCCACATACATCGAAATGAAATCCGAAATTTTAATTCTTGGTACTAGGTATAAAGTTGTGACTAGGGCTTTTAATGGGTCGGATTAGGGCCGTGCTGGGGTTCAACCCGACCCTAACGTATCCGGGCCGGGTTTCCAAATTTTTCAGCTCGGCCCTAACTCGGGTTGCAATGTACTCAGCCCAAACCCAGCCCCTATCGGGCCGGGCAGGGCTTGGGCATTTTTTTGGGATTATTTCGGTTTTTTTTCTAATAAAATTTAGTTGGGCTTGAATTTTTTTTTTCTAATAAAAGTTTGAAGAAGATTAAAAATTTAATTAAATAATTATATTAATATTATAGAGGCACAGGTACATACTTTTATTCAAATATTTCAATTTAGTTTGTTGCACAATAGTTATAACGGATAACGATTAATCTCAGGGTATTTAAGTAAATTATATTTAATTAAAAGGAATTTTTTTTTTATAACTTAAAAAAGATAAGGGTGTGTATATATATATATATATATATATATATATATATATATATATATATATATATATATATATATATATATATAGGTGCGGGTCGGGTGTTGGAATACTCAACCCAAGCTCGGCCCAGATTTATCTGGATTGCAAAATGTTTAATCCGATCCGAATATCGGGCCGGGTTTGCTTGATAGAAAGTACCACTTTTTTCGGGTTGGGTGCGGGCTATAATTTGGGCTGGCATGACCCATTGAGAGCCCTATTTGTGACTGTACAAGTGATACATGCATAATAGATTCTTTATCAAATCGCTAAACTTATGTTTTGTGATACCATCTTATATGTTATTCCACGCGATTTTTTAATCATCTATATATATATATATATATATATATATATATATAGAGAGAGAGAGAGAGAGAGAGAGAGAGAGGAAGTAGGCGGGCGCAACCCAAAATTACGCCTGTTTTGGATTAATAAGCGACTTTAGCACGTGGTTTATAAAAAAAAATAGAGACTTCTTTGGCCTGCATTTCATTGGTTAAAGATAAGGTGGGTGCATTGAATTTGGTCGCCTTTGACCACATTTTTTACTGTGGATATGTTTCGAATTATACCCAAATTTTTATATGGCACTTGATCAATCTTATCTAAGTTGTCATGACACCCAATCTTTGTGATGACTGCCACATGGTAACCGATTGGATTGGACACGGCCTTTAGGGTTGCATCTAGACGCGGAGTCTTGAGCCATATATATATATAGGCAAAGGGGAGAATGCGCTCGGGCATAGAGATATCTCTACGCTAATTGATATGGGCGTAGCACGTAGCGCCTTTTTGTGAAGTGATGGGTGGCATGAGCCCTACTTTACTAACTAGAGTTAAAACTTTTAAAATATTTTAAAAGTTATATTCCTTTTCAGCCGTCATTCTTGACTTTTATAGAAGTCTTTTTAAACCATCTTTCGTTATTCTCTTTTCTCTCTTTTTCTAAGAAAGTGTTAGACTTATTTTTTCACGTATATTTTACTCAAAAAATATGAGCATCCGCCGCCCTATAGCGAAGCACTAGCACCTCTATAGAGAAGCGTCAACGCCTCATTTTAGGGGCGCCGACGCTTCATTTAGGGGTATCGGCGCTTTAATTTTAAACAAAAAAAATATTTTTTTTTTATTTTTATGGAAGCAACGCTTCATTTTAGGGGCACTGGCGCTTTGGATTTTTTTTTTTAATGGAAGTATCAACGCCCTTAAACGAAGTGTCAGCACTTCATTTTAGGTGTGTCAGCGGTTCGATAATTTTTATTTTATTTTTTTCGAAGCGTCGACGCCCCTAAACGAAGCATGTGCGCCTATAAAACGAGGCGTCGGCGCTTCATTTCAGGGTGTTGGTGCTTCGCTCCCCGAGGTGCTAGCGCTTGCTATCAGGCACCACTTTTTTTGAGTAAAATATGCATGAAAAAATAAGTCTGACACTTTTTTGAAAAAATAGAGAAAATAAAGAAATTTTTAAAAAGTCAATAATGACGAATGGAAGAGTATTTAACTTTTAAAAGTGTAACTCTAATTAGAAAAGTGGGCATCATGCTACTCATCACTTCACAAAAAGGGAACTACGTGTCACACTTATATCAATTGGCGTAGAAATATCTCTATGCCCAAACACATATCCTCGAGCTTCATATATATATATATATATATATATATATATATATATATATATATATATATATATATATTATTTTTAATATTTTAAGCATTTTTGGTGTTTAACTTTGTTTATAAGCCATTTCATCATAATAAAATTAATAACGTTTGTTTATAAATGATAGTTATTAATAATACTAACATATATAAATAATAGTTATTAATAATAGTAACATATTTAGGTATTAATCATAACTATTTGTATTATGAGAAGTTGGCATAAATCCTGCCAATCCAATTAATTGTAGGTATAAATTATCATGTGAAGCCCAAAATTGATGCCCATCATAGGATTCTAATCATCTGATTCAACTCGCCCGTCACTTAGGGACGATATTGGAGTGTTTAGATTGAATTGGCATGAAAAGGATATATATTTTGGACTAAGTTCTGCCTAACCATGGAGACAAAGTGGAATGGTGGAAATTGTGCTCTATGGGTACGACACTACACGGCCTAGAAGTAAGCCGATGAAGAGTGCCTTCTATTACACTTTTTTTTTTTTTTTTTTTTAAATGAGTGCCATCTATTGATGTAGAAATTGCAGCTAGCCAAAAGGATGGCTTTATTTGCCGCACAGATCTTGCAAACCCATGGCAAGGTGGTGCCTGAAGATTTATAGAATGCAAATAACATTAATCCTATTAGCAACTTAGGGTTTTGGTGAGGTCTAATGGGTTGAACCTCCAATGGGGTTCAAGTGATTTAAAAACCGTTTTCAAGTATTCAAACGTAAATATAAATCTGTGAACGTTAAAAGTCAATATTCTCTTGCATACAACTGTTTTAAAAATCAGTTGAATTCCAAGTAGAGTTCAACGGGGTGGACCCATAGTGAACAAAAACCTGTGTTTATCCGAAAGAGAACAATTGTCTTTCAAAAAAAAAAAAAGTTCCGTTTTTTCCCAGAAAAGTGCATTCTTTTCTCTCTCGTTTTTTCTTATTTAAAACTCATGTTTGGTCATAACATATATATTTTTTATTTTAAATAATTATTAATATTATTTTATAAGTTTATAATTTTTTCCTGACATTATCAAAACTTACCCTTTTTGCTTATATTTTGGGAGCCATTTTATTTCTCTACCTAGAGTTGGTCACTATGGTTGGACCTCACCTCTAGGTCACTATTATTGAACCTGACCAAAAACTTTGTTGTGCTTAAAGTTTCATGGGCTGCAAAGAAGGCCATCTTTTCTCAAATTTTATTTCTTTTAATTTTCATGATCTATATAGATTCAAGGCCTACATTCACTGTCTGTTTATTTATCTAATATTTATTTATTTATTTATAATTTTCTCATTTATTGCAGTTTTTTGCAAAACAAATAATGCAATATCCCAAATTCCCAATTAGGAATTAGGGCTACTTTTGGAAACGCTTCCCACCCACTCTGGACCACGCCAAAGAGCAATGTCCTTTGGGAGTGCACTTGGTAGAGCTGGTTGGAACAAGTGGAGAGCTGCATGGAGCTTGCGAAGCAGTTTAGTAGGGACTACCCCGCTCCGGCGCCCATCCCTCTCATTCTCAAACACAAGCTAGATCTCTCTCTCTAGTAGGGATGTAAGTTCGGTGTATTGAACCAAACCGAACTCGAATTTTTCGGTTTAAGGTAACTGACACCGAAACCGAAACCCATTCTGTTCGGTTCGATATTTTACCTAGTTTTTTCGATTTTTTTTTCTGATTTTTTCGGTTTACTCATCCTATCCCCACAGTTTTCGGTTTTTGCCACCCTAAACCGAAGCGAATTGGGGTTCGGTTAGGTTCAGTTTCAATCAGTTTTTGGTGTGGTTCGGACCTGTTCGGGAGCCTCAGTTTTCGATTCGGTTCGGTGAACGGTTCAAAGCTTGCATCCCTACTCTCTAGTATGGCCGCATGCCTACCTGAATGCTTGTTATAACTCACGAGAATGCCAAAACTAACAAATGTCGACAGATGTTGCCATTATCCCTTTTCTACGGAATAAACTTTCTCTGAATTGTTTTCTCTAGAAAGAGATCAATCGATTCCTGATAAATTATGAATATTTCGTTTTATTTATTTGAAGAATCAGTGTGAGAATATTTTCTATATGTCTATACTTATTACGACTAGGATAAAGATAGCCTGTCACTGTCTCACGGAAAGTATAAAACTTTAGACTTGGTCTCAAATACAGCTGAGCTTTATTCGTCCTCCAACTAGACTAAAAGGTTGTGGGGACTGCGAAATACAAGTAGTATCTATCTAGCATCTAAGACCTTTCATCCAATATTACATATTTGATGATTCCTCAAAATTGGAAATCACACGGCACATATCAGGCTCAAACGAGATTTAAGGGACACTTTTTACATTTCAAATCAAAAATGAAATATGATCTTCATCTTGTAATTTAACAGTCAATGGTGAGATTATCTTTTTGGCTGAGGTGAGATTAGAGTTTCAAAGGGTGCAAATAATGGTACCCAAAACTTTTCTCTGCTTTTTTCCAAGGTAGGTGGGGATTGAACTTGCAACCTAAGGTTGCGTGACAAAAAGCCTTTCTCATGTGGACAGACTCCAAATGTTTAAAAACACAAAATTGTAAATAGTATTTAAAAATCAAAAAGTAAAATGAAAAATATGAAAATATCATATAGAAACTGTATAACAAAGATGAGCACAACCATTATTGATATTTACAGGGGGCTTACAATATTAATATCCAGTATTGCCGATTAGAACCAGCCTACATTACAAATTAAAATTACCATATTTAAAGGAATAAATGTTAGAATAGCCTCACATTGCCATTAGGCTTGGAAGTCTTGAACTATATATAATCTAGACAATAAATAGTGTGGAAGAGAAATCATAAAAAATTTGAAAATGTGGAGGAAATAATTTTTTTTTCCTTTTTTTTAAAAGGACATTACCCAGTGTTAGTCCTAAATGTATGAGTGTTGGGAGGGGTGGGCGTGTTATAAACCTAACATTTAGCTTTTTACACACAAAGTGGTTATCGGGACTTGAAACCACAACATCTCATGCTGGAGGACCTAAGCCTTTTACCATCACACCAACCAATGACCCATGTGAAAGAGAGAATTAAGCTTTCAAAAAATAATTTCATATATAAAAATATTGACGATCACCATGCCATCTTTTTCCTTCAAAACCAGTGTACAAACAAGTGTATTGTAGCATTTTTCAAAAGGACTTGACTCTTCTGACAATCATTTAAAGACCAAAATGATGTTTAAGTGATCTTAAACCATCAATGGTGTAAGATGCAAGTGATCCATATTGTCAAAGTGATAGATCATAAATTGAAGTGCAATGGGCACAAAAATAGTGTTTTAGGGAGATTTAAAACATCCAATATGTGGACCAGAATATAAACCCATTGTTTTTAGTTTTAACGGTTGATATTAGAGTTCATCAATCGAATTGTGCACATCCACTTATAGGCATTTTTTTTCAGGTTGCTGAACAATTTAGATTGATCACAAATGTGTGCAACATGGCATAATAATAAATCACACTTAAATAGTGTGAGAGAAAAAGCCTAATTTTAATAGTTTTAGATCTGATACCATTTGGGTGTTTTAAGTACAGGTCAGAGCCAGTAACCCTTTTCAAGATTATATGAGGGGGAATTTTATTAAGGTTTACTCGTAAAAACCAAATGATTCTACTGTTCATTCTATTTTAGAACTAAGGTATCAAAAATCAGCTGTTACGGATCTATATCGGTTTTCAGTCAAATCGATACGTATCAGACCGATACATGTCGGTATCTCTTATTGGTATCGCCAATACGTCTTGGTTTCGACCAAGACTTTTTTTTTTATTTTTTTTTAAATGGCCTATACATATTTGTATTGGTTGATACCTATCGGCCTCCGATAAACCGATACGTGAGACCAATACCCATTTTAATACCTTGTTTAGAACTTAAAGGGTCTGTTTTTGGAACCACATAGCTCATACTTTGAAATAAAAAGCTCTTTGTGTACCTTTGTACGGAAAAAAAACCAACCACAATCATTGGACAACCAAAGTACCACAGCATAAGGGTACATTATTCCACAGTTGCTCTTGGTGGTTTTTTTTATTTTTATTGTTTTTATAAATAAATAAATAAATTGACTTCCACATATTCTCCTCTTCAACCAGGCAAAGTGGCAAAGTGTACATATTCTCCTTCGATTTCCTTAGATGTATGGGTTCAACAAGCATGTGGGTCTGATTAATTATGTGCCAATTTGCATCTGGTTCTTGAAACCACCTCCCTTCACATCCTCTTTTAATAAATGGGATACTCCAAAAAGTTTTCATTCTCTTTTAGGTGGCTTTGGAGTGGTGGATGGGTAATAAGAATATTTACAAAAAAGTGGTATCACTGTTCAAAGATTCTTAGATGAAGAGATGTGTAAGGAGTAGTTGAGAGTGACAAATGAATCAAACAAATGACATGAAAAGCATTTACTTAAAATACTTTTCCATTATGGGTTAATGAGAGCTCACTTTAGGCTTGAGATAAAACTCTCACCGTCCTACTTGTAGGGCCATGAGCTTTTATGATCTATTCATTTGAAGGATCAAAATTTTGGGTTAAAATTCGGTTTCAGGCATGACCAAAACTGAAACCCGAATTTTTAGCCGAAATCCGAAATTTTAAATCCCATATAAAAAAGTCAAAATTTTGGATTTCGGTTTCGATTTCGGAGACCAAGACCAAAATTTTGGATCGACATTTCAGCCAAATTTTTGAACCTTGATTCATACTAAGTAGCGAAATATAACAACTTCACTTATAGCCTATAAGAACACAAAAATATGTTCATAGGAGGGTTCAACAATTTAATATGGACAATTGTTCATAGGGAGCCATTACTTGCACACGCTTTTCAAGTGATTGCATTAGATTGCACTGAATTTAAAAGAAAGACTTGCAAGTTTGACGACCTCTATTATGTGAAAACAACATCTAAGTCGTTTGATTTGAAGGTCATGATTTAAATATATCAATTGCAAAAGATTATAACAAAATATAATTTTTATCGTTTGATTAAATGGAGTCAAAGGCTATTATAGAATTCAACAGTTGACTATAATAGATCATATGACAAATTTTGTGTTTCGCTCTAATTTTATGTATCAGAGATCTATTGATCATGAACTTCAAATCAAACCGCCCATATTGCATTTTTACATATCACATGTCCCTAAAATACCAAGTCTTTTTTTTAATTTGGTACAATCACTTGAAAAGCGTGTGCAATTAATGGCTCCCTTGTTCATATCTAACTTAATATTTATATTAAATCAATGATATAGATCCTCCAATCGGCATATGTTTTATGCTAAGTTAGATCATTAAGAAACGACTCTTTCTTATTTGTCATTTCTCTCTACCCTCTTCGTTTCTCGCTAGATCTTTGGCTCTAGCGCTTAGTAGGGGTGTGGTCGGTTCGGATTGGTTTTCATATTAAATCAAAATCTAATCGATAAATATCGGTTTCTAGTTTCTCAAATCGAAACTAAACCGATAAGCCTCCAAACCGAAATCGAATCGATAGTTATCGGTTCAGTCGATTTTTGGTTTTTAAACCTCACTTTGTTATTTGTAAATTATTATTTATTTTTTTAATTACAAATAATACATATTTTTCTGAATTCATTTTTACAAATAATACCCTATTATTTGTAAAATTTCCTTTTTACAAATAATACCTATTATTTGTAAAATTTCCTTTTTACAAATAATACCTATTATTTGTGAAATAGGTAAACCCTATTATTTGTAAATTTTCTTTTTTACAAATAATACCTAATATTTGTAAAAAAGGAAAATAATATCTATTACTTAGGTAAATCCTATTATTTTTTTTTAAAAGGAAAACTTATTTTTATCACTTAAGTAATACCCAATTATCGGTTCGGTTTCGTGTTTTTCATGTCAAAATCAAAACCGAATCGATAACCCGAAAAGTCACCTTTCCAAAATCGAAATCGAATCAAAATTTTGATCGATCAAGTCGGTTCAGTCAATTTTCTGCACAGTAGTTATAAAAAAACGTCATTTTAAAAAAATTGGAGATAAAACTAATTAAAACACATAGTTAAATAATATTAAAAGAAATTGAGGGTTGAAAATTTTGGCCTGCAACCTAGCTCAGATCCAGCTGACCCTACAAATGGGCCGTCTTGGCCGACTATATCTTGGCCCGAGTATGGGCCGTGCTATTCTCTGCATGACCTGGCCCATTAAGAGCCATACTTGGATCACTTTACTGTTGTGGTTGGGGTTGAGGAATAGCTGTCAACGGGTTTAATAAGATTGGTCACAGCAAAATTTTGGCTGCTTGACGGGTAAGAGGTATACGCTAGACCCGACATGATCAGATGGAACACCCCAACCCAAACCATCGGGTGAAGGGTATATATATATATATAGGATATGTGTCTGGGCGTGAAAAACATCTTTACGCCAATTAATATGAGTGCGATACGTAGCGCTCTTTTTGTGAAGTGATGAGTGGCATAGAGCCCACTTTACTAATTAGGGGTTATATTTAAAAATATTTTAAAAGTTAAATATCCTTCCAGCCGTTATTCTTGACTTTTTTAAAGTCTCTTTCTTTTTCCTATTTTTCCAAAAAAATATGAGACTTATTTTTTCAAACATATTTTACTCAAAAAATGTGACTCCCGGTAGCGAAGCGCTAGCACCTCGGGAGCAAAGTGTCGGCACCATGATAGTGAGGCGCTGGCACCCCGTTGTGAAGCGCTGGTGCCCGTAAAACGAGGCGCCTGCACTTTGTTTTAGGGGCGTCAGTGCTTTGTTTTAGAGACGCCAACGCTTTGATAAAAAAAATTTATCAATGAGTCGGCACCTCTAAACAAAGCGCTGACGCCCCCAAACAAAGCACTAGTGTCAAATAAAAATAAAAAATTCAATGAAGCGCCAACGCCTCCAAACGAAGCCCCGACGCTTTGATAAAAAAAAATTATTAATGAGTCGGCACCCCTAAACAAAGCATTGACACCCCCAAACAAAACACTGGTGCCAAAAAAAAAAAAAAATTCAATGAAGTGTTGATGCCTCCAAACGAAGCCCCGAACGCTCATATTTTTTGAGTAAAATATACATGAAAAAGTAAGTCGGATACTTTCTTAGAAAAATAGAGGGAAGAAAGAAAAGAAAAAGACTTTAAAAAAACTTCTAAAAAAGTCAAGAATGACTCCTGAAAAAGAATGTAACTTTTAAAATATTTAAAAAGTTTAATTTAGTAAAGTGGGCCCCATGCCACACATCGCTTCATAAAAGATGCGCTACGTGTTGCGCTCATATCAATTGGCGTAAAGATATTTCTAAGCCCGGATGCATTTTCCCATGTTCTATATATATATATATATATATATATATATATATATATATATATATATATATATATGGAAAAGGTGTCCGTCCTCCGAGCTTTCACGTGGAGCTTCATGTGGCATCCAAAATATTGTTTCGATACCACGTGGAGCTCGGGTGTATTGCTTAGATCATCTTTGAAAAAAAAAATTGAAAACTCATCTCCACCGTGTGTTTTTTAAATCGTGAAATGTGGATCAATGAAGCCTGTCAAACTTTGACTTGTGGGTTTAAAAAAGAAATTTCGAAATTTATTTTTTTAATATTAATCTATACCGTCCACTTATGCTCCACGTGACACCCAAATACTGTTTTGGGGTGTCACATGGAGCTCCATATGTATTTGGGAGGACGGTCACTATCCTCCATTGGAGGACCTATATATATATATATATATATATATATATATATATATATATATATATAGAGAGAGAGAGAGAGAGAGAGAGAGAATATGTGGTCAATCTATTTGTGCCCAACCCAAAGTCAAGTTAGATGCTTTATGCCTAGGGCTCTCAATGGGCGGGGCTAACCTATATTTTAGCTCGCACCCGATTGAAAAAAAGTGGTTCTTTCTATCAAGCAAACTAGGTCCGATATCCGGACCGAGCTAAACATGTTGCAACCCGGATCAGGATGATCGGGCTTGGGTTGAGTGTTCCAACACCCCACCTGGCCCGGATAATATATATATCCTTACTATTATATAAAAGCACGAATGACAGTTATTATTTCTGTCAATTTTGGTGTTTTCATATTATAGGAACAAAATACCCTTATGCTACTCTATTTGCCCGCATGTTCTTCCTTATGTATCCCTATATAACTAAGATTCTTCCAGCTAATTAATCGGGTAAGTCTCGCAAATTAATGAGATAAGTCTCGCCAGGCTTTTGGAAAATGCCTCGCTTTCTTTTGATGAATTTACAATTAGTGCCTTTTTTTATTTTAGGGTTTTTTGCAAATACCTCCCTGAGTTATGTTGATATTACAAATAACCCCCCAGTTATAGCTAATTTGCTTTAAACCCCCTGAGTTAGCATTTTGGTGTTTATAAAACACCCTCTTTAACGGATGCTATTTTAAATGGTTAATTAGCCGTTAAAAAATAGCCTAAATACCATATTTATCCTTTTTTAAATTAAATTACTAAATTGCCACCCTCTACACGTGGTAAGAGTAATTTTAAATCCACCCCTCCACTTACAAAAAAGAATAGTTTTAAATCCACCCACCAAATATTTGAGTTCACCCACGCTGAAAAACATTGATTGCATTGAATCGGACGATGGAGATCGTTTATCATCCCAACCTTTCACACGATGGATCTTGAGATCACGGTGGCACTATTAGACCGTTGACTGCATTGAATAGGACGATGGAGATCATTTATTGTCCCAACCTTTCACACGATGTATCTTGAGATCATGGTGCCACCATCAAACAGTTGACTGCATTGAATTGGACGATGGAGGTCGCTTATCATCCCAACCATTCACACGATGGATCTTGAGATCATGGTGGCACCATCAGACGGTTGATTGCACTGAATCGGACGATGGAGATTGTTTATCGTCCCAAGCTTTCACACGATAGATCTTGAGATCATGGTGGCACCATCAGATGGTTGATTTTTTATTTAATGTGGTACACACCCAAAAAAATGACCTTAAAATTAATTTTAATCGTATACGCGATGTTAAGGTCACTTTTCTGAGATGTGTGCCACGAAATAAAACACTGATCGTCTAATGGTATGCCTAAACGATCTCCATCGTCTTATTCAATGCAATCAATGTGTTTTAGTGTGGGTGAATTCAAAGATTCGGTGGATGGAAGCAGACGCGGTTAGGCAATCTAATTCCTAAAAATGGGTCTTGAATCATATAGGAAATTGAAGGGACGAGTATTTTGAATGGAACACGTAGATTGAAGGTTTTCTTTTCAAGAGTAATTGCATCGTTTGTCACAAATCCTCCATTGGTTGAGTATTCATCCAAACGTTGGCATGCTTTAATGGGGGAATCACCCATCTGATGAGTCTTGAATCTGATGGGCAAATGAAGGGCCTTTTAGAAGAGTACCTTTAAATCCACCCACTGAATCTTTAAGTTCACCCACACTAAAACACGTTGATTGAATTGAATCAAACAATGGAGATCATTTATCCTCCCAATCTTTCACATGATGGATCATGAGATCATGATCGTACCATCATACGGTCAGTGTTTTATTTCATGTGGCACACATCTCAAAAAAGTGACCTTAACATCACGTGCATGCTTAAAATTGATATTAAGGTCACTTTTAGGGGTGTGTATCACATGAAATAAAAAGTCGACCATCTGATGGTACACCCATGATCTAAAGATCGATCTCATGAAAGATTGGGACGATAAAAAATCTCCATCGTTTGATTCAATGCAGTCGATGTATTTCAGTATGGGTGAACTCAAAGATTTTGTGGGTGGATTTAAAGGTACTCCTTATAGAATAGTGGTAAATTATAATGGCATGATTTGTAAATAAAGGTGAATGAAGGGCCTTTTAGAATGATAAACTTTAATGACATAACTTGTAAATATAGATGAATGAAGGGTCTTTTAGAATGGTTGTATTTTTAAAATATTGGTTTCATTAAGGGCAAAATAGGCTTTCCGTCCATAAACACAAAAGTAGGAGCTGCAGAATAAATACTCATAACTCAGGGGGTTTCTTATAATATTAGCATAACACGAGGGGGTATATGCAAAAAATTCTTTTTTTTTTTTTATGAATTTACTATTAGTGCCTTTGATCATACCTTATGCCCACACTCGCCATTTAATGTCTCGCTACTTTTGATAAATTTACCAATAGTGCCCTTGATCGTGCCTTATGCTCAAACTTATCATTAAATGACGAGTGTGTTTTGCCGAACTCCAATGAGGGTAGCCTACTAGGTATGCAAATGTTATATGATAGTTATTAGCACCATAGAAGATAGCAGTTCCTCTCTCTTTTGGCTCATGTGTCTCTCAATCTGAATCGTCAAATTGTTGAATAGTCACTTGCATAGTCATGAAACCATGGTTTTAAACCTTAGTCATATCTTATATACATTGGATTAGGCTCCATCCAATACGATATATACCCCGATAGGAGGTCAAATATCGGGTCATATGTTTTATCGACTTATATGAATCGGAAAAGGGACCAACTCTTCTGACCTTGATTTAAACACTAGAATGGCGGTTAAATGATCATATATCATTGATAGTGTAAGATATGGGTAATTACTACAAAAGACAATTGATTGCCTTGAATCAGACGATGGAGATCATTTTTCTTCCCAAACTTCTAGATCTTGATATCATGGCGCCCCTATCAGACGGTCAGATCGTGATTCCACAGGACACACTTTCCGAAAATTGATCGTGACTGTGGGCATACCTATCAAACCGTCACTTTTGAATGTGTGCCACGTGGAATCAACATGTGACTGTCAAATAGGGGCGCCATGATATCAAGATCTATTGCATAGGGATGAAAAACAAACTCCATCATCTGATTCAAAGCAATCAATGATTTTTTCACTTATATAATATTGGCCGATACGTATCAGTTCAAGATGGACCAATACCTAATACCGATATCAAGTTTGATACAAAATGATCTAAATCTGATATAATATCAAAAATGCTCTTTGGACACATTTTTATTATTTTAAAATCATATATAAATTTAAAATTTTAAATAAAAAAATTAGTTGAATACTATTTATAAAAGCACGAAAACCTCCATCAAGAGTACACTTATGAATCTTTGGGAGAACTCATGTAAAATCTCATTCACTACTTTAAATTGGATGATGAGGAACGTTTTTCATTCTAATCTTTCACACACTTAACCTAGAGATTATAGCTCAACCATCAAGTGGTTAGACATTGATTTGACTTGACATAGATACGAACAATGTCATTTTTTAATAAACTTTCCCTTACTTTATTTTCTCCTAAAATATCTCTAAATAAAAATAAAATTTTATTTGAAAATAAAATTTTAATTATCCTTATCTTTTATTTAAAAAAACTTATGTATCAATTATCTCTAAATAGGGGTCTCTGACCCCATACCCACAAATATAGTAACACTATAGGTACGAGAATAAATGGCTTCGAAAATATATGAAAAATAGTGATAACTTTTAGTAATTTCAATGAATAAAAATTGTTGAAAAAGAGTGGATATCTACGATCCAAAATGTTGTCAAACGATAAAAAATTCAATGCACTATGATGTGTGAGACACTACCCAAATTTTGGCTGAAGTTTAGATCACAAAAAAAATATATTATTTTTTAATAGATGACATGTGACATTGCACACAATCTCAAAAAAGGCACTATCTTGGAATCAGGTGTCACGTGACATATGATCTAAGGTTTGAATGCTTTAGTTTATCCATACATTATAACTCATAGACCTTTTTCATTTTATAAAATTATTATTATTTTTATGAATTTATAGAGCAGCACTTGCAAAGCACGTGCATGTTTACTAGTCCTTTTAAAGTTATAATAAAATTTTCTTTTAATTAAATATAATTTACTTAAATGACTTGAGATTAATCGTTGTCCGTTATAATCATTGTCCATAATCGTTATAATCATTGTCCGTTATGACCATTGTGTAATAAACTAAAATAAAATATTTGAATAAAAGCATATATATATATATAAGCCTTTATAATGTTAATATAATTATTTAATTAAATTTTTAACTTCTTCAAACTTTTATCAGGAAAAAAAAGCCCAAGCCTAACCAAATTTGATTAGAAAAAATTGCTCAAAAAAACGGTCCAACCAAATTTATTAGAAAAAAAAACAATAAAAAAAAGCTCGAAAAAATGCCCAAGCCTGACCCGGCCCTACCGGGGCTAGGCTTGGGCTAAGTACTTCATAGCCCGGGTTAGGGCCGTGCTAAAAAATTTGAGAACCCAGTCTAGGTTGAACCCCAGCCTGACCCTAATCCGGCCCATTGAGAGCCCTATTTATGCCCATTGTCAGATGCTTCATGCATAGATGGGGTCAAGCTTATGTATGCCCAACTTGGTAAAAAGTTAGGTCGAACGAGTCAGGTATCGAGTCAATATGACCCATTGCAGCCCATAGTTCTACTAGCACATTTGAGGGGCTGCCAATGGGTCCAGTCTAGTTAGGCCAGAGCTTAGGAGATCCAATGAGAAAATGGGTGCATGCCCGACCTGCAAGTGAAAAACCCACTATCTTCCATCATTCTATATAAAAAATATCGGGTCGGATACCTCATGCCAAGTTTTATGAACTCTACCCGGTAAAAGCCCAGGTCAGGCGGGTCACGTATCAGGTCGATCCGACCCGTTGACAGCCCTAGTTTAGTTTATGATTGCGGTGGTGGTTTCGATATAGAGGGGAAGGGGGGGGAGTTAAGTGTGTAAGTGTGATGGTTATGGAGGATCTTACTAAGCCTGCTTGTTTGAGATGCTCTCACTGTGCAGGCCCTCTCTCCAAGCACATGGTAACTCTAATGCTTCGTTTTTTTCTCTCTTTTTTTATTTAAATTATTGTTTTTATTTTTATTTCTGTTTTTCTAATATATATATATATAATATTTTGGAATTTCTAATTTATCTTTTGTGTCTGTATAATTTCCTAACACCACTTTCCGTTGATTGAAGGAAACAAGTAGCTGGACTGTTGCACCCCTTATTAGAGACAGCTTTTCCATGGTAATTCTTATTTTAGTTTTCGTTTTTTATAAAAATAATGTGTGTGTGTGTGTGTATATATATATATATACATTTTTGCTTGATTCCGTGATGGTGTTTCAAAATTACAGTCTGTTATGCCACCCTTTTTTTTCCTTTTTTTTTTTTTTTGTTAAATCTTTTTATTCTTTGTGTTGAATTGGTTTCGAGATTGAAGAGTGAAAATTTTTAAAGCTAATGTTTTGTTTTGTTATGTTTTTTTTGGTACGGATTATTATTTTTTCAAATAAATAATTTCCACTTGGTTTTTAAAGGTTGTAAATAAATATTTTAATTTCTTTGTGTTACGGGTTAGATTGGTTCGGCTGTTGGTGGTACTGCGAGCGCATTCTATGGATTTAATCATGGTATGTTAATTGCCTTGCCCTATGGCCCCTATCCAGTTATTACTATTTTGGTTGAGTTATACAAAGGTTTGATGTTGGGTAGTGATTGATCAATTAGGCGACTATGTAATTTTTATCAATTGATCAATTAGGGGATTATGTAATTTTTATCAATCAACAATTTTATAGCATTTTTTTTCAGTGGAGAAGATGGATTATATCTGCCAATTGGGTTACTTTAATTTGGGTAAAATATGATCTAATGAACCCTATCTTCCAAAGGATGTTATATTGATTGGTAAATGAGTTATGCCTATGTCAAATGATGATTTTATGCTTCTCGAAGGCCTATTCGGATCCGAGCGATCTTATCAATTACATGGCATGTCATGGAGGAACTTAGATTATTTGAATTGGGCGAGTGCGGCTTCAATATCCTTTTGCATCTTATCCCAAGTTACCAATTCTCCCTTGCTCAACATGATTTTAGTTTAAGATTTTTAACCCAATATCGAGGGTTAAAGGATTGGTAAAACCATCTTCTCAAGTATTTTACCCCAAGTTTTTAACCGTGCACTAACTTGTTAATTAAATCTTCATGTAGGTGTAAGAATGAATGGTTCTCTAAATTCTAATCTAAGATTGTGAAGGAACAATGAAACTATCTATTCACCTGTATGTTTTTAATATTCTAAATTTCGATCTCCCAGAATGCATGTTGGCACTTTACTGATATTTTTGGCTGTAGTGCATGCTTTTGAGCTTTATTATCCAGATCATTGGGTGCATTTGGCATAGCTCCCCACAACTGTGCTCCAGCTCCTCACTTGCTCCTCTCCAACTCTCCCTCTGGTGGGGAGCTTGTTTTTCACTAAAAACAGCTCCCCACCAGTGCTATTGGGGCAGGGAGCTGGTTTACCAAATGCCCTGCCAGAGCTTCGGCCCCGGGGAGCTATGCTAAATGCACCCTACGTTACCAAATTCACACCAACAACCACTAACTGTGAATTGATTCAAGCAAGAAGATAGGGTACTATAGCAAATTCAAGCTACTGTTTCTTTATTTTACTTGGTGTTTGGCGTATTGCGCACCAAGATAAGTGAACCGAACAACAATTCAAGCAACTATGACTGAGACCCATCATTTAAGATGTAGGACGGTGTACTATTGTCCAATCACATTGTGTGTAGTGCACTTCTCTGACATCTGTTTGTGCGGAATCCAATTTAAATTGGACACCTTTTCTCTAGTCTATTTTAAACCAGCCCCAACTCACCCCTTTAGATAATTTCTTGTTGACTCCATTCTATAAATTTATACAACGGAAAGATAGGTCGCAATACGTCTTTTGGCCAAGGTTTAATGGTCAGAAACTTACATCAGGTTCTTGTTCAGTGGCTGGAAAAAAAATTATTAAGCTTTTGTTAAATGGAAGTCGACTAGAGTCTATGCTTTTATAATTTCTTTCAGTCCCATACGCTTTTCCAACTCGTACGAATGGATGAATGGTTTGGGATTTTGATCCAAGAAATAGATAGTGTTATTATATGCTTTATTGTTTAGTGTCTAATAAATCACTTTTGGATATTCCATGTTATTTCAATTTAATATATTTGTAACATTTAAATCCCACTAGTGTGACATTTTCCATCCATACCTGTACCTGGATAACTTGGAGATTATGGGACATCCGTTTTTTTGTGTGCCTTATTCATTGTCGTCAAATTGCATATGCGATTCACATCCCAACACAATGAGCAAATTTTTTATTTTTAATTTTTCAAAAAAATAAAAAAATAAGGAAAGTTTCTGAAAAAAATAGGAAGCTTCTAGAGTTAAAAAACACACATTCTACTCTTCATAATGTTAAAAAATCATTCCATAAAGCTAAAAAAATTATTTTATTAAGGGAAAAACCTTTCTATACCCTTGCCTTTGAACCACAAACTCTTTTAGGAGGTTCAGCTGGTGGTCTACTACTATGAGTTGTTCAGAGAGTGGATCTATCCTCCTTGTGCTCATCCTCATCATTGTAATGAAAATGTTGACTATAATTTTGTAGAATCTCGACATCATTATGTTTCATCCTAAAGTTTTATCCATCCATTCAACGATCTTCCTTCGAATCTTGGGAGTGACATTGTGACATTCGATTCGGGTTGCCAAGCTAGGTGTTGCTTGTGTCGGCCAATTCCAGCTATGGTACATAGGGACACAGGGTACATTGTATCTGGCTTTTCTCCGTTGGACTTTTGTAATGCCCATACTTCCAACTTGGATCATTAGACTTCGGTCTAAGAGGATCATTTGAGGAAGTAGACATATTGGTGATATAATTGTAAAAATAAAAGAAATTTATATACTCATAATGCAAGAAACAAAAAAAAACACCCAAACCTCCCCTCTTGCTTGGAGATGAAGGAAGGAGACGAGGAAACTATGAGTTTTAGAGAGCTTCCCTTCTTCCTTTATTGCTTGAAGAATGGAAATGCTTTCCATCTTGGTTGGAGTTGGAGGAAGAAGAAGATCAATTCTAGAATAAGTTAGAGAGCTTAACGAAGTATAGGAGTGAAGAAAATAAGAAGATTGAGTTGTGGGTTAAGGAGGAAGAGAGCACCTCTATTTATAGAGGCAAAGGAAGCCCAAAAATGAAAATAAAATAAAATAAAATTTCCAACGGTCATATGACAACAATGGCCTTATTTCTTAAGAATAGAATATAGAATTAGTGATGGTACCACTTGTTTATGAAAGTGGGACTATATACTAATATGCTCATTTGTTGGAGTATGCCATCAGATAGCATGATCAAACTAAAATTACATGGTAGTTCATTGAGCAATTTGATTTTGAGTCGTCTGAGGAGTTGGGCGGTGAGGGATAGGAACATGTACTGCAATATTGTCCTGTCCATCTCCACTAAGGAATATAGGAAGGCAGAAACCAAGAGCAGGATTTATCCTAATTGAGGTTTAGGGTTGGGGCTAGTAATTGTGAGGGTGACATTAAGGGGGCCTTCTTTGGTCATCTCGAACAAACGATGCTAATGAGGCAGAAAGCAACAGCTCTTCCGGAAGGATTGAGGATTTACTTTTAGTGAATTCAACATTCAGTCATGATTCAAGGATATTTTAGTGTATATATTGGTTAGAAAATTTTATCATATTTTGTGGAGGTTAAGGTCATTTATTGGGGGACATTTATGATTGGTTCAAGAGTTAAATATACCTTTCATTTGATCAAGCATGAGGCTAATTAGCTCCCAGCCTGTTAGATATGAGAGGGTATGCTAAAGGAGACCTTTAAATATTGGGGATCAGTGCCTCTTTGTCATTTTATTTAATTATTTTTTTCTTTTTGTCATTTTTTTCTTATTTCAGAAAATATGGTAGTTATAATAAAATAAAATAAAAATTATTTCATGGCTAGTATTTGATTTTTTCTATTCAATGGCGATGTGCTTGGCTCTTTCTGAATACGAAACTTGTTGTATCCTCAGGTTTGAAATTCGTTCTTTGATTTCCTTTCAAATGTCATCGTCATCATCACAGCCTTATCCCATCTATTTGGGGTCGGTTCTTACCTTTCAAAATGTAACAATTGATATTATTCTGACCAATATATGAGGGAAGTTAGCAGATAAAGGCAGATAATCTAAGGTATATATTTAGTTGCTTTCGAGTTATCCAGTACTTTTAATATTTTACTTATTAGCAGTGGTAGGACTCATTCCAAATTATGGAAAGTGGTGTAAATGAGTGAACATAAAAACCAATATATGGGCTTGGCATATGAATCCATATAACATCTACCTGTATCATCTATGTAACTTAGACAGTGACACATTTTTATGTCAGACATGGATAGGACGTCAACCAAAACCATTTGTCATGTTTGTCGGTGACGTAACTTTCTTTGGTTTCTAGTTTCTAGTTTCTACACAATTATATTATGTCCTTTTGTTAGGAAAAAAATTATGATTTTGTTTTCTTATGATTATAGTTCTGGTTTTAAAACACAAATTCATTTAGTCATTTAATTGGTCTTCTGAGTGATGGATATATTCTTTTTTGCAGCAATGCCTGTAGTGCGGAGATCGATAAAGGGGCCCATGTGGTTGCATTTTCTCATTGGTGTGAGTGTTTTAGTACTTCCTATTATATCATTAATATTAACCACATTTTCTCATTGGTGTGAGTGTTTTAGTACTTCCTATTATATCATTAATATTTTTGTACTTGGTTTTCTTTTGTGCAAAATTCGTGGCGCTAATTTAATAAAAAAATGCTCTTTTCACCTTCAAAGTTTCTGATGGGTAAAATTATAGAGTTGTACATGTGAAACAATAAAGAGTTATAGACCATATTTGCATTCTCAATATTAGTAAAATATAACTCCAGGCACCAAAATTATTAATATTTCAGTAATATCTGGTAAATTCTTTTCTATCAGTCCTAAAGAGCAAAGTAATAAACCTGAAAAAGATGTTTGGCATGAGAATAAAGTCCAGCAGTTTCATGTAACACCAAATCCTCAAGAAAGACTGCCCAGAAATGACACTAAATCTAGCAATGGGATCCAAACTTCCTAAACTACTCAATATGTTTGCCTGCAAAATCTCAACTGATAACATTAACATATTGACATCTCATTGTGCTATGACTCTGGATAATGAAGAGCCAGTTCCATTTGTCTCGTTGAAGCATATGAAAAATTGCAAAACTTTAAAGTCTCAGAGCATGTGAGCATATAAAAAACCGCAAATGTTTAACATCTCAGAGCATGTTAGATAAATTTCCTAACATAATTACTTTTATAACCCCATCTTTGTTCAGCAATATTGGAGAGAGTTTGGAAGAGTCCTTATGTGGAAAGATATTTTCTCTTATGCAGCTATTTCTGATGGGAAATATAATTTGTGTTTGTTCTTTGCCCCAACCGTGAAAGAAGTCACACTTAGCTGATCAAACGAGAATAAAATATATTAGATCATAGTAAATGCTAAAACTTTCTGAATTAATGATGTGCCAAATTTAACGTATTTTCCCAAATTTAACTGAGATGAATTGGGCATATGCGTTTATATGGTTACACGGATTATGTAATTATAGCTGCACCTTCTGTCAAATGCCTTACACCTTTTTTTTTTTAAATCAGTAAATAAAAGATTCCATTGCAAGGGAAACTTACAAGTTACAACGAAAAGACCAAGCGAGATGCTTGGCCAAGCCCCAAGGGCGGCCCAAACGAAACCCAAAAGGGCAGCAACCAGAAACAAACTACAACGAAAAATCACAAAAACACTAGCAGAAACAGGAGCTAGAGAGTACATCATTGAATAAGATGATGCCACTGATAATGAATAACCTCGGCTGGCTAGTCTTTAAACTGTTTGTATAGAGCCACCCACTCTAGCACCGAAGAAGTCGCAGCACAGATCAGCTTGGGGATAGACCTGCTGCGACCCTTAAACACCCATTGTTCATTCTATCTAAATAGTCTAGAAAAGGGTAATGATCAGCATCCAGGGTCTCCACACTCACCAGAGAGGAGCCTACTTTAAGCCATCAAGTCTTTACACTTTGATGGCAAATACCTGACAACCCCACAGAGAAGCCTGAAGTGATTCCAGACCTTGACAGTGAGAGGGTAGTGCATGTTGGACAGATTCTTCATCATTACTGCACAAAACACAACGATTAGGAATCACCATCTTTCTCTTAATCAGGTTATCAACTATTGCAATTTTCCCCCATGCAGCCAACTGAATATCCCCACTTTTGTGCTTCGCATTAGAAACAAAACAAGACTGGGGGACCCCCAGTCGATCCACAACTCCGCAGCTTCATCATCCCTAAGATTGCGACACAATCAAATATCCCACACCACTTTGTCCCTCGATCTTCAATACACTGCCTGACCATCAGACCACTTTGAGCCAGAGAGAATAACAACTTGAATCTGCTGGATAAAGCCTCCTCTCCAGCCCACAC
Source organism: Chloranthus sessilifolius (assembly GCA_021018995.1). Taxonomy (NCBI): domain Eukaryota; kingdom Viridiplantae; phylum Streptophyta; class Magnoliopsida; order Chloranthales; family Chloranthaceae; genus Chloranthus; species Chloranthus sessilifolius. The sequence goes on along the minus strand of CM037584.1, from coordinate 47,098,864 downwards.
ATTTTCCAAGGCCCGATTCTATCCCCCTCTCTGACTTTAGATCTCACCCACAGTGAAATTTAACAGTAGAAGACATCACTCCTCTCCGCCATCAGGAGGCATAGAACTGGCCCTTGGTTCAAACATCCCAGCTATTCCTTCCACAATGATATTCAGCCTTATAATAGATGCCCAAAGCTGCTGCAACTCTTCCCCAAGTCTCCACAACCATTTGCCAAGTAGGGCCTTATTCAAACTGTCCACTCTCCTAACACCGAGACACACCCCCTCCTCCTCTTTCCTCCTCCTCCTTGGGAATACAAGCAACATCTCAATTGATAAGATGAATCTTATCCTTCTTTGCACTGCCACTCCACAAGAATCTCTTCATCATGCTATAAGTTTTGGCCACGACGCCCACCGGGGTTGGAATATCGATAGATAGTAAGTCAGTGAGTTTGAAAGAGTAGCCTTTAAAAGTGTCACACGCTTGCCAATAGATAACAAATTTCCTTTTCCAAGTGGCCAGTTTGTGGTCAACCCTTTCGATGACAAGATCCCAAGTGAATTGCCCAGTGTACCCAAACAAATTGGAAGCCCAAGATACTTCAACAACAGCTCCTCCATACTACACCCAAAATAAGTAGCGAGTTTGAGCAAGTCAGTCCTTCCAACCACACCCCACTAATTTTTGTGTTGGCCAAGTTTACCTAATGCCCGAAATTAACTCAAATAAGCGGAGGACCAGCCTGATGTGAAATAAATCCCTCTTAGAGGCATTGAGGAATAATATGGTATCATCGGCAAACTGAAGATGGGTTATGGGATATGACTCCTTTAGTTACCTCAATCCCATTAATGAGATTTAAACTAGTGGCCTTTTCCAAACAATTGCTTAACGCCTCCTCAGCTAAATTGAAAGGGAACAAAGATAGTGTATCCTCTTGCCTTAGTCCCCTGCTGCTTTTGAAGTTCCCGTTAGGTTAACTGTTGATGATGATAAAGAACATGGGTGACGAAATACAAGAAAAAATACATCTACTCCACCTTTCTCCCAACCCCATACTAGTAAACAAGCAATTAATGAATTTCCAGTTCACTCTATCATACACCTTTTCCATATTGAGCTTGCATACGGTACTGAGCTTTTAGCCTTATTCCTAGAGTGAATACACTCGTGGGAAACAACCGAGCCATCCAAGATCTGCAAATTCTAAGTCCAACTCTCAATAATCTGATGCCTCTGAGGAAGAATGTAGTGAGAGATGCAGCTCTTTTCTTGTGATTTCAGGTTCTTCGATGGGTCGAGATCAATCTAGAGTTCTAGACCCTTAAACTTCCAATTGGAGGATAATTGACATAAATTTTGAGAAGTTTGATGTTTCAACCACTTCTTGAATTGATTGGTTAGTTGTCATGTTCAAGGCCAAATGAAGATGCGAAATCTTCTCCTTTCAGTTAATCATGACAATTGGAAAAGGCAGCATGAGTGATGCCAATGGTTAGGAATCTGCAATTTAAACCAACTGGTATTTGTTACTAGACCTCCAAAATATATTAAAATAGCATGGCCCAAATTTGGCAAGTTAAAGTTGTTTCCAACAAATTTGGCAATGTAGTCACCGTTTACCCAAGGTATGTTTGCACTTTCAATGGCTTGAACTGGATCCTTGAATAATGAAACACAGGAATTATATAGATTTTGTGCAATGTTGACGGATAGGACCATAGTGGTTCATGTAAGTTAAGTTGTCTTCGTTTCACAATACATATAATTAACTTGTTTCTAGTTAGGTATTTATATCTTGGTAATACATATTACTGTTGGTAATTCTAAAACAGTTTGGATGTGTTGCTTGTTCACTATAGTTAAAAATGTTTCTTTTTACCTGTTCAGCATTATTGTGGTATTTCCAGGTTGGTTAGCCTAGGTAGTCGGAGGCTTGTTTAAATATAGAAACAGAATCCTTTGGGCTTCATGGAAAGAGGAAAAAAAAGGGGTAACATCAGGGAAAAGGTATGCCAAATCTAGAAGATTGAACACTAAAGTCTGCGGTTTATGGCACAAACATATATAATTCAATGGATTATGATTCAACCTAAGTTTCATGCATTCAATACCAAGACTTAAAGAGACCGGAGGGTCATTGTAGAAAGTGTTGAATGAATTGATAAAATGAAGTAACAATGGAGATTGTTAAGTTTTGAGTCCTCCAGGCGTTGGAGCTATGTTTAGAAACCTCAAAGGCATGGATTGATTGGACATATTCCTGTTTTTTTGGCATCAGAGATTCAATGTGCTGAAGTGAGATTTCTCTTAAAGGACTTGAGGATGTTTTCGAACAAGCTTTGAGGTCCGTTAGCGGTGGGGGTAACTCTAATCGTACCATCGAATGGGCACCTGGGAACACTTTAGGTCCGCGGAGGTAGGCAGCAATTATCAATAAAATCTAATTCTAAGCTTACTACCATGTCAGAGATATCCTAACATCACATTAGAAGAGAGGCGACTGAGCTTGCCAAGTTACTAGCTAGAGAAGATGTTGGGTGTGAATAAAGAATCAGAGAGATTTTTACCCCCTTTTTATCCTAACAATCTCTTCGGCTTACTATTTTGTGATCTTTTTTGCTTTGTTCTTTTTATACAATTGACAAATGATCAGGAAAAAATAAATGAATAGAACTAAAACGTCTCTCTGCAAAAGAAATTGCTGTTTAGTGTCTTCACCTGAATGTGACCAAAAGATTCTGTATGTCAACAAGATATAGTCGAAAGGAACAAGATTACATACATCAATATCGAACGCGATATAGTTGGAAGAAATACTTGTATCTCTTCTTTACTTGACGTCCTTTTCCATCTTATTTCTCCATCTATTGGGGAATTTTTTTTTTAATGCAATGTTTTTTTTCCCCTGCTTGCACGACTCAAAATATTTATGTATAATAGTAGACTTTTTGTAACTGTATGAAGCTTAGATGTACACAAATTTCCAACACTTAACACTGCTGTTCTTTTATCTATGGATACAGGCTCCACCTGTAATAGTCTTCTCTTCGGCATGTGCTGGATTGGCAGGTCAGTTTTTTTTCTCTATACAGCATCTCTATATGGGTACACATTCTTTGGCCATTTTCTCCTCATATGCATAACGACTGTTTTATTAAGAAATTTTGATGTGTGATCCACTTTGACATTAAAAAAACTTGCTGTCTGGGTGGAAACTGTGTATAGAGGTCATGTGCTCTGCAAGGATGATATGTAATATGCCATCTATATGCATCTTGATTTCTGTCAAATATAAATGTTTACCATTTTTTGTGATATTAGGTTGTGCGTCTCTTAGTTCCTGTTTTAGTGAAATTGTTGCATGCCCATTAAACCAATGAGCTGGTATATGCCATAATCTAGATTATGTGACTGCCACGATTTTCAACATGTGGCACTATTTTTCATCAAGAAGTACCACCTGAAGATTTTATGGAGAAAATATCTCTATTGAGAAATTAAAAGCAGTCAAATGTCATAATAGTGAACAGTTACCATGTAACCTGTTTTAGCCTTCAATTTCCAAGTCGTTTGACTGCCCTAAAGCTCACTACCCTTCTGCTTTTGTCGATGAAATGAGCGTCCATCAATGATCTAAACATCGACTGCTTTGCATCAGGTGGTATCACTTGATGAGAAACAGTGTCACATGTACAACATTGTGATTGCCAGGTAATCTAGATTCTGGACAGGTCAGTTACCCTATACCAGCTTTTAAACCAATATGTTGTGGCAATGGTTATGCGATTATTTTCCTTTACCTTAAAATGATACTGAATGCCCATCCCTGAATAAATTGCATCTCATACCTTGATCAGACCTCTTTCCCTTCCACAAATTTGAGACAGCTGTTTCTGTTGTTGCTTTGAAATTTGTAGATAATAGAGATGCCTTTATATTAGTAAAAACTTGGTTTCTTTGTGCTTTGATAATACTAAGGAAAATACCATAAAAACCCCTAATTAATAAAGGGCATTTATCAAACCCCTTATTGGTTAGGAGGTTTAGTTTAAATCCTGAGGGTTAAATCTTTCTTCCAACTAACACTACACCCCCCCTAGGCACTTCCTCCATTTTTTCCAAATCTTTTTTTCGTTTGAAAAACTGCTTCTGTGTCAGAGCCACACTATTCTTTTTGCAGCTGTGATATAGAGGCTGTTTTGCCAAAAATAGCTATACACAGCCGCACTACTATCTGCGGCTGCGATTTAGATGTCTTAAGGTAGCAGCAAAATAGTGTTGCTATATGAATGGAAAATAGTTCTAAGGGCTGTTAGTTGAAAGAAAAGTTTAACCATTTGGGGTGAAATGAGCAAGATCGGCATATGCTTGGTTTTTGCCCGTTATTAATTAGGGGTTTTATTACATTTTCCCTTAATAATATCTGAATATATGCCCAGATTTGTTAATTCATTTCCATGGACTCACAACCAATGCCACCATGTTATTATACAACTTGATTTTGGGTTTCACATAGTTTTACTGTATAGTAATCACACGACTTACTTTCTGTTAAAGATTACCCTTAACGCTTGTTCGGAGTCCTATTACAAAATTCCCCATAGGAATTATTAGATACTTGCATGGGTTCTGCAGGTGGTGCCGTACCAGCTCTTGCACAACTGGTCTCTTCATCATATCATGCAGCGATCTCCTCTTCCCCGTTGCCACCTCCTCAGGACGATAAGATGCACAAATCAAGACGCTCTTCTCCTCTGTAATTACTACCACTTCTCTGAAGCGATACATATAATTCAGCTTTTATCAGGTCATCCTATGGAGGCAATGGTCGCTAGATTCACTGCACTTCACGAGGATCTCCAAGAAAGGCGACAATCTATACAAACAATACCTTTTCTGGTACTTCTTTGGTTCATTAAATTCCGCAGGTTCTTTGTCTTGATCTTGACTCTGTAAGCAATCTTCTTCTCTAGAATAATAAATATTTTTTATACCTGAGATGAACTTTCTTATATTTTTTTGGAAGTGGTTTTTCAGAATTTTGTAGTGAGAATAGATGACACAACAGCTATTTGAGAAAGTGGGATCCTACTTCCACACCAACTTTCTCTAGTTTCACTTCAACCAAGCAAATAAGTTGCAATTTTCAGTAAAACAAGATTTTTCTTTATAATTTTTCTCAAAATATGATAGGCGGTATTTTTTTTTGTCTAAAATTTTACCCAAAATATGGTTTGAGAGACTGTTAGAGATTTTTTTATCATAATCTTACCCAAAATTTAATTTATTTTTTTTGCTTAAAGTCTCAACCAAAATATGGTTTGAGGGACGGTTAGAATTTTTTTTTACTCTCTTCTCTTCAACAGTTTCTCTCTCTTACTCCTTTAATTTCTTTCTAACTCCGTTAATTGCTCTCCCACCAATAAATGAATTACCCCATTGCATTTAACCAAACAGGTGGATATCTCCTTTCTCGCTCCTCCACATCACTTTCTTTCTCTTACTCTTTTAATTTCTCTAACAAGCATTTAGGGTCCAAGATTAACCTAAAGTCATATCTCTTCTCTTTTGGATGGTAAGAGATAAAGTAAAACCTGATTTAGGGTCCTACTTGGTAGGACCTGACCAAACCCCTAATGGACAATTGGCAAAATCTCTCTTCTATTTATGGGAATTGACAAGATTTTTCCAACTGTTAACAGACTATAACTACCAGTCCAAATATTAAATACCAATAATACTCATAAATTTTATGGGAAATTAAAATTGTTGGATATTTACCAAATAAATATTTTAATAATATTTATTTATTATTAATTTAATAATATTTATTTTTTTAAATGGTTCCTTAATCTGATTGGTTCCATTTTAAAAGGATACTTTTGACAACAATTGATCATTTAACCTTCAAGTCAAAATGACTTGAATTTTGAATTAATATTGGAGGAAATTTTTTCTCACCATAAGTTTAAAAGTGTTGTAAATGTTTTGTCCCACCTCACTATTTTACAAGAAATATTCATGACTTATATATGGAAACTTACCTTCCATATTGTTTGACTTGATAAAAGGAACATAGCTCATATCGGCGATTCACCCCACGCGCGTGTGCGATGTGCGAATGGCGCAATTGACGCTTTTAAGGCACACTTTGCACTTCGCACGACCGTATCTTCGCGAGGAGCCTTTCCTATTTGAACTGAGATGGTCCGATCGGTTGACTTGTTGACCTGGCACGGATTGACTTCGCACGTGTGTACCAAATGTGTGCATCAGGCAGTTTCCAACCGTTCAAGGAAACGGTCGGATTTCGAATTCGAACAAACAATTAGAATTTCGAATTCAGACAAGTCAGTTGACCAAAAGATGTAACTGTTCAGATGTGAACCGTTGGATCCTTGCAATCGTTGATTGGATCGATCAGGGCTTTTGATTGCAAGCAACCGACAGACACAACCGCCTCTGAGAAGGTGCTCCGAAAGTTATAAATAAAGGCCAGAGGAGGGATTCTAAATACTTGTAATTTTCGAATCCTACATCTGAGCCCTCAGAATTCGTGTGCCAATCAGAGCATTCTGTGTCTTCGTTTCGTTGGGTCGCACACTACAATACAACGTAGTGTGTGACAGATCTATGCTTCACCGAGGCTTCATTATATCCTGGAGGCGAATTTACCGATATCCCGTTGCATATAGGGGGCAAATATTATCTTAAAGATAGCGATCTTATCGCGCCTTGAAGCAATTTTTTCGGTCTTTTTTCGTCAAACTTTGTACAATCTTCCAACAATTTTAAGACAATATTACTATGGCACAAAAGATGATGGAACTCTCCAACAGGAAGATCATGAAACTCGAGTGCTTTAATGGCACCAATTTCAAACGATGACAATCAAAAATATATTTCCTACTCACAAATTTGAAAGTCGCATACGTTCTCACTATGGACTCACAATCATTGGAAAAAGAAGATGAAACGCTTGAAAAAGGTAGAATCTGTACGAAATGGGAAAGCCACAATTACACATGTAAAGGCTATATTCTCAACGCTCTTGTCGATTTTCTTTTTGACGTCTATCAAATTTATAAAACTGCAAAGGAGATATGAGAGGCTCTTGAACGGAAGTACAAAGTAGAAGAGGCTAGCGTGCGCACATACTTAGTAAGTGAGTTATTTAATTTTAAGATGTATGATTCTAAACCTATTTTGGAGCAAGTGCACCAGATGTAAATTATTTTCAACAATCTTGTGGCGGAAGGAAGCACAATAGACGAAGGTTTTCAAGTCTCTGCGGTTATTGTAAAATTACCGTTTGAATGGAAAGATTACCGTAAGAGTTTGAAACATACAAAGGAAGATCGTACTATGGAGGAACTCTTGACTCATCTTCGCATAGAAGAAGAGACTCGTCTACGTGACAAGGAGGAGAAAACTGAACTCGTCTCCAATGCTCACATTGTTGAAGATGCAGTCACATTGAAGAAGAAGAACAAATGGAAGAACTTCAAACTGAAGCCAAATAAGAAGGATTTTAAAAGAGGACAATACAAGGAAAAAGCAAAGAAGGGTACTTGTTTTTATTGCAAGAAATCCGACCATTTCAAACGTGATTGTCGAGAATTCTTGAAGAATAAAAATCAGGCAAACATTGTGGGAGAAGAAGATCTCGTTGCGGTGATCTCCGAAGTCAATATGGTAGATGGTGGAAATGAATGGTGGCTCGATTCTGGGGCTACTAGGCATGTGACCTCTGATAGGAATAATTTTGTATCCTATGAGGAGGCTCATGATAGACATGAATTATTCTTGGGAAATTTCACTATTGCCAAAGTGGTAGGTCAAGGCAAAGTTATTCTACACTTTACTTCAGGAAAATCTGTTACCCTGAATGATGTCCTTCATGTCCATGAAATCTGAAAAAATCTTGTATCAGCTTGTATTATGAACAAACATGGATTCAAAATTGTGATCGAATCCGATTCCGTTGTACTTTCTAAGAAAGGAATGTTTGCAAGCAAGGGGTATGCCTCTTGTGGAATGTTTAAGTTCAATATCAATGAGATATCTGCTTCTTCAGTTTATATGTATGACTCAATTTATTTATGGCATAATAGATTAGGGCATTTAAATTTACATTCTATAGATAATATGATTAAACTAGAACTTCTTCCTAAAATAAATATAGATTATGGTAAAGATAGATGTAGTATATGTGTCCAATCTAAAATGACTAAGAAGCCATTTAAAAGTGTTGAAAGATAATCTAAACTATTAGATTTAATTCATACTTATTTGTGTAGTTTGAATAACATTAAAACTAGAGGATGGAAAAGATATTTCATCACATAAATTTTCAGATTTTTGTGACAAGTATGAAATTATTCATGAAGTCACCACTCAATATTCTCCTCAATTAAATGGAATTGCCGAAAGGAAAAATCGGACTATAGTAGAAATGGTAAATTTTATGTTAACAAATTCTGGTTTGAATTCAAATTTATGGGGAGAAGCATTGCTTACTGCATATTATATTTTAAATCAGATACCTTTTAAAAAGTCTTCATATGAAATTTGGAAGAACAAACTTCCAAAATTACACTATTTAAAAGTATGGGGTTGTAAAGCATTAGTTAGGATACCCGATTATAAACGTACAAAATTATGTCCTAGAGCCATTGAATGTATTTTTGTAGGATATTTTATTAATAGTCCTATTTATAGATTTTTAGTATGTGAGCATAATAATATTTTTGAAAATGATTCAATTTTTGAATCAAGAGATGCAGTATTCTATGAGAATATTTTCTCTACTATTCCTAAACCTCTTGCATCCTCTAACTTAGATGAATCTTCTGATTCTCTTCATCTCTCTAGTAGTGAAGATGAAAAGATGGAACTTAGAAGAAGTAAGAGACCTAGGAAAGCCACCAATTTTGGTTCAGATTTCTATGTGTATCATGTAGAAGGAACCAGAAATGAGAAAACTAAGAGAATGAAGTTTATTTTTAATATCGATGAAGATCCTCAAACTTTTGATGAAGCTGTTAAGTCTATTGATTCTGCATTTTGGAAAGAAGCTATAAATGGTGAAATGGATTCTATCATGTCTAATAATACTTGGGAATTAGTAGACTTATCACAGGGATCTAAACCTATATGTTGTAAGTGGATATTCAAAAGAAAATTTAATCTTAATGGCACTATACATAAGTTTAAGGCTAGACTTGTTGCCAAAGGTTTGAGACAAAAGCATGGTATTGATTATTTTGATACCTATGCTCCAGTGGCTAGGATTTCTTCCATAAGGATCTTATTTGCTCTTGCTTCTATATATAAACTTCAAGTTCATCAAATGGATGTTAAGACTGCCTTTTTAAATGGTGAACTTGAAGAGAAAGTATATATGGATCAATCAGAGGGTTTTATCATGAAAGGACATAAAAATAAAGTTTGTAAACTTATTAGGTCCCTATATGATCTAAAACAGGCTCCTAAACAGTGGCATGAAAAATTTGATAGTATTATTTTAACATATGGATTCAAGATTAATGAATTAGATAAATGCATTTATAGTAAGATATCAAAGAGTAAATGAATAATTATTTGTCTCTACGTGGATGACCTCTTAATTTTTGGTACAGACTTAGAAAGTATTAAAAATACAAAAAGTTTTTTGGCTTCAAAATTTGATATGAAAGACATTGGTGAAGCCGATGTAATTCTTGGAATAAAATTATTTAAGCAAGATAATAATATTATTTTATCTTAGTTACATTATATAGAAAAAGTGCTAACGAAATTTAAACATAATGGAAAATCAGCACCAACACCTTTTGATCCAAGTATAAAATTAAAACCCAACGATAGCAGAAGTGTATCTCAATTAAACTTTTCTAGAGTAATTGGTAGTTTGATGTATGCTACTTATTGCACTAGACCTGATATTGCTTATGAGGTAGAGAAATTAAGTAGATATACTAGTAATCCTAGTCATGAACATTGGAAAACAATTAGTAGAGTATTAAGTTATCTTAATAAAATTAAGAATTATGCTTTACATTATGTTGGTTATCCTACTGTACTTGAGGGATACACAGATGCTAGTTGGAACAATGATACAAATGAATTAAGATCTACTAGTGGATGGGTATTTACTCTTGGAGGTGCCGCAGTTTCTTGGGAATCAAAGAAACAGACATGCATAACACATGCAACTATGGAATAAGAATTTATTGCTCTTGCGGCAGGGAGCAAGGGAGCAGAGTGGTTAAGGAATTTACTATTTGAAATTCTTATTTGGCCTAAGCCTATGCCACCAATCTCTTTATTCTGTGATAGTGAAGCTGCACTATCTAAAGCTTATAGCAAAATTTATAATGGAAAGTCTAGACATATAAGTTTAAGACACAGTTATATTAGTCAATTACTCCGTGAAGGAGTAATTACTATCAATTCAATACGGACCTTTGCAAATTTCGCGAATCCATTTACAAAAGGTCTTGCAAGAGATGTGATTATTAAAACATCAGAAGGGATGAGTTTAAAGCCTAATAGATTACATCACCTATGATGGTAATCCGACCTATTTTCTGAAGTCTAGAAACTAAAGGTTCAATGGGAAAAATAAATCATATGTAGTGATTGCACATTATTAAAAGTGTGAGTTTATAACTCCAACCATCTCAAGTAATAATGTGGAACTTGTAACGTAAGGAAGAGGTTGAGATATTTCTCTTAATCAGTTTATAACATATAATGTTGAAATGTCTAAGTTATAAGGGCATTTATGATAGAACTGACCTATATGAGTTACGAAGTGTGGCCGCTTCGAAGATAGCTAAAGACTTTTCTTGAATACAACTCATGACTACCGGGGTATAAGCACAAGGTCATAAAACGTGCTGGCTGTTAAAATGAAATGAAACTTAGATTACTTATGTGTGCGATATATCAGGTTGATTATACAAGAAAGTTAGTTCAAGAATTTAGATCACTAAAGTTCTTTATCAATTTTAATGTATTATCACTAAGTGAAGGTTCAATTCCTTAGGACACCTTTATTTATGCATACAGTAGTCAAGAAATGCCCAAATTTCTTTGGTACATATATATACAGTTTTGGTTATTAGATTTAAGAATGACTATCAGTTTCTTTATTTTTAATATTTAACAAAATAGGGGAGGATGGATATTTATTTTGTAAATAGGGGAGGAATGTTGGATATTTATCAAATAAATATTTTAATAATATTTATTTATTATTAATTTAATAATATTTATTTTTTTAAATGGTTCCTTAATCTGATTGGTTCTATTTTAAAAAGATGCTTTTGATAACAATTGATGATTTAACCTTCAAGTCAAAATGACTTGAATTTTGAATTAATATTGGAGGAAAATTTTTTCCATCATAAGTTTAAAAGTGTTGTAAATCTTTTGTCCCACCTCACTATTTTACAAGAAATATTCATGACTTATATATGGAAACTTACCTTTCCATATTGTTTGGCTTGATAAAAGGAATATAGCTCATAGCGGCGGTTCGCCGCCGCGCGCGTGTGCGAATGGCGCAATTGGCGTTTTTAAGGTGCGCTTTTGAGGAGCTTTTCCTATTTGAATTGAGATGGTCCAATCGGTTGACTTGTTGACCGAGCACAGATTGACTTCGCACGTGTGCACGAAATGTGTGCATCAGGCAGTTTCCGACCGTTCAAGGAAACGGTCGGATTCCGGATTCGAACAAACAGCTAGGATTTCGAATTCAGACAAGTCAGTTGATCAAAAGATGTAACTGTTCGGATGTGAACCGTTGGATCCTTGCAACCGTTGATCGGATCGATCAGGGCCTTCGATTGCAAACAACTGACAGACACAACCCCCCTAAAAAGGTGCTCCGAAAGTTATAAATAAAGGCCAAATGGGGGATTCTAAATACTTGCAATTTTCGAATCCTACATCTGAGCCCTCAGAATTCGTGTGCCAATCAGAGTATTCTGCGTCTTCGTTTCGTTAGGTCGCACACTACAGTGCAACGTAGTGTGTGACAGATCGGTTCTTCACCGAAGCTTCATTATATCCTGCAGGCGAATTTGCGGATATCTCGTTGCATATAGGAGGCAAATATTGTCTTAAAGACAGCGATCTTATCGCGCCTTTAAGCAATTTTTTCGATCTTTTTCCGTTAAATTTTGTGCAATCTACCAACAAAAATGATAGAACTAACCCTATAATAATTGTAATCAGTCAATCATGAGGGAACTAACTATTGGTTAGCACATTCTCCGAGGTAAATTAATTAATTAGTTTCTTATTATTTTATTTTTTTGTTGCTTCTAAAATGAAGAATGAGCGAACGTAAAATGAACCGCACGACCAAGCGATTAATCAAGCGGTTAGATAACATCTTGGTGTCATCCTACAAAACCCTAACCGTCCATTTGCAACTCTCGATGTGATCATCGGTCTCCTCAGACAAGTTCATTTTGATTTCCATATTATTTCTTATCCAATATCACCTTTTGATACAAGAAAAATTAAAAAAATCAAGTGCGGTCGGTTGACCCGACTGTAACTGCGCGATTACACGCTCAGTCTTGTTGGAGCTTACTCATTTGTATATAAAAATAAATAAAAAATTACATAGGCACTGTCACTAAAGCATGCCCTTGGTGGAGGCCAGCTTTTGGGAGGTGAACGGCTCTTCATAACTGGATAATCTATTGCTGAGTGAGGCCCCATTGGTCTATACCAATATCATTATTATTATCATCATCATCATCATCATCGCGAAATGTGCCAATCTATGATGGATCCCTTGGGTACTAATGTTGTATATTTGAAAGGGATTCACTGATCAATAATGGATAACATAACAACTCCAGATATTGTAACCTCGTGGCCCAAGTTTTTTACCAAGCCATGTCGTCCCGAGCTACATTCATCTCAAGAAACATTTCCCATCAAAATTTCCACACGATTTAGTAAGAGAACTTAATATGGACCCTTCTGTTGGTAAGAACTAATAAATTTTGGTATCCATCTTAAAATCAATTGGCATTGGGTGGAAAGGCCCACTATATTATAGATGGAGAGACAATGGGTCAATTATATAATTTACCTAATGTGAGATTAAACTTTAACACGTCCCCGCATGTGTTGGTGGGAGGATTGAGCTAAATCACATGGACAATTGAGTTGGGTGACATGGAGTAGAGAAGAGTAAGCTCTGATACCATGATAAATTTGTGCATCCAACTCAAAACCAATTGACAATGAGTGGAGAGGCTCAGGATATTATAAGGGGAGAGACAATGCTATAATTTACCCAACTATCCATACTAAGCATGCCCCATCAAAGGATCTACTCCATTCCGTCGGAGCACTTCAATAAGACCCTAATGTAGGTAACTAGATAAGAACACTAGCCATCTTAAACGTGCTCAACAGTAGGATTCAAACTTTTTTATAAGCATGTTTTTTCGGCTACCATTACCATAATATGTTTCTGTCATTGGAAAACTTGGATTAATAAAAACAAGTTTGATGTTATTTAAAGTAAAACAGTAAGAGTTGTATCTGTTGATGGTCAACTTAGATTGGTTAATTTTGTTGAAGTAATTGATGACTTGAATATGCTCCCCAAGGTCATGAGTTCCAATAGTGACTCCTCTTCTTCTAGCGATAACAAGATATCTCATAAGGTGCATAATCCATAAAATACTCATGAGATGGTGAGAGGGAGGCACACGTTATCGATTAGCCCAAGCGTAAGCTGGGTTGCCCTTAGTTATAAAAAAGAATAAAGCATGTAGGCATGCAGCGTAAAAGTGGGATAATGAGAATTTTCTTAGCCATACTAACAAGATAAGACTATCAAGCATATGAGTAAGCCTCTTTAGCCGCCAAATGCTTTCACCCACCATTTTCAAAGGTTAGTAAAGCGAATATATTTGTTAAAGAGCTCGTGAAAAAGCCTATTGGGCATTTTTTATAAGAGCTGGTGTAGGGGGACTGGCCTGATCACTGGCGCACAGTATGCGAAGTGCAGCTAGGTAGATCTTGAAAATGGTGTGGGCTTAGGCTACGTATGACATATCTCTCTGCTAGCCCTTGCCACATCAGAGTTTACCTATTTCAATTTGTTTCCATTCTCCTTTCTAATTTCCTGCAAGAGAGTATTTACTTGTTCTAGGAATAACCTCCCTGTTCTCTATTAACTCCCTATTAGAGTAGAGAGGAGGGTAGAACTGGTGAATTGGTAAATATTGCATAAAATCTTTCTATGCAAGGAGTTATCAAGGAAAATGGGTACCTGATAAAGCAGGTAGCAAGATGTTAGCAAAGAAAATGGGAACCTGCTAAAGCAGGTGAACTCTGCTATGATAAGGGCTAGCAGAGAGTTATGTCATACACAACCTTAATGACTGTAGAGATGCGTGTTGTGTATCAACGCTCGTACCGATCGCTCCAGACTAGCGGCAGCTCAATCTATAGTCGGTACTAGATATTTTGAAATTAAAAATTTAAACATGCGCTTAAATTCAAATTAAGTGAAAAAATCAGTTAAACAGAAAGACCTTTAGGTCCCACATGAGATCGATTAGTCTCAAATGAGATGATCAATCTGTCTCATATGCGATCGATCGATCGATCTCATATGAGATTGACCAATACACTATAAGACCGACTAGCAAGTCTTTCAAGTGATTGCACCGGATTGCACCAAATTTAAAAGAAAGACTTACATGTTTGGCGACTTTTATTATGTGAAAATACCATCTAAGTCGTTTGATTTAAAGGCCATAATTTAAAGATATTAATTTCAAAAGATTAGAACAAAATATAATTTTCATTATTTGATTAAATTGAGTCAAAGACTATTATATAATTAAATAATTGACTACAATAGATCATATGAAAAGTCTCGTGTTTTGCTCCAATTTTATGTACTAGAGATCTATTAATCATGAACTTCAAATCAGACGGTCCATAGTGCATTTTCACAAATCACATGTCACTAAAATACTAAGTCTTTCTTTAAATTTGGTGCAATCACTTGAAAATCGTGTGCAAGTAATGGCTCCCTTGTTCTTATAGTGGTGTGATTAGTCTGATATGGGACGGATTTGTCCTATATCAGAACCGAACAGTGTTATAGTGGATTGTTGTTCTCACATAAGGACATTTTCTTTTAATTTATTTTTATTTAATTCAAATTTAAGCACTTGTCATAATCTTTAATTCGAATTTAAATACGTATCAAATTTCGAACCCAAGTGGGTAAATACCGAAGCATAGTTAAACAAGCCGGATCCTGTTTGTTAAATATTGACTTGTTGGACCCAGTCAGGTAAATATATTGAAGGTTGGCACCCTCACACGTAACAAAATCCATAAATGTATTCTACTCTCACGTGCTCAAATACATGCAGGGCTCTTGTTAAGCATGGTGACAAATTTTTTCGAGATTCTTCAAATATTTTTTGCAATTTATTGAAATAGGAGTTGGGCGGAAATTATTGAAAATTCATTAATATCGATGAAATTAATGAAATTTTATTGAAATTAATAAAAAAAATTTAATTTTTATTATTTTTTAAATAATAATTTAAATTTTTATAAAATTTAAATATAATTTATATTTAATATTTTTGTACTCCCCGAAATTTTTTTCAAAATTTATTCGAAATAAATCAAAATATTATCAAAAACGAAATTTGTCACGGTCTCGCTTTCTCAGGACACTCTTCTACACTTTATTACGTGTGATCTCTCTCTCTCTCTCTCTCTCTCTCTCTCTCTCTCTCACTCTAAATTTAATAACAGAATGAAAACCCACCCTCGATTCTCTCTTGTAATCTTATGCTTTTGTCTGATTTCAATTTCTGGGTTGCCTTCTACTTCGTCCAAGCAGTCAATGGGTATAGCTCCTCAAGGTATAAGTAACATATGTATGCTTGATCATTTTTCCATCTCATCTGTTATCTGAATACTAATTTCATTTTATTTTTATTTTTTTATCAATCAGATATTAAATACTTCAAGTCGGAGACAATAAAATGCAAAGACGGATCGAAAATATTCCCCAAAACACAGCTAAATGATGATTTCTGTGATTGTCCAGATGGAACTGATGAACCAGGTCTTCAATTTACTATTATTATTACTATTATGTATTTTTTCCTGTTATTGCATTTATAGGTTTTGTTCTGGCTAATTGGTTTTGATTACTTATTTATTTTCGGGATTTTGTTAATGTGTGTAGCATATATACTGATTTTTGCAGGAACTTCGGCGTGCCCAGAGGGAAAATTTTATTGTCGGAATACAGGGCATGTTCCTCTTACATTGTTTTCTTCGAGAGTGAATGATGGTATTTGTGGTAAGAATCGATTTACATATCTCTTTGATTATTTATTTATGTAGATGAAATAGATGATCTATATAAATTATGTGTTTTCCTTGATAATGCTTGCTATGTTTTTTGTGAAAATGAAAATGGTGGCTTTACCGGTTTGCTTTGGATCTAAGTTTCCTACACTCCAAAGAGGAAATTAAGCCAATTTCCTGGTTGACTTCAAGCAAAATGATTTCATATGGAAATGAAATTTTTGTTGTTTGATTAGGTTCTCCGAGAAATAATTCCATTGGAGATTGATTTCTCCTGTTTGATTAGTCTATTTAGAAAAGAGTTTAGTTGTCCAAACAGACTAAAATAGTGTTAAAACAACAACAAAAAAATAGACATTATTTGGAAAAAAAAACTTTTTTTTTTTTACCAAAATAGTGTTAAAACGACAAGAAAACCCTAATTGTGTTGATGAAAAACTCAACTTTAGCTACCTAAATGGTTGAACTGATTTCCACCTAAAATGGCTTGGTGTATGGAAATTTGAGGAATTTGGCTCAACGCATACTTGCCAGGTGTTACGAAAGAGCAACAAGCAGATAGAGTGCGCTGAGCTGAGATGCGTATGTTGAGATGGATGTTTGGAGTAAGAAGAAAGTATAAAATTAGGAACAAGTACATAAGAGGAAATTTGAAAGTGACCAATAAAGGAAAAAGTTATTGAATGTTAGTTGAGGTGGTTTGGACATGCTCATCAAAGGTTAGAAGTAGACCTTACATGAAGGATCGAGACGCTATAGAAGTAGGAGAAGAGGAAGACCAATGAAAACCTAAAGGAAGAAATGAGACATGAAGGTCTGAAGGGTTGTGGAGAGCTTAGCAGTAATAAAAAATGAGTGTAGAAGTGGATTCGCAAAGCCGACACCAAATAGATGGGATTAGGCTAAGATGATACTTTCCAAGTGTATTAATCCATGTCTATTTCTTATCATTTCCTGTCGTCCCATTTATGCATCATTTGATGGCTTGATAGTTAGAATTTCATTGACTGGAAGTTGGGTTACATTTCTTTTTCCTTGCTTAATTTTTTGTTCAAATGATTTAGGTTGTGAAATTTGTAAAGTGTGGTCGACTCTTACTAATTGGAGTTTTTTAATTTCTTTTAAGCATACAAATAAAACATAATTATCGGTAATGTGAACACTACAAATTTCTTGGAATCACTCTTTCTAATAAATTGCAATAACCCTCACTCTTTCTAAAGGACTTTAACTTCTTGGCCAATAATTTTGCTGCTAATCCTGAAGTTGCGTTTTTCCTTTTTCTTTATGGGGGTAGCTCGTACTTCACAAGTGGGGGTGCCTGTTGGTCTTTGTACCTCTCATCTGTTCTCTAGTAAGATTCCAATTTTACAAGAAAGAACAGTTACAACTGCACACCCTTTCAAATACATTCTTTGATGCATTTATCTTGGTGAACTTACCTGGTAGCTCATGTCATGCTGATCCGAGCAAATATCTTACCAAAGTAAACCTAAGTAACTATATATAATTGGCCCAGCACAGGAACTATTGATGATCCATTTTGAAATTTTATCCATTTCCAGAATGATCGTAACCATCATCTTTAGTTTGTAATTTGTTGCAAACTTGTAACCATAGATCAAAAATTCGAAAATCCGGTACGTATCGTCCAGCTCCAAAACTGGTACGTGCCAGACGATATGTATTGGTTCTGGACGATACATTGAAATGTATCATCCGTTACATTAAAAAATGTGTGAGAGGCACCGGTACGGTACCTTGAATGTACAGTACCAGTGACCACTAATACCGATACGTATCGGTATCGGACGAGATTTTGATCTATGCTTGTAACTACTTCTAATTTGATGGGTTTGAGACTTTGTAAGATGTTTTTTGTGGAAAATTTTACATCTTTTAACATTCTTTGTAAAATTGTGTATCTTACTCTTCTTTTCTTACTTAATTCTCTTCTGTCTTTCTGTATAAGCAGATTGCTGTGATGGGAGCGATGAGTATGGCGGCAAAGTTAATTGTTCAAATACATGCTGGGAGGCTCATAATGTGGCCAGAGATAAACTGAAGAAGAAGATTGCTACATATCAGGATGGAGTCACTATACGGAAGAGGGAAGTAGAGCAAACAAAACAGGCATTTGCTAAAGATGAAGCAGCATTATTAAAGCTGCAAAAGGAGGAGGAGATACTGAAAGGGCTTGTTCAAAAACTCAGAGGTATGACCTTTTAAACACCAATCCAAATTTTATAAGTTATGCTGTTTGGGTTCTGTATTGCAATCTATCTTTTAATTATTCTCCATGGTACTATAATCTACGATTGGATATGCTTTCGATGATTTCTTGATGAAGGGGCAGTCCACAAACTATTCCTAACGAATCCTACATATTCTAGAAACCACTTGAAATGGAGAATAAAGTGAATGAATGACGTTTAGAACTTATTTGCAGAGTGCTAAGAATAATTAAATAAAACATAATTATTGATATAAGCTGGAGCTTTGGCGCTCTTTATGGTTCTTCTTTAGTTTTAACCTGCCAACCAGTATTCTGTATGGACTATGGACCACTACTTCTAAATTTCTTGACTGTTCAATTGTGACATGAATGCATGCTTCTTATATGCAGGATGTGTTATGTTAATTCTTCACCACTTCCCTCATTGTATAGTTCGACCAATTTTGATCTAGGCACTTAGAGTAGAAGATTATTTTCAAGTTTACATGATTAAATTTGGTTTTTCGCTTCCACAATATGACTCGGTTTAGCAATTTGTTTGTTACTCTTTCTTTTTTAAAGAAATTTACTTTCATGTTTCCCATATCATGTCAAGTTGTCATATAGATGCTAGAATATTTATTTTTTTTATCAGTGTAGAGACTAGAAAATTCATGTGCCTATATCGTATGCATCGGATTTTTTGCATGCAAGTCCATTAATATGTGCATGCATGCATTTGTACATATAGAGGTGCTTCTGGAGTGCAGAGCAAGGGAATCACATGTCTGTCTATCTGCATGCAGGCATGTGCCTCATATTATCTCATGTTTCTGTCGGTCTCCTTCTGTTCTCTAATCAATTAAGTACTTCATGTTATAAATCGCACAGGGCATGCTTCTCTGCTTTATGTGGGAAGTCTACTAAATGCTTAATTCACGAGAGTTAATTTTCAGCCAAAGTTGGTGCTGTGTTAAAAATCACACAGTACATGCCTATCTTTGCTTTATGTGGAAGTCTAGATGCTTGCATTTACAACTACTTATAAATGTTTGGTTCCCTAATAGGCAGTATGAGGTTGTTCTTCTTGTAAGATTGATTTTGTTGACCTCCATTGTAGAGCACAAGGAACAAATAGAGAAAGCAGAGGAGCAGGAACGGCAAGAGAAAGAAAAGGAAGAGGAGATGCTAAGGGAAATTGAAAAGAGAACCAGTGAGGAAGAAAAAAGGTCTGAGGAAACTCTCATTGATGAGATAAAGAGTGTTTCTGAGGAACCGCCAGAGTCATTGACGCAGGTCAGAATCAGTGGTCATTATTAAGTATCAAGTTTTGATGCTAAAGTTCTATACATCTCTTCATGATAATTTTGCTACTCTACTTTTGCTCTTTTCATATGCACGAGTTCGTGTTTTAGTGAACTCTTCACACTTTTCATCAACCATCCAGTTCACAATATGGCTGATCCTGATTTCCATGTTCTTGTATTGTTGTTAGTTTTTATACCCACTAAAAGACACTGAATATATTTGCACATGGAAATTGAAATTTACAGAAGGAACACCTGTGATGATTTGTAAAAAGCCTTATGTTATGGTCAGATAACTGGTTAAGTAAATAACATTTTTACTATAGGTATACACACTACTATTGAAAACAAAAACATGAGTTGTTTCTGTCATTTTTTGTTTCACATTTTTAGGATTTAAATACCTCTAAACCTCCCTATCTACCTTTATATTATATCCTCTCTTAAATCTTATTATATCTTTATCTGTCCCTTGTATTTTCTCTCATCTTTTTTTTTTTCTTACAAAGTTATCAGTGTAAGAGAAAATATAAGGGGCAAACAAAGAAATATGACTTCAAAGAGGATAAATATTGAGGTAGACCGGGTGGTTTAGGGATATTTTAATCCTAAAAGTGTGAAAACGAAATTGGCATAAATAACTTGTGTTTTTGCTTTTAATAGTAGTAGAGTAGGCTACTACTATCTCCTATGGAGTTGCTGACGTGGCTGCTTCTCTCCACCCAAGTTATATACTTTCTCATGTATTCGACAATATATGGTGCACATGGTTATATTTTAGGTTAGATTCAGCCTAAAATCATGCCATTGGGTGATTTCTAATTATCAATACTATTAAAAGCAAAAAACCCGAGTTATTTATATATCGGTTTTACACTTTTAGGATTAAAATACTCGTAAATCACTCTATCTACCCCTAAAGCACCCTATCAATTCCTATATTTTATCCTCTCTGAGTCTTATCTCTTTGTTTGCCCCTTATATTTTCTGCTTTTTTCCTCTAAAAAAATTTAAACAAGTTAGAGAATTATTATCTCCTATGAAGCTGCCAATATGGCAGCCTCTCCCCACAGTCCCACACCAAGATAGGAAACAAAGGTAAGAGCTGGTATTTGGTGCAAGGCTCATGCACCACACAATTTTATACAATAGGAATAGTTTTTCATGAATTTTATAGTATATGGTACACATGGTCATAGTTTAGACTAGATTCAGCTAGCATTGTGCCACTGAGTGATTTCTAATTATGAACTTACAAGATCCTTCAAATGGACAGCTAAACAACATATGGGATATAAGTTGTATTGATGAACAAATAGTGCTTTGATCCGATGGTTAAAAGCATCTAACAAACATGAATTTTGGGTTGAGTCTCATCTACATGTTGGCTTGACCAACATCTCAATTGATGAACTAGCTGTCCATGTATACAAATTTTGATGACCCATGCACTGCAAGTGGTGCACTACCTATACACCTTATACAAATTCAAAAGGTCAAGAGTTGTATTTATCTTTTTTAATATAGAGAGATAAAATCTTTCACTCTTTCGGATTTTCTTGGGAGAGAGAAAAGGTAAGAATTATTATTTGGTGCAAGGCCCATGCACCATACAATTCTATATAATAGGAAACTTTTTAAGATGAATTTTATAATATGTGGTACGGGCTATGGGGGTTCAACTTATGCCTAAGATAAAGCCCTCAGTGTCCCATTTTGTGGCCATGTGGCAGATTTGTTATTTTTTTTGGCCAATCCAAATTGTTCGAGTGGCTAAACATCTTATGAAGATCATGAAGCTTAAAAAAATGCTCCTCAAGAGAGTTCAAACCATTCGATCTGGGAGTAAACCGGTAAAAATTTTGTACGCCACATGTCACCATATGGCTTGAAATTGAGAAAGTGAGGGCTTTATCTTAAACCTAAGGTGAAGAGAGTCGATCCCTATGTAGTACACATGGGCATAACTTGTATTAGATGCGACCTAAAATTGTGTCATTGTGAGATTTTACCAACTAAAACTGGCTATAAGTACTACTTTGATCATATGGCTAAGGACATTTAACAAATATGAATTTTGGGCTGAATCACATCTACATATTTGCCTGCCATCTGGACATCTAAATTGATGAACTAGTGTTATTGTGTGTGTGCGCCTCTCTCTCTCTCTCTATATATATATATATATATCATTTTGGATGGTCACTCCATAATTATTTTCAATTTAATTCCTCCTCAATAAAGTGGTGTATGAGATTCTCGTACTTGTTCTAATCTCCTTTCCTGTGAAGATCAACCATCATCACTTGATACCCTATTAGATTGGTTTGATCCTGTAGCTATTGTTGTATTTATTATTTCACAATTTTTGAGTAATGGCCTCCAATACCAGATATATATATATATATATATATATATATATATATATATATATATATATATATATATATATATATATATCTTCCTCAATGAAATGCTGTATTATGCTTGTTTAAGTAAGGACCATCCATCAGTACTTGATTCCCTATTGTGGTACCTCTTGCTAAGGTTTAAAAACTCAGTGTTGAAGGCCGTATCTGCCAATCTCTTGAACGATATGTATCTGCTATACAGATACGTATCATTCATCCGATACCAAGGGATACTCGATCCCTTTTTTCACCAATACGTGTCCAACAATATCACCGATATTTGTTTGTGTCAGCTGAAAGCTGTTGATACGAGGTTTGCCTAGGGATCCTCCAGATGGATACGTATCGGTGATGTTGTACTTTATCACTAATATGTAGGTATTGGTTGATACCTACCGATAGTGGTAGGAATTGGCTGATATCTAGGGAAATCCCATTCACCCTTAGGATATCTGTACTGATTGTTATGATACAAAATCTGATTTGTACCTTTGTCGACCTAGGGGTGAAATCGTGCCTCTGGTTATGGGTATATTTTAGTTTTCAGGTCAGTGCTATATATTAATGGTTATGCTGCTTCATACTTATAGCCACATATGAAATAACATATTTAGGGTTAAAATCTCTAGAAACAATTTTTTTAGCATGTGTGTTGAAGCATAAGAAGGAAAGAGAAACCGCCTCTCCTCTTATATATATATATATATATATAAAAGCTTACATTGGCATAATATGTGGTAAAACAAATGGGAGGAGAAAACAGAAATGAGTAACTGGGAGTTTTTCCTGGACCAGAAAGGAGTGAAGAAATAAGACTTGCAAAGCCGAGAAAATGGATGATACAAGGTTGTGATGATCATGACGACATTGATCAACTATAAATATGGATATATACATGCTTACGCAATGTAAAGAAAAAAGCACTAATTAAAATTATTAAATTAGCTCAAGAACTCATGTAGGGAGAACAAATCAACTCAAGGTAGAAAGGGGAGCTGATGCAGGACAACACCTAAAACCCTAAATATGCAAATTTTGTTGAAGTTCAAATGTAATTAAAAGAGCAATAAACAATAAGATTCAAATTAGATTCACCTAACAGTTTTTCCGAATTTAACTAAGGAGAATTGTCACGTCCAAATCAAGTGTTAATCCGGCATGATAATCCTTACTAATCCAATCGCGGGTTCTCAAGATAGAACTTGACTTCCCTCTAGCCTAGGGCACCAAACGACTAACCATGTAGGCGTGTTTTGACTCCATTCTAGGATTTCAAAGAAGTAGGATTAAAAGAAAGAGTTTTAATAAAAAGAAATACTTTATGTTTTCAAAAGATTTTCCAACAACGAAACAAAGAAATAAATTAATTAAACTACCTTGCACCAAAGAGAAAAAAAAGATGATCGGAATCGGGAAGATTATAGATTGATCACCGGAGTTTCACTGGCGCAAATATTGGCCTCACACCAAACCCTAAACTCGGGGAAGAAGATGAACTCTCAACAAATTCTTAAAGATAAAACCAAGCAATGAAAATTTCAATAATATAGATTAATTCTTAAAATTGTTTTTACAAGCTTTTATATAGACTAATAAGCCCTAACTAAACACAAAATTTGAAACTAGAAAGTCTTAAACCTAAATAAACACTAAAACGGCAAGTTTTGCGTCAAAATTCGTCTAACCGCCAAATCACGGACGCAATCATGGACGTCCCCCACTGACGTCCATCCTCGATGGTGTGCACAAGATAGAATGGGGTCTATATCACGGATATCCATGTTGGGTAATGGACGTCCGCCCTTCAAATTCCAGAACGTACTCCATTTCATGGATGTCTGTGATAAGACCATGGTCGTCTGTCATATTTTGACGAATTCTCCTTCCTGTTGCTTTCCATCTATGTGCCTTCCAAGTATTGGGTCTTCATTCATGCGCTCACGTCTTCAATCGCCTATCCACAAGCTTTTGGGTGTTTTGACATGCTTCTTCTGCCTCCGGTACACTTTGTAAGCTTGTGCGGGCGCTATGTCCCCATCAAGAGTTCAAAAGCTTCAACCACGATAAAAGCCAAACTTTAATTGATAAAATTCAATAATCAAAATTCTAATTCACTAATGTACGAAAGCCCTATTTATATTATCAATACAACATAACGAAAGAAAATTCCAACTTTCATATTTTACTTCCTCTAGGACTAGGACCTGTTAAAAGTCTTTTAACCTCAATGGTTAGGCAAGCTGGCCACAAGGAAATATCTGCAACTAGAAAACTATCCACAATAAGGACCTGAGAACAAGTACATAATTATAAAACTATCCCTTAATCGTTGCACATTCCACCTTTTCAAAATTGGAATACGTCATTTTACCTTATGTTCTTTAATCTCTCTCATGTCTATGCTATATCTTTATCCTTTCGCCATCATAAGCTATATTTTTATTTAGATGTCAATTTATGTTATTTTTAATTATTGATTATGCTATGGTCATAATGCTGGAATTGAGATATCTCCCAAGCATGTTGTAGAGCAGGTAATGAAAAGTTCATCTATCAACGGTTCCTTTTCTCCGAACATAATTTGACTAAAATTGTGCATATTTGTGTTTTTCATTCATACCTTGAATGCCTAACTTTAAAAATTTTATATTTCTTAATTTTTGTGCTCTTGCTGTAGCACGTAGCAGATAACAATGACAATAACATGGAGGAAGCTGAATCTGGTAACGATGCTGGAAATGAGGCATCGCGCAGTCATGGAGTAAACCAGGTAGTGGAAAATGTTGTCTACCTATTTATATAGTTGGAGCATAACTTCATTATATTCTGAGTATCTCAATAAATTTCATTGACCATTGACTAGTGAGCAGTGATGTTTGGGAAAGCGCAAGCGGGTTCTCTCAATACCGTACGAAAATAAAAGGCTAACAATGATTTAACGAAGATAGATAGGTTGATTTTGGATTTTTATGAGATAAATAGGCTAAATCTGCGATTTAATAGAGAAATAGACAAATTAGGTTATGCTACTTACACAACTCATAGATAACAAGAAGATAGAGATGGAAGAAGAGTTGGCCTCATACCAAACCGCACCCGGGACTAAGAATCGCTCTCCATTTTGAGAGAATCACACCCTCACTAAAGTTTAGAACTCTCAAGTTTGCAAAAACAATTTTAATTCACTAATAATTATCGATAATGTTGTTTACAAGCTTTTAAATAGGCTAACCAAAACCCTAATATGAAATTAGTAAAGTCTTAAAGCAACCAAAATACTAAAAAGGAAATTTTGACTGAGATAAGTAAAAGCCCGTCAAAATTCGCGCGATCGGTCGATTGATTTCGGAGTCAATCAATCGACTGAGAAAATAATTAAATCACCCGAAGCCACAGACTTAAATCGATCGATCGAAAATCCTGGCTTGATTGATCAACTAAGAAATATAATTGCGCCTCAAGATATTTGTCTGTTGTCCATCGATCAATCGAAGGCTGGAGTCGATCGATTGACTGAGTGTCTTTTTAGTCCTTCGAATTTGAGTTGTTTTTCTTTCTTTCGCCTTTGATGATCTTCTTCTGCCTTCGATAAGTTACCGGCAGCTACTTAAATTTGATGTCCCCATCAACTCTCCCCGGGTTAGAAGGATTCATCCCTGATGAATACTGGTTGTGATAGAGGTCTAAGAGATTCAGATCAATCTATTGAAACTCTTCCTTTGTATTCCACATATTCTTTAAATCGGTGTCATTCTTCCACTTGACCAAATAATTCTAAAGTCCCCCTCGGTTGGTGGACACAATCTATGTCACGCCCCTCACACCCGGACCTGTGGTCCGTCGGCGGCTCTGATGCGAGCTGGCGCAACTCGCACTGTTCATTTCTTCTTCATATCCATATACTTCTATTTCAAGTTTGCATCGTTCATTTCTTATTCATATCCATATACTTCTATTTCAAGTTCGTACTTCGTTTCTCCTTTGCATGTAATTTTTCATATATATTTTTTTCTAAAATCTCGCGGAAAATACTTTTAAGTGTGGAAACGAATTATTTTCATTTATCAAAGTAGTAGCGGAAACTATAATTAAACGCTATTGGTTTAATTTCCCAATTTCGTTAACCTAACGGGCATATTCGAGTCGTAATTGATTTCAAATGAATAAAGCAATATAAGAAAGACAACTTTAAAGACTTTTTCCCTCAAAATAAAACTTTAAAAAGTCAAACTGTTCATGCAAGCCCAATTACAAAATTGTAACCAGTAATTCAACAGTAATGGACTTAAACAAAGGCCAAAACAAGAAGGAAGGGTCATGTCAAAACTAAGTGCAGGTGTTGGTAGCTCTTCTAGACAAAAGGAGCTTCAAAACTATCAGCTCGGTGTCGCCCCTGGATCCTTCCGCATCCAGCTTCTCTAATCCTAGCTGGGTGGTTGCTGACTATGACTGGCCTCTGAAATTTTTGGGTCATGAAACGACCGTAAGCGATGAAGCCCAATAAAATCTTAGTTAGCATTGTCTTAGTATTCTAGTACAGGTAGCATATAGACCTTCCATAGGTGCATGTGCGAGTGGGGTTTCCAACAATCGTGAATATAACTAATTGTCGATAAGAACTATGATTATATGCATCGTAACTAATACTAATTAACACATAAGTAAACATTTGCAACAAATATAGCAATTCAATGGTACTTTATTTATTACTAAATGGGAAATAATGTGATTAAGAGAGTAAAGTACAAGATTATGATCCACAAATTACTTATAACAATATTATGAGAAGAGAGAGATTGCAATAACATCATTTGGCCTAGTTCACATTTTTCCAGATTAAGCATAATATGATTAAGCGAAATTCTATTTGTCTTAGAGATTAATCAATTATTATTAAATTGTGAGGTATAAGTTAATTATTAGTATCTTTTAATTAATTTGATGTTGATACCAAACACCAACCATGGTCCTGTCTGTAAACTGCATGCCAATGCTTATGTAAATTGTATGCCAATGTTTGCGCGAACAAAAGCCGACACTCTCCGCCATTTAGCCAATCTTAGGCAAGGATCAAAGACCCTGTTGGTCTAACTAGACCCAATCCGCAGCTGACATTTCGATAACCCTTTCACATACGAGGTGTACTCATACGAGCCTGTTCGTGAAAACAACGATCGTCATTGTGAGGTTTTGTACATGTCTGTATGGTATCGTCTTTCCACTTTCAAATTTTCAGTTTTCGTTGTATTATTCATCTTTTTTATATTCAAAATTCTGTATTCTTTACATATTTTCCAATTCTATATTTAATGTACTGTATTCATATTTCTATATTCTGTATCATCATTTATGAGGTTCTGTATTATGTATCCTCATTTATGAGGTTTTGTATCATGTATTTTCGTGTTCATATTTCTATATTCATGTTTCTATATTCATATTTCTATATTCATATTTCTGTGTTCGTATTTCTATATTCTGTACATGTTTTCAAATTCTGTCTATCATAATATGTATTCCACATTCAGAGTTTTATACATATTCAAGAATCTATCTGTCATATGTTGTATTCTATACAAGAATCTATCTTTCAAATCTTTACATTCAAGCATTTCTTTTAACATTCATGTTCAAGCATGTCACTATCTATCAATCATGTACATTTCAAGCATTTCAGTATTCTATTTCAATCATGTCCAAGCTTCTCACTATCTATCAATCATGTACATTTCAAGCATTTCAATATTCTATTTCAATCATGTCCAAGCAGAAGTTAGATCTAAGCTTCCAATCACATGACTTGATCCTAAGGGGGGATCTTTTCGGCTTACACTTGTATTAAGTGTTACCTCAGTTTAAAGTCTAAAGGGGGACTTATGTTTATCATCGTCGATAATAGAACTCAGTTGTCTCTAACGATGTTTAAGGCATCGAGGTGTCTGTTTCTACAAATCCTAGCTATTTGAGTTAAGTCAAGTAACTAATTGTTCAAGTTCTTACTTATCCTATAACTTCAAGTATGGGTCGTGGGTCAAAAGGGTCATGGGTCCAATGGTTTAGGGTTCGAAGGAAAAAAAAAGAGTCCAATGGGTTCTATACAATATGGGTCCAATGGAGTTTGGGTCCAAAGGGGTCCAACGGGTTCTATACAATATGCGTCCAATGGAGTTTAGGTCCAAAGGGGTCCAACGGGTTCTATACAATATGGGTCCAATGGAGTTTAGGTCCAATGGGTCCTATACAATATGGGTCCAATGGAGTTTAGGTCCAAAGGGTTCTATTCGATATAGGTTAGGTCCAATGGGTTCTATTCGATATTGGTCCAATGGATTTTAGGTCCAACGGGTCTGATGGGTTCTATACAATATGGGTCCAATGGAGTTTAGGTCCAAAGGATAATTCGGGCTAGGGCTGTGCAGAAACCGACCTGAACTGACCGAAACCGACCCGACTTTCAGTTCGGTTTTGGGACATATCGGTTCGGTTTCGGTTTTAACGTTAAAAAATTGAAACCGAACCGATAAGAAACCGACAGTAGTGTTGCATACAAAAACTGAAAAAATTAGGTACTAAACAAAAAATCCTATTTAAAAAACTTAAGAGTATAAAAGGCAAAAGCCCAAAATCTAATAGCTACAGTTTGCCTTCTACAAAGCATCGACGACTAAACCCTATCCAGCTTTGAGCTTTCCTTCTCCTTTCGTTTGCTTTGCTCCAAAGTCCAAACCCAGCGACCAACGTCCATCATCTGTCTCCAGTGCCGCACCGCCACACTCCAAAGACTGCACTCTCCACCACAGCCCACAGGTTAGTACTCTACTCTCTCTTTCTCTGTCTAGATCTCTCTCTCTCTCTCTCTCTTCCTCTCTCTATATGTTCCTCTCTCTCTCATCTGATTACGCTAAAATCTTCATTTTCGAACATCAAATGTATTACGAGTTTGATGAGCTATGTGTTTCATTAGTGATCCAAGCTTATTTGATCTCCTATAATTATATTTTGATTTTGCATACCAACTGTTTGATGAAATTTTAGTAGTGGTCAAAGCTTATTTGATATTCTGTAATATGCTTTTATTATGCATTCCAACTGTTTGATGAAATTTTATTATTATATCACCTGTTTGATGAAATTTTGTTGGTGATCCAAGCTTATTTTATCTTCTATATTTGTATTTTGATTTTGCATACCAACTCTTGGATGAAATTTCTTTAGGGGTAAATGCTTGTTTGATCTTCTATAATTGTATTTTGATTTTGCATACCAACTATTTGATGGACTTTCATTAGTGGTAAAAGTTTGATTGACCTTCTGGTCATTTTGGATAGAAACCATTTGGTGAAGTTTCTTTAGGAATAGAAGCTTATACCAAGCTTATAATGCTTATCATAAACTTTTTTGAATTTTTTTTACTGTTTGCTTCTCCCTTGTGAGGTTTCATTTATACATATAAAAGAGCGATATCTGGGAAAGAGTGGCATAAGCTTGTTTTTGAAATGTAGGACATCGGCAAGGCAAATAATTGGAGCGTCAGGCTCTGTGCTTTAAACATACATAGATTCCGTATTTTCTAGATACAAAATTCTGAGTAAATTTTGTGACTAGCATAATCCTAAAGAGAAATGATAGCATGGAAAATCACATCATTGTATGCCATTTTTCTCTTCATTGTTAGTGTGACTGCACATCAATCTGAATGGTCCATTTAGTGGGTGAATCCTTAGACGGGCTATCCCAAATATCACAACAATTAAATGTTCTTAATCAGTAACAAGAAGATTGGCCATAGAGTTAAGGTCATCTAATTGAGTGGTTCTCAGAGTGAAGCTTATTCATACAATGACCTAATCAATGAGGGTGTTCAGTTTAATGAAGCAAATTTAGTTCGCACACTTATGAATTGGCAACCTAATTGGCTTCCTAATAAAAAAAAGTTTAAAAATCGAAAACCGACTGAACCGATATTTATCGGTTCGGTTTCAGTTTCATAAATTAGAAACCGATAGTTATTGGTTCGGTTTCAGTTTTGCCCCAAAACCGACCCGAACTGACCCAATAACACCCCTAATTCGGGCCTTTACTAGATTCAAATCTTGAAGTACGGGCCTTCCTGAGGTCCGGGTCCTATGTTTTCTGTTTCCACGGGCCTTATTTAGTATGTCATGGGCCGGGTTCGTAATTGAATTTTCCGAGCTATAGGTCGGGTCCTTAACTAGACTCTTGTCAATTCTATCAATCCTATTAACTTAAGAGTTTAAGAGTTTGGGCCTTATCGGGCCGTCAAGAATCCAATTGGGACCTTTGACTTAGTTGACCAATTTCATATGGGTTTATCATATGTTAGCATCATGGGACCATGTGTTTGGGTCTGCCCAATTTGTCACGGGTCTCAGGTCAAGGTCCGAATGCTAGCTTTAATTATATATATTCTGATTTTCCGTAAAAGTGGCGGACAACCTACGGTAAATCGGCCGACATTTTCTGCTCCGATCGAATTTTTACATGCTTCCAAAACTGGGGATAAGATGACTGATGAGTGCATTTTTCTCAAGTGGTGGCATCCAAAAATACGATCAGGTTTGATCATGGCAAATAAATCACCGAGATCTATCCTGTTTTATCAGGGCTTTAGGCTAGAATTATTGGGTCTCGGTGTCGGGTCTGTAACTTTCAATTCCGACATCGAAATCAGGCATTTAACGGCTCTCTAGAAAGATCCGCGAGTCGCCCAACTTATTCCTTTACATTGTTCGGATTAAAAGACCACAGAACAGGATGTAATAGAGTCCATCTGATCAAGGTCGGGTCTGGTCCTCTGGCTATGTACTATTTGCCTATATTTCGGGCTGAAATTTGCTGCATTTCTTGCCGTAGATTCTGATAGAATCGAGGCCTGGAATTTTTACAGGATCTTAAAAATGTTCTAAGGCTTGTGTTCAATTTATTTTAAATTTTTCCATGAATATTTCGGGCATGGGAACTGGTACTCATTATAGTCTTATTTTTGGGTGCAACAGGACAGATTTGTCGCATTGCATTCTGGGTGCCGTAACTTTCAGACAATATTCGGGTCTGAAATTTTTACTAAGTATCAGGAACTCAACCAAGTACATCCCAGAATTTTTAGGGATTTTTCCACCATTTATTTTTATTTATTTGGTTCACTGTTCTGGGACTGTTTTTCCTATGGGCCGGGCAGTCCACAGTTTTGGGCCGGGCAGTCCACAGTTTTGGGCCTTAGATGGGGTCCATCTAGTGGTCCATCTCATGCCACACATCATCGGATCTTGGTCCGGAACATTCCCTACTAATCTCAGATTCATTGGGATAAAGTTTTGGGTCATCATTTTCATTCAATTAATGCTAATCGGTTACCGGTACTTTCCTAGTCACCGGTGTTGATTTTTCTAAGTTATTGAATCGGCCTTTGGGAGCCATCCGATCGGATCTATTTTATAGGGAAAAGTGAGTTTCCAAATCTTTATACATTAATCTTATAAAAGGTCATTAATCTTATAAAAGGTCCTCTCATTTCAATTTTTAAACCCTCTTTCTTACATGTCAAAAATTTTCGACCTATCCATTCATCTAACACCATCGAATTACCCATGATCAAATCAAAGGTTCAACCCATAAATTTCCAGAAATCACATTCTTGTAACATTCATCGGAAATTTCGGGAAAACTTATAAGTTTAAATGAGCCAATTCTAGGCATTTCTATCGGAGAAAACCTTAGCTTATCTAGCAAGCTTTCACATGATCAATCGGGACCATCCGATTATCAACCATCATTCTCAATGATCGAATCATTTTTCTGAGAAGTGTCCATGGAAATATGTCCATGCCCAGTCATTTACTTGAGCCAGCATTTATACTAATACCATACAAAAAAACTAAGGCACATTAAAATCTAGACTACATGCATCTTGTTCAAAACATTGATTGATCTAAGACCATAGATCTCAATCATGATCAAATCAATATAGAATGCATCAGAACAGGAATCACACATATTTCATCTAAATGCAACAGCAATCATAGCATAAATTCCATAATTAAACAGCAAAGAAACTCATCAAGTTCAATTCTATACTACATCTAGTAAAGATGCAACTTTTTCCCTAGAATTCCGTGAAGTGGATGATGAACTCCAGTGATGCAAATTGCATAAATTTAATCTATTATATGCATAGCATACATCTATACAAAACTTTTACTCTAAAATTCATGTCAGGGTCTAGATTTTCAAGATTTGACTAGTTTTCCTAGATTTTGACCTCCTAGGTCAATTTAGGCCATTTGATGGCCTTGCATGTGGACCAAGACCACATGCATGGTACCATATGGCTCAGGTCAATGACTTATCATCAGGGGCGTATACATGTACAAGGGTATGGGGGCCCGGGCCCCCATGAGCAAATGCAAAAGCCTTAAAGGGCTTATAAGTAATTTTGCAAAGGCCACCGCATTATGCTTTCATGGCCCCTATAAATTAAAAAAAAAAAAGCTTTTATAAGTTACACAGGTTGCAAATAACTGAACTCAACTCTCTTTTTTTACTTAGGGACGGACGACTCTCCTCTTATGACTTCTCTCCTCTTTATTTAGTTTCTTCTTTCCCTCTCTCTGCGCAAACCCTTCGTCTCTTCTCTCAGTTATGAGTTCTCTCGCTCTCTCTCTCTAGTCTCTATGTCTAGGATCTAGGCTCTAGCGATTTCACTCCTCTCAATCACAGCCAGAAGCCTACAGCCCACAAGCTCTGCTCCATTGCACGGCTGCTCCATTGCATGGCTGCTCAGACCATCAGCATCGGCGCGTCGCTCAATACCTCAACTCGCATCGCATCGACAAATTCGACCCACCATCCTACAGGTATCTCTCTCTCTCTCTCCTCCTAAATCTCTAAATTTTTAAACCCTAAATTATTTACTTAAACCTCAGCCCACAAGCTCTGTTCCATTGCACAACTGCTCAGACCATCAGCATTGGCGCGTCGCTCAACGCCTCAACTCGCATCGCATCGGCAAATTCGACCCACCATCCTACAGGTATCTCTCTCTCTCTCTCTCTCCCCCTAAATCTCTAAATTTTTAAACCCTATATTATTTACTTAAACCTCATTTTCCTAAATTATTAAATCTTAAATCCTTATCTAAACTCTTAAATTCCTTAATTTTTAAACTCTTTAATTTCTAAGCCTTAAATCATTTTCATAAACTCCCAAATCCCCAAATTTTTAAACCCTAAATAATTTTTTCAAACCCCTAAATCCCTAAATTTCTAAACCCTAAATCATTTTCCTAAACCCCCAATTCCCTAATTTGTTAAACTCTAAATCCTTTTTCTCAACCCTTAAATTCCTAAATTTCTAAACCCTAAATCATTTTCATAAACCCTAAAATTCCTAAATTTTTAAACCCTAACTCATTTTCCTAAACCTAAATTATTTAATTAGACTAAATCATTTTCCTAAACCTAAATCATTTTTCTAAACCTTAAAATTAGACTAAATTATCTCACACATTTTAAAATGAGTTGTTTTATCATGTCATGTGGTGGCACACATTTGTGAATTGTGTTCAACATGAATTGTCTAAGTGGCACACTTTTTTCTTAATTTCATGTGGCACACATTTATCATTATGTTATAAATGATGGTGTTAATTATTATATAGTTTACATACTCCCCGCCATTAATGGTTTAAGTTGTAAGTTGTCCCTAGTCGGGCTAGTCCCTACATTCAAGTTTAAATATGACCTTTTAGGGAGATTTAAATCAGTTGCTCTATTGATTATAATCAATTTTTTTGCAAAATTAATGGCAGATACTAGAGTATAGTAATCGGATGGTTCACATCTACTTACAACCTATAGGCATGGTTCTTTGCGCATGATAATATTTATAACTTCAATAGTTCCTAATATATGCATGATATTATTTTTGCTAGGTTCTACCTCCTTTCTTGATTGTCGAAGTTGTCATCATGTATAAGTACTATAAATGAAAGTCTGACCTCCCGCTTGTCTTAGAAAATAATTTACATCCTCCTCCCATCTTCGCAAATGATAAGGTGGTTCATCCCTTAGAAAATGATCAACCTGATCAAGCCCAACCTATCTCAAAGCGTGTTCACGTAGATGATGATTTAGAAAATCTTCCAGCAGATCCTCGATTACGTCCTCCAATTTCAGAGTATCATCCTAATGTCTAAGAACAGGTCCGAAGAGCGTATTTACAAAAGGGTCCTTGTCAGCCTTGTTATCACGTATTCCCAAGGAAGAAAATTGGAGAAAAAATAAGACGGTTCCAACCCAAGTGGTTTAAAGAGTATGAAAGTTTGTTAGAATATAGTACAGCAAAGGAAAAGGCATTTTGCTTATGTTATTATCTTTTTAAATTACCTGGAGCCACAGGAGTGCAAGGAGGTACTGACTCTTTTACGATAGAAGGATTTGATAATTGGAAGAAGCCTGATAGATTTGAAATTCATGTTGGAAAGCCCAATAATGCTCATAATCTAGCTCAAAAGAAGTGTCATGATTTGATGAATCAAAATCAACACATCGAGACTTTTTTTCTAAGAAAGATGATAAAGATAGTAAGGAATATAGAATTTGTTTGACGGCATCAGTTGATTGCATTCGATATCTTCTTCGGCAGGGATTAACTTTCGTGGGCATGATGAATAAGATGATTCACCCAATCGAGGAAACTTTAAAGAACTTTTACATTTTCTGGTCGATCATAATGAAGAAATTAAATCCGTTACATTAAAGAATGCTCCTAAAAATCTCTAAATGATCGCACCTCATATTCAGAAAGAGGTTGTAAATGCATTTGCAAGTGAAATCACATAAACTATTATTCAAGATCTTGGAGAAAACTTATTTGCTATTTTGATTAATGAATCTCGTGATATATCTATCAAAGAGCAAATGGTTGTGGTTTTATGCTACGTGGATAAAAGGGGGTGTGTAATTGAACGTTATTTTGGAATTGTACATGTTAGTGACACTACCACTATTTCACTAAGGGAGAGATTGAAGCACTATTTGCTAAGCATAATTTGAGTATAAGCAGATTGCGTGGGCAAGGTTATGATGGTGCTAGTAACATGAAAGGTGAATATAATGGCCTAAAGACACTCATAATGAAGAAGAACAAATACGCATATTATATTCATTATTTTGCACATCAACTCCAATTGGCACTTGTTGGGGGTGCAAAACGTAATATTGAGGTCGGACGTTCTTCACGGTAGTTTCTAATGTGGTTAATATTGTGGGAGCATCTAGCAAGCGGCAAGACATTCTTCGAGATAATAGAACTGTTGCAGTTCTTTATACAATTGAGAGTGGAGAACTTTCAACTGGGCAAAGTCTGAATCAAGAGACTACACTTAAACGGGCTGGTGATACGCGTTGGGGCACACACTATGATTCATTGGTAAGCTTCATTGACCTATTATCTTCTGTGATTGACGTATTGGGAATTGCACGTAAAGAAAGCTTAAATTATGATCAAAGAGCTGTGGCAAGGGGCTTAATAATCACGATAGAGTCTTTTGAGTTTGTATTTACGTTACATTTAATGTTTACTATATTGGGGATCACTAATACACTATCAAATGCATTACAACGACAAGATCAAGATATTGTAAATGCAATGAATTTGGTTAAAATAGCCAAGAAAAGATTGCAAGATATGAGGGATAGTGAGCGAGATTCCATCATTAACAAAGTATCTTTATTCTGCAATGTACATAAAATCAGTGTTCCTAACATAAATGATAAATTTGTTGAGTCAGGGCGACCACGACGCAGAGTAGAAGAAATTACATATCTGCATCATTATCGTGTTGAATTGTTCTATGTTGTCATTGATCAACAACTTCAGGAGCTTAACAATCGTTTCAATGAAGTGAATACTGAGTTGCTTCTTTGTATGACATGCCTAAATCCAAGTAATTCATTCTCATCTTTTGACAAGAACAAGATAGTTCGACTTGCTGAATTTTATCCAGTTGAATTTTCTAGGAGTGCTCTTCTAGGAGTGCTCTCGTGGTTCTTGAACATCAACTTGAAACTTATATTTTTGATGTACGCTCCAATGATATGCTTTCGATGGTGAAAGGGATCAGTGAACTTGCTCAGAAGATGGTTGAAATAAAAAAAAATATTTTGTATCCGTATGTTTACTCTCTCATAACACTGGCACTAATCCTACCAGTTGCCACAGCCACGGTTGAGAGGGCATTTTCTGCTATGCATATTATAAAGAATAGGCTAAGAAATCAAATGGGAGATGAGTGGTTGAATGATTGCTTGATCACATATATTGAAAAAGACTTGTTTGATAGCATTGATACGGAGAAAATTCTCTTACACTTCCAGGGTATGAAACCTCGTCGAGGAAAATTGTAAACAAATTTCTTGATAGTAATAGAAAGACTTTTTGGAGAGAGATGTTTGTCATCTTTATCATAAATTAGAATTGTTTGATTTTTTTAAATATTTTGTGATTCTTAATTTTATTTTATTTTTCTATTCTATGGGCGTAAATTTTTTTTTTTAGTATATATCGACTATAAATTAGACGGTGCCCCCGCCACATAAAAATCCTGCGTTCGCCACTGCTTATCATAACATAGCAGAAAATATATACATCAAGTTGCATTTGTATATATTAAAATCATATTATTTCTAAGTAATTTTTTTTCATAAATAGACCTAGTTTGACCTTTTTGGTCATTTAGGATCATTAGATGGCCTTGCATGTGTGTGATGATCACATGCATGGTCATCTCATCTCAGTCCTTAACATAGATCAAACATTCTTTCATGTTTTCAATACAAAAATCCATTCTAAGCAAGAGATCTATAGCAAAAGCCTCCAATTTTCGAAATCTAGTGGTCTAGGCCTATCTTGGCCATCATAGACTATTGGATAACTCTTAAGTGATCTATAAATCACATCCAAGAGTGCTAAAGTGTTGGTCCCATGTGAGGACATGGTCATCCCAGACTTGGCCAAGAACAAGAGAAGAAGGCATGTAACTATGAGAAAAATCTAGATGAACTAAACTAGAAATCTAGACAATTAACTCAACCAAGATTTTACCTTGAAATCTCCAATCTCCAAGCTGTTTTCTCTCCAAAACGTGGGGCTAAGATGGCTGGGATGGGGCTCAAATTCAGGTATGTTGGTGTGGGTGGAGTGGGGAAGAAATTGGTGGTTTTAGTTTTAAGATCTAATGGTTAGATTGTGGAGGAGAAGACAAGGGCTTCAAGGTGTTCTAAGGAGCTTTCATGGAGTTTAGAGAGAGGAGGAAGATGGAGAAGAAGGCTGGAATGCTATGTTCTCCTTAGAGTTTGAAATTTCAAGGAGAAAGTGGGAGACACAAACTGAAAATTCTAGCCACATGGCACCCCCACACTACCCAAGCCTAAATCCTCCAAGTCCCCAAGTATTCCCATCATAACACTCTCACTCTCTCCCTCTCCTTGTCCTACACGCCCCACACATTTGACCCTCTTTGACCCATCCATCACAACTCACATTGCTTCAAAGCTTGTCTTTTAGTGTAATTTAAGGTCCTTAAACTAAGTGAAAAGTCCACTTTCCAACTAATCTTGTGGTGCATGTTCTTTGATGCATCTTACATCCTAGATTTCTCCAATGTAAATTGGGTGGTGTAAGATGAGTCAACTCTAAGTCAACTAGATCAATGGTATGGATTTGTTAGAGATTCGAATAATTATATTTCCAATATTTAAAATTTAAGGAATTTTATTAAAATTGCCCTTAGGCTTCTAGGAAATTTACAAGGATTGCCACCCTTGTATGGAAAACACTAACACTCAATCTTTAGTGTTAGTACATATTCTAACTTTCATCCCATGGGTCAATCTTTGACCCATGCATCTAAGAATTTTGTTACAATTTTAAAAAATCCAAACCAATGGTGATGATCACCTTATCATCCTCAAGGTCTTGGCCCATTTCGGGTCAAACTTCAGGTCAGCATACATTCATTCAATAATCTGGGAAGTTTAAGGTAGGAGATGTGCTATGTATGTTCACTACTTTTTCTAGCACACCCGTTAAATCAAGTGGGCTGCCCTATGGGTGCCATTACTAATAATTAAATTCTTATGGTTTGAAGGTGGGTGCCACTGGTAATGGTCGATTTCTCATTGTTTCAAGGTGGGTGCCACCGGGAATAGTCAATTTCTCATTTATTTAAGGTGTGTGGCTCGAGAATTTTTGTGGACTTGGCCTCAGGCAGTCTCCTGGCACAGTCAGGTCACACCAGTGTCCAGTCAACTGTTTAACCAACATAAAAGATCTAGGGGCAGGTGTTACAATCTGATCCTCCAAAACATCTTTAATGATCTCACGAGATTGACGAGTAGGTGGAGGTAATGGTGTGGATAAGGGGAATAATGGTGGCATCGGATGTAGAAGGCTCAAAGGGGTTTGATAGGGATGGTTGATGAGCCATGGAATGGAACGAGGTCCTCTACATTGAAAGTTGTGCTAATCTCCAATTCCGGCGGTAGATCTAAAATGTAAGCGTTAGAACCAGCACGCTTTAAAATCTTATAGGGTCTAGCACCATGAGCTTGTAACTTCTTTGCAACTCCTTGCGGGAATCGCTCGGGTCTATTCAAAATCATCACCAAATCACCCTCATGAAATTCTTTGAATCTTCTATGTGAATTTGCAGAAAGCTTGTATTTTTCATTGTTTGCATTAATTTTTATTTTAATCTCAGCATGCAAATCATGAATGCAATGTGCAAAAGTGGATGTAGACTCAAATGACCTTTGATGAACAGACATTAGGATGAGGTCTACAGATGTCCTAGGCTTATACCCATGCACGATCTGAAATGGACTCATACATGTGGTTTGATTAACTGAATTATTATATGCAAACTCTGCTACAGGTAAAATGGAATCCCAACTCCTAATGTGCTAACCTATTAGACACCGTAACAAGTTCCCTAGACTCCTATTGGCAACCTCAGTTTGCCCATCAGTTTGGGGGTGATATGCAAATGAAAACTGAAGCCTAGTCCCCATTTTGTGTCACAATGTCTTCCAAAAATAGCTAACAAATTTGACATCACGATTAGACACTATAGTCTTAGGCAAACCATGTAAACGAACAACCTCATTGAAGAAAAGTGTGGACAATGTTACTTGCATCGGAGGTTTTCGAACACGCAATAAAATAGGCGATTTTTGAGAAACGGTCTACGACAACAAACACCGAGTCGTGCTTTCGGAGAATTTTGGGGAGGCTTAATACGAAATCCATAAACAAATCTTGCCACGGGGTGTGCGGCACCAGTAAAGATGTGTATAATCCGGTATTTTCCCTCTTTTGCTTAGCCAGTTTGGCTACATCTCGGGTGAGATTGGGCCAATAAAATCGGTCCTCAATTAATGCAACGGTTTTATTGCGACGAAAGTGGCCAGTAACCCTTCCGGCGTGTAATTCCCAAATAAGAAAGTCTTGTGAAGAAGTGCAGAGAATACACAATCGGTGTTTTAGAAGCAAGTACACAGACTGTAGGGTATACTTACTCTCTTTAATTGACTATCCACTCAAAAGCAAGGTGTACTCTTCACCAGAATCTGGACATGTAGAATAGTCATCCAAGGCGATCGAATCCAGTCACCTCAACACTCAATGGGTGCAATCTCGCCACTCTACGCTCAACGTGTCAGCAGCTATATTCTCTACACCAACCCTATGTTTCATCATAAAGGTGAACCCTTGAAGTTGCTCAACCCATTTTGCATGTCGTGTGTTTAACTTCTTTTGGGAACTTAAAAATCTAAGGGTCTCGTGATCCGAGAACAAGACGAATTCGTGTGGTAGTAGATAGTGTTTCTAATATTTAAGAGATTGTACTACCGCATAGAACTCTTTGTCGTAGGTCGAGTATTTCTGATTGGCCTCATTTAGCTTCTCACTGAAATAAGCTATCAGGTGGCCCTCTTGGCTCAACACTCCTCCAATACCTACGCCTGACGCAACACACACAACCTCGAAGACCTTAGAAAAGTCAGGAAAGCGCATGACAGGAGCTTCCTTCATTTGAGACTTAATCTCCTTAAAAGCTTTAGCCGCAGCAGGTGTCCATTGAAACTCCCCCTTTTTTATGCAATCGATCATTAGGGAAGTTATCGTACTGAAGTTACGGATGAACCGACTGTAAAAAGTGGCTAACCCATGGAAGCTATGGACTTCGTGAATGTTTCGAGGTTCAGGCCATTCCACGATAGCTTTGACCTTTTCCGGTCCGCAGTCATTCCTTCAGAGGTAACGACAAACCCTAAGAAGATAACGCTGTGTGACGTAAAAGTGCACTTCTTCAAGTTCGCGTATAACTTCTCTCCTTCGAGAGTCATGCAAACTTGTCTTAAGTGGTTCAGATGTTGTTCCTTGTTGTGGCTATAAATAAGGACATCGTCGAAATAGACCACAAGAAATTTGCCTATGAAAGGCCTCAACAGCTGCGTCATGATACGCATAAAAGTACTTGGGGCATTTGAGAGCCCGAAAAGCATGACAAACCACTCGTATAAACCATCTTTGGTTTTGAAAGAAGTTTTCCACTCGTGCTCGGGACGAATTTGGATTTGATGGTACCCACTCTTCAAATCGATCTTCGAAAATATCATGGCACCGACTATCATGCCCAACATATCGTCCAATCTCGATGTAGGGAACCGATACTTGACCGTGATTTTATTAATAGCGCAGCTATCAACACACATTCTCCAAGTTCCATCTTTCTTGGGTGTGACCAGTGCTGACACAACACATGGACTCATACTTTCCTTTATGAACCCTTTTTGGAGAAGTTCATCAACTTGCCTCTTTAACTCCGAGTGTTCGGATGAATTCATGTGACAGTGGGGCAAGTTCGGGAAAGTAGATCCGGGGACCAGATCAATGGCGTGTTGGATGTCTCGTTGAGGTGGTAACTCATCCAGAAGGCCTTCAAAAAAGACATCCCTAAACCCACTCATTATTGGTTCAACCTCTTTTGAAATCTCAACGCCTGACTCTTTGGATTCTTCAACTGTCACAAGGACATAGACGATGCCCTCTACCTTAGCGCCCTGTTCAAACTCTAGAGGGCTAATGATGTGAACGACCTTAGATGTCTTCTCTCTCTCTCTATCAGACCTTTATCACTTGACTTTGTTGATTTCACAGTGGGTGCTTTAGGAGGTAAATAATTAATCTTGATTTTATTTCCGTTATGAGTGAATGAGCACTCGTTCGATCTTTCGAACAGTGTAATGTTCATGTCATACAACCACGGCCTCCCTAGGATGATATGCCTCACATCCGTAGGCACAACATCGCACCACAAGGTGCCATTATACAAGCCGAATTGTATAGGAACTTGACACCTTCGTGAAACAAGGATGGATGATGAATTGACCCAAGCAATTTTATAGGGTCGTGGGTGAGCTACAGGCGCAAGCTCTAAACGAGAAATTGTTCTCTCAGAAACCACATTGGTACAGCTTCCACTGTTAACGATGTCTCGAGAGGCTTTCTCACCACACTTGGCTACGGTATAGAAGATGTTATCTCGCCGCCAATCATCACTCTCCTTCGACTAGGCTAGAGCACATTTAACCACACGAGCTCGCGATGTATTATCCTCGTCAACGGGGTAGGAGATCTCCCTAGGACAAGCCACTGTTTATTCCCTTACGCAATTTTCTTCACTAGGGAGCGACTTAGGCTTGTAAACTTCTATGGTACCCTCGTCGTGCTCATTTTCAGTGTCCTCGGCTATGAACAAGTTTCAGGATGGACATTATGCTGCAAATGTTCGATGCCGTGACACTTATAACACTTGTTTTGGCCACCTCCCTTGGGGCCTTCAAGCATTGGGTCGTTACCCTTATCGACTCTTGTTACTGGTGTGGTAATTGGGTTGGACCTAGCAGACGGGGTATTAGTGTTGGGCTTTGACTCCGGGAAGTTAGACCTATAACTAGACTCACTAGTGTCGAAACGTTTGGTTTGGGGGTCTTGAGATATTGCTTTAACTCCTCAACTCTAGAGAAACATTCTTCTAGATTGGTAACAGGATATGGAATGAGTTCCCTTTGCAGTTCTGGGCGAAGGCTCATTTGAAATCGGGATAGGATAACTCTTTCTGACTCATCCACATTGACCTGGGTCATCAGGTCTTCAAATTTGTCGATGTATTATGTGACCGGTGAACTCCCTTTGCTCAATGATTGCCACTGATCGAGAATACATTCATCTTAGGTTAGAGGAACATATTTCTCGTTTAATTGGGTCTTCATCTCTCCCCAAGTAGAAATGGGATGAAGACCCTGAGACTGCCTTCAACGTTCTAATCTCAACCAATAAAGTCTAGCTTTACCCATAAGCTTGACTTTAGTAAATCGAACTTTACGCTCATCGGACATGGCGTACCACTCGAAGTAGTTTTCCATGCCGGCGACCCACTTGAGAAAGACTTTAGGTTATCTTTTCCCGTCAAAAGTAGAGGCGTTCATTTTCATAGATTTCATGATTTATCGTCCTGATCAGTTTGGACTTCACAACGATGGGGACCTTACCTCCTACGATCATTGGTGTTGACTCTATTGTGATTTTCAGTGATAAACTCCTTGATCTCTTCAACACAAGTTTCTAAAGCCTCATGCCGGACTTATTGATCGCGCAATTGTTGTTGCAATTGATCGTGGTGTTCAATTATTGGGGCTTGAAGGGCGGCTTGACTCGTTGTCTACTTAGACGTAAGGTCTCTAATTATGGCTTCTATCTTGTTGGGATCCATGATGATGCAAGACAAAACTATATAATGCAGGGCAAATATGAAATAATGAAAGACAAATCTGAAATGATGCAAAACAATAACAATAAAAAGAAATAAACCCTAGAACTTATATGAACATTGAAACCCTAAAACTAAAACTGAGCTTTGATACCAAATCTGATGCGCAAACTAACACATGCAATGCTAGGGCTGAGATTGAAATCAAAACTAATTTAAACAATTAAATTAACAATTTTTCTTAACAAATTATCACAGAAATAATCAAGGAATTCAGTTGGATAATTTAGTTTTGGCCTAAAATAGCGTTACTTTTCGTGTACGTTCCCTATCGAATCGAGAAGACTAGGGTTCTTAACGAACAACTAGATCTTTGATAGTTTTAGGGCGTCAAATGAACTTACAAGCGGGTTCTCTCGATACATTACGAAAATAAAAGGTTAACAATGATTTAATGAAGATAGGTAGGTTGATTTTGAATTTTGTGAGATAAATAGGCTAAATCTGGGATTTAATAGAGAAATAGACAAATTAAGTTACGCTATTTACGCAACTCATAGATCACAAGAAGATAGAGATGGAAGAAGAGTTAGCCTTGCACCAAACTGCACGCGAGACGAAGAATCGCTCTCCGTTTTGACAGAATCACACCCTCAAAAAAGTTTAGAACTCTCAAGTTTGCAAAAGCAATTTTAATTCATCAATAATTATCAATCATGTTGTTTACAAGCCTTTAAATAGGCTAACCAAAACCCTAATACGAAATTAGCAAAGTCATAAAGCAACTAAAACACTAAAAAGGAAATTTTGACTGAGATAAGTAAAAACCCATTAAAATTCGCGCGATCGGTTGATCGATCGATTGAGAAAATAATTAAATCGCCCGAAGCCACATAATTAAATCGATCGATCGAAAATCCCGGCTCGATCGATCAACTGAGAAATATAATTGTGCCTCAGGATATTTGTCCGCTGTCCACCATCGATCGATCGACTGAGTGCCTTTTCAGTCCTTTGAATTTGAGATGTTTTTCTTTCTTTTGCCCTTGATGATCTTCTTCGGCCTTCGATACATCACTGGCGGCTGCTTGAATCTGATGTCCCCATCAGTGTCCAAGTGGATAGGTGGTGGTCTGGTGCCTAAATACGTCTACATCTTTTATTTTTTACATCAACTATAGTTACATGTATAATATAGATTAAATATGTAGTTATACTAATCCCTTCTTACTTTTTAATCGTAACTGCAGTGCAAATATATAATACACCAAAGAAATCAATTTAAGACATCTTAAATATTAAAGTAATGGAATATGAGCAATAAAAAAATTTATAACTAATATTTAGGACGCTAAGAGAAAGTAGCACCTTATAAATGGTTTTTTTTTTTTTTTTTTTGCCACAAACGGCATTGACACCACGATATTTATATTTATTGGAGTGCCACAAGGTGCACGATCTTAAAATCATAGCTACATGAAACTAGGACAGAAATCCCTACATGTTATAATATATTATACCAACCTTACACGGTTGCACCCAAGATAACATAAAGAAACAAGTACTCCACCTAGGTGACTTGTATTTACCACTACTGAAACCGAGCCTGCACCTTGGTGAATTGTTAAACTTGGATAGCATTGCCAACCAGTACCAATGGGTGGGATGTGAAAACCAACTTCATTGGTCAAAGCGTCAGAGCTCTCTCCCATGTTGAGCTATGTATCTCAAGACCATAGAAGAAATCTCTATCTTGCCTACAAGCCATGTTGCATAATTCTACATCTCCCAAAAATT
Organism: Chloranthus sessilifolius; assembly: GCA_021018995.1. Lineage (NCBI taxonomy): Eukaryota > Viridiplantae > Streptophyta > Magnoliopsida > Chloranthales > Chloranthaceae > Chloranthus > Chloranthus sessilifolius. The sequence continues at coordinate 47,053,902 of CM037584.1, read as the reverse complement.
CGTACTATGTTTTTGAAGTAAATTATCTGGTTCATTGGTCTGACATGTAGTAGATTTTGATCTCTTAGGATGACATCACAAGGAACTTCATCGGTACTTCCCAAGAAAATTATGTTGCAACTGAATAAGCCTCCATTGCCAGTTGTAGTATCTGCATAACAAGTGCTATAATTTGCAATCAGCTTCTTGAAAAATTTTGATAGTGGTTTTTTTACAACTATTAGTGACATTTGTGATATATTTGGGTATCCATGTCAAAACCAATTGGCTATGAGTGGAGGGGCTCAGGATCTTACAAGAGGACAGACAGAGCTATGAATACCCGATGTGGGACTAAACTTCAACACGCCCCCGCACGTGTTGGCTGGACTGAGCCAAATCACGTGAACAATTGAACTAGATGACATGGAGTGGTGCTCTAATACCATGATAGATTTGGGCATCCATCTCAAAACCGATTGGCTATGAGTGAAGGGGCTTAGGATCTTATAAGAGGAGAGGCAAGACTATGAATACCCAATGTGGGACTAAATTCAACAATGTGATGAACATAATCTCTCTATTTGTGATTGATTTTGAGTCATTAAATAAGCATTATAATTTATAAGGCATAACTATTGTTTTCAACCAGTTCTTGCACACCCCTTGTCTCAACTCATATTTTTTCTCTACAATTTGGCCATTGGCATACTAGGTCATCTCCTCTCCATCTCAAGTCTCAAAAGTAGAGAAGATGGACAGTACTCCCTTAGTTCTTGAGCCATTTAATCATTCCATACGCTCTTTTTCAATTGGAGTTTATTTGGTTTATCTTGTCTTCGTATGTATTTCTTCTCAGGAGGATGAGCATTGGTTTTGCGAGTATAGGAGATATATTTCTGCCTGAAAGTATTAAGGGACATGTGAGTTGGTGAGTTTCTTAACTGGAGGATTGGATGGTACTTTATCTGTGTGCTGATCATATAAAGGAATAATGAAGTTAATTTCATGAGCAAAGGTGAGGCTAGTATTGGGAAATCTAATTGGCCCACTACTACTGTGGCGATAACTAAACCTAAGGTGATCGTTCTCTCCCAAATGGATCTTATATTTCCAGGTCTCAGAACTAAAGGCATTTGTTAGTGGGCAAAACTTCTTTGAGCCAGCGGGACGGGTCGACCCTTCCAAAATACAAATGTTGCCCTCCCTAGTGTGTGAGTGACTAGGAGAAGCTAGATCAGGTACGCGACTGGGTCGAGTGGTCATATTTGTTTATTTATTAATAGGCTATAAAAAAATATTTTACTGATTCAAAGGACAGGCATTCCATTGCCACCCCAGAAAGCCCTTTGAGGAGTCCTATTTGAAAGAATTAGCTACCCATTCTGCATCCCTACCCACTGCAATTCTATCGATTAATTAAAATCAAACCATAACTTTCTCTAAATTTTAAATTATTTGAATTTAGATGCATGGTAACTCCCTACGAAAACAATAGACTTTCCTCATGGAGTTTTGGACAGGCTTTTATTTGTGTAATAACCATTTTAGGAGCATTCTGCATCTGTTTTATAACTCATATGGCATAATGTGGGCAGACCTCTAGCCTTTATTTTGATTTGCATAGACAGGGGAACAGAAATTTATGGCTTGTGTCAGTTGATTTATTGTTCCAGATTTTGATTCAATCGTGTCTCTGCTTTTGAATGCCATATGCATTCTTGCAGGAGCGAGAAACTTCAGATAATGCTGAAAGGCTGTCGAGAGAAGAATTGGGCCGTCTTGTAGCTTCTCGCTGGACAGGAGAGAATTCTGGGCAGCTAGCTGATGAATTACATGGTACAAAAGAGAGGGAGCATGAAGCCAATCTAGAAATTCCAAACATCAAACAAGAGGATGATTATGATGGCTACATTTCAGAATCTGATGAAGATGGACAAAAATTTGATGTGGATGAATTGGAAGACGTCAACACGGATTCTGACAAGCAAGATGGTCCTAATGTCTTGTGTAACTCCGAATCAGAAGATGAGAAAGACTTTTCAGGTCTTTTATCTCATGTTCCCTTATAACTTGTTCATGATTCAGATCTGTTGTGGTGCAATGATTTGTTTTCATAATTATTATTCGTATTTACATCTGAATGCTTTTTAAGTTATTTCTGCAGAACTGGTATGATTTATATTCTTCGTATATGTTTAGATTTAACAACTTCAAGAAACCCATCTTGGTTGGATAAGATGCAGCAAACTGTCCAAAACATTATGCAGGCCGTTAGCTTGTTTAAAACTCCAATTGATAAATCAGGTGAGTTCTTATATTATTTAAATTTTAGAATACCTCTATTAAAATTTGAAAATGAAAGCATGAAAATGATTCACTTCTTGTGTCTCACTTGTGCAGAGGCTGATCACATTCAGAAGGAATATGATGATGCTAGCATAAAGTTGTCCAAAATGCAATCAAGGATATCACGCCTGAGTGAAAAGTTAAAACATGATTTTGGTAAGTTTATTGAAACATGATTTGGGGGAATTGTGTACGTGGATCCACATGGTTGAACCCATTTGAATGCATGTGCATGGGATTCATCTGGTGTATGGCCTACCTGGCCGCAATGTTGTCGCGAGTGCACGGCTTACCTGACGGCAACGTTTGTGCCTAATACCATCCATCTTGGTATGGGATCTCGCGCTACAAGACAGTTGTGCATCCCCATAGCACCTCCTACACCCTGGCCAACCAACTTGATGCATGACGATGTACTCAATACACATGGTCAGAACCTCCATGCCCCAGTTGGCCTGATCATGCTTCACCAAATGCATCTTGCATTGCTCCCGCTCCATTGCACACAAGAATTGCATGCAGACTCGTCAAATCATCACATTCCAATATGGCCTTTCCACAACCAACTAAACCAAACATGCATGTGGCCCTCCCGACAACACGCATCTCGATCTCTCGAGGTTACGGCCTCCTACCAATCTATACACGATACACCCACCTGGCCCCTCTTGTATGCCTCTGCATCAAGCCAACATTCACCACTGAGTCCCACATAGCTTGCAATTGTTTCTAGATAAATACCACAAGTGCCTCCATATTTGTCTTAGTCGCATCTCAATGAACCCTAAGCCTTGCCAACATGTAAACTTTCCAAGGGGTCCCCCAACGCTAAGAGCCAAGCACTGACATGGTCTCGCCTATGTGCACGACTGGCACATGGCACGTACAACATCCGAACTTCCCTAGTTTGACATGACGTAGTGCTGTGCCCTCCAAGCACCATCCTAGGTCCACACCTAAGGCCCTATGAGACCAATGACAGACCCTCCAGCATGCTGAGGCTTATCATTTGTAATGGTCAATGCGCCTTCCTTCCACATATAGTTAAAATGCCAATTCTGGGAAAATATTAGGGATGCAAACAAATTGAATCGGGTAGGATTCGGGTTGGGTCAGGGTCAATCCGATTCCGGTCCACCTCAACTGGAACTTTACCCAACTCAATTATTTAAGGCCTCATCCAAATGTGACACCCGACCTGATTAGCCAAAAATTCTTGTCGAGTTGGGCAAGATGGGTTAGGTCAGGTCGGGTCGTGTTCTCATCAAGAGCATAGATCCTAAACATGACCCATTTATTCGAAACCGACTCAACAGTCAACATTTTGGACCCAAACCTGACAAGTTGTGACTTAACCCGGCCAATTTTCAACCCTAGAAAGTATTGAACCTATTAATTTGATACACTCCCCACATATGCTACCAGTTGACCCACATCAAGGCCACATGATTCCCTCAGTGCCTAGGTCGAGGCCTCGTGTCCCTCACCCGGCCATTTAGCCTTAATGCAATGATGCCACTGAACAACTTAGCCAGCCCACCACTTAGCCAAGTCCTCCTCATATATGCCACACAACTTAGACCCGAGGCCTTACACCTCCCTGCTAGCTCAAACCACACGCCACTGCGCCAAAGTCACCCCAGGACAACGATGTGTTTAGTTGTGATAATTATATATGTTCTACAAATGTATGTGCTCATTGCACATGGGTGGGAACTGGAATGCTAGGCTGTATGGAATGTGTGTTGGTTTGTTACAGTAGTATAAGAGAGTAGAAAGTGAATAGGTTAACTTTTCTTTTAATCAATAAAGACGGTTTTCTTTAAAAATAAAAAGGTACATTCAGATCATACCTAAGCCAGCAGCTTAAGGAGGTCCAAGGAACTCAAAGAGAAAAAGAAAAAGGGGGAAGAGAGACCACAAAAGTAGCTCACAGCCCCACAACACCGACGGCCCAGCTTCAAGGCAACGTGTAAGACCCTAAAGCAGAACCAGGATCTAAACTGATCCAACTCTTTCCCCCATAGCAACTGCTTCTCAGGCTTTAATACATCTGATTGTCTCCATTATCAGTTGTTGAAGAGAACGCCTATTGTCTTCGAAAATTCTGCAGTTCCTCTCTCCCCATATGATCCATAAAAGGGAAATGGGAAGCATTTTAAGAAACTCATCAGAATCCTGGACAACCGAATGAAAAGCTACTTGAGCCAGCTCCTCCTTACCAGTTCTTGGCATGCAACCACTAGCAGAAAACCATTTATAAGAAAATTCAAAGTCACCAATGCAACAGCGCAATGCAAGAGCAGGTCGTCTGCCAACTTACTGCCCATATTACAGATGACGTATTTATGCAAGGCTGGTGGCATGCAACCCACCAGCCCAAAACCATATCTAAAAATATTCCAAGGATGCTTTTGCCTATACTTCTACTCTAGAATTATTTTTTTCCCCTGTTTTCCCCATGCCTACTGCAATGAATATGTATTGCTTCTATGTCTATGAATTGGTTGTGTTTATGATGACGCACTGAATTCTGTTCTTCCTTTGTTAGGGGTTGATAAGGAATTTTATTCGTTCTATGGTCACTGCTTTGAGAACATGCAGAATAAGTACTCAAATCCCCTCTTTCACTTATTTCTTGTGCTTATGTAGTATGGATCTGCACTGTGATACTTCTCATATATATCTGATATACATTGGCATTGAAAATTTATGCTTTAGGTATGTCTACAAGATTTGTCCCTTCAAAAAAGCTTCCCAAGTGGACGGCGATAGTACTACCCAATTAGGGTAAGTTCTCATAACTTCCATTCTGCTTCTCGTCGTTGTCAACTAAATTATGAGCCCCAGTAGACCACCTTTCTTTGGGGCATTCTTTCTTTCATAGTAGTAAGGTTTATGTAACCAATGATCATTTTATTTATTGAAAGGGCACAACATATACTTACGGTATAATTCAGCAATCTAGAGACTGAAATTGTATAGCATTATTATAAGTAGTTATATGAAGTTTCTTCTATGATTGGTAAGCTGAGACCTGTAATCTCAGACATAAAGCACCTACAGTTCCTTTGATTGGCAGCCATCTCTATCTCTGCCACTTTACAATTCTTTGATTTCATTTGCAAATTTTGTATTCTAATGGATAATATCTCTCTTGGAGGGTAGTTAGCATCAGGATTTTAGAATTATATTTCCAATTAAATTATGGAAATGATACTACGTAACTGAAATCACTAGGATGAAGGAAACAACTGATAATTTTCAAGGACTTTGGAATGCCGTGAGCCAAAATTACCATGTCATGTCTTGGCTTGAACCATGGTACAGAAAGCATTCTACATGGATTCTAGTCACATTCAAAGTGCCTCATGACACACAACATTATTACCGTGATACATGCCATGCATAAACTAAATGACTTTAAAGAGAAAAATGGGTCACACTGTACATGTGGAGTTATGGGACTTGAGACATTTGTTAACATCTGGGAGTGCAATGCAGTGAGTTACTTTTGAACTTTAAGACCTAAGCTAAATATTGGAGTGACGTCAAACACAATATTCTACCTTTTTTTATGATCGGTAAACTGGACTCGAACCTGCAACCTTGAGGTTGCAATATTGTCAACCTTCTGTTGCCCAAGCCCCTTGTTTTTATTTATTGGTAAGTTTGGCTTGAACCCAAAACCATAAGGTTGCTATATAGTCAACCTTCCATATTCTACCCTATCGTATGGTTGCAATTGAAAAATGTTGCACTATTGGGTGGATGGTGTGCTTTTTTTTTTTTTTTTTTTTGATCGATAAGATTATATTTTCATTAAGGAATAGAAATGCAACCGCAATCAGACCCGAGGAAGGAGCTTGAGAGAAAAAGGAGATCAAAATCAGAAACAAAGATACAAAGGGACCAAAAGAAAATGGAAAGCGGAGCCTGGTACCCGACTGAACGAACCCCCGAAAGGGCCCCCAAAATGCCCCAACTGAAGGCTCTAAGAACTGCCCTGCCAGCAGCTCAATAATCACCCAAAGTCTGAAAACTCCATACGAGACCCCAGAGCTTCAAATCCCTGCTAATATCGCTGATGATAAGTTGAAGAGATCTATATTTTCCTTCAAAATTTCGAGAGTCCTGTTCCTTCCAAATGTTCAAGAAAATAGCGAAGGGTAGAGAACTGAGATGGGGACCGCTTTGAGAAGACCTTTATGCAAACATTCTGCCAACAAATCGCCACAGGATCTAGGCATGCAACCATCAATATTATAAGTAGTGTGGAAGACATTCCAGATGACTGATGCGACTGGGCAGTGGATAAGAAGATGGTCCGTGGATTCCGGAGCAGTACGACACATGATACATCTATTTGGGATCACCATCCTCCTTTGCGTAAGAGTGTCGAGAGTCTTAATGCGGTTGTGAGGAGAACACCACACAAAATGGATATATCTAGGTGGAGCTTCACTCTCCAGATCCCAGTTCAAGGCTGAATAATCAGAGGCCTTCGCCACAGGTACCGGTACGTGGCTTGTGTGCTTTAATCTCATCATATATCAACTTTTCTGGCTTTAATTTTTGAGGAAAAAATGGCATAGCATATGCTATGGTGTCACTATCATCAAGATGCTGGACCGAGCTATATACTTTGAAACAGGTCAAACATAGGCACTAATGAATAAGCAAGTAGGCATCACAATGAGACAGTTTTAAAGAAAGTACCTGTGGGCAGTGGGTAGGGCTGTCAACAGGTTAGGTCGAGCCGATACCCGACCCGCCTAACCCATTTTTTTAACCAGATCGGACACATAAAGTTCCCGTTGTGTCAGGTTGGGCATGAAGCATTTGACCTAACCTTCAGGTCGGGCAGGGTCAGGTCAACTCAATATTTTTATGTACAATATAAAAGGAGGGTCTAAGGGATTTTGAAAGGGCTCGGGTCAGGTTGCCCGATATTTTTATCTATAATATGAAGGGGATTATAAACCTGGTCAGGTCGGGGGTTGGGTCGGGTCGTACCGGGCATGTACCCTTGACACATTGGGCAGCCAAATTTTTGGTCCAACCTGACCACCTTACCAGTCTGCAATGTCAACATTAGAGAATTGCCATTATAACTCTAAAGTTATCTGTGATGCACCATGGTGACATGAGGAACAATGGGGAGATGAACTTCCTGTTGTCTGATGGCATGAGGTTCATGTGTTCTGTCTGATAGTTGGTTCTCACTCTTAAATGATTCACATGAGCTACAAGGTGGCAAATCAAAATGGGAGGAAGAAGAATCTTAAGGTCAGTTGAGTTTTCATTTTCTACTCTAGAGATTGTCTGGTGTCTTTTTGTTTATATGATGAGACAACAAGATGACATTATGCATATTAGTCATGAGTGAAAGCAAAGTTACTTCATTATGACCTAACCTCGATACAGAAGTATTCATGCATCCCAAGTCCCTACTCTATGTAAAAAGATTGTGAACGCTAGAGAAAGAGTCATGCTGTATGTGATTGCATATATATATATATATATATATATATATATATATATATATATATATATATATATATATATATGGAAAAGGGTTCCGTCCTCCAATGGAGGACGGTGAGCGTCCTCCAAGATCCTACATGGAATTCCATGTGGCACTCGTAACACTATTTTGATGCCACATGGCGGACAACTGCATTTGCTTAGATCATCTTTGAAAAAAATAAAATTGAAAACTCATTTTTACAATGTATTTCTTTAGAATTAAAATTTGGACCATTGAAACTAGTCCAAGTTTGACTAGTGCTTTAAAAATATTTTTTTGAAATTATTTTTTTATAAATTGATCTAAATGATGCACCTGTACTCTATGTGGCACCCAAAATGTGTTTTGAATGCCACATGTATCTTGGAGGACGATCACCGTCCTCCATCGAAGGACCTAACCGGCTCCCTATATATATATATATATATATATATGGAGGGGATTTTTTCTGAGGAAGTGGGCATCAATGAAGAGTGCTCAAATTGAAAGTATGGTCGATTTTTCAAGGACGGGGAACATAGATTGGTCACAGATGTGCGCCACATGGCATAATGATAAATCACAATTCAATGGTGTGAGATAGAAAGTCTAATTTGAATGGTGTAAGATCATTTAAGCATCATTTGGTGTTTAAATATCGGTCAGGAGCCATTATCCCAACATTTTTTTATATTGCCTTCTAAAAGAGTAGTCTAGATTGAAACAGACAGGGCAAAACCAATCTCCACCGAGTTTGGCGTAATTTTCGATACAGCACTCTTTCTTCTTTCATCATTTCGACCAGTTCGCTGAAAATCCATTGTCCAATGAGTTCAGTACTGATCGTAGTTCCTTACCCGCAGGATCCCATCATAGCCCAAACACAGTTCGAGCCAAAGGACACTGGCAAAACAAAGGCTCAAACAGCAAAACAAAAGGTTTGTAGGTTACTTCAGTTCAAGGATAGGGTTTTGGGATCTCGGTATGGATGTTAGGAAGAGGATATCAAGGTTAAGGGAAGGATAAAATAGGTTCAGAAAAAATCAGATGTTAGGGCTCGCGGTCTTCAGGAAAGCATTGTCATCGGCAAGCTTTGTCACGGTCGTCGTGGTCATCTCAAACCAGTCATTGCGTCATCGGCAAGCATTGTTATTGGAATTTATTTTGTTGTTGAAAAAAACTTGGTCAAACCAAAATAGTTGGCTAACTAGATGCAACATACAAGGAGAATTCAAGAAATGAATACCGAGTGCACGAAAGGTTTCTTTTTTTTGTTTTTTCTACTATCCATGTTTTTCATGTGGATTTTCCTGGATGGGAAGCTACAAGACTTTTCAAGTCCTCAAATGAGTTATAATGTCTTAATTCTCAGGAATTTTAAGGCTTTTTTTTTTAAGTTTCCAAAAGGAGTTATAAGTATAATATTACTATTAATTTTAAAACGACTTGCATATGATCTAATTGGAAAAAGAGTTGCATATGATCTAATTGTCAAAGAAACTAAAAGTCCACTCCTTTTAACTTCTTCCATGGACGAAATCAATACTCGTAATTACTTGAGTTGACTCTATAAATCTTTTCTTGCATTAGTATTGACACTCAATATATGAAGGATGCATTCTATTGTATTATTCACGGAAAGTTTCATATCAAGAGCTAGATGATGAGAAAAGAAAAATAAAAATTGTTAGCAAAAGATTCCCCAAAAATAAGGTTGTAGCACTTAGAAAGAGACGGAATTACTTCATTGAAAGAAAAATTGATGAAACAAAAAGTGTGGAATAGGGCGTGGATCTAATTGACATGTCAGAACAAATGGTGGGTTGTATTATACCAGTTGCTAAAAAGGCACTTGGGGAGTCCAAATAAGTTTCGTAAGTATCTTATCAAATGGGAATTTAGGTCTCCTGACAGGTTCTCATAAACTCTTTGCAAATAATATCAGTGATACAAGAAGCTATAGAGCAGACTGTATTCAGGCTCTATTTCTAGTATTTTAGTTTGGTAACTTCATTTTTATTCTTTATTTTCTGAAATCATCAGGTACTGGGAGAAATTTGCGGATTCATACAGGACCATGCAATTTTCAAGTGGTTCTAGTTGCTGGAATGGGCCGAATAGAAGTTTAAGGGTACTAAGACTATTTTTACCTCGAGCTCAGGGTATGCATTTTTCTTTTGGGTGGGGGTTTAGATTGTGATTTGTCTTTGACGCATTGTCCATCCTGCTCTACAGGTCAAGCTTAGGTGTGGCTTGAACAATGAGCTTTCTGATGTTGATGAACCTAGCCGTTGCGAGTAAGGATCTCTCTCTCTCTCTCTCTCTCTCTCTCTCTCTCTCACCTTTTGGACATGGCAGATATGTTGCAGTGTTGTCAACTCCTACTCTATGCCTTGAAGAAAAGCTAAAGGTAATTTCTTTGTTATATTGAGTTCACTGGGTTCTTCTATAATCTCCAAATAAAACTTTCGACGGAATATGCGGCAGGAATTGAAACGCAAACTGGTTTCAATGAACAAACACAAACTGGCACTGGCTTCAATGAACATGGAACAACCCGGGAACCATGATGAGCTTTAGGCCATTAAGATTAAGCATGAGCAGCAAGCATCACAACACATTAACAAAAATATTCCCAACTGGACAGAGGTTCAAACTCAAAGACTCGTGGAAGACACAGAGATGATCGTGCAGACCATAAAAAAACTGCACAATATACAGTAGCTTCCTCATTAGAAGTCTTCAGCATCACTTCCTCTTCGATCATCTTTCTCCCAAATGGGTGGATCGAAGCTTCGAACTAGGTATAGAAAGTTGAGGTCTAGTAAACCCATCTAAATTTCATCTGATCAATTGATTACCCAGCTCTATTCTACCGATATGGTTATTTATACCTTGGATTTCCCTGGTGGTTATACACTTTTATCAATAAGTTATTGGCATTTCTGTTTTGAAAACTGTTTTATTATTTTTATGTAAATTGTATTAGGTAGACGGTCGTTAACTGTCAGTGGTACACAGATCAATTTCAGTCTGTCTACATGGTTAGAAGTGCACAAGCACGGATTTCATGAAGGCTAGAAATTTGTGTGCGCTTCCCAAGATTTATTCCCACGGGCACATGATATTTGTCAGTGTACTGCCAAAAGTACAATTCTAAACTACTTAATACAAACTCCATGCATACAAGCAGTTGGTATTAAGGTACCCGACCTGAGCACAGCCAACAGTGCTCAGGTCAGTAATCAGATGGGTATGAATGGAGGTACCCCGAGATTTGATCAGTTTGGTAGAGGGAGATTGATCTTTGTACGATGGAACATGGCTGTAACATTGGAGCTGGCATATAAGCTGCGTTTCTTGACCATCTAATGGGAGACTTTTACTGAGTCCCTTGTTTACCGGTTAAAGACATAAAAGCAACTTGAAGACAAACTAGAAGTAACTATAATAAAATCCAAAGAAAAGGTTTTTTTTTTACTTTGACCAGTCACAGACCACCCGCATGAGACTTGAAACTGAACAAATTTGAACGCCCAACTTTCTATTTTTCTAGTTTGCTTAGAAATTTTTCTTAATAAATAAATACATAAGGGTACCGGTATTCAGTAACCGCAACTAGGGTTTTGCAGGTTAAAATGTAGATTCCCTTGAATCAGATGATGGAGATCATTTTTGAGCCCACTATTTCATAGAACTCATCTTTAGATCATGGATACCTATGAGATGATCAGATGCTGATTCCACGTGACACAATCCCTGCAAATGACTGTGGTCATAGTGTACCATGAAAAGGGATTCACAGATGACTGATCATGGAAGTACCATGAGAAGGGATTCTCAAGTCACTTTTAGGAACGTGTGCCAGTGGAATCAACAGTGGATAGTTTCATAGGTGATCCATAATCTAGAGATCAGTTCTATGAAAGATTGGGCTGGAAAAAGATCTCCATCATCTTATTTAAGGCAGTCAACAGATTTAACGTGGGAAAAACCTAGTTGCGGATGTAGAATCTTCAGTTGCAACTATCGGTACTCAATAAATAAATGGTAAACATAGCCTGGTACTATGGACCAAGTTACTTACTTGGTCTCACACTAATTTACAGTCGCGTGACACACAATCTCATGATGTGGGGTGTCAAGGATAGGAGCAACCCTATGATCATAACTGCTTTTATATATATATAGCGAGCCAGTTAGGTCCTCCAAATGGAGGGTGGTGATCGTCCTCCAAGATATACATGGAGCTCTATATGGCACCCAAAACACTATTTAGGTGCCAAGTGGAGCACAGGTGAACGGTTTAGATCAATATTAAAAAAAGAAATTTTGAAAAAAACTTTTTAAACCCACATGTCAAAGTTTGACAAATTTCATTGGTCCACATTTTACGGTTCAAAAAACACACGGTGGAAATGAGTTTTCAATTTATTTTTTTTTCAAAGATAATCTCAGCAATGCACTCGAGCTCCACATGCTATCGAAACAATATTTTGGGTGTCACATGGCGCTCCACATGGAACCTTGGAGGACGGAGACCGTCCTCCATGGGGTGACGGTCCTCCAACCATTCGCGTGGAGCTCCACGTGACACCCAACATATTGTTTCAATGCCACGTAGAGCTCGGGTGCATTGCTTAGATCATCTTTGAAAAAAATAAAATTTGAAAACTCATCTTCACCGTGTGTTTTTTGAATCATGAAATGTGGACCAATGAAACCCGTTAAACTTTGACTTGTGGGTTTAAAAAGTTTTTTTTAATTTTTTTATTTTAATATTGATCTATACCGTCCACTTGTGCTCCACGTGGCACCCAAACAAGGTTTTGGATGCCATATGGAGCTTCATGTGTATCTTGGAGGATAGTGACCGTCCTCCATTGGTGGACCTAACCAGCTCCCTATATATATATATATATATATATATATATATATATATATATATATATATATAATTGCACAATCAATGACATCAACCATTGTGAGAAATGAACGGTAAAAGAAAATTTGATTTTATCGTTCATTTTATATGCAATTGAATCTTTTGACTTCATGAGTTTATATTTTATATTTTAATTTTCATTTTAAAAAATTATTGTAAAAATTGAGCCACTCTTATTCATGACATCCGATCATATGATTGGTGCCACGTGACTGCAAATACGTATGGGATCAGGTAAGTAACTTGATATATGGTACCAGGATACTTTTACCCATAAATAAAGACTTTTCGAATTCAAGAAACCTTCCTCTCTTCAGGACCCGGAAGAAGGACCAAATTGATTCGATCCTAGTTTTGCAAATTACAGTACACTCCATCCTCATCCTCTTGTATCATACACCCATCCGGCAAGTCATCACTCCCCAGATGGGAATCTAATGACTAACTCAATTTTGAGAAGGATACCAGTATTTGCAACTGAAGATTTAGTCTTTGCAGCTTGTGGTTTCCCTATAATCCATTGATTGCCTTGAATCAAATAATAGAGATTGCCTTTCGTCTCAATCTTCCACAAAAGATCTTGAGATCATGGCCCACCTATTATACAGTCGGGTGTCGATTGCACATGACACACATTCTCAAAAGTAACTGTGATAATGGGAGTACCATGATAAGGGCTTTCGGGGATGTGTTCCACATGGAATCGACTGTCTGATAGGTGGGCCATGATCTCAAGATCTACTTTGTGTTGGGACGTAAAACGATCTCCATTGATTGATTCAAGGTAGTCAATGTTTATAACGGTGGAAACCCCTAGGTGCAAACGGTAGATACCAGTACCCTTCTTGATTCCAACCCTACTTGACCCTATTCCTACACTATCCTGATCTAACGGTCCTAACTCCTAACCAACCGTGGAGATGATAATTGGGTTGGGTCGGGTTAAGCCCTATAATGATAACCTCATGACGCCAAAGAGGTACCCCTTCACGCCAATTCGGGAAAAGAGATGGATAAAAGGCTGTCTGTGACCTAGAGAGGAGAAGACAATGCGGATAAAACTAAAAGCAGAGAAGCAAAGAGGTCCCCACCCTCACGGATGAAGACTACCTTAGCCTTAACTTATTAAATGGCTAGAACCAATCATCCATCACCCAATCCTTTAAAACTGTCTTCCCCTCATAGTCATCCATTCAAATATTCCATTATCTTCAATTCCCTGAAATTGAATTGAGTAAAAACACTTCAAAACAAGTGCTTTTCAGCACTTAAATTGACTAGTACATTAGCTTTCCAAATTCGCCGTCGCCGTCAATATAACACACCAAACAACATGCCACTTTGGTTGGACATAGTACACAAGCTCCAGCTCCAGTGCCTTCGCTCGTATGCTTGTTTAAGCTCCAAAAATTCACCAAAAGATCCCACACCCATATTCTGTATCCTTTAAATACCAAAGGTTAAATGAGGATAGCTCCCCCTCAACAAATTTCCATTATAACATTACAAAATCAGATCCAATAAGAGGTACACTACATTTGATTCATCAATCAAACTCGTTTTAAGTTCTACTTCTGGGGACTCAGATCCATGGAATATAAAATTAACAAAAACAAAAGAAGGTTTCTTTATTGTGCTCCAGAGGCCAATGACTCAAAATCTCCAAAAACTGGCCGTATCATCAAACTTGGCGAAGAGGGAATGCAAATCCAAATACTGCTTCTCTTTAAACATTTCAAGTGAAAAATAACCAAACTATGCCTTTTAACTTATATAAGTGTTTTGGCTGTTGCAATGACATTCTCTGCCGTAATACCAAACTCCTTGTATATTTTTCCCGCGGGAGCACTGGCTCCAAACCGGTCTATCCCGATCGCCTTGCCCTTACTTCCCACAATCTTCGCCCACCCGAACGTGGATCCTGCCTCAATGCTAACCCTCGCAGAGACAGCAGCAGGTAGCACACTTTCCTTGTATGCATCTGACTGCTCATCGAACAACTCCCAAGAAACAAATGAGACGAGCCGGATTGTCTTCCCCTCTTTCCTAAGTTCGTCTGCGGCTTTGGCTGCAATTTCCAATTCAGAACCAGTGCCAATCAAAATGACATCTGGTTTGTTACCCGAAGAATTGTCAGACACAATGTACCCTCCTTTCTCGACACCTTCCACCGATGTCCCTGGAAGATAAGGAAGCTTCTGACGGGAGAGGGCAAGAACCGAGGGTCGCTTCCTATTGAGAACGGCGACCTTGTAGGCGCCAGCAGTCTCATTCCCATCAGCTGGCCGGAGCATCAGAATGTTGGGCATGGCTCGGAAACTTGCTAAATGCTCAATGGGCTGATGGGTGGGCCCATCCTCTCCCAGTCCAATAGAATCGTGGGTCATCACATAGATAACGCCGGCCTCACACAACGCCAAGATTCTCATAGCAGCTCTCATGTAATCGGTGAAGACAAAGAAGGTTGCACAGTAGGGAATCAAACCAGGGCTATGGAGGGCAATCCCATTGCAGATGGCACCCATCCCATGTTCCCGAACGCCAAACCGAACATTCCGCTCCTCTGGTGTGTCCTTCTGGAAGTCGCCAAACTGTTTTAGTAACGTCATGTTGGAAGAAGCGAGATCTGCACTCCCCCCGAGAAATCCTGGGAGTACTTTTGCGAGTGCATTCAGGCACTGCTGGGACAGATTCCTCGTTGCATCGGCTGGACTCTCAGTAGTGTAAGTCTGGCAATCAGCAGGCAAGTGAGATGACAACAGAGAATTACATGTCTATGCTACTATTACTTTCATTAAAAGGTGTAAGTAAGATGTGTAAAAGGGTCCTTTTACACGGAAACCAATCAGGCAAATACTTACCGGAAGAGCCTTCTCCCAGCGAGTAGGAAATTCACCAGAAATTATCAACTTCAACTCGTTGCTTCCTCGTTATATTTTTTCTCATATTCTGCGAACTTAGCATTCCATTCGGATTCAAGAACAGCACCATCCATGATATGGCGACTCCAGTGACTACCAAAAACAAACAAAAACTGATGCTTATAGGAAATACTATGATACTCGTTACCTCTTTTTTTTTTTTTTTGAATTGGTGAACTAAAATTACCTTTATCAGGTAATGTATTGCTTAGTTTACAGAACGACTAGTCTCATTTATTTAGTAAACTGGCTATATTGTGTTACTATGCTCCAACTTATGTGCAATGCAATTGTCGTGCTTATCCATTATGTGTGTTTAGTCCAATGCATATTCTGAATCAGTTCTATATAAAGCTAGTATAGGGTAAACGACCCATCGTGTTATGCAAAGCGGTTAAAAGCCTTTAAAATAAACAGCTAAAATGGCTAACACATCTCCATTGTGTGATTAAAGTGTGCCACTTGATGTGAATTAGACAAAGGAGAGTTGGAGATGTTTTTTCAATGCAGTCTTCGGCCCACGAGATTTTTACATTGGGCCATTCGCATCAAGTAGCATACTTGATGAAAAATAGTGCCATATGCACCCAGTCAATGACCCGTTCCAATCTACATTGGGAACGGGTCGGTTACCCTATATAAGGTCTTCTATATGCCAGTTCTCAATTTGGTGACATTTGTTTTCTTAACAGAGCTCACTGACAACAGAAAAAATTCAAGTTTTCCAGGCAAAGAAGTCTCTGAATTTCCATACCTCTTCACCTCCTCAGGCACATGGAATGGTTCGTATGGCCATCCAAGATTCTGCCTTGTGGCATCCACTTCCTTGGCACCCAATGCACTCCCATGAACGCTATACGAGTTAGCTTTGTTTGGTGACCCATAACCAATAGTAGTAGTAACCTGTATAGGCACCAAATCTTAACAAAGTCCCTTGAACCTTACCTCTATACAAAACTATGCACAAAAAAAGACCTTAATCAAAGTGGGTTTGTCTTTGACAGACTTGGCTTCCTCAATTGCAGCACGGATCTCATCATATCCGGTATTACCATTCTTCACCCAAATAGTGTGCCATCCGAGACCCTCGAATCTCGTGTCAACAGTTTCAGTAAATGCAATCTCCGTGTCACCATCGATCGAAATATGGTTATCATCATAGAAAGCAATCAGCTTCCCAAGGCCCCAATGTCCAGCAAGAGAACAAACTTCATTCGAAATACCCTCCATTTGACAACCATCCCCGAGTATAATGTATCTAAGGCAATAAAAACATATGAACAAATCAAATAACTAAAAGCCCTATTGCATCAAACAAGAAACTGACCAAAATAAGAAGAATGATCTTTGAGAGGTTCATTACGTGTAATGATCGATGATCTTGCTATCGGGTTTATTAAAACGGGCGGCTAAGTGCTTCTCTGCTAGTGCTAATCCGACCGCATTGGCAATGCCCTGACCAAGAGGACCTATATGAAAGATAAAATAAATAATCACAAGAATTCTCAAGCTTCTGATCTAAATTTTTCTAATACAAAAATTACCAAGTCATTGTCAGTTCAAGAAACCAAAGCAAACCCGTTGTCACTTCAACGCCAGGGGTCTCAAAATTTTCAGGGTGACCAGGGGTTTTGCTTCCCCACTGACGGAAGAGACTTCAAATCTTCTTCCTGGGTAATTGATTTCAATAGAAAACAATTCAATTTCAGTAAAGCCTAACTAAAATTGATTCTCTGAAAATCAAAGTTCATAAACAAGAGCAAGGAACCCAAAAGAGGGCCAAAAATTCAGCAAACAAAACATGCAACTCACATTCTACTTTTTTCACTCTTAGTCTTTAGAGCAAGGTATCAAACTCAGAATTGGTATCGGGTATCGGTCGATACCGATACCCTTTTTAAAAAAAAAAAAAGAGACCTGTTGTATCGGCCAGTATTGGCCGATACTGTCCTATATTGGTCCGATACCGATACCTGTATTGGGGTAGTATTGGTATCGGTTCTTGGCGAAACCAATTCGAATTGCCCAATACCTATCCGTATATGTTTTCAGTGAATTCGATACAATGCTTCAAACACAGATCCAATGTTCTAAACTGTATGATTTCCGAGACTTATAAACATATGTGAAAATCAAACTAGAGAAATGCATTATATTAGAATATTGTCAAAAAAAATTCAATCAACTAAACAAGACATAGTACCTTAACACTATCATATCCAGCAAGGTGCAGCAGAGCGTACTGAAGCATACACCCGTGACCGGCAGAGAGCACGAAGCGGTCCCGATTGAACCAGTAAGGGTTCTTGGGGTTATATCTCATCACCTCATCATACAATATATGGCCCATCGGAGCGCACCCCATGGGCAGACCCGGGTGCCCAGAATTCGCCT
This sequence comes from Chloranthus sessilifolius, assembly GCA_021018995.1. Lineage (NCBI taxonomy): Eukaryota > Viridiplantae > Streptophyta > Magnoliopsida > Chloranthales > Chloranthaceae > Chloranthus > Chloranthus sessilifolius. The sequence continues at coordinate 47,035,805 of CM037584.1, read as the reverse complement.
TCTCCACCGCATCGATCGCCAGGAACCGTATCGTGTTTATCGATTTCTCCACCAACGCGGTCTCTGCCTTGGTGACCAACTCGACCGTCGCAGCGGCACGAACAGGGCAGAAAGGGGGCAGGCCCGACCGCTTGCGAGCACCAGCAGCTGCTCGCAGAGAAGGTGAAGGCGATTTGACGCCACAGCCAGAGATGGTGCTTAGGGTGAAGCCCAGGAGGGATAGACGGTCCGAGTGAGAAGACGAGCCATGGTGGACTATGGTGCGGGCAACTGGGGTTTGGGAGAGGGCGAGGGATGAGGAGGAAGCAGCCATTTTTTCTCAACTTTGCTGTTGCTCGCGGTCTGGTTTTAAATTGGGGGTTAATTGGGGTTGGGGTGGGTTTGAGCCTTGAGAGGAGAGAAAACGTTACGCACGAGGCAAGGCCTGACGGGGTTATTTTACTTGGGAAATGCAATGATACGGTAACTTCCCACTCTTCCAACCTCCACCACCAGTCATATTTGTACAACAGTCCAAGAAGCGAAGCATGGTGACAAATCGGCAATATTTCGGGGGTTCGGTTCTTTTCTTTTCTTGTAAATTTTAAGAAAATTTCAGGAAAATTTTAGAAACATTTCCGAGAGTAAAAATATAAATATTTAGTATCTATATAAAATTAAGATTAAAATTAAAATTTTATTAATTTTGTCGAAATTCGAAATTAATAAAATTTTGCCGAGAGTTTTGTCAGACTCGAGGCCGTTTCGACAAAAATACGGGATATATAAGAGAATAAAATAATATTCATATATTTTTCCATCGATACCTAAGTTGTAAAAAATCATGGGATTCATTTGTTTTTCTTGTTTTTCGCTGATTTGATAACCAGATTATTAGTTGGAAAAATACAGAATTAATCAAATCTTGTGTTTGGATACATATACATAAATTTGTAGGAAAATAACATATCCTCACAAAAAAATAGTCATAATAACACAAAAGATCATCCAAACTAAAAAAATACTAGTTGTCATTATCTGAATTTTATGTCTTTGATATACTTAAAATATGTGTATGTGTTTAATATCGTATTCCCCGCATATCTTGACTTTTCAAAACGTTTTATCTAAAAATGCATGTTTTGATTTTTCAAGCTCTTATATTTATTTTCGTCATTAATGAACATAAGTTGTGTAATAGCCTATTGATTAAAGACTTTAAGTTCTAGATAAGAGGTCTAGGGATCAAACCTTGCTATGCGTGCTCTAAACCTCTCTCGTAAAAGGCCTTAGAAAAGAAATTCTAGATCTATCTTCCTAAAACCCGATCTAGGTATGGAGAAATCATGCTTTCCATTAAACTTAAAATATTAATTTTTAAATAGATTTTTATGTAAATTAATGAGTCTATTTCATGACTAATAAATGGATGATTAAATTAATGCATGCTATGATTGATGATCTTTAATGTTGATAATTTTAATTAAGAAGGAGACGGTTGAAATCCCACCATGTGATTTGATTCATTTTGATGAGTGCCCACAGAAGTATGTCAATCGATTGACGATTGGATATCAATCGATTAAGGATTAAATGATATTATTTTAGAAAAATACACAGAATTATGTCAATCGATTGAGGAGGTATATTAAAGTAAATACCAATAAATGATATTGTTTTGGAAAAGTACACATAATTATGTCAATCGATTGAGGAGGTATATTAAAGTAAATACTAATAAATGATATTGTTTTGGAAAAGTACACATAATTATGTCAATCGATTGAGGATTGGATGTCAATCGATTGAGGATTAAATGATATTATTTTGAAAAAATGCACAGAATTATGTCAATCGATTGAGGAATAAATGATATTGTTTTGGAAAAGTACACATAATTATGTCAATCGATTAACGATTGGATGTCAATCGATTAAGGATGAGCATTAAATGGTAACAGACAAAACTCAATGGATTGAACAAAACTCAATAGATTGAGCCTGAGCATGGATTTATGTCAATGGATTGAGAAATCAATCCATTGAGCATGAATAGAGTTCAATGGATTGAGAAATCAATAGATTGAGCTAAAATAAATAGATTGAGCCTAAACATGAACGCAATAGATTGAGTGTGAATAGTTAAATTCTATATTCAAGTTCTTCTCATAACAGTGTCATTAAATGTTAATATCTATGCATCATGATCGTATGATATGCACCGTAATATTTATACACCATGATTGTGTACACTTTAATATTCATGTATCATGATTAAATGCACTTAAATGCTTATGTATTATGATGTCACTCTTATGCACTTTACATGTTCCATGACGATCTATATAATGCACAACTAAGACATGTAAAATATAATGAAATGCTAAACCATGATCAACGAGCATTAGACCCAACATCTTGTACATGATGGAGTCTAAGAAGGTATTAGACCCAACATCTTGTGTTTAATTGAGTCTAACTAAACACGATTAATGAGCATTAGACCCAACATCTTATACATGATGGAGTCTAAGAAGGTATTAGACCCAACATTTTGTGTTTGATGGAGTCTAACTAAACACGATTAAGGAGCATTAGACCCAACATCTTGTGTAAGATGGAGTCTGACTGAACAAGAGTATGATCAGTATGATTTAGCCCAACGTTTTGAGCGGGACGGAGTTTGACATGCAATAAATAACATGATTCATTAGACCTAACGTCTTGAGCATTGCGGAATCTAACTAAACAAGTGATAAGCATGATTAAGACCCAACGTCTTGAGCGGGACGGAGTCTAACGTGCATTAAATGACAAGAAAGATGAAATTAAAAGATATGATGCATTCATGTAATATTGATATATATGTTTATGTTCAGTTCATTTCAGCTTGGTAAGATTATACATGCCACATGCACACATACATGAAATATATCAAAATGTTTATATGGTTATGATTGATATTTTTATGCTTCAATGGATTGAATGTCTGGTCCATACAAGTGTAAACTTACACCCCTTGTTGATGTGGGTGACCAGATGAGACAGGTGTTGCCAATGACAATGTATGGGTCTATGGCGATGAGACGGCACGTGATGCTCAAGAAACTGGACTGAATGGCGATGATGGCTTCGTGGCCTAATTAGCTATTTTCCTTTTTAATTATTAGTAATTTTAAATAAATTGGACATTAATCAGTTAGTATTTTATCAAAATTGTTTAAGCTTTAATCATGTTGGACTTGTTGTTGGAATAAGAATATTATCATGGGTTTTATTTAGATTAATTAATGTTTTAAAGAAATTTTATCTTCCGCTGTTTAAGGTGCTTTTATCGCCTTATTATGTTTCTATGGTTCACGATACGAAGGTACGGTCTAAGATTTTACAATTAAGAGATTGTGAGATCTCGGGTCGCTACACTAGTAATATCATAAAAATATTCACAAAAATAACCAAAAAATTATATATCTATTAACTTTTTTTTGCTCCTTACATATCGTAGCGAACTGCTCTAGTGGTTGACTTAGTGCTTTGTGAAGGTTAGATTTTAGGTTCAAACTTTGTTATGTGCAATAAATTACTTATGTTTTTTAATTAATTATACCAGAGCATATACACCATATATGTGAGTTCATTGTATCACCTAAATAGATGGAGGAGAGCCTAAAAATAGGCAAAAATTATGGGATTTAGTTAAAAAAATCAAAGAAGAAATATTTGTTATGAAAACAAATACCATAAAAAATATTGTTTAAAGATTTTTGATAATTTTAGATGGTCAATATATTTTTGGATGGATGAGAATCCACTAATATAAATTAGGACCCCCAAAGTTTAGTAACAATTTCTTAGAAAGTTTGGGTGTGTACAACAATTTTTAAAAACTTTAGGTGGTCAATTGACCACCCAAGTCATAATGTGGCTCCGCCTCTGATTTTTGGGGATGTGTGCCATATAGAATCAACATCTGATCGCCTGATAGGAGTGTCATGATCTTAAGATCTATCATGAAGAAGATTGGAAAAAAAAAATATCCATCGTCTGATTCAAATCAGTCAATGGTTTTCGTCCTTAAAAAAATTATGTGATTTTACTAATAAACGGATAAGAAGAGTTGTACCCTATCTTTTTCTTCTCCACTCCTCCTATCTTTCGAGGTCTCGACAAATTGAATGTCGAGGGGTACTCTCGAACCCTTACAAAAAATATAATCTGAATCTAAGTATTCCTCTATTTTTCCCATATCCAAACACGTCCTTATTTCGGCATATTTTGACAAGAATTCGATGTCACCATATTAGGCCATTTCCAGGAATTTACGTGATAATAGAAAATAAAATATTAGAGCATCTAGGATGGTGTATCTCATTCTTTTGCTTATGTGGCAAATTTGGGATGCTAAAAATACGGGATATGATGCACTCCAATTATCTATCACAAATTTGATATAAGTATCTTTTTTTATAGCCGGTGGTAGATATCTCATTTATAAAAAATAACTCAAAGCAATAAAATATACTATTTTTAAAATATAGGATATAAAGTTAGTATCTTATATCTATTTAGAATATCGAATATCCATTGGAACATAACACTTCACATTTATCCCAAATTGGAGCCATTGTAGTGCTACATCAGATATAGAATACACCATTGTAGATCATCTTACACACTACTAACTAGGGATGCAGGTTCGGTGTACCGAATCGAACCGAACCCGATTTTTGCGGTGTTCTGTTCGGTACACCCCAAACCGAAACCATTCGGTTCGGTTTAGATAAATTACCTATTTTTAGGGTATTTTTTCTGTTTTTTCAAGTTTTCCTAATTTTTTTCGGTTTACTCATCCTACTCCCTCGGTTTTCGGTTTCAAGTCATCTAAACTGAAACTGAACCAAATAGGGGTTCGGTTCGGTTTGTGTCAGGTTCCGGTGTGGTTCGATCCGGTGCGGTTCCCTCGGTTTTTGATTCAGTTTCGGTGTTCAGTTCAAGACTTGCATCCCTACTACTAACAAATCATGTAAATAGAATATATTAATAAGATAAGTAAACAAAAAACTACTAAAATTGATCTCACTCTTTAATATGATGTTTTGGACCAGACCAAGGCCTAGATATTACTGTCCATCACAAGGCTCAGGGCTTGTCACAATCCATAGCCACATCCTATGTCTTTATTTCTCATTGCTAAAGATATTGATGGCAGTTTTATGGCTAAGAAATAGCAAAATATGAATTCTTAGACACTAAACATTTCACAAATAAATGTCGCAGAGTCGGGCTGAGCAAAATCTCTGATTATGTGATGTTGATTCATAGATACTAGCAAACCCAAAACAGATTCAGACAGTTATTCTATTACTTCTCTGGAGGATCATAATTCCTAATCATAGAGATGACTTACAAAACTAGCATTCAGTGGCCTTTGAATTTCAAACCATCAAACTGAGATACCCAATTTTGCAATTTTCATTTGAGATGCCATAATAAGTAAGCTGAGAATGGAAAGTGCAAAAAGAGAACAAAATTCAATATATGTGTAATACAAGTGGGACATTAATTAAGCATCATTTCAATGGAGATCAATATCATAAGGTAAATAGAAAACCTATAGGAGCCGAGTTTGATGTTATACAGATTGAACATGCCCCTGTTCGAAGTTTCAAAGATGAATTCTTCTATTTGATTAGAATTATTATTTGCTATTTGAAAGATGAATTGTTCTATAGACTTACACTTGTGTTGGCTCATAATAGTTAAGTACATTGGCCCTTTAAAAGTAAAAAATAAAATAAGTTTCTAGGTTTAAAAACCATGTTTCTATATCTATTTTCGCAGTCACATATTTTTGAGTTATAATTTGTAAGATGCAGTAGACCATACAGCTGTTAAATGAGAAGAATAAAAAGTGGGATTATGGGCACTTGATAAAGTAGTCATTCATTTATATTTATAAAAACTGTATATGATACTTAGAGTAATGATCATATGCATGACAATGCTCTTCAAAAGCCCAAGAGGATTTAAGATGGATCCACCATAAGCGACCATCACCATTGCTATCCCTTTTTAACGTTCTTTGTGAACAATTGTATGCACTGCTAGTAGGCGAACCAAACTGGTCTCCAAAAGATATGCAAGAGAGAGGACTTGAACATTGACCTATGCTTTCAAAAAGTTGCATGCACCAACCAGTGCAGCCAGAGTTCATTTTTTAAAGAAATAGCAAAATTTTTTTACTAAATAATTGATACTTTGAAATACCGTGATATTTAAACTGAAAAGTCATCCTACCCCTAATGAAACGAGTTTACTTGGCTCTCGCGAACCACAAACTAGTTTGAACTGAGCGAACCTGCGAACCACGTAATATTGAGATGAACATTGTGATATTCTTACTTAGTTGCAACACCGTTTGTCGGTTTATTTTTAGGTAAGTTGGGTTCGAACCTGCAACCTTGAGGTTGTAATATTGCCAATATTTCATTGTGTTACTGGCCAAGCCCTTAATTCAATTGGGCATGTTGAAGGCATGTAATCGCCTGACGCGTTAAGGGACCTTAAAGTGTTAGCCTTTGAAACGTATGATAAAAAGTTTGACTTTGTCAATTTTTGTGTCTGTGTTTGATTCGGCCACTTTTTTAAGTATAAAATGATTTTATATGCTCTAAGAGCCTTTAGAACGCTAACATGCCGATAACAGCAGCATACCCGGGTAGAGCCTCGTATGTTATTTCTTGTTGAGGGTATCGGAAAAGGGATGATAACATCTTTGCATTGGTCAAGTGCACGTGTAAGGAGAAATAACGGGTAAGATGAAGCACTTATAGAAATAATGTGTGATTTTTGTTTTTGATACGGGCATTTGACTGAGACAGCATCAAGAATCGAGGAGGAAACACGTTTATACATATGACAGTTGCTGAGCAGTGAGAGAGAGCACCAACTACACTGGTGAGTATTAACTAATTTGAAACTTTCTATTAAAACAAACTCCATCAAATTGTGCCCCTTTGCTTTAAGAAGGAAATTTTACGCCAATAGTATTAAATGGTGCTCTTGTTCTTTTATAAGTTCTCCCATTAGCTAGGGCAATGGTTAGGTTCGTTTGAACCTGATTTCATGTCCAACCATATCTCTGTAGCCATTGATACAAGAGAATCTTGACATCAACTGTTTTCAATTTTATATGATAACATGTTGTCAAGATTCTCTTATATCCAATGGCTACATATCTTGTCTGACACGAAATCAAGTTCAATCAATTGGGCTTGACCAATGCCCATCTAATGTTAAGAAAACCATTTAGAAGGATGCCTAGGGTAATGGGCACCATTTGACAAAACTGGTGGAAATGGTTTTTTTTTTCACTTTATATGGGCTTGTAAATAAAATAACTTATGGGAAGTTTTATTTTTTAAATTTTACAATGGTTTGATTTTTATTTTATTTTCAAATGTTTGGCTACATTGTGTAAATTTTTTTTCCTAAGGCACTATTCTTCACACCTTGTGAACATTTAATCTTATCCCATCTAGTCGGGCCAAAATGCAATCGCCTTGAATTAGAACATGATTTTTTTTTTTGTCCCAACTTTTTACAAGATGGGTCTTGAAATCATGGGCATACACTCAAATAACTAGTTTTTTATTCTGCGTGGTACAAATCCCAAATAGTAACTCTAAACTTGTGAAACATACATCAAGCTCAAATACAAATCACAGGTCATTTTTTGGAATGGATGCCACATTAAATAAAAAAATCGTTTAATGATATACCCATGATCTTAAGATGCATCATGTGAAAGATTAGGATAAAAAATAATCTCCTTTGTCAAATTCAAAGCAGTCAATACATGTTGGCCGGAGGAGATGGAGCAAGGTTATGATTTTACAGTGCAAATAAATGGTACAATTATGAGGTGAGGTTGCATCTAAACCGTCTGATATAAAGGCCATGAACTACATATTTACGACGCAAAAGAGTTGTGCAAAACTCAATCTCTATCATATGATTCGATACAATCAACTGTTGAATCGGATAATGGCTTTGGAGACATTGAGTCATATAATAAAGATTATGCTTGGTGCCAATTTTTTCACTTATGATCTTTAGATCATGACCTTCAAATTAAGTGGCTTAGATAGTTGGATTACATTTATTGGCATCGTTGTTTATAGGTACCTCTGTTCGCGTCTATGCGTTCTATGAAAGCGCCCATGTCCCAGACCCCTTGAAGACTATTGATTACTTTGGATCAGATGAGGTTGATTGTTTTTCACCCCGATCGTCTACAAAATGGATCTTAAGATCATGTAGCACCTATCGGACGGTCAGTTTGTGATTCCATGTGTCCCCAGTCTCCAAAAAATGACCCTAAAGTTACGTTTGAGCATGATGTGTGCTATATGATTTTAGAGTCATTTTTTGAACATCGGTGATACAGGAAATCAAAAACTGATCGTCAGATTGATGCACCATAAATCCAAGATCTATTTTGTGGAATATCTTTGTTAAAAAAAATCTCCATCATATGATCCGAAGAAATTAACATTTTTTTCAGGGGTATGGACATAGGCGTTTTCAGAGAACGCGTGGGCATGAACAAAGAGGTATTGACATGTGTGTCACATCAACGAAAAAATTGAGCATTTGATGATAAGCTCATGGTCTCAAGATCCATTATATGAAAAATTATGGTGAAAAAATAACCTCGATCGGTTGATCCAAAGTAATCAAACGATTTTAAGCATGAAACATCCAAATTGAGAAGAACGAATTTTGGGTTGCAAGGGTGGCCACCAAAATTCCTCTTTAAGCTTTTAACCCATGTCGTGGGCGGAAAAAAGTTTCAGCCAAATTTTGGCAAATCTTCTCACTACATTGTCAAACAGCGGAAAGTTTCCATTTCCGTAATATCTCAAGATTTTACGTAATATGTTTAGGCAGTCCACATTCTGTTGCAGACACCTAGCAAATTTGCAGACGCTAGCAAATTTTCTTGCAGGTTGGAACTTTTTCTTATATATTGTTAAGAATATATATATATATATATATATATATATATATATATATATTTGGCTTCCTCTCATTTTTTGTTCTTTTAATTTTTCTCTGAAGGTACCAGAAGATTTGGTCTTTGCAGCCCGAGTTTTCTATCATTAAAATCGCTGACTGCCTTGACTATAGCAATGGAGATCGATTTTAGTCTCAATCTTCCCCATAACAGATTTTGAGATCATGGCCCACCTATCAGACACCCATATGTTCATTCCACGTGGAAAACATCTTAAAAAATGGCCCGAGAACCTTTCTCATGGTACACCATGATCACAGTTACTTTTGGGGATCTATGCACCTAGAATCAAAATCTGACCGTTTGATAGGTGGAAAATAATCTCAAGAACTGTTATGTGAATGATTTGAACGAGAAAAACGATCTCCATCATCAGATTCTAGGCAGTCAGCAATTTAAGAGGTGGAAACCACTGGCTGCGAAGATGGAATCCCAAATGAAAAATACCAGGACCCTTTCTCTTCAGACTTGGAAATAAAAGTGTATTATTGGTGGTAGCTACAGCTGATTCATGTTAACCTGTCTGGAAATCAATGTGATACTTTTGTCCTTCTAAAAGGTCGTTGATTAAGTACCTTTGCATTAAGAGACCTAAGAACCTGGTCACTATAGCATTCTAGACGAAGTGACTGTGACTTGTTGTTTTCTTTAGTCCCACATCGAAAAACTAACGGATTGAAGGTCAGATGCGTGAGTATAAAATGGGACCCTTTGATACAAACAAAACATACCTTTCTTGGCCTTTTGGCTGAGATCAAGTGTAGTATCTGTTCTTATCAGTTTAATATCTGATTCGTGACCCGGGCCGGCGCACCCTATCTTATTGCTTCCATATCTCGTTTGGTTATTTTTTGGCCAAGAATATGGTGCACCAACCATGTATTGTTGTTCATGAACCAGGGGCTTCTTGAGAGTACAAATATAGAAATCAAATGTTTGGGTTTTCTTTCACTTAAAAACTAGCATAAATGTTAAAGCAGGAATCTAGGGAATAGCCCATCGTTGGAATGCCACGGCATTATATAGCTGTGGAATCAATTTTTCTGGATGTGCTTTTTCATTTCTTTTTTCCTTTTTATCATTGCAAAAAGGAAATTATTCTCCCTAAGTCTCTAATGACTCAGATTTCACTGTGATGAGATCCTTGCACCCTAAAGGAAAACAAGAACAGAGCTTACAGAGGGATTTGAAGTGATTCCAAATTAGGGCTCACAGCAGTTCTGACACAGCACACATCTGTTTGGAAGTTTGGCCTTTGTGATTCAGATTTGCGACAGTTTTTAAACGCCCCCAAGCCTTGCACCAACCAAATACCACTACTCATAGGAATTGGCAAGCCCCAGAGGCCTATCCGATCTTGCTTAATAAGAGGTCGACGATCCAAGGAGTCGTACAATGATTTCACTTTCACGGAGAACTTAACACCCTCCCCACTCCATCTGCCTTGTTATTAAATAGACAGACAGAGACAGACTGAATTTAAGACCTCCAGTAAGGTGGAAAATTCAGTGATCTCCTGAGCCTTCAAGTTTCATCTTAAACGCAAATCTCACACTGTCCTTTCTCCAATCGTCTTAGTGCACTGAGTCATTTTTGTCCACAGCTAGGTGAAATAAACTCTTGAACCGATAGCAAAGCACTTCTTGACCCACCCAAGTATCATACCAGAATTTGATTGTGTCGCCCCTCCCTACTTTGAATCAAATGTTCGTCTGGAAAGCCAAATCCGACTGCACCAACCTGGCTTATAGGCCATGCCAGTGCGGTCTCTATCCCCGCCTCTCCTCCCCCATTGATACCTGGATGTTATGATCCTAGCCCAAAGCACAAGAGGGTCCTCCCAGTTGGATAAATTGGTTCGGGTTGCAAGAAAAGATAAAGATTGGAATGAATAGATGCGCAGATCCGGTTTGAGGCACGTTGAATATCGTTGTCTTTAAACCGAGATTTGCCCTACAGATTACAGCAAATCAGTTTCAGGATACAATGAACTGACAACGTATTCGTGTGATCAAATTTGGTAAATCTGATCACGCAACAAAAACACTAAAAACGAAAGCGGAACTCTGAGAAGAAAGGAACTTTTAAAAGACGCAAAACAGAATAGAGAAAATAGTAATAAAATGAGAGGCCTCGGGTCCCTTTTATAGGAGAGAACAGGTGTAACTGAACGGACATATCCGTTACGGATAACTGAACGGTCGGATAAGACATATCCGTTTGAACGGTTTAAAATTTAAACAGACAGTTACAATTTTGTTCAAAAGTTTAACTAAATGCACTGCATCGTCACGCCACATACACGTATACGTGCTCGTGCTCATGCTCGTGCCTGTGCCCATCCCGACCCGGCTCGGCTCGACTCGGCACGCGCGTGTGTGTGTGACTAATGGGGTGCATGGCGGCGGAGACCACAAAATTTGGTGCCCCCTGGGTGAAGGCTACAAGCCTTGAGCTAAAACTCTACAAAATAACTTAAAACCCAAAAAACACTAAACACGATATGGGACAATTCAATTCAAGCAAAAACTAAAAAGCTAAATTTTATTTTATAGTTTAAAATATCCAACAATCCCTCACAATTTTAAAATATTCAAAATCCCCTACTATTTTAAAGATTGAAAAACAGAATAAAGCTATAAATATGTGCATAAATGAAAATATCTTACAGACTTAAATTTTCATTTTAGTAAAAATAATTCAAGGTTTGTCAAAGGTCATTAGTGAAACTAAGTCTTAAACTAACGATCTTATACAACAAATCGAATTATGTCACACACGAATTTCACATATTTAGTGCTCAACAAATAGGTTAGCACATTTAGGCCCTATGCTAGTATCCTGATTTTCGTAAGTATTTATGAGATAAAGTCATGTCTCATTGAAAGCAACTCCACCCTCACACTTATATAGGTAGACCTATAAGAGATGCTCCACCCTCACACTTATATAGGTAGACTTATAAGTGTTATAGGACTATTAAGAGCAAATGCTCAACCCCCTCTTATCCATTACAAGTGAAACACTATCCTCCTACGATGTATATGAGAATTATTTTTCATCAATGTAGTGCCCTTTAGTCGTTATGTATTTACGACTTATTTTTTTCTTTGAACCTAAACATTGATTTAAACAAATATTAGGTAGGGTTCCCATCATAAGTGGCTATGTAGGTTTAATGACTTTAAACTCATCCCGATTGATGTCTTATAAATTTTATCTTCGCCAAGGCTTTTAGTAAACGAATCTGCCAGATTTTTCACAGACTTGACCCCAATTACTAAGATTATTCTATCTCTAAGTAATTATTTTACATAGCTATTTCTTAGACCAATGTGTCTATTTTTTTCATTATGCATTTGACTATAGGCCTTTGATAATGTTGCTTCACTATCACAATGTATAGAGATAGGTGGCAATGATTTAATCATTGATGGAATTTCTATTAGTAAATTTCTTAATCATTTCGCTTCTTTTCCACTTGCCGTTAAGGCAATAAATTTCGATTCCACAGTAGAATGTGAGATACAAGTTTACTTCTTTGATCCCCATGAGATCGCAGCACCTCCAAAAGTGAATATATATCCACTTGTAGATTTTGATTCATCTGAACAAAATATCCAACTTACATCGCTATATCCTTCTAAAACTTGAGAATATCCAGAAAAATACAAACCATAACTAATAATACTTTTTAAATCTCTAGAAATATGAGATATGGCATTCCAATGAATAGAACTAGGATTACTTATAAATCTACTTAACTTACCGAAAATTTAATGTCTGGCCTTGTACAGTACATTGTATACATAAGGCTACTAATAACCCTTGAATATTCTAACTATTACACACATCTTTCATCATTTTTAGGTAGTTTAATATTAATATCTAAAGGCGTATTAGCAGGTTTTAAATCAAAATAATTGAGTTAAAGTTAACGTATTCTCATTTCTTATAGTTTTGATTCCCAAAATTACATCTACATGTCCCATGTCTTTCATGTTAAAAGATAAACTAAAAAAAAATTTAGTTTCTAAAATAACTTCTAAATTAATTTCAAAAATAAGTAAATCATCTATATAAAGATATATTATAACACTATGATTATTAGAAAATTTATAATACATACATTTATCTGTTTCATTAGTTTTGAAACCAAATTTAATAATTGTATTATCAAACTTTTCGTGTCACTGTTTTGGTGCTTATTTTAACTCATATAATGATTTAATAAATTGATAAACTTTCTTTTCCTGTCCAAGTAGAACAAACCCTTCTTGTTGTTTCATATAAACCTCTTCTTTTAAATTACCATTTAATAAGGCAATTTTAACATTCATTTGAGAAATTTTTAACTTGAGTATAGAAGCTAGTACAATTAGAAGTCTTATAGTAAAAATTCTAGCAACGGGTGCGTAGATGTCAAATAATCAACACCTTTTTTTTTCTATATCCTTTGGCAACCAAGCTGGTCTTAAATTTCTCTATAGTTTCACATGTTCTAAGTTTTCTTTTAAATATCCATCTACATCCTATGGGTTTTAATCCTTCGGATAAGTCTATCAATTTTTATATTTTATTTTTCATTATTAAATCCATTTCATCATTGATAGCTTCTTTCTAAAAGACACTATCTCTAGATTTTATGATATCGTTAAAAGTGATAGAATCATCGTCTACATTTAGACATAAATGTTTCTTAGTATTTTTGATCTTATTTCCTTCAATCAAATAGATATAATAGTTTTTTGAAAGACTAATTTCAAATCGTTGACTTACTTCATCGAGGTTCAATGATGACCTTTTCATCACTTGGAGATTCAATAATTTCTTTAGATTTAAAAGGTTCCCCATCTTCATAAGTTTTACTTTTAATATTTAATTTATTAGATAGAGTAGTGAACTTAGATTAATAGAATATAGCTTCTCTAAATTCTATTATAGTATTTTTATCTATAATATCATTAGATTTCATAACTAGAAATCTGTAAGCTTTACTATATTGTGTATAGCCAATAAACGCACATTCAATAGTTCTAAGGCCTATCTTAGGTCTTTTAGGATCTAATCTAACGAGTGCCCTACACCCCCACACTTCAAAATAATTTAAATTAGATTTTCTATTCTTTCAAAGTTCATAAGGTGTAGTTAAAATTTTTTTATATGAAATTTTATTCAAAATATGAGTAGCAGTTAACAAAGATTTCATAAATTTTTATCTGAATTAACGTTGACCAATATTGCATTAGTCATTTCTACTAATGTTCTATTTTTTATTTCTGCAACTCCGTTTTGTTGCGGCGTGTAAGAGACTGTTACCTCATGACGAATTCCATGAATTTCACAGAAATCGGAGAGCTCATTTGACATGTATTTTTCGCCTCTATCAGATCTAATAATTTTTATTTTTTTATTTAATTGATTTTCTACTAATGCTTTATAAACTTTAAATTTTTCAAAAGCCTCATTTTTCTACTTAATAAATAGATATGAGCATATTGTGAAAAATCATCTATAAAAGTAATAAAATATCTTTTTCCTCCTCTAATAGGAATATTATTTAAATCACAGATATTACTGTGTATTAGATCTAATAAAAATAAATTTTTTATTACACTAGGAAATGACTTTCTAGCAATTTTAGTCTTAGCACATACACTACAAGCATTACTATTAAAATATTCACGTTTAGAAATTAAATCTAAATTAATCATGCATTTTATAGATCGAAAATTAACATGTCATAATATATCATACCATAAATCAGAAAGAGAAAACGAGTAAGAAGAAGAAGAAATTTTATTAATTTGATCAATTATATTTAATTTGAACATACCTCCCAGAGCATATCATTTCCCAACAAATCCATCATTCTTTGATAAGATAAACTTATCTGATTCAAATACAAGTTTGAAATCATGTTTGATTAGTAAACCACCCGATACAAGATTCTTGCGAATGTCGGGTACATAGAGCACAGCAGTAAATGTTACGACTTTTTCAGATTTAAAATTTAATTTCACTTTTCCACGCCCTATGATCTTTGTCATAGATGAGTTTCCCATGAAGAAATCTTGATCATCGTCAGTTTTGTCATACGTCACCTGTGTCGATCCACCATTCATTGATGTCACCAATCATATTTACCTCAGAAAGAATGACTATAAAGTTATTTTTTTCTTCCACTGCATTCGCTTGATTCTTCAATTTCTTGAAGAGGCGGCAATCCCGTTTGAAGTGTCCGAGTTTCTCACAGTTATAGCATCCACCACTCTTTGGTACCATGGTCTTGACATATTTTTATTCTCCTTGGATTGAGAATATCATCTTTTCCTCTATTTGACGGTCCACTGAAATCTTTAGACTCAACCAAGTGTGCCTTTGATATAATATCAATGTGATCTTCGATTTTATTCCTAACTCAGAATTCTTCCTCAATACGTAAATGAAGGAGAAGATTTTTTATACAAATCTTCTTATTATTACACTTAAGGATTTTTCGGTAATCTTTCCAAGATGAAGGCAACTTGGCGATTATCGCACCAACCAAAAAATCATCTAAATAAGAACCATTAGCGATCATATAATTTATAACTACTTGAAAATCATGCACTTGGCTAAGAATTGATTTATCATCGACCATATTAAAATTAAAAAACTAATTGCTTATGTAAGAATTATACCTTGCATCTTTAGTTGTGTATTTCTTCTCGAGTGCGTCCCAGAGTTTCCTGGATGTGTTATAGGTGCGGTAGACGTCGAACACCGAATCCGATAAAGCATTCAAAATGAATCCCTTGCAAGTGTAGTCGTCTTCTTCCCATTTCTGTTTTTTCCGGCCTTCATTGAGTGTTGATGATTCGGTAATAGTTGGGCACGGATTCGTGATAACGTACACAACTTTCAGTGCAGTCAACAAAAAGTATAATTTTTGTTGTCACCTTTTGAGGTTTGAACCATCGAAACTGCCCAACTTGTGGATGTTGTTGGGCAGTGCGGGATGAATTTTGTCAGTCAATACGAAAGAACTCTAGGATTGGATA
The DNA here is from genome assembly GCA_021018995.1 of Chloranthus sessilifolius. Taxonomy (NCBI): domain Eukaryota; kingdom Viridiplantae; phylum Streptophyta; class Magnoliopsida; order Chloranthales; family Chloranthaceae; genus Chloranthus; species Chloranthus sessilifolius. The sequence goes on along the minus strand of CM037584.1, from coordinate 47,019,705 downwards.
TGGGCCATCTCCGTTTAAGATTGTTGGATAAATTGGTTCGGATTACAAGAAAAGATAAAGATTGGAATGAATAGATGCACAGATCCGATTCGAGACACGTTGAATATCGTTGTCTTTAAACCAAGATTTGCCCCGACCACTATAATCTAGTGGTCACCAACAGATTATCCGTAAATCGGTTCCAGGAAACAACGAACCGGCAACATATTCGTGTGATCAAATTTAGTGATTCTGATCACGCAACTAGAGCACAAAAAACGGAAGCGGAACTCTGAGAAGAAGAAAATAACTTTTAAAAGACGCAAAATAGAATAGAGAAAACAGTAATGAAATGAGGAGTCTCGGATCCCTTTTATAGAAGAGAACAGATGTAACTGAACGGATATATCCATTGCAGTTAACTGAACGGTCGGATAAGACATATTCGTTTGAACGGTCTAAAATTTAAACGGACGATTACAATTTTGTTCAAAAGTTTAACTAAGAGCACTGTGCTGCATCGCCACGTACACGTACTCGTGTCCGTTCCGACCCGACTTGATGAGGGCGTGTGTGTGACTAATGGAGTGTATGGCGACGGAAATCACAAAATTCGGTGGCTCCTGTGAAGGCTACAAGCCTTAAAGCTAAAACTCTTAAAAAAATAACTTAAAACTCAAAAAACACTATACACCAATATAGGACAATTCAACTCAAAACAAAAATCTTAAAAACTAAAAATTATTTTATATTTTAAAATATCCAACACTCTCGAAGTTTCCAAATCTGATATTTTTTGTCCGGTATTTTACCCTTGGGAGCGGCTATTTGCCTAGAATGATCTGCATTTTAGTATGAGGGAGGCTGTGCTATATAACAGTATTATATGGACACTATAGTGATCGATTGGGATCATCAAACGTGGCGATACTAGTTTGCAATCAGTCGTTTATACATAGCTCTATATATACGAGCCATGTAAGGCATAGTTTATATAATTAGAGAAATGATTATATGACTTAAGTCATGGATCCCATGATTCGATTCCTTATTAATTACATGTCATATCAGTGTTTTTTGAAAAATTAATTGATGTTCAGTCAATAGGGATTCGAGTCATGAGTTTGTATCTTATATCTCTAGAGTGAGAGGATCACTACCCATAAAAGCAAGTCATGAATTTATAGCTTATAACTCGAGTGAGAGGATTACTATCCATATAATTATATTACTTTATTAATAATTACATACCGAGCCAAGTTTGTAGCTAAATGGTACTTGGCCTAGAGGTTCGCGCTAGGCTAATCGGTTCGAAACCCGTGGCTAAAGTTCAATTTTTATAAAATATAATTATTTTTATAAATTAGAATATATTTATATATAGGTATTGGATTTGATATATGTATTTAACATATGAACTCTACTTCCTAAATAGACAACTATATAATCTAATCACCCTTTTATCTCTTAGTGCTCTCTCTAGGTTCCTCTAGGTCCACAAAATCTCTCCGCCCCGTTTAAGGATACAATACCTTATTAAGGTCTCCACTCAATCTCTCTCGCGGAGAAGAAGATGTGGCAACGACAGCCACTTCTATTGCGCCTCTTCCTTGACCTTACTCTCTTTCTTGAGTGCGACAATAACGAATGTCAACGACTTGGACGCTGCTAGCGAAATCACTTTGCATTCATGTCTCCTTTGCAACTCAGAAGTGATTCCATCCCTTCTTTGCAATCCGAAAGTGATTCCATGTGGCATACATCTCTAAAAGTGATTATAATTATGAGGGTGCGATAAGAACTTTGGAGATTTATTCCACCTGACCGTCTGATAGGTGGGGTCGATCTACATTACTAGAAAACTAAAAATCTAGACTCACTCGTGAGACATGGCTGCATCATATGAATAATTCAAGGTCATACATGTCCTCCCCGGGCATCTTGAAGACAAACTAAAATAAGTACCCTGTTCTCTGATATGCTGATTCTCGAAATTAACTTTGGGTAACTTTGATTGCACACCCAAGTCATGTATAAGACTTGAAAAGTTTGAAGTCCAAATTTTTTAGGGAGTCATTATTTACACACGTTTTTTAAGTGATTACACCGAATTTAAAGAAAGACTTGTATTTTAGGGACATGTGATATGTAAAATTGTAATATGGGCCATCTAATTTGAAGTTTATGATCAATAAATCTCTAGTACATAAAATTGGAGCAAAACACGATACTTGTCATATGATTTATTGGAGTCAACTATTGAATTTTATAATGACCTTTGACTCCATTTAATCAAATGATAAAAATTATATTTTGTTCTAATCTTTTGCAGATAATATCTTTAAATCATAAGCTTCAAATCAAACGGCTTAAATGATGTTTTTGCATAATAGAGGTTGCCAAACTTACAAGTCTTTCTTTAAATTCAGTGCAATCACTTGAAAAGCGTATACAAGTAATGACACCTTTTTTCTAATTTGTTTTATAAATTTTACTGTTTTTTAAGAAAAAATAAAGAGAAAAAGAAAAAGAAAAAACGAGGGGATTAATTGAGCACTGCCCCCAAACTAAAAGATGACTTTCCAAAATATCAAAACGTGCCAATCTTTTGAAACTGGAAATATGATCAAATTGATTCTTCAAAGAGTACCTCTATTCATGCTCACCACATCACTGGTGGGCGTCTACACTATAAATTATTGACTGTATAGAATCAAATGACGGTGGTCGTTTCCAATCTTCATCTTAAAGCCATGGGCATGCTATGATGACCAATTTTTTATTCCATGTGGCACTTATCCCCCTTAAATCATATGGCACACGTCACTCTCCAACGTGATTTTAGAGCCACTTTTTGAGATTTGTGCAGCATGAAATAAAAAATTGACCATCCGATAGCACGCCCGTGGTCTCAAGATCCATTGTGAGGAAGATTGGAATGAAAAACGATTACTATCATTTAATCAAAGCAATCAACGGTTTTTAGTGTAGGCGTCTACCAATTATCTGGTAAGTGCGAATAGATTTACCCTTCTTCAAATTTTACAAAATTAAAATAGAGAAAAGTACTTAATCACACCCCCCCAGCTATTTTATCACGGAATCCGGTTTGTTTTTTTTTCAATTACCCGAGAGCGCCCCAATACGGCTTTAATATGGGTTTACACTGCCGTTTAGCATCCACGAACCGTGGAGCGTGGATGTTGGATTACTCATTTGCCCCCCACCCCCTGTGCCGACGACCGAAAACTAATGCCCTTTGGTTCATCTTCTCCAAACCTCCGGCCTCTAATTCATCTTCTCCAAAAGAAATCAAGAAGAATATGGTTCATCTTCTCCGGCGATCGTGAACTCGGGTGCATGCCGGCGAACATCAAACATAATAGTGAGAGAGAGAAAGAAGAGAGAGGGTTTGAAGGATCAGAGAAGAAGACGGTTTTGCAGTGGACGGGTCTCTTTCTCTCTCCTATTCTTTTTCTCACTCTTCTTTTTCTCTCCTCTTTCTCTCTCTTCTCACTCTTCCAACGAAGCAAGAGACACAATTAGGGCAACTGATTTTTTAGGGCATTAATGTAATTTAATTTGTTGGCTCTGCGATCCGGCCATCACAAACTTAGGTGCATGCCGGCGAACACCAAATAGAATAGTGAGAGAGAGAAAGAAGAGAGAGGGTTTAAAGGATTAGAGAAGAAGAGGATTGGAGAAAGTGGAAGGAGATGAAAACCAAAGGAGAGAGAAAGTGGAACCAGAGGAGAGAGAAAGTGGAAGGTGGTTCAAATCCCCTTATCATAGATGGTGGGCTCCTCTAGTTAGCAATGATCATTTATTATTTTTTATTGAACATAGATTCCTTCTCTTAAAGGTCTCCACATGCTATCTCATTCTTTTTCAGTTCTCCCTCAAAGATCTGCAATAGGGATGAAAACCAAAGGAGAGAGAAAGTGGAAGGTCGTTCAACCTAGAGCAAGAAGAGAGGGACAGAAAGGAAGGCATAACTGTAATTTAATCTATATTAAGGGTATATTTATATTAAGGGTAAAAAAGACATTATACCTTTCAAATTTCCTGCACAAGCTGCTTGGATGCCCGTTCAAAGGATACTGGGGCGCTGGTGGGTTATTAATAATATCACCCGACTATCAGGTGATAAATAGCAGCACAGGGCCATTTTAAGTAAATCGCCCATTAAAAGACACCTCCCTTGTTGCAAGAAAATGCTATCTCCTCCCTAATTGCAAGACGGGGCCATTGCTTGGTATGATGTAAAAGGCTTGGTTGGTTCAAATATGGAGAGCAGCTACTTTGTGTCTAAAAAGTTAGAAGTTAGGTTTGTATCCCGTCTACCCCTCCCAGCACCCTTGGGACCTGCGAGCCATGTGGCAAGCTATCAGTCTTCATATGGGAATCTACCATCCAACTCAATTGTGATTTGTGAAAATTTCACACAACATAATTAATACCTAACTAGAAAATCAAATTTCCCCCAAACAATCATTTTCCTAGTTTCAGGAAATAACTCTTTGTAATCCCACAATCATGGATCAAATTCAGATTTCGGTCAGCCGAAACTTTTTGTTTTCGGTCCCTACCGAAACCGATAACCAAAATTTCGGTACTTAATTGTACTATGGAAAAAATTTCGGCCGAAAGTGTACAGATCTATGGAGAATGATAATATCTCCCATCACTCTCATTCTATCGGTTTGACAGTGATTAGAGATATTTATGTATACATAGGTGTACAATGTATTGCCAATTTGCCATATAAGTTATGCACTTTTAATCATATTGCTACTCTACGCATGAATCTATGGAAAATTATTAAGGGGAGACAGATTTGATATGGACAAAGTACAGGTGACTGATGTGGCGTAATGTGATTGGCTGCACTAACCTATATTAATTGAGCCCCACCGCTCATACAGCCAATTATATCGTGCCATATCTGCTGCGTGCACTTTATCTGCATCAAATTTGTCCTTCCTTTAATAGTGTGCTAAATGATAGACTACTAGTTGAAGTGGTTGATGACCAAGGGAGTACTTTACTCCACTATTTAAATTATAAAAAACTCAAGTACAACTCTAAGTTTTTCCGTCAGCTGTTGCAAATGGTTGTGGTCCTGTGGATGGTGAAATATTTGTTTATAGTAATAGAAGTACATTTGAAAAAGAGAAAAAAAAATTCACTATTTGTGTAGGGGGTTTGTGTTAGTCTCTCTCCCCTCTCTCTCTCTCTCTCTCTCTATATATATATAAATAGGACAATGGATTGAACCCACGCATTCTGGTCCATTCAAAGTTTGGGTACCTCCCATGTATTCTGGTTCATTAAATTTTTCTCCTTTGACCACAGTTTAGAAGGTATATATGCATCAGATCATGTCCAAATTTTTTGAGTGATCTCTGATCGTCCTTGAGCAAGTTTCCGTCTAACCCGATTCTTAGGATGGATGCCACATAAGGCCAATTGATTCTAATCTAGCACTTCGAGGTGGGTTTGAACCCATAGTCCCTGGCCACATTGTAGTTCCTGGAGACAAATAAATCCAAATCATGGTTTTAACTATCGGATCCCATACATATTGGCAAATATGTATTAGGTTAAGCCTGATATCATAGGATATAAGTATAAATAGTGACGTATAACAGCCAATAGTTATAGTTATTGGTTCCTATCGGCTGATATGGTCGATATGTATTTTAATATTTCCGGATAAGAAACGGATACTTATATATCAGCCGGTGTGGCTAATACATAAAAGATGTTTATCAGTTTTAAACTTGTAATATTCAAGTTTTTAAACGCCATTAAAATGGTGAGGCTCCTTTACCATTTTAAGTTTTTTTTTTTTTTTTTCTCTTGATAGAGTCATTTGGCCGAGATAATCTTTAGAACCGAGGAACAAACACGCACACTCATGTGATAATTGCGGAACAAGGTGAGATAGCACCAATTATAGCGGCGAGGGTTAATTAATAAAACAACCTACACCTTGTAAAGACAATGATGAGAAATAACGTAAAGGACGAGAATCGAGCCCGCGACCTATTCCCTCACATTGGAGGGAGCGTACCAACTGAGCTAATGCCTCTTTGATATAAGGACATTATCAGGCCTTCACAATGGTTTTTTGTAATATTTTCACATTTTTCAATCATTATAATGTTTTATAAAAGCACTTTATAATGGTGTTTTATTATTTTTTATCTTCTAGTAATATTTTTAAATTTTTAATGTAAAACAAATACTCATATCAGAATCTTAAGAATCAACTGTTATAACGGTTTTAATCTGTTACGATATAATGAAAAATACAGATGATATATCTCACCTTTATAACCTATGGTCACTTAATACAAATCCATTTGTTCACAGAATGTTCAGGCATATACTTATCCCCGATTTTACAAAGAAAACGAAAGACTTCCATGTAATCTAACTATGCCAAATATATTTTAAAAAGGGACAATTTTGTAATCGATAACCATTGTTTTACATTTTTCAGCAGTGGACTTTTCGCTTCATTTATTGCATAATCGATCAGCTTGAGGCCAAGTCAAGTTAAAAAGCTGTAAATATTCCCAAGATATGTAAAAGGTTATAAAACTTTGGGCAGTTCTAAACGTCATAGCGTCATTGACTGCTTTAAATCTAATGATGGAGATCATTTTCGTCCTAATCTTCTACGGGATTGATCTTGAAATTATGGGCATACCATTAGACGATCCATTTTACTAAAAAACGGGGATAAAAATGATGGGGAGCAATATCACTTTCATTGATGAACGTCAATGCTCCTCTAGCTCTTTAGGGGACCATCAGAGCTCCTCTAGAGGAGCATTAGCACTCCTTTATAATGGCTTCATAGTTTTTTAGTAAAATAGGTCATCTGATGGTACGCCCATGATCTTAAGATCAATCATGTCGAAGATCGGGATAAAAAACGATCTCCATGCATCATTGAATGCAAAGCAATTAATGATGCTAAGGCATTTAGAATCGCCCAAGAGAAAAAACCTAGTTTTATCACTTTTTATAGACCTCAAGGGTATTTATGACTTTTTAACTTGGCTTGGCTTTAAGGTGGTTGGTTATGGAAAAGGTGGAATTAGAGGTTCACTAGTGGAAAATGTGAAACTATGGTCTTCGATGGAAACGTAGGAAAGTAAAATAATATTCCTATATTTTCCCATAGATACCTTAAGTTGTAGGAAACCATGACATTCCTTTGTTTGGGTAACTACATTGCTACTTGAGAAAATGCAAGATTAACCAAATCCTATGTCTGGATACATAAGCAGGAAATTGTAAGAAAATAACATATCCTAACAAAAAAAATAGCCAAATAACTAAAAAATTATATATGTATTAAGATTTTTTCTCTTTAATTACATGTAATAAAATTTTTTTTTTTTAAATTAATTATACTATAACATATGCACCATATATGTGAGTATATAGCTCTACAACATAGTAGAGCCCTTATGAGATAAATCTCTCCTAAAATAAGTCCATGGAACACCTAAATAGATGGAGGGAAGCTTAAAAATAGGCCAAAATTGTGGGATTTACTTAAACAAAATCAAAGAAGAAATATTTGTTATGAAAACAAATATCATAAAAAAAATTGTTTTAAGATTTTTGATAATTTTGGGTGGTCAAGATAATTTTGGATGGATGAAAATCCACTAATATAAATTAGGACCCCTAAAGCTTAGTAATAATTGTTTAGAAAGTTTGGGTGGTCAATTGACCACCCAAGTCATAACGTGGTTCTACCTCTAATTTTTGGGGATGTGTGCCATATAGAATCAACATCAGACCGTGTGATAGGGGCATCATGATCTTAAGATCTATTATGAGGAAGATTGATAAAAAAAATAATCTCCATCATCTTATTCAAATCAGTTAATGATTTTCGTTCGTGAAAATTTTTTGTTGTATTACGAGAAGAGTCGTACGGATGAGAAGTCCGAAGGTTCGGAAGATAGAAAACCGAGGGACTCCCTCGGCATTGCTTCTCGGATTTCGACGGAAAATGTAAAGATAATTTTTGACCCTTTGGATGTCATCTAAACAACGAGAATCTCGGTAATTCATTTCCCGCATATGAATTTTCCCTTATTTCCTTCCCCTAGTTTCCCTTGAAACCAAACAGGTCTTAAAAGAAAAAAAAAAAAAAAAAAAAAAAAAAGCATGTCTCTTTAAATCGTGAAGGGGTATTTTTTCATAAAAAATCGTCAAAGCTCGTCTGAAGCATTTCCTTACCTAATTACAGGTTACCGCTTTGTTTGGTAATTAAGGAAAATGGCTTATATGTTTTGAAAATGACTTAAAAATTTATTTTTTACCATTTTTCCTTGTTTGACAACTTCTATGTGGCCCCATGAAAAATACAATTTTCCTTCTAAAATTTTTGTCTGAAAATTAATTTATAGAAATGATTAGGTCTCAAAGCTTAGTATTTTTAATTACATTTAATAGCGTCGCCAAATATTTAGTCAAACGCCATCTAGAAATTTTATGGAGTCTCCAAAAATGAAAATAAATGAAAAGGTTTAGTTAAACTCAAAATACAAAATTTTGATTTTCAGTTCGGCTCAACTTGAACAGAAATCGAAAATTTTGGTTTTCAGTTGGGTTGAATTTCGCAAACTTGAAACTGAAACCAAACCAAAACAGAAAAAAATTGGTTCACTTTGGGTTTGGTTTCAGTTTCGGTTTTTCAACTTTTTTCGATTTTGGATCACTTTTAAACTTGCCAACCAGTTGTTCATTTCCGCCACAAAATCAAAAATCTAATCGGCTGGGAATCAGTATCGATTTTTTTAATTTTGAGTCAGATTCGATCCGATTTGGCGGACCCGTTTTTGGTCGCCTATTTTCCGTAAAGAAGCTTCTATAGTTATATTCCAATATCTTTCACTTTCCAAACAGCAAACTCATTTTCACACGCCCTTTTATATTTAGAAATGTGAAATCTCAGTTCTGCCAACCCATTTATACAAAGTTTCACTTTTGCCACTGTTTTAGACATCTTATTCACTTTTACAGAAGCTTCTGCACATGCAACGCGTAGATTGGACGGCGTTAGATGCACAAGACTTTATTAAGTAGATTGGACGGTGTTAGATTCACAAGACTTTATTAAAATAATTCTTTTTTAAGTGTACACGCATAAAGGGTGATACGCACGAAATTAGTGCACCTAAGCCGTTCAACCCGTCAAATGGATGCTCTTAGATTGAATAATACAGCTCATTTGTGGGCCACAGCTGGACAGCACTGCGATCATGAATTACTACTAGCTTTTAATTTGCTCCTTGCGCAGCTGCACGTAAAATCTGGACATTTTGTCCAGGTCTTGTTTGCCGGATCATATGCTTATCGTCACCGATGGAGGATCAATGATCAGGATCTCTTATGGGTTATTTTAGAAAGTTTATAAAAACAATTAATGATGTTTGATTTTACTCTGGTCTTTATTTATTTTTTATTTTTTCATGCTATTTTAAATATCGGCCATATCCCATACCGGAGACGGAGCTATGAATTATTATGGGGAGGGGCCAAAGTCAAAAGTGGTCTTATTTTACGGATGGCCTGCCATGGCTGGGGAGGGACCATGCTAACTAGGCTTGGATCCTTCTTTAGTATTTTTCTGAAAAAAGAAATTTGTCTGGGTGGCTAGGGCAACCCCTCCAGATGGCCGATATATACCATATTATGCCCCACCGATATACGCTTCAATTTTATATGAGTCAAGTCAAGGATCAAAATTTTGGTTTCGAGCTTGACCGAAATTAAAAATTTGAACCGAAATTTTGGCTGAAACTGAAAATTTAGCCAAAATTGTGGATCCCATGCAAATTTGGACCGAAATTGCAGTCCAAATTATTATTTCGGTGGGGACCCAAACTCGGCTGAAATTATGATCTTAAGTCAAACCATGGGCGTAGATAGGATTTTCTTGTGGTGGGGTTTAAGGATGGTTGACTGCATAGAAGAAGGCTGAATAAAAAATTTATTCTATACTTGTTTAGAAGTTGCATGGGTTACAGCCCTAACTCCTTTACGTGGCTCCACACTATAAAAACCGACTTTAATGACACCAGTTAAACGTACAGACGGCAGACTGGACATTCTTATGTGGACATAGGTAATTGATTAATTTTATTAATCCAAGCTACCCACCTCGCAACTTATTATTATTAGCGATTCAAGGATTTAGTCATCAAATCGGCCCATGGAAAATTGATACAAATCGGCTGATATCGATACTGTATCGGTCAATACCGAGTTGGATATTGATACATATCGATTTGCCAAAAAATCAATATATATCGTTGATACGTATTGATATTGACCAATATTTGATACCATAATAAAAAAAATAAAAAAAAAAATAAGTATGCAAAGTCAACTGCTTAATGTAATTCAGTATCAACATATAAAAATATAATAATTACAATTATTCATATTAGAGTACAGATTTAACAATTTAAATCTCTCAATCAGTGTATTTTCAAAAGGTTGTTCCTAATATGAGCGGATTAGGAAAAAGGTAACCCCTCATATGAGCGAATTGGGAGCTACTATGTGTCATAGATTTAAAGTTCAATATTTATCGGCATAGCGGCTGGGTTCAAGCCAATACATATCCGATGTATCAGATGCTTATCAATCAAAATGGTCGATGTTTAAGCATCTTTTTTTATATTTAAATTAATAATAATAATATTTTAAAATTTGCGAAAAGTGGATTTTTGTATTTTTATTAGGGTCATATCTAATATATATCGGCCAATTTAGTCTGAAATTTAAAATCTTTGATCGACGGGCGAAGCCACATAGAGGTGTGGGGGTAGTTGCCCTCCTAAACATTAGATCATTAAACCGAAGGCCTATAAGGCATAAAGCAATATTATATATGTTGCGCGAAAGCACACAAACTAACGATGAAAAACGAACAATCAAATAAGAACACAAAAATATAAGAAAATCAATCACAAATGCCCAATAGACAATATTTACATGATTCAGCAATATGCCTACGTCCACGGGCAACGATAATCCACTATATTGATAATTACACAAGAATACAATAACACTCAAGCTTCACCAAAGTTCTCCTCAAAACACTAAATAGGTTTTTCAAAGCTTTACAATGATATCTCTCTCACATAAAAGCTCTTCATTCGATCATGGCTTTTCCCTTTATATAAAAAACAAGAGTCCTACTTCTAATCCAAGAGAAACTGGCCAAATCCCGAGTGTGCACGTAACACGGACATCGCGGGTCGCTCAAACGACAACCAAAGTTGCTCGTTGCTCGAGCGATTTACACCCGAAACTATTCTCATATGTTGAGTGCCCAACTCACTCAAGCGAGTTCAACCCGAGAAAACTCACTCATGGGCGAAGCAACTCACTCGAGTGACTTTGCTTGTCGCTCAAGCGACCTTGCTTAAGTTGGAGCCTAATATAACAATTCTCCACCTAACTCTAAGCTTCACCATGTATTCTTTCTTCCGATCATCGCTTTATCATATCATCACTACCACCAACACCCCGAGAGCGCTCAAACCTATTGAACATTGATCAAGTCCAAATAATGTTTAATCTTGACCACCGTTATTATCTTTGTCATCATATCCGCAGGATTATCCTTCATACTCACTTCCTTCAAAGATATCTCGCTATCTTCGACTATTTTTCGTATGAAGTTATACGATATACCAATGTGCTTGATACGAGCATGATATACGTGATTCTTTGCTAAGTAAATAGCACTCTAACTATCACAAAACATATCGACACTTTTTTGTGCGAATCTCAAATCACCAACTAAGACATGAAGCTACAATGCTTCTTTTACTGCCTCTGTTACCATCATATCTCTGCTTCTGTAATAGACAAAGTCATTGTATCCTGTAACATCGACCTCCTGACAGCATAAACACATATCCTTTTGTAGACCGATGCTTATCCAAATTACCCGCGTAATATGAATCTATGTATCCGCATAACTGATAATCTGTGCCACTACGAAAAATCAAACTGACATCCTTGGTAACACATATGTACCTCATAATCTATTTCACTGCCTGTCAATGCTCCTTACCTGAATTAGCCATATACCTGTTGACCACACTAACGGCCTGTAAAATATTCAGTCGAGTACATTCCATAACATAAATCAAGCTACTAACCGCACTTGCGTAGGGAACACAAGTCATGAACTCACGCTCCTCATCTGTAGTAGGAGACATGCTAGCTGAAAGACAGGAGTGGGCTGCTAATGGCGTATTCACAGCCTTTGAGTTCTCCATCCCAAATCGTGAGAGTACCTTCTCTAGATAACTCTTCTGTGTCAGACACAACTGTCATTTCTTTCTGTCTCTCTGAATCTCCATCCCAAGAATCTTTCTCATTTGTCGTATTCACTTTAAATATAATTTTAGCCTACCATAAACATGTCAAATCGCTTGTACCACTATTTTGGTGATTGTTTTAACCCATACAAGGACTTTTTCAGTTTACACACTAACCTCTCTTTTCCAAGAGACTTGAACCGTTCAGGTTGGTTCATATAAATCTCCTCCAAATTATCGTGTAGAAATATTATTTTCACATCTAGTTGCTCCAACTCGAAGTCCAACTGTGCTACAATTGACAATAAAACTTGGATTGAAGTGTGTTTTACAACCGGTGAGAACACTTCATTGTAATCAATGTATTCCTTTTACGCATAGCCTTTTGCTACCAATCGTATTTTTTACCTTACACCACTACTTTTCGGAGAACCCTATTTCTTCTTATAAACACAGTTTCACCCAATCTCTCTCTTTTCCTTATGTAACTTTGTCAATTTTCAAGTTTGATTCTTGTAAAGAGAATTCATCTCTTCACTCATTATTGTCTTCCATTCCTGCACACACTTTCATTGATTGCATCCTTGAATAAAGACGGTTCATTGTCATCCAGCATTAACGCATAGGCGACTATATCCTCGTAATTGTAGCGAATTAGTGCTCTAACATTCATTTTTGGTCTTTCACCTGCTAAGGATTGTTTTGGCTCTCTCTCAATTGTTTATATATTATTCTCTGATATAATAATTGTAAGAGTTTTTAACTCCACTTTAAACTGATCTTCCGCCACCTATTCTCCAATTTTCATTGTCTGTTTGCTGGAAGTTATATAACAGATTCATCAAAGGTCACATCTCTACTGATCACAACCTTATTCTGCTCAGGACACCATAACATGTATCCTTTCACACAATTTACATACCCTAAGAAAATCACAATCCCTGACCACATCTAAATCGGAGTTATGCACTCTATTGTTATAGATGGTGATCTGTTTTTTAGATAACATGTTGTATTGACTGCCTCGGCCCAGAACTCTCTATACAGTCCCATATTGGATAATATACATTTTATTTTTTGAAGTAGAGTTCTATTCATACATTCTGTTATCACATTCTGTTGCAGTGTATTCCTCATTGTGAAGTGCCTAGCAATACCATTCTATTCACAGAATTTCTGGAGCTGTCCACTGGTGTACTCACCACCATTATCGGTTCTTAACCTCTTGACTTTTCTTCCAGTCTGATTCGCAAACAGTATTTTTTACCTCTTAAATATTTTCAACACCTCATCCTTACTCTTCATCATGTAGATCCATACATATCAAGAGTAATCATCGATAAAGAAGATGAAGTACCTGACACCACCTTTAGAAGGGACCTTGGAAGGCCCCCATACATATGAATGTATATAATCTAGGTTGTCTTTCGTAGTATAAATTGTTGTGTTGAACTTAGCCCTGCACTATTTTCCGAAGACGTAATGCTCACAAAAATAAATTTTGTCAACCTTTACACCTTTCAACAAGCTCTGCTCGCTCAACTCTATCATCTCTCTTTCTGACATGTGTCCCAGGAGCATGCGTCATAACTGTGTAGAGGACAAACCACTATCATCGGACATAGAAACTGCTGCTCCATCTATCACTGTACTCCCTGATAAAAAGTAAAGGTTCCCAATTTTTTCTACTTTCATCACAACCAGATGTCTCTTTGTCACCTTCAATACTCCACCTTAAGTTATAAACTTAAGCCCATTGGAGTCTAGTGTATCAAGTGATATGAGATTCTTCTTCAATTTCAGAATATGGCGTACATCAGTCAATGTTGTCACAACCTCATCGTACATCTTTATTTTGATACTCTCATTTCCAACTGTTTTATATGTCATATTATTACTCATCAAAATCGTTCTACCATCCACTTCTATATAAGGCGCGAATCAGTCTCTATTTGGACACATGTGGTAGGAGCACCCTAAATTAAGTATTCATATATTTTGCGAGTATTTATCTGAAACTACTGACAACACGTTTCTATCATCATCCGGAGCTTATTCGGATATATCGGCCTCATCAACGACAAAAATTCTGCTTCTTATCCTAAGCATCGTCTCTCTTTATTTGTAACTGTGAATAATGCCTTCTGATGTGACCATTTTCGTGACACTTGTAGCATTCTACTATCTTTCTGTTTTTGGATTTAGATCTGGACTTTGATCTACCCCTTTCGAATTTACAATCTTCTGCTCTCCCCTAACCAACAAGTCATCTGCTTGTATATCACTATCTGAACCATTTTTTCTCATATCATTATAAAACAATATCGCTGTAACTGACTCCTGTTTAATAGTATCTTTCCCATAGAGCAGTGTAGTAATCAGGTGCTCATAGGAATCGGAGAGGGAAGACAAAAGCAATAGTGTTTTATTTTCATCCTTGACCTCTTCTCCAATATTTAATAATCCAAATATTATTCTATTGAATTCATTAAAATGTTCGTTGAGAGAAGTACTTGCTTTCATATGTAACTTGTACAATTGCTTCTTGAAATATAGACGACTCGTAAGAGATTTTGTTATGTAGAAACTCTCCAATTTGGCTCACAGCAAGGCTGCCGAGTTCTCCAGTATTACATTATATGTAATCTCATTCGCTAGACATAGCCGAATCGTACTATATGCCTGGAATTCGAATTCTTCCTAATCACCGTCGGCCATATCAGTCGGCTTACCAGAAAGCCCTTTCAATGCCTTGTACAACCCTTATTGAATCAAGATATCCCAGACTTTTACTTGCCACAAGCTGAAATTAATCTTCCCGTCAAATTTCTCAACTTCGAACCTCACGTTTCAAACTTTTACAGTCTTTGATGATATCTCAGATCGTAGAACAGAAACTTGGCTCTGATACCAATTTGTTGCATAGAAGCACACAAACTAACTAACGATCTCACGATAAACGATCAAATAAGAACATAAAAATAGAAAAAAATCAATCACAAGCACACAACAAAGAATATTTACGTAATTCGGCAATATGCCTATGTCCACGGACAGCGATAATCTACTATATTGATGATTACACAAGAATACAAGAACACTCAAGCTTTACCAAAGATCTCCTCAAAACACTAGATAGGTTTTTCGAAGTTTTTCAATGATATCTCTTTCTCACAAAAGCTCTTCATTCGTCCATGGCCATTTCCTTTATATAGCTAGAAGACAAGAGTCCTATTTTTAATCCAAGAGAAACTGGCTAAATCTCAAGTGTGCACGTAACACGGACATCGCGGGTCGCTCGAGCGACTTACACTCGAAACTATTCCCATATGTTGAGTGCCCAACTTGCTCAAGTGAGTTTAACTCGAGAAAACTCACTCATAGGCAAAGCAACTTGCTCGAGCACCTTTGCTTGTCGCTGGAGCGATTTTGCTTAAGTTGGAGCTTAATATAATAACATACGGGGCCTTCGCCACCTCTTTTAACCCATGGTGCATGGTCCCCTCATTTGGGTTAGTAT
The DNA here is from genome assembly GCA_021018995.1 of Chloranthus sessilifolius. Classification (NCBI taxonomy): domain Eukaryota; kingdom Viridiplantae; phylum Streptophyta; class Magnoliopsida; order Chloranthales; family Chloranthaceae; genus Chloranthus; species Chloranthus sessilifolius. The sequence goes on along the minus strand of CM037584.1, from coordinate 47,003,829 downwards.
TAGGTAATTGACCCACGTACGGAATAAGCTTTTGATGTTTTTTGGATCACTTGGGGAGATGTGTGCCATGTATAATCATTATTTGTTTTGTATGCTTTCACACTTATAATCTAAAGATTTATTTTGTAGTGATTGGAATGAAAAATAATCTTTATTTGATTCTAACTCAATCTAATGCTATTCCAAAATTAAAAATATGTCGATATGATTTAGTATCCATTAATTTTAGATGATAGTTGACAGTTTTGAATCAAATGGAAGAGATCAATTTTTATCCAATTTAACAAAATGTAGATATTTAGATCATGTCGCACCTATCAACCTATCAATGGAACACATGTTACTTACAAATCACAAAAGGTGACTTGAGAACCAATTTACTTGGCAATCAATGCCAATTGCATTTTGAACCTAAGGATTAAAATGTAGGAAAATCGAAACGTATCATTTGAATTCAAAACCGACAGTATTAGACGATACATTGAATGTATCATTCGGTAAATCTATGAGAACCAATGTACCGTATAGGTGAGTCCCGATACCGATACGTATCGTCCGATACGATATGTATCGTCTGATACATATCGATATCGGACGAAATTTTGATCCATGGTTGCACCTATAAGTCTATCAACGGTATGCATGTTAGTTACACATCACAAACAGTGACTTGAGAGCCGATTTACTTAGCGATCAACGCCAATTACTACCTTATAGTAAATCATTTTCTACGTCTTTTAATCCAAACCGTCAAATTGATAGAGTGCATCGTAAATGTACCACGATCCAAAAATCCTAACCACCCAATCAATTTCTTTTCACCAGCATGTACACAACCTTGAAAGAAAAGAAAGCTCAATGATGGATGGGGATGGCTATGATGATCCAATCGGGGTGAAACTTTTGGACATGACAACATCCAAGAGGCCATTGATCTGATTGGTGGAAAAAGATTGGATACGTTATCAGCTTTTTTATGATGCTCATCACCAAGGTAATAAACTTGGTATCGGTATTGGGTATCGGTCCTTAGAGGACCGATACGAATTGTCTGATACATATCCACCTATTTTATAAAATAATAATAAAAAAATTAAAAATACAAGTATTTGCCGATAGCTGATACTTATCGGCCAATATGAGCCCGTATCAGCTGATACCGATATCGATACCGAGTTGGATACTCGATATGTTTCGGCGCCCAATACGTATCATATTAGATACCTTACTTGGTACTATAACATAATGTGAAACCTAATTATCATTAGAATTTAGGTCTTAAAATCAATTGGTTGAAATTACAATAGAAGATGACATGCCATCTGTTGTATAGTTGACCTGACCCTCTTAACACAAACTCTATATTTGGGGAAGGGGAAGTACTAAATTTAGAGGTGCAAGCGGGTTGGGTTAACGGGGCAGGTTAAGCAACCTAACAGGCTACGAATGGGTTTGTGATTATATTCTGGCCCATCAAGTTGGATTAGGTCAGCTTGGGTCGAAAATCCAGACCCATTGATTGAACGAGCAGCGTTCAGGTTGAGGTTTCTTAACCCAAACCCAACTGGACCAAAATTTCTCCCTAAACTTATGGTTTGCCTGACCTGATCCAACCAACCATGAATTTTTTCTAAACTGGTCGGGTCAAGTTTGGGTTTAGGGTTTCAACTTGGGATCAGGTTGAGTGTTTAAATAATCGGGTTGGTTTGGGTCGGGTTCGGAGTGACCCTTAACTAGATCTGACCCAAACCGGACCCGTCTGTACCCTAGATATGACCATCCTCAACAACCTCTGAAATTACGTAAATTAATGGCAGTGTTGAAATTCTAATAAAACTACGTGGGCAGAAAGGAGATGTTGTGAGAATTAGAAAACAAGTACCCTCCTCGCGGTTTCTCTCCATTATAAAACTTCCTCCCAAAGTCTCGAAGGTTACAACCTACAACCTCAAAAGAGGAACGAAACTCAGACTACCAAACCCCCAAAAAAACCCTTCTTTATTGGTTGTTTTCTCCCTCCGAGTTTCTTCTCTAATGGCGATTGAACTTGAAAGGAGACCGAAAACGAAGATCGTTTGTACGCTGGGACCTGCATCGAGATCCGTGCCGATGATAGAGAAGCTTCTCAAAGCAGGGATGAACGTCGCTCGCTTCAACTTCTCACACGGATCTCATTCCTACCATCAAGAAACCCTAGATAATCTTAGGACCGCCATGGAGAATACGGGGATTCTTTGTGCTGTTATGCTGGACACCAAGGTTCGAAACCTGGGTTCTCTTTGCTTATTTGTTTGGTTATTTATATTGGGTTTTTATTATCTAGGTCTGTTTAGGATGGGTTTGCATCTGATGCTTTCATTTTTATCTTCTTCATGTTTTTTATTGGTATTTTTGTTCTTCATATTAATGAGCTGATTTTGTTTATTTGGCTCTTATATATTTTTTCTTCTTTTCAAGATTTTATATGTTAAAGGCTTGAATTTTTAATTTTTATATTTGTAATGGGAACTTATGTACCTAAAACGTTCTAGGTTTTTATATGTAGATACATATGTTAATTGTTGTGGTTGATTTATTTTATTAATTAGACTTTGTTATTCTTGTATTTATATTTTTTAAGGTGTTGTATATAATAATTTACCTGCTAAATAGCTTTTTTATCATTTTTGTTCTTGTTTGATCTGCTTTTATGTTCTCTTCTCTTGAATTTACTGAGGAAAAAAAAAATTATTGTATTTTTTCATTTTTTTTGCATTTCAATTCTTTTTATGGGGTGTGTGCTTTTGTTTAAATGTAATTTCCTAACTGTATGGACGAACATTAAACACTGATTTTTTCTGCAAACATTTACAAGCATTCGGTATTTCTATTTCACTTTCTATAGGCCACGTTTCGTTCACCCTAATGCTATCTAATATTACTTTGCATGTAATAAAGTACAGTTTTTTGCTTGTAATAAAGTATGATTTTGGTGTAATCACAGTAAAATAGGGGTTTAAAATTGGGCTACTATTTACTTTATTAGTGTTTTTATTCGACCATTGAAGATATTACAGGGAATAAATAAGCATTACAAGGGCTAGCCCTGTAAATCGAAAATATTGCAGGTAAAATTTAATGGCACACCCTAAATTACTGTGAAATTAACAAGTGTGGTTATACTTTTTGGTGCAATATGGGAGGATTGCATGTAATATTTCCATACTATGGCGACCAAAACGTGCCGATAGTAAAACCAGACGACTATTTGTTAGTTTTACAAGCTTTCCATCCATGAAAACAGAGATTCCTGTAACAGCTATCTTTCTTACCATGTTTAAATGAATTAGAAGTTTTTTGAGTGCTCACACTTGTGAAAAACAGCCACTGAACATATTCTCTAAAAAGTAATTAAGTGTGCATAATCATTGGGATTATACCTGTATTATTCAATGGATAAAGATGTGAACCATTGAACTTATTCTCTAAAAGTAAATTAGTGTGAAAGATTTGCGGAATATCATGCCATTGGGCATCGACCTGTATATAAAGTAATGAATACATGTGAACCACTCAATAATGAAGATGAGGGCCATTTTTTATTCTAACACCATTTCATTTGGAGGATTGGACTGTTTTATGCTCTGTCATATTCTTTGCCCCCTTCATACAATATAATAAAAAATTATCATTATAAAAGATGAACAGTTCATATTTCGATACAGGTCCAAGACATCTACTATATTTGCTGGTTATATAATTGGGGATTGAATTATTCTTTTTTTGATAAGTAAGCATGGGATTTGAACCTGACCTCAACGCTACATGGTTGAGCGCATCACCACTGGGGCAAAGATCCAATCCCTTGGGGGTTGAATTTTTAAAAAAATTTCCCCTTCTCCTTGCTAACTCCCTGCAAAGCAGGATTTAACTGCTTTAGCAGTTACCTCCCTGCTAAAGCAATTATATCCCGGCTCTGGCAGGGTGCTGCAAAGAGCTATGCCAAACACAGCCTTACTGATTCTGGTAATAGGGCCATGTAAAAAGATTGGATTTCGTAATTGCTCTGGCCATATGATCAGATTCTGATTAATTATAATTACTTTCGATAGCCAAATAAATTTATCAAAAGAGAAACACAGAGATAAAAAAACAACATGCAAACTGCTGACCTAGGAGTCTAGGACTGATGGCTCAGCCCAGCTGCAGACTACAGATGCCCAATTAATCATTACACTTATGGGGCATGAATTAGTTTCTATTAAATATGTTATGCAATGCAAGCAATGTTAGAAACTTGAAAATCAATTCCGAATTGATGAGGACCTGTATCACGAACCAACTCAAAGCTTAATCAAGTACCAAGTGCCAGCGGAGTCTTGAACATACAACGGTTTTGTTGTCAAATTTTGAATTTTTAACTACTTAGTCAAGTTTTCTTGGTTTATCTGTAACAGAGCTATCCCTTGAACATGTTGGAAATCATGATCCAGAGTTGAATATATTTGGATAGTTTCCGGGGCCCAATGAAATTTTTAATCTTCTATGTAGACTGGAGTTTAGCAATTTTCAAAGTTTGTAGGCTGTAATTGCAGAAAAATAGTGTTTAACGAACCTGAAAATGCTGTTAACAAAACGGGAAAAGTTATAATAGTTTCCGTGGCCTAATGAAATTTTTAATCTTCTATGTAGACTGGAGATTAGCAATTTTCAAAGTTTGTAGACTATAATTGCAGAAAAATAGTGTTTAACGGATCTAAAAATGCTGTTAACAAAATGGGAAAAGTTGTTATAATTAAGTTACATTGGGCCTTTTATCTGAATTAAATCGGCCAATGAAATAGATTTGGATAGTTTCCGGGGCCCAATGAAATTTTTAATCTTCTATGTAGACTGGTGTGTAGCAATTTTCAAAGTTTGTTTAACGAACCTGAAAATGCTGTTAACAAAACGGGAAAAGTTATTATAATTAAGTTACATTGGGCCTTTTATCTGAATTAAATCGGCCAAAAGAAGTGCCTTGAAAGGAGGTCCATGTGATCACTTTAAGTGATCATGTGCAACGTATCAAGTATCGGTGATAAGTATTGGTATTTTGGCCAACCGATACTGCACAGTATCAATTGATATCAGGTACAGCCAATACGGCGTTGGTATCGGCCGATACCTACCAAATTTGATTTTTTTTTTTATTTTTTATTTAAAAAATATTTCCTTTTTATAAAAAAAAAATCTAATAGTTAAATATAGGTCTTTTATGATATTTTTAAGACTGAGTCTATAACATTTTTCAGATTTTTTCAAAAAATAAAATAAAATAAAATACACTGTATCGGCAGATACCAAAACGTTTCCATCCTCCAAGAGCTGATGCCCCATACCGGTACCCGATTTGCTACCTTGATTGTGTGAACCCAGCACGTTAGGTAACAAATCACGTGACCTGATAAGTTATGCTAATTAACTCGTGAATAATGAGTCTCCATGAATTAAATGACCGAGAATCTGCAGGTTGTGGTTGGCCTAATTTAATTCACACCGTTTTTTTAGGCAACCTATAATTCCTTTATTAAACAGCTCGGTAACTTTCGATTTTACACCTATTTAATAGAGCTAGCATATTTAGGAAATGAATTGTAGAAAAGTAGGACATTTTAGACTTAAAAATGGCTGTTTAAGAGACCTATAATTGTTCTGTATCAAAAGAAAAGAGACCTATAATTTGTTGTCTTCTTGCTTTAATTGGGTATCATTCTGCCAGTGTCACCTAGACGCTTCTACTTTGGGGATTTTTGTTGTGCGGACCCTTGGCCCTTCACACTCCTGAACATGATACAACCCTTCTAGACATATACGAAAAACGCTACTTGATCCTCTCAAAATGTGCCTTGTTTAAACACGGTAAATTATGATTTAGGAAAAACTTATAGTAAACTATAAATGAAATTGCTTGGATCCTTGAGCTCATTTGTCTAAGAAGGAATATTTTTTAAGTTCCATGACATACATTATGTATACTTTTCATCTACCATTAAAAAGAAACTGTATACAAATCATCTTTTCATCAAATAGGTTTCTCAGTTAGCTCTCCAAAATCTTTTTAGTTTCATTTTACTATTTGTGCCGCCTTATGGGAATTTTCAGAAATTGTCGTGCAAAACACCTATTACACCTAGACAATTGGCACCCGTTTCACATGTCTAGGTAACACTAGTGTGGAGCTGGTCTTATAATCGAATGCTTTTTAAATAATTTCACAAAACCACAGGGTCCAGAGATTCGAACTGGCTTTCTGAAGGATGGAAAACCCATTCAGCTCAAGAAGGATCAAGAAATCACCATCTCCACAGATTACAGTATCATGGGTGATGAAACCACTATATGCATGAGCTACAAAAAATTGGCAGAGGATGTGAAGCCGCAAAGTGTCATACTGTGTGCAGATGGCACGATCACGCTCACAGTGCTCTCCTGTGATAAAAAGTTAGGATTGGTTCGTTGCCGCTGTGAGAATTCGGCTCTTCTTGGTGAGAGAAAAAATGTCAACCTCCCAGGGGTCATTGTAGACCTGCCAACCCTCACAGAGAAAGACAAAGAGGATATATTACAGTGGGGTGTCCCTAACAAAATTGACATGATTGCTCTATCCTTTGTTCGCAAAGGTTCAGACCTCGTGCAAGTTAGAAGAGTCCTAGGAGAACATGCAAAGACAATTTTACTCATGTCAAAGGTTTGTTAAAATGACTCAAATTTCCCATGAAAATAAGATTTCATTTCCCATATTAGAATTCTGACTTATATTTGTTTTTCTGTGTAGGTTGAGAATCAAGAAGGGGTGGCCAATTTCGACGAAATCCTTGCAAATTCAGATGCATTCATGGTGGCGCGAGGAGATCTTGGTATGGAAATCCCAATTGAGAAGATTTTCTTTGCTCAAAAGGTGATGATTTACAAGTGCAACATCAAAGGAAAACCAGTAGTCACTGCGACCCAGATGTTGGAATCCATGATTAAGTCTCCACGTCCTACCCGAGCAGAAGCAACTGATGTAGCCAATGCAGTTCTAGACGGAACAGATTGTGTTATGCTCAGTGGAGAAACAGCTGCGGGCGCTTACCCGGAGCTTGCCGTTCAGACAATGGCGAAGATTTGCATGGAAGCGGAATCAACGTTAGATTATGGGGCGATTTTTAAAGGGATTGTTCAGTCGGCACCAGTGCCTATGAGCCCATTAGAAAGTTTGGCTTCTTCTGCTGTTCGAACGGCCAACACGGCTAGAGCAGTGCTCATTTTGGTACTGACCAAAGGAGGAAGCACTGCAAAGATGGTGGCCAAGTATAGACCTGATATGCCAATTTTATCTGTGGTGGTTCCCGAAATAACGTCCGACTCTTTCGATTGGTCGATCAGTGATGAGGCTCCAGCAAGGCACAGCCTCATTTACAGGGGATTGATTCCAGTGTTGAGCGCAGGATCAGCAAAGGCTTCTCATTCAGAAGCAACTGAAGAAGCATTGGAATTTGCACTTCATCACGCGAAGGTGAAGGGATTTTGCAAACCAGGAGATTCTGTGGTGGCATTGCACCGAGTGGGGACGGCTTCTGTAATCAAGCTCTTGACTGTCAAGTGATGGGATGACGGGGAAGATTTCCAGGAATGATTTTGATAATGCCAGTTTTGTTTTTTGATGATATATTTTGTTGTGGTTTTAGGTTATTTCAAACAATCTCATAATTTTGTTGGTTCATTCAGTATACTGCTTATGTAGGAAAGGCTACAGAACTTTAATTAGATTTCGGAATCAGGGAGGGAGGCTTTGATGCCAGTTTTTGTTTGTTTTTCTGGTTAATAGATTTGCCTACATTTTTCTTTTTACTGTGTGGGGGGGTTGAAAATAAAGGGCACTGCTATTGCCACTTCTAAATTTACTAACCACATTATTTTGAATAAATTATCAAGTGGCTGAAGCTCTCTCTCTCTCTCTCTCTCTCTCTCCCTCTCTCAGAGCCAGTCTGTTCTTCATCCAAAGCTGTTGAAAAGTTTCACTTCTCATTTCAACCACCCATCTTTGCAAGACTTCAGCAGCCAATAACCTTGTTGGCATTCGAAACGGGCAAAGTCCCAAATCAAGGGAAAAAGTTTTCAATCAATTCAAAACAATGCAACTTCATGGCTTGGGTTTCAGAGATTTTGAGGATGGAGCACGAGATTCTCAGATGTGGAGAGCAAATATAAAAAGCTGTTGGCTTAGGATGGATGGATGGATGGATGGATGGGCTTGAGATGTTGGGATTCTGAGAAGAAGATGGTTATTTATTGGAATGTGTGCGTATTTGGGGATGCCAAAGGGCCGGGTTGGGCTAGGGCCTTGCATCGCGTTGGCTCTTGGGGATAACCCTAGTCGGCTTTAACATGGTCGGCCTTAGTCGTAACGGGCTAGGGCCTTGCATGGCCTTGGCCCTTGGCGATAACCCTAGTAGGCTTTAACATGATTGGCCCTAGACTTAACGGGCTAGGGCCTTGCATATCCTTGGCCCTTGGCAATAACCCTAGTAGGCTTTAACATGGTTGGCCCTAGTCTTAATTGGCTAGGGCCAGGCTTTGAAACATTATCATAATTTTTTTATTTTTTGGTTGCTCTTGTGCTATAAAAATTATATATATAATAAAATATGTAAGGTTATTTGACAATTTTTATAAAGTTATCAAAATAATCTTTAGCTCTAATCGCTAGAAATAATCATTTATTTCTAACAATTAGAGAGAGGGTCTCTTAGGTAAAAATAATATATATATATATAGGGAGCCAGTTAGGTCTTCCAATTGAGGACGGTTACCGTCCTCCAAGATACACATGGAGCTCCACATGATATTCGAAACACTGTTTGGGTGCGACGTAGAGCACAAGTGGACGGTATAGATCAATATTTTAAAAAAAAATTGAAAAAACCTTTTTATACCGATAAGTCAAAGTTTGACGGATTTCATTGGTCCACATTTTACGATTCAAAAACATACGGTGGAGATGAGTTTTCAAAAAAAAAAATTCAAAGATGATCTAAGTAATGCACCCGAGCTCCACGTGACTTCGAAATAATATGTTGGCTTCCATGTGGAGCTTCACGTGGAAGCTTGGAGGACAGTGACCGTCCTCCCATGGAGGACGAAGGCCTTTTCCATATATATATATATATATCCAAGTCAGGTTTTGTCCTCAATTGGAGGGCATTTGACGTCCTCCAAGGTTCATATGTGGGGCCTTGGTACCTTGTTTAGATTATTTTTACAAAAAAAAAATTTTAAAAGAATTTTACAAAGCAAAAGTGAAACATTGATTGGTTTCTATGGTTATTAGAGAGAGGGTATGTTAGGTAAAAATAATATATATATATATATATATATATATATATATATATATATATATATGGAAAAGGCCTCCGTCCTCCAACCTTTCACATAAAGCTCCACCGTGTATATTTTGAATCGTGAAATATGGACCAATGAAAATCGTCAAACTTTGACTTTTGGGTTAAAAAAAAAAATTCAATTTTTTTTTTTTAATATTGATCTAAATTGTCTACCTGTGCTCCACGTGGCACTCAGAAAGTGTTTTGGGTGTCACGTGGAGCTCCACATGGATCTTGGAGGACGGTCACCGTCCTCTAGTGGAGGACCTAACCAGCTCCCTATATATATATATATAGGGAAGTTTTTATTTTCGGCCCTACACGTTTGCTTATTTACAAAAAAGTCTTTATAGTTTGAAACTGTGCAAAATAGGCCTGCTCCAAGCCAAGCCGTTTCCACTTCAGCATCTACCTGTTTTTTCATTATATATATGTTTATTTTTCATTTTTTTTATTGTTCATTTTTTCAATTCCGATTACAGTAGCACTCGCTCTCTTATAATTGCGGGTCGTGGTGTCCGGTATTTTAAGCGCTATCTTAGGCGCTATTTTATAATATGGGACGATATTTTAGATAACGATCGCTAACATATGATAGATTTTAGGGTACGAAGAAAAAAGAGAAATTACTGTGTTTATTAGTTGGTGATCTGCCAAAAATATAAGAACATAAGACATAAGTAAAAAAAAAAAAAAAAATTGTTAACATATTTTTATCTAAAGATAGAGACCGTCATCTTAAGATAGATAGCGATTGCTATCTTAAAATGGTAGTTTTTGATAAAAAGAAAAAAAAGAGTTTATTGTGTTATTCAATATAAATTTTATTAGTTAGTGATATACAAAAATTATAAGAACATAAAACATAAATAAAAAATAAAAAAACTCATTAACATATCGTTATCTTAAGATAGCGATCGCTAATATACCGCTATCTTAAGATAGCGACCGTTATTTTAAGATAGCGGTCGCTATTTTTTTTAAGATAGCAGTATGTTAGCATAGCGGCCGCTATCTTACCGCAGCGGCCGCTATCTTAAAAAAAAATTATTTTTTTCATTTTATTATTATTATTATTATTTTGTAAGATAGCGATATGTTAGCAGCCGCTAACATACCGTAGCGGCCGCTATCTTTAAAAAAATAATAATAAAATATATAAAATAAATATATATATTTTTTTTAAATAGCGATATGTTAGCGGCCACTAACATATCGCAGTGGCCGCTATCTTAAAAAATAAAAAATAAAAAATAAATTTTTATTTTTTTATTTTTTTATTTTTTTTATTTTAAAGATAGCGGTATGTTAGCGGCCGCTATCTTAAGATAGCGACTGCTAACATACCGCAGCGGCCGCTATCTTTAATATATATATATATATATTTTTTGAGATAGCATTACATACCTTACATATGTGGCGCTATCTAAAGATAGCGGTATGCTAGTGGCCGCTATCTTAAGGTAGCAATTATTTATTTTATTTTTATTTTTTTAAATAACGATATATTAGCGGTCACTATTTTAAGATAGCGGTATGTTAGCGTATATTTTTTTTTTTTAAACAGCAGTCGTTATCTTAAGATAGTGGTATGTTAGCGATATATTAGCAGTCGCTATCTTAAGATAGCGGTATATTAGCTGATTTTTTTTTTTTTTAACAGTAATTTCATATCATGTACACAATTAAAATGGATTATCATCTAATGTCGTCTTTTGACAGCGATCGCCAACTTAAGATAGCAATATGTTAACGTTTTTTTTTTTTTACAGTGATTTCATACTATGTACATAATTAAAATAAACTATCATTTAATGTCGTCTTTAGATAACGATCGCCAACTTTAAAAAAAAAAAAAAACGACAAAAAAATAATACAAAATAAATAAATAAATATATATATATATATAATAAAACAATAGATCGATGCTGACGTTTAGATTATTTTTAGAAAAAAAAAAAAAAAATTAAATTTACAAAGCAAAAGTTAAACATTGATTTGTTTCTATGGATCGTATTTAAAGGCATCGAAAACTCAAGGTGGAGACTAGTTTTCAATTAGTTCTAAAAACGATAATATGTGTTCCAAAAAAAAAAAAATTATAATATGCAAATCACTAAAACACTGTTTTGAGTGCCGCGGTGGACAGTGGACCTTAAAAGACACCCACGTCCTTCAATTGGGGTTGAAATCTTTTATCATATATATATATATATATATATATATATATATATATATATATATATATATATATATATATATATATATATATATATGCCTTTGGGCCTTCACACCCTTGCCCTAGCCAGGCCCTACAAGTTTAGGGCTTTTCAGTTAAAAGCCCTATGTTACGGGGTCGCACTTCCGCAACCTCAGTCCCATGCGGCACCTAACGCACGCTTCGCTAGATCAGCCTACTTCTGATAACAATCGTCGCGAGGGCGTCGCTTTCAACCTGTGGTGCCAGCTACGCGCAAAACCAACCCATTTGCACATCAACTCTGATACCACCCGTCTATTGGACGGAAACTTCTCCCAACATGGTTGCCTCTGTTTCACGGCCTACCATTCAGCTCATCGTGTCCCTTACGACACGCCAATCCTTCTTCTTGCGCTAACGCTGCTCAAGCTTCACCACATGCCTTGCACTAGTACCTCGCTACTTTCGAACCAAGCCCATAGCCTTATGCCTCACGCTCGCGTGCCCCACTGAGTCCCACGCAGCTTGCCTTCGTGTGCGTTCCGAATTACTAGCACACGTTCATCCTTGGAGTTGTCTTGCGATGTTGCCCAGCCGTATGCACCGCGACGCGTAGTCCGGGGCCATACATCAACCTCCCTCGGGTTCCACACGGCATCGCTGCGTCGACATCCTAGGCCTACCCTTTCAGGCCTAGGAGACACTTGCGCCCCTCACGGCAGCAAGGCCCGTGAGGGGAATAGCTCTCTAGCTCCTTCCCTATATAAGGGTAAATTCAAATTAATGGCAGGAGAACCTCAAACCTATTGGTTTGACATACCGCAACACCTCATGCATCGCTAGCCCACCTTGGCTATGTCGCGTCCGTGTCGCGACCGTGACGCTCCGCGTCATACCATCATGCGACTGTGTCGCGTCCTCGCAGTGCGATCACGTCGCAAGGCCAACATGGCCCCATGTCACTTGCCCTCCTGGCACCATATGTCGTGCCACATGCACCATGCTGCAAGCTCAAGTCTTGGCCCCGTCACACCTAAGCCAACCTTGGGGCTTTCAAAATTTGGCGATAGACCTACCATGCAGGGATGAGTCGAACATGACCTTTACCAGCCCGGACTGGCCCGGCCCTTTCACACCCCTACCGCCTACGAAATATAGGTGTGTTGTGTGTTGTAATTTCCTTAATTGAAGTGGGGCTAGTGAATTTTGACTTGGCAACAGCAGTGCCCCCAAAAAAAAAACATCATTGTTCTTTGGAAAGATGATGTTTTCTAAGTCCCGCCTTCGATAAAGAGTAACTGCTACATGTTGCAAAATTCTGACTCTGTCTTTGAATCCTAAGAAAATTATAACGAGCGGATCTCAAACAGCAAACTAACAACGGACTACTTACATAGTATCATACAAGTTGCTAGGCCAACCTGCATTGTTGGGACCCACTGCTCTTGCTTCACGCCACATAAGCGGTTCGTTGAATAGTATGTTGTTTTGGAGTCTGCCATATATAAGTGTCCTTGAATCATATATGTTGGGGCAGGCAATGTAGTGAACGATCCTTGGTATCCAAGTTCACAACTTGCTTTGAGAAACACAAAAGTGGACCACATTATATGTCAAAAATGTAATTAAAAAGTATATTAAAAAAATAAAAAAAATAGGTATTTTACCTACACCAAACTGAATTGGTTTCAGAAGAAAAAAAAAAAGAATCGAACCAAATGGGTTTTGGTTCGGTTTTGGTTTGGGGTGTACCAAACTGAACACCAAAAAATTTTGATTCAGCTCGGTTTGGTACCCCGAACTTGCATCCCTACTCAAGTTTAAAATTCTCCTTGGACCAAAAAGTCAAATTTTGCAGCTTCCTACTAAGTTACGTTCTTTTTAAAGTATGATTGTTTCACCGTAATCAAGAGAAATCGCACGTAATGTGTAGTTTTTAGAGGCAACGGTCGAATTTTTTACTCGCATTTGTCGTTCGTTTCACCGTATTCCACCCATATAATATACTGTAGAGATTGCAAGTAATTTTTTTGGCTTATAAGCCCAAGGCCTCGTAATGCATGAAAATTGTTTGCAATTTCCCAACAACCCACCCAATGGCTCTATTTATTACAAGACTATTCTATTTCTACTTTTACGCAAGCGGTTCTTTTCAATATAATGTATAACAACTATAAAAATGTGTTTTGATGAGACAAAATTATAGCGAAAGACCACTCATATTACAACAAAAAATTACATGAAATATGAATTTTGTGTGTAATTCAGTCAACATTAAATTACTTGTAATATCTATATAATGAGACTTCTCTTCCGCTGAAACGAGCATACCTTTAATGTATTCCTACTGTATTTATATATCTCACAGATAGGCAAAAAGTTATTTTGGGCACTCTTCCGGTGGATGGATACAAGATAATAACTTCATAAATAAATAAACAATTGAAGCCTTGATAATTTCTATGGCTCCCATTAAACTAATTCAATGTTCATTACTTAAACTTCATTGACCCTTCAATGAAATCAAAGCAGGCAGGCCACCCACAACCTCCCAAGAAAAAAAAAATAAAGAGACCAAGCAAGATACTATTTATTTCAACTTTCAACAAAACTTAGTATATAAACAAAGGCAGAAACCTCAGATGAAGGTGAGAATATATATCTCCATAATTATCTTCTTGGACAATTTTGCACCGTAGGATCAACAGAAATCGATGGCCTTGACTCCATCGCCGATGCCCACTTTTTAGGCACAAGGAAGATGTATGAACAATGTACTACACCCTTAAGAAGGAAACAGTAGTTGGTATATCTTACCTCAGAAAATAGAAGATATGTATATATATATATATATATATATATATATATATATATATATATATATATATGTACACAAGGAAAACATAACCAAAATGAAGAAGAAGAAGAAGAAATATACGGGTACTTAAATAAAGATTTTTTCAATTCTCAGATGAATGAGAATGAGAGCTACTTCCAGGTGTTTCTGATGAAGAATTCCCACCACTCTGGGATCCCGAAAACGAAAACAAGCCATTGAAAGGCCACGGAATTGGAGCCCAAAACCTTCTCCCGTTTCCACTACCCCCTTCTTCTCCACCTCCTCCTCTCTCTCCACCAGAACTCTCACTGCTGTTCTCCAAGCTACTGCTATTTGCAGACACATTCAAATCTTTGGGAAGTTCATCGGCCGGCATCTGAAACCGACAAACAGGGCAAGAACTATGCATTTCTAACCACGGTAAAATGCACCCACCATGGAATTTATGCTTACAGGGCATCTCCTTAGCCTCAGCTCCGACTTCGAAATCCTCCAAACAAACCGAACAGCATAAATTCTCTCCAATTTTCACTGTGGGCATTGCTTCAACTGCCACTTTCTGCGTCGGTGGCGTCCCATATCTACTGGGATCATTCTCTGCTAAATGCTGCAACAACATATCCAAGCCCGGCCCCATTAAGTAATCGCCCAAAGAAGTAGAAGTGTTTTGATTGTTGTTCATATCAAATGACCCTTGAAGAATTATGGCCTGGTTGTAAGGGTTAATCAAAATTACGCGATCTCGATCCCTTTCGCTTTCGAAAGCATCGGATTCTGATGTGATCCCTGCCCTAAGCCCTTGAAGCAACTGGAGAAATGCAGTTGAGTTTCTCCTCCTCCTTCGGATGATCGATCCTGCATCACCCCCGCGTTCCTGTTCTGATTCTCCTTCTAGCTGCTCCTCTTCTTCTTCTTCTTCTTCTTCTTCTCTTTGGATTCTTCGTCGTCGAGAAGGATGACCGCCCATCATTCCCAGCAATATTGGACCCCAAAGAGCGAGGGCTCGATCCGAATTTGGATCGGATTCTGGGTCTCTTCTGCTATCCACTTCTTCCACAAACCCATCTTCGCAATATGGGCATTTCATCTCATCCATTATTGGATTCACCATTTGAGAGCACATGTGACACCAGTACCTAGCAACCAGAGCTTCATCCATGCCTCTCCCTTTTATTTTCACAATCAACAAAAGAAAACAAAGAACCCAAAAAGCCTACCTCAGGAAACAGGACAGCAAATTCTTACAAATTAAACAACCCACGAGACAGAATTACCCCAAAAATGAGATATATTTGTAGCTCTCGTTACACCCACAAAATCAAGAATAAGTTGTTCAATAAAAATGAAAATGACCCAGAAATTTTAAAAAAAATAAAAATACAGAGATCTTTATCCAAGTTTACATGAAAAGAAGAGCAAATTTGTTCTCCAAAACATAGAAATCTCTCAAAAAGGAGACACCTTTCTGTTAAACCACAGCCCAGAGATGAAAGATTCACCAATCAAAACTCAAACTTCTCCAAAAGAAGAAAAAACAAAGAAAACGTCTGATTTTGCATGGAAATAAATACCCAAAAGCAGTAGGTAGATGGAAAATCTAATTATGTAAGGAACCCAACAACCAAGAAGAATCTAGAACCAGATTAAAAATTCTAATTATTTTTATGATTATCAGAAAAACAATTATTTATAATAACAATAAATATGAAGGAGTCGGCATGTATACCTTTAAATGGAGGTTCTGTAGCCCTTTAAATGTGTGGGATTGGTGAAAGAAATTGGAATTCGCAGAGAAACAACCAACAACCGCGCCTTCTTCCTCTTTTTTTCCTCTCTTTATTATTTTTATTTATTTATTTTGGTTTATTATTTTTATTTTACTTTTCTGAGACGCGTTGGGTGGTGTTGGCAGATCGTTTTCTCGTTAGCAGGGGACGGCCCACTGGCTCTTAAATTTCAAAATAATTAAATTTATATTTAAAAAAAAAAAAAGGAAATTACGAGGATACCCACAGTTGTTTCATATTATTATAATTTTAAGTACCTGTATTTGCGGCCAGAGATTCTTTCCTTGCACCCGGAGTTGACACGTGTGAAAATGGTTGACTTTTTGAATCAGGCGATGGAGCTCGATTTTTGTTCAAATCTTCCATATAATGGATTGTTATCACCAGCCTTCCATCAGATGCTTATATGTTGATTCCAAGTAGTATACGCCCTAAAAAGTGACCGAAAAATCATATTTTATGATAAGCCGCAATTCAGATCATTTTTCGAGATTTGTAACATATAGAATTAACATGTAACCATCTGGGTACAGCCATGATCTTAACATCGGTCCGATTGGATGAAAGATTGGAAAAAAACGCAATGATTTCCATTGTTTGATTTAAAGTGGGCAACGATTTTTGCACTTGAAAACCTTGATAGAAAAAAACGATACACTACACTTATAATTTTGATGACCAAACATTTTCATAATCAAGAATCAAGAATAGTAAAAGAGAGCAACGATTTAAAGGGGACCTTAGATGCATGCGGTGTTAAAGAGTACAGTGTGAAAGCTGATCTGGATATCCATGCCATCACGACACCCGGTGATCAGGTCACCTTATAGACTAACTGTTTTAATTAATCAACGCGATAAAGGAATATTAGTTGATGCAAAGTCGTAGTTTGACAATTTTAATTAAGAATTATAAATTGAGTTTGTCTTAGGTGCACGGTGGTGAACTGGTCATAATTCTATTCTTGTGGATCACTTCTATCAGCTCTATAGATGTTGGGTATAGTGTATTCTGTCTAAAAAATTTGTTAAAAAGTTTAACTTAACCAAATCTTCGTGATAGCTTTATTCTATCTATTTGAGATTGGCTTTAGAAGTCCTATAATCTCTAATCGTTTATGTTCAATACTAAGCTCTTTATAACTTCAGATATTGAACTTTGGCAATGCTTCTGCTAGCTCCTAGCTGCTCTCAAGCGTCGACGCAACTTCAAGCGCAATTGGTAATCACGCAGGGAGTGGATGGGAAGCTGAGGGGCGCCAAATAAGAGCTCAAAATCTTCTCTTTGCCAGAGGGGGGGTGAAAGCCGCTCTTGCGGGGAGTAGGCTGCGCATCTAGAATGTGAGCGTACTTCCCAAACAAAGCATCTTAACTTATGACTAAGGTTGTAAGGCTATACCAATATAGATGCTTTGTGCACCAAATACCAGCTTAAATAAATTGGTCATATTGCGGTTCTCTTTCTCTTTACTAAATTCCTGATACATACTTTAGCAGGTGCCTCTTTTCCTTGCTAACTCCATACATAAGTAGGATTTATCTATTCCATAATTCTCCATTGTTCTTTGTTTACTCTTTGTGAAGGTATATTTTATTTGCTATGGCAAAAAGTTAACGAGAAGAGCCAGGTAGCTACTAAAGCAGGAGTTAACAAGAGAAGGGAGGTCTAATTGTCACGACCCGAAATTCTACCCCATCCCGAAAGCCTAGAATTCCGAGTTATGACCCGCACATATCCCGGATATGCTAAGCGGACATACACCTAATCAGAGTTCTCGTGCAATAATGATTCCACGAAATCCGTGAGATCTAACAAATAGGGTGGAATATGAATGTAATCATAAATGCTGAATAAGTGTAATAAAATCATAATCCGCCAATAAAATGATAATGAAAGTCGGAGACAAATCCGATAAAAATAAAATAAAAGCATAGAGTCAATGATAATAATATAAGACAAAATCCAATGCTGAGTCTACTAAATCAATATCCGGCGCTCGGATCAAAACCAACACTGTAGTCCTCCTGGTGATCGGCAACGTCGCCCTCTAAAGGCTCCTGGTACTCAACGCCCGCGGAATCAATGAAATCAGCGTCGGCGAGATCTAGATGGCCAGCGTCTACTCCACCAGCGTAATCACCTGCAACTGTTAGATTATCGTGAGATGAGTTTACTCAGTCACGTAAACTCAGTGGGATACACCACTAATCTACCCCATACTACTCAGGTGCATTGTGGGTGCATCTGGTGAGTGATAAACATAATATCTCAAAACAGATAACAAAAGGAAGACAAAATCACGTGCATATCGTAAAACTCATATCATATCATAAATGCAAGACCATGATCTAGACACTCATATCCTAACGTGCCTTACCATATCTCATAACATATCATACCATGTATTATTATCATTCTCGCGCATACGTCTGTATCTCGCATGAGCGTAACTAACATACTAGTGAAATCCTAAACGACCTGTGCCAGAGTCGCTGCTCGAGCTACCATGGGAGGGTCAATATAGTATCATACCACCATATTATAACGCCCTCGTGTCATACTCATACTCCACCACCCAGCCAATGGGGAGACATAATGGCCAAACTCACTCATAACGCACTCATACTCATAATCTCTCCCAGAGATCCGTCTTGGAAAGATGTGTTGTTGCCCTTACGTGGCTACGCATGAACCAAGACGCATGTAAATTTAAGTTCTTTATCTTTTATCGGCTACACAAATACGTCATTATCGCATCAGATATAACTTATCTTATCTCATACTCATATCTTATCATACTCTTATACTTAATCCTATGACAAACTATAGTGCGCAATCTTCTTAATTCACGCTTTCTAAGAAAAAGGTTCCGTAGTAATCTGGATGTACTTCGTGTGATAGTTTATACTGTCATAGAGGTGTTGCATCCGTACATGGACGCCAATATTCTGAGTTTCACGTGACCGTAAAAGAAACCTCACCATAGCTAAAGGCCCAACGCACGATTCTCGTATCATATCTCATATTTTATCCTCTCAGATTAAAACTCGGGTGATAGGATCACGATATGCCACGCAATGGTTACACTCAATTCACACTCACCCATGGGTCTCATTCCACCATGAGTTATAAGGCATGTGAATACGGTGTATTTCTCGCTTCGATACCATCTCGAATCACACTCTCGTACTCATGATCTAACATATTCTTAACTCGTATAAATTGATTAAGTTGTAAATACAAAAGTATCACACATACAGAACAGTTTATACTTAGATTTTGATTATACTTATATTTATATTTATTTATATACCACACCAATATAATTATAGAATAGAGTTATAAGTATGATTTCGATAATCGTAAAAGTCAGAGTTCGATTTCATAAAGACATCGAAGTTCTAACATTTTGTATTATCGAAGAAGTTACGTTGAAGCGATAAAATTGATATATATATATAATAATTAGATAATTAAATTAAATAATATTTATACTTATTAAGTTATGATTTATCATGACCATCGATCGAAAGACCTTAAGATATAATATACACAGGAACTTTGGTCATGAGAATTAAAAAATAATCTTAAATTCGAATAGCCTTGATTCATTCAAAATTGAACCCGACTTGTTGCTCTATGTTGACCTCTAAAAAGTCAGATTCGTGAAATGGCTATTTCACACAAAGTTGTAAAGCTCGCTTTCTTCTTTCCAATTCCGCAAGAATCGCATTAATCCGAGGTCGGAGTAAAACGTTATGACCAAAATATCGGGACAGGTGCATCAATGGTCGCGAGGTCGGGTTCATGGACGTGAATTCGGGTTTGTAGCCGCAAGTTCGGACCCGAAACTTTAAGTTGGTACAATCTATTATTTATTTAAATAAAATAAAATTTTAATTTAATTTTTAGGCTTAATTAATTTTAAATAAATAATAATATAAACTTGCAACAATATTATATATTATTATAGTCTTAGTAGAAGGATAAATTTATACTATATAGATTTAGAAATAAATAATATCAATATGATATTATACCAATTAAGTCAATCTATCAAATTTATTAGTATTAAAGTTTAATTAATTTTACAGACATAAAAGAGGAAGTAAACATATTAAATATACAGACATAATATAAGGTAGAATATTAATGACTCAAACAAAAGGAATTTTTGAAAAGAAAAGAGAAATAACATATAAACCCAATTTACAAAATATATAACTTTCAAGGGAAAGCATATATTAAATATATAACTTTAAAGGGAAAACATATATTAAATATATAGATCTATTAATTTATGAAATATTTGGGTTTAAATTAGATTTTTAAACCCGTCGATGCGCGATCGAACGCATCCTACGCGACGGGATCTGAGAAGAACAAGATGGATTGATGGGTACCCACCTCTTGAAGCGTGAACGGAAGATCAACGGCGATTCGGGTTGAAAAGGTCGATGCCTAGGGCGTCGGTTCGTCTAAGTCTTCAGAGAGAATAATTTCTTATTATAGAGACGAGAGAGCTTTTAAAGTTTTATTTATAATGGTATAAAATTTTAGGTCAACTCTAATTAATACTTTTCGTAGGAGATTTAATAGAATAGGAGATTTTTATACGGAATAAGAATTCATACATAATTGGATAGCTTGAGAAAAGGTTTCGTTCTAGCGTTTTGTATAAGCACCAAACCAATTGGTGTTTCTCTCCCGAAATTACAATTATACCCTTTAACTTGCTTGATCAGTTAAAATGGGCATAACTTTTTATATTCTTGTCAGAAGTCGTCAAATTATATATCGTTGGAATCGTATCGACGAGCACTTCGCAATGAGTCTAATTTTGATATGGGAAAAATTAGAAATTTTCTATTTTAAAAGGTGGGTTTCGATTCTGATGTGGAGCATTAGCACAGTACAGTGTAGTGCATTATCTAACACCGTTAAAATAAAATCTAAAAATCCGGATTGTTACACTAATAAAGCAATTATATTCAGCTAACAGGGAGATGACAAAAACCTATGCCAGAAGCAGACATAATCTTATGTTAGTTTCATTGCAGGGTAGGGGGCTTAGGGGCCAGTTGGTAAATTCAAGTATATATAAAAAAATATTGGTGAACTTAAATCAGATAAAATGGCTAAAACAGTCAAAGAATTTGAATGGTCTAGATGGAGTTTCTTTGTCGGGACTTCTTTCCACCACCATCTACAGCCTAGCGCTGCTCGTATCTAACGATTACACATGGAGTACCACATAGGTACACGCGGAAGCGCGTTGATAGCCGTCCTTGCTCTGCCGTCGTAACACATCTCAATTCTCCAAAAATAAAAAAACTTATTAAATGTTATGTCTGCATCACGGAAATTCTCACTGTAATTAAACAGAACCGTCTGATCATGATCGGATGGGGGTTCTTCGAACATAGAATTGAGATTCCGTGACGTAGCCATACAAAGATTAGCGATTTTCTAAGGCATTTCGGAGTCCGGAGTTCCGACACCCAATGCGCCGAGAAAGAAGGATAGACATAATAATTGCGCCTTTTTTTGAAGGATTAGAGTAGAAGAATGAGTAACTGGGAACACGCTACATGGTGTGGGTCCCATATAAACGTTCAGAGTAACAATTTTGTTGTCACCATTATCTTGTATGCCGTTTCTAAGTCGTGGGTTGTACGGTCAGGGCTTATCAATTTCGTGGTAGGTACAGGTATTTACAACCGGAGATTTTATATTTTACAATGGAAAATTTCTCTAATCTACCACCATAGGTTCACCTTTTCTACAACCCACCAGCTTGAAGCCGAACCAGTACTCTCAAACTTAAAATGGCAAATATACCCCCAAGTTTTATAAAAGGTGATAAAATCAAATTTATCATTTTAGACCGTCCTAATCACCTTAACAACATTGACTACTTTAAATCTTATAATGGAAATTATTTTTTATCATCATCTCTCACAAGATTGATCTTGAGATCATAAGCGTACTATCAGATGATTAATTTTACTCAATAAAGTAAAGCCCCTTAATAGGAGTGTTGGCACTCCTTTAGAGGAGCATTGACACCCATTACAGAAGTGTTTACACCCCTTTAAAGGAGCGTTATCACCCCTTTAGATGGTTGTTGGCACTCTATTACAGGAGCCCTAACACCCCTCTAAAGGAAGCATTGGCACCCCTTTGAGGAGCGTTGATGCCCTCCAGAGAAGCGTCGATACCCTCACGACGAGAGCGATGATTCCCTTCTAGAGGAGCATTGACACCCCACTACAGGAGCATTGCATTGACACCTCATTTAGGAGCACTAGCACCCTTTATGGGAGTACTGACACCCCTCTTCTTATGGAAGTGGCATCGCTTGTCTGTAATAGTGTCAATGTTGCACATTAATTTTTTTCTTTATTTTGTGTAAAACGGATCGTTTGATGGTATGCCCATGATCTCAAGATTAATATGTGAAAGATCAAGACGAAAAATGATCTCCATTATAGAATTCAAGGCAATCAATGATGGTAAGGCATTTATAATTAGTCAAAAAAAAGCTTAATTTTATCACCTTTTACAAACCTTGAGGGGCATTTTTGACTTTTTATTTTGGCTTGACCTCAAGGCGGTACGTTGTGGAAAAGATGAAATTAAAGGTTCATTGCTGGTAAAAGGTCAAATTTTGGTGGTCAATCCTAAAATTTTTCCATTTACAATTAGGCATTGATATTTACAACCAAAGATTCTATAATTTGACTACCTTCGTTCAGAGACAAAAGATAATTTTTCATCCTAATCTTACATGAAATGATGTGATCATGGCACTCCGTGAGAAGAATTCTCGCCTTCTCGGTCACTTTTTGACCTGTCTTTCACGTGGAATCAACATCCATTTGGCTGCTAATATCTCAAGAACTATTTTGTGGAAGTTCATGAGGAAGAACGGTTTCTATCATTTGATATCTCTATCATTTGATTCATTCAATGGAGCCTACATTTTAACGGGTGAAATAAGGATCTGAATGGGCCGGTCTGGGTCCAGGCCTTAATCGAGGTGAGTTTAAAATGGGCTAAATGATCGGCTCATGCCCAGCCCGTTTATTATTCAGACCGAGCTGCAAACTAAAAAATATCCTAGCCTAGACCTGGCCCAAGTAATATCGGATCCACTACATATTCATGTATTTTCAGGCCAAGCGAGGTTGGGTCTGGCATAGGCTCATTCAAGCCAAATTTTTAATCTTTTTTAGGGTGAATTCGGGCAGGACATGAGCCCATCCGACCCGTTTATTATTCAGACCGAGCTGCAAACTAAAAAATAGCCTTGCCTAGACCCGGCCCGAGTAATATCCAATCCACCACATATTCATGTTTTTTCAGGCCAAGCGAGGTTGGGTCTGGCATAAGCTCATTCAAGCCAAATTTTTGATCTTTTTTAGGATGAATTTGGGCAGGACATGAGCCCATCCGACCCATTAGAGCAAATGCAGTTGAGGTAATTACCAAATATACCCTAATTTAGATTAAAACGAGTATAATATAATAATTTCACTAATATTGACTAATACATATATAATGAAACAATTGCATACTAATATATACAGACATATTTTTATTCTAGCCGGGTCGAGCCAAAGCTCTATAGTATATAACAGGCTGGCGGACTTAACTGCAAATGCCCAAATCTGGCGCTCCCCTTGGCGTACGATAGTGAGACACGGACGATGAAGGCAATTATTTTGAAAGAGAGATGGGGGGTGCGCAAAGCTGTAAAGGCAAGCCAATGAACAGTACTCTTTCTATTAGGGGTACTTTGGCTGACTATCACGGATTTCGAGGCAATTTGCTAAAATTAAGGTTGGCGATCTATGCACCAACTGTGGCTCACCGGGGCATTCACCTAGCTACTACCAGTTTTGTCATTAGTCCCTGTAAAAGCTGCCCTCCACTGACTTCAGGGCCACTGAACTTCGGTTCATAAAACAAGAGTTTATACATGAGCACTTTAGAAAACAACACTTCAAAAACAAACTTTTTAACAGAAAAGATCCTGACTTCAAACGTTTTATAGAAACGGAGCTTTCACAAATTTTAGAATTTCAGAAAACCGTGAAAGTACATTTTTTTACCATCATTTCTGAAGTTTTAAAATTTGTAAAAGTACCGTTTTTTTAAAATGTTTGAAGTCGAGTCTTTTTGACTAAAAAGTTTATATTTAAGGCATATTTCTCTAATTATCCCTTTATAGTATATACAAACTGTACACGGGTGTATCTGCTAGGTCAAAAGTAAATCGCAGGGACTTTGCAAATGTTAGAAATCTGCACGTGTTTCAAGGATTTTGCCTTGGCTCCCCATTATACCGTTGATGTTTTGGCATGTACATGAAAAGTGTCACACTATCAGTGTATCAGATGACACTCGTGCAGCACTTTTTATGCGCTGAAGTCCCGTCAAAAGATGACAGTCACATATTCCGGAGCCTTGAAAACAGTGGGATTCAGTATTGATTTGGTGGCTAAAGGAGAGGAGCCTTGAAATCAGTGGGATTCAGTAGCTAAAGGAGTTTGTTTCCCTTTCGAGTTTTGAAACGTACCCATCTCAGGTAGGGAAAAGAAAAAGCGGTGGTTCCCCACACCCACATGACATGTGGCACGGAGGGGGTAAGATATATATAGAGATGGCATAAAATAGTTCAAACGATTCTATGCATGTGGTGTAGGGGCAGCAATAGCCATTATTCTCTATCATATTGTCATCTGCATGTTTGTGTCCTATTTTGTTGTATTAACTCTCATTGCTGTTTCCACCTTCCTTTGATAGAGACAGAATAAGTAGGTTGCATGATTCGGGCAATCGCATAATGATCCTATTCCACATCACTTGCCATCATGCCATCTAATATGAAAAAAAATATAGTTTGGTATGAGGTCTGCCAATCTTGAGATTTGCACGGATAATTTTGAACACCAAATTAGTAAAAAGGTCAAAAGTCTACTTAAATATTTTGAGATGGAAATTGACCAAAGCTAGGAAAGGTTGACAATAATCCCAACTTGCCCATTAAAAAATAAAAATATTTTAAAAAATGACAAAAAAGAAAGGACGGCTCGAGCACTGCAAGCAAGCAATGTTGCAGCCGGGTGCTACCAGCTCTATAGGAGTTGTGTTTTCTCCCCCTTAAAAGTATGGAACCTCTTGATTATAATACTACAGTAAGGCTTAGGGCACTTAAAGAAAATAATGCCTCAAAAACAAACTTTTTAGAAAAATAGTGTTTTCACAAATTTTGGAACTTCAAAAATCGTGAAAGCATTGTTTTTATTAAACTATTAGTAAAAAACAATGTTTCACAATTTTCTGAAGTTTCAAAATCTATAAAAACATTGTTTTTTCTAAAATATTTGAAATCAAGTCTTTTTTTGCTAAAAAGTTTGTTTTTGAGGCTTGTTACTCGAACTATCCCTAACGGGGCTTAATAGGGCTTCAATGATGCCAATAGTGTTGGCACGTGTGGCCATATAGCCGTCACCTATAAAAGAGGGTTTACCACCATCTACCAAAGAAATCTCAAAAAGATATCAGGTGTACATCCATTCCCCAAAAAACACTCAAGTTATCGGCAATATCCAATCTCGCAATAAATCTCTAATTGATCCGGCTCACATCGGTCGAGGCAAATCTATCCGTCAATGCGTTTTATTCTTTCATTGGTATCAAAGCCACACTTCTCAGCCAAGCCGATCTCTGGCCACACGAAGCGCACTCCCTATCTTTAGCAGTCCGATCTCTGGCCATCGGATTTTTGGCCGTCCAATAGTGCATGCTGAGATCTCTTGTCCTTGGTTCTTTGGCTATCTTCTCTCTATTCGATCTCTGGTTGCTACTCACCTTTGAATTTCAAAAAATTTCTGGGCGTCGGATTTTAGGGTGTCAGATTTCTACCCTCCTCGTCGCCAACCGATTTGCAAGAACTCTCTTAAAGCGGTAGACTCCAACATCTCCCTTAAATCGATTTGCAGAACCAGACACATTGGTGCGGACTCCAAAAGCTATTAAATACAATTTTATTTTTTTTAATGATTTTTTGGGAAAGGTATATAGAGGAATAGCCGGTTGGGAAGGCTATAGAGATGATAGCCAATAAGCCTTCTAACCGAAACTATCGGTTCGATTGGTTTTTGATTTTTAAATCTCAATTTTTTTATTTATAAATTTAAAAAATAATTAAAAAAAAATTATAAATAATTCTTATTTTTGTAATTTTCTTTTTACAAATAATACCTATTATTTTTAAAATTTACAAAAAATACCAATTATTTATAAATAAAAAATGTAAACCCTATTATTTATAAAATTTCTTTTTTACAAAATAATACCTATTATTTATAAAAAAAAGGAAAATAATACCTATTATTTAAGTAAATCTTATTATTTTTATTTTTTTTTAAATGAAAATTTATTTTTGTATGCACCTAAGTAATACCGTATTATCGGTTTCTTATTGGTTCGGTTTCAATTTTTTTACATCAAAATCGAAATCGGACCGATAACCTGCTAAGCCACTTTTCCAAAATTAAAACATAACTGATATCATGGGTCAAAAAATCGGTAAACCGATACATATCATCCTGACTTCCAGGACGACACGTATCGGGTATCGGTTTGATACATTGATTTTTTTTATTTTTTATTTTTAAAAATTCTAAAAAATTAAAAAAAATAAATTTAATGATTTTTTTTTTTAACTTTTTTAAAAATTTATTTAAAGCTTATTTGATGCATATTTCATAATAGGACGGAACTCTGACTAAAGTATGATCTCTTTCGACTATACATAATTACAACTAAAAGCTTTCAATTTTTTTCCTTTTTTTTTATTGTTTAACAAAAATATATTATGATATAAGTCCACAACAAAGATAAGATCACTCTTAATATAGTTGGTTCAATGTACATAACTAATTTTCATTGTATATGACTAATGATCAAAATTTTATTATGCATGACTAATTATCAAAATTTAAAGATATATTATAAATAAATAACTTAATTACTTTAGAGCCACATTGAATTTCATGGTAGTTTTTTACCCTCGTTATCATCATCATCGGTGCGCGAGCTTTCCCTATAATGTTGGTCATATTGATACTCATAATCATGTGTGCCTCCTTGAAACTGAGACCTTAGCAACGAATATGACTCAGTGTAATAGGTGAAGGTTGGTCCTCCAAAAATTTGTCTAATAAAGTCATATGGGCCGGGATAGGTTGGTTGAGGCCGATAGTATGGGTTGCTTGCCGCTGAATCTTCGGTGTTTCGCAAGCTAAATTTTTCGAAGCTAAAAATCATATAACACACATTATCTTGTAAACCTTGTGGTGGTGGTGGAGGTGGTGTTTGATAAGATTTTGACGCTTTTCTTCCTTCAATTCCTCCACCTCTAATATAAGAGTGTCATATATTGTTACCGGGTCCTCATCCCATGCGGCAATACCTCCAGAAATATAGGGATCAATATCATTCGCTTCAAAACTAGTGCCAGCGTGGGTTTCATCGCATCTATCATCACCCCCACCCCCACCATTATCACTATCGGACTGCGTTTCGTCATCAGATCCAACCACTGAATAACGATTCAATTTTCTTTTTCGCATTGGTGGTTGGGAAGTCTGCTCATCTGCTGCTTTTTTAGCATTATCCAGTCATGCGGTGCCCTCAGTATCCAACAATGGCTCTTCTCTCTCTTCGATCCACTGATTTAAAAGGTCATCCTCCATGAATATATAATCCAACTAGATAGGATCAAAATATTCACTATCTGTAAGGTAGAATATGATAGATGAATTAGTACATGTCTGATGCCTCATCAATTAGATCAAATAAAAATTGTATGAACTAAGACATCATATAATATCTTACCGCGATTGGCCCTCTGCATATTTATGACTCTTAATCTCATGTTGTAGTGGCAATAGACTAATTTTTCTAATCGTTCCATAGTTAGCCTATTCCTTGTCTTCGTGTGAATGAGAGAGAAGATGCTCCAATTTCACTCACAGTTGGATGAGGAACAAGTTTACGATAAAACCCTCATGACAACTTACCTTAATATCGGGCCATCACTTCCATAATGCATCCACCAATCAGCGAGTTTATCATACTTGATTTGGGATTACGCCAATGGGGTCCCAAATGACCCATGTCTCTTACGGAATATATCAATCTATATATCAATAACCCACATATCAATAAACAGATCATATAACACCTGCATTATTACTTATAAAGTATTATTACTTACATCTCTTATGGCTTGACATTGCTCTGTCAACTCAGGGAGCATTCGTTGGATCATATTGAGCAAACCGCTATACACTTCATCTGCCTCAGTCAACTCAAAGCGTCGCGTATATTGGAAGGCCGGATTTAAGAAGTGTGTTATGCATCAAATATGAACAATCTCATCAATATATGGAAACAATGAATAATATAAAAAATAATAAATAAATAAAAATAACTACATAAGTAGTTTAGTATGTTATACCTGTGACATATAAGTACTGGTAGAATTATACATCCCACCTCTTGTCAATGATTACCCAATATCGTTTATATTTTATCGGACATTTAGTTTTAATAACTAATTTGGCTTTAGCCATCGACTCATAAACGTACCCTATCGTTGGTTTCTCATTACCATCTATCAACCTCAACACTTGTACCAACAGGGTAGTGATGGAAATCTGGTGGTCAACATCTGCCCAAAACTGGGGATTGTAGATCAGGTCGGCAAGTTCATTGCAAGCAGGTCTCTTTACTCGTGGGAGTTCTAACTCATATTTTCTCCATTCCTCATAAGAGACCATGCTTTTCAGCTTACGCCTATATCTAGCCAAGCTCTATAGGGCTAGAAATTGTGTCACAAATCGTGTAATCGCAGGCCGGAGTAGCTCATTCTTGGTGAAGTCTCTCATCAAATTCACCAACTTGTCACTTTTGTATAGGTAGGAAGTAATCGTTCTTCCTTTTTAAATAGTTGTCTGTGTCTTGCTTCTCTCTTCCAAATCCTTAAGAATGAGATCCACGCAATTAGCGGCACACAGAGTATAATACAAGTGACGTCTCTTCAACATTAACTGACGACATGCCGCTTTATAATTAGCGGTATTGTCTGTTACCACCTGCACAACCCGGTGTTCTCCAACATCTTCAATTACCTTATCCATTAGTTGGAAGAGATAATCAGTTGTCTTCACGTGTTTTGAAGCATCAACTGAATTTAGAAATATTATCCCGGCATAGCTGTAGACCAAAAAGTTGATCAAACTCTTCTTTGTGGGACCTGTCCATCCATCGCACATAATTGTGCAACCTCTCTCATCCCATATTTCTTGGAAGTTGTCCGCGTAAGTTCCTATGTTTGCGTACTCATCATCTAGTAGGGGCCCGGATACCTAGTATGCAGGAGGTTTTTTGACTCCTGGACCAGCTTCTGCATATGTATCAATCATACTTTTAAAGTACGGCGACTCTACAACTTGACTCGGAATGTGACTGTATATCATAAACTTTACAATCAATTTTCCAAGCCTCTTTCCCCATTTTTTCAGTGAAATTGTGCTCAATTTACTTTGCTTTGAGCTTTCTGTCCGATACATGAACGGATCCATAAGACCTATAGTACGACCTGTAGTAGATGGCTTCGTGTCCGTCACTGATGCTGACCTACGCAACCCGACAGTGTCATGAATATCCTCCTCATCATCATTAATAACATGTGACCTATGACTAGATCAACTATCAGCAGTAGGCATGGATGGGCCCCTCAAGTTAGATCAAAACTGATAATCGACTTCTTCTTGATCTCGTCGTTGTCGTGCTTCTTAGCACTCTGCCTCATGACTCTCGCTGTCACAACATCCTCATCCTCATCCTCATCTTCATCATCCCCATGTCCAGGTGCAGAATACTCTGAATCTTCCCTCCTTTCTTATATATTTCTCTATTCCGATCGGTTTCTGCCTTTTTCTTTCCCTTAATCGTTTGTAAACTAACTCTGACTTCTTCTCTTACCTTTCTGGGTACATTGGGGCACCCTTTTGTCTCTCCCTTTACGTGAACCAAATGCTATTTCAACCGTGTGATACCTCCTCCCAATAATTTTTTCCCACAACATTTACATTATATTCGGAGTCTATCATCATCTATTGTTGTGTCGTATTGTCAGGTTGAATCCGATGATCGTACCATGTTTATTTCTTTCACCTGCATTAATGACCAAACGATTGGACTAAATTAAAACATTTAGATAACACTTGAAAATAAAATTTATTTAATATGTATCGTCCGATATGTATCGATTTTGGACCTCGACGGTACGATACATAGGCATTATATGATTGTATCGTACCCCCTAAAAAAGTTTACTAATTTTTTTTATTACTAATTTTTCTTTAAACAATTTTTTATTTTATTTTTAGTGTTACTAATTTTAGTGTTACTTTTTTAAACTAAACTTTTTTTATTACTAATTTTAGTTTTAAAATTATTTTTAATTTTGTGTTACTAATTTTTTTAAAAAACTAAACTCTTTTTTTTTACTAATTTTGTTTTAAAACTAATTTTTTTTTATTTTGTGTTACTAATTTTTAAAACTAAACTAGTTTTAAATTTATTTTTAAAACTAAACTTTTTTTTTTAAATAAAACTTTTTTTTTCTTTTCTGTTACTAATTTTTTTTACTAATTAGTAATTTTTTGTGTTACTAATTTTTAAAAAAAACTAAACATTGTATTACAAAATTAGTAACAAAAAATTAGTGTAATTGATGTGTCATGGGGTATGTATCACATGTGTGACACATCAATTACATGTGTCGTGATTTAAAACTAGTTTAGTTTTAAAAATTAGTAACACAAAATAAAAAAGTTTAGTTTTAAAAAGAAGAGATTTTTTGACCCATGCCCTCCACCAAAGTCCACTCAATTTTATGTGGCTGAGCTTGAAAGTGCTTCGTAGGATGAATGAGCAAATCAAAAGAGATTTGACTCATCTCACCAGCATCATCTAGGCAGTATGGTGTATCTAATGATAAAATAGTAATAAATATGGTAGATCTAATGAAAAAATAATTAAAAATACAAGTTATATGATGAAAAATTATACCTTCTCTTAAATATCCGGCGAAAATATGAGTGTGACAATCGGGTGTGTCTATGATTTTAGTCTTCGATAGCTAAGAAATAAGAAGTATAGTGGATTGCAAGTAAAGAAAGAATAAGTATAGTGGTGTAGAAGAAGGGATCCTCAGGTGGTTTGTAAGTAAATAAGAATAAGATATCTTCAGGTGATTTGCAAGTGAAGAAAAAGAAGATATCATCGGGTGGTTTGCAAGTAAAGAAGAAGAGGGATTCTCGGGTGAGTTTTATAGAGGGTTGCAACTATCCGTTGCCGCTATCCGTTGCAAAAAGCAACGTCTACTAAAAAAAAACTATAAAAACAAATGCAACGGATGTAAAAATATATCCGTTGCCGCTTTTACAACGTTTAATAAAAAAATAAAAAAAAAGAGCAACAGATATATCCATTGCCGCTTTTACAACGTTTAATAAAAAAAAAAAAAGAGCAATGGATATAAAAATATATCCGTTGCCGCTATTCGTTGCAAAAAGCAACGATTAATAATAATAATAAAAAAACCAAAAGCAAAAAGACAAATAAAACAAAAAAAGACAAATAGCTGGGCCCGTCCGATAATTTCAAATTATCGGACGTATCGGACAATACGGGTGATAATTTGCCCGTATCGTCCGGTAATTTTGTTTTTTTAATTTTTTTTAAAAAAAGAAAAGATTATCGGACGATACATTGAAATTATCGGACGATAATTTCAAAGTATCGTCCGTATCATTCGATACAGGTGATAATTTGCTTGTATTGGACGATAATTACACTAATTTTTAGGGGGTACGATACATAGGCATTGTATCGTACCGCCCAGGTCCAAAACCGATATGTATCGGTATCGGACGATTTTTTGACCCATAACTGATATGCCCTAAAATTGAAACAAAACCAAAATTTCAGTCAGTCGAGTCGTTTTGATCGATTTTCTATACAACCCTAGTTGGCTTTATGAGAGGCTGCTTCTCTAGCTTTCAATTGTGGCTTCAATCGAGTCATCTTTGAAGGTGATGCATGCACTGAATGTAATTAAAGATGTGGACAATTGTCGTATGGACTTTTCTTTTGTTGGCCCAATTGTAGAGGATATAAAAGTGACATTGTGCATTATACCAATAGCAGTGCAAATCAAGCAACTGACTTTCTTTCCAAAATGACTTTAGAATATATTGACATGCGAATTTGGGAGAAACCTTAATTTAATTGGGGTGTTTCTTAAAAAAAACAACATGAAGCTAATATTAATAATTAATTATTATAGTGATAAATTGGTCATATGAAAGAATAAATATAAGCATTCAGATATAACACTTATTTTATACAATATAATATATTACGGGAAAGCGGATTTAAAAATGGGAAAGAAGAGACTGGAGAGAAAGAGAGAGAAAAGGCATGAGAAGAAAACAAGAGTGAGAGGGAGAAAAGACGAAGATATATGAGTTAGGAGAGAAAGAGAGAGAAATCAAGAGAGTTAAAATAAAAGAGAGAGGAAGACCGTGACCTAAGATACAGAAAGAGATATACGATATAGGAGTTAGGAGAGAAAGAGAGTTAAACTAAAAGAGAGAGGAAGACCGTGACCTAAGATACAAAAAGAGATATATTGAGAAGAAAAAGAATAAGATTTGTGGGTGAAACAATAAATCCTAATTTTTGTGTCATGGCAAGTTTCCTCTAAATCATTATATATTGTTGATTAATTTTTTTACTAATATATATATATATATATATATGTATATTTTAAAACTGAAAAATTAAAGACTTTATCCATCTCTATATAATATGAAAATTTTTAACTTTATTTTAAGTCATAAAAATTTGACAAAAAATATTCTGAACTTCATTCTAGGAACGTTGTGAGAAAAATCTTACTTCCCTGCAATAGAAAAATTCAAAAGCGTGTTTTTGCCACTTCTAGATATTGCACTCTTTAAAGGGAGAGAAGCAAGTGAGAAGCGGAAAGCAATAATAAAAAGCTTTGCGGAAAGCGCGATTTTATCAAACACACTTTCTTATAGTGTTTCTAATTTTCACCCCCGGAAGAGAGGAAAGCAATTTTGACAGCATTGTTAGATTAAATATAAAGTGTTGTTAAGATTTGATGAAAGAGATACCCACCTGGGTTAGCTTAGTTGGTAGGGGACTTTGATTTGTTACCAACAGGTCATGGGATCGAGTCTTTGCATCTCTCTTCTACGGTAACAGGATGCCCCGTAGGGTAAGATGTAATTGTTGATTGAGGATTGATTGTCAATGGGCCTAGCTCAGTCCGAGCCAAAATCTACCTTGACTTGGGACCGGGTTAGGTTCGAGCTTAATACAATTGATTATAATTTATAAGTTTTTTCTCTTATTTATTTATTTAATTACTACTATCTATTTTATTTATAATAATATCTAATAAGATTAAAAAAAACTAAGATAAGAGTCTCTAGTCTTAACTAGTGTAATAATTCCTTAAAAAAAAACAAAAAAAAATTAGTATAATAATTATAGGGTTTAAATAAAAAGTACTCTATATATAATATTATATAGGGCTGGACTTCAAGATTATGTTGTAGGTTTACTAAAACCCGCCTTATCTCTTACTGCATAAATAGTAGGGCTCTAGCTATTATTTTTTTGGGTCCAGAATGAGTGGGAGTTTCGGGCCACCCTGGTTTATTGGCCGCCTATCTAGCAAATCCGAACTCTAATCGCACTGCACGAACAAGTTGGCCTCCAAATTAATTACGCCAAAATTACCATGTTAGACGAAAATGAAGAAAAAATAAAAAATCGAAAATATTTGAGAAAAAAGTTATAAAAAATAAGTTTAAAATCTAAAAATCATTCTTTTAAATTATTTATTTATTTTTTAACCTGGAGGGGTAGCTCAATTGGTCAGGCCTTGGGTTTGCTCCCCAATAATCACCAATTCGAGTCCTCTAAGGGCCACTGAAGTATTACCCGTTTGTTACCTCCAAGGCCCTAATATATATATACGGAGCTGGTTAGGTCCTCCAATGGAGGACGGTGACCGTCCTCCAAAATGCATATGGAGTTCCATGTGACATCCAAAACACTGTTTGGGTGCCACATGAAGTACAGGTGGACGGTTTAGATCAATATTAAAAAAAGAAATTTCAAAAAAAACTTTTTAAACAAACAAGTCAAAGTTTGACGGATTTCATTGTTTCACATTTCACGATTCAAAAAACACATGGTGGAGATGAGTTTTCAATTAAATTTTTTTTCTAAGATGATTTAAATAATGCACCCGAGCTCCATGTGGCATCGAAACATTATTTTGGCTGCAACGTGGAGCTCCATGTGGAAGCTTGGAGGGCAGACACCTTTTCCATATATATATATATATATATATATATATATATATATATATGAAAAAAAAAACGCATTTAAAATGAGTTGTTATATATATTAGTGTAATGATATATATGTTACTATTTCAAAATTAAGTTTGTAATTATCATTATGTATATATTGATAATAATTCAATGACAAACTTATAAAATTTATTTTCTCTTCAAAGAAGTGTCTTTTCAGATTTTAATATATCTCTTTACCCTTAGTTGAAAAGACACAGGACTGACATCTCTTTATCGTAAATTTGAAAAAACATAAGTATCAAATCACCATCATGCAAATTTGAAAAGACACAAGTGAATCGATTTAATCTCTTCACCATCATTGGAAAAGACACAATGATTCAAAAATTTCTCTATAAATTCTCCTTATCTCTTATGCTCTTTTTTTTTTTAATTTAAAAATCTTTTTGTGTATCAGAAAATCTGTGTGGCAAGTTCTTTTTCTAATTCATTTTCTAGAAAGTGCAATTTAGAAAAGAACAAACAGTTCTTGACAAGATCGGGCTTTGTTGTATCTTGCAATCAAATTCGCGCTAGGAACTCAATTATATCTTCGTTTATCCAATAGAGTGGAGACATCTATCATCTTTAAGATAGCGTAGCGTAGTGAACTGAACTATTAGATACCATTTATATCAACACAAGTTTCTTTAAAAAAAAACCTAAAGCAATATCGATAACTTTAGTTAAGCCTAGTTCCAGATTAAAATAAATTACATAAATAAATCAAGACATTTTGAAAAGGAATAATGGCTAATGACCTCTTTATCTATTATGCTATAGAGTACCTCTATTCAAGATGATGGAGATCGTGTTTCACCTCGATCTTTCACAAAAAGGATCTTGAGATCATGTCGCACCCATCGAACTGTCAATTTTTTATTTCAGGTGTCATAATTCCGCAAAAAATGGCCCTTAATCATATAGTAAGCATCACACTCAAACATGATTTTAGGGTCATATTTTGGGAATATGTGATAAGTGGAATAAAAAATTGACTGTCTGATAGGTGCGACATTATCTCGATATCATCTCTATGGAAGAACGGGGTAAAGTGCTTGATCTCTATCATTTAATTTGACCCAATCAATGGGTTTTAAGGGGTTTCTGATGTGAGCACTTTCAATAAACGAAATCCACTAACTACAC
Organism: Chloranthus sessilifolius; assembly: GCA_021018995.1. Classification (NCBI taxonomy): domain Eukaryota; kingdom Viridiplantae; phylum Streptophyta; class Magnoliopsida; order Chloranthales; family Chloranthaceae; genus Chloranthus; species Chloranthus sessilifolius. The sequence goes on along the minus strand of CM037584.1, from coordinate 46,967,923 downwards.
AATCCATTAGTACACCAAGTGTGGTATGTTTTTTAGCTATAGAAATCATAAGATGATTCCTTCCAAAAAAAAATACAGAAAGGTCAATAAGATGGTTTTTCATAGATTGAATTGAAGTCGGCCCAATAATTGCGCTCATTGCCACATGATCTATGCATTTGGATGGAGTTTATACTTTCTCAACGATTTTAATTAAAGTACACCTGCTAGATGATGGGAATCTTTTAATAGACGTAGTTTTTATCATTGAGACTAAAGGATCAAAATTTTGGGTTAAATTTGGATTTTGAGCATAACTGAAACAAACTGAAATCGAAAATCAAACTTTACCACCCATACATTGAATACCTAAATTAAACATTTGGGCTGAAATTTTGAGCCATGATTGAGACACTCGCAAATAATGGGCTAATAGCATAATTTGCAGAGGGGCGGTCATAAACTTGCAAATTACAAGTCTTTGTCTAATGAAAATCATAAGTGTTAATATTAGTGGAATCATAATGTATACCAACTGAGTGGAGCAACTTGATGTAAAGATTATTAGTATGAAATATTAGAATAAAAGATGATACCCTAATCTAAATTTAACGACTATCATTTTAATCAGATGTATTATTAATTATAGATTGTTTTTTACTACTTTGGATCAAGCGATGAAGATTGCCTTTAGACCAAATAGTCTGACCATAGACTCCGAGATCATGGATACGAAATCACATGACATGCATCTCAAAAAGTGACGGAGTATCGATAGCTGGTTCAAGTTGGGTTTCCTAATACCAATTCAAACTCTAAAATTAGGATCGTGAATGGGACCTGACGGTGCACCTTGACTGGACTTTGAACCCTATACCATGGATCAAGAGTATATGCCAGACCTGACCCAATGCATCACCCCTTATTTTCTCGATTTCTTACATTAAATAGTGCATTTAGTTGGTTGGATTCTTCACCCCCCGACGTGGCCCAATCCGGCTCTATCAGATAGATTATCTATTATGTGCTCAACCCGATTAAAAAAGTTGGGTGTTACCACACCGCCTTATATTACAACCACCTGACTTAATTAAATCAAATATCTATTAACAACTTCGAATCAGACCATGGAGATCATTTTCCTACTATCTCATAAAAGTGACTGTGAATCATGTTTGATGCTATATTGTGATCACACTCACTTTTTAGGATATTTTCCACAAGAATCAACATCTAACGGTTTGATGGTAGGCTCATGATCTCAATATCTATTGTGTAGAATATTGGGATGAAAAACGATCTCCATCATGTCGTTTAACACAGTCAGCAGGTTTTACTATGGTTTAAGTGCGGTGGCTGTAACATAAGGCGGTGTGGTAATAACACCAGTCATAAAAACACCGGTTGAGGCGGTCGGGTATCGGGTCGACCCGACCAGGTGATAGCCCTCCGGCTACCTAAAACCCTACAGCGATGGCAACCTTCTATTTCGCCTCTTATTCTCTTAAACCCCTAACCCTCACTAAACACACACCCCAGTCTTCTTACGCTCTTTCTTTTACCTCTTTAAGTCCCTTAACGTACACCCCAAAGTCCTTAACCTACACTCCCTCCGCCATGACCTCCTCTCTCCCTCCAAACTCTCCCTAAAATCATTTCCATGGCGGCCGCATCTAGAGGCCTCATTTTTCGTCGTCTCCGATGTCTCTCGATATGCTTCAAATCGACGGTCGAAATGCCTCTATTCAGGAACTTCAGTGCGGAGTCTCTGGTCCACGAATGCGACCGCCCGATCATCGAGGCGACTCCGAGATCGATGGGTCCCAACTCGAAGAGGACCGGCGCGATCGCCGTCAAGTGCGGTATGACCGCGCTTTGGGACAAGTGGGGATCTAGGGTACCGATCACGATTTTGTGGTTGGATGATAATATTGTATCACAAGTTAAGACCATCGATAAGGAAGGAATCACCGCTTTGCAGGTATGATCCGTGAATTAGAGCCGTTGTTCTTAAATTTTTTTTTTTTCAATGCAAAACAATAATATTTTGTGCGTATCAAATTGTTTGATGAAGGTGGATTAAACTATAGAGTGTAACATCATCCTCAAAAGTGTGATCAATCTACGAAAAGAATAAAAATAAACAATTAACAAATTATTTAATCTAAGTGTTACAAATGGTTGGCTATTAGGGTTAATCTCATTTTGTCCAAATATAAGTTTTATAACTTATGCTAGTGATAAACGATTATGTTATAATTGGCGGAGGGTTTATTCTGTTGCGTAACATCAAGCCATCGATCTTAGATGTTTGTTTTGAGCCATATGTTTGAATGACCTGTTTTTAAAATGCTGATATCCGGTGACCTTCCCAATCGGGAAAGATGTCTATCCGACCATCAATTATGTACACTTGGCCCCATTTTTGGTGCTATGTGGATATCTTTTGTTGTGCAGTAACCAATTTTAGTATGAAGTGTGGTGTCATATCGAGATAATTTGCGAATAAATTATATGAACAGAATCTCTCATTCTAATTGACCTGAAGTCAGTGTGTTCCATCAGCGATTACAAACAGGGGTATTGAGCCCCTGTTTAAGAATTTACAATGAATTTTAGTTGCTACAAGGGGCATATTTGTCAATTAAAAAGTAAATGGTTTAGGTTATAGAATTTAGAGGGAAAGTTCTGTTATGAAACAATTATATTGTGTCAGCTTATATCCACGTACTAAAATTGTTTGAGCATGAATTTAATCATCTTATATCCATTTATATCTATCTACCTTTGATTTAACTGTTACTCAAGGATCATGTGGACCTGCACGATCCAGCCTTTATGCTATCTAAGCTACCGAATCCTATGATAACTTGACTAGAGTTTTATACATCTTTAATGAATTTTGTATTTTTTTTTAGCATTTTAAAGGAGTTATGACCAAAAGATTCATCAAATATATTAATTTATGGCATATTAGAAAGTTAACGGAACGGTAGAGATATCTGCTGTTTATCATAGTAGTCATCGATGGTCGACTGTGCCACATGTGCCCACTCCAAGTCACTGTTAGATCCCTCACCAACTAAGCTCAAAAAGTCGCATGTGTATACTACAAAAGATTAATATGATCTTTACACCATTAAACTAAAAAAGAGAGTCAATAGTAGGTACCCTTAAGAGAGGTTTGCCTTCATTGATACATTTGAACGACTGATTCATGAAAGTTCATAAGATGTTATTTAATTGATCTGTGTGACAGTGCTTTCTGCCTCAAAATCCCTTATATCCAAGGCTTTTAAAACAGGTTAATTGCATATAGGGTATAACATATCAGATTTGACCAAAGCTTATACTTAGTTTAAGAATTTTTTGTGTGGAGGGATTTTCTCATAGGCATCTTCTCAATGTTATCAGTTATCACTATCTATTTTCTTTGAAGTAATATAACACACCAAAGAAAATTTCTGCTCCTTTTTTTGTAAAATTTAAAAATAGAGTAGTATAAATATCTTTTTTCAGTAAGAAATTTTTTAGAAAGAAACTTTGATTAAAAAAAGCTATGTAGTTTCCACCCACAGGGAGGGAGGGGGGAGTAATCGTTTAGGTGTTTATAGTAACAAGTATTATTCTTATTTTTGTTTTCTGTTACATCGTCAAAATTTTGGCTAGATTTTGGGTGGTGACTTAATTATGGTATCAGTTGATTATCTATATATACATCTTTCTTTGTGATACCCGTTGCAATTTATGTGAGTCAATTTGAAGTTGTATAGTATTGTGATACTATCTACCCATATATATATATATTGTTTTATTTATTTGTTTTTTTTTTTGTTTTATGGTGGTTTGATTGATCACCATGCAAAAAGGGATAGAGTAGAAGAGAACTGTTGATTAACAATTTTTTTTGGTTAATTTATTCGGTCTAGTTTTGATTGGATTTTTGAGATGCATTTGTTACGGTGTTAGCCAGATTGGAGCAGGGCAAAAAAAGGAGAAACATTTGACGAAACCTGAAATGGGTCACTTTAGGGCTCAAGGTGTTCCTTTGAAGAGGAAGTTGAGGGAGTTCCCAGTGACAGAGGATGCACTACTTCCTGTTGGTACTCCTATCACTGTTCGCCATTTTGTTCCGGGACAATATGTTGATGTCATAGGAATCACACGAGGGAAAGGATTTCAGGTACCTAATTACCTGAATTACTGCTATTTAGTTATGCTTTGTTGTTTTTTACAAGGGCAATCATTTGGACAGAGAAATGACGTACTTGTTTTTTTGCTATCATTTATACAAGAATGAAAGAGAGAAAAAAGTAGTTGAATGTACTTTAAACTGAATGTTAATGATATGAGAGATCCACTCATTTTGAGGGAGTTATTGCGCTACTTGATTTGATGTTGGTGCGGAACTCAAAACAAAGCCTTACAATTGCATGAGTTGCAGTATTTTTCTTTAATCCTTTTGGTAGTCCATCCAAATGCTAATTCACGGGCTTGGAGGGCTATACCCATGCAATGAATTTGCCTCACCAGTATTTACTCCTAGTTTTATCTGTTGTCAATTCAATTCAAACTCACGATCGAACGGCTAGGGTCATTTGATTTGGGTGTGATGGCACATACACATTACCATGTTGTGTGAATGCTCCATGTTGATTGACACATGCACCATACATGCGGTATGAGACTGTGGTACGTGAGAAGGTAGTGTATTCTGGTTATGGAAATCTAATTATACATATATAAGATGACACTAGTAAAAAAACCTGTTATGGACAGGAAAAGAAATAAAAAATTAACATGACAATAAAATCATCTTTTAAGCGACTTCGAGCTTAAATTTTTTTTGATTTAACCAATGAAAATTGAAGCCCTGAGCATGATTCCCTTGTATCCAAGTGTCCTAAAACTGTATTTAATCTGACCTGACCAGTGCACAGATACATGATCTTGTTTGTGTTTAATTTTTTAAATGCTAAGGTTCACTGCAAAATTATATTATATAGTAATTTAAAGAGATTGATTTCCCTTTTTGTAGACCAAAAAATACGCTAATTGGAAAATCAGTTCCATTGATCCAAAAGCATTTCACTAGAAACCTTACAGTAGATATAGGCAACAATTCATTTTAAACTTCCCAGATCGTATAGTTTGAACCCTCTGATAAGCACACTTTTTTCACTGTGTGATCATCATATGGTTTTTAGCTGCTTAGATAATATTGTTTGGCCAAAAAAGCCCATCATGGCCCAAAAAGTAGCCTGATGGGGATTGTACCGTAGACCTAAAAATCCCCTTCTTAGGAACTGTCCTTACAAGCTCATCAATTCCTAAGAAGGCGAACTGTCGTTGTAAGCTCTATTCCTCATCAGGAAATTGAGGTGGGCCCCATTAACCCTAAAAACTAAATCACACCCATCGACCCTAAAATAAATCACTGTTCGGTTCATTTAGCTCACAACTTATAGTCTCCTCACCTGCTTCAGATTTGACTCACTGCTTACAAAGAATGGAAATAAATTGGAATTTTAAGGTGCACACTGATGGCAAATGGGAAAGGGCATGTGTTTTGTAATTCGAACAATTACACAGTTGTAGAGAGTACACTTGATCAAATACTCGTAAAAAAAGGGTGGGCGCACTGATTACATTTCCAACTAAGTAAAGAACAAATTTTTATCTTAGATACATTGCCCTGAGATGGCAGGACATAACTATAGCCTTGTAATGATGTGGTCCACTCTGTGCTTTCTAAGCCAGCAAGAACAATCCGTGCATCGCCGATGGTCTCCTTGTGAGAGGACAATAAGGATAGAGTAGACGTGGTTTAACCCTTAGTTGCACGAAGCGCCAGGAAGCGTGTAGTAGGTTGGAAGCAGGAGCGCCATCAAAAGGTTAAAATTGAATAGTTTTACGGTCGGAAGCGGGAGCGAGATTCCGAAGCGGGAGTGGCACGCTAAGTAAAAGGTTCATGCTACTAGAGTTTAACCAGAATTTACAGTCAATGCTATTTTCTCTCTTTTTTTTTTCGTTTTTTTTTTTTTAAAGTTTCTTCCTTTCGTATGGTGCTAAAAGTGTGGATACCTGAAATTATACCATGAGACCTTTCATATATGTTTGATCAAAACCATGAAATAAATTCATATAATGCCCACTTAGAAGGTACTTGTGTTTGGCATATGACTGTGGGAATGATTCCCCTGTTGGAGGTTTCCCTTCCCTTGCACATTACATAAATTGGCTCATAAGAACAGTTCTTGTTGATGAGTGCTCGAGCATTGGGCAGAATCCAAGGATGGTAGAATGAAAATTGCTCAGTATTTAAGCCACAATGGATGAATGAGAAGTACGAAATGCTGATATTTAAAGATTGAAAAGTATGTATAGTGCCACCAACAGGTAGGTAAGGTGAATCTTGTCGTTGATAATTACTTATGAGAGCAATGCGATAGTAGTGAAAATTCGAAAGAATTTTTTTATTAGATATACGCTTTAACAATCAATGGTATAACCATCTGATCAGTTAGACCAAACATCAAGAATTTATGGGTACAAAAAAATTCAAAGCACTTTTTTCTGAGTTATTCTGCTATTCATTTTTCTTCTATATTTGCTTATCCTCCATTGAACGATATACCTAAAACCTATAAAAGAAAGCAATGTCTGAACAAATGTCATTCTTAAGGGAAAATATAGTAGGTAGAGTAATTAGGATGCCTTTTCAATAGACAATAATAAACTGGAATCTATAAGATACCACATGCTTTGGTATAGGGAGCACGAATCTATATTCAAAGAAGGGATAGAAGACAAAGTGTTAAAGAAAATGTTTGATAGGATGGCTATACTACATATATTCATGTGTGAATTGTGATTGTTGTCATTCTAGAATGACTAATAAGTAGCGCTGTCAACGGGTCGGATTGGCTCGATACCCGACCTGCCCGACCCTGATTTATTACCTGGTCGGACGCATAAACTTGACCTGTCAGCTCAGTTTGGGCAAAATCGCTTCGCGTTGGGCTAACCTGACCCAATATTTTATATAGAAAAATAAGGAAAATAGGGTTTTTTTAACCAGGTCGGGTTGGGGGTCGGGTCAGGTCGGTTTTCGTGTTGGATCGAGCATATACGTTTGACCCGTCATGTTGAGTTGGTCTGCGGTGCACCATTGGGTCTGGTCGGGACCAGAAGCACAGATATAGGTATGGGTACGGCGATACGACAATTTTCAAAAAATCAAGATACGATACGGGGGGATACATGTATATAATAATAATATTTATATATTTTAAAGTATATTTTAGGTTAGTAAACATAAGAAGAAGAAGAAGAAGAAGAAGAAAGAAACAAAAAAAGAATTTATATAGACTGATTTCGAATTGGGTAGGCTGCACGCTAGTAGGCTCTCAGGTAGGCTCATTCGATTTCTTCTTCTTCTTCTTCCTCTTCTTCTTCTCCGAAAAACCCTAAATCCCAAACTCGCAGTCTGATTTTTTTTTTCCCGAACGCCCAGGATTTGCATGTAGTGTATCCCTCAACTATCGGTATCCGATACGGATACGTTGCCAAAAATGGAGTATCCGTGCTTCCTTGGGTCGCGTCAGGTTGGGCATATGCCCTTTACTCGCCGTGGCCCGACCCGATCCAATCCATTGACAGCTGTACTAATAAGGTGTGAATAACCTTGACTATCTATTTCCTCCTAAATAATGAGGCGTTAGAGTAGTACTCTATTTTTAAGGGGATCAATGAGGTTTAAGAGTTCTGTTGTTTATATATGGTAAGCTTAAACACCTTTTATTCACATGGTTGGATTGAGGTTGAACAGAACAGAGTTTTCTACCGTGAAACATGCAGATGTCCTCCTGCCACAAAATGTGGCGAATAAGATACAACTCGTGCTCTAGGAGGAAAAAAGAGTATTGATATGAAAAACCAATTCTTATGTTAAAATCAAGGCAATTAGTTGTAAACTTGTAATAAAAGAGTTTTTTCTTTACATAATTAGAATTAATTTATAATCATATTGATCAAATGATTTGAAAATTTGAATGTTCATGTTGGGAAAGAGGAGGAAGTGAAACTGTTCCTGTTCCTTGAATAGCGGGATGTTTGGTCTGCCTCCAATCTGGCCAATGGCTTGCCAATTAGACATCTTGAATTGATGAATGAATTTCTGCAATGTGCAGCATGTCTATACCAACTCATAATACAATAGCATTTATTTAATGTGGCTTAGCTGGACGTAATGATTTCAAGTTTATATACCTTAGCAAGTAATCACATTAAATAAAGTTAACATAATAGCATGACTATCATCAATCACAAAGTCCAATTAAAAATAACATTCATTATAGAACAATTTAAGGCATACCTTCTATCGGTTTGTTGTTGTAGCTTCAACTTGTAATTCTCTCAAGCAAGATCAAAAGGCAACTACATCCAAAAATAAAGATACCTTCATTGTAGAGCCTTCTAAGGCATACCTTCAATTTTCTGTTTCATGGTAGCTTAGGCTTGTGATCTCCCAAGCAAGCTGAGAAGCTATCTACATCCCAAAACAAATATTTGAAAACCAGTGCATATTACCCTTCTGTAAATGAACGGTCGACTTCTCGAGTATCCATGATACGAAGAATTTTTTTGAAAATTTCTAAAAACTGAATATACATGAGCAATTGAGCAGCACCGCCAAGGTAAAGTTTTTTTTTTTTTAAATTGTTGTTATTATTATTATTATGATATTTTTATTAAAAGATAAATTGGGAGGGCAAATGATTACAAAGCATTTTATGAAGTTAATAATTTTATGGTATTACTCATGATAGTGAAGCCTATTTACCCAATTACCCAACTAGATCACTACAAAAGTGAACTGCTCACTTGAGAATTGTTATATATACTCTTTATTAATAAATTAATTGCCCAGTGAAAGTACAGGTACAAAACTTAATAGAAGTTTGTTAAACCCCATAACAATTAAATACAATTTTCATGTAACATATATACTATTAAGAAATTCACCAAACACGTATAGTGCTGCCACGAAATTTAATTGAATATGTCAACCAATAAAAGATATCAATATATCATTTACATATATCTATTAAGAAATCAATGCATATCATTAATTAAGCTGCTAAAAAATTCTAAAAATATAAGCCCAAACTGATAGTTTTAGCCTTCTAGGCATTCCTTTAATTGGTTATTTTGCTGTAGCTTAGGCGCTTGTGATCTATCAAGCAAGCTCAAAAGTCACCTACAACCAAAATCAAAACTTAGGAAATATTGATGTAAGTACTCACTATTTAAACATATCAAAAAAACCAATATTTAGAAACTTATTAGAGACCAGGCCTCAAAAAATAAAAATAAAAATGGAGAGGATGTTTGAGGAATGGGATGGAACTTATTTCGAGGATATGAAGGGAGACCTTTGGAAAATCTATGACTATGCTTTCGTGTGGGTTATTTGGTTGGAAAGAAATAATAGAGTTTTCCGCAGAATTGGGAGGCCGTTTAAAGTTGTGGTTAAATCGGCTCAAAATTTCAGGACGAATGAGATAGCCTGCTTTTAAACCCTTAACCACTCCGCTGGTGCTTTAGGTGTTCCAGCACCTCCGTGGAATGCCTTTAGTCTGGGTTTGTCAGGGTGAGGTGGGTTTTTTGGTTTTTCCTTCTTTTTTTGAGTAGTCGCTCACTACCCTGATCTGGTATGTATCTCTTACTTTTCTCTTTAATGGAGTTTTTATTATCGATAAAACTAAAAATAAATGGATATTAAAAAATAAAAATAAAAATAAAAATAGATAAAAAAACCATTCGTTGTAGCTTACGCATGCCTAAGAAAAATCATTGTTACAACTCTAGCAAGACTCGAGCTATAGCAACTAATCTGGTTTAAATAAAAAAAAGCTCAAATAGGTTCAACATAAAATGGAAAAATCCATATTAAACCATCTCCATCATCAGTTTTTTGTTTTAAAATAAGACTCTTTTTTAAAACAGAAAGAAAAAAATAGAAGACCCATGCCATGGTGGTGGGGTAGTGCTGCACTAAGAAAAGTTGGACAGCTGATGCTGCCATCCAAATATTGTATTACCTGCCTTATGCTCAACCTTGCAACGATAACGGTAAGAAATAAAAGATTCATAAACAGGGCTTTATTAACCACAAAGAAAGTTCTTAAAAAAATTAAAAAAGATGAAACAAATAAATAAGTAAAAAAATCAACTCTTAAGTCTTCTACTAAAGATTCATAAATAGGGCTTTGTAACAACAAAGAAAGCTCTAAACAATAAATTAAAAATGAGGAAAATTTAGATAAACACTAACCATATCATTTCCTGGGAGAGAGTTGGTAGCGTTTAGCTCAATGGTGATGCTTGAAATAAAAAAGCCCTTTTGGACACTTGGATTGCTTTTTGAGACACTCGGGAATAGGGGCTTTTCCAAGGGACATGAGAAAAGGGTTTCTAGAAAGCGACTTCGTTTTTAGGAGAGATGAGAAGGATTTCTAGCAGAGCTACAGAGCAGAGGAGAGGGTTTCTTTCTAGAAAGCCCTTTTTAAGTTAATTAGAAAAAAAAACTAAATACACCTAAAAAAAAATGAGAGAGAAGAAGAGAGGAGAAGAGACATAAGGTTCTAGAAAGCCCTTTTGTAAAGTGTTCATTCATTACATTAAATGCAAGAAACTGATAAGAGGATAAAGTAAATAAAATTAAAAAAGAAAATCTAAGGGACTGCTTATAGCTTTTCAGTGATGGACTTCAATTTTTTTTATGAGAATTGCACAGGTGTAGAGGCGGATGGGCAACACTTCTTGCTGCCAAAAGCGGGTGGCAGTGATGGTTCAGTCTGTTGGTTAGGTGAACTGAAGGCGTCTATAGTGAGCAAGGATGTTCGATATTAAACTAAAATTTCAAGACCAAAAAAATTGCTAAAAGCATTAAAAAATAGTCTAGCACCCTCTTTGTCAATCTTCACACGGCCATATGTGTATAAAACACAACTTTAATATATAAAGGAATCAAAGAATTGTAATAATACAAAAAAAATTGATATTCTTTTGATTGGATGTTCCTGATTGATGACCATGCGCAACAGTCATGGGCGGAGCTGGTGTATACCACCAAGAAGGTGGTACGACTAATCACACTACAATTCTTCTACGTTAATTAGACTCTGTGGGTGTGTGTCTGATTCTTCTATGTAATTAGACTCTGTGCGTGTGTTTGTCTTGCATGTCTGCATTACTCTCCATGTATGCTAGCCACTAATGGGTGTAGAGGATTCTGCCATATATAGGTAGTTTCCGTTAAAAGCATAATGAAAAAATGTTGTTGAGTAGTCACTATGTGATGAGTGAAGCCAAGACTCCAAGCTTTTAGCGTATGAACAAGATGTCAGGTGAACTACTCGGGCTGCAAAGAAGTTATCAATTTGTCACCCTAAGAATGAGGTAGTCTAATACTCTAAACACTTAAGAATACTTTTAAAGCCTTAGAAATACAAAGCAGAAGAAAAACTCTTAGGTTCGTAAGATCAAGGTAGTCTAAGAAGCGTCTAAATATTTTGAACAACTAATTCCGCTTGTATGATATTGAAAAAGGTAAAGTCCTGCATAAACTGTTGACCTTTTGTCCATTATTTTTTGACTTGGTGGAAGGAAATTTGAATGGGCCTATTGTGGTGGAAGGAAATTTGTAAATATCAGTCATTAGATGTCACCGCATTTTCATATTCACGGGACTTGCAGATCTTGCCCTAAGAATTGAGGGATTTTAGTGTGTACAATTATCGTCGTCGAATACGCCTGGAGGAAGTGCTCTTTTGGGGGTCTTGTTTCCCGTTGTGTAATTTTTTCGCTTTCGTATCTTGGAACTGTATATATGTTGTTTTAATTTTCATTTTATTTTTAATCTTTATAAATCAGTTTGTACTTGTTGTGCACTATCATAAGATCTATAATGTGCTAGATAGTGTTTCAGATCTCTTTTCACCTGAACTAACTTTTTTCTCCATTAATAGGGTGGGATGAAGAGGCATGGATTTTCAGGAATGCCTGCATCTCATGGTGCATCATTATCGCATCGAAGTATTGGTTCTACGGGTCATAGAGATGACCCTGGAAAGGTACGACTTCAAGCAGATATGTAAGCTATACATATGTCCTTAATTCTTATTAGCACATGGTCTTCTGGTTCATTCTGTCAAATGTTAATAGTTTCTAATATATGGTCTTTTTCTGAGCATCACATCTTTGACTTCTGTCAGTTTGATTGATTTCTTCAGCAACTTAATGGGGATTAATTGTTGATGGTAGGTCGAATCAATAATCTGTTGCCATATATATATATATATATATATATATATATATATATATATATTTACCTGTCTGCATGCATGTTATACTCGTGTCTTGTTGAAATATGAGGCCTATATATGCATTCAATTACTCTCATAAATGTTTTCATGGACATTTATGTACTTAGCCTTCTGCCTTATGCACAATCACCAAAAATATTTTCAAGATTATTATTCTTAAATATCTGCATAATTTGTTCATGATGGTTCGATGGCACGTTAAGGGTCTCGCTTGTGGATTCACAGAGACACACAGAGACAGACACTGAGATACATCAGAGGATATCCTGAGGAGATGAAAGTCAGGATGACTTCTTTTTTATAGCCGCTGCAGATTGGTTTTCTTTCCAGAGGTCTATCATGCAGGTATAGAGGATTTAGGCTGCCCAAAATATCTAAATGCAATTTCTTGAAAACATTAGAGAGAAGCAACTGATGTGTGGTCGACAGTAGAGATTGTGCAATCGTTGGGGGGCTTGCTCTTGGCGCTTGTTTTTCTTTCCTTTTTCCAAGTTTGAAATCTTGATTACGAATAGAAAACTATGAGCCCTGGATTTGCGTTGGCTAATGACTGTAAGATTAATCGGAGATATGATTTTGAGGAACATCTTGCCAGGGAGAATCATTGACCAACTGTTTACTTCTGACTAACTAACATTTCTGAATTACTAATGTTGAAAGAATCTGAAGCCTTTATTGGAAATGCTTTGGCTAATATTTCTGTCACTAATAATTTCTCATACCCATGGTTTATAGTAACCGATAGTGATACGTATCGGCAATATATATTGGTATCTAGCCTGGTTGATACCGATACCTGTACAGTATCGTATTGCCCAGTTATCGGACCGATACACATTGATTTTCTTTTTTTTTGTTTATTTATTTATTGATTCTTATTGGTTGGTTGAGACTGGCCAATACGAATCGGTATTGGCTGATAGCTATAAGTCTAGGCATAGACCGATACTGTGGCAGATACCAAGATTTAAAACCATGCTCGTATTACTTAGAATATTGTAGAATTTTCAAAGATAACAAGGTGAGAGATGCTATATGAGAAATCTAGCTTTCTAATAATCTGTCTCTAAGGCTTTTGACGGAATTGCAGTCACTATCGGCAATAATCAATAATAAACAAAACATAAACAAAAGAGATGCTCAAATAACTAGAAATAAAATAAAATGTAGCACTATACCTTCAACTTTTAATTTCTTAAATAAAACGTCAGCAACAACCATGGTTTAATATGTCGGACGAAATCAATATGTATCGTCTAAGACTTATCGGTTTTACAGGTCGCCTGATTGATAAATCGATATGTATCGTCTAATGCGTATCAATTTTACAGGTCACCAGATTGATGCATTAAAATGTACCGACCCCCCATGTATCAGCCAAATTATCGGCCGAGAATGTATTGCTCCCCTCCTCTCTTATCGGCCGATGCTTTCAAATTATTGAAATTAAAATTATTGGCAGATACTTCCAATTATTTGAAAAGTTCGTTGTGTGGTACTGTTAGGGGTCTCAATGGGCTGGGCCGGGCCTTAAATGGGCTAATGATAATCTGGCCTTTTGGAACTAGCCCATACCAGGCCCGATTAGTAATGGGGCCGTGCTAGGCTTATTTTTTCAGGCCTATCTACCTCAGCCCATACCCAGCCCATTCAGTCTGGGCGACAATTTCTATATATTTTATATATAGAGATGATCTCAAATGACCTAGTCGGGTCGGGTTCGGGCCGGGCTTAAATGGGATGATTTTTAATTGGGATTTTGTGACTAGCCATACCCAGCCAGGCATACTAATCGGGCTGTGCCGTTTATATTTTGGACCTACCTACCTTAGTCCACACTCAGCCTATTTCAGGTTGAGCCCGGCCCGTTGAGACCCTAGACACTATTTATTTGTACTATGCAACTTTTTTACCCATTTAACTACCCGGACCCATTTTTTTTTTTACTTCCTCTCTCTTTCATTTGCTCTCACATTTCTTCATTCCCACAGTTTATCCAAAGGGTTGAGTAAAAATCACCCGGAATCATTGACTTATGCATGATACATTGATCAAAATAGCTAATTTCATCCAACACACTCCATCTCTAACAACTTTCTCTCTCTCTCTCTCTCTATATATATATATATATATTTCTAAAGGCTATTTTTTAGGACACCATATAACAGTTTCTCTTACATCCAACTCTCTCTCTCTCTGTCTGAAATGATATGCCTCTCTCCATCAAACGATACACCCATATAATGCACAAACAACCAAACGACGCCCCCAAACGATGCAACCTTCAAATGTCTATTTAAACTCCTCTTTCTCTCCATGCAACCTCAAAGCCTCGATGTTAAACTCATCTCTCTCTAAACAAAAAAATAACTCTATTTTATTTATTACAGTTTTCACACCTTATTATTAAAATTTCCTGATAAAGTGTCCATGCATCACAACATTACTATATATCTCAGTTACCTGTATATAGTTTCGCCTTTCTATAGACTCTCATGTGGAAAGGTGGTGCTCAGAATCTCCTAAGAAGGTAATTCCTTGATATCTATTTGTTATAGTTTGGGTTCCTTTCGCTCTCCTCTCTCCTAGATGATCTTAAAGAGAGAAAAACGCTCTTTTTTCTCATTCGTCAAAAAAAAAAGAAAAAGAAAACGTTCTCTTCTTCCCAGAGTTGATATTCGGTGCTCAAACTTTATAGGAAGAACGGTGCATGGGTCAATCTCCTTCAACTTATCTTAGGACATACCCATTTTTTTACTATCACATAAGTGAAAGATCAAAATCGCTTTTATACTATTTGTGTCATAGAAATTCGTGTCTCTAAAGGTATGACCAGTTTGCTGGAGAGAGGAGATTCACTCATACCGCTTTGGATGTATGAATAAGGTACCTGATACAAATTATAATAGGAGAGTTTTAGAAGAGAGAACGGTCCCCTTTCTTTTTTCTTTATTTTTTTAATTTATTACTTGAAAACATAGGGTATCAGGGTGTCCCAGGCGCTGGTTGGACATTTGGGCCAAGTAAAATAGTATATGAGTGCATATTACCCATAGGACTGTCGCAGTCAAGCTGGCACGGTAGATATCAACTGAGCCTTGGGCTAATTTTAAAGGTTACGGGTTCGCAATCGATGATTAGGTCTCTGCAACCTGTGGTATCCACCCTCAACAAACACAATAGATCATTAGATCATGACCTATCTATTAGACAGCCAGGTGTTGATTCCACATGGCAGACATCCCCAAAATTGACCGTTATCATGGCATACCATGCGAGGGGTTCTTGGGCCACTTTTGGGGATGTTTTCCACATGAAATCAACATCTGATTGTTTGATAGATGGCCATGATCTCAAGATTTATCAGGTGAAAGATTGAGACCAAAACAATTTCCATCATCCGATTTAAGAGTAGGTTACTTCAACCAAATCTTCGATTGCAAATTCCCATTCCCAAATTGTGTAGGCTTTCCACGTGAAATCAACATCCGACTGTCTGATAGATTGCCATGATCTCAAGATTTATTGGGTGAATGATTGAGACAAACACGATCTCCATCATCCGATTCAAGAGTAGGTTACAACTTACAAAGACTAAATTTTCGATTGCAAATACCCATTCCCAAATTTAATTTGTATTGTTTCTCTTGTGCATTGCACAGGTCTCTTGTTAAAAAATAAAAATAAAATGAATGAATTAGAGTATCTAAAAATTTCTAAATATTTTTTTTAGACTTTGTAAAATCAATTTATCGAAGGATCAATACATTGATCAATATGTTAGTTTGGAGGGGGACTGATTTGTTTTGGTTTATCGAGATTTTGAACCATGACAACTACCAAAATAAAAGGAGACAACAACTGGAATAGGCTTTAAATTCTCCTGCAGCTGAAAATAGAACTACTACTCTAAAAGAAACTACCTTATTTACTCTAATAGTAATAAAATAAACTTATAGCTAATCCTAAATTACTTGGTGATGTGAAAATATGCCAAGATTAGCAACTTTACCACACTGTTTTACTGCTCCTAAAAAATTGCCTAGAGAGAGAAAATAATCCTTTCACAACTTCAAAGATCTTGTGATTTTTATTGACTTGCAAGTTCTTTTTATCTCCAACGTCAAGCCAATCACAACATTAGTTCCCCTAGTATATCTTCCTTAAACTTAATCTAGAAATCTCATCACAGTCCGGCTATAATATCTATTTAACAGGAGAGCTGTGGGATTGTGAATCTCCTAATATTTCTCCATCTTCAGTTAGACTTCTTCCAGGCCATTTTCACTTTTAAATGAGACGATCCTTCTTGAAACATTGTTGACCCCCGGGCATGATCACTAAAGCGATCATGTGAGTGTGTGACCTGTGGTAAAAAAATGTGACCTGTGGTCACGTAACGGGCGAAACCCCATTGTGGATCTTTAAAACAGCTCCATTTGATTTATTTGCAGGCCCGCTATAATATACCTGATTGATGACATATCCTTGGACCAAAATAATCTTCTTGATTTATTGTTTCTTATCTTTTCGCTGCTTCTCCTCTGTAATCTTCTCCTTTCTCTTTCTCTTGTTCATCTTTTTGATGATATTTCCCCCCTACATCATCCTCCCCTGCCGGAGAAAAACTCTAGTGAGTTGACTGGAATGCTGATGGGGACATCATGATCAAAAGCATCGAACATGGACCGCAAAAGATTCTCAATTACCGGAAGAAGCCAAAGGGAGCCGGAACGGAAGAATCGAAAAGAAATCGATTGAGCTGTCCAAATTCAAGGGTTGAAGAGTCGCTCAGTTGATCAATCGACCCCATGCTTCGATCGATCAATTGTAGCCAGTGGGAAAGAAGGAAAAGCAGTTCAAATTCGGAGAATTGAAAGTTGCTACAATGCCTCGATGGATCGACCTGTGACGCAATTTCAGACGGAAATTAGTTTTTAGGGTCAAACTTGTCTTTTATTATTTATTTGTTTTAGGGTTTTCTTTTGTTTTATGACTTGCCATATAAGGTCTATATAACTTTCAAATAAACAATTGATGATGGAATGCAAATTTGAGAGTTGCTTTTGTGCAAACCCTATAGAACTTGTGAAGAGTTTTCGATCGAAGGAGCGACTCTTCGAAACCTGAGGAGTGTTTACGCATTTCTCGTGCGACTTGGTGCGAAGCCGACATACAGCTTTGGTGCGAAGCCGAGGAAATCCTTGGTGTGAAGCCTTGGACCTCTATCCTCTTATTCTGTCTTTTCTCTATTTATCATATGGTAATATCTTCCCTTGCTCTGGTAAATCTCCAAAACTCCAAAAAAATAAAAAAATATTATTAGTTTCAATCTTTTGATCTACCATTTTATTTGTTTTAATCCTTCAAGACTTATTTATTCACCCGATAGGAATCAAGAGACGATACTGTGATTAGGGTTGCAATAGAGCCGAGCCAGCTCGACAACTCACCTCGGCTCGGCTCGAAAAATAAGAGCTTTTCTCTTTAGAGCTCGGCTTGAGAGCCGAGCCGAGCTGGGCAGTTTGTAGCTCGAATGAATAGAGCCGAGCTCAGCTAAGGCCGGCTTGGCCCTACTCGGCTCTATGGCTCTGCTTATAATTGTTTATATATATATATATATATATATATATATATATATATATATATATATATATATATATATATATATAATAAGTAATTAACTTTGAGAGGTCTATTTTACCCTTCAAAGTATCCGTTTAAGTTTATCTAATAATTACTTTGAAGGGTAAAACAGAAACTTTTTCCCTCCACTTGGCCTAATTTTCACTATATATGTTATATAGACTATAGTACCCACTGTTACTCCTAACTACGGCTGCCTCCTGCAACTCAAGTACTCAACTCCTACTCTCTTGTTGCTGAAGATCTCGCACCTTCTCTCTCATTGAGTCACAGCCTCACGCATACGAGCTATGCTAGCTCTCTCACCTTCTCTCTCTCTCTCTCTCATAGAATGGATATTAAATTGAGTAGAAGTTTTAAAAAGTACTAGGAGGAATTTTTTATATAATAGAATATACTTGGAATTTTCGAGCTTGAAGAGCCTAGAGCTGACCTCCAGCTCAGCTCGTATAAGGTAGAGCCGAGCTAGAGCTGACCCGAGCTCGGGCTCGGCCTGGCTCGGTTGCAACCCTAATCGTAATTATCGCTTGGTATCCTAAACTAGAGCGAAACTCGAATCCTTCATCGGATCCGCTTTTCTAGATCGGGAAATTTTAATGTATGTGAACGCTAAAGTTTATTTAACCTAATTGTTTTAATTAAGTTTAGTAAATTATTTTTGTGGATGGGCGATTTGAATATTTCCGTTGTTCGATATGATCTAAAAGTTAATCCTGAATCGCATTAATTAGAGTTTTAGCATTTGTCCCATGTCAGTTTGGTATCAGAGAACAATTTTAGTTTGGGGTTATCGGTGTTCAGAGTCATATAGGTTTTAGGGTTATTTCTATTTTGCATCATTTAGGGTCATTTCGTCATGGATTCCAGTAAACTAGAAGCCTTAATTAAAGACCTTACATCTAAGATGACCGTGAGTCATACTGCGCTTTAAGCTCGGATGGATGAACGCACTTGATCAAGTGCAAGAACAATTGTGTGATCAACAGGCCCAACATGAAGCTTTAGAAACTCGCGTTGAAGAAGTCAATGAGCTCATCGTTGAAAATTGTAACAAAGTCAACACCAATGACCGTAGGAGGGATCCTCTTAGGCATGAAAATCGTTCCGATCCGGATGAGAGAGTTACAAAGTTGGTTAAGGTTGATGTTCCCACTTTCGAAGGAAAGATGGACCCAAAATCTACATAGATTGGGCAACCGCCATGGACCATTATTTTGAATGGTATGAAATGTTGGATGAGAGCAAAGTGCGGTTTGCCAAGATGAAACTTGTAGGGCAAGCCAAACTTTATTGGACAAGTGTGGAACGACATCGAGAAGCCCTCGATCGTGAACCCATCGCCACATGGGCGGACATGAACGACTCATGGATCAATGACATGGTTTGAAGCAGGGAAACATGCCAGTTGATGAGTATATCAATAAGTTTGAGGAATACTTATATCGGGCTAACAGTTATGAGAGTCCACAAGTCACCTTATCTAGGTTTCGCACTGGCCTATGTTCAGAGTTACGAAAAGAACTCATCCCTCACCCTCTGGAGGATCTAGAAGAGTGTTACGCTAGAGTGCAAGAACTAGAGAGGTATCTCGACGCTCCAGTTAGTGATCGATATAAATCCTCCAATCTCGAGTCTCGATTTAATCATACTGAAAAGGTGAATGCCTATAGTCAATCCTCGAACCTGTGAATTCTCAGATTGACAAGGGTTAAAGGGCAACTGATCGAGAGTCCTAGGCGCGCACCACAATAGTGTTACACGTGCCAAGGTTTTGGTCACTTCGTGTCTTGGTGTCCCAGTAAATCACAAACCTTGATTATTTAGCAATATAATGAGAAGGAAGACGAAGAGTTAGGGGTAAAAGTTTACGAACCTAATGGAATGCCAAGTAATGAGGAGGATGAGACTCTCGTGAGAACCGTAGGTTTTGTTAGGAGGGTTCCTATTACCAAAGAAAGGGTTGGTATTGTGTCCGTACCACATGAGTCATTAGAGTCGGTAGGAACATATCATCATTCTAACTTGCATGAGATTAACAATCAGATTTTATCGAATGATGGAAATACACATAATTGCACTGACACATTGAATATGTTTACTGGATTTAATAATGGCAATTTTGTGTTGATTCACGATAGTCCTAAGCATGCGGAACCTTTTCCAATCTTGAAAAGAGGAAATGATGGAGGCCTAGGTCTTCCTCTAGACAAGGACAACCATCCAATAGTTGCAGTAGCGGATCTTACACCTATCCCAAGCCCTGCGACTTACACCTTTGGATCCATTCCTTGTTACCCGACCAAACGCGCCCAATCCATTGAGCCAATTCATAACCCGTATCCCACCCCAGTCATATGAGAAAAGGTTGAATGAGAAGAGTCTTGAGCATCCAAGTTTCACCACCAATGCGTGTAAAAATCAGGAATACCTCGTCACGTGGAAGGGCAAACCGAGAGTTGAGCATCTGAAAGGTACCACACGTGAGTTCTACAACTCATCGGACAAGTGTTTTTCCCACTCGAGGAGAGTTGATGGGGACACAATGATCAAAAGCATCAAACTTGGACCGCAAAAGAATCTCAAGCGCTGGAAGAAGGCAAAAGGAAGCCGGAATGGAAGAACCGAAAAGAAATCGATTAAGCTATCCAAATTCAAGGGTTGAAAAGTTGCTCAATCGATCGATGTAGCCAGTGGGAAAGAAGGAAAAGTAGTTCAAATTCAGAGAATTGAAAGTTGCTACAGTGCCTCGATGGATCAAGCTACAGTGCCTCTATGGCTTGAGCTACAGTGCCTCGATGGATCGACCTGCGACGTAATTTCATACGTAGTTTTTAGGGTCAAACTTGTCTTTTATTATTTATTTGTTTTAGAGTTTTCTTTTGTTTTTGACCTACTATATAAGGTTTTTATAACTTTGGAATAAACAGTTGATGATGGAATGAAAATTTAAGAGTTGCTTTTGTGCAAACCCTAGAGAACTTGTGAAGAGTTCTTGATCGAAGGAGCAAATCTTTCGAAACCTGAGGAGTGTTTACGCATTTCTCGTGCGATTTGGTGCGGAGCCGACGTACAACCTTGGTGCAAAGCCTCGGAAATCCTTGGTGTGAAGCCTTAGACCTCTATCCTCTTATTCCATCTTTTCTCTATTTATAAATCTCCAAAACCCCCAAAAAACAAAAAAATATTATTAGTTTCAATTTTTTTATCTACCCTTTTATTTGTTTTAATCCTTCAAGGCTTATTTATTCACCCGAGAGGAATTAAGAGACGATTCCGTAATTATCGCTTGGTACCCTAAACTAGAGTGAAACTCTAATCCTTCATCTGATCCGTTTTTCTAGATCGGGAAATGTCAATGCATGTGAATGCTAAAGTTTATTTAACCTAATTGTTTTAATTAAATTTAGTAAATTATTTTTGTGGATTGGTGATTTGAATATTTCCGTTGTTCGATCTGATCTAAAAGTTAAATCCCAAATCACATTAATTAGAGTTTTAGCGTTTGTCCCGCGTCAAATGCTTGTTGCTTCCTTGTTCTATTTATGCTAGTTAAGGAGAGCCTTACCTGTCTCTTTAGAAGACTTAGGCATAGGATTTGGATTTTCTTTATGGTCAAGCTTTATCTTGATCCATCCTTGATGACATTATAGGTGTTCTCGTGACCATCATGCTCGGTATTCAGATCGTAATGCCATGCTCTCCCATGGAGTATATGGCATGCATCGATAGGTGTCACATTGCACCATGCCTCATTCTTATATTTTGAATCAATAGAATATGAGACCAAAGGTGTTTTGACTAGGATCTCATCCCCTTTTATACCATTGAATTTGGCAAGGGTTAGGATGTGGTTCGTCCTTCAATTTTAGCTTATTGACTATCTCTGTGCCATGATGTTCTCTTGACTACTACCATTGATGATGATGAAGTACAATCGGCCACCTGATGTACACTTGGTACGAAGTATATTCGCTGATTTTTTCCTTCCGAGGGCTGTGGCGAGGGGCAATAGGAGAGGTGAGACTCATTCTTCTTCACCATCTTCATTTTTTCTATTTTTTCTTGCTACCAGTGGTTTCTTTTCCTGAAATTAGAAATTGGACCTTGCAAGGGATTTGGATTTTAGATTTACACTAGTTTCACAAATTTTCAAATGGATATAAGTAGAAGATTCAAGTAGATGATGCTTTCAGGTCCTTTGCATACTTCCATGGTAATTGGTTGAGATTTTAATTAATTAATTTTTTATTTTATTTTATATATATATATATATATATATATTTAATTAGTGAAATTACTTCTTTATACCGATCCAAAAAAACAAGGCTGATTTTTCTTATAGCTGTAAATATTATTATACATCTGTATGGATCAGTAATATTCTATAGAGACTTGTTGTATGGATTTAATAGGGGGTTTGGAAAGAAATCAAGAACATGAATTTTACTATTTAGAGGTTTGGAAATGTCTTTTTGAGGTGGTTGGGGAGAAAATATGAAACGTGATGTTCATTTAGATACATATATTCCTTTTCCTCAATATGGTTAACGTAGGCGTTATCATTAGAGATTGAGTGATTCTTTCCAAGTTAGGAAATATTGGCCATCTGTAAAGTGAAATCCCCTTACTGGTATGCTCAAAGTTAATTTTTATTGGGCTTAGGAGGGAAGGTAACTGTTGGTAGTATTGGGTAGATTAACAAAGGGATATTTGGAAGAAGGGATAATGGCTCCTGACCGACATTTAAACACCAAATGGTGTTTAAATGATCTTACACCATTAAAATGCCACATTTGATCTCATACCATTGAAGTGCGATTTATCATTATGCCATGTGGCACACACATCTATGATCAATCTAAGTTACCCAAGTGGCAATCTATTATTGCAATAAGTCTCAGCCCGATGGAACATGCCGATAAGTGGATGTTAACGACCTGATCGACAAACTTTAATATCAACCATTAAAACAAAAAAAATGGTTGATATTATAGTCAACAGATCAGATGGTTTAAATCTCCTTAAAACACCATTTTGTCGTCCTATTGCACTTCAATCTATGACCTATCGCTTGATGGTTCAGATCACTCACGTCTTAAATTGATGGTGTGAGATCATTTAGACACCAATCTGGTGTTTAAATGATGGTAAGGAGAGCTGGCCCCTTGGAAGAAACTGATTAAAGTATATGAAAAGCTGAAGCATAAAAATTACAGGGCCTTTTTGGGAGCACTCTCAAGGACCTCATTCCGCTTAAAATTGATTCCGCATAAGCAATATCCATGTATGCAGGAATCAATTTTAAGTGAAGAATCTAGAATCTATGGAAAGGAGGAGGGTTGGCGTTGCCGATCCCAAGCCTGGATGAGAAAGGAGAGTTGGGGTCCGTTTGACAGCTGGTTATGAAAAAACCTCCATTAGATCCCTATGAAGAGTTATTATTAAGCCGACACCATATAGATGGGATGAGGCATTGACGGTGATGATGATAACAAGATAATGATAGCAAAGCATCTTGCCGCACCTGTGGTAGGTTCTATCTTTATTTACAAATGAAAATATGTCCATAATTTGAGTTAAAAAAATATCTCAATAGTACTAGAAACACTACTAGGATGTTGTCTTGACATTTGTGTGCGTGATGAGAGCTGCAAAAAACTTATTTATGATCCTTAAACAGGTGTTCAAAGGAAAGAAAATGCCTGGGCGCATGGGCGGGAAACAATGTACGATTAAAAATGTATGGGTCTACAAAATCGACCCCGGAAGGAACTTGATGTGGGTGAAAGGCCAAGTATGTTCTTCTCAATCCGTATCTGAGAATTCTTGATGTATTTCCCACATTATATGCCTTCTCCCTTCAATGCTATTTTCTGCCGCAATTTTGTTTCTTCTCACTGAACATAGCCCGAGTTCGCAGGTTCCAGGTGCAGAAGGGAATTTTGTATTCATAAAGGATGCCGTTTACAAAAAACCAGATATTTCGTTGCTTCCATTTCCAACACACTTCATCCCACCAGGAGAGGAAACGCTGGAATTAGAACCTCTGGTAGCTGATCTTGGGGAACTAGATCCATTCATGGCGGCAGATTAACCAACCATAAGAACGACCTCTGCAGATGCTGGTCTTTCTTTTTTGCAAGATCGGCTAGTTTGCGATCTCATAATCGGATATAGGAAAACTTACTTATACTTGGGATTGTGATCGGAATATCAGCTGAGAATGATCATTATATCGATTCTTTTGCAACCCATTGGTTAGAAGAGTGCGGGAAGTTGGGATTTCTGAGGTCATTTGAGCTGTGATTTTGAGTCAAATCGGCCGAAATTTTCATCAAGATGTTTTTAAAATAAATATTTGAATTTTGACCCCCTTTCATTTGGCAGCATTTGGGCGTTGCGTGTTGCCAGTTGGGACTTGGATGTCCTTGCTTTGGGTTGTAGAATAATCTAATGTTCAAAAGCGTTGTTGAGAATTCTTATCATCTACAATCTGTATACTTTCTTTCTTGAGTTGGTATTTAGGTGCTCTTGGTAATCGCTTCAACTCGTTACATTTACATGGTAGTCTTTATGCTGTGTTTGGGTTAGCTCTTGTAAGAGCAGAAACAGCTCTTTGTCAGCTCTGTATAGCAGATAAAATCTGCTATGGTAGGGAGCAGACAGAGCAGTTTTATCATTTAAAACAACTCCATGTCATAGCAAATGGAGCGAGGAGCTGTGTTACAAACATAAAAGCTGTTCTCTGTCGGAGTCAAAGAGCAAAAGAGCTGCTCTTTGCCCTGAAAGCGCTAACCCAGACGAATGCTTAATTTATGATGGTGTTTACTTCGACTCATATGATGATAATTTTACATCCCACAATCTCTGAAAGTGCCCACATGTGCAACTCCTTCAAAATCATTGATTGCTTCAAATTAGATGATGCAGATTGTGTTTCACCCTAATCTTTCACACAATGGATCTTGAGATCATGTCTCACCTATCGACGATCAGTTTTTATTCCACATGTCACAAATCCCAAACAAATGCCCCTTGAATCTTATGCCATACCTCACACTCAAATATGATTTTAGGGCAATTTTTTGGGGATTTGTGACATGTGGAATAAAAACTTGACCATCTCATAGGTGCTATATGATCTCAAGATTCCTTGTGTGGAAGATTGGGGTGAAACATGATCATCATCTGATCCGAAGTAATCAATGGTTTTTAACTGTCTGACGTGGGCACTTTCAGTGATTGCGGGGCCGCTAATAGAGGTACCCTTCTTTTTTTAGTTCATGAGCCTCACAGGCAGCATATATGATGATTCCATATGGCACACATTTCTAGAAGTGTGACACTCGTGATGATTCCCCATGGCATGCATCCATACAAGTGATCCTGAGTACCAAGTCACTTGGCACTCGGGCCACTTTCATAATCCTAACTCTTTTTTCCGAGGAAAGCTCTGCCAAACTGATTGTTCTTGAAGTTTGAACGTCTGATAGTCGAGTGAATTTTACATTGAGTTGGTGACTTGGTATATCTCTTAAAAAGAAGGGTCACGTAAATAGGACGTGACATGTTTTTTTAATCTAGTGTGCCACTCAGATGTGAAGCTCAGGATGCTTAGATTTTGTTGGCAGATTGCATAAAAAAAATATTTACATTATCTTTGAAGCATAAAACGAACGTCGAAAATAGATTTAGAGATTTCATACAGTAACTGTTGTTTTGTAGGCGTATGACTGCTGTGAATGGGATGATAGAGATATTTTTTTGATGATATCTTCAACCCGCAAGATCTATGCATCATCATACTTCATAAAAAAATACGTACTTCATAAAAATACAGGCCACGTGTCTGGGTTAGATGATCCATTTTCTTTAAAAAAGGCCACTTACTATATATCAGCCCTTAGATATGTACTCCAAATATTTTAAGAGTTGGGATTACATAAAACCGTCTGAGTGATCTGACACTTAAAAAGACTTATTTTTTTAAATGTATGCTATAAGTGAAAACACCATGGGCGCTCCATCTGATGCAAAGACCATGATGTAAAGATTTTTAGTGCAAAAAAATACTATTCTATCCTCCGATTCAACACCGCCGAACGCCATAAATTAATTTTTTTTTTTTCATACCATATGAATCCAACATGCCGTCTTGCTGAGTGGCCAACCCAAATCCAATTCTTCATCATTTGCTGAGGGACCAACCCTGCTAGAGGGAGATTGGGCTTTGTTTATTGTTTACTTTAAATGGGACATAACCAGCATCATAATTAAAAGGATTTTTGTCTCATCCATTGTATCTAAAATTTTGTGAAATCCAGCGTTTGACAAGATTTGTTTTTGGGTAAGGCCCCGTTTGTTAACACTTGCAGGAATCAGCTCTCGTTTAAAAACTGATTTCTACATAAGTTTAATTCAGAAGCGGCAAATAGGTTAAAACTGATTCCATCAAGGATGTTTGTACTTTTGCGGGTGAGAATCAGTTTTAGAAGTCTTTAGTACCAAACGCTAATCGTAATGGTGTTTGCCCATTATTTTGTTTTTTCTGGCTTCCAGTGTTAGAAGGGGTAGGCTGGCCGCCACCTTAAAAGCCTATATAAGCTTGAGGAGATTTAGGTTGCCATCAGTTGCACATACAATTGGTTCATGCACACAATTTAAAAGAAAGAATTTATATATGAAAACCTCTATTTGTGCCTACTTTTTACTGAAAGCATCCACTTAATGATGTCAAGCAGTGTGGTGGGCGCAAATAGAGGTACCCTTTATATTTTGAGGAGGTGCTCCACGTGGAAATACCATCTAAGCCATCTGATTTGAGGGCATGATCTAAAGAACATTGCTGCAAAACATTGGCACGAAACGCGACCTCTATCATATAATTCAACATGTCAACAGTTGAATCAAATTATGGCCTTTGACTGCATTGAATCATATAGCAGAGATCGTGTTTTGTGCCATCTTTTGCAACAAAAATATTTAAATCATGGCCCAAATCAGATGACTTAGAGATGGTGTTTCTACATGACAACCTAGTGTCTGCAAGTAATGGCTCCTCGAGAGTTAGTTTCTAAGAAATTTAACAGAGATGTAACATTCTATTATAATCATGGGGAATTGTTCTACATCATATTCTAAGGCTGTTTTTGGGTTAGCTCTTATAAGAGCAGAAGCAGCTCTCTAACTGTGCTCTATCAGAGCAGATTTTCTATCAGAGCAGAAAAATCTGCTCTGATATGATAAGTAGAGAGCAATTTTATCACTTAAAACAACTTTTGCTAGAGCAAATGGGGGACGGAGCTGTGTTACAAAATGTAAAAGTAGTTCCTACTAGAGTCGAAGAGCAAAAGAGCTAACCCAAACGAGGCCTAAGAACATATAACAGGCCCTGGGTACAATACGTTTCGTACCACCCATTACTTCCCTCCTTTTTTTCGTTCTTTTTCCCTTCTAGTTTCATGTGCTTGTATCTTTTACAGGAGTTACACCAGATATCAGATGGACATGGTCAAAACTTCTCAATCGACATTCTTTAATTTTTTTCCTGCTTCAAATTTTGTTGTATTTCTTTCGGGGTGAAATGAATAGAACCTTTCCGATCAAATATATATATATATAATGCATCATCTAATTCGTAATTTTTTCAGTTAATATTGCCTATAAATACCAACAATAATGGCATAAACAGATATATCATGATCATCTACATGAGAGAGAGAGAGAGAGAGAGAGAGAGAGAGAGAGAGAGAGAGAGAGAACACATTCTGTAATTTCAAGATAACAAAAATTGATACAGAGGCATTGTGGTATTTTTCTCAAGAAAAGAATTGGCTAAAAAAATTGGTAAACGATAAAAAAAAAAAAAAAAATGGGGGTAACTGTACAAAGCCGACTTCTGTGTGCTGCATGACCCAATTTGAGAGGGTAAAAAAAGGGACAGGCAAGATACAGCGGGTGCTGAGCAGTGTTCACCAGTCAATATAGATTCCCTACAATAATCCCTGAGGCTTGCTTACTGCATCATCATTCTGAAACATAAACCCAAATTATTATTCACAGTGCTAACCAACAATAAAGAGCTGAAAACTATATAGCACTATACATATATATATATCCTTTTTCCTATTGGAGAAAATACATAAGCTGGTGCTGAGGTGCCATGAGATAAACAGTACCAAAAGTTTACTAGGATATCTTAAAAAGGCTGATCGATTCAAAATATGAATTTATGAGGAAACTTTACAACCAATAAGTGTAGCCAACTTGTCTATTAATGATAAAGGGTAGGGAATCCTCAAACCCTGCTTTTTAAGCTCTTTATTGTCTTCTTGCTAATTGTCTGTGGATTGTTCATACAAACAACATATCTACAAAAAATTCTGCATCCAAACAATTGAAGCATACACTGGAATGATATCTACTGTCTACATATATAATACTTTACTGTGTTGGGAAGCACTACCACCAACAAATCCTATGACAATCGACTCGAGCAACCACAAAACATCAATTTGAATTGATAGCTTCAGCTAGTTATTTCAGTCAGATGCCATGTTAGAAAGAGTTCATGTTAGATGTTATAGGCCAGAGCACCGAGAATGGTGATTAGACCAATCTCGCACTGCTTGCTTACAGTCACAGATGCCACCAAGAAAAGAGGCAGCGGCAACCAATTTCCCTTCTCCACCAGTTACTACTTTTTCCTTGGTCCCAAGTTTTGCACATAAATAAGAGTCGACCACAGGGTAGGTTAGGAAGTATTAAGTAATGCTTTCTACTTAATCTAAGGTACCGATGAGGAAAAGGCCAATTCCTCAAGGAGTCAGACTGCAGTTTTTTGTTCAAATAAACCAATACAAAGACTTCAGGGATAGTGGTTTAAAATGAAATCTAGGTTCAACGCATGCAATGTGGGAGCGCGAGAAAGAGCCTTGGTACGACTAACTATGCTCTTGTTAATAAATCATTTATTAAAGATGAGGGAAATACATACATCAGTTAAAGAGGCAAACGCTAAGAAAAGAATTGCATTCCTTTGAAGGAAAATCTACCTACTCCACCATAACCATTAACCATCTAATTCATTAACTGTGTACAGATTCTGCCAGAGATTTTGAAAATGCTGAGCCCAAGAATTCAAAAATATCACTAAAAATATGACAAGTGCTATAGGTATAATCTTTTAATGATAATTTGTCCATCTAATGTCATTGACGAACTCCTTTCTATTCCACAGCAACCGCAGACCAAATCAAGTGCATACCTTGTAGTTATGAACCCTAAGAGCTGATGTGAATCAAGGTCTAAGGTGAAAGAAATTTCAAGTTGATGTGGTAAATAATGAAGCATCGAAAGAGGCCAAACAAAAGAAGAATTGGAAGACCAGGAAGAAGAAACAAACGGGCTGTTAAGGTTTAATAAAAGCCTAATGGGCCTGATTCAACTAATAAACAGGGACTGTTAAGGACCTGGAATAGGACCCACATGAGCCCACTTAGAGGTCACGTGGAATCCATTAAAGAAGGATCATTTGCCACCCTACTAATGAATTTTTTCGGATAGAGCTGCCAATTATATATTGAAATGTGGCTGCCGTGTAGCCTGTTACTTGTGAAGTTCTTCTGGTATGCAACAACATATAGTTGAGGTATCTCAACTATGGACAAACCCAAAGAGGAGGTCAGTAGTGAATCTTCTATGACTGGATTTAAGAAGAGCGTATGCAGCTTCAGTGCACCTAACTGGGATAGATGTAGCATCTTATGTAGCTGGGACAGGTATTGTTGGGACTGCCCATGCCTTTGTATCTCCTCGGTCCACATCATTGACTCCGTGGCCACAGATCACATGGTGGGTATATCCTCCATATTCCACTCATGATCTCTTCTTAGTGCATCTTGTAGTGCCCGTGTGGGTGATGAGTCTCATATTCCAGTCATTGGTAAAGGGAGTACTCATGTTGGTAATTTACTATTAGAATCTCCGCTACATGTTCCCAAGATGCCAGTTAATCTTCTTTCAGTGAGTAGTTACCAGTATCACTAAGCATCTTAATTGCAGTGTGACCTGTCCTCCTTACTATGTTTCCAGGACTTGCCAACAGGAAAATGTGCTTGATCATGGTTGTGAGGAAGGAGGATTATGTTTGTTACAAGAGCATCATATTCAGAAACCCATAGCTGTGGCTAATGTGTCCCCCTGAGGACGTTCAACTAGGCCATACCCGTTTTGGGCATCTTCCCTTACAACGTCTGAGCCTTGCTTTCCATTAAAAATACAATTTCTTTAATGTCTCAACGTTTCAAGGTTATCTGTGTCAGATGGACAAACATTGTAGAGAATCTTACCCATGTACTGGTAATAGGAGTACTACTCCCTTTCACAATGTGTATTTTGATGTATGGGAGCCATCTCTGGTTGTTGCGCTACATGGCCATCATTATTTTGTATCATTCATAGGTGATTGTATTCGTTTCACGGTTCTGTATTTGTTGAAATCCAAGGATGAAGTTGCTTATGTTTTCCCTGTCTATCACAAGCTGGATCAAACTACGTATCATGCTACTATGAAGATTTTGAGATCTAACAATGGTGGAGAGTGCATCCTACCATCTTCAGTCCTACTTTCATAGTTGAGAAATTTAGTCGCAGACCACGTGTCCCTACGCCCCACAACAGGGTAACCGGGAAAAAAATAGACATCTCCTTGAAGTTTCTCATGCTTTGTTGATTGCAATGCATGCTCATAAACATTTACTGGGTGATGATGTTCTCACTTCCAATAACCTCATCATTAATAGAATGCCAACTCCTATTATGGAGGGAATGTCTCCTCATCAACTATTGTGTCTGCAAAGTCCTCTCTTTCTTGTTCCTCCTAGGGTCTTTGAGTCTCTGCTTTGCTCACATCCATCCTCTTACTGTGACAAGTTATCCCCTAAGGCTGCAAAATGCAATGTTCAATCAGTTACCCTCCCACTCAAAAAAGATACAAGTGTTATGACCCTATCTCCGTGAATGTGTTTGTGACTACGGATGTAACCTTGTTTTAATCCACCTCGTTCAACCCACCACCAAACTTCCCTCTTCAGGGGGAGAGCTCTAAGGAAGAGAGCACTGTGCCTGGTTCTAAGGAAGAGAACATTATCTTTGTGTTACCTTTATATCCCAAGTAATGACGGTGAAAACGATGATGAAGGGGATGTTGTTGAAAATGAAGTTGAAGCTGAAACTGAAGTGGAAAATCAAGAGGCGCAAAGAGAAATTCCTACTACAGAGGGACAAGATACATTTGATAGGTTTGGAAAAGGTAAACCTTTCACCAAGGGTGAAGTCTTTAAGAAAATGAAAAAGAACATCTCTCCTCAAACTATAGACCAAGTGTCCCAACTTGAAGCAAGTTCCCAAACTAAAGCAAGCCCGCATCCACAAGATGAGTTGGACATCTTTATTGCACTTTGCAAAGATCTAGGTTATATACTCAGACATCCCATTTGTAAGTTTGTGTCATATCAAAATCTTTTTGCTTCTCATATAATATTCATTTCTACATTAGACTCTACTTCTAAACATTCTAGTGTTTTCGATGCCTTGTCTCAGCCACAATGGAAGGAGGCTATGACACAAGAAATAAAGGCATTGGAGCATAATGACACTAGGAAAGTTGTGGAACTTCCTGACATAATGAAAATAGTTGGATGTAAATGGGTGTATACTGTCATATATGGACGAGATATTTCAACTGAAAGATATAAGGCAAGGTTAGTTGTGAAGGGATTCCCACAAAGATAAGGAGTGAATTATCATGAGACATTTGCACCTGTAGCAAAGTCAAATACCATCAGGGTATTCTCTCACTGGCAGCATACAAAGACTGACCCTTCTATCAATTAAGTGTAAAAATGCCTTCTTGCATGGGGATCTGAAAGAGGAAGTTGATATGGCATTACCTCCAAAATTTTTCCTTCAGGGGGAGAGGCGTAAGGTTTGTTGACTGAAAAATACCATTTATGGGTTGAAGCAATCTCCCAAGATATGTTATAAAGAATTCAGTGATGCAGCGATAGGGTGTGATTATCAAAGAAGCCACTATGACCATACCTTATTTGTAAAGAAAGGAGTTCATCTTACATCACTTGTAGTGTATGTGGGTGACATTATTGATACGGAAGATGACAGTGAGGAGATACTCAAACTGAAGTGTTACTTGAGCATAGATTTTGACATTAAAGACTTGGGGTCCTGTCAATTACTTCTTGGGGATTTAAGTGGCAAGGTAAAAAGGGGGGATATCTCTATCTCAAAGGATGTATACACTTGATGTATTAAAGCAGACTGGTATGTTGGGTTGTAGGCCTGCTGTTACTCCTCACAGGGTCAATGGTGAAGCTGGTGAACCTCTCAAAGATGCTGAAACTTATCAAAAGTTTGTGGGAAAATTTAATTATCTCACCATGACTTGCCTTGACCTTAGTTGCACGAAGCGGCAGGAAGCGTGTAGTAGATTGGAAGCGGGAGCGTCATCAAAAGCTAAAAATTGAACAGGTTTAGGGTTGGAAGCGGGAGTGGGAGCGAGATTCTGAAGCGGGAGCGGCACGCTAAGTAGAAGGTTCCTGCTACTAGGGCCTGACATAGCCAATGCAGTGAGTGTACGCTCAAAGAACTACACATTTGGATGCCATCTACAGAATCTTCAGGTACTTGAAGGGAAGCGGTTTACTTTACAGTAATTGTGGTCATTTTGGCGTTAAAGTGTTCACAAATTCAGACTGGGCTGGTTCTCTGGGTGAGAAGATCCACTTCAGTCTATTGCACTTTTCTGGGAGGAAACTTGGTCACTTGGAAATGTAAGAAGCAACATGTGGTTTCGAAGTCAAGTGCAGAAGGTGAATATAGGGCAATGTCCCAAGGTGCTCATGATGGGATGTGGCTTCGTTTCATTCTAGTGGATCTCGGCATTGATGTGAAACTTCCTATGAATCTATATGGAAAGAATGAGGCAGCACTCCATATAGCTGAAAATCATGTCCATCATGAGGACAAGGCACATTGAAGTAGATTGTCACTTCATAAGAGAGTTGCATCCAAGGAATTATGTATACCCCAAATCAACACTGAGGATCAACTTGCAGATGTTCTCATCAAAGCCGTTAATATCATCTATATGACATTACTGCAAGGTAGGCATGATTGACATCTATGCTCTAACTTGAGGGGGAGTGTTAGAATGTTGGTGTGACCGTATATTAATGTTAGTTGGTGCGCGTGTGCATTTTTTCATCTATTAGAGGGTGTGTAAGTAATAGTGGGAGTGTGAGGATACAACATGCAAGACTTACCAGAAGTATCTCACTACGAGCAATCTAGTGAAAGCGGGAAATATAGAAAAAGTACCAAACATGTATCCATGCAGCCAAATCTAAATTCTTTACAATAATATATTTCCCACTCTTTCACTAGGTTGCCTTACTGAGATACTTCGGGTATCGGGTAAAGCTTGCATGAGTATTAAAAAGAAAAGATGAAAAGGCTTGATCACATGTCATACAGCTCCACCAAAATATAAAAAATATTTACTACTAGCATATAAATGTCCAATAAAAAAAAAGCGGGAAATACATAAAATTCTCAAAAAATAAAAAAAATACATATGAGTCATATGATAAAATATTTAATATTTAAATAATTATTGAAAAGGTATATCTTAAAAAAAATTAAATTTAAAAGGATTTTTGCTTTGACAAACGTGACTTGTTATTAGGGTTTCAAGTTATTTAAGGGAAAAGTATTAACAAGTAAAGATGAAAGTGAATTAGTGCCAGTGTTCATGGTACTACTTATGTGAACAGTTGCAATAAATCTTTTATAATAAAGAGTTGGTAATAATCAAATATATGTCATTAATGAAATTTTTAAATACCATCCTCGCCCTACAACTACCAACACTTTTAAAGAAGGGACATTTGCACTTTCGGCCCTATATGTTTACGTATTTGCAGAAACGGCCCTATAGTTTCAACCGTTGCATTAATGACCAGCTCCAAGCCTAGCCGCCTCCGCCTGCTCCACGTCAGCAAGAACCTATTTTAAATAATACAAAAAAAAAATTTCCACCGCCCTTTAAAAGAGAGTATAAAAGCTACTTTTACATATCATTAGTTACTGTTACTTTTTAAGTTTAACTTTTCTGAAAAAAACAAGAGAGCGGCGACTTAGCGGCGACAAAGCGGTAAAAGGTCACAAAGGTCACATTACATTTTCAGGTTATTTATTTTTTTTACATTTCAGCACATTTAGTAATCCCCAATGTTTCCCACCTAATCCGATAACTTACCGATAATTTAAGTTATCGATCGATAACTTAAATTATCGGTAAGTTATCGGTAAGTTAGGGGATTAGTAGTTTTTTCAAAATCACTTCTTTTGTTTATTAATTGCTTTTTATTTATATTGCAGTTTCTACTAAGTGATTGAAAATGACCATGACTCTAAAGCCCATCGGAAAATGTTCTGGAGTTGGTGTTAGGAAATTTTACATGCACTGTAACGAAGAGAGAAAGAAAATATTAGATGATTCAGTATTCGGTCATCTATTTAGGATGAATGAGAAATTAGGATTCGTTGGAGACTTGGTTGACGCTATTTTAAGTTTTTGGGTTGAAGATAATGTTTTCAAGGTCAAGAACACCAATGCACTCCTGCAACAGATCGATATAGCCTTGATTTTAGGCCTCAACATGTTGACGGAACCTGAGTCTGAGAAGGTGGCCGTAAAAGAGGAAACAACTATTCGATACAAATTCTTTCGGGGGAAGCAGGCGAAAAGATCTCGTATTGAAGAAATTATTAACAGTGCTGATTTATCCAACGATGATTTTTTGAAACTATCATTATTATTTTCAGATAGTTCTTTACTTAGGGCACATACCGGGAAGTAGATACGACTTAGAATTAGTAGATAACATTGAAGAGTTCAACAAGTTACCGTGGGGCCTGATAGTTTACAATAATTTATTAGATAGTATATCAAAAGCAAGTGGCAGAAGGGAAATGGCGAAAAGGTCAGAAAGTGGGCAATACAACATCTACGGATGCACTATCGCCTTACAGATTTGGGCGTTTGAGCACTTTCCTGCAGTCGCCACCGCTCCTATTGGGCTTAAAGAACCATTTCCAAGGCTAATAAAATAGGAAGGCCCGAAATTCAGCCGTAATCCTAATTTATATAGAGAAAATTTTCTTAAGTCTAAAGTGATTTTAGAGCTTGAAGTTGAGAAGCACGAATTACAGTATAAATGGGTTCGATACTTTTTGATTCGAAGAGAAATGAAAAATAAGAAGGAAGAGACCGAGGAAAGAGAAGAGCCTTACTCCGAAGAAAATATAGATGAATATGATGATATCCCAAGTCATGCGACACGTCCGGAAGAAAGAGCCGAAGAGCCGATTAGCCGAGATGACGACAATGAGGATGACGAAGATTACAGCGACGAAAACGATGATTTTGAGGTCGTTGTACGTCAACCAAAGGGCAAACCGGATATTAGGCCCCAGCTAACAAGAGAGCAGCCAGTTAGGCAACCGCACCTAACCAAAGAAGTGACGGAACTAAGAAAAGAATGCAAGACGCTCCGCATAGCTGTGAAAGAAATGAAAAAAGAATTCCGGCGTACATTTACGCTGCTCAAAGGGCAAGCACTCACCATTGAACAACTAGGGAGAGATAAGAAGGCCTTACAAGAAGAAAATAAAGCAATACGGAAGGATCTTGATGCGGTCATCTCTCATTTAAGAAAGGTATCAAACCAAGACTTTTCAAATTTAGAACAAAATCAATTCTTTACAAATTAATGCAAAATTAGCTTGTCGTCCGACGATGTAACTTATCGGACGATAATTTAAATAGTCGATCGATAATGTACATTAGCGGACGATAATTTAAATTATCGACCGATAACGTAGATTATCGGTCGATAATTTAAATTATCGTCCGATTAGTTAAATTATCGATCGATAATGCGGTTTTTTTTATTTTTTATTTTTTGTAATGTATATATTTTTTTTTATTATGCAGGATAATATTTTAACCTCTGTTCTCTTTGACACCTTCGTTCCTTCACCCACTTACCCTCATCAATTGTCCCTCAACCCACCACTCATCAACAAAGCCATCAGTCTACTGCCCCAAAACCCACTGCTCCTCAACAAAGCCATCAGTCCAGTGCCCCAAAACCAACTGCTCCTCAACCAAGCCATCAGTCAAGTCCCCCAAAACCTACTGCTCAACCTAGACAACAATCAACTGCCCCAAAACCCGCCGCTCCTCAACTTACCCATAAATCTACTGCCACTAAACCTGCTGCCCCAAAACCTACTGCTCCTCAACCTACTAAACAACCCTTGGTTGATGTGGGTGATGATGGTGCTCCACTTACGCAACCTTCTCGTGAGTCACAGCCGGCATCACTAAAAACAATTATAGTGAAACTATCATCTGCAAAAAATGAAGCCGAAGGTTATGACTTGCGTGCTCGTAAGAAGAGAAAGTCTCCGACCACTAAAGCATTAATAAAAAAACCAAGATTGGTTGTAGAGGAGGATGGGGCAAAATCAATGGAGCAAAAGTATATACTTAGTTTTTGGAATCGGCCGGAGAACGAAGACAATGTGATCGTCAATACTATCAGGGGTGTTGAGATCACAGTTGCTCTTTTGAAGGTTCTCAAAGGACGCTCGTGGCTTGACAATGAAGTCATCGACACGTACTCGAGAGTCCTTGAAGTTATAAACGATTCAATGTTTACGGCCAATGCCGAAAAAAGCTGGTTCGCTTCTGCGTCTGCCCTGGTAAGGTTTCAAATATTTATTGGAAGCTCGTTTGTTTCTTTTATTTGTCTTTTCAATCACTACTCTTGATTAACTTCTTCTAATTTATTTACTTACTACATTATCCTGTTTCAGACCTTGTTTATGGCAGACGAGAAAAAATTTGAAAAATATATCGATAATGAAGGTATACAAGCGCTCGACCTCGATAGGTGGCGTGCCTATTGTGACGAATGGAATGCTCGTAACTAATTCAAAGCCGATGGAACCACTATTGACAAATAATATCCATGAATTCACGCGATCGATCGTGGAATCGATGCGTTTTGAATACTAAACTTCGCTTTATTTAACGTTAACGGCTTTTAAATAAAATTTATTATTTAAAATTTGTTCGTTTATGTGTAGATTTATCTTCGATGCATAGCTAAAACATAGCCACTGGCGTTGGCTATAATTTCATTAGTTGATCGAGAAATTAAGTTAATAGATCCAGCAGACCGAGAGTGCTCAAAAAGGTTTGAAGCGCATAAAGAATGTCTATTGAATCACCTTCCGTGCCTTCTTTACGCTATCGGTTTGAAGTCAGTTTTCGATCAACAGTGGAAGGTATCGGCGCTCAACAGTGTCGTTCTCCCGATCCAAGAAAACGGTTGGGATTGCGGTGTATACGTTTTGAAGTATATAGAATACTTCTCCAATGACTATTGATTTCGACGATAAACATATGCAACAATTTAGAGCCGAAATCGGGCATCTAATGTGCACGTTTGGGAAGAAGAGTTAAATATATCTGTAAAATTTTTTAGACTTTTGTAAAGATGTTTTTTGATGAAATTGTAAATAATTAATTTTATTAATTTTTATTAACTTGTATAATTTTCATTTTCGTTGTTATCAATTTATATTATTTGTCTAACAATTACTTATCTAATGTTTAGATTTCACCTTGCCTGATTTATCAATGGAGCCTTCCTCTCTTGAAGCAATTCCAATCGGCGGATGACTTAAGTCATCGGCCGATTTCTTAAATCATCGTCCGATATTTTAAGTCATCGGCCAATAGCTTAAATCATCGGACGATATTTTAAGTAATCGAACGATATTTTAAGTCATCGGCCGATATTTTAAGTCATCGGTCGCTTTTTTAAGTCATCGGCCGATATCTTAAATCATCGGCCGATGATTTAAGCTATCGTCCGATTACTTAAAATATCGGCCGATAACTTAAAATATCGAACGATGATTTAAGATATCGGCCGATGATTTTAAGTCATCTACCTTTTGGAATTGTGAAGCTAGATATCTTTGGTCTGGCTCTATGCCAATCACTAGTAGATTAGGGGCGAATTTGGCAACTTCAAACTCGTTTGAATGAATGATTTATTAAAAGCACAATATATTTCAATCACAATTGCAAAACTTAATTATTAGTCCAAAAAAATATATTAATTAATTGGCGGATGTTGATCGCTCTTTTATTGAGGTCTAATCTGTTTATGTTGAAGGAAAGAAAAAGAGAAAAAAATAAATAAATACTCTTCTATAATGAGATCATTTGGAAGCTCGATTGCCACTAGGTCTAATCTAATCTCAATCTGTTTTCAATCTTAAACTTTGAAGTAATATAAGTTAATTTCAAATATTAACAAATTTACACGAGCGACGATTATGACCGTACTTGTTACAATTTTTACATTGTAGTTGTCGAACTTCGCCTTTAGATCTTGTTCTCCTTTTCTTCGGACGACTGACTTGACGTATTTTGTGGGGAGGCAAAACTTGAATGTCTTTTATTTGCGAAGTCCATTGGCGCTTGTCAACGGTCGGGACAAAGTGTTCTTTATAAGTTTCCCTAAATAAGTCACTGGTAAACCAGTGTTCACAAAATTGGGGTATCTCTCTTTCTCCGTTTGGTAATCGCGTCGATCGCATGTGAACATGGTAATCCAAGAATAGCCCAACGTCTACATGTACATGTTCGCGATTCTAGATCGACACTGTGAGTGTAATCACCACGTTTAACTTGAAATATATCACGACCATATGGTATGATGTTTTTTCGACGGGCCCATCCTGAATTTCTTTTTATGTGTTTTTCTGCCATCGGTGTTAACACATGTGTCATTTTATTTCCTTCCTCCGGCAGCGAAGATAAAATTCGGCTACTTTTGTGCGAATAGTTTCTAACATGCTCTGTCGGTTCCTCCCGGCTATTTTCAACACACTATTTATGCTTTCAGCTATATTAGTTGTCAACTTATCATATCACCTGCCTTGGAATTAAGCGTGTGCCCTGAAATGATCACCAATTTCTTTAATCCATTTTGTACATTCTGGGGGGGCGTTGTCTTCTATTTTTCGCATAATTATTTTAAATTTTGCTTCGAAAATGCAGGCAACCCGAAAAGCGGTCTAGAGATTGTATCCTTATATTTATCAAAGCAGTTTAGAGCGGTGTCGCATACGATGGTATGAAAGGCATTAGGAAAAACTTTTCTCTGCTTCCATCAAACCTTCGATGCATGTCGATATCAAAACAAAGCATTCTTCAAATTCACCGATTACATCTCCCTAATAGATCAAGAAACCATGTCCAATGGTCTTCATTTTCTTCGGTCTACAACGTCGAGCGCTATAGAAATAAATGTCTATTCCGTCTATCCGTGGCTATTAACAACACTCCCTTGTATAAATCCACGCATAAATCGTTCCATCTCCATAATTATTCTTACGTAAAGTATTACGAAAGCTTGAATCTGAGTCAAGAATGCCACGAAGAATCTACGAAATGCATTATCGGGCTCGAGACACAATTAAATGCATGCGTATGCGGATCGACCATTTGTAATTGACAACATATAGCGGTAACATCTTAAATTGCTCCTTCACTACCTCGGATGTCATTCAACGCCATTTCTTTTCCTCTCCATGCTTTCCGGTAACCTCTTTGTTATGTATTTTTTCAATATAAAAATTATTGAGCGAAGTCTCGTCAAAACCCTTTAATAGTTTATCTCTGAATGAAGCTATCACGATGTAGTACATTGGCGATGTCACTTCCAAAAATTTGGCATTCCATGCGTGTGTTAAAAAAGTTTTCACAAGAACGGTTCACGCCTACTAATTTCGATGCATGTATTCGCCAAGCACATCCTACTTCAACACACCTCGCAGTAACTCGAAGAGGACTGGTTTTTATTGGTTTAATCTGAAAATTATTTGTCATTGCAAATTCTTTAAGAACTTTTTGAAATGATTTCTTATTTCTAAACGCCTGACCAATGGTAATCGTTCCCCTTCATACGCTTCCTCATCGTCAATCCATATACTCTCCTTCCAGTCATTAAGTCGATAGTCTTCTCCACCGAGGTTGATCAATTCCCCTATTAGTATAAACACGCGAAGTGGGAGACAGCGGAGCTTCATTATTTTCAGGATCACTATCACCGTCATCGACTGGATGGTTATTACGTGATTGGGATTGAGCCCGTCGATGTGCAGTTGTTTGGATTGATGTTAGCCGATGCGGGAATGTTTGATGTTCATTGAAGGCTCGATTATCGTTATTCAAGCTATTTATTTGTTCGGAAGGCCATTGATATGGACTAAGGCCGACTAAAAACGTTTCCCACTGATTTACTGAATCGAAGTTGAACTGAGATGTATCATGCATCGGATTCATTTGATGACAATATCCTTGATCTTCATCGCCTTCACTCATCGGAATGTCCGAATAGGGTTGCTTTAGGAAGTTTCTGTAGGGCGAAATCCTATATTCATATTTCTATCATCGCTACCATTATCGGCAACAATGTTCTCCTCTTCATACCGTATTCCTTGATTTTCAATCAAATGTTCGCTCCCACACCATGATCATCTTCGTTTGTTTCCTTGAACGTTTGAAATGTTTCTAAAGACGGCAAAATTTCGCTACTGATGGTGACTAATGATTTTTCGATATAAATATTTATAACACCATCACCGATACGATATGCTCTAAATAAGTTTGTAAGATCATCAGAGTCGGACAATTCGGCAAATACAAGCTCATTCCCTATGCGTAATGAAACAGTAAGTGTAATAGAATGTTCTTCTGGTCGTGTCCGACTGACTTCGTACATTTTCTCTATAAACTCATCAAATGATATATTCTCCGTGACAGTGACAATCCTCTGATGTCCTCCGTTGTAAGTATTATCTCTCACGCGTATGAAATCAAAATGGCAAAGAAGGGGAACATCCATTTCAACCTACAATATTTACAAAATTAAAATTAAAATTAAAATTAGTTGTTTATAAAGAGTTATACTTGACTTAGCGCTACAATTATTTAAAAATATTATTAAAAAATTAAAGGAATGAAAACTTTAGCGTTTTTGTCAATCATAGGATATTGCTCGATATCCTAAGATATTGGGCCGATATCCTAAGATATATAGCCGATGGACTTTTAACGTAAACCATAATCCAAAAACTTAAAAAAAACCCTCTTTTAAGATATCGAGCGATAACTTAAGTTATCGACCGATATCTTAAGATATCGACCGATAACTTATATATCTTGGACTACCTACAATGTTTTGAAAAATTGGGAAAACAATAACTTAAAAAGATATTGTACTCGATATCTTACCTAGCCTGTTGTATTCTCTATGTTATACGACCTTTAATGGAATCTCGAAATCGCTTTCCAAGAGAGATAGAAATTGTTAAAAAATGATACAGAAATTCTAGATTCAATGCTTGCATAGAGAAGCATATATATATATAGGGATATATCTGACGTGCAGGCGGCTAGGCTTGGAGCTGGCCATTTATGCAAGGATTGAAACTATAGGGCCGTTTCTACAAATACGCAAACATATAGGGCCGAAAGTGCAAATTTCCCTTTAAAGAATGTAAATATTTAGCAACTAAAGCTGTAAATATAAAAATAAGACTAGAAAACTAATTCTACACGATAAAATTAAAGGACCATTTCTTGGTGCAATGGTAAAAGGGTTGGGCTATTAAGCACAAGGTAGTTAAGGCGGTGTCGTGGCGAAGAGGCTCGTTACTCCATGGCGAGGCCATTTATTAATTTTTCTATAATTTTGTTAATAATCATAATATATATATATATATATATATATATATATATATATATTTTTATATCTTTCATAAAGGACAAAAAAATAGAACTACTTAGACATCAAACATAAACAAATATCAATAAATACAAATCAAACATTAAATTATCAAATATTTTTCTTATCTATGCCATGTGAAACACCATCAAAGCCGTCCGGGTTGAAGGCCATGGTGACCAGATCTTTTTAACTGAAGTTTGGCACTAAAAGTGATCTCTATCATATGATTCAACACATACAAAGGCAATCATCTGATTCAATGGTTGACTACCTAGAAGCAGGAACCATGCAACAACCCTAACGTTTCTGGTGGGAACCGCGGTTCCACGTTTCAGAATCGGACTCGCACAGGAACCGCGGTTCCTAGAGAATCGGATTCGCAGTTCCCACGTTTCCGTATGCTTTCTATAAAAAAATAAGTATAAAAAGAATACTATGCAAAGAATCACCTTGAAATAAAAAACATTCACGATTCCCACTTCACACATCATAAATTGTGAAAAAAAATAAATCTTTAAACCTATGCTTTAGGGTTTCAGTTCTTTTTATTCCATCGCGGCATCATTACTTCGCATTTTATGGTGGAGATCTTGGCGATCGATCGATTTCCTATCTCTCTCTCTCTCTCTCTCTCTCTTTTCAATCTGGAATTCTAGATACAGAGAGAAAACCTGAACGATAAAATAAGAAGGGATGGTTAGGCTTTCTATTTAATAGGCTTCTCGAGATGAGTACCCTTGGTTTCAA
Organism: Chloranthus sessilifolius; assembly: GCA_021018995.1. Taxonomy (NCBI): domain Eukaryota; kingdom Viridiplantae; phylum Streptophyta; class Magnoliopsida; order Chloranthales; family Chloranthaceae; genus Chloranthus; species Chloranthus sessilifolius. The sequence goes on along the minus strand of CM037584.1, from coordinate 46,925,199 downwards.
AATAATACCCTCAACTTTTAGACGAAGAGTCGGTGAAATAGTTTTGAGTTTTAACATAAAAACAATTGGGGGGCATTAAAGTAAAACAACTCAAAGGAATTTAATATTAAAACTTTTGCTTTTAAAGTGGGGTACACATCTTAAATCCATATATATATATATATATATATATATATATATATATATATATATATATATATATATGAAAGATGTGGGACAACTCAGATGATAGAGATCATGTTTGCCAATCTTTGGCAGCAAAAATCTTTACATGATTGCCTTCAACTCAGACGGCTTGGATGGTGTTCCACGTGGCACAGCTCCGAAGAAATATCAAGTCCCTCTTTTTAACAAAAAATAAGCCTATAAGTGGCAATCCATGATCCATGAACAATATAAATTGTTCAAGTGGCAATTCATCAATAAAAAATCAAGCCTATAAGTGGATGTGAACCATCCGTTTGATGATATTTAATATCAGCCACTGAAAATAAGAACAACAGCTGATATTAAAGTCCTTAGTTCAGATAGTTAAAACTTATATCAAATGATGACTATGATTTTTGGTCGCTTTAACAGTATGGATTACTCACAGCTTAAATAGTTAATGGCGATTAAATCACGGTTAGGAGAGTCAGATCCAAAAAAAAAATAGAGCATTTTTTTCAATCTTCCTTCCAAAAAAAAATCTTGAAAGAATTATCCAGAAAAAAGAGTAAAGGAAAACAGTTCTAAGTGGAAGAGTAAACGAAAACAGATTTTGATTTTCATGGGAACAACTGTTTAATTTTTCATTTTCAATCTGCCTGCCAAAAAAAGAGTAACAGGAAACATAAAAAAAATCTTACCGATAACTGCGATGAGGTGCGAATGTGAAGGTGGGAATTGGGAACCGGGAACAAGAAAAAAAAAAAGGATAGAGAAGGGGGTAGAGAGAGAGAGAGATAAATTCTAAATCCTAACTAATGGGTTTTGATTTCCTTTGTTTTAACTTAAGTTATAACTTACAAGAGTTATAACTTATAAGCAAAGCGTGCTATAAATTATAAATAGTTATATTACCAGATTGTCACCTCCTTCAAAAAAAAAAAAAAAAAAACTTAATTAACAAATAGCGTGTATGAAGGCGCCATGGTGACGCCATAGCGTCTCCATTTGAAGAGTTTCGCCATTTACCTCCATATGGTGATTTCCCTCGCCATGGCATCGCCTTGACAACTATGGTCAAGCGTGAGGATGTAGGTCCGAGACGAGAGAGCAGCCACTTCTGTGTAAAAAAAGAAAGGTTAGGTTCGCATCTCGTCCACTCCTCCCAGCACCCCGTGCTTAGGGGACTACCACTGGGTAATGGGTTTTCTTATATTAACAATTCTTCTATCATTTTTATTTATATGTTTTGGTTATGCATATTAACTGTTTTGTTTTTAATGCTAATCTTTTTAACATTAGGTTTATGGTGGAAAAGTTATGGAGGTAGTACTCCAAAGTTACAAAAAGTAGGTATAAGAATCTTAGCCCTTACTTGTAGTGCCACCAGTTGCGAATGCAAATTTGACCGAGTAAAATACATTTTCTCTTGTAAGTTATTAAATATTGATGTCTTTATATTTTCAGAAGTTATATTTATTCATTCAGTACGTACATTCAAAGAAAAGAAACAACTTATAACAAAAAAGGTTGAATGCCCTTGTTTGTCACCTACAACCTGCCACTTGGAGTAGGACATGAAAAGAGGCATGCAAAACAAGAGATTGATCCTATATATTTATTAGAAATGGAATCCGACAATTAGTAACTGAAAAGGAGCATCAGACCCTCTCGAAAACCCACCATGGACGGACAATGCATAGTCAACCAAAACATAGACGATATATGATAATTAATTATATCTTTAATAGTTACATTTTGCTTCTATATATACTTTAATTTTTAAATATTCACTTTCATTATAATACTGAAAAACTTAACTTTAAAGGGAGAGAGAATGTTAAAAAAACTGAAGATGAATAATTTTTTTCTTCTTCAGGGCTGAGGCCAAGAAAGATGACAAAAATATTGTTCTACTTCCGGATGGTGACAAAGATGAGGACGAAGACAATAATGACATGAGAGATGATGCTTAGTAGCCTTAGTGAAAACTTCGAAACATCGAATCCCCCATGGGATGCGAATATCATGCAATTTTATTGAATATTTTTCTGTTATATTACGTTTTGGAATCTATGATCCAAGGTTTACGAATCAATTTACTAAATAGTTTTTCTTGTTTAATTATGTGACCCAATAATATGCACAATGTTCCTAAAGTCGGCGGGCTGGTTCGGGTGGTCGGGTAGATCGGACCGGACACGCCTAGGGGAGCGCCCCAAGAACTGAACGGTCACTATATATATAAGTGTGTATATTTATACACATATTTTGATTTTACATATACACACACACACACACACACCTGAATGGCTGAACCTGCAACTGCCAGGAGCTTCAGCTTAGGCTTTGGGGAGACGATGGAGCAGAGAGGTGCTTAGCTCTTGAAGCTCAAAACCCTAAAGTTAGGAACTTATAGTTATTTTATAAAGTAACTTATAAGTATAAGTTAATTAAATATAAAGTTTTAAGTTATAAATTCTATAACTTATAAAGGTAAGTTTATAAGTTATATAATATACGTTGTAAAAGAAAAAAAAAAGCTAGGTGGGGGGGGAGAGGGGGGGAAGGCGGGCACTCTGGCGGCCACCCTAGGCACTCTGGCGGCCACCCTAGGCCCGGTTCACTCGGGTGGAAGCCTCGAGCTAAATCGGGGCGCCTAGGGGCCCGAACCTATGACTGAAATGAATAAGAATGGATTTATGGTTCATTTTCTTATTGTTGCATATTTATTTGTAATTTTGTCATATATTTTGTTTAATTTCTTTAAAAAATATTGTTGAATCCTATGATTTACAATTTATAATTCAATTCAAAACAACCGCGTATGATTTTCGATTCGACTCATGATTTGACAACCTTGCCCGAGATAAGATCTTGAAGAGAAATCACTTCTTTAGAAGGACAATAGCTCCACAATAACCTTCAGTTAATGAAACTTCAATAAGAATTCATATTTACAAATCTAGTCAGTATCTATTAATTATACATAAGTGAATAAGAAAAGTCTAAATTACCCCTAAATTTATAACCGACACTCACACAACTTCATTGAACTACGGAAACTATGCACTTCATTCCGACGCTTTGGGCATTCATACACTCAGTGTCCTGTTGCTTGACACCTTTAGCAAACATTACCCTGGTTCTCTCTTCCTGGGGCCCTTTTGTCGGTTGTTCCCTTAAGTTACTAATGCTCACTAATGATTAAAACACCCTTATATTTCTGAAAATTAAAACAAAACAACTCTAAAACTTTGAAAGGGCATATAGGGAGTAGCCTATATCACACGATCATTGATACCTTGAAATTCATGAGCTTGATATAGAATCTGAGACAACAATCCTGCACCAGAAAATTTAATCAGACTGTATTGCTCCCAATGACGCCTCATGTGTCCGTATGCCAATAAATTGGTTTTTCGTGCTCAGTTTATGTCTCGATCCAATCGATAGTTGTTTGATATTGTTGTCTGTACCTTCGAGTAATATCATCCAAGCTCATAAGCAAATGTGTCATGTATATGTGGAGTGATGTGTAGGTAGACATGGTGGTGTCTACATAGTAACTGGTGTTTTAATCATCTATCCTTAATATAAAGGCAAGTGGGGGATCTATCCTTAACTTAGCCATTTGCATAATCTCTCTCTCTCCAACCCTTTACTCACATCTACACCTAAACCTATCACTATCAATCCTTAAACCTGACCTAAAATCATTGTGTTCCATATTATCCAAGTAAAAAATTTCAACAATTGGATATGGTAGCACGAATATAAGACTTTCATTATTTCAACTCATCTTTTCAGCATGCATGAGAACAAAATACTGCAATCGATAACAGAATATACCTATAAATAATTTGCAGAGATCCAAATATTTGAAGAACCATGGCTTGTTACTTACATTTCTAACATGAAAAGATCTGCTAATGCATGACTTAAGTTGTGAACCTTCAGCAGCAGATGTAGACCCTCCATCATCACCTTTCCAGCTACCCTGCAAATACAACAGATGAATCCCTATTTCTAATAAACAGATCAAAATTGTAGTTGCAAATAGTAGTAATCACTATTGTCATAAATACCATAAAAAACAGTATATATATATATATATATATATAGTCATGGGACTATGCATTCTAACCAGTTGGGTGCCACGTGGCACCCAACTCGAGGATTAGGTACCACAACAAGATGCCCTAGGTCCATCAGGTACCCAATGTTCTTAAAGTCATTGGGCGGGTTCGGACGGAAGTCACCGGGCGGCACCCAGGCGGGCGCCTCAAGATCCCGGCGGCTCTGAAGTATATATATGTGTATATATATACATACATATAGTGATATACATATTTTGTTTCAACATAAACATATATAACATTCATATCCACTTGTAGGCTCATCAATCGAATGATTCAAATCCACTTATAGACATGTTTCTTTGGCTAAGATATGTTTCAATGATAGATTGCCACTTGGACAATTTTAAATTGATCACGGATGTTCACCAAGTGGTATAATGATAATCACACTTCAACAGTGTGAGATTAAAAACCTTAACTTTAGTGGTATAAGATCATTTAAACACCATTATGATGTTTAAATGTCGATAAGGAGCTATTATCCCTAGGCAATAAGAGTTTTAAGTTTAAGGGTCGTCGAGGGGTCAGGTTGGGTGGTGTCCAATAAAAAAAATGGCATATGCTCGACCTTTTGATAACTCGACCTGACCCGATAAAAACCCATTAATTTATAAATCGCTCTACCCCGTCCCGATTTTAAAACTCTAGACCTGTCCGCTTGAGAAGTCGCTTGAGGGAGCTAAATCGAAGCGCCTCGGGCCCGAATCCGCCGCCACCTTTAAGAACATTGTCAGGTACCATTTAAAAAATATTAAAAAGGGTAATTTACCACTATTGAATTTTGGGTCAAAGGTGCAAAATTTCAATGCATCATATTCGAGCGGCAATCCACAAACTTTGATCCTTTGACTTGTAATTTCAAGGGAAAAAAACCCCAAAAAAAAATCTAAAAATCCGAGGGATTGACTGAGCACGTAGAGATATGGTGTAACTCACGATCACGTGCCACATGGTTCATGTGTAGCATTTGAATGCACGGTTCCGCCATGCATTCAAATGAATCTTCCCATTTTCTATGCGTGTGTGATACGCTGGAATTATGAAAAAAAGTGTTGGAGTCGAGAGATTTGAAACTTAGCAGAACAATGACAAAATACATGGAGTGCAAATTTAGTGGACACGATAGCCTGAGGAGGATTTAGTTAAAATAGGAAATCATTTAGTGCCACATTGTCATAGATTTCGCTACTTGGGCTCTACTTTACAATCAGATGGTGGATTTAACGGCGACGTCTCAAATAGGATTAATGCAGGTTGGATGAAATGGAGGCAAGCAAGTGGAGTATCATGCGACCATAGAGTTCCACTTAGATTGAAGGGGCATTTTTTATAAGGCGGTTGTCAGACCTACCATATTATATGGTGTTGATTGTTCGGCCACGAAAAAGTGACTAGAAGATACTACGGTAGAGTACATGTGGCTGAGAAGCGCATGTTGAAATGGATGTGTGGAGTAACAAGAAAAGATAAAATTTGAAACAAGTACATAAGAGAAAATTTGATTGGCACCTACTAAGGAAAAAATCACGAAATGTCGCTTGAGGTGGTTTGGATATGTTAGCAGACCCTTTATGAATGGTTGAGAGGCTACAAGCATAAGGAAGCAGGAGAAGAGGAAGAATAGTGAAGACCTGGACGGAAGCCGTGAGAAGGTATACGAAGGATTGTGACATTATAGAGAGCTTAGTGCCGATTAGAAATGAGTAGATAAATAGGAGTGGTAGCCGCCACCAAATAGATGGGAAAAGGCTTTGATCATGATGATGATGATGTGTGTGCTTGTGTGTGTGTATTCTTGTTGTACTGTTTTGAGTGCTTTCTTATTTCTCCATCTATTACTTCATAATTTTATACACATCAAATAAAGCATTTGTATATGAGACCGACTCCCATCACTAGCCTTATCATTAAAAAATGCAATAGCTTTCTAGAGGCTATTAAATGTCAAAACCTGACTTTTACAAATGTCAGGGCCCTTGATATCCATCAGCATTTGATGGAAAAAGAGCGACCTCAAAAAATATAGTTGCTGGACCTAGAATAGATGTAATATCCTCCACCACAACTATAAGATAATTACCCTTGTCTAGAGGAAAATCTAAACCTCCATCATTACCTCTTTTTAAGACCGAAAAAGGTCCCACATGCTCGAGACTATCATGAATCAACACAAAATTGTCATTATTTAACTCCTTAAAAAAATTCAATGGGTTAGAAAAATTGTGTATTTTCATTATTCAATAACGTCTGATCGTTAATCCCATACAAGTTAGAATGATGACATACTCCTACCAACTCTAACGACGAATGCGGTACAGACTCACTACTAATACTTTCTTTGGGAATAGAAACCTTCCTAACACAACCAACTTTTTTCACAGGAATGTCATCCTCCTCATCACTTGGTATCTCAGTGGGTGGTTCATAAACTTCTTCTAACTCATTGTCTTCTTTCTCGTTATCCTCCTGAATAATCAAGGTTTGGGATTTACTAGGACATTGAGATGCAAAGTGACCAAAGCCTTGGCACTTATAACACAGTTGTGGTGCACGCTTAGAATTCTTGATCAATTTTCTTTTACCCTTATCAATCTGAGAATTCATGGGTTTTGAAGATTGATTATAGGTATTATTCACTTTTTCAATAGGACTAGATCGAAAATCGGGATTGGAGGAACTAGATCGCCCACTGGTTGGAGCGTCGAGATACCTTTCCAACTCTTGCATTCTAGCATAACATTCTTCTAAATCTTCAACAAGATGAGGAATGAGTTCTTTTCGTAACACAGGACGTAGACCAATGCAAAACCTAGATAAAGTGACGAGTGAACTCTCATAAGCTTTAGCCCGATAAAAGTACTCAAATTTATTGATATAATCATCAACATGCATATTTCCCTGTTTCAAACAATGCCACTGATCCATGAGTCATTAGTTGTAGGAAAGGGAAACATATTTATCATGAAATTTCTCTTTCATGTTTGCCAAAGTGGCGATGGATTCACGTTCAAGAGTTTCTCGACATCGTTCCACACTTGTCCAATAAAGTTTGACTTGTCCCACAAGTTTCATTTTGGCAAACCGTACTTTTCGCTCATCTGACATATCATACCAATCGAAATAATGATCCATAGCGGCTACTCATCTATATAAATTTTTTGGTCCATCTTTCATTCGAGAGTGGGAGCGTCAACCTTAACTGACTTTGTGATTCTGCCATCCGAGTCGGGACGATTTTCACACCGAGGAGGATCCCTTATTCTCTCATCGAAATTAACCCTATGCTGTTCACCGTGAGTCGATCTAGACAACTCTTGGAATTGTGTTGCTAACTCTACCTATTGGGCTTTGTTGGTTTTGCAATTGGGCTTATATGACAACCATCTATATGTTAAAATTCTCTATGAAAGCATTTGACTTTTCTGGATCCATTGCGACACTCAAAGTAAAAGAAAACACTAACACACCTATATGCAATTAAAACCTAAAACTTAGTATGGATACTGACAATCTTAAATTGGAACCTGGCTCTGATACCAATTTGATGTAGAGTAAACGCTAAAACTGTAATTATGCGGATTTGAGATTAATTTCAGATTAAATAGAATAGCGGGAATATTCAAAACGTTCCAACCACATAAAATAATTTAACATATTTAATTAAAACAATTAGGTTGAATCAATTTTAGCGATTACAGGCATTGAAATTTTTCGATCTAGAAAAACGGTTCCGATTAGGGAACTCGAGTTTTGTTCTAATTTAGGGCACTAAGCGACAATTACGATATCGTCTCGACTCCTCTAGGATTTGAAGAATTAAAGGCCCGAAGGGTTCATTCAATCAACGGGGAAAGTCAAAATAAATCAATGACTAAGGTACGAGCGAAGTTCCAGCACTAATTAACTAGGGATTTTGGAGTTTTGGATTTTATCAAAGGAAATAAGGAAAATAATTACCTAACAATAATTAAAAGACAAAATAGAAAGATAGAGTTTCACGGCTTCGCACCAAACGCAAGATAAAACGAAGATTCGCTTCTTGAGTTTTGAGAGCATGGATCAAAATTTCGTTTGATACCGATACGTATCAGTATCGGACCCTACCGATAGGGTACATTGAATGTACTGTATCGTTCTTACACATTCAAATACCGGACGATACATTCAATGTATCGTCCGATACGGTCCGATACCGATACGTATCGGTTTTGGGCTCGGACGATACGTATCGGTTTTCCAGCATTTTGATCCATGTTTGAGAGATTGACTCTCTCGGGTGAAAACTCTTCACAAGTTCTTTGAGATTTGCACAAAGCAATTCCTAAATTCATTAATCATCAACTCCCAAATAATGTTTTTACACGCCATTAAATAGGTTAAGAAAATCTTAACTAAAATAAATTTCAAATAAGAAACTAACTAAAATCGCAAACTTGCGAACATCCGTCCTGTAATCACGAATGTTCGTCCTCTGTTCATAGACGTCCGTTGTCTACGATATACACAAAACAGAAACCATAGAAAATCACGGATGTCCGTCTGAATACCACAGACGTACGTTCTGAAGCCACGAATGTTCATCACATGTTGATGAAGCAAAAATCATATGTTGATGAACTTTGCTTCATTTGCTTCTTTCTCTCTTCTTTTCTCTTTGTGCATTCCATCCGTCTTGTACTGTGAGATGCCCCCATCAAGTTCCTACTTATGGCTTCACTTGACTACTTTAAGAAATGAGAATCATTCTCTTCAGATCCGCTAGAATCCCCCTTCTTCCGGAACTAGAAATCCTAGAAGTCAATTGTGCAAGAGAGAGTTTGTCAATTAAAGACATCGAAAAAATATTCTTGACCAATATAACTCTACTGCTAAAAAAAAAGTTCATGTGTGATGCTTCACTTGGTGCCAGGAACTAGAAGGAATTTATGAGTCGCTTAATCTACAAGTAGCTTTTACCTTTTATGAGTTGCCCTCTAAACTGCACAAGAATGGAAACAAGAGATGGAACGGGTTTCCTTATAAACCAATAGCACTAGAGAAATGAGCCCACTAGTTGGATGGAAAACAAACTTAAAGCTCTACTGCCGAGCATCACTTGACTTGCCAGACTGCCAATATTTATATAAAAAATAAATGGTCAGATTCTTTGACATTCAACTCAATGCTGCTTCAGCTGCACATCAACATTGATTCTAAATGGCTGGCACCAGCCATGAAACTAAAGAAAAAGAGCCTTGCTGTCCACATACAAATGGAACCTGATTATGCTCTTCCTTTATCCCTAAAAAATTAGTACGAATGGGTTTTTTTTAGGAAGTAACTGAGCAATATACAAAATCGAACAATCCAAATTTGATATTTTAACTTTTACGATGATGCTTCTCATATGTATGAATGGTGACATAAACAGTAATGCCAAAAATAGGTCTAGTTTGGAAGAATTTATGAGTGTATAAATTTTAAATATATGGTTGGTTATAAAGCGGTGATAGGGAGCGAATGAATGTACTGATTTAGGGTGTGTCAGAGCAGGCTTGCGTAATTTGGAAGAAAAAGCAAGTAACAGTAGCCATTGGCCAATATATCCATAAAAGTTATTAGGGGTTTTCACAAAACCAAGGGCTTTCCCAAAACAATTGTTTGTGGTGCTCAACACTCTTAACACTGAAAATGGCTTTCTCAGAACAACTGCTTGTGGTGTGTAAGAATTGCTCTTAGCACTGGAAGATGTGGGTATGCTCTGGCAGATTGTCTTGAAAACAATTCTACCAACTTGGTAGGGATTGGATCATTGCCTCAGTGGTGATACCTTCAAGCGTGTAGCGATGACGTCAGGGGTCAACCCCATGCTCGCCAATAAAAAAAAATACTGCTAGCATGGTAGCAAAATGATGAAAACCATTGGTAAATGTCAACTGTACTTTCTCTCTGTCAATTGTTTTGGTGTCAATTACTCAAGCCCTTATGGATGATTTATTGGGTGTTCTATCTCCCCGGAATTGTAAATGGGATGATATATTTATAAGTTTTTAGTTAGCTTTATAACACCCTGGTTACAGTGGTATCTTAAGCAGTATCTTATACAAAGCATGCTATTGGTTAATGCCAACTAGCGGTATAAAAGGTCGAAGAATATATTGCTACATAATAAATCATAAAATTTCTCCACGTTGTTTTTTTCCACTTGGCTAACTACATAAAAATGTACTCTTAGCAAGCAAGCTGCCACATTTTTGAATCGCCACTTCTTTACAAATTGCCTTTTTTTATCACAAAAGTATGTTAGGAAACATGAAGCAAATGGTTTACGCTCAAGCAAAGAGAAATGGAAAAACTTCAACAGGACAATAAATTCGAGCATGATATATAACGAACTAGTGTCCACACAAAAAGAAAAGAGAAGAACAGAAATGAAAAACTACCCCATACGCATATCCATTGTCTTGAGCATCTTCAAAAAGTGAAGAGTAATAAGCGGGATCATAGATAGAACCTCCTACAATATCGTCAGAATCAGACCTTTGTCTAACATCAAGATTAGTTGAGGGATTCAAAAAACTGTTTCTTAAATCAAAATCCGCTTCTCGATAGGCTGTACTGTCCACACTTGAAGCCCCCAATCTGTACATCTGAATCCATAATAATGAGGACAGCAACCTCACTGAAAACCCAGTAATTTGCATCACTAGAGCAAGTTTGACTGAGAAGATAAAAGAGGCTCCATGATCCTCAGAAGATATGTTCCTGCGCAACAAATGGACAATCAGCAAAGACATCTATTTTCTACAAACTGAATTAACCTACTCGTAAAATTGGAGAATAGTGTAGGAAAGAAAAGAAAAGGCCAGATAAAGAAAATATCGGGACACAAGTTCTCAACCAGCCAAATACTGTTTTTATAGCTTCAAAGGAAGATTAAAATTAATTATAACTTTCTCTTCTTTTCTAATATTCTTGGGCTATCTCGTTTTGCTTCATTTCATTGATTAATGTCGATAAGCAAGTTGTGGCTTGCATCAAGTAAGAGCATGTCTGATGGGGACATCAGATTTAAAGAACCACCTGTGATTTATCAGAGGCGAAAGAAACGTCACGATGATGGACATCTGTGAAGTTTCAGTTAGTTACTAGTAGTTACAGTTAATTATTTATTTTCAAATTTCGAATATGTTTGTAAAATGCCTATAAAAGGCTTTGTGAGGACTATTTTATTGAATTGATAATTATGAATTTTGCTATGCAAATTAAAAACGAGGTGTTTTCCTTCGAGAGTGTGATTCTCTCAAAATAGAAGAGTGATGCTTCCATATGCGTGTGGTTGGTGCGAAGCCGATCATTCAATCTTCATATCCACTTTTATCTCACTTGAAGGCGTAAGCATTTGATTCTTGTTTTCTTTCATTCTACCCACAATCCTATTTAAATTCTAATTGCCTAGTATCTCATTTCTCTTTAATGAATCTGCTCATTTTCGAAAGAACTCCTATGTAAGTTTGTTCGAATTTCTAAACTATTGGAGATCTAGATATTCGCCTAAGAACCCTAGTCTTCTAGATCCAAAAAGGAAATGTGCAGCGAAAGTAACACTAGTTTGGGCTAGTGTAAATCATATAAGTGGAAATCTTTTCATTTTCCGTGTTAATTTGTTAAGACAATTTATATTTCAATTATTTTTATTAATCTTCAATTAATCTCAGCCCATCTAAATCGCATGGTATTAGTACCTACATCAATGTCTTTCTTTGGGAAGTAGCAAGATGCGGTCGAGAAGATCATCTACATGATTATAACTACTCAACGACTTGATTATCTTGAGCAAGCAATGGATGAGGTCAATCGGAAGTTAGATCTCTTTACGCACGCGTAGAGGGGAATTGGAAATCAAAGATGATGCGGATGGCAATGAAAGCGACGGAGAGGGTTCAACATCAACGAGGGTTTTGGCATCCAATTTAAAGTGGTCAAACTTTGACCAACGAGGAAGAGACGCACAAAGGTCAGATGCATGCTTTTGCAAGCATCGTTCTTTGTGGCGAAAAAGCTGAAGAGTATTCAAGAGAGTCTTCTCCTATTGTTAGAGTAAAGAATCAAGCAACGAAATTTCATCGCTAAAGAGATCAAGAAAGAAGACATACCATTTTTCATTCAGGTCACCTTAATACACATTAAAAACAAGCACAAAGAAAATCCATGCCTAATTTTATGAACGATTGAGAGCATGTTGAGAGAAATTTTACAAATGGAGCAGCGCATAGAAGAAAAGGCCATATGGATTGTAGAACCTGAATTCCAAGAGCCAGACAAGAAATTGTTGGTAACATGTGATCCAATCAACTTGCAGGAGTCGGGTTTTCTTCAACATAGGGAGAGTGATGCAACCCAAAATTCAACGAAAAAACTGAAACAAGAATAGAGAGAGATTGATCATTCACGGTGACATGAAGAAACTTTTATTTCAACTGTATGTTGTAGGAAAATTAGAAGAATCGTTTATTTATTTGAGAAAGTGTAGTTAGGTTAGTTTATAATCATTTTAAAAAGAACTGTTTTCTCTTTAATCAAAATTCAGAAGAGAGAGTGTGACTAGGATTTCTAAGTTTGTACATTTCTAAAAATGTATTTAAAGATCATGAGTGTTGGAGCTTTTGAATCCCATACAATTTGCTGATAGTATTAGGAGTTATTGCGGATTCATCGGCAGAGAGTTTTAGTGGGATATTCTTGCATCAACCATCTTGGGACACTAATCTTAACCTTATTGCAACTTTTGCAAGTGCTGTGCCATAAACAAATAATCCCTCAGTGGTCATCGTGTGCATATTGCATTACATAGGCTCCCCACAAGTTTATAAATTAAGTGAGAAATAGAGCTAACCAACAATCAAAAGCAAATTGAACTACTCACAAACCAATAAGAAGTTTGATGGGGTGATGGAGATTGATTTTGCTTCTGGAAGAATGTTCGGGTGGGGGATCAGTCTTACCATCAGGTTGAGGGTTATCTATGAGGTTGTGATAGATGAGGATGCCTTATTTCGTGAAGTGGTCTCTAGTGTGGCCGACGAAAGCGTATGGGATATAAGACTAAGAAGGAACCTTAGAGAAGAGAAATAGTCAGTATAGCAAATCTGCTTGCTCAGGTCAGGTGTATGGTGTTGTTCCCAAACCCAGTGATGAAGATAGAAAAGTGTGGGTTCTGAACAAACAAGGAGTTTTTACGGTTAAATCTTTCTACAAATCCTTAATGCAAACTTCAGATGGGGAGAGGGAGTGGAATAAGATATTGAGAGCTCTGGCTCCGCCGAGAATTCTATTGTCTGGGTGGAGTGTTGGTTGGGAGAGAATACTAATTGTGGACCAGCTAAACAAGAGTGTCACATGTGGTGGAGATGAAGAAAATGTAGTTTACCTCCTACATTGCAGTTTTGCAAGGAAAGATTGGAACTGTGTTTTGTCTTTGGTATAGAACGGGTGATGTCCAAGACTTGTCGGAAGATGATGAATGATTGGGTAGGGTCAAGTTTAAAGGGCTGCAATTAAAATTCTGGAATGTGACCATGTTGGTCATGATGTGGACTATTTGGCTTGAAAGGAATAAGATAATTTTCAGAGGATCCTGCAATCTAAGGCACGGTGGTTATCAAGGCTGTCAAGAGAAGCTTTGTGAATGGGTGAGAGCTAATTGCACACAGGGGCAGGCCGCGAGTCAAAATGTCGGGGATTTTGGGGAAGATATGGTGTGTGGCTGACATGCCCCTGTGAGCTTATTACTCCAGCTGTTTACTTAGAGATGAAGTTGGCGTTGGCCAGATGCATGGTCTTGTTTTCTGTGCTGTCTTTTGCATGTATGGTCTAGTTGCTTGCTGCATCGCAGGTATGTTTTCTCTTTCTTTTTGATAAAATTTGCTTATTAAAAAAAGGTAATCTACCTGATGATCGGTAGGGTAGTGATCAGTGAGATCAAGAAAACACTTCTAGCATGTGAATCCTCAAGTAGACAAATATCATTGTAAGATAACCAACAGCAAAGGAGACTAATTTGATACCAACTAGATAAAAGGAAGGGAAGTGATCATATAATCCCGTGCGGAAAACTGCTGCTGGAAATAGAAGGGCTTAGATGAAGCCAGTGTTTATTCTTCAATACCAAAACTTCCAAAACTCACTGTGGACGCTGTTGGCAATTATTCCAAATTGCAGTAAGTTTATGTTGCTCATAATATACCCTAAGCATTCCTATGCTAGGTTGACCCCTAAAGTTAATAACCTCTAGAGCCTGCAGCATCATATACTCTACATTGTGTTTATAGTGTACATCTCAAGGTTCAAAATCTCGGATATCGTTTCGGTTTCAGTGGGGACCGAAACTGAAAATTTGAATTTCGGCCGAAATTTCTGCTGAAATCTTCCCCATAGTCCGAAAATATCCGAAATTGTATGTTTTTGTTTTGGTCGAAATTTTGAACCTTGGTGCATCTCTATGGTCTATGCTAGTGCAAATCATTATTTCTAGCCATTCCAAAGCACATTGAGTCTCACGAAATACATTATAGTGGCATTCAAGAAATTTTTTACGCAATTTGATATTCATAATTCTCCCAAGTGGGGCCACTTTGGCGGCTACCGAATTGGCCAAAAATTATGGATATCAAAATTGAAAGGTGACATCATCCAAGAAATCGTAAGAGTAGACAATAATCAAAATATGCTATAGCATAAGGATATCAAAATTGAAAGGTGGCATCATCCAAGAAATTGTAAGAGTCGACAATGATTAAAACATGCTATAGCATAAGGGAAAATAGTTCTGGTTTTTTATCAGTCGTAAGGGAAAATGGTCATGAAGCATCTTACGCAAAAGGAGAGTATCAATACATAAGAATCGCATAGGATTTAATCATAATCTCATATGATGCTCAAAGAAGAATTTTCTACTTGACAAATTATATAATTGTAAAAGAATATTTGTTGGCACAAATACTGTTTGTGGGCCTAAAATCCCAAGAATATTATTGACTCGAAGAGAATTGTAAAAAAAAAAAACAAAGAACAGGTCATACGGGTTGAACAAAAACAGAAATAATATTTTTAGTGGCAAGTATCTGATACCTAAAAGAACCCATACCCAAAAATAATATAAGTTCCTTATATCTTGTAGTGCTACTGAAGGAGTGGGAACTTTTTGCTTAGCTCTCAACGGGGCTTGCCTGGGCTGGGCTGAAATGACCTGTTTTTAACTGGGCTTTAAGGCTAAATTTTACATGATTCTTTAGCTGGCACAGCTGTCACTGCATGCGCCACTTGTTTAGGATAGAAAAGCAAAGCATTGGAGAGGTAATGTGCACTACTTGTTAATTTGTTACTTGGGCATAAGTGTTTACAAGAGTAGAAAAAGCAAAAAGTTCCTACTCGTTCAATAACACAGAAGAAGAACCATTTTGAGTGGAAATATATATCAAGGTGCGATCACAAAATTAGCTCAAATTTGAACTTCATATTTGTTACTCGGGCATCGCCAAAAGAGAGAAAGAGACAGAACCTCACAAAGTAGCTTAAAGTCTCACTCATAATCACAAAAGTCTCTTTCTCTAAAAAAAAGACATTAAAAATTTCCGAAAAGTTAACTGAGATAATCCATGCATTTTATTTATATGGTTACATGAATTATGTAATTATAGATGCGTCTTGCACCAATCAAAAACCTTGTTTCTAATACAAAATATATTTATTATATTTTTCCCAATTATATCGAATTTTTCTCAATTGACCCCTCGTCGAATAATTGTTGTATGTTGACTTTGTGACTATGATCTCACTTGGCTAACACCTAAACTACAAATATGAGAGTGACCGCAGCTTCATGAGTTTAATCAGTCCTCCCCTTCGCTTCTCACTCCTGCCCCTAGCATAATTAATCTGTCCCTCTCTCCATCCCAAAGAAAATAAAATGAATCGATCATCAAACCCAAGATCTAACCTTTTTCAGTTTGATGATCATCAAGCCCAGTTAGATATTGGGGATTGATGATCCATTCCGTTTTTCTTGTTTGAGATAGAGAGAGGGACAAATTAATTATGCAAGGAGCAGGAGTGAGAAGCGAAGGGGAGGAGTGATTAAACTTATAAAGCTGCAGCCACTCTCATATTTGTAGTTTAGGTGTTAGCCAAGTGAGATCACAGTCACAAAGTCGAGATAAGAAAATAATTTGACAAGGGGTCAATCCAGGAATTCTGAAAATATAGTTTGGAAAATAAAAAGTGATGAAAAAAAAAAAAGTAGGAATAGAATAATGCTGTTAATTGATACAAGACGCATCTATAATTGCATAACTCATGTAACCATAATATATATGCAGGTTCATCTCAGTTAAATTTTCAAAAACTTTTAATGTTTTTTTAAAAAGAGAAAGAGGCTTTTATGATTATTAGTGAGACCTTAAGAAACTTTGTGACTCTCTCTCTCTCTCTTTCTTTTGGGCGATGACCAAGTAACAAATATGAAGTTCAAACTTAAGCCAACTTTGTGATGTTCACACCTTGAAATATATTTCCACTCAAAACAATTCTTCTTCTGAGTTACTGAAGGAGTTGGAATTTTTTGGTTTGTCTATTCTTGTAAGCACTTATGCCCAAGTAACTGATTAAAAAGTAGTGCAAATTACCATCTCGAAGGCTTTATTCTTCTCTCCTAAACAATTGACACTTACAATGACAGCTGTACAACCTAAAAAATCATGTAGAATTTAGCCTTTAAGCCCAGTTAAAAAACAGGTCATTTCAGCCAAGCCCAGCCAAGGCCATTGGCAACCAACCATCACCAATGAACTAGATATTGGCACCAGCATATAACATAAATAAAAACATTATAATGGCTGTCCATTTGCTAACAAAATAACTTTCCTGTGCTCCAAGTCACATTATCATAAAGATTTACAGCAGATTACCAAAAAAAAAAATGGTATTTTATAGGATTGAAATTCTATCTACAGGGTAGAATCCTCTCAATGAAAAACTACAAACAACATCATAAAAAACAGAGATATAGAGCTAGAGAGATTAAAATAAGAAAAGGAATAGTGATTCCGATTAACGTACCAGATCGAGTTTGAGAACAAAATGAACCAAGAGATATCTAGCAAGATGGCGCAACCGAGAAGAACTGCGTATGTCCTGCCAAGACTCTGGCTGCTACTCTCAATTGCTACGAGCGCAAACAATGCCACAGAGAGATTGATCAGCAGCACGCCATTATACAATGCCCCGAGAGATCCAATCAAAGCGCAACCGATCTAACAATGGAAATCAAATGCAAAAGCCGTAAAATTTCAACAAAAACAACGAATTTTTTTTAAAAGATCAAGGAATGTAAGCAACATTGATCTTGGACCTAATTGAATTTAATGCGGACGAATCTCTGTCAGCAGAACCCTAATTTCCCACAAGGTTCACCAATTTCGTAAAATGAAACCCTAATTGATGATCGAAATCGGAACTTAGCTTACTTGAATGTAAATGAGTATAACGGCAAGAGACTGAACTTTATCGTAATCCCGAAACCACGCTCTGATCCGTGTCCGTGCCGATGAAAAACAGAGCATCATCAATGGAGAATCGATGATCACAGTAGAAAAGATGGGTTTCCTTCTGAGAATCTCTCACTCCTCTCTCTCTCTCTCTCTAGGAACTACATGGAAGAAGATCACACTAGCAGTGTGGAGAGTGAGGAGAGAAGACCATCTCTCTCCTGGCTAAAGGAAATTGAGTTTATAAATTTTACTTTCGGTTATTGATTTCTCTACCGTCGCTTTTCAATGCACCTGCCTTTATATACTTATTTTCAGTTCACTTTAGGACAAAATTACCCCTCTATTCATCCCACAGCTTAGGCGATATGATGGGGATGTTTTCATCATAAAATGATATAAATGAAGTGAGTTGAAAATATGCTCCGTTTTCCATTTTTTATTTTTGCGCATGAAAGGCATGAGAAAAATGTAAACAGTCTATTTTCGGGTTTGACTATCTTCCTTTATTATGGAAATTTCTGTTTAAAGCTGACTGTCACGGTGTTACAGGGACCTGACATCTGTGTCAACGTAAAGCTAGTATCCTAACTTGCGCATTGTAGGCGTATTTTAGAATATTGAGCCGTTACTTGCACACTTTTTAAGTGATTGCACGAGGTTAAAGAAAGACTTTGGTGTTTTTCGTATCAAAAAAAAAAAAAAAAAAAGACTTTATATTTTAGATATATATGACATGTGAAAATATAATCTAAGCCATCTGATTTAAAGTCTATGATCTATAGATAGAGCTGTCAATGAGTCGGGTCTTAGCTCGGGCCGGATGGGTCGGGTTCAAGCCCATTTTTTTATGCATTTAATAAATAAGTTGGGTCGGGCTAAGCTTGGATAAGAAATCAGGCTGGGTTCGGGCTACAAGGTGTAAGCTCTACCTAGCCCGAAAAAATTAGGTCTTTAAAAAAAAAATCTTAAAAAAACTCTTAAAAAATTATTAGAAACTCAACCTGAATTGGTCTGGCCCGGATAACTAATCGAATCAAATTCGAGACACAACATTTCAAAGTTGGGTTAGGCCCGGCCCAACTCGATTAGCTATTGAGCCGAGCTTGAGCCCAAAGTTTATCTTTTAAAAAAATGAGTCAGATGAAAAATCCGGCCCAAATTCGACCTAATCCGACTCATTAACAACCCTATTTATAAATCCTTAGTAGAGAAGATCTCAGTAAAATATACAATATTTATATATGATCTATTATTATCAATCGTTAAATCAAATAATAGCTTTTGATTATATTTAATAATATGATAAAAATTATATTTTATGTTAGTCTTATTCACTAAAAAATCATAGATCATGAACTATATATGAGATGGCCCTCATTGCATTTTCGATCCGGCAAGTCCTAAAAATATAGTCTTGTTTTTTAATTCGGTGAAATCACTTAAAAAGCAAGTGCAAATAATGGCTCCCTTTAGAATATCCTATAGGGTTTAAGGCGCAAAAAGGCTATAAAAGGAGAGATAGAACCCTAAGTCCACCACACTACTTGATCTTATCTGAGCAGCAGCCGCTCTACGGCTTCTTCCGTGCACCATTCGGAACGGTCGAGATGCTGCCCCTACTAGGTAGGTTATTGGTAGCGTTTCGGAGTCCGGCAACGGTCCGTTTCGCTGGTTGCCCGTTGGCTGCCCGAGAAGCTTGGCTTACGCTGCGATGAAGACTGCCCGCGGTCAGAGCCCTTTTCTTCAGTTAGAAGAGGGGGCGATGCTGCTTACGCGGGCTCACCCCACACAACAAAAAACAACTCAAAATTTATTTATTTATTTATTTATTTATTTATTTTGTTTTTTGTTAGTTTTTTTTTTCATTAAAGTGTCATTTATGTGATAGACGTTTTTATTTTTACCTGTTTTAATTAAACGTATTTTTTTTTCTTAATAAAGTTATTTAATGTATATTTATGTGTTTATTTATTCCTAGCTACCGTTTATTGTTACAAATTTTGAAACGTGAAGGGTGTGAAGAAGAGTTAATCTTTGAGGACCTGCGTTATTTAGTACTGTAGAATAAAGCATTGGAAAAGAGAATGCTTTGAGAGGTAAAGATCATGACCATCTCATCAGCAAGGAATCAGTAACCCTCCTTGGTTCCCTCAAATTTCTTATGTCGCGATTTTTCTTTTCAACATGTTTGATTTTTGATGTTTGAATAATGCTCATGGTTGATGTTCCTTCAAAAATTGAAAGATTATGTTGATTATTTTTTTCCATCAAAATGAAAGATCTTGGTGTTGTTCTGTTGTGCATTTAGTAGTAGAAATGCCTGAATGAAAAATCACTTATTTTGTTGTTTATCTGGATATCGAGTTGTGCGATTAGATAAAGGATCGGCTGATTTGATACTGAATCGGCCACTATTTTTTGTGCCGATTCAATATCACATCGTGTATTTTAAAAAAATTAACTATTTTTTAAAAATTAGATGTGCAGGTTTTTTTTATGATGTTCGGTAGTAGTGGAGAAAATGTGCAGTAGAGAGGAAGAAAAGTGAGAAAAGATGAAAAGAAAGATTACCAATAGAAATTTTGGTCGTTTGAAACTACAGAGGTCCGAACTCCGAAAGGGTAAACTTCCCAAAAGCAAAACAGCTTGGATATTTTGCTCATTTGTTCCCTTTTTAAGGGGAAAATATCATTTTGCTTCGTCAAAATATGCAATATTGTTTTCATTGGTCACCTCAAAATGTGCAATATTGTTTTCATCTTTTATTTTTCTGTTTTGTATCTTTCTTCCTTTGATTGGCATAACTGATTTCATATTTTGTTTTCTTTGAGATAAGGTCTGGATTGGCATACCTGTTATGGAGCTTTAATGTGATCCATTTGTGAATGAGTTAAATCAGTTTGGACTAAGGCTTCCTGGTTTGTGGTTCGCCAGAGCTGAGCAAACCCAATTCTCTAGGGGTAGAATGAGTTTTAACTATATTTTGAGGTACTTACAAAGATTTAATATTTATTTAAAAAATATATTTTCTTTCAAGAAAGTTATGAGAGAGGTGGTGCTCGGATGGGTGTGAAGGTGAGAGATTCATGTACTCTCCTCTGCGTATTTTTGAATTGATGACACAAGTTAGTCTACTTGGAGCAAACCGGACCGAACCAAACCCCAAACTGGTTTGCGATTTGTTCCAATTGTAGTGAACCGGGTAACCCTGGTTTGGACTTGAGCTATAAACTAGGATAGATTATTAAGAATTCAGTAAGTAACGTAAGTACCTCAAAGTTCTCTATTTGTCTGATACTAAAAGGCAGTCTTTCATGGTAGTTTTTCAGGTTTTTGCACAAAAAGGGCACTAAGATTAGTATACATCATGACAGAAGCATTACTCCTTTCAGCAACTGTTTGTTTTTTAGTGAGAGAGAGAGAGGATATTGTTGTAGCGTAATGTGAACTTTTACCGCACGTTTGTTTCAGTGTATTGCCAATTTAATACATGTATAACGAAAATAATGCCGCTCAACGGTGGCTTTTTTTACATGGTGGTCGTTCGGTTCGTTGTAATGGAAGTCTGCATTGTACGGTTTAAAATGCGGCTCAAAGGTAGCTTTTTTTACACAATGGACGTTCGGTTTGTTGTAATGGAAGACTGCATCCTATTGTTCAAATTGCAGGTATTATTTTAGTGTTATGAAACCCAAGCCCGACCCTCGTAAGGTGCAAAAAATTACAAGAGCTTTTTGCAAAGGCTTTAAAAAATTTACTCCATGCTTTTTGCAACGGCTTAAAAAAATTTACTCCTTTTTTCTCTTGCTTCGAAGGGCCTTTTTAAGAGAGGCAACCAACGGACTTGTATCTGAAGGGTTTCTCTCTCTCTTCTTCTTCTTCCTCCCTCTCTCTCTCTTAGCTTAGCTTCGAATTTGAGCTTCGCCCGCTGAAATTCCAGCAACGGCTTCTGCACACAGATTGCGGAGAGCAACACGAAATGCTTAGCTCCGAGCTTTTTGCCCGCAACCAGGCTGTTCTTGGTTGCTTCGTAATCAATCTTCCACGAGTCTTTTATGCCGCCAGAACAGCTGGCTAAGCAAGAAACCGTGACGTCGATGGAAAACCCAGAAATTTCTAGTGACCCTTGAAGCGAATCAAAATGGTAACAGAAAACAATTTAGGCACCTTTCAATTGGTCCAAGGTATCTTCTTTGTTGTTCTTGCCTCTGATTCTACTCTTCTCTCTAGCTACAGCAATCATGTTGAAGCCTCTTTGGACTAGTTCTTTTACTACAAATTTGCCAATGTAGCCCGTGGGGGTGATTGAAGATCTAACGGTAAGAGAGGGGTTTTGTTTGGGTCTGCTAAATTTGGTGGGTTCTAATAAATTTAGCGAAGAAAGTTTGAGCAGAGGGTAAAGGCGTTGGGAAGGAGATTTGAGAGTAAAGCCGTTGGGAGAGAGAGAGCGCCATGAAAGTTTTTTAAGGGGTTGAATTTAAAATTAATTTAACGGCTATGATTTGTATGTATTTCTCTGGTTATCTTATCTGAGGTGTTTTATAAAAAAGATGATATGGTATATCCGCAAGGTAGATTAAAATGTTTATATGAATGTTTTTAGCCATGAATTCTTCTTCTAGAAGCATATGAAGTTTGATTG
Source organism: Chloranthus sessilifolius (assembly GCA_021018995.1). Taxonomy (NCBI): domain Eukaryota; kingdom Viridiplantae; phylum Streptophyta; class Magnoliopsida; order Chloranthales; family Chloranthaceae; genus Chloranthus; species Chloranthus sessilifolius. Next base: position 46,902,742 of record CM037584.1, on the reverse strand, counting down.
AATGTTTAAGAGGGCTGATTTTATAGATGAGTAAGGCTAGTTGTGCCTTGATGTATGATGTTTGATGTTTTGACCTCTCACAATTGTAATTAAGCCTTCATTTAATCCTTCTCGTGTAAATTGTGATTATGAGTTTGTTTCTTATCACAATTGTAATTAAGCCTTCATTTATTTTCTTATTTGATTACAATTGTAATTAAGTCCTTGTCATCACCATAAATCCATGACACATCGGACATGTCCATTACCAACGGTAGAGTCACATTATCTAATTTGAGGGGGGGGGGGTGGTCTCTATCATTAAAAAAATAATTTAAGATACTTTTAGGACTGATTAGTTGGGTCGAATCTATCTTTATGAGAATCACCATCAGAAAAGTCATGGTTGCACCATTACAGATCATGCCCGATGAAGTTGGACACTAGCAAATGAATGAGGAATGTCCATTTTACATAAGAATTTAAATATATTACAAAGTTGTTCTTTTGGGTGTAGTGTTAAAAAACATCAAAAAGTGAATTTTACTAGAAAATTTTACACCCAAAAGAACAATTATTTTACACTCCAATATTATATTCAAAGTGAGTAATGCGTATAATCTAGTCATAAAAAAATTATAGGCATTCACCATTTTACAAGGTTCATATTATAATGAAACGTGCCCTTAATATGCATGAATCAATAGGACAGAATTTGAACTCATTGTTTCTTATCCTGTATTCTTATAATGTTGTACCGCTACAATGACCCCCATGTTTTGTGCTTTTTGTTTTTTCGACGCTATGGTATATTAAAGTCAGTTTCCCTCTCTTTCACCCTTATTTTTGGGTTGTACTTTACTGATGTTCTTGTATTAATTCTTTAGGATGTGTGTCATGTAGGGTGAAACTTGACACCCATAATCGCAAAGATCGGTTGAGTTATAGATTGGAACGTTCTCCATTATATGTCCTGATTCAATGCAGTCAAAACATTAATGGGCTGTTTGTTGTTATTTTCATATGGTGTTTGACTCTTTGAATCGAACAATGAAGATTATTTTCATTTCAATGGTACACGTGCAAAAAGTGGCTCAAGAACCAAAGCGCTCAGGCCTCAAACCCAATACAAACTCATTTTCTCAAGTCGACTATAATCTTGGCCCCAGTGTAGAAAATTGTGGAGTCACCCTTCTTGTACCTGCTCAGTCTCAAGACACTTTCCTAATTTGGTGGCACGTCCTCGATATTTCTTTTAAGAGCCTTTTTGCATCACATCCTATGCTGGTTTTTGACAGTTATGGTTTAGAGATTGTTTTTTTCTTTTTTTTGAAAAGGAAGTAGGAATTTATAAATCTAAATCAGCATGCATCGTTAAAAAAAGAGAGAGAGAGAGAGAGAGGGACCATGCCCATCCAAGAAGATTTTTGGGGAATACCAAAACCAATTTTTGCGAGGCCAAGCGCTACCTTATTGGATTCACGTTTAGAGAATAACAAGCAGTAGAGTTAAAATCCCCAAGAGGTGCTTTTATATCGAGAAGAAGGCTACTTATCTTTGAGTTCTCCACTTCATTGTCGTTAATCGCAAAAACAATTTTAGAGTCACTTTCAAGGATTATATTGGATAAGCCAATGTTGGCAGCAAACTTTAGGCTATCAATGCATGCCAGCGCTTTACAATGGACTACACTAAACATTCTTCCACGATTTCCGCAATGTATGTACCATGTACCCAACATCCATCAACATTGATTTTGTGGCTACCAAGCTCATGAGGCTTCCAATGGAGTCTAGCTCGAGGCTGCTCAAAAGATTTCGATTTGCCATTCATCGATAAGAACGCATGTTGATAGTTCGTGGCAAGCGGCAGCAAAGGCTGGGTCCTCCTCTTTATCACCATGACAGATCGCGTTTCGGTGGTTCCAAGCAGTCCATGCATAAGAAGAGATTTAGGTGGTTTTTCCATTAGCATCTAAGAAGGTCTTAATCTATTCGAGGAAACTATGGATATGCACTCTAGTAGTTCGAATGCTGAGCTGTCCAGAGAACCAAAAACAGGCAGCCCATTCACACCTCATAAGAGCATGGGTAGTGTCTTCCACCTCCTTTCCACAGATTTCACACAGGAGATCAACCTGGGGGATCCATTTATGAATGTTGGCACGGACCGCCAAGAAATTTTTGCATGCTCTCCAAGCAAAATGTTTGATCTTATTTGGCGCTTTATAATTTCAAATCATCTTCCACATTGCCTCTTCGGTAGTCGAACTAGTGCTAGCAGTAGGGTGTTTAGAAGACAACGCAATATAGTACACGCTTTTGATTGTAAACATGCCTTTAGGGTCATAGGCCCATGCTAAACAATCTTCATCTTGATGACTCGAGAGAGGAATATTAAGGGTGGTATGCAAATTTTCTTCAAGGAAAGCGGATCGGATAAGAGGTTCGCCCCACTGCCTAGCGCCGATTTGGATGAGATCAACCACCCAATTCACGTTAAAACTTCCTTTATGTGAGAGGACCTTGAAGGTATGTTTCCTCGGGATCCATCAATCTTCCCAAATATTTACTGCTCTGCCATTATCAATCCTCAAAATCCCACCTTTATCAAGGATGCTTCGCGTTGAACTGATACTTTTCCAAGTGTACGATTGATTGGGAACCGATTTTGTGACAACCTAGATTTCGACATCTTGAAACTTGTGCCATCGGTAAGATCAAGGTCATATCCCTTATACAAATAGAATACTTAATACATTCACACACAAAACAGAATAAAGCATAAAGTTAATAATGCAGATAGAGACAACATACTAAAGAAATTTCCACTTCTATAAAATAATCAAACTAACAAATAACTCAAAAGATGGTTCTAATCCCCTGCCAAACGCATGGGTAAAAGAATCGAACCAAACCATCATTGACAACCAAAAGTCAACCTATGATGGTTCACCAAAATGAATACATTATCTCATAATTACATCATTTCTAAATTAGAATGGGCGGACAAACCAAGCCTTACAAAACTAATCTCAAAATAGCACAACATAGTCCACTAGAAAAAATCCTCTAGAGGGGGCTTTGTCTCCTCTCCAATAATGTACTCAGAATCCTCTAGGTCTAAATCCCCAGTACCCGCTGCATCCTCAGAACCTGGGACGAATAGTCGAAAGGTGAGCTACATCATAACTCAATAGAGAAAAACTAATATAACATGCATATTTTCAACATCACACATATATTTCATGACATAACACAAATCATATATGTCTTGAATGAAGAACACAATTTAAAAACATTTAAATTAAATAAAACTGATAACTGATGCACATTTCAAAATCACATTTATCATAAACCATAAATCCTTTTCTTACTTCACAAAACTTAAATCAATCACTTAAATAGTTCATCGAGCAAATATAGCATTGAGCTCCGATGGAATACCCACCATCATTGTTCAATTGAACCCTTTGCACAAATTACACAAGCCCCCCCCCGATGGTGGTGATTTGCCGAACGAATATTACCCCAGAATGGTAATCAAAGAGCGGATATCCCGCGCACCGGAGCACAATGTTGTACGGATATCGTGTCGTGTCGATCGGGTATTTACACAAAAACCTTAAATCAAAGTGTTAAATCTACATATAGTTATTCATCGTGAGTTTGTGGTAATTATAATAGGTTCTGACTTCAAAGTTCACACACATATTCACATCCTTCCGATGTTACATACACATATAACTGATTACTGATTTCTTGTCGAAGGCATACACATACTTAACGTATTTCACATGCATACACACACATATGTGTTTTCTCTTAGTGATAGCACATACCAAACTTACACGTTCAAACACATTCAAAAGTATGATAAATCCATGCTATGGTAAAGCATATTGTAAAACATTCATTCACATCATATCATTACACACATGTCTGCTAAAATCAAATATGCATGTTAATGAGTTTTTCCTACCTCACACGAAGTTACACACAATGTCCCTTAGCTCAACCTTGTTTTTCTCAACCCATACTCCAAGCTCACACCTATTATGCATGAATTTACAATAAAACGTCACAAATGACGTAAAATTGGGAAATACAAAGTCTCCCTAAATCCACAAGCAAAATAAAACAAAACCCAAAAACTGTCAAAAATCGATCGGTCGATTCCCAAATCGACTAGTTGATTTTCCTTCATAAAATCAGACCTTATGCACACCAAAATTGACCAGTCGATCTCAAATCGACCGGTCGGTTTTCTAAAATCGACCGGTTGATTTCTATTTGACCGGTCGGTTTCTCAAAAACCAACTTTACACGTTCACTGTTTTCCTAAATCGACCGGTCAATGCTACTTTCAACCGGTCGGTTTTCCAAATCGATCGGTTGGTTTTTACTCGACCGGTCGGAATCGCGTAAGACCTTCCGATCTCACAATTTGCCAAAAATCGACTGGTCGGTTTTGTAATTCGATCAATCAATTTTTCATAGACTTCACCCCGTTCAGGTTTTTCACTTCTCTAATTCTTTTTCCTTCACTTTTCTCTCTTTCTTCTCTCAATTCTTTTCCCATAATCATTACTAAACTATCAACTTGGTCTATACAAAGTTCATATAAATCTTACTTTCTTAAATTGATCGATTCCTCGATCCGACCTTCACAATTTGGCTCCGTAGCTTGGATCTTTCACAGATTCCACACAATCAATCTCTCAATTTAATATGCTATTATAATTCTTCGTACACACTCACACTACTGTATTGATTGTTCTTCTCTCTCTCTCTCTTAATAACTCTCTCAACAACAATTTCACAAGAGAATTAAATTCTCTTTAAGTTTAGCATCTTCATTATAACCTAGACTAGGTGTTAAGCACATACACTCATACTAGGTATATTCAAATTCACACAAGGGTCTTTACATAATATCTATATTCATTTTTAATTTCACTTAACCCATAACATAATCATGACTTATTCATTATATCCACAAGGTCAGGCACTTGACCTCATGAGCACGCACACCGAGGTGTACTGTTCAAAGACCGTAATTTTCTGGGATATTACAGATTTTGCATTCATGAAATTTGTGTAGGGGAAGTACCTCACCTTTAGGAGACGATATAGAAGAGAGCTTTGATTTTTAAGCAACCTCCATCCTTGTTTTGCAAGCAGCACATCATTGAAAGCCATAAGATCTTTAAATCCGAGCCCACCATCTTTCTTGGGAAAGCAAAGTTTGTTCCAAGCAGCCCAAGGAATGGAGTTCTTTGTATTGTGGCCCCATCGAAATTTGGAGATGATACTTTCAACCCCCTTAAGAAAATTGCTCGATAGTTTGAAACAACCCATAGCGTACGTAGGAATGGCTTGGGCTATCGCCTTGATCAAAACCTCATTGCCTACCTTCGAACAAAGCTTCTCTTTCCAACCCTTCAGCTTGGCCCACATCTGATCTTTGAGCATCTGGAAAAATTTCTTCTTTGAGCGGTCAATCATTGATGGCAGCCCCAAATATTTGTCAATAGTAGTCCCCTTTTTATTTACTGCAAGCAGGCCTTTGATTCTTCTCTTCACATCCGACCCGACGTTGGGAGAAAAGGTGATGGCAGATTTCGCAAAGTTTATCTGCTGCCCCGAAGCATTCTCATAGAGTTTGAGGACAAGTAGGAGTTCTAGGCATTCCGCTTCATTCGCCTTCAGGTAGACCATACTGTCGTTAGCAAAAAATAGATGTGAAATGGTAAGGACATTCCTGCAGATTTTAATACCTGAAAGGGACTAACTTTCACGACATTAGTAAGCAAAGAAGAAAACGCCTCAACACATATGGTAAATAGGTATGGCGACAGCTGGTCACCTTGTCTAAGCCCTCTCTCCGAGGTAAGGTTCCCAACCGATTGACCATTTATACGAAAGGAGTAAGAAACGGGTGACACACAACCCATGAGGAGTCCAACCCATTTCTCATTGAGCCCCAACCTAATTAGGCAATGCTTCAAAAAAGTCCACTCTACCTAATCATAGGTTTTGCTCATATCCAGTTTGAGGGCGCAGTTTCCCCCGAGTCTGAATCGTTTGTTTTTAAGGTAGTGACTTATTTTGAAAGCAACAAGAGTGTTGTCCGAAATCAAGCGAGTTGGGACAAAGGCACTTTGGTTATCAGAAATAATGCAAGGGAGAACAGTTTTTAACCGGTTAGTCAAGACTTTTGCAATTATTTTATAAACCACATTACATAGGCTAATTGGCCTAAAATCCGAAATCGAAGTTGGGCTTTTCACTTTCAGAATAAGGACAATTTGGGTTTTGTTGATGGGGTGGATTGAACAATTGCCGTTACAGTAGGATAGAGCCATTTTTGTAATTGAACGACCAATAATAGACCAAAACTTTTGAAAAAAAGAGGAGGCATACCATCCGGGCCAGGAGCTTTTAATGGGTGCATTTGGAAAAGACCTTTCCGAATTTCTGTAAACTCCGAAGAGAGGCTCACGTTTTGGGCTGCAGTGATGCACGGTTGCAAATGTTGAAGACCTTCCTCCATTCGGTGTGGGATTAACGAAGTAAACAACTTTTGTAATAGTGAAGAACAATATCAGCTACATCCTCTCTTGATGTCTTCCACTTACCAAGGTGATCTTTAAGACTACTGATGTGATTTCTCTTTCTCCTACTTGACGCCTTTGCATGGAAGTAGGCCGAATTTTTGTCACCATTCTGCAACCAAAGTTCCCGTGATCGTTGATGCTAGAAGATTTCCGATTGGTCCAACAGCTCATTAATCTCTGCTTTTAGCATCCTAATTAGAAACAATTTTTTTTTGCTGAGAGGAGATGGTTAATATAGCCAAATTTTACTTTACTCCACTTAGATAAGGCATTAGGTACCACTTCCAATTTAGAAACAGTTTCTTTAGCCGGATCAATCGAGAGCATATCCTCCCAATTTTCCTCAACTATTTTTCCACAGTCTTCCGACGTGAGCCACATCGCTTCAAACCTGAATTGCTTTGAGAAAATTCGGGATTCTTCAATATCTTATTGCGTTGTCACACATAGGAGCAAGTGAGCAGAAGTAGAGCTACATATATGAGTTTCCTTGGTATGAAAACCATATTCCATTCTTGATTGCTAAAGCCTCTATAAATTCTCTCTTCAGTGAATTTTTTGCTCAATCTGCCATTTGACCACGTGAAATGGGGCCCAAAGTACCCCAAATCCCGCAACCCACAAGAGTCCATAGTCCCCCTAAAATTGTCCATCTGAGCTTGATCTCTCACCCGCCAACCCCTTTTTTTGTGCTGGTGCAAAATTTCATTGAAATTGCCGATGCATAGTCACAGGAGATGATAATTGTGATGAAGCTTTAGCAAAATTTGCCAAGACGATTCCCTCTTATGAGCATCAGGTGCATCGTAAAAACTGGTCAATCGCCATTTCGAAGGATTATCCTCTTCGGAGATTGTATCATCGATATGAGAATGTGAATAGGATTGAATATCTATTTGAATCTCATAATCATTCCACAAGAGAGCCAGTCCTCCTGATTTACCGGCATTGTCTACAAAGAAACCAGATTGGAAACCAAGCCTAACACGTACCAATTTCATCTTTGATAATTTCAACTTTGTTTCAGAGAGAAAAACAATGCTGGGATTTTCCTTCGCCATGACTTGACGAAGCTCATGAACTGTGGAGGGATTTCCAATTCCCTCCGACAGTTCCAGCCAAAAGTTTTTGTTGGTCTCAGCGGGGCTGCAGGGCAGCCTCCACTGATAGTAGGGAATCAGCACTATAGTTTTCCAATGGTTCGTCGGAAGGAACTCCAAGACAGGCCAACTGTGGAGTCGCTTTTAAGACTTTTGGAGGTTTTTGCACCAAATCCGGGTTGGCTTCATCTTCTTGCAGCAAGGATATAAGTTCTCTGCTATGCTTCTTGTGAACTTGAATCTCCTCCATTGGGGTTGAACCATCCTTAGTAAGATGGGCCTTGCGAGCAAAACGTTTTAGGCTCTGACCTGGCCTACTAGCAGCAGGTTCAACTTGCATTTGGCAACTACCTTGAGGATTCATGATAGTGGGCTTTCCAATGATAGACTCCTCCCTTATCATTGAAGGATCTATAATGCTCATGGGAGGAATTCGTGAAAGGATTGGTTGTTGGGAGGGAGTTGGTGTCAGGACAGAAGCCGAGGTGTTGCCCACTATGGGATTAAAGGAAGGGTGGGAATCAGATTTAGGAAAGGAGTCAAGAGGGTGGACTATCGGTTTAGGAATGGAATCCAAGGGGATTTGCCCAATAGGAGAGGTGACCGAAACAGAAGGGGAGTCTCCTAAGGTCAAGGAGTCTAGCTCAATTGGGTGTGAAGAATTGGTAATCACAACTGGGTTGGCTGGGAGTGAATGGCAACTGGGGGCTCGAGGGGTGGGGCGTGTGAGTTTGTGGTGGCAGTAGATGTGGGGTTGCTAGGTACTGAAGATTGAGTTTGTGATGTTTGTGTTCTCTGGGTGGCTCCTTGCAGCGTTCGCATGGTGCCAAGCTCACCAGCCGAGGGAAGCATGTCCACTTCCTCAAACTCTACCCCTGTAGGCTTGGAGAAGATGCTCATCCCTCTTGGTGGGACACGAAGCCAGGCCTCGTATTGATGTGTGCTATCAATATTTCCTCTGGTGCAGTGGCGGACATTGTGGCCAATGACACGACAAGAGAAACAGAACTGCGGAAGCCTCTTCTATTGTAAATTGATCCATCTCTTCTCATCTTCGTCCACCAGTTTTATAAAAACACCTCTACGCAGTGGCTTGGATATATCGATAGAGACTCGGAGCCGTAAAAAACAGCCCCATCCAATACCGTTTTCAGCAGCCTCCACTTGTAGAACATCACCAATCTGTTGACCAATTTTTTCCCTAATTTTCTTCGTCATGGAACCGATGGGTAATCCAAGTAATCGAATCCAGAACGATGCAGAGGTGAATGCAATGTCGTCCACTGAAGAGTTTAGCAAGAATTCCGAGAGGACTAATAACTGATTATTGAAACACCAAGGGGCGAGGGCCTTACTTCAAATTTCGTGCTGGTTGAAAGCGATAAAAAAACTGAAAGAGAAAACGTTCTCTTTAAGTTCGCTAATTTGTAAATTGTCCTCCAAGTTCCATATCTTGGTAATAGTAATTTTGAATGCCCACAAATTAATTCTCTTAGAAGAGATGACTTTACCAACTAGATAGATGATTGAAGGATCGACCATATCCTCCTTCGCCACTAGTATTTCAATTGCTTCTTTGGATGTGACCATCAACTTGCTACGAAGGTTTTCGGTAATAACCTCCATTGCGATGGCTCACACAGAAAACCAGAGGTAAGAGGAATAGGGGGAGAGAGAGGGGAACTCACAGAAGAAACTCGCCCTACGAGAGTGGGAGGAGGGAAGAGCTCTCAAAAACCCTAGGGAGGAGCTCTCAAAAAACCTAGGGGAGACTCAATATAAAGTTTAAAGTAATGAAAAAAGAGGGTAGAGTCAAATAGAAACCAGAGGTAAGCGGAGAGAGGGAAGAGAGGGGTGAGAGAAGGGGAGACTCTCACGAGGAGAGAGGGAAGAGAGAGGGGAGACTCACAAGCAAGGATCATAATATCGGTAAATCGATACGTATCGTCCTGGCCTCGAGGACGATACGTATCGGGTATTGATGAGTAGTGAAATATGATGATATTTCACCCCTAGATACCTACATTTAGCTATCCGATGAAGGTTATCTGATAAGAATTATTAGATTTGAAGTGTTTCAGGTAAATACAAGCCAAGTGCAGAAAACAGCCCAAGAATTCTGAAAATAATGTCAAAACACTGTAACTTTGGGTCATTGAGAACTTAGTACGACTTGTAGATCAATTTTTACCTTCAAGACGGCCGAATTATAAAATTGTCAAAACCCAAAAGTTGTAGAGCTTTCTGTCAGCTTTCCAACAGCGCAAGAATCGCCTCAATCCGAGTTCGGGACAGAGAGTTATAGCCAAAATACCAAAGCAATATCTGATGCAAAGTTCGACGGAAATTCACGAAAATCTGGGAGGTCGATGCATCGACCCTATTGGGTCGATTAATCGACCCTAAATTTTCGAGTTGAAACACCTCTGTGGCTGGGAAACTTCGGCTCTATTTAAAGCGGATCAAACACTTCGAAAAGGAGGGATGAGAGATAGATAATTAGAGATAAGGAATTAGAGATAGGAATTAGAGATAGAGAAATTAGAGATAGATAATTAGAGAGTTAGTTTTGGCTTTTCTTTTTTTAGAGTTCTTGAAGAAAAATTTTTAGAAGATTATTATTCATTATTATTATTTTTGGTTTTAGACTCCTCTGGGCATCTTTTCAAGAGTTCTTCTTTCTCCTTCTTTTAGGGTTCCATCTGGGTAGATTGTACCTAGGATTTGCATTGTTTTTCCTTTACGTTCATGAAAGCATAGATTGCATTTAGGAAAAGGCATTGTAAATAAAGATCTTTGGAAGAAATAAAAAGAGGAATAACTTTGAATGAACAAGGAGATCATACACTAAAGATGAGCGGCTAAATCAGTTGATCGGGGAAGATGCGATCCCCAGATAAGTACCCATATTTATGATTAATACCATAGTCTATTATGTCATAATGGAATCATTTTGCTCAAAGTTTGTGTTATTGAAAATATATTAAATGCTTGTTATGACCGTTGATTGCGCGTATCAACGGCTATAATCGCTAGATCTGGACCTGCAGACTGATCTAGGCTGCAAAGCGATTATGTGTTTACTGTTGTGATCTAAACATCATGAGATACGCTATGCTTCTTACATGACTCATACCGCAATGATAGGCTGAGTCATTGTTTTTAGATAGGGTATGCCGGATTGATGATCATATTTTATTACGAATCATCTCTATAGCTGAATGATGGTGTGAATGATGCTTTAATAAAACTGTGGGTTTTAATGGTAGAAAAGGGGTACAAATCTGGGGTAGCATATTCCATGATCATATTTAAATATTGTTTTTAGATTCATTAGTAATTAGTTGTTTACATTAATTTATTTTTCTTGCAATTAGGAAATGTGTGATAAATTTTTGGTAAATTGAATCTGCCCTTTGGTACTTCCTTGGAGACGTTTTTAAATCTCTGAAAGAATTAATTAAAATTTAAGATTTCCCTGTGGGTTCGACACCTTTGTTCTTGCCATATTGCAATAGATCTTGTGCACTTGCAAGGGTTACATTTAAAATCGATCAGGTATTAGCTGATACATTCAATGTATCGATGATACATTGAATGTATCGATTTGATACATTGAATTTTATTTATTTATTTTTCAAAAAATTTTAAAAAATACTTTAAAATTTAAGAAAAATAAATTTACTAATTTTCTTTTTTTTTTTTTTAATTTTTAAAAAATTTATTTAGCTTATTCATGAGAATTTTTTATTATTATTATTATTTTTTCAATTGTCTACACGAATGTCTACACAATCGATGGTGATTGTCTACACAGTCGCCATTGATTGTGTAAACAATCGAAAAAAATACATATATACATATTATCGGATGATACATTGCCCGTATAGGACGATAAATACATTGTTTTTAAGGGGATACGATATAATGCCTTTGTATCGTACCGCTCAAGTTTAAAACCGATACGTATCGGTATCAGACGATTTTTTGACCCATGCTCACAAGAAACTCTCACGAGGAGAGAGCCAATTACCAAGTCTCTAAACTTTTTAAAAGTGATGGACTTGAGTGTTTGGTGTTTAGAGATTGATAAAGGTCACATAATTGGGAAAAAAAAAAATGTTTGGCCATGCATTGAAACCAAAGACGCATTAGCCCAATTGGTAACCTTCCTCCATTGTGAGGGAGGAGGTCGTGGGTTCGATACTTGTCCTCCACGCTGTTTCTTACCCTCACCACTATAGTTGGTGCTCCCTCACGCTGCTCCCCAACTGTAATATGTGTATGCATGTCTCAGTCTAAATGACCGTATCAAAAAAAAAAAAGCATGATAGAGAAGTCTTTTCGAAGCAGTCTTCAACACTAGAAGAGATTTCCACATTATGTACTTATCTCATGGCACACTTAATAAAAAATATTATGTAATGTGTTTAAAATTGGTGACTGGGGCCTGGCCTGTAGCACAATGGAAGGTTGACAATATTACAACCTCAAGGTCACAGGTTCTCTTCGCAGGCAAATGCATAATGTGGTTGCAAACGCGTAGGCAGTATAAACAAAAGGCACATGTATCAATAGATGTATGCATTTTCTGTAAAGCAGGAAAGTTTAGAGAAAAATGTATATTGTGTTAAGGGAGCCGGTTAGGTCCTCCAATGGAGGACGGTGACCGTCATCCAAGATCCACGTGGAGCACAGGTGGATAGTTTAGATCAATATTATAAAAAAAATCGAAAAATAGATTTTAAACCCACAAGTTAAAGTTTGACGGTTTTCATTGGTCCACATTTCACGATTTATAATATACATGGTGGAGATGAGTTAATTTTTTTTTTTTTTTCAAAGATGATCTAAGCAATGCACCCAAGGTCCATGTGGCACTCAAACAGTGTTTTGAGTACCACGTGGAGCTCCACGTGGAAGGTTGGAGGACGATGACCGTCCTCCCATGAAGGACGAAGGCCTTTTCCTTGTGTTAATGATATCTTGTTGGGTTTCTAATTTGCCAAAAGCTAATATTTGAGTTACCTTTGCAAATTCTATTTGACAGTCCATATATTCGCAAACTGAATGTGAGATTTAGAGGTCTCTCAAACTGGTTTAGAGAACCCCATTAGCCTGCGTCATGGATGGCCTTGTGCAACTAATGCCAACTCCTATGCAAGAGAGAAAATGATTTTGACATATTTTAAACCAATATATTTGAGTTCAGTAATTCTATGGTTGAGAAAGAAAATGAGTTGAGATTGGGCAAGTGGCACTAGCCAGTTCGTACTATTTGGGATTTTGGCATTTGGAATTAACATGTATGGCCTTGTAGGTGTGTAAAGATAGGGGTCTCAATGCGGTGTTTTTGGCAATTATCTCATACTTGGCTCGACTAAATAAACGGGTTGGGTCAGGTTGGGCTAGCCTGTTTATGAATCAGGCTTACTTACCTTTAGCCCATACCTACCATAGCAAGCCAGGCTTTTGTACCTTAGCTCGTACCTATCATAACAAGCCAGGCAGCAGGCTCGTTCTACATTTTCTATGTAAAGGGATCTCAATTGATCAAGTTGGGTCGGGTTTGGGTTGGGCTTAACTTAGTACATTATAATTGGGCTTTTAGAACAAGCCCATACTTGACTTGACTTATTAATGGGGTCAGGCTAGCTCATTTATATATTGGGCCAGCTTACCTTAGCTGACACTATGTTGTATGACAAGTTGGATCAGGCTGGGCTCTCGGCTGATTGAAATCCCAAATTAAAGATTGACACAAAAAAATGGTATCCATTGTTCAAAGTCATCAAATGGCATTGAAAATTGTGGCTATCATATAAATCCAACATATTGTTAATTTTAGATGAAATGTAACCGCATTGAATCAGATGAATGAAAGAATGAAAAAGCACAATGTTGACAACATAGGATGAGATTCGATGTGTTAAGATTTAAGATTACGGATAGATAGGAATATTGTTAAAGTTATGCTTATTTTTAAGGTTGAGTCTGATTGTAATCATCTCTATTTATAAAGATATTCTCAATGAATAAAAGAATGCAACTTCTCCTTCTTTCTTCTTCGTAATATAATATCTTTCTCCTCTCTTTAATTCTTAGTTTTTCAAGTTTTATATGGTACTAGACACATAATGGCTAACACATTTTTTTTTTTCGATCCGCTGCTCATCTGTCTTTAGGGGTACTTCTCAACCCTTCCACATTTTCAATCCCTCCATCATAGTCATCATCAAAGCCAAGGTCTTTTCATCATTATTACTAAATCATCTTTTAAGATTTATGTCGTATGATTCGTCTTCAATAGCTTTTGGGAGAGATCATGATAGGCCTGATCTAGTGGGTCACCGGCTTTGACAGACTCCACCAACAAGAACAATTGAGGTGTTTTCCGTTCATTTATCAACAATATTGTCACGAACATTTAAGGGCTCATTATTTTTTTAAAACAATCGTACGTACCTTTTTCAAGTGAACATGCGATTGTGTGGGATATTAGAGAATCTATAGGGTTACGCGTGTTAAAATGATATGTGATCCGTTAAGATCTCAGATTAAGATCTTAAATTTTAAGTTTATCGTTAAGATTTGAGTAGATTGTAACATTCTCTATTTATAGAGATATTTTCTATGAATGAAAGAATGTAAAATAGCACAATGTAGTTGTGTGATTCTCTATCCTTCTCTTTCACCTCTATCTTCTTTCTCTTTTTTCTTCTCTCTCTAATAAACCCTAATGGGTATTTCTCTTTTCTTTAATTTTTTTTTTTTTTTTTTTAAACTTCTACAAAATCAAGTACCTAATGCTAACTCAATATTAAAAATCAGGAAATTGTCTATGCGGTAGGTCAAATGAAGGCAATTGCCTTTAATTAAGTAGCAAGTGTCATAGCCTAACTTGGCTTATTATGTTTGTTGCAACTCGTCCACCCCCTAAATTGTAATCAAGAGAAGATAATGAACACCTAGATTCTGTTGTCTGGATGTATGAGACCCAAGTTTACTACGCAATGGCAGAACACTTAACAAAGACATAATCCATGTGAGAAAATAGGTTCATATTTAAGATGAGAGCTGTTCTTTAATGTGTTTTTGGCTGACTGCACTTGAAATCTGTCCTCCATATAACACTGCATAATATTATTTCATTTCACTCATAAAATCACTTCTTTGCACCAAAACCAACGAATTGTTGTCATGATTTCAAGATCTCTCTTAAAACATATGAGGTAGAAAATCTCCATTGAGATTCAAAGCAGTCAAAGCAAATAATTTCTATTGAGATTCAAAGCAGTCAAAGCAAACAATTTCTATTGAGATTTATATGATAACTGATAAAAGGATACTCCTGTTTGTCAACCTATGGGGAGAGACACATGTTTTGGCATAGAATTGGCGATAAGATCTAGTAGCACTATATTAATTGATAGGAGGCACTCCATTACAATCAAAATCTTTCTCACTGCAGCCCAAGGATCAAAATTTCGGCTAAAATGACCAAAATTTCAGTCGAAATTATCGGTTTCGGTCCCCTCCGAAATCGAAATGAAACCCAAAATTTTGATCCTTGCTGCAGCCTCCATCACGTCCCTGAACAAAGTTGGATCTTGCAATCATAGACAGCCTATTGTAGAAGGAAATAACTAGTGCTAAAGACCAGTGAGTCATGGGAAGAGGAAAAAGAAGGGAATCTCAAGCTTCGAAATCATTTGCAGAGGCATTGACGATGACTTGGTTTTCTAGCCGTCACAATTTAAATAGGATTTAGAGCTTGTAATCATATATTTAGAACATTTAGTCATTGCAGATTTTAGGCGTAATTTTAATTTATTAAAACACCAAGTTCATAATCGTATATTTTACAGGTAATGACACATCAATACACAATTGAGTCACGCCACATCAGCCGCCTGCATTAATTGAGCCCACCACACTTGCAGCCAATTGCATCATGTCACATCAGCCGCTTGCATTTTGTCTGCATAAAATCTGTCCTTCATATAACAGTGCATAATATCATATCATTTCACTCATCAAATCACTTCTTTGCATCAAAACCAACGCATTGTTGTCATGATCTCAAGAGCTCTCTTAAAACATATGAGGTAGAAAATCTCTATTGAGATTCAAAGCAGTCAAAGGCGATATAATATTAATGGCATATTAAGTGATTTTGACAAAACTGATAGAGATGCCTTTTCTTTTCAATCTTTTCAACCAAAGATCTTTAAATCATAGTGTACCAAAAGGGGATGCAAATGGATTGGGTCTGCCTGTACCGACCCAGAACCTGACCTCATTCGACCTCACCCAGACCCGAAAAATTGGACCCAATTTAGGTTTGGGTTTGAGTCTGATATTTCTCAATAAAGACCTGACCCTACCTCAAGACCCGGATATAAATATAATATTATTATTTTCTTATATTTCTGTGCTTTTTTTGGGATTTTTTTGACATGTAAATTATACATTTAAAATAAAAAACAATATAATTGGAATAGTATCTAATTCACAAGTGATATATAATAGATCGACCAAACCGTGCCTAAAGTTAACTCACTCAATTTAAAATAGGCATGTGAAAGGAAATTTTTTCATCAAACCTCAAAAATTAATCAATTATTGAAAGTTGACTTTTACATATTTCACATCCCTAAAATCATTGAACATTAGCTTTTGTTGGACTCAATGCCTAAAAGAAACTTCATATCTATGTTGGTTGGGTTAATATTTTCTTGAAAAGCACTTCTTATAGGTATAATCTTATTATGACTAAAAAGAAAATCATATAAGCAAGACCCGATTGCAAACCCGTTGGGGTCGGGTCTGGATGTGGTTTGAACTGGACCCGGACCCATAACCGCAATGGGCCCCTAATTGTTTAATTTTACCCGCTTTGATTCCAAGTGGGTCGGGTCTGGTACACCCCTGACCCCTGACCCCGATCCGACCCAACCCATTTGCACCCCTACCTATCAGACAAGACACATCATGATTCCACGTAGCATAGCACCAATTTCAAAATGCTACCGGAGTATCAAGTAACCTAGTACTCGGGTCGTCTACCTAATAGTATCCCTGTAACCCATATTTTTAGGGTTTTTGAGAGGTTTTGGGATTTCTGAGTTTTATGTGTAATAAAAAACTACGTACGCATTCTAAAAAAAAAAAAAAAAAAACTAAGTACGAGAAGTTAAGAAAAATGGAAGAAACAGCCACCTCTCCTTCTCCACCACCACCGGAGAAGCCAGCATGGGAGGCATACACATCAGAAGATCTGAAGAGAGCCATTTTCGAATCAACAGATTCAGCCCTCCGTTCCGCTCGTTCTCTTCAGAATATACGTCTCCACACGTTACAGGTATTCTATATTTACTTTTGTTTTTTTGTTCATTTCTTAAGTATTTTGGGCTTAATCGTGGATCATATATGTAAAGTGAATTTTTTGGATTTCATTTTTGGGTTATATATATATATATATATTTGATACGTTGTTTTTGCAGGATTAATTGTAAATATTATGTTTATAAATGTTGACGTTTAATTAGAATTGGGTAATTACTGGATTCTTTAGGTTTCATTATTTTGGTGGCTTGTTAGTGGTATTGCTTCATTACAGATGTTATGTGTGGTCTTTTCTTATTTATTTATTTTCTTTCCAAGGATTAATTGCAACAAATGCACCCAATTTTTATAAATTGAAGCTTAATAATAATTGGGGTTGTTGAGATACCCTTTAGGGTCTGTTTGATAGCAGAGTGACTCCAAACAGGAAATGAAGTCAATTTCCTGGTTGATTTCATGTGAACTGGTTACATATGGAAATGAAATTTTTGTTGTTTGATTAGGCTTTCTGAGAAATAATTTCCATTGGAAATTTATTTCTCCTGTTTAATTAGCCTGTTTGGAAAAGGTCTCGAAAAGAGTTTTCTGTCCAAAGGACGAAAAAAATTCAAGGTGTTCAGAAAAGGGGTATATGGAGCGAGGTTGTTGGAAGAGGAGGTGAAGGATGCTTTGATGAATAGCGGCAAAAAGAAGGCATCAAGCTCTGATGGGATCACAATGGAGTTTTTTCAGTTCTTTTTGGAGGTGGTCACAGAGGATTTAATGGCTTTCTTTCATGAGTTATTCGAGAATGGTTAGGTTGAGAAGACTACGTTTATTTCTTTGATTCCCAAGGTGGAGGGGGCTGAGGATATCAAGGACTTCAGGCCTATTAGTCTTCTGGGAAGCGTGTATAAGCTTTTGACAAACGGATTAAAATAGGTGATGGGGGAAATCACATCCAGTCCCCACAGTGTGTTCACAGCGGGTAGACACATGCTTGATGTGATTGTCATGGCACATGAGGCGGTGTATTTGGCTCATAAGAGTGGAAGACCATGGATTATATTGAAGGTTGATATGGAAAAAAACATATGATGGGGTTAACTAAAATTTATTGATTATATGCTAGAGAGGTTGGGCTTTGGGAATAAATACAAATGTGGAAGAAAGGATGTTAGTCTTCTGTCAGGTTCTCTATTATGGCAAATGGGTCTCCTAAGGGTTAATGTCAGGATACAAGGGGGCTAAGGCAGGGAGATCCTTGGTCTCCAATGCTTTTTCACATGGTTGAGGAAGCTTTGAGTGGTTTGCTCCACCCTTCCACAGTCTTGAATTACTTCACAGAGTTTAAAACTGGAAGAAATAGACCGATAATCGCTCATTTATAGTATGCTGATGGTATGGTTATCTCCTGTGAAGTGAAGATTCAAGAACTGAAAGCCATCAAGGGGTGTTAATGGTGTACAAAGCTGTAGCCGGGCAGAAGGTGAATATGCAAGACACTTAGGAAATGACTTCTAAGAAACAAACCAAAATAAATATTTCTCTCTTGAGAAATGACAAGACTTCTTGATAGATGAAAGGACTCCTTGAAATTTGAAAAGTTAGCATGTCCCAAAACACCTTTTCAAGTTGTGCAACCCGAGACCCACTTTACTTGGGTTTGTATTCCAACACTCCCTCTCAAACCCAAGTTTCGAAGTTACTCCAAGTAAAGTCTTCAATCCTTGAAATGTTTGAATCTTTAAAGGCTTCGTAAAAATGTTCACAACTTGTTTTTCCGATTTGCAATAGATGAGCTTAACTTCATTCTTCTTCACTTGATCTCGGATAAAATGATACTTTGTGTCAATATGCTTGCTTCGACCGTAAGAGACATGATTCTTTGCTAAAGAAATGGCTAATCTATTATCAACATAGATCGTTACTAGTTCATTTTTAGAGTGATGCAACTCCTTTAATATATTCTTCAATCAGATAGCTTGACAAGCACATGCTGTAGTAGCTATACATTCAGCTTCACATGATGAGAGAGCAACAACATTTTACTTTTTTGATGATCACGAGACTGCAACTGAACCAATATTGAAAACATATCCTGATGTACTTTTTTTGTCACCAGGATCACCATCATCACTATCTATGAATCCTAAGAGATAAAAATCATTAATAGGCTTTAGGGACTGTACCCTTGATGTAGTGCAAAACCCTTTTAGCTGCCATTTAGTGACTGTGTTTTGGTGCTTCCATGAATCTACTGATTATTCCAACACTGTGAGCAATGTCGAGTCGAGTGACTATTAAATATCTAAGACTTTCAACTAAACTTTTGAAGAGTGTAGGATCCACTGAATCGCCTTGTTCTTCCTTCTGTAGCTTCAAACCCACTTCCATAGGTGTGCTTATCGAATTGCAATTGTTTATTTTGAAAATTTCAAAGATTTCTTTTGTATACTTTTCTTGTGAGATAAAAATTCCTCCCTCTGTTTGCTTTACTGCTATTACATCTTTCTAATGTCGGTCATTTTAAATTCTTTGATCATGGATTTTTAAAATCTCCTATCATATGAAGATTGTTTCCTATGGAGATCATGTCATCAACATATAAGCAAATGTTCAATGTATCCCCAACACCATATGTTTTGGTGTAGAAGGCATGCTCGTATGGTCATTTGATGAACCATTCTTTTGAAAGAATTCATTGATGCGAGTGTTCCGTGCTCTTGGAGTTTGTTTTCACCCATACAATGCCTTCTTTAATCGGTACACACATGCCTCTTGACCCTTTTTTATGTAGCCTTCCGGTTGCTCTACGTAAACTTCTTCTTGAAGATAGTCATTAAAAATACCGACTTTACGTCCATTTGAAAAACATTCCAACCATTTGGTGCAACTAAGGCTATAAGGACCCTTATAATATCAAATCTTGCAATTGGTACAAACACTTATTGAAAATCAATGTCTTGACATTTTTTGTAGCCTTTGATGACTAGCCTCGCTTTGTATCTTTCTACTTCACCTTCTTGATTTTTTTTTTCTTGTAGACACATTTCACTCTCATCACTTTTTGCCCTTTCGGTAGAGTGGTAAGCTCCCATGTATCATTCTTTTCTAGTGCTTTGATTTTTTCATCCATAGAATTTTTCCATCTTCGATCAATAATAGCTTCAAAGTACAACGGATCACAATCCGCAAGAAGGCAAAATAGAGTGAAGTCGATGACCTTCGTTTGATCGTAGATATCATGGAGACCATGGGTTAAAATGCCGGAAAACCGGTATGTATCGTCCGGTCAGAAAACCGATACGTACCGGACGATACGTATCGGAATAGTACTGTACCGGACGATACATTGAATGTATCGTCCGGTATTTGCAATACAAATGAGCGATACGGTACATTTAATGTACCGTATCGTTCACGTCCGATACCGATACATATCGTCCGATACGTATCGGTATCAGACGATATTTTGATCCATGATGGAGACTACTCATTTTTATCAGTGCCCTTGATTGACTACTTGATAATGGGATATCGGCCAATGGAAATGATGATGATGAATAAGGAGTTTGGGGAGGGGGAGTTTGATTCTCCTTATCATTCTCTTTGATGACTTCTTCATCAACTGGATTTGTTTCTTGACTTTGTTCTTCACATTTTTCCACTTTCAAGATGCTTATTCATCAAAGATAACATCTCTAGAAATAATGATCTTCTCGGTTATGCAATTGAATAATTTGTAGCCTTTTGTATGTTCATCATATCCAAGGAAGATGCATTTTTTTTCCTTGTCATCAAGCTTTGTTCTTCTTTGACTTGAAATATGTACATATGCAATGCACCCAAACACTTTGAGGTGCCCAACTCCCGGTTTGTAGTTGCTCCATGCTTCTTGAGGTGTCATGAACTTGACACTTTTGGTGGAGCTTCTATTATGCAAATAGACAACACAAGCAAATGCCTCTGCCCAAAACTCCTTTGGCATGTTCTTTCCTTTTAGCATACTCCTTGCAATGTCAAAGATGGTCCGATTCTTCCTTTTTGCGACGCCATTTTGTTGAGGAGTGTATGCAGCCGTCAACTGATGTTTGATTCCATTTGACCTGCAAATTCTTGAAACACACTTGAGGTGTATTCACCACCTCTATCAGATCTTATAGTTTTAAGAAAATAATCACTCTATTTTTCCACCATTGATTTAAATGGCTTGAAAGCCTCAAACATATTTGATTTTTGTTTGAGAAAATACACCGAAGTCTTTCTGCTAAAATCATCGATAAAAGTGAGAAAATACATATTTCCTCCTTTTGATGTAACATCCATTGGACCCGCAATATCAGAGTGAATAAGTTGAAGAGGTTCAGAAGCTCTTCTTGATTCTCCCACCAGAAAACTAAATCTATGTTGTTTACCCAAAATACTTCATTCACGTAATTGTTTTGGATGTTCAATTTTAGGTAAACCTTTCACCATATTAATTTGAGATAACAACTCTAGCCCGCTAAAACCAAGATGCCCATAGCGCAAATGCCATAACCAAGAGTTGACTTTCACAATGGCGTTGAAGCATTTAACTGCATCATTCTTGATGTTTAAAATGAAAAATCTATTTTTTGACATCACCTTGGCAATGATATCATTATTGCAATTTTTAATAACAAGAGTACGGTCCTTTATGTGTATGTCATGACCCTTTCCTACGAGTTGTCCCAAATTCAAAATATTGCTACGCATTGCAGGAACATAATAAACATCGAATATATATTGATGATCACCATTTTTTTATTGAATCATAATTTTTCCTTTTCCTTTTATTGAAGTTTTAGATGAGTTGCTAAACGTCACATCTCCTTTTACCGACTCATCAAACTCGGTAAACATTTCTTTTTTACCACACATATGATTGTTGGCCCCAGTATCAAGAAACCAAGTGGTTTGATTTCTTGATTCATCTCCCTTCTATGCAAGTAACATAGTGGTTACTTCTTCAACCTTTTCTTTAGAGAGATTAGTTTGCCCATCAACATCATTTGTAGATTTACTTCTACATTCATTACTATAGTGACCAAACTTTGACAATTGTAACATTTGACATGTGACTTATCATACTTTGGCTTGTATGATGAATTAGAAAGATCTCTATGACCTCTTCCTCTTTGGCATCGTCCTCATTCATTTGAATAATCACCATGATCACTACGTCATTTTTCATTAAGGTAATTACCATGGCCACCACGAGTAAAACCTCTGCCTCGAGATCCTCTGTCACGTCCTTTGAAGTTCTTTTTATCTATTTTAAGGATCAATTTGCTTTGCAAAGCGTTCTTTACCTCTTCGTTAGAGTTTTGTTTCATTCTTTGTTCATGGGCATTAAGTGATCCCATGAGTTCATCAATTGTAAGAGTGGACAAATCTTTCGCTTCTTCAATCTCCATCACAACGTATTCAAATCCTTGTGTCAACGATCTTAGAATTTTTTTTATCGCCCGCACATCCTCCATGCTTTCACCATTTCTCTTCATTTTGTTAACCATAACCATAATGTGAGAAAAAATTTCTAAAATCGACTCACTTTTGTTCATACAAATGGATTCAAATTCAGCTCGAAGAGCTTCAAGACAAACCTTTTTTACTTTATCAACTCCTTTGAATGAACTTTGCAAGATCTCTCAAACTTGCTTAGACGATGTGGCATTTGAGATTTTTTCAAAAATTGATGTCTCAACTCCATGATGGATTAAGAAAAGTGCTTTCTTATCCTTCTTTCATACCTCTTTCAGTGCATCTTTTTGAGCTGTCATAAGTGCCGCTTCTGCTTGTAGTGATTCCAGTTCATTGTAGCCATTATCGACGATGTCCAACAAATCTTGCGATCCTCGCAAGACTTTCATTTGGATGCTCCAATTATCATAGATTTCTTTCGTTAAGACTGGAATTTCGGGCTGAATCATATTCTCTATATTCCTTAATCGAACGGGGTTGTGATACCAATTTGAAGGAGATAATTAGAACAACTTGTGCTGCTACACTACAAAGGATTTCCTTATATAGCTTGCTAGCTACTAACCCATTCAACTTGCTTTTCATTTCAAAATTTCAACATAACCAATATATATAAAGATGAAAGTACATTGAAAAAGCAAAAAGACACTTTGAAATATGAAAATATACATAGAAAGTTGAAAAGACACCTAGGAAATGACTTCTAGGAAACAAACCAAAATAAATATTTCTCTCTTGAGAAATGACGACTTCTTGGGATGAAAGGTCTCCTTGAAACTTGAAAAGTTACTTGAAGCATGCCCCAAAAAACCTTTTTAAGTTATGCAACCCGAGACCCACTTTACTTGGGTTTGTATTCCAACAAGAGATAGGGGTCGGGGTGGTGGAAAGGAGTAGATTTTACCCGGGTTTTGTAAATGTGTGAAATTCAATTTGGCTGTAGAGGATGTTATTAATTTCTGGGAGGATGTGTGGGCTAGGGGTCAAAAGTTGAAGGGCAACTTTCCATTGGCGTATCAAGCAGTTGTGGACGAGAGGGTCAGCGTGGCTGATAGCACTCTTGGGTACCAATACCATTACAGAAGCGGCGATAACAAGGACCTAAGGATAGAGACACAGAATTCTAAAGGATTTTTCTCTGTAAAATTGTTTTTTCAGTTTTGCGTAGGCAGCCACAAGTGAGACGTGTGGACGAAGTTGTGGGAAGCTCGGATTCCTCGTATGGTGAAATATTTTGGTGGAGTGTGGCTTGGGGACAGATTCTTACTATCAAGCTGATCAAAAGGTGTTAACAATGAGGAATCAAAGTGTCCTATCACCTATGCTCCGGGAAGAGGAGTCTACAAATCACCCCTTAATGGCCTGTTGGGTATCTAGAGAAATCTGGAGTGTGGTGTTAAATACCTTCAATTTCAACTGGGTGTTTCTGGAGGATTGCCCCGCACTTAATTGTTGCTTGGGATGTGGTCGAGTTTGAGGGTATTAAGGGGATTTTTGGAACATCCCGGTTTTTTGTTGTGATATGGGCTATATGACTGGAAAGGAATGATTGAGTTTTTAGACGAATCAAAAAGCTAGTTCATATGATTATGAGGGTGGTTCCTGTGACCTAGCAATTAGTTAGGTTAGTTGAACCCAAATGATTATGAGGGGGAGGGCCAAGATTAACACCTGCACATAACCTAAAATTACCTTCTGCTGATGAAAGTCCTAGTTTTGGTTTCAGACTTGTAATTGGCACATTGCATAAGGGGCAACTTTCAATAATAAGGGCTTTGTACTTTCTATGGATGGTGATATTTATGATAGCAGTTAAAAGGAATTTATGCTACAAAGAAAACATGATAGTTGTAACTAATGGCCTAGGAAGATGAAGGTGCGTGTGAGGGTTTGATGAAATGAGTGGGCCTCTCTTTTTACGTGCGGGGGATTGGTTCTGTAAGCTTTGTCGCAACTTCAACTTCCGGAGGCGGAAGGTTTGTCATCGGTTTGGATGTTCTTCCTCCAGGGAAGTGGGGGTGATGGTTAAGTATTCGGATGACCCCACCCCTAAGTGGAATCGGAAGGATCAGGTGATTCTAACGGGGAGCCAGGGTCGAGACCTCAAAGATGGGTGGTCGGTCGCGGGCAAACGGTTCCAACGGGTATCTCGGTCGATGGCGGGGGGAGGGCATCGCCAAATCGATGTTTCTTTTGTCAAAGTTGTTCGGAAAGAGGGACATCACCGGCCGGCAATTTGTCCTGCCGGTTTTGTGCCGTCCCCACATGGCCGATGGGGGATTGCGTAGACTTTGCTGGGAGTTTAATTTCAAGCTCTTGCATCCAATTTACGCCAATATTGGGTGGTGTTGTATACTATTCAAGACACATTATCGCTATATACTATTCACAAGTGGTTACATAATCACTAGGAGTACACTCATAGGCCTGCTTTATCTATAATTACTAAGACTAAATTTCTCTTAAGGTTCCCGTCGGAGGAAGACAGCGTGGCTCTATGCCGTAAAAAAGCCTTCCGGATTGATGGAGCACCGGTGAAGTGTAGAGCTTGGGAACCATCCGTGGGAGATCAACAACTACAGTGGTGGGAGGGGGAAGTCTGGATCAAACTAATCGGTCTTCCTATTCACGCTTGGAACTCCGAGGTCCTGAGGGGGATCGAGGATCTTTGCGGGAGGTTCATTATGGCGGATTAGAGATCCGTCAACCTGTGGGATACCCGCGATGTTCGAATCCTCGTTGTCATTGATTCCTGGGTGCGCATTCCCCGCTCGTTCCTGATTCGCCTCAGCGGTCAGGAATTCCAGGTCTTCATAGAAATGGCGCTCGTGGAGAGGCTGCTCATGCCAAAACATCCGAGCGATGAACCTTTGGGGCCCCGGGACGCCGGGGTAGACATACTTGGTGGTGCCACAGAAGGACCAACGGTGATCGAACCATGCGGGGACAGGGTAGTAAGGTCTAGTCGGAATGAAACGCAGTGGTCGGAGGGGGGCTTGTCCACGGATTCGGCGTTCTGCGGTGTACACTCGCGGTCGGCCATGGCGGTGGAGGGGAGTGCTTCCTTTAGGGGGCAGTCGGCCTTGTCATGGTGTAGTTGGGGAGTTGGAAGACGAAGAAATTGATGGGGTTTCTCAGGTTATGACTGGGGAGGGTTCCTGTGTGAGGACTGGCCAAGGGGAGTTTCTTTCTTGTTCCCGGTCGCCGGAGTCGCTTGTGCAGTTCAGATCGCCTCAGTTCTCGAAGTCCGGGGGCTCTGACTTTGTCAACATGGAACCTCCATCGTTGATTATTCCTACGGCTGAGATCTTCTCGTACTTCAATGCCGACCAAGTACACCTGCAGAGGAAGGGAGTAGGTGAGTCTATGAAGAAGCCGGTGCGGAAGGACGAGTTCTGTGGTCGTACCTGGGACCCGATGGAGACCAAAGCTGTTGTTTGCCTTTTGAGGAGGAGCCTCTCTGCAAACAAAAAAGGGTTTAGGGTTTTTCACCGAAGGAGAAAGCTTTATATGGGTCCTCGGGGACTGAGGGGTAGTGGGATGCCGACATGTCACCGATCGAGTGAGGTTTCTGGAACCACGGTTGAGTTGCTGATGAAAGTTAACCAGAGGCTTTTAAGGAGGGGAGCTGTAGAGGCGATAGTTGCCCAAGGGCATGTGTTGACACGTGGCCGGTAAGTGATGCGTATCTGTTTGGTGGGAGACAGCTGGCGGGGTGGGTCCAGTGGGCCTTAGTTGTGACGAAACCATGGGGACTTGAGCTTTTGTCAGGTCCAGGTTACAGGGTGAGGATGTTTCGCCTTTCTGTTGGGTTGGACTTGTTGGGTCTTTACCCAGGGATGTGGGGGGAAATGAAAGAATGTGAGTCGATCGTCTTTGTGAATGGGGAGACTCAGTGGGTCAATACTGCTGGTCAACTCGGTTCGTCTTCAAATTCGGGGGGTTACATGATTGAGGGTTCCCGGCTTTGCAGTCTCATCCTGATGGAGGTCTTGTCGGAACATGGTCCAGATATCAATCTTGATCCTGACGGTGGGGGGTCGGTGTGGCAGCAGAGGGGATTGATGGAACATATTGGGGATGAGGTGAGTTCCAATCTGGGTTGTTTGTGCCAAACCTAATCGTTGGTGCCTATCTAACGCTTCTCCAATGATATTAAAGAGGAAAGGGGATAGAGGATCACCCTGACGAAGCCCTCTAGAGCTTTGAAAATACCCTACCGGAGAGCCATTAACTAGGACCGAGAACCATGCTGTAGAAATACTAGACCGCATCTCCATTTAACCCCAAAACCGAACCTGAATAACATATAATCTAGACAGTCCCAACTTACTCGATCATATGCCTTCTCCATATCCACCTTCCAAATAATCACTAGAAAGCGTCCACGATGCGCCTCGTGAACCATTTCAAGAGCTACCGCGACCGTGTCCACAAGCTGCCGCCCCTGCATGAAAGCCCCTTGGTTAGGAGAAATGATCTTACCCATAAGTGGGCTTAGCCGATTAGCCAACACCTTAGAGAGGATTTTGTAGAGACAATTTAGAAGACTGATTGGGCGAAAATGTCTGAGATCTTCAGCATCAACTTTCAGAATGAGGGATATGAACGTGGAGTTAAGACTACGACCGATAACTCCATTCGAATAGAACTCCCCAAAGAAACTCAGCAGCTCATCTTTGATGATGCCCCAAAAACATTGGAAAAACTCCATTGTAAAACCGTTCGGACCGACGATTTATCCTTTCCGCTAGACTTAATTGCTGCCCAGATTTCGCGTTCCTCAAATGACCTTTCCAAAGCTGCCTAATCCGCTGCAGGGATGCTTGGGAAGTGAAGACCATCAAGCAGAGGTCGGTTCCCCCACTGTTCCGAGTACAACTCTGAGAAAGCGAACCGATTGTTGCCTAATCTGGTCTTGGGTGGTATAAGCCGTACCATCCACCGAAATCTTCCTTTTATACTGGGCATTCGCAACCGAGTGAAAGTACTTAGTATTGAGGTTTCTAGATTTAAGCCATTAAATTTTCGCTTTTGTTTCCAGCATACCTCCTCTTCGAAGCACTTGTTGTTAAACTCCATGCGATCCTTAACCCTCCTCTTTTTCCAGATCTGAGAGACCCGTACTTTTTTCCAAACCTTCTAATTCTTTTACTTGCTGAGAATGCGATCCTTAGCAACATGAACCAAGCCAAAAGACTCCCTGTTCCAGTGCTTAATTCGGGTCTTGAGGTGACCAAGCTTAGATTTAAGCTTGAAAACTGCAGATCCGGAAGGAACACTCTCCGCCCACCAAATCGGCACAAGACTACGAAAAGGTCCATCCATTAGCCACATGTTCTCGAATCGAAAAGGGGAAGGGCCCCTTCCAGCCAAGTCGCACTGCAACACGAGCTGGCGGTGATCGGAAACAGCCCTTACATACCCGTGAAGGACGATACTAGGATCCAAATCCAGTGACTCCGACAAAACTAGAAATCTGTTGATACAGGGGAGCGATGCATCATCATGGAGATTTGACCACGTGAATCTAGCACCCACCAGCAGAAGATCGACGAGGATCCAATCACGAATGAAGGCATTAAAATCTCACATAGTGGCCTGATCAGGAGGGCCACCCAACTTCTCATGCGCAAACCGAATAGTGTTGAAATCCCCCCCAAAACAGAGAGGCATCCCATTTGGCAGCAATAGCAACAAGCTCAAACCAGAATTCATCTATGTAGATCTCCAAATTGGGACCATAAACCGCAACAAAATCCCATTTCAGCCCATTATCCCTGTTTTGAAGAACAGCTGAAGCCAAAAACTGCTTGAATTCTTCGTCTACCTTGGTAAAGAGCAAAGCGTTCCATGCTACGAGAATACGTCTAGATGCTCCACAAGAGTTCCATGCTACGAGAATACGTCTAAAAGCCTCAAAAGGAGATGACAGAGAACCTGGGGTGGCTTTAGGCGCAAACCCGGTCAAGAGGTCCAACAACCCGAGAGACCTCTGAGCTAGTAACGTTGGGGCCGTGGCCATGTCTTGGTGACCCATGATGTAAGAAAGAGGCCCAGATATTAGACCGCAATCCATAGCCCCATAGACCCGAGACTGAGAGGTGTAGAAGCCCACCGTCCCTGAAAAGCCCAGCCTAGTCCATGCCAGAAGCTTCAAGAAACCACGTGGCTGAGAAGCCACTTCTGCCATGCGTCTCAAACAGACACCCGATCACCACTACCCGACAGAACTCGAGACCATTCAGCCACATTAGAAGACCAGATTAAAAAGCCACCCTCGTCCGCAGTGGGATGGACCCCACACAGAACGCGTGTCCCCTCCTCAACCATGAGAGATGAAACCTCCTCGATTTCCGATACCAAAACCACGGGCGAAGAAACCGTGAAGTCTCTCTCCTCTATCCCCTCAACAAAACCACGAATAGAAGAAAAGCAGCCACCTGTCAACCCAAGGCCACATGTCGCCTCTACCGCCATGGGATCCATCGTAACTTCCGACCTGTCCTCCATAAATAGCTCATTCCAGCTCAGCAACTCGTCTTCCAATTCAAAATTCGAACAGGTTTCCGTTGTTAAGGTGGGTTTGCACGTGCTTCGATCATGACTGTAGGCTGATCCTGCCGTTCGAAATTCGATATCGGCTTTGCAATGTTCTCCACTGCTGGCCCCTCCTCAGCATGGTTTCCCGTATCCAGACAAAAACCAGTAGTCATGGCCGACCCCCGATGGTCCGGCTCCGAGCCGTTTGATTCCACCCTAGCACCGAGATCCATCCCATCCTGGAATGAGTTGATGAGCGGCGAAGTTTCTTTGCCGGTGCCGATGAATATGTCTTCCTCCAGTCCGGTGGACCCCTTCCGTTCATACTGCGAATGCTGCGGGAAGACACACCACCCGGCCCACTCCATCTCCTTATATTGCTATCAAACAAAAACATATGGAAATCAAATTTCTTTTCCACGAATTTTGACATTTCCAACTTATCTAACAGGGCCTTAAAATAATTATGGAATAACCCTTTATTTAAATTCGTTGTTTTTTTGTTTTTTTTGGTTGTTGAAATGGTACGAATCAACAAGTCTTAAATCTAGTCACAGCTACTGATACGGGTATCTGTGTTATGTGATATTATATGTTTTGAATATTTTTTTTTAAATGCTTAAATAAACAATGTAACAGTTATTTTGTTTCATACTAGTGTGTGGTACAAGTATCATCTATACTATGTGATATTCGTAAACTAAGCATGTACAAGTATCTTGGCGATGCCATTGTTTACTTGGATTTATGAGTTGTATGTAGATGAATGAAGCAAGAAATTGCTTGAAGATTCTGAATCAACAAGTACTGAACTAGAATTTGAAAATTCTTAATTCAACAAGTATTGAACTGGAATAAATTTGGAAGGAGAACAAAAAAAGAAAAGAAAATGAACGGGATTGCTCACATTGAGTGATGATATTCTGGTATTTTAGTGAATTTAAGCTATGTTCTTAGTTATGGTTTCTGATACTTAAAACTTTGATAATTGTTTCTTTTGCCAAGGGAAATAGAATATTATCCACTCCTCCATTTTCAGTTATTATTTTACTCATTCTACAGTTTACAATTCTTAGTTCTGTTTCTCTTACCTGTCACGTATGGAATTGCTTAAGAAAAGCGAGGTTATTTGAATGTCCTATTATCTTTCATGGTTTAGATGTTTGAATCATGGTTTTAAATATCAGAATCCTAATATATTTCGGTGTTGTCTGTAACTATGTGAGGCGGTATGAGACATATCATCTCATACAAACTTGCATCATATGTTTCTGCTGTAAAAAGGAAATGCATTGTCTTATGTCGCCAAATAAGTGATTCACATCGTCCGTGCCCAAAACACAATATGTCATGCCTGAGATGTGTCATTCAGGCAACATTTTAAAGAGTTGATTTGGTTCACTGACCCGTCCACTTTTGAGAGGAATGGGTCAATTGATTCTGTACACGTGGCGTGGTACCATGTGGTTCACGGGGCCTTCATATAAATCAGATTCATCCCTAAGATTGCATCAAAAAACTAACTCTACCATGTGATTAAGAGGCTAAAGCACCAGAAATGAATGACTAAAGCAGATTTGGACAATCGTGTGGTAGGTGTTCATTTTATGGTGCTTTCAGACTGCTCTTAATCACATGGTGCAGATAGTTTTTGATGCAATCTTAGGATGAACCAATCTAGATGATCACTCCATGCATCGGAGGACACCATAGGGTGCCAAAATGATGCCACGTGTACAGAATAACCTACCCTTTCACTCTCACGATTGAATGGCGATTACCCTATACCAATTCTATTTTAAACCATGGTTTTAGCCATCATCTCTTTGCAAGATCTGGCCAAAAGGTGATAGCCTGTAGATTCATTCCCATGGTACCATTTATAGTCCGGTGCAGCTGCAAATAATTGAATTTCACCATTTGAGTGTTCTAATCAGTTATTTCTGAATTTCGGCCCAACCTTTAATCATTTTTGCCAATGTAGGAGATGGGATATTCCATTCTCCATTTTGATAAAGTCAACCACTGAGGTTTTTTATCATTCTCATGGGGTCAATTATTCTTTCACCATAAAGATCAATAAACCAACCGTTCTGGAGCCAACAATAATCCCAGAATCTAATGTCTTCGCCATCACCAACAAAATGGAAAATCTGACTTTTTGGATAGTCTCTGACCTCGATAATAATTCATGTACGGTCTGACTAGTTAGATCATAATTAGTTTTCATTATTTTCAATAAACCAAACATTGTTTCATCTAGATATCAATAATCCAATAATTAAGTCTTCAAATTCCCTTCAGCTTTTTTGGTCTAAAGATTGTTTTCCGAAGAAATTGAGCAAGAATGTTTTCAGTTTCTTTTAGGGTTTTGCTGGGAACTATGGATGGCCAATAAATGTGAAAAGACTTCAAAACTGTAATTATAAACTCCTAGTCTTCCCGGAAAGACAAAATTAGTTCTGCAAGATTCAATTGTTCTTCCGATTTTATGTATAAGAGGTTTGACACTGAGCGTTAGTCAACCAGCTGGATATCAGAGGTAGACCCAAGTATTTGATTGGTAAAAGGCCCTGTGGAAACTGTAAAATGAAAACTAAAGAATTCTTATGGGAGTCGCTCCCACTGAAAAACCCTCTACGTTGAACATAAATTACAACAAGCTCAGGGAAATCGTGAAACACCTGAAGGTTTTGTTTTGAACTTTCAGCAGACAACGAGGTTTATGTATGTATGCTTAACTGTAGTTTAGTTATAATATATATGAGTCAGTTTTCTTGATGTCTGGAATTTGTATCGTGCTTTTTATTAAATTAAAGGTTCCTGATCTGATTTACTCTTCTTTTGTACTGATAAGTTCATCTAAATTTTCAGGACTTCATACCGCAAGTCAAGTCCCAATATAAAGCTTATGAAGATGCATTTTTCAAGAAAGTTAAAGGTTAGTTATTTTCTTTCTCAGTGAGTAGCAATAACTTATCCCTGTGCACCCCTATAACGACTTAAACATGGTTAGCAGTTCTATTCTCAGCTGCACATGCATTTCGGACAAGTAGAGCGCTTGATGGATGAGATAGATCCTTGAGTTAAACCTATTTAGCAGTCCTTTTCTCACCTGACTCTGCATTTAGGACACTGCTAAGTGCTTGACAGATGCGCTGGCTGCTTCGACACCAATCATTTACTTGATGAATGATTCTGATATCTGGTATTTTCATTGTTTTTTTGGCATTTTCATGTACACCGTTTAGGTGAGTTGATGAGTGCACGAGAGCACCCCACTGCAGCATGTGGAGTAGCTGTTGCAGCAGGTCTTCTACTTATGCCAGGTAAATATATATAGCTCTAATTTTTTTCATTCTTACATTAATTGATTGCTCACTGTTGTCCTGGCAAATTCAATCCTATTGCAAACTTATAAAGTAGGTATGAACACCTGTTGGTGCAGACATGGATACGAGGTTTCTAAAAGGGGGAGCCTAAAAAATTATGCTTGCCCAATTAATTATATGTCAATAATCAAGGATATATTATGATACAGATATTTGTTCATAAAATCTTGAAATATAGCCGAAATGTATCTAGAAAACTGAAATATACTAGAACCATAAAAGCTTAACTCTTGACCAGCGCGCATCCAACATTGCCAACTTAAATAAACAGAGTGCCCTTGTTAAGCAGGTTCAAGCTCATCTTCTGATGGAATATATATGAGCCATCTCATATCATTACTATTGTGCTTTAAACCAATTTTGCCGGCTTGCTTTTTTTTCTTCTAGATAATTGGGGTTGTTATATGGAATTTAAAGTAGGATCTTGTCTAATTGCAGGCCCAAGGAGGTTTTTGTTTCGTCAGACATTAGGTCGCCTTCAGAGTGAGGAGGTAAAATTTTGCACAATTTATGCTCTTAAAGAAAGTTCATTCTTTATAAATTGTCAATTCACCTGTCATTTTATTCTTCTACTATTACGAGGGTGCGTCATAAGAATTATTATCTTTCCCACAACCAATGGGCTTCTAGCAGTGCTTTGGTCCGACTAAGGTTCGGGTTCCTTCTGAGATTATAAATATATGTTGTAAACTTTTATAAAAGCTTATAATAAGAGAGAGAAAGAAGAAGAAAGAAGAGAGAGAGAGAGAGAGAATAAACTACATCTTGCTAAATTATTGTTTACTATTATCAATAATTCAATATAGAAGTTTACAGTCTAGGAAGTAAATGCATTCAAATAATCTAGGTACCATATATGATAATAATACCAAATAGGAAGTCCCAGGTTTGTTTAACTTTACATTTATATTGCCTAATTATAGACATAGACAATATAGAAATAGGAAAAAACCTCTGCAAAGGAAAGATAAGAATAAGCAAGAACAGAAAATATGTTGTATGTTATGATATCATATGCACTAAATATTTCTCAATATATTTTGATGATGCTTCAACTTGATAATAGTCTTTAATGCTTCAACCTTAAACGCTACCTCGTGTGATGGATGCTTCAACACTGCCATGTATGAGTACTTCCTTTGAACAAGACGAGATCATAACTCGATTTCAATGGGTATGAAGATCACTTTGTATTGGTGCACACAAGCTTGCTCCTCTTCACAAACTGGAGAATGCATGCCAAAGTAGTGAAAATGTTACTCACTGTAACAATAAATTGTCTTAGTGCATGCTATTTGACCAACAAATATCAGTTCTAACATAGCCAGATATGTAAAACGTGTTGCTTTTGGCAACACTTTTACAAATAGTAACACGTATCACATACGATTAACACAGTACTTGGCAGCTCATGCAAACAATTAACTCAAGCTAGCATAACTAGCACAACCGGAAAATGTTAATAGAAGTTACCATAGTAGAGAGTCACGCCCCCTAAAGTGAAGCACAAACTATCCTGCTTTCACAGACATACTCTCCTTGGCATTCTGTGTAGGAACTTGTAGCCTTGTAGGGGCCGTCTTTGATTTATAGGGTGTCGTTTCCTTGCATACAAGAAAAATATTCTTGCCAAAAAATAGCTGCATCTCACTAACTCCATGGAATTCAATGCATGAAAAGTACGTAGATTTTTTTTTTTTTAATCGGTAAAGAAAAATATATTAAAAAAACCAGCGAGCAGCTGGAAAGCTACAAGGAGAGAAAAAAAAAAGGACAAAAAGACGCAAAGGACAGGAACAGATCAAACACTCCCCCCTCCCCCCAGGGAAAGCAGCAGCTCACATAAAAAACTCTCCACTGCCCTCCCCCGCAAATTTGTCTAAGTGGACCCAATGACACATCGTATCTTTAACAAGGTTCATTAAAGATCCAATCGGGCGTCTTTTACGGTTGAAGACCTGGGCATTCCTTTCCAGCCAAATGTTCCATATGACCGCATAAACTCCGACCCTCCAGAAAGCCCCTTGAGAACCTTCCCACTTTATACCGTTCCACAAGAGAAGAAACTCAGTCAAGTTTTTCGGAGGAGCCCAGCTGAGGTCGAAGGATTTCAAAATGATACCCCAAGCTTTCGAAGCGACACTGCAGTGGATAAGAAGATAGGGGGCAGACTCTTCAGAGGAGAGGCACATTGGACAGCTATTAGGAATGTCTTTGCCGCGCTTAATTAGCTGATCCATCGTCAAGATGCGGCCTCTTGCCGCCGTTCATATGAAGAATTTAACCTTTGGAGGGAAAAGTACATAGATTTTACTATTTAATGGCCCCAGAGCTATAAGAAGCACCAAGTTTGGTACAAAAAATGGGAACCTAAGCGAAGCAGCAACTAAAATAATGTACGGGCTAATAGAAGTATAGTTATATAGAAGAATTCATCTTTTAAACAACTGATAATAATGTCCTGCTGATGTTTACTGCCCCCTGAGTTGCATTGGCCATGGCCAGTTGCTTGCTGCATCACTTGTTATTGTACCGTTTTTGCTATTATAATAAATCTATTTGTTGCAAAAAAATAAAAATAATAATAAATAGTTTAAAGTAGGCATAAATGAACACTAGTATGACTAGTCTCCCAAATTTTGACAGGCTCATTTGTGTTACAGTAGTGAGCCATAAATATCAATAATCTTCCATAGCCTGATTCTTAAACTTTTAAATTTCACTATGAGTATCTGACATGCATCATGGGTCAAAATTTTGGTTTTCCGATACGTATCATCCACTATCAAAAGTGAGACGATACATATCGGTATTGCCAATGCATTCAATGTATCGGCAATACAATGAAAAAAATTGACATATATTGGGTAAGTATTGCCGATTCATTCAATGTATCGGCGATTCAATGAAAAAAATTGACATATTGAGTATGTATCGCTGATACATACCTACCCAATGTATCACGTATTGGTGGCCAGCGATACTGATACGTATTGGACGATATTTATCTGTATCCTCTGAGATTTTGACCCATGACATGCATACAAGTAGAATGAGATCAGTTTTGTATTCCAGGATATTTTGGCCTTTCAATACCTTTCATTGGACATGTTGAATGCACAGATGTGTACATAACTTTGTGGATCATGTGAATCAGCATTAGAGCGGCAATTGTTTTTATCTTCTTTGTCAGCATGCTTTTCATCTTTGAAACATTTTCTGATCTCTTATTACTCCCCTTGGACAGGCACTATATGTCAAAGCTGAGAAGAACATCCATGAGCTTAGTCTATCGGTTGATTTAATGAAGAAAGAGAGTAAAAAACTGCTCGAAAGAGCCGCTCTTGCTGAAGACGAAATGAATCGTGGCCATACTAAGCTCAAGTAATTGTGATTTTAGTTATCTGAAGTTCATCTTAGCTAATACATGCAGTGCGGTATATCTAGAGAGTCGGTATTAGCTCTCTGGCCCGAGTGCCAGCCTAAGCACTGAGGTCAATCTCCCTCTGACAACCTTGTGGAATGCTCGAATGTTGTTGAGTGCCAAAAAATGTGCTATCACTGATTTGTGTGCTCATAAGAACTGGGCACTTCCTGAGGCTTGACCATTTGATAAGGTGATTGGCCCAACTTCTGAGGCTTGCACTCGGGTTGGGTACCTTATACCAACAACTATTAGAAACATTATTTCACTCCACTTGGTTGTTTCTGCGGTTTTGTGCATGCATATTGATTCTTTATGGTATCTTTGCAGAAATGCTGGAAATGAAATTCGTAGGCTTGTTAAATCAGTTTACAAGATTGAATCCAAAGCTGCCGGTATATATTTTCATAGTTTTCGCAATTTATCTCTTTGATTACTATAGTGAATAATAGCTGTTGAATGGTCTGATTTGTGCTTTTCCTTACTTCTGGCTGGCGTGTCGAGTCATGGCTTATTCTGTTACAGATTTGATACCTTTCCTTCCGATTCTCCTTTCTTAGTAATCAAATAGAATACAAAAAGATTTAAGATGCTTATTTACAGCCGGCATCTTCTAATAAAATTAATAAGTTGTTCCTATAGAACTAATATTTGTCTATTTTGTGTAGCTTTTTTACATTGACGTAATTAACCTACGTTATCTAGAACTTTAAAAAAAAATTGTATAGGTTTGATGGATGGCCTACGGGAACTTCCTGGCAGGGATGCTTTGAAACTTCGGGCGGAGGCAAGTTCACTATCTGCATCTCGATCGATTTTTTTAATTAGCATGGTCCAAGATTAAATATCGAACTTTATCCTTGAATTTTTTTTTTGTTTTCCTTCAAAAAATTGATTTTTATGGAATTTGTACCAAATTGTTTTGTTGGATACCACAGATATTGAACTTGTTCGCTCTTTTTCATTTCCGTTCTCAGGTTGCTTCTATGGCATCTCTGGTGAAACAGCAGAGGAGTGCACTCGATAAAAGGATAATGAAAATTTCAGAATTGGGGATTTCAGTTTGATGCTTTAAAATCCTGTGGCCTTTGGATGGGAGGTTTTCTATCTCCAAGATTACAAGTTCAACATAGATGTAATAAACAATTGTTATTTTTTATATTTCGGTTTTCAGTTTTGGTAATCTCTCTGTAGTCAATACTGCATTAGTAGAGGTTCTGCTCGGCCGGATTACTGTTTTTTTTTTAGTGCAAGTGTGTGTGAAAGAAGCAGCTCTCTAAAAATAAAGAATATTACATTTTTTTTGGGAGCCATTACATGCATACAGCTTTCACTTTGTTGCCTCCGCTGAAAGAACTTTTATCTTTTAATATTATTTTTTAAATGACCAAGACACCCTCGTTGTTGCATCAATATACCATTTACAACCTTCTTTGGCCCCATCGCTATGTCGGAGATTGGATCGTGGGGACAGAAAAGAGCGGAGAATGAATTGGTAGTGGCTCATGACCCAATGACGATCAGTGGTTGCTGGAAAACAACGAGAAGAGAGTACTTGGCCCTCTGATTTTATCGTGATTGAATGACTTTAGGAAAGCGTTTCTGATCCGTGGTGGGTACGATGGTGGTGATGGTTTCGTAAAAACTGAAGAGGAGTGAGAGAAGGGAATGGTAGTACTGCGGCTTTGCTAGAAAATGCATGCAGCAATATACCAGTTGTTCAGCCGGTTTGGGTGTCGGAACCGTGCTGTGATGGCTAATTTTGGTTGGAAAGAGGAGGCCAGGACCATGTTGGGTCATTCAGGTGGGTGGGTGGCCCAAAATGGTGCCGGTGGTGTGTGGTATAACAGGCCTCTAAGGAGCCTCTGTTTTGTTGGCCATTTAAATTGATGGCTCGTCTTCAGCGATGGAGATCAGATCGACAGTGGATAGGGGAAAGAGGAGATGGGATTGAGAACGGTTCGAGATCCGGTGGCCGCCTGACAATGGTGAAGAGAAGAAACAAAAATGGGTGGGAGAATGACAATTACATTGTTACCGTCACTCCTCAATCACCATCAAAAAGTTCGAGTACCTTTAAATCCACCCACTGCCATCTTTGAGTTCACCCACATTGAAATCCATTGATTGCTTTGAATCCGATGATGCAGATCATTTTTACTCTTAATCTTTCATATGATGTATCTTGAGATCATGCTCTTACCATCTACATTTAGTGTTTGATTTCGCATTGTATCCATTATAAAAAAGTGATCTTAACATCATGTGGAACTCATCAAGCTGAAATAAGGTAACTTTTTGGGATGTGTACCACATGAAATCAAAAACTTATCATTTGATGGCACGCATATAATCTCAAGAGCCATTATGTGAAAGATTGGAATGAAAAACGATCTGGACCATCAGATTCAAATCAGTCAATGGGTGTCAGTGTGGGTGAAATCAAAGATTCAGTGGGTGGATTTAAAGGTACTCAAAAAGTTCTCTTTTTAAATTTTATATCGATTTTTAACCTTAAGGGGTTAGGCGAGCTGGACAAGTACTTGCTACCAAAAGGAGACTTAAGTTCAAATCCCCTCCCCCCTTGAGGCCACCCTAGAGATTTATATCCTGTGCTGAATTTGGGGTGTGCATGTGCCCTGGTATTAGGCGGGTGTTCTAGATACCCGGGTTATCACAAAAAAGAATGCTTTGTCTTATGGTGGTAATTAATTTTTATTTTTATTTTTTATGTCCAATAACCAATTCTCTATATTTCGGTGCAAGGACATAAAACACGGGTACTATTAAAGGCTGCCTTTTTTTTTTTTTTTTTTTCATTAGAAGAACAGGGAATAGTAGGCTCCAAGTGCCTTTTAGGAATTTTTAGTGAGTTAAGAGTCCTCCCTGATACTAATTAGTGATGGAGAGCTCTCCCGAAAATAATTAGCAGCCGAGAGTTCTTTCTATCCAAAAGATCAAATTACCCTTATATAATGAAGGAACCTATATCAGACGCCCGAATGATATTCTGAGTGGAAGTCAAATATGGACAACTGTCTGATAAAGTGGGCAACCATCTGATAAATTGGACGATTGTCTGATATACTTGAAAAGCCTGGACGGTCGTCTGATGTGTTAAGAGTATTTTTGCCATTTGGGTGAGTTTAAGAATGCTCAACTTGATTAATAGTTGGTAAGGTTAACATTCTTATTAAATATCTCTAGTTGAAAAAAAAATTACATACAGTATAGATTGTGAACCGGTCACTGTTTTCATCACATGTGCAACGTAATGTGAAGGACCCGATGTGAAAAAACAACTCCATTTGATTCAAAGCAGTCAAAAGCCTTTAAAATGAATGGCGACCCATTAAAAATGTTATCTCTGACATCCCAAATCAGTATATTGTGGTCTTTGAATCCATGGCACACTTGATGAATTTGAAATCATGGCACACTTGATGAAAAATAGTGGCACGTGTCCAAAAAAGTGACCCATTAAAAATCTAGGTTGGAACGGATCGGTTACCCCATAATAACTCCTCTATTTAATTTTTACATTAATCATCCTTGCAACCCCAATTTATAGTCAGCATTAGTAGCTCTTCCATATTAATCATCCTTGCAACCCCCAATTTGCGCCCACTCACGCGCTATATTAGCATTTTAAGCCCAAAGCTTCTACCTTTATGACTACTAATCAACCAAGATTCAAAACTGGGGTCCAGAACGGGCACCGGTATGTAGTGGGAATACTGTCCAGTATCTCACGATAGTGGTAATTTCAATTTTTTTAAAAGAAAATTTTAATTTCATTTAAATATTTAAAATCTTGGATATACTGGTATTTCCGGTATTTACCATGTAGCCATCACACTTGCAAAACTTGATTCAAACCAACCAAAGGCTCTTGTTGCTCTCACTCTAAGCATTTGCTAAAACAAAGGGACCAATCCTACCACTATACTATTATTCCAATCCAAGTTTTACTACTCTTGAGGAACATTAACAAGAATGACATTTAGTGCAGACTTTTGCTGAGAGGAAACCATTCTTCTTATAATAATGAAAACATGATTGAAAGTTCTCTCTCTCTCTCTCTCTCTCTCTCTCTCTCTCTCTCACACACACACACACACACACACATTTCCAGAAGTTAAGAAGACTCATTTCCAAAATTTCATTCAAGAACCCAAAACTTGAAAGTGGGCTCACACTCATTTCCAGAAGTTGATTCAAGAGCCTAAATTCAGGTGACGTACCCCTTATCTGAAGGTATGTAACGTCGATGGCATTTATTTACAGCCCGTCGGTCGTATGGTTATTAGGCCCTCTTCTCAACTAGCGAATGAGGTTGGGGATTTGGTGATTCTTCTCAAAATGGAATGCAGAAGATGATCTACGAGGTCTTATGCCCTGAAGACAATTCAGGAAAGCTATCCAGGCTTTAGGTGTAGCTGGTCCAATGGACACATACTATGGTTCTTTTATTATGGACTTGCTATTGCAGCATAAAGCATTATCATTAGAATCCGCAATTAAATCACTGCAACAAGCATAAATACTCTGTTTAACATTGGGAATTTAAACTGTGACTATTCGACTTATAATCAATGGTTCTAAAACTTGAAGAGATTCTTGTGAACCTTTAACACTGTGCGACAAGTTAATGAGACTCTGGTAGTGGTTCTATGGATGCTCTTACATGGTTCAACACCTTTGGTTTCTAAAACATTCTCCAAGTCGAAAGAACAATTTTCCTGATGTTTCAAAGCTTCCAAAACGTTTACTGCCTGAAACAGGAGTAAAGATTAAAAAAAAAGTTAATCAAGTATCAATCTTCATACAAATGAGCAGAAAAATCTAATTGTATGAAGAACTTGAAATTCTGAAGCTTGATGAACACCAGAGGAAATTACTAATTGTACTAAAAAAAGAATGA
This sequence comes from Chloranthus sessilifolius, assembly GCA_021018995.1. Lineage (NCBI taxonomy): Eukaryota > Viridiplantae > Streptophyta > Magnoliopsida > Chloranthales > Chloranthaceae > Chloranthus > Chloranthus sessilifolius. Next base: position 46,861,926 of record CM037584.1, on the reverse strand, counting down.
ATAAAATTCATTCTACGTGATGATCTACCTTACCTGATCAAATCGCTGTACGTTTGAATCCTGTATTCCATGCAAGTAATCTGAAAGTCAAAAGCCCATGAAGAAGTTTCACAATTTGGAAAAGGAAATGATAGCCTGGTTTCTTACAAAGAGAAGCACCAAAGACCAAGCCCCACACCTGAGTATGCCACATCTTTGAATATCAATAAACTGCAAGGCATCAATAGAACAGAGAAAGAATCATGGCCATCTACTTTTCCGGAAATCTGCTCCTCGGAACCTGCATTGGTCTCAAATTCCACTTCCACTGCTTTTCTATCAGAAATTGAATCAATAGCATCATTTCCCGTTTTGTTTGTGCACTCTCTCAATCTCGGATGAGGAGTGAAGTTCATTACAACAGATGATCCGAGAGATAGGATAGCTACAACAGGAAAATAAGCAGGCCCATCTTGGTGTGGCTGAACAATAAAACAGATATGGATGTTATTTTAACAAGTTTTGTGCAATAATGAAGCTCATAAGAACTGCATAATATAACTTGTGGAAAAAGATGACAGTGCACCGGAATAACTGTCTGCCACTTCCACTTGGTATTATGTAACAGTAGAGGAATTACATCAAGGTGTTTAGCAGCAGCAGAGTTGGTGGTGCCTCCCATCTATACTCTTGAAATGATACGAGGCACATTGATTTGGACAATACAATTGATGGATCATCTCTTGGATGAGACATGTCCCCCCAAAAACCGCACCTAACAGATACTCCTCATATTTGATGAATGAATTTTATTTTTATTTTTATTTTTTATCCTTGGCAATAACCTTATTGATCTCTCGAAAGAAGACCAGCAATTGAGATGTTGGGAAAATCCAATTGGTTCAATTTTTCGACTAGAGAAAATCAAAGACAGGCGGCCCCAATCAATTTTCTGGCACAAGCAGTGCTTGTGGATAGAATTGGAAAGCACCACAAACTTTGATACAGATATTTAATGTGGTTCTTCTTACAATATCATAATAAGAGGGTGCAAACCATGATGCCTTGACCAGGCAGGTATTCATTGATCAGCACATGATTGATTGCAGAAGGGAACAACCCTGTCTGTTCACATATTCTCTCAGTAACCTTTGTTAACCAAGGAGGCACTGCACAGGCAAAAGATAATGGATGAACAAAATATCATGAGTGATCATATTCATTAGTAGTCATTGAGTAATGACTATATATATATATATATATATATATATATATATATATATATATATATATATAGGGAAACGATCATATGTCTCGAGTCATGGGACATAAGCCCATGATTCGAGCTCTTATTGGCTAGCATCAAGGATGAAAATTTGAACCGAAATTTCAGCTGAAAACTGAAATTTTGGCCGAAATTTCAGCTGAAAACTGAAATTTTGGCCGAAATTTCTGTCCAAATTATCGTTTCGGTGGGGACCGAAACCGATAATTTCGGTCATTTCGGCCGAAATTTTGATCCTTGGCTGGCATGTTACAACAGGTGACTTGAAAAGTCAATCTGATGTGACTTCCAGTGAGTGGTTACTCGAGTCATGGGATTATGTCCCCTGAATCGAGTGAGAGGATCATTACCCAATATATATATATATATAGCATGTTGTGAGGGGGCTTATTGTATATGGTCAAAAGTGTGCAAGGTTTTCATTGACAGAAATAATCAACGCTATCAGATTGAAGAGGCGCTGAAAGCTGCGGTTGCCCATGCTCCCAATAATATATATCATTAGCGTTTTCAAAAATTACAATCTACATAACCCTTAATGCTCCTAATTTTCAACTCAAAGCTTCTGTGCAGTATCCGTTTTATTATTTACTCGACAGTCTTGTCTCGCTATTTATACTAAAATAAATTCAAAAACAAAACAAGAAAATGAACCACAAGAAGAATAAGGAAGCTTAAAGAACTGTCTTACTAGCAATATAGGAAGAAACAGCAAGACTAAAGATTTTCAAAAATAGATCACATTCATTAAAAAATACTCCTAAAAGACATGAAATCAAATTCAAACAACTGATCATGAGGAATTTGGACCACAGATCTGAAATAAATCTCGACGGTGGATATTTGATAGATAATTTCACACTGCCCGAAAGGAATTAGCAAGCAGAAGTCATTGGATGGTAGATTTTTTAATTTTTACGACGAAGGCCATTATGCAAGTATCATATTGTATTACCACGTTATTTTATAAAAAAAAAAAAACATTTTTTTTTTTATGAATAGAGAATTTATTAGAATAACTAAGCAGTAGAAGAGAGCAAAAACAAAGTTAAACAGCATAATAGAAGTGGGAGACCCTCCCAATCCACATAGAAAAGCCCCCACAGTCCCTGATTAGCTTCTCAGCTAGAGTAATTTAGCAAGATGTTAACCCTTTCTACAAATATCAAATGCCTTGCTACAAAGACAAAAGAGTCACCAATGATGACCAACCTTGCGAGAAATCCATACAATGATATTAGTAATCACCAAGGATCACCGCTCAACCATCACACATGCCACCCACTGTGTGTGTATCTTTCACTTCAGCTATCTCATTTTAGTTTAGCTTATCTGCAAATTGAAAAGTAAGGCTCTGTTTGGATGTTTCCTAGGAAACCGGTGGAAATGGATTTATGTATCCCACGGATTTCAAATCCTTTGGAATCCACAAGAAACCAGAGAATCTGGTGTTTGGAAACTACAATAAGACATGGAAAATAGGGAGGAATACCATCTTCAGTGTTCCCACCCAATAACCTAGCACAACAAAGAAACCCTCAAATATAGATTAGAGGGCCAATCCCAAATAAAGGTGCTAAATACAAAGCAATAGTTTTGTCAATTAATGTAGATTGCAGAAAAATTACCTATTTGATGTCAAATAGTTATGGTGGAGCTCTCCTAAATATTGAATATTTTGTGGTTCTGATAGATAAATTTCAGCTACTTTTTTTTCTTCTTTGGTTCCATTAATACAATTTCTAGTGGTCCAGAAGCCTTTGGATGAGATCGGGCAGGCGGGAACAGGTAAGTTTACATAAGGTAATTTTGAATGTAGAGATGTTGCATCGGAGACGGGGAAATCGGCCGAATCGGGAAATATGTAGGAGATTTTGTCTGGATCAGTTTCGGATCGAAGGGTGGATTTTATGAAGCGGGTGGTATGAGGATGGGTTAATCTGATGGTGAAGAGAGAGCCAAGAAGGGAGCTCAAGAGATGGCGATGGTTCTAGCTTGAGAAGATGATCTGCAGAGCCTGCATTTTGTTGGAGAAATTGATGCATAGAGAGGATAGCTGTTTGAGAAGATAACTTGGAGTCACCGATTAAAAAAAAGAAGATAATTTGGAGAGCCTCTAATTCTGTAAATAGATGAGAGAGAGAGAGAGAGAGAGAGAGTATGTAGAATGTGAATCATTGTCACCTTGACATGTGGCACGGGTGCCAAGTGTCAAGGTGCCAATAGATGTTTGGCACGCTAATTTCTAAAAATTCCAATACGGCAGCACGGCCTCAAGAAAAGTAAAATAAATAGATAGAACATATATAGAGAAAAATTGAAGGGAAATCTTAGAGAACCAGTTTAGAGATGTAATAAAAAGATTGATAGTATACGTCGTGAACCTAAATAAAAGTATATTATAGTATAAAATCACTTTCAACGACCTAAACCTTTGTTTTAGTAGTTACTAAACTTTACACATTTTTCTTTTAAAATAAAGTTCATTTTAGCGTTGTCAAAACGATGAGCATTTTAATAGTAATATGTGGTTTAGAAGTTTCGTGTTGTTTGAAGAGTGTCCAAGTGTCGGCACATGTGCCAAGTGCCACAAAGTGTTGGCACAGCAAAAATCCCAAAAGTAGATGTGCCAAGGTAACACTATTGTAAATGTGTTGTTAGGGTCATTTCCAACGGAAATGAAAAAATCCAAGTGAAAATTTAGGATTTTGTCATTTCCCAAGGCGGGGAAAACGGGCGTTTTCCGATTTTATTTCTGGCACTACTTTTTTAAGTAAACGTGGGAAATGGTAGGAATTCTATTTCCTTTCCAATGATTTCTTTTCTTTTCCACCTATCCAATCAGACCCTAAAGGTTATATATCAGAGGTTAGGTCCGTATCTTGTCCACCCCTCCCAACACCTCATGCATATGGAAATAGCACTGGGTAATGGCCTTTTTTTATATCAATGTCGGTGACACCATTAGGATGATTTTGTGTTTTTCTCTACCACATAGATCAACCTAGGAAGGCACCCACAATTTTCAGTGTTCCCTAGCATCAAAGTGGGATCTCAAGGTTTAGCGCTCAACTCTAGGTGGAGGGTGGAGAGTGGAGGATGGAGGATGGCATATCAATGGTGAGTCCAGAACCAACTGAGATGGCTTCGAAGCATTAGGTTTTGTAAGTTAAATTTACGTCTCAGATATTCGGTTGACCCAAGAATTCCATCACAAGGGAACTCTGGAATTCAATAGTGACAGAACTCCATCCACGTCCTTGCAGAATGAAATAGGATTTCTGACTCTTATTGATAAAGGAAACTACATGGATCTGCCCATTTAAGTATCATGGGAAATAAACAAGGAGTTCATACCCCTTTTACCCACTGTAAAAGCTGGTCGAGTCCCATTGTGTTTGACCTTTTCTGCAGGTACTAACTAAGCAAGGCTTGGTGTTGATTTCAAACCCAACTCTCAATGAATTTGCTGGATCTAGCTCAATCAGTCAAAACTGAATCGACCTATCATATAAATGGAGATGCTCATGCCCTCAAATATGGATCCATGGTAATTGCGAGCCATTTCCAGCAATTTGGAGAAAGATTACCAAGTCCAATCATGTGGAAATATAACGTATAGAGTACTCAATACTACCTGACACAGCCTAGATTACGAATCCTGACGCTATCTAAGTTAAATGGTCGATGTCTCCAATATTAATTCTGTATTATTTACTGTGTTGGTTTTGCCTTGCCCAGCTTTCTATGCCTGATACTGCTCTCTTTTTTTATCGGCAACGAAAAAATATATTAATCAAAGAAAAGGAAGAGATACAAAACCTCAAGGCCAGCGAGGGGATACTACTCCTAAATATAGTAAAGGTTACTGTAATTGGTCAGAAAAATAAACCATGAATTATTAGACCACAAGAAACTTCCACACAGGTAACTAAGGCACTTATTCTTTTTTTTTATTTTTATCGGTAATAGAGATTATATTAAAAACAGTAAGATGCTGAGCGACAAGACAATCCCAGAATACAGAAATAAAACCGGATACAGAGAAAGGAAAACAGCAAAACAAACACCATCAACACAGACCACAGCCACCACGTGTCGCACTCAATCCGGATCCCACGAAAAGTCAGTACACCTGTGCCCCCCCCCCCCCTCTTGACACCCAAAAACTGATCAAATCCATGACCGCCTTGACGACCATCCCCACTGGTTTGCTCCTATTCTCGAAAATTCTGGCATTCCTTTCGCACCATAAACACCAGAGGACAGCAAACAAGGACGCAATCCAGTATCCCCCACTCTCCCCGTCCATCCTCGCACCGTCCCAACTCAACACTTGCAGATAGGGCGTCTCCGGCACGACTCATCTAACCTTTAACGCTTGATACATGGTCGTCCAGACCTCGGCAGCGAAACTGCAGTGCAGGAATAAATGGGGAGTGGATTCCTCACCATTGGTAGACATCACACAAGCAGTCTGCACATCAAGGTCCCTCCGGATCAAGACGTCCCTGGTGAGAATCCTTTCCTTGCAAATCGTCCATCCAAAAAATCGAATCTTCAACGGAATAGGCAACCTCCAAAACCAATTTCCATCGGAAGTAATGAGTGGCCGTCGCGACAACAGCCCATAAAAGGATTTGACAGAGAAGTGACCGTCCCTTCTAGGATCCCAAATGCGCAGATCTTGCCCCTGAGGATTCCGCTGCAGGTCATAAAGTAGCAACATCAGAGCCGCGAAACACCCAACCTCACTATCCCTCAACGCCCTTCTTGTACGAACCTCCCAAACAGCCCCTCCCTGTGTGTGAGTGACAAAATCGTCAATCATGCCCCCTGGTTTGAAGCAACAACGAAAATCGCCGAAAAATCATCCTTAAGAGCAGCCCCATCCACCCAGACATCCTCCCAAAGCCTGATGCGAGTTCCACATCCCCACCGATACCGCAGGCCCTTAGCAAACCTCCCCCATATACTACAAATCCTCTTCCACCACACAGAGGCTCCTCGCTGAATCGTGGGGCAAATTCCCCACCCACCTGTAGAGGTATCGTACTTCTTGGCCAAAACCAACCACCATAAACTGCTCCACTCCTCAGCCTTCCCCGCTCTCCAATGCCACTTACCAAGTAAAGCCAGGTTAATCGACTTAAGGCTACGGATGCCCAGCCCACCACAAGGAACCGGCAGCTAACAACAGTCCCAATTAACCAAATGAAACGACCGCTGAATTTGTTCTAATCGGTTGACAACCTCCATAGGGCATCTAAACATAGACATGAAAAAAAAATAAGCATCAAAGACAACACTGCTTTGAGAAGAATCAACCTGCCGCCATTGCTTAACAGCTTTCCTTTTCAGGAGGAAAGTCGTTGCTCAAACCTTTGCACCACCGGAAGCCAGTCACGGACCGTGGGCTTCCTCAGTATGAGGGGTAACCTGAGGTATCTGATAGGTAACTTCTCGCTAGCACAGTTGACCATAAAGGCCAATTCCTGAACCATAGAATCCTCAGTGCCAATCCCCGTGGCAGCAGACTTGTGAAAATTAATCCGCTGCCCCGACACAGCCTCAAACCGATAAGACCCCAACAAGCGTGCTGAACTCAGAAACATCAGCCTTCCCAAATAGGATCGTGTCGTTAGCAAATTACAGATGCGAAATGTACCTCCTCACTTCAATTGACCGGATATTCATCACCGCGCCCGTGACATCAGCCTTGTTAGCGCCTCCCCAACCAGAATAGAAAGGAACGGGGATAGAGGGTCCCCCTGCCTGATACCCCTGGAGCTCTTAAAATACCCAACAGGAGTACCATTTATCAGCACCGAGAACCACGGAGAGGAATAGCATCCCCGCACCCACTTCCTCCAAGTCACACCGAACCCCAAACGACATAGCATATAGTTGATATTCTCCCAATTGACCCGATCATATGCTTTTTTCATATCCATCTTCCAAATCGCAGCCGGTACCCGCTGGATATGGGCCGAGTGAATGGTTTCGTGGACCACCACAACAAGATCCGTTAACTGCCGGCCATGAACAAAAGCCCCCTGATTCCCAGAAATAATAGTGCTCATCACGTGCTTGAGCCTATTAGCGAGCACCTTCAAAACAATCCTGTACAGGCAGTTGGTGAGACTGATCGGGCGATAATCCGCGATATTCTCAGCCCCACACGCTTTGGGTATGAGGGTAATGAAAGTGGAGTTTAAAGCCCTTCCAATAAACCCGGACTGATGAAACTCACACATGACCTCCATCAAATCAGCCTTGATAGTTGTCCAAGACGCACGATAGAACTCCATGGTAAACCCATCCGGACCCAGCGCCTTGTTCCTATCCCCACTCTTTATCTCCTGCCACACCTCCTCAGTAAAACAACCCTCAAGCCCCCTACTCACCTCCTCCGAAATGGACTTAAAGGGCAGCCCGTCCAGTTGGGGTCTCATCCCCCCCCCCCTTCTTCCGTATACAATCGCGTATAAAAATCCACCACTCTCACGGACCTGGTCATCGCCCGTACGCAACGTCCCATCAATGACAATGCTACCAATGTATTTCATGCTATTTTTTGCATTGGCAACAGCATGAAAAAATTTAGAGTTAGCGTCCCCTTCCTTGAACCATCGAACCTTTGCTTTCTGCATCCAAAAGAGTTCTTCGGCTTTGCACGCATTATTGAAATCCATCTTATACCGGTACCTATCCTCCCTCTCCTCAGCCGTAAGAAGACGGTCCTCTTCAACGCGGTCCAACTCTTTCAATTTCACAAGCAACCTCTCCTTATTGACATTAACCCGGCCATACTCGTCTTGGTTCCAAACTTTAATGTGATCCTTTAAGTGCCGAAGTTTGGACAGAAACCGAAACGCAGAAGTCCCATGTCTGATCGGTTCACCCCACCAACCCTGTACCTTCTCCTGAAAAGATCCGTTCAACAGCCACATGTTCTCAAACCGGAATGGATTAGACCCTTTTCCTTTGGAGTCAGTAATCAGCGCTGAAGGTTGGTGATCCAAGACGGCGCGAGCAAAAGCTTCCAGGCGTGCCCCGGGAAACATGTCCAGCCACTCCGAAGGCACTTATTCTTCCTCAGGAAGAATATACTTCCGCACTCATTCTTCCCCGATGACTATGCACTGATTTCTTTGGTGACTGCCACTGGATTTCTAGAGGCTATGCATTATTCTGGTGATGTTAGCAGTATCCACTAGATGTTACCAAGGCTTCGTTGGCAACTATGCATAACTTTCTTGGCAACTGTGCTATGCATCTGGTTGGGTACAGTCTCTAGAGGATGTTAGCAAGTCTTTTGTGATGTTAGCGGTAGCCTGATTTCTTTGTTGCCCTGTCGACTCCCTCGTTTTTTCTCATGCAATTTTATTTTTTTTGTTTAGATGAGGACCATTTGGAAAGAGGATCTGATTTTGATAAGAATAATGATTCCCCAGGGTTTGCCTTAGTGGGGTTGATTCTTGGATATTTTGGATCTTTTCTTTCACTTTCCTCTACTGTTATTCATTCTCATGGTTTGTTTCATAGTTATTTCATATTTGGGGTTTCTACTTACTTTTTTTTTTCCTGGTTTTTACAGAAAAATCTGGGGATCCTCCAAGACTGGTAGGACCCATGGTTCCAAGTCAAATGGCAGATCATGGAAAAAGTGACGAGATTTCGAATGGTCACTGGAGGGAAAGAGTATTTGATGTTAACCTCAAAACTTTGCATGGAGTTCTCCCACTTAAATCACATTCCTCTTGTGGTAATACTTGAGGCTCAGACCTGGCGATTGGGAGTGTTTGAGGTGTTGCTTTTAGAATGTTCATATTAGACAAAAAGTGTCTCTGCTCCACTTCCTCTGAATCTAGAAGCAATGGTGCTGTTTGGAAGGGTCACTTCTTGGAAGTCCCAACCAAAAATTTTGTCAGAGTAAAAAGAAATTCACAGATTTTCGAAGGTAGAAGGAAGCCTTTTTTTGTGCTCGTTGATAGATTTAAATTGAGTCTACTTGAACGGCCTAGTGTGAGTTCTGAGTTTAGGGGATACTATGCTGCTGAGATATTGGAATTCTATAATAGCATTTTGCTAGAGGCTTCCGGTTTCTGTGGATCCTTTGGTGGGGCTAAGCTTTTAAGCTTTTCTTTAGTTTTTTACCTTCTATTTTCAATTTTTTTATCAGTAAGCTTCTGGCTTAGGGTTTCTCTCCATTGTTTTTATCATTCCTTAGTGAAATTATTTCATTTTTTATTAAAGAATAAAAAGGGGAAAAAAAAAGTACAAAAGAAAAGGGTCGGCTGTGGCGTTATTATTATTATTTTTTTTAAATCAGAGTTATCAGTCCTAACCACAAGTTAGACCAAGTGAAAAACGTATGCCACATTCTTCATGCTATAAAGATAAAATTTTAGATATTCAAAAAATAACCCCTGTTAGGGAATATAGAGGATAAAGAAGTGCATGCAGCAATCGATTCAACAGTTCCATAACCAACAATGGGCATTATTCGCGTCAAATTTCTCTTTAACATTTATGCTACTTTTAAGCATAAGAAAAACCAAAATATGATTATAGTTTTCCTATGATTGAGAGATGTGATTTTTCTACTTACAGTCCTGTGGAAGAAGCCCCTTTTCATGAACAACACCTCCTGCAATTGATCAAAGCATCAAACACATAGCAGAACCAACAAAAAAAATATATATTAACAATAACACATAAAAAAGGGTTGTAACTCTTCAAAATCAACAAAATCTGAAAAGTTTTCTTAGTGATCAACAACATAACAAAGAAAATCAACAAAATCCAAACATACCCCAGTTTTGTAGTCTTCTGTTCTTCAAAGATTTCCATTTGGATATAGGGACTTGATAAATCTAGAACAAAAAAAATCCACATGAAATTAAACATGAGATGAACACCGAAAATAGGAAAACAGAGTACTGCATCCATTACTAACTGACAAAAACATAAAAAATAAATAGAAGTCTTAACAAAGATTGAAAAGACTAAAGATATGCTTGACACAAATACCTGATAGAGGATCTGGGCCTGCTCAGAATCTGAAACAAAATTTGGAATATAAATTATAGTTGGTAAAGATCCCACTGTACACGCTTTCGGATGATCTTCAGCTTCCATTGAATAGTTCAATCTTAAAATGCAGTCCCTTAAAAGAGTTTAGCTATCGCTTAGGATTTTGAGCAAACTATAAATAGACGCCACATTAGAAAAGACACACAATATTCTAGCTGCGGCCCAAGTATCCAAAGTAATAGAAAATTTTAGCTTTAGTTTTGGTAGGGGTGCACCAGCCCGTGCAATAAGTAGGCGCCACATTAGAAAAGACAAAAGTATTCTATCTGCGGCCCAAGTATCCAAAGCACTAAAAATTTTAGCTTTAGTTTTGGTAGGGGTGCGCCAGCCCGTGCAATAGTGCAACGCATGGGCGACGCTCGACGACCCCAATAGCAAGCTATTGTGGTGGGTCCTCCCCCAGAAGAAATTAATTTAATATCATGTGACTCGATGAGCCACGTATCAGATATTAAACTGATAAGAACAGATACTACACTTGATCTTAGCCAAAAGGCCGAGAAAGGTATGAGCTGTATTCACCTAAGGATCCCATTTTATACTCGCCCATCTGACCTTCGTTTCTTTTGCTTGTCGGTGTGGGACTAAAGAAAACAAGTATAAGCTTCCAACTTCGCCTCATACGGTGAAAAAGTTAGGTTCTTCAGATATTAGCCAAAATTAATATTTATAAATTTCTGTAATTTTTGACAATGAAGTAATTAACCTTTATAATCTAACCTTTAAAAAAATTATATATATATTTGACGGATCGCTTCCAATAACATGTTGGTAGAGGATCCTTTGAAAAATCGGGCAGAGGATCTTATGAAAGAGCAAAGGAGTGTACTCAACAAAAGCTAAAATTCCTGACAGATTCTTAACAGACTCAAATTTCTAATTTTTCCCATATGCGTTCTTAAGTTACTTAGATTCCTAAAAGATTCCTATAAAACTTAGAATCCTTTGTTTTTAAGTTCCTCTCGAAAAATCTTCAGAATCGATTCAATCAATGGGTTATACTATGACCGTAGAAACGTGATCTAATCATCGGTTTATGTGTCGTACTTGAATTTCTCTCAAAATTTACAAGCAACCAATCGAGATGGGGCTGAACATATTTGACAGTCTTTTTCCGAATTTGATTTAATGGCCATTACTTTTTAAATGAGCCACTAATACCCGGCGGTATTCCTAGTAGTTTTATACCGTCAGTAATAAGTTTCCTTTCCCGACAATTGTAATCGTCGGGACACTAAAACAAAAAGATCCTACCGTCAGGACACTACAATAAAAAGACCCTACGCTGACGGCTGCCAGCCGTCGCCGTAGATTACGCCGACAGTAGGAAAACTTTTCACTGACGGCTAGAAAGCGTCGGCGATAAAGTCGTTGGCTAATAACTACACTAACGGCTACACACGTCGGCATAGATTGGAGACCCAATGTCGGCGGTTGTAGATGTCGGCATAGGTTTTTATTATTATTATTATTATTATAAATTCCCCGGTTCAACCCGTCCGTAACACGATTTGACATCAAGTGAACCTGGAGTGCCAGGTTATATAATTACCCAACCAATAATGCATCAAATCCAAAGCAGAAGCAAAAATTATATTAGATTTACCGGAAAGAATCAAGGTACGTTGATATCGTCTTGACATCAAGCGAACCTGGAATTGGCTGCAAAATTTTAATAACAAGTGCAATTTTGTGACAGTGTTGACAAGTGCAATCAACACTAAGAAATCTCAACTGCAATAATGGCAACATATTGGCACCAAATCCTAAATTAATACCATATACACCAAGCCACTGACTCCCCAAACACACATCTCTATCATGAAAGTAAAATTAGGAATATGATATATCTAGATAGCAGCTGCACTTATGAATTAACTAGTTAAAGAGTAAGGCAGTCCCCGTTTTGGTTGAGGTGATTGGGAGTGGATGCAGCTGCGGTGTTGGTACATTTGTGTAATGGAGATCAACAGTATCTGGCAGAGGCACATGAGTTAGGGGTGATGGAACCGCTGATTGAGCTTCTGAGCAGGTTCGTTGAGCAGCAGCATGCTCAGGAACAAGTAGAGGCTGTGACCCAAGTTGGCCAATGGTCCACCGGTGTTCCCCCAGATGTTGTCTTAGTTGTGGAAGTCGACTACCTTTGCTTTGAATGAATGGAACCTGCAGCAAAGTCACTGCATTAGAGAGAGAGAGAGAGAGAGAGAGAGAGAGAGAGAGAGAGATTTGCTAAAATAGCAACCAACTCACTATTTTACTAGAGATATCCTCGATCTCATGGATGAGGGGTAGTGATACATACACAAGTTCTTTGAAATTCAAACAAAAATGAAATACATGTTTGACCTTTGCTCTATATTCTTTACACTTGATCTTTGTTCTTTGGATTAAAATAATCGGTTATATACCTTTCATTTGCAGCGAAATACTGACCAGGCTCCAACACTTGATAAATCTCTTTGTAGCACTGAAGCGGTTAGAAACACACAATAGAAGATCATGCATAACTTGCACAAGCTAGGATTGAAAATGCAAACATTATAAGTCGGCATGGAAAGAGAGAACCAATGGAAATGCTTATATACCAATGAAAATTTGAAAGCATATACTGCATCCGGTGTGTGGCAAGTAGCTTCTATTGCATCAAAAATACTGTCTAAAATAGCATTTCACATTCTCCCTATAATTAATAAAGGCAGCTGCATCCGGTGTGAAGTACTAAAATCAGCGAAGAATGAAGACAAAAATTAGACCAAAGCATACAAGCAAACATCACAATTCCATGACTGACTCCAAGCATCAGTCCCGATTATCCTCCCAACCAGATCCCAGTCGATTTCTTTAACAGGGTCAAAACACTTCTCGCCAACCACAGGCATAAATAGATATGCTTTTGCAGGATCCCATGGAGTAGTGGAATGGTCAATGTCCACATCGAGAACAATGCTCATAACTCTAACATGAAAGCTCTTCAGCAAAACAAGCTGCAACACAAATGAAGCCATACTTTTTAAAACTTCAGTGTAGCTGAAGCTCCAGATAGATACAAACAGCAGATTTCCAATTTAAACCCATATCCATACTTAGTCACTCTAGCACCAACTAAGTTCAAGCCCAAACCATGTCTCAGGGACCAAGCTCGGTCTGAATAACAGTCCAGCCTATTGATACCCTACCTATGTGTGACCGATGCACGAAGTTACCTACTTAAATTCCAAATGGATAAGAAATTGACCAATCCTGAAACACTTCTATTTCTCCATAGAGTCCTTAGGAAGTCATCAATCAATTTAATCGTCAACAGCACATAACATTGAAAAATGAAACTTACCTCAAGTCTCGACCAAGTTATCAACTCAATTGAGTTTCAAGCCAACTTGTTGAATCCTTTATATTGTGCTTTATAATGAAGAGAAAAATTTTGTCCACATAGTCGAGGAAAGAGAACTTACATTATCTTGACAAAGTGATCGACTCCTTCCCACCCTATTTCCCTCTCGTGAAAACTCAATATATATCATTTCAATAACTGTACAACAAGTTATCATTCATGTGTTCTAAAATGAAGTTTTGAAAAAATGTGAGCAAAAAAAAATTATAAAGCCTTATGAAACATTTGCAAATGTCAAAGGGAAAAAAAGTTGCTTAGGATATTAAATGGACAGAAGAGCTCCAATAGCACCCAGCATTTCGTTCCAATAGAAATTGCCATAATAACATATTATATGCTAGAAGCGAGATACAGAGAAGATAATTTAGCAAGTATTATGCAAATAATCGTATGTTCTAGATAACCATCGAGTAGAAGTATTTAAGCATTAAAATTCTGTCATGAAGCATCCTGCATGTGGAACTTTTAAAAGGTTCCCCGCAAAGTGTACTTCTAGAAGCCATATATTGCACTACTAATACAATTGTAACTATTATAGCTCATCTGCCAAGTACACAGATTTTGTTACTGAGCCCATAAGTTTAAGCTAGGACTTAAAATAATGAGCTTTTTATGCGTGCTTCTCTCAGAATTTTGTAGAAGCTAGAGATTCACAAAATTACAGGAAAAAATAAATGAGGTAAGAGATAATCCATGGTGTTCCATTCTCACTGATTTAAAACTAAAATCTCTTTGCATATAATTCCACCACTCATTGCAAACATAGATAAATAAATTTGTTTAATCTATGAGAAACTATAACCCCCTTACGAATGCTCTTCTAAATTCCTTCTCACCAAACAATGCATCACCCTGCAATATTATATTATAATCTATCCTCAAAAGACCAAAATAAAGGATAATAAACAATTTATAAAAAATCATAGGACCATCCATGATCCAAAAAACCAAACAAACCACATTTTTAATGTACCTCCAATCAATAATTTGTTTACTGTAAACTTTCTCTTAAAGAGAAAACAAGTCGATGTTGCAAAATAGCAAAAGACTTAAAGGAGAACCAAAAAAAGAAGAAAGAGTAATTGCGAGCTCCAATAAGGTTTTCAAACCCAAATTAATGAGAAGGTTCATTCCCAAGTCAAATTATTGTACCCTTAAAACAACATATATTACTCATTCCCACAATAAAGATGTTTTTAAAAGTTACCATAGCATATGCTCCTTACAACTAGCATATATGATGAGAGTAAGACATTATGTGATTATGCAATGTGGGGATACTATGCTAACAAGTTCATCGAAATTTAAAATGGCACTTACAAAATAGGTTTGCAACGTATCCATTGTTATTTGACAAAAGTAAAAAATTTCTATAAAATTTACCTCGCCCTCCAAAAATATTTTACATTTAATGAACATAGATTGCTAGTCGAATATACCAACAAATTCAGCTCAATAAACATATTGATGTGCCATGAGGCGCACCTTTTAAAGAAAAATGTAAATTTATATAATATCTTATAAACACCTTGCCCTCCAAGAATACTGCACAATTAATGAAAATGGAGTGTGAGTCAGAATATACTAACTAATTGAGTTCAATAAACATATAACATGTGTCATGAGGTGCACCTTTTAAAGAAAAATGTATTATAAAAAAAATTTGCGTGCCTTGGCTGAAAGCAAACCTCAAAGTGCACGCCTTTAATACCTCTTAAGACAATCTTGTGACTTTTTAAATTAGGCAAGTCTAATAGTTACTGTATATTCTCTTTTTGCATATGACAACAACATGAGAAAATGAAAAAACAGACTTTTCAAGGCATCCCAGTCCCAGTCCTAGATCACTCTGATGAAATGTAAAATATTGGATAACAAAGAAATAAGAAGAAAGTACCGAAAAAAATATGGAAAAGGAAGATTGGAGAAAACAAATAACCGTCATTGTTAAGCAATTAGTAAATGACTTAAATGGCCCTATCCAGTTAGACTCCGACTTCACCCTAAGCAACAATATTTTGTTACATACAATAATCTAAATTTCTAAGCTCCTCTTTTACAATGATAATATGCTACAATAAACATCTTCTAGACCTTCTTCAATTGGACACCATGCTACTCATGAAATGGCCTATCTAAACAAATCAATTACAAATATAAAACCAAAAGCCTGCAAACTTGTAGAAAGCTGTAAAGATACAAAATATTCATGGATTGACCACATAATTAAAAGTCAACTCACTTACCAGTTCTCAGCCTTAACATATGGACTGGATTCAACATTTGTAACTGCGAATGATACAAGAAAGCGACCCTGAAACATGTCATTACAAACTATCAGCAATTCCAGCATTGAACACAGAGGCTATCTTGGATAAGCATACTATGCACTAAGGGATTGAAATGATCAACATGTCCTCTGTGATCTACAAAATGATTTCATATATTTTGAATTTGATAAAATAAACAATCAGATACAAACATCTGAAAACTCTAATATACTCTTTTGTTTGAAATTTAAAATAGATAAAGCATTGAAACTACTTAGTTATAAAAGAAAACATAATTTACCAATTATAATAAATAAACCTTCAAAGGAAATGCTCCATTGCTATTTAAAGAAATAGCCAAAGGAGTAAAATAATAATAATAACCATAATACTTTATTATTTAATCAATATGATGAATAACCATATTCACTAAGCCATCCTACTATAGCCAAAAATGGGAGCCATGCCTGTGTCCAACGAGTATGTGCATCCTACCATGTTTGACACCTTAGATTTTATTTCCATTTTTAAATCGCTTCTATATAATTTTATGTACTTACTGTATTATATATATAAAATCATTTATGATAAAATGTTATAGTAAATAAAACTAGACATAGCCATGTAGCCCTTTCTTTTAGGCTGACTTATCAAAGTACATGTATCCATGTCATATTTGACACTCATACCTTATCCATCTTTGAAGTATACATCACTTAAGAGAACTACCATGCTTCAAAAACTATAAAAATGGGAAAAACATATGAGAAATAATAATGTCATCTAAATCTGCAAGCAAGGATCAAAATTCCGGATTTCGTTTTGGTTTCGGGCTGGTCCGAAACCGAAATTTTGGCCGAAAACTACATACATGACCAAAATTTACCGAAATATTGGGATTTCATTTCGGTTTCGGTAGGGACCGAAACTGAAACATTTCGGCCGAAATTTTGAACCATGCCTGCAAGTGTAGTAGTAACTATTTGCAAGCACGAAATACATTCAACCAATTTAACAGGCTTTGTCATTTTTCTTAAAGAGAGTAAGATGTGATTGTTTTCTTTTTTTGCAAAGCATGCAATACATAAAACCAATTCATTTTCCTTAGAGAGAGTAAGATGGGATTGCGTTCTTTTTTTGTTTATTACATTGAAAAAAAAATCAGAGCTAAATTTTTGAAACACAAATGTCAAATTAAGATAACAGTAGTCCTTCAGCATTCGAAGTGGCCTAAAGCATATTCCAAATCAGTCTAACAAGAACGCACACCATCTAATCCATAGAAATACCAATATTTTCCACTAATATATGATCCCTTACATTTATAGCATATATTACATGAATATGAAAAGACCAAGTTACATATATTGCGGAGCCTTATATATATATATATATATATATAAACGGGTGAAGATTTGTCAGTCAATGGTTTTCGCCTGGCTATCCTTTGCACCTAAACGTGATTTTAACAACACTGAATAGAATTTTAATATCAGTTTTTTTTTAAATGTCCAAATTGTACACGCATATCATATAACTGGAGTATAGTGATGCAGAACATACTGTGAATGATCACCATATCATCCTAATGCATGGTCTATGAAAATATATCAGAAAAACACTTTTATGCAGTCACCAAGTTCCTGGAATTTTTGAAAAAATCGTGAATAATTCAAGAATTTGAGGTATTGCGAACTAATCACGAATTGTTCACGTTTTCAAAAAATTGTGTTATGTAAAAGTTCGGGAGGAATTCACAATTTTCTCATCAAATCGTGGTTTTTAATATTTTTAAATTTGTTTACACTTTTAATCTTCTTTTTTTTTTTTTTTTTATCCTTGCCGAACCCAACTTAGTGGCGATGCTTATATGTTATAACCATGTAATTTAAAATACACAAAATAAACAAACAAACAAGTAATATTGCCTTTCTAATTACTACATAAAAAAACAAAATATCACATTGTATAAGTCGATATGAATCCCATTCTTATCACAAAAATTCCCTTTCTTTTCCAGCAGTCAGTTACAATTCATTGCATCAAATCACCACAAAATCCAAAAAAATCTTCCATCAAAATCTTCGAATGTGATCTCCATTTTTCTCTATTATTTGCCTGAAAAAACAAAAGCCTCGTCTTTTGGCGCAGATCACAAAATTTGGAATATGAATCATAAACAGTTTCGGATGATCTTCATCCCTCATTCAATAGTTCAATCTAAGAACGCCATACCTCAAGAAATATTCTAGTTGCGCCCCAAGCATCGAAAGAACTAGGAAATTTTAGCTTTAGGTTTGGTAGGGGCGCGCCAGCCTGTGCAATAGTGCAACGCATGGGCAACGCTCGAGGACCCCAATAGCAAGCTATTGTGGTGGGTCCTCCCCTAAAAGAAATTAATTTAATATCATGTGACTCGATGAGCCACGTATCAGATATTAAACTGATAAGAACAGATACTACACTTGATCTTAGCCAAAAGGCCGAGAAAGGTATGCTTTGTAAGAACCAAAGAATCACATTTTATACTCACCCATCTGACCTTCGTTTCTTTTGCTTTTCGGTGTGGGACTAAAGAAAATAAGAATAAGCTTCCACCTTCGGCTCATACTGTGAAAAAGTTAGGTTCTTTAGATATTAGCCAAAATTAATATTTATATATTTCTGTAATTTTTGACAATGAAGTAATTAACCTATATAATCTAACCTTTTAAAAAATTCTACATAGATTTGACGGATCGCTTCCAATAACTTGTTGGTAGGGGATCCTTTGAAACATCCGGCAGAGAGGCAAGTTCAACATTTATGTCTTAGACCATTATCTTTGAAGTTTTTTTTTTTTTTTTTTTTTGCCTCCTAATATTGATTTTCAATTAATTTATGCTTAATTGATTTTTGTTTGCCCTCTTGCTTTTGTGGCATATCTTCTGAAAGAGCAAAGGAGTGCACTCAACAAAAGGATAATAGAATTTCAGAAGTGGGAGTTTCAGTTGGTGGCTCAAAATCCCACCACCTTGGAATTGGGAATTTCAATTGGTGGCTTACAATCCCATGGCCTTTGAATGGGAGGTTTTCTATGGCTGTGTTTGGGTTAACTCTTCAGGGCAAAGAGTAGCTCTTTTGCTTTTTGGCTCTGACAGAAAACTGTTTTCGTGTTTGGTAATACAGCTCTTTGCCTCATTTGCTCTGACAGGAAACTGTTTTCGTGTTTGGTAATACAGCTCTTTGCCTCCTTTGCTCTGACAGGAAACTGTTTTAAATGATAAAACTTCTCTTTGTTTGCTCTTTATCATAACAGATTTTATCTGCTCTAACAGAGAGCGGGTAAAGAGCTGCTTCTACTCTTATAAGAGCTAAACCAAACACAACCTTAAGTCATCAAAATGACTAGGCAGCAATAGAGACGTAATAAAAGAAGTCCTTGTTTTTTTCGTCTTCCATTTTGGTGGATATGTATAATGGACATTGCATGAATAGAAGTTCTGCTCAGCTAGACATCGCATTGTGTACTTGTGCAATGTTTAGTACCTAAGAATTTAGGTGTTTCTAGATTTTGTTGCAGAGCTAAAATCCGAAATCATAAACTCTTACGAGTACCTTTAAATCTACCCACCAAATTTTTGAGTTTATCCACGCTAAAACACATTAATTGCATTGAATCAGACAATGGAGATTGCTTATTATCCCAATCTTTTACATGATGGATTTTGAGATCATGGGCATACCATCAAATGTCGATTTTTTATTTCATGTGGTACATACCTGAAAAAGTGACCTTAAAAATTAATTTTGAGCGTGCATATGATACTAATGTCACTTTTCTAAGATATATGTCAGTTGAAATAAAACACTGACTATTTGATGGTACGCCCATGATCTCAAGATCCATCATGTGAAAGATTGGGAGGATAAACGATCTCCATTGTCTGATTCAATGCAATTAATGTATTTTAGTGTGGGTGAATTCAAAAATTCTATGGGTGGATTTAAAGCTACTCTTCTCAAAATCTAGACAAAAATGTAAGTGGTGAGATGAGAAAACCAATGCGAAACTTTAGCTAGTTTGAGCACATGATTGAATGCATAAGGGAAAAAGCCTTTCTGTTCACATAATCGATGGGTAAGCTTTGTTAACCAAGGAATCATTGCAGAAGCAAAAGATAATGTACGAACAAAATATCGAGAGTGAACCTACTAAATGGTATTGATTGAGTAATGACTTAAATATGTTGAAATGTGTGTGGAGACCCTTCACGGCAATAATTAAATATTTCTACAAACCATGTAGATTTATAATAGAAAAATTAACAACTAGGGTTATTTTCTTATTGAGGTAGCCTAAGATTTATACAGTTACGGAATATATAGAAGAGTGCAAGTTTAGTGAATATGAGAGCATTAAAGTTGATTTGGTTAAAATAAGAATTTATTAACCCTATAGTGGGATAGATTTGGGTTTTACTATAAAATACAACGGTGAATATAAGAGCATAAAAAGTATTTGGATTTTACTATAAAATAGAACGGTATATATAGAGGATATCTCAAACAAGATCAATACAAAGTGGCAAAGTATACATAGACAGGAAAATGATAAAGTTATTTTTATAAGAAAACAAACTTGCATTAATGTACGTATGGTAGAGAATGTTGTCTATATCAAAGTCATACAAATACAAAGTTCATGTGATCGAAATGTATATGCTAAGTGGATACATGGAGTTACAAAGAAAGAATCAAGAATGAATACATATGAAGAAATATGGAGATGACTACTAATAAAAGAGAATTAATGAATGTCATTTGAGAAGGTTTAGACCACATCAAATTCGAGTTCCCGTTTCGCCATAATCTACTGAACCCGGTTCGTTAAGAATGTGATGAGTTATTATTAAATATTAGCAGTCCTTGAAGAATTGGTTATTTATTTCAATAAAGAAGTCTAGCATAGTTGGTTGGTTCAGTAATTCCTACATCATAGATGGCATATTCGAGTCCTTTCACCCACGATTTTCTTTTGAGCGCCTATTTGGAGAACCCAAAAACTTGATTAAATGGTCGGTTCGCCGACTAGCAACGTACCAGACTGAACCGATACTTAACCGATTCGCAATTCGGTACCACATGGAGCAAATCGGGCAAACCCTGGTTTAGACAGGCCCATCACAAACTTGAAACAATCAATTTATGAAGGACTGAAGTAATAGAAGCACAAAGGAAAATGAGAAGAAAACGTAAAAAGATTTAAAGGTAAGTAGTGAGAAATGACATGAAAGATTGAGTGTTCGAATGTTAGCTCTGAATAAAAGTGAATCGATAAATGAGACTCGAAGAGAGAACTTAAAATTGATGAGACAAGGCAATAATTTTGATGATGATGTTATGATGATATTTATATGGAGATTAGTATATTAAGTAATCATCATGAAGGAATATTTCAAAATTGCTTCAACAAATAGTCTCCTCTCGGCCAACAAGAATAAATCATTAATTTTATAAGAAATACTACATTTGTCAATGATGTTAAGATTTTGCTTTAAAGGTATTCAAGATAAAGGTGAAACATGAAGAAAAATTTTAAAAGATAAAAGATAATCATAAAGGGAAGTTTATAAACATTCCCGTCTCCATTTATAACCAAATAAACTCCAAAAGTCTACCAGAAAATTTCAAATAAACACAAGCTTGTTGAAAAATAGCCTCCAACCTTCATGCTAGAAAGATATATAAGTTAAGGCTGAAACCTTAAAAAATAAATGAATATGAATAAAAATATTTACCTGCATATGTGGTATGCCAAAAAAAAAAAAGAATTTTCGGAGAGCCAATCATTCTCTAAATGCGCCCACGCATTCTCTGAAAGGGCTTACGTTGGGGACCCCTTAAACCCATTGATTGGGTCAAATCAGATGATAGAGATCGTGTTTCACCCATATATTCCATACATAGGATCTTAAGATCATGTTGCACCAATCAGACTCCCAATTTTTTTATTACATGTCACAGATCCCCAAAAAATGCCGCTAAAGTCACGTTTGAGCGTGATGTTTGCCAATGCACACAAGATCCATTTTTTGGGGATCTGTGAGATGTGGAATACAAAATTGGACGTCTGATAGATGCGACATGATCTCAAGATCCACTGTGTGGAATATCGGAGTGAAATACGATCTCCATCATCTGATCTGACACAATCAATGGTTTTGAAGGGGTTGCACACGTAGACGCTTTTAGAGAACGCATGAATGCGAATAGAGCTACCCTAGTGGCAACTAGTAGATCGCACATGCCAAGAACATGACCATTCTATACATACGTCTAATCAACAAAAAGAGAGGACGTAGAAGTGGGAGAGATTTTTGGGATTAGGTACCTTTATTTTCAACCTAAGGTTCACTCTTTTCAAATTGGGTTTCACGTGATTAAATTTTTGACTGCTATGAATCAAAATATGGAGATCCTTTTTCATCCCAATCTTTGACAAAAGCGATAATGAGATTGTGGTCTTAGCTTTAGAAAGTCAAAGTTAATTCCACGTGGCACACATCGCAAAATGTGATCTGAGAAACATGTTTGACATATGTCTTGATCATGTTCATTTTTGGGATATGTAGAACTTTGAATCAAAATCTGACTATATGATGGTTGACACATAATTTGTAGATATGTTGTGTGGAAGATTAGAACAAAAAATGATCTCTATCCTTTGATTCAAAGCAATCGACGATTTAATATGTTAAACTCGATTGAGAAGCAAGAATCTTTGGTTATAAATTAAAATATCCTTTAAGATTTGAGAGAGATTTATAAAGGTGTGGGTTTATTACCATTGATTGTTTCGTATCAGATGATGGTGATCATATTTCACCTCGATATTCCATATAATGGATCTTGCAATCATGGCACACCAATGTCAATGTTTAATTTCATGTGTCACCCGCAAAAAACAAATCTTCAATCATGCTCCAACGTGATTTTAGGGCTGTTTTGGAGATTGAAATCAAACACTGGTTGTTTTGGAGATTTTTGACACATGAAATCAAACACGGGTTCTCAGATAGAGTGAAACACCATCTAGACCTTCGTTACCTTAGTTTTTCGATGTGGGACTAAAGAAAACAACACTACTATGCTTATTTCATAAGGTGTTGATAAGTTGAATAGTTGTCGAGACAGTTAGCTTCTTTAGCTCTTAATGATAAGGGGTTACTAGGAACAACGACCTTCCATAATGATAAAAGCGTCTTTAAGTCATGTTAACAATTTGGCCGTCCGTCTTTCAATCACCAAAAGAAAGAAGCAATTTGATGACGGGTTGCCGTGGGGAAAGTGCAAATATCACCCAAATACCCCTGTCTAGAGTGCAAATTTTTTTTAAATACTCATATCTAATGCAAGAACTATGAAAATTTCCTAAAATTTTTCATTTGGGTGACTCATGCAACACCCGAGTTTTGTCGTTTTGGTGATTGAAAATTACGAACCTTGTTTTGGTCATTAAGTTTTGGTCGAAAAAAGTTTTGTTAAGTTGTCCCAATCTCGGCATATTCCAAGCACTATGAGTTTTTTCACTCCTGTCTTAGAACTGGTCATGTGAATCGGAGTCAAGTGTTGGAATTATATTTGTCAACTTCATTCTTTCGTAAGAGTGCTTTTTCATTTTTGCAACATTTTACTTTTCTCATATTAGTGCAAATCGTTCGGCAAAAACAATTTTTCAAAGCTCTGAAGAATGCCAACAAATTTAATCCATCTGCTGATTCAATGAAGAAAGCAAGGACAAAAAAATGAAAATTCTCTGCTCTTATTGAAAAGAAAATGAAATGTTTTTTTTTTTCCATGAATAAGAGTAAATGAAATGTGACCATACTAAACTCAAGCAATTGTGATGTAAGCCATCTCAAATTCATCTTTAGCTAATTTTATCTACTTTTGTATATGATAAACTCTCTTTATCCTCAATATAATTCTATGTTTTCCATGTTCTCGTTGCATTCACCTTCAAATATTTTCTTGGTGTCCACATGTACTGCGTGATCTTGTCCCTTTTTCGCAGCCCAACACCTTATATAATGAAGTTTTAAAATATGAAATGTCTACTATAGGTCAAGGTAACAAAATGGGTATCGGACTCGAGTATCGGTTCTTACAGGACCGATACGACTCGGTCGATACTGATACGTATTAGGCTATATATATATATATAAATATATATGGAAAAAGTATCCGTCCTCCATGGGAGGGCGGTCACCGTCAACCAAGCTTCCACGTGGCACTTAAATATTGTTTCGATGTCACGTGGAGCTCGGGTGCATTGGTTAGATCATCTTTGAAAAAAAATAATTGAAAACTCATCTCCACCATGTGTTTTTTGAACTGTAAAATGTGAACCAATGAAACCAGTCAAACTTTGACTTGTCAGTTCAAAAAGTTTTTTTCGAAATGTTTTATTTTAATATTGATCATACCGTCCACCTGTGCTCCACGTAACACTCAAACAGTATTTTTAGTGTCACGTGGAGCTCCATGTGTATCTTGGAGAACGGTAACTGTCCTCCATTAGAGGATCTAACCGGCTCCCTATATATAATATATAAACATCGGCCGATACCAATATCGACACGTATTGGTATTGACCGATTTTTTATTCCATGCTATATGTTCAAAAACATCAAAATCATGGCTAGAGATATCCATTCCAATAGACAGAGAGCTTCAAAGTGAGCGATTAAATTTAGTCCTATAAATGTGCTCCAACCAAACGATCAGCTTGAGTCATGATTTTAGCACATTCCACATCTCCACCGCTTTCACTAGAGATGGATCGGGACTTGGTTGCATTGGTATGAATCCCGATGGATTTGTTTTCTGCTTTGCAATTCATCTGCTTACCCTACATCTGCACATAATAAGTTGCAAGCGATTCTATATGCTATATTTTATGCAGCAGCTCAAGGCTTCTGCGACTCACAATTTTGTTCTCAGTCTAAGATTTTGGCTGATTGTGTTCATCAGAAATCTACGTTTCACTTGGGATGATATCATGACACAACTTCTCTAACCCACTGTAGCATTGAATTCTCTCCTTATCTTTCAAAAATTACGGAGTGGTTAGCACTTAGCAATGGTATCGGCCGATACCGACACATATTAGTGATACGTATCAGATTTTTAGAAAATCGATACGTATCAAGTATCCAACTCGGTATCAGTATTGGACGATATGGGACTGTATCGGCCAATACATATCGGGTATCGACCGATACCCTTTCTTAGCACACTTAGGGAGAGCCAAAGTGACGATTCCATCTCTCGGACTAATGAAGAACTCCCTATTGAATTAGCGCTTATTCGAGCAACTGATTTCTAATTATACGATGAACTTGTACCCCATTCTTGTATGATAAAATTCTTTCATGCTTGCTTATAAAAAAAAATGAAATGAAAAAATTATGAAAATAACTATTACTTAAAAAGGCTTTCGCATAGAAATTAAGCTAGTAACCCAATGGAAGGTTGAAATGGGCCTATAATCCAATGGAAGGTTGACAATATGCTAGGTGTGTTATTGGGTTGGTTTTCATGCTAGACCGAAACCGAACTGATAACTATTGGTTTCTAGTTTCTCAAACCGAAACCAAACCGATAGTTATCGATTCGGTCGATTTTCGATTTCTAAACCTCAGTTTTTTTATT
The DNA here is from genome assembly GCA_021018995.1 of Chloranthus sessilifolius. Classification (NCBI taxonomy): domain Eukaryota; kingdom Viridiplantae; phylum Streptophyta; class Magnoliopsida; order Chloranthales; family Chloranthaceae; genus Chloranthus; species Chloranthus sessilifolius. The sequence continues at coordinate 46,836,206 of CM037584.1, read as the reverse complement.
TGTAAAATTAAAAAAATAAAAAATAAAAAACAAGGAGGGGAGAGGTAGTGAAGAATAAAGAGAGGAACAGAGCGAGAGATCGAGAGAGAGAGAGAAAAAAAAAAAAAAACTTGTTGTCTATTATGGAGTGTGGTTGTGTGGGCTTGTGAGACGGCGCCAGCAACGACAAGCGAAAGGACGGCAGACGACAAACGGCCGACGGTGACCGGTGGGAACTGGGAAGTTGAAACAAATGAGATATGGGACAACAAGAGTTTTTGACTTTTTGCTTGTTTTAAGTTTTAAAGTTTATCCCTTATTTTCTAGTTTCTGCATTTTAACTTTTTATGTTTAGGTTTTAAAAGAGAATTTTAATTGCAAGCTATTTTTGTATCTACCTAAGTAATACCTTATTATTGGATCCTGGACCAAGGTTCTTTGCTGGTCCAGGATCCAACGACACATACTACTAGAGCTCTTTACTTCAAATGATTCTCCTTTTGAATGAGATCCAATTGTTCAGTTAACATTTCGGAACCAGAGGGCCCAAGACAAACTTTTCTTTAAGCTGCTGAAGTTTAGACTAGAAAACTAAATTTGAGAACTCCGCCCTTTCCTTAGTATTATATATTAAAAATCCTCAAATTTCTACATTATTCAATTTGAGGCGGATATATATATATATATACACACACACACTAATGGACCCTGCACGTGCGATGCGATGCACTTGAGTGCACCAACTGGACACCAATTTTGTTTCAGAAAATATAAAAACTTTTGTTAGATATGTCGTTTCTCATATGAAACTAAATTGGAGTTAATGGGTCCCCGACGTACAACAATGGATAAACCATATTAAATAGGTGTCATATGGTACCACCTGACCTAAAAGTTTGCCAGTGGAGGCTATCAACTATTGATGAAAGAGACTAGAGATGATCACATAACAATAAAAGAATGCATTCTCTAGAATATATGAGTTAAAAATATCTCAAGTATAATCCTGTGATGAACTCTGGAATAAGTGTACTGCTTTCACCCGCTAGCAACTTAACGCAGCAAAATACACATAATAAAAAATTAATTAAATTCAATAACTAAACTAATTAGCCCAATTTCTAAAAACAAATAAGGGAATAAGAGCTTTTAGGCCAATTCATTGTATCTGAATGCTAGATGCATTTGTCTTTGCCAGAGAACCTAAAAGCTCGCCTTGTTGATCATATGCCATCTATACATGTTTTTATGAACAACTTGTATATTATTAAGAATTTCATTTCATTAATTGTACAATGAGGAAAATAATCAAGAACATGAAAAGATTACAAATGCCATATGAAAAACAAAATTTAATTTCATCAAGATTCCATTGTAACCATTTGTAGCATGTCATCTCTTGTCGGAACACCCATCGAGGAAAGTGTCCAATATCTTGCTAGATAAAAATCCTTGAAAAATATTTATTTTCCTTTTGTAAGCTTTTGCAGAAAATAAATGGTCCCTACATCAATTACTGCCATTAGTGTACTGAGATAAATGAATATAAAAATGTAAAATTATAAATAAATAAAAAAAGAATACCCATGGAGGAAAATATTATAAATAATTTAATTTCATCAAGATTCCATTGTAACCATTTGTAGCATGTCATCTCTTGTCGGAACACCCATCGAGGAAAGTGTCCAATATTTTGTTAGATAAAAATCCTTGGAAAATATTTATTTTCCTTTTGTAAGCTTTTGCAGAAAATAAATGGTCCCTACATCAATTACTGCCATTACTGTACTGAGATAAATGAATATAAAAATGTAAAATTATAAATAAATAAAAAAAGAATACATAAGATTAATACTCTAGTAGGCTTGTATAGATGAATGCCCATGCATGGGAAAAGTAGATCAGTTTGTAGGCTTGTATAGAGGAATGCCCATACATGGGAAAAGTAGATCAGTTTGTCATGCCTACGAGTTCCTTTCCTGTGCTAACATGAGCCTCTTTCTTTTCGTGTTCATCATTCAACAATAACGGCCAGGGCCGGCCCTGTGATTTTAGGGGCCCAAGGCGAGTTCCTAAAATGGGGCCCTTCTTTCATATAACTTTGAAAAAAACATATTCGCAACAAATATTTTTTTGACAAATAAAACAATACTCATATTCTTAAATTAGATATATCTGTATATTCCATTCAACTACGTATAATTTGAAAATGCAACTAACAATATAATGAAAGTATATATCAAAAGAAAATGTAATACAAAAAGAGTAAAACTAAATAGTAGAACGTATCCAATGGATCGAGTAACTTAAGCAATAACTTTTTGGCATCTCTGAACTTATTCATCTGCATTCAAAAAGAAAAAAAATAAGATCTTGTGTTCTAAAAAAACATAAACATAAATGAAAAAATATTATTTATATTATGCAATTACCTAAAAGAGTTCATTTAAATATTTATCTTCTCGCATTTTTAATTGCAAAATCGCTGATTAAAGTTGTATTGTCAATATTATTCACCATATCATTCTCAATGGATAATATAGCTAATCCATTTAATCGCTCTTGTGACATCGAAGATATGATTTGATCAACTTCAGTTTTGAAAAACTTCTTCCACCAGAGGCAACTGCAACTGGTATAGTCAACAGTATCCTATAAGTAATCCAAATATTTGGGTAACAACCATCCATTTGCTTCAAATAGTTCAGCACTTCAATCGGTGTTTTACTTCTTTTAGCAAAGTATCTTTCAAGACTTTCAATTCTGAAGATAAATCTAGCCCATCAATATCAATATGCTCTTCATGTTTGAAAACATGCTCAAGATTTATGCAAAAAGTCTTCAAACATTCATCACTAACCAAACTTAACTTCTTCAAATCAAACAAAAGCCCAAAATGCTGCTCATATGTTTTAAATTGCTCAAATCTATGCTCAAGTGATGAAAGGCTTTGATCAACAATATATGAAGTAATTAATTATGAAAGATTCTTCAACAGATTGTGACACTTCTTCACTTGCATTCTCATCAAACTGTTTCTTTCTTCGAACAATGCGCTTTTCACGAAATATAGGCTCGATCCCCATTTCAATCGCAATTTCATTAGCTCCAATTAGGGCCTCCATGAATCCATTTTTCCTATAATCTTTTAAAATAGGTAATGAGTCCTTCTAATTGTTGAATAGCAATACTAATATTCATACTTTCTTGTTGAAGAAACTTGCAAACAGTATTGATAGCAAACAATACATTGTGTCAAATAGTCATAGCTACTAAGAACTCATAACTCTCAAGTTCATTTGTTGCGAGAGAATGTGCTTCACTAGAACTTTTGCCGTCATTTTCACAGGTAGACTCTGCTAGGATACGGAGAGTATCTCTTATTTCTGGAACTTGATATCTTATTGCTTTAACACCTTGAACACGACTCTCCCAACGTGTTTGTGATAGCCCCTTAACTGTGAAACCTTTGATATTATCCATTAAAATTTGTCATCGCTTTGGAGATGATGAAAACAGTATGTATATACGTTGTACCACCCCGAAAAATGTTAAAGCTTTAGGACAAAAGTTCGCCATATCAGAAAGTGCAAGGTTTAGACTATGACAGCCACAGCGTGTAGAATGCTCTAGGATTTATTTCAAGTAATTTTTTCTATACACCTTTGTGTTTTCCTTTCATATTAGAGCTATTGTCATATCTATGTCCTCTTATATCATCAATATCGAGTCCAAGAGTCTTCAAAACTCCTACAAGAACATCAAAAAGCCCCTGCCCAGAAGTATCATTGACTTTCAAGAATTCTGGAAAGAACTCTTTAACTTGTATTTGACTTGTAGACTCATCAACACATCATATAACAAGAGACATTTGTTCTTTATGGCTAATATCTAGAGTGCAATCAAGTATTATTAAATAATATTTCGCTACCTTGATTTTCTGAATAATCTTACTTTTGATCGCATCTCCCATCAATTGTATCAACTCATTCTGAATTTTGTGACTTAGATAATGATAATGGATTTCTTTGTTTTAGACTCGTCGAAGGTGTTCCTGCATTATTGGATCAAATTCGGCTATCATTTCAACTATACCTAAAAAGATTTCATTCCTCTCTTGATAAATCTTTTCATTATCCCCTCGAAATATTATATTCTTAGATGCAAGAGCTTTTACGATAGAAACAATCTTTATTAATACTTGTTTCCAATGCTCCTCTTTTTTTATTTTTTCTTGGACCTCTTACCAACTCAAACTCAACTCTATCCCCAATCTCAAACTCAACTCAATCCATTTGCTCATACCGGTACTATGCTCATTAGTCCTTTCGTGACATTTCAATCTTTCGCTGAGATTCTTCCAATCATTCAATCCTTCTTTAGCCAATTGAGTAGTTATGCCTTCTATGAAAAATAATTTGCAATTGAAACAATAAGCTCTTTGGCTTGTATATGAATATACTAACCATTTCCAATCCTTCTTTTCTCCATTTGCTAATTGTCTCATGTAATGGGAAGACGGGAATTTCCTACCATGAATATTTTTCGAAAAATTATCATTATTATCTCTCAAAGGACCCTTCTCCACTAAAAAGTCTCTAAGACTCTGTTGGACATTGTTCCAATTGGCCGGATCATAAATATTTAAAGGCCAATATTCTTTATAGTCATTCTCATTTATATTTTCTTCTTCATTGTCATCTTCCCCTTCATTCATCAAGTCTTTGTCTTCATGTTCTTCATTCTCGTCGTCTTCTTCGTTATTGCTCAAGTTTTTGAGCTCATGTTCTTTTTCATTAGTATTCACAATTTCTGTTTGTTTACTACTTCCAAAAAAATTGTAAATAGCTCCTGCTTGAGACTGAAAAGTTTTTCTATCTTTTGCTTCTTTCTTTTCTCAACTCCAGACGGATAACTTCTATTAGACATGATTTGAATATGGGGTTTCTAACCTACAAACACAAGTTTGAGACAAGGGTAAGTCGCTAACACCATATAAAATGATTTCTTCAAAATATATATAATCTATTTGTCCATCCTAAACTTTATATAAATAAAGAAAAAAATTTTACAATGTAGATTTAATAGAGACAAGATCTTGTTGAAGAAACTTGCAATTAATTGGTTTCTAAATGTTCAAACCAAACCAAACCAAACCGTTCAACTTTGAGGACAAAATGATTAGATTGTCACTACAAATTATGGATCAAAATACCGAAATTATGGTTCATACAAATCATGGATCAAAGCACCAAATCACAACTTTCCTCTAACCTCTAACTTAGCTAGAACTAGTGATCACATTTTATCTATCTATCTATCTATCTATATATAGATATATAATATGAATTGCTTAGAAAGACTAATAACTAAAAAAAGATTAATAGATGAGGAACATGAAGTACACGGGACAATGAAAACGGAGATGATACCAGAATAGTTCCCACCCCATAATAGGAGTAGATGAACCGTCAATTAATCGGATATGAGCAGATGATGATGGTGGAGAGTACTATGAATACTCCTGAGGGTCTCTAGTCATATGGTTAGTAGCCCTTGCATCAATTTTCCGACATAAATAAGGAGATGAAGTAGAGGTCGCCAAAACAGATGTAATATACTGCCCTGAAAGCATGATTGCAAGAATGGGGCTCGATCACTCGACAAATTTAAAGTAGAAGCCATTATAGTAACCTTTTGTTCACAAACCAGGATGTCCTGCTAATCGAAAAATCAAGGAGCATAGACGGAAAGTGTCCTCCAATATTAGAAGCCAGAAGCATAGACGGAAAGTGTCCTCCAATAGATTGGTAGAAAAAGAAGCATATTCAGGCTAGACCAATACTCAAGTCATCAACTAATGCTATAATGCCCAAAGCAACACCCAAAAATTCTTTACTAGAGCTGCAGGTTGCCAAGTAAATTACCATAACACTTATATCCCAAAAGGGGGGAAATCAACCTCCAAAAAAAGGGTAATCAGCCTCATTACACAATGATGAAAAGACTTCCTAAAACTCTTCCTCACAGCAATTATAACCATAAAGAAATATAAGATGAATGATAAAAAATTTACTCATTCAATGTTCAGTAAGACGAATCATGAGAAGCTAATTGGCCAAGTTTTACTTGTTCCAGCATTGAAATTGCAACAGTATATTCTAGATCCCAAAAACCTTATCACTAGTTGATTTTTCTCCCAAAAAATAGATTAATCTAGGAGATCTTTAACAAGATTTTTATTTTTTTAATGAAGTGACTTGGTGACATGAACCAGAAGCTTGTGTAGCTATTGATGAAGGTGGCAGATCAAATGGGTCATAAATGGGTCCAAATGAGGTGCGCATCACTAGTGTTGCAAGATTCATATCATCTATCTATGCCTCTCTTTTCTTATGGGAAATGTAATTGAGACAAGCAAATCCATTGAAAAACATTTCATCTGTGTTAAAAAACTGATCTCATTGGCTCCTATGTGCCTTGGATTTTTCATCTCTTACATTTACAATGGGGTGGGGGTAAGTTGGTGGGTACATGCACTGGGTAAATGCATCCCCTCTTTCTTCTTCTGATACCCATTTTCTTGGCACATGCCATTTCTTTCAGCAGCTCAAACACTATAAGATTTGCGTACTATTGGTATGCCAGTATTAGAGTGTGAGAATCATGGTTCAAAATTTCGGCTTCACTCCCCACCGAAACCAAAACTCAATTTAGGTAAATTGCGGCACTATGGGGTCACCAACCAAAAGAATAGAAATGTGTTATCAAAACCACCACACTACGTTATAAATAGTTAACTCTCTCAATGGTCTCAATGGACTGCAGACCTTAGAAGGTTTAAATAAACTATGCCTTGGAACTTGGAAGAAAAACTACAATAGCATGTAGACTTTGTCTTAGGGAATTTCACAAACGGGTCATAAGCAGCATAATTTTTTAGCCATTTACACTTAGAATAGCTGAATAGGTCTCAAGTAAGTGGATAACTTCTATACATCACCTAGCAGTTAGCTCCAACTCACCTCTGATCATATGCATTTGCATTAGAATATTATATGCAAAAATTAAAAATTAAAACAAAAACAAAATCAAAATAATGAAGGGTTTGGATTAGAATGTGAATAACGCTAGTGAAACTCTAAGAGAATCCTCTTGGATAAAAAATGGAAAATGGGAAATGAAAAAAAATAAATAAATGAGATAATAAATAGTAAACAAACCTGAAACCCCTGTTTCTTTGGGCAAGAAAGGAATGGCGGGTACAAAGGAAGGCCTAAAAGAGGGCCTATTTGAAGCAGTATGATGAAGGGAGGGGCCGACAAATAGAGCGAGGGTGGGGCTGCGCCTGCGCCGCCTTAGTGGTGGTGTGAAGCCAAGAGATAACGAGGATGGGGCTGCGTCGCCGCAGTGGTGGACCTGGTGGTGTGACCGTGTGAAGCCGAGAGAGAGAGAGAGAGAGAGAGAGGAGAATAGGGGAGCTGGGGAGGAGGCGATTGGGATTTGGGAGATAGCTAGGGTTTTAATTCTTTTATTTTTTTCTTTTCGTTAAGTGGGCGGTGGACCGACCCAACCTGGCAACCTGTTAACTGGGCCCTTGTCAACTGGGTGGGGCCCCTCTAAAAATTTTTGCTCATATAAAAGCCTATTAAAAAAAAAAAATTAGATTTGGGGGCCCTCAAGGCCGGTTTTGATAATAGCCTAAGCTTATCCAAGTGACCACCAAAAGAAAAAATAAAGTAAAAAGATATACATAAAAACCCCTAAGATCGGTAGAAAAAATCCTTAAAAAGTTGAAAAAGAGAAAAAATAAAATAAAAAATTTTGAAGAACCCAAAATCCCTATAAACAAAAAAAATTGTGTGAGAACCCTCACTAAAAACCTCAAAAAGAAAACATTAAAATCTTAAAACCCTGATAATATCCTAAAAAACTCTTTCAATGAAGCCACAGCTTCACAATTTCTTCAACTACCAACCTCCATCTTGGATTAACTGAGTTTAAAACCATTGGATGTAAAGGATTCATACCTGGTGGTCAGTTCAGACAACAGCGAACACAACTGTTCATCGCTCATAGATAGAAGACGCCAACAAAACAGAAATCCTTCTTGAAAGATGCTCGAAACAAATCTTTGTACGGTCACCTCTTGAATGCCTTTGTTTTCATGACAACCGCCATATTTGATATTCAGAAGGGATTTGCTACCTACATTGAACCTAGCGTTTTCTGGGGTGTGTTGTTAGAGGTAAAAACTTTTAAACTAACTAAATTTTGCTAACATACACATGAGTTTTGCTAACTTGCACCTAATTGGATTTGCTAATTTGGGCCTGAGTTTCACTATCTTGCACTTAATTTTTGTCATTTCTAATAGAATGGAAGCATATTCTTTTACTGGAAAGGAATCAACAAGTACCAAATTTGTCTTGTTGCTTTCCATTTTTGTAATAAAGGTTAGATATATATAGCTCGAAACAACTAAAACTTGAAACCAAAATCCTTTCACAATCACAAACAATAATAACAGTGGATGAGTCTCCAATAACTTTTCGTCTATACTATGAAGCAAAATCAAACTGTGATAAGAACTTAACCCTACAATATGTTCTATTCTTTACCAGTAACTGCATCCAATAAAACACCCATAGTCTGCAACTCTACCAGTAATTACAATCCTTGAATTGTTTCATTTTGAACAATTATTTATATTTTATAAAATTGTTTAAATAAAATCTAAAGAGGACGACTCTAGCTCCCAACCGATATCATTAAGTCAGGATGGCTATGAGGCACCTTAATGCATCCAGTCCTGTCAAAGCTAATTCCACATATTCTACAGTAATTCTAAAGATTCTATAACTTTCTCAATAACTATTGTAGATCCTCTTCAAAAACCATTGTAGACTATATAGTAATCTTACGATTCTAATAGAATAATTTTTATTCTATCAGAATAAAATGTTGGACAAATAAGAATTATTCTATCAAACAAATAGGTATATAGCAGTCTAAATCATTTAAGCTCCTAAATGTAGAATACTACATCTTGACTATATATTTACTAAAGACGGACAGACTCCCTTAGGTGAAACCAAGTACAAAATATGGCGCACCTCCAATGTAGGGATTAAACAAATATTGGGGCAATCTTTTAATAAAACACAAAAGCAATAAACTAAGCTTGCAATTTGTAATATAATCAACGTAAAATTCGCACTTATGTCATACACCCACAAGAAAAATATTCTCTTCTAGGATAAATAACTATTTGTAATATGTACAAGACCCTAGCATTATGCATAGTATAATTTATATATGACACGAGAGAAAGGGCTATACATTTAATAGTGTGATTGATCATTCCTCTAAAAAAACTATTAGAAAGACATTAATAATAATCCTATACCCCTAATAGTTCACATAGACAAATAATCAAAAAGCTATGCAAGAAGCTTAAACTAAAAACAAATTTATAAAAAATGGCCTCAGACCAAATGCCAAAAAAGTTTACCAAGCAGTCATACCTAAACTAGGCCAATATTCATCAACTTCCTCCAGAGACCACCCTTAGAACTCTGTTGACAGTCATTCAATACTAACAAAGTATTCTTTACCCTATCAATAATGGTTGAGATCGAGTTACATCTGCCATAAAAAATGACAAGAATAATAGTGTTATACTTCTAATAGCTCAAATATAAAATAAAACTATTCAAAACTGATACGCAATAGCTCTGCTTCTATTAATCACTAAATTAATTTATTTTTTATATAAATAAAATTTAAGAGTAAAAATATAAGAGTCAGAAGGAAATATAATCTAGGTTGTCCTAGTGTTTACCATACCTAACTTTTCATGTAAGGGGTGGATATTAGAGGCAAAAGTTGGCAATAAACATGATCTTTGTCATATGATTCAATTCAGTCAAAGGGCATCATCTAATTTGATGATTGACTGTTTTGAATCAAATGATAGTCATCATTTTTCATGTCAATCTTTTGCACTAAGGATCTTTAGATCATGACCTTTAAATTAGATGACTTAGATGGTGTTTCCACATTGCATAGATCCTCAAAATACTATGTCTTTCTTTTAATTTGTGTGCAAGGGCCAACTTTGTGTGTGCAAGTAATGGCTTCCTTTAGATATACAATCATTCAAAAATAATATATAAAGAGTATAGGGCCAGAGCATGAAAAGCTACAAGCAAAAACGACAAATTTAAAATCTATAACATATGTTTTTCTCTTCATTTATTATTTATAAAGAAAGCAAAGACATCAAGCAAACAATTCTGTTTATCTTATAATTCAAATATCAAACAAGCATTTGAAGATTTATAAATTAAAGTCAACAATAGAATGGTAATTATTATAATTCAAAAATACTCAGACATCAAACCCCTAGAATAAATAATAAAAATAAAAATCAATCACAACCTATCATCAAGAATGATCCCAGATAAAAACATAAAAAAATAAACCCCCTACAACCCCTCATGTAGAAATTAAAAAATAAAAAACAACTTAAATTACCATGAACATATTACAAGTCTATAGCAGATCATGATGGTACGCCCATTTGATTTCTTGTGAGACAATGAAGATCTGGTGGTGAACGTTATCGTAGGGATGTAGCATAAAACCAAGAAACACCCAAAAAGAAAAGACTTTGTAGAAATGGTATGAGTCTTGACTATTGAGTTAACGGGATGGGAGGAAATGCAAAAAGAGGAGGTTTTGATTTTTAGGGAGGCTTTGCTAACTTGCACCTTACTTGGTCCTTTTGTAATAGAACGAAAAGCATATTCCAAAATTACGGCATGTATGTGACATAAGAGATTAACTAAAACAATAAGGTATTGCAACATGGATCAAAATATCGGACGAAACCGATACGAATCAGTTTCAGGGGTGCCCAATATGATAAATAAAATATTTATCGGGCACCCCAAAAAACACTTAAGTTATCATCTTATACAGGCAATGTATCATCCAATAATTTCAAATAAAATTTAAGAACGGGTGTCTGTGACTTCAAAATGGATATCCGTAGATTCAGAACAAAAAAAAAAATACTTGTACCAGGCCAATACATTCAATGTATCGGCAATACATTGAATGTATCGGCCGATATAGCAGTACATATCGTCCAGAGGACTTGGACGATGCGTCCCGGAATTCCGAGATTTTGATCTATGTATTGCAAGCTCTTGATCAGATTGGTTATATAAAAATTACTATTGAAGGCCTTTCATAAAGAAAATTGAATTAAACAATTTTAAACACACTTCAGATTCTAAGCAAGTAGATGAAAACATTCAATGAGATCCTCTCTATTTTGTGTGATGAATGATGTAACAGGATTCGACTTCAACTAAGGTTAGAGGTGGTACTTTATTTGTTTCAATTGTGTTATGAAAGCACATTTCATAATTCTCGGCCTCAAGAAATTAGAGTTTTGAAATGGAATGGACAAAGTTGAACTATGGGCATTAATGAAATCAATCTACTTGAAAAGTGCAATCACCAGGCACTTCTTACCAAGGTTCAAAAATTCGGATTTCGTTTCGATTTCGGGTTGGACTGAAACCGAAATTTCGGCCGAAAATTACAATGGGGACCGAAATTTACTGAAATTATGGGTTTTCGTTTCGGTTTCGGTGGGGATCGAAACATTTCAGCCGAAATCTTCAAATTTCGGCCGAAATTTTGAACCATGCTTCTTACAGGGGTGATAGCCAAAAACCACATCAATCTAGCATCCCAACTTAAAAGAAAAAATTGTCTAAAACTGGATGACTAATATAGTTATGGACAGTAGGCCACAACTAAATTCATTGATCAAAAGCACAAAAGGTAATGTATGTCTGATTTGTTATGCAACTCGCGGAATATCTGATCTATCCCTGCCCACTGCCACCATAAGAAAAAATAATAATAATTAACTTTTACAACGTTAATAAAACTCCAACTGAAGCCAATTCAAATTAAAATAGTAGCTCCAAGCCATGAAAGTGATAAATATGAGGAAATCATCTAAATCAAAATCACAGCTGCAACATAACATCAAAGCAATAGATCATACCTTCAACTGATGTTGAACTGAAAATCACACTAATTGAAAATTTGAACCATCCGATCTATACACTCCGAGGATCAAAATATTGGCCAAAATTTCGGCCGAAAACTGATAATTTGGCCGAAATTTCAGCGGATAATTTCAATCCCATACAAAATATGACCGAAATTTCGATCCAAGTTATCGTTTCAATGAGGACCGAAACCAATAATTTGGACCGAAATTTCGGTCATTTCGGCCGAAATTTTGATCCTTGATACACTCTAATACTAATGATTGTTCTTATTCTTTTAATGGTCAATATTAAAGTTCACCAATCGAATGGTTCAGATACACTTATAAGAGTGATTATGTCGCTAAGATTGTGTTGCACTACCACTTGGACTTCAAAGTATGCATGCATGTGTGAACAGTTTCTTAGTCTAAAGTTGCAAGTATCCATATAAGTTACAAATGAAATATACATCCCAAATACCTATATGTATTTATCCATGTATTCATATATGTATGTATGTTAATCATCTATTCTTACTCTTTAGTTCCAGAGTTGTTATAAGTTTTTAAGGAACCATAAATGTAGAGAAATGATTGGTAACATACAAATCGGCAGCACAAAAAATGAATAAGGTGTGCTGGTGGAATAAGTTTTGCAACATTACTCTCAACTCCCCTGTTTTTTAAAGAATCCCATGAGTTCTCTAAACGTATGTGGTTGTTCTAGATCTAGTTATCTTTTATTCAGTTGAAGCATAGAAAGTTCAAACTTGCCCCCCTAGAAAAAGTCCCTTGTTTTCTAAAGAATTTGCCTAAAGTTTCTACAAATCTACTAACGTTTGGGACATTGATAGCTAATTTAGAGAGTTCACATTGATCATCTCATGCTCCCAAAAAATCTTGATCTATTGAAATGGACTTCAAAAAGGCGAGTGGACTTATTAGCTAAATAATTCTTAGTGACCTCAATAATGGCATATATTCATAAAAAAAGGAAACTCTAATTGCATACGCTTTCATCTCTAGATGTGTAACTTGTATGAAAACAGCTCCATCAAAGAAAAAAAACTCATACATGGATGTACTCGTCTATCTAATGAATAGACAAATGAATTTACTCATAAAATAGCAAACAACACATGGAAACATCCTCTCCTCTATCCTTATTTAAGGAAATAGTTTGGAAATATGCTCTCCTCTATCCTTATTTAAGAAAATAGTTTTAATTAATTCTATACCATACCAATAACAAAAAGCATCCACTCGAAAACCATTAACCAAACACCAAAATAAGCTAAACAACTCAAAAAGTAAGTAAATTTATGCAAACAAATAAAATGTGTTCTTCAGTGAGCTGATGGGATATTTTGGAAAAAGTGAAATATTCCTCAAAATAACCTTGCAATCATCAATATGATGATCCCAATCGACGATCATATTATAGAGATGAACCCCGGTTCATTTTTTTCTTTATTGAATAATCTAGATGGAAAGAGAAAATATTAAAAAATTATGATAAAATACCCAACAAATCCGTGTTAAAAAATTCAAAAAGAAGCTGCTTTGTTATGCATTAATCTTGACCAGGCTGATGGCGAAACAATAAAAATAATTGTTGTTTCATAAAAGTGATGTAATGAAAATCATAAAATTATTTTAAAACTGGCCAAAAAGCAAGCATTACCCGTGTTAAATCTTTGATCAAACGATTAAGATGGAATTGATTTTTCTTGGGCACCTTTACGATTAACATTACCCATGTTAAATCTTTGATCAAACGTCATACATAAGCTTCCCATTCCATGATGGAAAGCTTATGTATGAATTGATTTTTCTTGGGCAGCTTTACGGTTTTATCCCATAGGTTAGAATCAAAATGGGGAAAATCTAAATACATAAATATGTAACACTAATGCATAACACTTATTTTACTATAGTGGCACATATAGACATAAAGTCACAAGAATTAAGAAGATGAATAAACCAACAAGTTACCATATTGGTGTGTTAGTGTGTTACCAATATGCCATTAGAACTCAATATAGAAGATCTGAGAATATAAATCGAATGGATACTCTTATGGCTACTAACTCATTTCAAAATTAGGCTTTCAAGAATTATTCAACCAAAGCAAAGGTGACTGTAGAACAAACCTACACTAAAATTCTAATTCTTATCATGTATCATGATTTAAGAGGGGAAAAAGAAATACATTCTATCAAACATTTGGCATGCAACCTTATAACTATACATAAATAACTACCAAATTAAAGTAACATATTAGCAATAAAGTGAAAACCAGTGCGCAACCTTGTCACAATTTTTGGAGGTGCCGACATATATGCTAATCATCTTATGAATAGCCTTTTAGCAACAAAATCCTATAAATTTTCACTTATTTCAAGGCTTTTGGGATAAACTTGCTTTCACAATCACAAAGATTTCATGCAGTCAATGACGCCCAGTGACGCCCACCCATTACTAAAAAATTAACTAAAATTAATACCTAAAGCCACAAAAAATCAAAGAATATGAATAAATAAAAATTAACTAAAATTAACTAAAATTAATACCTAGATAACGATGCACATAAAACCTTAAAATTTTAAATCATAGAAGCAAAATATCACAAACTTTTAGTGGGAAGTCATTAAATTTCACTGGTTAGCAGAAATCGCGCATGTGAAGAAGATGAATTGAATCAACACCGGTGTCGATTGCCAAGACGATGGAGATGAAAACCCTAGACAATTAAAATTTTCAAACGATTAGAAAATCTTTGAAAGAAGACATCTTTCTTAGAGAGAATCCTAAATAAAAAATACTCCAACACTTTGATGGGTGAGAAATGGATAACAAAAGAAAACATGTAAAGACTAAAGACCATCTTTTCTAAAAAGAAGAAATGAGTGAATATGAGTAAGCATTGTACAAGGACCTATCTTTTCTATTTTTCTTTTCAACTTTACCCTTCATTTTTCCCTAATCTTTTCATTGGCATCTCTTTGGGTTAGTATACGGAGGATAAAATGGGTAGAAAAATGAGTCTTATGGTCCCGTAGCAATAGAACCGAAAGTTAGAAAGTTAGGAGCAAGGTGTCAAACTTGAACTCGGTATCGGGTATCGGTCCATGGAGGACTGATATGTATCAGCCGATACCAATACGATCGGCCCCTTTTATTTTAAAAAAAATTTAAAAAAAAAAAAAAAAAAATCAAAGCCTTAGCTCAGACCGATACGTATCGGCCGAAACGGGCCCGTATCAGCCGATATCGATATTGAGTTATAGGACCGATACGTATTGGTTTGCCGAGATACCGATACATATTGGCGATACGTATCGGTATCGGCCAATTTTTTATACCACGGTTAGGAGAATAGAAATTTGGTCGTTAGCTATTCACATTGAACACGATGATTTGAGCAATTAGAAATCTTAAGGTACTATTAAAATCATGAGATACTTTTAGAACACACAGATCCTAACCTATAAGTTTTCTTTCCTTTGCAAAAGGTATTCTTGTTAGCATCAATTGAAAAAAAAAATGTTAAGGAAAGAGACTCAGAACCTCACATTCATAGATGAAACTTACTTTATATATTTAACAACATAAATAGTAGTTACAGACCCATCATAAAAGGGAAGTTTATCAATATTTTTAAATGGAAAACAAGGAAAGAACTAATCAGTATGACCTGATCTGCACTGAACCAACCTGAAACCTCAACAATAAATTCTAAAACTTTTAAAGAAAAACATCAAGTTCATAAAAAAAACAAATAAATACTAATAATTCCAAATACCATACAAATTGTGAGGAAAAATTATGCTCAATGAAAAACTCCAAGTTGTCCATATGAAAATCATTTTAAAAAAAGAGAGAAAATATCTTTTAAATGCTAGAAAACACAGATTTTTAAAAACCAAAGACTAATACAAATAAACTCTGAAACACTCAAACAACACAGAAATTTTGATGAAAGAAATTATAGATCAATTGCAATAACATGTAAATTTGCCCACATAGCGATTTGAAAAATACCCCTGTGGTGGTGGAATTAAAATCCTAACTCAAAAAATTATGGGTCAAATAAGATCTTTCAATTTTTGTTAAAATATCTAGTTGAAATATTACAGCTTCTCATTTGTCAAACTTACGCCAAATTGCTCAAAGCAACACAGAATCCATCATTAGATTAAAATATAAAATAAGAATAATATGCACCAATCTGTTATAATCCAATGAACATGTATTTAGTACATAAACAATGTCAGCCTAGTTAATTTGAGAGACTATTGTCTACTCAAAAAAATATACTCAATAATAGGACATGGATCTGATCGTTCACATAACAATAGACACTTAGGGATAAATTGATACTCTACTTGCTGGACATGCCATGACTAAATATGAGTCACAATTCTAAGGCTAAGAGCGTTATCATCACCAATCACCTTATCCCATGTATTTGGGATCAGTTGCTTCAATGTTTAAAATGAAACAAATACTCACACCCATCATATGAACAAAAATAATATATAATCAGGAATACCAAACCCAATGGATTGATAAACTCAACCACGACATATTATTTTATCTCCATGTCACAACTAATTGCCAATTGAAAAAAAATTACCTTTTTTTAAACAACACAAAGAAATATCTCTTTACATAGTACTATTTCGTATGGTACTAAACACAAGTAATTTGAGAGGAATGCAACATGAGAAATATAATACATCTTTAGTCCTTGCCCAATACCTTACGCATTAAAGTCAAAATGCATCCCAGGTACACCAACCAAACGAATTTAACATTCCGAACATCTGTTATAGAAGCCTTTTTAATTACCATGAATGTTAAATCTAGTCAAAGATATTGCAAATTATGGTAAAAATACATTCTTTTCATGATGAGAAAATGTTTGTAAGTGCTTCTCGACGGTCCTGTATAATTTCAGGGCATACCAAATCATGTCTATAAACAAATATCATAATGCAAATCATGATAACGTATTATCTACGATCAGAAAAAGAACTTGAATAATCAAATTTGAACATGAATTTTGAATAAGAATATAATCATGGAGAATATCGTATGCATTAAAAATGCTTGTATATAACCCATGTAGAACTAAAATGGGACATCGGTTTCTAAAAACCAAATAGATTGACGCCGGACGAGACGCTAAAACCCTAATATGTGAATTTTGGATTAACTTTAGATTGAATTAAATTGAGGAAATATTCAAAATCACCTAACGCATAAAATTAATTCAATGAATTCAATAAAATAATTACATTAATCCATTTTAGCGTTCGCACGCGTGAAGATTCCAGATCTAGAAAAACGGCTCCGATGAGGAAACTCAAGTTTCGTTCTAGTTTAGGACACCAAACGATAATTACAATATCGTCTCTTGACTCGTGGGGGATTTTAAATGCAAAAAAAGACTTGAAGAAATAATCCATAAAATAAGGAAAATTAAAAGATATCAAGAAATGGGGTTTCGGAATTTTTTTTTATTTTATCAACGGAAATAAAAATAGATATTACCTGACAATAATTCAAGAAAAGACATAAATAAAATGATAGAGTTTCAAGGCTTCACACCAACGATTCTGAGGCTTCACGCCAAGACTGTACGTCGGCTTCGCATTAAGTCATACAAGAAATGAAAATCCACTCCTCAAGCTTGAAAGATTCACTCCCTTGGTTGAAAACTTTTCGCAAGTCTTCTAAGGTTTGCACAAAAGCAAGCTCTCTTTTTCATTCAATCAATTCATTCCTTAATAATGTCTTTACAAGCCTTTATATAGGCTAAGAAAACCCTAAAAACATAAAACTCGAAATAAAAGAATCCTAAATCAAATAAATTTCAAAATGGTAAATTTTCGCCACAAAATCCATTACTCCGTCAAATCTAGGACGTATCTCACGGATGTCCGTCAAGCATCCATGGACGTCCGTCGTCTACGGTATTCACAAAAACAATGAATAATTATTTTCATGGATGTCCGTCATGTGGTCACGGACATCCGCCATAGTCCACGGACGTCCGTTCTGCAGTCACGAACGTCCGTCGTTTAGCAACGAACTTTTCTTTACAGGTCGTTTGAAAGCCCATGTATTGGTCCATTTTTCCTTGTAGATTTCCTTTGCTTGATTCGGCTACGATCCAGACAGGCGGACCTAAATTCCCCGTCAATCCCCTCTTCTTTAAAAAAATTCGCCCTCAAACTTTGACCAACATCTATAGACGTTAATAAATATGCTTGCTCCTCATCGATCTCGAACTTTTGAATGGTCTCAGGCTCGGAAAGAACGATCACAGATGCTTGTGGTTCAATGACCTCAGGTTCTTCAAGAGTTTGGGGAACTGCAACGGTCTCATCAACCAATGTAGACTCTTCGACTGGATGTTGTTCAGGCACAGGATCAACGCGAATAATTGGATTTGATTATGCAACGGGCTCCATCGGTTCTTCTATAGGCATGGAGGTACTCGGATTCACCGTGGGTTCGATATATTCCACAAGTATAGGTACTACCACGGGCACGAGTAGAGGAACTTTAATCTGTAGGGGTCCTCTCATGGGTACTGTTATGGGGATGAAGCTTGTAACCTTCAGCCTCAAGTTTGAATCACATCTAACATGTCTTCGGATAGATCATGAATAAAGCTCTAATAATGGTAGTACTGATATGCATCCACTATCCACCGCGACCTTAACAATTCGCAATAAACGTTGTTAAGAAGTATCATACGCTTGAATGTGGGCTCATGTTGATCGGATGATCTACCTTTCTCTTTGCACTATAGTTTTTCCACCATCGTCATCTTTTGACGCACGATTGGAATGTTCCACCGTTTCACGAACGTTCTTATGGAAACCATGTAGTCGTTCAAATCACGAATGGTTTCGCGAACTTGAACTTGACTCATGATTTACCAAACTATTTGTCGAGGATTTGAACTTGGCTTTGATACCAAAAACCGACGCAAGACGAGACGCTAAAACCCTAATATGCGAATTTGGGATTAACTTTAGATTGAATTGAATTGCAGAAATATTTGAAATCACCCAACGCATAAAATTAATTCAATGAATTCAATAAAACAATTATATTAATCCATTTTAGCATTCGCACGCGTGAAGATTCCCGATCTAGAAAAATGGCTCCAATGAGGGAACTCGAGTTTCATTCTAGTTTAGGACACCAAGCGATAATTACAATATCATTTGTTTACTCCTCGGGGATTTTAAATGCAAAAAAAGACTTGAAGAAATAATCCATAAAAGAAGGAAAATCAAAAGATATCAAGAAATAGGGTCTTGGGATTTTATTTTTTATCAACAGGACTAAAGGAAGATATTACCTGACAATAATTCTAGAAAAGACATAAATTAAATGATAGAGTTCCAAAGTTTCACACCAAGGATTTTGAGGCTTCATACCAAGGTTGTATGTCGGCTTCACATCAAGTCGTACGAGAAATGAAGATCTACTCCTCAAGTTTGAAGGATTCACTCCCTCGGTTGAAAACTCATGGTAAGTCTTCTAGGGATTGCACAAAAGCAAGCTCTCTTTTTCATTCAATCAATTCATTCCTTAATAATATCTTTACAAGCCTTTATCTATACTAAGAACACGCTAAAAACATAAAACTCAAAATGGAAGAATCCTAAATCAAATAAAATTCAAAATGATAAATTTTTGCCACAAAATTCGTTATTTCGTCAAATCTCGGACGTATCTCACGAATGTCCGTCAAGTGCCCACGGAAGTCCGTCGTCTATGGTGTTCACAAAAACAGTGAACACTTATTTTCACGGATGTCCGTCATATGGTCACGGACATCCATCAGAATCCACGGATGTCTGTTCTGCAATCGCGGACGTCTGCCGTTTAACGACGAATTTTTCTTTACAGGCCGTTTGAAAGCCCATGTATTGGTCCACTTTTTCCTTATAGATTTCCTTCGCTTGATTCAACTACGATCTAGACAGGCGAACCTAAATTCACCGTCAATTTAACACCCAAGATCTCAATTAAATCTTTTAAAATTAAATGCAATATACAATTAGACTTCCCTATGTTACTGCATCCAATTTTTTTCCTTTAAATTTCTCAACTGCAAGATTTCTTGAACAAAATCGGCAAACAATATATCAGCAATAAACATAAAAAGAGTATATCAGCAAACATAAAGACTGATTTTCAATAAATAAAAAAAAGGGAAAAGGCATCAACCACCAATATAATCATCCAAATCAATTACCACTCTCCAAACAATCTCCAAGTCATTTTCATTTCCCCGAAGAACTGCTCTGAAGGTCCCTCGGGAAGGGATAGGAATATAGTCTACACAACTGATTGGTCTACGCCTTCTTCACTTCCATCGCCAAAGTTTGTTCCCTCAATGATAAAAAAATGAGTTTGAAAGAAGATGTCTTTGCCTGAAGTACCAAGTTTTTATGTCATCCACCATAGTTTAAACCGAAAAACACACATGAAATGAAGCCCACTGCAACTCAATAACATGGTAAAAAAACAGAGAACAATCAGTCCCCTAGTGGAAAATTCATTTGTGAATATGCATGTATAAGAGATTGTTACCTAAAAGCACAACAAATTTATTATTAAGATGACTCTAACAAGAAAGATAAATACCGAACAAAATAACAAAACTACATCCTAGCCCAACAACAATTCACAAAAGAGAGTGAGACCCCTCACCATTTAGGCACCTCTTGGATCGGTAGCCCGTATCGCAAGCACTCTGATAGACATTTTCAACCATTGGATCAGTGAATTTTTTTAAGGACTCTTGTAAATAACTTTGTAGTATAACCAAGTATGTAATTACCCCAACGGTTAGAATCTTCCTACAGATATGATCTTTGAGCTAGCTAAAAGATTGAACCGTCCAGATCAATCTCCATTTGTGCTAATCCCACATTACACAAAGTTGACATCATTTACTAAATGAATCGTGTTCCTTCAAAAGAAACTTACCAAATCACTTGTCATTAACTTACTCGAGCTCTCTGACGGAAAAGAGTTCGATTAGATAGAATAATTTGTTAAAATGTAATAAATGAAACCTTGAATTAGAGAGGAAGAGAGTAATTTATTGAGATGCAAATACTATATAGGCCAAAAAGCTACATCATTTGCAAAAAACATGAATTAGACAAAAGAAATTCACCAAATCTAGGTTGCTTTTGTAATCAGATCCAACGGCTTCACAAACATGAAACAATGCGCACATAAGCCCTGGTTGCTTGTGTAATCAGATCCAACATTGAATCATTTCTTTATAAAAAAATAAACTTTAGAAAAAAAGAAAGAAAAGGTAGCCCAATGATAGGGGGTGCAAGGTTTGACCCGAAATCCCAATAGGAACCGAAAATCGAGCGAACCGAACCGGTCCAAATCAGCTTGAAAACCGATTAGGTTCGGCTTCGGTTTTGGGTGGCAAAAACCGAAAATCGGTTCTGGGTGGCGAAAACCGAAAACAAGTAGGATGAAAAAACCTTTAAAATCCGAGAAAAAAAATCAAAAAACCAAAAAAATAAAAACTGAACTGAACCCAAATCGAATCGAAAAAACCAAAAGTTTATTGTTTCAATTAGGTTTCGGCTTCAGAAAAAAAAAAAAATCAAAACCGAATCAATTCATTTCTATTCGGTTTCGGTTCCGACTAAACTGAATTGAAAATCAAAAATTTCGATTTTGGCTCGGTAAACCGAACCTACATCCCTACCCAATGACAGCAAAAATAAATAATAAAAATGATATAATGAAAAAAGAAAACCTTAAAAAATCCCTAACCCATGATGAACTAAGGAAAATAGATAAATAAAAAATTAAAACATTACTATATTTTCTTTATTTAAAAACAAAATAAAAATCTATGAAAAACCTTAAATGGTACCTAATTCTTAGTAAGCTATTGAGGATGGCTGCAGTAGAAATTCATTATGGCGAGGGGTGTTGGCTAAGGGCTGACGATTTTCTCTCTCAAATACAAACCCTAAACTGAAAACCCACATAAAACTTAGCAAAAGAGAGTGAAGAGACAATGACTTTTGAACTTGGGTTTCTCGTTTTGGTAACCTTCAAAAGGGAAGACGCTTTGCTACCTTCCACTGAGCTTTTGCTAACTTGCACATAAACTTGGTCCTTATGCAATAGAACGAAAGAATATTCTTTTCAAAGAAGGAATCAATGAATACCAATTTTGTCTGATTGCTTTCCCTTTTTTATTAAAAGGTATATATATATATATATATATATATATATATATATAGAGAGAGAGAGAGAGAGAGCGGTACAGTAAACAATACATGATCCAAAAATAATGGCATAACAGCACAATGCTTACCCACCAAAACGCTTACCCACCAAAACACAAAAATAATACATGATACAGTATACTGTGGACTACTTGAATAAACCTTTCGCTCGGGTTTCTATCTTCATGCAAATTCTTTTCTCCTCTAAGCCTGTTAAAAAACACAGGCAAATGCTTCCATAAAAAAAAACACGGGAAAATGAAGCTCAGATTTAACTCTGCTTGTAACTAGATGGAAAAGCTGTAAGCAGACCCTAAAAAGTTGATTCGAGTAGTGGAACAGCTTACCTCAGTCACCTTGATCCAGTAAAGACTCAGGTATATCAACTTTGCTTGCTTCTTCATAGTAGTACAACAGATTTAGCAAGTTTTTGTGAGTCTGAAGATTGAGACACTGCTCTTCAACCCAAACCATTAAGAGAGAAAGTGGCATATGATCAAGATTGTTTTTTCCACGATCAAAACTTCTTACCCTTTCAAAGATTTTTTACCCTTTCAAAGAATTTTTTAATAAGCTAGCAATGCAAGGACAGCCTGTTTTCATCCTTTCTCAACTACCCAATTTCTATTCAAACTTTTACAAAAATCGCCACTGTAACTTTGTTTGTTCATCCCCTTGACAGATCAAAGGCTGCAGTCAAATCCTGAAAATTCAAACCTAAACCTATGGGCCTCTTTCTTGATCAATTATTTCTCATTTCCAACATGTTCACCCCCTTTACTCGATTTATAACTTAAATCAACTCCCAAACTCGAGAAAATTCAGCGCATCAATTCTGCAACTTCCCATGAATTTCTTGCACTAATAACTTGGAATCATCGACCAGGCACTTGCTACCATAAATAATTTCTCTAAAGAGTTCATGTCGGGGTTCTGGCTTTAGTGACCTAAGTTCAGTTATGGGATCCATGATTAGACGTGTTCTGCACAGCTCCTTTGCCGGCTGAACATGCTTCCACCAGAAATCGGATAAAGCCACCTTGAGCAGTTCCCAGTATTGTCGATCTCTCTGTAATCTGAATAAACTACTTCCATTTGGAGTCCAAACATAAAATTCCATCCAGTTTCTGTCCAAAATCTCCATCAACCCCTGAGCTTGAGGCATGCAATGAAGAGGAATTCGCGACCATGGAAACGTCATTCCCACTTCTCCATTGCACAATGGGCACTTGATCTCAAGCACCCCACCAGAGGACAAACCATAAGTAACATACTCGATCAACCCATCCGGTGAAGCTGCAAGCCAGTTGTCTTCTGGATTAGTCTTCCCATAGACCTGAAACTCAGGAAAAGATACATTGTTTCCAGTTATCAGCTTATACCGTGCTAATGCATCCCCTTCCATATGATTACTATACGCCATAGCCAAATTCCCAGTGAAAGGCTTGACCTTCCCAAGCTTCTCTAACCAGAGTTGGACTCTTCGGCCTTCCCATAACCCAACAGCTCCTGCAAATGTGCTTGCTGTCAGCTTATGCTTTCTTGATTCCTGCCAGTTTTTGAACCAGTGCTGTAGGCTAGGGGACTCAAAAATATCATAAGCTCTAGAACTATAGGAATTCGAAGGATTACTCAAATGGCATAAGGCTCTTCTAGGAGGATGGCGGCTATAATCATATGGAATGAGTTTTTTGTTTCTTGGTGTTGGTATGTGGTGGCCAGAATAGTTACTACTGTTTTGGGGGTTTGACATAGGATGATCTCCGGAGTTTGGAATCTCCCGAGTCCAGTTGTATCTCGGGGGTCGAATGACGGGAGGCAAGTCAAAATTTGCATGTTGGGAGTGACAACTATAGCCGATACTGGAGGCGCGAGCATACGAGTCTTTCATCAAGGTATAATGATCTTCAGCAGACAAGTTACAGAGAAAATGTAGCTGCATGATTTAGGCATCGTCACTGCAAAATGTAAAACCATGATAAATGTAAATAGAAATAAATTAATTTAGAGAAGTGCATCACTGTTTGACTGAAAGAATATATTCTCATTATCATTGTTGATAAATACTTTATAAGAAGATATTGTTTTACCATAAGATATTATT
Organism: Chloranthus sessilifolius; assembly: GCA_021018995.1. Classification (NCBI taxonomy): domain Eukaryota; kingdom Viridiplantae; phylum Streptophyta; class Magnoliopsida; order Chloranthales; family Chloranthaceae; genus Chloranthus; species Chloranthus sessilifolius. The sequence goes on along the minus strand of CM037584.1, from coordinate 46,811,737 downwards.
TATTTTGCCCAACATTTATGGTACAAGAGGCTACACACTACTCATGTTCTCAAAAGACTTAAGATTAGGGACAACTCATGAGCTGGATCACATCTTATGGAAAATTTTACAACTAAAATTTTGAGTTAGCGCAGATACAAATAGAACCAGAATTGCTTTTCAGCATGTGTATAGATTCATCAAACTGGAATATATAATTGCAAATCCATCACCTCCTATTTAGAACTTCAACTGTCAAAAATTTCCTATTTCCTAGCAAAGTTTACTCAAGGACAGCATCAATATTACCTAACCAGCGTGACTTTCATGCATCTGCCAGTAATTCTAAACATCGATGTAATTTGAGGAGCGGCTGAAATGTAGAGCTAAATCATGTCCGACCGCAAACTTGACTTACAAGGTATTTGATGTTGGCTGTGGGGATTTTGGTCATATTACTCTATTTGACTGATTAGTCTTTTTATTAATTCTTCAATTTTCCAAACTAGTTTTGGAAGTATACATGTCATTGGAGCTAGTAGTTTTAGATCCCATTCTTGTAGCGTCCTTTTGCATGCGGTAGATTTGGTGTTTGATCCTTTCACATTAATGGGTCGTAATAAAATAGGAGGGAAAAAATACTGCTAATAAAGTACACTCCTTACTCGGTCAATAGAATCCGGCTAAGGCAATGGAACAGAGATAATGAAAGGGGGGACAACATAAAAGGAAATCTACAACATGTGACTTAAACCACAGTTGGGTCTGTTAACTCCAGATTTTATTTATCCTAGATTTTGTCCATGGGTTGAAGAATCAAAAGAGTTTCATATCTATTTCTCAACAAATTGTAAACGCACAAAGTCCCGTCCTATTACAACATTCTTGTTATAATTCTGGTAATAAAGATGGATGCCTTTCAAAGCTGCTCTCCGTTCAGTTTCAGTGTTATTGTAGATTCTAAAGGGGCCAGAGAAAACTATCACGGATTGTCCTCGATTGTCCCTTATAGCTTAACCTCCACTTGTAGTTCCAGGATTTCCCATTGAACGGCCAGCAAAGTTCAGATTATCAGAAAATTTGGGAGGAGCTTTCCAGCAAGCTGTAGCATCCGTCCTGATCGGTCGACTCCATATTATTTCTGGCCAATTTCCGTGGTGCTCATCATAACTAGAAGGGATTTTTACCAAACAAGGCACATACTTCGAGCAGCTTACAGAACAGGCCATGGAGAAAACAATTACCAAACAGGAAATTTTTTCCTCATAAAGTACCAAGGTAATTTTTCTTATCTTGGTTGGTATCCAAGCAGGTAAAATTACCTAGGCGGATACCTTATGAGCTTACCAACCAAGGTAAGAAAATTACCTCGGTGGGTACCTTATCAAGTAAGAAAATTACCTCGGTGGGTACTTTATGATGTAAAATTTTCCGGTGATAATTATTTCAAAAACATGGCCCTCCTTGTCAATAGCTAGAAATATGTCCCATATTTGGTAAAAATCCCTGACCCCTTGGTCTTCTCTGTTTTTCTGTTTTCTTTTAATGCATTTGCTCACTTAGCAACAAAAAAAAGAGACTGGCTGATGTAGATTTGCCTTAAAAATTTCTCATTTTCTTTCACCACAAACTCCACATAAGTGGAAGAGGGGAAATATTCCATCAGCCTAACCTCTTTTTTGATACGAACTAACTGCCCAACACATTACTGACAGACAGCAGTGTCACCCAACTAACTTCGAATAGGTCACATGAGCATCAGGGGGCAGTGAAGCCGCAAATGGTTCACATCTTTGTTGTTCAGAAACATTGAGCATTTGTTTGGGATCGCAACATCATACTTATCAGGTGGTTCACGGATTATCTTATCAAGAGCTGCTTTCAAATAAATGCTCTTACTCGGGCAGGCACAGGGGCCCTCCAAATCCACAACCAAGGGAAGTAAAGGCATGACTTCCCTTGTGAGAACAGAATAGTGATCTCTCAATGTGTAAGGCCCCAAAGCATTTGCCATCCATACTCCTTGTCCACACTATGATTGGGGACGTACAAGGCATATAACTCCTGAAACAGCAGTTCAAGATCAACCAGTTCGTCATCTTTGAGGTTCTTCAAGCCCTGCATCCTAGATATGACCACCATTAGGTTTCCTGGTTAAAATGTCTGCTATTGGCACTTCCAGCACAACCAAACTACATAACACAGACAAAGAGGCTTCTCCTCGAGCCATTAATCTTCCCAGAATTTTATCCTGTCACCCATTTCAATTGGTGCCTTATGTTTTTGTGTTAAAGGATTTGAGAAAAATTGAAATTTGACAGGATATAAGTGTATGAAGAATTTTTTGTGATTTCTTCTATTTGTCACTTTCATATCCATGTAAGTGTTTTGAACATTTCTTCCCCAGTACCTGTCAAAATCGAGCAATCTCAAGACTCATTGGCAAGGTTATTATTTCATTTCTTTCTCTTCTCATTAGTTTTTTGAGATCCATGACCTGCTTTTGTTTCTCACTTAAGGATAATTGATTCTCAAAGTGACCCTCTAACTAAATCACGATATATTCATATACCTTATGGGACATTATGATTTATAAATAGGTTTAGTCATATCATCCTATAAAAGGTTACTTCTAGGGTTCACTATGTTCCGAGGCTTACAATGAAAATTCTCTATTTTTGGGGGGTAAATTTCTTCGGGGATGATGTCGGGGCCGGAAATGGCTGCCCTGAGTTTTGGTGGGTTTTTTTGTATTTTTTGTTTTTTTTGCTTCGGAACTGTTTTTTGCATTGTGTTTGTTTGTTTTTCTTTTCTTTCCAGCTCCTTGAGTCCTAAGCTCCACGCTTAGCTTGACCAGGATGTAGTTTTTATTCTTTCATTAAACTCTACATCTTTACCAATCTGGGAAATATATATATATATATATATATATATATATATATAAAGGAATTGTCCCTAGGTATACATTTATTTACATTTTTTTTGGTAATGCAAGAAATATATTAAAGCAAATGGAAGAGAATACATACATGTGCAAAAGCTAGAAGCCAAAAAAGTAAAGGCCCTGTTTGGTAACTCTGTTTTAAAAAGTACTTTTCAAGTTCTTTAGAGAGGTGTGTTATATGTTGCTTCTCAAATGGTGCTTTTCAAAAAGATCTATCACATACTGAAAATGCTATTGTGTGTGAAGCAGCATGGGGCAGCTTCTCAACAGAACACCAGTTTCAACTAGAGGTGACGATATCATTCTGTGAAAGGTTGCCAAGCAGGGCCAAACAAAACCTGGAAAAAGCAAAGCAACAAGAAGCAAAAGAGCACTCCAAACCCAAAAACAAAGCCTGAGACCAATTGACCAGTTCCCCATCTGCAGCAGCCGCCACCCTTCCAACACCATTTCAGTTCCAAACCAAATATGTAGCATTACTCATGACAAAGGCAATAGGTTTCCTAGCCCCCTGGAACACCTTGTCTTTCCTTTCAAGCCAACTCTCCCAGAAGACAGCCAACAACGCAGCTCTCCAAAAGGACCTCTTAATTCCAAAAAATCCACCATAATCTCACGAAGCTAAGAGGTCCCACAAGACTTAGAAAAAACCCAACACATAATATATATATATATATATATATATATATATATATACATTGATTTAATTTGTGTCCTTGACCTAAGCTATTATGTATATACACATTACATCTGTATAAGCGTTGAATGGTTGGTTAAACTATGGGAAATTTGATTATTGGTCACCAAAATGAAATTCGAATAAAAATTCACTATGATAGATATAGTAGAATGCACGTGTGATGCATGTGACTGAAAAATTGGGGTATAGTATCAAGGTTTAGATTGTAGTTTACACAATCTCTTAGTGTGTTTGCCCAGAATGACATGGTTTGGATTGTATTTTGGCAAGGTGAGAGCTTTTGGCTTTGATTATACGTTCCAACAAAACTTTCAATAAACACAGTCCAAGCTACATGTTATACACTATATTATATTTTACAAACTATAATAAATTAGCAATCAAACTCTAAAAAAAAAAAAGAAGAATTGTGCTGCATGAAAGTTTTGTTGAAGAAATTCTCATTTGAGGATCATATGAAGTATCAACTTGGTACCAGAAGCGCAATATGGTAAAGCATAAATTTTAAGTTGAGATGGTAATGCACATAGAAAAGATGCAAAATGACAGAAACTTATCAACAAGATGACGATCATACTTACGGTATCGAACATTTAACAGTCTATAGAGGTATAAACCATCAATCCGTCATGCATGCTCAAAAGGATATTGGCGAATAAAAGCATTGACTTCCAGAGAAGAAGGAATGATTAAACGTGCGTCCTTATTATATTATTCGCTATGAATTAAAATATTACAGTGGTTCCTCTCATTTCAACTGTACAACCAAGATCGCATTGTTACATTAGCAACACACACTACAATTAGTGCTGCAGACTGAGGGAAGATCATTCTCTAACACCAGATATCTGAAAATCAGACAATGCTAAATGCAACAATTTAAAGTTGCATCAACTTTTCCCCTTTCTAAATTATGTGAAAATATGTTAGTAAGTCTAAAATCATCTCCAAATAGCCGATTTTAGATCCACCTATGTGCATCCCTCAGCGCTATCCACAAATAGATCTCCCTCTTTCTCCTACATTAAAACCCCAAACTTAGGTCCTTCCCAAAATTTGGAATTGACCAAAAAGTTAAATATTTATTTTCTTGCACAATAAATTTATACTATACTAGGAAGCACCGATACGCCCAAAAGGGTGCCGTATCTATATCCGATACGTATCGGATACGGGTGGGATACGTGTGCATGCGTATCCCACGAGTTTCCTAACAAAATCAAATATTAAAAAAAAATCGGGCGCAATACAGGAGGGATACGGCCGGGATATGGGAGGTTATTTCATTGATTTTTATTTTTTTTAAATGTGACTTTAATCCCTATTATTTAGCGGCCGAAATCATATAGACAGTTCACTGTATCACGGCTCTTTTTTTAGGGTTGCAAAAGGGAGGGAAAAAAAATAGAAGAAGAAGAAGAAGAAGAAAGAAAGGAAAAAAAAAATACCATTGGAGATGACTAGGACTCTTCTTCTTCTTCTCTCCTCCAGCCTTTTTTTCTCCTTGCTTGCTGCGACGGGGCTTCTTCCCTCCTCCCTTTTTTTTTTTTTTTTTTTTTTTTTTTTTTTTTTTTTTTTTTTTGCGTTACTGCAATATAGGCCCTACCTCTTAGCCTTCGTATTCAAATGATCTGACACTATCAGTTTTAATTTTGACGGTGTTAGATCATTTAAACAAAAGGGCCCACTCTCAACATGCTTGGAAAATTTGAAAACCCAAGATTTTTAAAGTGCCAGAATCACCACGGGACTGTCATGTATCGACAAAAATTATGTTTAAATGATCTTAAGCCATCAAACTTGAAAATTTTAAAAACCCAAAACTTTTAAAGGGCATGACTCACGTGACTGTCATGTATATACAAAAATTATGTCTAAATTATCTTAAACCATCAATGATTTAAGATGTGAGTGATCTGGACCGTTAGAGAGAAAAACACTCATCTGATTTCAGTCATAATGAGCCCAAAAATAGTATTGTAGGGAGATTTAAGCCATCTGATTTGTGGACTTTAATATCAACCATTGTTAAAGTATTAGTGGTTGATATTAAAGATCTTCACTCAACTGTTTAAGATGTGGTGATCTGTACCGTTAAGAAGATTTAAGCCATCTGATTTTAGTTATAATGGGTCCAAAAATGACATTGTAGGGAGATTTAAGTCATCTAATTGTGGACTTTAATATCAACCATTGTTTACAATATTCATGATTGATATTAAAGATCATCAATCAATGTTTAAAATATAGTGAATAGTGATTTGTTCCGTTAGGAAGATTTAAGCCATCTGATTTCAGTCATAATGGATCAAAAATGGCATTGTACTATTGTAGAGAGATTTAAGTCATCTGATTTTAGTCATAATGGGCTCCAAAATGACATTGTAGCGAGATTTAAGCCATCTGATTTGTAGAATATCAATCATTTTTTTTTACTATTAATGGCTGATATTAAGGAACATCAATCGTATGGTTCACATCCACTTTATTAATTATTTTTTACATTAAAAAATAACCTAAAATATGTATCCATAAATATATAATTTAATTTTTAAATATAAGTACCTCAGTTGTATCCGTACCCTAATTTTTTGAAAATTTCCGTATCGCAGTACTCGTATGCCGTAACTGCACTAGTGCTTCTTAATAAATAATTCGTTTTCTACTTAAAAAATTGTTTACCATGAGGGGTGTGGATATTAGAGCACCTTTTCAAGTTATATCACCAATCGTTATATTGCCATCTCGCCATCGCAAATAGTGTGTGTGTGAGAGAGAGAGAGAGAGAGGGGTAGTGGGTAGGAATGAGTGTTTTAGTTTTTAAAACCTGAAGGAAAAAAACCTCGTCTTGGAAGAATGAAGGGAGAGAGAGAGAGAGAGAGAAAATTGAGTAGGGGAAGGGGAAGGGGAGGGAGAGAGAGAAAATTGAGTAGGAGAAAGGGGTTTGTTTCAGAAACCCTAATGAAAAACATGTTAAAGTGGTTATGTTATTGAAACAAAAAAAAAATATTCCGTCATTATAATAGTAAGATGTATATAATAACAAAGGACTAATGGAATATCACTGCTCCATTACAGATGCAATCATGACAGCCATATTTTTAAGCCACTTTGCACTTTTTTTTACCAATCCAGACATCAAAGTGATGGTTCATACTTCATACATTGAACCCAAGCGGGCGAAACACTCAATGGTGAACTCTAACTGTCCAATCTGTGCACTCAAATATGGAAGTTGTCCATATTTTTGTAACACTCCATATTAAATTGCACTAATTGGATGACCTAATACTCTTGTAGGTAGGACTCCTTAGCCAAGTTGTGTGCTAATTGATAGGTTGCTAGGTGGATAACTTGAATTAATAAAAAATGTATGCCACAAGGCAGAAAAGTATCACCTATCTAAGTGCAAGGAGTGGTATGATTCGGATCTAATCATAGTGACAAGTTTCTCTGAAATTTACCAAAAGGGGGTCCCACCCAAACTTTCGGCAAATTGCTGAAGGTTTCCAAAATTTCGGTGGAAATTTTAGAATGTTAGGACTTATGAAGTTGGATTCATAGGTTAATTATACTTTCTATTATCTCTTTGTAAAGTTATTTTGATGATTATCGATTTGTAATGCATAGAGACAGAGAACTATATAATGCACCTATTTTATTATTAAAAATATCATTTTTAACTTTATAAATGTTAATATCTCTATAAATATTATATATTTTTATAATGTGTAAAATTTTCCCTCGAATTTTATCTGAAATGAACTGAAATGACCTCACACCGAACATTGACGAAAATGAAATTTGCTACAATGGGTATAATAATATACAGGAATTAGAGCAAAATTAAACTGTTACTCAAAACCCCCAGTACGGATTCCTTAACTTCAGTTACTCCATCTTGCCTAAAAAGATCAATCATCATTAGTTAAAAATGACGCCAAGAACTTTTTCGTGCCTACTTGATTCACAAATTACTTGGCAACGATGATTGTGAAAGAAATAAGAAGATTTTGCACAAGATATTATAAAGAGGAACTTCTCTTACAAGTGATATTAAAGAAAATTATTATACAATGCTCTCTAGTACCCTATACGTATTATTTCTACCATGATTATTAGTTATTATAGACCAATAAATTATTTATTCCTCCTGCTGAATTTTCTTTAATTACAGAGCAAGATGTAGTAAAAGAGCTATAAACCTTGATAATCAAGACTTTAATCACATATTACCTTAATATTCACACAAAAAGTGATATAATAATATGCATTAACGATTTGAAAACAAATGCTTTCGAGGCTTACCTTCAGCATAAGAAAAGTGATTATCGACTGGGAATAAAATCGTAGAATCTATACGTAGACGACGAAACATTTTACAGGAGAGAAACCTTAAAACCCTTAAGCCCAGTAAATAAACTTTAAACCGAAAACCGGCAAATTTGTGAAAGGTAGCTCTATTCGTGCCTACTGAGTTACTGACGATTCCTATACTGAAAATTTGACTCGATGGGGACCTTTTTTATCCCAATCTTCCACGGTAGGGATCTATAGACATGGGTACATTACATTATAAGTAAAATGTGCCAAGTGTTTTTGAGTTATTATTTAAGATTTATGTTAAGTTGAAGAAAAGTATCACCTATCTAAGTGCAAGGAGTGGTATGATTCAGATCTAATCATAGTGACAAATTTCTCTGAAATTTACCAAAAGGAGGTCCCACCCAAACTTTTGGAAAATTGTTGAAGGTTTCCAAATTTTCGGTAGAAATTTTAGAATGTTATGACTTATGAAGTTGGATTCATAGGTTAATTATACTTTCTATTATCTCTTTGTAATGTTATTTTGATGGTTATCGATTTGTAATGTATAGAGACAGGGAACTATATAATGCACCTATTTTATTATAAAAAATATCATTTTTAACTTTATAAATGTTAATATCTTTATAAATATTTTATATTGTTATAATGCGTAAAATTTTCCCTCGAATTTTATCTGAAATGACCCCACACCGAACATTGACGAAAATGAAATTTGCTACAATGGGTATAATAATATACAGGAATTAGAGCAAAATTAAACTGTTACTCAAAACTCCCAAAACGGATTCCTTAACTTATGTTACTCCATCTTGCCTAAAAAGATCAATCATCATTAGTTAAAAAGGACACCGAGAACTTTTTCGTGCCTGCTTGATTCACAAATTACTTGGCAAAGATGATTGTGAAAGAAATAAGAAGATTTTGCACAAGATATTATAAAGAGGAACTTCTCTTACAAGTGATATTAAAGAATATTATTATACAATGCTCTCTAGTACCCTATACGTATTATTTCTATCATGATTATTAGTTATTATAGACCAATAAATTATTTATTTCTCCTGCTGAATTTTCTCTAATTACAGAGCAAGATGTAGTAAAAGAGCTATAAACCTTGATAATCAAGACTTTAATCACATATTACCTTAATGTCCACACAAAAAGTGATATAATAATACGCATTAAAAGAAAAAAAAAATACAAAAAAGGAGCTAAAGGGTGAATACAGCAAAAGATTGATTTAAGTCGACCTCAAGAACGATTTGAAAACAAAAGCTTTCGAGGCTTACCTTCAGCATAAGAAAAGTGATTATCGACTGGGAATAAAATCGTAGAAACTATACGTAGACGAAGAAACATTTTACATGAGAGAAACCTTAAAACCCTTAAGCCCAGTAAAGAAAACTTTAAACCGAAAACCGGCAAATTTGCGAAAGGTAGCTCTATTCGCGCCTATTGAGTTACTAACGGCGCCTATACTGAAAATTTGACTCGATGGGGACCTTTTTTATCCCAATCTTCCACGGTAGGGATCTATAGACATAGGTACATTACATTATAAGTAAAATGTGCCAAGTGTTTTTGAGTTATTATTTAAGATTTATGTCAAGTTGAATAAAAACTGATTGTTGGATAGTAGGCCCCTGGCCTCAAGATTTATTTTGTGAAAGATTAGAATAAAAACCCAACTCTATCGTGTTCTTCTACACATTCAATGGTTTCCCAACCCTCACTAGCAAGAAGCATAAATAGAACTACCCAAATTCGAAAAGAGCACATTGCTTACACAAATTAAAAGAAGGGATAATTAGAGAAACATGCCTCCAAAGCAAACTTTTTAGCAAAAAAGACGCGACTTCAAACGTCTTAGAAAAATGGTGCTTTCACGAATTTTGGAACTTCAAAAAATCGTGAAAGCACGATTTTTAAATTTTTTTTTCAAATGATGGTTTCACATTTTTATAAAGTTCTAAAATCCGTGATAGCACAATTTTTCTAAAACATTTGAGGTCGGGTCTTTTTTGCTAAAAAGTTTATTTTTGAGGCATTGTTTTCTAAAGTGCCCCTTAAAAGAAAGAGTTGATATTTTGAAGACTTGATCCATGTGAAAACACCATCTAAGGCTATATGATTCAATGGACATGATCTAAAGATGTTTGATGACAAAGATTGGCATAAACACTCTCTAACATTCGAGGGTCATGATCTAAAGATATTTGGTGTCAGAGATTGGCAGAAATGCTCTCTAACATTCAATTTATACACTCAACGAAGCACAAGCTCAATCATATGACGACCTTTGACTACTTTGCCAATCTTTTGATTGAGGACCTTTAGCTCATGGCCTTCAAATCAGACTATGTAAAAGTTGTTTTCGCATGACAAGTTCCCAAAATGTCAAGTTCTTTAAATTGTGTGCCTAGCCGACATTGGCTGTTAAGCGAAAATCTAACAAATTGTTTGTGCGTGACGATTTAACGCCTTCAACAATGTTAGTGATCTCATCGGTTCTATAGTTTGGTCATTTGGTCCCTATGAAATTTGATAGACCATTAACTATTCTAGCATGAAATATTGATTTAACAATGAGAGTGCAAATTTAGTGAATATGATAGTCTAAAGGAGGATTTAGGTAAAATAGAAAGTCATCTACTGCCATATTGTCACAAATTCTATTATTTAGGCTTTACTTTACATCCAGACGGTGACTTATAAAAGATAGGTTTCAAATAGAATTAATGTTACTTGGATAAAATGGAGACAAGCAAATAGACTATATTATTCAATTCAAGAGCTCCATTTGGATAGAAGGGACGATTTTATAAGACGATAGTTAAATTTGTCTCTTATTATATGGTGCAAATTGTTAGGCTATAAAAATGCGAGAAGAAATAATATGTGACTAAGATGTGCATTTTAAGATGGATGTGTGGAATAATAAAAGAAGATAGTGTTAGATTTAATTGTCACGATCTATATCAATCTAGCTCAATACTCCCTTGTGTCTTAGGTTGTGCCAAGTGTTACACGTGGATAATGTGGCTCTTGATTTATTGTGTGTTGTGGTATATTGCCCACATATGCCGTTGTGGATTTGCTATGTATAAAACTCATAACATATGTGTAACGGTTGGTTCTTGTGTAAGTCACAGTCAACTGTACGCGCCGTCTACGTAACGACCAGCGCTAACTTTCCTTAACAAACTTAGAGACCATGCATCATGTGTTATGAGTTGGACCTTCTCAGGGAAAGCTCTCTTAACCTAATTCTTTATCTTATTGGGAAAAACTGGAACAGCCCTTGAGAACCTTTTTGGTGCATCAGCATCTTCTCATCTCAAAAGTGTCATTCCTCTCAACATTTTAGAGTCTGCGCTAGAGGATTCAAGCGTGTGATTAGCTCGAGGATTCGAGTGGCCAGTGAGGATTCTAGGTGTGGTTCTGATTTGTCGGAACACAAGTGGATCATCATGTGATTCGTGATTGAAGGCATTGCAAATCTGGAAACTACGAGGACATTTAGTGGATTCTAACATTGTGGATAGGAAGGGTTTGATATGACATATGTCTATATTCATTCGATACCTCATATATCCTTTTGACTCAATGGATTTGTTGCATTGGATATGGCATAGATACCGTGATTTTTTTCTTTTAGGATTTTCCACTTGAAAAGCTTGTGTGTTGGGGATGATTGTGTTATTGTTATTGCCTTATTTTATATCATCGCTAGGAAAACTTATGGTACTGAAATTTCATATAGAGTTCGAAAAAAAAATTGAAAGTGGCACCAATAAAGGAAAATACTATGGAATGTCGTTGAGATAATTTGGACATGTCCATCGGAGGTTAGAAAAAGACCATGCACAAAGAGTTGAGACACTGCAAGCACAAAAAAAATAGGAGAAGAGGAAAGCCACTAAAGACCTAAGGTAAGTACTGAGGCGAGATATGAAGGATTGCAAAGTTACTAAAAACTTAGTGTTGACTATAATCGAGTAGAGAACTAGGACTCACAAGATTGACGGCAAATTAATGGGACAAAGTTATTATGATGATGATAACGACCAGCCCTTTGACTTCCAAGTGAAGTGCTCTCCCCACTCTCCAAGTTCGATTGCAGCTTTCTCACATTATATGCTACAGAAGCACCTGAAGTACTAAACGGAATAGGTATTAGGTTTGTAATGGTTGGAGTAGCAAACTAACTACTTGAGAATGATGGAGGAAATCCCGTAGCGGATCAATTCCAACGAGCCTTTCAAACAAGTATTAGTCAAGTATTCAGTAAACGTCGGTTCTTCGATCAAGTTTTGAATGACTTCCTAGAGATAAAGTTACGTTTTTATAAGTCAAGTCAAGAAACATAATCTATCCCTACCTTCAGAGAAGCTTCCTTGACTAATAGGGTGTATCAAGAAAACAACAGTAGCAGTTGCAACAAAAGTTGAATATGAAACAACAATCCCATAGCTTGTTTGACTCCCTTTACTGCTTACTTTCGTTGGATCTATCAAAATTTCAGGAGTAGGGGAGGTGATACCCCCTTGGAGTTAAGTGGGGTTTAGGCGGAGTGAGGCTTAATGATATCTTACCTAATATAATAATGGACACTTTATAAAATAATGCCTCAAAAATAAACTTTTTAGGAAAAAAAGACTTGACCTCAAACGTGTTAGAAAAATCAGCGTTTTCACGGATTTTGGAACTTCAGAAAATAGTAAAAACAAAAAATTTAAAACATAATGTTTTCACGATTTTCTGAAGTTTCAAAATTCATGAAAGCATCCTTTTTTTAAAATGTTTGAGGTTGGATCTTTTTTGCTAAAAAGTTTGTTTTTGAGGCATGTTTCTCTAATTATTCCTATAATAATTTATTCCGAATATATAATATGTAATAATAACAAATAATGAGAAAATTGAAAGTGAGTACTTACTCTTGTACATATACGGCATTTTAAATATAATTTTATTTAATTCTAATAGTTTTAACATATCTTAAATAAAATTTGCACATCACGCCATCTCGTCGAAACATGAGATCATTTCCGTATCAAATAGTTCAAAATGTCTCGGATTTCTGAGATTTAAAACATATTATAAGCTCACGTACTAAATATTGGGTACCTCTATTTTGAACCAGAAGTCATCGTTTGCGCAAAGAAAGTTCGGACTTCTTGCTACCTTTTTATACCTCCATTTAAACAAAAAATCATTATTTGTAGAAATGGCGTTGGCTCTTTGCATAAATGAAAAGATAAGAGTCTGTCTTTTCATTTATCTAAGTTGTCTAATTTGGAGGTCATGATTTAAAGGTCTTTGATGTAAAAGATAGCCAATAAAGACAATCTCTACTAAGATGATTCTGATTTAACAATTGACTACATTGAATCATATGATGGAGTTGTTTCATGCCAATCTTTTACATAAATTTTTTTTAAGTCATGCCCTTAAAAGAGAAGGCTTAGAGTGTGCCTTCACATGTCACATGTCCCAAAACTATCAGATCCATTAATAGCGGCAGTTTTGGCTACAGCTAATAGTCTTACTTTTTGTAGTGATTGTGTTTTGGGACAAAATTAGTTTGTCCAAGCAATGGCTCCCATTTGCACCAACTAAAATTTTGAAAGATCCACCACTAGTTGCCCCCACTTACTATTAAAGAAGATACAGTCTCACCTACTTAACATATGTTTTATCATTTTTTTTTTTCCCATAAAAATGCACCCATTGAGCCATGTGCCGAAAGAACCGTCTTCTTCGTCTTCCTCAACTTCAACGAGTTGCAAAAATGACGAAGACATTATCGTTAATGATGATACTCCTTGAGTGGCAACGACGACGACATCAACTTCAATAAGGATAAATTTAAGGCAATGGTAGTGGCTGCATTGGCGAATGAGCAATAGTAGTCAAATGGTGAGAGAACAACAGTAGGGAGTTGCACTGATCGGCTATATCAGAGCCAACTTTTGGACAAAGGCTGAGCCAGTTTTTTCATCAAAGGGAAGCGCAGATTAGGGCAAGGCTTGATTGAGATGGAAGAGGGCTGCAAGGGAAGTGAGAAGACTAATCAGTCTCATGTCGGCAAGGATCAAAATTTCGGGTTTCATTTCGGTTTTGGAGAGAACCGAAACCAAAAATTTGAATCGAAATTTCGGCCGATAATTTCAATCCCATACAAAAATATGACCGAAATTTTAGTCATTTGGACCGAAATTTTGATCCTTGCATGTCAGATGTGATCTCATATGCAACCAATCGGTCTCAAATGAGACGGACTTACTCGGTCTTCTAATGGACTAATCGATCTTATATGAGTCTAAGTGTCTAATTGATCGGGTCTGATATGAAACTATGGGCATTTTCATCTATTTTATTTTTTTCACATAGATTGACTTTTGGCACATGTCAATTAATAGACTCTATTTAGAAATAGAAAAGTAAAAGGAAAAAGGTTAAGGTATAAGATCATCTCATATAGTAAACCGTAGGTGAGACCCTATCAGGTAATGAGTGCAAAGGTCAACGCTCAGACCCTCTCCGGTAATTTGCTCAAAAATATATCTTGTTTTTTTCTTTCTTGAAAATAAAGGTATTATTAAATAGCAGTGATTTAAAAATTGGATCAGACCGGCGAGTCTGACCCGATTCGATCGAAATCAGGAGCTTAGCCGGTTTGGTCCAATAAAGAACCAGAAGTTTTGATTTTTTTGGGTTCAATTGCTGAACTGTTCGCTTTTTCAGTGAACCGCCCGATTCATCCGGTTCACCAAAAAATGGTTCGGTTTAATGAATGTTAATTCTTTTTTTATTTTGAAATTTAAACATTTTATTTTCCAATTTTTTTATTTTCTATTTATAAATATAAATTAAAATAACTTAAAATGTTGAACTTATACACGTTATGTAATAATTAGCTTAGAAAAACTTCTAATCTAATGAGAAACTTTTTCAAAGATATTTTAAAAAAAGGGCAAAAATCCTAACTTAATTAGGATTTTATTTTTTTGAAATATATGAAATTATTACTCCCTATTTTTTAAATTAATGTTTATTAATATTTAATGAATAAGAAAATAGTAAATATTTGATTTTGTTGTTATTTTAATATTTTATTTTAAAATTCATAATATTTATTTTAATATTATATATTTTTTATTGTTGAACTGTTCCGGTCCAACGCGGTCCGACCGAACAGGTGCCTCGTCCGGCACGGTTTTTAAAACATTGTTAAATAATTGTTCTGGAACTCTTACTTTTCAAGAAAACAAATTGATTTTCCATAAAAAAAAAAAAGAAAACAAATTGATTGCCTAAACAAAAAAACATATTGTTGTGGAACATTTGGCTGTAATAAAAAGGGGTGGTAAATACTTTCCTTTTCCAAAGAGTTCACAATTTTCTTGTTAATCCCACTTTTTACTTCAAAAGCTGGATCGTATGCTTAAATGCTTGCAAATATGCTTAAGAAACAGCTCTCATCTAATGCAAGTCGTCGAGTTTTGCACTTCACACAAACAAATCTCACAAACAATTCCTTCTTCAATCTCAAAAACTCTCTCTTCGATTATAAATTCAAAAAAACTTCCCGAAATTCACTCACTGATCATCACTTTTGGGCTCCATCAATCCGTCTTCTTCTCGGGGAGGCTTATAAGCAAATACGCTGAATTTGGCAACCCCACTGCCTCTAAATCGATTTTTAATGGCGTTTCACATTCCAGAAACGTATACTTATGGAATTCAATCATAAGGGCGTTTGCCCAGAATGGCATGTTCTCAGAAGTTTTGGAATTATACTCTGAAATGCAAAGATTGAAACTGTGTGCTGATGTTTTCACTTTCCCTTCAGTTCTCAATTCCTGCGCGGGTTTACGCGATTTCGAGAAGGGTCGGAGTGTTCACAAACATGTTTTGGAAATGGGCTTTGAGTCAGATCTATATATAGGGAATTCTCTGATTAATATGTACGTTAGAATTGGTCGTTTGAGTGAGGCACATAACGTGTTTATTGAAATGCCTATGAGAGATGTAGTTTCTTGGAACACTCTGATTTCCGGGTTTAGTGCGAATGGGGAGTGGGAGAAAGCTTTAGAGCTATATCGTCTATTGAAAATGGAAGGAGGAATTCCAGATTCTTATACAATAGCAAGCATTTTACCTGCCTGTGGATGCCTCGGTGCTATTGAGGAGGGTCGAGTGATTCATGGGTTCGTAAATAAGATGGGAATGCTGAAAGATCGATTAGTGAACAATGGTCTTCTTGCTATGTACTGTAACTTTGATAAACTAGCGGATGCTCGAAGACTTTTTGATAAGATGATAGACAGAGACACTGTTTCTTGGAATACAATGATTGGTGGATACTCTCAATTTGGAGTATTTGAAGAAGCTATCAAGCTATTTCGGGATATGGTTATTAGTGTTAAACCTGATCTTTTGACGATCACGGCTGTGCTCCGTGCTTGTGGTCACATGGAAGACTTGGAACAGGGAAGATCTGTTCATGATTATATGAAGAAAAATGGATATGATTGTGATACTACTACTGGTAACATTCTCATAACTATGTATGCTAAGTGCGGAAGTTTACTAGAATCGAGGGGTGTTTTTGATCGAATGGTGTGTAGAGATTCTGTCTCGTGGAATTCTTTGATCAACGGTTATATTCACAAGGAACACTATAATGAAGGGATAGAACTTTTCAAGGCAATGAAAAAGGCAGATGTGAAGCCCGATTCTGTTACCAATGTATTACTATTGTCTGTGTGTACTCAATTAGTGGACTTGGGCCAGGGGAAGGAACTACACTGTAATTTAATTAAAACAGGATTGGATTCAAATATACTCGTGGGCAATGCTCTAATACATATGTATGCGAAATGTGGTAGCATAGAAGATGCATTGGATGGATTTGAGAATATGAGTACCCGAGACGTGATATCTTGGAATACCATCATAGTTGGGTGTGTTCAGAATGGTAACTGTAGTTTGGGATTAAATATGTTCGGCCACATGAAGGCTGAAGGAGTGTTACCGGACATGGCCACCATGTTAGGAATCTTGCCTGCGTGCTCCTTTTTGGCATCAAAGCGGCATGGGAAAGAGGTTCATGGTTGTGTTTTCAAATTTGGATTTGAATGTGATGTTCCGATTGGGAATGCATTAATTGAGATGTATTCCAAATGTGGCAGTTTGGAGAAATCTATTAACGTGTTCAACCATTTGAAGAAGAAAGATGTAGTGACATGGACTGCATTGATATCTGCCTACGGGATGTATGGTCTTGGAAAGAAAGCTTTGGGAGCTTTCAAAGCAATGGAGGAAGTGGGGATTATACCAGATCACATCTCCTTCATTGCTGTGATTTTTGCATGTAGCCATGCGGGTTTGGTCGAAGAAGGCTTGGCATGTTTTAATAGAATGAAAGATGACTATAAGATCACTCCTAAGATTGAACACTATGCATGTGTAGTTGACCTTTTATCTAGATCTGGGCAGTTAGTTGAAGCTGAGAAATTCATCCATGCAATGCCAATTGAACCAGATGCAAGTATATGGGGAGCTCTACTCAGTGCTTGTCGAATAACCGGTGAAACCAAGATTGCAGAACGTGTTGCAGAAAAAATCATGGGAATAGATTCAGATAATACTGGCTACTATGTTCTAGTTTCAAATGTCTATGCAGCTGTAGGGAAGTGGAATGAAGTAGGGAAGCTACGGAAATCCATGAAAGCTAGAGGGCTTAGAAAGGATCCCGGATATAGCTGGATAGAGATTCAGAATACGGTTTACGTGTTTGGGACTGGTGAGAGATTGGTTGAACAATCTGAAAAGGTATATTGGCTATTAGAGAGACTTGCAGGATTGATGGCTAAAGAAGGGTATGTTGCTGATAGAAAATTTGTGCTGCATGACGTGGAGGAGGATGAGAAGAAAGACATGTTATGTGGGCACAGCGAGAGGCTTGCGATAGCATTTGGGTTGTTGAATACGAAGCCGGGAACACCATTGCAGATAATGAAGAACCTTCGGGTGTGTGGGGATTGCCACACTGCAACTAAGTACATTTCTAAGATTATGAAGAGGGAATTGGTGGTTAGAGATGCTAATCGCTTTCACCTTTTCAAGGATGGAGCTTGCAGTTGTGGTGACTACTGGTGATGATCAATTTCCTCACCTATATACGTTAAGAAGGATTGGAGAGGATACTATTAATTATTATTGGAAAAGTAAAAAAAATGCCGTGGAAGGGTTGCACCAAATTTGCATTGCTGCGCTTTTTTATTCGGTGGTGTTTGAATGCCTATTGTACTTAAACAGTGAAGATATATTCATTTTTGGCTAGATACTTTGCTGACTTCGGTTTCCTTGGTTGGATTTGGGATATCTTGGCCCCATCTCAGGTCGATGCCTTCCATTGTACTTTTTGACAAAGTTCTCATGTATGACCATTCAGAATTCTGGTATGACTATTCCAAACTGGTGCATCATTTGTAGACATGATACGAAAAATGATCGATCACATTTTACTTCGTTGTTTGATGACTATAGTTCTTTGGTGCTTCTTCCTTCAATTATTTGGTGATTTGGCCAATTCTACTCTATCATTGACCTTCCATAAGTGGAACGTCAGATCCTTTCTTTAGGAAAAGGTCAGACATTATGGAGGCTGTTGACCAACTCTGTACGAGAGGGGTGCATGTTAGGAACAAATGCATACGAAAAAAGATCAATCACATTTTACTTCATTGTTGACTATAGTTCTTTGGTGCTTCTTCCTTCAATTATTTGGTGATTTGGCCAATTCTACTGTTTCATTGACCTTCCATAACTTGAACCTCAGATCGTTTCTTTAGGAAAAGGTCTGACGTTATGGAGGCTGTTGACCAACTCTGTAAGAGAGGGGTGCATGTTAGGAACAAATGCACTCTCCGTTTGCAAGAAAGGGAATCCTTGGACCACATCATGATCCAATGTTGGGTGGCGAGGGAGGCCTGGACTGCTGTTCGCAGGCATTCAAGGCTTTATGAGTGTTCCCAGAAAGTGGTGTCCAGCTGTTGGATAGTTGGACCGGCATTGTATTTCAAGGAATCAAGGGGAGTTCTCAAAAATTGTCATCTTTGCTACCCTGTGGGATTTATGGATAAAAAGAAATGGGCAGATTTTTAGAAAGATAAGAAACCAGGCCCATTCCATCAGGAAATCATATCCGGATTATGCTGTGCACTGTAACGGTGTCAAGTCAACATTTAGAGTGCAGAAATTTCTTGGATGACTGGAGGAACTTGAGCATGGAGTAATTTGTCCTGCTGGGGATGCCTCTCGGCGGATGCATAGTGACCTAGTCTGGGTACGGGAATAAAACGGTTCCGGAAATACTCTGGATAAAAAGGCAAATTTCGTCAAACATGGAAAATCGAAAAATTATATTAATAATTATTAAAAAATATAAAATGTATGTATGTATATACATATATATATATATATATATATATATATATATATATATATATATATATATATATATATATATATATATATATATATATATATATATATCATATATTATACATTTATTAAATATGGACATGGATGGTGGTGGGTTGTCACGTGGGAAGACTAGATGATTAGCTTTGGGCTGATGGCTGTATTGATGCAAGTTAAGATGGCTGGCTATAAAAGGAGGGTGGTTAAGGTTGTTTTCTTTAATTCCACATTGACAAAGCAGAAGAAATTAGTGAGATGGTTGGCAATAAAACGATAGTGGTTAAGGTTGTCTACTTTTGTCCGGCATCGATGAAGTAACAGAAATAGGTGAGATGGTTGCCTATAAAAGGTGATTGAAGGCACTTGCTTTAATGTATGTTCTTGTCCTTCTGAACGCGAAAGAAACGTGAAACGTGTTTTTGGTCACTATGGACGGATGGGCTTCAGGCTTCCTCTTCAGGTGGGGCTTCCTTTTTGTCTGTTTTTGGTTTCAGTGCCTCGCTGTCCATGAGGTTTTGTATCTCTTTCCTCTTTTTAAAATATATTTTCTTCGTTGCCGATTTAAAAAAGAAGAAAAAAGACATTATGGAGGCTGTGCCTGTTGATGGTTTTAGAAAGTTTGGAAGAAAAGTACCATTTCTCTCATCTTTAAAGGAAGGGCATAAGAGATCATATGAATTTTGTCATTGAATTACGAATGCATGAATAGACAAGTGTTTGTATGGGGAGAACTGAAAGGAGTGTGTTGGATTTTGAATTGGCTTTGCATGAGGTTTTGAAGGAAGAGCATGAGAACCTGATAGAAGGGCCTCTAAATTCTGGTTTTGTCAAATTCAAAATAGTTGAAATCTACTTGGAAATTGGGTGGAACAGCATTGGCTGCTTGATAACAGATGAGAAAGGAAAATTCATTGATGCTTATTGTGCCCCAGTTGGGAGATAGACGAGGAGAATATTCATATCTGAGGGGAGTCAATCTCACTATTTAATCTGTCTAACCCAAGCAAAGAAGATTATCATGAAGAACAAAGAGGTTGACCATAGATGGGGATCTAGGTAACTTGTTTCCAGTGTAGGGAACAACTATTGCAACTAAGGCCCTATTTGATAGCAAGGAAACTCCAAAGAGGAGATGAAATCAATTTCCTAGTTGATTTCTCCTCTAGAAATGGATTTTCCACTATTTGATTAGTGTGTTTGATAAATGACTTTCATTTGAAATTGATTTCTCTTGTTTTATTAGTATGCTTTAAAATAATTTGAAAATGAGTTTTTAAGTTCGGATCATTTATTTTCTACTTTTATGAAAGTAGAAGTTAGTTTGAATAAATACTTAGTGAGAAAAGAAAAAAAAAATTATTTAGGAAAATACCTTAACTTATCAATTCGTGTTGCATTAGTCATAAATTGACTCTTTTTTTGTTTTTTTATCAAAATCATAATTAAAGTCAAATATTAATAATTTTTTTAATAATATTCTATTACGTTACAAATTAACACTATAGTAATCACTATTTATTACCAAGTTACATAAAGTCAGAGTTTGAAAAGTCAAACTCATATAAAAAGTCAAACTTTGACCAAACTTAAAATTTTGATCAATAAAAATGTGTAAAGCTAAATAAAAAAGTTGTAAATGCTAGTATCTACTGTAAGGTTACATGTTGAAAGAAAATTTAATTTCTATAAAAATCAAACTTTGACCAAATTTCAACTTTGACAAAGAGAAAATTTTGCAATGTACCAACAAATTACAAAAGTCCAACTGTAAATTAACATAATAATATCCATATGCATCGTTAGGTTACACTAGTCAAAATTTGATCAAATATTTACTTTTAATAAAAGTCAAACTTTGACCAAACATAAAACTTTTATCAATAATTTTTTTTAAGACTCAAGTACAAAGTTACATAGTAAATGCTAGTATATTGGGCTGCAATAGAGCCGAGCTAGCTCAACAGCTTGGCTCGGCCCGAAAATGAGAGCTTTTACTCTCTGAAGCTCGGCTCAAGAGCAAGAGCAAAGCTTTTTATTCAAAGTTCGGTTGAAGTAGAGCCGAGCTAGAGCTGAGCTAATAAAGCTCGACTCAGCCCAACTCAACTTCATTAATAGTATATAATACTTTTATATGATAAAATATATTATATATAATTTTGAAAGTTTTTTTTTTCTTTTTTTCCCTTATAATTAGATTCATCTAATGGTTACTTTATAATGGATAGGTATGTAATTAACATATAATCCTTATGATCCTCTATTGAAGTCTGTGCTTTTTTTCTCCTTCTCTCTATCTCTCTGGGCAACAACTAAAGTTCTATCTCACTCGTTTCAATGAACAACCACTAGCATAGCAATTGACCAATCAATCAATATCTGCGACCAACACCTATGCTCTTAATTAATACTTACCACATTAAATTTAAATACCTTTTTACTTTTCAAAATTTAAGTACATTTTTCTCCAATCGATCTGTTACATCCAAAAGGACTAAGAGATTAAAAGATATTAAGACTTTCATTTATAAACTCTATTAAATCTTTCATCTATTACAAAAAGAAGATATTGTTTAAAACAACCTTAGGAAAAAGAATTATAATAAAACTTCTTTAGCTCGAAACTTGGCTTAGCCCGACTCGAGCTCGATAGAGCCAAGCTAGAGCTCAGACTTTGTAGGCTTGAAGGGCTTAGAACCAAGTTCAAGCTCGACTCGCATAAGGTAAAGTTGAGCTAGAGCTGACCCAAGCTCCGGCTTAGCTAGCTCGATTGCAGCCCTATTAGTATGCACTGTAAGGTTACATGTTAAAAGAAAATTCAATTTTTAAAAAAAATCAAACTTTGATCAAAATTTTTAACTTTGGCCAATAGAAAATTCGGCAATGTACCGTCAAACTATAAATTAACATAATAGTATTCATATCCATCACTAGGTTACACTAGTAAAAAATTTGACCAAATATTAACTTTTTAAAAAGTCAAACTTTGACCAAATGTCAAAAAAAATATAATAAAATTTCATAATGTACTAGAAAATAATAAATTAACAAAATGATAACCTCATTGGGGCTACAAAAGTTCGAAAAAATCAAATTATGTTATAAAGTCAAAGTTTGACCAAATATCAAACTTTGACTGATAAAAATATACATTACCAAAATACAAATAACACATAATAATCACTATTTACTGTCAAGATACACTTATCAAATTTGACTAAAATCAACATTTGAATAAAAGTCAAACTTTAACTAATAAAAATGAGAATGTATTTTAAAGTTACAAATTAAAACAATGATAGATATTTTTAATTGTAATATTCCACTAATTAAAATTTATAACTTTTTATAGAAATTCGAACTTTGATCAAGAAAATTTTACATTGATACAGTATAAATTTATGTAGTAGTAGACTCTATCTATAAACAGGTTTCGAGTTTGACTAAAAATAAATTCTGTAAAAGTCAAAGTTTGACCAAATGTCAATGTTTGACTAAAGGTCAAACTATTGACTAATAAACTATAGAATGTAGTATCACATTATAGATCAATGCGACTATCCTTTTTTTGCCATCAAATTGTACAAGTCAAAGTTTAATAAAAAGTAAAATTTTAATTTAAAGTCAAAGTCAAAGTTTGATCTTAAAGTCAACCTTTGACCCCTAAAAAATTGGTAATATATTACTAACTTACAACTTATTATCATGTTTCAGTGGTCAATGTCTGATCAAAAGTTAAAACTTTAAATAGCTTATAAATTTTGTTAAAGTTTGATTAAAATTCAAATTTTGACCAAAGTCAAATATTAACTAAAACGAGTATGATGTAGAAAATGTACTAGTCATAGTGATTGTGCCAGTATAATAGTCATGGAAATTGAAGTTACTTTTTAAATGTCAAAAGATTATTTTCTCTGCTTTTAGGATTTTTACAAGTAACTTTATATTTGAAATGATAAAAAATTATTATTTTATTAGTGAGAAACTCAATTTCAGCCACTTAAAAGGTTGAAATGGTTTCCTTCTAAAATGACATGGTGTATGGAAATTCAATTTCTAAGCGTGGCCCACTTAATTTCATTTTCATCTCCTTACATAGTGATCAAACAACAACAATTGGAAACTAATTTTCATTTTAACCTATGTAATTACATTTCCATGTTATCAAACAAGGCCTAAGCAACAACACTTTTTGTATTTTAGTGACCCATAAAATCTAAGCATATATAGCAGTGCAATATAAATGTAGGTTCCCCAAGATCCATCACAAGAATTAACTTAGCACTAGAAATCCTTCAAACAGTTCACTTACTCTTGTCCCTCACTTAACATCTTAATTCCTTGGTACCTGCCTAACATTAACAAAGTAGCCATTGGATTTGTTCCTGGCGATTCAAGAAACGTAGAGCCATCAATGACCCTCAATCCTGTGACACCAAAGACCCTGTAATCGTTATCGACAACAATCCCAATATTGCACCCTCCATGATAATGATAGAATGTACGAACATTCCTCTTGCAAAAATCTCTCAAGTTCACATTGGGTATTGTCGCATTTTGTTTCCCGACAAACATCTCAATTGATTTCGACCTCACAACTTTCTCCACCAGACGGGTCATTTCGACGCACTTGTGCAAGTCTTTGGGTGCTACTAAATAGTTGAATCTCACTGAAGGGTTCTCCCTGGGATCTGTGCTCTTTAGCTTTAGCCTCCCCCTTGATAATGGGCGTGCAATTTTAGCTGCTATGGGTCTTATTGTTGAATTCAAACTTACAGGGATGATTGCGGATTGGATTATGAATTGAAACTTATCTGCTATTCCAGCAACTTGTGGGGGGTCTGGTTGTATTTGAGGACATTGTGAAGCATTTACAGTAATGGAGATGGAAGGGTTGTCTTGGATGCCTTTTCCCATCCCTCCTGTATCAATAAGAGTTGAGATATTGAAGTGTTTAAGGTGTTGTTGAGGTCCAATGCCACTTAACATGAGGATTAGAGGACTACCCAATGCCCCTGCTGACAAAATTACATCACCCCATGATGTTGAATTCTCTGGCTTGTGGAGATAAGCTTCATAGTAGTCCTCTGCATTGCCATGGCTCTTCATGAATCTTATGCCGACAGCCCTTGGAGCACTTCCATTACCACCTACACGGATTATAGTTATGTGTCCCCAATGATGATTATGAATGCAAGAAGAAATTTAGTAACAAAAGAAAGAAATTGGATCCCAGCTTACCTATAAATAAATAAATAAAAGGGTCTCGATTTGAAAATTATTACTAAAACATCGATCCAGTTTAAATATTTACCAAAACAGGGATATCCCCATTTTGGTAGATATTTTCAGGATAATATTTACCAAGTCGGGTGCCTGGATCTCTGTTATTCAAAATTGATCCCTGTCTTGGAAATATTTTCCAAATCGATAGTTGTTTTAGCAAATTACCTAAAACCAAAAAACATCACCAGAGTTGAAGGAAGGAGCTCATCCTAAATTCAAAATGAAATAAGTAGACCACTGAAGCAACATTTGTAATTTTTAGCCTAGAGTCATGAATCAAGGACAAATAAAAAACGGCCCAACAATCATTTTTTTTTTACCGCCATTGTAGAATATGACGTTATTGACCGTTGCATTCAATAGAACAGTGATTCTTCTCCAATCCCCACCCCTTAATAGGTCTGCAGCAGTATGTCTCCTTCCAAACTCATCAAAAATGCTAGCTCCAATTTTTGCTCCTTCTACATGCTCCAAAGTATAGCCATTGAAAGGTAGAATTCCTGCCTCAATAAAGCCATCTGCAGCAATAAATTGCCATGGGGTCAATCCCTTCGGTTTGAATGCCACCTGGGACTCCACCCATTCATAGGCATCCTTCACAAGCTTTTCATCCCATCCAACTCTTCTAATATAATCCTCACTGGCTCTACTATAAAACCCGAAATTGATGGCAGTTGACCCGCCCAACACTCTTGATCTATGATTCATCACTCCTTCCTCTGAGACAAACGCTTGTGCGATTGATGTGAATTCATCCGTTTGGATCAATGGGAGCCCAAAATTCTTCTTTTCCATGACAAGTGGATCTCCATAAGGTGATCCGCCTCGTTCGACTAAGAGTACTGAGAACCTTTGCGAGAGGGTCGCGGCCAGGGGACAACCGCTCGTGCCTCCCCCTACGATAATATAATCAAATGATTTACCCGATACTTCTTCAACATTTGAAGTAAAATGAGGGACTTTGCTCCCTACAATTGAGAGGATAAGAATAACAACATCAGATAATTGACTGCATTACCGATCAAAAAAATAAATAGTAATAATAATAATAATAATAATAATAATTGACAGCATTATAAGTAATTCGCATTAGTGTAGAAACTTATATGACTACATTTTAATAATAAGAGTATAAGAACCATGGATCCAAATTTCGGACAAAAGTACAGATCAGTTTTGGAGTCAGACTGAGTCGATACATTGACCCATATATTTTTGTATCAGCTGATTCATACCAATGTAACGTCCAAAGCATATCCGTATCGACCATCACATATCAGCTTTGGAGCTGCCTGATAGGTACCCAAAAACCGAGATTTTGACCCATGATAAGAACAAACAATGTCAGATTATTGACCACATTACAAGTGTAATTAATATAAGAAACCATAAATTACTTACCTTCATTCTCTGGAGATGATGAATGAGAACCAATGAACAACAAGAGAAATATTGTGAGGAAGACCCTGATGAATCCTTGGACTTCCATTTGTTAACTAGACTCAAAATGTGATGGGTAAATATTTTTATCGCTGGGGAAGAGACTAGGAATGATAACAAATGAGTTGAAAAGCAGAGACAGCCGGTTGCACCAAAAAATGCTGCTGCGCACCCAAAACCTGTAATCATGGATGGAAATCATTAGCATCACGCGTGTAGCTTTCCATGAGTTAACTTTACTTAACTTTGGTGAGCGGATAGCAAAAGTTAAGGTGGTAATACTACCCCTCTTTGTTTATTTGTCAACTTCCCGGTCCCTCAGTAGATCTTATGACCCGACTGGTTGCACTTGGGCTAGCTCTTACGGGCTAAAGAGTGGCTCGTTTGCTCTTTATCTCCAACAAGAGCTGCTTTTATGTTTGGTAATACAACTTCTCGCCCACTTTCTCTAATGGGAAGCTGTTTTGCATTATTTTAATGCTTAAATGGTCTTTACACCATTACTGGCATAAGATGTGTGTAATCCAAGCCTCGGACATTGGGCAAAGCACGTACAATTCAAGATGTGCACTCTAACATTATATGTTCTTATATTTTAGGTAAGGGAGCCATTACTTGTACTCTTTTTTTAAGTGATGGCACCAAAGTGAAAAAAAAAAAGACTTTGTATTTTAGGAGCTTCTGATATGTGAAAACTCAATTTTGGATTGTCTAATTTAAAGTTCATGATCTATAGATCTTTAGTGGATAAGATTGGTATGAAATATAATTTTCATCATGTGATTAAATATAGTCAAAGACTATTATTTGATTCAATGATTGACAATAATAGATCATATGATAAATATTATATTTTGCTCCAATCTTATCCAGTAAGGATCTATAGATCATGAACTTTAAATTAGATGACCTAGATTGCGAGGTCACATGTCACATATCCCTAAAATATAAATACTTTCTTTAAAGTCGGTGCAATCACTTAAAAAACATGTGCAAGTAATGGCTCCCTTTAGGTCAATAGCCCTATAAAGTTTTATAGTTATAGAAAACTCCCTTCATTTGAATATTTATAAACTACATTAACTTGCGTCTCTTGACCTTTCAAGACAATTGTGTTGTTGGGTCATACAGATTTTAAATAGAGTAACTTTAAAATCACCAACCCAATCTTTGAGGGCATATTGAAAACCCATTGGGTACTTTGAGTCAGATGATGGTTCTAATCTTTCACATAATGGACCTTGAGATCATAGGTGTACCATTAGACAATCAATATTTAATTTTCCGAGACACACATCCTAATAAAATGACCTTAAAATCATGTTTGAGTGTGAAGAATGCCACATTATGTTAAGGTTACTTTTTGGGATATGCACCACATGGAACTGTCTAATGGCAAGCCTAAGATTTCAAGATCCATCATATGGAAGGTTGGGATGAAAAATGATCTGCATCATCTAAAAATAGTCCATATGTTTCAGCATGGTGCCCTCAAATATCCAAATAGGTTAGATCACCCCCCGCCCACCGTTCATACTGTTTACTACCTTGAATCAAATGATAGAGGTCCTTTTTCGTTCCAATCTTTTACATATTAAATCTTGATATTATTGTCCAGATATCAGTCGCAAAGATGTTGATTACAAGTGGAACAAATCCTCATAGTGACATGGCCATGGGGTACCGTGGTACCATGTGATCACGGATGTGCTCCATGTGGAATCAACACATGACCGTCTGATGTGTGACCCAAGATCTCAAATCTAATATGTGAAAGATTGGGAATGAATCGATCGTTTGAGGTGTGGCCCAAAATCTTAATATCTAATATGTGAAAGATTGTGAATAAATCGACTTCCATCATCTGATTCAAAGTAGTCAACGTCTAAGAGTAGGAGCGTTAGTTTCGCGTAAAAAGTCTTCGTTGGGAAATATTCAGACTTTAACAATAAAGGAGCAAGGATTGTATGAGAAAAGTAAGTGTGTTTAAAAGGCTATTTCAGACATTTAAAAACTTGTTAAGTTACAGTTTTTTTTTTTTTTTTTTTTTTTTTATAACTTGGGTATCAGGGCCTTTTAAAGCACCCGCCTAATTCCAGGGGCACATGCACACCCCAAGTTCAGCACAAGCCGAGTCAGCACAGGATATAAATCCCTAGAGTGGCCTCAAGGGGAGAGGGGATTCGAACTCAAGTCTCCTGCTTTTGGAAGTAGGTACCTGACCAGCTCGCCTAACCCCTTAAGGTTATGAGTTAAAGTTACCATTCTCATGGGTAATATAACATGACGATTTGCCGTTTTTTAAACAACAAACTTTAGGAATTGGATTATTTTTAAAAAATTACTAAAATCTCCTCCTTTAAACTTTAATAAATCATCCCCATGTACTTATTTTATATATATATATATATATATATATATATATATATATATATATATATATTCATGTACTTAAACCTTAGTTATTCAAATGCTCAATCATAAATATCCACTTTAATACTAAAACTACCACAAGGGAAGGATTCTAGAAGATAGGTTGGTAGGCTAGGCCAATAGGTAGCTAGTAAAAATTGCATTAAGAACAGTAAAAAATTATATTCTTCATACCAATAAAATAAAATAAAATTTCAATGAAATCTAAAAAATTGATTTTTTTTTTTAAATCCCTTAAAAATACATAAAGCGCATGGTGCATATGCCGTGTCATGAACTCATGATGAACCGGTCACCACCTTGACTAAATGGCTATCATATGTAGATCTGGGCAATGGTTAAGTCCAATCATGTTGAATCAGATTTCAAATTTAACCATGTCTCCATCCCTTGGAAATAGGTGAATCTCGACTCTAAATCATCCTATAAAAAGTAAAAACTCTGAAAGTCAAGATTCTTCTTTTTCCAATGGCTGGAGTTGTGGTTGAACCGAAATCCAGTTCAACTTGGTTAAACCTGACCAAACTCATAGATCATTTCTAAAAACAGAATTCTCTACGAAGTGTGGATCACTTTAATGAAGTGAATGGTGACAACTTATACACGTTACAACTTACAACACATTGTAAACGTTCATTTTCCGAGATAATAATCACATGGTAGAGATTATCTTTTAATTTTTACTTTTTTTTTTCTTCTTTCAAATTGATCATGACCTTATTATCAAAAAAAAAAAATGATCATGATCCATGCTCAGTGTACCACTGAGACTATTTTATGGTGCCTTATGGACATAAATGCCCCTCCCCCCTAATGAATGTTGGGTTAGACATTGTATGCTATATTCATGATTTTAATTTTGCCCGAGAAGAGATGTCTCGTACGATATGATTCACACGTGAGCGAGACGACAATGCGTTTTGGCCCTAGTCGCCATACAGTAGCTTAGTTTTTATATAAATAACTAAAAGTGTATAAATTATCACTTTTGTATAGGTCATGGTGACAAATTTTGTTTTCGGTGATTTTTCGGAGGGGGGTCTTTTATTTAAAATTTGAAAAAGTTTCGGGGATTAAAAATATAAAAAATATATATTTAATATTTTAAAAAAAAAATAGCAATTGATTCAAGTGGCCAAGCACTGACACCGAGCTCAAGTATAGAACTATAGAAGACAAATTGACAAAGGGTACGGTTATACTCACCCAAAGGCTGCCTTTTCACCCCACCTCCTCCCCTGGCATGCATTGGCCGCCTTTGATCAGATGGTGGAAGTCATTTTTCATCCTCATCTTTTGCACGATAGATCTATGGATCGTGAGCGTACCATCAAACGGTCGGTTTTTTATTATACATGATATACATCTCAAAAAGTGATGCTAAAATCATGCTTGAGCGTGATGGGGGTCTATGATTTTAGGGTCACTTTTTGAGATCTGTGTCACATGTAATAAAAATCAACCGTCTAATGGTACCCTCACGATCCATAGATCCATTGTGCAAAAGATGGGGACGAAAAACGACCTCCAATATCTGATTCAAGGGCGGTCAATGATACCCAACTGAATAAGGTTGGTTGAGAAAGTAGCTGGTGAAGTGAATGCCCATTCACCTTTTTTCCTCCACTTTAGTCCCACATTGGTGAGGGGGAGAAATCTCCCCACTCTAGCTACCTATATAATGGGTGCCATGCTCTTACAATGCCAAGCAATCGAGTGGTGAGCGAGATTCCTGTCACTGTTTACCACTAAATTTTCAATTTATTTAAAAACAAAAAAAATAGTCGAAATTTTCGTTGAAAAGTGTCGAAATTGCTGAAATTATCGAAAAGTCATGAAAATTCTTCAAAATTTTTGTTTGACCCCCAATTCGGCTATTTCCGTGAAATTTTACCAAGATTCGGCGAAATCTGTCACTATGGTATAGGTGACACTATATTTTACTTATAGTATCCAATCTATATGATGACCCCATAAACGTCCATTATGCTCTGTCTAAATCTATGCACTATAATATTTGTTAGAAATGCTAGAAATATTACGATCAAAAATTCGAAAATGATAAAATGGGCAAGATAAACAGCGAAACGTTTCCAGCATACAATAAGTCCAATCTCTAAGATGCGATCCATAACGTTTGCAAAAATAGAGGATTGCCTTAAAAAACTCAATCTAATGAAGTACTAAATAAAAGAAGAAAACAAGAGAATTATCAAATTTGTATGCAAATGAATAGTCTCACATTAGTAAATGTCAAAAGTGATTCATGCTATATATAGAACATTTCACATTCTATTATTGTGTTGTCGCATTCGATCACACACAGGCTCATGTGCATGGTGATTGGCGTTTAGCCGCATTACTCTTGTAGCCTCACTATCACAATTTATTGTAATAGGTGGCATAGACTTTTGACACATAATCATTTTCAAGAGTAAATTTTGAAGTCATTCTGCCTCTTTGTCATATGCCATCAAGGCAATAAACTCATATTTCATTGTGGAATGAGTAATACATGTTTGTTTTTTAGATCTCTATGAGATCGCAGCACCACCGAGAGTGAATACCCATCCATGCGTTGCCATAGATTCATCTGAATCTGAATTCTAACTTGCACCATTGTATACTTCTAAAATATTAGGAAAATCATAATAATTTAATTCATAATTTATAGTTCTTTTTAAATATCTAAATACACGAGATATAGCATTCTAATGATCATGACATGAATTTCTAGTATATCTACTCAAATTTTCAACTGTATATGCTAAGTCGGGTATAATACAGTGCATTGCATACATTAAACTACCGATTACTCTAGCATTCTCCAACTGATTTACTGATCTACCTTTATTATAAAAAGTTTGATGCTTATGATTCGTAGATACAGATTTACCATCTGAATGATTATATTTTTTGAGAATTTTCTATATGTAATGAGATTGAGTCAAAATAAGCTCATTATCATTTTTTATTATTTTGATTCCTAAGATTGTATCGACGTTACTCATATCTTTCATATCAAAACTAAAAGAGAAAAGATTTAGCATCCATTATACTATCTAAATTAGTACTAAATATAAGCATGCTATCTACATATAAATATATGATAACTCCCTTATTTGTAGAAAATTTACTATAAACATATTTATCAGATTCATTAATTTTGAAGCCGTTAGAAATAATACTTTTAAATTTTTCATGTCATTGTTTAGGAGTTTGTTTTAAACCATAAAGATATTTAATTAATTTATAAACTTTATACTTCTGTCCGGTTAACAAAATTTTCAGGTTATTCCATATAAACTTCTTCTAATTCGCTATTTAAGAATGCGACTTTTACATCCATTTGATAAATTTGTAAATGATAAATAAAAGCAAATGCTATTAAAATCCTAATAGTCAAAATTTTGGCTATCGGTGTTGGCTACCGGTGCATAAGTATCAAAAAAGTCAAATACTTTCTTTTTATCTAAATCCTTTTGCCACCAATCTGATCTTAAACTTATCTATAGTTCCATAAGTTTTTAGTTTTTGTTTGAAAATCCATTAGGTTTAAATCCTTTAGGAAGATCAACTAATTTTCATGTTTTATTATTCATTATAGATTTTATTTCATTATTTATTACTTCCTTTCAAAAAATAGTATCTTATGATTTCAAAGCCTCATTAAATGTTAAAGGATAATTTTCGATATGAAAAGAGAACATGATTTTTTTACTTGTTTTGATTTTATTTTTTCTACTACAAACATATAAAAATCTGAACCAAAAGATTTTTCTTTTCACATTCTTTTACTTATTTTGAGATCTAAATTTTCTATATTTTTAGAATTTATAATTAATTTTTCTTTATCAATTTCATTAATTCTAGGAATAAAAAAAAATAATGTTTATAAAAATTAGCATTTCTAGATTCAATTATACCATTTTGATCAATTGCACCCTTATATTCAGTTACCGAAATCATGTAGGTTTTACTAATTAATGAGTATTCAATAAATACACATTCAATGACTCTATTACCCAATTTGGATCTTTTAAGATCTAGTAATCTAACCAGTGCATAACACCCCCACACTTTGAGGTATTTAAGATTTTTTTTTTTTTTCTTCCATAACTCATAAAGAGGTATACTAGAACTCTTTTATGATACTGTATTTTATACATGACAAGCAGTGAGTAGTGTTTCACCCTATAAATTTAAATTTAAACCGAAATTTAAAAGTATGACATTCATCATTTTTATTAAAGTTTGATTTTGTTCTTTTTGCTGTGCCATTTTTTTGAAGAGTATAAGGTGCAGTCGTAAAATGTACGACCCTCACTTTTTCACAAAATTCACTAAAATTATTTGAAATGTATTTTCCTCCTCTATCAGATTTTAAAGTTTTAATTCTAAAATTTAACGAATTTTTAACTTTTTTTATAAGTTTTAAATTTTCCTAAAACTTTATCTATATGTTTTAACAAATACAAACAAATATATTTAAAATAGTTATTAATAAATGTTATAAGATATCGTTTTCCTCCTCTAATCAAAATACTATTTAAATCACAAATATCGGCCTGAATGAGTTATAAAATCTAAAATTTTCTTTCTACTTTATTAAAAGATTTTCTAGTAATTTTAGCTTGAATATAAATTCATTATTTTTCATAAATATTTTTCTCGCATATAAGAATTATTCTTAATTTTATCATAAAATTTAAATGATTAGTATTCACATGTCCTAATCTATCATGTCATAATGAAAGTGAATCAATAATATAAACAAAAG
Source organism: Chloranthus sessilifolius (assembly GCA_021018995.1). NCBI lineage: Eukaryota > Viridiplantae > Streptophyta > Magnoliopsida > Chloranthales > Chloranthaceae > Chloranthus > Chloranthus sessilifolius. Next base: position 46,778,356 of record CM037584.1, on the reverse strand, counting down.
AAGGCGTTTCATTGATTATATTCAACTTAAATATCTAATTACAGAAATATCCTTTCTCACAAATATTCTACCCTTAATGATTACAATTTTATGTGATTCAAACACTAACTTGAAACTATGTTTACTGAGTAAATTGGTCGAAATCAAATTCTTATGAATCTTAGAAACATACAATACATCGGTCAAAGTAAGAGTTTTATTAGAAATTAATTAGAGATTAATTTTCCCTAAGCCCTTGACCTTTGAAGCGTTCCCCATGAAAAACTCTTGTTCGTTTATGTCCTCCACATAATTAGAGAATAAAAATTTGTAGTTAGAAACATGCATAGTGGCACCATGATCGATCTACCAGCCTTTTTCGTTTTCAACCATATTGATTTATGAAATCATAACTACAAAATTTTCTTCAATCACATTAGTTTGAGATTCTTTCTCCCTTGTGAGAAGTCTACAATCTTTTTTGAAGTGACAGAGTTTGCCACAGTGATAACAATTGCCCTTTTTCTTTTGGCCCTAATGACCTCGGCTCTGATTTTTCTTATTAGCCTTATTAGAATTGAAGTTGTTTTTTCACTTTCCATTTGATTTGGACATGCTAACTTCCACCATATGAGCCTTTAAAGTTAATTGAGATTGCTCGTCTTTCTTGTCGCGCACAAGAAGTTCGTCTTCGCCTCAAAGATAGTGGCACAACTCTTCAAATGACAATTCTTTCTATTTATGTTTGAAAGTTTTCCTGCAATCCTTTCATGAGGGAGGCAATTTGTGGATAATCGCATGATTGTGAAAATGGGGTATAATTTTATGCCCTCTTGATTAATTTGGCTGATAATATACTGAATCTCATGAACTTGATCAAGAATCAATTTATTATCAATCATTTTATAATCTAAATACTGACTTATAATTAAACTTTTTTGTACTGACGTCTTCACTTTTATATAATGTCTCCAACGCCTCCCAAAGTTCCATTGCAGACGTCATGCTTTAGTACACATCGTAGAGTGAATTTGCTAACATATTGAGCATGTGTCATTTGTAGATACAATCATCTTGCTTCTATTTATGACGATTACAGACATTGGCAATAAATTCTCTATCAAAATCTTCAGGCCTGCGAGTTTTAGAGTGGTTAGGACATAGCAACTACCAAAGTCATTAATAGGAAATGTAGCTTTTGTTGACATCTTTTGAAGTTGTTGTCGTTGAATCACTCCAATTTGACTAAGTCGTGACTCATCACTTTCAGTTTTGAAGCCATGAAAATGCAGAATAACGTTTTAAAATTATAAGAAATAATATGATCATAAATCTGAAAATGATAAAATGAGCAAGAGAAATTGGACTCGAGGCATATAGTTGCTATCTTTAAAACATTATTCACTCTCAACTCGAGTAAATCCTCAAGTTTGCAAAAGGGGTTCCAGCGAGACATTTTCAGGATACAACGAGCCCAATCTCTTAGATGCGATTCGTTACTTTGCAACAGTAGAGGATCGCCCCAGAAAACTCGATCTGATGAAGTACCAAATAAAAAAAGAAAACAAGAGAATTATTGAATTTGTATGTAAGGGAATTCGAAGGATTTCAGAGTGCCTGAATCTGTGTCAAGAGATCTCCTTTTATAGATCTCAAGTGCCTTTTCAATATGGATCTTAGACCAACAACCATATTATGGACGGTTCAGATCTTTCAGAGAGCCCAACCGCTCCATCTAACGACTATATGAAACGTTGTACCTTTTCAAATTTAAATTTGAAAAGTTGCACACGTTTATAAGTAATTATGAAACAGTTAGGTCCAAAGGTCAACATTTGGCCAATCTGTTTGACCCAATAAAACCGTATTAACCCATTGATTAGTGACTCATTAGACTCGACCCGACCCATGAATAATCTGATCGTTGAATCTACTTTGTCAAAAAGTCAAACTTATGGTGCGGTCTTTGCGATGATGCGCACATGCGAAGTACAAAGTGCTTGTGCCTAAAGCACCAATCGCCAAGCACACACAAGTGTGCATGCACAAACGTGGCGGCTCTACGCTAGGCACACTCATCTCCTCTTATTGTCAAACAATAGAAGGTAAAAGATTTTATATAGTATGAATCGCTTTTGACATTTACTAATGTGAGACTATTCATTTGCATACAAAAAATGAGAACTTCTATTACTTAAAACTAACCCACAAAACTAAGAAATAAAAAATAAAGTTTTATTTTCTTTGAAAATAATTAAAATATTTATTATATTCTAAAGTAATAAATAAATATAACAAGAGAGCTAAAACTTGCACACAAGATTTGTTCCCTGAAATATGCTTAAAAAGAAAGACTTTACTATATTTGGGATCCGTGCCATGTGGAACACCGTCTAAGCCATTTGATTTGAAGATCGTGATGTAAAGATTTTTTAGGCCAGAAAATTGGCACGATACATGATCTCTATCATTTGAATTGTCCAAGTCACTCATTGAATCAGATGATGGCCTTTAACTGTATTCAATCATATGATAGAGATTGCATTTCAATCATATGAAAAATCTTTACATCACTATCTTCAAATCAGACGGCTTAGATGGTGTTCCACACGATACGGAAACCCCAAAAAACTAAGCCTTTCTTTTAACCATGTGCCACGGTACAAATCTCGTATGCAAGTTGGATCTACCTATTTGTTATTATACTTAATTTTTAACAGCTAATATTGAAACTCATTGATCAGACAGTTTGTATCGTTTTATAGGTATGATTCTTTAAGTGAGATGTGTTTCAATGACGGACAACCACTTGAACTGTCTAGATTGATCACAGATACATGTCACATGACATAACAGTGAAATATATTTTAATGGTGTAAACTCTAACACATATTTTAGCGATTGAAGTGCGATTGAAGATCACTTAAAACCTTCTTTTCATTTTGTTAGTAATGTTATTAGAGTTAGTTAGAGTGTGATTGTATCTATTAATATAGGGTATGCATATAACCTCTCACTTAATATAAATATTAATGCTAGTGAGAATATTGAACTCACTAAGCCTTTTCCTCTCTTTCTCTCTTTATCTCTTTCTTTCTTCCTTTCTCTCCTCTAAACTTAAATCCTAAACCAGCTACTAAACCATAAAACCACCACCCACAATCTTCTTTTTTGTATCAAAGCAGCTTCATCAAAAGGTTGACCCATCGCCCACTTCATCTCTGCTAACGTCAGCATGCTGGAGCACAACAAGATTGCTTGGAGATGGATCGGTTTTTTATTCTGGGTATTATGTTCTTTTGGAGCGCAACGAGATGACGTGATCTTTTAGGGTTTTTGAAGGGATCTTTGTATCCCATTTTTCTGGCAGTTTCACGATTTTCTTAGTTTCTGCTATTGTGTCCATTAGATTTGCAGCAAGGATAGTTTGGAGATGGATCAATTCTTTATTACAGAGTGTTTGAAAGTAATTTCATCTCGTTTGGATCACAGTTGAGTGAGTTTTGGTGATTTTTGTGCTCCCAAAAGGTGACGTCTTTGGTCCTTTGATCTAATTTTTTCCTTTTACAGCCAAATTTTATCATTTTTTCTCAACAGAAAATGTTGTTTTGTTTATGTTTCGACATCAGTCAAGCATCCAGGACTGTTTTTTAATGAACTTATAGCAGCCAGTGCTATCTACTGAAAATACTATAGCAAATTTCATATATTGTTGATTCGCTTATTGATTGAGATTTTTTTTTCTTTCCTCAATAAAAAAAGGAGGAAATATTCTCTTTCTTTGGGATTATTTGTAAATCACAATGATTGAAGGGTATAAAAATATGAGTGGGGAAAATTTACTCACCACCATCACCTCTCTCAAACTGAATTCTGCAAATTTTTTGGAATGGAAAAGGGCCATCACCCTTTATATTCAGGGTCGAATGAAAATGAGTTTGTTGACAGGGGCTACCCCTAGGCCTACTACTAATGCTAGTGAGGCCGATAATGCCATCATTCTTGGATGGTTACTAAATTATATGGACCCCTCTATATATAGAACCTTCATGTTCTACGATTCCGCAGCTAAGCTATGGGCCAAGCTGACTGACACATTTTCCCCCTCTGATCATGATACACGCATATAACAACTCAAGCAAATGATCGCTGAGTGTAAACAGGGTGATGCCTCTATGAGAGAGTATTATAGCATACTTCAAAGTATGTGGCCGGAGCTCAGTCATTATGAGCCCCTATTTGAGTTTGGAGAGGAGGTAGGAGCCAAGTTGGCAAAGCGATTTGAAAGAGACCAAATTTATAAGTTTCTAGGAGATTTACGATATGACTACGAGCAAACACGCATTCAAATACTCACTATCATACCTCTTCCTTCGTTGAGCACCATCTATGGGGCACTATTTACTGAGGAACAACGTTGCCTTATTATGTCTACCAATGCTCCGATCAACTCTGCTCCACCTAAGCGGACCGCTTTTGCTTCAGATACTCGTTTTCCTAGAAGCAGGGGTTGGGGGAGTGGTAGAGGTAGTCGGCGTGGTCGTGTTGGTCGAGGAGGTCGCTCTACTCTTACATGCTCGCATTGTGGTCTTATGGGACATGACCGTGATTATTGTTTTTGTCTTCATGGTTATTCAGAGGGTTATCAACCTAGATATGCATCTTCTGCTCATACTACTACTGTTGACATTCACGAGGCTACTTCTGCTAGTGATCTCATGAGCTCCCTTAGATCCCATATGATAGAGTTATTTTGTGCTTATGAGCACCGTACCTTGCAGCCTCCTCCTACGGAGCATATAGGGATTTTGACTTCTACATCTGAGGCACTAGGTACTTCTGATTCATCTGCCTTCGCTGCAACCACTACTTCTTCTTCTCCCAGTTGGGTCATTGACTCAGGGGCTACTGATCACATGATGGGTGAGTATCAAGGATACTCTCTTTATTATCCCTCAACTTTTCCAGCTCAGGTTTGCATTGCTGATGGTTCCTACACTCTCATCTTAGGAGTTAACACCATTCCCATATCTTCTTCCCTATCACTTTCTCATGTTTTACATGTTTTCCATTTCTCTACTAATCTTCTTTTTATTAGTAGCATTGCAAATAAACTAAATTGTTGCGTCATTTTTTACCCTGATTATTGTGTGTTTAAGGAACTTACTACGAAGAGGATTGTTGGTAGAGGCATTGAGAGGGGCGGACTCACGTGTTGGAGAGATTGAGCCAAATCACGTGGACAAGAAATGAGTGACGTGAGAAGAAAGAATGACTTTGATACCACGTAGAAATTCAACGGGCCTAACTCAACCTCACAAAACCGGCTTCTAAGGTGAGGTTTGCCCAAGATATAAAAAGCCCAAGAAGAATACCACCACCCACAATCTTCTTCTCATTTCACACTGTATTGCTGAGACGCCGCTCTTAGACGCAAGACATCTTGCATATCGGTCAAATAGCCTATCCGATATGTCTCAAATTTTCGAGATTTAAAACCATGGGTTTAGTCCTATGGACCAACAAAGTGAGCTGGTTCGTGGCTCGATTAGTAACCTAGTTGCATGTTTGGATGTCATTTGAATAGGTGCTTAATGATTGTGATAATTGAAAAAAGACATAAAAAATGATATATAATCATTTTTTAGGAAATTTATAGTTCTGGCCGTCATAATTTGAACTTTTTTTTTTAAGATCGGTCACATAGTTTCAAACATGGTTCAAATTTGGGCCGATAATTCAAATTGTCGGCCAAAATGTATTGGTTTCGATCCCCATCGAAACGAAAATTTGAACCAAAATTTTGGCTAAAATTTCATCTAAATTTCAAAATTTGGCCAAAATATCGATTTAAAATTTCAATTTCGGTCATGCTCATAAATCAATATTTTGATCCTTGATTTCAAATCTTGCAATATAGGCCAGCTTTGAGCTAACCCACTCTTATATGACCAAAATGCCTGTAAATGTAACGGAGGTGCCGATCCATTTGTAAAAACGAATTTGGAGCCAAGCAATTACCAATCCTAGAGAATGAGATGATGCATTTGTAAGATTATGGGAGGGTCTCAATGATTTCTTCTTTTCCCTTTTAAGAGTAGCCGATCAATATTATATCTTAAAAGAAACTATAGATACCCGAAAGGGAGAGGGGGTATGATGCACTTGTAGAATTATTGAAGGGTCTCGGTTAAGAGTAGCCGATTCGATATCATTATATCGGCTACTCTTAAGAAAAAGTTGAAACTATGGAGACCCTCCCACCGATCCCAAGCGGGAAGATGATGCATTTGCAGGATTATTGGAGGGTCTCCATTTCAATTCGTCAAGTTCAAGAGGAGGATAGGAACTTTCACCTTGATTTGCTTTTGATAGGAAAAATTGTCTGAAAAATATTATTTTTCCTAAAACCCATAGGATGGGTGTAACTTGCGATCACGTTATCATATGACACATGATTGATCATTCAAACACCTTATGTTTGAATGCATATTCCCATAGATGAGATTTGTACCATAGCACATGATTAAAAAGAAAGACTTCATTATTTTTGGAATATGTGTTATGGAGAATATCATCTAATTTGAAGATCATGATGTAACACGAAATAATATCTTGATTGTTTGATTTGTAAAAGTCAACTATTAAATTAGATGATAGCTTTTGACTGTATTAAATTAAATGGTAGAGATCGCCTTTTGTATCAAAATTTGGCCTCAAAGATATTTGCACGATCTTCAAATTAGATAACTTAGATAGTGTTTCGTGGCATAACCCAAGAATAACAAAGTCTTTTTTTTTTAACCATCTGCCACAATATAAATCTCTGGTGTCACTTGTAGCTCCCAAAAATTATAAATAATCAGGCTGGTGTTATTACCTCACCATGTTATGTTACAGCCGCCACACCTAAATAAAGGAAAAATCTGTTGATTGTTCTAAATCAAATAGAGGAGATTGTTTTTCATCCCAATATTCCATACAAAACATCTTGAGATCATAGTTAAATGTTGATTTTACATGACAAACATCCACAAAAGTGAATGTAATCACAACGTACTAAGAATCGTGGCTGACATTCACTTTTTGGGATGTGTCTCATGTGGAATCAACATTTGACCGTCTGATATTTGGCCAATGATTTCAAGATCTACTGTGTGAAAAATTGAGATGAAAAATGACCTTCACCTTTTGATTTTAATTAGGCAATAGATTTTTCCTTTTTTTAAGTGAGGTGGCTGTAACATAAAGTGGTGGTGTGATAGTAACACCGCCACAATCAATCCTTCATTTTTTTGTTTGGAGGTGTGCCTCTAGCAGTAAGCGGTCCGTTTACAGAGTTTGCTAACTTGCTATACAGATGGACTGACATTGGTCCGCGTACTTAAAACTCACGGAGATAAAACGTTAGAAAAGGGCGGCAAAGGATAAAACTCCAATTCTTCTTCAAACTCCACAGCTCTTCCGAAACTCGAACTCTTGGTTCCTCACAAAAACGATGTCTCTGCTTCTTCCATCCGTAAACCTACTCGGCACATCACATCTTTCCAAAACCCTAGTTCGATCTCAATTTCTATTGAATCGATATGCTATTTTTGAAAGCTCTCGCAGAAGATCCAAGACACCTGCAGTTCCGGGTTTCAAGAGAGATGTTTTTAGGGTTCGATCTTTAAAATCTCCTGGAGGATCCGAGGAAAACTTCTCCGAAAGGGTATATTTCTTGATTGTTTATTTTTTTACTTGGTTATGAAAGATAAAAACTATTGCTGAATTTGCAATTATTTGTGATCGGATAATTGTAAACAATTAAAGCTTTACCTGCTGTTGATTTTATATGACCTTTTGAATTTAGTGGTACTATTTGATAGGTAACAATTGTTGGTTAGGTTTAATCCCGGCCGGCACTTTTAGAGACACTTTAAAGAGTGGTCTCAGATTGAAATAGATCGATCAATGTTGGAAGTGATCAATCAATTCTGGACTATATTTTATTGAATGCTCTTCGGTTGAAATCAATCGACGATCGATCGATTCTGAGCATAAATTGGTTGGCATCTCTCGGGTTGAAATTGATCGATCGATTCTAGGCGGATTAGTTCGGCAGATTTGGACTTTTGGCTAAATTAGAGAAGTTTTTGGTTAAGTTTCCTAATGCAAGTTGGAACCTATTAACAGAAGATTTTTATAGGGTTCGAAGAGAGAGTTTTTCTAAAGAGGAAAAACAAGGGGAATACTTTGAGGGGCAAGGTATTGAAGAAAAGCTTAGGGATTGAAGCATCCGATTGAAGCCGTTCTTGTGTTGAAATCGTTACTATATTTTTGCAAATCTATTCTCTGTTTTTAAAGGATTACGTTCTTGTTTATTCAATGTGCTGGCTGTTGAAGATCGTGTCAAATTTTGATTGAGAGTGCACCAAAAAGAAGAGAGTGTGTGCGTTGTAAACGTTTATAAATATAGTGCATATACTCCTTGGAGGTAACCCTAAATTTGGTGAACCACATAAATTTCTTTGTATTGTGTGTGATTGCTTTTGCGTCTTTTTATTTTATGTATTCATCACGATAGGGAGTTCGGTGTCTTAAATTTCTAACAAGTGGTATCAGAGATAGATTTACGCTACAATGGCGATGAAGGTCTTGAATGCACAATTAGAGGTGGAGAAGTTTTCGGAGAAGAATGACTTCGCTTTATGGTAAGTCAAGGTCACAAATCTCCTTGTCTAACAAGGCATTGATGATGCTCTACTTGGGAATGAGATAGGGAAGAAGGCAGAGACGTCTAATGAAGAGTGAATCTCTCTTGATAAGAGCCGTAAGCACTATCTGATTGTGCTTGTCGATGAAGTTCTGTACAACATTCTTCACGAAAAGACGATTGTGGATCTGTGGAAGAAGATGAAATCTCTCTACATGACAAAGTCGTTGTCAAACAGGCTCTTCATGAAGAAACAACTCTACACATTTCGTATGAAGGCTGATATACGTATTCATGATCATTTGAATTCGTTTAATAAAATAATTAGTGAATTATTGAGCATTGAGGTGAAACTTAAAGAAGATCTTCCACTTCTCTTGCTCACCTTATTGTTTGCATTTTATGAGCACCTTGTTACAACATTAATTTATGGTAAGGATACCATAGTTGTCGAAGAAGTGACTGCTGTACTTCTTTTAGATGAACTGAGAAAATAACCTGAATTTAACTTTGAAGGGACTAGTCTCTTTAGCGAAAGGGGTCGAAGCCATAATTGCAAAAGAGATAAATTCAGAGGGGATAATAAATCAACGAGATGAAAAAACATATTCAAATTTAGGGGTTACAGAAAGGATATTATCTGTTACTTATGTAAACAATTTGGATATAATTCTCAAATATTGTAAGCAAAGATTGAATAAAGATAAGAGTGATGAAGGGACTTCGCAACAGGCTAGTGTTGCTAAGCCAGATTCTGGTGAAGATCTACTGTGTGCACTATTAGGCTCTAGTCAAGTTGATGGTAGATAGTTCCTAGATTCAGGGGCATCGTATCACATGTGTCTATATTGGGATTGGTTTGACCAGTACAAGGTAGCCAATGGTGGGATGATTTTGATGGGGGAATGACAGTGTATGTGAAACAGTGAGTATCGGTTCTATCAGAATAAAGATGTTTGATGGTTGTGTTTGCACTCTTATTGAGGTTAGGCATGTGCCTAATCTGAAGAAAAATATGATCTCGTTGGGGGCATTGGATGAGATAGGATGTTGAGCCATCCAAGAATTCAGAAGACTGAAGGTTGTACAAGGTGCTATGACCTTGATGTAAGGTGAGAAGATGAGGAATCTCTACATTCTAGTAGGCGACACAAGAGCTCATAAAGAATAAAACGATTTATGATATTCAAACTTGTAAACTGAAATTTTGTGAAGATTGTATCTTCGGGAAGCAAAGGAAAGTTAGTTTTTCCTTAGGAAAACATACTTCGAAGGGGTTGATTAATTACATACATTCAGATGTATGGGGACCAATTAAAGTCACTTTAGTAGGTGGAGCCAACTACTTTGTGTCATTCATAGATGACTATTCCAGAAAAGTTTGGGTGTATCCGATTAAGAATAAGTCGAATGTGTTTCAGAAATTCAGGTAATGACAGAGTATGGTTGAAAAATAAACAGACAGAAAGACAGATTCTCAGATAAGATGATGGTAGGGAATACTTTTCATCAGATTTCAAGGCTTACCGTGAAAGTCAAGGGATTGTTAGACATTTAACAGGTGTAGCTGAGAGGATGAATAAAATACTATTGGAAAAAATGCGATATATGTTGAATAATTTCTGCTTGAGTCATGGGTTATGGATAGAGGCGGTGGACACAGCATGTTACTTAGTCAATCGGTCGCTATCAACATTGAACTCAAAAACTGTAGATGAGGTTTAGTATGAAAGACATAGAAGTTACTCTCACTTGAGAGTGTTTGGCTGTGCCGCGTATACATTACTTCAGGGAAGTGAACTATTCAAGTTGGATTCAAAATTCAAAAAATGTGTCTTGATTGGTTATGACAAATGAATAAAAGGTTATCGTTTGTGGGATACACAATCTCATAAAGTAATAGTTGAAAGATATGTTACTTTTAATGAAAATGAGTTTCCGATGAAAAAGGCGGAAGGTAAACTTCAGTCATCTGGTGAACCACAGGTACAAGTTGATGTTGAAAGGCATGAGCAAGTTGAGAAAAATAATGAAGACTCCCATGTACTGGTTTCGGTTCAAGTTACATTGAGAAGGTCAGAAAGGACAAAGAAACGTCATGAAAAGTTTAAAGATATGGTTTCTTTATCATTTGCACTTATCACATAGAATGGAGAACCAAACACAGTTCTAGAAGCTCTGGTGGATACAAATGCAGAAAAGTGGCAGTTAGTTATGGAAGAAGAATGACAGTCACTTTTGAAAAAATGAGACTTGGGATCTCATGGAACTTCCTAAAGGGAAGAGGGCCATCGGTTGTAAATGAGTCTTTCGAAAAAAGGAATGTGATAAGAGACAAACTCCGAAGTTCAAAGCAAGACTAATTGCAAAGGGGTTTTCTCAGAAAGAGGGTATCGATTACAATGAGATATTCTATTACGCCCCGAAACCCAATACATGATCTATTTCGGCACATGAATGCATTCAATAATCAAAATTCAAATAAAGGAAACACAACGGTCCATTCTCATTAATAAAATTCAAAGCTACATTTATTTCCAATTGCAACGTTAAACAACTCCTAACCAAGGCTAAACCAACAAGTCTTCTAGGGTCTCTTCCTGAAATGCAGCTTCTGAATCACGAGGTCTGGTCTTTGAAATTTAAATAGCAACGGGGGTGAGATAAAACTCAACAAGTAACCCCCAATAAATAATATAACTCTTACATCAATTTTATCAATTTGAAATTGAAAACTTCATATCAAATAAGAAATACCATCAGCTATACCGTCTAATGCTTCAATATAAAGAAGAAGAACAAAAAATAACTTAGTTTACAATTGTACTACATATATTGTACAATTGTTAAATAATAGCAATGATCCAAGTGCAGTTGCATTCATACTATTATTCATCATTCATCATGGATACCGGTTACAAAGGAGGGTTCCATGTTTTTATCAATCCCATTGTTAACCGTGTCGACCGGTTTGACGGGTTTACTTCTTATTACGGACGTACACAAATGGACTCGCTCGTCTAATACTACCATGCGGCCCCATGATGATCTTAATAAAAAATCATATCATATTCATCTTGACGATATTCATCATTTCCAAAGTCCTTCATATCAATTTCTTTTGAATAACTTATCCAAGTGCTCTATAAATTTTCATTCCAAAATAGTGTGATATTTTAATGCAGATGATATCTTGTGCGAGTTAATTGAGTAAACAATGATTATGACATTTATATTTTTCTAACAATAATATAATTCAAAATGAAATAATCATCACTGAGTAAGACAAGTCTAAAATTCTCCATACCATCATTAATCATTCAACATCTACTGATCAACTTTATAGTATATTCTATGTAAGAACAAATACATCATTATCTAATAAAGTATGTGTGTAAAACATGCTATGGGATAGGTCACTTGCCTCAATCATAGGATTCAAGGGTTTTGTGAGGGCGGCATGAAGTTTCACAGTTTCGAAGGTTACCTGACACAAGGGGAAGGTGGTAAACAAGAACGTTGTCGAAGATGTGATAGGTTAGAGCGAACTAAGATAGTGATGCGTATTTTAGATCCGCTTGTTTGAATCGTGGTCGGATAAAAGAGGAGATGTCAAAATAGAAAGTGGACCCATGAATGGGTTTTTAAAAAAAAAGGCCCGTTAAAGACCCGTTTGATCAGAAAGAAGAAAATCCAAAATTTATTAGGGTTTTCAACTTTCAATCCCGTCACTTTTATGTTTGGCCTATTTTGAAGTGTCAAACGAAGTCGGATTGATACGAAATTGATCATATTTGAAAGCTTATCGAAGTAGCTTTCCAACGAGCCAAAATTTGAGCAATTCCGACAAGTATTGAAGAAGTTATAGTCAGTTTTCAGTTTGCATAAAGTGACGAATTTCATGAATCCTAAGTGAATTAGGATTAGTATCTTTTATTATTTTATTTTAGAAAGTGTTTCTTTTATTAGAAATATGATTAGTTTCCTTATTGTTTAGGACTTTATTGTTTTAGAAGAATTAGGATATTTATTTTATTTGAATTAAGAATTAGAGTTATACTAGGATTTCTAATTTTATGCATTGGTTAACCTATTTAAAGGCTTGTAAACACTTTTATTATTACTTTTTGGTTAATGAAAATTGCTTATGCAAAATTGAGAGTTTTTAACTTTCGTGAGGGTGTGATTCTCTCAAAACGGAGAGCGATTCTTCGATTCCCGCTTGCGGTTTGGTGCGAGGCCAACTCTTCTTCCATCTCTATCTTCTTTAGTTCTACGGTTTGCGTAAGTAGCGTAATCCTAATTATATTTTGTTCATTATTAATTTTATTAGCCTTTTATTTTCGTTTGGTATCGAGAGAACTCGCTATGAGTTCGTTTCGACGCCTCTAAAACTATCGGAGATCTAGCCGCTCATAAGAACCCTAGTCTTCAGATCCGCGATAGGAACGATACAAAAGTAACGCTATTTTCAAAATTAAATTAAATCACCTAATTGAATTTCTAGAATTTTTGTGGTAATTTGTTATGAGAAATTATTAATTTTTTATTGATTAAATTAATTTTAATCCTAATCTCAGCCCTAGCATTGCATTTAGTAAGTTCCTGCATCAAATTGGTATCAGAGCATCAGTTTAGTTTTAGGGTTTTAGTGCTCATATAGGTTTTATGTTTTTATTTTTATTTTTTTAGGTTTAAAAATTAAATTGAAAAAAATAAAAAAAATAAAAAAAAATTTGGTCTAGCTTTTGTCTAAAAAAATATGTCTGATTTTTGTCTGAAAATTTTGTCTAGCTTTTGTCTGAAAATTTTTCGTCCAGTTTTTGTCTAAAATTTTCCATCTACCTTTTTGTCTGCAATTTCTGCCTGGCTTTGTCTTAAAAAAAATTGTCTGGCTTTTGTCTGCAAGTTTTGTCTATCTTTTGTCTGAAATTTTTTGTCTAGCTTTTTGTCTGCATTTAAATTTTTTTTTTTTTAAAGCTTTCGTCTAAGTTTTTTTTTTGTCTAGCTTTCGTCTAGCCTTTGTCCAACTTTTGTTTTACACCACTTAGTTTCATAATTGCATGTCATTTCAATTTTATTTCATCAGTGTTCATTAGTGTGCATGTCTAGTGTTTGACAAAAGTCCTCATCCATTGTTGGTTCATAGTGTGTCTTTTTAGAGTTGTGTTTGTGTTAAGCATCATGTATGGGTCACTTACACGTCAACGTGACTTCCTTACCCGTCATGAAAGGGTACTAGCCAAACAAGGAAACCACTACACTCCAAATTCTTGGCAAAGTCCCAAAAATCGTGATGAGACTAGAGTTAGAGGATACCCTCATCATTGTGAACCTGAGTATGACCCTGCCGAGAAGTTTATTAAATCTATTCGGAATGAGGTTCCAAGTTTTGAGGGATGGATGAATCCCAAAACCTTCGTGGAGTGGTTGTCTAGTGTAGAAGAATATTTTGATTGGTATGGCGTACCAAATGAGTACAAAATTAGGCTAGCAAAAACAAAATTGGAGGGTAATGCCAAAATTTTTTGGACTCGCGTAGAATATCGTATTGAATCTCTTCGAAATAAACGCATCTCCACATGGGAGGACATGAAGGTGAAACTTATTGAAAAGTATGTTCCTTTAATACACTGTCACCTTCTTCGGAGTTTGAAAACCAAGACGAATAAGTGTCCTGATTGCCTTAAGTGTCAAGGGTTTGGACACTTTGCATACTAATGCCCCACAAAATTTCCCACTCATAATTTATTGACTAAAAGAGTGAGTCCTAAGGAGCCGGAGAATAGGGAAGTAAAAGAAGTGTACGACCCTAGTACCGTGCTGAGTGAAGAGGAGATAGAAGAAGCTGATGAAAGTCTAGTTTGTGTTAAAGAAACGTCTATTTCCCTAGTGAGTAGTGATGTTGAGTCACTCACACTTCAACCAATCGAGCCACTTGCCTATGAGTCATTGGTACCCGTAGAGTTGGGCACACACAACTTGTTGGTGCCCATTGAGTCGAATACATGTGAGTCCATCGAATTGGGTACACAAGAACCATTACAGTCAATTGAATCGAGTACCCCAGAGTCTTTGATTTTGGTTGAGGCGAGTACACATGAGTTAATCGAGTCGAGTGTACATGAGCCATTAGTGCCCTTTGCATCATTCATATACGAGTCATCAGAGTCTGCATCCACTTTTGCATATTACATTCATGAGTTGCATGCTGAGATTAAGAAAATAATTAATTTAAAGAATGAAAAATACAAGTTCTCTACAGATTCTCGTAGACGGTTCAAAGAATTTCAAAATGGTGATTTTGTGATGGTTCGAAATAGACTCGAGCGATTCCCGCAAGGAGTTGCAAAGAAGTTACAAGCTCGCGGTGCTGGACCCTATCAGATCTTGAAGCGTGCCGGTTCTAATGCTTACATCTTAGATCTTCCACCGGAATTGGAGATTAGCACAACTTTCAACGTGGAGGACCTTGTTCCATTCCATGGCCCTTCAACCATCCCTGCCAACCCCTTTGAGCCTTCTACATCTGATAAACCAATAATTCTCCTACTTACACCACCACCCCCACCTACTTGGCAAACTCGTGAGATCATCGAAGATGTACTGGAAGATCAGATTGTGTCCACCAACCAAGGGGGACTTCAGAAGTATTTGGTCAAGTGGAAGAACAAGAGTGATTCAGAGAGCACGTGGATTACACAAGAGTTTCAGCAGATTGACCCGGATCTCTTGGAGCTCTATCACAACCATGGGGGCGTCCGATTCCAGCCGCTTCCAATCGAAGTTCCATATATATTGTCTGTGATCGCGACCGTGAAAACTCATGCCAACCAAAGTTCGAGGTCGAACTTTTTCAAAGTAGAGGGGATTGATGCGTATTTTAGATCCGCTTGTTTGAATTGTGGTCGGATAAAGAGGAGATGTCAAAATAGAAAGTGGACCCATGAATGGGTTTTTAAAAAAAAAGGCCCGTTAAAGACCCGTTTGATCAGAAAGAAGAAAATTCAAAATTTATTAGGGTTTTCAACTTTCAATCCCGTCACTTTTATGTTTGGCCTATTATGAAGTGTCAAACGAAGTCGGATTGATACGAAATTGATCATATTTGAAAGCTTCTCGAAGTAGCTTTCCAACGAGCCAAAATTTGAGCAATTCCGACAAGTATTGAAGAAGTTATAGTCAGTTTTTGGAGGCTGCACATAAAGTGACGAATTTCATGAATCCTAAGTGAATTAGGATTAGTATCTTTTATTATTTTATTTTAGAAAGTAAGAGTTGTTTCTTTTATTAGAAATAGGATTAGTTTGCTTATTGTTTAGGACTTTATTGTTTTAGAAGAATTAGGATATTTATTTTATTTGAATTAGGAATTAGAGTTATACTAGGATTTCTAATTTTATGCATTGGTTAGCCTATTTAAGGCTTGTAAACACTTTTATTATTACTTTTTGGTTAATGAAAATTGCTTATGCAAAATTGAGAGTTTTTAACTTTCGTGAGGGTGTGATTCTCTCAAAACGGAGAGCGATTCTTCGATTCCCGCTTGCGGTTTGGTGCGAGGCCAACTCTTCTTCCATCTCTATCTTCTTTAGTTCTACGGTTTGCGTAAGTAGCGTAATCCTAATTATATTTTGTTCATCATTAATTTTATTAGCCTTTTATTTTCGTTTGGTATCGAGAGAACCCGCTTGCGAGTTCGTTTGACGCCCTAAAACTATCGGAGATCTAGCCGTTCATAAAAACCCTAGTCTTCTAGATCCGCGATAGGGAACGTATACGAAAGTAACACTATTTTGGGCCGAAATTAAATCACCTAATTGAATTTCTAGAATTTTTGTGGTAATTTGTTATGAGAAATTATTAATTATTTATTGATTAAATTAATTTTAATCCTAATCTCAGCCCTAGCATTGCATTTAGTAAGTTCCTGCATCAGATAGGGTCATCAAAGTTAGGTTGGATTTGATTGAGTTATTTCAACTCCTATGTTAGAAACATTCAATTACTTTATTTAAAATAGAAGATCCTTAAATTTAAAAACAGAAATTAAAATCTGATTTATTAAAATCCTTAATTTAAAACAGCTCTGATTTATAGTTCAGTTTTAAACCCTTAAATAAAATTTGATTTAATATTAAACAGAAATTCTGATTTTATTATAATAATAATTTTTCAATCCCAAAACCTGATTTATTATACTCATTTTAAAGAAAAATCATCCTAGTTTCAATTGGAATTCTAAATCAGAAATAAAGTACAATATCAGAATATAAAACCAATACCTAAACCAGAATTTAGAACAAAATTTCAGATTTATAAACCAAAATAAAAACATACTTTAAAGTACAAAATCAGATTTATAAACCAAAATAAAAACAGACTTTAAAGTATTAAATCAGATTTATAAATAAAAACCAGAATATAAAATCTAAAATTAGATTATAAAACTAAAATGAAATCAGAGTATAAAATAAAAATCAGATTAAAATAAAGCCAGAATAAAACTAGATTATTACTATATTATAAACTAGAATTTAAAATGCAAAGTCAAGATATGAAACCAGAAATTTAAAGTAATTTTTCTAAAGAACTATAATTTATAGAAATAGAATATATAATTCTAGGGTTTAAAGAACCAAAATTTCAATTTACAAAACTAGAATAAAATACAATACTAGGAATAAAATTATAAAAATATGCCTTAGAGAAAGAAGAGAAGAAGAAATCTTGAAGGAGAGAGCTTGGGGAAGATGGCTTGGCATGGAAAATAGAGGAGGAAGAGAGCTCTTTTTATAGGCTCGGTTGGAGTGACCGTTCGAATTTGACTTAAATCCGCGAGTAATGGAGCGAGGAGTTACAAAATTGAAGAAGAAAACGGCTCGGCTGCTGCGCATGGGCTTTAGTTTGGGGATTTAAGTTGTAAGGGAAAGTTTATGGATTGGATCGGGTCGAGTAAGGATTTGGGTCGCCACATTCTTCCCCCTAAAAAATTTTTCATCCTCAAAATTTACCTTAAGCATTTTCGAAACATTCCTCCCTCCTGAAAAAAGAATTTCTTCCTTAAAATTTACCTTAAGCATTTTCGAATAGTTGCGGGTAGATCTGACGCATCTTGTCTTCACGTTCCCATGTTGCATCGTCTCCTGAGTGATGTTGCCATAGAACTTTTACGCGAGGAATTCTTTTGCTTCTAGTACCGTGACTCTTCTAATCGATGATTTGTGTTCGGGCTTCCACAAAAGACAGGTCTTCTTGTACTCTAAAGGTTAAGAGTCTAACATGTGTCTGGAATCAAATTTATAATCCTTCAGCATCGACACGTGGAAGACGTTGTGTACGTTGGCTAGTGATGGAGGCAAAGCCAATTGATAAGCGACCTTTCCAATCTTCTTCAGGATTTCGAACGGACCGATGAATCTGAGACTGAGCTTTCCTCTCTTTCGGAATCTCAAAACTCCTTTAGTTGGTGATACCTTTAGGAAGACGTGATCTCCAACTTTGTATTAACGCTCTCGGCGATCCCGGTCAGCATAACTCTTTTGTTGATTCTGAGCAGCAATGAGACGTTCTCGAATGATTTGAATATAACATACAAGCGATCGATAAGGTCTTCCGTAGAGTGTCTCAAAAGGTGCCATATGGATACTTGCTTGATAACTATTGTTGTAAGTGAACTCGATCAAGGATCAAAATTTCGGTTTTTGTTTTGGTTTCGGAGGGGACCGAAATCGAAATTTTGGACCAAAATTTCGGTCAAAAATTTGAATTTCGGCTGATAATTTCAACCCCATACATTTAATGACTGAAATTTTGGTCCCAAATTATCGTTTTGGTGGGGACTGAAATCGATAATTTCGGCCGAAATTTTGATCCTTGAACACGATCAATGGCAAATGATCGTCCCAGTTTCCTTTGAAGTCCAGCGTGCAAGCGCGTAACATATCTTCTAATGTGCGAATTGTCCTTTCAGTCTGTCTGTCGGTTTCTGGATGAAAAGCAGTGCTGTACTGTAGCTTGGTGCCCAACTTTTTTTATAACTTCCTCCAAAGCCCTGATGTAAGCTATGAATCCTGGTCTGACACGATCTTCACTGGTACCCCGTACAATCGGACAATCTCTTTAATGTATACCTTTGCGAGACTTTCTACCGTTTGGGTAATCTTGACAAGTAAGAAGTGTGCACTTTTAATAAGTCCGTCTACTATCATCCAAATCGAATCGTGACTGCTCTTTGTTCTTGGCAGTCCAGTGACGTAGTCCATATTGATCCGCTTTCATTTCCACTCCGGTATTGGCAAAGGTTGTAACAATCCTGTTGGCTTTTTATTTTCGGCTTTAATTTGCTGACAGGACAGACATCTTGATACGTATTCGACAATTTCTCTCTTCATGTTGTTCCACCAGAAGTGTTGCTTTAAGTCCTAGTACATCTTTATACTTCTCGGATGTACCGTATATCGAGACTTGTGGGCTTCATCCAACAATTCCTTCTTTAGCTTTGGATTGCTTGGTACGCATAACCTATCTTGATATCGCCACGACCCATCCGCACATATTTTGAATTCTGTCTTTTCTCAATTTTTCACGTCGTCCATCAACTCTATCATCTGAGGATCAATTGCTTTATTTTCTTTTATCTTTTCTACGATGGTCGATTGAATGCTTAGATTAGCACATAAGAACTTCGATCCTTCCTCTCGAATGGTTGCCCCCAGATTTCCAAAATCTTCGTGTAGTCTCCACTTGTTGACCATGAGTGTGGCGAGTGTCCACGAGGATTTCTGACTCAACGCGTCTGCTACTACGTTCACCTTGCCAGGATGGTACTGAATAGTACAATTGTAATCTTTTAGAAATTCCATCCAATGTCATTGGCGCATGTTCAGTTCCTTCTGTGTAAAGAGGTATTTTAAACTCTTGTGATCGGTGAAGATTTCAAACTTCTCTCCGTACAGGTAATGCCTCCAAATCTTTGAGGCAAAGATAACTGCTGCAAGCTCCAGGTCGTGAACTGGGTAGTTTTATTCATGAGGCTTCCGTTGTCTTGATGCGTAGGCGATGACCTTCTTGTGCTGCATAAGTACACAACCTAAACCTCGTCCTAATACGTCGCTGCAAACTTGAAATCCTCCACTTCCTGATGGAATTGCCAAGATTGGTGTTGATGTCAACCTTTTCTTCAACTCTTGAAAACTTTGTTCGCACTCGTCCGTCCAAATGAACTTGGCACATTTTCTAGTGAGTTTAGTCATTGGAAGTGCGATCTTTGAAAAATCCTTCACAAATCGTTGGTAGTATCCTGCCAGGCCTAAGAAACTTCTGATTTCCGTTACATTTTGCGGCTTCTCCCAATTTGCGGCGGCTTTAATCTTGGTTGGATCGATAGATACACCTTCTCTAGAAACCACGTGACCTAAGAATGAGGCCTTATCTAACCAAAAATCGCATTTACTCAGCTTCCCGTAAAGGTTATGCTCCCGCAACGTCTCCAAAACTTTCTTCAGGTGCTCCTCATGATTCTTTGAGTAGACTGGTATATCGTCAATAAACATAATTACGAATTTATCTAAGAAAGGTTTGAAAACTCTATTCATCAAATCCATGAATGCAGTTGGGGCGTTTGTGAGACCAAAAGGCATTACTAGAAACTCGTAATGTCCATAACGTGTCCGGAAAGTAGATTTTGCTGTCTCTATTGTTGATTCTCAACTGGTGATAGCCCGATCTCAGGTCAATCTTCGAAAAGACTGAAGCACCTTGTAGTTAATTGAAAAGGTCGTTGACGCGAGGGAGAGGATACTTGTTCTTCACAGTCACTTGATTCAGCTGACGGTAGTCGATGCACATACACATGGTTCCATCTTTCTTCTTCACGAACAGAACAGGAGCGCCCCAAGGTGAAACACTTGGTCGGATAAAACCTTTTTCTAACAATTCTTCTAATTGTTTCTTTAATTCTTGCAATTCTGCCGGTGCCATGCGATATGGAGCCTTCGAGAGTACAGTTGTTTCCGGTAGTAAATTGATGGTGAAGTCAATCTCGCGAGAGGGAGGTAACCCCGGAAGATCATAAGGAAAGACGTCGGGAAATTCAGAAACAATGGGAATAAAATTATAAAAACATACCTTAGAGAAAGAAGAGAAGAAGAAATCTTAAAGGAGAGAGCTTGGGGAAGATGGCTTGGTGTGGAAAAGAGAGGAGGAAGAGAGCTCTTTTTATAGGCTCGGTTGGAGTGGCCGTTCGAATTTGACTTAAATCCGCGAGTAGTGGAGCGAGGCGTTACAAAATTGAAGAAGAAGAAGAAAACGGCTCGGCTGCTGCGCATGGGTTTTAATTTGGGGATTTAAGTTGTAAGGGAAAGGTTATGGTGTTAGCATGTATACGTTTAGAGTGTGTGTGCTTTATGGATTGGATTGGGTCGGTTCAGGTCGAGTAAGGTTTTGGGTCGTCACATATTCTCTCTGGTTGCAAAACACACATTGATTTGCACGTTGTTGGCCGTCGTTGCTCAGAAAGATCTGGAATTAGAACAGATGAATGTGAAAAAACTTTCCTCCATAGAGATTTTTAGAAAGAGATTTATATGAGACAACTAGAAGGATTTGAAGCAGAAAGGTCAGAATTGCTCGTTTCTAGATTGAAGAAATCTTTATACGGTCTCAAACAGGCACCTAGGCAGTGTTACAAGAAGTTTGATTTATATATGCTGAGCATAGGGTATCGCAGAGGGCAATATGATTGTTATGTCTACTAGAAATAGTATTGTGAAGGGGAGAGAATCTTTTTAATTCTCTATGTAGATGATATGCTGATAGCAGAAGAAAGCAAGGTTGAAATCTACAAGTTGAAGTAATCATTGAGCCAGAAATTTGAGATGAAGGATCTTGGTTCTGCAAATAAGATCTTAGGTATGGAAGTCACGAGAGATCGTGAGAATAAGAGGCTTTGGTTAACTCAAAGGACTTTTATCCAAAAGCTCCTTGAGAAGTATAACATGAGTGATGCTAAGCCAGTATCAACTCCTCTAGCAGAACATTTCAAACTTACAAAGAAGATGAGTCCGTCCACACATGCAGAAAGGGAATACATGAAGAATATTTTGTATGGAAATGCTGTTGGGAGTTTGTTGTATGCCATGGTGAGTACACGACCAGATTTAGCACAGACCTTGAGTGTGATTTGCAAGTATATGTCTAATCCGGGAAGAGAGCATTGGCTTGCGGTTAAATGGATATTGAGATATCTAAAATGTATTGCTGAAAATGAGTTGATGTTTGAAGGTGGAGATACATGCGAGTTGGATCTCTACGGTTACGTTGACTCTGATTATGTTGGTGACCTTGACAGAAAAGGTCTACCACGGGGTACATGTTTGTTTTGGCAGGTGGAGTGATCAGTTGGAAGTTTATGCTTCAAGGGATAGTTGCACTGTCAACTACAGAAGCCGAATATATAATGGCTACAGAAGCTGCTAAGGAAGCCTCATGGCTTAAGGGTGGTCAGTGAATTTGGTAAGGTTGATGAGAGCACCGATATCTTCTACGACAGTCAGAGTGTCATTCACTTAGCAAAGAACTAAGTCTTTCATGCTAGAACAAAACATATAGATGTCTAATATCATTTTATCAGAGATATAATAGAAGATGGAGAAGTATCGATTGAAAAGATTGATACGAAGAAAACGCAGCGAACATGTTGACCAAGCCAGTTACACAGAATAAGTTTAGGCAGTGCCTAAACTTGATCAACACTTGTCGTAAATGTTGATGCTCGTTGGGGCGGTGACGCGGTTGATGATGAAACCTAGGTGGGGATTGTTGGTTAGATTTAATCCCAACTGGACTTTTAGAGACACTTTAAAGAGTGGTCTCTAGTTCCGCAGATTTGGACTTTTGGCTAAATTAGAGAAGTTTTTGGTCAAATTTCCTAATGTAAGTTGGAACCTATTAATAGAAGGTCTTTCTAGGGTTCCAAGGGAGTTTTTCTAAAGAGGGAAAACAAGGGGAATACTTTGAGAGGCAAGGTATTGAAGACAAGCTTGGGGATTGAAGCATCCGATTGAAGCCGTTCTTGTGTTGGAATAGTTACTATATGCTAGTAGATTTCTTCTCTGTTTTTGAAGGACTACGCCCTTATTTTTTTAGCGTGTTGACTGTTGAAGATCGTGTCAGATCTTGATTGAGAGTGCACTAGAAAGAAGAGAGTGTATGCGTTGTAAACATTCATAAATATAGTGCGTATACTCTGTGGACGTAGCCCTAGATTGGGTGAACGACGTAAATTTCTGTGTTGTGTGTGATTGCCTTTGCGTCTTCTTATTTTTCCGTATTCATCATGATAGGGAGTTCGGTGTCTTGAATTCCTAACAACAATAACACTATAACAATGATCTGTTTTCTTTGTTATCCTTAATTCCGTGATTAGGTGAACTTTGCACATTAGGAGACTTGATATGGTTTCAATCTCTGTATGTTTATCTTTAACAGCCAATCCATGGAGTTGGTGAATTCCTTAACCCTAAGATTACAAATCTATTTACCATTGGGGCGTCACTCATCGTATGTCTTGCCCATACACCTCTTAACAAAACGGGGCTGTTGAATGCAATCATGGACATATCATCATGGTGGGGCCTTTGCTTATTGGCACATAGTTGTCTCTCTATGAATTTCTGGGTTGAGGCATTTTCTACAGCAGTTTATACGATGGCGGTCCACCTATAAAAGAAATCTCCCTATGAAATTTTATTTGGTACAAACCTGGATTACACATTTTTACACAGTATTGGTTGTGCATGCTACCTCGTCTCACATCATACAACTCTGACAAGATGATCATGAAGTCTATGCAGTGTGGATTTTTGAGGCCAGTCTGGACCACAAAGGGTATTGATGCCTCGACCCAGATAATGGCTGCATTTTCATTTCCCGGCTTGTGATTTTTGACAAGCAGACCTTTCCCCTTATCAGGCTGCATCTACCCTCATGATTTTCAACTCCCAACCAATATTTCCACTTTCAGCCCCAACTGTCCCACCCCACCTTCAATACTTCCTCACGCACCCTTACCCTCTGATGCCACATCGACACCCACACCCGATAATGCTCATTCTACTCCCCTTATTGCCCCAGCACGCCTGGTTGTTGTCCCCAATCCCGGTCATCTTCACCATCACAACCTAACCCATCCATCTAACCTCTTCACTACTCTCCACCCCCCTAACAGCAGTCACCCGTAACCACCCCCACCACATCTCCCGACCCCCCCATCCAATGGTCACTCGTTTCCGTTCAGGGATCCAAAAACTGAAACCTTTTCTCGACTTTTTGGCTCATATCGCCACCAAGCATTAGCTCAGTGTCTTAATACCGTTCTTCATTCACCCATTCTACCCAAACTCACCTGCCAATGCTATGGCTAAGGAATTCAATGCATTACTTAAACAAGGTACTTTGGTTCTTGTACCATCCTCATCTTGTCACAATATCATAGGATGCAAAATGGGTCTTCAATATAAAGCGCCGTACCGATGGTAGTATTGATAGATATACGGTCCGTCTTTTGGCAAAGGATTTTCTCCAAAAAATTGGCATTGATTATGCCAAAACATCTAGTCCTGTTGTCAAACGGGCACCATTCGGGTATTCTTTCTTTGGCAGCATCTCACCAGTGGCTCATCTGTCAGCTTGATGTTCGAAATGCATTCTTTTACGACCATCTATATGAAGAATTCTACATGCAACAACCGCCAGGGTTTCGTGATCTGCTCTTCCCGAATCATGTATGCAAGCTCCGCAAAGAACTCTATGGTCTCAAACAAGCTCCCTGTGCTCGCTTCACTCCCCTTAGTACATTCTTATCCGGCTTGGCTTCAGGGACCTTTCCTTATTCACCTGACATCGCAAAGGCAACACAATCTTGGTCCTCATATATGTTGACGATATTATCGTCACCGGCAATAATACTCAGCTACTCCAACCTTTTCCTCAACAAATGGCAGCTTCCTTTGATACTAAAGATCTCAGTAATCTTATTTTCTTCCTTGGCTTGGAAGTTACTCGCACAGTTGATGCACTTCATTTATCTCAGATCAAGTATGCATTTGATAGGCTCAGATGGTTGGTTGTAAGCCGTGCAAAGGCCAAGCTATCTGCTCATGATGGTGATCTCCTTAGTGATCCTACAGCTTAAAGCAGTCTTATTGGATGCCTACAATACCTGACACTAACCAGACCATACTAGTAAGTGCAATTTGGTTTGCGTCCTCTTCTTAGGCTCAAATTTCAAGGCTCTTCCACAGATTCAGGATAAAGTTCCCTCATGCCTTTTTTACATCTTTCTCTGTTCTATGAAGTCCAAGAAGAATCCCCATGATCGACGGGTAGATAAAAAAATATAGCTTTTCTAAGATTAGAAATGCAAAGCTTAGCGGTTGACTACAGGAATCATCCTAGAGCACCAACATTTTTTAAAACTGAAAATCTTAAAAACTGGTAATGAAATAGTGCAATAAATCCATGAAAAATCCCATTTGAGAACGCCTTAAAATTTGAGGTATAACTGCAGTTATAGTCAAAACAAAATTGAGTATCCGGATTGCTGTGAAATTGAGCCTCTGATAAAAAACTCATCATGACTATATCATAAGATATCAAAATAGGGCAAATAACTCCATTATTAGCAAGTACTCTTTGAGAACTACAAATTGGTATAGTGGTTCATCTGACTTGGAGATCATATGACTGAGATATGATAGAAACAGAAATACAGATCTCAGAAACCTGCAAATCGGTGACAAATCAAAATATAAAATTGTAAAAAAATGCTAGAACTCAATACTAATCAGATTGAGTTGATTAAAATAGGATTTTCATGAGATAAACTAAATTTTCATAAAAAATATAAAACTATTTTATTAGAATAAAAAATGGTTCACAAAGGGACTCTCTCTCTCTCTCTCTCTCCCCTCTCTATTTATAAAAGTCTAAAGAAAACTTTGTAATTATATGAAATCTCTAACATAGGCTTTCTATTAATTTAAGGTTCTAACTAGGATAGACTTAGGTGTTGGGTGAACACATGATCGTAGGGTGTGCTAGATTGAAGGTTGACTACCATATTTGGCTAGCACGCAATAGTAGGATTTATAAGACTTATAAAGCAACTATTAAAATCAAATAATAACTTGAGGCCTTGAATAAACTTGAACTCTAGACCTTGTGCCACAAAAATAAGGTTCATAAAATTGATGTAAATAAATTTTATTTATTAGATTATATATACCTTATATTATTGTATACTATGCAAAACACTACCTAAGATAGGTACTTAAAGATCAAATCAAAGGTTAAACTTTCTTAAAGCCCTAAATATAATTTCAAGAAAATATAAGGCTTAAAATAAGCATAAATTCAAGGTATAAATACCTACCAATGAAAAGAGTCAAGCCATCACTAAAATTTAAAGTAATCAAATCAGTCAATCATAACTATATTTTAGGAATTTCTCGGAATTGAACGAAACTTAAAAATTGGATTCATCTCGTTAGCAGAGGAACACAAATGTACTAGCTTAAGCATAGTTTTTAACCGTAAAAAAAGTATACAAATAGCTTAATTATATGCATTTCAAGGTAAAAGCTCGCATTTCAAGGAGCTAGTTACTAATATCGAGGTAATAGACACATATCTCAATATAACAATACTAAAATCGAGGCGATAACCTGCAGGAATAATAATAAAAAAAATTCGAGATGTTACAACAACACACAATACCAAAACATAAGTTGCTGGACAACAACAAATCAGTTTGTTAGATAGTTTTCTATTCCTAAAATGAGCCACTATTTCAATACAGACTCGCTAGTGACAAAATTTACTTTGCTTGTAGTTATCCCTGATCCCATGATAAATTTACTTTTCTCTTGATACATATTTTGCAGACCTTGGAAAACAAGCAGTGGTTAGTTCTCCAATCATGGAATGTTCCATGGGATTGGAAGGTTACCATATATGTCATGATGCCATACTTGATGAGGTGATTCCTTGTGCTTGCTCAGAGACCTATGCACATGATTTTATTTGCTAACATGCTCTATAGTTTCATTTAAAGATGAAAAGACAATTCTCTATTATTATTATTATTATAATAATAATAATAATATAATAATAATAATAATAATAAATTGATAATAATAATAATAATAATATTGATCGGTAAAGTAGGCAAATGTATTAAGTAACAAAAAGGCACAAACACAAACCTTAGCGCGAGGCTAAGCCAAGAAACGAGCGAAGCCAAACAGGGCAAAGAGGAACAAGCAACCAAAACAGGATAGAAAACCCCGCTCCAAGGAGTCCCTCAAAGCCGATAGGAACACAGAAATCAACCTGGAGCTTCACGAATAACGTCCCAAGCCTCTTGAAGCTCAAGGCAGCTCCCAACATCAACATCTTTGCCCAGGTTCACTCAGCTGAGCACCCAATCCCTCATTTCTCATAATCATGGCAGCCTGCCTTCTACCCTTCTAAAAAATTCTGTCATTCCTTTACAACCAGATTGCCCATATCACTCATTAACGATGCTCTTCAAAAATCCCCTTTAGTACCGCTTATATTCCCGGAGTCCCATGAGGTTAACAGGTTGGCACAGAACCTTGGGAAGACCCAGCAAGTGCCAAAAGCTTCCAAAACAAAGGACCATATCTCCCGCTCTAAGCTGCAATGGAAAAACAAATCATCGACAAATTCCTCCCCTCGCAGGCACGTTTACACGGATATCATGTAGGCTCTTGCCTCTTCTAATGAGCTGATCAATGGTCAAAATCCTTCCTCATGCAAGACTACATCCAAACACTTGGACTCTAGCAGGGGCACAGATCTTCCAAATTCCAACCCAGCTATGAGCAATCAAAGAGCGCTGCTCTAGGAACCAGTAAAAAGTCTTAACCGAGAAGCACCCATTGCCTCTAATATTCCATACGATGAGATCTCTACCAACCCTGTTTGGCCTACAATTCTTAGTGTGATTCAGCATACCTGCCACCGAACTCACTTTTTCGTCTCTCTGGTTTCTACGAAACCTGACTTCCCACACATAGTTTTCTCCGGAGTTCAGAATCATCCGGTCAAACCATATTGGCACAAGACGTGATTGATACATATCCGCAAATCTGTCTTTGGAACTCCCTCACCCACCCATCTATGCTCCCAAAATAAAAAGCATGAGCCGTCTCCCCACTCAAAACCTGATACATTACCTGAGCTTAGCTTTAACCTTGCACACCCCATTCCACCAGCTAGACCCTCTCATGTTAGATTTGATATTCCCACCATAGCTTGTCCCCCATAGTTACAAAACAACAATTTAATCCACCAATTTTGATTTTCCACTGCAATCCACCAAAGCCATTATTCTCTATTATTTATCACACTAAAAAAATTAAATGCATGTTAAATCTGTTAAGCCGCTAAATGAAGATTGATAGACAGTTTAATCCTAATACCAAATTTCAAGATCTTGGATTTAATTAAATGAGCTTTAGAGCAAACAATATGACACAGAGGCTTAGTTCAAGATTCAAAATCTCGGTTTTCTTGTACGTATCCCCCAGCTCCAAAACCGATACACTGTCGGGTGAAACGTCTCAGTTTTGGATGATACATTGGTATGTATTGTTGTGTTCTAGCTTTACTGTTGTTATCTTGTGGGTGTATACGTAGAATATTTGGGTGTGCATGTAATGTTTCTACCACATAATATAAATGCTAGTGAGGACCTCCTTTCTCACTAAGCCTTCTCATTATATCTATCTCCCTCTCTCTCTCTCTCTCTCTCTCTCTCTTCTCTCCTCTAACTCTAAACTTAATATCACTTGGCTCACCCTAATACCATTTCCTAACCCTACTACCACTTAACTCATACCCCCTGCCATTGGATTCCAAGTTGTATTGGGCAATACATCCCAATATATATGGGTCGGTACATTCGACTTAATCGACTCGATTCCCCTGATAACCGATATCTATTTAACGATACATATCGGTATCGTCCAGAATTTTGAACCATGGCTTTGTTAAATAAATTAACTTAAAGAAGAAAAAAGAATTTGTAATGTTCTACGAATGAAAAAGTCAAGGAAGAATGGCCAAATCTGCATGTATTCTTATACATTATGAGGATTCATTTATTGCAAAGGCAGGTGTGAAAGCAACAACAGACAAAAGCCTAGTTATTGATTGTGAATGGTGTATTAGAAAATTAAAATATGATATCATGTTAACTTCCTATAAGATAACACGGATCCTCAACCAGTGTCATATAAGAGCTCTGTGAAGAACGAGACTGAGTTCTGTACCCATATTTTCCATTGAGACCCCTATTGAGAATCCTTTAACATACTCTGATATTATCTCATGTTACCTCGTGGTCGCTAGAGAAGGCAAAAATAAAAAGCTGAAAATTAACATGAGATTTTTCTGCAAACTGCAAAATCAGATGGAGTATGTCTTGAACCACCCATCTAATTTATTTTGCAGAAATGTCATTTGTCATAAGCTATATGCGTGCAGTTAATCTTCACTGGATGCATTTTATGTAAATAATGAGAGTTGCAACTTTCCTGGTTTGCTTCTTCAGTGAGAAATGGTTGAGGAAACAAGTTGATTTGATTGAGAATCTTTTTAGAATGATCTCTTCTAAATTCACTCTTTCCTCAATGTTGACTGAGTGCCAAAATCATTTTCTGGCAGTAACTTCCAAGGGGCATATTTTGATTCCCGGTTATCAATTTTGAGTGTTAAATAGCTCGTGTTGAATAGCTATTAGAGATCTTCAACTTTATTTTCTGTAGATTTTGTCAAATTACTCAAGTCTCGGCTTCAAAATATAGCCAAAAATCAATGGATAGAAGTAGAGACATCTCGAGTTTTGTGGTTACTCTGGAGTATGTGAAGGCAATTTAGTGACTTAATCTTAAAAATTTTTTGTTTAATTTTTCTATCAATGTAAGGGGTTTTAGGATGCCCTATGGTTTGAGTACTTTGGGCATTATAAAAACGGATTTGTAGTCTAGATTAAAAGAAGATGAATTTGTAGACCAAATTGAGATGAATAATTACAGCACAGTTTATGTTAGTTTTGGTCACAATTGTGTATGAGATGAAAGCAGTTTTGGTGTTTACTATTTGTTCTATTAGTAAAGGTTAGTTTTTGAGAGGACCTTTTGAGGTTAATCTCTTCGTTAATCTTTCCTATTGTAATTTTTTTTCCTGATCAATCAAAAGAACTGTCCTTTGTGATTCCTTTCTTGTTATGTTCACTACATCATATTCCCATCTACATCAACTACCTATTCTCATGTTACGCTGTTCATGAGTGTAATATAACATGTTGTACATGGGATTGCTAAGGTTACCGTTTCAGCATTTTTTTGACAGGAATTGTGGAATCATCAGGACTACTAGGGTCTTTACGGCCTTTTACTGAAAATGTGCAACCTCATTTCCACAATGTTGATGAAGAGGCTATAAAATTATTCATGGATCAATTGTATGTGTTCTTTGTTTCATGTTCAATTTTCTCTATGGAAGAGATGCCATGTCTCGGCCCCTTACTAATACATTTCCTCTTTTCTATGCAGACTGAAAACAATCATTAAGCTTTCAATTCTATACTTGTTTGTCAGTCCTTATCAACCATTTCCAGACAATATCTTCTCTTATAGTATGCATCATACTTTGACTTGTTGAGTTTCAAATTATGTTTTTTTCAGAGAATAAAAAGAAATTCAGAGATTCCTGAGTTTTCCTTGTGCTGTTGTAGATATTTAGAAAATTTATGCATTTTAAAAAGCTCTTTTCTTTTTATGTTCAATTAAAAATGTTGTCAAAGTGATGAATGTCTGCACATATGGACTGATTTTGGTGAATTTTAAATGACAAATTAATTGCTTTTTTGAAACGGGGGAACAGAAGAATATCTGAAGTTCACCACCCTGCCTACACAGTAATACCACTCTACCATCTGTCAACGAAGGAACACCCGCTCATTAGCAAGTGATATCATGAAAGAGGTGATGAGGAAAATTGTAGTGAAGACATTGAAGAGGAGGAAAACGAAAGGAGAGAAGAAAGGACGAACAGAAACAGAGGAAATGGTGGCTGCAAAGGTATTAGAAGGCCTGTTAAAAATATTTAATAGTAGAGCCACGAATGGGCCAGATCACGTCGTCATGTGATCCGATAGGTGGCAAGTCATAGAGGGCGAGAAATCATAAAAGAGGGATTACAGAGGAATGTTGACTTCTTCAATATTTTCCTTGAATTTTCATTTTATTCTTTAGCAAATAGGATTCCTATAGAATAGGAACTGAGGTTTTAGAGATCACGTGAAGGTGGGGTATTGTGAGAGTGAGAGAAGCCGAGAATTCAAGAGTGGCTATTTACTTCCTTTTAGATTATATAGATGTCTCTAATATGTAGGAGTTTTAAGTTTAATAGGAAACTAGGATAAATAGGAAAGCAAGACTTTCAGTCATGTGGTTACTTAATTATCACGTGAACACATAGAAATCAATTGAGAAACTATAGTTTGCTATGGAGAGTTGACTCCTCTCTTATTTTTATCTTCCTTTATTTCTTATTTAAAGACTGTTGTCATAGTTTAGGAAACCTAGGTATGTAGGTTACTATGGCTTATTGTAAGCAGTTTTGGAATAATTCTTTGAATGAAAAGACTCTTGTGAGTTCTAGAAAATCAAAATCTCATGGGTATGAGGCTTATTGATTTAGTTACAATTCTCTTCAAGTTTGTTGGATCAAAGTGTGAACGTACCTAGGTAATTTGTTCGTATTCTATTTCCTTCCTCTTGTCGTCTTCTTCGTTGTTCGCCTACATAAGCCTCGAGCTTAGTCATTCCGCTGGATCTGCTGGGAAGAAAAATAAATTTTTGCTTTACCGGAATGATTTCCCCCATTGGTTGATTTTTTTTGCTAAAGTAAAAGAGGCCTAGTCAGGTACTGTCCAGACCAGGACGAGGTACAAATAATTGCCTTCAAAATAGAGCCCTCATGAAATTAACGTTTAAAAAATCCTTCCCTCTATGAACTCTTTTTACTTTGCTTCAGTAATTTCTTAATACGGATGGAGTAAGGGAAATTTTCACAACTTCTCCTTTATCATTTCTAATGAATCTTCCCTTTTCTGGAGGTCCTAGATGACCAATAGAGCTTTCATCAAGGTTGGGCTTTAACATCCCAATCGAAGGAGTGCACAATCCCTTCTTCCAATTCCCCATGCTCTCTACAACTTTCCTCTCATTTAGTAGATTTTGGTAATTTATTCATCAATTCCTTTTTTCTCCATGCCAATTTCATTTTAGTTATCTTCTCGACCATAGCAACTCATTTATTAAGAGATCTCGTCTTTCTTTCTGCACTCCCGATTGTAAGGTAAACAAAAGTACCCACCATCATATTCATCTGGCTGCAGTCCAAGATTCGGTAGAGAAGACTACAATTATTTTTCTTTTAATTTATATTTTCTAAGCAATTTTGACATGTTTAGTCTGTGGAGATTGTAGGTTTGTTTGACATGTATCTAGTTATTTTTAAGGCAGTTTATTAGTTCAAATGAAAAAAGTAACCCACTCATGATCTTCAATCAATTCCATACCTCAAAAAGTTTTTTCCTGGAATAAGTGCTTTAGCTTGTTTCCAATGCTCAACAGCTTGCTTTACCACCAATTCAGCGCCATGCCTCTACAATTTAAGAATTTCCATGTTGAATGACCTGTTCTTACCGGCGGAATAGGTGGGTCAATTCCTTCGCTTAGAACTGTAAAGACTTTCCTTCCTCATACCACTCAACAATTAATTCTTTTGGTATCTTCTTGGTTATGGTCCTTTATAAATTTTAATAGTTTCATGTTTTAGTTAGGGTTAGAGCTTTAGAAATCAACTATACATTTATCGTTATTGTATTATTTTTATTTCTTTTTGGGTGTTATTTTGCAAAATTTTTTGTTAGATTATTGATATCTCGTTCTAGATCGCAGACCCTTCTACATCTTTTAGAGGTATCTCTACAAGGTACTTGCTTGAACTTTGTAGTTGATGCGAGAACTTACTAAATGCAATGCTAGGGTTGAGATTAGGATTAAAATTAATTTAACCAATTAAAAATAACAATTTCTCATAACAAATTCCCATGAAAACTTCTAGAACACTAGGGTTCTTATGAACGGCTAGATCTCCGATAGTTTTAGGGTGTCGAACGAACTCGCAAGCGGGTTCTCTCAATACCAAACGAAAATAAAAGGCTAATAAAATTAATGATGAACAAAATATTGGTTTTGGATTTTATGAAATGAATAAAATA
Organism: Chloranthus sessilifolius; assembly: GCA_021018995.1. NCBI lineage: Eukaryota > Viridiplantae > Streptophyta > Magnoliopsida > Chloranthales > Chloranthaceae > Chloranthus > Chloranthus sessilifolius. The sequence continues at coordinate 46,745,300 of CM037584.1, read as the reverse complement.
ACTAGGGTTACGCTACTTACGCAAACTGTAGATCTAAAGAAGATAGAGATGGAAGAAGAGTTGGCCTCGCACTAAACCGCAAGCGAGAATCGAAGAATCGCTCTCCGTTTGAGAGAATCACACCCTCACGAAAGTTTAGAACTCTCAATTTTGCATAAGCAATTTTCATTAACCAAAAAGTCATAATAACGTTGTTTACAAACCTTTAAATAGGCTAACCAATGCATAAAACTAGAAATCCTAGTGTAACTCTAGTTCCTAGTTCAAATAAAAGAAACATCCTAATTCTTCAAAAACAATAAAATAAAGTTATAAAATAATAAGGAAATTAATCCTATTTCTAATAAAAGAAACAAATCTTATTTTCTAAAATAAGATAACAAAAGAGACTAATCCTAATTCAATTAAGATTCTTGAATTTTTGTCACTTTCTGTGCAGCTTCCGAAAATTGACCATAACTTCTTCAATACATGTTGGAATTGCACGTTTTTTGGCTTGTTGGAAAGCTACTTCAATAAACTTTCAAATATGACTAATTTCGCATCAATCCGACTTTATTTGACACCTCAAAATAGGCCAAACATAAAAGTGACGAGATTGAAAGTTGAAGACCCTAATAAATTTTAGATTTTCTTCTTTCTGATCAAACGAGTCTTTAACGGGCCTTTTTTTTAAAACATTCGCGAGTCCACTTTCTCTTTTGACGTCTCATCTTTATCCGATCACGATTCAAACAGGCGGATCTAAAGTTCACATCAATCCCCTCTACTTTGAAAAAGTTTGACCTCGAACTTTGGTTGGCATGGATTTTCACGGTCACGATCACAGACAATATATAGGGAACCTCGATCAGAAGGAGCTTGAATCGGACATCCCATGGGTTAAAATATCGAAAAAACGATACGTATTGTCCAGCTCCAAAACCGATACTTATCGAACGATATGTATCGGTATCGGACGATAGATTCCAATTTATCGTCTGATACTTCAATTTATGTATGGGAGGCAACGATACGGTACTCTGAATGTACCGTATCGGTGAGGTCCAAAATCGATAGGTATCGTCTGATATGTATCGATATCGGACGATATTTTGACCCATGGGACATCCCCATCAACTCTCTCCGGGTTAAAAGGACGCATTCCCGATGAATACTGGTTGTGATAGAGGTCCAAGAGATCCGTGTCAATCTGTTGAAACTCTTGTGTAAGCCACATATTCTTTGAATCGCTCTTGTTCTTCCACTTGACCAAATACCTCTGAAGTCCCCCTTGGTTGGTGGTCACAATCTGATCATCCAACACATCTTCGATAATCTCACGATTTTGCCAAGTAGGTGGGGGTAGTAATGTGGGTAGGGAAATTATTGGTTCATCAGATGTAGAAGGCTCAAAGGGGTTGGCAGGGATGGCTGAATGGCCATGGAATGAAACAAGGTCCTCCACGTTGAAAGTTGTGCTAATCCCAAAATCCGGCAAAAGATTTAAGATGTAAGCATTAGAACCGACACGCTTCAAGATCTGCTAGAGTCCAGCACCACGAACTTATAACTTCTTTGCAACTCCTTGCAGGAATCGTTCGAGTCTATTCCGAACCATCACGAAATCACCGTTTTGGAATTCTTTGAATTGTCTGTGAGAATTTATATTTTTCATTCTTTAAATTAATTTTTTTCTTGATCTCAGCATGTAACTCATAAATGCAATATGCAAAAGTGGATGCAGACTCTGATGACCTTTGGGGAATGGACATTGGGAGAAAATCTATGTGCGTTCTAGTATTCGGCTTACCCTTCCATTGGATGAAGTATGCCTGATGTTTCTCAGATTGCATTCTCCTTGCAGTCAAAGTGTTGCCAATTTTCGGTTTACCTTTCCACTTAAGAAGATACTCTTGATATGCTTTATGTGTCTTTACCTTGGTAACAAAATATGGATCTCCCAAAATCTTTCCATCTAACCTCTTCAAGCGGGTATTTGGAAATCAATGAGTAGATAGGATTGGGCTCAGGTGGATGGGCATCAAGGAATGGGTCTAAAGGTTTTGTTGCTGGGCCTAAAAAGGTGTATGTGCATTTATACTCGACTCAATTAACTCGTGTGTACTCGCTTCAACCAAAACCAAAGACTCTGAGGTACTCGATTCAATTGACATTAATAGTTCTTGTGTACCCAATTTGATGGACTCACGTGTATTCAACCCAACAGGCACCAACAAGTTGTGTGCGCCCAACTCTACAGGTACCAATGACTCATAGGCAAGTGGCTCGATTGGTTCGTGTGTGGGTGACTCAACATCATTACTCACAAGGGAAATAGAAGTCTCTTTAACACAAACTAGACTTTCTTCAACTTCTTCTATCTCCTCTTCACTCAGCACGGTACTAGGGTCGTACACTTCTTTCACTTCCCTATTCTCTAGCTCCTTAGGACTCACTCTTTTAGTCAATAAATTCAGAGTGGGAAATTTTGTGGGACATTGGTATGCAAAGTGCCCAAACCCTTGACACTTAGGCAATCATGACACCTATCTGTGTTGGTTTTCAAATTACGTAGAAGGTGACGGTGTGTTAAAGAGACATACTTTTCGATAAGTTTCCCACTCATGTTCTCCCATGTGGAGATGTGTTTATTCCGAAGAGATTCAGTACGACGTTCTACGCGAGTCCAAAAAATTTTGGCATTACCCTCCAACTTTGTTTTTGCTAGCATAATTTTGTATTCATTTGGTACGCCATACCAATCAAAATATTCCTCTACACTAGACAACCACTCTACGAAGGTTTTGGGATTCATCCATCCCTCAAAATTTGGAACCTCATCCCGAATGAATTTAGAAACTTTTCCGCAGGGTCGTAGTTGGGTTCATAATGACGAGGGTATCCCCTAACTCTATTTCCATCAAAACCCTTAGAGGTTCGACTATGGATTTTTAAAGCCTCATGCTGAATTTGCAGTTGGGCCTGAAAGGCGGCTTGACTTGCAGTAAACTCGGCCGCAAATTCATTAAGAAGGGCTTTTATCTTGTTGGGATCCATGATAATGCAAGACAAAATTAGACGAAGGCTAGATGGAGAAAAAATCATACAAAAACCAGACGAAAAAATCAAACAAAAAACTAGACAAAAGCCAGACATGAGCTAGACAGACCCTAGACAAATCTGAATTAATGACAAAATAAACCCTAAAACTTATATGAACACTAAAACCCTAAAACTAGACTGACTCTCTGATACCAATTTGATACGGGAACATACTAAATGCAATGCTAGGGCTGAGATTAGGATTAAAATTAATTTAACCAATTAAAAATAACAATTTCTCATAACAAATTCTCATGGAAAATTCTAGAAATCCAATTAGATGCTTTAATTTCAACCAAAAATAGCATTACTTTCGTGTACGTTCCCTATTGCGGATCTAGAAGACTAGAGTTTTTATGAACGGCTAGATCCCCGATAGTTTTAGGGCGTCGAACGAACTCGCAAGCGGGTTCTCTTGATACCAAACGAAAATAAAAGGCTAATAAAGTTAATGATGAACAAAATGTTGATTTTGGATTTTATGAAATAAATAAAATAACTAGGGTTACGCTACTTATGCAAACCGTAGATCTAAAGAAGATAGAGATGAAAGAAGAGTTGGCCTCGCATCAAACCGCAAGCGGGAATCGAAGAATCGCTCTCCGTTTTGAGAGAATCACACCCTCACGAAAGTTTAGAACTCTCAATTTTGCATAAGCATTTTTCATTAATCAAAAAGTCATAATAAAATTGTTTATAAGCCTTTAAATAGGCTAACCAATGCATAAAACTAGAAATCCTAGTGTAACTCTAATTCCTAGTTCAAATAAAAGAAATATTCTAATTCTTCTATAACAATAAAATAAAGTTATAAAACAATAAGGAAACTAATGCTATTTCTAATAAAAGAAACAAATCTTATTTTCTAAAATAAGATAATAAAATAGACTAATCCTAATTTAATTAGGATTCTTGAAATTCGTCACTTTTTGTATAACTTTCGAAAATTGACCATAACTTCTTCAATACATGTCGGAATTGCACGTTTTTTGGCTCGTTGGAAAGCTACGTTGATAAACTTTCAAATATGACTAATTTCGCATCAATCTGACTTTATTTGACACCTCAAAATAGGCCAAACATAAAAGTGACGGGATTGAAAGTTGAAGACCCTAATAAATTTTAGATTTTCTTCTTTCTGATCAAACGGATCTTTAATGGGCCTTTTTTTAAAAACCCATTTGCGGGTCCACTTTTTCTTTTGACGTCTCATCTTTATCCGACCACGATTCAAACAGGTGGATCTAAAGTTCGCATAAGTAGTTCTCTCTCTAAAAAACTTTACAATGAAAAGATCTAGACCCTTAGCCTGCGTTTGATTTCACGGATTTGGAGGGGTGGAATTGGATTTGGTTACCCAATTCTAAATCCACTGTCTGGGCGGACCAAATCCTGCATTGGATTATAAACTTGGCCAAATCCAAGATGATTTGGAAATTCAACCATCTAGTGTAAAAAGATGGATTTGGAAATACGCCCAGGAGGTGTTAGTTCCAAATCCAAATCAAGTTGGATTTGGTCTATCAAGTGGCAACTTAACTCAAAAGGAAAAAAAAATCCATTCTTGTTTTTTCTCTTTAATTGTTCTCGACAAATTCTATTTCCGTCATCCACCACGGCTCCTCTACTTTCATTAATAGCAACATCCATCATTGACATTTTACTCTCCCTTCTCAGGTATGTTGTGTTTATGGGTTTTCTGGTGGGCTTTAAGGGTAGACTTGAATGTGATCTTTTAGGGTTTTCTGCTGGGTTTAACGACAGTTTCATTAGGCTTTCTCTAATGGCAGTTTTATTGGGAATTCCATGGAGTTTTTTTTGCTATACTCTCGAGGCTCATTGTCTTCATTGTTGTCATCCTCATCCATTGAGCATCTTTCTCTTTGTTAGTTATTGCGAACCAATGCTGTTTCACTTTGTATAGCTGGTATCAGGAGGGGCTCATCCACTATATTTGGGACAGCATAATCTATGTGCCTCTCTTGGCCCGTCTTTGTCAACCTCATGGTGTCCAAGTGAAAGGCTATCTTCTACATCATGCTCAAAGTACAAATCAAGCCATCCGATTTGATCACTTTTATTTATTTAATGGATGCTGTTATTTATACACAATTTAAATCACTTCTAAATGATGCCTAATCTAGCTTTACCTCTTCAGTAAAATAGAGACGAGGAAGATGTTGCCATGTTTACAGTATTGCCACACATGGTACAAGGATCATCCACTACTACCAAGCTTTATCTTTTCGTAAATTGATATCTCTTGTGGTATAACTAAATATTCCTCAACAGAGGTCAATCTATTCTTTTTATGAACTTTGATTGGAGGTGTCCTCTTTGAGCAGATTTAATCTAATGGGGGAAAACCTCGAACCAAAGATTTCAATTACTTACGAAGATCAATACGAAAATGCTAAAAAATATCAATGTGGTAGGTAGCCAAATCAGATTTTGTGCTCCTTCAATGACGGGCTGCACTTGGGTCCTTTTTTCCCAGGTGAAGCAAGACATGAGAAGGTCAAAGATACATAGCCTTGGCTTGGATTGCTCACATCTTTATTTGTGTTTTTTGATGTACAAAGGTAGCATGAAATTAATATTAACCATTACAAAACGTGCACAACCGTCCATAAGCCTCTAAATTTTGTTCAAGATCCACATATGATGCTGATGAACAAGTGAGAATACCCAAGAGCAGATCCTGGACTCGCAGTCCTCTCTCGTAGAGATCTATATTTATAGTGGCATCTGCCAACAATCACTGTAGATAATTTTTTCTCCTAGAGAGGATCCTAAATCCAAATCGGATATTGCCTCGAGTAAGTACTCCCCTAGATGAAACTGGGGAAGCGGCAAGTAGCTTCTCCCTCTTCAAGGCGAACGATCCTGGAATATTAAACATTCTCCCTATCAGAATTTTTGCCCTATACGGTGGAAGCGGAATCGTCTTGCAGGAGTCTCTTTGATTCGGTTTGGCCTGGGGGCCTCATCCGAATCCTCAGAAGCTCCCTCATCCCAACCCTCATTCGATGTGCTTGGGTCCGTGGAGGGATTTGAGAAGTCTATGGAATCCATATCAGTTGAATTCTCAAAGTTTTCTCCCATTGGATTTTCCATGGGAGTAGGGGCCTGGATTCAGGACTCGAAAGAAAGCTGTACAAATCTTTTGAAATCCAAGTAGAAAGGACTATTGTAATAAATAAATAAAGAAGTGAAGTGATATAAGAACATTTGTTTCTAACAATTCAGTGCAGTTAACACTTACTGCTAACAGGTGAATTATTATGATAACACTAGCTGCTAACCAGTGAAGTATTATGAAATAAAGTTCGGGGGTCAAGGCTAACATGTTCAATGAAGTGAAGTAAACGTAAGCTGTCAGAGATTTGAGAAAGATTGAATAGCTAACCGCATTCTGACAAGGTCTTACCGCGATTCCGGGAGGTAGTGAGGCATAGGAAGTTCCTCGGCATATCGCTATGGATTTTTCGTCGCAGATCTCTCTATGTGGAGGAGGTAATGAGGCATAGGAAGGCCGCCCACCACCCAAAACATATCCGGTCGGGTCCTTGATACTAAACTACATAATTTCGGGTTCGATAGGAAATAGAAATAGACCAACCTGTCAGAAAAGAAGGATCCAACCTGTTTTTGTAACCAAAATTCAAATCCAAATCCGTAGTACTTTTTAGTCACCAAATAAAGTATTTAGAAATTGCCAGTTTAAATCCAAACACACTAAAAATGCATCCAAATGGGAGATTTTCAAATACCAATATTTTGAATCCCTAGATTTCAAATACATTGATCAAATCCAAATCTATGTTCCCAACGCAGCCTTAGATAAATTTGTATATTAGTTTGGTATTGGGTATTGGATTAGTGAGTTGACTAACAATGAATTACATGGATAATCACCGTTGTATTGCAGTTGTGACTGTCATTGACCTTTATTGGATGAAAATTTTGATCTCAACTGATATTGTTCGATGTAACCACTAATAAACAATGACTGAAAAATGTACATTATTGACTTTTGATGGTTCTACACCAACCCGAGTCATGTTCTTCCCAACCAAGGGAAAATAATCCACTCCAATAAAAGAAGTCCTAAAGTAAGACTTTTCTTATTTCTCATAGTCATAGACAATTTTGATACTCAAATCTATAAAGAGTTTAGGGATTGTTTCATATAATTAATTGTTTTAAGATTGTTACTTGTCCTCGGTAGTTTTCTTGTTGTTAGGATGTGAGTGCCTAAAATAATATATTGTATAATATTAAGAATTGACATATGCGATTATATTTAATGAATTAAAGAAATAAGCTTATTTAATGACAATGCTTATACACTGGAAAAAATTATATTTGGGAATATTGAAAATTTCAAATAGTACATTGTCAATTGAGTTAAAGGTTGTTTCTATGGAATTGTGGAAGTTGAAGTTTGTAGTAGGACAAGAAGTTCAAAATTGAAGGCGAGAGTGAGATTCTTAGTTGGAGCAACCTGATGCAGGACAAACGCTAAATCCCTAGTTATGCAATTTTGAAATAAATTTGAGATTTAATTGAGCAGCGAAGATATAGAAATTAATCTCAAAACAAAAAATATTTAATAACTTTATTAGGACAATTTAATTGATTCGACTTAGCGTTCGTTAGCATATTAACTTTTCTAATCTAGAAAGTAGGTCTAAAGATAGACTCTAGTTTCGATCAAGTTTAGGGCACCAAGCTACAATCAAGATGATGTCTCTTGATTCCTTGCTTAGGGTTTGAATAATTTAAGGCCCAAAAGGTTTAAATTGTTCAAAGGGAGTCAACGGATTAAGTTTGGGAATTAGAAATCAAAATCCCAGCAACAATACTAGAAGAAAAAATATTTTGGCTTTTATGGGATTTCAATAGGAGAAATGAGCTAAATTAAATTACCTGACAATAAGAAAATTAGATAGAAAAGGTAGAAGATCCAAGGAATTGCTCCAAGGAAGATAATTGGCTTTGCACCAAACCACATGCGGAAGAAGAATTGCTCTTCGATTTGAAAGATTCTCTGTTTCAATGAAAACTCAACTCAAGTTCTCAAAGCAAAACTATTCATTAATCATTAACCATTGTTCTAAAATTGTGTTTACAATGCCTTTATATAGGCTAATAAACCCTAACTAAGCTTAAGAAGCGAAAATAAAAAGATTTCTAATCTAAAAAGGAAACTAAAACCTAATTCACATATATACAAAATATTCGTGCGCGAATTCAATCGATCGATGGAGTTCCTTCAGAACTACTCTGTAAGCTTTCGCAGCGAATTCGATCAATCAATCGAAGTTGAAACTCAATCGATCGATCGAGGTTGAAACTTGATCAATCGAGTTTTATTCTGCTTTTGACGACTATCTCTCTGGAGTTTGGACGAATTCAATCGATCGAGTTTGGGCAGAAACTCCATTTCCATGCTATTTTCTTTGCTTTCTTTGTCTTCCTTGGCTTTCCGTGCATGCCTTCCCAAATTGTGGCCTTCTCATGTGATTCATGCGTGTATGATCGGTTGATGTCCCCATCACAACCCCTTGCGCAGAAGATTCCTGTAAATAAGATCCATTTATCTAATCCACAAAAGTTAAACACATACACCGAAGGGATTGAGAAAATAATGCCAAACAACCACAACGTTTGCGGAACAAAGAAATTGGTGGTTGACAAGCTCTTCCATTGTTTGTCACATTAAGTACGTATATGGGAGTTGGAACTTGATGATGAAGGTGATTGCTGATGAGGATCTACCTCATTGCTATCTAGCAAAATGTCGCCATGATCACCATTGAAACTCTCAATGATTTTATGGATTCAAATTCCAGTCTTTTGGATGCTCATTTTTTCCTATCAAAGAAAATTGTAGTTTGCATTAATGGATCCATTTCTTAGAAGTTAGAAGTACAGGAATAAGAGGCTTTATCGAATGTAGATTGAATAGTTGCAATTACTTCAAATAATTCTGAAGTCTGTATTTGGTAGATTCTGATTTATAGATCTCTTATAGCAAGCAAACATACAGAATTGTATTACCATTTGTTACCAGAAATGCATAGCTTGATCATGGATATTCTGAATGAACTTTGTTTTTATTATCTATATTAAACAGGATGGAGACAGCCATTTAATCTCCAGTATGGTTGGATTCTGTGGGGTGGTGGCGGTTTAGTAATTGCTTCAAGTGTTGTTTTTCTCGTTAACGCTCTTCTATCTGGTTCAAGTACTAGTGAGATGCAAAATGAGGTCCACTCTATTTCTTCTCCAATGAAAATTTACAAGTGATTTTGCTTAATCTATGGAGGTTTCAGAATATGAACATGGCTGCTTTCAGTATAAAATTTCAAGTTGTTTTGTACTATCAATCATGAATATTATCATTGCAGTTTTGCTTACTCAATCACTTCACATCTATGTATTTTAATCATTCATCTATATGCGGTGATATTAGCTTGTTGCGCTCATTCTGATGATTCGGTATCGTTTGTGTTCACCCATTTCTCTATTTCTCCTACTTTCTTTCTAGAGCCGATGGTTATGTGCTCTTTCCGTAAATTTCACATATAGCAGCCTTCATGCTTCAATCAGTACTACTCCACACTCCCTTCAATAAATAGATTCATTTATGTGATTTTGAAAATTTTATTAGCATCTAAGAATGGAATTCTTAAGAGGGCATTTATCATCCAGGGTCTTCCCTTGCAATTTTGTTGCCTTTTTTTTTTTCCCTTAATTCATTACAAAGCTGCTTTTAACTTTAATTAATATTAAGGCAACGCTCATTGAATTTACAGCATTTTCCCACTGTTACACTAATTCCTCCACTTATATTTATAAACTTGGTCTTCAGGCTCCTTGGTTCGGCATGGTTTCATCATGTCATAATTTTTCTAGTATGACACAAATTAATTTTCTTTCCTTTATTAGTTGGTTTTATGCTTTATTTCCCAAATTCAATCTTATTAAAATATCGTGACTTATTGCAGGCAGAGTCTTTAGTCCGTTTGTTGCCACTTATAGGTGCTTCTAACACCAGGTTTTTATCTTGAATTGAAACCTTCTCCCTGGCAAGTTATTCAGATCAATGCTGTCATTCTTGCGGATAAATGAAGCTTGCATTGTCATGATCAATAATAGTGATGATGGCATTTTCTTGTTCAGTACTGCTTGTCTACTTGGTATCCTTGGAGTATTTGCACCTTTTTGTGAAGAGACACTATATCGAGGTTTTCTGATGACATCCCTGACTAAATGGTTGGTTCATAAGCCTTTTTCCGCTTCACTTTCAATGAGGTAGATCTTCGAAGTTTAAGTTCCTAACCCCTTCTGTCTTGTGCCACTGGCAGGTTACCGGTACATATATCTGTAGTTGTAAGTTCTGCTGTTTTTACACTTGCACACCAATCTCCTGGAAAATCTATTGAGATTTTCATATTTGGTTAGATTCTCAACTGGTTTTTCTCTTGTTTGATCAGCTTTCTCAGTCCATGCAACGTTGTCACCTGCTGTTTTATTTGTTTTACGATGCTTCTTTTTATTACTGGCCATTCAAATTAGATTTAAGGTTCAATACGCATCACCTTTCTAGGATTTGTTATTCAGTTCCTTGGTTTTAGCATATTGACTTGTTTTAATGACTTCTTTTTACATATGGCTTGGTGGTAATGATATAGGAACCATATTGGGGCTGGTATATGCTCGAACACAAAATCTTCTAGCACCAATCACCATGCATGCCTGTTGGAATCTGGGTGTCATTTTGACCCTAATGCTTCTTCATGTAAGTGATTAACCAGTAGCTATAAATAGTTTTCATTCCTTGGTCATTGTGAGCACTGAAAGTACGTTCAACAACTGATTTGCAGTCGCAAGGGTATGAAATCCAACAATACGTAATTTAGTCACATGGTCTGGTGGCAAGAATCTTGTGCTTACATTGTGCATTCCAGTTTGGGCCTTCCAATCAAATTGGAGGCTTTGCTGGCTATTTGGACAAAGGTATGTTTTATGACCACTGACGAATTATTCACCATGTTTGTAATTTTGAGTGCAATTTTTTTTTTTTTTTTTTTGTGTGTGTGTGTGTATAATAATAATAATAATTGTCCATATTTTCTTTTATCTTTGATCATTTGGTAAGCAAATAAGAATTTTACAGGTTTAAAGCGTTGCATATATATAATAATAATAATAATAATAATAATAATAATAATTGTCCATATTTTCTTTTATCTTTGATTATTTGGTAAGCAAATAAGAAATTTACAGGTTTAAAGTGTTGTGATTTATTCCTTAGCTCCACTTTCATCTAGGATTTTGCTGATAGTGCTCAGTATGTTCTCTTTTCACTCTCAACTCACTTGGCATACCTTGCTTACAACTCTCTTATCACTCTCAACTCACTAGGCATACCTTGCTTACAACTGCATGTTCTGTTTATTGACTCTAAAACGATGGGAAACTCTCCACTCTGGAATTTTTTAAATCATAATTAGGCAATTGTGAATGGAAGCCTAGTTACGCTGACTCGCTGAGCAATGCCCTTTAGTAGTTTAGTTATTGATCGTAAAGAAGGGAATCTTCAGTTGCTTTTATATCAGTTTGTCGGGCACAATTTTTGTTCTCATGACAGTAGGTGGCTGGATGTCCCTAATAAGAACGTCAAAACCATGGATCAAAATATTGTCCGATACCGATATGTATCGGTATTGGACTCGAACGATACATTCAAATGTATTGAATGTATCGAACGATACATTCAATGTATCGTCCGATACAGACCGGTACCGATACATATCGTCCAATACGTATCATTTTGGAGCTCGGACGATACGTATCGGTAACCCGATATTTTAACCCATGGTCAAAACATGTCATTCTCATCTCAGATAATTCTTTGGTATTATTTTAGGACGTCTGGAGGTAATTCCAGTTCTAGTTATTTCAAAGTAAAATATATTATTTGTTCTGTATTAAAAAAGAACATATATAATGTCGAGTTTGTGTGATAAACACACTACTGATGCCTTTACCATAGAAGACATTTAAAATAAAAAATCTTTGAAGAATATGGTTTGGAGTAGGTGGCCATTCTCATTCTCTGTGGGGCATGTGCCCAATACATGTGCTACAAATGCTATATGCTGCAAGCCTCAGAGTTTATTGATCTGATTTCTTCTAATTATTATTTTACCATGATTATTCGGATTTACAATTATCTATGTTTAGCAATTATGGTCCTCCATGCTGTTTCCCACCCTTGTGCTTACAAGGTGTGGGTTGGGTTCTGTTAGTTAACCCTCACCACTATAGTTGGTGCTCTCTCACGCTGCTCCACACCTGTCATATGTGTATGTGTGCCTGCTCCTCGGTTCTCGAGGCTATCTCGGCTGAATGGCCATATAAAAAAAAAATTATGGTTATCCATTAAGCAAGCTAACAAGTCCCCCTTGAGAATGTTTCTTCTAATTATTGTTTTCTCAATGAAATTTTCATCTTTACTGATAAAAAAAAGAATATTTTTTCGTACTCTCTTACATGTGGCTTTCACCAAGTTATGCTTATTGATTGCTTAATGATATTTTTTTATTCTTATTCATTTTTGTGATTATTAATTTTATTATTTTCACAGAACATTTGGATTGGGAAAGACAAAGATGAACTAGGGCAGCGTCTCAATTATGGAACAGTGAGGATTCAATGCCCCCTTTACAAAGATACAGGCCACATCACTACAAAATGCAGCTTCAAGGATCTTAGATTCTTAGATATCACTGTTAAATCTTCATTAAAATTACTAGAGCTTGTAGCCATTCTAAGGATCACTTGGATTAAGGAGTTGCTCCTATATAATATGAGGAATGATGAATCCTTAAAAAATAGAAAACCAGCAGTGAGTAAAAAGCTAATGGGTTAAGGAGATTGTGATAGTCCGGATTTCGACACCCTGAAACCCGTGCCATCGGCACGATCTTCCAGACCGTGCCCCAAAACTATGCACGAAATATTGGTATAACAAGCAATTATAAAGAAATAAAACACTTAATTTCACAAAGTGGAAAAATAACATGCCCATCTTGCATAAACAAAAGACAGTTCTACCTTCATGCCACTGCATGAACAGAGAACCGATCCGAACCATCGGTGATAAACAGATCACCCTAGATGGTTCGCCAAAAGAAATAAATCAATTTAATTATATTGTTTTAACAAAAATAAAGGCTTGACATACCAAGCCGTACAAATCTGCTCTCAAAACTACTCTCTGTCAAAGTACATAGCAGAGTCTCCTAGAAGAAGTCTTCGGGAGGAGGCTCCAACTCGTCTCCATGCACGTAATTGGAATCATCCGGATCTACGTCCCCCGAAGCCTCCTGTCATGGAGTCGCACTTTTGCAACCTCAGTCTAGTGCGACACCTAACGCACGCTTCGCTAGGTTAGCCTATTTTTGATACCAACTGTCGCGCGGCATCCTTCGACGTGCTTTCAACCCGTGCCGTGCTTCGCTACCGCGTGCAACGAAGTCAACCCATCTACACATCAGCTCTGATACCACCCGCCTAGAGGACAAGAACTTCCCCAATGTGGTTACCTCTGTTTCGTGGCCTACCACCTAGTTGTACCGTGCCCCTTATAACAAGCCATCTGCACCACTGTGCTAAACTTGGCCTGCTCAAGCTTCACCCTGTGCAGTGCACTAGTACCTCGCTCGCAACAGTCTTGACATGTAGCTTCCCATGCCACCATGTCTCGCTCACATACCGAACCAAGCCCCACAGCCTTGTGTCTCGCGCTCGCGTGCTCAACAGAGTCCCACGCAGCCTGTCTTTGTGTGCGTTCCGAATTACTAGCAGCGTTTATCTTTGGCTCACGTGCTGTCGTGCTCAACTGAGTCCCATGCAGCGTTGGTGTTCTCACGAGGTTGCCCAGTCGCATGCACTGCGACGCGTAGTCAGGAGCCATACTTCAACCTCCCAGGGGTGCCACACGGCATCGCTGCGTCGACGTCTTAGGCCCACCCTTTCAGGCCTAGGAGACACTTGCGCCCCCTCTGGCAACGCAAGGCCCCGTGTGGGTGGAAGGCAACTCTCTAGCTCCTCTCCCACATAGAAGGGTAAAACAGTCATTCAGCCAGAATGGCGGGAGGACTTCAAACCCCTTGGTTTGACATACCGCAACGCCTCCTGCATCGCTAGCCCACCTTGGCTATGTCGCGTCCATGTCGCCCCCGCGTCTTCCCCCTCCATGCGACCGTGTCGCGACCCCGCAGCGCGACCACGTCACAAGGCCCTCTTGGTCCCCATGTTGCGTGCCCTCCTGGCACCACATGTCATGCCCCAAGCACCATGCTGCAAGCTCGAGTATTGGCCCCGTCACATCCTCCACCACTCCATAAATGTCAACGTCCTCGTTGACGCATTATCGCAGTGAACTGACCCCGCCAACTCCTCCTAGCCTGTTAGCAACTCATTTCTAGTTCTTAGGTCCGCACCTTCCCACTAGCTCCCCACCGTCACCCCGGCCAGGTCAACTTGGTTCTGTTGTCACAAGGCCCTCACTTGTAAACTAGCTCGGGGATGTCGCGTGTCCTCTTGACACCACATCGCGTGCCTCCGCACCAATTGTTCAAGGATGTCGCGTGCCCTCTTGACACCACCTCGCGTGCCTCCGCATCAATTGCTCAATAACATCATCGCTTCTGGATCGAACTTGACTCTGATACCAAAATATCACGGGGTCGCACTTCTGCAACCTCAGTCCCATGCGGCACCTAACGCACGCTTCGCTAGGTCACTTACCGATACCAAGCGTCATGGGCGTCCTTCGACACGCTAACTCAGCGCTGCGCCATACGCGTGCAACGAAGCCAACCCATCTACACATCAGCTCTGATACCACCCGCCTAGAGGACGAAAACTCCCCCAACGTGGTTACCTCTGTTTCGCGGCCTACCACCCAGCTGTACCGTGCCCCTTACGACACGCCATCTGCACCACTGTTCTAAACTTGGCCTGCTCAAGCTTCACCCTGTGCACTGTACTAGTTCCTCGCTCGCAACAGTCTTGGCATGTAGCTTTCCATGCCACCATGTCTCGCTCACATACCGAACCAAGCCCACAGCCTTGTGCCTCGCACTGGCGTGCTCAACCGAGTCCCACGCAGCTTGCCTTCGTGTGTGTTCCGAATTACTAGCAACGTTTATCCTTGGCTCACGTGCTGTCGTGCTCAACTGAGTCTCACGCAGCATTGGTGTTCTCACGAGGTTGCCCAGCCGCATGCACCGCGACGCGTAGTTCGGAGCCATACTTCAACCTCCCTTGGGTGCCACACGACATCGTTGCGTCGACGTCCTAGGCCCACCCTTTCAGGCCTAGGAGACACTTGCGCCCCTTCTGGCAACGCAAGGCCCCGTGTGGGTGGAAGACAACTCTCCAGCTCCTCTCCCATATAGAAGGGTAAAACAGTCATTCAGCCAGAATGGCGGGAGGACCTCAAACCCCTTGGTTTGACATACCGTAACGCCTCCTGCATCGCTAGCCCACCTTGGCTATGTCGCGTCCATGTCGCCCTCGCGTCTTTCCCCTCCATGCGACTATGTCACAAGGCCCTCTTGGTCCCCATGTCGCGTGCCCTCCTGGCACCACATGTCGTGCCCTAAGCACCATGCTGCAAGCTTGAGTATTGACCCTGTCACACTCCGCTGCTGATAACAAAGGACCTACGACGTATAGTCTAAAGGGGTGAGCTACATCCTAGCTCAATACGGAACAAACATAATGAGCATATAAATTAAAATCTCACATATAGTCCATGATATTCTAAGCATGATGAGTTTATGCATTTGCTAGAAAAACAGTTTAAAAGCTGATGATTTGCATTCAAGTTTACTGGTACTTTGCATGTCTTACTTTACTGTTGATTTATCATGAATGACATTGAACATGCCTAAAGTAAAATTTAAATCTTCAACTTAAGTAATCCCCGAGCAATATAGCATCGAGCCCCAATGGAATACCCACCATCGTCGCCTAAATAGACAGTTGTAAATAATATATTTCCTGGGAATATTACCCAAGCCCCTTTTCACTAGGCGGCGGGGTTAAATCTCAACTCAACATCCCTGTGATATGCTTACTATGTACGGATAGACCTTCGCACTGGTGTACGGATTGGCAGTCGTATCGGTCACGGATATCTTGTCGCGTCAGTCGTGGGTATCCCGCCACGTCGGTGGGGTATTCTAAACAAACCTCAAATAACAAAAATAACATGTGCTTTACATGTAGTTATTCACCGTGTAAAGTGCTATCTTATATCAGTTTACAACAGTAATTATTCAATCATATATACATCCCTGAGATGTATAACTTACTCGCATCACACTAATGCCTTTATTACTTTCTCATCCCCTGGGGATGTCTCATTCTCATTATATTACTTGCTTTTAGTTACTCGCATCACACAGATGCCTTTATCACATTCTTGGTGTCATACACACCCATTTTCACAAAGCTTTTCATAGTTAAAATATTTTCAATTCTGGTAAACATATCACTACATACCTGCTATTGCAATTAAAGTACATGTTCAAGGTATTCCCTACTTCAATTCTCTAAAGGTCCAAACATCAAGGTCCCACGCGGCTCCTTGTGCTCGCTTTCACACGTACCACCTATGGTACATCACAACACATGCAATACATCACTAAAGATGTAATAAAGAAGGTCCTAGATCCTCCCTCAATCTCAAAGTAAAATTCAAAAGTCAACTGAATCTGCCAAAATCGATTAATCGAAATCCAAATCGATTAATCGATTCCCAAAATCGATTAATCGAAATCCAAAATCGATTAATCGATCCCAAATCGATTAATCGAAATCCCTGGCATAGCAAAGTCGATTCTCAAATCGAGTAGTCGAAGTCCGCAATTGATTAGTCGATTCCAAATCGATTAATCGATTTCTCAACTCGATTAGTTGATTTCCCCAGGTCATGTTTCTCCAGCCACTGGAGGTATCCAGTCGATTAGTCGATTTCCAAATCGATTAATCGAACATCCAAATCGATTAATCGAATTCGGGCATACTTGACTTTTCAACTTCCAGATCAAAATCGATTAATTGAATCCCAATTTCCATTAATCGATTTGGTCCGATTCAGCCCCCTTTGTGGTTGTTCTTCCAAAACTCATTTATTTTCTTTTCTAAGCCTTTAATCTATCCTTTAAACCCTTCTTGACTGAATTTAATGATCTACAATCTATGCATTAACCTTAATTTAAAACTCACCTCAATAAATCCCTTTAAAGGATTGCTTTGTTGGGTTTGATGGCTAGGGTTCCAGCCTTTGCTTCAACGATCCCAAATCGCTTTGAATCCGACAATAAATGCTCTAATCAGCCATTTTGATTTACATTCACTCCTACCTCAATAACTCCTCTTGTTTTCTCCCTTTCTCTCTCTCTTCTTAATTCTTTCACCAATCAAAATAGAAGGATTCTAGGGTTATTAAACCCTTATATCCTTCTTTGGTTTCGGTGTTAAGCGCATACACCATAGATAGGTGTATGTGATTGTAATTTAACACTATACTCTACACTTAGGCCACATTTGCACCACTTCAGTTCATCACTCCATGAGTGCATTGTTTGACCATCACTTAGTCAACCCTGTGACTAATCGGGCACGGATCTCGAGGCCAAAATTAAACATTAAATTTTTTCGGGATATTACAGAGATGCTCCTATATAAGATGAGAAATGAGATGAATCCTTAAAAAATTGAATAACCAGCTGAGTAAAAATTTAATGCTACGTAGTTTGCTGCTCTCTTTCTATGTGAACCAAGTGAATTGATGGACTAGGGCTCTACCGGCAAAGTACATATCTAACTAATTACAAGATTATTTTTTAAAAAAGAATTTATTTAGTATTTCTTTTATTTTTTAATAGGTAAGCTGGTCTTGAACCTGCGACATTGAGGTTGCAATATTGTCGACTTTCCATTGGGCTACAGGCTCAAGCATGATTTTCTCCCAGATAGGCTGCATTCTATTGGTAAGATAGCCTAGATTAATCCAACCATTTCCATCCACCATATCAATTACTCTTAGCATCCGGTTGACTATCAAATTTAAATATGGTATGGAAGCCATATTGCGACATAATTGATCCCCCTTCCAACCACAGATCACCCCAAAGAAAGGTAGAATTCTCCTCACTAATGATGATGCGGATATGCGTTAAGGCATCTTCGCATCTTCAATAACTTTAAGGACACCATTCCAAGCCCATGAGCAATCATTGGGCTATGAGCAACTGCATAAATTGCCATTTCCCACATATTTAGCTTGAGCCCATTTGACCCATAAGGAATCACTGTCTGAAACAATATTCTACAACAATTTCACCAAACCTATCCTATTTCAATCCTTTATATTTCTCAGCTCTACCCCACATTCATCAGTCGGTCGACAAACCCGATGCCAACTAATCAGTGGTTGGATGGACCTAGAGAGGGAATGTCTGTTCCACATGAATCTTGAAAACAAAGAATCAATCATCTTTACAACTCTTTCGGGAAGAAAGAAAGAAAGAAAGAAAGAGGCGCTCTAATACAATTGAAAACTATTTAAAACAGACTTGATCAATTGGGTGCAACGGGCATAAGAAAGAAAATATGCTTTTCATCCTTCAAATCTCTTCTCAATGCGGCCAATCATATGTTACATGAGGAAAATATCATTCGACTCGAAAGGTGGGCAATCTCAAGTTTTTTATGTGGAGGCTTCCTTCAACAATTCAGAGAGCATCGATAATTCCTTCCCTATTATTGCTATCTGTCCTAAAGAAAACATAACTCTTTTTTATCATTACCCCGAAACCATCAAGTAATTTCCTATACTTTTTACCGATTCAGTAGAAACATTATAATATCACCAGCAAATTGTTAACAAGAAAGAAATAGACGCAGAAGCTTCCATAAACATCGTGAAAAGGTAGGGACATAAAGGATCCGCTTGCCTAATACCACACTACCATGGGGCAAACCATTAATAAGAGTAGAGAATCTCAGACATTTCATGCATTATTCTTTAATCCATTGAATCTAAGCATTCATTAATCCACTGAATCCAAGCATCATTGCACCGAATCTGCTTCAAAAGAGATAGATGGGATCAATTTTCAACTCACTCGGTCATGGTCATTGCAAAGATCAATCTTCGTGCAAATATGAATTATTACTTTGAAAAAAGTAAAAAGAAAAAAAATAAAAGATTAGAAAACGAGGACTAGGGGTGTAAATAGGTTGGGTCGACCAAACCTGACCCGATTGGGCCTCAACGGGACCAATCTAAAGTTGGGTGTGGGTCTGATACATGATTGAGGAGAGCAACTAGACCCATATTGTACTTAGGTTAGGTCCGATCATTTAGATTTTAAGCCTGGACCTGCACCCCACCTAATTTGGACTCGTTTTTATTTACATTTGTGCAATGTATGTAGTTATTTATTTTGTTTTTCTGTATTGAAAAATTTTAAATGCATATATTTATTTATTTATTGAGAGCCATTACTTGCACACACTTTTCAAGTGATTGCACCGAATTTAAAAGAAAGACTTGCAAGTTTGGCGACTTCTACCATATGAAAACACCATCTAAGCCGTTTGATTTGAAGGCCATGATTTAAAGATATCAATTGCAAAAGATTAGAATAAAATATAATTTTCATCATTTGATTAAGTGGAGTCAAAGGCTATTGTATAATTCAACAGTTGACTACAATAGATAATATGACAAGTATCATGTTTTGTTCCAATTTTATGTACCAGAGATCTATTGATCATGAGCTTCAAATCAAACGGCCCATATTGCATTTTTACATATCACATGTCCCTAAAATACCGAGTCTTTTTTTAAATTCGGTACAATCACTTGAAAAACGTGTGCAAGTAATGGCTCCCTTATTTATTTTACATAAGTTTAAGGTTTTAATATCATCTTAAAATGTGTCACAGGCATAGCCAATTTTAGTGAGAGAATAAATTTCATAGCAAAGGTAATTAGAGTAACATTCCTCTTACAAATGTTGTTGGCTTGGGCTTTATGTTCAATACTTCAGCTATTCATCTGGCTAATACACTAATTAGTTATTTTCATATTAATTTTGGTAGTAATATATCCACACAATAGTTATTATATTTGAGCCTACCCGAACTTGCATCCAAACCCGACCTAGACCTTACCTTGGACCAACCCAATGTTCAATGGGTCGGGCCTGAGTCTAACTTGACCTAGACCTGACCCCTATATGGATAAATTTTTTTAATTTGGACCCGACTTCCAATTCACTCCTAACCCAAACCCGGCCCACCCCATTTGCACCATAAAGGGAATGGATTAATTATTATTGGAGCCATTACTTGCACATGTGTTTCAAGTGATTGCACCGAATTTAAAGAAAGACTTAGTATTTTAGAGACATGTGATATGTAAAAATGAAATATGAGCCGTCTGATTTGAAGTTCATGATCAATAGATCTCTGGTACATAAAATTGGAGCAAAACACAATACTTGTCATATGGTCTATTGTCGTCAATTATTGAATTATATAATAGCCTTTGACTCCATTTAATCAAATGATGAAAATTATATTTTGTTCTAATCTTTTGCAATTGATATCTTTAATTCATGTTCTTCAAATCAAACGACTTAGATGGTGGTTTCACATAGTAAAGATTGCCAAACTTACAAGTCTTTCTTTTAAATTCGGTACAATTAAGTGCAATCACTTGAAAAGCGTGTGCAAATAATGTCTCCCTTAAACCTCACCCATTGAAAATTCTAAGAGTCTCACCTGCGGTCGGTGTGGAATTTGAGCCACCCTCACTTATAGGGCTGTCAACAGGCCGGGCCAAGCCCTAGCTTGGTATTGTTGTTATCATTAGTCTTTATACGAATAAATAAAGTGAGAGTTAGATGGTTGTGTATAAAAGGGTAGCAAAGCATGCATTTATCGGCCTTTTGGCTAAAAATCAAATGAAGTATCTGTTATTCTCAGTTTAGCATCTGAATGTGGTTCATCGATGAATCACATGATGGTAAGTTAGTGTTTTTTATGGGAGGTCCCGCCACAATGACTGGCTATTGGGGTCCTTGTGCGGCCCCATGTGTTGCACTAGTACACACCCTACCAATCCTATAAAGAAGGCTACTACCAGGCACGACACTTAGAAAAAAAATATTTTAGTTAATCACTTAATAATAAAATAATAATAATTAAAATATATGTATGGCCCGAGCCTGGGTTATGGCTTTAATTTGTTAAGCACATCTCCTGTCCCTAACATAGCAGGCTTTTTGTTTTAAGAACATAGTCGGGAATCTTACTCGATTTTAAAGCCCCAGCCCTAAGATTTTAGGGCTGGGTTAGGCGGGCTGTCGGGCTGGGTTAGGCCAGCTCAGCCCTAATGATAGCCTTCTTCAAATCCCAAGAAACGCTTTGACTTTTTAATATTTTGGGGTCCCAATAGCTTTTATTTCTATTAGATTTGATGACTGAGATATCTACTACCACCGAAGTTGAATGATCCATTTGAAGGGCCGCGCTCAGAAAAGTATATTAATGTTAGATATTTAAAAAAATTTGAAACTTATTTTTCAAAAGACGCCTGCAACACATTTTCATAAAAAAAATGATGTATTAACACATTACTTGATTTTCTATTTAAGGAATCTAAGATCATTGTTTTATAATTACATTGGAGTTTCTTTTCTCTCAAATTGTCTTTAAAAGTCTTAATCAGAGTGTTATTGCAATATTTAGTATTCAAATAGTGTTAACGGATTCACCAAATTCTTTATAAGAATACACAGTTGGTTATCGACAAACTGGTTACATGATATAATGAATCGGCTGTGTATTCTTATGAAAGATTTGATAAATTTGTTCACACTATCTGTACATTAAATATTGTAAGAACGTTCTGATCAAGACCTTTAAAGACAGAATTAGAGAGAAGAAAGGAGATTTTATTATAATTATAAAATAATGATTTTAGATTCCTTATATAAAAAATCAAGTTGTGCGTTAATGCACAATTTTTTTTATGAAAAGATGCTACAATTGAATCTCTACGTCTTTAGTTATAACGGAGAGAGAAATAAATGGGGTTTCGAAAACATAGAGGACAATCATCCAGTGATGGTCCCAGGTCAAGACCAATTATCAACTGTCATAATAGGTCCCCTATATGAATTTTTTTTTAAAAATAATCATAAATGATTGAGAACACCATATTCAGTGCTTTTTCCTACACCCTAGTAAGACCCATTAAATTGGGTTGTCTTTCTTTTTGCAGACACACCGGCCACAAAAATATATATATGGTATCATACACATAAGCCATACTTGCGGCAGTCAAACACTCTGAAAAATAAATGTGCACAACCGCTTTCTGCTAAAGCACTTGTCTTTTGAAATTTCTTCTTGAGAATCCAAACAATTTCTTCTACACTATCAGACACGTTCTTTCCTTTTCTCCAGTTTCAGAAAGCGGTTGTGCACATTCACAAGGACAACTTTATTTCCACCTCTACCTTATGAAAAGCTTACTCTTCTTTGCCATACATTCTTCTAATCTCATGGTGGTTTAGGTTCATATGTTAGTACACGGGTTCAAAGCCCAAGCCCACTAGCACTAATTATTTGTATGATTTTGATCATATCACCATTATTCATTGGTAAATTGTTTGACTATGATCAAACAATTGATTTAGTGGTCTCATAGCAGGCTCAACTCTATAGTCATGATTATTTTTATAATTTTTTGACATCATCGAATTATTACTAAAAATATTTTAGGATCATTTATAGATGTTTAAATAATTTTGATTAAATTATTACATATATTTTTTAGATCTCTTAATTATTTGCTTTAAGGAATATGATTATTTTGTTTCAAGCATGCATGAAACTCTGATATCTTTCATCACGTGAATGTTCTATTGCATTGAGTTCATTGAGAAGTTAATTGAACAAAAATGTTAAGAATTATCTTAAGAAAATAATGAATTTAGATTTGAACATTTAAATTGTTTAAAGATGACTTTCCTTTAATAAAGGAAGTCATAACTATAAATCTCATTGTGTTGTTTGTACTGTCTCGCAATAGATGTTGAGAAACAATTATGAATCTCATTGAATCTTGCTTGTATTAAAATAGGTAGATAAATAAAGTGATTTAAGAGTTTATTGGTAGACATACCAATAAAAATTAAGTCAAAACTTCTAAATTCTTTATGAAACTTGTTTATTTGTCAATAAACAAGAAAATAAATGATATATGATTGCATGCAGAAATGTTAGAAAATGCATTTTATAAGTTAATAATTGCAATTATGAGCAATTATGAGAAGTATTAATCTAAAAGAAAAATCAGGATGAGTTTAAAGTCATTTACCCAAATAGACACTTATGATGAAAACCTTATCTAACATTTATTTGGTCAATGTTTAGGTTCAAAGGGAAGAACAAGTCGTAGATCCATGGCGGACAAATGGGCACTACATTGATGAGAATTAAATTTTCACAAATATTTCAAAAAAAGTAGTGTTTTACCTGTAATGGATAAGGGTGGTTATATGTTGAGATGTTAAAGTTATATGGACATCTCTTATAGGTCTATTTATATAAGTTTGAGGGTAGAGCTGCCTTTAATGAGACAATACTTTATCTTATAAACGCTTATAAAAACTACGGTACTAGGATATGACATAAATGTGCTAACATATTTATTGAACATTAAATATATGAAATATGTGTGGAATAGTTTCGGCTTGTCATATAAGATCGTTAGTTCAATATTTAATTTCACTAAAGACCTTGACAAACTTTGAGTTATTTCACTAAAGTGAAAATTCAAGTCTTTAAGATATTTTCATTTATACATATATTTATGAGTTTGCTCTAATTTAAAACTTTTAAATAATGGAGGATTGTTAGATATTTAAAAGTTTTAAAACTTACGTCTTTTCCAAAGAGGTGTCTTTTCAAAATTGTGTCATTTCAAAAGAAGTGCTTTTTCAAAGTGGTGTATTTTTTCAAAAGAGGCGTCTTTCCACAGTGATTTGTCTTTTCCAAAAGGATGCTTGCAGCACATTTTTATAGGAAAATAGTGTATTAAACACCATTTGATTTTTTATTTAAGAAAACTAAAATCATTGTTTTATAACTACAATGAAGTCTCATTTATTCTCTCTTGTTCTATTGTTAAAGGTCTTGATCAGAGCATTCTTGCAATATTTAGTGTTCGGATAGCGTGAACGAATTATTTATCAAATCCTTCACAAGAATACACAGTCAGTTTGTTGTATCATGGAACCAATTTGCCAATAACCTGTTGATAATTACTTAGTTGAAGGGGTGAGGACAAATATTGATTTTATGACAATGATATTTCTCGTGCCTTGAGCCAACTAATTTCCTGCATCATTTTGGGTCTATATTTCACAAAATTTTTAACAATTAATTGCCACTTGCACGTGCATACTGGCATGCTAATTGCCACTAATGTGACAAAATCATCAGCATTTATTGAGTTAGTCTACAATAAGTGGCCCCCTATCATGGGTATCTACATGACATACACACAATTCTAATCCAATGAGTGGCCCCCTATCATGGGTGTCTACATGACATACATGCAATTCCAATACATGAAAAGCCGTGTGCATCATACAGTAACCCATATATATGGACTCTTTTAATACAAATGATAGGTGGACACCCATGTAGACTAACTTTTATTTATCTTTTCTAAGACCTTACTAAAAGCCAAATCCACTTCACTCGTATCTTTAAATTATACATACTATATAACTATGGCAGTAGAAGGGACCTGTAGCTTTAAGTTATACATACTATGGTTTAGAAGGCTTTATTTGACGGGCAAGGATCAAATACAACTGGTTTTATTGGATTACATTTAGTCAAAATTTCCGTATATCCAATGGCTGCAATGGCTATAAATTTAGTTCAACACGAGATCAGGTTCAACTAGTTGGACGTGATCATTGCCTTTATTTGCCCCCGGGGTTGCCAGTGTCCTTGAGCCCCTTGACGGCGTACAGCCTACATCTATCTTCTCAGCTTATTATTTTTCTTATAATCCTATCTCACTAGTGCCCTACGCACACAAACAAAGTCACTCCTACTTACTGCTATCACAGTTAAAATAATTAATTAAACGTACCACACTTCACATATAGAAAAGAACACATATTGAAAAAAACAGCTGTAAAACCTTTGGGTAACATGAAAACCTTTGGGTAACATGAAAGTTGAACATAACCGCCAGAGAAAGAAATATAATATGAAATAGGGTAACTCTGTTCGCGCCAGAGGGCCAACATCTTAAACCCCTTTAAAACTGTTGATTTCTTTGGATTATAAGATGGAGAACGTGTTAGAAAAGTTTGGATTTTTAAACACTTAGATTCATGCAAATACTTAGCAGACCTAGATTCCTAACTTTTCCAATATGCGGTCCTAAGTTAGATTCCTGACTTTTCTAATAAAATATTATAATCCTTCATTTTTAAGTTTCTTTTATAAAATTTTCAGAATTGATTCAATGGGTGGTTATGCTACGACCGTAGAAACGTTATCTAATCATCGATTTATGTGTCATATTCAGATTTCTCTCAAATTTTACGGGTAACCAATTGAGATGGGGCTGAACATATTTGACAGTCTTTTTCTGAATTTAATTTAATGACCATTACTTTGAAAATGAACCACTAATACCCAATTGAAAAGTTAGTCAATTAATCGTCCTACAAAGAACATTATATAACATATCACATACGATACTTTTTATATATATAAAACAAAATATACAAATTACATTTCGATTAAGTCAGTAAGACAAAATTAACTTAATTTAAAATATGTATAACCTAAACATTACTACAAATAAAACATATATATATATCGATTAGGTCATGAAAAATAAAATTCGCCTAATTCAACGACTCCTCTACCAATCAGTAATTGGTAGCACCATCATTGTCGTGATGGCAGCAGGATCAAATAAAATCAAGCATTGACACATTGGTCAAAGCTCCTTCAATGTCTATCCTCTGCTACACATGACACTTACATATTAGGTGGGGGCAGGTGGTGCAAAGAACCTCTTGGGTCTTTGAGGTGTACCTCTACTTCAAACAATAAATTGTTAAGGAACGTTGAATTTATACAAAAAAAATTGAGCTAAAAAAGTCCGCAACCTAGCTCAGACCCGGCCTGACCTGCTAAGGTCAGGCTTGGGCTGAGTACTTCTAGGCCCGAAGTATGCCCAGGCTGAAGAAAAACCCTAAAGCAAGCCGGGTAGGCCGGGCCTGGTATAACCCTAACCCGCCCAATAGAGGGCCCTAATTATGAAAGGCCTTTTACCTCTGAAACATGGGAAAGCTATCTGTTATAACCTTTTGATGCGAGTCAAGGGCACAACCTTTACATAGGCATTTTCTACCGTCATAATAGCCACACACATGGGGCAGCTGCTGTCTCAGCGCAAACTTAGGCTCCATGGTCTCTGTAATATCCCGAAAAATTGCGTTAAACAGTGACCTCGGGATCTGTGCCCGATTGGTCACAAGTTTGACCAATTAGGAGATCAAATGTTAGCATAGAGTGTGATGAACGGACGAGAAGTGATGGTTTGAGTGATTATATGGTGTGTGATGTGAATGAGAAGTCGTATACACCTACCGCGGTGTATGTGCTCAACACACAAGGAAGGGGATAGATAAAATGATTTAATAACCCTAAAATCTGAAATTTGGTTGTTGAGAGAGGAGTAAAGAAGAGAGAGAGAGAGGAGTAAAGAGGTTGAGTAAGAATTATTGTGAGTGATTGGAAGGGAGATTCTAGCATTAAAGAGACCGATTCGACGCGGAGAATCCGTTCAAGCTAAAGCTGGAACCCTAGCCTTTCCAACCACTCGATTTGAAATCAATTTGAGATTTATTGAAGGTAAGATTTTTGTAGTTTAAATGTATGGATTAAAGGGTTAAACTGTAGTTAGAAATGGTGTAAAATGTAGGGTAAAAGCTTAGAAAAATAGAGGAAAAAGTAAGGAAAGAGATTGAGAAGAGCACCTGTATTTGATTGGCAATTCGATTAATCGAAATTGGGTATCGATTAATCGAAATTGGCCAAGAAGTTGAAAAGTCAGAGGACCCCGATCTCGATTAATCGAATTGGGTTTCGATTAATCGACTTTGGATTTCGATTAATCGAATTGAGAATCGATTAATCGACTGGGAACCTACAGTGGACTCCAGTGAAGAAAAGAATTTAGCTTGAAGAAATCGACTAATCGAAATGAGAATTCGATTAATCGATTTATAATTTCGATTAATCGATTTGGGATCGATTAATTGATTTTGGAAATTCGATTACTCGAATTGAGAATCGACTGGATAGAGTAGAGAATTTTGATTAATCGAATTGGGTTTCGATTAATCGAATGGGAATCTCGATTAATCGATTTGAGAATCGATTAATCGATATTGACTTTCGATTAATCGATTTTGGAAATCGATTAATCGACTGGGCCAGTTTATGTTGACTTTTGAGTTTGACTTTAATGTTCATGGAGGGTCTTGGACCTCCTTTATTGCATCTTTAGTGATGTGTTTCACATATTATGTGGTACCATAGGTGGTACTTGTGAGCTAGTGCACAAGGAGCCACGTGGGACCTTGATGCATTGATCAAACGAAGACTTGAGGTAGGAAACTCCTTGAACATGTACCTTATTTTACAAGCGCATGTATGTAGTGATATAGATTTAAAAATCTAAATGTTTTATTGCTTAAAGAGTTTGGGAAAAGTGTGTGTGTGTGACATCAATAAAAGTAATCATAATGAGCCATCCCCAGGGGATGAAGAAGTAAAGAGATAAGAGCATCAGGTATATTGCAAGCGAGTGGATGCATCCCAGGAATGTATCCAAGATTGAATCATGTTTGATAGGGCCTAACTGATATAAGATAGCACATTTACACGATGAATAACTATATGTAAGGCACCAATATTTTTGTTATTTGAGGTTTGATAGGGTACCCCACCGACGTGGTGGAATATCCACGACTGACACGGCAGGATATCCGTGACCGATAGGACGGTAAAGTCGTAGGCCAGTGCGGAGGCTTATCCGTACACAGTAAGCACACCTCAGGGGTGTTGATTAAGACTAGTGAAACCCAACCACCAATCCCTAGGGGAAAGGGACTTGGGTACTATTTGTATTCCCAGGGAATACGTTAAAACTGTCTATATAGATGACGATGGTGGGTATCTCATCGGGGATCGATGCTATATTGCTCGGGGATTACTTAAATTGAAAGTTTAAGTTTTGCTTTAGGCCTTTTCAGCATCATTCATGAATAAATAAAAGACATGAGTAAACTACCAGTAATATGTGGTACTTTTTAACTGTTTTCATCAGTAACTGCATAGACATATTATGAAATATATGTGAGTAATAATTTATATGTTTAGCTGTGATTTGTTCCCTATTGAGCTAGGATGTAGCTCACCCTATCGACCATACGTCGCAGGTCCACTGCTAGCAGCTGCCGAGGCTTCAGGAGACGCTGACCCTGGTGAGTCGGACCTTACGGCCGGAGACGAATTGGAGCCACCTCCTGAGGACTTCTTTTTAGGGACTCCGTTGTCCCGCTTTGAGGGTTTTTGGAGAGATTTTGTACGGCTTGGTATGTCAAGCCTTGTTTGATTAAACACTGTATATGTATAAATTCATGATTTTCTTTTGGGGCGAACCATCTGTAATGATTAGCTATCATCGATGGTTCGGATCAGTTCTCCACTCATATAGAGGCATGAGGGTAGAACTGTCTTTTGAGAAGTGCTTACATAGCGATCTAATTCCGCAGTTCATTTACTATTTCAATTTTGTGCTTGATATACCAATGTTCCATGCTTAGCTAAGGTGCACGGTCAAGATGATCGTGCTGATGGTCTGAGTTTGAGTGAAATTGAATCCTGATCTCCTGCTTCCTTCTCTACTGTATTGCCTGCTTCCCATATATTATATTATATATTACAAGGAATTATATAAAATGGCTGGTTTTCTAATATTATTTAAAATAAATATTTGGTTTTTTCGCCCTCCCATTCTACACTTTTATAGTAGGACAGTCAACAGTGTTAAACGGAGGACAGATTTGTTACAAATAAAGTGCAGGTTGTTGATGTGACACGATGCAATTGGCTGCATAGGCAATGGGGCTCAATTAATGCAAGTTAGAGTAGCCAATCATGTCTCACCACATCATCCCGAGGCTCTTTCGGGCATGGAGCCTTTAGCACACTCTCGAGTAGGGCTGCAATGGAGCCGAGCCAACTCGACAACTCGGCTTGGCTCGGCCCGAAAAATAAGAGCTTTTCTCTTTAGAGTTCGGGTAGAAAGCCGAGCCGAGCTGGGCAGTTTGTAGCTCGAATGAGCAAAGCCGAGCTCGGACTAAGGCCGGCTAGGCTCTATGGCTCGGTTTATATATATATAATTAACTTTGAGAGGTTTATTTTGCCCTTCAAAGTATCCATTTAAGTTTATTCAAGGGTTACTTTAAATGATACAATAGAAACTTTTGGCCCCCACTTGCCCTAATTTTCACTTTTTATATTATAAAGTACCCACTGTTACCCATACCCACGATTCTCAATATCACCTCCGTTTGAGAGCAAACTGAGATGACTAGTGAATAAGATCAAACTAGTGAAGTTATTTTTATTATTTTATATTTTAAAAAAATAATTAGTATTTTCATCTTGACTTATATATTTTATTAAAGGAATACAATAGTTATCAAGTATATTTCAAGGGTTCAAATTATTATAAAAATATATTATTTTTCATAAATTTTTTAAAAACTATGCCCTCAATTGACTTCACTCAATTGATCTAATTTCATCAATATTCATCATGCTACATGAGTTTGAGAAAAATTTCAAACTCATCGCTTAACCATCAAATTAACCAACAAGGAGATACAAATCCAATGATAAGTGTCATTCAAAAGGATATCTACGAAAAAGGTATGCAATTTTAATTTTGAGTTTATTTTTTATAATAGAACATACTTGGCTCGAAGCTCAGCCCGAGCTAGAGCTTGAAATTTTTGAGTTTGAAGACCCTAGAGCCGACCCCAGCTCGGCTCGTATAAGGTAGAGCCAAGCTAGAGCTGACTCGAGCTCGGGCTTGGCCCGGCTCGGTTGCAGCCCTACTCTCGAGAGACCGATTCCAAGACTTGAACCTGTGACCAATTGCTTTAGGGGTAAAACACTCTTTCGCACCAAGGTCCAACATCTTGGTAGTTCTGAAGAGTAGGGTTCTCAATGGGCTAGATTAGGCCTGGGTTGGGGTTCAATCTGGCCCTAACCTACTCGAGCCGGACTCCCAAATTTTTCAGCCTAGGCTATGAAGTACTAAGCTCAAGCCCGGCCCCTATTGGGCTAGGCTGAGCTTGGACATTTTTCAATGCTTTTTTTTTCGAATGTTTCTTTCTAATAAAATTTGGCTGAGCTATTTTTTGGGCTATTTTTCTAATAAGACTTGATTCGGGTGTTTTTTTTTGGGCTGTTTTTATTCTAATAAAAATTTGAAGAAGATTAAAAATTTAATTAAATGATTATATTAACATTATAAAGGCTCAAGCACATCCTTTTATTCAAATATTTCATTTTTAGTGGGAGGCAGAGGAGTTTGTGGGAGGCTGTCGACCCAACTGGCCGCCGATTTTGTGCTTATACTGGCGTGAGAGAGAGAGAGAGAGGGTGTTGTCCACATGTGCGTCTCTACGAGCCTGCGGCACAGACGATAGAGTGAGAGAGATTGAGATTAAGGATATGAGAGAGAGAGGGCGTAGGTAGCTTAGTTCTTAAGAGAGTAGAGAGAAACTTGAGAATGCTAACTTAAACTCCTATTTATTGAATCAATTTGCAGATGCCTTTTTTACTTAAATGCCCCTAAGATTAAACCCTTCAATGATTTAATCTCAGGGCATTTAAGTAACTTATATTTAATTAAAAGAATTTTTTTTTATAACTTTAAAACGCTGTGTATGATATATATACCAAATCTTTGAGTTCACTCACAGTGAAACACATTCACTGCCTTGAATCAGACGATGGAAATTATTTTTCGTTCCAATCTTTCACACGATGGGTCTTGAGATCATGAGCATACATCAGACGATCATTTTCTTATTTCGTGTGGTACGCACACAAAAAAGTGACCTTAAAATCAATTTAAAGCTTCCATGTGATGTTAAGGTCACTTTTTTGAGATGTGTACCATGTGAAATAAAATATTGACCATCTAATAGTATACCCATGATCTCAAAATCCATCGTATGAAAGATTGGGAAGATAAACAATCTCCATAATTTGATTAAACATAATCAATGTGTTTCAGCATGGGTGAACTCAAAGATTCAATGAGTGGATTTAAAGGTACTCATATATATATATATATATATATATATATATATATATATATATATATATATATATATATATAATTTGGCCAAATGTCTATTTTATTCCAGCCCATAGATTTTTCACTGCAATCCGTGTATGGGTTGTGCATGTTATATGGAAGACAGCTAATGTGGCACAACGCAATTGGCCTTAGATGTGGTGGGGCTCAATTAATGCAAACTGCATCAGGCCACATCGGCTGCATGCACTTGGTTCTCAATAAATGGTACCTACCTTTGTAATTTTCCTACTCTAAAACGAATGTCAAAGGATTTTGTTTTCCTAAATTTTTCTAAAATAACTTGATCTTTGAAAATGGGTTGTACTAACCTTCTAAAGGGGTGCAGGTATGGATACCGGTTAGTCTTTTTACACCCTAAACTTGAACATAAAGGAGAGAGAGAGAGAGCGGAGAGAGAGAGAGGGGTTCTTACTTGTTACTTGTGATGGCAGAGGCCCAAAGTCAGACGCAAACTAAACGCGCACTATTTCCCGTACGCTTGAAGGCACAACTGGACTGCGCCTATTGTCCCTACGGCGCCTATTGTCCCTGTTTTTCAACACCAACTCTCCCTCCATTATTTTCCACTTTTGACTGACCTGACATAAATCCTACCCCTTTGCTTTGTAAACATGTATTTGGTTTATTAGTCGGAAGGGAATTCTGAGCTTAAAAGACACGGTACATGGAGGATCGTAGATCCTAATTAGATTCTGTCGTCTTGCCTTCCAATATGTGACGACTGCATGTGCTGTGGTCTATATCACCCTTCCCTTACTAAGTATATGGCATAGCTCTTTTCTAGCCCTTGTCATAGTAGAGTTCATCCGTTTAAACAGGTTCTTATCTTCTTTGTTAACATCCGATGCCTGTTATTTTTTTTCTTTGATAATTTCTTACATAGTAAGATTTTATATAAGATTTACTTATTTAAATATTTTACCTTGCTCTCAACTTTACTTTTTGCCACATCCAAGCTCCCTCCCGCTGATGTGGTATATTTGATATGAATTAGTCATTAGACATAATATCAAAAGCACCTTTCGAACAAATTTTATCAATCATTGGAAATTATATTAGTACTTTTTAATATCTTAAAATGAAAAGGTACTATAACATCAACTGATTTGGCTTATTAGCATCAAATATATTTAATATGCTCACAAAGTACTTTTCTCATAAATGCTTTGATTCCTTACAAATCAGTTTCCTGGAAATTCCTGACTTTTTCAAAGTGTGTTCTTTTAGGTCATAAAAATACTTTAATTCTTGGCTTTTCCAGAAATAATGGATTTCATGTGTTCTTTTAATTTTTTAAGAAAAATACATAATCGGTTTGATTTAGGGACATCGTTGACCGTAAGAATGGCCATAGTACACCCGCTACCATGCCGTATATATTTGAAGGTCATTTTTGACCGATACACGATCCAAGGGAGATTGAACAAAGAATCAAAATTTCGGGTTTCATTTCGGTTTCGGAGGGGACCGAAACCAAAAATTTGAACCGAAATTTCGGTTCAAATTGTTGTTTCGGTGATGACTAAAACCGATAATTTGGGCCGAAATTTTGATCCTTGGATTAAACACTTTCATTGGTGCAATTGTGCAAATTTGATTCCTATAGTTATACTATTCTATCTCCTATCATAATAATACCATCAAGATGCTTGTACAAATAAGAGAAGTGCATTCTTCATTAGCCCACGCCATTCAAAAGTGGCTTAATTGAAAAGTCAATTACAATATCTCGTACTTACTAATAGCTATTTTTTATTTACAATCCACGAGAGAATAAACACATTGGTTGGCTTGATTATTAAAATATAATTATCCTAAACAAACTTTTTTATCACTATATGAAAATAATAATTATGGGCGTTCATCAAACATGAACATGATCATGGGATAATCAAATTTTGATTTCATATGGCATAGATCTACAAAATGAACATAATTATGGGATACTCAAATTTTGATTCAATGTGGTACACATCTACAAAATGAACATGATCATAGGTGTATATCAAATTAACATGATCCTCGAGTTGTGCCACATGTAAAAAAATTTGACTTTCTAATATTCTGACCATGATCACAAGATTGATTGTGTCGAAGATTGAGATGAAAATAAACTTTACTGTTTGATATGAGCACTTAGTGATTTAAGCATATAAAAATATGGGTTCAAAAGGATGAATTTTGGGTTATAAGTAAAGGTATCATATTTTTTTTCTTTAAAAATAACTAAATAAAATAAATGAAAAATAAAGGAAGCATAAAGATGAGATCTAAAGAACGCTTGAGATAAGGGCATAAGGGTTTAATGAGGATGGTTATAATAAATGGAGGGTTGGGAAGAAGCCAAGAAGCAATATATGACACCACTATAGGATGGGCAGAAGCCGAGAGGATAAAATAAGGAGCTTTTAAACTTTAAATTGTTCCTCGATTTTGAAGCTAGGTGCAGGCAACCAAGACTATCTTGTATAGACTATACTATACACTCATCTCAAACCGTATTGCTCAATCTCTGACTATTTTTGAGCAAATAATTCGGAGCTTTCGTCGGAATTTGGGTGGGACCCACTGCGGTAGCGAAAACCATGTATTCGAGCAAGCCTGAGAGGATATAGTGGGACTTGCGGCCCTGTGCGATGTCACACATAATCTAGCCCTCGCAGCCCATACGCGACAATTACATTATATAATATTATGATTTAGGATACCGATACTTACATGATTTTAAATATCAGCCATATATTAAACATATTGGCCAATATCTATCGAGTTAGGCTCCATCCAATATAATATACACCTGGTTCAAATATCGGGTAAAATGGTCCAATATCAGCCCATATTAGGTTATAACTGTCGATATGAAATGGAAAAAATATCATAAATGCCCTTAAATTTTTATTATTATTATAATGTTTTATAAAATTTTAGTAATTTAAAAAGAAAAAATCACTCTAATATCAGCCTGTTCGGCCGATATGCCCAATGGGTAGCTTTAGATGCACCCATCGAATCTTGTTGGGCACTTGTGCTAAAAATCATTGATTGCTTTTAATTAGACGATGGAGATCCATTTTTGCTCTAATCTTTCACACACGGGAACTTGAGATCATGGCGCATATATCAAACAACCAATTTTCGATTCTACATGACACATATCCCAAAAAAATGGCCCTAAAATCACATGGCAGACAACATACAAAGGTGACTTTAGGGCTTCAATTTTAGGATATTTGTCATGTGGAATTGAAAATTGATCGCATATCTCAAGATTCCTCGTGGGAAAGATTGTAACAAAAAACGATCTCAAAGGTCTGATTTAAAGCAATCAAGAGTTTTTCGGGTAGATGCCTAGCTATGTCCCCAGCAAGATTGAGTGGGTACGTTCAAAGCTACCCTAATTTCCTCCCTGCGTGCGAGAAGCTGTGTCAGCAATTTAGAGACGGCGGCGCGAATTTGCAGCGGAGTTGAGCCGAGCTGTAGCCAACGACGCGTCTCTGATTCAAATGAAAGCGAGGTGACTCGGAAAGGTTGTCGCCTTCATCAACTTAGAAAATCTATCCTACACGCGTGGGTCCCACCCATCAATGCTAGGAGTCTCGAATCAAACCCACGAAACTAACTTAGCTGCTTCTATAAATTAATGAGTCCGCTGAAGTGGAGAGAGCGAAGCAGCTCAATATGGAGTGTCCACCCTTGAAACTCTTTGGGACGTGGGCGAGTTCTTACACTCACCGAGTCCAACTCGCTCTAAAGCTGAAGGGCGTGGAGTTCGAGTTCGTGGAGGAAGACCTCAGCAACAAGAGCCCCTCCCTCCTCCTCTTCAACCCGGTTCACAAGAAAGTCCCGGTTCTGCTGCACGGTGATAACCCCATCTCCGAGTCACTCGTCATTCTCGAGTACATCGACGAAATGTGGACCCACAACCCAATGCTGCCCGAAAATCCTTACGAAAGGGCCGTCGCACGCTTTTGGGGTCATTTTTCTGACCAAAAGGTAAGTGTTTGATCTCATCTTGTGGTTTAGTTTAGTCATCTGAGAATTAATTCTTTTGGCTATGGAATAAGTTGGATTCATAGGGAATATTTTAGTCAACAATTATTTCATTAGGTTAACATATGGGATATTAAACTATTAATTGATGAATCTAGCAATTTTCAAGGCAGGGTTCGGACTTCAGAGGCCAAACACAGCTCAGCTGTTTTTCGCACAAATAAAATATGTTACCGTGGTGTTAAAATTTAGCTGACTATCACGGATTTAAAAGGTCCTCGACATCATAATTGTCGGACAGGAGGCTCTTTCATTATCTTGTAGGGCTTCATCCAGTATGAAACTTCTCTAAGCCACTAAATTGTATGAAAAATGTGACAGTCACGAATTTCAGGACCTATAAATACATGAAATCAACTTTTATTGGGTTTTAAAGGTCCATGGGAGAGTCGATGTCATGAAAAATCTTAATGCGATATTTGTCTAATGATGGACTCCTCTTCCGTAGTTTATCATCAAACTTAAAAAGACCCTTTTACCTCATTTGATCCGGGCAAAAGAGGATTTCCACGGATGTCAGGGTCATCAATACTCCATCCCCATCAACCGTTAAAAGCTACTTCATAGGCAAGATAAACTGTAATAATGCGGTTAATTATAAACACTTTGGATCTCCCGACTCCGGAGGTTTTGTGAGTTTAGCAAGCATGTCAAACGTTGACATGCATTAATATTCGGGCCTTCAAAAATCTGTGCAAGTCAGAAAATTTTAAAGCAAGTGATCTTATGACGTCGGTGGGTCCACTAAAGAGTAGTAGCCAATTTGCAGTTGTACCCAGGCCTATTTGCTGTTTTGCGCGGACCAAAACTATAAAAGCACCTACAGAGGGCATGTGGGTGCTGTTAGAGTTTTAGTGGCTGCAAATAGATCCACCCTTCTTTCGAAAATCAAAACTGATTCATTTTGAAAAGCTAGTGTGATAATTAATGTGCAGCTGGGCCCAGCCGTTGGAGAGGTGTTTCGATTGGCCGGAGAAGAACAAGAAGCAGCGGTGGAGGAATTTAGGAAGAATCTAAAATATGTGGAAGAGGAACTGAAAGAAGGGCATTTCAAAGGTAGGAGATTCTTCGGGGGCGAAAGGATTGGAGTTTTGGATATAGTTATCGGTTGTGGTTCGTATTGGCTTTCGGTGTTGGAAGAAGTTGCAGAGGTGAAGCTCGTCGACGCTGAATCCTTCCCTCGATTCAATTCCTGGCTTCGAGATTTCGAAGATCAGGAACAAGTTAAGGAAATTATCCCCGCTCCTGATAAATTGCTCGAATATGCGAAAGGGCTTCGTCAGATGTTGCTGCTGCTCAAGTAGCTACCCACCAACACTACCACTACTTACTACTTCCTACTAGCTGCTGCTGCTGCTGCTACTACTTGGAAATTTCGTAGCTTTGGTTAGGCTCTACTAATGGGCTCTCGATGATGATGTATTGTGAAGTTTCTTCTTTGTTTGAGGAATCCTTAATTTTAATTTTCTTTTCTCTTTTCGCTGAAAATTATAATTTTTTTTAAAAAAATAATACTAGTATATTGGAAAGAAAATCACTATTTCCGCTGAAAGGGACGACTTAATGGTGTACTAAATAGCTAGGAGCAAATAGAGCTATGGCTAGCCCTATTCTCGCCGACGCCTTCTCTGAAAGCGCCTGCGTGTGCAACCCCTTCTTCCAATGATCTTCCAAGTCATTGGTTGTGTCTATTATGAGATTGGATTCACGCTCTCTTTCAAAAAATAGATCTTGAGATCATGGCGGATTAATTTTGGATTCCACACCTCACAATTTCCCAAAACATTGGACCTTGTGTGCAATGGTAAACATCAAGCTCAAATGTGATTTTAGGAGTTTTTTTTTTAGGGATATGGGACATGTGAAATTAAAATCTGGCCGTCTGATAGATGAGAAATGATCCCAAGATCCTTTGTGTTGAAGATTGGGGTGAAACTTGATCTCCATCATCTGATCCGACCAATCAATGCGTTTTAAGGGGGTCTCTGACATAGGCGCTTTCATTGAACCCGTGGGCATGTTTAGAGTTACCGTTCAGCTATTTTAATGGAAATCGGTGTCAACAGTTACCCATAAAAGCTTGTCCCATGCACATCATTTAAAGAGAAATTTACAGGATCAACCTTGTCATATTCACCTTTTCCGTTAGAGACCTTATAATTTCACCTTTCTCATAACCAACCAGCTTTAAGCCGAGCTTAATTCAATTAGCACAAAAAGTGTCAAATATCCCTTCTTACACTATTTATCGTTCTATAAGATTTAAAATTTTGCATTTTTTTATATTTATGCAATGTGAAGCAACATTTATATTGTCTCATTTGAAGGCTATAATATAAAGATTGATGGTCCCAAAGATTGAAACAAAATATAATCTCTATCATATGATTTTTTTAAGTCAACAATTAAATTTAATGATAAATTTAAATAATGAATCATCATCGTTCTACTAATCATGCGTCACCGATTTGATAAAAACTCGATAGCTCTAACTCAAACGAAACTGATTCGAGGGGAGCGCAAATCTTTTAAAACAAAAAGGAAAACCCAAAATATCAAAACATTAAATCGAAATTAAAATATAAGATCTATCTACAATAAAGAGGCGATATTGCATATCGCCTCTCTGGAGAGGTGATTGCAACTCTTTACAGACGCGATAGCGACTCTTTAAAATATAAACCGTCGAAAAAAGAAGAACAATTTTTACAACACTGGAAGATAATGGTGAAAGATTTGAACTTATAACATATTAGATAGCTTGAAAATTGAATAATGGAACGTCACCGCCTTCGAACGAAATGTAAAAAGTAAAGCAGTAATGATTTGCAATTGTTTACAACTATTTATTACTTTGGGGGCAATTTTGGCAATTCATGAAGGCGGGCGTCAGCTTGGCTTGGAGTTGGTCAATTTGGTGAAAGGTGAAACTATAGGGTCTATGACGGAAAAGGTGAATCTGACAGGGTCGATTCTTGAAATTTTCCTAATTTAAAAGAAAAATGAAAGGTGAAACTATAGGGTCTCTAACGGAAAAGGTAAATCTGACAGGGCCGATTCTCAAAATTTCCCTAATTTAAAAGAAAAAAGGATACCTCTGTTTGCACTCACGCATTAAGCGCAAATGTCCCAGACCCTTTTAAAAACATTGATTGCATCGGCTTAGATGATGGTGGTCCCTTTTCACCCAGATCTTCCACACAATAGATCTTCAGATCATGATGTGTGCCATATGATTCAAGGGCCAATTGTTTGGGGATATGTGATACATGAAATCAAATATTGACTGTCTGATAGGTACGTCATGATCTCAAGAGCTATTGTGTGGAAGATCAGGGTTAAAAATGATCTCCATCATCTAATCCAAGCAATCAATGGTTTTCAAGGGGTCTTAGACGTGGGAGCTTTCAGAGAAAGCTAGGGTGAAAACAACGGTAAGAAAAAAAGAGTTGGCATATATGCCAAGTAGAAAACATCATCAAAGTTGTCTGATTTAAAATTCTTTGGTGCAAAAGATTGACACAAAGTAAGATCCATATATACGTTTCAATGGATTAGATCCTTGAGTCAGGTAATGGCTTTTGACTATATTAAATTATGTGACTGAGATGTTTTGTGCAAATATTTTCCTCTTAAAATCTTTAGATCAGAGGGCGACTTAGATGAAATTTTGACACGGCACGGGGCCAAATTTGTGTGACCCAATAAGGGCTCCCATATTAAAAATTCATAAAAATATATTCTGCTGGAGAATGAATCACACAATGTTTCTCGTCAAATTTTAGAAAAATGCCTGTGTGAAAATAAAATAATATTTCTACATTTTCCTATGAATACCTAAGTTTTAGGAAATCATGGGATTTCTTTGTTTCCTTTTGTTTTCCGTTGTTTGGATAACACATTGCTTGCTAGCTGGGAAAATGCAGGATAAATCAAATCCTATGTTTAGATACACATATAGAAAATTATAGGAAAACCATAAAAGATCATCCAAATTAAAAAAAAAACAATTGCACTATCATAAAAATGATTCACAAAAATGATTATTCACATAAATTATCCAAAAAAAAGTGGGAAAAGATATGCACATAAAATATAAAAAGCTATTGAAGATCAGAGTAAAAAATACACATCCATTAAGCAAATCAATGTGAAAAATACATCCACATGAATAAGAAGGTATCTCTTAATATAAAAGTGATGAAGAGAAAAAAATAAAAATTACATGAATCAATTTTATATAGAAGAGATGAAAGAAAAATGGATAAGAAGGTATCTCTTACTAAATATAAAAGTGATGAAGAGAAAAAAATGAAAAGTACATGAATCAATTTCATATAGAAGAGATGAAAGAAAATGAAAAGTTTATGAATCAAGTAACTTCAAGAAAATATGATAAATAAAGAAGAAAGGTATAAAAGAGAAGAAGATAGAAAAATAGAATAGATAAATTTTTACAATCATTTATTTTTTACGGTGCTAATAAATAATCTGATAAAAAAGTGTATAAACAAAATTACAAGTTATTATAATTAATTTAGATAACTACAATTGATTGAGATAGTTGATGTATAATATCTTTAAGACTAGCTATGTGATCCAAACACATTACAAAATTAGTGCCTTTTCCCGGCACCGGCGGTACATAAGATAGCCGCATATGCCTAATGTTTTGGTGCATATATCAAATTAGAAACGCGTGCAGGTTAAAATATATAGGTTTTTTCAGAAATTTCCTATCGTCACTTAGGGTACGTTCGTTTCAATGTAAGGGGGGATTTACATGTAAAGCTTGTTATATCACCCCAACAGCTCTATTTTTCACACTAAAAGTTGTTTGTTTCATCGTAATTCCTCGTGAATTGTGTCACAAAAATTACCTGTAATTTTTTTGACTTACGAGGGTGATGGCTCGTAATATTGAAATATTACTTGCAAAAGTAAAAAGCAAACCCCAAAGGCTCTATTTTTTTTTATAAAAAGTGAACTTTACACCAAAATTTTACGGTGAAACAAACATGTATTTTACATGAGAAAAAGTAAAATCTACATGTAATCCAGTCAGCATCATTTTACAGGTAAAGTAATTTTTACAAGGAACCAATTACAATGAACCAAATGTACCCTTACTTTCTTCATATGCTTAAACCTCTTATTTATTAAAACAATCTCGCTCCATCTTCTCCCCCAATTGTGAAACCCCTTTATCTTGTGCGCTCTCCATTGTCTCCATCTTCTCTATCGCTCTCGCTCGTCTCCATCTTCTCAATCGCTCTCGCTTCTTGTCCAGATCAAGGTTGCTACATCTGAATCATCTTCTTCGTGGTTGATTAAGGGGATCAAGGCCGGTTCAACAAAGGCGGATATTCTTCGAAGATAATTTTTTTTTTTAATATTTATTATTATTATTTATTTTTTCGATTTTGGTATCATCATCTTCAGCGGCAAAATTCGATCTCGAAAGACAACAGATCTTGAAAGCCAAAGAAGCATCCTCTGCCCTTTTCGTACTCTTCATATTAGGTAAATTTGAAACTCTAATTTTAGGAATAAGAACTAAATAGTGACAAAGGAAAAAAAATTGAATGGGAAAGAGAAATAAACACATTAGGAATAAGAACTAAATATTGACAAAGGAAAAAAAATTGAATGGGAAAGAGAAATAAACACATGTTAATGCTACCTACATTTGATTGTGGGTTGAGAGTATCTCAAAAGGATCCCCGCAAGAGAAATAAACACATGTAAATGCCACCTACATTTGATTGTGGGTTGAGAGTATCTCAAAAGGATCCCCGCTTACCTTAAAGAAATTGACGAACGCTACTTTGATAAATCTTGTCTCTTCAGATTCACATGAATAGCATTTTTCTTGCCTATAATTTTTATTTATTTAGAAATTCTATTAGGTTAGGATTTTGGGAAGTTGGATATGAGGGACAACTGATGCCCAAAACCTTCTTATAGTGGGTCAATAATAAAAAAAAGATCCGATTATTGTTTTTTCCTCAAAAACAAAGAAAGAAAAAAAGTAATAACTCATCTTAAAAAAGAAAGAAAGAAGCAATGCCCCAAACCTTCTTATTTGAACAAGTTGTCAAATAATTTGAAGTTGCTATAATTATCACGATGACTTTATTAAACCCTTGATTTGCATAGCTCGTTAACGATGGTAGTGTTTCAGGGATGCTTTTAACGACATCTTGCGCTCTGTTTTATCGCTACAAATTTTCTATTGAGTGTCTTCATGATTTTCAGATGAAACTTTGTATCGGCCCGTGACGATACCAAGACATATCATCGCTGGTATCAAGTATAGTCTCGGGTATTGGCAGTACGATATGCTGCATAGTATATGTATAAGGCGATACCTGAGATAGTACACTTGCCTTGGGTGGCTCCAATACCGAGTCGTATCCGGAAATACGTCTCAGGATCATCCAGAATTTTGATCTAATCTTCTAAGCATATTGAGAAAGGTGCATGTCATTTCCTTCGATGTGACATCATTTTAATCTCCAAACATTATAATTTATATGTGCAGTTTTCAAACCAAAGTTCATAGATGTTCATGACCATGCTTTTATCAAGCCGTATTTTTTGGGTTTTGGGAAGGATGTAACTTTGCTCCGTAGGGTGGTAGGTTATTGCATCCTTTCTTTCGAAAAATCATTATTTTATCTCCTTTGAATTAATATAGTAAAATTATTGTAAGGGGTTTATATTATTTCTAACAACTTAAAGTGAAAAATTACTCATTCAATAACAGATTTTGACTTTTATCATGGTACACCATACCACACTGTTAGGAGGAGGTGGTTAGTACGCTTTTGGCCTTGTCGAAGGAGGCGGGCACTAAGGCATGTTTGGCAAAGTTCCTTCCCAAAAGCACTTTTCTGGGTAAAATATTGGGTGAGAAGCACTTTCCCCCCAAGGACATGACCACTTCTAGCTGAAAATGATGTGCATTTGGAGAAGTGTCTGGGGCTGTTTCTCCATTTTTAGCTAGAGATCACCAAGGCCTTGGGTGGAAAGTTCTTCTCACCCAATATAATACCCTGAAAAGTGCTTTTCGAAAGCAACTATGCCAAACAAGTCCTATATCTTAAGTTTCCAACTTCTCATTGTTAAAATTATAAAATACAAAAGAAAATAAGAAGATGATAGAGAGAAGAAGAAGAAAAATGGCCTCGATTACATTGTTTACAATTTGTTACTATATTCTCACACAAGAGAGTGTATAAATAAGATTACAAATATAACCGTCAGCGGTTATCTAGAAGTGGGTATGAACATGGGTAAGTGGATAGTTATCTAATAAGGTATATTCTAATACTCCCCCTCAAGTTGGAATGTGAACGTGAGAACATCCAACTTGAAAGATAAATAGTTATGCAATTACGTAACAATCACATATATTCATGATATATCTCTCAAACTCAATCTTGCTTGTTGGTGGTCATCGCTTGTCTATGAAGTCCATCACTGTCGCATCCCGCTCATCTTAGAGTCTGTCGGAGCCTGTCGCATCCCGCTCATCTTAGAGTCTGTCGGAGCCGGTGGCTAGATCAAGTCTGTCATGATCTCTCCCAACTACGAATCATATGACAAGTCTCTTTAAAGAGATCTTGAAAAAATAAAGATCCAAAGAAAATGTAGGAAAAGATATCCACATAGATATAGAAGGCCAGAGAAAATGTGAGAAAAGACATTCACGTAGAATATAGAAGGCTAGAGAAGATATAGAAAAAGACATCCACATAGAGTATAAAAGACTAAGAAAAAATATGATAGTAAAAGCAATGCCAGGATCATGGCTTTGATACCATGTTAAAATTATAAAATACAAAAGAAAATAAGAAGAAGATGATAGAGAGAAGAAGAAGAAAAATGGCCTCGATTACATTGTTTACGGTTTGTTACTGTATTCTCACACAAGAGAGTGTATAAATAAGATTACAAATATAACCGTCAGCGATTATCTACAAGTGAGTATGAACATGGATAAGTGGATAGTTATCTAATAAGGTATATTCTAATACTCATTGTAACCCAAAAAGGAAATTGAGAATCTGACAACATGGATAGATTATTTCTTTCCTATTTTTCTTCCATTCAATAAATGAAACTCTAGCTCAATTGGCTAGTGCTATGTGAATTTTGAGGTCGCAAATCGTTGGAAAAGTACAAGTGCTAATGGCCATAGACTTGAAACGAAAATTAGGGACATAGAATGAAAGCAAAGATCGTCGATATTTTTGGCAACACAAATTTAACATTTTCTATTGTTTCTTTTTCTGTGGATGTTTAGTGATATTTTCCATAGTGGGCTTAGTCCTACATATCATTTATGTTGGTGGTTTCTATATAAAGGAGTTCGGGACTCTTAGACTCTTAGTTTTGTATCTCAGTCATGATATAGCATCTTTTGCACATTGTTTTTCAGTCATGATATAGCATATTTTGTACATTGGGGCTCTAATCTTTTAAAGGTGGTGATTATCTGTTAATAAATATTTGTGTTTATCGTGAAATATTTTCTCATATCTGGTTTTTTGAATGGGCTTTGCCTAATTT
Organism: Chloranthus sessilifolius; assembly: GCA_021018995.1. Classification (NCBI taxonomy): domain Eukaryota; kingdom Viridiplantae; phylum Streptophyta; class Magnoliopsida; order Chloranthales; family Chloranthaceae; genus Chloranthus; species Chloranthus sessilifolius. Next base: position 46,700,965 of record CM037584.1, on the reverse strand, counting down.
TTATGTCATAAATAGAGTAGACACTATAAGATAGGCTAATAGTACCCTAGTTGTCGCCCAACATTCTGCTTCCATGCTCAACTTAAATCATATATTGTTCTTGTTTTCTAGTAGTGTATTACACTTTTTCCAATGGAGATGTGATAAAATTCTTGTCATTGAAACTTTGATATATAGGATACCAAAAAACGTCAACATTAAAATTGTTTAGAAAAACCCCTTTTTTGGTCTTGACTTTATTATGTCAGAATAATGAACCAAAATCGGGTGAGATTTTGTAGTTTGTGATGAGGTAGGTAGATAAACGTTTCATTGGTCTTCTAAATGACTTTTTGTATGTAGAATTTGAAGGGCAGAATTTATGTATTTAACTCTCTTTTACGATTTTCCTTTCTTTAATCATATGATAAAAAGTGTATTACACTTTTTCCAATGGAGATATGATAAAATTCTTGTCATTGAAACTCTGATATATAGGATACCAAAAATCGTCGACATTAAAATTGTTTGGAAAAACCCCTTTTTTGGTCTTGACTTTATTATATGTCAGAATGATGAACCAAAATCGAGTGAGATTTTGTAGATTGTGATGAGGTAGGTAGATAAAAGGTTTCATTGGTCTTCTAAATGACTTTTTGTATGTAGAATTTGAAGAGCAGAATTTATGTATTTAACTCTCTTTTACGATTTTCCTTTCTTTAATCATATACATCCCCATGTAAAGTTGGGTCAGGTTGACATCATATAACTGACAATTCCCAAGAACACATTATTAAGTGCTTATCTTTTCATCATATTTGATGAATTGACCAACTTCTGACTCGTTGTAGCATGATTTGTTGTTGTGCTTCTTTAGAATTCTTTCATCAAGCAGTATTACGCGTCTGTGACTAGATCATATTACATCACAATGTACCTGGGTTTCATTATGGTGTAAGCTACTAAGTTCAATCGTTAATTATTTCAACTCTTTTTTTATCAAAATTTCTATTGTCATTTTTTTTATTGCCTTAAGCAACCCCATACCAATTGAAATTTATCTCTTCCATAGATCATTGCAGGGGAAAGCGACAATTTAATTTTCACACCTACATGGTACGGGCAGTGGAAGCTGACTTTAAGAAAATTGTTGGTATAAGGTAACTCACCAAACTTCAAAGCTTCAACATGTGATCTCGTTAATTTAGCATATTTGTGAGAAGGAGCTAAAACTTGGACACAAGATTTTTATTGTGGCACATGGTTTAAAAGAAAGACTTAGATATTTTTGGGATCTGTGCCACGTGGAACACCATCTACGTCATCTGATTTGAAGAACAGATATAAAGATCGTGGAGGCAAAAGATTGGCACGAAACGTGATTTCTATAATCTGATTCAATACAATTGAGGGCCATCATCTGATTCAGTGGTTGACTCTGACAAATCAGATTATAGAGATCATGTTCCGTTCCAATTGTTGGCCTCAAAGTTCTTTCCGTCATGGTCTTCAAATCAGACATCTTAGATGGTGTTCCACATGGCACAGATTCCAAAAATAACAATGTCTTTCTTTTTAACCATGTGCCACCGTATAAATCCTGTGTGCAAGTTTTAGCTCCTTGTCAAAAACTTCAAAGCTTGATATAATGGAGGATGAATGGATAATCTCTGTGATTCTCCTTGAATGGCTGTAACTCCATAATTTTTTTCCCTTCCTGTTGCAACTGGTATCTTTGGGTTTTCGTGATGCTCTTCTTGTTGCTCAATGTTTAGGGTAATGCTCAATCCCACTCTTCTCCATCACTATATTTCATACATAGTTGACGAGTTCTTTCATTTCGATGCTATTTATTGAAATTGATATGGGATTTTTCCTGTGTATCATGTACTCGTTGCTCATACCGATTTCTTGTTATCTTGAGAGACTTATTTAAAACTTCCTGATGCCTTATTCATTTTTTGCTTTATTGGGTTGCAAAGATCTAAACATAATTGAATGATTTCACCATGGGATTTTTCCTGCATGCCATGTACTTGCTCATACCAATTTCTTATTTTTTGGGAGATTTCTTAATGTTTTTTTTGGTTGCAAATGACTAAACATCATTGAACTTCCTTAGTTGCATTCAATGCAATATTGAAGTTCTTATTTTCAAATCCAAAAAAATTAAGTCCATTAGATTTACTATCTAGTTTTATGTTGTATTAATTCTTCTTTAAAAAGAGGTTTTTTTTATGTTTAAAATGCATTTTAATCTTCTCTTCCCATCGTTTTTCACATTTTTCTTTTAAAAAAAAAGAAGCTTAAAAAGACATTTTTAGAAATTTTTTAAACTTTTAAAAACCTCAAAAAAAAAAACTTGTTAATTCATGAAGCCCTCCAATTCTTTCAAAAACTGAAGCCGACAAGCCTCTCTCTCTCTCTCTCTCTCTCTCTCTCTCTCTCTCTCTCTCTCTCTTCAAAACAAAAAACCCAAAATCCACGAGCCCCCTCTTCTGATTTGTATGTTTTTTAATATACTAATAACTTCCAATTTTTTCCCCATTTTTCCCTGCTTTCCTGTGTTTTTAACTCTTTTTCCGACTTTTTCCCTCACTGTTTTAAATACATAACCATACTTTGTCACTTTGCTACTAGATGAGACTTCATGCTTGTTAAATCATTCGATAGGCTCTACTATTTCTTCAATACATGCACTCACTCTTTCATTATCCTTGTTGCAGGGTGGCATACATTTTTGGGTAGCATTCGTTCCCTTACTGGTAAGTCTTCCATATATGAGAAATTGAATTATATCTTAGATTTGTGTACCTGATGCATATGCTCTGGTTTTTGGAACTTTGGAGAAGTGAGTCTCAAAACTTAAAAGGTAATTTGGATTGGTTCTTGAACCCTTAGGGAAGGAGTCCCAAAATCAAAACACATGGTTGACCTCTCTCCCTACGGAAGAGCTCAGCTGTTTTGAGTTTTGGTCACCAATTCTCCCAAATGTGTCTCTAAATTGGTTATGGAATATGGTTCTAAGGCTTTCTCGTATATCTAAAAAATAAATCTTGCAATTTCTCTGGGTGTCAACTGGTTTCACTTCACTGATCGAGTGTTTTTGAAATTATTCATGCCAACATATTAATAATTTCCAGGCCTTTCTTTTTTACAACTTAGGCACAACTCATGCTACCATAGTTGAAAATTTCTGTAGTTGGAACAAACAGACCTAGGTTCAAAACCCACCTGCTCCTTATATGCCTTGTGGAAACACCAAACCTATACCGATAAAAAGAAATTGTCTACTTTAGTTTGATTCTTTTTTGGTCCATCCTTGAAATTTAAATGTGGAATTTATCTGAATAACAAGCACGTACAAAGTACAAACTTCACGAGGGACTAAGAGCACGTGATTTAAGCCTTGAAAAGGAAGGTTTTGCCAAGTCGCCTCTACATATTTTATGCAATCGCTCAATAGCTTTCTCTTTATTTAGTTCAATTCTTGGATCAATAGCTTCTATAAAAGGAGATTTTTGTTCTCTCATTTCAGAGGTTTTTTATAGGTATGATGTCTGGTAGTAATGCAAGGACCAACAAAAATATCCATTCATAGTAACTCAGTAGCAAGAACAAAGCAACCATATTAGACTTGGTAAGTTGCAAAGTAGTAGTACAAGATCTAGTTTAAAATGATCGAGTTTAAAATGATCTGTCTTTGCAGTTCTCTTACGGAAGCTTTTTGTATAGCCATATTGGAGGCTGCTACTTGTGGGTTGCTAACAGAGTCAGCATGCGAGTAGGAGGTGTTCCAGAGGCATTCACTTTTAGATATTTAATCTTCTTTCATTAATTTGGTTAATTTTATCATTTTATTTTTGCTTGTTTACATATTTATTTGTTGATGAATAATACAATCAGTTTGGTTATGGTCTCTCTTTTTGGATCATCAGGTTCTACGCGATGACATGATCGTTCTTGCAGAATCATCCCCGATTGATATGGTTCGTGCGATCAAGAAAGCAATACACATAAGTCCGAAGATTCACCCACATGAAATGCACATTCGCATGAGTTATCGAAGACATCATACTATGTTTTTTTTCCCTTCTTTATCATTATAGGCATAGTAACAAAATCGGGGTTCGGTAATAATTTGGCAAAGTTAAAATTCGGAAAAATTTGGCAAAGTTCGAGAAGTTTGGGAACAATTCGAAAAAATAAAAAATTATAAATATATATATATATATATATATATATATATATATATATAATATTATGATATAGATCTATATTAAATATATTTTTGAGTAAAATAATAAATTATTAAACTATTTAAATATGAATACATGATTATCAAACCACTCATAGCCAGCGACGCGATGTTACACATGATGTGAGAGAGAGAGAGAGAGAGAGAGAGAGAGATGAGAGAGGAGGAGGTGGTCGGCCACTTTGAGAATTGAGAGAGATGAGAGAGGTTCACTGGTTCAGCCATCCAGAGTCGAGAGGAGAGAGAGGAGGAGGGTTTGAGAGAGGAGAGAGAGATAAGAGGGTTTAACTTTTAGCTTTTTACATTTTACTTTTAGATATAAATAATAAAATATAAATATATATTTTTAACTTTTAAGCTACCACTAAGGTAACTTAGCGTATGAGCCTGTAAGGAGCCGACTTCAGTGATATTCGCAAACTTCGCGAATAATTCGAAAAATTCGCAAATGTTGGCGATGTTCGTAATTTTTTCGAAAGTTCGTGAATAATTCGTGTTCTGTTCATCTCTAAAAAAAATCGTGAATTATTCTCGAATTATTCAATTATTTAGAGATTTTTGTGACTATGATTATAGGTCCGTCGCTAGGTCATTTTGGGTCATTACCCATCATGCTCTGTTAAGTTTCCCAAGCTCCAACTACTTCCATAACTCATGGAAATAAAGCTTGTGGATATGTGGCTAGTACCATGCAAGCATTAATGTTTACTAATGCTGCATTAGATTATTGGCTAATTTTTATTTTGGAGCTTTGGGAGAGAAAAACTAAAATCTCCACGTATACAATTCATTGCGAGTGTTGCTATTACTTAATGGCATTCAACATTTATGTTTAATTTTCTAGGGTATCGGGAACTTGTGTTACTTCTTTGTTATGTTTGGTGTGTGGGCGTATGCTTTTTTTTTGTTTTGTTTGGGGGGGTTCGTATTTAATTAAACAGAGCACATGACTACATTTTAAGAATGGAACAAAGTTTAATGCTTGATGGTTATGAAGCTCAAGTTCTAGCTGTTGATTTGTCACTATATGAAGCTATTGGTTCGTCAAGTGCTAGATAGTTGGGAAGAAAGTTTTGATCAATTACCATAATGCCCAATAATTAAAGTCATTTTGGGTGTCAAATTTTCATTCTTTTGATTTCCAGACATTTTGGTTACTTTGTTTAGTAGGGAGGTCTATACCTTTTTTTAAAAAGCTGAAATATGTGCATCAACTGTATACACTCTGCAGTTATAGAGTAGTAGTTGCATGCCATTCAAGTATCTGTTTGTAAGCACCAACCTTAGGTCCTGCAACTCATTTTCGTGCAGATATCTTGACTTCTAGTGATCAAATAATACCAACAGTTGGTGATGACTGGTTGGAAATCTGGGAACAAGGTAAATTTTGTATCAAAGTTTTTCCATCTCTTTTCTATTAGTCTCTTGTAGTGTCTTTGATGTTGGTGGCGACACAATTCCATTACAGTTTCGCAATGGTTTTACATTTTTTAACGCCTAAGTTTGTGGTTTTGGTTTTGACAGGAGGAGACTGACCCGATCATTGTCGCCATACTACTACTTCGTGTAGGAGCCAACATCAATGTCTATTGCCACTGTGACAGAGGATTGTTCACAACATGAAGATACTAATTCCCATGAGACAATTTTTTTTTCATTAATTTTTTTATTTACTTTTGAGATTACCTGTGTTCTATTCTATATGTTACTATTTAAGGCATTTGTTTAAGTTAATGATTTATGCAACGATCAAATAGTGTAATTTAATTATTTTGGGTGCTAATATATTTATCAGATTGTTGGTCGCATCGCTAAGATTTGTGCGACAAACACATCCCAATAGAACGCGTACATAAAAAAGGAGCTACAACTTGCAGGGAAAAAAAGGAGCTACAAGAAAAAAATAAGAATTGCAACTTTCATACAAGATTTGAACATTGATATATGGTTTAAACGTGTGCGAACATTGATACATGGCTTAAACGCGTACCACTGTACTAATCTCGGGTGCAAGTTGTAGCTCTACAAAAAAAAATATAGATTTTGGTTGCCAGCCATGCCTATCGGTAATAAAAATATAGATTTTTGTCAATAAACGATTCTTTTAATAAATTTAAAAAGCATTCCCGGCAGTCCAAAGCCGCCGACAATAAAACTACGACCGCTGGGAAAAGATTCTTTTAATAAATTTAAAAAGCATTCCCGGCGGCCCAAAGCTACTGGCAAAGAGATACTCTCGTCGGAAAAAGACTCTTTTAATAAATTTAAAAAGCATTTCCGGCGGCCCAAAGGCACCGGCAAAGCAAATACAGCTGCCGGTGTTGAAGTCACTTAGTGACTGTGACAAAAGTTTTGTCAATGGCTCTGATCCGTCGACAAAAAAAATTAGACTGTCAGCCATGGATCAAAATGCCGAAAAATCGGTACGTATTGTCCGAGCCTAAAACCGGTACGTATGGGGCGATACGTATCGGTATCGGACCGATATGGACAGTAAATTGAATGTATCGTTTGGATTTTTGATACAACTGGCCGATACGGTACATTCAATGTACCGTATCGTCCGATACGTATCGGTATCGGACGAAATTTTGATCATGCTGCCGGCAATACTATCCCCGACCAAGGTATTAGTGGCGAACTTGGGGCCGTCGGGAATAGTATTGCCGACGGCTCCGGACCACCAATAAAACCCTGAAATTTTGTAGTGACAACAGGAATCTTGATAATTTATTTGCCAATTTTCTTTATTTCCCTTAACAAAATAAACAAAGAAGCACAATGCCAATCAACATACAAAAGACATTTTCATTAACACAATCAATATTAATCAAGACTATGTACAAAATGAACAGGAGACTGAAACTATACAATCAGTTTGAAAACAGAAAATACTGATAACAGAAACTAAGTATAAAATGCTACACTAAATTCTAATCAGAATCTGAATCTAAGATGATGGGTCTTTTTCAGCTTTTTCCTTTCCTTTTTTCACAGTTTCAGCTTGGGCAGTATGTTCTAGTTGCAACTGGTTTCAGGTGCTTGGGCGCTGAAGAAATCATGATTGAAATGACAGAGGTAAAAAAAAATCAAATTTTCTCTTTTTTCTAAGTTTAGTGACGAGGTCATCTCTCAAAATTTGATTATCATGAAACCCTAAACATAACTAATGACAAAATGTAAAGAAAATAAGGAGTTTCATAACCACAATGTGAGAAACTAGTTCAAGAAATTAGTGAATAAAACTCTCTAAAAATAATTCTTGTAGCCCATATGACGAAAATGAAGAAAATATCATGCCATTAACAAATAAAAATTAATTAAGTCTCAATAAAATATCACAGAAAAAAAAAAAAAAATTGTAATAGTTGGTATTTTTTTTTTGCCTAAAATTTTACCCAAAATAAGGCTGATATTTCGTTGGAATGAAGAAGAAAGTTTAATTTATTTTTTTATCATAATCTTACCCAAAATTCAATTTATTTGTTTCCCTAAAATGTTATTCAAAATATGGTTTGAGAGACCGTTGGAATTTTTTTACTTTACAAGTTGTGAGAGGTGCCTTGCAAATGAAGCCCTCTAGCCTATTTATAGGTTACATGGGTTACAATGGACGGTGTGAGATTCGTCCATGTGTTGTTCATCCAACGGTTGGAAATGTTCTAGAGTTTCCTCTAGAAAATTCTTCATCTTTCTTTGGGTCCACTCTTCCTATGTCTATTCTCCAAGTCTCTACACTCTTCTTAGAATCTAGACTTTTCCTTATTCTAGAGTCTTCCATGAAGTCTCTTTCTCTACTATGTATAATATCATATATACATTGAATATTATACATATAAAGTGGGAAAAGATTCGGTATTGTCCACGGTAGGTGATACTAATTAAGGTCATATCTTTTGGATGGCTTGAAAATCATCCTTTCCCTCACCAACTTTAATAAATCTCATCTAACTTCATTAACGCTCTAATTTGACATTACCATTTTATATAAATTTTGAATCAAATAAAAACTACCCTAGCCAATGCAATATTATAAAATGGCCAAAACGAGACCGGCTCCATTTTCACTTTATCGTTATATATGAAATTTCGCATCAAACCGAAATGGCTCCTTGTCAGGAATTTGATGACCCATCCACATGGCCCCCTATCCACGCAAAACTTCGAGATGAGTTTCTCTAATGTGTCAATGGCCTACTAAATTTGCTAAACTCAAACAATGTGGTTCTCTTCAAGAATCAAGAACTTCCCATAGAGATTGGTATACATATTTTTAATAAATTACGGCTTCTCCAGCTTATGCTTGGACTACTGCCTAAGGCTGCCCTCGCCCCCATCATGTCATGAGTATTTCATAAATTATACACTTTACGGGTCATCCTGTTATCACAAAAGAGGAGTCGTAGAGGTCGGTACTTAATTAGAGAAGACTGACTTGCATGCCAAGGAATATGGTACAGATAAGTTGATTGAAGACATTGCCAAGATACATGGTGGGCAGGGAAAGGGGTAGTGGTATAAGAGTTGCAAGGTCTAAACCTCATAGGAGAGTTACACATTAGGAACCTCCTGATAGACTAGATATGCTATATAAGCAAAGGAAGCCAACTTTTGCAAGAAGAGACTTGGCTCTTTAGAATTGTCATGCAGGTATGGTCTTCATAACAATTTATGGAATGGCGTAGAGGTGGTTGATGGATTCCAAGTACACCCTAAGGGTGTGTTCGAGAGATTTTTTGGCCCAGAATCTGAGTTTTGGAAGCAAAATCTCGGTGAGGACCATGTTCGAGAGATTTTTTGGAAACTGGCAATCGGAGCTTTTTCCGAGTGAAAAAGACGTTTTAACGTCTGAGCAAATAGCTCCGATTAGGCTCAGATTTTAGCTATGAAGTATACTTGTCCTTGGGACATACATGATATCCTCCCCAAACAGCTACGTAGTAGTTCATTGAAGCTATGCATCGTCTTTCTCATGGGAGCATGTATTTGGAGCTATGCATCGTCTTCTCTATGGCAGCAGGTATTTGAAGTTATACATCGTCTTCCCCATGATAATAGGTATACCTATTGCTGTTTCTCTTCCCTTATATATATATATATATATATATATATATATATATATATATATATATATTTTTTTTTTTTTTTTTGATATAATAATAAGAAGTACAAGCAAGATAGGCAACCGACTTGAATAGGGAGCCATTACTTGCAGCCGCTTTTAAAGTGATTACACGAAGGTTACAAAAAGACTTTGTATTTTAGGGATATTTTGAGTTGTGAAAACGCAATCTATAGATCCTTAGTGGATAAGATTGGCATGAAATATAATTCTCATCATGTGATTAAATATAGTCAAAAGTTATTATTTGATTTAACGATTGACAACAATAGAACATGTGATAAATATCGTGTTTTGCTCCAATCTTATCTACTAAAGATCTATAGATCATGAACTTTAAATCAGACGGCCTAGATTGCGTTTTCACATGTCACATCTCCCTCAAATACAAAGTCTTTCTATAACCGCGGTGCAATCACTTAAAAAGCGTGTGCATGTAATGGCTCCCATTTGAATATATATATATATATATATATATATATATATATATATATATATATATATTAGAGTACCTTTAAATCCACCCACCAAACCTTTGAGATCACCCACGCGGAAACATATCGACTGCATTGAATCAGATGATGTATATATATATATATTAGAGTACCTTTAAATCCACCCAACAAACCTTTGAGTTTACCCATGCGGAAACACATCGACTGCACTGAATTAGATGATGGAGATTGCTTATCGTCCCAATATTTCACGCGATTGATCTTTAGATCATGGGTGTACCATCATATGGTCAGTTTTTTATTTCATGTGGCGCACACCCATAAAAGTGACTATAAAATCACTTTTAAGTGTGCACGTGATGTTAAGGTCACTTTTCTGAGATGCGTGCCGCGCGAAATAAAACACTGGCCGTCTAATGGTACGCTAATAATCTCAGGATCCATTATGTGAAAGATTGGGAGGATAAATGATTTCCATCATTCGATTCAATTCAGTCAATCTGTTTCAGCCTTATTGCACCTTTGACTTAAATGCCCCAAGTTTAAACCGTCCAACGGTTTATTCTCAAGGCATTTAAGTAAATCATATTTAACTATATAAAAAAATTATAATTTTAAATATATATATATCCGGGCCGGACAACACTTAACTCAAGCATGTCCTGGACTAATCTGTGTTGCAACATACTTAGCCCGGTCCGGATACCGAGTGGGGTTTGCTTAATAAAAAATACCACTTTTCGGGTCGGGTGTGGGCCAAAATCCTGCTGGCTCGGCCCATTGAGAGCCCTAATTAGGCGTCCACTGATTTTGATACTAAATTATGTCACTGGATATATATATAGGAGCCATTACTTGCACACATTTTTCAAGTGATTGCACCGAATTTAAAGAAATATTTGGTATTTTAGGAATATGTAATATGTAAAAATGCAATATGGGCCGTCTGATTTAAAGTTCATGATCAATAGATCTCTGGTACATAAAATTGGAGCAAAACACAATACTTGTCATATGATCTATTGTAGTCGACTATTGAATTATATAATAGCCTTTGACTCCATTTAATCAAATAATGAAAATTATATTTTGTTCTAATATTTTGCAATTGATATTTTCAAATCATGGCCTTCCAATCAAATGGCTTACATGGTGTTTTCATATAGTAGAAGTTGTCAAACTTGTAAGTCTTTTTTTTAAATTCGGTGCAATCCGGTACAATCACTGGAAAAGCGTGTGCAAGTATATATACCATTCAAAATCAATTAGGGACTTGTTACTTGCACAAGAAATGTGTGTCCTTACTACACAATTTTTTTTTTTTTTTAAAATGGTAATTTTGGGACTTGGGCAATGTGAACACATCATCTAAGCCATCTGACGTGAAGGCCATAGATTTAGGGCTCAAGAGATTGGCACAAATTTGATCTCAGTCATATATTTCAATAAGCTAATAGCCTATGACTGCATTATATCCTAGGATAAAGATCATGTTTGGTGCCAATATTTTCCGCCTAAGATCTTTAGATCACAGCCTGCAAATCAGACAACTTAGTTGGTGATTTACATGGCGCGTCTACCCTAAATATCAAGTCTTTCTTTTAAATCATGCGCAAGGGCCAACTTCTTGTGTGCAACTAATGACTCCATTCAACTAATAAAATAACAATTAACAATGGATAGCTCTGTTCACACCTATCCAACTACTGAGGGTGCCTACACTTTAAACCTATTGACTACATTGAATCGGACGATAGAAATCAATTTTCATCCTAATCTTTCATGTGATTGATCTTAACACCATGATCGTACCATCAGATTGTCAGTTTGATTTTCCACGTGGCATAGATTCCAAAAAGGTGACTCAAAAATCATGTGAGATACATCCTGCTCAAACGTGATCTTAGGATCACTTTTTGGGATCCGTGCCTTAATAGTTTAATCATGCGGCCATGGTGTGAAGATCAATCATGTTAAATATTGGGATAAAAATCAATCTCCATCGTCCGATTTAATGCTGACAATGGGTTCACTGATTATGCATAATCAGTAATTGGGTAGGCTGGAGAGAGACCCTTAACAATTAGGCGGGCTAAATTTGAATAGACACCCATATCTACTAGCTTTTAGTTCACTACAAAAAAAATATGACTATTAGCGGCAGCTAAAAACTGCCGCTATTAACAAGAAACTGTCGCTAACGATGGAGATTATTATTCACCCCAATCTTCCATAAAGTGGATTTGAGATCATGGGCCTATCGTCATGAAGTCAGATTTTTGTTCCACATTTAGAAAAGTGATCTCAGAACTACATTTGATGTATATTATGATCATGTTTGCATTTTAGGGTGTGTGCCACGTGCAATAAAAAATTTATCGGTTGATGGTAGGCTCATTATTGCATGATACTTTGTGTAAGAGTGGAGAGAAAAATGAACTTTATCATTTGATTCAAAATAGCTAGTCAACAATCTAAGCATATAAAACTCTAGTTGAGAAGGAAGACTCTTGGTTGTAAATACAGTGACTCATAGAGCGCAAGCATGTAGGTGAGAGAGAGAGAGATGCTGTCGAAGCATGGAGAGACTAGTTTGAAGGGCATGGTTTGGAGTGCAAACCACAGTGTCGAAAAATAATGTACACTCGTGTTCGCTACATTGTTCCAGATTAAAACAGTTGGGGGTAATCTGCTTGAAACAATTGAGAAGTGTTATCGTGGATCTAATATCACGGCATGTCTACTCCCATGGCTACTTCTTTGGGGAGATTTGGCTGGGGCATAATTACCAAAACAGGATTGGGAATATAAAATTTTGCAATAATATATCGAAACCGAAAAGTTTTGCATAATCAGGATGCACCCTAGTCCAGTGTCTTTGAAATCCATGAATATTAGTTTGAAATATGTGAATGCTCAAAATTTTAAACTCGGAAACTCCGTGCAGTCCTGATTATGCAAAAAATTTTGAAATAATATAATAGTGCCAAACTTTTATAACATGAATCCTCTTTTCAAGTGCAAGATTGAGAGTGCATCTTCTGGGCAAAGATGGTTGGCGCAGAAGATGGTGGGAATCATTTTCTTATGAGCTAAAGGCAACTTTAAACTCTAGCGCTAGAAAATTTGGACTGCTATATACATAAACCGCCAGCCCCTGAGATTAATTTGGTAAGATGGGGGATGGACTCAATGTGGATATATGGAGCTTGTAGAGGTGGGCAGCTTATGGTCATTGCTAAAATTCAATAGCCGAGTTTAGAACATTGGAGTCCGGATTGAGCTGCCTACCTCAACATGTTTTGAAAGTAGAGATAAACTATAGAAGTAGATTCGATGCTTGTGGTGAACGCTGTGCAAGCTTGCAAAGTAAAGGGTGTTAAATTTTATGGATTTATGTGGCCCTTAAGTCACACTTTATGATTAAGGTTAAATAGTCTAAGTTATTAACTTAGAGAGATGATAAAACACTAATTATGGTTAAATTAGAAGTTTTTAATTAAATTAAGGGTTATGATTTTACCCTAACTTAAATATGATAATCCTGATTGTTAGATTTCTTAATGGGTAAATTTCTAAAGGGATGTAGAGGCTCTCTTTCTACAACGTATCAATTGAATTAGAAAAAAAAAAGGGAAACTCATTTTCTCTGTGCAAAAAAAGAAAAGACTCTCCATCAAACCATCGTCGAATTATTACTCAGATCGCTCAAGACTAAATCCTCGCGTGAAAAACTCTACGGTGTTAAAATATGCTAAAGTTTAATTTAATTCCGCCTTTGATTACGAGAAGATTCTAATAATTTAGGACAAAAGGCTCGTATGGAATATGTAGAAATTTTTTGAATGGGAAACAACGGACCAAGTGGCAGACAGTTTAACAGCTCTGGCAGTAGGAGAAAATATTAAAGTATTCAATAGTACTCTCTCTAAGCTTCCATTATCCTGTCGTCGTTGCTTTGCTGCAGACAGCTTCAATTTCCGGCTTTTAGATTTTCATTCTTCATTATATCTGTGTTCGTTGTAATTTTTTGGGCACTTTAGGGAAGCACTTTATAGCAAAGCAGGCTTGAAGTGAGAAAGTTTTGGGCTGGTTAAAAAATTTTCAGGATTGCACGGATTTGTAGGGCTTTAAGTTTTGAAAATTTTAAAAAATTACAACCGTATTAGCTATCATGCAAGAACAAAATGCCGATATTGCCCTTTCATTTAAGAAGCACAGTTGCTTAAGTGGTTCACCCGGCTTCTTCTCGTGGGAATAACTCGAAGATTGAATAAGAAGAAGGCCTTACCGATCATAATCTTACCTCTAAATACGCATAGATTCAGGATCTTGCTGCTAAAAATAGAAAGCTCTATCAATTTCTAGATTCAGCCCTCTGTCAACGGGGATAGTGTCCCATGGGAAATCGGCGTTGATTGAGGTTTCGGCCAGATGAGTGCTTTGGAGAGAGGTATTAAGAAATAAAAAATTTAAAATCTATAATATGAAAATTTAAGCATTTAGCGACAGCCGGCGAGAAGAAGAAGACGGACAGACTTTCCGGCAGCCGGCACTGAAAATATGTCGGCTTCGACCGATTCTGAGAAGAAGATGAGGAAGAAGACGAACACAGATATTCCGCTAGCCGGCGCTGGAAATATTTCGGCCTCAAAGGATTCGGAGAAGAAGAGGAGAAAGAAGACGAAGACGCGCACGTTTGAAAACCCAGTTCTGCAGCTTTTGCACGGGGATTGCTTAAAGGTTTCCATTCCAGTATAATAACCCGAAACTTTATTGTCCCAGTCCCTCCTCCACAATATTGCCTAATTTGTTTCCCAAATCAACATTGTTTCGCAATATTGAAACATTGTTTTGGATGCCATGCAAACGTCCGCTTGGAATTTTTGGAGGACGTATACAATTTTCATTTATATATATATATATATATATATATATATATATATATATATGCCATTACTTTCACATGCTTTTCAAGTGATTGAACTAACTTTAAAAGAAAGACTTATAAGTTTGGCGACCTCTATTATCTGAAAACTTCATCTAACCCGTTTGATTTAGAAGCCATAATTTAAAGATATCAATTGCAAAAGATTAGAATAAAATATAATTTTCATCATTTGATTAAATAGAGTCAAAGGCTATGATACAAGGATCAAAATTTTGGCTGAAATGATCGAAATTTCTGCTGAAATTTGGGACTGAAATTTCGGTCATCAAATGTATAGAAATGAAATTACCGGCCGAAATTTCAATCCAAAATTTTGATTTTGGTCCCCTCCGAAACCGAAACGAAAACCAAAATTTTGATCATTGCTATAATATAATTCAATGATTGAGTATAATAGATCATATAATTAGTATCGTGTTTTGCTCCAATCTTATATACCAGAGATCTCACTACAAAAATAAGGTGTTTCAACAGTATTTGTTGTTAAGGCAGTTTTTGATAGCAAAAGGATTAATAGAGGCAATTTTTTGTAACGACAAGACTAATAGCGGCAGTTTTTGGTTAAAAAAACTGCCGCTAATAGTCTTATTTTTTATAGTCTCTATTGATCATGAACTTCAAATTAGGCGGCCTGCATTTTTACATATCACATGTCCTTAAAATACCAAGTCTTTCTTTAAATTCGATGCAATCACGTGAAAATCGTGTGTAAGTAATGGCTCCCATATATATATATATATATGCCTGAGCCGCTATCCTCGAACCTACCATGGGAACGATACCTTCGAGTCAGTTGGCTGCTACATATTATACCCAAACTGAGGATCATGTGCATGTTACCTTGCCCAAAGTAGATCAACTATCATTTAAAAATTAAAATTAATATTACAAATGGGTGATTCTACAATTGAATTTTTGGATCAAAAGGTGAGAATTTAATTTTCATGCCCCACGTTTGGGCAAAAAATCAAATATTTGACCAGTGATTTGGAGGGAATTTTTTTTTTTTTAAGAAAAATCTAAAAACGTAGGAAACTAAATGAAGCCTTAAAGGGTGTGGCGTAACTCTTGATCATGTACCATATGACACATAATGCACGTGATCTAGCACTCGAAGGTAGGCTACAATGGAGTTCAGCTAGCTCGACAACTCGGCTCGGCCCAAAAATGAGAGCTTTTACTCTCTTAAGATCGGCTTGAGAGCCAGAGCAAAACTTTTTATTTAAAGCTCGGATGACATAGAGCCGAGTTAGAGTTGAGCTAGTAAAGCTCGGCTCGGCCCGACTCGACTTCATTAATAGTATACAAAACTTTTATATGATAAAATATATTATATATTATTTTGAAATTTTTTTTTTTACTTTTTTCCCTTTATAATAAGATTCATCAAATGATTAATTACTTTATAATAGATACATATGTAATTAACATATAATCTTTATGATCCTTTATTGAAGTTTGCGCTTTCTTTCTCCCTCTCTCTATCTCCCTCCATCCCTCTGTGAGCAACCATTAAAGTTTTTTCTCACTCATCTCAATGAACAACCACTTGCATGACAATTGATCAATCAATTAATACCTGCAACCAACTCCTATGCTCTTAATCAATATTTAGTACATTAAATTTAAACACCTTTTCACTTTTCAAAATTTAAACACTTTTCTGTCCAATCGATCCGTTAAATCCAAAAGAATTAAGGGATTAAAAGATATTAGAGCTTTTATTTATGAATTTTATTAAAGCTTTCATCTATTAAAAAAAGTAAATAATATTTAAAACAACATTAGAAAAAAAAATTTATAAGAAAACTTATTTAGCTCGAAGTTCGCCTCGGCCCGACTCGAGTTCGATCAAGCAGAGTTAGAGCTCAGACATTTAAGGCTCGAAAGGCCTAAAGCCAAGTTTCAGCTTGATTCATATAAGGTAAAGTCGAGCTAAAGCTGACTCAAGCTCAGGCTTGGCCCGGCTCGGTTGCAACCCTACTTGAAGGTAGCGTGTTAATCCTACCCTTGAAGGTTTTGTCCGTGAAGGCATATATGTGTGTATGTATCTTATAATAATATTTAAACATATATGTGTGTATGTATGAGGTATCTTATAATAATATAATTTAAAAGAGATGTATGGGTCAGCCCAGACTTCACCTTAATAAGGCCTTGGCAGGATTGAATGTTGACAGCCTTGTTTTCTAAGCCTTTGCTCAAACTGTTGAACCCCAAGTCAGGAGCTTAAACATTTCCTTCATTGGTCACGAGCATCTCGAGCACATTCTCTATAAGCATAAAAAGGCAGCAAATCACTATTTTGGCAATTGAAGAGTCAGATTCGTTACCAGACTCATCTTTGGCAAATTTCACTCCATTTGCTATTTATAAAAGATTAAATCTCTCAATCTCTTTTCCATTTCTCTCTCTTCACTTGTCATATATTTTAAATATATATTAAAATAAAAATAAAAATATTATTTTAAAAAAGGAATAGCTACAATAATTTTTATTGTTGGAAACTTTTTTTAAAAAGCAATAACTAACATAAAGAGTTAGCTTAAAAAAGAGTTTTAACTATTCAAATAAGCTTTTTTTGGGAGAAATGCTCAAGCTTAAACGGTGCCTTCTTTGGTGTAAGAATCATTTACGAGGCCCCGATATAAGTTCAAACGCAGGGTTCAATCACTTGGGCCCCACGTGGTCAATCAGGAGCTACGACAATTTGCCCCTAGTCCATCAGGTCCATCCCCCAAAAAAAAAAAAAGAATTTTTTTTTATCCACCGTCTAAATGTTAGTCAAAAGGACAAAAATTCAATACACTAGATTCAAGCAACAGATTGATACATTGACTTGGGTTTTGAAGGAAATAGTCCAAAAAATGATATTTTTTTTCTTAAAATCCTAAGGGGCTGAAATAAAATTTAGAAGATAGGTGTAACTTGCGATCAGGACATGATCACTGCTAGGGATGCAAGTTTTGACCCGAAACTTGAACCCGACTCGAAAATCAGCCAAACTTATTTGGTCGGAATTAGATGGAAATTGAACTGTTCCAGCTCTATTTCAGTTTTGGGAGCAGGAAACCGAAAACCAATTAGATAGGATTAAGAAATAAATATCCGGAAAAACTGAAAAACTTGAAAAAAAAACTGAAAAACCCAATTTTTTTTTTAAAAATGACCGAATCGAACAGAATCCATTTTTCATGGTTGTCGTATGAAAACTTAAAAAAAATAACAGTAATAAGCGAACCGAACTGGAAACTAAAAATTTTCCAATTTTCGTTTAATTGAATCTCTCTATCCATAGTCACAATGTTCCTAACTTTCATCATTTAAAGACCAAAATGGTTTATAAATGAGTGTCAGTTCTTTTAATATTTATTAATTTTATGGCAGTTGGAGAGGCCTGTCATTTTACCGGTTTAGTAGCCAGTTGAGTTGTAGAAAGTAGAAAGGAAAATTATAAACTCTGATATTTTTTTCAAGACAAATTTGCAGACAGTTTATGTGGAGCAACACAATCGGCTGCAGTGTTTGGGCCCCACTATGTGTACAGCCAGCCACATTGTGCCACATAAGTTTTCTGTAAAATTGTCCACTGTATAACAGTCAACTTAGAAAACAAGCAGCCTAGAAGCTAATAATTAGATGGGCTGGGCTGGGTTGGGCTGGGCTGGGCTGGGCTGAGCTGGGGTAGCCAAAATTGATGCCCATGTTCCACCTCCTCTCCTGGGCATTTGGTGAGGTCGCCCCTCTTATTTGTGTAAACAACTCACTACCATGGTTTGAAATTTTGCCCGAGACGAAAAAATGTCTCGGGTCTCACCCTTGAGCGAGACGAGATTCAAATGTGAATCGAGATTGAGGTGTGAATCATTTCGACATGCAACATTAAAAATATTATATTTATGTTAGAATTTATGTAAGATGTTAGATCAAATGCATATTTTTAAAGTGTACTATCCCTTCTCTTTAGAATTATATTTATATTAGAATTAGAATTTATTTATTATTTTTTGTTTTTGATACAGTCATTTAACTGAGACAATCTTGAGAATCGAGGAGCAAGTGCACTCGTGTGGGTAGCACCAGCTACAGTGATGAGTGGTAACTAATAGAACCCAACTCACACCTTATAAAGATAAGGGTGAGAAACAACATGAAGGACGAGTATCGAACCCATGACCTACTCCCTCACATTACCAATGAGGCTAATGTCTCTTTAGTATATTTGAAAGTGGACCCTTACTTTTCTTTATATACACAACACTATTTTATCTAATAGGATCATTTCTATGTGATGATATGGTGAATGGCTACCAATGAGCATCTAATTTTGTGCACACAAATATTATTATTATTCTTATTTTTCAACAGCTGATATTGAAGATATTTGTTTAGATGATATACAATTAATTTATAGGTATGATTCTTTAACTAAGATATTTTCCAATCTCTTTAACTGAGTAGATTGATTCTAAATATTTGACACACGATATAACAGTTAAGTTTTCTTTGTCGGTGTAAGATCAACCGTCTATTTTAATGATATAAAATCATCCAAAAGGATTATTTCACCCTGACGCCACGCATCTCCCTATTTATTTAATTTAATGTAATTAGAATTTGGTAAGAATGGAACGGCCATGGAAGAACGGCCTAGTCAAAGATCTCTGCGGAGATATCATTGGCCGTACAGACGGGGATTTGCCTCAGATTTGGGATGGAAGTGAAATATTGGGCCCAACTGAAAATCTGAGGCACCCCAAAATCAACTCTTTTATTGTTTCTTCTTCATAATTAAGAAACAATATACTAATATTTATTTAGGGAATTAGGGCTGTGCATTTTTTAGGCCGAACCGACCAAACAGGACCGAACCGCCAATTTTGTTTCGGTTTGGATGAGAGCCGGTTTGGGTTTGGTTTGGTAAAACGAAAAATTGAAAAGTTGGGTTTGGTTTCAGTTCCGAGTCTTCCCAAGTCGAAACCGACCGAACCGAATTGATTGTAAGTGAATTTTTTTAAGAGTTTTTTACATATACACCCCCGTGTTATGCTAATATTATAAGAAACCCCATGAGTAATGGGTATTTATTTTGCAGCCCCTACTTTTTTGTTTCTATTTCATATAACTCATTGCCGTTAACTAGCAGTGAGTTTATGGACGGAAAGTCTATTTTGCCCTTAATGAAACCAATATTTTAAAAATACCACCATTTTAAAAGGCCTTTCATTCATTTATATTTACAAGTCATGCCATTAAAGTTTATCACTATTATAAAAACCCTTCATTCACATTTTATTTACAAGTCATGTCATATAATTTACCACTATTCTAAAAGGAGTACCTTTAAATCCACCCACAAAATCTTTTAATTCACCCACGCTGAAACACAACGATTGCATTGAATTAAACGATGGAGATTGTTTATCGTCTCAATCTTTCATGAGATCGATCTTTAGATCATGGGTGTACCATCAGATGGTCTATTTTTTATTTCATGTGGTGCACACCCATAAAAGTGACCTTAATATCAATTTTAAGCATGCACGTGTTGTTAAGGTCACTTTTTTGAGATGTATGCCACGTGAAATAAAATACTAACCGTCTAATGGTACGATCATAATCTCAAGATCCATCGTGTAAAAGATTGGGAGGATAAATGATCTCCATCATTCTATTCAATTCAATCAACGTGTTTCAGCGTCGGTGAACTTAAAGATTCAGTCGGTGGATTTAAAGGTACTCTTCTAAAAGGCCATTTATTTACCCATCAGATTCAAGAATCATCAGATGAGTGATTCCCCATTCAAGTATGCTAACGTTTGGATGAATACTCAATCAATGGAGGATTTGTGGCAAACGATGTAATTATTCTTTAAAAGAAAACCTTCAATCTATATGTTCCACTCAAAATACTTGTCTCTCCAATTTCCTATATGATTCAAGACTCATCAAATGAAAGACCAATTGGTATTGGCCGATACTTACTGATACAATTTTTTTTCTCAATATTGACCGATCCTTAGAACCTAGGTTGCCAGACAAGACCGATTTTATCGATTTATCATCCAGCTTTGTTGTATCCAAGTGGAGTTTACTAAAAGTGACGTCATAACTTATAATGCAGATTGGGTATTTTCATTGTTAGGCCATCATTGGCATTATCGACATCAAGAGAATATCAAGCTTATTAAGAGTCTATTATGTCGCAAACTTGCTCCTTCAACTATTAAAATCCTAAAAATCAGTGAAGACTAAGTTGTCAATGAGTCGGGGCTGGCCAAAATTTTGACAGCCGACCGGACTCAAGCCCCTACTTCATCTGACCTGATTCGATTCAAAAACCCCTTATTTCCTAAATTGTATTTAAAAAATCGTGTCCATCCAACCTTTTAGTCTACTCTACAGAACCTAAGCTTTGAGGCCCAGTTATGAATTAGAAAATTTTCAAATTCGATTGATTGCTACCATTTGATGAATCATTGATTATACAATTGATCGGATTCACTACCATATCATTGTTGGTATAATGGTAATCATTATATAATAATGTACTGCTTCATATTATCATTCTGTACAAAAAATTTATTTTTTTATTTTATTTTAAGAATTGGATTGCCTAACCGCGTCTGCTTCCATCCACCGAATCTTTGAGTTCACCCACGCTAAAACACATTGATTGCATTGAATCAGACGATGGAGATCGTTTAAGCATACCATTAGACGATCAGTGTTTTATTTCGTGGTACACATCTCATAAAAGTGACCTTAACATCACGTACACAGTTAAAATTAATGTTAAGGTCATTTTTTTTGGGTGTGTACCACATGAAATATGATGGTGCCACCATGATCTCAAGATCCATCATGTGAAAGGTTGGGACGATAAACGATCTCCATCGTTTGATTCAATGCAGTCAACCGTCTGATGGTGCCACCATGATCTCAAGATCTATCGTGTGAAAGGTTTGGACGATAAACGACCTCCATCGTCCAATTCAATGCAGTCAACTGTTTGATGGTGCCACCATAATCTCAAGATACATCGTGTGAAAGGTTGGGACGATAAATGATCTTGATCGTCCGATTCAATGTAGTCAACCGTCTAATGGTGCCTCCATGATCTCAAGATCCATCGTGTGAAAGATTGAGATGATAAATGATCTCCATTGTCCGATTCATTGCAGTCAATGTTTTTCAGTGTGGGTGAACTCAAAAATTTGGTGGGTGGATTTAAAACTACTTCAACTCTAAACACGTGTAGAGGGTGGCAATTTAGTAATTTAATTTAACAAAGGATAAATATGGTATTTAGTTTATTCTTTAACGCCTGGTTAATCACTTAAAGTTGCATCCGTTAAATAGGGGTTTTATGAACACCAAAATGCTAACTAGGGGGTTTAGAGCAAATAGCTATAATTGGGGGGTTATTTGTAATATCATCATAACTTAGGGGGGTATTTGCAAAAAATCCTTTTTTTAATATATATACTTATTCTTCTAAAGTTATAAAAAAAAAAAAAAATCTTTTAATTAAATATAATTTACTTAAATGTCCTGAGACTAATCGTTGTCCGTTATAATTATTGTGGAACAAACTAAAATGAAATATTTTAATAAAAGCAAGTACCTAAGCATGTATAATGTTAATATAATTATTTAATTAAATTTTTAACCTTTTTCAAACTTTTATTAAAAAAAAAAAAACAATTCAAGCCCAACCAAATTTTATTAGAAAAAATGATCCAAAAAATTAGCTCAACCAAATTTTATTAAAAAAAAAAACTCGAAAAAAGGCTCAAGCCTTGCCCGGTAGGGGTCGGGCTTCGGCTAAGTACATCGTAGCCCGGATTAGGGCCTAGTTGAAAATTTTAGGAACTTGGCCTGAATATATTAGGGCTGGATTGAACCACAGCCCGGCGCTAATCCAGCCCATTGAGAGCCCTATTTAAGGGTATGGTTCAAATCGCTACCCTTTATTTATTAATAAATTTACTCAAAGTCAAAGATTAGACCAGATTTGAGATAAAAATAAGACTCAAGCGACTAGCTCTGGGAAAGTGAGAACGAGTTAGAAACTTGTGACCACAGAAACTTACATTTTGACTCCTTCGAGAAGAGTTTACTTCAAGCATTTACTGTTTGAACAACTTGTAAGATAATCTAACACCGTTCAGTTGCTGATCGGATGGTGCTGTGCTGGTTCACGGCACTTTACTAAACAGTTGGTATTTGGTGGGTCCAAGCAGCCGGGATGACACCCACGAGCTTTGGAGAACCGGGAAGGTATTTTGGCGAACTATGCGAACTTTAAGTGGCCGATTGAACTATAGGCTCTTGATTAGCGAATCAGAACCGTTCAATGTAAAAAAAAAAAAAAAAAAAAAACAGATACAGATTCTCCACCCAGGGCAGGCTGCACACCGTGTGCCAGCGATCGGGCAGCCCCGTTAGCTCTTAGTAAAACGTGCAAATTGTCTATGTTGGTGTTGAGTCTTCTAGATGGGTTCCAAGTTCCAACCCAAAAATCATGATCCCTAAAAGCTTGCAAGGACATTGTTATATGGAGGATAGATTTTATGCAGACTAAGCGCAGGTGATTGATGTGGCGCAACGTAATTGGTACGCAAAGTGCGGCTCAATTATCATTGTCTGTCTGCTATCGGTTACATTGTCAACAAATCTGTCTTACTTTTATAATTTTTCCCGTTGTCGAGATTCCTGTTATTTGGATTACATCTGAAGGGTCGAAAATTATCTTCGCATTTTCCTTCAAAATTCGAGAACAAATACCGAGGATCCTCGATTTTCTATCTTCCGACCCTTTGTACTTCTCATTCATACGACTCTTCTCACCTGTCTAGTTATACCATGCAACTTTTTCACGGACGAAAACTATTAATTGATTTGAATCAAACGATGGAGATTATTATTTCTTTCAATCTTCCTCATCATAGATCTTAAGATCATAACGCCCCTATCAAACTGTCCGATGTTGATTTTATATGGCACATATTCCCAAAAATCAGAGGCAGGGCCACATTATGACTTGGGTGGTCAATTGACCACCCAAACTTTCTAAAAATTTGTTACTAAGCTTTAAGGGTCCTAATTTATATCAGTGGATTTTCATCCATCCAAAATTATCTTGACCACCCAAAATTATAAAAAAAAGTCAAACAATTTTTTTTATAATATTTGTTTTCATGACAAATATTTCTTCTTTGATTTTTTTAAGTAAATCCCACCTAAATTATACAAAATACTAAGTCAACCACTAGAGTAATTCACTAAGATATGTAGAGTGGAAAAAAAAATTAATATATATATAATTTTTGGTCATTTTTAACTTAGGTATCCATGAGAAAATATAAAAATAATATTTTACTTTCCGACTTTTCCGTGTTTTTATCCAAATCTCCTAAATTTTAAACTTTCTTCTCTAAGTCTCCTAAATTGTTTCTAATATCTAAAAAACTCAATACTTAAAACTTTTTTATAAGTATACTTCTATATATATATATATATATATATATATATATATATATATATATATATATATATATCATAAAACACAAAGTGTACCTGTATATACAACACATAATTCTTCCTTCTCAACTAGGGATTCACGTTTATAAGCCATTGATTATTTTGAAGCAAATGATGGAAATCTTTTTCTGCCCCAATAGTTCACATAATGGATCTTAAGATCACGGTCCTAGTTAGATTTTGATTTCAAATGACACACATCTCAAAATTTGAATATGATCATGAGCTTATATAAAATATTTACTTCAATCACTTTTAGAGAAGTGTGCCACGAGAAATAAAAATTTGACCATTCGATGAAAGACCCATGATCTTAAGATCCTTTGAGTGAAAGATGAAAGACCCATGATCTACAGATCCTTTGAGTGAAAGATATAAGCGAAAAAGATCTCCATCATCTAATTCAAAGTATCCAATTGTTTAAGTACATGAAAGTCATAATGAAAAGGAGGAATCTTCTGTTGTAAATAAAGGCACCCAAACAAAAAAATTGAGCAACATTTCTTCACTGGAAATACAAAATTTGTTTAGAGGGAAAAACAAAAAATCTGGGATTTAGATTCAGTTAACCGCACCGACCCAACATTTCTTCACTGGAAATACAAAATGTGTCTATCTGCGATTTAGATTCGGTTAATCGCACCGACAACAAAAAGGGTAAGGGGTAAATTTTTATATTACATTAGTTACATCTTTAGGGTTAAAGGCAAGATATCAAATCGGGTATCTGTTTGTATCACCGATACATATTGGTATCGGCCGATATGCCGATTGGGTGAATATTTATTTTTATTTTTTAAATTTCAAAATTTTTATAAACTTATTGTCACGAATCAGAATCCTTACCCGACCTTGAGGGCCTAGAATTCCGTGTTATGACACCCCACGCTTGCTAAGGCGATAAGCGGACATACACATAATTCTTATATCGATTTAGCATATGGATTAAGGCATTTAATAGTATCATTTAAAAATAAATGACTCAAGAAATCAACAGCGAAAAAACGTAGATGACATTACTTAAGTGATAACTCCTAACCATGCATTTATAATTGAAAACAAACAGAGGTTTTACGTAGAATAAAACAGTCCCAACGCAAATCCCAAAAGTGGTACTGAAAAATAAAAGTAACTAATAGCAAGTTTCCCCTAAAAATAATAAAAACTATAACTAAAGAATTTCTCAATGCTCAAAGTAGTCCGCCGGATTTATTCCCTCGCCCAGATGGTAGCCGACGTCCTCACTCTCATGAGTCACATCAGGAACAGCAGCATCCCCATCCTCAGTGATGAAAAAATTCGAGTTCTCACCTGCAACTGTTAGTTTTGGGGAGGGGGGTGAGTTTACTCAGTCACGTAAACTCAGCAGGTTGCATAATCGATCCACCATAAAATACCCAGGAGATCGTGTGTACAATTACTTGAGTTGCAATGTATTTTGAAATAAATCAAACAGCTATAAATGATTACAAAAGTATCTAAAATCTCATAATCTATCATATCGAAACTGAAAAATATAGCATAAAAAAAAAAAGCTATATCATAGAATGAAAAGACCTGACATAAAATGAAATGAATATGATGCATCAAATTCTAATCTCTTTTGGTATCTACTTTGTCGACTTATCCTACGTGACATATCTTAAAACTTAATATTGCTCCATATGCCTACACAACGTACTTCGCATCTTACTTAATTTACGTATACGACCTGTGCCAGGGTCGCTACTCGAGCATATCACGCGAGGTCCACGTGTAGATAACCACCAAACCTTCATATCATAACATATACCATCATCCAGCCCGATGAGGTTGCATGTTTTTAAATCAGTGTCCCCTTACGTTCGAGACACTGTAGTAGCGTATTGTCCTTAAGACCCGTCTTGGCTGCAGATGTTGGATCTTGCGGTGGCACGCAAGACATGGCACGTGTAGAAACTTAATTTGTATTTTACTGGCCTTCACAACATAATTTATCCGTATTCGTAACTTACCTTATCTTACATATCATTCCTTATTGTTTACTTAAAACTTAATTTGAAGTGAGCCACGGTGCGATAAGATTCACAAAATCACGCTTTCCAAGGGATGAGTTCCGTAGTAACCTGGATGTACTTCGTGTGGCAGCCCATACTCTCATAAAGGTGTTGCATCCGTACATGGATGCCTACATTCCAAGTTTCACATGACCATGACGGGAACCCCACTATGACGAAGGCTTAAAAGTCGTGTGATATAGCTTATTCTTTTTTAATTATACGTATGCCTTATCGTGATTTTTCTATATGGTGCATGCCATATGATGAAAAGACTAACTTGACCAAAAGAAACTATTTCATACACCTTACATACTTGTGAATATAAAATAATAATTAAAATTTAAAAAGAATAGGTATTTCATACAAGAATTTTGGAGAAACCGTCATGGGCCGTTAGATTGCTTAGAGATTGATCGGGCCCATGGTTCTTAAACTTTTCTAAGTGGTCAGTGTGTCGAAACCTTTTTCTAGTTTTGACCCAAAAGTGGATCAAAGAGACGGGTCAAATAATCCCCTTAGTTATACACGGGTTCATATCCCTTATCAAATCTTCCAAACTTGCAGATCTCAAAACACGTCCTCAAAATTTTAGTGGCACTTATCTGATTCATTAGATTATATTGTGTTATTGTCGAGATCGTTTTGAAGTTGTTCCTATGGGCCACTTGCGCCTTGATTCTAAAAAATTAAGGGTCAAAGGTAACCCGTGTATTATTCCATGTGGCACCTAAGGCTAAAATAAGAAGGCATGAACTTTGAGCAATCTATCCTCTAATCTGAACCATTTGATGGTTAGACAATAAAATTTTACCTAAGGTTGGTTCTTTTGTCCCGATCCTGATTCGATCTCTAGCACACTAGATCTTCCAGTCAACGTTTTAGAAGATCTAGCAGTCAAGTGCACACTTAGTGTACCTACCATGTGGCGATCAGATTGAACAGATATGAACCATCAGATATTTAAGAAAGATGATTCTAAGGTATTAGGTCTTTGGGCCTAATTTATTTTGACCTCTAAGGTCTCAAATCTAAGGGTCAAAACCTTCATGTTCACGGATATCCAAATAGCCTTTTAATTTTCTTGATTTGTGGGCCAAATTCTCGAGTTCTGAACCGTTAGATGTCTCGAAGATTTCAATTAGTAGAGATGGTCCATCCCTGCTCTATTTCTTGGGTTGGGCCCACAATGTCCAACTAGAATCTATTTTATTTAAATCTAGTGGTGCCAATTAATGGTTGCACCAAGTTAACCATATCAGGTAAATTTTCCAAAGCACCCAACTACACAGGTTGGCACGACAAGCTATCACCGGTAACGCCGGCGTTTGGTCGGGCCAATCCCCGAAATTTATTTCATTTTGGCCCGAAACATTATATATATATATATATATATATATATATATATATATATATATATATATATATATTTAACCCAACATGTGGCCCCCAGGGAGCTTCTCTCCCAAAAAAAAAAAAATAATAATAAATAAAAATACAAACGTATATATATACATATCTATAACAGTGAGGTTTGAGAGAGGGGCGGTTAGGACTTGGGTTTTCTCTCTCTCTCTCTCTAGATTTTCTTATGGATCTCTCCATCTTTCTCTCTCTAAAATTATCGGTTAGAGGTTGGGCCTCTTTCTTGGACACCTTGAGTTTCTCTCACTACAATCATGGGTCTCTCCATCCAAACATTGGGTTTCTCTCTCTCTCTAGAATTCAGTGTTATAAAGATATCTATCTTATTTATATACAAGCAATTTTGAGTACGATTAGTAGTTTTTGATGCTAGGATGTCTGAGCATGGTGGAAAGAGAATCCACAGGAGGAATTGAACCCGTTGCCTAGCACAAACACCAATTCTTATACATATTTTTGTTTATTTACTCTTCTCTCTTTTGGTCTTAAATTTGT
Source organism: Chloranthus sessilifolius (assembly GCA_021018995.1). Classification (NCBI taxonomy): domain Eukaryota; kingdom Viridiplantae; phylum Streptophyta; class Magnoliopsida; order Chloranthales; family Chloranthaceae; genus Chloranthus; species Chloranthus sessilifolius. Next base: position 46,672,698 of record CM037584.1, on the reverse strand, counting down.
CCCGTTTCTCTCCTCTGATATCTCTCTCTAAATCTTGTTGGAGAAAAGAATGGGTCACCTCTCAATGCTCTCTCTAAATCTCTAGTTTAGCCATCTCAGGTTCGTTCTTCATTATTTGTAACATGGCTTTGAGTTGGAGGAGGAGAAGGTTCCTATAGCTCTTTCTCTTTCTCTTTCTATGCAACATTGCTGTTGCAAAGACGTGCATGTAGAGATGGTGGGAAGTTGGGGATTTGATTTAGTGTGGTCCTATACACCACATATATAATATATAGTATATATATATATATTATTAACTTTAGAGTACTTGTATATCATAAATCTTTATTTATTTATTTATTATTATTATTGTTTTCCTCTTCTTCAACTACACAGAGTTTCATTAATGGAGAAAAAAAAAAAAAAGTAAAATCTGTTATATATATATATATATATATATATATATATTTATTTATTTTTTCTTTTTTTCTTTTTTTTTTCTTCGTGGTTGCTCAGCCATTAATGGAGCTTCATATACAAGATGCATTTTTCAAATAAAAATAAAAGAAAAACTAAATATTTTAAGATCGATCGAGGGGCACCCACCTATTGGAGCGTGCACGGGTTGATTTCAGTCGATTCGACGACACAACGCTCGGCGCGTTGTTTCGGCGATGCGGGAGATGCAGCGGCAGCCCATGTGTCGATTCGACGATGTGATTTCGATGATGGTTCGGCGGGTGCTTGATTAAACGCGATAGGAAGAAGAGTCGGCTGCGTTATTACATAGAGGAAGAGATGGAAGAGATGGATGAAGGAGGAAAGGGGGTTAGGGATTTTGAAATTTATAGATACGAGGTGAAGGTTTACATTGGGCAATGATCGCCGAGAAGGAAAGAGTCCAAAGACTCCAAATTTCCTTCTGAAATTAGAGAATCGTGGGTATAAATCAGTAGGTTTTTGTTTCCTAAAAAAATATACTAGATTTGCTAGTTGGTAGACGGGTCTAAGTATAATTGTGAAGTTTCTTAAATATGAGTGAGCTGAGTTTGAGTGTAGAGCAGTCATATGGGTCTCCGTGCTCCACAGTACTTAAAGCCATCGAATGGCCCTCCTTTGATTCGGGTCATAACACTTATAGTCTTAAAAGTATTATAAAAGATCTATATTTAAACAATTGGATTTAAAAAAAAAAAAATTTAATTTAGTAAATATAGGCTGATATCCGATATATATCAACCGATACTGTATAATATTGATCAACACCGATAATAATTTATATCAGGGCGGTGTTGGTATCAGTTGGCCAAATCATCCGATCCTTGATACCTTGGTTAAAGGGTATATAGATAAAGAAATTTTGAGCATAGGATTCGTATGATATAAAGAAAATTTTGGGGGATGTAGAAAATAGAGGAGATTTTAGATATTCCCCCCAATGTCTTATACCCATTACCCATCTCAACTTTGGACGCCCCCTGCGGCCTACTAAAGCGGTGTGCAAAGGGCTCCACCAGGCCCTCAGCGCTCCAACCGTAGGGGTGTCAAGTGGGGCAGCGGATATAGTGTGACGGTGTTATTAATTTGGGTATCAGCAAGATGGAATGAGATAATATAAGAAGCTGCATGGTACTGTCGTGAGTCAGGTACTAGTGTGTGACATAAAGGTGAAGCTGGGCAGGCCAAGCAAGGCACCGAGGTGCTGACATGTGTATCGCAAAGAGATACGATGCATTGATATGATTGGCCTCAGGTGAAGGCAACTGTGAACGGGAGTTCTCGTCCTCTAAGCGAGTGATATCAGAGTGATGGTTGGATAGGCTGGCCTCGCTATAACCGCAGCGAAGCGCCATACGGGTATGATAGCCGGTGTCGGCCTTTGCCCCCGTGACAATAGGCCCTTGATCCATAGGCCACCTGTAGGATGAGACACTGGCCCCCGATCCGCAAGACGCGCATTATCAATAAAACGATTTAATCGTTTGATAAGTGCCTCATGACCTGAAGATCTATTTGTGTAGAGGATTTGGACGAAATCTATCGTCTAAATTCATGCCGGTCAAAGTTTTAATGGTAGAAGTATATATTTTCTTCATAGGAAAATGGGTGCAAATAACACCACCTTAAGGGCTAGTTCAGCATTTTCTACCCAAAAACTCATTTTCTCAAGAAAATGGCAAAGCTCAATTTTTGCCTAAAAACCCATTTTCTGAGGAAAGTCACTTTCCTAGAGAGTTGTTCTTGAGTTACTCTTAAACTCATTTTCTTGGCATTTCTGATATGTTCTTATGTTCTACACTCTCTCAAGAAAACATCAAGAAAGTGTTCTACACTTTCTTCCACACCCTATAGTCACACGTATTTATGACCTTCATCAAAAAGATTATATTGATCGGATGATCGTCAAAATTTATGTACTTTAAATCAGTAATGTGTTTAACACTTTGGTCGGACAGATTCTCGAAATGTTGTATTAAATATGTACACCAATGAGGACTTACTCGAGAACCGATTTTTATCGGTTTAGTTTCGATTTGAGAAACTAGAAACCGATAGTTATCGGTTCGGTTTCGGTTTAGCATGAAAACCGACCTGAACCGGCCCGATAACACCGTTACCTATTTTTCATATTTTTTAGATATAAAATAACGGCTTGGGTCCCATTGACCCGACGCGACCTGATTTTCGCCCGACTCGACCCAACCTCTTAGTCGACCTGAGTTGGATGCCTCATTCCTGATACCCGACTCGGTAAAATATTGGGTCGCTATATTGAATGACAACCCTACCCATGGAATACTGTCCATGCACGAGCGTGAACCTTATAATAAAAATTCAATATAAATGAAAGAAATAGGAGTCAACATAGGGTTAGGCATAGTTACCAAGTCAAAAAAACAGGAAAAAATCAGTGAAGGAAAAAAATTAAAAAATAAATAAATAATATGAGGGATCAGCTCGAACCGTTATTGAAACCCTTAACCCGATCCTTATTATTCAATTTATGGAGAAAAAATCGCAATAAAATGTGTTTAAAATGCAAAAATTACATTTTTCAAATAATCGCTTTTGTATAAATAAAATACGTTTAAATCGTGAAAGAACAAATTTTCAAAAAATGGTGATTAAAATATTTTTAAAAACAAATCGGCAAATTTGGTAACTATGGCACCAAATCAACAATGTTTTCAAAAAATGACAATTAAAAGTGTTATTGTCACACCTTATTTATTACTCCACAACATTCAAACAAAGAAAACATTGTTGGTTTATGTCAATCAGACGATATAGAGCCTTTACCATCCCAATCATGCATAAAAAGATCTTGAGATCATGGGTTTTGCATTAGACGGTGAGATGTTGATTCCAAGTGACACACATCTCAAAAATGAACGTGATCATAGAGTACCATCAAAAGTGGTTCACGTTTACAATTTGCGATGTATGTCATATGGAACCAAAATCTGACCCTTGATGGTAGGCACACGATATAAAGATTTGTTGTGTGAAATCTTGGGATGAAAAACATTCTACATCATTTGATTAAAATCCGTTAACAATGTTTTCATTGTTGAAGTGGTGTGGTAATAACTAAAAACGTGTGGTAGTAACCATGGGTCAAAATATCGGGTATCCGATACGTATCGTCCGAGCTCAAAACTGATACGTATCGGAATAGTAAAATACCGGACGATACATTGGATGTATCATTCAAGCATATGCATACAAAATGGCGATACGGTACATTGAATGTACCGTATCAATGTACCGTATCGTCCCAATCCAAAACTGATACGTATCGGTATTGGGCGAAATTTTGACTCATGACAGTAACACTTGTTTTAAGAAGTGTGGCAGTAACATAAAGTCTTGGCTGTAACACTTCTCCTCTAAAATGACAATTAAAGGAAATTTAAGGAGTAGTTGTCAGTTGAAGAACCGATTTGGTGAGACCCTAGTTGTGTTCCACTGTAACCCAAGCTCAGAAAATGAGCTTTTATGAGCAAATTCCAAAGAAAATAGGAGGTCGCTTTCTCAAAAAGATGGGCTGAAAACCTGCAGCCCAAGAAGAACTCCTGAACGTAGGAAAAGCTCAGAAAGTCACAAAAAATGTCATTTTCAACAGAAAATCCTTAGAAAAGTGGGTTTTCTTGGCTCTCAAACGAGGCCTAAGGGTTCTTTGCTCTTATTTTAAAACTAATTTTATGAGAAAATTCTCTTCTATAATAGAATTCTATAATATTTGCGTACTAATTTGTGGAGAGATTTCTCTCCCATGAAATTATATTATTGTGTGTTTAAATATATTCATATAGGATATATAGGCTCTAGTAAAATTAATTAAAAGCAAAACCTTTTATAAAAGAACGATTGAAGCTAAAACCTATGTGTCACAAACCACTTATTCAAAGGGCAATGGTCAGGTCCTACTAGGTAGAATCGGATTTCCAATCCTATCTTATCTGCTGCCCTTGGAAATAAGAGAATCTTGACTGGATATCATGCTATAAAAAGTGAAAACCAAGAAAGTCAAGATTCTCCAATTTCTAAGGGCAGCAGATGGGGTAGGACAAGAAATCTGGTTCCGCATGGTAGGAACTGACCATGCCCCTTTATTCAACCACTAGAGCGGTTTACTAATATATAAAGAGAAATAAAAACTTTAATCCATATATAATTTTGAAAATCTAGATAATGTTCGTAATTCTAGAAAGGGTGGTATTATTTGCACCCGTTTATCTTGTGAAGAACACACATATTTTTAGAATAAAAAATTATTGACTACCTCAAATTAGATGATGGAGATTATTTTTGTTGGATATTTACCAAATAAATATTTATTACTTTAATAATATTTATCTATTATTAATTTAATAATGTTTATTTATTTTTAAATGGTTCCTTAAAGTGATTGGTTCCATATTAAAAGGATGCTTTTAACCTTCAAGTCAAAATTACTTGAATTTTGAATTAATATTGGAGGAAAATTTTTTCCACCATAAGTTTAAAAGTGTAGTAAATGTTTTGTCCCACCTCACTATTTTACAAGAAATATTCATGGCTTATATATGGAAACTTACCTTCCATATTGTTTGGCTTAATAAGAAGAACACAGCTCATAGCGGCGGTTCGCCGCCGCACACGCGCACGCGCGCGCGTGTGCGAATGGCGAATGGCGAATGGCGCAATTGGCGCTTTTAAGGCGCACTTTGCACTTCGCACGACCGCATCGTCGCACCGACAGACACAACCGCCCCTGAAAAGGTGCTCCGAAAGTTATAAATAGAGGCCAGAGGAGGGATTCTAAACACTTGCAATTTCCGAATCTTACATCTGAGCCCTCAGAATTCGTGTGCAAACCAGAGCATTCTGCGTCTTCGTTTCGTTGGGTCGCACACTACAGTGCAACGTAGTGTGTGACAGATCGGTTCTTCACCGAGGCTTCATTGTATCCTGGAGGCGAATTTGCCGATATCCCGTTGCATATAGGGGGCAAATATTGTTTTAAAGACAGCGATCTAATCGCGCCTTGAAGCAATTTTTCGGTCTATTTTCTGTCAATCTTTTTGTAATACACTAACAATTTTAAAACAATATTACTATGACACAAAAGATGATGGAACTCTCCAACACGAAGATCACGAAACTCGAGTGCTTTAATGGCACCAATTTCAAACGATGGCAATCAAAAGTATATTTTTTACTCACAACTTTGAAAGTCGCATACGTTCTCACTATGGACTCACCATCATTGGAGAAAGAAGATGAAACGCTTGAAGAAGGTAGAATCCGTACGAAATGGGAAAGCGACAATTACACATGCAAAGGCTATATTCTCAACGCTCTTGTCGATTCTCTTTTTGACGTCTATCAAATTTATAAAACTGCAAAGGAGATATGGGAGGCTCTTGAACGTAAGTACAAAGTAGAAGAGGTCGGCGTGCGCACATACTTAGTAAGTGAGTTATTTAATTTTAAGATGTATGATTCTAAACCTATTTTAGAACAAGTGCACCAGATGCAGATTATCTTCAACAATCTTGTGACGGAAGGAAGCACAATAGACGAAGGTTTTCATGTCTCTGCGGTTATTGCAAAATTACCGTTGGGATGGAAAGATTACCGTAAGAGTTTGAAACATACGAAGGAAGATCGTACTATGGAGGAACTCTTGACTCATCTTCGCATAGAAGAAGAGGCTCGTCTACGTGACAAGGAAGAGGAGAAAACTGAACTCGTCTCCAATGCGCACATTGTTGAAGATGCATCCACATCGAAGAAGAAGAACAAAGGGAAGAACTTTAAACTGAAGTCGAATAAGAAAGATTTCAAGAGAGGACAATACAAGGAAAAAGCAAAGAAGGGTACTTGTTTTTATTGCAATAAACCCGGCCATTTCAAACGTGATTGTCGAGAATTTTTTAAAAATAAAAATCAGGCAAACATTGTGGGTGAAGAAGATCTCGTTGCGGTGATCTCCGAAGTCAATATGGTAGATGGAGGAAATGAATGGTGGCTCGATTCTGGAGCTAGTAGGCATGTTACTTCTGATAGGAATAATTTTATATCCTATGAGGAGGCTCATGATGGACATGAATTGTTCATGAGAAATTCCACTACTGCCAAAGTGGTAGGTCAAGGCAAAGTTGTTCTACACTTTACTTCGGAAAAATCTGTTACCCTGAATGATGTCCTTCATGTTCCTGAAATCCAGAAAAATCTTGTATCGGCTTGTATTCTGAACAAACATGGATTCAAAATTGTGATCGAATCCGATTCCATTGTACTTTCTAAGAAAGGGATGTTTGTAGGCAAGGGGTATGCCTCTTGTGGAATGTTTAAGTTCAATATCAATGAAAAATCTGTTTCTTCGGTTTATATGTGTGACTCAATTTATTTATGGCATAATAGATTAGGACATTTAAATTTACGTTCTATGGATTATATGATTAAATTAGAACTTCTTCCTAAAATACATATAAATTATGGTAAAGATAGATGTAGCATATGCGTCTAATCTAAAATGACTAAAAAATCATTTAAAAGTGTTGAAAGACAATCTAAACTATTAGATTTAATTCATACTGATTTATGTAGTTTAAATAATATTACTACTAGAGGAGGGAAAAGATATTTCATCACTTTTATTGATGATTGTTCTCGATTTACATATGTTTTTCTTCTTCAATTAAAAGATGAAGTATTTAGTAAATTTATCTCCTATAAGGCCTTAGTGGAAAATCAATTAGATTTTAAAATTAAGGCATTACGATCGGATAGGGGAGGTGAATACATGTCACATGAATTTTCTGAATTTTGTGACAAGTATGGAATTATTCATGAAGTCACCGTTCCATATTCTCCTCAATCAAATGGAATTGCCGAAAGGAAAAATCGGACTCTAGTAGAAATGGTAAATTGTATGTTAACAAATTCAGGTTTGAATTCAAATTTATGGGGAGAAGCATTGCTTACTGCATGTTATATTTTAAATCGGATACCTTTTAAAAAGTCTTATAAAACTCCATATGAAATTTGGAAGAACAAACCTCCCAAATTACACTATTTAAAAGTATGGGGTTGTAGAGCATTAGTTAGGGTACCCGATTATAAACGTACAAAATTAGGTCCTAAAGCCATTGAATGTATTTTTGTGGGATATTCTATTAATAATCCTATATACAGATTTTTAGTATGTAAGCATAATAATATTTTTGAAAAGGATTCAATTTTTGAATTTAGAGATGCAGTATTTTATGAGAATACTTTCTCTACTATTTCTAAACCTCTTGCATCCTCTAAATTAGATGAATCTTCCGATTCTCTTCATCTCTCTAGTAGTGAAGATGAAAAGATGGAACCTAGAAGAAGTAAGAGACCTAGGAAAGCCACTGATTTTTGGTCAGATTTCTATGTATATCTTGTAGAAGGAACCAGAAATGAGAAAACTAAGAAAATGAAGTTTATTTTTAATATCGATGAAGATCCTCAAACTTTTGATTAAGCTGTTAAGTCTATTGATTCTGTATTTTGGAAAGAAGCTATAAATGATGAAATTGATTCTATCATGTCCAATAATACTTGGGAATTAGTAGACTTACCACAGGGATCTAAACCTATAGGTTGTAAGTGGATATTTAAAAGAAAACTTAATCCTAATGGCACTATAAATAAGTTTAAGGCTAGACTTGTTGCCAAAGGTTTTAGACAAAAACATAGTATTGATTATTTTGATACCTATGCTCCAGTGGCTAGAATTTCTTCCATAAGGATCTTATTTGCTCTTGCTTCTATATATAAACTTCAAGTTCATCAAATGGATGTTAAGACCGCCTTTTTAAATGGTGAACTTGAAGAGGAAGTATATATAGATCAACCAGAGGGTTTTATCATGCAAGGACATGAAAATAAAGTTTGTAAACTTATTAGGTCCCTATATGGTCTAAAACAGGCTCCTAAACAGTGGCATGAAAAATTTGATAGTATTATTTTATCATATAGATTCAAGATTAATGAATCAGATAAATGCATTTATAGTAAGATATTAAAGGGTAAAGGAATAATTATTTGTCTCTATGTGGATGACCTCTTAATTTTGGCAGACTTAGAAAGTATTATATATACAAAAAGTTTTTGGCTTCAAAATTTGATATGAAAGACATGGGTGAAGATGTAATAATTCTTGGAATAAAATTATTTAAGCAAGATAATAATATTATTTTATCTCAGTCACACTATATAGAAAAAGTGCTAAAGAAATTTAAACATAATGGAAAATTAGCACCAACACCTTTTGATCCAAGTATAAAATTAAAACCCAACAATAGTAGAAGTGTATCTCAATTAGACTTTTCTAGAGTAATTGGTAGTTTGATGTATGCTACTCATTGCACTAGACCTGATATTGCTTATGCGGTAGGGAAATTAAGTAGATATACTAGTAATCCTAGTCATGAACATTGGAAAGCAATTAGTAGAGTATTAAGTTATCTTAATAAAACTAAGAATTATGCTTTACATTATGTTGGTTATCCTCACGTACTTGAGGGATACACAGGATGCTAGTTGGAACAATGAGATGAGTCAAGGTCTACTAGTGGATGAGTATTTACACTTGAGGTGCCGCATTTCTTGGGGATCAAAGAAACAAACATGCATAACACATGCAACTATGGAATCAGAATTTATTGCTCTTGCAAGGGGAGCAAGAAGAGAGTAGTTAAGGAATTTACTATTAGAAATTCCTATTTGGCAAGCCTATGCCACCAATCTCTTTATTCTGATAGTGAAGTAAGGCTATCTAAAGCTTATAGCAAAATTTATAATAGAAAGTCTAGACATATAAGTTTAAGACACAGTTATGTTAGTCAATTACTCCGTGAAGGAGTAATTACTATCAATTCAATACGGACCTTTGCAAATTTAGCGGATCCATTTACAAAAGGTCTTGCAAGAGATGCAGTTATTAAAACATCAGAAGGGATGGGTTTAAAGCCTAGTAGATTACATCACCTATGATGGTAACCCGACCTATTTTCTAAAGTCCAGAAACTAAAGGTTCAATGGGAAAACAAATCATATATAGTGATTGCACATTATTAAAAGTGCGAGTTTACAACTCCAACCATCTCAAGTAATAATGTGGAACTTGTAACGTAAGGAAGAGGTTGAGGTATTTCTCTTAATCAGTCTATAACATATAATGTTGAAATGTCTAAGTTACATGAGCATTTTTTATAGAACTGACCTATATGATTTACGAAGTGTGGTCGCTTCGAAGAAAGATAAAGGCTTTTCTTAAATACAACTCATGAATACCGGGGTATAAGCACAAGGCCATAAAACGTGTTGGCTGTTAAAATGAAATGAAACTTAGATTACTTATGTGTGTGATATATCCGGTTGATTATACAAGAAAATTAGTTCAAGAAATTAGATCACTAAAGTTCTTTATCAACTTTGATGTATTCTCACTAAGTGAAGGTTCAATTCATTAGGACACTTTCATTTATGCATACAGTAGTCAAGAAATGCTCAAATTTCTTTGGTACATATATATACTGTTTTTGGATATCAGATTTAAGAATGACTCTCAGTTTCTTTATTTCCAAAATAGGGGAGGATGGATATTTATTTTGTAAATAGGGGAGGAATGTTGGATATTTACCAAATAAATATTTATTATTTTAATAATATTTATCTATTATTAATTTAATAATGTTTATTTATTTTTAAATGGTTCCTTAAAGTGATTGGTTCCATATTAAAAGGATGTTTTTAACCTTCAAGTCAAAATTACTTGAATTTTGAATTAATATTGGAGGAAAATTTTTCCCACCATAAGTTTAAAAGTGTAGTAAATGTTTTGTCCCACCTCACTATTTTACAAGAAATATTCATGGCTTACATATGGAAACTTACCTTCCATATTGTTTGGCCTAATAAGACACACGCACGCTGCTGCTGCTGCAGCTGTGCGATGTACGAATGGCGCAATTGGCGCTTTTAAGGCGCACTTTGTACTTTCGGATTCGAACAAACAGTTACGATTTCGAATTCAGACAAATCAATTGACCAAAAGATGTAATTGTTCGGATGTGAACCGTTGGATCCTTGCAACCGTTGATCGGATCGATCAGGGCCCTCGATTGCAAGCAACCGACAGACACAACCGCCCCTGAAAAGGTGCTCCGAAAGTTATAAATAGAGGCCAGAGGAGGGATTCTAAACACTTGCAATTTCCGAATCTTACATCTGAGCCCTCAGAATTCGTGTGCAAACTAGAGCATTCTGCGTCTTCGTTTCGTTGGGTCGCACACTACAATGCAGCGTAGTGTGTGACAGATCGGTTCTTCACCGAGGCTTCATTGTATCCTGGAGGCGAATTTGCCGATATCCCGTTGCATATAGGGGGCAAATATTGTTTTAAAGACAGCGATCTAATCGCGCCTTGAAGCAATTTTTCGGTCTATTTTCTGTCAATCTTTTTGTAATACACTAACAATTTTTTGTTCCAATCCTCCACACAGTAGATCTTGAGATCATGACGCACCTATCAAACGGTTAGATCTTAATTTCGTGTGGCACACATCCTTGGAGCCGGCCCTCATAGATATTAAAAAATTGTATATTAATATTAATAGGCCCTATTTTAAAATCTCGACATAGGCCACTAAAATCTCAAGGCCGGCCCTATGTCACGGGGTCACTCTTCTAGCAGTGTCAGCCCGTGCGACACTTAACACCCGCTGCGCTAAGTCAGCCTTTTTCTCTTAAATGAGGCACACGATGCGGATTCCCAGATGCTACGAAGGGTGGAAGGCTTGTCCTACTCAAGCTTTACCTCAACCTCTACGTTCGGACTTCGCCCTGCGAAACAACGCATCAGGTTAGAGCCGGCAACGACGATTGTCAAGGCAACAGGCAACGATGAACGTAAGGCAACATGCAATAACGAGTGATATAGCAATAGGCAGCGACGAGCATATATCAAGCCCCCCTTGGGCTAGAACCCGCACGTCGAAGGTGGTTGAGAACCACCAACCCGATAGCCTTAATACACGACGTAGCTAGGACGACCACGCCATAAGCGTGACCCGGATGCACGCACATAAGCCCACGAGACTAGTGCACGTGTAGGGTGGGGAGACCTCAACTCATGTCCCCCTATAGATGGTTTAAACATCAACAGTGCCTAAATGGCAGGAGGACCTCAAACCCCTTGGTTTGACATACCGCAACGCCCTCCCGCAACGCTAGGCCAGCTGACCATGTCGCGTCCATGTCGCGACCGTGTCACGACCAAGTCTTCACCCTCCACCCCAACGTGTCGCGACGCCAACGTGGCTCAGCCCAGTACATACGGTGCCGCCCTCATGGCCTTGACGCACCAGTCATGCTCAACACTTAGAGAGGAAAAATAGCCCTACGGCTGACCCGGATGGCCACGCCGCATGCCCCCATCACACCTAGCCATCCTCATCATTCAGTTGATGTTACTTGTTAGGTACGGGAGGCATGCCCATTGTGCAAATCTCCGTCCACCAACTTTGGGATCTGCAGTCAGCACATATGTTTTTTACTCCAAAATCAGTGTGTGTCGAAAACATACTTGCAGCACTGATTTGCATGTCTCTCTCAAATAACGGACACGCACACTGAGCACCAAATAAGTTTTGACCTCTTACAAATGATTAAGCGGCTCTAAGAGCTACGAATGGACGATTATTATGGGTATAAAAACAGGCTAATAACAATATTAATAGGGTTCATAGTTTATCTTAAGCCTCCATCAAAACCCTCCCCATCACATTTTTTAGGTAAAATATTAAAATTCATTTTATCAATTCAAATCGTCCAAGTAACTAAACAATATAAAATGATCCCTCAACTGAAAAAGTGCTCAATTAAAGTAGCAAATTGAGACTTGGTATAAAATATCGGTTCATGGAGAAACGATACGTATTGGTCTCGACTGATACGCCGATACCTTTTTTAATATATATTTATAGTTTTAAAACTATAGTTTAAACTTATAATCTAAATTGTTAATTAGATGATTTTTTTTAATAAAATATAAATATTTAAAATAAATAAATAAATAATTCAAAATTGGTAGGTATCGGCTGATACTCGAGCCATATCAGCCAATTCCCAATACATATCGATGGATAATGTGTAGTATCGACTGATACCGATACTATCATTACTGATATGTAGGTGCCGATACTGTATCGGAGTGATATATTGGCTAAAATATTAATTCGTATTGGTATCCGCTATTTGATGCCATAGTTCATAGTATATTAGACGCGCTCCACAAGTATCTTAAGAAATTTTTACTTAAAAGTAACTCGGAATGTTTTAAAATGTTTTAAAATGTGCCATATGGCATATGTATAGCTTAAAAGTGGGTTAGTTAGAGAGATCCGACGGTTTATATACCACTGGCGTAGTGATCAATGAGCAGAGAGGGAAGAGAGACAATAGGATTCAATTGAAGTTCCCAAGGATGTTGTGAACCCATTTAATAGACCTTGAAACCCTGCAAGTCAGAGTCAAAGGTTGTTTAAAGAGTCATAAAGGTGCATGTGAACTTGTGCATCTAATATATCGAAAGCATTTAAGTAGAGCACTCTCCAAAAAAAGCTCCCAACTCCCAAGCTATCAGATTTGTCTTCCACATTCAACGGCACCTCGACCAAGGCTTTCTTTTTAAATCCCAAAATGATAGCATTTCGACTACGGGTTTTGCACCCGAAGATTTGGTCTTTGCAATTGACCATTCCACCGTTAAAAAGGTTGGTTGACTTGATTCATAATGGATATCATTTTTCGCCGAATTTTTCACATAATAAATTTTGAGATCATGAATCATATATTAAACAATCAAATATTAATTTCAGTTGACACACGTCATCAAAGGGACTCTAGTCATGGCATCCTATGAGAATAGATTTTAGGTCACTTTGGTTTGTTATCAGTGGTTGGGCAAGTTAGTAAGGGACTTTGGGTTGTTGCCAATAGGTCATAAAATCGAGTGGTGGCATCTCCCTGTAGGGTATGTAAATCGTGAAATACTCGTTACACGGTGGAATCAAAGGGTATCCCTTAGGGATTAGTCCAAGCGTAGGCTTGAGATTACCCTAAGTTATCAAAAAAAAAAAAAAAAAGTTCTCACGTCACTTTTGGATATGCGTAATGTGTTTCATGTGGAATTAAAATTTTGACCGTTTGTTATGTCAGTCATGATCTTTAGATAGTATGAAAGATTGAGACGAAGAATAATCTCTACCATCTAATTCACAGTGAAACTATCAATTGCAAAAACCAGTTTCCTAACATTTATTAGGGACAATGGCCCTTAGAAGCCATCTAAGATGGACCTCCTTGATAGGTTGAGGCAAGTGGCATAAGCGCTTCAACCATGGTTCAAAATTTCGGCCGAAACGCATCAGTTTCAGTTCTATCCGAAAAGAAATTATCAAAAATTCATATTTGTTATAGAGGTAGTAAATTATTGGTCGATAATTTTAAATTATCATACTATAATTTGCTAATTACCAAATTATCAGCCAATAAATTCAAATTATCAGCTGATAATTTGCTACATCGATAATTTGGCTTCTAAAAAATAATGGGCACCGAAATTTCGGCTTAGCCCTCAAAATTTTGGCCGAAATCTCAGTCAAATTTTCGATTACGATCATGCTTGAAACCAAAAACAAACCCGATATTTTGATCCTTAGCTTCAACAATGGATGCAAGCAAAGGCTCTGAAATATTAATATGAAGTGAGCCTAAAAACTATACTCTTTCGAGGTTTTGAAGTATCTGATCCACCGGTTGAACGATAGCTCAATTGGTATCCCCTTTCCTTGTGGAAGCAACATGTCATGGGTTCTAATCTCCATGCCTTCTCCCACGCTTTGTGCGAGTCTCCTCTCAGTATGTTGTATCAAATTAACTCCTCTCTGTATATAGTTTGGGCAGGCATTACATAAAAAAAAAAGACTTATCCCTTCAATATCAGCCCTTTTTGTCTCTCTTAATAGTTAAAGGGAGCTATTATTTGCACACGCTTTTAAGTGATTGCACTGGATTGCACCGAATTTAAAAAAAAGACTTGCAAGTTTGGCGACCTCTACTATGTGAAAAGACCATCTAAATCGTTTGATTTGAAGGCCATGATTTAAAGATATCAATTGCAAAATATTAGAATAAAATATAATTTTCATCATTTGATCGATTAAATGGAGTCAAAGGTTATTATATAATTTAATAGTTGACTTCAATAGATCTTATGACAAATATCGCGTTTTGCTCTAATTTTATATACCAGAGATTTATTGATCATGAACTTTAAATCAGACGACCCATATTACATTTTTATATATCACGTATCCCTAATATATCAATGAAAAAACGTGTGCAAGTAATGGCTCCCATAGTTAAAATGTTATGCTTTTTAATGCAATAATGGTCATTCATGCTAAATATTCTAGTTGCTCTAGGATGTTTGCCAAGTGGCAGTGCATGAATTAGTACTGGATTGTAAGGAGGTCCGTCTTAGAAGGCCTATTAGGAGAACGAATCATAATCATTTGTAACACCTTGTTTAGCAACTTTCTAGTAGGATCATGGATCAAAATTTCGTCCGATACCGATACGTATCTTTCGGTATCGAAAGATACGTATTGGTATCGGAGCTGAACGATATGGTACATTTAATGTACCGTATCATTCAGTGGTATGACAGATACCGAATGATACATTAAATGTATCGTTCGGTATCGTCCGATACCGATACGTATCGTCCGATATGTATAATTTTGGAGCTCGGACGATATGTATCGGTAATCCGATATTTTGACCCATGAGTAGGATACGGCTATTTTCATGGACGAAAACTATCGACTGGTTTGACTTAGACAATGGAGATTTCTTTTTTTATACTAATTTAAAAAAAAAAAAGATTTTAAGACTATGTCACACCTATTAGGCCATTAGATGATGATTCCATATAGCACACATCTCCAAAAGTAACCTAGATCATGGACAAAAGAGTTGACCTTCACTTTTAAGAATGTCTGTGATCATATGGATTCAACATCTGACTGTCTAATAAGCGCGCATCTTAAAATATACGGCGGGGAAGATTTGAACAAAAACACAATCACCATTATTTTATTCAAATTAGCCAATAATTTTGATATTTGAAAAACCATGTAGTTCATACCCCAAAAACGGGTGAGAATAGCCATGCCGTTCTCTATATCCTAATTATTTTATGGCCATCAAAAGTTTTGTGGAGCCATTTTACATTGGCCATCCGAAAGCAAACAAATGATTGGTTGATTTCCTGTTGTACAAAAATCTCTTTAGATGGCCTTTACATGTCTAATATTCGTTGATGACTTTTACGTGCGAAGAAGACAACCAATAAACTAAATAATTAATATCACAAGAAGGTAGAAAGAGAAAGAGATAATATCACAAACAAGAACAAGATTTAAGTAATTCATCCTAAGCCTACGTTTACGAGCAGTTAAACAAAGTGTTTCCACTATCACGAAGAAGATGTACAAAGGCTATAAATAATGGAGATTGAATTCTCCAATCTTACCCAAAAAAAGAGAATGACAAATACCGGTGCCCAAAAAATTAGGACTCACATATAAAATTAAACCCCAAGTTCTCTCTCTTACCAAAACAAAACTCAGATTCTCTCTCTAACTCACACATACCAAAAGGGGATCCCAATTCCAAAATCTCACTCGTTCAAAAGGATTTCTCACATATTTATTCTTACTTAGCTTCCTATTTAGACTAGGACTCTTCTTTTATAGCAAGTTTTTCTCTCACACTAAATAATTCAAAGAGAACTCACGTTCCAAGACTCTCACTTTCCAGTTTTGCTTTAGACTCTTATTCTCTATTTTTTGAATTATACTTAATCTGATTCAATTTTTATCCAAACCCAAAATAACAAGGGTCAAACTAAAATAATAGCTTGGGCCAACCTATTTAAACCCAAACCTAACCAAAAACCCAACATTACCACTATCACTCCGAATTTTATTAACCGTCCAGTTCATAAGACACATGCATAAATTGCTATACAATCATCTATGATGGTGTTAACGCTCATCATATGTGAAAGATCCAAAAGGATATAGAGAAAGGAAATCAATAATGGTTAGAGTAGCTTTAAGCGCACCCATCGAATCTTGTTGGAAACCTCCACTAAAATTGTTGATTGCTTTAAATCGGATGGTGAAAATTATTCTTTGCTCCAATCTTGATGATACGTTCATGGCCTCAAGATCCCTTGTGTGGAAGATTGGAGAAAAAACAATCTTCATCGTCTGATTTAAAGCAATCAGTGAGTTATAAATCCCAACAAGATTCAATGGGTGCGTTTAAAGCTAACCTAATGGTTATGACCCACCTATAAACGTCAAAATGGTAGAAGAGTTTTAATCTTCCCGAATATTAGAAATTGAAGCTCATTGGGGTTTAGTGTATACGCTATCACATTGACCATTTAGAATACTCACAGCTTATACCTTTAATGGTGTAAGATCATTTAAATACCAAAATGATGTTTAAATGATAGAAATAAGAAAAGAGATAAAATAAAAACGCTAAAAACTCGTATGGCGCAATGGAACCAAACTTTTCATTAGTACGTAACAATAGACTTACATTGAGAGAAGCTTATAATCGCATTTCACACTCTCCAAACAGGCTTTTGCTATATTGTATTTGAAGGCATATTTCAGCAAGAAGCTGATTACAGTGACCTCTGTACTCAAGAAATATAAGAACACAACTCTTACGGACTCAAAAAACATGGAAAAAAAAATAAAGAAAAAAAAGGAACACAACTCTTACACAGTTGGCATTGTCTCCCACCTCTCCTCACCCATAACACCAACAAAACCACTAAACCAAACTCATGGGCGGGTGACACACTGCTCAGTCACCTCAGCCAAACCAAAGCTCACCCAACACAAACATAAAAAAACTTAGCTAAATTTAGAGGAGGTCCACTAAAAATAGCAGACCCGAGCATACACCATCCTATTAGTAGTTGGTGGTGAACTGCCGCTATGACCAACAAGTCAACAACAATAGAATCAGATAAAAATCAATCAAGGCCATTAAAAAAAAGCCTACCATGATCTCACCATCCTATGACACAAGTTATATATATATATATAGTTCTGCTAAAGTTAGAGAAAGCTAAATTTGGAGGTGTTTGTTAGGCAAAGTGGGTTGATGGTTAAAACTGTCCACCACTAAAGATCTGCCCAAAATTCCAGTTAGAAGGAGCGACGTTGTTGGCGATGAGTGAGCGACCATCACTTGTTATGACCCTAAAAGAGAGGGATTGGCCGTTTAGGTAACTGTTGCTTTGCCAGTTTTGGCCCCAGTTTCTAGACATGGCCTGCCAACCAGTCTTTGAGCCTTTGATGTAGACTGAAACAACATCACCAGCACCACCAACGTTGGTGATCAGTACTAGATTGAAGTAGGAGTGACCATTGATTGTGAATCTGATGCCACCTTTCTTCTGGCAAGCAACCCTGGAAAAAAGAGATGGAGAAAAGAAAAGGTTCAGAGAGAGAAGTAATAAAAGATTTTGGGGTTTTTGATTTTTCTTTTTCTTTTTTTTTTGGAAGAGTATTGTGGGATTTAATACTTAGATTTGCCTTTAGGGGGCAGTTTAAGGGAAAGGGGTGATTTTTGGTTTTTTAGATGTGACAGTTCTAATGCATAGTTCTAAAAGGACTTAAGAGTTTGAAGTGTTTTGACTTTTGAGGCTCTTATTTTGGATTTTGGGGTTTCAATGGGTAGATTCGAAATGGGTATTTGGTGTTTTGGGCAGGGAACAGTTAGAAAAAAAAAAAAGGGGGAGGGGATAACAGTTAAAAAAGAAGCTAAGGGTTTGGATTTTTGTAGTTCAAACACCTTGGAGGAACGGTTCTTTATGTAGTATTGGAGTTGAAACTTCAACGGAGCAAAGGGTTTGAAAAAAAAAAAAAAATGTTCACTAAGATTAGGAAACAGCGCAATAATAGATTCGGTGACTGTTTTATTACCTTCTATACTGGACAGGGACTATTCCTGCCTTGTATTGAGCTATGTGTTGGAAAACAGGTTGAGAAAGATCAAAGTGTTGTTGGGGAGGGTTACACCACCCTCCATTATCATTTGGGAGAGCATTGTTTGGTGGGCAGAAGTTGGTTGCAGTGACTATGATGGAGCCTGGGAGACACCATCTTGGGTCATTTACACATTTGATCTCATAACAAGCTCCACATCTCAACCCATTGTTGAAAAGAGCAGTGCTCAATGCAGCTGTGTTGGTCCCATACCCCTGACTATAAAGATTTCCATACCCACATGCTCCTCCTGAGTCAAAAAATTGAAACAGAACAAAAAGGTTAGTTTATTAGAAGAATACCAATATTTGGACGCCATTTTCTTTGGTTTTTGTGCTTACCCATTGTACCAGAAGCATCACCACCTCCATAGAAAGTGGCATGAGCACTACTCCATCCCCCTCCATAGGCATGAACAAATTTCAACATGGTGAGAAGAGCAACCAGGGAGAAGCCAAGAAACTCCATCTCCTGCAATATAATAAAACGAGAACCAATTTAGTGTGTATAAGGTAGATAGAACAAGAAAAGCTTGATAAGTGATGAGAATGGAAGGATATGGAGAGAGAGAGAGAGAGAGAGAGAGAGAGAGAGAGAGAGAGAGAGAGAGAGAGAGAGGGAGAGAGTTATGGGCTTGTGTTTGGGGGCTTACAAGGTCTGAGACTCAAATTACCCCTTTGTGAAAATGAGAGAGAGGCGAGGAAGGTATGAAGGAGAGGAAGGTCTATTTATAGAGGTGGAGGTGCAATGGACAGAAACGATAGTGAATAAAGAATTAAATAAGAGCAATTTGCACTGTGAGAGAACAGTATCCTAACAACTAACTGAAACTAACCTGCTCAAGAACCAACCATTTAAAACCACCTAATTTAAATTTTTTTCTCCTTTTTGCTTTTTGTAAATTACTGCAAGTAAGCAAAATTTGATCTGAACCAATACATTAAATGAAGGGTTTTGTATTTCCTTATTAAATCCTTTAGAATCTTATCAAGAAAGGATATCAGATGCTAAAGCAGAGTCTTTTGTAGGGAACCCACTTGAGAAACATCAGCACCACAAACCAAACAATAAGAGGTGGAAACCACTAAAGCATGGAATTGAAGAACACTTTGTAATTAGTCTTTTTGGTCAGCTCTTTGTTTGATACCCTTTAGAAGGAAAAGTTAAATTTTAATAGACATTTTCTTTTTGGTCTGCTCTATATGTTTGATTCTGTGGAGGAAAAATATTAAGTAATTCTCTTAATAGAAAAGGTATGAAGTATAATAGACATTTAATTCTTGCAATTAAGATGGATGACTGAGTATGTTAAGGGAAGTATAGATTAGTATCTTAATGGCTGATGAATTTTATATCCCCCTAATTATAAAACTTCATTAAGATCTCCTTGAAGCCCAAGCACTTGTTTTTCACATTAAGAAGATTGAAATATGGTAGTTAAGTAGTTCACAATAATCAGCTAATCGGGTTTGAAAGTACCATTGGTTCGTGGTCTAAGTGATATGCATTTTTTAATTTATATATTATTCAAATAAAATATTTTATAGGTATTACAATTTCTAGAGTTTTAACAACCACTTGATGCCCCTAACATGGCACATGGGTGGTGGGTGCCTGATTTGACTTAACCAACTTCTAATTTTTTACTTTGGGCATCCCATAACGAGAATCAAGTGCTGACTTTTAAGCCACTACTAAAATTAGAATCCTCATTAAAAAAAATAGGAAGGAGTCACTACCTCAAATTCAGGATCTTAAATGTTTGATCAAAGTGCATTGCATGTGGCAAACCGTCCAGCTTGAAAAGCAAGAGTGTGACAATGGGCTTTCGACAAAAGCTTCTTTTCCTATTTATCTCCCTCCTCATTGGATTTATAATCCACTTTTCATTCTCTTTTTCTGCAATCTTAGCTGTAGCCACCAGATAATCCTCAATGCTTTCATGTTGCAACTCCATTAAACTATACAAAAAGGTATATTCTTACAGTTTAACAAAGCCAACACCTTAAATAACAAGCATTACAGATTTGAGGCTTATTCCCAAATCACCTCCTTACAACTATAAGCTTAAACCATGTACCTTGAGTTAGGTGTAGAAATTTTTATTGCAAGTTTTTTTTTATATATTTTTTGAGATGATTTATTGGGAGTTTTTAGTTAGGCATATCAAGTGCTCTTTATATATATATATATATAGTTTTTCTTATTTGCATGTGTTGGATGATCTCACTTCTTCTCCAATGCATGATATTATTAATAAAATATGGCCCTTTGGACTTTTCTCTCAACCACCATAAATTTTATCAATAAAATATGTGTACCAACTGGAGATTTCTTCCACTCATCTTCATCATTTGGCTAGGTGCCGAAGAGGTATAAACAAGATAATAGCCACATCTTAACTAACTACCATAGTATAATATTACCTATAGCCCATACCTTCTAAGTCATAGTCATGGAACAAAATTTAATTAAATGACCTATGGGGTTTAGAGAAAATATGATATTTTGTGTTTTTATTTTCCAAGAGGAATTTCTTCTGTCTTTGAAAATTTCAGGATATTGATTGATAGGAAAAAATTTAGAAAATTATAGACGTTGGACAGATTTTAATAGACAATTTTGCAGGCAGTTTATGTGGTACCACGTTACTGGCTGCATTGCTTGGGCGTTACTATGTGTGCAGCCAATCACATCGCGCCACATAAGCTGCCTACAAAATTGTTAATCAAAAATTGTCCACCATATAGCACTGTCCAAAAATCTTTGAGAGTTGGTATAGAAATATATTGAATTAGCAGGCCGGTAATTAATGCTCTTTCTATTTTTTAATGAGAAATGGGAGTAGTGTTCTAACGCACAGAGTGAACTGTGTGTTTGAACCCTAGATCATGTGCCACACGGCACGAGATCGCGATTTACACTAATTCTCTAAGGGTTCCATCATCTAAGGAGAAAACAAATTATTTTTCAAACCATTTTACCGATTAAATCGCATGTCAAAGTTGTCATCCACAACCTAAACATAATATATTGAAATTTTATACCTTTGACTAACTTTCGAACTGTGGATAAATATCCTTTTCAATTTTTTTTAGATGGACCTGGTTGGCATTGAGCAAGTTACCTATTAAAAGAAAAACACATTGAGCAAGTTGCAATGACATGCCATCCTCGAGGTGCCACATGGCACCCGATTGGTTTGAACACATGGATGAACCATACGTTGGAACTCATATCTCTGGGCCTCTCTTTGAAGACATTTATTTAGTTCTGAAATTGACATTCGATTGGTACATTATTTTATGTAATGTGTTTTTAAAATCATCTTCTCTTAAACAACTTAAACAATGGATGTTCTTGTAATTTTCTTTTGTTTTATGTTGGAAATTATAATCTTTATTACCGTCCATGAACTCCAAGATGTTGATTTGGCATTTGATTTAGATGGCCCAGATTGAAATTAAATTATAATGTTTTTATTTACCCATAGCACAATCCTAGACATGAAAGCCTCTAATGGGCATACAAAAGAAAAAAACAATTCCCAAAAGAAAAACAAGAATATTTTCAATGGTAAAGGTAGTCTGGGACTAAAGGCCTAGTAACTTACATAGTCCCATATTAGTTTGTTGCTACGTGGCATCCAATCACATGATCGAGAGCCACGTAAAGGAGCCGATCGATAATTATAACTATTTTGAGGAAAAATACATCAAAATAAGCAAATATAAAATCATATGGTCAATACTGTCACCTACACTAAAAATGAACGGTAAAATCACATTTGATTTCACTGTCAATTTTCCACACGATTGACTTCATTGACAGTACATTTTTAATATATTTTATTATTATTTTCACAATAGATATGATCAATCAACTGCACTTTTATATGACAGCTGATTATGTACATAGCAGCAAATTAATGTAAAACCAAAATAAGTTACCTAGTCCCCAGTACCAGTACCAGGTTACCTTTTATCCTTTTTAAAATATAGTGATGACAAATCCAAAGGAGCGTTATACGGGAAAATGACTAAGTTGCACATGTGATCTCACGGCCACTTGAAAAGAAAGGCTGGACACCTTACTTTATGCAATTTACACTGCATTTATTCAAAAACCTAGTCATGCCATGATTGCCAATAGACTTAGGGCTGTGATCGACCTAATTACAGATAGTGCCATGCTACCTGCCCATTGGTTAGCCAAGTGGCACAACTTTTGCCTAATCGAAATCATGAAAGTAGTAGCTCAAATTGGGAGCTGCTCTTGAAAAGGAAATTATCAATAAGTCATATTGTCATATTAATTATGAAAAATTATAAACGGTAAACAATTTTTTATGGATAATTCTGTAGAAATTTTATGTGGCGTGATGTTATTAGCTGCGGTGCTTGGGCATCATTATGTGTGCAGCCAGTCACGTCGCGTCAAATTAAGCTACCTGCAAAATTGTCTACCAAAAATTGTCCACTATATAACACTGTCCTATTAATTATCTAAACGTTTAATATAAGGTGCCCCGGTGCTACTTTGGTAATCTGAAACTGACAATCTTAGCTAGAGCAAACATAATTTTGTGCATGAAATCAGTGGAAGTTGACCATTTGGGAGGAAAAATATATATATATATTTGACCCAGATCACTATCACTGGTACTCAAGTCAGATACCTGATAAATGTTGGAAACAATAATAAGAAGATGGATGTAACCCTTAACCTTAGTTTGAATTCATAAGCAAATACCCGGGTGGAATAATAAAAAGTAAAGAGAAATTGGACTCGAAGGGCTAATCGCTCTCTTTCGAATGTTATTTGCCATCTACTTGAGAGAATACTAACGTTTGCAAACGGATTTCAGTAAGGTATTTTTAGAATACAACAAGCTATATCTCTTAAATGTGTCTTTTATCCTGCAATGCTAAAAGAAGGCTCTAGAAAATTAATCAGTACAAAAAATGGAAATGAAGGAAAAGAAATCTCAAACTAATAAATATGCAAAGAAATTTGGGTCTCCTTATCTAGATATAGTGCAATTTACTTTTTGAATAGTCACTATGTCAGCTACTCCAACAATCATATTTCGAATAACTATCATCGTTAATAAGATCTCAACTGTTTCATCCAACGGTCCGATGAATAATTATAATCTGTCGTTCAAACATTGAAGCAAAGTTAGCACACTTTTGTACAAATGGTCATGAGGAGTTTAATTAAACAGTCGCTATGATCAACATTTGATAAATCTGTTTGTGCCCTTAGAATCTAAGGAATCCACTAATCAGTCCCATTAGACCTAGTCTGACCAAGTAATTATTTGACCGTTGGATCAATCCAGTCAAAAAGTCAAAATTCTAAGAGCTCTTCACGAGAGGCGTACAGGCATGCACCTAAACACTAACCATCACGCAGAGGCACATGTGTAAGCGGGGGCTCATGTATGGTACATTCTTCTCTTCTTATAACCTACTAAGAATCAAAGTAAAGAGATTCTGTATATAATAGAAAATCATTTTCACAATTTCCAATGTGAGATCATTTCTTTTACAAACAAAATGAATTTTTTATTAGTTTAGCAATCAATTAAAAAATAGAAAATTTATTTTCTTTAAAATTAATAAATATATGATTCTTATATTATAAATGACAAGAGCTCTAAGTATTGAAACGTGTGAAATAAATGTGTGAGGCAAGAAGCGAGAAATGGAGGCACTTGTGACTTTGTGAGGGGAAAGGGGGCTTCCTGATAACAATAGAGTGTAACCTAATTGCATGCATTTCAAAACCGCAATTGGGCAAGTGGCCACTTACCTGAACCACAGGTAACTCATCTGGACATTACCAATGGACCAGATTCCTTGTAACTTGAATTGTGTGGTGGATCACGGGACCATGTGATGTGGACCAATCATTCATAAATTTAGATCATTATCAATGGACCAGATTCCATTTAAGTTCGTCCCAAGGTTGGCATCTGATTGTCAAAATCTCTATTTTAGTGGTGGCTATTGGCCTGGCCAACAGATCTA
Source organism: Chloranthus sessilifolius (assembly GCA_021018995.1). Taxonomy (NCBI): domain Eukaryota; kingdom Viridiplantae; phylum Streptophyta; class Magnoliopsida; order Chloranthales; family Chloranthaceae; genus Chloranthus; species Chloranthus sessilifolius. The sequence goes on along the minus strand of CM037584.1, from coordinate 46,648,013 downwards.
AGGCTGTGTTTGTATTGCTCTTTGAAGGCAAAGAGCAGCTCTGCCGAGCACTTTTATATGGGATTGTGTTTGATTGCAAGTGCTATTAACTCTTATAGAGATTGTTATATGGGATTGTGTTTGGTTGCAAGTGCTATTAACTCTTATAGAGATTGAAAGAGCTGAAATTGAATCTCGTTAAAAGAGCAATTTAAACCTGCTCTTTTGAGTGAGCTGCCTCCAAAGAGCAATCCCTAACATAGCCTAAACCTTTTGCGGGAAGATACAGTTGATCCACCCGGCCCATTTGCACCTTTGAAATAAGTAGCTTATTGTAAGAATGCAATGGTTGACGGACCGTGCTAACTGACCAGCTATAAGTCAGGTTTGGGTCTTACTTTGGTCGAGCTATCCTAACCTAATAGGGCCCATACCATATTATTGAAAATCGGATTGGATTGACTTCGGGGTATTATTAAACATGCCCACAAAATCTTGAAAATCGCTCACACCAAAATTATTAATTGCTTTAAATCAGACGATGGAGATGGTATGTTACTCCAATCTTTCCTTACTCCAATCTTCCCCTCAAGGGATCTTGAGGCCGTAGTTGTACCATCATATTGTCAAGTTTCAATTCCACATGGCACAGATCCAAATAATGTAGCCCTAAAGGTCATGTGGCACAGATCATGTTCAAACGTGACTTTAGATTCACTTTTTTAAGATGTGTCATGTGGAATCTCAAATGTGACTTTAGATCCACTTTTTTGGGATTTGTATTATGACAAATAAAAAATTAATTGACTGATGGTACGTTCAAGGCCTCAAGATCTCATGTGGAAGATTGAAGCGAAATACAATCTCCATCATCTGATTTAAAGCTATCAAGGGTTTTTGGCGTAGGTGCTTTTCAAGATTTTGTGGACATGTTTAAACGTACCATAGTTAGGTTCAGGTTGAAACCTAGAATACTCCAATGTAGATCATAGCTGGGTTGACCCAACCCAGCCTGTTTGCAGCCTTGTTTAAAATTTTGGCTGAAAAGTATTGGTTTCGGTCCCCACCGAAACAAAAGTTTGAACCAAAATTTCGGTGTCCAAATATTTATAGAGGGGAAATTTTCGATTCAAAGTCCAAAACTGATATTTTGATCCTTCATGGAGACACGCCAAAGAAAAGCTCTTAGGATTTGGCTTCTTAAAGAGTTAAACTGGGATTGGACCTTTGCCCAGTAGTGATGCCCTCCAGTATGTGTAAACTTGAGGTCAAGGGTTCAATCATGGATCAAAATATCGTCCAATACCGATGCGTAACGGACAATACATATCGGTATCGAACTCTAATGATACGGTACATTAAATGTACCGTATTGTCTTATACATATGTAAATGTCAGACGATATATTCCATGTATCATCCGGTACATTGTTATTCCAGTATGTATCATCCGATACGTATCGGCTTTTTGCTCGGACGATACGTACCGGTTTTCTGGCATTTTGGTCCATGGGTTCAATTCCCACTCTTACCTATAAAAAAGATCCAAACTAGAAACGAGGATATTTTATTGGCAATTATATATTGGATATTATATAAAATAAATATCTATTATTAATTTTAATTAATATTTTTTATTTATTATTTTTTACTTCGGTTAAATCAATCGGTAAAGTTATGACTTTAAATGGTTCCGTTGCCTAATGGTTTTATGTTTGCTTTTGAACCTAAAACTCATTAGTCACATTTCTTTGAAATTTGAAGAGTAACGAAGGGAAAGTACTCCCACCTAAAATCGAAAGTTCTGCATAAAAGAACATTTTGCGGTTTGGTATCGCGTGTGTGAATAGTATAATTGATGCTTTTAAGGTACACCTTGCACGTCGTATTTGTGACTATTAAATAATCAAAAGATGCAATTGTTCAATGTGTACTATTAGATCTTTATAGTCGTTAATCGAGTCAATCAGAACTCTCAATTCCAAGGAACCAACATACACAACTGCCCTTGAAAGGGTGCATTGTGTGACAGATCGATGAATCACTGAGGCTTTATAGTATCTGGAGGCGAATTTGGCAAATATTGTTTTAAGGGTTTTTTGCATATACCCATTGAGATATGCCGATATTGCAGCAAACCCCCTAAGTTATGAGTATTTATTTTGCAGCCCTTACTTTTGTGTTTCTGTTTCATATATCCCCTGCCATTAATTAGCTATGAGTTTATAGACCGAAAGGACTATTTTTCCCTCAATAAAATCAATATTCTAAAAAATCCACCATTCTAAAAGGCCTTTCATTCATTTATATTTACAAGTCATGACATTATAGTTTACCACCATTCCAAAAGGCCCTTCATTCACCTTTATTTACAAGCCATGCCATTATAGCTTACCACCATCATTCTAAAAGGAGTACCTTTAAATCCACCTACAAAATTTTTGAGTTCACCCACGTTGAAACACATCGACTACATTGAATCAGACGATGGAGATTGTTTATCGTCCCAATATTTCATAAGATCAATCTTTAGATCATGAGTGTACTATTAAATAGTTGGGATCAAGGAGCATGGTAGTGTCCTCAATCTCTACTAGAAATCAGTGCATGTTCACTTGGATCTAGATCATAGATTTTATGCCTCCGGTAAATAAAATATATGCAACATACAATCCATACAAAAGTAGTTGATGAATGATTATGATGTCTAATACATGCAATTTCTAATATATGGTTCATAAAAGAAGTGATCAATTGATTGGACGGTTGGGATCAAAGATCAAAATATCGGTTTTATTTTCGGTTTTGGGCATAACCGAAACCGAAAACAAAATTTTATTACTATACATAATTTGACCGAAATTTCAGGGTTGTTTTCGTTTCAGTGAGGACCGAAATCGATAAATTTTAACCGACAGTATAAATTATTGGTCGAAAGTTGGTTGGGATGGTTCCGCTTGTGCAATCATTGGAGATTAATGATGACACCATCACAAGAGGGTTTCAACCAATTGGGTCAACTCGATGGGTCAAAGTCAAATGACCCGTCCTGCCATAGGTTTGGGCTTGGGTTCAGATTTCCAAGTCCCAACCCATTAGGTTGGGTTGAAAATGCTGACTCATTTATTTTCAAGTTCCACTCAACTACTGACTTGTTTATTATTTAATTCCCAACAACATTACTCATATACTCAATATAAAAAATCACCAAAATTTTAGATACCCAAAATTAAAAATCATCCCAAAATAATAATAAAAACTTACCAAAACTTTTAGATACCCAAAATTAAAAATCATTCCAAAATTTAGTTATTAATCTAAGAACATGTAGATTGAATGTTTTCTTTACAAGAATAATTGCATAGTTTGCCACAAATCCTTCATTAGTTGAGTATTCGTCCAAACGTTGACATGTTTTAATGGGGGAATCACCCATCTAATGGGTCTTGTATCTGATGGGTGAATGAAGGGCCTTTTAGAAGAGTACCTTTAAATCCACCTACCGAATCTGAGTCCACTCACACTGAAACGCGTTGATTGAATTAAATCGAACGATGGAGATCATTTATCCTCCCAATCTTTTAGGAGATCGATCTTTAGATCATAGGTGTACCCTCAAACGGTCGATTTTTTATTTCATGTGACACACATCTCAGAAAAGTGACTTTAACATCACGTGCATGCTTAAAATTGAGTTTAAGGTCACTTTTATGGGTGTGTACTGATGTGATTTTTAATGTGATGTTTTACTCACAAGTGCACGAATCGGTTTGTATATAATGGGTGCGGAGTACGAGATCGTTCCCACGAGGACTAATTTTGAAAGATCTAAAAAGACAAGCAATTATAGAAATCTACTAAGATCTAACAGTATTCTATCAGTTTTATGATTTAAGCGGTTGATGAGATGGTAATTAATGACTACAAAAATAAAACTTAATTGATGATTCAAAAGGAAAGGTAAAGATGAAGATACTAAATCCTCTCATCTTTGGTCCGTTCTTCCCATAATATAAATCTAAGGATTAAATTATGAGATATTCCATTGGTAACACACATCTTTTATGGAAGATCAATGGTCAACACCCTAATAGGTTCCACATTGCATCCCTGCAATCAGGACTTAGATGATTTTCATATATAGATCTGGGATCAAGGGCATGGCTAGGCACACTTTATCTCAGGTTCAAATAAAAATCATCCCCAAAGTGGGTGAAAATTCCAACAAGAATACCACTTATAAATCTGAAATCAAGGGCATGGCTAGGCACACTTTATTCAGATTAGGGAGTATTTAAGATAAAATTACCATTACAGATCCAAGATTCAGGACATGGCTAGGCACACTCGATCCCAGAACATAATCGTAATTAGATCTACACGATGAAAGCAAAAAGACAATAACAATGATTGGGTAAAATTACCGTCACAGATTTGAGATCCTGGGCATGGCTAGGCACACGCGATCCCGGTTAGTGGTGGAGATTTCATCCGTTCATGATAGCACAACAATCATAAAATAAGATCTCATATTTTAATCCTAAATTTATATTATTAAAAGTATATCCCTCGGATGGGAATCATTAGATCCCCATCCCTATAAATTTAGCCACACATATTGTAATTAAATGACATAAATAAATAAAGACGAAAAAATAACATTAATTTAATAAATTAAAATTACCTCAAACTTCAAAAGAAATTACTTTTATCTAAAAGTACGATGATCTTCAGAAACGAAATTAATGCAGGAATAAACTTTGAACAAAAATTATAAACTGAATGAATGAGTACTGAAAAGTTAAGGAACAAAGCTCTCAAAAAGGAATAATAAAACTTCCCTATTTCTATGTCTAACTATGAAAAATAAAGACTAAAAACTAAAACTCTAAAACTAAAACTCTTTCCTAAAATTAATTCTCTTCTCGAAGTGTTTGAGTCGCTTTAAATAGAACCCACGTCGCACAAGTCTCCCAAGCCGTAAATTCAGGGTCGATTAATCGACCCTACATAGTCGATGCATCGAGCCTCCAACAAGTCCAAAAAAAAACGGCTTTAAAGTGTCAGGTCCGTGTCAGACACTGCTTTCCCCTCGATTAATCGACCTACAGGGTCGATGCATCGACCCCCAGAAATTCGTGAATTTCAGCACTTTTTTGTATCAGACACTGCTTCAGTATTTTGGCCATAACTCGTTGTCCCGAACTTGGATTGAAGTGATTCTTGAGCCGTTGGAAAGCTGACGAAATGATATACAACTTTCATGTTTTGACAATTTCATAATTCGATCGTATTGAAGGTCTAAATTTAGCCACAAGTCGCACCAAGTTCTCGATTACCCAAAGTTGCAGTGTTTTGACATTATATTTAGAATTCTTGGGCTGTTTTCTATACGCTTGTATTTACCTGAAACACTTCAAATCTAATAATTCTCATCAAATAACCTTCATCGGACAGCTAAATATAGGTATTTAGGGGTAAAATATCATCATATTTCAGTACTCATCATACCTCCAAACCTACACTTTGCTAGTCCTCGAGCAAAGCAAACTAAAGAATATAAATGCCACTTTTGTAGGGAACACGATTGCACTTAGCATGTGCAACAAGCCTTTAAACCCCTAGGTGATCCTAGTGGAGGAGTTGTGTCTCCTGAGGGTTTACAGTGAAGCTACCCACAAACTTCAATACATTTTTGAAATCATCGATAAAATTGAGTTTTCAAAACATGATTTTGATAACATATATATCATTCAAAAATAAAAATCATTAATCAATTCAACATGCGAATTCTCAATTTTAAATAACAATGTTATACTAATCATATTAATATCCATTCAAATTAGTCTAATGCTCAAATCGTTAGATAGCTCATCCATTCATGCCTAAACGTGAAGTGTGTGCATAACCAAACCAAAATTCATTCATCTCAGAACTAGTTCAAACGGAAAACTGTTGGATCTATTGTTTTGACTCAATCCTCACTTTAGGTATACTCTCAAAATATAAAGACACCGATGATGGATAAGTTTTCGCACATATGTGAGAGGTCAGTACAAAGCAAATAAAAGGTCTCACATGATAAATGAAACACGATGCAATCAATGAACAAAAATAAATCTCATAAGAAGATACTTGTATATCCTAAGCATGTCATATCCAGTGTCATAAGTATCACATATTTACTCTCCACAAGGCAGTTACTAATGCAAGATCAGATCATGAAGGTCTTTTTAGGGTTGTAATGGGGCTCAGGAAAGGGTAAGAAAGAATTAGAAGTTGGGATTCAAAGTTTCTGAGAAATTGGAAAAGAAACAACTTTTTTTATTTTTTCTATTTCTCTTCTTTTTCTTTTCTAGTCTCTCACTATTTTTTTCAACTTTCTTTTTCTCTTCCTTTTTCTTGAAGCACCTCATATTTTTCATTATTTTTCACAAATTTTTTTTCTTTTTCCCCTTTTTTTTCTTTTTATTTTTGTCATACACTCTCAGTAAACACCACAACTCAGTATCTCTCCACTTACTCTCTTTTCGTTCACTCTCATCCCTCGTTTCTAATTTATCATAAATAAGAAGGGTAAAGCTGAATTTTCAGAAATGGTGAAGGGTTAAAGGTTAACGTGGCTTATCAAAGAATGTATAAAGGTAAATTTTTCCAATAGGCTCAAAGGGGTACTAGAAAGATAAATTTATTTGAGGTGGGGCATTTTAAGCACAAACGAGCCAAAGATGGCCTTCAATCATGTCCTTAAAAGATAGTAATCTTGTCTATTTGTCTTGAGTAGATATACAGTACATTCTAACATAATGATATGAATTTGATTTCATGCAAAGTCACAAGTCAAGATAAAGTGTATGAGATTATGCAAAATAATCTGTATTCAAAGAAAACTCCGAGTTTATATATTCACTCATCAATGACGGGAAATTAGCTCTAAAGCTCACTGGGTTTAGTCTCCACTGAGAACCTAAGATTCAACATTCAAAACGGTTCATCAATTTCTAAGTCTTAGCTTGGTATAAGTGCAAAAATTCTAAGCATGAATATCAAAATTATCCACAAAATATCACATTAAGCTTCATCATCTTAGATACAAGTAATCAAAATATGACACTAGTATTCTCAAAATTAAATTCACATGCATCATCAACTAAAGTTTGAAAACAATCGTAAAATAATGTGCATGATGACTTTAAAATTAATTAAATTTTTTTTCTTTTTTTTTCAGATAAAACATATAAGTGACGCAAAATAAATAACCATACCCCCAAACCTAAAGATTATAATGTCCGCATTGACTGAAAGCAGTAGCGCACCCCCAAACCTGTTTGAAAAAAAATATCTCAACACAAAGATCAGGTGCAGAGAATATGTGCATCAAATTGGAACATGACAAAAAATATATTGAAGGGAATATGGTTACACTATTTAGGGAAAGAAAAACAACCTAAAGTAAACAAAATAAAAGAAACAGGAAAGAAAAAACTAATAAATCCTAAATCCTAAATCCTAAACTAAACATAAATCCAACTCTATTAGTCATTGGTAGGCAGACCCATCCACCTCGGGTCACTTAAATTGATATTCTTAGGCACAGGGAACAATTTCTTCCAAAGATCAAGGGGAAATTGATGAGACACCGCCGATTGTATGGATGGAGGTGGGGAGGCGAAAGTAGGAAATGAAGATGGGGGAGATGGTGACGGCATCATATCAATTATCTCGATATCAGTATTGATGCACGGTGTAGGAGATTTGGAGCGATTTGCCTTCTTTCTAGATGGTTCTCCCCAGTAAGGAACGATCATCGGATCGAGGTCAATGATATCAACATTGGTTGGCACAAAAGGGACCGTCCAATGAGAGCGGCGCTCCCGCTTTTTAGCAGTCTCCTTCATCTTTGATAATCGTGCTCTAGTGAGATATAATCTTCGGGCCATGAGAAAGATTGTGCAAAGTTAATGAAAAGTGAGCCTAAAGGAGAATATAAAGGGAAAAATATATAGTTGGAGTAGGAGTGGAAAGAGGTGTCCTACAAAAAAAAGAAATAATGAAAAGTGTGGTAGTATGTCTAAGGGAATCCAAGGACGTGAGAAAAGAAGCAAATTAGAGGCCCAATAGGAGTACAGTCGCAAAAAAACAAAAAACAAAAAACAAAAAAAGGTGGGGTCGAATAATCAATCCCTGAAGGTCGATGCATCGTCCCTTTGGGGGTCGATTAATCGACATTGGGGTCGATGCATCGACTCCCAAAAAAAAAAAAAAATTTTTTTTTTTCGCAAACATTGGGTCGATTAATCGAGGGTATAACCCTCGATTAATCGACACCATCTTGGCAGAGAGTTAAAAATTTGTGAAAATTGACATTTTAAATGTGCTTTTCAACTACTCTAAAGGCAACAGGTAATTAGCAAAATTTTGGCAATCCCACACAGATTAGAAAACACACTTTTTCATTGATAAATACGATGATTACAAGGGCACTTCTGATTTGACACCTAAAATAAACAGCCTAAACAAAAGAAAGAAAAATAATACAAAACGAAAAATCCTAACCCTAAACTAATCAAACTAATCATCTCCATCCTCCTCGGCCTGGCGGGCCCTGGCGCGCATCTCATCATAACTATCAGGCCACATGCGCTGCCCGATCTGATGGAGAAAGGAACGATCATAGTGGCTACGGCGCATGAGTACACCATATTGTTGCTGCTACTCCTCTTGTAAAGAGTTAATTTGGGCTTGGAGCGAACCCAGCGACACACCCTCCTCGAGTCCTTGATCAGGTGCATGTTGGTCATCCTGACGGACGCGGCGGCGCTGGCGTGGGGGAGCCGGTTGGGCCGGTGCATCAATAGGGGCATCAGGGATATTTCCCAAGAGACACATACTGCGGTTCCATTGGGACACACCATAACGATAGAATGCAAGGTCCCCGATATCATCATCCCGGTAGAACGGGAAACGAAGGAAATTAAGCAATTTCATAACATAATGAGGGAAGTAGATCAACGGGGCTTCACCTGTGGTAGGTTTAGTGAGTTCGTCATGGCATCGCCACATGCCATCATGAATAATTTTGGGCACGTTGATCCATGAATTTCGGTGGGCACCATAAAGCGCTTGAACTCGATCACCGGTGAGCTCAAAAACGTGGCCACGGGGGCAGAGATTTCTACTGACCACACTATCCCAAAACAAAAGCGGGCGCGGCAACGCCGATCACCTAGTGGCTATCCCAGAAGAAAATATGCCGTGGCACATCTCGTTGATTATATCCTCCTGAGAGTCGTCGAGTTCTTCACCTAAAGTGTGATTGTGAGGGCGCTCGCAGGAAATGTCAAAAACCTCCGCAATGGTGTGCGGATAAATCGGGCGCGACCACCCATCGATTGAAACAGTGAAGTGGGCAGCGACTTGATTTTCCATGGAGGCGGGCACCCATGCCATGTTCTGATAGAATAACCGAACAACACGTTCGGACACTTTGATCACGAGCGGAGTGAGGAGAAAATGGACGTTAAGAGTCATCGCATAGGCAAGGGAAACGGCGCAGATAGGCAGTGCTTGAAAAGCCGCGAGATCAAAAACATATTCGGAACACAGGTCTCGGGTCGCGAAGCGACCACTTGGCTGATCACGTGGATGACCAGCAGGGCGTTGGATAAGTCTTTACGGCGCGGCAGAGGTCGAAGCCATGATTGCACTGTCGGAATGTCAGAGGCAGTCAGAAAAAATAGGATACAAACTGAATGAAAATCGGAGTGAGACTGCTCCATTTAAATAGGTGCAAAGGCGTCCTCTCGGGACGGACACACGCAAAATAATCGATTAATCGACCAAAAGGGTCGATTAATCGACTCCATTGAAAACGGGCGCATCAGAAGTCCCGACGCATGGAAACACGCAATGTATTTACGTGAAAAGACGCAACGTCCGGAAGTGGAAAAGTCGATTAATCGACACAGTTCCTCGATTAATCGACATCAATCGATTAATCGATTCATAAAGAGTCGATTAATCGACTCTAAAAAAAAACAAAAACTGACAGATTTTCAAAACAGCACAATTTTCAAAATGAGCAGTCGATGCATCGACTCAAGGAGTCGATTAATCGACTAAAGAAAAAGTCAACAGCCGTCATAAATGCAGTCTCCTTGAAAAAGGAGACTCCATAAATACTGTCGATTAATCGACCAAAAAGGTCGATTAATCGAGAAAGGGAGGGTCGATGACATAGGGGGTCGATGCATCGACTCCCCAAATTTTTTTATTTTATTTTATTTTTTTTAAATAAAAACAAAACCAAACGGAAACTACATAATTGGGTTGCCTCCCAATGAGCGCTAGTTTAAAGTCGATAGCTCGACCTTGGGAATCGCTCAGTCAGGGTGAGCCAGTGGCTCACTCAAAGAAAGAGTGTCAGAGAATGCAATCGCATTCTCAAGGAACGGTTTCAATCGCTGACCGTTAACTCGAAAAACATTCCCGTGTTTTGGGTCGATAATATCAACTGCCCCATTGGGGAGTATTCAAGAGATTTTGAAAGGACCATTCCAACGGGTTTTTAGTTTCCCCGGAAATAGATGAAGTCGGGAATTGTAGAGTAGAACCTGTTGACCAACAACGAACGATTTTCGCAAAATAGATTGATCATGAACCCATTTCATACGGTCCTTGTACGATTTAGCACAGTCATATGCATTAGCACGGATTTCTTCTAATTCATTTATTTGGAAACCCCTTTGGGTATCAGATTTCAGGAAATCGAAATTCAATGACTGAATGGCCCAAAATGCTCGATGTTCCAGTTCAACCGGGAGGTATCATCCTTTACCAAAGACCAACCGATACGGCGACATGCCAATCAGATTTTTAAATGCAGTTCGATACGCCTATAGAGCGTCATGCAACTTTAACGACCAGTCTTTACGGTTCGGATTGATTGTCTTTTCTAAAATCCGCTTAAGTTCCCGATTAGAGACTTCAACTTGGCCACTTGTCTGAGGATGGTATGGTGTAGCAACTTTGTGTGTGACACCATATTTCTTCATTAATTGGGTGAACACTTTATTGCAAAAGTATTTTCCACCATCGCTGATTATCGCCTTTGGAATGCCAAAACATGAAAACACTTGATCCTTGAGAAATTTGATCACTACTCTGTGATCATTTAATTTACAAGCCACGGTCTCTACCCATTTCGAAACATAGTCAACACCGACAAGAATGAACGTATTTTCAAACGAATTCGGGAAATGACCCATAAAATCGATTTCCCAAACATCAAATAATTCAACTTCTAAAATTGGATTAAGCGGCATCATGTTGCGCTTTGAGATTCGGCCCCAGCATTTGACAGTTGTGACAGGATTTGCAATGTTGATGACAATCTTTAAAGATCGTTGGCCAGTAAAAACCACTTTGGAAGATTTTTGCTGCAGTCTTTTTGGAACTAAAGTGACCTTCACAAGCTAACTCATGACAGAATGAGATGATTCGTGGTTGCTCAGATTCAAGAATACACCTTCGTATGATTTTATCAGGGCAGTATTTGAATCAGTACTGATCGTCGAAAAAATAGTGTTTCACTCGAGCTAAGAAAATGGATTTCTCATTCTTCGACCAATGGTGAGGTAATTTCTCGGTGACTAGGTAATTGACAAGATCCGCATACCAAGGTGGGCAATCAATCCTGAACAACTGTTCATCCGGGAAGTGCTCCAAGATCGGAACAGTTTCGCCAGTTTTCAATAATTTTTCGTGACAAGTGATCGGCCACCACATTTTCTGAGCCTTTCTTGTCCTTGATCTCCAAATCGAACTCTTGCAACAACAAGATCCACCTAATTAAACGTGCCTTAGCGTCTTTCTTAGCGAACAGATAACGCAGAGCAACGTGATCTGTGAATACCATAACTTTAGATCCTAATAAATAGGATCGAAATTTATCCAACGCGAAAACTACTGCCAAAAGTTTCTTTTCAGTGGTCAAGTAGTTCAACTGGGCATCGTTGAGAGTACGACTCGCATAGTAGATTACATGCGGTAATTTTTCTATTCGTTGCCCCAAAACAGCTCCAATTGTATAATCAGAGGCGTCGCACATAATTTCGAACGGGAACTCCCAGTTCGGAGATTGAATAATTGGAGCTTTTATCAATTCGGCCTTAATGGTTTCAAAGGCTCGCAAACATTTATCATCAAAGATGAATGGGGCATCCTTATGATCGCGCTATCTTACTGAAATCTTTAATAAAATGCCGATAAAAACCGGCGTGGCCCAGAAAAGATCTGATTTCCTTCACTGTCCTCGGTGGTGGTAGGTCGGCAATTAAATCAACTTTAGCCTTATCGACCTCAATACCCTAGGACGATATGATGTGTCCCAAAACAATGCCATCTTTAACCATGAAGTGACATTTTTTCCAGTTAAGAACAAGGTTTTTCTCCTGGCATCATGCAAGTACTAACGACAAATGATTCAAACAGTTAGCAAAACTGTTTCCATGGATCGAGAAGTCGTCCATGAAGACTTCAAGGAATCGCTCGACCATATCCGAAAAAATACTCAGCATACATCTTTGGAATGTAGCTGGTGCATTACAAAGCCTAAACGGCATTCGTCGGTAGGAGAAAGTACCAAAAGGACATGTGAAAGTGGTCTTCTCCTGATCCTCAGGGGCAATGACTATTTGGTTATACTCGGAATAGCCATCGAGAAAGCAATAGTACTCATGCCCGGCCAATCTTTCTAACATCTGATCGATAAACGGAAGTAGAAAGTGATCTTTCCTCGTCATCAAATTTAACTTCCGATAATCAATGCACGCTCTCCACCCTGTTTGAATTTTTGTAGGGACCAATATGTTTTCTTCATTCTTCACTATTGTGATTCCCGATTTCTTAGGGACCACTTGTGTGGGGCTGACCCATTTACTGTCCAAGATGGGGTATATGATTCCGGCATCTAAAAGTTATATTACCTCATTTCGGACCACGTCTTGCATTATAGGGTTCAGTCTCCTCTGTGGTTCCCTAGAAGGCTTAGCATTATCTTCCAAATAGATTCGGTGCATACACACCGTCGGACTAATGCCTTTGATATCTTTTATCGACCAACCGAGGGCACTTTTGTGTTCTTTGAGTACATTCATGAGTTGACCTTCCTGATTCGCATCCAATGTCGATGATATTATAACGGGTTGAGTTTCATTCTCCCCCAGGTAGGCATACTTGAGATTTTTCGGAAGAGGTTTAAGTTCTAAGGATACTTTCTCCTCCTCTTTCGGCTTTTCCTTGATTAATTCAATTTCAGTTCCACACTCTATTTCCTTTTCTTCACCCAGACGAGGTGTGGAGTCCAACATGTGATTTACTTCTTGGATCAGTTGATCCACATCAAAATTTTCTCTAAAATGCGCAAGACAAGCTGCTAAAGGATCTTCAGTTTCGGATGCATGAAATATTTCCTCGACAATTTCATCGAGTATGCATGCTTGTGCATGTTCATCATCCTCCATGGGCTGCTTGGCAATATTAAAAATGTTGAGTTCCACTGTCATATTCTCGAATGACAGATTCATGATCCCGTTTCGACAATTGATCAGCGCATTGGAGTTTGTTAGGAGTGGTCTTCCTAGAATCACTGGAATATTATTCTTCAAATTTGATGCCGGTTCAGTGTCTAGAACAACAAAATCTACAGGAAAGTAGAAAGAATCCACCTTGATGAGGACATCTTCCACAATTCCTCGAGGGATTTTTACGGACCGATCAGCTAACTGAAGGGTCATCGCAGTGGTCTTAAGTTCTCCCAATTCGAGCTCCTTGTACACAGAATAAGGCAACAAGTTGACACTTGCTCCTAAATCCAAAAGGGCCTGATCAATACGATTATCGCCGATGATGATCGAGATTGTAGGACAACCTGAGTCTTTGTATTTGATTGGGAGCTTTGCTTGCAACACTGAACTAACCAGCTCGGCTAAGAAAGCCTTATTCGGAATATTGGTCTTTCTTTTGATTGTGACCAATTCCTTCAAAAATTTAGCATAAGCAGGTACTTGACGGATGGCATCCAGGAAGGGAATATTAATTTTTAATTGCTTGAAAATCTCATTTATTCCTTCCACATCGCGATTTCTCAGTGGTGCCATCAATCTTTGTGGGTACGGTGCTTTCGGAACAAAACTTTTCTTCTGTTCACTCTTTTCTTCTGATGTTTCTTTTGCTTGTACTTTGTCATCAATTTCTTCTCTCTCTTCAGATTTCTTCTCTCCATTAGACTTTTCCTCCTCCTCTTGCAACACTACTTTGTTATCGACCTGCTTTCCAGATCTCAATATTGTGATTGCCCGAATTTATTATTGATCATCCTCTTGTGTTGACGTTGATGTTTGTTCAACAACCATTTGGCCCCTTGGGTTAGGAACAGGTTGGCTTGGAAACGAACCTTTTTCTCTTTCACAGAGAAAGGTTGCCAATTGCCCAATTTGGGTCTCTATTTTAGAGATTGAGGACGTGTGAGAATGAATAAGTTTCATCAGGTCCTCAGTAGAAGGAGTTTGTGTATGAGGACGTTGGGCAGGATTTCCCTGTGGGTTGTTAAATCCAGGTGGTGGAAATGTCGGCACAAAATTTTATTGTGATTGGTTTTGATAACCTCCCATTGGTTGTGTAAACTGAAAATTCTGGTTCATTTGCCGTGGCTGCCCAACCTGATTTTGATTGTATGGAAATTGATTTGGGTTATTGAACCCTTGCTGCTGAAATTGTCCTTGACCGTAGTTCTGCTGCGGTCCTTGGTTAAAATTTTGTTGGGGATAAAAGTTCGTCCCCTGTTTCCTGGGCTGCATTCTTTGATTATCTTGTTTCCATGGGAAATTTGGGTGGTTTCTCCAGCTATTTGGGTTCTTCTCATTAAAAACGTTTCCTTGATTCCGCCCATAATTATTCACAACATTTAGCTGTTCAGATGTGTCTTCATGATAGTTCTGCATTGAAGGACAATCATCTGCCATATGCATCGGACTTGCACAAATTGAACATGGCTCAGGTTGTGTATTTACCATATGCACATTCTTCTTTAATTTCAATTCCTCCACTTGTTGAGTGAGGAAATCAATTTTAGCCATCAGATCTGGGGAATCCTTTACTACATATAGTCCTCCTTTCTTGGTTGAACTCCCGGCTTGATCACGGGCTTTGAGTGGTTGTTCCTGAGTCTTTGTGAAATCCCAGTGCTGAGAATCCTCAACCAGCTTTTCTAGGAAAGCATAAGATTCGGTTTCCTTAAGGCTCAGGAATCCTCCGCCATTCATTGACTCCACCAGATGTCTATTTGGTTGACTCAGTCCATTGTAGAAACACTGGATCAGTCTCCACTTTGAGTATCCATGGTGCGGACATTTGAGTAAGAGATCCATGAATCTATCCCAAGCTTCATATAATCTCTCATCTTCCTCTTGTGTGAAATCCGTGATTTCACGTCTAAGGACATTCGTCTTCGCCATAGGAAAGAACTTTGTGAACTTTTGACCATCCGATCCTGTGTGGTTATGGATCCCGATGGTAGAGAATTTAACCATGCTTTTGCTTTATCCTTTATAGAGAAAGGAAATAAGCGCAGCCTAACAGATTCTTCGCTGAAATTTTGGTAAACAGATGAGCAGACTTCGACGAAGTTTTTAACGTGTTGGTATGGATCTTCTCGCTCCATGCCATGAAAGATTGAAAGGATTTGGATGACATTTGTACGAATTTCAAATCGGCCACCAGGTGTGGCGGGGTATACAATGCATGATGGGGTATTTGTAGTTATCGGAGAAAACAGTTCTCTCAATGTTGGTTCTTCCTCTTGTTCGAGTTGCCCATTCATATTGTCAGTCATATTGACTTCAGTTGATGATTCACTTAAAAATTTCTGCCTTGATTTAGCGTCCTTACGATTTGACCGGCAGGCACGTTCGATCTCAGAATTTAAAGGTTCTAAATTTCTTTCTTTAGAAGACCTAGTGTGCATGCAAATGATGCACAGAGTGGAGGTTTCAGGTAGGAAAACCTCAGAATTTTTAAAAAAAAAAATTTTTTTAAATTAAAATTTTAAAATTGAAATTTCTGAAAAAAAAAAATTTTTTTTTTTTTAAAGATCGAGTGTGAGTCTCGATCAATCGAGGCAAGGTCGATGCATCGACAATGGGGGTCGATGCATCGACTCCCAGCAAATTTTTTTTTTTATTTTTTTATTATTTTTAAGCAGAAATACTATTTTAATCCTCGAAAATTCCTAAAATTTATTGTCTACCAAAAAATTAGATTTTCTTAATTTGATCCCCAGCAACGGCGCCAAAAACTTGATGTGATTTTTAATGTGATGTTTTACTCGCAAGTGCACGAATCGGTTTGTATATAATAGGTGCGGAGTACGAGATCGTTCCCACGAGGACTAATTTTGAAAGATCTAAAAAGACAAGCAATTATAGAAATCTACTAAGATCTAACAGTATTCTATCAATTTTATGATTTAAGCGGTTGATGAGATGGTAATTAATGACTACAAAAATAAAACTTAATTGATGATTCAAAAGGAAAGGTAAAGATGAAGATACTAAATCTTCTCATCTTTAGTCCGTTCTTCCCATAATATAAATCTAAGGATTAAATTATGAGATATTCCATTGGTAACAAACATCTTTTATGGAAGATCAATGGTCAACACCCTAATAGGTTCCACGTTGCATCTCTGCAATCAGGACTTAGATGATTTTCATATATAGATCTGGGATCAAGGGCATGGCTAGGCACACTTTATCTCAGGTTCAAATAAAAATCATCCCCAAAGTGGGTGAAAATTCCAACAAGAATACCACTTATAAATCTGAAATCAAGGGCATGGCTAGGCACACTTTATTCAGATTAGGGAGTATTTAAGATAAAATTACCATTACAGATCCAAAATTCAGGACATGGCTAGGCACACTCGATCCCAGAACATAATCGTAATTAGATCTACACGATGAAAGCAAAAAGACCATAACAATGATTGGGTAAAATTACCGTCACAGATTTGAGATCCTGGGCATGGCTAGGCACACGCGATCCCGGTTAGTGGTGGAGATTTCATCCGTTCATGATAGCACAACAACCATAAAATAAGATCTCATATTTTAATCCTAAATTTATATTATTAAAAGTATATCCCTCGGATGGGAATCATTAGATCCTCATCCCTATAAATTTAGCCACACATATTGTAATTAAATGACATAAATAAATAAATACGGAAAAATAATATTAATTTAATAAATTAAAATTACCTCAAACTTCAAAAAAAATTACTTTTATCTAAAAGTATGATGATCTTCAGAAATGAAATTAATGCAGGAATAAACTTTGAACAAAAATTATAGACTGAATGAATGAGTACTGAAAAGTTAAGGAACAAAGCTCTCAAAAAGGAATAATAAAACTTCCCTATTTCTATGTCTAACTATGAAAAATAAAGACTAAAAACTAAAACTCTAAAACTAAAACTCTTTCCTAAAATTAATTCTCTTCTCGAAGTGTTTGAGTTGCTTTAAATAGAACCCACGTCGCACAAGTCTCCCAAGCCGTAAATTCAGGGTCGATTAATCGACCCTACATAGTCGATGCATCGAGCCTCCAACAAGTCCAAAAAAAAACGGCTTTAAAGTGTCAGGTCCGTGTCAGACACTGCTTTCCCCTCGATTAATCGACCTACAGGGTCGATGCATCGACCCCCAGAAATTCGTGAATTTCAGCACTTTTTTGTATCAGACACTGCTTCAGTATTTTAGCCATAACATTTTATCCCAAACTCGGATTAAAGTGATTCTTGAGCCGTTGGAAAGCTGACGAAATGATCTACAACTTTCATGTTTTGACAATTTCATAATTCGACCGTCTTGAAGGTCTAAATTTAGCCGCAAGTCGCACCAAGTTCTCGATTACCCAAAGTTGCAGTGTTTTGACATTATATTCAGAATTCTTGGGCTGTTTTCTATACTTGGCTTTTATTTACCTGAAACACTTCAAATCTAATAATTCTCATCAAATAGTCTTCATCAGACAGCTAAATATAGGTATTTAGGGGTAAAATATCATCATATTTCAGTACTCATCATGTACCACATGAAACAAAAAAATCGACCGTCTGATAGTACACCCATGATCTAAAGATCAATCTCATGAAATATTGGGACGATAAACAATCTCCATCGTCTGATTCAATGCAGTCAATGTATTTCAGTATGGGTGAACTCAGATTTTGTGGGTAGATTTAAAGGTACTCTTTTTAGAATGGTGGTGGTATAACTATAATGGCAAGACTTGTAAATAAAGGTGAACGAAGAGCCCCTTAGAATGGTGGTAAACTATAAAGGCATGACTTGTAAATATAGATAAATGAATGGCCTTTTAAAATGGTGGTATTTTTAGAATATTGGCTTCAGCTAGTTAACGGGCAGAATATATAAAAAATATATATATAAATAACGGCTACAAAATAAATACCCATAACTCAAAGGGTTTGATACAATATCGGCATATCTCCAGCTCTATATTTAAAAAACCCGAAGATGGCAATCTAATCGCGCATTGAAGTCCGTATCCAGTCTATTTCCGTTACGTTTTGTGGAACCCTCCAACATTATAATAATCAATCCCTAGACGATGAGCCATTTCAAGGGTTTGGTTCATCCATACCACATGCCAGCATGTGAGCTGAGGAGCGAATAAGTGAGTTGTTGAATTAAATAGAGAAACTGTGTAATTTAGCAGCAAAAGTTTAGAGGTATAAATGGGTCAGGTAGGATGCGGGTTAGCAGGGGGTAAACTGGATCCTATCCATTAGGAATTAGCTTAGGTCCGATTCAACTCGTTGTATCATGGGTTCATATTTTATGTATAAGTATGCGCTTCTTTTAAAGCCCACAATTATTGTGCACAAGCTTTCACAGGGAAATTAATATGGAAAACAATCAAAACTAACTAATTAGTATTTCTCAACAAAAAAAAAAAATAATAATAATAATAATTAGTATGGCCTTTTTTTTTGACCCGTTCGGTTGCCACTTCAGTGTCAAATGGGAGGGGACTTTAGACATAGATGCTCCATTTGCAATCGTTTTAGGTTATTATGCTCGAAAAAAAAAAAAAATTAGATAAAAAGAATTTTATAAAAATTTAGATTTTGTAGATGAGTGAGATCCCAATATTGATACATGTGGGGTAGATAAGTGAGATCCCAATATTAATACATGTGGGGTTTAAAAAGGTTCTTAACAAATTATATCAATAAACTTTTTTCTTAACAAATTATATCACTACCCTCTTTCTTAGCAAATTATATCAATAAATCTCTTTCTTAACAAATTATATCACTATCCTCTTTCTTAGAGAATTATATCACTACCCCTCTCTTCTCTTTTCTCTCTCCTCTCTATTTTCTTCTCGGACAAATATCCCGATCTGACAAATATCCCGATCTGACAACCCACAAAATATCAAAGAAAAGTTGATAAATGAACCCGTCTGGCATTTGGCACGGTCAACATTTCTCTGCCCATTCTCATTGACAAACTACAAAACTAAGAGGATAAATAAATCAGAAACCCTCTCTTTTTGCAACCTCGTTAAACAACGCTCATCTTCTTCCTCGTTTCTAGGGTTAGAGTCTGTGGTTGCTGCTTCCATGGCAGCTTCGAGCGGTTTTGCGGTGTCTTTCTCAAGGCCAAAGATGGAATTTCGATTCGTGAAGATAGGATCGGATCCAGGGCTTCGAGCGTTTCAGTGCTTGAACAACTTAAGACATTTCCGGTGGGGGAGAAGACGATAATGGCTACTTCAGCACTGCATCGGATGAACTTGCCGGATCGGTATATTTCAGCGACCGCCATTGCCGAAAAAGAAAATAAACAGGAGAGAGAAAAGAGAAGAGAGGAGAGGGGCAATAATGTAATTTGCTAAGAACCTTTACAAACGCCACATGTATCATTATTGGGATCTCACATATATCTGAACTCCTAATTTTCATAAAATCACTTTTACCTAAACCTTTTTTTTCTAACATTATAGCCTAAAACGTTTGCAAATGGAGCATCTTTTTCTAACTTCCTCGAAATGAGATTTATATATATATATATAGGGAAAGGGAAAATTGCACTATATCTCTACGCCAATTGATATGAGTGCGACACATAGCACCCTTTTGTGATGTGATGAGTGGCATTGGAATCACTTTACTAACTAGGGTTACACTTTTAAAATATTTTAAAAGTTATATATCCTTCGACTCTCATTATTGACTATTTTAAAAGTCTTTTAAAAATTTATTTCTTTTCTTTCCCTTCTCTCTCTTTTTCTAATAAAGTGTTAGACTTACCTTTTTCAAGTATATTTTACTCAAAAAATGTGAACGCCCGATAGCGAAGCACTAACACCTCGGCAGTGAAGCGCCAGCACCCCGACGATGAAGCACTGACACCCCGATGCCGAGGTGTTGAGGCTTCGCTAAAAAAAATAAAAAAAATGGGGCGTCGGTGCCTCTATATCGAGGTGTTGACACTTCGATTATAAAATATAAAAATAAAAAAATTTAGCGAAGCGTCGAGGCGTCGGCGCCTTTATATAGAGGCGTCAACACTTTGATAAAAAATAAATAAATAAAATAGCGAAGTGCCGAGGCACCGGCGCCTCTATATAGGCATCAGCGCTTTGGAAAAAAACTATTGGCAAGACATCGGCGCCCCTAAAACGAGGCACCTCGGTGCCAGCGCTTCGCCACCGGGGTGCCAGCACTTCTCTATCGGGGTGTTGGCGCCTCGTTTTCGGGGTGCCAGCATTTCGCTGTCGAGATGCTAGCGCTTCACTATCGGGCGGCCATATTTTGAGTAAAAGATATTTGAAAAAAATAAGTATGGCACTTTCTTAAAAAAAATGGAGAAAAGAATGAGAAAAGAGACCATAAAAAAATCAAGAATGACGGCTAGAATGATATTTAACTTTTAAAATATTTTAAAAGTGTAACCCTAATTAGTAAAGTGGTTCCAATGTCACTCATGACTTCACAAAAGGATGTTACGTGTCGCGCCCATATTAATTGGCGTAGAGATATCTCTACGCCCGAACAGAGATCCCCGAACCTCAAATAATTAGGATGGGATTGGCTTATGTCGGGGTCCAAACTCATCTAACTTCTCAATAGTTGATTTAAGACCAACGCATGTTTCGTTTTCAATGTGGACTTTGACTTTTGAGACAACTGGAGTGTGAATTTTAAAATTGAGAGGAAATGATTGGTTGTGATTAATGTTTGGTATCAGCATCGCTTAATCTAAAGTCTGCGTATATGCAATCATTGCTTTAAGGATGAATGTTTATAGCCAACGTACCAAAAATCGGTTTCTCGGTAAATCGATATGTATCGGTTTCATGGTAAACCGATATGTATCGGTATATGCCGAATCGTATCGCTCATTGACAAATTGATACCCGAGACCGATACTAATTTTATTGCCTTATTTATAACTCAATCTAGAGGTGAATTAATTAAAAGAATGTCATCTAATGATGAAATATTGATGCATAGAAGTCAATCTTATGTTGAAATAGTAATGTTTAAAATTCAGTATTATGATAATGTATTTGAATACGATTCAGGCTTATTGAATTATGGTGAATCATTGAATAAGAAATATTTAAGTTTGTGAGGCATCGGTGGTTGCCTATTGACATATTTTAGCTCACATCATTAATATTGTGCAGAGTCTAAGCCATGAGGAGATCTGTGTGGAGTTCATATGAAATAAAGATGGCTTACTCATATTATAGTGCATGCTGATTTTAAAAAAAAAATTTGTATAATATACACGATGAACTATAGGGAATGGAAAAACATGACCCTTTTCAATTTCGTGGTGCATTGTTATATATATTGTGCATAAAAAATGACAAGACTTGGATGTGAAGTGATGCTGGTTTCATAAAGAAAAGTTTATACATGTAACTGCAGCAATCTGATAATTGATGGAAAGCTTCCACTGGTTATAATTGTGTGATCCATCGAAATTCTGATCGTCCATCTAGATCCACATACTCTACATTTATGACCCTCAAATCAATGGAAGGACAAAAACTTACTTCTACTAATATTCACCTCATAAATATGTACCCATCTCATAGTTACTTAGTTTGCTTGATTCGAATTCAGGTTGGCAGTTTTAAGTGAATCCAATTCACTGGATTAGGATGAGTTTCAAAACTATTTATTTAAATGACATAAAATCTTAAGTTCAAATCATTTTTTTATGCTTTTAAAATTATAAATGAATCCAATTCATAGGGATTAGTTTGACAATTTGCTTGTTGTTATGCCGAATTCAATTCGCGATTTGTTGGGTGAGTGAAGGAATTAAGTAGCATAGGTCCATCTCCTAAGGTTGAAGTAGTTTGGCAGAGGAAGATTGACCCACGCAAAGTTTGGCTATTCCGGGTAGCTAATATCTTTTTTGTTTTTGTGTTTTTATTGGAGACCGGTACCTAATATCAACTCTAAAAGAATGTGATTAGAAATGTAAATCCCATCTATGAAAACAAGATACTTCATTAATACTTATTTAATCAATCTATATTATATATGAAAAACAGAATTAAGTCTTCCCGGGCAGATTTGAATTTGCAATTCGATCACCTAACGAACACGCCCGATCGGCCAACCGGCCCTGCCCTTCGCCGGCTCAGTCGAAATCAGCTTCCCTGCATAATATGTGGCCGCCGAACACGAAGAACCTGTGCTCTCTCTAGCATTCCCCCTACAGGCATTATCCCCCATCCGAAGCCTTCTTTTTTCCAATTCAAATCTTTCAGCTCTCCATAGGCTTTCCCTCCTAATTTTAGAAATCAGTCTCCTTTTATTGTATCCTTTTCTTATGGGAACAGGCATAGCCTCCAGACCCATCAACTTGGCCACGACCCCTGGCTTGCACCAAACCACACTCTCCCCTGCTAAATTTGGAGGCAACCCAAGACTCCTCTCCAAATCCAAATCATAATCATCTTTGCATAATCGCCCGCGAAGTCCCCCTGAACAACACACAGATTTTCTCCCCACTTCGTAGCCACCCGCACCAATTTTCTGACCAAAATTCCGGAAGGTAGACCTGTTCATAGCATCTCTGCCATCCAGAGAAAATCGTGGGTACTGATCCAGTGCGTTTTTTGCTGACCGTAGTATATCTGAATTGTTAACACATGACATCCTACGCCGGAGCTCTCCGTAGTCCTCGAGCTTCGCCTTCCTAGCAGCCTCTTCCTCTAAATCTAGCTGCAAAAGCATCTCTTCTAAAGTCGGCGTGCTCCCAGCTAAATTGGTGTCTTCCAAGTAGGAACTGATGAGAGAAGGAGTGACCGCAAAGGAGGCATCAGGGTCGGTCTTCCTCTGGTTGAGGGTCGAGGTGGAGACTACTCCATTGCAAAAGCTTCTGAGACCTTTCTTCATCTTGGATGCTAGAGAGTTCTTGAGGAGGAAGAAAGAGAGGTCCTTCATGAGTGGTTAATGAAGAGAGTGGGATGGAGAAATGGAGGTGGAATTGAGATAAAAAAGGGGAAAGGGTGGTTGAGATGGGGGCGTGAAGTGAGTGAATGGAGCGGTGGGCTTTTGCTGAGAACTTTATGGCATTCACATGAGAGAAGAGGGGTTACTTCACAGGAGATTGATGTCATTGCCTTTAGATCACCCATGAAAGAGCAGCAGAAAGATTTCATTGTTCACAAACAAACAAAAAAAATGTAGCAATGCTATAAAATGTGGGAATTAATCAAATGGTTCCTTCATTTACAATCCAAGATTCTTCTTTCGCAACCCAAGTTTCACATGCGTAAACAATTAATTGCTTTGAATTAGACGACGGAGATCATTTTTGGAATCAATCTTCGGCCAGATCTATCTCGAGATCATGAGTCTGCCATCAGACAGTTAGATTTTTTATTCCGGGTAGCACATATCACGAAAAATAAATATCATCATGTGCATACATCAAACTTGGTTCTCAAATCACTTTTCGGGATGTATGCCAAATGGAATTAAAATTTAACCATCTCAAGATCTATTGTATTGAAGATTGGGACAGAAAATGATCTCTATCATCTGATTCAAAACAGTCAACAGTTTAAGCATGTAAACCCTAGGTTGAAAAGGAAGATTTTGGCTTTGCATGTGTGGTTCTAGAGAGTGACTCACACAATCTCATCTCAGCTCTTATGAAAGGAGACGTTTGGTCTGAAATCAATCACATGATTGCCTTTATTAGTTCAGTTACCAGGTCTTTCGCCTCCTTCTAATACGTTAGCTAAGTATGGGCTTCATTGTAATTCTCAGTATGTTTGGTTGGGGGAGAGACCCCTCCCCCAATCACTCCTATTGTAATGTCTGAATTTCCTTCTTATAAAAAAACCAAAATCTTTTAAATTTTCCACCAACACCATTCTTCCACTTCGCGGCCTTAGTTGTCATACAACATACAACAACTCATTCAACCCCACTTTCCAAACTTACATGAGTTGGACTTTGCCATCTCCCGTGGAAAATATATGGAAAGATTTAAGGTAGCAGCGGTTTTGATCATGGATGAGGCTTCACACACGGAAAAATGCATTTTCTCCCACAGCATATTTTTATCGTGAAAATATATGCCCACTTTCCAAATATTAGATTGAAACAGAAACTGGTTTTGATCATAAAGATCTCAATCAAACATAGTAACCAAGTTCGGAATCGGTAATCATTCGGTAGGGTGTCAACTCAATTTAATTCATTGAGAAAAAACTTGGGGAATTATAAAATAATAATGAATTATTAAAATATGTACAGTACATGTTAACTTATTTAAAGTTTTAAAAAGATGTCTTTAAATAATAAAATAAGTGACCAAATAGTTGTGTACTAAATAGTCTGCATGCATTAAAAATCTACAATCATACAAAAGTAAAATATGAAATATGATTAAAGAATGTGCCGCATCTCAGAACGAAAAAGATATTGAAAGTTTTGAAAAACTAGTCAATTTCGAAAAAATTCTAGAAAGACTCAGCAACTAGCGTTGTGGTGAAAGGTGTTTCTCAATTTAATTTTTAAGTGGGTACTTCTATTCGCACCTACAGGATTGAGGGTGCCTAACCCATTGATTGCTTTGAATGAGACGATGGAGATCATTTTTCACGTACCATGACAAGGTCAGTTTTTTATTCCACATGGCACTAATCCCAAAAAATGGCCCTATAATCACGTTTAGCGTGACGTACCATGTAAACATTATTCATACTGGAGGATTCAAAACCCGTGGAAGTCAACTGTTTACGTGATTCAATAGGTAAAAGGCTAAGCAATGAGCTTGATGATCTTACAATTATGGGCGACAAGTGGAGGGCCAATGCCGATAGAAAGTACCCATCCACAAGCTGCAACTACACACAATGTAAGCATGTGCAGTCAGAACATGGATTCCGCTCCCTAAATGTTTATAAACCAAATTTAAATCAATATAGTTGGGTATTTTATCTTTTTTGGAACTTCACCTGTACGCATTTGAACTGTTGGCAGAGATCAAATTCAAGGCTCAAGTGCAGAAATACCTTTGGGCTTTGGGGGGAAATGAAATGAAACAACATTCTTAAGTTGTGTTGAGGTGCCGCCGCCACCGCATGATAAGCTACAACTCATAAAACTACAATCTCAAGTTCTTCAACATACAATGTACATGGGCCCCTACTGCTGGATCACGAAAAGAAATAACAAAAGACCAGCGAGCGCACATTTTACAACATTAGGAAATTCTCCAGCCAACGTCTTAGCAGTTAACTAATTTTTGGAAGACTGCCCAGTTCTAGAGCCCCCAACTGCATTCTGGTTTGTGCCAAGCACCGAAAAGGATGAACCAGTCCTACGAAACATTTTTGCACTGAAAAGATCCTTCCCTGTTTTCTTACCCTTAAAGGAGAAATGCTTCTTGAATTGATTCTTTATCAAAGAACTACCACCTGGCTGTGGAACTGGCAGGGACAGGTTTCTCTTCAACCCGCTCTCTATTGGATCCGAAGATTGGTTACTAGTGTTTCCTGCATCATCAGCAGCAATGTTCAAACCCTGTTTTCGGCGTATGGATCTCAAGGCCATCCGCAACGGTTCTGAAAACGAAGGCGATTCTTTGCTGATGCTTTTCATGCACACAGGACATGGGGGTTCGTGGATTTGGGCTTTCGGCGTGGTCTGCTCCAAGCATTCCGCATGAAAAACGTGGCTACAAGGGAGAATGCCAGCGATGGGCATATCGCTGCTTCTGACAATTCGATAAGAACTCCACGGGGACTTCTGCCACAAGAGTCTCCCACATAACCCACATTTCTGATCTTCGGTAAAAGTATTAAGTGATGGTAGGTTCTCCAAGTCTACCTGCTCTGTTATATCAATGCTATCTCCATCAAAACCAAAGTCGCAGCTGCTAGCATTACTCCACCTAAATCCTTCCCTTCTAGAACTTGTGCTAGGGTCTGGAGAAGCCTCCATTTTCTGGAGATCGGTTAGGGTTTTATGAAACTTAAGGTCAAAACTGGAAGCGCTGTCAGGCCAGACAGGTGAGCTTCTATTCTGAGGGGGTGTCAATCTGCTACCACTGCCAGTGTCAGCAGACCCCGAAGCATCACTATCAGATACAGGATTCCGAAATACAAGTGGGTAAACAGGTTTTGACATGAAAGAACGCCTGCTTGAAAAATTTCGAGGTGGGAATGAAATGGGCCGTCGGCTAGTGGACTCCCATTGCCCAGATTCAGAAACTGGTGATGGGGACATGAAACTGTTAGATAATGTAGACAGTCCAGCAGTGAAGCGCGTCTACAATCAGGGGAGACAAACAAAAAGTTTCTCAGCAGAAAATTTAGGCTGCAGCATTCAGAATAAAGTTGAAAAAAGAATGTACCTCAATTTCCGGAGGAAGTAGAGAAGTCCCTGACCTTGATCCTGCCCCATAATAAAACCTTAGAGTTAGTGCCAAGTAATAGCAGGGAAGTAACTTGGGGTGTGCATGTGTTTCTGTAGCATTGCACCAGTGATCTACTGGTAAAACAGTATCTTTCCAGGGTATATACGAGGAGAGAGAGAGACAGAGAGACAGAGAGAGCCCTTTTTTGTCAGATTAAAACATGGAGGAAGAATTGAAAAATATGCCAATTTGAAATTGAGATGTAACATTTTGTTTTCTTTTAGATGGAATTATTATGTTAGTTATCAAACCACAACTGCCGGTAAGTGAAGAATCAGTCTCCAAGTTATTATTTATAGAAAAGGTGAAAATCTATTGTTTAGTAAAGAAACTTATGAATAGAAAGAACAAAGTGATTCCTGCTTCAGAGGCAGGTAAACTAGATCAAGAAGATTCCAGCTTCAGAGGCAGGTAATCTAGATCAAGATTATGTATTTTAATCCTGATTATGTATTTCACATGCTGGCATGGAATTGGATTCACAACAAGAAAATGAAACCACAAGAAGCATCACCTAGTGCCAAAAGATTATTTAGGCTGAAACCCATCTGCCAACATCTCAAATTGATGTACACGTATGCCATGTATTCAAAATTGATGACTCATGCACCAAAGGGGATGCATGGGTTTATCCACCTAATACCAACTCAATAAAAGATACAACTACAGTTGAAAGCACCACATAAAAATCTTTAAAGACGAATTGTAAAGATAATTACAGAATAAATCAAACAGAGATCACAAAATAATATGATGCAGACAGGAGACATAGGCCCATAAACAACTCCTCTTTTGTGCCTTGACATCCACCCTAACGGAAACTTGGGCCCGTATTTGTCACTCATTATTTTGGCCTCTTTTGCAATGGCAAACATCGAAACAAAATGAAATTCATATAGTTGGAAAGCCCATCAAGTTGTCTTTCAAGCGAGATTACATAAGGGAATGCTTCCCCTGAGCGAGTAATAGCCAAACTACAGACATCGTGCAATAGTAGGCAGTGACAACTGTTAGGTTCATTTAGCAATTAATTGTAGGATTTTTTACTTAAAGTTAGGAGTCTAATTCTATTTTAAGCTCCTTCGCAATTTTCATTGAAGTAGGTTACTTCACTTTCAGTTGTAAAGACTTGAAAGAGAGTTTTACTTACATTTACAGTCTATTTTGAGGTATAATAGATTGTAGAAAATGCTTACTTATGTTAACAGTGGTAGTTTAATCTTTCACAACAATTATGTTTAAGCGGATTAAATGAGTGGCATTCACTAATGTAGTTTAAAATATAGCATTGTAATTAGACCAATGGTAGTCAAGGCGTCGCCATGGCGAATGGTGCCGGAGATCACCATACATGCCCCAATAGCGAGAGGGACCCAAAAGGCGAGGCTATGGCGGTATGGCGCCATAGCGTCACCATATACGCTATATATAATATATTATACAAGCTATATGATATACCTATAAGTTATTATTGATAAGTCATACTACTTATTTATACATAATAAGTTATAATATATAAGTTATTAACTTATAATACTACTATAAAAGTGGTTGGGACTTAGGGTTTAAGTCATCTCTGGCTCTCTCTCTCCCTCTCCGTCTCTCGCTCTCAACGAGGTAAGTTGGATTTCTTTTCTTTTTTTATCTGTTTTTTTTTTCTCTTCTCTTTCTTCATGGCTTCACTCTTCAGCTCCTTCATAGTTTCACCAACACCAAGGGTCTTCAGTAGCTCCTTCAAATCGACGAGGTACGCCATTTTTTTTGTATTTTTTTCTCTGTTTTTCTTTTTTTTTTTTTTGCTCTGTTTTTCTGGGTTTTTTTTCTGTTTTTTTTTTCTCTTATTCTTTTTTTTTTTGCTTTGTTTTTCTATTTTTTGTTTTTGTTTTTTTTCTGGTTTTTCTTTCTGTTTTTCTTGTGTTTTGTTTTTTGTGTTTTCCTGTTTTATAACTTTTGTTTCTATTTTTTTCTGTTTTTCCTGTTTTGTCTTTCTGTTTTTTTCCAGTTTTTCCTTTTTTTTTCCTTATTTTTTTCTTGTTTTTGCCCTGTTTTTTTTTTCTTGGCCTGGTAAATGAAATAATTTTTTTGATTCTTGGTTGATATTAAACTTTAATTTGTTTCTCTAATTTTTTTTTCTGATTCTTGGTTTGATATTTTTATATTAAACTTCAATTTTTCTGGTTGGTTTACTGTCTGATTTTTGGGAATTGTGCCATGTGAAACGTGATCAATATCATCTAACTTGGAGGCAATCAATTATTCAATCAGATGATTGTCTTTGACTACGTTGAATGAGATTTGGAGGCAATCAATTTATTGATGTACCATATTTAATTTCTATTTATTGGTATGTATTAACCCGAAGGGGTAGCTCAGTTGGTCAGGCCCTGGGTTTGCTCCCCAATGGTCACCAGTTCGAGTCCCCTCAGGGCCACTGGAGTATTACCCGGTCGTTAGCTCCAGGGCCCCATGGGATTAGTCAAGGTGCACGCAAGCTGGCCCGAACACCCACAGATATCAAAAAAAAAAAAAAAATTATTGGTATTTATTTATGTTTGATTTTCCATAGTTGAATTTTTTTCGTCTTCTATTAAAATATAAAAATTTTAAAAAATAGTGAAAAAAATTATAAAAAAATAATAATAATGATTAATAAATATAAATAAAAAATTATTTAAAAAATAACTAAAAATAACAAATAGTCTCGCTATGGCCTAGCAAGCCTCTTCGTCATAACCTCACCACACCGCCTTAACTATCTTGATTAGACCTTTAGTTTTAAATTTTCCATTAGTAAATTACATATTTCTTCGAGTGTTGGGGGTTTCTCCTTAGGCTCTTAGCCAATTAGTGACTATTTGCTCACTAGTTCAATTATCAGTAGGTGTGCAAACACTTATCTATTTTTTTTGTAATTTCTACACTGTTTTCAAATATTCCTATGGCCAATTGAAGGTGATGCAATAGAGGAAATGTAATTTGAATCTAACAACGTAAGATGCAATAGACAAGTAAAGGGTGGGTAAGGAAGAAAAGTAAGAAAACAATAGAGAACCATAATTACAGACCCAATAAGAATTAATTAATAAAGGATAGCATGACCACTTTAAGTGGCTTACATAGTTACATGCCAATTATTGAGAGCCAAAATCTCGTTTTTGATCAAAAATGAAGTCACAAGTTTGAACAAAAACCACCAGGTGTGTTAGGGAGAAAAGAAGGAAGATATGTTTAGAAAACATGAGATTTAATATTTAAAGAAGCTTAGAAAATGATTTGTCATGAGAGTAAAAAGGAGAGTTTTTTACGAGGGACAACGACCCTAAGAGATGTTTAGAAAACATGAGATTTAATATTTATAGAAGCTTAGAAAATGATTTGTCATGAGAGTAAAGAGGAGAGTTTTTTACGAGGGACAACGACCCTGAAATCCGTGAATGCCTATGGTATGTTAATTTGCCGAAATTAAACTAACTAATTGAGCACTTAAATCACAAATTAAGCGATACCTTAGGGTTTTGCGGGATTCCGCTTAGGTGACAATGCTCGACTCACGTAGGGTCCAATCCGACGCGCGAGATCCGTTAGGATGGCGGAAGAGGCGATCCGAGAGATAGAACTCTCATTTCGTCTAGGTCGGGGCATTAGATCGTAGCTCACGGTGGGATCGATAGCTCCTCGCTAGGGCTTTAGAATCGAAACGGCTAACGGCTCAAATCGAGCAAGCTCGAGTCCAACAACGGTTATGTATCGATGGGCTAGGATTGGATTCGATCCATAAGAATAGACATCAAGGTTACTCTAAATCTAGGGCTGGGAAATGGGAAAATCAATTAAAAGGGGAAAAGAGGATGTCAAAGATTCAAAGAGAAAGTAGATCAAATAAGAACAAAATGTAAAGGAGAAAATCAAAGTAACATGGGCATCTCACCCTTGGCCTCACACCAAACCCCTTTCGGGGAAGAAGACTCACTCTTCAAGCTTCTCACAAGCCAAAATGCGATGCATTCTCATTAATCAATCATCTAGTGCCAAAAATGGCTTACAAAATTGTGTTTTATAGCATTTACAAAGAGAATACCCTAAAATAGAAAAATACTATGTTACCCTAAGTGGTAACTTACACTTGGACACAAAAGAACAAAATCTAAAGACAAAAAGGACAAATATGTCACTTAAGTCGTTGGGGCGGGAATTTCCACAAACGTCCATGATGATCACGAACGTCCGTGCTCACTAAACAGTGAGCACTCCAAAATCTGGACGTCCGTCCTGATACTACGGACATCCGTGCTCACTAAAACAGTGAGCACTCCAAAATCCGGGCATCCGTCCTGGTACTACAGATATCCGTCGCCTGATGACGCCCGGTGCCCCCTGGCCTGATCTCTAGGGTCTTTCTTAGGTGGTTCTTGGCGTTCCTTGGCCCTTCCGTCGCTTCTTCTGCCACTGGTACACCTTGTACGGCCTGAACCCTAGGTCTTTGTTGGTGGAGTCCCCATCAGTTTTGACCCCTCGCCTAGATATGAGAAAGAGAGAGAGATGCGAGTTTATTTTGTTCTTTCGTTATCTTTTGTTTATTAAATATGAAATTTAGATAGAAGGTAGTTATTGATTTAGTTATTTCAGTGTAATAATGAGATTTAGTTGTTACAAGAAATATATATGGGAAAAATGAGACTAAACGATAATTTTTTGTTCATGAATTTTTACAATTGAAAACGAAATTCCTTATGGTTGGATTTTCGTGTATTTTGTTACAAAACTTACTACGTCAAATTGTTTGCTCTCTCCCTCTCATTGTGTGTATGAATGAATTGTTAAAGGTAAGTGTTGCTTATTTTTCCTGTTTATTAGATTATTCTTCCTATTTTATCACATTAAGAGGCATCCCAAGAACTGATCCTCGTTGAGACGTTTATGATGAAGAGAAACCAAAAGAAATTTTTGTTTCTTCAAATAAATTTTTGTCCAGGAGTCAAAATCACAATAACAAAAATAACTTTAAACAAACCTATCTAACCTACCGTACACTCTTAATTTCCTATTTCTAATCAAATTCTTAACTAAAAAGCAATCTTTCCCCTAATATATATTCTGACTTATTTATAACCTTACAAAGGTCAACAGAAAAATAAGAAGGCTGACTCTCGTATTCCCTATATTTTCTTCCTCTGGAACTATCTCTCATCCAATTGCAAATCTCTATTTTTTTCTTTCCTTTCTAGCCAATGCAAACCTCTGTTTTGTTCATTCCTCTCCAACAATTCGCAAGTCTGCAATCTTTCTTTCCTTCACCATTATTAATAAAAGGTCTAAATTCTTGAATGGGTTGGACTTGTCTTGTTTATTAAAATTGGTCATGAATCATTTGGCCACGTTGCAGCTCTTGTTTTTAACTCTCTTAGACCCTCAATGCAGAAAAGTAAATATGCCATCTATTAACTTTAGGCTACCACGTGTTACACTTGGCCATTCACGTGTTGATGCATGTCGACCCTAATAAGGTGACATTAGGACACATATCATCGACTTGTTGCCTGCACACACTGTCCACTCAAACTCTCGAACTACCATCTTGTGAGATTGAAAAATATCTCCATCATCTTCAACCTTTATCCAAGGTTAGGTTCCAGCGGTTCATCATGTGTCGCCTACCCTTTAGATTTCATTCGATATTTGCGATCGTAATCACCTTCTCTGATGATTAGGATGTTCCATCCCATCTTGTCGACTGTTGTTATCGTTGTAGCCACCAGGAGGGATCTACTCATGACTGTTAAGACATGGATTTGGGGTCCCGCTCTATCTGCAATGGGATCTGGACACTAAACCCTTCGTCAACAATCCAGAGGTTTCTCGGCATCATGTCCAATCCCTTACATTAGCTCTAATTATGGAAAAACATAACTCCTCAAAGCCGCTAGTTGTTAGTCCACCTCCACCAACCTCCCACATTTTTTTCCGAACACCTCGAAAACCTCCTCATCCCATAAATGAAAGGGAAGTTCCATATTAAATCCAACAATTCTTTGAAGTCGGCGCAGGAGGGACACTTAGGCGTACACATTGAGAGGCAGAAAGTAATATCTCCCCACCTCACCTGGGCCCCAATGCCCCGGATAGCGCCTCCCCACAATCATATAGCTTCATCCTATAACTTAGCCAAAAAGGACTATGGAATAGTTGGACAAGCCCCTACACATCGACAACCTAACCTCTAACAGCCTCAACATCAAGGTCCTTAGAAGCAGAGTCACTACGCAGAAGGAAAACAACCATTTTCCTTATTTAGAAGCAAAGATAGCGTTCACTATTACCTCCCGGTGAGGCTCATTGCAGACCTCCATAGTCTGCCATTGATGTTGGCCCTCTTAAAACCTTCTTGAAGATCCCTTTCCAGTTCTAGGCTTCTAGCGATAAAGCCACCAAGTGAGCACTCTTTCTATTCTCTTTCCGCAAGAAGGTCACTCCCAGTCTCCGAGCCTTAAGGAGAAGCTTTGTTTAGACTGAGGTGGTATGAACCCCTTCTTCAGCTCCTCCCTAAAAGGTTCTTTGCCATCTCCCATTCCTTATTTCCAACCAATCTTTCCAAAACCTCCTTCAAAGTCTCTTATCTTCTCGCTCCAACTCTTGTTCCATCGCCATCTCTCTCTTTATCAACTCTATGTAATCTTGTGAGTCATATCAACAATAAAACTTCAAGGTACCTCACAACCTAGAAAAGCAAAACAAGTAGCTCTTGGGGCCAACGGTAACGTGTTTCTTCTATTAATTGTTATTTAAGTATATTAGTTAAATGTTAGTAGTAGACATGAGAAATAGTTTTAGTTTAATTTACATTATATTTTCAGGTATAATAGGTTTTAGTTAGTATTTTGATTACGTTAAAAGGTGTAGGGAAGCCTTCTAACATAAGACAATGTTTAAAAAGTTTTAGTTCGAGTTTTAGGGATAAATTAAGGATCGAGACATGATAACTACAATTATTGTTGCTTAAAAAGTTAATTGTAAGAAAAAATTTAGTTTTAGCTTTTCATTAACAAACTAAAATGCTATCTTTGAGAGGGTTGGAGCTTCTTCTAAATTGGGTTTTGTCATCTTTACCTAAATCCATGTAATGACTTAGTGGGTGAGGAGATCTATTTCCTTATCAAGGTGACATAAACCTCGGGTTGTTTTATGTAAACCAATTAGGATTCAGTGCAGGACACACAAAAGAATAAAGAAAGCAGCAATTTCCAGCCAACTTACTAGAAAATTAGTGTCTATCACGGAGCTATGCCCTAGACAGGGGTGGTGGATGCATGCATTCCATGATGAGGAACATGATAAGTTCCTTAAACCAATTAGTCAGTAAATACTAAACAATGGATGGAGTAAAATTTCCTTAAAACTTTCAGATTCAGACATAAGCAACAGAGTCAAACTTCTCAAATAGAACATCAAGGATGACTTGGAGAAATAAAGACATCCAAACTCCCAGATTAGTTGTCTACTACTAAAGAAAAATAAAGAGAATTATTTTGGTCCAGTAGAAGAGAAATAATCCAAGAGTTTGGATGTCTTTATTTCTCCAAGTCATCTTCGATATTCTATTTGAGAAGTTTGACCATATTGCTTATATGTGAATCTATGAGTTTTAAGGGAATTTTACTCATCCATCCATTGTTCAGTATTTACTGACTAAAAAGAAATCTATGATTCTGTATTTTATCAGTGTCATCAAGGGATTATTTTATCATTTAGTATCATCTACTATTTTTGCTTGGTTTGTCTACTTACTTTGTTAACTTTGGGCTGTTGGCTTTTCCTTCTCATTATAACGCAACTCCATGTTATTACCATCATCCTTATCATGGACTGCATGCATCCACCACCATTGTCTAGGGCATAGCTCCATGGTAACCTCTGCCGTCTTTACCTTAAACCTTGTTATGACTCAGTGAGAGTTCTATTTCCTTATCAACGAATACAACCTCCAATAAAAAGTATTCAATAATAGTTGTACAAATGAAAAAGAAATAGAAGGAAGAAATGATCAATAGCAGTCACCAGTGCCCATGTTAACATGAAAGTTTTGTTACCCAGATGGAATAAAATATGAAATGAAAGAGGATTAAATTTAGTGAAGGTGCGGTTGGCCCCATATGAACAACCCATGGAGATAGTTTACACCACTCATTCAATTGTGCATTGAACTAATTGTGAAAAGAAATATCAGACATGGTATAGGAAGCTGGAAATAGAAACTATTTCAATTACTAACTGTCCAGAAAGCTACCATGAGCAGCATGAAGCAGTACCAGAAGAAGCATTAACAAACAGAAGAGAATAGGCTATTTTAGACCCTGAAGCATCTAGGAATAACGAGATCCCAAAGAGGTGAACGAGTCATGCCTTGAGAAGAAGGTTCTTGCAGCTATAAATATACCAACCCTCAATTTCTCATCACATTTCACCCATAAACAGAACTGAGTGGAAAAATAGGACTTGCAAAGCCAACCTCAAATAAATGAGACATGGTGATATGATGATGGTGGTGGTGGCCATATCGATGGCATTGATGGAGTGATGGTGATGGGATCAGCCCTGATATTTTTCTGAGATATCTGAAGCAAATATCCAATACAGTAAATAAGAAACCCATTATAGCCATGACAAACCCCTCCTTGTAGTTCCTTTTTTTTATTTAGGTAAATCCCTCCTTGTAGTTCTTCGCGCGTACTACAAAATATATGAGAATCTTAAACCTCTCTATGAGCATTGAGAAGCATGGATATATCCATATGTTATAGAGGCAGCAGCACTCTGTCTTGGGCCACCTAGTTGCAGCTGCAAGTTCACAATGATGCAGAATAAATGGAATATGTGAAGAAAAACAGCATAAGCCACAAGAAGTGGCCAACTATTTTCATAATGGTGGGGGCCTCTTACTGTCTTAGCAGACAATGATCGACAACCTAGGATTGTTAATTAGATAGTTTATATTTGGGAACTAAAGGAAGCTATGTGACATATACTAAAACTTCAGGTGCCTCGAGTAGCTTCAATTCAAGACTATTTTGTACCAATAGAACAACCTTCACAGTCCAAAAGGCAAAGTAGCGAAAAATGTTGCGAACTTCAAGGAAAAGATAATCACTTGCCAACATGAATGAAAAAAACAAAGAACCATGAACATGAACACGATATACAAGAATCATCGCAAAAGAATAAACTTTAAAGCAGAATTGCAGCTTAACATTATGTCAGCTCATAGCTATATAGAGGAGAATAAGGACTTCAGTTACCTCCCACTGAAGGAGTGGCAAACTCATCAAAATTCGATTTGAGCACTGGCGGTGTCCACCGAGAGGCCTGAAAATTCTCAGGTGGACTTCCAAAATAAGAAAGCACACCATCAGATACGGAATGATGATGGTTGGGGTACTGCTCACTGCTCACCCTGCTTCGGCTTCCCTTACTATTTGAAGATAACGATAACCCATATAGAGGAACTCCGCGAGGTAATGTGTCTGATTGTAATCTGCAATCCCATATCCTTGACTGTGGAGGAGAGAAGCTTGAGTTCGTCCGCCAATGAGGTTCATTGGCATCCATAGAACAGTCTCTACTGCCCGTATTTGATTTTGCTCCATGTGGCCTGATGGCCACACAACAAAGCGCACCCGTCTTAGCTATTTTCTTTATGACTACTTGCAAGGTAAGGGAAGCAATTAAGATGCAATTGACACTTGCATTTGTTTCACTGATCAATTAGTCATGAAAGCATGATGACACTTACATCAGGAATCAGTGTGGAACATATGCTGCTAAAATGTAAAACTAGGGTGTAAGGCGTGAGGATGGTCTCTAGTCCAGAATTAAAGCCCCGAAAGTACAGAATTACAAAAAATTCCCACTACGAAAACAGATCCCAATAAACAATTTTGTCAATCTCCCATCTCACAAGATCTTCAGTATTCACACACGTTGCACTGAACGAAAATAACAACCTTATAGGGGCATTTCCCCTCAACAAATGCGTGCAAGTGAAATTATTAATAGAGTTTACACATCATATTTGTTATTTTGTTCATTTGATGCCCAGCTTGAATCCAGCAGAATAGTGCTACTCATTGAGGCAATTTAATCATTGAAAAAAAACCTTCTGAATATGTGGGAGGAAACATTTTATCTGCAAAAACAGACATTATTAAAAATTAAAAACAATAAAAAGGAAAGGAACAAAAAATTTCAAAGTCTCAAGCGATAACAGCATAAGATGTAGAACGAAGCATACAAATCTTTTACATCAGATAACCGAGTGATATTCATCAATGATCCTTATATGCACACCATTGATTGAATTTTAGTCGTGACTGAAAATTGTATTAACTAATGGAATTCCATAATCCATACTAAAAAAGGTAAAATGTCATCATTTAGTGAATGGGGGCATAATAAAATAGAATAAATTTAATTGCATGAAAAGATACATTACGATACATTGTGATACACAATATGTATGATACATGTAATTTCGATTATAACTTCTTTTTCATTGTTAAGAAAAAATTATTACTTACTTATCCCTACTCTAATATCAAAAAACTATAAAACAAAGACTGATAATAATAAAAAAGAGAAAGATGTCTATAAGAAGGTAGAGAAATAAGAAAAAATGATAATTTAACTGCTAACGAAGATGCTGGTGTTGATATTGGGGATAGAGATGAAGAATGAGGACTTGAGATTTACTTTTTCTTACTTTTGGGATTACAAACTGGTAATGTCAAGAAACGAGTATTAAAAAAAAATTACTCAAAAGACATCATATAAATATACAACACACACTCACACCACACCTATACTTGTGATGCTATAGGGTTCCTTTTTATATAATGATAATGAAAAATTAAAAAGTTTATGATTTTATGTGACTGGATTTTAACCTCTACTTTATAAATCAATCCAATGAAATGTTTTGTTCAATTTACTTGATTTTAAATTCTAATTTCTAATGTGATAGATGATGGAATGTGTCTCTGACAATTAGTATTTCAAAAATAATCATAGATTGATACAATATATATATATATATATATATACACACTATTTTTTTATTTTTAGAATTTTTTATGTAGTGTATCTTATGATACTCGATATGATATAATACACGATACGAAAATTCTTGATTATGATACACGATACGCTACATGATTTGACAACCATAGTTGCTGCTACCATAAATTAGATGTTGAAACAAACGAAATAAAACTAAGATGTGGCTGAGACAATTAGAAATAAACCTACTTACTGGAAAGTGAAAATAAGAAAGCTGAAAAACAACAACCAACACAGAGATCTAGAGTTCCCGAGTTCTGATGCCCACAGATCCGAAGGACCAGCAAGGTGTAGAGCATACGTCAGATGGAGCCAAAAAAACACGACACGTGAGAAATATCCGTTCGGATACCATGTAAAAAATAATACTAAAATAACTAAAGAACAGAATGCCCTTTTAGGGTTTATTAGAGAGAGAAGAAGACGAGGGTGTGAGAGAAAGAACACAATATCCACTAAAGACTGCATTGCTTCGATTCCAAGATGCTCAAGTTACAATAGATGAACCCTTTACATAGAGGGCATGCAAGACAACTTATGTTCCTAACCAATCAGGGACTAAACCCCACTATGCTCTCTACAAGTCAGCAGGTTTTGGGCTTCTAGGTACGGTGGAAAATCCACTAAAGACTACATTGCTTCTATTCCAAGATACTCAAGTTACAATAGATGAACCCTTTACATAGAGGGCATACAAGACAACTTATGTTCCTAACCAATTAGGGACTAAACCCCACTATGCTCTCTACAAGTCAGTAGGTTTTGGGCTTCTAGGTACGGTGGAAAATCTCTCTGTGCCAATCTCATCAAGGCACTCCCAGGGACGTGACACCCTTCTTCTCTTCCTATTACCAAGATTAGTTCCATACTCATTTTCCCTACTTTTAGCATTTGTTTCATGTAGAAGGAGGTTACACCCTGCTTGATTAACCAACCTTTGTTCCCTGAAAAAACAATGCTCTGTTTTACCTATTTAACCATATGAAGGATCTCTTAAACACTTTCGCCCTGGGACCCTCAGGTCAAGGTTGGGTCGATGCACTGTTTTCAGCTTTTTATTACTTGTCTGAATGTCTTGCACATTTGACACTCAGATAAATAAAATTTTAAGAGTTGGCATTAGCCCAATAGCCCAACACCCGGTGATTTAGCCAACAGGTGTAGCCCTCTGATATATGCAGGATCCGAACATACAGTAATCCAAAACCAATAGGAATGATAGACGTAGGTCAGATGAGACCTCCTAAAATTTCAACCATTTTTGTAAATAAGAGCGGTAGCGGGTGATTAAACTAACAACGAACAGCATGCACGCTTCAAAATCAAAGCTACGTGATGCGGATATTACGTGGCTTGTTCACTTCTTCGTATAATATGAATAGGGTTGCATAAAATCAATATTAAACGATCCTTTTCCCTTGTAAAGTGCAGTTACAGGTAATGTCATTACATTGAAGTGAATGTGCCCTAAAGGATCACACATCGATCTCCCTTTCCAATATGATTCCTTATTCACTTCTAGAAGAGTTGGTCATTCTGAAACCAGAAACTACACCCTGATATCAGAGCTTTCAGCCAAGCCTCTAACTTAAAAAACAGTTCTGCCGCTTAATCTCTGAATATTCTAATGCAAAATATTAACTTTTGAGCAGTATACAGTAGCTTAAAAGCTTTTGTACAGTACGCTTTGTGGTTCTTAATAGTACAGCTTAAACAAATTTAACATGTCAATTAAGATTCTACTTCTACACCATAATGGCAGATTTATTTTTTTAAGAAATATCATTAAGCTAAATAAAAGGATGTGCTTAATCGGATAACATATTTTATTTGGCTCCTACAGCTTGTGTGTGATGAAAGAGACATTAAATGTCAGCAGAAACCAAATATTAGCTTACTGAATAGATAGATTGACTATCTAAAACGTTTAAAAATGAAATGTAATTTTTTCTATCGATACTGATAACTTTTATTACGAATCGGAAATGATGAGCTTGCAATGGTTATGAAAACAACCTACAAAACAGCTTTAAAATACAACACATCCTAGTTCCAAATCACCATTCAGCCCAAGAGCTCACAGGAAGTAGCAACTTTATACTGGTGTACGTTTAGTTGTTGCATCAACAATATGAACCACTAGAAAAAAGGAAAGCAGCGGATTTTCAAAGAGAAGGGGGTGCACAAGGGAAGTTTGAGCCAAGAGTGCTCGCATTAAACATCCATAATATGAATAGAACAGCGGGAGACTTTGGAAAGATGGGCATGATTCCTTAGTCCTCCAATGTAGACAAAAACATGCGAATTACAGAAACCGGACATCCTTCATAGAGTTGGCTTGGGCATTGCTCAATAATTATTGCTGTGAGGTCAATGGAGGAGCAGATTTCCTCCTTATCCAATTAGTTTCACACATTGCAAATAAGGGGCCACCCAATCTCCTTTATGTGAAAAACCTTTATGGCACAGAATTTAGTTAACCACCCAGTCAATAAACTAACACATATAAATCTAACATTATATATATACTTTGCATGGATGTCATATCTAAAAGGTTTGTTGTGTGCCCCAGATAAATGGGACGAGACGATGATTATGATGATGGCAACGATAACGTTTTGTAAAAAACCTGCATTATGGAGAAATTTCTCATTTGAAAACCTAAGCCATTAACTTAGAATCCTGCAAATCAAATGGTTTCTAACTTTCTAAGAAAGACAACAAAGAACTTAAATTTGCAAAAAAAGGAAAAATGGAAAAATGAACAGAAAAATCTATCACAATTCATATCAGTTTTAATTACAGCTGAACCTAATTAACAAACATCGCTCACAGCCAGCCCCCATCTTCACACAAATAAACAAACATAAATGCATTAGATGACCTCAACCAATAAATTATAATAACAAACAAAAGGAGATTACAAAGAACCAATTAGAAATCAAACATCATAAACGTCTCCACATAATAATTTAAAAATAAATAAATTAAATTTTGCATCTTTGATAATAAAAAAATTCAACAGAAACCAACCTATAAACGTAGAATTCAACAAAATCATAGGATTTTTACACAAAATTCAATGAAGATGGATTGAAACACGAGAAGCGAGAGAGATTAGAAAGTACCTCGAAAACGAAGATAAATGTTTAGGGTTTGATATGAGAACGGGCAAAGTAACAAACATTAAGAAAAGAAACCCTAACGGTGAGTCGGTGACGAAGAATAAGAGGACGCTGAAAGAAATGCCAAACCCACCTCAAAAAGAGCACATATAAGCATCTTCCCTCTCTCTCTCTCTCTCTCGCTCTAGATTAGTAGATTTCCTATTAGTAGTATCTGGTATATGAAGCATATACGGTCTCTCTCTCTCTCTAGATTAGTAGATTTTCTATTAGTAGTATCTGGTATATGAAGCATATACGCCTGTACGAGATACGTCATACGTCACTTTAAGCCTGCAAGTACATAAGTCACGTGCATAGCACGTGCAAAGGACTTACGCCTGAGCCTAGCTGGGGTGGGTTTCATCGCAAGTACGGAAGGCATGGGCTCATTCACCATGATTGCCTGTCTGGAGTAAAACTACTCTCGCTCCATTTTGCGTTGTACACGTGGAACTTTGGTTATTAATCCCAGATTTCTAGGCTGCAGTTCATTTGAGAGGATGCAGATGGGAGTTCAGTTTAATTTTGAACCACCTATTTGTATGCTCTTATAGGCTCTCGATCAAACAACAAGGAATCTACCTTTCAGGGTAACTTTTGGGTGGGCCCTACCAGCCTTGGCCA
Organism: Chloranthus sessilifolius; assembly: GCA_021018995.1. NCBI lineage: Eukaryota > Viridiplantae > Streptophyta > Magnoliopsida > Chloranthales > Chloranthaceae > Chloranthus > Chloranthus sessilifolius. The sequence goes on along the minus strand of CM037584.1, from coordinate 46,606,082 downwards.
CTTCTCCGATTGATGATCATCTTTGCAACGAGTACAACAACTCTGGGGAAAGCACCCTTAGTATTGAATTTGAGCAGAGTTTATAAGATCTTACACCATTAAAATGTCTTTATTATTGTATCATGTGGCACATATTTATAATCAATCTAATTTGTTTAAGTGAATATAAATCACCTGATCGGTGAACTTTAATATCAGTCATCAAAATTATAAACAACTGTTGATATTAGAGTGCACAAATCGGATGATTAGAATATCCCAAAAAAGTGTGATTTTTCGACTCATAGCCCTTCAATTGAAAATAAATCACCGTGACGATATGAATTTCCAAAATCATAAGGCAATAAATGGTGTAAGATCGTTTAAACACCATTTGGTGTTTAAAATTTAAATGACAATTAGGAGAGTTGGTCCCTTTATTTTATAGTTAGCCTACAATGGGTGTCCACCCATTATGTGCATTAAAGGAGTCCACAAATCTCTTTGACTGTGTGATGTGCACGAAATTCCATGCATGAAAGTCACTGCATACCATGCAATCACAAAGACGTGTGAACTGCCATGCCCACCCAAGATGGGTGCACACTCAAAGCGGTCAATGGGCTTTCGAAAAACATATACCTATTTAGTGAGGGAGTCATTATTTATAGGTGTAGCTCTATTTGCACCACCACAATTAATGAGGAGGTCAATGTTGAAATGGTTCAAACCAACGATCAAAATATCGGAAAATTGATACATATCGTCCAATCAAAAAATTGGTACGTACCGAAACAACAATGTACCGAACGATACATTAAATGTATCATCCGGTATCTGCAATACTAATGAACAATACGGTATATTTAATGTACCGTATTATTCACATCCGATACCAATATATATTCCGATATGTATCGTCTGATACGTATCGGTATCGAACGATATTTTGATCCATGATTCAAACCATGGGCTAGCTATCAGACAATCAATTTTTATTTCCCTATAGCACATAACCCAAAAAGTGGTCCTAAAATCACATTAGAGTGTAATAGAAAAATGACCATTTGATGGTACACCTATAGTCTCAAGATCTATTATGTGGACAATGAGGCTGAAAAATGATCTCGATCGTTTGATTCAAAGCAGCCAATGGGTTTTCATCGTAAGTGCCTTCAGTAATTGAGTACGAGTGAATAGAGCTACCCTACTTAAAGACACAAAGTTGGCCCTTGACTTGGTATTTTAAAGACCTGTGACATGGAGAAACATCATCTAGCTCATTCGATTTGAAGGTCGTGACTAAATATCTTTTATGTGAAAAATTGACACAAGCATAATTTCTGGCATATGATTCAACTCAATCAACTGTCAAATTAAATTATGGCTTTTGACTGCAATGAATTATATAATAGATATAGTGTTTTGTGCCATTAGTTTCTACTAAAGGTCTTTGGATCGTGGCCTTCAAATTACAAAGCTTACATGGTTCTTTCACATGGGATATGTCTACAAAATGTCGTGATTGTCTTTTAAATTGTGTGCAAAGGGTCAATTTTGTGTATTAAATTCGTTAGTCCCTTCAAAAAATAATTAGGGGTTTTTTGCAAATAACCCCCCCCCCCCTCTTCGCCAATTATAGTTATTTGCTTTAACCCCTGAGTTAGCATTTTGGTGTTTATAAAACACCCTCTTTAATGGATGCTACTTTAAATGGTTAATCAATCGTTAAAGAATAGTCTAAATACCATATTTATCCTTTTTTAAATTAAATTACGAAATTGCTACCCACTACACGGAGTAAGAGTAATTTTAAATCCACCCTTCCACTTACAAAAAAAAATAGTTTTAAATCCAACCACCAAATATTTGAGTTCACCCACACTGAAAAACATTTACTACATTGAATCGGACGATGGAGATCATTTATCGTCCCAACCTTTCACACGATGGATCTTGAGATCATGGTTGCACTATTAGATGGTTGACTGTATTGAATCGGACGATGGAGATCATTTATCGTCCCAACCTTTCACACGATGTATCTTGAGATCATGGTGGCACCATTAGACAGTTGACTGCATTGAATTGGATGATGGAGGTCATTTATCGTCCCAATCATCCACACGATGGATCTTGAGATCATGGTGGCACCATCAGACGGTTGATTGCACTGAATCGGACGATGGAGATTGTTTATCGTCCTAACCTTTCACACGATAGATCTTGAGATCATGGTGGCACCATCAGATGGTTGATTTTTTATTTCATATGCTACACATCCAAAAAAATGACCTTAAAATTAATTTTAACCGTATACGTGATGTTAAGGTCACTTTTCTGATATGTGTGTCACGAAATAAAACACTGATCGTCTAATAGTATGCCTAAATGATCTTCATCGTCTTATTCAATGCAATCAATGTGTTTTAGCGTGGGTGAACTCAAAGATTCGGTGGTGGAAGCAGACGCGGTTAGGCAATCCAATTTCTAAAAATGGGTCTTGAATCATATAGGAAATTGAAGGGACGAGTATTTTGAGTAGAACACGTAGATTGAAGGTTTTCTTTTCAAAAATAATTGCATCGTTTGCCATAAATCCTCCATTAGTTGAGTATTCGTCCAAATGTTGGCACGCTTTAATGGGGGAATCACCCATATGATGAGTCTTGAATCTGATGGGTGAATGAAGGGCCTTTTAGAAGAGTACCTTTAAATCCACCTACTAAATCTTTAAGTTCACCCACGCTGAAACACGTTGATTGAATTGAATCGAATGATGGAGATCATTGATCCTCCCAATCTTTCACATGATGGATCTTGAGATCATGATCGTGCCATCAGACGGTCAGTGTTTTATTTTGCGTGGCACACATCTCAGAAAAGTGACCTTGACATCACGTGCATGCTTAAAATTGATATTAAGGTCACTTTTAGGGGTGTGTACCATATGAAATAAAAAGTCGACTGTCTGATGGTACACCCATGATCTAAAGATCGATCTCATGAAAGATTGGGACGATAAAAAATCTTCATCGTTTGATTCAATGCAGTCGATGTATTTCAGCGTGGGTGACCTCAAAGACTTTGTGGGTGGATTTAAAGGTACTCATTTTAGAATAGTGGAAAATTATAATGGCATGACTTGTAAATAAAGGTGAATGAAGGGCCTTTTAGAATGGTGATAAACTTTAATGGCATGATTTGTAAATATAGATGAATGAAGGCCCTTTTAGAATGGTGGTATTTTTAAAATATTGGTTTCATTAAGGGCAAAATAGGCTTTCCTTCCATAAACTCACAGCTAGTTAACCGCAGGGGGGTTATATGAAACAGAAACACAAAAGTAGGGGCGGTAGAATAAATACCCATAACTCAAGGGGTTGCTTATAATATTGGGTATATGCAAAAAAACCCAAATAATAAAATAACATAATTGTACACTTCATTTTCTTTGCAAGGCATAGTGCGAAATTCGGCGAAATTTCGCGAAATGAGGGTCAAACGAAAATTTCGGGAAAATTTCAGTTTTCGGTACTTTTCGGTAAATTTCGATAATTTTTTAAAATATTAAATATATATTTTTAATCCCCGAAACTTTTCCGAAATTTTTCTGAAAAGTATCGAAATTAATCCGAAATGTACCGAAAGGACCCCCCACCGGAAAATTCTCAAAAACGAAATTTGTCACTATGTTGCAAGGGCCAATTTTGTGCATTCAAAAAGTGGCTCTCTTTAAAATATAGTAAAATAACATAATTGTACACTTCATTTTATTTTCTTGGTTCAAATGCTGCACGCACTCATTTTATTCTTTGTTCTTTTAAAACCCGACATTCCTTCTTTTTCTTTGAGTACAAAAGCTAAACTATTTCTTTAGAAAAGTACGAAATAGCGCCAAAAATTATTTTTATGATAATTTTGGTGACAACTTTTTTTTATTATAAAAGAGCTCCATACATTCAAAAACATGCCGTTCTCGCCTGTGTGTTCACACACATAATCGATACGTAGCATATAAAGTATTATTTTGCCTTTTTCCCAATAAAATTACAACATTGACATTGTCATCAACCGCTCACAATCCTTTTCCCAAATAAAATTACAGCATTATTATTGTCATCAACCTCTTGTAACCCCTTTTTCTAAATAAATTTTTATTTAATCATTTGTATTCGTAGTACAAAAGATTCGGTAAAAAGGGTGTTTAGGTAAACTTAATAAAATATTACGTTTTCAACATTGTCGTTGTCATCAACCTCTCGCAACCCCCAACCATGATACAAAAAAATCGGTAAAAAGGGTGTTTAGATAAACTTACTGATCTGTTAAGGTTTCAACATTATCATTGTCATCAACCTCTCGCATCCCCTTTCCCCAATAAAATTACAACATTGCCATTGTCATCAACCTCTTGCAACCATTTCCTCTAAATAAATTTTTATTTAATTATTTATAATCATAGTACAAAAAATTTGGTAAAAAGAGTGTTTAGATAAACTTAATGAATTGTTAGGGTTTCATCTACAAATTTAATATCTGAATTCTAAAGCAGCTCTTCAATACATGGAGGTCGAGTTTCTTCTAAGAAGTATAGTTAGAATAGAGTTTACGGAATTGAGAAAAGAGATTACACGAGAGGTAATACAATATCCTGTTTAATTGTTATTTATAAAAAGGGCTAAGTGCCAAATGGCGCCTTGTGCCATACTTTATAACCAAAAAAATGTCAACGGTACTTTATCACTGTCGGGCGCCCCCAGCATGGATTGAACAGCCCGCCTGCCGTTTAAACCCACGCACAACCTTTGAGAATTTTACAAATTTACCCCTTTCATTACATCCCCTCATAAGTCACTATAATATCAGTTTTGCCATTAATATAAAGCCTAAAACCTCCATTCGAAGCCTCTAGTTCGGGCCTGTCTTCTCGTGCGAAAGGGTTAGTCGAAACCCTAATATTCGAAACCTCCATTGGAGAGAAGCCACGGTTGAAGGCGATTTTAGGAGAAACCTTAACAAAAAGGGGGGCGCTGCTGGGCTTCCCACCATTTTACTGAAATCGCGCTGCTGGGCGTCGACAAATGGGCAACAGGAAAAGAAGAGGGAGGAGGGTGATAAAGGAAGAAGCTCGTTTTTGGAGCAATTTTTCCTCTCTTCGAGACGGTATTTCAGTAACTTACCATTTTCAGTATCTCTGTCAACGAATTAATATGGGCCTTTTTGAGGGTACTTGGGCGCCTACTGATAAAAAATCGAAGAAGCCACCAAAATGGTAATAAATATCTTTTAAGGGCGTTTTCTGGTACTTATCTCTTATAAAAAAGGGTTCTACTATAATTACCTAAACAATGGTACATGGGTTAATACGTCGGACCGCAGTTCAAAGTGTGTTGAGCCGTTATTTTGGGATAAAAGCCGGCGTACGTTTTTTGTGATAAAATATGGCGCAGGGCGCCATTTTGTAAAAACGCCCTTATTTCTTCTCTCCATCTCATGTGAGTATAAAAGACATTATTTTTTCATTTTCTTCTTCTTCTTTGGCAAAACATGATATAGTAGTTAATGAGGTGTGGGCCTGTAGCGTCACTGATTGCTTATACATAGAAAGTTCATTGAGTTCATAAAAACATATAAGGATAAAATTCAAATAATATATCTTGGATTAGCTTGTACAAACATATACACATACCCCAAGAGGGGTAACCACCTTTTGGATTTTGGTTAGCTACTCAAAACACCTCTGCTGCTTATAGACATTGTTGATGTTAATTTGTAATTTTCTGCATTTTTTGTCTTCATATTTAGTGCACTCTAAATACTTCTGTGCAGTTGAACACGTTGCATTTGGAGATGCAACTACAAGGTCGCCAGGGCAACATATTTATTTTAATAAGATAAGATAAAAACTAGCGCAAGGGTAGAGAAACTGTACTTGTGCTCGCAGTCCAATGGCATAAAAGGCCACTTGGAGGCTTTGTAATAACATAGAGGAGATTCAGTACCGACCCCGAAAACTTTAAAGGTTGACTCGATCAGTACCTAATGTAAGCTTTAAAGGTTGACTTATTGACTATTGACTCGAAAACTTTAAAGGTTGACTTATTGACTATTGTGGAGGTTTGACTCGATCATATGTATACTTCCGACGAAAGGAGGTTTGACTCGATCAGTACCTAATGTAAGCTCATGAGCCTTAACATGGAAGGGGCACATTGATTTATTCCAGGTACACATGTCCTGCCATGTGGATTAATCACACATCATTTGCAAAGTTAAGATTATACCTCAACATATTTCATATATGTTAAATATTTGTACATGTCTAAAGGTTTAATTGGTACTTATATAAATGGTACATGACCAGATAAGAATTTCATAGACCTAACTCAACCTCATAAAAGCGACTTGTAAGGTGAGGAGTGCCCATATTATATATAGCCCAAGGCCTCCAAGTGCACTGGGAATGTGAGATTATTCTAATATGCCCCCGTATGTATTGGCAGGATTAAGCCAAGCCAAAATGATAAGAAATTTAACGGGCCTAACTCAACCTCACAAAATTGGCTTGTAAGGTGAGAAGCGCCCAAATTATATATAACCAAAGACCTCGAAGTTCACAGGCAATGTGGGACTATTCTAACAAGACCCATGTACTTAATACAAACTCAATTGGGCACAAGGGCATAACAAGGAATTTTTGTTGGAGGAGGCTAGAAATGATAAATATAATGTTATTAGTTATTTTGCCATTGATTTGGAGGCATCTACATCATAGATTTTGGGGCTTATATACAAACTAAGGTTGTATAAGATACATACTTCATAGAAACTTTAGAGTTAAATGGGACTTGAGTCCTCACACCCTTCTATGTGGCCACGCCACTAATTAGGCAAATATATGTCATAGCCTCTAACATAGTTTATCACAAATGAAAAAAGTCCTAATAAACAATGGTGCACTAGATGTACTAGCTAAGCTAGGTTTAAATATATGATTGTAATGAGGTCTGCTTGGAGGATGTCCCTCCACATATCTTTGACATTGTTGATTCTAATTTTCATGATTAATGATAAGCTATTTTTCTCTCTCAAATATATATATATAAGAAAAGATATCCGTCCTCCGTGGGAGGACGGTCAAGGACGGTCACCGTCCGCCAAGGTTCTAGGTGGATGTCCACGTGGCATCCAAAACATTGTTTCAATGCTACATAGACATTAGGTGCATTACTTAGATTATTAATTTTTTTTAAATCATTTTGAAAACTCATTTCCATCATGTATTTTTTGAGCCGTGAAAAGTAGACCATTGAAACTAGTCAAACATTGACCTATGCTTTTTTTTTTTTAAATTTCTCAAAATTTCTTTTTTTAATATTGATCTAAACCATCCACCATGCTCCACATGACAACCAAAGAGTGTTTTAGGTGTCATGTATACCTCCACATGGACTTTTAAGGAGAGTGATTGTCCTCCCATAGAAGACAGAACCGGCTCCCATATATATATATATATATATATTCGCGCGCGCACACTCGGGAGAAGCAATTGAGGGATATTGTTTTGTTTACTTACCCAACATATAATAATGGGTGAGCAACGACATGATTTTAAGAGAAAAGTACCAAATAACGCCCCAAATTTATTTTAATCACCATTTCGGTGATAATTTTTTTATATTACAAAATGACACCCATGCAACTTTAAAACGGGCGACATTTCACGCACGGTGCATACAAAATTATTATTTTGCCCTTTCTCCAGTAGAATTACAATATTGCCATTGTCATCAACCTCTCACAACCTTTTCTGCTAAATAAATTTTGATTTAATTATTTGCAACCATGGTACAAAAAATTCGGTAAAAAGGGTGTTTAGATAAACATTTTATTTTATTTTATTTTATTTTTTATAAGGGCTAAAGATTTCATAAGAGAGAAATATCTTCATGAATTGTTAGGGTTTCTCTCCATACCGATTGTGAGATCGATCGTGTTTCGGTGGATCGATGGCATCTTGAGGCGAATCTCGAGATCAGTATTGAGAACTCAAAACCCTAGATTTGTGGTCTTCACCTTCTTGATCATGATCATCTCTGCTACGATTATGTTTTTCATCGCAATCATGATCGTGATCTTGATTTGATCATCTCTGCTACGATGATGCTTTTGATTGCGATGGTGATCTTGATCTCTGTGATTAAAATACCATCAGATGACACATGGTTCGCCGTCAAGTAATCAAAAGCCCTACGCCTCAAAACTGCCATTACCATGGCTTTATCCTCGTCGTTCCAAAACCCACCACCATTAACACCTATCTCCATCTTCATTTTCCTTCAAAAAATAAACACATATGCCCCACAATATTTCAAAAATCCACCTAAATCCTGACCATAAACTTTACAAATTCAAACAAAATTAGAGTCTACAAAAGCAACAATAAGCAATTCCGAACCAGAGATTGCACGAGTTCTAATTTCTAAGCAATTTTATCAACTCAGAAGCAGAAACCAAAAAAAAACATTAAAAGTTTTTTTAAAAATTTGTTATTGTCTTCTTCTCCGAAAATCCTAAATCGCATGCAAAAGTTGATGGAGAGAATCCCTTCGTCAGTTTAACCCTAAATCGCAGGTTCATATGATCGACCTAGTTTATGGCATTAACGCATTTACTTGGCTTTTTAAGGGGTAGAAATTACAGAAGGGTAAAAACATCAAAGGCATTCCAACTCCCTACCCGTGTTAAACTCAGCATGGCCCATTTCTCGTGTGCAGGAGCGCTCTTGGAGGATAAAAAATAGTACACGTTATTTTCGCCATAATAAAAGGCGTAGGACGCCATTAAGTAAAAAGCCCTAATTTTAATTCATTGGATTCCTTATTGCAAACTTGAGTATGGGGCGAAAGCGCCTTAAAGAAGGAGAGTGCATATCTCGAGTATAATCTCCTTACAATGTTTTTATTAAATTTTCAATTTTTTTTGGTGATTACACTAATAACTACTAACTCTTTTCTTAGATTTTTTCGAAGCACATGCTTGGAGGGAGAGCTAGAGATGAATATCTTTTTAGAGTAGCAATTTTTGCAACTAAAGATTCTTGTAGCGCAACTGATGGTTGCACTGCTTATATCATTGATTGCCTTGAATGAAATGCTAAAAGTAATTTTTTTCTCCTAATCTTGCACACATTAGATCTTGAGATCATAGCCCACATATCAGACAGTCAGATGTTGATTCCACGTCCACACATCAGTGATCACAATGTACCATGGGACGTCATGATCACAATCACTTTGGGGATAAGTGTCATATTTAATCAACATATGATTGTCTAATATGTGGGCCATGATCTTAAGATTCCCATATGTAAAAGATTGGGGCGGAGAACAACATCTATCATCTAATTCGAGGCAGCCACCGGTGTAAACGATGGAAGCATCAATTGCGCTACAAGAATCTTTGGTTGCCAAAATCGTAACTTATCTTTTTATGATAGACCATTTATGTAAGCATGAATTATAATACTAAAGAAGAGATTAAATTATTAAACACCCTTCTCTCATATAATAGTGACCATTTTTGCTAATACATATTCGTTAAAGTAAAGCGACATTGAACAAGATCTACTAAAAACTCTAAATGAAGTGAAAAAAAATACTTTTGAGATTAGCCCAAACAAGTTAGTATACTGTGATGTCCCAGACCCACATGCCATAATATTGTCCAATTCTTGGCTTAGGTCCCTGCCTCGATTTTGTTCCTGCCATGGGCTTAAGTCCCCACCCAAAATGTGTTATGATATGTTCTAGCTCAAGGTCAGGATTTTTCTCTATCCAATGTGGGATTATTATAGCCTCCCACCTTATAGAAGAGTTGTCCTCGGCTTTGATACCACTATGTCACGACCCATACTCATATGCCACAATATTATCCAGTTTTGGGCTTAGAACCCCGCCTCGATTTTGTTTTTGGCATGGGCTTAAAGTCCCCACCCAAAATGCATCATGACATGTAGTGTCTACAATCACATATAGGCCAGGGTCAAAAAATTTCTCTATCCAATGTGGGGCTATTACATGTATTACCCAACAATATAGTCCTCCGCATAAGGTCAAAAACCAGTAGTAATGATATTTTTGTAAAATTAGGAAATGTTAAAAAAATAAGAGGAATTACATATGAAATTGATTTTATACCAATTTTAAAAGAAAAACAATGAGGAAGAAATACATTTGAGATTGTCTCGGGTTATCGATAGGTTAAAACAACCTTTGTAAAACACGTGGTGCCAAGTAATGCATATTTTTTTACCCATCCAAATTTTCTAATAGGCATTACCATATGAACTTCGTGCAACTCAGGGAAAAACCTATAAGAGGACTTGCATCATCAAATCTGAGCACTTCAATATGGACTGTCCATTAAAGATAAACAACAATTCATATTAAAGTGTTTGGACTGGATGGTATGTGTGATGACCCAGACCCACATGCCATAATATTGTCTCGAATTTGTTTTTATCATGGGCTTAAGTGACCACCAAAAATGCATTATCTGTGTATCAGAGCGCCCAATGGAAGATATTGTCTGATTCTGGACTTAAGTCCCCTCCCCAATTTTACTCCAGACATTTAGGTCTGGGTTGTCACAGAATGGTCTTAGAGCTGAGGACGACACTTCTAGAAGGTGGGGGGACTGGGATAGTCCCACATCGGACAGAAAAAAGTTCTGACCCTAGGCTATATGTGATTGCAGACGCTAAATGTCATGAAAGGTTTTGGGTGGGGACTTAATATTAGAATTATTAGGATCTTCCCACAATCGAAAAGCGGAATTAAACGAAACTTTAACATACCTTACACTGTAGATTTTCATGCGACGAACTTGGATTTTACCTTGAGCAATCCGAGCAATAATCCAGCAATCGATGATTTGATGAAGAGTTTTCTCTGTCTTTGCACACCGTTGAGAAGATGTATTTCCCTTGAATTATTCTAATTCAATTGATAAGTATTATGTGTAGAAAGAGGGACTCTATATCCCTTTAAATAGGTTAGCCAATTAGGTTAGAAATTTGTCTATCAAAAAATTTAACGATTAGGATTACCACACTTCTGTTAGGGTAAAATCACAATCCTTGATATAATTGAAAACTTCTAGTTTAATCACAACTAGTGTTCTATCATCTCTCTAAGTTAACAACTTGGACTATTTGACCTTGACCATGTGTGACTTAAGGGCCACATAAATCTGTGAAATATAAGTCTCTCACTTAGCCCTTGAGACAAATTGGGATTTTTCCAAAACTTTATTTCTTTAAAATATTTTGAAAATCAAGTCCAAATCGTTCCTTTTAGAAAATTTGACACGGTGCACCAATTTGGGAAACCTTAGAGATATATAACATTTCATCTTCATCTCAAGCACCATTAGTGAGGATCGTGAATGCACTATTATACTCACTATTGACACTATGACAGTTTCATGGTCACAAAATTAACACTACTCGAAACTTCAACGTCCTTAACATTTACGTGATTATTTTAAACAATGTGGCACGAGAGATATAGTACTCTTAAAACTTGGTCTTTTACTCATTCTCATGGAGTCATGCTTCATGATATTGCATGTTGATGTGATTTTTTTTTATGTATGTTTTACTCGCAAGTGCACGAATCGGTTTGTATATAGTGGGTGCAGAGTACGAGATCGTTCCCACGAGGATTAATGTTGAAATACCTAAAAGAGACAAGTAATTCTAGAAATCTATTAAGATCTAACAGTATTCTACCAATTTTATGATTTAAGTGGTTGGTGAGATGGTAATTAATGACTACAAACTAAAATTCAATTGATGATTAACAAATAAAAGTAAAGATGATGATAACGATGAAGATACTAAATCCTCCCATCTTTGGTCCGTTCTTCCTATAATATAAATCTAAGGATTAACTTATGAGATACTCATTAGTAACAAACACCTTTTATGGAAGATCAATGGTCAACACCCTAATAGGTTCCATGTTGCATCCCTGCAATTAGGACTTAGATGATTTTCATATATAGATCTGGGATCAAGGGTACGGCTAGACACGCATGATCTCAGGTTCAAATAAAAACCATCCCCAAAGTGGGTGAAAATTCCAATAAGAATACCACTTACAAATCTGAAATCAAGGGCATGGCTCGGCACACTTTATTCAGATTAGGGATATTTCAGATAAAATTACCATTACAGAACCAAGATCCAGGGCATGGCTACACACTCGATCCCGAGAACATAATCATAATTAAATCCACACAACTAAAAACACAAAGACCATAACAATGATAGGGTAAAATTACCAGATCCGAGATCCCGCATGACTCGGACATGCGATCCGGTTAGTGGCGATTTCATCCATTCATGATAGCACAATAACCATAAATTAACAATCTCATATTTTAATCCCTAATTTTATATTATTAAAAGTACATCCCTCGGATGGAAATCATTAGATCCCCATCCCTATAAATTTAGCCACACATATTGAAAATAAATGACATAAATAAATAAAGACGGGAAAATAACATTAATTAAAATTACCTCAAACTTCAAAATAAATTACCTTGATCCACACGTATGATCTTCAGAAAATTAATGCAGAAATAAACTTTGAATAAAATTGAAGGAATGAATACTTGAAAAATTAAAGAACAAAGCTCTCAAAAAGAAATAATAAAACTTCCTATTTCTATGAAAAATAATGGCTAAAAACTAAGAACACTAAAAACTAAAACTAATTCCTAAAATTAATTCTATTTCTAAAAAGATCTCTAATCTACTCCTAATTCTCTACTATTACTCTACTCTACCATTACTCCTTTTTCCCGAAGTGTTTGAGTCTTTAAATAGATTCCGTCGCGCAAAGGTTTCCCAGGCCGACTTTTTATAGTCGATTAATCGACTCATGACTGTCGATGCATCGAGCCAACAAAATCTCCAAAAATCACGTTTCCAAAGGAGAATCGTGTCGATCTGCTATTCGCTCGATTAATCGACACAGAGGGTCGATGCATCGACCCCGTAAATCCGTGAAAATCAGCATTTCTTGTGGTTCAGACACTGCTTCGGTATTTCGGCCATAACTTTCTGTCCCGAACTCGGATTGAGACGATTCTTGCGCCGTTGGAAAGCTGACGAAAAGATCTACAACTTTCATGTTTTGACAATTTTGTAATTCGGCCGTCTTCAAGGTCCAAATTTAGCCGCAAGTCGTACCAAGTTCTTGATTACCCGAAATTGCAGTGTTTTGGCATTATATTCAGGATTCTTGCACTGTTTTCTATACTTGGCTCATTTTTACCTGAAACACTTCAAATCTAATAAATCTTATCAGATAGCCTTCATCGGACAGCTAAATATAGGTATTTAGGGGTGAAATATTCTCATTTTTCAGTACTCATCATACCCCCAAACCTACACTTTGCTAGTCCTCGAGCAAAGCAAACTAAAGAAAATAAATGCCACTTTCGTGGGGAACACGATTGCACTTAGCATGTGCAACAAGCCTTTAAACCCCTAGGTGATCCTAGTGGAGGAGTTGTGTCTCCTGAGGGTTTACAGTGAAGTTACCCACAAACTTCAATATATTTTTGAAATCATCGATAAAATTGAGTTTTCAAAACATGATTTTGATAACATATATACCATTCAAAAAAAAAAATCATTAATCAATTCAACATGCGAATTCTCAATTTTAAATAATAATGTTATACTAATCATACTAATATCCATTCAAATTAGTCTAATGCTCAAATCGTTAGATAGCTCATCCATTCATGCCTAAACGTGAAGTGTGCAACCAAACCAAAATTCATTCATCTCGAACTAATTCAAACGGAAAACCGTTGGATCCGTTGTTTTGACTCAATCCTCACTTTAAGTATACTCTCAAAATATAAAGACATCGATAGTGGATAAATTTTCTATATATGTGAGAGGTCAATACAAAGCAAATAAAAAGGTCTCACATGATAAATGAAACACGATGTAATCAATGAACAAAATAAATCTCATAAGAAGATACTTGTATATCCTAAGCATGTCATATCAAGTGTCATAAGTATCACATATTTACTCTCCACAAGATGCTTACTAATGCAAGATCAGATCATGAAGGTCTTTTAGGGTCAGAATGGGGGCTCGTGAAAGGGTAAGAAAGAATTGGAAATTTGGATTCAAAGTTTCGAGAAATTGGAAAAGAAACAACTTTTTTTTCTCGCTTTCTTCTTTTCTTTTCTACTCTCTCACTATTTTTCTCAATTTTTTCTATTTTTCTCAACTCACTTTTTCTTTTGAATTTCCTTTTCTTGAAGCACCTCAGATTTTTCATTACTTTTCACAATTTTCTTTTTCTCTCCCCTTTTTCTTTTATTTTGCCATACACTCTCAAGAACACCACAACTCAAGATCTCCACTTACTCTCTTTTCGCTCACTCTCATCCCTCGCTCCTAATTTCCTAAATAAGAAGGCAAAGTATTTTCCGAAATGGTGAAGGGTTAAAGGTTAACGTGGCTTATCAAAGAATGTATAAAGGTAAATTTTCAATAGGCTCAAAGGGGTACTAGAAAGATAAATTTATTTGAGGTGGGACATTTTAAGCACAAACGAGCCAAAGATGGCCTTCAATCATATCCTTAAAAGATAGTAACTTTGCCTATTTGTCTTGAGTAGATATACAGTACATTCTAACATAATGATATAAATTTGATTTCATGCAAAGTCACAAGTCAAAATAAAGTGTATGAGATAATGCAAAATAAGTCGTATTCAAAGAAAACTCCGAGTTTATATATTCACTCATCAATGACGGGAAATTAGCTCTAAAGCTCATTGGTTTTAGTCTCCACTAAGATCCTAAGATTCAACATTCAAAACAGTTCATCGATTTCTAAGTCTTAGCTTGGAATCAGTGTAAAAAGTCTAAGCATGAATATCAAAATTATCCACACATATCACATTAAGCTTCATCATCTTAGATACAAGTAATCAAAATATGACACTAGTATTCTCAAAATTAAATTCACATGCATCATCAACTAAAGTTTGAACACAATCAAAAATAATATGCATGATGACTTCAAAAATTTTTTTTTTTTTCAAATAACACAAATAAATGACGAAAATAATTAACCATACCCCAAACCTAAAGATGACAATGTCCACATTGATTTGAAAGAAGTAAGCGCACCCCAAACTGCTTTTGAAAAAGTACCTCAACACAAAGATCAAAAGAGAATAATTGTATCAAATTGGAACAAGACAAAAATATATTGAAGGGGATATGGTTACACTATTGAGGAATTAAAAAACAACCTAAACTAAACAAAACAAAACAAAAGGAAAGAAAAACTAATAAAGCCTAAATCCTAAATCCTAAACTAAACAAGAATCCAACTCATTAGACATTAGTAGGCGGACCCATCCACCTCGGTCACGAAATTGATATTCTTAGTACAGGAACAATTTCTCCCAAAGAGCAAGGGAAATTGATGAGACACCGCCGATTGTAAGGATGGAGGTGGGGAGGTGAAAGTAGGAGATGAAGATGGGGGTGATGGTGACGGCATCACATCAATTATCTCGATATCAGTATTGATGCACGGTGTAGGAGATTTGGAGCGATTTACCTTTTTACGAGATGGTTCTCCCCAGGAAGGAATGATCATCGGATCGAGGTCGATGATTTCAACATTGTTTGGCACATAAGGGACCGTCCGATGAGAGCGGCGCTCCCGCTTTTAGCATCTCCTCCATCTTTGATAATCAGACTCGGTAAGATATAATCGAAGCCATAAGAAAGAATGTGAGAGTTAATGAAAAGTGAGCCTAAAGGTGAATATAAAGGAAAAATATAGAGTTGGAGTAGGAGTGGAAAGAGGTGTCCTGCAGAAAGAAACTATGAAAAGATGTGGCAGTGCGGCTGAGGGAGTCCATATACGTGAGAAAAGTGGCAAATCAGACTGCGACTAGGAGTGCCGCCGAAAGAAAAAAAAACAAAAACCAAAAAAAACAGAAAGCGGTGGGGTCGATTAATCGACCCTTGAAGGTCGTTGCACCACCCCTGTGGTGGCCGACTAAACGACAGTGGAGTCGATGCAACGACACCCAAAAGTTATTTTTTTTTTTTTTTTTAAGCAACGGGGGGTCGATTAATCGATCCCTAAAGGTCGATGCATCGACCCTTTGGGGGTCGATTAATCGACAGAGGGGTCGATTCATCGACCTCCTACAAATTTTTTTTTTTTTTTATTTTTTATTTTTCGCAAACAGTGGGTCGATCAATCGAGTATAACCCTCGATTAATCGAAACCATCTTGGCAGAGAGTTGAAAATTTGTGAAAATTAACTTTTTAAAAGTGCGTTCCAACTACTCTAAAGGCAACCGGTAATTTGCAAAATTTTGACAATCCCACACAGATTAGAAAACACACTTTTTCATTGATAAAGACGATGATTACATGGACACTTCTGATTTGACTCCTAAAATAAACAGCCTAAACAAAAGAAAGAAAAATAACACAAAACGAAAAATCCTAATCCTAGACCAAACTAACTAATCATCGCCATCCTGCGCAAGATCTCATCATAACTATCGAGGCCACATGCGCGCCGATTTGATGGAGGAAGGAACGATCATAGTGGCTACAGAGTGCACCATGGTGTCGCTGCTGCTCTTCTTGTAAAGAGGTAATTTGGGCTTGGAGCGAGCCCAGCGACACACCCTCCTCGGGTCCTTGCTCAGGTGCATGTTGGTCATCCTGACGGACGCGGCGACGCTGGCGTGGGGGAGCCGGTTGGGCTGGTGCATCAGCATGGGCATCAGGGACATTTCCCAAGAGGCGCATACTGCGGTTCCACTGGGTTGCACCATAACGATAGAATGCAAGGTCCCCGATATCATCATCCCGGTAGAACGGGAAACGAAGAAAATTCAAAGAACTTCATAACATAATGGGGAAGTAGACCAACGGGCTTCACCGGTTGTATGTTTAGTGAGTTCGTCATGGCATCGCCACATGCCATCATGAATGATCTTAGGCACGTTGATCCATGAATTGGTGGGCCCCATAAAGTGCTTGAACCCGATCACCGGTGCGCCGTAAACGTGGCCACGGGGACAAAGATTGCTACTGACCACACTATCCCAAAACAAAAGCGGACGCGGCAACGCCGATCGCCTAGTGGCGATCCCAGAAGAAAATATGCCGCGGCACATCTCGTTGATAATGTCCTCCTGAAACTCGTCAAGTTCCTCACCCAAAATTTGATCGTGAGGGCGGTCGCACGAAACATTAAAGACCTCCGCAATGGTGTGCGGAAAAATCGGTCGCGACCACCCATCAATTGTAACAGTGAAGTGGGCGGCGACTTGATTCTCGATGGAGGCGGGCACCCATGCCATATTCTGGTAGAATAACCGAACCACGCGTTCGGACACTTTGATCACGGGTGGAGTGAGGAGAAAATAGGCATTGAGCGCCATCGCATAGGCGAGGGAAACGGTGCAGATAGGCAGTGCTTGGAAAGCCGCAAGATCAAAAACATATTCGGAGCATAGGTCGCGGGTCGCGAAGCGACCACTTGGCTGATCACGTGGATGGCCAGCAGGGCGTTGTACAAGTCTTTGCGGCGCAAGGTCGGGCCATGATTGCACCTTTAATATCGAGGCGTAAAAAACAAACACAATCAAACTCGTAGTGAGAAACGTAGTGAGACTGCTCCATTTAAATAGGCGCAAAGGCGCCTCTCGGGACGGACACGATCGAAATAATCGATTAATCGACCAAAAGTGTCGATTAATCGACTCTATTGAAAACAGGCGCGTCAGGAGTCCCGACGCATGGAAAACACGCAACGTCTTTAAGTGAAAAGACGCAACGTACGGAAGTGGAAAAATCGATTAATCGACGCACTTACTCGATTAATCGACAGAAATCAAGGCAAACAAAAACCAAAAACGCACGTCCTGAAGTAAAGGTCGATTAATCGACTCATAAAGAGTCGATTAATCGACACCAAATAAAAACAAAAACGGACAGATTTTAAAAATAGCACGATTTTCAAAATAGCAGTCGATGCATCGACTCAAGGAGTCGATTAATCGACTAAAGAAAAAGTCAATCAAAAATGCGGTGTCCTTGAAAAAGGACATCGCATAAAACTCTCGATTAATCGTCCAAAAGAGTCGATTAATCGTGCCTAAAAGGGTCGATGCATCGACCATAAGGGGTCGATGCATCGAAATTTTTTTTTTTTTTTTTTTTTCAAAACATAGGGCCGATTAATCGAACCCTAAAGGTCGATGCATCGACCCTTGGGGGTCGATTAATCGACAGAGGGGTCGATTCATCGACCTCCTAAAATTTTTTTTTATTTTTTATTTTTTTTTTTTTTTTAACAACAAAAAGAGATTAACCAAAAATGCAGACTGCATTGAAAAAGAAAACAGTCATTATGACTGTCGATCAATCGACTACAAGGAGTCGATTAATCGAGGGGGAGGGTCGATTAATCGACATACACTGTCGATTAATCGAGGAAGAAAAACAATTTTTTTTTTTTTTTTTTTTTTTTTTTTTTTTTTTTTTTTTTAAGAATGAAAAATGCGAAATTAATCTACAAGGTGTAAATTCATTCCGAGTCCACCAGGATCCCAAATCTTCATGAAAAAATTTCTAAGGTGATCGTGATTTATTTAACCGCTCTCAGATTTCTCTTTTCAAGGACGAAGTTACACCCCCATGGTGTGTCCAAGTGTCACCATTATGGTCCATTTCACCTCAGACTTGACATTCCCAAAATCACACTTCAGATTCAAACCCATGAATCTTTTTTCGGCATTCTGTTGATTATCTATGTATTCAACGAATGGACAACAGATTTGAAATTCCTCTTTCTTCCCTAAACCGAATTCACACTCATTGAAAAAAGTTATGTTTCCCTTATCAGGTATTGTAAGGGTGACATTTTCTTTCTCTTTCATCTCAATTTGATTCTCAATTCCCTCATCGACATAAGTATCGTTCCATTCCATTTCCTCTTCCTCAAGACTTGCACTACCTCAACGCTCGTTATGTCATTCTCAAGCGTAGTGACCAATTGGTCATCCTCATATTCTTGAACAAAATCAGATGAGTCCTCTTGAAGATGTTCTTTATTCTGATCGGTATCAATGAGGGACTCCTCTATTTCAACTTTCCTTTGTAAGTACTCGATCATCTGACTAACTTGAGATTGTATCCTAGAAATTCTTTGAGTATTGGTGTGCACCAAACCTTTTAAATATTCTAAGGAGTAAGAAGGATTTTGGACTGGTTCATATGAGTTTGTGTCTTGAAAGTATTGAGTTTGCTGTGAAAACTCATAAGGAAATTTGTTGGGGTAAGAATTTTGATCATTGACTCATATCACACATTAGAGGTTGATTAAAACCCCACATGTCATTAGATTGACTCTGCCAGTCATGAGTGTTCCAAACCGGATTTGGTTGGACTTGTTCAGGGTAATAATTTGAGTTATTCAAGGGACACATAGGTGAAATGTGCATCGAATTTCCACAAATAGCACATGAGTTTAGATTGAATCCATGCATTGACATGACTTCAGCAAATTTTTTTTTTTTTTTTTTTTTTTTTTTTTTTTTTTTTTTTTTTTTTTTTTATAAAAATCGATTAATCGAGTATAACTCGATCAATCGAGGCTAACTCGATGCATCGACAGTGTGGGTCGATGCATCGACCTCCAAAAATTTTTTTTTTTTTTTTTTTTTTTTTTTTTTTTTTTTAATTAAGCAGAAATACTATTTTAATCCTCGAAAATTCCTAAAATTTACTGTCTATCAAAAATTCAGATTTTCTAAATTTAATCCCCGGCAACGGCGCCAAAAACTTGATGTGATTTTTTTTTATGTATGTTTTACTCGCAAGTGCACGAATCGGTTTGTATATAGTGGGTGCAGAGTACGAGATCGTTCCCACGAGGATTAATGTTGAAATACCTAAAAGAGACAAGTAATTCTAGAAATCTATTAAGATCTAACAGTATTCTACCAATTTTATGATTTAAGTGGTTGGTGAGATGGTAATTAATGACTACAAACTAAAATTCAATTGATGATTAACAAATAAAAGTAAAGATGATGATAACGATGAAGATACTAAATCCTCCCATCTTTGGTCCGTTCTTCCTATAATATAAATCTAAGGATTAACTTATGAGATACTCATTAGTAACAAACACCTTGTATGGAACACCAATGGTCAACATCCTAATAGGTCCCATGGTGCATCCCTGCAATTAGGACTTAGATGAGTTTCAGATAGATCCGGGATCAAGATGCGGCTGAACACGCATGATCTCAGTTCAAATAAAACCATCCCCAAAGTGGGTGAAAATTCCAATAAGAATACCACTTACAAATCAAAATCAAGGGCATGGCTCAAGACACTTTATTCGGATTAGGGATATTTCAGATAAAATTACCATTACGTAACCAAGATCCAGGCATGGCTCAAGACACTCGATCCCGAACATAATCATAATTAAATCCACACAACGAAAACACAAAGACCATAACAATGATAGGTAAAATTATCACGATCCGAGATCCTGCATGACTCAAGACACGATCCCGGTTAGTGGCGGGGATTTCATCCATTCATGATAGCACAATAACCATAAATTAACAATCTCATATTTTAATCCCTAATTTTATATTATTAAAAGTACATCCCTCGGATGGAAATCATTAGATCCCCATCCCTATAAATTTAGCCACACATATTGAAAATAAATGACATAAATAAATAAAGACGGGAAAATAACATTAATTAAAATTACCTCAAACTTCAAAATAAATTACCTTGATCCACACGTATGATCTTCAGAAAATTAATGCAGAAATAAACTTTGAATAAAATTGAAGGAATGAATACTTGAAAAATTAAAGAACAAAGCTCTCAAAAAGAAATAATAAAACTTCCTATTTCTATGAAAAATAATGGCTAAAAACTAAGAACACTAAAAACTAAAACTAATTCCTAAAATTAATTCTATTTCTAAAAAGATCTCTAATCTACTCCTAATTCTCTACTATTACTCTACTCTACCATTACTCCTTTTTCCCGAAGTGTTTGAGTCTTTAAATAGATTCCGTCGCGCAAAGGTTTCCCAGGCCGACTTTTTATAGTCGATTAATCGACTCATGACTGTCGATGCATCGAGCCAACAAAATCTCCAAAAAATCACGTTTCCAGTGTCAGAATCGTGTCAGACTGCTATTCCTGCTCGATTAATCGACCTGTAGGGTCGATGCATCGACCCCAGAAATCCGTGAAAATCAGCATTTCTTGTGGTTCAGACACTGCTTCGGTATTTCGGCCATAACTTTCTGTCCCGAACTCGGATTGAGACGATTCTTGCGCCGTTGGAAAGCTGACGAAAAGATCTACAACTTTCATGTTTTGACAATTTTGTAATTCGGCCGTCTTCAAGGTCCAAATTTAGCCGCAAGTCGTACCAAGTTCTTGATTACCCGAAATTGCAGTGTTTTGGCATTATATTCAGGATTCTTGCACTGTTTTCTATACTTGGCTCATTTTTACCTGAAACACTTCAAATCTAATAAATCTTATCAGATAGCCTTCATCGGACAGCTAAATATAGGTATTTAGGGGTGAAATATTCTCATTTTTCAGTACTCATCACATGTCACTCTTATGTAACCTTACATTCGACTTTTTGACAAATCAGATACCTTTTTATTAGAATGAAGGCATTACCAACGTAGAGCCAACCCATGTTTAGCCCAAACAAACTTGAGTGTCAAACAGTACTCCAGGTTATTTTGTGACAATCGCCACCGTGTCTTATGACAACTGCCACCTTGTTATGGGTAATAATCTCATAACTTGTAAATGATAATATGCGACAATATAATAATTTGAACTCAAAATAAGTGCATGTATATAAATACAGTGAAAAGATTCATGATCAATAACAGAAAATGAACAGTGATAAATGTCCAAACAAAAGCAAATCTATAACTGAGTCAATAACTCAACAAGTTTTATCACAACCTCATTCACAATAGATAATAAGATGACAATAAATGGAATCAACAATCTTTAGATCTCTATTGAAATTCTCCAACCATAACGCATAACGAGTAGTCTCATAACAACCAATAAACTTTGCATTCATAATCGAATTCATTGTCAAAGTCAATTTGATGCTTCTCTATAAAACAACGGCCTCCGCGAGTAGAAATAAATAACCTACAGTCGATTTGATACTATCCTTATAACTAGTAAAGTCGAAATCTGTGTATCCGACAACCTTAAACTCATCTAACCTACTATGGGTCAACATCAACTCTTTAGTTTTTTGTAAGTAACGGAATACCTTCTTCACAACTTTTTAATGTGCAACTCCTGGATTAGACTAATATTGGCTAAGTAGGGTGATAACGAAACTAATATCGAGACGTAGATAAATCATTGCGTATATAAGAATACCCACAATTGAAGCATACTCCTTTTGATATACTTCTTACCTTTCTGCCTTCTGGGCTCTAGATCCTAAAAAATAATGTCACCCTTCAGTACAGGTGCTTCACCTGGAGCACATCTATCTATGTCATATCGTTTAAGTATTTTATCTATGCAGGCCTTCTGCTAAAGACCTAAACAACCGGTAGCTCTATCACAATGAATTTTAATGCCAAGAACATACTCAGCAATACTCAAATCATTCATATCAAATGTCATGGAGAGAAAACTCTTTTAATTGCGGAGCAAAAGAATGTCGTTACTCGCCAATAATATATCAACCACGCAGAGCCTCAAAATGACAAATTTGTTCCCACTATTTCTGAGATATATACAATGATCAATAATATTTTTCTTAAACCCATAAATAGTGACAATCTCGTCGAATTTCAAATACCACTCCTTACAAGTTTGCTTAAGTCCATAAATGGATTTATTCAATCTGCAAACTAGTTGTTCTTTTTCTTTAATCACAAACCCACTAGCTGTGTCATGTAGACGCCTTCTACAAGGTTTCCATTTAGAAAAGCAGTCTTCACGTCCATCTGATGTAATTCAATATCGTAAAGTATAATCCTTAGAAGAGACCAAAGAATAGGTCTCATCATAGTTAATGTCTTCCTTCTGTCTGAAACTGATCGGCTTACTATGTATGTTTAATTAAGTCTTAACTTATTACAAGCGTACAATAAAAATTATAGAGCTAGTATAGGACCGTTCCCACAAAGAAGTATTATCTTATTTATATATTTATATTTTAAAGTTATATTTATCTTTAAAGGTTCTAAATTACTTGAGAAATATGAATAAAATAATGGTTTCTTAATCTAAAGTGTATAATATAAATCTTAATCCTCCTTCTTCAGATTGAGGTCGTTAATCCCAATCTTCAACTATCGAATATTTATAAAAATAAACAATACCGTTATACCGTATTACAGTCTTCTAGAATTTTAGCGTCAATTAAAAACTAAAATTCCTTAATACAGATTTTATCTAATCAATAATTTCCTAAAATCTGGGCATCAATCAAACTCTAAAAAATTGAAGATGAAAAAGTAAAAATCGTTACACTAATCTGCAAATCTCAACCTGAGTTGTCAATATAAATTAAAACTTGAAGATGTTCACAAGGCATGTAAATAAAGTAAATAAAATTTAAACTAGAAAGTGAAGTAAATATATCTTTCACCCCTCAGTCGCAGTCGTTAATTGCTTATAAGAAACTAGGATATCTACACTAATCTTCAACACCCAATAGCAGCCATCAATTGCTCTTAGGAAACCTCTGATATCTAACCTACTCTAGCTATTTTATACTACTGATCGGAAGAAACTCCAATCTCAGTTATCAATTGATGCTAAAATTCTTCGATCCTTATTTCTACACCGGGCTCTCTTATTTATAGATCATAAGGAGTCGATTTACAAAGACTTCTAATTCTAATAAAAGAAGTTACTAAAAATAAAATATTTCTAATATAACTCTAATTTCTAATTTTATTCTTTCTTGCTTTCAACTGTAGATGTGCTTCTGGATTGTTCTCCTTTATTTTAGCAACTGAGATTTTCTAAGAGCTTATCTTCATCAATCTTCTCAAATCTGTGATTCACCAAACTTTTAATTTCAGATATCTTCTAATTCAGTGCGTCGTGGTGATAATTTTCATTCACGTGATCAACAACAGCAGCAAATGTAAAGCTTTACACAATCATAAATTATGATTGTTATTCTTTGTCTAAAGAATTGTAAATCATGATTACTCATTTTCATACAGCTTTTTTACTGGACGATTTCCTATTTTGAACGAATTCTTTTCTTTTATTGCTTTTTACTCCTTTGTTGCTTTCTGAAGAATCGTAAATTACGATTTCTTAACTTTTAATTTATTTTCGTCTTTAGCTTTAGCCCATAATCGTAAAGTATGATTTCTTTTCTTTCCGCAGTGGCAAATCATCTTTTTTTTGCGCAATCGTCTTTTTACTGCTTTTCGAGTTCATTTTGATAAATATTAATACTTTGACTCTCTTATATTATTTTTTCTTAATATCTGTATATTATTAACTTGTTAATAGCAAACTAAGTCCTAGCATCACTAAGTTAAGGGTGATAAAATGGTAAATTATGTGACTGATCACACCCCTAAACTTAAGCTTTGCTAGTTCCTAGCAAACAAAAAAACATGAAACATCTAATATCTAAATTTATAAATTTAAATGCCATTTTTGAAGGGAGCACGATTGCATTTAGTGGATACAACAAGCCTTAAAATCCCTAGGTGATCCCTAGTGGAGGAGTTGTAGTCTCGTGAAGGTTTTCAGTGAAGTTAGTTACCTACAAACTTCAAGAAAAAAATTTTGATTTTTCAAAATATATTTTCTTTCAGAAGTAAAATCTATACTACTATTTAAATTAATTGTCATATATTTGGTATGATTATCAAAAAATTTAAATCCTTCACATTTACTCTCCATCACAGTAATTATCCTTGATCAGAACTCAATAATTTTAATTCTATACATTGTGGAGTGTGTGCATATAAGTCAAAAGTTTATTTATCATAGATTTTTCTAAACTGCTGATTTAGAAAATATTTTCGTCTAAACTCTCACTATTGGCATACTCTTAAAAGAAATATTGAAATTTTGGGTTCTCTCATTATGATATGTATATAATAAATTCAAAGGACAATCAATTAAGAAGGTAAATCTCATGAAATAGATAATCAATTATGATCATATGACTTTTTCATTCATTCATAGTATCTATTTCATACATCTCTACTAGACTTATACTTTTGCAAATCATAAATCACAAAGGTCTTTTCTCCAGCTTGTAATGGGGTTTTGAGTTAAAAGGTTTCAAAGAAAGGTAGATAGGGTTCAAAAGGTTTTGAGAATTTAGTTTTTTCTTCTCTATCTTCTTTCCTTCTTTTCTATTTCAGTAAGTGTCTAAAAAGTTGGATTACTTTTTCCCATTTTTCTTTCTGTTTTCTTTCTTGTATAAATCTCATTTTTTTTTCTTTTAGTTGGAAGCTTTTCATGAAATCGTTTACGATTTTCCTTTTTTTTTTTTCACAGCTTTTTACTGAATCGTTCTTCTTTTTCACTCCTTTCTCATTTTTATTTTTTTTTGTACCTCTTTTCTAACATTCCTTCTCTGCTTCATTCTTACTCTTTTCACTCCCTCTTCCTCCCTTCTTTGCGTCCTAAACTCTCATAAATTATAAGGGTTAAAGGTAGAAAGTTTTGGGTAGTACATATGATTAAAGATTTATAAAATATTGGTACAAAGAAATTCGATTTTTTTTTAAGCTTCTAATATGAGTTCAAAGGATAATTTTTTCTTGAAATTTTGGTTGTTTTGGTTCTGGCGTAATAAAAGATGGTCTTTGATCATTTTCACAATTTACTAGTATGGATGTCTTATTGCTTTGATATATTTAACAAACAGTTCTAAAGAAATAAATCATTATAATCACAGAGTATCTTGATTCTAAGTTCAGCAATATGAGATTTCTCAAAAAAAGTTCAAGAAAATTTTAAGCTTGAATAAAACAGTCTCTCTCAGAATATAAAGAGGATATATTAGCTCAAAATCTCACTGGTTTTATAATTTTTTAAAACTATGATCTAAATTGTATAGTTTAAATTAATCATACAGTTTCAAACATTTATCTGATACAGTGTTAAAAAGTATTATACATGAATTGCAATTGTTTCATTTTGATTGTTGAACTTTTGCTATGATAGATTGTAAAATTTTCAAGAGAAAATTTTCTATCATAATTTGCATATAATGATTAACTCTAGACTAAAATTACTATTTTTCTAACTAAAATTAGAAAAATTATAAAAAAATTATAATAAAAGCAAATAAAAAATTGTTACCTACTAATATATATAGATTTTATATATCCCCCCCAAACTTAAATAGGACAATATCCTCATTGATTCAAAACGGGGGACATAGTAAAAAATTTTAACAAAATTATCATACCTGTGAGGTTCATGATGCATTGTAAATTTCACATACTTGGCGATGATGGATATGATACAAGGGTTGTTGTAGGTGGTGTTGGTGCTGGTAAGGCTAGCAATGAATAGGAGCTACTTATCTGATCTTCTGCAGAGTCGGACAAAATAGCTGTGGAACAGTCCTATGATTGTGGGCTCCATTGTATTCCTAGACTTACAGTCTCAGTTATTGCTGCTACTTGTCGTTCCCTCAACTAATCCTCAAATGTTTCTTTCTTTTTTAATTTCTCCTACAGCATTGCAATCACAAAAGATTTCAATTCTATTTCATCTCTCAGCTTTTCGGCTTCAGTTCGTAGTGTTGTTACTATCTGCCAGAACTTGCTGATAATGGAATCAATTTTCTCTTTTTATTCTGCACAGGTTAAGACTAATGAATCCTTGTCATTCTGAAGCTTCCGTAGTATACCTTCAGTCACTGTTAGCATGTGATTTTTCTCGTGTATTTGAGCTTTTAAAAACTCCTCAGCCTCCTTGTGGCCTTTTTCTCTTGCAGTTTCTCAAAATTTTGGGTCTTCAATAAACTGCCCAAATTGTTCCATCAAATTTGCTAGTTTATCTTCATACTCCTTTTCTCCTTCCCACACGTGCCGGTATTCTCTATGCCTCCTGTTCTCTTCTTGGAGTTGCACAACCTAGTCTTGGAGTGTTGTAGTAGCCTCCTTGACTTTCTTGGCTGTTTCGGCCGTCCAATGTGCATAATATTCTCTAACGGCCTTTCGTTTTAGATTTTCTATCAACTCCTGGCGTTCTTGTTCATTAGGCATAATATCTCGGACTCTATTTTTCAACATTTGAATTTCTTCTATCATCGTTCTCACAACACTTGGTAATTGGGCATTGTTAATTTGCCATTGCTCTACTTCTTTTAATCTTCTGTCGAGGTTGGGTTGGTCAATCATTGGCATTGTGAAAGTAGTGGTTGGAGGAGACATTTCCTGATGTAACAACGCACTAAAGTTCTCTCTTGTGGCTTCAAGATGTAGTCTTGTACCTGCAGCTTGGGATATTTGAGTTTGTTCTGGTGCTGGAATTATAGGTACTGTGATATTGGCTGTAGGATCAACATGGAGTGGGGTTTCAGTTCCCTGGCTTGCTCCTATTGTTTGAGACACAAGAGGTCGAATTGATAATATTTCTGATATGGCGACCGGTTGAAGACTGACAGGAACTTGGCTAGAAGTAACCATTCCAACATTCTGTTGTTCTACTGGTGCAAGATTTCCTTCTTCTGCTCCACTAATTGGATTCACTGGTTCTACTTCGGTAGAAGTTGGTTTAATTTCATGGGGCATATCAGGCCCTGTTGGTGAATCCAGAGCTGAGTCATATAGACTAGCTTGATCTATTGCAGGTTCTGAGCCTACCAGGAGCTCTTGGTCAGCTGCTTTTTCTGATACTTGAGAGCCAATTTTTGTGTTCTCTCGAGGTTGAGTAAAAGTACTCACTCTTCTGTGATTGCTTCATGTTGGACTAAAGTACCGGTTGAGAGTCTTGTGGTAGGCTCTTCTTGTTCTTCAGGAACTTGGGTGGTCTCTGGTGCAGATGGGACCTCTTTTGTTTGTGTTGAAATGAGAACTTTCTTTTTGTTGGCGGTACTTAAAATTCTCCAATAAGCCTTAGCTGTGAGGCTCTCGTCACTTTTCGGTAGAGATTTTTCTTTTGGATCAATTTTATATCCCATATTCATCAATAAATTTGTAATCAAACCTCCAAAGGGAAGACATAGTTTGTTTGTTTGGTACTTCTTTAGACTCATTTTCTCTCTTTCAGTGTCCATTACCTCCAGAAGGTATGATGGAACATCAAACCAATAGCGATTAACCATAAGATATTAGGCTTTCATAAAAAGGGCTCTTCGCTGAGTTTCGTGGCCCGTAGGATGGATGGTCCTATGAATTAAACTATCGAGGAAATGAAGGGATAAACTACGTTCTTCCAAATCCTTTTGCACGAAAAATGATTTGTCCTTTGGAGGTTTGCCTAGTATGTCTGTGGCCATTTAAACAAAATCCGAAAGAGTCTTGGGTGGTTCTCTAAGTATATTTGCTTCCAGCGTGTCAAAGGATACTTCAGGTCTTTCTAATGGTGCATTCAACACTCCCACAACCATTGCTTTTGTTATTGAAATTGAGAACCCATCAATGGTTGTGAACAAAATCGGTAGTGAACCCTTGCTGCTATTAACCATATTAGTGTAAAACAGTTTTACCAGCCTCGGGTAAACTTGTGTAACTCCTGGCTTTAGAAAGTAGTGGAGCCCTGCATCCTGAAAATATTTATAGCCCCAATACTATTTTCAAAATGCTCCCAAAAAGCGACATCTAAAGCAACCTCGGATCCCACCAAATGGTGTTTAGTTGAATCTGGGACCCGATCCAATGTTCTTTCAGAGGACATCGGCTTTTTGCCTTTATCAGTACTTGTGCCCTTTTTCAGGGCAAGAATTGGTTCATGTACTTCCTCCTCCTCAGAGGTTTCTCTAATAACCACCCCTGAGGTCTTTGCCTTCTTTTTTGGTGGGGTTGCTGCTTTTCTCCATCTCCTCTCACTCGTTTAATTAGGGAAGAGTTCGAACTGTTACCATCCTCTTCTCCATCTCCTCTCGCTCGTTTTTCTATTGTCTCTGACATTCTGCAATTCTTTTTCTTGTTGTTGAGTAATCACCAAACCCTACGTTTCAATTATCTCGTCAAAACTCGAATAGGGTTTCAAAATCAACCTGAAAATGCAAGGGGAATTTAAGGAAATAAAAACGATTGAGAATTTTTTTATTTTTATTTATTTATTTTTTTATCAAAGAAATTTTGAAAATTAGGGGGAAAGGATGGAAACAGAAATGGAAAGTTTGATAATGGGGTCGGCATATCCTCCCCTGGATATGTAGGCCCTATCTTTGTGGTGACCTACTGAACTGGTCATCCCTCATTTTGTAACCTAGAATAGACAATCGATTCTAACTTTTCAGCTACGATTTATGAACTCTCTTATCAGTCAAATCGCAATCACTACGATTGTTTGATAAATAATAAAAAAAATGTTCAATCGTATATCCATACGATTTGCTCGTAAAAATGGAAAATCGACATACATTGCGATCCTTCATTCCTCAACGATTCGGGACGCAATGTGTTTCTCAAACTAAAAAGAAAAGAAAACTAATTATACATATTTTACAAAAGTTGCTACGGATGAGTCGGCAGCTCGACGATTGCCTAGAGGATTTCAATTCTGATCGTGGGGAGCAGATGTCTCCCCCAAAAATACTTGTCCTCTCGGGTTGTTGACCAGCTGTGTCGGCAACTGTCCACTCTCTCTCTTTGCCACTTGTGAGGCTAGCTGGCGTATTTGGCTCTCCAGCTTCGTAATAGATTGTGTATGTGAATGGAGTGTCTGAGAGAATTGAGCAAGCTGATGCAAATCCTTAGAATGCTGATGTGATTGTTACTGTAAATCTCAGAGGATTTGAACAATCGTGGCATCTGGTGCACTGCTCTGTTGGACACATTGGAGTTGTGCAGTTGGCAATTGAGGTCTCTGATGGAAAGTTTGAGTCTGAGAAAATCGGGGTTGTGCAACTGTTGGTGGTAGTTGTGCTCCAGCAGTGGAACCATAGTTAAATCCTAGGTGGTTCCTCCATGCTGGGTTATATGTATTCTCGTAATCTCTCCTCTAAAAAGTCATTAATTGTTCAGTTTTCACCACCTCTTGGTATGATGGCGCAATAGGGTTCTCGATTCTTATGATATTCTGGTAATTGGAACAGTTTGCCAAGGGTCTCTCCACAGTGCTTGGTTTGGTCGTCATTAAAATTGTGATTTGTTACTTAAGAGTCGTAACCTTTACACTCATGCTATCCTTCTTCTTTACTTTATCCTTACTGATAATGTAAAGTCCACCCCTCGCGAGCGGGGTGTGGCAGGTAGCATCAGGGTCAAATCTTAACAAAGCTTTTTTTTGCTTTGAATTATCGATCAGTTTTTCAAATAAGTTCCAGGACTACTGGCCATTTTGAGCCATAAAGGCTCCTCCGCTTACGGCGTCGACTGTAGCCTGATTTGTTTCAGTCAACTCTTAGTAGAAACTTTGTGCAATGGACCAATTCAGCACGTCATGATGAGGGCATTTTCTTAACAAGCCTTTCATCTGTTCCCAACTCTCATGGAAAAATTCTCCCAGCTTTTGGCCAAAGTCTTGGATTGCTTGGCGAATTTGATTTGTCCTACCAATTAGGAAGTATTCATTTAAGAACTTAGAATGGAGTCCTTCCCAAGTGGTAATACTTCTGGTAGGCAATGAAATTAGCCATGCCTTCACCCGATCTTTGAGAGAGAAAGGAAACAGTTGCAGCTTAAAGGCCTCATTGTTGGTGTTGGGTGCTTGAAACATGGTGCAAATTTCTATAAAATACCTAAGGTGTTGATAAGGGTCTTTGCTGTCAAGCCCATGAAAGGTCGATAACGACTGGAATACGTGAGACTTCACCTTGGCATTCTGTCCTGCCGCTACCTCTGGTATCACTACGCAAGAGGGCTCGGTTAAGGCAACCAGGCTGAAGTGTGCTTGGATTGAACGATCGCCAGCCATGGTTGGGAAATCTCTTCCGGAAGTTCGATTTAGTGCGAGATTACGCAGGAGAGTTCGTTCGATTTTTGGATCACGCTCAAAGAAGTCTAGGCTTTGAGATCGAGTATGATGCATGCACCAGAAATGAAAATAATTTGTATTTTTAATTTTTTCTGATTTTTTTTAGAAAGCAGGGAGAGAAAACAAACCTGAGCTTCGAGCTTCGCTGATTAAGGGAAGTTGAGACTCTGAGTTGTCCCTCCGAATAAACCTGTGAAAGATTAAGAAGTAATCAAAGAAAATTAAAATATGAAGATAAATATTTATTCTTAAAACGAAAATATAAAAAGAGAAAGACTTCCCCGGAAACGGCACCAAAAACTTGATTGGCTTACTATGTATGTCTAATTAAGTCTTAACTTATTACAAGCGTACAATAAAAATTTTAGAGCTAGTATAGGATCGTTCCCACGAAGAAGTACTATCTTATTGATGTATTTATATTTTAAAGTTATATTTATCTTTAAAGGTTCTAAACTACTTGAGAAATATGAATAAAAGATGGTTTCTTAATCTAAAGTGTATAAAATAAATCCTAATCCTCCTTCAAATTGAGGTCGTCAATCTCAATCTTTAGCTATCGGATATTTATAAAAATAAGCAGTACCGTTACACTGTATTGCAGTCTTCTAGTATTTAGGCGTCAATTAAAAACTAAAATTCATTAACACAGATTTAATCGAATCAATAATTTTCTAAAATCTGGGCATCAATTAAACTCTAGAAAACTGAAGATGGAAAAGTAAAAATCGTTACACTAATCTACAAATCTAAACCTGAGTCATCAATTCAAATTAAAACTTGAAGATGTTTACAAAGCATGTAAATAAAGCAAATAAAATAAAAACTAGAAAGCAAAGTAAATATATCTTTCACCCTTCAGCCGCAGTCGTCAATTGCTTATGAGAAACTAGGATATCTACACTAATCTTCAGCACCCAATAGCAGTCGTCAATTGCTCTTAAGAAACCTCTGAAATCTAATATACTCTAACTATTTTATACTACTGATCGGAAGAAACTCTAACCTCAGTTATCAATTGATGCTGAAATTCTTCGATATTCCTACACCAGGCTCTCTTATTTATAAATCATAAGGAGTCAGTTTATAAAGACTTCTAATTTTAATCAAAGAAATTACTAAAAATAAAAGATTCCTAATTTTATTCTTTCTTGCTTTCAACTGTAGATATGCTTTTAGATTATTCTCCTTTATTTCAGCAACCGAGATTTCCTAAGAGCTTATCTTCATCAATCTTCTCAGATCTGTGATTCACCAAACTTTTAATTTCATATATCTTCTAATTCAGTGCATGGCGGTGATAATCTTCATTCACGTGATTAGCAGCAGT
Organism: Chloranthus sessilifolius; assembly: GCA_021018995.1. Classification (NCBI taxonomy): domain Eukaryota; kingdom Viridiplantae; phylum Streptophyta; class Magnoliopsida; order Chloranthales; family Chloranthaceae; genus Chloranthus; species Chloranthus sessilifolius. Next base: position 46,573,488 of record CM037584.1, on the reverse strand, counting down.
AGCAGTCTTCTTTTTTCTAGAGAATCGTAAATCACGATTTCTCATTTTCATACAGCTTTCTTACTAGACGATGTCCTATTTCGAACGATTTCTTTTCTTTTATCGCTTTTTACTCCTTTGTCGCTTTCTGAAGAATCATTTTTTGAAGAATCGTAAATTACGATTTCTTAACTTTTACTTTCTTTCTGTCTTTAGCTTTAGCGCACAATCGTAAAGTACGATTTCTTGTCTTCCAACAGCGATGAATCGTCTTTTTTTTGCTCAATCGTCTTTTTACTGCTTTTCGAGTTCATTTTGATGAATATTAACACTTTGACTCTCTTTTACTATTTTTTCTTAATATCTGCGTATCATTAACTTGTTAGTAGCAAACTAAGTCCTAGCATCACTAAGTTAAGAGTGATAAAATGGTAAATTTTGTGACTAATCAGAAACCCTTCGTGACATGTCTCGCCCTGAATCTTTCAATCTTGCCACTAGAGTCTCTCTTAGTCTTATAAACTCATTTGTATTCAATTGCCTTGCAATCCTCTGGCAAATCCACAAGGTCTCAAACCTTATTCTTTTCCATAGACAATAACTTCTCTCTCATAGCCTCCTACCAACATGGAGATTCATTGCTATTAATACCCTGCTGAAACATTAATGGATCTCAAGGTCAACACCCTCAAATTGAGCCTCCTGCGCATACACCTCATTGAAATTTGGAATAACATGTATATACTGACGCTCATATTTTCCGGGTTGAGCCGAAGGTACTGGTCGAACATGATGTGGAATAAGAAATTCTTCGTCAATTGGAAGCGTCTCTGGACTTGTTTGAATCAAAGTATCAACATATGTGTGATCAGGTAGTATAAGAAGAGAATCATTACCGCCAGATAAAGGTACAAAATCAAATTCAGAGTTCTCAATAACAGTAATATTATTCTGATGCAAACTCACACTGGATTCGTCATCCGCCATAAAATTAGCTATATGAGTGTTAGTGATATCAATGACTCTTTTAGGACAATAAAATGTCCAAGTCCAAGATTGGTGTGCATAACCAATAAAATAATAGTTGATTGTGTGATGATCCAACTTCTTCGTGTTGGGATTATAAAACTTAGCTTCAACTTCATAACCCCATATATGTAAATGTTTGATTTGGATCATTTGTTGTCCATCTCTTGTAAGGAGTCTCGGGTACAACCTTGCAAGGAACCCTGTTGAAAATATAAACTGTTATCTTCAAGGCTTCACCCCAAAACTCTTCTTTAAGTGTAGAGTGACTAAGTAGGCTTCGAATAACTTTCTGATAAGTATCATTTCTCCTTTCTGAAACACCAAGAGAAGTATATTATGAAACAATGCCTTAAGTCTGTAAGTACTCTACGAATGGTTCATGATTGACCCCATCAAGACTCATTCTACCGAAATATTCTCCACCTCTATCTAAATGCACAATCTTAATTTTCTTTCCAAGTTGATTTTCTATTTCCAACTGATAGGTCTTGAAAACCTATAAAGCTTGATCTTTTGTCTATAATAAAAAGACGTATGTGTATCTGGAGTAGTCATCAATAAAAGTAATGAAATACCTCTTGCCGCCACGAGTAACAATTGGAAAGGGCCCACAAATATCCGTATGTAGCAACTGCAAAACCTCAGTGGTCCTAGAGGTGAAGAACTTCCTTTGCTTTGAAGTTTTACCCTTCATACAATCAACACAATTCTCAAAATTGGTGAAATCCAAGGGTCTAATAATACTAGATCTAACTAACGATTCAGTTCTCTTCTTCGATATGTGACCTAACCTCATATGCCATAAGGTTACAGAATCATCCCTAAGCAAAGAGCGTTTTGACCCGGAAGGTGTTGAGTTTGTGGCCTTAGCAACTAAAGCAATGGTGCCAGAAGAATTAATAGATAACAAATATAAACCATCAATCAAAATGCCACGATCAACCACATAATCATAAAAAATAATATCTAAACTCATACTATTAAAAGTAAAAACATAACCACAGTCTGCAAAAAAAGGAATAAAATATGTCATATGTAAAGTTTAAAATCTAAAACTACATCGCAGGTGTCCACGCTATCCACCTGCATTCCCTGGTCGTTCCTAAGGAACAACCCATCCTCCTGTTTGGGTCTTCTCCTGCTTTTGAGCACCTCCAAAAAGCTTTGCTAACCATTTCTTATAATTTACACACTTGCTCTTGTCGTTAACTAACAACCGCTTACGCTTTTAGACTGACCCTGAGAACGCGCTGCCTTTTCAAAACTTTGGCTCCTCCCTTTACCCTTATACTGAAATTTATATTGTGGCTAATTTCCTTTTTATTCCTCTTAGGACCCTTCCTCTTAATTTTTTTTTACTGGAGCTGAAAGTCCCTAAATGAGCAGACTTATGTCATTCGCCTTTAAGCCTCTTTTCTTCAATAGCGCACATCTGAGTTAACTTGTTCAAGTCTCAGTTCTGTTCTTTTGAATTATAATTCACCTTTAAAATATTGAAAGCCTTAGAGAGAGAAGCAACCCCACTATAGATTATCAACTCTTCATCTATATTAAGCTTATATTCTTTAATACCAAAAATGATTTGAGACAACTTTAATAAATGATCTCTCATATTCCCACTGCCATTATTACGACCTGCTTCTTACTGCCAACACATTGTTTCTTAACAAGAACTATTAATTCAGAAGTGGTCTCTGTAGCAGGTATGCCACCCCTGAAAGAGGCATTAATAGTGACATTGATCGTCAACATTGATAATGAATTAACCTTAATCCATTTCTTGAAATTTTCCTTATCCATGGCAGGGGAATCCTAAGTAACCGCCACAAGTTTAGGTATGGTAAATACAAAAGACATGTCTAAAATCTCAGAATAAACGTCGAGAGTCATTTTTCAAGTACTGAAATTGGACACAGAAGGCGGCTCAACTCCCGCTATATGTTTGGTAACTGACAAGAGATCTATCGCTGCAAATTTTTAAATTTAGGATCACCTTTGAAAGTCAACACCAAAATCAAACCTTAATTAATTCTTTAGATTTATTTCATTTCGCTTAAATCAGGGGTTTTGGTTTAAACGTATGAAATGGCACTATGTGCACATGCCATTATTCAGGAAAGCACTTGGCAACGTCAAGACTCACCTTTGGGTAGACACCATGACTTGCCTTTGCTTTTAACCGCGTAAAATACGTCATAGACCTAGCCTCTATGTTTTAATTAGAATCAAACACTTTATATACCTTTGGGCAAATAAGGTTATCCTATCTAATCATCTAATACAAGAATTCTATTCGCACAGACTAAGTCAAGTATCTATGACACCTTTGGATCGTATACAAACACTCAATGCAATGGTACACTTAGTGATCTTAATATAAAAAATATCTAAGATTCATAAACTACAAAGTTTGTGAGTTGTCTACCTTTAGGTAAGAACCAACTCAATCGCCAAGTGTTCCCCAAACGATTACTCGGTTCTCCATAAACCCCATACGAAAGAATTTAAACCTATGATCCATAAATGCCATATTTCAGTCCTTAGAATTAGAGATTTAATGTTTAATTTAAACATGGTTCATGTTAAATGCGTAAAGAATATAGTTAATTCAACTTTAATATGTTCACATATTTAATCCTTTAACTTGAATTCTTTAACATCAAAATAATATGAGATTTAACATGAAAAGATGGTACAAAATTCATAACACATAATTTTAAGTGAAAGAGATATGTAGATCAGTGAACATTTCATGAAAGATGAAATTTTATAAGTGTGCATGAAACATATATCATCAAGCAATTAAACATATATAAATCATGAATTTAAAACTTAATTACAACTTTAATTAAAAGCACTCATATATAAAATAATCATGCGATTAAAAAAAGTGTAAAAATATACGCCAAGTTATGAAAACATCACAACAAAGAGGTCCTGTGCAAAATTAGACCCCCAAAATGGATTCGGAATGCTTAAGAAAGTCAAAATTCATGCTGTAGATTTTCACGCGACAAACTTAGATTTGGTCTTGATCAATTCGAGCAATAATTCGACAATCGATGATTTGATGGAGAGTCTTTTATTTTTTTACACATCGTAGAGAATATGAGTTTCTCTTGAATTCTTCTAATTCAATTGATACATATTGTGTGTAGAAAGAATAACTCTACATCCCTTTAAATAGGTTAGCCATTTAGGTTAGAAACTTACCCATCAAGGAATCTAATGGTTAGGATTACCACACTTATAATAGGATAAAATCACAACCCTTTTTTACCACAACTAGTGTTTCACCATCTCTCTAAGTTAACAACTTGGACTATTTGATCTTAACCATGACGTGTGACTTAAGGGCCACATAAATCTGTGAAATCCAACACTTAAGCCCATGCCACAAACAAAATCGGGGAGGGGACCTAAGTCCAGAACTGAATAATATTGTGGCATGTGGGTATGTAGGGGTGTATTCGGTTCGGTTTGGTCATTTTTGAACCAAAATTAAACCACAAACCAAACGTATCCTAATTGGTTTCTAGATTTTCAAACCAAACCTAACCGTCCAACTCTTAAACCCAGTCAACCTGATTCGATTCGGTCGGTTTCGATTTTCCTATAAGTTCTACTTGCACATCAAAATTTTCTCAACTTCTCAACTAGTTTTCCTATAAGTTCTACTTTACCACTTTAGGATTTAGGAATTGGTTAAAAACAAGAGTAGGGTTTTATATAAAACAAGCATTTTACTTGAATGCCCTTTAAAATTAATCAAAACTCCTGCCTATATATATATATATATATATATATATATATATATATATATATATATATATATATATATATATATATATATATATATAATTACTTACAAATTACATTCGGTTCGGTTCTGTTGGTTTCGGCTTGGGGAGGCTTGGAACCGAAACCAAACCAAACTTTTCAGTTTTCCTTTTTCCAAACCAGATTGGTACCCATCCAAACCGGACCAAACTCGGCAGTTTAAGCTGGCTTTGGCCTGGTTCGGTCCGGTTCAATCCCAAAAAATGCACAGCCCTCGGTATGGGTTGCCACAATATGAATCCTTTGAAATTCTCTTGATAACCTAGACTAGCCTCGAGGGTGTGAATAGGCTATTAAATTATATTAACTATTTTCGAAGCCAATTCACTAGCACATGTCACAAAATAAAAATCAACACATAGATATTTTATGTGGTAAAACCCTCTCTAGGGAAACCTCTACGAGACCTAATCTAGACAAAGGTGTCAAACTCGGTATCGATATCGGGTCTCGGTCCATGGAGGACTGATACGAATCGACCGATACGTATTGGCTGATACTGAGTTGTATCGGTGCTTTGAAAAAAAAAAAAAAAGAAGTATCGGCCAATATCACATCGGCCAATACTGATACCCAAGTTGATACCTGATACGTATCGGTGTCGATATATATCAGTTTGCCGAAAAATCAATACATATCGGTATCGGCCGATATTTGATACCATGGTCCAAACAAACAAATCCACAATGAAATAAACAAGGAATAAGAGTTACTGTGCAATATGTAATCTTAACACCAAAGAAAAATCTGTAGCATATCTATTGCACTTCTGTAGATAATGAACCGATCATAGTACATGCTTTCACAACATTCATATTTTGTTCCAACAATGACCAATCTACCGACGATGAGCCACTTGAATCCACTAGCACACAAATAGAAGAAAAATAAATAAACCCTTTTTGTTTGAAAACTAAAGATTTAATTCATAAAAATAAATAATGGTAGGGTTTTCTCTCTTCAAAAAGTTGGAAGAAAAAAAATTATTTTCTAAAGAGTTCAAAACTCTAAAATCTGAAATATTAATAGAGAAGTTAAGGAATAGTCAGAAATAAATAAAAAAACTCACTCCACATCGACCGCTGATAGGTCACGATCAACCGTTATTGGTGTTGAGGCCAACTCTAATTGTATACAGTCAATCATAATAGTAGTACGTTATGAAAATCCAAAATATACTCGCTCTTGGACTCAAATAGATCACATGAGAAATTGCTAACCTTGAAATCTTGAGCAACTTCATTGATGTTCTTCATTATTTGACAATACACAAACTTGGTGGAGTGCTAATAAGGTGTGAGTTGGGTTCTGTTAATTAATCCTTACCACTGTAGTTTGTATTCCCTCACGCTGCTCCGCAACTGTCATATGTGTAAGTGTGCCTGCTCTTCGGTTCTCGAGGCTATCTCAACCGAATGACCGTATAAAAAAAAAAAAAACCTAATTCATTCTCAAGAATGAAAAAGCCAATCCCAATACCAACACAATCTTAATTGATGAATTAAGTTTGTCTAGGTGTAACAAAGTAGATGATTCTCACAATCTGATTTGTATCTCCCCGTAGCCCAAAATATGTACCTACAAGCATCCATATACTTCGACATGAATCCTAACATTTGACATGAACAATCTTCTATTTAAAAGACCCAGATGGCTATTTGCAACTTGGGCATCGTGGATTGGTTAAGGATCCGTGCCACGCGACAAATACAACTATACAAGCGTAAGAGTGAGCATCACCTATATTGGTAGTAGCCTCATTAAACCATTTGAAAAGTTGTGTTGGGAAATTGATGCTCACTTTCACGTCTGAGAGCTCAAACTAGTAGAGTGTAACATTATTTGCAGCCAGAGGTTCTTTCTTCAAATTAGGTTTACACATGGGCAAACCCTTGTCTAGTGTTAAATGAGACGTTGAGACATGTAGATCGTTTTTCCTCCCAATCTTTTGCAAGATAGATCTTGAGATTATGGGTTTATCATCAAACAATTATACTTTGATTCCATATGGTGCACTTCTAAAAAAGTTAATGTGTGATTATGAGTGTACCATAAATCGTGATTCTCAGGTTATCTTTTAGAATATTTTTCACGTTTGAGTGTTTGATGATAAGCCCATGATCTTAGAATTGTGTAGAAGATTGGCATGAAAACCAATCTCCATCGTCGTCTGATTCAAAGTAGTCAATAGTTTTCACATGTGAAAACCTTAGTTGAAAGGAAAGAATCTCCAATTACAAAAAAAATACTCAAGAACAAACTACCAATGCGAGCCAACTACATCTTACAATGCGCCATCACAGTTGCCTGCCTTCAAACAACTTGTGTAATGGCTTTAAGCAATTCAAGTCATCAAGATGATAGTTCATGTATTAAGTTAAATTATGCCAAAATCATACTCATTGAGCGTCCTAACATTCTACAATTAGTACTTATTCATATATTTTTTAATAATTGAAATCAAAGCTTATCACTCAAAATAATTAGAATCCTCACTCTTCTAATTAATGAAATGCAACTTTTTCTCAAAAAAAAAAATTAGAATCCTCAAATAAGCATATTTTTTTGGTATAATAGCTCTTAAGGGACATATAAATACTAAAATGGCGTTTAAATGATTTTACACCATCAAAATTAGATATTTTATCTCAGTGTAATTTTTCATTACGGCACGTGACACACATATGTAATCAATCTAAATTGTCCAAGTGGCAATTTGTCATTGGAACATATCTCAGCCCAAAGAAACATGCAATTAAGTGAATGTGAAACATCCGATTGATGAACTTTAATATCAGGCATTAAAACTGAAAACAATAGTTGATATTAAAGGTCACAATTCGGATGGTTTAAATCTCGCTAAAACATCATTTTTGGGCTTGTTGCACGTCAATCTATGATCTATCACTTTGATGATATGAATCACCCACATCGGTGTAAAATCATTTGAACACCATTTTGTGTTTACATGAGGGTCAAGAGAGTTGGACTCTATTTGTTTTTTGAGCCCAACTCTCCACACCGTCATTTAAACACAAAATGGTGTTTAAATTACCTTACACCATTTAAAGGCTTATGATATTAGAAATCTATACCGTTAAAGTGATATATCATACATTGAAGGACTATAGGCCCCAAAATCACACTTTTTAGGAGATTTGAACCATCCGATGCGTACACTCTAATACAAACTATTGTTGTTTATTATTTTAATAGTTGGTATTAACTTTTACCGGATTGTTTACATCCACTTGTAAGCATGATCCTTTGACTGAGCTATATTCCAATGATGAATTGTGTCTGAGTAATTTAAATTCATCACAAATATGTGTAAGGTGGCAGAATAATTAAATCATAGTTTAGTGATATTCAAATGGTGTGAGATCATCCTTAAAATAAAAATAAAAATGGTGGTAATATCACTTAAGGATGTATATGTCAAAGCTCTCTACTAACCTATGTTATAACAGAGTTCATCTGCTTTAACAGGTTTTCATCCTGTTACCTGTTTTAGTAGGTACCCTTTCTCCTTAATAACTCTTTGTATAACAAGATTTTATGCAAAATTTATCTGTTTAATAATTTTACCCTCCTCTCAACTCGCTCTTTGCCGGAGCAGATTTTATTTACTTTGATGGAGGGAGGGTTAGTAAAGACTAGGGAGGTCGCTGCTAGAGCCTAGCCTTACACACCCTTTGGTGGTTAGATGTGGGTCAGAACCGCTAACCCATTTTGTTCTCTCAATCAAACCTCATATCGTTTATGCGGCAAAAACCTAAAATGAAGACCACTACAAGATCTGACCGTCCGATCAGTACGCGCGTACAGTGAGATGACTCCAGTATCCTGTACCATGCGAACCCGAATACACAGTTACTGGTGCACAGGGCGACAGAGAGCTAGCGGAAGGAATAGACGAGCGAAAACCCTAAAAGGGTAGTCTCTACTCTCTATAACAAGGGCTCTTCACCTGCTAGGGTTTTTATTTCTAGACAGCTAGGGTTTTCTAGGTACACTTTCATTTCTTGCCCTTTGGATACTCATTGTTTCTAGAATTTGTCTTTTGGATTTCATTGTTTCTGCTGAAGAGCTTGGTTTTTTTTCCTTAGATTTTATTCTTCTAACAATAGATCTGTATTTTTTTTCTTAGTGTTCATTCTTTTATTCATGTTATTAGATCTAGAACTTCAGTAGATTACTGTACCAAAATTTACTTTTTATTATATATTTGTAGGAATTATTGTGATGAGATTACTATAGGTTTAGTATATGGATTCGGCAGATATAATGTAACTTCGAGACTATCTAGAATACGATTCGTGTTCTTGATACGAATAAAGCAGTTCATTAGTTTATTTTTCGTGTGGAAGTTCATTTTCTTGATACGAATCAAGGAGTTAATTAGTTCATTTTGGCGAGGAAACCATGTGTAAAAATAGTGAATCTTTTGGGCGCTGTTAGTAAGTTGGTTTATTTACTTGGTAGGATGAAGAGAAGGTTGCGCAGCATATATTACTTATCGTTCTCATTATATTTTATTTGTTATTTTTGCGGATTCTTGCATTTTATTTTGGCTGGTTCTCATTATATTGTTAAAGTGTGATTTTAACACTTGGAATGTAAGTAAATTAGCTCCATGGATTTCCAGTGATCTGTTAGATCTTGTTGACGAATTGATGATTTGTAACTTGTACTAGTGCCCGTCCCCATGTGATTTTATTTTCAGTGCCAAAATGCTACCTACGACTTTGATTATTATCATTTTTTATTCTACCTATATAAGCTTGTGTATTCCTTTTGTAGTTATTTTATGATTGAGTTCACATTACCGGAGTTATATTAATAGTTTGAGTATGTCATTTCAGTTTTTGAGTTTGGTTTGGTAAAAATAAAATTTCTTGTGGGATTACAATTTTTTTTGCTGTTTTTATGCCTTATATATACATAACCAAGATGTTGCACACTTAAGTAGAGCAACGCGCCCCTTAGAGCACCGAGATACTTTTTGGCTCATTTATGGGATATCTTTGTATTGTTTTATTTTTATCTTGTACGTTTTTTTTTTTTTTAAATTTTTCTTTGGCAAAACATCTTGCTGCACTTGCTTTATTTTGGTTTGCTTTTATGAAACTATGGCTAGAATTTGATTTAAACAAGTGTAGAACTTCATTGTACACGTAAATCTTTTTCCATCAATCAACCTTTGAGTTGTTGATGGATGGAGTACAAGTGGACTCAAGCTTGCTAGAATGATAGAGTTCAGCTATACACTACCAGTAAACAGTTCAGGCCAGTCTAAGTTCTCTAGGGCTTATGCACTAAAGGGATGAGTTTGCTCCTGGCTTTTCGCTTTGGTGCCACTTTATTGTATTGCTCGACATGGATGCATTTATAAACATTAAAAACGATAGATCCTCTATTGCAATGACAATGCGAAAAGCTGCACCAATCAGATTATCCTAACTGTCCAAATAGTAGGCTTCTTCTGCACAGTTAATGAAAATATGGGGCATAGATCCACTGGAAAACTCCATTAGATTGTTAGGATAGTCTGATCAGTCAAGATCAGTATGGTTGTCAGACAATTGGCCATACCACAATTGGCTTGCTGATTCTACAGACTGGGTAGATCTTGATTTCTGCATCAGGAAAAAGTCGGACATGTGAAAGCTGCAGTGAGCAATACCCACTTGATAATAAATTACCAGAAACATGGCAAGAAACATGGTAAATAAACTTTGACATGCAGTTGGGAACGGGTTCCCCTATGCTCGAGTCATTTGTTTGAGTCAAATTTAATTTAACATACTTCTTATTATACTTTTACTAATTTTATGATCAAACTTGCATTACTTGCAAAGTTTTAGAACTTTTCTTATTCCGTGTTATCAATTTTTATTATAAAATAAGAAAAGTATGAAAGCTGCCACGAGTAATACCTGCTTGGTCATAAATTACTAGAAACATAACAAGAAACATGGTAAATAAACTTTGACATGCAAGTAGGAATATGTTACCTTGTGCTCAGTACAAGCCTTCTGTATGCAAGACATTTATTGAAGTGGATGCTGTCCATCATGTTGATCAACCTGTGTTGGTCCCAAAAGATCTAGACTGTTGATTGATCGCTGAGGGAAGTGTCGCGAGCCTAGTGATCTGCTTGAGCCATGGTTTTCTCCCAACCATCTTGATCCATGATTTCCATCATTAGATCCTGATGCACCTTTGTGTTTTCCACATCTCAAATGGGTTCATCAGCCCCATTATATAGACTGTTCGAATTTGCCAATGCTCAAGGAGAAACAGCCCTCATTGATCACGTAACGGTCGGTTGGATGATTAATCATCCAAATAATCTTTCATGTAACCAACTATTATTTATATGTGGCTTTAATCATCTATTTATGAGGCATCATGGCCACGTGTGCCAACAACCTGAACTGTACAATTGGTAGGCTAAATCTCGAGTCTTGAATGACTCATCTGACAACCTGGAATGCACTCTCTTTCGGGTAGTGAGAACTGAGCATCTTGTTCACGTCTCACTCTCCCTTTTTTAATGAAGTTTAGTAATTCATCTAAAAAAAAAGAATGACTCATCTGACAACCATACCAATCAAGAAAGGAATGAAGGCATAAAATACAGGGCTTCTATGGTGTATAACTGCATCAGTGTTATGAATATGTTTGGTATACTATCTCTATTAATGATTTTGTTGTTTTGCACTAGTACAAAAGCTCCGCGATGTTTGGATTCTCGGTTGCCTTATCTTAACGTGCAAAATCTAAATGGGGATCCGCTTTGCAACTTAAACAAATCATGTTTTTGCTGCCTGTAATGCCCCAATATTGCTTTCCATGTTCAGGATTGTACAATTAGTAGGATAAATCTTGAGTCTTGAATGGCTCATCTGACAACCTGAATGTAGTCTCTTTCGTGTAGTGAAAACTGAGCATCTTGCTCACCTCTCAGTTTCCCTTTTTATTGAATTTTAGTAATTCATCTAAACAAAAAGAATGACTCATCTGACAACCATACCAATCAAGAAAGGATTGAAAGCATAAAATTCAGGGCTTCTATGGCATATAACTGCATCAGTGTTATGAATATTGTTTGGTATACCATCTCTATTAATGATTTTGTTGTTTTGCACTAGTACAAAAGGCCATGGGTTAAAATCTCGGAAAAACGATACGTATCGGTATCGGACGATACATTCCAATGTATCGTCTGAAATTTTGGATTTTCATATGAGAGGCACCGATACGGTACCTTGAATGTACCGTATCGGTGAGGTCCAAAACCGATACGTATCGGACGATACGTATCGGTATCAGACGAAAATTTGACCCATGCAAAGGCTCCGCGATGTTTGGATTCTCGGTTGCCTTAACTTAACGTGCAAAATGTAAATGAGGATCCGCTTTGCAACTTTAACAAATCATGCTTTTGCTGCCTGTAATGCCCCTATATCACTTTCCATGTTCAGGGCTAATATGCCCATTGATCCTATTACTCTGTGCCTGTTGTTGGTTATCTTTGCATAGAACATTCATCCTTTGAATTGGTACAGGTACCCTAATCTTGGTTGACATTTTCGTGAGGCCTTGAAATTTTTTCAGTTAATAACTTCAGGTAATGTGTTATAAGGTTAAATTCCATCATGAATATTTCTGTATGATTTTTGGTGTCTGCCATTTACTTCAGCATTTTGGTTGCTGTTTATTCTGTCCAGGTTTAAACAATCAAGATTTTGGAAGGCCCGTGAGTTGGCGATGGTTCTCAAGTATGTGACTACCCTCGTTTTCTTTTTATTTTCTATTTTGACAATGCATTTCCTTTTGCACTAAGAATGGTGATCTAAATTCACATATATATTAAAGAAACTATAACTAAAAATAAATATGGAGGGAAAAACCAGCAGCCAGAAGCCATAACTAAAAATCAGCATCCTAACGCAGAAATACAGCCCAACTCTCTGTTGGAGGTGGATATGAACAAAACATAAGCAAACTCCCTGCTTTCACTCTCATAGTCTCATTTGCTGGAATGTCTGGTTTTCCAACTCTTTGTTGGGTGGAGATCTACGCATGGTTGAAGCCTTGATTATTTGTTTTTAATCTTCTATTTGGACATTTTTTATGCGCTAACAATGGTGATCCAAAATGTCATACATAAAGATACATTGGTCTGGAGACCATTGAAAGTAAAATAGTCCCTAATCTTCAGCCAAATATTCTTAGATTATCTTTTGTATCATTTATTCAAGGATATAAGTAAATAATGTACAAAGTGAAAAAACAAAAAACAAATGGAAGGAAAAGCCAGCATCGTCCACCACAACTAAAAATCAGCATCCTAGTTCATAAATACAGTTGCATGGGAATGAAAATAGGAAAGTAAAAAAAACAACTAAAAATCAGCGTTCTAACAGAAATACAGTTGTACAGAAATGAAAGTAGGAAAGTAAAATAAAAAGTCATCTAAATCGTCCATGTTTGATAATAATTTGCTCATGAAATTTTCAGGACAGAGCTTTGCCGTTTTAGTGGTGCTAAGATATACCCTGGAAAGGGTATCAGATTCGTCCGGTCTGATTCACAGGTAAATGTCATGAAATAATTATGCTTTGGTAACTATGTAATCTACTTTTTTTTAACACCCCTCATTGACACCAATCATTCTTTGTCCATCAGGTATTCCTTTTTGCCAACTCAAAATGCAAGCACTACTTCCACAACCGTCTCAAGCCATCCAAGCTTACTTGGACTGCAATGTACAGGAAGCAACACAAAAAGGTGATTTTCCTTGGCAATGATAGTGGCCCCCTTTGGGATTTGGAGTCTAACAATCTGAGCATGTATTCATGCTTGGAAATTGCCATTTTTTTCCTTTTGTGGATGTGTGTGTTAAAAATTGGCCAGAATAACAATTTAAAATAGCATACTCATTCTCTATGTTAAGGAAAGTCGTCTGGAAAGAGTTCTTAGTGTTACGGTAAATGGTTTTGTTTTCAAGGATAGTTTCCTGATTGCTGTGAAGGACTCTAATAAAGTGGAAGTGAGAGTGCGTCCTATATAATTCTCTTTGTCAGCCGTTCAAATTGACTTGGATCTTAGCAACATGTTAACTGGCCTAGGAAACCAGCCTAGGGCTGGGGAAAGTGGGAATATTATTGTTGACTTGAAGTATTATAGTGACCTCAATGATACATCTAATGTTTTGGGAAAACCAAACTTCCTAGCAGACTCCTTAATACGAAAAGGTTGTTCTATATTGGAGATTATTATGGATGACTGTTACTGATGACATGCTCTTGTACGAAGGATTGGAACGATAGAAGCACGGTGAAGAAGGAGAAGAGGAAGACCAATAATGGCCTATAGAGAAGTATTGAGAAGCGACATAAAGGATTGTGCAGTAACCAAGTGTTCAGTGCTGAACAAAACTGACTGGAGGAGTAAGACTCATAAAGCCGACCCCAAATAGGTGGTATTAGGCGATGGTGATGATTACTGTGGATACATAATATCACTTAACTACTTGTCTGACTATTTCTTACATTCATGAGAACTACATTGTTGTTGTTATTATCTGCCATCTTCTTGTATTTTAATTTTTCGTGAGTATAAGCAGTTTTGTTAATCTGACTTTGGTAATTGTAATGGTGATAGGGAAATGGACCCCACATACGCACACTCACACTAGCTTTATTTATTTATTTATTTATTTATTTATGAGTCTCACTAGCCTTATCTAAATTGACATTTTGGGTGGTTTTGTTTATCTGGATTCAGGACATTCATGCGGAAGCTGTGAGGAAGAGGCGACGTGCCACCAAGAAGCCATATTCCAGGTCAATTGTTGGTACTACTCTGGAAGTCATTCAGAAGAAGAGAACAGAGAAGGCTGAAGTTCGTGATGCTGCTAGGGAAGCAGCTCTGCGGTATGCTCTCTTCCTTGATTGCTCTGTTGTTGCTTTGGGCCCCCCATTTCACTGGGAAAACATGGCTGAAAATAAACATTTGTGTTTCTTTCAATGGTTCATTCTCACAAACTGCTTGGACCCTCAAAAATGGATGTCATATCTGTGTCGTCAGATGTCAGTTCAATGTTAAGTTTAGAAGCTTAAGTGGAGTAAATCGCTTTGTCTCAAAAATGAGCACAAAATCCTGAAATTCTCATACAATTCTTTTTCTGTTCAAATTCATAAAATCTTATACATTTGGATTTCACCAATTTATCACAAACTTGCCTGTTCTAAGCAAAACCCATCTTACACTCTCTAGCCACTTTGAAACTTACCTTGTAACCTCAACATTACCTTGGTTCTTCCATTTTCCTTCTTGGTTATGAAGCTTAACACAAGAAATGAAATTAAAAAAAATATAAAAAATTGGTACCCCAAACAGGTACCACTAACTCTTCCCCTCTTCCTTGTCACTCTTTTCTCCTATTCGTTCATACCCTGTTCTTTCATTTTTCGTGATATTTTTCTTGTATTACATTTTTAAGGAGTCTCTGCGGCCATAGGTGTCTTGGCTGAGTTAGATCATGAATTGTTAATTATAAGTGGAGTTTATGCAGTCGTATGTGACTTTGTGATGGAGTCGGCATTACGTTTTATTCTCAAAATATTTCTCAATAGACCACCTTCCATATTTATTCTGAAATCCAAATGTAGTATCCGGCCTTAATTAAATAATGTGCTAGTGTTTAACCTCCATTGGAGGTCGGCCTCTGGCATCAATTACCGTGCAGTCTTCAAGTTGTTATTTTTTAGCACATTGGTCAACTACTAATCAGAAAATGAACATCTGAAGGTTTCTTTAAGCACTTGGTTGTTTGATTGCTTTACAGTGAGATCAAGGACAGGATAAAGAAGACGAAGGACGAAAATAATGCCAAAAAAGCTGAGGTGTTGGTCAAGATTCAAAAGACCCAGATCAAGGGTGGTATGCCGAAGGCTTCTAAAGGCCCGAAGCTTGGCGGTGGTGGTGGGAAACGATGAATGCCTGGGGTTTCCCCTCTCCAATTTTGTAGTTTCAGACGTGTTGGTTCTTTTTCTCTCTCCTGTTCCATATTTCCTATTCTATTTTTAGTTGAATATATTTAAAAGAAACTATAATATCTTGTGGTGCATTGCTGTTATAAACTTTTTTTTTTTTTTTTTTTTCTCTATTTTTTTTTTTTGGGAGATGAAACTTACCCTTTTCATTTGAAATGGAAAACCTTTACAAACTGAAAAATAAGTAATCCCAAATGAACGGTTACAAAGTAGAAGGCCATAATTCAAAGAGTGGTAATTACACTAACTAACATTAAAATAAATTCAATGGTATTCAAGACTCATCTAATGACACGAAATTCAGGGACTTTTAAAGTAAGGTAAAAATTTGAGAATCTACAATCATCTTGAACATTCATCGGTAACCGACACCGAAGATCTACTTGAAGGGACGCCACCATCATTGGTAAATTTATGATCCACAAACTCTCATCACGTTAGAAATGAGGGTAACAACCGATCAAAAGCTTCACACATTGTTTTAACGCTTTTAAATAATGTCTCATGATGTAGATACAGTGTGTGTGTTCACGCAATAATGAAGCCATCAATATGTCGGTAAAATTCGTGACCAAAATCGTTTCATGAATTACAAAAAAACTTTTTGAGGCGATCTTCTGACTTATTAATAAGAGGATAAAACTCTTATATTCTTATCCTAAAAGAATGAAAATAAGGAGAAAAACATGAAGAGTCGAAGCTTACTTTCAAAAGAACAATTTATTGAAAGTATAAAAAAAAAATTAGCTTATAAAAAAATAATTAGCTGAAACGGAATTAAATCTTCCTTTCCACCTTCTCTCAAAATCACAGAGAGAGAGAGAGAGAGAGCAGGTAAAGTTGACAAGCCACAATATTCTATAGGCGTAAAAGCCTTTAATCTACTGTTATAAACCTTTTTATATTGTTCAAACGTCATGTTCATTAGACGAGAAAAACCAACCGCTAAAAGCACTTCTGACATGGTTTTTTAACCATTAGTTTGGAGACCGTCAATCAAGTCAAATGGTAGAAATCTTGCGTCCTAATAGGGGTTTTGTTTTTCGGAGTCGGGCATATACCCTTGACCGGTTGGGTTGGGTGCACCATTGGGTGGGGTTACGGTATGACAATGTCAGCATCTAGATTAATATAAGTTTGGATATTGCATTGAAAATATTGGTATATGATATATATGCCAAAATATTTGAACCTTAAGTGGGAGAGAAAATAATATTAATATTAATACCCGTGGATTATTTGTGCAATGATGAAGCTGAAATTATAAAGGATGAGACACAAATTAAGATACAACTCCTAATAGATTCTGCAGGCTTGATCTTTATGCACACTATAATCAAGGTATCAAAATCGGAATTAGTTTTGAGAATCAATTTGCCTAAGATTGATACCTATCGGCCTTTTAAAAAAATAAAAAATAAATAGAAGTCTATGTGTATCGGCCAATATCTGATACGTATCGGTCGATACGGTATCGGTTATTCGAGTTGAGATATTGAAATATATCGGGCTGATACGTATCGGTTTGTCGAGAAATTGATATATATTTGTATCGGTCGATTTTTGATATCTTAGCTATAACATTGCTTTGCTTAGACCACGAATCAAAATTTCAGGTAAAATTTTGGTTTCAGGCTTAGCTGAAATTGAAAATTTAAACTGAAATTTCAGCTGAAATTTTGGGCCCATACAAAAATGACTAAAATTTCGGTCCATAATTATCATTTCGGTGGGGACTAAAATTGATGATTTTGGCCGAAATTATCCTAGCAAAAGGAAATGGAAAATACTAGCTTCCCTTTGACAGAGGAAAAAATTCAAGGAGATGAAATGTTTTTTTTTTGGATTTTTTGATGGATAAGGTTATGCTTTCAGAACCAAATGTGGCACTGGGAAAAAGGAAAAGCAGAAGGATTAAAAAGTAGACGAGGTAAAAAGACAAAAAGGAGCTGAGGGGAACATAAACTCAGCGAAACCACAAAAGCCGAATTAGACGGTCCCAAAACCCATGCCGCTGTCTGCTGGATTAAGGGATTGGACATTTAAAAATTGTTGTCATCAAATAAGTTCGCTTAATATTTTCTTTTTATTTACCGTGAGAAGAAGCAACCGAATCGCCTTAAAAATTGTGGTAAATAGTGACAGAATAATTGCTAAGAAATCTACATGGTAAGGTTACCTCTGTATGCAGTAAATGATATTGATACTCATGGATTATTTGTGCAATTATGAAGCATCAACTGTTAAGAGACGAATTCGTAGATAAGGTGGCGGAATCAGGATTTTCACCTAGTCAGAATGCAAATGATATTGACAAATTTCAGCGAAATTTTCCAAAATTCGTTGAAACAAGGCTCGGATGAAACTTTTAACGAAATTTCGGTCATTTCTCCGAAATTTTAAAAATTTCAACGAAATTAACGAAATTTCACCAAAATTAACAAAATTTTATTAATTTAAACCATTTTAAAATAATAAGAAAGACTTTTATAAATATTATATATATTGCCGAAAGCAAATTTGTCACTATAACGCAAGTTCGAGAAAAAATTGAAGAAAAATATGACAAAATGCGGCAAGTTTGGGGGAGAAATTGGATAAAAAATTAAAAATAAGATTAAAAATATCTCTCTTTCTCTCTCTCCACAACTCTACTCTAATAATCGTTAATGGCCAAAATTTCCCAGCAAAAGTAGAAGAGTAGCAACAATGAGAACATAAAAAATAGCAACCTTGCAATAAAATTCAAAATACAATTAATATTTAACAAATAAAATTCTAAATTTCAATAAAAATAAAACTCTAAATCTGGTGAAAATGTGAAATGAAACCCTACGTCCCTAACCCTAAATCAATTAAAACTAAATAAAACCCTAACAAAACAATCCTCTTCTAATATTCTTTATTAAACGACTATATGACATGCCCAAGATCAATATATAATAAAGTAAAGAAAGCATTCATAAGTCATGAATCAGGATTAGAACTTAGAAGCTACCTCGATCAGATCTCTGATCTCTCTCCAAGCAAGCAAATGATCGAAGAACTCAGAGAAGCTCAATCAACGAAGGCCTTAAAGTAAAGCAACTCTTATATATATATATTTTTTATTTTTATGTGAAACCGTTGAAGCAACTCAAAAGCATACTGTATTTGAATAAAGAGCTATTATTTGGGGTTTTTAATTAAAAACAATAGGGTCACTACCTCATCAGTGACCTCGAGGTTGCAATATTCTCAAACTTCCCTTTTGTTACATGCCCAAGCCCTAGTTGTCCCTAAATCTAGAGAGAGAGAGAGAACAGAGGGAGGGTGCTGAGAGAGGGTTTTAGCCTTTTGGGTTTTAGAGAGAGAAAAGAGGGAGGGCGTTGGGTGTGGGTTTAGAGAGGGCGACGAGTGGTTTAGAGAGAGAGCGAGAAAAGAGGGAGAGAGGCTGAGAGGGCGTGGGGTTTAGAGAGAGAAAAAGAGGGAGAGAGGCGCGTGGACCATGGGGTTTAGAAAGGGAAGAGAGAGAGAGAGAGAGAGTGTGGGGTTTAGAGAGAGAAAAGAGAGGGAGAAGGAGAGGGAGACCGAGAGAGGGCGTGGGTTTCGGCCCTTTTGGTAATTAGCTTTTATAATAATATAAAGAAAAACTTTTTGGGGTTTGAGTGCAGGCTCACTCATCATCACGTGGTTCTGCCACTGGACTAGATCGTTGTCTTTAAGATGATATACACTCCCACTATCGAATAAATGACATTCCACAAGGATTCCCGATGTGTCGTTCCCATGATACAACAACTCAGAAAATACGTAGACTTCATCCTTAATTGCACATTGATAAAGACCACATGTTACACCGATTCTTTGCCCCAAAATAAAAATGTAATAGGGGAAGAGAAAAGGGCTTGGGCCTTAGCACAATGGAAGGTTGATGATATTGCAATCTCAAGATCACATGTTTGAATCCATCTTACCTCTAAAAAATACAAACATAAAATATTCTCCTTAATGTATTTTAATTAAGGAGAACTCTAAGAGGATAAAAGTATTCTCCTTAATGTCAATTCGAGTCGTAACTGAAAAAAATAGCGAAAAACAAAAATAAAATCTCTTAGGGCTTGAGCTCATAGCATAATGGAAAGTTGACAATATTACAACCTAAAGGTCACAAGTTCAAGCCCAACTTACCTATAAAAAAAGAGAAAAATCTCTTAAATATTGTATTTAAATTATTGTCGGTTTAACAATTAATTAATAAATTTTTTGATATAAAATTAATTCAAGAATGTACTCGAACTTAAACTAGACCCAGCTAAACTTGGTGCACATGTATGTATGCGTCATATAATGGCTCGACCTAGCACGATGTGTGCATGTGCCTATGGTATAAAAAATCGGCCGATACGGTATCCGTTTTGGCTGATACCTCTATTTTAATTTTAATATTTTATTGTTTTAAATAGGCCTATACGTATCGGTATCGGTCGAGTCGTATCGGTCCTCCATGGACAGATACCCAAGTCTGATACGGATTTTGACACCTTGCATATGCCTTCATCCGAATAAATTGCATGTCACTTGGAGGCCTGATCGATTTAGAATGTAACCCTTGCAAGTGCACAAGATCTATTGCAGTATGGCAAGAACAGGGGTGTCGAACCCACAGGGAAACGTGAATTTTTAATTAATTCTTTTAGAGATTTTAAAAACGTCCCTAAGGAAGTACCAAAGGGCAGATTCAATTTTACCAAAAACTTAACGCACTTTTCCTAAATGCAGAAAAATAAATTAATCTAAACAATTAATTACTGATAAATCTACGAACAATATTAAAATGAGATCAAGGAATATGCTACCCCAGATTCGTACCCCTTTTCTATCATTAAAACCCACAGTTTCATTAAATCATCATTCACACCATCATTCATCTAGAAAAATGACTTGAAATAAAATATGATCATCAATCCGGCATACCCTATCTAAAAACAATGACGACTAACATTGCGGTATGAGTCATGTAAAAAGCATAGCGTATCTCATGATATTTAGATCACGACAATCACATAATCGCTCTCTGACCTAGATCGACTGCGGTCCAGATCTAGCGATTACTGGCAGATTAATCACAGCGCAATCAGCGGTCATAACAAAGCATTTAAAATATTTTCAATCACACAAACTTTGAGCAAAACGATTCCATGATAACAATAATAGCGTGGTATTAATCATAAACATAGGTACTTATCACGGGGATCGCATCTTCCCGATCTCTTGATTTAGCGCTCATCTTTGGTGTTTGATCTCCTTTTCTTTCAAAGTCATTCCTCTTTATTTCTTCCAAAAGATATTTGCAATTGTTTTCCTAAATACAATCTATGAATTTCTCGGAGAAAAATAATGCAAATCCTAGGTACAATCTACCTGAATAAACCCTAGAAGAAGGAGAGAAGAAGACTTGAAAAGATGAAGAAAATATTCCCCAAAGTGAAGAGCCCTAAAACTAAAAAGAAAGAATGAATAATATTCTAATTGCAAAAATAATAATCCCTAAGAAACTCGTGGCTTCCTTTTATAATAGCCTAACCCTAATACCTCTCTCGATTGACATCTAAGAGTAATTTTCGTGAATTCCGCCTAGCTTTGCATCGACATGCCTCGGTATTTTGCTCATAATTTTCTGTACCGAACTCGGATTGAGGTGATTCTTGAAGCGTTGGAAAGCTGACGACGAGCTCTACAACTTTTATGTTTTAGCAATTTCCTGAATCTGACGTCTTGAAGGTCCAAATTGAGCTGCAAGTCGCACTAAGTTCTCAATGACCCAAAATAGCAGTGTTTCGACATTATTTTCGGGATTCTTTTTTAGAAACTTGATGTATTTACTGAAACACTTCAAATCTAGCAAATCTCATCGAGATAGCCTTCATCGGACCTAAATATAGGTATTTAGGGTGAAATATCATCATATTTCACTACTCATCACACCCAAAACCTACACTTTGCTAGTCCTCGAGAAAGAGAATGATAAAATATAAAGCAAATCTAACTAACATCCTAAAATTTAAATGCCACTTTCGTAGGGAACACGATTGCACTTAGCATGTGCAACAAGCCTTTAAACCCCTAGGTGATCCCTAGTGGAGGAGTTGTGTCTCCTGAGGCTTTGCAGTGAAGTTACCCACAAACTTCCAAAAATTTCAAACCATCGGTAAAATTGAGTTTTCAAAATCTGATTTTTATAACATATATTTAACTTCAAAGCTCAAAATCAATAATCAATTCAACATGCAAATTCTCAATTTTAAATAACAATGTTACACTAATCATACCAATATCCATTCAAATTAGTCTAATGCTCCAAATCGTTAGATAACTCATCCATTCATGCTTAAACGTAGTGTGCATACCAAAACCAAGATTCATCCATCTCGGAACTAGTCCAACGGGAAATCATCGGATCATTGTCTTGACTCAATCCTCACTTTAGGTATACTCTCAAAATAAAATCACTCCGATGATTGGTAAGTTTTCGCACACATGTGAGAGATCAATACAAAGCAAATAAAAAGGTCTCACATGATAAATAAAACACGATGCAATCAATGAACAAAAATAAATCTCATAAACGAATGATACTTATATATCCTAAGCATGTCATATCAAGTGTCATAAGTATTATATATTGACCCTCCACAAGACAGTTACCAATGCAAGATCGGATCATGAAGGCCTTTTGTAGGGTTGTAATGGGGCTCAGGTAAGGGTAAGAAAGAAAGGGAATTGTGATTCAAAATTTCTGAGAAATTGGAAAAGGAACTAACTTCTGATTTTTTTTTTTTTTTTTTTTATTTATTTCTCCTCTTTTCTTTTTTTTTCTTTTCTAAATTCTCACCATTTTTTTTATTTTTCAATTTTTTCTTTTCTCATTCTTTCTTCTCTTTTGAATTTCCTTTTCTTGAAGCACCTCATTTTCATTCCTTTTTTTTTTTTTTTTTTTTTTTTCTCTCCTTTTTCTTTTTATATTTGCCATACACTCAAGAAACACCATAACTCATTATCTCTCCACTTACTCTCTTTTCGCTCATTTTCATCCCTCGTTCCTAATTTCTCGGAAATAAGAAGGTAAAGCTAAATTTTAAATTGTGAAGGGTTAAAGTTAACGTGGCTTATCAAAGAATGTATAAGAGGTAAATTTTTCTATAGGCTCAAAGGGTACTAGAAGGATAAATTTATATGAGGTGGGGCATTTTAAGCACAAACGAGCCAAAGATGGCCTTCAATCATTTCCTTAAAAGATGGTAACGCCTATTTGTCTTGAGTAGATATGACGTTCTAACACAATAATATGAATTTGATATCATGCAAAGTCACAAGCCAAAATAAAATGTATGAGATTATGCAAAATAATTCAGATTCAAAGAAAACTCCGAGTTTATATATTCACTCATCAATGACGGAAATTAGCTCTAAAGCTTATCGGTTTAGTCTCCACTAAGAACCTAAGATTCAACGTTCAAAATAGTTCATCGATTTCTAAGTCTTAGCTTGGTATAAGTGCAAAAATTCTAAGCATGAATTTGAGTCATCCACAAATTATCACATTAAGCTTCATCATCCTAGATACAAGTATTCAAAATATGACATCAATATTCTCAAAATTAAATTCACATGCATCATCAACTAAAGTTTGAAAACTATTGCAAAGTAAATCATGTATGATGGTTCCAAAAATTTTTTTTTTTTTTTTCAAAGAAAATCAAAATAAGTGATGAAAGATAGATAATCATACATACCCCCAAACCTAAAATGACAATGTCCTCATTGTTTGCAATAAGTAGGCACCCCAAACCATGTGAAAAGTACCTCAACACAAAGATCAAAGTAGAGAATATGGGCATCAAATTAGAACATGACCAAAAATAGATTGAAGGTAATGTGGCTACACTAATTTGGAAATTAAAATAACCTAAACTAAACTAAAACTAATATTCTAGAACTAAACATACGAAAAGAAAGATAAATCCTAAATCCTAAACTAAACTCGTGTCCAACTCCTAAATAAAACACATCAGGTTGCCTCCTGTGAAGCCCGAGTTTAAGTGTCGACAATTCGACCTCTTCATTGATCAAGAACTGGATCACTAAGGTGCATTGCCTCAATCTTAAATCGGGTCATCGGCTCAAACACTGGTTTGAGTCTTTGCCCATTCACTTTGAAAACTCGATTGTCTGAAGGCTTTGAATTTCAATTGCACCGTGCTCACTAATGGAAACAACTCAAACGGGCCTTCCATCTAGATTTCAATTTCGTGATGAAGCTTAAGTCGGAATTGAATAACCAAACTTTTGGCCAACATGAAACTCCTTCCGAGAAATTAATTGATCGTGCAACTTTTGTACCTTTCCTTGTACATCTTTGAATTTTCATACGCATCGTAGCGTAACTCTTCTAATTCACTCAAGCTGTAACCTTGATTTGACCTGCGCTTGCATATCGAAATTAAATCGCTTTGATCGCCCATAATGACCTATGCTCCAATTCGACAGGAAGATGACATGCCTACCCGTAGACAATTCTGAAGGGAGACATTCCGATCGGTGACTTGAATGCAGTACGATAGGCCCACAAAGCATCAGATAGCCGGTTTGACCAATCTCTTCTATCCGTTGCAGTTTTTCTAGAATTCGCTTGATTTCCGGTTAGACACTTCCACGACCACTAGTCTGTGGATGGTATGCGTGCGACTTTGTGAGTGACGTCGTACTTCTTCATTAAAGTGGCAAAATGGCTATTGCAAAATGCGAACCGCCATCACCGATGATTGCTCTTGGGATCCCGAATCGTTAAACACATGTTCTCTCGAAATTTGACCACAACCTTGTGATCATTTGATCGGGTTGCCACAACTTCAATCCATTTGGAGACATAGTCAACAGCCACCAGAATATATGAATACCCAAAGGATGGTGGAAAAGGACCCATAAAGTCAATCCCCCAAACATCGAAAATTTCAACAATCAGAATTGGATTAAGGGGCATCATATTTCGTCGTGAAATATTGCCAAGCTGTTGACACCGTTGGCATTCCTTGCAGTATTGAGCAAGCCACGAAGATTGAGGCCGAGAATCCGCTTTGAAGGATTTTCTGTGCGGTCTTCTGTCCTCCGAAATGGCCTCCACAGGCCCCAGCATGGCAAAAATTTAGGACGCTTAGTTGCTCGTCTTCTGGCACGCATCTCCTAATGATCTGATCCGAGCAGAATTTAAACAAATATGGTTCATCCCAGAAATAGTATTTTATTTGGGAGAAAAAGAGATTCTTATCATTCTTACCCCACTCAGTGGGAATTCTGCCAGTGACCAGATAATTCACGATGTTAGCAAACCACGGAACTTGTGCACCAGCTACATCAATTGCGATCAATTGATCATCCTGAAATGTGTCACGGATGGTCTCGGTATAGATGATTCTTGTGAATTCTAGCGGATGATCAAATACAACGCGTTCTCAACCCCCTTTTTATCTTTAATCTCAAAGTTGAATTCCTGGAGAAGCAGGATCCAACGGATCAGCCTTGGTTTCGCATCCTTCTTTGCTAAAAGATATTTCAAAGCAGAGTGGTCTGAAAAGACCACTATTTTCGATCCAAGCAAATAGGAACGGAATTTGTCCAGAGCATACACCACAGCTAATAATTCCTTCTCGGTGGTGGTGTAATTCAGTTGGGCATCAATTAATGTCTTGCTAGCATAATAAATTACAAGAGGTAATTTAATCACCCTTTGCCCTAAGACATCCGATCGCATAATCGGATGCATCACATGAGTTCGAATGGTAAAGAATAATGGTTGGATTATTGGTGCATTTGATAAGAGTTCACGCAATTTTAGGAATGCCTTTATGCAATCCTCATCAAAATCAAAAGGAACATCTTTGCCAAGCAAAGTGCACAATGGTTTAGCCACCTTGCTAAAATCCTTAATGAATCTTCTATAAAATCCAGCATGCCCCAAAATGATCGAATTTGTCGAACACTTTTAGGAGGTGGTAAATTTGCAATTAAGTCGACCTTCGCCTTATCAACTTCAATTCCTTTCGTTGAAACAATATGCCCCAACACAATTCCTTGTTGAACCATAAAATGGCTCTTTTCCCAGCTGAGAACAAGTTTGGAATCTACACAACGTTGCAACACCTGTGAAAGATGATTCAAACAAGAATCAAATGTTTTTCCAAAAACCGAGAAGTCGTCCATGAAGACTTCGATGAATTTGTCGATCATGTCCGAGAATATGGCCAACATACATCGTTGAAACGTGGCCGGAGCATTACATAAGCCGAATGGCATCCTTCGATATGCAAACGTACCATATGGACACGTGAATGTTGTCTTCTCTTGATCAGCTGGAAAAACGGGCACTTGATTGTATCCCGAATAACCATCAAGAAAGCAATAAAACTCTTGCCTAACTTCTCAAGAATTTGATCAATGAGCGGAAGGAAAATGATCTTTTCGTGGTGTGTCCAATTTCCGATAATCAATGCACACACGCCATCCAGTAGTTTCACGAGTGGGCACCAATTCTCCCTCCGTAGTTTCTTTCACTGTAATTCCAGACTTTTTCGGAACGATTTGTACTGGACTAACCCATTCACTATCAGAGATCGGATAGATGATTCCAAAGATCGAGGAGTTTAATGATTTCCTTTAAAACGACTTCTTGCATGTTCGGATTAAGTCGCCTCTGTGGTTCCTCGATGGTTTACTCTCATCCTCCGGATGTATTTTATGCATACATACTTGATGGGTCAATCCCTTGAGATCGGCTAAGGTCCATCCGATGGCCTCCTTGTGCTCTTTCAAAGACCTTCAACAAATCATTCTCTTGTTCTTCCGATAATGTGGATGAAATTATCAGGAAGTGTTTCTCGAGGTCCCGTAAAAGCATATTTGAGGGACTTAGGCAATTGTTTCAATTCCATTGGTTGGTGCTCAATTGATGGAGTCAAGACATCCTTTACCTCGATGAGGTAGTGGTTCTACCTTAGTCACAACTTCACATAAGTTATCATCTTGACATGATGAATTTGACTTTTCTCTCGACGCTTCCTTTCAAGCCCTTTGTCCTCATAGATGGCTAACAAAGCAGTTTCAAATTCCTCTTTGGTGAGCATTGATGGTAATGCTTCATCCACCACTTCGTCCATCTGATCGATGTAAAAACATTCGACCTCATCCTCATTAGGGAAATGGTTCATCGCATGGAATATGTTAAGCCTGACTTTCATGTTTCCAAAAGAAACGTCCATGGCTCCTGCGACAATTAATGCAAGCGTTGGCAGTGGCGAGAAACGGACGTCCAAGAATAATTGGGACTTGATTGATTGATTTCACAGGTGGTTCCATGTCTAAGACAACGAAGTCCACTGGAAAGACAAACTTGTCTATTCCAACCAAAACATCCTCGATATCACCCCTCGGTCTCCTTTCTGTACTATCTGCCAGTTGGACTGTGACCGGGGTTTCAATTCACCAATCCGAAGTTTCAGACATTGAGTATGGGATCGATTAACACTTGCTCCCAAATCCAATAACGCCTTTCCAATTGGTTGCCCACCAATGACACAGCTTGGGACCTGTGGTCTTTCGGTTCGTGGGGTTTCCAATCGTAATATCGAATCGACTTGATTTGTTAGGAACACTTTCTTTGAAACGTGAGTACGTGCCTTTCTTCCGAGTGCACAAATCTTTGAAAAACTTGGCGTACTTTCGTGGACTTGTTTGATTGTTTCAAGTAATGGAAGATTTATCTTTACTTGCTTGAATGTTTCAAAATTTCTTCCATTTTGTCGGTCCCTTTCCCATTCTAGATGGAGGAGTTAGGCATTGAGGGAATGGTGCCTTTGGGACATAAGGTGCAGATTCCATTTCCGATTCTTTTTCACGTCCTTGTTGGACGGTTAAAGGAAACTCTTCCTCTATTACTTTTTCTTTTCCTTTCTCTCTTCCTTGCTCTTGCACTTTTCTTATCTCCGCTCTTTGTCTCTTTCTTTCTTTTCCTTTTCCTTTCTCCTTTCTTTTCTCCTCGATTCTTTTCCTCTATTGCTTCTCTTTCTTCATCACTTCTATGCATTTCCACTTGATTATGAACCTCTCCCACTTCTCAAAGACCGTAATGACTTTCAACTGCTGACTATTCGATGGTCCTGTCAGATGGTGCTTGGCCTCGAGGATTATTGGGTTGGGAGCCTACCTTCCTCGGCCGACTCGGTTGATTGGCCAATTGATCGACTTGGTCCATTATCATCTCGAAAAGATTGCATGCTTCAGATAAGCTTTTCTTCCGGATCGTAATCTTTCAAATCGGCATGAGATTGATTAAGATTCGATTGAAATTGATTTTTCAGAGTTAGTAATTTGGATGATAATCTGGAGCATTCTGTTGAAATTGGAATTCGTTGGAAATTAGAATTCACCGAAATTGTTGTGGACGAAAATTGTGTTGAAAATTTGGTTGAAAAGGTTGTTGTCCACCCATTGTGTTGGCTCTATGTTGCCGGTTTACGGCCGCTTTAGTTCGATTCACCCCATCCTAAGTTGGGGTGATTTTTCCATTCCATTGTAGGTATTGGAGTACATGTTTCTACCGCTACCGATAAGATTGAGTCACATTTACCGCTTCTTGAGGATTAGGTTCATCGTGGAAGAATGACAAGGTAGTAGGGCACTCATTAGCCATATGACCGGTGGTCACAAATTGAACACACTGTGGGGTGTGATAGAGCTTTAGCTTGCTTGGTAGCACTAACAACATGTTCATCTGTTTGGAGACATGTCAAACTTTGTTGAGAGATCGAGGCATTATTGTTGACATCGCATACAATCCGCCTTTTGTCAACACATGAGATTTAGGTGCCAGTTCGTTGGTTCGCCCAAAGGTCTCACTTTGTATCGAAGTTTGATATAACTTTTCAAACAATGCCCACAATTCGCCGCCTTCTTTCGTGGCACAAGATCCACCACAAGATGCATCAACCATGCGTCTCTTCGTGAATCACCCATTGTAAAACTTTGGACTTGTTGCCACCTTGAACTTGATGATTTGGGCAACTTCGATCAATTCTTAAACGCTCCCAACATTCATGGAATGTTTCAGAGGTTGTTGGGAAAAGAACCGGATCTTCCGACGCAATTCAATGGCCTTAGTCATGGGAAAATATTTTTGACGATGCAGCCTCGCCCAACTCGAATAGATTGTGGTTCTAAGGAATAGAACCATGTTTTTGCCTTATCTCTTAAAGAGAACTGAAGAGCCTGAGCTTCGCTATCTCATCAAAGATATCATTGTGACTCAACATTTTGCATACCCCAAAGGAATTCATTTAAGTGAACGTATGGATTTTCATTTGCTAACCCATGGAAAATTGGTAGCATTTGAATCATTGCCGATTTGAATTCATAGTGGTTCTCGAATGGAGCATGCATAATTACATTCCTCGATCCTCGTGAAACCAGATCATCGTTATAATACTCCGATGTTCTAGGGCCTCATCAAAATTATTGTTCCTATTATTTCCATTATTGACATTCCCATTGTTGTTATTCTCATCTCTCTCTTGCCTTTGGTCCGCCATGGTCTCGGTTTGTTGATATTGATTCCTCGACTCTTGATTCTCTCAAGCTCTTTCGATCTCAAATTAAGATGTGGGTGATGAGAACGAGTAAAGCTCATACACCAACACTCACAAATGCAGGTTGAAGAATCCACAACAAACCCACAAAATTTCGCTTCAAACGATTTAAACAAAGATGATAAATGAGCCAATATCGAGGAAAGATTTCTTCTTTTTTTTTTTTTTTTTTTTTTTTAATTAAAATTCAAATTTAAATTAATTTTTTTTTATTCAAATTAAAATTAAAATTAAAATTTAAATTAATTAATTAATTAATTAAATTTTATTATTTTTTTTTTTTTTTTAAATTCAAATTAAAATTAAAATTCGAATTTAAATTAAAAAATTTTTTTTTTTTTTTTTTTAAATTCAAATTAAAATTAAAATTCGAATTTAAATTAATTAAATTTTTTTTTTTTTTTTTTTTTTTTTTTTTTTTTTTTTTTTTTTTAAATTCGAATTAAATTTTTAAATTTTTTTTTTAATTTTAATTTTTTTTTTTTTTTTTTATTAAATTCGAAAATTAAAAATTAAAATTGAAAATCCTATAAAATCTTTCCTAAAAGAGAAAAATAAGGAGAAGAATGAAAGATTCCTAAAAATCCTAAAACAAAAGTCCCACAAAAGTTAATGACTAAATTTAGAAAATCCTAAAAATATCTAAAAGAGGAAAATAAGGAAAAAGAGTCCTACCAAATCTAAAATAACAAGTCGCAAAAATCTCTACTTCCAAATTTCCTGGAAGGTATCCAAAAATCTAAACTTCCTAAAAAGACTCACAAAATCTTATCAAAGAGAAAAAAGGAAATAAATTTTAATAATTATTATTTTTTTTTTATTTTTTAAACACTCAAAGAAAAATCCTATCCGAATTAATCAAAATTTCATTTACGTGCTAAAAACTTGATCGATTTAGAATGTAACCTTGCAAGTGCAAGATCTATTGCGGTATGGCAAGAAAAGGGTGTCGAACCCACAGGAAACGTGAATTTTAATTAATTCTTTTAGAGATTTTAAAAGCGTCCCTAAGGAAGTACCAAAGGCGATTCAATTTTACCAAAACTTAACGCACTTTTCCTAAATGCGAAAAATAAATTAATCTAAACAATTAATTCTTGATAAATCTACGAACAATATTAAAATGAGATCAAGGAATATGCTTGCATTGCCACTTTTCTATCATTAAAACCCACGGTTTCATTAAATCATCATTCACACCATCATTCATCTAGAAAATGACTTGAAATAAAATATGATCATCAATCAAGATACCTATCTAAAACAATGATTTCGACTAAATTGCGGTATGAGTCATGTAAAAAGCATAAGCGTATCTCATGATATTTAGATCACGACAATCGACACATAATCGCTCTACGACTAGATCGGCCTGCGGTCGGATCTAGCGATTCACGACCGATTGATCACGAATCAACGGTCATAACAAAGCATTTAAAATATTTTCAATCACACAAACTTTGAGCAAAAACGATTCCATGATAACAATAATAGGCTGTGGTATTAATCATAAACATAGGTACTTATCGGGATCGCATCTTCGATCTCTTGATTTAGCCGCTCATCTTTGGTGTTTGATCTCCTTTTCTTTCAAAGTCATTCCTCTTTTATTTCTTCCAAAAGATATTTGCAATTGTTTTCCTAAATACAATCTATGAATTTCTCGGAGAAAAATAATGCAAATCTATACAATCTACTGAATAAACCCTAGAAGAAGGAGAGAAGAAGACTTGAAAAGATGAAGAAAATATTCCCCAAAGTGAAGAGCCCTAAAACTAAAAAAGAAGAATGAATAATATTCTAATTGCAAAAAAATAATAATCCCCTAAGAAACTCGTGGCTTCCCTTTTTATAATAGCCTAACCCTAATACCTCTCTCGATTGACATCTAAGAGTAATTTTCGTGAATTCCCGCCTAGCTTTGCATCAGATACTGCCTCGGTATTTTGCTCATAATTTTCTGTACCGAACTCGGATTGAGGTGATTCTTGAAGCGTTGGAAAGCTGACGACGAGCTCTACAACTTTTATGTTTTAGCAATTTCCTGAATCTGACGTCTTGAAGGTCTAAATTGAGCTGCAAGTCGCACTAAGTTCTCAATGACCCAAAATAGCAGTGTTTTGACATTATTTTCGGGATTCTTGGGCTGTTTTAGAAACTTGGACTGTATTTACCTGAAACACTTCAAATCTAGCAAATCTCATCAGATAGCCTTCATCGGACGGCTAAATATAGGTATTTAGGGGTGAAATATCATCATATTTCACTACTCATCAAGGCCTCAAGCCTTTAAGGAAAGAGTTAGTCTACAATGAGTGTCCACCCATCATGGCTAGACATTTGCCGTCTACACATCTGCAAGATTGCATGACAGGCACAAACTTTCAATGCATGAAAGTCTGTGCACATCATGCAATCACATAGATGTGTGGACTACTTTAAGGCACATGATGGGTGGACACCCATCTTAGACTAACTCTCTGGGAAAAAGTAGCTTATAAGATCCCATCTTGCTCTTCCCAAACTATGGGGCCAAATGTTTTGTTTATTTATTTGCAGTACCATTAAGTCAACCTACCAAATCTTTGAGTTCACCCATGCCGAAACACATTTGATTGAGCTACTTATATGTGCATCTAATTAAATCTTAACCTATTACAAGTGCACAATAGAAATTATAATACTAGCAAAAGATCGTTCCCACAGAGATCGATTTACTATATTAATTCAATTTTTCTGAAAACTTATACTTATCTTTTAAGATCCTAAACTACTGGAGAAATATGAATAAAAGAATTGTTTATTAATCTAAATTGCATGAAATAAGTCATAATCTTCAAACTTTATATTATGGTCATCAATCACAATTTTCTGCTATCAGATATTTATAAAATTAAACAATACCATTACACTATATCCCAAGTATCCTAGTATTGGTCGTTAATCAAAACTAGAATCCTATCAATACAGATTTAATCTAATCAACAATCTCTTAAAACTTGGGTGTCAATCAAATTCTAAAAAACTGAAGATGGAAAAGTAAAAACTTTTACTCTAATCTGGAAACTTCAACCTGAGTTGCCAATTCAAATTAAAATTTGAAAATGTTTATAAAGCAGGAAATAAAAGAAAATAAAATATAAACTAGAAAACAAAGTAAATATATCCTTTACCCCTCAGCCGCAGTCATCAATTGGTTTTGAGAAACTACATATATCTATACTAATTTTCAGTATCCAATAGCAGTCGTCAATTTCTCTTGAGAAACCTTGGATATCTAATCTACAAAGCAATAAAAATCTACTCTAAATTGATCACAAGAAAACTCAACCTCAGTCGTCAATTGATGCTGAGAATTTCTTCGATGATTTATTCCTACACTAGACTCTCTTATTTATAAATCATAAGGAGTCAGTTTACAAGTTCTAATTCTAATAAAAGAAATAAAAGATTCATATTATAACTCCACTTCTAATTTTATTCTTCCTTGCTTTCTTTACTTGATGTACTTCTGAATTGTTCTTTTTTATTCAGTAGTAGTCTTCTTTAAATGCTTCTTCATCAATCTCTTAGATTCGTGCGTAGCTAAACTTTTAATTCAAGAGTTCTTACAATTCTGTATATGGCAGTGTTCATTCTCACGTGATCAGCAACAACAATAGTAATGGGAAAACTTCTATAATCATAATCGTAAATCACGATTATTCTCTTTTCTTTATTTTTTAGAAAATCGTAAATTACGATTTTCTTTCATAGCTTTCTCATAGTTGACTTGACTTGACGATTCTCTGAATTATGATTCATCGTTTTTCTTCTATATCATACTCTTTTTCTGAAGAATCATAAATTATGATTTTCTTATAATTTTTTTTAGTACAACACTTAATCGTTCTGTAAAATTGTAAAACACAATTTTTCATTCTTGAATAGGCGGCAAATTATCTTTTTACGCTTAATTGTCTTTTACTGTTCTTTTTGAGTTTATTTTGACAGAGGTTAATATTTTGACTCTCTTTTACTGGTTATCCTTAATATCTAAACATCATTAACTTATTAGTAACAAACTAAGTCCTAGCATCACTAAGTTAAGAATGATAAAATGATATATTATGTGATTGATCAATATTGATTGCATTGAACTGAATGATGAAAATTGTTTATCGTTCCAATCTTTCATATGATGGATCTTGAAATCATGGGCGTACTATCAAACGATCATTTTTTTATTTCATCTGGTACACACCTCAAAAAAATAACTTTAAAATCAAATTTGAGCTTGCATGTGATGTTAAGGTAACTTTTTTGAGATGTGTGTCACGTAAAATAAAAGATTGATCATCTAATGGTATACTCATAATCTCAGGATTCATCATGTGAAAGATTGGGATTTAACACAAACAATGTAATTCAACGTGGGTGAACTCAAATATTCAATAGGTAAATTAAAAGGTACTCATTTATTATTTATTTTGAGACATAAGAGAAAACACAACAGCAATTCATCTAGATCATGTAATTAAGAGCATACAAGCTTTAGAAAAAGAATGGTTGCCATGGATTTCTCTAAACTTATTTTAGCCAATCCTTTTTAGGGCTTGTTTCAACCCAAAATAGTGCCGCGTACAGGATAAATGACCCATACATACTTGAGAGTCAATGGGTGGGTCACCTTTATACCAAGGCTAGTAACTAATGCTCTAATGCTTTAAGAGCTTTTGCATGGAAGGATCAAATTTTTGGATTTTGTTTCGGTTTCGGTTTCGAGCCGGGCCGAATCGAAATTTCGGCCGAAAACTTCAATCTCATGCATTATGAACCGAAATTTTGAATTTTCGGTTTCATTTCGCTGGGACCGAAACTGAAACATTTTTTGAACCATGTTTGTATGACAACTTATTGTGCGCCATGTAGACCTTGAGATGTGCATGGAAGTCGTTTTTCACCCCATATTCTGGATAATAGATCTTAAGATCAAGATCGTGATTCACTTATCAGACGACCAATTTTGTATTTCATGTGTAATTGATCCCAAAAAAATGGCCTTAAATTTATGTTTGAGCGTGATGTGTGTTATATGATTCAAGGGACATTTTTTGGGAACTGTTATACATGGAATAAAAAATTGGCTGCCTGATAGGTGGTTCATGATCACAAGATCTCTTTTTTAGATCTAGCTGAAACGCGATCTTTATCATTTGATCTGAAGCAATCAATGATTGTTAAGGGGCTGAGATGCGGGCACTTTCAGAGAATGCTTGCAAATGGGAAGAAAGGTACCCATTTGCAAATTGTGGCTCTTTTTTTTATGTGACCCGTTAATTGCACCCACAAAGTTGGCCCAAGCTCACAATTTCAAAAAGGAGTTATTCTACAATGGGTGTCCACCCATCATGTGCATTAAAGCAGTCCACACATCTGTGTGATTGCATGATGTGCACGGACTTTCATGCATTGGAAGTCTGTGCATGTCATGTTGTCACACAGATGTGTGGACTACTAACTCTTCAAAAAAAGACTTGGCATTTTAAGGGCAGGCAGCTTTGTTCGGGCCTACAAGTTCTCTAAAGCGCCAATGTGTGCAACCCTTTAAAAATCATGGATTGCATCAGATCTGATAATGATGATTGTGTTTCACACTGATCTTCTGTACAATAGATCTTGAGAACATTTTGCACCTATAAGATGATCAGTTTTTTATTCCACATCTCACAAGTCTCCAAAAAATGGCCCTCATGCTCAAGGGCACACCTCACGCTCAAGCGTGAATTTAGGACCGTATTTTGAGATCTGTGACATGTGGAATAAAAAATCGACTGTCTGATAGATGTGTCATGATCTCAAGATCCTTTGAGTGGAAGATCTGGGTAAAATACGATCTCCATCATCCGATCTAATGCAATCAATGAGTTTTAAGGGGTTCCGACATAGGCGCTTTCAAAGAACGTGTCATTTAGAGCTACCCTTTAAGGACCAGAGTAACTATTTTCGCACAAGATTTGTGCCTTTGCACATAGTTTAAAAAAATATATTTAATATTTTTGAGACTCGGTGACCTATATGTGAAATACCATCTAAGGCGCTTGATTTAAGGTCATGACATAAATATTTTTAGAGCCAAAGATTGACAAGAAATATGGTCTCTATCCTTTAATTCAACATAGTTAAATTTCATCATTTGATTCAATTGATGACTCTTTTAAGTTAGATGGTAGAAATGGTGTTTCTCGCCCAATTTTAATATTAAAACTCCTTAAAAGGTGGCGTTCAAATTTGAGGGCTTAGATCGCATGTCACAAGTCTCAAAAAGATGCGAGTCTTTCTGGTTAGAATGCACAAATCACAAATCTCATGTGAAGTGGTCAATCCATTTGGGGATTTGTGTCATGTGCGAACACCTCTAAGTGGTCTCATTTGAAGATATGATTAAAGAAAAATTTAAAATAATCCCTGGACTTCTACCCTTTCATTGATAATGCATATAAACTGTTGATAATATCAAATAGGCACCCAAAGTACACTTCATCAATTAAACTCCTATCGTCACCTTCTATTAATGACTGAATGGAAAGCACTGAGTCGTCATACAACTTAACAAAATAGCATGTGTGAAACCCACGTGGCGTCACGTGGGGTGCCACGTATACTATTTTACTGAAGTGCATGCTAACGTAACACCTACACGGCAGCTAAGTCCTTGTCATGTGGGTGCCACATGTTATTTTGCTGAGCTGTATGCCAACTCAGCTTTTCCCGTTCACTCATTAACGGAAGGTGACAGTAAGAGCTTAGTTGATAAACTAAAGCGTATTTTGGGTGCCTATTTGATATTATCAATAGTTTAGGTGCGTTATTAATGACAGTGTCACGGAGTCACTCCTTTCGACGTGCCCTCGCGTGCGCCGCCTAACTTCCCAAGTTAGGTTAGCCGTCTCTAATACCAACTGTCACGGGGGTATGCTCCGACGCGCCATCAAACCCACGCGGTGCTTCATTATAGCATGCAACGAAGCCAACCAATTTCTCCATTAGACTCTGATACCACCCGCCTAAAGGACGGGAATTCCCGCTCGTGATTATATTCTTTTGAACGCCTACAATCCCGATGCATCGTGCCTCTTACGACATGCTCGCTCACATTTCTGTGTCATGCTTGGCCTGCTCAAGCTTCACTCCTGTGTGTCCTGTACAAGTACTTCGCTTCGCAACAATAATGCCATGTCGCGCTTCACGTCATCTCATACCAACATGCCCTGCGGACATATTGAACCAAACCCACCTCGTGTGCGTTTCGAGCTACTAATGCACATCCATATTGGGCCCTCATGCTGCCATGCTCTACTGAGTCCCATGCAGCCCTCAAGTACCCTCGTGAAGTTTCTCAGTTGTATACACCGCAACACGTAGTTTGGAGCTATACTTCAACCTCACCTTGGGTACCACAGGGCATCGCTGCGTCGACGTCCTAGGCCCACCCTTTTAGGCCTATGAGACACTTACACCCCCTCTGATAACGCAAGGCCCTGTGTGGGTGGGAGACAACTCATCCAGCACCTCTCCCACATAGATGGTCCAAAAACCATCTATGGGTAAACAACCTGAGGAACTCAAATGTCTTAGTTTGACATACCCCTATGGAACACGCCTCCTGCCTATGACATATAATGTCATGTCCTCAACCATCACACTCATAAATCCCCGCATCGTCTTCTCATGTGACTATGTGGCGGCCGCAACATGACCACGTCGCGAGGCCTTCATGGCCCTATATCACGTGTCCTTCTGGCACCACATGTCGTCCCGTGCCGACACCAAAATATCACGTGCCATTTTGGCACCACATCGTGTGCGCTCGGCACCAGTGCTGCTAGCTAGAATATTGACCCAATCACATTGGGGTAAAAATTCAGGAGTTATTTTAAAATTTTCCCTTTAAAGAAATTTTATTCAATGCAGTCAACTGTTTAATTAGATTACTGATTGACTACATTGAAACATATGATAGAGATTATGTTTTGTGCTAATCTTTAGAACATGTCCTTAAACTTATACGGCATAACATAACCTTAAAATCATATGACTTAGATGGTGTTTCCACACGACACAAGTCCCAAAATCCAAGTCGCGCCATTCTTCATCATTAAATATTAGGGTACCTCTGTTTGTGCACACTTGTTCTAAGAAAGCGCCCACATCCCCCTTCAAACCCATTGATTTCTTTGGATCAGATGATGGAGATTGTGTTTCACCCAATCTTCCATACAACGGATCTTGAGATCATGCCGCAGATAACAGTCCGTCAGTTTCGGATTTAATGTGTTCTAAATCCCCAAAAATGACCCTAAAATCACGTTTGCTTTTGAAGTGTGCCATATGATTGAAGATCCATTTTTGGGGGATCTGTGACATATGTAATAAAAAATTGACTATCAGATAGGTGAGCCATGTTCTCAAGATCTATTTTGTAGAAGATCAGGGTGAAACAAGGTCTCCATCATCTGATCCGAAGCAATCAACGATCTTTATTGGGTCAAGAACATAGGTGCTTTCAGAGAAGGCGTGTGCGAACAAAGGTACCATAACTGTTATTATGGGTAATTCTGTTTATGCCCACTCCCCAGACCCCTTGAAAACTATTGATTGCATCAGATTAGATGATGGAGATTGTGTTTTGCCTTGATATTTTACACAATAGATCTTGAGATCATGGCGCACCTATTAGACGGGCAATTTTTTTTTAGATCTGCGACACATGGAATTAAAATTGACCGTCTGATAGGTGCGCCGTGATATCAAGATCTATTGTGTGGAAGATTGAGGTGAAGCACGATCTCCATCATTTGATCTGAAGCAATAAATGGTTTTCAAAGGCCTGGGACGTGGGCGCAACCAGAGTTGCCCATGATTTATTAGGGTACCTCTATTTGAGCCTAACGGATTACTGAGGGTGCCTGCAAACCATTGAAATGTCTCAAAAACAGTATAATTTAAAGCCTTCAATAGTTTTTCCCCTCCCGATTGAGTGGAAGCTTAGTTGAGGTCCTCCCTCCTTTGAGGGGCTTGAGGTCGTAGGATTTAGACTTCACATCTGCTTCTTCCCTTACATTAATAAGGTGAGTGTTGTTGTGTGAGAGTTATTTCCCTATGTCTTCTCTAATGTGTTAATGGTAGTGCTTTGTTGAGTGGGAGCCAACGATCAAAATTTCGGTTTCGGTTTCATTCATGACCCGTACTATAAATTGGTTAAATTTCGGTCAAATTATCGATAAATTTTACATTTTTTTGAAAATATGCTTCGAACTTTACTGAATTTTGTCGAATTTTATTTTATTAGTTTTATTTTTTAACTCTTTAATATAATTAGAACACATATTTACACTAATGATGCTAATTTTCATCCGATCATAAAGCATATACCACCCAACACCCAACAACTAATTTTCGTCTGTTTTGTTAACTTTGTCATGGAGCATATACCACCCAACACCACTCTAGAATTTGTTATAGTGGTGAATTGGTGATACTACAAAACCACACAAAATTGCACTACTGCGATAACATAAGTCTACACCGGCTCTACGAAGAATATCTTGTGCCAAAACCAAAACTGCACAACCGAACTAATTCTCACAATCACTAAAAGAAATATTTTAAAAAAATCCGCAACTACAACAACAGATTCTGCACACAAAACTGGGTTGCACCCTCAAACAAAAAAAAAAATTACACTATGATTGCAACACTAGATTCTGTGCACAAATCTGGGTTCCACAACCCTCAAAATACAACAAAAACTGCACTCTAGCTCTTAGTTGCAAGCTAGAGCGGATTCAGGAGTGGGTGTGGCGAAACTACAATTTTTAAAATTCTAGGAAGCGGGATTGCTTATATATAATTTTATTTTATTTTCTTAACAGTTCAACATTTATATTAAATTCTTTGTCACTGTTAATTTTTTATTCCAGATGTCACAAACCCCGAAAAAAATTTCCTTGAATCTATGACACACATCAGGCTCAAACGTGATTTTAGGACCATTTTGGAGGGATATATGACATTTGAAACACTACAAAAAAAAAAGACTATTAGCGGCAGTTTTTTACTGTAAAAAATTGCCGCTATTGACAAAAAAGTTATTAAGACTATTAGTGATAAGGGTATTAGCGGCATTTTTTTTTGTTACTAGCGGCAGTTCTTGGGTCTCGCGACACGACCTCAAAATCAATTATGTGGAAGATTGAGGTGAAACAAGATCTCGATCATCTAATCTAAAGCAATTATAATGATAAATCACACTTTAATGGTGTGAAATAAAAAGTGATATTTTAATGGTGTGAGATCATTTAAACACCGTCTAATCGATTATAGATTGAAGGTTGGGCATTGAATGTGAACCATCTGATTGATGAACTTTAATATCAACCCTTAAAATTAAAAACAATGGTTGATATTATAGTCCACAGTTTGTATGATTTAATACCCTTAAAAAATAATTTTGATAGTTCAAATCACCTACATCGTAAACCCTTATGGTCTAAGATCACTTAAACACCATTCTGGTGTGTATGTGACTCTCATACTCCCTTTCCTATAATTGTCGTTAACAACAAAAGCAAAGCCAAAAAAATAAAAGGAAAAAAAATAGGAAGAAGAAAAAGAAATGGGAAAAAAAGTCATACCTGAATTCGAGTTACAATACAATGCAGCCACCCAGGTAAGTCCTTTATCACATCTTGCTTCTTCTTCTTCCCTTTTTTTTCTTCTGCAGTTTGCAATCGTAAAAGGAGAGGCTCCATGGGTTTTATACCAAAGGAAGAAAAGAAAGGGTGTTTTGCATATCCCCCCCTGAGATATGCCGAGATTGCATCAAACCCCTCGAGTTATGGGTATTTATTCTGCAGCCCTTACTTTTGTATTTTTTTTTCATATACCCCCCTGCCGTTAATTAGCCGTGAGTTTATAGACTGAAACGATTATTTTTGCCATTATAGCTTTACCATCACCATTCCAAAAGGAGTGCCCTTAAATCCACCCACAAAATCTTTGAGTTCATCCATGCTTAAACACATCGACTGCATTTAATCAGACGATGGAGATTGTTTATCGTCCCAATATTTCATGAAATTGATCTTTAGATCATGGGTGTACCATCAAACGGTTGATTTTTTTATTTCATGTGGTACACCCATAAAAGTGACCTTAAACTCAATTTTAAGCGTGCATGTGATGTTAAAGTCACTTTTCTGAGATGTGTGTCACATGAAATAAAAAAACCGACCTTCTGAAGGTACACCCATGATCTAAAGATCGATCTCCTAAAAGATTGGGAGGATAAATGATCTCTATCGTTCGATTCAATTCAATCAACGTGTTTAAGCATGAGTGGACTCAGATTCGGTGGTTGGATTTAAAGGTACTCTTTTAAAAGGCCCTTCATTCACCCATCCGATTTAAGACCCATTAGACGGGTGATTCCCCCATTAAAGCATGTCAACGTTTGGATAAATACTTAACCAATGGAGGATTTGTGGCAAACCATGCAATTATTCTTGTAAAGAAAACTTTCAGCATACGTGTTCTTAGATTAATAACCAAAATTTGGAATAATTTTTAATTTTAGGTATCTAAAAGTTTTGGTAGGTTTTTTTAATTATTTTGGGATGATTTTTAATTTTGGGTATCTAAAATTTTGGTGTTTTTTTATATTGGGTATATAAGTAATGTTGTTGGGAATTAAATAATAAACAATTCAGTGGTTGAGTGGAACTTGAAAATAAATAAGTCACCATTTTCAACCCGACCTAATGGGTTTGGACTTGGAAATCTGAACCCAAGCCCATACCTATGGCTGGTCGGGTCATTTGACTTTGACCCATTGAGTTGACCCGACAGGTTGAAACCCTCTTGTGTTGGTGTCATCATTAATCTCCAATGATTGTATAAGCGGAACCATCCCAACCGCGTTTCAAACTTTCGGCCGATAATTCATATTGTCGGCCATGAATTATCGGCCAAAATTTATCTGTTTCGGTCTTCACCGAAACGAAAACAACCCCTGAAATTTCAGTCAAATTATGTATGACAATAAAATTTTCAGCCGAAATTTCGATCGAAATTAAAAATTATGGCAAAAAATTTCATTCAAATTTTTTGTTATGGTCATGCCTGAAACCGAAAACGAAACAGATATTTTGATCCTTTATCTCAATAGTCCAATCAATTGACCACTTCTTTTATGAATCATATATTGGAAATTGCATGTATCAGAAATCATAACCGTTCATCAACTACTTTTGTATGAACTGTTGCATATATTTTATTGACCAGAGGTATAAAATCTATGATCTAGATCCAAGTGAACGTGCACTGATTTCTGATATAGATTCAGGGCACTACCATGATCCTTGATCCCAAGCGTCTAATGGTACACCCATGATCTAAAGATCGATCTCATTAAATATTGGAACGATAAACAATCTCCATCGTCTAATTCAATGCAGTCGATGTGTTTCAGCGTGGGTGAACTCAAAGATTTTGTGGGTGGATTTAAAGGTACTCATTTTTTTTTTTATAACAAAAGGTACTCCTCTTAGAATGGTGGTGGTAAGCTATAATGGCATGACTTGTAAATAAAGGTGAATGAAGGGCCTTTTAGAATATTAGTTTTATTAAGGGCAAAATAGTCGTTTCAGTCCATAAACTCACGACTAATTAACTGCAGGGGGTCTATGAAACAGAAACACAAAAGGGTTGTAGAATAAATACCCATTACTCAGGGGGTTTGATGCAATATCGGCATATCTCGGGGGGTATATGCAAAAAACCCGAAAAGAAATGAGTGTTTTTTTTTCAAAAATTAAGTTTAAAACCCTTAAAAAATTTCAAAATTCGAAAATCGGGTCTCAGCAGATGATTTTATTTTTTATATTATCGGTCAATAAAAAATTTTGATTTTTAATATTATGGGTCGATAATTTCATTATTTAGGAGGGAAGGGGGGGGGGGGTGGTTATGGCGATATCGAGTCATCTTGCCCAAAATTTTCGGCCAAGATTTTGACTCATAGTGGGAGCTGCTCCTTAATTGTCTTACTCTTTATACTGATATGTATAGCACATCCAAGTTATCTATCTATACCATGGATCAAAATTTCGGCTGAGATGACTCGGATTCGGCCCCTTCCGAGTCATCTCGGATTTGGCCCCCATCCGAGATGACTCGGAGGGGGTCGAAAAATTGCCATTATTGGCCAAATTATCAAATTATCGGTCGATTATTTGAGTTTTCAAAATCTCGGCCGATAATTTCAAATTATCGTATGCAGCTATGCATTTATAAATTTTTTTTCTCCCTTTAAAAACTGAGATCTGATTTTTAAAATAG
Organism: Chloranthus sessilifolius; assembly: GCA_021018995.1. Classification (NCBI taxonomy): domain Eukaryota; kingdom Viridiplantae; phylum Streptophyta; class Magnoliopsida; order Chloranthales; family Chloranthaceae; genus Chloranthus; species Chloranthus sessilifolius. The sequence goes on along the minus strand of CM037584.1, from coordinate 46,530,515 downwards.
AAAAAATAGAAAAATAATAATTATGGCTTCAAAAATAGAGAAGAAGAAGAAGTGGTACTTGGTGTTGGTGGCTTGGACCGGCTTGGCCAGCTTCCTCCTCTCCCGTTTCCCTTTTCTTTCTTCTTTTTCTTTTTATTTTTCCCTTTTATATGCAAGAGAATATGAGACTGACTCTCTTGCCAATTACTTACACACCAAGAATGGTGTTTAAATGATCTTAGACCATAAAGGCTTGAGATGTAGGTGATCTGAACCATTAAAATTATTTTTTAGGGATATTTAAATCATTTGAACTGTGGACTATAATATCAACCATTATTTTTTACTTAAGGGCTGATATTAAAGTTCATCAATCGGATGGTTCACATCACTGCCCAACCTTCAATCAATGATCGATTAGACGGTGCTTACATGATCTCACACTATTAAAATATCACGTTTTATCTTACGCCATTAAAGTGTGTTCTATCATTATGCCATGTGGTATACAATTGTCTTACGACATTAAAAACTCACATTTTATTTTATACCATTAAAGTGTGATTTATCATCATGATTGCTTTCATCAGATGATGGAGATCTTGTTTCACCCTAATCTTCCACACAATTGATCTTAAGATCATGTCGTGAGACGGTTAGTTGTTTATTTCAAATGCCATATATCCTCCAAAAATGACCCTAAAATCACGTTTGAGCGTGATGTTTGCCATAGGATTCAAGGGAAATTTTTTGGCGATTTGTGTCATGTGGAATAAAAAATTGACCGTGATAGGTGCGCCATGATCTCAAAATCTCTTGTGTGGAAGATCAAAGTGAAACACGATCTCTATCATCCGTTTCGAAGCAATCAATGGGTTTAAAAGGGTTGCACATATGAGATGTGCCAAAGAATCAAAATATTGAATCAAAATCTGACTCTCTGATGATATGCACATGATCTCAAGATCTATTGTGTCAAAGATTGGAATGAAAAATGATCTTCATCATCTTATTTAAACGAGTCAACGATTTAAGTACAAAAAACCCATGTTGATAACCAAAAATTTGTACTTATAATAGACATATAAGTATTTTAAATGGATGAAGATTAGCCTCATTAGTGTATATATGTGTTCTAACAATATTAAAGAGCTTTGAAAAATTAATAAAATAAAATTTAACAAAATTCGAAGCATATTTAAAAAAAAAAATCTGAAATTTACCAAAATTTTGATTGAAATCATTAAAATTTTGACCAATTTACAGTTCGGGTCAAGACGGAAACCAAGATTACTGAGATTTTAATCCATGATCTATACCGTATGACAATATAAAAAAGGAAAATAAAAGTTTTTCCCCTTCAAATCTTTCTCGTAAGCTCGAAAATCTCTCCCAAAAGTTTCTCATGCTCTATGTATATGACGTGCATAAAATGCTCACTTGCACAAGCACTGAAACACGTGCAGTCTACTGGGGCGTTAAAGTCAATTTCGTTCAACCAAGCTCTAAGGTCTCTCGATTCTGACGCTCAGATCTCTCCCATCGTCACCAATACAGGTGGTCAAGTGTTTTACAATAACACCCGATGCTTTATATTATATTGCTAACAAAATAAAATAGCAAAGGTAGTCTCGTCTTTTTAATGGAAGGACCAAAATACCATCATTTATGTATTCTAATTCCCTCGAGGTATAATCAGTGGGAGGAACGGGGGTTATCGATCCATCACCAAAGTCGCACATCAAACCCTTCACAATTATCAGTTTTCGAGGTACTTTCTAATTTCTTTCGCTTCTCGTGTTTCAATCCATCTTCATTGAATTTTGTTGTGAAAATCGTATGATTTTTGTTGAATTCTACGTTTATAGGTTGGTTTCTGTTGATTTTTTTATTATTATCAAAGATGCAATTTTTTTTTTTTTTTCTGAATTATTATGTGGAGACGTTTATGATGTTTGATTTCTGATTGGATCTCCTTTTGTTTGTTATTATAATTATAATTTATTGGTTCAGGTCATCTGATGCATTTATATTTGTTTATTTGTGTGAAGATAGGAACTGGCTGTGAGCGATGATTATGAATTAGGTTCAGCTGTAGTTGAAACTGATATGGATTGTGATAGATTCTTCTGTTAATTTTCCCCCCAATTTTCCTTTTGTCCTTTTTTTGTAAATTTAAGTTCTTTGTTGTCTTTCTTAGACACCATATGATTTGCAGGATTCTAAGATCGATTTCATCAGTTCAGGGCTTCAAGCTGTAACCCTAGAAAATCTTCTCCTTTTCAGGTATGCTAACAAAAAGAGTTTCATCAAATTCTCATTTTAAGTTGCAGAGGGATTCTTCGATCTGTTTATTTATTTATATTTGTTTTTCATAGGCACTTTTGTGATCTCTTTTAGGCCTTGTTTGACAAAACTCATGGAAATGTTTTTTTTTTTTTTTTTTTTTTTTTTTTTTTTTGTACTTTACATGGGCTTGTAAATAAAAGAACTCATGGGAAGTTTTATTTTTAAAATTTTACAATGGTTTGCTTTTATTTTTTTCAGCTGTTTGGGTATATTGTGTAAAATTATTTTCCTATGGCACCATTCTTCACACCATATGAACCTGTAACCTCACCCCATCTCGTCAGGCCAAAATGCATTAATGGCTTTGAATTAGAATATGAAATTTTTTTTGTCCCAACTTTTTACAAGATGGGTCTTGAGATCATGGGCAGACACTCATATGGTTAGTTTTTTATTTGGCGTGGTATACATCCCAAACAGTTACTCTAAGCTCGTGAGACATACATCAAGCTCAAACACAAATCACGGGTCATTTTTTGGAATGGGTGCCACATGAAATAAAAAACCGTCTAATGATATACCCATGATCTCAAGATGCATCATGTGGAAGATTGGGATAAAAAAAATCTCCTTTGTCAGATTTAAAGCAGTCAATGCATGTTGGCCGGAGGAGATGGGGCGAGGTTACGATTTTACAATGCAAATAAATGGTACGATTATGAGCTGATGTTGCATCTAAACTGTCTGATATAAAGGCCATGATCTACAGATCTACGACGCAACAGAGTGGTGCAAAACTCAATCTCTATCATATGATTCGATAGAATCAACTGTTGAATCGGATAATGGCTTTGGAGTGCATTGAGTCATATGATAAAGATTATGCTTGGTGTCAATTTTTTCACTTATGATCTTTAGATCATGGCCTTCAAATTAAGTGGCTTAGATGGTTGGGCTACATTTATTGGCGTCGCTATTTATGGGTACCTCTGTTCGCGTCCATGCGTTCTTTGAAAGCGCCCACGTCCCATACCCATAGAGGTACGTACCCTATTCTTTTAAGGGGTTGGAAGTGGTTTCAGATGTAGACGCTTTCTGTAAACCCATAGAGGTACCTACCCTATTGTTTAATGCCATGAAAACAGGCCAACATAAATCTTACCGATAAAGCTGTTGACAGCCTTGAATAAGACGATGGAAATCGTTTTTTGTTCTCATCATATAGCATGATCAGTCACTTTTGGGGATGTGTGTCATGTGGAATCACACTTGACCGTCTGATAGGTGGCCATGATTTCAAGCTCTATTGTTTGGAAGATTGGGATAAAAAATGATCTCCATCATTTGATTCAATGCAGTCAATGGCTTTAAGGGTGGAAACTTATGCAGTTGGCGTAGTCTGTGCAACCGTCGGATCTCACCACCGAAAGATGTAGGTTTGTTTTTAGGTACCTCTGTTTGCGCCCATGCATTCTTTGAAAGCGCCCTCGTCCCAAACCCCTTGAAAATCATTGATTTCTTCTAATTAGATGATGGAGATTTCCCAAAAATGGCCCTCGTCCTGATCTTCCACACAATAGATCTTGAGATCATAGTGCACTGATCTGACGGTTAGTTTTTTATTCCAAGTGCCACAGATTCCCCAAAAATGGCCCTAAAATCACATTTGGGCGTGATTTGTGTCATATGATTCAAGGACCATATTTTGGGAATATGTGACACAGAATAAAAAACCGACCGTCTGATAGGTTCATCATGATCTTAAGATCTACTATGTTGAAGTTCATGGTGAAATACGATCTCCATCATCTGATTAGAAGGAATCAATGATTTACAAGAGGTATGGGACGTGGGCGCAAACAAAGGCAGCCTTCGTTTTTTCCTCAACATGGGCTAAAAATAGTTTCAGCAAATTTTTAGCTGAAAATATTTTCTGAGTTATTTTGTCCTATTTCCCGGATAAGTGGGACCCACTGAGTTCCCCAAACGGCTGAAAATTAACTTTACGTAAAAAATCCATATTTCCATGAGTTTTTTTTTAAGAACTCGGGTTGCCAAACAAGCCCTTATTATTATAAGTTTTGTGAATAATCGTATTGAGTTTTTAATTGAAGTTCAGTAACCCTAGATCTCGTGTGTATCATCGCCGTGTATATATATATATATATATATAAGACTTTTTGCAAAATCTGAAATTCTAAATAGCATCTTTTCCTGCTTAGAGTAATAAATTTGGCGGCGTTAGGATAAGAATTTCATGTTTTTTCTTTTGAATCTGTTGTTATACTTCTAACTAGTTGTTTATAATTTTGCATTATTTGTATATTTATTTATTTTTTGTGCATTATTTTTTGACTCTGTTGTAATCTGATGCTTAGAGAGAGATGGAGGGAGTTTTCGCATTTTTTGTGGCTTTTTTGTTTTATGCGGTACAAATTCCACATTGCTTATCCTCACCGCCACCGACATTTCCTGCGTTTCTATGGTCCCCGCACATTCATGGGTATGCTTTGTGTTCTTTATTCCTTGTGAATTTGTTGACAATGACTTCCTAATTTTGTTATTAATGTCATATCAACTGAAATGAGATTTATTCTTGTAAATACTAATATGGTAGTTTTCATTCTGTATTTTGCATTGTCTAGGAAATATAAAATATTAGATGCTTCTAAAGATTTAATCCTGAGTTCTCTGACCATGGCTAGAATTCTTATTTTTATTTTTTTCCCTTTTTAGTGTAATTGACAACAATAGTTTTTTTATTTTTTATTTTTTTTTTGGTTTTAGATCATCTTGGTCATCGAGAATTGAACTTTGGTTCTTATTATTACAAGATTATATGCTAAATTTTACTTCTTGCCCATTGTCAAGTTACATGATTTTACCTATTTGGTCAAAATTGGGTTTATCCTCAACACAATACCACTTGTGTTAGTTCTCTTCAGTTCATCCATCCTAGTTCATATGGATCCTTTATATATGGAAAATCCCGGTTGCAGCCACTACAATGAGTCATGGTCATCCGATATGTTACCCGTTTGTTGGCATTACCAAAGGGAATTTGGTTCAACCCAAATGCTTTCTAGAGAAATGAATGCAGACTAGTCAATGACATTCCCTACTGCTTACTCCCTATTGGCCTTCTGCTTTGGGTTTGAACTCCTTACTATTTTTGTTAGAGATTAAGTAAAATTTTTGTCAATCTTTGCAAAGCTTTTACGGACCTTGAGAAATCTTTTTTCCTTTTATCTGTTGATGAAAGCTGCAAACTGTCGGCTATCAAACTTGAAACAAACTAGAAACTGTGATGGGAAATCACTAACATCAAGTATTGGTTTTTGCTCATGGGAGTAATGCCTTCCAATATTATAATTTATCACCTCTCTTTAAAAACTCGTTCTTCATTCGTCTTTGAAGACTCTTACTTAGACTATGTGATTGCAACATTATTGAGATGGTGAGACTAGACTAGAGTACTCGTCTAGAGCTGAAAGAAGGTGCTAAGAGTAAATGCTAATTATGGAATTGGAAATGATACCACGTCGAATACTGTTTTTACATGATTCCCCGCAGCACCCACAAATGGGGATTAGTCACTTCGGATGTTATCATGTCCTCTAGTACTTGTGAAATTTTGCTTGCCAAATCCATTCTTCTTTTGCTTGGTGCACAACTGTGCTTATTGTATATCAGAGTTCAAAGGAGCCATTTTCTAGTTCTGTGATTCTATTCTCTTCAAAATGTGGCTAGTGCTACTATATTGGGGATAATTCAAATTAACTCTATTTTCTTATGATCAATAATAATAAAATTTTATTAAAGATAAAGAAAGTACAAAAGAAGGAGAATCGTGAAAACATAAAAGAAAATTAACTACAATTAAGGATCAAATAAGCCAAAGAATGATAAAAAAAGCATTAAGGTCAAAGGAGATTGTTCCCCCAAATTAAACCATCTCGATACATTCCCTCTCTTTTGCAAGTGGTTTTGCCACCACATCAGCTTCTTTAGGGATAAAGTAGTTTGTAAGGCAAGGCTTTGAAAATTGAAAATACTTTGTGCTCTTAATCCTAATACCGACATTGGTGAAGATATCAATGAGTTTAGGCGCATCATTCTAGTTGGCAAAGTTTATAAGATTAATGCCAAGCCCTTCTTTGTCAACTTTGCTTGAAGGGTTAATGAGACACCTGCTTTCTCTTAACACCGTTGATTTGTTTAAGCGAAGAAAATTATATATGGAAGTTTATTGCTAGTGAAGTACCTGATTTGACAGAAAAGTCAGGGATAAGAACACTATTTTGTTATGCTACATACATGGTACGAGAAGACCTCCCTTGTCATCGGATTTCACAACTGTATAGGAGAGCCCTTTTTCCTAGCTAAACCATTCTATTACTTAACCTTTGCCTATGTTCGTTGCATATGAACCCCTTTCTTTATGTAGAGAGGAAGACTCTTAGAGTCTCTTCTGACATTCTAGTTTATATAATCTCCTCTCTTAGAGTCTTTTTTGACTTTCTAGTTTATATAATCTTTGTGAGTTGGGTACTGCTGTCAGCAGTATCGATTGGGCCGTCTAGTGGAAACTGTAGAGTGTTGAAGATGGACATGGGGGAGAAGCGATAGAGGGCCATGGTGAGCGGATCACGACGACAGGGGATACTGATGCCAAGGATTTGGAGCAAGAGGGTGGCGTCAATCGAAGATTCAGGTGAAGGAGGGCTTGATTGGGAGACAGGGAGTTTTGCACTTGAAGGCAACATGATATGTGTGAAGCCCACTACATGGGGTTGATAGTTCACAACTTCACATGTATGGTATCTTTGGTTCGCTTTCACTATTGCAGGATGGAGAGGATCAAAACAGGACGGTGGGAGAAGAAGTTTTCTGGTGTGATCTGATGATAGCCTGGGTTGAGGTGGAGAGTCCTTTGAAAAGTGTCAGTTGGAGCGACTGGCGTGAGAGATGGAGCAGATGTTGAACGATGTTGGTTCATGTGGGTAGTCAAATTCTGAGGGAGTTCGGTTTGATGGCAGTCAATTCAAAGTTGAATTTGTCGGTTTGGATTGACAAGAGGCAGGGAGTAGATGATGGGACATGTTTTGGTCATTTTTTTGGGGACTATCTACAATAGTGACTTACGTACAAGATTTCAGATTTCAGCTTTTTGGGGAGTCGACACGTGGAAAAGCAGCAGCTTCCAATTCAAAATGGACGAGAGTCTTCTATTTTAAAATCACGGGTTTTTGAAGTGCAAAAAGTCATGTGAGAGGAGGTGTGGATTTGTTGGGGAGTTTGGTCTCTCGCCAAATGACAGTCTGGGCCCTCTTTTTGGGTTGGAGACCAAGACCCAATTGAATCTGGATATTAATTGCAACCGTGAGTCTTTGCAATCCCCTATCTCTAGCAAAACTTGGGTAGAGAACATCTCAAGGGTGTCGAATTCCTTCTCTAAGAAGATGGAACATTCCAAAGGAACGATCGTGATGATGAACACAACAATGAAATTGAGATCGAGGAAGAAGCTTCTAGCAACAAGGTCTTTTTTCTTAGACGCCGACATATGCTCCAAGGGTCGTGTTCCTTTTATGGATAGAAAATTTGGATGTTTTCCTTGAAGTGGACATCCGCTTCATTTGCAGGAGCTATGGACTGAAATTCTAGGAATCAGTCGATGAATTGAAGTTGCTTTTTTTTGGCTAATAGTGGCAAAGTTTGGAACCAAATATCAAGAAAGACTGAGGTGGAAAACCCAAGGGAGCTCTTGAGCTGAGCAGCAAGGGGTGTTGGAGTGCTAGGGTCAGTAAGTTTAGGTTTTGTGTGGGGGCCTTGCTCTCTTCTATTGATTTAAAGTCATCTCCAAGAATGTTTAAAGTCTCTCCCAATGTAATCATGTTGTATGAAAGCAAGTGAGATCGATGTAATGAAAATCTCATCAACAAATCCATTAACGGTAGCAGATGGGACTATCTAGCACTTGATGCCATGGGCTCCAGAGGACGTACTATTGTCATCCGTGACGAATTTGTGGTTACTAAGGTAGTCTGCCTTGCCGGAACGAGATCAGTGAGTGTTCTCTTCTCTTGTCTAAGAGATAATTGGCTTGGGGCATCGATCAAAATATTGTCCGATACCAACACGTATCGGTTTTGAACCTCACCGATACGGTACATTCAAGGTACCGTATCGATGCCTGCCATACAAAATACCGGACGATACATTGGAATGTATCGTCCAGAACCAATACGTATTGGTTTTGGGGCTGGACGATACGATACAGTGAGTGTTCTCTTCTCTTCGAATCTAATGATCCAACGCTTAGAGAAGGGTTCTGGACGAAACTTACGACAGTAAAAATTAATGGGAAATCCATTGGCTAGTTGGGGGAGATTTTAACGTCATAAGGTTCATGGATGAAAAGAGCATAGTCACCACGTCGGGGTTCGACAATAATTCGGCAAGGTTAAAATTCAGAAAAATCCGGCAAGTTCGGGGTAATATCTGAAGAAAAATCAGAGAGAAAAATAAGATTAAAGATTAAAAAAACAAAAATATTAAAAATCACATTTTTTTTGAAAAAATCAGGAATGCGATTTATTGGCCAATATTTAAAAACACTCGATTTTTTTTTTAAAAATTGCGAATAATTCAGGATTAATTCCCAGAACCTCAAATTCGTGAATTTTTAAAAAATTTGGCGAATTTTGTGACTATGAGTGTGAGGGGTTTCTCTATTTTATGGGAGAGGCTAAGCTCATAGACCTTCCTATGGGGGGTTATAAGTTTATTACATGTTCTAATGGGCATGACTATCTAGTTCAATGTAGGTTGCACAAGTTCATTTGCTCGGTGGACTGGGAAGACCATTTTCTGAACCTAAGCACTGATGGCATCACTTCAATGGTTTCAGATCATATCCCGGTCCTTCTTACTTCCCGAGTGATGCAATCTCGCAGCCCCAATTTTATAGCCTCAGGCTCGTGGATGAAAACTCACTTAGATTTCAGACATAGCGTGTAAAAACACCACTAGAGCCTTCCTGAGTCTATAATATTAGGCACTGATTTTCTGCTCACAAATCTTATATATATATATATATATTTCTCAGTAATATGCACCCCAATACCTCACAGTGATTCTGCTAGTTTAATATAAAAAGCTATATCAGGGATGTTTAACAAATAAGTTTATAAGAGCAGTAACACACCTTTGTGAGAAGAACAAAGTAGCAGCAAGGTAACAATGGCAACAATAGTTCCAGGCTATGAGAGCGGGGAGCAACAGTACTGACAATCTTAAATACTACTAGTTTACTTCTAGAATCAGTCTTGATGGGGACATCAAATGTTACAAGGTATATAAGAAGCGCAAAAAGAAATTCAAAGTATTGAGGCATTTCAAGGCACTTTGGAAGACCCGTGAAGACCCATGTGTGCGTGTGCATTATAAGATGGACGTCCGTGGACTCAGGACGAACGTCTGTGAAATGAAGTGCATTCTAGAATTTGTTGTATGAACGTTCATGCCCCAGCACAGACATCCGTGGTTTAGAACTAGTCTTGTACACACTGTCGATGACGAAAGTTTGTGGACTTGGGACTGACATTCGTGACTGTCATCTGTGAATTGGCAGCTAGACGAGGTTTGGGCAAAACTTGTTTTAGTGTTTGTTTTGGTCGAGGACTTTCTAATTTCTAATTTTATGTTTAGTTAGGTTATTTTTAGCTTATATAAAGGCATGTAAGGACTTTTATTTTACTAGTTGATGGTTAATAATATTTATGAGTTTTGTTTTGTGCAAATTCGTGAGAACTTGCGATGAGTTTGCAAACTTAAAAAGTGATTCTTCAATTCCCCGAGTTTAGGGTTTGGTGTGATGCCAATAATTTCCTTGTTGGTGTTTTGTATCGTACGTTGAATAGAAGTTCGTATTTGGTTTTTACATTCTATTTAATTACGTATAATTTGTGTGTTTGTGTCGATCATCATGCGTGATTACATTGAGAATCGTCATGAGTTACTTATCCTTATTAAAGGGGCACGAGAAGAACGAGAAACCCGTAACAGTAGAAACCATAGTCGGATTTCCGTTGGTTGGGATGGAAATAAAGTCAAGGGAGGGGATATCCTCATCGCCGTGAACTGAGTACCACTTTCTCGAGAAATTTCTAAAATCTATTCGAGATGAGGTTCCAAATTTTGATGGAAGGGTGAACGAAAAAATTTCCTAGATTGGTTGTCTAACATAGAGGAATACTTTGATTGGTATGACGTATCAGATGAGAGTAAAGTCAAGTTAGCCAAAACGAAGTTGGTGGGCAAAAGCCAAAATCTTTTGAAACGACGTGGAGCATCGCCGAAAGTTTATTCAAATTACACCCATCACTCGTTGGGAAGATATGAGAGAAAGACTTATCGATCATTATGTACCTTTCATACACCATCACCTTCTACGGTGTTCGAAAACCAAGCCGAATAAGAATTATGGTTCCAACAAGCTTGAGTCTAGGAATAACTACATTGACAAGAGGTCTAGTTCCGAGGTTCAACCATCAAAACCTTAGGATACTCCTATTAAATCCCAGCTTGAAAAGGACATGAGCAATGTTCAGAAAATCGCCCGGGCAGGCGGTTAGACTATTAAATCCCAACTTGAAAAGGACAATATTCAGAAAATCGCCCGGGCGGCGAGGCTATTAAATCCCAACTTGAAAAGGACTGGAGCAATGTTCAGAAAATCGCCGGTACTGGGCGACAGGCGATTCGGGCCCCGGTTTTAGCCTAGGCGGACTCAGGCGGACCAGATTTGGGAGCTCCCTTGATGCCACCGAACCGCCCAGACCCAGGTCACCGTAGTCCCCAATTTTGTTTTTCTTTTTTTTCATCAATTTTTTTTCTTCTTCTTAGTTTTTTTCTTCTTCTTCCTTTACTTTTCCTCTTCTTCTTCCTTAGTTTTTTATGATCTTGCACAACACTTTTTTTGTTCTTTTATTTTTTCTTCCTCCTATTCATGGCCTTAGCGATTTCATGAACATCCCAAGCCGTCCAAGAACCATGCCTTGATTTTAAGAACCTTTGGGCGGGAGTAATCAATGAGAGTCCAAAAAGTGGTGGCAAGATAAATTGTTATTAGTGTCAAGTGTTCGGACACTTTGCCTATTCAAAATTTATTCATTAAAGAGGAGGAAAATAAAGTGCAAAGAAAATTGGAATTAGAAGAAGAGGTTCTTGAAGTCGATTCTATCATAAGTGATGAGGAGATAGAAGAAGTATACGAGAGTAACTTATGTAAAAAATTGTTTAGTGTGTGTTAGTGAAGTTTCTAGTCCCGAGGTGGAAAATAATTCTGTGTTGGTCACACATGATTGTATAGAGTCACTCACACGTAAGTCGTTAATGTCTATAGTGTCACCTACACGAGTCATTAGAGTTCAATGAGGCAATCACACATGAGGTTATATAGTGCTGGTAGATGCATGTACACATCATAGTCTTGAATCTCATTGTGAACTACGTTTTGAGTTGCTTTCTGAATCACATCATGAGTTGCATACTGATTCACGCTTGAGTCATTGTAAATTAAGTCTTGAGTAACATTTTGCGTTTCATTGTGAGTTACTATCCAAGTTTCATTCTGAGTTGCATGAAATTAAGGAAAAGATTATATTGAGCATTGAGCAATGAAAGTATTGAATTTTTTCTGACTCACAAAGCAGATTTAATGAATTTAAGGATGGTGATTTTGTATTGGTTCAATTTAGACCCGAGCAAGTCCCACAAGAAATTGCTAAGGGTTTGCAAAACCGTACCATACCTTTCACAATCTGGAAAAGGGTTGATTCTGATAACTTAGAATTTCATCATGAATACTGCTTCGATTTTTGAGATGGGGGACCTTACACCTTTTCTAGGTCCCACAATTGCATCCCAAAGACCCATTCCTAGTTTTACCTTCACCCAAACCAACCCTTTTCTTCAATTAGTTTCCCAATCATTACTTGTGTAATTTGAAAAAGGATTTGGAAAATCCAGATTTTATCACCAATGGCGGGAAACATCAAGAGTATCTTCTTAGGTGTAAAGGTAAACCGAAAGTTGAAAGCACTTGGACTGCAAGGAGAAAGCAATCCGGGAAGCATCGATCATACCTTGTCCAATGGAAAGGAAAGCCGAAAGCTAAAAATGAGTGGGTAGCAGCAAACAAGCACACTGGAAAGCGTCAGAAGCACCTTGTCTAGTGGAAAGGCAAGCAAAGGTTGAGAACACTTCAATCACGATGAGTAGACTACCTAATACATCGGAGATGACTTCTTCCCACCCGGGAAGTATTGATGGGGACATCAAACGTTACAATGTGTATAGGCGCAAATAGAAATTCAAAGTATCGAGACGTTTCAAGGCACTTTGGAAGACCCATGTGCGCGTGTTTCAAGGCACTTTGGAAGAGCCATGAAGACCCATGTGTGCACATGCATCAGCACAAATATCAGTGATTTAGAACATGTTTTGGTCTTGTGCACAATGCAAACTGTCGAGGGCGAACGTCCGCAGACTTAGGATGGACGTCCGTGGACTTAGGACTGACATCCATGATTGTTGTATGCGAATTGGCAGCTCGATGAGTTTTGGGCAAAATTTGTCGTTTTAGTGTTTGTTTAGGTTTAAAACTTTTTAATTTATGATTTTATGTTTAGTTAGGTTTTTTTTAGCCTATATAAAGACATGTAAAGACTTTTATTTCACTAGTTGATAATTAATAAGATTTATGAGTTTAGATTTGTGCAAATTCGTGAGAACTTGCGAGGAGTTTTCAAACTTGAAGAGTGATACTTCAATTCCTCGAGTTTAGCGTTTGGTGCGAGGCCAATAATTTCCTTAGTGAAATTCCTTGGATTTTCCTATGTTCTTATCTATCTTCTTGATTATTGCTAGGTAATTTTAATCTTTTATTCCTTTGATTAAAATTATTATAAAAATCATTAAAATAGCATTTTTGTTTTTTGTTGCTGAAATTTTGTTCTTTTCTATTATTAAAATACCTGATTTTCCCTTGAATAATTTCAAACCCTTTTGGACTTTATATTCTTCAACACTGAGGAGTCAAGAGACATCATCTTGACAGTCACTTGGTGCCCTAGACTAGAGTGAAGATCTGAGTTCTATAATTAGAACCTTATTTTCTAGATCGGGAAAGACTATATGCTGACGAACGCTAAATCGGATTAATCGAATTGCCTAATTTGAATTTATTTTGTATTTTATGTGGTTTACGGATACTTTTGATAATTCCGCTGCTCAATTAAATCCCAATTTGATTTCAAATTACATATATAGAGCGTTTCTGTCCTGCATCAAGCCTTATAAGACTGTATTTCAGCGACCAATAGAGGATAAAAAAACCTCCATTAAGGCAGGCAGCAAGGGTTCAAGAACCATGACAGTATGAGAGTTAACATCCTCAAATTTTTTCAGATAAGTGACTCAACAGTCATGGCAGAAAATCAACGTGAAACATCTCAAAATATTCCAATTATTTTCTCAAAATAAAGTCCCATAAATTGTTCACAACAATCCATATATATAAATAAGAGATACACTACTGAGGTGTAATCTCGGTGACCTGGGCTCACGTGATCACTAAGCGATCACATGATATAAATTGCCGCACGAAATAGAGTCTTACGTGGTCACTTAAATGTTCATATGGGACACCCCCCTCCTTCCCCCCATTTATTTTATTTTATTTTATACATCTTCTGCCGTCTGAATCTGCCCTGTTTCGGAACCTCTTGCAGCTCCTGAACAACCCCTTTTCTGAACTCCAATTGTTTCTAAAGCAGTCCCTTTTTCCCGGTTGTTCTGATTTCGGCCTTCCTCTCTTTCTTGCGCTGCATCATAGAGACGGGGGATGGGGCCAGAGACTGCATGTTTGAAAATATGTGGCTGCAGGATGAGGGATTCTCCAAGCTGGTCACCAACAATTGGGATTCTTGCAGAGGTTGAAGTAGTTTTAAAAAAGATGGAATAGTATGATTTTTTGCAATGTTTTTAGGGCCAAAGTGGCCTCTTTGAATTGCATTGAGGACCTCAATAAAAGAGAGGACATGGTGAGAATTACTCCTGCTGAACGCCTTCGATAGGGAGGAGCTGAAAAACCTCTAAAATAGTAAAGTTGCTGAAGAAGGGTCGGGGCGTGCTTAGTGCTTTGTTGTTTATTGTTATTATTTTTAAAACCTTTGTCAAAAATTTTTTAATTAAATATAGCGAGATAATTCAAACAAGCGAAAATAAAACCCAAAAGAAAACCTTCAAAGTTTTCCTTATAGATATGCATTTCTCAAAATTATCCTTACAACAATCAATCCGATGAAATCTAACTATAATATTGAGGGTTATTTTGATAATTTGATTGTATAAAATAAAATATATATATTATACACATATGTTAATATATTTTATTTATATAATTAAAGGGATGCATGGGTCGGGTCGGGCTTCAACTTGTTAAGCCCTTACCCGGCCCGACCTACAACGAGCTTTTCATCTTGAGGCCCTAGATCGGCCCTCTTACCCCTTCTTTGAGCACTGGCCCTAATTTTTTAGGGCCGAGCCAGCCGGGCTGATGGGCCAGCCCGGCCCTTTTGACAGCCTTATCAAGAATACTCTCACCAACATCCCGATTTACTACCTTTTGTTGTTTAAGTGCTCCATAGGGGTGATTAATATAATTGAAGGTACAATGAGGTAGTTTTTATGGTGTGAGGGTGACAAATGGAAAAACATCCACATTGTGAATTGGGGTACTGTGTGCCTTGATAAAAAGGAAGGCGGGCTGTGTATAAGAAGCATTCAGTTGATGAACAATGTGCTTTTGGGCAAGTGGCTGTGGAGATTGATTCCAATCGGGATGCACTATGGGCCAGAGAGATGTCAGCAAATACAAGGTTGCTAGACATGGTTGGGATGTCAGGTCTAAAGGGACCCAAAGGGCCTCAGGTTGGTGGAGAGGCATCCTTTCGGTCCTTCCCCCTTTCAATGATGCATCAGTTGTAAGGTGGGCAGAGGCTATGATATTAAACTATGGACTGATCATTGGGTGGGTGATGTCACGTTGAGTCACAGATTCTGTAATATATACATACTGACTCCTACGAAAGATGGGAGTCATCCAAGATTTCAGATCAGATTGGACTGGCCAGGCTGCGTGGAATATCTAGGTCAGGAGGTTCCTTAAAGATTGGGAAATTGAGGAATATACAGTGTTCTTCTGGGAGTATATGGCTACCAATAAAGGAGGGAATGTGATAATTGCAGAATCTGGGAATTGCCTATTCCTGTCTCAATAGAAGGCCACTGATTAGACAATCCTGGACTGATATTTGGAAAGTCAAAGGCACTGCCAATGGTGCTATTTTTCTCCAGGTGTGCATTGTGGTTCGTGTCAAAATGGTTGACAATGCTTATTAAAAGAGGTTTGGCGGCCCCTAACATATGTGGGTTGTGCTTCTTAGTGTGGAACGGCTGATCATATTCTTATTCATTGTCTGATAACTCAAACCATCTGGTGTTTCTTTCGAAGCTATCTGAATCTCGTGGGCTGCATTCCAGAAAAATGCAAAGATATTTTAGCTGACCTATTTATCTACAACACGCCGCTGAAAGTTAAAAGTGATCATCAAGCTGCTGACTATTATTTCAGTTTCTTCTCGGATATCGTCTGCACCGTGCTTCAGTGGGCCTTAGCCAATGAATTTAGATATAGGCTTGCGGGGGAGATTAAAGATATTTGGGTCTCATTTGCTGTGTATGTTGGGGGGTTTGGATATTGGGATTTGGAAGCTGGGTGGCCTCACTTTGCTAAGGCTAGGCTCTTTGTTGTTTTTCTTTTTCCTGGGTTTTCCCGAGCTTTGCTTTGCGCCTCTCTTAGCTTTTGATCTGGTTGTATTCTTCTATTTTCTTTTTCCTAGATTATAGATCTTTTGTTTTTACTGATAAAAAAAAAGAAACAAGATAAAACAGTAAAGTGAAGAGCCGGTTTGCCCAACAGCAGCGAACTGGATCAGACAGAACCCGGACCAGTTTTGATCTTCCTCTTCTCTTTCTTCTTTTCTTTATTTTGTTTTGCTTTATTTTATTTTAATTTTTCTCTTGTTTTATTTGGTAGATACGAAAGGGTTAATAAATGGGTGTTAGGGTTTCTTCTTTCTTTTTTAAAAATAAATCTATAATCTAAATCGCATGCATAGTTTGTATCTTATATCGTATTGTCTCGTACGATACAGTTTGAAACGATACATACTATTGATACATATCATTTTCTATTGTATCGTTTATCGTAATGTGTATTGTATGACACGGATAACCATGTGCGTACTTTTCTCTGCGACCAATTCTGAAGTTTGTAGAAAATTGTAAATCAGTGACTCATATTATCTAATAATATGCTGCTGCAGATCACCAGATTATGGAGTGAGGGAAATTGTTAACTATCGTACCATCTCCCCAAAGGAATTGGCTAAGTCTGTTCTTTCAGAAGGGGGCTGGTCAAACATCGTGGTAGGTTTTTCAATTAAGAATTATCTGCCTCTATTATTATTATAAATTATAATTGTTATTTTTTATATATTTCATTTATACTGATTTTAGCTATTGATTTTTCTTCTTGAATTCATTTTCTCATTTCGGTATCTTGTCCTCAGTGCTCTAGGGAAAACCATCAGCAGTCTGTTGATATTGCACTCATTTTTGTTGGTAAAGAGGTAAGCTTTGGAAAGTGTAATAGATTCAACAGCTTTTATTATTTTTGTATTTCATGGTCCTTTCCACGAGCCACGTTCTGATTCCTCATTGCTCGACCTCGTGTGAGTTCTGAGAATCCTATGAGCTGTCAGAGCAAGTTGGACCTCTCTGCTGAGCTGCTTTGATAAAATTTTATGGAAACCAACATCTCTTTTGATGGGTCTATTCATTCTAGAGTTACATTCTTGTGCCTCGGGACAGGTGCGGGGCAAAAAAAATGATTGTATTTCTCACCTATGCACCTTGGCCATAGCAATGTGAAACTGCTCAATTCCTAATGAAGAAATTACCAAGTAGAATCTGCAAGAAGCTTTTCCGTTATGAGCCAATCTTGCAGATTCTTAGCTGAGTGGAGAATATATGTTCTATATTGTAGTTTTTTCTTACTATTTGTTTAGGTTCCCGCCTATTAATAAGGTGATTTTTCCATTTATAGCTGCAAACTTCAGATATTTCTCGAGATAAACAGTTGGATCCAGCTCTTATAGATTTCCTCAAGGTAAACTCTTAACTGGTTATATAATTTGTATAATTAGTTTGCAAGGTTTTTAACATAAAGTTGTTAATTGTTGGTTTTCCGTTTATGTGTCATTAGGTCTCCTTTACAAAATCCAATCATTCCATAGCATTTCCATATGTTGCTGCATCCAAGGAAAAGGAGGCAATGGAAAGTTCCCTGATTTCAGGGTTTGCTGAGAATTGCGGGCATGGTTTAGGAGTGAATGGTATTGCTTTTCTCGATTCATGTAACGTGGAGGGTAAAGATGTTAAGAAACTAGCAGGCTTGCAGTCAGTCCATGTAATTTAACTCTTAAGAACCTTAACGTGATTCCGTGTGCTCTGCAATTTGGGAGGTCCAATGTAAATATCTGATTTTACAATTGGAAAAACAGGACTATATTGGTTCAAAAATGGAAACGAGGCTACAGAGTCGAACCGATTTAATTGTTTTCTGCAATGGAGATTCCCAGTCCTCTGAAGAGTTTGATCTGGTTAAGTCGGAAGGTATGCTAGTTTGAAAATTCGTCTGTCTACTGCTTTCGAAAATGAATTGATGCTATTGATTCGGGTTTGGTGGGATTTGCAGGCAAGATTTTCTCTGAGCTTCTCAGTTTTCTGGAGCAATCTGGTGCAACATACACAATTCTCTATGCTTCTGATCCATATAGATCACATCAACACTCTTCCCACGGAGGATTGGATAGGTTTCTTTCCGAAGGAACACAGGGAAATGGTTCAGTTGATTCAACTTTCTGTGATGAAGTTTGCCAGATCAAAGCATCACTTCTGGAAGGGGTGCTAATTGTAAGTTGCACCATTTTCTACCCAATTTTTTTTGCCAGCGTTTCTTATGGTTGTGGCTAGCTGGGGAAGCGTGAGCTGACCCTGGTTGTACTTGTGTTTATGACCATGGAGAGTAAAACCATTCTTGAACCATCGCACCAAACCCCATGCAATATGTTACTCAAAATTATATTGGCTTGATGCAAAAATATATCTTAAAAATCTGTGTATAACATACTGCTCAAAATTTGGGTCTTATTTTTTGATCGATTTTTCTATTTCTCAGACTGCACTTGAGCTTGCTATTTCAAATATTTAGTGAATCTGAAATCCTGAACATTAATTTTTGCTATGGCTTTCAGGGTATTGTTCTCCTTGTAATCTTACTGTCAGGCCTGTGCTGTATGATGGGCATCGACACGCCCACAAGATTCGAACCTCCTCAAGACTCCTGATTTTCTCCTGTGAAACCTTGGACCCTTGTCTCCGAGAGACACTCATGAGATATCAGTGGCATAGTGTGTATGGAGCTGGAGCTTAAATGTATTCGTATGTTATTCACTTTTGTTGTTGAAGGATGCTTCTGATATCTGCGCAATAATTTTTTTTTTCACACTTATTGTTGTGAGGACGTTTCGGATTTCTGCTCTCCACTTAAGGGGGGTTATGCTGATTTATTTGGACGGGTGAGTGAGATAATAGATGCATTTTTTTTTTTTTTCAATCAGACAATCACCCATCTGATGTTATCTAGGCCGTGACGCCATTCACAGAAAAAAACCATTTGTCAAAGGCCTATTAATGCCGTACTTACTTGAAATTTTGTGCCAAGTGAAGTCTGCTGCCTGGCTTGGAGCATCTACAAATTCGAGTACAGTGCCAACTGTCCCACCACCCCACCCAGTCACCTGCCACCCCTCCTCACCACCCCACTCCAAGCAATCGTACTTATGATCAACACAAGCAGGTGAAGAGACACTAGCAAAGGTAAGGGGAGCCTTTCAACGAAAAAAACAATTGCTATCATTGCAGGATGATTATCTTTGTTAATTATAATTGGTTTGTATAAAATTGAAAACGGGTGAGAGCTAGTAAGAAAATACACTCCATGCCTTGCAACGTATGCATTTTGTGATATGCGTGGAAGAAGCTGAGGATTGAGGTTTGGAATATATGATCGACGACCTTTGAATGAACCACTCTTGAAATGGAACCACTCTGGTAAGTTAAGATGATTGAAGTAGAAGCCTACGTTTAGAAGAAACTTCTTAAACTTAGGCTTCCATTTCAATCATCTTAACTGGCAAGTGCTTATGCGTAGGCCTCGAGAGTAGTTCATAAGTTCATTCGAAGGGATGACATGTGACTGAGCTGGGTTTTGGTGGTGGGGAGTTGGCACTATACTCAAATTTGTAGATGCTCGGAGCAGTGATGGGGCAGAGTAAGGTGCTCCGGCAGGTGAGCCGACTTCGCTTGGCATAGAATTTCAAATTCAAAACAGAACAGAATGTCTGATAGAGAAGAAAACTTGTTAAACTTGTGCGTCCTTTTCAATCTCCTCATGCTGTGCCTGTGATCATGGCTAATGTCTCTGACCTCATGTATCGCTGGGCTTTGTTGACGCCACAGTTTCGTGACCTCTCTAGATCTCAGATTTTGAGGTATCGGTTCAATTTACTTGACCCTGGTTGGGCTGCTCGTAGGCTTTCTCTTTCTCCCTCCTGTCGCTTTTGTTTTTGGTTTGCCTTGTTTTTTACTCTTTTGTTTTTGTTTTTAGCTACCCCTGGTTCGTGGCTTGCTAGTTCTATCGCAACTCCCTTTATAATTAGCCTTAAGGGGTTAGGTGAGTTGGCCAGGTACTTGCTTCCAAATGGGAGAGACCTGAGTTTGAATTCCATCCCTCCCTTGAGGCCACCCTAAGGATTTATATCCTGTGTTGATCCGGCATGCGCTGAATTTGGGGTGCGGATGTGCCCCTGGGATTAGCGGGTGCTCTAAGAGGCTCGGATGCCTAGGTTATTAAGAAAAAAAAAAACTCTTTATAATTTCATTCCCTTAATGAAAATTATATTTTGCCTATAAAAAAAATCTTTCGTACCCGCGACTTTGTGATGCACACTGACTTCCATGCATCAGAAGCCCATAAAGTCGAGCGACCGTGTTGACCACTTTATCGCATATGTTGAACGGACCACTGATCAAAGACATTCTTTTTTTATGATTGGTGTTACTATCACGCCATTTTATGTTACAGCCACCTCACTTAAACAAAGGAAAAATATGTTTGCTACTTTAAATCTGATGATGGAGATCGTTTTTCAGCTCAATCTTCGACACGAGATCTTGAGTTCATAGATCTTGAGTTCAAACACATTACAAAAGTGAACATGATCAGTAGTGTACTATCAAACGTGGGTCACATTTACTTTTTGTGATTTGTGTCACTTGGAATCATCTAACCCACTTATTGTTGGGCCATGATCTCAATATCTATTTTATAGAAGATTGGGATGGAAAATGATCTCCATCATCTCATTTAAAGTAGTCACCTGATTTTTCCTTTGTTTTAGAGAGGTGGCTATAAAATAAAGTGGAGTGGTGGGCTTGGTGGCAACACCAGCCTATTTTATTTCGTCCAAGTTTTTTTTTTTCATCAAACTTAATATTAGAGGTCCGGGGCCTCTAATATTAAGTTTTCGATCCTGCCATCTAACATTAATTGCAAGAAGATTTGGCTAATGATTGCAAATGTTTGTAAGGTAAAATTTTTTTTTATTAAAAAATAATAAATTAATAGAGCTAATTTAATGAATACAATTCATTTTGAAAATAAGTATGTATACGAAAGGTAAGACCATGTTTGGTCCTCTCAAAAAAACAGACCTTGTTTGGCGTGACTTTTTAGAGCCTTAAAAGCGCTTGCTTTTAGACTCTGAAAAGTAATTTTAAGCATCTAAAGATCTTTGGTGACAAAATAATTTATAACTTTTTTTTATTAAAAAAACTAAAACTAAGTTATTTTCTAAAAGCGCTAAAACCAGCTTTTAATTTTAACTGTTGTCAACTTGGTCATTCTCAAAAAATTAAATGTTTTTTTTACTGTTGTCAGAATCTAATTTGGGATGCCCAATTTTTTTTTTTCTCAGCAATCCTCTCTCCACCGTCTCTCTCCTCTCTCTCTTAAACCACTAATTGTTTTCTCTATAATCTATTTCCGGGCACTTTAGAAAACAATGCTTAAAAAAACAAACTTTTTAGCAAAAAGGTCTTAGACTTAATGTTTTAAAAAATAATATTTTCATGATTTTTTGAAGTTCCGTGAGCCGTAAAAGCATTATTTTTTAATGAGGATTTGAGATCTCACAGATCTCTGAGCTTCAAAAAATTGTGAAAACATTATTTTTTTAAAACGTTTAAGTTCAAGACTCTTTTGCTAAAAAATTTGTTTTTCTAATTTTTCCTATATTTCCCCCTTTCTCTCTTTGCATTTTCTCTTTTTCTGCAAGTCTCTCTATGCGCCTCTCTCTCTCCCTAAAGTCTTTCTCTACAGTTTCTCTTTCTGGGCATCTCTCTGCGCCTCTATCCCTACGGCTCCGTCTCTCTCTCTCTCTCTCTCTCTCTGGTCTCTCTTTGGGATTACACTCTCTTCAACCCGTCTCTCTGTTTCTCTAAAACTCTTGCGCCTCTTTTTTCTGCGATTTCTTTCTAGAGGGTATAGGTATTTGCAAATGAAGATTTGGTATCTCACACGGAAGATCTCGCGATCATATACCACCTATCAACCAGTCATATATTGTTTCCATAGGGCAAACATTACCAAAAAGTGACCATAATCATATCGTATTATGAGAGTTCTTAGATCAATTTTGGGGATTTGTGAAACATGGAATCAATGACCAATTTTGTGATAGTTATGACATGATCTCAAGATCTATTGTCTGTGAAGATTGGGACAAGAAATGACCTGCATCATCTGATTCAAATCAACGGTAAAAATCGTAGAAACTGTTAAGTGCTATCAACTCTTGTAACTGATTATAGAGACCAAAGATAAGCAACTTTTCACAACACTTCTTAAAAAAGCTGCTTTTAACCCGTAGTGTATTGTTGAAATCATTTTTTTAAAAAGTTGAGCCACGCCAAAAAAAAGGCCTAAATTATTTAGCAAACAAATATTCATACAAAATTTTGGGCAAAAATATTTACCTCAAAGAGATTCTGTGTGAATCCCTGATCAAACAAGGATAAGGACAATTAAGCATTTTTTTCCTTCTTTGTTAAATGTTTCATTTTGTGATACCTAACTAATTATTTTCAAAATTAAATCTTATTTTAGGAAGTTTCCCTAAATTAAATTAATAGACTGACTCTACTCACCACGGTTAAATGAATAAAATCTTGACCACCCACTTATATGCCATTTGCGCACATGTGTGATAAATCAATCCAAATAGTCCATCTAGCAGCTCACGGTTCGCACATATTTCAACCAAAAATCCATGCCTATCGAAGGATCGGAACCATTCGATCAATAACTCTAATATCAACTGCTAAAAAAATGTGTAACCATCCATATTAGAGTACCTAGATGAAATGGTTAAAAAAATCATGGCCATCGGAGGAGCAAAATTGTCAGATCGATTCACTGTAAATATTCTTGATTAAAGGAAAATTATAACCATCCACACTAGAACCAAAACTGTCAGATCTATTCACTGTAAATATTCTTTGATTAAAGGAAAATCATAACCATCCACACTAAACCTGAACCCAACCGAAAAAATGGCCTGACAGAACCGGTTCGAACCAGACTGAAATCGATTTCCCAAAAACCGATTAGGAATGAATAGAAACCAAAAAATTCTGAAAATCCAAAAAAAATGATAAATGATTTTAAAATAAATAAATAAATAAATAAACCAAAACCGAACTGAACCCAGTTTTTCCGGTATCAGTTTAGGAAATTAAAAAATAACCAATCTGGCTCATTTCTGTTCAATTTCGGTTCAGGCTGAATCGAACCGAAAATCAAAATTTTCAGTTACCGTTCGATAAACAGAATCTGCATCCCTAGGCTTAGGGTTGCCCCTAATATGACCTACCTTGTTGATGATGTGGATTGCCCAACAATTGGCCACGTGGCCTACAAGTGGAAAGGCCATAGCGCAATGGGTAAAAAGGAGGATCATAGATTTAATTAATCCTAAATTAAATATATTTTTACATTTTAAATTTCTTTTCCCATTACAAACGGAGGTTTTAAGGCAACATAAGAGATAAAAAGTAGAATCCTTCTATGATCATTGTCAGAAAAATGCCATCCAAACCCTCCAATCCAAGTTCGCCAACAAAGTGCAACTGAAAACTTAGATTTTTTTCAAAACTGAGATCTGGGAAAAGTAATGACATCCACATGCCCCTATAATATATTACTATATGATCTTATCACTATGTCCCCTCTTTTTAGCTTTCAGCACACTAAATTCATAAAACTCTTATATAAAATCGATGCTCTCCATCTATTTCCAATGATTCCCAATGCTATAGGTATGAGAGTACCTAGAGATCTCTACGCTCAGTCACAGATTTAGGATATAATATCGAAAAGATTAATCTAATCCATGTTTCCTTGCATGAAAAGAGCCAAATTGAGCCTTTTATTAATTTAGAAAATGAGAGTTTCTAGATACATTTCAAAGGAGTTTTTCTTCAAATCCAAGGATATATGAAATAATATCAAAATGACAGCCTAAAAGTCTAGAAATATCTTCTCTCTAATGACGGGGTTACATTTTATAAATTAATTTTTAATTATTTTTCCTCGAAAATGCATCTCATCAACTTTCTGCCCTTTTGCTTAAAGGTAATATTTTATGGAAGGTGGCCCACTTCTATGTCACTCAAAAGCAGCTATCTTTACTCAAGATGAGAGTTCCTAGAGATCTATAGTTGCTTTTCAACTTTTGACATTTGAATTCACTCTAATCTAGTGAAATATCTCCAACCTCACATCTCTCACATCAAAAGAGCAGAAAAAAGCAACCTTTTCACATTTCTTTCAGGGAGATATGACTGATGAACTTTATATATTTACCTAGTTGTGTGCACTCTTTACATCAGGTGAAGTATGGATAAACTTCTTTTATCCAAATAAGCTTCCTTAGGCATATCACCTTTAGGCTTTTTAAATTCCCTCAATAATTCTATCAAAAAAAAAAATCCCTCAATAATAAGTTACCATGGTCTTAAAATTTACATTTCCAATTTCCTTCATGCAACCTGAAATAAAGGAAAGTACTTTTCTTTATCTATTAAATGACCCCACTAACCTTTTATATTTTCTCCTACTTTATCTCATTCTCTATTCCTCTTTCTCATTTGATATCTTTTTTCCTTTAATTTTGAGGTCCAAAAAAGCTTTGTTATTATTATTGGTACGGCTCATGATAGACCCACTTGACCCGCTTGAGGATAAGGTGGAAATTTGGGTCTTACCTTAACAATTTGGTGAAGGTGTAAGACTATATAATGGTTTTAGAAAAGACTAAAACTTAATATTTTATGAAATGAATAAAATTAAAAAGGAGTGTTCTCTACTTTTGTTAGAGAAAACTAGAAAAACATATCTACTTTCAATCAATTTTAAGAAGACATGCCTACTTCAAATCGTTTTAGGAAAACAATGGCTACACATTTTTGAAAAATGATTCAACAAAAAATAACTCGTTTTGGGTTGACAGCCATGTCGAACGTGGTTTAAAATAAAAAATTATTTTTTTAAAGAATATTTTTTCCTTTATTTGATCGGTTAAAGATAGGATAATGCCCACCCAATCCGGTGCATTAAATTTGAACACCTTTGACTATATTTTCAACGGTGGATATGCATAGGATCATGCCCATACTTTTTGGGTGGTACTTGATCATTTTTTGAGTAAGTTGTCATGGTACTCGATCTCAGATGGGTGCCACGTGGAGCCCACAAATGGATGAGCATGTTTTTATAAAACTGGAAAAGCATTATTTTCCTAATAACTGTTTGAAGTAGGCATACTTTCCTAGACTTGATTGAAATTAGTAGGCATGTGTTTCAAAAGAGCCTGATTTGTTATCTCTATTTTGCATGCCAAGTACATGAATCTCTCTCCCATGAGAAAAGAAAAAAGAATCATTTAGTCTTGACTCTTAAGAGTATTAAAGCAGGAGCCAAGGACATAGCAGGCCTAGATTCAAGAGTCACTCTCTTTCCTAGATCTAATATCCCTGCAATTCATGTTGGTCCTTTTCATCTTTTTACTCCTGCAAATGCCTCTGAAAGAGGTCTTTTTATCCTACTGCCATTAAACATAAGAGTTCTTTATTTTTGATAGGCAAAGAAACACAAATATTTCCACTAAGAGGAGAATATATTGCCTGCAGTACTACAATCTATTTTCTTTTTCTTTTTTGCTGCCCTTTGAGAAGCTTTACGGATGCTACAAATATGTTAAACTTTTGATTAGATTTGAGATATAATAGATATAATCTAAAGCCATCTGAAAATGGGTTTATGAGAAAGACCTTATCTAGTTATGCTAAGGCCAAAACCAATCTCCCTTGAAGCTGTCCTCGTCACCTCCATTGAAGATAATGCATTAAAATTGTAATATCTTTTGCAATTATTTCCACAATTTCAGCACTACATTCCAATGAACTCTATATAAATCGACCAGCACAACTTTCTCTCCCATCTCGATTTCTGTTGTTGCCCATCTAGCCCTCTTCTTTCATTTCAGCCCTCTCCCATCTTCTTTTCTATGATCGGTTCTTGCCCATTAGCAAACAAATTCTGGTTCAATTACACTCTCATCTATGGCCTTTCATGTAATTTTAGAAAGTATAGTGCAGCCAAGAATGACTTGCCGACTCATTTTTTTTTTATGATCATGCTTTCTCCATTCCTAAGATTTGCATGAAATATGTTGGCAAGTTGTCTTTGGCTACATTTTGCTTTCTTTTGCTCATGCTAGGCTCATGATGATAATATGATGTTCAAGTTGATGGAGGAACTTCTTCAAGGATCCATTGATTATGGCCATCAAGGTACTTACTAAGTCATTAAGATTTGAACACTATGACTACCAATTTGATCTCATTTCTCTCTTTTCTGTCGCATTTTTAATTATAGGATTATAGGATTATGGGATTGTGTAGTGGAAAGATGGATTTAATGTTTTCTAATGCTTCTTTCCTTCTTTGGTTTTCATTATATATAGTAGCTCCTGGGCTACCATATAAACCCATTCATAATGATCAACTATATTAATGATCAGGGGCTGATTTAATGTAGATAAATGTTGCATGCTTTTCCTTAAAAGAGTAGATTTCTATGATGCTATTTAGGTACCATGTTAAGGTTCCTAGATATTATTTTGTGAAAATGGAGAAGCTTTTTTCAGGGATGGGACTCCGCTTCTATCTCTTGCATATATTTGTGTGTTTTCCAATCCGGCCACCAACCCAACCAATGGGCGTTTTGTCTCTAGGCCTTTCTTATTTTTCTCCAACCCGGCCACCGCAACCAATCCGTGATTGAGGGCATTACCGATCAGTTTTTAATTCTTTGGGGCTTATTTTTCCTGTTCTTCTCTGAAAACTTTCAGTTACTATCTAATGAACCCCTGTTCAATTCTTCATCATATATTCTAACAAGAATGGCCAATTATACAACAAAAGTAGCCACACTTACGATTTCGTAATTTATTAACAGAAAGTAAAAAAGTTTCAAATCCTCACTAATATCATTAATTAACTAAACTGAACTAGAAGCATCTCATTCGTTTATTGCCTTCATTTTAATATTTTAGGGCAACCGATTAAGTCTTCAGGTACGTGCAACACTCGCGCATACCATTCAGTAGGGATAGCGTTTGATCTCTTTTTTTTTTTTTTTTTTTTTAATTTTTTTTTAATATTTGCTAGTTTTATCATACACCCTTTGTAGTACAATGAGTCAGTGAAAGCAACTCGCCACAGGTACTGATGGAATCTGTGTTTCTTACATATGAGAGAGAGAGAGAGAGAGTGTGTGTGTGTTTATTCCTTATGAAGTCTTTGTTCTCCTTTATGCCCATTATCTAGTACTGCAAGTCTTTTATGTAGTCTTGCGTACAAGGTGTTAGGAGGGGTGAACGGGATGCAAGCCTAACCTTTGACTTTTTCACCACACTTACCGAGCCGTGATTTTGGAAATGGGCAAGGAAATTTTTTTGAAAAGAATCGATACATTTCGGACAAAATAGGTAAGCATGTCGGAAAAAGTAATGAAAATATTTCAAAATAATTTTTTTTGACAAAAATGAGAAATAATTCAGAAAATTCATAGAAAACGCATTTAAAACGTAAAAATTGTGATTTTTTTTCAAAAATGTGAGTATTTTCTTTTTTTAAGTTTTAAACGTGTTTTCCCACATTTAATGAAAAAAATGCGTTTTAAACGAGTTTTTTTCAATTAAACCGATTTTGGTAACTATGCCATTTACCATTGCACCAACCATGGTTTCAAGTATCGGAACTGGCCACCAGATTGGTCGGCCCAAAATCAATAAAGATTGTTATAAGCGGATCGGATCGGCCGATAGTACACCAAAGCAAAAAAAAGGAGAGAGTAAAAATAGAAGAAAATTATTTTAAAAATAAAATTAAATCAGAAAAATTACATTGAAAGTCATATATATACCGTAATAATAATTAGATATATCTCATGTTTAATTGCCAGATAAAAAATAAGAAAAAGAAGTTCTACCACCCAACATTAAACTTGTGCCTACAAAATGTTGGAAAGGTGGGCAAGAAACAAACTTAACCTCTGGCTTTTTACACGACGAAGTGCTGCTCTCCTAGGCTCGAAATAGCATTTACAAACTTGACAGCCGAAACCTTTCACTATTACATCGAGCAATGAGCCCTTAATTTATTTAAAGTAATTTAAAGAAAATAAAGAGAAGATATGAAATAGGGAGCCATTACTTGCACAAGTAAAGTTAGTCCTTGCACCTGATTTAAAGAAAGACTTTATTTTAGGGATAAAAACGCAAACTGCATTGTTTGATTTGAAGTTCATGATGATCCATAGATCTCTGGTGCTTAAGATGGTGTAAAACATAATATTTACCATATGATTGATTGTAGTCAACTATTGAATCATCTAATAACATTTGACTACATTTAATTACATGATGAAGATTATATTTTGTGCTAATATTTTACACTTAACATCTCTAAATTATGACCTTCAAATCAAATGACTTAGATGGTATTTTCGCATAACATAAGTTGCCAAACTTGTAAGTCTTTCTTTTAAATTGGGTGCAAGAGCCAACTTTCAAGACTGCAGTGGCTCCCTAAGAAATAGTGAGACTGTGCTTTATAACAATCTTCGATTAGAGAGTACATTATCCCCAAGGTACAATCTAGTGAAACCAACGTTAGCATCAGAAAGGAAAACTTTTGACTTAGGGGTGTAAGAAATGACTACATAAATGAACCTTCATAAGACCCAATAAATATTCTAGCGGTTTGTATCAGTGGATCGGCCGATCCTACATACGCTAGCAATACCAATATGACCCTATGGGCTATAGTATCGGTATCGTTTGTGCCAAAACCGATCCCGATGGGGCTATCTGGATCTCAATCAGCCAATATTTGAAACCATGTCACCAAGCAATGGCCCCTTACCATCTACTTTACACCTGTGACTATCAAATCAATTGAGTCAAGTGGCGCCATCTAGGTAGAGCCAATCCTTTTGGCTCTCGACTCCACTGGACCCAACCCAACCAGTGTTCAAGTGAACCTGACCTTTACCTGGAAACTGGGTCGATTTAGGCTAAGTTGGCCGACCAGACCGGGTTCCAAATTTCTTTTCCTCTCTTCTACCTAATATATATTATTAGGCCAAAAACTTGATCCAACCCAACCTTTGAGTTGGGTCTGTTGTTATATGACCCGAAGGTTGTTTAGATGCTTCAAGGCCCGACCCAACTCGACAGGTCAAATAGAGGTCAGGCAGGTTGGCTCATGGTCACCTGGCCAATTGATAACCCTAACATCCGTGGTCCTCAATCTCAGATGTCCATTTGGAAGTTTCAGTTATACGTAATCAACTGCCGTAAAAGGAGTACATGGTTTATTGAAGCGTTTCTAGGCAACGGTCCACAGTAGAAAGGTTCTTTAATCGGACGGTTACACACCTCTAATGAACCAATATTCTGTACATGTACCTCGTGCCCGGCAGGTGGTGCATGGGGAACATTTGAAAAAATTACGGTAAAAGATAGGAAAAAATAAAAAGTAGAAAAAACTTTTTGACCAAATTCTTGAAATTTGCGAATTATTCGAAAACTTTGAATTTATTCACGAACAATTCAGATTTTATTTATTTTTATTTTAAAAAAATTCTTAGATTATTCGTGACTTTTTTAAAAAGTCGGCAAATTTGGTTACTATTCTCTTACATCCTTGTGCTTTTAGTGTCGTGACCTTTTGTTCATGATCTGTTTTTGGCTTTTGATGAACATATTCAAACCGCCTCAAGCAACACTCGATAATCAATGAATTTGTCCAATCATTTAAAAAAAATAAAATGAAATTGTCTATTTGAGAGCCCTGTCTTTCGAGTTGAACAGTTAGTGGACCTTGAGACGTGCATAAAGTGCATGTCTACAGTAGAAATGAATGCACAACTGACCAGATGGTTAGGATGAGCATGCAATGAGCCCTTGGCTCATTGTGAACAATTTCTTCATTAATTCATATAAAATGGTTCACGGTGCATAGTCATCCAATGACGTCAAAAAGATGATGGCAAGGTTTTCAAGGGTTTTGAAATATGTGGGAGTATTTGACAGCATTAGTTACCTAAGGTATGCTTAGGAGCCTTAATAGAAGTGTATGTGCAAGTATGCAACCCATGTAGGGACGTAACTCTTGAACCGAACATTGAAACCAAACTGAAAACCGATGGAATCGAATTGGATCGAACAGCATCGAAACTAGACAAAAATTGAACCGAACCGAACCCCAATTTGGTTCGGTTTGGATGGGTTGAAACCGAAAATCGAGGGAATAGGCTAAGTAAACCGAAAAAAATCGGGAAAAACAAAAAAAACTGAAAAAAATACTCTAAAAATATGTTTTTTTATCTAAACCGAACCGAACCAAACCGGATCGGTTTCGGGTTTAAAAAAAACCCAAACCAAACCGAACTGAATCGAATGGGTTTTGGTTTCAGTTTCGATTTCGATTTGGGGTGTACCGAACCGAATATTGAAAAAATCGGATTTGATCCAGTTTGGTACACCAAACCTGTATCCCTAACCTCATGGAACTCTCATCAATTCCCTACATGTGTTACATATGGGCTATAATTTAGCCCAAAGATTGTACCCGCTGATAAAATTAAAGATTATTAGATTGAACAATTTCTACCGTCTGATAAGAGCGTATAAGAGTCATAAGCAACAACCTACGTTGAGATAGAAAAGGATGTTTTGGTTGTTTGACTAGAAACCTCTAAAAAATAATTCTACATATTGGCCTCTCACGTGGATACCTAAAACCAAACAACCTAAATAACTTCTTTTTTGTTTGAAAGGGGACAGTCTTAATAACTTAGTAATGTTGGATATTTACCAAATAAATATTTATTACTTTAATAATATTTATCTATTATTAATTTGATAATGTTTATTTATTTTTAAATGGTTCCTTAAAGTGATTGGTTCCATATTAAAATGATGCTTTTAACCTTCAAGTCAAAATTACTTGAATTTTGAATTAATATTGGAGGGAAACTTTTCCCACCATAAGTTTAAAAGTGTTATAAATGTTTTGTCCCACCTCACTATTTTACAAGAAATATTCATGGCTTATATATGGAAACTTACCTTCCATATTGTTTGGCCTGATAAGAAGAACACAGCTTATAGCGGCGGTTCGCCGCCACACACGGGCACGATGTGCGAATGGCGCAATTGACGCTTTTAAAGCGCACTTTGCACTTCGCACGACCGTACTATGGAGGAACTCTTAACTCATATTCGCATAGAAGAAGAGGCTTGTCTAGGTGATAATGAGGAGGAGAAAACTGAACTCGTCTCCAATGCGCACATTGTTGAAGATGCATCCACATCATTGAAGAAGAAGAACAAAGGGAAGAACTTTAAACTGAAGCCGAATAAGAAGGATTTCAAGAGAGGACAATACAAGGAAAAAACAAAGAAGGGTACTTGTTTTTATTGCAATAAACCCGTCCATTTCAAACGTGATTGTCGAGAGTTTTTAAAAAATAAAAATCAGGCAAACATTGTGGGTGAAGAAGATCTCGTTGCGGTGATCTCCGAAGTCAATATGGTAGATGGTGGAAATGAATGGTGGCTCGATTCTGGAGCTACTAGGCATGTTACTTCTGATAGGAATAATTTTATATCCTATGAGGAGGCTCATGATGGATATGAATTGTTCATGGGAAATTCTACTACTGCCAAAGTGGTAGGCCAAGACAAAGTTGTTCTACACTTTACTTCGGGAAAATCTGTTACCCTGAATGATGTCCTTCATGTTCCTGAAATCCGGAAAAATCTTGTATCGACTTATATTCTGAACAAACATGGATTCAAAATTGTGATCGAATCCGATTCCATTGTACTTTCTAAGAAAGGGATGTTTGTAGGCAAGGGATATGCCTCTTGTGGAATGTTTAAGTTCAATATCAATGAAAAATCTGCTTCTTCGGTTTATATGTGTGACTCAATTTATTTATGGCATAATAGATTAGGGCATTTAAATTTACGTTCTATGGATAAT
Source organism: Chloranthus sessilifolius (assembly GCA_021018995.1). NCBI lineage: Eukaryota > Viridiplantae > Streptophyta > Magnoliopsida > Chloranthales > Chloranthaceae > Chloranthus > Chloranthus sessilifolius. The sequence continues at coordinate 46,498,313 of CM037584.1, read as the reverse complement.
ATGATTAAATTAGAACTTCTTCCTAAAATACATATAAATTATGGTAAAGATAAATGTAGCATATGCGTCCAATCTAAAATGACTAAAAAACCATTTAAAAGTGTTGAAAGACAATCTAAACTATTAGATTTAATTCATACTGATTTGTATAGTTTAAATAATATTACTACTAGAGGAGGGAAAAGATATTTCATCACTTTTATTGATGATTGTTCTCGATTTACATATGTTTTTCTTCTTCAATTAAAATATGAAACATTTAGTAAATTTATCTCTTATAAGGCCTTAGTGAAAAATTAATTAGATTTTAAAATTAAGGCATTACGATCGGATAGGGGAGGTGAATACATGTCACATGAATTTTCTGAATTTTGTGACAAGTATGAAATTATTCATGAAGTCACCACTCCATATTCTCCTCAATCAAATGGAATTGTCGAAAGAAAAAATCGGACTCTAGTAGAAATGGTAAATTCTATGTTAACAAATTCTGGTTTGAATTCAAATTTATGGGGAGAAGCATTGCTTACTGCATGTTATATTTTAAATCGGATACCTTTTAAAAAGTCTTATAAAACTCCATATGAAATTTGGAAGAACAAACCTCCCAAATTACACTATTTAAAAGTATGGGGTTGTAGAGCATTAGTTAAGTGCATTATAAACGTACAAAATTAGGTCCTAAAGCCATTGAATGTATTTTTGTGGGATATTCTATTAATAATCCTATATACAGATTTTTAGTATGTAAGCATAATAATATTTTTGAAAAGGATTCAATTTTTGAATCTAGAGATGCAGTATTTTATGAGAATACTTTCTCTACTATTTCTAAACCTCTTGCATCCTCTAAATTAGATGAATCTTCTGATTCTCTTCATCTCTCTAGTAGTGAAGATGAAAAGATGGAACCTAAAAGAAGTAAGAGACCTAGGAAAGCCACTGATTTTTGGTCAGATTTCTATGTATATCTTGTAGAAGGAACCAGAAATGAGAAAACTAAGAAAATGAAATTTATTTTTAATATCGATGAAGATCCTCAAACTTTTGATTAAGCTGTTAAGTCTATTGATTCTGTATTTTGGAAAGAAGCTATAAATGATGAAATTGATTCTATCATGTCCAATAATACTTGGGAATTAGTAGACTTACCACAGGGATCTAAACCTATAGGTTGTAAGTGGATATTTAAAAGAAAACTTAATCCTAATGGCACTATAAATAAGTTTAAGGCTAGACTTGTTGTCAAAGGTTTTAGACAAAAACATAGTATTGATTATTTTGATACCTATGCTCCAGTGGCTAGAATTTCTTCCATAAGGATCTTATTTGCTCTTGCTTCTATATATAAACTTCAAGTTCATCAAATGGATGTTAAGACCGCCTTTTTAAATGGTGAACTTGAAGAGGAAGTATATATAGATCAACCAGAGGGTTTTATCATGCAAGGACATGAAAATAAAGTTTGTAAACTTATTAGGTCCCTATATGGTCTAAAACAGGCTCCTAAACAGTGGCATGAAAAATTTGATAGTATTATTTTATCATATAGATTCAAGATTAATGAATCAGATAAATGCATTTATAGTAAGATATTAAAGGGTAAAGGAATAATTATTTGTCTCTATGTGGATGACCTCTTAATTTTTGGTACAGACTTAGAAAGTATTATATATACAAAAAGTTTTTTGGCTTCAAAATTTGATATGAAAGACATGGGTGAAGCCGATGTAATTCTTGGAATAAAATTATTTAAGCAAGATAATAATATTATTTTATCTCAGTCACACTATATAGAAAAAGTGCTAAAGAAATTTAAACATAATGGAAAATTAGCACCAATACCTTTTGATCCAAGTATAAAATTAAAACCCAACGATAGTAGAAGTGTATCTCAATTAGACTTTTCTAGAGTAATTGGTAGTTTGATGTATGCTACTCATTGCACTAGACCTGATATTGCTTATGCGGTAGAGAAATTAAGTAGATATACTAGTAATCCTAGTCATGAACATTGGAAAGCAATTAGTAGAGTATTAAGTTATCTTAATAAAACTAAGGATTATGCTTTACATTATGTTGGTTATCCTACTGTACTTGAGGGATACACAGATGCTAGTTGGAACAATGATACAGATGAGTCAAGGTCTACTAGTGGATGGGTATTTACACTTGGAGGTGCCGGATTTCTTGGGGATCAAAGAAACAAACATGCATAACACATGCAACTATGGAATCGAATTTATTGCTCTTGCGGGAGCAAGGAAGAAGTGGTTAAGAAATTTACTATTAGAAATTCCTATTTGGCAAGCATATGCCACCAATCTCTTTATTCGTGATAGTGAATTGCTATCTAAAGCTTATAGCAAAATCTATAATGGAAAGTTTAGACATATAAGTTTAAGACACAGTTATGTTAGTCAATTACTCTGTGAAGGAGTAATTACTATCAATTCAATACGGACCTTTGCAAATTTAGCGGATCAATTTACAAAAGGTCTTGCAAGAGATGTAGTTATTAAAACATCAGAAGAGATGGGTTTAAAGCCTAATAGATTACATCACCTATGATGGTAACCCGACCTATTTTCTAAAGTCTAGAAACTAAAGGTTCAATGGGAAAACAAATCATATGTAGTGATTGCACATTATTAAAAGTGCGAGTTTACAACTCTAACCATCTCAAGAAATAATGTGGAACTTGTAACGTAAGGAAGAAGTTGAGGTATTTCTCTTAATCAGTATATAACATATAATATTGAAATGTCTAAGTTACAAAGGCATTTCTGATAGAACTGACCTATATGAGTTACGAAGTGTGGCTGCTTCGAAGAAAGATAAAGGCTTTTCTTAAATACAACTCATGAATACCGGGGTATAAGCACAAGGCCATAAAACGTGTTGGCTGTTAAAATGAAATGAAACTTAGATTACTTATGTGTGTGATATATCCGATTGATTATACAAGAAAATTAGTTCAAGAAATTAGATTACTAAAGTTCTTTATCAACTTTGATGTATTCTCACTAAGTGAATGTTCAATTCATTAGGACACCTTCATTTATGCATACAGTAGTCAAGAAATGCTCAAATTTCTTTGATACATATATATACTATTTTTGGATATCAGATTTAAGAATGATTCTCAGTTTCTTTATTTCCAAAATAGGGGAGGAATGTTGGATATTTACCAAATAAATATTTATTACTTTAATAATATTTATCTATTATTAATTTAATAATATTTATTTATTTTTAAATGGTTCCTTAAAGTGATTGGTTCCATATTAAAAGGATGCTTTTAACCTTCAAGTCAAAATTACTTGAATTTTGAATTAATATTGGAGGGAAACTTTTCCCACCATAAGTTTAAAAGTGTTGTAAATGTTTTGTCCCACCTCACTATTTTACAAGAAATATTCATGGCTTATATATGGAAACTTACCTTCTATATTGTTTGACTTGATGTAGCGATATGCGATATGAATGGCGCAATTGGCGCTTTTAAGGCGCACTTTGCACGACCACATCGTTCCTATTTGAGCGAGATGATTCGATCGGTTGACTTGACGGATTGATTTCGCGACGCGTGCACCGCATGTGTGCATTAGGCGCTTCACCGTTCAAGGAAACGGTCGGATTGAGATTCGAACAAGCCACGATTTCAATTCGCATAAATCGGTTGACCAAAAGATGTGAATCGGATGTGAACCGTTGGATCCTTGCAACCGTTGATCGGATCGATCAGGGCCCTCGATTGCAAGCAACCGACAGACACAACCGCCCCTGAAAAGGTGCTCCGAAAGTTATAAATAGAGGCCAGAGGAGGGATTCTAGGCACTTGCAATTTCCGAATCCTACATCTGAGCCCTCAGAATTCTTGTGCAAACCAGAGCATTCTGTGTCTTCGTTTCGTTGGGTCGCACGGTCGCACACTACAGTGCAACGTAGTGTGTGACAGATCGGTTCTTCACCGAGGCTTCATTGTATCCTGGAGGCGAATTTGCCGATATCCCGTTGCATATAGGGGGCAAATATTGTCTTAAAGACAGCGATCTAATCGCGCCTTGAAGCAATTTTTCGGTCTATTTTCTGTCAATCTTTGTGCAATATACTAACAAGTAATGCCTTTGGAGAGAAACCCTTCATAATGTAGAATATGATTTAAATAAATAGACGATACTTAGAACTGATTTGTAATGTCTGCAAGGCACCAAACCGGTCAATCCAGACCGTTAGATGGCAGGCCACCACGTTCATGACCTCATTCCAAAGACCATGTTCATATGAAAGGTTAAATGTGAGCTTATGAATATATAGCCTTATGGCACGAATCCTGTTGTCTAAGCCAAATTTAAGGGATTTTTACATTTGATTTAAGTACGGTAAAAGTTGAAAATAATGAAATGAACAAGGAAAGTTGGATTTTGTTAAACAATTATACAATAAATGATAGAAATAGATCGAAAATGGCTTCAAAGAATGATTAGATCGCTATTTTTAAGATAATATTTACCTTCTATATGCAACGGGATAACGGCAAATTCACCTCTAGGATATAATGAAGCCTCGGTGATACACCAATTTATCACACACCACGTTGCACTATAGTGTGTGATTCAACGAAACGAATACACAGAATTACTCTGGTAGACAAACGAATTTCAAGGACACGGACATAGGATTTGAGATTTGAAAGTGAATGAAAACCCCTCATCTGGCCTCTATTTATAATGTTTGATGTATCTTTTCAAGGGCGATTGTATCTTTTGGTTCATTGGAATTGATGGCCCTGATTGATTCGATTAATAGTTTGAAGGATCCAACGATGCACACCGAATGATTATATTTTTTTGATGTTCAACAGTCAGTAACTACTTTGTGCGAACCGTTTTCATGAACGGTTGAAAATCGCCTAATGCACACATGAAATGTACATGTGTGAAGGCAATTTGTGTTCGATCAACAAGTCAACTGATCGGACTATTCTAGATCAATTAAGAAAGACTTTTCAAGCTCCTCGCGACGATGCGCATATGTGAAGTGCGCCTTAAAAGCGCTTATTGCGCCATTCGCACATCGAGCACGTGCACGGTGGCAAACCGCCGCGATGAGCAATATTTTCACTTTCAAATCAAACAATATAGAAGGTAAGTTTTCAGTCCATATATATGACAAGAAACTTTCATGTAAATTAGAGGTGTTGGACTAACTTTTTATAATACTTTCAAGTTTTGGTGAGAATAGTTTCCCTCCTATACTTTTCAAAATTCAAATCACTTTTGACTTGAAGGTTGTAAGTTCAAGTATTGGCAAAATATCTTTTCCACATGGAACCCATTTAAAGTTAAACAAAAACGTTAAACCATAGTATATAATAAATAAATTTTATTAATTTAATAATAAATATTTATTTTATTAAATATTCAACATTCCTCCCTTATTTACAAAATAAAGATAATTAGAGTCAATTTTAAATTTGATAATCAAAGATAGTATATATATGTACCAAATATTTTTTGAGTACTTTTTGACTATTGTATGCATAAATGAAGATGTTCTAAGGAATTGAACCTTCGCTTAATGATAATACATCAAGGTTGATAAAAAACTTTAGTGATTTAATTTCTTGAACTAATTTTCTTGTATAATCAACCGGATATATCATGCATATAAGCAATCTAAGTTTCATTTCATTCCTACAGCCAACACATTTTATGACCTTGTGCTTATACCCAATATTCATGAGTTTTATTCAAAAAAAACTTTTATCTATCTTAGAAGCGGTCACACTTCTACTTCTAAACTCATATAGGTCAGTTCTATCAGAAATGTCTTTGTAACTTAAACATTTTAACGTTATATGTTATAGATTGATTAAGAGAATTAACTCAATATTTTTCTTATATTACAAGTACCACATTATTACTTGAAATGGTTTGAATTGTATACTCACACTTTTAATAATGTGCAATCACTTCTTATGATTTATTTTTTCCATTGAATCTTTAGTTTATAGAAAATAGACCGGATTATCATAATAGGTGATGTAATTTATTAGACTTTAAACTCATCCCTTACGATATTTTAATTATCACATCTCTTGCAAGACCATTTGTAAAATCATTCGCTAAATTTGCAAACACCCTTATTGAATATATAGTAATTATTCATTCACGAAGTAATTGACTAATATAACCGTATTTTAGGCTTATATGTCTAGACTTTTCATTATAAATTTTGTTATAAACTTTAGATGGTATAACTACACTATTACAAAATAAAGATATCGGTAGCATAGGCTTATGCTAAATAAGAATTTCTAATAATAAATTCCTTAACTACTTTGCTTCCTTGCTCCATGCAGAAAGTGTAATAAATTCTAAATTCATAGTTGCATGTATAATGCATGTTTGTTTCTTTGATCCCAAAGAAATTGCGACACCTCCAAGAGTAAATACTCATCCACTCGTAAACCTCTGAATCATTGTTCCAACTAGCGTCTGTGTATCATTTAAGTCCTGTAGGAAAATCAACATAATGTAATGTATAATCCTTAGTTTCATTAAGATAATTTAATACTTTACCAATTGCTTTCCAATATTCATGACTAGGATTATTAGTATATCTACTTAATTTTCCTACAACATAAGTAATATTGGGTCTAGTGCAATGAGTAACATACATCCAACTATCAATTACTCTAGAATATTTTAATTGTAATCCACTCCTGCTATCGTTGGATTTTAATTTTACACTTTGACCAAAATGTATTGGTACTAATTTGTCATTATGTTTAAATTTCTTTAACACTTTTCTATATAGTGCAACTGAGATAAAATAATATTATTATCTCGTTTAAATAATTTTATTCTAAAAATTACATCGGCTTCACCCATATCTTTCATATCAAATTTTAAAGTAAAAAAACTTTTTTTATTTTCAATACTTATTAAATCAGTACAAATAATTAAGAGGTCATCCACATACAGACAAACTATTACACCCTTATCGTTTGATATCTTACTATAAATACATTTATCTGGTTTATTAATCTTGAATTTATATGATAAAATAGTATTATCAAATTTTTAATGCCACTGTATGAAAGTCTGTTTAGACCATATAAGGACTCAATGAGTTTACAAACTTTATTTTCATGTCCTTACATTATAAATCGTTCTGGTCGTTCTATATATATTTTCTCTTTAAGTTCACAATTTAAAAAGGCTATCTTAACATCCATTTAATGAACTTTTAGATTATATATAGAAGCAATTACAAAATATCCTGATTGAATAAATTTGAGCCATTGGAGCATAACTATCAAAATAATTAATACCATACTTTTGTCTAAAACCTTTGACAACAATTTAACCTTAAACTTATTTATAGTGTCATTAGAATTAAATTTTCTTTTGAATATCCATTTATAACCTATAGGTTTAGATCCCTGTAGTAAGTTCACTAATTCTCATCTATTATTAGTTGTGATAGAGTCCATTTCATCATTTATGACTTCTTTCTAAAATGAGGAATCTATAGACTTAAAGCTTCATCATATGCTTTAGGATATTCTTCGAATCAAAATAAATTTCATTTTCTTAATTTTCTCATTTTTAGTTCCTTCTACAAGATAAACATAAAAATATGAACTAAAATTAGTGTCTTTTCTAGGTCTCTTATCTCTTCTAGGTTCTATCTCTTCATCTTCAATACTAGAAAGATGAGGAGAATTAGAATATTCTTCAAAGTCAGAGGATACAAGAGGTTTAGGAATACTAAAGAATTTATTCTCATAAAATAGTATATCTCTTTATTCAAAAATTGAATCCTCTTAAAAAATATTATTATTCTCACATAGCAAAAATCTGTATAAGACTATTCAGTGAATATCTCACAAAATACATTCTATGGCTTTAGAATCAAATTTTATACGTTTATAATTGAGTACCCTAACATGTGTTCTACAACCCATACTTTAAAAAAATATAAATTGAAAGATTTATTCTTCCAAACTTCATATGGAGTTTTAGAGGACTTTTTATGTGATATCCAATGTAAAATATAACATGCAGGGAATAACATTTCTCCTCATAGATTTGAATTCAAAAAAGAATTTATTGAAATAGAGTTTATCATTTTTACTAGAGCAGTGACTTTATGAATAATTTCATATTTATCACAAAAATCTAAAAATTCATGTGACATGTATTCATCACTCCTATCCGACCTCTAAGCCTTAATTTTAAAATCTAATTAATTTTTCACTAAGTCTTATAAGAGATGAATTTACTAAATGCTTCATCCTTCAATTTAAGTTGGTAAACATATGCAAACCTAGAACAATCATCAATGAAAGTTATAAAGTATCTTTTTTGCCTCTAGTAATAATGCTATTCAAACTATACAAATCCATATGAATTAAATTTAATAATTTAGATTGTCTTTCAACACTCTTAAATGACTACTTAGTAATTTCATATTATACGTAAATACTACATTTATCTTTATCATAATCTATATATATTTTAGAAATAAGTTTCGATGTAATCATATTTTTCATAAAACGTACATTTTAATGTCCTAATCTATTATGCCATAAATATATTGAGTCACATATAAACCGAAGAAGCAAATTTTTCATTGAGGTTGAACTTAAACATTTCTCAAGAGGCATATCCCTTGCCTACAAACTTCCCTTTTTTAGAAAGTGTAATGGAATTGAATTTGATCAAGATCTTAAATCCATATTTGTTAAAAACACAAGCCGATACAAGATTTTTTCGAATTTCAGGAATATGAAGTACATCATTAAAGGTGACAAATTTTCCAGAAGTAAAATTTAGAACAACCCTTCCTTGTCCTACAACTTTGACAGTAGTAAAATTTCTCATTAACAATTCATGTCCATTATGTACCTTCTTATAGGATACAAAATTATTCCTGTCATAGGTCACATATCTAGTAGTCTCATAATCGAGTCACCATTCATTTCACCTTCTACCATATTCATCTCAGAGATTACTGCAACGAGATCTTCAACCACAATGTTCGCCTGATTTTTATTCTTTAAGAATTCTCGACAATCAAGTTTGAAGTGACGAAATTTCTTACAATAAAAACAAGTATCATTTTTTGTCTTCTCCTCTCTTGAAATTCTTCTTATTTGACTTCAGTTTGAAGTTCTTATCTTTGTTCTTCTTCTTCGATGTGGATGCATCTTCAATAATATGAGTCTTGGAGATGATTTTTATTTTTCTTCCTCATTGTCACGTAGACGAGTTTCTTTTTCTATGCGAAGATGAGTCGAGAGTTCCTCCATAGTTCGATTTTCTTTAGCATATTTCAAACTCTTACTATAATCTTTCCATCAAAATGGTAATTTTACAATAATCACAAAAACTTGAAAACCTTCTTTTATTGTGCTTCATTCCATAACAAGATTGTTGAAGATAATCTACATATATGCGTTTGCTCCAAAATAGATTTAGAATCAAACATCTTAAAATTAAATAACTTACTAAATATGTGCGCATGCCAGCTTCATCTACTTTGTATTTCTGTTCAAGAACCTCCTATAGCTCATTTGTAGTCTTGTAAGATTGATAAACATCAAAGAGAGAATCGACAAAAGAATTGAGAATATAGCTTTTACATGTGTAATTGCCGCTTTCCTATTTTGTACGGATTTTACCTTTTTCAGGTGTTTCATCTTTATGCTCCGATGGTGGTAGGTCCCTAGTGAGAACGTATGCGACTTTCAAGTTTATGAGTAGGAAGTGTACTTTTGATTGTCATCGTTTGAAATTTGTGCCATTATAACATTAGAGTTTATTGATCTTCGTATTTGAGAGATTCATCACTTTATGTGTCATGAAAATATTGTCTTAAAATTGTTGGAAGATTACACAATAAATGATATAAATAGAACGAAAATGGCTTCGAGGCACGATTAGATCATTGTCTTTAAGACAATATTTGCCCCCTTTATGCAATGGGATAACAACAAATTCTTCTCCAGAATACAATAAAGCTTCGGTGATGTACGATCTGTCGTAGTGTGTGACCCAACGAAACGAACATACAAAAATGCTCTGGGTAGGCACACAAATTTCAGGGACATAGATATAGGATTCGAGATTTGCAAGTGAATGAAAACCCCTTCTCTGGTTTCTATTTATAATGTTCAATATACATTTTTAGGGTGATTGTGTCTGTTGGTTCTTTTGAATCAAGGGCCCTATCGATCCTATCAACGGTTTCAAGGATCCAACGGTGCACACCGAACGGTTACATTTTTTGGTTGTTCAATAGTCAGTAATTGCTTTGTCCTAATCGTTTCATGAACGATTGAAACCGCCTAATGCACACATGCAATGTACATGTGTGAAGACAATCTGTGTCCGGTCAACATGTCAACTGATCAAACTATCCTAAATCAAATAAGAAAGGCTCCTCAAGCTCTTTACAATGATGTGCACATGCAAAGTGCACCTTAAAAGCACCAATTGCGCAATTCGCACATTGCACACGCGCATATGCACGTGCGTGGTAGCAAACCGCCACTATGAGCAATATTTTCACTTTCAAACTAAACAGTATAGAAGGTAAGTTTTCATATATCTAGCAAGAAAATTTCTTGTAAATTAGAAAGGTAGGACTAACTTTTTACAATACTTTCAAATTTTGGTAGGAATAGTTTCCCTCTAATACGTTTCAAAATTTAAATCACTTATGACTTGAATGTTGTAGGTTCTAGCATTGACAAAAGTATCTTTTCCAGATGAAACTCATTTAAAGCTAAACAAAAATTTTAAATCATAATATGTAATAAATAAATATTATTAATTTAATAATAAATATTCATTTTATTAAATATCTAACATTCCTCTCCTATTTACAAAATAAAGATAATTAGAGTCAATCTTAAATATGATAATAAAAGACAATATATATATAGGGAGCCGGTTAGGTCCTCAATTGGAGGACGGTGACCGTCCTCCAAGATACACGTGGAGCTCCACGTGGCATCCAAAATAGTGTTTGGGTGCCACGTGGAGCACAAGTGGACGGTATATATCAATATTTTAAAAAAAAAATCAAAATTTTTTTTTTAAACCCACAAGTCAAAGTTTGACGGGTTTCATTGGTCCACATTTCACAGTGGAAATGAGTTTTCAAATTATTTTTTTTTCAAAGATGATCTAAGCAATGCACCCGGGCTCCACGTGGTATCGAAATAATATTTTGGGTGCCACGTGGAACTCCACGTGAAAGCTTGGAGGACGGTGACCGTCCTCCCATGCAGGACGGAGGCCTTTTCCATATATATATATCAAATATTTCTTGAGCACTTCTTAACTATTGTATGTATAAATAAAAGTGTCCTAAGGAATTGAACCTTCACTTAGTAAAAGTAGTTATGAAAATATAGGTCATAAATTATAATCCTCATGTCTGCTTTCGCCTTTTGTGTGGATTTCCTCCTAGCATGTTATATTAAAAGTGGATCCCTTCTACATGCAAGTTTACACAAGCACTACATCTGTGAGATCTATGCCGTGTGGCATCTTAAAAGGGAAAAAAAAAGTCTCTTTTAATGGCGTATTTGCAATTACAATTGGTGGGAATTAAAGAAATACCTACAAGTCAAATGTTTTGACCATTACAGTTCCTTCGAGTAAAGGTGCCATTCAGACGTGACCATTCGCCATTTGACCATTACACTTCTTACGCGTTAACGTGCCCATTTTTGAATAAAATAGGAGTCACTTCGAGTGTTAGAATGGAAGTTTATTCTCATGAGTGATGAATTTTCTTACCCTGCGTGAGCCTATGTTCCGACGTAGCCACGTTATCCGATGGGAGGTCCTGTGATGCCCTCGTGATCATCCATCTGTATATAATTTTTTTTTAATTTTTAAGGACCGACATTTTTGGGTGCAAGTTTATTCACGATGGTTCCAACTCAAACTTTTTTCTCTCTATTTTCTCTCTCCTCTAAGCCCAACCATCTCTCTCTAAGCCCAATCCTCTTTATGTTCTACCACTCCCACCGGTCTCTCTCTCTATTTTTTAGTTTTAATGAATAATGAAAACGAATTCATTGAAAAAAATAAATAAATTTAAGAATTATAAAAAGACTATATTTACAAGGTAACCAAAAAAAGAATGAGTAAGGGGCTCATCCCTCCCTAAAACAAGAGCATCACTAGGAACATCATCCAACTCCTTTTGGTCCTAATGCAATGCCTTCCTTGGCCAGCCTCTCTCTCTCTCTCTCTCTCTCAAAAGAGACTTTGCCTAAAGTGTTCAAGTTTTCTGGCGCCAAGGCCAAGAGCTGTCAAAGACCGTCAATTTTCGATCAAATTCACAAGTTCATTATTATTATTTTTTTAATAAGAAATAAAAGCCCTAATCTTTTATATATATATATATATATATATATATATATATATATATATATATATATATATATATATATATATATATATAATATTTTAATATTTTTATTTCTATAATATTTCTTAGAATTTTAGAGCCCTAATTTTTATAATATTTTATAAATATAAAAAAATTATTAGGGCTTTAGGGCACTAGGACTGTCACGGCCTATGTTGTAATTTATTCACAAGGACACCAAAAGATAAGGGGGCTGCTACTAACAAATCACACAAAATACTAAGGCAGCGTATGGCATTGCTCTTTGGTAGCTACTAAAGCAGGTACCCCTTCTCCTTGATAATTCTTTGCATAGCAAGATTTTATGCATGATTTACCTGCACTAGCAATAACCTCTCTGCTCTCTACTAGTTCCCTATCAGAGCAAATAAAATCAGCTCTGACAAGGAGTGAGGAGAGAGGAGGGTAGAACTGCTAAATAGGTAAATCATCAATAAAATCTTGCTATACAATGAGTTATCAAGGAGAAGGGATACCCGCTAAAGCAAGTAGCGGGATGTTAACAAAGAGGATGGTAACCTGTTAAAGCAGGTGAGCTCTGCTATGACAGGGGCTACCCAAGAGCAATGCCATATGCAGCCTAAATACGCCCCATCTAACCATAACTGAAAACAATTGACTCCTTCGAATCAGCTTGTGAAGATCGGTTTTTGTCCTAGTCTTCAAAAAATTGATCTTGAGAACATGGGCATACGATTAGTTGGTCACATTTTGATTCCACATGGGACACATCCTGAAAAGTGATCCGAGAATCATGTTTGAAGTATGTCACAATCATGTTCAAATTTTCGGATGTATCATATTAAATCAAAATCTCACGATCTAATGGTAAACTCATGATCTCAAGATCCATTATGTAAAAGATTGGAACGAAAAATGATCTTTATCGTCCGATTCAAAGCAATCAACTGTTTTCACCTATGGTCAGTAGCGGATAACGAGTATATCATAGCAGGTAGTAGCAGCCCCAAAAAGAAACATATCTAAATATGTAATATTATTTTGAGAGGGAAAAGAAAAGAGTACTTTTAAATTCACCCATTGAATCTTTGGGGGCGCAATGCTGAAACCCATTGACTGTTTGGATAAGCCGATGGATATTTTTTCCATTTTAATCTTTCCCAATATAAATCTTGAGATCATGAGCATATCATTAGATGGCCAGTTTTGATTGCATGCGGCACACGTCTCAAAAAAGTGACCTTAAAATAGGCTTGATCGTGATGAGTGCCATGTGATGTTAAGTTCATTTTTTGGGGCGGTGTCATATGAAATAAAAAAAGGTCATTTGATGGTACGCCCATGATCTGATGATCCATCGTATGAAAGATTGGATCGAAAAAAGATCATCATTAGAATCAAATCAGTCAATTGGTTTTCAGCGTGGGCCCTTAAAGATTTGGTGGGAGAATTTAAAGGTACTCAAAATAAAAATAATAATAAAAGGTTGATGAGCTCCAAAGAATCCATAGAATATATATTTTGTGCAGGCAAAATGCAGGCGGTTGACGTGTCGCGACACAATTGGCTGGAAGTGCAGTGGGTCCAAACAATGCATGTCCAGGCAGCCAGTCACATCACGCCACATCAGCCGCCTGCACTATGCCTGCACAAAACCTGCATGCCGTTTACAATTTTCCAAAGATTTTAATTGCGGGACACTCTCAAGCAATCGTTGAACTGCATATGCATGCATTCATGCATGCCATCAATAGGGGTTAATGGAGTTTTTATATGAAATAAAGAAATTGTCATCTAACCAAGATCACCAAACTGATTTCTATAAAACACCTGCACGTAGGTTTCAACATTATAATTAATGGATGCCCATTAATGAAAGTATTAATGGATCTCTTATAAAAAAGAAACTGAAACTGAAACTCTTTCTCTCTCTATCAGCTTTGATTATCTTGTTTTCCATTAAAGAACTCATCTGACTGCTCGAACTCATTGGTAAAAGAGAAGAATCATTTCATTGAAATCTTCATATAAAGTCTCTAAACAATTTTGTTTTTTCTTCAATCTTCCACATGGCTTATCGGAGAGATTTTAATATAGAAATGGTTTCGTTTCAGTTGGTGGCAGGCCTATATCCTACTTTCTCAATAGCAGTTTGTGATTGGATTGGGAACCACATGTCTGCCTGAAACATTATACACCCATGATATTTCAACAACCTCTTCTCATTCATTTACTCCAGGTCTTTTTCTTTCCTCTTTTTAAATTTACTAATTTTTTTCCCTTCATTTTATGGTGGGTTTTCTCATTCAAAGCTTTTACTGATGGACAGCATATGAATAAATAAATAAATTTGTTGGAATGTATCTTGGTGTAGAATCTGACTTCTTATTTACAAATATAGTAGACTTATTTGGGTGTTAGGTGGAGGGCTGGCTTGCAATAGAAAGGAGATTTCTAATGTAGCTTTCAGAAGGTAAGAGTAGCTTCATTTTGAATGGGGGGTTATTCCTTGTTCTTTGTAATGTAGTTCAATCAAATATAAGCATATTAATATTAGGTTTATTTATTTTTTGCTATATATAAACATGCCTAGTTTTTTGTATTTTTTTTGTAGAGACCAAATTCTCAATTCTGTTGAGTTGTATTCTAATTGATGGGTTTCTTTTTTTTAGTCTCAGCTGAATCAATTCACCAGCCATAAACCATAAAAACATGAGCCTCTTTTCTTCTGTGAACTTTGTTTCACTTTTCTTTTTGGGTAAAACCCAATATCCAACCTATTGAAGAAAGGAGTGATTTGATAATTTAAATACATTTCACTTGTTTTTATCAGTGGTTTGTAGTGCATGGAGACAGAATAAAGTGGAGATCAAGAATCCTAAATCATTACCCTCTACAATTCACTTTCCAGTTCCTGCAAATTGATTTAAAGTTATGGTTAAGTCACTGACTAGTTAGTTTTGATCGGTTCGTGGTTTCGGTGGACATGGATGAGCCCTTTAAAGGCACGCAGCCAAGCAGATCTGTTCAGAGGCTTGCTGAGTCAATCCAGTCTCTTCTTGGGTTCAAGAGATATCTAACTTCGAGCTGGGCTGACTCTGTTTGTCATATAATCAAAGAATTACCATCTGACGACCCATCCAGTGGTTTTTGGATACGCAGTCCGAGCTTCAACACTACAGATGCCGACAAAGATCTTGGAGATACTAATACCCTTTCAAAGATTCAAGGTGGAGTTTCACTGTTTCATCATTTCATGGCATTTGGATCAAAGTCTACTAGCTTTTAGATTAAAAGCTCTAAACCTTTTCTTATTCAGTTTTCTTTTTTTTGGTGTTAACAGATGATCTTGCTTCTCTAAATGTCCATTTAAGCCAATTGAATTTGCAGAGGAGGCAGGCACTGAATGATTTCCTAGACTTGAAAGGTTAACTTTTTTGTCTTAAACAGAAGTTAAGCATTTTACTTTTTGACACATTTTCTTAAATTTGCGCATGAACCAACTAGTTAAGGAGCTCAGAGACATCATAAGATGATAGAGAATATATATCACACTTTCCTATGCTTTAGGAAAGTGTAAGGACTAATTAGAAGTCTAGAATCTTTAAAGATGTTTTAGGAAGTGATTAGAATCGCTAGAGATAGTTTAGGATTTTGGTTGAATGTAAACCTGTCTATTTAAAGACGTTCCTCTTCTCAATGAAATTGTTTAAAGCTATTGCTAAAATGTAGTCTTTAGAGTTTCTTTATGGTATCAGAGCCATGGCAGGCTCCGATCTTAAGATAAGGCCAACCATGGTCCTGGCTCCTGTCCTCACACCTTCTACAACTCATACTTCCTTTACTTTCTTACTTCATTCTTTCTTCAATAGCGGTCTTCATTTTTTCTTTGATCAATAAAATCCTTACCTCCTATTTCACAAGTTCAACCTTCCTTAACACCATAAATATATGCAATCCACTGATCTCTACTTTTCATCATTCATAATCTCCATTCAATGATAATCAAGCCACACGATCAAATCGATATCTCTTTAGAGCGATCACAACGAACCTGATCTAGAGGGCCACCAGCTTTGACAGACGGTGATCGCCAACAACATGATGGAAGTTTTCCGCCAATATGAACTATTTAATCAATGAGATCAAGGGTTAATATTAATGTAAGCAATGGCATGTTCCTTATTCAAAAGAAATATGTGAGTGGGGAGGGTGATAGAGAATATCCAGTTTGATAACGTAGGATATGCATCATAGATTTAGGAAAGTGTGAGAAGTTATTAGAAGTTTAGAATCTTTAAAAATATTTTAGGATGTGATTAGAATCAATAGAGATAGTTTAGGATCTTGGTTGAATGTAAACACGTCTATTTAAAGAGGATATGAAATCATATGAACCTATAGCTAAAATATAACCTTTAGAGTTTCTTCACAAGAGACACCAGTTCTTTTTGTTGCAGGGAATATTCGTGTATTTTGCCGTATAAGGCCTATCCTCTCAAGCGAGAAATGTGGTTACTTAAAACCAATCCTAGCTTCAGATTCCAACAATGTGATTCTGAAATTTGCTGAGAATAAGAGGAAAATTTACAGTTTCGACAAGGTTTTCCAACCTGGGTCTTCACAAGGTACTTCATATCACTTATTTGCTTTTTTATTGGTACCATAAATTCCCAGTTTCTGCAAAATATCAAATCACCAAAATTAATTTTTTTATAAAAAATTTCAGACGAAGTCTTTTCAGAAGTTGAACCCGTGATCAAATCTTCTCTGGATGGCTACAATGTATGCATCTTTGCATATGGGCAGACAGGCGCTGGAAAAACTTTCACTATGGTAAGAACTGTCTGATTACCATAAAATTGAGTAACAGTACCTTGATCATTTGAAAGAATCAAGCAGATACATGGAAATTTAACCATTCTAACATTTTGTCATAAAAAAATTGTTTTAGGAAGGGAAACCAGATTGTCCAGGTGTCGTGACCCGTGCAATTGAGACACTGTTTAAGCAGGCAACAGATAGCAATCATACATTTGTGTTCACTTTTAGTATGCTTGAAATTTACATGGGCAGTCTCAGAGATTTGCTTGTCCCTCAAATAGCAAAGAAAACAGATCCTACGACACAATGGTGAGTGTACCCCCTTAACTATATAAGTCAAACATTGACTCCCAAACCCGTAACACATCTACATGGTTGTATTTTAATGCGAAATGTATTGTTTTATAAATATTACTATATTAGGTCATTCATATAATAAAAAATGTAGAAAAATATAAATAGATAGATAGAACTGGATTAGATGATAACAGAAAGCAAGGGGAAAGATAAAACTCAGTTTTTCCTAGTAACCAATCAAGGTCACAGATTCCAGTGAAGCTTACCAATAAAAAAAAGGGTCTCACTGTCACTTCTTGAGATTTTTTCTTGGTTCTTTTGTGGGGGATCAGTAGCTGATATAAATTGATGATCCTCATGCAGTCTTTCTATTCAAACGGATCCCAAGGGAGGAATTGAGATCGACAACCTTGTTTCAATCAGAGTGAATGACTTTAACCAAGCAAAAAGACTGTATAGGTTAGGCAGTCGACTCAGATCAACTGCTTCTACCAATTCCAATGCAACCTCTAGCAGATCTCACTGGTAATTCTCTCTCCTAAAATTTATATAAGGTGTTCCTCGATCGGTTGATTGATTTGATCTCAGGCTGAACTTGGAAATCAAAGGGATGGGGAAATCATGATAAAAAACATCGGACTTGGACCGCAAAAGATTCCCAAGCGCCGGAAGAAGCCAAAAGGGAGTCAGAACGGAAGAACTGAAAAGAAATTGATTGAGCTGATCAAATTCAAGGGTTGAAGAGTGGCTTAGTCGATCGGTCGACCCCATGCTTCGATCGATCGATTGTAGCCAGTGGGAAAGAATGAAAAGTAGTTCAAATTTGGAGAACTGGAAGTTGTTGCAGTCCCTGGATGGATCGAGTTAGTGTCTCGATGGATTGAGCTACAGTGCCTCAATGGATCGAGCTACAGTGTCTCGATGGATCGAGCTACAGTGCCTCGACGGCTCGACCTGCAACGCAATTTCATACGGAAATTAGTTTTTAGGGTCAAACTTGTCTTTTATTATTTATTTGTTTTAGGGTTTTCTTTTGTTTTATGACCTACTATATAAGGTTTTTATAACTTTGGAATAAACAGTTGATGATGGAATGAAAATTTGAGAGTTGCTTTTGTGCAAACCCTAGAGAACTTGTGAAGAGTTTTTTATCGAAGGAGTGAATCTTTCGAAACCTGAGGAGTGTTTAAACATTTCTCGTGCGACTTTGTGCGAAGCCTCGGAAGTCCTTGGTGTGAAACCTTGTACCTCTATCCTCTTATTCCATCTTTTCTCTATTTATCATATGGTAATATTTTCCCTTGCTTTGATAAATCTTCAAAACCCCAAAAAAATAAAAATAAAAATTATTAGTTTCAATCTTTTGATCTACCATTTTATTTTTTATTTGTTTTAATCCTTTAAGCCTTGTTTATTCACCCGAGAGGAATCAAGAGACAATGCCGTGATTATCGCTTGATATCCTAAACTAGAGAGAAACTCGAATCTTTCATCGGATCCATTTTTCTAGATCGGGAAATGTTGATGCATGTGAACGCTAAAGTTTAGTTAATCTAATTGTTTTAATTAAATTTAGTAAATTATTTTATGCGGATGGATGATTTGAATATTTCTGTTGTTTGATCTAATCTAAAGTTCATCCCAAATCGCATTAATTAGAGTTTTAGCGTTTGTCCCGCGTCACAAAGGCCCAAATTTAAAGTCAGCTATTGTAGTTTGATTGCAATAGTTTACTGCATAAATGATAAGTCTTTTTTGGGTCATAAATTTGTTGGGTTTTCTCTACTTAAAACAGCTTGATCCGCATATCCATGATTTGTTCTGATGCCCCCGAGAGACGAAGGAAAACCAACAAAATGTGGATGGTTGATCTAGGTGGAAGCGAGCGCTTGTTAAAGACACAGGCAAAAGGAAGAAGGCTTGAAGAAGGGAAAGCCATAAATCTATCACTCTCTGCCCTTGGAGATGTCACAAGCGCACTCCAAAGGAAACGATCTCATGTACCTTATAGGTAACTATTGTAAGAATCGATTTTAATTTTTAGTTCTACTTTATAATTTATTTAAGCCATCAAAAGAATTTTAATCTTTTTTTTCCCAATAGCTATTGGATTTTCATAACGGATGTATAGTAAGAATAATCTCTGTTTAGCGAACTGGGTTCTCCTTGAGAATGTAACAAAAAATTAGTGTTAAAATTTCCATTGTTTTCACAGGAATAGCAAGCTGACACAAGTTCTTAAGGACTCTCTTGGTAACTTTTGCTTCTTTTTCTCTAAGCTCACTCCATGCTTTTATTATTCAGATAAAGATTATTAAAATTAAATTATTAGATATTATCAGCATTTCACCGTCTTGTTTACAGGAGAGGATTCGAAAACCTTAATGCTTGTCCATGTTAGTCCCAAAGAAGAAGATTTGTGTGAGACTGTTTGTTCCTTGGGTTTTGCAACACGGGTGAGAAGTATTCACCTTGGTCAAGAGGTATCTACCGTAAGTTCTCTTTTGTAGTGAGATTTCTCTACCTGTTGACTTCTACGTATGGGTAAGTGTATGTGGGTGTATGCAGACATGTTTGCAATTGCAATTTTACATCTGCCTTATGTACGTGTGTGCATGCAAGACGTCATTGCACTTACAAATTTTGTATTTTCTTTTTATCTTCAGTACTATGTGTTTATAAATCATGTCTATTTGTTAGAATAATGTTTTTTCTGGTTTAGAATTGAATAGAAACAAAATGAAATAGATCAAATAAGAAGTGGTGGAAGGGAGCTTCTCTTTTTCAATTTTTTTATGAGCAACCATTTTTTAAGAGTAAAATACACGGGGAGACTCCGAAATAGAAGCATAGATGATTACAGCACTACGGTAATGGGAGCTCATCCCCTACACCAAGACTCTATCAACCCCTTCCTTCTCTAGTGTGTCGGCTATATGATGTACTTCTCTCTGCATGTGACTAATAGTAGAGCCAAGTTCATCCGACAGATCAACAATTTCATCCAAGAGCAGGAAAAAGCTTCGATGGACCTTCACTTTATACAGTCAACGAATTAATAACAATTATCAAATCTCTCTCCACCATTAAAGGACCACCAAACCGATTTTTAAAGATTTTGATACCCCTTCCAGGAGGAAGGGGTATCAAAATCTTTGACTGCAATCAGACCTGAGAAGCCTTCTGAATTTCACCCTTATGGTTGTGAAGTACTCCTCCAATACTGACTGGCCCTGGTTTGCTAAACCAGTCAAAATTGAATTTCTTTACACCCTCCGAAAGATAAGTTCAGTTATGAATGACCTGTTGGTTGCTCAATAATATCACCTTCCAATCCCGATAAATATTTTGAGGTGACAAACCTCTTAATTCCTTTTTTGCATGTTCTAATTCAATGATGAACTGTTTTATTTTGTTTTGTCGTCCAATCTAGAGAAATATATTTTTGAACATCCTGTTGTTTCTTTCCTTCCAAATTGCTCGTATGAAATGGCATATCCGAATATCCCATAAATCCTCCTGTCATTATAATTATATTTTTTAGACTTGTTCACAAAAGGGTCAATGGAGTCCCTCTCAGTCCTATCAGAGAAGATGTCACAGCATGAAAGCACCTTCCTTGACCACAGCACTTTGTGCTATCTTTCCTTTTAGACACAATGCAAGCTCAACAAGTGATGCGGGACAAGGACCCTAAACTACGTGAATATTATGATTTAATTAATTGTTGAAATTAAATTAAATTGATTAAACAATAAATCTGAAAATAATGCGGATACCTTCGGGTTTCGTAGTTTTGCCATTGAAAAATCGCGCTAGATTTGAGTAGGGTCCGATCTGTGCGCTAGATCCGTTAGATTTGCGGTGTAGATCGGTCTAGAGGTAGAACTCTGGCTTTTCCAGATTAGGGCGCCGCTCGTGGGTCAATGATGGAATCACAAGTCCTCTAAGGGTTCTGGTTCGGATTGGTTTGATGGCTCGGATGAAGTCTGAGCTTGAATCGGATCGATTCGGGGACTTAGATGGGATCTAGGATTTATAAACTTTGGGATATTTAAAGGATGGATGGCTGATTTTAGGATTTTGAGATTGATTTGAATCAATGGTGCAGATTTAGGAATTTTGGGAAAAAGGTTACGGCTGGATTTAAGGTCTATGGGATCAAAATAAGCAAAGAAAGAAAATAAAAAATAAAGAGATAGATAGGAGATAGATTTTGGGCTTCACACCAAACCCTTCTCGGGAAGCGAAGATTCACTCTTCGAAGAAACTCATCTCAAGTTCCCAAAGCAAAAGTTCTTTCATTCAATAATCAAAACTAATTACATTATTTTTTTAAACGACCTTGTATAGGAGGCCTCTAAAATATAAGAAAATCCTAAAACAAATACTAAAAAACAAGTATGCTCCTAGAATCTCAACTTTGAATTATGTAGAAAAACCCATATTCACGACAGTCAATCGATCGACACCTGAAATTCGATCGATTGACTTATATATATATATATATATATATATATATATATATATATATATATATATATATATATATATATATATATGATTTGGTCTCTGATTACAGCATGGCCAATCGATTGATATTTGGTATTTGATCGATTATATATATATATGTCACTAGAATCAGTCCCACATAGGCCACAGTCAATCGATCGAATTCCAGGAGTCGATCGATTGACTGTGCATTGCTCCAGCATGTTGATTATGATCTTTGAGCTTGGTTCTGATTTCCTTTTCATTTCTTCTGTGCTGAAAATCTGTTAAGGCCCAAATCCGAGACTTTAGATCTAAGCGTTCCCCATCATTCTCCCTGACTGAAAAATGTTTCATCACCGATGAAACACGCATGTAGTACGGATCAAGTGTATGGAAACCCGAACGGTAGAACTTCACGTAACTAACCCAAACAATCTCGGCATCTGGTAACGTCTGAGTATCATCTCGGTCGATTGTATCAGAGCGCACACTGTAAATATCTCTACGACGAACCAAATAACCCGGCTCGCCAACCCACTCACCAAATATTTTTGAAGTTTCTCATCAACTCTCCAAGGCCCAAAAGTCTTCGTCATCGATGAAATGTGATTGCGATATCGGTCGGAAATACCAAAACTCAAGCGAAGAACTCTCTCATGATTGGCCCATGCACTCTCAATAGTCGACTCACCAACCCTTTGCATCTCATAAATTAGACTCTTTGCCGCAGGTGAATGCCACAATAGCATCTAAAATTTTCTCAATTACCACATTTCTCTGCCTGCTTGGGGAGGGAAGGGGTACTGGCTGCAAAGTTGGGATAGGGTTGTAAATAGGGGTTGCTTGGAACGGGTTACAAGGAGGTGGTGGGGTTGAGCTCAAAGAAGGAACTAGGTCCTCCACATTGAACGTAGAGCTGACCCTGATATCTGGAGGAAGTTCGAGAACGTACGCATTAGGTCCGCTCCTTGCCACAATTCTAATGGGCCCAGCGTTGCGGGTTTGGAACTTCTTTGCGACTCTCGAGGGGAATCGTTCAGGTCCAATCTGAACCATTGCATGATCATTTAATTGGAATTTCATAAAAGCCTTAGGTAACTGCATCGATATTTTGAGAGTTTCATTACATAAATTAATTTTAAGCTTAATTTTAGCATGCAATGCGAAATGAGACTCAAAACTTGACTCACAATAAGAATCGGAATGTGAGGCGGTATGCGAATCGAGGCTATGATGTGTATGCGTGTCTATGGACTCGATACTCTCATGTGCATGCGACGCTAACGACTCACATGCAGTGGCCTCTATCAACACTAGTGACTCATGTGTAGTGGACTCTACCAACACTAGTGACTCATGTGTGATCGGATCAAGTGACATTAACGACTCATGTACGCTCAGCTTGATTAACTCGTGTGTGCTCGTGTCAACCAAAACCAAAGGTTCAAGTGCACTCGACTCTACTATAAACAAGGACTCGTGCACAGCGGGTTCTACGGGCACAACAAATCGTGCGTATGTGACTCAGTAGATTCTTGTGTGGGTGACCCAGTTGACTCATGTGTGGGCGACTCAACATCACTACTTACAAGGGAAATAAAATTCTCTTTAATACAAGCTAAACTCTCATCACCTTCTTCCATCCCCTCACTCATCACGGTTCTAGGGTCATACACTTCCTCTTCTGCCTTCATATTTTCTAGCTCCTTAGAACTTTCGCTTTTAGTCAATAAATTCGGAGTGGGAAATTCTGTAGTGCATTGATAAGCAAAGTGTCCAAATCCTTGACACTTAAGACAAATAGGACACTTATTTGTCTTGGTTCTCAAACTCCGTAGAAGGTGACAATGTGTCAAAAGAACATCCTTTTTAATAAGTGTCACCTTCATATCCTCCCATATGGAGATGGGTTTAATCTAACAAAACTCAATGCGGAGTTCTATATGAATCCAAAAAATTTTAACATTACCCTTAAACTTTGTTGTTACTAGCCTAATTTTGTACTCATCTGGTACGCCATATCAATCAAAGTACTTCTCTACACTAGACAACCACTCCACAAAGGGTCTAGGATCCGTTGTACCCTCAAAATTTGAGACCTCATTCCGAATGGATTTTAGAAACTTCTTGGCAGGGTCGTTCTTAGGTTCATGATGATGAGGATATCCCCGAACTCTAATCTCATCACAATTTTTGGGATTTTGTCAAGAATTTGGAGCGTAGTGGTTCCCTCATTTGGCTAGCACCCTTTCATGACGGGTAACGAATTCATGGTGGCGTGTAAGGGACTCATACATGATGTTTGAAACAAACACAACCTAGACACAATTCTATAGACCACACAATAGTTGAGCAATTTTAACAAACACATGGCGTACACACAAATGAAGACACAAATGGCATGACATCAGAGACATTGAAATGACATACACATGTGACTCAAAATGAATAAGCTCTTTTGTCGAACACAAGACGTGTACAATGATGAATACAAATGAAATAAAATTCCGTTAAATTAAAATGACATACACATATG
The DNA here is from genome assembly GCA_021018995.1 of Chloranthus sessilifolius. NCBI lineage: Eukaryota > Viridiplantae > Streptophyta > Magnoliopsida > Chloranthales > Chloranthaceae > Chloranthus > Chloranthus sessilifolius. The sequence continues at coordinate 46,473,736 of CM037584.1, read as the reverse complement.
AACCAACAATGAATGAGGACTTTTATCAAACAACAGATGTGCACAAATAAAAACTAAAATAAGATGCAATGAAAATTAAAATGCAATAAAATTAAATGTCACACAAATATGCCCTAACCTAGAACTTAAGCTTTGATACCAAAACTGATGCAGGACAAGGACCCTAAACTACATGAATGCTATGATTTAATTAATTGCCGAAATTAAACTAAATTAATTAAACAATAAATCTGAAAATAATGAGGATACTTTCGGGTTTTATAGTTTTTCATTGAAAAATCGCACTAGATTCGAGTAAGGTCTGATCCGTGTGCTAAATCAGTTAGATTCGCGGTGTAGATCAGTATAGAGGTAAAACTCTAGCTTTTCCAGATTTGGGCGCCGCTCGTGGGTCAATGATGAAATCACAAGTCCTCTAAGGGTTCTAATTCGGGTTGGTTTAATGGCTCAGATGAAATCTGGGCTTGAATCGGATCGATTCGGGGACTTCGATGGGATCTAGGATTTATAAACTTCAGGGTATTTAACGGTTGGATGACTGATTTTAGGATTTTGAGAGTGGTTCGAATCAATGGTGCAGATTTAGAAATTTTGGGAAAAAGGTAACGGCTGGAACAAGGTAACGGCTAGATTTAAGGTTTATGGGATCAAAATAAGCAGAGAAAGAAAATAAAAAATAAAGAGATAGATAGGAGATAAATTTTGGGCTTCACACCAAACCCTTCTCGGGAAGCGAAGATTCACTCTTCGAAGAAACTCATCTCAAGTTTCAAAAGCAAAAGCTCTTTCATTCAATAATCAAAACTAATTACATTATTTTTTTAAAAGACCTTATATAGGAGGCCTCTAAAACATAAGAAAACCCTAAAACAAATACTAAAAGACAAGTATGCCCTTAGAAACTCAACTTCGAATTATGTAAAAAAACTCATGTTCGCGACAGTTAATCGATCGACACCTGGAATTCGATTGATTAACTTATATATATATATATATATATATATATATATATATATATATATATGTCGCTAGAATCAGTCCCACATAGGCCACAATCAATCGATCGAATTCCAGGAATCGATCGATTGACTGTGCATTGCTCCAACACGTTGATTCTGATCTTTGAGCCTTGTTCTGATTTTCTTTTCGTTTCTTCTGCGCCTGAAATCTGTTGCGGCCCAAATCCGAGACTTTCGATCTTGGCGTTCCCCGTCAACAAGCCATCTCACTGGCTTCAGTTTGGGGAGACATGGAGCTTTTAATTAAAATCCGATGATTATCTCTAGTTTGTGAGGAACACCTATTACGCTTTCCTTTCTGATCTTTCTGGCAGATAAAGACCTTTGGCGAAACACACGAGTTATTTAGCTTTCCAAACTCTAGGCAGAGTTTGTCTTTCAAATCTTCTTCCTCAACAGTGTCCCCTCCGTCAACTTCTATTTGAGTTCAAGATACGTGGTTTTCAATAATAACTTACATGCCGCATGATCGAATTCCAAGAATCAGCCCTTACTATGATTCATAAAACCTCCATGTTGTCTTACTAGTTGCGAGAAAATCAGCATCTTTGTAGTCCCCCAAAAAGTTGCCTAAACATGTCATGGCATCTATCTTTCATGCACATCTTTGATCAATCATCAATTTTCACATGACAAGATATGGTGTTAACAGATGGGTCCCAAGCTTTGACAGCAGTTCCTCTACCCCAGAGTATTCCCAACTCTCACTCGAGATTTCTCAGCCTCGCCTGCAAGGAAATATTAAAAAAAAAAATTGTTGCTTTCCAATTCAGATTACCTTTGGCTTAACAATCTCAGGCCGACATCTGGAGTCCCAAAGTTGGAGACCACCCAGGCTCATGTTTCTGTGTGCTTCCTCTTCTACCAGATATTTCTTCTCAGAAAAGCTTCTCTGACCATCATTCCATATTCCAGCAAGTTATCTCTAGTTGAGGGGTTTTCTTGAACAATCCGACATGTACCCAATTCTAGCCAACCTGAATTGCAGCTCAACATTTCACCTCTGTTAAACTAAAAATGTTATCCTTTTCTGGTCTGATACTGTTGTGTGGCAATCCATTTCCTGTGTTCTTTCCCTAGATAAAGCAGCCATTCTGTCAAGTTTTCCTCCTGTTCTTTCTCCAGTCTGATTTGCTTACCCTTTCGTTCTTTTGGATCGTCTTCACAGTCACAACATCACGCCTAGGCCAGAAACTTTGTATGTTGCAGATTCTCCCAACTACAGGTTCGGGTTAATACATATTGCAGATCCACTCACCCTTTCTTTAAAACCTCACTATAGATAAGTCAAGCTTTAAAGCAGATGATGAACTTACATGCCAAAAGAAGCATATAATTATTATCTTCATCACTTAGATCAGTAAGTGATTATGTACTAATATGTACCACCTTCATGTTTGGAACAACATTCATATTTTAAAAAATGGAGTGTGGTTATATGTAGCAGGCAATTCAAATTTTATTCATGCGTACTAACTGTTTTTAACTTAATCTTTTGGGCTAACAGGACATAAGGGCTGATAAGGAAGTTGCAATGGCTGAGTTGCTGCAGCAGGTGAAAACTATTGAATGTGCACGTCAAGATGTCAGAAGAGACATGCAGAAGCTGGATGAGAAATTAAAACAACTAGTGGGGGTGGAGTCATTACCCGGTAACCATTTGGAAGACCTCCATCTACCAGATGAGAAACCACAATCCAACATAAAGGTCAAGAAGAGCAAAGTTGGGAATGTTATGGCAGCTTCATCATCATGGGTACCTAGATTTATGAGGGCAACGGTTTGCAGCCAACGGAAATCCAGTTTAGACCACCAAACTTCAGAATCTGCAGAGAAGAAAGAACAAGTTCCTGCACAAAGGCAGAAACCTTCATCGGTTCGCGCCAGGTCCATTTCGTTCCCCATAAAGGGAAACTCGAAATCAGAATATAGCTCGGATTGTAGTACATCAAGGACTAGCTTCTTGACAGATTTGAACTGGAAATATAGTGCAGATAATGAAACACAACGCAGTCATGATGCATCAGAATGTGATATCAAAATGGTTGTTTTTTCTGAACAGGAAAAATCTTCGAGCAGTTCTGTTTGTTCAAACTCGACAGCTCACCTTAGTCTCAAAAGGATCAATGAATCTAAGAACAGATCAAAAGATGAAGTTGACTCAAAAAAGCACTTCACTATTGACACTTGGCTCAATCTCCAGAAGAAAGAACCTACAAGAACATACGTTCACCAGAATAACCGGGTACTTGCTGTTCCCAATCCAGAGAAAAAGAACAAGCAAAAGCAACAGAAACATGATAACAAAGAGAAATTGCTGAATGATAGCACCGGATACTCGGATATGGTTAGCGACGAGGTGCATGATAATGGTTTTGAGAGGAAAGAGAAATTAGCTGATGGCAACATAATCGTACAGTCTCTTGAGCAGGTAACAAATGAAACAGAGAGTTCAGTGGATGGTTTCGCAGTGGTGGCCAGTAGGTGCAATGCCAGTCCTTCGTCTGATATAGTGGACAACATACCTGATCAAAGAAATGATTCCCATCAGTCAGTTCAGAAATTTGAACCTGAACCAGGAAACCAAACGCAGCCTAATAGAACCTCAAAAGAAGCAGAATTAGGTTTCGAAAGATATGTAGAGCTTCTTCAAACCGACCAAACAGAAACTTCCATATTGAATGAAAATATGGTAAGTGAAAATAGTAGGAAGAGAGATTTATGTGGCTCACCTCAACACATGGAGGTTGTTGAGAAACCTTGCTTAAACTCGATGAAATCTCGAAAAGCTTTATGTTTTTCTTTACTCGACAAAGAAAATGCAGCTTGGGAGGATTCCTTGGTACCCATTATAAAATTCCAAGAGAAGAAACAAAATACAGGTGATTTTTAGCAATCTCTAGAAGACCAGCATTTGATGCTTTATGGACAAATTATTCTAACAATATTCCACAGTTTTTATATGGAAATATAAACTTACAGAGATTAGCATTTTGATGTCGATAAATAGTTTACAGTGAAAACTTGATATATATATATTGGAATACCTGAATTTGTTATTCATCTTTTGTCATCAGGGATATGCCATGTGTTGGGACAGACAGTTCAAGTCTTATTAGTAAGTGCTCTTCTAGGAATGGGAATACAAAGCATTGGGCTTGGGCATGACTTCTTCCATGGATTGATGCTTTAAAGGAACCAACATGCATCAGAAGCATAAACTTGGGTAATTAAGCTTTGTTGTATTGCCAGGGCTATCTGTTTTGCTTGTTCCCTTTTTGGTAAATGGGGACCCACCCACCAACGATGCAACTTTTGTGTCCTAACTACAAGGGAATGACTGGATGAGCTTCAATTGTCATCTCTTTTTTTTTTTTTTGGTGTGTGTGTTTACCAGCATACTTTCATGAAGATGGTAATTTAATAGAATCCAAACCTCATATTCTGGGAATTTTACTCCCATCCATTGTATCTCTGTCTCTTTCTTTTTATTAAACAGACAATGGTAGCCTCCCAATCATGTGATCCGGTGCCACGCTAAGGGAGCATATAGCCAATCAAAATCATTGACAATTTCATTTTATTTTTAAAAGAAGGCATGGTCAATGGATCAACCACACTGAAAATCAATAGTGAAACTTTATTTAGCTAACACTGTTGATCAGGAGCCATGTGGCAGCCAAATTATGGCTGTCTGAGCCATCTTGGCCTAGACACTGTCGTGGGAAACCTTTATTCTTATAAAATTTGTCATTTATGAAAAATAGGAAAAATACAATTTCCAGATTTATCAGAAATAGGAAAATACAGTTACCTACTGCCGAGGCTCATTTGATACATTCATCTCATACTCCAATCTCATTTTTCTGTGAAAGTTGAGAATCCTAATCTGAATCTATTTGAATCCCTGATCGAGACTTGTAAAGCAAAGACAGGCAGTTTTGTAAAAAAGGTAAAAACAATTTAAAAGCAAAGGGTTCCAAATTAAATTCGAAGGTTTGAAAAATTGGAAACTCTAAGTTCAAACCCTGGGCATGTTGGGGTGATTCTGTAACTCTAAGTTCAAACTCTTAAGGCTTCCGATGAACATCTCCAAACCACCTCAAGCGACATTCAATACTTTTTTCTTTACCGGTGTCACTCTCAAATTTCCTCTTAGGTACTTCCAAATTTTATCCTTTCTTGTTAGTCCACATGTAATATCCCGAAAATTTACGAAAACCAAACATGGTCACCTCGATGTGCGTGCCCAGGCGAGTCGCATAATGAGACCTTGAATCTTTTGAAATAATTAAATTAAAAAGGTTTATTTGTGAAAATATAAATTAAATTTCTTTTTGACCAATAATTAGAAAACCGTACACCGACTCTTGTATGCGTGCCCAACACCCAATTCAAACTTAAAATCAATTGGATAGAATTTGTAATATAAATATCTTGATATTTTGGGTAAATATCAAGATATTTGGTTAGCTTGTTTTGCTTTATAAAGAGAGGAGAGTAAAGAGCAACTCTCACTACTTTCTCTCATCAAAACCAAACTTTGGAGTTTTTTTATTTTCGTTTTCCTCGCTAAGACTGCAAAAATTTACGATCGCTCTCACGATCTTGACCGTAGAAAGGCTTTGGAATCTGTCGCTGTTTTGCTTGAAGATATTGAAAGTGTGGTGCCAATCGTGTGTGAGCCGATCGCGGTGGATATGTTACCGGCACGAATAGAAGGTGAAGTGCTATCTGTGCTAAGTGGAGCTCGTTCTGGAATTCTACCGACGTTGGACTCCGAAAGATTCAATCTGATAATGGGATAGAATCATCGAAAGCCACAAAATCTACCTTGAAACGGTAAGCGAATTAACGTTTCAATTTTTGTATTTATTGGTATGAATTTAGACTAGTTAGTGTGTAAAATTAGGAAAGAAATCGGGTTGGTATTAAAGGAAAATAAGTCAGGGATGAGAAAATCCAAAAAAAATGTGGCATCTATAGAAATCGAACGTTCGAATTCAAAATCGAACGATCGATTTGAGAATCGATCGATCGATTTTGGCACAACAGAGGTGCCAGGTTCTGAAGGAAATCGAACGATCAATTTTGGCACAACAGAGGTGTCAGGTTCTGAAGGAAATCGAACGATCAATTTTGGCACAACAGAGTTACCAGGTTCTGAAGGAAATCGAACGATCAATTTCCCTTGTTTCTGGCTATTTTGTTTTTCTTTGAAAAAACTCTCGGAAACTTTGAACCGTCAATTTTAGATGCTATTGGCATGTGTTACTGTGTTACTGTGATCTAGGTGACAGCATGGGAGACCTTGGATAAGTACATCTGATTCGCTTTGAAAGAATCCGAAAATTAGGTAAGGGAATCTCAATCTTAATTGCACTTTTGTCTAATTTAATATGAATTTGCTTTTGATCATGAACTCCAAATTTGATTTGAATCTGCCTTGAATTTGATTAGCATAAACTCTGAATCCTAAATTTCGAATACATCTTGAATTTGAACATGAATCCTGAAACTCATAATTCCGAACCCAACTATGTATTAAAATGCACTGTATTATATGTTAGAAATTGCATTTGATTTAAGGTTCACTTGAACAAATCCCCACCGACGCGGCGGGATATCCGTGTATTTGTCTCTGAACCTATTTAACTGTGTATCTGTATGACACAAGTTACCCTCATAATGCAGGGGCTTGTTGCATCTCCTGAAAAGGGTTCATTGAACAACGATAGTTAGTTAGGGGTTACCATCGGTTCTATTCCTGCTCTCATGATATAGTAACTTGAGAAGAAATTTAAGTTAGGATTTAAGTCATTAAATAAAGTAACACTACATGAATGAGAATCCGAAAATATTGAAATCTTGATTCGTTTGATTTTCATCATAACACTCTATTTGATTATGTTCAAAAAACTGCATCTAATATTAGTATTTGAAATTCAGTAAATGAACCTGCTTTGGAATATCAGTTTTGAAAACACATGCTTTGATTTCAGTCTTTGAAAATCATATTTGTTCTGATAAAATGTAAATAAAATTGAGTTTCATCTACTAGCTTAGACTGTTAGCTCACTCCGACTATACGCCACAGTTACTGATTTAGATACAGAGGCTCGGGGATACGAGAGTGACCCGGAGACTACAATCCAAAGGACAAGTCTGAGATTCCTCCTGAGGAATTCTTCCTTGTTTAGGGTCCTGCTTTGTTTTTTTTTTTGTGCTGTTTTTTTTTTAGAGACTAGACTAGGGCTTGGTATGTCCAACCTGATTTGTTTTGTGTTTTAGAATTCATGTAATTATATTTTTTGTGAACCATGTTTTGGTGATGGTCGACCATCACCGGTGGTCCAATTCGATTATTTTGTCCACGTGTTTTCACATGGAATTAAAACCGTTATTTTGTCTTACGTTTTGTTTAGAAATGGAGTTTCCTTTTGTTATACTCTGATATCTGCTTGTTTTCTGTCCGGCTTATCGATTTATCGATAGGTTGGCGAACCTGCCTTCCTGGTATTTCGGATATGGGAAAGTCGGGTCGTCACAGTTGGTATCAGAGACATGGCTTTAGATCCGGATTCCATAGGACTGTGGGCATGATTGTCTTTACAATTGATATTGATCAAGCGTTATTGTTGTTTTAACAATGATAGATTAGCATGGTCCCAAGGTTTCGAGCCAGAGGCAGAGGACGAGGTAGAGACGGATCAAGGACGTTTCCGTTGGAGGATGTTCCCAAGGGTGTCGGTACATCTAGGGGTGCTAGGATCACTACGCCATTCCTGTAGGAAGGAGAAGTAACCAAGGGAATTTTGACCAAGTATTGGAGGCCTTGGCCACCAATATGGCTCAACAGACAGCCTCCACGGCTCAACAGTTTGTTGCGATGGCTCAATAGTTTGATAGTTTGCTGCGATAGCTCAGCAAGCTAGACACCAACCCTCCGGGTTTGCAGAATTTAGGAGGATGCGTCCTAATTTTTCGAGTCAGATTGATCCAATTGAGGCAGAGGGATGGTTGGATGATATGGAAAAGATTTTCGATGTGCTACAATGCACCGAAGTCCAGAAGGTTAGATGGGGCAGCCTTCAAGTTAGATGGAGAGGCTAACCCATGGTGGAAGTCAGTGTCTAGAACTAGGGAGCAGGAAATTCCCAATACTTCATGGACTTGGGCAGAATTCGTAGAGATGTTTAATGATCAATACTTTCCCAGGATCATACGTCATCAGTGGGAGGTTCAATTCATAAAACTGGAGCAGAATAAGATGACCGTGCCCGAGTACGAAGCTGAGTTTGATAGACTCTCGAGGTTTGCACCTCAGCACGTGACCACGGAGTTGATGAAGGCCAAGAAATTTCAACTTGGCCTAAGGCCAAACATTCAGGAGAGGATCTCAGTCCTTTAACTAGAGACCTATGCAGGGGTGATGGCTAAAGCCCTGATAGCTGAGGAGGACATCGAGAGGATGTTCAAGAGGAGAGTCCAGCTGAGAGCTAGACAAGGGTAGTCAAGTGCCTTTGATCAGGCATACAAGAGGTCGAAGTTTGCGAGACCGCCGAGATATCCTATTCAATCGGCTTACTCGAGACTGGCAGCTTCTTCTGGGCCGATATCCTATCAGAGACCATCAGTGTCTTCGCCTGTACGACCATTCCGACTTGCAGGCACTACTGCGAGTGGGGCCTTAGTGGCACAAGGATCCTCACGGGTCTCATCTTTCACTCCGGTCTCATTATGTGCAAGGTATGGAAAATCACACAAAACTGAGGACTGTAGAAGGAACACTGGAGCGTGCTTCCGGTGTGGCAAGATAGGACATATGGTCAAAGATTGTCCTGAGGAGGACAAGGGAAGGACCACTTCAGCTTCTACACAGAGATCTTCTCGACCTACTATTCAAAATCTAGCTTATGCCTTGACTGCGCAGGATGCCCAAACGTCGAATAATGTGATCCAAGGTATCATTAAAATTTAGATGTTCATTTTATTTTAGATTCTATTGGCTAATGTTTGCTATAATTCTTTTATTATGTCATACATGAAAACCACACACCTTACGTATAATTAATTAAATCTCATGTATCGATTAAGGTACCCTTGTCATGCACCGTGACAGCGACGCATGTGAAACCAAGACTCGAGTGTTGATAGACCTCGGGTCTACTCGCTCCTTTGTTACCCCTCTATTCTCAACAAAATTGGACATCATTCTCAAGTCTCTGGACTTCATTTTAGCAGTATTAGTTCCTACGGGAAGCTCAGTGAGTACTGATATAGTGTGTCGATCAGTGATCGTAGTGGTTGAAGACCACGAGACGATAGCCGATCTGATTATATTGAGTATGGAAGGATTCGACGTAATCCTGGGAATGATTGGCTATCCGCTTACCATGCAAGCGTAAATTGCCTTCAGAAAGTTGTAACTTTTCACCCTCCAAAGAGAAAATTATTTCGATTTCGTGGAGTCAAATCCAGTGTTGCACCCTTCATCTCAACTATCCGAGCAAAGTGTATGATGAGGAACGGATGCAGTGGATACCTCGCTTACTTGCAAGATCAAAAGGAGGAGAAGCATAACATCGCAAACATTTCAGTTGCATGTGAGTGTCCGGATATTTTTCCTGAGGATCTACCTAGACTACTACCTGATCGAGAGATCGAGTTTGCTATTGAGCTAGTACCATATACTGAACCGTTGTTAAAGGCTCTGTATCGCATGGCCCTAGTAGAGTTGAAAGAGTTAAAGGAACAGCTTCAGGAGCCGCTGGATAAAGGGTTTATCAGGCCGAGTGTCTCCTTGGGGAGCACCTGTTTTATTTGTAAAGAAAAAGGATGGGTCGATGCGGCTTTGCATCAATTACCGCCAGCTAAACAAGTTGACGATTAAGAATCGTTATCCACTTCCGCGGATCGATGATCTCTTTGATCAGCTGCAAGGCGCAAAGTTTTTTTCAAAGATCGATTTCATGTCAGGCTACCATCAGTTAAAGATTAAGGTGAAGGACATTTCAAAGACTGCTTTCGGCATGAGGTATGGTCACTATGAATTCCTGGTGATGCCATTTGGGCTAACGAACGCTCAAGCGTCGTTTAGGGACTTGATGAATTGGGTATTCAAACCACACCTCGAAAAATCAGTGGTTGTTTTCGTAGATGACATTCTCATCTATTTGAGAACAAGAGAGGAGCATGAACAACACTTACGAGTGGCTCTTCAAACACTCAGAGACCACCAGTTGTATGCAAAACTCAGCAAGTGTGAGTTTTGGCTTAAACAGGTCAGCTTCTTGGGACATGTCGTCTCTGAGACTAGCATATCAGTTGATCTAGCTAAGATTGAAGCTGTTGTGAAATGGGAATAACCCAAGATGGTGACAGAGGTTTGGAGTTTCCTCGGTTTGGCTGGATACTACAGGACATTCGTAGAAGGTTTCTCCAAGCTTTCAGGTCCCCTCACGCAACTTACGAAGAAGAATGCTAAGTTTGAGTGGACTGAGTAATGTGAGCATAGTTTTCAGGAGCTCATGACAAGACTAACCACTGTGTCAGTACTTGCCATACCATCAAGTAGTGAAGGTTTCGCGGTATACAGTGACGCCTCATACAGTAGGTTGGGTTGTGTGCTTAATCAGAATGAGAGAGTCATTGCTTATGGCTCTCAGCAGCTCAAAGACCATGAGAAGAACTATCCAACTCATGATCTGGAGTTGGCAACTGTAATCTTTGCACTAAAGATCTGGCGACATTACCTCTACGGTGAAACGTTCGATATATTTACCGATCACAAGAGCCTCAAGTACCTTTTCACTCAGAAAGATCTGAACATGAGACAGTGAAGATGAAAGGAATTCTTAAAGGACTATGGTTGTTCCATCCAGTATCACCCAGAAAAAGCGAATGTCGTAGCAGATGCACTAAGCCAAAAATCTTCTGCTCTGTTGTCACACCTCATCACTAGAGTGCATAGATGGCGATTACTTGAAGATATGGAGTTATGCAGCACAAGGTTTGACGTTAAAGGTTTGGGGGCACTGATGGCTATGCTTGTGATTCGTTTTACACTATTCGAGAACATCCGGAAGCTACAAATGATCGATGATAATCTTATAGCTATCAGACGGGATGTGATTGGTGGAAGTAGGACAGATTTCTCCATCAGAGAAGACGGAACGTTGTTGTTTTGAGACCATGTATGCGTACTAACCAATTCTGAGCTTCGAGACACTAATTTAGAAGAGGCTCACAAGTCTATGTACGTCATTCATCTTAGAAGTACTAAGATGTACCAGAATATGAAAAAGAGTTTCTGGTGGAGCGGTTTGAAGAGGATGTGGCTGAGTACGTGTCGAGATGTTTAATATGTAGCAGGTCAAGGTTGATCACCGAAACCCGTCTGGGTTATTACAACCATTACTTGTACCAGAGTGGAAACGGGAAACCATTTCCATGGACTTCATTCTGGTGTTGCCGAGGATATTAAGGAAACACAATGCCACCTAGGTCATTGTTGATAAGCTGACTAAATCCGCTCATTTTCTGCCATAAAATACGACTTATACCGCCAGGAAACTCGCAGAGTTGTACCTTAAGGAGATAGTTAGGCTGCATGGTATACCGGTCAGTATCATATCCGATAGAGACCCACAGTACACGTCTCAGTTATGGAAGCGATTTCAGGAAGGGATGGGTTCTATGCTTGATTTCAGTTCAACATTTCATCCTCAGACCGATGCGCAAACTGAGCGGGTGAACCAGACCATTGACGACATGCTATGTGCTTGCATGTTAGATTTTCAGGGGTCCATGAGACCAACACCTACCTCTGATTGAGTTCGCCCACAACAATAGCTACCAGGCTAGCATCGGCATGACTCCCTACGAAGCCTTATATGGACGGAGATGCAGGTCACCTCTTAATTGGGACGAGAAGCTTAATTTAGGCCCTGAGATCGTGAAAAGTACGACCGAAACAACTTAGTTGATCCGCGAGAGGTTACAAGTTGCTCAAAGTCTCCAAAAGAGTTACGCTGACCTCAAAAGAAAACATGTTGAGTTTCTGGTGAGCTTTATAAGCATTAATCACCTTTATTTTCCTTTAGAATGTGAAGTAATAGCTAATACCCTTCATTTCAGGTAGGGGACAGTGTCTTTGTCAGACTCTCACCTACGAAAGGCGTGATGCGTTTCGGCAAGCGTGGAAAGCTGAGTCCGCATTATGTTGGGCCTTTTGAGATATTGGGCCGAGTCGGTAAAGTCATCTACCAAGTAGCTTTACTGTCGCAACTGTCTAGCATGCACAACATATTTCACGTGTCAATGTTGTGGAGGTATATTAAAGACCCGACTCATGTGTTAGATTACTAGCCCATTGAACTTTAGGAAGGCCTAACATTAGTCGAGGAGCCAGTACAGATCTTAGATCGGAAAGAACAAATCTTATGGACAAAGAGGATTCCCTTAGTGCTTGTAAAATGCCGGAACCATTCATCGGAGGAAGCCACTTGGGAGCGGGAGCGCGAAGCTGAGACCCGAGAACAATTTCTGCGCTTATTTGAGTGAAATTGAAAATTTTGTAAATGTTGATTGTTTAAGGAATGTAATGGTACTTTGATTTTGAATTGCAATCAATATGACTTGTATTGTATGCGGATTTATTAATGTATGTAGAGTTATGTTCTGTTTCGGATATTATAAATCAGATTATGCAATTTATTCCAATTGAGTGAACATGTATGCAACTACACGTACTGCATATTCATTGTATAGTGACATAAACATAGGAAATTTTAAGGGCCGAGAGGCCGGTTATATAAATTGGATGATGAATGGGTATGTACCACATTAAGGGTACATGTATGAAGTTGGCTTGGGGCCTCAAAGTCCTCAAAACAGAAAAAATTTCAAATCTGAAATTTACGGTAAAAATCGAACGTTCGAAGTTTAAATCGAACGATCGATATTGAAATCGATTGATCGACTTATCGGGCTTCTGAGTATTTATGTGAAGAAAATCGAACGTTTGGTTACAGAAATCGAGGGTTCGAATCTTAAAGCGAACATTCGATATCATAAGTCGAAAGATCGATTCTGTCGGGTTAAGTTAAAAGATTGATTCTGTCGAGCTTCTGAGTATTTATTTCCCCATTTGCACGCCTCTTTTGAGCTAAGCTTAGAGTTTTTCTTCCCTTTTGTGAGCAATCAAGGTGATACACCCCAGATCCGCAAAGGGCTTCGATTTCTCTTGCAAGAACTCGATTTAAACTCTCCAAAAGGTAAACCCTACCTTTTTCTTGAATTTGTTCTTTCAATTTTGAGTTTTTTCTCGAGTTTTTATATATTCAATGGGCCCTAAGAAACAACCTGCAATTAAAAACCCTACTCTGAAGCGGGCCGCGTTGAAGGCTAGTTCTTCTAAACGAATGGTGGAGCGTAAAGGAATTTGAGACCGAATGGTCTTTTAATTCCGATCTCTTTGAGGAGAATGCCACCACCGTGTGGGCATCGGAATACCTGGAGAAAGCGGGATTGGGATCCTTGCTTCGACCTTTTAATGAGTATTTTTACCCCTGATTGGTGTCGTTGTTTTATCAACACATGCGTCGGGGAGACAAAAAGAAAATATACACTTCCCTCAATGGTCGAGACTATGAATTTGACTTGGATGACATTGCCGAGGCAATGGCCTGCCCTTCAAAACACTCACCAAACCCTAAACCGGTTGAATTTCACGATATCACCACCCAGATGACTCAAGGACGACATGGGTCTGGGCAATCCGTAACTAGAGCTCAATTGTCGGAAAACCTATGGATTTTAGATGTTATCTTTAAGTGTAACCTATATCTATTAGGACACAAATCGAAAAGGAGAGGCACCATTCAGCAGGGTCTATTTTCAGCCATCAAAGAGCAATTGGTTTGATGCACCGACTTTGGTATTTAAGGGCATCATAACGGCTCGTGAAAATATGTCGAAAGGGAGGAAGGCCCCTACAAAAGAAATGCCCTGTGCTCACCTGATCTCCCTCATGATCGAGAATTATGATGGGGGGATGACTATGAGATTGAGATAATGAACCAAAATCCATCTCCAAAGTGAAAAAGTATAGCCTGAAGGATTGGAGAAAGAGTTGTAAGCAATTGTTGAAAACTCCTCAAGATGCAGCAAATCAGGAAGCTGCTCAACCTGTCGCTCTGGAGCAAGAACAACCTGTACCCGCAGACCAGCCACCTCAACCTGCCTCTGTTCAGATGCCACCACCTATCCAGCCAAATGAGCCACAAAGTGATGTACTCACCTTGTCTGAGTTCACCAGGCAAGGTGAGTACTGTGATGAGTCAGTAGATACACACATTGACTCAGCACACGAGCTCGATGAGCAGTCAGTTGGAGTTCCACGAGGGCATGCTGACCTACTTAATGCAGCACGCATATCCTACAGATTATGCTACCTACATGGCTGATATACATGCCGCCACGACCCATGCTTCTACTTCTGGAGCAAGGGATGCAACAGATCAAGATGTTGGACCAGCTGGTGATTGGGCGGATTAGGGAGGCGACAGTTATCAAAAGCTTCTTTTAGAGGATTAAAATTTTGGGAATGTAAATATTTAATGGTTATGAACAATTGGAACCTGGCGGTTCTACTTACCTGGTTTCTTTATATCATTAACTAGAAATGTTGATATTGTTATAACTGTTGTTATTAAATTAGTGGATATTCAATGTTTTGTTGGTTACTCGTTTTGGATAATCGTGCTTCTAGATCAGTATTGCTATTTCTTTGGATTCTGCATATGTGTTGTGCTTTAGGATGGTTATTTGTAAATTGCATTCTTATGGAAAATCCTGTTTGTTCGTTCTTGTGGGTTGATATAGATCATGATATATGAGTGCTTGCTATTTTGGATTCCTGCAGGTATGTATTTTGGATCATAGATAACTATAGGTTATCATGATATAGTGACTATTATGAATACCTGCTTGATTTGATCCTGTTAAGAATGTCTTCGAACAATTATGGGTGTTTGTTCTATTTTCCGAATCTAAGTTGTTTTGAACAAAACAGTAAGACACGACTTTTAAGCTTGAGTCACGGTGGGATCTTTTTCTTAGGCACGCGAAACTTGGAATGTAGGCGTCCATGTACAGATGCAACTCCTCTATGGTAGTATGGGATGCCACACGAAGTACATCCAAGTTACTACGGACCTCGTCCCTTGAAACGCGTGATTGGTGAAGCCTGTCGCACTGTGACCCATTCTCTTTAAAAATTTAGACAATATTGAATATGAATATGTTAAGAACCTTTGATTAGGACGAGGGTTAACCGTAGACCTGACCTATACGTATTGAATTTTCGAGGACGAAAATTTCTAAAGGAGGGGAGAATGTAATATCCCGAAAATTTACAAAAACCAAACATGATCACCTCGGTGTGCATGCCCGGGCAAGTCGCATAATGAGACCTTGAATCTTTTGGAATAATTAAATTTAAAAGGTTTATTTGTGAAAATATAAATTAAATTTCTTTTTGACCAATAATTAGAAAACCGTACACCGACTCTTGTCTGCGTGCCCAACACCCAATTCAAACTTAAAATCAATTGGATAGAATTTATAATATAAATATCTTGATATTTTGGGTAAATATCAAGATATTTGGTTAGCTTGTTTTGCTTTATAAAGAGATGAGAGTAAAGAGTAACTCTCACTACTTTCTCTCGTCAAAACCAAACTTTGGAGTTTTGTTATTTTCGTTTTCCTCGTTAAGACCGCAAAAATTTACGATCGCTCTTGCGATCTTGACAGTAGAAAGGCTTTGGAATCCGCCGCTGTTTTACTTGAAGATATTGAAATAGAGTGGTGCCAATCGTGTGTGAGCCGATCGTGGTGGATACGTTACCGGCACGAATAGAAGGTGAAGTGCTATCTGTGCTAACTGGAGCTCATTCTGGAATTCTACCGATGTTGAACTCCGAAAGATTCAATCTGACACTTGGGATAGAATCATCGAAAGCCACGAAATCTACCTTGAAACGGTAAGCGAATTAACATTTCAATTTGTGTATTTATTGGTATGAATTTAGAATAGTTAGTGTTTAAAATTAGGAAAGAAATCGGGTTAGTATTGAAGGAAAATAGGTCAGGGCTGAGAAAATCCGAAAAAAGATGCAGAATCTATAGAAATCGAACGTTCGAATTCAAAATCGAACGTTCGAATTCAAAATCGAACGTTCGAATTTGAAATCGAATGATCGATTTGAGAATCGGTCGATTTTGGCACAACAAAGGTGTCAGGTTCTGAAGGAAATCAAACGATCGATTATGGAATCGACCGTTCGAATTTGAAATCGAACGATCGATTTCCCCTATTTCTGGATATTTTGTTTTTCTTTAAAAAAACTCCCGGAAACTTTGAACCGTCAGTTTGAGATGCTATTGACACGAGTTACAGTGTTACTGTGATCTAGGTGAGAGCATGGGAGACCTTGGATACGTACATCTGATTCGCTTTGAAAGAATCCAAAAATTAGGTAGGGGAACCTCAATATTAATTATACTTTTGTCTAAATTAATATGAATTTGCTTTTGATCAAGAACTCCAAATTTGATTTGAATCTACCTTGAATTTGATTAGCATGAACTCTGAATCCTAAATTCCGAATACATCTTGAATTTGACCATGAATCCTGAAACTCAGAACTCTGAACCCAACTATGTATTACAATGCACTGTATAATATGTTAGAAATTGCATCTTATTTAAGGTTCACTTGAACGAATCCCCACCGACGCGGCAGGATATCCATGACCGACAAGGCAGGATATCCGTGTATTTGTCTCTGAACCTATTTGACTGTGTATTTGTATGGCACAAGTTACCCTCATAACGCAGGGGCTTGTTGCATCTCCTGAAAAGAGTTCATTGAACAACGATGGTTAGTTAGGGGTTCCCATCGGTTTTATTCATGCTCTTATGATATAGTAACTTGAGAAGAAATTTAAGTTAGGATTTAAGTCATTAAACAAAGTAGCACTGTATGAATGAGAATCCGAAAATATTGAAATCTTGATTCGTTTGATTTCCGTTATAACACTCTATTTGATTATGTTCTAGAAATTGCATCTGATATTAGTATTTGAAATTCAGTAAATGAACCTGCTTTGGAATATCAATTTTCAAAACACATATGCTTTGATTTCAGTCTTTGAAAATCATATTTGTTCTGATAAAATGTAAATAAAATTGAGTTTCATCTACTGAGCTTAGACTGTTAGCTCACTCCGACTATACGTCACAGGTACTGATTTAGATATAGAGGCTCGAGGATACGAGAGTGACACGGACTACATTTCAGAGGATGAGTGTGAGATTCCTCCTGAGGAATTCTTCCCTGTTTAGGGTCCTGCTTTATTTTTTTTTGTGCTGTTTTTTTTTAGAGACCAGACTAGGGCTTGGTATGTCCGACCTAATTTGCTTTGTGTTTTAGAATTCATGTAATTATATTTTTTGTGAACCATGTTTCGGTGATGGTCGGCCATCACCGGTGATTCGATTCGGTTCTTTTGTTCACGTGTTTTCACATGGAATTAGAACCGTTATTTTGTCTTACTTTTTGTTTAGAAATGGAGTTTCCTTTTGTTATACTCTGATATCTGCTTGTTTTCTGTTCGGCTTATCGATTTATCGATAGGTTGGCGAACCAGCCTTCCCGGCATTTCGGATACAGGAAAGTCGGGTCGTCACACCACACATTCATCTCAACATACGCATCCCAGCCACATGTTGTCACTCTTCTTATCGCTTTGTTGTAGCCCAACATTTTGCACCCTATGACATGCACTATCTTATAAATATGTCCTTTCAATCTAAGTGGAACTATTAAGTCGTACAATACTTGCTTGCCTCCATTTCATCCAACCTGCATTAAGCCTATTTGAGACATCCTCTTCTAATCCACCATCTGATTGTAACGTAGAACTCCTAAATAGCGAAATCTATGACAATGTGGTACTAAATGATTTTCTATTTTAGCTAAATACTCCTCCAAACTCTCATGTTCACTAAATTTTCACTCCATGTATTCCATCTTTGTTCAGCTGATTTTCAAACCTCGACTCCTAAGCTTTTCATTTATTTCTTCCCTTGTTTGGGAAGTTAAT
Source organism: Chloranthus sessilifolius (assembly GCA_021018995.1). Taxonomy (NCBI): domain Eukaryota; kingdom Viridiplantae; phylum Streptophyta; class Magnoliopsida; order Chloranthales; family Chloranthaceae; genus Chloranthus; species Chloranthus sessilifolius. The sequence goes on along the minus strand of CM037584.1, from coordinate 46,455,543 downwards.
AATACGTCATCCGCAAATAACATGCACCATATAATTTCTTCTCAAATATCTATAGTTAACACATCTATGACTTGGGCAAACAAATAAGGGATCAAGGAAATTCTTGATGCAACCCAATTTTGATAATTGTTTCCTTCAAATCCTACCAATTTGGATAAGTGTTTGGGTGGAGGCTAAGATTTTTGCTTTCTTAGGAATACAACGATTAGAGATATATATTCTATAAATGAGAGTTAAAAGACAATTGGAGAAGCTATAGCACACATCAAAGAAAGCAACTCAAAATTCAACAAATTTCAAGTTTTCTAATCACAAAATTGATTTCTAATTTATCTAAAGAGCACCTCGAAGTCGCAGTGGGACCCGAGCCCTAGCCAAATGGAGGAAAGCAAGGATGATTTGGAGTCAGATCACTTTCTGAGTGAACATGGGTTTGAGTTGACTTTTGACTTTTGATTCAGCCGAAAGTTTATCCCATTGAATGATTTCTACCATCTGATAGAGAGTGTACAAGAGTGTCTTCAAATGGGTTGGACTAGTTAGTAATCGGATGTTGATTGGTCCACATTTGAGGCACAGAGAAAATTATGTGATTAGATGGTTGAAAACCGCTAGCAAGTAAGCATGATCTAATACATTTCACCCGTTGAAAGATAACAGTAATCACTAATCAATTCAACCAAAGCATCCAAAACTAACTGCCAATAATACATTTATTTACTTGTTTATAACATTGACCAATAACACATTCTATTAAAAAATAAATAAATAAACTTTAAAAAAAAAAAAAACTTGGGCTTGAATTTTTACCGCATGGTACAGATGCTAGTATATAGGTATGTACAAAAAGCCCGCATTAACAGCAAGCCATCAGCTCTAAAATTATGATGAGATCTATGGAGAATCCAAATGGTAATCAGTTTCCCCTTGATACAATCAAACAGTGATGAGATCAGATCTTTTGTATTGTTGGAGATGCCGAGTCCACAGCTAGCCAGATTTTTTGGAGCTCTTTCTCAAATGATACTTGCACATTGTACTCCAACTGCAGCCATTTTTAATTTAAAAGATAGCGATGAAGTCTAATGGTTCAAAGGTTGTTGCATTTTCAGTCAAATTGGATGAGAAATTGCCTAATTTAATAAGTTTGCTAAATGAATTCACAGTTCATGGCTGATTAGGCCAAAGTTAGTGACGGGGACGCCGACATCGTAGACATCGGATATGGACCTTTTCGCGTGTACCGACATCGGAAGAAGCGGAATGGAAATCAAAACTAGGCGAAAAGGGAGTTCTGGAAATGAAGAGGGCGGGTACAAACTGCGAGGAGAACAGTGTCAAGCGAGCCCTCGCTCGAGCGGTTAAATTCCTCGCTCGAGCGGGCCTTCGCTCGAGCGACCACTTAAGCTCGCTCGAGCAAGCCCTCACTCAAGCGGTTATAATCCTCGCTCGAGCGAGCTACAGTGACGGAAAATTTTTGTTTTTCGTTTTTTTTACCTTTTTAGTCTTTTATTATTTTAGGACTCTTTTATTGCGAGTTTTCTATCGTTTAGGGTTTTCTTAGCCTATATAAAGGCATTGTAAACACCCTATTGAAAATTGATTATTGATTATGAATGAAAAGAGTTTTTGCTTATGTGTGCTTGAGATGAGCCTCTACGAAGAGTGAATCTTCTTTCCGAGAAGGGTTTGGTGCGAAGCCAAGGGTGTGAAGCCTACAATTCTATCTATCCATCTCTTTTATCTTTGATTGCGTGATTCTCTACAACCCTAAATCGACTATCTTCTTGTGAAATCTTAAACCCTAAATTTCTCTAAATCCTTGAATCGATCCGATTCAACAACCGTAGATCCCAGTAGAGTTATTAAACCTTCCGCATCTAATAATCAGAAGAAATCAGTGATTCCATCATTGAATTGAGAGCGCTCTAATCTGGAAAAACCTAGAGTTCTATCTCTAGGATCGATCTGCGCTGCAACCTAACGGATCTAGCGCTTGGACTTAACCCTGCCTGAATTATGCGTGATTCTCCCAAGGAATACTACGAAAACCTGAGGTATTCGTTATATTTTGCAAGTTTTATTGTTTAATTTAATTCCAATTTAATTTCGGCAAAATCAATCATATCATTCACGTAGTTTAGGGTACCGTCCTGCGTCAGTTAGTAATGATGTGAGAAATTACTAGCATTTTTTTCCTTTTAATCTGATCCACATAAAGTACACTTTTTCCCATGTTCTCCGATAATGCAGCAATAGACTGCTAAAAATACAATTTCGCTTGGACATGGCCAAGATGTCTGGTAAATCTGAGCGAAATGTACTTGCAGAGGGCAGGGTTCTCATAGCTCAGCTGTTTTTGCTTGTTTATATATAAGGGAGATATTAAACAGGAAGCAATGGGTTGCTACTCATGCCTACAGCGAAATTAATATGGTAGTGAATGGTTTAGCCAAAGCTGCTATTGCATTTCAAGAAAACAGGGATTATAGCAGTGTAGTGGGCATGCCCAGATGTTGCAAAATGAGCTATGTGGGGGACCGAATGGGCTTCAAATATTTCATAATATTTAGATAGTTATTTCATTCTTTATTTTTTAATACTCTTTTGTTCATTGCCTGATGAGGGTATGGCATTGCCAAAGCTCTCTGAAGGTAGTGATGAGAGGAGTATTTATTCTTTGTAGCTCATTATTTCTTTTTAATGAAAATTTGCTTGATATATATATATATATATATATATATATATATATATATATATATATATATTCACTTTTTAAAACTAAATAAATATATGATATATGAATGAGCTACAGGGAAATATGGGCAACTGCAATTATAATAACTGAAATAATGAGAACATATCAGTAAGAAAAAATACCTTTTCTACGAATTGTACAGCATCCAACACATGGCAAAAATATGTGAGCTGCCTGTACAGATCCACTTCTGTATACTGCTTCAATGACATAGTACACTCATCTCTTAATATATAAGAATCACAACTTGTTAAGTGCATGCATAGACAAAAAAATCATCATCGATCATGAAAAAATTTAATTTCTTTCTGTTCTTATTTATAAAAAAGAAGAAGCAGCGGGTGAGATCTGGACCTGTCGAATGAGGTGCCCGTTACATTGGCGGAACTTTGGACAAACTGTTCCTCTTTCATAATCATCAATCACCTGCAGATTGAGACAGTGGGTAGTGCACTTGCATGTCTCATCATCACACTGGTATGGAAAATTAGTTCTTTCAATCTTACTAGTAAACGGAGCTTAAATTTTGAAGACTAGCAAAGCTCATTATATACTAGAGTCAAAAGGGTTGAAGGAGAAGTTGCAACAAAAAAATATATATCAGGAGCTACCGTCATTAAGCCCTTGTAGTACATAGAACTAAACTTCTCAGCCTGCCTTTTCACCTGCAAAGCCATGTTGGAGGGAATCAAATGCACTTATTCTATGCAAACAAATTCTACAACACAGTGTATCACTTTGTACCTGGTTGGCTATCATGACTGGAGAAAATCTACCTCCATCACTCTCTTCCGGGCATCTTGGGCAACACAAACTATGCCAGAAATTACTCCTTAGCTCACTGCTGGTTTCTTTTTCTTCTTGTAGAGCTCTTCCATTTCCTTTGCTTGAAGTTATTAAACTAGAGACAGTGGGGCACTCGAATGTACTAGAACAGCTGGGACACGTCAACCACAAAGGCTCACAGCCGCGATATCTGCATTTATTTACTTTTATTCACATTCAAATCCCTTTGTTCTAATAGGTAACCAATTATGGCATTTTAGATCATAGAAGTTATATTCCTCCCCTCGTCATCTACAACACATGATAATGTGGTTGAAGGGTCTTTGCTGGCAGCTTCCATTGATTTGTATGGAACTAAGGAAAAAACATGATTTTCTTATCAATAATATAACAAACAATAAATGCAGCAGCTGCGGACTGGTTGCTTAGGAAGAGAGGGGCTCACCTTAGATGTGTCAAGCCCAAGACAATGAGCCAAATGTGCAGGGCTAGTCCCTTAATGAAAGCACATAACAAGATACCACAGGATGAATCTGCAAACAGCTAAGGTGTTTAATCAATCCAGAAGGCCGAGCAATAGAGAAGAGAACGAAGTGAAGTGAAAGAACCAAACTTGCTGTGACAAGTAGTAATCAATGTCAATCATCCAGCTATCGTTGTCCCTTTTCAGTTCATCAGGGTGCCTAGCTCTTTGAGCTATCCCCACAGCAGAACCAGAACCAGTGCCCTGCCCAATAGTACATTAAGGATAAAAAGATACATTTGGATCAGATTTTAAGAGCTGAGAAATTTCAGCTTTTTACGAACCATCATATATTGATTTAATCATCAGATTTCAACTAAAATTAGAAAACAACAGCGTCCACACAAAACATATAAATCTCTTTAAGAAGATTGGCCAATTACTCTCCTATCTTCTGCCAGCCGGTGTACAACTGATTCAAATATAAAGGTGAGACCATTGTTTAATGTATGGAATCTAAATAGACCACTAGGAACCATTTGAAATTACCTGCTGATAGCATATAATATAAGGAACTGTATCCCCAGCTGAGCACCGAGTAGAATAATCACTTTGCTTCAATCTCATTGCCACCTACAAAGGTTTCCGAGTAGAATGCATTAGGCAATAGCATATAATCAGATGAAAAGTCGACCAATGAAATACCTGCAAATAAATAAATAAGAAAAAAACAACAACCTGAACATGAGGTTGATTTTTGTCATCGCGGTAGTCTTGTGGTGGTTTTGTTAAGGCCTTTATGATAACATATTTCTCAAGGGAAACTTCACCATTCCTCATTTTCTCCTGCACTTGTATTGGTTTTCAACAAGGATCCCAAAATTTGCTTCTTATGTTTCTTGATTACAAAGTACCAATAAACACCCCCACTTGGCAAGCAGCCACTGTATTATACCTAACATTCCAAGTTTCTAACAATCTTATGCAAACAGATTTTGTAATATTTGTCTGAAATTTGAGTATTAGATGATGCAATACCTTCATAAGAAAGCTATGTATTGATTTGACCACATCTTCACATGACCTACAAACATAAGAACTAGTAAGTAGATTTGGAAGTTAAGAAAGAGATAGATGTAATATTTTCTTTAACTGCTACTGACAGATACAAATGCATACCCTCCATATAATATTTTTCTTAGGCAAAAATCCTTTATTTCTTTTGATAGTAAACTCCAGTCCCGTCGAATAATATCAAGACCCTTGCGTTCAGTGACTGGCTGCATGCCACATGATAAAGGCGCCAGCTATACATCAAGATGGCATACTAAACACTAAACATTTTAGATTAACCAAATACATCAAGAAGTAGCATTTTCTTGAACAATCTATCAAGAGCAATCTCTAAACACTGATACTTCATGTTGACCTAAATGGGAAACAATGGAATATTACTAAAAATTTCAATTGAAGGCCTTAAAAATATTGAATAATGGAATAACATTAAGTTTTTCACTAGTGAAAACTCATAGCTGACCTCTTGAATGACTTTTCCTGCAATTGCATTGGCTTTGTTATATCATCTACACTACTATAAATCATAATTGAATCTGTATCACCATAAATTACCTGTTCAACACACCACAAAAACATCACCAGTTTGCCCACTTCTATAGAGTAAAGAAAGCAATTTTGACTTCTAAATGCCATGTTGTTTCACATATCCCTTTTGGCATTGCATGAAAAAAATCCATCAAATTCATCAGCTAAATCGTTCAGTTTCATCTACTCTATATTCTCTCTGCGTGCAGGTGTCATCAAAGTTAGGATAACTATATCAAATATATCAAAGATAAAAATGTATTTCAACAAATGATCCTCTAGTGACACAAATGATCCTTTAGCGTATTTGTGCAAGACTTAGGTTGCAAGATTTTTTTTTTTTTTTTTTGAGGAGGAGGCGGGGGAGGAGTAAGCTGGGGTTGCATCTGAAGACTCAAAGATGTGTGAAGTGCGCTTTCCACTAGAGCTACGGACCCAACCCTCTTATTTTGGAAGGATGAACGCCAAATTGGCACTAATGCATTGCACATCCGGCACAAATTTGCACTTTTCCCAACAAAATGTTAGTTATCTAAATCCGATATTTCTATGATCCTTCTATCACTACAAGCAATAAAAGACCTTAAATGTGGTTTACAAAATATTTCATGCCCATTTTCTTACACCGTTGCTTATAGAAAGCAATAGAACATCATAACATCACACCCAGTGTTGTTTGAATCGTATGACCCAAATAATATCATAAGGTCAGTCATAGGGTTTAAAGACTGAATCCTATTTTCTTGTGTATGGATGATTCAACAATTTGAATTGTATGATGTGATTCGACTCATACAATTTCAATGAGTTGTACGAGTCAACTGAAAGCGGATTTCACAGTCAAATAGAGACCGTGAGCCCACAAACTCCTTTTTAGAATTTATTTCACTTCTTGTTTGAGAAAAGTCTCTAAAGTTGACTTATTAAAACATACTTTTACACTGTTACTTAGTTCCCTGCACCCCCTACCGACCCACAAACTGGTTCCCATCGAGCGTTCGCAGTCCGATTTGATTGAGCTGGTTCAGCCCATTAATTTTTTCTTAAAAGGTAATGCTGAGGAGGTTTGAACCCAGGCCACCTCTTTCTTCAAATATTGGCAACAAAAAATTGGGTATTTCACTTGTTTGGTTTGTAATTAATTTTTATGTGTGGTATTATTAAACAATAAATCTCCACTTTACTTTGGTTCATTTTTTGGTTATAAATTAGACACATTTTACGACACAAGTTAATTTTACACGGTTTTAAGTGAAATATCACATATAATTTGATTATGGGCAGATATGCTAACATTCTAAATTCTTAGATTCATTGAACAAATTTTTCTAAATTTTCAAACATTTAACAAAAAAATCATTATGAATCTTATGATTCAATCGGAAAAACCCAAAACTATTTTATGATATATTTTGATTCTCACAATATTGATCTGCTGTGAGTGATCATGCACAATAAGGAATGATGGATCAGCAGACTGATTGTTTACTGAGATGTGATGCTCACTAATCGACTACGACCTACCATGAGCAGAAGCTGGTTGGATACATAGTTTGAGTCGCCGCTGTTTACTACTAGCGAAAGTATTTTGTAAGCGCTCGCCACTATGAAGCATGAACGTGGGTGTTTATGATGAAAAAACAAAATCAATATCAACAAACTACTTTGAAAGAAGTGCATCCAAGTTCAATTTGTTCTGAACCAGATCAACAGTACTTTTTAGGATCTCCCTTCCCTGAAAAAATAATATGTGCATTAGAAAACAGGATTCAGAAAAGCTAACGCCAAAAGAAAAAATTGCATCTTATGTAGTTCAAATTTAGGCAACTTAAGGGAACTCTTCTTACTAGCAGCATTATGAGTTCTGCAGGGGGCTTTGCCTAAAATCTTGAATTGGAAAAACCCAAGCATCCATATATACTGATTTAGAAGTCGAGTGGAAACACAGTGTCAGAGAAAGCAGGAGATAAAAACCCTACAAAAAAACTAAACTGCAAACCTGTTTGCAGTAAGCTTCAAAGCTTGCTGCTGAATGTTAAGCTGTTGAGCCTTGAGACCTGAGGCAGTCTACAGCCATGTCTTAACCTTTCTCCTTCTCTGAACTAAGTCCCTCAACAACTGAAAATCATAGAAAATGTACTCAAAAGTCTCATTTAAGTTAAATTTCTAACCGAGTCGCAGCTAACTCAGGTATGGAAGAAATTCGGGTCTAAGACCAGGGAAACTCATACCATAACTCAAAAAAGTTGAAATTCTGGGAAATATTCGCCCAAATATTCTGAAAACGAACCTAAATCTCAAAAAAAAATTGGTTGATTCAATTCATGACTGGACTAAGTCAAAGGTACTAACTTGACTCCAATTAAGGCCTGAAGCACTAGCTAAAAACAGTATTGTGGATCAATTAGTTTGTTCTCAGACGGGAAAGGAAGTTATAGTTAGAGGACTCGCTCGAAAGGGAAAGCCAATGTTAAGAGTTATATGACAGAATACCAAAATAAAAAGTTATACAGATAAAAATATTTATTATCTTTAGATGTAATGACATTTTGTTTATATAAGCCTGAGCTAAGATCCAACATGTCATATCAGAGTTGAAGTTCAGATTAGTGATAAATCCAATTTGTGCCCATCCTATAAAAGATAGCACATAAATACAAGTAAATGAGGGGAACTACAGACTTTTAGCATATGACAGAGTAAAAGTGCAAAAGCTAAATATATAAATTCATACGTACAAATAACATTGAGCATACAGATTTTATTCCAACAAAAAATACCAATTGAGAGAAGAAAAGAATATATTTTAACAAATTGTGATTCTCCTTATTACAATTTACAATCCTTACTAGAGATAGGGAGAATCAATAGATACTGATTTACAGATCTATTTACGTAATGGGGAGAATCCTTACTAGAGATAGGATACCCCTCAAAATTTGTTTGTTCAGTTGGTCTATCGGATGGGAAAGAATCCTTACTAGAGACCAACTCATAAGAAGAGGTATTCCCGTTACAAATAGATGTATGCTTTGTATGCGCGGCCAGGAATCTGTGGGGTACACCCTACTTTCCTTCAAAGTCTTGGGGGCCATACTTCAAATGTTCGGTGTTCAATGGGTATCACAAGGGAAACCGATCGATATGATGGAACAATGAACGGGAATGGGCTTTCTGGAGCATGGATCAAAATCTCGGCCAAGATTTCAATTTCTCGGCCGAGATGACTCCATGCCGGCCCCTACCGAAACGAAAATTACCCAAATTTCGGGTAGGGGCCGAAAATTTGAAATTATTGGCCTAAAAGTCAAATTATCGATCGAGATTTTAGAACGTCTCTTTTATTTTTTAATTTTTTATTATTATTATTTTATTTTTTTTATTATTTTTATTTTTAAGGTCTTTTGCTTCGAATTTTTTTTGTTCCCATACATTTACCCGAGTTTCATTCATTTACACTTAGTTTATTTTTTATTTTTCTCCTCGCCTCTCTCCTTCCATAGCTTGACGAAATTTCACTGAATATTGTAGGATCTTGAGGAAATCCCGTCGTATCGTATCGTAACTTGCCGAATCTCGTCGAATTTTGTCAAAAATTGTCGGATTCTCGCCGTAATTTGGTGGATTCTCTCCCAAAGTCACCGTAACTTACCGAATATTGTCGGGTTTCGCCGTATCTAGTCATATCTCGCCAAATCTTCCCAGATCTTGTCGAATCTTATCGGATTTAGTCAAATATTGCTGATATTTTGTCAGATTTAGTCTCAATAGTTCAAATATGTCTTCTAATAATGTGAAAGAGTAAAAAAAATAAAGCTCAGCAAAGTTTAGAGAAATTTTTTAAAAATTACCGAAATTTACCAAAAATTCGGTCGAAATTGGACTAATTTATGGTTCGGGTGGTGAACAAAACCGAAACCAAAACCGAGATTTTGATCCATGTTCCGGAGTGCAAAGGGGACCCCTAAGGTAGATTACAAGGTATGTGATTATGTGGGCCTTATGGCTTGAAAGAAACGGTAGGATATTCACGAGACAATGTTTACGTGGTTCGACAATATGCCTATGTCCACAGGCAACGATGATTCAGTATATTGATGATTACACAAGAATACAGAAACACTCAGGCCTCACCAAAGCTCTCCACAAAACCCTAGATAGGTTTACCAAAGCTTTACAAAGATATCTCAACCTTGCAATTCGACCAAGAGTTTTGCCTTTAAATAGAAGACACATATCCTACTTCTAACCCAAGAGAAACGGGCCAAATACGGAGTCTACAAGCAACTGGGTAGTCATGGGTCGCTCGAGCGATAACCAAAGTCGCTTGAGCGGCTTAGACCAAAGGAATCGCCCAAAGCGACAGCACATTGGTCGCTTGAGCGACAACCAAACTCGCTCAAGTGACTTTCATTTGAAAGTTTGCCCTTGTTGAATGCTCACCTCGCTCAAGCGACAACCAATGTCGCTCGAGTAAGCCAACCAAGTTAGAGCCACTTTATAATAATTCTCCACCTGGCTCTAAGCTTCACCCTGTATTCTTTCTTCCAATCATCACTATACTGGTATCACAGCTGGCAAGGGCGCTCAAACCTGTTGAACATTGATCAAATCCAAACAATATTTAGACTTGACCACCGGTACCACCTTTGTCATCATATCCGTAGGATTGTCCTTCGTACACACCTTCTTCAAAGATATCTTGTCATCTTTGATTACTTCTTGTACGAAGGCATACCGTATATCAATGTGGTTAGTACGAGCATGATATACGTGATTCTTTGCTAAGTAAATAGTACTCTGACTATAGCAGAACACATCAATACTTTCCTGTGTGATTCCCAAATCACCAACTAAGCCTTGAAGTCATAATGCTTCTCTTACTACCTCTGTTACAGGCATATACTCTGCCTCTATAGTAGACAAAGTCATTGTATCCTATAACATCGACCTCCAGCTAATCAGACCACTTGATAGCGTAAACATATATCCTATTGTAGACCGGTGCTTATCCAAATCACCCGTATAATCTGAATCTACGTATCCACATAACTGATAATTTGTACCACTACGAAAAACCAACCCGACATCCTTGGTACCACGTATGTACCTCATAATCTATTTTACCGCCTGCCAACGCTCCTTGTTTCAATTAGTCATATACTGCTAACCACACTAACGACCTGTGAAATATTCAGCCGAGTGCACACCATAGCTTACATCAAGCTACCAACCGTACTCGTATAAGGAATAAGAGTTATGAACTCACGCTCCTCAACCGTAGCAAGAGGCATGTTAGCCGAAAGACGAAAGTGAGTTGCTAATGGAGTACGCACGACCTTTGAGTTCTTCATCCCAAACTGTGAGAGTACCTTCTTCAGATAACTCTTTTATGTCAGACGCGACTCTCCTTCTTTCCGTCTCTCTGAATCTCCATACCAAGGATCTTTCTCGTTACGCCAAGATCCTTCATCTCAAACTCCATACCAAGTTGAGATTTTTACTTGTTGATCTCCACCATACTCTTCGCAGTTATGAGCATGTCATCAATATACAAGAGAAGATAGATAAATGAGTCATCCGCTAGCTTTTAAGTAAACGGAGTTGTCATATTCACTTCAAATATAATTTTTACCCACTATGAACGTGTCAAACCTCTTGTACCACTCTCTCAACGACTGCTTCAACTCGTACAAGGACTTCTTTAATTTGCACACTAACATCTCTTCTCCAGGAGATTTGAACCCTTCAGGTTGGTTCATATAAATCTCCTCCTCTAAATCACCATGTAGAAACGTCATTGATGGGGACATCACGATCAAGAGAATTGGACATGAACCGCAAAAGATTTTTAAGCGCCGGAAGAAACCAAAAGGAAGCCGAAACGAAAGAACCGAAAAAAAATCGATTGAGCAGTTCAAATTCAGAGAAACTGAAGGTTGCTACAGTACCTCGATTGATCGAGCTACAGTACCTCGATTGATCGAGCTACAGTGCGAATATTGACAAAGTTTAGGTTTTTAAGGGCATACTTGTCTTTTTTCTAGTATTTGTTTTAGAGTTTTATTTTCTTTAGGGAGGCCTCCTATATAAGGTTTCTAAATAAACATTGTAATTAATTTTTGATTAATGAAAATTGGAGAATTGCTTTTATGCAAACCCTAGAGAACTTGTGAAGAGTTTTTGATCGAAGGAGTGAATCTTTTGAAACTTGAGGAATGTTTATTCAATTCTCGTGCGACTTGGTGTGAAGCCGACGTGCATCCTTAGTGGGAAGCCTCGAAAATCCTTGGTGTTAAGCCTTGGACCTCTATCCTCTTATTCTATCTTTTCGCTAGTAATATCTTTTTTCTTTACTTTGATAAATTTCAAAACCCCAAAATATTATTAGTTTATCTTTGATATATCCCTTTTGTTAAATATAATACCTTGAGCCATTATTTTCAAACCTGAGTGGAATCAAGAAACAACACCGTCACTGTCGCTTGATACCCTAAACTAGAGCGAAACTCGAATCCTTCATCGGGTCCATTTTTCTAGATCGGAAAATATAGATGCATGTAAATGCTAAATTGAATTAACCTAGTTGTTTTAGTGAATTTATTAAATTTATTTTATGTGTTTAGGTGAATTTGATTATTTCCATTATTCAATTTAATTTGTGGTTAATCCCAAACTTGCATAATTAGAATTTTAGCGTTTGTCCCGCATCAGTTTGGTATCAAAGCAGGTTTTTAGTTTAAGGTTCTCCGCATTAGTTTAGGGTGCATTTTATTTTCGTATACTTTATCTTAGACTATCTAGCCTTGCATAATTCCATCATGAATACTAGTAGCTTAGAAGCCCAAATTCAAGATCTTGCATCTAAAGTGACCACTAGTCAAACCCGGATGGATGAGCACATCGCTGATCAACAAGCCCGACATGAGGCTTTAGAAACCAGATTTAAATAGATTAATGAGCTCATCGCTGAGAATCACACTAGAGTCAACCCCAACGACCGTAGGAGGGAGGGTCCTCGTCGTCGTGAAATTCAAATCAGTCAAGACGATAAAGTCATGACTGATTTTGATGGGAAAACGAATGCCCCTACTTTTGATGGGAAAAGACAACCCAAGGTCTTTCTCGAATGGGTCGCAGTATGGAAAATTACTTCGAGCGGTATGCCATGTCTGAAGAGCGTAAGGTCAGATTCGCCAAAGTCAAGCTTATGGATCAAGCTAGACTTTATTGGTTGGGAGTAGAGCATCGTAGGTAAATCCAAGGTCTTCGTGCTATTTCCACATGGACTTAAATGAAAGCCCAGCTGTACGAAAAATACGTTCCGGTATCCTATGATGAACGTATTCTTGATCAGTGGCATTGCATCAAGGAGATTCCCCGATCACATAGTGCATCGATCAGTTTGAAGACCTGATGACCCAAGCCAATGTAGATGAGCCAGCAAAAGTTATCCTCTCCCGATTCTGAATGGATCTTCAACCAGAGTTACAAAGGGAACTCGTTCCTTATCCAGTTGTGGATCTCTATGAATATTTTGCTAGGGTTGAAGAATTAGAACGGTATCTCGACACCCCAGTAATGGTTGATCTAAGTCTTCCAAACTTGAGTATCAATCTAATCCTATAGAAAAGGAAAATAATGCCTTTACTCAATCTTCAAAATCCATGATTCCTCAGGTTGACAACGGAAAGGGACCAATGATTGAGAGTTTTAGACATGCTCTGCAACAATGTTATAAGTGTCAAGGTTTTGGTCACTTTGCATCCCAATGTCCCAGTAAGAGTCAAACCTTGATTATTCAGGAGTATGTCGAGAAAGAGAGCAATGAGTTACCTGAAGAAGTGTACGAACCGTGTGACACGCCAAGTGATGATGAAGGTGAAGTTTCGGTAAAAACTGTAGGTTGCATTAGGACATTTCTTATTTCCGAAGATAGTGTTGATAGTGTGTCTCTACCAAGTGAGTCATTAGAGGTGGTAGAAGCATATCCTCATTCTAAATTGCATGAGATTAACAATCAGAATTTATTAAACATTGGAAATATGCCTGATCGCACTAACACGTTGAATATGTTTAGTGAATTTGATACTAACAAGTTTGTGTTAATTCCTGATAGCCCCGAGTATGTGGAATCTTTTCCAATCTCGAAGAGGGGTAATGATGGAGGTCTAGATCTTCCTCTAGACAAAGACAACCATCCGATAGTTATAATAGCGGATCTTACACCTATCCCAAGTCCTGAGACTATACCTTTGGATTCATTCCTTGTTACCCGACCAAACGAGCCAAATCTATTGAACCAATTCATAACATGTATCCCACTTGAACCGTGTTTGAAAAGGTTGAAAGAGAAGGGTCTTGAGCATCCAAACCACCAACTACGAAAAAAATCAGAAATACCACACCACATGGAAGGGCAAGCCAGGAGACAAGTGCCCAAAGTGCACCATATGTGAGTTCTACAACTCATCGGAGATGAGTTTTTTTCACCCGAGGAGAATTGATGGGGACATCACGATCAAGAGCATCAGACATGAACCGTAAAAGATTCTTAAGCATCGGAAGAAACCAAAAGAAAGTCGAAACGGAAGAACCGAAAAGAAATTGATTGAGCAATTCAAATTCAGAGAAACTGAAGGTTGCTACAATAACTTGACTGATCGAGCTACAGTGCGAATTTTGACGAAATTTTGGTTTTTAAGGGCATACTTGTCTTTTTTTTAGTATTTGTTTAGAGTTTTATTTTCTGTAGGGAGGCTTCCTATATAGGTCTCTAAATAAATATTGTAATTAGTTTTTTATTAATGAAAATTGGAGAATTGCTTTTATACAAATCCTAGAAAACTTGTGAAGAGTTTTCGATCGAATGAGCGAATCTTTCGAAACTTGAGGAGTGTTTATTTATTTCTCATGCGACTTGGTGTGAAGCCAACGTGCAGCCTTAAAAATTCTTAGTGTGAAGCCTTGAACCTCTATCCTCTTATTCTATCTTTTCTCTGGTAATATCTATTGTTTTTGCTTTGATAAATTCCAAAACCCCAAAACATTATTAGTTTATCTTTGATCTATCCTTTTTATTAAATATAATCCCTTGAGCCGTTATTTTCAAACCCGAGTGAAATCAAGAGACAACGCCGTCACTGTCGCTTGATACCCTAAACTAGAGTGAAACTTGAATCCTTCATTGGGTTCATTTTTCTAGATCGGGAAATATAGATGCATGTGAACGCTAAATTGAATTAACCTAGTTGCTTTAGTGAATTTATTAAATTTATTTTATGTGTTTGGGTGAATTTGATTATTTCCATTATTTAATTTAATCTGTGGTTAATCCCAAACTTGCATAATTAGGATTTTAGCATTTGTCCCGCATCAATCGTTTTCACATGGAGTTGCTCTACTTCTAAGTCTAACTGTGCTACTATTGACAATAAAATTTGGGTTGAAGTGTGTTTCACAACCACTGAAAACACCTCATTGTAAATAATGCCTTCCTTTTGTGCATAGCCATTTGCTACCAACCGTGCCTTGTATCTTGTAACACTACTTTCCAGAGAACCCTCTTTCTTCTTATAAACCCACTTGCACCCAATCGCTCTCTTGCTCTTAGGTAACTCTGTTAGTTCTCAAGTTTGATTCTTGTGAAGAGAATCCATCTCTTCACCCATTGCGGTCTTCCATTCCCGTGCACATCTTCCACTGATTGCATCCTTGAATGAAGACGGCTCATCGCCATCCAACGTTAACGCATAAGTGACCATATCCTCGTAACCATAGTGAATTGGCGCTCTCGCATTCCTTTTGGGTCTTCTATCCGCTAAGGATTGCTCTAGCTCTCTCTCAACTATTTCTACACCTTTCTCAGATGTAATAACTCTAGGAGTTTCTAACTCCACCTCAAACTGATTTTCCTCCACTTCTCTAATTTTCATACTCTGTTTGTTAGAAATTCGCATAACAAATTCATCAAATGTCACATCTTTGTTGATCACAACCTTATTTTGCTAAGGACATCATAACTGGTATCCTTTCACACCATTTGCATATCCTAAAAAGACCACCTTCTTAGCTCTTGAGTCAATTTTACTATCTCTGACATGATAGTAAGCTATGCAACCAAACACCCTCAATGCACTGTAATCAGCAGGCTTCCCTGACCACATCTCAATAGAAGTCTTGCACTCTATTGCCGTAGACTATAATTTGTTTACTAGATAGCACGTCGTACTTACTGCCTCGGCCTAAAACTCTCTACCCAATCCCATATTGGATAACATACATCTTGCCTTTTCAAGTAGAGTTATGTTCATGTGTTTTGTTATCCCATTCTAATGCGGTGTATTCCTCACTGTGAAGTGCCTAGTAATACCGTTCTCTTCACAAAACTTTTGGAACTATCCACTAGTGTACTCACCACCATTATCGGTTCTCAACCGCTTGGCCTTCCTTTCAGACTGGTTCTCAAACAATATTTTCTACCTCTTAAAGATTTTTAACACCTCATCCTTACTCTTCATCATGTAGATCTGTACATACCAAGAGTAATCGTCAATGAAAGAGACGAAGTACCTGGAACTACCTTTAAAAAGAACCTTTTAAGGCCCCCATACATCTGAATGTATATAATTCAGTGTGTCTTTTGTAGTGTGAACCGTTGTGTTGAACTTAACCTTGCACTGTTTCCTGAAAACACAGTGCTCACAAACGTCAACTTTGCCAACATTTACACCTTTCAACAATCCATGCTTGCTCAACTCTGTCATCCCTCTTTCTGACATGTGCCTTAAGCGCATGTGCCATAGCTGTATGGAGGACAAACTGCTATCATTTAACGTAGATACCGTTGCTCCACCAGGCACTGTACTCCCTGATAGAAAGTAAAGGTTCCTAACCTTTTTTGCTTTCATCACAACCAGAGATCCCTTTTTCACCTTCAAAACTCCACCTTGAGCTGCAAACTTGAGCCCATTGGAGTCCAGTGTACCAAGCGATATGAGGTTCTTCTTCAGTTCTAGAACATGGCGTACATCGGTCAATGTGCTCACACCCCTGATGTGTCCTTAAATTTATACTCGCAAGTGCACGAATCGTGATGTAGTCAGTGGGTGCAAAGTACGAGATCGTTCCCACGAGGATTGGTTAGAAAATGTAAAAACAGAAATATCAATTAAATAAATGAATTTCCACAGATCTTTTACAGTAACCAATAACCTAGAATTCTGGTAAATGAGATAAATGCTAACAGATAAATACTAAAGGAATTTAACAATTAATGAAAGATAAGGATTGGGATGCTAAATCCTCCCATCGTGGGTTTATCATTTACAGAATACCAATCTGTGGATTGAGATGTAAGATCTTTAACAGATTTCTCAAAAGAAGAACTGCCCTATACACACGTGAGTTCTAAAATATAGATCTGAGATCACGGAGATGTATGATTAACATCCCATGAGTGTATGATTAACACTCACACCTCGGACAATATTTAGAACCCAATCTCTAGGGTAATTTCCAAAGTACGATCTAAGATCAAGGAAATGTATGATTAACACCCCATGGGTGTATGATTAACACCCACACCTCAGATCGTGATTGGAACTCACCACTGGGATAAAGTCATACTATCAATCCGAGATCAAGGAGATATATGATTAACACCCCATGAGTATATGATTAACACTCACACCTCAGATGATGGTAAAACTTCACCCCGAGATGGGTGATAATTAGGACAAAATCATTATTACAGATCTGAAATCATAGGGCATGATTAGCTCCTAGATCTCAGACTGAAATAATAATTTTACCATTTTCAATGAATATTAGGGTCTTAAAAAGTATCTGACATCTCAATCACATAGATTTATATTAATATAAATGAATACCTTGGATGGGGTTCATTAGATCCCCATCCTTAATGAAACTAGCCACACACAACTGAAATAAGTAATAAAATAAATGCAGAAGTTGAAAATGCCATTAAAATACCGTAAACAATTATCCACAAAAATCCACAAAAGCTTTAATCCAAAGTACGTACACCTCCTTCTTGAAAGTGGATCCAAATCAGAAAACTAAGACTTATCTTCTTCTCAAAATGAATATTAAAAAGGTAATTCAAGAAAATGGGACTCAATGCCTTACACTTTGAAACGCAGAAAACTAAAAATAAAATAATGTAAAAAAATGAAAACTCTCTAAAAAACAGAACTCTCTTGAAAGAAGAATGCAGAAAAGTAATAGAATCCTTCCCAAGGACTCCCCCTGAATGAATATATCTCCAAGAATATCTTTTTCCTTAATTGCCAAAACAGAAGCCGCTTTTTCCTCCAAGATTTTATTCCGTGAAAAGAGTACCAAGATTCTCGCGGCCAAGCAAAATTTCGAACTCAAATTCAAATTTGGTCGGTCGATCGATTGACCAAAGAGGGTCGATCGATCGACCATATCAGATTCTGTTTTGAAATTCCAAATCTTCCGGATTAGGTCGATCGATCGACCAAAAAGGGTCGATTAATCGACCTCCCAGATTTTCGTGAACTCCCGCTACACTTTACATTCATACACTGCCTCGGTATTTCGGCTATAACTTTCTATCCTGAAGTCGGATTGAGGAGATTCTTATGGCATTGGAAAGCTGGCGACGAGCTCTACAACTTTTGTGTTTTAACAACTTTCTGAATTTGATGTCTTGAAGGGTAAAATTGAGCTCCGAGTCGGGATTAGTTCCGCATGATCCAAGGTAGCACGAATTTGACGTTATATTCTGAACTTTTGGGTTATTTCATGTTCAACACATCTCCAGGCCTGTAAATCATTAAAACTATATAAAACATGTTAAATAGCTTTCATCGGATAGTTAAATATAGGTCTTTAGGGGTGAAATATCATCATATTTCACTGCACATCATACCCCCAAACCTACACTTTGCTAGTCCTCAAGCAAAGGAGAAGATAAACAAAACTGAAAAATAAACTAACAACCTAAGAAAAGTAAAGAATGCCACTTTCGTAAGGAACACGATTGCATTTAGCATATGCAACAAGCCTTTAAACCGCTAGGTGATCCCTAGTGGAGGAGTTTTGTCTCCTGAGGGTTTTCAGTGAAGTTACCCACAAACTTCAAGGCATTGATTTATGTGGAATTTATTAATTGATCTCATTATGCATTTCTTCCACAAGTACTATACATGCCATGTCATTTCCATTGATGCTTAGTTAAGCTAAACTAATGCTTCAATTTACAGATACATTTTTCACCCATCTTTAGATGTTTCAATGTGGTCATCAGATCAAATAATAATTTTTTATTTGAGAATTTATCTTATTTATGAACTGCATAGATTTCTGCTTTGATTCAAACCTCACAATAGGTATA
The DNA here is from genome assembly GCA_021018995.1 of Chloranthus sessilifolius. NCBI lineage: Eukaryota > Viridiplantae > Streptophyta > Magnoliopsida > Chloranthales > Chloranthaceae > Chloranthus > Chloranthus sessilifolius. The sequence goes on along the minus strand of CM037584.1, from coordinate 46,436,550 downwards.
CTTCTCAAACTAAGATCACTCTGATGATGGGCAAGTTTTCGCACACATGTGAGAGATCAATACAAAGCAAGCAAAAAGGTCTCACATGATAAATGAAACACGATGCAATCAATGAACAAAGATAAATCTCATAAGGACAGATACTTGTATATTCTAAACATGTCATATCAAGTTCCATAGGTATCACATATTTGCTCTCCACCAAGCAGTTACCAATGCAAGATCGGATCATGAAGGTCTTTTATAAGGTTATAATAGGGCTCAGGTAAGGGAAAGAAAGAAATGGAAGTTGGGATTCAAAATTTCTGAGAAATTGGAAAAGAAAACTGACTTTTGACTCATCTATTTCTCTTCTCTCCCCCTTTTTTTCGTAATCTCTCACTATTTTTCTCAACCTTCTCTTGTCCAAATACAGTCATTTCATCCCCATCAAACACCCATATTTAGCCGTCACAATTGCTCAGACATTTTTTGAGCACGTGTTCAAACTTCATGGAATGCCGGAAACCATTGTGTGTGATCGTGACCCGGTATTCACCAGTTCTTTTTGGAAGAATTTATTTCTCTTAAATTGGATTAAATTCAATTTTAGTTCGGCATATCATCCACAAATGGATGGTCAAACTGAGGTGGTCAACAGAACCTTGGAGATATATTTATGTTGCTTCATAAGCAACAAGCCCAAGGAGTGGGCGGTTTGGATTCCATGGGTGTAATATTGTTATAATACTAGCCTCCGCTCATCTACCAAAAAACCCCCTTTCAAGATTGTTTATGGCCGGGAGCCCCCCACTCTACTCGCCTATGTTCATGGCACTACACGTGTGGAATCGATTGAAAAGTTTCTTCTGGAGAGAGATGTGGTTATTAGGAAAGCAAAAAATAATTTGAATGTGGCTCAAGGAAGGATGAAAAAATTCTACGATGCGAAGCATACAAAAAAAGATTTCCAAGTTGGAAAATTTGTGTATCTCAAGCTACGTCATACCGTCAATTATCTCTAGCTCAACGGAAAAATCTCAAACTCAGCCCCAAGTTTTTTGGGCCATTTAAAATTCTATCCAAAATTGGGGTGGTTGCGTATAAGTTGGAACTTCCCTCAGAGTCCAAACTCCATCCAGTTTTCCATGTTTCACTCCTAAAAAAAATAATTGGAGATTAAGACATTGCTTCTCCCATGTTGCCTACCACAACACCAGAGTCGGCACCACATCCATTACCTCAAGCAGTTTTGGAAACTAGAAATGTCAAGGTGGTAGCAGAAATTCTTGTTCACTGGCAAACTTACCACCTTCTGAGGCCACATGAGAGAATCAAGCTGATTTCAAGGCTCGATTTTCATATTTTTTCCTTGAGGACAAGGAAAATTTTAAGGAGGAGTTGTTAGGGACCCCTCGAATGATGGAGATTGATTGGCCAATTACCTTATTTAATTTTTGTTGAAATATAGTCTTTCAATAAATATTGTCTTTCCTTTTCAATAAATGTTGCCTTAGGTGTTGCTTTCTTTAGTTGAGAAATATTTTTTATTGTAATGGTTGTTCAGCTATTTAAATGCTTAAGGTCAGGAATAAGATTATGAAATCAGTATTATCTTCAACCGTGTGTTGATTAGGAGTTGTGGCTTTTCTCAAATTAAACCAACAAAGGAAGCCTAGGATCCCTCGAAGTATCCTATAAAATTACCATCATAGGTAGAGTATGCAAGGACGATCCTTGTTCTCTATCCATTCACAAACCCACTACGAGGTCGCAAACCCGAGCACGTTGTCACGGGGCCGCACTTCCGCAACCTCAGTCCCGTGCGGCACCTAACGCACGCTTCGCTAGGTCAACCTACTTCTGATACCAACAGTCGCGAGGGCGTCCTTCGACGCGCTTTTAACCCGCGCGGTGCTTCGCTACCGCATGCAACGAAGCCAACCCATCTGCACATCAACTCTGATACCACCCGCCTAGAGGACGGGAACTCCTCCCAACATGGTTACCTCTGTTTCACGGCCTACCATTCGGCTCATCGTGCCCCTTACGACACGCCATCTACACCGCTGCGCTAACTTGGCCTGCTCAAGTTTCACCACCTTGCACTAGTACCTCGCCGTTCGAACCAAGCCCACAGCCTTGTGCCTCGCGCTCGCGTGCCCAACTAAGTCCCACGCAGCTTGCCTCCGTGTGCGTTCTGAATTACTAGCACACGTTCATCTTTAGTCCACATGCTGTCGTGCTCAACTGAGTCCCACGCAGCGCCTTAGTGTTCTCACGCGAGGTTGCCCAGCCGTATGCACCGCGACGCGTAGTCCGGAGCCATACATCAACCTCACCCGGGTTCCACACGGCATCGCTGCGTCGACGTCCTAGGCCCACCCTTTCAGGCCTAGGAGACACTTGCGCCCCCTCTGGCAACGCAAGGCCCCGTGTGTGGGGGAATAGCTCTCAAGCTCCCTTCCCCTATATAAGGGTAAAACAGTCATTCAGCCAGAATGGCAGGAGAACCTCAAACCCCTTGGTTTGACATACCGCAACGCCTCATGCATCGCTAGCCCACCTTGGCTATGTCGCGTCCGTGTCGCGACCGTGACGCTCCGCGTCGTACCCTCATGCGACCATGTCGCGTCCTCGCAGCGCGACCACGTCGCAAGGCCAACATGGCCCCATGTCGCGTGCCCTCCTGGCACCACATGTCGTGCCACACGCACCATGCTGCAAGCTCGAGTATTGGCCCCGTCACAACGTAACAAGCACCTTGAATCAAGTATCCATACATTCTGTAAGTATTTATCAGAAACCACTGACAATATGTTCTCACCATCATTCGGAGCTCTCTTGTTGGGTTGTGTTGCTCTCTTATTGGGTTTTGGTGAGAATATTCTTAGGTATTTGTTTGGGAGAACCTTGGTGTTTATTTTAAAATTTGGAGTTTTGTTTTGCATGTGAGTCTTGATTTTTGGGGCACCGGACATGGGACTATCTATCAAACCCCCTCACGTATAACGTGTCTCTGTACATCATTGTGGTTACTTGTTCTGATACAATGTAGAACTCCATGGGCCTAACTCAACCTCACAAAACCGGCTTGTAAGGTGAGGACTGCTCAGGTTATGTATAGCCCAAGGCTTCCAACCCACAGGCAATGTGGGACTATCATTCACACCCCCTCACGTGTAACGTGCCTCTCTATATCATTGTGGTATATGCTCTGATACCATGTAGAATCCCATGAGCCTAACTCAACCTCACAAAACTGACTTGTCAAGTAAGGATTGCTCAGGCTATATATAACCCAACGCTTTCAGCCCACAGGCGATGTGAGACTATCATTCACGCCCCTCACTTGTAACATATCTCTCTACATCCCTGTGGTACCTACTCTGATACAATGTAAAATTTCATGGTCCTTACCCAACCTCACAAAACTGACGTGTAAGGTGAAGTTTGCCCTAGGTTATATATAGCTAACCCAAGGCTATGACATCAACCATTTCTAATTGATAACTAATGGCTGCCACATGGCATAAAAGTTGGCAAGCAGGCCCTTTACATGTGTAACAAAAAACATTTAGGAGTCACTACCTCTTGTAGTAAAAAATATTTGAAAATTTTTGAAAAAATTTCCTTAACTTTCACCTCAATTTCCCTAAAGCATTTGAACTTTGCATAATATCAACTAGACCCCTAAAGAATATAAATGTACCAAAATCAGACCCTTGCCGTCACACCCCGTTATCTTTTTAATGGAAGCTGATGACGTGAAGCCCTAAACCCTTAAAAGCGCTGAAGTGGATCTGTGACGTGGCAAGTTGAGTTTAGCACGTGACCTAAGACCTTTAAAAATCCTTTATTTCCTTTATTAACGATTGTCTTCTTCTTCTTCTTTCTTCGTCGTAAAAAGACCCACCATCTCCAAAAATCCGAGTTAGAGAGGCACAAAATGTGGCTAACAGATGAGGCTCAACAGATTTAAAAGCATGGTTCAGCCATTTAAATGCAAGCCCAATCCAAATTCTTATCTTAATTTCTTTCACAATTTGGAGTTTCCCATCAACACATAGGTCTTGGTGATCTAATTTTTCATATTTGATACCAGATTCACATAAAGTTGCAGAATATTGTATAATTTAGGTTATTAAAATAATAAGAACAAATATTTTGTTGGATATTAAACTAATAAGAACATAAACTAAACTTGATCTTAGCCAACAGAAATTTCAGTTTGATAACTAAACCAATACATAATAAGGAAAAAAATAAAAATCAATTCTCACAAAAAAAAAAAATAGAGAAACAAAAGTACTGATCTAAAATAACCAAATTTATAGAATATCATATGGTTATTTTGTAACCATAAATCTTAATCATAGAAACCCAAACAAAACAGCATAAATCCCCACCACAAATATTGACAAAAAATCAAATAACAGACAAAAGGCTTATTTTGAAAGCCCAGCAAATTACCTATATATATATATATATATATATATATATATATATATATATATATATATATATATATATATATATATATATATATATATATATATGAGTGTAATTTTATTAGATTGAGTTCATCAAAACTTAAATTTTACAACTACAAAAAAAGCAGAATCAATAATCCATCTCATATTACTATGATAAATTTTTACATTTTTATGGGTAAAGAAGTAAATCAATTCAATGATTTATATGATAGATTTAATTTTTTTTTATCAGTTTCGAAATCTTACCGAAATCATCTTCTCTTTGACTTCACCAACCAAACCACCCTCAACTTCTACACCAAAGCCCATGGCATAAAACGTCAACAAATCCTTCGATAAACCTTTAATCAATTTCTTTTTCTTTTTTATCTCCAAATTCTTCGCTTTCTCCTTCCGATTCGTCTTCCCGACCTCGCCTCGTAATACTGCAAGTGCCCATCATCGAAAAAATTTCTGGGTCTAATGGAAACCATGGAATCCGAAGAACCCACCAGCTGCACCGCCCCGAAAAACCGTTTTTCAGTCGTAATCGATAGATCTCTCAAATGAGTTTCATGATTTAGCCGGAAGCTTGCATCGGGAAAGCGGGGAAGTGGCCGGGAAACCTTAAAGAGAGAAAATAGAAGAAAAAGAAAGAGTAAAAAGTAGTGGGTGGAGGGATGAACGGTTGGTGACACGTGGCTTTCTGTAATTGGTTGGTTGGGCTTTTAAGGGTTTAGGGTTCCACGCTATCAGTTTCCGAAAAGATAACGAGGTGTGACGGCAAGGGTCTGATTTTGGTACATTTGTATTCTACAGAGATTTAGTTGATATTATGCAAAATTTAAATTCTTTAAAGGCATTGAGGTGAAAGTTCAAGATTTTTTTTTAAAATTTCCCAAAATATTATCATCATTCTTGAAAGACAATAGGTTACTGATTTGGACATGTGGGACTATTTGTCATTGACTGTCCCACTTGATCCACTTGATGTAAACACCATAATGCTTAGATCTATGATGTTAAAGAATGCATCCAAAAAATAGCTACGGTTGTAAGAGAGTGGGTCAAATGCTTTGATCAACTCTAAGATTTATGCAATTCTTATTAACGACACAGATCGAAGTATTGTAGTCTTCCACCAATGGGACACTTGATTGAAAACTCATTTTTTTTAACCTTTCATTTTAAAGATGCATCTTTCACACCACTTATTTAGGCATTATAGTCTTCACATTAATAAAATAATTGATTGAAAAATAGCATCGCATGTCCACATAACGAAATAAATTTTTTTTATTTTTGTTTTTCAAAAACGGTTGAGGCCTTAAACAAAACACTTAAAGGCAAACAGAGGCTAACATATGGCACCCCTTATTTGTGACACTTTATAACAATTGAAAAAGGGCTATCTAGTCAATCAAGCTTTGGTAGTTCAATTTAGGTTTGAGAAAATTGTCTTCTCCTTTTTAATTGACCTATGATATTTTTCCCTTTTAATTTTGAATTTATATTACATACTATGCTCAGAGTCAACATTCCTGCTATTCGGGTCACTTTTTGAGATGTGTGCCATTTGGAGTCATTATATGTTCCATGTGATTTGACACATATAATCTTAAGATCTGAAAAAAAGGATTTCTATCAGTTGGTTCAATGTGATCAAATCTCATTCAAAATTAATAATATATAAGATTTACATCCTAGGCAATAATTTTATAATTTTAGATGACATTTATGTTTTTTGTCCCAATCTTTTATATCAAATATCTTTAAATTACAAGCTTACAACACATCTATCATATTAATTTCATATGGCATAAATCCTAAATTAAGGTTACCCTAGTACCAACCAATTGACAGTATTGCCACTTACCTTTATGATAACTTAAACAAAAGAGTAACTCATTTTCGCTGTCTATCTAAGCCCAAGCCTATATTTTGATGCCCACATGTGGTCTCTCTGGACTTCGGAAAAAGATAAGATCCTTTTCATCTTCGGAAAAATGCTCACTCTCTCTCTCTCTAACACTCTTAACGTTTGGGTTAGCTCTCCTGCTCTTTGGATCTGGCAGGGAGCTAACATCGTGCAGCGACAAAATTGGTGTCTACTAAAAGAGAGTGGACCCAAACACATTTTGGTAGTATGGATGGTAAATAGAATTTCTTTAATAATGTGAGTCTCCATTCATTATAGAACGAAAAGAGTTGGGGCACCATCATGTTACATTTCTTCTTGGTAAGAGTGAGTAGTTTCTTTCAGCTAGTGTATTTTGTAGCCTTCTTCCATTGAAACAAAACATCCTATTTTTTTAGAGTACTGCTATTTGCAACCAGATACATCGTATCTGAACCAACGTTTTCACAGTTGAAAATCATTCTAACCAATCGATGGAAATCTTCTCGGTCTAATCTTCCTCACAGTAGATCTTGAGATTATGGTGCATCCATCATACAATTAGATGTTGATTCCACGTGACACATATCCCTAAAGTAACCCGAGAACTCAAGCCACATTGAATCAGCATCTGACCAGTTGATATGTGCACGCTATGCTCTAAAGATCTATTTGTTAAAGATTGGGACGAAAAGCAACCTCCATCTTCTGATTTAAGGCATCCAACAGTTTTCACATGCGAGGAATTGGTTCAAACTCATGACCTTGGGGAGCATGTCTTCCCACTTCACCAGTTAGAATACGCCACACATCGAGTACGTCTGGTAGACGCGCTCAATTCCGGGCTTATTTGGAGGCGGGTGAGTCTACTAGATGCACCGGCTTTCACACATTCACCCTTCTACTTTAGGCCATCTTTCTTTCCGTCATTTTTTAGTAACTCTTTAACTATCTATGATTCCCAAAGAGTGATAGAGCATTAGCATAATATTTGGGTTCGAAAATGCCTTAGAGAAAGAATTAGTAGCACAGCCATAGAGATAAATTTCTTCGAAATTCTCTCAAATTTACCAAAATAGGGTGGCGAAAGTTTGATGATCTCTCCAAAATCATTGAAATTACATTAATTTTAATAAAATTAACGAAATTTCACCAAAATTAATAAATCTTTTCTAATTTTTACCATTTTTTAAACAATGAATAAAAATTTTAGGAAGTTTAAATATAATTAATATTTAATAGAAATGACTCCCTATGTTGCCAAAAGCAAAATTTGTCACTATGACCCGAGCCCATGCTAAAATAAAGAGTGTTTTTGAGCACTTGTAATAAGATAGCAAAAAATCTACTCAAGAAAAATAAATAAACCTATAATTACTCTTGTCCACTTAGAACAATTATAAAACAAATTGAGTAGTAGCGTAATCATTATTGCTTTCCAGAAAGCTTATGAAGTAGTAGATTTGGCGACAAGCTTGAGAGCCGTAGATGTGGATGGAAGAGCTGGAATTGCTCCCTTTTGTGTCGTACAAATCGCTCCACAAGCATTGGCGAACACAAGAGCTTCCCTCAGTTTCGTCTCATCCTGTATATAACCCATAGCAACAATTAATTAGTATTACTATTAAGCATGAATAATCAATATAAAAAAATAAGAATAAAAGAAAAATGTAATATTGTACATTTAAGGAGACAACAAATGTTGGTATGTAATTAAATTTGATTTAAATATTGGTATATAATCAATCATATCAAATGGCATATGATGATATAAGGATGATATAAGGTTTATATTTTTTATTTAAATGTTGGTATATTATCAATAATTTATGTTAGCCATGAAAAGCATTGATAACATGCAATAATTTATCTTAATTTTTTAGTGGTTAATATATGTATATTTTTATAGGTAAGCATGGATTGAACTTTAATGGTTAACCACTAATATGTGTTTGGTGGTTAACCATTAATATGGATTGAACGACAATCTTATTTTTTTAGGGAGGTGATAAAAACCCAATGTATTGTATTATTCAAGTCCAAAACTAATATATATCGTCCGATACGTATCGGTATCAGACGATATTTTGATCATGGTTGAGTTGGACCCGACCAAAGATCAAAATCTCGACTGAAATTTCAAAATTTCGGTCGATACGTCTCGATTTTGGCCTAAACTAAAATGGAAAATATCATATTATCGGCCCTCCTTCGAAAATATTATATTATCGGCCAAAATTTAAAATTATTGGTAAATTATCGGCCGATAATTTGAAAAAATAAATTATCGACCGAGGCCACAGTTCTTGTAAAAAATAATAATAATAAATAATAAATAAAACCCAAATTTTGTAAAAAAATCCATTTTTCTTTTTCTCCTTCTCTCCCTCTTCCGGATTTAGCTATTTTTCTATTTTTTTCGCCAGAACTGCCATTTTTCGCTTGAAACCACATATTAGTCTTCTTCTCTCTCTCTCTCTCTATATATATATATTTTTTTGTTGCCTTGAAGTTGAAGTTGGAATTTGGAACGAGAGTCTTATTTTATTTTCATTTTTGTGTCTTGGGATGAGTTGACGACAGTTGGGTTCCAAAACCCTTGAAGCTGGGTTGGGTTTTAAATTAAAAGGGAGCCATTATTTGCACCCAGAAAATTGACCCTACACCGAAGTTAAAAAAAAACTTGTTATTTTAGCAACATGTATCACGCGAAAACGCAATCTAGGCTATCTGATTTGAGGTTTATGATCTATAAATCTCTATTCCATAAAATTAGAGCAAAACAAGATACTTCTCATATGATTTATTGTGGTCAACTGTTGAATAAGAAATAACCTTTGATTAAATTTAATCACACGATGAAAAGCATATTTCGTACTAATATTTTGCAATTAATATCTTTAAGGCATGACTTTCAAATCAAACAGCTTAGATGATGTTTTCACATAGCATAGGTCGCCAAATTTGCAAGTATTTCTCTTAAATTCTGCACAAGCACCAACTTTCCGATTGCAAGTAATGACCCCCTTTTTAAAAGTATACCCTCCTTTAAATGCACCCAAGATTATTTAACGAAATCTAAACTTTTCCACCATAAGATTCATTAACCTTCTTGAATCAGAAATAGAGATCACGTTACCTTTGAATCTTCCGCGCGTTAGATCTCAAGATCATGGTCCACTTATCGTACGGTCAGATGTTGGTTCCATGTACCAATATCCCCTAATAAATAACTATAATTATGGAGTGCCATGAGAAAGGTTTTAAAGTCATTTGGGGATGGGTTTTAAGTGAAATCAATATCTGACCGTCTGATTTGTGGGCCAGAATTTCTAGATTTCTTATGGAGAAAATTTGAACGATAAATAATTTACATCATCTGATACAATGCAGCCAACACCTAGTAGCAAGAAGCACCTAAACTCCTCTACGATTATTCATAAGGGACCGCGGATCTCCGTTTCGAAAACGGATCCATATTATTTTTTAATTTTAATGGCTGATATTAAAGTCCGTAAATCGGATGGTTCACATGAACCATGTCTGCCCTAATTACCGTATATACACGAAAATAGAAAGAGACCGACTCTCCTAACCGCCATTTCAATGATGTTGAAATGATCTTATACCATCAATGATTTAAAATGAGTGATCAGAATATGCAAAGGGATCATAGATTTAAGTGCAACAGGCTCAAAAATAGTATTTTATGGAGATTTAAACCATTTGCTTGCTAACTATTATATCAACCATTATTTTTTAATTTTAACGGTTGATATTAAAGTTCATCAATCAATAGGTTCACATCCACTTATTAGCATGTTTCATCGAGCTGAAACGCTTAACAACCTACCATTAGTGCATTTATTGGATAAAAACATACAGTCATCAGATGAGCAGAATAATCATTTTAAAATATCACTAGTATATTTATTGGTGTTCAGCCAAACACCTAATACTAATCTATTAGCCTCACTAGTGTAAATATGTATTCTAATAATGTTAAAAAGTTAAAAAAAAATCAAAAAAATAAAGTTCGGCTAAGTTTGGTAAAGTTTGGAGCATATTTAAAAAAAAATCTGAAATTTACCAAAATTTATCGATAATTTAACCAAAATTTGACCAATTTACAGTTCGGGTCATGAACAAAATCGAAACCGAAACCGAGATTTTGTTCGGGTCATGAACAAAAATTGGGTCCAATTTTTGCCTGACACGACTTGATCCAACCTAACCCGAAGATTAGGTCCGATGTCTCATGCCTGGCCTGGCCCGACGGGTCAGGTCTTTCCGCCTGACCCGGTAAAAATCCGAGTTGTGCGTCTCAGTAACGGGTTTACTAAACCGTCTACAACCCTAGTTTGGTATTGGATTATAGTGTCCACCAGGCACGTATAATTCAAACAAAATGAGGCAAAAATAACAGTAATAATTATAATAATAATAATTTGAAAGAAATACCTTATAGAGAAAACGATTTTTGGCAATATGAACAAGAAGTGCACCCACGAAAGCATCACCAGCTCCTGTTGTATCAACTGTTTTCACTGCAAATCCACTTACCTTGCCTTTGAAGCTCTGTACCACATAGAAGATTAAAAAAAATACTTCAATTATAACATAATTTAAATTTAGAAAGAAGATAAAAATTATTTTAAAAAGAAAATAAAAAAACCTTAGTGAAATATCTGCAACCCTTCTCTCCATCGGTGACAATAAGTAATTTCAAGCCTTCAAACCAAAGGGACAGAACCACGTCTTCATCCTCTGCATCTCCATTTGTCAAGAATGCCACCTCGTCATCGCTAACCTGCGATGACCATGCCCATTTTCAATAAACAAAAGAAATTTTGGGCCATTCCATAGTTCCCATGCCAATATTAAAAAAAATTTAGAAAAAAAGAACATAGAATTCAATGAATTTCAAATAGAGATTATCTTGGTTTTCTTGTGAACGGGCCGGTTTAGCCGGCTTACAGAAAACCGGGCCTCTTTATATAAGAATTTATCAAATAATTTTTTTTGTTTAAAGAAGATATTAAAGCTGGAATGTTACCTATAGCCTATAGGTCTTTAATTGAGACTCCTTTTCAAATGTTATTAGTACCAATTATCCATTTCAACCATATTTATTGTCAGTTTAAAGTAGCCGATACCAATGGAATCTATTGGATCACATCTTATATTTAAATTTTGTATCAAACGACGGTTGGACCAATATTCTCATAAGTCAAATAACAAACAAGATACTTTAGCAATTCTATCTAAACTCTTACTCTTTTGTTGTGCCTATCCCTTATATTATATGATTCTTTTATTTATAACCTTTATTTATTTACCGCTACAAATGAAAACATCCAGTCGTATCCAATTTAGCAGGATCCATATTTGCCCCTAAGTTTCCATAACAAATCAGCGAATTTGTTGACAGACCTTAAAATATGGTAAAACTTATGTGTTTGCTACTTTAGGAATTAAAAAAGGTTAAAAAAACCTAAAAGTTAATTTATTTGAAAAACTCAATACTTTGCTTAAATAATTTACATTAATATAATTAATAATTCAATGTATACATATAGATAATTAAATAAAAATTATTTATAAATGTATCTAAACCAATTTTATTTTCACAGCTAGGTAGGGATGCAAGCTTTAACCCCAAACCCGAAACCGAACTGAAAACCGATCCAGTAGTGGCCCGAAAACCAATTCCGACCAATATGAATCGAACCGATTCGCGTTCAATTTCTGTTTAGGATGAGAAAACCCAACAAAAAAAAATACATTAAAAATAAATAATAAAACCGATTTGGGTTAACCGAATCTACATCCCTATCGCTAGGTCCCTGATACCAACTCATTGCAATTAACACTGAAGATTGCTTCGAAATAAAAAAATTAAACATAACAAATTACAAACAAACCTTGATGAAATCGGCTTCTTTCCATATGCTCATGATTCCCTCTCGAGCGGCATCTTCCGACGGCCACAGTGGCAACCTAACGTTGGGATCGTACGACAGGAAAATCCCCGACTCCTTGGCTGCTTTCATGGCGGCCATGTGGGCAGACCTACAAGGCTCTGTAATCAAGCTTATGGAGCCATAATGGAAGACGTTGGCCTTACGTATGAGACTCAAATTGAGTTCAGATTCAGTGAGCAACATGTCTGCACTGGGGTTTCTGTAGAACATGAATTCTCTCTCCCCGTCACTCTTCAGAGTAACGAAGGCGAGGGCCGTTCTGGCATGCGGGTCAAAGCACACCCCTTCATCGTTTACGTTATTCTTCTTCAATATGTCCACCAACATGTGACCGAACTCATCCTCTCCAAACTACACAAATCACTCACAAAGAGTTAGTTTTAATTGGGATTTTCAGTTCACGACCAACTAGCAAACAAAGTAGATCGAAGGGTTAAGGAGCGGACATTAACAAACAAAGTAGTTTTTTTTTTTTTTTGCTTTTTCTAAGTAGCAAACAAACAAATTCTATCCCAAAAAAAATAAACAAACAAAGAAGTAGTTTTTTTTAATTTTTTTATAATTAGCAAACAAAGAAGTAGTTGTGCTCACCTTTCCGATGAAAGCCGATTTCCCACCGAGCTTCGTAATGGCGACAGCGACGTTCGCCGGAGCACCACCTGGAGCTTTAACGAAACCCGTCGACTCCGCCAGAGAAACTCCGGCTACATCAGGAACGAAATCGATAAGCATTTCACCAAAACTAACCACCAGTGGGCTTTCGATCGCATTCTCGAGATTTACAGAGATCGTCATCACAAAATCAGAGCAAAGAAGAGAATAGATAGAAGCGTTTGAAGGAAGATATGATTATTTTGGATAGCGAGTAGGCTTTATATAGAGCATAGTTTAAGAAAGATTTTAGGAATAAATTGGGTAGGGTAATTAGTTAGAGCTTATCTGCCGTTATTTATTATTAAGATTAAATTAGATGGAGTAATTAATTGTAGCTTATCCACAGTTAATTTGTTCCCAATAGAAGTGTGTTAGCCTGTTAAGACTGCACATGGATAAATCATGTGCAGTCATATATACGAGGCGCTGATCGCGAGAAACCCACTTGACCCTGACTCCATCTAAAACAGTAGGAACAAACAGTCAAATTTTGTATACATGGCACTATATTTTATTGAGTGGTGATGCCACGTCAAATTCGGTGACTCCCGTTCACAAACTGATTGTGACTGCGTCGGTTACCCTATACCAACTCAATGCTAAGTGAGATACTATTATCTCAACAGATTATACGATTAAATAACAAATATTCACGTGGCAGTATTTGATTCGAGTATATCTATGATTAGGCGCTGGTAATTATAAAAATTGATAATCTAGATTCCAATGATAATATTAGTAGTTGAGTAGAATTTTTTTTTAAAAAAGGGTTACCTTAAAAATATATTACCCTATATTTTATAATTTTTTATAATTAGACTTCTAATTAAATTAGGATATGTGTTACTCTAAAAATAAAACCTTTACTTATGCCTATGTGTATTCTTATATTTTGTAATTTTTTATAACTAGACTTCTAATTAAATTGGGATATGTTTTACCCTAAAAGAAAAAAACCTTTACTTAAGCCTATGAAATAGGATTCTGGATAAGATAATTCAGCAAACTAATTAAGTACCAATTATTAGACACGACTGAGTCTTTGAAAATGAGAATATTTTGAAAAAAGTTTCCTTTATTTAAAAGTCAAGATTTTGTCTTTTCAACCCGATTTTTATATGCTTAAATCATTATCTGCTTTTGAATCAGTTAATTCAAGTCCAACCTAAGTAAGATCATCAATTAGGGTGACCCGATACCCAAGCCCCCAAAAAGAAAATATGATCATGGGCTTACATGGAACAAGGTTCTCGTCCACACTGAAAACTTTTTCATATGCATGATTGATCTTGAGATTGTGGGCATACCCTCAAAACGATTAATTTTTTATTCTATTGACTGGGTTGAATTAGATAATGGAGATCGATTTTCATCCGAATTTTTCATATAATTGATCTTGAGATCATGAACGTACCGTCAAAATGATCAATTTTTTATTCCACGTAGCACGCCTCCCAAAAAGTGATTCAAAAATCATATGGGACACAACACACTCAAACATGATTTTAGATTCGCTTTTTTAGATTTGTGCCACATGAAGTGAAAAACTGACAGTTTGATGGCACGCCCATGATCTCAAGATCAATTGTGTGAAAAATTCAGATGAAAATCGATCTTCATCGTCTAACTCAACTAAGTCAATGTGTTTTTATGTAGGCGCCCTAAATAATTGGATAGGCGCCAAGAGAGCTACAACTTGCACAAATTTATAGTGCCGGGCTACAACTTCCACACTAGATTAGTGTCGTGCATGGCACATAGTTTAGAAAAAAAGATCGTATTTTTGGGATTTGTCCCACATTGAACACCATCGAAGCAACTTGATTTGAACACCATCATGTAAAGATCTTTGATGCCAATGATTGGCACAAAACATTATTTCTATCATTTGATTCAACACACTTAAATCCCAAATAATGGTACACCATTGATCTCATGATCGATTCTGTGAAAGATTAAAATGAAAATCAAACCATTCTATTGATACCCACCAAATTTTTAACGGCACCATAGCTGAAAATAATTGATTGCTTTGAATCATTTGATAGAGACCATGTCTCATCCCAATCTTTTACATAATGGATATTGAGATCATAGGAGCACTGATGATCAATTATTTATCCCGTGTGGTATACATCCCAAAAAGTAGTTGAAAATTACGGTGGAAGATGATGTGTGCCACATAAATTTCGAGTACTTTTGTGGAATGTGTGCTTTGTGGGATAAAAAATTGAGCCTCTAATGGTACACCATTGAGTTAAGGATCTATTGTGTAAAAGATTAAAACAAGAATCGAAACGATCTATTTGCACTCATTGAATTTTGAAGGGTACTATAACCGAAAACCATTGACTGCTGCGAATCAGACAATGGAGATCGTTTGTCGTCCCAATCATCCCCATAATGTATCTTGAGATTATGGGTGTATCGACAATCAACTTTTTTATTCCAGGTGGTGCGCAAAGTGATCAAAAAACATGTTTGAGCATGATGTGTATCACATGATTTTCAGTTACTTTTTTGGGATGTGCGTCACGTGAATTAAAAATTGACCATTTAATGATATACCATTTACCTCAGGATCATTGCGTAGAGATTTAAAATGAAATCAATTTTGAAGGCACCCTAACCGAAAACCATTGATTACTTTACTGGGTCCAGTCGGGCATATATCCTTGACCCATTGATTCGCACTGAAACAAGTGCATTATAAGATCGGATCGAGTATATCATTTTATTTTCTCAATAGGCAGCTAATATATATGGAGTGGGTGCACTGGTGGGTATCATAGTCACCAAGTCAGGTTTCGGTAATAATTCGGTAAAGTTAGACAAAAGTTGGCAAGTTAAAGGAAACATTGAAAAAACTTAAAAAAATATAAGCCTCTAAGAAAATTTCAAAATTTAAAAATCACAATTAAAAAATAGATGATTTAAAAGACACCTTATTCATTAAAAGATGTACAAAATCTACATATGTGATTTTAAAAAACACATGATATTAAAAGACACCTTATTCATTTGCATAGCAAAGCCTCTAAATATCAATATGAGTAATACATTATGAATTAATTCTTTATTTATGCCTTAATATCAAATTACTGTGCAAAACTGAATATTTAATTGATGGCTAATTTAAAAAATGATTGATTTTGAAATTAATTAGCTTTATATTCTAAAATTGAATTATATAGCGAAGGATAGCGGTATTTACAATTGAAGAGCTTTTTCGCGCAATTGCGGTTCCACCAGTAACACCGTTGACTACTTTGAATTAGATGATGGAGATCGTTTTTCGACCAATCTTTCACACAATATATCTTGAGACTGTGGTCCACCTATCAGAGTGCAAGTGTTGATTCAACGTGGTAGACATTCGTGATCATAGTGTACCATGAGATTTGGGGATGTAATCCACATGGAATCAACATTTAATCATCTAATATGTGGGTCATGATCCCAAGAAATATTACGTGAAATATTGGGATAAAAAATCGGCGTCATCTGATCCAAGGCGGCTAATAGTGTTAACGATGAACCTATCAATTGGCAAAAAGAATCTTTGACCGTAAATATTGTTATCCTTTAACAAAATAGGATGGACAAAAGTTTTATACAAAATATTTGGTTAACATATATTCTATTCACATGATCTTAAAGAAGTATTTAATAAAACACGATTAGCATGAATTTTATTTCATTAAATATATTAGGATTTTTGGCATTTACCTCCCTAAGATATGTCTTATTTGCATTAGACCCCTCATATGACTCAATACAATAAATGGCCATAATCTCATCCATATTTGAGTGCTCTGAATCATATAATAGGGATTTTATTTTATACCTCATGAACTTAAAATTCGATGGCTAAAATGAAGTTTTCACTTGGCCTAAGTCCTCCAAATACCAAGTCTTTCCTTTAAAGGATAGCTCTAACCAACCAGATCTCTAAGTGCACTACATTCAAAAAATCATTAATTGATGTGAACCAGATGATGGAGATCGATTTTCTTTTCAATCCTTCACGTAATGGAGCTTGAGATCAATGGAATGCCATCAGACGGCCAACTTATGATTCCTGTGGCATACATCTCAAAAAAGTCATAAAAAATCATGGGGCACACATCATACTCAAACGTGATTTTCGATCACTTTTTGGGAGGGGTTATTTGTACCACGTGCAATAAAAAATTGATTGTCAGTACACTCATGATCTCACGATCTACGATTGGGACGAAAACGATCGTTATTATCTGATTCAAAACAATCAATGGTATTCGTTTCAATCTTTCATCCCAAAAAAAATTAGAAACGATGTGGCATACGGCATGCTTAAACATGATCATGGGCATTTTTTTACTTATTACCCGTATGATGATAGATTCTTTGACAAAATAATTTGATTGCTTTGAATCAAATGATAGAGATTTTTTTCCCCCGATCTTTGATCTAATTGGCTTTGAAATCATGAAACTACAATCAAATGATCAGATTTTAATTCCACATGACATACGTCTTGAAAAGATATCCAAGAACTATATTTCATGTATACCCATGATCATCATGTGGAGTGCAAACAAGACACATCTCAGGGGCTAAATGCAAAAAACCCATTTTTTTAGCTTCACACATAGCTAATAATTTCAAAATGAATCCCTTTTTCTAAATTTTATTTATATGAGGCTTTGATTTATCCTTGCACATGAGATTTGTACCATGACACATGATTAAAAAGAAAGACTTTGCTATTTTTGAGATCTCTGCCACATGAAACACTATTTAAGTCGGCTGATTTGAAGACCATAATGTAAAGATTTTTAGGGGGAAAATTGGCACTAAACCTTAAGGTTTTAGATTTAATCCCCAACTTATCAAGTAAGAAATTATGACGTAAAGATTTAAAAAATATTTGATGAACTAGCGTTACCAAATTAAATCTTAGATCAATTATTCAATGGTTAAAAGTTTTTAGGAAACCTACGTGCAACACACGTGCACTTTTACTAGTTTTTTAAATTTAACCTTGCTGAATTATTCCTAAACCCCCAATTGGTGACTATGCTCATATAGAGTAAACATGATTCTAAAGAGCCTTCAATTATAAGCTACACTTAGGTTGTGCTTGGGTTAGCTCTTATAAGAACATAAGCAACTTTCAGCCTACTCTTTGTCAAAGCAGATTTTGCTCTGACAGAGAGTAGACAGAGAGCAGTTTTATCACTTAAAATAGTTCCCCGCCTAAGCAAATGGAGCGAGGAACTGTGTCATCAAACATGAAAGTAGTTCTTTGTCGGAGCCAAAAATCAAAAGCGCTGCTCTTTGCCTTGAAAGAGCTAACCCAAACGCAGCAGCCTAAGAATTAATTATCATAGCCACTCAGTTTACAAACTGGACCATGATTGCCCCCACTTGTATGCCAAGTGGCCTAAATCTTTAAGCAAATCGAAGTCATCAAAGTTGTAGCCCCGATGGAAGAAGCCTCTTGAGCTCCAAAAATAGTACAGAAAGCCTTAGTTGCACCTACCGAATTTCTAAGGGCATTAATATTGAAAATCATTGATTGTTTTGAATTAGTTGAAAATCATTTATTTCAAATGCACCTGATCAAGTCATTAGGATAAGATGATATGTCTCTCATCTTTTATCAAAAATATTGGTCTATTGTTGGCAATTTGGTCTCTAATTTTGCACTGTCTTATCTTAATTAATGGAAATTTAAACTTAAAGGTTGTTAACAAAACTTAAATTGTTCTTATCCCGAAAGTCAAAAATCCTAAACTTGTATCCCAGTCCAGGCCAATTAGTTTGTGTAATGTCATTTGTAAAATTATTTTAAAAGTATTCGCCAACCGTTTGAAATTAATTATTCCGAATATTATTTCTGAGTCCCAATGTGCTTTTGTCGCGAGTAGACTCATCACGGACAACAACTTAGCTGCTTTTGAAATTGCCAACTTCTTAAAGTCTAGACAAAAAGGAAAAAAAGGTTGGTGCTCTATAAAATTAGACATGAGTAAAGCCTACGACCGAATAGAGTGGTCCTTTTTAGAGCAATCTATGGCTAACTTTGATTTTGACTATCACTGGATTCAGCTTATCATGGGGTGTGTCAAGTCGGTGTCCTTCCAAGTTCTAGTTAATGGACATGTCATAGGACAAGTTACGCCGAGTAGGGGTCTTCATCAGGGTGATCCTCTTTCCCCTTACTTGTTCATTATGTGTGCTGAAATTCTCTCTTCTCTCATCCAGTCAGCGGGGTCAAATAAAAAATTGTCAGCTATTCGCATTTGTCGGAATGCCCCTATTGTATCCCACCTTTTCTTTGTCGATGATAGCCTTATCTACCTTCGCGCAACAGAATCTGAGGGTGGAGAAATTATGAATAGTCTTAAGCTATATGAGGAAGCGTTTGACCAAAAAATCAATCTTGACAAGTCCACTCTAACTTTTAGCTTAAATGTTTCACAAAATATTCGTTGTCGCATGTTTGATATTTTACAGGTGAAACATATTGCTGCTCATGATAAATATCTTGGTTTACCAATGTTGATTGGCAAATCTCAAAAGGCAGTGTTTGAATCGATTAAAAAAAGGATTTGGCGAAGAATCAGTAATTGGAAAGGAAATCTATCATCGAAGGCCATAAAAGAAATCCTGATTAAATCGGTGATTCAAGTCATTCCTTCTTATTGTATGAGTTGTTTTAAGTCATTATTTACTTAATGAGATCAATGTCATTATCGCTAAATTCTGGTGGGGCAGAGTGTAGAATGGAAAGGGTATTCATTGGAAGAAATGGGTCGAACTATCCAAACCAAAGATTGATGGAGAGATGGGCTTCAAGGATCTATGAGCGTTTAATATGGCAATGCTAGCAAAACAAGGTTGGCGCCTCTTAAAGTCCCCTCTATCAGTGTCCAACTGTCTTCTTAAAGCCAAATATTACTCCGAGTCTACGTTTCTCGATGCCAAACGAAAGGCTAATTCTTCATTCACGTGGACAAGTATTTTAGAGGCGAGAAAAGTAGTGGCTTGATTTGGAGAGTTGGTGATGGCCGATCTATCAATGTTTGGAAGGACCGTTGGATTCCAAGTCATTACAAATAGAGGTAATAGTGGGGTCGAGATGGTTTCCGACCTTTTGATTAGTAGGGCTTATCAGTGGAACGAAGTGCTCATCGATGATTCTTTCAATAGGGAGGATGCGACGACTATTAAAAGAATTCCAGTGTCTTGTTCATCGAGGCAAGACAAACTAGCTTGGGCGTTGGATAAGAAAGGGATGTTCTCTGTTAAAAGTGCTTCTTGGGTTGCATTGGAGGTGCTTAAGACTGAAGCCGATGGAGGTTCTTCTAATAGTACTCTCTGATGTCAGATTTTTGGAGAGATATGTGGGGCCTTTGTATGCCAAGCAAGATTAAAATCTTTATTTGGAGAGCATGTAAGGGAATCCTTCCCGTGGGCCTTCTTCTTCACAAGAGAATCAGGTCGATCAGTCCGGTACGTGGAATTTGTGAATGTGCTTATGAAACAATTCAACACGCACTACGTGATTGCTCAAAAGCCTCTTGTTGCTGGTTTTCTTCAACTTTCGGGGCCCGAGTTCAAGAGTATGATGGGTCCAGCTTTTTTGAATGGATCATGGAATTTAATCGGCTGTTTGGGAAGGAAATTTTGGACATATTTTGTGTGGTTGTGTGGGCAATTTGGAATGATAGAAATCAGTCCATCCATGGGGGGACGACTAGGAGCCTGATGATCATAATCAATGCTACAAAAAAGTATCTCCTCAACTATGCATCGGCTAATGGCAAGAAAGATAAAGTGAATGTTGTTCTTGTATAGCATATGCCAAAGCCTATTGTTTCCTGGAGTCCTCCTCCGAGTAATATTTTGAAAGTTAATTTCGATGGAGCTTGGTGTGAAGACTTGAAATCAGCGGGAGTCGGTGCTATTGTTCGAGATTCTAACAAAAAGGTGATAACTTCCCTCGCTAAGCACTACAATAATATCTCGGGGGTGGATCATTGTGAGGTTGTTGCCTTTTGCCTTGCGGTCATCTTTGCCAATCAGTGTGGATTCAACAGAGTTTTATTTGAAGGGGATTCCATCCGAGTTATTAATGATGTGATCAACAATGAAAATGATACATCTGAATATTTTGCTATCATTGATGACATTTGGGATTGACTTGTTTTGTTTGATCTATCCTCCAGTATTCATGTTAAAAGAGAAGCTAATAAGGCTGCAGATGTTTTAGCTAAATTAGGTTTAAGATTTAATTGTGATGAGATATGGATGGAGGATGTTTATTCAATGATCTATGATATAATTGCTTCGGATTATTCTTAATGGTATTCTCTAATCTTTCATCAAAAAAAAAAAAAAAAGTAGCATTTAAAAAAAAAATTGATGTGTCTAAGTATCCGCCATATAGATTGGAGCATTAACGATAGCACTTGTGTCATTTAGATGAATATCTTATATCCACGGTTAGGGCTCTCAATGGGTCGGGTTAGGGCTGGGCTGGGGTTCACCCCAGCCCGACTCCTATTTTAGGATTTTTATCTATGAAGCTAATACTGATTAAGATTGCAAGTGTACTGTCACTTAAATCCCGTTAATTTTAAACCATTCAACGGTTTGATCTCAGGGCACTGAAGTGAAATGCTCTTAACTTATTATATATAATTATTGATTTTTTTATCCAGGCCAGGTGTTGGATCTTCAACCCAAGCCCGGCCCGGATTAATCCGGGTCAACACATGCTTAGCCCAGCCCGATACCTGAGCTGGGTTGGCTTCATAAAATATACCGCTTTTTTCCGGGCCGGATGCCATTTAAATCTGCACTGGTCCGGCCCATTGAGAGCCCTATCCACAATCACCGAATTCTCTGAATTTAAGGTGCTACGAATTAATCACAAATTATTTGTGAATTTATAAAAAAATTAATGTATTTTTAAAAAAAAATCTACGAATAATTCGCAAATCATGGACAAATAATTCAAAAAAAAAATCAGTAAATTATGATTTTTAATATTTTTTTTAAAAAGTATATTTTTTAATCTTATTTTTTTCTATTTTTTCCTCGAACTTGCTAAATGTTACCATATTTTTTTAAATTTAACTTTGCTGAATTATTCCCGAACCCCCAGTTGGTGATAGTGCTCATATAGAGTAAACATGATTCCAAAAAGCCTTCAAATATAAGCTACACTTAGCCTGTGTTTGGGTTAACTCTTATAAGAGCAAAAGCAACTCTCTGCCTGCTCTCTATTAGAGTAGATAATTTATCTACTCTGACAGAGAGCAGTTTTATCACTTAAAACAGTTCCCCGCCAAAGCAAATGGGGCGAGGAGTTGTGTTACGAAACATGAAAGCAGTTCTTGGTCGGAAATAGTAAAGAAAGCCTTAGTTGCACCTGCCGAATTTCTAAGGGCACTAATATTGAAAATCATTGATTATTTTGAATTAGCTAATGGAGATCATTTTTCGTTCCAATCTTTCATACAAAGGATCTTGACACCCTACCATTACATGGTCAGATTTTGATTTCATGTAGCACACTTCACAAAAAGCGATAAAAGAATCACATTTGATTAGACAATCATTATTGGATCCCTTTTTTAGAAGTGTGTTGTATGGGATCAAAATCCGATCGTCTAGTGGTACTCCCATGGATTTTAAGATCCATTGTGTGGAAGATTGGGACAAAAAACTACCATCATCTGTTCCAAAATAGTCAATACTTTTGACTGTTGGAGCCCTTGGACATTCGATTGGTGCAACTAGAGCTACCCAACTAACATAAGGTGAGGTACATTTGCACCTACTAAAAATCTAAAAGCAACCTGCCTAGCCTCCCTGTAGATAGGGGTGGCAATGGGCGAGGCTAGCTAGGATAAACCCAAGCCAGCCCGTCAGATTTGAACTTGGCCCAACCTCATTGCGGGCTTACTACCGTAAGCCGAAGCCCAGCCCAGCCCATTTATTTATAAATTACTTATTGACTTATAAAAACTAGCTCTAAATATTCATAAAAATAGAAATATTGATATATGGATAAAGGTCGCCTAGTACTAAGGACTAAGTAATTTATTTGCTCCACATTAGTTTTGCTGTCACATGGTACTCAATCACGTGATTCGGGTATCACATAAAGGAATGACTCAATGATCATAACTATTGTGAAAAAAATAATATTAGTAAAATATATAAAACTTGACATTCAATGGGGTCAATGGTATAAAAATTGAATGGTGAAATTAAATGTAGTTTTACCATTCAATTTTTGTGCAATTCACTCTTTAACCACACGGTTTTATATGAATTTTTTTTATTATATTTTTTCTCACAATAACTATGTTCATCGAGCCACTCCTTTACGTGGCACCCAGTAATATAATTGGGTGCTGCATGGTAGCAAACTAATGTGGGTAAGTTACCCAGTCTTTAGGACCAGGCTAACTATGCTCTTGATATATTGCAAATATATAACCAGAAGGTAATATCTATTTTCATCTAAAATATTGATATATTGCAAATATCAATATACATATTATATATGAAAGCTCAACCCGCCAAAGGGCTTAAGCTCAAGCCTAGCCGGCTTTAAATTTCAGGCTTAAAGTGCTAGCCTAAGCCTGGCCCGTGGGCTTTATGTCAAGCTCAAATCCTCCTTAAATCAGGCCGGGCCGCTTTATCTAGACCAATGTCCGCTCCTTCCATAAACAAACTTCGAAATGTGTCAACGATGCCTAAACAGCAGTAACGGGCCATGTATGTAGCAAAGCCCTTTGTCTAAGCTATGTAGGGTTGGTGTTAGGGTTGTCACCGGTCTGGGCCGAGTAGGGTCGGACTCTTGGTAGGCCCAATTTTTGAAACTAAAAATCTAGGCCTGAACCTGACCCGATTTTTATTGGGCCGGGCCGGTATGATTACCGGCTCGAGCATTTTTTTATGCCCAAATCAGGCCGAGTCTGGTTTGGGCTTGGGCTAAGCCTGGGTTTTCACCTTAATCAGATTGGGCTTGACCAATTCAGATCAAGTTTGGGTTTGATAAGCCTGATTCCTGTTAACATAAAAACTAGGTCCGAACCCCACCAGATTTGTAATCGAGCTGGGCTCAGGCTTAGTTTAACCAGTTGACAGCCCCTAGGTGGCGTGATAGTCACCAAAATCGCAAATAATTCGTGAATTTGAGGTTCTACAAATTAATCCTGAATTATTTGTAATTTTTTCAAAAAATATGAATAATTCACAAATAATTCATGACTTTTCCAATATATCATATTTTAAATTTTCTTGTTTTCGAAATATACGAATAATACCTTTTGTGCAGCAGCATTGGATTGGCATTTGAAAACTCCCCACGCCCCTGAAAATAGCATCTTTTTTTATGTAGTGTGCAACTTGGGATTGGTTCCTAACCATCAATCACTTGCAAACCAGGGATATGTATATTCCGAGCAAGTGTGTTATGTGCAGTGCAAGTGAAGGGACTGTCAAGCATTTGTCTTTTGATCAGTAAAGGTATAATTTCATTAAAGAGGAGGAAATTCAACTAGATCGAAGGCGAGCTAGAGGTTCAGAAAAGCAAAAAAATACAACAAAGAAACAAAAACAGAAAAACCTGAAGAAAAGGAAGCGCTCAGGCCAGCACTCCCAGGAGACCAAAGGCTTACAGAGCATTTGTTGATTCATTGTCCAGCAGCTTACAAAGTATGGTGCCTGTTTTGGCTGGCACTTGGTTACCATGGGTGCTTTATCAGTCATGTGCAACTCTTCTAGCAGGGTGGGTTGCCGGCATGTTCAAAAAGAATTTGGCCGGCCTTTGGTCTTTGCTGCATCTATAGTGGTCACTGCTGCTTCCAGGGTGGTAAATAGGTGCATACTGACCGTGTTAAGGGGTGAGCAGGCTGCAGTTAGAGAAGGGGTGAGCGGGCTGCAGTTAGAGACAGGTGGGTTGAAGATGTTGAAGGTTAGTCCCACTTCAGGTATTCATAGCCTTGTCTCTCCTCTTATAAGATACTGGGCCACTCCACTCATAGCCAATTGGTTTTGAGATGGATGCCCAAGTTAATCGGAAGAGCCTGTGCAATCAGTACTGCCTTTGGGTGGTCATAGGTAATTATCTTCTTTGGTTTGTTTGTTTTTGTATGCTTCTTTTGTTTTATGGACTTTCTGAATATGATCTAAGTATCTCGCTTGGCAAAATGATTTACTTGTTGTAGCTGTTTCTATATGAACGGAGTTGCAGCTATCAGTGATAAAAGAATTAACCAATAAATAAATAAACCTATGCTGAATCTAGCGCCCCGTCAAGGAGTATGAAGGAACTGGTGAATCTGTACCATCCTTGACAACTATAATCGAAGCCGTCTTGCAACCTCTTTCAAACAGTGATCAAGCCTACTCCTCTCATTAACCAAATCACATTTGGCAAAAAGTGCAAAACTATCTTCCTAGCCCTCATCGAAATCAAGCATCCCCCTACATACCTCTGGCACATAACCAGCCATCATTAGTTGCATATTGATCTCATACAAAACTTCATGTATCCTCTGAGACTGAAGATGTGAGTTGTCTCCTACAATGAACTCGTGAACTGTACCATTCACTTCAATAGAACTTCCAGCTGGCGTCTTCTTAACCCCCCTATCTCTCATCAACTTCCTCACCCTCCCAACATCATCCCATTTGCCAAGGGCCGCATATATATTCGACAAGAGGATGTAGTTCCCACTATTATGGGGCTCCACCTCAATAAGATGCCTCAAAGCACACTGCCCAAGCTCCGCATTTCCATGAACTCTAGAAGCAGCCAGTAGAGCTCCCCACATTGCTCCATTGGCTTCAAATGGCATCTGCCTAACTAGATCTAGTGCTTCTTCTAGGTAACCCGCACGCCCAAGAAGATCAACCATACATCCATAATGCTCAATTTTGGGTGAAATCTTATATCGAGAACTCATGATGTTGAAATACCATCGACCCATGTCGACCAATCCAACATGGCTACAAGCAGATAGAATGGCAATGAAAGTGACATCATTTGGCTTGATTTTCGCTCTTTCCATCCTCGAAAACATTTCGAGGGCTTCAATGCCAAGCCCATGTAAAGCCAGCCCAGCTATCATAGTAGTCCAAGTTATAACAGTCCTATGCTTCATCTTTTCAAAAACCTCTTTTGCTTTTTCTATGTTACCTGATTTTGCATACATGTCTATGAGTGCATTGAGCAGAGGAATAATTTTATACAGTGTAAGTCTATCAATATAACTATGGATCCACTCCCCTAATTCGAGGGCGCCCAAATGGGCACACGCAGAGAGTGCAGCCAACATGGCAATCTCATCGGGCTCCACATCTGCGAGCTGCATTCTTCGGAATATCTCGATCGCCTCAATTGGACGGTTCGTTTGTGCATAACCTGCAATCACAGCCGTCCACGAAATCACATTCCTCTCCGGCATCCGCTCAAAGAGTTCCCGTGCAGTGACTACATCTCCGAGCTTGGCATAACCCGCAACCATCGCATTCCACAGGACCACATCTCGCTGATGCATTATGTCAAACACTTGACGGCCGTCAACAATACCTCCACAGGCCGAGTACATATGAACAAGCCCCGTCGAAACATGAACGTCCAAGATTAACCCAATTCGAATTATCTGTCCATGAATCTGTTTTCCTACTTCAATGGCTGATAAATTAACCACAGCTTTCAACACAAAAGGAAACGAGTAAGTGTCTGGTCGAAATCCGACTACTTGAATTCTGTTATATAAAAAGATGGCTTCTTTCCCGGAATTCGCTTGAGAAAGAGCCTTGATCATGGTGTTATAAAGAAAGATGTCGGGTTGGGTTTTGTGGGCGAAGACGGTGTATGCATAATTCACAAAACCCAATAAAACGCAGGTTTCGATGAATTTGCTGAGGAGGTGGTTGTTATGATTAAGGCCTGTGGTGACCATCAATCCATGAGTTTGATTCACGTGTTTGAAGTTAACACATTGGTTTAATAAGGAAACCAGATGTGGGTCTGCGGATTTGTGGGAAGATGGAGATGGTAAAGAGTGGATTGAAAAAAATCTTACTATTTTAGAGAGGTGCATCGGATCATTTTCCAGTGAGTATCAAATCGAGAGGTGCATGTAGTTTCAAGTAGGCTTAGTGTTTAATAGAAATCCCAAAAATATGTGAGCATACCACTTTTGATGTTTTTTTAAACCCTAGATAGGCGTTAGTTTTCGAATTTTCTTTGCTGTCAATGTGAAGTGGCGAAAAAAAAAATGATGTATATCAAGTGCGGTGGCTTTATTTTTTTATTTTTTTTGCACGTACCAAATCTCCAAGGGTACCAACCTCGAAAATCATGGGTGTAACATTAGATGGTCAAATTTTGATTCCATACGGACAGAACTCAAAAAGTGATTTATCATGATAAAAAATAGTTCTTAGATCATTTTTTGGGATGTGTGAGCATGAAATCAAAATTAGACCGTATGATCATTGGGTTGAAGATTGAAACAAAAAAGAATCTTTGTCGTCTGATTTGAAGCAATCACTGGTTTTCGGCATTGGTGCCCTGAGAGATTCAGTAGGTACATGAAGTGGTGGATGACTACAACTCGAGGGCACTTTAAATTAATCAACTTTTTTTTTCTATAAGCAAGAGACCTGAGTTTGAATCCCCTCCCCCCCTTAAGGCCATCTTAGGAATTTATATCTCGTGCTAACTCGACATGTGTTAATTTGGAGTGCGCACATGCCCCTGAGATTAGGTGGGTGCTCTAAGAGGCCCGGATACCTAAGTCTTCAAAAAAAAAAAATAATAATAAACTTTTTGGCACAAAATAGGTAGAGTAGTTGATCTACTGGACTTTTCACAAAATTCAATGATTCTCCTCTTGTTTTGCTGAATTTTGTAAATTTTATGATTGCAATACATGATTTAATGGCACTTTATGCTTATTACTTTTTGCGATTGTGCATTATTTATCCATGTAAATATATAATACATTTATTTTATTGTTTAAAAATATTATTAGCTTTAAGTAAGATCAGATTTGTTTTTATATATTTATAATTTTCATTATTATTTTTTATAATTTTCAAAAAGAAATTTCAAAATTTTCTGTCTTGAATTTATTCGAATTAAACTTAATTGAAACTCAATTGAGGGCAGGTGGGTGCTTTAGGACCTGTTTGGATATGGCAAAAAGAGAGGAATACTTAAATTCAGATTATATTTTCCGTAATTTTTCGTTGTTTGGAAGCGATTTAAAGGTCGGAGTACAAAATACAATTTTTACGCTTATTTCCGATTTAAGAGTTCATGGGTACCCATTGACATTCAATTTGCTGAGACCTCGGAAAGATAAGAGGAAGAGTGGAAAAGAAAAGGATAAGGGTACGACTCTTCTCACCTGTTTATTAGTAATACCACACAATTTTTCGCTGACAAAAATCATTGACTGATTTGAATAAGACGATAGAGATTTTTTATTTTTTTCAATCTTCTTCATGATAGATCTTAAGATTATGGCACCTATCAGACGGTCAGTTGTTGATTCTATATGGCACACATCTCCAAAAATGAGAGGCGAAGCCACATTATGAGTTTAGGTGGTCAATTGACCACCCAAACTTTCTAAAAACTTGTTACTAAGCTTTAGGGGTCCTAATTTATATTAGTGGATTCTCATCCATCCAAAATTATATTGACCATCCAAAATTATGAAAATTTTCAAATAATCTTTTTTATGGTATTTGTTTTCATAACAAATATTTCTTCTTTGATTTTTTTAACTAAATCCCACAAACAAGGGGCTCAACTATGTTGTAGAGCTACATACTTATGTAGTGTATATGCTCTAATATAATTAATTAAAAAAATAAGTAATTTATTGTACATAACAAAGTTTGAACCTAAAACCTAACCTTTACAAAACACTAAGTCAACTACTAGAGCAATTCACTAAGATATGTAAATAGGAAAAAAAACTTAATACATATATAATTTTTTAGTCATTTTTGTGAGTCATTTTTGTGAATCATTTTTATGATATTGCATGTTTTCCCAGCTAGCAATGTGGTTATCCAAACAATGAAAAACAAAGGGAAACAAAGAAATCCCATGGATTCCTACAACTTAGGTGTCCATGGGAAAATATAGGTATGTTATTTTATTTTCCTATATTTCCATGGTTGATATTTTTTTTTACATATCTTAGTGATACTTAGGTATCCATGGATGATATTTTTTTTACATATCTTAGTGATGAATTACTCTAGTGGTTGACTTAGTGCTTTGTGAAGGTTAGGATCTAGGTTTGAACCTTGTTATCATATAAACCATATATTTGAGTATGTAGCTCTACAACATAGTAAAACCCTTGTGAAAGAAATCTCTTCCAAAATAAATCCGTGCAACACCTAAATAGATGGAGGGAGCCTTAAAATAGGCCAAAATTGTAGAATTTAGTTAAAAAAATCAAAGAAGAAATATTTGTTATGAAAATAAATACCATAAAAAAAAATTATTTGAAGATATTTGATAATTTTGTGTGGTCAATATAATTTTGGATGGACGATAATCCACTAATATAAATTAGGACCCCTAAAATTTAGTAACAAATTTTTAGAAAGTTTAGGTGGTCAATTAACTACCCAAGTCATAACGTGGCTCCGCCTCTAATTTTTGGGGATGTGTGTCATATAGAATCAACATCTGACCGTCTGATAGAGGCGTCATGATCTTAAGATCTTTCATGAGAAAGATTGGGAAAAAAAATCCTCTATCGTCTAATTCAAATCAATCAATGGTTTTCGTTCGTGAAAAAACTGTGTGGTATTACTGATAAACAGGTGAGAAGAGTCGTACTCTTATCTTTTTCTTCTCCATTCCTCCTATTATCTTTTTAAGACCTCGATAAATTGAATGCCGAGGGGTGCCCTCGAACTCTAAGTCCAAAATGAGCGTAAAAATTGTTTTTTGTTTTCCGACCCTTAAGTTGCTTCCAAACAGCGGAAAACTAGGGAAAATATAATCTGAATATAAGTAATCCTCTCTTTTCCCCATATCCAAACATGCCCTTAGAGTTTTGATGGTTGCGAATAGAGCTACCTTAAGCTTTTCAAAATAAAAACATTTGACTCCTTCACATTTATGATTTTGAGCCGATAAGTGACGTCATACCAACTCCTCGGTTAACCTTGAAAGCCATGGGGCTAGTCGGCTAGGCATAGACTAATGTAAGTAGACGTGATATATAAAGGGGTTGGCTCAACCCAACCCAATTAGTAAGTCGGGTTGGATATGGATTAGTTCCGAAAGCTTGAACCCGAACCTGGATATAACGGGTTGGATATTTTGACTTATTTAATTAAGCCTAAACCCAAACCTGGCCCAACGTGACCAATTTTTTTTAGGGATAATGGCTCCTGACTGACATTTAAACACGAAATGGTGTTTTAATGATCTTCCACCATTAAAATATCATTTTTTATCTCACACCATTGAAATGTGATTTATCATTGTGCCATGTGGCACACAACTATGATCAATCTAAATTTCCCTAGTGGCAATCCATCCTTTGAACATGTCTCTAAAGTGCTTATAAGTGGATGTAAACCATCCGATCAGTAAACTTTAATATCAGTCATCAAAATTAAAAACAGTCGTTGATATTATAGTGCATAGATCGGATGATTCAGATCTCTCAAAAAGTGTGATTTTTTTACCCAAAACCCTTCAATTGATGGTATATTACTTTGACGATATCAATTTCCAAATCATAAGCTAATGCATGGTGTATGATCGTTTAACATTTTGTGCATAAATGACAGTCAGGAAAGTCAGGCCCTTTGTTTATCAATACCTGCAATGGACTGTTTATGGCTGACCTGACATGAGCAATTGAAAATGTTGGCCCGGCCAACAGTTGACTCAGTCTTACCTATTATGAGCCAATTACTTGCTAAAGTAGGTAGGTGTGAATGCGTGATTCATAAACGGTCTGGCTCGGCCTGGCCTGATTATTAAGGTTGCGTATGGCATAGTTCTCTGCTAGCCCCTGCTACAGCAGAGTTCACTTGCTTCAGTTGATTCTCATTCTCTTTTCTAACACTCTGCAAAGAAAGATTTACCTGCTCTAGCAGCAACCTCTCTGGTCTCTACTAACTCTTTACCAAAGCAAATAAAATCTGCTTTGGCAAGTGTTGGGTTTTTAGCTCTGTTTGGTTTTAAAAGGTTGACCCAAGCTGTTTTAGTTTGACCCTACTCATTTTGAATTTGGATCAATTTAGAATCCTCGCTAATAGGATCTTGATAATCCTAATTAGACAATAAGTGTGTGAGAGTGGAAAGTCACTTATTTTGGAAACTTGTATTATTCTCTAATATAGGATCCTATTATATAGGATCTGAAAGATAGGGAATAATTGAGGGATTTTTGGGTTTTATTTTGGTAAGAGAGAGCCTGAATCTTGGATTTAAGCATGAGGGTTTTGGAGAAAGGGATTATGGTATTGGTTTTGTAAAATCCTTTGGAAAACCCATGTAGGGTTTTTAGGGTCTTTCTTCTTCATGTGAGTTAGAGAGAACTTGAGATTTGTTTTGGTTGTGTGGTTCTCTTGTTGGTTTTGGTCAGGGTGCACTTGGGTATTTGTTTGGGAGAACCTTGGTATTTGTTTTGAATTTGAGGTTTTGTATTTTGGGCTTAAATCTTTGTGGTTCCCTTGGTTTGCGTAAGATTGGAGAATATGATCTCCATTGTTTTGTAGCCTTTGTGAATCTTCATCTTGATAGTGGAAACACTTTGTTTGACTGCCCGTGGACGTAGGCTTAGGCCGAACCATTTAAATCTTGTTCTTGTATGTGGTGTGATCTCTTTCTCTATCTCGTATTTTATTTGTTATTTGGTTTATTGATTGTCTTCTTCGCACGTGAAAGTCATCAACGTAATTAGACGTACAAAGGCCATCTAGAGGGGTTTTTACACAACAACAAAGAGTGAGTAGAGAGGAGGTAAAACTGTTGAACAGGTAAATCTTACATAAAATCTTGCTATGCAAGGAGTTATCAAGGAGAAGGGATACCTGTTAAAGTAGGTAGTAAGATGTTAGCAGAGGATGGGAACCTGCTAAAGCAGGTGAACTCTGCTATGGCAGGAGCTAGTAGAGAGCTATGTCATACGTAGCCTAAGTCTGCGGTTATGGCCTAGTTCCAAAAGCTCCATTAATATTGGCTCTATTTACGACTCAACGCAAACTCGGCTTGGAATTCGACCTAGATAGGTAATCGGTCCTGATTGATTCAGTCCATTTATCAATGAGGCGTACGCCACTTAACCCATAACCGGAGGACTATGCCGGCCAATGTAGACACCAAATCTCGGGCTTTATGAAAAAGTTTGAAAAAAAATGAACTAAACTTAATTGTAAAACAAATAAATCATGTTTTTATCGTAACTTTTTCAAAAATTATATTTTTGAGAAGGGTTTTTTGCATATACCCCCCAGTTATGCTAATATTGTAAGAAACCCCCTCAGTTATAGCTATTGTAACTATAGCCCTTACTTTTGTGTTTCCCTAACGTATACCCCCATACCGTAGCCCTTACTTTTGTGTTTCCCTAACATATACCCCACCGTAACCCGTTACCTACGGTAGCATTGGCTTGAGTTGAAGTCAAGATTAAAGATAAACCCAAGGTATAAATTTTGAAAAAATCGAAAATACCTCCATCTCGCAAACCGAAACCCAAAAATAGTTGTATTCTCTTTAACATCATTCTCCAGCAAACCCAAGATTGTTAACATCCTTTAGGGAGAAAAACCCAAGGTAGAACCTCAAGCTCTAGACAAAGCTCTGCAATCCTCAAGCTCCGAAGCGTCTCGAGGAAGGTGAAGATGAACCACTTCGAAGCGTCTCGACGCATCTCTGCAAGAATGTGATGTCTTGGACCGCTTTGATTACAGGGTATGCCAATCATGGATGCTTTGAAGATGCTATGGACTTACCATGACACCATTGTAATAGATATTGTCTTTTTAGCTTGCATTATTAGCATCTCTGCTGCTTTGGGTTCCTTGCATTTAGGTAATCAGATTCATTCCATAGCTTTTAAAAATTGGTTTTGGTTGCTTTAAATCAAAACCTTTCAAGCGCGCAAGATCTATTAAAACATGGCCAATTTAAGGGTGTCAAACCCACAGGGAAGCGCGTAATTTGATTAATTTAAAAAAAGTATATTAGACTTAAAGAAGTATCAAAGGTGGAGATTTTTATATGATGAAGATTACCAATTACACAAAACACGATTAATGAAATCTAAACAAAGCTTATAAAAGGATAACAGTGAATAATCAAACAAACATGATAAGATGATAAAAAATTCTGCTAACCCTAGATTTGTAATTTTTCTACCAATAATTCAAACATTTTAATGGCAAATTATTTACCCTTATTTTATTACAAGCAAAATAATTCGATAAGAATGTGATTACTAGATCTAACATATACTATCCTAATACTATGATGCATTCAATTACGATATGAATCATATAATAAGTATAACATATCACAAGCACAAAATTACAACAAATAAAAATCAATCGTACGACATCCTATATCGGTTTACAAGATCGATTTAGATGAAATAACTCTTTTATTGTCTCCAATCTATAATATCAATGACTATAAATGAGTATTCGAGGATATATCAATATGCATAAACTATAACTGTATGATTCAATAAGTATGACAATAAATGATGGGATTGAAAATAAATTAATTACTCATCTAGGGGTTGCGTCCTCCTTGATCACGGGAGTTAGCCACTCATCCTTGATCCGAATGCAACACACGAATTTGAAGCCATAAAAAATGCTCTTTTATTTATCAAATGTTTGGTTCTTTTAGGAAAAGATCTGTAACCTTACAAAACTTTGATTTCTAATTACAAACTAATTATCAAAAGCTAAAACTAAGCAATAAAAAACTAAGAAGAAAACTTAAGAAAAGACTAAGAAAATCGGCGCAAAAAAGAGGACTCAAAAAGAGAACTCCCGAACCCTAAACATTGCTTTGTTTATAAATGGGCGCGTCTGAAAGAATTTCTTTTTATAGGTCAATCGATTAAATTTCAAAATTCAATCGATTGACTTCAAAATTTGAAATTGGCGAGCTTAAATGTCTTAAAGTCAATTGATTGATTTTGAGAAATCAATCGATTGAATTTAAATTTGGATTTAAACGGAAAAAAGGTGTCATAAATTCAATCGATTAATTTTTGGAACTCAATCGATTGATTTTAAAATTCATATTTTGAAGTCAAAACATGTGTCAAAAACTCAATCGATTGATTTTAAATTCAGATTTTGGGCGGAAAAATAGGTGTTATAAAATCAATCGATTAATTTTCATGACTCAATTGATTGAGTTAGACCTGTGACATTTTTAATTCTCTTAGCAATGGCTGGATCAATCAATTCTTTTCACGGATTTCAGTGCTGCTGTTGGCTTCATGGTTTAATGCTTCAATATAGTCTTTAATTATGCTCATTTATGCTCCTACAAAATCCAACGGTTAAGAACACCTGAAACCACTAAAACTACACAACAACCATTATATTGTCTTCATCGGATGACAAAATATTGGTATTACGGTGCGAAATATAGTCATATTTCGGCATAAATCATGTTTAAATCAGACTTTTGTGTTAGGGATGCTCTTATGTGAGGGCCAATAAGATTTACCCATAGAGATGTTTTAATGGGGGAATCAGGGTCTTGAATCATATGACAAATTGGCTAGTGAAGGCCAGTAAATCTTATCCATAGAGATGCTTTAATGGGGAATCACAGGCATCATCTCTCCTAAAGCATCGCTGCCTTTTAACCACCAAAATCCATCACAAGCTAACTTCATTGCTTTCAAGAGCCTTGAAACCTATGAAAAATCTAGCATTTGACAGGATTCGATAGCTAAAATGGCCTTATGGATGCCTCTGAGGAGACCTTTAATAAATTGTGGAAGATCGAGGTGATTGTAGCCGCGAGTGGTGCACTATTACCTAGCAGCAGCTCAACCGTTGGCATGACTTAAACTTAGAACGGTGATATTTTTAGAATATTGATTTCATTAAGGGCAAATTAGTCATTCCATCAATAAACACAAGGCTACTTAACTCTGAGGTTAATGGGGTTACGGTAGGAGGGTATTTGTGAGGGAAACACAAAAGTAAGGGATGCAGTGGCAATAGCTATAATTGAGGGAGTGTCTTATAATATTAGCATAACTGGGGGTAATATGCAAAAAAAAAAACCTTTTGAGAAAGGAGAAAAGTTATGAATATTTTGATTCAATAAAGAGGCTAGCGGCTGAACGTCCTGGTGGGGGTGTGGTGGTCAAACGTAGCCCATGAGCTCGCCCATTGCACAAGATAGTTACCAAATTGATTTTCGAGACAAATAAGTAAGGCAGGAAATAAAAGAAAGGGAAAAATTCCCTAAATTTTGAAAAAAATTATAAAATATTTGGGAAAAAGTAGGGTAGCTTTTTTCGCGTCCACGCCATCTATGAAAGCACTCATGTGTGCAACCCCTTAAAAATCATCGATTGCTTCAGATTTGAAGATGGAGATTTTGTTTCATCCTGATCTTCCACACAATAGATTTTGAGATCATGTAGCACATATTATACGGTCAGTTTTTATTCCATATGTTACATATCCCTAAAAAAGCCCATTGTGTAATAACACACATCACACTCAAACGTGATTTGAGGGCTATATTTTGGGGATATGTGACATGTGAAATAAAAAACTGACCGTTTGATAGTTGTGACATGATCTCAAGATCATTTGTATGGAAGATCGAGATGAAACCTGATCTCCGTCATTTGATCCAATCCAATAAATGGGTTTTAATGGGTCTTTGACATAGGCCCTTTCAGAGAACGTGTGGGCACGCTTAAAGCTACCGAAAAAGTAATGAAAATATTTAAAGGGTCTATAACTTGCACGTGAGATTTGTACCATGGCACATGATTTAAAAAAAAAAAATTTGTGCATTTACTCCCGGTTGGTGTGGCGCGACGCAATTGATTGCAATTGTGGTAGGGTTCAATTAATACAGGTCGGTGGAACCAATCACATCACGCCAAGTTAGTCGTTGATTTTGGCATAACTAGCAAATAATCAAATTAATCCCTATCAATTAGATTTCAAGTTTTAGAAGTATAAAGATATGATTTAAGCTTAATATTTTAAGTAATTAATAAATAATTTTAAAAATAATCTTACACAGCGAATTGAATTCATTTAAAAATGGCAAATTGCAGATTGTGAACTTGAAAGCGAATCACATAACTAAGTAACTATGGTTAAAACTCCCTATAGTGATAGATCAATCATTGACTATTCTACAATCAAACTTTGACTGCTTTGAATAAGACGACGAATTTTTTTTTTCACAACAATCTTCCACCCAATGAATCTTGAGATAAGGAGTCTGCCATCAACCGCTCAGATTTTGATTCCACATAGCTAGCAACCCAAAAAGTGAACATGATCATGAGTGTACATCAAACGTGATCATTGGATCACTTTTTGAGATGTGTGCAATGTGAATCAAAATTTGACCATCCATTTCAAGATCCATTAGATCAAAGATCAGAGTAAAACAAATCTCAATCGTCTGATTTAAAGCAGTCAAAAGTTCTTTTGTCAAAGGGTCCATCAATGTAAGGGGGGAAGACATAAAGGAAACACAAAAAGAGGGTACCGCATTGTAAATAAGTGAAGTACAAGGGTAGAGTGTGAATAATAACATTTCTTAGGAGGGTAATAAATGCAAAAATCTAAAAAGAAAGACTTAATATTTTTTAGATTTGTGTCATGTGAAACACTATGTAAGCCATAAAGTTAGTATTTTTCGTGCAAAAATTGCAATGAAACTTGATCTCTATTGTATGATATAACACAGCCAAATATCATCAACGGATTCAATGGTTGATTATATTAAATCAGATGATAGAGATCAAGTTTCATGCCAATCTTTGACACGAAAGATACTTACATCATGACCTTCAAATTGGATGGCTTAGATGTTGTTTCCCGTGGCACAAGCCTGAAAAGTAGTAAGTGTTTTTTTTAATCCATGTGATATGGTACAAATTTTGTGTACAAGTGGTAGCTCCCATATTTAAAATATGAAAAAATAAATATTTAAAAAAAAATTAAAAAAATTAAAAAAAGAAAAATGTGTTCAAAATGAAAAAAAAACATGATTTTTTTATCGTTCAAAATACTCGTTTCGAAAAAGAAAAAATACTCGTTTTGTATAAAAAGGCTTTTTAAACAGGGTTTCAAGGTTTTAAGAGAAACCGTATATTCCCATTAAAAAAAAAAAAAAAAAAAAAACGTATTTAAAACGACGGTTTCTTTTTGGGAACTACTGTTAACGCACAACCCAATCCTTGAAGGGCGTTATCATTGAAGGGGCTATTATGGCCTATGGGTTATAATCTCTGAAGGGCGTTATAATTGAAGGGCTAGGGGTGACATGTGAGGCAGTTGCTTTTGATCTTTTGGTAATGATGTTGGTTTACATGACCTTTCTTCGTTTGGTCTCACTGATTGAAGATTTTAAATTTGAATTTTGTGACTTTGATAATTCTTTATGTAAACATGTAAAAATGTTAGTTAATTAGGTAGTAGATTCGTTAGTCAAACTAGGCTTGAGATATGAATGTAACGATATTTGGATGGAAGATGCTCCACTATGGATCTTTGATATTATTTCTTTGGACTTTTTGAATTAATAAATATTCTTTTTCATGAAAATAAAATAAAATTAGCATTATCATTAATTGAAGGGCGGGGGCTATGGGTAAAAAAATTTATGTTTTGAGAGATCCAAACCACCTGATATGTGTATTACACCCACGTCTTAAACCCCTTAAAAATCATTGATTGGTTCAGATCGGATAAAAGGGATCGTGTTTTACCTCAATCTTCCAAACAATAAATCTTGAGATCATGATACACCTATCAGGTCAGATTGTGATTTCAAGTGTCACATATCCTCAAAAAATACCCTAAAGTCACATTTGAGCGTGATGTGATTAAAACTGATTGTCAAATAAGTGCGCCATGATCTCAAGATCTACTATAGAGCAGATCTGCATGAAACACGATCTCCATCATCTGATCCGAAGGAAGCAGTGGTTTTCAATAGGTTTAAGACGTGGGCGATCCTGATTTCGGCACACCATGCTTGAGAGAGTGAAGGGGTCAGTTGAGTGTCTGTGAACGCAATGGCGCATGTTAGAATCGGCCCTATGATACATTTACCAGGGAGGGTAGAAAAAGTAACATTGCGAATACGATGACGTGAAAACCCGATTTGTTAGGGAGGAATAGAAAGCTGTTAAAAAAGATCAAATACCAATATGGGCTTCGGTCAAACACCATGCCTGCAAACCATAACCCTAATTACCAGAAGACGAAGAAGAAGAAGAAGAACAAGGACCCTTAAACCTATAGATCTCCCACCTATAGCCCTAATTAGGGGTTTAATTCTCTTAGGAATGTCTCAGTTATAGCTAACAGAAGAATCTCTGTTAGGTTTAGGGTTCGATTTGTTTTAAATGGAGGGAGGTTCTGGTGGAAACGACGTGGAGCTTCTCTGCAAAACTCTACAAGTGGAGCACAAGCTATTTTACTTCGATCTGAAAGAGAATCCACGAGGAAGGTATTTGAAGATCTCTGAGAAGACGTCGGCTACTCGATCTACGATCATTGTGCCCGTCAACGGCATTGTATGGTTCCTTGATCTCTTCAATTACTACGTTAGTTCCGATGACCAAGAAATTTTCAGCAAGGAATTGCAGCTAGATCCTAAGGTTTGTATTTCAAATTATTATTATTCATTGTTCCTTGGGAATTTTTATATACAATCCCTGACCGTACACGGATTTTATGAAAAATAAACAAATAAAAGAGAAAACTTGATTAGAAAAAAATTACTTCGAGGGTGGTGGACCACCTTGTGATTCGTGGAGTGAATCAAACTCTAGACAATCATTTCATTCATTAATAATATGATTATAGGTTTAGTATTTATAGATTTCTCATATAATTCAAACTTAACCATTAGCCCAGTTGGTAACCTCCCTCCATTGTGAGGGAGGAGGTTGTGGGTTCGATACTCGTCCTCCAAGCTATTTCCCACCCTTGTCTTTACAAGGTGTGGGTAGGTTCTGTTAGTTAACCCTCACCACTGTAGTTGGTGCTCCCTCACGCTGCTCCCTAACTTTCATATGTGTATGCGTGCCTGCTCCTCGGTTCTCGAGGCTGGTATCAAAAATAAAAATAAAAAATCATTTGAAATTCAAAATAGAAACTACCCTATCCTATATATAGTAATTTAAGGATATAACTAAACTAAGGATCTCTAGAGATAATTATTCAATATAGCAATAGCGGAAGTATTTCATGTAAATCATGGACACCGTAGTTTGGTGTATTGCAATTAAGGAATGCATAATTTTCAATTTTCGAAATGGATATTTATTTATGAGTTTAAGTTGATGTATTAGGTGTTTTACTTTGATGTTGGAGAGAATAAAAGAGGGCGCTTTTTGAAGGTAATTCTATTGCATTTATTCCTTTTATTTGTTTACTTCAATAAACTGTTGCTAGAAGCATAGTAAAGATGCTGTGGTGTGTAATTATATAAATGGACATTAGAGATATTATGTTTTTTCTTGTCGCCATGCTAATTGAATGTCAACATGATTCGATAAAATATGGTTATAATTGTTAGTTAGCAGGTGAAATGGTGATTAATTCTACATGTATAGCGCGTACTAATAAAAAAGCACATTATATAAATATGTTTTAGGGTTCATTTTTTTACTTGTATGATGCCTAAAAGACAAGATTAGAGGGATTTTACCAAGAAGAAGCAAGAATCCTCCGTTTGGCAATGTGGTGGGCCCCAAAAAGTCTTTTAGCATTACAAGATTATGACCTTTTATAAAATACTGAAAACTACTGATTTCACACCAAATACAGGAATACATGATTGTTGTTGAGACTCTTCTATTATGCACTTTACAACTCTAAACTACTAGGAAACAAATGACCTTATAAAGATCCTGTAAAGTGCATAATACAAGATTTACTTTACAAGAAAATATGAGAATTTGTCAAAATGCTTGTATTTTGCATTCAAGTTGCCAAACGGACCCTCACTGTTCTTCAGTGCCGAAAAAGAAAGGTGATGTAATGAGATTTCCTAATCATTGCCTCAGTTTTTTAGACTTTTAAGGCAAGGCTTGAAAACTAAGATTAAAGTCTTAGTACAAAACTAAAACACTTTCAAGACTCAGTAGGGGTATTGGCTTGCAATGATGTTAAGTCATAGCCAGTTGTCACTTGGTCTTTTAGCCCATGTTATTCTTATTTGGTGTGTCACTAGTATTTGTAGGGTGTGTACATAGGTACTATTGTTTGCGTGCATAAATATTAATGATGTATATGGGATCCTATTATAATGAAATACAAATAATAATGAGATGAATATGAGGTCAACTCATAATGCCAATTTCCTCCTTTTTTACCCCTCTTCTTTTCCCCCTTCCTAACCTAAACCTAACCCTATTCTAACCTAACACAACCTGAAAGTTATTTTTAGCATCATAGCAGGTTATTCCTGATTCTTATTTGTTGGTGACATCCCCCATGAATGCTGATGTTAGCATGATGTCATACTGTCGGCGATAGGTTAAACTTTGGCCTCAAATCGTGATACTTTTGATATGGTTGTGAATGGAATCTCATGGGATGAATTTTAATTCTTGAAATTTTCTGGATATGATGCAATTCTATAGGGTTTTCGAAGAGATATTCTTAGATATGTATCATGGTTTTCTATGCTTATTATTTGAGGGGATCGAGAGCCTTTGAGACTGGTTGGTTTTATCGGAATCTCCCAGGGAACATTTCCCAAATTCCCATGTGATGTTTTGTTCGATTGATTAGATTGGAGTGAGATTTATCAACATTTGTTGAGACAGCTATTTCACATTTGGATCTCGTTTTTCTGAGATTCAGATATTCATGCCTCCTATTGCCGTTGGTCTCAATCCGCAGTATTAATTTTAGGACTAAAGCGAAAGTTAGGATATGTGGATGATACTATCCTTAAATCAACCATTATAGATGAGAAGTGTGTTGATTGAAGGTGTGAC
Source organism: Chloranthus sessilifolius (assembly GCA_021018995.1). Lineage (NCBI taxonomy): Eukaryota > Viridiplantae > Streptophyta > Magnoliopsida > Chloranthales > Chloranthaceae > Chloranthus > Chloranthus sessilifolius. The sequence goes on along the minus strand of CM037584.1, from coordinate 46,395,287 downwards.
AAGACAATATAACCTTGATGACATGACTGCTCCATTCTTTGCACTCTACCATCAATAGCTCCTTCACGTATGCTACTTTAGCCTAGAACTATGGTTGGCAGTAAGGGAGCATATTCACAAAATCATACCCAAAAATATTTGCTTTGATTGACAAAATTCATGGTTCTTGTCATGGAGAGAAGACATTGGGAGATTACTATGCTCGGTTGAGAGGTATGTGGGATGAGTTGAGTCACTACCAAGCGAAAAATTATGTGCTACAAGCAAGGATCAAAATCTCGGTTTTGATTTCGGTTTCGGTCAGGACCCGAACCGTAAATTGGTCAAAATTTCTGTCAAAATTTCGGGTATTTTTTAAAATATGCTCCGAACTTTACCGAACTTTGCCGAACTTTATTTTCTTAATTTTTTTTAAGCTATTTAACATTATTAGAACAAATATATATCATGGATCAAAATATCAGTTTAGGTTTTTGTTTCGTTCATGACCCGAATCGTAAATTGGTCAAAATTTTGGTAATTTTCGATAAATTTCGGAAAACGGAATCTGAAGATCATATGTACTTGCACTCGCTTTTTAAGTGATTGCACCAAGGTTTAAAAAAAAAGTTTGTATTTTAGGAACATGTGATACGTGAAAACGCAATGTAGGCCGTCTGATCTAAAGTTCATGATCTATAGATCCTTAGTGGACAAGATTGACACCAAATATAAACTTCATCATGTGATTAAATATAGTCAAAGACCATTATATCATACGATAATTTGATATCAAACGGTAATTTGAAAACGTTAATGGGTGTCGATCTAAAGTTCATGATCTATAGATCCTTAGTGGACAAGATTGGCACGAAATATAATCTTCATCATGTGATTAAATATAATCAAAGGCTATTATATCAGACGTAAATTGTATTTTGCTCTAATCTTATCTACAAATGATCTATAGATAATGAACTTTGTATTAGACGGTCTAGATTGCATTTTCACATGTCACATGCCCCTAAAATAAAGAGTCTTTCTTTTACCTGTGCAATCACTTAAAATACATGTGCATGTATTGTATCAAACCCATCCTCTCTCTCCTATTAAAACTCACAAACCCAAACCCAAACCCAAACCCAAACCCAAACCCAAACCCAAACCAGTCTCTCTCTCTCTCTCTCTCTCTCTCTCCCGTCTCTCTGTCTCTCTCTCTCCAAACCCGTCTCTCTCCCTCTCTCTCTCGTCTAAACCTACACGTAGGCGTTTAAAAAAAAAAAAAAAAAAAAAAAATCGAGGAGAAGAAGAAGGAAGAAAGGTAGCCGAGAAAGGGAAAAATAGGTACGTCCTTTTTTTTTTAGGTAACAAAGGTAAGAAAAAATATGGAGGAGAGATTGAGAGAAGAAAGGAAAAAAAAAAGGGTTTTTTATTTTGCAAATATTGGGTTTAAACCCTATTAAAAAAATAAAGGAAAACAAATGATTTTTTTTTTTTTTGTAAAAACTGGGTTTAAACCCTATTTTATTTTTTTGCAAAAATCGGGTTTAAACCCTATTAAAAAGAGAAAGGAAAAAAAAATAGTTTTTTTTTTATAACAAAAACTGGGTTTAAATTTTAAAAACTCAAATATACTATCTCGGTTTTTTTAAAAACTCAAATATACTATCTCGGTTTAAATTTAAAAATTTAAAAACTGGGTTTTTTTTTAACAAAAACTGGGTTTAGTTATTAAAAAAATTTCAAAACTCAAATATACTATTTCCGAAATTATCGGCCGATAATTTCAAATTATCGGCCGGAAATTTGAAATTATCGGCCGATAATTTCAAATTATTGGCCGATAATTTGAAATTTTGGCCGATAATTTGAAAAATCCGGTGGGAGGACGATTTTTTGTGGTTCTCCGTTTCGGTCTGGACAGAAACCGACTCGTCTCGGCCGAAAATTTGATTTTTCGGCCGAGATTTTGATCCATGGCTACATGTGCCAGTAAACCTCAATGTGGTGAATGTATGACCATTAAAAGAGGCGAGTTAGGAAAGAAGATATTTGACTTGTTGAGGCCGAGTATGAAGATGTCAAGGCTAGCATCCTTGGTAGGGAGGAGCTGCCATCTTTGTGGACTGTATTCTCTTCTTCAACGTGACGAGAGGAGGATGAAACTGATGGATGCGTCTTTCCAGATTCCCAAGCAAGGATCAAAATTTTTGCCAATAATTCAAATTATCGGCCCACTCTTATCGGTTTCGGCTGGCACCAAAGCGAAATCGAGATCTGAAATTTCGGGCTTCTTAATGTATGGAAGGGAAAATTTTGGCCGAAATTCCTGCGTAAAGTCGAAAGTTTAGTCAAATTTTCGGTTTCGGCCAGTCCCAAAACCGAAAACGAAACCGACATTTTGATCCTTGCTCTCAAGCATTCAACTTTTCCCCCATTCTCTGATTTTTGCCAAGGTGGAGGTAGATCCAAGGGATCCGGCCATGGTCGTGGTCATGGTATCAAATATGGGCCGATACCGATACGTATCGGTGATACATATCGGTTTTTTGGCAAACCGATACGTATCAGGTATCAACTCGGGTATTGGTATCGGTATCGCGTATCGTCGATACGGTATCGGACGATACCTCTATTTTCTAATTTTTTTTTTAAATGGCACTGATACAACTCGGTATCGGCCGATACGTATTGATCCTCCATGGACCGATACACCCGATACCGATTCCGAGTTTGACACCTTTGTCGTGGTAACCTTACCTTGAACAAGAAGAAAATTGAAGTGTTCTCATTGTGGTAGAAAGGGGCACCTAAAGGAGACATGTTGGGATTTAGTGGAGCGCCCAAAACCTCAGAACAATCATGTCTTCTCTCTAGTCATTGATAATATGGCAGCTTTTGCACCTTCATATCTAGTCGTGTCTTGAGGTCATCACTCATCAAAAGAAAACCAAGATTGCTATCTTATAGCGAAAGTATACCCTAGATCTCCTCAAGAAAATGAGAATGTTGGGGTGTAGACCCGTGGATTCTCCTATTAGAAGTGAATTATAGGTTAAATTCCAAGGATGAGGAAGCTTTGAAGGACATTCACATGTATTAACGTCTCGTGGGCAGGCCTATATATCTCACCATTACGCGTCCTGATGTAGCATATGTCGTCAGTCTAGTTAGCAAGTATATATATGCACTCTCCATGGAGCTGTCATCTGGAGGTTGTTTATAGACTCCTCGTTTACTTCAGGTTAAGCCGTTGTAAGGGTTTACTATATGGAGATCAATGTCCCTTAGATGTTGAGGTATTCGCTGATGTTGATTGGGCTGGTTCAGTGAGTGGCAGAAGATCGACGATGGCTTTTTTTACCTTCCTCGGAGGAACTACGATGGCTTTTTTTACCTTCCTCGGAGGAACTTTAGTCACTTGGAAGAGTAAGAACAACATGTAATATCAAACTCATCCTCACTGTGAGTACAAGGCTATGTCCCAAGGTGCCCATGAAGGTATATGGGTTCGTTTCATCCTAGCCGATCTTGGTATGTGAAGCTCCCCATGACTCTTTATGTTTATGATGAGGCCACCATAAACGTTACTGAGAATCCTGTCTACCATGAGAGGACTAAGCATATTGAACTTGATTGTCATTTCATTAGAGAAAAAGTGGAGTCAAATGAATATTCCATACCATAGGTTGCATTCGAGGACCAGCTGGCTGATATTCTCACCACAACTGTTTTTATTTATTTATTGGTAAAGGTGCAATCTATTAAAAAAACCCAGTGGGAAGCTAGTCGAGTACAATAGGGAGGTCAGACCGACTAAAAAAGAAAGGAAGGAAAAAGAAAAAGAAAAAAAATACAAAGCTGAAGGAAGGGGCTAGCCGACGAGCCGACCAGATGGCCCGGCCTTTGGCCTAGCCCGGGTCCCAGTGGAGGGCATCCCCCCCGACCCCCTCCTTATCCAACACCACCTAGGAGTACATAAAGTCATGGGCAAACTTCAAGACCATCCTGATTGGTTGTCGTTTCCGACCGAAAATACGGGCGTTTCTCTCGAGTCAAATACTCCAAACCACCGTAAAAAACCCAACCCTCCAGAACGCTCCCAGCTGGCCCTCGAAACCCGCCCAAACCAAGTAAGAAACTGCTGAGAAATGGTTGAAGGGCAGGCCCAATGCATGTTAAAAGACTTAAGAATAACCCCCCAAATCTTATGGGCCACCCAACAGTGAAGAAAGAGGTGAGATGCAAACTCTTCCGATTGAAGACATGGCACACAAATTCTAAATATCTTTCCTCCTTCCGATAAGCTGGTCTATCGTGAGAATCTTCTCTTTAAGCATTGTCTACATAAAAAAATGACTTTGAGGGAATACCTACCTTCCACAAACCAGCCCATTCGCACCTAATTAGGGGTCGATATGACAACATCTAGTAGTATGACCTGGTGTTAAAAGCCCCATTCTTACTCGACACCCATTTCCTGGCATCCACTCGGGTAGGATCTCTATTAGCCCCGTACAACACTACCAATAGGCGAAGGAAGGGAGATTCCTCCTCTCTAAGAAGCCTCCTAGTGACCAAATCCCAATATATCCCCCTTCGGAATCCGAGAAAAAGCCTGCCACGACTCCGTGAGAGTTCGCTGTGATGCTAAAAATAGTTGGAAACAAGTCTTTGAGCGCCCTGGACTCCACCCAGGGGTCATCCCAAAACCAAATGCGAGATCCGTCTCCCTAGCTGAAGCACGCCCCTTGAAAGAAAGAGGGCCAAATTCCACATATACCCTTGCACCAACCCGAGAGATGTCTGCTAATCGCGACATTAATTCCCCAGTTGCCTTCTAGATGACATACTTATCTGCTAAGACCAACAACCAAAGACTCTCTCTCGCTTTCCAGCCCAGCTCGCCAAAACCATTTTTCGAGCCAAAGTGTCAAATCGTGTATCGGTCTCGGGTATCGGTTTGCCCGGGGCCGATATGAATTGCCCGATACGTATCTGTCAATTCTTAAAAAAAAAAAGAAACAAAAAACTCGATTGAAACCGAGCTGTATCGGCCAATACGGGCCCGTATCGGCGATACCGATATGTATCGGTTTGGCTGAAAACCGATATGTATCGGTATCGGCTGATTTTTGATACCTTGTTCTCAGCAGAGCAGTGTTAACCTGTGTCAGAGAATGGATGCCCAATCCACCACAACTAATCGGGAGTTGACAAATGTCCCAGTTAACTAGATGATACCTCTTGTCTAGCCTCAATCCCACCCATAAGAAGTCCTTTTGGATTTGCTTGAATGTGTAGATCACACCTGCCAAACATTTGAACATGGACATGAAGAAGACCGACAGACTAGCAAGGACAAATTTGACGAGGAGGCGACCCCCGCTGTTGAGGAGTTTCCCTGACTAGGAAGACAGCCTTCAGTCAAACCTCCGAACCATTGGTTCCTAGGCCCTAGCCGACGGACGGCCAAGCCCAAGAGGAAGACCCAAATAAGAGATTGGGAGAGCCTCGATCTCGCTGCCCACTGTAACAGCAATATCCCTCAACAACTGATCTCCAGCTCCAATCCTAGAAACCGCCGATTTGTGCAAGTTAATCCGCTGCCCGATATTGCTTCGTAGACTGTGAGAACCTCCGCGTACTCTCGGAACTCAGCCACATCAGCTCTACCAAAAAGAATAGTGTCGTCCGCATATTGAAGATGAGTAATGCGACGACCATTAGGGCCCACCCGGATTCCTGAAATGTAATCTAACTGCCGAGCCCGATAGATGAGGCTGTCTAACGCTTCCCCATCCATGTTGAACAAGAAGGGGGAGAGGGGATCTCCTTGCTTGACGCCCCGATTATTTGAAATAACCCGTCGGCGACCCATTAATGATGATAGAGAATCATGCCGCAGAGTAGCAAGCCCTCATCCAACTTTTCCATCGGGCCCCAAATCCGAATCTGCTCAACATGTAATCAAGACAACCCTAATTCCACCGTCATATGCTTCTCCATGTCAATTTTCCATAGGGCAGCGAGGTTGTGCTCGTGGTGAGCGGAGTGCAAGACCTCAAGAGCCACATCTACCTAATCTACCAATTGTCTACCCTGCATGAAGGCCTTCTGGTTAGCCAAAATCAATTTTTCCATACGGTTAGCTAGCAGTTGACCAGCCTGATCGGGTGATGAAGATCCTCGGCTCCCTTTTTTTTCCCGAATGAGACAAACAAATGCGGAATTCAGAGCACACCCAATGAAGGTTTTATCATGGGACTCATGAAAAACAGCCAAAAGGTCAACCTTGAGAAGAATCCAGAAACTTTGGTAAAATTCCATGGTGCAATCGTCTGACCCCAGAGACTTGTTTTTCCCACTACTTTTGATGGCCCACCAAACTTCCTCTTCTTGAAGCGGCTGCTCCGCGACAGGCTGATCTCCCACCAATATGGTGCGAAACGGAATACCGTCCAGATGAGGCCGATTCCACCCCTCGTCTGAGTACAACTTTCTGTAGAAATTGACGGCTTGAGATTTGATCTGATCCAGGTTCGAGAACACACACCCGTCCACGACAATTTGACCTAGAAAGTTGTTTTTGTCTCGCACATTGGCCATGGCGTGGAAAATTTTGGTATTATTGCCCCCCTCTCTGAGCCAGTGTCCCTTCGATTTTTGTTTCCAGTAAACCTCCCCAGCTAAGCATTTATCGTGAATTTCGATTTTTTGCTTAATCTCTCCTCTCTTTCCAACACCGACAGATTTCTGGATTCCTCCAGGTCGTCCAGCTCCCTTAACCTAGCAAGGATCACCTCTTTAGCTATGTGGACCAGCCCAAAAGAGTCATTGTTCCACTCTTTAATTTGACCTTTGAGAAGGTCCAACTTGGATATGAACCTGAAGGCAGCTTGGAAGTCTCATTCCACCACGAGTGAGCAAGAGCCCAGAATCCATCATCAAGAAGCCACATATTCTCAAAACGAAAAGGGGAAGGGCCCTTCCCATGAGTCTCACAACAAAGAAGAGGGCGATGATCGGAGATTGCCCTAGCAAGGCATTGTTGGAGGGCGGTAGGATATAGATCTATCCATTCCGAGGTGCATAAAAAGCGATCAACACGATTCAACGAGGGTGATTCTTGGAGGCTGCACCACGTGAAGTAGGAACTCGCTAAAGGGAGATCGACCAACTCCCCACACGCAACCCCAGCGGCAAAAGATCAATTTCTGGAAGGGTCACGAAGGCCCCCTCATCTGTGTTGTCGGCACGTGGCAGGCTGCCTCCAAGGGCCCATTCGAAGGTCATAGGGTCCTTCCAAAAAGGAAATAAATAGCTGTGGGAGGTCGGCTGGCCATCCATACCGTCCTTATATTTCCAAAAAAACTGTCTCCTCCACCGCGACAAGACCATGCATCCTAGCCGTTGATTCGACCATTAGTGAGAGATCTTCGGCAGTGGAGAGTCCCCTGTGTTCCATTGAATTCGACACTGGTGAATCTCTGAGATTTACGTCATCAGGCGTCAACTGACCCTCTTCTCTTTCTCCAACCCCATTGCTGATTAGCGCCAATTCCCTCTTCTTTGTCTCCAACCCCAAACACATGGCACCTCCCCGCCGACCTGATACACCCTGTCGCGACTGACCTCCGATGCTGTGGTATCAGCAGGGCCACGACGCTCAAATCTATCCTATTCTGGATTGGGTTGAGGAACGACGCGAGTTTTTCTCCGGTGCCAACGACTTCGTGTCCCTTCTGATGGTCCCCGACAATTCCTTCTCCGGTTGCACCGGGAAGAGCCCCCCTCACCCAGCTCCACTTCTACGAAGACCAGAATGTGTTGGCCATTGACATCGGTGATGCAACTACTCGGGATGTCGTCGAGACTCCCCACAACGACTAGGATCCAGGCAAAACTAGTCTCCCGCAAATTGGCAGTACTCCGATCCTCAGAGGTGAGAGAGCCACAGAGGGACCCGATCGCCTTGAAGACCTCAGGGACCTAAACATGGAGTGGGAGTCCAAATAGGCGAAGCCAGATACCCTCTTCGAAGGTGAGCGGAGTCGCCTCTCCAAAGTGAATACTCCAGCGGTGAGAAACGACCGGGACGCCATCGATAAGAAAATCCGTATCTGTGCAGAACAAATCGGCGGCGACCTCGTCATGGAAACGCAATAGGTAGCTAGCCGGGGACAGGGGGGAAACATGAGGGCGCTCGAAAAAGCCCCACCTCTGATACACCCACCGAAAAAATTGTACAAGGGGTATAGTGTGTTTGGGAAAACACACAGAGATCCTGTAAGCCAGAAGATGCGATGCCAAGGCCTCAAACTCGTAGTTCAAAAATTCCAGGACCCGGGTACCACCTCTTCCTCCACTACAAACCGCTTCGCGGGCCTCCGGACAAGCACATCCTTAGCAAGGCCAACGCCAGCCTCCATAAGCGATTTATGGCCACTCGGGCCGTCAATAACCATGGAAGCGACGGAAACCTCGGGCAGAACCTTGCCAGACGAAACCTCACTTGGCACCCCAGGTTTCAGCGCTGCCTTATTTCACTTGCCAGCAATTAACCATTCGTTCTGCAAATCCTGTGCCAGATGGCCATTAATGACCATATGACCCTTAGAATTCCCTCTCGGGATTGGATCGTCTTTTTTTTTTTAAACCGGGATCCCCGCTGCCCTACTCACCTCACAGTCATTACGATGGCACAACGATTGTCGTCTAAAGTTTACGTTGCGACAAAACGGGCAAATCCAGTTGCCCACACGAAGAACCAGGGGAGCGCCCGAGTTTTTCATGTTCTTTTAATTTTGGTTACTCTTTCAAACCCGCACAATGAATTTCTCAAATAAAACCGTAAAATCTCTCCCCTAAAATTGTTCCATTCACACGCAAACACCCTTCTCTATCGGTCAGTTACCCGTTTTCTTCCACTCTCAAACAAATCCCTAAAATTTCTCTACTATATCCCCTCAATCCAATCTCTCACCCCCTCTTCTCACCACAGCTGTTGTATTCCACTTGATGGATATCTATGCACCAACTTGAAGGGGAGTGTTTAGTTGGTGGTCACTAGTATTTGTAAGGTTTGTACATAACTATTGTATATACATATAGATGTTAATGATGTATATGGGATCCTATTGTAATGTGATACAAATAATAATGAGATGGGTATGAGGTCATTCAACTCATAACCCAAATTTCTTCCTCCTTTCTTTTCTTCTCCCCCTTCCTAACCTAACCCAAACTCTAACCTAATCTGAAAGTTATTTGTTATCCATCATCCATGCACGCAATTTTCTATGGAGTTCCCATGTCAAAGATGTACACAATCCCAAACAGTTTCCCTTTTTCTTATCTTTTGCTCCAATTCCGACTTGTTCCATTGCTACCCTGCCTAGCCTTGACAAAACAATGGATTGAATTCCCTCATTGTGCGTGGGAAAAAGAAATCCCACAAATTTGAACTGGGATAGTTGTAGGATACAAACTTGGGTTAATACCTCCCCCTGCCATACCTTTCCCCCTTGCGTCTCCAAATCCCTATCACCCCTCCCTTTATTACTATATAAAAAATAGATATCTCTTCTCCAGTTTGTCGCCTATGTATGTATATATAACCATTGTTTTTCATAGTAGCTTTTGTATTGAAGCAACCCAATTGAATCCACTCGCATCGTACTTCATATTGGGATAGTAGCATACTGCGTACCTGTTTTTGTAACATGTTACAAAATGACCCATATTCTGGGGAACCATGTCAGAGTCACTTTATTGGAAAGCTTTGTAATTTTCTTAATCCCTTCACTGTACATGTTATTTTGTGGAAGTTTGTTTTGAATGGTACTTTATGGGAGACCTGGGTCGCTGTTCCATTGGGGTATAATGGATTGTTTGTAGATGTCTGATCTGTGTTGTGCGATTGAGGTTTCACTTTGGCACAATCATTTGGAGGCGAATGAATCTGTAACTGTCTAAGAATATAGTTAGTGTAATGGGGCAGTTTTGTCTCTTAGGGTTTTGGAAGTTCTCTCTCATATAATTAAGGAAGTGTTACTGTCACAATTCTTTTTGTTACAGCCACATCACTTAAGAATATTGGTTATTACACACCACTTATTTCTATTCGCACACAACTAATGAAAAGAATTTAAAAATCTCCTCTCCCTTTGGTCAAAATATTAGCACGGCTCTGGTGCTTTTCTGTCCAATAAAAGGAGAGGAGAAAAGAAAATCAGATATAAAGTTTGTATCCGTTTGGATATAAATGCTTGTTAAGTATGGCTTCCAAATATTCTGCAGGGAGTTTAAATATCTTTATGCCTCGTAACCCTTGCAAAGTTTTAGTTTTAAACTATTTTTGGAAAGATTCATGGAACAAATCCAACCAAGAGCTTGCAGATACTCCTCATTTTAATGGCAAACTGAAAATAATTTTTTTTGGACTTTAATTTTATTAAGGTTTGAATACAAATAATTTTAAGCATCCATTGCAGATCACCCCTTGAGAGCATTTTATCAAACAATTGATCTATTTAGATTTACATACATAACATCTTCTAAGAAATTAAAAAAAATTAACATGTATTTACTATCGTGTTATCATTTGACATTATGCCTCTTCTTCTAAACTCAAGCACAATCTTCCCTTTTGTTTCTCTCGCCCCAGCATCACTAAGGAAATCTGTGTTGATTTTTACATGGTTCTGTTGCCCTTCACCACAGATACTGACCCAACAACTTTTTGTGTAAGGATAGTACTAGAAATGTTGATTTTTACATGGTTCTGTTTCCCCTTCACTACAGACACTGACCCAACAACTTTTCGAGAAAGGATAACACTAGACTTACCGTCTTGCAATTCTTTTACATTTTTTTTTTGATCGGTAAGAAAAGATATATTAAAAACCAGTGAGGAGCTGGAGAGATACAAAAGATAAAGAACAAGAAAACAAAAAAGACCAAAAAAATCACAAAGGCCGGAAAGGCTATCACAAACACCCCCAAAGCCACCTCGAAACCCAAATGGCCACAAAAGGAGTTACAAAAGCTCACATACATAAATCCTCACTGCCCTACCCCCCATGTTTGTCCAACTGGATCTAATGACACATCGTGGCTTTAACTAGATTCATAATGGAGCCAATCGGACATCTTTTGCAGTGGGAGACCGGCACATTCCTTTTGAGCCATAGGTTCCATATAACAGCGTACGCTCCCACCCTCTAGAAAGCACCTTGGGGACCGTCCCACTTCAACCCGTTCCAAGAGACAAGAAACTTTGTCAGGTTTTTCGGAGAACCCAGCTGAGGTCGAAAGATTTCAAAAGAATACCCCAAGCTTTCGTGGCGACACAACAGTGAATAAGGAGGTGAGGGATGAACTCTTTTGAGGTGAGACACATTGGGCAGCTATTTGGGATGTCTTTGCCACACGTGATCAGCTGGTCCATCGTCAAGATGCCTTCTTTCTGCCATCCAGATGAAGAATTTAACCTTGGGAGGGATCAGAGCCTTCTAGATAAAAGCCAATTGGCTCTAATTAGTGACCTATCCCTGAGGGCTCGGTAGAAAGATTTACCGAAAAAACTCCTTTTTTGCTTGCCAACCACGTTCTCGAGTCGCGGCCTTGCTGGTTTCTGGGGCAGCCATAAAGCAAAGACAGCGGGTCCAGGAACGGCGCCACCTCGTCGTCTCGCAAAGCCCTCCTTATGGTGACATCCCAAACCACGACATTCTCATTCATCAAGAGGAAATCTGCAATCATGCCCTCTGGGGTGGAAGAGACATTGAATATCATCTGAAACGCAGATTTCAGCCGGTAGAGAAGAAGTCATGGGTCTTCCCAAAAGGAGTTCCGAGTTCCATCGCCCTAGCTGAAGCGAACCCGAGTAAAGACCGACCAAATAGAGCAAATATCTTTCCACCAAGCTGAAACATGCCTAAAATGAAGGACGTTGATCCCCCAAGCTCCCGATAGTCCACCATATTTTGGGAGAAAAATGGAGACTCATAATCTGTTTTGTTCCGAATTGGACCCTGCCCACCACAACCATTTACCTAGCAATGCTAAATTGGTGCGATGAAGGTTTCAGATACCAAGTCCACAAACACATTTAGGAAATTAGCACATGTCTCAAGCTACCAAGTGGTACTTCTTATCCAGATCTAAGCCTTCCCACAGAAAGTCTCATTCAATTTTCTCAAGCGTACGAATAACCACCGTAAGGCATTTGAAAGTAGACATAAAGAAAATAGGAAAGTTGGAAAGGACTGAGTTCAACAGCTGTAGACGACCCCCGATACGAAGGAATTTGCCCTTCCAAGTGGCTAACTTCCTTTGAAATCTCTGGATGACGACGTCTCAATCACTGGCTTTAGGCTTACCTGTCCCCAAGGGAGGCCCAGATAGGTAATAGGGAGGGTGGAAAGCGTGTAGGAAACTGTATTCGCCAGAAACTCAGCATCCGAAAGATTAGTATGAATTTCAGAAATCGTGGATTTTAGCAAGTTAACCCTTTGACCAGATGCTGCTTCATAAACTGAAAGGATGTTAACAAAGGCTGAAATCTCGACCTGATTGGCTCTGTCGATGAGAATAGTATCATCAACATATTGGAGATGTGTGACGGCGCAACCACCGCTACCCACCGGTATACCTGAGATCTGGTTTAGTTCTTGAGATTTGGAGATGAGGGCTCCCAAAGCCTCACCGACTAAATTGAAAAGTAGCGGGGAGAGAGGATCTCCCTGTCTTAGACCTCGCGATCTTTTGAAGTACCTGCCGGAGTACCATTAATGATCACAGAGAACCAGGGGGAGGTGACACAGGCTTTCATCCATTTCTTCTAAGTATCGCCAAAGCTGAAACGAAGCAACATATAATCCAAGCAGTCCCAATTGACCCGGTCGTATGCCTTCTCCATATCGACCTTCCAAAGAAAGGTTGCAAAGTGGCTGGAATGGGCCAAATGTACAACCTCGTGGGCAATGACTGCCATATCCATGAGTTGACGACCCTGGATAAAAGCTCCTTGATTTTTAGAATGATAGTTCCCACAATTGGTTTAAGCGGTTGATGCACACCTTTGCCAAAATTTTGTGGAGGGAATTAATCTGGTTGATGGGACGAAACTCACACAAATCAGTCGCACCTTTCTTGGGAATGAGGGCAAGGAAGGTTGAATTAAGGCTTTTGCTTACTATCGCTTGAGAATGAACTCTTTAAAGAACTCTACAATATCGAATTTAAGGATGGCCCAGAAGCTAGCAAAAAATTCCATATTGAAATTTTCGGGGCCCGAGGATTTGTTTTTGCCACTAGACTTGATGGCAATCCAAATTTTGATTTGGAAAACGGCTTCTCCAAGGTAATGCGGTCAGCCGGGCTGATTGTAGAAAAGAAAGGCCATCTAGTTGTGGTCTGGACCACCCTTCATCTTGGTATAACGTCTGATAAAAATCAACGGTCTGCAGTTTGATCTGCTCGGGATCAAAAATCTCTACCCCGTTGGCCACAATTCTGGTCAACTACTTTTTTTGGATCTTGCATTAGCCATTGTGTGGAAATATTTGGTATTATTGTCCCCTACCTTCAACCAGTGAACTTTGGACTTTTGCTTCCAACTCATCTCTTCCTGAAAGCTCCTCTCACTCAGCCTGATCTTGAGGTTAAATCTTTACCCTGTTGGCTACAATTATGGTCAACAACTTTTTTTGGATCTTGCATTAGCCATTGCGTGGAAATATTTGGTATTATTGTCCCCTACCTTCAACCAGTGAACTTTGGACTTTTGCTTCCAACTCATCTCTTCCTGAAAGCTCCTCTCACTCAGCCTGATCTTGAGGTTAAATCTTTCGTCCTCGGTTCCAGATAGATCCCTACTTTCTTCCAGTAGGTCCAACTCCTTGAGCCTCTCCAAAATATTCAGCTTCCAAACATGAGATAAACCAAACACATTGCTGTTCCAGGATTTGATTCAGTCCTTAAGATATCTCAACTTCGATGTCAAGCCGAACTCAGCCGAGCCACGAGGGTTATATTCTTGCCACCAGATCGGGATCCGTGATCTAAAATCGTCGTTAATGGGCCATTGATTTTCGAACCTGAAAGGAGTAGGACCTCTTCCCATGGGTCCGCAGTTCAATAGCAGCGGTCTATGGTCCGAGACCGCCCTAGCAAGACCCGTTAGGGATGCGTGAGGGAAAATATTAAGCCATTCAATAGAAACTAGAACTCTGTCCAGGCGATTAAAAGAGGCCACGCTCTGAAGATTTGACTAGGTAAAATGAGCCCCCAGCAATGGCAAGTCAACTAGGGCCCAATCCTGAATGAAGGAATTGAGGTTAGCCATGTCTGATATGTCCGGAGTACCCCTAGTCGTTTCATAAGGATATTTGATCGCATTGAAATCGCCTCCCACGCACCACGACACATCCCATTGGTTTGCAATCGCAACCAGTTCAAACCAGAAATCCTCTTTTCGGCCAACATCGGTAGGGTCGTAAATTCCAGTGAAAGTCCATTTCTCACCGTTATCTTTATTCACCAATTTAACCGAGGCAGAAAACCTCCCGCTTTCTTCGTCTTCCTTTTGAAGAATAAGCGAATTCCATGCAAGAAGAATCCCACCTGACGCCCCCACTGAATCCACACCAATCCAATCCCACCAATTACCGCCCAAAACCGAAGCCACTTTGGACTGATCGCATGATCCCCATTTTGTTTCTTGAAGGGTGATAATCGTTGAAATAGAGGAAGATAAAATCTGCTTTACCGAAGCTCGCTTCTTGAGATTACATATGCCCCTCACGTTCCAAGAAATGATCTTCATAACGATTATAAATGACCAACCCAAAGAGGAATAGGTAGTCTCAATGGACCCCCGATCCTCTCCCATCGGACATGCCTCACTCCATTCTCGATAACTCCCTGGACCTGTATTTTTTCCTCGGGGAAGCAGAGGAACGAAAAAGCCCCTTCGTAATGGAACGGAAAATTTCCCCTAGATCGTCTTCAGAGCCCGTGAAAGACATGCCATGGTCCTTACCAAAGGAGATGATTTCGTCGATAGCATTTAATTCCGCACCACGTCCACTGTCGTGCGCATAGGAATCAGTTTTTTGTAGAGAACCAGGATATTCACAAGGCAAGCATTCCACCCAGAGTCCCTTATCATTGCGGCTTAAGGATCAGATAGGGAGAATGTTGCCACCAGAACAATCCGACGAAGACGAAGGAGTATCAAACACTGCAAGGGGATCCCAAGAGGAAGCCGTATCCGAGGAAGAAGAATGCAATTCTTTTACATGGTGATACGAAAATGTAATTAATGCCCTTCTAAAGATTAATGGAGTATGATGCAGAGGTTGTTATCCACCCTGATTTTTCTTTGAGGCCACTCTATATCTAGTAGATATAGAGTGTAAGGCAACCTGGCGCCATTAAGATTTTTCACGACACCAATTGGCCAAGATTGAAGGAGCCATAGAATTACCCCGTTTCTGCAAGATTATATATGTGGATAATATATAGATTTTTTTTTATTTGGTAGGGATTTTTATGTTATTTGGTGCGTCAGTCTATAGAGCTATAAGTTGGTGTTAAATATTTTAAAATAAGGGAGATATTTTTTTTATGTGGTGTGGCTATAACAAAGGAAGTGTGGTAGTTATTTTTATGTGGTGTGGCTGTAACAAAAAGTAGTGTGGTAGTAACACTTTCCTATAATTATGTTAAACATTTTATCATTCGTCTGATCCATCTTGTATGTCTGTCTACCATATAAAAACACACACACACACACACACACACACACACACACACACACACACACACATATATATATATATATATATATATATATATATATATATATATATATATATATGTATGTATGTATGTATGTATGTATGACCTCGGTAAGGTGCCCTAACATTGTATGGTGAGTGTATATTGTCCACATGGACATCTGGTGCATTCTTGAGACCAATTTAGGGAAAAAAATTAATTTTTTTAAAAAGCAAAGTCAAAATATTGACTGGTTTCAATTGTCCAGATTTCAAGCCTCAAAAACCACATGGTAGAGATGATAATGATTATCTAGTGTATCCATTTTGTAATCAGTATTAAAATGGGGACTTTGAATGTTGGGCGAGCTTTGAATTTGTTTTTCTGCAGTTATTGCCCGTTAAAAGAAGGGTGGTGTTACTACCACACCACTTTGTGGTAAAACCACCTCACTCAAACAAAGAAAAAATCCATTGACTTGTAAATCAGATGATGGAGATCTTTTTGGTCCCAATCTTAGATCTTGAGGTCATAGGCCTACCATCAGACAGCCAGATGTTGATTCCACGTTGCACACATCCCAAAAAATGAAAGTTATCGTAGTGTATCAAATGTGCTTCACGTTCAGTTTGTGGGATGAGTAATCAAAATCTAACTGTCTGATGATAGGCCTAGGATCTCAAGATTTCTTTCCTGGAAAATTGGGACAAAAAAATATCTCCGTTGTCTGATTTGTAACAGTCAACTGATTTATCTTTTGTTAAAAGTGAGGTGGCTATAACAGAAAGTACTGTGGCAGTAACACCGGCTTAAAAGAAATATCCTTGTGATAGGTCTTGTTCCTGGTCAGACATATAGTGAACTGGATCACTTCACTAAAACATTTCTTTCTCCAAGCTAAGTCGATATATATTCTGTTTGTTTTTCATTGTTTGTTAGCTAGCAGCATAGGCTATGAGCCTATGCTTGCTTCTCCTTCACCTTTGCCTATGTCCAATTCTTACGAAATTACGATTAGTTTTGTTTGATAAATTATGGTATTAGAATACCATAATATCATCAACTTGGCTTTCTGGAGTATGCAAGTACAGAGTTTATGAATGGTTAAGCTATCATTCAATTCTGTGAGGATAACAGTGATGAAGGCCTTTTCTTCTTCAGTTGATACTTGATATTTCCAGTGTCGTACGTACATGTGTACATGGAGGCGAAAGCCGAAGTCTTAACACATGTTGGAAAGCCAAACTTGTTACGGAAATAAAACTTTAACTTGTTTCGCTATGTTAACACTATTTTAAAATTAAAATAACAAATATCTTTTAAAAAATAGAAAATAATTTCAACTAAGACACTTTCAGAAACCCCCTCAATTTCAAACACCTAGAAGGTTTATATTAAGTTTAGTACTATTATACACTTAATGTTATTAGTATATTATTTTATTTTCTTTTTGATCGGTAGCAAAAAAATTCATTAAGAGAAACGAAAACAAGTACAAGGAAACACAAAAGCAGTAGCGAGGAGCTACACAAAACCCAAAGACCCAACTGTCCCACTCGCACTTAGCCAAAACAGGCAGCCCAAGGATAAGCCCCAGCCCCTGTGGAACGATTAGGTGCTCATGTGAAGGTTATCCCATTTGTCTAAAATGCCCCCCCTGCCCCCAGGGCAACACTAAGCCAACTCAGGGAAAAGTCCCTGACGGCAGTGAACAGTTAATGTTATTATTATAATTGTACAATTCTAATAGCATATACAATATACATATATAAGGGTAATTTAATTGATATTTACTGCATATCATAATTAAATAATATTATGGCGCATAAGTTAATATCTCTATAACTTGTTGAAACTCTTACATATGCCTGTCTCAGATTCAAACTTGGCAACCCAAGCAAAGGGTTCCAGTTAATGTTTGTTTTGTTGAGCCAATTATTGTTCTCTGATATTTCAGATTTTCTTATAAAACATGAAATCATACACACATTCTAACACTTAGCTCATTTGCTTCACACCGTGCAAATATGAAATGGATCGTAAATTCTGAGATGTCATTGTATTTGAAGGGATTAGTTACAGAGAATTTATTGCATCTCTAATCGTTTTCATTCCTTCCCATGTCAATAACTCGAAAAAGGGGAATGCCAACACATCTGGGAATAAATGATTGATCTTTATCAATAGACCTGCTAAGTGGAAAGCATTAGCTGTCCACTCTCCGGTTGCCCAGTAAGGGTCGGAGAAGGGGAATCACTCATTCTTAAGACCAGCATTCTTAAGACCAAAGAGTTTGGTGGAAAAAGGAGAACTCTTTGTTCCCGGTTCTCCTTGTTTTTCCTTTTTTTTTTTTAAATTAAAATTTTTTAAAACATTTTTAATGGAATATTATATATATATATATATATATATATATATATATATATATATATATATATATATATATATATATATATATATTGATCGGTATCCATTTTTGGCACGGATCCCATATCTTACCCATGCTACCATGCTATACCTCGTAAGGCACATGTATTCAAGACCATAGTTTGGAAGGTCAATGTTGTTTGGATGTACCCATTTCACTAATTGGATGCAGTAAATTTGCCCTATTCATGATGTATAATGAAGCTTATTTATATGTTAGCATCAAATCAAGGTTTGGAATCTTTTTTGGTGAAACCTAAATGCTCCAAACCTTTATATTTGGAGGGGAGATTTGGATTTTGTGTTTTTTGACGTGCATCCAAACAACACCTAAAGCTTCATGTGTAGTGAAAACGAAGGATTAAAATACTGGTTGGAACTGGATTGTACCGCCCGATGCATTCTGTTACTGCTACTGTACTGCAGCATTACAAAGTACAAACTCCAAAGGTCTAATACTGCCTGTTATTTTGCAAGATTCAATACTGTGATAAAAACTCTACTTGGGTTTTGATCAGTGCCACTAAGTAATGTGAACCATTTTTTTAAAGCAGGTTTCAGAGGCCTCTGTCAGCAGAAACTGCCGTACAAATATTGTTCCAGCGGGAAGTGCTCATGATGAAGGAATTAGTCACAGAGAATTTATTGTATCTCTAATCTTCTTCATTCCTTCCCATGTCAATAACTAGAAAAAGGGGAATGCCAACGCATCTGGGAATAAACGATTGATCTCTATCAATAGACCTGCTAAGTGGAAAGCGTTAGCTGTCCGCTCTCCGGTTGCCCAGTAAGGGTCGGAGAAGGGGAATCACTCATTAAAACCAGCATTCTTAAGACCAACGAGTCTGGTGGAAAAAGGAGAACTCTCTGTTCCTGGTTCTCCTTGTTTTTCCTTTTTTTTTTAAAATTAAAATTTTTTTAAACATTTTTAATGGAATATTATATATATTGATCGGTATCCATTTTTGGCACGGATCCCATATCTTACCCATGCTATACCTCGTAAGGCACATGTATTGAAGACCATATTTTGGTAGGTCAATGTTTGGATGTACCCACTTCACTAATTGGATGCAGTAAATTTGCCCTATTCATGATGCATAATGAAGCTTATTTATATGTTAGCATTAAATCAAGGTTTGGAATCTTTTTTGGTGAAACCTAAATGCTCCAAACCTTCATATTTGGAGGGGAGATTTGGATTTTGTGTTTTTTGAAGTGCATCCAAACAACACCTAAAGCTTCGTGTGTTACAAAGTACAAACTCCAAAGGTCTAATACTGCCTGTTATTTTGCAAGATTCAATACCGTGATAAAAACTCTTAACTTGGGTTTTGATCAGTGGCACTAAGAAATGTGAACCATTTTTTTAAAGCAGGTTTCAGAGGCCTCTGTCAGCAGAAACCGCAGTACAATTATTGTGCCAGCGGGAAGTGCTCATGATGAAGGTTGGGCAGCATTCAGGAACATTTTAGCAGAGATCAATGAAGCTTCTTCTCGCCTTTTCATCCTACCCAATCAGGTGTGCATTGTCTGACATTCTGTTTCGAACCAGTAGCTTGTTCTAATTTTAATGCCTCTTCTGTTTCACTTTGGGCCTGTTGTCTTTGTATTGAAACAGCAAAATTCTGAACCTTCTGAGCGTCTTGCGGGGCTTTCAGATGATGTGGGTGCTGGGTTTATATCAGGTCAATCTGCTCAGGCATCTGAGCTTAATACCGATAGGTCAGTTGAACTACCCCCGCAGGATGAAATTGGAAACATGAGTGTTTCCAAAGTGATCAGAGTTGATCAAAAGAGGTTTTTCTTCGATCTTGGGAGCAACAACAGGGGCCATTTCTTGAAAATATCTGAGGTAATTTTTTGCCTTCACAAAATTCCTGGGATGAGTATGTTCTTAGCACTATGAGGAGCACCTGGTTTAGATTTTATGATGAATTTTACTACAAAGCATAATAATCAACTTTGGTTTTGAGTATTGTGAATTGCTGCTATTGCAGGTGGCTGGGCCAGATCGCTCTTCCATCATTCTTCCCTTATCTGGGCTGAAGCAGTTTCACGAAATGCTTGGTCATTTTGTGGAGATAACCAAAGATCGAATTGAAGGAATGACAGGTGCAAATGTCCGGACGGTGGAGCCTGCACAACGATGAATTTGACGAGTTGGGTTTGGTGAACTGTCTCTCTTGCATATGTTTGTTAGATCTTTTAATATCAGTTTGATTAGGTTGTGCATGTGATTGTGAGGAATATGCCCTCTTTTGTTTGTTTTTTCTCTCTTTGTTTTGTGATGGAAATAATCTAATTTCTCTAATATGAAGCCAGAGAAATCAGAAATTGCTGTTTGTTCACCAAGCTTCTTTCCATCCCAAGGAATAATAGAAATGCTGTAACTCTTGCATCTTGTGATATGAATGAGTAAAACCCACGTTGTTTATGATTTAGATCAATCTCTTTCCATCTCCTTTATTTCCATTTCTTTGCCAACTAAATATATATTTATGGTTTTACAGAAAAAGTGTTTACATGGTGAAAGTCTCATACTAATTGGGTCCTGGAATGGCATGAAATGAAAAGCAAAAGAAGAAAATGGCTAGGAGATTCTAGGGATTAAATCCAAGAATACCAAATAAAACAAAACTGCCAATGCCAAAGGATACAAGGTTCAATGTACAATAGAGCATCAGGTGCACAAGCTTTGTAAGCTTTATGTTGGACTTTGAAGTTCTCTCCGGCTCTCTCTCTCTCTCTCTCTCTCTCGTTGGTTCTGAAATCTGTTGTGGTTCACAGAGCAGAGATTGCTGTAATTTGAAGGAGCTGTTTAAACTTCTGGTATCTGTTGTGGTCCACAGCATGCCAAACTCTTCCAGATTTATAGTTGACCGTTTAAGTTATGGTGTGGCAAAATTCCCTGGTTCCTGGAGAATAAGAAGCAGACCTTTTTGATCAGTTAGTCAAAAACTCCAGTACTAAGCTGGGCTGCAGAATGAAACACAATGTCTAAATTGAACAACAATCAATATAACTTCTGGGTTTGAGTTATTAAAAATTTGTCTCGGTCTGTTTGGTATAAAATTGCATTTTTAACTCCGTGGGATGGTGACTTAGCGCAAGAAAAGAGCAGGCTCCAATCTGTTTCAATGGCAAAAATTCAGATTTAAAGAGGCTGTTGTGGAGCAGAAGCTGAGAGCTGACAGGTTCAGTTTTGGAGCAGATTCTAGAGCATTTTTCTCGGGAGCTACTTCTCGGAGAGAACTAGAGGAATGATAACGAGATATAAATGTCCACTGCTCACATGGTCACTTCAGTCATCACGTGTTTTTTTGTTTGGGAGGGGGGAGGGGGAGGGGGAGGGGGGGGGGGGGCGCGGAGCGGAAATTCTAGTTTTAAAGGGTAAAGGAAGGACATCTAATAAGAATTAGGGTAGTTCCTATCTCGGATTGCCCCCTTAAAACTCATTGATTGGGTTAGATCAAACAATGGAGATCGTGTTTCACCCTGATCTTCCACATAACGGATATCATTCAGTTTTTTATTCTACATGTCACAAATTCCCAAAATATGACCCTAAAGTCATATTTGAGCATGATGTGTGTCATTGATATGACATGAGGAATAAAAAACTGACCGTCCGATAGGTGCGACATGGTGTCAAGATCCGTTGTGTTGAAGATCGGGATGTAACACGATCTCCATTGTCTGACCCGACCCAATCAACGGCTTTTAAGGGATTGGACACAATCCATTGTGTCGAAGATCGGGATTTAACACGATCTCCATTGTCTGACCCGACCCAATCAATGGCTTTTAAGGGATTGGACACGTGGGCGCGGTTTCAGAATGTGTGGGTGCGAACATAGCTACCTTAAGAATTAAATTTCGGACTTTTTTCTCCTTATACATTGAACAGAACCGAAAAACAAGTCAGATTGTTGATGAGGTTTTTTGATCGAGTGTTCTGTCCAGAACTGCATAGATTTTTATCCTAATATATAGTCTCCATCACTGTCTGATATCTAGTCTTTTTAGACTGATTTCAAGAGCTGATGCGAAGGTTTTTGGGAACCTGTCTCTGCTGTGGATTGTGTGAGATATTCTCTGCTTCTTTAAAATCCTATATTTGTTGAGATGGGAATATTTTAGAACGTCTATTATTGTGTTCTGCTGTTTCATCGTCTGCTACTACTAGGTTCACATTATGTTCGAAAGTTGTTTTCTGCTGATACAAGTGTTGTTCAGGATCAAACTGAATCCAATCGTTGTCCCACAAGAGGTGTGTCGCGTACAAATTCATTATTTGATTTCCACTTGTTTAATGAAGCAGAATATATACTTTTTTACACAATAGTATGGAATTTATTGGTATAAAGAATTTTGAAACCAAATGCAATCCATGTTTGACTGTGTTTTGATCCGTGAAATAGAATATGTAAATGAGTTCGACTGAAGAGTTTTGAGGGCTGCCGTCCTCGTTTGAGGGTTATTAGGTTAGGGTTAAGGCATAGTCTGACCGACTTGATATATATATATATATATATATATATATATATATATATATAGAGAGAGAGAGAGAGAGAGAGAGAGGGGTAGGTAGGTAGGTTGGTGGGTACGATGCCTTATCTAATTTGGTATTTTGGCGAGATCCCTTATACCACATCGACTGTCGCCGAAAGACCCTAACACCACCCCATCCTTTTGACCAACTAAACAACTAGTGCTGTCAATTTTTTTAACTACCTCAACGAATCCGATCACTTGCTCAAGAGTTTGGTCAAAAGTACAGGTAACAATTTTTTAAAAATCAAAATTAGTATATAACAACCACCCGCGCGGTATCCAGTCAGTAACCGCCCAGAAATCGGTTACCAACTGGATACCGCTTCTGACCGACCAAATATGATCCGGTTACTGATTCTGTTACCATGGTAATCACACGTTTTTTTACTAAACTTTGGCCAAATTTTAAATCACACTTTAATTGCTAAAGAAAAAAGATTTGTTGGAAGGTTACCGATTGGATAACGCTTCTTACCCCGATCGGTAACTGCGCGATACTATCCGGCTTTAAAGAAAGAGTAAAAGGTTAAAAAGTGTGTTTTGGGTTACCGCTTGGTAAAAATATATGTTACTTTAAAATTATTTATGCCAAAAATAAGTTATTCATTGCTAAAGGAAGAGCAAGGGCATTATTGGTAATTCAAAATCTGACACGCAGTTAGCATCAGTTAAAAACGGTTGGATGAGGGATCCGGCCAAATTTCAAACTAGGTAAGAGATCTTGTCAATTTCAAAACTTAGGCATAGCATCTTACAAAAATCCCTATATTTAACATGAGAAATTAGGATTTAGATCAAACAGCTTGAATAAAATAAGACATTTCATTAGACGTAAATAAAAATTTAGTCACATAAAGCGACGAGCGTGTCCATTTTGCACTATTTATACGGAATCCTTGTAGTTGTACAAGTATAAGCGTGCTTGGTATATTCGTATTTATATTTGTATGATAAGTGTATCAAATACTAATTTTCAATATAAAAGAAATCCTGTAGCTGTATATCTACAGCACACTGGTATCTTTACTAGATTCTTCATTCATCAAGATATCATCATTAATAATTTTCACCATAATAGAAAGAAACCTAATATGTTGAGAGTTGAGCTAGCATAGACATAATGTCCAAAAGAAAACGCAATTGAATTTTTTTTCAAAGGCAGTGTGTTATACGGGAGACAATTTTTTATGGACAATATTGCAGGCAGCTTATGTGAGGCGACTTCACTAGCTGCACTCACAATAGGGCCCAAGTACTGCAGTCAGTCACATTGTGCCACATAAGCTGTTTGTAATATTGTCCTTAAAAGACTATCCACCATTAATAATTTTCCTTTGTTCAATGTGGTTATTGGGTCCACCGAATAGACTAGAGAATGCATGAGTTGGTGGATTAGAGATTGCCAAAGCCTTGAGATTCTATTGGGCTGTTTTTCAAAACATTGTCGTTTAAAAAAAAAAAAAAAAAAGTGTTTTAAACTCATTTTTCAAAAAATATATTTTAAATTCGTTTTTAAAAAAAATATGTTTTAAACTTATTTTTTCTCATTTAAAATCTGTGTTTAGTCATAACATATAAATCTTTTATTTTTTATAATTATTAATATATTTTTAATCTTATAATTTTTTTCGCTTTTTCTCTGAGATTTACATTTTTTTCATATATTTTTCTAAAGCCTTTTATTTCCGTACATATACTTGATCACTATGCTATTGAGGGTCACAAGGAGGAGTCCATTAATTCAATCAATAATATCTAGTCGTCTGCTTGACGATTGGTAGCAAATTGAATCAGGAACTCGTAAAGGCATTTAAATTTACAAAATATACACTCTTTTGGCTCTGTTCTTTTGTCGCTGTATTCAAATTCTTAGTAGGAACTAGGAAGGCATTTTCAGTCACATCCCAAAGGAATGACCTTTTAAGCATATGAGTGTCACGTGATATGAAGGTCACTATTTTTGGAGTGTGTGCCATTATAAAATATTAGCTATCGGATGGTATGTTGGCGTTCTCAAGATTTATTGTGTGAAAGAGTAGGACGAGAAAATGATCTCCATCATTCTATTCAAAGCAGTTGATACTTTCAAAGATTCAGAGAGTGTATTTAAAGTATTCTTTTACAAAAAGAAGCATTTAATTTATGTTTTATTATTATTATTATTATTTAGTGTAATATTTAATAATAAAAAATTCCATGTGAATCATATAACCTATACGTGTCCTATATTTAGCAATATGTATATGGCTATGACCCGACCCATTTATGGCCCATTTGTGTAGGTTTTCCAACTTTGGAATAAGGTTTGCATTTGATTAATTTGACACTTCTTTTGGATCAAATATGTTAGTCATTTAAATATAAAAATCTAGAGATTTCTTTTAAGTGGATATAAGTTATAATTGATGGCAAAGATTGCGTCTGAAACTCAATGAAAGGTATATGGGGATGCCTATAGCGATGATGCAACCTTGAGGTCATTATTTAAACACCAAAATGGTGTTTAAATAATTCATAGAATCAAAGTGAGAGATCAGACAATAAAGTATAACATTGTAAAAAAAAATGGCATTTGAGGGAGATTTAAAATAAATGATATGTGGACTATAATATCAATTATAGTTTTTAATTTTGATGGCTGATATTGACAGTTTATATTTCATTATAAGCATGTTTGTTTGGATTGATACATGTTTTAATGATAAATTACCTTTTGAACAATTAGAAATATCATATAGGTGCGCTCAGGACCGGCCTTGAGATTTTGGGGGCCCAAGGTGAGTTCTTAAAATAGAGCCCCTTTTTTATATTACTTATAACATTAAAAAAATTTGATACAATTATTTTTTAATAAATAAAATAATATTCATATTCTATTTTACTACGTATAACTAAGATTTATGTGGAATATTTAACAAAGGGTAGCTCTAAACACACCCACTGAAAACACCAAAGTCAAAAACCCCTTAAAACCCATTGATTGGGTCGGATCAGGTGATAGAGATCGTGTTTCACCTCGATCTTCCTCATAATGGATCTTAAGACCATGTCTCACCCATCAGACGACTATTTTATTCTAGATGTCACAGATCCCCAAAATATAACCCTAAAATCATGTTTGAGCGTGATTTGTGCCATTGCACACAAGGTGCACTTTTGGGGATATGTGACATGTGGAATAAAAAAATTGACCGTATGATAGGTGTTACGTGGTCTCAAGATCTATTATGTGGAAGATCAGGGTAAAATAAAGCTACCCTTTAAAGAAAATAATTGACTACTGTGATGAAAATGATGAAAATCATAGTAACCAAGTCAACCCATAAAAATTGGACAAGGAAAATAAATGTAAAAGGAAAAAAGATGCGTAAAATTTGGGAAAGTTGTAAAATACATGAAAAATAAAATATTGAAAATCTACACAAAATTTTAGCTCAAAAAGACACAAAAATTACCTTCGATTTAACGCGATCTATGAAATTTTAGCTCAAATCGAATTGCATGATCCGAGTATTCGACAAATCCGATTTGTTGAAAATCTACAAAAAAATTATTAACATACAATCAATATTTTAACAATTAAAATCATAAATTTAATAAAAATAAAACCCTAAATCTAATGAAAATGTGAAATGAAATTCTAATCCTAAATCAATTTTTAAAAAATTTAAATCTAGTGAGAGAGATAAGAAGAAGAAAAAACTTAAATCTACTGAGAAAAAGAAGAAGAAGAAGAATAAGAAAAGGGCTGAGAGGGCTTGCCGGACGATCACCGGCGTCAACCATTGAGACTTGGGAGTGTTCGGGCGGGGGAGCTGGGGAGGGCGTCGGGTTCAGCTGTTTAGGCCGGGGAGGGCCTCGGGGCTCGGAGGAGGGCGTCGAATAGCAGCGGCCAATGGCAGTGGGCTCCCCCACTTGGGAGAATATGAGAGACAGAGAGAGAGAGAGAGAGAGAGAGAGAGAGAGAGAGAGAGAGAGGTAATCGGGGCCCTCTAACCGTTTTATATATTTTTTATTTTTTATTTTTAAACCTATTTTATGATAGGTATTTAAGAATTGGGGGCCCCTACAAATCGAGGGCCCATGGCAGCCGCCTGATTGGTCTTAGATCAAGGCTGGCCCTGGGTGCACCACATGATTTAATGAATGATGTAAGATAAAAAAAGTCTCATTTTATTCAAATGTAAGATGTAAAAGCGTCCTCATTGGATGGTTTGATTTTTGAGGCTAGTGGCATATGACTATAAAATATGGAAAATTTTTAAAATTTTTAAATTTTTGAGGCTAGTTGGTGGTGCGCTGTCACGGGGTTACTCGTCCAGTAGTGTCGGCCCGTGCGGCACCTAACGTCCTATGTGCTAAGTCAGCCTATTAAGTTCCAATTGAGTCACACGATGCGAATTCTCAGATACTACGAATGGTTGAATGCTTGTCCTACTCAAGCTTCACCTCGACCTCTACGTTTGGACTTTACCATGCGAAGCAACGCAGTAGGTTAGAGCCGACAATTCTAACCACGACGATTGATAATGCGATAGGCAATAACGAATATATACCGAGCCCCCTTTAGGCTAAGACCCGCACCGCGGGGATGGCTGGAAGCTATACTAAACATGATGGCCCTAATACACAACGTAGCTAGCTAGGACGACCATGCACCAAGCATAACCCGAATGCAGGCACATAAGCCCATGAGGCTAGTGCACGTGTTAGGTCGGGAGACCCCAACTCATGTCCTCTATATAATAGTTAAACACCATCGGAGGCCAAGGAATGGGAGGACCTCAAACACATTGGTTTGTCATACTACCATGGCACAAGGCCCCTACCCGTGGCATACGATGCCATCTTCCACACTATAACGCCCACAATGCCTCGCATCTTCCCCCATGCAACCATGTCACGTCCGTATCATGCCCAAGTCTCAACCCTTCATCCTAACGTATCGCAACGCACTCGTGGCCCACGACCAACGCACTTAATGCCGCCCTCATAACTTCGAAGCACCAACGATGCTCTTGACACGGAGAAATAAAATGACCCAATAGCTGATCTAAATGGCCACGCCGCATGCCCCTGTCATAGAGCGCATAGCTGCATATGAAACATGAAAAGTGTAATAAAAATAAATAAAGGCATTACAATTGGCCATTTGTGACTGTCCCTTATAAAAATTAGGTAGGTACGTAGTTAGTATAGTTATGTATCTACGATTCTGCTATTGTAGCGAAATGATTGTACCGGAATACGGGAGGAATCCCAGACAAATAGAAATTAATGAGTAAGATATGAAATGGAGAGTGGAATCCGAAACATAAATCAGTGAATAAAATAATCGAAAAAGTTTTTAACGTGTCGCTTAAGGCATAATCATATCATTTTTTTTTTGTCTCTGGACAAATATAAATTTTTTCATTATTCTAAGTGATTATTTTATTTTGGGTAATGAAGAGCATTTTATTATGCATAAACTTTGAAAAAAATTATAATAGACAAATTTTTATAGACAATTTTACAAACAACTTATATGCCTATATGTGGGACTTAAGCTGTTAAGCACCAGTCACGTTACGCCATATAAGCTGTCTATAAATTTATCTATCAAAACTTGTCCACCGTATGACACTGTCCTAAACTTTGATTGTTTCAAGACATGACTCCGAAGTAGAACCAAAGTATAATTTGTCAATTAAATAAGAATCAGCTAGACACGTATCTTCTACTGGACACGTATCTTCCAAGCCAAATAACACCGATTCGGTATCTTCTACTAGCTCTCTCTACTAGACACGTATCTTCTAGGCGAAATTGCACCGATTCGGTATGTCTTATCATTACATTGTAGCCAGCCACCTGTCTCACCCACCTGTCTCACAATTAATCCATCCATTCATATTAGGGTACCAGTAGTATTTACAGCCGAGGATTCTAAATTTACTATCAAAACTCCATTGGTTAAAATTATTGACTGCCTTAAATTAAGTAATAGAGATAATTTTTTATCCCAATTTTTCATACTTCATAACTTAAGATTATAGTTATTTACTAAATAGTCAAATGCTGATTTCATGTGATACAGATTTTCAAAAGTTATCATTATTATGGGTATACTAAGAGAAAGTTCTTGGATCACATTCATAGATGATTTTATTTGGAGTCAATATTTAATCGTATGATATATGAGCCATAATCTTAAGATCTATTGTATACAAAATTGAGATGAAAATCGACTTTTTAGGCGGTCGATAGTTTTGACGGATGAAACCTCGGTAAGAATCTTCGGCTGCATATACCAATACCTTACACATAATTGGACTTTACTTCGGAAAAAAAACGCCACTCCCTGGCAATGTGACTCGTTGAGGGTGAAATAAGAAATCTTCCAAAGGGAAGATGATAACTGATATCATGTACCCGAACTCAATCTTTATTTAAATGTTATTTTAATCATTCCTTAAGATGCAGGTAAATCCATTTCTTATTAGAAGAAAATGACGTGTGATGTCTTCTATGTATAAACTATAAAGTCTTCTTAATAAAGGAAACTTCGGCTTTGGTTGTGTTTGGAATTAGCTCTCCCGAGGCAAAGAGCAGCTCTCCGCTTCGCAAAATATTTTAACATGAGACTGTGTTTGGTTATAAGTGCTTTTAGCTTTTTGGAAGATTAAATAAACTGAATTTGGATATCTTTAAAAGAGTAATTTAAACCTACTCTTTTTAAGTAGGCTGCTATTTGCCTCCAATGAGCAATACCAAATACTGCCTAAAAGTGGGCTGCTCTTTGTCTCGAAGGAGCAATCCCAAACACGGCTTTCACAGTCGGTCAATTGTCTATATAGATGGAAAGAAATGTGCGCACATCTCAAAGGTTTACGGAGAGCCTTTTACATTGACACTTACCAACATATGTCAGGACTCGGGATCTAGGGCTGCAACTGAGCCGGGCTGAGCCCAAGCTCGGGTCAGCTCTAGCTCGGCTCTATCTTATACTAGCCGAGCTGGAAGTTGGCTCTAGGCTCTTCGAGCTCGAGAATTCCAAGCTCTAGCTCAGCTCTCCGAGCTCGAGCCGAGTTCGGGTCGAGCTTCGAGCCAAGTATGTTCTATTATAATTTTTTTTCTCCTAATATTTTTTAAAGCTTCTACTCAATTAAATATCCATTCTATGAGAAAGAGAAGGTGAGAGAGCTGGCGTACCGTATGCGTGAGACTGTGACTCTATGAGAGAGAAGGTGAGAGAGCTTCAACAACAAGAGAGAAGTAGGAGTTGAGTACATGGGTCAAAATGTCGGGTATCCGATACGCATCGTTCGAGCTCAAAACCGATATGTATTGGACGATACGTATCAGAATAGTAAAATACCGGACGATACATTGAATGTATCGTCCGGGCATATGTATACAAAATGGACGATACAGTACATTGAATGTATCGTATCGTCCCAATCCAAAACCGATACGTATCGGTATCGGACGAAATTTTGACCCATGGTTAAGTACTTGAGTTGCACGAAGCAGCCGTAGTTAGGAGTAACAGTGGGTACTATAGTCTATATAACATATATAGTGAAAATTAGGTCAAGTGGTGGGCAAACTTTTCTATTTTACCCTTCAAAGTAACCGTTAGATAAACTTAAACTGTTACTTTGAAGGGTAAAATAGACCTCTCAAAGTTAATTGCTTATATATATATATATATATATATATATATATAAACATAAACAATTATAAACCAAGCCATAGAGTCTAGCCGGCCTTAGCTCGAGCTCGGCTCTGTTCATTCGAGCTACAAACTATCCAGAGCCGAGCTCTAAAGAGAAAAACTCTTATTTTTCGAACCGAGTCGATCCGAGTTGTCGAGCTGGCTCAGCTCTATTGCAGTCGTATCGGGATCCTTAGAAATCGGTAGGAGTCTAATAGGATATGATGGCAGTAAGGCTACTCTTTACCTTGCCAACCCTATATAGTATAAAATCTAAATGCAATGGAGAAAATGCTCTCGGGCTTATAGATATGTTTGTCCCTTTTCATATGGGCACGAAATGTAACGCTTTTTTTGTGAAGTGATGGGTGGCATGAGGACTACTTTAGTGACTAAGGTTAAACTTTAAAAATATTTTAAAAGTTATATTCCCTTACAGTCGTCATTCTTGACTTTTTTAGAAGTTTTTTTTTTTTTTTTTCTCTCTTCTCTCTTTTTTCAAGAAAGTATCAGACTTACCTTTTTGAGTATATTTTACTCAGAAAATATGAGAGTTCAGTAGCGAAGTGTTAACACCTCATTAGCGAAACGCTAACACCCCGATAGAGAGGTGTCGTGTCACAGTCACTCTTTTCAATGTGCACTAGCGTGCGACGCCTCGCTGTCGCGTGCAACAAGGCCAGCCTACCCAACCATCAACTCTGATACCACTCGCTTAGAGGACGGAAACTCACGCCTATGGTTGTCTTCGCCCGAGGCCAAACATATCAATACATCGTGTCTCCTCGTGACACATATACCAGCACCTTCGTGCCTTGCTTGGCCTGCCCAGCTTCACCTTGTGCACTGCACTAGTTTCTCGCCCGAGACAGTAGCATGCAACTCCTTATTCATATTGTCCCATTCCGTACATGTCTTGTCGACATATTGAACCAAACCTTCCATCGTGTGTGGCCCACGTGACCAACACACCTCAGCATCTAGCACTTAGCTAGCGTGCACCACTGTGTCCCACGTAGCCCTCGAGTGCCCTCGCGAAGTTACCAACCCCTATGCACAGCGACGCCAACCCAGGGCCACATGGAAACCTCACTATAGGTGACACACGACATCATCGCAACGACGTCCTAAGCTCACCCGTAGAGACCTAGAAAACTCATGAGCCCCTCTAGCAATGCAAGGTACCATGTGTAGGGAAATAACTCCACAGCTCCCTTCTCCTAAGTATGGTCTAAACACTACCTTGGGTCATTCAGCAGAAGAACCTCAAACCTATTGGTTTGACATACCAACACCCATTTATTTTTAGCGAAGCGCCAACACCTCGATATAGAAACACTAACACCCTAAAATGAGGCGCCGGCACCCCGACGATGGGATGCCAACACTTCGCTACCGAGGTATCAACGCCTCACTATCGGGGCGTTGGCGCCTCTCTATCTGGGTGTTGGTGCTTCAATACAAGGCACCCACAATTTTTGAGTAAAATATAACTTAAAAAGTAAGTCCGACACTTTCTTGAAGAAATGGAGAGAAAAGAAAGAGACTTTTAAAAAATCAAGCTTGACGACTAGAAGGGTGTATAAATTTTAAACTATTTAAAAAGTTTAACCCTAGTTAGTAAAGGGGGCCCTATGCCACCATTGTTAGGAATTCAACCCACACTAATGAACTCCCGATCGCGATGAATGCAGAAATATAAGAATATGCAAGAGAACAATCACACAACTCAAAGATTTGCGTGATTCACCCAATCGAGGGCTACGTTTATCAATGTTTAAAACACACACACTCTTTTCTCTCTAGTGCACTCTCAAATAAGATCAAACAAAATCTTTAATAGTAAAATCACTGTTAAACCAAGGACGTTGTTTGTCAAAGAACAGAGAAGAGATCTACCGGAATATAATAATGATTCCGACACAAGAACGACTTCAATTGGATCTTCAATCCCCAAGCAGTTCTTCAATACCTTGCCTCTCTAAAGTATTCACCCAAGTTTTTCTCTCTTGAAAAACTCTCTCAAAAGTTCTCTAGTTCCTCCGTGAGCTTTCCCTTTATATAGGAGGCTTGAATCCTACTTCTATCCCAAGAGAAACTGCTCAAAAAATCAGACTCTGCATGTAACTTTGATGTTGCGGATCGCTCGAGCGAAAACCAAAGTCACTCAAGAGATTAAAACCCGAGAAAAATCTTTTACAAACGTGCGCAGGTTGCTTGAGCGAAATTGGTTTTCGTTCGAGCGACTTTTCTCCGAAAGTTTGCTTCAGGTTAGTGCTCACCTCGCTCGAGTGGATTTGGTTTCTGCTCGAGTGACTCAACGTTAGGGTACACCTATAATAATAATCTCTACCTAGGTCATCATGTCTGCTAGGTAATCGGCTTAGTTATCATGTCCGCTATGTTCTCTTTCGTATCGATCTTCTCAAGTGATATTTCTCCATCTTCTATCATATTTCTGATAAAATAATACCATACATCTATATACTTTGTTTTAGCATGAAAGACCTAGTCTTTATTGGGTGAATGATACTCTGACTGTCGCAGAAGATATCGGTGCTCTCATCAACCTCACCAAATTTACTGACTAAACCTTTAAGTCATAAGGCTTTCTTAGCTGCTTTTGTAGCAACTATATACTCTACCTCTATAGTTGACAATTCAGCTATCCCTTGGAGCATAGATTTTCAACTGATTGCTCCACCTGCCAAGATAAATACATACCTCATGGTTGACCTTCTTCTATCAAGGTTACCAACATAGTCGGAATCGACATAATCGTAGAGATCCAACTCGCATGTATCTCCCCCTTCAAATATCAAATCATGTTCACTGCAGAGATCTCAATATTCATTTCACTACAAGCCAATGTTCTCTACCCGAATTAGACATATACTTACAATTCACACTCAAGGCCTGTGCTAAATCTGGACGTGTACTCACCATGGCATATATCAAACTCCCAATAATATTTTCATACGAAATATTCTTCATGTATTCCCTTTCTGCTTGTGTGGACGGACTCATCTTCTTTGTGAGTTTAAAATGCTCTACAAGAGGAGTTCATACATGCATAGCATCACTCATATTGTACTTCTCAAGGATCTTTTGGATAAAAGTCTTTTGAGTTAACCAAAGCTTCTTATTCTCATGATCCCTCATGATTTTCATACCTAAGATCTTATTTGCAGAACCAAGATCCTTCATATCAAATTTTTGGCTCTGATTGCTTCAGCTTGTTGATATCCTACTTCTTGTTGCTATCAGCATATCATCTAAATAGATAATTAGAAAGATTTTCTCTTTTTCCATACTCTTTTCAGTAGACACAACAATTATACTGTCCCCTGTAATACCCTATGCTTAACATATATGAATCAAACTGACTGATATTGAACAATGCACACAATAGGTCTTTACCGGAATCTGACTTAGCAACACTAGCTTGTTGCGAAGTCCCTTCATCACTCTTATCTTTATTCAATCTCTGCTTGCAATATTTGCGAATATGTCCAGATTGCTTACAGAACTAACAAATAACATTATTTCTATCACCCCTAGATTTGAACTTGTTGTTTCCTCTCGTTGATTTATTATCCTCTTTGGACTTGTCTTTTTTGTGATCATGGTTCCAACCCCTTTCGCTCAAGAAACTAATCCCTTCGGAGTTAGATTCAGGTTGTTTTCTCAATTTATCGAAAAGAAGTGTAACAATCACTTCTTC
Source organism: Chloranthus sessilifolius (assembly GCA_021018995.1). NCBI lineage: Eukaryota > Viridiplantae > Streptophyta > Magnoliopsida > Chloranthales > Chloranthaceae > Chloranthus > Chloranthus sessilifolius. Next base: position 46,361,112 of record CM037584.1, on the reverse strand, counting down.
GACGATAATAATATTTTTATCATAAATTAATGTGGTAACAAGATGCTCATAAGATGGTGGCAGTTAGGTGAGCAAGAGAAGTGCAAGATCTTCTTCTTCAAGTTTCACTTGAATGCTCAATAATTCACTAATTATTTTATTAAACGAATTCAAATAGTCATGAATACACATATCAGCCTTCATACGAAGGGTGTAGAATTACTTCTTCATGAATAGTTTGTTGGACAACAACTTTATCATATAGAGAGATTTTATCTTCTTCTACAGATCTACGGTTGTCTTCTCGTGAAGAACGTTGTATAGAACTTCAACGGACAAACACAATTGGATAGTGCTTACGACTCTCTTATCAATAGAGTTTCACTTTTTATCGGATATCTCTGCATTTTTCCCTATCTCCTCCCCAAGTAGAGCATCATCAATGCCTTGTTGGACAAGGTGATTTGTGACCTTGACTTTCCATAAAGCGAAATTATTCTTCTCTAAAAACTTTACCTTGAATCGTGCATTTGAGACCTTCATCGCCAGTGTAGCATTAACTTGTCTCTGATACCACTTGTTAGGAATTCAATCCACACTAGCGAACTCTCAATCGCGACGAATGCGAAAAAATAAGAAGATGCAAGAAAACAATTACACACAATACAAAGATTTACGTGATTCACCCAATTGAGGGCTACGTCTACGGGAGTATATACACTATTTATAAACGTTTACAACGCACACTCTCTTCTTTCTAGTGCACTCTCAAACAAGATCAAACACGATCTTCAATAGTAAAATCACTGTTATACCAAGGACGTTATCCTTCAAGGAATAGAAAAGAGATATGTTGGAATATAGTAATAATTCCGACACAAAAACGGCTTCAATCGGATCTTCAATCCCTAAGCAGTTCTTCAATACCTTGCCTTTCCAAAGTATTCACCCAAGTTTTTCTTTTTTAAAAAATTCTCTCAAAAGCTTTCTAATTCGTTCATGAGATTTTCCTTTATATAGGAGGCCCGAATCCTACTTCTATCCCAAGAGAAACTATTAAAAAAATCGAATTCTGCATGTAACTTCGACGTTGCGGGTTGCTCGAGCGAAAACCAAAGTCGCTTGAGCGACTAAAACCCGAGAAAAATCTTTTACAAACGTGTGCAGGTCACTCGAGCGACTTTTCCCCGAAAGTTTGCTTTAGGTTAATGCTCACCTCGCTCAAGTGGATTTAGTTTCCGCTTGAGCGACTCAACGTTGGGATAAACCTATAATAACACTCATCACTTCAAAAAAACGTACTACATGTCGCGCCCATATTAATAGGCGCAGATATATATTTACGTTTGGGTGCATATCCCCGGCCTTCAAATATAAATTGTCGAGAAATATAGATGTTAAACATGGAAGAGGGCGGAATTGATGACATGGCGATTCAAGTAGTGGACCTTAGCACCGGGTTGGTGCTCGGGTCAATATCATACCAAATTGGTCAACCTTCGAGTGGTGCACAATAGTACAACTACTTATGACCACGCAAATCGGTTAAGCACACTCCTAACCTTTTCCTTGACGCTCAAACAGTTTTTCCATCCCAAAGTTAAAAAAGAGATCTAAGAAAATAAATTCTTGGATTTGAAGGCTAAATCATAGAAAAAAATACACACCACCATAGTGATGCTTGCAGCTTGGCAGAGTAAAGATGGACTTTCCCTAAATGAGCAAGTATTTGATAGAAACATGTGGCCATCATCTGAGATGGTTTAGATACTGTGATGAGTATTATGCCATGTGTCATCATCATTAACCTTATCTCATCTATTTAGAATTGGCCTTCGAAGTCATATTTCTCAATTATTTCCTATCAGTAATTTCTATGTAAATTCGTAATTCTTCATGTCCGCTGCTTTTCTTCGCTTCCCAGGTCCTTTCGTAGGAGATTTACTTTTAGCCTTCGATAGGCATGCGTAACTACCTCACTCAACATTGAGTAATTATATTTTTTTACAGATATGGCACCCAAATTTTATTTTATGTATTTTTAATTTTATCTTTTCTTATTGCCTACTCATCCTATCTTAATATAAGGATGTCAACCGCATGTATCTTATTTATCTCTTTTTTTCGTAGTCAACGAAAAATCCACACCATATGAAATGGCGTGTCTATCTAATGTCTTATAAAACAGCCTCTCCGGTATATCTAATATATCTTAACTCTATTGGAGGCATTGTCTTTAGACCGGCATCTGAGATAATTTTCTATTTTTTATTTTCTATTGATATGGGCGTGACAAGTAGAGTCATTTTGTGAAGTGATGTGTGTTATTTTATAATCATTTAATTAAGTTTTAATTAGGTTAATTTTATTTTTTAAAAAGTAGATAATTTTTTTAAAATATCCTATGCCTAATCACATGAATATCAGAATCCTATCAACCCACCTCTTTTTTATCCTCGCTCTCTAATGAGATATCAACGCTTCATTATCAAGGTGTCAGCACTCCTCTCCCGGGGTGCAAGGGCTTCACTATCGGAGTAACAACGCTTCGCTATTGAAGTGTTAACTAACGCTTCTCTATCAATATGTCAGCGCTTTGCTATCGAGGTGTCAGCGCTTTGCTATCAAGGAGCCGATGCTTCTCTCTCGGAGTGTCAGCGCTTTACTATAAGAGCTTACATTTTTTAGTAAAATAGGCTTGAAAAAGTCAGACACTTCTTTGAAAAAGAGGGAGGAGAGAAAAAAGAAATAATTTTTAAAAAAGTCAAATATGACAACTGAAAAAAAAAAGTTTTAACTCTAATTAATAAAATAAGCTTCATGGTACATATCGCTCATAAAATAATCTAAGTGTAGAAAAATCTCTACGGAGCACATTCTCCCCTCAGCCATATATATATATATATATATATATATATATATATATATATAAAATATGGAGGCCCTATGCAATCGCGGAACTCGCTTATAGTGTGAGCCAGACCTGGTCAGTTGTCTTGGTACTTGAATGGATATGCGTGACTTGAACCCACGATTCAATTTTTAAATTTTATTTTTGGAAACCGATATCGAGTTGAACCCCAATAATTTTGGTTTGTTTACGTTCGTTTTCAAAGAGTTTGGTTATTATGTGTTTATATATATATATATATTTCGTATTTTTAAGCTATTTTCAATAATAGAATGAAATGACCAAGATATCCACCGTCACCGTCATCCCCAAGTCTATCAAGAGATCTTGACCTTGACGTGGTTTACACATTTTGCCACATTCATACACTCACAAAGCAAGTCATACTCAAACCCTTTTTGCAGTGACTGAATTACCTTTTTTTTTTTTGGAAAATTCACTGAATTATCAAACCACCTTTCTCCGATCTTCATTCACCTAATGTGGTCCTATCCCATCACAACCACGAAAAAATCTCATTAGATCTAATCTCAACTAATGTATCAAAATATCAATACCTATCAGCCCCGATATGTATTGGTATCCCAACTCAGGTATTGAATATTATATCAGCCAATACTTCTTAATTTCGGCCAAAGACATACGAATCCGTCCTCCGCAAACCGATACCAATTTAGATACTGTGATCTCAACTGCATCCACGTGGACACTTCAGCGGAAAATAAATAAATGTTTGTACGCGATGCAGTTGCACGGCCCGTGTACTAGCAGTAGGGTGTGTTGCCCCATGTGGATTGAAAAGTGTTCACTGGCACAAACTTTGGGCTAAACTGAGATAAGCTCTACACAACCACTTACGGTTTTTTTTCAAAAAAAAATAATTTAATTATTAAAACTATATTAAATTTTTTTTAATATAATTTAATTAAAATTTTCTTTCGAATAAAATGCATTAAATATGAAAATAACTGTATAAAACCCGTTTTAAATGGAAAGTAACTTTTTTTTTTAATATTTTCTGTATAGAATAACTTTTTATACATTTCTTGAAAAAACGCATCTTTTTTAACCTTTTAAAAAAATATGCTATTTTATTTTACTATGCTTACGTCATGTAGAGCAATTTAATTTATTTTTATTTTGATAAAGCGAAGAAGATATCCTATTACAATTTCTAACTACTACTTAGATTGTTGTTTGTGTTATAGAATTTGTCTTCCACTAGGCTTTATTTCTAAACTTCCTCCTATCATTCTTTTACTAGGATTATCTATAAACTTAATTTTTAATTATTTTTTCATAACTGTTGCCATATATATTTAAAGTTTCAACCACATCTACTTTAATACTGCCTCATCAATTTTTTTCTCAAACCCACCATCAGACTATATAATAAATACTACCACCAAATGAATTTATGAGAGCATGAGAGTATTAAAATGAATATCTAGTCTTTCTAGCTCATCTCATCAGCTCTTCAACTGTCTATTTCCTTTTCATCTATTTCCCCTTCATTCAAGTTCTCTTCAAATCTTATAGCTCTCAGCCCAATGTATCAAAATTCGCCCAATACCGACGCGTATTGGCGATACGAAATACCTCTTCGATGTGTTTTTTTTAAAAAAAATTCCCTGACCAATTAAAACAAATCGATATACAACATAAACCTATCTTATGGAGAAGTGAAGTAAAACATTCTATGAAGTTTTCGCTACAATCTATGAACAGCAATTGACGAGCTTTTTAACATGAAAACAAGATTCAATTCCTTGAGCATACTGAAACATCTCCCTCTTCAAACAGCAGGCTATGCTAATAAAAAACAAACCAAAAGCCTGCGAGTCTGCAACCATAGCAAATAGGCTAAGTTATGTACACAAGGGGAGAGAATTTTTTAATAGTATTCTCTCTCACAAGTTATGTATGAAAACCACGCTGAAATAAAACTGTACAAAACAGAAACATGGTGGGTGAAACTTGTTGAATCATCTCCAAGCTGTGACAAGGGCTTTTTCCTCAACAGCTTCTTTAATGGATTTTGAGAATGAAGGGAGTGGGAGTTCCGGGTTTACAGCAGCTATTCCAGCTGGTTCTGGTTCAGGGACAGCTACTAATTTTCTTGTATAGTTGAATGAGAGATCCTTGTTTGCAGCCAAAGCCATGAGTTCTGATTCTTCAAGCCCTTTTGCTAGCTCTATGCTCCAACTGTTGGTGGCGTACTTGGCCAATGCATCTTTGAATTTCTTTATCTGTTGTGGAACATGTAAAGGAGCCAAAATCAGTTTGGCAAAACCAGAACCAAAAAAAAACCACCCATTCAATTGGTTTCTAATGGGTAACACAGAGAATAAAACACTATATTGATAAATAAAACAACTGATTTTTTTCAAAAACTTGAGAAGAAACCCAAGTGGTTATCTTTCCCATTATTAAATAAAGATCATCATGGATAACTGACATCTATGAATATACTTCTTAGATATAATTGCCACTAAAGGTGGATTTTTTTTTTTCCAGTAGCTTATCTTATTAAAGAATTGAAAAAACCCAAAAACGCAAAAAAGCAAAAGGATTAAAAATTACAAGTAAAACCCAATTAGTTTTAAATTGGGTATGAGAAAAACAAAAACCCAAATCTTCTTTAATAAAACGGTAAAACACAATAGTAAATCCAAATGAGTAAAATTAATAAATAAATCAAAATGAGTCATCTTTAAATAAGAGGAGATTTGAGAAGATACAGCCTAAAATTCTTATCCTCGTTAAAGAAAGATGGTTGAAAAAGAAGACTTACAGTAGCATTTGTGCAGCTGAAACTGCAGAGGCGACCTTGGGCTCCTCTATAAAATCTGAAGAAGGGAAGAACATGGACATTTAAGCTATAACACATGGATTTATGCTCCTCATAATTCACCTGAAGGAACTGAATATCTGGGTTCATTTCTGCAAACTGGCAGATCTGTAAAACAGAACAAAAAAATAACAGAAACATAAAAAAAAATTATTACCCACTTTTATATGAATCAAAAAAATAAAAACCAAAACAAAACTAAGGTTTTTAACTCTAAAGATGCATGTATGATACCTTTGGATAAAGGGCTTTGCAGCCACCACAACCAGGAGAAAAGAAGTCTACTATAACTAATTTATTTCCGGCACTTAACAATGAATCCACGAGATCTTGTGCACAAGTGATCTCTTTCATGTTTTGTTGAAGCCCCTTTTCCCACCATTTCATGGCTTTACCAATACAAAGACTCATCTGCCATTACAAGAACAAAAATAAACATAAGAGAAAAATTACATGAAAGATTTGTTCTTGAAAAGCTTGAACAATAACGGAAAAATATATAAATAGAGATGCAGGAAAAACCTTCAGAAATGATAAAAAAAAATAAAAATAAAAATAAATAAAAATCATACAAACAAGATCTCAAATATTTTATAATATTTATATACATGGAGATGAGAATAAACCCAAAAAACAAAAAAAAAGTCTTAAAGAATTCATCTAAAAATATCTACTTTTAGGCATAATCAAACACAAATTTAATTTTTCATGCTATGGATTTCAGTATAATGATCACAGATAGGAATAACAACAAAACAACCGAACACTAAAAATTAAAATAACAAACCCACGCACCAGAAAACAAAAAAAAAAAAAAACCCCAAAATAAAATAATCCCCAAATATCAAATTTCATCTTTATCCCCAAATATCAAATTTCCTCTTTATCCAAAGTAAAATAGGGCACAGAGAGAGAAACCCAACTACCAAATAATCCCCAAAAATAAAATCAAACCTATCATTAATCCCATAAAATCCAAATTAAATAACCGATACAAAGAGATTTGATCTTACAAACCTGTAAACGTAAAACTTGGCTATTTCCCCTCATGGGTGTTTCTTTCCAATTCTGAATACCAATCTTTTGTCCATATAAACCACTACTTGATGAAGCCGTCAGAGATTTGAGGTTCAGAGAAGGAAACTCAACAACAGACGATGACTTTTTCGGATTTACATACATACATAAATGCGAACGAGGGGAAAAGAGACTAATCTTGCTCATAACATCAGCCATGGCTATCAAATATTCAAATTTTTCTTTCTGTCTTTCCTTCTTTTTCAGAGGTTTTAGAGATTATACAAGAAAAAAAGAGAAGGGGTATCCCGTCTTTACGCGTCTTTCTTCTTCTCTCTCTTCTTTTATAATCTATATATATATATTTTTATACGTCTTCTTTTATAATCTTATCTTAATGGATACGCCATCCCAAGCGGAAGCGCGTGGAGCGTGGCTGCTTCTTTTTCCTGACGCGTGGGCTTTGAAGCGTCCTCGAATTCCCCGTTGAATGGGAAACCAGGGTTTACTATTTACAACCGAAGAATCTATTCTCGCAGCAGGGTTTCCACCCGTTAAAATGATTGACATGATTAAATCAGACGATACAGATCGTTTTCCGTTCCAATACTGTCTAAAATAGATCTTACATATAATTTCACACTTATCAAACGGTCATATTTTAATTAAAAATATAAAAATTTGTAAAACATCTAAAAACTCTTTTTCATTGTAGGACATGATCACAGTCATATTTAAGAATGTATGCCACGTTTAATTAACATCTAATCGTTTGATAAGTGAAATATGATCTAAAAAATTATTTTATCAAAGATTGGAAATAAAATCTCTCGGTCGTATGATTTCAAAAGTCAACAGTTTCAATGGTGAAAACTGGCTGCGAGTATAGAATCTTCGGCTATCAATACAGGTACACAAAAAGAGTTTGGATATGCTTTGGATAAATAATGAAAATGATTCAGGGCTTGCCACGTTTCGCAAGTTGGCCGAATTTCCTCATCAATTTCAACCATAATGGGAAAGATTAAGTGGTGTCAATCGAGGCCGTTAATTTGGCAACATGTCTGACAGGCTGACAAGCAGGACGTAACAAATTGGCCGCTATAGCTGTTGAACGAGAAATAACCGGTTTTGTTGACACTTCTAGAATTTAGGAGATATGCGGATAAGATATGACTTAATTAGGCTACTTTTACTACGACACTACTTTACGTTACAGCATCTTCCTTAATCAAAGGAAACAAATCTTTTGATTGTTTTGAATCGGATGGTCGAGATTATTTTTCATCCCAATTATCCATAAAACAGATCTTGAGAGCATAATCTTATCATAAGACGGTCAGATGTTATAACATCTTAAAAATTTTCTAAAGACCATAGGTTTTAATTAGGTGTGTGTGTTCGCTAGAAAACGCGACACCATTTCGAATTTTTCAAACGGAATCGTTTCAGATCCGTTTGAGTTTCATATAAAGTTTTTAGACCAAATTCATATACCGTAATGGTGTAATGGCTCAATACCAAATTCGATTGATGCGAAATTTGGGCGTGCAAGTTCCATATCGAACCAAAGACCTTTTGGTGTAATATAAAATATTTTGCTTAGGTGTATGGGTTCTATACTGAAACTAAACCTTATAAATAAGTGGATAAGAACTAACATCCAAATGGGTGCATGTATATTTCGCAAGGGAACCAAACCGTTTAAAAATAAAATGCAAAGCTTCCTTAGTAAGCTAAACCGGTTGCAAAACTTTGGAGATTTTAAGTTTCTAGAGAGACAAAGAGAAGAAGAGTTTCCCTTTAATTTTGCCTTTGCTGTTGTTGATCTTTTGACCACACTTCGTTATTATCGTCGATAACCGCAAGAGAACACCGACGTTAGATGCGGCTATGATCGCAAGTTTGAGAGATTTCCCCAAACCCACTTTGTTCTTGGTGATTTGAAACCCAAACATCGTCGATTCCTCTTTAGATTATCCCCTTTCACTCAAGAGAGCTTTGATTTATTGTGTGCATCGGAAAGATTCAAGCTACGTCCGCAGGGATCGGGGGAATCAAAGAATTTCAAACGATTAGGCGATTGCGATATGTGGAAGTTGATTCTTAGATCCGATTATTGGGAACGTTTCGTATCCGATTAAAAAAGGTAAATAGCGCAATTCTTCCATGTATTAAATTAAATATAGATTGCTTAAATGTGTGCAAAAGATTAGGATAAAAAAGATTGAATTTTGATGTAAAAATGAGTTTTAATCGATACTCGTCCGCTCGACCTTGGAGGTTGCTCGCGCGACTGATGCAGCCTTGGTATTTTGGACATAACTTTATGCTCTGAACTTCGATTGACACGACTAGTGCGGCGTTGGAAAAAGGACAACGAGATTTACAACTTTTAAGAATTAATAATTTCGTGAATCCAAAGTTTTAAAGGTCAAAATTTAGTGAGAAGTTGGGTCAAGTTTCGAGTTAGCGCAAATTTGCCCATTTCCGCCTCGATTTTTAGAAAGTACGTAAATACGTCAAATTTATTAGTAATTTGAAGCAATCCTCGATTCCTTATTGTATGTGTGACATAGATTGAGTGCGACAGGCCTTCAGAAGGCATAGGTGGCCTTTGAGGCTCTGAGACTCGCTCGCGCGAGGACTTAAGTGTATAACAAGCTCGCTCGCGCAAGGCCTTGTGCACCTAACAGTAGTAGGTGATGTGCAGTGAAATATGATGATATTTCACCCCTAAAGACCTACATTTAGCTATCCGATGAAAGCCATTTAACATGTTTTATATAGTCTTAGTGATTTACAGGCCTGGAGATGTGTTGAGCATGAAATAACCCAAAAGTTCAGAATATAACGTCAAATTCGTGCTACTTTGGATCATGCGAAACTTATTCCGAATTGAAGCTCAATTTGATCCTTCAAGACATCAGATTCAGAAAATTGTTAAAACACAAAAATTGTAGATCTCGTCGTCAACGTTCCAACGCCATAAGAATCGCCTCAATTCGACTTCGGGATAGAAAGTTATGGCCGAAATACCGAGGTAATGTCTGAATGCAAAGTGTAGCGGGAGTTCACGAAAATCTGGGAGGTCAATTGATCGACCCTTTTTGGTCAATCGATCGACCTGATCCGGAAGATTTGGAATTTCAAAACAGAATCTGGTATGATCGATCGATCGACCAATTTGGAATTTGGTCGATCGATCGACCAAATTTGAATTTGAGTTCGGATTTTGTTAGGCCGCGAGAATCTTGGTACTCTTTTCACGGAATAAAATCTTGGAGAAAAAAGCGGCTTCTGTTTTGGCAATTAAGGAAAAAGATATTCTTGGAAATATATTCAGTCGGGGAGTCCTTGGGAGAGATAATTCTGATTCTTATTTTTTCGGCATTCTTCTTTTGAGAGAGTTCTGTTTTTTAGAGAGTTTTCATTTTTCTGCATTCTTTTATTTTTTAGTTTTTCTGCGTTTCAAAGTGTAGGGGCATTGAGTCCCATTTTCTTGAACTACCTTTTTATTATTCATTTTAAGGAAGATAAGTCTTAGTTTTCTGATTTGGATCCACTTTTCAAGGAGGTGTACGTACTTTGGATTAAAGCTTTCGTGAATTTTTGTGGATAATTCTTTACGGTATTTTAATGGCATTTTCAACTTCTACATTTATTTTATTATTTATTTCAGTTATGTGTGGCTAGTTTCATTAAGGATGGGGATCTAATGAACCTCATCTGAGGTATTCATTTATATTAATATAAATCTGTGATTGAGATGTCAGATGCTTTTTAAGACCCTAATATTCATTGAAAATGGTGAAATTATTATTTCAGTCTGAGATCTAGAGCTAATCATGCTCTATGATTTCAGATCTGCAATAATGATTTTATCCTAATTATCACCTATCTCGGGGTGAAGTTTTACCATCATTTGAGGTGTGAGTGTTAATCATACACTCATGGGGTGTTAATCATACATCTCCTTGATCTCGAATTGATAGTATGACTTTATCCCAGTGGTGAGTTCCAATCACGATCTGAGGTGTGGGTGTTAATCACACATCTCCTTGATCTTAGATCGTACTTTGGAAATTACCCTAGAGATTGGGTTCTAAATGTTGTCCGAGGTGTGAGTGTTAATCATACACTCATGGGATGTTAATCATACATCTCCGTGATCTCAGATCTATATTTTAGAACTCACGTGTGTATAGGGCAGTTCTTCTTTTGAGATATCTGTTAAAGATCTCACATCTCAATCCACAGATTAATTTTTTGTAAATGATAAACCTACGATGGGAAGATTTAGCATCTCAATCCTTATCTTTCATTAATTGTTTAAATCTCTTAGATTTCGTTAGTATTTATCTGTTTTATCAAAAGTTTCCAGAATTCTAGGTTGTTAGTTACTGTTTAAGATCTGTGGAAAATTCTTTTAGTTAATTGATATTTCTGTTTTTATATTTTCTAACCAATCCTCGTGGGAACGATCTCGTACTTTGCACCCACTGACTACATCACGATTCGTGCACTTGCGAGTACAAATTTTAGGACACATCAGTAGGCTAAAATCCAATCGATCGTGCGAGTTTTGATGTGTCTATGGGCTCGTGTGCCCGAGCTTCGAAGCTCGCTCGTGCGAGAAACAGAGTCAGACTGTTTGGATTCTTTTTGTGTGAATTCTTTGAAAATATGTATCGTAAGCTGTCTTAAGTATTTCCTAAGGGGTATTTGGACACTCTTAATGTAGGATTAAAGTGTTGAACTTTCGTGTGAGTTCTCAAGAGAGTTGTGTGAAAAATGATAAGCGTGATTTGAGGTAGGGGATCTTCAATGCAAACTTACATGTTTGACTTTGATTCATAGTTCTTTGATATGATTAAATAAAAATGATATGTTTGATCGTATTAGAACTTATGTTTGAATTCTTCAAAACTAGAACTGAAATTTTATGAATTTAAATATGAACTCTGAAAATCTGTAGGGAAAACTCAATGCTTATTTGCATTTGAATCTTGATTTGTATAGACGCATATGATAGTTGCTAGATAAGCTAAGATTTAATTTGTTGAATGAAAATTGAGTTTGTTATTTAGAATATGAGGAAATTTCAATACCAATTTCACTTTTGAATATTGTATCACAGATGCCTTGGACATTGTTTTGATTTTTGAATCGTACGATGATAGTTAAGTTTCAAAATGACTTTTGAACTCGTATTGATTGCTTTGACCGTATTAGAAAGATATGAATTATTGATACTTTGAAATGTCGATTAACTCGACACTTGGACTTTGACGTGAAACTTGCATTATGAATCATTTGGATTATTTTGACTACATCCCTTGGAGCTGGTACGGCGACATAATCCGTACATGTATTCATACATACGTTGTATATGCATCTCTTAGACAATTATTGATAACTTGGACACACTTGAATACATTGTGACACCCTTGAAAATATTGAAACACCCTTGTATTGTTTTGGTTACAATTCAGCATTGTTTGCAAATTCGCTTGAACTTAGACACCCTTGGGCACTTCTGACCATTTAATATGTTCCTTTATACACATGGTTTTGATGAAAACTCTGTTTTGAAAGTAAAAGCTTTGAAAGTCCGTTTTGAAATGAAAATGATAAATACTTTGAAATTTAATTTTTGGGAGAGATGATTTTAAACTCCTGTTATTGAATCTATGCTTTCTTATGATAAAATGTAAATTGATATTGAATATCCTCTACTAAGCCTAGTTGTTAGATCACCTCGACTATACGTCACATGCACAAGTATAAGTATTGATCGAGACCTTGACTTTAAGGAAGATTTAGACTACGTACCGAAAGAGAATATCATCCACTTGAGGATTTTCACCTTAGTTCTGGGATCGTAGATTGTGGGTTTGGTAAGTTGGGCTTAGTACATTCATGATATTATCCATATATTGTACACCACTGTTTTTGTGATGGTCGGCCATCACCGGTGGTTTAGTTTATTTCTTTTGAGATTACGTGTTCTCTACATATAAATGGAGATTTGATTTAGTTCTGCCATATGTATATATGCTTTGATTTATTTGCTTATTAGTGGATATACCAAGTTTTCTGTATCAGATTGTGATCTACGATCTGACGGTCCGAGTTTTCCCATTTGATTTAGTTTAAAGAAAAAAAAAATGTGTAAGAAAAATCGGGCTGTCACAGATGTTGATTTCACGTGGCACACATTAACAAACGTGGTTCATGTTCACTTTTGGGATGTGTACCATGTGGAATTAACATTTAACCGTCTAATAATAGGCCCATTATTTAAAAATCTATTGTGTAGAAGATTGAGAAGAAAAAGGATCTCCCACGTCTGATTTAAAGCCATAAACATATTTTTCCTTTGTTTAAGTGAGATGACTCTGACATAAAGTTGTGTGATAGCATGGTCACAAAATTTGCCTTTTTTTTTTTTTAATTCGGAAATAATTTATGAATTTGAGGGAAAATAGGGTTTGTCTTAGACCTAGCCTCTATGGTTTGATTAGAATCAGACACTCATTATACCTTTGAGTAAATAGGGTTTTCCTATTTAACCATCCCATATAAGACTATTCTATTCACACACACTACGTCAAGTACCTATGACACCTTTGGGCCATACACAAACACTCAACGAAATTGTACGCCTAGTGATATTAATAGAGAAAACATCTAAGATTCGGAAACAACAAGGTTTGTGAATTATCTACCTTTAGGCAAGAACCAACTCACTCGCGAAGCGTCCCCAAACGATCACTTGGTTCTCCATAAACCCCATAGGAAAGAACCTAACCTTTATGATCCATAAATGTCGTATTTTAATTCTTAGAATTAGGGATCCAATGTTAAATTTATACATGTTCAGATTAAAATATAAGGAATAGAGTCCAATTCAACTTTAATATGCTCACATATTTAACTTTAAGTTGAATTTTTTAACATTAAAAAATAGTCTGAAATTTAACATGGAAAGGTGGTACAAAATCCCTAGCACATAACTTTAAGTGAAATAGACATGTAGATCAAAATCTTAAGTGAACATTTCATGAATGATAAAACTTTTATGAGTGCGCATGATACATGTATCATTGATCAATTAAACACAAATAAATCATGAATTTAAATTTAATTGTAACTTTAATTAAAGGCACTCAAATATAAAATAATTATCCGATTAAAAAATGTCAAGAAAGACATCAGGTTATGAAATGTTATAACAAAGAGCTCATGTAAAAAAAGACCTAAAAAAAAAATCTGAAACGTCTAAAAAAGTCAAAATTTATATATAATGTCCCAAAATTAGACTTGTAGATAGCCCAGAAATGACCCGAAAAGAATAAGAAATAATATCGATCAAAATGGGCCTTAGTCGAATGGGCCGAATCCGGGTCATGTACCATGGGTCGGGAATAGACTGGACCGAACCATGGGCCAGTTCGGGTCATGAATCATGGGCTGGGAATGAACTGGACTGGCCTATGGGTTGAATCAGGTCATGACTCACGGACCGGGTTGAGTAATGGGCCGGACTAGACCATGGGCCGGATTGGGTCATGACCCGAGTCCGATTATGGACTGAGCCGAGTCATGTGCTTTTATAGGTCCATGGGCCGGGTCAGGTCGATTTGGGTCGAATTGTGTCAAATCGTCAAGTCATATAGAGTAGGGGAAGCACCAACTTTGGTACTCCCACTACACATGCAACTAAAAGTCAGAGAAGAGTCGTCTTCTTTTGAAAAGAGAACCATAGTCCTTGCTTTAATCGTCTCCTCGCAAAATTAGGCTTCTTTTATATGTAGCCAATGATAGAAAAAACCTTTTATATGCAAATGACTACAAGCTTAAGCAAAATACCTGTAGATGTGTTCTTCTAAATCAAGAACCAAAGGCCTTTAGGCCTCTTATATTTGCAGCTGCCAAACAATCTTCCACCACCCGAAAACGGGCAGTGACTTCGGCGACCACCAGTGACCCCGGCGACGGCTGGTGATGACCTAATTGCTCAATGAACCCTCAAGAAAACCCGAATAAACTCTGAATATTATTAGAAAATTTAATATAAATTGATCCTTAAAATCTTACACCGGCAAATTAAGTCCGGCGAAAAATAATTAGCAAAACTCTTAACAATGAGAATCGATATGGTAAAGTAGATTACGGGTTTAGCTCTGATACCACTTTGTAACACCCCGATGCCACGTGTCAAAATATTGTCCTCTTTGGGTGGCTATACTTGATCCCACTAGCCGTCCCTGGTCCCATCAATAGCCTTTTCACTTCAAGGTTTTGTTTTTGGCATGGGTCGACCGGACACATGACTGCCGCACCCATCCAAAATGAGTCGTACATGTAAAAGTGGGGTCATTACTTATGTCCCAGGGTCAGGACCACTATTTACACGATGTGAGATTTTTTTATTCTCCCCATCTTGTAAGAAACAATGTATTAACAATAAGAAGCAGGTCGTATATGATTATATGCATGATCTTATATACCTTTAGTATGATGGCAGTGAAAATGTGAGAAACCATTTATTGAAGTTGTTTTAAATCTATTTGGGTATTAAAGAATACGGGCTTAACATAGATGAAGAGTTGATATTTTATATTGGGGTTGCTTCCCTCCCCAAGGTTTTCGACATTTTTAAGGTGAATTATAATTCGCAAGAGCAGGACTCTGAGACTTAAACAAGTTAACTCAGATATGCGCCATTGAAGAAAAGAGGCTTAAAGGCGAGCGACATGAGTCTGCTCATTTGAGGACTTCCAACTCCAGTAAAAAAGATTTAAGAAGAAGGGTCTTAAGAGGAATCAAAAAAGAAATCAATCACAACAAAAATTTCAAAATAATGGTAAAGGCAAAGGTCAAAGGTTTGGAAAGGCAGCGCGTCCTTAGAGTCAGTCTGAAAGTGTAAGCGATTGCTGATTTTGCAAGAAGGAAGGCTACTTTAAGAGAAAATAAGTGAATTATAAGAAGTGGCTAGCAAAGTGGCCTGAGGGTATTCCTAGAGTTTTACTACTCTCTCAGATATTTTCAGTTGATAGTCTTCCTCATTCTTGGTTGGTTGATCTGGTGCTTCTGTGCATGTTACGCACTCTTTTCAGGTGCTCAGAAGCAGAAGAAGACCCAAACATGAGGATAGGTTGTTCCTTGGGAACAATCAGGCGATGCAGGTGGAGAGTGTTGGCACCTGCGATTTACTTTTAGACTCTGGACATACTTTGACTTTACATGGGACATTTTATTCTCTCTTTTAATAGGAACATTATTTTGTTATCTAGACTTACAGACTGTGGTTATACTTTTACTTTTAGCTGTATGGGTTTGGATATTTCTTTTGATGGTTCTGTGTTTGGTCATGACATTTTAGTTGATGTTTTATATTTGTTATTTGTTGATTCTTCTCACACAATTGCTATGATTACTGAGGCCTCGAACTCGACACTGTTCGAGTCAAATGCTCTTTGCTTAGAGATGATTCTATAGTCGTATGGCATAGGAGGTTAGGTCACATATCAAAGAAAAGACTAGAATCATTAGTTAGATCTGATAATTATTAGACAATTAGACTTCACCGATTTTAGAAATTGTTTGGATTGTATGAAGGATAAAACTTCCAAACAGAGACAATTCTCCGCCTCTCGGGCTACTGAGGTTTTGCAGTTGATGTATACCAATATTTGTGGGCCTTTTCCGAATGTTACTTGTGGTGGCAAAAGATATTTTATTGTCTTTATTGATGACTATTTCAAATACATATACGTCTTCTTTTTAGAAACGAAAGATCAAGTTTTAGAGGTCTTCAAGACCTATCAGTTGGAAGTAGAAAATTAATTTGAGGAGAAGATAAAGATTGTGCATTCAGATAGAGGTGGAGAATATTTTGGTAGAATGGGTCCTGATGGTGTCAATTATGGATCATTCATGAAGTACTTACAGACTCAAGGCATTGTTCCACAATATGCTTCTCCCGGTACTCCGCAGTAGAATAGTGTTTCAGAAAGGAGAAATCGTACTTATCAGGAGGCTGTCCGTAGCATGCTAAGTCATTCTACACTTAAAGAACAGTTTTTGGGTGAAGCCTTGAAGATAATAGTTTATATTTTCAACAGGATTCCTTATAAGGTTGTACCTAAAACTCCTTACAAGAGATGGACAACTAAAGATCCAAAGCTGGGACATTTACATATATGGGGTTGTAAAGCTAAAGCTAAGTTTTATAATCCTAATATTAAGAAGTTGAATCCTCACACAATCAGTTACTATTTTATCGGTTATGAACATCGATTTAGGACTTGGAGATTTTATTATCCTGAAAGAATCATTGATATTGCTGAGACTCATATAGCCAATTTTCTGGAGAATGACGAATCCAGTCAGAGTTCACGTTAGAATAATATTACTTTTATTGAAAACTCTGAATTTGACTTTGTGCCATGGATCAAAATATCGTCTGATACCTATACGTATCGTCCGATACGTATTGGTTTTGGACATGAACGATACGGTAAATACCATTTTTATCGGGTACCCTAAAAAATCACATAATTATCGGATGATACGGTGAAATTATCATCCGTATTGTCCGATACGAACAATAATTTTAAATTATCGGACGATAATTTGAATGTATTGTCCGATAATTTGGCAGATTGATAGGAACTCTATTTGGCCAAATTATCGAATGATACATTGAAAATATCGTTCGTATCGTCCGATACGGATGATTATTTCAAATTATTGGATGATAATTTGAATGTATCGTCCGATAATTTGACTGATTAATAGGGACCTCATTTGGCCAAATTATCGGATAATACATTCAAATTATCGTCCGTATCGTTCAATACGGATGATAATTTGAATGTATCAGACGATAATTTGAAATTATCGTTCAATAATTTGATTTTTTTGAAATTTTTTTTTATTATTAAAACGATGCATTCAATGTATTGCCGATACATTGAATGTATTGGACGATACGCAATAAGACGATACGGACGATAATTTGAATGTATCAGACGATAATTTGATTTTTTGAAAAAAATTAAATAAAAATTTGTATTAAAACGATACATTCAATGTATCGAACGATACGCGATATGTATTGTCCTGGAGGTTAGGACGATACGTATCGAAAATCCGATCTTTTGATCCATGGTTTGTGCCTTTATCTGGTGGTAATATTTTTCTTCCTACACCACTCGATCCTATATATGTTGATACTTTAATTCAGATAAATCTAGTGACGACTCCAATTGAAAAAGAATGTCCTATTCTACGTCATGTTTCACTAGTACCACCGGCTCAGCCCCGAAGATCTGAGCGTCAGCGTAAACCTCCTGTTCCAGATTTCTGAGGTGTATGCGCAAGAGGCTCAGTTTAAGGATGCTGATTTGGATGATCCATCGACCTTTCAGCAGGCTATTGGTAGCAATGAATCCTCACACTGGTAGGAGGCCATGAGAGGAGTTATTGTCCATGAAAAAAAATAAGGTTTGGAACCTTGTGGATTTTCCAAAGGATCGCAAAGCGGGTGAATGCAAATGGATTTATATGACTAAAAGAGACTCCAGTGGCAAGATTGAAGGATTCAAGGCGAGACTTGTCACGAAGGGTTTCAAATAGAAGGAAGGCATTGACTATAATGAGACATACTCTTCGGTCTCTTCTAAGGATTCATTGAAGATAGTGATGGCTTTAGTTACACATTATAATATCGAATTACATCAAATGGACGTGAAGACTGCTTTTCTAAATAGAGATCTCGTGAAAGACATACATGTCACAACCAGTGGATTTTGTGATTAAAGGAAAATAACAACTAGTTTGCAAGTTGAATAAGTCTATTTATGGACTTAAGCAAACTTCTAGGCAATAGTATTTGAAATTCGATGAGGTTGTCACTGGTTATGAGTTTAAGGAAAATATCATTGATCGTTACATATATCTATTAAATAGTGAGAGCAAATTGGTCATTCTAGTTCTCTATGTGGATATATATTACTTGCAAGTAATGACATTCATTTTCTTCACGATACCAAGAGTTTTCTCTCTAAGGCATTTGATATGAAGGATTTAGGTATTGCTGAGTATGTGTTTGGCATCAAATTCATCGAGATAGAGCTGCCGGTTGTTTAGGTCTTTCACAGAAGGCCTACATAGAGAAAGTACTTAACCGATATGGTATGTATAGATACACTCCAAGTGAAACACTTATTTTAAAGGGTGATGTTATTTCTCAGGATCTACAGCCCAAAACTGAGGTAGAAAGGCAACAAGTAGATCACAAGGAGTATGATTCAGTTGTGGGTATTCTTATGTATGCAATAGTTTGTCTACGTCCCGATATCAGTTTCACTGTCACCCTACTTAGCCGATATTAGTCTAATCTAGGAATTTTGCATTGGAAAAATGCGAAGAAGGTACTTCGTTACTTACAAAGAACCAAAGATTTTATGTTGACCTATCGTAGATCAGATGAGCTTAAGGTTGTCGGATACTCAGATTTCAATTTTGCTAGTTGTAAGGATAATGTCAAATCGACAACATGTTATTTGTTTCTACTTGCGGAGGGCGTTATTTCCTGGAGATGCGCTAAACAGACTGTGACGACAGATTCGACTATGTACGTCGAGATTATTGGTTGTTATGAGGCTACTCGCAATGCATTATGGTTGAAGAATTTCATCGGAGATCTAAAAATTATTGATTCTATTCATCGTCCTTTTATTATCTATTGTGACAATGAGGCTGTGACCAAGTTTGTGAGACACAAAAATGTTACTAGAAGGAATAAACATTTTGATGTCAAGTATGTCATTATATATGAGAATGTTTGAAATGGTGTTATAGAAATTTCTCACATTAATATGGAGCTTATGATTGTAGATCCCCTAACCAAGGGTTTACCACCCAAGCTTTTTAAGGAGCACATGACCGGATGGGATTTGTTGAGTTGTTGACTTAGCTCTAGATTTAATTTTATTTAGACATGTTAGTATTGTTTCTTTTCTGTTATGGATCATAGAATTTTTTTTGTTGCATTTATATATATATGTTTTTATTTTGAGCTCAAATTATTATATTATTACATGTTATCAGTTACAGGTTATGAGATCATTACTTATAAGAAGGTGGCATTTCTCATAAGATATGGTGGCGATTGTCACAAGGTATGATGACGATTGTCACAAAATAGCCTGAAGTGTTTGACACTCAAGTTTGTTTGGGCTAAACGTGAGTTGCCTCCACGTTGGTAATGCCTTCACTCTGATGAAAAGGTGACTGGTTTGTCACAAAGTGGGATGCAAGATTACATTAAAGTGGCATGCAATAACATGAAGTAGGACTCCACAAGAATGAGTATAAGACCAGGTTTTAAGAGTACTATATCTCTCGTGCCACACTGTTTAAAATAATCACATAAAAGTTAAGGACGTTGAAGTTTCAAATAGTGTTAGTTTTGTGACCATGGAACTGTCCTAGTGTCAATATTGAGTACACTAGTGTATTCATGATCCTCACTAATGGTGCTTGGAATGGAGATGAAAGGATATATCTCTCTAAGGTTTTTAAAATCGGTGCACCATGTCAAGTTTTCTTAAAGGAACAATTTGAACTTGATTTTTAAAATATTTCAAAAAAAAAAAACCCCAATTAGTCTTAAGGTCAAAGTGGGAGACTATTGGATTTCACAGATTTATGTAGCCCTCAAGTCACACGTCATGATCAAAATCAAACAATCCAAGTTGTTAACTTAGAGAGATGGTGGAATACTAGTTATGATCAAACTAGAAATTTCTAATTATATAAATTAAGGATTGTGATTTTACCTTAACATAAGTGTGGTAATTCTAGTCGTTAGATTCCTTGATGGGAAAGATTCTAACCTAATTAGCTAACCTATTTAAGGGGATGTAGAATCACTCTTTCTACACACAATATGCGTATTAATTGAATTAGAAGAATTCAATGGAAACTCATCTTCTCTACGGTGTGTAAAGAAAGAAAATACTCTTCATCAAAACATCGCCGGATTATTGATCGAATCGTTCAAGGTTAAATCCTCGCGTGAAAAACTCTACAGTATAAGGTATGCTAAAATTTTATTTAATTCCGCTTTTGATTACGGGAAGATCCTAATAGTTTCCAACACTCACAAAGCTAATTACGTATCTCCAACAACGAATTATGCGGAGTAATAAGTATATTCATTGTTAGAGATATATAATTAGCGTTGTGAGTGCCTATTAGTGGCTGAATTATATATATATATATATATATATATATATATATATATATATATATATATATATATATATATATATAGGGAGCCGGTTAGGTCCTCCAATGGAGGACGGTGACCGTCCTCCAAGATTCACGTGGAGCTCCACGTGGCACCCGAAACACTTTTTAGGTGCCACGTGGAGAACAGGTGGACAGTTTAGATCAATATTAAAAAAAATCGAATTTTCTTTTTAACTCATAAGTCAAAGTTTGACAGTTTTCATTGGTCCACATTTTACGGTTCAAAAAATACACGGTGGAGATGAGTTTTTAATTTTTTTTTTTTCAAAGATGATCTAAGCAATGCACCCACCCAAGGTCCATGTGGCATTGAACAAATATTTTGGATGCCACGTAGAGCTCCACGTGGAAGGTTGGAAGACGGTGACCGTCCTCCCATTGAGGACGAATCCCTTTTCCATATATATATATATATATATATATATATATATATATATATATATATGTGTGTGTGTGTGTGTGTGTGGGAGCCATTACTTGCACACGATTGTCAAGTGATTGCATCAAATTTAAAGAAAGACTAGATAATTTAGAGATATGTGATATGTAAAAATGCAATATTGGCCCGACTGATTTGAAGTTTGTGATCAATAGGTCTCAGGTACATAAAATTAGAGTAAAATACAATACTTGTCATATGATATATTGTGGTCAATTGTTGAATTATATAATAGTCTTTAAGTCAATTTAACCAAATCATGAAAATTATATTTTGTTCTAATCCTTTACAATTGATATATTTAAATCATGACTTTCAAATCAAACGACTTAGATGATATTTTCACATAGAGGTAACTAAACTTACAAGTCTCTCTTTTAAATTCTATGCAATACAGTGCAATTACTTGAAAAGCGTGTGCAAGAAATAACTCCATATATATATATATATATATATATATATATATATATATATATATATATATATATATATTTTGCTTTGTCATAAATTAAAGATTTTGTATTGGCTTACCACCATGTTGCCAGCCTAGATTGTGAAAACGGGTTAGATGTGACATTATGGTCTATCAAGAGTGCCGTGTGGGGGCAATCGTCAAGTCCAACTGGTTGAACTGATTTGGACCCAGATTTAATGTCATTGGATATGAGCCAATTTTCAAAGGATCTGATGAGGTATATATATATATATATATATATATATATTGGATCATAGATTCTATTAAAAAATAATATTTTGACTGATTTAGATATTTTTTTTCATACAATCTTTGACACTAAATATCTTTAAATGATATCAAATGACATACTCAAAGAGACAATTAATGTCATCAATGTTAAAAAACGTAACCCACCTAATTTAGTTTAGGGGCTGATTGGTTACCTACCAACTTAAATTCAAATGCACCCAAAAATACCCCTAACTCATAGCCGCGAGTCCGAAAACAGGGTTCTCCCTAACTTATATCTCATACTTCTAATTAAGCTAGGACCCTGTTTCCAAAACTGGACTCGATATAAAACCTGATTTCTCTTCTCTCTTCCTATTCTCCTTTATCTTCTTCAAAATTGGTTTCGATATAAAACCTGGTTTCATATATTTTGAGAAAGGTACATGAAAAAATGGGAGTTGGACTATGATCTTGAAACCCAACAAAGTAGAACATGTGGGTTATAACTTACAACTATTTTAGATATTTGCGTTTTACAAAAAATTCTGAGGAACCCAAAACAAAACCCTAGAATTTGGGGAAAGGAGAAGATGAAAATACCTGTAAGTGACCTCTGATTGGGACATCATGGATGATCAAATTTAGACTTTTCCCAAGAAAATTTCATCCTTTTATTTGATTAAGAGAGATCCATTAGAGAGAGAAAGAAGCACAGTTGTAGGCTCTTTAGAATTGGAGGTTGGTAGTAGATGCACATTAACTCTAATTAGATAGTACATCAGATGTAAGACACATAAATTTTTTAAAGTTCTTTTTATTTTTTCACGGATTTCGTGGCACCCTGAGTCACAAAAAACTTATCTGGATTTATGTGTTTGAATTTCATAAATCCGTGAAGATCATTTTTCACCCCTATCTTCCACGTGATGAATCTTTAGACCATGATCGTAATCATCAATTTTCTAATCCACGTGGCACAATTTCCAATAAATAACTCTAAAATCACATGATTTTCGTAGAATAAAAATATGTGCCACGTAGAATAAAAATAGACGGTGAAAAACAATCTCCATCATTTGATTCAAATCAGTCAAAGGTTGTTGTCCGTGAAAAAACTAAAGTGAAGGTCCTTCAAAACCCAATGGAGGCCCTTAAAAGTAAGATTAACTCCTTTACCCATGATCTAGGTTACTTTTTGGGATGTGTGCTATGTGGAAACAGCATCTAATCGTCTGATAGTGCGTCATGATTTTAAGATCTATCGTGACGAAGATTGGAAAAAAAAACTTCCCTCGTCTGATTCAAATCAATCAATGATTTCCGTCCGTGAAAAAATTGTCGTCCCTACTATTAAACAGGTGAGAATAGCCTACCCTTTTGTAATATTCTTTTGGGTACCTCTATTAGTGGCAATGCAATCTCTGAAAGCACTCGCGTGTGCAACCCTTAAAAATCATTGATTGATTCAGATCAGATGATGGAAATCGTGTTTCACTCCGATCTTTCACACAATGGATCTTTAGACCATGTCGCACCTATTAGACAATCAACATTTTATCCCACATGCCACAAAATCCTCAAAAAGTGTCTTTAAATCACGTTTGAATGTGATGTGTCCCATACGATTCAAGGGGCATTTTCTTGGATCTGTGACATTTGGAATAAATAAAAAAATGACCGTTTGATAGGTGCAACATGATCTCAAGATCCTTTGTGAATAACATGATCTCATGATCCAAAGCAATCAATGGTTTTGAAGGGTTTGTCCGACATGGGCGCTTTTAGAGAATGGGTCGGCGCTAATAGAGGTACCTTAATTTTATGATTACCCATTGTTTACACCCCATGAAATTGTGACCTCACCCCATTTCCTTTGGCGAGCATGAATTGAACTCTGTGAATTAGAGGATGGAGATCATTTTTCCTCTTAACCTTCCACACAATGGATCTTGAGATCATAGTCGTACCATGTGAAAATTAGTTTTTGGTTTCGCGTGGCACACATCCCCACATCCCCAAAAGTGACCTTTGAATTGGGTGACACACGTTTCGCTCAAATATGATTGGGTACCTCTGTTTGTGCCATGCATTCTTTGAAAGCGCTCACATTTTACATCCCTTGAAAACCATTGACTGCGTCGGATCAGATGGTGGAGGTTGTGTTGCACCCCGATATTCATACAATAGATCTTGAAATCACTGCGACGTATTAGGTGGTCAGTTTTTTATTCCATGTTCACAGATCCCCCAAAAATTGCCCCAAATTCACATTTGAGCGTGATGTGTATCATATAATTGAAGGGTCATTTTTTAGAGATGTTGATAAAATGATAAATTATAATAGATGCCGAAGGTGCAACAAATTGCACCATTAGGTGTTATGTGCATATGCACAATGTCAATTACTGACCGCGTAAAAAAAATAAAATAGTTGTTTTTATAGCGTTGTTACTACCACACCGCCTTATGTTACAACCACCTCACTTTGACAAAGAAAAAAATTTGTTGACAACTTTAACTCAGACGATGGAAATCATTTGGGCGAAGCATGATAACCTTCATAGATTCATCACATAAGTTAGATCCATTAAGTAAAAACAGTTCCACATCTCAATAATGATGATTAGTACATTTTAATATGTGTGTACTAATATAACATACTATACAATTTCTACTTTGAGTATTAGTACGTCTCGTGACGAGAAATTGTCAGCCCCGAGATGCGAAACGTATCGCCTGAAATGTCTCTTCCCGGGTGATATTTCAAACCATGGTTGTCATACTTGATAGATGTCTAAAAATCAAACTCAATCATTTAAAAGTCCTAAGGTTCACGTGCATTTGCACGCGCATGTTTACTAGTTATTATTAAAAAGATGAATAGTAATGTCCTTCTATACATAGGGGTCCAAGTTTTGACCTGAGATCCGAATCCGACCTAAAAATCGGCGAATCGAACTGGTCTAAACAGTGATTGCACCCCATTCAAATCGAACCTATTTTGGGACCGTTTCAGTTTTGGGGGACAAAAATCGAGAATTTATTAAGTAGGATGAGAAAACCAAAAAAGTAGCTTAAAATAATAAAATAGTGATTGCACCCCATTCAAATCCATGATTGCTTTGAATTAGGTGATGGAGATCGTTTTTCACCCCAATCTTTCGTAGAATGGATCTTGAGACCACGATCTTACCTTCAGATGGCTAACTATTTATTCCGCGTGACACATATCCCAAAAAGAGGGCCTACAGTCACGTGTGAGCGTGATGTGTGTCATGTGACTGCAGACAATATTTTTGTGATTTATGCCATATGAAATAAGAAATGATTGTTTGATGGTATGCCCATAGTCTCAAGATCCATTAGTGGAAGATTGGGGTGAAAAACAATCTTCATCTTTTGACTCCATGCAATCAATGGCTTTGAATTGTCACTACAAAAAACAAGACAATTAGCGGTAGCCAATAACTGCCTCTATAAACAAAAAACTGCCGCTAATACCTTTGCTGCTAAGTCTTTAATAGTTTTTTTGTTAATAGCGGCAGTTTTTTGCTCCAAAAAACTGTCGCTAATAATCTATTTTTTGTAGTGTGTCTTTAGACATAGGTGCGAATAGAGGTATGTATAAAAAATACGGAGAGTGATTACTTGCACCGAAAAATTATGCTATTGCACCTAATTTAAAAGAAATTTTGATATTTATGGGATCTATGTGGGTACCTCTGTATGTTTACTTAAAGTGCCTATATCAGAAATTCTTTGAAACTTATTGACTTCTTGAAATCATATGATGCAGATTGTTTGTCCCCCAGTATTCTAGAAAGCGGATTTTGAGACCATGAGCATTCTATCATACGGTCAAGTTTTAATTCCACGTTGCACAAATCTGTAAAAATGGCCTTAAAATCACACGGTCAAATGTGTGAAAGGTTGGAACGAAAAACATTCTCCATCATTTGGTTCAAAACTGTTAATTGGTTTTAACATGGGTGCCCTTATTGATTTGGTGGGCATATTTAAAGGTAATATCATATGTGATAAAATCACGTGTCAATCATCTCGTTTAAATTTGATTTTAAGGTCATTTTGGAATCTATGCACGTCAAATCAATATCTGACCGTCTGATGGTACGCCTATAATCTCGAGATCAAGTGTAAGGAAAATAAATGAATCATTATTCAATTATATATCTATATAAATTAGTTCTAACATTAATTTTTTTTGGTAATTTTAAAATATAAAAAAGAATAATAAATTAAAATATTTACTAATTTTCCTTTTTTTTGCTATTAAGTCTTTAATAAAAGGATATAGTAATTTCGAATTATTAATTTTTTAACCATTTTTTAATTCTAAAAATAGGTAATACTATTAATTTTTTAACCATTTTTTGCAAATACCCCCCTATGTTATGCTGAAATTGCATAAAACCCCCTGAGTTATGTCTATTTACACTACACCCCTTACTTTTATGTTTCCTTTACAAATACCCCCCTGCCGTTAAGTGGCAGTTAACTAAGCGTCATTTCTTCAATTAAATGACGCATTTGCCCTTACTTAATATTATATATAAAATAGCTATTATATTTTTCTCAACTTTGACCGCATTTTAAACGGTGGATAAACATCGGATCCTGGCCAAATTTTTGGGTGGAACTTGATTGATCTCTTCTAAGTTGCCTTGTTACCTGATTTTCAATTTGGATGTCCATGATACCCAGTTCGTTCGTAACGATGATAGGGTCGGGATGGTACAAACGGGGGTAGCATTTTAATGCTACCCACGAGTCAAGCGAGCATCATGGACATCCAAATCGAAAATCAGGTAACACGGCAACTTATAGGAGATTAATCATATTCCACCAAAAAAATTTGGGCAAGATCCGATACTTTTCCATCATTTAAAATGCAGTCAAAGTTGGGAAAAATAAAATTATCATTTTGTATATAATGTTAAGTAAGGGCAAACAAGTCATTTAATTGAAAAAATGACGCCTAATTAACTGTCATTTAACGGCAGGGGACTATTTATAAAGGAAACATAAAAGTAGGGGGGCAAGTGTAAATAGGCATAACTCAGAGGGTTTTATACAATTTAAGCATAACATAGGGGGGTATTTGCAAAAAACCCTTAATTTTATATTTGAAAGTCCTTAATCCAACAATTATAATATGTTTGACGTATTTATATTTTCGGTTTTTTGCATATACCCCCCCGTGTTATGCTAATATTATAAGAAACTACCTGAGTTATGAGTATTTATTTTACAGCCCCTACTTTTGCGTTTTTGTTTCATACAACCCCCTACCGTTACCCTGCCATTAATTAACCGTGAGTTTATAGACGGAAAGTCTATTTTGCCCTTAATGAAACCAATATTTTTAAAATACCACCATTCTAAAAGGCCTCTCATTCATCTATATTTACAAGTCATGCCATTAAAGTTTATCACCATTCTAAAAGACCCTTCATTCACCTTTATTTGCAAGTCATGCCATTATAATTTACCACTATTCTAAAAGGAGTACCTTTAAATCCACCTACAAAATCTTTTAGTTCACCCATGCTGAAACACATAGACTGCATTGAATCAAACAATGGAGATTGTTTATCGTCCCAATCTTTCATGAGATCGATCTTTAGATCATGGGTGTACCATCAGACGGTCTATTTTTTATTTTATGTGGTACACACTCATAAAAGTGACCTTGATATCAATTTTAAGCATGCACGTGACGTTAAGGTCACTTTTCTGAGATGTGTGCCACGTGAAATAAAACACTGACCGTATGATGGTACGATCATGATCTCAAGATCCATTTTGTAAAAGATTGGGAGGATAAATGATCTCCATCGTTCGATTCAATTCAATCAACGTGTTTCAGCGTGGGTGAACTTAAAGATTCAGTGGATGGATTTAAAGGTAATCTTCTAAAAGGCCCTTCATTCACCCATCAGATTCAAGACTCATCAGATAGGCGAATCCTTATTAAAGTATGTCAACGTTTGGATGAATACTCAACCAATGGAGGATTTGTGGCAAACGATGCAATTATTCTTTAAAAGAAAACCTTCAATCTACATGTTCCACTCAAAATACCCGTCCCTCCAATTTTTCATATGATTTGAGACCCATCAAATGAAAGACCAATTGGTATTGACTGATACTTACCGATACAAATTTTTTTTTCGGTATTGGCCGATCCTTAGAACTTGGGTTGCCAAAAAAGGTCGATTTTATCGGTTTATCCTCCAGCTTTGTTGTATCTAAGTGGAGTTTACTAAAAGTGATGTCATAACTCATAATGCAGATTGCGTATTTTCATTGTTGGGCCATTATCAGCATCATTGACATCAAAAGAATATCAAGCTTATGAAGAGCCTATTGCGTCGAAAACTTGCTTCTTCAACTATCAAGACCCTAAAAATCAGTGAAGACTAGGTTGTCAATGGGTCGGGGTAGGCCAAAATTTTGACAGCCGATCGGACTCGAGCCCCAACTTTATCTGACCTGATCCAGCTCAAAACCCACTTATTTCCTAGATTGCATATAAAATATCGTGTCTATCCAACCTTTTCGTCTACCCCACAGAACCCGAGCTTTGAGGGCCAACTATGGATTAGAAAATTTTCAAATTCGATTGATTACTATAATTTGATGAATCATTGGTTATACAATTGATCGGATTCACTACTATATCATCGTTGGTATAGTGGTAACCATTATATAATAATGTAGTACTTCATATTATCATTCTATATAAAAAATTTATCTTTTATTTTATTTTAGGAATTGGATTGTTTAACCGCATTTGCTTCCATTCACCGAATCTTTGAATTCACCCACGCTAAAACACATTGATTGCATTGATTCAGACGATGGAGATCTTTTAGGCATACCATTAGACGATCAGTGTTTTATTTCGTGGCACACATCTCTGAAAAGTGACCTTAACATTACGTACATGGTTAAAATTAATTTTAAGGTCATTTCTTTGGGTGTGTACCACTTGAAATAAAAAATCAGCCGTCTGATGGTGCCACCATGATCTCAAGATCCATCTTGGAAAAGGTTGGGACGATAAACAATCTCCATCGTCCGATTCAAAACAGTCAACCGTCTGATGGTGCCACCATGATCTCAAGATCCATCGTGTGAAAAGTTGGGACGATAAACGACCTCCATCGTCCAATTCAATGCAGTCAACTGTCTGATGATGCCACCATAATCTCAAGATACATCGTGTGAAAGGTTGGGACGATAAATGATCTCCATTGCCCGATTCAATGCAGTCAACCGTCTAATGGTGCCTCCGTGATCTCAAGATCCATCGTGTGAAAGGTTGGGATGATAAATGATCTCCATCATCCGATTTAATGTAGTCAATGTTTTTTAGTATGGGTGAACTCAAAGATTTGGTGGGTGGATTTAAAACTACTCTTTTTTGTAAGTAGAGGGCATCAACTCTAACAAGGTGTAGAGGGTGGCAATTTAGTAATTTAATTTAAAAAATAATAAATATAATATTTAGGCTATTCTCTGATTAACCATTTAAAGTTGCATCCGTTAAAGAGGGTGTTTTATGAACACCAAAATGCTAACTTGGGGGTTTAGAGCAAATAGTTATAATTGGGGGTTATTTGTAATATCAGCATAACTTAGGGGATATTTACAAAAAAAACCTTATATTTTTTTTATGGAAAATTGACACTAGTATGACTTTAATTTTGATAAAAAAAATACTGTTAGATAAAGTCTAAATTAGTTACCTATATTATTAGCTAACTTAGGAACATTAATGTTTTCATTTCACCAATATTTTTTTTATTGAAATGTTAACAAGAAGAGAGAGCTTGTTCACCGAAAAATCGGACAGTTCACTGATGAGCAAAAAAATAAAAATAAATTTGGGCTCTTAGGTTTTAACAGGCTAGGATACCAGTTCCGGTCGAATTGGGTATCGCCCAATTTTTAAATCATTGATCAAATCAACCACTTGTAACACCTTGGTTGAGGTGTTTGTGGGAAAACAAAAGGATCTATGTTCTAATCCTCTCACTTGAAATACAATTCTTATAAAAGAAAATATTAACTATTAGTTAGTCAAATCCTGTGAATCAGTTCAACCAAACAAAACCGGTTTGGGTTGGCGTCAAACTCATTTACTAATCGAGAGAGGGGGCTGAGCGAATCAGGTATCCCTGGTTTGTGAACCCTTTAATGATTTTTATACCGTCTTTAGCCACTGGGACAAGTTTTGGATTAGTCAAAAGGGTCAATCATGTGGCCCAAAAAGTGGGGGTGATGAGGGCTTTATCTTAGCCTCTTAGGTTTAAGATGAAAAGGCATTAACCCGTCTTTGAGGTTGAATCTCCTAAAAATTTCTTTAAACTTTTGAACCATATAGTGCGACATGGTATATAAATTTTATGTATCCAAATTGTTTATTCAAATATATATGTTTGTTGGGATCCGTGTGGACTGCGTCATTAAACTTCAAGTACTTAATAGGAGGGAAATTTACTTGATGGATCCTCTCATATATACTTTTTACATCAGAGACACTATATTTTTATTTTTATTCAAATCACTCAAACCGACCAGCTTTTAGCCAAGTCATTTTTAGTTAGCAAAAAAGTCAGAAATACTTCTTACACTTTTTCTTACACATTTTTTATTCTATATAATGTTAACATTTTAAATATTTATATTTTTCTATATTTATACGATGTGAAACATGATCTATGCCGTCTAATTTGAAGGCCACAATATAAAATTGACGATGCCAAAGATAGACACGAAAAAAGGCGATATTGTCTCTTAAATTTTTTTTTATTTTTTTAAAATACAATACGATTGTTTTAAGAGTTTACATCGATCGCTTAGATAGTCGCATCATGTAAACAATCGCCATCAATTGTAAAAAAAATAAATAAATTTACAACGATCGTAAAAAAAATCTATTTATTAATAATAATAATAATAATATTTTTTTTTTTTATAGTCGATGGCGATTGTGTAAGGCCATCGATTGTTTATAAACGATCGATGTCGCCTCTTAAAACAATCGGTACCGACTGTGTTAAGAGTCGTCATTGACTGTTTCAATTTTTTTTTTTTTTAAGAGGCGATATCGACTTTTTTTTCGTATCTATCCTTGGCACCATCGAATTTATATTGTGGCTTTCAAATCAAACGACATAAATGTCGTTTCACATTGCATAAATATAGAAAAATGTAAATATTTAAAAGTTTAAATAATGTAGAACGAAAAAAAATGTAAGAAGGGGTATTTCTGACTTTTTGTGTTAGCTGAAAATGGCTTGACCAAAAGCTGGTCAGTTTGGATAAAGACAAAAATATAGGGTCTCTAACATAAAAAGTGTATTTAACAGAGTCGATGAGGCAAATTTTCCTTAATATGAACCCTGCCATAAAAATTTAGGTTTCTAATCACAAATAGAATATAATAAATAGTATTATATACCCCTAGATCAAGCTGGTCAAAGTAGCGTCCAGAGATGCACAAATATCTATGACAATAACAAGCCATAGTATGGACATTGGCGTAGAGTCAAATCTCTCTTAAAAACAAAGTCAAAAGTTAAATAGATAATGTTCAACATTAACTCAAAATATTCAGATATTTGTGCATCTCCAAACGTTTGACCAGTTTGATCCTGCAAGATTGAATAATGCACCACTCTCGGTGGCTGGTGCATGTGTTGATACCTGCGTCTCTGTAAGGTAAGTAAAGTCCCATCCTCTCAAGTCACTAAGTTAATTCTTCGCCAAGATTAAAATTTAGAAAAAACCCATAACTTTAGAAAAATATTTTTGAAAAAATTGGAGAGAAAAATAACGCATAAATAAGTGTTTTAAATTACAAAAAAATTATAAAAATAAAAAAACCACAAAAATTATAATTTCATTTTAAAAAATTTCAGAAATTATTCGAGATTAATTTATAGAACCTTCAATTCAAATTCAATAATTTTTGTTACTATGCACTCCCACTCCCCAGATAAAATAAGTTAGCATTAGGTGTCGGACACATGCGAAGTAAGGGTGCAAAATCCCATAATCAAATCTTCTAACTAAATAAACCGTACGTAAAACGATTACTAGTGTGAAACTTAGTGCAAGTATGTTTTTAGCCTATCAAGTGATTTTGTGTTGGAGCTCTCAACAATTGAAACACTTACTTTCAGAATGTTTGATGCTCATATTTTAATTACTAAAAGGGTGGACATATTTTGAAGGGAGCCATTATTTGCACACGCTTTTTAAGTAATTGCACCGAGGTTAAAGCAAAGACTTTGTATTTTAGGAACATGTGACATGTGAAAACGCAATCTAAGCCGTCTGATTTAAATTTCATGATCTATAGATCTTTAGTGGCTAAGATTGGAGCGAAACACGATATTTATCATATGATCTATTGTTGTCAACACTTGAATCAAATAATAGCCTTTGACTATATTTAATCGCATGATGAAGATTAGATTTCGTGCCAATCTTATTCATTAAAGATCTATAGATCATGAACTTTAAATCAGACGGACCAAATTGCGTTTTCACATATCACATGCCCTTAAAATGCAAAGTCCATTTAAACCTCGATGCAATCACTTAAAAAACGAGTGCAAGCAATGGCTCTCTATTTTTAATTACTAAAACATTCTAATCCTTACTATATACTATATAATAGTAAAAATAGTTTCTGTCAATTTTTATGCCTAAAATGCCCCTAACTCATTTCTCATACCCGCAAACCCTAAAAAGAGAGTTCTCCCTAACACATCTCTTAACCGAAAGTCCCGAAAAAGAGTCTTCTCTTTTTGAAATTTTATACCAAATCACAGCCTCAACTAAATTTAGCTAAACCTGACAAAATAGCGAGTTTCTGAAAAAGCAAATTGGTCAACTTCCGTAAAAAGGAGATTGGGAATCCAGTCAAATTACTTTATATCTTTGCAAGATATAAGTGAATCTATCACCGTCTAGCATTAGCTCCAACGGTAATGGGTGCTAGCTAGGATACCTTGAGGCCACTAATTTATTGAAAATTCTATGCATATAATCTTGAGATGGATGGGTTCAGACTTATATGTGAATCTATCACCATAAACATCAAATCGGGTGATAATGCATGTTGGGAAAATCGGGAGGTGACAAATTTACTATCATTTAAAGGCATACGGTAATTGAATGAATGTTTGTTTTTTATTTTTTATTTTAAATTTAAATATTATTGAGAATGGGAGGTTTTAAAGGGCATCTACCCGTTTACGGAAAGCGCCAACATCTCAAACCACTTGAAAATCGTTGATACCTTCGAATCAGATGATGAAGATCGATTTCACCCTGATCTTCCACATAATAGATTTTGAGATCATGACACACCTATCAAACGGTCATTTTGTGATTCCATGTGTTACAGATCCCCTAAAAAATCGCCTAAAATCACATTTGAGCATGATGCTTGCCATATGATTTTAGGGCCATATTTTTGGAATCCATGACATGTAAACTCACAAACTAACTGTATGATAGGTGCACCATGATCTCAAGATCTATTGTGCGGAATCAATGATTTGCAAGGGGTTGGGGTGTTGGCGCTTTTCAGTAAACACATGGGCGCATTTGGAGGTACTAGGATTTAAATTGGGAGCTAAACCTTGCACACGGATATTTATACCATGGCACATGGTTAAAAAGAAAGACTTTGCTAATTTTGAGATTTGTGCCACGAGCCATCTAGCCATCTAATTAGAATACCTCATGCAAAGATCTTTTGAGGCAAAAAATTGGGCCCAAACATACTTTTTTTCATCGAAATTCTCAGTCAACCATTCAATCAGATGATGGACTTTTGACTATATTCAATCAGATGATAGAGATTATTTTTCGTACCAATCTTTGGCGTTAAAGACATTTCCATTATCGTATTCAAATCAAATGGCTTAAATGGTGTTCCACGTGGCATAGTGTTCTGCATCTTTATCTACTGATGGGTAGGGCCGTGTACAAGGTTTGACTGAAATCGAAATTTATTCTTTTAAAAGATTATGATAGGCACTTTTAGCTTTTTTATATTCTTTATCTTGAGCGCTCCAACCATTCCCTATTAAATCGTTTTCAAGAGATTCAACTTATTTGGCCATAATAGATAACTTGACATGGATGTTTTTAAATGAGTTACTGAATCTTGGGACAAACTATAGTTCAGTTAAGTAATTTTCAATGATTAAAATTTATGACAGTCAATATAATATCCCAAATCGAATAAAGAGAAGCCTAGAGCCTGGGCTATGAACTGTGACCTGCCCTTCATGTAACGACGCATTTTGAGTGGGGAGAGCGAAACGCAACACCTATGCCAGGAAAAAAATTGGGGTGGGGACCTAAGCCCAAAATCATACAATATCGTTGGCATGTGGGTCTGAGTCAGTACAGAACAGAATCAGAGTCAAGGACAGCTCTTCTATAAGGTGCGGGGCTTGTAATATCCCACATCGGAAAGAGAGAAATTCGGTGCCTGGGCTAGAAGTGTGACCAACCCTTTCATGTAATGACGCGCTTTGGGTGGGAACGACGAAACACAATTCCTGCGCGAAGAACAAAATCGGGGTGAGAGCCTAAGCCCGGAACCAGATAATATTGTTGGCATGTGGGTTCAGATTGTCACCGTTAACTAATATTTAATTAGATTTAGTGGTTAAGAGCGGTTATGCGGAATCAAAACTTATGCAATACTTTCAAATTATTCCTTTATCATTTAGAAAACTAGCGAAACATTCTATGCATAATGTGAGAAATATAAAAGTTTTGGAAATTTTTTTATTTCTTTTCAAATCGGGGCAAGAACTAATCCCAGAACCAGATATTATTGTTGGCATGTGGGTTTAGATCGTCACCGTCAATCAATATTTAATTAGATTTAGTGGTTAAGAGCGATTATGCGGAATCAAATCTTATGCAATACTTTCCATTTATTCCTTTATCATTTAGAAAACTAGCGAAACATTCTATGTATAATATGAGAAATATAAAAGTTTTGGAAATTTTTTTATTTCTTTTTAAGGAAAGTTGGAAATTTTATTTTTGAAATGATATTTTTTCTAATTGGTAAAGATAATTTTATTAGAACAAAGAGGAGAGTGTAAGATTGAGACGAAAAACAATCTTCATCTTCTTATTCATATCAGTATCCCCCCAAAAATGGCTTAAAATCACATTTGAGCATGATGTCTACCATATGATTTTAGGGTCATTTTTTTAGGATCCATGGTACGTAAAATCACAAACTGGCTGTATGATAGGTGCACCATGTTCTCAAGATCTATTGTGTGGAATCAATGGTTTTCCAGGGGTCTGGGGTGTTGGCGTTTTTCAGTAAACATGTGGGCGCGTTTGGAGATACCCGGATTTAAATTGGGAGCTAAACCTTACACACAAATATTTATATCATGGCACATAGTTAAAAAGAAAGATTTTGCTATTTTTGAGATTTATGCCACGAGCCATCTAGCCATCTAATTGGAATACCTCATGCAAAAATCTTTTGGGACAAAAAATTAGCCCCAAACATACTTTTTATCATCGAAAGAGGAGAGTAAGATTGAGACGAAAAATACTCTTCATCTTTTGATTCAAATCAGTCAATTATTTTCTGTGTCGGAACTCTCCAAGATTCAATGGGTGCAAATAAAAGTAGCTAATATATATTTAATATTTTCATTCAAGTCATCCCATTCTAACAAACAAATCCGATTCTCCGGAATTCAAACGATTAAAGTGGAAACATGCATCATTATCATAGTTTTATCTCATTCATCTGGGTAGCATTGGTTGAAACTTTTGATTGTAAAGTTGATGTATCACCATCTATCATCGTTAATGATGACCTTATGTTGACTCACAATTGATGTTTATGATCATAATTCTTAAAATTCTATATCAAAGAATTATAAACTAAATTGCTTTATTTATTTGCTAACTTATTCTCCATTAAAAAACTCTGAATCCAATCGTAATCAGACCAATTAAAACATAAAAATAAGAATGAACCGAAAACGATCAGATTCATTTTTTGATTTTGTGATCTTATTTATTAGGTGTAGATGGAGATTCAATGAATTAAATTATTGTAATGGATTTTAAGTCATTTTTGATTGATTTATATATGATTTAAAGGTCGTACCTTTTTACTAGTATTTTATAAAAAGACAATATGTTCTAATACCATTTAAAATTTGAGTCTCAAAAGACTAAGAGATACCATTAAAAGACCGGGATACTATTAACGGACCCTTTGTTGTTGGGATGTACCGTTTTACGTCCGAGTTGAAATGCTTTAAACATTGGAATTACTTTCATTGTTTTTATCATTAAAACTTGAGCGAATAATATTTTAGTAATTTATTCACAATCAAATCTCCTTTTCGTATGTTTTTTAGGGCCTAATTGTGGTTACAGTTTGTACCATTATTTTATAATAGATCAGTTAATTTACTATTTTTTTTTTATTAAAAAAATTCCCCTAACAGTGGAGGAAATTTGATCTATTCACAAACCTTGGTGCATGAGTAGCCTAATACCAACTCTAAATCAATACAAGGCTAATATATATATATATATATATAGAGGGAAATTTGTATTTTCGGTCTTATACGTTTTCTTATTTATAGAAATGGTCTTATAGTTTAAAACTTTGCAGAAAAGGCCAACTCCAAGTCAAGTCGTTTTCACATCAATTCCGACCTGTATTTTTATTGTTATATGAGAAATTTATATTTTCGACCCTATAAATTTACTTATTTGCAGAAAAGGCCTTATAATTTAAAACTTTGCAGAATAAGCCAGCTCGAAACCAAGCCGTTTCCACGTCAGCACCGACCTATTTTTTTATTATATATATGTTTATTTTTCATTATTTTTTTATCATATTTTGTAATCTTATTAGAGTGTACCTTATTTGATGACTACACACATCAGTTATCTCAACCAATTGTAATCATCTAAATCAATTGTAACCTAGTTAAAATTCAAAAGCACAGACGAAAATAAAAAGAAGATTAAAGAGTGAATAAAAAGATAGAAATATAGAAAAAATAAAAATGCTTAAGATAGTCGGCCGCTACCTTATCGCTATTTTAAGTTAGCGGCCACTATGAAGTTATAGCGGCTCGCTATCTATCTTAAGATAGCGCTATCTTACGGTTATTTTAAGTTAACGACCCGCTATCTTAAGATAGCGGACCCTTTATGATAGCTAGTTATCGAAAATAATTGTAGCGGGGTTATATTTATAATCTTATTAGAGTGTACCTTATTTAATAACTGCCACACATCAATTACCTCAACCAACTGTAGTCATCTAAACCAATTGCAAGAAAATAAAAAAAAAGATTAAAGAGAGAAGAAGAAGATAGAAATCTAGAAAAAATAAAATCGGCCGCTATCTAAGATATGATGGGCTGCTATCTTGTCGCTATCTAAGGTATGACGGGCTGCTATCTTGTCGCTATCTTAAGATAACAGCCGCTTTAAGATATGTAGTTATCTAAACTAATTGTAACGGCTCACGATTGTATTTGTAATCTTATTAGAATGTATCTTATTTGATAACTATTACATATCAGTTTTCTCAACAAATTGTAGTTATCTAAACCAATTATAAGAAAATAAAAAGAAGATTATAGAGAGAAGAAGAAGATAGAAATATAGAACAATCAATTGTAATTATCTAAATCGATTGTAAGAAAATAAAAAGAAGATTAAAGAGAGAAGGAAAAGATAGAAATATAGGAAAAATAAAAGGGGTGCTATCTTAAAATAGCGGGCCACTATCTTGCTGCTGTCTTAAGATAGCAACCCGCTATCTTAAGTTAGCGGCTCGTAATCTTAAATTCGCGGAAGAAAATAAAAAGAAGATTAAAGAGAGAAGAAAAAGATAGAAATATAGAACAAACAAAAGTGGCCGCTAACTTAAGATAGCGAGTCACTATCTTAAGGTAGCGGCCCACTTTAAGATAGTTCTATCTTAAGATAGTTGGTTGAGATAACTAATGTGTGGTAGTTATCAAATAAGATACACTCTAATACGATGGCCGCTATCTTAAGATAGCGGCTCTCTATCCTAAGTTAGCTGCCATAGTTGGTTGAAACAATTGATGTGTGATAATTATCAAATAAGATACACTCTAATACGATCGCTATCTTAAGTTAGCGGTTTACTTTAAGATAGTTGGTTGAGATAGTTGATGTGTGGTAGGTATCAAATAAAATATATTCTATATTCTTCTTCTCGCTTTCATCTTTTTTTTATTTTCTTTTGTATTTTAGAACTATTGTAAAATAGTGGGCCACCATCTTAAGATATCGATCACTTTTGTTTGTTCTATATTTTTCTCTTCTTCTTTTTTTGTTTATCTTTTTTTTTTTTTTTTCTGTATTTTAAAAATAATAGAAAATAAACATATAACAAGAGAAATTTACATTTTCGACCCCATAAGGTTGCTTATTTACAAAAAAAAACCTATAATTTGAAACTTTACAAAATAAGTCTGCTCCAAGTCAAACTGTTTCCATATCAGCACCTACCTATTTTTTCATTTTATATATATATATATATATATATATATATATATATATATATATGGAAAAGGCCTCCGTCCTCCATGGGAGGACACAGTTACCGTCCTCCAACCTATTACGTGGAGCTCCACGCGGCACCCAAAACACTTTTTGGGTATCACGTGGACCTTAGGTGCATTTTTTAGATTATCTTTGAAAAAAATTAAAAATTAAAAATTCATCTCTATCATGTATATTTTGAATCGTGAAATGTGGACCAATGAAAATTGTCAAACTTTGACTAGTGGGTTTAAAATTTATTTTTCGATTTTTTTTTTAATATTGATTAAACTGTCCACCTGTGCTCCACGTGAATCTGGGAGAACGGTCACCGTCCTCCATTGGAGGACCTAACCGGCTCCCTATATATATATATATATATATTCCATTATTTTTTGTCGTCCCTTTTACTTTATTTGATAACTACTACACATCAGTTATCTCAACCAATTATAATTATCTTAATAAAGTAATTATAGTTATCTAAATCAATTGTTACCCATGTTAAAATTATAAAATACGAAAAAAATAAAAAAAAAATTAAAGAGAGAAGAAAAAGATAGAAATATAAAACAAATAAAAGCGGTAGCTATTTTAAGTTAGCTGCCTGCTTTAAGATAGTTAGTTGAGATAATTGATGTGCGATAGTTGTCAAATAAGGTACACTCTAATACGACAGATAGCGGGCCGCTATCTTAAGATAGCGGCTTGTCATCTTAAGTTAGTGTTCCGTTTTAAGATCATTGGTTGAGATAACTGAAGTGTGATAGTTATCAAATAAAATACATTATAATACAACCGCTATTTTAAGATATATTACAAAACATAAGATTATTAGCGACAATTAAAAGTGCCACTATTAATAAAAAAACCTTATTGTTTCAATAGCGACGGGATTAATAGTGGCAGTTTTTTTTATTAATAGCGACAGTTTTGGTTGCAGTTAATAGTCTTATCTTTTTACTGATAACGGGCCCCTATCTTGCCGTTATTTTAAGATAGCGGCTCGCCATGTTAAGTTAGCGGCTCGCTTTAAGATAGTTGGTTGAGATAACTGATGTGTGATAATTATCAAATAAGATACATTCTAATACAATCGCTATCTTAAGATAGCAGGCGCTATCTGGCCGCTATATTAAGATAGCGGCTCGCTATCTGGCCGGTATATTAAGATAGCGGTGCACTTTAAGATAGTTGGTTGAAATAGTTGATGTGTAATAGTTATCAAATAAATTTCACTTTAACATGACCATTATCTAAAGTTAGTGGCCCACAATCTTAAGATAGCGGCTTATTATCTTAAGTCAGCGAACGCTTTTGTTTGATATATATTTCTATCTTCTTATTTATTTATTTTTTTATTTTCTTATGTATTTTATAACTATTGTAAGATAGTGGGCCGCTATCTTAAGATAGCGATCACTTTTATTTGTTCTATATTTCTATTTTCTTCTTCTCTCTTTCATTTTTTTTTGTATTTTAGAATTTTAACATGCGTTATAATTGGTTTAAATAATTACAATTAGTTGAGATAATTTATGTATGACAGTTATTAAATAAAATACACTCCAATAAGATTATTAGCGAAAAAATGATGACAAAAAATAATGAAAAATAAATATATAATAATAATAAAATAGATCGGTGCTGACGTGGAAATAGTTTGACTTGGAGCTAACCTATTTTGCAAAGTTTCAAACTATAAGATCGTTTCTGCAAATAAGTAAACGTATAAGCTCGAAAATACAAATTTTCCTATATAAAACAATGAGTTAATACTATGTGACCAATGCGTCTTCCAATAGTAATGGACGAGTTAAGTTCCTATCATCTAAATTGTGAAACAATAGGAGAGTTATAGATATTATGTTGCATAGGTGAATCTCTTTCTACCAAAATGGTAAAATCAATGTGTTAAAAATTGGACCGGACCATCCTGTTCGATTATAACTGGTGGGTCAAACAGCCTAGTTCGTGTAAGAATTGGAACTTTCAGTTTTTTCTTGTTGAGCTGGTTGTCACGGGGCACCTAACGCACGCTGCCAGGTCACCTACTTAATAACAAAATCGTCGAGGCGTCCAGCGCTTTCAACCGCCATGTGATTGCCGCTACCGCATGCAACGAAGTCAACCCTTTCTGCACATCAGCTCTGATACCACCCGCCTAGAGGACGGGAACTCCTCCCAACATGGTTGCCTCTGTTTCACGGCCTACCATTCGACTCATCGTACCCTTTACGACACGCCAATCTGCATTAACTTGCGCTTAGCTTGGCACCAGCTTCACCATGCCTTTGCACTAGTACCTCGCTTCGCTTTCAGAACCAAGCCTGACCTTGTGCCTCACACTCGCGTGCTCAACAGAGTCCCACGCAGCTTGCCTTTGTGTGCGTTCTGAATTACTAGCACACGTTCATCATTAGCCCACATGCTGTCGTGCTCAACTGAGTCCCACGCAGCGCCTTCGTGTTCTCACGTGAGGTTGCCCAGCCGTATGCACCGCGACGCGTAGTCCGGAGTCATACATCAACCTCCATCGGGTTCCACACGGCATCGCTGCGTCGACGTCCTAGGCCCACCCTTTCAAGCCTAGGAGACACTTGCGCCCCCTCTGGCAAC
The DNA here is from genome assembly GCA_021018995.1 of Chloranthus sessilifolius. Classification (NCBI taxonomy): domain Eukaryota; kingdom Viridiplantae; phylum Streptophyta; class Magnoliopsida; order Chloranthales; family Chloranthaceae; genus Chloranthus; species Chloranthus sessilifolius. The sequence goes on along the minus strand of CM037584.1, from coordinate 46,319,633 downwards.
ACAAGACCCCGTGTGCGGGGGAATAGCTTTCAAGCTCCCTTCCCCTATATAAGGGTAAAACAGTCATTCAGTCAGAATGGCAGGAGAAACTCAAACCTATTGGTTTGACATAGCGCAACGCCTCATGCATCTCTAGCCCACCTTGGCTATGTCGCGTATGTGTCGCGACCGTGACGCTCCGCGTCATACCCTTATGCGACCGTGTCGCGTCCTCACAGCGCGACCACGTCGCCGGGCCCACTTGGCCCCATGTCGTGCGCCCTCCTGGCATCACATATCGTGCCACGTGCACCATGCTACAAGCTCGAGTATTGGCCCGTCACATGATGAACCAAACGATTTTAAACCTCTCGATTCTTCCTGTTCCACATGAACCGATTTGGTTCATTTTTTTTAAATGTTTTAAGAAACTTACATGTTGTGGATGTGATTTGAACTTTAAACCTTTTAAACACCTTCACCTAACAAGTGACACGTAACTTCTAACCAACAAATACCAATATATTTATTTTAAGATGCAATATTATTTTAATATATAGCTTAAAACTATATTATAAAACTAATATAGAATGGTATATGCCCCATAATTTTATTATGATTTTTTTTTTTGATTCAGTCCGGTTGAACCCAATTGGACCCGGTCCAACTGAACTAATGCTCTTGCCGGTTCGATGTCCGGTCCAGTTTGTAAAACATTGGGTAAAATTGTGGGAGATGTACAGATTTGATGCCCACAATACACCCATTTAAGATTATATGATTTTATTGATATTTAATGTGGCCTGTTTATGTTTCATTTAATTTAGTATATAGGATGTTTACGTAATATTTATGTCCATGCAGTCTTATTTCCTGCATCATGAAATTAGAGATTTTTATTTATTGCTTTAAATTTGGTTCTTTAATACATGTTTCAATTTTTAAACCGCACCTTAAGAAAATTATAATACTCCAAAATTAAAATATGGGTAGCTGTATTTGCATCTACCGAATTAATGAGGATTGAGGACACCTACCCTAAAAATTATTGACTGCTTTGAATATGACACTGGAGATCATTTTTCGTCTTAATGTTCCTGCATACTGGATTTTGAGACAATGTGCGTACTAATCAGGCTTTCATTTCACATGACACACATCTCAAAAAGTTTCATAAAAGTTACATTTGATAGTTATGCGTATCACATAAATTTTTAGGACACTTTTTTGCATGTATGCGACAGGAAATAAACATGATCTAAAAATTCATCGGGTAAAAGGTTGAGACAAAAAGCTGTCTCTTCATCTCATTCAAAACTATCAATATATTTTTACTTATGTGCCATCACTAACTCCATAGGTGCCAAAGCTACCCCTAAAATGTTACGTTAGGTGGCATGTTTTTTAGATGGAGTGATATTCACATTTCAAAGCAGCCAATAATTTTTAGGGATTTTTATATTTACCCCCTAAAAGATATGTTATATTTATATTCTGCTCCCCGTGTTTCACCTATTTTCATTATAGTTCATGTTTTTGTATTTATTTTGCATTTTCCCTCCCTACAATGACGAATCACTTGTTGACTATTAAAAAATAATATATTACCTTTTTTCAATTAGATGAAGGAGATCATTTTTCATGGTAATTTTCTACCCAATGAATCTTGAGACCATGAGTGTATCATCAGACGACCAAATTTTGATTCACATGACACACATATTGAAAAGTGATCTAAGAATCATATTTTATGCATACCAACAATCATGTTGACTTTTTGTATTGTCGGTCATGTGAAATCAAAATACAACTACTTGATGTTAGACTTGATCTCAAAATCAGTTCCGTAGAATATTATAGTGAAAAATGATCTCCAGTATGTGATAGAAAACAGTCAAAGTTTAATTTTTTAATAGTTTGATTGATTTGTCACTATAGGAGGCAAAATGAAAAGGTAAACAAAAATAGGGATAACAGTGTAAATAGGTGAAACAAGGGAGTGAAGTGTAATACGACATATCTTAGGGGTAAATGCAAAAATCTAATTTTTAACTTATATGAACTTAAAAATTCGAGAGGTAATATCAATTCTCTATCTACTTAGACGACTTTTTGTGGGAAAAAAAATATTTTTCCCACCTAAAAGGGGCTGGTGAGGTTTTCGAATGATTTATTTATTTTATATCTTTGTTGACATTTTCATTCATTCAATACGGACATATTTTTTCCCTTTCAACCTAAAATGTTTCTATGAAAATTACAATGAGGGGACCTTAAATAAGGTACTAATAATGGGCTGCTTATGTGGCGGGAAGCAAGTGATTGGCCCAACTTGCATTGTTGGGACCTAGTGTGCTTGCATCACCCCTACATAAGGGGTCTGTTGAATGATATACTATTTGCATGCCGCCATATATTGGTGTCCATGTTTATATTAGCATTTTCATTTATACCAGGCGTTGCATGGTTTTCTCATTAGTAACCCGGGATGCAAACAAGCCTAGCCAGCTAAAATGTTGGACTCGGCTCGATTAGAAAAATTAGAGCTTTAGCGTTATTAAGTTTGGCTCGAGAGCAAGCCAAGGCCTTTTCCTAAAAGATCGCAATATAAAGCTGATGTAGAGCTGCATTCCTGGAAACTCGACTCCTCTCGAAATATATTTTTTTGGAAAATTTGCATTTTTGGCGCTACAAGTGTGCTTATTTATAAAAACGGCCTTATAGTTTGAAATTATGCAAAATAGGTCAGCTTCAAGCCAAGCCGTTTCTACTTCAGCATCCACCTGTTTTTTCGTTATATATATATATATATGTTTATTTTTCATTTTTTTTATTGTCCATTTTTTCAGTTCCGACTTTAGTAGCACACCCTTATAATTGCGGGTCGTTGTACTCGATATTTTAAGCGCTATCTTGGACGCTATTTTACGATATTTTATGATCGCGATTGCTAACATATGATAGATTTTAGGGTACGAAGAAAAAAAGGAGATTACTGTATTTATTAGTTAGTGATCTGCCAAAAATATAAGAACATAAGACATAAGTAAACAAAAAAAATTAAAAAACTCGCTAACATACCGCTATCTTAAGGTAACGACCTCTATCTTAAGATTGCGGTCACTTATAAATTTTTTTATTTTTATTTATTTATTTATTTTTATTTTTTTATATAAGATATCGACCGATATTTTAAGATATTGCCTGCTATTCTAACATAGCGGCCGATATTAAAAAAATAAAAATTTATAAGTATAGCGGCCACTAAAATACCGCTAACTTAAAAAAAAAAAACAAAAATTTTTTTTTTTTTTTTTTTTTTTTATAAGATATCGGCCGATATCCTAAGATAGCGGCTGATATCTTATAAAATATATATATATATATATATATATATATATATATATATATATATATATATATATATATATATTTTAAAAGTTAGTAGTCACTATCTTAAGATAGCGGCCGCTAACTTATAATTTATTTATTTTATTATTATTATTATTATTATTTTTAAAATAAATAAATAAATAATTTTTAAAAATAACAGGCCGCTAATATACCGCTAACTTAAAAAAAAAAAAAAAAAAAATTTTAATTTTTTTTTTCTTTTTTATAAGATATCGGCCGATATCTTAAGATAGCGGCCGATATTTAATTTTTTTTTTTTTTTTCAAGTTAGCGGCCGCTAACTTATGAAAAAAAAAAAAAAAAATTTTTTTTTTTTTGAAGCTGGTGGTATGTTAGCGATTAAAATAATAATAATAATAATAATAATTTAAAATTATTATTATTATTTTTAAGTTAGCGGTATGTTAGCGACCATTATCTTAAGATAGCGGCCGCTATCTTATAAAAAAATAAAATTGGATAGCAGTATATTAGCGGCCGCTAACTTATTAATTTTTTTTTTTTTAAAGTTTACGGTATGTTAGCGGCCGCTATCTTAAGATAGCGGCCGCTAACTTAATAATAGTAATAATAAATAAATAAAATATTAATTCGGCCGATATTTTAAGTTATCGGTGGATATCCTAAGATAGCGGCCGATATTTAAAAAAAAAAAAAATTTTATTTTTTAAGTTAGCGGTATGCTAGCGACCACTATCTTAAAATAGCGGCCGCTAACTATAAAAATTTTTTTTTATTTTATTTTATTTTATTTTATTTTATTATTATTATTTTTTGTAAGATAGCGGTATGTTAGCGGCCGGTATCTTAGCGGCCGCTAACATACCGCAGTGGCCGCTAATAAGCGTAAGGAAACATATATATATATATATATATATATATATATATATATATATATATATATATATATATAGAGAAATTTGCACTTTCGGCCTTATAAGTTTGTGTATTTGCAGAAACGGCCCTATAGTTTTAATCCTTGCATAATAGGCCGCTAACATACCACTATCTTACAAAAAATAATAATAATAAAATAAAATAAAATAAAAAATTTATTCTTTTTTTTATTTTTTTATTTTTTTATTTTTATAGTTAGCGGCCGCTATTTTAAGATAGTGGCCGCTAATATACCGCTAACTTAAAAAACAAATTTAAAAAAAATAAAAAAATATCAGCCGCTATCTTAAGATATCGACCGATAACTTAAAATATCGGCCGAATTAATATTTTATTTATTTTTTAAGTTAGCGGCCGCTATCTTAAGATAGCGGCTGCTAGCATATCGCAAACTTAAAAAAAAAAAAAATTTAATAAGTTAGCAGCCGCTAACATACTGCTAACTTTATCTTATAAAAAATATATATATATATATATATATATATATATATATTTTTGAAGTTAGTATGTTAGCGGCAGCTAACTTATTAAAAAAAAAAATCTTAATTCGGCCGATATTATAATAAGTTAGCGGCCGATAGTGGCCGCTAACTTAAATTATTATTATTATTATTTTTTTAATCGCTAACATACTGCTAGCTTCAATTTTTTTTTTTTTTTTTTTTTTTTAAAATAAGTTAGCGGCCGCTAACATACCGCTAACTTAAAAAAAAAAAATTTAAATATCGGCCACTATATTAGGATAGCGGCCGATATCTTAAAATATCGGCCACTATATTAGGATAGCGGGCGATATCTTAAAATATCGGCCGCTATCTTAGGATATCGGCCGATATCTTTTACAAAAAAAAAAAAAAATTTAAATTTTTTTTTTTTTAAAAGTTAACGGTATATTAACGGCCTGTTATCTTTAAAAATTATTTATTTATTTATTTTTTATAAGTTAGCGGCCGCTATCTTAAGATAGCAGCCGCTAACATACCACTAACTTAAAATAAAAAAAATTAAATTATAAGTTAGCAGCCGCTATCTTAAGATAGTGACCGCTAACTTTAAAAGAAATTTTTTTTTTTTTTTTATAAGATATCGGCCGCTATCCTAGGATATCGGTCGATATTTTAAGATATCGGCCGATATCTTATAAAAAAAAAATAAAATTTATTTATTTATTTTTTTAAGTTAGTGGTATGTTAGTGGCTGCTATACTTATAAATTTTTTTTTTTTTAATATCGGCCGCTATCTTAGGATAGCGGGCGATATCTTAAAATATCAGTCGATATCTTATAAAAAAAAAAAAAAAGATTTTTTTTTTTTATAAGTGACCGTAATCTTAAGATAGCGGTCATTATCTTAAGATAGCGGTATGTTAGCGAGTTTTTAAATTTTTAAAATTTTTTTTTGTTTACTTATGTCTTATGTTCTTATATTTTTGGCAGATCACTAATTAATAAACACAGTAATCTCATTTTTTTCTTCGTACCTTAAAATCTATCATATGTTAGCGATCGCGATCATAAAACATCGTCCGTTATCGTAAAATAGCGTCCAAGATAGCGCTTAAAATATCGAGTACCACGACCCGCAATTATAAGCGAGCGCTACTAAAGTCGGAACTGAAAAAATCGGCAATAAAAAAAATGAAAAATAAACATATATATATATATATATATATATATATATATATATATATATATATATATATATGAGAAATTTGTATTTTTGGCCCTACAAGTGTGCTTATTTACAAAAACGGCCCTATAGTTTGAAACTGTGCCGTACTAGTATGGAAATTGAACGCACAAGCCTTTCAGCTCAAAATCTCATAGGAAGTATATTTAATTTCACTTATCCATGTTTGTTTAGTTTCAAATTCCTTCTTTATTTTTTATGCTTGTTTTTCTTATTAAAAAGACTACTAATATGTTGTACAATAGTGCAATGTCACCTGATCAACATACCATCGGAGCATGTCTCGGTCAAAGAATCATGGTTACCATCCAATCAGTGTATTTTAATATCAGCTGGATAAAAAGATTTGGCGAGCTGATATTAATGATTTGAATTATTCAAATATATATATATATATAAGTATAATATATATTATAAATGAGCTGAGCTTAGCCGAGCCGAGCTATAGAGTACTCAATTCTAACTCTGCTCGATTATAATCTAGCTTCAATTTTTAAGCTCGGCTCTGCTCCCTAGTGGAGCTATAAGAGCTTGTAGCTCTTATTTTTCGAGCATGGACGCTGATAGCCCTACTCACATAGTCACATGTGGTTCAAACCAAATGTTTATAAAGTTGGTATTAGTTGCTAAGCATAGATAATTAGGATGGTTACATAGGCTGTGTTTGACATTCCTTTTTAAAAGAGTAGAAAAGAGTAGCTACTTCTCATTATTGTTGCATATGATTATGATAGAGAGAGAAGGATTGGAGAAAGAATCCATGGGCTGTTTTTCCTATTTTAAAGAGCAGCCTCTCTTTCATCTTCTTCCAATTGATCTCTCTCTCCCGACAGTTCTTTATAATAACAAAGAGCGACTGTTGCTCTTTTCTACTCTTTAGAAGAGCAATCACAAACACAACCTTAAATTAGCGTGGTAGCATGCATAATTTAATGTCACATGGTAGAGCACTGTACTCCATAGGAATTAGTCAAGCCCAAATTGGGATACACTGGGCGCACACAAAGAACAAAACCCAACGTAGGATGGTTACCAAATCTTCTATGTCAGGAATGGTTGACAAATTTCGTTTTTGGTAAGGAGTCATTTAGTATCCGAAAAAATTCAGTGGTACAAAAAGTGAATATATGAATTATAATTAATATTTTAAAAAATCTTATATATTATTTAAAAATAATTAAAAAAAAAATCATTAATTTTAATTAAATTTTGTTAAAATTAAATAAAATTTACCAAAAGTTTCGCCCAACCCCTATTCCGGTTGATTTGGGAGAAAAAATTGTCACACTGAGAGTGGTACGTTGGTGACTTGGTGAATGTCGAACCGGATTGACTACCGAGATTTGCTTGTATTAAGCGAAGCCCGATACAAGAAACCAGACAATTCTAATAATCTTCCACCTCTCACGTTGAATATAGACGGAGGCTCATACTGCCTCTCTCTATTACTGGGAAAGTCAGAATTGATCGACGGATGTCGTTTTGAAGGCTACAGCTAATTCTCATGGTAGCCTTCCATATAGACAATTTGGATTGAAACAATAAATATGATTACATGACCCATTCACTGTCCTTGATGCCATTGCTAGAACACATAATACCAACTTCCTTAGGGTTCTCACTTTTGCTCTCTCTCTCTCTCTCTCGTCAATAAAAACAGATTCCATAGATTCTAAGAATCTCCAAATCTGAAAAATCAAATAGACTCCCTCAACTTTTTCTTAAATCGTAGACTGCAGCATAGATTCAAATAAGAGTCTCTACTAAATTTAAGAGGGAATCTGTAGTCCGTTAACAACCAAAACCTTGCTGTTCTTCCAAACATGCTTCTTTCTCAACATTTGAAGTGCAAAAAATCCATCACCATTTCACATTCTTTCCATTCCAAAGCCCCATTTCACAGGATCACAACACTCAACAACTTCATCTCCATTACCAAAACACCCACCAATCTCTCCCCCAACCCTCGGATTTTTACAAGTTGCAGAGCCCAAAACAGAACCACATTCTCCAATTCTTCTGATGGAGATTCCCATTCTACATCTCAGAGAGCTGAAGTCAAAGAAACTGAAGTGAATAGCTTCTGGGGTGCAGTTAGTTTGATCATAGGCACTGCTGTTGGGCCAGGAATGCTGGGCCTCCCCTCTGCAACCATCAAATCAGGGCCACTTCCCTCCACTATAGCCATAATCCTCTCATGGGTCTATGTAGTCTCTTCAATCCTACTTGTTGCAGAGCTCACTTTTGCAGCCATGAAAGAAGATGGGGTTGGAGAGGTGAGCTTCACAGGCCTAGCTATAAAAGCATTGGGCCGTCCCGCAGGCACTTTCGTCTCTGTGGTATATGCCAGCTTAAACTTCTCCTTATTAGTTGCTTGTATATCCGGTATCGGATCTCTCTTTGTTCAGTGGTTTCCATTGATCAATTCAGTACTAGCCCATGCTTTATTTCCTTGCATTGTCGGAACCTTCATCGGGGTATTTTCGTTTAAAGCAACCGACTTCGTAAACAGATTACTATGCATTCTCATGCTATTTTCTGTAACGACACTCGTCGCAGTTGGTTTATCGGTCGGGAGAAGTAAATTGCTGGGCTCATTTGTTGTTGCCTCCTGGAATCCTTTGACAATCTTGCCTGCAATACCCGTGACCTTTCTTACTCTGGGTTTCCATGTAATCACTCCATTTGTATGTAAGATTGTGGGGAAGACGGCCTTCCAAGCACGAAAGGCCATACTGTTTGGTGGCGCTGTTCCATTGGTTATGGTCTTGTCGTGGAATATGGTTGTTTTGGGGCTTGTAGGGAATAACACGGCAGCCGAAGACCCGATAACCCTCTTACTTTCGGTGAATTCCTCTGCTCTACCGGCAGTTCAATGTTTTGCATTTTCGGCTTTAGCAACCAGTTTGATAGGTTATGCAGTTAGCTTTCCCAAGCAGCTTAGTGATACACTGGAGTTGATTGTAAGGGGGGATGTCGGAGAACGAGTGAGGGGTTCTTCAATGGATCTTACGACTAGAATGCACCAAGGGTTGGAAGCAGAAGGTTCTATTGAAGGATTTAGTGACAATTTCGGCACCAGGACAGCAAACAGGGTATCTGATTCAGAAGAAAGTCAATCAAGGCACACTGGCTCCAGTTTGGTTAATATTCTTGTGATATCACTTGTACTTGGTGTTCCGGTCCTCATTGCTTCTTTCTTTCGTGCCGCCTTTTCTGCAGCGCTTGATTTCGCTGGAGTATATGCTAACTGCTTCCTTTTTGGGGTCTTACCGCCAGTAATGGCTTGGATTCATCGATCCAGGAAGAAATTCAGGTATTATGAGAACCGAAATTTAGTTATGTATCGTACTATAATTTTCATTTTGTTGGGTCATCCAAGTTTTAGATTGCAAATTTACAATGTAGAATGCCATCACAGTTCCAGAGATATATCTACACTAAAGTTCAAACTTGCTGATAGAATTGGAACTCTGATCCAGATCCTATTACTAAGTCCAAACTCCACTTTTTTATATATCCGAAATTTTCATTGACTCGAGGGACCCATGCCTGATAATTAAAAGATTAATTCCTCAGTTTAGGAACATTGATTATAACATCTGCTCTCGTTCCTAATTGGAGACCAGACTACTATATGTGCATGCCCTTACAGTAGCGCTAAAAAATGGTGGTGGTAAACATCTGATCACACTCCTAATTGGAAATCGACTACTATAGGTACTCTGCATGACCACACAGTAATAAATTTGGGAACTTCACAATTATATAATATCTGCAAATAACAATCAATTTTGTAATAATTGAAACTTTGAAAGTTTAACATGGTTACAAATTACAATTACAGTATAATTAGCCTTTGAGAAGTGGAGATGCAGCGCAATTATATAATATATGCAAAATACAATCAATTTCATAAACATTGAAACTTTGAAAGTTTAACATGGGTTACAAATTACTATTACAGTGTGGTTAGCCTTTGAGCACTTGATATATATATATATATATATATATATATATATATATATATATATATATATAATGGGTAAGATGGGATTGAACCTGAGACCTAGTGGTTGCAATATTATCAAGTTTCCAGTTGAGGTACAGGCCCAACCCCGAATATTATTATCAATTGCGATTGCATGTCACTTTATATAAATATTGTATATGGACTCCATTTCAGATATCCTATTGCAGTACCTCAGGAATGTAATCTACCCTTTGATTCTTAAAACTTTTTGTGACAATACTATTTACTTTATAGTGTATAACCATTTTTTATTTCCTTTTTACAACTTTGGCATTGCCTAAATCCTACTGATTTTATTGTTTGGATTGTAGATTCAATAGTCATTTGCCTTGTTTCTCTCCTCCCATTACCCTTATATGGAATGTTAAGTAAAATCACTAATACCCATTATATCTTGTTCTTTTCACTAAATAGTACATTTCTTGATTAATAGACTTTAGCACTAATCATAAAGTATGTAGGGTATATCTCCTTGAAGATCCTCGAGCTCTGCCTCAAGTCATTAATCCAATGAAAAACTGGTTTCCTTTATCGGATTTTGAGTATTCCAAGTACGGGTGGCAACGGGCTGGGTTGGGGCCAGAGAAAAATCTTATAAATTGGACGAGCTAGGGCTGGGCCTAATGGAAAATCACAAAAAATAGTAGGCCTGAGCCCGGTCTATTGCCACCCCGATTCCATGATTCATGGTACTAGGAGTCTTGGTGGGGACGCCAACTTTACTGACCGATGCCGAGAGCTAGTTTCTTCGGTGATGAAACATTTCGGGTCCGAGAGAATGATGGGGGATATTAAGATCGAGAGTGTTGAATTTGGGCCGCAATAGATTTTCCAGCATAAGAAGAAACAACGTAAGAAGAAGCGACAAAAAAGTGGCCTTGAAGAGCGACAAATAGGAATTGACGGGGATGCCGACACTATGGACATCGGCGTTGGACCATATCGCGTATACTGGCATCGGAAGAAACTAAAAGGGAGACATAGTTGGAGAACTGAAAAGAAATGAAGAATTGAGGCGCGCTTTAGTTGCTCGCTTGATCCCAGACGTTCAATCGATCGATTGAGGATAGGGGCTTTTGGCGAACTTATTCTTCTTAGTCTATCGATCGATTCCAAACTTTCGATCGATCGATTGTGGACATAAACTTCGGGCGATTTTATTATTTATAAATCGATCGATCGATCGACCGTGTAAGTCAAGTCCGCCAAAAGACGAAATTTTGATTTTCTTTATTTCGAATGTAATTACTTTAGGGTAGTTTAGTAATTTTTTTGTTTGTTTATGTTTACTATAAAACATCTTTTGTAAGCCTTTTGGAGGGAGTTGATGAAATTAATGAAAAAAGCTATTTGCTTTAGAGCTTAAGATGAGCTTTGTTGAAGAGTGATTCTTCTTCCCTATGATGGGTGTGGGTGAGGCCAAGGGTGTGATGCCCATAAGTTATTTTGATCTTCTCTTTTATCTTTTGCTATTTATTTAATCGTTATTCATCTACCCCGTTCATTTATTTGTTTGCATTCCCAAAACCCTAGATTTAGAATAACCATGATGCCCATCCTTGCTCTGTTTCTCTGTTTTCATTCCGATCCCATAAACCTATTTCAGCCAATTTCTATTTGATCATTCTAAAAATTCTAAATTTCATCTGAACCATTAAGTCGATTTGATTCAACAAACCCTAGTGAGGTCGAGTGATTTCATATTGAACCTATGAGCGAACGCCCTACTCTGAAAGCAACTAGAGTTCTATCTCTAGGATCGTCCTTCTGCGAATCTAACAGGACTCGCGCATCGGACTGAACCCTAGCCGAATCTCGCACGATCTACCAATCGGAGATCTATGAAACTCTAAGGTATCGTGATAATTTTGAGATTTTTGTTTAATTAATCAGTTTAATTTTGGCTAATCATCATTTCATCACCATTTGCGAGTTTTAGGGTCGTTGTCCCGCGTCAGTTTTGGTATCAGAGATGTAGGTTCTAGGTTAGGGCATATTTGTATGTCATTTTAATCTTATTGCATTTTATTTCATTTGTGTGCACATCTTGTGCTTGTTAAAATTACTCACTTGTTATGTGGGTTAAAATCATTCGTTTGATTTTATTTTCATTAGCTTGTTCATTTGCATTCCCATCTTGTGTTTGTTAAAATTCCTCAATTGTTGTGTTGTCCATAGTGTGTGTCTATTATAGTTTTGTGTCAGAGTTGTGTTTATTATAGTATTGTGTTTGCGTTGTGTTTGTGTCAAGCATCATGTATGAGTCACTTACACGTCACCGTGGATTCCTTACCCGTCATGAAAGGGTACTAACCGAACAAGGAAACCGTTACACTCCAAATCCTAGGCAAAGTCCTAAAAGTCACGATGAGATTAGAGTTAGGGGATATTCTCATCATTGTGAACCCGAATATGATCTTGATAGAAAATCTCAGATTTTGAGGGTATGACGAACCCTAAAACCTTCTTAGGATGGTTGTCTAGCATAGAGGAGTATTTTGACTCGTATGACGTGTTGGAAGAGTGCAAGGTGAGACTCGCTAAAACGAGGTTGGTGCATCGCGCTAAAACTTATTGGGATGCTGTGGAGTTTTGACGCGAGTTAGTTTGAAATAGGCCCATCACACAATGGGAGGACATGAAGGAACGACTCATCGACTAATATGTTCCTTTCACGCACCACTATCTTTTACGGTGTTTGGAAGCTAAGGTGGATAAGTGTTGTAAGCACACCCAACTTGAGTCTAGGAGCGCCTACACTGAGGAGGCCTATAATTTCGGGGTTCAACCATTGAAACCCGCGAATACTCCTACGAGTCCCCAAATTGATCACGGTAAAGGAATTGTCCATGAGAAATATGATTTCGGGTTCAACCATCGAAACCCGTGATTATTCCTTCGAATCCCCAAATTGATCACGGAAAACTAATTGTCCATGAGAAATATAATTTCGGAGTTCAACCATCAAAAACCGTAATTACTTCTCCGAATCTCCAAATTGATAATGGGAAATGAGCGATTAGGGACAACCCCAAAACTAGTGGTCACAACAAATGCTATAAGTGCCAAGGACGTGAGCACTTTGCTTACCAATGCCCCACAAAATTTTCCACTCTGAATTTATTGACTAAAAGAGAGAGTTCTAAGGAGCCGGAAAATATGAAAGTGGAAGAAATTGTGTATGACCCTAGTACCGTGATGAGTGAAGAGGTGGTAGAAGAAGTTGAAGAAAATCTAGTTTATGTTAAAGAAACTTCTATTTCCCTTGTGAGTAGTGATGTTGAGTCGCCCACACGTGAGTCAACCGAGTCACTCACGTGCGATTCTACCGAGTCACATACGCACGTTTTGTTAGTGCCCGTAGAGTCAGTTGTGCACGAGTCCTTGTTCGTAGAGTCGAGTGCACTTGAGTCTTTGAAGTTGTTCAACCCGAGTACACACGAGCCAATCGAGTCACTTGCCTATGAGTCATTGGAATCCGTAGGGTTGGTGACGCATGACTTGATGGTGGCCGTTGGGACGAGTATACGTGAGTCCATCGAACTGGGTACAAAAGAACCATTAGTGTCAATTGAATCGAGTACCTCAGAGGCTTTGGTTTTGGTTGGAGCGAGTACGCACGAGTTAATCTAGCCGAGTGTACACGAGCCATTAGTGTCCCTTGATGCGATCACACATGAGTCGATAGTGCCCTCAACGTCAGTTGTGCGTAAGTCGTTAATGTTAGGAAAGTCAAGAATACTTGAGTCGGTTACATGTGAGTCGTTAGCACCACGTGCATATGAGAGTGTTGAGTCCCTAAGTGCACATACACATCATAAACTCGAGTTGCATACGGACTTACTTTCCGAGTCATGTTGTGAGTTAAGTCTTGAGTCACATTCCGCATTGCATGTCGAAATTACGCTTGAAATTAATTTGTGCAATGAAAATCTCAAATTATCGATGAATTTACCTAAGACTTTTATGGAATTCCAATTAAGTAATCGTGTGATGATTTGGATTGGATCTGAATGATTCCCATCGATAATTGCGAGGATGCTCCAAAAATATTTAGGATTTTAAAAAGGGGTGGACCTAAAGTATATATGCGTGAGCTACCTCAAGGTATGGGGGTTAGTTCGACCCTCAATGTGGAAGACCTAGTTTTTTGTCTAGGCTCAACCCTACTTCATAGAACTCCTTTTCAAACGTCATTTCCCTGTGCATCAATCCCGATCTGACAATCATTATCTTTTCCTCCTCCGAGCAAGCTGAAAAGCGAGATTATTGAGAAGATCTTGTGGCATTCACCCGCGGCGGAGAGCTGCCGATTTATGAGTTGAAGAGGGTTAGTAAGACGACTCCTGAGATTGCACGGGCTAATCATGAGAGAGTTCACCACTTGAGTTCCTGTAATTCTGACAGATATTACAATCACACTTCTTTGGTAATAAAGTCCTTCGGTTCCGGGAGAGTTGCTGAGAAGGTTAAAAAATATTTGGTAGAGTGGGTTGGCGAGCCGGGTTATTTGGTTCGTCGAGGAAAGGTTTACTGTGTGCGCTCCATTACAATCGCCCGGGATGACAATCATGCGTTACCAGATGCCGAGATAGTTGCAAGGAGTTCCACCGATCGGACTCCGGTACATTTGATTAGTACTATATGCGTGTTTCATCGGTGAGGAAACGTTTCGAGTCCAAGAGAATTGATGGGGATGCCAACTTTACCGGCCGATGTCGCGAGCTAATTTCATCGGTGATGAAACATTTCGTGTTCGAGAGAATGGTGGGGGACATCAAGATTGAGAGCGTTGGGTTTGGGCCGCAACAGATTTTCCAGCATAAGAAGAAATGACGTAAGAAGAAGCGACGGAAAACTGGCGTTAAAGAGCGACAAATAGGAATTGATGGGGATGCCGACATTATGGACATCGGCTTTTGACCATAACGTGTATACTGTCGTTGGAAGAAACAAAAAGGGAGTCAAAATTGAAGAACTAAGAAGAAATGAAGAATTGAGGCGTGCTTTAATCAATGGATCGATCCCAGACGCTCGATCGATCAATTGAGGACATGAGCTTTTGGCGAACTTATTCTTCTCAGTCGATCAATCGATTTCAAACTTTCGATCGATCTATTGTGGACAGAGACTTCGAGCGATTTTATTATTTATAAATCGATTGATCGATCGACTGCGTAAGTCATGTCCGCCAAAAAACAGAATTTCGATTTTCTTTTATTTCGAATGTAATTACTTTAGGGTAGTTTAATAATTTTTTTGTTTTAGGATTTTGTTTATTTATGCTTACTATAAAACATCTTTTGTAAGCCTTGTAAGCCTTTTCGAGGGAGTTGATGAAATTAATGAAAAAAGCTATTTGCTTTAAAGCTTGAGATGAGCTTTGTTGAAGAGTGATTCTTCTTCCCCGGGATGGGTTTGGTGTGAGGCCAAGGGTGTGATGCCAATGCCCACAAGTTATTTTGATCTTTTCTTCTATCTTTTGCTATTTATTTAATAGTTGTTCATCTATCCCCTTCCTTTATTTGTTTGCATTCCCAAAACCCTAGATCTAGAATAACCATGATGCCCATCCTTGCTCTGTTTCTCTGTTTTCATTCTGATCCCATAAACCTATTTCAACCAATTTCTATTTGATCATTCTAAAACCCTTGGCCTCACACCAAATTTCTATTTCTATTTCAACCTAAATTTCATCTGAACCCTTAAGTCGGTTTGATTCAACAAACCCTAGTGAGCTCTAGTGATTTCATATTGAACCTACGAGCGGACGCCCTAATCTGAAAGCAGCTAGAGTTCTATCTCTAGGATCGCCCTTCTGCAAATCTAACGGGACTCGCCCATCGGACTGGACCCTAGCCGAATCTCGCATGATCTATCAATCGAAGATCTACGAAACTCTAAGGTATCGCGATAATTATGAGATTTTTGTTTAATTAATCAGTTTAATTTTGGGTAATCATCATTTCATCACCATTCATGAGTTTTAGGGTCGTTGTCCCGCATCAAGTCTCCAATGCAGTCTTTCTTCTTTTATGAAAACTAACAATATCTGTTTCTTTATCACATACTAACAATATCTGTTTCTTTGGCACATCATTTTTTTTTGCTAATGAGGAACAACAGATGATATGGAAATAATAAATAAATACATAAGCAAATCCAAGAAAGATCAGGAGAAAATTGAAGAAAGCTTCAATTTTAAAGAATTTAATTTGATTGTTGCGTTGACCAAAATAGTGAGATACCAACTGAAGTGGGTCTCTGTTTTTTGTACGAAATGTTTTTATGTGCTTTATACAGAGTTTCTATAGCAAGATTCTCACTGCATCCCATTCCTAGTTATGAAAATATGAAATTTGAATTTGTTAGGATATCAGGAAATTAAGAGACCTACTACAAAAAGATATGGTAAGACATCTTTCGTTTCATACCAATCTTGACATCCTAATCACATGAAAATACTTGGCTAGCCTAGACTGGATTCACTAGCCACTTCCTATCCAGATTACACTCTCAAAAAGTGAAATGAACAAATGATTTGTAATATTTAGCTAGTTTTACTCTTATCTGTAAATCCTTTCATATTGGTACGGACATTTTTAAGATATGCCCTAAACTCTATTAGCTAGCCAATTTGCAGTTTAATTGAACTATTTATAAAGGTACGCAATCCTTTGTTTCAGTTTCTACTAAATGTAGTGACATGAGAACATCTGAACTTCATTATTTTACGTTTGCAGATCATCCAACTCTGGGAATGACACCCTGCTGCCTGGTGGGGAAGGTGCTCTTTTGTTACTTTTTGTCATCGCTGTCATACTTCTATTTTGGCATTAGATGGTATGATTTAGCAAAGAAACAATTTCCTTTTGACTACTTAAAACAAAATTGAATAATTATCTTATAGACATAAACCAATGCAGTGGTTAGTGTTAAAGTTATTTTTTCTTAGTAAGCTGGGATAGAGAATTCGTAAGAGCACCATCCAATTGAGCTATGCCAAAAGTGCTCAGTACTGTAATTCTTGCTCCAAGTACTACTTGTGTGAAATCAGTAGGAGAAGCTGGAAATCAGAGAAAGGAGAAAGGAAGTTCGGTGGTTGTATATTAAACCTAAATTTCTTTTAATTTATGTGTAAAATTCATTATTATAAATTCATTATTTCTCTCGAGCAGTTACAGTTGGTACCCTTGTAATTTGTAAATTTGTTGCCAAGAGATTTTGAGATTTAAACTGTTAACAGTTACTTTTGAATTGCATTAAACATTATGGTCAAGCATAGTTTTGAGTCTGTTTTACATTACATCATGGATTAAAATAATTCCTTAGATCTAAAATTGCTCAAATTCATGTAATATTTCACAATATATAATGACCATTTTGACAACTTGAGAAATTTATTATGGATGATTAGTGCAATATTATCCCTATTTGATTATGAAAATCTCCTTCATTATAAAATGTAGTGGCTTGACCAGTGGGACAACTGATGAGTTTGGATTATACATGTAACATGTAAAGTTTCTTTTTTTAATTGGTGCAAAGCTATAATTTCATCTAGAGGAAATGAAATACAGCAGATCAAAGGGATGAACAAGTAGCTATCCAAGATTAATCGCTGTCCTATGGAGGTCAAAGTTTTTCCCACTCCTGTAGAATCTCCTCCACCGAAGAGGCCGAGCACTTGGGCAAAGCTACACGCTACCACGACAAGTCCTCAAGGATCAGATTTATTGTTGCATTGCACGTACCATACTTCCTTATCAAAAAATCTCCTGTTCCGTACCTTCCAAATTTCCTGAGAAATTGGCATCGGAAGCATACTCTCCATAAAATGGCCATATTCTCATTGAAAGGGAAGTCCGACCATTCCACAAAGACTTTGTCATAAGTCTCCCCCAGGCATTTTTCAACCCAAATCCATCAAGGAACGAGGCCCATATTTGTTTGGTAAACAAGCAAAAAGGAATAGGTGTTCAACTGTTTCCTCCTCTTCTCCACAAAATACACAAGTTTTGGAGACCACCTCCCCCCTTTTACATAGTTGGACGCATGCTAGAACTCTCCCCCATTTACACACAATATGTAAATGCTATTACATTTTAATTACAGCTCTGTAGTGGGGAAAGGAAGGAGAACTGCTCTGTAATTTAAAGAACACGAGTATTTGTATTCGTTCTGATAAACACCACGATGATAAAATTTTCCTCTCCATTTTCAATTTCATCCATTAATGAATTGTTGAGTTAAACATCAAGTTTGGTAAATTTTGAGGAAAATGGTGCAATCAAAGATGAAACAAAAATTATGGCCCTTGCAGAGATAATAGAATGTTTTTTTTGGTAAATAGAATGTTTTTTTAGATAATAGAATGTTTTATTTGCCTTTTTGGTAAATAAAAAACTACAATGCATGCCTATCCCCCGAACAAATGAAACTAGAAATCTTTTGAAAATTGAAGCCACTTTAACTGAGAATATAAAGGAAAATTTACTTGTTCTGAAATCATTCAAAGAAACCCACTTAGTTGTGTTAACAGTCTCTTTTTCCTTCTTGCCAATCCCACTTAATAGGTGTACGCTATTCCCAATTTCTATGGTATCCTGGCTAGCATATTGCTCATCAAATCTGCTCTCTATGCAGATGGGAAAAGAGGTAGATCAATCAAACCATCCATAGGCCCAAAGCCTCTTCTAACAAATTTAATCATCGACAAGAAGCTCCCCATCTTTTTACATCTGTCTGATGATGCTTAAAGATACACACATTCTGTCTCTGTGTAAGCGGAATTTGTCCCCTGTACTGTTCTTATTTCCTTTGTTGGTCCTAGGATTTCCTCCTGCTTGGTCCTCAGCATGGGTGGTATCTGTGTCTTTTAAAATGACCCCAAATCATCTGAGTCCCACCCCATAGCATATATGCATTGATGCCCTCAAAGGCAGCTCAAAGGCCTGAGATTCTTGGTAGAGGATTGTTGAAGTTGAGTTTAAGGATGCCTAATGTTCAAGCAATCCATTTCCTTAAATGAAGCCTCTTACAAGTTCATCATCATTACTATTATTAATTATTATTTAACCAAATTTACATTTATTTTTATGAGTAACATAAAGTGAAACTAAATACAATATGAAAATCTCCCTGACACACAAAGGACACTCTCTAATAAAAGCTGCTAGATCATCTGCTTCTCTTCTAATGCATGGCTAAAAAAGAAGTCAAGCCCTTCCATTACATCAAACATTTTCTTTTGGAAAATCCAACCGATTACATAAGCCAGAGTTGCCTGCAACTGGTAACGGATCACCAAAATGATTATTGAAGACACGAAGGTGCTCCAAAAGATCCTACACCTCCACTCCATCTGAGTCCTTAAACCCTATCGGGCCCGAGAAACCCTTTATTAACTTTAGCTAGATGATTGTAAAACACATCACCAATTGTGGCTGGACCCACATTTCCAAGTGAACCTGCATTTAGAACACCTCCATGGGTAAGCTGGGATTGAACCTGCAACTTCGAGATGGTCACCTCCAAAAGACTAGACTACCTTTCAACAACCTTTCCTCATGCTGCTTATAATGTGAGTGTGTTTTCCATTCTCCATCAAGACAACGGTACAGATTCACCTAATTTCATTTCTTATCCTTGTCCATTTGATGATTCTGAACTTCATTTGGCTTGGAATCTTTCCTATTGGCTTGTTGTCAAAGATCCATGGTGTTCATTTCCTTCCAAATCCCATACAAAGGGCATATGTAATAAGATGTCAAGGAATTTGACTCAAATACAAGCGTGGGTCCTTGTCGCGGCCACTTCCACCAATTGTATCCACTGCCCCAAACCTTACTTGAAGGTCCATGCCAATTTACTCAAAGTGTCAAAATTCAACTTTATTTTTTGCTTATCTCTTGGCTTAAACCCAACCTCCTGTGAGGTTAAGCTTAACGCTGATGGGCAGGCAGTTAATATCCCAGAACAACAAGTTATGAAAGTTAATGAGGAATTCTCCTGGAGACCATGTATTTGGATTTTGGAAACCAGCTGGCCATAATTATACCCATGCAGAGTTCCTTACTGGCTACAAGGGCTTAGAAGCTGTGTTTTGTATGGTCACGTACCTTTATTTCGTCTGGAATGTGATGCTGATATAGTAATAAGAGCCATCACAAAAGACTCATGCCAATTGGGCTATTGAGTGCATGAATACATGGTTCTTTAAATTAGATTTATGTTAAGAGACACTGAATGGACAATTTCACTTGCCCACAAAGGGGGAACACCTGTGCAGATATTTTAGCCAAAAAGGAACATAGGCCTGCAATCTTAACATGAGAAGATCTTCTTGGAGCTCTCTCCTCGGATAATGAAGGCACAGTCCATGTTTGACACAAAATTCAAAGGAATGAAATCTGGTGCTATGCTGTCCACAGATTCTCTGCTTTTTAATCTCATGGGCAGCCCTCTTGTGGCCTCTCATCTGTCTTGCAACGTGCTACCCTGGTCGTGGTCCCTTGCTGCCCGTATGGATACTCGCTGCTGAACTCTCAATTCAAATGGATCCTTCACCATTAGCAACTTCTATAGTCATCTCATTCGAAGGCCCCTGGTTGATCGCCCTTGGTCGTCATGGAGAACTCCAGCTAGTCCTGACATCAGATGCTTTTGAGTGGGGAAGGTTGAAGACTTGTGATCTCCTGAAGAGGGGTGTTTCAGTGCTTTCTCACTGTGTCATGTGCTTCGTGAAGAATGAATGTTCGGGTTGTCTAATGTTGCATTGTGTGGTTGCGTCACAGCTTTGGCATAGGATCCTTCCGCTATTTGGGATCCCCTCTAGAAGCTGGCGATCTGTGCCACCTTTCGCAGCATTTGGCTGGAGCACAATCATTGTATTTTTAACCGTTAAAGACGTCCACTCTCTACAGTGATTCATTCAATTTCCGAGCTGTTAATTTCCTTAACTCTTGCCATGCCTTTATTTGCCGATTTGTTCCCCCACAATGGTGCTTCAGGACTGGACTCTTTTTATTGACTGCAGCTAACTTTTGTTGGGTGTTAGTGTGCGTGTGTAAGCCCTGTTTTGGCTCTGGTTGTTTTTGCTCTTGCTCTTTCTTTTTGTTTTGCTGTCCTTTCCCTTGGTCAGTGACTTGTCTCCTTCCTCACCAGGCCATCGTGATTTATATTTCCTTCTTATACCATTAAAATAGGCATTTTAAAGTGATGATCTACAGGTCCTTGTCCGGATATTGATGGTATAGACTAGCGTGGTCATTACATGCTTCCCTTTCTGGATGGCAACCCGCCTATGATCCTTGTAAATATTTTTTTAATTTAGATTTGCATTGAAATGAAAATTGTTCATTTAGAAATTCCGAAGGTTGGCTGCAAGATTAAGAGTTTTATGTCCAGGTTCTTAGTCAAGGCTCATCCTCCCTCTCCCCCATAAGGATCCAATTGCCCATGCCTATGCCCTGGCTTCTTTAGGATGTCCGTGAGCTTATCTAAACAATACCAATCAAATTCAATGTGATTATGTACAAGCCCCTGCGAGGTAAGTAATCAAGCCAATCCTATTAGCAAATTGCAGAATCATGTAAAAGGATGGGCTTCAACTGGAATTTGAGTATGCCTCACCTTAGAGATGTATGGCGAACTATCCCTTGCTTGGTTCACTTTCCTGAAAAATGAAGCCCATTTGCGGCTATGAATTTATATAGCAGTCTCATTAACTTCAATGGAGCTAAACCCAGGTGTCTTCTGCACATCACTCTCCACCATCATTTTTCTCACCTTCCTCGCATCGTTCCATCGATCAGCCCCTGAATACGTATTTGATAGGAGTACATAATTTCCACTGTTACTAGGATCCAACACAAGAAGCTTCTTCGTTACAGTCTCAGCTAAACGCACATTGCTGTGAACTTTACACGCACTAAGCAATGTTCTCCAAACAATAGGATCAGGGTCTATAGGCATATTTGTAATAAATTCGTATGCTTTCTTGAGATTCCCAGAGCGGCTAAGGAGATCTACCATACACCCATAATGCTTCATTTGTGGCTCTATATGATAAACTTTGCTCATGCTTTCAAAATATTCAAACCCTTTATCTATCAATCCGCCATGACTGCAAGCAAGCAAAACCCCGATGAAGGTCACAGTGGTTGGCTGAACGCCTTCACTCAACATTAAAGAGAAGGACTCCAGTGCTTTCTTAGGATTACCATTCACGGCAAATCCTGATATGATCGAATTCCATGATACATCGCTTTTGTCTCTCATCTCACAAAACACTTCCAATGCCTTGTTGAGACATCCACACTTACAGTACATATCGATCAGAGAATTTCCCACATAAACATCTGCATTTATATTATTTTCACGAATGTAGCCATGGATGCTCACTCCTACATCGAGCATTCCCAAATGGGCACAAGCAGAAAGTGCGCTTGCTACCGTAACTTCATCTGGTTTAACTCTAGTCAACATCATTTTTCTAAATAGTGATAATGCCTCGGAATGACAGCTGGCCTGAGAGTACCCACAAATCATAGAGGTCCAAGAGATTACATCCCTTTCCGGCATATCATTGAACATTTTTTGTGCAGATACCAAATCCCCCACTTTTGCATAACACGTAATCATGGTATTCCATGAAACTAAGTTTCTAACATGCATTTTATCAAACACTTTCCGAGCTAACTCCACAGACCCACGTCGTCCGTACACATCAACTAAAGTGTTCCCTAGGTAAACATCCATTTTCACGCCATTTGCCTCAATATAATTAACCATTGAATCGGCTAAATCCCAATGACCCAAATGACTACAAGCCAAAAGCACCTTCACCATCGTCACCTCATCCGCCTTCACATTCTCTTCCCGCATTGCCTCAAAAAGACTCAAAACCTCTCGCAGCTTATTATTTTGACTATACCCACAAATCAAAGAGTTCCACGAAACCAAATCTCTCTTAGGCATTTCGTCGAACACTTTCCGCGCGCAGCACAAATCACCACACAAAGCATACATATGGATCAATGCATTGGAAACATAGACGTCCGATCCAAACCCAAGTTTCAGACCATGTAGATGAACCTTTCTTCCTTGTCTGAAGTCCAAAATATGCCCACACGCCTTAAGAACAAATGGAAATGTCAGGTTATCGCCACAGAGACCGTTTTGGCACATTCTATTAAAGAAAAAGATGGCATCTTTGGGTCTATCACTGTGTGCCAACCCCCTGACCATCAAATTCCAAATGAAAATGGTGGGTTCTTTGATTTTGTTGAAAACGAGTCGAGCATTCTTTAAATGGGCAGATGAGAGAGCATAAGAGGCGAGGACCTTGGCCATGGAAAATGGGTCTTCTTGGAAACCAGTTACAATAAGATGAGCGTGGAGAGACTTGATATACTCCATGGCGATGAGATTGGAGAGAAAGCTGCTAACGAAATAAGATGCGGATTTCAATGTCATGAAAAAATTGTAGGGGTTTCTGAGAAAACTGAGGAAGATTCTGAAATTGGTAAAAAGTTACATCCATGGTAGTTAGTTGAAGGGGAAGCATGAATGGGAAGATCACTTTTAAAATTAAGGTCAAACAATTTGAAAAGAAGTCATGCGCAACGGTCACGATACCCACAAATTATAATGGTATCTGTGTTCCCGCCCACTTAATTACTGAAAGTAGCCACTTAAAGAATGTGACGCTTTCACTAAACAGACGAGTGTGACCAGAAATCATTAAGGGTATGTCTGTTCGCGCACACGCGTTTTCTGAAAGCGCCCATGCCCCTCAGACCCCTTGAAAAGCGTTGATTGCTCCGGATCAGATGATGGAGGTCGTATTTCACCTCAATCTTGGGATCATGGCACACCTATCATATCCGTTTTTGATTCAATGGGTCATAAATCCCTAAAAAATACTCTTCAATCGTATGCCACACATTATTAGGCCTTTTTTTTCGGAGATTTATAAGGCATGAAATCAAAAATTTACCGTCTGATACGTGCGCCATAATCTCAAGATCCATTGTGTGGAAGATAGTGTTCGAATACAATCTCCGTCTTCTGATTTGAAGAAATCAATGATTTTCAAGGGATTTAGAATGTGGGCGCTTTAAGAGAATGCCTGGGCACAAAGAGAGGTACCCACTCTTTAAATGGGCTTTCAGTAAATAAGTTGGCGCCAGCTACCCAAAA
Organism: Chloranthus sessilifolius; assembly: GCA_021018995.1. Lineage (NCBI taxonomy): Eukaryota > Viridiplantae > Streptophyta > Magnoliopsida > Chloranthales > Chloranthaceae > Chloranthus > Chloranthus sessilifolius. Next base: position 46,295,415 of record CM037584.1, on the reverse strand, counting down.
TCTATACAATTTGCACTAAGGGAGCTCAAACCCGCACACGAGCTTGAACCATGGTAGAAGATTAAAACGAAAGACTTTGTTATTTGTGGAATATGTGCCATGTGGAACACCATCTAAGCCATCTTATTTGAAGAGCATTGTGGAAATATCTTTGAGGCCAAAGATTGGCACTACACAATTTCTATCATCCGATAGAATGCAGTCAAAGGCCATCATCTGATTCAATGGTTGATTGAGACCATAGTTGTCAATTTTTGGCCTCAAAGATCTTTATATCATTTTCAAATCAGACGACTTAGATGTTGTTCCATGTGGCATAGATCTCAAAAATAACAAAATCTTTCTTCTTAACCATGTGCCATGGTACAAATCTCGTATTGCAGTCAAAGTCCGGACATAAAACACTCAATCAAAAAAGATTCGGCTAATCGTGATTTGCGACGAGCCAATCTTTCGAATTGTGATTGATATTTACTTATAGCTGGTTCCGACCTCCATGGGATGACGATCACTCTCCTCCAAGGTCCATGTGACACCCAAAACACTATTTGGGTGCCACGTGGAGCACGGGTGGATGGTTTAGATCAATTAAAAAAAAAATTAATTTAGTTTTTTTTTAAAGTATAAGTCAAAGTTTGACTAATTTCAATGGCCCACGTGTCATAGCTTAAAAATCACATGGTTGTACGAGTTGTTTAATTTTATTTTTTCTAATTAAATAAATCTGTCTTTCTTAAATTTGTGGCAAAGTATTTTAAATTTAAAATCTTCATTTCTAAGTAAAAATTATATGATTCATCTTATTAAATCTTATCATATTTTAATATATTGTCGACACTAAATATAAGATCAATGCTAATATGATTCTAAGTATCAAATCAAACATTTTGAATGTCAAACATGGACTACCACTCACTGCATGAAATGAGCAAAAAGATCTGGTAAGATCTTTGGCTTCCCATTAGGTACTCAGATTTTGGTTTTGCCACACATAGTGAAATAAAACATGATAAAGCAAAAAAAAGATTAACATAGCAGCTTTTAGGTGCACATAAAATTTCCTATTTTCTATTCTTTTGCATAAATATGATAGTGAAAATTGAATGTTGATGACCTCAAGATTCTTTGTGTGGAGGACGGGATAAAAAAGGATCCCTAGTAAAAGTGCACGTGTGTTGATCAGGGTCAAATGTGGAGATGTGCGAGTGTAATTATGATATGATTGTTTTATAGGTAGGATATGATTTGAAGATCTATTTTTTGAAATGTTTGGATGAAAACGATCTCCATTGTCTGATTCAAGGATGTCAGCATTAGAGAGACTGAATCTTTGGTTGTAAATATTGGTACCCATTACCAATTCTCTAGACTTTAAGGGCACTTTTACATTCGGTTTAGTTGATTTTAAAGAGGATGAAAGCTCAAGTTGTCCAGCTACGGCATGCACATGAGATTTGTACCATGGCACTGATAAAATAGAGAGGATTTGATATTTTGGGCTATGGGTCTCATGGAACACCTTTTAAGTGGTCGGATTTGAAGACCATGATGTAAGGATCATTGAGGTAAAAAATTAGCCCAAAACGTGACCACTATCTCTTATTCAATACAATCAGAGTTTGTCATCTGATTTAATTGTTGACTCCCACAAATCAGATGATAGAGATCATTTTTTGTGCGAACTTTTTTCTCAAAGATATTTATGTCATGTTCTTCAAATTAGTAGGCTTAGATGGTTCAATGTGACACTCTTTTTAATCATGTGCCACGGTACCAATCCCCTGTGCTAGTTTTAGCTCCCTTATTTTCCGGATTGTTATGGAGTGTCTCTTTACTTAATGAGAATATAAATTAAAGAGAAGGTGAAATCTTTTAAGGTAGTTCTATTCGTGGTTGGATTTGAAGACCATGGGTTCTCTGAAAGCGTCTACATTGGAAAACCTTAAAAAAACATTGATTGCTTCAGATCTGATGATGGAGATTTTGTTTCACCCCGATATTCCATACAATGGATCTTGAGATCATGTCGCACCTATCAGACGGTCAGTTTTTCATTCCACATATCAAATATCCCCCCAAAAAAGATCTTGAATCCTATGGAAGACGTCATGCTATTTTAAAGCCATATTTTGGGGATTTGTGCCATACAAAATAAAAAATTGATCGTCTGATAGGTTAAATATGATCTCAAGAACCTTTGTGGGGAAGATTGGGGTGAAGCACGATCTCTATAATCTGATCTGAGCCAATCAATGGGTTTTAAGAGGTCTTTGATGTGACAGAAAATTAGAATGAATCTGATTCGACCCAATCAATAGGTTTTAAGAGGTCTCCGATGTAGCCGCTTTTAGAGAATGCGTGGATGCGTTTAGAGTTGCCTAATCTTTTATTCTTCATCCGTTTTTGTTAGAATAAGAGTTAATCTTTATTTAGTATTTGCTCAAATTAGAATGAATTTTTATTTGTATTTTAATTTAAGAACTTGTTAAGATAAGGTCGGGATTCTATTTTAAAGGTGCATGAAAATGTTGGAATCTCATTACGAACATCAGAGGTATCAATTTTTTGTTTTACTGGGAGAAACATAGGAAGAAAATAGGATAGCTTTAAAGGCACCCATCGAACCTTGATTGTTATAGATTAGATGATGACATTGTTTTCCTCTCCGATCTTCCACCTAAGGGATCTTGAGATCATGACTCACCTATCAAGCGGATATTTTTTGATTCCACATGTCACATAGCCCAAGAAAATAGTAGGTTATCAAATAGGGTTAGAATATTTGTCATTGGTATTATTGAATAGGGATATTTTTTATATTGGAAAAGTGTGAAAACAAATAAACTTTTATAAGATCGGTCACATCACAGATCTTAAGATTATGGTACTTTGTTTAGCCGTGAAGAATCCTATATAAGAATTCTATTTTAAGAGCTTAACGATTTTAAATCCTAAAGAAAAGGCGTGAGAAAAATTAAGGACATAAGATATAAGAGTGAATATGAGATTTTAGGGGCAAATTGGGCAATTAAAGGGGTATTTTGTTCCTCAGTTATGAAAACACAAGAGCGACAGAAATTGAGGGATTATTTGTGCTTTTATATAGTAGTAAGATTTAAAATATAATCTAAGCAATTCACCTGAGCTCCACGTGGCATTGAAACAATGTTTCAAGTGCCACGTGGACCTCCACGTAGAACCTTGGAGGACGTACCATCCTTTAAAATATAATCTAAGCAATTCACCTTAGCTCCACGTGGCATTGAAACAATGTTTCAAGTGCCACGTGGACCTCCACGTAGAACCTTGGAGGATGCACCATCCTCTCATGGAGGACGAACACATTTTCTTTATATATATATATATTAGACAGAAGGTTATATATACATATGATTTCCTCATACATCTGCGAGTTGAGTTATTCTTTTTCTTTTTGGGAGGTTTCTTACTGTTCTCGGGTAATTGTGATCTGCGATGAGCCAATCTTTCGAATTGTGATTGATGTTTGCGTGTGTGTGTGTGTGTGTGTATATATATATATATATATATATATATATATATATATATATATAGGGGAAAATGAGCTCTGGGCATAGAGATATCTCTATGCCAAATGATATAGGCGTGATGCGTAGTACTTTTTTTATAAAGTGATGGGTGACATGAGACTCACTTTACTTACTAGGGTTAAACTTTTAAAATATTTTACAAGTTATATTCCTTTTTAACAGTCATTCTTGACTTTTTAAAAAGTTTTTTTAAATTTTTTTTATTTTCTTTCTCTTGTTTTAAGAAAGTGTTAAACTTACTTTTTCAGGTATATTTTATTCAAAAAATATGAGCGCTCGGTATTCAAAAAATTATTTTATTCAAAAAATAATTTAGCGAAGTGCCGACGCCTTGTTTTCGTGGTATCGACACTTCGCTGCCGATGTGTTAGTGCTTCGCTACCAGGCGATCACATTTTTTGAGTAAAATATACCTGAAAAATCAAGTCTGACACTTTCTTGGAAAATGGAGAGAAGAAAGAGAAAAGAAAGAGACTTTAAAAAAGTTAAAAATGATGGCTAAAAAGATATTTAACTTTTAAAATATTTTAAAAGTATAACTTTAGCTAGTAATGGGCCCCATGCTACCCATTACTTCACAAAAAAGGCACTATGTGTCGCGCCCATGTCAATTGGCGTAGAGATCATATCTCTATGCCCGGGCACATATCCCCGGCCCTATATATATATATATATATATATATATATATATATATATAAAAGAAAGAAAATTGCATTTAAAGGAAAACAAAAGGAATTTAGAATAAGGGATTACGGCTAGAAGCTGTAGCAAGACACAACCAAGAGCCAAACAATACAGTGACCATAAGAATCACCCAAAACCAACGATAGGAAGGCCCTCCCCTCCAACGGAAGGTGGATTAGTTCATATGCAGGTTCACCCACTATTCACCGTAGTCCCTCCCTTCACCACTCTTCTCATCCTTATCTAATCGAGCCTAGTCAACCATAAGATCTTGAGCATTCTTCGTAATCATCCCCAAAAGCTTTCTGACCCTCCCGAAGATCCTATTTGTTTCTTTCCGTCCAAATGGCCCAAAGGATTGGTAAAAGCAGAGATTTTCGAAAAGGTACCTTTGATGCCATCGAGCACCAATTAACAACTGTCCACATTCTTCCGGTAAGACCTAACAAACTTTGGAGCTTTTCAACAAGATGCACCACATGTCTCTAGCCATCTAACTGTGCAAGAAAATGTCATTGGCCATTTCTCCTTGTTGGAGACAAAGGACAGCTATTTCTCAGTAAGCTGGTCAATAGCAAGAATCATTCCCCACCCGAAGCTCCACCCAAAGAATTTCACCTTACGAGGAAAAAGGGCTTTCCACAACCCGATCCAACCATGCGTAATCAAGGGCTGCCTACAAAGATGCCGATAAAATGAGTTGACCACAAATACTCCTTTAGCACTCTGCACCCAAATTCTAAGATCTCTTCCAGCTCTATTTCTACTTATCGATCCCAGCCACTTCATCAATTCCATCCAAGCCAACTTTTCATTATCCTTGAGGTTTCTTCTGATGCATATACCCCAGCTGACCTCGTCTCCATTTATTTGGAGTAAGGTCTATCACCTTGGCATCGACCTCTCTAGCAACCTAGTAAACAATGTGAAAGGTGGTCTCTTCAAATGGTTTCTTTCCAGCCCAAACACTTATTCTATCACCCCTATCCCAGCTGAATTTGTTGCATTGACTGAATTCCTTATACACATAACAGAAACCATTCCACCAGCTCGAACCTCTGCCTTCCATGTCCCTAACACCCCAATTATTCTCCATACACCCGTACTTAGAGGAGATGACCTGCCACCATAATCCACTCTGATTTTCACTCTCACTGGCCCAAAATAGGAGCACAAAGTAAACTGCACCCATGTTATATCTCCAACGTGTTTGTCAACCACCGATACCAATGGACGGCATCACCAAATAAGTGAATGGAGGTTAAGCCCACCATGTGATCATCATGGATATCATTCTGACGCGGGACGGTGACCCTAAAATATGTGAATATGATTTTTATGCAAATAAATTAATTCAAGTTTAATCGCAAAATGATCTTAAATACCTTAGGGTTTGAAGAATTTCAATGGGTAGATCACGTGAGATCCAGCTAGGGTCCAGTCCGATGCGCAAGTACTGTTAGATTTGAAGCAGGATCGGGCCTAGAGATAGAACTCTAGCTTTTCCAGGCTTGAGCGTTCACCTTCGATTCGTTGTAAATTCACGGGCTTGAACTAGGGTTGCAGAATTAGTTTAGCACTCGTAATCAGTTTATAGCTTTATAACAGACTTATGGTTTGGTTTAGGTTTATGGTTTAGAAAAATGTTTTGGCTCTGTTTGATTTAGAGTTTCAGAAAGGTTTTAGGTTTTGAGATCAAGAAACTAATAGACTAGGGTTTAGAAATCTCAGACCAGTAAGGTAAAATTTCAAGAGTAAACAAAGATGAATAGATAGCAGAGATAATAAATGATCAAAAGACAATAGATACCACACGAAAACAGTTTGGGAATCACTCCCTTGGCCTCACACCAAACCCATCTCGAGAAGAAGAATATTCAAGCATAAAACATTGAAAATATTCAATAAACTAATTAAAAGTATTTACAAGCCTCCTTATATAGGCCACCAATAATTAAGTCGAAATAAAAAAAGTTCTAAAGAATTAAAAGACAAAAAAGATAATTTTTGCAAAATTAGAAGTTCTGTCACGGGGCAGAATGTCGTCCACAGGCGTCCGTCCTGGAGGTTACGAATGTCTGTGACCTACGGACTCAAAATCACGGACGTTCATGGTGCACTTCGGACGTCTGTCCCTCACGAAACAGTGAGAGGCTGAAATTACGGACGTTCGTGAAGATGGGACGGACGCCCGCCATCTGTTGATGCTTTTGTCTCCTTTTCTCCTCTGACGCTGTAGTGCTCATGCTACTCATGCTCCCTCTTCACTTCTTTCGACGCCGGTAGAAGTGATGTGGTTCAAAACCAATGCCCATAAACTTGACGTCTCCGTCACATTCAAATTTTAGAATTGTTCGGTTATATAGACCCATCCTTCCGGATCATTGACATCAAGCTTGACCAAATGATGGTAGGTTGGTGCTTTAATGGAACCACCAATATCTTCAAAGATCCTTCCATGCGCTCTATATCGGCTTTCAACAGTGATTGACTGGTCGGGGGCTTGAGCATCACAATCGATTATTTTTCCATGCTATTTTTTCTTGCATCATCTGGACGAATAATGTGGCTTGATTGGATTAGTAGATCATTCCTCTGAACTGGTCCTTGAGTTTGGCAACCATACTTCTCGTTCGAGATCCACACGCATCACCATTGTAGTTTCTAGGATGTACGGATCCGATACCAAATGTTACAATGCTTGGTTTGAGAATAGGGTTAAAATCCATGATTTAGTGGCTTAATTTGAAAAAAAGAATAAGCCAATACGAGGAGAACCACTTCAAAGATGGCCGGCCGGCCTTCCTATGTTGCCTAATATCCTTTCAAATCATGAACACATACTACAAAATTCAGACCCTGCCCTTCCCACCAATCAAACTAAGACCTGGAGCCTTTACAACATTCCTTTCATCCATCAAACTCCTCACCTTCTCAGCATCACCGAACCTACCAACCCTTGCAAATATATTAGACAAAAGCACATAATCCCCGCCATATCCCCTCTCCTTCTCCAATATCATCCTCATCGCTCTCTCACCCATCTCAACATCTCCATGAAAACTACAAGCACCCAACAGAGTCCTCCAAACAATCACATTGACCTCCATGGGCATCTCCATAACCATATCCTCCGCTTCCTCTAACCTCCCTGCTCTCCCCAACATATCTATCATACAACCATAGTGCTTAACATTAGGGACAATTCCATGCCCATCAATCATGCTATTGAAAAATTTCAATCCCTCTCCCACTAATCCCCCATGGCTACAAGCATTCAAAACACTTAGAAAAGTCACTCTGTTTGGCTTCATATTCTCCTTCTCCATTGCTCTAAATTGTGTGACAGCTTCTTTCACCATCCCATGCATAGCAAACCCAGAAATTATTGATGTCCACGACACTAAATTCCTTCTCTTCGACATCTCCTCGAAGACTATGAAAGCGTTCTCTATAGACCCGCACTTTGCGTAGGTATCTATGAGCGCATTGCTCACCCGTACATCAGATGAATCGAAACTGTTCTTTTCGCAGTAAGCGTGAACCAATTGGCACATATGGAGATCACCCATATTGGAAATAGCTGGAAGGATGCTAAGAACTGTAATTTCCGTTGGTTTTATAGTTTCAACCATCATCTGACGAAATAAAATTATAGCTTTCGTGGGTCGATTGATCCTCGTATAACCATCGATCATTCCTGTTCATGAGATTGCAGTCCGAACGGGATTCTTTCAAAGAGCGATTGAGCAAGATTGAGCTCTCCCCATTTCGTTAAACCGGTGATCATGGCAATCCAAGTGACTAAGTTCCTCTCAGGCATTTTATCAAACACTCTTTTAGCTTTTTACAAAACTCCGCACACCGAATACATGTTCACTAGAGCTGTCTGCACATAGACATGGAATTCGAAACCCGCCTTGATAATGTGGCCATGTATTTGAATTCCTTTGATGGGTTGCAACAAGTTTGCACAGGCCTTGAGAAGGACAGAAAAGGTGAAGCTATCTGTTGGAATGAAAGAAGCACAAATAGCTTGCATTTGTTTGTAGAGTTGAAGGGCTTCCTCTGGGAAGCAGCCTTGTGAGTACTCTCTAATTAATGTGCTCCAAATCATCATCCCGGTTTCGTCGATAGAATCGCGGTGTAACCCAGTTGTGATCAGTTGAGAATGGATTTGGATTGATTGGTTTCTGGTTTGGTATCTCAGTAATAGGGAAAGGAGGTGTTGCTGATGAAGTTTGGGTACATGGGTCTGTGTAGATTGTCTGGAAGAGATAATCAGATGAGAAACTGAAGAATTTGGTGCATGGGCTATTGAGTTGAAGCGAAGTGGCCTTAACCAGAGCATGAGCTTCTGTTAGTTCTTTTATTATGCCTGAAACCTTCTGAAGCAGAAAAAAGCCGGTGTTTATGCACGCACTCAGATTCAAGATATGACGACCTATGAACATGCCAATTATTAGTATCTCAAGTTCAAAGCAACTGAAAAAACTTTAAAAAGGGGCAATGGTCAGTTCCTTGCCCTTTGCAAAACAGAAAATGATTGAATTGATTAGGTCCAATTGATTGAACTCTAAATGCACTTCAACCAATCTAGGGCTACAAATCTTGACTTTTATCTTTATTGGTCTGCATTCACTTTTGTATTTTCGGCCCTATAATTTTACTTATTTACAAAAACGGCCCTATAGTTTCAATCTTTGTGCAATAGGCCAGCTCCAAGCCAAGCCGTTTTCACGTCAGCACTGACTTAATATGTATTTACTCATTATATATATATGACTACTCTCCTCTATATTTTTTTATTTTCTGTAATCCACTTTCATTATATATACTTGTACTAGTTCAGACCACTCTGTATCCCTCTCAAAGACAACGAGCATAGGTAATATAACGTTTTTGATAGTAAGTATAAAAAATTTCAAGAATAATGGATAGTTTCGCTACCTTAAGATAGCGATACGCTAACATAAGGTAGCAATTGCTATCTTAAGGTAACGGTCGCTATCTTAAGATAGTGACCGCTGACATAAGGTAGCGTATCGTTATCTTAAGGTAGCGACCGCTACCTTAAGAGAGCAGTATTCATATTTCTAAGTGAGTAGTTAAGTATGACATTTTTTACGTTTTAATTTTCATCAGTTTTTATATTTTAGATTGAAATGAATGTTCCCATACTTTATCATTTTGAGGGAGTTTGTGCTGGTGATAATAATTACAACGGTGAACATCGAAAGATTGTCGTTATTAAAGAGAAGATATCATTTGATCAATTTACACAGAAAATGTATAATGTCAGTAAGACTCGACCGAAAGAACATTCAATTATACTATCGGTTTCATTGGGTATAGGGAAGGAGTTGGTGTTTGCCGAATTGTCGGACTCCGATGATCTTGCGAACTTATTTAGAGCATATCGTATTGGTGATGGAGTGATAAATGTTTATATCGAAAAATTATTAATCACTCTTGTCATGAAAATTTTATCATCTTTCGAAGCATTTCAACTGTTCCAGCAAGAAACAAATGAAGATTATAAAGAATTTGAGGAAAACGTTGGATTAGGAGATAATGATTGTGTGGAATTAGAATATTCGATTGAAAATAAAAAAATACGATTTGAAGAGGAGAACATCTTTGCACCGATGATAGTCGATGATAATAGAAATTTGAATATAGGATTTCGCCCGTACCGTAGGCCACATGAGCAATTATCTTCAGACATTCCAATGAGAGAAGACAATGAAGATCAAGGATATTGTCCTCAAATGAATCCGATGCACAATACATGTCAGCTTCACTTCGAATCGATAAACAACACATTCGATTGGAATCAGTGGGAAATATTTTTGGGAGGCCTTAGTCCATACCAATGGCCTTCTGAACCAATAGCTTCGGAGCAACTATAATCGAGGCCAGAACACAAGAGCCTATCGAACCTCAAACATCCCGACCTTGGCAAACCGCTACCGAAACAACTACACCTCAACTAACCGTACCTCGACGAATTCAACCCCAAACACGTAATAATATTCCAGTCGATGACGGTGATAGTGATCCTGAAAATACTGAAGCAGCGCCCTCGCCCACTACACGTGTTGATACTAATAGAGGAATTAATCAACCTCTGGTGGAAGAAGACTATAAGCTTAATAACTCGGAAGGCGAGTGCATGAATTCTGATGATGAGAAACTCTATGAAGGGGGGCCAATTACTGTTGGTTAGGCGCTCAGAAATAAGAAATCTTTTAAGAAAGCCCTTAAAGAGTTTGCTATGATAAATAATTTCTAAGTTAAACTAATAAAAATTAGTCCTCTTCGAGTTACAACGAGGTGTATTGAAGTAGGATGTGTTTGGTGGATACATGTATCAAAATTGGTTGGTATGGATATGCTTGTCGTGAAGACTTTTCGTCCGGAACATACGTGCAGAATGCCAACTTTTGGAAGAGGACATCGCCAGTGTACAACATCGTGGATAGCTTCCTTCGTGAGGGATAAATTGTTAAAAGGTTTTGACGAGAGTCCTGCTCCAATAAATTTTTATATTGCAAAAAAATACAGTGTAACAGTAAGTTACTGAAAAGCATGGAGAGAAAAAGAAATGACGTTGAATGACATTCGAGGTAGCTGGAAAGAGCAATTTAAGATGTTACCGTCTTATATCGCCGAATTATAGCGGGTCGATCCAGACGTACAAACCAAATTATGTCGCGAGCCTGATAATGCCTTTCAGAAGTTTTTCGTGGCATTTGGACTTTGCATTAGGAGCTTTCATAATATTTTGCGAAGCATAATTGCGGTAGATGGAACGCATTTGCGTCGATGATACAAAGGAGTGTTGTTAATAGCTACGAGGATAGATGAGAATAGACATTTATTCCCTATAGCGTTCGACGTTGTACCTAAAGAAAATGAAGATCATTGAATATGATTCCTTGATTAATTAGGGAGTCGCGTAATCGAGAACTTTGAAGAGCAGTTTGTATTGATATAAGAACGGCAGAAGGGGTTGATGGAAGCTGTGCATAATACTTTTCCTAATGGATTTCACAACTATTGGATTATGATATGCCGACAACATTAATTAAAGAAGTTAGTGACAATTTCTGGGTGCGCGTATATTTTTCAGGAAAGCATTATGATATGCTGACAACAAATATAGCTGAAAGCATTAACAACGTGTTGAAGATAGCCATGGAGGAACCGATCATGATAATGTTAGAAACCATTCACACGAAGGTAACCGAATTCTATCTTCTGCGTCAGGAGGAAGGAAATAAAATAACACGCGTGTTGACACTGATGGCGGAAGAGCACATAACACAAAATTCAGGGTGGGCCCGTCGAAAAAATGTTATTCCCTATGGTCGCGATACATTTCAAGTTAAACGGGGGCAATACACTCACAGTGTCGATCTAGAGAAATGAACATACACATGCAGACGTTGGACTATCTTTGGATCACCATGCTCGCATGTGATCGCTACATTATCGCACAGGAATAAAGACAAAGAGATTTCTTAGTTTAATGAGCATTAGTTTATCAGTGCCTTATTTAGGAAAACTTATAAAGAACACTTTGCTCCGACCGTTGATAAGCGAAAATGGACCGTTCTAAGGAAAGATATCGAGGTTTTACCTCTATACAAGATACATCAAGCCGGTAGCCCGAAGGAAATGAGGATAAGATCTAAAGGCAAAGTTCAATCACTACGGTGTAAAAATTGTAACAAATACGGACATAATCGCTGCTCATGTAAATTTGTTAGAATATGAAACCTATTTCTTAGTTTGTAACTTGCAAATTTGTTAAAATATGAAACCTATTTCTTAGTTTGTAACTTTCAACAATAGTAAAAAATAAAGAAAAATTTATAAAAAAAAAATATTAATTATCCCAAATTTGTTACAAAATATATACAAAAATATAAAAGTGAAAGAAAAAAAAAATTAAGGAGTTATAATTTCAAACGTGGACAATGAATGTCAGATTTCAGCTCGAAATTGCGGCATGCCTTTCTCCTCGAAATCTATTATCCGTCTTTCGGAAGAGTATTCAATATATTTCAGTACAAAAATACCACAATCCCAATCGTTGTGTTGGCGGAAAACATTGACACTGTCCATCACCGTTAGCTGCCACGGTTAATCGAGAGCGGAACTCAATTTGACAGAGTGAAGAAGTCGCAACAGGTGATGCAACAAACAATCTTTGTGCGCTTCGAACTTCCTTGAACACTCTCGGTCGATCGGGTCTATCAGCTTCATAACGCGATCCACTACGGACACAATAGCCAATGCTCAATGTTGATGTTTCTGGCTATACATTAGAAAATAAATGTGTGTGCAACCGAAGATTTAATTAGTATTATGTTAATTTAAAAAAGAACTTACCGTCCCACAATCGACAACATCAATACTGCATGTCGTACTCCTAAGTAGGGCCTCAAGTGGCTTGCAATGATGACGAACCTGCCACCTGTCACAGTACGCCTCCCATTTATCTAAGTCGTTGAGAGGTCCCAGATTTTTAGTACGGACAAAATTTTCAAATTTTGATTGGTCCCCTATAATTATAGTCTAAAATTGATCATTAAAATAAATTATCAATTGAAATGCGTGAATGACGTTAATTAATAAAGGTAGATAAAAATAAAAATAAATAAATAATAAAAATGATACCAGTGCCACGGCCGATGCAAACCAGCTATTGTCCGTCATTTCAGTAAATATAGAGTTATTCTTACTCTCTAAGACCTTGAAGTAGGCGTCCATTACTTCATTGTCAAGCCACGTCTTTTTCGTGAGAACTTTTAATTTCCCTACGGTGATGTCAATATCTCCGATAGTATTCACAATCACAGAATCGTCATACACAGGCCGATTCCATATACTGATCATAAATTTATGTTCCATGAATTGTGGCTCAACCTCTTATTCTTCTATGCCGACCACACTTTGTCGTTTTATATAAATTTTCTTAGTTAGCATTTTTCTTTTCTTCCGTGCTCTCAGCTCGAATCCTGTGTCCTTTCTTTGTCCTTCGACTTTACTCTTTGTTGTAGAAAGCTTTACTAATAATGATTTAAGAGATGTCGTGTTATGACTCATGAATAGGCTGGATTATTGAAAATTTCAATAAAAATTGAAATTTTCAATAATCACTGGGTCGAAAATTGAAAATTTCAATAAAAATCAAGAAAATTGGAAAAACTTTGAGAAAAGTAATAAAAATATGTAAAAAAATAAATATTTTTCAATCTAAAAAAACAGTTAAAACTGCATTTAAATTGTAAATATTAAAGTGAATATTTATGGTTGAGGGGAAATTTAGATCACTAAGTTTTAAGTACAAGGGTTTATTAGATATTACAAAAATATGGGGAGGACTTAGAAAAGTAACTTTAAAGGGGGGGTGATTTTAAAAATTTCCTAGTCTGGCATCATCTTGCACAGATTTGATAACATGCCCACATCAGTGGCTGGCACTCTCATGGTGAGGAGTCATATTGCACAGATTTGAATGACTTGGATTGGTCAGTTATGCAGTGCCACTCTCCTGGCTGATGTGAAACAGATTATATTTTTATCTGTTTAGAAGGTGCTAAGGATTCATGAAAATATATCATGTGATACAAAGGTTACATTATTAAAATCATATCGAGGTGGAGAGCTGTTTTAAGTGGAAAATAAGCTCCCCGGTAGAGCTGGTAAAACCTGCTCGGGCAGGGACTTGGCGGAGAGCAGGCGAGGAGCTGGGGCAGAGTTGCAGGGAGCTATGCCAAAGGCACCACAAAACTTGATTAGTACGCTTGGCTGTCTGAGATTTCATTTGTCCATACCTAAAAAATGATGAGCATTAATGTGTAATTGGCATGTAATTAGTTATGCAAATTACAGAGGATTTTTTTTTTAACTTTTACAATATGAGGAGATCAAACCATACTTCAAGCTTAATGTCATCCAAAAAGATTGAACAAGAGGGTCTCTTTTGACAGTTCTTCCAAAATTCCAAAAAAAAAAAGGTGAACCCCATCTTCTTCAAGCCGCTTGTTACTGTTTCCATGTGAGATCGGAAAGGACGTAATCCCTCACATCATTCTTCAATCCACTAGTGAGACAGTAGTCCAATTTCATCTCCATCTAGTTCCAGTAATCACTACTTCGGGGCCCACCCGGTCCCTCGTTGGAGTGACTCTTGAAGACATACCTCACTGGCCAACTTATTGGGATAACTCGCAGCATGGGTGCAATCAGGCATCTTCCCTACAACAGATTCAAAAGAAGTACATCAGGAACTAGATGAGGTCCAATACTTTTCCAGTGCGATCGGATTGAGAAACACCGAATGAGCAACTAACCAACTTGGGTGTGACCTGATGTCAAGTGTCATCATCCTGTTGCAGTGGATCCCTTTAGTTTGATTTACCAGCCGCAAGATTACGACCAAACTGGATGATCATTGGTTTTCCTTTAAAAACATACCCATGCACTAGATTCTGCAATACAAAAAAATGCAGATTAACTTTAACAAGTGAGAATATTAATCACTGTGCCAACATCAGCACAAAAGGAAGGTACAGCAGATAAGGAGCATAGATGCAGAACTTATTTTTAGTTTAATGAAACTAGAGGTTTTTGTTTCCTTTCCTTGTTTTGAAAAAATTAAATAATAACGAAGCTAGTAGAGATGCTGTAGACTTATGTGCAGCATTTGAAATGATAGACTAATGGACTTCTTTTTTATCGATAAAGCTAACAAATTTATTGGAATAGATGATTACAACAGCGAAGTTGGAATCGTGGAGTTTTAAGCTTTGAAATAAGAGGGTTTGAAACTAGCAAAACAAATACAGAAAACATGGAGTGCAAATTTAGTGAACACGATAGTCTGGAGGAGGATTTAGTCAAAATAGAAAATCATTCAGTGTCACATTGCCACAAATTTAGCTACTTACACTAAACTTCACGATCAGGTGGTAGATTTGAAGATGACATCTCAAATAGGATTAATGCAGGTTGGATGAAATCATTGTTGCCATTTCACATATGCAAAATGACATGCCATCACATATGTGATCGCATATCGCATATGTGATTGCATATTGCATTTCAATTTTTTTTTTAAAATACCAAATAGTACGCAAAAAATCTGAAAAAAAGGACAAAATATGGGAATAATATAAGGTCTTACAAATAAAAAACATACATTGTGGTTTTTATAATACAGAAAACTCCCCCAATAAAGGTAATAACTTCCATTTTATAAAGAAAAAAAACAAAAAAAGATACATTAACTATATGAAAATTAAAAAAACTTGAAAAAATACATTTTAAGAGAGAGAGATTGAAAATAGAATGGGCATGCAAGAGAGAGAGAGAGAGAGTCTCTAAATGAGTGGTGGCGAAGAGTGGAAGAGAGCCCCTTTATTTATAGAGCTAGAGGGGCTCCCATTTTCGGAAAAAAAATAACCCAACGGGACAATATGCGATCGCATATTTGCATATTGCACTATATCGCATATGCAATCATGACATATGCGATATAGTCATATAGGACCGCATCTGCAATCGCATTTGACAACTCATGAAGTGGAGGCAAGCTAGCAGAGTACTGTGCGACCCAAGAGTTCCACTTAGATTAAAGGGAGATTTTTATAAGACGATGGTTAGATCTACCGTATTATATGGTGCGGAATCTTAGGCTACAAAAAAGCATCAAGAAGATAGAGTAAATGTGGCTAATATGCATATGTTGAAATGGATGTATGGAGTAACAAGAAAGGATAAAATACGAAATGAATACATGAGAAAATATGAGAGTGACACCTATAAATGAAAAAATTATAGAATGTCGTTTGAGGTGGTTTGCAGATATTCATTGGAGGTTAAAAGTAGACTGTGTACGAAGAGTTGAGACACTACAAGCACAAGTAAGAAAAGAGGAAGACCAATGAATAGGACTGCAACCGAGCTGGGCCAAGCCCGAGCTTGGGTGAGCTCTAGCTTGGCTCTATCTTATACGAGCCGAGTTGGAACTTGGTTCTAAGTCCTTCGAGCCTGAAAAGTCTAAGCTCTAGCTCGGTTCTATCGAGCTCGAGTCGGGCTGAGCCGAGCTTCTAGCTAAATAAGTTTTATTAAAAAAAAATTCCTAACATTGTTTTAAACATTATCTTCATTTTTTAATAGATGAAAGCTTTAATAAAATTTAATAAATGAAAGCCCTAATATCTTTTAATCTTCCAGTCCTTTGGGATTTAAGGGATCGATTGGAGAAAAGGGTGTTTAAATTTGATGTGTTAAATATTGATTAAGAGCATAGGTGCTCATTGTAAGTGTTGATTGGTTGGTCAATTGCCGTGCTAGTGGTTGTTCATTGAAACAAATGAGAAAGAGCTTTAATGGATGTGGGTAGAGAGAGAGAGAGAGAGAGAGAGAGAGAGAGAGAGAGAGAGAGAGAGAGTACTTCAATAGAGGAACATAAGGATTATATATTTATTACATATTTATCCATTATTATAAGGGAAAAAATTATATGTATAAATATTATATATTATTAATCAAGCCGAGCCGGCCGGGCCAAGCCGAGCTTTACAACCTCAGCTCTAGCTCGGCTCTACTTCAATTGAGCTTTAAATAAAAAGCTCGGCTCTAACTCTCGAGCCGAGCTTAAGAGAGCAAAAGCAATCATTTTCGGGTGAGGTGATTACAACAGCAGGTTAAGAGAGATTCTTTACCGCAACCAGCCCGCAACCAGCCAGTACAAACAGGGATCCAGCCAAAGGGGACCAAAAACAAAGCAAAACAGACCCCCACGATCAACCCACAACAAACAGACCACCCCTAGAAACAGGACACCACCACGGGAAAAACAAGGCAGTCATTCCAACAAGTCCAGTTCAGAACGGCTGCAGTCCTTTCTCTTTTTCTTTGTTTTTCTATTTTTTTGCTCAGTTCAGCTGAACTCATTAAATTGTGGAGTGTAGCTGTTGTCCACCAATCAACCATTTCAAGGAGTGGATTGATGGTACAAGACATGTGTACAGAAACTGCTGTACACAGATGTACATCATCATGCTTCAGTTATAAAATCTCCAAAAATTAAATATATATATTTCTTAAATACCAACTTTTAATTAAAACAATCATCCAAAAATTAAGAGAATTTCAATAGCAACCCAGAATAAAGATGATCAATCTCCAACTCATATGCTTCTAGCAGGACTAAGAAGGGGCTGAAATCAGATGAAAACTAACTAGTACAGAGTCTACTGTCAGAGAGAAGCACATCAAGGTATGGAAGTAGCAATAGCAGCGACAACAAAATCGAAAATTACTGGGAACAGTATTGAGGAGGGTGCACATCAAAATCTGACGGGGATTTTCCATGGGATTAACGTTGCAGTGAGGAGAGACCTTTCAATCCTCGTGGAATGACCAACAAGAGAACAGGAAATTTGGAATCAGACTCTGGGTCAGAGGACAATGATAGCGAGAAATTAAGGCATAAGATTAGCAACAGAACTTCATGTAGGGACAGCGAGTTCTCAGATATCAAGGCATAGGATTAGTCAAAGTAAGTAAATAAAATTTTAATCATCTCCTTCAAAGATAATAAATTAAATGTCTTCATTTGCTTGATTCTTATGTTTCAGGTATCATGGCAGCAGGAGACTCCAAACTAAACTACTTAGGATTCAAACAAGGACTCAGACCACTGATAAAAATCAGATTTTTGAGGGGAATCTTAAAGTTTCTTATTCTCATATTTTGTAGGAAGCTCAAAACTTTGTTTGTTTAGAGAGAGGATCATTTTGAATCCTCTTTATATGTAAGAACTGTTGTTCTGATGTATTTTTATATTTTGATGTATATTGTCATTTTTCTAGACTATTAATATAAAGTCTTCAACTAATTTTTTTTGTCTTTTTTAAACACTTTAGTTATTGCAGGTTGCGTATAAAAAAGATCTTGCCAGAAAAAATGGAACAATGAGATTCACACTATGGTTTCATATAATTATCATGTAACAGTGACAAAACTGTGCAAAATGTGAATCCAAAGTCCAAACAAATAGTTAGCACTAAATATATATTTTCCATAATTGATATTTAACATACCAAAGCATGATGGGCGAGATCTACTGACGGAAATGTCACAAAAGCTTGACCTCTCATTCGTCCCTCCTGAAATAATAAAGCTTCCATTATTTCTAAAGGCTCAAAGATTATGAACTAAAACAGATTACAATCATAAGTCTCAATTAACATCATGGCCGCATCTTATAATAATCCATCCCAACCAAAGCAAGTAAATGGGAAAGTCGTCATGGGGCATTTGGAAATGACACAGCTCCAAGATTGGAAAATACCTAATGAAATGTAGTTACAAACAGTAAAGTATAACATTGGACAGAGAATCACCAATAGTGTGAGCATATTACAACACACCAAGCTCTGTATTTTCAGAAAACATAAATTCAAATTAAGACCAACACCTATGACAGATTTACACAGACATTGTCATGAAAAGCAACCCAAGTTAGGCCACGTGGCATACATCTTTACATGTTTCATGTGGATGGCCATCGCTTGTACCACAAACAGCCCAACAAACAAATATCAGAGCATTGGAACCATCTGATAAGAGCGCTTTAATATCAACCATTAAACAAATGTGCACAACTGCCCACATTAAACGTCTTCTTCTTGTTCTTATTCTTCTTTTTTTCTCGAAATTAAAAGTACCCAAACCCTCACTAACAATGAAGAAGAACCCAACCTCCTCCTTTGAAAAGCATGCAAACTAATGAAGCACCCTTTTCTTCTTCTCAAAAAGCATGCAAATGAAAATCTCAACCATCTTTATGTATATCTTTCCCCTGGAGCTAGACTCTTAATAGTTTATCCTTGTGCGCTAATGTACAATATCACCTTTAGGCTACTTATAGATATCTCCATGGGTACAAGGTCTGGGTGGGGGTGCTGTATCATTTGTTTCTTGTACCATTATTTATCAGGAATAAGACCAGACACAATACTGTATACAGAACAGTAACATTGATATATAGATCTCTCACCTGCATCAACTTAACATTTAAACCAGATCTTGCTGCTTCGACACTACCAAAAACCGATCCTGTGAACAACATTAGCAAAATAAGTTGAAGAGGAACTATCTTTACATGTAGTACAAATAACAACAGAAATATAAAGACAAAATTCATAGGTCCAAAGAGTTTGTAGAGAACACGCTGCTTGGAGTTTGAATATACAAGTTGAAATTGGTTTGCTTACCAAATACAAAGCAGAAGTCATCGGCAACGACGTCTTTTGCTAAATTCTTAATGTACAGCACAGTAGCAGGATTCCCAGCAGTATAATTCTGTAGAGTAGAATGTTTCATTACTAAAGAAATAATTTATTCTGTCAATCTGTTGATTGTCAAAAGAAATTTAGTATCATGGCACAAGTGCTGTACTTCAGTTTAAAGATAAAATTAGTTCTGGATCTAATAATCCCCAGAAGCATAGAACTATAGATGTGTACCATATTAATGAAATAAATTGTTTCAAAGAGACTAGAAAAGGAAATACACCAAGACACCTAGAAGCAGCCAAAACATTATAAAGGCCTTTCAATACTGGACTGTACAAACACAAAGTTATATATATTGATGAGTTGGTATTTTATTAAATGGGAAATATGGTACAGAATACTGATTAACAAAAATGGTACAAAAGGATTGTTACCACACTAAATCTAGGGGATAAAGTCTCCAACCTGATGTTCACCTCTTCTAACTCCTCTTGCTAGCTGATTCCCTTGGTAGCATTATTATTTATATTTTTTTATAACAAAAGATAAATGGACTATTAAAGGAAAAAGGAATAAATACAAAGGCCTAAAAGAGATGCCTAGAACTTCAAAAGAAAATACAAACAACCTCCCCAAAGGGGAGAAAACAGTAGTAATAACCAAGGTAGTTAAGGCGGTGTAGCGAGGTCATGGCGAAGAGACTCGCCAAGCCATGGCGTGGCAATGGCGATGTCATATATATTAATTTATTTTAATATTTTTATTATTTATTAATCATTAATATATATTTTAATTTTCTACTATTGTTTAATTTTTATATTTTTTATAGAGGACGAAAAAAATTTAACCTATTAATCAAGTAGATCAGCTGTGGGGACAGATTGGAATGACCATTTGATGATATTTTCATGATTTCAAGATCAGTTGTGGGAAAGATCGGAATGAAAAATTATCTCTGTCAGTCTGATTCAAAGCTTCAACGGTCAATTGTCTCTTATGGGGAATATTCAGCATATGGTGGGGGGTCAGTAGCAACCCCCCCAAAAAATATAAAATCTGCGTTGAGAGAGAGAGAGAGAGAGAGACGAGAGAGTGATTACGATAAAGACTAGAGGGTTTCACTTAAACCCCTAAATATCATGGATATAACTAATCAAACATAAGTTATAATACAAATATAACTTATAACTTTTATAATTTATAAGTTATAATTTATAAGGTTATAAGTTATAACCTATATGTTATAAGTTATAACAATAGCGGTCATGGAGCCGCCATTGCTCCATTCTGCCATGGCGCTGCCATGACGTTGCCATATATTCATTCTTGTCATATAAGTTCATATGATGATTTGCCTCGCCATTGGCCATGGTGTTGCCATGGGAACGCCATGGCCTCGCCTTGACAACCATGATAATAACAACAAGAAATAACAGCTTCTCAAATTGTCACTGCATCATCAATAACAATTATACTTCCAGAATTACTCGCAGCTCAGTGACTGTATTAGCCTCCCTGTGTACATGTTTGAACTTGCTCTGCAGCCTGCACTAAATCCGTGATCTCATCCAACACATTAGCCAATTGCCATGGATATTTTCTCCTCCCACTGTAATCCATTTGATCGCATTACGCAAATTTCCTTCAGCGATAGGGAGTTCTTGCTGCAAATCATGAATAAGATGTTGTATACCTTGCATCAGTACCATGGTTTCAACCTCAATTGAATCACTCCATTCAATAGGAAATCTACATGCCTTCATACTAGACTCCTTGTTTCTTATTACATACTCAAATATGCTCAGACTCGGATATCTAATGAAGCATCTCATCTACACGCCTTCATAACAGACGCCTCCTCTTTTCTTATTACACTCCCAAATCTTCTTTGACCTGGATTTCCAACGGAGGTTCCTTTGAAATTTAGTTTTAGGATATCTTTAGGTGGCAACTTCCAGACTTCGGGCGAGTATTGAGTGACTCCACCACAAGAAACAACTCATTTCCAGTCATGATACAAGTCATATATGCATATCTTGGAGAAGGTCTCTAAGAGTATGGCTCATCTGATTATTCTACCCTTAACGAGATCAGACAATGTACTACACTCATAATGTTTCCCCTTAAAAATCTTAGGACATCATCAAAAAAGGCTCTAATCCCCTCGTTACAATAAGATCTCTGCAAGTACTAGGGAAAGAGGAACACCCAATTATCAGAAAATCGTAGGAAGTAATTCTAGATTGAAGGGACGTTTTTATAAGACGATAGTTAGACCTGTCATGTTATATGGTGCGGAATGGTGGCTAAGAAAAAGAAACAAGATAGAGTACATGTGACCGAGATGCCTATGTTGAGATGGATGTGTGGAGTAACAAGAAAGGATAAAATTCAAAACAAGTACATAAGAGGAGAGTTGAGGGTGACACCTATAAAGGAAAAAATTATGAAATGTAGCTTGAGTTGGTTTAGACATATTCATCGAAGACCAGAAGCAGACCCTGTACGAAGGGTTGAAATGCGACAAGCACAGGGAAGTAGGAGAAGAGGAAGACCAGTAAAAACCTTGAGAGAAGTTGTGAGAAGGGACATGAAGGATTGGGAAGTTACAGAGAGCTTAGCACTGATTAAAAACGAGTGGAGAAATAAGACTCTCAAAGGCGACCCCAAATAGATGGAATAAGGTTGTGAATCCTAAAACCCTTATAATGAATGATGAAGTGATCTGCTATATATATATATATATATATATATATATGGCCCGGTGATGCGGGATGAACACTAAAACTCTAATTATGCAAGTTCGGGATTAACCTCAGATTAATTTGAATAGCAAAAATATTCGATATCACCCAACACATGAAATAATTTAATGAATTTAATAAAACAAATAGGTTAATTCAATTGTAGCGTTCACATGCAACGATATTCCTGATCTAGAAAAAGGGATCCGATAAAGGATTCGAGTTTCACTCTAGTTTAGGGCATCAAACGACAATTATGGTGTCATCTCTTGACTCCTCTAAGGTTTGAGAAAACGAAGGCTCAAGAGATTAAATTAATTAAAAGGGGTAGATCAAAATATTTAACTAACAATATTTTGGGGTTTTGGAATTTATCAAAGCAAGTGTAGATATTACCAGATAACAGATGGAAAAAAAGGATAGAATAGAAGGATAGAGGTCCAAAGCTTCACACCAAGGATTCTGAGGCTTCTCACCAAGGTTGTACGTCGGCTTCGCACCAAGTTCCATGAGAAATGAGGGTTCACTCCTCAGGTTTCGAAAGATTCGCTCATTCGATCGAAGACTCTTCACAAGTCTTCTAAAGTTTGTACAAAAGCAAACTCTCAATTTTCATTCAATAATCAACTATCAATAATGTTGTTTACAAGCCTTTAAATAGGCTAACCAAACCCTAATACGAAATTAGAAGAATCCTAATGCAAATAAAACCCAAAAATGGAAACTTTTGACCAAAATAATAAAATCCCGCCAAAATCCTAGCGATCGATCGATTCCGGGGTCGATCGATCGACTGAAAAAATAAATTAATTGCCCGAAGCCACAGATTAAAATCAATCGATCGAAAATTCCGGATCGATTGAAAATCACAAAAATGCTTAAGACTATTTGCCCATTGTCTACCATCGATCGATTGAAGATTGAAGTCAATCGATCGACTGAGTGCTTTGCCAGCCCTTCGTATTTGTGTTGTTTTCTTTATTTCGCTTTTAATGTTCTTCTTCCGCCTTCGATACGCCACTGATGGCTACTGGAATCTGATGTCCCCATCAACTCTCCCCGGGTTTAAAGAACTCATCTCTAATGAATTGTAAAACTCACGCACGGTACGCTTTGGGTACTCAAGTCCCGGCTTACCCTTCTATCTTGTGAGATACGCTTGATGTTTACCCGCTTTGGTAGTGAAGTTTGGAAACTCCAGAACCTCCTCATTCAACCTTTTCTCATATTGCACAGGTAGGGTACGGGTTATGAATTGGATAACTGGGCTTGGCTCGGTTGTTTGGGTAACAAGGAATGAGTCAAAAGGAATAGTTATAGGACATAGGATGGGTGCAAGATCTTCCACAGTAACTATGGGATGAATACCTTAGTCTAGAGGAAATCCTAGACTTCCATCATTACCTCTTTTCACAGTGGGGAAAGTTCCGCATGCTCGAAACTATCATGAATTAACACAAAATTGTCGTTATTAAATTCATTAAACAAATTTATTGCATTAGTGACATTTTGTGTACTTTCATCATTCAATAAAATCTTCTCGTTAATCCCATGCAAGTTAGATGCTGACACGTTCCTATCAACTCAAAGTTGGGAAATTTTCTGGGGCATTGGTATGCAAAGTGCTGAAGTACTTGACACTTATAGCACTTGTTACGACCACACGGTTTACGGTTCTCAACACTTGCTCCTCTCGCTTTTGCAATTTAGGGATTCAGAGGAGTAATCATGGCTTTCGACGGTGGAACCCAGAAATTGGAGCTCTCTTTAGTGTAGGTGCTCCTTGACTCAAGTTGGGTGTATTTATGACACTTATCCACCTTAACTTCCAAACACCATAAAAGGTGGTGGTGCGTGAAAGGAACATATTGGTCGATGAGTCGTTCCTTCATGTCCTCCCATCGCGTGATGGGCTTATTTCGAGCTAACTTGCGTCGAAACTCTATACCATCCCAATATTTTTTTGCATGGCGCACCAACCTCGTTCTGATGAGCCTAACCTTACACTCTTCCGACACGTCATACCAGTCAAAATACACCTCTATGGTAGTCAACCATCCCACAAAGGTTTTATGGTTCGTCATACCCTAAAATTTGAGACTTTGGTTTGAATAGACCCTAGGAATTTTCTATCAAGATCATATTTGGGATCACAATGATGGTAGTATCCCTTAACTCTACTTTCATCCAAACCCTTGGAAGTTTGACTATGGCTTTGAGTATGAATGATTTTTAAACCCTCAAGCTGAGTTTGCATTTGGGCCTGGAGATCCGCCGGACTCATGGTCAACTTGATCGCAAGTTCATTAAGAAGGGCTTATATCCTACTGGGATCCATGACGATGCAACACAAAACTAAATGATGCAAGAGAAAACAATAAAAAGAAATAAACCCTAGAACTTATATGAACACTGAAACCCTAAACCTAAAGCTGGGCTTTGATACCAAATCCGATGTTGGATGAACGTTAAAACCCTATGCAAGTTCGGGATTAAACTCAGATTAAATTGAATAATGAAAATATTCGATATCATCCAACACATGAAATAATTTAATGAATTCAATAAAACTAGGTTAATTCAATTGTAGCGTTCACATGCATCGATATTCAAGATCTAGCAAAATGGATCCGATGAAGGATTCGAATTTCGATCTAGTTAGGGCATCAAATGAAAATTATGGTGTCATCTCTTGACTCCTTTAAGGTTTGGGAAAACAAAGGTTCAAGGGATTAAATTAATCAAAAGGGGTAGATCAAAATATTTAAGCTAACAATCTTTTGGGGTTTTGGAATTTATCAAAGCAAGTGAAGATATTACCAGATAATAAATGGAAAAAAGGATAGAATAGGAGGATAGAGGTCCAAGGCTTCACACCAAAGATTCTGAGGCTTCTCACCAAGGCTGTATGTCGGCTTCGCACCAAGTCGTACAAGAAATGAGGGTTCACTCCTCAGGTTTCGAAAGATTCGCTTCTTCGATCAAAAACTCTTCACCAGTCTTCTATGGTTTGCACAAAAGCAAGCTCCAATTTTCATTCAATAATCAACTATCAATAATGCTGTTTACAAGCCTTTAAATAGGCTAACCAAACCCCAATACGAAATTAGAAGAATCCTAATGCAAATAAAACACAAAAAATGAAATTTTTTTACCAAAATAGTAAAATTCCGCCAAAATCCGCGCGATCGACTGACTAGGAAAATAAATTAATTCACGAAGCCACAAATTAAAATCGATCGATAAAAAATTCCAGATTGATCGATCGACTGAAAAACATAATAACGCTTCAGACTATTTTCCCACTGTCCACCATCGATCGATCGAAGACTGGAGTCGATCGATCGACTGAGTGCTTCGCCAATCCTTCGGATTTGAGTTATTTTCTTTATTTTGCCTTTGATGTTCTTCTTCCGCCTTCATACGTCACTGGCGGCTGCTGGAATCTGATGTCCCCATCACCCGGGGATATGGGTTGGAATGCATGGTGGATCTGTCCATTCAGATCAGGTAGGGTCCATGTGGAAACTATCAAGGGGATTGGATGAGAAGGAAACTTGTCCATACATGATCAGTGGTCACTCAAAAAATTTGGGTATGATTGGAAGCATATCCACTGTCCAAAATGTGGTCAAAGTGGGAAAATGTCAATGCTATGTGGAGCGGTACCCAAAATTTGACCACTAATTATTATTTTTAATTTTTTTTCTAGATCACTTGCCAGATGGCACATGATCCGAAAATGGGTGTTGGTTTGGGATCACTTGCCACGTGGCACATGATCTGGGATTGGAATGCATGAATTCATCCATGCATTCCAATCATAAGCGCTTTTCTCTCTCTCTCTCTCTCTCTACACACACACACACACACACACATATATATATAAGCTGGACTTGAACCTGCAATCTTGAGGTTGCAATATTGTCAACCTTTCATTGTGCTATAGGCTCAAGCCCATTTCTAGATCCAAATAACACATCTCACATCTATTGGCCAATTGAAAACCCCTGATTTGTAAGTGATTAATGGTGAGAGCTTTATCCCAACTAGCTGTCCAACAAAAAACGAGAGTTGCATGGATGTGTAGGACCTTCCACAAACCTGTCCAAGGCTGATTAACCAACAGGCATCAACAAACAAATGCGTAAAAAGAACTATTTAAAAAAATAACTCTAAAATCAACAGCCCAAGCTCATTTATCCGCCTTAGCCTTAGGAATATATACCCTCTAGCAGCATCTTAGTAATTATTGAAAGAAATTACATTCATCATCCCTCAAATTTCTGGAGTCTAATGTTCCAATTAATAGTCACATGGCTTATTTCCACGACTTCAGCAACTGTCACCTCTTTGCAGGTTGCAATTTCATACAAATAAGCAAACTCTATAGTGAAAAGGGAATCACCCCACCAAGGCTTTCCCAAAACTTAACTTTCCTACCACCCCCTACTCTTATCTTAAACATTTTGCAAATCGAGACATGGCTCTATAGACAGCCCACCACCATCCCGAACATTGCCCTCTTCTTCCTGCTCAATTTTCTAGTCACATTGACAATGCTATATTTGAAAGTAGACCACATACTGATAAAAAATAAAAAAAATTCTAGACCACATAGCTTCTTTCCTCAGGTCTCCATAACCATTTGCCCAGCAATGCTAAGTTTAACTCTTCTAATATTTGAAAAATAAAGCCTCCCACTTTTTAAGAAGGCATACTACATCCCAATTTACAAGATTGAACTTCCTATTAGAGCCCCCTCCACTCCAAAGAAAATCCTGTTCAAGCTTTTCCAATTTTTTACAACAATACATTAACGTAAAATAAACTGAGAGGTTAGACAAAGTGAATTTTAGGTGAGCAATCCGGCCATGATCACTGGAATGGAAGTGTTGCTTCCAAAGAGCAAGCTTACGTTCAAACCTTTCCACTACTAGATCCCACACCTTCTTTCCCAATATATATAGCAGCCCCAACTTAATGCTAACTTCTCTATCTCGTCATCAATCATTTGGATACCGAAGACCGCGCTTCTCTCCATGTTAATATTTTGACCAGACATCATTTAAAAACAAGGTCAGATTGCTTTAAGGTTAACCAATTCAAAATTAATGGTTCTGCAGAATATCCACATGCCATCCTCATATTGTTATTAATCACTTGATCGTTAGAGGCAGTCCTAAAGCCTTTGATCATATCAGTCTCTTTAGCATATCCATATGTCACCCTAAAGCCTCCACTAATATGTTGAAGAGAAAAGGGGGAGGGGATCCCCTTGTCGCAGTCCCCTAGAACTGTTAAAAGATCCTGTGGCAGTTCCATTTACCATTATTGAGAACCAAGTAGTGGAATGACAAGCTTTCATCCAAGCGCTCCATTTCAGACCAGTATCCTTCTTAACATGTATCCAAGACAGGATCAGTCCACCTGGTAGTATGCTTTCTCCATCTCACTCTTACAAACTAGCCCCATTACTCCTGACTAGCACTACCATATCTGAAATCGGCCAACCTTGTACAAACACCCCTTACAGAAGGGGCATATCATCTTCTCCATTGGAGGCTTAATTCTGTTAGCAGTAGTGTACGATATTGTATGTGTATATGGGTAGATGAGTATCATTGTCACTCATTGGAATCAGCTGGTCACCATGGCTCCCAATGGCGTTCTGGTTTTGAGAGCCGGCGATTGGATCTGCTCTGGTTGCCTTAACGTGAACTTTAAATGCAGGGCTATTTGACATCGCTACGGTTGTTCTTCGCCAAGAGTTAAGGGTATTGTGGTTAAAAGTGAAGAGGATTCTCTTCCTAGGGAGGCTTCTACGAATCATACGGTTTTTAATGGAGCCCAAGTGAAAGATCTAGCGCTTGGGTCGTCCATCGCGGGTAGGAGGTTTCGTAGGTTCTCGGGTTTCGTTCCTCGTACAGAGGGGCCACCCAACAGATGACGTTATGGGACCTCCTTTGCTGATGCAGTGAATGGCGGGCCACAACAAAACCCCATTAGAACTTCAGGAGGCGTCTCCCCCGAGGCCACCGACGCTGGGCCCACTGTGGACAACCCCCCTACGGTTGTTGGGGATTGCATTAACCCCATTTCCATAACATGCCCTAACTCATCATCCCTCCTCAACCAAAGATTTTTGGATTGTGTTGTATACTGTCAAGGATACCCTTCTTCCTTTACATATTTACATGTGGTTACAAATTACGTGGGCATTACATGAAAGACCTATTGTATCGGCCATTTCAAACACAATTTCTTCTTAGGTGCCTTTCGGCGACAGTAGCGGATGAGGATTTGCTCCAAAAAGACTTTCCTCATCGATGATAAACCTGTTGAATGTAGCAGATGGGCACCTGAATCGAACGAGCTTCAGCTTCACCGTTGGGATGGTGGGGTTCTAGATCCGACTATTCAGCCTCCCCCTTCACGCTTGGTCCTTGGAGGTCATCCGTTTGGTCGGTGAACAATGCGGCCGCGTCATCCTCATTGACCGAAGTACTGAAGATTTGTGGGAAACCGGCTACGCCCGGATGCTGGTGGCTACCGACCGCTGGGAGGCCAAAACGTTAGGATCTTCATAGAAATGGAGTTGATGGAGAGGGTGTTCCTCCCGCAGCAACCGTACTATATAGCCAAGCAGGCCGAGATTCCTCACAAACATGTACTCGGTGGTTCCACAAAAAGAGGTACAACGCAGGTCTACCCAATTTGGGAAGGGGTAGATCGTGGTGGTGATTGGCGGTCTCCTCCTGCCTCGAAGGGGTGCTCGACCTCTTACTCGTCTTACGATTTGGGGGTTGTCCTCGACGTCGGGAGTGCCCTGCAGACGAACCGGGATCATCAGTAGCCATTCTTTACTTGATCCCATTGAGGAGGGGCTTGAAGAAGGGGAGATCGAGCCTGGGATCGACGAACGCCTGGATTTGCTACCAACGGCGAAAAATCTTTGGAAGTCTGTTTAGTACTCGCCGGATTTCTGCCAGCACAAGATGACGTCTTGACTCTCGTCGTTGGATCCGATAAGGGACAATCTCCTACGAACCCTAGATCCGATGGTTGAGATGCACCCTCTCTCCATGAACCCTAGTTTGAATTTCGAATTTGCTGATGTTTAGTTGTACTTGCTGAGAGGGTTAAGGGATTGCCATTCGGATACTTCTTGGGACCTGATGCATATGGAGTCAACACTTGGCAGATGGGTGACAGGTGGTTGCATCTTCCTCTTGAACCTTTAACTAGGAGGGGCAAACTTGTCCTTTCACCAATGAGGTGTCCCCTAAAAGGCAAGGACGCGATGGGCCCAAACTTCAAAGTGGTTTTCAATACGCTGCCCATGGTTTTGAAGGTTGGGTTGGAATTTCTAGTTGGGGATTCAGCTGGTGGTTGGCCATGTGTTCTCGTGCCTTGGTCTTTGGGACCTTGTAGGGCCTCCCTCACTCTATACCGACCGTGAACTTTTCTAAGCCGTTAGCTTCCTTTGTTGGGTATGTTCTGGTGGAACGACCCACCTTTCAACCGCTCCCCACCAACGGAACCTGGACCCGCAAGGCTCCTTTCGATGGTATAGATCTCATCCCATGTGTTCTCCTTGCTCCCCGGGGATGGGTACACATGCTACCAGCTAACTGCCTCCCCTGTTACTTGATTTCGATGACAAGCACTTGTCCTCCTCTTCGGATCCGTCCTCCTCCTGGGAGGTTCTAAACAATTTGGGGATTCCTTTGTCTTCTTCAGACTCCTCCTCTGAAGACGTTCTTCCTCTCCAATCCTTGAGGCGTAACGATAAGGGCTGCTGGGTCGAGTGCTTGTCGGGTGAGATTCATTGCTCTCATATTGATCCTTCTACCAGTATCTCTGCTAGTGGTAGCGGCTCGGATTCTGAAGTGATCAACGAAATTATCTCCTTTGGTAAGGAACATGACATGACGTACTCGAGCTTCGATGAGGCTCTTCGGGAAATTTTCCGATCCATTGTGAAGGGTCGGATTAGCTTCACTGCCTCTACAAAAAAGAAATCCAAATCCAGGGAGTTAGCGAGACTAGACTGGGGAATGTCCGACGGGAGAGGGTCTGGGGTTCGGTGAGTCCCTCTCCATCGTCTTTGAACTGGTCTATTCCTCTTGTCATGAAGATTTTATCTTGGAACGTGAGGGGCATCTATAACCCTAAGAAGGGAGCTACCGTGAAGCAAATTTTATCCTCTTCTAATCTGGCTATCATTACCCTGTAAGAAACTAAATGGGGTCGTTGTAATAGTCCCAAAGTGGCTTCGATTTTGGGGGGCAATAGATGGGACTGGATTGGTGTGGATTCTATGGGGGCGTCGGGTGGGATTCTCCTCGCTTGGAATTCGCTCCTTTTTCAGAAGGAAGACAAAGAAGATGAGAGATTTTCCACCTCTGTTAAACTGGTGAACAAGGATAACGGTGAGAAATGGGCCTTTACTGGAGTTTATGGTCCTACTGATTCTAGTAATAAAGACAATTTCTGGTTTGAATTGGCTGCGATTGCGGGTCGATGGGACGCGCCATGGTGTATGGGAGGTGATTTCAATGCGATCAGATATCCCTATGAGACTTTTGGGGGTCGCCCGGACCGGTCAGACATGGCTAATCTCAACTCTTTCATCCAGGATTGGGCCCTTGTCAATCTGTCACTGTTGGGGCCCCGTTTTACTTGGTCCAACCTTTAGAATGTTGCATCTTTTAGCCGCTTGGACCGTGTCCTCATGTCCATTGACTGGCTTAATATTTCCCACATGCTTCCCTTGCAGGGCTCGCTAGGACGGTTTCCGACCACAGACCTCTCCTTCTCGACTGTGGTCCAATGGGAAGAGATCCCTCTCGCTTCCAATTCGAAAACCAGTGGCTCATCAATAAAGACTTCAGATCTCGAATTCCGATGTGATGGCAAGTTCTTTCACGCGGTGGCCAATGCTAAATCCAAGAAAAACCTCTTGACGAGAATAGTTGTGAATGGGGTGGAAGTTTATGATCCTGACCAGATCAAACTTCTGACAATTGATTTTACCGCTTGTATCAAGACGAAGGTCGGACTAGACCTCATTTGGACGGCATGCCTTTACCTTCTATCTGCCTGGAAGATTGCTCTAATATGGAGAAACCCTTTACCGAAGCCGAGGTTTGGAAAGCTATCAAGTCAAGTGGTAAAAACAAATTGTCGGGGCCCGATGGTTTTAACATGGAATTTTACAAGAT
Source organism: Chloranthus sessilifolius (assembly GCA_021018995.1). Taxonomy (NCBI): domain Eukaryota; kingdom Viridiplantae; phylum Streptophyta; class Magnoliopsida; order Chloranthales; family Chloranthaceae; genus Chloranthus; species Chloranthus sessilifolius. The sequence continues at coordinate 46,263,867 of CM037584.1, read as the reverse complement.
CTTCTGGAATACCCTTAAAACTGATATCCTTGAATTCTTTAAGGAGTTCCACTGTCGGGCGGCGGTATGTAAAAGGCTTAATTCGACTTTCCTTACCCTTATCCCAAAGAAAGAAGGCGCGACTGATTTGCCCGATTTTCGGCCCATTAGCCTTATTAATTTTCTCTTCCAAATCTTGACAAAGGTGCTGGCGAATTGTCATAAACCGATTTTGGGATCCATCATATCCGAAACTCAAGGGGCCTTCATCTAGGGCCGTCAGCTCATGGATACAATGATTATTGCTCACGAGGTGGTTCACTCTGCCCATTCCAGCCACTTGCCCGCCTTTGTTTGGAAGGTCAACATGGAGAAGGTATATGATCGGGTGAGTTGGGATTGCTTAGACTACATGCTGCGTTGGTTAGGTTTCGATGAGACTTGGAGGAAGTGGATCAAATCGTGTGTTACCTCTCCATGGTTTTCCTGCGGGCTATTTCAAAAGTTCGAGAGGTTTACCTCATGGAGATCCCCTCTCCCCTTTTCTTTTCAACATAGTTGGGGAAGCTTTGGGAGCCCTCATATGTAGGTCCCGGGATTTGAACCGGATTTCTGGTATTCCGGTGGGTAGCAGTGGTGGAAGCTGGAGCTCTGTCGAACATGGCATCCTGCTCCCTCTCCTCTCTCCCTATTACCTATTTGGGTCTCCCTTTGTGGACCGGTAAACCTTGAGCCAAAGATTGGGATTTCGTTATTCTGAGGTTTCAAAGGAAGCTAGCTACCGGGAAGGGCAAATTTCTTAGTACTGGGGGTCGTTTACCGCTGCTTAACTCGGTCCTCTCTAACCTGCCTATCTTCTTCATGTCCACCTTCAAATGCCCCATGGCGGTTATTCGCGCCCTTGAAAGAATTGAAAGGGACTTTCTATGGGAAGGTTGTGGTCTGGAGAAAAAATATCACCTAGTGGCCTGGGATGTGTGCCAACTCCCCTAATGTTTTGGAGGGCTCAGCATCTGCAATCTCCATCGCACCAATTTAGCCTTACTTGGCAAATGGTTGTGGTAGGCAAGATCCGAATCGGAACGAAACAGACTTTGGGTGTCCATTCTTATTCGTAAATATGGTGGCCTACTGGGAGGATGGGGGGTCAATGTCTCTCGGACCAGGCAAGTGTCTGCTTGGTGGAAGGATATCTGCTCAGTATGGATGGAGTTCTCACAATGGGTTCATTTTAGCTGGGGCGACAGGTCCCGTATTTCCTTTTGGGAAGACTCTTGGTTACTTCTCTATCCACTGAAATCAGCGTTTCTTGTGATCTTCAACGTCTCCATTCAACCCGGTGGTAAGATTTCAGACTTTTTCGCTAGGAATGGGGACTCTATTGATTGGGACGTTACCACCCGAAGGGCTTTGAGCAATGAGGAGATGGCTCCCTTTCAAGATCTGCTAGCTTTGATGTATGGGTCTCCTACTAATCAGCAAGGTTATGATTTGAGAGTGTGGGTGGCTAGCAAGAAAGGAGTCTTCTCTATAAAGTCTTTCTACCGAGCCCTCACTGTCAGGCCTCTTATTAGAGCCAACTGGGCCTTTATTTGGAAGGCCCTGATTCCCCCTAAAGTCAAATTTTTTGTATGGATGGTGGTTAGAGGGCACATCCTCATGATGGACCAGCTGATTGCTCGAGGCAAAGATCTTTTGAACATATGCCCTTTGTGTCTCATATATGAGGAGTCCATCCCTCATCTGCTAATCCATTGTGGGGTCGCCATGAAAGTTTGGGGCACCAATTTTAAGTTCTTTGATCTTAGCTGGGTTCCCTCGGAGAACCTCCCTGATTTTCTTCTATCTTGGCACGGTCTGAAGTGGGAAGGCCCCCTAGGAGCTTTCTGGAGGGTGGGAGTGTATGCTGTGTTATGGAACCTATGACTCCAGAGGAATGCATGGGTCTTTAATAGCAAACGCCGGCCGATTGGCTCCTTATTAAATCTTATTAAGGAAACGATGTGCCACTGGGTCACTTTAGACAAATATGGGGGGCAGGGATGTGATGAGTTTTGTATGGGAGGTTAGTCTAGAGCTTGCCGTTGTTTCCAGGGTGGACTGGTAGGTTTGCACTTTTCGCCTTGCTGTTTGTCCTCTTCGCTTTGCTTTTGGCTTTTTTCCTATTTTCTGTTTTGTCGGATGTTTTCGCCCTTCCAGCTTCTCGCTGGTTTTTTTTAATGCAATCTTTTATTGATAAAAAAAAAGTATCATGGTCAAGGGTTATTTTAGTCATTCAGTAGTGATATAAACTAACTAGATCATTCTTTTCTGTCTCTCTCTCTCTCTCTCTCTCTCTCTCTCTCTCTCTCTCGTCATCTATGGCTAACCCTAGCCAAAAAAGCATAATCCCTATAAGAAAGTCAACTTGGCATCAAAGCCACCTGCCCTACCCAGAATTTCTGCTGACATCACCCCTGACTCTATTGGTGTCATGCTGATGGCAGCCAAGTCTAACCTTTGACCTCAGATGACCAAAACAAGGCTACCATTGTGATCAGTTCTTCATTCCTTACATCTTTTTGTGGTTTCCCATATAGAGTTTTCTCTGTTTTTCTCTTCATTGGTTTTCTAGAGCCTCGACCCTAGAAGCGGGAACCGTGCAACTTGTGCAGTGTGGCTTGCCGCAGGGCCACTTGTGCCGCTTGTGCTCCGTGTGAGGTATGGGTAGATGAAATGGGGGAATCGTAGGCGCGTCACCAAGCCATGAGGGCTTCCCCGTAGATGCTCCGAGAGCTTCAGCCGTGGGCCACGAGGGCACGCGACATGGTGGCATGAAGGATTCGCGACACGGTCGTATGGGGGAAGATGTGCGGGACGTTCAGGCGTATTGGTGTGGTGGATAGCACTGTGTGCCACGGACCGGGGACGTGTGCCATGGTGGTATGTCAAACCAATACCTTTGAGGTCCTCCCATTCCTTTCCCCCAGATGGTGTTTAACCCTTATGTATAGGAACTGTAGCTCCGCAACTATGCGCTGTACTACTGGACGTGTCGCTAGCCTGAGTGTGTCACTACCTTAACACATGTGTGCACGTGCATCTGAGCGTTGCTTTGTTGAGTGCGTTGCATGGTAGCTCTTGGGCACACGTGTTGTGCAGCCAAGGGCCATCGCATTTGAACCACCTCCGCGGTGCGGGTCAACTCCAAAAGGAGGTCGGCCCTCTACTTGTCACTGCGCATCGCATTCTCCATCGTATCCGGGACCCGACGCTGCTTCACTTGGTGTGAGTTATTAGGCTGACCTAGCTTGGAGAACTAGGTGCCTTTCGGGCACAGTGTGCCACGTACCTCGGTTCAGTGTGCATGTCTGGGGAGGAGCCCCTTTGCATAATCCCCAGTCTCATTTCAGATGAGACATAACGGTAGCCTTTGGTCATGTATCGAGTACAGAGCTTAGAACAAGCTCACCGTCAAGATTAAGTATCCAGTGCCCGAAAGGCAGTGCGAGATACTTTACTAGCTGGATTGGAAATCTGACTACTATCAGGTGCGAATCGTCGAAAGAGATGAATACATAACCACTTGAGTAACAAGATACAGGGCTTTTGAGTTCCTAGTGATGCCCTTCGGGCTCACTAATGCCCCAACCACAATATGCACATCGATGAAAGAGTCGTTCCATGACACCTCGACAGATTCGTGGTGGTATATCCGGGTGATATTGTTGTGTATAACAACGCATTGGAAGTGCATCTCGTCCACCTCCAAACTATCTTCAGTGTACTGCGAACGGATCAGCTTTATGCAAAGGAGAAGTGCGCATTTGCGTTTAGGGCATTGTATTGGGGGAGGAAACATCAACATGGACTTTGAGAAAGTTCGTGCAATCCAGGGTTGGACAGTGTCAGAAGGGTTGACCGAGCGGCGGCCAATTTTGGGTTTTGTCAATTACTATAGGCGGTTCATCTCAAAGTATTCACACTGAACATCGTCGTTGCCGATCTATTGAGGAAGGATGGATCATGGCAATGGTCTGAGAAGTGTCAGAGGGCATTCGAAGATCTAAAACCGGTGGTCATGGGTGACCATGTGTTGAAGCTACGCAACCTCTCCAAGTCGTTTAACATACCGGGCGCCAGTATATGGTTCAAGAAAAGGAGATAACAGCGGCAGTGCCAACACAACCGTGGGAGAGCGTCTCCCTTGATTCCATCTCAGCTTTGCCAAAAGTAGGGGAGTTCAGGAACCTTCCTTCTAGGCAGCTTTGAGGGAATTTGATGATGCTCGATGCTTGTTAGCCATGAAGGCCACACATTGAGATAGCGGGTCGGTCCAAGGTGGATGAACACTAGTCACTTCTGACATGAAATGTTGGGTCACGCAGGTGCTGGGCACCTTTACGATGGATGGCATGGAGCAAGGAAAATGCTCCATTCTCACTTCATGAAGAAGCTGAGATTTCCGAATCGATTGCGTGTAGTGAAGATTGCGAGGTCAGGGACTGCAGCATGAGGGGATGACCAACCTTCCTTCCAAGCAGCTTTGAGGGGGTAATTGAAGCGCGTCGACGGGGGCGTCGATGAAACTGAGTAGGGGAGGATGTGATGTGGGCTCGCGGCGTGGCTTGTCGTAGGGCCACTTGTGCCGCGTGGGCATGGTGGATGAAATTGGGGCATCAGAGGCGCGTCACCAAGCCATGAGGGCGTTGCCGTAGGTACTATGAGAGCTTCGGTCGTGGGCCACGAGGGCACGCGACATGGTGGCATGAAGGGTTCGCGACACGGTCGTATGGGGGAAGATGTGCGGGACATTGGGGCGTATTGGTGTGGTAGATAGCACAGTGTGCCACGGATCGGGGACGTGTGCCATGGTGGTATGTCAAACCAATACCTTTGAGGTCCTCCCATTCCTTTCCCCCATATGGTGTTTAACCCTTATGTATAGGGACTGTAGCTCAGCAACTATGCGTCGTACTACTGGACGTATTGCTAGCTTGAGTGTGTCGCTACCTTAACATGTGTGTGCACGTGCATCCGGGCCTTGCTTCGTCGGGTGCGTTGCTTGGTCGCTCTTGGGGACATGGTTGTGCAGCCAAGGGCCATCGCGTTTGGGGTGGTTTCGACCGCTTCCACGGTGCAGGTCAACTCCAAAAGGAGGTCAGCCCTCTACTTGTCACTGCGCATGGCATTCTCCATCGTATCCGAGACCCGATGCTGCTTCACTTGGTGTGAGTTATTAGACTGACCTAGCTTGGGGAAGTAGGTGCCACACGCGAGTTCACATCGCAAAGAGTGACTCCGTAATAAACTGCCCTAACGTTTCTGGTGGGAACCGCGATTTCGCGTTTCAAAATCAGACTCAGGTAGGAACCACAGTTCCTAGCGATTGGGATTTGCAGTTCCCATGCTTCCATAAGCTTTCTCTCTCTCTCTCTCTCTCTCTCTATATATATATATATATATATATTGCTAAAAAATCACCGTGAAGTCAAATTCCCACTTCACAACCTGTAAAAATAGTAGATCTAAGACCACACCTTCACAAAAAAATCTCAGATTGGTAGTTTCAGGGAGAGACTTGTAGCTATTCAGATTGCTCTTCTACTAGGCCACCATGTGCTTCTGCATCATCAGCATATCTTGTCGTGTATTATCCTTATTCTTCTACTTGAATCATCGACTCCAGTCCCACATATCATATGACTGGCGAGTCCCATTTGTAATCATCATCAGCTCTCAACTCTTTATATAGGCAGGTATGCTTAGCCGATGGCCCCTTCACTCCCGTTTCCAATATGGGTAAGTATCCCTTTGTCAGCTGACCTCTCTCTAACTAATGTTCTTCATGTTCCTCATCTTAATGTTAATATGCTATTTGTAAATTGCTTAACCAAATCTTTAAATTTTTCTATGTATGCTAAATTTTTTTAGGATGTTTCATATTTCTATGATGTTTCTCATATGCAATTATCTCCTTCCTCCTCTTCTCAAGAGGAACCATTTGCGGTTTTACCTCTTCCTATGTGTCTCATTTTCCTGGAGGCTCTTCTCTAGTCCCTCCATATCTATACATGACCATCTTCCTCTTAAGCACACCTATCAATGCCGAAGAAAGTCTGTACCCCCTCTTCAAACTCCTATGCCATTAGACCATCTCACTCTGAACATTCAGACATATCTGCACCATCTTCTCCTTTGGCTTCTCCTATTATTGTTCCATTTTGAACCTATTATTGATGAACTATCCGTCTCTATTGCACTTCGCAAGGGTAAACGGATTTGTGTCAACACACTCCCTATTGCTCAGTATCCTATTAGGCTCTATCTCATTCATATCGTGCTACCTTGATGAAGGCCTCTACTCTTTTTATTCTCTGTTCTATTAGTGAGGCTCTACAACATCCCCTACTAGTCAACAATAATGAATGAAGAAATGAAGGCACTTGAGAAAAATCAGACATAGGAGATTGTTGATCTTCCTCCTAGCAGTTAAAAACAGAGAAGATGGTACTATAGAGAGTTATAAAACTCACCTTGTGGCCAAAAGATTTATTTGGATGCCTTCATTGTGATCAAAAGGTTTCGAAGGACTTGGGCCTGTAGCATAATGGAAGGCTGACAATATTGCAACCTATAAAAAAAAGGTTGGATTTCACTATGACATTGCGCTTGTCGATAAGCTCAGTCTATTGGAATCATCATCTCCTTAGCAGCTCCTTATCATTGGCCCTTATATCAGCTACTAAGGTCGTTAAAGCAAGGTTATGGCGAAGAGGCTCGCTACGCCATGGCGAGGCCGTGGCGAAACTATTTATTAAATTATTAATTATTAATCCTTACTATTCTTTTTTTTTGTATTTTTTATAGATGAAGAAAAAAAATTCAACCACTTAGGCATCATTCTTTGATTCTAATATTGAGGATTTCATGTTCTAGGCATAGCCAAATATCTAGAAATAATCACATATTAATTATCAAATATGAAACATCAAATTTGCGACATGTAAATAAATATGAAATATCAACAAATATAGAATATTAAAAAATATGAAATATCAAGTACACATGACATAGGTCCCCAAAATAATAAGTCTTTCTTTTAAACTATGTGCAAGGGCCATGTTCTCGTGTGCAAGTAATGGCTCCTAAAAAAAATGGGAGCTACAACTTGTACACACGATCTGTACTGTGGCACATGGGTTAAAAAGAAAGACTTGATAATTTTGGGACCTGTGCCACGTTGAACACTATTTAAGTCGTCTGATTTGAAGGTCATGTTGTAAAGATCTTTGATGCCTAAGAGTGGCAAGAAACAGAGTCTATTGTGTGATTTAACACAGTCAATCATTAAATCAGATTATAGGCTTTTACTGTGTTGAATCAGGTGATAGAGATCGTGTTTCTTGCCAATCTTTGACATCAAAGTTCTTTACGCTATGGCCCTCAAAAAAGATGGCTTAGATGGTGTTCTGCTTTGCACAGGTCCCAAAATACCAAGTCTTTCGTTTTAACCCATGTGCCATAGTACAAATCTCATGTGAAAGTTGTAGCTCCCAAAAAATAGTTAGAAGAAAAAAAAACCTAAGGTGTCGTCAACGTGAGGTACCATCGATGTCGGGTGTTGTCATCACCGTCAACCGGTAGCTCGTTAAGGTGTCGTCGATGTTGGTATTGGTAGTTGTTGTGACGAGAGAGAGAGAGAGAGAGAGAGAGAGAGTCAAGAATTTTGAAACTTACAAGTTAGGGTATTGTAACTTATAAGTTAATTTTTGTAACTTATAATTCACAACAATGCTATAACTTATAAGCACTATAAGTTATAACAATATTATACTTATAACTTATCTATTTTGTAAATATTATAAATGCTAATCCAAAAAACTAAATAGCGTAAATAGCAATGCTATAGCGCTGCTATTTAGCCATCCTCGCTATTTGGTTGTATATGGCTTTTCCTATTGTCATTTGCCATGACGACGCTATAGTGTCGCCTTGACAACCATGTCAACTAGATGTTAAAAACGTCTTTCTTCATGGGCATTTGAGTGAGAAAGTTGATATGGATCCTCCACCTGACTTTTATCCCTAGTTGCAGAAAACGTCCCTACACCTCGACGTTTTATAAGGGAATCGCGAATCCCCCGTTTCGGAAACGGACCCGCTTAGGACACACGGTTCCTAAACAATAGGAACCGTGGTTTATACGTTTCAAATGCTAAAAAAATATATACATGTAACTTTAAACAGAAAAATCAGATTTATGTTCCAATATTATCCTAAATAGATCAGAAATTGAAAAAACAAAAGAAAAATCACAGGAAATTAAAACCCTAAAACTTACCTTTATTTTCTTCATCTCTTGCTAAAATAGTAGGAAATTTGTGCAGGAATTTATTCTTTACCGTCTTCTTCTTCTTCTTCTTCTTCTTCTTCTCTCTCTCTCTCTCTCTCTCTCTCTCTCTCTCTCTCTCTCTCGGGAACAACTCTCTCTATCTGTTTTTTTGTCTTGGAACGAGAGAGGTGACAAAAAATAAATGTCATTGAGGGTACCAGTTTCAAAACCCTTAAAGGTGGGTTTTTAAAATTATACCCTCCTTTAAATTTTATAACATATAGTAAAGGTACCTTCTAGAATACTTTAGATAGGATTTTGATATTAACACCCCTCTAGTTTTACAAGGCTTTAGTTACTTGAATACCATTTCTTACAACTGAAAATTATTTAAGTGCACCTAAGCTTTTCCACCATCAAATTCATTAACCTTCCTGAATTAGAAATGGAGATCATGCTACCTTTGAATCTTCCACGCGTTAGATCTCAAGATCATGGTCCACTTATCGTACGGTCTGATGTTGGTTCCATGCAGCAATATCCCCAATAAATAACTATGATCATGGAGTGCCATGAGAAAGGTTCTCAGGTCATTTCGGGATGGGTTTTAAGTGGAATCAATATCTGATCATCTGATTTGTGGGCGAAGATCTCTAGAGTTCTTATGGAGAAAATTTGGACGATAAATGATTTACATCATTTGATACAATGCAGCCAACGCCTAGTAGCAAGAAGCGCCTAAACCCCTCTACGATTCATAGGGGACTGTAGATCCCAGTTTCGGAAACGGATCTGTATTGTTTTTTTATTTTAATGACTGATATTAAAGTTCGTCAATCGGATGGTTCACATAAACCATGTCTACCCAAACTGCCCTAATTAACGTGTATACACGAAAATAGAAAGGGACCGACTCTCCTGACCGTCATTTCAACGGTGTTTAAATGATCTTACACCATCAATGGTTTAAGTTGTGAGCGATCAGAACAATCAAAGGGATAGATCATAGATTTAAGTGCAAAGGGCCCAAAATAGTGTTTTAGGGAGATTTAAACCATCCGCTTGTTGACTATAATATCAACCATTGTTTTTTATTTTTAATGGCTAATATTAAAGTTCGTCAATTGGATGGTTCACATAAATCATTTTCTGCCCTAATTACCGTGTATACATGAAAATAGAAAGGGACCAACTCTCCTGATCGTCATTTAAGTGGTGTTTAAATGATCTTACACCATCAATGGTTTAAGAAGTGTGATCAGAACAGTCAAAGGGATAGATCATAGATTTAAGTGCAACAGGCCCAAAAATATTGTTTTAGGGAGATTTAAACCATCCGCTTGTTGGCTATAATATCAACTGTTGTTTTTTAATTTTAATCGCCAATATTAAAGTTTGTCAATCGGATGTCTGCCCTAATTACCATGTATACACGAAAATAGAAAGGGATCGACTCTCCTAACTGTCATTTAAATGGTGTTTAACTGCTCTTACACCATCAATGGTTTAAGATGTGAGTGATCAGAACAGTCAAAGGGATCATGGATTTAAGTGCAACAGGCCCAAAAATAGTGTTTTAGGGCGATTTAAATCATCTGCTTGCTGAATATTATATCAACCGTTGTTTTTTAATTTTAATGGCTGATATTAAAGTTCGTCAATTGGATGGTTCACATCCACTTATCAGCATGTTTCATCGAGCTGAGATACTTAGCAACCACCATTAGTGCATTTATTGGATAAAAAAATACAACCATCAGATGGGCAGAATAACCATTTTAAAATACCACTAGTATATTTGTTGGGGCTCAGCCAAACACCTAATACTAATCTATTATCAGATTAGACATTTGCAACAGCCTCCTTCAACCTGAGCATGAGCAGGGCCAAATGTACCAAACAAAACATTAGCATTAAATGCCATTCAATAGTTTATTTTAAAAATAAATAAAAAGAGATAAAATCTAATTAATAAATGCTATATGTCTATTCTTCATCATTACAAGCAATTAAATATAACATTCTTCATCGTTACAAGCAATTGAAGTTTGATTTTGTAATTAAAGCCAAACCTTTTTTTTGTTGAAGTTTTTTGTATGCTTTGAGTGTATGTTTTTTTCTTTTTTAATATATCACTAGAATTTTTTTGTATCTTCAAATTGTAAGAATCTAATGATTCTAATGTAAGAGAGCGATTGAACATTTTGAATGCTAAAAGTAGATGTCACTTCCAAATTTTGTGAGTGAATATATACTTCCTTATTATGATGGGACTATCATCTAATTAAATATGAACATATAGCTTTTGCATGAGGCTAATTGAACATTTTGAATTTTTAAAATTTTTTCAAAAAAATAAAAAATAATATATATATATATATATATATATATATATATATATATATATATATATATATATATATATATATATATATATATATGTGTGTGTGTGTGTGTGTGTGTGTGTGTGTGTGTGTGTGTAGGTGCTCCCGCTTCCTAGATTTTAAAAAATTACAGCTTCGTCGCTCCCGCTCCTGAATCCGCTTCCGCACCCGCTTCGTTCAACTAAGCTTTTATCTTCAAGGGAGCATTCTAACAAACTATGTTTCCCTAATATCGATTTATGGGCTGAAGGAGTCTCTCAGAGCTTAGTTCCAAAGATTATGTTGTTGTTCTTACTATGAATTTCACCCTGATGACACTCGAATCACACATGCTTTATTCATACTAAATCAAGAGGCCTAAGGACTATCTTATTGGTGCACGTTGCTGAGTTCTTACTATGAATTTCACCCTGATGCCACTTGAATCACACATGCTTTATTCATACTAGATCATGAGGACTATCTTATTGGTGCACGTTGATGACATTATAGCCACTATAGATGACTCTATCTTTATAACTCATGTAAACGCAGAATTATGGCATGGTATTTGATGTGCAAGACCTTGTTCATCTTAGATTTTTTCTTGGGATTGAGATTGCTCATTCTCTTCGCGGGTCACAGAGGAATTATGCACTCAATTTGTTACGAGACACCGGTACGTTTGGTGTAGAGCTGCCAAGTCTCTCATGGATCTTAAAGATCATCTTCATCCAGCTACTGGAGAGCCTCTCCCAGACCTTCTGAGTATCAACGACTTGTTGAGTGTCTTATACATCTTACAAATACTCGGGCAGACCTTACATTTGTTGTATCTTATACATTGTCCATTACGCTATATTAAGTTCTCTCCTTGAAGAAGATTGTTTCTACTTGGATGTTGGGGGCATTCCACGATCGGTTGCTACAGTGATGAGGATTATGTTGGGACACTGCCGATCATTGATCTACTTCTGGATTATGTGCTTTTCTTGGTGGTAACCTTGCGGTGCCGAAAAGTTAAAAAACCAAGATGTGGTTCCCCAATCCAGTGTTGAATCCGACTACAGAGCTATGGCTCATGAGACATGTGATCTTCGATAGCTTCCATGTCTTCTCTCCAACTATTCTAACCAAATGGCCCATAGTCCTAACAAGCCAACAGTTATCCACAAATCTCAGAAACACCCAGCTCAAACCAATTTTTTTCATGACAGTACCCATACCTCGTTCGCAAACCAACAATTGATAAGAGGGGATCCGTTGATCCACCCTATTGCAACACATCTATTCCGCAACCTCCTTCCACTTCTACGTAATTAGTCCACCTTAAGGATCTGACCCCAAGCTAAGCTCCGAATCATTTGCTTCACCCCTAATCAAGATATCACATTATGTTTCAGTATTGAGGCTCGCATCAGATTTAAGTGAGTCGATTTTGAATCGTGCCTCACTTACTCTACTTCATTTCCTGTATCAGTTGCCCCAAATCTGCCACCCATTTGTGAGTTCCTCTAACTGTGAATCATCAATGTGGGTCTTCCTTCCTAGCAACGTCAACCATCACCTCCTTCATAATCAAGATCCCTTCCTCATGAAGGGACCACAGTCATAATGATTGCATCTTTTACTACAGAGAAAATTGAGGTTGTTGGATTTCCTACCCAGTCAATCTCCAGCCTATGCGTGATCACCATCTTCCAAACCGGAAATTATTCGAGGGCTTCAGCACCGGCTCACGAGAGAGAGAGAGAGAGAGAGAGAGAGAGAGAGAGAGAGTTAAAGACCGTTTCCTGTTCAAGTACTAACTGAAAACTTGTGAATTTGTTTTTTACCATCATAATTTTTCCCATACATTCATATTATATACAAAATCCTAAAAAAAAATCCATTTTTCCTAACAAAACATGCTTTCTGAAGGAGAGAGAGGCAGAGATAAGATAGAGACCTTTTCATCAGCAACCTCAGGAGGCAGCCATGATTTCGGAAAAACATTGTAGACTCTAGCATCTGACATTCGCCAGAGAGAGAGAGACCATGTAAAGGGTTGTATAGAGTATAAAAGATTTTTATATACTCTAAATAATATAGATAAAAGTATATACTTTAGAAACAAAAGGTTTGAATCAATTGGACCAGCGATCGGACTGAATCAGTCCTGCTGATTCCACCTCCAGTTTAGTTTTCAAAACAATGATCCCAACCCATAGCACCTCAACCTCAGAATCCCATTACCATAAACAACATCCAGGGGTTCTCCCACCTATCCCATATCCAAAACAGGGGTATCCCACCTATCCCAGCCAAAACCGGGTTATCCCTACTGCAACTGTTAAAGTTAAACTTAACCTATTTGTATCTGAGGCAACACACAGATACAAGATGTGAATAATTGAGACTTCTAGTCAGGAACTACTCAAATGGATGGGACAAGTAAAAAATCACAATTCTCTATAGGACAATAATGATAAATGAAGCTTAAATGACCAGTTAATAATGTAATAGCCAGCAGAACCAACCATTCCACAAAATTGATATCATATGCTGTAACAGGATAATAGGTACACAAGATAAAAAGGTACTTTAGAAAGGAAGACAATCAGTAAATTTTAATGGAATTGCATAGAAACAACTGTAGTATAATGTTTAGCATTCATGATGGTGTATATATTACAGATTTGATGGTGATGATCAAATATAGAAATACAAAACACAATGCCATAAACGTTCAAGACTAAGCAATAGTCTTCTCAATGCAGTCCACCAAGAAAACAAAAAAACCCTGAATCGAGAGGTTTCTAAATCAGGTGATGCAAATTGGATTCTCCTAAAAGACGCTAAGCACAGCCCTTGTTTTGATATAGCACACAACTTATGGAGTGATCAAATCTCATAAAGGATTTACATACTTCAAATATATTATAGGAAAAATTTCCATAAAGCTTACAATACCTTAAACATTGGAAGTGATAAGATTTCCTCCGGAGGCAGCTTCCCACCACCTATTTCTTCTGGTGTTGCATAAGAGTTTGGTTCCAGGCCCTCTTTATCAGGCTCCATTGATTCTTTCATGCTATTGTCATCATCCGTAGATTCATTTTTCATTGGCTTTGCAGCAATTTTGATCTGCAAGCAAACCAATGTCCAAAAAAATAGAAAACTATGGAAAGATGCAAATTACTAAAAGCAACCAACTCTATGAAAAAATGAGTACACAACCTGTAGCACAGGATTTTTCTTTTTAATCATTGGGATCTCTTTGGGAACTAAAGTGGAAGATTTTAATCCGACGGCTTCATGTGCTACACCTTTATCGACTGCAGGACCTACAATAGTTGTCCGTTTAACACGCTTCCGCGGCCCACTGGAGGCCCTTTTCTCATCAGCTTCACCCTTGAAATATTAGGTACAACAATAGATTAATAATTGGTTAAGTTACAGACAGCAACCACGAACTTAAAATGTGGACATGAAGAATACTTCTTCTGAAGACTCCCATTCAGACTCCTCACTAGATAGATCTGCTAAATGAGGCCTTGTTGCTATAGGAGGAGGTGGTGGAGGAGGAGGAGCAGGCACTGGAGGTGGTAGAGGTGGAGTGGGCAATGCCATGCGGAATGGAGCAGGAATGTTCATTTTGTTCATCAAATGCAAAACCTACAAGGAGTTGAACCTTTAAAACTTTTAAAACACAAAATGCAATTTCTTGATAGATTACAACATAAAAAGAGCCTAATCAAAACCACAAACAGAAATGAGAGCAAATAATAATGTATTAAATTTTGTGTAACCTGTGTATAAAATCGAGGAACGGCGATGAGGGCATTGACAATATTGGTCAGTATATTTCCATCTGGAGGAGGATATGCGTACCTATAAAACAAGTATGATATTCAGCTGGACATAATCAGGGAGAAGGACCCAATTGAGCCTGCAAAGTAGACAGTGGCTCCAGAAGCAGCATATGGTAGAGTAATTAGACATTTTTATTCTGATGGATAGTAAGCTACTTAGATGATTGTTACGAAATCGTGATGACAGTGTGAGTTGCTATGTTTGTGGAAAACCTGGTCACTTTTCTAAGGATTGTAGGTTTCGTAAAAAGAAACCAGAACCCGGAGCAAATAACGTGGAAGAACCTTTAGTGGCAATGATCACCGAGGTTAACCTCGTGAGTGTATGCGAGGGTGGTGGGCAGACACTGGTGCAACAAGGCACGTCTGCTATGATAGAAACTGGTGCAAGTCATACGAACCAGTGAAGGCCAGGCAAGATGTCCAAGTGGACAACTCATCTACCTCGAAGGTCATTGGCATCGGGGATGTTATGTTACATTTCACTTCTGGCCAAGTTATGGCTCTGAAGGATGCGTTACACATTCCTGATCTTAGAAAGAATTTAGTGTCTGGTTTTCTTTTGAAAAAGGTTGGGTTTAAACAAGTTATCGAGTCTGATTAATATGTAATTTCCAAGAAAGGAAAATTTGTTAGAAAAGGCTATGCAGCCTCTGGTATGTTTAACCTGAACATTGAAATAAATAAAAATGCTTTTACTTTTGCGTATTTGATTTCTTCTGTTGATGTTTGGCATGGTAGATTATGTCATATAAATTTTAGATATGTTAAATGCATGAGCAATACTTAAATTAGTTGATACTGATTGTGATAGTTGCATTTACTGTAGCCAATCTAAAATTGTGAGAAAATCATTTCCTAGTGTAGAAAGAAATTTTACTTTACTTGGTCTTATCCACTCTAACATATGTGACTTGAAAGACACCCTAACTAGAGGTGGTAAAAACAATTTCATCACTTTTATAGATGATCACTCCAGATTTTGCTATGTGTATCTAATTAAATCTAAGGATGAGGTCCTTAATATGTTTAAGACTTTTAAATCTGAAGTGGAAAATCAACTTAACACTAAAATGGAAAATCAACTTAACACTAAAATAAAATTCTTAGATCTCATAGGGGAGGTGAATACACCTCAAACGAATTTGATTCCTTTTGTGAAACCAATGGGATTATTCATCAAGTTACGGCACCATATACTCCACAACAAAATGGAGTAGCAGAACATAAAAATCGGACTCCAATCGAAATGGTTAATACTATGTTAATTAGTTCAGGACTGGCCTTAAGTTTTTGGGGAGAAGCCCTTATTACTTACGTACTCAATCGAGTACCCAGTAAGAAGTCCTCCATCACTCCTTACGAATTTTGGAAAGGAAAACCACCTAAGTTAACTATTTTAGAACCTAGGGATGTCTAGCTAATGTTAGACTAACTGATCCTAAGAGACCAAAATTAGGACCCAAAACCACTTCATGTGTCTTTGTTGGATAGGCGCTTAATAGTAAGGTATATTGCTTTCTAGATTTAGAAAATAATATAATCAGAGATGTTGATTTCTTCGAAAACATCTTTCCCTATAAATCGAGGTATATTGAGGGTTCATTTAGAGGTGACGAACATAACTCTAATTCCTCTGAGCCTAGATCCTGTCAATTTGGGGATTCACTTCAAACTGATTTTGAAGCTAGAAGTAAAAGAGCTAAAGTCTCTAAAGACTATGGTTTTGACTTTTTTACTAATGCTATTGAAGGAGATCCCACTTCCTCGAAGGAGGCTATGTTATCACATGATGCCACCTTTTGGAGAGGAGCCATTGAGAATGAAATGGATTCTATTTTACAAAAACACACTTGGGAACTTGTTGATCCACCTCTTGGGACCAAGACCATAAATGGATATTTAAAAAGAAACTTTGAGCTGAAATTTCAATTGAAAAATATAAGGCTAGGCTTGTAGCTAAAGGATATAGACAAAAAAAAGGGATAGACTTCTTTGACACATACTCTCCAATTTCCAGAATCACGTCTATACGTGTTCTATTTGCAATTGCTTCCATTCATGACTTGGTAGTTCATCAAATGGATGTTAGAACTGCATTTCTTCATGGCGATCTAGAAGAGGAAATCTATATGGATCAGGCTTAAGGGTACATAGTTTTGAGAAATGCTCATAAAGTTTGTAAGCTTGTCAAGTCCCTATATGGACTAAAGCAAGCACCTAAACAATGGAATGAGAAATTTGATAACTTACTAATTTCTAACGGGTATGATGTAAATGAAGGTGACAAATGCATATATTCTAAATTTAAAAATGCATCTAGTGTGATTATTTGCTTGCATGTGGATGACTTACTCATCTTTGGGACAAATTTAGAAATTGTAAATTCTACCAAACTGTTCCTATTGTCTCATTTTGATATAAAAAACTTAGGGGAAGCTAATGTAATACTTGGAATTAAAATAATTAAGAGAGCTTATGGGATCACTCTCACTCAATCTCATTATATGGAAAAACTATTGCGAAGATATAATCACTTTGATTGTAAACCTGTGTGTACACCTTTTGATCCAAGTATTCATTTAAATCCTAATATGGAAGATAGTGTAAATCAAATTGAGTATGCTAGTGTAATTGGTAGTTTGATGTATGCAATGGACTACACTCGTCCTTATATTTTTGCATTTGCATTAGCAAAACTGTGTAGATATACTCATAATCCTAATGTAGAACATTGACAAGAAATTAGAAGAGTTCTAAGATATTTTAAAGGAACTATTAACAATGATCCGCATTATGGAAGATACCCTGCTATGCTAGAAGGGTATACTGATGTTGATTGGAACTCTGCTTTTGATGAATGCAAAGCCACAAGTGGCTACATTTTCACCATGGCTGGTGGAGCCATATCATGGAAATTGAAAAAATAAACAATAATATTGAATTCCACTATGGAATCTGAACTTATTGCTTTAGCCTTAGCATGAGAAAAGTCTGAGTGGTTAAAAATATTTTCTTTGATATTCTTTTATGGTCTAAACATGTTCCTGTTGTTGTATTAAATTGTGATAGCAATGCCGCTATTGGAAGAGCCAATAGTAACCAGTATAATGGTAAGTCCTAACAAATTCGTCGAAAACATTGAAATATAAGAGAATTACTCATGCATTGAGTAATTTCAATTAATGAGATTAGATTTCCAGATAATTTGGCCGACCCTTTTACAAAGGGCCTTGAAAGGGAAAAAATTTGGAGCACATCGAAGGGGAAAAATAAATCACTAGGAATGGGAACTCAACCTGAGGACTGGATATCCCAAGAATCAGGTTCAATGGGATAAACAAGTTACTAAGTGATTTGATGAGATGCACTACAGATATTTAGGAGAATATAATTCTTCGAATCCCTTCCTATGGTGTGGATAGTGCATGGATTATGTGATGATAGAGGCTGAGGGTTTCCTCTTAATGAGTTCTATAGCTCTTATGAGTGAGGTGTATAGTCACAATGGCACTCTTGATAGGCTCACCTATATGATTATGGAGGTGGGACCACCTCCTATGAGAATACAGTTGATTCTCTAGAGGGCTCATGAAACTGGGATAAAGCACAAGGCCGAAATGTGCTGGCTTGATACACCTGTAGACATTGTGGATAACTATGTGCGTTGTGTAAATGTCTTATTAACAAAGAACTTAGTTTTGTAAGACTACGGTCACTAAGCTTCTGATAAGATGTATGCTCAACACTAGGCAAAGTCTAGGTACGCCTTTGCTTATGCATATGAATCCAGCTTTGCCTATTCTATTAACTTATTTATTTTATAATTTGTGATTTGAAACAAGTGGGGGATTGTTGGATTTTTTGGTGTTTCAAAGTGGGATAGTCTGTAAAAGCTTTTTGGGTTTTGGCTCTTAAGTGCAAAAGTTTGCACAGAGGCTTGAGGCCTTTCAAGGGGCATTCAATTTTGTGGTTGACCCCCCTATGCACCTTGAGCAAGACTATGCACAATATCACACGCGCACGCGCCGCGCCGAGCCGACCGGGTCAGGCCATTATATAACACACACACGCGCCCCTGGGTCCAATCTTGCCTCTTTCTTATCTTGAAACCTAGCTTCTTCTTCAATTCGAAGACGCACAATTAGAAGTTCCATAGAGAACTCTTAGTTGTGTGTCAGAGTGAATTCCAGAAATCTTTCCATGATGGCAGCAACTTTTCTAAAACTGCGGCCACTTGGAACTGTTCACACATGGTCATACCGTCAGATATAATCTCGTGCAACACTAATTGGAGTTCATGAGCTTGTGAGACCACGGATTTGTCATCCTCCATCTTGAATCCAAAAAGCCTACTTACTGCATATTTTTTGGTCCCGGCTTCTTCAGTTCGATATTTGTTTTCTAGGGCCGTCCATAGAGTTTTTGAATTCGGTTCCTCAAAGTAAAGGTCATATAACTGATTGTTTAGACCATTCAGTATATATCCTTTACATAAAAAATCATACTTCTCCCATTTGGTCTTAGTGGCAGATCTCGCAGGTTCTTCCTCGTCATTGTTCGGTTTGTTCGTGAGAACATATGCAATATTTAACGTGGTCAACAAAAAGTACATCTTTTGTTGCCAGCGCTTAAAATTGTTCCCATCAAACAAATAGATCCGAACTACGGGTTCAGATTTCCCATGAGCAGAATCCATCGAATCATCTTAAATTGTATAGCTTGTGCACACAATTTTTACCGTTTGCTTATAAAACAGTACTCTTATTCTTGGTGCATACGTTAGGACTATCAGGGTTGCGAGATAACCATATGATAGTGAATCCCCAAAATAGAATATTTAACTTGTAGGGTCCTATCCATAGACACAACTATTAATGTTATCCTTTCATGTTCAATGCTCCATGTAGACTTATGGGTAAAATAAATTCAATCTTATAGTCTTACAAATGACATTGGGGCTATAGTTATCATCAAATATTGAGAAACTATCTCTCACAAATACAAATGTCGTTCAAAACAAAATATATATTTAATATTATTTTATTCATTAAAAAAATAATCTTTTCAATAAATCATCGATAAAATACCTAACATTAGTACTTCATATTTGATAACAATCTTTCCCCAATCTTGAACATACCTCAAATGAATGGTCATGGATTCCATGTTGAAAAGAAGAGTAGAGTACTTAGATATAAAATTCGAAAACATTTTTATTGTAAAGAAGAAGAGTAGAGTACTTGGATATAAAATTCGAAAACATTTTTATTCTGATGAATAGTAGACCACTTAGATATAAACTTATTAGATAGTCTTATTGTGATGGTCCTGATGGAATGATACACTGCTCAATTACTTTTTCGTAATGATGATAATTGAGCAAAGAGAAAAAGTTGAGAGGAATCAAAAGCCAGTCCCATCCCCTCGCAATTGAAGCTCAAAGTGGGAAAAAGACGATGAAAGCAGTGGGTATTTTCTTTCACGGTTCATATTCTGCATTGCGCTTAACCCTGTAGTAATCGGATGAACCAGATTGTAGGCCAGCCAGAATGAGCGTTGTCCACTGGTATGGCAGAATAATAGAATACTTATATAGACTTCTACTTTTGCTAAATGATAACTGGCAAAACAAACAGAATATGGAATCGTTTTTCAAGGATAAATACACACTGAGGTGGCCAATGGTCAGGTTCAGCAAAATTCTGAAAAAGAGTCCCCCACAGCCCCTTGCTATCTCCATCAAATGGACTAAATAGGAGGAGTGTCATTTCTGAACTACCGTTTGGCTTGGAATGCTGCAAATGATGTCAGACTTGGGAACATCTGAGGGTTGAAAGGATTGGACCCTCCTGTTTCCTGTTTATCTTCCCGCTAGATTTATTTGCTCAACGAGTATTAAAGTAGATTTGGAGGCTACTGGACTCTAGAATCCTAAAATTGACCCCTTGGAATCCAGGCCACTGACTTCCAGGTGGTTAGTTTGATGTCTGCATCTGTATTTTTGGACTAACTGTCCACATTTGGTGCCATAAGATGCCGCATCAGGCGATTAGTAACTGATTTGGCAAACTTTTGGAGGTTCAATGTCGATGTTTGGAGACAGAATATTAAGACTATGTCAGACTTCAAATTGGGTTAAGACATGGGGATTGATTCCTGGGGGCTATGGAGTTACGGTTGGCGGAGCCATCTCTTTGGGCCATCATGGACTTGAAGTGGAAGATGTCAGGCAAACCATATTAGAGTTTCAATGATGTGATCTCAATGGTCTAAAACACCCATGATAATATTGGTAAAAGTGACAAGGGAAGAAAATGGTTTCCCAAGTAACATGGAGTTCATAACTCAGGCACCACCTGCTGGCTGCAAATGGAGGTAGAGATAGTAGAAGATTGAATGGAGGAATCTCCACCTGTTTCAACTGTGGATATAAGCCAAATCGCCACGAGTTCCAGTGGAAATATCTTAAACAGCTACATTGCTATTTCCGAGATGCCAGCATGCTCGCTGGGACAACAGGGCATCACAGACAGCTAGAAGATATACTCTCGAAAATCCCCCAGCCATGGAACAAATTAGCTCTCCCCTACAAGGGGCTTTTGTGGAGGGTCGACAGATCCCTCATGGAGTGGTAATTGCACACAAGTGTATTGATTCTTGACATAAGATGGACCTCCCTGGTATTTTTTGTAAGGTAGACAAGGAGAAAGCTTACTATATGGTGGGTTAGGGTTTCTTGTCTCACGTGATCACTAGATTGGGCTTTGGAGAGGTAGCAAGGACGGTTGAGAGGTTGCTATACCTCACCTTAGTTCAGTTATAATAAATGGTAAAGCTATGGGCTTCTTTAAGAATTCAAAAGGCCTGCGCCAGGGGGATCCATTATCTCTCTTCGTAGAAGAAGCATTGAGCAGAATAATTAACTGTGCAATGTCTTTGGGCTGGTAGTAGAGGAGTGGATTTTATTCACCTTCAATATGCAGATAACATGTTACTTACATGTTGGGTTACATAAGAGGAATTGGTAAATATAAAAAGGTTCCATAGGTGTTATGAGGCTGTCTCGAGTCAGAGTAAATGATGCTAAGAATTCAATTAGGGGAATTAAAATGGAGGATGATGGCCTATGGGCAATTGCTTGTTGGGGACTAAATGGGGATGTTTCCATTGACTTACTTAGGGCTCCCATTATGCATTGGCAAACATCCAAAGGGCCTGTGAGATCAAGATATTGCAAGATTTGAATAAATATTGGCTTCATGGAAGTGCACTTGACTTTTCTGTTAGTAGGGGAGGATGACACTTATAAAGGCTACTCTACTCCTGCATACTAGATGTTACTATTTAGATGCCCGGAAAGTATAATTGGTGGAAAAGATTTAGATGGACTTTACGTGGGGAGGACTGAGGATAAGAACAAGTTTTATCTTGTTTCTGGGACATTGTTTAGTTATCTATGCAGAGTAGGGTCTTGATACCAAAACTGACGCGGGACAGAACCCTCAACTAAATTAATTAGGCAAAAATTAATACCTAATCGCAATACCTTAAGGTTCATGGTTCTCCTCATAGAAGATCGTGTAGATTTGGGTAGGGTCCAGTCCGTGACCTAGATCCGTTAGACATGCGGTGCAGATCGATCCTAGAGGTAGAACTCTAGCTATTCCAGATTAGGGTGCTGCTCGAGATTCAATGATGGAATCACGAGTCCTCGAAGCAGTTCTGATTCGGGTGGGTTAATGCCTCGTATGAGATCTAGGGTTCGAATTAGATCGATTTAATGGTTCTGATGGATCTGTGGGTTTTGAATTTCGGGGTATTTCTAGTTGGATGGCTGGGTTTTAGGATGTATGAGGTAGGTTCGAATCAATGGCTTTGATGGGTGCTGGGGTTTATGGTTTTGGGGATTTTGAAAAAGGTAACGGCTAGATTTAAAGTTTATGGGATCAAACAAAGCAAAGAAAGAAAGAAAGAAATTAAAAAAAAAAAAAAAAAAAAAAAAAAAAAAAAAAAAAGATAAAGAGATAGATAGAAGATAGATTGTGGGCATCACACCCTTGGCTTCACACCAAACCCTTCTCAGGAAATAGATAATAGGCTTCGCACCAAACCCTTCTCGAGAAGAAGATTTAATCTTCAAAGAAACTCATCTCAAGTTCCAAAGTAAAAACTCTTTTTTTCATTTATCAAAAAACTAATTACACTGTTTTCATCATGACCTTATATAGGAGGTCTTAAAATAAAACCCTAAAACAAAATAAATAACAAAGAAAGACAAGTTTGCCCCCTAAAACTCAAATTCTAATTCTGACGGATCTCATTCTCGCGAAAATCGATCGATCGACGAAAGGCCTCAATCGATCGAGTAGTATATATATATATATATATATATATATATATATATATGTCGCCATAATTAAATCCCTCACTGGCCGCAATCGATCGATCGATTCAAGGTGTCGATCGATCGACTGTGCATTGCTCCAGCACGCTGATTTTGATCTTTTACGCCTGGTTTCCGTTTCCGTTCCGCTTCTTCCGACATTGACACACGCGAAACGGTCCGTATCTGATGTCTACAATTTCAGCGTCCCCGTCAATTCTCCTGGGCCGAAAAGGCTTCATCATTGATGAAGTGGCGTGGTGACAGCGATCGAGCATGTCGCAGTTCAGGCATCGCACCTCGTCTTCAGTTAACCATGTGTTTTCGGAGTCCGGCTTTCCCATCCACTTAACTAAGTATTTCTGAAATCCTCCACCATGGGTGGATACCGCAAAATCATCAAGTATCCCTTCGATTTCATCTCTCCTCTGCCTGCATGGGGAAGGGAATGATAGGGGTTGTAGGGTGGGGCTGGAATTTGGGCTCTGGGCTGCTTGGAAGGGGTTGGTGGGGGGTGGGGTTGACCGCAAAGAAGGGACTAGGTCCTCCACATTGAACAGAGAGTTGACCTCAATATCTGGCAGAAGTTCGAGAACATACGCATTAGACCCACTCCTTGCCACAATTCTAAAAGGCCCAGCGCCGCGGGCTTGGAACTTCTTTGGGACTCTTGATGTGAATCATTCAGGCCTAACCCGAACCATCACATGATCCCCCACTTGGAATTCTTTGAAGTGCCTACGCGCATCCACAGTTATCTTGTAATGTTCATTGTTTGAATTAATCTTTTGTCTAATTTCGGCGTGCAAGCTATGAATGTGTTGTGCAAATGAGTCCGCGAACTAAAACACTCGATGTGATGCAGACATAGGGATTAAATCTAATGGTGTCCTTGGCCTATGATCATGTATGACCTCAAACGGACTCATGCCTAGGGACCTATTGACAGAGTTGTTGTATGCAAACTCGGCTATTGGTAACGTAGAATCTCAGGTCCTAATATGATCACCGACTAGACAACGAACGAGATTTCCCAAGCTCCTATTGGTGACTTCCATTTGGCCATCGGTTTGAGGATGATAGGCCGAAGAAAACTGGAGCATGGTGCCCATCATGTGCCATAAACTTTTCCATAAGTAACTGGTGAACTTCACGTCCCGATCCGACACAATGGTCTTGGGTAACCAATGGAGACGCACAACCCCCCCGAAAAATAATTTGGCTATGTGAGCCGCATCAGAAGTTTTTGAGCAAGGCAGTCATCTTAGAGAAGCGGTCCACCACCACAAAAATGAAATCATGTTTCCGTTGAGTCTTGGGAAGTTCAAGCACGAAATCCATAGAGATGTCTTGCCATGGGGCATGTGGCACGGGTAACGAGGTGTACAAACCAGTATTTTGTTTATTTTGTTTGGCCACTTGACATGTACGACATTGTTTCACGACCCGTGAAACATCTCTCATAAGGCTAGGCCAATAAAACCTATCCTCCACGAGCGCAATGGTCTTGTTGCGCCCGAAATGCCCGACAATCCCTCCTGCATGTAACTCCCAAATGAGAAAGTGACGCAATGAGGTGTGAGGGATGCACTGTCGATTTCCTTTGAACAAATACCCGTCTTGCAGGGTATAATTGGAATTGATGATGTTCGGATTTTCCAGGAGACCAGTGTATTCCGCCCTTAAATCTGGGCACTCAGGATAATCTTGTTTCAACTGCTCAAATCCGATGACCTCCGTACTCATAGACTATAAAATCGCCACTCAACGACTAAGTGCATTGTTCTCGGCACCCGCCTTATGTTTTAACACGAATGTGAACCCTTGAAGATACTCAACCCACTTTGCGTGCCTCAGGTTCAACTTTTTCTGTGAAGTAAGGAAGTGTAGGGCTTCATGATAAAAAATCATCACAAATTCTTGCGGTTTAAGGTAATGCTTTCAATACCAAAGAGATTTGACGACCACATAAAACTCCTTGTCATAGGTGGAGTATTTTTACTTTGCTTCATTAAGTTTCTTACTAAAATAGGTCACTAGGTGGCCCTCTTGGCTAAGCACTCTGCCTATTCCCACACCCGATGCGTCACAGGCTACTTCAAAGACTTTAGAAAAGTCCGATAGGCGTATGACTGGTGCACTAGACATCTTATCCTTTATCTCGGCAAAGGCCTTCGTCGCAGCTCTGCCCCCCTTTCGCATACAATCGGTAATAGGAGCCATAATGGTGTTAAAATTTCGGATGAAGCGACTATAGAATGTGGCCAATCTATGGAAGCTACGGACATCGTGAATATTCCTAGGCTCGGGCCACTCCACAATGGCCTTAACCTTCTCGGGGTCTACAACCATCCCATCAGCCGAGACAATGAATCCCAAGAATACAACGGATTGTTGCATGAATGTGCATTTCTTAAGATTCGCATTTAACCTTTCTCCCCTCAAGGTTTCACAAACCAACCTTAGGTGGATAATGTGTTATTCTTTGTCATGATTGTAAATCAAGATGTCATCAAAGTAAACGACAAGGAATTTGCCGAGAAACAGCCTCAACACTTGGGTCATGAGCCTCATGAATGTGCTCGGGGCATTTGATAGCCCAAAAGGCATGACCATCCACTCATAAAGACCATCTTTGGTCTTAAAGTCGGTTTTCCACTCATCACCAGGGTGAATGTGAACTTGATAGTAGCCACTTTTAAGGTCTATCCGGGAAAAGATAGTGGCGCCAACCATCATAGCAAGCATATTGTCGAGCCTTGGTATGGGAAATCGATATTTAACCGTAACCTTGTTGATTGCACGACTATCCACACACATGCGCCATGCGCCATCTTTCTTAAGAGTGAGTAGGGTGGGTACGGCACACAGGCTCAGACTCTCTTCGATGAAACCTTTCTTAAGGAGTTCATTGACTTGCCAAGTCAATTCGGCGTGCTCAGCTGGATTTAACCTGTAATGGGGCGGGTTTGGCAGGGTAGATCTGAGAACCAAATCGATCGTGTGTTGAATGTCACGCATGGGAGGAAGCTCATTGGGTAAGTCTTCAGGGAAGACATCTGCAAATTCTGTCATTATCGGCTCAACCACCTTAGGGTACTTGCTTACTGACTCAGGAGCACTCTCAACAGTGACGATGACATACACCACGCTCTCATCTAATGATGCCTTTTCAAACTCCGAAGGACTCACAATATTAATGGTCTTAGACTGACCGTCCTTCTCGATTTTGTTGGTCAACGGTGTTTTGGGGGCTAAAGGGTTAATAGTTATTTTCTTGCCCTTATGCATGAATGTGCAAATGGTAAATTGACCAAAAAAGGTCACATTCAATGAAAAGAACTTTTGCTTGTGTGCTTGAGATGAGCCTCCACGAAGAGTGAATCTTCGCTTCCCGAGAAGGGTTTGGTGTGAAGCCAAGGGTGTGAAGCCCAAAGTCTATCTTTTATGTATCTCTTTATCTTTTTTTATTTTCTTTCTCTGCTTTGTTTGATCCCATAAACCTTAAATCCAGTCGTTACCTTTTCCAAAATCCCCAAAATCATAAACCTTAGCACCCATTAGAGTCATTGATTCGAACCTATCTCATAAATTCAAAACCCAGCCATCCAACCAGAAATACCCCGAAATTCAAAACCCACAGATCCATTAGAACCATCGAATCGATCTGATTCGAACCCTAGATCTCATACAAGCCGTTAACCAACCTGAATCAGAACCCCATAGAGCAGTGTTACCTTGGCACTTCTACTTTTGCGATTTTTGCCGTGCCAACACTTGGTGGCACTTGGCACCCGTGCCGACACTTGGACACTCCTCAAACAACACGAAACTTCTAGACATAAATGAAAAACCAAATATGACTATTAAAATGTTCATCGTTTTAATACTATCATATACTTTTATTTAGGTTTAGGTCGTTAAAAACGATTTTAATACTATCATATACTTTTATACTATGAATATTTTCATTATATATCTAAATTGGTTCTCTAAGATTTCCCTTCGATATTTCTCTATATATGTTCTATAGTATTTTTATTTTATTTTTCTTAAGGTCGTGCCGCCGTATTGGAATTTTTAAACATTGGCGTGCCAAACATTTATTGGCACCTTGACACTTGGCCCCGTGCCACGTGTCCAGGTAACACTGCCATAGAGGACTCGTGATTCCATTATTGAATCCCGAGCGGCGCCCTAATCTGGAATAGCTAGAGTTCTACCTTTAGGACCGATCGACACCGCAAGGCTAATGGATCTAGCGCACGGACCGAACCCTACTCGAATCAAGCACGATTCTCCAATGGAAAACTACGAAACCCTAAGATCAGGCATTGCTTGGGAAAATGCCAACTATGCTCAAATATGGGAGTATCTTTGGGATGAATATGAATTGTCTCAAAGATTTGGAAGCCTTGACTTTAAGTTGAAGTTTGTAGAGCACAATATTCGCTTTCTACAAGAAATTCTTCAGAATAGGAAATCGGATTTTCTAAAATGGCTTATCATTATATTGATTAGTGTTGAGATACTTATCTCGCTTTACAATATCGTTCGTGAGTCTCTATGAT
This sequence comes from Chloranthus sessilifolius, assembly GCA_021018995.1. Lineage (NCBI taxonomy): Eukaryota > Viridiplantae > Streptophyta > Magnoliopsida > Chloranthales > Chloranthaceae > Chloranthus > Chloranthus sessilifolius. Next base: position 46,236,400 of record CM037584.1, on the reverse strand, counting down.
GCGAAAAGGTTCAAAACTAGATAAAGGGTCGATTTCAGATGCAGTGTAGAATTGCTTCCCTTTTCATTCTTCAACAAATCATCCATAACCTATAGCTGAACCAATAGCTTCTGTAATTCATGGTTTTTTTTTCTATTTTCTTTCTTTTATATATATGAATTTCTGTAATTCAGTTCAGGATATCTATAAAGTTGATAGTCATTTCTTCATTCATAGCCTTAGTTCTTTATAAATGTAAACAAATTTTTTGTAGCTTTCCATGTATAACATTGATTTTTGAATGTTTAATGTACCAATTAAAAAAAAAAACAAATATAGCACATCTAGGAATATTCATGATGTCTGTAGCTTCCAAGGATTGGCCACATTTTATCGTCGCTTCATCCAAAACTTTAGCACCATTATGGCTCCTATTACCGATTGTATGCGAAAAGGGCAGTTTCAATGGGGAAGAGCCGTGACGAAGGCCTTTGCGGAGATAAAGGATGAGATGTCTAGTGCACCCATTATGCACCTACCGGACTTTTTTGAAGTCCTTGAAGTAGCTTGTGACGCGTCGGGTGTGGGAATAGGCGGAGTGCTTAGCCAAGAAGGCCACCCACTGGCCTATTTTAGTGAGAAATTTAATGAAGCAAAGTAAAAATACTCCACCTATGACAAGGAGTTTTATGCAGTCGTCTAATCACTTTGGTATTAGAAGCATTACCTTAGGCCGCAGGAATTTGTGTTGTTTTCTGACCATGAAACCTTACACTTCCTTACTTTACAGAAAAAGTTGAACCCGAGGCACGCAAAATGGGTTGAGTATCTTTAAGGGATCACATTCGTGTTAAAACATAAGGCGGGTGCCAAGAACAAGGCAGCTGATGCATTTAGTCGCCGAGTGGCGACTTTACAGTCTATGAGCACCGATGTCATCGAATTTGAGCAGTTGAAACAAGATTATCCTGAGTGCCCAGATTTCGGGGCGGAATACACTGCTCTCATGAAAAATTCAAACATCAATTCCAATTATACTAGGCAAGATGGGTATTTGTTCAAAGGAAATCGCATGTGTATGCCTCGCACCTCATTGCGTGACTTTCTCATTTGGGAGTTATATGCAAGAGGGATTGCCGGACATTTTGGGGACAACAAGACCATTGCTCTCATGGAGGATAGGTTTTATTGGCCTAGCCTTATAAGAGATGTTTCATGGGTCGTGAAACAATGTCGTACATGTCAAGTGGCTAAGCAAAATAAACAAAATACTGGTTTGTACACCCCGTGGCAAGACTTCTCTATAAGTTTCGTGCTCGGACTTCCGAAGACTCAACGAAAACACGATTCCATTTTTGTGGTGGAAGACCGCTTCTCTAAGATGACCCACTTCATACCTTGCTCCAAAACCTCCGATGCGGCTCATATAGCCAAATTATTTTTCGGGGAGGTTATGCGTCTCCATGGGTTACCCAAGACCATTTGTCGGATCGGGACTTGAAGTTCACAAGTTACTTATGGAAAACATTATAGCACATGAAGGGTACCATGCTCCAGTTTTCTTCGGCCTATCATCCTCAAATCGATGGTTAAACGGAAGTCACCAATAGGAGTTTGGGAAATCTCCTTCGTTGTCTAGTCGGTGATCATATTAGGACCTGGGATTCTATGTTACCAATAGCTGAGTTTGCATACAACAACTCTGTCAATAGGTCCCTAGGCATGAGTTCATTTGAGGTCGTACATGGTCATTGGCCAAGGACACCATTAGATTTAATCCCCATGTCTGCATCACATCGAGTGTCTGAGTTCGCGGACGTATTTGCACAACACATTCATAGCTTGCATGCCGAAATTAGACAAAAGTTTAATTCAAGCAATGAACATTATAAGAAAACTGCAGATGCGTGTAGGCACTTCAAAGAATTCCAAGTGGGGGATCAAGTGATGGTTCGGGTTAGGCTTGAACGATTCCCATCGGGAGTCGTAAAAAAGTTTCAAGCTCGCGGCGCTGGGCCTTTTAGAATTGTGGCAAGGAGCTGGTCTAATGCATATGTTCTCGAACTTCCGTCGGATATTGGGACGTTCAATGTGGAGGACCTAGTCCCTTCTTTGCGGTCAACCCCACCCCCCACCAACCCCTTCCAAGCAGCCCAGAGCCCAAATTCCAGCCCCACCCTACAACCCCTACCATCCCCTTCCCCAAGCAGAGAGAGGAGAGATGAAATCGAAAGGATACTTGATGATTTTGTGGTATCCACCCATGGTGGAGGATTTCATAAATACTTGGTCAAGTGGATAGGAAAGCCAGACTCCGAAAACATATGGTTAACTGAAGAGGAGGTGCAACACCTGGACCATGACATGCTCGATCGCTATCACCACGCCGCTTCATCGGTGATGAAGCCATTTCGGCCATGGAGAATTGACGGGGACGCTGACATTATAGACATCGGATACAGACCGTTTCGCGTATACCAACGTCGAAAGAAGCGAAACAGAAACGGAAACTAGAACCAGGCGTAAAAGATTAGAATCAGCGTGCTAGAGCAATGCAAAGTCGATCGATCGACACCTGGAATCGATCAATCGATTGTGGCCAATGGGGGATTTAATTCTGGTGATATATATATATATATATATATATATATATATATATATATATATATATATAAGTCGATCAATCAAGTACCACTTTTGATCGATCGATTGACTTGTGACCAGAGACCATATAATTATATATATATATATATATATATATATATATATATACTCGATCGATCGAGGCCTTTCGTCGATCGATCAATTTTCGCGAGAATGGGATCTGTTAGAATTAGAATTTGAGTTTTAGGGAGCAAACTTGTCTTTCTTTTTTTGTTTATTTATATTTTAGGGTTTTATTTTAAGACCTCCTATATAAGGTCATGATGAAAACAGTGTAATTAGTTTTTTGATTAATGAAAAGAGCTTTTTCTTGTGTGCTTGAGATGAGCCTCCATGAAGAGTGAATCTTCGCTTCCCGAGAAGGGTTTGGTGTGAAGCCAAGGGTGTGAAGCCCAAAGTCTATCTTTTATCTCTCTTTATTTTTTTTATTCTCTTTCTCTGCTTTGTTTGATCCCATAAACCTTAAATCCAGCCATTACCTTTTCCAAAATCCCCAAAACCATAAACCCTAGCACCCGTTAGAGCCATTGATTCGAACCTATCTCATATATTCAAAACTCAACCATCAAACTAGAAATACCCCGAAATTCAAAACCCACAGATCCATCAAAACCATCGGATCGATCTGATTCGAACCCTAGATCTCATACAAGTCGTTAACCAACCCGAATCGGAACCCCATAAAGGACTCGTGATTCCATCATTGAATCCTGTGCAACTCCCTAATCTGGAATAGCTATAGTTCTACATCAAGGACCGATCTACACCGCAAGGCTAACGGATCTAGCGCACAGACCAGACCCTACTCGAATCAAGTGCGATTCTCCAATGGAAAACTACGAAATCCTAAGGTATCCGCTTTATTTTCAGGTTTATTGTTTAATTAATCTAGTTTAATTTCGACAAATCATCACCTCATAAGCATTCACGTAGTTTAAGGTCTTGTTCCGCATCAGTTTTGATGGGGACATCACGATCAAGAGCATCAGACCTGGTCCACAAAAGATTCTTAAGCGTCGAGAGAAGCCAAAAGGGAGCTAGAACGGAAGAACTGAAAAGAAATTGACAAACGGTTTTAAATTCAAGGACTGAAGAGTCACTCAGTCGATCGATTGATCACATGCTTCGATCGATCGAATGTGCCCAGCGAGAGTTTTAATTTTGGTGATGTTCTGTTTCGAGTTATATATACTCGATCGATCAAGCACCATTGTTGATCGATCGATTTTTCGCGTGAATAAGTTCCGCCAGGAAACGAAATTTGGGTTTTTAAGTTTAAACTTATCTTTTTATTTATTTATTTATTTTAGGGTTTTCTTTTGAGTGGCCTACTATATAAGGTCTTTATAATTTTGTAAGAGATAGTTTTTTATTAATGAAAATTTGAGAGTTGCTTTTATGCAAACCCTAGAGAACTTGTGAAGAGTTTTCGATCGAAGGAGCGAATCTTTTGAAACTTGAGGAGTGTTTATGCATTTCTCGTGCGATTTGGTGTGAAGTCGACGTGCAGCCTTGGTGCATAGCCTTGGAAATCCTTGCTGTGAAGCCTTGGACCTCTATCCTCTTATTCCATCTTTTCTCTATTTATCATATGGTAATATTTTTCCTTTGCTTTGAAAAATTCCAAAACCCCCAAAATATTATTAGTTTCAATCTTTTGATCCACCCTTTTATTTGTTTTAATCCTTCAAACCTTATTTATTCACCCGAGAGGAATCAAGAGGCGATACCGTAATTATCGCTTGGTACTCTAAACTAGAGCGAAACTCGAATCCTTCATCGGATCTGTTTTTCTAGATCGAGAAATTTTAATGCATGCGAACGCTAAATTGAGTTACTCTAATTGTTTAATTAAATTCTTAGAACTTCCTTATGTGTTTGGGTGATTTCAAATATTTATATTATTCAATTTAATTTGTGGTTAATCCCAAACTTGCATAATTAGCGTTTTTAGCGTTTGTCCTGCATCAGTTTGGTATCAAAGCTCAGTTCTAGGTTAGGGTATATTGGTGTGTCATTTTAGTTTTATTGCATTTTAATTTTCATTATATCTTATGTCATTTCAGTTCATTAATGTGCATGTCTAGTGTTTGTTAAAAATTCTCACTCAATGTTGGTTCATAATTGCATATCATTTTAGAATCCGTGTAGTAAACCGTGATCACAATGAATTCAGAACAACTAGTCGCTTTCATGGAAAGCTTCAACACCCAGGTGGCTGCCATACAAACCCAATTGCAAAATCAACAAGCCCAGCAAGCTAATTTGGCGGCACAACTCCAAGAGTTGTCTAGATTGACTCATGGTGAACATCATTGGGTTAATCTTAATGAGAGGAGGGACCTTCCTAGACGCGACAATAATCCCGACCCGGATGAGAGACTCACAAAGTCGGTAAAGGTTGATGCTCCCACTTTCGAAGGAAAGATGGACCCCAAGATCTATCTAGATTGGGCAGCCGCCATGGACCATTATTTTGCATGGTATGAAATGTTGGATGAGCGCAAAGTGTGATTTGCCAAGATGAAACTTGTAGGACAAGCCAAACTTTATTGGGCAAGTATGGAATGACATTGAGAAGCCCTCGATCGTGAGCCCATCCCCACGTGGGCGGACATGAAGGAAAATTTTCATGATAAATATGTTCTCATGTCCTACAACCAACGACTCATATGGATCAATGGCATGGTTTGAAGCAGGGAAGCATGTCGGTTGATGAGTATATCAATAAGTTTTGAGGAGTACTTGTATCGGTCCAACATTTACGAGAGCCCACATGTCACCTTATCTAGGTTTCGCACTGGTATACGTCCGGAGTTACGAACAGAACTCATCCCTCACCCTGTTGAAGACCTAGAAGAGTGTTACGCTAAGGTGCAAGAATTAGAAACGTATCTCGACGCACCGGTTCGGAATCAATCTAAACCTTCCAATTCCAGTCTTCGATCTAGTCTTGATGAAAAGGCGACTGATGCCTATGGTCAATCCTCCAAACCTGTGAACCCTCAAATTGACAAGGGTAAAGGACAATTGATATACCCTTTTATTTGTTTTAATCCTTCAAGTCTTATTTATTCACCCGAGAGGAATCAAGAGACGATACCATGATTATCGCTTGGTACCCTAAACTAGAGCGAAACTCGAATCCTTCATCGGATCCGTTTTTCTAGATCGAGAAATTTTAATGCATGCGAACGCTAAATTGAGTTACTCTAATTGTTTAATTAAATTCTTTAAACTTCTTTATGTGTTTGGGCGATTTCAAATATTTCCATTATTCAATTTAATTAATGGTTAATCCTAAACTTGCATAATTAGGGTTTTAGCATTTGTCCCGCATCAATCTTGGGAATCCAAAGACAAGGAAATGAATTTGACAATGCTTGGTAACTGGCGGTGCCAATTTGGGATGATAAAGAGGCACATTGAGCTCAGGTTAACTCCTCTAAACATGAGATGGCATGGGATGATTGATCGTTTTGATTGTGTTCAGGGAGAAGGTCTGGTTGGGCTAGAGGGGCATAGTCTCTCATGTGTTTAACTAGTGTATTAGGTTTAGAGTGGGGGATGCGTCTAATTTTGAGAGGACTGTTGGCTTGGTCTAACGCAATCTGTGGTGAACTTTCCTTCAAGTGTTTGATGGTTGTCATTTGTGATGTAGTGCATTGGGGGTGGTTTTGTATGTGTGTCTATGTCAGGATATAAGAGATGAAGAGTTGAGTTGTTTTGGGTCTTTGTTGATAGGTTAGTGTCTATGTCCCTTGAAATAGGCTAGATAGTTGGGTGTGGGTTGGGGATTGGATTCCAATCCCCAACCCATGGATCAAAATTTCGTCCAATACCGATACGTATCGGACGATATGTATCGGTATCGGTGGTCACCGATACGGTACATTGAATGTACTGTATCGGTGATCTATATGTATTTAACCGAACGATACATTGAATGTATCATCCGGTACTGTCCGGTACCGATACGTATCGTCTGATACGTATCGGTTTTGGTCCATGGATTGGAATGACTCCTCAGTTCGGTTCTTTTATCGCTTCACATGTCAGTAGCCTCTTTTCTTTATTTATTTTCGCAGATAATGGAAGATAATCTTAAAAAGGGAGAAAGAGTACGTACTTGTGCCGCAGCGAAAAACTAAAGCACAAAGTCCAAAGAGACACAAAAGCAGAAAAATGGAGAGCAACAAATTCTCAACCCAAAAAAACAAAAGAGAGCCCAAAAACAGACTTGGGGAGACTCTGGGAAGCTGGAAGTCAGTTTACTTCAGATTAAAACTTCCAACTGATCAATCAGATCCCTGCCCTCTTTGGCGACCCCCTCCAATCCAACTACACTCAATGCAGCTCCCAGTCTCTAGCACATCCCATGACCATAACAATAGGATTCCTAACCTTTTTGAAGACCCTGTCATTCCTTCCCAACAAAATAGCCCAAAAGAATGGCCCTCCAGAAGGTTCTCTTCAACCCACAAAACCTCCATAATCCCAATACTCCACTAGCTCCCCATAAGATTTAGGGAAGACCCAACTCACACCAATGGTTTTTAGTACCATGTCTCAGATTTCTTTTGCAACACAACAATGAAGGAATAAGGGGTTGGCTGACTCCCTATCTTTGAGACACACGAGACGCTTGTTACATATTTTTTTCCCTCTTTTAATCAACTGATAAACTGTAAGGATTCAGCCCAAGCCACACTCCAAACCGAAACCTAATTATGAAGTAAAATATGTTGTCAAACCAAAAAAAAAAAGACTTCATAAAAAAAATCCTAAATTCAAGAGTTTAGTTCTTGAAATCTCCCCCCCACCCTTTGATTCGAAGTACATCCCCCAATAAGATCAATTATCTCACCTAGTAGAATCACTCATTATCCCTCAAGTTTCTACGGATTCAGATATCCTAAACTATGTTATCACCTACAAGGCTATATATTTCAGATATATGGGCTCTCTAACAGGAAGCAATGTTGTAGATCTGAATGTACTTATCAGATAAGGAAACCGCTCCAACCCAAGTACTTCCCAAAAGAAAATTCTGTCCCCAACTTCCCACTCGTACCGGGTGCATTGATTGAATTCCTTCTTACAGAGCAAACCCCTTCCGCAAGTCAGACCCCTCTACTTCTTCTAATACTAATACACCAACCATTACTTATACTCCCATATTTGCTAACAAGCACTTGAACCCATAAATTCTCCCATTCTAACCTCACCCTCCGTAGTAAGTTACCCATAAAGGCTTTGTTCATATCACATAGAAGGCGGATACCTAACCCACCTTCATCCCCAAAAATTGGCATACCTCCCAATTGGCTAAATGGAACCACCTCTCTTTACCTCTTCCTTCCTGTAGGAAATTCCTTCCAATTTGTTTGAGCCGCTCAAGAATAGCCATAGGCCATCTAAACATAGACATGAAATAAACATGAAGCTTTGAAAGCATTGTTATGACAAGCAACAACTTTCCCCCAACCAAAAAGAGATTCCCATTTCACACTGCCAATGTATTCTCGAATCTTTGCACAATCCACCTAAAGCGACGCATTCAGTAGTACACCTAATGCCTTTAGTAAGAAGCTTCACCTGACTCTCTTCCATACCAACCCCAAGGAGTTTGGTTATATGGAGGTTGACTCTCTTCATCAAGACAGCCTCATAGATCATTAAAATGGCCCTAATGTAACACAACTCCTCCTCTGAGGTCCCGCACAAAATCGCTGTGTCAGCATCCTATTGTAAATGCGTAGTGGAAGTACTATTTCTAGCAACATTAAACTCAGAGAAACAATTCATCTAATTTCCTTTTGAAGCAATCTACTAAGCGCTTCTCCAACCATGTTAAAAAGGAAAGGGGATAGCAGATCTCCTTGCCTTAAACCCCTGGAACTGTTGAAATAAAATTTGGGAGTGCCATTGACCATAACAGAAAACCAAGTCGACAAGTACCAAACGTATGCTTCATATAGTCTAGAGCCCCAATGCACTTTGTAATACGCCTTCTCCATATCTACTTTGCAAATGATCCTAACTCTTTACTCCTATGTCGAGAGTCACCCACTCCATAAGGAACCACTGCCACATCAAACATTTGCTTATCTTGTACAAAGGCCTCTTGAGAGAGAGAGAGAGAGGATCAAATCCAGAAAAGGCTTAAGCTTGTTTCTTAACACCTAAGCCAAAGTTTTATACATGCAATTGAGCAGACTGATCGACTTAAAATCATTAATTTCCTCCACCCCTTCATTCTTTGGAATAAGCGAGATAGACGTGGAATTCATTGATCTTCCCAAGTAGCTTTGCGCATAGAATTCATGAAATAATTCCATCATATCACTCTTCACCACATCCCAAAAAGTACTGAAAAGTTCCATGGTGAAGCCATTAGGCCCCGACGCTTTATCCACTCCCAACAATAATGGCCCTCTTAACTTCCTCTAAAATTCCCTCTCAATATCACTGCTATCCTCTTCAGAGATTGCCTCGAAGTTGAGGACATCAACTTTTGGACGATCCCATCCCTCGTCTTTATATAGCTCACCATAAAACTACACAATCTCTTTCCCAATCTCATCACCATCATCAATTATGTTCCCCCTCACCGCAATATACTAGTTGAATTAACCTTGTTTCTGAAATTAGCAACTAAATGAAAGTATTTGGTATTGTTATTCTCCACTTTAAGGCAGTTGGCCTTGCATTTCTGTCTCCAAGATATTTCCTCCTCAGTGCATTTATTATTAAAATGCAATTTCAAGGTGGCCCTGATCTCATTCTCCTCTAACGGGAGAGGTTATCCCCCTCCCTTCATGGCAAAAAGGCTCGCTATGCCATGGCGAGGCCATTTATTATTTTTTAAATATTTTTTAAATTTTTTATTTATTAATCATTAATATATATATATATATATATATATATTAATTTTCTACTATTTTTCAGTTTTTATATTTTTTATAGAGGACGAAAAAATTCAACTAATTAGTCAAGCAAATCAATTGTTGGGAAAGATTGGAACAACCTGATGATATTTTTATGATCTCAACATCAGTTGTGGGGAAGATTGGAACGAAAAACTATCTCTGTCAGTTTGATTCAAAGCGTCAATGGTCAGTTGTACCTAATGGGGAATATTTATATAATGAGGGGTTAGTAGCAACCCCCCAAATAAAAAACAATAAAAAAAAAACTAATGAAAAAAAAGTAAAAAAATAATTTAATGTTAAAGTTCATAAAAAATACATAGAAAAATAGTAAAAAATAGAAGAAAAATCATACATGCGCGTGAGTCTGTGAAGAACTTGAGTGTTGAAGGTCATTGATTGATTGCGAATGTGCTAATTGGATTACAAAACTGAGAGAGAGATGAGAGAGAGTAACGATCAAACAAAAAGAAAGATGAAAGACGAGAGAGAGAGAGAGAGAGAGATTGAAAAAATATATAAACTTGTGTTGAGAGAGAGTGGCTATGAGAGAGGAGACGTGAGAGAGGCTAGAGGGTTTCACTTAAACCTTAGATACAATGGATATAATTTATCAACATAAGTTATAAGTTATAAATATAACTTATACCTTATAAGTGTTATAATGTATAAGTTATAACTTATAAGGTTATAAGTTATAACTTACGGTTATAAGTTATAAAAATAATTCAAAATAGCAGCCATAGCGACGCCATTCTATTATTCCACCATGGCGTCACCATATATGCATTCTTGCCATATAGGTTCATATGGCAATTATCCTCGCCATTTGCCACAGCGACGCCATGGCCTCACCTTGACAACCATACTTTAAAATCCTCATCCTAAAGCCAAGTGTTCTTTATGCAAAAGGATGAGGGGCCTCTCCCCTTCAAAGCATGTCTTCATAGAATAGGCACGTGATCGGACACAAGTCTTGGAAACCCATCCAATACCGCATTAGAAACCCCTTCTTGTTACTCCTTGGATTAATCTATGGTATTGTTTTGCCTCTCCTAGAATGAGAGCCTTCTCTTTGTTTGTAGCTAGGGATGGAACTTTGACGATTGATCTACTTCAAAGAAGAGGCTTCCATCTTGCCAATCATTGCAACATGTGTAGCATGTAGGAAGAGTCAGTTAATCACATTTTTCTCCATTGTAGTAGTGATTTTTCTCCATTGTAGTAGTGCAATGATGGTGTGGAATCATTTCTTTGATAGATATGATATAACCATGATTCTTTCTCAATCAATGGGGAACTTCTCTCATGTTTGCGCTTGGGACCATTCAGAACCCTTGGGTGTCAACTATAGAGCCTAGTCCCCTTTGCATACATTGGGGGAATTTGTCGTCGCTGAATAATTTCCAAATCTCGGCTTCCTCCCCGATTTTTGCCTTTTTTTCCTAAATCACAAATTTATACTCACACAGTATAATTCCCGATTCCTAACTTCGTAACTATGCTTGCATAATCAGCGATTATTGGAGGAGATTCTCGGAACATTATCCATTGGTGCTGAAGGGGGATTCTTACTCTTGGAGATTGGCAAATGTATTTGAGCAAGTGAGGGATTTACGGAGGGATGATCTTACATGGTTATGAACATCCGTTGGAGGTAAATGGTTTTATTAAAAATTTAGTAAAAAGGTGATGGATACAAATAGTTGCTATTTGTGGTTTCCCATTATTGATGTTTAATTAGATGTGTTTTTGCTACTTTGTACTTCAACTGTCCGACCCTCGGTTGGTTAGCACTACCAAACTGCTGTACTTGTACTAGGGACCTGTTTTTTTTAATGTTTTGCTACTAATCCATCTTATTACAGCTAAGAAATAATAATAATAATAATAATTGAGCAAAGAGAAAAGTAGAAGCTCAAAAACTACCCCTTCCCACGTGATGACATAATATCCAAAAGGAAAATGGCGTAGCTCCATATTATCTTCCATTGTGCTTGCTCCTTACCTGAACCACCCAAAACTGTGTGAACAAACCATACTCTCCTCTACACAATATTAAATCCCTCAACAGCCAAGTAGACAACATTGAGGAGGCCATCCTCAATGATCAGTCCAATACCACCCTAAAGCATGCTATTAGCACATTTTAGGGGACCATAATCATTGCCAGATTTCTGCCAATGTAGAATCCGTTTGCAAAGCAAACCCAAATATGAAGGACGATGATGATGAACCACATATGAATGACACGCATCCATTATTATTCATAATTTTATTTGGCAAGTTACAAATAAAAAAATTAAATACAATAAAATATTTTAGTTCTATGCTCAAAGCCAGTTTCTACCACTGAAGAATTTGTTCAGCCAAAAAATGAAAGATAAGTAGTCACTACATTCAAAATTCTAATTTACATCTAGAGCAATGAAACCATAGCTACCATCCTAGAAAAACCCAATGAAGAAAAAAAAAATCACTTATAAAAAAAACGCAATCAAGTGGAGTGTGTATTTCGGAGGTTGGGAGCAGACAGAATTGCTCTATTTACATAATCGGCATGACTACAACACTAAAAAAGGCTTCAGATGTGCAAATGCACAACATAAACAAAGAAATGAAGGTCAAAGAAGTGATAAGGCATGATTTAACATCCCAAAACCAAATCAGATAAATAGAACGGTATCAGCTAAACACTAATAACATGATTGAATGGCATAGATATGGGAAGATGCATTTAATGAGTTCTCTATTACTCTTTAAGAAATCAAAATTCTTAAACAACTAAACAAGAGATGACATACTCAAGATGAGGAGGAAATGGGTAGTCCACACCAAGTCTTGAAGCAATAGGCTCAACAATTGATGCTAATCCTGGATTGGCTCCTTTGGCAACATTTGCAGTTGGAGGATCTTTCAACAGTGGTGCAGGTGGACCAGTTGAGTCCTTCCTGAATTGTTGCTCGCTTTGTTGATTTTTATTATTTGATGTTCCACTACCAACTCTCTCTATTGACAAGACCTTACCAAGAAATCTCAACCTGAAATAAACAGAAAAGCATGAAAGAAAACCACTGCATGTGATAAGATTACAATTCAAATAGCTCTAATTGAGACCATTAATTAATGTTCAATTGAGGATGCATGTCAACTTCCTCATAACTCTACAGCTGAGCTTAACTATATGGGATGTCCAAAAATGAAATTTTAATCAGGCTTGCGGAGAACAGCCAATAGGTAAAAGGCTCTTTTGAATGATCTGGTCCTCCAAAGTTAAATATTGACTAAACTCAACTAAAATAAAAGTGCACTATGAATGCTTCTATAGTACCAATAGATAAAAACCTGTTTAGCTGTGATTGTGCTTGAGCAGCCAAAGATTCATCCTTGAAATCCACAAAGGCACAATTCCTCAACCTAGAGAAGAAAAAGAAGGGTTTAGAGTGTGTGAGTGCTCAACCAATTAAAGTATACATAAACAACTAATAAAGACTGACTTATGAATCAAACCTCAAACCATTGCAGTTTAGACATAAGGATCGCAGTGTTAAAGGTTGCAAGTTCGCACCGAAAAGTGGGCGAAATTCTTCCACTAATTATTTACTACAGGAAAACAATGAAACTAACATAAAGTCACCAATTCTCTCCATTAACTAAAAAGTATTTAGTTGGGATCATTAAAATAAAATGAGTGTGTCTACCCCTTGGTCTTTTTTAAAAATCAACTTTTCTCTCCACTGTAGATAATATAATACATTTTGTTTTATTTTATTGATCAGTAAAAACGCTATAATTCTCATTAAAAAAACATCAATTACAGAGGATAACATAATACATAATATGATAAGACATTACAGTTAGATTTTCGAAATAGACAAATTCATCAAGTTTTCTCTAGATGTTACACAACACTATCCCCAATCGTAACATTACGGGCTGCAGAAGTTGGGAAAGGAATAAAAAAAGGCCGCTTAACAGTCTCATCTTTCTATACGGTCCTTAATAATCACAGAATTCTGCATCCTGATAAGCCTAATTGCCTGCAGTTTTGGAAGATCAAGGTGCCTCCCAAGATTCGTTTAGTCGCTTGGTCAGCAGCCTGGGGTTGGAGGGATCAACTACGGAAGTGTGGCTTTGCTCTCACTAATAGATGCCTCCTTGGCATGACGGGTAGAGAATCGGCCTGTCATACCTTGCTCCATTGCAATTTCTCGACTAAAGTGTGAGGAACTGTTCTCTCCATCTTTGGGGCTCAATGGGACTTTCCGGCTAACATTGACCTTATGCTTGAACAATGGATGGAGCGGTGCCTCTTGAACATGCTAAGCAGCAGATTTGGGTCATAGCTCCTTTTGCCCTTATGTGGGCCATTTGGTTGGAAAGGAACAATAGGGTTTTTTAACGTAAAGCCAGACCTACTTTCCTCGTTATCAAGTCAGTCAGAGACTTCCTTCTTAACTGGGTAACGATCAGTCACGGACAGCTACTGCAAGACCACCATGATTTCTTCTCCTTCTGGGACCTTTTGTTATAACGCTTTCTTTACAGATCCTTGTCCTTTTCCATCAATGACCTGGCCTTCACCCCATCTCCTTTGCACGCTTTTTCCCCCTCGAAGGTGCTTTGGGTCTCGTTGGTCGCTGCTCTGCTCAGGACGTGAGAGTCAGAGAGGGGCTCCTTTTCCTTTTGCTTTCTTGGTAGTTTCTCACTACGGCTAAGGTATGTACTATTGTTTTCTTATGCGTTTCTAATATATTTTTACTTTACTGATAAAAATAAAAGAAAAAAGTCTTTGAGGTGAATGTCATAATTCAAAAGGTGATGTACAAGGTGGTTGAGAGAGCTAAGATGAGCTTGGTATTAAAGGAGGTTCTACGGACAACATTGCATACATACTAGGCACAAACATGCACTTGAGCCCTTTCCTCCTAAAACGAAGTTGGATGTCTGGATAGCTTCAGAGTTTGGTAAGATTGACATAAAATGTTATGGGAGTTATACGTTGAGTCCAACCAGGGTTAGAGTAAGAGGCACCTTCCAGAAAAAGTGCGATAATATGGTCTTATTCCTATCCTTATCGGGTCCGGTTCCTCAAGAAAAAACTTTAGATACTAAGTTGAGATTATTTGGACAAGCTTATCTTCTTCACTTGGTCCCCACAACCCACGTCAAATATCTAGATTGTGGGACACTACTTGCATCATCCGATGGTTAAGCAAGGATGAGAGCATCCTTGGGAGCATATATCCATATTAAGGGAAATGTACCATATTTCACATAACCTAGCGAAGGTGAGGATTCCTTTCACGGGGAGGAAAATTCTAAATTGGACGATTTAGCAAATCTTGGGATTGCTTATACGGATTTGACAGAAACATTTTTCTAGCATAGTTGGGACACTAATGTCTAGTATTATTTCACTTGGATTTCATGAGCTTAGCTGCTCTTTGGGACAGCCATGTGATTTCCTGACTTGAGCTGAAAAATGCTTGTCACTTCTCCAAGAGGGAGGGCATCCAAACACTTTGTGAGGTGAACAATACTTTGCTGGGGAAGTGGTTATGGAGGATTGTGGTTGAGAAGGAGGGTCCTCTGGATCCAGATTTTGGTGGCCAAGTACGGCTATGTTAATAATAGGTGGGGTACAGATAGTAGAAGTAGTAGAGACTCGGCTTGGTGGAGGGGGCGTTTGTTCTGTTAAAAGAGAATTCAACTAATGTTTTAGATTTGATTGGGGGGTGGGGTATAGAATTTTCTGTTGGTATAGTGTATGGATGGATGGGGGAGGTTTGAACAATCGCTTCCCTAGTATTTACAACATTGCAGAAGATCCCAATGTCTTGGTAAGGGGCACAATATTGTTGGGTTTGTTTTTCACTTGGGAGTTGGGAGTGTTGTCATATTCGATCGCATATGCCATCGGGAAGGGGTGGATCGCATATGCCATGATGGCATATGCGATCAAGGAAGTATGCCATCACATACAATTGTATGTCATGGCATACCATCGCATATGCGATAGTATGCCATCGCATACGGTGTATGTCATTTCTCCAACATTGATTTTTTTTTTTTTTTGGCTTTTTAGGCTTCTCCAAGCCCTATTAATAGGGGGTTTCTCTTCCTAATGCATACCACAACTCTCAAAGGTATGTTTTGGGTCTCCTTCCTTCTCTTTTGTATGTTACACTTTATTTTGTACTATTTGGACTTATTTTTTATATTTTCCCTTCTAACTTATGGGTTATATACTTATATTATATACTTTTATTTCTTATTCTAGACACCACAAAATTAATAGAGCACAAAATTAACACAAACATATTACTTTTGAATATGGGGAACTTTGGGGATTTTCTGTGATTTTTTGAGAATTTTTTGGGTTTTTTTTTAAATAAAAAAATTTATGTGCCATGGCACAATCGCATATGCGATGGGGTTATGCCAACGCATAGGGTCGCATATGCCATATAACTACATTAGTTGGGACTCTATGTAGAAATCTTAGAGATGAAAAAAATTTGCATGTTGGGTGATGTCTTGGGTATGTTGGGGAAATGCAAACCGAATAGTATGGTTATTGATGCTCGGGTTTGGATTCATGAAAAAAAAGGACTTTCTCTGTCAGATTCTTCTATGGTTTTTTGGTTCGGCAACCTCTGATGATGCACAATTGGAAACGATGCGTCCCCCTCGTGTGCAGATTTTTGGGTGGAGCTTATCTTGGGGGACCGATCCTCATGGTTGACCAATAGATTAAGAGAGGGAAACATATGAGAAACAGATGGGTTGTGGCTCCAGGATCATGAATCAGCTAGCCATTTATTCATTCAATGATGGCCAGAGAAATTTGAGGTATGGTGTTCAGATTTTTTGGGGTGGCATGGGTGGTTCCAAAGTCCCGTGGAGAGCTTATTGTGGCTCGGGATGTTGGCTTGTTTGAGGGGTTGAAAGGTTCTTTTTGGCAGGCTACCTTGTTTTGCAGTCTTGTGAGGGATTTGAGCGGAGAAGAATGAGTCTTTTGCAAGGTGCGGAAACCGGTCTCGTTCATTATTCGCAACATCAGGGACCTTGTGCTGAATCGGGTTCACCTTGATAAGAAAACTGGTGGAAGATATCACTGATGTTAGGGACTTTTTGGAGGACCTTCTTAAGATGTGATGGTTTCCTTGCTCTTGTTGTTTTCCTTTGGTTTGGCCTTCCTGTGCTTTGGGGATTTTTGTTCTTTTTTGTTTCTGGTCTTTTTCTTTTTGTTGTGTTTGACTATTGTCAGTTGTTTAGGCTCTCATTATTGTGCCTTTTTTCTGTAATTCTTTAAATTTCATATATTTGTTATTTGCCAATAATTAATAATGATGATAATACTAATAATAATAATTCTAGCATTTTTAAGCTCTAGCGGTCCAATTACCCACTAGCATTTAATAACTGGGTGATCCAGGTATGCAAATTTTAGTTCACGGGGCATTTAGAAATTGAATATATAAAACGAAGAGCTAATCCTAGTTAACAAACATCATCCTAGTTTTAATTTCCTTCATTGCAATGCATAAAATGAATCACGAGAGCATGAATGATACAAAATTGATTTGCAAATTGAAAGTCCAAATGACCATTGCTCTCACTTTAATCCACACCCTCTGATTCGTTAATGCGGCGAAATTAAATTTCCAGTAACAATTCGACAATCTGAATGGAATTTTGGCCAAAATCATCCCATACCATAGATCAAAGGAAGAAGGATTGGTAGCTCAACGAAAGCAATTATGATGTTGATCTAAACTAGTAAACTAGGAAATCGGAAATGAGGGAGTTATGACATTATACCTTGCACCGGCACAAGGACGGACGGAGGAGGCTCCGTAGTGGGAGAAGAGACGAGAGAGCGTGTCTTGGGGAATCGCTTCTGGGAGATGCCGAACCAAAAGTGTTGCGGCGGCTGCTACCGATTCGTTGTCTTGGGGTTTCGGTGGTGTCGGTTCGACAACCCCTGAATTATATCCGAAACGCTGCATTTGATGAGGATCGAAGTGGAGCTGCGAAACACGAGGAGCTGAAGCCATTAAAGAAGAAGAACGCTATTAATGGCGAGTGCTAAGAGGTTATTTGCTAACTTGGAATGGAAATATTAGGCCTGTTAATGGGTCGGGTGGACCCGTTACCCGACCGGTCCAACCCGAGTTTTTAACCGGGTCGATAACCAAACTTGACCCATCGGGTTGGGTCGCTAATTTAGGAAATTAAAAGCAAGTTTTAACAATTAACCAAACTCGTCCCACCTTAAAATCTCATGTCTTCAAGTCCCAAACCTCATTCCTTTCCCTCTTGTTCTTGTTTCTATCTTTTGGTTTTGCGTTTGGGTTAACTCTTATAAGAGCAGAAGGCAGAAGTAACTCTTTATCTGCTTTCTATCAGAGTAAATAAAATTTGTTCTGGAATAAAACAGGCATAAAATAATTTTATTACATAAAATAGCTTTTCGTCAGAGCCAATGAGGCAAGGAGCTGTATTACCAAATGTAAAAATAGTTTTTCGTCGAAACGAAAAAGTGAAAGAACTACTCTTAGCCCCATAAGAGCTAACCCAAAAGCAACCTTAAGAAAATAGAAAGGTAAAATTTCTCTAGTGTGGCTGAATAGTAGCTGAAAATATAAAGGTGAAATTTTTTCTTTTCAAATATCTCTTACCACGTATCAAAGAAAAATAAAAATAAAAATAATAATAAATAATAAAATTATATATATATATATATATATATATATATATATATATATATATATATGTGTGTGTGTGTGTGTGTGTGTGTGTGTGTGTGTGTGTGTGTGTGTGTCTCTTACCCGATTACCACTTAACAACTACACTTTGTGAAGGAATGGGAGAATAAAGAGACAGCTAGAGATGCTAGCTCTGGCTCGAAACTGAATCGACCCGAAACCAGATTCTGACCAATCTGAATCGGATTCAAAATCGAACTGAATCCAATTCGATTTTAGTTTTGGCTGTTGAAAACCGAAACATTAGTAGGTAGGATGACAAAACCGAGAAAAGCCGAAAAACTAAAAAAGTCTCTTAAAAATATAATAAAACACTCAAAATCGATTGAACCAAAAATCGAAAATCGAACTGGCATCCATCGGAAGAGCCCCAAAAATTATTTTGTACTTTTTGAAAAGGGGTGGCATTAGTTGCACTTGTTTTTCTTGTGAAGGGCATACACTCTTCCACCATAAAAATCATTGATCGCCTTAAATCAAATGATGAAGATCGTTTTTCGTCCCAATCTTCCACACAACAGATTTTGAGAGCATGGTGCACCCATCAAAAGGTCACATGTTGATTTCACATTGCCTACATTCCAAAAGTGACCATCTGATAGGTATGCTCGTGATCACTTTTGGGGATGCGTGTCAGGTGGAATCAATATGTGACCGTCTGATAGGTACCATGATCTCAAGATCTATTGTGTGAAAGATTGGGACAAAAAAACGATCTCCATCGTCTGATTCAAGACTATCAACAATATCTGATGGTGGAAGAGCGCGTGCTCTTCACAAAGAAAACAGGTGTAAATAATGCAACCCTTTTGAAAAAGCCCTAAAACCAATTTTGTACTCTTTAGAAATGCCCCAAAAGCTATTTATCTGTTGGGCTAGTTTCCTATAAATCTAAGCTATTTGATTTCCACGTCAGATCTTCTAAGGGACTTTTATTTATTGCGGTATCAATTCAAGCCTACCCCGATTGTTTAAGCATAGGGTCCCTGCTTAAACCGGGTCAGGGGCCATCATCCCTAAATTTTTGGGGCACCGCTCTCCTACTCGTTATTTAAGCACCAAAATGGTGCTTAAATGATTGTATATCATTGATTGGCTCAAAGTGTAAGTAATCCACACCTTGATGAGCAAGGTGTGAGTAACTTGGTCAAAGTGATATATCATAAGTTGAATGGCACAAGACAAAAATCAATTTTTTAAGTAGTTTTAATCATCTCATCTATGCACTCGAATGTCAATAGTTGTGTTTAGTTTTAATTGCTAATATTCAAACTCGCCAATCAGATGATTCACTTTCACTTATATATATATTATTCTTTGGCTAAAAATTTTCAAAGATGAATTGCCACTTGAGCCATTTAAATTTATCATAAATTGATGCCACATAATATATTAGGAAATCACACTTTAATGGTATGAGATAAAAAATAAAAATAAATAAATAAATAAAAACACACTAATTTAGTGGTGGTAGATCATTGAAACACCATTTGGGGTTTAAACGTCTCTCAAGAGCCATTATCCCTTTTTCTTTATTACTAGTAAAAGCACACATTTAATAAAATATAGTTTCTAAAATAATGTATAACATAAAAGATTAATTTATTTTTTTTTATTTAAAGTCTTTTTAAAAAATTTAAATCCTTAATTTACTTCTAAACTCTAGGTCGAGGTTACCTAATCAATTAAATGTTTTATATTTCAAGAGTTTTTAATATATTATTTATATAAAAAAAGAGTTTTTAATATATTCAACATGTAATTATCCAAATAAATTAAAAAAAATAATAAAAATATTTCAAGTTTAAAAAAAAAAATCTTACTCTTGAATTATTTTAAAATTTTAAAAAAATATTGTTTGTTACTCTCAAACTATTTAACAAAGTAACATAAAAGCAATTGAAGTAAACAAGAACAATATAATTAAGATGGATTAAAAATCAAAGAGGTATTAGCCCAGTTAGTACTCTCCCTCCAATGTGAGGGAGTAGGTCGCGGGTTCGATTCTCGTCCTAACTAATATTACACTCTGGAGTTTTGTATTAGATATCTGCACTCATACTTGTAATATTTGGGTCATATTTGAGATGTGTACCTTGTTGAACTACCATGTTTTTGTGTGATTTGAGATCTATGATCTTCTGATCTACGGTGTAAAAGATTGAGCCAAAGTAATTTTTTAGTGAAAGTGGACATGATCACTGTGTACAATCAAACGGAGTTGTTTATATTTACTTTTTGGGATGTGTACCATGTAGAATAATCATGTGATTATCTAAGAGTAGGCCACAATCTATTCTGAAAATTGGGACAAAGAAAGATCTCCACTGTCTGATTCAAAGCAGTCAACAAACTCTTTGTGGTGCTTAAGTGAGGTGACTACAATATAAGGCAGAGTGCTAGTAACACCAGGCTTTAATTATCTTAAAGGCTATTTTCATACTTCTTATGTATAAAATGTCGGGTGCAGTCCACCCGATGAGAACTCTTAGTCGATTCGATTGGAGCCGAAGGTTCGGTCGGAGGTCTCATGCCTGATCTGACCCAACAAGTCAATTTTATGCACCGGTAAAAAAATCGAGTTGGGTATCTAGTCAACCCACCCGGTTGACAACCCGAATTATAGACATTAAATTTTTAATGTCATTTTTAGATAGCGTTGGCTTCTCACTAATTGATACAAACAATAATCAATCTAGACTTTTTAATCACTTTTTGGGATGTATGTTGAGTAAACTAAAAACTAAACTAATCGTTTGGTAGGCTCATGTTTTCAAGATCCATCTTGTAGAAGATTAAGACTAAAAACGATGTCGGTCTTGATGCGTTCAATGCATAGTGGCCCCATGAGTTAGGGTGAGTTTCCAATTTTAGGGCATGTGTTAATTATACAGGAGACACAAAAACAGGTCTTATAAGAGTTTGACTTTTTTTTCTTTTAATTAGCTATAATAATTTATTTTTTTTATAAAGTTGTTATAATAATTATTACTAACGATATTAATATAGGCATATAGGGATAATAACGATCATTATATAGATATAGAGAGAAGTTTTGGAAAGAAATTCTGTAAGTCGGCTAAAGAGAGTCGCAAAATTTGAAGGGTAGGAAAATAGAGGTAGATTAGGTGGTTGAGGGGTATTTTATTTCATAAGTTTGAAAACAGGAAATTCAAAGAGAGAGTTGGTCTATAATGTATGTCCACTCATCAAGAGTGGATATTACTTAGTGACTTGCACGGATTTCCATGCATTAAAATTCCATGCAAGTCACTAAGACACATGAACATGTGAGCTGCGATGAGTGGTGAGTAGACACCCATTGAAGACTAACTCTAGAAACATAAACTGTGTGGTGGTAACAGTTGCCTTTGACACACTCGATCACCCCCAACATGGACTTTGACACACTCCTCGACTTAAAAAGTTTTAGGTGCAGCTAGGGATCTCAATGGGCTGGGTTTGGGCAAGGCCTTAAACAGCTGACTCCTATTCTTAAGTTGGGTTGGGCCCGCCCATTTATGTGACCAGAGTATCCCCTTCATGGCAGGCCTGCCCAGTCCAATGACTACTTAGGAATTCGTGCACTAATTAATGGGGCTTATCCACAACCGGATAGTAGGAGCCCAAATAACTAATCAGGCTGGGTAAGGGCGGCCCATGAATTGGGGACTACGCTGCTTAGACCATACAAGGGTACAAAAGGGAAAAAGAAAACTCGTGCTCGAACTCATGCTCATGCGGCGGTTACTTGCTAATGGAAAACGGCAGGCAGGTTTTGTGCAGGCGACTGTCGTGGAGCGATATGACTGGCTGCCCCGACCTGCATTGCTAATTAAACACAATTACTGTGCATGAGTGGTGTGATGGAATCTCTAAACAACAAAAGCATAAAGATTTCTCAATCACTATGAGAAAAGGAAATATTAAGTGATTCTTTTGCTCTCTTCTTCCTAGTGTCCTAGAGCTAGATAGTTTATACGAGCCCGAAGGGCCCATAATTCGCTCTTCCGAGTAAGATTCACCGCACACGACAACACCTAATTGCGTCTGCTAACAAAGGCTCGTGTCGATTTGTTAATTAAGTTGCCTATCGTAATCGAATTGTAATCTGAAGCTAAGGTGTTTGACACTGAATAATTTAGATAAAACCCAGTTTAGCTCACCAAACCAATCTGATTAAGATATTAAACCAAGAAAAGCATATACTCCATATATCCAAGGCTCGATCAAGCAGAAATCCGAATCGACACTCAACCCGCAGCACGCCGAGAAGCCACATTAGGCCTTAGATCCTTATATAATCTAGATGCTACAACAAAGATCCCTACTCTCATATAGAAACTTCTTCTGCCCTAGGACTTGCCTATACAGATGACACTTTGAACCTTGTAACTGTGTAAGTGCCCACACACATCAATTGTTTTCATAACCCTGCCTTAAGCGCTTGGTACTAGCAAACAAATACTACTCTACTCATAGCATATATAGATGTTGATTGCTATGTGGGGCACGCAAATGGCCTTAGGGCTAGGGTTTGTTTCAAGCGTCTTTCATAATCCCATCTCCATTAATTGGAGAATAGTAGGGGTTAGTAATCTCCGCAAAACAAACCTTATCTCCTTGTCTAATAAAGGATGATCTCTTTTCTATTATATTCTTACATACTTAGATCAACTTTAAGCTTAAAATAAGCACTATTATATTCCAAGTGGGTAGTGATCAGGTCGTTTTAGGAGGACCCGAAATGTTTTTACAAACGTTGAAAGTTTGGGAATCAAACGTGGAAGGCAGGGGCAAAGAAAAGTGTATAGTCTTTAATATATATATATATATAATAGTAGCATTTTTATGCTACCTTTGAGGCCAGTTGAGTGTCATGTACTCATGTGACACATAACTTGAAGTTTGGGTGCCACAATAACTGGCTTAAGGTCTATCAATGACAATATGGAAAAAAAGAAGCAAATAAATTTGTACAGTTGAATTTTCGATAAAAATTAAAAAAAATTAATACACCATATTTAGATGACGAACCGAAACCTTTAACCTATGATTTGTAGGGTAAAAAAGTCCAAAAAGAAACTTTTTTTTTTTTTTAAGTTTAGAGGACTAGCTGGACCCTTATAGGATGTTTAACTTGTACTCATGTGCCACATGGCACAAAATCTTAGAGAGAAGTATTGAAACACGCCCCAAAAAAAATTTAATCACAATTTCGGTGAGTTTTTTTTTTTTAATTATAAAATAATGCCCTGCAGCTTCAAAACGGGCTGTGCATGGCGCACGGTGTTTTTCTATGATGTACTGAAATTACCAAAATGCCCTTGCCAATTGTCTTCGCCGATTGTTGTGGGTCTTCTTCTCCGGCGATCTATTATATTATTATATATACAAGTGGGTATTCTTCTCCGGCATCTGAGGGTCTACTCCGACGATCTCGAAGGAATACACGGAGGGTATAAGGGTTTTTAGGGTTTCATTTTAGCCGTTTAGGGGTCATTCTTCTCTGGCGATCTCGAAAGAACACACAAAGGGTATGGGGGTTTTTAGGGTTTCATTTAAGCCGTTTAGGGGTCTTCTTTTCCGGCGATCTCGAAGGAATACACGAAGAGTATAAGGGTTTTTAGATTTCCAGGGTATGCAGAGCCTCAGACTACCTAAAGTCTTCTTCTCCGGCGATCTCGAAGGATTTTGCATTGCCAGAGTATGTAGAGCCGTCGATGGGTTCTTTAGCAGAGAAGAACCAACAAGCAGAGAACATATGTTTCTCTGCCTCTTTAAGTGTTATTTATAAAAAGGGTATTATTATAATTACCCAAACGAAGGTAGGTGGGCTAATACGCGGGGACCCGGGCAAATTACGCTGGGGCGCTATGCAGTGATAAAATGAGGTTCACGTTGTTTTGATAATAAAAAAAAAGGCGCAAGCCATTTTTTGGTACAAAGCCCATCTTATATATATATATATATCAAATTCAACCTATATGATTAAATAACGTTCTTAAAATGAGGACTTGAATTAGTCCTCCTAAGAGAACCAAATCACTGTTCTATTTTGATGAAAATTGACATTTTCACAGTTTGCATATATATATATATATATATATATATATATATATATATATATATATATATATATATATATATATTTATATTAGATTCAACCTATATGATTAAATATTGTTCTTAAAATGAGGACGCGAATTAGCACTCATAAGAGAACCAAATCACTATTCTATTCTGATGAAAATTGACATTTTCAGATTTTAACTCCCCCTAGGATGCAATAGTCAAATTTTCACTTGATTTGATGGCTTAGAGGCATACCATTGGATGATGCAGGTGATGAGGGCT
This sequence comes from Chloranthus sessilifolius, assembly GCA_021018995.1. Classification (NCBI taxonomy): domain Eukaryota; kingdom Viridiplantae; phylum Streptophyta; class Magnoliopsida; order Chloranthales; family Chloranthaceae; genus Chloranthus; species Chloranthus sessilifolius. The sequence continues at coordinate 46,211,694 of CM037584.1, read as the reverse complement.
AAATAATCCTTAATATTATTTACAACATAAATAATATTGTAATAGAATGCCCTATAAAGTGCGTAATCAATGATATACTTGTAACTTGGTGGGCGCGAGCTGATGGAATCCCTTAGGGATTAGTCAAGCCTAATCTTGCGATACCCTAAATTATAAAAAAAAAATAATTTTTTATAATAATAAAAATTATAAATATAAACAAAACTATGTTATTATCTTTGTGGAAGATAGATAACAATAATCAACATTCCATCTACATCATCATAACCCCAAAGTTTCTACTTCAATAAAAGAGATAGGGAAGAATCTGTCAACTCTTCGTATTCCTTTCCCACACAGGTTACAATCCAATCTCCTCTATATAAATATAGTAACTAAAAAAGGCCACCATGGCCAATGAAACTGAAGTTGGGACCCGCCACCTCACCTTCCACGCGTGTATCTGGATAATGACGTAGCCTGATGGACCAATAGGAAGGTAGGATGACGTCAGCTGATGCAAGAGTAACGGAAGCTGATGTTTGGGGTGAAGAGAGGAGGATGTGGGTCCCAATGGGGAGGCTTTTAAGGGTGATGAGCGTCGGCTTGGCTTCAATAGCTTAAAGAAGCTATAGCCTTTACCTATAATATTAGAAAAGCGGTGCCAGCATTTGCACCCAGAAAAAACGTGGCTCACCCTACCTTATCAATAAAAGACTATTTTTTGAGAATTGTGCCAACTGAAAATATATCTTAAATTTTTTATATATTTCTTTTATGGAAAATTAAGCTCGGGGATATGATGTCCTCACTCTTCTTTTACTCAAAATAAAAATAAAAATAAAAATAATAATAATATATAAGGAGGTAAAATGAATTAGGAAATACAAGATATTGAATGTGTTAAATCAAATGATCTATATATATATATATATATATTTATATATTATATTTGATGAGTGATAAAAAATATATTTAGTATCAATTTTTGTACTAAATATTTTTAGATAATAGCCTTTGAATTAGACGGCGTAGATGGTGTTGTAGATGTGTCTCAAAAATTGAGTCCTTATTTTTAAGGTGGAGATGTAGTACACTTTTTCGGAGTGCAAATTCTATTACTCATATTTAAGTAGACGCTGGATATTTGTAAACTGATTTTGTATGGCCACACGTGTGGGTGTTGAACCTAAACACGTGTGGGTGTTGAACTTAAAATTTAGGTTGTTCCCACTGAAGAAGATGTCATCTGCTTGAACATCAAAGTCAACGAGCGTAGGTAGTTTATGCTGCTCACACCTCGCAGAAACAATAATCTCTAACCTCATGTGTTGGCGACCAATCTTTCGTTTGAGCTTGATACGGTCGAATCCCCCTCTTAAATCTACCTTTCATATACATTTTCATATATATATATATATATATATATATATATATATTGGGCCGAGAATATACACTCGGGCCTAGAGAATTGACTTGAGCGTAATACGTTGCGTCCTTTTTAGTTCGGGCATTGAGAATTGATATGTTACATAGCGTCTTTTTGGTGAAGTGATGGGTGATATTAGACCCACTTTACTAATTAAAGTTACACTTTTAAAATATTTTAAAAGTTAAGTATTCTTCTAAGTATCGATACTCCGAAAATAAGGCGCTGACACTCCAATAACGAGGTGTTGGCACTCCAACGGCGAAGCGTTAACACTCCGACACCAGTCTGCCAGCGGCTCGCTAAATTATTTTTATCGAAGCATCGTCACCTCGATATAGAGGCAACGGCACCCCTGAAACGAGGCGTCGACGCCTCGTTTATTTTTTAGCGAAGCACCGACACCTCGATAAAAAAATGCTAGCACCTCGGTGTCGGTGTGCGAGTGCCTCGTTATCGAGATATCGACGCTTCGCTACCAAGGTGCTAGCTATCACTTCGTTACCAGACGCTCACATTTTTTGAATAAAATATACTTGAAAAAGTAAGTCTGATACTTTCTTAAAAAAAAAGAGAGAAGAGAGAGAAAAGAAAGACTTTTAAAAAAATCAAGAATGACGGCGGAAAGAAATATAACTTTTAAAATATTTTAAAGTTTAACCCTAGTTAGTAAAGTGAGTCCCATGTCACGCACTACTTCGCAAAAAAAGGAGCTAGGTCTCGCGCTTATATCAATTAGCGAAGTGTCGACACTTCGATTTAGAGGCGTCGGCATCCCAGCGTTGGCACCTCGGTGCCAAGGTACCAACACTTCGCTGTGAGGGTGTCAGCGCCTCGCTTATTGAGGTGCCGATGCTTCGCTATCGAAGTACGCACTTTGTTACCGGGCATTCATATTTCTTGAGTAAAATATACCTGAAAAAGTAAGTTTGACCTTTTTTTAGAAAAGAGAGAAAAGAAAGAAACTTTAAAAAAACTTCTAAAAAAGTCAATAATAACAACTGAAAAGGAATATAATTTAACCCTAGTTAGTAAATGAATATATATATATATATATATATATATATATATATATATATAAGGATAGAAATATTTCTACGCCAATTGATATGGGCACGACACGTAGCGCCTTTTTTGTGAAGTGATCGGTAGTATGAGGCCCACTTTACTAACTAGGGTTATACTTTTAAAATATTTTAAAAGTTAAGTACTTTTTCAGTCGTTATTTTTGACTTTTTAAAGTTTGTTTTTTTTCTCTTTTTTCTCTCTGTTTTTTAGATTTACTTTTTCATGTATATTTTATTCAAAAAATGTGAGTGTCTGATAGCGAAGCGCTAATACCTCGGCAGCGAAACGCCGACAACCTGAGAAGGGAGCCGCCAACACCCTTATGCTGGCATCCTGGCTCCGGGGTGTCAGCGCCTCACTATCGGGGTATCGGCGCTTCGCTGCCGAGGTGCTAGTAATTCGTTATCCGATGGTTACATTTTTTAAGTAAAATATATCTGTAAAAGTAAGTATGATATTTTCTTGAAAAAATGAAGTGAAGAAATGAAAAAGAAAGAGACTTTAAAAAAGTTAATAGTCCTTTCAAAAAAAAAAGAAGTCAAAAATGACCGCTAAAATGATATTTAACTTTTAAATTATTTTAATAGTCTAACTATAATTAGTAAAGTGGGACTCATGCCATTTATCACTTCACAAAAAAGACGTTATATGTCGCACCTATATTAATTGGCGTAAAAATATCTCATCGTACACCCTGACGCATATATATATTATTTCCATAGTAAAATGATATGAATTAGATATGTACGTAATTAGGATTTTTATTTTTTTATACCACGCATTCCCAGTTTGCGCTTGGACTACACCCAACTAGTGTAGAGTCCCTCCCTTAGGACGATTATTTCTCGATTGATGGACACCCACTGCACCGCTTCTTTAATTTAAAATCTGATCAAGCCCATTATCAAGCTGCAAATTATTAATAAAAGGTCTTCCGATTAACTCTAGATTTGAATATCTTGAGGTTGATAGGGACACCTAGCTCTGCTCCGTTTTCAATTATTTAAAGCTGCCCCGTGGCCCTGTGCACATGACTATAGGTTGTGTATGATATAGTTTTTTCCTAACTCCTGTCATAGGAGAGTTTATTTACTTTAGCAAGTTTTTATCATCTTTGCTAACATCATATTACATGTTTTAGCCGGTATCACTTTTCTTTGATAATTCTTTATATAACAAAATTTTATGCAAGATTTACCTATTCAGCAATTCTATCCTCCTCTCTACTCATTCTTTGTCAGAGCAGATTTTATTTGCTCTGATAGAAAATTAGTAGAAAATAGGGAGGTTGAGATAGCAGAGAGCCATGCCATATATAGTCATATATTTTTAGCGTTTGGGACTGTAGCACAATGAAAAGTTTGTAATATTATAACCTTAAGGTCACAGGATCGAGTCTAGCATACTTATATAAAAACATACTACATATCTGTTGTGCGGAAGGTCTCAAAGTAGCCAATAATCTCACGATAATGATTAAATAAGAACGCAAAATAAAAGAAAATTAAACACAATCACATAAAAGACAATATTTATGTGGTTCGACAAATTGCTTACATCTATGGACAATGATGATTACTATACTGATGATTCTAAAAGAATACAAGAACACTCAAGCCTCACCAACGCTCTCTACAAAACTTTAGATAAGTTTACCAAAGTTTTACAATGATATCTCAACTCTTTTATTCGTCGAAGAGTTTTTTCCTTATATAGAAAACACTAAATCCTACTTCTAATTCAAGAGAAACTGCTAAATACAGAACATTAATGCAATTGGGTTATTGCTGGGTCGCTCCAGCGGGAACCAAAATTGTTTGAGCGATTCAGACCCGAAAGTTTGCCCTTTACATGAGTGCATTGATCGCTCGAGTGACTACAACTGTAAGTTGGCCCCATTGGGCGTCCCACCTTGCTCGAACGGATTTGAGTCCCGCTCTAACAATTTCTAAGGAGTTAGTGAATTTGTTGTAGGAAATTATAATGAACGGACGAGAAATAATAGTTCTTTCAACGGATGTTTACATGGCGTGATATAAGTGGCTGCCTTGACATACATTGTTGGGCCCCACTGCACTTGCATCATGCCACATCAGCAATCTGTTAAATGGTCTGTTGTTTCCCGTCCGCGATATAAAAATGTCCCTTACTATATAACATACTATTGATAATCACATTATATATGAGAGATTCTCACTTAGACAGTTTTTGGGTGGTGGATACTATTCAAGATGAGATGATTTTCCTCAATTTATGGGAGCTTGACCTAAATGTGAAGAGGAAGATGCAATATTCAAAGTGGTATGTACCCATGGATCAAAATCTTGGATTTTTGATACGTGTTGTCCAACTCTAAAACCGATATGTATCGGTTTCAAATGATACTTTTCGATTTTTTTTTATTTAAAAAAATGATAATTTCAAATTATCGAACAATAATTTCAAATTATCATCCAATACGGACGATACATTAGATGATATGGACGATAATTTGACTGTTTTTTAAGGGGGTGAGAAAAACCCAATGTATCATATCGTTCAAGTTCAAAACCGATACGTATCGGTATCGGACGATATTTTGATCCATGGTGATACCATCTGTGAGCTATATGTTAAGTCGTATAAAAGGAGGACAAGTGGACAACATTGACAGACTGATAATCATTATCATTACCACCTTATCTATCGTTTTTCTCACCAGTTTTTGTGCGGTTGATTCAGCATATCACAAGCAAAAGACTTTACGTAACGAGTTACGTTGTGGGAGGAAGTAGGAACTAAGGAAGGGTGGTGCTCTTCTTCCATGGGATTTATTTCCTTACAGAGTTCCCTCTGATACCCCGGTTTCTCATCAGTTTTAGTTCCAAAAAATCAAAGCGTAGCTTTATTCTCATATATCAAATTAGTGAGGGCACCTACACTCAAATCATTGACAACTTTCAATGAGAAGATGGAAATTACTTTTCGTCCCCCAATCTTTGACACCACCTTGGGTACACTATTAGATAATTTTTTATTTTACACATCCCAAAAAGTGACCTAAGAGGCTAGGATACCCACGTGTTAAAAACAAAGGTGACTTGTAAATTATGCTCGAGCGTGATGTGGGCCACCTGATTTTTTAGGTCACTTTTTAAGATGTGTGCTACATAAATAACTGATCCTATGATCCTATGTCGATGTATCAAAAGTCATTTTGTGGAAGATTGGGACGAAAAATGATACCTCTAAATTAATGATTTTCACTTTTCAGTATAAGCGTGAATAGGGGTACCCAAAATCAAATATGTTTTACCCATGACATTTAGCTATATAGGGGGCAACTACAGCTAGCCATCTCGTTTATGTTCTATTTTTTAAAGTCTAATTTGGCATTTCAATGAATTAGCTTCATCTTTTCCTTCCCCGCTTAACTATTCCCAATTCCCACCACCATACTTACTGTCATAAACAGTCGGACTTGTAGACAGAAATATAGACAATATAATTGATAAGCTTGCGATCATTAATGAAAATTACTCATAAGTCATATCGATTTCTCTTATAAGAGAATTTAAGGAACTCAAGGTAGACACTTAATAGGATTGATTTTGTTTTGGGTCTTTTACTTTTTGTTTTTACCATTGATGTTACTCGTTCTTGTTAATTAATTACACAACAAAGTACACACAAGGAACAAATGAGGAAATTGAAACTTTCTCCATCTAGTGAATCCATATGCTTCTTATTGGCATCAAATAAGTACTAAAAAATTATAAACTAACTAAATAAATGAGTGGAAATTGGGTTACAGGCATGTTGCATATATGAACTTTAATTTGATCAATGTGTGAGGAAAGGATGACTAAAAATTACAATAAAGGTCTCAAAAATATTATTTTATTAACATGTGAGAAACATTTATAGTTGAAGTTATGAAAATGCCCTTCTACAAAATGCCAACATAAACGAAATCGTAATTTCCTTTCGAAAAAAAAAAATGATATCGTAATTCAATGGGAAGAAGGGTGATTAGTGAGTTTCAATTATAAATGTTTCACACGTTGACTGAATGTATGATTGGGAACCCCAAAAAATCATGTGAATCCTTCTAAGACTTTTTGGAGCAATAAATATGTCAATTTGTTTATAAAAATAATTTTATTTTTTTAAAAAATTTTTTTATTTTTATTAAAAAGTGTAAAAGTTATCTTAGTGCATCAGAGGGTCCGAGTAATACACTAGGAAGCACCCAAGCATTGCTATATGAAAAATCGGACTTTCCGGAGAAAATCAGAATAGGTACTTGGGTGGCATAGGAAACCCGAGATAAATGGGAAAAACCTACACCTGGAGGAAATCGGAATATTCGAAAAAAAACCTCTAACAATCAAAGAAACATAAACCCAACACCCCTTACAATCAAGAGACCCCCTACAAGAAATGGAAAATAGATAACAGATGTTCCGATTTAAAGCTTTTAACGTTAAATAGAGAAGAGTTGCATTTGCCATCTGCAATCGCCCAATTGCAAATGCTGATGATACTATCTTGAATGAGCCTCGTAGCATTGAACGAGGAGTTGTTCTATTTAATTTTGTTCCGAGATATCCAAATGTGCCAAAGAGCATAAATATGGAGATGGTTCCATATCCATTTCTTAATACCTGTAGTGTCATATTGATCCCAACCTGAAAAAATTATAACAATATTCTTGTGAATGCAAGATGAAATACCGAGGGTTTTAAAGAAGACCCCTTATATAGGCCAAATTTTCTCACAAGTTAGGAGAAGGTGCTCGATGCCTTCTTCCGCATGGCCACGAAAGAAACATTTTTGATCAATTTGTATGCCATAAAATAATATTTATTTTTCTAAATTTCCTTTTTAAAATCTTCTTCTAAACTCTTATAGGATGGAGCTTTCTATGCTCAAAATCTTCATAGTACTTAAAGACGGATGTGGGACCATAAAAAGATGAGCTACAAAGGAACCATGCAGAAAGACATTTGCCTATTCTACTTACTAAAATCAAAAATTAAAAAAATTATAAATTGGTAAAAATAAATTAAAAATAAAATAAGAATTTTTTTTAATTAAGGCTACATATATATATTATAATAATTGCCACATTACTACAAAAAATAAGACTATTAGCGGCAGCCAAAAACTGCCGCTATTAGCAAAAATACTACCACAAATAGTTTTAATAGTCTTTAATAGTTTTTTGTTAATAGCGTCAGTTTTTTGCTACAAAAAAACTGCCGCTAATAGTCTTATTTTTGGTAGTACATGGGCCACACTTGTTAGGAATGCTTTCACTAGGTAACATCAATTGATGAACTTCTGGTAAATGAATGTGAAGACTACCTAGCTAGCTAGGATCGATCCAGTTGTAGATTCAATAATCTGATGCATAGTCACCAAGTTCGAGTTCGGTGAGGTTAAAATTAGGAAATTTTAGCAAGTTTGGGGAAATATTCGGAAGAAAAATTAGAGAGGAAAAAAAAAAGATTGAAAATATAATATTTAAAAAAAAAATCAAAAATCACAAATTTTTTGAATAATTTGAGAATTATTCACAAATTATTCGTGATTTTTTGAAAAATTTGCGAATAATTTTGAATTAATTTGCACTCCCTTAAATTTATGAATTATTCAAAAAATGGGTGATTTGTCTGACTATGGTCTGATGGCCATGAAGATTTGATACTAGATGAGTTGAACTTTTTCACCAGCCTGGCTTCAAAGTTGCAATCATGGATGAAAATATCGCCGGAAATCTCAATTTATCCCCGATAAGATATTGGTTTTGGCGAGCTCCACCTATTGGAAATTTGACTGAAAGTCATAAAAAAGGCAGAAAATTTGTTCGAAATCCTGGTTGATTCCCAGTTTCGGTCATGACCGAAACCGAGAACGAGTTTTTATCCTTGGGTTGTAATCACTAAAATCATCATGTCATCAATGTATTGTAAATGCAAGACCAGTTTAAACCGGGTGATGGGTGTTGAGAAGAAAACAAATTCAGATTCAAGATGGGAAGATGTTTAGATGAGGGTGTTACCGTGTTGAGAATAAAAGCTAAACATTTTCTAACTCCCATGTTTCTTGCACCCGCAAATAGGGCTGCAATAGAGCCGAGCTAGCTCGAGAACTTGGCTCGGCCAGAAAATGAGAGCTTTTGCTCTCTTAAGCTTGGCTCGAGTGCCAAAGCCGATCTTTTTATTTAAAGCTCGACTGAAGTAGAGCCGAGCTAGAGTTGAGCTAGGATAACTCGGCTTGGCCCGACTCGATTTCATTAATAGTATATAATACTTTTATATGATAAAATATATTATATATAATTTTGAAAGTTTTTTTTAAAAAAAAACTTTTTTCCCCGTATAATAAGACTCATTTAAAGGTTACTTTATAATGGATAGATATATAATTAACATATAATCCTTATGATCCTCTATTGAAGTTTGCACTCTCTCTCTCTCTCTCTTTGCAACTATTAATGTTTTTTCTCACTCAACTCAATGAACAACCACTAGCATGACAATTGACCAATTAATCAACACCAGTGACCAAAACCTATGCTCTTAATCAATATTTAGCACATTAAATTTAAGCACAATTTTCTTCAATCTATCTGTTAAATCCAAAAGGACTAAGGGATTAAAAAAAATTTAGGGCTTGCATTTATAAATTTGATTGAAGCTTTCATCTATTAAAAATAGGAGATAATATTTAAAACAAAATTAAAAAAAAATTTTATAATAAAACTTATTTTGCTTGAAGCTCAGCTCGGCCTGACTCGAGCTCGATAGAGCCGAGCTAGAGCTCAGACTTTTTTAGGCTCAAAGGGTCTAGAATATAGTTTTAGCTCGGCTCGTATCAAATAGAGTCGAGCTAGAGATGACCCAAGCTCCGGCTCGGCGCCCCGGCTTGGTTGCAACCCTACCCGCAAACGTCTAAACAAAGGAAGCTTAGGCTTCTTTGTTTGTTATCTTAGGTGGTCAAGATGCACGTTTTTCCACAGTTTCCACATTTGAAAGCTCGTTTACTTATGTTTTCTCCTGTTATATGAATCTCCAAACTCTTAATACAAATCTGTTGATGTCCACCGTGTACAGAGCCAAGTATTTGAGTTAGTGTTAGTGGAATTGCCACAACTATGAAACAGCGAGTGCGTGGGTCAATCTGACCAGATCAATTAAGCGTATTTGCACTGATTCTGTGCTAATTTTGTGCCATAAAGATCTCTGCATGTCCCCCAAAGTTTGACCAGAGAGCTTGGACCGTCGACCTTGGGCTGTCAATGGATTGGGTTAGGCCAAACTTTTGCCTGCCCGATGGATAATGCAATCGAATTAACTTGATTCGATGGAGCACCCCAGCCTAGTTGACCCAATGGCTTAATGGTATATGCCCGACCGCGTTGAAAAACTGACCCAACCCGACGCCCAACATGAAAAGCTGGCCCGACCTGGTCTGAATTTGGCCCGACCACCTTTGAGATGTGAACAGACCCAACCCGACCCGAAAGTCAGGTTGATGCTTCATGCCCAGCTAGGGGTGGAAGTTCGGTTAACCGAAACGAAACCAAAATCGAAATTTCAGTTTCGGTGTCGATCGGTTCTCCTAAAACCAAACCCCAAACTGAACCGAAATGTTTCGGCTTCAGTTAACTGAACTTCCCACCCCCTTGAATTGAAACCAAACGGAGTGGTTCAGTTTTTTTTTTTTTTTTTTTGAAAGAGAAACTTTTATCTTTTTCGATTTTTTAGGGTCAGTTTTTTCTCCCCACTCAACCGGTTTTCCGCACAAAAATCTGAAACCGAGCTATTCAAAAAACGGTTAGTTTTTTCAGTTTTGGAACAGTTTCAGTTCAGTTTTGGGTCGGTATTTTTCGGTAATTTTTTACACCCCTCTGCCCAGCCCGATCCAACCCATTGGGTCAATTGTATGCGCCAGTGAAAAAAGTCAGGTCGGACAGGTAGGATTGGGCTGACCCCCTTCATAGCTCATGCATGGGGAACTCCTATTATTTTAGATAACTCTTATCACTCAAAAGTTTGTGTTGCTTGCTTGTCGGTTCCCAAACTTGGAGGTGTACGAGAGTTTGATCAACGTTTTGGATCGTGCATGCATGGCTGGCCTTTTCTTATCCTATGACCACCTTTTTACCTTTCTTATTTAGTTTTTTAAGGATTATTTACCCTTATGCATTTGTGAGCCCAAGTAAGAACGAGTACATAATTTTTATGTTTTGTTGAAGTTTTTTGGTACGTAGATTTAGTGGGTCTCTTGTTAGTTGTTAGCACTATCAATGTAACGGACAAAACACTTTATGAAACTTTCTACATTTATGTGATGCGTGCTATAAAGAGGTCAAGGAGCTGCTTTTTGATGCTTATTAGTAAATAAGTCTAAAATAATACTAATTGTAAAATAATTACGCATGATTTACAAATGCTCATAAAATGTTAATTATTTTATTAGAAATATCAAATTTAAAAGAGTACATCAAAGATACAATAAATTAAAGAGGTCAGGGACTATACACTCCGGCGTAGGTGGCCATCATGTGGCGTCCATCGCGAGAGGATTAAGTGCCACGATAACTTAGGCGAGGTCGATCATATCCCACTAATTAAAAAAATTATTTTTATAACTTTTCTACCGTTAAAAATATAGTCAAAGTTGGAGAAAATCAATGCACAAAGGTTTTGGAGAGTTACTCTATCTTTGACTCATAAAATGGAGGGCAAATATTTTTTTTAAATCATATGTCTCGTGGTTGATCAACTCAAAACTGAATTTGTTTTTGATTGATCATGCCACGCCACATGTGATCTAGTAACCTGGCTCACAAATCATTTTATGTGTCCAAGCGTAAACTCCCCAAAGCTTAAATTAAATTAAATTAAATATCTTTATAAACCTTTTTTATTTTATTTTTAATTTCTTTTTAGGGTATCCAATTTAATATAATTAAAGTGCAGTAGCAACTAGCAATGATAAATACTTGGGCACATTAGAAAACAATGCCTCAAAAACAAACTTTTTAGCCAAAAACACCCGTTTTCAATTGATGCACTTTAATATTAATCATTCGAAAATGGCTATGACTATTCTCACCCCTTCTATAATTAGTATTTGACATTTTTTTCATGAAAGAAAATTATAGACTGATTTGAGTCAGTTCCTTAGGATAGATCTTAAGATCATGGCATGCCTATCAGACAGTCACATGCTAATTTCACATGGCATGCGTCTCTAAAAGTGAAGGTAAACTCCTTTACTCGTGATTTAAGTCACTTTTAGGGATGTGTGTCATGTGGAATCAACATTTGATTGTCTGATAGGCGCGTCATGATCTTAAGATCTATCATAAAAAAGATTGAAACAAAAAACAATCTGCATCGTCTAATTTAAATTAATCAATAATTTTCATCCGTGAAACTATGTAATACTTACTATTAAACGAATAAGAATAGCTCCAACCTTGAAAAATAGGAAAAGTCATTCATTTTCGAGTATGTAGTGTTAGAAATTATTAGGATCTTCCCGCAATCAAAAGCGGAATTAAATTAAACTTTAGCATACCTTACACTGTAGAGTTTTTCACGTGAGGATTTAGCCTTGAGCGATCCGAGTAATAATTCAACGATGATTTGATGGAGTCTTCTCTTCTTTGCACACCGTAGAGAAGATGAGTTTCCCTTGAATTCTTCTAATTTAATTGATACATATATTGTGTAAAGAAAGACGGACTCTACATCCCTTTAAATAGGTTCGAAACTTGCCCATCAATAAATCGAACGATTAAAATTACCATACTTAAGTTAGGGTAAAATCATAACCCTTGATAAATTTAATTAGAAATTTCTAGTTTTACCACAACTACTATTTCACCATCTCTCGAAGTTAATAATTTAGACTGTTTGGCTGTGATCATAACGTATGAGTAAAGGGCGACATAAATCCATAAAATCCAACATATAGATCTGATGATTTAGATCCTCCGATCAAATTTAGATCCACTTTAGTTGAACTACCATCATAAAGACTTAAATTGCCCATAATCGTATGCCACGCGGCCTAAGCAGTCGCCCTTCATGAAATAATCTCCTTTAGAGCGGTCATGTGCTATTATTCCTTTAAACGCAACTAAATTAAAAAGACTTTTGACTTTTCAAAACTAGCCAACCCAACGATTAGGCAAGTGATCACAGGATCTATAACTCTAAATAAATAATAATAATAATAATAATAAAATCTAAATAAATAGCCTCACCTCACCCCATTCTTTCAAACTACATAGCAATCTGTCACAAGGGCAACTCGGTCAAATCAAAACATTCAATGCCAACTAACGCTGCCAATTGGCCATGATAGGGTTTTGCATTGCCCTTGCTCTAACCCTTGGCAGGCTTTAATATGTTTGGTCCTAGCTTTAGTGGGTTTTAACATGGTCGGCCTTAGTTCTATTCCTAGCAAGCTAGGGGCAAGCTAAGGGCGGTCTTTGGACTTTTGAATATTAATATATTTATATTTGTTTATAGTTCCTATACTAAAAAAAATACATATGATACTTATTAGGGTCAGGACGGGCCGGACTTTTAGGGCTGCTCTAGCCCTTTGACAGTCCTACTAAGCTCTCCCTTAGGCAGGCTTTGATATGTCCAGTACTAGCTCTAATCGTGATGGGTTTGGGCAAGATTAGATCAGACTTCAAACTTTTTGGCTATTAATATTTTTTCTAAGTTTTTGTAGGAAAAAAAAATTCATTTACGTTTTTTCTTCTAAAAAGATATCTTATATTTTATGTTTGAGAATAAAAAATTCTAAGACCTCTCTTTATAAATATTTAAATGACCAAAATGCTCTTAAAACTATCCAATTGACAAATCTAACAGAAATATTGAGTGCTATTTTTATAATTTAAATGTAAATAGTATAATATAAGTTTTAAATTCATATATTAATATATGTAATATGTCAAATTAAAAGAGATGCACTGGCTTACGGGCTTTAAGTTGTTAAGCCTTTACCCGGCCCAAAGGATAGTGGGCTTTTTGTTTCGAGGCCCTAGCACCACCCTCTTGCCCCATTTTTAACCTCTAGCACTAAGATTTTACATGTGACCTGTGAAAATGCAATTTGGGCCATTTAATTTAAAGCTTATGATCTATAGATCATTAGTGGATAAGTTTCGAGGAAAACACAATATTTGTCATATTATTTATTGTTGTCAATCATTGAATCAAATAATAGCCTTTGACTATATTTAATTATATGATGGAGATTATATTTTATAGTAATTTTTTATGATTAATATCTTTAAATGAGGGGCTCCAAATCAAACGATTTGATTTAGATAGTGTTTTCACGTATGTGACCTCTCATAGGTCTTTGTTTTAAACTCGTTCCATCAGCCAAGTTCCCGAGTCCAAGTAAAGACTCCCTTATTATTATCCGTCGTCCATCTAAAGTTTAAGCCGGTAACCGGAGCCGAGCCGAGCTGGTGGCTATAAACAGCACGTGCGTTGTCGCTGGACAACGATGTTTTCTCTGCGGGCTCGCACGTGACTGCCTGCCCCGGTTTTCATGCAAGAAAGCAAAGGACGGTTCTCTTCTCTGCAAGTTTGAGAAAAAAAAGGGACGCTTTGCTTTGAATAGAAAGTAAGCTAATGGGAAAAGCAAGTCACATGATCCTTTCTTCTCTTCCAATAACCGGTACCACCATAGCGTGTTTCGTTTACTTTAACCGCCTCTCTCTCTCTCTCTCTCTCTTGTGATCTTTTTCCTTTGTTTTCGTTTACCTACTTGGAGAAAGAAGAGATCAGGGAGTTTGATCAAAAGATGACCTCTTTTTATTTTTTTGATGGGTTAGAACATGGAAAATTGGAACAAACCCATCTCAGTAAAGAGGTTGGAAAGCTGAATAATTGCATATTTGCATTAGAGATTATATATTGGAGGAAAAAGACTAGGATACATAAAAGGTGCCATTGGTTGGTGAAAAGAGGATTTTTTGCCATTACAAGAAAGATGACATTGAAAACAGAGGAAGAATAAACAGATGCACTAAAATTGCACCCATTTATAGTTATTATTTTGGGATTTGCTAGCAGAATCAAGGAATCAAACCATGGAAGATAATCAATCAAACCATCTAAAAGGCAAAAAAAATGAAAAAATTCCATAAAGTTAAATATAATAGATAAGTTATGTTCAACAAAAGAATAAATGTACATGAGGGGGTTTACATTGATGATTTCTCTTAGTTCTCTATAAAAGTGAATCTGTATGGTCTTAGACATCTGAAACCCAGGTCATGGAAATCAGTTTCCACAAATGGAAAATATATATCCTTCAATAATTCCACAAGCATTCCAAGTCCACCAGTGGGGGGCCAGCAGCAGAAGGGATTTCAAGATCATGCTTTGAAACAACTGAGGAGATCTCTGTGTTTCGATCAGTACTCAATCCAGTTTCCTGTGAAACGCTGACCATTGACTGATTAGAGAACTGCTCCACTTTACATTGGCTTTTCAATTCAGGTTCTTGTTGTGTGGTAGCTAAGGCTCTTAACATTGCCTGGTCAGCAGAATTGAAGCCAGTGCTTGTAAAATTTTGGATTGAATTGTTCCTCTCCTGGTGCAAGTAACCCAAATTTGGAGATCCTTGAAAGGAAAATAGAGAATTTGGATGTGAAATCTGAGGGTACAAGATGGAATTTTGATGTGGCTTCCATAGGTTCCCTTGATGATTGGTGTTGGGGAAGTTGTTTGGTAGAAAGCTCTTGTGGACTAGTTGTTCGTCTTCCATGCCTGTTGAGAAATATGGCATATGAACTCCATTTGATGATCTTATTGTTGATGATGAAACAGTGTTCTCCTTGAACCCGTTGTCGACGAAACTCGAACCGGGCCTGTTCGGATTGATGTAAGGAGGATCTATGAGAGGTGGCAATGAAAGAGAATCTATCGAATCATTTCCAAAAGAGTTCATCCTCCCTAGGCCTGAGATTGGGCTTCTCTTGATCCCTCCACTCTTGTGAAACACCCTACATACAACCCATTCTTCCTGTACCCACAGAATTGATCACAAAAAGTGAATAAAAAAAGGGGCCCCATCTGAAAATTCTCATGCATAAAAAAGGAGCACATGAGTTGTATTGAAAAATTTAAGGAAAAAAGCATCTACCTTTGCAGTTTTGGGGAGATTGAAGTAGGAAAACTTTCCATCTAATCTGTATTCATGCATGACCCAATTGGTTTTCTCACCTTTGGGTGCCCTCCCTCTATAGAATACAAGGGTTTTTTTCATTCCAACAAGGGAACCTTTTCCCTTATAGATCTCTTTATCCTTACCAGTGGCCTTCCAATACCCAGCATCTGTAGCTCTATTTGTTCTCATGCCTGTTGGATATTTTCTATCTCTTTGGCAGAAGAAGTACCACTCTTTCTCTCCCATCTTGGCCTTTTCTGCAAAGATATCATGAAATAAGAATGAGACTTAAATCAATATTATGTGATTTATATTCCTAAAAATGATAAAATAAAAGGATGAAATAGAAGCTCACTTGGTAGATCCCATGGCTCACACTTATTCAAATCTGCTTCTGCTATAGCTTTTGCACTGAAGCTGCTATTGAGAACCTTTTCTGAAAGGTAATGGGTAATAATCTCTTCATCTGTGGGATGAAATCTAAAACCAGGAGGCAAATCTATAAGATCATCTCCTTTATTGGATACTGAAACATCTGCCATAGATACAGCCTAAACACCTAAAAGTCTATACAAGAACAAAAAAGAAAATCTGTAGAAACCCAATAAACCAAATCCAAGAAGAGACCAGTTACAAATTTATAAACCCGACACAAGAACCAGAACAATCAATATATCAGAAAGAACTAGCACTAGAAATCATGAAAAAAAGGGAGAAAACAAATAAAAAACCCTCTTTTCGATCCCAGGAAGAGAAGATATAAATTAAAAAAAAACAACTATGCTGTGTGGTTTCTCCTTGAAGGAGATTTCGAGGTGCAGTTAAGAAAGAAGAATGGTGGGAAGAACCCCAAATATATACTTATCTCACAAATTCTTTAGATTCCGTGCTCTGCAAGGCACTTCCTAAAGAAGCCTCTCAGGTTCTCTGTTTTCATCTTCAGAGCTGTTACTTTGCAACATCAAAGCTCCTAATAATGTCCTCAACTCTACCAACGACTAGTGCATGTGTCCAAAATCCGCACTCATCGGACAATTTTAACCGTCCAATCAATTCTTTGATTTGGGAGGGTCAACAAAATATCTTCAATGGTATAAAAAAGAAATCCCATACAGAGATGCTTATGATCGCCCAATAGATACGTTTATTTGCACCACCAAATCTTTGAGGGCACCTACACAAAAACTCATTGGGTGCTCTATATCATGTGATCAAGATCATTTTTTTTTGTCAAGGAATCTTGAGATCATGGGCTTTGGGCTTACCATTAGACGTTCAATTTTGATTTCAGGTGGCACTTGGCATAAAAAGTAACAAGAAAAGCACATGGCATATATCACGCTCCAACCTGATTTTCAGGTCACTTTTCTGGGATGTGTGCTTCATGAAACAAAAAATTGATTGTCTGATGATACACCCATGATCTCATGATCCATTGTGTGAACGGTTGGAGTGAAAACCGATTTCCATGGCTTGATTCAGAGCAGTCAATAGTTTTTAGCGTAGGTGTTGTCAAAGATTCGATGGTGCAATTTCTTGACTACAGGGGGCTGACTGATTCAATGGTCTTTGACCACAATAAAATCTATGAAGATGGGAAGTAACCATCGTCTTCAGTAGTGCTAGGCAACATGCAATAGTTTTCCTTATCTTTAGATATAAAAGTCATGCATAGTTCATTTGTCATCTCTAGGCTTTCGTCGAGAAAAATGTCATTTCCTAACACTTTATCAGGTTTTCCAGAGTTTGGGGGTTTTTATTGTATTTTCCTAAAAAAGTGACATTTTGTTTATAGAGAATTTTGCTCCGGAAAGATCAATGTATAGGTTGGGCTAGCTACTATAATACACATAATTAAATTCTTGCTTCTGTGTCCAATGCCCCAATTAACTGTCATTTAAATATACAATTATCTATCATTTAAATATAATTTTTAAATATAGGGGTTGACAGTTTAAATGAGAAATAAAATTGGCATTTACTTCATACACCCAGCAATGGCATTTAAAAGTCTGCACACCCGCCCCACTAGTCTGTACTCCTTCCCGCTAGTCGTTCCCGCCCATTATCCACTAGCAGGCCGAGACCAAACCCAACCTCCACTTATGATATTACCTTATAGACTACCGTACGTCTTACCCTCCATCAACCATTGAGAGGGAGAAGGTACAATCGAGAGGGGACGGGGCAAAACCCCGTGGTCGTAAGCTCGGACTCTTCTGCTTCCGAGGAGGTGCTGCTGATACCTGATGTCGTGATTTATTCAATAATTTTGACGTTGCGATCGGGTCCTCCAAGCGTATTGTGACTTTCACCCACTCGTTTGATGGTGACAACGATGGCGATGCCTTTTCTCCTCCCGCATTTTAGTTTGAACTTTCATAAAGAACTTTAAAATTATGATGGTTTATATTATGTCATAATTTTGTATGTAATAATATAATTAGATATGCTACAGTAGCTACTATGAACTCATTTCCTAGTATAAATTATGATGATTTGTATTACTTCGAGCTCGTTTCTAGTATGCACATAACGTAGTAACAATCACATAAAAGAACTCATATTTGAAGTAATTTTCTCATAATCTGCTTGACAGAATGAAGTCTTCAACACATTGTCGATTGGATGTTATAAATTTTGACGATCATCCGATCAATATAACCGTTTAAATGAAGCTTATAAATATGTGCGATTATAGTATGTGAAATGATACAATGCACTTTCTGACATTTTTTTGAAAAAGTGTAAAACGTAAGAAAAGATCATAAATGGTAGGAAAATGGATTTTTGAGTAATTTAAGAACGTTCCAAGGAAAGTTACTTTTCTCAGAAAGCTAATTTTTTGAGCAGAAATTGAGGTACTGATTTTCTGAGCTATCTCAGAGAAAGCTTAGAATATTTCGAAGGACGAGGGCTTGCATGGTTTTAAGGGAAAGAAGAGAAAATAAGAGAAAACTTATATGTGGCAAATGAATTATCGAGATTTTCGTTGTTTAGATGACATCCAAAGGGTCAAAATTTGTCTTCACATTTTTTATCAAAATCCGAGGACAAATGCTGACCCTACCCTCCCTCCGTAGGATATTCACTTGGCAGTCTATATTCAAAGCCCCGAAATAACACTTGTCAAATATATGATGGTGGCCCAGCTGGGTCCTTCAAAAGTCCAGCACTTGAATGTTGAATATGGCTCGGCTATAGTCGGCTCCAACTGGCCTCTTGTGCCACCCATTATAAACTAATCTGCTGTAGGGTAACCGACCTATACATAATCTTAAGGTTATGCAACCGTCGCACTATGTTTAATTTCCAGTGGTATCACTCATAATTTCCCATCGATATATACTCTCGATTTAATATAGTGTTGAACATGTCAAATATCGGCCCATAACGGCCAATATGTATAGGAAATGACTCAGAAAGAGTACCAAAAAATGCCTTTTATAATTATTTTCATTATAAATTTAATTTTTTCTTAATTTTTAACGAAAGAAAAAGTCAGTTTGGCCGATACATATTCGATATATTGGATACATATCCTATGACTCAGTCGATATGGGGATATGACTCCAACGTTGAATTGTTGGCCTGCAACCTAATCTCATATTGGGTGTCCCGTGAACTCTTAAATCATTTAGTTAAACTCAAGTGCACATCCAACTCTAAGGCCTTGTTTGACAAAACTCATGGAAATAACTCTTTTTTTAACTTTACATAGGCTTGTAAATAGAAGAATTCATGAAAAGTTTTATTTTTAGAATTTTATAATGGTTGTTTGGCTACATTATGTAGAATTATTTTTCTAAGGTACCATTTTTCACTCCATGTAAACTTGTAACCCCACTCAATCCCGTCGGGCCAAAATGCATTAATCGTTTTGAGCTAGAACATGATTTTTTTTGTTTTTGTCCCAACTTTTTAGAAGAAGGGTCTTGAGATTATGGGCAAACACTTAAATGGTTAGTTTTTTATTCCGCATGGTACACATCTCAAACAATAACTCTAAATTCGTGAGACATACATCAAACTCAAATACAAATCACGGGTTATTTTTTGGAATGAGTGCCACATGAAATAAAAAAATTGTCTAATGATATACTCATGATCTCAAGATGCATCATGTGGAAGATTGGGATAAAAAATAACCTCCTTTGTCAGATTCAAAGCAGTCAATGCATGTTGGCCAGAAGAGATAGGGCGAGATTACGATTTTATAATGCAAATAAATAGTACGATTATGATGTGAGGTTGCATCTAAACCGTCTGATAGAAAGGCCATGATCTACAGATCAATGATGCAAAGGAGTGGTACACAACTCAATTTCTATTATATGATTCGATAGAATTAACTGTTGAATCGGATAATAGCTTTAGAGTGCATTGAGTCATATGATAAAGATTATGCTTGATGCCAATCTTCTCACTTATGATCTTTAGATCATGGCCTTCAAATTAAGTGGCTTAGATGGCCGGGTTACATTTATTGGCGTTGTTGTTTATGGGTACCTCTATTCGCGTCCATGCGTTCTTTGAAAACGCCCACATCCCAAATCCTTTGAAGACTGTTGATTGCTTTGGATCAGATGATGTTGATTGTTTTTCACACCGATCTTCCATAGAATGGATCTTAAGATCATGTAGCACCTATCAAACGGTCAGTTTGTGATTCCATATGTCTCCAGTCTCCAAGAAAGTGGCCCTAAAATCACATTTGAGCATGATGCGTGCTATATGATTGAAGAGTCATTTTTTGGGTATCGGTGGTATAGGAAATCAAAAACTGATCGTTCGATTAATGTGTCATGCACTCAAGATCTTTGTTAAAAAAATCTCCATCATCTTATCCGAAGAAATCAACGTTTTTTTAGGGGTCTGGAACGTAGGCGCTCTTAGAGAACATGTGAGCGTGAACAGAGAGGTATTGACATGTGTGCCACATCAAAGAAATAATTGAGCATTTGATGATAAGCTCATGATCTCGAGATCCATTATATAAAAAATTATGGTGAAAAAAAATCTCGATCGATTGATCCAAAATAGTCAAACGATTGTGCCAAACGAGGCCTAATAGTATACTTAATGGAATATTTGACTACACCAATATCAACGGGCATGCAGCACCCAATAATCACACTCCGCGTAAGGCTGGGCTTCAATTCACATTGGATTTGTGGAATCTTAACCTCATCACCGACACATAACTCGTGAGGAGACGCGTTACCTATATATATCACCATATTCTGCACACACTGGCACCATGGAATCATCTCTTCTCTGAATCGGCTGAAATAAACATTAGAAGCCGTCGCAACTAATAAAGTGGGGTCTGCAAGGAGAAGGTGTCGTCCGTTAGATGCTGATGGAAAAGCTGTGGAATTGCGGCTGGGATTTGGTTTGTTGTCAAAGCTTAGCTTGACACCTCACCCTATCACCTCTTCTAAACGTTCCAATAAAAAGAAAAGAGGTAAAAAATAGATGGATTTACATTGGCATAAGAGGAAAGCGTGTGGTCCCTACACGGGCGCGGGTTGAGAACTTTACCCAGCCAGCGGCCTAACTAACTCCAGTGTTGACTTTCAAACCAACTCCAAGAAGCTTCTATGCTTACAGACATTGACGTCATCAGCTAACCTTCGAGTTTTCGTTTAGCGTGCGGTCTGGCACCCTGCGCATTGGCCTGGAGACTGTGAGGCAGATTCCTATTCCGGGAGGTGGGGTTAGGTGCACACGGCATGCGCTATGCACCGCTGCATGGACCCAAATACACCTTTGTAAGGCGTATTGACACCGACTTCTAAAAGCATGTTGACATTTTGGCGTCTTACGTGCATTTAGGTCTGAGTTGTGACAATATCATATTTGGGAAATTTACCTGACCGATCCTGTCAAATATATCTTTTACTGTAAAGACCCTATAGTTTCACCTTTACTCAAATCGACCAGCTGGAAGCCTACCGACTCTAAATAAATAAAAAGTCCAAATTACCCCCTTTCTTTAACGCACAAAAATATCATCTTCTTCCTCATTTTAATTTGCTACAGTTTCTAAAAATCAGAGGTGACGAAAGTGACGAAGCCTTCTCCTCAATTCAATCTATTCCGGTCTGTTATTTGGACAGACCCAAATACACCTTTGTAAAGCGATATCACCTCTTAAAAAAAAAAAAAAAAAAATTTAAACAGTCGATACCGACTCTTAACACAGTCGATGCCGACTCTTAAAATAGTCGATGGCGTCTCTTAATACTGATCGGTTAATGTTTTAATGACATCGATTGTAAAAAAAATTATACTGATGATGGCGATTGTATACACAAACATCGATTGTAAATAAATGATCGATGCGATTGTATACACAAATATCGATTGTGTAAATAAATGATGTCGAATCGATAAAAAAAAAAATTTAACTGTGTATACAGTTGCCATCGATTGTATAAATTTATTATTATTTTTTTTACAGAACTGTTTACACAATCAATGGCATTGTGTATCTGCTATCGATTAATAAAATGATGTCGATCGTTAAAACAATCACCGACTGTTAAGAGTCGTCATCGACTATTTTAAGAGTCGGCATCGACTGTTTAAATTTTTTTTTTTTTTTTTTTTAGAGATAATATCGCCTTACAAAGGTGTATATGGGTCGATCCAAATAGCAGATCGGAATAGATTGGTTTGAGGAGAAGGCGTCGTCACCTTTATCACCTCTGATTTTTAGAAACTGTAGCAGATTAAAATAAGGAAGAAGATGGTTTTGTGCGTTAAAAAAAGGGGGTAATTTGGACTTTTTGTTGTTCTTAGGGTCGGCTACGCTTCCAGCTGGTCGATTTGGGTAAAGGAGAAACTATAGGGTCTCTGCAGTAAAAGGTACATCTGACAGGTTCGGTCAGGTAAATTTTCCATCAAATTTTATAAGTTTTGGTGGGAAGCTTATTTTTGACTTGAGTCATTGAGCAACTCCATCAAATTACTTGACCCGTCGAAATTTTGAGTTAAGTATGAGCCAAGATTTTGTTAGGATGATATAACAAGGGTTCATAAAGTACTCATATTGTGACAGCTCGAATTTTTGCACCCGAAAATTCGTACCATCAGGATCATGCTCTGGATGATCCCTAGAACAAATCACAGAGTGTCTGCTCGTCTAGCGGAAATCAGAGCAGACACTGTCTAGTAGTACAGATCGAGTCATCATTTATGGCTTTAAAAGAAAGAAAGAATAAACAATGTATATATATATATATATATATATATATATATATATATAAGATAAATGAACCAAGAAGAACCACTGGTGATGGACATCCATCTCCCAAAACAATGGTTCCTAATAGTGGTTTCTACAGAATGTATAATAACACAAGTAATACAACATCTATAATAATAAGTACAGACGGTGGCTACCAGGCACACAAATAATCCAGAATTCAGTACAAAAACCAAAAAGTATAAACTAATACCCAGACAGCTAATAGAACTCGTCAGCTGGGGTATCGGTATCCTCCTCCTCAGCCTCAGCCTCCGGATCAGGCTGGTAGTCAGGATCGCTCTTTGTATCGGGAGCTCTAGCCTCAGAACCTATTAATGTTATAGAAAATAGGGTGAGCTACATCGAAGCTCAGTAGAAGAATCATAGCTAAAGTTGTATTGAAAATGTAAGACATGATTTATAAGCAGTATCTCAAAATAGATGATAAAATAAGAATATGCAGACAGAATAAATTAGATGACATGTACTGAGTTTTCAAAGAACAGAACATATGTTATTAGTATATAATTTGTGACTTAAGTCATGCACATTTCTAACTTAAGAAACTCCCGTGACTATATAGCACGTGGTAATCAGGTGTATGCCGATAGGAAACCCCAACCAATCGTCGTTCATATGAACAATTTTCAGAGTGCAACAATGTCTCATCTATGGAGTGCAATTGTGTCGAGAGATTATCAAAGCAGATGCACGATTGTGCCAGGGCACGGATATACCGCCGAGTCGGTGGGGATCATCTGGATTAAATACTTAAAATCACATACACACATATGACCTAAAGAATCAGATATCAGAAATTAGAAACAAGTTCCAGAATACAGAAATCAGAGATGATAGAGATTGATTGATATGCAAACATGCTTTTAAAATAGAAAATCAGGATACAGATTTGAAGAAATCATGAAATCATATTCAGATACATTTTTAGGTTGAATTTCTCCTACCTTAGAGCAGACTTCTTTCTAAGCAAATCAAAAACTTTTCAAAGCATCGTGATCTGATCCTAAACCACAGACATAGTACACTAAGTGTCAGACATGTCAGGATACTAATTGGCACAGTGCCCAATAGTTTTTATCCATAAAACTAAAACAATTGAAAAATATGGGTGATTGATCGATCGACGCCCTTGCTTGATCGATCAATCCATCACCTTGATCGATCAATGACCTCATTGATCAATCAATCGTTCAATTAACTTACAGGTGTTTAAGGGGATTTGATCGATCAATCCACAACCTTGATCAATCAATCTCTCATTTGATCGATCAATGCCTTCATTTACATCCCATGTGACAGAGGGAAATTGATCGATCAACATTCCTATTTGATTGATCAATCTTTCATTTGATCGATCAATCTTACAAAATCTTAAATTTCCTACTCCCTGTTCCCACACTTTTCTTATACTATTTGATCGATCAATATTCCTCATTGATCGATCAATGTCCTCATTGATCGATCACTCTTGTCTCTGATCGATCACCTCACTGTGATTGATCAATTTCTCATATTGATCAATCAATATCATATTTGATTGATCAATCTTCAGAATTGATCTATCAAACACCAATTTGATCGATCAATGTCCATCGGGCACTGAACTTCCAGAAACATGCTCCACTGTCCCTATTAACTCCTTATACAAATTGATCGATCAATTCCTAACCTTGATCGATCAATTCACTGTCTTGATCGATCAATAATGACAGTTTTCTCTCATTAATGGCGATCACTTGTTTTGACCCATTTTCACCATTGATCTTTAATGGTTTCAACAACCCCTCATACACATCCATTTACACATTTATGAGATTTAAACCTTAACAATTTTAATCTAAAAACTCACTTATTCAAAGGCCCTTTCGGGTTCTCGGCAAATGCGATCCGAAGAGGGTTTCGGATTCGAAAATCGGGGATTCGTCGCCCTTACGACTCAGAACAACAATTTGTGGCTCCGCTTCGACATGCAGCGACAACACACATTCTCCCAAGACAAATTGACGTAACGACATCAACTTCCGCCCTCTCAAATCAGTCAATCTCAACCCTACGTCTCCTAGAGTTGTGGCTCCTCAGAGAAATGGCTTCAAATTCTAACCTCTAGCTATAGATTTTCTCAGAACTAAAAGAAAGGAATGCAAGGCAGGTATCCAAGCCTCATTCCTTCTCTTATAAGCTAAGAAATAGAAATATCTTTGATATTTCTGTTTTCCCTTAACTGTAACTCCGGTGTGGAGCACGCACACTAATTTTTCGGCGTATCACGTCTCATCAAGGGTTTATACGACTCGGACCTAAACAAGAAGTCACACATGACTTCACTTACCTGTGGATTAATATTATTTTTAATAATATAAATTTAATTATTTTTAATTTATCTCGATTTCAGTGTTGGGCACGCTTATCGAAGTAGTCGGGTTATGTTCAGAATTTTAGGGTCGTTACATTATTCCCCCTTAGGAATTTTCGTCCTCGAAAATGTCAGGTGAATGGTGTTCCCTAAGCAGAAGGAGTAGACTAATATATCATGCAAAAATAAAGATGCATGCAGAACAGAATGTATATGGAAAGCAGAATAAAATACATATACAAATATAATTATTAAAGAATACAGATAATAGCATAGTAAGTACCTGTCGGGGTGTCGGAAGGTCCGACCTCTTCAGGTACAGGTCTGCTAGGGCGAGGTGGCTAGGTACTGTAATCGCGAGGATCCACAGTATGCTGAAGGGCATGAGCGATCATCAACGTCGACATGGTGGCGTACAAGTGCTGCATCACGAGCTTGTGTATGCCCTCATGGTAATCCAGCCGGCGATGAACCTAACGCTGGAACTCCTCCATCCCGTCCAGTCGCTCGTGGATACACCGGTTGTCCTCAATGAGCTCATGAAGCATTGCCTCCATGTCAACAGTAGGAAGTGCAGGTCTGCGCGACGTAGAGGCATGAGCAGGTCGGCGTATAGGGGTAGGTCAAGGAGATACCGCCGATCGAGGTGGCTGATCAGGCTGGGCCTCCCCCTCACCAAGAACTCTCTCTGGTTGCTTGGTGCCCTCCACAACAACAGGCTGTGTCAGCGCTGCACCCTTCGGAATGGAAGGAACCTCCTCCTCTCCCTCAGGCAACTGCTTGACCAAAAGGTTATAACTCTTGGTCCAATATTTTAATTGAAACACTTTCGTGTTATTGATCAACCGAGGCTCACCGGGAGCCAAAACTCCTTCCGAAATGAAATATATTACTCAACCATCTTTATGATTAGGCGAGCATAGGGCATCTGTTTCTTGGATGCGGCCTTGGTTTTCTCGGACATTAGGTCCCTAACGTTTATTAGGCCATCTATGACCAAATCCGCCACAGAGAACCAACGGTTCTCAAAAGTTGAAAAGAGCGCCTGTTTTGCGATGCCATTCTGCGCGGACTTGTGTAGAAATGGGTTGAGGGCACATCGATATACGTATCCAGCATCCACAATCGGTCAGGGAGTTGAGCTCGTGTGATGGATTGCCCTAATCTATGCTGACCCTGGGTCATTTTGGTGACCACGTCGGGAAACATGACGCCTTTGATGTAGGTGGCGCTAAGTTACAGGTCTCAACGTACATCGACGTGCACTGTAGGGCAGCCACGACATGAAACTGGTTGAATTTATATTCAAACCCGTTAATCGAGGTGACGAGTCGGTATCGGCTGTCGCCCCAACAGAGGTTCTAAAAGAAGAGTCGCATGATACGGGGATGATAGTGATCATGAAATGGCTCGAGTAATGGTTTCAGCCCTAGCTTCGTAAGGTAATCGATGGCCCAAGTCATCTCGAGCCGATCCTCAAAAAACGTAGAGGCGAAAACGTACTCCGACAGGAACGAGTTGGAAGTCCACCACTCATTTGGGACTTCACGATGGATTTGGGGATGCGGGGGGTTTGGAACGGGTGGAGCCACATTCTCAACAGGTGCCACGGGTGGCACGATGGGTTGGGGAGCGGGTTCAAGGGGTGGTACGGAGGCACGAACCCGGGATGTAGGGATTTTACGCGATGCGTTTTTGGTTCGCGGCCCTATAGCTCAAAAATCCCAAAAATGCCACACAAACTCAAATGAAGAAGAAAGGGAGGGTTTTATCGCAATAGCCGAGCAAAATGCGATCGAAACACACGCGGGAAGAAGCTCAAGTAGCCGGCAAATGGTCTAAAGATCGCTTGAATGCAAAGGAGCCAAAAACCCTCTTGAACGATCAAGTCCTTGCACCGTGCAAATGAAATTTAAAAACCTCAGTCGTTACTTAAAACGACAGGATTGATCGATCAATGCTAAAATTGATCGATCAATTTTAAGTAAAAATGCCCTAGCCCGGCACCTTGATCGATCAATATCCCCTGTTGATCGATCAATTTCTAAATTTGATTGATCAAGCTTCAAAAATTTGATCGATCAATACTTAAGTTCAATGTCTTAGCTCGATGTTCTTGATTGATCAATGTACTCATTTGATCAATCAATCCACAAAATTGATCGATCAATGTTCACTTTTGATCGATCAATCATGAAAATTTGAGTATAAGGTCCAACTACTATTGATCGATCAATTCTATATGTTGATCAATCAAAACTTCAATTGATCGATCAATTCACCAAATTGATCGATCAAGCACGACAGAAAAGTGATTTCTTACATTTAGTGCCTCATAAATGCAAACCAATTAAATGTCAAAATTGAGGACCTATTGTACCTCGTATACTGCATCTATATGTACAAATTACACTAGTCAAAACATGCTTACCTATATATGCCAAGCATACAATCACGATAATGAACTTAAACTGAAACATGAAAGTACCTGTCACGTCAGGGAAACAAGTGTGGATACTACTGACGGATCTCGACTTCGCGCTCCCAAGTAGCTTCCGAAGTTGAATGATTACTCCATTTTACGAGCACAAGTGGAATCAACTTGATTCGCAAAACTTGATCCCTACGATCCAAAATCTCAACCGGTTCCTCAATAACGGTCAGATCCTCTTGTAACTCAATCGGTTGGAAATCCAACACATGAGTTGGGTCTCGCACGTATCGCCGTAGCATGGAAACATAGAAGATATTATGCATGCTCGCCAATTGTGGTATCAAGGCAATCCTATATGCGACTTCGCTAACCCGTCCGAATACCTCAAAGGGTAATATATCGAGGACTTAGCTTTCCCCATTTTCCAAAGCGCGTCACTCCCTTTGTTGGTGAGATTTTCATAAAGACTTTATCTCCCACCTGAAAACAAATGTTAATTTCATAGCTAAGTGATTTAATATAGGGAATCGTAAGTCTCTTGAACGCTTCTAAGTATATCTGAAACTCAACGTGCGTCCGATAAAGGTTGGCATAGCTCTTTTGGTGACTTTGAGCAACCCTCGATCTTTCGCGGATCAACCGAACTATCCCGGTTGCACTGTCCACGATATCCGGTCCCAAAACAAGTTTTTCACCAACTTCTTTTCAATTTAAAGGAGATCTGCATCGTCATCCACGTAAAGCTTTATACGTCGTCATCCCAATACTGGACTGATAGCTGTTGTTGTAAGCGAACTCAATCAAAGGCAAATGCTGATCCCATGAACTATGAAAGTCCAACATGTATGCACGCAATATATCCTATATGATCTGGTTCACTCTCTCAGTCTGCCCATCTATCTGAGCATGAAACGTTGAGCTGAACTCCAATTTAGAACCCATGCCTTCTTGAAATTGCCGCTAGAATTGCGAAGTATAAAGCGGATCTTGATCGCACGCGATGCTGACCGGTATGTCATGGAACCGAACTATCTCTTTCATGTACAGCTCTGCAAGCTTGCTTGCTGTATATGTAGTGCGGTACGACAGAAAGTGTGCAGACTTTGTCAGTCTATTAATAATAATCCAGATGACATTATTTTTCCTCAATGTACTCGGCAACCCCAATATAAAATCTATAGAAATGGCCTCCCATTTCCACTTTGACACTGATAAAGGTTACAACAACCCTGCTGGGTTTCGATGGTCTACTTTCACCTGCTGGCAGATGATCGATTTAGAATGTAACCCTTGCAAGTGCACAAGATCTATTGCAGTATGGCAAGAACAGGGGTGTCGAACCCACAGGGAAACGTGAATTTTTAATTAATTTTTTTAGAGATTTTAAAAACGTCCCTAAGGAAGTACCAAAGGGCAGATTCAATTTTACCAAAAACTTAACACACTTTTCCTAAATGCAGAAAAATAAATTAATCTAAACAATTAATTACTGATAAATCTACGAACAATATTAAAATGAGATCAAGGAATATGCTACCCCAGATTCGTACCCCTTTTTCTATCATTAAAACCCACAGTTTCATTAAATCATCATTCACACCATCATTCATCTAGAAAAATGACTTGAAATAAAATATGATCATCAATCCGGCATACCCTATCTAAAAACAATGACTCAGCCTAACATTGCGGTATGAGTCATGTAAAAAGCATAGCGTATCTCATGATATTTAGATCACGACAATCAGCACATAATCGCTCTACAGCCTAGATCAGCCTGCAGGTCCAGATCTAGCGATTACGGCGTGATACGCCAAGAATCAACGGTCATAACAAAGCATTCAAAATATTTTCAATCACACAAACTTTGAGCAAAACGATTCCATGATAACAATAATAGACTGCGGTATTAATCATAAACATGGGTACTTATCTGGGGATCGCATCTTCCCCGATCTACTGATTTAGCCGCTCATCTTTGGTGTTTGATCTCCTTTTTCTTTCAAAGTCATTCCTCTTGTATTTCTTCCAAAAGATATTTGCAATTGTTTTTCCTAAATACAATCTATGAATTTCTCAGAGAAAAATAATGCAAATCCTAGGTACAATCTACCCTGAATAAACCCTAGAAGAAGGAGAGAAGAAGACTTGAAAAGATGAAGAAAATATTCCCCCAAAGTGAAGAGCCCTAAAAACTAAAAAGAAAGAATGAATAATATTCTAATTGCAAAAATCCTCCTAAGAAACTCGTGGCTTCCCTTTTTATAATAGCCTAACCCTAATACCTCTCTCGATTGACATCTAAGAGTAATTTTCGTGAATTCCCGCCTAGCTTTGCATCAGACACTGCCTCGGTATTTTGCTCATAATTTTCTGTACCGAACTCGGATTGAGGTGATTCTTGAGGTGTTGGAAAGCTGACGACGAGCTCTACAACTTTTATGTTTTAGCCATTTCCTGAATCTGACGTCTTGAAGGTCCAAATTGAGCTGCAAGTCGCACTAAGTTCTCAATGACCCAAAATAGCAGTGTTTTGACATTATTTTCGGGATTCTTGGGCTGTTTTAGAAACTTGAAGATATTTACCTGAAACACTTCAAATCTAGTAAATCTCATCAGATAGCCTTCATCGGACGGCTAAATATAGGTATTTAGGGGTGAAATATCATCATATTTCACTACTCATCACACCCCCAAACCTACACTTTGCTAGTCCTCGAGCAAAGAGAATGATAGAAATATAAAGCAAATCAAACTAACATCCTAAAATTTAAATGCCACTTTCGTAGGGAACACGATTGCACTTAGCATGTGCAACAAGCCTTTAAACCCATAGGTGATCCCTAGTGGAGGAGTTGTGTCTCCTGAGGGTTTGCAGTGAAGTTACCCACAAACTTCCAAAAATTTCAAACCATCGGTAAAATTTAGTTTTCAAAACATGATTTTTTTTTTTATAACATATGTACTATTCAAAAAAACTAAAATCATTAATTGCTTCAGTACGTGAATCATCAATCTCAAATATTAAAGTCATGTCAATCATGCTAGTATCCATTCAAATTAATTTAATGCTCAAATTGTTAGATAATTCATTCATTCATGCCTAAACGTGAAGTGTGTGCATACCGAGACCAAGGTTCATCCATCTCAGATCTAGGCCAAACGGAAAAGCATCGGATCTGTTGTCACGACTCAGTCCTGACTTTAGGTATACTCTCAAAATAAAATCACTCCGATGATGGGTAAGTTTTCGCACACATGTGAGAGATCAATACAAAGCAAATGAAAAAGTCTCACATGATAAATGAAACACGATGCCAATCAATGAACAAAAATAAATCTCATAAGAACAGATACTTGTATATCCTAAGCATGTCATATCAAGTGTCATAAGTATTATATATTGACTCTCCACAAGACAGTTACCAATGCAAGATCGGATCATGAAGGTCTTTTGTAGGGTTGTAATGGGGCTCAGGGAAGGGAAAGAAAGAAAGAGAATTGGGATTCAAAATTTCTGAGAAATTGGAAAAGGAACTAACTTCTGACTTTTTTTTTATTTCTCTTCTTTCTTTTTTTTTTCTTTTCTAATTTCTCACCATTTTTTCTTTTCAATATTTTCTTTTCTCATTCTTTCTTCTCTTTGAATTTCCTTTTCTTGAAGCACCTCATTTTCATTCCTTTTTTTTTCTTTTTTCTTTTTTCTTTTCTCTCCCTTTTTCTTTTATATTTGCCATACACTCTCAAGAAACACCATAACTCATTATCTCTCCACTTACTCTCTTTCGCTCATTTTATCCTCGTTCCTAATTTCTCGTAAATAAGAAGGGTAAAGCTAAATTTTCGTAAATTGTGAAGGGTTAAAGGTTAACGTGGCTTATCAAAGAATGTATAAGGGTAAATTTTTCTATAGGCTCAAAGGTACTAAAGGATAAATTTATATGAGGTGGGGCATTTTAAGCACAAACGAGCCAAAGATGGCCTTCAATCATTTCCTTAAAAGATGGTAACCTTGCCTATTTGTCTTGAGTAGATATACGATGCGTTCTAACACAATAATATGAATTTGATATCATGCAAAGTCACAAGCCAAAATAAAATGTATGAGATTATGCAAGATAATTCAGATTCAAAGAAAACTCCGAGTTTATATATTCACTCATCAATGACGGAAATTAGCTCTAAAGCTATCGGGTTTAGTCTCCACTAAGAACCTAAGATTCAACGCTCAAAATAGTTCATCGATTTCTAAGTCTTAGCTTGGTATAAGTGCAAAAATTCTAAGCATTTGAGTCATCCACAAATTATCACATTAAGCTTCATCATCCTAGATACAAGTATTCAAAATATGACATCAATATTCTCAAAATCAAATTCACATGGATCATCAACTAAAGTTTGAAAACTATTGCAAACTAAATCATGTATGATGCTTCCAAATAAATAATTTTTCTCCCTTATTTTCCTTTTTCAAACAAAATCAAAAATAACTGATGAAAGACAGATAATCATACATACCCCAAACCTAAAATGACAATGTCCTCATTGTTTGAAATAAGTAGGCACCCCCAAACCTCGCTGAAAAGTACCTAACACAAAGATCAAAGAGAATATGGGCATCAAATTAGAACATGACCAAAAATAGATTGAAGGTAATGTGGCTACACTAATTTGGAAATTAAAAATAACCTAAACTAAACTAAAACTAATATTCTAGAACTAAACATACGAAAAGAAAGATAAATCCTAAATCCTAAACTAAACCTGTGTCCAACTCCTAAATAAAACACACTGGGTTGCCTCCCAGGAAGCGCTGAGTTTAAGTGTCGACAGCTCAACCTCTTCATTGATCAAGAATCTGGATCACTAAGGTGCATTGCCTCAATCTTAAACTGGGTCATCGGCTCAAACACTGGTTTGAGTCTTTGCCCATTCACTTTGAAAACTCGATTGTCCTGAAGGCTTTGAATTTCAATTGCACCGTGCTCACTAATGGAAACAACCTGAAACGGGCCTTCCCATCTAGATTTCAATTTCCCAGGATGAAGCTTAAGTCGGGAATTGAATAACCAAACTTTTTGGCCAACATGAAACTCCTTGCGAGAAATTAATTGATCGTGCAACTTTTTGTACCTTTCCTTGTACATCTTTGAATTTTCATACGCATCGTAGCGTAACTCTTCTAATTCACTCAATCATAACCTTCGATTCGACCCTGCTGCTTGCATATCGAAATTAAATCGTTTGATCGCCCAGAATGCCTTATGCTCCAATTCGACAGGAAGATGACATGCCTTCCCGTAGACAATTCTGAAGGGAGACATTCCGATCGGTGTCTTGAATGCAGTACGATAGGCCCACAAAGCATCAGATAGCCGGTTTGACCAATCTCTTCTATCCTCGTCTGTCTTTTCTAGAATTCGCGATTTCGGTTAGACACTTCCACGACCACTAGTCATGGATGGTGCAGCGTAGCGACTTTGTGAGTGACGTCGTACTTCTTCATTAAAGTGGCAAAATGGCTATTGCAAAATGCGAACCGCCATCACGATGATTGCTCTTGGGATCCGAATCGGTTAAACACATGTTCTCTCGAAATTTGACCACAACCTTGTGATCATTTGATCGGGTTGCCATGACTTCAATCCATTTGGAGACATAGTCATGACCACGGAATATATGAATACCCAAAGGATGGTGGAAAAGGACCCATAAAGTCAATCCCCCAAACATCGAAAATTTCAACAATCAGAATTGGATTAAGGGGCATCATATTTCGTCGTGAAATATTGCCAAGCTGTTGACTGCGATTGGCATTCCTTGCGGTATTTGAAGATTGAGGGCGATAGAATCCGCTTTGAAGGATTTTTACGTGCGGTCTTACGTCCTCGAAATGGCCTCCACAGGCTGACAAAGATGGCAAAAATTTAGGGCGCTTAGTTGCTCGTCTTACAACGCATCTCCTAATGATCGATCCGGCGAATTTAAACAAATATGGTTCATCGAAATAGTATTTTATTTGGGAGAAAAAGAGATTCTTATCATTCTTACCCACTTCGGTGGGAATTACGCGATGACGGATAATTCACGATGTTAGCAAACCACGGAACTTTTGCACCAGCTACATCAATTGCCATCAAATGTTCATCCGGAAATGTGTCACGGATGGTCTCAGGTATAGATGATTCTTGAGAATTCTGACGGATGATCGACCTGGCAACGTTCTCAACCCCTTTTTATCTTTAATCTCAAAGTTGAATTCACGGAAGCGAGGATCAACGGATCGTATGTTGGTTTCGCATCCTTCTTTGCTAAAAGATATTTCAAAGCGAGTGGTCCTAAAAGACCACTATTTTCGATCCAAGCAAATAGGAACGGAATTTGTCCAGCATACCATACACTAATAATTCCTTCTCGGTGGTGTAATTGATGGGCATCAATTAATGTCTTGCTAGCATAATAAATTACTGAGGTAATTTATTCACCCTTTGCCCTAAGACATTCGATCGCATAATCGGATGCATCACACATGAGTTCGAATGGTAAAGAATAATCCCGTGGTTGGATTATTGGTGCATTTGATAAGAGTTCACGCAATTTTAGGAATGCCTTTATGCAATCCTCATCAAAATCAAAAGGAACATCTTTGCCAAGCAAAGGGCACAATGGTTTAGTCACCTTGCTAAAATCCTTAATGAATCTTCTATAAAATCCGGATGCCCCAAAAATGATCGAATTTGTCGAACACTTTTAGGAGGTGGTAAATTTGCAATTAAGTCGACTTCACTTTATCAACTTCAATTCCTTTCGTTGAAACAATATGCCCCAACACAATTCCTTGTTGAACCATAAAATGGCTCTTTTGAGAACAAGTTTGGAATCTACACAACGTTGCAACACCGTGAAAGATGATTCAAACAAGAATCAAATGTTTTTCCAAAACCGAGAAGTCGTCCATGAAGACTTGATGAATTTGTCGATCATGTCCAGAATATGGCCAACATACATCGTTGAAACGTGGCGAGCATTACATAAGCGAATGGCATCCTTCGATATGCAAACGTACCATATGGACACGTGAATGTTGTCTTCTCTTGATCACCGAAAACGGGCACTTGATTGTATCCCTAATAACCATCAAGAAAGCAATAAAACTCTTGCCCACTTCTCAAGAATTTGATCAATGAGCGGAAGGAAAATGATCTTTTCCGTGGTACGTGTTCAATTTTCGATAATCAATGCACACACGCCATCCAAAGAGTTTCACGAGTGGGCACCAATTCTCCTCCGTAGTTTCTTTCTTTGTAATTCCGCAGATTTTTTGAACGATTTGTCGACTAACCCATTCACTATCGAGATCGGATAGATGATTCCAAAGATCGAGGAGTTTAATGATTTCCTTTAAAATGACTTCTTGCATGTTGGATTAAGTCGCCTCTGTGGTTCCTCGATGGTTTACTCTCATCCTCCGTATGTATTTTATGCATACATACCGATGGGTCAAT
Source organism: Chloranthus sessilifolius (assembly GCA_021018995.1). Taxonomy (NCBI): domain Eukaryota; kingdom Viridiplantae; phylum Streptophyta; class Magnoliopsida; order Chloranthales; family Chloranthaceae; genus Chloranthus; species Chloranthus sessilifolius. Next base: position 46,176,444 of record CM037584.1, on the reverse strand, counting down.
CCCTTGAGATCGCCTAAGGTCCATCCGATGGCCTCCTTGTGCTCTTTTCAAAGACCTTCAACAAATCATTCTCTTGTTCTTCCGATAATGTGGATGAAATTATCATCGAAGTGTTTCTCGAGGTCCCGTAAAAGCATATTTGAGGGACTCGGGCAATTGTTTCAATTCCAGCTTGGTGGTCGCTCAATTGATGGAGTCGACATCCTTTACCTCGAGGTAGTGGTTCTACCTTAGTCACAACTTCACATAAGTTATCATCTTGACATGATGAATTTGACTTTTCTCTTCGCTTCCTTTCAAGCCCTTTGTCCTCATAGATGGCTAACAAAGCGGTGTCAAATTCCTCTTTGGTGAGCATTGATGGTAATGCTTCATCCACCACCGTCCATCCGATCGATGTAAAAACATTCGACCTCATCCTCATTAGGGAAATGGTTCATCGCATGGAATATGTTAAGCGACTTTCATGTTTCCAAAAGAAACGTCCATGACTCCTGTGCGACAATTAATGCAAGCGTTGGCAGTGGCGAGAAACGGACGTCCAAGAATAATTGGGACTTGATTGATTGATTTCGCAGGTGGTTCCATGTCTAAGACAACGAAGTCCACTGGAAAGACAAACTTGTCTATTCCAACCAAAACATCCTCGATAACACCCTCGGTCTTCTTCTTCCGATCTATCCGGTTGGAGTGTGACCGTCGTGGGTTTCAATTCACCCAATCCGAAGTTTCTCGTACATTGAGTATGGGATCGATTAACACTTGCTCCCAAATCCAATAACGCCTTTCCAATTGATTGCACCAATGACACATGGAATGTTGGGACTCGGGGTCTTTCGGTTTACGTGGGGTTTCCAATCGCAATATCGAATCGACTTGATTTGTTAGGAACACTTTCTTTTGTTTCTCTTCCGAGTGCACAAATCTTTGAAAAACTTAGCGTACTCAGGAACTTGTTTGATTGTTTCAAGTAATGGAAGATTTATCTTTACTTGCTTGAATGTTTCGAAAATTTCTTCCATTTTTGTCGGTCCCTTTCCCATTCTAGGTGGAGGAGTTAGGCATTGAGGGAATGGTGCCTTTGGGACATAAGGTGTAGATTCCATTTCCGATTCTTTTTCACGTCCTTGTTGGACGGTTGAAGGAAACTCTTCCTCTATTACTTTTTCTTTTCCTTTCTCTCTTCCTTGCTCTTGCACTTTTCTTATCTCTGGCTCTTTGTCTCTTTCTTTCTCTTTTCCTTTTCCTTTCTCTTTTCCTTTTCCTTTCTCCTTTCTTTTCTCTGATTCTTTTTCCTCTACTGCTTCTCTTTCTTCATCAGCTTCTACAGGCATTTTCACTTGATTATCAACCTCTCGTCCACTTCTCAGCACCGTAACAGCTTTCAACTGTTGACTATTCGATGGTCCTGCTTCAGATGGTGCTTGGCCTCGAGGATTATTGATGGGTTGGCTGGGGAGCCTACCTTCCTCTCGTTGACTCAGTTGATTGGCCAATTGACTGACTTGGTCCATTATCATCTTCAGAAAAGATTGCATGCTTCAGATAAGCTTTTCTTCCGTATCGTAATCTTCAAGTCTTGGCATGAGATTGATTAAGATTCTGATTGAAGTTCTGAGTTTGTCGGTAGTCAGAATTTGGATGATAATACGGAGCATTCTGTTGGAAATTGGAATTCTGTTGGACATTAGAATTCTGGAAATTTCTCAGTGGACGAAAATTTTGTTGAAAATTTGGTTGAAAAGGTTGTTGTCCACCCATTGTGTTGGCTCTATGTTCTTTGGTTTACCGGTTAGTTCGATTCACCCCATCCTAAGTTGGGGTGATTTTTCCATTCCGGATTGTAGGTATTGAGTACATGTTTCTACCCTACTGATTGATAAGATTGAGTCACATTTACGCTCTTGAGGATTAGGTTCATCGGGAAGAATGACAAGGTAGTAGGGCACTCATTAGCCATATGACCGGGTGGTCACAAATTGAACACTGCTGTGGGGTGACAGAGCTTTAGCTTGCTTGGTAGCTAACAACATGTTCATCTGTTTGGACAAGATGTCAAACTTTGTTGAGAGATCTCGAGGCATTATTGTTGACATCGCATAACCCTTTTGTCAACACATGAGATTTAGGTGCAGTTCAAGTTGGTTCAGTGTCTCACTTTGTATCGAAGTTTGATATAACTTTTCAAACAATGCCCACAATTAAATCGACTTCTTTCGTGGCACAAGATCCACCACAAGATGCATCAACCATGCGTCTCTCTTGAGAATCACCCATTGTAAAACTTTGGACTTGTTGCCACCTTGGAACTTGATGATTTGGGCAACTTCTGATCAATTCCTTAAAACGTTCCCAACATTCATGGAATGTTTCTGTAGGTTGTTGGGAAAAGAACTGGATCTTCTGACGCAATTCAATGGCCTTAGTCATGGGAAAATATTTTTTAAGGAACTGACGATCTCCTAACTCTCGAATAGATTGTGGTTCTAAGGAATAGAACCATATTTTTGCTTTATCTCTTAAAGAGAACGGAAAGAGTCGGAGCTTCGCTATCTCATCAGTGACATTGTGGACTCTGAACATTTTGCATACCCCAGTGAATTCATTTAAGTGAACGTGCGGATTTTCATTTGCTAACCCATGGAAAATTGGTAGCATTTGAATCATTCACGATTTGAATTCATGTTCCACTCGGAATGGGAGCATGCATAATACATTCCCGATCCTCGTAAAAATGAGGATCGTTATAATACTCCAGTGCTGTAGGGCCCTCATCAAAATTATTGTTCCTATTATTTCCATTATCGACATTCCCATTGTTGTTATTCTCTTCTCCCTCTTGCCTTTGGCCTGCCTCGGTCTGAGTTTGTTGATATTGATTCCTCTTCGATTCTCTCTACAAGCTCTTTCGATCTCAAGATTAAACGGTAGCAGATGTGGGTGATGAGAACGAGTAAAGCTCATACACCAACACTCACAAACAGGGTTGAAGAATCCACAACAAACCCACAAAATTCTGCTTCAAACGATTTAAACAAAGATGATAAACAGTAGCCAATATCAGCAGGAAAGATTTCTTCTTTTTTTTTTTTTTTTTTTTTTAATTAAAATTCAAATTTAAATTAATTTTTTTTTATTCAAATTAAAATTAAAATTAAATTTAAAATTAATTAATTACTTAATCAAATTTTTTTTTTTTTTTTTTAAATGCAAATTAAAATTAAAATTCGAATTTAAATTAAAAATTTTTTTTTTTTTTTTTTTTTTTTTTTCTAAATTCAAATTAAAATTAAAATTCGAATTTAAATTAATTAAATTTTTCCTCTTTTTTTTTTTTTTTTTTTTTTTTAAATTCGAATTAAATTTTTTTTTAATTTTAATTTAATTTTTTTTTTTTAAAATTAAATTCGAAAATTAAAAATTAAAATTGAAAATCCTATTAAATCGTTCCTAAAAGAGAAAAATGGGGAGAAGAATGAAAAATTCCGAAAAATCCTAAAACAAAGGTGCCAGAAAAGTTAATGACTAAAGTTAGAAAATCCTAAAAATATCTAGAAGAGGGAAATGAGGAAAAGAGTCCTACCAAATCTAAAAAATAAGTCCTAAAAATCTCTACTTCCTAAATTTCAAGGAAGGTATCCTAAAAATCTAAACTTCCTAAAAAGACTCCACAAAATCTTATCAAAGAGAGAAAATAAGGAAATAAATTTTTTTTTTTTAAACACTCAAAATGTAAAAAATCCCTATCTGAATTAATCAAAATTTCACCGATTTCAAGAATGGCCAAAAACTTGATCGATTTAGAATGTAACCTTGCAAGTGCACAAGATCTATTGCAAGATGGCAAGAACGAGTGTCGAACCCAGGAAACGTGAATTTTAATTAATTTTTAGAGATTTTAAAACGTCCTAAGGAAGTACCAAAGGCGATTCAATTTTACCAAAACTTAACACACTTTTCCTAAATGCGAAAAATAAATTAATCTAAACAATTAATTCGATAAATCTAACAATATTAAAATGAGATCAAGGAATATGCTACCCCTGCATTCGCTACTTTTTCTATCATTAAAACCCACTTCATTAAATCATCATTCACACCATCATTCATCTAGAAAAATGACTTGAAATAAAATATGATCATCAATCCCAAGATACCTATCTAAAAACAACATGACCAAATAACATTTACGATGAGTCATGTAAAAGCATAGCGTATCTCATGATATTTAGATCACGACAATCGACATAATCGCTTCTACACTAGATCACTGCAGTATTAGATCTAGCGATTACGTTGATACGCAATCAACCATAACAAAGCATTCAAAATATTTTCAATCACACAAACTTTGAGCAAAACGATTCCATGATAACAATAATAGATCATGTATTAATCATAAACATGGGTACTTATCTGGGATCGCATCTTCCCGATCTCTTGATTTAGCGCTCATCTTTGGTGTTTGATCTCCTTTTCTTTCAAAGTCATTCCTCTTTTATTTCTTCCAAAAGATATTTGCAATTGTTTTTCCTAAATACAATCTATGAATTTCTCGGAGAAAATAATGCAAATCCTGAAGTACAATCTACCTGAATAAAACCCTAGAAGAAGAGAAGAAGACTTGAAAAGATGAAGAAAATATTCCCCCAAAGTGAAGAGCCCTAAAACTAAAAAGAAAGAATGAATAATATTCTAATTGCAAAATCCTCCTAAGAAACTCGTGGCTTCCCTTTTATAATAGCTTAACCCTAATACCTCTCGATTGACATCTAAGAGTAATTTTCGTGAATTCCCTTAGCTTTCATCGGACACTGCCTGTGTACTTTGCCCATAATTTTCTGTACCGAACTCGGATTGAGGTGATTCTTGAGGTGTTGGAAAGCTGACGACGAGCTCTACAACTTTTATGTTTTAGCCATTTCCTGAATCTGACGTCTTGAAGGTCCAAATTGAGCTGCAAGTCGCACTAAGTTCTCAATGACCCAAAATAGCAGTGTTTTGACATTATTTTCGGGATTCTTGGGCTGTTTTAGAAACTTGGACTGTATTTACCTGAAACACTTCAAATCTAGTAAATCTCATCAGATAGCCTTCATCGGACGGCTAAATATAGGTATTTAGGGGTGAAATATCATCATATTTCACTACTCATCAGCAGACTAAACATCGAGAAATGTAATTCGCAACATCTTTCTTCAGTCCTCTCTACCAAAAGCTTCACTTGAGATCTTGATATATCTTGGTACTCCCAGGATGTATAACATATGTTGATCTATGCGCTTCCTTCAAAATAGTATCCTTCATATCTTTATTAGTAGGTATGCACATTCGATCTCTGGATAGCAAAGTACCATCGTCCTTGATGGTGAAATCAGGTCTGATCCCATTGATCACATCCTTTTTAATGGCCATCAACTCATCATCAATCATTTGGAGCTTATGCACGTTATCAAATAACGTGAGCCGTATCACAATGGTAGCCATCAATGCCCCTGAACCTTTGACGTCTATCAATGTATCGCATAAGGCCAGGTCCTCAAGTATACGCCACCTCTGTACTCTGGTAATAAGATGTGCCAACTGAGCCGAAGACTTTCTGTTTAATGCATCCTCCACAATATTGGCTTTCATAGGATGATACTGGATGGAACAGTCGTAATTCTTTAAAAACTCCATCCATCTGTGTTGTTGCATATTTAAATCCTTCTGGGTGAAAAGATACTTGAGACTCTTGCGGTTGGTGAAGATGTCGAATGTTTTACCGTATAAGTAGTGCCTCCAAATCTTCAAAGCAAAGATCACCGTTGCTAACTCCAGATCGTGAGTTAGATAATTCTTCTCGTGTTTCTTGAGCTGTCTAGAGCCGTACGCGATAACCATCTTGTGTTGGTTGAGGACATAACCTAAACCATTGTAAGAAGCGTCACTGTATATACCAAAACCTCTTCTGCCAGAAGGTATAGCTAGCACTGGTGCTACAGTCAAACGCGTCTTGAGTTCTTGGAAACTCTTCTCACACTGATCAGTCTAATCAAACTTAACATTTTTCTTTGTGAGCTGAGTAAGCAGACTTGATAGTTTGGAGAACCATTATACAAATCGTCTGTAGTATTCTACCAAGCCAAGGAAACTACAGACCTCGATTACTATTCTCGATTGTTCCCAATTCACTAATGCTTCAATTTTCATCGGATCAACCGTTATACCCTTAGCAGAGACGATATGCCCAAGAAACTGACTTGGTCCAGCCAAAACTCACACTTACTGAGCTTTACATACAGTTTGTGATCTCTGAGGGTCTATAAAGCCACGTGTAGATGTCCTTCATGTTCCTCCTTTGTCTTGGAATATACAAGAATGCCATCTACAAAGACAACCACGAACTTATCCAAGTGTGGTTTAAACACTCGGTTCATTAGGTCCATAAAAGATGCAGGTGCATTCGTCAATTCAAATGGCATAACCAAAAACTCATAGTGCCCATATCTGGTTCTAAACGTCATCTTTTCAATATCCTCTGCTTTGACTCTTAACTGGTGATAACCAGATCGCAAGTCAACCTTTGAAAATAACCTCGCTCCTTGTAACTGATCAAAGAGATCATCTATTCTTAGAAGCGGATAACGATTCTTAATCGTCAACTTGTTCAACTGCCGATAGTCGATGCACAGACGCATCGAACCATCCTTTTTCCTGATAAATAGCACTGGTGCTCCCCAAGGAGACACACTAGGTCGAATGAATCCCTTGTCAAGCAGTTCTTGCAGTTGCTCCTTTAATTCTTATAATTCTGCAGGAACCATCCGATACGGAGCTTTAGATACTGGCTCAGTAGCCGGAACTAGATTTATTGCAAATTCAATCTCCCGAGCAGGTGGTAGTCCTGATAAATCCTCTGGAAACACGTCGGGGTACTCACAAGCAATGTGAATATCGGATAGCACAAGTTTCTCTTTTCTTTGCTACTACAGAAATGCCATATAGCTGCTGCATCTATTCTTCATCATCTTCTCAACCCGAATAGCTGATATCAATGGGGTACCTTAGACTTTACTCCGAATAATTTGAATGACCTTTCCGTTGGAGGACGAAAAACTATAACTTTTCAAAGACAATCGATGCTCGCATGATAAGCGGATAGCCAGTCCATACCAAGAATAATGTCAAACCCTTGCATGTCTAGCAGAATCAGATCTGCTATCGTCTCGTGATCTTCTACCAACACAATCACCGATTTACACACTGTGCCTGCACTTACTGAACTCCCCGTGGGAATAGACACCGTCAATATGAAGTCTAAGTGTTCAGGAGTGATGCTCAATTCTTTCGTGAATTAAGGCCTGATAAACGAGTGTGTAAAATCTGGGTCTACCAAAACTCGTGCTCTATGAAAGCAAATATCACAATGCTGATACACCTTCAACACACCTATAATTCAGTGACACAATTCAATCAAGTGCTTATAATGAGTATGTGTAATGTGCATCATTGTCATAAACATATAATCAACAATAATTCTATATTACTAATTTCTAGTCCATTCTATTAAAGAAAAAATCTTACTTCGAAATTTAATCATACCTTGTATGACATCATTTAATGTCAGAGCATCAGTCACGATAACAACATATGCTCGACCTTGAACCACAAGTCGAGAGGATCACTGAGTAGACACTGATCCGGACCGCTCCTTGCTCTCCTTACTCTCCTCTGGGCAATTCCTGACCATGTGGCCCATCTTGCCACACCTGAAGCACGCCCCATTCTCTCTCCTACAGTCCTCTGTCTTGTGTGATTTCCCACACTTAGCACATGACAGGGCCGGAGTGAATGATGATACCCTCAAAGATCCCTATGCTAAGAAGCCCCACTGCCAGAAGAACTAGAAGATCGGAATGCTCTGGAAGATGCAGGTACTGCTAGCCTCTGATATGAACTAGGCCCTATAGACATCGCCGATCTGGAGTGTGTAGGGTATCTCAGAGGTCTGGAGAATCTAGCCCTCTTGTTTTGTTCAGGGTTCTGAGATTGCCCCTGAAATGACCTCTCTCTGCTTTGCTTGTCTCTCCAAACAATCTGCTTCTGATTTTCCTCTTCTGCGATGAGAGCTTTAGACATCACACTCTCGTACGTCTCCATCTCTCACATGGCTACATCCTTTTGTAGGTTCTGTCTCAAGCCAAGCTGAAATTTACGAGCTCTCATAAGCTCAGTGGCTACGTGCTGTGGTGCGAATCTAGCTAATCGATCAAACTCAGCACCATACTCTCTTACTGACATAACCCCCTGCTTTAACTCAATAAATTTTACCTCCCACTGATGCCTCACTATCTTTGGGAAATACTTGTTATAAATGATTTCAGTAAATCCTTCCCAAGTCCAAGGAGCATTGGGGAACTCTCTCTCTTTCTCTGTTCCGTGATACCGACTTCCACCACGGTTCGGCATCACCATCTAGCTTGAAAGTGGCCCAATGCACTTTCTCCACATCTGTACACTGGAGAACTTCAAATAACTTCTCCATCTCCTCTATCCATCCCTCAACTTCAATGGGAACAATATGATCGGAGAAGTTAGGAGGTCTCATTCTCCTAAATTCGGCAAAACCGCCAGATTGGTGAGGTGGTGTAGCTGCTTGTTGATTCAAAGCAGCAGTCTGCTGAGCGATGGTGGTAGCCAAAGCTTCCAATACCTGCTCCATTCTACTATCGTTGCCTTTTCTTCCTCCTCTCGGTCCTTTCAGAATTGCATTTGTATCCGATGGGAACTCTAATCCCCTAGATGTACCAGTGATATCGGGGATCTCTCTCAAAGGCACCTCTCTGTGTCCCTCTCTACCTCCACTGTGTCCACCTCGAAACTTAGGGCCCATAGTACTGGTCTGTCATTGTGAAAATAATAACATTGATTAGTACATAGATTGTAAAAACATATATATTTTATAATTATTAAATATAATATATATATATATATAATATTTACTACATTACCGAGCTAGAGCCGGTCGATTTTTTCTGACTCCTACTCAATTGACTTTCGAGCTAGTCATGTCGAGTTTTGAGTTTTCAAATCATACTTAATTGACTTTAGGTCTTGTCGGGTTTTTAGATTTTCAAACCATGCTTAAAACAACTCTCGCCAATGCTATATAGAGCTGGTTTGCAAAATGCACTCCAGCGCCTAAAAGCTCTTCACCGGAGCCCAAAACGGCTATTAGGCCATAAGGGATTATACCAAATGCACTCTTTAGCGTCCACACGATGCACCACGAAAATCGTGCACTGGTGGAGTGATCCGAAATCTAATAGGCTAATACCAACTCGTTATACTTTCTCTGTATCTCAAAGTTTGCATGCCGCCACATACTGCATGGCTCATGTACTCTTATTTATCATGGTATTAGAGCAAGCCTTTTCCACTCTGCCTCACGGAATGCAATTCTCCACATGGATTGACTCGGTCCTGCCAATATGTGAAGGGGCGTGCTGAGTTCAGTCCCACATCGAACAATCGTAGTCTTGCCTCTCTTTTAATAAGATCATGGCCTCAATTATTAAGAAATAAAGAAATTAAGAGATCTAGGCCTCTCCACTCATTGCAATTGATTTTGAGTTGGATATCCAAATTCATCAATATCCATATCCACCACATGTTGTATAGAGGAAATGCACCTGATCGGCTAATACCAACACTATAGCCTATATCCAACCCCATTTTCTGTGCACATTTATATGAGCTTGCATGGGTTGTCTGGTGTGCGCATGGGTCAGCTCTGTTGTCTGGTGTGCACATGGGGCTCTGTTGGCTTTGAAACACTGCTTAATTTGTGCACATAAATGGATCCCCTCTCGTCACTGGTATTATAGTCACCAAGATGGAGTACAGAAATAAAAGGGCACAGGTAAAATTTCCGAACCAGAGGAAAAAAAATAAAAAGTAAGGACAAAAAAGGAGAAAAATTCGGCAAAAAATGAGAAGTGAAGGAAAAAATATATATAAATTTAAAATAAAAAAATATAAAATATATTTACCTTTTTATTCATTTAAAATGAGTCTTAAACAACAAAAATGTTTAGAAGTTTTTCATATAAAACACCTTTTTATAAGTTTACTAAAATCAATGCACTGCAAATGCGTTTTGCCAAAGAAAAGTAATTCTTTGACCACATATGATACGCATGGAAAGGGCATTTGAGTCCGTACAAAGAAATAACTACCCTATGCCATTTGGAACCTGGTGAGCATATATTTGGCCGTAAACATTTCATTAGGTGGCCGGCCTTAGCCAAATTTAATCCTATTTTTATAGGTAAGTTGGGGTCAAACTTGCAAGCTAGAGGTTACAATATTGTCAACCTTCCATTGTACTAATAGGGTTCGCGCGGCTTCTTTTTAAGTGTTTATTGGGCTCATCTTTTCTCTTATTTCTCTCGATGGATTTGTTGAGGACCATTCAGCACTATAAAAAATAAGGGGAAATTTGCACTTTCGGCCCTATAAGTTTGCGTATTTGCAGAAACAGCCTTATAGTTTCATAACTTGCATAACAGGCGAGCTCCAAGCCTAGTCGGTTCCACGTCAGCAACTAATCGCCTTTTAAATATATATATATATATATATATATATATATATATATATATATATATATATGCTTCTCTATGCTTATTTGCCCATTTTAAAACTTTTTCTTGGATTGCGATTTGGAGATTCGACTACAGTTGGTATAACTCAGAGAACTACAACAGGCTAGGTAAGATATCGATACATTATCTTTGTAAGATATTGTTTTCCCTTCGTTTTTAACATATACTAGGTAAGATATCTACGATATCTTAGGATATCGCCGCTATCTTAAGATATCGTCGATATCTTAGGATATCGCCGCTATCCTAAGATATCGACCGATATCTTAAGATAGCAGCCGATATCCTAAGATATCGACCGATATCTTAAGATAGCCTTTTAACCAACCAATTTTCATTTTTTAATATTATAGCGCTAAGTCAAGTATTGCCCTTTTAACCAACCAATTTTTATTTTGTAAAATATTGTAGGTTAAAATGGATGTTCCCTTTCTTTTCCATTTTGATTTCGTCCGTGTGGGAGATAATACTTACAACGGAGGACATCGGAGGATTGTTACTGTCACAGATAACATATCATTTGATGAGTTTATGGAGAAAATGTATAAAGTCAGTAAGACACGACCGGAAGATCATTCTATTACACTAACGATTTCATTACGCATAGGGAATGAGCTTGTGTTTGCTGAATTATCTGACTTTGATGATCTTACAAACTTATTCAGAGCATATTGTATTGGTGATGGTGTGATAAATATTTATATTGAAAAATCATTAGTCACTACCGCCGCAGAAAATTTACCGTCTTTAGAAGCATTTCAACCGTTCTAGGAAACAAACGAAGATGATGGTGGTGTGAGAACAAAACATTTGATTGGAAATCAAGAAATACGGTTTGAAAAGGAGAGCATCGCTGCACCGATAATAGTCGACGATGATAGAAATTTGAATATAGGATTTTGCCTCTACAGTAAGCCTTTGGAGCAACCCTCTTCAGACATTCCAATGAGTGAAGGAGATGAAGATCAAAGATATTGTCATCAAATGAATCCGATGCATGATACATCTCAGTTCAACTATGATTCGGTAAATCAGTGGGAAACATTTTTAGTCGGCCTTAGTCCATATCAATGGCCTTCCGAACTAATAGCTTCGGAGCCAACGATAATCGAGCCTTCAACACAATAGCCTCTCGTACATCAAACATTCCTGCATCGGCCAACATCAATCCAAACAACTGCACATCAACTAAACGTACATTGACGGGCTCAATCCCAATCACGTAATAACCATCCAGTCGATGACTGTGATAGTGATCCTGAAAATAATGAAGCACTGCCGTCTCCCACTTCGCGTATTCATACTAATAAGGGAATTGATCAACCTCTTGTAGATGAAGACTATCAGCTTAATGACTTGGAAGGAGAGTATATGAATTCAGATGATGAGGAAACGTATGAAGGGGGACCAATTACCATTGGTCAGACGTTTAGAAATAAGAAATCTTTTCCAAAAGCTCTTAAAGAATTTATAATGGCGAATAATTTTCAGATTAAACCAATAAAAATCAGTCCTCTTCGAGTTACAGTGAGGGTTATTGAAGTAGGATGTGCTTGGCGAATACATGTATTGAAATTAGTAGGTGTGGACACATTTGCTGTGAAAAATTTTCACCAGGAACATACGTGCGGAATGCCAGCTTTCGGAAGCGGACATCGCCAATGTACGACATCGTAGATAGCTTCATTCGTGAGAGATAAACTATTAAAGAGCTTTGACGAGACTCCTGCTTCAATAATTTTTGATATTGAAAAAAAATACGGTATAACAGTAGGTTACTGGAAAGCATGGAGAGGAAAAGAAATGGTGTTAAATGACATTCGAGGTAGCTGGAAGGAGCAATTTAAGATGTTACCATCATATGTCGCAGAATTACAACGGGTTGATCCAGACGTACAGACCGAATTGTGTCTCGAGCCTGATAATGCATTTCAGAGATTCTTCATGGCATTCGAACCTTGCATTCGAAGCTTTCTTAATACTTTACAAAGAATAATATCGGTAGATGGAATGCATTTGCGTGGACGATACAATGGAGTGTTGTTAATAGCTACGGGGATAGACGGGAATAGACATTTATTCCCTATAGCGTTCGGCGTTGTACCGAAAGAAAATAAAGATCATTGGACATGGTTCCTTGATCTATTAGGGAGACGTGTAATCGGTGACTTTGAAGAGCAACTTGTATTAATATCAGACAGACAGAAAGGTTTGATGGAAGCTGTGGAAAAAAAATTTCCTAACACCTTTCACAGCTACTGTATGCGACACCTAGCTCTAAATCTGTTTGATACATATAAGGATATAATATCTAGACCGCTTTTCTAAGTTGCTGCCCGTGCATTTTCGAAAGCAAAATTTAAAAAAATTATGCGAAAAATCGAAGACGACGCCCCCCGGAATGTACAACAGCGATTAAAGAAATTGGTGATCATTTCTGGGCGCGTGCTTTTTTTCAAAGGAGGCGTTATGATATATTGACAACTAATATAGCTGAAAGCATAAATAGTGTGTTGAAAATAGCAAGGGAAGAACTGATCGTGAGCATGTTAGAAACTATTCACACAAAGGTAGGAGGAAGGAAATAAAATGACACACGTCTTAACACCGATGGCCCAAAAACATATAACACGAAATTAAGGATGGGCCCGTCAAAAAAATGTTATACCATATGGTCGCGATATATTTCAAGTTAAACATGGTGATTACACTCACAGTGTCGATCTAGATAAGCGAACATGTACATGTAGATGTTGGGCTATTCTTGGATTACCATGTTTACATGCGATCGCCGCATTATCACGCCGAAACAGAGAAAGAGAGATCCCCCAATTTTATAAGCACTGGTTTACCAGTAATTTATTTAGGAAAACTTACAAAGAACACTTTGCCCTGACCGTTGATAAGCGCCAATAAACTTCGCAAAAAGACGACATTCAAGTTTTGCCTCCGCACAAAATACGTCAAGCCGGCCGTCTGAAGAAACGGAGAATAAGATCTAAAGGCGAAGTTCGACCACTGAGATGTAAAAATTATAACAAATACGGTCATAACCGTCGCTCATGTAAATTTGTTAAAATTTGAGTGCCACATGGAGCACAAGTGAACTGTATAGATTAATAAACCCACGTGAAATTAACTTATATTACTTGACAGATTTCTTTGGGCCCCATTTCCGATTCAAAATAAACTGCTTTAGATCAGATGAAGGAGACCATTAATCATCATTCATCATCCAAATAGACTTTTTGAGAATATCACCTTAGTATCATAAGTTAATTTTTAGCGAACAATCAGCTGCCGATGACTTAACCTATCGGCCGCTGACTTATGTCATTGGCCGATGACTTAAGTCATCGGCCGCTAATATAAGTCATCGACTGATGACTTAAATTAGCGGCCGATGACATAAGTCATCGGCCGGTGACATAAGTTGGCGGCCGATAGATTAAGTCATCGGACGCTAACTTAAGTCAGCGGGTATTGTGAAATCTGAAGATCAAATACAAGTCTTTTTATGATGTTTATAAAGAATTGTTAGACAATTAGGATAAATTGATACAACGAAAATTATACAAGTTGATATAAAATATTTAAAATTTTATAAAAATATATACAAAAATCTATAAAATTTTACAAAGATATGAAATATAAAGTTTAACTCTTCTTCCCAAATGTGCACATTAAATGTCTGATTTCCACTCTATATTGTTGCATTTGTTTTTCTTCGAAATCAATATTCCGCCGTTGGGAGAAGTATTCCATGTACTTCAAAACATATACACTGCAGTCTCAACCGTTGGTTTAGATCGGTAGAATGACACTGTTGAACGCCGATACTTTCCACTGTTGATCGAAAGCTGACTTTAAACCGACAGCGTAAAGAAGACGCGGAAGGTGATGCAATATACACCCTTTATGCTCTTCGAACCTCTTTGAGCACTTTCGGTCTGCTGGATCTATTAATTTAATTTCATGATCAACTAATGAAATTATAGCCAACGCCCAGTGGCCATGTTTTTGGCTATGCATTGGAAGATAAATATGCACAAAAATAGAAACAAAATTTTAAATAATTAATTTAATTTTATTTAAAAGCCGTTAACGTTAAATAAAGCGAAGTGTAGTATTAAAAAATGTATCGCTTTACATAATATCACAGAATTCCGCTGCTTATCATTTGTGAGTAGTGGTTCAAGTACTTTAAATTGTTACTTAACCTTCCACTCATCACAAGAGTCGATTTATCAAGTCGCTAAGTGGCGCGCTAGACCTTCATTATTATCGATAAATTTTTATATTTTTTTCATTCATATAAAAAACATGGTGCCAAATGTAATTATGTAGTAAGTAAATAATTAAAAAAAGTGTGAATGAAAAGATAAATAAATGAAACAAACGAAACAATAAATAGTTGAAACCTTACCAGGGCGGACGTAAAAGCGAACCAGCTTTTTTTGGCATTTGCCGTGAACGTTTGATCGTTGATAACTTCAAGGACTCTCGAGTATGCGTCAATAACTTCATTGTCAAGCCACGAGCGTCCTTTGAGAACCTTTAAAAGACCAACTGTGATGTCAACACCCATGACAGTATTGACGATCACATTGTCCTCTCCCTCCGGCTAGTTTTAAAAACTGAGCATATATTTGTGCTCCATCGATTTTGGCTCATCCTCCTCCTCCTCCACAACTAATCTTGGTCTTTTTATGATGGCTTTACTTGTCGGATTCTTTCTCTTCTTCCGAGCACGCAAGTCATATCCTTCGGCTTTACTTTTTCTAGTTGATAGTTTAACAAAAATTGATTTGAGGGATGCCGGCTGTGACTCACGAGAAGGCTGGGTAAGGGGAGCACCCTCATCACCGACTTCCACCAAGGGTTGTTTAGTAGCAGGTGGAGGAGCTCCAGAAGTTTTGGGGGTCGTGATTTGATGGGTAGGTAGAGGAGCAGTGGGTTTTTGGTCAGAAGTTCGGGGGGTAGTGGATTGATGGCTTGGTTGAGGAGCAGTGGCTTTAGGGTCAGTAGGGTTAGGGGAAGAAGTTTTAGGGGCAGCTGATTGATGGGTAGGTTGGAGAGCAGTGGGTTTTGGGCCAGAGAGTTTAGGGGCACAAGTTCGGGGGGTAGTGGATTGATGGCTTGGTGGAGGAGCAGTGGGTTTAGAAGCTGTAGGATAGGTGGCAGGGGGAACGAAGGTTTCAAATAGAACAGATGAAAGAATATTATCCTGCATAATTACAAAATACATTAAAAACTGTCATTATTTTATAAATTTTTTTTATATTTGGGATCAAATTAACAACCGATTTATCGACCGATAATATAAGTTATCGGTCGATAATTTACATTATCGATCGATAATGTAACTTATCGGCCGCTAATCTAAATAAGGGGTCGATAATTTAAATTATCGGACGATAATGTAAATTATCGATCGCTAACTTATATTATCGGTCAATAATGTAAGTTGTCGGACGATAATTTACATTATCGGTCGACAAGCGTATTTGAAATTAATCGTTAAAAATATATAATTTTTTTAAATTTAAAAAGAAATGGTTTAGTACCTTCGTCAAATGAGATGTGACTGCATCAAGGTCCTTTTGCATTGAGGTATTTCTTTTTATAAAATTTAGGATCCGATGTTTTAGTCACCCTATTTCATCTTGTAATGACCCAACTTGCTCTTGGAGAGTCTTCTTTTCTCTCCCTAGATGTTCAATTTTGAGTGCTTGCCCTTTAAACACTGTAAATACACGTCGGAAGTCAATTTTCATTTCTTTTACAGCCATGCGGAGCGTCTTGCATTCTTTTCTAAGCTCCGTTAGTTCTTTGGTTAGGTTGGGTTGCCTAACCGGCTGTTCTCTTGTTGGCTGGGGCCTAATCTCCGATTTGCCTTTGCCCTTTGATTCAGCATGCTGACGTACAACGACTTCATACTCGTCGTCCTCGTCGCTGTCATTATCGTCATCCTCATCATCATCTCGACTTTTCGGCTCTTTGTCTCTTTCTAGAGGACGTGTCTCGTAACTTGGGACATCGTCGTATTCATATATATCTTCTTCATCACCAGGCTCCTCGGCCTTTTCCTTCTCCCTTTCCATCTCTCTTTGCATCAAAAAAAGTCGAACCGATCTATACTGTAATTCGTACTTTACAGCTTTAAGTTCTAAGATAACTTTAGACTTAAGAAAATTTTTTCGATATAAATTAGGATTACGGTTGAATTTCGAGCCTTCCCATTTCATTAGCCTGGGAAATGAATCTTTGAGCTCAGTACGAGCGGTGGCGACTCCAGGAAACTGCTCAAACGCCCAAATCTATAGGGCGATAGTGTATCCGTAGATGTTGTAATGCCCATTTTATGACCTTTTCGCCATTTCCCTTCTGCCGTATACTTTTGATATGCTATCTACTAAATTATTGTAAACTATCAGGCCTCACAGAAACTTGTTGAACTCTTTAATGTTATCTACTAGTGCCAAGTACCGTGCGTCTACTTCCTGGTATGTGTCCGGAAGTAAAAAAGAACATAAGAGAAACAATAATGATAGTTTCAAAAATCCATCGTTGGATAAATCAGCACTATCAACTAATTCTTCATTACGAAGACTTTTAGCCGGCTTCCCCCGAAAGAATTTATATTGAATAGTTTCTTCCTCTGGCACGACCACCTTCTTAGACTCAGGTTCCGTCAACATATTCAGGCGTATAATTAATGCTATATCGATCTCTTGCAGCAGTACATTTGTATTTCTAACCTTGAAAACGTTATCTTTAACCGAAAAGCTTAAAATAGCATAAATCAAGTCTCCAATGAATCCTAATTTCTCATTTATCCTAAATAGATGACCGAAAATTGAACCATCTAAAATCTTCTTCCTCTCTTCGTTACAGTGCAAGTAAAATTTCTTGACACCAACACCAGAACATTTCCCGAAGGGCTTTAGAGACAGTCATTTTAGAATCACTTAGTGAGAACTGCAATATATATAAAAATAATTAATTAGCAAAATAAGTGAGGTTCAAAAACTTTCGACAACTTATATTATCGTCCGATAACTTACATTAGTGGTCGCTAACTTACATTATCGTCCACTAACTTACATTAGTGGCTGATAATATAAGTTATCGATCGATATTGTAAGTTATCGGACGATAATGTAAGTTGTCGGTCGATAACTTACATTATCGGTCGTTAATGTAAGTTAGCAGATTGTTAAGAAACATAACTGATGACTGAATGTGTTTGAATGTAGAAAAAAAAAATTACCTGAAAATTTGCTGTGAGCTTTTTTCTGCTTTTTCGCCGATAAGTCGCCGCTCTCTCGGTTTTACAGAAAAGCAAAAGTAAAAAGTAAAAAGTAAGAATGAATAGTTTAAAAGTAACCTTTACTTTTATACTTGAAAAGTTATTTTAATAGTTATTTTAATTTAAAAGGTAGTTGGTTGCTGACGTGGAACCGATTAGGCTTGGAGCTGGCCTATTATGCAAGTGATGAAACCATAGGGCCGTTTCTGTAAATACGCAAACTTATAGGGCCGAAAGTACAAATTTCTCAAAAATAAGATTATTAGCGGCAACAAAAAACTGCCGCTATTAACAAAAACACTGTCGCTAATACCCTTGTCAGTGCAAAAAACTGCTGCTAGTAGTCTTATATTTTATAGTGCAAATAGGGTTAATATACGTTGGATGAAATAGAGGCAAGCAAGAGCAGCTAGAAGGGGTTAATATAGGGTTAATATATTTTGTACGACTCAAGAATTTTACTAAGATAGAAGGGGTACTTTATAAGATGGCAGCTAGAAGGGGTGCAAATAGGGTTAATATACGTTGGTGTAGCTAGAAGGGGTGCAGCTAGAAGGGGTGCCCTATAAGATGGCCGCTAGTAGTCTTATATTTTGTAGTGCAAATAGGGTTAATATACGTTGGATGAAATAGAGGCAAGTAAGAGCAGCTAGAAGGGGTGCAAATAGGGTTAATATATTTTGTGTGACTCAAGAGTTTTACTAAGATAGAAGGGGTACTTTATAAGATGGCAGCTAGATTTGCCATATTATATAGGGTAATGTTGAGCTACGAAAAAATGTCAAAAAAATAAGATATATAGGGTCGAGCTGAATATGTTGAGGTGGATGTATAGATTAAAAAGACTGAATAAAATTCAGGACAAGTACATAAGAGAAGATCTGATAGTGAAAAGTATAAAGGAAAACTTAAGTATTGTCGATTGAGGTGGTACGAACATGTTTATTAGATTCCAAAAGCAGACTATGTACAAAGGATTGAGACCTAAGGAAATAGAAAATGAGAAACACCAATGAAGACTTGGAGGAAAGCCATCAGAAGCGACATGAAAGATTGCAAAGTTACAAAGAACTTAACAATAATCAGAAACGAGTGAAGAAATCAGACCCCGGAAGATGATCCCAAGATGGAATAAGGTAAGTTTCCTAATTTAGGACTAGTTAGGTCTCAAGTCAAGATGGTAAACACATTTGCAAATGAATGATCTAGACTTCGGAAGTAGATTTGGCATGGGAAATTTGGATTAATGAAACCATGTGTATCTTTTAAGTTGGGATGAGTATTAAAAAAGGGTAAAAGAGTTGAACATTTAACTTATACAAGTCAAAGAACTCACCATTTAACTAAAAGGGTTGTGACCTATAACGTTTTTGAAAAAAAAATGGATATATAAGTTTGTCTACTTTAAGGACTAAAAATTAAAAAATTAATAGGCAAAAATGTATATTAACTTATAGCATGTGCGCATTTTTATAAGTTAGATCAATCACCCCCGTACTACGAGAGCGATCAAACTCATAGGAAGAAAAAACCTTTGAGACAAATAAGTCTCTTACGATTCCGATTGGTCTCACTTATGAAAAATGCAAATGCTCTTTAAATTAAAGAGCATTTACGCCCTTTAAAATAGACAAAATGGACGTTCCATTTATTTATTTTAAAGTTAAGGATTCTAATCTTTTCGGTGAAAAATTCTTTGAAGTTTTCAACCACTCTGCTAGTTGATCCAATTTGCAAATCAAGGCAATTAGTTTTCATCCCTTTGCAAAAGGGACAATGGCTCTTGGCCGACACATAAACACCAAGATAGTATTTAAATGATCTTAAACCATTAAAATTAGGCTTTTTATCTCACACTATTGAAGTGTGAGTTATCATTAGCCTATGTGGTGCACAACTATGATCA
The DNA here is from genome assembly GCA_021018995.1 of Chloranthus sessilifolius. Lineage (NCBI taxonomy): Eukaryota > Viridiplantae > Streptophyta > Magnoliopsida > Chloranthales > Chloranthaceae > Chloranthus > Chloranthus sessilifolius. Next base: position 46,156,580 of record CM037584.1, on the reverse strand, counting down.
ATATAAATTTTCCAAGCGGCAATTTATCACTAGCACATGTTTTAGTCTAAAAAACATGCCCATAAGTGAATGTCAACCATCTAATGGATGAATTTTAGTACCAGTCATTGAAATTAAAAATAACAATTGATATTATAATCCACAGATTAGATGGTTTCAATCTCCCTAAAACATGATTTTTAGGCCTGCTGTACTTCAATCTATGATTTATCACTTCGACAGAACGGATTGCCAACAGCTTAACCATTTTGATTTTTAAATAATGGCTAGAAGAATCGGGTCTTTTGCACAAAATTTTGTCTACCCAGTGGGAAAATGGCATGTGCCCGACCCGATCTGATGGTGCATCTGACTCGACCCGACCCTACCCTATTACTCATCCCATTGACAATTCTAGTTAATTATGGTGGTGATGGTGGTGATGATGATAAATCCACTCCCTCAATGGATCACCTTTACCATTCAAAAAGAGCTCGTGAAGGCCATGGTGTGGACTTTATAGATGTTTTGACTACATAAAGTTTAACAAAGCTCAGCTGCATTCTGATAGTTAGACTTGCATTTTTGATAAATAATATAAGGAAAATTATAAAGGTTGGAGGATAATGTGCATGGCGAGATGAGACTGGCTGCATTGAGTCACTGACTTACATTAATTGAGTCCTACAATATTTGTAGTCAATTACATTGTGCCACATCAATCGCCTGTGCTTTATCTACATAAAATCTGTCCTTCATATAACACTTTCCATAATAAAATTATCGGGACTTGTCAAAGTCTCCTGCCCCCTCCTAATGACGATGAAACCGGTGACTTTTGTTGCTACTTGTGCGACAAAACGCCGTTCCATCATAGGGTGGCCCCGGGGTTGATGCCGGTGGCCACATGTGCCCCGCAAGATATGCTGCTTTTTGGTTTTTAATTAATTAATTAGGTGGTTAAAGTCAAAATTCTTTTGGGGTATTTTAAAGTAATCAAGCTTTTGGTGACATTTGCTTTTTATAAGCTATAAATAAATTATTATTTACTAGTTGCGATATATGATGGGCTTGGAACTTGACCTACACATAAAATTACTTTTATAATAAGACCTTTGATTGTGATTTAGATGAAGAAATCCATAGAGAATCTTTTAAGGGTACTTAGTTTTATCATTAGAATGACACTTGTTTATTTTTCCTTCACTTACTTTGTCAACTACAAAGTGTACCCAAGATTACAGAATAATGAAGTATTCTCCTATTGCAATCTAAAATGTAATTTATTATTAATTAAATCCATACACTTGTTTGTTCTCAGTTGAGTTTTGTAGATTCCATTAGAGATAAACTGATTTGGTAGATTTGGCCATCAAGTGGGATTAATAAATCCATCTACCCAGACCATCGTCGCTTTTGTTCCTTCAAGATAGCTCTATTTGCACCCATGCATCAAAATGCTAACAAGCAACCACCCGACAACCATTTAAGCTAGGTGGGTGCGTTTAGAGTTTTGTTTAGTGCAAATAGAGAGATACCCTACTCTTAGTCCCTAGTCCTTAGTCGATAACAAATGGTAGAAAGATATAACCTTATGAATCCGAGCACGGCTATACCATATAAAGCTTCATCTAAGATGATACGTAGAAACTTAATCCTTGACCTCCCCCCTGCTCAATGTTTTAAGCCCTTGACCTTCTCTGCTCTTTGTTTTCTAAAAGCTCCTTTTTATGTTATCAAATAGGGAAATTTACCTAGTCGACTCTGTTAGATACACATTCTACGTCATAGATCCTATATTTTTACCTTTACTCAAATCGACCGACTACAAGCCTACCCAATTCCAACTACTACAAAAAGTCTTAAATACCCCTTTCTTACACTTTTTAGTTCTATAAAGTTTAAAATTTTAAAATTGCACCCACGTTGTTTGAATTCACCCATATTGAAATCCATTGACTACTTTAAATTCGACGATGTAGATCATTTTTCATCCCAATCTTTCATATGATGTATCTTGAGATCTTGCTCTTACAATCTACCGTTAGTATTTGATTTCACATGATATCCATTCTAGAAAAGTGATCTTAACCTTGTGTGGACCTGTGCCATGTGAAAATACCATATCTAGGCCGTTTGATTCGAAGGCTATGATCTAAATCTATGATGTCTGATCAGAAGGCCATATTATAAAGATATGGTACCAAAGATTGACACGACAAAAGGCGATATCGCCTCTTTAAAAAAAAATAAATCATCTTTTTAAACAGTCTATATCGATTGTCTAGACAATCGCCAATTGAAAAACCTAAAAAAATTAATTCAAATTATAGACCGTCGAAAGAAGAAGAAGATGCGATATCGACTTTTTTTCGTGTCAATCTTTGGCATTATCGATCTTTATATTATGGCCTTCAAATCAGACGGCATAGATGTTGTCGTCTGATTTGAAGGTCACAATATAAAGATCGATAGTACCAAAGATTGACACGAAAAAAGGCGATATTGCCTCTTAAAAAAAATAAAAAAAATTGCTTATTTACGCGATGTGAAACTACATCTATGATGTCCGATTAAAAGGCCATATTATAAAGGTCGATGGTACCAAAGATTGACACGATAAAGACAATATTGCCTCTTTTAAAAAATAAAAAAAAACTTTTTAAACAGTCTATATTGATTGTCTAGGCAGTCTAGACCGATTGTCTAGACAATCTATAGCGATTGTCTAGACAGTCTATACCGATTGTCTAGATAGTCGCCAATTGGAAAACCTAAAAAAATTAATTCAAATTATAGACCGTTGAAAAAAGAAGAAGAAAAAGAGGCGTTATCGATTGTTTTAAATTATTATTATTATTATTATTATTTTTTCTGATTGTCTAAATGGTCGATGATGAGTGTGTAGACAGTTGATTTTTTATTTTTTATTTTTTGTTTTGTTTTGTTTACAGTCGATGGCGACTGTTTTCACAGTTGGTACCGACTATTTAAACAGTCGATGGCGACTCTTAAAATAATCGGTACCGATTGTGATATGAGTCGCCATCGATTGTTTAAAATTTTTTTTTTTTTTTAAAGAGGCGATATCGCCTTTTTTCATGTCTATATTTGGTACCATCGATTTTATATTGTGACGTTCAAATCAGACGGCATAAATCCGGTTTCACACCATATAAATATAGAAAAGTACAAATATTTAAAATTTTAAACTATGTAGAACGAAAAAAGTGTAAGAAGGGGTATTTCGGACTTTTTGTGCTAGCTAAAAATGGCTTGGCTAAAAGCTGGTCGGTTTGGGTAAAGGTGAAAATATAGGGTCTCTAACGTAAAAGGTGTATCTGACAAGGTCGATTAGGTAAAATTCCGTACCAAATATGGAAAAAAGGCAAAGAAATGCCCCTTTTTATTAAGTTACCTTTTTGAGTTCTAACGTTCGTTTTATCCATTAAAAGAAAAAAAAAAAACTACTCCTCCTTGGCTACGAGGGGATTTAAGGCCGTGTTTGGCAATGCACCCGCCTAAAGTGCATGCCCCGTCTACTCCCCTTGAGCCTTGTGAGAGCATATAAAACCCACTCTTGCGAAGGGAGGCGTTTTTAATGAGAAACCCGCTCTCTCTGCAGCTCGCTGTCAGCTCCCCTGCCTTTTTAATCAAACACGCTTTAGGGCCACTATGGGGAGCAGTTGGGATGGAGCAGTCTGAGAGTGTTGCCAAACAGTCTTAATGACAATTGTAAATCCCCTTTTTTTTTTTCATAAAGAAGATATTTTAGTAAAGTGGATGGGTAAGACGTGTTGTGTCAAACTCTTTCTCTCTCTCTCTCTCTCTCTCTCTCTCTCTCTCTCTCCTCTCTTTCTCTCTCTCTCTCTCTCTGCAATTAAATTGGGATTGCGACCTTAATGTTACATCACAATGCACCTTCCAATTGAGAAATAGGCCCAACCCCAAATTTCTGGAAATTGAGTGTGAAATCTAAGACGTTTTGGTTGAAATACAGCTTCTTAATATAACTTTAAAAAAAAAAAAGTGGTTAATTTGAGTTTGTAAAAGGTTGAAAGAGAAGAAATTGTTGAGATCGGAGGACCGATAGGAAGGGCAGATGGAATATGAAATGACTAGTCAACCCACATCTTGGCACTTCTTTCTTCCTTTTTTTTTTAATTTTCCAAAAAACTCGATGACTATTTTCCGCATGGAGTTCAAATGATTTTTGTGTTCTCCTTCTTGAGCTTCTCGCTCGACCTAGGGGTTTTTGGGTGAGGAGAGATGGTGATGGTGATGCTGAAGCTCCCTTCTCCAGGGTTCTGTTTTATTTTTTTTGGTGAGGTTCTTTTAAACCTCTTTATTAATTATAAAATAAATAAAGTAATTAATTATTTTAAAAGGGGGGAAATTAATAGAAGAAAAATTCAAAATCCATACAACATGGTTGGAGCGTGAAATTACTATTTTACCCCTATGCCTATGTCACATGTCTGGGGTTTAACGTCTGACATATATCATTACTCTTTAAAAAAATAGAAGCATGACTATCCACTATTATGATAGATGGCATGCATATATATATATATATATATATATATATATATATATATATATATTTTAAAGCATGTTCATTAAACACAAATTCCAAAAATACAGGACAAGGAAAAAAAAGAAAGGTCACACATCCACAACATTATGATCTCCCTTCTTATTTCTAAATCTTCCCAGATTGTCGCGCATTGGGAGGTCACTAATCTCTTCTTCTCTCTGTCTCCTTTGTTGCGTTTAGTCATTGAAGCAATCAGGACCTTCGATTTCTCTTGCTGGTGTTCATCATTATTTGACACAAACAATCCACGGAAATCCGACTCAAGCCCATCAAAGTTCACCACGAGCTGTTGAGACATATGCATGAATTCTTCCAATCTGGGCATTCTGCTGATGATCTTCTGGGACGTCGCGGACAACCGAGATTTTTTGGGGATAAAAAATGGCACAAGGCGCTATTTTGTAAAAAGCCCATAATAATATTTGTTGATATCAGTGCTATCGGTTATTATGCCGGATAAATATATCCAGTCACAGTTAGAATCACTTGCATAATATGATTAATTTATATAAGTTCCAATTAGTTAGACGCTCGATTATACACCTGCCATGCCTACGCGTTTAGGTAGCTCTGGGTAAAGTGCTGCTAATCATGTTAATGCTACCTTCGGAAAGCCTATCATTTTGCTAAACTCTTAAAAATTGATAAATATATATGTTATTAGGTACCCTTTGGATGCATAGTCACAAAAAATTAAAATAATATTAATTGCAAAATGAATTTACATAATGTTGAATGTTACTCATTTTATTAAAAAATTATGAAATTAATAAACCAAATACACAAAAGTTAAATAAAAAACCTTTGTAAATTTTTTATTTTGATGATTTTTTAATAGAAAAATATGAGCGTCCACTGATATTCTGAATTTAAGTACTCATCCAAATGGACATTATATCTTGTTTTTTATGTTCAACTTTATGCATTCTTCTAGGGAAATGATCTCTCAACTGGAGTCGTGGGATATAAACCCATTACTCAACCTCCTATATATTGGCTGCATATCATTTGAATGCCTTTGAAAAGTTAAAGGCAGTTTTGCAACTAATAGGAGCTCGAGTCACGAGTTTAATTCCATGATTCTGAGCTACTCATTCCTCTATCAATACTAGAGTATGTATTTTATTCCATTTATATCATTCAGCTAATTAAGATCTAAGATGCATAAACATTCAAGCTAAAAGGCCTTATATGCTTCTTTTTCATAAGGGATTTGGACTCATAAGGCTCCAGAGGGTTGACACGTATTGGAATTTTCTTTTTTTATAATATATATTGCAAAGTAAACAAGTTTTTATTTAAAAAAAATAAAAGGTACAAGAGAAATCTAAAATTAGGTCATGCTGCAGCTATACACCGAAAATGAAGACCTAATGGAACCTAAAAATATGCCACTAATAAATCTACCATTGACATTGGACGACAAATCCTACAAGTTTTTGTATATATCCAATTGTTGATAGCAGGTGTTGCTGAATTAATGGTTTAACTTTTGGTTTCTTTCAAAACTCAAGAGGCTTAAGGCAAGGTGATCAATTAACTGCATACTTAACTTCGTATCCTTTGTAGAGGACTAAACTACTTAATAAGAAAGAAGTTGATGGAATGTTTTGCTTCTGCAAAAAAATGTCTTTGTCTTTGAGTTATGTCTTTTCCTAATTAAATTTGTACTTAATTCTTATCACATTTATTGGTCATCAACCTTTCTTTATTTTAGGAAATTATCGTCCCTGTTAATTTCTGTTGGAAGGGATCTTCTTTGTTAGGAAGATCTATGCACCCGGTGTCTTGAAAATTCATTTGTAAGCAACGGGATGAGGAATGCTCGGGCGTAAGAAGATTGAAATTATGGAATGATGCGGCTCTTATTAAATTGTTGCGATTCCTTGTTACTAATGCTAAATCTGTTTGGGCTAAATGTTGGGGTTGGTGACATATGGTCTTTTTGTGTCAACTAAGAACAAATCATATCTTGAAACAGGACAATGAGAATTGAAAATGAAGCAGCAAAAAATATTAGTTTTTTCATTAGTAATGGTGATAGAATTAGATTTTGGAAAGACACTTCGGTAAATGGAAAACCTCTTATTAACATATGTGAAAGAAGAATGATGATATTTTTTTTTTTCTAATTGAGCAATTGTATCCAAATCAAATAAAAGATATGAAATTATGGGGTTAACGATGATATAAGAAGAGAAAATAATGCAAACACAATCATACAAAAACACACATACGATTTTAACGTGAAAAATCCTTTTTACAGGTAAAAATCACGGGATCTATCTTATATTCAAGGCAAACAATCCACTATGAACAATACATTCTTACAGTGCTAATGAATAAAATTTTCTTTCACTCATCTCACCAATAATGATCGTCTCTCACAATCATCCCATTCATAATGTAATGTTATCGTCTTCAACCGTCGTCTCTCACGATGGTCCACTCGATTCACACTAGCCCACTTGATTTACACAAGCCAATACATTCTTGAAACGCCAAGGCAAAAGATTATTTGAGATTTACATCAATTCTGAACAAACACAAGAATATCTCAAAGAAAAGGGATATGAAGAATTCTCGAGAGAGTTTTTAAAATTGAAACACTTTTCCCAAAATTCCTTACATCCTGAATCACACATATCCTATTTATACTATAGGGGCAAGGATGTCCTTGACTAAGGATGTCCTTAATCAATGATGTACTTGAGATGCTAACTTCCAACAACCGTCGGAATCGTAGGAACACGGACGTCCGTGAATCACTCATGGATGTCCGTGACCACGGATGCCCGTGAGTCCATTCACGGACGTTCGTCCATTCGAACCACTGAATTTATTTGGTATATTGGAGTACTTCTAGATTTGATCGTGATTGCAACAAAATATTCAATAAGATATAACAAGAACGAAAAAAAAAACTCCCGACCTAAGAGAGCTTCAGCAAAGCCATCACCCCCCTCAAGCAAGGACAAGAGAACACCCAAATCCCAAGACCAAATTACAAACAAATAGCAATAGTGGGAAGACTGAGTCTGTCATCATGGAGACATACCTATCGCATAATGGGGCTTGGAACCTTCTGATTCCTACCATCTTAAGAATGGAAAGAGTACGAAGTAAAATCTCTGGGAAAGTTACTCCTTTGGGGGACTAGAGGACTCCATAATTTGAAAATTGAATACGTCTGGAATTTTTTATATAAAATTTGCCTGTGAAGCTGAAAGAGACGAAATGTGAAACTAATGATCATTTATTTTTCAAATGTTCCCACTCTAATTTGATTTGGAGATCTATCTTACATAGAAGTGGTGATGGATTTGACTAGATTAGCCAAAGGTATGTTTATAATGGCTATGATCCTTCGACTTGCATTTAGTGTGCTACTAGATGGTGTATCTATGGAAAGAAGGAATTCTCAAAATTATAATCACTAGAGAAACATGAAGGAACCTCCTTAGATCTATGTGGTCTATGTGGTCTCTGATGTGAACTAAAGAGTAGCTACCCATGGACATAACCTTTTGGTTGTATATTAGAAAATCTTGATGGATCACAGATGAGCCTCTTTGCTTTACTAATATAATTGTATATGGTAATCTCTCCCTGTATTTCTATTTTTTAGCTTAATGAAAGGGTGAGGACCCTGCAACCTCAAAAATTTTTGGGCAAATTTCGGTATGCGAGCCACTATTTTTTTTTTGTGTAGTATTCGAGCCTCTTATAGCACCTGACTTATCTCAGGGGCACGTGCTTCCCCCAAATTAGCACGTGTCAAATCAGCATGGGATAAATTCCTAGGGTAGACTCAAGGGGGTGACTCAAACTCCGGTCTCTTGCTTCCATGTACTTGGCCAACGCACCAAATCCCTTAAGGTTCCAACCTCAAAAATCTTACCTATAAAAAAAAAGGATAGAGCGGCTAGTTCTGCTGATCTTTAAAGCTGTGTTTGGCAACACTCCCTAGGAGAGCGGAGTAGCTCCTAGGGAGTGATCCTGTAAGGACGCCACTTGCAAAGAGTCCTCTTGCAAAGTAGTTGTTTGGTAATTGCCTTTAGAGAGCAGCTAATGCATTTTTAATGTTAAAGTGAATTTCTGAAGCAACAGACTAGTGTGAAATGTGAGAATGCACACTTCCAAATGATCTAAGAGTTGACCAATTAATCAGACGATGAGATCATTTTACATATACACCCAATGATCTAAGAGTTGGCCAATTCGGTATTCTTTTTTTTTATTTTATTTTATTATTTTTTATTCAATTTGGGTCCATGGATATAGCCTTATAGAGACATGGAGAAAAAATTAAAAGATTAAATAAATTTTTGCTCACAGTGGGAAAATCTAAAGAGAATGAGATGTGTTAAAGAGAAAAACTGAAATTTGGAGAAATCTTTGAGCAAATTATAACTTCTAAACTCTAGAGTCAATCGATGCGTGGTGAGAGTCGAGAAAGATCCCCTTCTCCCTTCGTCAATGGGTAGAGAGAGAGAGAGAGAGAGAGAGAGAGAGAGAGAGAGAGAGAGAGAGAGAGCCATCAATGAATTTGCTGGCAAAACCGAGTTTTTTAATCCTTATAGGAAGAATGTTGAGATAGAGAGGAGAGAAAGACAATTTTGGTAGAGAGAGACAATTTGGGGAGAGAGGAGATTTGGGTAGAGAGTTCATCTGGATAGAGAGAGAAGAATTGGGTAGAGAGAGAGGATCTGGATAGAGAGAGAAGCAGAAGACCTATGCTATCAAATTTGACAAATCCTGCTTGAAAATTAGCTTCAATGAATCCCCGCAATACCCGAGAATACCAAAGAGCAGCTTTAAGCGGCTTCGAACTAGCCCCCACTTTGAAATACCGAACTCTACTGCAGAGCTGATAGTGTGGGGGCTTTACCAAACACACTCTCGTTAGGAGAGCGGCTCTCTAAGTCTCAAGAGCCGCTCCCTGCTTCTAAAGAGCATTGGCATTCGCAGCCTTAATAGCTATAACTATATGGCTATGATGGCCAATACTTGCCAGTAAGGTAGAATGGTTGGAGGAATCAAATATGCATGCCACTTGGCATAATTGCCGGCGGTTGCTCGCCAATCGCTTTAACCGCAGTCAGCAGAGTTGGTCAAAGTAAAAAAGTGTGAAAAAGAGCGAGAACTACACTGATATGAGAAAAAGCAGGTGGGTACCTCTGTCCGTGCCTACAGATTTACTGAGAGTGCCTACCTCCTAATTCTATTGAAACCAACTGACTACTTGAAATGAGACGATGGAGATCATTTTTGGCCCTAATCTTCCACTTAATGGATCTTGAAACGATGATCTTACCATCAGACTGTCAAGTTTTATTACACGTGGCATATATCCAAAAAAATGCCCTAAAATCACATACATTTGAGTGTAATTTTTGCAGTATGATTTTAGGGGCATTTGTTGTGATTAGTGCCACGTGGAAAAAAAAATGACTGTCTAATTATATGCTGATAGTCTCTAGATCCATTGTGTGAAAGATTGGGGTAAAAAAGGATCTCCATCATCGGATTACAAGCAGGCAATGAGTTGGTGCTTTCAATAACCACGTAGGCGGGAAGAGAGGTACCCAAAGATGGTACAAGGAGAGGACCAAGTTGAATGGCAGAGAGAGAGAGAGAGAGAGAGAGAGAGAGGGAGAGAGAGGAAGGAAGCAACATGGAGTCCACGTAAATTGATGGGGGAGGGAGGGGGCGCCCCACCCATAGCTGTCAATGAAAAGGGTTCAGGTTACACAGATAGGTAATAAACCCGGCCCATCTAAACAACACATTGAATCCTGACAAGTATAGAACCTTCCCACATTTTTGGGTCGCTATCCATGGCCCTTGTCATGCCCTATCTATATCACACTTGATGGTTGCTCGTGGAAAGGCACTAAAGAAGGTCACATTATTTCTGACTCAATGCACTTGTGTGTGGCGCTATGCTAGCTACCGCTACCCACCCCCCTCTCATCTCATACTTTATGACAACTCATACTTTAGATTTCAGATGCAGGACCACACACACACACACACTCTCTCTCTCTCTCTCTCTCGGGGAAGGATTATGAGGGATGGTAAACCGTGACCGACCTACCACTCTCAAAGGTGAACGGGTTAATAAACTTATCCTATAATGGTTACACTACGTCAAAATGAAGGAAAAACTACTATAGCAGTATAAAATAAACCACTATTTAAAATAGTGGTATAATATTCCACTACCTAAAATAATTGTATTTTAAGTTAAATAAGTGATTTTTTAAATTAAAAACTGATTTAATAAATAATCTCGTCTTCACGTGATATAGCACGTGCAAATCTATCGTGCCGAACTCCCAACCGCCCTTTTTATTTTTTTTGTTTAATTATTTAGAGATAACCCAACCGCCCTTTTTATTTCTTTAGCTCTAACAAAACGCCTCTCTCTAACCCTTCTTCTTTCTCTCTGAAACCCTAGACTCTCTCTCGTCTTCCTCTCTCTCTCAACCCTTCCTCCAGGAGCTTGTTTTGGCTAGAAATCGAGATTTAGAGCAGAAATCCGATTCAGCATCAATTATGAGGCTAAGCTACTCTTTCAGGTGCGTATATCTCTATCTAGTTCATCGTTTTTCTCCTTAGATCATGGAATTTTTGACCTTTTTATGCTTTGGCGGGGTTTTTTTCGTTAAAATGCGTGGATTTCTGGCAAATGTTGCGTTTTCTCGCCCATTCTGATATAGATGTTCAGATCTGGCTGGGATTTTGGTTGTTTTAGTGTTTTAGGGCTTTGGTTTTTGGAAAATCAGTGGAGTCTATTTAGCTTTGGAAATTCGATGGAAGTGTATGTAGTTACTTATAGATCTGGAATTTTTTGAAGGATTTGTTTTTTTGTTTGGCTTGAAGGTTTGGATTTCCTCTAAGAAGCCGAAGACGATTCTAAGACCGATAAAGAAGCAGCTCCGTTAAAGGTAAATCGTTTTTAGGTTTTTTTTTGTTGGAATTTCGAATAAAAAACTGAGGCAATTATTTTTTAGAGATTCTCTTTTGTTTGAAATAATATTTTTGCCCAGAGGCTTTAGTTTTGGGCGGTTCGTTTTTACGATTGCTACTGATTTTTCATTGTTTTCTAAGATCCTGCGTCATTCTTAACCGTTAGATTCGTTCAATCAATTGGACCCATCGAAATCAACCAGATCTGTTCGAAATCCATTCATAGGATCAGATCTATGGTCACATCATCGCCACGTATTGATAGGAGAATTAATCTTGCTTCTCAGGCTCAATTTTTATGGTAATTCTTTAGTTCTTCTTTTGTATTCCAGGTAGGGGTGGCAAAACCGACCAAACCGAACCATCTTGAACTGATTCTGGTTCGGTAATTTGTTTTTCAATTTAATAAGAATGTTGATGTTTTGTTCTTCAATACAGGATATGCTTCTAAATGATGAACTTTGTTAGAAGCTATGGATTAACATCCAAGTGTGGCTATTGTCATAGTTACTTTGATAGGGCATTTCCTGTTCTTATTCGGTCCTTGCGAATTTTTCAATTTAGTTGCCTTGTTTTGAATTGCATGGAAAAACATGTTTTTCATTGCTTAGGGTAAATAATGACTGAACACATGTTATGATTTATTTTCAATCTAAAACTCTATTGTTTCGTTTTGAATTGGAGGAGATTTCTCCAAATAATGAACCGTAGTCAGAAGCTATGTATTAACATCGAAGTGATGTTTTTGTATTTCATGTGTGCATCAGTGCATGAGCCTTCGTATTTCATGTCATTTTTTTGTTCTCCTTATCTAAAATTTATTTTTCTAGAATGTAGATACTGATTTTGAGTGGCATAGAAAAACTTCTGTTCTATTCTGATGCTATTACTATCTGTACTACGTATGTAACTTAATCTGCAGTAAGGATAGCGTAAAAAGTATTGCTTTCTTGTATTGCAACTGAACCCTTGTTCTGTCTTTTGTTTTCAATCTAGTAAAAGTTGATGTTTTGTTCTTCAGGACAGGATATTCTTCTAAATGATGAACTTCTGTTAAAAGCTATGGGTTAACATCCAAATGTGGTTATTGTCATAGTTACTCAGATATGGCATTTCCTGTTTTTTCCTTGATGTAGATTGGTTTTTAATTTTTCACTTTACCTTCTAATTCTGTCCCTGTGATTTTGTGAATTTCTTTTGGTTGGTTTTGACTTGCATATTAAAAAAATGTTTTACTTTGCTTATGCTAAATAATGATTGAACACATGTTTTCTGTTTATGTTTTATTTGCAATCTATTAAAGTGTGTTGTTTTGTTTTCAAGTAGAGATGTTTTTAAATAATGAATCTACTCGGAATCTATGGACTTACATCCAAGTAAAGCTTTTGTCATAGTTAATCTGATAGGGAATTTTCCCATTTTTTCTTGCGTGGACATTGAGCCTTCAGATTCCATTCCCTTTCTTTGTGTTCTCCTTGACTAATGTAGTTGGCTGGTTTTGAGCCATGGCTGATTTGGCCATGGCTCTCCTTCCGTTAGATCCATCTACAACATTGGTCAAAACATCGTGTGATACATCGTCAGATCCATCTACTTTCAAAGTACCGTACTGGTGCTTCTCATACCACTACGTCAAAATGAGAGAAAAACTACTATAGTAGAATAAAATAAACCACTGTTTAAAATAGTGGTGCAATATTCCATTGCCTAAAATAATAGTTTTTTATGCTAAAACAATGGTTTTTTAATTTAAAAATTGATTTAACAAATAATCCTCACTTCACGTGATGAAGCACGTGCAAATCTATCGGGCCAAACCCCCCACCCCAAGCCTCTCTTTTTCTCTCATTATCTTTCTAACAAAACCGCCATCTCCAGACATCTCTTTTATGCTAGCCTCTACTCTTCCTCTTTCTCTCTCTCTCGACAAAACCCTAGCTGCTCGATCAAAACCTTAGCTGCTCGATCATTCATTCCCTTTAAATTTCTCATCTCTGTAAGTAGCTGCTCGATGATTCCGTCACCAAATGAAGTTCGCGAGAGGGAGTTCCTGAAAGTCGTTCTCTCGTCCCTCATTCAATTCAGACGAGCATCCAACCTCTGTGATTAGATTTCGGCATTGAACAACGTCTGTCTTCAGATCTGTATTTGGAGCGAATCGGTGACCCTGATTTTTCCATCACAAGGTCGGTTTTTTCAAATCATAGAAGATGTGGTGATCTATTTTTATTTATTTATTTATTGTTTTTTATAGATTTTGCATATGATTCGACAGAATTATTATTTCTCGTGCTTGATTCACGTTTTGTACGTGGATTATTCGTAGCTTTAGTAGTTTTTTGGGTGGATCCGTTAGGGTTTTTGATTTAGGCGTGTATTTTGATATCTGAGGTTTAGATTCTCATCAATTTTGCATCTGTTTGTGTGATTTGGTTTTGATCTGTTTAGTTTATGAATAAGAGAGGAGTGGATAGGTCTTCAGATCCTTTGAATAAGAGAGGAGTGGATAGATCTGTTTCAATTCTGTTTTAGTTGTCGTTTTAGAGTTCAAATTTTTTAGATCTATGGTTATGGTTTATAGATCCACAATTTGGTGTCACTCAGATCCCGTTTTCAGACCTAAGATTCGTGAATTTGATTTGTTTTTAGGAGATTGTTTTTTGTTCTAGTGGATTTGATTAGGAGATTGTTTTTTGGGGAGATTGCTTTTTGTCTGTAATCTCAAGAGATTGCATATCAGTAAAACTACCCGATTCCATAAAGAGAAATGGTGCCGATAATAACCAGTTTGAGTCTCAGAGTTTCCATAAGTATACAACTTTCTTTATCTGATTCCTGATTATGAAAGGAGAAAATTAGTTTATTTTTCAACCTGCCATAAGAGTTGATTGCTGTAAGAATCAGATTACTCTTCAAACCTGCAGCTTACTGATAACTTCTTGCTGCTCTCTTTGCTGTCTTAAGGCAACATCAGACTGTGGCTTTATTTCCTCTTGAGCTTCTGAGTGAGCTCTTTGTAATGCAGCTTTTAGATCTGCTACAGCCTTCTCCCGTTCTTCCCTTCTCTAGTTTCGCTCTTCATCCAATCGTGCCTGATGTTCAGATATGGCTGTCTTTTGGATACAAGACAAAACAATAGCTAAGATTAGAATTCCCCCATAGCATATAAGATAATTATTCAGTTGTACAAAATGCCACCCAATCGTGCCACCCAAAACATGTTTTGGGCACCATTCTGAACTCCATGTGGACCTTGGAGTAGGCTGACGGTACTCCATTGGAGTATCTTCCCCCGGGTCCTATATATATTGGGAAGTCCACAACTTTGTGTCATATCCATTAGAAAGGAGAACACCAAGAAGCTATGATGGACAACTGATCAGGAAGAAAAGGCATTTTTATGGAAACCAATAGTTGATTCATTCTGATTATAAAATGAACCGAGACAGCAAGTAAAATAAAAATGAGCCTCACTAACCTTCACTACCCATGCGTAGAGCCTCGACAAATGAAGTTGCCCCTACTGGTAATATCATAAACTCTTGCATGGCCAGGTTATTACCAGCATGGCTTCCCCCATTTATCACATTAAAGGCGAGGCGGCATAACAAGCTCCTTTGTACCGCTAATTCTGAATGTGCTTGTGCAGGGCACTCCTTCTCTGCACCACCCCTGCATACACTTAGTGATACTCCGAGAATGGCATTAGCTCCCAATTTTGATTTGTTTGGAGTTCCGTCAAACTCTAGCATAATGACGTCAACATCAACTTGGTTCCTTGTCAGAAGAGAAAAGAGCATCCATGTCAAATTTCATTCAAATGGAAATCATCGAACAAAAATAGGATCTAGAACTACCTTCAGCTTGTTATACGAAAGCTCAATAATCTTCAGCTCCTCTAAAGCATTCTCCAGCTCATCCTAGAATAAAGAATGGAAGCCTAACCTACAAGCCCAAAGAGTCCCTACAAAGAGATTTTAGTCCTAAGCAAAGCTTCGAAGGCTTGGTTTATGATATCGCTCCCGGATGCCTCCACCTTATACGTAAAATGTCCCTCTGTTCCACAAGCTCCGAAAATATTTTCTTACTGTTTTCAAGATCAACTTCCAGTTTGCAATAAGCATTCCTGAGCTGTTGACAGTGATGGGCATTTGTGGAATCAATAACAATATCATTGCTATTTACTTGAAGCCAAAGAAAAAAGAAAAAGAAAAACACATAATCTACCTGATTTCCAGCACAACTAGGCAGACTCCAAAAGCATATCTGCATGGACACATTAATAAGCTACAGAGAAGAACTAAATAGAATAATTCAGGCCGTCCCTTATTCCTCTTTTTCTGTCGCTTTTGAGAAGATGACTTCTCTTTCTTTCCTTGATTTAAGCAATAATGAATTTCAGTGCTCTCCTGCTTGGGTCAATCTCCTTCTAATCAGTGAAAGTCAAAATTGATTTGCAGTATCTCCTGAGCCTGGGTTTAGGCTGAAATAACAAAATATATTTTGGTTGTTTGGGAAAAGGTGTGGATTACAATGCATTGACTGATTAATAACTTGTAAATAAAGCTCAGATGCCGCCTTTTCTGACTCTACACTCTTATAATCTTGTATCATGCTCGATTATTCTATATTGTATCTATATTTCAATTTAATCTTTGTAGACCCCTTTTGGCTATGAATCTTTTTGTCTCCACTTCCTCTGCAATGATATGAAACAACAGCTTCTTAATGTAAACAAACTCACTCTATGTCTGATAATTACCTTTAGTTGTTACTCCGCTAGCTTCCAAAGACTATCCTCATCTTTGATAGTCCTATTTATATTCTGTTACCTATCACACTATAATTTAATCAGACCTGGATGACCTACCACCATGTCAGATTTGTAGCATATAGATACGGATGACATATCAGATGCGTAGCCTATGGATATGGGCATCGGAACCTCAAGAAGTGAGCAATATAGACGATAATATGATAACACTAATATATATATATATATAATTTTATTTTATTTTATTGATACCTGTCAGAAATATAATAAAATTGTTGGTTAACACCAGTGTCATTCAGTTATCAAAATATACAAACATGTTTTAACTAGAAGGTGCATCCAATTGATGTTTGTCGAATTACGCACTTCAACAAGTGGCTAGCACACTCACCACATTTATTTGAAGAAAATGGAGTGCCCTTTTTAACACTGAAAGAATCCTTTGATTCTTATATATGTATATATTATTAAGGGTAATGATCCTCTCACTCGCGCGACAGTGTGACTCAAGTTGTTAGCGTCCACGTCGCGGTCAAAGGTTGATTGTGCATAATGTGAACGGTCTCTTGACTCGAGTCATATGATCACTTCCCTATTATTAATTAATTAATGGCTGGTTGGTTCAATGTAGGCCTGGGAGAGGAAGAAGTAGTAGCAACAGCAGCAGCAGCAGCTCCCCTTCTCTGAAACCTAAATTAGCAGCATAGCACCTCTGGTTATTTAGCAGGTAAGTTTGTCTCTCTCTCTCTCTCTCTCTCTTTCTCTTTTTTTGTTAAATTAGCCATATTAACTATTTTTCTTTTTTTGTCTAGAATCCGAGCAAGGGATATTTGAACAGGTTTTGAACGGAGACCTAGACTTTTCATCAGACCCATGGCCTAGTATCTCAGAGAGTGCAAAAGATTTAGTGAGGAGAATGCTTGTTAGAGACCCTAGAAAGCGAATGACTGCCCATGAAGTTCTCTGTGAGTTTTTTTTCCCCGGTTGTAATTTGTTGATTTTAGCAATAACAGAGAAAGATATTATTTATAAATTAGTTTATCATATAATATTGCTAGTGTTTAGAATTTAATTCTTGAAAGAATGGATATATTATTATCTCTGCCAAAATAAAAACTAACAGACTATCCAAACCATCAAATATTAGGCATGTGAAGAAAAATTTTAAGGATAAGCTTTAATAGCGGTGGTTGAGATTACTTAAGCCCAGGCCATAGCTAAATTTTGCAGCTAAAAGAAAC
Organism: Chloranthus sessilifolius; assembly: GCA_021018995.1. Classification (NCBI taxonomy): domain Eukaryota; kingdom Viridiplantae; phylum Streptophyta; class Magnoliopsida; order Chloranthales; family Chloranthaceae; genus Chloranthus; species Chloranthus sessilifolius. The sequence continues at coordinate 46,139,014 of CM037584.1, read as the reverse complement.
AAATGGATAAGCCATCTATTGTAGAACTCGATGGTGTAAGAATATTTTTGGAAAAATCACAACTATTATTGTCCCCTATAAATCAGGATGTTCGAATTTGTCAGGAAAAATAACAGAGTCATTTCTCCTTATTAACATCAATTGGGTTTCCTTGCAGGCTTAACTCGCTTGAAGCAATTTTATTACTTGCTAAAGTGCTTTTCTTGCAGTCTTAACTCGCTTGAAGCAATTGGGTTTCCTTGCAGTCTTAACTCGCTTGAAGCAATTTTATTACTCGCTTGAAGCAATTTCATGAAAAGTGCTTTTCGGAAGCAACTTTGCTAAATAATTATCATTCTATAGGAATCACTTTTCAATTGTCCCTTGGAACTCTCCTTGCTATAGGTTACCTCCCTTCATGATCTGTGGATGCCATTTCCCTTGACATTAAAGAATTTCTTCATAACCAACAGCCATGAAATGAACGGGCTTTTGATTCACTCATGCAACTTTTCTCTGTCCTCAACCTTTTCTCTAAATATTATGTAAATCATTTCTCTTCATATACCCCATAAAGGCGCCCTTTGTACGTATCCACTTCATATCGTTACTAGAAATGTCCTTAAAGACTAATCACTAGAAATTCAAAGACTTTTGGTTGATTTCATTAGTGAGAGTCCTAATAATGCACAAAGATGTTTCATTTAATAGTCTTAAAAACAACAAATAATATATGTTAGACAGATATCTGTTGCATGTAATCACACATTCTATCTGGATCATGGTGACCAAAAAGATGTCTTTTTGAAAAAAATGAAAAAATGTAGAAAAAGTTTTTTCCGAAAAATTTCCGATTTTTTCCAAAAAATATGTTTTAAACCTGTTTATTCGAAAAAATCCTTTTTTTCCCACTTAAAACCCATTTTTGGTCAAACATATATATTTTTTAATTTTTTATAATTACTAATATTATTTAATTTATGAAAATTTCCTTTTTTTCCTGAAATTGCCGAAATTTACCTTTTTTCTCGTATATATTCAGAGCTGTTTTATTCCCGTACCTAGACTTGGTCACAATGATCTGGATAACAAAAAACTAGTAATTAATTTGCATCATGTTACATGCTAGTGTATGCTCAAACGGTATTTGCTTCTTGGTTTTGCTACATCTTTTGGCCCCTTGTAATCTAGAGATTCCACTTGTTGCAGTGTTAGTTTTAATGTGCTGTTTTTTTGGCTTAGCATCTTCTGTGTTGTAATGAATTATTAATCAAACAATGGTCCCCTGATTGTATTCTAAGACAAACTTTTTATAGTCAGAATTTTACCATTTCTTTAATTTATAATGAATCTTCTGTGATACATTTTGTTGAAGAAAATTAGTTCACTTTAATAATTCTTCGTCATGGTAAGGGTGGCAGATTGATAAATCTGTATTAATCTTTTTGCTAGGTGATCGAGCAGTCGGGTCCTCTAGAGACGCAGGGCGAGCGTTCTGAGAGATGTACTGCGATGATGTTACGAAGTTGCTCAAATGGTAATTTTGGTTGTTTTTATGACATTCCATACTTTACCATGGTATCTGATGAGTACTGAAATATGATGATATTTCACCCCTAAATACCTATATTTAGCTGTCCGATGAAGGCTATCTGATGAAAATTATTAGATTTGAAGTGTTTCAGGTAAATACAAGCCAAGTGTGGAAAACAGCCCAAGAATTCTGAAAATAATGTCAAAACATTGTAACTTTGGGTCATCGAGAACTTGGTACGATTTGCGGCTAAATTTGGACCTTCAAGATGGCCGAATTATGAAATTGTCAAAACACAAACATTGTAGATCTTTTCATCAGCTTTCCAACGGCGTAAGAATTACCTCAATCCAAGTTCAGGATAGAAAGTTATGGCTAAAATACCAAAGCAGTGTTTGATACAAAAAGTGTGCTGAAATTCACGGATTTCTGGGGGTCGATTAATCGAGGAGAAGGAGAGTCTGACACGGAATTGACTACTTTAAAGGTGATTTTGACCCTATTGGGTCAATGAATCGACTCTAAATTGGCGGCTGGGGAGACTTCTGCGACCGGGAATCTATTTAAAGCGACTCAAACACTTCGAGGGAGAGAGAAATTAGGGAGATAGGAGATTAGAGTTTTAGTTTTTTGCTTTTCTTTTTCATAGTTAGACATAGAAATAGGGAGTTTTTATTTATTTCTTTTTGAGAGCTTTGTTCCTTTAATTTCCAGTACTCATTCCTCCAGTTTATTATATTTTTGCTCAAGTTTATTCCTGCATTATTCTCGTTTCTGAAGACCATCGTACTTTTGGATCAAAGTAATTTTTTTTGAAGTTGAAGTATTTTTAATTCATTAAATTAATGTTATTTTCTCTTCCTTATTTATTTATGTCATTTAATTGCAATATGTGTGGCTAAATTCATAAGGATGGGGATCTAATGATTCCCATCCGAGGGATGTACTTTTAATAATATAAATTTAAGATTAAAATATGAGATCTTATTTTATGGTTGTTGTGCTATCAAGAACGGATGAAATCCCTGCCACTAATCGGGATCGCGTGTGCCGAGCCATGCCCGGGATCTCAGATCTGTGACGGTAATTTTACCGAATCATTGTTATATGGTCTTTTTGCTTTCATCGTGTGGATCTAATTACGATTATGATCTGGGATCGAGTGTGTCGAACCATGCCCTGGATCTTGGATCTGTAATGGTAATTTTATCTTAATTACTTCCTAATCTGAAATCGAGTGTATCGAGCCATGCCCTTGATTTCAGATCTATGATGGTATTATTGTTAAAATTTTTACCCACTTTGGGGATGATTTTTATTTGAACCTGAGATCAGGTGTGCCGAGCCATGCCCTTGATCTCAGATCTATATATGAAAATCATCTAAGTCCTGATTGCAGGGATGCAACGTGGAACCCATCGGGGTTTTTGACCATTTATCTTTCATAAAAGATATTTGTTCTTAATGGTATATCTCATAGTTTAATCCGTAGATTTGTATTATGGGAAGAACGGACTAAAGATGGGAGGATTTAGTATCTTCATCTTTATCTTTATTTTTGAATTATCAGTTAAGTTTTAGTTTGTAGTCAGTAATTATCGTCTCATCAAACCACCTAAATCATAACACTGGTAGAATACTGTTAGATCTTAGTAGATTTCTGGAATTGCTTGTCTTTTTAGATCTTTCAAAATTAGTCCTCGTGGGAACGATCTCGTACTCCGCACCCACTATATACAATCCGATTCGTGCACTTACGAGTAAAATATCACAATTAAAATTCACATCAGTATCCGAAGTTCTGGTTTCCTCAATACTTGCTATTTATCATTTGAATTATTAATCTGAATTATGAAGCCTTATTTTGTAGAATTATGTTGATAGATATTTCATGAGGTTGAGTTTTCTGCCCTGTGTGTGTCATTTATGAATTTTCTGTGTAGTTTTACTCTTATCTGGCATGCATCGATTTCTTTGGAGACATTTGAAACTTGCAACAGAAAATTGCTAAAAAAGCTAGTTTTTAAATCGGAAGTATTATTATCATTTATGAGAATAGGGAGAATGCCATCCGACGTTGGGATGGATCCCTGCGCCTTGTTGTTTTTAATATAATCTACATTACTTGCTAGAAGACATCCGCCTTGAAGATATGATCGGAGAAGTGGATAAGGACAACGTGAGTAGTAGTGGTTTCATTTGACTAAAAATAAATAAATATCAGAATTGGTTCTAGAAAAATGATGGCAGGATATAGTACATCATATTATGGTGGTATCCATGTGCTCCTTGTATAACTGACCAAAAGGTCAACAAAATCCAACTAAAGCTATTTTGTACAAGTTAGACATAGCATAAATATTGCCACAATTACGGCTTTCAACAGTTCAAATTGGGTCATTACCTGACCCGCCTCGGGTTGGAAGCATTCAAGTTGTGTTAGATCGGATCAACTCAAAGATCCGGTCACATTGGGTCAGGTCAGGCACATTGATACCACCCTTTGACCGGATCAACTCAAAAGCCACTGACTTGGTAAATGATGTATGATTTAGAACTTTTTAAGGGGTCTAGTGGCTTTTGAACTGGGTTGGACTGACCTGACCCAACCTGGCTTTCTAGGTTGGGTGGGACGTGCCTGACATCCACCCTTTGCCCGTCATGCACCTAAAGGTCGTATAGGGTAAGGTGAGGAATCCACCCTTTGCCCATCAGGGACTTCAAGTTTGTGTGTGGTCGGGTCTTGGGCATCTAACCTTTACCCGTCAGGTCAGGCTGAGGTGCACCTAAGCATCAGGTGATAGGTCAACCTAGATTTTGACCCAACCACACCCATTGACAGCCCTAGCTACATTGTGAAAACGATACTGTGCCATCATTTTTCTTGGGCTAAATTTTTTGGTGGTATATGATGAAAATGTGGTAGGTCACACATGTTCTGAGTATGATATATTTCTTTTTGGTTGGCCCACTAGCTAATTTTGCTTTGGTCCATGTCCTACAGATGATGTTATACTGAACCTTTGCTTTTGCTCTTTCATCTTATGGTCAGATGATTAGAATATCAACAAGGCTTCTGCCTATTCAACGACTAGGTGAGATAAAAGCTGTGGCAGAGAAATTGCATTTCAAAATATCAACCTTGTTGCTGCACGGTCGGCGTAGGTCCCTTTTTTTGTAGTGAGAAGTCATAAATATCTCAATTTAATTGTTTAATATCATAAATATTTAATTACGTTCTCCTTTTGATTTCAGGCGAAACTTTTCGATTTGAAGCTCACCTCAAACGGATCACTAGGGGACGGAGATATTTGGCAGGAGAGGCGAAGTATATATATATATATATATATATATATATATATATATATATATATATATATATATATATTTTTTTTTTTTTTTTAAAATTATGAAAATAGGTCATGGGGTCCTTAGATTGTTAACTCTCTTTCTTTTCTTCTTTTTTTTCTGTTTGAATAAAAGGATTGAGCATGTAAAGTTTAAAATATTTAGTTGATTTGAGAGGTTGGATCATAGGTTGAGATGCAATATTTTGTTTGAATAAAAGAATTGGGCATCTATTTTATTTATTAATGGCATTGACTGATTTGCATTTGAGTTGAATGGATGTGTTTAAATATGAGATTAATAGTTTTTTTTCTTTATATAATTTTTTTTAAAGCCTTAAAAAATTACATTAAAAAAAAGTATTACAAAAAGTATAAAAAAAATTTGCATAAAAAATTGTCGACGTAATTTTTTTTTTTAAATATATATTTTAAAAAAAAAAAAATTTGCATAAAAAAACCACTGCCCTAAACAATTGTTAAAAAAGGAGTGGTTTTTTTTTACCACTATACAAGACAGTGGCTTATGAAGTTCATAAACCACTGTCTTGTATAGTGGTAAAAAGAATCACTCCTTTTTTACAACTGTTTAGGACAGTGATTTTTGAAAAAAAAGCCACTGTCAAAGACAGTGATTTTTTGAAAAAATCACTGTTTAAGGCAGTGATTTTTTTGGCTTTTTCACGTAGTGTTAAACATTTACTTTACTATATAGACAACATTATAGGACAAATATTTATGAACATGATTATCATGAAAGTAGATGTTTGACCATAGCATATGTGTTTGATCATTTTAGCATAAAGAGATTAGCCTAATTTCACAGTTGAGAATGACAAGTCAAGATTTTAATAAATGTTCTAACTTTTAAGCCTTCATTAAAAAAATCCGTTGGAAATTATTCTAGATCTAAATGTGGCATATATGGTTTGAAATCTCATCCCAGACGTCTCTCATTTCGGACCTCAGCAAGACGAGATTGGAGTGTGAATTGTTCAAGGCTCTAAATTACGCCATATCTCGCCGATACATACAAGATCTCGGCCATCTCATCCGAGATGGGCGAGATATATAGCGGTGTGATTTTGAGGGGAAGCAGAAGTCTTGTGTTTATTTTGTTTAAATGATTTTACGCCATCAAAATTATGTCTCGGCCCAATGAAACATGTCGATACGTGAACATGAACCATCAGATTGTCAAACTTTAATATCAACCATTAAAACTAAAAAATAACTGTTAATATTATAGCAACAAATCAGATGATTCAAGCCTCCCAAAAAGTGTGATTTTTGGACCCATTGCCTTTTTGCTTGAGATCTATCCTTTTGATGGTGTGGATTACCAACATCATAAGCCATTGATGGTGTATGATCATTTAAAACTATTTTGGTGTTTGAATGTCTGTCCGAAGAGTTAGTCCCTTATTTTAAAAGGTATAAAAAAAAGGTATCCCTATGATATAGGGAACAAGAATCATAAGTTAGATATTAAATAAATAATAAATATTATTAGTTTTGAGCTATCTAATAATATTATTCTAAATTATAGAATATATATATATATATATATATATATATATATATATATATATATATATTTTTTTTTTTTTTGTAACTTAAATATGATTATTTTAAATACTTTATTAATTTAAGATTTAATTTAAATAAAAAAAGCATTTTTTAGTCTCACGGCAAATTACAGCATCTCGCCGAGAAGCGAGACGTCAGATTCCCGAGATTTCAAACCATGGTGGCATATCTATACCTATCAATAAACATATATATAAATATCACAAAAAAATGATTAAGATCTAGAGAGCCCTTTTTTTTTCCGGAAGGACCCTATCAATGGTGGGACTGGCATTTCGACATATCAGATTGCTCTAATTTAATGGGCTGATCAAAAGTACATTTAATGGGGCTATATCGAGCTTAGCAATATTGTTATGTCAACATATAGTTGACTCATTGGCCCTCTTTGTTAGATCGTTATAGATTCATGAATCATGAGAGCATCTAGTTTAGCAATATATATATATATATATATATATATATATATATATATATATATATATATATATATATTTGCTTGGAGTTTAGCAATACTGTTATGTCAACATATAGTTGACTCCTTGTCCCTCTTTGTTAGATCGTTATAGATTCATGAATCATGAGAGCATGGCAAATAATTTGATTACATTATTGAAAGAGGGTAAGATTTGGATAGGATGTAAGGTGTAAAAGAGACATCATTTTTATGATTAATTGTAATATCCTTTGGATCTGGCTACTAGTAGGTGCTCTTCAACACTAAAGAGAGAATTTTCCACATGGCATTAGTCTACATAGATTCAAATTCTCTACATGAGATGCTAAGGATTGTACATATATCTCAAAAGATTGCACCCCCAAATACTCCCAACGTACTTTTTCACTTTTTTTAAATATACTGTTATCCATCTATTTTCAACCGCTCTTTTATAGCCTCTTGATCAGATAAGAATTCTTTTCATCCAGGCAACTTGTTCAAGAAAAATCTGGTACCACCGAAAGATTTGGGCATTGCATATACATGAAATTATAGTGGAAGGTGCCTAAATTCAATACATCAGATTGATCCATCAAATGAAGGGTAACAAAAATCCAAAAAATTATTTTTTTAAAAAAAATCACGGAATCAACCCAAAATGGATGTTTTTCTTGGGTGCACTGTAAGTTCCAAATCTATAACTATTCAAACTAAGAATATAGCCTAAAACTAGTTGGAAGTGGGGAATTTTCTTCGAATTCGCTCTTCTTTTTTTAATCTCTCTTTCTCTAAGGTATAGGATAATTTCTCTCTCTCTCTCTCTCTCTCTCTCTCTCTCTCTCTCTCTCTCTCTCTCTATAGGATTGGGATTGAACTTACAATTTCATGGTTACCATGTTGTTAAACTTCCTACATGTTGCCTTCTAACAGTCAAAGTGGTATAACCCAACAGGATCTGTAGAAAATATGGCAATAAAAAAACACACAAAACAAGCAAAATGTAAATAAGAGATTTACGTCTATGGGGTATGTTGAGTCCATCACTAATCTGTTATAACTAGGGTTACAAATCTCTTTGATCTCACCCCACTCAATGCAGAAAAAATTGAGTTTCCTTCAATATAATCATAATCTATAATTAGAGTATATATCGAATATAGAGTATAACTGCCACATATAAAATATAACGAAAATGCACAGACAAAATATGACAAAAATGTGTTTAACCTAATGCACGTCATGAAAAATGTGTTTAATCTAATTTTTATACTATAGAATTTTACTTTCTAAACTTTGAATTTTACTTTCTAAACTTTGAAAAGAGATTACTTTTCTTCTCTAATTTAGGGTTTATTTTTTTATTTTTTGTTTTATTCTATTTTTTTTTTCAAAATTTGGAGAATATTTTTTTGTTTCAACCTTTAATTAAGGTTTTCCCAATTAGAACGCACTCATAATTTGGTATTTTTATAAGATATATATTTTATAAGAAATGATAGTTAAGTTTTTTCATGCCGAAAATATCCCTCTAAAGTCTTCAAAGTGCCCAAAATATGAATCTAATTTGCCCAAATAATTATTGGGAATTTTTATGATTGTTAAATTTTTTTTAAAAGCAAAATTTCGGTAAAAAAAATGACTGATAATTTGACTGAAAATTTGCCGAAATTTTGACCAAAACCAAGTTGATCTCGGCTTCCATCACTGTTTTTTATGAAATTTGTTTATTAATATAAATGGGCTCCATTTCGGAATCTCGATATAAGCTAGGCACCAACACCTGAGGACCGGCCCTGCAAGTTGGGTTAGGATGAGCCATAATAAGATCCCAAACTTTTTTCATTTTTTTCAGTATATGGTTGTGGAATAACCTATTAATTTCCATCAAAGATTTCAGATACTTTTGTCATTGGATTACTTCGAATTGAATTGAAATGGTACCCATAGTAGAGACTATAGATCCACCTCAAGCCATGGATCTTTCCATAACCAGGTAGACGAGCGACTGCTAATATGCACACTCTAATATGTCGGAGAGCTTCTCCCGACATTTAGTAATGCCTCTCCAAGCACATGAAGAATTATTGGGAATTCTCAACTAGATTCTAAAATAGTTTTATTGCAAATGGCAAAGGGTTTGACCCTTTTCATCTGACACATAAGATTATCAAGCTTATTAAACGTTGAGTAGGTTTAATCTCACGTGTGAAAAAAGACACTTTGAAGAGTGTTCTCGAGTCAGAATCAATTGATCAATTTTGAAAATTGACCAATCAATTCTGGGCGAACAACTTTCGCGAATTTGGATGTTTTGGGAACTTAGACGGGATTTTGGTCAAAGTTTCCTTATGAGAGTTGGAACCTATAAATAGGATATTATTTCTAGGGTTTCTAATGATTTTTGAGAGAGTGAAAATTAGATAATACTTTTGAAGACAAAAGGTATTGAAGAATTGCTTGGGGATTAGAACATCCGATTGAAGCCATTCTTATGTTGGAATCGTCACCATATTTCAACAGATCTCTTCTCTATATCTAAGGATTCAATCTTTATTTATTCAACATGTTGGCTGTTGAAGATCGCGTGAGATCTTATTTAAGAGTGCACTAGAGAGAAGAGAGTGTGTCTGCGTTGTAAATGTTTCGAAATATTGTGCATACTCCGTGGACTAGGGCTGTCAATGGGTCGGGCTTCAACTCGGGCGCCCGGCCCCGGCCCAAATGGGCCGGGTTCGAGCCCAATTTTTTAGGAAGTTAATAAACGGGCCCAGCCCTGCCCGTATAAGAAACAAGCCCATATTCGGGCTTCAAAGTTTAAGGCCCGTCCTGGCCCGGCCCGTTTAGATGAGGTCCTTTAAGAAAGAAAAAAAACTTAAAAATTTTGTTAAAAATTATTTAAAATTCGGCCCGTTTAGCTAAACGGGCCGGGCCGGACCCTTTTTTTTTTAAAAATAAACGGGCCAGGTGAAAACTCGGCCCGTTGACAGCCCTACCGTGGACGTAGCCGAAGATCGGTGAACCACGTAAATTCGTTTGTAATATTATTTTTATTTTTTCTTCTTTTCCCATATTAATCGCGATAGAGTTCGGTCTAACGAATACTAACAAGTGGTATCAGAGCCTAGTTTAGGCTACAATGACGATGAAGGTCTCAAATGTATGATTTGAGGTAAAGAAGTTTTAGGGAAGATTAACTTCATTTTATGGTAGGTCAAGGTAAAAGACCTTCATGTCCAACAGGGCCCCTATGATGCCTTACTTGGGAAGGAGAAAGGGAAGAAGACAGAGATGTCTGATAAAAAATAAATTTCTCTTGATAAGAGAGTCATAAGTACTATCCAACTGTACTTATCTGATGAAGTTCTGTACAACGTTCTTCACGAGAAGACGACTGTGAATCTGTGAAAAAAGATGGAATCTCTACATGACAAAGTCGTTGTTTTCATCTTATGAGCACCTAGTGACCACATTACTTTATGGTAAGGATACCATAGCCGCCAAAGAAGTCACTTTAGCGACTAAGAAAACAATCCAATTCTAATTCTGAAGGGACTAGTCTCTTTAGCGAAATGGGTCGAAATCATTGTCACAAAAAAGATAAGTTTAGAGGAGATAATAAATCAACGAGAGGAAATAATATGTCCAAATCTAAGAGTGACAGAAAAGATATTATCTGTTACTTCTGTAAGCAATTTGCACATATTCGTAAATATTACAAATAAAGATTAAATAAAGATAAGGGTGATGAAGGGACTTCGCAACAGGCTAGTGTTGCTAAGTCAGATTTCGGTGAAGATCTATTGTGTGCACTATTAAGCTTCAGTCAAGTTGATGGAAGATGGATCTTAGATTCAGGGACATCGTATCACATGTGTCCATACTGGGATTGGTTTGACCAGTACAAGGTAGCTAATGGTTTGACGATTTTAATGGAGAATGATAGTGTATGTGAAGCAGTGGGTATCAATTCTATCAAAATAAAGATGTTTAATGGTTGTATTCACACTCTTACTAAGGTTAGGCATGTGTCTGATCTGAAGAAAATCTTATCTTTGTTGGATGACATTGGATGAAATAAGATGTCGAGTCATCCTAGAATTCGGAAAATTAAAGGTTGCACGAGGTGCTATGACCTTGATCAAAGATGAGATGATGGAAAATCTTTACATTCTAGTAGGTGACACAATTAACGGCAATAGTGTTGTGGCTACGAAAGATTCTAAGGATCTCTTAAATTTGTAGCACAAGAGGCTTAGTCACGTGAGCTAATAAAGCTTATAAAGAATAAGGTGATTTATGATATTCAAACTTGTAAACTAAAATTTTGATAAGATTAAATCTTCGGGAAGTAAATCTTCAGGAAAATATGCGTCGAATGGGCTGATTAATTACATATATTCAGATGTATGGGTACCGACTAAAGTCTTTTTAGTAAGTGGAGCCAACTACTTTGTATCATTCATAGATGACTATTCCAGAAAGTTTGGGTGTATCCGATTAAGAATAAGTTGGATGCATTTCATAAATTCAAACAGTGACAGAGTATGGCTGAAAAATAAACTGACAAAAAGGTAAAGGTTTTCAAATCAGATAATTGTGAGGAATACTTGTCATTGGATTTCAAAGCTTACTGTGAAAATTAAGGGATTATAGACACTTAATAGTTCCTGAAAATCTTCAACAAAATGGTATAGCCGAGAGGATGAATAGAACACTATTAGAAAAAACGTGGTGTATGTTAAATCATTCCGGCTTGAGTCATGGGTTATGTGCAATGCCAATAAGCACGACATGTTACTTGGTCAATTGATCGCCAACAACGACATTGAACTCAAGAACTGCAGATGAGGTTTGATATGAAAGACATAAAAGTTACTATCATTTGAGAGAGTTTGGATGTACTGCGTATACATTTCTTCAGGGAAGTGAACGATCCAAGTTGGATCCTAAATCTAATAATTGTGTCTTGATTGGCTATGACCAAGGAATAAAAAGTTATCGTTTGTGGGATACACAATCACACAAAGCGATAGTTGAAATGGATATTACTTTTAATAAAGATGAGTTTTCGAAGAAAAAGGCGATAGACAAACCTCAATCACCTGGTTAACCAAAGATATTAGTTGATGTTGAAAGGTATGAGCAAGATGAGAAAGGTAACGAAGACTCTAAGATAGAGCATGATGACACAGTTTCTCAAGACTTGTAGTCTTGGTACCAATTCCGATTCAAGCTATCTTAAGAAGGTCAGAAAGGGCAAAGAAATGTCCTGATAAGTTTCAAAAATATGGTGCCTTTGACACTAACACTTATCACAGAGAATGGGTAACCAAATACAGTTTCAGAAGCTCAGGTTGACGCAGATGTTGTAAAGTGGCAGTTAGCCATGGAAGAAGAGTGGCGGACACAGATGTTGTGAAGCTCGGGTTGATTCATATATGCTGAGTATAGAGCATCATAGGGACAGAATGATTCTTGTGTCTACTGGAAAGAGAATTATGAAGGAGAGAGAATCTTCCTAATTCTCTATATAGATGATATGTTAAATAACAACAAAGAGCAAGGTTGAAATCAATAAACTTAAGTGATCATTGAGCCATAAGTTTGAGATGAAGGATTTTGATTTCATAAATAAGATCCTAGATATGGAGATCACGAGAGATCGAGAAAATAAGAAGTTTTGACTAATTCAAAGGACTTTTATCAAAAGCTCATTGAGAAGAATAATATGAGTGATGCTAAGCAAGTATCAACTTCTCTAGCAGAACATTTTAAACTCACAAAGAAGATGAATTCATCTATGCATGCAGAAAGGGAAGATATGAAGAATGTTCCGTATACAAATATTGTTGAGAGTTTGATATATGTCATGGTGAGTACACGACCAAATTTAGCATAAGCTTTGAGTGTGATTTTCAAGTATATGTCTAATCCGGAAAGAGGGCATTGGCTTGAGGTTAAATGGATATTGAGGTATCTAAAGAGTACTATTAATTATGGATTGATATTTAAAGGTGGAATACATGCGAGTTGAATCTCTACGGTTACGTTGATTCTGACTATGCTGGTGACCTTGATAGAAAAAAGTCTATTACGAGGTACGTGTTCGTTTTGACAAGTGGAGCGATCAGCTGAAAGTCTATGCCACAAGGGATAGTTGCGTTGTCAACTACGGAGGCCAGGTATATAACGATTATAGAAGCTGCTAAGGAAGCCTTACGGCTGAAGGGTTTGATCAGTGAATTTAATAAGATTGATGAGAGCGCTGATGTTTTCTGCAACAGTCAGAGTGTCATTCACTTAGCAAATAATCAAAAATTTCATATTAGAACAAAATATATAGATGTCCGATATCATTTTATCAAATATATAATAGAAGATGGAGAAGTATCGATTGAGAAGATTGACACAAAAGAAAACGCAGTGAACATATTCACTAAACTGCTTACACAGAAGAAGTTTAGGCATTGCCTAAACTTGATCAACACTTGTCGCAAATGTTGATGCCTGTTGAGGCAGTGATACGTTTGAGGATGAAACCTAGGTAGAGAATTGTTGAGTGGGTTTAATCTCACGTGCAAAAACAGAAACTGTGAAGAGTGTTCTCGAGTAAGAATCAATCGATTGAGACGCTATACAATTTATTAGACAAACTCTCAAGTCGAAATTGATAGATCGATTCTAAGCAAACAACTTTCATGGACTTGGACATTTTGGGAATTTAGACGAGATTTTGGTCAAAGTTTCCTTATGAGCGTTGGAACCTATAAATAGTATATTATTTCTAGGGTTTCTAATGATTTTTTAGACAGTGAAAACTAGAGAATACTTTTGAAGACAAAAGTCTTGAAGAATTGCTTAGGGATCAAAGCATCTAATTGAAGTCATTCTTGTGTTGGAATTGTCACCATATTCCAGCAAATCTCTTCTCTGTATCTAAGGATTAAATCCTTGTTTATTTAATGTGTTGACTGTTAAAGATCGTGTGAGATCTTGTTTGAGAGTGTACTAGAGAGTAGATAGTATGCGTTGTAAATGTTCCGAAATATAGTGCATGCTCCGTGGACGTAGCCCAAGATCGAGTAAATCACGTAAATTCTTTTGTGTTATGTGTGATTACTTTTCTTTTTTCTTCCTTTGTCATATTCATCGCGATAGAGTTCGATCTAACGATCACTAACATAAAGAGCCTTGTTCCCATCGAAAATGTTAACATTTGACTTGCAACGATTTTACAATGATTTTCATAAGGCTGGCGTTACTAGTTGCTATCGCACCACTATATGATACAACCACCTCCCTTAAGCAAAGCACATTATACCATGATTATTGCAAACACACATTTATATCGTTAACCATAATAAATTCATTTGTCTTCCATTGAGCCTTCAACGTTTTTGACATAATGAAAATCTCTTTTGAAGTTTCCAGAGTTCCTACAGTTATACCAAGCTTCAATCGTTTTCTTGGTAATTTTCTTTTTTTGATTGAGATTTTTCTTTCTTTCTCTAGTTAGTTTGCCCTAGATGTCAATTTAATATAATCTTTTATTTTCTCTATTAATTGAGATTATTACTCGATTTGTTTGTAAAACTTTGTCTCCTTATTATATTCAAAGATTTGACAAATAGTACCTTCAAGATGGAGGTAAGGTCATGATTATGACATCTACAAAAAAATTTGAATTTATTTATGATCAATCATTGAATTGATTTTCATCGGTAATGATTTTATTTATGATCACTTGAAATTCATGAACTTGACTAATAATTAGCTCATCATTCATCATTTAAAATTTTAAAAATTGATTTACAACAAATGACTTATATTTGACACCATCGATTTAAAAACTTTTTCAAGAGTCTCCCAAAGCTCCTTTTAAATTTTGATCCCATCCATTGGTAGACATTCAATAGTGGATCCTCTAGCACATTTAGTAATGTACCTAATACTTGTATAATTATGTGGCTCCCTTTTTCATCTTCTCCAGTGATAGGTGATTAACTGATCAATTCTTGACTTATGTAAATACATTCACCATTTCCAATGTGATTTACATAAATTACATTATTTTTTGCTATGATTTGAAATAGTTAAGATCAAAATTATCTAATTCCGTGACTTGACTGAATGGGTAAGTAAAAAATATCTCGTAAGCCATAGTAATAATTTAAGATTATTGAATTATGGTAAAAGAAGAAAATATATAAATTCAGATTCGTGACAGGAGAGATGACTTTCTTTAAATTTGTTCTTATAGTCCCACATCGGATAGGGAAAACTCCTGATCTAGGATACATGTGATTGCAGACAATACATGTGATTGTGGATGTACATGTCATAGCGCGTTTTGGGTGGGTAAGCTCATGCCAGAAACAAAATTGGGGAGGGGACCTAAGCCCAGAATCGGACAAAATTGTGACATGTGGGTCTGGGTAGTGGGGACCAAGGATCAAAATTTCGGCCGAAATGACCGAAATTTTGGCCGAAATTATAGGTTTTAGTCCCCACCGAAACGATAAATTTTGGTCATCAAATGTATGGGATTGAAATTATCGGCCGAAATTCAAATTTTCGGCCAAAATTTCGGCTTCAGTCCCCTCCAAAACCAAAACGAAAACCGAAATTTTGATTATTGGTGGAAACATCGGATAGGGAAAAGTCTTAACCCTTGGCTATATGTGATTAATTACAGACGCTACATGTCACGACATGTTTTTGATTGGAAATTAAGCCCATACCAAAAACAAAATCGGAGCGGAAACTTAAGCCCAAAATTGGACGATATTGTAGCATGTGAGTCTGAATCGTTATATTTGCACACCATAAATTTTGGTTAGCACCGGGCTACTGTAAAACCAGTTTCAGGATACAATGATTTGGATGTATACCTTTGTTGAATTTGTACATGCAACAACCAACGCCAAATAAAACTTGGAAAACAACTATAATCATTTAAAATTGCAATGGGCTGCATAAAAGAGAAAAATAGCTAATAAAGTGCTTCAACCAGTCGGCTCTATGAACCCGGTAGACCATATGACACCGACGTTAGTGCCGCATGTACATAGTCAATGACCCAGTCACCAACTTTGATAAGCAGGTCAGTCAAGCTAGCTCTCTCTCTCTCTCTCTCTAACAGGAATCAGCTATCAACCATGGGAAATGGCTGACCAGTTGCCAAATGATTAATCACTCCATAAATTCATTAAAAGAAGGTAAATTTACCATAATAACTCTCTTCTCGAAAATAATGTCAATTTTATATCCATTTCAAATATTTTATTAAAGAGAGAAGTTTTATAAAATATTTATCTAAATGGCTATCCATCTTATTTAGCAAATAACTATATTATCCCTGTATTAAAGAATTAATAAGATGTAAATTATGTGTACTTATCTAATTTTATAATAGGAGATATATTTTTGAGATATTTTTTGATAAAATATTATATGGTGATTGTTTTTAAAATGGTATAAAATAATTATTATTTTGTATATTGGTTCCTTGTTTAGTGAAGTGCCCTTAAAAGCGAAAACAAAGGCTTAAGCGTCTAAATTTACTCCCTCCAACAAATATATAGCATCAAGTAGTAAGTATTTATGTTGGTATTTAGGAACCCAACAAGGCAGATGTTGCACAAACCATCCATCATCAATCAGAGTCCAGAAATCACCTTGATCGAACACATGTACCACGTGTTGACAGAGCTAGGGTTGTCAACGGGTTGGGCTGGCCCGTGGCTTGGCCCAGCCTGATTTGAGTTGGGTTCGGGCTAAGGTATTTGGTAGAGTAATAAGCGGGCCTAAAACTGATATGATTATTAAACATGCTGGGCTATGCCGGACTTTTAGACCAGATTACTAAAAACCATACCCAACTACTTAAAGGATAAATGGTCCAGCTAACCCTTAGCCGGGTCGACCCAGCCCGATTTGTATTCAGATTAGGCATTAGGCCCAATTATATATTAGGCATCAATAGGGGAGCAAGTTTTGACCCAAATCGACCTAAAAACAGAACAAACCGAACCCGTCTGAACTGCCTGAAAATCGATTCAAAACGAAACCAAAACGAACTGATTTTGGTTCGATTCAGTTTTGGTTTTGGGTGGTGAAAGTTGAAAACCAATTAGGTATGATTAGAATACCGTTTTAAAATATTTGAGAAAAACACGAACAATTGAGAATATAGCTTAAAATATTAAAAATATATATAATCCGAAATAGAAACCAAACCAAAAACATTGAAATTTTTGGGATATTTTGGTTAAAAAAACCGAACAGATTCGTTTCAATTCGGTTTCAGTTTCTGCTGAGCTAAATTTTGCTGGCCCTAAGGCAGGGTTAGGATTTTCAATAAAAGCCCCAAATTTTAAAGCCAGGCTAAGATAGGGCAACGCCCAACCATATATAGAAGGGTTTCGTCCTCCCATAGAGGATGGTGAGCACCCTCTAAGATCCAATATAGAGCTTCATGTGTCACTCGTAACATTAGTTTACATAAAATATATGTGCATTTCGTTATCATAGCTAATGGATTTGTACTAATTAATAAATGTTTTTGTCAATTTAATTGAATAATTTTTTCATTAAATTGGATTAATATAAACTAAATTTAATAAATGTAATATATAAATAAATATATTATTTATTACTATATATGTAGCCCGATCTTGACAGCCCTACTTTGTAGTGTATCAGTTCAATTCTGAATACGCACTACAAAAAATAAGATTATTAGCGGCAGTTTTTTTTAATAAAAAACTGCCGCTCTTAGTCTTGTCGCTACAAAAAATTGCCACTATTATTTGTAATGGCAGTTTTTTGTAGAGACAGGACTAATAGCGGTAGTTTTTATTAAAAAAAACTGCTGCTAATAGTCTTATTTTTTGTAGTGACGGGTCTTTCACTGTTGAAAGACCCGACTCTAATGACCTCTTGTATAAAGATGCCGACCTAGATATCAGATGTAGGGCATGTTTGATAGCCTGTATTCAGCCATTATGTTTAGCCCCCTAAACGTGTTACCACTAGGATTGGTAATACAGCTACATTGTCAACAAAGTGAACTTTAAAAAAGAATCAAGCTTATGAAGTTGTCAATTATAGGACCTCCCTGAAGCCAGCCTAGCATGACCATAAAATCTTAGAGGTACCGCCTAAAAGCAGGGTAACAAGGTCAGGCTAGGGCCTCAAAATTAAAATCTCATTTTGTGTCAGTCGAGTACGGGCTTAACAAGTTAAAACTGAGAGCTCGATAGGGCTAGTGCATATAACTTTAGTTGTTTTTGTTGGGTATTTGTGATCCATGCACACACTAACTTTTACTCTTTTCCTTATTTACTTAAAACTTAATTGACTAAAGGCTTGGAGACTTTCGTTGATAAAGAGATCTTATTCCACGTAACTTTAGAAATCAGTTTCGGCATAATTGGTTTGTGATAAGTCAATCTCTCTTTTCTAGTGATACGCCTCTCCCTTGAATCTTTGATGGGTTTAGGATTCAAGGGCATGATATAAGGAGAGGACAACGTCCCCTCTTCATCTCCGTTCAATGGTATCGTGTCTATCATATAAAGAGAGATAGAAGCGATGTAGTTTTGTCTTCAAGCCATCTAAGCGAGCAGCTTATCTGAATTCTTTAGCCGATCATTCTCTTCATAAATGTATGTTCTAATTAATCTTGAAATTATCCTTCATTGTTCATGATTGAAATTGATTGCCTTTGATTACTTATATTATATTACAGTTTTTTCCACACTGTTAGTTTTGGTGATATAAGTGATCAAATTTGTACATGTAATTGTTATCTTTTTTTTTACTTCTTTATGTTATTTTATTTTTTTCTAAACCTGTTATGAATGGGTAAACCTTGGGGAAAAGGGGCTCAACATGAGATTTCTATAGGGATGTAGATTTGATTAACCTAAATAAAAAAATTCGATTTTCGTTTCGATTCAGCCGGGACCGAAATGAATCGATTCGATTTCATTCATTTTTTTTTTCCAAATTCTAACACTGAAAACGAAAAATAATAATAAGAACGGTTCGTTCAGTATCAATTTTCACAAAAAATTATTCATTTTTTTAGGTTTTCAATTTTTTTGGTTTTCTACTCTTTACCTAATCAACTTTTAGTTTCTGCCACTCAAAATCGAAACTGAACAAACTTAGAGTCTGTTCAATTTTTTTTGATTGTGAATTAGTTTTAATCTAATTTAGGACACCGGTAAGGCACAATCACTATGACGCCGTCTTAAGTCGCCTGTTGAGGGCCCTAATTTGGAACCAGTTTGATGACTTATATTGCTGAGGGCGACCAAATATGAGGTTGTCACGGCTCTATTTGTAATGAGGAAGTAAGTAAGCGTACTTTATCATTTTTCAAAGGAACAAGATAACCTTTGATTTTCTTTTAAATTTAATTCATCGATTTCAAAGCTAAATGGATAGTTTTCTTCCTTCGAAAAAATCGAAAAAGCTCCTCTTTTATAGTGGAGTAACTATCAATTCACTTCCTGAATCTTTGAGGGCACCACACTGAAACTCATCGATTGCTTTGAACTAGATGCAATCGGCACATCCATTGCATTCTCTAAAAGTATGATGAAATCCAATTATTGAGCAACTGACAGCAAGATGCTTAATGTGTTTAATAAGTACCTGATAAGTGTTGAAATATGATCATATTTCACACCCTAAAATATATACTTAGCCATCTGATGAGAGTAAATTAACGATTTCCGTAAAGTTTCAATGATTTCAGAAGGTTCTGACTCTTAGATCAATTTAAGAGTATAAAGGAGTATAAAGACAATGTACGCCGGAATGTAGAACTAAGAGGGCATCAAGCACAAAAACCTGTGGAAAAGTGATCAATAGAATATGGAGTCGATCGATCAAGCCTTATAGAAGAAATTTCATAGTTGAGCCTGCCCCAAATCGATCAATCGAACTCTCAAACCAATTGATAGAAATTATATGAATAATTATCGTAATAGAATCTATCACGATTAGATCGATCGATTTATTAAACCGATCGATCGATTTTAAGTGAATTGAAACACGACAAATCTCAATTCAAAGTCGATCGATCTATTTTTGAAATCGATCGTTCAATTTTGAGTTTTAGGGTTTCAAACAAAGACCCTATTTAAGGGAAAATTAGAATCATGTGCTATTTATTGGAGTAATCGGTAAAATCATGTCAATGCATGGATTCAATCTAGAATCATGTGCTATTTGTGAAAACCCAATGCATATTACACCTATGTGTTCTTTGAACAATCCAAATTATTACCTTGAACAAGTCCACTTAAATCCTGTTTAGAACACCTTTGACTGATAGAGTCAACCCAATGACATGTGGGGGTTTAATCAAACTCCAATGTGTGATATGATGTCTAACTCTAATCAGTGTTCTTATCCCAACAACTTTCCTTATGAGTTTTCACCGTAAACTCAATACTTTCAAGACAAAGAATCATATGAACCAGCCTAAACATCTTCTTACTCCGAAGAATATTTAAAAAGTTGCATGCACACCATAAATCAAATGTTTTCTAGGTTATAATTTCAAATTAGTCAGTTGGCCGAGCACTTGCAAAATGAGGATGAAACAGAGGAGTCCTTTATTGATATTGATCTGAATGAAGAACATTTTCAAGAGGACCCTTCTAATTTCGTTCAGAAATATCAGCATGACCAATTGGTCATTATGATCGAGACTGACACAACGAGTGTTAAGGTAGTGCGAGGAGAAGAGGAAATGGAATGTAGTAATACTGATGTCGATGAGGGAAGTAATAATAAAATTGAATCAAGAGGTAAAAAATGACACTCTTAAAACACCTGATAAGGGAGACAACTTTTCTAATGGATGTGAATTTGATTTGGGGGAGAAAGATGAATTTCTAATATGTTGTCCATTTATTGAATACATAAACATAAACAATCAACAAAAGACCCAAAAAAGGCTAGCGGGTTTGAATCAGGAGTGTGATCCCGTGGATGTAAAGTATAGAGTAGAAATTGAAAGTTTAGAGATGGACCATATTGGTGGAACTTGGGCACAACATGGGGGTTTAATTAAGTCCCTAATCAGACAAATACAGAGACTATTAAATAAGCCACTGATTATTCTCAGAAAAATTTTCATCCAGATTTGGAATTCTGTTAGACTCCGAGTGTCATTACACCTTGTAGACTAGTTTCGCTATTTAAAATAAATAAATAAATAAATAAATAAAAATAAAAATAAGAAAAAAAATACTAGAAACACTCATTTTTCTAATTAATTATGATTATGATAGTGTTATGTAGTAACATTTTGTTAGTATTGATAATCTCCTCTCTATTGTTGACATTATTTTTTGTGTGGTGAGAATGTTTGGATATATACATATATTGTTCGATTGGCAGGTTGTTTTGTATTGATATATTTTCATGCAGGTTTGGGGGAGATTTTTCTATCTCTCTCCTTTTCATGTGCTACTAAGAGTCTCAAATCATTATTCAAGATATGTTTTCTCTCCTTAGTCTAATATTTTATTTATTGTTAACAATGAAGACATTATTTTATTCAGGTTTGAGGGTATTTTGTGATTATTTTTATGGCCTTTATTTTGCATATATTCATCTTTTGATAGGTTGGTGCTTTATTTTGATATACCACTGTTTTGATACCCTTAAATCTCATCTTAAAAAAAAAATCTATCACATGCTATTTTGTTGTAATTTTCAAACTTTAATTGATGATGCATGTAAATTTGATTTTGATAATATTAATGTCATATCTTGAATGTCTGTATCTAGGATAATGAAATTTAATAGGATAATCTTTGGACAATTTTGATATTCATGCTTAAAATCTTTTGCACTTATACTAAACTAGGATTTAGAAATCGAGGAACTATTTTAAACTTTGAATCTTTGATTCTTAGTAAAGACTAAACTCGGTGAGCTTTAGAGCCAAATATTCGTCGTTTATGAGTGTTTACATAAACTCTGAGTTTTTCTTTAAATACAATATAATTTTCCTTAATCTCATATATCTTTGTTTTGACTTGCGACTTTACATGAAATTAAATTTCACATAAGTGTAGTAAAATATATTTTATGTTTGCTCAAAATAGTAAACCATCGGATCCCATGTCTTGACTCAATGGATACTAGTATGACCATTAAATGGATACTAGTATGATCAATATGACATTGATATTTGAAAGTGAGAATTCACATGTTTAATTGATTAATAGTTTTGTACTTTGAAATTAAATATATTATGAAAATCATGTTTTTGAAAACTTAATTTCATCGATGGTTTAAAAAATTTTAGAAGTTTGTAGGCAACTTCATTGAAAATCCTCAGGAGACAAAACTCTTCCACTAGGAATCACCTAGTAGTCTAAAGGCTTGTTGTATGTGCTAAATACAACAATACTCCCTACGAAAGTGGCCTTTATCTTTCTTTTACTCTTACCTTTGCTCGAGGACTACCAAAGTGTAGGTTTGGGGGTGTGATAAATATTAAAATATGATCATATTTCACACCCTAAAATATACACTTAGCCATCCGATCAGAGTAAATTAACGATTTCCGTAGAGTTTCAATGATTTCAGAAGGTTCTGACCCTTTGATCAATTCAAGAGTAAAAAGGAGTATAAAGACAATATACGTCAGAATGTAGAACCAAGAGGGCATCAAGCACGAAAATCTGTGGAAAAGTGATCGATCAAATCTGGAGTTGATCGAACGAGCCTTATAAAAGAAATTTTGTAGCAGAGTCTTCCCAGAATCGATCGATCGAACTCTTAAACTAATCGATCAAAATTGTATAAATAATTATCGTACTAGACTCTATCCAGATTAGATCGATCGATTTATTAAACCGATCGATCGATTTTAAGTGAATTGAAACGCGACAAATCTCGATTCAAAAATGATTGATCTATATTCGGAATCGATCAATCAATTTTGAGTTTTAGGGTTTCGAACAAAGACACTTTTTAAGGGAAAATTAGAATTAGGTTAGGGGATTATTCATTTCTTACCCGTCTTTTACTTTCTTTAGGTCTTGTCTTCATTTTTAAAGCATTTTTCTCTTTCTTAGCTTGAGAAAGTAGAATAGTTTCATTTTTGTTTTGGAGAAAGATTGTTGCCAGTAGATTCAAGTGTTCATTGGAATTGTTTAAAGCATTTGACGGTATCTTAATGCATTATTTGAGTTTTATTTCATTCATATTGTATTTTTCCTTAATAATGTCTGGCTAAATCTTCTTGAGGTTTGAGATCTAATGAATCTATTCTGAGGTGTTCATTTATGATTATAGATTTGTGGTGAGAACTTTTTCTTAGATGCCCTTGGATATTATTGTTTACTTGTCTTTACCTACTTTTGTGAATATCGATCACCATTCTAAGATATGAGACCTAGTCATGCTTTTTTCATGATCTCGGATCTGTGATCTGGAATTCACACCTGTTTTTCGTTGCAAAAATTCGAGGTATTTATTTATCGTGATTAAGAAATTCTTTAATACGATGAATATTTTACTTTCTCTCTTTTATGGTTTTGGAAGGACATAATCTAGGATTATTTTGTGGATTAATTATTTTATTTTCCATAAACTATTGATTGATTTCGATATTTATGTGATTTAACATCTTTAAATTTTCAACCAGTAAGATCTATTATTGTGAATGATAATCAAGGATGGGAGGATTTAGCATCATAAACCTCGCATTTTTCTTTTGAATTTAATTACATTTAATTGTTGCATATTTCTTTCTTGTCATACTCTTCAAATTTGGTAAACTAGGTTAATATTGAGATAGATCTGTGGAAATCCTGTGATTGACTGATATTCCGTGTTTAAAGTCTATTTTAAATCCTCGTAGGATCGAACTTGCAATTTGTACCCAATTGCTACAATCTGATTCATGCACTTACGAGTATTACGCTTTTAAAATCACAACAATACCCATAAGATAGGCCATCACAGAGAATCTGATTCAATATGAATATTATGATACCCCATTTCAAGAGCAAGTCTAATAGCTATGACAATAGGTTGTAGCTCAATGGAAAGGATACCATCATATGTTTCCAAGTCACGAAAAAGCATTACAAAATATTATTACCAAAATGATCTCTCAAAATATCCCCAAAGCCATCACCTTGTGCACTAAGAGACCCATTATCAGTACCCGTCTGCTTTCTATTTGCTTCCCATTCCCATAATTGAGGCTTTTCTTGGAATAATTTTCCATGCATCGTACAATTCCATGTACTCGGCATTATTGGAATCTACAATATATGTCCTCTTTGATGCACACATCTTGAACAATTTTGCTGAGGGTAATCCTCTCGTGAGTGCATACATTTCCAAATCTTCATAAGGTGCTCAACCTCAGCTTCAATGGTACCCAACCTGGATCTCTTAAAGCTCAATCGAGAGAGGACTAAATGCCATATCCAACTTGAATATGTTGTGCAGGATTCCTTCTTCTCAGATATGCAAGAAGCGGGTGAGAAGTGTTTATTATTATTATTATTATTACAGATAAGCTGTGATTGAACCTATGACCTCAAGGTTCCAATATTGTGAACTTTTCATTTGAGTTAACTTTATATTCATTGCTCAGTTGAGTTGGCATTTTTAAAACCTTTTTATATGGATAATTAGGGTTTTAAGGTCCCCACGCTTTCATTAAAACGAAGAAAAGAGTATCATAATCATCATCATCAGAGCCTTATCCCATCTATTTGGAGTCCTCTATAGTAGTCTTATTACTCCATTTATTTCTAATCAAGGCTATGCTCATTGTAACTTCCATTCCAACAGAGGATCTGACCACACAGATTTTTGTGCCAATGAAATCCCTAAAGGACAAGGTGGTGATTCACCACTTGTAGTTGCCAATTCTTCCACGGATTCAAGATTGAATATCCTTGAAATTTCGCAAGGAAATTTGCTGGAGATAGAAACTGAGGAGGGCAATTCAGTTTTGGAAGGGAATCTTACCATTGACTTACCCATCTACCCAACAAATCAGGAGGTTAAAGTTTCTAATAATGTTTCGGTGTTGGAGAAGTCTAAGGAGAAAAAAACAAAAAAAGGAAAGAAAATTATGATTCAGATACTACCTTTCCAATCTGGGTGAGGGAAATAGAAATGGATCCTAAAGCTATTATCAGAACCAATGATACTTAGTTGGAACTTAAGGGGTGTGAACCATATTTCGAAAAGAAGAGAGCTCAAAGATCTTATTCGGAGTAAACATGTTGACATTGCATGTATCGTTGAAACCCGAGTTAATGAAAGATGAGTTTCACGCATTAAACGGTTCATTAACAAGTGTCACACATTAAACGGTTCATTAACAAGGAATAGAATAGTTATGATAACTATGAATTTCGAAGAAATGGCAGAACTTGGCTCCTGTGGAATCCAGTTAAATTTACAATATCTAAAATTAGTAGCAGGGATCAATTTATTCATTGTTCAGTGGTTAGAAGTAGCGACAGTTTTAACTTCTTCCTTACAGCTATCTATGGGTCTAATCTTAATGTTGAGAGAATAAAACTATGGCAAGATATTGTCAACATGTCGACCACTATCAGATTTAGCACCGAGAAAATTGGTGGAAATCTTGTCTCATCTAGAATTCTCAATGAATTTAATTCTTGCATTGAAGATGCTAGACTTTCTGACCTTAGAAGTATGGGTAACACTTGGTCTTGGAGTAACAAATCATCGAGGCCCAGAAGAATTATGTGTAAATTAGACCGAGTTTTGGTTAATGTACTATGGGAAAATTGTTTTCGAATGGAAAAGTTGATTATTTGTCTGCCGAGATCTTTGATCATACGCCTATGATAATTGATCTAAGCTAAAAACCCTCCACGGGACGCAAACCATTTAAATACTTTAAAGTTTGGAACCAACACCTGGACTTCAAGAATGTGGTTAGTGATGCGTTGAAAGAGGATATTCCATGTAATCTTATGTTTCGGTTGTAGCAAAAACTTAGAATTACTAAGAATGCTATTAGAAATTGGATTCGGACATATTGATGATAGAGTTGGGAATGCGAAAAAGTATCTTGAAGAGGTCCAGGTGAAGATCCAAAGAGCCCCTTTAGATGAGATCTTAGCTAAAGAAGAGACCATTACTAGCAAATAATACCAGAAAGAACTTTCTAATGAAGAAGCTATAGTCAGACAAAAAGCCAAAGTTCATTGGCTTTCAAATGGTGATCGTAATACAAAGTATTTCTATGCTATGATAGCTTCAAGTATATCTACGAATAACATCCATGAAATTATTACGGCTGATGGTGAAAAGATTGTTGATCCTAAGATGATTGATAATGAGGCTTGCAACTATTTTTAAAAGATCTTTACTCCATCTTCCTTTGCTTCTAGGCCTAATATCCCCTTCAAAAGAGATTGCACTCGAACCAAGCGGCATACCTTTCCAGAAAAGTTTCTAATGAAGAAATCATGGAGATTGTCTTCAATTCCCTGCTCAATAAAACTCCTGGCCTTGACGGGTTTCCTGCAGAGTTTTTTAGAGACCATTGGGTGATTGTTGGTGATGATTTTCTCCATGCGGTAAGAAACTGTTTTTGTTCCAAAAAGTTACTTAAGTCCATGAACTCCATGCTTATTACATTGATTCCCAAGGTTGGTAATGCTAATTCTATGGATAAATACAGACCCATTGTTTTGTGTAATTTTGTATACAAAGTAATCACAAAGGTATTATCCATTAGATTAGCAAGTGTTTTATCGAGCCTCATTAGCATGAATCAATCTGCCTTTACTAAAGGTAGGAGGACTAATGTGAACATTTGCTGACACACTAATTGATCCGTAGATTTCATTCTGACTGTGGCCCCAATTCTTTTTGCGCCAAAATTGATATCCAATAGGTTTATGATAAAGTTATATGTGGCTTTCTCTTGAACATCTTAAATCAATTGGGCTTCGACGATACTTGATGTCGGTGGATTGATGAGTGTATATAATCTCCCAAATTCTCAATTAATATAAATGGCACCTCGAGAGGGTTTTTCACCAGTAGATGTGGTTTGAGACAAGGTGATTCAATCTCCCCATTATTGTTCACAATAGTGATGGAAGTCCTCACCATCATGATTGACCAAAAAGTTGTTGAAAAAAGTATCAAAATTCCTACCAGTCACAACCTTCCTCCTGTTTCCCATCTTATGTTTGCTGATGATCTGTAGTATTCGCTAATGATGATGCCAGATCGACTAAAGGAATTAATAATGTGTTGAATGAATTCTTTTATGCATTGGGACTGAAGATAAATCAAGCTAAAAGTACCATAATTTTTAGCAAAGGCTGCCAAAACAATGAAGCTATTAGTACTGATCTTCAGTTCTCCGAAAGTGAACTCCCCATTAGGTACCTAGGTGTACCTATGTTTCCTCTAGGATGAACTACTTTTATTGCAGGCCTCTTATTGACAACATCAAAGATCGCATCAGTAGTTGGAAAAGCCTCCTTCTCTCATTTGTCGGAAGATTGGAACTAATAAAATCTGTGTTGAATAGTTATCAAATTTCTTGGTTGGGGTGTTTCCTGCTTCCTAGAAGAGTCCTTGATGAGATCGAAAAAATGTTGGCGAACTTCTTGTGGAATGGAGCAAATGATTCTAATCGCATGCATATGGTTAGTTGGGACCATATTTGCAAGCCGAAGAACGAAGGGGGATTAGATTTGAGAAACCTTAGAGATTGGAACGATGCATATATGATCAGGAGCTTTTGGAATCTCATCACCAATTGCTCTTTGTGGGCATATTGGATGTTCACAGTGTATGTTAAGCCTCAAAACATTTGGGTATGCAACCTCCCCAATGATTATTCTCTGTCTTGGAGAGGGCTTATGAGAGCTCGGGATACTATAAAAGAAAAATCACAATACCTTGTGGGTGATGGTTCTCATATCAAGTTTTGGAAAGATCCGTGGTTGGGGAACTTATTAGCAAGTTTGGTAGAGGGCTCATTCTACAATCGGGGATTGAGGAGGACTTCTTGGTGAAAGATCTATTCGTTGATGGAATTAATGTGGCAGCTTCCTCAACCATCTACTATTCGCATGGAGAATGTGTGGGATGAAGTGCATGCGCATCATCTTCGTATGGAAGGTATGGAGTACAGGTTTATTTGGAGGGATTCTTCTGATGGAACTCTTACTATGAAACATGCGTGGAATGTTGTCAAAGAACATAATCTGATGATTCATTGGGCTAGATTTATTTGGCATGCAGATCTTATTCCAAAGCAAAGTTTTTGTGCCTAACAATGCGTTAATAGGAACTTGTCAAGCTCGAGAATCTTTGTAAGAGGGGTTTAGTCATTAGCTCGAGGTCTATATTATGTTAGGCTGCTTGTGAAACAAATGATCATATTTTTTTTGACTGCGGCTATTCCGAGTGGATTTGGAGGTCCCTTCTCTATAGATTAGATATCGAA
The DNA here is from genome assembly GCA_021018995.1 of Chloranthus sessilifolius. Lineage (NCBI taxonomy): Eukaryota > Viridiplantae > Streptophyta > Magnoliopsida > Chloranthales > Chloranthaceae > Chloranthus > Chloranthus sessilifolius. The sequence goes on along the minus strand of CM037584.1, from coordinate 46,110,611 downwards.
CAAAACTCCATTGGTAATATTGAAACTGAACTAGAGTACTGCATCAATAAATCTGGTGGCCAAAGTAAAAAAGCTAGGATTATTAAGATTGCATTTTCTTCCTTTATTTGGAATGCATGGAATGAAAGGAACCAAAGAATATTTGATACTACCCAACTGCATAAGAAGATCCTTCTCAATCAAATTAGCGAAGACATCTCTATGAGAATTGAAGTAGTCGAGTGCCTCAATTGCACTCCTTAGGATGGCAATATTTTATCAAGATGGAATGCGCACCACTTAGGTAATCCAACATATGAACGGGGTTCCTGGACCAAGCCTAGTAATGGTGCCATCAAACTGAATACAGATGGATCACTGGTGGAAGATAGAGCTGGTATAAGTGATATCTACAAGAATCAAGAAGGGTATATGATAGGAAGATTTACTGGCCCGACTAACAGTTTGGAGATTCTTGAGATCGAGCTTCTTGCGATCAAGCATGGAATTCTTACGGCAAAGAGCCTTCAAATTGATAAACTGGAGATTGAATCCGATAACTTGGTTGCAGTTTATTGTATCCAAGACAAATTCAAGAAGCATTGGCGATACATAAACCTCATTGAAGAAATAAAGAAAGGGATGCAAGATTTCAGTCACGGTAGCATCAAGCATATCTGGTGTGAAGTGAATCGTTGTGCTGATTTTCTAGCAAATTAACCAAGGGAGATCCATGACAGATATTAGGCTCTGAAACTTAAATGATGATTGCAGCTCCATTTTGCACTCTATCATCATGGATGTTATATACCTTTCTTTTACTCGTCTGTAATCATCCTTATTTTAATTTTTAATAAAGGGCGAGGACTCAACAGCCTCGAGCTAAACTACCGAAAAAAAAAGTACGCTTATTGTAACTTTGCAATCTTTCATATAATTTCAAACTGCTTCCCTTCAGGTTTTCACTAGTTTTCTTCTTTTTTTACTTCATTGTGCTTGTAGCTTCTCAACCCTTGGTAGAGGGTCTGTTTAGTACCTCCAATAATGCCCAAACCACATCAAGCCATACTTGGTAATATTTTTCTTTATAGGTGCCACTGATCTCTAATTTTCTCCTATGTAATCTTTTCAAATTTTATCTTTTCTTATTAATCAATGCATCCATCTCAAAATACATAACTAGTCCACATGTACTCTATCATAAAAAGAAGAGAAGATGATAAAAGATTATAATTAAGAATTACATCTTTTCTAATATGAGAGGTTCAATCATAGGTAATTAAATCTCCCTTAATTTGTCCAATTTCCATCATGTATAAATCTCTACGGCTGCATTTGAGTTAGCTCTTTTAGGGCAAAGAGTAGCTCTTTCCCTCTTTGGCTCTGACGGGGAACTACTTTCATATTTGGTAACCCAACTTATCTCCCTTTTTGCTCTGACAGGGAGCTGCTTTAAATGATAAAACTGCTCTCAGCCTGCTCTTCATCAGTGCATTATGCTCTTAATTATATGACATAACCCAAACACAGCCTACTTCTTTCTTTGAGGCTGATCCCGGCTCTTTGGCTTAACGATTCTTATGGAACAACCTCTCTCCTCTACAATGTGTGAAAACGAGCACCAAAAAAATTGTACCTTGGTAGCCAAACCACCTCCTTAGGACGCACAACCAGTCCCTTAAATCTTCACTTTAAGGTACCCTCTTTTCTCTATATGGCAATCTGAACGTGTGAAAGCCATATGACCAATGGACTTTGTTTTCTGAAAATAGCAATCCGAGACCATATTTAAAGACGACTCCGCCACTACTACAAATTCCATTTTGGGGAAAGCAACCTCTCGGTGAGTTGGTCTACTTATTGAGGGCATTCCTAAGTTTGACCAATGCCCTTATGACCACACCCTTTGTTGAGCAGGCGCCACAGTACTACAAAAAATAAGATACTACGGGCAGCCAAAAACTGCCTCTATTAATAAAAAAATTGTTGCTATTAGTCACATTGCTATAAGAAATTGCAGCCATTAGTCCTATCGCTGCCAAAAACAGCCTTAAGAGTAAGTGCTGCTGAAACACCTTATTTTGTAGTGCGGCTGGAGAAGGGTCCCGAAATTCCTAAAAAAAATATTAAAATTAAAAATTAATAGATTAGAATTACAAAAAAACAAGATGAAAAAATTGGTGATTTATTGAAAAAATCATGACAAATTTATAAATTCATGGTTTTTTTAATGACTCATGATTATTTTGAAAAATTGCAATTGATTAGTAAGAAATTGCAATTGATTAGGAATTTATTCATTAAATAAAAAGGGAGCCATAACTTGGAGACGAGAAGTTAAACCTTGCGCGCATAGTTTGAAAGAATGAGGGTATTTTGGGGGAATGTCAATTGAAAACACAATCTAAACTATCTTATTTGAAGGCTATAATCTAAAGATCTTAAATAAAAAAATTGGCACAAAAAAATGACCTTTATCATATGATTCTATACTCTTAAAACTCATTAATAGATTAAACATTTGATCGTCTTGAATCATATCATAGAAATCATATTGTATGTCAATCTTTCTGTACCAAGGATCTTTAGATTATGTCATTCAAATTGCGCTCTTAAGTGTTTCTTTTCTTTTAAACTGTATGCAAGGGTAGCTTGTGTGCAAGTAATGGCTGCATAAGTCATTACTTGCACACAAGTTAAGCGATTTCAGTCACTTATTAGATATCGGTGCATCCGGTATACAAAATTTCCGCTTAGTACGTAGTTTTCTAGGAGAACAGATGAACCATGTTGCTTAAAAACAATTATTATCGTTATTGTTTAGGTTGGTGATATTGGAAAAATAAATAAATATTAAATAAGAAAAGGGTTCAATGGGCGCCAGCATCATCACTGATGAGTGATGAGGCGGCCACTTAATACCATTAAAAAAGTTGCTGACATAGAGTTAAAACCCTTAAAATCCGTGTACGGTTAGCTTTTGAAGGGATTCAGTGGGTAAAAGGTACTTGGTAACCGTAGGATGCCTGTCAAAAAGGAGTCAAATGTCAGACATAAAAACGCAGAAGAAAATGCTACTTTGTTACCATCTACGGTACATCTGTTCGCACCCACGCAAACTCTGAAAGCGCCCACGTCTCAGAGCCTTGCAACCATTGATTCCTTGAGCTAAGATGATTGAGACTGTTTTTCTCACTCATCTTCCACACCAGATCTCAAAAGATCATGGCGCACCTATCAGACATTCGGTGTTTTATTCTATGTCTCAGAGATTCCCACACAATGACTCTTGATTCATAACGCACACAGAAAGCCTATACCTAAGTTTAGGGCCTTTGTTTGGGATCTGTGAAACGTTTAATCATAAATGGATCATCGTATAGGTGTGCCATGATCTAAAGATCTATTTTATGTAATATTAAAGTTAAAAACGATTTACATCATCTGATTTTGAGGAATCAATGATTTTCAAACGGCCTGAGACTGTATGCGGCTTTCAGAGAAGGCGTGTGCGCAAACAGAGGTACCCTAATAAATTTTGCTCTTTATAATAGATATATGCATTTTTTTTCTCTACAGTGGGGCCAAAGCCACCCCCAACTCTACACTATATGTTTCTCTGTTTACATGCCTGCATCATGTAAGCAGAAAGAAAGATCTCTCTCTCTCTCTCTCTCTCTCTCTCTCTCTCTCTCTCTCTCTCTAATTTATATCTATCTTGCTCCTTCTTCATTTCTTCTCTCTCGCTCCTTCTTTCCTTATTTCTTATTCCAGCCCACATGGAATCACAAAGCTTGATGCATGCTTCAGCCATTAAAGAGAGCTTGGAGCTCAAATACATGAACGATTGCCAAACATGGACAGCCGACCTCCACCGAATACTATGTATGCAAGGTGGTGACGACGATGTTAGCTACGCGAAGAATTCTGAGGCCCCGGCTTCCGCGATCACCTTATCGAAGCCTTTGCTCCTACAAGCCATCAGATCCATGAAGATCTTTAAAGGCGAGGCCTCACTTAGAGTAGCAGACTTGGGTTGTGCAACTGGTTACAACACGTTGGCCACCATGGATTTAGTCATCGAGAGCTTGAGACAACGCTATGGCGAAGAGTGTGTTAATGAACCCGAATTTGAGGCCTTCTTCTCCGATCTTCCATCGAACGATTTCAATTCTCTCTTCCGGTCATTGCCGCCCGTGTTATCCGATAGCATGCAGCGACGGTACTATGCTGCAGGTGTGCCCGGATCATTCTACCACCGGCTTTTTCCGAAAGGGAAGCTTCATATGGCTGTTAGCTTAAGTGCTTTGCACTGGCTTTCTAAGGTGATTCTACCTTTTCTTCTTATTCTTCTTCTTCTCCTCCTTTTAGCACTACTTTTGCTCGAATAGATTTATTTTTTTCAGACATGTTATCATTGAACTTTTTAAAGGTGTGTGGTCGGATTAGTATGTTAGTAAGAAAAACCATGATAGATGGATTTCTTTCTCACTTACTTTATTCTATTATTATGTATATATGCTAGAAAATTTGTAGAAACTACATCCCTAGAAGGGCAGTTTTCTGTAATTAAATTCCTTTCTTTCTTTCATATTTTGAATCGATAGATACCCGAGAGGGTATTGGATAAAAGATCGCCTGCATGGAATAAAGGCCGAGCTTGGATCGACGGAGCAAAGAGGGAAGTCGTGGAAGCTTACGCAAAGCAATCCGAAGAGGATTTGAAGGACTTCTTGAGTTGCAGAAGAGAGGAGATTGTCGAGGGAGGAATGCTTTTTATATTAATGGCAGGTCGAGAGGGTTCGCAGAGGCCAGAGAACCAGTTAGGTGACCCAGACTCAAGGGCCAAGCACCCCTTCACAAGCTCCATGGACCAGGCATGGCAAGACCTATTAAATGAGGTGTGTGTGTTGTTAGTATATGTGTTCACCTAATTCAATGTGAAAGTAAATCTCTTATCAACCTTAAAACCGGCATGATACCACATCTTTTTGCTTCTTTCTCTCTTGTCTCTATCTATTTACCCATTAAATGCACCCCAGCACACGCCGACAGACCATACTTGTATGCTATGAATGTATGTGGCTATGTGTCTTTTAGGGCTTCTTAGTCAGGCATCAGCCCTCTCTTCTCTTTGCTCTTCAAGAAGCCCTTTTCATTTTAATCAAAAATAAAAGAAGCCCTTTTCATGGTTCTCAGATTCCTTGTCACCAAATCCAAATGGGCATTTTGACTCACGGATGAAGCTTTTGAGCTTCAAGTTTTTGATTGGTTTCTTTTTCACTAGTTACTAGACCCATATTTCTATAGCCTTCAGAAAATTCAGTCACCTAGCCTTTGTTTATTGATCATGCCCAATTAACCTTTTGACCTATAATTTAAGGCTAAGGACCACTCTAACCTCTTTATTTTATTCTTTTTTTTTTTTAAAGGAAAAAAAAAAAGATATGCTCTAATGCTAGAATGTGGCTATTATATGTACTTAATTAATTTGGTTTTTCATTTTTAATTTTTCTAGGGATTGATTGATGAAGAGACAAGAGACACATTTAACATCCCAGCGTATATGAGAAGCATGGAGGAAGTAAAGAGGGCTTTTGATGAATGTGATGAGTTTGAGATCCAAAGACTAGAGTACCAGAGAATTGTGGAGCATTCAAAAGAGAAACAAGAGGAGTGGATAAGGGATCCTGCTTCCTATGGTAGAGCCAAAGCCAACCTGGTCCGTGCAACTCTGAAGCCCATAGTCGAGGCCCACTTAGGGCCCAACCTCTCAGAAGAATTGTTCAGGCGGTTTGAGAAGAGGGTCTCAGGAGACATAGCCATGCTCCATAAAACTTGTTTTTACGGTGTTATTGTTGTGTGTGCAATTAGGAAGTGAGACAACACCCTTACGTTTTTGAACTTAGAAAGGAAAAAAAGTCAAAATTTACATCTTAATAGTGCCCCCCTAACTTGTAACCCCCCCCTCCATTTTCTAAAGTGAGAACTGCTTTTTCTTTGGGTGTTTTATTATTGCTCACTTAAGCCTACACAGCATCTGCTATGTATTTAGGAGCTTTTATCAACTACTCATCCCGTGCACCAAAGAGGTCAATCTCATTTTTGACCAAAATGGTCAAATCTTAGAAAGCTTTCACTATTATTTATGAGGAAGCCAATCAGTCACAGTATGTTCTTTACCTTTCGCTGACTTAGTGCTTAATATATTCGCTAGGCTGGTAGAGGGATATTGACACGTGCGTTAGGGCTCCGGTATCTAATACCAATTCTATACCTAAAAGAATAACTTTAGTGCATGGACCTTTATTTTCAACCTAAATTTTTTCACGAGGAAGTTAGGTTCCCATGCTTTTAGTCGTTTAGTCAGATGATATAAATTATTTTTGATCTCAATCTTCCATACAATAGATCTTGAGATTATAGTTTTATTGTCAAACATGCGATAAGATTTTAACTTCACATTGAATACATCTAAAAAAGTAATCCTAAAATCACATTTGATGTATGCCCCTTATCATATTCATTTTTTGGGATGTGTCATTGAAATAAATATTTGACAGTCCCATGCTAGGCTCATGATCTCAAGTTCTATTATGTCAAGACAAAATGCAATCTCCATTTTGTGATTCAAACCAATCAACGTTTTAATCAGAGGAAACGTAAGTTGAGAATGAAGAATCTTGGATTGTAAAGAAAGGTTCTCCTTTACTGCATTTAAGTCAAAATTGCGCACAGCTAATAGTCAACAGTCTCAGAGGATATTGATGGTATAAGATTTATTGTATGAGGTCATGTTGTAAACTCAAGTGTACAACAGCTTTCTATAGATGCTCTGTGATGAGTCAGAGGAAAGAGGAGATCCACAGTGTGGGGCCAAGTTTACAGAAGACAATTACTACAACATGCATCGGCGGTTCCACTTGTCACTTAAAAAGGCAACCAACATGGGTGGACCCCATCTATCTTTAACTAATCATGACGCGACTATAGACAGATTGTTTATAGTTGCGTCACATACTATCAGCCATTAATTATAGGAGATAGGGGCCCAACTCTTAAATATTTTAATTTCTCATCAAGGTTGTGGGACGACACACAAAACTTGATGACTTGTTAGAAGGCCTCAAAGCCATGAATTTTGAAATGTGACCCGTCGACAAAACGGGTGGCGAAGGTTTGGATTCCACAGAGATATTTCTATATCAAATCAAGGGCAATGGTGACTGATCTGAGACCAGGGATTAACGTCAAGCATCCACGCGCCCGGCCGCACTAGGGCCCATGTACCACAAGGTATCATGCGCCCCACGCCGATGCCGATGCCGACCGCAACCACCATTGATTGTTTTACTCAAAGGTTACCTTTATTCAAGATTCTTCCTTTTGAGACCAAATTTTGCGTGCGTCAATTATTGGCTGCTTTGAATCATATGATAGAAATCGTTTTTTTACACAATATTCAACACTGTAGATTATGAGATCATTGTCCTACTATCAGAGCATCCAATTTTTTAGTATACATGGAACAAAATCTCGAAAAGTGATCCAAGAACTACGTCTCATATACACCCATTATTATGTTTATTTTTTTGGGAAGTATGTAATGTGAAATCAAAATCTATCCTAAATTTCTTCGTTCTCAACCTGATTTCACATGCTTAAACATTTGATTGCTTTGAATCACTTGATGGATGTTATTTTTGGTACTATTATTCTCGTCCCACGAGACTGTTTTCTCACCCCACTAAAGAAAATAAAAAATAAAAATAAAGTGGGGGTGTGAGCTTTAAAAGAGTTCTCTTCTAATGGGGTTCCTCGACACTGGGGGTGAGAAAACAGTCTCATGAGGTGTGAATAATGGACGGTCTGATTTTGATTCCACAAAACATGTAGAAATCCAACGAGCCTAACTCAACCTCACAAAACCGGCGTGTAAGGTGAGGTTTGTCTAAGATATAAAGAGCCTAAGAAGGGCCTGCCCACAAAGGATGTGGGACAATTCCAACATAAAGATATAAAGAGCCTAACTCAACCTCACAAAATCGGCTTATAAGGTGAGGTTTGCCCAAAATATAAAGAGCCTAAGAAGGGCCTGCCCGAAAAGTGATATGAAATCATGTTTGATTACGCTAATAAACATGTTCATTTTTTAGAATATGGGCCGAGTTGAATCAAATTATAACCGTATGATCATAAGACTCATGATCTCAAGTTTTATTATGTAAAAGATTAGCGTGAAAAATGATCTCCATATGGCTCTGATTCAAAGCAATCAACAGTTCAACCCCGTGAAACCCAAGTTGGCAGAATATTGAATTTCAACCACGTGAAACCCAAGTTCACAGGGCAGAATCTTGAATTTCTCACTGCCATGCTTTTGAGCTTATCCGAAAGAATAAATTCTATAGGTTAAGATTAAGTAAATAATTGGTGCATGTTACTTTTGATCCAAACCATCAAATCAATGAGCAACTTTTTGAATCGTCGGTGACCTAACCAAAAAGTTGATTTGAGTGATGATTATGATCATCTAATCGATGTAATTATTGGGGCTATGCCTGATTCTTTGGTTGATAGAGATGGAGGAGGTGTATGATCTTTTGTTGCTAAGAATCATCCGACCATATATAATGATATATATAAATTAAAGTATAAATAAATAAATAAATAAAAATAAAAGAATTCAACTGCAAATAATTGGGTCGTAACTTGAGTCAATCGACATTGAATGGGGCCCAAAATCCGAGAGAAAAATGGGTCAGAAAGAGCATCCTATTGGGTTTGAAGAGTATATAATCGTAAAGGAACATCATCCATCCACTATCTCTGAGCATGTACTTCAACCCCAGACCTTTGTAAGAGATTCCTACCCATCACAAGAGAGCCCATATATATATATATATATATATATATATATATATATATATATGCTCATTAACTTTAACTTAAACTTAAACACTCTCCCATTCTCCAAATTATATTACTCTTCACTCGACAATCATCTCCAATCTCTGTATCGCCCATATCATTTCATGCAATTTCGTAACGGTTTCTATGCCATTAGATTGGGCATGATAAATTTATACTTTATCCTTAAGAAAATGAGTTATAGTTGTATCAAAGGAGTGGAAATTAGGTAACCTACTACACCGATGTGATCAAGCTAGGTTTTAAATCTCGGATTACAGGTATGCATTGACCAATTCCATAATTAATATATGTATAGATTTTAATCGATACATTGGTATATATTGGCCGATATAGTTAATGTATCTGGTGACCTCTAAAACCGATACACATCAATTTCGTCTGAAATTTTGAATCATGGATGCGATATTGGATGCTGAAGATTTCATCAATAACGCATCTCTATTGTATGATTAAGAAGGGTTAAATGTCATATCAATCAACAATACTTCCAATAATGCTTTTGTCATTCATTGCTTGTAGTGTTTGACCATTTTGTAAACGGACGATAGAGATGAGTTTTTGGTAAAATCTTCAGCATTGTTGATCTAAGCATCATTTACTTCGCATCTAGTGGATGAAAACCATAGGGCTCCGTCGGTTACCTAACAGCCATTGGTGTCAGAATTTGAGAAAGAATCGGACGGTGATGGAAGGAAGTTTGGGGGCATGTGAATTAATTTGTACAGATAGAGAGAGAGTACAATAAAGAGGGGCATTGATATTTCATGTGAAATGGGAAAGAGAGCATGTGAATAGATAGGGGAGCATGTAGAGGAGAAAAGAGGGTGATGATTATTCAAAAAAAATAAAAAGAGGGTGATAAATGGACGGATGGATGGATGGATGGGGGTAGAAAAGGATGGTTGGTTGACCGGTCAATCATTGCCAGCCTTGATGCTCGAGCGTGTAAAGCTGACGAGGTAGGGCCCTCTCTATCACCCATCACATCGGATCTGTTATTCTCAGCCCATCCCATCCCCCCTCAAGTACCTGGGCCCACCTGTCTTACGTGGCATGTCTATCTTAAATTTGAGAGAGAGAGACGGGTTCAAACTTCAAACTTCAAATCAACAAGTAAGCAGAAGGGAGCTTGACCAAACGGCTGGGAACAAATATACAAAATGATAACTATTTTATACCGTTTTAAAAATAATAATCATATATAATTTGATTTGATGAAAAAGGCATCTCAAAATCGTTCCACTTATTATAAAATTACATATTTACCGCTTATTAAGTTTTTAATACAATGATAGTCTGGTCATTTGCTAAATTAGATAAGATAGTCATTTAGATAAATATTTTATAAAAATTCCTTCTTTGGTAAAATGTTTGAAATATTTATAAAATTGACATTATTTTGTGAGAGAGAGTTATTATGAATTTATGATAAATTTATCAGAGAACTTTATTTTGAGATTATTATTAAAAAAATAAAAACTTTATTTGGGGTTGCCGGATTGGACTTGTAGCTTAATAGCAAGTTAGCAACGTGATCTATATCGCAGCCTTTGCGGTCTTATGGTCAATCACAGATTTAGATTGATAGGGAGATAGGTTCAATCGAACTTTTGGAGAGAGAGAGAGAGAGAGAACGGTTGATGTCAAAACTTCAATCACAGCTTACCTAACGAAAACGAAGAGAGGGATTGATTGAGAGAGAGAGAGAGAGACTTGAGGCCTCGAGTTCAATCACAACTTACCTATCAAAGCTGTGGAGAGAGAGAGAGATTATAGTTCAATTGCACCATGCCTAGGGATGCAAGTTTTGACCCGAACCCACTCAAAATTTAAGTGAACCAAAAACCAATTCTGGCCCAAACCGACCCGAAGCCAATTCTGATTCGATATCGGTTGGGTGGCAAAACCAAAAACCAATTAGGTAGAATGAGAAAACTAAAAAAATATCAAGAAAAACCTAATATATATATATATATATATATATATATATATATATATATATATATATATATATATATATATATATATATATATATATATAAAGCCCAAACCAAACCGAAACCAAATTGAAGAAACTTGAAAGTTTTGGGTTTCGGATTCTCAAAAAAATAAAATAGAAGCAGTGAGCTTACCATCAAAAGATCTATTTTTATCACACATGACACATATTCCAAAAAATATGGGCCTTAAATCTCATTTGAGCATGATATGTCACTACAAAAAATAAGACTATTAGTGGCAACCAAAAACTGTTGCTATTAACAAAAAGCCTGCCACTAATACCCTTGCCGCTAATAGTCTTAATAATTTTTTTGTTAATAGCGGCCGCCAATAGTCTTATGTTTTGTAGTGTATCATATGATTTTAGGGGATCTATGTCATGTGAATTAAAAACTAGCATATAATTTTACGCTTATGGTCTCATGATCTATCGTGTGAAAGGTTGGGATGAAAAACGATCTCCATTAACTGAATCCAAGTAGTCCACGAGTATAAATGGGTTATGAATGTAGGCAACTTCTGAATCGCTTAGGCGCAAACAAAGGTTTCCCTTAATAATTCTAGAGAGAATCATTATTTGCACGCACATAGTTGGCTATGCACACAATTTAAAAGAAAGACTTTACCATCTAAGCCATATAATTTGATGACTATGATCTAAAGATAATTTATGCAAAAAAATGGCATGAAACACTAGGTCTATCACATGATTCAATGTAGTCAATTGACATTTGAACATGTTGTATCATATGATAGAGATCATATTTGGTGCCAAAATATTTTCATCGAGTACAACTTTCAAATCAAACGGCTAAGATAATATTTCCATCGAGTACAGGTTTCCAAAATGCCAATTTTTTTTTTTCCAAAATTATGCAGAGGAGCTTTTGTATAATTGTTTGTGCAAGTAATAGCTCCCTAATTTTAGGGTAGCTCTATTAACACCAACCAAAACTCAGAGAGCATCCACCTACCCCACCTGCCAAATCACCCAGAGGTGAGGCTAGGTGGGTGCAATTAGAGGTATCCCTAATTTTGAGCATTGTTATTGTCATACTCAATTTTTGTTATTGCCACGGCACTTAAAACAAAGAAAATGTCGTTGAATGCTTTGAATTAGATGAGGTAAATAATTTTTTGTCTCAATCTTCCACATAATAAATCTTAAGATCATGAGCGCCTACGGTCATTCCATCACATGTTAGTTCCACGTGGCACACATTCCAAAAAGTGTACATAAATATTTTTTTATGGTATGTTGGGAACGTTCACTTTTTGGAACTATGCGGGTGGAACATGCGACCATATGATGAGTATAGGCCCATGATCTCAAGATCTATTGTGAAGCAGTTTACGAAAAAAAATTGTTTACTTAAGTGGTGTGGTAGTAACAAAAATGGGTGTGACAGCAACACTGCTCCTTTACTGTAAATCTTTATATGAAAAGAGCAGCGACATCATGGTGTAAATCTTTAAAATAAAAAATAGAGTGACGTCAGGTCAGCCCCACACCTGGCTGCCCAACGAGGATTTCTTAACCAGGCGAGCACATAAACTTGACCTTTCGGGTCGAGGCAGGTCGGGGGTGAGAAATTTGGCCCGACTTTCAGGTCGGGTTGACTAAGAAGTCAGGTCGGGTCTGGCAAAAATCAAGTCAGGTAGACTTAATCAGATATTCTCTATACTAGTGGGCCCTATACGTGCGGGCAACTTATTTATAATGATCTTAGGGGCCGGTGTAAATGGTGTAAGATCATTTGATGAAAGATAATTTAAACACCATTTAGCCAAGCTAAATTGATATATGACATTAAATAATTCATAGATAGATAATTCGTAATGATAGAATTCAATAAATTGATTAGGATTATTGTGTCAATGGGAATCACATCAAACATTGTTTAATTATTTATCTGATTTTCTCATACCTGCTTTGAGTTAGAATAAGAACATGATTGCAACATTAATTGATGAGAAAATTCACTATTAAGAGTAAAAGAAGAATCTTTTCCACAAAGAAGCACTCAACAGTTCTATGCAAAAAGGAATCACCTTTAACTTAAAAAAATAATAGCCTAAGTCCAATTTTGGGGATATGATCCTACAAATTCTGATATCATGTCAAAAAAAAAAAAAAAACTGTTATTATTACAACTCCAAGATGATCAAGTTCTCCAACTTCTGAAACTCAGTTGGAGTAACCCCTTGAATGACATTTTTGTAAGGTAGTTTGCACAAAGGTTAAAGGGAATGTCCATTTACAGATAATAGACCATATCCATATCTACAAGCAAGTAGCAAGGATATTAACAAATATATTTTGATGCAGAAGAAACAACAAATGTTTTTCAATAAAAAGTCAATATTATAACTTAGAAAAATAACTCAGGAGGAGTTACGGCAAAGAGAAGACAAATTTTTTAACACATGGGAATATGCACATAAGCATTTAAGATTCAAGCAAGCATTTACCACTTACAAAAATAAGTGAGCAGTTTTCGTAACATGGGATGATACATAGAAGCATTAATGTTAACCAAAGAATCATCAAAATTGCTACACAAAAGATTGGTACGAAACGTGATCTCTATCATCCGATGGAATAAAGTCAAAGGCCATCATTTGATTCAATGGTTGACAGTGAGAAATCAGATGATAGAGATCATTTTTCGTGATAATATTTTGCCCAAAGATCTTTACATCATAGTTTTCAGATCTGACGGCTTAGATGGGTATTCCATGTGGCACATATCCAAAAGATAACGAAGTCTCTGTTTTTAACTATGTATGCCCAAATAAATTTAAATTGTCAACATCCTTGTAGAACAGTATCAAAGGAGTAAATAGATAAAACTGATATTTATTTTTCCGACTTATTTCTGTGCAAGTTAATTGTGGTACTTCTGAGTAAATAGGCAGTGAGAAAAGTACAAGTGTCTCTCTAAAAATCTAACGCTAGTTTGAATCCTTAGAATACATAATTAATAAAAACAGAACCATAATGTTAGGTAAACCCATAAGCAATGGTGTACACAATCACCTAGACACAATAGTATCCAATGATGAGTAAAATAGCAGTCCTATCCAATTAAATCTATTAGTGTGGGTGGAACAAGAAATTAGAATAAACAAGGAAAAGGTCATTGATTTGACTATTGAGAAGAGGAATTGGAAGAAAAATAAAGTAAATGATTTGATTGTTAACATGAGGAAAGACAAGAAAATTTTGGAAGAAAAAACTACCATCTTTTATTTAATCACTCTGTTATATGTAGTTTTCATAAATAAATGAATAGTGTTACCTATAGTTTTTATTTCTAATGATACAGTGAATTGACAAATAATTTAAAGTGACATCTTTGCCTTATGCGAATTCATAAAAATATAGCTCAGGCAAATAGACACTTAATACATCCAAGATCACAGGATGGGAAGAATATAATAACTTGGTGTTGTTTTATAGATATGTATTAAAACATCAATACTTAGATAAGATGGAAGTATAAATGGTTGATGGGATAGGATGACTTGGAGTTCAAAAGAATTCTTACTGAATTAGTCTGCTAGTTCAGCAAAAAACCACATGATACACGAGAAGCTCATAAATTAGCTCATTTCAAACCTCCCCTACCACATCCAAGGTTGATGCTGTTGTAAATTTCTCAATCCTTACTCCAGTCATCTACTCTTAGTCGAGTTAATTTCTAAACAACCTGATGAGTTTTGTCATATATAAAAAGTTATTCATAACAAGAAACCGTCATTCAAATTCAAATTTTTGAGTTTCCAGGTACTCGGTCTACCTTTAGCATTGGTGGGCCAAACTACATCTTAAGAGATAAGGTTCTCTTCTTTGTTTTACTTGTGGATAATGGAGAAAAGGATATCAGACTAGTTATTATTAACTGAGACTAAGTACATGTATCTAGATATGCATTCAAAAATCATGTTAATGCACTGATGAGAAACTTCAAATTTCAAATAACCATGGTTAAAAAATTCAATGGAGTTTGTGAAGATCTTTGAAAATATATAGCTCGAATATTAGTGGTCTATAGTGTCTTTTGTTTTGACCGCTTGCATTGGATGATCGGATTATGAGACATTAAACTTCCTTGCATTGTTAATGTAAAATTTAAGAGACATCAAACTTCCTTGCATTTGAAACTCTGCCTAGAGGTTGCAGGCAAAATAATAGACTCCAACAGTACAAACATAATAGTTTCCAACAGTTTGATCAATTGTCTGCCTTCGAACAGTTGATAAAGCTGAGTGAAAGGTTTTAAAAATATCCATTGATCTGGTGATTAGGATTATTCTGTTGGAGTCACTTTCCAATAAGAGATACCAATTAAATAAACCATATCAGTTGCGCTTTCCAATATGAGATATTTATCGGTTGCACTCTACATTAAAGTTAAATTTTATATAAACAATCTCTATTTACAATCATCTAGCATACCCATATATCAAAAATCCATCATTGACCTCTTCAAGCCATAGCATAATAATTTCCCAAAAAAAAAGTAATTTTTTCTACCGTTATGATCAATCCACATGCCATTGTGTTCCGGCATATCCCAACTCGAAAAGCAACCTAATAAAAAAAAATATGGGAGTTAATTGGTTAGATAACTAAGACTTGCCTGAACAAATTGTTATCCCTTTCATGTTCATTCAGGTCCATCAGGTAGGAAAGACATATTTTGAGATTATAGATATAAAACTTGACAGGCATATTTTAGTTTGATTTTCACTAAGGGGTGAAGTGAAAGAGAGATGTTATAGCACCTTAAGAGTAAATTCATATATACCATGCAAGGTAAGAGCGAGAGCCCCTTTTGGTTTCAAATGGTATTCTATTAATGATCTTTGTTGTCTCCAAGAACAATATAAGTCACGGTTGTTGAAGCTTTAGATTTATTTTTATGACTATCTTATCTAGATATATTGAGTAACCTACTATCTCATTCATAACGAAAAATGTACCAGAATTGAACACCATGTTTGTGATTTATTATGCCTGAAATTGATACAAACAAAATATAACGAAAGTACACATAACCTGCAAGCAAAATAACTAACTCAAGATTTTGAGATCTAGATGAAAACACATCAAGAATTGACATATGAATGATACCCAAAACTATTGGTTTCATTTATAAATGGTACTTAATACATGATAGCGTGGACAGCTCATCATCTTATAAAATTTTTTTTGGACAAATGGAGTAACCTGCTATCTCAAAACAGAACAAAAAATGTACCTGAACGATGCCATGTCTCATTTATTATGTTTGAAATTGATATGGACAAACTATAACAAGGATGCACATAACATCCAAGAGAAATAATTAACTCAATATTTTGATATCGAGGTTGAAGCACCATCAAATATAAAGATATTGATGGTAAACTTAAGAATTAACCCAAAAATGTTGGTTTCATTCATAAATAATAATCGATAGTGAGCAGAGCTCATCATCCTCATAAAGAATCTAAAGAACTATACAAATTTTCGCCAACTTGAAATGTTCTATATATAAATATCAATGAAAATAGAAAAAGTTTAAAAACGCTCTCTTGTGCAATTCATCAAACACTTTATGTATGATAAAAAGGAATAGATGATGCTTCTAGTGCATGTCACTCTTTCTTTTCTTGTTTGTACAGGGTTTGTAAAGAAGTTAGGCCCGATCTCGTGAAGGCATTATATAAGTCTCTCAAGAGATCAGGGATAGCTTGTTGACGATGTGAATATTTTATGTAACATCCTTATAGTATAATGCAACTCATTTATGCAAGTGATAATTTCCACTTGATTTAACAAATTTGAAGCTGGGATGCAACCTATTTTAAGCATATTATCAAATACCTCACATGAAATTTCATACTTAACCTCCAACCATATATATTAATGACAAATAATAACAAAATAAATCAAACCCATATTCTAGTAAGCATTTTCAGAAATAGTCATATGTAACTTTACAATAAGAAGGACCAACGAACAAGACAAGCAACAAATAGAAGGGAAAAAGAAAAGGTTGCATTTTAAATAGAAAAAAAAAGTTAGATTAGGTAGAATATTTTGATAAAAAAAATTAAAATCAAATAAAATCAAATGTAATCCACATTACCAATAGAACCAAGCAAATAAAAAAAAAAGTTTTAAAAAAGAAAAGGAATGGAGAAACTCACAACAACCACACCTTATGGCTGCAAAAATAAGTAAAAAAAAATGCCAAAAAATAAACAATAATATTTTTCCTAGAAAAAAGGAAAACTCTCAAAAAGACCTTGAACCCGTGATGAATCAAAGGAATGATCCAAAAATAAAAACAAAGGAAAAATGTCATTAGCTATTTTGATTGATGGGCAGTTCAAATGGCTACCAGTTTAAAATATAAAATAAAAAATACTTTAAAATCATAACAGAAATTGCCCAAAAGGCATTTATGATCAATTAAATTGTTCAATATGTATTGCATATGACTGAAATAAAAAATCCTAAAAAAAATCAAAAGTCATTTTAAACCAAAAACAAAATCAAAAGTCATTTGAACCTAAAAACCCTAATCCTAAAACAAAATTTTTAAAAATCATAGAAACTAAGAAACTAAATTCCTAAAGCAGAAATTTAAAACAGAAAAAGAAAAAATAAATAGATACTCCTAAAAAATTAAAATTAGCTAAATCAAACCCCATTTTAAACAAAATAGATAAATATAAAAAAAAATAAGGAAACAAACAAAATAAATAAGCATCCCAACCTCCAAAACTCAAAAGCCAAAGAGCTAAATCAATTCTCCCCAAAAGATTTGAAACCCTAATATCTCTATAGAAGAAAAATCCAAAATCAAGAAAAACCCTAACCCAAATCCTAAGAAGAAAAAATTTAAACAGAAACAGCTTCAGAAGTAGAAACAAAAAAAATCTAAAATACCTGAATTCATATGCAAAAATACCCCCAAAACATATCACGCTATCTTCTATTCGGCTGCAGTTAGGTTATTTGATCTTGTGGAGAGTCAGCTGCAAAAATACCCCATCGGATTTATGACTTTTCTCCTTTTGTCACAAAAAAATGGGAGAAGGGTTTTAGAGTTATATGGGTTTTATCAAAAACCCTTCGATTTTATCTATCTATCTAATCTTATATTTATGTTGAGATTGAACCCAAGGGGCTTTTGTCGTAAAGAGGAACTGTTGGTTTTCTGGGCTTGTTTTATTAGATAGAACCGAAAGGAGAATTATGGTGTTTTGTTTTATTAGATAGAACCGAAAGGGTAAAATTTTGTGCGCTCGCCACTGCCATTCAATTTGAAATAGCTTCAATAACATCAATTCAGTAACAAATTTACATATGCCTAACAACAAGATATTGCATAATCAAGCCCAATAACCAGCAAATGCCAAAAATAAAAACAAACTAATGAGACCAACATAATATGCAAGACCGAGAATGATATAAGTATATATGAAACCCAATAACATGTGATGTTGCCGGTGGTTTGGCACCTATGGTGGATTAGGATGGATAACCTATGTGCACACTTTAATAAATGATTCAAATAGAAACCTTATCACAACCTATTTATTGTTAGATAGTATTTCTTTGTAGAATGATTATTTCTTTCTTCTCATTAAAAAAATAATAGTGTTGGTGTTGATGCATGAAATACTGGTAGATGTTTACGCATCAAAATTTAATGGGATTTGGGTTCGCTAAGGTGCACTTCTCATACATCCGCAAGAGCTCTTTGGGTTTGGTAATTTGAACTTTTGTATTTTCTTCTTGTAAAGGTTAGATTTCAATTAAGACGAAGAGAAAATTATTTTATCAGGTAGCGATAGAATCGAAAGGATACGAAAGATAGAAAAATTAATATTTGCGTTCGACTTTTTAAAGAGTTTAAGAAAAAACTTGTGAACAAGTTAATGGAAAAAGTAAAAAAACATAATAAATTCATGTAATAGAAAATAAAATCCATGAATATGATTATTTTCTAGAAAATCAACTATCAATAAATGAATAAGATGATTGCATATCAATTTCTAAAAAAAAATCAACAGCAAAAAAAAAGAAAATAATCTAAGCAATAGGGAGTTCACACAGCATGGGTGTTGAAAACAAATAATGAATTACAAAAATTATAACAAACAAAATAAACATAATCTTGATTAAAAATATTTTGGGCCATCTGAGTTTTCATCGTTCCAAGCTATCCAAGGGGCAAATTATCTTTGGCATTAGTGCAGTCCAAAAAAATATGAGATCAAGTGATCCAAGGATAACTGTGATGGATATTTAAATCCAATTAGAAAGGTCTCCTGTTCTATGATTTGAACTTTTCTTGTGACTTAGAAGTCAAGTGAGAGTCAAGTGAGCTCGAATTAGCTTACTACTGCAATTATAATTAAATAAAAGGTAAAATACTTCATACTATAGAAACCCGTAAAATATAGCACAAGAATCCCATATATAACAAAAAATAGAAGGAAAAAATCAAGATACCCTGAACCTTTACCTCATAAAAGTACCCTAAGCCAGAAATTTTCTTTAAACAAAGAATGAACTTGGGTATTGATGGTGAGAGCATGCATCAGAGTTAGAATTAGTTTGTTCATAAAATTACAATTAAATAAACGATAAAGGAATTCATTATATAGAAATCCCTATAGCATAAGAACAAAACTCAATTACATTGAAAATCATATGGAACCCTAAAATCTAAAATGTACCCATCAAAAACGAAAAAAATAAAAATAAAATCAGGAAAGATACCCGTAGCCCTAAACCTCAGAAAAAGATCTCTAAATAAATAAATCATAAATAAATAAAAGAAATGGATGAACCTAGGTTGGTGAGAGCAATCATCAAGTGAGCTTCAATTAGTTAGAAATTATAATTAAATAAAAGGTAAAATAATCCATTCTATAAAAACTCTATAAAATAACATCAAAACCCTATTCCTTTGAAACCCATATGAAGCCCTAAAACCTAAGATATAGTCCCAGCTAGAAATACAAAAAATTAAAAAACTAAGAAAAATCAAGAAAAAATGAATGAACCTGGCGTTGGTGGTGAGAGCAAGCATCATGCATGATCTAGCTCTTGTACCTATCACAAAACCCATAGAGAAGGGGTACAACTGCATTAGTAGAAAGAAAAAAAGCTTTTTATGTTGAGATATCCCATGCATCCCATGAATAAAGAATGCAATATAGCTGCCCCATGCATATTCAAATGCAGACCACTGAACATGATGTAAAGAAGTATAAGTGACCACCCAGGATATTGACAATGTGAATAAATGTTATGAAACATGTAGCACCCTTTAATGGTATTTTAAATATAATCAGTGGAATCCCCCTCACAGGTTTCAAAAGAGATTAATAAAAGGTTTTGATAAAAACAAAATCTGAACAGTACAAAATCTGAATGACACCAAATTTTGCAGTAAACAAGGCAAACAAACTGTTAAGTTGCATCCTTGCATGCTCCCCATGAAGCTAACAAAAGGACTTAGAAAGAAATATGAATGGTGTCAAGCTTTGCAGTAAAGATGGCAAACAAACAGTTTAGCAGGTTACTTGCATGCTCCCCATCATGATGAAGGTAGTCCTAAAGGAGGTAGGCCTTTTAATCTGTTCCAATCGACACAACTTCAAGCCTAAAAGCAAACATCATATCTTCATGCAGAATTTTTCCATTTAAATGAAACCAGGGTATATAAATAACTAATCTTTTTGTGCTTAATTTTTCTAGGAAAAAATGAAAACCTCACCAAATAAATTATGAATATTGATTTTAAAGGAAAAATAAAAAAAATTAAGCACAAAAAAAAGCCCTAACAAAAAAAAAACACTCATTCTAAATGATTAAATGTGAAGACCCAAAAACTCTAAGAAGGCTCTAACAAAATAGAAGCTAAAAATAAAACCCTAGCAAAAGGGCATAGAAACCCTAATTTATAAAAAAATAAAAATATGAAGCAAGGAAAAAAAAAACCCTAATAAAAAAAAAGTAACTCTAGAAACAAACTCCCCACACAAAAAACAATCAATTAAAAAAAAACCTAATCAATTAAACAAAAAGAAGAAAAAAATTCACAAAAGTTCAAGAACATAGATTGGAACTTACTTATTGTAATTATTTTTGTTTCCATATAGGATCTAGAGCTCATTCAATTACAGACTTTGACATTGTCCATCGTCTGATTCAAAGCAATAAAGATCCATTGTGTGAAAACCCTTTTGGCTGTTTCAAAGCAAGAAATGAAGAAAAAAAAAACCATTAAACGGTAGAGGTTTAGAGTTTTGATGGCTTTTCCATTTTGGGTTTTAGAGGAAACTGGGAGGAGATGGGAGATGGGAGACAGGTTTTGGGTTTTAAGTTTTAGAGATGGCTTGCTTTTTCTCTTTTGTCATATTTGGTAGAACCGAAAACCCCGTCTCTCCTTTCAATTCTATCAAAAGAGCCTTCGATTCTATCGATCTATTTAATTTAATATTTATATTTTGATTGAACCGAAGGGTCTTTTATCCTTATTTTATTAGATAGAACCGAAAGATACATATAACAGAAAGGAAATTTAATTCTTTTGTTTTATTAGATAGAACCGAATAGAACCAAAAGGGTAAAATTTTGTTCGTTAGTTATGCGCTTTTTATAGGTTATATATATATATATATATATATATATATATATATATATATATATATATATATATATATATATATATACTGAAAAATATAGGGTTTTTCCAAGGTTGGGTTTTCGGGTCCAGCATTGGGTTAGGTGCACCTTAGGGTCACTATAAAAAATGGCACCTACGCCGACGGTTGGCATAGTATAATAGCCGTCGGTAAAAAGAATCATTGACGGCTGAAAGCCGTCGGCGATAATTCTGTCGGTGAAGAGCTGCGCCGATGACTGAAGCCGTCAATATAGGGTAGGGGCCCTATAGCCATCGGCATAGGGTTAGGATTATTATTTTTTGTTTTATAAATTAAATTTATTTTTACTTATTTCCCCACCTACGCCGACGGTGGCAGTCCTGCAGCCGTCGGCGTAGTTATTTAAAAAAAAAAAAAAATAATAATAATTTTTTTAATTTATATTAATAATAATAATTTTGAACTATCCATGCAAGTTTTCCTTCAACCATAGAACAAACAACCCAATCATTGGCACCCACACCATGCACCACATGGACTTTGAGACACCCACTCCACATGGTGCATGGCTAACACAATGATGCGTAGGATTAAAGCTTGAGCTCTTGTTCACCACCTGTGATCTGCATCATTAGTTGAGGTCTCCAGCAAGTATTAGAAGGGACTCCTGCGCCAAAAAATCATTGATTAAAGGAGCGCCTATAAATTTTTTTTAATTTTGTGAATAAATGGTGTAAGCTTTGAGAACACAGATGGGGTGTGAGCTGTATTCTAGATTTCCACCACAACATTGGGCCATAGAGGAATACAGAAAAACAACTCTTTATTTTTCATCTTTGGAGGACATGGTAAAACTTTGAATCAAAGAACAACAGACTTACTTGTACAAAAGAAGAATAAAAAACAAAAATAGAATCCAAACAGCACGCTCCACCCCTACCCAGAGGGTCTTTGGAATATATACTTTGTTCTTGGGTCAACGATACAACCCTTCCCCCCATTCACTTCAAGATCATGCCTGGATATACACACAATATTAAAGACTAAAACCCATCCTCCAGTAACAATTAATGAAAAGAATCTTTCAATATTAGGTCTCCAGCATAGTTTGAAATAGATGAACCTGGCTCTGGGAGCAGCTCATTGCCACATGTTCAAAATTTCATACCACCTGTTTCACATATTTCAGCTTATGATGGTATTTCCTGATATAAGAACAGAAAACTCAACTGGAACACAAAATCTGGGATGGTCAACTGTTCACGAGGAACATATCTGAACAGCTGCAAAAGCTGATCGATGTATACAACCTTTCGCCACACCTACAGTGACGCACAAGAGATTTCAATTATCCATGATCTTTCGGAATAGCACTCTTTTTCAATTATATTATACTTGAGGAGGTTTTCAATCCATATGTACATGGGCTCAACTTGATAACAATCGTATTTTGTTGATTAGGACATTGGGGGGCAGAATCGGGTTTTATGCTGAGTTCTTTGAAAAGGTAATTTGAAAATTGGTGTGAATGTGTGACCAAGTTTTTAAATTCTGGATCACCATAATATGATGAGAACACTGTAAAATCCAATGGTGGATGCTAGTAACGTAGTTCTTGGCAATGTATCGCCCACCATTGAATTCCTGTTGGATGTAATGCCAACTATAATACAATGTCATTCTCACCATATATCATGTTATGGGTGGCAAAGACACCACCACCACACCAATTTCTAGTTGATCAACTGGTCAAAGAAGGGTAAGGAGTAAAGAGGAGAGAAAATGGTAGTGTACGTAATTCTCCGTCTACAAACAATTGCAAAGCAAAGATTACCACCTTCACTCCAAATGTTGGGTGAAGAACATATATTGCCTACACAGCAAGACAGGAATCAGATTTTCCGTATGGTTGGTGATGTGGGATTTTGAATAGCTGGCCATAATTGATTACATACGTGAAGATTACGCTAGTGTTTCTGCCCAAGAATTTGTTGTAATCGCCTCATCCAACCTAAATTTGGTTGACTGTTTACCTCGTTTCAAATAATCAAATTAGATAAGGACAAAAGAATAGAGCAGTATAAAGGGGATTTGCAAAATGAATTTTATGCTCAAAGGTCACTAAATAACCAGATATACAAAATTTGAGTTTTTTTATTTTTGTTAATGTTATATCTATATCTAAACTAGATATGAAGGAATCTAATGCCGTCCAATAGAAAATGTTGGGATGGGAGACTAATGTCTAAGCACCTAACAGTTTTTACCAACAGGGATCAGAGTGCAATCCCCTCCTTCCAAAACCATCTGATCCTGGATTGGAGTGTGAAGATTAACTAAAAACTACCCTAGATATAAATATTTGATTGCTAATCGCTGCTATAAACAAATATTGATATGGCAAAGAATGAAGGTAGTTCTTTCAAGAATCCCCTGCATATATGACATTCGCCCTAAGCAAACAAAACATCTGACGTAGTTCAACAACCTGACCTTCTGCAGGACACCTCAGGTGTCCATAGATACATACTCAATCAGATTTATGTTTCAATGAAGCTACTTTTGCAAAAAATCAATTGTCATAACATTTTTTTAAGAGTTTAAATTCTGTGATGTGATTGAATAACGTAGTAATATTTGGATGTATAAAGTAGTATCCTATTTCTAATTACCTTCCTAACAATGAAAGCTTTATTTACATAAAGCCAAACCC
Source organism: Chloranthus sessilifolius (assembly GCA_021018995.1). Classification (NCBI taxonomy): domain Eukaryota; kingdom Viridiplantae; phylum Streptophyta; class Magnoliopsida; order Chloranthales; family Chloranthaceae; genus Chloranthus; species Chloranthus sessilifolius. Next base: position 46,086,301 of record CM037584.1, on the reverse strand, counting down.
AAGTAGATGAGAGGGCGATGATCATGATGGTGGTGATTTTCATAAAAAATTTAGGCTATGGCCTAGGAAAATTTTGATGTATACAAGCATACAACTATGATCTTTGCATTGGCTAGCCCATTTATTCATTGGAGAGAACATACCTGTTTTGGGAGTTGTCCTTGCATTTTTGGTGATTGATGAACCCCTGTATAGATGGTTTGGGGATTAAATCCTTGGAAATGATGAACAGCATTGCTATTTTGTGGTATTCATGTGTCTTAGGGAATCGGCTGCTCATTCTCCGTTCACGAACAACATTGCTATTTTGTGGAGATTGCTTCCAATGGCGATCATTAGAGAAATTTGGAATGAATGAAACAGGGGAATTTTTTACAAGAAATTTGGTACATGCAATGGGGTGATTGACGTGCTCCTTGATGACATTTTTGGGTGGCGTTTGGTATCTCCCAAATGTTCTCACTCTTCGATGGAGGAGATTGCCAGAGAGTGGAACTACTTAGGCCTCCTTAGACTTTTGTCTTCTGGTTTGAGTTGAGGGTCCCAATAGATTCCCCGAGCTGTATCATCTTGTATTATTTTTCTTTACTTTTCTTGTTCTTTTTTTATTTTTTTATTTTTTTCTCTTTCTTGTGGACAAAACCCGTGCTCGGCTCCTTCTCATCTGCTGTATTTTTCATTTCTTCTCAACGCAAATATAACACTTTTACCGATAAAAAATAAAGTAGTGTGTACAATGATGGGGTGGATGGTCTAAGACTACAGACCAATTAGCCTCTTAAGTAGTGTGTACATGATCGTAGCTGAAGTACTAGACAACAGATTATGACCTCTCATGAGCTCGATTATCTCTCTGGCGCAAGTTGCATTTGTCATGGGTTAATATGGAGAAGGCGTATCATGTGTATGATAAAGTTCGTTGGGGCTCCCTTGACTACATGCAATGAAGATTGGATTTGGGAAATATGGAGAAGGTGGATGAGAGACCATACAACCAGGTCTTCCGGATGGTTAATGGGAGTCCTACAGGTTACTTTTAGAGCTATAGAGGCTTGAGGCCAGGGGATTTCTTCGAAAGAATCTTTTCAATGCTATGGGTGACAAAGAAATTTCCTGGAATTTTATATGGCCGGGGAATTTGTACTAGAAGAATCTTTTCAATGCTATCTATAGGATTTCTTCGAATCCGATGATGTTGATAGGGATATGCATAGCTCAATGGGGAACGAGGTTGTTTGGAGTTTGCAAATGTGCCAGAGCCAGAGGGGGATAATGAGGTGATGTCACTTGTGAAAATTCTGGATCTTATTGGTGGTTATCAATCTATTCATAGGGGTTTTGACTTTCCGGTGTTGAAGCTTGAGAAAATAGGCTAGAGACTAGGTGTGTATTGGGCCCCTCCAAGGATTCATTTCTTTGGATGGACTATGGCTTGGAGGCATTGTCACCCTTGACCAGCTAATTATGAGATGATAGAGGCTTCTAACAGCTGTCAGGTGTACGATTGAGAGGCAGTGGCCTACCCACAATTCATGAATTGTTTTTTTGCTATAGAAATTTTAAATTATGGGGTCGTCTCAAGGACTTGTGGCAATTTTCTAGCTTCTTGAGATTATGGTTCCTTTATGGGATTAAGAGCATTCTGGAATGCATCCCTTAGGCAGTTCTGTGGGTAAACTGGTGGGAAAGGAATGAGAGTGTTTTGCAGAAAGAGGAAGCCCGCTGCGTACGTTATGAAAGAGGACAACGGCTAGGTGCTTAGTAGGGATCCGCTTGACAGGACGGCAGCGTCTAATGATGGGGTGGATGGTCTAAGGGAGATACAGCTGTTGGCCTGCTGGGGTTGCCCAGGTTGCTGGGGGATATGATTTCCTTGATAAGCTTCTAGGTAGGATGTTTGGTTTGCTTCTGGTTGCTCTAGTTTTGCTTTGTTTGGTCCCTTTCTTTTCTTTTTTTGCTAGTGGTATAGCTTCTTGCTGTAGGCTCAGGTTTGTTTTCCTTTTCCATTTTTCCTGCTATAATATATATACACACATAGATATTACCGATAAAATAATGATACAGGAACTCTGTTATTTATATTGGATGCAGTTGTATGGACATAATAGTATGATTGCATTGCAGAGCTGCATTATCATTTATGACATGTCCTATGTCTAAATACTTAGCAATTAAGACAAATTTGGCAGGATTTGGAACCTATAGCCAAACTGTTACTATCTGCACTTTTTGTCACCATGTTCCTGTCCTCCTGATGATAAATGTCAAATGCAAGTTCAGCTGAAAAAGAGCCAAAGGTGGAAACAATCAAATTACCTAAGACTGATGCGAAATTTAAATTATAACAGGCTGAACTGTTTCTCCGTTATGGCTTTGAGCTCTGTGAAAGTCAATTTTTTATGAGAATGTGCCTCTAAAAGGCCTCCACTTCTTAAACAAATAAGTACTTAGAGAATATTTAAAAGTTTAGTTTGAGTAGGATTGAATTAGCATATAGATGCATGACCTTTTAAAAATAAATAAATAATTAAAAAAGCAATTTCATTAGGAGAAAAGGCAAGTTTACTAAAATAAAAGGCTAAAGTAGAGTATAAAAAGGGTTGGACACAATAAATTACTAGGCCAACATACTCAGGCCAGCCCCATCAAGAAACCCAAAACAGAAAAATGGCACATCTCTATATGAAGTAATCAGGTGCTATGCAGATCAGAAGATCAAATTTAATAAGGGCAATTGCCAGAAACTGCTATAATCCTTGCGGGAATGCTAAAGAAGAAGTTAAAAGATGAGCTCTCTAGCTGAAAGATTAAAAGGATCTTGGCTAACAAGCCAGATCAATAAACCTATCCATCTAAAGATTAAGGAATATGCAGATGGGTAAGATTCGATATTGAAGCATAAACATGACCATAAACTGGACTCTAAATATAACCGTAGGTGGTCTTGTCCTTTGGAGATCGGAAATCCAATCCACAGGCCAAGAAGGGGAACAAAAGGAACACCAAAGGATTGAGGGGCATCGAGGACCAAGTTTAGGGACACTAAGTAGGACAATTTTCATTAATCCATTCATGGGTATCTCTAACTAGATGACTAGGCATATGGCTACGTTACAAGTCATTCCTCATATTTTACGATGAGTTGATAAATATTGAAAACAAACAAACTTTGACACCAGCAACATCATGCATATGTAAGATTAATCTCACAGATAACCATTGAAAATAAGTAAAATTAATCTGAGAAGTGATAACTGAGATGGATCAAGGACTAGCATTCTCTCGAGTAACAAAAAAACATGTCAATCAATACTGTGCACAATCAGCAAAAATTTCACAAGTTACATGGCATAAAAGAAACAAATGTGCACAATATGGTTGTACTAATATTAGACTACAAATATCCAATAACCAGGTACAGAGGATGTTCCGATAATCACAATCATAGGAAATAGAATGTACCTCAGTTCCAGCGATGCCCATCACAATACCAATATCATCCAATTTCAAAGTCGGGGCATCATTGCAACCACCTCACCATCTTCTTTAAGCAATCTCACTATCTCTTGTTTGTGTTTTGGAGCTGCAAGTTGGAGGAGATGGCGGCAATTGATGGTTGTGATTTTCTCGCGCTGAAACTTGGGAGCAGCAGGATCGTTGATCAGGAGATTAACGACTTTGGTGTGAGAGGACATATGCAAGCAACTATCTAGGTCACAGATCTTGCTGAAAAATAGAGACCATCAGCTTCATTAGTAAAATTGACAATCAGCAGGTTCTGTTGACAGCAGGTGCGCAACGTGTGCTGTTGAAGCATCTAAGCTCTCCACATCATCAGGACCATCCTCTGAAAGCTCTCTTGCATCAAACCCTAATACAAAATTTCATTAGTAAAATTAAAACGAAGAATCTTTACATACCACGTCGACAAGGAGATCATTGGAGAAGCTTTTGAGAAGTGAATGACATCTATCGATTGGCAATTCAACAACATTTGTTCTTTATTCAATACACCTGGGAAATTAGTTACCCATTTAAACAAAATCATCAATGGAATAAAAACCAATGAAAACAACATTTGTTCATAGACCAGTTCGCTTTATTTATTTATTTATTTGCTTCATCTGGTTAGCATTTAATCTGAGTTTTTCTACAATGAGCCAACCGCTCATTGCAGACTCATCTTAGACAATGAGCTGATGTCTTGTCAGCTGTACAGTCACAAATTTCCTTGCTCGTGTACTCTTAAATGAGATTTTTTCGAAGGGAAAATAGTTTCTAGTTTATTTTTAGAGTAAATTTGGGTCCCATTCCAAACCAAACACCACTAGAATTCTCTCTTAAAAGAACTCTTAAGGCCCTGTTTGGAGATACCAGAAACCATGGATTGCGCCATAATTTAGATGGCACAATTTACGTGTTATCTATTGACGGAGTTATCTATTGATGTGGGTGACCAGAGTCGATCTCAATAAGAAAAAAGGAAACCTTAAAACATGGAGTAGTTGGATGGGAAAGCGGATCTTAGAAGTGAAAAACACCCCACCCATGCAAAAATTTAGCGAGAAACCCAGCTGGAACTGAAAGTTATATGAATATCAAAGTAATAAGAGCTCATCAATCAATCATCGACATGTCTGAGTTTCTAAAAATTTAAAATTGGCGAATGTTTAGAGAATTTGTTCTCATATAAGGGAAATTTCTGAGTTAACTCTGTCTGCCGCATTCCCAGTAAAGTCAGCGGCTTTGAACAATGCTTTCAACGTCACTGACCTGCAAGTATATCAGTTCAATTTTCCCTCCGTTCCCAGCTGGAAACATGGTGAAGACTTCAAGGTGTTGACAATATCAGAACCAAGATGGACGATCTTTAAGAATCTCTATAATCTGTTAAAGGAATGAGAACAAAATTGCTGGATGTCAAGAAAAGTGCTAGCAAACGAAAATGAATTTATATGACCCCCCAATTCTAAAAGGTTTGGAAGAAGCGACCCTGAGACTAAAAAGTTTGGAAGAAGCGACCCTGAGACTAAATTGGCAGTTTTATTGTTCTCTTTAGGCACGTTTCTATTGATTCCAATTTCCAAGATTCAAAAATTATTACAGCAGATATGTTTAGAATTAAAAGAACTTCAACTTTCCTGATTACAGAAACCAAAGCTTACCTTTGTAGGTTCTAAACTTACTAAACCACAGCCTCATGCTGCCACTCCACTGCAACTATGTGAAATGGCGACAATTCCAATCGAATCCATACCAGGCTGAACAGTGGAAACATAAATTGTCTCAGATTTACATGTTAGGAAACATAGCAGATCAATGATCTTGAACTCTATTTACAACTTGGCCCTCTACACCGATCTACAAAGGTCCAAAAGCAATGCGATCATTGAAATAAATGAAAAAGATGAAGATTAAACACCTTCATCCCAGGAATTTGGAGCCAATCAGCGGCAGTTCCTGTAACCTTTGAGAGGAACTCTGCCAAGGTCTCCTCTGAAATTGACAGGAGTCTGCAAAATAATACATATATAAATAAAGGATAATAATAGTAAAATTAAATATACTTCTTAACGATGGGAGGAGAGACGGGAGGATTTATGGTTGCTGCTGTTCAAGATTACCCAGTGGGGTTATTAGCATCCCTGAGGGAATGCTGAGGAGTGGTAACCACAGACTCGCAGCTTGTGTCTGTTGTGGCCAAAGATGTCTGCACAAAAGGATCAATAAACAAGAAACTCAGAATAAGAAACAGCAAAAGGCCTCAAAAGAAATCAAATAACCTGTTTTCTTATGATTCTAATTAGTGGAAGGCATGTGATAGCTGGTCCTACTTGCATTTTCTATTAGAAGAAGAGAAGCCAACAAAAGTCCTAATGTATCAGTTATTTAAAAGGGAAGCTTTTTTGTCATGACATTTAGGAGATCTCACACAGTATCTTTTGAAATCATAACCAACCAAAGATATTTCCATCAATTTTCCACTTGGAAACGTGCATTATTAATAGAGGGGATAACTTCATACTGCTATAATAGTTTTTTATCATTAATGAAAAATTTACACTACAAGAACTCTTCAAGCAAAAACCAGAGGAATCTTCACCCATAAGCATTACTCGTAGAATATCAATTTTTTTTCAGAGTAAAACTATTTTCATTGCATATAAATTTACTAAAGCTCTAAAATCAGGACACGGTGATCACATAGCAGACTCACCCACTACAATAGAATAGGAAAGTACCAAACAAAACCAAATTTTACTAAAAAATAAAGCACATCGTAATCGTACCATCTCTAAACCCAAAACTAACTACCAATCCCACAAATTCTTCTCGTTTTAGAACCTACACACATAAAACCCTAGTAACCAAATCTAGCTACCTGAAGCAGAACTCTGGTTTCCAGAATCCATAAAAGGAGAAGCCCAAGTAAGAAAAGAAAACCCTTAAAATTCCAAAACCCCAAAAAAAAAACAGCAAATTTACATAACACACACATATAAAATGAATATTCACTAATAAATAAACAAATATACCTACCAACTTAATTTATTTTTTTTTTTAACTTATTTTTTCCAAAAAAAAAGGGAACAAAACCCTCATATCCAAAGTTCAACCCAATTAGCTTAAGCAAATCTCTACTTTGCAGAAGCCATAAACAGGAGAACACCTAGTACGGAAGGGGAAAACCCTTAAAAACCAAATCATAAAAAAAACCGAACTCACAAAACAGACGCATTTCAAACAATAAATTGACAAATAAATATACCAAGTAATTTAATATATATATATATATATATATATATATATATATATATATATATATATATATATTCGAAAATAAAAGGGAAAACCCTATTTTGAACCGAATTAGCTGAAGCAAAACTCTAGTTTCCCCAAACCATAAAATCCCTAATACAAATATATATATATATATATATATATATATATATATATATATATATATATATATATATGAAAAGGAAAAAAAAAAAAAAAAACCGAACCCTTAAAACCCAAATCCCAAATCACAAAAGCGACTTATATACACTGTCTCTACCTCGACAGCTTATTATATTAGCCATCGGTGTAAGGTTATATACGCCGACGGCTGGTCATATAGCCGTCGACTTAGGACACTTTTTTTTGGTAGTGGGTGGCGTGTAGTCAAACATGTCATTTTCCCATTGGGCAGCTAAAATTTTTGCCATTGGGCCCTGGGTATCCGGGCCTCTTAGAGCACCAGCTTAATCCCAGGAGATATGCACACCCCAAATTCAACACATGTCGGGACAGCACAGGATATAAATCCCTAGGGTGGCCTCAAGGGGGGGAGGGGATTCAATAAAACAGATTCTTTCAAAAAGACTTTACATACATTTCTTTTAAAAATATATTTAAATATAGGGACCATAGTGACAAATTTCATTTTTAGCATTATTTATTTCACTCATAGTGACAAATTTCGCTGAAATTTGGCGAAATTTAGCGAAATAGGGGGTCGAACGAAATTTTTGGGAAAATTTTGGTACTTTTAGGTAATTTCAATATTTTTCGGTATTTTTCAATAAATTTCTGTAAAAAAATTTTATATATTTTGTGACGACCCGAATTTTCCCAACCTAAATTTATGAGATATATTTTTATTTTTTTCTTTAAACCAAACCAAATGAGAAACTCGAACCGCTAGCTAGCATAACACAATATGATACAGAATTCACTTGGTATATAAACACCTTTAAGCGGAAATTAAAACAGATATACATATGAGAGAACTAAAAACCTCAAATTCTATACAAAACATCTAAAACAAAGGGATGTACCAAGTTCAAAACACAGAAGTCACTGTGCCAATCCAATTGAGCTCTCCCTCCAGTAGGCAACTTCAGATTCTTCTCAAGTCCAAAGTCCCGATGAAGAGCTATACCTGTGATGTATAGTCGGGGGTGAGCTAACATCTAAGCTCAGTAGAAAAACACCAATAGCAATTACATCTTACTAATGACAGAGGTCAAATCAGAAGCAAATTAGATATTCAAGACAAAATTCAAAGATTTAATAGATCAGATAATCGATGGGAGAACAAAAGTGATAACAGATCAGACATTTGATGACAGAACAAAAGCTATAACAAGGCAGATATTTGATAACAAAAACCAAAGCTTGTATTTCTTAACAAAAGCTATAACAAGGCAGATATTTGATAACAGAAATCAAAGCTCGTATTTCTTATTCACAGTACTCAATTCCCAGATCTCAGTATTCACTTCACTCACTGTGTTCACTTCACTCACTGTGTACGGATAATCCTTGTACCGGTCTACTTATATATGCTATGCAATGCATACGGATCACCGTCGTACATGCCCACTATGTATGTTATGCAATGCATACGGATCGCTGCCATACCAGCCCACTATGTATGCTATGCACTGTACACTGTGTACGGATAACCGCTGTATCGGTTCACCTGTCAATGTCCGCTCACAATCAAAGTTCGGACACGTTCTCAATACTCACATTCATACTCAGATACAGGGTTCAAAGTTCATACTTAAGTTAATTAATCAACACTAAGTTTATCTTATTTCTAAGGCTCAGAGTCCAATAATCCACTCTAATTTTATAAAATACAGTTCAGGTCTACAGTTATCCCTTATTCTAAACACAGGTTCTTAACATAATCATATTCCTTATTGTCTTAGTTTAATTAGAATGGGTCATAATGCGATAGCTTCATAATCACGTTTTTCAATGGACGCGGTCCGTAGTAAGTTGGATGTACTTCGTGTGACATCCCATAACACCATAGAGGGTTGCATCCGTACATGGCCGCCTACGTTCTAAGTTTCACGTGTTTGGGAAAGAGACCTCACTATGACTCAGGCTCAGAAGTCACGTCTTATCACATTACGCTTTCTTATCATACACAGTCCTTATTCATTGAAACTCAAGGTTCATATGAATTTAGATAGAACGGATTATAAACAAAAACAGGATTAACCAAATTTCATAGAATGAACATATCATCAGAACGAATCAGATCAAACATAACTGAATGGAACAAATCGAATCAAAAGTGGAGAAACAAAACAATCAAATCATATGCAGAACCGAACAGGAACATAACATGTTAGAATGGAAACAAAAAATCAAGTTGGATATTAAAGAAACTATGAATTAATTTATAAAATATAATTTTCGTTGAATTTTTTCTACCTTAAATCAAATCTTTCTAAGCAATTCCAAAGCTCTTTATCCACGGCTGATGAGTACTGAAAAATAATGATATTTCACCCCTAAATACCTATATTTAGCTGTCCAATGAAGGCTATTTGATGAGAATTATTAGATTTGAAGTGTTTCAGGTAAATACAAGCTAAGTATAGAAAACAGCCCAAGAATTCTGAATATAATGTCAAAACACTGCAACTTTGGGTAATCGAGAACTTGGTGCGACTTGAGGCTAAATTTGGACCTTCCCGATGGCCGATTTATGAAATTGTCAAAATATGAAAGTTGTATATCTTTTCGTCAGCTTTCCAATGGCGCAAGAATTACCTCAATCCGAGTTTGGGATAGAAAGTTATGGCCAAAATACCAAAGCAGTGTTTGACACAAAGAAGGTGCTGAAATTCACGGATTTCTGGGGGGTCGATGCATCGACCCTGTAGGTCGATTAATCGAGGACAAGGCAGTGTCTGACACGGAACTGACACTTTAAAGCTAAATTTTTTGGACTTTTTGGAGGCTCGATGCATCGACCATATTGGGTCGATTAATCGACCCTGAATTTACGGCTTGGGAGACTTCTGCGACGAGGGGTCTATTTAAAGCGACTCAAACACTTCAAGAAAAGGGAAATTAATTAGAGAATTAATTTTAGGAGAGAGTTTTAGTTTTAGAGTTTTTAGTTTTTAGCCTTATTTTTCATAGTTAGACATAGAAATAGGGAAGTTTTATTATTCCTTTTTGAGAGCTTTGTTCCCTTAATTTTTCAGTACTCATTCCTTCAGTTTATAATTTATGTTCAAAGTTTATTCCTGCATTAAATTTCGTTTCTGAAGATCATCGTACTTTTGGATCAAAGTAAGTTCTTTTGAAGTTTGAGGTAATTTTAATTTATTAAATTAATGTTATTTTCTCTTCTTTATTTATTTATATCATTTAATTACAATATGTGTGGCTAAATTTATAAGGATGGGGATCTAATGATTCTCATCCGAGGGATGTACTTTTAATAATATAAATTAAAGATTAAAATATGAGATTTTATTTTATGGTTGTTGTGCTATCATGAACGGATGAAATCCCCACCACTAACCGGGATCGCGTGTGCCTAGCCATGCTCGGGATCTCAAATCTGTGATGCTAATTTTACTCAATCATTGTTATGGTCTTTTTGCTTTCATCATGTGGATCTAATTACGATTATGTTCTGGGATCGAGTGTGCCTAGCCATGCCCTGGATCTTGGATCTGTAATGGTAATTTTATCTTAAACACTCCCTAATCTGAATAAAGTGTGCCTAGTCATGCCCTTGATTTCAGACTTATAAGTGGTATTCTTGTTGGAATTTTCACCCACTTTGGGAATGATTTTTATTTGAACCTGAGATCATGTGTGCCTAGCCATGCCCTTGATCCCAGATCTATATATGAAAATCATCTAAGTCCTGATTGCAGGGATGCAACGTGGAACCTATTAGGGTGTTAGGTGTTGACCATTGATCTTCCATAAACGATGTTTGTTACCAATGAAATATCTCATAATTTAATCCTTAGATTTATATTATGGGAAGAACGGACCAAAGATGGGAGGATTTAGTATCTTCATCTTTACCTTTATTTTTGAATCATCAATTAAGTTTTATTTTTGTAGTCATTAATTACCATCTCATCAATCCATTTAAATTATAAGACTGGTAGAATACTGTTAGATCTTCATAGATTTATAGAATTGCTTGTCTCTTTTAGATCTTTCAAAATTAGTCATCGTGGGAACGATCTCGTACTCCGCACCCACTATATACAAACCGATTCGTGCACTTGCGAGTAAAACATCACATTAAAAATCACATCAAGTTTTTGGCGCTGTTGCCGGGGACTAAATCAAGAAAATCTGAATTTTTGGTAAACAAATTTTAGGAATTTTCGGAGATTAAAATAGTATTTCTACAAAAAAAAAAAATTGCAGAGAGTCGATGCATCGACCCCCTCTCGATTGATTGAGATTCACACTCGATCAATCGAGCTCTTTAAAAAAATAATAATAATAAATAAATAAATAAATAAAATTTTGTGTTATTGGTGAAATCATGTCAATGCATGGATTCAATCTAAAATCATGTGCTATTTGTGGAAATTCGATGCACATTTCACCTATGTGTCCCTTGAATAACTCAAATTATTACCCTGAACAAGTCCAGCCAAATCCTGTTTGGAACACTCATGACTGGCAGAGTCAATCTAATGACATGTGGGGTTTTAATCAACCTCTAATGTGTGATATGATGCCGTACAATGATCAAAATTCTTATCCCAACAAATTTCCTTATGAGTTTTCACAGCAAACTCAATACTTTCAAGACACAAAATCATATGAGCCAGCCCAAAATTCTTCTCACTCCTTAGAATATTTAAAAGGTTTGGTGCACACCAATACTCAAAGAATTTCTAGGATACAATCTCAAGTTAGTCAGATGATCGAGTACTTACAAAGGAAAGTTGAAATAGAGGAGTCCCTCATTGATACCGATCGGAATAAAGAACATCTTCAAGATGACTCATCTGATTTTGTTCAAAAATATGAGGATGACCAATTGGTCACTATGCTTGAGAATGGCATAACGAGCGTTGAGGTAGTGCAAGTGCGAGAAGAAGAGGAAATAAAATGAAACGATACTTATGTCGAGGAGGGAATTGAGAATCAAATTGAGATGAGAGAGAAAGAAAATGACACCCTTACAACACCTGATAAGGGAAACATAACTTTTTTCGATGAGTGTGAATGCGGTTTAGGGAAGAAAGAGGAATTTCAAATCTGTTGCCCATTCGTTGAATACATAGATAATCAACAGAATGCCGAAAAAAGATTCATGGGTTTGAATCTGGAGTGCGATTTTGGGAATGTCAAGTACAGGGTAGAAATGGATCATAATGGTGGCACTTGGGCACATCATGGGGGTGTAACTAAGTCCTTGAAAAAAGAAATACCGAGACGATTAAATAAATCGCTGATCCTGCTTAGAAAATTTTTCATGAAGATTTGGGATCCTGGTGGACTCGGAATGAATTTACACCTTGTAGATTAATTTCGCAATTTTTCTTAAAAAAAAAAAAAATTTCCTCGATTAATCGACAGTGTATGTCGATTAATCGACCCTCCCCCTCGATTAATCGACTCCTTGTAGTCGATTGATCGACAGTCATAATGGTTGTTTTCTTTTTCAATGCAGTCTGCATTTTTGGTTAATTTCTTTTCGATGTTTAAAAAAAAAATATTTCGGAGTCGATGCATCGACCCCCTGAGTCGATGCATCGACCCCCCCTGGCTCGATTAATCGACAGCAATTCTGGTGTCTCCGACAGGTGTTGATTTTTTTTTAGTCGATTAATCGACTCCTTGAGTCGATGAATCGACTATTTAACTTTGAAACTTGTGCTGCTTTTTGAATTTTGTCCATTTTTGTCTTATTTGGAGTCGATTAATCGACTCTTTATGAGTCGATTAATCGACTTTTATTTTGGGGCATGCGTTTTTGGGTTTTTCTTTGCCTCGATTTAAGTCGATTCATCGATTGTTAGAGTCGATTAATCGACTTTTCCACTTCCGACCGTTGCGTCTTTTCACTTAAAGACGTTGCGTGTTTCGATACGTCGGGATTTATGGCGCGCCTGTTTTCAATGGAGTCGATTAATCGATTATTTTGTGGTGTGTCTGTCCCGAGAGGGCGCCTTTGCGCCTATTTAAATGGAGCACTCTCACTCCGAGTTTCATTCACTGTGTATCCTCTTTATTACATTTGTCTCAAACATTCGAAGCGGTGTAATCATGGCTTCGACCTCTGCCGCGCCACAAAGACTTGCCCAACGTCCTGCTGGTCATCCACGTGATCAGCCAAGTGGTCGCTTCGCGACCCGAGACCTGTGTTCCGAATATGTTTTTGATCTCGCAGCTTTTCAAGCACTGCCTGTTTGCGCCGTTTCTCTCGCCTATGCGATGGCTCTCAACGTCCATTTTCTCCTCACTCCGCCCGTGATCAAAGTGTTCGAACGTATTGTTCAGTTATTCTATCAGCACATGACATGGGTGCCCACCTCCGTCGAGAATCAAGTCGCCGCCCACTTCACTGTTTCAATCGATGGGTGGTCGCGCCCGATTTATCCGCACACCATTGCGGAGGTTTTTAACGTTTCGGGCGAGCGCCCTCACAATTACACTTTGGGTGAAGAACTCGACGAGTCTCAGGAGGATATAATCAACGAAATGTGTCGCGGCATATTTTCTTCTGGGATCGCCACTAGGCGATCAGCATTGCCGCGCCAGCTTTTATTCTGGGATAGTGTGATGCGCAATCTACTTCCGCGTACGTTTACGCGCACCGATGATTGGGTTCAAGCGCTTTATGGTGCCCACCGAAATTCATGGATCAACGTGCCCAAGATTCTTCATGATGGCATGTGGCGATGCCATGACGAACTCACCAACCTTGCCGCTGGTGAAGCCCCGTTGATTTACTTCCCTCATTATGTTATGAAATTGCTTAATTTCCTTCGTTTCCCATTCTACCAGGATGATGATATCGGGGACCTCGCATTCTATCGTTATGGTGCAACCTAGTGGAACCGCAGTATGCGTCTCTTGGGAAATGTCCCGGATGCCCCTGCTGATGCGCCAGCCCAACCTGCTCCACCACGCCAGCGCCGCCGCGTACGCCAGGATGACCAACATGACCTGATCAAGGACCCGAGGAGGGTGTGTCACTGGGTTCGCTCCAAGCCCAAATTAACTCTTTACAAAAGGAGCAGCAGCGACAACATGGTGCACTCCTGCGCAGTAGCAACTATGATCGTTCCTTCCTCCATCAGATCGGGCAGCGCATGTGGCCTGATAGTTATAATGAGATGCGCGCCAGGGCCCGCCAGGCCGAGGAGGATGGAGATGATTAGTTTGATTAGTCTAGGATTAGGATTTTTCGTTTTGTGTTATTTTTCTTTCTTTTGTTTAGGCTGTTTATTTTAGGTGTCAAATCAGAAGTGTCCCTGTAATCATCGTGTTTATCAATGAAGATGTGTGTTTTCTAATCTGTGTGGGATTGCCAAAATTTTGCAAATTACCGGTTGCCTTTAGAGTAGTTGAACAGCACCATTAAAATGCCATTTTTTTAAAAAATTTCAACTCTCTGCCAAGTTGGTGTCGATTAATCGAGGGTTATACTTGATTAATCGACCCACTATTTGCTAAAAAAAAAAAGAAGTTTTTTGGAGTCGATGCATCGACCCCCTTGTCGATTAATCGACCCCAGAGGGTCGATGCATCGACCTTCCGGGCTCGATTAATCGACCCCAATATTTTTTATTTTTTTGTTTTTTTTGTGACCGTACTCCTATTGGGCCTCTAATTTGCTTCTTTTCTAACGTCCTTGGATTCCCTTAGACGTACTGCCACACTTTTCATTGTTTCTTTTTTGCAGGATACCTCTTTCCACTCCTACTCCAACTCTATATATTTTTCCCTTTATATTCCCCTTTAGGCTCACTTTTCATTAACTCTGCACAATCTTTCTCATGGCCCGAAGATTATATCTCACCAGAGCACGATTATCAACGATGGAGGAGACTGCTAAAAAGCGGGAGCGCCGCTCTCATCGGATGGTCCCTTTTGTCCCAAACAATGTTGAAATCATCGACCTCGATCCGATGATCATTCCTTACTGGGGAGAACCATCTAGAAAGAAGGTAAATCGTTCCAAATCTCCTACACCGTACATCAATACTGATATCGAGATAATTGATGTGATGCCGTCACCGTCTCCCCATCTTCATCTCCTACTTTCGCCTCCACACCTCCATCCATACAATCGGCGGTGTCTCATCAATTTTCCCTTGATCTTTGGGTGAAATTGTTCCCTGTGCCTAAGAATATCAATTTAAGTGACCCGAGGTGGATGGGTCCGCCTACCAATGACTAACAGAGTTGGATTCATGTTTAGTTTAGGATTTAGGATTTAAGATTCATTAGTTTTTTTTTTCTTTTTGTTTTGTTTTGTTTAGTTTAGGTTGTTCTTAATTCCCTAAATAGTGTACCCATATTCCCTTCAATATATTTTTTGTCATGTTCCAATTTGATGCACATATTCTCTGCACCTGATCTTTGTGTTGAGGTACTTTTTTAAACAGGTTTGGGGGTGCGCTACTTCTTTCAGTCAATGCGGACATTGTCATCTTTAGGTTTGGGGGTATGATTATCTATTTTACGTCACTTATATTTTTTTATCTGAAAAAAAAATCTGAAACAAAAATTGAAAAAATAAAAAAAAATTATTTTTGAAGTCATCATGCACATTATTTTACGATTGTTTTCAAACTTTAGTTGATGATGCATGTGAATTTAATTTTGAGAATACTAATGTCATATTTTGATTACTTGTATCTAAGATGATGAAGCTTAATGTGATATTGTATGGATAATTTTGATATTCATGCTTAGAATTTTTACACTGATACCAAGCTAAGACTTAGAAATCGATGAACTGTTTTGAATGTTGAATCTTAGGATCTTAGTGGGGACTAAACCCGGTGAGCTTTTGAGCTAATTTCCCGTCATTGATGAGTGAATACATAAACTCGGAGTTTCTTTGAATACGACTTATTTTGCATAATCTCATACACTTCATTTTGGCTTGTGACTTTGCATGAAATCAAATTCATATCATTATGTTAGAATGTACTGTATATCTACTCAAGACGAATAGGCAAGGTTACTATCTTTTAAGGACATGATTGAAGGTCATCTTTGGCTCGTTTGTGCTTAAAATACCCCACCTCAAATAAATTTATCTTTTTAGTACCCCTTTGAGCCTATTGAAAAATTTACCTTTATACATTCTTTGATAAGCCACGTTAACCTTTAACCCTTCACCATTTCTGAAAATTCAGCTTTACCCTTCTTATTTCTGAGAAATTAGGAACGAGGGATGAGAGTGAACGAAAAGAGAGTAAGTGGAGAGATACTGAGTTGTGGTGTTTACTGAGAGTGTATGGCAAAAATAAAAAGAAAAAAAGGGGGGAGAAAAAGAAATTTTTTTTTTTGAAAAATAATGAAAAATATGAGGTGCTTCAAGAAAAAGGAAGAGAAAAAGAAAGTTGAGAAAAATAGAAAAAAATTCAGAAAAATAGTGAGACATTAGAAAAGAAAAAGAAGATAAATAGAAAAAATAAAAAAAGTTGTTTCTTTTCCAATTTCTCAGAAACTTTGAATCCCAACTTCTAATTCTTTCTTACCCTTTCCTGAGCCCCATTACAACCCTAAAAAGACCTTCATGATCTAATGTTGCAGTAGTAACTGCCTTGTGGAGAGTAAATATGTGATACTTATGACACTTGATATGACATGCTTAGGATATACAAGTATATTCTTATGAGATTTATTTTTGTTCATTGATTGCATCGTGTTTCATTTATCATGTGAGACCTTTTTATTTGCTTTGTATTGACCTCTCACATATGTGCGAAAACTATCCACTATCGGTGTCTTTATATTTTGAGAGTATACCTAAAGTGAGGATTGAGTCAAAACAACAGATCCAACGGTTTTCCGTTTGAACTAGTTCTGAGATGAATGAATTTTGGTTTGGTTATGCATACACTTCACGTTTAGGCATGAATGGATGAGCTATCTAACGATTTGAGCATTAGACTAATTTGAATGGATATTAGTATGATTAGTATAACATTGTCATTTAAAATTGAGAATTCGCATGTTGAATTGATTAATGATTTTTGTTTTTGAATGGTATATATGTTATGAAAATCATGTTTTGAAAACTCAATTTTATCGATGATTTCAAAAATGTATTGAAGTTTGTGGGTAACTTCACTGTAAACCCTCAGGAGACACACTCCTCCACTAGGATCACCTAGGGGTTTAAAGGCTTGTTGCACATGCTAAGTGCAATCGTGTTCCCTACGAAAGTGACATTTATTTTCTTTAGTTTGCTTTGCTCGAGGACTAGCAAAGTGTAGATTTGGGGGTATGATGAGTACTGAAAAATAATGATATTTCACCCCTAAATACCTATATTTAGCTGTCCGATGAAGGCTATCTGATGAGAATTATTAGATTTGAAGTGTTTCAGGTAAATACAAGCCAAGTATAGAAAACAGCCCAAGAATTCTGAATATAATGTCAAAACACTGCAACTTTGGGTAATAGAGAACTTGGTGCGACTTGCAGCTAAATTTTAACCTTCAAGATAGCTGAATTATGAAATTGTCAAAACACAAAAGTTGTAGATCTGTTCGTCATCTTTCCAACGGCATAAGAATCACCTCAATCTGAGTTCGGGATAGAAAGTTATGGCCGAAATACCAAAGCAGTATCTGACACAAAGAAGGTGCTGAAATTCACGGATTTCTGGGGGGTCGATGCATCGACCCTGTAGGTCGATTAATCGAGGACAAGGCAGTGTCTGACACGGAACTGACACTTTAAAGCTAAATTTTTTAGACTTTTTGGAGGCTCGATGCATCGACCATATTGGGTCGATTAATCGACCCTGAATTTACGGCTTGGGAGACTTCTGCGACGAGGGGTCTATTTAAAGCGACTCAAACACTTCGAGAAAAGGGAAATTAATTAGAGAATTAATTTTAGGAGAGAGTTTTAGTTTTAGAGTTTTTAGTTTTTAGCCTTATTTTTCATAGTTAGACAGAAATAGGGAAGTTTTATTATTCCTTTTTGAGAGCTTTGTTCCCTTAATTTTTCAGTACTCATTCCTTCAGTTTATAATTTATATTCAAAGTTTATTCCTGCATTAAATTTTGTTTCTGAAGATCATCGTACTTTTGGATCAAAGTAAGTTCTTTTGAAGTTTGAGGTAATTTTAATTTATTAAATTAATGTTATTTTCTCTTCTTTATTTATTTATGTCATTTAATTACAATATGTGTGGCTAAATTTATAGGGATGGGGATCTAATGATTCCCATCCGAGGGATGTACTTTTAATAATATAAATTAAGGATTAAAATATGAGATTTTATTTTATGGTTGTTGTGCTATCATGAACAGATGAAATCTCCACCACTAACCGGGATTGCGTGTGCCTAGCCATGCTCGGGATCTCAAATATGTGATGCTAATTTTACCCAATCATTGTTATGGTCTTTTTGCTTTCATCGTGTGGATCTAATTACGATTATGTTCTGGGATCAAGTGTGCCTAGCCATGCCCTGGATCTTGGATCTGTAATGGTAATTTTATCTTAAATACTCCCTAATCTGAATAAAGTGTGCCTAGCCATGCCCTTGATTTCAGATTTATAAGTGGTATTCTTGTTGGAATTTTTACCCACTTTGGGGATGATTTTTATTTGAACCTGAGATCATGTGTGCCTAGCCATGCCCTTGATCCCAGATCTATATATGAAAATCATCTAAGTCCTGATTGCAGGGATGCAACGTGGAACCTATTAGGGTGTTGACCATTGATCTTCCATAAAAGATGTTTGTTACCAATGAAATATCTCATAATTTAATCCTTAGATTTATATTATGGGAAGAACGGACCAAAGATGGGAGGATTTAGTATCTTCATCTTTATCATCATCTTTACCTTTACTTTTGAATCATCAATTAAGTTTTATTTTTATAGTCATTAATTACCATCTCATCAAGCCATTTAAACCATAAGACTGGTAGAATACTGTTAGATCTTCATAGATTTCTAGAATTGCTTGTCTCTTTTAGATCTTTCAAAATTAGTCCTCGTGGGAACGATCTCGTACTCCGCACCCACTATATACAAACCGATTCGTGCACTTGCGAGTAAAGCATCACATTAAAAATCACATCAACGGCCTCCAACCCTCAATCTACACACATACGATGATGTATTAAGGCCTAATTCTAATTACTAACAAATTTAATGTATTTAAGTATTCTCTCAAAATCGAGGCATAAATGGGCAAGTTAGTGCTGACTCGAAACTTAACCCAACTTCCCTCTTAATTTTGACCCTCAAAACATTTGATTCATGAGATTATTAAATCAAAAGAGTCGTATATCTCGTTGTCCTCTTTCTAACGCCTCAAGAATTGTATTAATCGGAGTTTGGAACAGAAAGTTATGGCCAAAATGCCGAAGCAGTGTCGGCACTTCAGTCAAATTTGATCAATCAGATTTTCAATTTGATCGATCGGATTTGTAATATCCTGATATTTTCAAACCCGAGTTTCACTGATTTTGTGCCTGAGTCCGGCACAGTGACCAATGTCTCCATAATTTTTATTTAATAATAAGTCATTAAATAATATTTGGGTAGCTTTGTGTGGAACGGATTAGAGTTTAGAGTGTGATTGGGCATTTAGTGTGAAAGCCGTGCTCGGACTTGCGGTGTGCCGCTCAACATCGAAACTGAAACCTAAGTTAAAGGATAGAATTTAAAGGCTAAATATCAAGGATATTTGTTGGTTTCGTTTGATTATAAGAGGGGGTGTTTGCTTGAAGGCTAAGTTTAGTCTTGCTAACTTAGAGAGAGAAAGAGAGTGAGAGTTGAAAACCGACTCAACCGGTTTGAGCATCATCACCTTCAAATCCCCTTTGGGAGATTTCGAATTGCGAGATCGAGATCATGCCGGAAGCTCCGCAACCTTTTCGAGATCTTGGTGTTGATCACCGTAAGGGTTTCATTTCCTAGAAAATCCCAACCGTTGGAACCCTTGAATCTGAAACGAGTGTGAACCGATCATATCACGATCGTCTTCCGCACTTCAAAGAGGTGGAAATCGATCTGAAGGCTTCACTTGGAGCTTTGCTTTGATTGAACGTTGTGGAATTGCAGCAGAAATCTGAAAGTTTTGCTTCAAAACTCTCTTCGACAACATTTCTTAAAGTCATGGAATCAATCGGCAAAAAGGTTAGTTTCCCTTTTATTTTAATGATTTAGATAGTAGAATAAATCTTTATTTTAGTTTAGTGTATATGTGTATGCAAAAATAGAGCGAATCCGATGAGATTTGAAGGGAAAAATAGACCAAGGAAGCAACCCGAAGGGTTCTGAACCCGAGAAAATTGAACGTCGAATTGGGAATTCGAAGTTCGAATTTTAAATCGACATTCGAAATTGAAAATCGATTTCTGAAGAAATTTGAGCATCGAATTTGAATACGAAGTTCGAATTTGGTCTGATGTGCCGATACTATTTTGGGATTTTGGCCATAACTTTTTATTTCGAACTTGGATTGATGCAATTTTTGAGGCGTTGGAAAGAAGACAATGAGCCCTATAACTTTCATGAATTGATAAATTTATGAATTGAAGGATATAAAGGTCAAAATTTATGGTGAAATAGGGATAAGTTTTCACATGATCCAATGTTGCCTTAAACTTGTCTGTTTCACCTAGTTGTAAGAAAATTTTAGGAACTTTGGCTTATATGATAATTAATCAGTAACATGTACATACACAAATGCTTGTAATGTAGATTATGGATTGGAGATCGTTGAGTGGGCATTTGCTTTGCCTACGATACGCTCGACTCTAAACTAAGGTAGGAGAATCTCATCATCACTTGCATTCTATTTTGATGCACATGGATATTTTGTGTTATGATCTTTTGAACTCCACATATGACATTTAAACTTTGCATCTATAAACTTAAACCTGATTAAGAACTCTGAATCCGAAATAAGAACTCCAAAAAAAATCCAAATCACTTCTGAATCAGAAACTCTGAATTATGTGTTATAATTTGCATATGAATTATGTATTAGAATTTGTACTTGATTTGAGGTTAATTAGAACGAAACCCTAAATTCCATAAACCGTAATGACGGTAAATCGGCCTAGCGCAAGTTTCCCTCGTAATGCAGCGGTAATTTCAGAAAAATGATTCACTGAACGACGATGGTTAGTAGGGTTTCCCATCGGTATTACTTTCGCTCTCATGATATATTAATTTGAGAGATAAATTAAGTTGAGACTTTAAGTCATGAATTCGATAAGTTTTACATATATGAACTAAGAAATAATGAACCTCTGAACTCCTTTACCTATTTTGAATCTAATTTAAGAATCTGCTTTAAGACTTCACATATGAAACTGTATTTGACCATAGCATTGACATCCAGTTATCTGTATTGTTTTGAATATCTGCTTTGAAAATTATCTATTTCGTATATTTTGAAAACCATGTTTATTGAGATATAATGTGATTGATATGAGTCTCTTCTACTGAGCTTTGTTGTTAGCTCACTCCGACTATACGTCACAGGTACTGATTTAGCCACTGCTGCTCTGGGCTACGAGAGCGATCTAGACTACGATCCTAAGGAATTCTTCCCTGTTTAGGATCCTTCCTATTGTGCACTTTTTGTGGGTTTCAGATGTAGGCTTGGAACGACCGGCCGGTTTTGTTTTATGCATTAGAATAGTTGTTATTATACTTATTCTTTTTACAAACCATATTTCGGTGATGGTCAGCCATCATCGGTGGTTCTTTTCGGTTCTTCTGCCCATAGTTTTGCCTGAGATTAGAACCGCTACTTTTATTTTTCTCTTTCCTTATAAAAATGGTGTTATTTGTACTTTTACTTTGATATTTGCTTGTGTTTCGTCCGACCTATCGTTTAATCGATAGGTTGGCGAGCTAGCCTTTCCTATACCTAGAGGATTGGAAAAGTCAGGTCGTCACAGGATTCCAATTTGATCAATCGGATTCAAAAAAAATCATACCTTCTGTTCTATATATATTATACAATTTGATTGATCGAATTCCAATTTGATTGATCAAATTCCAAATTTGATCGATCGGATTTCAAATTTGATGGTTCGAATTTTGACGAGTTCAGAACCCTTCGATCATCTTCCTTTGTCTATTTCCTCCAAATTTCACCCAAATCTTTAATGATTTTCAACCAATCACACACACACATACACATACATGTTAGGACTTTTATCTACGAATTTAGACCATCAATCTCAATAAAATCGTACCTTTCACCGATCGATTTCATGGTTTGAAGAGTGTTGTCCAAAGATAGTTTCGAAACCAAATCCACAGCTTCCTACAACAATTTCACAATGAACGGTCACAGGGAACTCAAGATGAAGTCATCAACGATCCCGGATCAATTTCAACCTTCTCAATGCGCGGTTAACGATCACGAGATGAAACTTTCTTTGAAAAGGGATTTGGATGGTTCGATTCAGAATTTACAAATGGGGAAGCACCATCAATACCAGCGTCACGTGTTCCGCGAAGAATGCGGAGATTGCGTGCGATCACACAGTCGAAATCTCACAAGGGGTTCAAAGGTGACGGTGCTTCAATGGCTTTCGGCTCACTCTCTCTATCTCTTCAAATTTTTAAAAGGCTAAACTTAACCATTAAGCAACCCTTCTCTCTTTCTCTTATAACCGAAAAAACCCAACTAAATATCTTAGATATTTGTTACAAAATTCTATCCACTTACCGTAAACTTGGATTCGGTGTTGAGCAGCACACGGTAAGTCTGTGCACGGGTTATCCACAAAAGGCTTAAATCAATGTTTAAACCTTAATCCTTCCGCATCATTTTATCCCAACATTATTTAATGATTTAATATTATATAAAAAACCTATGGAGACATTGGTCACCATGGCAAACACACACATGGGGTCAGTCAAGTTCAGGCTCGAATTTTTCAGGTCATTACATATTTAAATTTTTTATTAAATATATATTTTTAATCCCCGAAACTTTCTGAAATTTTTTTCGAAAAGTATCCAAATTAATCCGAAATGTACCAAAAGGACCCCCCACCAAAAAATTTCTGAAAATGAAATTTGTCACTATGATTTCACTAGAGATAGAGGGTCATTTTGGTTCATTTCCGATAAATTTTGGGAAAATTCGAAAAAGTTTTGGGAATATTTCAGAGAATTAAAAATAAAATAATATATATATATATATATATATCTTATTTATTATTTTAAAATGGCTAAAATTTAAAATTTCTAAGTAAGTTTGGTGGAATTTCGTTAATTTCACCAAAATTAATAAAGTTTTGGCGATTTTAGAGAAATCAGCAAAATTTCACGAAAAGTTTCGTCTGACCATTGTTTTGGTGATTTTTCGAAGAAATTTGGAGAATTTTGAAGAAATTTGTCACTATGATAGGGACAAATTGAGTCTTACCGTCATTTCAACACCAATTTGGTGTTTAAATCATGGTATCAAAAATCGGCCGACACCGATAAGTGTCGGCGATACGTGTCGGTTTCTCAGCAAATCGATATGTATCGGTATCTCAACTCGGTATCGGTATTGGCCGATACGGCCCGTATTAGCCGATATGTATCGAGTATCGACCGATAGGGTATCAATTTCGGACGATACCTCTATTTATTTTTTAAAAATTAAATAGGCCAATACGTATCAGTATCGGCCGATACATATCGGTATCGGCCAAGTGGTATCAGCCGAGTCGTATCAGTCCTCCATGGACCGATACCCAAGTCTGATATCGATTTTGACACCTTGATTTAAATGATCACACACCATTAATGGTCGAGTATGTGGGTAATCAACACTGTCAAAGTGATAGATCATATATCAAAGGGCAGTGAGTCCAAATATCAAGCTTTTTAAGCGATTCGAATCATTTGATCTGTCGACTATAATCCCAACCAGGCACAATTTTTAGCTTGAATGACTGATATCAAAGTTCATCAATTGGATGGTTCATATCTCCTTATAGGCATGCCAAAAAAATTTCCTCTTGTATTTTTGGTTTTTTGGTGGACTTTCTTGTGCATTTCGGTTTCTTCTGTATTTTTGTTTAATGGGACCTAAGAAATAAACCACCACACGGGTTCCAACCTCCAAGAGACCAGCTTCTAAGGCTGGATCCTCAAGCCAACCCTCATAGCCGGTTCAGCCACCCCCACAGCCGGTTCAGACACCCCTACGCTCACAAATCCATGAGCATCCTAGTGCGTTTTGGGGTGTTAAAGGTTTTGCTGATGAGTGGAACTTCGATCCCGAGCTCTTCGATCAACAGCAAACTACCCAGTCGGCTTCTGATTACCTTGAAAAAGCCCAATTGACCTCTCTCTTGCAGCCTTTACACTCACATTTCTATCCTCGCCTGGTACGCTTATTCTATCAGCGTATGAGACGAGAAGATGGCAAGAAAATCTACACCACCCTTGATGGTCGGGACTACGCCTTTGACCTTGATGACATTTCCATGGCAATGCGGTGCCCGAACAAATACTCACCGAATATGGGTCTCGCTCCTCCCCACCCTAAATCTGTCCCGGTTCATGAGGTCATTGCACAAATGACCTAGGGTAAACATGGGTCCGGCAAGGCAATTACACCCTCTCAAATGCCCGAGACCATGTGGATATTGGACGTCATTTTTAAGGCCACCCTTTACCCTTTTGGCCATAAATCGGAGCACCGGGGCCCCATTCAACAAATTTTATTTGCGGTATTTAAAGAACGTTGGTTCAATGCCCTAAAAATCATTTTTAAGGGGATTCTTAAGGCTCGTGAGAAAATGGGAAAGAAAGTGAAGAAATCGGCGAAGGGCATTCTGTATGCTCGCTTGATTTCAGTTATGATAGAGAATTATAGAGCGGGACCAGCTTATGAGATCCCCCCTACGGAGCCACGGTCCATGGCCGGCCTCAAACCTTATAACTTAGTTAATTGAGGTTCGACCTACAATCGTTTAGTCAAGGCTCCCAAAGGTGCGGTGGTTCCTGACGAGGAGGATGCAGAGCACACAGCAGCAGAACCTATCGCTCTTGCACCCGATCAGGCCCCACCGGCTGATGTCCTCACCTTGTCTGAGTTTACTCGTCAGATGACTTCTATGAGCCAGCAGATTTAGGAGCTCACTCCGCATACTAGCTCCATGAGTCGGGAGTTGGAGGTTCATGGCAGGGCTTTGACATACTTGATGCAGCATGCGTTTCTAGCCGATTATGCGACTTACATGGCTAATATCCCGGTGTCAGTTCACCACCCTTCTACGTCGGGCACGGGTCCCAGTGTCCCTATAGATGTGGGTGACGACGGCACAGACGATGATGATGCTGATGGTGGAGACGATGACTAAGCTTTGGCTGGTCAGGCTGTCGAGGGAGAGGATTAGATCAGCCAATGTGCTGTTATAGTACTTTTTGATTGGTTCTTATGGATTGTACTTATTCCATGGATTATCTAGAACCTAGTGGTTCTTCTTTTGCTACACTTTTTATAATTTTTTGTCTGTTATATTTTTTATGGATAGCTCTGTTCTTTTCGATATGGCTTCTCCGCTTTATGTATGCTTACTATGTGGATATGTGGTTGTCTCCTATTTATCATGGTTTCTAGTTTCTGCGATTATGTCTATGCCTGTTTTACCTTTGAGTTCTGGTCTGAGTTCTTTTCATGTAGGTGGTCTTTCGCTTTGTTTGATCTTTGTCTTGGCATTTTGGTTTTGGCATCTGGTTTTGTCCTTGGCATTTTTGTTCACCATGAGTCACGCTGAGGTTGTTTTTCGGCACGTGACACTCGGGGTGTAGGCATCCATGTACGGATGCAATCCACTATGGCCCTTCGGGTCCACATGCAGTACATCCAGGTTACTACGGGTCCCATCCATTGACTTGCGTGCCCTGTGAGGCCATCACACTGTGACCCATGTCTTTTTGTTTGTTTTGGTTTTGTGGGTTACGTTGCTTTTTGGTTTTCTCCTCCGGGTGGGTTTTCTTTCTCGCCCTATTGGTGTCTTTTCAATTTTCGAGGACAAAAATTCTTAAGGAGGGAAGAATGTAATATCCCAAATTTTTAGACCTGATTTTGATTACCTCGATAAGCTTGTCCGGAGAATTTACTGAACGAGTCTGAGTTATTCGGGTAGCTTAGGGTATGATGAGAGATGTGGTCAAAGGATTTTTGTTTCGGACTTCTGGAAGTTTTGCTTTTGGTAACATACACACTAAGTCTAGTATATGCGCTTAACGCTGGATATAGTTTCAAGTTAAGTGGATAGAATTATATTCACAAAAATCTAGATATTTTGGGTTGCAAATTATTATTATAAGAGGGTAGAGTGGAGGAGAAGTTGCATCTTTCTCCCTCACGTGTGAATTTTGAACCCTTTGCAACCCTTTGCCTCATTTTTTGATCTTAGATCCCTTGTGTTTTGGAATCCCTCTCCCCATCTCAACCATTGAATAGCCTCGTATTGGAATTCTGATATGTTTAAGCTATTAAGAGTGAAGGATAGGGGAGAGAGGATAATTCGGTGGACGTTATGGTCTCTTGCACTTGAAGAAATGTTTGGGTTGGACTGATCTTTGTGGTCCAATTGTTTTGTTGGTTGTTCCGGTGCTTGAATTTGGTGCAACGGGAACTAAAGGATCTAACTTCAAGAGGTAGGCTTATAAACCCCCCTTTGAGTTATTTATTTTTGCCTTGCTTAGAGTAGAAGAATGGTGTGTATAGCATAGATATCAAGTTTTGTTTTTGGAAGGGTAAAATTGCATGAAAGGAACAAAAAATTTGAAAATCACAGACCTGGAGAAATTTGAGGGTCAAATTTCAATTTGAGGGTCGAATTTGAAACTCGACCATCGAATTGAAATTCGAGGATCGAAATTGGGCTTTTATAGCCTGATACAATTTTGGGAATTTGAGGGTCGAATTTTGCCCTGTTTTTGGCCTTTGAAATTTTGTTGGATAACTTTCGGGTTTGACTTTTGGACCTCTATTAACACTGGTAGTGTTAGTCCTTGTAGGGTTGATGGTAGAGAGTCCATTGTGAGAACTTCCTTGTGTGTTTTGGATCGCTTTGAGTCAAGGTAGGGAAACCCTAAACCTAATTTGCATTATATTATAAGTTTTGATTATTTGTTGTAAGCATTGAAATCTGAATTTTGATAAACCTAGCATGATTAAGAACTCCGAAACTTTGATATAAGAACTCAGAAATTTGAACTTCCGAACTTCATTTTCGAATGTGAACTTTGAATCAGAACACCGAAAATCTAAAAAATGTATTAATTATATAACATACGATATGTTTAGTATTGCATTTGATTTGAGGCACATACGAACGAAACCCTAGATCCTACCAACCGTGTTGACGGTAATTTTATTTGGCGCAAGTTTCCCTTATTATATAGGGGCTTGTTGCACTTCCGAAAAAGGGTTCATGAATGACGATGGTCAGTAGGGTTTCCCATAAGTGATATTCCCGCTCTCATGCTAGTATGTAATTTGAGAGAATATTTTAAGTTATAAATTTAAGACAAGAAGCATGCCTAATTCAGAAATTTGAAAACATCAAACTCATTGAATCAGCTTTTGGCTTGCATTTTAGAATTGAAAATTTAGTTTGCAAAGCATCTTTTGAAAACCATATTTGATCTGATTTTATCTTTGAAAAATCTTTATTTGTGATAAAATGCAATTAGATAACTTTCCTCTATTGAGCTTCGATGTTAGCTCACCCCGACTATATGTCACAGGTGCTGAGACTGACTTGGGATTTGATGATCTAGATTTGGAGGACTCTAACAATATTCCTGAGGAGGAATTGGAGACCCCAGCAGAGGAATTCTTTCCTTGATCTAGATTTACACTTTTGGTACTTTTGGTTTAGAAATATTTTAATATTGGGCCCTAGGCCATCGTTTTGTCTTTCTGGATATCACTTGAGGAACCATCATTAGGAACCACTATTTTAGGTGTTGGATTGGCCATCACCGGTGGTTCTTCCTGATTCCTCAGGGTGATATATTGTTTTGAATGAGCTTTTGTTCTTGCTTATTTTTGGTTTTGCTTTTGTTCTGTCTTATGCTTATGCTGCCGGCTTCTGTTTGTTACGGCTTATTGAGAAATTAATAAGTTGATGAACCGGCCTTTCCTATACCCTTAAGGATTGGAAAAGTCAGGTCGTCACAATTGATCTTGTGGTCATGTTATGAGTGTGTTGGGGAGGAGTATTGGTTTGGGGAGGGGCTGTGAAATTCGGAGTTGGGAGATGAAGATCTGGACCTAGATGTGTATCTGTAGAAGGAATAGGAGCTAGCGGTGGAAGATGTAAGGGAGAATCAGTCCTATTGGCATCGAAAGGAGGATTCAGATGAGGTGTGGTGTGATATAGAACTTGCAAGGAATCATGAATTAAAGAACTAGAGCGTCTGAAATTAACTGAGGAGGATGCGACAATGGCAGGTGGACCTTCCGGAGGTGGCGATGATGCTGGTTCGCCGACCACCATTGAAGAAGTCACGATAATCTGTTGGGCACCAAAAAGGAGAGGAAGAAGTTAGGGAGGTTTTGGGATTTTCTGAGTTGACACGGAAGACATGGGTTGAGAGAGGCTGGAGTGTGGTTGAGTTTCATCAAACAGCACATGCCGTGAGACAAAAAAAAATTTGTTTGAGGTTTAAGACACTTGTATGCATTTTGGGTTGGTGAATAGCCTAGAAAAAGACAAGCTTTGGATTTGGGCTGCATTTTATTTGAGTTATAGGGCCGTGTGAGAGGATAGCAAATACAACCAATTTTTTTAAATTTCAAATAATTTGGTGTTTGACCAAAAAGGACTTCAAAAGGTGATTTTTCCTGAACGAGAGGCATAGGTTGTCTGTTTATGAGGTAAGAGGCTGTTTGAAAGCCAATAAGAGAAATCAAGATTTGCATCATGAAGAAGTGTAAGGCCCGTTTCAACGAGATGACGATGACGACATTCAGAGACACCATTTTGTTGCGGTGTGTGTGGAGCAGTAGTGTAGTGAGTTATGCCATGAACCAAGAGATATGATTTTAAAGCAATAAACTCACCATTGTCGAAGTATAGTGTTTTGATTGATTTTTGAAAACGGGTTTCAACAAACTTTTTGAAATGTGGAAAAATATTATAAACACCGGATTTAGTGACCATTGGATAGAACCATATATATTTTGTATAATGTTAAACAAAAATGAGGTAATATCGTGATCCATCAATTCCAGTGTAACTAACCCCATACATCTGTGTAAATAAGTTCAAGTGGCTCATGGCTGTGGAGACTATTGACATGAAAGGGTTTTTGATGAGCTTTATTGATATAACATGAATGACATAGTAAAGACAAATTTTTATTCGATGAAATAGGAAGAGAAAAATTCTTAACAAGATGATGGACAATTTTAAGAGAAGGAAGCCCAAGAGGCTTGTGCCATCCATCAATAGAAGTCCGTTCATGCACATTAGCAACCTTTTTATTTGACATCACCATTGATTCCGCGAAGTGTAGATGTCATTGTTACATGCTCCTTTTAGTAGAATTGCCCCCGTGATCTTGTCCTTCACAAGAAATTCAACAAAGACTTTATTTTGTTTGGTGAGATGATGAACGGAAATTAAATTTTTGCAAAGGCTTGGAACACAGAGAGCATCACGCAACGTAAAAGTTCGGTGAGGAGAGTGCAAAGACAAAGATCCAATATGTGAGACTGCCAAACCTGAACCATCACCAAGAATTACTTCGTCAGTTCCATCATATTCAGAATGAATAGATAAATTGGAAAGATCACTAGTGATATTATGAGAAGCTGCCGAATCAAGTAACCAGTAACCAATTTTTGTCCGTTCCATTAGAGGTTGTAGCATAATTGATAGAAACATTTGGTGAATGGAATTGAGGATAGGACTTGGCAATATGGCCCAACTGGTCACAAAATTGGCATTTTGGCTGGTAACGCTGATTGGTATTATTGGGCCTGCCAGAGTTGTTGTAGTGACGTCCATCACGTTGGTCTCCATTAACATTTCAGCCTGAGCTGGAGCCTTGAGGACCACGTGTAGTATCATATTTCTTGAAGGACCACAATTGACTCCCCCCTTGCACAAACTGCTTCTTCTTTGTGAAGTTGGAGGAAGCAACCAATTGCTGCGCTGCAGCTTCCAAGCGCCTCAGATATGCTTCGTGCCCAACTAGAAAGTCGTGCAACTCTTCAAAGGCCAGTGATGATTCTCAGGCTCGAATGGGCACTGCGATCTCCCGAAAATCTGGACCTAAACCATTCAACACATAAAGGGTTAGGTCATCATCTGAAATTGAATGATCAATAATGGCTATTTCATCAGCCAAGGCCTTGACAACATGGAGATATTCTGTGATTGACTGAGTGCCACGCTTGATTAAGGTGGGTTCCTCCTTTAACTGCATAGTTCGAGTTCGGGATCGGCTAGCATATAAATTATTGAGCCTTTTCCAAGCTTCATGAGAGGTCTTTGCCGTAGCAATGAGTGCGGTGATTGAGGGAGATGTACATGCTAAAATAGCACTCAGGATAAGTTTATCCTGTCGGACCCAATGGGTCTTGCGCAGCTCATCAGCGGCGGTACCAGCAGAAGAGGGACACCGAAGGGTGCTTTTGAATAGTCAAGTAAATCATAACCAATGAGGAGTGCTTCAAATTGAGCACGCCATTGAGGAAAGGTGGAGGGAGTTAGTTTTTCATTGATTTGGGCAGTGATGTTGAGTGCAATGAGTGGTTTATCTCCTGCGGAAGGAGGTTGGGTGTGGAAGTTAAAGTTTGGAGTTTGATCGGAGGAGGAAGACATGGCAGTGACTTGGATCGGAGACTCGTTAGAGATCCGATGGCTTTGATACCATATAAGAGAGCAGATGTTGTCGTGATTTTCAATGAATAAATTTTTCCTCTCATTTCATTGATAGAAGTTCTACATTATATACAGAGTGATGGAGAAGCTAATTTAGGAAACACGTAAATGGTAAGGCTAAAACTAAGCTATTATTACAATATATAGCTATAGAATCAAACTTAGAATAATCTCCAAATATAGAATTAATGACAGAATATTGAACATGATTTTAGGCTAGACATGCCCGTTTTGATTTGAATAGGATCCACGCATGCTTCCCTTATAATAACTCCATACCATAGCTAGCGTAGTCCCTAAATCTATCTCTCCAAAAAATAAGTTGGTGGAGCATTGAAAAAGTTTGAGTACCCCAAATTATGGTACCATTATTTGCAATCCTAATTCCTTCTTTAAAATGATAGTTGCAAATAAGAGTATCCCAGGACAACTATATGTTGTGGAAACTCGCCTAAAAAAGATTGAAGGGTAGAGACAAAAGTGGCCTAAATTATGGTAACATTATTTGCAATCCAAATTCCTCTATTATAATGATGGTTACAAATAAGGTTATCCCTTGGACAACTATACACTGTGGAAATTTGTGACAGTCCAGATTTCCGTACCCGAAAACTCGTGCCATCAGGATCATACTCTGGATGATCCAAGGATAAATCAAAGAGTGTCTGCTCTTCTAGTAAAAATTAGAGCAGACACGGTCTAGTAGTGGCAAATTGAGTCATCATATAAGGCTTTTAAAAGGAAGAAGAACTAAAAATAATGCATATATATAAGACAAAAGAATATTCATTCTCAAAAAGGAAATCAGAAGAATCACTGATGATAGGCATCCATCACTCAAAATAATGGTTCCCGATGGTGGTTCCTATAGAATGTATATGAATGCAAGTATAACATCTATAGTAAAAATATACAGAAGTGGCCACCCGGCACACAAATAATCTAAAATACATATACATGACTCAAAACACAAACTTATACCCAAGCTACGGGTAGAACTCGTCAGCAGGGGTGTCAGTGTCCTCCTCCTCTGCCTTAGCCTCCGGCTCGGGCTGGTAGTCAGGATTACTCTCTGGGTCGGGAACCCTAGCCTTAGAACCAATTATATTAAAACAGGGTGAGCTACCATCTCAGTTCAATAGAAGAAATTTAGTTAAATTTATATCTTAATTGTAAAACATGGTTGCAGAATATAACTCAGACAGATTAGCAAAGCAGAGTATAAACAGAGCTGGACAGATGCATACAGATGATCAGATATGCAGAACCTATAAGAAAACTGACATAATCTCAGAGTTTTCAGGATGCTATGCATACGGTATTTAATGACTTAAAATAGTATACTTAAATAACTCTCGTGAGTATAGTACGTGGTAGCCAGATTTGGGTTGATGGGTAATCCCGACCATCGTCGTTCAATGAATAATTTCAGGAATACAACAATGCCTCATCTAAAGAGTGCAATTGTGCCGAAAAATTTTCAAAGCAGATGCACGAATGTGTCAGTCATGGGTATATTGTCGAGTCAGTGGGATTCATCAGATTATTAAACTAAAAATCGCATGCATACTTATCACAATAACATGAATTAGATGGCAGATAACAGATGACAAGAATCAGATGTGATGAAAATTTCATACATATGCAAGACATGATTTGGAAAATAGAATCATAACATGCGTCAGAACAGAAAAGCTATGAACCCATGAGATCAAAAATAGATGCAAGTTCGGTTGAATTTTCCCTACCTCAAATCAACTCTTTATAAGTAAATCCAAAGCTTTTTAAGATGTTCAGACTTTGACCTAGATTATACGTGTAGTATACTAAGTGTTAGAAGTGTCAGAACAGTAACTGGCATAAAGACTAGGCCGGATTATAATGGGCTTAACCTTAAATTAGCCAATTATAATCGGGCTTCTCATAGCTAGCAAATACCTCGCCTAATTATTAATTGAGCCGAGCCTGGCCAGCCCATTTATTAATTGAGCATTCTTATCTTAGCCCATACCTGGCCCATTGCCGGACGGGGCAATTGTAAACAAATTTGGGCTTAAACAGGCCGATTTGTAACTAGGCATTTGGAAAAACCGCATACCTTACCAGGCTTACTGATCGGCCAGAGGAATAGAGAAGTAAGGGATATGGGATTCTTCACTAGGGATGGTGAAAATAGTTATAAATTTGCAAATAGAGCATGACCGTGCACCGGATGTGGTGAATTGGTCGTCAAATTTTTTGTACACGGTGTAAGTGTGTATAACTAGTTCTGCAACTAAAATATTGTGCCAGGTCACTACACATAGCTGGAGACTCCCAAAATTTAGGTTTGTTAGAGGGCCCAAATAGGTAAGGCTATGACGATGATGATTATGATTATAAGAAGCTTTTAACCATCCGATCAAAAGACGTTTTCTCATTGATCAACGTGGTATATGGACTATGTTACATAGTGGATAGTTTTTGTTAGATAGTTTTTCAGGTAGTTTTTGTGGTTCGAAGCGATTGGATGCACACATGGTGGGGCCCAAGCAATACAATCAATTACATTGGGCCACATAAGCTGTCTGCAAAATTGTCTATCAGAATCTGTCTACCATTTATAATTTTCGGTGGAATATTGTCCGAATTTTAATTATTTAGAAGATTGTTTTCACAATTAAGTTGATTAAGGACATATTATTTGGAAGAGTTTAATAATTTATCCACACTCAAATCATTTTCTAAACTTGTGGAATTAATAATTTATGAAATTCTCTCAAGCAAAATTATGCCATTAGATTCCCTTTCGTTTTCACCTTAGAACCATGAGTCAGTCTATGGCGACTAATCCGATCACTGGCGTTGGGGTACCTAGAGTGAACCAAAATTTTAGTTTTCGATTCAGTTCAGTTGGAACCACAATTGAACCGGAGCGAATCAGTTCAGTTTCAGTTTGTAATAGCCCGAAATATTTGAACGAGAATTTGACTGTTTCGATAAGCGTGCCTGGCACCGAAATTGAGATAGATTTAAAAGTTTGAGAATTATATTATTAAAAATAATATTAGCCTATGATTAGATGAATTCACGTGTGAATTCTCGCTTAGGTTCGAGTCGTATAGGACGTCGATGCGGCATGTTACACCGTAGCGATCGTGTTTGCGCTTCACACCGGTGTCTAACTTAGGGTTTAAAGTAAAATATCAGAGATATTTCATTTTGATAGCTTATAAGGGAAGGAAGAGACCTAGAAAGATCTCCTCTCTTCTTCTTCCTCTTGTTCTTGAACTAAAATTCTGTAGCTAAGTTGGGATCTGAGTGAGTTCTTCGAAGAAACAGGGTTAGAAATACCAAGGTCATGCTTCAATCTGAGTTAAGGTATGTAGAGTTCAAAAAGACGAGCTCAAGTATAATCTAAATGTGTGTGAGGCCTCTGCGTGCTGAACCAGAGCCGATAATCTCCTTGTTAGAGTCATATCGGCGATAAACTCCGAAAGCCGGATCCGAAACCTTCTCGGATTGCGTTTGCCGAGACCCCGAAAGGGCCCAAATAAAGGTGAGCCTGTGCATTTAAATTGGGCTGATGAGAGCCCCTTATACGTGTGTTAGTGTGTGTATAAATGGTTGTAAGAAACCATTAGTGAAAGTGGGGCAAAATAAGAAAAATAATTGACCTCCATTAATGACAGAGATCTATCATTATTGACCGATCAATACTAGATTGATCGATCAATGAAGGGTATTGATCGATCAATGAAGGGTATTGATCGATCAATAAGGTCATTGATCGATCAATTTATATAAGCTTTAAAAAGAGAACATTAAACTTGAATTTCTGGAAGTTCAGGGCTCGAGGGGTATTGATCGATCAATTCACTAATTGATCGATCAATTCTGAGGGTTGATCGATCACAGAGAGAGTGATCGATCACTAAGTGTATTGATCGATCACTTGTGTGTATTGATTGATCAATGAGGGCATTGATCGATTAATCTGTATAAGGTGACAAAGAGAACAAGAAGAGGAAAATTTGAAAATTTAGGGTATTGATCGATCAATAAGGTCATTGATCGATCAATGAGACAGATTGATCGATCAACTAAGCCAGTAATCGATCAATTTTCATCTGTCAAAGTGTGAAGAAAAAGGGGCTATTGATCGATTAATTGAAGCATTGGTCGATCAATGTTAAGAGGTGATCGATCAATAGAGGTTATTGATCAATCAATTGAAGCATTGATTGATCAATGTTAGGAGGTAATCGATCAATTAACTCTGTTGCTTGTGAAGTAATTGGAGGGCATTGATCGATCAATGGGGTCATTGATCGATCAAAGAGGAGGATTGATTGATCAATAAAGGTATTGATCGATCAATCACCCATGTTTTTAGCCTGTTTTGCTTTTGTAAATAGAACATTACTGGACACTGCGCCAGTTGGCATTCTGACATATCTGACACATAGTATACTATATTTATGGTTTAGGATCAGACCTTTACGCTTTGAAAAACTTTGGATTTGCTTAGAAAGAGGTCTGACCTGAGGTAGGGGAAAACCAACCTAAACTGTTTTTTACTATGATTTCATGATTCTTTCATATCTGCACCCTGATTTCTATTTTAACAAGCATGTTAGCATATCATAAATTCATGTTATCTCTGATTCTTATTTTCTGATTTCGTATTCTGAAAGCTGCTCCTGATTTCTGCTATATGATTTGTGAGGTCTATGTGTGTATGTGATTTTGATGATTTAACCAGATGATCCCCACCGACTCGGCGGTATATCCATGCCTGGTACATTTGTGCATATGCTTTGTTAATCCCTCGGCACAATTGCACTCCATAGATGAGGCATTGTTGTACCCTGAAATTGTTCATGTGAACGACGATTGGT
This sequence comes from Chloranthus sessilifolius, assembly GCA_021018995.1. Classification (NCBI taxonomy): domain Eukaryota; kingdom Viridiplantae; phylum Streptophyta; class Magnoliopsida; order Chloranthales; family Chloranthaceae; genus Chloranthus; species Chloranthus sessilifolius. Next base: position 46,050,538 of record CM037584.1, on the reverse strand, counting down.
TGGAATTTTCTATCGGTAGATTCCTGTTTACTCCGTGTTATATATTCACGGGAGTTTGTTAAGTTAGAAAACATATACAATTGAAGTCACTGATCATATACTTGCATAACATCTGTTTCTTATTTAAAAACTCAGTATTTGATCTGATTTTGTCCTGTTCACACGTTCTGATTTGATTTCCTGCTTTGAGATGTCATGTCCTGCATATTCATTACATTTTAGTTGGGATTCTTCTATTGAGCTAGGATGTAGCTCACCCTATTTTCATTAACATTTTAGGTTCTGAGGCTAGAGTTCCCGACATCGAGAGCGACCTTGACTACCAGCCTGATCTAGAGGCTGGGGCTGAGGCTGAGGACGAGGAGACTGACGTCCAGGCGGACAACTTTTATCCTTAGTCTGGGTATACGAGTCTTTTATTTTTGGGATTTTGTATAAAACTTTGGATTATTGTGTGCCTGGTGGCCACTTTCTATATATGCTTTTCTTTTTCTTGTATTGTTATACATCCTATGGGAACCACTATCAGGAACCATTGTTTGGGTGATGGATGTCCATCACCAGTGATTCTTCTTGGTTCTTTTTTGAGGATGTATATTCCTTTGATATATATATATATATATATATATATATATATATATATATATATACTTTTTACTGTTTCTTTCATTTAAAAAGCCTTATGTAATGATTTGATCTACCACTGCTGGACAATGTCTGCTTGGTTTCCGTTATACGAGCAGGCACTTCGTGATTTGTCCCGGGGATCATCCAGAGTATGATCCTAATGGCACGGATTTTCGGGCGCGAAAATTCGGACTATCACAGTTTATTTATTTATTTATTTTTAAATGTTTCTTTTTATATACCAAAACCCAAAAAATTTTGATTTTATTCAGTTCGGTTTCGGGTTTCTTTATTATTCTTTTATTTTTTTTGTTTTTCAGATTTTATCGATTATTATTTTCTTTTTTTAATATTTTCTAATCCTACTTAATTGGTTTTTGGGATTCGCCACCAAAACTGATCAAACCGAAGTGAACCAGAATCGATTTGGTTTGGTCAGAATCAGTGACCGGTTCAGTTCGCTCGGTTTTTTCGTTAACTTGCACTCCTGCTAGCATGATGCACTCTACCCTTTCGCGCTTCGAGCACAGTGGAAGATTGACAATATTGCAACCTCAAGGTCGCAAGTTCGAGCCCAGCTTACCCACGAGAAAAATAAAGAATTCTTCAAGCTCTCAAAGCCTGCGAATCTGATAGTCTTGAAGAATGTGTGCCAGTGATTGAGTTGGTCGCCCTAAGCCTAACTCAGTTGGAAAACATGTTATTGAATTACAGATGCACCATCAACACCCTTCGATTCGATGAGTTTGATGATAATAACCATCCGTCAACAAATTATTTTGTCTCCAGTAGCTCCTTAAGTCTTATCTTATGTCATTAAGGCCCCGGTATTTGCAACAAGAGATTTGGTAAGCGAAATCGAGGTTTTCGTACATAAAACCCGTTGCCCACATTGAATCAGACGATAAAGATCGTGTTTTTGACCCAATCTTCCATAGAACTGATCTTTATATCATGGCTCACCTATCACACAGTTAGCTATTGAGTCTATGTAGCAGACATTAGCTTTTCTAACACCCACGAAATCTTGGGGGTCTCCTACACCAAAAACTATTGGTTCCTTTGAATCATATGATGGAGATCAGTTTTTCCCTCAATCTTCAGCTAAAAGAATTTAGAGACCACAAGCGCATCATCAGATGGGCAATTTTTTAATCCATGTGACGCATATCCTAAAACACTGGCCCTAAAATCACATGACACATCACACTCACATAATTTTAAGGCCATTCTTTCAGGTTCTGTGACACTTGGAATAAAAAAACCGACCATATATTGGTGCCCCCATAATCTCAAGATTTCTTGTGGAAGATTGGGGTAAAAACGAAGGGATTTTTATAAGATGCCTTACCACAGTTTTAGAAATTGGAAGATCCCTTGCATAATTTGAAAATTGGTGAGATCCATTACCTACCCTTCTTCAGAAGACCATTTTACCCTCACCTTTATAAGGTTGATGTGACATAAAGCAATCGAATGCAAATGAGGAAGATGTTCTTTCTACTTAAAGCTAAGAAAATAATTTTATTTATTTTAATCTCGTAAATTAGTAAGTCACTCGATATTGATGATCTGAATCAACTCAGATAAGTTTAAAGTTTTGATATTGTTAAAAATAATTTATAAAATGAAATAATAACGGAATTCTAATCGTTCGGTTACCTTGTGATTAATCTTTAACCGAACGGTAATCGATTGGTAACCAGCCATTAATGATGCGGTCCTTCTCTGACTATTGACCGGTTCTTGAGTGCTAACCGAAAGTAATCGATCGAATTTTTAGGGACCAAAACACATTTTGCCTAAGCCAATATGCATTTACTATAAGAACATAGGCGCTGATGTACTCCTTCATAGATTCGATCAACATGCCTCTACATTGTTCCGAAGTGGTAAACATTTGACCATGGTTCGAATGGAACTCTTTGACTATTTTTGTCACCAAGAAATCCATTAGAGCCATGGTGCAAATGTCTATCACCTAAGAACTATAAAATGTGGCCAGTTTGCTTCACAAACAGCATAAAACAACAAAACATGACCTAAAAATAAACAAAATGTCAAAATTAACATACAAAATTACGAAGACAAAAAAAACTGTGACGACCCGACTTTTCCAATCCTTAAGGGTATAAGAAAGGCCGGTTCATCAACTTATTGACTTCTCAATAAGCCGTAACAAACAGAAGCCGGCAGCATAAGCATAGGACAGAACAGAAGCAAAACAAAAAAAAAATAAGAACAAAAATTCATTCAAAACAATATATCACCCTGAGGAACCAGGAAGAACCACCAGTGATGGCCAATCCAACACCTAAAATAGTGGTTCCTAATGATGGTTCCTCAAGTGATATCCAGAAAGATAAAACAATGGCCTAGGGCCCAATATTCAAATAATTCTAAACCAAAAGTACCAAAAGTGTAAATCTAGATCAAGGAAAGACTTCCTTTGCTGGGGTCTCCAATTCCTTCTCAGGAATATAGTCGGAGTCCTCCAAATCTAGATCTTTAGATCCCAAGTCAGTCTCAGTACCTGTGACGTATAGTCGGGGTGAGCTAACATCGAAGCTCAATAGAGGAAACTTATCCAATTTCATTTTTCACAAGTAAAGGTTTTTCAAAGACAAAATCGGATCAAATATGGTTTTCAAAAGATGCTTTGCAAACTAAATTTCCAATTCTAAATAGAAAGCCAAAAGCTGAAATTTCTGAATTAGGCATGCTTCTTGTCTTAAATTTATAACTTAAAAATATTTTCTCAAATTACATACTAGCATGAGAGCAGGAATATCACCGATGGGAAACCCTACTGACCATCGTCGTTCATGAACCCTTTTTCGAAAGTGAAACAAGCCCCTACGTACTGAGGGAAACTTACACACGGTTGAAATACCGTCAACACGGTTGGTGGAACCTAGGATTTCGTTCGGATGTGCCTCAAATCAAATGCAAATGTTAAATATATCAAAGTTTGTATATATAATACATTTTTGAATTTTCGGAGTTCTGATTTGAAGTTCAAAGTTCGGAAGTTCAAATTTCTGAGTTCTTATTCATATCAAAGTTTCAAAGCTTTTATTTGTGTCACATTTCAAAGTTCTTATTCATGCTGTGTCAAACAAAATTTCGGAATTCATGCTTTATACAAAACAACCTATACTTATAATAGAATACAAATCAGGTTTAAGGTTCCCCTACCTCGACTCAAAGCGATCCAAAACACACAAGGAAGCCCTCACAATGGACTCTCTACCATCAATCATACAAGGATTAACACTACCAGTGTTAATAGAGGTCCAAAAGTCAAACCCGAAAGCTATCCAACAAAAATTTTCAGGGCCTGAAACAGGGCAAAATTCAATGGTCGAAATAAAATTCGACCCTCGAATTCCCAAAATTGTATCAGGTTATAAAAGCCCAATTTCGACCATCGAATTGAAATTCGACCCTCGAATTTCTCCAGGTCTGTGATTTTCAAATTTTATTCTTCTTTCTTGCAATTTAATCATCCAAAAACAAAACCTGTTATTTATTCTCATACACACCATTGTCTAACTAATTAATATATAAGAAACCTTATTCCAAGGTGTTTAAGAGCCTACCTCTTGAAGTTAAATCCTTCGACTCCCTTTGCTCCAAATTCAAGCACCGAAACAAAACCTTAAGGTCTAGCAGGCTTGGACTTCCTAGTCAATCCATCACGACCTTGCTTCAAGAGCAATAGATTAAAACCCACACAGAACTATCCACTCTCCCCTATCTCTCTCTCTCTCAATCCATTTAACAGATCATAAATACAATACAAGGCTATTCAATGGTTGAGATGGGGAGAGGGATTCTAACTCTCAAAGGATCTAAAGATGAAAACAAGGAGGCAAGGGTTGCAAAGGATTCAAAATTCACATGTGAGGGAGGAAGATGTAACTTCTCCTCCACTCTTCCCTCTTATAATAATAATTTACAACCCAAAATATTTAGATTTTTGTGATTATAATTCTATCCACTTAACTTGAAACTATATCCGGTGTTAAGCGCATATACTAGACTTAGCGTGTATGTTACCAAAAACAAAACTTCCACAAGTCCGAAACAAAAATCCTTTGACCACATCTCTCATCATACCCTAAGCTACCCGAATAACTCGGACTCGTTTAGTAAATTCTCTGGGCTCGCTTACCGAGGTAATCGAAATCAGGTATAAAATATCTGGGATATTACATTCTTCCCTCCTTAGAAATTTTCGTCCTCGAAAATTGAAAAGACACCAATAGGGCGAGAAAGAAAACCCACCCGGAGGAGAAAATCGGAAAGCAACGTAACCCACAAAACCAAAACAATAAAAAAGACATGGGTCACAGTGCGATGGCCTCACAGGGCACGCAAGTCAAGGGATGGGACCCGTAGTAACCTGGATGTACTGCATATGGACCCGAAGGGCCATAGTGGATTGCATCCGTATATGGATGCCTACACCCAGAGTGTCACGTGCCGGGAAACAACCTCACCGTGACTCATGGTGAACGAAAAATGCCAAGGACAAAACCAGATGCCAAAACCAAATGTCAAGACAAAGATCAAACAAAGCGAAAGACCACCTATATGAAAAGAACCCAGACCAGAACTCAAAGGTAAAATAGGCATAGACATAATCGCAAAAACCAGAAACCATGATAATTAGGAGACAACCACATATCCGCATAGTAAGCATACATAAAGCGGAGAAGCCATATCGAAAAGAATAGAGCTATCCATAAAAAATATAACAAACAAAAAGTTATAAAAAGTGTAGCAAAAGAAGAACCACCTGGTTCTAGATAATCCATGGAATAAGTACAATCCATAAGAATCAATCAAAAAGTACTATAACAGTACACTAGCTGATCTAATCCTCCCCCTCAGTAGCCTGACCAGTCGAAGCCTGGTCATCGTCTCCACCATCAACATCATCATCGTCCGTGCCATCGTCACCCGCATCTGTAGGGACACTGGGACCCGTGCCTGACATAGAAGGGTGGTGAACCGATGCCCGGATATCAGCCAAGTAAGTCGCATAGTCGGCTAGAAACGCGTGCTGCATCAAGTATGTCAAAGCCCCGCCATGAACCTCCAACTCCTGACTCATGGAACTGGTATGCTGAGTGAGCTCCTGAATCTGCTGGCTCAAAGAAGTCATCTGGCGAGTAAACTCGAACAAGGTGAGGACATCAGCCTGTGGGGCCTGATCGGGTGCAGGAGCGACATGCTCTTCTGCTGCATGCGCTGCATCCTCCTCTTCATCTTCGTCAAGAACCACAGCACCTTTAGGAGCCTTGATTAATCGATTGTAAGTCGAACCCCAATTGACTAAGTTATAAGGTTTGAGACCAGCCGTGGATCGTGGCTCTGTAGGGGGAATCTCATAAGCTAGTCCCGCATTATAATTCTCTATCATAACAGAAATCAAGCGAGCATATGGAATGCCCTTCGCCGGTTTCTTCACTTTCTTTCCCATTTTCTCATGAGCCTTAAGAATCCCCTTAAAAACAATTTTCAGGGCATTGAACCAACATTCTTTAAATGCCGCAAACAAAATCTGTTGAATGGGGCCCCAACGCTCTGATTTATGGCCAAAAGGGTAAAGGGTGGCCTTAAAAATGACGTCCAACATCCACATGGTCTCGGGCATTTGAGAGCGTGTAATTGCCTTGCCGGACCCATGTTTACCCTGGGTCATTTGTGCAATGACCTCATGAACCGGGACAATTTTAGGGTGGGGAGGAGCCAGACCCATATTCGGTGAGTATTTGTTCGGGCACCACATTGCCATGGAAATATCATCAAGGTCAAACGCGTAGTCCCGACCGTCAAGGGTGGTGTAGATTTTCTTGTCGTCCTCCCATCTCATGCGCTGATAGAATAAGCGTACCAAGCGAGGATAGAAATGTGAGTGTAAAGGCTGCAATAGAGAGGTCAATTGGGCTTTTTCAAGGTAATCAGAAGCCGATTGGGTAGTTTGCTGCTGATCGAAGAGCTCGGGATCGAAGCTCCACTCATCAGTAAAACCTTTAACACCCCAAAATGCACTAGGATGTTCACAGATTGGTGGGGGTAGGGGTGTCTGAACTGGTTGTGGGGGTGGCTGAACCGGCTATGAGGATTGGCTTGAGGATCCAACCTTAGAAGCTAGTCTCTTTAAAGTGGGAACCTTAGGGTGAGTGCTCTTTTTTGGTCCCATTAACAAAGAAGACCAAAAACCTTAAAATATGCAAGAAAAAGAGGCACTAAAACACAAGACAATGAGGGTTTTACCTCTTTCGAAAGCCCACGATTTGGTCTCCTAGGCAAGCAATCCGAGTCCCTTGTGCAATCTGAGTGGAAACCCTTTTGAAATCTAGCCAAAAATTGGAAGAGAAGCCACAGAAATCCCAAAACCCTCAAAACCCTAAGCGTAGACCCTCTGTTAAAAGCCCGAAATGACAAAACCCCAAAACAGAACCCCCTCTTAACCCGATAAATTCGACCTCGAATTCCCTAAAAGTTTGTCAGGCTACATTGTTTTTGCCCAATCCGCCTAACTGCTATTCATCCAAAATCGACCCTCCATTTGAAATTTCGACCCTCAATTTTCGCGAACTCTGTTTTCCTTCAAATTTTCAAAATTTTGACATTTTGGTCCATTGCCTTGGGTCCGAATGGTCTCCCCTCGAGTCTTTTCATGCTAAATATTGAACTTGGCTATGACGCAAGTATAAAAGCATAATTTAGCTTGTGAAATTAAACAAAGCAATTGAAATTTAGTCCGGCTAATTCACAGGTTCATTAGTGAGAGTAACCACCACCCACATGCAAATATGATTTCCGAAATTTATATATAATTTGACGCACAGAAAGTGATACAGATATTAAAATTTTAAATGGCACTCTACAAGTTGTATAGTCTAGTATCAGTGCATTACAAAATTCTCAAGTTTCATACATTCAATATACAATTTCTCAAAAATAAATCAAGCAAAAAGGCTCGAAAATTGCTCTCGGAGCTCAGCTTCTCGCTCCCAGGTGACTTCCTCTGGTGTATGATTCCGCCATTATACGAGGACCAAAGGAATCCTCTTAGTGCATAGGATCTACTCCTTGTGAACCAAAATCTGAACCGGGTCCTCAATCACCATCAAACCATCCTGAAGCTCGATGGGTTGGTGATAAAGCACGTGAGTCGGGTCACGTATGTATCTGTGTAGCATGGACACATGGAAGACGTTGTGCATACTGGACAATTATAGCGGTAGCGCCACTCAGTATGCAGCCTCACCAACTCGGCCTAAAATCTCGAAAGGCCCAACGTACCGAGGACTCAGCTTCCCTCGTTTGCCGAATCGCATAACGCCTTTTGTAGGCGAGATTTGAACAAACACATTGTCGCCGACCTGAAAGGTATGCGTTAGCGACAAAGTTATCGCGGAAGGACATATTAAGTGAAGAAATGTACGTAAGCTTACCTGAAAATTCACATGTCGCCGCTTGAGATTGGCGTAGCTCTTCTGATGACTCTGAGCTACATGTAGTCTCTCGCGAATCAACCGAACTGTCTCAGTCGCACGCTCTACAATCTCAGACCTGGTAATGAGCTTCTCATCCACTTCTTCCCAGTTCAGCGGAGACCTGCACCGCCACCCATACAAAGCCTCAAACGGTGCCATACCGATGCTTGTTTGGAAGCTATTGTTGTAAGCGAACTCGATCAGAGGTAAGTGTTGGTCTCATGACCCATGAAAATTCAACATGCAAGCTCGTAGCATGTCCTCTATGATCTGATTCACTCGCTCAATCAGACTATTGGTCTGTGGGTGAAATGCTGAGCTGAAGTCAAGACGAGAACCCATTCCTTCTTGAAACCACTGCCAAAACTCTGAAGTAAATAACGGATCCCTGTCAGACACAATACTAGCCGGTATACCGTGGAGTCGAATGATGTCCTTGAGGTATAACTCTGCAAGTCTACTGGCTGTATACGTAGTATTGTACTATAGGAAATGAGCAGACTTGGTTAACCGATCGACAATGACCACCAGATGGCATTGTGCTTCCTCAGTGTTTTTGGCAAACCTAGAATAAAGTCCATCGAAATGGCTTACCAATTCCATTCGGGTAGAGGTAAAGGTTGCAACAACCCTGCTGGATTCTAATGATCAACCTTAACCTGCTGACAAGCCAAGCATCGCTATACATACTCAGCGACGTCGCTTTTCAACCCTCGCCACCAGAAGATCTTTGTCAAATCCTGATATATCTTGGTGCTACCAGGATGTATGGCATACATCGATTTGTGAGCCTCTTCCAAAATGGTGTCCCAAAGCTCAGTGCTCGTCGGTACACATACTCGGTCTCGAAACAACAAGGTCCCATATGCCCAAATGGAGAAATCCTTCTTGCTTCCATTAAGCACATCTCGCCTAATCGCCATCAGCTCATCATCTGTCATCTGAAGCTTCCTGATATTCTCGAAGAGCATAGGGCGCAATACAAGTGTAGCCATCAATGCTCCCGAGCCTTTCACATCAAACCATTAGTTGCCCAAAGACATATCTTCTAATAGCTTCCATCTTTGAATCCGACTGATAAGATGTGATAACTGTGCTGAAGATCTTCTATTGAGAGCATCAGCAATGACATTTGCCTTTCACGGATGGTACTAGATCGAGCAATCATAGTTCTTTAAGAACTCCATCCATCGTCGCTGCTGTATTTTCAAGTCCTTCTGAGTGAATAGGTACTTAAGACTCTTATGATCAGTGAATATATCGAATATCTCACCGTAGAGGTAATGTCTCCAGATCTTCAGGGTGAAGATAACTGCTGCTAACTCAAGATCATGCGTCGGATAATTTCTCTCATGGTCCTTCAACTTCCTAGAACCATATGCAATGACCCGCTCGTGTTGATTAAGCACACAACCTAATCTACCATAAGAAGCATCATTATACACTGCGAAGCCTCCACTGCCTGAAGGTATAGCAAGTATTGGTGTTGTAGTCAATCTCCGCTCCAGCTCCTGAAAGCTCTACTCACACTGCTCTGTCTAATCGAACTTCGCATTCTTCTTAGTAAGCTGTGTAAGTGGACCAGATATTTTTGAGAAACCCTCGACAAATCTCTGATAGTACCCTGCTAGACCAAGGAAACTACGGACTTCCATAACTGTCATTGACTGTTCCCAATTCACCACGGAGTCAATCTTTGTAGGATCAACGGATATACCTAACTCAGAGACGACGTGGCCTAAGAAACTGACCTGATCAAGCCAAAACTCACACTTGCTGAGTTTGGCATACAGCTGATGGTCCCTCAGTGTTTGAAGAGCCACTCGTAGATGCTACACATGCTCCTCTTTGGTTTTCGAATAGATGAGGATGTCATCTACGAAAACTACCACTGATTTGTCTAGATGTGGCTTGAACGCGCGATTCATCAGATCCATAAACGATGCAAGCGCATTCGTCAACCCAAATGGCATCACTAAGAACTCATAGTGGCCATATCGCGTACGAAACACGGTCTTGGATATATCTTTCGCCTTGATCTTGAGCTGGTGATAGCCTAACCTCATATCAATCTTTGAGAAGAACTTTATACCTTGCAATTGATCAAACAAGTCATCTATCCGCGGAAGTGGATAACGATTCTTAATCATCATCTTATTGAGCTAGCGATAATCGATGCACAAACGCATCAATCTGTCTTTCTTCTTCATAAAAAGTGCCGGCGCTCCCCAAGGAGAAACACTCGGGCGAATGAAGCCTTTATCCAACAGCTCCTGTAGTTGTTCCTTGAGCTCTTTCAACTCTGCGGGCGCCATCCAATATAGAGCCTTGGACAATGGATCCGTACCCGGAGCTAAGTCGATGCGAACTCAATCTCTCGGTCTGGTGGCAGTCCAGGCTAATCTTCAGGAAAGACATCGGGAAACTCACAAGCAACTGTGATAAGAGCAATATCCAACTTCTCTTCCTTATGATCTTATAAGTAAGCAAGGTAACCACTACAACCGTTCCTCATCATGCGCTTAGCCCGAATAGCAGAAACAAGCAGGGCAACCTTCGATCTCACTCCATAGAATCGAAAGGATTTCAGCTTTGGCGGTCGGAAAGTCACGATCTTCCGTAGACAGTCTACGCTTGCATGATATGTCGCCAACCAATCCATCCCAAGAATCAAGTCGAACCCTTCCATGCTCAACGTAATCATGTCGGTCACTGTCTCGTGATCATCAACCATCACGATGACTGATTGACACCCTGTATTTGTGCTCACTGAGCTTCCCGTAGGAATTTTCACATCCAAGATGAAAGCAAGTGGTTTGGGAACGATACCCAACTTCTCGAAGAAAAGAGGAGTGATAAACGAGTGTAGACTCAGGGTCTATCAGTACTCGTGCTTCAGTTTTACTCGAGTTACCTTCATGACTCATATCAAGGGTACCTTTTACCAAGAATTTTATCATTAATTAAATGCAATAATTTTAGTTTTCAAAAGATTCTTTAATGAATTCACAATTGCCATCAATATAAACTAATGCAAGAATTGACAATCTAAACTTTAATGATACCTTGGATCACGTCATTCGATGTTTGGGCATCATGTGCAGTTACCGCATAAGCTCGACCTGGAACTGTAGGTCGCAACGATTTCTGCGTAGAGACCGACGTAGTCTTTCCCTTGTCCGCCTCAGGACAATCCCTAATCATATGACCAACCTGTCAACATCTGAAACATCCTCCAGCGTTCCTTCGGCAATCCTCCGTCTTATATGGTTTCCCACATCGTGTATGAGCTGGAGTAGGAACATAAGTAACTGTTGGTCCACGGGATGATCCCTGAGCCACAGAAGTTCCACTTGCAGTAGTGCTCCTAGCTCGGAAAGGTTGCACTGGTGACAAACCCTGCGGTCAATGATATGAAGAAGACACAGGTCCCGACGTAACAGCCGGCTTGAAATACGATGGCTGAATAGGATAGGGAGGAGGTCTCGAGAACCTTGGCTTTTTGTTCGCCTGCTCAGACGCACCCGACAGTCTTTGGCCAAACCGATTTCTATTTCCCTACTCTCGCCTCAAATACTGCTTCTGGATGTCTTCCTCTCCAATGAGGGCCTTTCACATGATGCCCGCATAAGTCTCCATCTCCCACATCGACACCCTCTCTTGAATATTCAGCCTTAAGCCCCTCTGAAATTTTTGGGCTCTCATCAACTCTGTGGCCACTTGTGTCATGCAAGTCTATCAAATTCAGCGCCATACTCGCGCACTGACATCTCATTCTGCTCCAGCTTAATAAACTGGATTTCCCATTGATTTCGTACGATCTTTAGAAAATACTGATCGTTAAACGTGTCCACGAACTCTGCCCAAGTCTATGGAGTGTTGGGGTAGTCCTACTCTCGAGTCCTGAATACAGATTTCCACCAAGGACTGGCCTCGCCCAATAGTTTGAAGGTTGCCCAGCGCACCTTCTCAACATCGGTGCACTGCAACACCTCAAAAATTTTCTCCATTTCGTCGATCCATCCCTCGGCCTCCATTGGATCTGTCTGCCCCGAGAAAGAAGGAGGTCTCATCCTCTTAAACTCTGTAAAACCCCCGGGCTGATTTCTGACTATCAGCAACTCTGTCTACTGATCCATTGCCGCAGTCTGCTGAGCCATATTGGTGGCCAAGGCCGCCAACACCTGGTTAACATTGCCTCCTCCGCCTCTACCAGTTCCCAACGGATCAGCATTAGGAACAGTAGCCACTCTATCGCTCCCTCTCGATTGTATTGCGCGTGCGATTATTTTTTAGAGTTGAAACGCTTCTATAAAAGGGTATGAGAGTACCTTGATTCGAGCTCCCAGGAATTGCAAGATGGTATTGTGAGTTAAAAAGGAATTTTTTTTATTTAATAGGGGCAAAGGACAGATGTGTTATTTACTCTTGAATTAAAGCACAGAGACAAGATGTGACGCCAAATAAGGGTATTAGGGTCATTTAATTTAAATATTGAAAGTTTAAACGGTTAGGTAAGGGATCTCACCAATTTTTAAACTTGGTACATGATTTCGCCAATTATAAAACTGTGGTAAAGCATCTTACAAAAATCCCAAAAATGATACTTCTCATTTAAAGCAGTCAATGATTTCCAACGAAAGTGCCCCCAAGATTCTGTGGGTGTGAATAAAGCTAAACTTTCCAAAAAATATTATGATCATGGAGATTCTCAAGTCACTTTTAGAGATGCGTGCCACGATGAAAACGACATATGATCGTATGATAGGTGTAGAGTGATCTCAAGATCAATTATGTGGACGATTGGGATGAAGGATTGCCTCTCAAACAATCTCTGATTGCAAAAGCCTATCCAAGCACAGTCAGCAAGACGGAAAACAGGATTAAGACAGAAAAAAAATTACAATAAAAAAGTGAAGAATTTCGAAAAGAGAGCCAAAATATAGAAAATAGAAAAACTTTAAAAAACAAACAATTAATTTATGCTAAAAAAATTATTTAAAGTATTTTCCTTTTTAAAATGTGAAAAGTGAAAACATATTTTAAACCTAAAAATAGATTTTAAGCGCATTTTGAAGGTCTTCAAAAAGGTGAGTTTTATACTATTTAAGGGATAATTGCTCCTTAACAGAAGTTTAAATGATCTAGCATCATTAAATTTGTAACTTTTCTCTCACACCATTGAAGTCTGATATATCATTCTTCAATGTAGCGCACATCTTAACCAATCTAAATTGTCCAAGTAGCAATCCATTATTGTAGCATATCTAAAATCCCAATTTCGCAGACATCCAATATACAATCTCCCAAAAAGTTAATCAAACAGACTTGGAAATTGCTCTGGGAGCTCAACTTCTCGCTCCCAGGTGGCTTCCTCTGGTGTATGATTCCGCCATCGTATGAGAACCAAAGGGATCCTCTTAGTGCGTAGGATCTGCTCCTTGCGATTCAAAATCTGTACTGGGTCCTCGATCATCGTCAAACTATCCTGAAGCTCGATGGGTTGGTAATTAAGCACGTGAGTGGGGTCACGTATGTATTTGCGTAGCATGGACACAGGGAAAACGTTGTGCATGCTAGACAATTGCGGTGGTAGCGCCACTCGGTATGCAACCTCACCCAAGCGGCCTAAAATCTCGAAAAGCCCAATGTACCAAGGACTCAGCTTCCCTCGTTTGCTGAATCGCATAATGCCTTTCGTAGGCGAGATTCAAACAAACACATTGTCGCCGACCTGAAAGGTATGCATTAGCGACAAAGTTATCACGTAAGGACGTATTAAGTGAAGAAATGCACGTAAGCTTACCTGAAAATCCACATGTCGTCGCTTGAGATCGGCGTAGCTCTTCTGACGACTCTGAGCTACACGTAATCTCTCGTGAATCAACCAAACTATCTCGGTCGTACGCTCTACAATCTCAGGCCCAATAATGAGCTTCTCACCCACTCTTCCCAGTTCAACGGAGACCTGCACCGCCGCCCATACAAAGCCTCGAACGGTGTCATACCGATGCTAGCTTGGAAGCTATTGTTGTAAGCGAACTTGATCAAAGGTAAGTGTTGGTCTCATGACCCATAAAAATCCAACATACAAGCTCGTAGCATGTCCTCTATTGTCATGATCTGAATTTTATACCTTTGATACACCTAAAATATGTGTATGTGTTTAATACCGTATTCCCCGCATACCTTGAGTTTTCAAAACGTTTTATCTAAAAATGCCTGTTTTGGTTTTTCAAGCTTTTATATTTATTTTCGTCATTAATGAACACAAGTTATGTGATAGCCTATTGGTTAAAAGCTTTAAATTCTAGATAAGAGGTCTAGGGATCAAACCTTGTTATGTGTGCTTTAAACCTCTATTTTAGACTTTGAGATAAAAGCCTACTCTTCCTTATTGTGTTGGCTTAACACCAGATCAAACCTTGTTATGTGTGCTTTAAACCTCTATTTTAGACTTTGAGATAAAAGTCTATACACTCTTCCTTATTGTGTTAACTTAACACCGGATAATCTCCAAAGTGTGATAAATAAGTGTCTTACGGAGAACCCTAAATTATAAGCTCATTTAGAGTCCTTCTTAAGAATAGAGCCGTCAGAGACCCTAGAGACCTTAGAGAAGAAATTCTAGATCTATCTTCCTAAAACCCTTCTTTTAGAAGTGCGGTGAGACGTTGGCATATATTCTCAAGCGGCCTTCACCTTCTTCTAAAATCATCATCATTGTTGGGATCTGAATCTAATTGTGGTGGTACGATCGATCTAGGTATGGAAAAATCATGCTTTCCATTGATCTTAAAATATTATTTTTTATTAATAAATTTTTATATAAATTAGTGGTTTTATTTCATAGATAATGATGGAATGATTAAATGAATGCATGCTATAATTAATAGATTTTTAATGTTAATGATGTTGGGTTAAAAAGAAGTCCGATTAAATTCTACCATGTGATTTGATGTATTTTGAGGCGTGCTCACGGATTGAAATCAATCGATTGACACCTAAAAGTAATTTCCGTGAATTCTCGCCAAACTTTGCATCAGATACTGCCTCGGTATTTTGTTCATATCTTTCTGTCTCGAACTCGGATTGAGACGATTCTTATGGCGTTGGAAAGCTGACGATGAGCTCTACAACTTGTGTTTTAGCCAGTTTCTGAATCTAACATCTTGAAGGTCCAAATTAAGCTGCAAGTAGCACTAAGTTCCCAATAATCCAAAGTTACAGTATTTTGATATTATTTTCAGAATTCTGGGGCTATTTTACGCACCATGATCGTATGATATACACTATAATATTTATGCACCATGATTGTGTACACTTTGATATTTACATACCATGATTAAATGCACTTAAATGCATATGTAGTATGATATCACTCTCATGCACTTTATATGTCCCATGATGATCTATATAATTCACAATCAAGATACGTAAAATACGATAAAATGTCAAGCCATTATTAATGAGCATTAGACCCAACATCTTGTACCCGATGGAGTCTAAGAAGATATTAGACCCAACATCCTGTGTAAGATGGAGTCTAACTGAACAAGAGTATGATGAGCATGATTCAGCCCAACGTCTTGAGCGGGACGGAGTTTGACATGCAATAAATAACATGATTCATTAGACCCAACGTCTCGAGCATGACGAAGTCTAACTAACAAGTGATAAGCATGATTAAGACCCAACGTCTTGAGCGGGACGGAGTCTAACATGCATTAAATGACAAGAAAGATAAAATTAAAAGATATGATGCATTCATGTAATATTAATATATATGTTTACGTTCAGTTCATTTCAGCTTAGTGAGATTATACATGTCACATGCACACATACATGAAATATATCGAAATGTTATATGGCTAGAATTGATATTTTATGCTTCAATGGATTGCATGTCTGGTCCATACAAGTGTAAACTTACACCCCTTGTTTATGTGGGTGACCAGATGAGACAGGTGTTGCCAATGACAATGTATGGGTCTATGGCGATGAGACGGCATATGGTGCTCAAGAAACTGGACTGAATGGCGTTGATGGCTTCGTGGCCTAATTAGCTATTTTCCTTTCTAGTTAGTGGTAATTTTAAATAAATGGGACATTGATCAGTTAGTATTTTATCTAAACTGTTTAAGCTTTAATTATGTTGGACTTGTTATTGGAATAAGAACATTATCATGAGTTTTATTTAGATTAATTAATGCTTTAAAGAAATTTTATCTTTCGTTGTTTTAGATGCTTTTATCGCCTTATTATGTTTCTATGGTTCTCGATACGAAGGTACAGTCTAAGATCTTACAATTAAGAGGTGAGATCTCGGGTCGCTACATCTATGATCTGATTCACTCGCTCAGTCTGACCATCGGCCTGTGGGTGAAATGCTGAGCTGAAGTCGAGACGAGAACCCATTCCTTCTTGAAACTACTGCCAAAACTGCGAAGTAAATAACGGATCCCTGTCAGACACTATACTAGCCGGTATACCGTGCAGTCGAACAATCTCCTTGAGGTATAACTCTGCAAGTCTACTGGCTGTATACATAGTATTGTACGATAGGAAATGAGCAGACTTGATTTGTGACAGCCCGGATTTTGGCACCCCGAAACCCGTGCCATCAGCACGATCATCTTGACCGTGCCCTTTAGCTAAGCACGGAACACTGGTATATCAAGCATAGAAAAGTATAATAAACGAGTTTGCAGAATTTAAATCTGTATTAATTAACTTCCCAAAAGACAGTTCTACCCTCATGCCTCTGCATGAATGGAGAACCGATCCGAACCATCGATGATAGAAATCATCACGGATGGTTCGTCCCAAAAGAATAATCTCATCAATGTATATATATATACACATGGTTTAAAACAGAATCAAGGCTTGACATACCAAGCCGTACAAAACCTCTCCAATAATCTCTCAAAGTGGCACAACGGAGTCCTCTAGAAGAAGTCCTCTGGAGGTGGCTCCAACTCTTCGCCGATCTCAAGGTCCGACTCGCCGGGATCAGCGTCTCCTGAAGCCGCGGCAGCTGCTAATAGTGGACCTGCGACGTATAGTCTATAGGGTGAGCTACATCCTAGCTCAATAGGGAACAAACACTGTTGAACATATAAATTATAACTCACATATATTCTATGATATGCCATGCATGATGTATCTATGCAATTGTTAATGAAACAGTTTAAAAGCATGTCGTTTTACTGTAATTACTTGTATTTTCATTTACTCATGAATAATGCTGAAAAGGCCTAAAGCAAAACTTAAACTTTCAACTTAAGTAATCCCCGAGCAATATAGCATCGAGCCCCGATGAGATACCCTTCATCGTCATCTATATAGACAGTTTTAATGTATTCCCTGGGAATACCATATAGTACCCAAGCCCCTTTCCCCTGGGGATTGGTGGCGGGGTTTCACTTGTCTCAATCAACACCCCTGGGGTGTGCTTACTATGTACGGATAAGCCTCCGCACTGGCCTACGGTTTCGCCGCCGTATCGGTCACGGATATCCTGCCGTGTCAGTCGTGGATATCCCGCCACGTCGGTGGGGTAACCTATCAAACCTCAAATAACAAAAATATCGGTGCCTTACATATAGTTATTCACCGTGTAAGTGTGCTATCTTATATCAGTTAGGCCCTATCAAACATGATTCAATCCTTGGATACATCCCTGGGATGTATCCATTTACTTGCATCACACCTGATGCTCTTATCTCTTTACTTCTTCATCCCCACAGGGATGACTCGTTAGTTTACTCTTATGAATATCACACACACACACTTTTCATAATTCTTTAAGCAGTAAAATATTTGAATGGAAATCTATATCACTACATACATGCTCTTGTAAAATAAAGTACATGTTCAAGGTGTTCCCTACCTCAAGTCTTCATTCGATCATTGCATCAAGGTCCCACGTGGCTCCTTGTGCACTAGTCCACACGTACCACCTATGGTACCACATCACAGGTGAAACACATCACAAAGGATGCAATAAAGAAGGTATAAGATCCCCCAAGAATCTTAAAGTCAAACCTAAAAGTCAACATAGTTTATCTCAGTCGATTAATCGAATTCCAAAATCGATTAATCGAATCTGATTCGATTAATCGATTTCCAAAATCGATTAATCGAAGGTCATCGATATAATAATCACAATTTCGATTAATCAAATTCTCCTTTCGCAAAGTCCATTCTCGATTCGAGCGATTGAAGTTTTCATTCGATTAATCGAATCCAATTTCGATTAATCGAAATTCTTCTTTTCGCAAAGCAAATTCACTGTTCGAACAGTCGAGTTTTCATTCGATTAATCGAATCCAATTTCGATTAATCGAAATCCTTCTTTTCGCAAAGTAGACCCTCAGTTCGAACAGTCGAGTTTCACAAGTTGATTAATCGATTCCAAATCGATTAATCGAAAACTAAAATCGATTAATCGAAATCCCATTTCGATTAGTCGATTTTTCCTCAAGTCATTTCCTTCAACCCCTGGGGTCCACTGGAGGTTCTCAGTCGATTGATCGATCCCCAAATCGATTAATCAAAATCCAAAGTCGATTAATCGAAATCAAATTCGATTAATCGAAATCGGGGTCCTCTGACCTTTCAACTTCCTGGCCAATTTCGATTAATCGAAACCCAATTTCGATTAATCGAAATTGTCAGATTCAGCCCCTTTCGAGCTGTTCTTCCCAATCTTTTTCCATACTTTTTCTTCTATTTTTCTAAGCCATTATCCTAAGATTTAAACTATTTTCAACTACAACTTAAACCCTATAATCTATGCATTTTATTTACAAAAATCTTACCTTGAATATATCTCAAGTTGATTTCAAATCTAGGGTTGGAAGGCTAGGGTTTCCAGCTTTGTTCTAACGGATCCCTTGCGCTGAATCAGCCTCTTTAATACTTGAATCCCTCTTCCAATCACCCACAATAACTCCTTGCTTAATCACCCTTTTTACTCCTCTCTCTCTCTTCTTTACTTCTCTCTCTCTCTTCTTTACTTCTCTCTCAACTACCAAACATCTATTTTAGGGTTATTAAACCCTTTTATCCCTCTCCTAGTTTGTGTGTTGGGCACATGCACCTCAATAGGTGTATGCGACTTCATATTTACAACACAAACCACGCAATAATTCAAACTATCACATCTCGTCCGTTCATTTCATCCTATACCAACTCTTGATCTCCTAATTGGTCAAACTTGTGACCAATCGGGCACGGATCCCGAGGTCATAGTTTTACGTGATTTTTCGGGTTATTACATGATTAGCCGATCGACAATGACCTAGATGACATTGTTCTTTCTCACTCTTTTTGGCAAACCCAGGACAAGTCCATCGAAATGGCTTCCCATTTCCACTCGGGTACAAGTAAAGGTTGCAACAACTCTGCTAGATTCAGATGATCAACCTTAACCTGCTAACAAACCAAGCATCGCGATACGTACTCAGCGACGTCGCGTTTCAACCCTCGCCACCAGAAGCTCTTCATCAAATCCTGATACATCTTGGTGCTACCAGGATGTATGGCATACATCGATTTGTGAGCCTCTTCCAAAATGGTGTCCCGAAGCGCGATGCTCGTTGGTACACATACTCAGTCTCGAAACACCAAGGTTTCATATACCCGAACGGAGAAATCCTTCTTGCTTCCATTAAGCACACCTCACCTAATCGCCATCAGCTCATCGTCTGTCATCTGAAGCTTCTTGATATTCTCGAAGAGCGTAGGGCACAGTACAAGTGTAGCCATCAATGCTCCCAAGCCTTTCACTTCAAATCGTGAGCTACTCAAAGCCATATCTTCTAATAGCTTCCATATCTATATCCGACTGGCAAGATGTGATAACTGTGCTGAAGACCTTCTACTGAGAGCATCAACAATGATATCCGCCTTTCTCGGATGGTATTGGATCGAGCAATCATAGTCCTTCAAGAACTCCATCCATCGTCGCTGTCGCATATTCAAGTCCTTCTGAGTGAATAGATACTTGAGACTCTTGTGATCGGTGAAAATATTGAATATCTCACCATAGAGGTAATGTCTCCGGATCTTCAGGGCAAAGATAACTGCTGCTAACTCGAGATCATGTGTCGGATAATTTCTCTCATGGTCCTTCAACTGCCTAGAACCATATGCGATGACCCACTCGTGTTGATTAAGCACACAGCTTAATCTATCATAAGAAGCATCACTGTACACTGCAAAGCCTCCACTGCCTGAAGGTATAGTAAGTACCGGTGTTGTAGTCAATCTCCGCTTCAGTTCCTGAAAGCTCTGCTCACACTGCTCTGTCCAATCGAACTTCGCATTCTTCTTAGTAAGCTGTGTAAGTGGCCTAGATATCTTTAAGAAACCCTCGACAAATCTCCGATAGTACCCTACCAGATCAAGGAAACTACGGACTTCTGTAACTATTATCGGCTGTTCCCAATTCACTACGGAGTCAATCTTTATAGGATCAACGAATATACCTGATTCGGGACGGAGTCTAACGTGATTAAGACCCAACGTCTTGAGCGGGACGGAGTCTAACGTGCATTAAATGACAAGAAAGATAAAATTAAAAGATATGATGCATTCATGTAATATTAATATATATGTTTACGTTCAGTTCATTTCAGCTTAGTGAGATTATACATGCCACATGCACACATACATGAAATATATCGAAATGTTATATGGCTAGGATTGATATTTTATGCTTCAATGGATTGCATGTCTGGTCCATACAAGTGTAAACTTACACCCCTTGTTTATGTGGGTGACCAGATGAGACAAGTGTTGCCAATGACAATGTATGGGTCTATGGCGATGAGACGGCACGTGGTGCTCAAGAAACTGGATTGAATGGCGTTGATGGCTTTGTGGCCTAATTAGCTATTTTCCTTTCTAGTTAGTGGGAATTTTAAATAAATGGGACATTGATCAGTTAGTATTTTATCTAAACTATTTAAGCTTTAATTATGTTGGACTTGTTATTGGAATAAGAATATTATCATGAGTTTTATTTAGATTAATTAATGTTTTAAAGAAATTTTATCTTCCGTTGTTTAAGGTGCTTTTATTGCCTTATTATGTTTCTATGGTTCTCGATACGAATATACGGTCTAAGATCTTACAATTAAGAGGTTGTGAGATCTCGGGTCGCTACAGTTGGTATCAAAGCCTAAGGTTGATTCTTACGTCGGGAATACGTGTAATTAGAGTTTAACGTGAGATTGATCGGTTGCAGATGACGAACAAGCATATTGATGCGTTGACCGAGGCAATTGTGAGTGCCATCAATACAACCAGAACTCCAAATACCCAACCTATTCCTGCTCCTAGGTCAGAATTGGACGAATTCAGGAAGAACCGACCATGATACTTCAATGGGACGGGAGATAGCACGGAGGCTATGAAATGGGTGCAACAGATGGAAAAGATCTTCGATCTGATAGAGTGTAATGAAACAACTAAAGTGAGATTGGCAACCTACAAACTGGAGGGGGATGCCGAGAACTGGTGGAGACAATTGAAAGAAGCAACTCGTGTCGAAGAGCCTGGTTATGTATGGGACTGGGATGAATTCGTAAAAGTGTTTTATGATAAGTACTACCCCCAGAGCGTCCAAGAAGCAAAGATTGAGGAACTCCTGAACCTCCAACAGGGAGAGATGACTGTTGACGCTTATGCTAAGCTTTTTACATAACTGAGCCTGTTTGCACCGACCCTGGTTTCTGACGAGAACTTTCGACTCAGGAGATTTGAAAAGGGTTTGAGGCCCCAGATTAGGACCTTGGTGGTTGGACACCGATGCGACTCATACAAGGACCTGATTGATAGATGTTACACCATCGAGAGATAATTAAAGGTGCCTTCACCGACTAGTAATGTGGGTCAGAGCTCGACTAGAAACTTTCAATATGGCCGTCGAGATCGTGTGTTTTCTAAATCCAACATGAGATCAGAGAGTAGGGACACTCCTTACTCAAGACCAGCCTTCTCGCAGCAGAGCAAGACTAATTCTACAGTGGCATCGACTGCAAAGACTACTCCGACCTGTACCACTTGCGGCAAGAATCATTCGGCTTTGCCTTAGGGAGCAGGTGCTTGTTTCAGCTGTGGACGACTTGGGCATAAAGCTGAGTGCAAGATGCCTAAGAAGTCATCTGGATCGAGGCTATGCCTCTGCGGACGATTATTACGGCTAATGGCCGCATGTATACCCTATCTGATGCTGACGCTAGAGCTTCAGACGATTTCATCCAGGGTATGTTTATTTATTTAAAATTTATGATTAAGTTCTTTCATACATGTTTACGTAGTAATTTCATAAATATTAATTTACGTAGAATGACTACTTTTCGAAAATATTTTTAAAAATGAATTAAATGAATTTGTTAAGAACTAACGAAGATCTAGTAGACATTAAGCTTTTAAATTGAATGATACCCTTACGTTGAATAATTTAAGTCGTAGCATGTCTTGGGTGCCCAGGTTCGATATTGATCGATGGCCTTTTTGCTCATGTGCTTTTGGATTCGGGTGCTTCCCATTCATTCGTCTCCTTAAACTTCGCTAAGCGTCTTGATAAGGATTCATCTCCTATGAGCATTCCTTTGACAGTAGCAACTCCTTTGGAAAAAAGTATGCTTGCTGACAGAGTCTATCCTCGATGTTATATCCAGATTGGAACCCATGCATTGGTTGTCGATCTAATTGAATTAGACTTCGAAGATTTCGATGTGATCCTAGGGATGGATTGGCTCGCTGAATCTCATGCAACCCTTGATTGTTTCGCCAAGACCGTGATTTTTATCCCTTTGGATGGACCGACTTTTAAATTCAAGGACGCACGGAAGGGTGCCATTCCGAAACTCTTTGCTTTATTAGAAGTCGAGGAAAAGTGGGGAGATATATCATCGATTCCTGTTGTAAATGAATTTGCTGGAGTTTTTCCTGATGAAGTGACGGGATTGCCGCCGAGTAGGGAAGTCGAATTTCAGATTGAGCTTGTACACAGCCGCCGCAAATGTAGCCAAGACTCCTTACAAGATGGCACCTGCAGAACTATCAGAATTGAAGAAACAGTTACAAGAACTACAAGATAAGGGCTTCATTAGAAAAAGTCAGTCACCCTGGGGTGCTCCTATTTTATTTGTTAAGAAGAAGGATGGTTCTCAGAGGTTATGCATTGATTACCGACAGTTGAACCAAGCGACGATTAAGAACAAGTATCCATTGCCACGGATCGATGTTCTATTTGATCAACTGCAAGGCGCACGATATTTCTCTAAGGTCGATCTGAGATCTGGATATCACCAGTTGAGAGTGAGAGAGTTCGATATAGCTAAGACGGCATTCAATACGAGGTATGGGCAGTTTGAATTTTTGGTAATGCCTTTCGGATTGACTAATGCTCCTGCAATCTTTATGGACTTGATGAACCGTATTTTCAAGCCCTACTTGGATCAGTTTGTGGTGGTTTTCGTTGATGACATCCTGATCTACTCCAAGTCCGAAGAAGAGCATGCCGAACACTTAAGGATCGTCATACAAACCCTATTGGACCACCAGTTGTATGCTAAGACGAGTAAATGCGAATTCTGGATGCGTGAAGTGACATTTCTGGGCCACAGGATTTCTGAGGCAGGGATTACTGTTGATCCTGTAAAAATTGAAGCCATTGTAAATTGGGCGAGTCCCAAAAGTGTTACTGAAGTACGAAGTTTCCTTAGCTTAGCTGGTTACTATAGAAGGTTCGTTAAAGGTTTCTCAAAGATCTCAGGACCTCTTACCGGGCTGACCAAGAAAAATGTGAAATTCATTTGGACCGATGAGTGCGAGAAGAGCTTTCTCGAGCTGAAGAAACGATTGACTACTGCTCCCATTCTAGTGATACCTTCTGGCAGTGGTGACTTTATCGTTAATACCGATGCGTCGTATAAAGGACTAGGTGGTGTCCTGATGCAGAATGAGAGAGTTATAGCTTACGGATCCAGGCAACTAAAGGAGCATGAAAAGAATTACCCTACGCACGATCTAGAAGGCTATCATATTCAGAAGATCTGGAGACACTACCTATATGGAGAGAAATTCATTATCTCCACGGATCATCAAAGTCTTAAATACCTTTTTACACAGAAAGACTTGAATATGAGGCAGAGAAGATGGTTGGAATTCCTGATCGATTATGATTGTGAGATCAAGTATTATCCGGGAAAGGCTAATGTTATTGCTGATGCCCTCAGCAGATTTGTTCTAGAACAGGTAATTCGACCAAGAGCATTGCTTTCGCACATTGTTATCACCTCTTCATTACTTGATCGAATCAGGGGATTACAGCTTGAAGATCCTATCCTCTTGAAATTGAAGGACGGTGGGAAGTCTGAGATTACTGTCAGGGATGATGGGATGATGCTGTTCCAGGGACGCTACTGTGTACCTGATAATATAGAATTGAAACGGGAGATCTTAGACGAAGCCCATAAGTCTAAGTTCTCTATTCACCCCGGGAACAATAAGATGTACAAGGGATTGAAGAAAAATTATTGGTGGAATGATATGAAGAGAGAGATCGCTGACTACGTGGCAAGGTGTCTCACATGCCAGCAAGTTAATGCTAAACATCAGAAACCACCCGGGTTACTTCAGCCACTATCGATTCCGGGTTGGAAATGGGAGAGTATCGGCATGGATTTCATCACCGGTTTGCCGATAACCCTGAAGAGGAACGACGCTATTTGGGTTGTGGTCGATAGACTGACTAAATCGGCTAATTTTATTCCGTACCGCATGACCTATTCAGCCTCCCAGTTGGCGGATATTTATATTCGTGAGATTGTCAGATTGCATGGTGTGTCTGCTGATATCGTATATGATAGAGACCCTCGTTTCACGTCAAGATTTTGGCAGAAATTTTAAGATGGGATGGGGTCTAAGTTGAAATTTAGCTCCGCTTTTCATCCTCAAACGGATGGGCAGACCGAAAGATTGAATCAAATGTTAGAGGACATGCTTCGTGCTTGTGTACTGGACTTTGGAGGTAATTGGGATGAGCATCTACCTCTTGCAGAGTTCGCATATAATAATAGTTACCAGTCCACTATACAGATGGCTCCGTATGAAGCCTTATATGGGAGAAGTTGCAGAACTCCTTTATGTTGGGATGAGGTTGGCGTGAGAAGTTTGTTAGGACCTCAAATTATTGAAGACACGTCCAAACAAGTTCAATTGATCCGAGAACGAATGCGGACCGCGCAGAGCAGACAGAAGAGTTACACTGATTTGAAGCGTAGGAATTGGGATCTGATTGAAGGGGATCAAGTCTTTGTAAAAATCTCTCCTATGAAAGGCGTGATGAGATTCGGGCGGAAAGGAAAACTTAGTCCGAGATTTGTGGGACCGTTCGAAATTTTAAAGAGAATTGGAGAAACGGCATATCGAGTCAAGCTACCACCAAAGTTTGCCGATGTGCACAACATTTTTCACATATCCATGTTAAAGAAATACGTGGCAGACCCTACTCACGTTATCGATTTGAAACCCTTGGAGGTTTATAAGGATATGTCCGTGGTGGAGGTGCCTGTTCAGATTGTTGATCGGAAAGAAGCGGACCACGAGGAATAAAGTTATCTGCATTTGGTCCTTGTGATTTGCTGACACCACTCATGAGAAAGCCACTTGGGAGCGCGAGGATGTTATCAGGAGGGACTACCCCCATCTCTTCTAGTAAGGTATGACTCAATTTCGAGGATGAAATTTTTATAAGTAGGGAAGAATGTCATGATCTGAATTTTATACCTTTGATACACCTAAAATATGTGTATGTGTTTAATACCGTATTCCCCGCATACCTTGAGTTTTCAAAACGTTTTATCTAAAAATGAATGTTTTGGTTTTTCAAG
This sequence comes from Chloranthus sessilifolius, assembly GCA_021018995.1. Lineage (NCBI taxonomy): Eukaryota > Viridiplantae > Streptophyta > Magnoliopsida > Chloranthales > Chloranthaceae > Chloranthus > Chloranthus sessilifolius. The sequence continues at coordinate 46,024,482 of CM037584.1, read as the reverse complement.
CTTTTATATTTATTTTCGTCATTAATGAACACAAGTTATGTGGTAGCCTATTGGTTAAAGGCTTTAAATTCTAGATAAGAGGTCTAGGGATCAAACCTTATTATGTGTGCTTTAAATCTCTATTTTAGACTTTGAGATAAAAGCCTATACACTCTTCCTTATTGTGTTGGCTTAACACCGGATAATCTCCAAAGTGTGATAAATAAGTGTCTTACGAAGAACCCTAAATTATAAGCTCATTTAGAGTTCTTCTTAAGAATAGAGCCCTCAAAGACCCTAGAGACCTTAGAGAAGAAATTCTAGATCTATCTTCCTAGAACCCTTCTTTTGGAAGTGCAGTGAGACGTTGGCGTATATTCTCAAGCGGCCTTCACCTTCTTCTAAAATCATCATAATTATTGGGATCTGAATTTAATCGTGGTGGTACGATCAATCTAGGTATGGAAAAATCATGCTTTCCATTGATCTTAAAATATTATTTTTTATTAATAGATTTTTATATAAATTAGTGATTTTATTTTATAGATAATGATGGAATGATTAAATGAATGCATGCTATGATTAATAGAATTTTAATGTTAATAATGTTGGGTTAAAAAGAAGTCCGATTAAATTCCACCATGTGATTTGATCTATTTTGAGGTGTTCACATGGAATGAAATCAATCGATTGACACCTAAAAGCAATTTCCGTGAATTCCCGCCAAACTTTGCATCAGATACTGTCTCAGTATTTTGGTCATATCTTTCTGTCCCGAACTCGGATTAAGGCGATTCTTATGGCGTTGGAAAGCTGACGATGAGCTCTACAACTTGTGTTTTAGCCAGTTTCTGAATCTAACATCTTGAAGGTCCAAATTAAGCTGCAAGTAGCACTAAGTTCCCAATAATCCAAAGTTACAGTATTTTGATATTATTTTTGGAATTCTGGGGCTATTTTACGCACCATGATCGTATGATATACACTATAATATTTATGCACCATGATTGTGTACACTTTGATATTTACATACCATGATTAAATGCACTTAAATGCATATGTAGTATGATCACTCTCATGCACTTTATATGTCCCATGATGATCTATATAATTCACAATCAAGATACGTAAAATACGATGAAATGTCAAGTCATGATTAATGAGCATTAGACCCAACATCTTGTACCCGATGGAGTCTAAGAAGATATTAGACCCAACATCCTGTGTAAGATGGAGTCTAACTGAACAAGAGTATGATGAGCATGATTCAGCCCAACGTCTTGAGCGGGACGGAGTTTGACATGCAATAAATAACATGATTCATTAGACCCAACGTCTCGAGCATGACGAAGTCTAACTAACAAGTGATAAGCATGATTAAGACCCAACGTCTTGAGCGGGACGGAGTCTAACATGCATTAAATGACAAGAAAGATAAAATTAAAAGATATGATGCATTCATGTAATATTAATATATATGTTTACGTTTACGGTTCACCATTTCGACTTAGTGAGATTATACATGCCACATGCACATACATGAAATATATCGAAATGTTATATGGCTAGAATTGATATTTTATGCTTCAATGGATTGCATGTACGGTCCATACAAGTGTAAACTTACACTTGTTTATGTGGGTGACGGATGACAGTGTTACCAATGACAATGTATGGGTCTATGGCGATGAGACGGCACGTGGTGCTCAAGAAACTGGACTGAATGGCGTTGATGGCTTCGTGGCCTAATTAGCTATTTTCCTTTCTAGTTAGTGGTAATTTTAAATAAATGGGACATTGATCAGTTCGTATTTTATCTAAACTGTTTAAGCTTTAATTATGTTGGACTTGTTATTGGAATAAGAACATTATCATGAGTTTTATTTAGATTAATTAATGTTTTAAATAAATTTTATCTTCCGTTGTTTTAGGTGCTTTTATCGCCTTATTATGTTTCTATGGTTATCGATACGAAGGTACGGTCTAAGATCTTACAATTAAGAGGTTGTGAGATCTCGGGTCGCTACATCTATGATCTGATTCACTCGCTCAGTCTGACCATCGGTCTGTGGGTGAAATGCTGAGCTGAAGTCGAGACGAGAACCCATTCCTTCTTGAAACTACTGCCAAAACTGCGAAGTAAATAGCGAATCCCTGTCAGACACAATACTAGCCGGTATACCGTGCAGTCGAACAATCTCCTTGAGGTATAACTCTGCAAGTCTACTGGCTGTATACATAGTATTGTACGATAGGAAATGAGCAAACTTGATTAGCCGATCGACAATGACCTAGATGACATTGTTCTTTCTCACTCTTTTCGGCAAACCCAGGACAAGTCCATCGAAATGGCTTCCCATTTCCACTCGGGTACAGGTAAAGGTTGCAACAACTCTGCTAGATTCTGATGATCAACCTTAACCTGCTAACAAACCAAGCATCGCGATACGTACTCAGCGACGTCGCGTTTCAACCCTCACCACCAGAAGCTCTTCATCAAATCCTGATACATCTTGGTGCTACCAGGATGTATGGCATACATCGATTTGTGAGCCTCTTCCAAAATGGTGTCCCGAAGCTCGATGCTCGTTGGTACACATACTCAGTCTCGAAACAGCAAGGTTTCATATACCCGAACGGAGAAATCCTTCTTGCTTCCATTAAGCACACCTCGCCTAATCGCCATCAGCTCATCGTCTGTCATCTGAAGCTTCTTGATATTCTCGAAGAGCGTAGGGCACAGTACAAGTGTAGCCATCAATGCTCCCAAGCCTTTCACTTCAAATCGTGAGCTGCTCAAAGCCATATCTTCTAGTAGCTTCCATCTCTATATCCGACTGGCAAGATGTGATAACTGTGCTGAAGACCTTCTACTAAGAGCATCAACAATGACATCCGCCTTTCCCGGATGGTATTGGATCGAGCAATCATAGTCCTTCAAGAACTCCATCCATCGTCGCTGCCGCATATTCAAGTCCTTCTGAGTGAATAGATACTTGAGACCCTTGTGATCGGTGAAAATATTGAATATCTCACCGTAGAGGTAATGTCTCCAGATCTTCAGGGCAAAGATAACTGCTGCTAACTCGAGATCATGCGTCAAATAATTTCTCTCATGGTCCTTCAACTGTCTAGAACCATATGCGATGACCCACTCGTGTTGATTAAGCACAATACGCCATAGAAGCATCCTTTGTACCTGTGCAAGCCTCCTTTACTGAAGGTATAGTAAGTACCGGTGTTGTAGTCAATCTCCACTTCAGTTCCTGAAAGCTCTGCTCACACTGCTCTATCCAATCGAACTTCGCATTCTTCTTAGTAAGCTGTGTAAGCAGCCTAAATATCTTTGAGAAACCCTCGACAAATCTCCGATAGTACCCTGCCAGATCAAGGAAACTACAGACTTCTGTAACTATTATCGGCTGTTCCCAATTCACTACGGAGTCAATCTTTATAGGATCAACGAATATACCTGACTCTGAGACGACGTGGCCCAAGAAACTGACCTGATCGAGCCAAAACTCACACTTGCTGAGATTGGCATACAATTGATGCTCCCTCAGTGTTTGAAGAGCCACTCATAGATGTTGCACATGCTCCTCCCTGGTTTTCGAATAGATGAGGATGTCATCTACGAAAACTACCACAAATTTATCTAGATGTGGCTTGAACACGCGATTCATCAGGTCCATAAATGATGCAAGCGCATTCGTCAACCCAAATGGCATCACCAAGAACTCATAGTGGCCATATCGCGTATGAAACGCGGTCTTGGAAATATCTTCCGCCTTGATCTTGAGCTGGTGATAGCCTGACCTCAGATCAATCTTCGAGAAGAACTTTGCACCTTGCAATTGATCAAACAAATCATCTATCCGCATAAGTGGATAATGATTCTTAATCGTCATCTTGTTGAGCTGGCGATAATTTATGCACAGACGTATCGATCCGTCTTTCTTCTTCACAAAAAGTATCGGCGCTCCTCAAGGAGAAACTCGGGTGAATGAAGCCTTTATCTAATGGCTCCTGTAGCTGTTCCTTGAGCTCTTTCAACTCCGCAGACGCCATCCGATATGGAGCCTTGGACAAAGGTTCCGTACCCGGAACTGAGTCGATCGCAAACTCAATCTCTCGATCTGGTGGCAGTCTAGGCAGATCTTCAGGAAAGACATCGAAAAACTCGCAAGCAACCGTGATAAGAGGAATATCCAACTTCTCTTCCTTATAAGTAGCAAGGTAGCCACTGCAACCATTCCTCATCATGCGCTCAGCCCAAATAGCATAAATAAGAGGGGCAACCTTCGATTTCACTGCACAGAATCAAAAGGTTTCGCTTTTGCAGTCGGAAAGGCACGATCTTCCGTAGACAATCCACGCTCGCGTGATATATCGCCAACCAATCTGTCCTGAGAATCATGTCGAACCCTTCCATGCTCAATGTAATCATGTCGGTCACTGTCTCGTGATCATCAACCATCATGATGACTGATTGACACCCTATATCCGTGCTCACCGAGCTTCCTATAGGAATTTTCACATCCAAGATAAAAGTAAGCGGTTTGGGAACGATGCCCAACTTCTAGGAGAAAAGAGGAGTGATAAACGAGTGTGTAGACCCGCGTCTATCAGTACTAGTGCTTCAGTTTTACTCGAGTCACCTTCACGACTTATATCAAGGGTACCTTTTATCAAGAATTATATCATTAATTAAATGCAATGATTTTAGTTTTCAAAAGGTTCTTTAATAAATTCATAATTGCCATCAATATTAACTAATACAAGAATTGACAATCTAAACTTTAATGATACATTGGATCACGTCATTCGACGTTTGGGCATCACGTGTAGTTACCGCATAAGCTCGACCCGGAACTGTAGTTTGCGACGATTTCTGCGTAGAGACCGGCATAGTCTTTTCCTTGTCCGCCCCAGGACAATTCCTAATCATATGACCAACCTGTCCGCATCTGAAACATCCTCCAGTGTTCCTTCGACAATCCTTTGTCTTATGTGATTTCCCATATCGTGTACAAACTGGAGTAGTAAGAGGAGTAACTGCTGGTCCACGGGATGATCCCTGAGCCACAGAAGTTCTACTCGCAGTAGTGCTCCCAGCTCGAAAAGGTCACACTGGTGACGAACTCTGCGGTTGATGATATGAAGAAGACATAGGTTTCGACGTAACAGCCGGCTTGGAATATGATGGATGAATAGGATAGGGAGGTCTCGAGAACCTTGACTTTTTGTTCACCTGCTCAGATGCACCCGACTGTCCCTGGCCAAACTGATTTCTATTTTCCTGCACTCGCCTCAAATACTGCTTTTGGATGTCTTCCTCTCCAATGAGGGCCTTTAACATGACGCCCGCATAAGTCTCCATCTCCCACATCGACACTCTCTCTTGAATATTCAGCCTCAAGCCCCTCTAAAATTTCTGGGCTCTCATCAACTCTGTGGCCATGTGTAAAGGTGTGAATCGTGCAAGTTCATCAAATTCAGCGTCATACTCACGCACCGACATCTCATTCTGCTCCAGCTTAATGAACTGGACTTCCCATTGATTTCGTACGATCTTTGGAAAATACTGATCATTAAACATGTCCACAAACTCTGCCCAAGTCCATGGAGTGTTGGGGTAGTCATGTTCTCAAGTCCTGGATACAAATTTTCACCAAGGACTGGCCTCGCCCAATAGTTTGAAGGTTTCCCAGTGCACCTTCTCAACATCGGTGTACTGCAACACCTCAAAAATTTTCTCCATTTCGTCGATCCATCCCTCGGCCTCCATTGGATTTGTCTGCCCCTAGAAAGTAGGAGGTCTCATCCTCCTGAACTTGGCAAAAACCCCGGGCTGATTTCTGACTGTAAGCAACTCTGTTTGCAGATCTATCGCCGCAGTCTGCTGAACTATATTGGTGGCCAAGGCCGCCAACACCTGGTCAACATTTCCTCCTTCGCCTCTACCAGTTCCAACGGATCAGCATTAAGACCAATAGCCACTCTGTCTCCCTCTCGAGGTACCTACGCCGTCATCAATTTCCTCTATGCGAGCCATTTTAGGCCCTTCTCTACCTCTGCCTCTGCCTCTGAATCGTTGAACCATGCTGATCTGTCATTATTGAAAAATAATAACAATGGATCAGTATTGATTGTAAAGACAATCATGCCCTTAGTCCTAAGACTCTGAACCTAGAGTCTCGCTCTGATACCAACTGTGACGATCCAACTTTTCCAATCCTTAAGGGTATAGGAAAGGTCGGTTCATCAACTTATTGATTTCTCAATAAGCCGTAACAAACAAAAGCCGGTAGCATAAGCATAGGACAGAACAAAAGCAAAACCAAAAATAAGTAAGAACAAAAGCTCATTCAAAATAACATCACCTTGAGGAACCAGGAAGAACTACCGGTGATGGCCAATCCAACACCTAAAATAGTGGTTCCTAATGATCGTAAAGATAGTTAATATGGTTCTGTTTGTTTCCACTATGCGAAGTGTGCTTATGCCAATGTGTTTCGTTCGTGGTTCGGCCTTAGCGTCAACCCGCTGACGGCGCGGGTTTTAGGGTGCTGAAATCTAGGCTGTTGACACGTTGAGTAACGTAATAGCAGACAGTTCAAGAGACAATACTTCATTTTGGCAGAAATAATTGAAATTTCGGTCGAAATTATCGATACCGAAATGAAACCCAAAATTTTGATCCTCAAATCACCGTAGGCCCAGGTTGTCAGTGGGATGGTTGACTATTGACCCGATTAGACTGTTTTATCTAGCATGGTAAACTTGCGTTTTCATGTTTGGCATCAGGCCTAATTGGAAAAACATTAATTAATTTAATTAGCAGGAGCCCCGCAAACCAGGTATTTACGTTTTCAATAAACCCACCGCAGCTTATTTAGAGCTCCACTTAGCTTACATGCCTTTGTGTCTCGCCGATGTGGGACTAAATCCAAATAATTAGCAACTCTTATTACTCGCTATCTATGAAACCTACGCTTTGGGCCCCATCGTTGGGTTCACTCTGGCTAACCACTAATTGAATCTCTTCATAGGTGGGGCAATTGTCAAGTATAACAGCAATTCTGTTTCGCATGGGTGAACTTTTCAGAACAATTATAATAGGATTATTCGGGCAGTTGCCCAACCTTTACTTAGCTAGTATTGTAAAATTTCATGGGCTAACTCAATCACAAAAATTGCCTTATAAGGTGAGATTTATTCAGGTTTATATATAGCCCAAGGCTATTGATCCAGACGATGTGGGACTATCGTTTACGCCCCCTAATGTATAATGTGTCTCTCTATATCCCTGTGCTTACTTGCTTTGATACCATGTAAAATTTATAGGCCTAGTTCAATCTCATAAAATCGGCTTGTAAGGTGAAGTTTGCTTAAGATATGAAGAGCCCAAGAAGTGTCAGCCTACAGCCGATGTTAGATAAATCCAACACGCCCTCGTACGTGTTGGCGAGATTAAGCCAAATCGCGTGGGCAAGATACGGGTGATGTGGGGAGAAAGAACGGCTTTGTTATCATGTAAGATGAGGTTTGCTCCAGATATAAAGAGCCCAAGAAAGGGCGCCCACAACTGATTTAGGATAAATCCAACACGCCCCCACACATGTTGGCGAGATTGAGCCAAATCACATAGACAAGATATGAGAAACATGAGGAGAAAAAATGGCTCTGATACCATAATACTAAATCCAACGGGCCTTATTCAACCTCATAAAACTCGCTTGTAAGGTGAGGTTTACCCAAGATATAAATAGCCCAAGAAGGGCAGGCGACAACCTATATGGGACAAATCCAATAAGTATTAGGTACAATTAAGTACCAACGTTCATTATGTGAAAATGATATAAAAACCACTGTAGTAATGTAAAAAAAATTACTGCTTAAAACAATAATCTAATAATCCACTGCCTAAAATCATGATAGTATAATAATCTACGGTCTAAAACCGTAGTATAATATCCCAAACTCTTGCCAGGTATCGAATTTGGGCTGACCACGAGCCGACCTATTCAACCCACAGTTAGATTTATACATTCATTCCCCTTATTTTCTTTACATAGAGCCCCTCTCTCTCTCTCTCTCTCTCTGCAAAACATATGAAACCCTAATCCACAAGTTCTCGCTTCGATGACCAATGCGATCTCGGACGTCGCTCAATCCCGATCGGTCCTCCAAACCCTAGGCAATCGCCCCGATCACGAGACCATTGATTCTGCCAAACTGAAATCGCAGAGATCGATGCCAAGCTCTCAAAAATGCTCGAAGAAATCGTGTTATCGACACGCCCCGACGAGGTCGTTCGGCTCCAATGGCAGGCTCAGCAGGCGAACAAATAGAAGCAATGCAGGAGAGATTCAGAGAAGGAGAAGTACGCCTATATGGCGATCATGTTGCTCGATGAAATGCACAATGCGTATGCGAAGCTGTTGAGGGAAGCAGAAGAGAGGGTGGGGGGAAGATTTACATGAGTTCAGGCGGTGGTGATTTGAAGCAGGAGGTCGAGGAGAATGTGGTGAATGAGGAAGTTGTGGGGATTCTGCAAGAATCAATGATGAAGTGCTTGGATAGGGTTGATCTATCTAGTCGTCAGCTTAGGTTGGAGGATTGAATCTGCTAAAGCTAAGGTTTTGTCATTTTCTTGTTTCTCGCTTCAGTTCGATGAATTTTATAAGTTCCTGAGCTCAAATTTGGGGGTTGCTTGGTTTTGCTAAAGAATCTCACGAAGGAAATCACGGTTACGGTTCAGATCGAGCTCTTTCTGTCTCAACACAGTTCAAGACAAAAAGTGTAATCTCTCTCTCTCTCTCTCTCTCTCTCTCTCTCTCTCTCTGGTCGAACGCCTTACACTTTTCCTATTTCTCTTTGTAGAAATTGGAGTCTCGATGTTCCGAGACTGAGCAGTAACAAAATCAAAGGGAAGGAGAAGAGCCAGCCGAGATCAGAGGTTTCGATCGAGAAAGAGAAAGGTGCTTCGCCTTTAACTCTGCAGTTAGTCGATCGAGAAGAAGATCATTATCAAAGTGACGGTGGTGGATATTCGATTGGAATTGATCTTGAGCAGAGTCAGATTCTCTCACTCAAACAGCGTCTTGAAGATCCAGATCAAGTAATCGATTGACCTCAATCCTAATTTTCTCTAAAATTTATTTATTTTTTTTTAAAATTTTTGTTGATTGGCTCGAATTTGATTATTATTTCAGTCCAATGATTCTCTGGTTAATCTGCTTCAAACTCTCGCAGACATGGATATTACATTCAAAGCTCTCAAGGTACAAAATTTTGATAAATTATTATTATTTTTAAATCTTTCACTCTCGAGTCTCAATTCTTCCTCCTTTTTTTTTTTTTAAATGTTAGGAAACCGATATAGGAAGGCATGTAAATGGTCTTCAAAAGCATCCATCTAACGAAGTTCGGAGACTAGTAAAATGTAGTAAATAAGGTAACTTTCATTGTGGAAGGAGTAGTCTCTCAACTGAGCATAATTACAATTTGTATTTGAACAAAATTTTCAATTTTTAACTTTTTTTTGCCTTTTCCAACTGGATCTTGTAATAGATTTAGGGCTGCTACTAAACCCCCACCAAAAGCAAAATAATGCGATAGAGATCATGATTAGTTTCAAAGTCAAGTTCTTATTACTATGTATTGTATTATTTTATTCATAAACTTCATGTTGATTGCTTTATTTGTTGGAGCAACTCTTTCATTCTGGCCATATTTATCGTTTTTGTGTTAGCTTATATTCTTCTCATTAATTTGTTTTCCATTTATTTATATTTTTGGCAACTTTATGGTCTTTGTCATATATATTGTATTGCATGAGATAGGCATTGGTATTTTTTTTGGCATCATAAGATTGAAATTTTTGTGGTCTCTTCAACAACTGCTGTTGTTGCTATCGACTGCTATATTGTTGTCTTCTCATATACTACTTCTGCCACTTGATTATGGTGCTGATGTTCTGCATCTAATTCAAGTCTATTTGCAGAATACTAGTTATGATAGCAGATTATTTCATTATAATTAATATAGTGGTACATTAGTGGACGGAGCAGAAATTATATAAATAGTTTGGCGGGGGGCAGATTTATAGCTTCGATCAGAGTGACTGTTATTGCAAGTTTAACACAATCTGAATCTAATTATTGCAAATCAGGGTCTGATAATGGTGTTTTGACTTTGTGAGAGAATTCTCCCACTACTCATAAAAGTGTCGAATTTTAGCACCCCACATATCTGTTGCAGCAGCAATAGAAGATGAGGGTTGCGCTCGTTGCGAGACTTAACCCAGCCAAGTAGTGCTCGATCGATTACGTATGAATCAATATTCGATTGATTAGTCCGAGGTTATCGACAAACAAGATTTGTCTAAGTCACTTCGTTTCTTTTTGTCCAAGTCACTTTTCTTTTTGTCCAAGTCACTTCCTTTTTTCTTTGTATTAACTGGTTTTTGGATGATTGCTCTTGGAGTAGTCGGTCTGGCTCTGAACCTACGTGCCTATGACTTTGTTTCCTAGGAAATCCGTGCAAGCATAAAAGCGAGAAACAGAATAATAAATGGCTACCTTGTGATTGCCAAATCTGTTTTAGCCGTTCATGTTCTGGCACTTGTAACGTCTTTAATCATAGGGTGATGTAGTTTTGTTTGAATCTTAGGACTGAATCTGGTCCATATGATATGTTGCATGAGGAGGATACTCTTGACTTGTGCAACTGCTGCATACAAATAAATTTATAAGCATTGGAAGTTGTCTTAAATTTTTAGACCAAGGGATTTGTGAGGATGTAGACCCACACATTACATCGAATAGAGAAATGTCCCTAGGTTACAAGGTGTATGCGGACCATATATGTCATGATGCTTTTGGGTGGGGACTTAAGCCCATACCGGGATAAAACTGGGGATATGTGGGTCTGCACCATCACAAAATGGTATCAAAGCCAAGAAAGGCTCTTCTATAAGGTGGAAGGATTATAGTAAATATTTTCAATGCATGTGCCTCAGCAAGGGATATCTCTTCTCATGTTTCATTCTAAACAACTCAAGGCTTTAGAGAGTTCCAAGAGTCTAAAATGTGGAACGTATAGAAAGAAGAAAAACATGTTTATATGTGGTTCCTTTTAAGTCCCAAGAGTTGGTTTTATTTCTTTACTTCTCCAACCATGAAAAGAACAATATCACACATCCATGGAAAAATTCATGCTTTTAAGATATAAGAAATTACTCTGAAACTTGTTGTGTGTTTGTGTGTTTTAACATGTTTATATAATAACTCCCAAAGGGTAGAACAAGGTGTCAAGCCTGTTATGAGAGGGGATATAAAAAATCGTGTAAAACGAAGCCTGTATACTCGGGCTCTCTCCATGTCTCATTCTTTTAAGATATTGTAATCTTGAGAATCCATCATATCTTGACAAATATACCATTTCATAACTGGCACACAGAACATTCTAAAAGCAAGTAATTGATACTCAATTTATTCTTCTTTAAACTATAAATCTATGTTGTATTTAGTTCGAAAAATGCTTCATATATATCTCAATTACTAAGTTTTTGACTTAAATTACTCGTTCTAATTGATGGATTGGTGACAGTGAAAAAAATCCGCATCATACCATGCCGAAAACTTTGGACAACATCCTCTCAATGAAGCGCTGTTTATATGCAAGTGGGAGCAGAGGATGTCTGACATGTTTCAGCAATGCTAAAGACAGGCCTCAATTCATTAAAAACAGCTTCCTTCTCAGTAACATCAGAAGGTTGTGAATCAAACTCCTCTGATTGATCTTAATTCAGGCAATGCAATTTTACTACTATACAATGGTTTAGGAACACAAATTTTTACTAATGCATTGTCATATTTACAGAAGCACCATTATGCTTGTTCCAACTGAAAAGTTGTACCGAAAAGACACAGGTGGATCATGGTTCTGCTATCTGCCTGCAACCGGGAACATCCCATGTTTTGTAAGTTGTTGATGGCTTGAATTTGTTGTGCCCTTTCATTTTTCTAATATCCATGCAAATTTTTTTCTAACCATCCATATTTAATCAGTTTCTTTTACAAATATGTTATGAAAGGTTAGATTTTATTATCCAGAGCTTTGGGTAAGGGGGAAGCATCCAATAAACATATTTACTTATCAGTTTTCCAGAGAGCCAAGGGGATGCCCTTCTGGTAGAGGTCCAGAATATTAATAGAGTTCCTCAAGGACAAACTATTATTCAAATTTCATCTTTGACTGATAACCATGTACGTTTCTTTTCCTTAGTCTTTACATAACTGCTTCTTGATACGATTATTCTCTAGTCATTAGCATTTTATTTGGTGCATTCACAAAATGTAAGCAGGGTGATAGAGCACAGTGGTGGCCAATTTACGATGGCGATCGGGAATGTGTGGGGAAGCTTCAGCTCTCTATCACTAATACCAGTACTTCATGTGATATAAGCACTATAAAGGTTAGACTTCCCTCATCTTATTTTCGTGAATTGATTGGGTAAAACTAGGACATCCCAGATTTTTTAGCTTTTAAAAAGCTTGACTCAAATAGACATTACAAAAAGGTCCTGAGGAACTCTATTAATATTCAAAAGTATTGCCCATCACCAATACATCATAAAGATGTTCATTTCAAACAAAAAGCAGTAGCTAAGAAGCTTATAAAATTTAATGTTTTGAAAGGTGGACACCACATGTCTGCATTTGTTTTGGTTCCAATGCTGCTTTTTTCTTTTGGATTGATCCTAAACATGATATGGGATCTTATGGTTTTTCCATTTGTTTTTCTGCAGAAAAGCATGCTGTTAGAATGTGAAACCCAAGCTGAGAATCTCTTGGCAACTGTTTTCTGAACTACAAATCATTAGACGAGCTCTCACCTATGGGCATGGCAGATTTTTTTGGTCCAACAACAGAATCTGCTGCACCGGCTTTAGTTCCCACAGTGCAAATTTTCACCTTTGTTCATGATATACTTTCTCAAGAAGGACAAAAACTATTGAGAAACTCTCTGCAAGTAATCAGTGATGAATTAATGCAATATCTATGTATCTATATACGTACATACACATATACATACATAGATACATAAGTACTAAGAAATGGGTATATTGGTGCATGAAATTCACGTTTTCTTATTTGATCAAGTGGAATAAAATTTTATTATACTTAATAGTAACCTTTTTAGGTTTTAAAGCTTGGGGAATTCTAAAGAAACCGTCGCTATACTGCATGCCAAACATTTGGGATTAATCTTCTTACAGGCAGCTACTACAAAGAGGTGTCAGAGGTATATGGTAGAGACTGATGAGTTTATGTCAAGCAATAGTGAGAGTTTGTTTACAGACCCTATGACCATCTCTACGACATTCTCAAAATGAAGACTTTGTTAATAATATAAGCCATGAGATTCAGGCTGACATCAAGATTCACAATCAGCATATACTTCCCAGGTATTACACAAAGATCTTGATCAATCACTTCAATAAATAAATAAATCCAAGCCACTCATGTACACAAGATGCATCATTGTGCGTATGCCAATTAATCTTTTGTGCGTTCTTCCTTTTCAGCTCCATCGATATACCAAATATAGTTGCTGCAGTATACAGTGCTGAGCTGTGCAATAGAAAAGCAGTACAGTGAAATTTTGACACCTTTGAAAGATACCATCCCCGAAAAAGCTCGGGATTCAGGTTCAAAAATTTACGAGAAGACAGTCGGTATCACTTTATGTTGTTCCCACCCAAGTGAGTAATTCAAATTAAAACCTCGAACTGAAGTAATTTGAAAGAGTAAAGCTTTCTAGCTCATCCAATATATCTGTTTCTTTTTTTTTGCTTTGCAGTTGGGAACTTTTCTTAATACCGTTAAAAGAATCACAGTACCTCTATTTAAAGAGCGGCAAAACTTACAAAACCCTCAAAATCAGAGAGAGAGAAGAGAGATGGGGAAGATGAGAGGAGAGGTTGTTCTGAACATCCCTGCAGAGAAAGCATGGGAAATGTATAGAAATAATGAGGTTGTAAGCAAAATTCACCCAGAGATGATTGCTAGTGTTGAATACCACCAAGGTGACGGCAGCCCTGGGAGCTCGAGACTCTTCAGGCTAGGTCCAGGTACTCTTTCACTTGTTTTCCTTTCTTCATTTTTTTTAAAATGCATTCTCTTTAAGTTTCTTTCTTTTTTAGAATAGTCGATAAAAATTTGAATAGAATGGCTTTTTAATTCGGTGAAAGTAAGATGGCTTACTTCACTGGATCATGTTTCTTTAGCAAAAATGGTGTATAGCAGCTGCGGAACCCATCTCTATCTCTGTCCGCGCTTACAGATTTAGTGCTATGTATGAAACCCACTCAAACTCATTGATTGGTTGGAAACAGACTATGGAGATCTTTCTTTTGCAAACAATGGATCATGAGACTTCACGTGGCACATATCTCAAACTAATACGTTTGAGCGTGCTATGTGCCATATGATTTTAGTGACATGTTTTGGGATCTATGCCATAAGGAATCAAAAACTATAGTAAGGTCGTCATCTCAAGATCCATTGTGTGAAAAATTAGAGTGAAAAATGATATCCATTATCTGATTTCAATCTGCCAAAGGGTTTGACCAGGTTTCAATGGTAGGTGCTCTTATTAAATTAGTAAGTGCGAATAGAAGTACCCTTAAACTATTACTTATTAGAGAGTAGAAACACTCGAATTTAATCTCCGGTCTATATGTGGGGTGCATTTGTAGGTATGATTGGGCCGCAAAGAAGAATTTAAGAGCCAGATACTTCCTGTGGGCAATGATTGCTTATGGTTTTGGTAAGAATAGTTCATTTAATCTCTTTTTTAGTGTCACCGATCGTATAAGAACATAAATTTCCTGCGCCAAACAAAAATAACATTATATAGAAAGAAAGATTTACGAGGAATGATGAGGTTAGTTTATTGATCCCTAGTGCTAGTCCTTTTCCTTGTTATATCTCTAAAGCATGGTTCTAAAACTCGTCTCAATAGCCATGTCAACCGCTTCTTAGACCTACGAGTTTCCTATGCTCATTTGGCTAACAATATACTTCAACTTTCAGATACTTTCTCAAGATATGCTTAAGAAGTACATGACACATGCCAAGTACGAGCTGCAACAATTCAAGTTTCCTATGCACATTTCGCTAACAATATACTTGAACTTTCAAATACTTTCTCAAGATATGCTCAAGAAGTACATAACATATGCCAAGTTGAATGTCTTCCCTAAATTGGATGGTGCTGATTTGGATAAACTCAATCATGTTTATGCTAAATTGGATGGTACTCATTTAGGGCTCTGATATTTGTCCAAATGTAAAACTCAACTTTTCACAGCATTGGGTAGAGGGGCTTTGTATGAAAATTAGTTAAATGCATTTCATTCAAATCTCAGTTTTTGAACTTTTTTGTTACGAATTGCAGTGGGTGGAAGGATATGGTGGATCAGTGGGTTAGTGCTGCAGCTGCTATTCAAGATAGGCCTTTGACTATTGCCTTCAGACTCTGAAATATCATAGCAGTAGCTTACTCCTGAACTTACGACTGCAGATTCTGTAATCCTATCCGTTCTGGATGAAGGACTCCCTTCCCCTCCATTGGATGAAGGAGCTTTCTTGGCTACTCAGACTACTTCAATAGAGCTCTCTCAGGTATATAGGATATGACTTGGAAATATGAATCTTGTATTCGGATTTATGGTATTTCCTGCACTTGCAGATTTGATTTAATAATCACTCACTGTTTTTTTTTTGTTTTCTGTCCAAATTGTACCAACACAGTTCTTTGACGGCATGGACGATGATGTGATTATATACTCATTTAGTATTAATTTTCATGTAAACTTGTAGGTTGAAAGAGTAAAGTGACAAGTAACAATTTTTATTATATATTTTTTTAAATAAATCCAAGATGGTAATTTGATTGAATTTTGTTTGATCTGTCTATAAAAAATCAAAAAATATAATTCTGAAGGGATTGGGTCGTTGTTCAGGTGGTTATGCCTTCAAGCATTTAGTTTGAGGTCCAAGGTTTAATTTGCACCTTTACTGATAATTTTTTAAGAGTTCAAGGATAATGTCTGATGAGAGCGGTGACATTTTTTGAAAAAAAGAAAAATGAACCAGTTATAAAGCTTGAGATCAGTATTTGACATCTCACATACTTGTGTGTCTGCCCTAGGTAGGCCCACCTAATCGACCTTATTAAAATCTGGCATGGCTACACATACACTCACGGGAGGAATCCATGAGACGGAGGGATCTGTGTGTAATTGCCTATAGTTGTTCTTTGTGATGGATTGTCATAGATGCTGTGACCGGTAGGTAGATATGCAATTTGTTTAAGTAAATATATAAATTTATACATTTGCTTCATTTTTTTTCATAATACGAACTTACTATGTCATGTTGGGTTTGATTTCTTCATGAGATTGAAGGATCTGTGTATCATAGCCTAGAGCTGTTCTTTGTCATGGAAAGTCATAGATGTTGTGACTGGTAGATAGATATTATATTTGTTTAAGCAAAAAATGACATCATGACCTGCATAGATGATTGTAGTATTTCTACATTTGCTTCATTTGTGGTACTCATCATATTGAATGAATGGTAGCTTAACAAGAACAAAAATACAACATTGACAATTCTATCAAACAAGGCATCCATGAACCAAAAGAGGTAATTAGAAATTTTATCTTCTTCATTATAGAAATTTGTGTTGTCATACATTTAATCCATTTGCCTGTATGTAGGGCATTGACATAATTGCTACATGCACGGATGTTTCTGTTACCATCCGAATAAATACTATAAAAGCAAGGGATTTAATCCATTAATTCACCATGGCTTAGACTTTAATGATGTTCTCATTTTGATTTCAGGCGACCGATTTCAAGCTCACCTCAAATGGATCACTAGTGGTCGGGGACACTTGGTACGAGAGACGAAGCAATTTTTTTTTATATTTTGAAAATGGGTCATGGGGTTTTCATATTGTTAACTCTCTTTCTTTTCTTCTTCTTTTGTTTGAATAAAAGGATTGGACATGTAGAGTTTAAAATATTTGACTGATTTGAAAGGTTAGATCATAGGTTGAAATGAAACCTTTTGTTTGAATAAAATAATTTGACTTCTATTTTTTTTATTAATGGTATTGAATTATTTGCATTTGAGTTGAATGTATGTGTTGAAATATAAGATTAATAGCTTTTTTTCTTTATATAATATTTTTTTAAAGCATTAAAAAAATAGCATTAAAGAAATTGTATTTAAAAAAGCATTAAAAATATTATTTTAAAAAAAATTGCATAAAAAATCATCGACGTAATTTTTTTTTATTTTAAAAATAGTATTAGTTTTTAAAAAAATTTGCATATAAAAACCACTATCAAAAGCAGTGATTTTCTCTATGACTGTTAAGAGCAGTCGTTGTTAAAGTTCATAAACCACTATCTTGTATAGTAGTAAAAAAAATCACTGTTTTTTTTACAATTGTTTAGAGCAGTGATTTTTTTAAAAAAAATCATTGTTAATGACAATGATTTTTTGAAAAAATCACTGTTTAAGGCAGTGATTTTTTTGGCTTTTTTCACGTAATGATTCTTAGTATTCTGATCAGTTTGAGAAATGTACTATAGGGATGCAAGTTCGGTGTACTGAACCGAACCAATACCCATTTTTTCAGTAATCGGTTCGGTCTCCAAATCAAAACTAAACCGAAATGAATCGGTTACGGTTTGGTTTGAATTTTTTTTTCAGAAACTAAAACTGAACCGAAACTTAAATATCTTGGTTCTTTAGGTTCGATTTCAGTATTTTTACTATTGAAACTGAAATATCTTGGTTCTTTCGGTTCAACTTCAGTATTTTTACTATTTTTTATTTGTTCAATGTATTTCCTTAGTTTTTTCAGTTTTCTAATTCTACTTCCTCGGGATTCGGTTCAAAGCTTGCATCCCTAGTGCACCATATGGAACTATCATGTCTTCATGTTATTTGATGCCTATGATTTCAAACTCTATTATGTAAAATATTAAAATGATAAATAATCTCCATCCTTTGATCAAGGCAGTATATACTAGCCAATCATTTCTGTAGCCCGTACTATGTTGGATTTATACAGTGGGTGGTCGTTAATTTTACATAGTGTTTGACTATTTTGAATTAAATGATAAAACTTATTGGTTTTCTTTTCATTTACACCAAAGATCTTTAGGTCATTGAACACCTTAGAATGTACACATTGATCTTTAGATCACGGCGCAGCTCTATTTTAGTTTTAAAATTTCTCTGTCACCCATCACTTGCCCCCTTAGAAGAAAATCCTCATTTGACCCCTCCTCACAACTATATATCAAAAATAATGGCTGATATTTTTTCCATGAATACATCTAATTTCAAGGACATTTTTTGCATATAAAAAATATAAAATGATAGTATGTACTAGACTATCAGAACTTGGAATTATTCAAAGAGTACCTTTAAATCCACCCACATAAAATGAAAACTCGACCATCTGATGATACACCCATGATCTCAAGTTCCATCGTGTGAAAGACTGAGATGATAAACAATCTCCATCATCTGATTCATTGCAATTAATGTGTTTCAGGGTGGGTGAACTCAAAGATTTGATGGGTGGATTTAAAGGTACTTTTATTCAAAACGTTGGCTAATACTTGTGAGATTTTGAAATATCGGGTTGCATATATACAGTATGTTCATAAGGTGGGGTGGTTTATAACCTTATCATCCCACGCTTATCCTGGAATTCAAATGTGAATCTCTTCCGGCTTCATGTTATGGAGTCATCATGATTTTAAGGACAATTCAAATGTAAATTCATATCTTCCAAGGTCGATATCCAGGATAAGAGAGTCATAAGAACACAAAAATATGAAAGCTGAAGAGACGGATTTCCCATCGTGACGACTCCCTTAAAAACATCAGTTATGGGTTTTTCCAACCAGAAGAGATGGATTCACATTTGAATTGTCCTTAAAAACATGAAGCCGGAAGAGATTCACATTTGAATTTCAGGATAAGCGAGGCATGATAAGGGAATCCATCATCTATCAGGTTGCATGTTCACAATTCAAATGTGAATCCATCATCTGAGTTTAAACAAGTCAAGATAAATTTATGTTATTATTTATTTATTTATTTATTTTCTATAAAAAAAATAAGTCAGGGTGGTATATAACCTTATGATAAGAATTTTATGGCTTAACTCAACCTCACAATATTAGCTTGTAAGGTGAGGTTTGCCCAAGATATAAAGATCTCAAGAAGGGTCAGCCCCACAGCCGATGTAGGACAAATCCAATACGCCCCCACACGTGTTACCAAGATTGAGTCAAATCACGTGGACAAAAAATGGGTGACATGGGAGAAATAATGTCTCTTATATCATGATAAGAAATCCAACGGGCCTAATTCAACCTCACAAAACCGACTTGTAAGGTGAGGTTTGTCCAATATATAAAGAGCCCAAAAAGAATGAGCCCACAACCGATGTAGGACAAATCCAACACCTTATGAACATATATACTGTATGTTCATAAGGTTATATATCAACCCGACTTGTTTTTTTTTATAGAAAATAAATAAACAAATAATAAAAGAAATCCACCCCGACTTGTTTAACCCAATAATAATAAGAGAAATCCGCCCCGACTTGTTTAACCCAATAGATATGGATGATAATTTTTCTCCTCATTTTTACCAAAGGCTCTGCATGCAATCCAATAGGTCAATGCAACAGGAGACTTAGTGGATGGCCGAACCATTCCTAAAAATTGCACTGATCAATCAATTCTCGTAATTTTATCAATGGCTTGCGCTTGGATGGTGAGCAGAGGTATCTGCAACAACCTATATAGTTAATAGATGAATGATTATGATTTTCTTTTTATTTCTTTATTTTTTATAAATAGATGAATGATTATGATCATCCAACGGTGGCAATCAATGATGGTTAAGGGGTTGACTCTTGTGTCGTAAGCCTAAATAGAGCCCTTATCTTCTTATTTCTAAGCTATAAGAGGTCACATGCATGGAAGGCAAATGTTATCAAACCAAGTGATCCAAGTGGTAGAATATCTTATATCCTTTGTTGAGGTGTCCCTAGGAAAGAAAATGCTAGAGATCGAACCTTGGGACCATGCCCAAGGGGCGTAGTACATTTGGGAGCTTGTACACCATAAATTTGATGGATTATATATAAAAGAAAGTTGTATATATAAGAAGATTATTCTCTACATCTTCAAAAGTTAAATGAGGATTATAGCTCTTGGAGTGCTCTATTTGGCTCCTCTCCCAACCGTGCCTTTTTGTGGTGTCACGTGACGTCCAAATGCCAAATGACATCTATCACCCCTAAGGTTCACGCTTCCCTAAGAGGTTTTAAGAAAATAAATTAAAATTATTTTTACGGCGTCGATCTAACAAGTGTGTCAAAGAATAGTGACTTGGTTTTTAATTCACCATTCTTTCAGTAAAGCATTGAATATTGTTGACTATGATGATTTAAATTTTGTTAATCTTTTTTAAGTGATCTATTGTGCAAAAATCACTCTAAATAACCTTTGCACCTTTATTTTCATTGATGACTTTCACGTGCGAAAAAGACAATCAATAAACTAAATAACAAATAAAATACGAGATAAAGAAAGAGATCACACCACATACAAGAACAAGTTTTACGTGATTCGGCCTAAGCCTACGTCTAGGAGCAGTCAACCAAAGTGTTTCCACTATCAAGATGAAGTTGCACAAAGACAACAAAACAATGGAGATCATATTCTCCAATTTTACCCTAACCAAAGGAACCACAAAGATCTAAGTCTAAAATACATAACCTCAAAGTTCAAAACAAACACCAAGGTTCTCCCAGACAAATATTCAAGTGTACCCTCACCAAAACCTAACAAGAGAGCCACACAACCAAAAGAATCTAAAGATTCAAAATTAAATCCAAGATTCAAGCTTTCACCTATCAAAACAAAACTCAAGAAATCCCTCCATTATTCCCTATCTTTCAGATCCTTGGCTCGATTTTTACAAACGTTTTAGAAAAAAATAGTGTTTTTACGATTTTCTGAAGTTCTAAAATCCGTGAAAGCACTGTTTTTCTAAAACGTTTCAAGTCGGGCTTTTTTTAATAAAAAGTTTGTTTTTGAGGCATTGTTTTCTAAAGTGCCCTAAAATTTATATATATATATATATATATATATATATATATATATATATATATATATATATATATATATATCAAAATTAAAATCAAAATCAAAAAAATTATTTCAATGTTGTAATTAAGAGGCAAAAATATAATTGGCCAAATTATATTGGCATTATAATTTCATGACAGTGGTTCAATTTACATCACTTTTAAGCTCTTAATCAAATGGAGCATATGGTTTTTCGATGCAGAGTTAGGATCTTCCGAACTAAAAGCCAATGACTCAGTGCTTGAGAGGAAATGGGTTGGTTACCGTATTCCAATTATAAAAGAAGATGCGCAATAAGAGTTGACATAAGGTAAGAAAGTGAATAGGTCATTGATATCATATATGCGATGCTATTTTAGTGTCATCTGATTCACGAAGCTACCGTATAGATGAGATTCGTGTTAAAATTACGTTGAAACATCATTTGCACTTTGTGATTAAGAGATTAAAACTGCAACCTAATGAACAACCATCATGCAATTGCTTAAATCTGTTTTAGTTGTTCTTTTCATGGCTCTTATAACCACTTTATAAGTCAACAAAGGCTGCCTTTGGGTTAGCTCTTTCGGGGGGGCTCTTCACTCTTTGAGTCTCTAGCGAGTAACTGCTTTTACTTTTGGTAATATAGTTTTTTGCCCATTTACTCTGACGGGTAGCTGTTTTAAATAATAAAATTGCTCTCTATTAGAGCAAATTTTATCTGCCCTGACGGAGAGCAGGTAGATAATAGTGCCAAAGTGAATAGGCAGTGTCATGTGATTCACAAAACTATCATATAGATGAGATTCATGCTAAGATTGCATAAAAATATCATCTCCAATACATGCTAAGATTGCAGTCACGTAAATTTTAATTTTCGTTGGGGAAGACGATGTGGGTGTACAGCCACAGACAATCGATCAATTTAGAAGAGGGAAGACGATGCAATGTAAGCGCGCGAAGCGCGAGAATTCAAATATAGCGCGAGTGCGGGAAGGAGAGGGAAGACGATATGAGTGTATAGCAAAAGAATGTGGTGGGTGTATTTGACCGTTAGAAAAACCGAATTGAATATGTAAGTGGAAAGAAAGATTTTGTTTTCATATGTTATGCAAGTGGATAGCAAGATTAAGTGGGTGGAAATAAAGGTACTCATATAGAAATAGTTAAATACTAGAATTACCCACATCCTATTAAATTTAAAGAATGCTTTCCTCAAGGGATAATGGCTCCTCACCTACATTTAAACACCAAAATAGTGTTTAAATGATCTTACACTATTGTTTTAGGATTTTGGTATACGGTAACATGGTATATTATTTTGCCACATTGTGAGTAATTTAAATATTGTCCAGTGACCGATACGTATTGATTTTTTGGCAAATTGATATCGGTCGTCCTCTAACTCCGTATCAGCTGAAACCGATTTTGACACTTTACCGATAAGTGATGTGAACCATCTATTTGTTAATGGTTAAAATCTCCATCAACGAGTGTGCCAAGCTATTGAAAGTTGAAACCTTAACCAAACAAAAACAACAACCCAAAAAATAATTATAATAAATTGGCAGGGCCGCGCAAGCGCAGCTCCCACTGTAACAAATTATGACGTGCACTCTCCTGCTTGAGGAGATGCTAAGCAAGTGCTCCTCCAAAAGTGCAATGGAGGCTACCAGCATAGGCCATGAGCCTTCTTGATCACCCATTGACCCCGTCCAGGTAAGTATGATTTTAATGAGCCCACCGCAGCCCATTTATAGCTCCACTTAGCTTCCATGCCTTTGTTTCCGCCGATGTGGGACTAAATCCAAATTACTGCTGTATATGTAAGTCTATACTGAAACCTACGCTTTCCAACTACTCTTCTCACATGTCTGTACGTGATGACAAACGCTCGTTTTCCTTCCTTGGATCTTGCCTTGAGTTCAGTTTATCTCCCCTCGTTTACTTGAACTTGAAACTCTCTAACCTCCAATTCTACCTCTCTTCAAAGGTGGGCAATTGTCAAGTCTACAGCAATTCTATTTCACATTGGTTAACTTTTCAAAAAAATTATATGTAATAGTCCCACATCAAATGGGAAAAAGTCTTGACCCTGGGTTATATGTGATTGCGGACGTTATATATTATGACGCGTTTTGGGTGGGGACTTAAGTCCATGCCAAAAATAAAACCAAGGCGGAGCCCATAATCGGACAATATTGTAGCATGTGCGTCAGGGTCGTCACAGAATTGTATCAGAATCGAGGACGGCTCTTCTATAAGGTGGGGGGATTGTAATAGTCCCACATCGGATAGGGAAAAGTCATGACCCTAGGCTATATGTGATTGCGGACGCTACATGTCATGACGCGTTTTGGGTGGAGACTTAAGCCCATGCCAATAATAAAATCGGGGCGGGGACCTAAGCCCAAAATCAGACAATATTGTGGCATGTGGATCTGGGTCGTCACATTATAATTGGATTAAAGTAGTGGAATTTGCAGTCGGAGAATTAGTCCCAGTGGCACTGAGCTTTCCACCGTTAAGACCGTTGACTACCTTGAATCTGAAGATAGAGATCTTTTTCCATCCCAATCTTCCACACAGTAGATCTTGAGATCATGGCACCCTATCGATGACGGATGTTGATTTCAGGGAAAACACAGCTCCAAAAGTGACCCGAGAACCTTCTCATGATATGCCATGATCATGATCACTTTTTGGGATGTGTGCCACGTGGAATCAATACATATTTGTGTGATAGGTTGGCAATGATCTAGATATTGCATGAAGAGACCAACTCTCCTATCTGTCATTTATATACCGACTGGTGTTTTAACAATTTTACACCATTTATTGGCTTATGACATTGGAAATCCATACCGCCAAAGTAATATATCATAAATAGAAGGGCTATCGGTCCAAAAATTACATTTTTTGGGAGATTTGAACCATCTGTTCTGTGCACTCTAATACCAATGGATGTTCTTAATTTTGATGGTTAATCTTAAAGTTACCCGATCAGATGGTTTACATCCACTTAGAATGATCCTTTGTATTGGACATGTTCCAACGATGATGGATTACCACTTGAGCAATTTAGATTGATCAAAGATGTTTACTACATGACACAATGATAAACCACACTTCAATGGTGTGAGATAAAAACTGACATTTTAATGGTGGAAGATCATTTGAATACCATTTGGTGTTTAAATGTTGGTCAGGAGCCACTATCCCATGCATGAAAGATTGGGACAAAAAAATTTATCTCATTCATTTGAGCTATCACTTGAAGGCCATAATTCAAACATATTGCTACAGAAGACTAGTGTAAGACGTGATCTCTATTATTTTTAATACCATAAGTGCCCTTGTTATTTTGAAAAGAAAGTAGGCGATTTTGAGAGTTGTTGTAAGGAAAAGACGATTTATGAGAGGGGGTGGGAAGGGGGGATTTAATCCCTTTCCATCTACTTTTCTTTATGCTTTCAATAAATCGATCCTTTGGGGGTCGTCTTTTGCTTAGAGGTTTCGGTGTTCCATTGCTCTCTCCTTATTTTTCTTTATTTTTGGGTTAGAATATGGGAGTTTTATCCTCTTCTTGGTGAGTCTTCTGTTCCGGAAGATCGCCTCTATAAAAGCTTTTTTACAGTCCATACTTATTTTTGAAATGATTTTGGTCACGGGTTTTACCGATGTATTGGTGGCTTCGTTGTTATGCGAACACATGCACTATACCTACGCCATGAGGCATTATTTAAAAGCTTCGGTTGAAGCGAAGTGTGAAGCTTTGGTCGGTTGTTGCCCCCGTTTTCAACGTGGTGGGAGTTTTTGTAGATCGTAAGTTTTCCGATGGTGGTGGAGCCTCTTCGGGTGGATCTTCGGTGTCAGTTACCGGCGGATGTTCAAGATAGTGGTGGATCTTCAAATTTGTACCTTACTCTGAAGGTCCCTGAATTTCGTGTCGTTGTTAGATAGATCTTGGATGTTATTCAATTTAGTTTAATGTTAGTGATTGTAACTATCACTCATTGGATTGTAAACCTCTATTCTGTAACAGTCAATTTGGGATTACTTATTTTCCAGTTTGTAACCGTTCTCCATTTCTAATGAAAATGATAGAAGTTTCATATCAAAAAAAAAATAAGTGCCCTTGTTTTAAGTACAAAACAGGGAGTCATTACTTGCACCCGAAAAGTTCGCCCTTGCACCACATTTAAAGAAAGACTAAGGCATATTTTGTTTTTTAAGGTTTCTCCAAATTTTTTCGATTTCCTCATCTTCCTAAACGGTTTTCAGGTTTTGCCACCCAAAACCAAAATCGAACTGAACCGATTTCCAACGAATCGGAATCAATTCAGTTTAGTTTCGAATCGGTTTCGATCCAGTTCGATTTTCGCATTTTTCGAGTTGGGTCGAGTTTTGGGTCAAACCTTGCATCCTTAGTCAAAACTAAGATATAACATGGAAGGGGCATCCGTCTATACAAGGGCTCCATATTTAGGCCGCGTTCGAGAGCCTAAAAAGCCCAAGATTCTAAATTCGGACTCCGAAAGTGAGGCAATTCCGAGAGTTTCTACATAAATCCCTTATTCGTGATGAGTTTGTCTTGGGGCCGATGCTTTCTGAGTAAATCCAAGTGACAACGACATACGTGCGTCGGACCTTTTTAGCCAGAAAGGCTCATAATCTCTGCATTACTGCCGCTAACTATATGTAACACCTACTCCTTAGAACCTATGTCAGTCAATCAGTTGACCGGGACCTGATGAGACCTGACTGCACCAGGTGACAGCTTGAGGCCAAGTCAACCCCAAAAATTTTAAGCACCCACCTATAACTTGATGGGGTGATGATATTCCTATAGGCACCCATAGGACACCCCATTTAATTTGATGGGTGTGGTAGAAATTTAGTAAAACACACACCTCTCATCTTAAACCACATGTGAGAACCCGGATTGACTGATGACTGGTCCCGACCGGGGAAGTTGCCCAAATTTGGACTGATATGCAGATCATCATCAATAGAGTGGATTTTGATGATCATCATGGTGGTGTTCAATACAATCAGTCAAACTTGGACCTTAAAATCCAATGAGAACCACATAACTAATACCTTTTGTTAAGTGTATAAGCTAAACATAGAACAATGGCATTTAAGGTAAATAAGAATGAACTCCAAGGGCATTTGAAATTAATTTCTCTAATTTAGAAATTACAAATTAGGAATTTCACATTTCTCTAGCAAATCCTAGCCCTTGATCTATTTGACCAAGTTGGCCTCCATCTATAATCATTGATTTCACATTGGGGAAATCTATGGTATAAGATTGGGTTAGAAACCATGCACCACAAGATGCTTTGAAATGTGACTATCCACATGAATTGAGGGCACCTAAAAGAGGGAAAGTCAAGATGATGACCAACTGGAGGGTGGAGAGTGAGCGCATATGGGACGCACTACTCCATGGGCATAGAGAAAAGAGAGGAGAGCAGAAAGAGTGAGAGCTTGGGAAGGAAAAACTTGACACATGTCAAGCTTGATCCCTAAAAGGGGTTGCAATTTTCGTAAATCAGCCCCTCTCTCTCTCATTCCATTTTCATCTTCTTCCTCTTCTCTTCCCCATTAGAGTCCTCTCCTTCCAAGCTTTAGTTCTCCTCATCCAACCATTAAAGTAGAAATCCAACACCACCATTGCACTCTGGCCTCTTCTTCTAGAATAACATAGTTTAAATTTAGCTCCATCCCAGCCCTTTCCACAATTTGAAACTTGGACAAACCAGCAAGCAAAGAGGGAGTTAAGGTAAAGACTTAGTTTTCTTTTGAGTTATAGTTTCTAGCATGGTTTAGTGAAGGAATTTGCTTGCAAACTCTTATTTTTCTGTGATTTTTTTTTTTAATTCTTTAAGATTACAAGAGTTGGAATGTATGTGAAGGTTGGGATGACCTTGCATGAGATCACTATGATTATGCATAGTCATCCAATGAACCAAATAGGCAAGGCTTGGACTACGTCCGGTACTAGCCTAGGATCCTTCATAAAAAGTGTTAGAAATCTTATTTTTTTAGAGTTTTTAAAGGATTTTCAATTTTTAAACTTTGGTGGTATGGATGTATAGAATGGGATAGTGGCGTGTCTGTGTGTGATTAAAGTGATCACACACCACCCTCTCATCATCAATAATGAAGATTGAATGGTCCAAGATCCATCTTTTGATGGTGATGGTGAATGAGAGTACGAGTTTAGTGGATGTGCCCTTAGTTGATTAGCATAACTCCTCCTCCATTGATCATCTCTTCAAGGACCATGTAATCCCATAATTTTGGTAAAAGATTGATTTTATGTTTGGATTAGATGGAAAATTCGTATGGTTTGAGATCAATCCGATTTACCTTAGCCAATTTTCATAGATTAGGCTTTTGAAAATAAATGGCTATTTTATTTGAAAAGATTAGAACATATGCATGAATTTGAGTGATTTTGATTGATGAAATACATAATGGAAATTCATAATTTTAAAGTATTTGATCAGTGCTTTGATGAGTATAGGATAGTATAGACCATGCATTGCTTAATTGATATAGTATTATAGAAAATACTAATATTGAATGGTTGGGATTGATGATTATTTTATTTAGATTTTAGAATTTTTATAGATTTGATCACTGTTTTGATCATATAAATTGATGGTACTAGATGCATGTGCTAGAAATGATAAACTTAGGGTGTTCTAATTTCTGGCTTATTTACTTGATTAGTATGATAGAAAGTGCTAATATTGAATGGTTGTGATTGATGATTACTTTATTTAGATTCTAAAATTTTTATAATTTTGATTACTGTTTTGATCATATGAAATTGACGGTATTAGATGCATGTGTTAGAAAATGATAGCGTAGGATGTCATAGACTACACTTGCTTACTTGTGGATCATCATAGAAAAGATAGATTTTTGTTTTGAATGGTCTACATTGATTAAAATATTGATAAATTTCCAGATTCTGAAACTTCATGATCACTGTTTTGATCATGTGCAATCAATGGTGATTGGTCTATGATATTGAAAATGCTTAGAAATTGGCAAATCTTAGAGCATAGGAAGAATTGATAATTTGGTGATCTAATGATCACAATAAAAAAATGATTTTTGAAAGGATGTTCTCTGGGAATATTAGTTTTTAAAAGAAATATAATGAGCTAAAATTTGATTTGATCAGACGGCCCTTAAAGGCTAGATCAAATTTAATCGAAATAGAGCTAAAATCGAGATATTGGCGAATAGGATAGTTGCGCGGACAATTTGTGCCGTTAGATCGATAGAATAGATCTCAAAAAGGGATATTAACTGATCTGTGATTGATCTTAGGTGTTCCCAGGTCAAGATTATAAAATTGTGTGGCGTATGATGGGCCAATAGGTGGACCTCATCAATGGCAAATTTTAAAGGCCTTAAGGCCCAAAACAAGAAACTCACTTAGATGAGTTTAAAAATATGAGAATTAGATTAATAAAAAATCTAGAAAGTTGTAATTAGTTAAATAAATGGGTTCCCAATAACCCAGTAAAAAATCAAACCCTATTTCCAAGTAGTTTGACCTACACGGAGTTCAAAGTAAATGATAGCAAATTTACCCTATTTGCCCCAGAAATATGTGCCTCAAAAAGGCTAAGATTTCATGTGCAAGGACTCCTCCAATAAATCCATATTTTGAGTCAATATTTGACTTGTGCCCCAGCACTATGTGAAATTTCACAAGAAGTCTTTGTCACGCCCCCAACCCCTAGCCTCCCACGTTGGGCGGCTCTTGCGCCCTGCACATTATGATCCACGAGCCAGGTTGATGCGACACACCTCGATTTTTTATGTTCTATATCAAAAAATTTCTTCCAAATCGGAGAAAATATAAAAAGTTTATTTATTACAAAAAATCCTATTTTCTTAACCTGGTCAGTTTTCAAATTTGATTATTTATTTATTAGGAAAACGAAAGTTCCTTCAAAATTTCTACTTATTACATAAAAACAAGTTAAAATAAAAGTATGCACCGTTTCGATCAAAATAACTTCGAAGTCCAATATATACAATGAGACCATTGGTTTTATAAAATAAACAATCAAACTAATTTTAAACAAAAGTAAGCAACTGTACAAAGTTAAAATACAGTGCAAGTGTCACATAGTCTGTCCACATATGTGCTAGTAACTCCGTAGATAAATTGAGTTAAATGTTTTCAGTCCTTCTAAATCTCTACCCGGCCGCTCCTGTCTCTGAATTTTTTTATCATGAAACTACGTAAGTGGTGAAGCTTAATAAAGTATTAGCTAAATTTATTAATATATTTCCAGTAAATTCTCATAATTCAGCTAGTATTTTCAATTAAATTTCATCGATTATCTATCTGATCAATAATATAATATCCTTATATTTCAGTTCTAAATCTATCCAATAATGACTCATTATGTACTAATAAGTCAATGATGATAATGTTCAAGGATCCGTTCGATATATTGTGATCATTCAATTTCTCATTTTCAAGACATGATTAATCATAAATTCCAATTATCAATATCAATAAAGCAATGTCAAGTTCAATTTTCAATCATCTATTCTATCAATACAAATTCTACGAATATTAATAGTAACACATCAAATTCAGTTACCAAGTTACCATTCAATCAATATCATCAAGAAGTATCAGGATGCCTCATTGTAATTTAATCATGATTTATTCATTTAATTAAGTATTCAAATATGCCATCACAAAATTTGCAATATTAGGTAATTTATATAGTTCAATTCATTTGAAGAATTATGAATGTCTTTTATTTATTTCGGTGCGATACTAAATACCAACCATGATCTAATATTAATATCAATTGTCAACGTCGTGCAAACAAAGGCTGACACTCTTCTCCATTTAGTCAATCAAGACAAGGATCAATGACCCTATTGGTCTAATGAGACTCAATCCTCAACTGGCATTTCAAACTCTTTTGAATATGAGTCGCTCATAGTGCATGTTCGCAAGAACAGTGGTAAGCTTAACAAGGTTCAATTATAAATGTAGTATCATCTTTTTACTTTCAATATTATTATTCAATATTCAATGTTTAGTATTCAATGTTCAATATTCAATACTTCGATATTCAATTCAATAATCGGTATTCAATGTTTAATATTCAATACTTCGATATTCGATTCAATAATCGATATTCACTGTTCAATATTCAATACTTTGATATTTTCGGGTTCTATTTCATATTGGTATTCTTTCTATATTATTCACCAATCATTTTTCAACGGGCAATTCACCATTTCAAAGTAAATGTTCAAGTTAATCTCAAAATACATCAAATATTATAATTCAATCAATCTTCAGATTCAATCTCAATCTATATCAAAAATCAATAATTCAATCAATGTTCGGGTTTAATTCTAATATACTATAATTTAGTCAAGTTCCAAATTCAAGCCAATCAATTCGAATCCTAGAGTCGGTATTTGATTTCTATCCCATTAATCACTATAAATATTTTGATCCCACATATATAATAGGATCACTAAGCATACTAATTTCCTGAATCAATTTACACTATAATTAGCGTTGTCATAATTCAGAGTCCATCAAGGACTTATATTTTCTAATTAATTAAGTACGGTTATAGAAGAGGTCTATCTCTTCAATTGTTTCAAACAAAAATCTTTAAGATAGAGTAAATGTCAGTCACTAATTGCACACAGATAGTGTTTAATTAGGTCTTCCACCAAAATGAATTAATTGGTTGTCTATTTAGGGTCATCTTTTTTTTAGAGTTGATAAAGCTTTGACTGAAACTTTAACATTATAAAATTCCTTCTCATATCTCATATCTAGTACTTTCCTTTAATTTCTCAAATTAAGGTTCTGATTCAGGTGAGAGTCCATTTAATTTTAGTCGGGTGTCGTTAGTTGGGGCACACCAATTTAATAATCTCAGGCACTAAGTCCCAATAGTTTATTATTGGACCTCTTGTTGGGTCCATTGGTTGGGTCAATTTTAAATTTTAGGTCCAATTTAATACTAAGATTTCGAGAGAGTATAGTGTAGAAATCTCCTATATTTTCACAAGTGTCCATAACAAAAGAACCACCTGATTAACGAGGATATTGTATCCTTATGTGATTCATCATCGTCCATTTAGGCCTCCTAAGTTGGGTCAGATAGGATCTTATTTACAATCAGTTTGAATCTTTAAGATGTCTCCACAATTTTCGATGTGGATGCTTTTAGTTTTCAGTGGGTGCCATCAGTAATGGCCACCAGGGCTTCAAAATAGGGACATCAGGTCCCAACAATTTTATTTATTGCTTTAGATCTCATATATCGAGGCCACTCCAAGTCCTACATCGAAAAGGGCTCGGTTTCTTAAGGAAATTCATATTTTAGGTGTAGGTGCTTCCAAATTTTGAGGGGTACCAATAACAATGGCCCACTCAATTTCTAAATAAGGACATCAGGTCCTATAAGTTATCTTGAACTATTTGCTTGGGCTCATGGGTCGGGTTGTATCAGGTTTCTAGACCCTAATTCGTCTAATTTCAAGAAATCAGGTTTTGGGGCGTATAAGGGTCTCATCTCGAGTGGTCAAACTTGTGGTCAACCATCTGATATGTTAACCATGGGTCATCAGTAGTTACTGGGATCGTAACAGTGTTCATCGGTGATCTCCGTGTCACGGGACTCAAGGGAAAGTCAAGATTTTGACTTTATCCCTTCAGTACTTGTTATTTCACTAAGGGGTTTGGTCGGTTATCGGGTGATTATTTTCAACTTCAATCGAGTTTTCTAGTGATTCAAAAACTCAGTGAAAGAGAACTAGGAGCCTCATCTTTCACAAGTAATGACAGTAAAAAATATGATCAAACGTGATCATGACTATCGATTTACAGAACGAATTTTTGACAAATTCGTATATCAAGCCAGATTTCAAGGTCTCTGATACTCCGACCATAACTTTCATTTCTGATATCAAAATGAGGCAAATTAGAGCTTGTTGGAAATTTCTTTACGTTATCTATGATATCTTTATATATTTCTAATGCTAAAAATGTTGGGATCATGATGGAATCAGGGTCATAGTATGGTCATTTTTTGATGAAGTTAATATATTTATAATTTTGTTTTAGAATTTTTTGGTCACTTTGTCCCATAAAATGATAGCCCCAAACTGAGTTATTTTTTGGCCATCTCGGCCTTTGGGCCTTCTAAGGATCAATCTTCGACTCGGTAAATTAAGGTCAATCATTAGGCATTTTGATTATAGGTCATCAGTGATCACTAAGACTTATTTGTGATCATTAATAGTCACAATATCATAGGTTTTGAGGAGAGTCAATATTTTGCCCGTTCACTTTATAAATTTCAAGTGAGGGTATCAGACCTTTCCTACCATTTTCAATCCCGAATGAATTTAGAAGTTATTCCAAAACCTAGTAGAATATGACTGATAGCCTCATCTTCCACACGTGATAGCACTCAAAATTTAGGTCATGATTGATCAGAGTCAGTAATTTACAGAACGTATTTTTAATTCAATCGGTCTTCAAACCAGATTTTAAGGCCTCTGATAATCGAGCCATAACATTTATTGCCGATATCAGAATTGGACGAATGAGAGCTTATAGGAAAGCTCTCTAAATTCCCTACAATGTTTCTATGTATTTGTAACGCAAAAAATATTAGGATCTTGATAGAAACAAGGTCATCTGATCAACTGTCCAATAGTAGTCACTATATGTGCCACATAGAACTGATTTATGCGTTCTCTGATTCCGGATTTTTTATTGGTCAAACGAAATTGATTTAAGGTCTAAACTTTTATACAGTGATAATGCACTGATAAAGCTCCATCCTAAAAATTTTGTAAAATTTTTAGGCAAATTTATATCAATAGATTAACATCCTCAATCTTAGCCAAATTTCTGGTATATTGTACAAGGCAGATCTGCACAGTTCCACCACGGAATTTTTGCCGATCAAATTATAGTGAATCAATGCCTCAAATTTTATAGGGATGGTCTACACTTATGTATATACATCCCTGAATGTTTATAGAATTTTTCTAAGCCTATGCAGTGGTCAACCTGTGACCATTAGATCAGTCAAAATCACAATTTTTGTATACTTAAGACAATGACTATATTCATCAAAATTTGCTTATAAATCAAACACTATCAAATTTTTTGAACATCAAAGTATTAGATACTTAATTTATATAAACTATAAGTATCATATATTATTATCATTCTCATCAAGATATCTTAACCATCAAAATCAATTAAATAAACTCATTCAGGTTAGTGAACCAATCTATATATTTCAGTATGCAGCATCTAGCACCATTCAAATTGAGCATAAAAAAAACCTCAAATACATCATGATTTACATATTTTAAGTGACATCTAATTCATGCAAAATCAAACTACTAATTATAACTAATCACACCGTGACAAGAAACATTTGAACATAGAACTCTATCAATTCCTACAACATGTGATATAGTGTGGTGAATTCTACACAATCCGATCATCTTAGAACTTTGAAAAGTGTTGTTTAATGGGTATGCATGATTTTGTGGATCACATCCATAGTTATCCAACACCATAAACCTTAGTGCAAAAGCTTTACCCATAATATTTCAAAAGAAATCAAACGAATAAGAATATTGCAAAAATTCACTAGAACTTGCAAAAATAATCTAAACTAATACTTTACCTTTGCTTAGCTAAGAAATATTTACTGGTTTGAGAAAACTTTTGTGGTGAAAAGGGTTGGGATGATGCTTAATGTATTATATGTAGTTCTAGAGGTGGTGGGGAGTGGATTGGTGGTGTTGGATCAAAGTTTTAATGGTTGGATTGGGAGGGGAAATGCTAGAGCAGAAGAGAGCTTTAATGGAGTTTTGGAGGAAGAAGAAGATGAAAATAAAGAGGGGCCTTGGAGAAGTCAAAATTTTCAAGGGAAGCTGGGGGACAAAGCCTTCAAGTGGCTTACTAAGTGTCCCTATTTCACTTCCCAAGCTTCTCTCTCTCTCTCTCCTCCAAGCTCTCATGCGCATGGGATAAATGGGACTCACATGGGTTCCATTTTCACCCTCCAATTTGTCTCATCTTGCCTTTTTATACTTTCAAGGCCCTCAATTTATGTGTATGTACACTTTTCCAATATATCTTGTGGTGCATGCTTGCAAGTCCATCTTTCACCTTAGATTTCTACAAGGTAAATTCAATGGTCTAAGATGGAGTCAAACTAGATCAAGTAGATGTGTGGCTAGGATGTGCAAGAACTTTGCAAAATCCTAATTTCAAATTAGAGAAATTAGATAAATTAATTAGAATAACCTTGGGCTTTATAACTATTTATAAGAACTGTCACTATTCCATATGAGGCACACACATGATGTTTAAAGTGTTAGTGCATCCAGTCTTATTGAATTTAGCGGATTTATATTTGACCTAAAATATTGATCATCAGCGGGATGATTATCAAAATCTAAACCATTGATGATGATCTCCACATCATCACCAAGGCTCAATCCTAATTTGGGCCAATTCTCGGGTCAAAGAAAGGATAAAGAATTCGGATTTCATTTCGGTTCCGGGCTGGTCCAAAACCGAAATTTTAAACAAAAAATTTGGCCAAAAACTTAAGTGGGGACCAAAATTAACCGAAATATTGAGTTATCATTTCATTTTCGGTGGGGACCGAAATCGAAACATTTCGATTGAAATTTTGAACCATGGGTCAGAGTCAATCAATTGTCAATCCGGGCTTCTCAGTGATATGAGATGTGGTGTGTATTTTACTTAATTACTAGAACTCTTATCATTACTTATGATGTATATTATTATTATATTAAACTCAAATCTTAATCTATTGTAAGGGCACAATAGATTATACTAGCATAGGATCGTTCTCACGAGGAAGTATATTTATCTAATTATTATTTATTTATATCTTCTACTTAAATCCTTATCTTAAAAATTTTTATTTATCTTTAAGATCTAATCTACTGGAGAAATATGAATAAAAGAATGATTTATTAATCTAAAATGTATAAAATAAATCTAAATCATCCTTCCTCTGATTGAGGTCGTCAATCTCAATCTTCAACTATCGGATATCTACGAATTTAAACAGTACCGTTACACTATATCTCTAGTTTTTAAGCATTGGTCATCAATCAAGTCTAAGATCCTATCAATACAAATTTAATCTAATTATTAACTTCCTAAAATTTGAGCGTCAATCAAACCTTAGAAAACTAAAGATGGAAAAGTAAAAATCGTTACACTAATCAGCAAATTTTAACCTAAGTCGTCAATACAAATTAAAACTTGAAGATGTTTACAAAGCTGCAAAAAAAGAAAATAAAATCTAAACTAGAAAGCAAATAAATACATCTTTCACCCCTCAACTGCAGTCGTCAATTGCTTCTGAGAAACTAGGACATCTACACTAATCTTCAGCACCCAATTGCAGTCGTCAATTGCTCTTGAGAAACCTCTAATATCTAATCTACTCTAACTATTTTACACTTCTTTGATCGGAAGAAAATCCAACCTCAAGCGTCAATTGATGCTGAAATTCTTCGATGTTTATTCCTACACCAAGCTCTCTTATTTATGGATCATAAGGAGTCGATTTACAAAGTCTTCTAATTCTAATAAAATAAACTATTAAAAATAAAAGATTCCTAATATAATTCTAATTCCTAATTTTATCTTTTCTTGCTTTAGACGATAGATGTGCTTCTGGATTGCTCTCCTTTAGTTCAGCAACAGAGTCCTTCGAGATAGATCTTCATCAAGCTTCTCAGATTCGTGATTCACCAGGCTCCTAGAGATCTAATTTGGTTCATGGCGGTGATACTCTTCACTCACATGATCAGCAGTAGCAATGAATTAAGCTTTCTGTAAAATCTTTGATACTGATTCTCTGGCTCTCTTCTTTGGTGAAAAATAGTATATTACAATTCTCTGCTTTCAGTATGATTCATAAAGGGAAAATCGTAAAAGATGATTCTTTAGTTTTGTCATTTTGTTGCAAAATCGTAAATGACGATTTTGTATCTGCATACTGCTGACTCGTATAACTTAGCAGACTTGACGGACGATTATCTGGAAAATAC
This sequence comes from Chloranthus sessilifolius, assembly GCA_021018995.1. Taxonomy (NCBI): domain Eukaryota; kingdom Viridiplantae; phylum Streptophyta; class Magnoliopsida; order Chloranthales; family Chloranthaceae; genus Chloranthus; species Chloranthus sessilifolius. Next base: position 45,988,085 of record CM037584.1, on the reverse strand, counting down.
GATTATTTACTTTTCTCCTTTGAGTAGCTTCTTTTGAGAATCGTAATCTTTGGCTTTCATAGTCTTTCACTCTTGGAAAATCGTAAAATAGCGATTTTTCATTCTATTTAGTATGCAGGGCTTTGTCTTTCAGTTATGTTGCCCTTCTTTACTGCTTTTTTAGCTCCTTTTGATGAATATTAATACTTAGGCTTTATTTTACTGTTTATCTCTAATATCTTCACATCAATAAGTTATTAGTAGCAAACTAAAGCCTAGCATCACTAAGTTAAGGGTGATAAAATGATAAATTACGTGACTGATCATACCACCAAACTTAAGTTTTATTAGTCCCTAACAAACAAGGAAATATAAAATATTTAAGCTATGAAATTAAAATGCCACTTTCGTAGGGAGCACGGTTGCATTTAGCGGATGCAACCAGCCTTTAAACCCCTAGGTGATCCCTAGTGGAGGAGTTGTAGTCTCCTGAAGGTTTTCAGTAAAGTTACCTACAAACTTTCAAATATATTTTTGGGTTTTGTAAAATATTTTTCAAAACTAAAAAATTTAAATATAGATTTTTATATACTAATTACTCAGTCATTCATTATATGTTCATCATTTTTCAAAAATTTTAAATCTTTTATCCTTAGCTTTATTTCCATTATCGCAATCATCCTCTATCAGAACTCAATAATTTTAATTCGGTATAGCGTGGAGTGTGTGTATATCAGTGAAAAGTTTATTCATCATAGATTTTTCTAAACTACAACTTTTAGAAAAAAATTTCATCCAAACTCTCACTTATTGGCATACTCTAAAAAATAATCGAAATTTTTTGGATTCTCACAATATTTATAGATATATATATGCAAATTTCATCGGACGATTAAGAAGATAAATCTCATGGACAGGATATTCAATTCTGTTCATATAACTTCTTCATTTATTCATAGTATTTATTTTATATATTTTTACTAGACTCATATTCCTGCAAATCGTAAATCACAAAGGTCTTTCCTTCGGCTTATAATGGGATTTTGGGTTTTTAGAAGGTTTCAAAGAAAAAGGTAAAGAGGAATCAAAATTATTTATGAGAATTTAGCTCTTCCTTCTCTTCTTCTTCTATATTTTTCAGCTTCAGTAAGTATCCTATTTTGGATAACTTCTTCCCATTTCTTTTCTTAATATAAATCTCATTTCCTTTTCAGTTGGAAGCTTTTTGCTTCTCTTTTTCATAGAATCGTCTTTTTACGATTTCTTTTTTTTTTTTTTCTTTTCTCATATTTCCAAACGATTGCATTTCTTTTTGCTTAGACCCTTTTTAGCAGATCTTTTATCTGTTATGTGCATATTCCTTTCACTCCCTCTTGTCTCTTCTTACATTCTAAACTCTCAGAAATTGTAAAGATCAATGATAGAAAGCTTTGAGCAGTACATATAGTTAAAGGTTTATAAAATTTCGGTATAAAGAAATTTGGTTTTAGGCTTCTAATATGGGTTCAAAAGATAAAAATATTTAAGGATTTTGGCTTTTTGGCTCTGGTTTAACAAAAGACGACATTTGATCATCTTCACGATTTACTAATATGGATGTCTTGTTACTTTGATACATTCATTAGACAGTTCTAAATAAATAAATAATCATATTTAAAGAATATCTTGATTCTAAATTCAGTATTATGAAATTTCAAATAGTAGAAAAGTTTAAGGAAATTTAGCATGAATAAAAATAATCTCTCTTTGTCAGAATAAAAGAGGAAATAGGCTCTATAGCTCACTAATTATATAATTTAAAAACTATAATCTAAAATATTTACAGTTCAGATCAATTGTATATTTTCAAACATTCCCCTGATACAGTATTTTAGAGATACTTTACTTTGAATTGCAATAATTTTTATTTTGATTTTTGAACTATTACTATGATGGATTGCTAAGAATTTCAGATTTTCATATTTTTGGTCATAATTCTCATATAATGATTAACTATAAGAAAAACTCTAAAGAAAAAAAATTATACTGATATATTATATTTTTCAAAGTTGATTTTGATATGTATTCCCCCAAACTTAAATAGGACAATGTCCTCATTGTGCAAAACAGGGGACACACAGGAAAAATATTACCTTACTTTACTGTTATGTTAGTGACCGGATTTATATTCTGTAAAAAGAATCAAAATTCTTTCCCAAATTTAGGAGAAAATTACTACCGGTTCTAATGGAAAAATAAAAAATTGTTAGATGTTAATTGATGAGTACTGAAATATGATGATATTTCACTCCTAAATACCTATATTTAGTTGTCTGATGAAGGCTATCTAATGAGAATTATTAGATTTGAAGTATTTCAGGTAAATACAAGCCAAGTGTGGAAAACAGCCCAAGAATTCTGAAAATAATGTCAAAACACTGTAACTTTGGGTCATCGAAAACTTTGTGCGACTTGTGGCTAAATTTGGACCTTCAAGATGGCCGAATTATGAAATTGTCAAAACACAAAAATTGTAGATCTTTTCATCCTCTTTCCAACGGCATAAGAATCACCTCAATTCGAGTTCGGGACAAAAAGTTATGACTGAAATAATGAAGCAGTGTCTAATACAAAAAGTGTGCTAAAATTCACGGATTTCTGGGGGTCGATGCGTCGACCCTTTTGGTCGATTAATCGAGAAGAAGGAGAGTCTGACACGGAATTGACTACTTTAAAGCTGATTTTGAGCCTCTTTTGTAGGGTCGATGCATCGACCCTATTGGGTGGATTAATCGACCCTAAATTGGCGGCTGGGGAGACTTCTGCGACCATGAATCTATTTAAAGCGACTCAAACACTTCGAGAGAGAATTAGAAATTAGAGAGATAGGAGATTAGAGTTTTAGTTTTTAGTCTTTATTTTTTATAGTTAGACATAGAAATAGAGAGTTTTTATTTATTCCTTTTTGAGAGCTTTGTTCCTTTAATTTTTCAGTACTCATTCCTTCAGTTTATTATTATTGTTCAAGTTTATTCCTGCATTAATTTCGTTTCTGAAGACCATCGTACTTTTGGATCAAAGTAATTTCTGTTGAAGTTTGAGGTATTTTTAATTTATTAAATTTATGTTATTTTTCTTTCCTTATTTATTTATGTCATTTAATTACAATATGTGTGGCTAAATTCATAGGGATGGGGATCTAATGATTTCCATCCGAGGGATGTACTTTTAATAATATAAATTTAGGATTAAAATATGAGATCTTATTTTATGGTCGTTGTGCTATAATGAACGGATGAAATCCCCGCCACTTCTGGGATCGCGTGTGCCGAGCCATGCCCGGGATCTCAGATCTGTGACGGTAATTTTATCCTATTATTGTTATGGTCTTTTTGCTTTCATCGTGTGGATCTAATTACGATTATGATCCAGGATCGAGTGTGCCGAGCCATGCCCTGGATCTTGGACCTGTAATGGTAATTTTATCTTAATTACTCCCTAATCTGAAATCGAGTGTGCCAAGCCATGCCCTTGATTTCAGATCTATGGTGGTATTCTTGTTGGAATTTTCGCCCACTTTGGGAATGATTTTTATTTGAACCTGAGAACAAGTGTGCCGAGCCATGCCCTTGATCTCAGATCTATATATGAAAATCATCTAAGTCCTGATTGCAGGGATGCAACGTGGAACCTATCGGGGTTTTTAACCATTTATTTTCCATAAAAGATATTTGTTCTCAATGGTATATCTCATAGTTTAATCCGTAGATTTGTATTATAGGAAGAACGGACCAAAGATGGGAGGATTTAGTATCTTCATCTTTATCTTTATTTTTGAATTATCAGTTAAGTTTTAGTTTGTAGTCAGTAATTATCATCTCATCAAACCACCTAAATCATAAGACTGGTAGAATACTGTTAGATCTTAGTAAATTTCTGGGATTGCTTGTCTTTTTAGATCTTTCAAAATTAGTCCTCATGGGAACGATCTCGTACTCCGCACTCACTATATACAATCCGATTCGTGCACTTGCGAGTAAAATTCACAATTAAAATTTACATCATTAATAGCACTGTTAGTAAATTAGTCAAAAACAACAAAGAAATTTTTTTTTTGTTTTTTTTTTTGTTTTATATATATGAACTAATTACATCAAAGAAATCCTAGAAAAAATCTAGACACACACTAGACTTAAAACACTGGCAGCAACATCTGAAAAGAGCTCTTCCGACTTTTAGCTACTTTCAATCACAGTCTCTCATTCCTTCCTTCCAAAGGCATATCCATGCCTTTGCAGGGTTGCCTCCTCTCCTCTTCTTTAGAGTGGGAGTCCACATCGGGATCGCTACTCCAAGAGTTGTCTAACTCTCCCCTTCAGTCTTCCAAATTGGTCCATGACTCATCAATTGCACCGTTAATGCAGTTACAAGAAGAAGTTGAGGAGAGTTAGAAGATGACATATCTCAGCCCCCCATTCAGCCTATACTGCTCCATTGTGAAAATTTTATGAAGAGATTGTAGCGCAAGCGAAGGGAGAAGATAAGCAATAGAGAAGAGTGGTGAGGAGATCAAGGATGAGATGGGACATGACACTGGAAATTATAATCCATCCTTGTTAGAAAGAAACACACATTCTGGGTTGGTTGTGATGGTGTAAAGGTTAGGAAATGGGGGGAGAGGGGTTCGTGGTATATGGTTTCGGATTTGGGTTAGGTTTAGGGTCAAGGGTAGTTTCAGTGGATGATTCAACATCTTGAGTGAGTCATTGGCGCTTCAGATCTTCTACTTTCTGTTATGTAGCCAGCAGCTTAGCCTTGTGTAACTCGAGGAATCTATTAAGTTGCTTACTGAAATCGCTCTGGTTAAGCTCTTCTGTCATGGGGATTTAGGTATAAAAGGTGGAAGACTGAAGAGATGAGTTGGTTTATGGATGGGTATGGATTTATAGGGAAAGGTATTGAACAGTCACCTCAAGTAAATGTCTATGTGTAGGTTCTTAGGCTAGGGTGGTTGGGAAGTGGTGAAATTGAACGTATTTCATGTCCGTTTCTTATACACTTTTAAATGGGTCTTACTTCCAATGCTAACAATAAGATTGATCACTAGTTTCTCCTATTCCCCAGAATTGCCGTTTGTAATTCTGAATAACGATCGCGAGAATCTATAACTGGAAAATTATACTCGCTACGATTGGACTTTAAACTCACAAGAATTCGCAAATCCTTGTGTTTCAAGTGATTAAAAATAAAGAAAAGAGTCTTTACGATTAATAATAGCTTATAAATCGTAGAGGGGCCATTTCAAAAGTACTTATGTACACTTGCTATACATGTTTGCTACGGGTGAGTTGGTAGCTCGACAAATTCAGGAGGAATTCAATTGACAATCAAGGGGAGTTGATGTCCATCCCATAAAAGTATTTCCTCCTGGGGTGCCAATTAGCCATGAGGAAGAATAGATACTCTCTCTCGAGTTAACTAAAATGGTTAATTGCTCAACCTGAGTTTCTAATCGTATAATGGATTCCAAGAGATTATTGAGTAGCTGCGTTTGAATATGGCCATATTGCAGCCAGCTTTCGGCCAATTACGACAAGACTTCCTCAATGTCAGTATGGTTGTGGCTCTGTGTGGGGAAAAATACAGGAGAGTGCTGAGGAATTTCCTTAGTTAAGCCGCAGTTAGATCCAACGGCTTCTCCTTATTGAGATGTTGGGTGTGATTTCACACCCACCAGAGATTGAATTTTTTTTTTCACAGTTTTAATTTTGGAAGGCAATTCATCATTGACTTCAATTTATATAATCCTCTCTGCCTAAGAGGTATACTCCTTGAAGTCTCAGATTCAATCTCACCCAGTGTTTGGCATTACATTAGTTCATCGCTAAAGTTTTCAAAAAATTTCCAAGCAGCCTCAGCAGACATGGTATGGAACATCTCCCCACAGGCAACATCAACTATGCACTAATTTTGGTCATTCAAACCTTCATAGAAAGTGAGGACTATCTGCCAACATAGGACTACATGATGAGGACACCCAAATAAAAGTTCGTTGAGGCGCGTCCACCCCTCTTGTAGAGACTCATCCGGAGATTGTTTGACAGTTTGGATTAGATACTAGATTTGATTCGTTCTGTGTATTGGGAAGTATTTCATGAGAAATCTTCATTCCAAGTCCTCCCAGTTGGCGAACGAATTATGAGGCAAAGAATGTATCCACAACTTTGCTTCATCTCTTAGAGAATATGAAAACAGCCTTAGACGAAGAGATGCTTCTGATAAAACTTGGATTCGAATAAGATTGCATACTTCTATGAACTGTCTTAAACGTGAGTAAGGATTTTCATCCCTTAGCCCACGGAATACTGGAAGTGTTTGAAATATTCTGGGCGTAATTTTAAAAGTCTCATTACCGGTCATTGGGGTTATTTGTATACATAGGGGAGGTGTAAGAAGTGTTAAAGCATAATGTTCTCCCATCGTTTTAGTCAAGTTCTGACTATAGTGTGTCATACTGGTATAGACACTTATTGTATTAGGGTTTGGTTTTAATATTATTTACTTTTTATTTGAGTAAGCAAGGAGAGAGACAAATCTGAGCTTCTGAATTTCTGGGGCCCGCAGAAGTGTTGAAAGTCTAATCCGTTACTCCGAATAAACCTACAAAAGAGTAAGAAGCAATCAAAGAAAAATAGAAATATAAAGAAATATAAAAGGAGAAAGATAAATATTAGTTTCTAAAGAATAAAAATATTAAATAAAAATAGAAGTAAAGATAAATTCCGCTTCCCCGACAGCGGTGCCAAAAACTTGATCGTTGCTTATGATGTATATTATTATTATATTAAATTCAAGTCTTAACCTATTACAAGCACACAATGGAAATTATAGTACTAGCATAGGATCGCTCTCACGAGGAAGTTTATTTATCTAATTACTTTTTATTTATATCTTCTACTTAAATCCTTATCTTAAAAACTTTTATTTATCTTTAAGATCTAATCTGCTAGAGAAATATGAATAAAAGAATGATTTATTAATCTTAAATGCATAAAATAAATCTAAATCCTCCTTCCTCTGATTGAGGTCGTCAATCCCAATCTTCAGCTATCGGATATCTACGAATTTAAACAGTACCATTACACTATATCTCTAATTTCTTAGCATTGATCGTCAATTAACTCTAAGATCATATCAATACAGATTTAATCTAATCAACAACTTCCTAAAATTTGGGTGTCAATCAAACATTAAAAAACTGAAGATGAAAAAGTAAAAACCATTATACTAATCTGTAAATTCTAACCTGAGTCGTCAATTCAAATTAAAACTTAAAGATGTTACAAAGCTGTAAATAAAAGAAAATAAAATCTAATCTAGAAGTCAAATAAATATATCTTTCACCCCTCAGCTGCAGTCGTCAATTACTTCTGAGAAACTAGGATATCTACACTAATCTTCAGCACCCAATTACAGTCGTCAATTGCTCTTGAGAAACCTCTGATATCTAATCTACTTTAACTATTTTACACTACTTTGATCGAAAGAAAATCCAACCTCAGGCGTTAATTGATATTGAAATTCTTCGATGCTTATTCCTATACCAAGCTCTCTTATTTATAGATCATAAGGAGTCGGTTTACAAAATCTTCTAATTCTAATAAAATAAACTACTAAAAATAAAAGATTCCTAATATAACTCTAATTTCTAATTTTATCTTTTCTTGCTTTAGATGGTAGATGTGCTTCTGGATTGCTCTCCTTTAGTTCAGCAAAAGAGTCCTTTAGAATAGATCTTCATCAATCTTCTCAGATCCGTGATTCACCAGACTCCTAGAGATCTTCTAATTTGGTTCATGGCGGTGATATTCTTCACTCACGTGATCAGCAGTAGCAGTGAATTAAGCTTTCTGTAAAATCAATTATACTGATTCTCTGTCTCTCTTCTTTGGTGGAAAATCATAAATTATAATTCTCTGCTTTCAGTATGGTTCATAGAGGGAAAATTGTAAAAGATGATTCTTCAATTTTATCGTTTTGTTGCAAAATCGTAAATGACGATTTTGTATCTTCATACTACTCACTCTTATAACTTAGCAGACTTGACGGCTTATTCTCTGAAAAATACGATTATTTACTTTTCTCCTTTGAGTGGCTTCTTTTGGAGAATCATAAATTACGATTCTTTAGCTTTCATAATCTTTCACTCCTAAAAAATTGTGACAGCCCAGATTTCGGCACCCCGAAACCCGTGCCATCAGTACGATCATCTTGACCGTGCCCCTTAGCTATGCACGGAACAATGAATTGCACTGAAATAATGAATAAAGCTGCAGAATTAAATTATCATTGAAATATTTCTCAAAAGACAGTTCTACCTTCATGCCTCTGCATGAATGTAGAACCGATCCGAACCATTGATGATCGCTGATCATCAATGATGGTTCGCCCCAAAAGAATAATCTCATGACTTAATTACATTGTTTAACGAAAATAAGGCTTGACATACCAAGCCGCACAAAGCACGCTCACAAAAATTCTCAAAGCTGCACAACGGAATCCTCTAGAAAAAGTCCTCAGGAGGTGGCTCCAACTCGTCTCCAGGTGTCGGGTCTGACTCACCAGGGTCAACGTCCCCTGAAGCCTTGGCAGCTGCTAATAGTGGTCCTGCGACGTATAGTCTAAAGGGTGAGCTACATCCTAGCTCAATAGGGAACAGAACACAATTGAACATATAAATTACAACTCACATATATTTCATGATATGTCATGCATGATGTGTCTATGCAGTTACTAATGAACAACAGTTGAAAATAATCATATTTTACTGGTAGTTTACTCATGTCTTTTAATTATTCATGAATGACATTGAAAAGGCCTAAAGCAAAACTTAACCTTTCAACTTAAGTAGTCCCCGAGCAATATAACATCGAGCCCCGATGAGATACCCTTCATCGTCATCTATATAGACAATTTTAAATGTATTCCCTGGGAATACCAATAATACCCAAGCCCCTTTCCCCTGGGGATCGGTGGCGGGGTTTCAACATATCTCAATTCAACACCCCTGGGGTATGCTTACTGTGTACGGATAAGCCTACGCACTGGCCTACGGTTTTGCCGTCGTATCGGTCTCGGATATCCTGCCACGTTAGTCGTGGGTATCCCGCTACGTCGGTGGAGTATCTTATCAAACCTCAAATAACAAAAATATCAAGTGCTTTACATATAGTTATTCACCGTATAAGTGTGCTATCTTATATCAGTTAGGCCTTATCAGACATAATTCAATCTTGGATACATCCTTGGGATGTATCCATTCACTTGCATCACACCTGATGCTCTTATTTCTTTACTTCCTCACCCCTTGGGGATGACTCATTATGATTACTCTTTTAGATGTCACACACGCACACTTTTCACAACTCTTAAGAAACAAAAATAGTTTGAATTGAATTCTATATCACTACATACATGCTCTTACAAAATAAAGTACATGTTCAAGGTGTTCTCTACCTCAAGTCTCTGTCTGATCATGCATCAAGGTCCCTCGTGACTCCTTGTGCCCTTCAACCTATGGTACCACATAACATATGAAATACATTACTAAGGATGTAACAAAGAAGGTCCAAGACCCTCCAAGAATCTTAAAGTCAAACTCAAAAGTCAACAAAAACTGGCACATTCGATTAATCGAACTCCAAAATCGATTAATCGAATCTGATTCGATTTCGATTTTCAAAATTGATTAATCAAAGTTCAAAATCGATTAATCAATTCTCAAATTGATTAATCGAGATTCCCATTCGATTAATCGAATCCCAATTCGATTAATCGAAATTCTCCACTCTATCCATTCGATTCTCAATTCGAGTAATCTAATTTCCAAAATCGATTAATCGATCCCAAATCGATTAATCGAAATTCTAAATCGATTAATCGAAACTCCATTTCGATTAGTCGATTTCTCCAAGTCCTTTTCTTCCCTCCGCTGGAGTTCACTGGAGGTTCCCAGTCGATTAATCGATACCAAAATCGATTAATCGAAATTCAAAGTCGATTAATCGAAACTCAATTCGATTAATCGAAATCGGGGTCCTCTGACTTTTCAACTTCTTGACAAAAATCGATTAATCGAATCTCACTTTCGATTAATCGAAATGGCCAGATTCAGCCCCCTCTTGGGCTGTTCTTCCCAATCTTCTTTCAACTAGTTTTTCTTTCTTTTCTAAGCCATTATCCTATGATTTTAGCTATTTCTATCTATAATTATACCGTGTAATCTATGCATTTAATCTATAAGAATTTTACCTTCAATCAATCTCAAATTGATTAAATCAAGTGGATTGAAATGGCTAGGGTTCCAGCTTTGGCTTGGACGGATCCTTCGCGTTGAATCGCCATTTTTTTAAATGCTTGAGTCCCCTTCCAATCACCCACAATAACTCATAGCTCAACCACCTTTCCTTACCTCCTCTCTCTCTTCTTTACTCTCTCTCAACAACCAAGCAAAAGAGAAACTAGGGCTATTAAACCCTTTTTATTTCTCATTCAACCCGTGTGTTGAGCACATACACCAGAACAGGTGTATGTGACTCCAGATTTTCATCACACTCCCCATATTCACTCGAATTCTCACATCTCATCCGTTCATCGCACCCTATGCCAACTATTGAACTCCTATTTGGTCAAACCTATGACCAATCAGGCACAGATCCTGAGGTCACTGTTTAACGTGATTTTTCGAGATATTACAAAAATCGTAAAATCGCGATATTTTATTTTGTTCAATATGCAGGGCTTCGTTTTTCAGTTATGTTGTCCTTCTTTACTATTTTTTGAGCTCCTTTTAATGAATATTAACACTTAGGTTCTATTTTACTATTTATCTCTAATATCTGCAAATTAGCAAGTTATTAGTAGCAAATTAAAACCTAGCATCACTAAGTTAAGGGTGATAAAATGATAAATTATGTGACTGATCAAACACCAAATTAAATAAAAGGGGAGTGATGGGGACATCCGATTCAAGCAACCACCCATAACATATCAGAGGCGAAAGAAGAACATCAATGTGATTAGAAAGAAGAAAATTTAAATTTTATTATAAAAAAATCTCTGATCAAAGGGTCTTCAACTTTCAATCTCGTCATTTTTATATTTGGCCTCTTTTGAGGTGTTAAACAAAGTCAGATTGATTCAAAATTGGTCATATTCGAAAGCTTATCGAAGTAGCTTTTCAACAAGCCAAAAAATGAGCAATTTCGACTAATATTGAAGAATTTATGGTCAATTTTCGAAAGCTGCACAGAAAGAAACGAATTTCAAGACTCCTAATTGAATTAGGATTAGTCTCTTTTATTATTTAGTTTTGGAAAATATGATTTATTTCTTTGATTAGAAATATGATTAGTGTCCTTATTGTTTTTAGGACTTTATTTTATTGTTTTAGAATAATTAGGATATTTCTTTTATTTGAACTAGGAATTAGAGTTACACTAGGATTTCTAATTTTATGCATTGTATAAACCTATATAAAGGCCATTAGTGTTAGAATTTAATTATTGGTGAATTAAAAAAATTGCTTTTGCAAACTTGAGAGCTCTAAACTTTCGTGAGAGTGTGATACTCTTAAAACGGATAGCGATTCTTCGTCCCGCGTGCAGTTTAGTGCGAGGCTAACTCTTCTTCCATCTATATATTCTTTTGATCTACGAGTTGCATAAGTAGTATAACCTTAGCCTAATTATTTCTCTATTAAACCCCAGATCTAGCCTATTTATCTCATAAAATCTAAAATCAGCCTAACTATCTTCATTAAATTATCAATTAGCATTTTATTTTGTACGGTATAAAGAGAATCCGCTTGCGAGTTCGTTCAAAGCCCTAAGACTATTGGAGATCTAGTCGTGCGTAATAACTCTAGTCTTCTAGATCCAATAGAAAACGTACACGAAAAGTAATGCTATTGTGGTCGAAATTAAATCACCTAATTGAATTTCTAGAATATTTCATGATAATTTGTTATGAGATATTGTTATTTTTAATTGTTTGAATTAATTTAAACCCTAATCTCAGCCCTAACATCGCATTTAGTAAGTTCCCGCCTCAAGGTGCCCTATGGGTGCCATTAGAAATGGTATTATCCCATCAATCTATAGGTGGGTGCTTAACATTTTTGGATGAACCTGTTGCCTGGCACAATTGAATCCCATCAGGCCTCAGTCAACTAGTTGATTCACACGAAATTTGAGGGACATGTGTTACAGTCTCTATCAAAATTGATGACTAGAAATTACAAATATTTGGTACACAGGACTATGTCAAGTAGCACATCATCACCTCTAACCAGAATTGACTCCTGATTGGATGGACCAAATTCTATTATGATTTATGAACTTTTAACCTTAGAAATATAAAAAAGAAAATTTAACTAACTGTTGAAGCTTTCCAACAAGCTATCAAGCGCCTCGATTTTGATATCGGCAGCCAAAGATATAGACTCGACATCAAAGACCATCAAAATTGGTATGATGACCCTTTATAGAGAAAACAAATCTCTGTAATCTGACGGCCCTGATCAACCCTGATCAAATTTTTAAGTGCCACCACTTGGGAAAGATGACATCATCAATGTTCTTTTACCTAGTTTTGGAAGGACTCAGAAATTCGATTGAAGCCAAAAATAGCGGTGATTTTACTGTAAAGTGTCCAATGCACTTAAAAATAAATTATGAAAATCAATAAGAAGTCAAAATCTTGACTTTTCCCTAGAAGTCCGTGATGATCTAAAGACCATTGTTGACGCATTGTGGAGCCTTGATACGGTTGGCTTGGTCAACCAAGTAAAAAATTGGACCTTTCAAAGGCCCATAGGCCCAATTGCTAAAATTAACTAAAAGAGACTAAAGGGCTCGATGCTCGGCCCATGGCCCGATGAATTGTGAGTCCAAAAATAGAATACCATCGCTATGACCCAGCCAAAACATATTCTGAAAAAGTTGATATTGACACCCACTCGTAGGACCGGACTTCGTAAAAAGTGTGTATACCTAGATTTGGACCTAGTGAAGGCCCAAGAGACCTAGGAAATGACATGTGAATCTCTAAGTTGTAAACTTAGGTGATATGAAACCTGATGGCCCAACCCAATATCTTACATGGGCTATACTGCTAACATCCTCATGCTCAACAAAAATCATAGATAGACAAGTGGACTACCTTGGTAATGTTGACCTGTTGGGGCCTAAGCCCAACCTGATTAATTCTAAGACTTTTCATTAAAGTGGCATGGACCCGATGTCCTCACCTGAATTTATAATTGTCACTTATAACCCGCATGAACACCTAGTCAAAATTTTAAGGAGATAAAATAAAGCTGGGCAAGTGACCTAGTAACTGAGTAGGAAATTGAAGATAAGCTAAATCATAGGAGGGGATACACTCGATAATGCGATTTATTCCCCAATGGTTAGAGTTAATTGAAAATATCCAACTAACATACTGATAAGAGTCTTAGTTAAAATTTGACTTGACTCGGGTGTTAGCAAAGTCTGGCTAAAACTACTTACAAGTGCTAGAACAATAAGAATCCACCTTAAGATAATTGAGAACCGGCACCTCGATGTTCTTGAAACAACTCACGATAGGAGAAAATGCTTCCTCCTTACGAACAACAATAAAAATAAGTTCAATATAGACTCTAAACTAATGCAACACTAAACATAGTGTGAGTTGATCCTCTGCCAATCCTCCCTAAGGATTGAGTTTGATCATTGATTGGTTGAAATAGATAGATAATGATTGATTGATGGTAATTGATCGACATGAATAAAAAACGATTGATTGAAATAGATAAATATTGATTGATTGATATGGATGAATGATGATTCATTGGTATAGATGAATGATGACAGATCAATAAAGGTAAAAGATAATAAAAGATTTGAAAGATATGAGACATTTGATAATGATTATTGAACCATGAAAATTATATTAAAAAATGATTGGCGAACTTAAAGAGATAAAGTCATCAAATTGATATCGAATATGATCTAAACTGATTATTGAAATTATAAAATGAAATATGAGGTAATAGAAACTTGCTGGAATATTGAACCCAAATAAGGAATAAATTGAATTATATTGAATTGAAAAAGGTAAAGAAATTACTGAAAATTAATGATTGAATATTGAAATCAAATATGATTATCGAAATCTTATCAAAGAAATCAAATTGAAATTGAACTACTGAATATTGATAATTGAAAGTGAAAAGATGATATTGTATTGAATGTCGAACCTCGCATAGCTTACCGTTGTTCTTATGAGCAAGCTCGTATAAGTGACTCACATTCACATGAGTTTGAAATATCAGCTGAGGATTGGATCTCGTTAGACTAATATGGACATTGATCATTGTCTTGATTGACTAAATGGTGAAGAGTGTCAGCCTCTGTTTGCTCAATATTGGCAATTGATATTAATTATTGGACCATGGTTGGTGTTTAGTATCACACCGAATTAATTAAAAGACATCCTAAACCATTCAACTGATAAATACATAAACTAATGAATAATTGAAATAAAAAGGGCAATTAGTAAACTTGTGAATCGATAACCTTTGAACCAGGAGTTAAATTAATACACCTTGTAAATCGCTTAACTTGATAATCCCATAAACCTTGTTGAAAAAGGAAAATTTATAGTATGATGCTTTCTTGTCATAATAGTAGTAAATGAATATTACTTGCATTGATAGTAACTGAATACTATTATGGTATATCATACTTAGAATCTTCCTATTTAATGTTGATTATAAATTGTCTTTATTATTTTGTTGATATCACATTATTATTTTGACCTTTTTGCTACGCCCCTTATTATTTATTATAAATTGTCTTTAGAGTGTCAGCCTTAGATGGTAATTGCATATTAATATTGACCTTTTTGCTACACCCCTTTTGTCATACTGTCGTAGCCTTATAAAAGACTACTAAGGCTGCATATGATATAGCTCTTTGCTAGTCCCTGTCACAGTGCTTTAGTTGACTCCCATCTTCTTTTCTAACCCATTGAAAAAAAAGATTTACATGTTTTAACAGCAACCTCCCTGCTCCCTATTAACTCCCTATCAGAGTAAATAAAATCTATTCTGACAAAAAGTGAGTAGAGAGGAGGGTAAAACTGTTGAATATGTAAATCTTATATAAAATTTTACTATACAAGAAATTTTACTATACATAGGCAAAGAGCTATGCCATGCCACGTTTTGGTGGGCCGTTTAAGTGAATGCCCGAAATCTCTTAAAAGCCCAAACGCAAATGTCTTTCTCCACTCGCTATGGCCAGATTTGATCCTCTCCTCTCTCTCTCTCTCTCTCTCTCTCTCTCTCTCTCTCTCGCGATTTCTACAACTCCCACTGAAACTCCTTTTCCATAGAAATCTCTCTTTCTCTCTCTCCATCTCCCTCTCTGGAAGCTAGAAATCTCTCTTTCTCTGTCGCGATTTCTCCAACTCCCACTGAAACCCCTTTTCCATCTGATTTTTTTCAAACATCATCTCCATCTGCTCGGGTCTCTCTGGAAGCTAGAAATCTCTCTTTCTGTCTCGCAATTTCTCCAATTCCCACTGAAACCCCTTTTCCATCTGATTTTTTTCAAACATCATCTCCATCTGCTCGAGAACGATAGATGGATCATTCGAATGGGGTTTAGTTCTGACGAACCTCGTGTCTTCTTCAACTCCGTTTCTGGATCTGCAAAAGTGAATCGCCAAGGTTAGGGTTTCGATTTTTTTTCTTTTTCATTGCTTTGTACTGCTAGTATTTGTGGTTTTTGGATTTTTTTTTTTTTTTTTTTTGGAGTTTGATCTGATTTATGTAGAGGAAGACAACCATAGCTGATCGTATCGCCGTCATCTCCATTTCTAGATCTGCAAAATTGAATCGCCTAGGTTGGGGGTTTCGAATTTTTTCCTTGTTTACTTATTTATTATTATTATTACTATTTATTTGCTTTGAATTCGTGTTTTTTTGGTCCGAGGATTTGGAGTTGCAAAATTAGGAAAAAAATGGTTCTCTTATTTATATATTTATTTATTATGTTTTATATTTTGTGTTTTTGGTTTATCTGGCGTTTGATTTGAAGCTTTGGAGTTTTAGGTTTTGGTTCGTCTTATTTTTGGTAAGTTTTTTGTTAAATTTTGGAAGCGAGAGAAAAATATTTGTTACTCATTAGCTAGGTTTTATTTATTTATGGAGGTTTTATTGTTATTATTTTGGATCAGTTTTTGTAGTTTGCATGCTGGTGATGTGTTTCGTCTTTGTTCGTGGTGTTTTTTTGGTTCTGTGATGAATAATCTTTGTTTAGGTTTTGGTTTCGTTCTAATATTTTGGTTCTGAAAACGGATGGTTTTTGCGTTGGAGATTGGTGTTTTGGTTATGAGATGCATCATTTGATGTGTTTTTTCTTCATTTCCCTAACATATTTTAGTTCTTAGATGTTCACCTGATGTGTAGGTTCTCTACGTGGCTATGGTTTTGTTCTTCGTGTTCTAAGAATTTTAAGCTCTTGGAAACGCCCCCAATATTTTTTCTGCAGATCTGAGACATCATCTTCTTCTTGATCGCCTTCTTCCATCTACTTAAAGTTGGCAGATCTGAGAAATACAATTAGAAATTGTAAGTTCAAGAATTTGCTTCGAAATTTCTATGAGATTATTTGTAAAAACCAAAGCACTTTGGTCTACACAAAATCGGGATTAGACCTCTGTCTAGAAACAAGAACTGTTTTAGCTTGACAAAATCAGGACAGACACCTGACCTGAGAATTAAAGATAAGATTAAATATTTAAAGTTTCAAGTATTAGACCCTTAAGATAAGTTGTAGAGGACTTTCTAAACTTTCCAACCATATAAAATATGTAAGTTTATGATTAGTAGGTTAGGATATATCCGTAAATTACCAAGGCTAACTTAAGAAATTGTAGAACTAAACCTGCAGATTCTTGGGTCAAATTACACTAAGTGATTTGACTAACCTAGACCTAGTTTTGAGATGATTCCACCTATGAAGTGATACTCAATGAGTCTTCTTTTACGGGAATCTGGAATCACCTCATACCTATTTTAATGAATTTTGTATAAATTTTTTAATACATAAAAGGTTAGATCTGAAATTCTTCATAAGAAGGGTAGTCCAATTTGGGAATTAGTTTGACCTCGATACCTCCAAACCTGAGGTACCTGGAACATAAACTAGTATTTTAGGGTATAATGAACTTAAACTAGCACCTTGGGATACCCTCACGGATGCCCAAGTCAATGTTTGACCCTTACGAAGACTTAATTTGACTAAGTCATAGGATTGACTCAATATATGAAATAGGGTAGGACTGGGATCCCGATGACTTGATCGATAACCTCTCGATGTTCCTAATTGACAGTTAGAAATGTGAGGTTTCAATAGATAGAGACACTTAGTTTCACTTCTTGCACCCTAAAGACCAGTTTGGGCTTAAAATCCAAGTTTTATCATTAGTTGACCGAGATGTAATAGGATAAACCATTGGTGAATCACCAATTGACTAGGTGGACCATAGATGATCATCCTATTAATTTTACTAATGGCACCCCAAGTGCTAAAACTAGTTGAAGCCGAAATTTATTTCGTGCCATCCATATTTCTCATATTACAGGTCACAGAGTGATCCTTTTGATTTGGGGTACTTGGGAATTGCTAGGTGGACCATAGATTTTGCAAAATAAGACCAAATTTTTTTAAAATTTTCACAATATAAAAATAGATGACCCTTGTTTTATTCTTCCTTGTTGCACAAATAGCACCTAGACACCATAGGGATTTTCATTCTTTTGACTTGGAAAAGTTTAATAGGTTCCAAGAGAAACAGTGGATGGCACTTTGAATTCCAAACCTAAGATAATATTCTAAAGCAAGCATGGTGCAAGCCGATTTGGAGGAAAAAAATCCATCAAAAGTAAGCATCCATGCTTTTTATTCAGCCCTGTCAGTTGGTTTCCATCCAATTCCTCAAATAATTGGTCCCCATACTTGTCTTTGATTAACTGGTTATTCCAATTACCTTACGAGATGACATGAGATATTTGTCTTTGCCACTTGTAACCTGCATCTGATAGATTTTCATATCCTATAAGATCCTGACCTTGGCCCCATTTAGTTGATGCAACAAGTATTTATTGTGGAGGTAACTAGCCCACAAACTTTTCTCTTTTAACTAGCTCACAACAGGATGTATATGATCTTCTAGTCTTTTATTTCCAGCTTAATTACCCAGTGCTTTTTTTTATATGTTCCAGTATGTGATTTGCCCTGTGTGTCATGTTTTATTTATTTTTCCTTTCTTTTGCATAGAAAGCTACTTAACCGATGAAGAGTCAGAGAAATAAAGGCCTAAGGGCTAGTCCAGGTGGTGAAAGTTATTGATACGTGTCTATTTAGATGACTAGTTTAAGAATTTGAATATTATATTCTCTTAGTTTGTTGGGGTCCTTCCTTGTGTATCTTCTCTTTCTCCCTCTCTATCGTATAATGGAGTCTTCCCACTGGATGTCAACTTCTCCACTAAGAAACGGAAAGAAGAAAGATTCTATAATAGTGGAAGAAGAATTGACAGAGGAACCAAGGAGGCATAAAAAAGATTCAAAGCTAAGTGTCGCATACAGTAGCTGTGAAATGCGTTAGGAAAAACATTATACACAGCTTCCATCAATCTCTTCTATCGGTCTGATATCAATACAAACTACCCTTTAAAGTCTTCGATTACGCGACTCCCTAATTAATCAAGGAACCATGTCCAATAATCTTCCTTTTTTTTGGGTACAACATCGAATGCTAGAGGGAATAAATGTCTATTCCCGTCTATTATCGTAGCTATTAACAACACCCCTTTGTATCATCGGCGCAAATGCGTTCCATCTATCGCAATTATTCTTTGCAAAGTATTACGAAAGCTCCTAATGCAAGGTCCAAATGCCACGAAGAACCTCTGAAAGGCACTATCAGGCTCGCGACACAATTTGGTTTGTACGTCTAGATCAATCCGCTGTAATTCGGCAATTTAGGACGGTAACATCTTAAATTGCTCCTTTCAGCCATCTCGAATGTCATTGAACGTCATTTCTTTTCCTCTCCATGCTTTCCAATAACCTACTATTACACCGTATTTTTTTACAATATAAAAAATTATTGAAGTAGGACTCTCGTCAAAGCCTTTTAACAATTTATCCCTCATGAAGGAAGCTATCCACGATGTCGTACACTGGCGATGTCCACTTCCGAAAGCTGACATTCCACACGTATGTTTCGGGCGGAAAGTCTTCACGACAAACATATCCGCACCAACCAATTTTTATGCATGTATCAGCCAAACACATCCTACTTCAATACACCTCGTCGTAATTCGAAGTGGACTAATTCTTATTGGTTTAACTTGGAAATTATTTACCATAGCAAACTCTTTAAGGGCTTCCTGAAAAGATTTTTTATTTCTGAACGCCTGACCAACAGTAATTGGCCCCCCTTCATCGAGTTCCTCATCATAAGAATCCATGTACTCGCCTTTCGAGTCATTAGGCTTATAGTCTTCATCCATCAGAGGTTAATCAATTCCCCTATTAGTATTAACACGCGAAGTGGGCGAGGGCGCTGCTTCAGTATTTTCAGGATCACTATCACCGTCATCAACTAGAATATTATTACGTGCTTGGGTTGAGTCCGTCGAGGTATGGTTAATTGAGGTGTAGTTGTTTCGGTAGCGGTTCGCCGAGGTCGGGATGTTTGGGGTGCGATAGGCTCTTGTGTTATGGCCTCGATCACCATTGGCTCCGAAGCTATTGGTTCAGAAGGACATTAGTATGGACTAAGGCCTCCCAAAAATGTTTCCCACTGATTCCAATCGAATGTGTTGCTTATCGATTCGAAGTGAAGCTGACATGTATTGTGCATCGGATTCATTTGAGGACAATATCTTTGATCTTCATTGTCTTCTCTCATTGGAATGTCTAAAGATGGTTGCTCCCGTAGCCTACGGTCGTCTTCTCTTATTGAAATGTCTGAAGATAGTTACTCCTGTGGCCTACGGTACGGGCAAAATCTTATATTCAAATTTTTATTATCATCGCCTATCATCGGTGCAACGATGTTCTCCTCTTCAAATCGTATTTCTTGATTTTCAATCGAATATTCTGGTTCCACACGATCATCGTCTCCCAATCCAACATTTTCCTCAAATTCTTTATAATCTTCGTTTGTTTTTTGGTAGAACAGTTGAAATGTTTCAAAAGACGATAAAATTTTCGTAACAGGAGTGATTAATGATTTTTCAATATAAACATTTATCACACCATCACCAATACGATATGCTCTAAAGAAGTTCGCAAGATCATCGGAGTCCGACAATTCGGCAAACACTAACTCCTTCCCTATGCCCAATGAAACCGATAGTGTAATTGAATGTTCTTCCAGTCGAGTCTTACTGACATTGTACATTTTTTGTGTAAATTGATCAAATGATATCTTCTCTTTAATTACGATAATCTTTCGATGTCTACCGTTGTAATTATTATCAACAGCACGGACTCGATCAAAATGACAAAGTAGGGGAACATCCATTTCAATCTAAAATATAAAAAATAATGAAAATTAAAACGTAAAAAATGTCATACTTAACTACTCACTTAGAAATATGAATACCACTCTCTTAAGGTAGCGATCCACTACCTTAAGATAGCGATATGCTACCTTATGTCAGCCTTAAGATAGCGATTGCTACCTTATGTTAGTGTATCGCTATCTTAAGGTAGCGAAACTATCCATTATGGCATATTCTTGAAATTTTTTTTACTTACTATCAAAAACGCTATATTACCTATGCTCGTTGTCTTTGACAGGGATACAGAGTGGTCTAAACTGGTACAAGTATATATAATAAAAGTGGATTACAGAAAATAAAAAAATATAGAGTAGTCATATATATAATGAGTAAATATATATTAAGTCAATGCTGACGTGGAAACGGCTTGGCTTGGAGCTAGCCTATTGCGCAAAGATTGAAACTATAGGGCCGTTTTTGCAAATAAGCAAAATTATAGGGCTGAAAATGCAAAAGTGAATGCAAACCAATAAAGATAAAAGTCAAGATTCGTAGCCCTAAATTGGTTGAAGTGCATTTAGAGTTCAATCAGTTGGACCTAATCAATTCAATCATTTTCTGTTTTGCAGAGGGCAAGGACCGGGTCCAACCAGGTTGAACTGGATTTGGAGTTCAACCATATCTCCAGCCCTTGGATTTGGGAGAATCTTGACTTTTATGTTTTTATAGAATGATGTGCAATGGAGATTCTCGTATTTCCAAGGACTCGAAATCCGGTTCAAACCTGACCATTGCCCATTTTTTTAGTTTTTTCAGATGCTTTGAACTTGAGATACTAATAATTGGCATGTTCATAGGTCGTCATATCTGGAATCTGAGTGCTTGCAGAAACACTAGCTTTTTTCTGCTTCAGAAGGGTTCAGGCATAATAAAAGAACTAACAGAAGCTCATGCTCTGGTTAAGGCCACTTCGCTTCAACTCAATAGCCCACACACCAAATTCTTCAGTTTCTCATCTGATTATCTCTTCCAGACAATCTACACAGACCCATGTACCCAAACTTCATCAGCAACACCTCCTTTCCCTATTACTGAGATACCAAACCAGAAACCAATCAATCCAAATCCATTCTCAACTGATCACAACTGGGTTACACCGCGATTCTATCGATGAAACTGGGATGATGATTTGGAACACATTGATTAGAGAGTACTCACAAGGTTGCTTCCCAGAAGAAGCCCTTCAACTCTACAAACAAATGCAAGCTATTTGTGCTTCTTTCATTCCAACAGATAGCTTCACCTTTTCTTTCCTTCTCAAGGCCTGTGCAAACTTGCTGCAACCCATCAAAGGAATTCAAATACATGGCCACATTATCAAGGCGGGTTTTGAATTCCATGTCTATGTGCAGACAGCTCTAGTGAACATGTATTCGGTGTGCGGAGTTTTGTCAGAAGCTAAAAGAGTGTTTGATAAAATGCCTGAGAGGAACTTAGTCACTTGGAATGCCATGATCACCGGTTTAACGAAATGGGGAGAGCTCAATCTTGCTCAATCGCTCTTTGAAAGAATCCCCATTCGGACTGCAATCTCATGGACGGGAATGATCGATGGTTATACGAGGATGAATCGACCCACGAAAGCTATAATTTTATTTCGTCAGATGATGGTTGAAACTATAAAACCGACGGAAATTACAGTTCTTAGCATTCTTCCAGCGATTTCCAATATGGGTGATCTCCATATGTGCCAATTGGTTCACGCTTACTGCGAAAAGAACAGTTTCGATTCATCCGATGTACGGGTGAGCAATGCGCTCATAGATACCTACGCAAAGTGCGGGTCTCTAGAGAACGCCTTCATAGTCTTCGAGGAGATGTCGAAGAGAAGGAATTTAGTGTCGTGGACATCAATAATTTCTGGGTTTGCTATGCATGGGATGGCGAAAGAAGCTGTCGCACAATTTAGAGCAATGGAGAAGGAGAATATGAAGCCAAACAGAGTGACTTTTCTGAGCGTTTTGAATGCTTGTAGTCATGGGGGATTAGTGGGAGAGGGATTGAAAATTTTCAATAGTATGATTGATGGGCATGGGATTGTCCCTGATGTTAAGCACTATGGTTGTATGATAGATATGTTGGGGAGAGCAGGGAGGTTAGAGGAAGCGGAGGAGATGGTTATGGAGATGCCCATGGAGGTCAATGTGATTGTTTGGAGGACTCTGTTGGGTGCTTGTAGTTTTCATGGAGATGTTGAGATGGGTGAGAGAGTGATGAGGATGATATTGGAGAAGGAGAGGGGATATGGCGGGGATTATGTGCTTTTGTCTAATATATTTGCAGGGGTTGGTAGGTTCAGTGATGTTGAGAAGGTGAGGAGTTTGATGGATGAAAGGAATGTTGTAAAGGCTCCAGGTCTTAGTTTGATTGGTGGGAAGGGCAGGGTCTGAATTTTGTAGTATGTGTTCATGATTTGAAATCTAGGTCCTTGGTTCTCCCCTACAAGGACCTAGATTTCAAGCCATACCAGGTGTACCGGCGGAAGAAGAAGCGACAGAGGAACCAAGGAGGCACCATAAGTAACATACCTGTTGATGTTATCTATACATCTGCTTTGATCCGTGCACAGATGGCCGCGATGCTTGCCATGACTCAGCACCGTCGCAAGAAGGTATTTTGCCTAAACATCTAGAAGAGTGTATCAATGCACATTAGACAATTGATATTGACTCTGATCACCACATCAATAGATAATAATAGCCCTCACCATCAT
This sequence comes from Chloranthus sessilifolius, assembly GCA_021018995.1. Taxonomy (NCBI): domain Eukaryota; kingdom Viridiplantae; phylum Streptophyta; class Magnoliopsida; order Chloranthales; family Chloranthaceae; genus Chloranthus; species Chloranthus sessilifolius. The sequence continues at coordinate 45,964,723 of CM037584.1, read as the reverse complement.
ACTTTAAGGCCAAATGGTTCCACATGGCACGTATTTTTCAAAATCCATTTTGCCCCAAGTGGTTAGATATCATGTGAATTTCACGTAGCCCAAAACTCATACCCCTCGGTGGATCAATACAATCCAATTTGGGCACTTCAAAATATGAATTGTTCATAATAAAGTGCCTGGATCGAATGGTTTGAATCCTAACTTTAGTTCATATGATGTTCTGTCACTTGGATGACTTGGGTTGGTCAAAGATGTGTGTCACATGGCATAAACGTGCTTTTGAACAGTTTATCGATTGATGTAGGTGAGGCCCACTTGAACCTAGAATATTAGATGTTGGATAACTACAAAATTATTATTCTTCAACCAACTAAAATGTTTTAGCAACTCCATTTACTTTGTTTTGCTCAGTTTGTTTTTGAAAGTTGAAAAATTTGCAGAATTCTGGAAGTTCATTGGTGCATATTCCTTTTTGCAGGTTCCTATCATTACGCATAACTAGAGTGAACAGGCGAAAACTTGGAGCCAGGTTTTTAGCGAAGAAACCAAAAAGGAAATCATTCTGGTCGTAGCAGCTTGGCAATTGAATGAGAGAATGTAAAAAGCTTTCTCTGCATTTGCTATAATGATGGCCATATAGTTTTGTTATTGAATCAAACTTTTTCTTTGGTCTAGGTATGTGGAACTGCAGGGTCTCAATAAGCAAGAAACCGCTGATAGATATGGTAAGGAGCAAGTCCACTAATGGCGTCGTAGTTATGATACACCTCCTCCAAATGGCGAGAGCCTGGAAATGTGTGCCGAAAGAGCCGTTGCTTATTTAGAGAACACGTAAGTACTCTTTTGCTCTTCGTTCTAAACATTTCTCTTCACAAAATACATATCGTAGATTTGTAGTGTTGTATGAACATAATGTATTACTCTATTTTGTTCTTTGTTGATGTGTCTCGTGATATTTTAATAAAACTTGGTAGAATCTCAAACCGACCACCTTGGTGAAAGTAAATGCGCTGATAACATTAACCGCCAAATCAGTGAAAAGTTAACTGTCACTGATTTTCATGCTCATAAATAGTAGTGTGTTTCCCATGGCTTGACAATTTGGAAAAAGGAGATTGATCCAAGTGCAACTGCTGCCAGCTTGGTACTCGGGTCGAGTTCCTAATACCAGTTCATGAGTAAATGCAGCTCTAGATTGTTTGGGTTAACATTTTCAGCAAAAATATATGGCAGATTGAACCTCAACTACTGTCTGGGAAAAATGTTATGATTGCTGCCCACGGGAATTCACTAAGATCTATTATTATGCATCTTGACAAGCTAACTTCTCAGGGGGTAATTTTAATTTCTCCAGGAAATTCTTCAAACTAGTTTTTGTGAGTAATTAATTTACCCTTCTCATTGGTTTGAATGGTGACCGGTTATTTTTTATTTAATAGGTTATAAGCCTAGAGCTATCAACTGGCATTCCTATGCTTTACATATTTAAAGAAGGAAAGTTCATCAGGAGAGGGAGTCCAGTTGAACCTTTAGAGGCTGGTGTTTATGCTTATACTAGGGTATGCAACCTCTTATTCATATTTTATATATACAAATTGTGTTTTATAATTTCATTCTTCTTGAGATGTTATGGGCATTACTATCATTAACATCATAGGCTTCTATGTTATCGACCTTATATGCTCCCTCAAATTAAGAACTACCATTGCCGTTTTCTGTACATGTTGATATGTTTCTTTGTTTTGCTAATTTCATGGTCCTTGGGATATAATAGGCATCGTAGTTATTTATTAGTCTTTTTTATTAGTATATATTTTGCAAGTTTGACTAGGTTTTGACTTTTATGCATGTATGGTAAGTTGTGTTAGGCTAGGTGCCCTTCTATTTCTATCTAAAGCATATTAAGGCATGAAGATAATATAATATCCTTTTTTTGATCTAATGAAAAATCTTTGAGAACATATTGCCTCATGAACTATTACCTGTGCAACCATGGTTCGTAAACCACTCCTATATATAAACTATTTCTACTATGATGCACTCATGATTTATAAACCACTCCTGGCCTCTAATACCAGCTCAACTTTGTTTCATAGCTCTAAGACCCTCACTAGGTGTAACACTAGTAGGCAAAGAGTCTAATTAACAAGATTTGGTATTAAGTACACCAGCCATGGTTCATAAACCACTCCTATATATGAACTATTTCTCTTTGATTAAGAAAAAATTGAAGGTTGAGTCTGGAGCGATACTTGCCTTCATTTCTCTTTTTTGACATTGCATTTTCTCTCATTTCTAATTTTCCTGGTAACTGGAACTTTTTGTTTTTTTTTAAGTGTATTTTTTTGCAGAGAGACTCTAAAAATATCTAATTCCCGTTTTCATCAATTTGGAATAAATTTTGCAAAGTATATCAAGAAGAGGGGTTGCATTTTTCTTATATAAAATGTTATGAGAAAGTGGCCTTTTATTTTCTGTATGCTGTTGGCCCTTTGTTTGAACACTACAAAAAATAAAACTATTAGCGGCACCAAAAACTGCCGCTACTAGTCCTGTCGCTATTGAAACAAGAAGTTTTTTTGTTAATAACGACAATTTTTGGTGCCGCTAATATTCTTATTTTTTGTAGTGGAAGTAAAGAGAAAGGAAGCCACTTGAACCCAACCTAGATGACCTTTTACTATCCCTTGACTTTGTCACTGGAATATAATCTCCAAACTTTGTTTCTATTATTATACCATCCACTCACTTGCAGCATTTTAGAAATCAATTTATACCTTAATCATTCACTTCAATTTCTGCTATTATTAGTGCCTATTGTTGATTGTTGCATTTTTGTCTAAATTTGGTGAATCAGTTACTTCTCAAGGCATGTATAAACGCACAACAGAATTTTGGGTAGAGTTACGGATCGAATTATTTTTCTGTAAGTGCATTTCTTACTGAGGAGAAACCTAATTCTAGTCACTTATGGCGATTATACTGGGCAAGCCATCAGGTAGAAGATTTTCTGTGCCTAGTTTTTTTTTCTTTAATGTGTTTGTACTCACAGTTATTTTCTTTTCTTTTCTTTTTTATGCTGCTTCTTGGCTTCTGGCAACGTTTCTTCAGACATATGTGCATGCAAGCAAAGGTGCCTGCTGCTGTGAGGTTGGCTAAGCAAGTGCTAATCGATGTTAAATGTGTCATCATTGATCTTCAAAGTATAGGAGAAGCTCGAACTGAGGAAGCTGTGTCAATTTATGTGTGTTTCTCCTGTTTCGTAACTGCATGCATTAAACTGTGGTTACTTGTTTTTTTTAGTAAAATTTGTGCTGTTTGGTTGTGCTTCTTTCCATAGTTTGATTTTGTATGTCGTCTTGAAATAGGGCCTTGAATTGGATGATTTTGTTTCGGGTCCTCGAGAACGCTTTCTTAAACTGGTGGAAGAAAACTATCCTTTGCTTGCGAAGCCTGAATCTTTACCAGGTTTATGATCTAGATATGTAAGGTGGGTTGTTAATAAATGCTATTCTTCTGCATTCTTCAAGTAAACTTTACTTTTCATGTGGTTGTAGGTGATGAAAGTGTTAAAAGGGCTTCAAAGAAAGAGGCACTCAACAACTCCTGGTGTCTCTTTTAAAGGAACAGTGAGAAAAGTTGCCAAATGGAAAGCTGCAAGTGATGGTGAAAGTGATCAGGAATCCCAAAGTGAGTTTCATATGACCATCATTATGTACGTATATCTTTCTTTTTGTGTTAATAGAAAAAAAATAAGGATTAAAAAAAAAAAGAAGTATAGCTCTGTTTTGTGGTTTGCAAGATCATCCAGAACCCATTCTATCAAGAGTCTGCATCCAGTGATCCAGTTGCTAAGTTCTCCCCTATCTAAGGAGTCGATGCTTGTAAATCATCTAGAATAGTAAAAATGTAAATGCAATTATTAATACTTGTAAAAATAATAATAACCTAAACACTAGTTAGGGTATTATTAGTATTTTTTATTTCATCTTCATGTTTGCAATATTATAGATTTTAACTCCCTTTACTCCATTAACCGCTTAAAATACTCATCGGTAACTTCCCCACGTCAAGACTCAGATCTTTATATCTACTACAAAAGCACATGAAAATAAAACATTGTTTATCTACATGTGATGGCATTAAAATTTTAGATCTGATTTAATACAAGCAATTAAATGACCCCCCTTTATTGAAGAGATAAAATGTAAGGCTTGTAATGGTATCTCAAGTTCAATTTAGCTTATCTACCAAAAAGTTCTCTTTAAGCTAAAGTCCACAAAATTATTGATGAATATAAGCACACTTATTGAGAATCATCTCAAGAACAGCTAAACTGTCCTCCAATCAAAAGTTCTACAAATGCTTACAACTAGAAAGATGGAAAGATAACAGTATGAAAGGCAATGGTCAAAAGATTATTCCAAGTGCAAAGAATTGCTACGAGCTCATTTTTTCGTTAGCACATGCCAAACAGGTTTTAGGTTCATGTTTAACTAACCTAAGCATGTAGTGATTACAACACATGTAAAAACAAAAGTACATTTTCTAACTTTCCCAGTGAGTTTTTTGTTTCCATTTTGAAAAGATCAAATTTTATTAAAGACAAGTAATACAACTAAAAAAGCAAATTTGGTTCTCCAATAAAAAATGTTGAAACAAAATGTCAAGCCGTCCGTTCCCTCCCAGCGACTATGTTAGCATTAAACCTTGAAAAAGCAGTAAAGAAACACGAACGACTTCTTTTGCTAATATTCATTGATCAAACGTAACCAGACTGGAAAATGAGAAGCACAATATACCTTGTAGTGAGTCAATAAGCTATTCCATAAAGGCTCTTTGCTTAAAACTTTAGGATTTCCTAGAATAACGATGCCGTAACGAGCTCGAGCCAGCGCAACATTCAACCTACGAGGACCATTAAGGAATCCAATGCCCTAATGACAAACATTGCAAAGTCAAATTCAGGATGTCAAATTGTCATAAAACCTAAAGTAACACAATTTTAAGTGGCGTAGAAAAATGGTGACAGGAAGAAGCTAAAAGTGACAGAAGAAACTAGCTGCAGAAAATAGTTTAGCTACAGAACCAGAAATCCAACCTGATGCTCGTTGCTCCTTACACAAGACAAAATAATGCTTGTCTAATTTGTTACCGCTATGACTGTATTGCAAACGGCACAACATACAGATGTACCTCCGAGCGGATACAAAAGGTAATTTCAATAGTAGAACACACAAGATTACGTTAGTAAATTGTGACTTATTCAGCAAGTCACTGAATTTGGTGACTATCAACCAGAACAATAAAGCTAGGTGACGGAATAAACATTTTAGGAATGATTTGAAATCAATCACTATTATTTTTGGTGATCCTTTTTTCTTTTGGTCACACTTAAAGATTTGATTAGCTTCATTGGAGTAAAATTATTATTTGATTTTTATCTAGTTTTAATTAGGTAATCATGCTATCATGACTCTCCATATTGATAGCTAAAAGCAAGGCTGTTAACAGGCAGGCTGGCCCATTGAGCTGCCTGGTTGGGTTCATTTTTGGGCTGGGCTAAAATATTGTCAGTTTGACTTGAGGTCTGGCCCAAATCTGCCAGCCTATCCTATTTATACGAACTTGGCCCAGGCCTATTCTTTTAGGACCCGATTAATAATCGGATCAGCTCAGGTTCGACCCGAGCATGGCCTAGTGACAGTCTTATCTAAAAAAATATCCCTTGTTTGAATCAATCATATTTGACAATTCTTGTTTGAGAACTTACTCGATATCAATCTTTATGCGAACTTTTAGATTCTTTAAAGCAACATTTGTCACCCCACATTATCAATTGTGTAAGTGTGTTAAACTCTTAAATATTCCTCAGTAGAAACTCTCTTTAACTTATTTATAAATTTCTTAATGTTTATGGAGGTTGAAAATACATACAAGATAATTGTCATTTGGCTTGTGTTGATTTAGATAGTATTTTTCTTGGATTTTGTAGACCATGGTGAGTTCAAGGTCTATGAAATTGGGTATAATCTTAGTGACCTTGAGATAACTAACATATCTTGGTGAGTTCATTTTCCTTGTTGAACCTTGGTAAGCTCAAGTTTGATCAAGTCATTTTTAACTTGCTGTTAGAGGGTCTCTGGGTTCCTTTGCAGTGTGGTTTTCATTTATTGAATCAGGGCAAGTTTTTTTTTCTGTCTTGATGTTATTTTTTATCGGTTATTTTTAGATCTGTATTCTTTTTAGGCATTTTAAATTTGAGCTGAATCCATTTTTAAGCACTGGGTAAACTAAAGCCTGTAGCGATAAATCTTAAAATTTTCAATGTTTTTTAGATATGAGTATTACATTTGTGGTTATCAACAACTAATAAGGTCATATGATGGCTGTTCTCTTCCCCGTATGCTCTGTCTCAAGCCCTTCAAATTGAATTGTGTGCTACTTCAATTCACAGAATGACTTGATACATGCATGAGGCCTTGATATGAAGCTCAATTATTGCGCACAGGTAACCTTTTAATCCCCATAAGTTCAGCATTCTTTTTATATATCGTAGTTAGAGATTCATAGTTTCATGCACAATTTTGATAGGGCGATCGAACCAAAAATGTCGGAGTGGTGGATGCTAAGTACATTATGCATCTCGGTATTCATATATGTTCCATTGCCCACCACACAAAAATGGGGTCTCCCAAAATCCACCAATGACGAGGTGCTTCAATTGTGAGTAATTGGTGCTCCAATGGAGCAGGGATGCATTATAGTCAAAATATAGGAATAGGTTCAATTTTTTGTTTTATATATATTGTAGTGTAATGTTGTCTGTAATGACATTTATTCATTCTTTTACAATAATAAGGCCTATTTTCTTGTTTGTAAATGATGGATTAATTCTGAGGCTCAGTTAACATTTTGGATATTTATTATTGTGATCATAGTTCGAAAATCGGAAAACTCATATCCAACTCAAAAGTCAGTCGGATCAAGTACACTTTTGTAAATCCCCCCCCCTCCCCTTGAAGTTACTTTTCTAAATCCTCCCCATATTTTTTAAATATCTAATAAATCACTGTACTTAAAACTTAGTTATCTAAATGTCCTTCAATCATAAATATCCATCTTAATATTTTACATTTTAAATACTATTTAAATAATTTATTTTTTTTTACATATTTTAATTATGTTTCTCGGTCTTTCCATTTTTTTGGATTTTTACTGAATTTATTTATTTTTATTTATTTTTTGTGTGTGCAAAAAATGACTTTTTACTTCTTTTTTTTTAATGTGATTTTTACTAGCCTAGTCACCCAACTGACCAATTCATTTTCTAGAAAGTATACGGGCCTATTAGATATTTACACAAATACGAGGGATTTAGAAAAATAACTTTAATGTGTTTATGCTAATGTGGATGAAAATGTGAGTATCTAAATGCAGGTTGTGGATTTTCATTAAAAAAAAAATGTAGATTATAAATTGTAGCAATATGGTTCTTGGAGCAAAAATAATTAAATAGCATTAAGAAAAAAATTATTTAACAGATCACTTATTGGAGATGACTTTAAATCGTCTCCTATAACATCAGATCACTTATTAGAGATGACCAAAAGCCGTCTCCAATAACAAGAGATGACTTAGTAAAGACTACTTTAAGGTGTCTCCAACATATCTTTGGAGACGGCTCTCATTTGGTCTCCAAAGACAATGGAGTCGGGATTATTTGAGACTACATGAAATCCGTCTCCAATACTATTGGAGACGGCTTAAACACCTTTGGAAACGGTCAAAAGTCTATTCCAATAAGCACATTTTTTGTAGTATTCAATTTACAAACTTTGTGCTCTTTATCCTTTTTCATATACTCGGGAGGTTGATCAACATAAACTTCTTCATCAAGAATATCATTTAAGAATGCTGATTTGACATCTATTTGATAAATCTTTCAATTTCTTTGAGCCGTCAATGTTAAGATCAATCTAATAGTCTCAAGCCGAGCAACGGGAGCAAAAAACTTCATTGAAGTCTATGTCATGTCTTTGCTTGTAGCTTTTCAGCACTAATCGAGCTTTATGTCTTTCGACTTCACCTTTTACATTTAACTTTGTTTTATATATCCCCATTTTACACCAATGGATTTGTGCCAATTTGAAAGTTTTGTTAACTACTCCCAAGTCTCATTTTTTTTCTTCTTGAGATACTTCTTCAAAAGAAATTGGATCAACAACGGTATATACTGTAAAGCTAATCCATATTCATCAAAAAGTCTCCTTGATGCTTTATAAATTTCATTGATGTTTTTGGTCTTCTTTGGAGGAGAAATAAACTCATTGATGATGATGATGAAGATGGAGAGGAAGGAAGAGTCATATCCTCTTCATGTTCATAATTTTGAACATCTTTCAATTCTTCTTCGTTAACACAAATAGACTTTTGTGTCTTTTTTTGGAAATCCCAATCTCAAGCTTCTTCATTAAATTTTGCATCTCTACTTATGATAGTTGTCTTGGATGATGGAATTGAAGTAGGGAAGAACTTCATTTTGAAACTTAAGCGGAAGCATTTTGTTTGAAGTCACCTTTACTTGGGTAATGAGAGCATTGTTCATATCCTTAATTTCACATGCATCTCCTTTGAAATAAGCATTGTGTCCTTTCAAAAGGAGTTATCCAATACTTAAAAGATTGTGCTTGAGGCCGGGTACATAGAAAATATTTGAGATGCTTTTGATGTCTTTCTTTGATTGAACAAGAATATCACATCTTCCCTTTATGGAAAGTCCTTTATCATCGCTGATCATTACTTCACTTTGAATAGATTCATCCAAAGTGACAAATAAGCCTTTGTTTCCCGTCATGTGGTTACTACAAGCACTATTAAGATACCAATTTTCATTGAATGTAACTTATTGAATATTGCAAGCAAGAAAAAAAGTGTTATCTTCCTTACTTTAATTGTTCTCTTGAATCAAATTTGATTCCTTTTTTTCTTCTATCAATCTTTTTCTACAAAATTTTATTGTGTGACTATGTTTTTGACAATGATAACATTGAACATTAGAAAGAAAAGATCGGCTTCTTCCTCTTCCTCTTGATGACGAAGATGGTTCATCTTCATCTCTTTCTTTTGTTTGATATCTTCCTCCATTATGCTTTTCTCGTCCGCGATTAGAATCTCTTCCTCTTCCACCTCTAGAACATTCTTTAAAAGAAATTTGAGTTTGAAAAACTTGCTCTAGAGGAGAAGAATCAAATTGTTTCATACGAAGTTCATGGAATTGAAGCAATCCTAACAAACTTTCCAAAGACAAAGTAGATAAATTCTTAGATTCTTCAATTGCAACAATAATATATTCAAACTTACGAGTTAAGTTTCTAAGAATTTTTTCTGCAATTCTTTGATTTTGAAGATTTTCACCATTAATCCTTAATTGATTAACGAGAGAAATTATCCGATTGAATAAATCTTCAACCGCTTCAAAATCCTTTATTCTTATAGAATCAAACTCACTTTGAAGATTTTGAAGCCGCGCCAATTTGACTTTAAGGCCTTTGTATGAAGCATATAGGTTATCTCATGCTTGCTTTACCAATGACACCGATAAAATTCTTTCAAAAATAACTTCACTTCATCCACGGCTTGATAGATGAAGAACAAAGTCTTCTTGTTCTTGCGATTTTCTTTCAATTCATTAAGTTGAGCTTGTGTGAGAGTCATTTGATCCTCTGGTTCTACATATCCGGTCTCAACAATATCCCACAAATCTTGAAACCCATATAAAACCTTCATTTGAATACTCCATTGATTATAGTTCTTACTAGTAAAACGAGGAAGTTGAGGTTGCAACATATTGGAAGTCATGAAATTTAAGTTTTGATATCACTTTGTTAGATTACACCAATTATGATTGGAAGAAGATGACTCTCTAAAGAGAAGAACGTTGTTCTCTTGTGTAGAAAAATACCAAAAATAAAGACTAAGGCAATATATTACTTAGAACCTTTCAAATTTCATTCATATAACTTAATAAAATGAAGATACATAAGTGATATGTATAGCCTAAAATATAAATTCGGGAATAAATAAACATACACTTCCAAAACAATAACCTAGCCTAAAAAAATATAAAAAATTACATTTTCAAAGTATATTCTAAGATTGATTAATTGCACCAATTTTTTATGACAAAACAATTATTCTAAGATTGGTCAATATAATTACACATGTGCTAATGACCCAAAAAGACAAAATAGACCAGATTGGCCGGTCTAGCTTAGAATTCTAACAACTGCAAATGGACCATTGGATGCTTGACGTCAAATGGACTATTGGATGTTTCTAAATCCTAGCATAGAGAGAATTGCCCAATTTATCGTACAATGACCTCAAATGGACTATTGGATGTTTGACAAATGTCAAGCATCCATTAGTCCCGTAAATGTGATAAATATCAAAGATTCAGGAGTTGTTCTATAAAGGGGAAAACGGTAAATTTATTGGAAAAGGTTGGTTTATAGGTAAATTCCTAAGTTTTAGAGTTTCTAGGATTTTCTAAGGCTCGTTTAGGAGCTAAGAAAGGTCCGATTCGGAGTTGGAACTCAGAAAGAGAAGCAAACACGGAGCTTTTTTGAGCGCTTCCACTGTTTGCGAGTTTTTGTGGGTCCCACAACCGACATGCCACTTTCCAGAAGATAGCCACGTTTATCCTGGAGATAAACGTCTCAGATTTTCCCCTCTTCCCTATTCAATTTCCAGTGTATAGTTGTCCAAGGGATAACCTTATTTGTAACCATCGTTATAATAGAGGAATTTGGATTGCAAATAATGTTACCATAATTTAGGCCACTTTTGTCTCTGCCCTTCAATCTTTTTTAGGCGAGTTTCCACAACATATAGTTGTCCTGAGATACTTTTATTTGCAACTATCATTTTAAAGAAGGAATTAGGATTGTAAATAATGGTACCATAATTTGGGGTATTCAAACTTTTTCGGTGCTCCACCGACTTATTTTTTGGAGAGATAGATTTAGGGGCTACGCTAGCTATGGTATCGAGTTATTATAAGCGAAGCATGCGTGGATCCTATTCAAATCAAAATCGAGCATGTCTAGCCTAAAATCATGTTCAATATTCTGTCATTAATTCTATATTTGGAGATTATTCTAAGTTTGAATTCTATAGCTGTATATTGTAACAGTAGCTTAGTTTTAACCTTACCATTTACATGTTTCCTAAATTAGCTTCTCCATCACTCTGTATATAATGTAGAACTTCTATCAATGAAATGAGAGGAAAAATTTATTCATTGAAAATCACGATAACATTTGCTCTCTTATATGGTGTCAAAGCCATCGGATCTCTAACGAGTCACTGATCCAAGTTACTGCCAAGTCTTCCTCCTTCGATCAAACTCCAAACTTTAACTTCCACACCCAACCTCCTTCCGTAGCAAATAAACCACTCATTGCACTCAATATTAGCCAAATCAATGAAAAACTAACTCCCTCCACCTTTCCTCAATGGCGTGCTCAATTTGAAGCACTCCTCATTGGTTACGATTTACTTGACTATTCGTAGGCACCCTTCGGTGTCCCTCTTCTGCTGGTACCGTCGCTGATGAGCTGCGCAAGACCCACTGGGTCCGACGGGATAAACTTATCCTGAGTGCTATTTTAGCATGTACATCTCCCTCAATCACCGCACTCATTGCTACGGCAAAGACCTCTCATGAAGCTTGGAAAAGGCTCAATAATTTATATGCTAGCCGATCCCGAACTCGAGCTATGTAGTTAAAGGAGGAACTCACCTTAATCCAGTGTGGCACTCAATCAATCACAGAATATCTCCATGCTGTCAAGGTCTTGGTTGATGAAATAGCCATTATTGATCATTCAATTTCGGATGATAACCTAACCCTTTATGTGTTGAATGGTTTAGGTCGAGATTTTCGGGAGATCGCAGTGCCCATTCGAGCCCGAGAATCATCACTGACCTTTGAAGAGTTGCACGACCTTCTAGTTGGGCATGAAGCATATCTGAGGCACTTGGAAGCTGCAACGCGGCAATTGGTTGCTTCCTCCAACTTCACGAAGAAGAAGCAGTTTGCGCAAGGGGGGAGTCAATTGTGGTCCTTTAAGAAATATGATATTGCACGTGGGCCTCAAGGCTCCAGCTCAGGCTGAAATGTTAATGGAGCCCAATGTGATGGACGTCGCTACAACAACAACTCTGGCAAGCCCAATAATACCAATCGGCATTACAAGCCAAAATGCCAATTTTGTGACCAGTTGGGCCATATTGCCAAGTCATGTCCTCAATTCCATTCACCAAATGTTTCTATCAATTGTGCTACAACCTTTAATGGAACGGACAAAAATTGGTTACTTGATTCGGCTGCTTCTCATAATATCACTGGTGATCTTTCCAATTTATCTATTCATTCTGAATATGATGGAACTGACGAAGTAATTCTCGGTGATGGTTCAGGTTTGGCAGTCTCATATATTGGATCTTTTTCTTTGCACTCTCCTCACCGAACTTTTACGTTGCGTGATGCTCTCTGTGTTTCAAGCCTTTGCAAAAATTTAATTTCCGTTCACCATCTCACCAAACAAAATAATGTCTTTGTTGAATTTCACCCTTTTTATTTTCTTGTGAAGGACAAGATCACGGGGGCAATTCTACTAAAAGGAGCATGTAACAATGGCATCTACACTTCCCAGAATCAATGGTGATGTCAAATAAAAAAGTTGTTAATGTGCATGAATGGACTTCTATTGATGGATGGGACAAGCCTCTTGGGCATCCTTCTCTTAAAATTGTCCATCATCTTGTTAAGAATTTTTCTCTTCCTATTTCATCGAATAAAAATTTGTCTTCACTATGTCATTCATATTTATCAATAAAGCTCATCAACAACCCTTTCGTGTCACTAAATCCGGTGTTTCTAATATTTTTCCACATTTCAAAAAGTTTGTTAAAACCCGTTTTCAAAAATCAATCAAAACACTATACTCCGATAATGGTGAGTTTATTGCTTTAAAATCATATCTCTTGGTTCATGGCATAACTCACTACACTACTGCTCCACACACACCGCAACAAAATGGTGTCTCTGAACGTCGTCATCTCATTGAAACGGGCCTTACGCTTGATGCAAATCTTGATTTCTCTTATTGGCTTTCAAACAGCCTCTTACCTCATAAACAGACAACCTATGCCTCTCCTTCAGGAAAAATCACCTTTTGAAGTCCTTTTTGGTCAAACACCAAATTATTTGAAATTTAAAAAAATGGTTGTATTTGTTATCCTCTCACACGGCCCTATAACTCAAATAAAATGCAGCCCAAATCCAAAGCTTGTCTTTTTCTAGGCTATCCACCAACTCAAAATGCATACAAGTGTTTTAAACCTCAAACAAAAAAAAAATTTGTCTCACGGCATGTGCTGTTTGATGAAACTCAACCACACTCCAGCCTCTCTCAACCCGTGTCTTCCGTGTCAACTTAGAAAAATCCAAAACCTCCCCAATTTCTTCCTCTCCTTTTCTGTGCCCAACAAATTGCCGTGACTTCTTCAATGGTGGTCGGTGAACCAGCATCATCACCACCTCTGGAAGGTCCACCTGCCATTGTCGCATCCTCCTCAGTTAATTTCGGACCCTCTAGTTCTTTAATTCATGATTCCTTGCAAGTTCTAGATCACACCACACTTCATCCGAATCCTCCTTACGATGCCAATAGGACTAATTCTCCCTTACATCTTCCACCACCAGCTCCTATTCCTTCTACGGATACACATCTAGGTCTAGATCTTCATCTCCCAACTCCGAATTTCACAGCCCCTCCCCAAACCAATACTCCTCCCCAATGCAATCATAACATGACCACAAGATCAATGAACAAAATTTTCAAACCAAAACAGATCCATACAATGTCACCCTCTCCCCCAAACCATAGAACCAACGACAGTGAGTCAAGTCATTTCTCAACCTCACTGGCATGAGGCCATGTCCAATGAGCTCACTGCTCTAATAAAACATGGGACCTGGGACCTAGTTTTACCACCCTCAAACTGTACACCCGTGGGCTGTAAGTGGGTCTTCCGAGTAAAAAGGACCGCTAATGGGTCAGTGGACAGATTTAAAACCCGTCTAGTTGCAAAGGGTTATAATCAACGCCCTAATATTGATTACAAAGAAACCTTTAGCCCTGTGGTTAAACCAGCAACTATTAAAGTTGTATTATATATTACCATCATGAATGGATGGGATTTGAGGCAAATGGATATCAACAATGCCTTTCTAAATGGTGAATTAACTGAGACTATTTTTATGGCGCAACCCCCAGGGTTCAAAGACCAGTCCAAACCTAACCATGTTTGCAGGTTAAAAAAGGTGATTTATGGGCTTAAACAAGCCCAGCGGGCTTGGTACACAACACTCAAAAATGCCATTCTGTAGCTAGGTTTTCACAATTCCAAGGCCGACTCCTCACTCTTCATTTATAGCCAAGGCTCAAATCTTTATTATTTCCTAGTTTATGTTGATGATTTGGTCATCACCGGAAATAATTCAATTCTTGTGATCAATATTACTAATTAAGTAGCTAGGTGATATGTTTTCTCTCAAGGATATGGGTTCTCTTCATTTCTTCTTGGGAATTGAAGTGATTCCTACTCGGGCTGGGTTTTTCTTCTATAAATATGTTCGTGAACTTTTAGCCAACACAAGTATGAGTGGTGTTAAAGATGTCTCAACACCTCTCTCTACAACTCAATCCCTTCAATTGGTTGATGGCACTGCTGATGTGGATAGCTCCGAGTTTCGTAGAATTATTGGCCACTTTCAATACCTTTCCTTGACCCGTCCAAACATCTCATTTGCAGTCAACAAACTTTCTCAATTTATGCACAAGCCGACTACAAATCACTGGATAGCAACCAAAAGGCTTCTCCACTACTTAAAACAAACCATTTTTTATAGTATTCAGATCCACAAAGATGGAACTCCAATATTAAGGACTTACTCCGATGTCGATTGGGCTGGAAATGTGGATAACCGCATGTCAACCTCTACCTATATCAGTTTTTTGGGCTCTAATCCCATTCTTGGCGCTCAAAGAAACAAAGAGTCATTGCACGATCCATAACAGAGGCTGAATACCGGGCACTAGCTAATGCGGCTTCCGAGACAATGTGTTTGTCCACTCTTCTCAAGGAACTAGCATTTCAAGGCACAAAATCTCCCCAACTGCTATGTGATAATCTCGGAGCCACACATATCAGTTTTAACCCAATCAATCATTCATGCATGAAACATATTCATATCGACCTTCACTTTGTGCGTGACTTAGTGCAAAAAGGAAGCCTCCAAGTTAAACATGTACAACCTCAAGACCAATTGGCTGATCTATTAACAAAGCCATTGTCAAGACAACGCACGGAATTGCTACGTAACAAGATTGGTCTTGCCGATGGAAGCTCAATCTTGCGGGGGCGTATAAGGGAAGCATGCATGGATCCTATTCAAATCAAAACAGAGATTGTCTAGCCTAAAATCATGTACAATATTATGCCATTAATTCTATATTTGGAGATGATTCTAAGTTTGAATTCTATAACTGTATATTGTAACAGCAGCATAGTTTTAGCCTTACCGTTTACATGTTTCCTAAATTAGCTTCTCCATCACTCTGTATATAATGTAGAACTTCTATTAATGAAATGAGAGGAAAATTTTATTCATTGAAAATCCCGACAATATTTGCTCTCTTATAGTTATACACTCATATAAGTATAGTGACAAATTTCGTTTTCGGTCATTTTTCGGTGGGGGGTCCTTTCGGTACATTTCGGATTAATTTCGATACATTTCGGAGATTAAAAATATAAAAAAAATACATTTAATATTTTTTTTTTAAATTAACAATTGATCTAAGTGGCCAAGCACTGACGCTGAGCTGAGCTCAAGCATAGAACTATAGAAGACAAATTGACAAAGGGTACCATTATACTCACCCCACCTTCTTCATTCGGCATGCATTGACTGCCTTTGAATCAGATGGTGGAGGTCGTTTTTCGTCCCCATCTTCTGCACAATGGATCTATGGATCATTGGCGTACCATTAGACGATTGATTTTTTATTACACATGGTACACATCATAAAAAGTGACCCTAAACTCATATGACCTCCATGCTCAAACATGATTTTAGTGTCACGTTTTGAGATGTGTGCTATGTGTAATAAAAAATCGACCATCTAATGGTATGCCTACAATCCATAGATCCAATATGCAAAAGATGGATACAAAAAATTACCTCCACCATCTGATTCAAACGCGATCAATACATACCAAGTAAAAGAAGTGGGGTGAAAAAGCAGCTTTTTAGGGTGCATAAAGGATAGCTATTGACAAGATGCAGCCGTTTTCACCACGTATAGTCCCACATCGGTGAGAAAAACAAAAAGAACACTCTTAGCCCCTATAAAATAGTGGATTCCTCTCTATCACTGTACCTTCAATGCCACCAGCCTCCATGTCAAAAGTGGGTACTGCTTTTTTGGCTTGTAAAAAGCTGAAAATTGGGGGTGGAGGTTTCACTTGTGAAACACATATGGTTTAGATAGATATTTGCTATATTTCAAAAAAAAAAAACATTAAAAAGAAATTTCTGAAATTTCAAAAATAACGAAAAGTATTGAAATTTCGACGAAATTTTTGTTTCACCACCATTTCGGCGAATTTCACGAAATTTTGCCGAATTTCAGCGAAATTTGTCACTATGCATATAAGGTGTATATGTTGTAGTATATTTAATTGAATATAATAATATATTGTACATAAGAAGGTTTGAACCTAAAACCTAAGTATCACATAGCAATAAGTCAACCACTAATTCAATTTACTAAGTTATATAAAGATATAAAAAGTTTAATACATATATAATGTTTTAAAATCGAAATAATCCACATGTATTCTAGAAAAGACATTAAAATTATTAAATAAAAAAGGTCGAGTCTTTGCGTAATCCACCATTGGAAGGTATATCAGCCCAAAGAAATATACCATTGGAATGTAATACACCATTGCAAGCATTTCTTTTAAATTCGGTGCAAGGACTAACTTCCGACTGCAAGTAAATTCAGTCACTTTTTGGAAAGTGTGCCACATGGAATCAGCATGTGACCGTCTGATAGGGGCGCCATTGTCTCAAAACCTATTGTGTGAAAGATTGGGGTGAAAAAAGATCTCTATCAAATGATCACATTTATATTCAACATGACACACATCTCAAAAAGTGGCGATCTTAGTATACCATAAAATCTATTTCATGCAATATTTATTGCAATGGCTTTCTCGAATATATAATGTTCTCTTTCGGAGCACTTTCAAGAGTTTATAATATTTATTTGCTATATGTATATAACGTTTTTAGTATTGCCCTTTTACAAGTCGTATTATAAAAAAACATCATCCAACATATTCTACCTCACATAGATTGACAGTCCGTAAATTTTGGATCAAATTCGAGTTGAACTCATATACCGATGATTAAATAACATGTTTACGGCTATAACACAACCAAAATTCAACCGATTCAGAGCTTTTCTGATATGAACTTAAGAACGATAGGATTATGTAGGAGTGTTATCAGGTTGGTTCGGGTCGGTTTTCATGCTAAACCAAAACCGGACCGGTAACTATCGGTCTCTAGTTTCTCAAACTGAAACCAAACCGAACCGATAAGCCTCTAAACCGAAACCGAAACCGAACTAATAATGATTTTTGGTTTCTAAACCTCAGGTTTTTTATTTGTAAAATTTAAAATAAATAAATAAATAATTAATTAATTACAAATAATACCTATTTTTGTGATTTCCTTTTTCGGTATTATTTGTAAAATTTCATTTTTACAAATAATACCTATTATTTGTAAAAAAAAGAAAATAATTCATATTACTCAAGTAATCCTATTATTTAAAAAAAAAAAAAAAAAAAAAAAAACCTACTTTTGTATGCACCTAAGTAATACCCTATTATTGGTTTCTTATCGGTTCGGTTTTAGGTTTTTTACGTCAAAATTGAAACCGAACCAATATCCCGATAAATCACTTTTCCAATACTGAAACCAAACCGATATCCCGATAAACAACTTTGCCAATACCGAAACTGAACCAATATGCCCTAAAACTGAAACCGAACCGAAATTTCGGTCGGTTTCAGTCGGTAGGGTCGGTTTGGTCGATTTTCTGCACAACCTTAAAATTATATGTTTTTCTGAGAAAAATCAGGAATCAAAGAGACTTAAGACCACATCTGGGAAAAGGAATTTGAGTCTGTCATGAATCAACAAGAATCAAAGCTTTCAGTTTTCTGAGCTTTTATAAGAAAAGACAAGAAACACCCAAAAGAGGCCTAAAGGTTCACAAATATTAATTGGATGGACCAAGCAGAGCTAAAATTTTATTTGATGGTGTAAAAGAATTGGTAAAGAGATGGGGCACAATAAAGGTTTTAAAAAGAGGTTTCACAAATATTAATGAAAAATAACCTGAACGAATGAAATGAGCATTGAAATTACCTAAGGAGGTAACTTTAGGATTATGAGTGAAAAAAAACTACAAATTTCAAGATCAAAGGTAAAAAAAATAAGAATTTTAGAAACTCACCCTCATTGGGACTAAACCCAAAAGCCCCTTTGGTGTAACTACTATTTGCTTCCGATTTAAGTCTGGCACAAGTATTACTTGCTTCAAGTTAAAGTTGAGGGTTTCTAGTTGAAAATCGAGGATGAAAATAAATTTTCCGATTTGAGTCTGGTACAAATCGGGTTTTTAGGTTGGGCATCATGTCAGGTCAAGTTTTTGTGTCGGTCAGACATATACTCTGATCTGTTAGGTCGGATCAGGTAGAGTTGCACCAAGGAACGGGTAGAGATGCACCATGGCATCCGGTCGAGTAAGGCATATATGCTTGACTTGACCCAACCCATTGAGAATGAGAGCCCTAGTGAGGCACAATCATGGGTTAAAATATCAAGTTACCGATACGTATCGTCCGAGCTCCAAAACGATACGTATCGGACGATACGTATCGGTATCGGTCTGTATCGGACGATACATTGAATGTATCGTTCGAGTCCAATACCGATACGTATCGTCCGATACCGCTACGTATCGGACGATATTTTGATCCATGGGCACAATCTAAAAGGTACCTTAATTTACAATCCATTCGTTCTTCCTTTTCAACTCAGTTTAATGTGCTTGAACATTGAATTAGAAGTTGAAGGTCTTTTTTCGTCCCAATGTTCGGCATAAAAGATTTTGAAATCATGGGCCCATCGTTAAATAGTTAGATTTTGATTCTACTGTCACATATCCCTAAAAATAGACATGATTATGGCATACGTCAAACCTTGTTCTCTGATCACTTTTCAGAATGGTAGCTCATATATCCAAATAAAGTGATCCGAAAAATCACTGTGGAGGATTGGCCGGAACCATCCCCTCTACGACATATTCTGAAGGGTACCATTATTTGCACTCACCGAACCTTTGAGGGAACTTAGGAAAACCTGTTGATTACTCTGAATCAGATGATTTTTTTTAGTCCAAGCTTCCACAAAATGGATTTGGAGATTAAGGGTGTACCATTAGACATTGAGTTTCTTGTTCAACATGGCACGTATCTCAAAAGGTGACCTAAAAATCACATTTGAGCGTGATTTGTGCTACGTAATTTTCTAGTCATTTTTTTGTGCTCCGTGAAATCAAAAATTGATAATATGATGGCACGCATTGTAACGTCCCTAACTTTGGACTCATAGACAGTACGCCTCGGGGCGCATGCCTGACTGTTCGCACGTCGAAGACCATGCCTAAGGATTTGGTAAGGTAGGTAGATTAGATCTTATGGTATGGATCTTGTGTAAGAAATAGGAATAGGAGGTGTTGAAGGGTTAGTGGACCTTCTTATACCTAACATAGGTAAATCTGTTTTGCACCTAAGCCTAAAGCTGGGTACCCTTATTAACCTTGCATTAAATACCCTTTATTGCTTATGATTTGGAGTTAAGAAGAGAGAGGGTGAATCGAAGGTGTTGAATGCGGTTGAATGCGAGAACGATTCGTTCTTGAAGTGCGAAGCTAAGAGCCTGGTTGAAGAAGAACAAAATGTTGTTCGTCTGGCGAAACCCTAGTCCAATTTGGAAGCAAAGATAGAGGATCTGGAACAACCGGCTGAAGCCACGCCTCCAACCAATACCCAAGTGCCTCCCATTCCTCCCCAAGCTCAAAATGCGCCACAGCAAGACCAGCCCGCCCAAGACGCCCCGCAACAAGAAATTTCACTCGAGCAGCCACCCCATGATATGCCCCACCAGGATCAGCCCGAGATGATACCTCCCGCCCAGTACGCTCACATGTCCGTGCCTCCCCTCTTTCAGCAAGCAGCCGCATGACCAACAAGCAGTTAGCAGTCCTCATTGAGGAAAGCACTCGCCAAATGCATCGTCGTCTCGATTACCACGAGCTCCTATTGGATGACACGATGCATTACATGTATCCAACGGACTACCTTCAACGGATGTTGATTATGCGTGCTAGTGTGTTCGCTCCACAAGCCGACAGAGCTGACGATGACGCAGTTGGAGTGGCCGATGAGGCGGATGGAGCCGGAGAGGACGCGGCTGCAGCGGCGGATCCTACCGGACAGGAGGGAGGGGCTGATGCATGACATATTTAGAAGATTTTGTGAGCTCCAAAGATTTTTTTTTTAACTATTGAAATTTTGTGGATGAATATATAATTCCATAACTATGGTGGCATGGTTGCCACATCTGTTCTTTTATTTTTTAGAATTATTGTGGCATGGTTGCCACGGTGCTAATTTTTCTTTTTGGATGTGAATACTATTATGACTTCTCTGTTATAATTGGTGAAATGGCATAGAATCTCATTCTGTTATCTGTAACTACGAATTGCTAGAATTTGTGATATAGGTGGGTGTGTGAGAATTTTAATATAGTCAGTAGCATGTTGAGCCATGTGTGGTGTCTTTCAAGGTCACCTTTCGTTAGGCTAACCTTCATAGTTAGATCAATTTTCGAGGACGAAATTTTTTAAGGTGGAGAGAATATAACATCCCTAAGTTTGGACTCATGGACAATATGCCTCGGTGCACGTGTCTGACTATTTGCACGTCGAAGACCATGCCTAAGGATTTGGTAAGGTAGGTAGATTAGATCTTATGATATGGATCTTGTGTGAGAAATGGGAATAGGAGGTGTTGAAGGGTTAGTGGACCTTCTTATAGCTAACATAGGTATATCTGTTTTGCTCCTAAGCCTAAGGCTGGGTTATAAGGGAAATAAATACTCTTATTAACCTTGCATTCAATACCCTTTATTGCTTATGATTTGGAGTTAAGAAGAGAGAGGGGGAATCGAAGGTGTTGAATGCGAGAATGATTCGTTCTTGAAGTGCGAAGCTAAGAGCCTAGTTGAAGAAGAACAAAATGTTGTTCGTCTGGCGAAACCCTAATCCAATTTGGAAGCAAAGATAGAGGATCTGGATCAACCGGCTGAAGCCACGCCTCCAACCAATACCCCAAGTGCCTCCCATTCCTCCCCAAGCTCAAAACGCGCCACAGCAAGACCAACCCGCCCAGGATGCCCCGCAACAAGAAATTCCACTCGAGCAGCCACCCCATGATATGCCCCACCAGAATCAGCCTGAGATGATACCTCCCACCCAGTACGCTCACATGCCTGTGCCTTCCTCTCTTTCAGCAGGCAGCCGGCATGACCAACAAACAGTTAGCGGCCCTCATTGAGGAAAGCACTCGCCAAATGCATCGTCGTCTCGATTATCACGAGCTCCTATTGGATGACACAATGCATCACATGTATCCAATGGACTACCTCCAACGGATGTCGATTATGCGTGCTCGATGAGGCGGATGGAGCCAGAGAGGACGCGGCTGCAGCGGCGGATCCTATCGGACGAGAGGGAGGAGCTGATGCATGACATATTTAGAAGATTTTGTGAGCTCCAAAGATTATTTTTTTTAACTATTGAAATTTTGTGGATGAATGTATAATTCCGTAACTATAGTGGCATGGTTGCCACATTTGCTCTTTTCTTTTTTAGAATTATTGTAGCATGATTGCCACGGTGCTAATTTTTCTTCTTGGATGTGAATACTATTATGACTTCTCTGTAATAATTGGTGAAATGGTCATTTTGCTATATGTAACTATGAATTGCTATAGGTGGGTGTATGAGAATTTTAATATAGTCAGTAGCATGTTTAGCCATGTGTGGTGTCTTTCAAGGTCACCTTTCGTTAGGCTAATCTTCATAGTTAGATCAATTTTGGAGGACGAAAATTCTTAAGGTGGGGAGAATGTAACGTCCTTAAGTTTGGACTCATGGACAATATGCCTCGGTGCATGTGCCTGACTGTTCGCACGTCGAAGACCATGCCTAAGGATTGGGTAATGTAGGTAGATTAGATCTTATGATATGGATCTTGTGTGAGAAATGGGAATAGGAGGTGTTGAAGGGTTAGTGGACCTACTTATACCTAATATAGGTATATCTGTTTTGCACCTAAGCCTATGGCTGGGTTATAAAGGAAATAAATACCCTTATTAACCTTGCATTCAATACCCTTTATTGCTTATGATTTGGAGTTAATAAGAGAGAGAGTGAATCGAAGGTGTTGAATGCGAGAACGATTCGTTCTTGAAGTGCGAAGCTAAGAGCCTAGTTGAAGAAGAACAAAACATTGTTCGTCTCATGAAACCCTAGTCTGATTTGGAAGCAAAGATAGAGGATCTTGATCAAATTAAGGTATGGAAATGATGTGTGAATGATGTAATTATGTTAGACAGTGTTTCACCTTAGTTGTGATAAAAAATTCTTAAGAAATAGGGTAATATCTAAGAACGAAAAGGAAATGAGAACCCAATATTGGGCGAAATTTGTATTTTTCGATCGATCGAAATTGACCCAATTCAGAAGTATACGAATTTTGAGGAAATTCGTTCAATCGAAAAAAGTTTCGATCGAGCGAAATGTGTTTCGAAAAATCAAATTCTATACTCGATCGATCGAAACGTATATAATCGGGTTTTAAAAAATTTTGCTGTCAGGATTCAACCGATCGAAAAGAGTTTCGATCGATCAAATTTTAAATCCGATCAATTGAGAGTTCAATACCAAGTTTTGAGTTTTGAGGGATCCGACCGATTGAAATATTTTCGATCGATCGAATTAAAATTCGTTCGATCGAACTGTGTGGTTGTTAATTGGCTTCTGTGGGATTCGACCGATTGAGATATTTTCGATCGATTGAATTCAGATTTCGATCGATCGAAAATGGGATTCGATCAATCCAAATTGCCATATTCGAAAAATTGTTGTGTTTTGGCTGAGATGTTGGGGAAATCTTTCATCATACATTTTACATCATTCTAATGTATGAATCATGGAATCTACGTGTTTAGGTGAGCTTATTTCGTGTGAGCCAAGGCGGATTCAAACGGTGGAATAAGCACTCGTGGCGTGAGATTTTGAGGTAAGAAAAACTTGATATTCTGTGCATTTAATACATTAGCATGTGTGTTATGTTATAATGCATTCCTGGACAAAATCATGTGAATTTTGTTTATGACTCAGAATGGAGAAAAAATA
Organism: Chloranthus sessilifolius; assembly: GCA_021018995.1. Lineage (NCBI taxonomy): Eukaryota > Viridiplantae > Streptophyta > Magnoliopsida > Chloranthales > Chloranthaceae > Chloranthus > Chloranthus sessilifolius. The sequence continues at coordinate 45,941,030 of CM037584.1, read as the reverse complement.
AGCATGTGTTTTTCAGAAAATGTGTAAGATTTTATGGAATCTTCATTATTCAATTCGATCCGATATATGTGTGAGAATTTGTTTGGACTTTCAAACTTAGCTATAATTATCACATTATACGGCGATAAGCTATATGTATGCACTTTGATTTGAGATTTATATGTAAATACCCGACCGACGCAGCGAAATACCCGTGATTGACGCGGCATGATATCCGTGACCAGTACGGCAGGATATCCATACACCCTTTGTGATATGTGACAATGTGAATCCTATCGTATAACGGTAACTGTGTTCCGTCAAGTGTCCAACTTTATAGAAACTTGGATATATGTGAAAATGATTCATGTGAACGACGATGGTGGATATTTTATCGGGGGTTCGAAGCTATCGTTCCTCATGCAATAAATTAAGTAAAGCACTCTTAAGTTTTTACCTTGTGTTAAGATCATGATGCGAGCATGTGTTCATGTTTTCAAGTACCATATTCGTGGGGAGGGGAGCTGAGATTTTAGAGAAGGAGGATTCTGATTATTCTCTTGAGAAGGAATCATGTTTCGATAAGTGTCATTTTCGGTGGTGATTATTGTCGATTCTTATTCATATATCACATATGGGGCCTAATAGGAGTAGTCTAACCGTGGGATGGTTACCCAATGAATTATATATGCACTTTTAATGTTTGGCATCAGATCTAATGGAAAAATATTAATTTAATTAGCAGGGCCGCGCAAGCGCGGACCCCTCTATAACAAATTATGACGTGCACTCTCCTACTTGAGGAGATGCTAAGCGGGTGCTCCTCCAAAGTGCAATAGAGGCCACCAGCCTAGGCCATGAGCTTTCTTGATCACCCATTGACCCCGTCCAGGTAAGTATGCTTTTGATAAGCCCACCGCAGCTTATTTATAGCTTCACTTAGCTTACATGCCTTTGTGTCTCGCCGATGTGGGACTAAATCCAAATAACTAGCAACTCTTATTACTCTCTATCTATGAAACCTACGCTTTGGGTCTTTAGCTTCAGTTCAATTTAGCCCCGTCGTTGGGTTCACACGGGCTAACCTCTAATTCAATCTCTTCATGGGTGGGGCAATTGTCTAAGTATAACAGCAATTCTGTTTCACATGGGCGAACTTTTCAAAACTATTATAATAGGATTATTCGGGCAGTTGCCCAACCTTTACTTAGCTAGTATTGTAAAATTTTATGGGCCTAACTCAATCACAAAAATTAATTTGTAAGGTGAGATTTATCCAAGTTTATATATAGCCCAAGGTCATGGACCCAGACGATGTGGGACTATCGTTCACGCCCCCTAATGTATAATGTGTCTCTCTACATCCCTGTGCTTACCTGCTTTGATACCATGTAAAATTTATGGGCCTAATTCAATCTCACAAAACCGACTTGTAAGGTGAAGTTTGCTTAAGATATGAAGAGCCCAAGAAGTGTCAGCCCACAGCCGATGTAGGATAAATCCAACATGCCCTCGTACGTGTTGGTGAGATTGAGCCAAATCGCGTGGGCAAGATACGGGTGACGTGGGGAGAAATAACGGCTTTGTTATCATGATAATAAATCCAATGGGCATTACTCAACCTCACAAAATTGGCTTGTAAGATGAGGTTTGCTCAAGATATAAAGAGCCCAAGAAAGGGCGCCCACAATTGATTTAGGATAAATCCAACACGCCCCCACACATGTTGGCGAGATTGAGCCAAATCACGTGGACAAGATATGAGAGACGTAGGGAGAAAGAACCGCTCTGATACCATAATACTAAATCCAACGGGACTTACTCAACTTCACAAAACCGGCTTGTAAGGTGAGGTTTACCCAAGATATAAATAGCCCAAGAATGGTCAAGCGACAACCGATGTGGGACAAATCCAACAAGTATTAGGTACAACCGAGTACCTACGTTCTTAGTACACTACAAAAAAACAGATTATTAGCGGCAATTTTTTGAATCAAGAAACTGCCGCTATTAACAAAAAACTATTAAAGACTATTAGCGGCAAGGGTATTAGCAGCAGCTTTTTGTTAATAGTGGCAGTTTTTGGCTGCCGCTAATAGTCTTGTTTTTTGTGGTGGTATTCCGATCACTTTGTGGGAAATGTACTATAGGGATGCAAGTTCGGTGTACTGAACCGAACCGATACCAATTTTTTCGGTAATCGGTTTGGCTTCTAGATCGAAACTGAACCGAAATGAATCGGTTACAATTTGGTTCGAATTTTTTTTTTTGAAACTAAAACCGAACCGAAACTGAAATATCTCGGTTCTTTCGGTTCGATGTCAGTATTTTTACTATTTTTTATTTGTTGAATATATTTCCTTAGTTTTTTCGGTTTTCTAATCGTACTTCCTCGGTTCAGGACCGTCGGTTTTTGTTTCATTTTCACGATTAGGTTCAAAGCTTGCATCCCTAGTGTACCATATGGAACTATCATGTCTTCATGTTATTTGATGCCTATGATTTCAAACTCTATTATGTAAAATATTAAAATGATAAATAATCTCCATCCTTTGATCAAGGCAGTATATACTAGCCAATCATTTCTATAGCCCGTACCATGTTGGATTTATACGGTGGGAGGTCGTTAATTTTACGTAGTGTTTGACTATTTTGAATTAAATGATAAAAATTATTGTTTTTCTATTCTTTTACACCAAAGATCTTTAGATCATTGAACACCTATAAGGGGATATGTACACATTGATCTTTAGATCATGGCGCAGCTCTATTTTAGTTTTAAAATTTCTTTGTCGCCCATTACTTGCCCCCTTAGAAGAAAATCCTCATTTGACCCCTCTTGACAACTATATATAAAAAATAATGGCTGATATTTTTTCCATGAATACATGTAATTTCAAAGACATTTTTTACAAATAAAAAATATAAAAAGATATTATGTACTAGACTATTAGAACTTGGAATTATTCAAAGAGTACCTTTAAATCCACCCACATAAAATGAAAACTCGATCGTCTGATGATACACCCATGATCTTAAGATCCATTGTGTGAAAAACTAAGATGATAAACTGTCACGACCCAGAATCCCAGAATCCTTACCCGATCTCGAGAGCCTAGAATTCCGTGTTATGACACCGCACGTTTGCTAAGACGATAAGCGGACATACACATAATTCTTATATCGATTTAGCATATGGATCAAGGCATTTAATAGTATCATTTAAAAATAAATTGCTCAAGAAATCAACAGCGGAAAACGTAGATGACATTAATTAAGTGATAACTCTTAACCATGCATCTATAATCGAAAACAAGCAGAGGTTTTACGTAGGATAAAACAGTCCCAACGCAAACCCAAAAATGGTACTAAAAAATAAAAGTAACTAATAACAATTGTCTCCCCTGAAAATAATAAAAACTATAACTAAAGAATCTCTCAATGCTCAAAGTAGTCCGCCGGATCTATTCCCTCGTCCAGATGGTAGCCGACATCCTCACTCTCATGAGCCGCATCAGGAACAGCAGCATCCCCATCCTCAGTGATGAAAAAATCCGAGTTCTCACCTGCAACTGTTAGTTTTGGAGAGGGAGTGAGTTTACTCAGTCACGTAAACTCAGCAGGTTGCACAATCGATCCACCATAAAATACCCAGGTGATCGTGTGTGCAATCGCTTGAGTTGCGGTACATTTTGAAATAAACCAAACAGTTATAAATGATTACAAAAATATCTAAGATCTCATATCTATCATATCAAAACTGAAAAATATAGCATAAAAAAAAAAAGCTATATCATAGAATGAAAAGACCTGATATAAAATGAAATAAATATGATGCATCAAATTCTAATCTCTTTTGGTATCTACTTTGTCGACTTATCCTACGTGGCATATCTTAAAACTTAATATTGCTCCATATGCCTACACAACGTACTTCGCATCTTACTTAATTTACGTATACGACCTGTGCCAGGGTCGCTACTCGAGCATATCACGCGAGGTCCACGTGTAGATAACCACCTAACCTCCATATCATAACATATACCATCATCCAGCCCGATGAGGTTGCATGCTTTTAAATCAGTGTCCCCTTAAGTTCGGGACACTGTCGTAGCGTATTGTCCTTAAGACCCGTCTTGACTGCAGACGTTGGATCTTGCGGTGGCATCCAAGACATGGCACGTGTAGAAACTTAATTTGTATTTTGCTGGCCTTCACAACATAACTTATCTGTATTCGTAACTTACCTTATTTTACATATCATTTCTTATTATTTGCTTAAAACTTAATTTGAAGTGAGCCACGGTGCGATAAGATTCACAAAATCACGCTTTCCAAGAGACGGGTTCCGTAGTAACCTGGATGTGTTTCGTGTGGCAGCCCATACTCCCATAGAGGTGTTGCATCCGTACATGGATGCCTACATTCCAAGTTCTACGCGACCGTGGCGGGAACCCCACCATGACGAAGGCTTAAAAGTCGTGTGATATAGCTTATTCCTTTTTAATTATGCGTATGCCCTATTGTGATTTTTATATATGGTGCATGTCATATGATGAAAGGACTAACTTGGCTAAAAAAAACTATTTCATACGCCTTACATACTTGTAAATATAAAATAATAATTAAATTTTGAAAAGAACAGATATTTCATACAAAAATTTTGGAGAAACCTTCATGGGCCGTTAGATTGCTTAGAGATTGATCGAGCCCATGGTTCTTAAACTTTTCTAAGTGGTCAGTATGTTGAGACCTTTTTCTAGTTTTGACCCAAGAGTGGATCAAAGAGACAAGCCAAATAATCCCCTTGGTTATACACGGGTTTATATCCCTTATCAAATCTTCCAAACTTGCGGGTCTCAAAACACGTCCTCAAAATTTTAGTGGCACTTAACTGATCCATTAGATTATATTGTGTTATTATCGAGATCGTTTTGAAGTGGGTCCTATGGGCCAGTTGTGCCTTGATTCTCAAAAATTAAGGGTCAGAGGGAGCTCATGGCATTATTCCATGTGGCACCTAAGGCTAAAATATGAAGACATGAACTTTGAGTCATCTAATCTGAACCATTTGATAGTCAGACGATAAAATTTTACATAAGGTTGATTCTTTTGTCCCGATCCTGATTCACCCTCTAGCACACTAGATCCTTCAGTCAACCTTTCACAAAATCTAGGAGTCACGTGCACACTTGGTGTACCTACCATGTTGCGATTAGATTGAACGAATCTTAACCATCAGATATTTGAGAAAGATGATTCTAAGGTATTAGGTCTTTGGGCTTAATTTATTTCAACTTCTAAGGTCTCAGATCTAACGGTCAATCCTTACAGATCAGTAGTGTCCAAATGAAGGTTCAATTTCTTGATTTGTGTTTCGACTTCTTGGGTTCTGGACCGTTAGATGTCTCAAGATATTCACTTTATAGAGACGGACCATGTCTACACCATTTCTTGGGTTGGGCCCACAAGGTCCAACTATAATCTATTTTATTTAAATCTAATGGTGCCAAGGAATTGTTGCACCAAGTTACCCATATAGAGTAAATTCTTCAAAGCGCCCAAACTACAATGGTAGGCCCGAGCAAGCTATCACCGAAATTGCCGGCGTTTGGCCGAGCCGACGCTCGGAATTCATCTTATCCCGTCCCGAAACATCATATATATATATATATATATATAGCCAAACAAGTGGCACTTGAGAACTTCTCTCTCACATCTCTCTCTCTCTATTTTTTTTGTTGGGACCTCTCTTATTCTAAATTTTCAACTGGTCTTTTTCTTTTTCTAGCCATCTCTTTCTCTCTCTCTCTATGCATATATACATATATTACTTACATATATACTGCTTCCTGTACCCTTTATTAACCTTGATGCAGAGAGTAGGAGCAAGGTAGAAGAAGAGCTTAACAGAGATATCAGGTTTATTGCTCAGCACCCACCCAAATTCCTAACTAAGCCTATGCATTTATATTAGTGAATAATAACATCTACATGCATTTATTGTTTTTAAAAATTTTGCAGAACTCGTGGAGGAGAGCTTGGGAGGTTGGGTAAGTCTCACTCTCTCTCTCTCTCTAACTTTCTCCTAAAAAATCAAGGTCTCTCTCTCTAAATTCTTTCTTATATACTCATCCATGTAAACATTAAATAATATCTACAAATATTATATATCTCTCTCTCCCTATAAATATATCTACATATATATACAAAGTTTATCTTTTTGTTTTTGGGTTTGATAGTCTCTGTTACAGAGACGTGGGTGTCAAGAGGAGAAGGGGTTGAAATTAAAGGAGCTTGGCTCCATTGTTAAGTTCATACTATAATGGTTCATATATAAGCATGATAATCGTCTTTGTAAATCAGTACCTTTCTCTCTCTCTCTCTCTCTCTATATATATATATATATATATATATATACATAAATATTCATCTTAACAAAAGAACCAGTGGAGAAGAAGAGGTTGGGTCTTGGCCCAAGTATAGCTGACACTCATACAAATCTATATATATATATATATATATATATATATATATATATATATATATATATGTTTACCTGTATGTAAAACTATGTATTTATATATAAATATATATATTATTAATACTCATCATTTTACAAGACCCAAGTGTGTGGTCTCTGTTGCAGAGGCGGAGAGATGGAGAAGGAGTTGATGTGGAGAGATGGAGAAGGAGTTGATGAAGGGTTTGGTTTCCCTTGTGGGCCATCGTATATCTATCAAAAGTATTAAAGCACATCTACACATAGCTGTCTATATATATATTTTATCACATATCTATTTTATTTATTTATCTATTCTAATCTTCCTCAACTACTTGGTCTACACGAGAGCTCCATTAATGGAGTTGTTTTTTTTTTTTTTTTTTTTTTTTTTTTTTTTTTAAATAACGTAGTTTTTCTTTATTAACAAAAATAGAACTAGATATTTTAAGATTGATCGAGGGGCACCCACCTGTCGGAGCATGCACGGATTGATTTCGATCGATTCGGCGACACAACACTCGACGAGTCGTTTCGGCAATGCGGGAGATGCAGCGGCAGCCCACGCGTCGATTCGACGATGTGGTTTTGGTGGTGGTTCGACGGGTGCTTGATTAAACGCGATAGGAAGAAGAGTCGATTGCGTTCTTGCAGGGAGGAAGAGATGGAAGAGATGGATGAAGGAGGAAAGGGGGCTAGGGATTTTGGAATTTATAGATACGAGGTGAAGATTTGCATTGGGCAATGATCGCCGAGAAGGAAAGAGTCCAAAGACTCCAAATTTCCTTTTGAAATTAGAGGATCGTGGGCATTAATTGGTAGGTTTTTGTTTCCTAAAAAAAAAACACTAGATTTGCTAGCTGGTAGACGGGTCTAAGTATAATTGTGAAGTTTCTTAAATATGAGTGAGTTGGGTTTGAGTGTAGAGCACTCATATGGGGCTCGGTGCTCCACAGTACTTAAAGCCATCAAATGGCCCTCCTTTGATCCGGGTCATAACATAAACAATCTCCATCGTCTGATTTATTGCAATCAATGTGTTTCAGGGTGGGTGGTGAACTCAAAGATTTGATGGGTAGATTTAAAGGTACTTTTATTCAAAACGTTGGCTGATACTTGTGAGATTTTTGAAATATCGGGTTGCATATATACAGTATGTTCATAAGGTGGGGTGGTTTATAACCTTATCTTCCCTCGCTTATCCTGGAACTCAAATGTGAATCTCCTCCGGCTTCATGTTATGGAAGTTGTCATGTTTTTAAGGACAATTCAAATGTGAATCCGTATCTTCCAGGGTCGATTTCCAGGATAAGAGTCATAAGAACACAAAAATATGAAAGCTGAAGAGACGGATTTCCCGTCGTGACGACTCCCTCAAAAACATCATCTATGGATTTTTCCAACCATAAGAGATGGATTCACATTTGAATTGTCCTTAAAAACATGAAGCCGGAAGAGATTCACATTTGAATTCCAGGATAAGCGAGGCATGATAAGGGAATCCATCATCTATTAGGTTGCATATTCACAATTCAAATGTGAATCCATCATCTATGGGTTTAAACAAGTCATGGTGGATTTCTTTTATTATTTATTTATTTATTTTCGATAAAAAAATAAGTCGGGGTGGCATATAACCTTATGATAAGAATTTCATGGCCTAACTAAGCCTCACAATGTTGGCTTGTAAGGTGAGGTTTGCCTAAGATATAAAGATCCCAAGAATGGCCAACCCCACAGACAATGTGGGACAAATCCAACATGCCCTTACACGTGTTGGCAAGATTGAGCCAAATCACATGGACAAGAAATGGGTGACGTGGGAGAAATGTTAGAAAAATTAAAATGTTGATCCGAAATAATACATAGAACCGGTTTGATGCACGAGATATATCGTTGTCTTTAAACCAATATTTGCCCCCACCATTTCGACAAAGTGGTCACCAACAGATTACCGGCAAACTGGTTCCAGGATACAACGAACTGACTGTATATTCTTGTGAAGGACTTGGCGAATCCGATCACGTTATCCGAACACCAAATATTGCAAGAACGCTTTGAAAAAGACTTTTAAACACATAACAAGAGAGAGGAAAGAAGACTATTATATATCTAAAATAATGATTTTAGATTCCTTAAATAGAAATCAAGTGGTGTGTTAATGCACCCTTTTCCTATAAAAAGGTGCTACGCGCATCTCTTCGAAAAAGACACACCACTTTGGAAAGATACTTCTTTTGAAAAGACACCTCAATTGAAAAGATGCACCTCTTGAAAAAAGACACCTCGATTGAAAAGACACATCTCTTGAGAAAAGACAAGTTTAATAAACTTTTAAATATCTAACAATCCCCCACTATTTAAAAGTTTAAATATCCAACAATCCTCCACTATTTAAAATTTTGAATTCAGAGTCAAGCCTGAAATATATGCATAAATGAAAATGTCTTACTGACTTGAATTTTCACTAGTGGAAATAACTCAAAGTTTGTCAAGATTTTTAGTGAAACTAAGTCTTGAACTAACAATCTTATACGACAAATCAGAACTATTCCACACATATATTTCATATATTTAGTGTTCAATAAATTGGTTAGCACATTTAGGTCAAATGCTAGTACCCTGGTTTTCATAAGTATTTATGAAATAAAGTCATGTCTCATTGAAAGCAATTCCACCCTCACACTTATATAGGTAGACCTATAAGAGATGCCCCTGTAATTTTAACATCTCAACACATAATGTTATAGCATCTATTAAGAATAATGCTCAACCTCCCTGTATCCATTACAAGTAAAGCACTACCCTTCTTGGGATGTTTATGATATTTTAATTTTCATCAATGTAGTGCCCCTTTGTCTGTCATAGATTTATGACTTGTTCTTCCCTTTAAACCTAAACATTGACTAAACAAATATTAGGTAGGGTTCCCATCGTAAGTGACTGTTTGGGTAAATGACTTTAAACTCATCTCGATTTTTGTAGACTAATACTTTCCATAATTGCTTATAATTGCAATTATCAACACATAAAGCGCTTCTTCAGACATTTTCGTCTGGATCCACAAATCATTTATTTTCTTATGATTTAACAAAAAAACAAGTTGCATAGAAAATTTAAAAGTTATGACTTAATCTTTATTGGTACGTCTACCAACGGACCCTTAAGTCACTCTATTTCTCTACCTATATTCCATACAAACAACATACTAAGTCAGATTTATAATTACATCTTAACATCTCTTGTAAGATCATGACTCTCTTTATTAATGGAAAATCATTTTATTTAGATTTTTAACCAGTCATCCATTTGTTAGAGAAATATTATCTTTAAATGATTTAGATCTCCATATCTAAATCTATTATCTTTCCTAAGATAATTCAATCATAATCATTTAATCGTTTTCAAATGATTCGACCAATCTTCTAACGATAACTCGATTTTGCCAAAAAGATAATAATAATAATTAATTAATTAATAAAAATAATAATTATTATGGCCATATAATAATTACTAAAGATTCCACCCATTTGATCATGCACATTCGATCAAATCCAATCAATGGTCATGCAATGGTCTTAAAATTGAAGCCACTTGATCATGGTTACCCATTGACTACATAATTGCATCCAATGAGATGTGATATGTCTAAGATCAAAATCCTAATAATTTGGCGTAATCAAACACAACCGTTCAGTCATGCCCAAACAATCACCAACAGATGACAGGATCGCTAATCATAGTTGCACGATCATGAACGCGTGTGATCTAATGGGTATCAAAGCCCTTCTCAAAAATAACATTAGGTCTATGGATCCAAACTCAAACGATAATTACCCATAAACACATTATTTTGTTTTGTTGGGAGAGCACCATACTTGGTACTTCGCCACATTTAAATAAAACCCAACATTTGGATTGGAATCGACACCCAAAAAAAATTTTAATTCATGATTTACAACTCATTGCACAGAATGCTAGAGACATACCTTGGATCGACAATCATCTCTCAGTATCAGCACTCTTCATTTTCATCCCCTCAATATTGCAATCAACCGTTGATATGTTTATTGCGGATCAATTCTTCCTTGTATATGGAGAATCAGATGACACTGTATCAGAACTTCTAGAATCAGTAGAAAATTGCCCATAACTTGCATTTTCTCTCGAAGAAGATTCGGATCGCGATGGAAACATCGGGAACATATCTCCACACTTTCAATATCCGATTCATCGAATCCCTCACTACCTTCACCTTATCAAATTTTCGTGATTCGAATGACGATAAACAAGAAGATTTAAACTCCAATGCCAATTGTTTCTCCGATAGAACAATACGTCTCAACGCCTCTGTAGCTGCCTTCCTTGCCATCCAATCATTACTGTACAAAAATTCCACTAGACTAGGAACCAGTAACCCTAAAAGATTTGAAGCCCCTCCTACACCAGTAACAGTACCAATTACTGAAATAAATGCTGGTTTGGCCTTAAAAGATTCGGTCTTTAGCAACTTCACAAACTTCAGTACAATCCTCTGCAAATCTTCTTGTCCCAGATCTCGAGACCCCTCCATGGCCATCGAAAGGCAGATTGCAGATCCATTCTCAGAATTATAGTCCTGCTGAAGAAAAACTACATCCAAAAACGGCTTCAAGAAGACAGCGAATTGCGGTTTCATAATTTTGGAAGCCATAGATCCAACGATATCGACGCAGGCGGATCATACGGTAGAATTTGGATCTCTGAGTCACCGAACACTGGCGGCGAGCATTTTCGGGAGGAATCCGGCAAGTTTTTCGCCATGGCTTTGAGAGAGGTAGCCGAAGAGGCGTACGAACTGTGTACGAACAGGGGTATTGTCGGAAGAATCTACATCGAAGATGTAAGAGATGAATGGAGAGAAAGTTTTGTGTGTCAGATTTCCGGTGACGGCGAGGGCGTGCGTGTCTCGGTTGGCGAGTCAGTTGAGGCACAAGTTGACTCAGTCTTTCAAGTCTCGAGTCGAAGCGGTTTGAGCCGGCGTCGGAGATGAGCGTTTTCCGGGAGACATCGCCTAAGAGTGAGGTGGGGCGTCAAATTCCGGCATTTGCAGTTGGAGAGAGACTTTTTTTAAGGTAACTCTTCCAATATCTCGTGGCTTTTCATCTTAATTTTCTTTGCTACATTTAGTCTAATCCATTGATATGATCTACTTCACATAGCATCGACTACGAGTAGGCGAGACACAAAATAACCCCCAGCCACAAAATGGCAGGAATTCTCCGCATCTCCATCGCATGAGTTGTCGTTCCAACGTCTTATTGCCTCCTTGCCATAGTAACTTGTATCCAATTTTCTCCCAGTCACAAGTCCCCACCTTAAAACAAAATTCAAAAACAAAACTAGCAAGGCTTATGAATCAATTATTTCAATAGCAGACTCCCACATCTATCAGGGCCCTTTCAAATTTTTAAAGTCACCAGATTTCATTACCGTGAAAGCCATTCATAAGCATGCTAATCACGCGTTAAGTTGGGTTGAAAATATTGGTTTAAAATTGTTAGAAAAATTAAAATGTTGATCCGAAATAATACATTGAACCGATTTGAGGCACGAGATATATCGTTGTCTTTAAACCAATATTTGCCCCCACCACTTCGACAAAGTGGTCACCAATAGATTACCAGCAAACTGGTTCCAGGATACAATGAATCGGCTGTGTATTCTTGTGAAGGATTTGGCAAATCCAATCACGCTATCCGAGCACCAAATATTGCAAGAACGCTTTGAAAAAGACCTTTAAACACATAACAAGAGAGAGGAAAGAAGACTCTATTATATATCCTAAAACAATGATTTTAGATTCCTTAAATAGAAATCAAGTGGTGTGTTAATGCACCCTTTTCCTATAAAAAGGTACTACGCGCATCTCTTCGGAAAAGACACACCACTTTGGAAAGACACTTCCTTTGAAAAGACACACTGTCACGACCTAGAATCCTTACCCGATCTCGAGGGCCTAGAATTCCGTGTTATGACACCACACGTTGGTTAAAGCGATAAGCGGACATACACATAACCTATAAATTGACTTGGCATATGGATTGAGACATTTAAGATAGCATTAAACGATAAATAACTCATAAGTTAATGGCGGAAATCATAAAAGACAATAAAAAGGTAAATCCTAACCGTGCATCTAAGATAAAAATTAAACCAGTTTCACGTAGGGTAAAATGATCCCAAACGTAAACTCATAAAAATGTATCAAAGCTAAAACAAACCTCTCAAGAATTAAGGAAAAACTAGAGTAAAAGGGTTCTCAATGCTGGTAAAAATCTGTTGGGTCTACGTTCTCATCAAGGTGGTAGCCGACATCCTCGTTTATATGAGCCGTCTCCGGATCAGCAACTTCTGTATCATCAAGGACCGGATAAGCAGAATCTTCACCTGAAACTATTAGATTTTGGGAGGGGGTGAGTTTACTCAATCGCGTAAACTCAGCGGGTTGCACAATCGATCCACCATAACTTACTCAGGTGGTCGTGTGTGCAATCGCTTGAATTACGGTGCATTTTTAAAATATAACAAACATCTTAAATAAATGAAATAAACTTATCCATAATTCATAGACTATCATAATCAAGACTGAAAAATATACTAATATAACATGAAGAGTGCATGATGCTTCTATTTTCTTATCTCTTTTCCTATTTGTCTCATCAACTTAGCATACATGACATATCGTAAGTCTTATTAATTACTCCATACGTTTACACAATGTACTTCGCATCTTATCTTATTTAAACTATCTGTGCCAAGATCGCTGCTCGAGCCTACCACGCGAGGTCCACGTGTAGATAATCACCTAACCTCCATATCATAACATAAACCACCATCCAGCCAGATGAGGTTGCCGGCATAGTAACCACGATGTCCCTTTAGTTCGAGACAAGGCTATAATGTCCTTAAGACCCGTCTTGGCTGCAGACTTTAGGCCCTTACGGTGGCTCGTAAGGTATGGCACGTGTAGAAACTTAATTAATGTTTACCTGGCCTTCACAGCGTGTCTTTCATATTATATCATTTTTCGGTTATGAGCTTAGGTCCCCTCCCCGATTTCATATTTGCGTGGGCTTAAGTCCCCACTTTCTTAATATACTTGTGTCTTAACATATTCTTTTCTCATTTTTTCTTAAAACTTAGTTAGAATGGGTCACGGTGCGATAGGCTTTACTAAATCACGTTTTCCAAGGGACGGATTCCGTAGTAACCTGGATGTACTTCGTGTGATATCCCACACTACCATAGAGGGGTTGCATCCGTACATGGATGCCTACATTCCAAGTTTCACGTGATCGTAAAAGAAACCCCACCGTGACGAAGGCTTATGTCATGTGTCATATCTTATTCTTAACTTATATGCGTATACCCTATCGTGATTTTCTATATGATGAATATCATATGATAATGGTGAATATATATAAGAATGAACTATAGCATAAACTTTAAGCATTTCATATTAATAAAGAGCATAACACACGAAATATTGAAGTAAAACAAAAAATAAAAAATATTTAACTACATTTATTTTGTAATAGAGTTGAAAATATACTTCATTAGGGTTAATTGTATCCATGAAATTTGGTGATTTATTGGTATAGCGATCCGACATATTTTAAAATTCTAAAAGAACACATGTGTCAATTCAAGGTTTGTATGAGGCTTAAAAGAGGTAATAGAATGGTAAGTATTGAAAAACATTAATATTTGACCCCTTAAACTTATAGATTGTTATTCGATGCAAGCTATTTAATATATTTTATGTAATTTTAGCGATTTATAAGTCTGGAGATAAGTTGAGCATAAGGTAGCCCAAGAGTTTAAAAAAATAATGTCAAACCCGTGCAACCTTGGATTATCTAAAACGTATCCCGACTTGCAGCTAAAATTTGACCTTAAAAACATTAGATTCGTGAAATTGCTATTGCAGACAAAGTTGTAGATCTCGTTGTCTTCTTTCCAATGCCGTAAGAATCACTTCAATCCGAGTTCGGAGTAAAAAGTTATAGCCAAAATACCAAGACTGTGTTTGTTGAAGAGTTTGGCCCAATTTCACGAAAATCTGAGAAAAACGATCCTATCGATTTTGAGCCTAATTTTTATGTTTTTAAGACCCGAAATTTATCAAAATTTAAGGAAAAATTAGGATTTTCTTTTTAAGAAATAACTGAATAATTTAAGATGGATTTAGAGGCACCCACCTGTTGAAGCGTGATTTGAATCCTACAATGATTTGGGTTGATGGAGATCAAATTCGAGAGACGATATGCCCGAGTCTTTTCGCGAGAATTCCTTTCTTATGATAGATCGGTCACGATGATGAGAAACTTTAATGGTGTAAGATTCTCTGATAATATCGAAAATCGATGGAGGTCTGACGAGGAATTGTGAAAGATAGCACTGTCGGAGCTTTTACAGAGAAGAGGGAATAGAGAGAGACAACTGAGAGAAGAAGTAAATATATATTTAATTCTCTTTCTAGGTTAACTCTAATTAAGACTTTCCGTATAAGATTTAATAAAAAAAGTAGTTTTTACACGCAAGTAGAATTCATACGTGACTTGAAAAGCTTAAGAAGATGTTTTGTTTCAATACTTTGTGTAAGCACCAAGGTAAATGGTAATTCTCTCCCGAAATTACAGTTATTCCCTTTAACCTACTTCATTCTTCAAACAGGCGTAACTTTTTATATTTTTGTCGAAATTTGACAAATTATATATCGTTGGAATCGTATCGGCGAGTACTTCGTAATGAGTCTAATATTAATATAAAAAAAATTAGACTATTTTTAAAGTGGGTAAATTCCGGTGTGAAGCGTTAACACCAAGCACTGAGTGGTACATCATCTAATACCGTTAAAAAAATTTTAAAAAATCTGGGTTATTACACAGATCACTTTGGAAAGGCACTTCTTTTGAAAAGACACACCACTTTGGAAAGACACCTCAATTGAAAAGACGCACCTCTTGAAAAAAGACACCTCAATTGAAAAGACAAGTTTAATAAACTTTTAAATATTTAACAAGAAAGAACGTCTCTTATATCATAATAAGAAATCTAACGGGCTTAACTCAATCTCAAAAATCCGGTTTGTAAGGTGAGGTTTGTCCAATATATAAAAAGCCCAAAAAAGGTCCGCCTACGGCCGATGTAGGACAAATGCAACACCTTATGAACATATATATTGTATGTTCATAAGGTTATATACCAGCCCGACTTGTTTTTTTATAGAAAATAAATAAATAAATAATAAAAAAAATCCACCCCGACTTGTTTAACCCAATAGATATGGATGATAATTTTTCTCCTCATTTTTACCAAAGGCTCTGCATGCAATCCAATAGGTCAATGCAACCGGAGACTTAGTGGATGGCCGAACCATTCCTAAAAATTGCACTGATCGATCAATTCTCGTAATTGTATTAATGGCTTGCGTTTGGATGGTGAGCAGAAGTATTTGCAACAACCTATATAGTTAATAGATGAATGATTATGATTTTCTTTTTATTTCTTTTATTTTTTATAAATAGATGAATGATTATGATCATCCGACGGTGGCAATCAATGATGGTTAAGGGGTTGACTCTTGTGTCGTAAGCCTACATAGAATCCTTATCTTCTTATTTCTAAGCTATAAGGGGTTACATGCATGGAAGGCAAATTTTATCAAACCAAGTGGTCCAAGCGGTAGAATATCTTATATCCTTTGTTGAGGTGTCCCTAGGACAGAAAATGCTAGAGATCGAGCCTTGGGACGATGCCCAGGGGTATAGTACATTTGGGAGCTTCTACACCGTAAATTTGATGGCTTATACATAAAAGAAAACTGTATACACTATAAAATATAAGACTATTAGCGGCAGCCAAAAACTTCCATTATTAATAAAAAATTGCCGCTATTAGTCTTGTCGCTCTCAAAAACTGTCGCTACGGCCCTTAACAACACATGCCGCTAAAATAACTTATTTTTATAGTGATAAAAGGATTATTCTCTACATCTTCAAAAGTTAAATGAGGATTATTGCCCTTAGAGTGCTCTATGTGGCTCCTCCCCGAACCGTGCCTTTTTGTGGTGTCACGTCCAAATGCCAAATGACATCTATCAACCCTAAGGTTTACCCTTTCCTAAGAGGTTTTAAGAAAAGAAGTTAAAAATATTTTTACGTCTTCAATCTAAGAGTCTGTTAAAAGAATAGTGACTTGGTTTTTTAATTCACCATTGTTTCAATAAAGCATTGAATATTGTTGACTATGATGATTTAAATTTTGTTAATCTTTTTTAAGTGACCTGTTGTGCAAAAATTCTTTTAGATGGCCTTTGCACATCTAATCTCGTGGATGACTTTCACGTGCGAAGAAGACAATCAATAAACTAAATAATAAATAAAATACAAGATAGAGAAAGAGATCACACCACATACAAGAACAAGATTTACTTGATTCTGCCTAAGCCTACGTCCACAAGCAGTCAAACAAAGTGTTTCCACTATCAAGATGAAGATGCACAAAGGCTACAAAAACAATGGAGATCATATTCTCTAATCTTATCCAAACCAAAAGAACCACAAAGATCTAAGCCCAAAATACATAATTCCAAAGTTCAAAACAAACACCAAGGTTCTCCCAAACAAGTACCCAAGTGTACTCTCACCAAAACCTAACAAGAGAGTCACACAACCAAAGCGAATCCCAAGCTCTCTCCATAAAAGAGACCCGAAAAAAAACCCTACATGGGTTTTCCAAAGGGTTTACAAGACCAATACCATAATCCCTTTCTTCAAAACCCTCATGCTTAAATCCAAGATTCAAGCTTTCACCTACCAAAACAAAACCCAAAAAATCCTTCCATTATTTCCTATCTTTCAGATCCTATATAATAGGATCCTATATTAGAGAATATTACAAGTTTCTAAAACAAGTGATTTTCTTCAAACAAAAGCAAACTAATATGGGATCCTTTGACAATCCACCAAACCAAATTCTAATAGGTAACTTTAGTTGCAACCAAAAATCAAGCCAAAACCCAACATGACCTTTAATCAAAACTTGCACAGATCAACTGATCCACATGACACCCAGATATTTGTTTGGATGTCATGCGACACTCAAATGGGGTGGTCCTAAGGCTCAGCCCTAGGATGCGGTCTTAGAATTTTTATATTTATATATATATATCAAAAAAATTATTTCAATGTTATAATTAAGAGGCAAAAATATGATTGGCCAAATTATATTGGCATTATAATTTCATGACAGTGGTTCAATTTACATCACTTTTAGGCTCTTAATCAAATGGAGCATATGGTTTTTCGATGCAGAGTTAGGATCTTCCGAACTAAAAACCAATGACTCAGTTGATGCTTGAGAGGAAATGGGTTGGTTACCCTATTCCAATTATAAAAGAAGATGCGCCATAAGAGTTGACATAAGGTAAGAAAGTGAATAGGTCATTGATATCATATATGCGATGCTATTTTAGTGTCATCTGATTCACGAAGCTACCATATAGATGAGATTCGTGTTAAAATTACATTGAAACATCATTTGCACTTTATGATTAAGAGATTAAAACTGCAACCTAATGAACAACCTTCATGCAATTGCTTAAATCTGCTTTAGTTGTTCTTTTCATGGCTCTTATAACCACTTTATAAGTCAACAAAGGCTGCCTTTGGGTTAGCTCTTTCGGGGGGCTCTTCACTCTTTGAGTCTCTAGCGAGGAACTGCTTTTATTTTTGATAATACAGTTTCTTGCTCAGTTGTTATGATGGGTAGCTATTTTAAGTAATAAAATTGCTCTCTATTAGAGCAAATTTTATCTGTCCTGACGGAGAGCAGGTAGATAATAGTGCCAAAGTGAACAGGCAGTGTCATGTGGTTCACAAAACTATCATATAGATGAGATTCATGCTAAGATTGCATAAAAATATCATCTCTATACATGAATAAGAGCTTAAAACTGCAACAGAATGAACAATCATCATGCAATTGCATAAATCTGTTTTATTTTATTTTTTTTGGGCGCTTGTAAGTTGTAATCTCTTTATGACATGATGTAGTTTTTTAAGAAATTTTAAAACTAATATGAGATATGTGATGACCCTATGAGCCATGTGACACCAAAATAGTGTCACGGGCACAATGTGGTGCCATATGGTGCACAGAGTAAACATCTAGACTAAATTTAGCCTAAAGACTGCATCAAAAAATCATCTATATCAGAAGATTAAGAGCTTATAAGTGCCAAGCTGGCTCTTCATTGCAATGGGGGTGCACTTGAACCAGAGGAGTATTTCAGGAATTTTATATAATAAAAAATTGAGGTGCACCTGAACCAGAGGAGTATTTCAGGCATTTTATATAATAAAAAATAGAGCTTTGATAAAGAGCTTTGGCAGGTAACAAGCTTTGGTGCTTGAGGCAAGGTAACAAACTCAGTATCGGGATCAGGTATCGGTCCTTGGAGGACCTATTTTTTTTTATAATAAAAAAGAGGAAAAGACAAGTAGGATCGGTCGATACCTGATACGTATAGACTCATACCCAATACGTATTAGCCGATACGGGCCCGTATCGGCCGATACCGATACCGAGTTGGATACTCGATACATATCGGTTTACTAAAAAACTAATACATATCGGTATCGGTCAATATCTGATATTGTGGCTTGGCGCCATCCAGACTGTGTACATGTATCTTCTAAATTAAACAAGCTAAAACGCCACCTCAGAGAAGTAATCAAGTCAAAATACATGGTTAATTAGATAATACAACAATTGAATCAACTTCCAAGTTCCGACAAGTTCTTGAATATATATATAGAAAGAGTACCTTTATTTCCACCCACCTAATCTTGCTATATACCCACTCTTCCACGTGCAATTGAAAAAAAAAAAAATTACACAGAAATTCGTGTGTCAAATACACCCACCCTTTCCTTTCTTTCCACCCACTTATTCATGCATGCAAACTCCATGCTCCCAAGCTCCTCTTCTTCTTCCTCTCATTCCCGCGCTACAACCTCTTCGAACACCGAGCATTCCCCACGCTTCGCTGCTCGTTCTTCTTCGCTTCGTTCGACACCGATGACTATCTTCTTCTTCTTTTCGGTACACCCACACTTTCTTCCTACCCTCATTTTAGTGTCAATATGGATTCGAAGGACGCGGATGATAGCTCCGAACAGTTGCTATCATATGATAATGATTTGGAGTTCACCCAACTCCCTGAGAAAGAATCCCAACCTCCTCTGCAGGTAAATAATTTTTTTTCATTTTATTTGTATTCATTTTTCATTATAACTTATTTTTCATTATATAATTTTTCATTTTATTTGCAATCATTTTCATTCTATTATTATTCATTCTAAAATAATATAATTTCCATTATATTATTTTTCATTTGAAGTAAACTTAGGGTTTGGTATTGGGGGTAGACTTATTTTGGATTCAAGATTAGGTATATTTTTTATGATATTAATATATTATCGGTTAATTCTATTTATATTCATTATATTTTGTTCTAGTTTGGATTCTATATCGTTCTATTTTGAATTTTGGATTCTATTTCGTTCTATTTAAAATGGATATTTTTTAATATATTTACATTAGTTTTCATTCGTTCTATTTAAAAGGGTTATTTTTCAATATATTTGTATTAATTTTCATTCGTTCTATTTTTATTTTTTTTTGTAATACTGTTTCATTATATAATTTTTCAATCTAAGTAAATTTAGGATTTTTATATATATGTATTAATGAAAAATGATTTGCTACAGGTTCATATAATACAGTACCATTTTACCAAGTTCTAGTACTATTTGTATTAGTTTTCATTATATAATTTTTCAATCTAACTAAATTTAAGGTTTCTATGTATTAATGCAGTACATGTAACTTACTTCGCAATCCTTTTTTAATCAAACCCAATCCATTTTGAACCAAGCTAATCGATTTTGAAAAATGTACTAATGAAAAATGGTTTGAACGAAGTCAAAATTGATTGGTTTTGTTCAAAATGGATTGGCTCAAAATAAAAAAATGATTGCAAATACGAGAGAGACTTGTACAAAAAGTTACAAGAGATTATATATGTTTTTAAAATAGCGATTATTTGCATTAGTTCGTTCGTTCATTTCAATAGTGATTATAACGTTATGTTATTATATATAGGTGGATGATACGCAAGCACAGAATACAGACCTTACTCTTCTTATGAACACAAATGAGCTCTTTAACACTCGTGAGGAAATAATAGAGTGGGCTCGCGATAGCGCAAATAAAGCGGGAACTGTGCTAACGATACATAGGTCCGATAAGGGATTTCAAGGCCGCAATGACAAGGTGAAGTTGGCTTGTGAGAAAGCAGGCAACTTTCGTAATTATAAGAAGAGACAATCCAAGACCCCAGCAACGAGAAAAATATCTAGGAAAAAGTCAGGTTGTCCGTTCTCATTACGAGGAACGGAGATTAAACAAGAAGGGAAGTCTGTATGGAAGATTGACGTACTTTGCGGTGTTCACAACCACCCCCCGAGGCAATTTGGGGAAGGCAATTCGTATGCGGGATAGTTAAAAGAAAATGAGATAGATTTTGAAAGAGATGTTAGTTGTTGGGGTGAAGCCTAGTCACGTATTGCATAGCATTCGAAAGAAGGATCCGAAAAATTGTTCGACCATTCAAGCCATCTACAATGCGAGGCATGCGATGCGATTGACTGAGAGAAAAGGGAGGACTCATCTCCAACAATTGATGTTCAGATTTCAACAAACCAAATACGTATATTTTCACTGTAAAGATCTAAAAATAGATGAATTGACCGACATCTTCTTCGCTCATCCGGATTCGATAGAGCTAGCGAACATCTTCCCTCAGGTGTTTATTTTGGACTACACATACAAGACCAACAAATATGAACTTCTGGTATTAAGTATCACAAGAGTGACCTCCACACAAAAAAGTTTTTATGTTAGCTTTGCGTTTATGTCATCTGAGAGAGAGAATGCTTATGTGTGGGCATTGCGATCATTCAAATCACTTTTCAAGGGAGGCGAGCTTTCATCTCTATTCGTGACCGATCAGGAGCAAGCACTCATGAATGCGAGTGAAGTAGTTTTTCCAGAAGCCAAACACATTTTATGTGTATGACACATAAATATGAGTGTGCTGAAGAACTGTAGAAAAGTATTTGAAACTACAGAAGAATGGGATATCTTCTACCATGCATGAAATCGTGTAAAATACAGTTCATCGGTAGAAGATTATGAAGCCACGCTAGGTACCTTGGTCCATAGGTACGCGGAGCATCAAAGTATCATCCACTATTTGTATGCCACTTGGATAGAACCATACAAAGAGAAATTCGTGTCAATATGGACGAATGAATATATGCATTTCGGTAACACGACTTCAAACAGAGCAGAGAGCGCGCATGCTCAGATCAAGCGTGAGTTGAGATCTTCGATCGTTGACCTTCTGCAATCATGGGAGAAGATTGATGGCATCGTTGATATGCAACTTATACACAAACGAGTATCATTTGAGGAAAGTAAACTGAAGAGGGGGCATCAATTTTCCTCCAATTTCTAAGAGCTCATAGTCGATCACGTTTATAGAGCCACGATGGAAATTATTGAAGAAAATAGAGTTGCAGTTATGGCACAGCCTGTTAGTGAGCCTCAGTGCACGCATGTACTGCGCAAGACACATGGGCTTCTATGCTTGCATGAACTCTCTTCATGGCTATTAGCGGGTGAGAGAATTCCTCTTGAATCCATTCATCCACGGTAAAAAAAACTCTACCACCTTAAAGTTGATGCATCATCAAGAGGTGATGCACGGCTAGAATGCTTTCATCGCATATACGAAAGATATGAGAGGTCCGACAATATTATCCAAGATTAAATTTATAGACAATTGCTTGAGATGGTAGACCCTACTACGACTTACATGGTCGAGTTGAAGTTGTCGCAGAGTAAACGTGGTAGGCCTAAGGGGAAGGGGAACAAAAGAAAATGTGATGCGTCCTCGAAAAGAGAGAAATATGGGTTTGAGCATGTAATGAAAGAAGTTAAGTTAAAGGAGAAGGCAAAGGAGAAAGGAAAAACGGCTACAGTCGTTGAAGTTCTAAAGCTTCAAGAAAGTCTTGGAATAAAATTATATCTGAAGACATTCCCTGAGTTTGTACGTCCTCTCGTAGCTGATATCACGGATGTAACGGCGAATGGGAACTGCGGGTTTAGAGCGTTTGTACATTGGTTAGGGATGGGTTACGATGGGTGGAAGGTAGTGCGAGCTAATTTGTTGGCTGAGTTAACCTCCCACGCGGAGAAGTATTTACCTATTTTCGGGAGTCAAGAATGAATGATTCATATAGAATTGATACTCAACTGCTTCACTGAGAGTGCTCGGAGTGCCTACTGGATGACTGTGTCGGACATGGGATCCTTAATAGCATCGCGCTATCGTACCCCTTTAGTCCTTCTTAGCCCTCGACTTTGTATGACATTTTTCTCATTGTGGACAGCAGCAAGCACAACGAATAAGTTGATTTGCATCGCTCACGTGAATAACTGTCACTTCGTCTCAGTGATTTTGACAAAAGATAGTCTCATTCCATCATCAACCGTTGTATGGAGGCGCTACTGAGATGATTGTACAGCGGGATGGCCGTCTCAGTTCGCGGAACAATCGAAGAACTTCAACTCCAGCAATGATGATAAGAAAGTTGTGGCCAAAGATTATCCGATCATTGTCCTCGATTGATAGTTTTTTTAGTTGGGGTATATTCATGTAAATGGGGGTGGGGTATATTCATGTAAATAAGGGTGGGGTATATTCATGTATACGGTGAAAATATTATAATCATGTCAGTATCTTTTTGTGTAACTGGTATGAATAAAGATACTATGAAATGATACGAAAATGAATAAAAAGAATTTTTTTGTTAATGATCTCCATCATCTAATTCGATGAAGTCAATTTTTTTTGCTTTGCTTAAGTGAGGTGGCTGTAATTTTCTTTTTTAATCATCTAATAGTCTGAAGGGTGGTGAAGAGGTACTACTTAGATGCCCATTCAATTATTTCTCCATAACCCAATTCAACTAAATTTGAAGTGAGCACAAGTTACACAAGTCTATTAATTGAACCATATATGAGTGAGGAACTTTAATATCAGTCACTAGTGTGTACAGATCGGATGATTCAAATTGCTCAAAATAAATGATCTATCACTTTGAACCATATCTGAGTGAGGAACTTTAATATCAGTCACTAGTGTGTACAAATCAGATGATTCAAATTGCTCAAAACAAATGATCTATACTTCGACAATATGACTTGCCCTCATCTTAAATCATTAATGTTGTAAAATCATTTAAACACAATTTTGAAGTTTAAATCAGTCAAGTGAATTATATGACAGAGATCCGTTCTTCTATCATCAAAGGAAGTTGAATTATATGACAGAGATCATGTTTCATGTCAATCTTTCACCCCAAAGACCTTTAGAGCCTATATACATCCACAATATAATAGCCACAAGAAGAAAAAAAAAAAAAATTTGTTTGGTCTGACGGTGGGTACCCACCATCAGTGTTTAATGGCTGACGGTGGGCACCCACCGTCACACCAAATTTTTTTAAAAAAAATTGGGGGGCTCTGATGGCCTGGCGATGGGGGCCTGCGGTTAGTGCCTACATACTGACAGTGGGCGCCTACCGTCAGGCCCAAATTTTTTTTAAAAAAATTTGGGTCTGACGGTGGGTTCCCACCATCAGTGTCTAATGACTGACAGTGGGAACCCTCCGTCACTGGAAATGCACTCTGATGGCCTGGCGGTGGGGGCCTGTTGTCAGTGCCTATGTACTGACAGTGGGTGCCCACCGTCAGCCAGTAAACACTGACGGTGGGTATCCACCAACAGAATTTATTTTTTTTTTCTTCTTATGGCTATTATACTATGGATGCATATAGGCTCTAAAGGTCTTTGGGGTGAAAGATTGGCATGAAACATGATCTCTGTCATATAATTCAACTTCCTTTGATGATGAAAGAACGAATCTCTGTCATATAATTCACTTAACTGATTTAAACTTCAAAATTGTGTTTAAATGATCTTACAACATTAATAATTTAAGATGTGGGCAAATCATATTGTCAAAGTGATAGATAATTTGTTTTGAGCAATTTGAATCATCCGATCTCTACACACTAGTGATTGATATTAAAGTTCCTCACTCAGATATGGTTCAAATCTAATTATAGGCTTGACTCTTTAAAAAGATCATTTGTTTTGAGCAATTTGAATCATACGATCTGTACACACTAATACCAACCATTATTTTTAGTGACTGATATTAAAACTCCTCACTTAGATATGGTTCACATCCAATTATAGGTTTGACTCTTTAGATGATGTATTGTCGGTTGGACAATTTAAAGTGATAATAATACACCCCGCATGCCATAATAGTAAGTCACATTTCTTATGTGAGAATATCTAAAAAATTAACTTCATTGAATTAGATGATGGAGATCATTAATCTAAACAATATCTTCATTTACATTAATATAAACAATGTATTCATTTACATTAAAAGTTGATATACATATACAAAAAATTGATATCTTCAAGCCCTAACACTCCAACTCTCACTCCAAGTTTCACTTCGGTAGACTTCTTTTCCGTGGAGGATTTCGGCGTGGGGTTGTCGAACTTGGAGTAGCAGTCTGTGAGGAGGGCAAACAGTCGAATCTGAGCTCATCGTGTACCCTCTTCATGACCTCGATCACGTACCCAATATCTTAATTTACACTAATAGCTATCGAATCCTCTAATAGCATTAATATCTTATCTCTGTGGTACAGCTCTATTCAAAATGACCGTGAGACATTATATAAATTTTCATATATGGTAGCAATTATAAATAAAATACATCATAATAATACAAATACGTACCCATTCCTCCGAGACATCGTCGACATCATCTCTATTTTGGACATCATCTCTACTTTGGAAGGATGGCCTCAAGCTCCTGCGATAGTTGGGGTCCATGAGGTATAAATGAGACGACTTCTTATACCACTCCATATAACCCTCCACAGTGGCCCCACTAAACGTTACAGCACCACGATCCTCTACAGATAATTGGTGCCTGCGATGACGTTCAAAGTTCTTCGGAGGAGCTTTATAGTATACAGTATATGTCTTTGCAATTCTCCCTCTAATGCTCCCTTCTGTAGGTGCTATAGGTGTCGGGGGGATTGATTGCACGTGTCTCAACTATCTCAACACCCGCTCCGGGTAATATGGCTCAACGATATCGAAACAGAACAGACATCCGATGTAAAACGTCGTAGGAGTAAACGGAAATTGGTTCCTAATCTTACAATATGAATCCCAAGTAACCTGTACGAGAGAGTTATTAGAATTATATAGGTTCACGTAAAATAACTAATTATGATAATACATGATCCATTCGTAAGTCATCCAATGCTTCATGTAAAAGAATCAATTTTGATTCGGGATGCGCTGGTTGACTTAAAGGTTGCTACCATCTAAAGGCCATAGGCAGATTATCAAAAGACCTTTCTACCAGCGCTGGACGTCCAAGAGCTAGGTGCTCGTAGCTCCACGCCTGAAAATACAAATTATATAGTTTGATATCAACACATATCAACAAATATTAGAAACGAAATTTAGTAAGGCATTGCTATGTCAATGTAGTATACCTCAACCAACGTAAGCAGCCTAGAAATTTGTGCAACCTTCTTTCTTGATGCGATACCCAGCTGCCTATAAATATAAGCGAGTGCAGCTGCTCCCCAAGCATAGTCTCCAATGGTCTTCAGATCGACCAACACCCTTATATATGGAGCCGACACCATACTGCCTTATTTATCGGCAAGGATTGTGTATCCCAGCAAATAAAGAATGTATCCCCTTGCAGTACAATCAATCTGCCCATTAGAAGCATCATCAGGTATCTGACTCAAACGAGCATGCAACCATTCCAAAAGAAAAGTTTTCCCCTTACATCCTTTGTGATTCAATTCTTCCATCACATCGACGGCGCCAATACCGAATGCTCGAACACACATGGCAACTAATTCAGCTATACTACAAGGGTTTGCAATAACTACATTGCCTACTACAGATAGGCCAATAAGATACTTCACGTCGTCAAGAGTGATAGTCATCTCACCGGTAGCAAAGTAGAATGAATTTGTCTCAGGGTGCCATCTCTCAACCAAGGCAGATACTAACACACAATTGATGGTCTTGAATGCAACCCTACTTAGTAACCAAAACTCTATCATCTTGATCCTTCATTTTAATTTACAGGACATTTCACCCTGGACCAGGCTTCAAGTTTGGCTGATGTTAAATGCAATGAAGCGTACCTCGATCCTACATCAACCAATAATAAAACTAGTAAGAAATTTGTAATAAATTCATAATTATGTACACATAAAAATAAATGCATTACATGAATTGAATGTTGTTTCTTACTTACTTTGTTAACCCATAGATCGTGGGCAACATAGTTTCTATACCATCGTAGAAGCGAAGTGTCCGTGGGGCCTCCAGAATGGTGCCACATTATCCTCAACTCTAATTTGGCCTGGCTCAACGTCAACCTCTTTAACTTTTCTCTTCTTTTTCGGAACATGAATTTCTTCTTCTTCGCCTTCAACTACCTCCTCCACCCTCTCGGCTCCCTCACCTTCACCTGCTCTCTCCCTCTCCTCCTCCATCCTCTCATCTCCCTCACCTTCACCCACTCTCTCCTCCACTACCCTCTCATCTCCCCCCTCCACCACCCTCTCATCTCCCTCACCCACTTCCACTCTTTCCTCCACTTCCACCACTCTCTCCTCCACCACCCTCTCATCTCCCCCCTCCACCCTCTCAACTCCATCACCCACTTCCACTCTCTCCTCCACTTCCACCACTCTCTCCTCCACCCTCCTCTCAGTTCCCTCACCCACTTCCACTCTCTCCTCCACCCTCCTCTCAGCTCCCTCTCCCACTTCCACTCTCACACCTTCACCCTCTACTACCACATCATCTACCCTTTCCTCGACTATCCCCTCAACCACACTCCCCTCTACCACTCTCTTTTCTTCTACTCTCTCTTCGGATGCTCCTTCGATTCGAGATTTCGTAAACCTTCTTTTATAGGAAGTTGTAGACTGTTTACAAAAATCATCCATTTTGCACTCCAACCATCAATTCAATCACATCATCGATGGTTAGTTTAGAAGAACAACATAAAGGAATACCTTTAAATCTACCCACCAAATTTTTAAGTTCAACCAAATCATTGTGCTTTACTGTGAGTGAATTCAAAGATTTGTTTGATCGATTTAAAGGTACTCATAATATAAATATAACTAAATATCAGTACCTTTAAATCCACCAACTGAATCTTTGAATTCACTGACGTTGAAACCTATTGACTAGTTTGAATCCGACGATGCAAATCATTACCCTCAAATAAGGTCACTTTTTGGATTATGTATCACATTAAATAAAATAATTTTTCATCTGATGATATGCCTATGATCATCACCCTCAAATAAGGTCACCTTTTGAAAGATTGAAATGAAAAACAATCTACATCATCAGATTCAAATCATTCAATGGATTTCAGTGTGGGGGAACTCGTGAACTCATTGAGTCAGTACTCCGCTGATGAACTCATTGATTCAGCGTGGGTGGATTTAAAGGTACTCCTAAATATAACGAAAAAATCAACAAACCTTATCAAGAATTTCAATTTGAGGCTCCAATTATATAAAATAAAATAAAAAATGAAATTACCTAGAAAAGTTGCCTCAGATGGTTTGTTCACCACTCTTCAAATCGCAATCTCTGTCCGTTCGTCACTTTCTTGCAATTCGAGAAGTGATTGCAGCCACGTAAAATCTTAATTTTCGTTGGGAAAGACGATGTAGGTGTACAGCCACAGACAATCAATCAATTTAGAAGAGGGAAGACGATGCAATGCGAGCGCGCGAAGCGCGGGAATTCAAATATAGTGCGAGTGCGGGAAGGAGAGGGAAGACGATATGAGTGTATAGCAAAAGAATGTGGTGGGTGTATTTGACCGTTAGAAAAATCGAATTGAATATGTAAGTGGAAAGAAAGATTTTGTTTTCATATGTTATGCAAGTGGATAGCAAGATTAAGTGGGTGGAAATAAAGGTACTCATAGAAATAGTTAAATACTAAAATTACCCACATCCTATTAAATTGAAAGAATGTTTTCCTCAAGGGATAATGGCTCCTCACCGACATTTAAACACCAAAATAGTGTTTAAATGATCTTACACTATTGTTTTAGGATTTTGATCTTATACCACTCAAGTACACATGGTGCACATTGTGAGTAATTTAAATATTGTCCAGTGACCGATACGTATCGGTTTGAGCTGAGACACCTAATACTGAAATCAGTTCAAACCTAATACTGAAACCGATTTTGACTCCATCGAAACAAAAACAACAACCCAAAAAATAATTATAATAAATTGGCAGGACCGCGCAAGCGCAGGTCCCACTGTAACAAATTATGACGTGCACTCTCCTACTTGAGGAGATGCTAAGCAAGTGCTCCTCCAAAAGTGCAATGGAGGCCACCAGCATAGGCCATGAGCCTTCTTGATCACCCATTGACCCCGTCCAGGTAAGTAAGAATTTTATGAACCCACCGCACCCTATTTATATCTCCACTTAGCTTCCATGCCTTTGTTTCTCGCCGATGTGGGACTAAATCCAAATTACTGCTTTATATGTAAGTCTATACTGAAACCTACGCTTTCCAACTACTCTTCTCACGTGTCTGTACGTGATGACAAACGCTCATTTTCCTTCCTTGCATCTTGCCTTCAGTTCAGTTTATCTCCCCTCGTTTACTTGAACTTGAAACTCTCTAACCTCCAACTCTACCTCTCTTCAAAGGTGGGCAATTGTCAAGTCTACAGCAATTCTATTTCACAGTGGTTAACTTTTCAAAAAAATTATATGTAATAGTCTCACATCAAATGGGGAAAAGTCCTAACCCTGGGCTATATATGATTACGGACGTTATATATTATGATGCGTTTTGGTGGGGACTTAAGTCCATGTCAAAAATAAAACCAAGGCGGAGCCCATAATCGGACAATATTGTAGCATGTGCGTCAGGGTCGTCACAGAATGGTATCAGAGCCGAGGACGGCTCTTCTATAAGATGGGGGGATTGTAATAGTCCCACATCGGATAGGGAAAAGTCATGACCCTAGGCTATATGTGATTGCGGACGTTACATGTCATGACGCGTTTTGGGTGGGGACTTAAGCCCATGCCAATAATAAAATCGGGGCGGGGACCAAAGCCCAAAACCGGACAATATTGTGGCATGTGGATCTGGGTCGTCACATTATAATTGGATTAAAGTAGTGGAATTTGCAGTCGGAGAATTAGTCCCAGTGGCACTGAGCTTTCCACCGTTAAGACCGTTGACTACCTTGAATCTGAAGATAGAGATCTTTTTCCATCCCAATCTTCCACACAGTATATCTTGAGATCATGGCCTGCCTATCAGACGGTCGGATGTTGATTTCAGGGAAAACACAGCTCCAAAAGTGACCCGAGAACCTTCTCATGATATGCCATGATCATGATCACTTTTTGGGATGTGTGCCACGTGGAATCAATACATATTTGTGTGATAGGTTGGCAATGATCTGGATATTGCATGAAGAGACCAACTCTCCTATCTGTCATTTATACACCGACTGGTGTTTTAACAATTTTACACCATTTATTGGCTTATGACATTGGAAATTCATACCGCCAAAGTAATATATCATCAATAGAAGGGCTATCGGTCCAAAAATTACACTTTTTGGGAGATTCGAACCATCTGATTTATGCACTCTAATACCAATGGATGTTCTTAATTTTGATGGTTAATCTTAAAGTTACCCAATCGGATGGTTTACATCCACTTAGAATGATCCTTTGGATGGGACATGTTCCAACGATGGATTACCACTTGAGCAATTTAGATTGATCAAAGATGCTTACCACATGACACAATGATAAATCACACTTCAATGGTGTGAGATAAAAACTGACATTTTAATGGTGGAAGATCATTTAAATACCATTTGGTGTTTAAATGTTGGTCAAGACCCATTATCCCTTGCATGAAAGATTGGGACAAAAAAATATCTCATTCATTTGAGCTATCATTTGAAGGCCATATTCAAAAATATTGCTACAAAAGACTGGTATAAGACGTGATCTCTATTATTTTTAATACTATAAGTGCCCTTGTTATTTTGAAAAGAAAGTAGGCGACTTTGAGAGTCGGTGTAGGGAAAAGACGATTTATGGGAGAGGGTGGGAAGGGGGGATTTAATCCCTTTCCATCTACTTTTCTTTATGCTTTCAATAAATCGATCCTTTGGGGGTCGTCTTTTGCTTAAAGGCTTCGGCGCTCCATTATTCTCTTCTTGTTTTTTCTTATTTTAGGGTTAGAATATGAGAGTTTTATCCTCTTCTTGATGAGAGTCTTCTTTTTCGGGGAGATCGCCTCTATAAAGGCTTTTTTGCATTCCATACTTATTTCTGAAACGGTTTTGGTCACGAGTTTTACCGATGTATTGGTGGCTTCGTTGTTGTGCGAACACATGCACTATACCTACGCCATGAGGCATTGTTTAAAAGCTTCGGTTGAAGCGATGTATGAAGCTTTTGGTCGGTTGTTGTCCCTGTTTCCAACGTGGTGGAAGTTTTTATAGTTCGTAAGTTTGTCGATGGTGATAGAGCCTCTTCGGGTGGATCTTCGGCGTCAATTACTGGCGGATGTTTAGGATGGTGGTGGATTTTTGAATCTTTACCTTACTCTGAAGGTCCCTGAATTCCGTGTCGTTGTTAGATGGATCATCGATGTTATTCAATTTAGTTTAATGTTAGTGATTTTAACTACCACTCATTGGATTGTGGACCTCTACTCTGTAACCATCCATTTGGGATTACTTATTTTCCAGTTTGTAACCATTCTCCATTTCTAATGAAAATGATAGAAGTTTCATATCAAAAAAAAAAATAAGTGCCCTTATTTTAAGTACAAAACAAGGAGTCATTACTTGAGGCATATTTTGTTTTTTAGGGTTTCTCCAAATTTTTTCGATCTCCTCATCTTCCTAAACAGTTTTCAGGTTTTGCCACCCAAAACCAAACTCGAACTGAACCGATTTCCAACGAATCGGAATTGATTCAGTTTAGTTTCGATCCAGTTCGATTTTCGCATTTTTCGAGTTGGGTCGAGTTTTGGGTCAAACCTTGCATCCCTAGTCAAAACTAAGATATAACATGGAAGGGGCATCCGTCTATACATAGGCTCCATACTTAGGCCTCGTTCGAGAGCCAAAAAAGCCTAAGATTCTGAATTCGGACTCTGAAAGTGAGGCGGTTCCGAGAGTTTCTACATAAATCCCTTATTCATGATGAGTTTGTCTTGGGGCCGACGCTTTCTGAGTAAATCCAAGTGACAACGACATACGTGCGTCGGACCTTTTTAGCCAGAAAGGCTCATAATCTGAGCTCTGCATTGCTGCCGCTAACTATATGTAACACCTACTCCTTAGAACCTATGTCAGTCAATCAATTGACCGGGACCTGATGAGACCTGACTGCACCAGGTGACAGCTTGAGGCCAAGTCAACCCCAAAAATTTTAAGCACCCACCTATAACTTGATGGGGTGATGATATTCCTATAGGCACCCATAGGACACCCCATTTAATTTGATGGGTGTGGTAGAAATTTAGTAAAACACACACCTCTCATCTTAAACCACATGTGAGAACCCGGATTGACTGATGACTGGTCCCGACCGGGGAAGTTGCCCAAATTTGGACTGATATGCAGATCATCATCAATAGAGTGGATTTTGATGATCATCATGGTGGTGTTCAATACAATCAGTCAAACTTGGACCTCAAAATCCAATGAGAGCCACATAACTAATACCTTTTGTTAGGTGTATAAGCTAAACATAGAACAATGGTATTTAAGGTAAATAAGAATGAACTCCAAGGGCATTTGAAATTAATTTCTCTAATTTAGAAATTACAAATTAGGAATTTCACATTTCTCTAGCAAATCCTAGCCCTTGATCTATTTGACCAAGTTGGCCTCCATCTACAATCATTGATTTCACATTGGGGAAATCTATGGTATAAGATTAGGTTAGAAACCATGCACCACAAGATGCTTTGAAATGTGACTATCCACATGAATTGAGGGCACCTAAAAGAGGGAAAGTCAAGATGATGACCAACTGGAGGGTGGAGAGTGAGCGCATATGGGACGCACTACTCCATGGGCATGGAGAAAAGAGAGGAGAG
Source organism: Chloranthus sessilifolius (assembly GCA_021018995.1). Classification (NCBI taxonomy): domain Eukaryota; kingdom Viridiplantae; phylum Streptophyta; class Magnoliopsida; order Chloranthales; family Chloranthaceae; genus Chloranthus; species Chloranthus sessilifolius. Next base: position 45,908,099 of record CM037584.1, on the reverse strand, counting down.
AGCAGAAAGAGTGAGAGCTTGGGAAGGAAAAACTTGACATATGTCAAGCTTGTTCCCTAAAAGGGGTTGCAATTTTCGTAAATCAGCCCCTCTCTCTCTCATTCCATTTTCATCTTCTTCCTCTTCTCTTCCCCATTAGAGTCCTCTCCTTCCAAGCTTTAGTTCTCCTCATCCAACCATTAAAGTAGAAATCCAACACCACCATTGCACTCTCCTCTTCTAGAATAACATAGTTTAAATTTAGCTCCATCCCAGCCCTCTCCACTATTTGAAACTTGGACAAACCAGCAAGCAAAGAGGGAGTTAAGGTAAGACTTAGTGTTCTTTTGAGTTATAGTTTCTAGCATGGTTTAGTGTAGGAATTTGCTTGCAAACTCTTATTTTTCTTTGATTTTTTTTTTAATTCTTTAAGATTACAAGAGTTGGAATGTATGTGAAGGTTGGGATGACCTTGCATGAGATCACTATGATCATGCATAGTCATCCAATGGACCAAATAGCCAAGGCTTGGACTATGTCCAATACTAGCCTAGGATCCTTCATAAAAAGTGTTAGAAATCTTATTTTTTTTAGAGTTTTTAAAGGATTTTCAATTTTTAAACTTTGGTGGTATGGATGTATAGAATGGGATGGTGGGGTGTGTGTGTGTGTGTGTGTGTGTGTGTGTGTGTGTGTGTGTGTGTGTGTGTGTGTGATTAAAGTGATCACACGACACCCTCTCATCATCAATAATGAAGATTGAATGGTCCAAGATCCATCTTTTGATGGTGATGGTCAATGAGAGTTCGAGTTGAGTGGATGTGCCCTTGGTGGCTTAACATAACTCCTCCTCCATTGATCATCTCTTCAAGACCTTGTAATCCCACAATTTTGGTAAAAGATTGATTTTATGTTTGGATTTGATGGAAAAATCGTATGGTTTGAGATCAATCCGATTTACCTTAGCCAATTTTTATAGATTAGGCTTTTGAAAATAAATGGCTATTTTATTTGAAAAGATTAGAGCAAATGCATGAATTTGAGTGATTTTGATTGATGAAATACATAATGGAAATTCAGAATTTTAAAGTATTTGATCACTGCTTTGATGAGTATAGGATAGTATAGGCCATGCATTGCTTAATTGATATAGTATTATAGAAAATACTAATATTGAATGGTTGGGATTGATGATTATTTTATTTAAATTCTAGAATTTTTATAGATTTGATCACTGTTTTGATCATATAAAATGATGGTACTAGATGCATGTGCTAGAAATGATAAATTTAGGTGTTCTAATTTCTGCCTTATTTACTTGATTAGTATGACAGAAAATGCTAATATTGAATGGTTGTGATTGATGATTACTTGATTTAGACTCTAAATTTTTTATAATTTTGATTACTGTTTTGATCATATGAAATTGACGGTATCAGATGCATGTGTTAGAAAATGATAGTGTAGGATGTCATAGACTACACACTTTGCTTACTTGTGGATGATCATAGAAAAGATAGATTTTTGTTTTGAATGGTCTACATTGATTAAAATATTGATAAATTTCCAGATTTTGAAAATTCATGATCACTGTTTGGATCATGTGCAATCAATGGTGATTGATCTATGATATTGAAAATGCTTAGAAATTGGCAAATCTTAGAGCATAGGAAGAATTGATAATTTGGTGATCTAATGGTCACAATAAAAAAATGATTTTTGAAAGGATGTTCTCTGGGAATATTAGTTTTTAAAAGAAATATAATGAGCTAAAATTTGATTTGATCAGACGGCCCTTAAAGGCTAGATCAAATTTAATCGAAATAGAACTAAAATCGAGATACTGGCGAATAGGATAGTTGCGGGGACAATTTCTGCCGTTTGATCGATAGAATAGATCTCAAAAAGGGATATTAACTGATCTGTGATTGATCTGGGGTGTTCCCAGGTCAAGATTATAAAATTGTGTGCGTATGATGGGCCAATAGGTGGACCTCATCAATGGTAAATTTTAAAGGCCTTAAGGCCCAAAACAAGAAACTCACTGAGATGAGTTTAAAAATATGAGAATTAGATTAATAAAAAATCTAGAAAATTGTAATTAGTTAAATAAATGGGTTCCCAATAACCCAGTAAAAAATCAGACCCGATTTCCTAGTAGTTTGACCTACACGGAGTTCGGAGTAAATGGCAGAAAATTTACCCTCTTTGCCCCAGAAATATGTGCCTCAAAAAGGCTGTGATTTCATGTGCAAGGACTCCTCCAATAAATCCATATTTTGAGTCACTATTTGACCTGTGCCCCAGCACTATGTAAAATTTCACAGGAAGTCTTTGTCACGCCCCCAACTATTGGCCTCCCACGTTGGGTGGCTCTTGCGCCCTGCACGTTACGATCCACGAGCCAAGTTGACGCGACACACCTCGATTTTTTGTGTTCTATATCAAAAAATTTCTTTCAAATCGGAGAAAATATATAAAGTTTATTTATTACAAAAAATCATATTTTCTTAACCTGGTCAGTTTTCAAATTTGATTATTCATTTATTAGAAAAATGAAAGTTCCTTCGAAGTTTCTACTTGTTGCAGAAAGACAAGTTAAAATAAAAGTATGCACTCTTTCGATCAAAATAACTTCGAAGTCCGATATTTACAATGAGACCAATGGTTTTATAAAATAAATAATCAAACTAGTTTTAAACAAAAGTAAGCAATTGTAAAAAGTTAAAATCCAATGCAAGTGTCACCTGGTCCGTCCACGTATGTGCTGGTAACTCCTTAGATAAATTGAGTTAAATGTTTTTAGCTCGATGGGTCCTTCTAAATCTCTACCCGACCGCTCCGTCTAGCTTTGGCAGGGCAACGTCTATCCTGTCTTTAAAATTTTTTATCATGAAACTACGTAAGCGGTGAGGCTTAATAAAGTATTAGCTAAATTTATCAATGCATTTCCAGTAAATTCTCATAATTCAGCCAGTATTTTCAGTTAAATTTCATCGATTATCTATCTAATCAATAATATAATATCCCTATATTTCAGTTCTAAATCTATCCAACAATGACTCATTATGCACTAATAAGTCAATGACGATAATGTTCAAGGATCCGTTCGATATATTGTGATCATTCAATTTCTCATTTTCAAGACATGATCAATCATAAATTTCAATTATCAATATTAATAAAGCAATGTCAAATTCGATTTTCAATCATCTATTCTATCAATACAAATTCTACGAATATCAATAGTAACACATCAAATTCAATTACCAATTTACCATTCAATCAATATCATCAAGAAATATCAAGATACTTCATTGTAATTTAATCATGATTTATTCATTTAATTAATTATTCAAATATGCTATCACAAAATTTGCAATATTAGGTAATTTATATAGTTTAGTTCATTTGATGAGTTATTAATGTCTTTTATTTATTTCAGTGCGATACTAAACACCAACCATAGTCTAATATTAATATCAATTGCCAGCGTCGCGCAAACAAAGCCTGACACTCTTCTCCATTTAATCAATCAAGACAATAATTAATGACCTTGTTGGTCTAACGAGACTCAATCATCAGCTGACATTTTAAACTCTTTTGAATATGAGTCGCTCATAGTGCATGTTCGCAAAAACAGTGGTAAGCTTAGCGAGGTTCAATTATAAATGTAGTATCATCTTTTCACTTTCAATATTATTATTCAATATTCAATGTTCAATATTCGATTCAATGTTCAATATTCAATACTTCGATATTCGATTCAATAATCGATATTTAATATTTAATATTCAATATTCAATACTTCGATATTCGATTCAATAATCGGTATTCAATGTTTAACATTCAATACTTTGATATTCAATTAAATAATCGATATTCAATGTTCAATATTCAATACTTTGATATTTTCAGGTTCTATTTCATATTGGTATTCTTTCTATATTATTCGCCAATCGTTTTTCAACAGGCAATTCACCATTTCAAAGTGAATTTCCAAGTTAATCTCAAAATACATCAAATATTACAATTCAATCAATCTTCAGATTCAATCTCAATCTATATCAAAAATCAATAATTCAATTGATGTTCGGGTTTAATTCTAATATACTATAATTCAGTCAAGTTCCAGATTCAATCCAATCAATTCAAATCCTAGAGTTGGTATTTGATTTCTATCCCATTAATCACTATAAATAATTTGATCCCACATATATAATAGGATCACTAGGCATACTAATTTCCTGAATCAATTTACACTATAATTAGCGTTGTTATAATTCAGAGTCCATCAAGGGCTTATATTTTCTAATTAATTCAGTAGGGTTATAGAAGAGGTCTATCTCTTCAATTGTTTCAAACAAAAATCATTAAGACAGAGTAAATGTCAGTCACTAGTTGCACATAGTGTGTAATTAGGTCTTCCACCAAAATGAATTAATTGGTTGTCTATTTAGGGTCATCTTTTTTTTACAGTTGGTCAAGCTTTGACTGAAACTTTAACATTATAAAATTCCTTCTCTTATCTCATATCTAGTACTTTCCCTTAATTTCTCAAATTAAGGTTCTAATTCAGGTGAGTGTCCATTTAATTTTAGTCGGGTATCGTTAGTTGGGGCACGCCAGTTTAATAATCTGGGGCACTAAGTCCCAATAGTTCATTACTTATACTGGACCTCTTGTTGGGTCCATTGGTTGGGTCAAGTTTAGATTTTAGGTTCAATTTAATACTAAGATTTCGAGAGAGTATAGTATAGAACTCTCCTATAATTGCACAAGTGTCCACAACAAAGGAACCACCTGATTAACGAGGATATTGTATCCTTATTTGATTCATCATTGTCCATTTAGGCCTCCTAAGTTGGGTCAGATAGGATCTTATTTACAATCAGTTTGAGTCTTTAAGATGTCTCCACAATTTTCGATGTGGATGCTTTTAGTTTTCAGTGGGTGCCATCAGTAATGGCCCTCAGGGCTTCAAAATAGGGACATCAGGTCCCAACAATTTTATTTATTGCTTTAGATCTCATATATCGGAGCCACTCCGAATCCTACATCGAAAAGGGTTCAGTTTCTTAAGGAAATTCATATTTTAGGTGTAGGTGCTTCCAAATTTTGAGGGGTACCAATAACAATGAACCACTCAATTTCTAAATAAGTACATCAGGTCCTATAAGTTATCTTAAACTATTTGCTTAGGCTCATGGGTCGGGTTGTATCAGGTTTCTAAACCCTAATTGGTCTAATTTCAAGAAATCGGGTTTTTGGGCCTCTAAGGGTCTCATCTCGAGTGGTCAAACTTGTGGTCAACCATCTGATATTTTAACCATGGGTCATCAGTAGTTACTAGGACCATAATAGTGATCATCGGTGATCTCCGTGCCACAGGACTCAAGGGAAAGTCATGATTTTGACTTTATCCCTTCACTACTTGTTATTTCACTAAGGGGTTTGGTCGGTTATCTGGTAATTATTTTCAACTTCAATCGAGTTTTTCAGTGATTCAAAAACTTAGTGAAAGATAACTAGGAGCCTCATCTTTTACAAGTAATGACAACCAAAAATATGATCAAACGTGATCATGACTATCGATTTACAGAACGAATTTTTGACAAATTCGTATATTAGGCCATATTTCAAGGTCTCCGATAATTCGGCCGTAACTTTCATTTTTGATATCGAAATGAGGCGTATTAGAGCTTGTTGGAAACCTCTTAACGTTATATATGATATCTTTATATATTTCTAATACTAAAAATGTTGGGATCATGATGGAATCAGGGTCATCTGATCGGATGTCCAAACAGTGGTCATAGTGTGGTCATTTTTTGATGAAGTTAATATATTTATAATTTCGTTTTAGCATTTTGTGGTCACTTTGGCCCATAAAATGATAGCCCTAAACTGAGTTATTTTTCGGCCATCTCGGCCTTTAGGCCTTCTAAGGGTCAATCTTCGACTCGGTCAATTAAGGTCAACCATTAGGCATCTTGATTATAGGTCATTAGTGATCACTAAAATTATTTGTGATCATTAATAGTCATAATATCATAGGTTTTGAGGGGAGTCAATATTTTGCCCGTTCACTTTATAAATTTCAGGTAAGGATATCAAACCCTTGCTACCATGTTCAATCCCGAATGAATTTAGAAGTGATTCCAAAACCTAGTAGAAGATTACTGATAGCCTCATCTTCCACACGTGATGGAACTCAAAATTTAGGTCATGATTTGATCAGAGTCAGTAATTTACAGAACATATTTTAAATTCAATCGGTCATCAAACCAGATTTTAAGGCCTCTGATAATCAAGCCATAACATTTATTGCCGATATCAGAATTGGACGGATGAGAGCTTATAGGAAAGCTCTCTAAATTCTCCACAATGTTTCTATGTATTTGTAACACAAAAAATATTAAGATCTTGATAGAAATAGAGTCATCTGATCAACTGTCCAATAGTAGACTATATGTACCACAGATAACTGAATTATGCGTTCTCTAATTCTGGATTTTTTTATTGGTCAAACGAAATTGATTTAAGGTCTAAACTTTTATATAGTGATAATGCAGTGATAAAGCTCCATCCTAAAAACTTTATAGAATTTTTAGGAAAATTTATATCAATAGATTAACAGCCTCAATCTCAGCCAAATTTCTAGTACATTGTACAAGGCAAATGTGCACAGTTCCACCACGGAATTTTTTCCGATCAAATTACAGTGAATCAATGCCTCAAATTTTATAGGGATGGTCTACAGTTATGTATATACATCTCTAAATTTTTACAAAATTTTTCTAAGCCTATGCAGTGGTCAACCTGTGACCATTAGATCAGTCAAAATCACAATTTTTGTATACTTAAGACAATGTTATATTCATCAAAATTTGCTTATAAATCAAACACTATCAAATTTTTTGATCATCAAAGTATTAGATACTTAATTTATATAAACTATAAGTATCATATATTATTATCATTCTCATCAAGATATCTTAACCATCAAAATCAATTAAATCAACTTATTCAGGTTAGTGAACCAATCTATATATTTCATTATGCAGCATCTAGCACCATTCAAATTGAGCATAAAAAAAACCTCAAATACACCATGAATTACATATTTTAAGTGACATCTAATTCATATAAAATCAAACTGCTAATTATAACTAATCACACCATGACAAAAAACATTAGAACATAGAAATCTATCAATTCCTACAACATGTGATCTAGTGTGGTGAATTCTACACAATCCAATCATTTTAGAACTTTGAAAAGTGTTGTTTAATGGGTATGCATGATTTTGTGGATCACATCCATAGGTATCCAACACCATAAACCTTAGTGCAAAAGCTTTACCCATAATATTTCAAAAGAAATCAAATGAATAAGAATATTTACAAAAATTCACTAGAACTTGCAAAAATAATCTAAACTAATACTTTACCTTTGCTTAGCTAAGAAATATTTACTGGTTTGAGAAAACTTTTGTGGTGAAAAGGGTTGGGATGACGCTTAATTTAATATATGTGGTTCTAGAGGTGGTGGGGAGTGGATTGGTGGTGTTGGATCAAAGTTTTAATGGTTGGATTGGGAGAGGAAATGCTAGAGGAGAAGAGAGCTTTAATGGAATTTTGGAGGAAGAAGAAGATGGAAATGAAGAGGAGCCTTGGAGAAGACAAAATTTTCAAGGGGAGTTGGGGGACAAAGCCTTCAAGTGGCTTACTAAGTGTCCCTATTTCACTTCCCAAGCTTCTCTCTCTCTCTCTCTCTCTCTCTCTCTCTCTCTCTCTCTCTCTCCAAGCTCCCATGCGCATGGGATAAATGGGACCCACATGGGTTCCATTTTCACCTTCCAATTTGTCTCATCTTGCCTTTTTATACTTTCAAGGCCCTCAATTTATGTGTATGTACATTTTTCCAATATATCTTGTGGTGCATGCTTGCAAGTCCATCTTTCACTTTAGATTTATCCAAGGTAAATTCAATAGTCTAAGATGGAGTCAAACTAGATCAAATAAATGTGTGGCTAGGATGTGCAAGAACTTTGCAAAATCCTAATTTCTAATTAGAGTAATTAGATAAATTAATTAGAATAACCTTCGGCTTTATAACTATTTACAAGAATTGTCACTATTCCATATGAGGCACACATATGATGTTTAAAGTGTTAGTGCATCCAGTCCTATTGAATTTAGGGGGTTTATATTTGACCTAAAATATCGATCATCATCAAGATGATTATCAAAATCTAAACCATTAATGATGATCTCCACATCATCACCAAGGCTCAGTCCTAATTCGGACCAATTCTCGACTCAGAGCAAGGATAAAAAATTTAGATTTCATTTCGGTTTCGGGCTTGTCCGAAACCGAAATTTTGAACAAAAAGTTTGGCCAAAAACTTCAATGGGGACCGAAATTAACCAAAATATTGAGTTATCGTTTTGTTTTCGGCGGGGACCGAAATCGAAACATTTCGGCTGAAATTTTGAACCATGGGTCAGAGTCAATCAATTGCCAATCCGAGCTTCCCATGTGATGTGAGATGTGGTGTGTATTTTACTTAATTACTAGAACACTGATCGTTGCTTATAATATATATTATTATTATATTAAATTCAAGTCTTAACCTATTGCAAGCGCATAATGAAAATTATAGTACTAGCATAGGATCGTTCCCACGAGGAAGTTTATTTATCTAATTACTTTTTATTTATATCTTCTACTTAAAAACTTTTATTTATCTTTAAGATCTAATCTACTAGAGAAATATGAATAAAATAATGGTTTATTAATCTAAAATATATAAAATAAATCTAAATCCTCCTTCCTCTGATTGAGTTTATCATTCCCAATCTTCAGCTATTGGATATCTACGAATTTAAACAGTACCGTTACATTATATCTCTAGTTTCTTAGCATTGGTCGTCAATCAAGTCTAAGATCCTATCAATATAGATTTAATCTAATCAACAACTTCCTAAAATCTGGGAGTCAATCAAACCTTAGAAAACTAAAGATGAAAAAGTAAAAATCGTTACACTAATCTGCAAATTCTAACCTGAGTCATCAATTCAAATTAAAACTTGAAGATATTTACAAAGCTGTAAATAAAAGAAAATAAAATCTAAACTAGAAAGCAAATAAATATATCTTTTACCCCTCAGCCGCAATCGTCAATTGCTTTTGAGAAACTAGGATATCTACAATAATCTTCAACACCCAATTGTAGTTGTCAATTGCTCTTGAGAAACCTCTGATATCTAATCTACTCTAACTATTTTACACTATTTTGATCAAAAGAAAATTCAACCTCAGGCATAAATTGATGCTGAAATTCTTCGATGTTTATTCCTACACCAAGCTCTCTTATTTATAGATCATAAGGAGTCGGTTTATAAAGTCTTCTAATTCTAATAAAATAAACTAAAAAAAACAAAAGATTCCTAATATAACTCTAATTCCTAATTTTATCTTTTCTTGCTTTAGACGGTAGATGTGCTTCTGGATTGCTCTCCTTTAGTTCAACAACAGTCCTTCAGGATAGATCTTCATCAATCTTCTCAAATCCATAATTCACCAGACTCCTAGAGATCTTCTAATTTGGTTCATGGCGGTAATGCTCTTCACTCACGTGATCAGCAGTAGCAGTGAATTAAGCTTTCTGTAAAATCGTTGATACTGATTATCTGTCTCACTTCTTTGGTGGAAAATCATAAATTATAATTCTCTGCTTTCAGTCTGGTTCATAAAGGGAAAATCGTAAAAGATGATTCTTCAGTTTTGTCGTTTTGTTGCAAAATCGTAAATGACGATTTTGTATCTTCATACTGCTCACTCGTATGACTTAGCAGACTTGACGGACGATTCTCTGGAAAATACGATTATTTACTTTTCTTCTTTGAGTGGCTTCTTTTGAAGAATCGTAAATTATGATTCTTTGACTTTCATAGTCTTTCACTCCTGGAAAATCGTAAAATAGCGATTTTTCATTCTGTTCAATATGCAGGGCTTCGTCTTTCAATTCTGTTATCCTTCTTTACTACTTTTTGAGCTCCTTTTGATAAATATTAACACTTAGGCTCTATTTTACTATTTATCTCTAATATTTGTACATCAGTAAGTTATTAGTAGTAAACTAAAGCCTAGCATCACTGAGTTAAGGGTGATAACATAAGAAATTACGCGACTGATCATACCCCCAAACTTAGGTTTTGTTAGTCCCTAGCAAACAAGGAAACATAAAATATCTAAGCTATGAAATTAAAATGTCACTTTTGTAGGGAGCACGATTACATTTAGAGGATGCAACAAGACTTTAAACCCCTACGTGATCCCTAGTGGAGGAGTTGTAGTCTCCTGAAGATTTTCAGTGAAGTTACCTACAAACTTCCAAATATATTTTTTAATTTTTCAAAATATTTTTCAAAACTAAAAATTCAAAATATATATTTTTATATACTAATTACTCAGTCATTCATTATATGTTCATCATTTTTCAAAAAATTTAAATCTTTTATCCTTAGCTTTCCATTATCGCAATCATCCTCTATCAGAACTCAATGATTTTAATTCAGTATAGCGTGGAGTGTGTGCATATCAGTGAAAATTTTATTCATCATAAATTTTTTTAAACTGCAGCTTTTAGAAAATATTTTCATCTAAACTCTCACTTATTGGCGTACTCTAAAAAATAATCAAAATTTTTTGGGTTCTCACAATCTTTGTAGATATATATGCAAATTTCATCGGACAATTAAGATAAATCTCATGGACAGGATAATCAGTTCTGTTCATATAACTTCATTTATTCATAGTATCTATTTTATATATCTCTACTAGACTCATATTCCTACAAATCTTAAATCACAAAGGTCTTTCCTTGGGCTTATAATGGGGCTTTGGGTTTCCAGAAGGTTTCAAAGAAAACGGTAAAAAGGATTCAAAATTATTTCTGAGAATTTAACTCTTCCTTCTCTTCTTCTTCTATATTTTTCAGCTTCAGTAAGTATCCTATTTTGGATAACTTCTTCCCATTTCTTTTCTTAGTATAAATCCTATTTCCTTTTCAGTTGGAAGCTTTTTGCTTCTCTTTTTCATAGAATCATCTTCTTTTCTTTTCTTTTCTCATATTTTCATATAATTGCATTTCGTTTTGCTTGTACCCTTTTCAGCAGATCTTTTATCTGTTACGTGCATACTCCTTTCACTACCTCTTCTCTCTTATTATATTCTAAACTCTCAGAAATTGTAAGGGTTAAGGATAAAAAGCTTTGGGCAGTACATATAGTTAAAGGTTTATAAAATTTCAATACAAAGAAATTTAATTTTAGGCTTCTAATATGGGTTCAAAAGATAAAAATATTCTATGATTTTGACTTTTTGGCTCTGATTTAACAAAAGATGGCCTTTGGTCATTTTCACAATTTACTAATATGGATGTCTTATTATTTTGATACATTCATTAGATAGTTCTAAATAAATAAATTATCATATTTATAAAATATCTTGATTCTAAGTTCAGCATTATGAAATTTCAAATAGTATAGAAGTTCAAAGAAATTTAGCATGCATAAAAACAATCTCTCTTTCTCAGAATAAAAGAGGAAATAGGCTCTATAGCTCATTGGTTATATAATTTTGAAACTATAATCTAAAATATTTATAGTTCAGATCAATCGTATATTTTCAAACATTCTCTTGATACAGTATTCTAGAGATGTTTTACTTTGAATTGCAACTATTTTTATTTTAATTTTTGAACTATTACTATGATGGATTGCTAAGAATTTTATATTTTCATATTTTTGGTCATAATTCTCATATAATGATTAACTAAAAAAAAACTCTAAAGAAAAAAAATTATACTGATATATTATATTTTTCAAATTTGATTTTGATATGTATCCCCCCCCCCAAACTTAAATAGGACAATGCCCTCATTGTGTAAAATAGGGGACACGCCAAAAAAATATTACCTTACTTTACTGCTATGTTAGTGACCGGATTTATAATCTGTAAAAAGAATTAAAATTCTTCCCCCAAACTTAGGAGAAAAATACTACCAGTTCTAATGGGAAAATAAAAAATATTAGATGTTAGTAGCACTGTTAGTAAATTAGTCAAAAATAACAAAGAAAAAAGAAACTTTTTTTTTTTTTTTAATATATATGAACTAATTACAGAAATATGGCAAGAAAACTAATTACATAAAAGAAATCCTAGGAAAAATCTAGACACACACTAGACTTAAAACACTGGCAGCAACGTCTGAAAAGAACTCTTCCGACTTTTAGCTACTTTCAATCACAGTCTCTCATTCCTTCCTTCCAAAGGCATATCCACGCCTTTGCAGGGTTGCCTCCCCTCCTCTTCTTTAGAGTGGGAATCCACATCGGGATCGCTAATCCAAGAGCTGTCAAACTCTCCCCTTCGGTCTTCCAAATTGGTCCATGACTCATCAACTGCACCGTTAATGCAGTTACAAGAAGAAGTTGAGGAGAGTTGGAAGATGACATATCTCAACCCCCATCCAGCCTATACTGCTCCCTTACGAAAATTTTATAAAGAGATTATAGCGCAAGCGAGGGGAGAAGATAAGCAATGGAGAAGAATGGTGAGGAGATCAAGGATGGGATGAGACATGACACTGGAAATTGTAATTCATCCTTGTTAGAAAGAAACCCGCATTCTGGGTTGGTTGTGATGGTGTAAAGGTTAGGAAGTGGGGGGAGATTGGTTTGTGGTATATGGTTTCAGATTTGGATTAGGTTTAGGGTCAAGGGTAGTTTCAGTGGATGATTTAATATCTTGAGTGAGTCGTCGGCGCTTCAGATCTTCTACTTTCAGTTATGCAGCCAGCAGCTCAGCCTTGTGTAACTCGAGGAGTCTATTAAGTTGCTTACTGAAATCGCTCTGGTTATGCTCTTCTGTCATGGGGTTTTAGGTATGAAAGGTGAAAGACAGGAGAGATGAGCTGGTTTATAGATGGGTATGGATTTATAGGGAAAGGTATTGAACCGTCACCTCGAGTAAATATCTATGTGTAGGTTCTTTGGCTAGGGTGGTTGGGAAGTGGTGAAATTGAATGTATTTCATGTATGTTTCCTATACAATTTTAAATGGGTCTTACTTCCAATGCTCCCAATAAGACTGATCACTAGGTTCTCCTGTTACCCAGAATTATCGTTTGTAATTCTGGATAACGATCGCGAGAATATATGACTGAAAAATTGTACTTGCTATGATTAGACTTTAAACTCATGAGAATTCATAAATCCATGCATTTCAAGTTATTAAAAACAAAGAAAAGAGTCTTTACGATTAATAATATCTTATAAATTGTAAAGGGGTCATTTCAAAAGTACTTATGTATATATGTTACACATGTTTGCTACGGGTGAGTCGGTAGCTCGACAAATTCAAGAGGAATTCAATTGTCGATCAAGGGGAGTTTATGGTCCTCCCATAAAAGTATTTCCTCCCGGGGTGCCAACTGGCCATGGGGAAGAATAGTTACTCTCTCTCGAGTTAATCAGAATGATTAATTGCTCAACCTGAGTTTCTAATCGTGTAATGGATTCCAAGAGATTATTGAGTAGCTGTGTTTGAATATGGTCATGTTGTATCCAGCTTTAGCCAATTGCGATAAGTCTTCCTCAATCTCTATGTGGTCGTGGGTCTGTGTCCAATGGATTGAAGCAATCTTAAGGTAATAATCTATCCCTTCTACTAGACACAAATCATCCCAGAGATTGTTCTAATCTATTGATCTTGATTGGAAAAAGTAAACTATTATAGATGCTATGAGTGCCAGGCTACAAGCTCCCCATTTCTGGTTGGCTTCCACATGAGTATCCAATCCAGGGAAATCAAATATGAAGAAGTGAAATATAGATTAGAATTATATTTAAAACCACAATTATATTGCAATAATACAACTTACAATCCTATTGTGCTCAAATCTGCAATCTGTGCAGCATACAATCTCTTACAAAGCCTCTAAAACTCTCGATTTACAACTCTAGACATCATCCTAACTACTGAAAAGAGTTTAGCCAACCATGATTAGCTAAAGAGAGAATGGGGGAAGAAGGAAGAGAGAGAATTTTTGGAGAGAAAATAGATCTCGAATTCAGCTCTGGTTCTCTCCAATTCTGGATGTCTTTCAACGTAATTTCTTCAAGCTTTTTTATACTCTTCTCATATCTGTTTCAGCCAATCATAGCCTAAGAGAATAATTATCTTATTCTGCGCTGCTGATGTGACTGATTTCTCTTCTAGAAGCCTTTCTCCCATTGGTCCACAACTGGTGAGTACATGTGAGGCGATTAGGGTTTCCATTTGTGCTCAGTTGTGTACCAAAAATACACCCAGGGGTTGCTAACGTGCTTTGGGATGTGTGCACAAAATTTGAAAATTGGCAGTTGCTGAAAAGGGGCTAAGAAGTTCCCAGTTCAAGTGTCAAGAGGTTTAGGGAACTTCTCGACAGGTTCTGAATCTGCTTGTTCTTCATTTCGATAGGTTCTTGTGGCCTTCGACAGGATTGGATAGCTCTTGATATCTTCTGAAGACTTCTCGACAGGATTGGAGACATTTCAAGAGGTTGATTTACACTCGTCAATAGGATTGGAGCTCATTTAAACCTTCTATCCAGTTCTTCATTCATTCTCTCGACAGGTTATAATCAACTTGTCGACTTGTTATAGAAAATCATGTCGACAGCTTTGTAAACTTCTCTTGAGCTCTCGATAGGTTGGTTGAACCTCGCGAGAACAAGCGTAACTTCAGGTGAGTTGTCGACAGGTTGTCTTGGACTGGTCGACAGGTTCAGTTGAACCTCTCGAGATGTACTTGGAACCTCTCGACTTCCCCTACACCTTCAGGTAAGGTGTTGACAGGATCTTTCATTGCACTTCCAACCTCTCGACAGGATCTTTCATCCTCTCGATCTCTTCACTCTTTCACCTTCATACTTCTCGACAGCTTATGGTGCACTTCCAGATCCTCTCGATAGGTACTAGGGAGCTATCGATAGCTTCATGTGTAGCACCCAACCTCTCGACAGCTTCATGGAACCTCTCGATAGCTTGGCTTTTGAGCATCAGGACCTCTCGACGGCTAGAGCTAACCTCTCGACAGGTTTACTTTTGTGCTTCCATAGTTGGCACACATCTTTAGTGTGCTGTCTTTCATCTGTCCAACATTCAACATCCTCTTGGTGGATTCAATCTTCATTCCTTGCAACTGCACTTGGCCCCAAGCATCCCCAGTTGAGCTCAAGACATTCTCATAAACTTCTAAGGCTCTGCGAACTGTTTGATTAGCTGGCCTTTGGACTATAAGAGCACATGTATGAGTAGTAAATTGCTTCTTTGGCCATTTTAGGTGGATGTCTACACTAAGACTACAATTTATTGCTTATCTATAAAATACACTCAAAACACATTATTAGTCACCTCAAGGGTCCATCAAAGGTCAGGTTAGGAGGTAAAAAATAGTATTTTTCACTGCTTAACACACCCCAAACCTTTGCTAGTCCCTGAGCAAAGGGGAAAGTAAAAATAATTATTGAAAATGAAAAATGCCACTTTTGTAGGGAACACAGATGCATTTAGTATATGCATCAAGCCTTTTAAACCCCTAAATGATCCCTAGTGAAGGAGTGAAGTCTCCTGAGGGTTTACAGTGAAGTTACCCACAATTTTCTCTAATAAAATCAGTTAATATTAATGCAACATATTGAACAAAATTCAAGCAACATAAAATTCATTCCACACCTTGTTCATTCTATTTTAGAGGATTTTTAGCAGAAACATGGCAGTTTAAAACTAAAATACTGCTGTAATTCCTTCACAATCAATCAGCTCATGTCAAGGTATTTTGTATAAAGAGTAATGCAAAGCTTACCATTAAATTGAGAATCTTGTTTTGATAATGCTCCCAACAAACCTGATTTCAGACCAAAAGCTCACCAGGGCTGTTACTCACAACAAAAATTAGAAAGGTGTATCAATTCACACAGCTCAAGAGCAGTTACAGCCCTCAAATAGAACTACAAGCATGAGCATAGGCTTTGCACTGATTTTTAAAATTTTCTAACTCTTTTCACCATAGATTATACAAATCTTTATCTCTACATGACAACTCAATCCATTTTAGATCAATAAGGACTTTTTACTGGGTTGTAATATAGTTTATAGGTGATATTTACAAAGAATAAAAGGGTTGAATAAGATTTAAATTAAGAAATCAGTAAAGTAAGGAGGTGATTCATAACTTCACCTTCTTCATCTCAGCACAATTTCATCTATTTCTTGAATTTTCAGAGCCAAAGTGGCCAACTTTTTCTCTTCTTTTCCAAGATATCTAATGAAATGATCTCTCTCTCATTCTTTTGTTTTGCTTTTTTGATATTCTTTTCTTTTTATATGCTTTTTTTTCTCTTTGCTTTTTCTCTATTTTTTTCTTTTATGGGTTGGAATGCCACAACCTTACATCAAATGTGCTTTCTTCTCTTTCAACCAAATATCAAACCTGACTCCTTTAACCTCACTTCTCCTTCTATTTCCTGATTTCTCAGATTGAGGGTGAACTGAAATAGGTTAAGGGGTTTTGGGTTCAAATTCTCTTATTTTTATCAAAGAAAAACTAGGATTTCTAAGGCTAAAATGGTGTGCATCAAGGGCAGCTCAAAGGTGGGAAATTTTAGGCTCAAACTGTCCAAAGGATGACCCAACTTCATGTCCTCAATGTCATGAATGCCGTTAAGCTGTTTCAACTTGGATTTGCCTAACTTCTAGTGAGCAGAGTACATTCAATCAGTCCTTAGAGCAGAAAAATTGCCAAAACACTCAGAAATTTTCTCAGGCCCAAATCTCACTAGGTATGGCCTTACATCACATTTTCTGGGGGATATCCTCACATTTTTCTCTCTTTTCAAGTTCACTAAACATCAATTGTTTTTGAAAATGCTTGACATTCACTTCATGAGAAATGTTAGAACTGCAACACATTTCAGTCTCAAAAAGTTTTTTAATTTCCTCTATTTCAAAAATCAGGTGGGAAATCACTTTATTTTCTCAATTTCTATTACAACCTTGCTACATTAATATTAACTACTCTATTGGCAAGCCTGCCACACCCCCAAACCTATGAGGAGCAGTGTCCTCACTGATTCAAAGAAAAGGGGCACGTGTTGCAGGGTCTTATATCAACCACAGATAAGCAAGGAAAGAAAAATAACAATTAAACACTCATCCAAACAAGGAACACAAATACCCAAACAAATAAAGTGGACCAAATAATTTGCACATACAAGTTACTAAAGAAAAATTCATTTATCAGGGCAAAAATATGTACAGAAATAGCTACAAATAAAATTAACAAAACAGCCTAACTAACTTTAGAAAGCCTAAAATACTAGGTATAAATCCTAAATACAAACTAAAGCTATTCAGAGTCGGAGGTGAAGATGTTATCAGGGTCATAGCCACATTGAACAGCATAGGCTTTCAACTCAGCTTTTATCTCAGCCTTGGTCTTCTCTTTGTTGGTAGCTACCTCCTCAGACTGGGTAGTTGTCTCCTTTCCTTTCTCGGCTTGCTGAGAATGTGAACTGGCAGGAGGGGTAGTGGCTTATGCAGGTACTGTGCTAGTCAGTTCAGCCACTCTCCTTTCGAGGATTTCTACTTTCTTTTCAACCAAGGCAACTTGACTCTCATACAATTCCTTAGTGGCCTTGTTGACTGCTTTGGAGGCAGCCAACCTCTTCTCTAATCCATCAACTCTTATTTTCTCCGAGGCTACAATGAGCTTTTCAGCTTCATATTGCAGTAAAATCCGTTGCCAACCCTTTGATATATTCAACATCTCAAAGTTGTAATCCACAGTCATTTGATTGATCTTTACTTCATAGGGCATCTCGATTGATCTGCGGAGGGCAGCCATTCCTCGAACAACATCCCTTTTGAGGCAGGGGTTCTATTTCATGACATGGAGGAGAGTAGAGTACAGAGGAGGGTGGGGAAAGGAAGAGGCAGGGAGGATGGACTGCCCAGCACTTAAAGAAGGGCCAGAGACAAGCATGGAGAGGGGAAGAAAGATGGCATGGGTGGGGTGGAGGTTGAGGGTAAAGGGTGATGAACTTCAAGGTCAAGCTTAGTTTGGATTGGAATGGAGAAGGTGAAAATTAGGTGTTCGATATTTGTGGCAGCATCAGATATTGCTACTACAGATGGGGATAGTTGGGGAGTGATGTCCAAAGGTGGGGCAATAAGGGGCAGATGGATAAGGACAGGTTGGGGATCAGGGTCTGTTTGGGTGGAAGCATTAGTAAGGGTGGGAGGGGGGAAAGCTGGGATGCCTGTTGTTAGTACAATAGGGGTACTAACAAGGGGGGTTATAGCTAAGGTAATGCGTTGGGGAGAAGGGGGTGGAGTAGGTAAATGGGTGGTTGTAGGGATAGATGACTGTTGTGATGGTTGGGTTAAAAGGGACAAGGTGGAATGGATGGCTTGGAGGCTAGTTTGCATGGAGGCCTGGTTTTGGAGGGTGGAGTTCATGGATAGGAGGGTGGCCTCAATGGATGATTGGGTATGGGTGTTAGTCATTACTTGGGCTTGAAGGGAGAGGAGAAGATTGAGTATGTGGGGTAGGGGGTCAGGTATGTTAGGGGTTGTGGGTTGGATGGGTGGGATTTGTTGAAATGGGGAAGTGTGGGCATGGTTAAAAGGTGGGGTGGGTGTGGTTTGTAAATGGGTAGACTGTGGAGAGTCAGGTAGGGGGGTATATTCATACCCAATGTCCTCCACAATGGAGTCAATTAAGGATGAATATCCCTCAGTGAGTATCTGCTCTTGGGTGTGGGAAGGTGATAGGGTGAAGGTGAGGTTAGTGTCAAAGGGTATGGATGGAGGGGAGGAAGTGGCTAGGTCAGCTGATGAAGATGGTGTATGGCTCAAGTGTTCAACAGCTGGGATGGATGGGCTAGGTGATGAAGTTGAGGTAAGGATGGGGTCTATGGTAAGAGGAACTGACAGAGGTGTGGGGGTGGTGATGGTGGAAAGGGTGGTTGAGGTGCTGAGAGGTATGGGGACTGCAATGGAGGGCATGGGCAATGAGATGGACTGTAGAGAGGTTGATGGGTTGGAGAAGCTAGGGATATCAGGGCTGACCACAAGTAGAGGCACAAGAATGGAAGGGATAACTAAACGTGCTGAGGGTGAAAATGGTAGCCCCGAGCTAGGACCAGCAGATGCAAAGGTCCCAGCTGCAGCTGATGAGCTGGCTGATATGGCTGGGGGAATCACAGGTGTAGCTACAGAGCTGGCCACCTGAGGTGCCTCCCTTCCAGGACTCTCCACAGATTTGCTCTTGCTCTTCCCAATTCAGGTCCTACTGGCAGACCAAGCCCTCTTTCCAAATACTTTTGGCTTCACATTCTCTACTTCCTCATCCTTCTTAAAAACAAATTTTCCTCTAGTAAGCAAGGCAGTGATGAGCCTGCTATAAGGTAGCCCTGGCAAGGCCTGTGCCTTTCTAATTTTCTCATTGACATCCACCATAGCATCAAACACCATCATGGAGGCATTCATAAACTGGCCCTTGGAGAAAAAATACAGTGCATCCACTATGGGGGTTCTCCTCTCTTGCAGATGTCCACTGACATATATATTCTTTCTCAAAATGGAGTCAATGAACGGCATGTTGGGTTATAGATCTCTCCTCATTATGGACTCCCCAGACCCCACAATGCCTTAAGTGAGGTGCCTGGCCATTGCTTTAAAGGAAACATTCTCAGGTTCAGCTAGGCCATAAGTGGTGTCAAAAACTGATGGGACCCCGAAAACCACCCCTATATCTCTGCAATCCATTACAATCTCTTGGTGATCAATTACAATCTCTAGACAAGGATCAGCTGAACCTGGCTTGGTCTTCTTCCTGAGGTTTTGATACCACATCTTGACCAGCCTAGTGTAGGATTTTTCATTTAATGGGGTCAGCATGGGTGTCAGGCCTGCCATCATCAAATAATTCAAAGTGTCCTTACAGTCCTCTTCCTTAGAAAAATAGGGGGTGTCAACAATTATTTCTTGAATCAGGCCTAAGGCATCCACAAATTCATTGGGAGAGGATAAGGGCAGAGGCACTTCAGGATCAGCCTCAGGGTTAGGCACAAGCTCAGGAATTTCAGGCACAGGGTTAGGTTCTGTCTCAGGGGCCTCCTCAACAATTTCTTCACTAAGTTAGGCCTTCTTTGATTTCTTGGCTTTCTTGGGCTTGACAACTTTCTCAGCATGATCCATGATCAGCTTTCTTTTTGCAGGTGGGGTTTCCTTCGGCTATGTAGTGGGCCTACTGGACTTCCTAGTGGCTTTTGTGGTGGATTTAAAAGGGGCTTTGAAAAGGTTAGCTAGGGTATCCTCTTGGTCAGCCACTAGTCACTCAATCCCCCAAAATAAATCACAATAATCACACAGACTCCTTTGATCAATCAAATTAACCACACAAATTGAAAATGAAGTGCCAAGCTTAGAAATCATGAAGTGGAGCAAAAGAGAAGCTTACCAACAGAAACCTAGGGCTTCCTAGATCTTGAAGTGCACGGCACCAAACCAGCTCAGATCGGGTGTGAAATGTAGCCTTTGTGAATTTAAAGCACGTGGAAAAATGGCAAGGTGTTTGGAGTAGCAACCAGTGAGGTAGAGAAAGAAGAAGGAAAATGGAAAATAGAAATTAAGGTTCAGAGACAAGCTGTCGAATGGCAGAATGGAGGTGTCGCTAGGTTTAAGGCAATGAGAAATGAGTTTCGACAGGATTGAGGGAAAGATGTCGACAGGTTGATACAACCTGTCGAAGAGTGGAAACTGCTGAACCTCTCGAGGGGTTCACTCAATCCTGTCGACGGGTGCAAGGTTACAGAAGCAATCATTTCGAGAGGTTCACAGAACCTCTCGACAAGTACTTTGAACTCAACTTTTAATCCTCTCGACAGGTACTGGGCTCCAGAAAAGTCACTTCGAGCGATTCACAGAACATCTCGATAGGTACCTTGAACCTACCGACAATACTTCCAAAAAAAACTTCAAAACCTGTCGAAATCTTCACAGATCCTATTGACAACCATTTTTACACATTCTGAACCTGTCGAAAATTGATTCAAACCTCTCGACAGGTTCCAGAACTTGTCGAAATGCACACTGGGAACTCTCAGAACCTGTCGAAATGTACTCTATACCTCTCGACACGTTCTTTTTCAATTTAAAAAGTGTTTTAATCAATTCCCATGTCACTCCCCATACAGATTTGACACTCCAACTCTGTCTACTCCACAACTCTGACTTGTTCTCCAAATGAGGAACTAAACACATATAGAAAAATTCATGTACAATGCCAAATAGTGGTGAAACAAAAACAAAATCAGCAGCAAAAACACCCAAACACAATAGCTATTATACATAATATACAATGTTGAAATTCATATATGTTTTGGAGGTTCATGAAAGTGGGTGATCATCACAGGCTCCACCATATTTTCAACAAAAAGTTTGAGCCTTTGACCATTCACTTTCATGATCCTACCATCATTTGGATCCTTGATTTCAACAGCTCCAGATGGGGATACATGCTCAACAATGTAAGGTCCCTCCCATCTAGATCTCAGTTTTCCTGGAAAAAATTTTAACTTGGAGTTGAACAGCCATACCTTGTTGTCAGCTGTGAACTCCTTCCTCAACAAATGCTTATCATAGAAATCCTTGGTTTTCTCCTTGTAGTTCCTTGCATTGAAATAGGCCTCCAACCTCAGCTCTTCCAGTTCTGACAGTTGGAGTTTCTTGTGCATGCCAGCAGAAGTTAGATCAATATTCAATGCTTTAACAGCCCAATAAGCCTTGTGCTTAAGCTCTACTAGTAAATGGCATGCCTTGCCATATACCAACCTAAAAGGAGACATACCTATTGGGGTCTTATAGGCACTATGAGCCCAAAGAGCATCAAGTAACTTCAGGAACCAGTCTTTCCTATCCACTCTCACAGTTTTCACCAAAATGTGTTTGATCTCTCTATTAGAAATTTCCACCTGCCCACTGGTTTGTGGGTGTTGTGCTACCACCTTGCAATTATTATATAATTAAAGCAGCCAACTAAAAAGCACAAATTACAAATGTATGGGATCAAGGTGAGCAACCAGTTCTACAAGAACCAGGGCTGTTGTAGCAAGTTTTAAGAGGTAAGTAAGGGTATGTCCACAGGGAGATGTGGTTCAACTATAGTAAATCTCCAGATCTATGATAGATCTGGCACTTTATCCTAATTTAAACTAAACTAAAGCAAGAAAGAGGAGAGGTTCTAGGCTTTTGTCACTTTTACTACAAACTATAAAAGTTAAATGCAATTGATTCAGATCTAGTCAAACACAGAGATATGGGGAGATATAGAAAAGATGAAAATTCAAAAGGTGGAGAACAACAGCTAGGGGTCTTGGTCTCTTACTAAAAATCAAAGGAATCAAAAGCAATGTAGAGGACTGATTTGCAGCAATCCTCTATTCTAGTTCCAAGCTACCCAGGTTCCCCCGACAGAGGTGAGGTATAAGAATTCAATCTCCACCAATGGATCAAAGCAATCCTGTGGTTAGAATTTGCCCTTCTACTGGATACAATCCTAAGGTTATGATCTGCCCTTCTACTGGATATAGTTCATCCCCGAGATTGCTTCAATCTATTAATCTTGATTGAAATAGGAAAACTATTACAGATGTTGCGGGTGCCAGCCTATTAGCTCCCCATTTCTGGCTAGCATCCACAGGGAGTATTCAATCCAGGGAAATCAAATATGAAGAAGTGAAATATAGATTAGAATCACCTTTAAAAACCACAATTATATTACAAGCTTATAATATTATTGTGCCCAAATCTGCAATCTGTGCAATATACAATCTCTTACAAGCCTTTGAATCTCTCAATTTACAACTCAAGACCTCACCCTAACTACTGAAAAGAGTTTAGCCACTCATGATTGACTAAAGAGAGAATGGGAGAAGAAGGAAGAAAGAGGGAGAATTTGGAAGGAAAAATGGATCTCGAACTAAGCTCTGGTTCTCTCAAATTCTGGATGGTTCTTCTGTAAAAGTTCTCTTCTATTTATACCTTCTCCCTCTATCTAAGATCCATTTCAGCCAATCAGAGCCCAAGAGAATAATTCTGTTATTCTGGATTGCTGATGTGGCTGATTTCTCTTCTTGAAGCTCTTATCCTATTCGTCCACAATTGGCAAATATATGTGAGGCAGTTAGGGTTTCCAATCGTGCACAGTTGAATAGCAAAAATACCCCCAGGGGTCACTAACGTGCTTTAGGATCTGTGCACATGCTTTTGAAATTGGCAGCTGCTGAAGAAACATGTTGAGAAGTCCCTAATTCGAGTGGCTAGAGGTTCAAGGAACCTCTCGACAGGTTTTCTGTCTCCTTTCTCTTCATTTCGATAGGTTTGGGAACCTCTTGATGAGTTGAATTGCACTAGTCGATAGGTTTTGATGACTCGTTGACAGGATCTATGTGGCTTTCGATAGGACTGAAACATCTCGACAGGATTGGAAGCCTATTTCACCGTTTTGTCCATTTCTCCATTCATCCTCTCGACAGGTTATAATCAACATGTTGATTGGTTATACAAACCACCACTGAGCTCTCAACAGGTTGGCTCAATCCTCACGAGAATGAGCATAGCTTCAAGCAGGCTGTCGATAGGTTGGCTTAGACTGCTCGACAGGTTCAGCTGAACCTCTCGAGATGTACTTGGAACCTCTCGACTTCTTTTACACCTCCAAGTATGATGTCGACAGGATCTTTTTGCTGCACTTCCAACCTCTCGACAAGATTTGTCATCCTCTCGATCTCTTTACAGTTTCACTTTTAGAACCTCTCGACATCTTAGCTCCTGTGTATCACAACCTCTCGATAGCTATGGAACCTCTCGATCTCTTTACAGTTTCTCCTCAGAACCTCTTGACATGTGCTAGGGAGCTCTCGACAGCTTCATGGAACCTCTCGACAGTTTATTTTTCAGTGCTTCCATAGCTGGCACACTTCTCAAGTGGGTTGTTCTTCATTTGTTCAACACTCAGCAACCTTTTGGTGGATTCAATCTTCATTCTTTGCAACTGCACTTGGCCTCAAGCATCCCCAGTTGGGTTCAAGACATTCTCATGAATCTCTAAGGCTCTTGTGGGCTGCTTGATTGGCTGGCCTTTGGGTTGTAAGGTCACATGTTGAGCAACAAATTGCTTCTTTGGCTCTTTTAAGTGAATATTTGTACTTAGCTTGTAATTCGTTGTTTATCTATAAAATGTACTTAAAACACATTATTAGTCAGCTCAAGGGTTCACCAAAGGTCGGGTTAGGAGGTGAAAATGATATTTTTCACTGCTTAACACACCCCCAAATATAAGCTTTGCTAGTCCCTGAGCAAAGGAGAAAGTAAAAATAATTATTAAAAATAAAAAACACCACTTTTGTAGGGAACACGGATGTATTTAGCATATGCATCAAGCCTTTTAAACCCCTAGGTGATCCCTAGTGGAGGAGTGAAATCTCCTGAAGATTTACAGTGAAGTTACCCACAAACTTCTCCAATAAAATTAGTTAATATCAGTGCAGCATGTTAAAATAAAATTCAAGCAATATAAAAAATCATTCCACACCTTGTCCATTCAATTTTAGAGGATTCTCAGCAAACACTTGACAGTTTAAAACTAAAATTCTGCTGTAATTCCTGCACAATCAATCAGCTCATGTCACGGTATTTTGTATAAAAATTAATGCAAAGCTTACCCTCAAATTGAGAATCATGTTTTGATAATGCCCCCATCAATCCTAATTTCAGACCCAAAGCTTACCAGGGCTCTCACTCTCAATAAAAATAGAAGGGTGTATCAATTCACACAGCTCAAGAGTAGCTATAGCCCTCAAATAGGACTACCAGTATGAGCATAGGCATTGTTCTAACTTCTGAAATTTTCTAACTCTTTTCACCATAGATCAAGCAAATCCTTATCTCCACATGAGAGCTCAATTAATTTCATATCAGTAAGGACTTTTTATTAGGTTGTAATGTGGCTTATGGGTGAAGTTTATAAAGAATAAAAGGGTGGAATAGGATTCAAAATTGATAAATCAGTAAGGTAAGGAGGTAGTCATGACACCTTCTTCATTTCAACAAAATTCCATTTACTTCTTGAATTTTCATATTTGAAGTGATCAGTTTCTAATCCTCATTTCAATCTTTCAATGAATTGACTTCTCTTTCTCACTCTTTTATTTTGTTTTTCTGTTTTTCTTTTCTTTTTGTATGCTTTTTCTCTTTTTATTTTTCTCTATTTTTCTTTTCATGGGCTGGAATGCCACAACTATACATCACACTTGCCTTCAAATGTATTTTCTTCATCTTTCAACCAAATATCAAACCAGCTCCTTTAGTCTCACTTCTCCTCCTATTTCCTGATTTCTCAGATTGAGGGTGAACTTAAATAGGTTAAGAGGTTTTGGGTTCAAATTTTCTGATTTTCATCAAAGAAAATTGGGATTTTTAAGGCTCAAAAGGTGTGTATCAAGGGCAGTTCAAAGGTGGAAAGTTTTAAGCTCAAACTGTCCAAGGGATGACCTTACTTCATGTCCTTACTTCATGTCATAAGTGCTATCAAGCTGTTTCAACTTGGATTTGCCTAACTTCTAGTGAGCAGAGGCAGATCCAATCAGTCCTTAGAGCAAAATAAATTGCTAAACACTCTTCAAAGAAAAAAAATTCAAGTCCAAATCTTACTGGGTATGGTCTTCCATCAGATTTTTGGGGCATATCCTTACAATTTTCTCTCTTTTCAAGTTCATTAAGCACTAATTTTTGAAAATTTCTGGCATTTACTTCATGAAAATGTTAGAACTATAACATGTTCCAGTTTTAAAAAGTTTTTAATTTCCTCTATAAAAAAAAAATTAGGTGAGAAATTATTTTATTTTCTCAATTTCTGTTAAAACCTTGTTGCACTACCATTAACTATCCATTGGCAAACCTTGTCACACCCCCAAACCTATGAGGAGCAGTGTCCTCACTGATTCAAAGATAAGGAAATGTGCAGCATGAGAAAAACATATACAGATAAGCAAAGAAAGAAAATTAAACAAATAAACTGAAGCTAAACAAAGAACATCAATACACAAACAAAATAAGAACCAGTAGTAAATAAAACACACAAATGAGGGCAAGAAAACAGACAATAAAATAGAAAGAAAGCAAGAAAATCATAGTAAATAGACTAAAGAGAAATTCTATTGATAATATAAAAAGATGGACAAAAATACAAAAGCAACCTAAGCAATGTAGCAAGCCTATAAAACAAGGTAAAAATCCTAAAACAAGCTAAAACTACTCAGAGTCAGAGGTGAAGATGTCAGCAGGGTCGAATCCTTGTTGAGCAGCATAAGCTTTTAACTCATCTCTCCTCTCAGCCTTGGTCTGCTCTGTAGTAGCTACCTCCTTAGACTGGGTAGCTGGCCCCTCTTCAATCTGTAGGGCAGGCTCAGCTACTTGGGCA
Organism: Chloranthus sessilifolius; assembly: GCA_021018995.1. Lineage (NCBI taxonomy): Eukaryota > Viridiplantae > Streptophyta > Magnoliopsida > Chloranthales > Chloranthaceae > Chloranthus > Chloranthus sessilifolius. The sequence goes on along the minus strand of CM037584.1, from coordinate 45,881,522 downwards.
GGCAAGCCAGCAGTCAAGTGAGCAATTTTTCTTTCAAAGATTTCAATCTTCTTATTAGATAGTGCAACTTGACTGTCATACAATTCCTGGGATGCTTTGTTGCGAGATTGGGAGGCAGCCAACCTCTTCTCTAATCCATTAGCTCTTGATTTCTTAGTGACTGCAATGAGCTTTTCAACTTCATAGTGGAGTAAAATGCTTTGCCACCCCTTGAATATCTGCATCATCTCATAGTTGTAATCCACAGTCATTTGCTCGATCTTTGCTTCATAGGGCATCTCAATTGATCTGCGGAGGGCAACCATTCCTCGCACAATATCCTTCTTGAGGTAAGGGTTCTGTTTCATGATATGGAGGAGAGTTGAGTATAGAGGAGGCAAGGGAAATAAAGAGGCAGAGAGTATGGATTGAGGAGATTCAAGTTCGGGATCTGGGTCAGTGTGGGTTGAGATTGAGGAGGTTGGGATAAGGTCCTCCACTTCTGTGGCAGCATCAGAGGTAGCTACAACAGGTGGGAGAGGGGGTTGGGCTTGTGGGAGGAAGATTGGCAGAGGTAGGGGAATAATGGGAGGTGGGATAAGGTTAGGCTAGAGTTCTGGTTCAAGTGCAGTTTGAGTAGAGGCATCCTTATAGGTAGGAGAAGGGATGGTTGGTTGTTAGGAAGGTTGGGTTAAAAGTGTCAAGGTGGAGTGGATGGATTGGAGGCTAGTTGGAAGGGAGGATTGACTTTGGAGTGTGGGATGCATGGCTTGAAGTGTGGCCTCAATTGATGATTAGGTTTGGTCGTTGGCCATCACTTGGGATTGAAGGGAAAGTAACAGGTTGAGGATATAGGGTAAAGGGTCAGGTGTGACAGGAGCTGAGGGTTGGATTGGAGGAATTGGTTGGAAAGGGGAAGTGTGGGTATGGGTAAAAGGTGGGGTGGGTGAGGTGTGTAAATGGGTAGGCTGTGGAGAGTCAGGTAGGGGGTATATTCATACCCAATGCCCTCCATTGTCCTCCACAATGGAGTCAATTAGGGATGAATATCCCTCAGTGGTTAGTTGGTCTTGGGTGTGTGGAGGTGATATGGAAAAGGTAGGGTTAATGTTAAAGGAAATGGATGGTGGGGAAGTGATGGTTGGTTCAGTTGAAGGGGAAAGGTGAGGGCTTGAAGGTTCAACAGCTGAGGTGGATGAGCTGGGTAAGGAAGTTAAGGTAAGGATGGGGTCAATGGTAAAAGGAATAGATAGAGGTGTTGATGTGGTGATGGTGGAAAAAGAGGCTGAGGTGCTGGGAGGTATGGAGGTAGGAAAGGAAGGTAGGGAAACTAAGATGGATGGTGTGATAAAAGGGGGGATGGTGAGGCTGGCCCTCTCAGAGCTGACAAATGATACAACTGGGACAAATGGGGACACAAATGGAGGAGTAGTAAATGTGAGCAAAGGCTCAAAGGGGATTGCTGCAGAGGTTTCAGGTGGAGGTATGGAGGTAGTGACAATTGTAGGGTGAGGCTCTAAGCTCACAGAAGCAAATGGGGTTGCATGTGGAGCTTCTATCTCGGTATCTTCACTGGACTTATTTTTACTCTTGCCAATGAGGGTCCTACTAGCAGACGAGACCCTCTTCCCAAAAACTTTAGGGTCACCTTTACCACTGGCTCATCTACTTTGAACACAAAATCCTTTCTTTTTAGCAAGGCAGTGCTGAACTTGTTGTAAGGGAGACCAGGTAGGGCTTGCACTCTCCTAATTTTATCATTTACATCCACCATTGCATCAAAAATTAATTTTGCAGCATTCATAAATTGGCCCTTGGAGAAGACATATAGGGCATCCACTATTGGCACTCTCCTCTTTTGTTGGTGCCCACTCACATAGATATTCTTCCTCAAAATTGTGTCAATGAAATGCATGTTGGGGTGTAAATCTCTTCGCATAATTGACTCCCCAGACCCCACAATGTCTTGAGTGAGGTGCCTGGACATTGCATTAAAGGAGACATTCTTAGGTTCAGCCAAGCCATAGATTGAATCAAAAATAGAAGGGACCCCCAATGCTATCCCTATATCTTTGTAGTTCACCAAGAGGGCTCAAGTGAATCTGGCTTGGTTTGTTTTCTGAGATTCTGATACCACAACTTAACCAGCCTTGGGTAAGATTTTTCATTCAGTGGGCTCAAAATGGGTGTCAGGCCTGCCTTCACCAAATAATTCAAAGTATCCTGACACTCCTCTACCTTAGAGAAATAGGGGGTGTCAACAATAGTCTCTAGGATCAGACCTAATGCATCCACAAATTCATTGGGTGTGGATCTAAGCAAAGGGACTTCAAGCTCAAATTCAAGGTTAGGCTCAGCCTCAGAAATTTCAAGCACAAAGTTAGGTTGTGTCTCAGGGGCCTTCTTAGATTTCTTGGCATTTTTGGATTTCACAGTTTTCTCAGCTTGGTCAATGACCAGCTTCCTTTTTGCAAGTGGGGATGCAATGGGTTGTGTGGTTAGCCTACTGGACTTCCTAGTGGCTTTGGTGGTGGATTTAAAAGGTACTTTAAAAAGATTAGCCAAGGTATCCTCTTGACCAACCATTACTCAATCAATTTCTCACATTCAAATGCAACAACCACACAGGCCTTTGTTATCAATCAAATTAACCAGACCAATTTGCAAATGCAATGCCAAACGCACAAAGTGGAGCAGAAGAGAGGCTTTTCTCAGATCTTAAAATGCACAACACCAAACCAGCTCGGACCAGGTGCAAAGTGTAGCTTTTGATGAATTTAAACAATGGGACCAATGCCAAGGTGTATGGAGGAACAACCAGTGAGGTAGAGAGAGAAAAAGATAAGTGGAAAAATCACCAGAGAAATGTTAAAGCGCAAAGAAAAGCTATCGAATGGCAAAAATGGAGTTGTCGTTAGGTTTAAAGCAATGGGAAATGACTTCGACAGGATTGGGGCAAGGTGTCGACAGGTTGATGCAACCTGTCGAAGAGTAGAAAGTCACTAATCCTCGCAAGAGGTTCACGCAATCCTATTGACAGGTTCAAGTAGTCAGCAACAATCATTCCGAGAGGTGCACAGAACCTCTCGATAGGTTCTTTGAATTCAATATGCAATCCTCTCGACAGGTTTTAGGCTCCAGAAAAATTACTTCGAGGGGTTCATAGAACCTCTCGATAGGTACCCTGAAGCTGTCGAGAATTCAACCAAAAATCTTTAAAACCTGTCAAAATGCTCACGGATCCTATCGACAACCATTTTTATACCTTCAGAACCTGTCAAAAAGCAAATTGGGAACTCTCAAAACCTGTCGACATGTTCATAGAACCTATCAACAGGTTGATTTTTAGTTTAAAAGGACTTGTAGGCAGTTCCTAGTTCATTCCTCAACAGATTTGACATTTCAACTCTGTCCACTTCACGACTTTGACTCATCCTACATGAGGTGCTAAACACATGGCAAAAACAATCATGTACAATGCCAAATAGCAATGAAACAAAAGAAACAGAAATAACCAAACACATGAGTTATTATACATAATATACATTGTTGAAACTCAGACATGTTATGGAGGTTCATGATAGTAAATGGTCAGTTCAGGCTCTACCACATTTTCAATAACAAGCTTGAGCCTTTGCCCATTCACTTTCGTGGTCCTTCCATCTTTTGGACCCTTGATTTTCACAGCTCCAGATGGGGATATATGCTCAACTATGTAAGGCTCCTCCCATCTGGATCTCAACTTACCTGAAAAAATTTTCAATCTTGAGTTGAACAGCCATACCTTGTTTCCAGCTGTGAACTCTTTCCTCAGCAGATGCTTGTCATAGAAAGCCTTGGTTTTCTCCTTGTAGATCCTAGCATTTGAATATGCCTCCAATCTCAACTCTAACAGCTGGAGTTTCTTGTTCACGCCAGCAGATTTTAAGTCAGTATTCAATGCTTTAACAGCCCAATAAGTCTTGTGCTCAAGCTCTACTGGTAAATGGCATGCCTTGCCATATACCAGCCTGAAGGGAGACATGCCTATTGGGGTCTTATAGGCAATCCTATAAGCCCACAGAGCATCAGGTAACTTCGAGAACCAGTCCTCCCTATCCACTCTCACTGTTGTCTCCAAAATGTGTTTGATTTCGCTATTAAAAATTTTCACCTACCCACTGGTTTGTGGGTGGTATAGGGTGGCAACTCTATGTCACAAAGTTCTTTCTAAGTAGGTTTTCAAACTGTCTATTGCAAAAGTGGCTCCCCCCATCACTAATGATAGCTCTGGAGGTGTCAAACCTGGAGAAAATATTGTCCTTCAAGAAATTGAGGACAACCTTATGATCATTTGTTCTTGTAGCTATGGCCTCAACCCATTTAGACACATAGTCCACAACTACAAAAATATAGTTATATCTAAAGGAATGGGGGAAGGGACCTATGAAGCATATCCCCCAAATATCAAAAAGTTCAATCACAAGTATTGGCTGTAAAGGCATGGAGTTTCTTTGGGAGATACTTCCCATCTTTTGGCATCTTTCACAAGTTTTACAATGAAGTCATGCATCCTTGAAGAGAGTGGGCTAATAAAATCCACTTTGGAGCACCTTGGTAGCAGTTTTGTTCCTACTGAAATGGCCTCCACAAGCCTGTTCATGACACATAGTTAGCACATTGTGGAATTCCTCACCAGGGACACATCTCCTTACCACTTGATCTGTATAATATTTGAATAGGTATGGATCCTCCCACATATAATGTCTTATCTATGAAAAGAACAGATCCTTGTCCATTTTGTTCCAATGTGGAGGGATCTTCCCTACTGTCAAGTAATTCACAATATTTGCAAACCAAGGTGTAGAGGTGTTGATAACAAACAGTTGTTCATCCGGAAATTAGTCATTAACAGGTAGCCCATCAAATTCCTCTGCTAGAATCCTAGACAAGTGGTCTGCAACCACATTTTTAACCCCTTTTTTGTCTTTGATCTTAAGATCAAATTCCTGTAATAGGAAGATCCATCTGATCAATCTAGGCTTTGCATCTTTTTTTGACAAAAGGTATTTTAGGGATGAGTGGTCTGTGAAAACCACTATCTTAGATCCCAGCACATAAGATCTAAACTTCTCTAGAGCAAAAACAATTGCCAACAGTTCCTTCTCAGTTGTGGTGTAATTTAACTGAGCATCAATCATGATTTTGGTGGCATATGCAATCACACAAGGGGCCTTATCCTTCCTTTGTCCTAAGACTGCACCAATTGCAAAGTCTGACGCATCACACATCAGCTCAAAAGGTATTGAAAAATCAGGTGCTTGAAGGATAAGTGCAGAGGTTAGGCAACTTTTCAACAACTCAAAGGCCTCAAGGCATTCATCATTGAAATCAAAGGGAACCTCTTGGCACAACAGGTGGCAAAGAGGTTTTGAGATTTTGTTTAAATCGCCTATAGAAGCCAGCATGCCCCAAGAATGATCTGACTTGTTTCACAATTATTGGTGGGGGTAAATGTGCAATCAGATCTATTTTAGCCCTGTCTACCTCAATGCCTCAGTGAGAAACCACATGACCAAGGACAATGCCTTGAGTGACCATAAAATGGCTCTTTTTCCAACTTAAAACCAAGTTGGTTTTCTCACATCTCTGTAACACAAGGTTGAGATGGTGTAGACATTGGCTAAAACTATCCCCAAAAATAGAGAAATCATCCATGAAAATCTCTAGAAACTGCTTAATCATGTCAGAAAATATAGCACGCATGCACCTTTGAAAAGTTGCAGGTGATTACACAATCCAAATGGCATCCTTCGATAGGCAAAGGTGTCAAATGAGCATGTGAAAGTTATCTTTTCTTGGTCTTGTGGATAAACAGGGATTTGGTTATACCCCGAATATCCATCAAGAAAATAATAAAAAGACTTTACTGTTAACTTATCCAAGATTTGGTCAATGAAGGGCAAAGGGAAGTGGTCTTTTCTGGCTTTCAGATTGAGCTTTTGATAGTCTATACATACCCTCCAACCTGTGGTTTCCCTAGTTGGAACAAGCTCACCATCATCAGTTTTAATCACAGTAATTCCAGATTTCTTAGGTGTCACCTGAGTAGGTGCCACCCATTCAGAATCTGAAATTAGGTAGATGACTCTAACATCTAGCAATTTGACCACTTCTTTCATCACCACTTCTTGCATGTGGGGATTCAATTTTCTCTGTATTTCTCTAGAGGGTTTGGAACCTTCTTCCAGGTGAATTTTATACATGCACACAATAGGGCTGATGCCCCCAAAGTCAGCAATGGTCCAGCCAATTGCTCTCTTATGTTTCTTTAAAACACACAACTCTTCCTCTTGCTCATCAGTAAGAGGAAGAAATAATCTTTGGCAATTTCTGATTTGCCCCCAAAAAATTATACTTTAAGGTCTTAGGCAACTGTTTCAACTCCACCTCTGGTAGACATACAAATAAAGGCAACAAAGGTGCCTTTAATGGTGGTGGAAGATGCATCTCAACAAGTTTTCAAGGAGGATACCTTGTTGTTGGCCCCACATCAGAAATTAAGGCTTTCACCTCTTGAACCATGGGTGTGGGGGCCTTCTCTTCCACAATCTCACTCCACACATTCTCAAAAACATCACCAAGATCATCACAAAAATCATTACAATGCAACAACTTGGAAAAAGTCTCTTCCACAAGCTCATCCAAAACATCAATTGAAAAACAATCCTCACCATTCAAGTGAGGCTGATTTGTTGCATTGTAGACATTCAATTTAACATTCATGTTGCCAAATGACACCTTCATTACTCCTGATCTACATTGAATACAAGCATTGGCAGTGGCCAAGAAAGGTCTGCCCAAAATCACAGGAATAGAGGTGGTGCACTTGCTTAGCTCCATGTCAAGAACCAAAAAATTTGTTAGATAGAAAAATTTATCAACCCCAACTAACACATTCTCTATCATTCCCACAGGCCTCCTTTCAAATTTGTCAGCTAGTTGTAGCACCACATGTGTGGGCTTCAATTCACCCAAGCCTAACTTCTCATAAACATAATATGGAAGTAGGTTTACACTAGCTCCTAGATCGAACAAGGCCTTTTCAATGGTATGATCCCCAATGATGCAAGGGATTGTGGGAACTCCAGGATCTTGCAGCTTGGTTAGAGTTGTAATAGACAACACTTGGTTACTTTCTCAGCACAAAAGACCTTCTTGGATAAGTGTATCCTAGATTGTCTTTTGTGGGTGCACAACTCTTTCAAAAATTTTGCATAGGCTGGAACTTATTTGATGGCATCAAGTAAAGGCAAGTTGAACTTTACTTGTTTGAAAGTTTCTATCATCTCCTCAGCCTTAGCATTCCCCTTGTCAAAAGGAGAAGTTGCTTTCAATGCATTGGGAAATGGCAAATATGGAATTGACCTCCCATTTGCAGCCTTAGCAAGTTCATAAGATTTTTCTTTATTTTTGTTTTCAATTTTCTCTTGGGGCACATCAACGCCCCCCTTATTTTGTATATGTTGCTCCTGCTGCATATTCTCATGAGTAGTTCCTTCATTTCCTGCACTTGTCTCATCATGCTCAATACCAACTTGATTATCAACCAGCCTCCCACTCCTCAAGGTGGTGACTAATTTTGCTTCTTCATGGGAAGAAGTCTCACCCACCATGTACTGCCCCTTTGGGTTATTCATGGGCTGACTAGGTTGTCTTGCCTCCTCTCTCCTAGTAGAATTAGATAGCTGACCAAGGTGGTCCTCTATCTTCTTGATGCTTTGACTATGGGAGTTAACAGTTTGAGATAAAGAGCCCAAATTATGCAGTGAAACCAAAACTTGCTCTTCAAATGTGAGGGATCTAGAGGGTGTTGGGACTGGTGCACTTTGATGCACAGGTTGAGCCATTGGCTGAACCATAGGCTGTTGGTATTGGGGCCTTGGAAAGTAGTTTTGTTAGTATGGTTGGGCATTCCTATAAGGCATGGACTGCTGTGGCTACTGCTAGTTTTGAAAAATATGTTATCTCCACCCCAGATTGGGGTGGTTTCTCCAATGATAACTAGCAGTAGATTATTGTCCATAGGACTGAGCAGCATTCACATGTTCCATCACAAGGTCTAGAAATTGGGCAGTTGAAGGACATTCCTCAAGGGAGTGAGTAGGGGACTGGCATATCACACATGCCTCCTCCACTTTAGCAGTCATTGAAGGCTGCATTGCTCCCATGAGCTTATCAAACTTTTGAGTTAAGTTGTCCACTTTCCTCTCCAAATCGTTATATTCATTCACCTCATACATTTTCCCTCTTGTGGTGTTGTCTCTCACCATTCTCACAAGAGTCTCAAAGTCCCTTGATAAAGTCTCCCTTTGCATGGATTTCTCATTAATGATGTCAAAGAGCTCTCAAGCCTCATCAGTTGTCTTGTGAAGGTAAGTACCACCACAAGAAGCATCAACCATGTCCCTACTTTTAAGATCAATTCCTTGATAGAAACTTTGGACAAGTTTCCATTCAAGAATTTGATGATGGAGACATTGCTTTAGGAATTCCTTGAATCTCTCCCATACTTGGTAAAAGTCTTCAGTTGGGGCTTGAGTAAATGAAATAATGCTTTTCCTTAGCTGACTTGTTTTGGACATGGAGAAAAACTTGGGACACAGATCATCCCAGAGATTGTTCCAATCTATTGATCTTGATTGGAACAGATAAACTATTGCAGATGTTATGGGTGCCAGGCTACAAGCTCCTTATTTTTGGCTGGCATCCACAGGAGTATCCAATCCAGGGAAATCAAATATGAAGAAGTGAAATGTAGATTAGAATTACCTTTAAAAATGATAATTACATTATAATAATATAACTTACAATCCTATTATACTCAGATCTGTAGTCTGTGCAGCATACAATCCCTTATAAAGCCTCTGAAACTCTCGATTTACAGCTCAAATCTCACCCTAACTACTGAAAAGAGTTTAGCCAACCATGATTGGGTAAAGAGAGAATGGGGGAAGAAGGAAGAGAGAGGGAATTTTTGGAGGAAAAATGGATCTCGAATTCAGCTCTGGTTCTCTCCAATTCTGGATGTCTTTCAATGTAATTTCTTCAAGCTATTTTATACTCTTCTCCTCTCTTCCCATATCAGTTTTAGCCAATCAGAACCCAAGAGAATAATTCTGTTATTCTGCGCTGCTGATGTGACTGATTTCTCTTCTAGAAGCCTTTCTCCCATTGGTCCACAATTGGTGAGTACATGTGAGGCGATTAGAGTTTCCATTCGTGCTCAGTTGTGTACCAAAAATACCCCAGGGGTCGCTGACGTGCTTTGGGATGTGTGCACAAAATTCAAAAGTTGGCAGTTGCTAAAAAAGGGGCTGAGAAGTTCCCAGTTCGAATGTCGAGAGGTTCAGGGAACCTCTCGACAGGTTCTGAATCTACTTGTTCTTCATTTCGACAAGTTCTTGTGGCCTTCGACAGGATTGGATAGCTCTTGATATCTTCTGAAGACTTCTCAACATGATTGGAGACATTTTGAGAGGTTGATTTGCACTCGTCGATAGGATTGGAGCTCATTTTAACCTTCTGTCATGTTCTTCATTCATCCTCTCGACAGGTTATAATCAACCTGTCGACTTGCTATAGAAAATCATGTCGACAGCTTTGCAAACTTCTCTTGAGCTCTCGACAAGTTGGTTGAATCTCGCGAGGACGAGCGTAGCTTCAGGTGAGTTGTCGACAGGTTGTCTTGGACTGGTCGACAGGTTCAACTGAACCTCTCGAGATGTACATGGAACCTCTCGACTTCCCCTGCACCTTCAGGTAAGGTGTCGACAGGATCTTTCATTGCACTTCCAACCTCTCGACAAGGTCTTTCATCCTCTTGATCTATTCACTCTTTCACCTTCATACTTCTAGACAACTTATGGTGCACTTCCAGATCCTCTCGATAGGTACTGGGGAGCTCTCGATAGCTTCATGTGTAGCACCCAACCTCTCGACAGCTTCATGGAACCTCTCGATAGCTTGGCTTTTGAGCATCATAACCTCTCAGCAGCTAGAGCTAATCTCTCGACAGGTTTACTTTTATGCTTCCACAGCTGGCCACACATCTTTAGTGTGCTATCTTTCATCTGTCCAACATTCAACATCCTCTTAGTGGATTCAATCTTCATTCCTTGCAACTACACTTGGCCTCAAGCATCCCCAGCTGAGCTCAAGACATTCTCATGAACTTCTAAGGCTCTGTGAACTATTTGATTGGCTGGCCTTTGGGCTGTAAGAGCACATGTATGAGCAGTAAATTACTTCTTTGGCCATTTTAGGTGGATGTCTGCACTAAGACTGTAATTTATTACTTATCTACAAAATACACTCAAAACACATTATTAGTCACCTCAAGGGTCCACCAAAGGTCAGGTTAGAAGGTGAAAAATGGTATTTTTCACTGCTTAACAGAGTGCTGAGGAATTTCCTGAGTTAAGCCGCAGTTAGATCCAACGGCTTCTCCTTGTTGAGATGTTGGGTGCAATTTCACACCCACCAGAGATTGAATTTTTATTTTCTACAGTTTTAATTTTGGAAGGCAGTTCATCATTGACTTTAATTTAAATAATCCTCTCTGCCTAAGAGGTATACTCCTTGAAGTCTCAGATTCAATCTCACCCGGTGCTTGGCATTGCACTGATTCCTCGTTAAAGTTCTCAAAAAATTCCCAAGCAGGCTCAGCAGACATGGTGTGGAACATCCCCCCACAGGCAACATCAACTATGCACCGATTTTGGTCATTCAAACCTTCATAGAAAGTGAGGACTATCTGCCAACGGGAGACTTCATGATGAGGACACCCATATAAAAGATCGTTGAGGCGAGTCCACCCCTCTTGTAGAGATTCATTCGGAGATTGTTTGAAAGTTTGGATTAGATACTGGGTTTGATTTGTTCTGTGTATTGGGAAGTTTTTCATGAGAAATCCTCGTTCCAAGTCCTCCCAGTTGGCGAACGAATTATGAGGCAAATAATGTATCCACAGCTTTGCTTTATCTCTGAGAGAATATGAAAATAGCCTTAGATGAAGAGATGCTTCTAGAAAAATTTGGATTTGAATAAGATTGCACACTTCTATGAACTGCCTTAAATGTGAGTAAGGATTTTCATCCCTTAGCCCACGAAATATTGGAAGTGTTTGAAATATTTTGGGCGTAATTTTAAACGTCTCATTACTGGTCATAGGGGTTATTTGTATACATGGGGGAGGTGTAAGAAGTGTTAAAGCATAATGTTCCCCCATCATTTTAGTCAAGTTCTGACTATAGTGTGTCATACTGGTATAGACACTTATTGTATTAGGGTTTGATTTTAATATTATTTTCTTTTTATTTGAGCAAGCAGGGAGAGAGACAAATCTGAGCTTCTGAATTTCTGGGGCCCGCAAAAGTATTGAAAGTCTGATCCGTTACTCCGAATAAACTTGCAAAAGAGTAAAAAGCGATCAAAGAAAAACAAAAATATAAAGAAATATAAAAAGAGAAAGATAAATATTAGTTTCTAAAAGAATAAAAATATTAGATAAAAATATAAGTAAAGTTAAATTCCGCTTCCCCGGCAACGGCGCCAAAAACTTGATCGTTGCTTATGATGTATATTATTATTATATTAAATTCAAGTCTTAACCTATTGCTAGCGCATAATAGAAATTATAGTACTAGCATAGGATCACTCCCACGAGGAAGTTTATTTATCTAATTACTTTTTATTTATATCTTCTACTTAAATCTTTATCTTAAAAACTTTTATTTATCTTTAAAATCTAATCTACTGGAGAAATATGAATAAAAGAATGATTTATTAATCTAAAATACATATAATAAATCTAAATCCTCCTTCCTCTGATTGAGGTCGTCAATCCCAATCTTTAGCTATTGGATATCTACGAATTTAAACAGTACCGTTACACTATATCTCTAGTTTCTTAGCATTGGTCGTCAATCAAGTCTAAGATTCTATCAATACAGATTTAATCTAATCAACAACTTCCTAAAATCTGGGCGTCAATCAAACCTTAAAAAACTGAAGATGAAAAAGTAAAAATCGTTATACTAATTTACAAATTCTAACCTGAGTCGTCAATTCAAATTAAAACTAAAAGATGTTTACAAAGTTGTAAATAAAAGAAAATAAAATTTAATCTAGAAAGCAAATAAATATATCTTTCACCCCTCAGCCGTAGTCGTCAATTACTTGTAAGAAACTAGGATATCTACACTAATCTTCAGCACCCAATTGTAGTTGTCAATTGCTCTTGAGAAACCTCTGATATCTAATCTACTCTAATTATTTTAGACTACTTTAATCAAAAGAAAATTCATCCTCAGGCGTCAATTGATACTGAAATTATTCGATGCTTATTTCTACACCAAGCTCTCTTATTTATAAATCATAAGGAGTCAGTTTATAAAGTCTTATAATTCTAATAAAATAAACTACTAAAAACAAAAGATTCCTAATATAACTATAATTTCTAATTTTATCTTTTCTTGCTTTAGACGATAGATGTGCTTCTGGATTGCTCTCCTTTAGTTCAACAACAGAGTCCTTTGAAATAGATCTTCATCAATCTTCTCAAATTCGTGATTCACCAGACTCCTAAAGATCTTCTAATTTGGTTCATGGCAATGATACTCTTTACTCACGTGATCTGCAGTAGCAGTGAATTAAGCTTTCTGTAAAATCATTGATACTGATTCTCTGTCTCTCTTCTTTGGTGGAAAATCATAAATTACAATTCTCTGCTTTCAGTATGATTCATAGAGGGAAAATCGTAAAGATGATTCTTCAGTTTTGTCGTTTTGTTGCAAAATCGTAAATGACGATTTTGTATCTTCATACTGCTCACTCTTATGACTTAGCAGACTTGACGGACGATTCTCTGGAAAATACGATTATTTACTTTTCTCCTATGAGTGGCTTTTTTTGGAGAATCGTAAATTACAATTATTTGGCTTTCATAGTCTTTTACTGCTGGAAAATTATAAAATAGTGATTTTTTATTTTGTTCAATATGCAGGGCTTCGTCTTCTAGTTATGTTGTCCTTCTTTATCATTTTTTGAGCTCCTTTTGATGAATATTAACACTTAGGTTCTATTTTACTGTTTATCTTTAATATTTGCACATCAGTAAGTTATTAGTAGCAAACTAAAGCCTAGTATCACTAAGTTAAGGGTGATAAAATGGTAAATTATGTGACTGATCAAACACCTAATTAAATAAATGGGGAGTGATAGAGACATCCGATTCAAGCAACCACCCATAACATATCAGAGGCGAAAGAAAAACATTAATGTGATTAGAAAGAAGAAAATTCAAATTTTATTATAAAAAATTCTCTGATCAGAGGGTCTTCAACTTTTAATCTCGTCATTTTTATGTTTGACCTATTTTAAAGTGTCAAATAAAGTCATATTGATACGAAATTGATCATATTCGAAAGCTTATCGAAGTAGCTTTTCAATAAGCCAAAAAACGAGCAATTTCGACTAGTATTGAAGAATTTATGGTCAATTTTCGGAAGCTGCACAGAAAGTAACGAATTTCAAGACTCCTAATTGAATTAGGAATAGTCTCTTTTATTAATTTGTCTTAGAAAATATGATTTATTTCTTTGATTAGAAATATAATTAGGGTTACACTAGAAAATATGATTTATTTCTTTGATTAGAAATATAATTATTGTTTTAGGACTTTATTTTATTGTTTTAGAATAATTAAGATATTTCTCTTATTTGAACTAGGAATTAGAGTTACACTAGGATTTTTAATTTTATGCATTATAAGAGCCTATATAAAGGTCATTAGTGTTAGAATTTAATTATTGATAAATTAAAAAAATTACTTTTGCAAACTTGAGAGCTCTAAACTTTCGTGAGAGTATGATTCTTTCAAAATAGAGAGCGATTCTTCGTCCCGCATGCAGTTTAGTGCAAGGTCAACTCTTCTTCCATCTATATCTTCCTTTGATCTACGAATTGCGTAACTAGCGTAACCCTAGCCTAACTATTTTCCTATTAAATCCCAGATCTAGTCTATTTATCTCATAAAATCCAAAATCAACCTAACTATCTTCATTAAATCATCAATTAGCCTTTTATTTTGTACGGTATAGAGAGAATCTGCTTTCGAGTTCATTTGATGCCCTAAGACTATTAGAGATCTAGTCATTCGTAACAACTCTAGTCTTCTAGATCCGATAGGGAACGTACACGGAAAGTAACACTATTGTGGTCGGAATTAAATCACCTATTGAATTTCTAGAATATTTTGTGATAATTTGTTATGAGATATTGTTATTTTTAATTGTTTGAATTAATTTAAACCCTAATCTCAGCCCTAACATTGCATTTAGTAAGTTCCCGTATCAGAGTGCCCTATGGGTGCTATTAGAAATGGAATTATCCCATCAATTTATAGGTGGGTGCTTAACATTTTTAGATGGACCTGTCACCTTAGGCAGACACCTGGCATAGTCAGATCCTATCAGGCCTCGGTCAACTAGTTGATTCACACGAAATTTGAGGGACATGTGTTACAGTCTTTATCAGAATTGATGACTAGAAATTACGAATATTTGGTACACAGGACTATGTCAAGTGGCACATCACCTTAACCAAAACTGACTCTTGATTGGACGGACCAAATTCTATTATGATTTATGAACTTTTGACCTTAGAAATATAAAAAAGAAAATTTAATTAACTGTTGAAGCTTTCCAACAAGCTATCAAGCGCCTGATTTCAATATCGGCAGCTAAAGATATAGACTATACATAAAAAACCATCAAAACTGGTATGATGACCCTTTACACCGAATTAATTAAAAGACATCCTAAACCATTCAACTGATAAATACATAAACTAATGAATAATTGAAATAAAAAGGGCAATTAGTAAACTTGTAAACCGATAACCTTTGAACCAGGAGTTAAATTAATACACCTTGTAAATCGCTTAACTTGATAATCTCATAAACCTTGTTGAAAAAGGAAATTTTATAATATGATGCTTTCTTGTCATACTTAGAATCTTCCTACTTAATGTTGAGTATGAATTGTCTATATTATTTTGTTAATATCAAATTATATTGAAATCTTCACTTTGCACAATTCACTATTAGTTATATTAAATTATATTAAAAATTATAACTTAAAATAATTAAGACTTTATTTAGCTTCAAATGGATTCATGAGCCAAAAATTTCAAAGACGCTACAAAATATTGACCTTTTTGCGGTGCCCCTTTTGCCATACTGCCACAGCCTTGTAAAAGACTACTAAATCCTCACGTTTTGGCGGGCCGTTTAAGTAAATGCCCGAAATCTCTTAAAAGCCCGAACTCAAATCTATTTCTCCACTTGCTAAGGCCAGATTTTGGACTTGGGCGGTACGATACAATGACATTGTATCGCACCCCCTTAAAAACAATGTATTTATCGTCCGATATGGGTAATGTATCTCCCATATCGGACGATACAGATGATACATTGAAATTATCAAACGATAATTTCAATGTATCGTCCGATAATATGTATATATATATTTTTTCTAATTGTCTATACAATCGATAGCAGCTATGTAGACAATCATAATATATATATATATATATATATATATATATATATATATATATATATATATATATATATTTTTTTTTTTTTTTTTTAATTTTTTTAATTTTTTTAATTTTAATTTTTTTTCCCGATTGTCTACACAATCGATAGCGACTGTGTAGACAATCGCCATCGATTGTGTAGACAATAGGAAATTATTTGTTATTTATTTATTTATTTTTTTTTTTCGATTGTCTATATAATCGGTAGCGACTGTATAGACAATCGCCATCGATTGTGTAGACAATCGCCATCGATTGTGTAGACAATTAAAAACTTTTATTTTTATTATATATATATATTCCGATTGTCTATATAATCGATGACGACTGTATAGACAATCGCCATCAATTGTATAGACAATCGAAAAAAAAAAAAAATTTCAATATACCCGATACGTATCCGACGATATTTTGATCCTTCCTCTCTGCCGCCCCCCCTTCTCCCCCCTTCTCTCTCTCTCTCACAGCTAGAAATCTCTCTCTCGCGCGATTTCTCCAAC
Source organism: Chloranthus sessilifolius (assembly GCA_021018995.1). NCBI lineage: Eukaryota > Viridiplantae > Streptophyta > Magnoliopsida > Chloranthales > Chloranthaceae > Chloranthus > Chloranthus sessilifolius. The sequence continues at coordinate 45,865,401 of CM037584.1, read as the reverse complement.
TCCCACTGAAACTCCTTTTCCATAGAAATCTCTCTTTCTCTCTCTCCATCTCCCTCTCTGGAAGCTAGAAATCTCTCTTTCTGTCTCGCAATTTCTCCAACTCCCACTGAAACCCCTTTTCCATCTGATTTTTTTCAAACATCATCTCCATCTGCTCGAGAACGATAGATGGATCATTCGAATGGGGTTTAGTTCTGACGAACCTCGTGTCTTCTTCAACTCCGTTTCTGGATCTGCAAAAGTGAATCGCCAAGGTTAGGGTTTCGATTTTTTTTCTTTTTCATTGCTTTGTACTGCTAGTATTTGTGGTTTTTGGATTTTTTTTTTTTTTTTTGAGTTTGATCTGATTTATGTAGAGGAAGACAACCATAGCTGATCGTATCGCCATCATCTCCATTTCTAGATCTGCAAAATTGAATCGCCTAGGTTAGGGGTTTCGAATTTTTTCCTTGTTTACTTATTTATTATTATTATTACTATTTATTTGCTTTGAATTCGTGTTTTTTTGGTCCGAGGATTTGGAGTTGCAAAATTAGGAAAAAAATGGTTCTCTTATTTATATATTTATTTATTATGTTTTATATTTTGTGTTTTTGGTTTATTTGGCGTTTGATTTGAAGCTTTGGAGTTTTAGGTTTTGGTTCGTCTTATTTTTGGTAAGTTTTTTGTTAAATTTTGGAAGCGAGAGAAAAATATTTGTTACTCATTAGCTAGGTTTTATTTATTTATGGAGGTTTTATTGTTATTATTTTGGATCAGTTTTTGTAGTTTGCATGCTGGTGATGTGTTTCGTCTTTGTTCGTGGTGTTTTTTTGGTTCTGTGATGAATAATCTTTGTTTAGGTTTTGGTTTCGTTCTAATATTTTGGTTCTGAAAACGGATAACTTATGGTTTTTGCGTTGGAGATTGGTGTTTTGGTTACGAGATGCATCATTTGATGTGTTTTTTCTTCATTTCCCTAACATATTTTAGTTCTGAGATGTTCATCTGATGTGTAGGTTCTCTACGTGGCTATGGTTTTGTTCTTCGTGTTCTAAGAATTTTAAGATCTAGGAAACGCCCCCAATATTTTTTCTGCAGATCTCAGACATCATCTTCTTCTTGATCGCCTTCTTCCATCTACTTAAAGTTGGCAGATCTGAGAAATACAATTAGAAATTGTAAGTTCAAGAATTTGCTTCGAAATTTCTATGAGATTATTTGTAAATTAATTACATATAAGTGTGTGTAGCCATACATGCATACCATCATTAAAGTTACAACTCGCGGATGAGCTGAGGCCTTTCTTTTCTTTTTCTTTTTTTTATCGGTAAACGGAATTGACAAAATTATTGCTAAACCTTTCGCTATATCACAAATTAGCAGCTATATCAGATAGATGTACAGGCTGTGTTTGGTATCGAGACTAAAAGGGAATACGTCAGCGCCCCGTCCACTTCCAACCCGCTCCCCCAGGATTTAAAAAAGAAATGGTTTATGGGGTTGAGAATTCACAGGCCTCCGATTACTAACCCTCGAACACTGATGCCGTCACTTTTTTTCTTCTTTCTTTCTTTCAATGCTTCTTAGATTTTGTGATATATTGATGTATGTTATGTTATATATATATAATTCTATTTGTTTACGATGTGAGTTCTATTAACTTCTATGATTTTTCATTTCCCCCCTAATTAGTTGTTAATTATTAATGCATGTGGTTAAGAAGCTGCATGCGTGATCTTTGATAAAATTCTTATAAGAAATATGAGTTCTTTTTTTTTTTCTCTTAAATCTGCCATTAGTTATTGAAGTATGTGGTTATGAGGCTGTATGTCAGATGTTTGACTGCTTAGGAGAAATATGAGTTGCCTATATCTCATGTGGTATCATCACTTTTGCAGCACCTTTTAGCCATGGAAATCCTGCTTTAAGCCGATTTCACAGCTTTTAGAGACCCGGCATTTGTAGTAGTCACATTTAGACATAATAAGACTCTTTATAAGCTTGATCTTTAAAAGCCGGTGATTATCGAATTTGGGCATAAGCTTTTTTTCTGCTCCTTTTTTCTTCTTCCCAACTTTTAGCTAATAAATAGCCTTCTAAGCCGCCAAATACCCTCAAAGGTTCGTCAATGATACAAGGTTACGAAGGTAAAGAAGAATAGGGAATGAGATTATTATATAAATGAATGAGTAAATATGATTGTAAACATGGCCAAACACCTTCACCTACTGTGTATGCGGTGAATCACTATCATAGATTGAACAATCAGTATATTTGTATCGTGCCCCTAGATCACAATTCACACAACCACTATATCTATATGTTTGTATTGGTATTTGTATGATAAATTCGTTGTATCAATTGAGTAGGTTATATGATCTATGTGATCTTTAACGAGAATCACACAACAATTATTTATGACAGGTGAGTGCATTTGTTACACATGGAATATCTAGATTGATGCTCACCAATACTGCATGTGCAATATAAATCACCTACAAAAAGTTCCCACCTTAGAGCTCATGCCCAAGCACCTACTACTAATTTTGTAATGGGGTGTTGCACACTAATTCTGTAATGGAGCTCATGCCCAAGCACCTACTACCTCTCTATTGTATAATGGAGTCTTCCCAACTCATTGGAGGTGCAGAAGGTTGTAGCAGCAGTGAACCTGGCTGGATCATGTATCTTTTAGTTTGAATATTTGAAATTTGTAATTCTTGATTCTGTGTTTTAGCAGTGAGTTTGACATGAGATATGATTATAAAATACTTTAGAAAAAATTCTGTAAAAATTTATTAAGATGTAGCATGAACCCAGAGACATGCACACTAAATTTGGGATTAAAAACCAAAGCACTTTGGTCTACACAAATTCGGGATTAGACCTCTGTCTAGAAACAAGAACTGTTTTAGCTTGACAAAATTAGGACAGACACGTGACTTGAGAATTAAAGATAAGATTAAATATTTAAACTTTTAAGTATTAAACCCTTAAGATAAGTTGTAGAGGACTTCATAAGCTTTCCAACCATATAAAATATGTAAGTTTCTGATTAGTAGGTTAGGATATATCCGTAAATTACCAAGGCTAACCTAAGAAATTGTAGAACTAAGCCTGCAGATTCTTGGGTCAAATTACACTAAGTGATTTGACTAACCTAGACCTAGTTTTGAGATGATTCCACCGATGAAGTGATACTCAATGAGTCTTCTTGTACTGGAATCTGGAATCACCTCATACCTATTTTAATGAATCTTCTATAAATTTTTTAATACATAAAAGGTCAGATCTGAAATCTTCATAAGAAGGGTAGTCCAATTTGGGACTTAGTTTGACCCCGATACCTCCAAACCTGAGGTACCTGGAACATGAACTAGTATTTTAGGGTATAATGAAATTAAACTAGCACCTTGGGATACTCTCACGGATGCCCAAGTCAATGTTTGACCCTTACGAAGACTTAATTTGACTAAGTCATAGGATTGACTCAGTATATGAACTAGGGTAGGATTGGGATCCCGATAACTTGATCGATAACCTCTCGATGTTCCTAATTGAGAGTTAGAAATGTGAGGTTTCAATAGATAGGGACACCCAGTTTCACTTCTTGCACCCCAAAGACCAGTTTGGGCTTAAAATCCAAGTTTTATCATTAGTTGACCGAGATGTAATAGGATAAACCATTGGTGAATCACCAGTTGACTAGGTGGACCATAGGTGATCATCCTATTAATTTTACTAATGGCACCCCCAAGTGCTAAAAATAGTTGAAGCCAAAATTTATTTCGTGCCATCCATATTTCTCATATTATAGACCACAGAGTGATCCTCTTGATTTGGGATACTTGGGAATTGCTAGGTGGACCATAGATTTTGCAAAATAAGACCAAATCTTTTTAAAATTTTCACAATAGAAAAATAGATGACCCTTGTTTTATTCTTCCTTGTTGCACAAATAGCACCGGGACACCATAGGGATTTTCATTCTTTTGACTTGGAAAAGTTTAATAGGTTCCAAGAGAAACAGTGGATGGCACTTTGAATTCCAAACCTAAGATAATATTCTAAAGTAAGCATGGTGCAAGCCGATTTGGAGGAAAAAAATCCATCAAAAGGAAGCATCCATGCTTTTTATTCAGCCCTGTCAGTTGGTTTCCATCCAATTCCTCAAATAATTGGTCCCCATACTTGTCTTTGATTAGCTGGTTATTCCAATTGCCTTACGAGATGACATGAGATATTTGTCATTGCCACTTGTAACCTGGATCTGATAGATTTTCATATCCTATAAGATCCTGACCCCGACCCCATTTAGTTGATGCAACAAGTATTTATTGTGGAGGTAACTAGCCCACAAACTTTTCTCTTTTAACTAGCCCACAACAGGATGTATATGATCTTCTAGTCTTTTATTTCCAGTTTAATTACCCAGTGCTGTTTTTTTATATGTTCCAGTATGTGATTTGCCCTGTGTCATGTTTTATTTATTTTTCTTTTCTTTTGCATAGAAAGCTACTTAGCTGATGAAGAGTCAGAGAAATAAAGGCCTAAGGGCTAGTCCAGGAGACGCAGGACGAAGCCCTAAACTACGTGAATGTGATGATTGATTGTTTACCGAAATTAAGTTGAATTAAATTAAACAATAAAACTCTCAAAATATAATGAATACCTTAGGCGTTCGTAGTCCTCCATGTGAAAAGATTACGTTCGATTCGAGTAGGGTTCAGCCTTTGCGCAAGATCCGTGAGGTTACAGCGCGGATCGTTCCTAGAGATAGAACTCTAGGTTTTCCCAGATTAGGGTGCTTACGATTCAAGGATGGAAACTATGGTCCTTTTATGGTTTATGGGGTCGGGTCGAATCAATGGAGTAAGGGAAAGCTAGGGTTTTGGGAGTCGGGTATTTGGATGGGAGATGGGAGATTTGGGTTGTTTGAATTAAAGCAGGGAAGATAAGTTAAAGGGATAAGGTAAAACAAGGATAGATTGTGAGCTTCACACCAAACCCTTCTTGGGAAGAAGAATCACTCTTCGAAGGAACTCATCTCAAGTTCCAAAAGCAAACGCTCATTCATTCAATAATCAATTACATTGTTTATCTTAAGGACCTTATATAGGAGTCCCTTTAAACAAAAATAAAACCCTAAAACAAATACCAAAAGGATAAGTATGCCCCTTTAAATTAAGTTCAAAATTAAAATACCAAAAAAAAAAAAACTGCGCGATTTCGATCGATCGAACTTCACTTTCGATCGATCGAAATTTAAATTCGATTGATCGAAAGTGAAGTTCGATCGATCGAAAGTGAAACTCAATCGATCGAAAAAACTATATCAAATACTTCGCCGTTGGAATTCGATCGATCAAAATTTAAACTCGATCAATCGAATGGAAATTCGATCAATCGAGTATATAATTCGATCGATCGAATTATATACTTCAGAACATGTGTTTTTCCTCTCGCTGTTGTTCGATCGATCGAAACAAGAACTCAATCGATCAAAAATTTTGATCAATCGAATTTTGCAGTATTTCCCTATTCGCCAATCTCGCCTCTTTTATGCCTACTTCTGATGTCCATTTCGCTTCTTCTGCCGTCGGTATACCCGAAACGGTCCATATCTAATGTCTACGATGTCGGCGTCCTCGCCAATTCTCCTGAGCCGAAAAGGTTTCATCACCGATGAAGTGGCGCCGTGATAGCGCTCGAGTATGTCGGGGTCCAGGCGTCGCACCTCGTCTTCAGCTAACCATGAGTTCTCAGAGTCCGGCTTTCCCAACCACTTGACCAAGTACTTTTGAATTCCGCCCCCATGGGTGGATATCGCTAAATCATCTAATATTCCTTCGATCTCATCTCTGCGCTGCTTGCGTGGGGAAGGGAAGGGTAGGGGTTGCAGGGTGGGGCTGGCATTGGGGCTCAGGGCTGCTTGGGAGGGGTTGTGAGGGGCTGGGGCTGGGGCCAACGAAGGAATCAGGTCTTCCACATTGAATGTAGAGCTGATCCCTATATCCGGTGGAAGCTCGAGAACATATGAATTAGGTCCGCTCCTTGCGACAATTCTAAAAGGTCCAGCACCGCGGGCTTGAAGTTTCTTTGCGGCTCCCAACGGGAACCGCTCAGGCCTAACCTGAACCATGACGTAATCTCCAACTTGGAATTCCTTGAAGCTCCTATGCGCATCCGCAGATATTTTGTACTGTTCATTGCTTGCATTAATTCTTTTCCTAATTTCAGCATGCAATTCATGTATATGCTGTGCAAATGAATCGGTTGACTCGGAAACTCGATGGGATGCAAACATGGGAATTAGATCGATGGGTGTTCTAGGCCTATGACCAAGGACGACCTCAAAAGGACTCATACCTAGGGACCTATTGACTGAATTGTTGTATGCAAACTCGGCTAAAGGCAAAGTAGATCTCAAGTCCTAGGGTGATCACCAACAAGACAACGAAGAAGATTACCAAGGCTCCTATTGGTAGACTCCGTTTGGCCATCTGTTTGAGGATGATAGGCCGAAGAAAATTGGAGCATGGTACCCATCATGTGCCATAAAGTTTTCCAAAAATAACTGGTAAACTTCACATCTCGATCTGACACAATCGTCTGGGGACGCACAACCTCTCCGAAAAATAATTTGGCTATGTGAGCAGCATCGGAGGTTTTAGAGCAGGGCATGGAGTGGGCCATCTTGGAAAAGCGGTCCACTACCACAAAAATGGAATCGTGCTTCCGTTGGGTCTTTGGAAGTCCGAGCACGAAATCCATGGAGATGTCTTGCCACGGGTCATGCGGCACGGGTAAAGGGGTGTACAAGCCGGTATTCTGCTTAATATGCTTCACAATCTGACATGTACAATATTGTTTTACAACCCTAGAGACATCTCTCACAAGGCTAGGCCAATAAAACCTATCCTTAACGAGCGCACTGATTTTATCGCGCCCAAAATGTCTGGCAATCCCTCCGACATGTAACTCCTAGATGAGGAAGTCACGCAATGAAGTACGAGGGATACACAAATGATTTTCTTTGAACAAATATCCATCCAACAGGGTATACTCGGAGTTAATGCTGTTCGGATTTTCAAGGAAAGCAGTGTATTCTGTCCCGAAATCTAGGCAATCAGGATAATCTTGTTTCAGCTGCTCAAATCCGATGACCTCGGTGCTCATAGACTGCAAAGTCGCCACTCGACGTAAGGCTTCGTGGTCAGAAAACAACACAAATTCCTGCAGTCTCAGGTAATGTTTCCAATACCACAGAGATCGGACGACCGCATAAAACTCCTTGTCATAGGTGGAGTATCTCTGCTTTGCCTCATTGAGCTTCTCACTAAAATAGGCCAAAGGGTGGCCTTCTTGGCTCAGCACTCCGCCTATGCCTACACCCGATACGTCACATGCTACCTCAAAGATTTTAGAAAAGTCTGGTAAGCGCATGACGGGTGCAGTAACCATTTTCTCCTTTATCTCGGAAAAGGCCCTCATCGCGGCTTTGCTCCACAAGAACTCCCCTTTTCTCATGCAATCGGTAATGGGAGCCATGATGGTGCTAAAGTTTTCGATGAAGCGACGATAAAATGTGGCCAAACCGTGGAAGCTACGGACTTCATGAATATTCCGAGGTTCGGGCCACTCCACAATGGCCTTAACCTTCGCAGGGTCCGTAACCATCCCATCTACCGAGACAATGAATCCCAAGAATACAACGGATTGTTGCATGAAGGTGCACTTCTTGAGATTCGCGTATAACCTTTCTTCCCTCAAGGTTTCGCAAACCAACCTTAGGTGGATAATGTGTTGATCTTTGTTTGAACTGTAAATTAAGATGTCATCAAAGTACACGACAAGGAATGGCCCCAACATCTGGGTCATAAGCCTCATAAATGTACTCGGGGCATTGGAGAGCCCAAAAGGCATGACCATCCACTCATAAAGACCGTCTTTGGTCTTGAAGGCGGTTTTCCATTCATCGCCAGGGCGAATACGCACCTGATGGTAGCCACTTTTAAGGTCTATCTTGGAAAAGATAGTGGCTCCAACCATCATGTCAAGCATGTCATCAAGCCGCAGTATGGGAAACCGATATTTAACAGTGATCTTATTAATTGCTCGGCTATCCACACACATGCGTCATGTACCATCTTTCTTAGGCGTGAGTAATACTGGTACAACACATGGGCTCAGACTCTCTTGTATGAACCCCTTTTGAAGGAGCTCACTGACTTGCCGAGTCAACTCGGCGTGCTCAACCGGATTCAACCTGTAGTGGGGCAGGTTCGGTAATGTAGATCCGGGAACCAAGTCGATTGCGTATTGAATGTCACGCATGGGAGGGAGCTCATTAGGTAAGTCTTCGGGGAAGACATCCGCAAATTCATTCGGGATGGGCTCTACCTCCTTGGGGTACTCATAGACCGACTCAGAAGTACTTTCAATAGTGACGATGGCATACACGACACTCTCATCTAACGATGCCCTCTCGAACTCTGAAGGGCTCACAATGTTGATGGCTTTGGATTGGCCTCCCTTCTTCTCAACTCTATTGACAGATGGTGCTTTGAGAGCCAAAGGGTTAAGAGTGATTTTCTTGCCCTTGTAATTGAATGTGCAAATGTTAGATCGACCAAAAATGGTCACGTTCAAATCATAGAGCCAGGGCCTCCCTAAGATAATGTGGCCCACATTCATCGGCACCACATTGCACCATGAGGTGTCGGAGTATGAACTCAACTGTATGGGTACACGACACCTCTGAGATACGGGAATGTATGAGGAGTCAACCCATGCGACTTTGTAAGGTCTCGGGTGGGCTTCAGGCGTAAGCCCTAAGCGGGTGACGGTATATTCTGACACCACATTGGTGCAGCTTTCGCTATCCACAATAACCCTACAACTCTGTCCCACATGTGGCAAAGGTGTGGAAGATGTTCTCCCTTCGCCAATCCTCCTTTTTCATCCCGTTGAGGTTGTACAAAGGCACACCTCACAACTAGAGCATGACCCATGTCATCACCTTCCTCGTCACTAAGTGTGGCATTCGGCTTAAAGACCTCTTTTTCGTAAACTCCTTCACTTTCATCTCCTTCTCCGTCGATGAAAAGATTCTTTTGTGGGTCTCTTGTGGGGCATTGGGCGGCAAAGTGTCCCAATCCTTGACATTTATAACACTTAACATGACACCCACTCTTCGAGGATTCTCCAGCTACACCCTTACCTTTGTCAAACCTTACATTGGTAGATGTGGGTTGTGTGGGTTTGGTAGGCGGGTTCCAGCACTAGATCTCACTTCGCCGGTACGGAGTTGACCGGGGTGAAAATCAGATCGCCTAGTCACCGTCATTTTCAAATATCGTTCAAGGTCTCGAATGACGGTGTAACAATTGACGAAAGTCTCAACAGTGGAGACTAACTCTTTCTGCAGGTCAAGTCTCAATCCGGTGCGAAATCTGGATAGAGTGACCTGAGGGTCTTCGGACACTTTTGCTCTCATCATGAATTCTTCAAATTTGCCAATGTAGTCCGATACGGGCAATACTACCTTGGCGCAGATTTTGCCATTGGTCGAGGAGACGATGGTAGTATGAAGGAACGTACTTCTCTGTAAGTCGTTCCTTCATATCATCCCAACGGGTAATGGGAGTACAACCCGCATTCGTTCTGATGCGTTCAACATTGACCCAAAAGAGTCGGGCTTGGCCTATGAGCTTCATTTTAGCAAGTCTAACACATCTTTCATCGCTCATGCCAAACCACTCAAAGTGCTGGTCTATATCGGATAACCAATCGAGGAAGACTTGAGGGTTTAATCTTCCATCGAAAGATGGGAACTCAACTCGGACAATTTTGAAAAGTCTCCCTTCCGGGTCGTAGTCATCTCCATGATGATCTAACCTATGGTTCCGGTTTCGATTATAGTGGCAGCCATTTCGTTCGTAGCGTGAACCATTACGCTCACGGGGTGGTTCGAGGTACTCATCACCCTCGTCTAACCGATTGACTCGGTCTAACAACCTCTCATTGAACGTTTCAAGAGTCCTTTGGGCTGTCTTCATGGCAGTCAGTCGATCATTGATCGATTTTAGATCAGCCCTCATGCTGTTAAGAGCCTCGGCAATCCCACTCATGTCCATGGTGATACGGGTCACTAATGATGGGTTCTAGAATGGAGTGCAACATGAACTGATAATGAAGGGGACTTTTGACAAACACTTGATGCGCACACTTTGGCCAAAATAGAAATAATATGCGATAAAAATTAAAATGCAATGAATTCAATGTCATTCAGTATGCCCTAACGTAGAACCTAGGCTTTGGTACCAAAACTGACGCAAGACGAAGCCCTAAACTACGTGAATGCGATGATTGATTGTTTACTGAAATTAAGTTGAATTAAATTAAACAATAAAACTCTCAAAATATAATGAATATCTTAGGCATTCGTAGTCCTCCATGTGAAAAGATTACGTTCGATTCGAGCAGAATTCAGCCTTCGCACTTGATCCGTTAGGTTGCAGCGCGGATCGTTCCTAGAGATAGAATTCTAGGTTTTCCCAGATTAGGGCACTCACGATTCAAGGATGGAATCTCTGGTCCTTTTATGGTTTACGGGTCGGGTCGAATCAATGGAGTAGGGGAAAGCTAGGGTTTTGGGAATCGGGTATTTGGATGGGAGATGGGAGATTTTGATTATTTGAATTAAAGCAGGGAAAATAAGTTAAAAGGATGAAGTAAAACAAAGATAGATTGTGGGCTTCACACCCTTGGCTTCACACCAAACCCTTCTCGGGAAGAAGAATCACTATTCGAAGAAACTCATCTCAAGTTCCAAAAGCAACGCTCATTCATTCAATAATCAATAATCAATTACATTGTTTATCTTAAGTACCTTATATAGGAGTCCTTTCAAACGAAAATAAAACCCTAAAACAAATACCAAAAGGACAAGTATGCCCCTCAAAATTAAGTTAGAAATTAAAATACAAAAAAAAATAATTGCGCGATTTCGATCGATCGAAAGTGAAACTCGATTGATTGAAAAACCTATATCAAATACTTCGCCGCTGGAATTCGATCGATCAAAATTTAAACTCGATTGATCGAATTATATACTTCAGAACATGTGTTTTTCCTCTCGCTGTTGTTCGATTGATCGAAACAAGAACTCGATCGATCGAAATTTGCAGTATTTCCCTATTCGCCAATCTCGTCTCTTTTACGCCTAGTTCTGATGTCCATTCCGCTTCTTCTGCCGTCAGTATACACGAAACGGTCCATATCCAATGTCTATGATGTCGGCATCCCCGTCACCAGGTGGTGAAAGTTATTGATGTGTCTATTTAGATGACTAGTTTAAGAATTTGAGCATTATATTCTCTTAGTTTGTTGGGGTCCTTCCCTGTGTATCTTCTCTTTCGCCCTCTCTATCGTATAATGGAGTCTTCCCACTTGATCTCAACTTCTCCACTAAGAAAAAGGACCTAGATTTCAAGCCATGCCAAGTGTACCGGCGGAAGAAGAAGCAACAGAGGAACCAAGGAGGCACCAGAGACGCCTTAAGGATCAACCCATGAGCCCTGCCAAAGTCGCTCGAGCGAGCACCATTCTCGCTTGAGCAAGCTTGCTTCAGAAAAGTCGCTCAAGCGAGAATGTTTCAAGTTTCATGCCCAAAACTTTTGGGTTGAACTCGCTCGAGCGAAATCCAAAAGTCGCTCGAGTGACCCTTGGTTGTCGCTCGAGCAAGCATAGTAACACACTTACCCGCTTTGGGCCTGTTTATTCTTTTGTTTTTGAAAACTTTTAGGTTACCTTTAAGCGTAACTTTGTACTTTTCTATTTTAGGGTTGGAACTTTTAGATACTTGATATAAAAGGTTAAATGTAAGCCATTTTTGGCAATGGTTATTGATTAATGAAAGTGCAATTGCATTTGAGCTTGTGAGGAGCTTTGAAGAGTGAGTCTTCTTCCCCATTTGGGGTTTGGTGTGAGGCCAAGGGTGAGATGCCCATTTATCTTTGATCTTCTTAATTTCTTGTCTTGTTTATTTCCTACTTTCCTTAATCCCTTGTATCCATTTTCCCGTTCTATTGACTGTTCTAATTCCCAAACCCTAGATCTAGAACACTCTCAATGTTCATCCTCGTGGATTGAATCCGACCCTAACCCGTCGATCCACGACCGTTGTTGGGCTTGAGAGTGTTCGATTCGTGTCGTTGATCTCTTCCCTTCAAAGTCCTAGTGAGGAGCTACCGATTTCATTGTGGACGACAATCTAATGCCCCAACCTAGAAGGAGCTAGAGTTCTATCTCTAGGATCACCATTTCGCATTTCCTAAGAGCTCTCGCGCGTCTGATTGGACCCTACGTGCATGGATCAAAAATCTCGGATTTTCGATACGTATCGTCTAGCCCCAAAACCGATACATATCGGACGATACGTATCGGTTTTGGACGATACTTTCTGGTTTTTTCCCCAAAAAAAAAAACAAAACCGATAATTTGAAATTATCGTCCTATACGAACGATACTTTGAATGATAATTTGACTGTTTTTAAGGAGGGCGATAAAAACCCAATGTATCGTATCGTTCAAGTCCAAAACCGATACGTATCGGTATCGAACGATATTTTGATCCATGCCTACGTGAACCAAAGCATGGGCACCTAAGCGGAATCCCACAAAATCCTAAGGTATCGCTTTAATTTGTGATTAATTTACTCAATTAATAAGTTTAATTTCTGCAAATTAGCATATCATGGGCATTCACGGATTTTAGGGTTGTTGTCCCGCGTCAGTTTTGGTATCAAAGCTTAGGTTCTAAGTTAGGGCATTTGTGTGTTCATTTTCATGCATGCTTTGTGTTTGATTAAATTCCTCATCCATTTTGTTCATAGTTGCGTGTCATTTTAGAACCCATATTAGTGAGTCCTGGTCACCATGGACACAAATGTGCTTGTCGATGCTCTTAAGGGCAACCAAACCTTGATGGTTACAATGAATGAGAGGTTGAATGCTATGAAGGTAGTCCGGACGACTATGATAGCCTCTAATGAGATGCTCCTCGAACGGTTGGAAGGAGATGAAGGGCAACACGACCGACGCAATGAGCGTAATGGTCCGCATTTTGAGCACGGCGGTCGGCTCGAGGGCCGAAATCGGAACCAAAGGGAAGTAGTTCATCGCGGAGATGATTACGATCCGGATGAGACTCTTCAAAAATGTTCGAGTTAAGTTTCCGACCTTTGATGGAAGAATGGACCCTGAAGTCTTCCTCGATTGGGTCTCCGACATGGAGCACCACTGAGTGGTACGACATGGACAATGAGCGTTGTTTTAGAGTTGCCAAAATGAAGCTCATTGGTCAAGCTCGATTCTTTGGGTCAACGTCGAGCGGATGCGAGCGAATGCTAGTCCTGCTCTCATTACCCATTGGGAGGACATGAAGGAGCGGCTTATGGAGAAGTGTGTTCCTTTATCGTACTACCACCGCCTACTTGATCAATGGCAAAATTTGCGCCAAGGCAGTATGCCCGTAGCCGAGTACATTGGCAAGTTTGAGGAGTTCATGATGAGGGTCAATGTATCGGAGGATCGTCAAGTCACTCTTTCAAGGTTCCGCACTGGATTGCGAATGGATTTACAAAAAGAGTTGATCTCCCACCCCGTCGACACTCTTGAGGAGTGTTACGCCGTTGTGCAAGACCTTGAATGGTATTTGAAAACGACGATGGTGAGACGATTTGAGCCGCATACCGGTAGCCATAGAGTCGAAGAAGGACGGCCTAGTGCTGGAAATCCACCTCCCAAACCGACACAACCCATTCCTACAAATGTTCGGTTTGACAAAGGGAAGGACGTGGTAGGTGAGTCCTCAAGGGGTGACACTCAAACCAATTGCTACAAATGTCATGGGTTTGGCCACTTCGCCGCCCAATGCCCTACGAGAGACTCCCAAAGGACCCTCTTGGTTGAAGAAGAGGTCGATAATGAGGAAGGGATTGAAGAGGAAGTGTATGAACCGGTCGTAACGCCTAGTGATGAGAAAGGTGACGATGGTAGTCGTGCACTAAATTACATCCAAGATTGCTTAGTCGTGAGGTGTGCCCTTGCACTACCTCAACGTGATGAGAAGGATGATTGGCGTAGAGATAGCATTTTCTACACTTACACCAAGTATGGTGAGAAGAGTTGTAAGGTCATCCTGGATAGCGGGAGTTGCACGAACGTCGTGTCAACACACCATTTTCCGTTTAGGGCTCACACTCGAGCCCCATCAAAGACCGTACAAAATCGCATAAGTCGACTCCTCTTCTATTCTCGTGTGTCAAAGGTGTCGTGTGCCGATACAATTAGCCTCGTATTCGGACACCTTGTGGTGCGATGTGGTGCCAATGGATGTGGGCCACATCATCTTGGGGAGGTTGTGGCTCTATGACATGGACGTGACCCTCCTTGGGCGGTTTAATGTGTGCACATTCATGCACGAGGGCAGGAAGATAAAATTAAACCCCTTTCCCCCCCAAGGCACCATCGGACAAAAAGGTTGGTAAGAAGGGTGGTCCATCTAAGACCATTAACATTGTGAGCCCTTCGGAATTTGAGAAGGCTTCTTTGGATGAGAGCGTGGTGTATATTGTCATCACCGTTGAGTGTGCTCTCGAGTCTATGGGTGAGTACCCCAAGGAGGTTGAACCGATTTTAAAAGAATTTGTGGATGTCTTTCCGGAAGACTTACCAAATGAACTCCCTCCAATGTGTGACATCCAACACGCAATAGACTTGGTTCCCGAACCTACCCCACTATAGGTTGAATCCGGTTGAACACGCCGAATTAACTCGGCAAGTCAATGAGCTCCTCCAAAAGGGGTTTGTCAAAGAGAGCTTGAGCCCTTGTGCCGTTCCTTCACTACTCACACCTAAGAAGGATGGCACGTGTCGAATGTGTGTGGATGGTCAGGCCATCAACAAAATAACGGTCAAGTATCAGTTTCCCTATATCGAGGCTCGACAACATGTTGGATATGATGGTTGGTGCCACTATCTTCTTTAAGATAGACCTTAAGTGTGACTACCATCAAATCTGAATTCGTCTCGGTAATGAGTGGAAGACCGCCTCTAAGACCAAAGATGGTCTTTATGAGTGGTTGGTCATGCCTTTCGGGTTCAAATGCCCTAATCACCTTCACGAGGTTCATGACCCAAGTGTTGCGACCATTTATGGGTAAATTCCTTGTGCTGTATTTTGATGACATCTTAATCTATAGTCACGACAAGGAGTAACACTTGATCCACCTTCGGTTGGTTTGTGAACCCTTGAGGGGGAGAAACTGTATGCGAATCTCAAGAAGTGCACGTTCATGCAACAATCCATTGTCTTCTTGGGGTTCATTGTCTCGGCTGATAGGATGGTCGCGATCCCGGAAAAGATAAGGACTATTGTAGAATGGTCCGAACCGAAGAACATCCACGATGTCTGTAGTTTCCATGAGTTGGCTACATTTTGCCGTCGCTTCATCAGAAATTTCAGCACCATTATGTCTTCCATCACCGATTGTATGAAGAAAGGGGAGTTTCAATGGAACAAAGCCGCAACGAAGGCCTTTGCCGAGATAAAGGAGAAAATGACAAGTGCACCCGTTATGCGCCTACCATACTTTTCTAAAGTCTTTGAGTTTGCATGTGATGTGTCGGGTGTAGGCATAGGTGGAGTACTTAGCCAAGAAGGCCACCCTGTGGCTTATTTCAGTGAAAAACTCAACGAGGCAAAGCAAAAATACTCCACCTATGATAAGAAGTTCTATGCGGTCGTCCGATCTCTTTGGTATTGGAAACATTACCTTAGACCGCAAGAATTTGTGTTGTTTTCCGACCATGAGGCCTTACACTTTCTTGCATCTCAAAAGAAGTTGAACCTGAGGCACGCGACATGGGTTGAGTACCTTCAAGGGTTCACATTCGTTTTAAAGCACAAGGCCGGTGCAGAGAACAAAGCGGCTGATGCGCTTAGTCGCTGGGTAGCGACTTTGCAAGCCATGAGCACCGAGGTCGTGGGATTTGAGCAATTGGTCCAAGAATACCCCGAGTGCCCAACGGAGTATGTTGCTCTTCGGGGCAATTTGTCCAACACTAACTCCAAATATACCCTGCAAGACGGGTATTTGTTCATGGGCAATCGCCTATGCATCCCTCGCACTTCATTGCGTGACTTCCTTATTTGGGGGTTGCATGCCGGAGGGATTGCCAAACATTTCGGGAGCAACAAGACCATTGCGCTCGTCAAAGATAGATTCTTTTGGCCTGGTCTTATCCGAGATGTCACTCGGATTGTGCGACAATATCGTACTTGCCAAGTTTCCTATCAAAGAAAGCAAAACACCGGCTTGTACACTCCTTTGCCGGTACCGTATACGCCTTAGCAAGACGTTTCGATGGACTTCGTGCTTAGGCTTCCCAAGACTTTGAGAAAGCACGACTCCATTTTTGTTGTTGTAGACAGTTTCCGACACGACCCATATTGCGAAGTTGTTCTTCGGAGAGGTGGTACGCCTCCACGGGTTACCTAAGACCATTGTGTCGGATAGGGATGTCAAGTTCACCAGTTACTTTTGGAAAACCCTATGACACATGATGGGTACTATGCTCATTGGCATATCATCCTCAAATCGATGGCCAAACGGGGGCTATCAATATGAGTTTAGGCAATCTCCTTCGTTGTCTTGTCAATGATCACATTAGGACCTGGGACTCCATTCTACCTAGCCGAGTTTATATATAATAATTTCGTAAATAGGTCCACAAGTTGAGCCCATTTGAAGTGGTGCATGGTCGCAAACCGAGGACACCCCTAGATTTGATCCCTATGTCGGTGTCCCACCGCACATCCGAGTCCGCGGATACTTTTGCACAGCATATTCATAACTTGCATGCCGAAATTAGACGTAAAATTAATTTGAGCAATGATAATTACAAGTTATTGGCGGATTCCCACAAGCATTTCAAAGAGTTTCAAATTGGTGAGCATGTGAGGTTCGTGTTAGGCCTAAACGATTCACATCGGGGGTCGCGAAGAAGCTCCAAGCCCGCGACATCGGACCTTTCAGGATTGTGACAATGAGTGGTCTGAAGGTATATGTTCTTGAGCTTCCTCAAGATATGGGGGTTAGTTCAACATTCAACGTGGAAGACCTAGTTCCTTATCTAGGCTCAACCCCACCCCCTTG
This sequence comes from Chloranthus sessilifolius, assembly GCA_021018995.1. Taxonomy (NCBI): domain Eukaryota; kingdom Viridiplantae; phylum Streptophyta; class Magnoliopsida; order Chloranthales; family Chloranthaceae; genus Chloranthus; species Chloranthus sessilifolius. Next base: position 45,848,194 of record CM037584.1, on the reverse strand, counting down.
CAATCCTTTCCAATTGTCCTCTACTCAAGATTCAACCCAAACCCCACAACCTATACTGCCTCCGCCTCCACGTGAGCCGAAAACAGATGTGATCGAGAAGATTTTGGATGATGTTGTGGTCTCTACTCATGACGTTGTCGTCCGAATGCATATGTTCTTGAGCTTCCTCAAGATATGGGAGTTAGTTCAACATTCAACGTGGAAGACCTAGTTCTTTATCTAGGCTCAACCCCACCCCCTTGCAATCCTTTCCAATTGTCCTCTATTCAAGAGTCGACCCAAACCCCATAACCTATACTGCCTCCGCCTCCACGCGAGCCAAAAAGAGATGCGATCGAGAAGATTTTGGATGACATTGTGGTCTCTACTCATGACGGTGGATTTCAGAAATATTTAGTGAAGTGGATGCATATACCAAAATCGGAGAATACTTGGGTCAACGGAGACGATGTCCGCCACCTAGACCCCGATATGCTCGATCGATATCATGATTGCTCTTCATCAATAATGAAGCCTTTTCAGTCTGGGAGAATTGACGGGGACGCCACCAATAAGGACCTAGGTTTCAGGCCATACCAACTGTACCGGCGGAAGAGGAAGCGAAGGATCAACCCATGAGCCCTGCCAAAGTCGCTCGAGCGAGCACCATTCTTGTTCGAAGCGAGCTTGTTTCAAAAAAGTCTCTTGAGCGAGAATGCTTCAAGTTTCACGCCCAAAACTTTCGGGTTGAACTCGCTCGAGCGAAATCTAAAAGTCGCTCAAGTGACCATTGGTTGTAGCGAGCATTGTGATGCACTTGCCCGACTTGGGCTTGTTTATTCTTTTGTTTTTGAGAACTTTTAGATTACCTTTAAGGGTAATTTTGTACTTTTCTATTTTAGGGTTAGAACTTTTAAATACTTGATATAAAAGGTTAAATGTAAGCCATTTTTGGCAATGGTTATTGATTAATGAAAGTGCATTGCAATTGAGCTTGTGAGGAGCTTTGAAGAGTGAGTCTTCTTTCCCATTTGGGGTTTGGTGTGAAGCCAAGGGTGAGATGCCCATTTATCTTTGATCTTCTTGATTTCTTGTCTTGTTTATTTCCTACTTTCCTTAATCCCTTGCACCCATTTTCCCCTTCTACTGATTGTTCTAATTCCCAAACCCTAGATTTAGAACACTCTCAATGTTCATCCTCGTGGATCGAATCCGACCCTAACCCGTCGATCCACAACCGTTGTTGGGCTTGAGCGTGTTCGATTCGTGCCGTTGATCGCTTCCCTTCAATTCAAAGTCCTAGCGAAGAGCTATCGATTTCATCATAGACGACGATCTAACGCCCCAACCTAGAAGGAGCTAGAGTTCTATCTCTAGGATCACCCTTCCGCATTTCCAAAGAGCTCTTGCATGTCGGATTGGACCCTACATGAACCAAAGCATGGGCACCTTAGCGGAATCCCGCTGGGCTTGAGATTGTTCGATTCGTGTCGTTGATCGCTTCCTTTCAAAGTCCTAGCGAAGAGCTACCGATTTCATCATGGACAATGATCTAACGCCCCAACCTAGAAGGAGCTACAGTTCTATCTGTAGGATCACCCTTCCGCATTTCCTAAGAGCTCTTGCACGTCGGATTGAACTCTACGTGAACCAAAGCATGGGCACCTTAGCGGAATCTCGCGAACCATAAGGTATCACTTTAATTTGTGATTAATTTGCTCAATTAATAAGTTTAATTTCGGCAAATTAGCATATCATGGGCATTCACGGATTTTAGGGTCATCCTGCGTCAAATAGTTTTGGATTCAAAGAATGTGACTGTAACTCCACTAAGGATCACTCGTAAAAAGCATATATTTTTGTAAAGCATATTTAATGGTTAATGCCACGAAGCTTGGGCAGTTCACAAAAACCGAGATGTATTTCTCAATGGATTTGAGCGACATACGCTTTTGGTGTTGGAGGTCCAACTGGTTGAACCTGATTTTGTGTTCAACCAGATCTGCAGCCATTGGATAGGAGAGAATCTTGACTACATGTCATCCCATAAACTTGAAAACTGTGGAAGTCAAGATTTTCTCTATATCCAATGGCTGTAAAACTGGTTGAACACATAATCAGGTTCAACCAGTTGGACCTGGCCATTGCCCTGTAAATTATCTTGCTAAGGTCATTGAGTTGTTAGACTGATTGTAATCCCTGTTTTGGGATCTCTTGTATTTCATCTGCACCATTTGTAGCTTTTATTGTGTTATTGAATGTAAGGGACCATTACCTAAGAACCAAGCCACAATAGAATCACACAACCGAAGTTGTGAACTGTCATCTAGATGTAAAATTAATTATAAATGCAAGTCAAGATTTACAGATATGTTTACCATTCTGACCAGATAGTATAACGCAATCAATGAGGTTGACTTGTTTCATACAAGATTAATATTGCAAATCAAACCAATAGATTCGACTTGGAATTTGATACCTTTTTGAACTCTGTCATCGCCATAAAGAGAACATTCCATATTGTAGATCAAGCAAAGCTACTATAAAATTAATAATTTAAAAAAAAAAAAAAAATCTGACATCTCAAATATTTTGTTGCAGATTAGAAGGCAATTGATCAGAATATGAAAGTTGACACAGATAATCTTCTCAAGTGAGTATTTTAATTTCCGTTTCTTTTCTTTTTTCGTGTATTCAAATTTAAATTTATTAGTTAATGCAACAACTTATAAAATTTTGTCACACTTGTAGTCTTATTTGCGTATTAATTGTGTCCTGGATTACTCTAAAATTGATAAGCTTCCTATAACTGAACGAAAATTAAGTTCTTGGAATTTCTGAGAATGGAATCCTAGTCTTAAATCTTCAGGTTTATCACACTACAAGTCTCTCTAAAACAATGAGTTCTACAAAAAGCTAATGTTTTACCAAATCCTCTTATATCATATTAAACTAAAGTAACTGTATTCACATGAAATCATATTTTATTAGTTGAATTTAACTTATCAGTTATCGTCTTTTTAGGGCCATAGCTTGCATGTTAAATACATTAACTGCATCTCTCTGCTAGATGAAGCCAAAGGCCCAGAATGTCACCTGTAAAAGGTGATTACATGCAGCATCAACTGCTGTAGAAGACCATGACTTACCAAGAAAATTTCTCACAAGAAACCTGGAAACCCTGTATGGAAATAAGCCGAACGATTCTACGACCGAACTAACAGCAGCACAGAGAACTCGGGACCTGAAATTTAAAAACTAGTTAACATTCCCAACTCCTTTGTCTTGAACATTTTCACCTACTAAAATAGTAGCATAGAACCTAAAGAATTTGGGTGTGGATGACATGGTCATCATGTGGATACTTTAAAAACTTGATCCAAAAATGCTATGCGTAATTCTTATAAAAAAATGCACTAAATTATTTCACACCCTGAAAAGACAGCAAAAATAAAATAAAAAATAGAAAAATCCAACTCTCAGGAAGGTGGCAACATTTACAAGCTAAGAAATATATCTAATGCTAACTAACGTCAACAGAACGTAGGAAAATGAAGCTTTGAGTATAAACACTGCATCTGGAGAGAGCAATACAAGAGTAAAATTTTCAGCTTCATTCTTTACAAGGTGATTTGTCGTATTATATTGTTCATCTATGAGAGTAAGGGTCACTAAATTGCGTGTTGATGCACATTCAATACAGAAGCACCTGTATCAACAGATCAGTTATGAAAAACTTAACCATGATGGCATTTATATTTTAATGTAGTCAAAGCAAAAAGTCCAACAGAAAAGAGGCCAATAAACCTCAAATAATGAGGAATACTAGACTTTTTCTATGTGAATCATTAATTTCAAGCAAAGCCAAGCATCGGGTTCTTTATTTATCATTCACTCTCACACAGATTGCTCTGTCATGATTGAATCAAGCTTCAATACAGTGCTCAAAGTAGGTAAAGCAACAAATATGGAAGCTGGAACGCACAATGGATCCAGGAGTGCAAGTGCGCTATCATACAATAGAGCTTGCATCAGGGAATCACTAAGCACCAGAAGAAACTTTTAGTTTTTCCAATAACCTCATTAAACACAGCAGCAAACTAAACCAGAGGTGAACTCCATGAACACATATATCATTCTTCTGAGCCTAGTTCCCTTCATTTGTGTCGCATCAAATTTTCTTCTAGAGGCTTTATGTTTAGGCCATCCATTTTCATTGATGCTTAAGTTCATAGAATCAAGCACAGAGAAGGAATAGTAGATATAGCTATCAGAAAACCTTAATCACAGCCATCTCCAGCCGATGGTCTATTTGTGATCATCTGCCTAGTGCAGTGAAGAAGATTGAACATCTGAGCACTTCCTAGGGATTGAATATAATATGGATAATGGATAAAATATTGGGAAATAGCCCTCAGCCGTCCATTCAAAAAGTCACATTCTTGAATTTTGAGATTAAAAATGCTGGATGATAACTTCAATCTATGGGTGCCCAGTGTTGGTTATTTTAATCATATGCTACGAACAATCCGCGTACGCAGATGATTTCGTAATTTTTGGAAATTAAGATATCAAGACTGTTGGCAATATAATTAGATATCTCAAGAATATCTAGAGGAACTAAAGAGAAGAGATGTAAAAGCTTCAAAAAATAGAATGAATAATGTACTTATCTCTTGGGCCACAAAGGTCAGGAAAAATTCTTAGTTGAGAGAAGGGAAAATGGATTCATTGCAGGTTAAGGCTAAACCCCCTCTGCCCCAAATAGAAGACAACTACAAGAAAATTGTAGAAAGCAACCCCAAAGATTTGCTTCACATGTTTCTAACCCCATGACATAAAAAGGATTACTAGTTCACTACCCCAAATTTATCCCAAAATGGGGATTACAATCATGTTCAACCAGTTGAACACATGATCAAGTTCAACCAGTATGTCTATAAATTGGTAGCTACGGGTATTCTGGTCATCCTGTGATAACCTGATATCCAACAACCTTGAGAGCGAAAAAAAGGACAAAAAAATTACAAGGTGTCTTTTGCATTTTACCTTGAAACCAAGATTACATTATTGTAGCAATTTCTCTTTCTCTTTGCTTTCCTCAGAATTTGCTTAGTCTCTTCTGTTGTTTCCTCCATCAAAGAATTCGTCCTATTGCCTGCCACTGAACAGAAACGAGTTTCATTAATTGATGCAGAACTAATTGACCAAATCAGGGGTTCCGTCTAATCTGAAATACATAATGTCGGGATCCTTGAAATATGTGGAAATCAGTTATTGACAGGATTGATGGGGGGGTAAAAAATCTTACCTTTTTTGTTGGTTAACTTCTCAATTATTGAAGGTTAGAGATTCAAAAAGGCGCAGAGGGAACACAGGATGCTTTGGAATTTGCGGCGGTTTTAGGCTGCTGGTGAAGCCGAGAGCCATCTGCGTGAACTCCTTTGCATATGCGAGGGTAAGACCAGTCCATGGTTTGTATAAATAGGGCTTTCTGTTAATGTTTGCATGCTAATCCATATATATTGCATTCTTGCAGCTCAAAGACAGATAGGGGAGACCTCCTTGAATGAAACTAGTTTCAGGTCTCATCAAATTCTTAGATTGGTATTTTCTCGTTAATTATATAATATATAGGTCTTTCCGACAATAATACTGATAGGATCTCTAATCCTAATTTTCTATTCAATGCTGGATTCCTGCAAACAATTGAAAGTTCTGCTCGTGAGTTTTCTGGCAAGGGCAATGCAAGCACCCACTGTTAGTGTGGTTTGACATATCTTTTAGTGTTGTCCGTTTAATAGATCTAACATATAGAATCTGACATATAGATCTAAGTTTAAGTTACAATTTGGGGTAGCTTATTTGGTTTGTTTGTTCGTTTAGTTTAGGGTCCTAGTTTTAGAGTTTATAAAAATAACACGGACATGAACTCTAAAGAAGTAGAAGCTTTGCTTTATGAGATTGTTGTAGAAACTATTGAAGAGTTTGTGGGGTCTATTAAAACCTTAGTTTATCAAGTTTGATTGCTCTCTGTGTTTGGATTGAAGAGTAGAAGGCAAAGCACACTTCAATTTATGCCTTTTTTTCTTCTTTTTTCTTTGTGAATTCTCTTCCTCAAATATGACACATCATTTTGGCATATATAGTTTCTATTAATCAGCCTTCCTGTGTGTGCCCAACCTGTCTCTGACATTTTGCTTGTCTCCAATACAGGTGTTCAAAAATGCAATCCATGTCCAAAGTTCCAACAGCTTGGGAATGGTTTTCGAGATAAATCTTGCAAATGGGAAAAACTCGTCCTTAACATTTAACAAAGCCACAGTGCCCATTTTGTCTTGTTATCTCGAGTGTCTCAAAGGTTCATGGAATCTTTTCCTTGTTTCCTTGACTTGAGATCAAATGCTATGCTTAGTTAAAACTGTGGATATGTTGTTATTATACATTTAGTTACGGTTCTCTTATTTGATTTGTAGCTATGGTTCAACGAAATGTGGCTTATGGTAGCTTCAGGGATCCTTTTTGAAGGAATGCAGGTGATCTCATATTGGAATGCATACAGCGTCTCTGGGCATGGTCCTAACGGATTTGCTTTTTAAGGTACTTGTGACAACTCACCAAGAACTAGCTTGTATACTTCGTCCCTTTGAAAAATGATAAATAGTTGCTTTTAAGGTGCCTGGAGTTCCATTTATATGCATTTTAAAAGTAGTTGAAGATGTACTTCTCTTTGTGATAATTTTTTATTGAGAATGATGGCATGATAGTTTAGAGAAGAATCAGGAGATATACCATTGGCCCATTTACATATTTTAAAATGAAGGGTTTTTAAGACATGGATTTAATCAATGACCAGTTCACTCTCACGAGTGAATGGGCATCATATACCAACTCATATTGCCATAACACACTCCAACCAACTCGTATTGCTATAACCCTCTCTCTCTCTCTCTCTCTCTCTCTCTCTCTCTCTCTGCACCTCAAGACCCTCATATTTTGTGCAAAAGGCAGTTTTAAGTGGCTTTAGCTAGAAACGAGTTGGGGGAATAGTAGTATGGTTTTAAATGTCGGAATGGAAACTGATGCAAATCTATTGATGTGTATTGCATTTTTTTTAAAAGGCGTAGATATCGAGGATCATCAGCCTTATCAACGAACGGATTTGGACCCTACTGGATCAGAATTACCTACAAAGATCAAATCTCAGGTCAGATTTGAGGTTTATCAAGTTTTTGTCTAGTTCTTTTGATGCGGGACAACGACCCTAGAATGCTTGAATATGATTTTAATGCAGATTTTCCCAAAATTAAATAAATTAACTCAAGTTTAATCGCAAAATTATCTTTGATACCCTTAGGGTTTGCAGAATTTTGATGGGTAGATCACACGAGATACAGATAGGGTCCAATCCGATGCACAAGTACGTTTAGAGTTGAGGCGAGATCGACCTAGAGATAGGACTAGCTTTTCCAGGCTTGGGAGCTCGTCTTCAGTCCGATGTAGAGTTACGGATTCCAAATTGGGTTGTGTAAGGGATTTATGGTTTGCAATAGGCTTATAGTTTTCAGATTGGTTTATGGTTTGGAAAAGGGTATTGGCTTTGTTTGATTTATGGATTCAAAAGGTTTAGGTTTTGGGATTGAAAGGAAACAATTAGGCTAAGGTTTAGGGAAGCAAACACAGATCGCGAGATAGCAAATATAATCAAGCAAAGCAAATTGATGACAAAGATAAAGAAAATATATGGGAATCACTCCCTTGGTCTCACACCAAACCCATCACGGGGAAGAAGAATCTTTTCGTAAAGCAAAAGCTCTCATTCAATAATCAATCAACTAATCACATTGTTTAGCTTAAGGACCTTTTATAGGAGGTCTTACAATAAAAGAAAACCCTAAAATGAATATTAAATAAAAGACAAATAAACCCCTAAAATTTAAAGTTCGAAATTAAACTTCTAAAACGCTCAGCACGATTTCGATCGATCGAAATTGAAAATCGATTGATCGAAATTCATATATTATAAAATATCGCCGTCGACATTCGATCGATCGAAATTAGTATTCGATTGATCAAAATTTTCGATCGATCGATATTTCAATTCGATCGATTGAAATTTCAGAGTTCCTTCAGTTTTCATCTCTCTAGAATTTTCATCTTTCCCTAGCTCTGATTTCCATTCCGCTTCTTCTTTCGACGCCGTAGAAACGATGTGGTCCGAATTCAATGTCCATGTAAGTGGTGTCCTCGTCAATTCCCCTGGACCAAAGAGGTTTCATCACCGATGAAACACGCTCGTGGTAGATGTCTAGTAGGTCGGGGTTCAAGCGGCGAACTTCATTCTCGTGGACCCAAGTGTTTTCGGACTCCGGTTTGTCGATTCATTTAACCAAGTACTTCTGGAATCTCTCGTCATGTGTAGAAACGGCATGATCATTGATTATATTTCATTCTCGTAGACCCAAGTGTTTTCGGACTCCGGTTTGTCGGCCCATGTAACCAAGTACTTCTGGAATCTCCCATCATGTGTAGAAACGGCATGATCATTGATTATATCCTCTATCTCATCTGTTCTCTGTCTGCTTGGGGAAGGAAGAGGTATAGGTTGCAAGGTTGGGTTGGGACTGGGACTAGGAGGTGGCTAGAGTGGATTTTCAGGAGGTGGGGTGAAACCCAAATAAGGAACCAAGTCCTCCACGTTGAACGTTGAACTAACCCCCATACTTGGAGGAAGCTCGAGCACGTATGCATTAGGACCACTCTTAGCCAGAATTCTAAAAGGCTCAGCACCTTGGGATAGGAGCTTCTTTGCGGATCCCGATGGGAATAGCTCAGGCTTAACCTGGACCATCACATAATCACTCACGTGAAAATCTTTAGAACGCTTGTAAGCATCTGCAAATAATTTATATTGACTATTGCTTGAATTAATTTTTTGTTTAATTTCGGCATGCAAGCTATGAATATGTTGTGCAAATGCATCGGCAGACTCTAACACTCTATGGGATGCAGACATGAGGATCAAATCTAATGGGGTCTTAGGCCTATGACTATGTACTCTACCTCAAAATGACTCATGCCTATGGACCTATTGACAGAATTATTATAGGCAAACTCAGCTGTGGGTAAGATGATATCCCAGGTCCTAACATGATCACCGACAAGACTACGAAGGAGATTTCCAAGGCTCCTATTGGTGCTTTCGGTTTGGTCATCCGTTTGAGGGTGGTAAGTTGTAGAGAATTGGAGCAATGTGTCCATCATGTGCCAAAGGGTCTTCCAAAAATAGCCAGTAAATTTAACATCCCTATCACACACAATAGTTTTGGGCAACCCATGAAGACGCACTACCTCCGCGAAAAATAATTTAGCAATATGGGATGCATCGGAGGTTTTGGAGCAAGGAATGAAGTGGGCCATTTTGGAAAATCAGTCCACTACGACATAGATGGAATCATGTTTCCTAGGGGTCTTAGGAAGTCCAAGCACGAAATCCATAGAAAGGTCTTGCCACGGTGTGTGTGGCATGGGTAATGGGGTGTACAAGCCGATATTTTGTTTGGTCTTTTTTGACACTTGGCAAGTACGACAATGTACTCATTAGGATAGGCCAAAGAACCTATCCTTCTGGCCATAGCAGTTTTATTACGCCCGAAATGTCCTCCCATCCCTCCAGCATGTAACTCTCAAATAAGAAAGTCACGCAATGAAGTGCGAGGGATGCAAAGGCGATTGCCTTTAAACAAGTACCCATCTTGGATGGTGTACATGGAGTATATGCCGGTCGGGTTACTAAGGAGGGCAGTGTACTCAATCCCAAAATCTGGGCACTCGGGGTACTCATCCTTGAACTTTTCGAACCCGACGACCTCGGTGCTCATTGTGCGCAAAGTCACTACTCGCCGACTAAGTGCATCAGCGGCCCTATTTTCAGCACCGACCTTATGCTTCAACACGAATGTGAATTCTTGAAGGTACTCGACCCACTTCGCGTGCCTTGGGTTCAACTTCTTCTGTGAAGCAAGAAAACGTAAAGCTTCATGGTCAGAGAACAGCACAAATTCTTGCGGTCTAAGGTAATATTTTCAATAGCAAAGAGATCAAATGACCGCATAGAATTCCTTGTCATAGGTAGAGTATTTTTGCTTTGCCTCGTTAAGTTTTTCACTAAAATAGGCCACAGGGTGACCCTCTTGGCTAAGCACTCCTCCTATACCTACACCTAATGAGTCGCATGCGACTTCAAAGACTTTAGAAAAATTCGGCAAGCGCATGACGGGTGCACTACTCATTCATTGTTTGATCTCAACAAAGACTTTCGTCACTGCTTTGCCCTATTTAAAGTCTCCCTTTTTCATGCAATCTGTAATTGGGGCCATAATGGTGCTAAAGCCTTCTGATGAAGCGACGACAGAAAGTAGCTAAACCATAGAAGCTACGGACATCGTGTATGTTCTTAGGCTCGGGCCACTCCACAATGGCTCTCACCTTTTCGGGGTCCGCGACTATTCCATTGGCTGAGATAATAAATCCTAAGAAAACAACAGTACGCTGCATGAAGGTGCATTTCTTGAGATTTGCAAACAACTTCTCGCCCTTGAGGGTTTCACAAACCAACCTAAGGTGGATCAAGTGTTGTTCCTTGTCATGACTGTAGATCAGGATGTCATCGAAATAAACAATAAGGAATTTGCCTAGAAACGGCCTCAACACTTGGGTAATGAGTCGCATGAATGTACTCAGGGCGTTAGAAAGCCCAAAAGGCATGACCATCCACTTATAAAGACCATCCTTAGTCTTAAAGGCGGTTTTCCACTCATCACTGGGGCGTATGCGGACTTGATGGTAGCCACTCTTAAGGTCTATCTTTGAAAAGATAGTGGCACCAACTATCATATCGAGCATATCATCGAGCCTTGGTATGGGAAATCGATACTTAACCGTAATCTTATTGATCGCACGACTATCCACACATGCGCCACGTACAAGCTTTCTTAGGAGTGAATAGGGCAGATACGGCACACGGGCTCATGCTCTCTTGGATGAACCCCTTCTGAAGGAGCTCATTGACTTGCCGAGTTAACTCGGTGTGCTCAACCGAATTCAACCTATAGTGGGGCAAATTCGGTAAGGTAGATCCAGGAATCAAGTCTATGGCGTGTTGGATATCACGCAGAGGAGGGAGTTTGTTTGGTAAGTCCTCAGGGAAGATATCCGTAAACTCTTTTAAAATCGGCTCAACCTCCTTGGGACACACTCTCTGATTCGGGTGCACTTTCAACAGTGACAACTACGTACACCACACTCTCATCTAACGATGCTTTCTCGAACTCAGGACTCACAATATTAATGGCTTTAGAAGATTCGCCATTCTTTTCGATGGTGTTGGTCGATGGTGTTTTGGGAGGTAAAGGGTGTAAAGTGATCTTTTTGCCCTTATGCATGAACGTGCATATGTTTGATCGACCAGAAAGAATCATGTCCATGTCTTTGAGCCACAGCCTTCCCAAAATGATATGACCCGCATCCATCGGCACCACATCACACCATAAGGTGTCCGAATAAGAACCTAACTAAATCGGTACACAACACCTTTTCGACACGGGAATGGATGAAGAATTGACCCATGCGTCTTTATAAAGTCTCGGGTGAGCTTCAGGTGTAAGCCCCAAGCGGCGTACTGCATGAGTTGATATTACGTTAGTATAACTACCGCTATCTACGATGACCCTATAATTCTTTTCACCAAATCTGGCAAAGGTGTGGAAGATGTTTTCCTTTCGCCAGTCATCCTTTTCATCCCATTGAGGCTGTGCAAGGGCACACCTCACAACTAAAGCATGACCAATAACATCACCCTCCTCATCGCTGGGTGTGCCAACCGGTTCAATTACTTCCTCTTCAGCCACTACCTCATCATCATCCTCCTCTCTCAATGAAGAGAGTCCTTTGGGGTTCTTTCATAGGGCATTGGGCGGCAAAATGTCTCATCCCATGACATTTATAGCACTTTACTTGAGAATTAACCCTTGAGGATTCTCCGGCTACACCTTTTTCCCTTTCAAATCTCGAATTGGTAGGGGCAGGCTGTGTACTACGCTTGGAAGGAGGATTAAATCGTCCCTCACCGGATCGTTGACCACTATATTGTGGCTTGGTTCTCTTCACCACCGTAGTTTTCAAGTGCCGTTCAAGATCTTGCACAACGGCATAACATCTTTTAAGAGTTCTACGAGATGAGAAATCAACTCTTTCTGTAAATCAAGTCGCAATCCGATGCGGAATCTAGAGAGTGATTTCAAGGTCTTCCGATACCTTTGCCCTCATCATGAACTCTTCAAATTTGGCAATGCAATCGGTCACGGGCATACCACCTTGACGTAAATTTTGCCACTGGTCGAGGAGGCGTTGGTGGTATGACAAAGAAACATACTTCTCAGTAAGTCGTTCCTTCATATCGTCCCAATGGGTAATGGGAGGACAACCTGCATTCACCCTAATGCGCTCGACATTGAGCCAGAAAAGTCGAGCTTGACCAACCAATTTCATCTTAGCGAGTCTAACGCAACGGTCGTCATTCATGGCATACCAATCAAAGTGTTGATCCATGTTGGAAAGCCAATCGAGGAAGACGGTAGGGTTCATTCTTCCATCGAAAGTCAGAATCTCAACTCGGACATTCTTAAGGAGTTGAACTTCGTGGTCATAGTCATCTCTACGATAATCCCTACGGTTCTAGTTGTCTTGGCGACCATTACGTTCACAAAGTGAGGGCATTCACGCTCTTGGTGTTGATTTTTCAGCCCACCCATCGCTTCTAGTTGGTTGATTCGATCATGTAATCTATCATTACCAACTCCTAGGGATGTTTGGGCTTGCTCAATGGTATTCAGACGTGCATTAATCGCACCCAATTTTTCTCGCATAGCTCTAAGAGTATTAAGAACCTCATCCAAAGCCATAGTGATCACAAGGTCTATTAGGGTTCTAGTATGGAATGCAATATGGACTCATAAAAGAAAATAATGCAATAAAATAAATATGACAAGCAAAGATGCCCTAACCTAGAAAACCTAGGGCTCTGATACCAAAACTGACGTGGGACAACGACCCTAAAATGCGTGAATATGATTTTAATACAAAATTTCCCGAAATTAAATAAATTAACTCAAGCTTAATCGCAAAATTATCTTTGATACCTTTAGGGTTTGCAGAATTTTGATGGGTAGATCACACGAGATCCAGATAGAGTCCAGTCCGATGCACAAGTACATTTAGAGTTGAGGCGAGATCGGCTTAGAGATAGGACTCTAGTTTTTTCAGGCTTAGGAGCTCGTCTTCAGTCCGATGTAGAGTTACGGATTCCAAATTGGGTTGCGTAAGGGATTTATGGTTTGCAATAGGCTTATAGTTTTCGGATTGGTTTATGGTTTGGAAAAGGGTATTGGCTTTGTTTGATTTATGGATTCAAAAGGTTTAGGTTTTGGGATTAAAAGGAAACAATTAGGCTAAGGTTTAGGGAAGCAAACATAGATCGCGAGATAACAAATATAATCAAGCAAAGCAAATCGATGACAAAGATCAAGAAAATATATGGGAATCACTCCCTTGGTCTCACACCAAACCCATCACAAGGAAGAAGACTCTTCACAAAGCAAAAGCTCTCATTCAATAATCAATCAACTAATCACATTGTTTAGCTTAAGGACCTTTTATAGGAGATCTTATAATAAAAGAAAACCCTAAAATGAATATTAAATAAAAGACAAATAAACCCCTAAAATTTAAAGTTCGAAATTAAACTTCTAAAACACTCGGCACGATTTCGATCGATCGAAATTGAAAATCGATTGATCGAAATTCATAAATATCGCCATCGACATTCGATCGATTGAAATTAGTATTCGATTGATCGAAATTTTAGAGTTCCTTCAGTTTTCATCTTTCTCCAGAATTTTCATCTTTCCCTAGCTCTGACTTCCATTCTGTTTCTTCTTTCGACGCCGGTAGAAATGATGTGGTCCGAATCCAATGTCCATGTAAATGGTGTCCCCGTCATGTTTTTTGCACTTCTTCCCTGTTTTTCGGCTTTCTGATGCTACAGCCTCTGTAAGTAATTAGTTGGGGTAGAAAATTGCATGTTGAATGAGTTTGCTCTCCTCCTTGTTCTAAAGTGATATTCCATATGCATTAAAGTTTGTGTAGGGATGTTTGTCGGTGATGGCAGAAACCATATGAATATCTTAAAGGTTCTCTAGTGTTAAAAATTCTGCAGTCCTTTTTTATCTGTTTTTTCGGTGATGACAATGACAAAGTTGATGGCTACTGAGGTGTACATGGTTGTAGTACCATCCGAAAGAGGCTTTTGTGATAAGTGCTTGGATATTGGGTAATCGATAAGAGTTTGGACGTGCTGTGCTGTGCTGGTGTGTACAGCCATTTGTAAATATTTTGAGGAGCTGATGATAACCAGATTTATTGTGTGGATCCGTGGTTGAAAGAGGGCAGTGTGTACATCATCCCTTGTGAATATCGATTCCTGTTTGCAGATATTGGATATGGTTTAAAGGTATTCTGACATTGAAGAGAAAGGGTAAACTAATCCCATGAAACCAAAAACCAATCACAAAATTGGATCCTTAATGAAATTCCGATCAGATCCATACCAGAAAGATTTGACAGTTCACATAGCCTGAAATGCTCATACTCCAAAATATTTGAATGAGAAGATCCCTTCTAAACCCCTTTATTAAGAATGATCTAGGGAAAAAAATCAGAATGGGATCTGTCTAAACCTTACTAGCCTTTATATAAAAACCCAATCACTAATATACTCTTATAATGATGGGTATCTACACCCACACACAACTCAATCAGTATACAATACAACATATATGCACATATATGCCAACTGAGAGATGGTGTTAGTTGTCTTTTGGTTTTATGATGTCAGTGGTTTCCAAAATGGTTGTCACTGCAGTTTTGAAGTTCTGGTAATTGGCCCTTATGCGTAAAATGTACAGAGGAGAGGAGTTCTCGGAAGTGTTTATAGCAGTTGCTCTTCTGTGATTCTATCAATTTCCTTTGTGAGTAGCAGCTGAGGCCATCTGAATGGTATCTTATCTCAGGTAAACTAGTTTATTTATTTATTTGTTGCACGTGCTGTCTTTGATCTGACAATGAAATTCAGATCTGTTAAGTTCATTAATAAAAACTGTCTATGCTATGTGTTTTGCTTTTACTCTTAGCTTCAAGATGATTATGTTCATGGATTTTGATGCATGTTGTTTTGCAGTACATTCAGCTTGGAGGATGAGAAATATGAGAATGAACATCTTCTTCCACTCAATGCTTCTGATCCTGGACAGGTTTTCATATAGGAACTGTGTGGAATTCAAATTATATTAATTCTCCGTTCTAGTGCAATCATTTTTCTTAATCATAACATTATTGAGAACTTGTATTTATTGAAGAATATGATGTTAACTTTTGCAATAATGCATGATGTCTTTGATGCATGTTGTTATTGAAGAATATGATGTTAACTTTTGCAATAACTTTTGCAATCATTTTTCTTAATCATAGTATTGTTGAGAAGTTGTATTTATTGAAGAATATGATGTTAACTTTTGCAATAATGCATGTTGGTGGAAGATTGCTTTAGCTGTATATGACATTGAGGAGGCAACAGCAAATGCCTTTGACATCATCTCGGATCACAAGGTGAGACTCATTTAAGTTGATAAGATTTGTTGAGATCTTCAACTTTAACAAAGCCACCTATATGTTTTGATGGATATTCTTCTTCAAAAAAAACCAAACTACCAATTATAAGAGATAAACTCCATTTCTACCGCATGTTTTTTATTTCTGTTTTTGCCATCACCATCAATAATTTGTTATCTGAAATGATGATTGAAGCCTATTGGTTTATTTATTTTTCAATTCCTCTCCTTTTGTATTGATATTTGTGGGTGGGTCCTTTTTCTAAGATATTTTTTTTTACTGTATGAAGTTAGGTACTCACAAATGGGAGGGTTGAGGAGTGTGAGGCACAGGGTTATGGCCAACAGCTTCAAATCAAGGGCCTCGATAAGCTATTTTGGAGCACCACCTTTGAGACAAAAACTAGCTCCTTTGCCTTTGCTAATGAATGAAGGAGAAGAAAGCTTTTACAAAGAGTTCACCTGGGTTGAATTTAAGAAATCTGCCTACAATTCTAGGCCTTCTTATAATAGGCTTTCCCTGTTTGAAAAGTAGTGGGCACCATAAGGAGCAGGAGCTGGAGCTGATGTATGAATTTACTATTTTAGGAAATGGGTTGGTCAAAAGAGGTTGGCGATGACATTGATTGCTGGCCAAATTTACTAAATATGGAAAAAGAAGGTTCTTTTGTTTCATGTAACTATCAACCGTAAGTAAAATTTCATTAAATGGGACAGGAAAAGGTCATATGTGTCCCGTTACTGGGATTATCACAAATGCCAGCGGTTTAGCTTTTCCTTTCTTTTATATTATCAGTAGCTTTACCTTTTCGAAATTAACAAATTGTGTAGGGCGTCCTCAATGCATTTCTTGACTCTAAAATTTGCAGCATCGTTTGAATTGGGGGTGAGCCTGACTTTGGATTCACTCACTTTATCGCCCCATTACCTTTTCTCTTTTAGAAAATCTAAATAAATCTCATGATTCAGCACCCAAATTAAAATAGTAAACATTTCAAAGTAAAGGTTAGCTGCACCCAAGAGTGTGCCTCGACCAAATTTTGTTTCCCACCCACTTCTCTCACGTCTCCCAATGTTTCTGCACCTACAATAAAGAGAAAAGGACGCTATATCTTCAAAATAAAATGAAATCCTTGTAAGTAATTTGTCACGCCTTGTGCGTAGCAATGAATATTTTTTACCTTATTTGTATCATATATAATATATCTATATAATAGAGATACATAGAATATTTTAGAATATTCTATGTATCTTTATTATATACATATATTATATATGTAAGATTCTAGAGAAGACAAATTTAGATTAAATTTAGATAAATAACTTGGAAGAGTGTAGAATTCAAGATTAGTGTGGAAGCTTGTAGAGAAAACTCTAGAGTATTTCATTACTATTAGATTTTTGATACATGTATAGATCTTATATCGTTAATTGTACATAGTAGGCCTATTTATAGGCAAGAGGGTCTCATTTGCAAGACACCTTATAAATCTCACAACTTGTAAACATTTAAGAGTTTCAATACAAAGAGTTTTTTGCACTCTCTCTCTTAAGTTCTCTTTTTGCTCTTGTGAGATTTTCGGTAGTTAGGTTGATTATGCGACGTTAGGGAGGGATAAAGCGCAAGAGCCTCCCGGATTTGTAGAGGCGGGACAACTAAGTTCGTGACAACTCGCTGGAGCAAAGTAACAGGTAGCTCAGTAAATCACACAAATGCCCTCTCTCTCTCTCTCTCTCTCTAACTCAGATTTAAATTTATACTTTACCGGTGGTTCTTAATAAACCACCAATAAACATAAGATTTTACCAACGATTTTTGACAAAATGTGAAAATAGCTCTCTTTTAGCAGCGGTTTACAAATAACCACCGCTAAAAATATATAATGACGGCCTTTTTACCCGCGGCTGTGACACCCGCCACAAAGAGGATTAGTGGCGGCGGATGTGTCTTGTTACGGCGATTTTAGGTCACCAAGAAAGCCTTGATTTCTTGTGGTGAGACAACCAATAGCCATCCAGTCAAAGCTAAGGGAGTGTGACAAAAAGAGATCCATGTGCTATCACTAAGCTGATTGTTTGAGCTCGTTTTGTCTATAGAACTACCAGCACCTGCACGTATGTGACCGATTTACATGTTTTGGGTCTTTTCTTTTAGTTTGTTTTTGTTAAGTCCCATACTTTTGAAACCACAAATGTATTTTTATAATTAGACTGATTGTAAATGCTTGTTTTTAAAGTTTGAACTTTAGACTATATTTTATTTATCTTAGGTATAATTCCGTAATAAGTAGAATTTTTATGTTTTGAATTTTAAAAATTGAATTAGCCCAATCAGGTTAATGAAAATGTGAATATATATATTCCGCAAAATGCTTACGCAATGATTATAGATTATTTAAAAAAGTAAAAGAATGATTTAATCAAAATTAAAATATCGAAGTATGTCGCGCCGACCCGGTTCATGGATTGGAAGGTGCGAGGCGCGAGAGCCACCCGAGCGTACGAGGCCAGGGGCTGAGGGCGTGACACTATACTCTACTCTTCATTGTACACTAGAATACAACTACACCCAACGGCTAGTTTCCAACGATCGCCGTAACTACTCTCTTCCTCCATAACGCTTATATCTATCTTTTCGGGCTCCTCTAACCTAATAAAAGCAATAAAAATCTAATCAAAGAAGAACTTTTGAAACCCTAGATCTGAAAGTTCGAAAAAATGAATCGAGATATTGAGAATAAAAAGTGCAGCCAGAATTGAATGCCGTTTTGTTTTTCGGCAACGACTTTGCTAGACCATGTGGCCACAAGATGAAGATGAGGGCCAAGGGTTTCTATAAGTGTAACCCTAGCACAATGAAGAAGATGACTCAACAGCTCTTCTTTTGTGGGTAAAAATTACATGTGCGGAGGAGCACTTATTTTGGTGCTACTTACTAAAAGACGAAGTGGATATATTATTTTGGTGTAAAAGTTAAGCACTTTAGATCATGTTTTCCCCACTATAAGACAAGACAATTATTTATTATTTACGAAGTATTTACCAGAAAACGTAACTAGTACAATGCTTCTTTGCTATACTATATATAACCAAATGATAATAACTTATCTTTTGTAATATAGCATGTTCTTTATTTTAGTTTAAAAGAAAGTTGTTTGTTTGTATTCTTATATTGTCCTATAGCTTAAAAGCAAATCTTTTAACAAGATTGAATTGTGAGCTCTTCTTTAGTGGAAATATAGAGGGCAATGTTTAACCATATACTTTTAATGGATGTTGATAATTTATTTATTTTTTTAAATAAAATTGAACCCACATTTGACCTGAGTTGACTAAAATTTGGTTTTGATCATAACTTGATGGTTTTATGCATCAATTTTAATGTGTGGCATGTTGTGCACATATCTAGAAATAATCTTTTGAAACATTGATTGTTATATATCATTTACAAATTATTAGTCATTAGATTAGAATCAGGAAAAAAAAATCTGTCAAATATGTTCAGCCTCGCATCGATTGTTGGTCCGTCAAATTTGAGTTAAATTTTGAATAAGATACATAAATCGATGACTATATAATATTTCTACGGTCGTAGCACAATCACCTATTGAACCGATTCTGAGCTTTTTCTACTATGAACTTAATAACGATAGTAATGTTAGCTTTTCTAAGAAAATACATGAATCTGAATAACTTAAGAACGCATCTAAGAAATGTCAGGAATTTAAGCCTTCTAAGAATCTGTAAGATTTGGAGTTTTCAAGAATTTGAGCTTTTCTAGGAAAAGTCAATAAACACCGAGCCCTTTTCGTTGTTGTCAATTGAAAAAATATTAAAATAAACATAATGGTACGGGTTAAACTTAAACATAATTATTAATGAGACTAACTTCTCTCACCCGCTCCATTAAATTGTAATAGCCTCTTTACATGTCAAAAGTTTACATTTTTCCATGTTAGGGATAGGATTGTTAATGGTTCGAGTCATCTTGACAATCGACCCGGCACAAAAACTTGTGAGGCTGGGTCGGGTTAGGCATGAAGCATTCGATCTGACCTTCGTATCAGATTTTTAGGTGATTGTTAGGTTGGGTAATTTTATTGGGGCAGGTTAGGCATGTACCTTTGAACCTGCCATCGGATCGGGTCGGGCATAGATGCCCTTGACCCGCCGGGCAGCCAAAATATTGACTCGAGGCCGAAGTTTAGCAAGTAAAACATGATAATGCCTTGATTGAGTGACAAGTGTGAAAAGACTGCACAATAATCCCATCATCTATGAACGTCAAATTCGCCAAAAGCAATGAGTTTGACCCTTCCATTGGGACATCTTGTATTTTTGTCTATTTTGTTTTTTTGTATAGGGACAGCTTCTTCTTCACGCGGATTGGCTGCTAAGCACTCGAGTTTATCCTTATTAGACCAATTGGAGTTAAAAGACTTCTTCCACTCTTCAATCTTTACGACTTCGACGAATATTGGGTATTATTCTTTAAATATATTATTTGTCTTAGTTATAAAAATAAAGAGGGATTTCTCTAGACCAAGAGGAATCATTAACTTTAATAATATATGAAGCTTATACAGCATCCGTTATTAAAAAAAAAAAAAAAAAAGTTTATATAGCATGGTGCTTAGTATCATAGAAGGTCGTGAACAATTCGCGAATAAAATCTAAATTTTATGAGTTATATGTGAATTTTACGAAATTTTCCTCAAAAACTTTTATTCTTTTTAAGTTTTTTATTAATATTGTTTATCATTTTTCTTTTTATTTTTTCTGAATTTTGACCAATTTTTTCCCGGCATTTGACGAATTTTTTCCGAGTTGGTTTATTCTTGAAACCTGACTTGTCACTATGCTTAGTACTAGCAACGACAGGATTGTGTCCCTGATCTATATCCACTAATGGGTATATGGGCAAGGCGAGAAATTGTACCGGCTTGAACAAGTTACTATCTTTCTAATGAATGTAAGTGATTTTGTAATTGGCTTATTAATTTGACGGTCTAGGTCAAATATGATTACATCAATTGCATGCAACTACAGATGCAGTGTTGTGTACTCTTCGATGATCAAAGAACTATTATATAAAGTGTAATATTATATTGGATCGACTTTCCTGTCTATCATTTAAATACCAAAATGGTGTTTAAAATGATGATATACTATCAATGGTTAAAGCTGTGGGTAGTCCACACTCACAAAGTGATAGAGCATACATTGAAAGGCAATAAGCTGAAAAATTACATTTTTTTATAATTTTGAAATATCGGATATGTGCACTCAATTACCGACCGTTGTGCTTAGTTTTGATGGTTGATATTAAACTTCCCCAATCGGATGGTTCACATCCACATATGAGCATGATTCTTTGGCTAATAGATTTTCTAATGATGGATAGCCACCTGAAAAATTTATATATATTGATCATAAATGTGCACCACATATCATAATAGTAAACCACACTTCAATAGTCTAAGATCAAAATTTCTAATAGTAAATCAACACTCCAATAGAAAACCGTTTAAATTCCATTTGGTGTGTAAATATCACCATATCGATCAGGAGCCATTATCCCAATATTATATGGAGTTTGTATAGCAAGGAGATTGAGAACATCTCAGCTGATTTTGAATATATAGCACTTTAAACAAAATAAAAAAAAATCACCTCATGACGTAGATAATATGTAACAAAGACTTGGTGAGTCCAAAATTACATTGAGAATAATTGTCAAAAGTCTTCTCACACAACACTATTTTAAACATGTGATAAATATTTTTAATAAGCATCATTTGATAAGCAACATGTGACACAACACCCTTTTTGAAAAAAAATTGCCAAACATGTCCAAATCTTCAAAAATAGCTTAAACCATTTATTTTAAGATTTGATAAAAATATCTTTTAATGCAATTTTCGACACTAAATATCTTTAGAAAATATCTTTTAATGCAATTTTCGACACTAAATATCTTTAGACTGTAACATGGCACACTTATTAATACTGCTACTTTTACAAAACAGTGACCCGTTCTCAATTGTGGTTGAGAACGTGTCACTTACCATATACTGGTTGGGCGGATATTAGGTGTACAACTTTAGAAACGCATATTTATCTTCAGGAACAAAGGTGGCCCCTCACCCCCACCCACACACTTGAGTTGGTTATGGATATTCAGAGAATCAGAAGCATCCACATTTATGAACACCTTTCAGCCGCCTAATCCTGCCACCACTTTCTTTCAGGAATTTTGAGAGCTTTGATATTCGTTAAACACAGGTTTTCATGGGTCCCTGTGGAGGCCCAAACCGGTAAATGGTGTAATATATATATATATATATATATATATATATATATATATATGAGAACAAGACAGGGGACCGGTCAAATCATGAGGTTCCACCATCCCCTGTTGAACCCTGACCTGCGACCCCTGATAGACTATTTAAGATTCAATTTAAAAGGGACTACTTGGTTTGGAAAGAAAGACTTGGTAAGAGGAACTAAGACGGTTAGAAAATCAAAAAATAATAAAATTAGAATGAGAAAGAGGTTGTACAAGGCTACATTGTGTGAAAGATCTTAACATAATTTGATCAATCTTTGTGTGAACTCTAAAGATTCTCTATTACCCTCCCGTATCACTTGTCCTTTTAAAAAGATATATGCAATTGGTTAAAAGAAAATAAGCCTTTAGATCTTCGCGATTATATGGTAAGAAAATACCTTCAATCGTAGTTGTATATTATAGTCACCGCTTGTATGTGAAGTCCATCACAGTGGCATCTGCTCATCTTAGAGTCTATCGTGATAGCTCGAATCATACGGCAGAAATCTCTTTGAAGAGATCTTAAACAAAAAATAAAAAAACATAAGAAGAATATGCGATAAAGAAGAGACATATCACACGGGAGGCCACATTGTGAAGGATCATAACACAATTCCATTAATATTTGTGTCTCCATTTATACATATATAAACACAATTTCAAAGAATATTAATCTTAACAAACTTATCTTAATATCTTAATCATAATCTTAACAGGCCAGTTAGTAACATAGTCACTAAATTCACTCAATTTTTAATAATTTACGATTTTAAGGTTCTATGCAATATACATAAATTTTTCAAAATTTTATGTATTTTCAATTAGTTTGGAGTTATTCACGACTTTATCAGTAATCCTCACTTTTTAATATATTAAAAATGATTTATACTTTTTAATCTCAATGAAATGTGCGGAAACTTTTGGCATTTTAACCTTGGCAAGTTACACTGAACTAATAGGATTTTTTTTACTACTATTTAAATATTTTTTGGTCATGCTAAGTGTGGACCGTTCACCTCACCACGTCGTTTCAAGCTTGCTTTTGAACATTGAAAGGTTATGAGCAAGGATCAAAATAGTGGTTTCATTTTTTATTTCGGACATGACTGAAATCGAAATTTTGGCATAAAATTTGAATTTCGGCCAAATTTTTTCCCTTCATATAAATTTTAACCAAAATTTTGCTTTAAATTTCCGTTTCGGTAAAGACCCAAACCAATACGTTTCGGCCGAAATTTTGAACCATTGTCATGAGAGTTTCCCTGTACAGTGAGATCAACAGTGGCCACCTGCATCAATAGATCGCATCCTCACCAGCATGCATATTAGCTATGTGGTGCCAAGCATAGACCAAATTCTCCTAGTTTTTTAAAAAGTCGCGAGTAATTCATAAGTAGTTTAAAATATGTATATTATAATTATTTGTGACTCTTATAAAAACTCAAAAAATTTAAAAATTATTTGCGAAATGTCCAAAATTTTTCAAAAACTATCTTTCTTTTTTTTTAAGTTTTTAACTAATATAATTTTATTTTATTTTTTCAAATCTTTTTTAATCCAATTTATTCCCAAACCCTAACTTGGTCACTGTGGTACACAGTGAGATATATTTTTAGCTAATCAACTTCGCTAGAATGATTACGAGGTACGGTGAGCTGTACTTAGCCTAAAAAAGACATCCATCATGAGATAGCATCATGGGTCAAAAAATTGTCCGATACCAATACGTATCGCCCAATACGTATTGGTTTTGGACCTGAGCGATACGATACATTGCCTATATATCGTACCCCCTAAAAAATAGGGTAATTATTGTCCGATACGGGCAATGTATCGCTCGTATCGGACGATACGAACGATACATTCAAATTATTGGGCGATGATTTCAAATTATTGTCCAATAATTTGATTTATGAGTTTTTTGAAAAAAAAAAATTATATCAAAACGATACATTGAATATATCGCCGATACATTGAATGTATCGGATGATACGCGATACGTATCGAACGATACGGACGATAATTTAATTTTTTAGATTTTTTTTTTTTTTTTTAAATGTATTGAAATGATACATTCAATGTATCGCCGATATATTAAATATATCGGACAATACGTATCGAAAATCAGATAGTTTAACCCTTGGATAGCATACAATATAGACTTTAATATGAACAATTGCCTATGTCAAAGAGCCTAGATTTCTTGAAGGATGTCAATTTCAAGCAAACATAAGGTCACATAATGGTTTGCAACTTGGACCAGTTGGATTAGTCAAGGGTGTTCCACGTGGCAAAATAAGTGCACTTTTGGGTGCTTATTTGTTTTAGTGGAATTAATTTAGGGAAGCTCTATTTACGCACACACATTCTCTAAAAGAGCCTATGTCTCACACCCCTGTAAAATCATTAATTGCTTTAGATTAGGTGTTAGAGATCAATCTTTTACAAAATGGATCTTGAGGTTACGACATACCTATCAGATGGTTAGTTTTTTATTATGTGTCACGGATCCTCAAAAATGAACTTTCAATCATATAACACACATCACACTCAAACATGCTTTTAGAGCCATTCTTTGGAGATTTGTGACACATGGAATAAAAATTAACCGTTTGATAAGTGTGCCGTGACCTCAAGATCCATTGTGTGGAAGATCAGGGTGAAAGAAGATCTCCATATATTATCTTATCCACAGCAATCAATGATTTTACAGGGGTTTGAGACGTAGGTGCTTTCAGAGAACGTATGGGCGCGAATAAAGCTACCCTTAGTCTTACGGAAGAGGGAACTCCTATGACCACCTTTGAATAGGTTGTGTAATGGTCTTCCAGTTTTTATTCCCCATGTGGCACTCATATTTGATCAATCAAACTTATCCAACTAGCAGCCTATAATTAGAACATGTATTCTTCGCTCGGAAAAAATTCGAAAAAAATTCTACAATACTTGTTAAATTCAGGAAAAATACAATCACGATTTGAAAAAGTAAAAAAGACAAATTATAAAAAAAAATAGTAGTAAAAAATTATAAAAATAAAAAATAAATAAAAGTTCCTTACCAAAACTGGGAAAAATTCAGGAAAAGTCATTTGGATTTTAATCGAAAATTCGCAAATTATTTAGATTTTATTCAAATTTTTTTTAATTCGCAAATTATTCACAACTTTTTCAGAAAGCCCGCGATTTTTCTTTTAAGCAAACATTAGTTCCCATGATGATTTAGAATTTGAACAACTTCGATTAGTCAAGAATTTGGGCTGCCTACCACAATTTTATTTAGGGAACTTGTATTTACAGCATAAGATTCAACATGCACAACAAAGAATTTTCACCGTTAAAATCTTTGACTCTTTGAATCACATGATGGAGTTCATTTTTCGCCTCAACCTTTGACATAATAGATCTTGAGATTATGACCCACCTATCAAACGGTCAAAAGTTGATTCCACATGAAACACATCTCCAAAACTGACCCGAGAACCCCTCTCATGGTACACTAATGATTATGGTCACTTTTGGGGATATGTGCAATGTGGAATCAACATTTGACCCTCTGATAAATAGGCCATAATCTTATGGCTAAAAAAATAATCTCCATTTATCTAATTCAAGGCAATCAATGGTTTTAGCTGTGGAAACCTCTTGTAGCCGAGACTCGTACATTTGCAAATATTCGTACCTAGAGAGCGTAAGTCCCTGTTAGCCAATTTGTAAATTTACACTTATCTAGAATTTTTTCTCTTGCTTCAAAACAATTTATACAGCTGACCAAGAGAGCTTAAGTCCCCAACGTACATCCCCCTCTTCTCCAGATTCCCTTCATTTAGTATACATATCCCACACAGCACGTGCCTTTTGATTCTCTTTTGTTTTATGAAGTACAGTTGTACATCATATCATTGCTAGTAGGGACCCAATAAACATATTTCACACCGTTTAATATATATATATATATATATATATATTTATATTTATAAAACATTACAATTTGCTTTCACAGCTTGTGACCAATTGAAAACTTAAAAAGATAATATTACATCTAATTCAACCCATATAATTAAATCTGCACGCCCAATCTTCCAATTCTACCCTTTCATCAATCACTAAAAGAATTTTCTAAACTCCTTTCGCCTTTCTCGGTCAGTGTCTACTTTTGACACCATGTTCAACGCATGCCCATTTTCTCTTCTATGTACACAAACCACCCCCCCCCCCCCACCACCACAAGATCACAAACCATAGCCTATGTTCAATTTTCTTTCTCTCCCTTTTCCCCTTATTCTGTCTAATTGGTATCTAATCTCATTGGAATTGAAGATGAGAGTTCAACAATATTTGCTGATTGAAAAAGTTTTGGTTGATCATGTGATATTGCGATGTGTCAAACTGGTTGGTGAAGTTGGTAAAGGTGCACGAACTACTGTACTTCTTGGATGGGTGTAAAGTGCCCTCTTCTTGGTTCCCTACCATTGATCGTTGGCGCTTGTGCTGGTTATCCATCACTGATAAGTCTGTGGTAGGGAGCCTTTGCATTAAGTAGTGATTGTTGTTACTGATGGGGTTGTCAATATTGTTGTAACCGAGAATAGGGCACAACTCTGAGCCCGATGAGTCGGGTAGATTGTCTAACATGAGCCGGGAGAGAAACGAGTAGTCGGTGGCATCCAAGGAGTTAGATAATGAGGGAGATTTATGGAGGTTTAGTGTCGTCTTTTGGTCTGTGGGATTTGGTATTCTTGATAAGAAGACATCGTCCCTCGAAGGGTCTTCCTGTTCAACATCTACGATTGCGGATGTAAGGTGGCTGCTCTTCATGTAGATTCTGCAGAGAACCCAATCATCTAACTGGAAAAAAAAAAACATCAAGTAAAAGTTTATTAGCTAAAATGTTAATCAAAGGGGATAATGGCTCATGAACCACATTTAAACACCAGTGTTTAAATGATCTTACACCATTTAAACTGCACTTTTTATCTCATACCATTGAAGAGAGGTTTATCCTTGTGTCATGTGGCACACATAATCTAAATTTCTCAAATGGAAATCCATCGTTGCAATATGTACCAGCCAAAACGATCATCCTTATGAGTGGATGTAAATCATTAGATCAGGGAACTTTCATATCAACCATCAAAATTAAAAACAATCATTGATATTGGAGTTCACAAATCGGATGGTTCAAATCTCCTAAAAAAGTGTGATTTTAGGACCCATAATCCTTCAATTGATGATATATCACTTTAACGGTTTGGATTTCTAAAATCATAAGCCAATGAATGGTATAAGATCGTTTAACCACCATTTGGTGCTTAAATGACAGTCAGGAGAGTCGGGTCCCTAATGAAAAAACATTAAAAATTTATCTTCTAGGCATTAATATTAGTCACAATGTGAAAGAAACCTAAATTTCGTTCGGCTACTATTCTAACATATATTGTACTAGATTAACATATGCTATATACTTTTTTCCTACCACTATACCTGGTGCTCCAAAACTGTCACATGCATATATATATATATATATATATATATATATATATATATATATATATATATATATATATATATATATATATATATATATATATATATATATATATATATATATATATATATATATATATGCCAACGAAAGGGTTGTTACTTTGGGAAATGGTACCTAACTCAATAGACTGTTTGGATTGAGCGAATGCCCATCAGTCTATACTTGGACCAATCGGGCCAGCTCTCCTATGTACCGGTCATAAAGTCTTCGTGAACGGAAGGTTCTAACCGCTGGATCAATCACTCCACATTCGAAAAAATCAATATATTTAGTTTATTGGAAGAAGGTTGTAAATGCCTGACTTCCATATGGGACATTAAAGATGTGAACAAAATATTTGACAGTTGATTGATTGTTTGTTATGCCATGTCCAAATGGAGAGCAATATAGATTTGTTAAGCGCAAAGCGTGTTTGGTTTAGAACCTCTCCACCCTATGTGCTCCAGAGGAGAGCTATTTTAAGAGACAAAATGAGCTCTCAGCGGGAGCAAGAGCAGATAAAACCTGCTCCGGCACGATAGCAGGGACCCACACACAACCTGGTCACTAATCAGAGGAACAGTGAGCTGTTTGGGCCTTCACTCTAAACGAAACGCCTCTCAATGAATAAAAAACATATCACATGAAAATTTGATCTTCACACGAATTTTAGGGGGTTTGAAACCTGTGGATCTAAGAAGTATGGAGCGAAAAAGGTGTTAATCATGATAAGAAGTTTTTCTGAGAGACGTGGAGGGTATTTTAGTCAGGTTATTTAACACCCAAAAAGAGCTCTTGGCCCTTTCTTATCAAGATCTTATCAGGGAAGGGCAGTTTGGTTATTTTGTCTTCAAACTAACGGACCAATCCCAAGTGACAAGCTGAAACTGCCAAGTGATAACATCTAAACTCTAAAACCCAAAGAGTAAATTAGCCAATTTCTCAAAGGCATTTCGGTCATTACAAGAGCAATTATATTAATATCAAATTTTATGATACATAAACCAATGTTATTCTATATACAAAGAAGTGAAATAACATATTGGTGATTAAAGATAGATAGATAGATCACGTGAGGCTAATAATATATAATAATAATAAAATAATTTGGAAATTATTTATTTGAATGACTTTCTTACCCTCATAGACGAATCTTTTATCCTTATGGGCTTATTAACAGCTTCAGCAAGCCGATATTCATGCATGATCCAATTAGTCTTGATGCCCTTTGGAGGCCTACCCCTGTAGAACACAAGAGCTTTCTTGACTCCTATATTTTCGTGCCCATTGCCTGAGGTCGCCAGTATCGGTTTGTCCGTCCCCGTCGCCTTCCAATATCCCGACGCCGCGGCCCTGTTCGGCCGCGCGCCATTAGGGTACTTCCGATCTCTAGGGCTGAAGAAATACCACTCTTTCTCTCCAAAAGCTGCTCTAGCTGATAAGAAAAGAAGAAAAAAAAAACACAGCGCCACATAGCAGTAAGTAATTGCACCAGTAGATTATGTAAGTATGATCGGATGGATAGCGTGGATGCAAACCTGGGAGCTCCCATGGGTCGAATTTATAGATATCGACTTCGGCTATAATTGAGACGGGGCATGGCGTGGAGGTGGCTCTGTTTCTAAGGTAGTGAAGGATCAGTTCTTCGTCTGTTGGGTGGAACCTAAAGCCTGGTGGCAGCGACGATTCGGGGTTTGACATGGTTTGAAGTTTGAAGCAATTGCTGCTAGGTGTTTGTAACGGTTTCGGCCGATATTTTATTATCTTATTTAGGCTATTGCTCTCTTTATTTTATAAGAGAGAGAGAGAGAGAGAGAGAGAGAGAGAGAGAGAGAAGGCTTGAAATTTTTGGAAGAGGAGGATGGCTGCTCATTTTATGGTTGCAGAAATTTGTCGTTTAGCAGCCTAATAGTAATAAGAACGGATTGAGGATAGGGAGGTAATTATGGAGAGTGTGAGGGGTTTCAAGGTCATAGATATTATTTTAGAACAGCTGTGAGCTTTTGTAATTATTCTTAATTTCCGCATCTGGTAAGATGCTTGTCGTGGTAGGATGCGGCCAAGGAAAGGACACGTCAGGTTTTAAGTTTATACTGACACGTGTCATCTCAATCCACGCAGTAAGGAGATTGGCGGAGATCCTTTTACGTAGTATGTTACTTTACATCGTGGCCGCCCACGTCGTCTCTTATGTTCTCTATTTTAACTCCTTTTGTGCTCCTTTTATTTTAAAGGCCAAGAAGGATCATAGCTTTTTGGCCTACCGTTGAATTTGTGCATGCTCTCTGAACTTTAATTTCGTTCAAAAGAGAAAAAAGGTATAGCTCTACTCGCATGTTAAAATGTAAAAACTTAAAAAAAAATAAAAAATTATTAAGTCATTTTGGCTGAGACAGCCTCAAAAGCTGAAGAACAAACACGCAGCATGAGGAAGCACCTACTATAATTTTAAAGATTAACTAACACATATGACAGGTAGAGAACAGCACGAAAAAGCACCAACTACAGTGATAAGAGTTAACTAACAGGATCCA
This sequence comes from Chloranthus sessilifolius, assembly GCA_021018995.1. NCBI lineage: Eukaryota > Viridiplantae > Streptophyta > Magnoliopsida > Chloranthales > Chloranthaceae > Chloranthus > Chloranthus sessilifolius. Next base: position 45,818,098 of record CM037584.1, on the reverse strand, counting down.
ACCCACACCTTATAAAAATAAGGATGGAAACAGCATAAGGACAAATATTATCACACGTACAGTATTTTATTTCACTTGATATATATATCCCAAATAAGACTTGAAAATAATGTAACATTTGTTCTAGTCATACTAGTTGCTCAAATAAAAGATTTGAATTAAAAAATGATTTCCAATCATTTATTTCAAAGTAATCAATAACTTTTGAGCGTCGGTACTCTTTCGTAATCAGTAAATGTCAATAGAACTACCAAGAAAAGTTACAACTGTAAACGTGTGAAATTGAGAGTGAGTAACGTTGAATCTCACGTGTTCAAAGGTTACACATTTGATGGGTGAGCAGCACTCCGTCCGTGGTGCCGTCAAAATATTTAAAAAGACTTTTTGTTACAAGGCTTTCTATTTGGATTTAGATTAGTCAACCTTGATTGTGGTCCCCTGGACACGTGGTGGGTGAGCTAGGGGGAGTACGTGCGGGTGGTCAGCACAGGTGATTGTTCCTTTTTGAAATAGTCATACCAAACCAGATTCTTCCTAACCCTGGAATTTTCAACAAAGATGAAGTTGCTTTCAAAACCTGATTTTTGAAAGTGTCCACGTGGCTTGATTGGCACACTAAGTCTCATGATCGGCAGGACCACAACCTATGAGGAGTCGCGCGTGCCTGATGACACGTAATTACGTGTGTCTTGGTGGGCCACTTTCGAAAGCGGCCCTACGCCCTATCCCTATATCGCGTTCGCACCTATTCTTATCATTAGCAGTGTTAGTGTCACACCCATTCTTGTTATTACCACATCACTTATGCAAAGACAAAACTGTCGGTTGCTTTCAATAAGATGATGTATATCTTTTTCTGTCCCAAGCTTCTACACAACTGATCTTGAGATCATGAGCCTATCATCAAACTATCACATATTGATTCCACGCCATACACATTCCAAAAACTTGTTAATTGCGATATATTATAAAAAATGATTCATATTTGCCTTTTGAGATGTGTACCATGTGAAATCAATATGCAAAAAATGGTTCATATTTATCTTTTGGGATGTGTACCATGTGAAATCAATATGTGACCGTGTGATGGAAGGTCTATAATCTCAGTAGTTATTGTGTGGAAGATTGGGTCAAAAATGATGAATGATACTCATCGTATGTTCGAAAGCAACAATCAGTATTTCTTCGTTTAAGTGATGTGGTAATAACAAAATAGGTGTGGCAGTAACAATGCACTTTATTATAGATGGGCCTTTTTCTTAATAGTCAACTGGGATTGAACTTTGTGACCTAGAAGTGCACTATTGGCAACTTTGTATTGAGCTATAGAGCATAGACCCAACCTGGCTATTAGTAAGCCCATAAAGAGTCCGGCTGGTTATAATAATAAGGGTACGAATATTTATAATATAATCGATAATTTTCACCTTGTAAAATCATTGACTGACTTGAATCAGACGATGAAGAATTTTTTTTCATCCCTATATTTTTCACGTAATAGAGCTTATGACCATGACCCCTATCAAATGATCATATATTACTTTCATGTGAAATATATTACTAAAAGTGACTCACAAACCCTTCTCACCGCATGTCATGATTACAGTTACTTTGGGGATGTTTGCCACGTAGAATCAACATTTAACCATTTGATAGCTTGTTGTGATCGCAAGATCTTTTGTCTTAAAGAATGGGATGATAAATCATCTCCATCGGCTGATTGTAAACAGATTTTACATGTAAAAATGTTGATTGTGAATGTAGAATCTTCGGTTGCGAATACTGGTTCCCTTAAAATAATGGATTAAGAGGGGCCAATGGAAAGTTAAGACCTCATAAGTAATTGTCATTTTCTTAATGCTAGAATGACTGAGGCTGTAAAAAAAGGTTTCATGTAAATCTAGTCTACCTACTAATTTGGAACTAGAAGAATTTTGAGTTAGCTACCAAACATAACGTTATGGGGATGGTGTCATCCCATCCTCATTTTCTAATTAAAGTAATTTATTTGTTGTTATCCATTTATTGTGTTCATTTTTCCAATTTGAGTGTGAATCCATCATGACATAGAATATTTACTTCGCTTACGAAGATTAGACTCGTCTGGCCGGATATGCAATTACGTGGCGATTAATGATGACAACTACGATGACGATTACAATGATATAAAGATTGGGCCTGTACTCCAATGAAAGATTGACAATATTGAAACCTCTAGGCTCATAGGTTCAATCTCAACTTATTTATTTAGAAAAAAAAAAAAGATCATAACGACAAAAAATAATCAATATTTAATAACAATAACGTAAAAAGTTAAAAACCATCTTATTTAATTTCTAATATTATATTTTATTAGTTTAAGCAAATTACATTAATATATTTTCCTAGATATATGGAGTTGGGTTGCGAACTGCTAAGGTTCAAATGGGAAGCGGTTGTGGGTTCATGTATTTAATAAGGTCGCCTGGTCGTTGGAATGCTGAGGTCCAATGAAAGACGAAAGAAGGAGAGAGACAAAGGAAAGTGGAAATATTTTAGGGTTTTGCTGGAAGTGAGGAAAAGCAAAACGTGATGATTATCCACAACCCTTTGGCTCCCATATATATCCTCTTTCCTTGTTCCTTTTCTTGGCTTGATATGGTGGGAGAGATAAAGTAATGGGTTTCTCTTTATCTCCTGTTTCATGTTGAAATAGCCCATGTCACATGCCACATGTGATGCACAATATTTATGGTCTCTTTGGTTGTTATTCCTTCTACATCTCAAAACTTGATACCTTGTTTACTAAGTTATCAAATATCCACGTGATTAAAACACATAAAAAATATATATATATTATAAAAGGGTCCGATTCTCGCGACTGCATTTTCATGACATGACCATCCACTTTTTATGCCAGATGGTGCACTACATGTTCAATCAATCCAAGTATTCCCGCTAGCATTTCAATTACACATCTCAACCAAAAATCATGCCTATTTTACCATTTAAACCATTGGATTAGTATACTTTATAATTTCCTCTCTTACAATTAGAATAATTGTTCATTTGTGAGCGTATAGAATGGAAGTTTAAATCCCTCAATAAGTGTGATTTTCTGCCAAGTATAATTCATTAGAGAAACTATCATATTCATGACTTAGATTTCTAAAACAGATGTCGCATGGTTATGCTTCTAGGTGTAAATGGGTAGTTATGGTTGGGGATTGAAAGTCTGATATGTTATTCTGAATGTCTGATATATATCAAAATAACGGCCGGGTTTCAAGCCAAATTAGCTGATATTAAAGGACCCCTCTCTAAAAAAAATTAGAAAATTGTATAAATAATTTAAAATATTAAAAAAATTGTCCAAAGGGCTTTCAGATATGGGAATTCAGATATTATATTTGGTTCATGTCCAATAAAAATCGGCCAATATGAGCCAATATTTATCCCCATATTAAAACGTTATATGGATGGGGCCTAATCTGATACATATTAGATGGATGATATTTATAATTAATAAAAAAAGATATTTAAAACCATGGTCATGGCCCACTAATCTAAAAATATTAAATATGATCAGTTTTTTGGCACGAGATTCATGACGCGCCACATGGAGAACGTGGTGTGTGTATGTGCGTTCCTTCGAGTAGCCATGCACAATTTCATTGTAGTTGTAAAAAAATTGACTTTGAATTCATTATATTTGATCAGAAAACGCATACCAAACTAACTAAAACTGGAAATATTATCAAAAATTTTACGACAATAAAAAAATGAGAAAATGAGGCTGTGATAAGAATAAGATGGGGACAGAAAGAGTACACCAGTGGCATTTACGCCAAGTCCCAGTCTCCCTTTTCAACCTTTCAGTGTAGGAATCAAACACTCTAAACCGTCCAATTGCTTGAGCAGCAACAGATCCTAACCATCAGATTAATTGCTTACATATTTGACCAGTGTGACTTTTGAATTGTGGCTCATAAAAAAAATGCATCGAAACGGGAATATACCTTTGACCTATCAGGTCGGGGCGGGTCGGGTTGAGTGCCCAAAGCTGTCAAGCATCTTAAACTTTAAAACTAGTTCATGGCTGTATATATATCTTAACGGTGCAAATGGGTCGGGTCAGAGCAAAATTTGTGCTAGAATTCAGGCGCAACGGTATTGGCTGGTCCTGAAATCACACCCTATTAACCAATGGGGTGGGCCTGGGTCTTAGGCGCTTAACCATTTCCTATTACACCCAGCCAAAGCCCCACTAGGCCCGACAGTTTAAGCATATATAAAGTGGTTAGGTCCACATAGTAAATGGGCCAAACTTACGCCCGAGTTTTAGACCTGACAAAATTGGCTCGCTTGAGGGCCAGACTGGACCATTTTCACTCCTTGTTTTAGAGATTGCGTACTCTGTTTTTTGATAAGGGGATTAAGGGATATAGAGATTGCATACTCATTTGACCTTGAATAGTTGAATGGGATTGAGGGATTTTTATTTATTTATTTGTTTAATAAGTGAAACAATTTTCTAACGTTAGAGCTTATATTTCTTGGCGAAGAAGTCAAATCATGACGTCCAGCTGTAGTTTTCCACGTGGAGGCCACCGAATTCGGCGAATATGATTTCAAAAGTCAAATGGGGTACCATTTTTCCATGCTTTATGTGATGGCTTTGATATAGTTGGTATAGATTGGTGAGGGTCGGCCTAATTCAAACTTATCTACCAAACCCCAAACAGTTGCACAGATTTTATCCAAACAGTGTTCTTCATGTCTTTAGATTGACTCCCTTACGCCTCGTACAGTAGCCAGGAAACTCAGATTCTGAGTTTTCCCTCGGAAAGCAAAGCAGCCCTTTTCGGACGGTTTCTGATATTTTCCTTCCATCGTGAGTGAGTTTTGGTGGGCCCCACAGAAAGTACATTACTTTCTGAGTGATGACGACGTCTCCATTTCCGGCCTATTTGCGCAGAAAGGCTTTGTTTCTGAGCTAGAGAGAGTATACTTGTTGGCTTGATATACACCAAGGCATTACCCTCTCAACGGTCTCTTTGACCAACGTTCGTCGCACAGGCGGATTTGTCTGGTTTTTCCGGCTAGTTTGAGGAGTTTTAGGGACGGGAAGGTACCGGAAAATGATGAACGGAAGGGTTTTTGAGTGAGGGGTTTCGACAGAGTTCGATTCGCCGGGGACAGTTTTGCGTGGAAAGTGATTGGAGATTGCTGGAGCGCGGCGGCAACCATTTTTGTTTTGACGCCGACGGAATTTGATACACCCGAAATTTTAGGTTTTTAATTTTTTGTGGTTTTAAAGGGTAGATGGAAAGAATGGTTTATTGTAAATCAACGGAGTAGATTTTGAGCATTTGGGGATCGTATGGTTTAGAAGAAGAGTGGGGTTATCTGATTCTCCTTACAGAAACGGTAGCCTCTTGTGGCTAAACAAATAAGTTGTCGCCACGTGGATGTAACGGAAAGAATGTTTTGTGCTGGTAAAAGAATAAAATCAGTTGTAAAGCACATATACGTTTATTAATTAATATGTATCCTATTAAATCATTGAGGTCATATATGTTAAAAGCTATTGACGACTTTTAATTAGACGATGAAGATAGTTTTTTCGTTCTAATCTTTCACAATTGATCTTGAGACCATAGGCGTATCATTAGCAGTCAATTTTTTTATTATACGTGACACATGTCCCAAAAAAGTGAGCTAAAAATCATATTTGAGTGTGATGTGTGAGCTATGTGATGTTTAGGTAACTTTATCTTAACCAAAATAACTTTATCTAATCCTATGATGATACACTCATGGTCTCAAGATTTATAGTGTGGAACAAAAAATAATCTCCATCGTCTAATTTAAAGCAACCAATAGTTTTGAGTATTGTGTCCTCATTAATTTGTAAGAGATGAAAGACTTGAGAGAGGAATGGTTGCCTTGTTGACAATCCTCTCTCTTGATGATATTAAGGGTATATATCCTTATCCTTACTACTATTATAAAAACATTAATGGTTTCTGTCAATTTTAGTGTTTCTACACTTTAAGAACTCTGTGCTACTCTATCTACCCTCATATTCTTTCTTATGTATCCCTATATTATTTATATTTTATAACTTTGTATAACTAAATTTGTAATTATATTAGGGCTCTTCAAGCTTCTTTAGGAAATCTAGCCAAGACTTGAGAATGTAAAAACAGCAATAAATTGTTAGTAAATCAAAAATAAAGAGGTCCAATTCAAGGAGAAGTTCAACTAACTACTCTCCAGCAAAGTTGTCATCTGTGCAATCGTGAATTTTCGTCAAACCCGTCACAACGATGCACTCTTGATAAAAATTTAAAGTCGTCACCCGGAGGTTTTGGTGTCCCGAGAAACCTAGATCAATTTTATATACACCGAAGTGCCACAAATATGACCCTAAATCCGGTCTACGCCAAAGGCTCTTGGATAGGGGCTTCGGTTATCGATTGAGAATGTGTTAGGCACCTAATAAACCCACTTAATGCGATCTCTACTTATGACTAAAGTGAAAAAGAAGTGAAAAATGCATGTAGGTCTTCCTCTTGCCCAAGGGGCATTAAAATCCTATTTGTGCCCCTCCGTTCTCACAGAATATTCGACGACGTAACGACACAAATGTGAGGATGAAGGAAAAACCGAGAAGGTAGGAGAGTAAAGGGGAGAGCCGGAGCTCTTGGGCCCTTTTTGCACTGCTCTGGAGCCTTGTGTTGGCTTACTTCGGTGAGTTTGATGGCTTGTATAGCTTGATGATGGATTCTAACTCCTAGGGTGGATAGCTAAGAGGTAGAGAGGGGAGTTTATGGGATACCACACACCTAAACTAAGGCTTTTAGATGAAAGGCAAATGTTTACAGAAGATTTGAAAGTTCTGAAATTTGTATGTAAATGGTGTACTAGGGGGGGGGGGGTGTGCCTCTCTATTTATAAGAAAAAGAGAAGTTAGGAGGGTGTTTAGAGGCTAACTTGGATTAGCAATTAGGTAATCTAGCCATCTAAGATTTTCTAGGATTTTTGGAGCCTTGAAATGTGTGAAGTGGTGCGCCAATGGTGGATGATAGGTTGAGGCTTTAAACTACTTAAGGGGTTGCAAATAGATAGTAAATTGGTGCAATAGAACTAGCAAAACATACCCCAAAGGTCAAGATGGTCAATAGGTCAAACTCCAATCTCAAAATTCGTGGCAAAAACCCACAGTTACTGTTCCTAAGCCTGGCGTAACTAATAGATGTGTCAGGCAAAGGTACAGTAAAACAGTGCTCTACAGGGATTTGGGAGGTTGCAAGCCCGCGTGGGGACCCACATATAACTGGCGCAACTATTAGTTGCGCCAAATCCCTAAGGGAAACTCTACAAAATTATAATTCTGCCCCTAGGCTTCGGAATGTCGTAACTTCTTGCATACATCTCCGATTGGGGTGATCCTTGGCTTGTTGGAAAGCTGAGGACTTCTAATTTTCAATGGTATGAGATTTTATCATAGTAGAAGGTCACAGCTAGTCCTTATGCACCACTCTTCATCCATTACTCGGGAAAGCTAGGTTTAAGTCCGGAATAGTTTCTAAGGGTCGGGATAGATTTCTAAGGGTTTGGGAAGGTTCCTAAGGGATCTAGGGGAATCCCTAAGGGTTTGGAATAGCTCCTAAGGTTTTGAAAATATTCCTAAGGGTTTCATACATGTCATCAAAAGCTCGGAGATGTGCCTCTCTCGAAATATGTCTCAATCGGGCCTTAGGCCAAATTTGGGTGTCTACAGTTAGCAAAGGAGATAGGAAAATAAGAAAACACCTTAGGATAACTAGAAATGGACACTCTGATGCCCTTAAAGATGACTCGATGTAAGATGAATACTTCTTCCTTACGAATACCGACAAATACGAGTCCAATAGGGACTCTAAACTAGAGTAGTGCTAGACATAGTGTGAACTAATCCTATGCAATCCTCCCTAAGGATTGAGTTTTGATTGATGATCGATATAGATGAATAATGATGATTGATATAGATAGGTATGGATTGAGATTGATAATGATGATTGATATAGATAAATGATGATTTAGAATTTGATTGATATAAGACATTTGATAATGATATTGAATAATGAAAGCATTAAAAAATGATTGGCGAACTCATGAAGATAGAGTAACCAAATCGATACTGAATAATGATCTAAGGTAATTATCAAAATTCTAAAAAGAAATATGAGCATAGACACCTGATCGGTGTCGAAATGTGACTATATTTTATACCTTAATTCATATATTTAGCTAGCCGATGAAAGCATCTGATGGTTGTTATAGAGTTTCAATGTTTACAGGTGTTTCTGACCATTGGATCGTTAAAGAACATAAAAGAGAATAATTAAGGGTTACGCAAGAACTGTGGATCAAAAAGGTTAAAAGAAGCATCAAAATCCGTGAAGTAGCTCAACATCCACCAGAAGAATGAAGACTCTACCCATATATGTCAATCGATTGAGAACCAAGTATCAATCGATTGACAAGAGAGATAGTTTTGCCCTCTTTTTCAAATTTGAAGTCAATCGATTGAGAAAGAATTCTCAATCGATTGAGGTAATTAGGGAAATGTTTTGCTTGTCCCTATATAAAGAAAGCTACGGCCTTGTTTTGGAGAACAATTCTCCATCCCTTCTCTCACTCTTGGGCTCACATTCTTTTTTTTTTTTAGGGTTTTCTCTGGGGTAGATTGTACTTAGGCTTTTATATTTCTTTTCTTTTACAGTTTGTGGAATCATAGATTGTATTTAGGAAAAACATTATAAAAAGATCTTTGGTGATAAATAGAAAGTACATATTTAAGTGAATGACTTCGAGTTTACAACGAGATCGCACACTAAGGATGAGCTGCTAAATCATTTGTTCAAGGAGGATGCGATCTCCAGATAAGTAACATTTTTATGATTAACTCCATAGTCTCTTAATTTCATCATGGAATCATTCTGTTAAAAAGTGTGCTTAAATTGAATATCTTTTGAATACTTTATTATGACTGTTGATCTATGTTATCAACGACCATAATCGCCAGATCTGTACCTACAGGCTGATCTGGGCTGCAGAGTGATTATATGTTCATGGTCGTAATTTAAGAATCTTGATATACGCTATACTTTTTATATGATTTATACCGCAATGATAGGTGATGAGTAGTAAAATATGATGATATCTCACCCCTAAATACCTATATTTAGCTATCCGATGAAGGCTATATAATGAGAATTACTAGATTTGAAGTATTTCAGGTAAATATAATCCAAGTGTATAAAACAGCCAAAGAATCTCGAAAATAATATCAAAGCACTGCAACTTTGGGTTATCGAGAACTTGGTGCTACTTGCAGCTCAATTTGAACCTTCAAGACGTCAGATTCATGAAATTGTCAAAACACAAATGTTATAGATCTTTCTGTCATCTTTCCAACGCCATAAGAATCATGTCAATCCAAGTTTGAAGTAGAAAGATATAATCAAAATGCTGAGGCAGTGTCTGATGCAAAGTTGGGCTGGAATTCACGAAAATCTGGGAAGGTCGATTAATCGACCCTTTACTCGATTAATCGAGGTACAGAAAGCAGTCTGACACGGAAATGACTCTTGAAGCAGATTTTAGGAGGGTCGATGCATCGACCCCCCGGAGTCGATTAATCGACCCTGACTTTTCGAGCCAGGGAACCTACGCGACTTGGAGAGTATTTAAAGCCGAACCAACAACCCGGAAGAGGGGGATTAGAGATTAGATTTTTAGAGATAGCTAGATGTAGAGATAGAAAATTTTATTCTTTTTTTTTTAGAGCTTTTGTTCCTTTAACCTTTTTAGCATTCCTTTTTTCAATTTATTATTTTTTGTTCAGTTGATTCCTAGTTTAAATTTAAAGATTAGTAAAGAGCATTGTTAATTTCGTTTCTGAAGATCATCGTACTTGTGAATCAAAGAATTTCTATTGAAGGTTGAGGTATTTTTAATTAATTAAATTGATGTTATTTTTCATTTCTTATTTGTTTATGTCATTTAATTACAGCATGTGTGACTAATATCTTAGGGATGTGGATCTAATGATTCCCATCCGAGGGATGTACTTCTAATAATATGAATCTAGGATTAAAATATGAGATTTTATTTTATGGTTGTTATGCTATCACGAACGGATGAAATCCCCGCCACTAACTAGGATTGAGTGTGCCGAGCCATGCCCTGGATTTCATATCTGTGACGGTAATTTTACCCCAATCATTGTTATATGGTCTTTTTGCTTTCATCGTATTGATCTACTTATGATTATAATCCGGGATCGAGTGTGCCGAGCCATGTCCTGGATCTTGGATCTGTAATGATAATTTTATCTTAATTACTCCCTAATCTGAAATCAAGTGTGCCGAGCCATGCCCTTGATCTCAGATCTATAATGGTATTCTTGTTAGAATTTTTACCCACTTTGGGGATGATTTTTATTTGCATCTGAGATCAAGTGTGCCGAGCCATGCCCTTGATCCGAGATCTATATATGGAAATCATCTCTGAACTTAAGTCCTGATTGCAGGGATGCAACATGGAACCTATCCGGATTTTGACCATTCATCTTTCATAAAAGATGTCTCTCAATGGTATATCTCATAGTTTAATCTTTAGATTCGTATTACGGGAAGAACAAACCAAAGATGGGAGGATTTAGCTTCTTCATCTTTACCTTTATTTGTGAATCATCAATTAAACTTTATTTTGTAGCCAGTAATCATCATCTCATAAAACCACCTAAATCATAATATTGGTAGGGCATTGTTAAATCTTAGTAGATTTCTTGAATTACTGTCTCATCTTTTTAAATCTTTCAAAATAGTCCTCGTGGGAACGATCTCGTACTCTGCACCCACTATATACAATCTGATTCGTGCGCTTGCGAGTAAAACATCACAATTAAAATTCACATCAATAGGCTGAGTCATCGTTTTTAGATAGGGTATGCCGGATCGATGATCATGTTTTCTTACGATTCATTTTTTTAGATAAATGATGGTGTGATTGATGTGTTATGAAATTGTGAGTTTAATGATAGAAAGATTATAAATCTGAGGTAGCAAATTCCTTGTTCATTCATAGAATTGTCATTTTATTTATCAGAAATTATTTTGCTCAGATTAGTTATTTTTCTTGCATCTAGAATAGTGTGGTAATTATTTAGTAAATTAAATTTTCTCCCTTGGTACTTTCTTGCGCTTTTCAAATCTCTTTAAGGATTAATTAAATTTCACGTTTCTCTGTGGGTTCGACACCCTTGATTTTACCGTGCTACAACTGATCTTGTACACTTGCAAGGGTATAATTTAAAATCGATCAAGTTTTTAGCGCCGCTGTCGAGGAATCGACGAAATTTTGATAAATTCGGAAAGAGATTTGTGTAGAATTGTGTGACAGTCAATCGATTGAGATCTCATCTTCAATCGATCGACGATTTTCTGTGGTTGTGGTGTGCTGATTTATCAATAGATTGAGTCCAAAGAGTCAATCGATTGAACATTGTGAGTTTCAATTTTTAAAATTCCAACAAATAAAAATCTAAATTTTTAATTTCAAAATTTTGAATATTGAAAATTTGGATTTTTTTTTAAATTGGAATGATGAAAATTTTGAGATTGTTGAAATCTGAAATATGGAGCTTGAAAGATTTTTGAAATTTGAAATTTACAATTTGAATTTTGAAATTTAATTTTTAAAATTGAATTTTGACTTTCATGTTTGAATTTTGATTTTGAAATTTGAAATTGAATTTTTGATTTGCAAAATCTTATTTCCCTTATTTTCTTCTCTTTTATAAGATTTTGTAGAGTTCTTTTAGGAGTAAAGGATTTTTTTTAGGATCTCTTATTTAGGATTTATAGGAGTCTTTTATTCTTTTCCTTCTTTGTCTCGTTTAGGTAAGATTTTGTAAGATTTTATGGGATTACTTTTAGATTTTAAAATTTTAATTTTTGAATTTTGAATTTTGAATTTAAATTTTTAGATTTGAAATTTAATTTCGATTTTTGAAATTTTAAATTTGAATTTCAAAATTTGAATTTTGAGTTTTAAATTTTAAATTTTGAAATTCGAATTTAAATTTAAAAAAAATATATATTTTTCTTTTCTTCTGATACTGGCTACTGTTCATCTTAGAAATCAATCGATTGAAAATTCTCTGTCAATTGATTGAGACTGGAATATTATTGCTGTGAAAATTTTTGGAACTCTTTCAATCGATTGACATTTCTCTGTTAATCGATTAACAAAACCTCTGTTGCTTGCCTTCTCAGCTGGCATTGTTCTGTTGTCCAGCTAGACTTTTGAACCTCAATCGATTGATTTTAATACATCAATCAATTGACGAATAAGTCTCTGTTAGAATATTGTTGTGTGTTTTGTTTCAATCGATCAAGACCATTGCTTCAATCGATTGAAGCTGAAATTTGTGAGTTTATTGTGGATTCATCAATCCTTGTTTTGGGTGTTAGTGCATGAATTTTACTCGATCTCATCACTCACATCTACAACCATTTAATCTTGAAATCGAACGATCTTGCAGAGAGAATCGCAGAATCTAAAAGAATCAGTATCATTATACTGAAATCATGGCAGATCAAAGGCCAGAAATAAATGGGAACAATCAAAACATCAATAATAGAAATAATGGGAATAATAATCATAATGAGGGCCCAAGAATATTAGAATATTATAATGATCTTGGTTTTTACGAGGATCAGGATAGTATCATGCATGCCCCAATTCCAAGAAACCATTATAAATTCAAATCCGCGATGATTCAAATGTTACTGATTTTTTATGGATTGTCCAATGAAAATCCACATATTTATTTAAATGAGTTTACTGGGGTGTGTAAAATGTTCAGAGTTCACAATGTCACCCACTAGATAGCTAAGCTACGACTCTTTCCTTTCTGTTTAAGGGATAAGGTAAAAACTTGGTTCTATTCGTTAGAATCACAATCTATCCAAAGTTGGGCAGAGCTACACCGTCAATTCCTTAAAAAATAATTTTCGATGACCAAAACTATTGAGTTGCGTCAGAAGATTCAATTTTTCTCCCAACAACCTACAGAAACATTTCATGAATGTTGGGAACGCTTCAAGGAATTGATCAATAGTTGTCCTAATCATCAACTTCCAAGGTGGCAACAGGTCCAAAGTTTTTACAATGAACTGATTTCATAAGAGAGACGCATGATTGATGCATCTTGTGGAGGATCATGCGCCACAAAAGAGGCTGATGAATTATGTGCGTTGTTTAAAAAGTTGTATCAAACCTCAATACAAAATGCGACAATGGGGCGAACTAACTTGGATGTGGCAGCTAAATCTCATGTGTTGACTAGAGATGGATTATATGATGTCAATAATAATACCTCAGATCTATCAACAAAAGTTGACATGTTGTCCAAACAAATGAGCATGTTGTTAGCTGCAATCAAGCAAGCTAAAAGTCTCATCAACCCCACGGCTTGTTCAATTTGTGACCACCCAGGTTACATGACTAACGAGTGTCTAACTACCTTGTCATTCTTCCTGGATGCCACCTACTCCTCAAGAGTAGGTAAATCTGACTCAATCTTATCAGCGACAGGGTAGGAACATATACTCAAACACCTATAATCCGGAATGGAAAAATTACCCCAACTTAGGATGAGGAGGATCAAACCAAACTGGACAGGTAAACCAGCAGTACAGATCCAACAAGTGGACAACAGAACTTTCGCCCACAACAGAATTCTAATTTTCAACAGAATTCGCCTTATTATCATCCAAACTCTGAGTTTCACAAAAATCAAATTTTTAATCAATCTCAAACTACCGCTTCGAAAGATTCTGATTTGGAAGAAAAGATTATGCGAAATATGCAAGCTTTTCAGCAGATGATGATGGACCAATTTAGCCAATTGACTAATCAATTGAGTCAACGAGAGAAAGGTAGGCTTCCTAGCCAACCCATTAACAATCCTCGAGGCCAAGTATCACCTGATGAAGGACTATCAAATATTCAATAGTTGAAAGCTGTTACTGTATTGAGAAGCGGGCGAGCAATTGATAATCAAGTGAAAATGCCAGTAGAACCTGATAAGGAAGAAGAAAAAGAAGCGACAAAAGGCAAAGGGCTAGAGAAAGGAAAAGAGAAAGAATCTCCTCAAATTATCCAGAAGGACCTGAAGAAGAATCAGAAAATGAACCCCATTCCTATACCCCAAAGGCACCATTCTGTGAGTGCCTAACACCTCCATCTAGAATGGGGAAAGGAGCGTAAAATATGGAATAAATCTTTGAAACATTCAAGCAGATAAAAATAAATCTTCAATTACTTGAAACAATCAAACAAGTTCCTGAGTACGCAAAATTTTTAAAAGATCTATTCACTCTTAAGAGAAAAGCACGTACTCAAGTTTCAAAGAAAGTGTTTCTGACTAATAAAGTCAGTTCGATATTGCAATTGGATGCCCCTCAAAAACTTAAGGACCCTGGAGTCCCAACTATTCCATGTGTCATTGGTGGGCAACCAATTGGTAAGACATTACTGGATTTGGGAGCAAGTGTCAATCTGATCCCATACTCAGTGTACGAGAAATTATGACTGGGTGAATTGAAACCCACGACAGTTACACTCCAACTTGCTGATAGGTCAGAAAGAAGACCTAGGGGTGTCATCGAAGATATTTTGGTTGGAATAGACAAATTTGTCTTCCCAGTGGACTTTGTTGTGTTGGACATGGAACCACCAGTTAAACCCATCAATCAAGTCCCAATCATTCTTGGGCGTCCGTTTCTCACAACTGCTAATGCCTACATCAATTGTCGAATGGGAGTCATGGATGTTTCTTTTGAAAACATGAAAGTCAGGCTCAATATATTTCATGGGATGAACCATTTTTCTAATGAGGATAAGGTTGATTGTTTCTACATCGATCAAGTGGACGAAGTAGTAGATGAAACTTTATCGTCAATACTTACCAAAGAAGAATTTGAAACTGCTTTGTTAGCCATCTATGAGGAGAAAGGATCTGAAAAGAAACAACCAGAAGAGAAGATGACGAATTCATCAAGTGAAGGTGATAAGTTATGTGAAATTGAGACTAAGGTGGAACCATTACCTATTAAGGTAAAGGATGAGCTGACTCCATCAATCGAACAGCCACCAACCGTTGAATTAAAGCAACTGCCTGAGTCACTCAAATAAGCTTTTCTGGAACCTCAAGAAACGCTTCCGGTAATTATCTCATCAACATTATCGGAAAAGCAAGAGCATGAATTGTTAAAAGTGCTTAAAGATCATAAAAAGGCTATCGGATGGACCTTTGCTGATCTTAAAGGGATTGATCCATCAGTATGTATGCACAAAATATATCTGGAAGATGATAGTACACCATTGAGAGAACCACAGAGGCGACTTAATCCAAATATGAAAAAAATCATTTTAAAGAAAATCATCAAGTTACTCGATGCTGGAATAATCTATGTGATCTCTGATTGTGAATAGGTAAGTCCAATTCAAATTATTCCCAAAAAGTTTGGGATAACAGTGAAAGAGACTACAGAAGGAGAATTGATACCTAGTCGCAAAACTACGGTGTGGCGTGTGTGCATCGATTATCGAAAATTGAATACGGCTATCAGAAAAGATCGTTTTCCCCTTCCATTCATTGATTAAATTCTTGAGAAGTTAGCGGGGCAGGAGTTTTACTGTTTTCTCGATGGATATTCGAGATACAACCAAGTGCCCGTATTTCCTGCTGATCAAGAGAAGAGAACATTCACGTGTCCTTATGGTACTTTTATATATCATAGAATGTCATTCAGCCTATGTAATGCTCCGGCCACTTTTCAACGATGTATGTTAGTCATATTTTTGGATATGATTGACAAATTCATCGAGGTATTTATGGACGATTTCTCTATTTTCGGGAAGACGTTTGAATCATGTTTGAATCACCTTTCACAAGTATTGCAACGTTGTGTAGAATCCAAACTTGTTCTCAGCTGGGAGAAGAGCCATTTTATGGTTCGACAAGGAATAGTTTTGGGACATATCATTTAAAAAAAAAGGGATTAAAATCGACAAGGCAAAAGTTGACTTAATTGCTAATCTGCCTCCACCAAAAAGTGTTCATCAAATTCGATCTTTTTTGGGTCATGCTGGATTTTACAGACTATTCATCAAAGATTTTAGCAAGATGGATAAACCATTATGTACCTTGCTTAAAAAAGATATTTTGTTTGAATTTGATGAGGAATGCATGAAGGCCTTCCTAAAATTGCGTAAATTATTATCAAAATGCATCGATAATCCAACCATCGAATTATTCTCTACCTTTTGAACTCATGTGCGATGCATCTGACTATGCTATTGGAGCAGTCTTAGGGCAAAGGGTAAATAAATTACCTCATGTGATCTACTACGCCAGTAAGACGCTGCTTGATGCACAACTAAATTACACCACCACCGAGAAGGAATTGCTAGCTGTGGTGTATGCATTGGATAAATTCCATTCCTATTTGCTTGGATCGAAAATAGTGGTCTTTTCATACCACTCTGCATTGAAATATCTGTTGGCAAAAAAGGACACTTATCTGAAGAATCATCTGTATCTGAGGCTATCCGTGACCCCATTCCGGATGAGCAGTTAATGGCAATGGATACAACAGCCACAAAAGTTCCTTGGTTTGCCAATATTGTGAATTAGTGTTTGTTTTTAGTTTGGTTTATTTGGTTGTGATCATGTTTGTTTTGTTGTTGGTGAATCGTAGTTTGTGTTAGATGTAGGTTTATTTTTAGTAGGGTCATGGTTGTAATCAAATCAGAATTTAGTAAATGAAAATCGGAGTGTTTCGGTATGTTATATTTCTGTGTATTCTCGGATTGGTGCTTATGTTCATCAGTCAATCGATTGAGATTTTCATCTCAATCGATTGAGCATTTCAATTCCTATATTAGCACCTTGGGTTGCGTCAATCGATTGACAATAAACTTTCAATCAATTGACATTGTAGCAGACAGAAGATCCTTCTGTTAGAAACAGAGAATTTTTGAACATTGTGTTCGATTGTGTAAACCTACTAAAGGGCTTTTCTGCCAAAGTTACTGTTTTGGCCGTGCACCATATATCAAACTTGACATCATATGTCAATCGATTGACTGATGTAGGTTTCCAAAGCAACTGCCCCTTCCACTCCGAAAATAGAGAGATTTGAGTCCCCTTAGAGTCCGTATTTAGGAGGATCCTTTGAGTCCTTAGGGTACGTGTTTTAGGAATTTTTCTCTATTTATACCTCTCTTAGGATCGTCTTTTAAATCACCTTAGTCAGGAATTTTCATCCTCCCCAAGTTTTTGCTATGGCTCCCATCAAGTATCATACCAGCTCAGCAGTCAAGAAATTGATGGAACCGGCTCAATAAAGTTCATGATACCACTCACCTCGACCATCGCTCGATTTGGCGAATCATGAAGTTATTGATTTAGAATTGCCATCTCCGACGCCATCATCACCACCCCTGGCACCAGTTCCACCACCTGGCGAGGGCGGAAACACTGAGGAGATGTGGTGTTACACATTCCCATAGCCAAAGCAAGTGAGCGCTTCCAATGATAATTAAGGGATTAGGATTGTCAGTTTTAGGGTCGAGTCTTAGGAGTCCTTTAGATTTTATTTTATTTTGTGTTTTAGATTAGGGTTTTTTTATTTATTATGTTTTAGAATTAGATTAATTTTTCTTAAATTTTCAATAAGTGTACTAAATTACACCAGTTAATAAAATTTAGTTATATAATTGTGTTTTCTATTTTGATCACAATATCTTTCACTTGGTCAGCCAATTAGTTCTCGATTGCAGTAAACAGGTTTGGGGGTCTCTTACGCTCTCCAAAAATTCAACCAATGAGGACATTGGATGATTCAGGTTTGGGGGGGTATTTCTTTCAATTCATATGTTTATATTTTTATATTTTTTTTTAAAAAAAAAGGTTGTTCTCGAATCTTAAAAGTGCATCAGTCAATCGATTGAGACCAATTGTCTCAATCGATCGACTGATAATCATCTGACCTATCAAAAGCCTGCATCAGTCAATCGATTGAGGAATTGGATTCAATTGATTGACTGATGGCAATTAGACTTATGAATTTCAAATTTTATTCATATTCTTAAATTGTAGATGACCGGAAATTCATTTAGAGATTGTCATCATGCCATGATTGCTTTACAAATGCTCATAAATTTTAATGATGAATAATGATGTTCATGATCTATGACTGAAAATTCTGTACCATCATATTGTTTTAATTCTAAAATCTAATAATTAAGTATATAACGTGAAATCCTAAGATTCCAAGGAAAGACTAAAACCTAGTGAGCTTTGAAACTTTGTCCTCATTTTTGATGAGTGCTAAAATTTTTTGAAGTATCTTTGAACTTCATTCTTAAATTGTTGAAATCTCATATATTTTATCTCGATTTGTTGGTTTCGCATGTGCTATATTATTATGCTAGAAATCATTGTGTGACAACTCAAGGCAAATAGGTATCATTACCATCATGAGAGGAGATGATCAAAGGTCATCTTTGGCTCGTTTATGCCCAAAATATCCCACCTTATATTAATTTATCTTGTTGCACCCCTTTGAGCCTTAATTAAAAGATTTTGCCTTAAATATTCCTTGTGAGCTATATTAATCATACCTCACGCCGATTTGAAAAGACCTTACCCTTTCATTTCTGAGAAATTAGGGAGGAGAGCAAGAAAGGAAATAGAAAGTTATAGTAATAGTAGTTGCAAGGAGTATATGGCAGAAAAAAAAAAAAAAAAAAAAAAGAGCAAAGAAGGAAAATATATCTTTGTGCAAAAGGTAGAGATATATGTAAAAGTGGTGTTATAAAGAAAGAGAAAAGTGATAAAAAGGAAAAAGCTTCTGAAAGGTTCGAAAAAGAAAGTGTGAAAAATCATAAAATCAAATGTGCTTCCTTTTCCGATTTCTCAGATAAATTTGAATCCAATTTCCCCTTTCTTTCTTAACCTTTACCCGAGCCCTATTACAACCTTAGAAAAGACCTTCTTGATCAAATCATGAGTGATAAATGCCTTGTGGAGGGTGATTATACAATGTCTATGGTACTTGGTATGTGCATGCTTAGGATAAAAATATCTTTCCTAATGAGATTTCTTTCAAAAATTCTTTGATGCACCGTCTTTCTTATAACATGTGAGTTTTTCTAATTTGTGTTGTAATTCCATCTCATATATGGGTGAAAAGTAAAATTATTTATCGGAGCGACTTCATTTTGAGTGCATACCAATGGTGAAGATTGAGTCTAAACATGAAATCTAAAGACTTCGAGTTTAAACTTATTCTCAGATAAAAGAATTTTAGCAGTGATAATAGCACATTGATACTTTAGGCATGAATCATGAGCATTGGAAAAACAATGAGTTGAGTGGAATGAGCATTAATAAAATAAGCATGGTCAGAAGCATCTTAAAGGTTTTCACGGACATTTAACTACTTAAGGGCATGATTACAATTCTGAAATGCATGAGTTTTTGAAGTTTGTAGGTACCTTCACTGAAAATCTTCAGGAGACACAACTCCTCCACTAGGGATCACCTAGGGGTTTATAGGCTTATTGTATAGGCTAAATGCAATCGTGTTCCCTACGAAAGTGACATTTATTTTACGTGCTAAAGTGTTAGTTATTTTTTATTCTCTTTGCTCGAGGACTAGCAAAGTGTAGGTTTGGGGGTGTGATTGGTGCTGAAATGTGACTATATTTCACACCTTAATTCCTACATTTAGCTAGCCGATGAAAGCATTTGATGGTTGTTATGGAGTTTCAATGTTTATAGGTGTTTCTGACCGTTAGATCGTTAAGGAACATAAAAGAGAACAATTAAGGGTTACGCAAGATCTGTGGATCAAAAAGGTCAAAAGAATCATCGAAATCCGTAAAGTAGCTCAACATCCACCAGAAGAATGAAGACTCTACCCATATATGTCAATCGATTGAGAACCAAGTGTCAATCGATTGACAAGAGAGATAGTTTTGCCCTCTTTTTCAAATTTGAGGTCAATCGATTGAGAAAGAATTCTCAATCGATTGAGGTAATTAGGGAAATGTTTTGCTCATCCCTATATAAAGAAAGCTACGACTTTATTTTGGGGAACAATTCTCCATCCCTTCTCTCACTCTTGGGCTCATATTCTTTCTTTTTCTTTTTAGGGTTTTCTCTGGTTGGCTTTTATATTTTTTTTCTTTTACAGTTTGTGGAATCATAGATTGTATTTAGGAAAAGTATTATAAAAAGATCTTTGGTGATGAATAGAAAATATATATTTAAGTGAATGACTTCGAGTTTACAACGAGATCGTACACCAGGGATGAGCGGCTAAATCATTTGTTCAAGGATGATGCGATCTTCAGATAAGTAACATTTATATGGTTAACTCCACAGTCTCTTAATTTCATCATGAAATTATTCTGTTAAAAGGTGTGCTTAAATTGAATATCCTTTGAATACTTTATTATAACTGTTGATCTACGTTATCAACGACCATAATCGCCAGATCTGTACGTGCACGCCGATCTGGGCTACATAGTGATTATATGTTCATGGTCATGATTTAAGAATCTTGAGATACGCTATGCTTTTTAAATGATTCATACTGCAATGATAGGTTGAGTCATCGTTTTAGATAGGGCATGCTAGATCAATGATCATGTTTTCTTACGATTCGTTTTTCTAGATAAATGATGATGTGATTGATGTATTATAGAATTGTGGGTTTAATGGTAGACAGGTTACAAATCTGGGATAGCAAATTTCTTATTCATTCAGAGAATTGTCATTTTATTATCAGAAATTGTCTTACTTAGATTAGTTATTTTTCTTGCATCTAGAATAGTGTGGTAATTATTTGACAAATTGAATTTTCTCTCTTGGTACTTCCTTGGGCTTTTCAAATCTCTTTAAGGATTAATTAAATTTTACGTTTCCCTATGGGTTCAACACCCTTGATTTTACCATACTACAACTGATCTTGTGCACTTGCAAGGGTACAATTTAAAACTGACCAACACCCCATTTTTTACCTCTCGGGAATATTCAAAAGTGTTCACCTCACCTCACAGTCATGCTTGCCCGAAATTTTGAAAATGTCAAATTTTAGCAAAATTCTCAAAATTCTGTAACTTGGCAATTATATGCTGAAATCTCAGTGTATAATTGATTATACGTTGAAATATCAACGTATAAATCAAGCATACCCGAACCTGATTGACTTACCAATTGTACACTGTATTCCCAACATATAATTGATTATATGTTGGTTTCCTAGCGAATAATTAGTCCATTTTGGACTAGGATTAAAAACTCTGCGAATCGAACTCCCTTTCGAATTATATGTTGGTTCCACAGCGTATAATTGATTATACGTCGGACTCCCAGCATATAATTAGTCCGTTTTGAATTAGGAATGTGCTTTCAAGCAAGCCAAGTCGGCTCCGCCAGCCAAGACCCCAGTCGCCACCTGAATTATACGCTGAAACTTCAACGTATAATTCAATTGTAGGCAATTCTCTGGGCGTATAATTATGAATTATACGTTGGACTTCCGGCGTATAATTAGGTCGATATTATAAATAGGCCCCTACCCCTCTCATTCAGACACACATTTTTGCTTATTCTCTTTAGAATTTTCAAGGTTGGCTTTAAAATTCTGAATTTGAAAAAGTTGAACTCTAAACATTTGGGTTTATAACTTTGACTTTCTTATAGGAATCTCACTGAATATTCGTTCTAGTTGGGGTTGGCCCTTCTTCTTCGTTTCTCGCACTTTTCAAAGAGAAATAAGTAGCCCTAGAGCTTTCCCTTAGGACACCCCTTCTAAAATTCTTAAACTTAGATCCAATTAGGTTCATACCCTTCTTGCATATTTTTTAAAATATCAGTCTTTAAACTGTTTTGCCCAGGGGAGCCAACGAAGGGTACTCGGGAACGGGTTCGATCTTCTCGCGCATAACGGGCTAACACATCTTTTTTTTAGTTAAATTTTTTAGGTTTGATATTTGAATTAGCTAAAAGTAGGCAACTCTAGCTGCTAAAATCAGTAGGCTGGTATTTAGTATAAGAATTCGATCCACAATCCACTATCCTTGCGATCAGTGACATTTTACAGCATCGATAAACATCTGTAGGTGGCGATCACATTTAATTATATATTTGTTAGTAACACCTTTTTTGCAGGACATTAGTGAGTTTATTTGTCACTAATACCCCCTTGCCTACAGATCTATTAGCAAGTTTGTGTGTTGCCAATTTATGCCTATTTATATTTTACATCATAGTGAGTCTGTTTGTCACTGACGTTGATTTTATAGGTTTGTTTGTTGCATTACCCTTTATTTAAATATTAGTAAGTTCGTGTGTTACTAATATAAGGTCTGGCAAGTCTATTTGTTGTCTTACATTCAAACTAAGCAAGTTTGTCTGTTGCTAGTGCACCTTCACCCTCTTACAAATCGAGTCCCAAGTGACCACATTGGACCATTTTCTGAATCCCAGAGGGTTCCCAAAAACACATACCAACAATAAGGTAATAGAAACTTGTTGGAATATCGAACCCAATAATAGGATAAATTTAATTATATTAAATTGAAAAAAAGTAATGAAATTACCGAAATTGATATTGATGATTAAATATTAAAATTGAATATGATTACCGAAATCTTACTAAAGAAATCGGATTTGAAATCAAACTATCGAATATTGACATTGAATATTGAAAATTGAAAGTGAAAAGATGATACTGCATTAAATATTGAACCTCGCATGACTGATCACTGTTTTTACGAACATGATTGTTATGAGCAACTCATATTCAGACAAGTTTGAAATATCAGCTGAGGATTGGGTCTCGTAGATCAACAGGGTCATTGATCCTTATCTTGAATGACTAAATGACGAAAAGTGTCAGCTTCTGTTTGCGCGATATTGGCAATTGATATTGATATCGGACCATGATTGGTGTCTAGTATTGTATCGAATTAATTAAAAGACACTTAATAAGTCATTCCATTAATAAATAAATAAACCGATAAATAAATGAACAAATGAATGAATAATTAAAAAGGCACTTAATAAACCAGGGAACTGATAACAAATGAACCAATAATTGGATTAGCAAATCTTGTAAACCTCATAAACTTGATAGTTTCACAATTCTTGCTAATTTGAATTTTATAGTAAGTTGTCTTCTTTCATACTAATGGTAGCTACAATTAAATATTTCCCGTGTAGATTGTATGTTGTACTTTGTACTTTATACTTAGATTCTTTCCTACTTAAGATTGATCGTGAATTAGCTTTATTATTATGTTGATATCATGACATGTTGTAAACCTCATTTTGCACAAATCATAATGTGAAACCCTCTTATGCATATGAACTGTAAGTTCAGCTATATTAAATTATATTGAAAATTACAACTTAAAACAACTAAGACTTTATTAAACTTCACCACTTACGGTCCTTTATTAAGCTTCACCGCTTCATAAAGACTGTATTAAGCTTTATCGCTTAACCGCTTAATGACCCAAAAATTTCAAAAGCAAGCCAGCAGCCACCCAATCAGAGCTAGGGGGGCAGGACGAGAAGAGATCTAGAAACAATCACTGAGTTGATAGTTTGAGCTCATTTTGTCTATAGAGCTACCAGCACCTGCACACATGTGACCAGTTCACGTGTTTATTGGATCTTTTCTTTTGAGTTAATTTTGTTTAAGTCCAATTCTTTTGAAATCACTAATGTACTTTTGTAATTGGACTTATTGTAAATATTTATTTTTAAAGGTTGAACTTTTGACTATATTTCATTTGTCTTATAGTTCCGCGATAAGTAGAATTTTTACATCTTGAATTTTGAAAATCGAAATAGCTCGATCAAGTTAACGAAAATGAGAAATTTTTCGTAAAACGCTTGTTGTAAATCTTTTCAAAAAAGTAAAGGATGATTTAATTGAAATTGAATGGGCGTACGTCGCATCGACCCGGCTCGTGGATTGGATTGTGCGGGGAGCGAGAGTCTTCCCAAATGTGCGAGGCCAAGGGCTAGGGGCATGACACGATCGATTTAAGTGATCGGGAATGAAATTTTGAATTTCAAATTTTGAGTGAGAAAAAAATAAGTTTCGAGAGAGAACCCTATAAAAGGCAAAGTTAAAGTTAGGGTTAGATATATCTTTTTCACACATTGTTGTTTTTTTTTTTTTTGTCTCTACTTTTTCCATCATTTTTAGCTTTTTAGAAAACAGATTAGCCCTAATTTTGTAAGAACTTTTGTATGGAAGATCGAAGTGTAGTTGTTTTGTTGATCAAGTAGCAATTTTGTGGATTGTAATCGGGCATTTTAATGAGTTTTTATTGCTTTATTTCATTTCATTTTATGCTTTGTGTAAGGTTTTAGGATCTAATGAATATCATCTGAGGGCTTATTCATAGATTAGATCCATGATTAAAAATAAACTAAATGTTTGTGAGAAGTGTTTTGCCTGTTATTGGAATCTAATCACGGATCCGAGATATGAGATTTAGTCATGCTCTTCCCATGATCTTAGATCTATGATTAGAAATCCTAATTTGGATTCTATTGATTAGAATAAACTTTTTTATTCATTGTGATCAGATTCATTTCAAATACAGTGACTGCTTAGGTTTTATTGTTAAGAGATTTGGAAGGACAATGCATTAGGGATTTATTTTGATTTAACTCTTATAGTTTCTATAGCTTGTCGATTGGGTTCGATAATCTATGTGATTTTGCATCTAATTAATTCCAATCATCGAATCTGATATTATAAGTAATAAACTAAGGATGAGAGGATTTAGTATCCTAATCCTTTCTCTTTTCTGTTGATTATAGTCATTATTGTGTATTTGTTTACATTTTCATCTCCAAAATTTTGGTAGGTTAGGTTAAAATTGTTTTTAGTTCAAGTAAACCAATAGATTAGTACTTCATATCCTTTTAAATTCTATCTGACATTTTCATGGGATCGATCTCGTACTTTGCACCCATTTATTACGGTACAACTTGTGCACTTGAGAGTATCATTTGTATATCAATAACACTGTAGACCAAGCCTAACCCCCCGACTACCCACATTTATAAAGTGAGGTCATACATGGTAATCGATCCATTCCAAATTGAGAATTGGAATGGGCTACTTGTCACGGGGTCTCTCTTCAGCAACCTCAGTCCCGTGCGACACCTAACGCCCGCTGTGCTAAATCAACCTACTTCTGATACCAACTGTCGCAGGGCGTCCTTCGTCGCGCTACCAACCTACGCGGTGTCTCGCTACCGCGTGCAACGAAGCCAACTCATCTTCTCATCAGCTCTGACACCACCCGCCTAAAGGATGAGAACTCTCTCAACGTGATTACCTCTGTTTCGCAGCCTACCACCCAACTTATCGTGCCCCTTACGACACGCTCGCTTGCACCACTGTGCTAAACTTGGCCTGCTCAAGCTTCACCCTGTGCACTGCAGTAGTTCCTCGCTTCGCAACAGTCTTGGCATGTAGCTCCCCATGCCATCATGTCTTGCACACATACCAAACCAAGCCCACAGTCTTGTACCTGCTCATGCTGCCGTGCTCAACGAAATCTCACGCAGCCCTCATGCTAGCGTGCTCTATTGAGTCCCACGTGGCGCTTTGGTGTTCTCACGAGGTTGCCCAGCCATATGCACCGTGACTCGTAGTCCAAGGCCATATTTCAACCTCGCATTGGGTGCCACACGGCATCGCTGCGTCGACGTCCTAGGCCCACCCTTTCAGGTCTAGGAGATACTTGCGCCCCTCTGGCAACGCAAGACCCCTTGTGTGGGGGAATAGCTCTCTAGTTTCCTTCCCCTATATAAGGATAAAGCAGTAATTCAACCAAAATAGCAGGAGAACCTCAAACCCCTTAGTTTGACATACTATACTGTTCACACCGCAACGCCCAGATCACTAGCCCAGCTGGCTATGTCGCGTCCGTGTCACGACCCCCCATGCGACCGTGTCCCATCCTCGCAGCGCGACCACGTCGCCAGGCCCTCTTGGCCCCATGTCGCGTGTCTTCCTGACACCACATGTCGTTTCTTTCCGACACCAAGATATCGCGTGCCCAAAGCACCATGTTGCAAGCTTGAGTGTTGACCCCGTTACATATTGACTGTGGACATGTGAAACGTTGCTTCGTATTGACTGCTTTAAATTATATGATAGAAATGTTTTTTTTTTCAATCTTCGACATTATAGATATATTGATCATTGTCTTCAAACCATAACTTTGTGAAAAATGGTGCCACACGTAAAAATAAAATTAAAAGGTACGATCACTGTCTTCAAATCTCCATTAGTGACTTGAATCATACTTACAGATAGCCCATATCTGACTTCTATCATGTTTCGTTTAGCAATAGCAACCAAAACGGTGTTGAAGAGATTCGAAATCGATTGGAGTGGTGAGACGCCTAACAATTTTGCTTGCCACAACACCAACATATTTGTGTGACGTATCAATATCAATTATCATTGATTCATAGCACGCATACACACTAATAATAAAAAAGAGGTAGTAGTAGATGTGCATTTCACTCTACTTCTGATTTGTTGGAGAAACAGGGACCATTGTGCACATGGAACTATGGTGAATGGTGATTCCCCTTTGTTGAAGATAGATCAATAGGTGAGAGATCATCATTACAGCCATAGTTATCAAGTCGGAATTCGGAAAAAAAATACGTGAAAAATCAGCAAAGTTCGGAAAGCAATTGGGAATTTCTAAGAGGGGAGCTTTAAACGCACCCATCAAATCTTGAGGGGCATCTATGCCTAAAACCATTGATTGTTTTAAATCAAACGATAGAAATTGTGTTTCGCTCCGATCTTCTACATAACGGATCTCGAAATCATGGCATACCTATCAATCGGTCAGGTTTCGATTCCACATATCACAGATCCCAAAAACATAGCCTGGAATAAACAAGTGACCGTCTGATGATACGTTCATGGCCTCAAGATCCCTTGGGTGGAAGATCAGAGCTAAATACGATCTCCATCATTCGATCTAAAGCAATCAATGGTTTAAAGTGCAGGTGCCCCTCAAGATTTGGTGGGTGCATTAAGCTACCCTTTCTAAAAATTTAAAAAAAAAAATATTAATTTTTGACAAAAATAAGAAAACTTAAGGAAAAAAATTGTAACAAGTGCTTTTAACGTAAAAATAATATATTTTTTAAAAATACAAGTATCTTTGAAAAATACCCGCTTTAAACATATTTTGAATGGTTTATGAAAAAAACGCGCTTTAAAAATCATGCAGAGATAACTTAAATCCCTTTTTCAAAATATAACTTCACAAGTCGGAGATCAGGCCGAGAGGTATCTTAGTTTGGCAGAAATAGGCATTTTTCGTAAATATTTTGAAAAAGGTAATTTTCAGTAAAAGGAGATACTGTAAGACATGTTTTGGTTAAAAAAAAAACTTCTGCTCCTTTGCCAAGAAAATAGGGACACTAGTTGATGGCTTTTGGTATAATAATACATTTGTGTACCGAAATATACATACAGTTGATTGCTTTTAAATCAGACGATGGAGATCATTTTCTTCCTAATTTTCCACCTAATAGATCTTGAGATCATATGTCTATCATCATACTGTCATAGTTTGATTCTACATGTCATATAGCCCAAAAAGTGAACATGATCATGGCATACATCAAACGTGATTCTTGAATCACTTTTTGAGATGCGTGCCATGTGGAATAAATCTGAGCATCCAATGATAGGCTTATTATAATATTCTTGATATTTTGGCCTATTTTTCGTTTACCTCGATAAGCGTGTTTGAAAATTATTATGAGATTTTTCTAGGTTTTTGTTTAGCTTTGGGTTTGATGAGAATAATGGCCAAAGGATTTTGTCTCGTGACTTGTGGAAGTCATATGTGCGTCGGCATAAACTATGATTAGGTGTTTGTGTTTAACACCGGATACAAATGCTAATTAAAAGGATAGGATTGCAAATAGAAAATCTAGATATTTTGGTTCTTTGTTTTTATAATATAAGAGAGAGCTTTGAAGAGAAGTTACACTTCTCTCTCTCTCTCGTTTGAATTAAAAACTTACAACCTTTGCCCTCACCTTAGATCCTAGATCTTGGATGTTTGTAAATCCCTTACCCCATCCTAACCGTTGATAAGCTTCGTATTAAAATTCTGATCGGTTTGAGTTATTGGAAGGGAATGATAGGGGAGAGGATGTTTCTATGTGGATCCGACTTGTGCATTGAAGAAAGTTTTAAGTGGACTGATTGGGAAGCTCTGGTCTAATTAAACCTTGATGCTTGGTTCCGATGCGTGTTTTTGGTGCAACGGAAACAACGAATTAAATGTCAAGAGGTAGACTTTTAAACCTCCTTGTGTTAATTAAATTTATGTTTTGCTTAGAGTAGCAAATGGTGAATTTTATTTAGATAAACAAACTGTGGTTAAATGAGAAAGAATGGGATCAAAGATAAAAATTTAACAGCCACAGACCTGGAGAAATTCAAAGGTCGAAATTGAAATTCAACCATCTAATTGAAATTTGAGGGTCGAATTTTGCCCTGTTTCAGGCCCTTGAAAATTTGTCGGAATTTTTCTTGGCAAGCTTGCGGGTTTGACTTTTGGTCCTATATTAACACTGAAAGTGTTAATCTTTGTAGGATTTGAGTTAAAGAGTCCTTTGTGAGGACTGCTTTTGCCTGTTTTGGGACCATCTTTGTTGAGGTAGGGGAACCCTACACCTAATTTGCATTCTATTATAAGCATAGATTGTTTGATTTAGAGCATAATTTCTGAAATATATGTTTAATACAACATGAATGAGAACTTCGAATTGTGACACAAATAAGCATTTGGAAAACTTTGTTATGAATAAGAACTCAGAAATTTGAACTTTAGAACTTCAAAATCTCATTTATTTTGAATGTGAACTTTGAATCAGAACTTCGAAAAATCAGTAAATATGTTATATATACAAGCTTTGATATAAGTTAGCATTTGCATTCTATTTGAGGCACATACGAACGAAACTCTAGATTCCACCAACCGTGTTGACGCTATTTATTTTGGCGCAAATTTCCCTCATAGCGTAGGGGTTTGTCGCACTTCAGAAAATGGGTTCATGAGCGACGATGGTTAATAGGATTTTCCATCGGTGACTTAGTCCGCTCTCATGCTATATGTAATTTGGGAGATAAAATTAAGTTATAATTTTAAGACAATAAGCATGCTAATTCAGAAGTTTTTGAACACATCAGATGACTTGAATTAGTTTTTGACCTCATGATTAGAACTGAAGATTTAATTTGCAAGGCATCTTTTGAAAATCATATTTGATCCGATTTCTGTCTTTGAAAACCTTTACTTATAATGAAATGCAAATAGACATGTTTCTTCTATTGGGCTTTGTTGTTAGCTCACCCTCGATTATACGTCACAGGTGCTGAAATTGACCTAGGATCTGAGGATCTGGATCTGGAGGACTCCGACTATTCTTGAGGAGGAATTGGATACGCTTGTAGAGGAGTTTTTCCCTTGATCCTAATTTATCTTTTTGGTACTTTTGTTTAGCATTATTCTTTGAATATTGGGCCCTAGGCCATTGTTTTGTCTTTTCGATATCATTCGAGGAATTATTATTAGGAACCACTATTTTAGGTGTTGGATTGGCCATTACTAGTGGTTCTTCCTGGTATCTCAGGGTGATATATTGTTTTGTTAAGCTTTTGTCTTTGCTTACTTTATGTATTGCCTCTATTTTTTTATTTATGTTATGCTGCCGGCTTTTGTTTATGACGGCTTATTGAGAAATTAATAAGTTAATGAACCGGTCTTTCCTATACCTTAGGGATTGGAAAAGTCAAGACGTCACATTTATGATCTCAAGATCCATTGAACATTAGAGTGAAAACCAATCTCGATCATTTGATTCAAGCAGTCAATGGTTTAAGCATATGAAACTTGGGTTGAGAAGTATCTTGACTTGAAAAAAAAGGTACTCTGCACTTTCAAATAAAATTTTGATTCGATTTATTAAGGGAAAACTAACTAAGGACTCGTTTGAGAGTCGAGAAACAATTTGAATCTGAGTTGTTGACTCAGAAAGTAGTGTTTTTAGACCTTTTCTGATCTTTTCCTTCAATTGCCAGTTTTTTTCGGAAATTTTGAGCATTTCTGAGTGAAAATGATATATTCATTTCCTACCAAAAGACTCGGGAAACTCAGAATCTGAGCTCAGAAATCTGAATGCAAATTACTCTTCCAAACTAGGAATCTGAGAACGCAGGAACACAAAAATTTGAGTTTTCTGGGAAAAACTCATAAAACCCAAGAGTTTGACCAAACTCAAGAACAATACTCAGAAAAGCTAAGAATCGCAGTGCACTCAGATTCTGTAAGATTCGTAGCTAATCAAATTCAGAATCAGCCGAACGAGCCCTAAGAATAAGAAGAATGGTTATTAGATGTATCATGTATGGGCCGCTTGCTGTACCTGTGGAGCATAGGCCATCCATTTTCGTACATGTTGCATACACGTGTTCATAGATTTAAGATTTACAAGTGGCATATTTGTTATCATCTAGATGGGACTCACCCAAAATATCGTGCTCACCTTAAATAGCATTCAAATCATCATATTTTAGGCACTCCCCGCTCATTTATAACATGGGCAAAGGCGATTACTACTTACCATAGTGAACAAATGTTCAACCCAAGTTGGGTTCGTTCACAGGTAGGTTAATCTTGACCATCCATTTGCAGATTCTTGATGAGACGGAAGGGTTTGATCTTTTTGAATATTACAGTGGCCACCTATGGTATACCCTTCTAGCTAGTACTGATGAAGATGCACGAATTGACTATTCAGCACCACAGTTGGGGTATGGGCATCCACCTTATGGAAACCAAAGTTACTTAGTTCACTAGTTCTCTTGGTTCGAATTAGATTCGCAATTCCCTTCTATCAAGCGAACCCAATGCAAATTTCCTTTTCGGCAACATCTCAGTTGGGGGTCATTTCGGATAAATTTTGAGAAAATTTTGAAAAATTTTGGAAAAATTTCAGGAAGTACAAAAAATATTTAATATAAATTATATTTAAACTTCATAAAATTTTTATTTATTATTTAAAAAATGACAAAAATTAGAAAAGATTTATTAATTTCGGCAAAATTTTATAATTTTGCCGAAATTAATGAAAATTCAGTGATTTCGAAGAAATCATCGAAATTTCACCAAAAGTTTCGCCTGACCCTTGTTTCAGCAAATTTCGGAGAATTTGCGGAGAAATTTGTCACTATGATAAGAAAAATGCAAATGACCACTTAACTAAGTATAAAACTTAAAAAATATGAAGACTTTGGTTCAAATCCCCTCCTTATATTACAATATATTAAAATTTTGTTTCAAAACAAATTAGTTGGCATTAATCAGTCAATTCCCTTTTCCTACCGCATCGGATCGAATCGAACTGCCAATTAATATATGTATCCAATTCACGATTCACGAGGTGAATGAGCGAATTAAGTATCATATATGCAAACTTTTCCCGAAAAGAGTTGAGCAGTTAAGAATTTTCTGGGCTGCTGCTTAGAGTTAGATAGAGGTGCACACACAGTTGATTTTAGTGTGTTTGAAGATGATCGCTAATGTTGATGATGTAGTTTGTAGGTGTTTTAATTTTGGTAGTGATAACTATCACAATGGTTAACAATTGAGAGAGGTGGATTCCACCGGTATTGATGGTGACAAAAATTGGCATAGGGCAAACAGGTGGTGGTTAATTATGACTTTAATTTTAGTTTGTTGGTTCAGAACTTCAGATTGTGATCTTGATAACGGGTTCCAGTGAGATGGAGGTATTTTTTATAAGGTGATGTGACGCTCGGTGGTGCAAGTTTTCAATGGTGGTGATGATTCTTGATGATGCAAGTTTTCGGGGATCAAGTAGTTCATCTTCATCCTCACTAGATATAGAGAGTGTGTTGGCGGCAAGTCCAATGGTGGCTTGTGAATTGTGATTGAAAAGATAATATAATGGTGGTGTGTAACTATAATGGAAAAAAAAAAGTTGGGGCAAAAGAATTTAAAGGGATAATGGCTCCTAACCAATGTTACTTGATTCACAACTATAATCGGATGTCCTAATTTAAGTATGATTGTGATTTAGAATCACATTATGAATAGAAACCCATGGGTAGGATATGCATAACATTGTGTATATAAGGGATGCACAGTCCCGATTCTCGCTTCAACAAAAATAAAAAATAAAAACTCGTCGTCGTCTCTCGTGGAGCTTGCATCCCCATTGTACTATAGAGTTGACGGTGAAGAAGAGAACTGAAGATCGTTGCCATCGAAGCAAGTTCGGATCCAAAGATGGCGTATAACCAAGGTACGCTAACACATACAGGCACTGTTGATCCTCTTCGGCCAAAAATCCAAGAAAATTCATTATTTCACATATTTCCCAATAACCAATATCTTAGCGAACCTGTTTCGCTAGGAGTAGGATGTGTTTTAAATAAGAAATAAATTATATATATATATATATATATATATATATATAAATAAGTAATAAAGGGTTAATGGGTCTTGACCGACATTTAAACACCATACTAATGGTGTTTAAATGATCTTATACCATTAAAGTTAGACTTTTAATCTCACACCATTGAATTGTGACTTTCATTCTGCCATGTGGTGAGCATCAGTGATCAATATCGAATGTCTAGGTGACAGTCTATCATTGGAACATGTCTCAGCCCAAAGAAACATGGCTTTAAGTGGATGTGAACCATCCGGTTGATGAACTTTGATATCAACCATTAAATTGAAAACAACAGTTGATATTAAAGTCCACGGATCCGATGGTTTAAATCTCCTTAAAACATTATTTTTGGGCTTGTGGCACGTAAATCTATAATCTATTACTTTGAAGGTAGGGATCACCCACATCTTAAACCAATGATGGTCTAAGATCATTTAAACACTATTTTGATGTTTAAATGACGGTCAGGAGAGTCGGGCCTAATAATAACATATATCTAAATTCAGGAACAATATTTGGAAGAAGCGGTTGTAGGGTTTCATGTTTTTGCCAATAGGCCTGAATTCGAATTAGGTAGCTATGCTCTTGACTGACTTTTA
The DNA here is from genome assembly GCA_021018995.1 of Chloranthus sessilifolius. Lineage (NCBI taxonomy): Eukaryota > Viridiplantae > Streptophyta > Magnoliopsida > Chloranthales > Chloranthaceae > Chloranthus > Chloranthus sessilifolius. Next base: position 45,784,813 of record CM037584.1, on the reverse strand, counting down.
AACGCCAAAATAGTGTTGAAATGATCTTACACCATTAAAATTGTACCTTTTTACCTCATTTCATTGAAGAGTGATTTATTATTATGCCATGTGGTGTACATCTATAGCCAATCTATTTTGTCCAAGTGGCAATCTATCATTGGAACATCTCTTAACCCAAAGAAACATGCCTATAAGTGGATGTGAACCATCCGATTGATAAACTTTAATATCAGCCATTAAAACTAAAAACAACGATTGTTATTATAAGCAACCAATCGGACGATTTAAATCTCCCTAAAATATCATTTTTTGGTCTGTTGCACTTCAATTCATGATCTATCACTTTGAAGGTATGCATCACCATCTTAAACCATTGATGGTGTAAGATCATTTAAACACCACAATGTGTTTAAATGACGGTTAGGAGAGTTCCTTTAAAATGCGGATAGACTTTTTCTTTAGTTGATAAGGCATAACATAACATAAATTGGCCTAAGAATAACATTTTCCTAAGGCTGTGTTTGGGATAGCTCTTTTGAGGCAAAGAGTAGCTCTTTCACTCTTTGACTCCGACAGGGAACTGCATTCACGTTTGGTAACACAGCTTCTTGCTCTCTTTGCTCTGGCCGGGAGCTAATTAAGTGATAAAATTGCTCTTTGCCTATTCTTTGCTAGTGCAAATTTTTATCTACTTTAATGGAGAGCAAGTAAAGAGCTGCTTCTGCTCTATAAGAGCTAACCCAAACACATCGTAAGTGAATATATATTATTCTTATAAAAACGACCCGTCAATTTAAGTGAAATTCTTAAGGGTCACACAATACTCTGTTTGCTTTTCTTCATTTCATTCAGTCTTTTTTAATCCTATTTGAGACTTTTTTTATATTATAAATTCACCATTATATTATAAAGTAGAGCCAAAATAACAAAATTTATGACAAAATGACATTAGATAATTACTAATCTAGCTAATTAAATCTTCATCCATGCTATCATGTTTACTAAATCTCCACTCCATGTATTTCTTCTTTGTTCTGTTAATTTTTTTCTCCTTATTTGAGTAATTAGTTCGACAACATCTATAAATAACATGCACTATTAAATTTCTTCTTCTATGTCTATGGTTCACACATCCATGATCATAGCAAAGAAATAAGGGTTCAAATCCTTGATGTGACCAACTCTGATATGAAACTCACTCATCTCTCTACATATCATTCCTACACTAGTTACCATCGTTCACATATATCGTGAAAAATCTCTAAAAATTTATTTTCATAGTTTTAACAAACATGTCCTATTTGTTTAAGGGAGATATATGATTATTTTCAATAAATGTCTAACAATATGCCTAGATATATGTAAACAATATTCAAAATTCTTTGTCATAATTTCTATGCTATATATCATCTATATGTTGCAATCAAAGGTTTGGAAACTATGAGAATTTGATTTTGATTCTTATTGAAAGGACTTGAACCCTGCCCAAATATCTCTTAATGATATTTTGAAAACATTGAAGAAAAAAATATTTTGTAGCCATAAAAATATTTTTTTATTGCAATCTTATATGGCTCTATTATTTACTAAGTAATTAGAAAACATAATGTCATGTTATCACAAATTAGTAAACACATGTGAATATTTACATGCACTCATGCATATAGGACTAAAAAATTGTTATCCAATATCTGCCATTTATTTCTAGATATCCTACATTTGATGCATCACGGTTATAGCATAATTCACTACATGATTGTATTAATATTTTCATTCCTAAATAGAGCTACATTAATATGCATGTTCATTAATTTGAATCTCTAGTATACATAAAATTGCATGGTAAGATGATTCCAATCCTCCAATGAATTGTCAACCTTTAAACAAAATGATCTTAATGGTGACATCTGTGATTGGATGGTTGGAATAAAGTAAATCACTATATAGTGATGAAATCTAGTAAACTATTAAACAATATTAAAAAAATGCTACTCAATCTTTCAATCTTTCAAAAAATACTACTCAATCTTGAAATCCACTTATACATTCAGGATTACAAATTTATTATCAAAATTCTTAGGTTGCCTTCATCAAATATTTTGTTTGCTCCTTGATTCTTGAGATTGTTTTGGCTGAATGGCCGTACCTAAAAAAATAAAATAATAAATAAATAAATATTTATTACATTGTCGCAGACAATCCATTTACATATTAATAAAGCTATATTAATTTGCATGTTATTGATCCAGGTATTTTATTATTTCTAAAGTTGCACAATAAGATGTTTCGAACCTCTAATAAATTTTCAACTTTTACAACACAATAATCCAATTGACGATATGTGTGATTAAACGATTGAAATAAAGGAAACTAATATATATATATATATATAAAGAGGTCCATGCATTTGGTACCACAACAACTTGCTCGAGAACGATTAAAGGCCACCCAAAAAATTTGGATATGATTTGATGTATATCTACGGTCCAAAATGTAGTCAAAAGGAAAAAAAATTAATGCACCAAAATGTGTGGGACAATACATAAACTTTGACCACTGTTTTGATCACCAAAAAAATTATTTTTTTAGGTATAAATCACATGCCATGTGACACATGATCCCAAAAGGGGTGTTATTTTGGGATTACGTGCCACGTGGCATGTGATCTAGGATTCTAGTGCATGAGTTCATCCATGCACTCCAACTCATATACCCTTTTTCCATATATATATATGAGGCACGGGGATATGAGTTGAAATGCAGGTGGATCCATGCATTCCAATAAGAGATCACTATAATTTTTTGAGTATAATCCGATACATATCCACCGTCCAAAATGTGGCCAAAGGGGAAGAAATTCACTATAATTTTTTGAGTATAATCCGATCACATGCTAGATGGCACATGATCAGAAAATTGGGTGCTATTTTGTAATCACCTGTCATGTGACACATGATCCGGGATTGGAATGCACGGATTCATCCATACATTCCAACTCATATGCCTTTTTCCCGATATATATATATATATATATATATATATATATATATATATATATATATATATATATATATATATATATATATATATATGTCGAAGAAATAATAGCACATGACCACTGTTAAACAGATTATTCTATGAACATCTACTCGAAGTTATTTAGACAGTTCACATATCAAACTAAAGCGGGTCTAAAAAACACACTCATTACATATCTGAACTATGTATTCTAACATGACATGGTTGTTATAACTTTTTAGCGCCTAAAATTAAAGTGCAACAATTGAATAATTAAAATAATCTAATAGGCGTGATTTTTTGATTGAGACATGTGCCAATGATCAATTGTTGACCTACTTTTTGGTTGAGACATGTGCCAAAATAATTAAAATAATCTATATGGAGCTGCTAGTTGACCTACTTTGATTGATCAAACATCTGCCACAGTGGCCTGCAAGTGGATTGTCATGGGCCAATATGTCTAACAGTGGTCATAGGAGTCAACCTCATATAGTAATGGAATCTAATAATATATTATTAATCAAACTTTTTTCCTATAAGAACTATTTAAACTTTAAAGCCTCTCATGGCTTTAATTTGTTAAAAGACTATTAATTATAAAACTATACAAAATTGTGACTATATCTCTGACTTGACATGTAGCCAATACCTAAATTTCATCAAATGGAACAAATCCTAACAATCAAATTGTGCACTTTTGCTTGTGAAGCATAGATTGTGCCATGTTATTTGCCAATAATACGTTTTTATTATTTCAATTGGCAAGTTAGCATGATCTAATTGGTGTATTGTTGTGCTACAATGTATCTATGTGGTGATCCGGTGATTTTTCAGATGGGTGGTTTAGATCAATGATGACATGCCATCATTTGTTTTTGAAAATAGATCATTACACAACATAGATCAAAAGTTTATATTTGCCATGTAGAATTATTCTAATTGTTGAAATTGTTTAGTCGTAAGATTTTCAGGTTCTAATTAATTGTTGAAATTTCTATGCACAAAGTGGGAGAGATATTTTAGAAATTTTTTAAGGGCTTATAATTATAAGCGAATTTTTTATATATTTAAAAATAATAATAATTTTATCTCTTTGTCTCACCCTCCGTTAACTCTCATTTCTTGAATTATAATAGTAGAGTTAAACATAATATCCCACCACATACATGGTTTAAATTAGTATTCAAATATGAATATATAAACTATAGCGAGAAGTGTAGCCTCGTTCCTATACAAAACCTTGGTATAAGATAACTACCAAGGGATAGAGTAAACGGAATCTCAACGATTTAGTGAAATTTAATATTTTTTATAAGAGATAAAGCTTTGGTTGCAATAATTACTATCTCATAAGAAAGTGAGACAAAGTACACCTAATCTCTATGGTATGATGAAATTAAATGTTTGTTATGAGCTACATTCTCGTTATTTACAGTAATTTGATATTAATGACAATAATCGAATATTAAGCTTATAAATTTTATAAACCTCAACATATGTTGAAGTCAACTTTTGATGGTATTGTTCAGATAAACGGCTCTTTGCCCCTATATAATCTACCTAATTAATATTTTTGTAACTACTAGGACACATGTGATGCACTTGGAGAGAGAGAGAGAGAGAGAGAGAGAGAGAGAGAGAGAGAGAGAGAGAGACGTTACATCCTGATAGGAGTTTATAGAGTATTATATCCCTTCAATCAAGTGGTGTGTTAAATGAAACATTTCAAGGTGAGAAAATGAAGCAAACATTGCTTGCTTCCACATATTTGATTTTTAAGAGATTAGTTCTTTGTTGGTGATAGAAAAAGTATATGACATAGCTCTCTGCTGGCCCCCCTGCCATAACAGAGTTTACCTGATTTAGCAGGTTCCCATCCTCTTTGCTAACATCATGCTACCTACTTTAACAGGTATCCTCTCTCCTTTATAACTCCTTGCATATCAAGATTTTATGCAATATTTATCTATTCAGTAGTTCTCCCCTCCTCTCTATTCACTCCTTGTCAGAGCAGATTTTATTTGCTATGATAGGGAGATAGTAGAGAGCAGAGAGGTTGCCGCTAGGGCAAGTTAATCCTCCTTTGTAGGGAATTAGAAAAGAGAATGAGAACCAACTAAAGTAGATGAACTTTATTGTGACAGGGGCTAACAAAGAGCTATGCCATACACCTTTTTATCAAATATTATAAAGAATTGAAACAATTTTTACTAGTTGTGCACTAGCTATGTTGAGCAGCTCCATTAGAATACTTTAAATTCCATTCAACTACCAAAAGGGTTAGAAATAAAGTATGAAGTGCCATAGTGTTTACTCCAATCGACACGCCTAATCCACATGGATTTGACGTGCTAGCTTCACAAAGTTATAAATAACGTGTGCACTCCCATACTTTATTTCTAAAACATTTTATATTCTAACAAAAGTAGTAGCATTTGTAATAGAATATTCTATTACAAAAGTGGTTGGATTTTAAATGTTGTAATTTTATTTTTCTCATTTCAACTCTTTAATCTATTTAAAAGTAAATAAAATATTTAAATGAAGTATGTGTAAAAAGGGCTACACTTTATTTTTGTCAACTCACCCTCCCACACTTTATTTAATGTCATGTAACGATTAGAAATAAAGTGTACCATTAGAGATGCTTAGTTATCTATTGCTAGCGATTCTAGACATTAGTAACGTCCGAAAAACAATATTGTAAAAAACTTAGTCGAAATTTTATTCTTGTCAAATTCTTTTTATGTACCATTTGATCAAAGTGCTTTTTATGCCTCAACTTGATAATTGCCAATGTCTAGTTAAACTAACTACTTAGAGGCTATTGTAGGTCGATGATCATATAATAGAAAGGACAGTATTATATGGAGGACAAATTTTATGCAAACAAAGTATAAGTGGCTGATGTGGTGTGACAGTACAATTGACTACAAGTGCAGTGGGGCTCCATTAATACAGGTCGGTGTAGCCAATTATATCGCCCATGTCAGCTGCCTTTACGATATCCTCAATCTCAACCAATTTCTCCTACGTTTATAATTTAATTTTCCTAATAGAAATATTCAAAATGAAATTTTATGCAAACAAAGTATAAGTGGCTGATGTGGTGCGATAGTACAACTGGCTGCACGTGTAGTGGGGATTAATTAATGTATATCGGCGCAGCCAATTACATCGCCCACCTCATCCGCCTACAATATATCCTTGATCTCAACCAATTTCTCTTATCTTTATAATTTAATTTTCCTAATAGAAATATTCAAAATGATACTTTTCACGGGTATCCCATAAACGATGAAGAGTTAGGATCCACGTATTAAGTGGTGCACTAGGCCATTAAGACATACATTTAATACCAACTCCATTGTTTGATAAAAAAACACTAAAAATAAAATACCAAGTCCATTGTGTGATCTAAAAACACTAGAAATACCAACTTCATTGTGATTCGGTATTTGGGGGTTTTCGGGTCGAGTAACCAACCAAATTCTTCTTCACGGTAGGCATCTCAGCTGTGACTGCCGAGTCAACTTGGAGACTTATTTTAGTTTTTCGGACCAGGAAACAACGCATAGAAAAGACGTCGACCTTTATCCTTGCTTACTTTTCATAGTATTCCCCACTTCATCGGCTTTCGGTGGGCAACAAATCTCATTTCTTAGAAAATTTCAACCACCCTAATCTGATCAAATCACTATGGCGTCCTAAAACAAAAGAAACAACCGTTTATAAAAAATCAATTTAAAAGATTAATTGTACGGTTAGGATAATTTGAAAATAGACTCACTAAGTGATAAATAAAAGGTGCACCATCAAGTTCCGTGGTACCTAAGTGCATGTTATATTTCATCATAGAAAAACCGCTAAACTACTCCTCTTAACAAAAGCAGAGAGGGGTTTCGGATTCAGTGAGATATGTTGCTGCTGTCCTAAGGGATTACAGCGAGACTTGAAGGGCGGCTCCCAAAAAACTATTTCTTTCTTCCTTTACTCACAAGCATTTCTGCTCATCGACCGCCACTTTCTTTTTTTTCTTTTTTTCTTTTTAGTAATGGCGGTGGAGAGGGTTTCTAGGGTTTTTGTAGACTGGCTTTGTTTCTCTGGATCTGTTCTTTGATGCCCTAACCGAACTGAGGGAGCAGCATTCTGTGTTGTTGAACTGTTCCTAGCTCGAGGTACTGGTTTCTTCTTTCTGTTTTGGTTTTTGAACAATGATGCTCTTTAGCTTAGAGAAAAACTTACTGTTTTTGTCCTTTTTTTTTACTGGTTTCATTCCATGTGTTGTTGATCTTTTTTGCTAAATCTATGGAAAATGCTGCATTGTTTCTATTTTCCTTTTGTCTTTTTGTGATGTATGGTTTCGGTTTCCATCTTTGATGCGGCGGGATGCAGAGTGTTGACTCCTAGATTATGTGTAGAGTAATGCTGGATTTTCTGTATGTTGTTGTCTGTTTTGTTGTTTTGAATCTGATACAGTTTAGGAGTACTCACTTGAACTTGTTTTCAAGTTTTATGGTTGGTAGTATGATCCCGTCTGAGCTCGTGTTATCTGGTGGCTGTGATGAGTTCAACTGCTATGTCAAGGGCAGAGTATGCCGAGGGTTAGCTAGTGTTGGGTCTTAAATCCGTTGAGATAGACCCCTCAGGGATCTAGGCCTTTTTGGGATTGCAAAAAGACTGTGCATGATACGTCTAATTTCAAAATAGTTTACGTGACAGTGACAGATCTTTGTTTGATGTTTAGACATTTACTGGAAAACGTCGTGTCGCCTGTGATGCCCTTTCCGGAAAGGTGTTCTAACTCTCCCTCTCTCTCTCATGCAATTTCATTGGGACGAGACTTGTTGCAAGAGGAGGAGGGAGCAACACAACCATTTTATAGAGTGCATGACGTTTCTTTCCCATTATGGATGTGAGAATTTTTGTCATCATCATGACCCAAAAATCAGTATTGCTCCTTAGGAATATGGTCTTGCCAAGTAAATATGTTTGACAAATTGTTTTGTCAACTTTAGACCCACGGTCGTCCGTAGTACACTCACGGACGTCCGTGGTCACGGACGACCGTGAGTGATTCACGGACGTCTGTGACCCGAGATCATATATATTCTTGGAAGTTCGGACAGTTTTTTAACTGATCCGAAAATTTGCATTTTGATATATTTCTGGTCCAAACTGAGTCCTTGAGATTACTTACCTTTTGTTGATATCATGCCTAAATCTCAATGATGTGTGTGTGCCTTTTCTAAATCTTGTTTGAGTGTGTAAGACTTGTGAGAGACAAGTGAACCTTCGTGAGAGACGTCAGTTGTTGGAAATGTTCACTATGGATAGATTGATGGTGAGAGGCTGTCATTGTTGGTGATTGAAGTGTTAGGGCATATCATTCCAAAGAGGCACTGTAAGGTTTTTTAATTCATAGTGAATTTTTTCCTTGGATCTGAGATAGATACCGTGGTTTTTACCTGTGATGGGTTTTCCACGTTAAAAAACGACTTGCATTATTATTTTTGTTGTGTGGTGATTGTGACAATATTAAATTGATTAATTTTATAAATAATTATTAAATCCCAAATTTCAATTGGTATCAGAGCCTGGTCACTTGGTAAATTTTAATAAATTAAGTGTTATGTCAAATTTGGGATATCACGATCTTCCTAGAGAAGGTGCGTCTACTGCTAGACCCCCTATGTTTGATGGCTCTAATTATCCTTACTAGAAGGCAAGGATGAGAGCATTTTTAAGTTCTTTGAATCCTCACATTTGGTATTCTATTGAGGACGGATGGTCGCCACCAACTACGACCTTTGTTGTCGATAATATACCACATACCACTATCAAACTTAGATCATTATGGACGGATCAGGAATATGATAATTTTGGTTATAATTCCAAGGCCCTTAATGCTTTATTTGGAGCAGTTACTGCTTCTGAGTTTCATCGAATAAGTACTTGCACCAAAGCCAAAGATGCATGGAAAATTCTTGAAACCACTTATGAAGGGACTCCTCAAGTGAAGATTTCCAAACTTCAAATGCTCACATCTCAGTTTGAAAATCTTCGCATGGATAAGGATGAAAAGTTTTCTGATTTCTATATTCGCTTAAATGATATTGTGAATGACTCGTTTAATTTAGGAGAACCTGTTTCTAATACTAAAATTGTACGAAAATTTTTAAGGTCACTACCAAAAAGGTTCAGATCAAAAGTCAATGCCATTTTTGAATCTAAAGATGTTGACAATCTAAACTTAGATGAACTTGTCGGGTCATTACAAACTTATGAATATGAAATTCAAGATAATCATGTTACTAAAAGTGTTGCTTTTAAATCATCTAAGGTTGAGTCTGATTATAGCAGTGATTTTGATCAATCAGATGAACTTACTTTATTTAAAAAAATTAAAAAATTTTATAAAAATAAGAAACAACTTTTTAAAAAATTTGAAAATTCTGAAAAATTTAAATCATTTGAGAAGAAACCTAAAAAGGATTCTCCTGACACTACTCAATGCTTTAAGTGTCATGATTATGGGCATTACGCTAATAAATGTCCTAGTAAGAAAAATGATAAGGGAAAATCCAAAGCCTTGACTGCATCACATGAGATTGATATATCAAATGAGCCATCTTCTGATGAATCTGAATCTGTTTCATATGGGTTTAGAGCTTTTGTGACTTCTATTGTTGAATCTAATAATTCTCAAACACCATCCCATATTGAAACCGACTCTATTGCTTCAATATCATCTGCTAATGAAATTGATGGTGATGTATTGGATATAACAAATGCCTACAGTGAAATCTATCATGAATCAATACATCTAACTAAAGAAAAAATTAAATTGACCAAAGAAGTGACTGAATTAAAATCCATTATTAGCAAACTTCAAGAGAATGTAAATTGTTTCACTTCAAAATTTAAAAAACAAGAAAATAAAGTAAATTCCCTTATTGAAATAAATGAAAATTTAAAAAGGGAACTTGGTTCCATTTCTGAAAAATATTCAAACATTTATAAGACAAATGAGAAAATGAAAAAATTACTCAATTCTGGTCAAAGAACTACAGATAAATCAGGTATTGGATATCATCATGTAGCAAATAAAAATCCAAAACCTGAGGTAACTTGTGCTCCAAAATTTGTTAAAGAAATAACCCATGCTCCAAAATTTGTTAAAGAAATCAAATCACTTTCTACGAATTCTAACCAAAATTTTAATAAATTCAGATATTTTAATTCTAGATCTTTTAGTAGGAGAGTACCAATCTGCTATACTTGTGGATGGGAAGGACATACTTATGTGTATTGCCCATTTGTCTTTGAATACTCTTCGTACTATGTTCCTAACTACCAAACTTTGAAGAAAAATAAAGTCATCTCGTCGAGTAGTTCAAATAAATATATCAACAAACATGTGATTCAAAATAAATCAAATCTTAAATACAAACGTGTTTGGATTCGGAAAACTGATTTGACTGCTCAGGTTGCTCATATTTCTTTAAAAGCTAGTGAATCGTTTAAGTGGTTCTTTGATAGTGGCTGTTCTAGGCATATGACTGATGAGAAATCATTCTTCTCTCATCTTATTCCATGCTCGGAAGGAAATGTGGCTTTCGGAAATGGAAGTTCTTGTAAAATTACTGATAAAGGAACAATTGAAGCACCTGGATGTCCTAAACTAAATGAAGTCCTTTATGTTGAAGGATTTAAGGCTAATCTCATTAGTATTAGCCATTTATGTGATGATGGGATGAATATTAATTTTATAAAAAATTTGTGCACTGTAGTTGATTCTAATGGCCAAATTGTTCTTGAAGGGATTAGATCCGCTGATAACTGTTACACCTTTAGTGATCCTCTAAAAAACAATTGTCTTATCACTAAAACAAATGAGATCAATATCTGGCATAAGAGGCTAGGCCACATGAATAAAAATGATCTTTACAAATTAGCCTCTGATCAACTTGTTAAAGGTTTACCTAAGCTAAGTAAACCAGATGGATCTATTTGTAGTGCATGTCAAATGGGTAAACAGACCCGTGTTCCCCACAAGAAAGTAAATGATCCTACTTCTTCTAGGATTCTTGAATTAATACATTTTGATCTTGTAGGTCCCATGAGAACAAGTAGTTTATGAGGTAAGAAATATGTGCTTATTTTAGTTGATGATTTTTCTAGATATACTTGGGTTGCTTTTCTTAGAGAAAATCTCAAGCTTTTGATGAATTTATTATCATTTCTAAAAGAATTTAAATTGAATAAAATCTTTCTATAGTTCGAATTTGTAGTGATCATGGTAAAGAATTTGAAAATTCATCTTTTGCTAAATATTGTGCATCTAATGGAATAAAACATGAATTTTTTGCTCCACACACACCTCAACAAAATGGTGTGGTTGAGAGGAAAAATAGGGTTCTTCAAGAGATGGCTAGGGTTATGTTAAATGCCAATAATATGGCTAGAAATCTGTGGGCTGAGGCCATTAGTACTGCTTGTTACATATCCAATCGAGTATACCTTAGACCGAACACTATTAAGACTCCATATGAAATATGGAATGATAAAAAACCTCAAGTTAGTTATTTTTGCGTCTTTGGTAGTGCTTGTCACATTTTAAGAGATCGTGAATCTCTTAGTAAATTTGACGCTAAAACTGACAATGGAATTTTTCTTTGGTATTCCTTGAACAGCAGAGTTTATAGGGTTTTTAATTTAAGAACTCTTACTGTCATTGAATCAGTTAATGTTATTGTAGAAGATCAAAAATCAGATTCTTCTACTGTTTTAAATAGAGATATTGATGATGAAATTCTTATTGTTCCTATTAATCATGAAAAAATTAGACTTGATAACACTAATTTATCTTCTGACAATGAAAATTCTACATACACTATATCTAATATCACTGAAGATATGAGTGTAGAAATTTCACACAACAATATCTCTGAAAATGAGTCTCGACATAGACCCTCCTATGCTCGTGATATGAGAAGTCACCCTCCAAGTGCTATCATTGGTGATGTCTCCACTAAACTGATGACTAGGAGAAAATTTAAAAATCTGTCAAATCTTCTATGTCATGTATGTTACACATCAACTCTTGAACCAAAGAATATTAAAGAAGCTCTTCTTGATGAGCATTGGGTTACTGCTATGCAAGAAGAACTCACTCAATTTAAAAGGAATGATGTGTGGGAACTTGTTTCTAGACCTCAAAACATTAGAATCATTGGTACGAAATGGATTTTCAAAAATAAAACTAATGAAGAAGGTAAAATCATTAGAAACAAAGCAAGATTGGTGGCTCAAGGGTACACACAGGTTGAAGGTATTGACTTTCATGAAACATTTGCACCTGTGGCTAGACTTGAATCCATACGCATAATCTTAGCAATGACATGTCATTTAAAGTTTAAATTATACCAAATGGATGTAAAGAGTGCCTTTTTAAATGATTTTTTGAATGAGGAAGTGTATGTGGAACAACCTAAAGGATTTGAAGATCCACATCATCCTCATGATGTTTTTAGACTTAAAAAGGCGTTATATGGCTTGAAACAAGCACCTCGTGCTTGGTATGATAGACTAACAAAATATCTAATCACTAACGGTTTTAAACATGGTAGTGTGGATAAAACGCTATTTTTAAAAGAAGAATCATCAATTTAACTGTTGCTCAAATTTACGTTGATGATATTATTTTTGGATCCACATTAGATTTAAATGCACATAAGTTTCAAACTCTAATGAGCAATGAATTTGAAATGAGTTTATTTTGTGAATTAAACTGTTTTTTAGGTCTTCAAATTAAACAATGTTCCTCTGGCATTTTCATTACCCAATCCAAATATGCAAAAGAACTTGTTAAAAAAATTGGCTTGGAATCAAGTAAACCAGCTCGCACTCCAATGAGTACATCTGTGAAATTGTCAAAAGATGTAAATGGTAAATTTGTAGGAGAAACACTTTATAGAAGCATGATAGGTAGTCTTCTCTATCTTACTGCTAGTCGACCGGATATTGCTTATAGTGTTGGTATGTGCGCTAGATTTCAGGCAGCCCCTAAGGAATCTCACCTAACTATTCTTAAACGTATCATCCGTTATGTTAATGGTACATTAGAGTTATGTCTCTGGTATCCTTTTGATATCACATCTCATATCATCGGTTTTTCCGACTCTGATTGGGCCGGTAACTCTGATGATCGAAAAAGCACTAGTGGTGGTTGCTTTTATATCGGTAATTGTCTTGTGTCTTGGCTCAGCAAGAAACAAGCTTCGGTTTCATTATCCACTACTGAAGCAGAATATATTTCTGCTGGAAATGGGTGTACTCAACTCTTATGGATATTACACTTGTGCTATTAATGAGTTTTATGGTTAATTCAACAGATGAAGAGCAACAAGTGAAAGATCAAATTATAAAATAGTGTTGAGGTTATTCTTTACTTGACAAATAGTTAGGGGGAGCAAATAGAGTTGTAATTTCAGCATTTGCATTCTAGATTGATGTATAGGACTTAGATGAAAAATGAATATTGTAATTTTTATTCTTTTTGAGTCTTTGTAAACTGATTTTTGTCATGATTGTGACAAAGGGGGAGATTGTGAGAATTTTTGTCATCATCATGACCCAAAAATCAGTGTTGCTCCTTAGGAATATGGTTTTGCCAAGTAAATATGTTTAACAAATTGTTTTGTCAACTTTAGACCCACGGTCGTCCGTAGTACACTCACGGACGACCGTGAGTGATTCACGGACGTCCGTGACCCTAAATCATATATATTCTTAGAAGTTCAGACAGTTTTTTAACTGATCCGAAAATCCTCATTTTGATATATTTCTGGTCCAAACTGAGTTCTTGAGATTACTTACCTTTTGTTGATATCATGCCTAAATCTCAATGATGTGTGTGTGCCTTTTCTAAATCTTGTTTGAGAGTGCAAGACTTGTGAGAGACAAGTGAACCTTCGTGAGAGACGTCGGTTGTTGGAAATGTTCACTGTGGATAGATTGATGATGAGAGGCTGTCATTGTTGGTGATTAGAGTGTTAGGGCATATTATTCCAAAGAGGCACTGTAAGGTTTTTTAATTCATAGTGAATTTTTTCCTTGGATCTAAGATAGATCCCGTGGTTTTTACCTGTGATGGGTTTTCCACGTTAAAAAATGACTTGCGTTATTATTTTTGTTGTGTGGTGATTGTGGCAATATTAAATTGATTAATTTTATAAATAATTATTAAATCCCAAATTTCAATGGAAACTTCATGCAACGCACCATCTAATATTCTCGACAGCTAACACCCCTGAAAAACAACAGTTTAACAAAGAAAATGTTAGTGTGCGGACCACTGACATTGAACAATCTCTCACTTGGTCCACACACATCATCAACATGTTTTAGAAACACGGGTATTGAAAAGCGGATGGCCATCCATTTTTTTGGAAACAAAACATTTGTCGTCAATGATTTGATGCTGCTCAACTTCCAGTCATATTCAAGAATACCACTAATAGTGGATCATGAATGGCCATGGTGTTTCATTTCTACCACTCCGTCGGATAAACGAAGATGCCATAGAGGTCCCAACGAATCTGCCTTCAGGATACAATAGAGCCCAGTCTTGCCAATGATCGTTTGTTCTTTTCTAGATTGCACTTTCTAGAGAAAGAACCTGCCACACAGATTTTCTGATACACAAAAAGATTCTTAAAAATAATAACGTAAGACAAAAATGAGAAATAGATGTTATTATTTCTGTTGTGTCTTGTATGTCTTGTGTTTTTCTAACAAAGATCTTATCTCTATTTGTAGAGAAAATTCAAAACCATTGTCTTTTCAGATTATGGTGAAGAGATTTCTGATTTGTGTCTTTTCAGATAACGTAAAAAGATAAATCGATTTCACTTATGTCTTTTCAGAGAGTTGTGTTTTTTCAGATGACAGTAAAAAGATAAATCGATTTCACTAGTGTCTTTTCAGATAATAGTAAAAAAATAAATCGATTTCACCGGTGTCTTTTCAGATTTACGGTGAAGAGATGCCAAACTTGTGTCTTTTCAAATAATGGTAAAAAGATAACGGTAAAGAGAAAATCGATTCACTTGTGTTTTTTCAGATTGACTATGAAGAGATGTCAAACATGTGTCTTTTCAACTCATGGTAAAAAAATAAATCAAAATCTGAAAAGACACTTCTTCAGAGGGAAAATAAATTTTACAAGTCTGCCAATGAATTATTATCAATATATATATAATGATAATTTATAAACTTAATTTTGAAACACTAAAACATATATTACTATACTAATATATATAACAATAAAAAAATTTGTGTATCAGAGCGATCCTACTAAGCATCATCAGAGGTACCGATCAGTTTGTAAACCTTTGACTAGTACATACAACTCAAAGTTTGTAAGGACTTTAAGTAACTTATAGCTTTGAACTTCAAACTTATCTAACAAGCAAGAATTATATATATACTTACTATGACCTAAATCATTAGTGACATAAGGCTTGCGCTTTATAGTCATGTGCTAAAATCTTGATTTCATGAGTATCTCAGAGAGGACCAAATCTCTGTTGAAACGACTTCACTTCCATACTTATATCGGCGAATCTGTCATGGGTGCTCTTGTAACTACTTTATCACCCCAACAAATGAATGCCTACAAAATCATTAAGAGTTCAGAGAGGACCAAATCTCTGTTGAAACGACTTCACTTCCATACTCATATCGGCGAATCTGTCATGGGTGCTCTTGTAACTACTTTATCACCCCAACAAATGAATGCCTGCAAAATCATTAAGAGTTAAACTCATCCTCTCATGTTACAAGAGATGTGTACGAAATTTAACACACTATAGGGATGACCAATAGGTAACATACCTTTGTGCACTTTGAAGAGTCACAGAGTAGTTTCTTATCTCGTTGAACTTAGGATTTGGGATATCCAACTTGACTAAGTTGAGGTTCAATTACTCTGCCTTTAAAGATATCGGTCTTAGGCTCATCCCCCTTCGATGCTTTCAACACTGTATCTCTGGGTAGTGTTTTTGTAAGCTTCGAAGTCACTCTGCCTCTTTTTTTCTCGCAAACAATGCTATATACTATGATTTCATACTTGAATAAGAAAGACATGCTTGTTTCTAGACCCCCACGATACTGCTCCTCCCACTAAAGTAAAAATCCGCCCGCTTGTGGATTTTGAATCAGAGGAGTCAGAAATCCAAGTAGCATCAGTAAACTCTTCTAAGAGTTCAAGTTTGCCACTATATTGTAAACTATAATGCATAGTTCTTTTCAAGTATCTTAATGTCCTACGAATAGCTTTCCAATGTTCAAACTCTGGGTTGCTAGTTTACTTAATATCCCCACTATAAATGTTATATTGGGTCTAGTACACTTCATTAAATATATAAATCTTCTATCTCTGTGACGATAAACTGTAATTCTTGAACTTGTTTAAGAATCGGTTTATCTCTAACCATTTCGAAATCAAAATATTAGAGACAAGAAAAGCCTTTGTACCTGTATCCTCAATTAGATACTTCTTCGCTAATGAATATCAAAATCTTTAGTAATAGTGCACTTACAAAATGTGTTGAATAACCTATCGTTCAATGCATTTATAATGTGGTCCCGACAATCATGATCATCTTCCAGCCATTTGAGTCCAACATCAGATCCTCCACTAGTCGTACTTCTCGCTGTTTCCGCTATAGAAATTGGTGGACATGGTGTACTGAAGACGTAAGCAATCTTGAATTGTCGCAAGATAAATTGCACCTTTTGCTGCCATCTTTTGAAATTTGACTTGTCAAATCGGTCAAGATTGATGAGATCTTGATTCATGAACTTTATGCCTATTAGAACGATCTATTGTCTCTAAATTATTGATAAAATATGGTATTGATAATGGCTCCGAGGCACGTAGTTTACTACGTTGTCTTAAAGACAATTGATGCTCCTACTCTGTTGGATAAACAAAGATGCAATAGAGTTCTCAGCGAATCTACTTTCAGGATACAACAGAGTCCGGTTTTGCCAAGAACCGTATATTCTTTTCTAGATTGCACTTTCTAGAGAAAGAACCCGCCACACAAATTTTCTGATACACAAAAAGATTCTTAAAAATAACGTAAGAGAAAAATGAGAAATAAATGTTATTATTTCTGTTGTGTCTTGTATGTCGTGTTTTTCTAACGGAGATCTTATCTCTATTTATAGAGAAAATTCTGAACCATTATATATTTTTAGATTATGGTGAAGAGATTTCAGATCTGTGTCTTTTCAGATAACGTAAAAAGATAAATCGATTTCACTTATGCCTTTTAAGAGAGTTGTGTCTTTTCAGAGAACAGTAAAAAGATAAATCGATTTCACTTATGTCTTTTTAGATAGCAGTGAAAAGATAAATCGATTTCACTTGTATCTTTTCATATTGACAGTGAAGAGATGCCAAACTTGTGTCTTTTCAAATAATGGTAAAAAGATAACGGTAAAGAGAAAATCGATTCACTTTTTTCTTTTCAGATTGACGGTGAAGAGATGCCAAAATTATGTCTTTTCAACTCATGGTAAAAAGATAAATCAAAATCTGAAAAGACACTCCTTCAGAGAGAAAATAAGTTCTAAAAGTTTGCCATTGAATTGCTATCAATATATATAATGATAATTTATAAACTTAATTTTGAAGCACTAAAATATATATTACTACACTAATATATATATATACTCACTAGGGGAGTTCCTTGGTCTCAAAATAACAATATCAGTGAACGCGAGTGTTCATCTTATGGTTTCGTGGTGTTATGAAATGTGTACCTTTATACAACATATTTTTATATTCCCCCCGCTTCATACCTTGAGGTATGTCATCTTGGTATTTTACGACCAACCGCTGTGTGAAATCCATCACCCATCTATCAAGATAAAGGTTTTACCGACGTGGTGCCAAGTCAGGTCTAGGCCCAAGCAACCTCTGTCCGAGTACTTA
Organism: Chloranthus sessilifolius; assembly: GCA_021018995.1. Taxonomy (NCBI): domain Eukaryota; kingdom Viridiplantae; phylum Streptophyta; class Magnoliopsida; order Chloranthales; family Chloranthaceae; genus Chloranthus; species Chloranthus sessilifolius. Next base: position 45,766,800 of record CM037584.1, on the reverse strand, counting down.
TACTCACATACATTCTTATTGCATATGCATAAAATATAATAAACAGAGATGCATCAAAGTCTAGGCAAAGAATTCATTGGCTATATAAACGGTGTTGAAAAGCTCCCACTCAAACACCATAATCAAGTGTTTCTAATACTCTTATCCGGGTCACATGTTCCCTGAAGACATTCACATGTTCCCTTAGGACATTCAGTGAAAGTCTTTAGTAATTAGATCAACAATCATATCTCCCGTACTGAGGTGAGGGATTTTTATTACCCCTTCGCGAACCTTTTCACGCACGAGAAGGCTGCGTCTATTGTTGTTGGTCAACCTCTCGCTTTTCTAAGAATTTTATAGCGGCTTTGTTATCACAATAAATGACCATAGGCTTATGGATAGAGTCCACGACTCATATTTCTCTGATGAAGTTCTTCAACCACATCACATGCTTGGTTGCCTCATAACAACCAACGTATTCCTTAAACATAGTCGAGTCAGCCACTAAGTTTTGCTTGGAGCTTCTCCAAGAGATAGCTCCTTGTGCGAGCAAGAAAATATGCCTGGAGGTGGACCTTGTGGAGTCTCGGAATCTTGTATGATCTGAATCGGTATAACCAATAACTTCAAGTTTGCTCGTCCTTCTATAGACTAACATGAAATCCTTTGTCCTTTGTAGGTATCACAAGACCCTCTTGATTGCTCTCCAATGAGCAACACCAAGACTTTTTTGATATCTTCTGAGCATCCCAATGATATAGCTGACGTCGGGTTGTATACAAATCATCGCCTACGGCTGAGGAGTACTCTGCACTCTCACATGTCTTCTTTCAACTTCATTTCTGGGGCATTGAATTTCATGAAAATTATCACCTTTGGCTACTGGGGCTTCGCTTGGTGCACAATTTGCATATCGAACCTTTTGAATATTTTGTCGATATATGCCCATTGTGATAGGCCCGTGATGGGGACATCCGATTCAAGCAGTCGCCCGTAACGTATTGAAGGCGAAAGAGAAGAACGTTAAGGTGGTTCGAAAGAAGAACTGCGCAAATTCGCGGAATTGAGAAGTATATTGGATTGATCGAGCCCAGACAGTCGATCGATCGATTGATGACAAAAGACATAATATTTGGGCGCACTTATATTGTTCAGTCGATCAATCGAGCCTAATTTGTTGATTGATCAAGCCCAATCTGTCGATCGATCGATTGTGGATAGAGTCTTCGGGAATATAATATATTTCCCAATCGATCTATCGACACCAGGATCGATCGATCGATCGAGCGAGCGAGCGCGTGAATTAAATTCGCCAAAAGATGGAAATTTACTTTCTTTGGCAGAAGTTGCCATTTTAAGTGTTTTAATTATTTAAGACTTTTCAAATATCGAGTTAGGGTTTGGTTAGCCTATTTAAAAGTTTGTAAAACAACATTAAAGTTAATTATTGGTGAATGACAATTGCTTTTGCAACTTTGAGAGTTTTGAACTTTCGTGAGGGTGTGATTCTCTCAAACCGAAGAGCGATTCTTCGTCCAGCGTGCGGTTTGGTGCGGGACTAACTTTCCATCCTCTCTATCTTATAATCTACGAGTTGCGTAAGTAGTGTAACCCTAACCTATCTATTTCTCTATTAAATCTCAGTTTAACCTATCCCTACACCATTAAATCACTATTTGCCTATATTTTCATTATTAAATTATTATCCGCTTTTAATTTCGTACGGTATCGTAAGAACCCGCTTGCGAGTTCATTCGACGCTCTAAAATTTTTGGGGATCTAGCCATTCGCTAAGACTATTCGCTAAGAACCTTAGTCTTCTAGATTCGATAGGGAACGTACGCGAAAAGTAACACTAGTTTGGGCCGGAATTAAATCGTTTAATTGAATCTCGTGATATGTTCTTTGATAATTTGTTAAGGAATATTGTAAATTGTATAAATTAATTTAAATTTCAGCCCTCACATTGCATGTGTTAGTTTCCGCATCAGCCCGGTTCTTTGATCTTTGTAGATCTTAATCCCCAAAAAGATACTCTGTATTTCCCATGTCTTTGAGAGGAAATGCTTCATAATTCATATCATGTAAAAGGTGATTGACGTTGCTGGTTAGCAGAATATCATCAACATAAAGTATAAAGATGATAAAACGGCTTTCACACATCTTCAGACAGATGCACTTGCCTATGATGTTTTTTTAAAGCTGTATTTAGCTACAACTTGATCGAACTTCAAATACCACGGTCTTGATACTTCTTTCAAGCCATACTTGAATCCTTCAGGTTGTGCCATGTAGATCTCTTCTTCTAAATCACCATTAAGAAAAAAACGGTTTTCACTGTCCATTTGGTATAGTTCAAATCGTAGTGTGCTACAATGGCTAGAATGATTTTGAGGGAATCTTTTGATGACACCGAAGAGGTCTCATTGAAATCGATTCTTGATTTCTGTTTGAAACCCTTCTTAGCTACTAGTCTAGCCTTGATTCCTTCGATTTTTCCTTCTGAATCTTTCTTGTAGGTCCATTTGCATTCTATATTTTTACGACCTGCTTGTAGAATGGCAAGGTCCCATGCTTGATTCTTATTCATGGATTGTAATTCTCTCATGGCCTCCAGTCAATGTTGAGATTCACTTCTATGTATGGCATCTTTGAATGTGATAGGATCATCGATGTCAAAATCTGATACTTGTCGAATCCAATAATTCACCCTTTTTTTCATGGGGATATAACTTGGGATCCATAGGAGATGCCACTGGCTTGCAACCAAGCATGCTGTTACCACCCAAAAGATCTAAAGCATATTTTTACTAAGAAAGAAAAAATACCTTTCCTTTTTTTTTGATTGGTAGCCAAAAAAAGAAAAAGAAATGTCTTGCCTTGATTGATCGATCTCCAATCCCAAAAAATATTTCAGGGTCCCCAAGTCATTAACCTCAAAACTTCTACCAAATTCACTCTCCACAAGAAATGAAAGAATAATCATTTCGTATCCGACTAGTCTCATTAACACAGACCAATAATATGGTACGACCAGCAAGACTGAAGTGAACAAGTACAACATGCTCAGAATGACATGTCTGAAAACCCAACTCGAGAATCACTCCACTTAAAGGGTGAAACTAGAAACGAGGCGATTGCTTCAACTCATAAATCGAGTTGCAAAGTTGACAAACTTTCCCTAGCTACCCTTGAAGTAGGAAGCCAGTTGGTGAAGTCCTGTAAACTTCTTTAGTGAGGTGGCAGTGCAGGAAGATGTTTTTTTTAAATCTAGCTGATATGGAGGCCAATTCTGATTTCCCGCAATGGAGAGAAGCACTCTAACATAGACAAGAGCAAAAATGGCATCAGAGTCGAGATCATAGGTCTGGGTGAATCCGTGAGCAACTAAACGAGCTTTGCATCGAGCAACTGTTCCATCGAGGTTCTGCTTTACAACAAAAACCTGATGATATCCAACTGCTTTCTTCTTGGAGGAAGAGAAATCATCAATATTGTTAATAGCGAAAAACACATAGCATAGCGTTCGGCCCCCTTTGAGGCGAGGTGTAAGCTTCACAAAATTTCTAATTTTTTACTATTTAAAAATATAAAATAAATAAATAGAAAATAGAAAAAATATAATAAATAACTAACGACAAGAACAATAAATATTTTGGGACTCGCAAGTTAACAATTTCTCCTTGTTCCGCATTCACCATATAGTTTAAAGTTTTCAAACTTCAAAATCTAAATTATCAAATGTTCCATACTCCATAGTTTCACACTTTCACTCCATTATTCAACAGTTTCATCAAACCAAAACAAAAACTTCAAACAACCCAAACCGCCAAATGAGATGGCTCAAAAGTCTAATAGGTTAACCTCAGATAAGTACTCCTCATCCATGCATTGGACAATTATCTCGCCATCCTCCTTATCATGCTTCTCGAAATCCTCGATGAGTACACCTTTTCCTTTGTCACTAAATGATAAGAACCATAAACATTTTGTCAATCATAAGTTCACAATCTCAAAACCCATTTTCCGCATTCACCATATAGTTTAAAGTTTGCATACTTCAAAATTATGAAATGTTCCATACTCCATAGTTTCACACTTTCACTCCATTATTCAACAGTTTCATCAAACCAAAACAAAAAATTCAAACAACCCTAACCGCCAAATGAGATGGCTCAAAAGTCTAATAGGTCATCCTCGGATAAGTACTCCTCATCCATGCATTGGACAACTATCTCGCCATCCTCCTTATCATGCTTCTCGAAATCCTCGACGAATGCACCTTTTCCTTTGTTACTAGCTATTGGCGAGGATAAAAGATGAAGTGAGAAACTTGAAGTTTTAAGTTTTAAGAAGTTCAAGCTACAAAATTCTAATTACTAGAAATTAAATTTTACTTTGTCCTTCGAAAAATTTCCTCTTATGGGATTGAGAAGTATCACCAGTAGATGTACCGGCAGCGTCATTCAGATCGTCCACACACTCAACGACATTGATGCCTGTACACTTTGTTCCCTTTTCCTTTGACTAGAAGTCCTTGTGGTGTTGTTGCTCAGCATAAACTTCTTCTAGTTCACCATTTTCATAAAAAGGCAGATTTCACATCTTGTCAAAATTAATTTTTGCATCCAATTGGGGTATGGAGTAAGGACTGGGTTCTCCTCAGCTATCCACTCTTCATCTGAATTAATAAGGTCCACTAAAATGGGATCCACCTTTGCCTTTTTCATGATGGTTCTCTCTCTGAGCTTCATGTTATACATCACAAACATGAGCATTTAATTTTTGTTGGTCTAAATGATTTATTCTCTTTGTATGCACCTATTATAAATCATAAATTCATAAATAATTAATTAATTAATTAATTTTTTTTTTATAAATTTACTTTTTGGTACCACAAATCTACAATAGTACAATACTTGCCAAATGTACTCCAGTTGCGCTCACAACTGGCAGCACTGTATGTAAGAGTGAGTACTCAGACAACAAACTTTGTCAGCTTGGGTACTGTTCTTTCTCCAAAACGGGGCCACCAATTAGCTACAAAATTGCAAATTAGAAATAAATAAAGCATTAATTAAAAATAATGATTAAACAAATAATTTCTCAAATTAAATTAAATTTACCTGGACTACGTTATTTTCTTGTTTGAATTGCCATTCGACAACCAAAGTCCCCTTGTGCTTTATCAAATAGTTCACCCTGACTATCAGCTCTTTCCTGCTCAATTGTATTCCCTCCAATCAGTGTATTCATGCATGCATACAACCCTCCTTTCATTTCCGGATGGGTAGAGAATTTTTCTTCATACTGTAGCTGTGGGTTCAAATTGTACCTAGCTGCATGGAGATGATGATGCAACTATGGAGTCCAACAATCATCTATTTTTTCCAAATTGGCTTTATACGTTTTACTATATTGCCACAATGGAAGGCAATCTTTTCCTTCGCCAAGTCCGTCAATTCATATATGAAGCCCATTGCAGGCCTTTCCTCTCAATCTACTTCTCTCAAATTGCCAGCCAATGGCATTGAAGTTTTGACACAAAATGTTACGTGCTGCCAAAACTTTGGGTCATATTAAATTGTCCCATGTGCTTTTATTCCTTTTGGTTTCTTTGCCCAGGAACTACTACTCCACTTTTCCGAAGTGAACATTTCTCGTAGGCATGTTTCAACTTGTACAAGCTTTGCAACATAAGAAATACAGTAGTGAAGCGTGTCACTGCCGGACACATAAGCTCCCAATGCTTTGTGTAAGCGCTCATCAAGCTTAAAACCCATGCATGACCATAAATAAACTTTGATATCTGCCTTGCCTTGGTCAATGTCTCTGCATTCATGCACTTTTAACTTTCCTATGTCTTCTCTATGCAGTGGGCAACACATGGTGTCCAATACAATTTCTTTCTTTTTTCTATTAACTTTTTTCCCAAACAACATTTGCTTCACCTATTTCTTCCACTACTTCGTCAAGGTACTTAAACAAACATGATGCATCTTTAATTGAATCTAATGCTTCAATAGACTTATGGAAGACAACACCACTCGGACTATTAATCAAAGATTAACTCTTATTATCAGTCCATCCATTTGAAATGAGGTGCACCCATCCCGTGTTCACGACCTTTTATTCTCCTCCATCAAAGTCGTAACATTATTGATTTCAGCTTTGATGACCCATGTCCTCATCTCATGCATCGGTGGTTTTTAATGCCGGTCGAAGAGTCCCAATCTACTCAATCATAGCACAAAAATATGGGCTATTGCATAAATTAAATGACAACACATTGTCATAAATAAACCTCCCTATCAACCTACAAACATCTTTCCTCTCTTCCTTCTTCCGTCTGGAGTTTAATGCACATTGTCTCGCCTCTGATGACACAAACTGGTCTAAGGGCCCATGGATCAAAATTTCTGCCGATAATTCAAATTATCGGCTGAATCTTATTGGTTTTGATCAGCGCACCAAAATGAAATCGAGATCCGAAATTTCGGGCATCTTAATGTATTGAATTTCAAATTTCGGCCGAAATTTCGGTTTCAGTCATGCCCGAAACTGAAAATGAAACCGATATTTTGATCCTTGAAAGGGCCCCTTGAACGTATTTATAATTGTGACACTGAAACACTACCCTGCACCTGTGAACTACCAGACATTACATCTCTTTCAGAAGATGAAATGGGTTGCATTTTTCCAATTTCCGTAATTATCTTGCTTTATTCCTTTTTCACCCTTCTACTCCTCTAATGCTTTTTGTACATTCAACAATAGCTTCAGGAGGGCATCTAGTGCAAGGACGAATCCCTTGGTGTGTTCCAGCCAAGTGATGTTTCAAACGGGCTACACCTCCTTTACACTTTAATTTTGCAATATTTACAAATTATATATCCTCTTCGGTTATTGATTACCCATCCACACTTTCAAGAACATACTTTCATGAAAAATCCTTTATGTTTAACATTCTTCTGACTATTGAAAATTAGAAGGCTGAAAACAATAACAAAAAATAGTAGCAAAGATAACAAGTTAGGCTACGCAAAAACAATATATTGTGCAGATTTTCTGAAAAAAAAAGGTCTGAAAGTGTACAGATTTTCATTTAAAAAAGAAAGCACTATACATTCTGCAGATTTTCTAGAAAAGGAGAGTATGCAGATTTTCATTTCCAAAAAAAAAAAAAACTGCACAAACTATGTATTGTGAAATTTATTTTTTTCAAAAAAGCAAAGAATTTGAAGGAAAAAGGAGGAAGAACAGGACGAAGAAGAGAAGAGGAAGAAAGGAAAATAAAAAAACAAATAAAACCCTTTACCTGGAGTTGCAGGGGACTCGGAGGGCTGCGAGATGCAGTAGAGATGGCTGCGAGGTTTCAGAGAGGGCTGGAGCTGTCGGAGACTCAGAGGGCTGCAAGCTTCTTCTTTGTTTTTTTTATTATTTTTTTTTCCGATTTTTTTTTTTAGCTGATTCTGTTTTCTCTCGGTCTCGGTGACTGAGACTTCTGTTGGGTTACAAAACCCTAAGTTCCCTACGCAAAAAGTTTCGAAAGCCCTTGGGTTATAGAACCTAGGGGCACTTTTGTTAAAAAAATAAAAAAAAATCTTAAAGCAATTCACTGTAGCATATGCTGTACTATATAGCTTACGCTACAGGTTGTAGCGTATGCTATATAGACTGTAGCATATGCTACATGGAGTGTACGTTACAAGTGGACACTGGGTGGCTTTTTTGTTGCACCATGCTACGAGGTGTGCCATGCAAAAGCATTTCGTAAGTATGAGTGAGCTGTAGGACATCCATCTCTTCAAGCTATAGCCGCTTTCCAATCAGGGTGAGCAAAGGCAGTGTGGAAAGAACGAGGAATAATGACGGTATCAACCACGGTGATAAATACCTTGTAAGAGGAAGATAAAGGTTGATAGCATACATACTTTGCAATTGGATCGGGAGACACATTTGCGAACCCCTTTATAAAGGGAAACTAGAAAATCAAGTTCAGAAACAGAGTTAGTGGAGCTTCACAGACTTCGAAATATGAGGACTAGAAATCAGAGGAGAAACATATTTACTGGAGGCGCCTGCAAGGAGGAAGGTGGATGTTGCATGGTGAAAGATGATTCATGCCATCGTTGACGTTGGTAGGTAAGAAAGTCCTGCTGCTGTTTTGGTGAAGAGGGCTCAATAGCAACATGCATAGGCATGGGCATCAAAATATCAGAAGCACCATGAGTTACACGATTAGGCGAAAAATAAGCAACATTCTCCAGGAAGGTGACATCCATGGGTGTAAATAATGATGTGTGCAAGGATCATGGCCTATACCCTTTAAAGCACATGGAATAACCAATGAAATTAATAACACACTTGATGGCTTTATCGTCAAGGTTTGACAATAGGAACTATAGTTGTGAAAAAAACAAGTACAAGAAAAAATGTGAGGTTCAACAGGAAACATAGTTCCTTGAGGATGCAATACCTTGTAAAGAATGACACCAAATAAAGCACGAGTGGTATCCTATTGATGAGAAAACAAGCAATAAGAAGAGCTAAAGTCCAGTATGACTCCGGCACATGCATACCTCAAAATAAGGAGCAAGTAACTCTGATAAGATGTCAATATTTATGCTCCGTAACACCATTTTGTTGGGAAGTGTAAGGATACGACAATTGATGAGATATCCCATGTGACCGAAGATACTGATCAAAAGCATGAGAGATATATTCTCCTCCATTGTTAGTTGAAGGACCTTAATGGAACCCAAAAATTGACTAGTAACCATGAAGTGAAATTAATTCAAACGGAATAGCATGCCGATGCATATGAGGAGGATAAGAAGTTCTAACATTTTTAGTCAACTCACATACATCACATTGAAATTTAACTGTAATGCATAGCATTTTGAAAGTAGGAATGATATGACATAAACTTCTAAAACCAACATGCCCCAACTGGGCATGCCATAAAGCCAAAGTATCATGAGTAGCAACAATACTAAGAATGTAAACGACTGGACAAACATTAGAATGAGACTCATCAGTAATAGCAGCTGAAGCTGCAAGACTATCAGCTCCCATCTCAATAAAAAGGATAAATAATAATACAACAATTTAATTGTTTAGCAATGCTACTAATATAAAGTAGATTAATTGAGAAATGAGAAACATGCAAAGTTGGAGCCAAAGAGAGTGAAGATGATAAAGGAATAGTTCCAACACCAAGAACGGGAGTAAAAGTCCCATCAGCAAGCCGAACCCAAGCATAAGCACTAGGTGGACAATAAGCAGAGAAGCCCTGTAATTTACCCGTCATGTGAACAGTGGCACCATAATCAATGACCCAGTGAGAGGAATAGGATGAAGTGGAGGCAACAAATGCAAAAATACTTGAGCGCTCAGATCCAGGAACAAAGCTAGTAGTAGCAGTAGATGCATGAGTCCACAACTCGGCTCGAACCGTGTTCAATATATTGGCCCATAAAGATTCAATAGTGCCGAGAGGAGGAGTATCGGTGGACAGTGGTAGACTCAGGAGTTGAAATTGATGTTGTGTGAGCCAATGACCTTGACTTTAGAGTATTTGTGATGAGGACATCCAATGCAAACGACCTTTTATTGTGTCCCAGAGGCGCAAGAAGAAATCCAATATGCTTTGTAGTTTGTACATTACGAAGGGCGCAAGGAAGGATGAAGGAAAGCAAGGAGGAACTTCTGTCCAATTTTGATCGATCGAATTTCCACCTCAATCGATCGAAGTCGGCCTGAGAGTCGTCCTAAAATAGCATCGTCGTCGATCCGTCGTTGATCGATCGAGGTTTAAACTCGATCGTTTGAGATCGCAGGCTAATATATGATGGAGTCCAACGAGTGGGCTGATTTTCACCTTTTTTGCTTTGTTTAGTTTCTAAGACTTTCTATTTTGGGTAATTAGGGTTTTAAGCCTATATAAGGAGGCATGTAAACAACTTTATCATTATTGATGGTTTAATTGAATGCTTATGCAAAACTTGAGAGCTTGTGAAGAGTTTTCTTCGAGGGTGCGATTCTCTCAACTTAGAAGAATGAGTCTTCTACCGGCGTGTGGTTTGGTGCGATGCGATACGAGTTTCTTCTATCCTTCTTATCTACTTTTACCTCTGAATGCGGGTAAGTGCATGGTTGTTTTAGAATTTTATTTCCATCTTTCCTTGAATTAATCTTGTGTTTCTGTGTGTTCGATCTTTCCGAAACCCAAAACCTTAGATCGATCTATCGTCCTAAACACGAGGTTTCTTCGCCTTGAGCCCTAAATAATTTCATACATTCAATCCCTATTTATTGTTTCTTATGGAATTGAAAGAATCCACTTGTGAATTCGCTTGATACCCTAAACTAACAGAAATCTAGTTCGTACGCAAGAAAGCTAGTCTTCTAGATCCTCTAGGGAACATACCACGGAGGTAACACTAGTTTGAGCTACATTTTTGGTTAACCATTTCTGGTCTGCATCATCATCATGTTTACTTGATTCTTGTTATTTTCCTGCTATTTGCATATTGGCTCTACAGCTACTTGATTGCTTCAGGATTGACGTCTTTGAGTTTATTGAAAAGGTAGTCTTTGAAATATATGCTTCTATCTTCAGAGTATTACTCAGTGGGTTATGTTTGCAAATCACTGGTTAATGCCATTTATTGACTATGTCCGTATCATGTGTAAACTTTCTCTTATGATTTTTTCTCAAGCAAGAGAATGATTCACTGGCATCAATGACCTTCCAGTACCTAGCCGTAAAAGGGAGAGTGCTCAGATATATTTTCCTGCCATCCACATGACCTTTGAAACCACTGGGAATGCATGAAATGCTTATTATTTTTTGGCGTGAAAAGCTATCTCTTTTTTGTTTTTCATGATTGTTTATTTATATATTTGTGCTGGATGTTTACTCAGGCAATGGAAGAATTGTCATCTAATGGGCAGCGTTTTAGAAGAATACCTCGTCAATCTTTGGTTGCAAATCTGGAGTTGGACCCACTGGTTTGTTTACATCATCGATCATTTGTACGCAAGATTTTATAATAAACACTGGCACATGTTAATGAATCATAACTAGTTAAAATTGTTTCAATGGGTTGATTAAAGGAAAAAAACAAAACAATAATTTCTGTCAATAGAGTCCTGAGGCAAAAGCTTCTGAAGATGTGAACTTACAAGTTTCTCAGCTTGTTGTAAGGGTTATCATTAGCAAAGTTTTCTTTGTGATGTCTAGACAAGATATGTGCATTATTCTTTGTTATAAGTTTCATGTAAAACTCCACTGCAGATTTTATCCAACGGTTATCTCAGTGATGCAGATTGACTCTCACCTGAAAGTTTTTGGTTGAGTTGAGGCTGCCTGAATTTTTTACAATCAGCAGTAGTGATCTAAACCATCATGTTTTGGCCTCTTTTTTTTTAATGGTTTTGTACGTTATATGCTTAGACATGGACAGATTTCAGTGTTGGGCTTGGACACAAGGTGCCCATTATGTATGGAACCTAAAAAACCCCCTAAAAAGCCAGGGTCTTTTTCATGTCTGGACAATTATTTATAATATTGGATATATCATTAAATAAATATTAGTTGATGTAAATAGAAAACTTACAGAACTGATGGATAATACTACAGATACATTAAAACTCAGTAAATAATGTGCATTATATGTTAAATAATGTGTATTATATGTTGGAAAATAAGAAAATAAATAAACCAAGTTACTGTTCTAATAATTGTATTCCTATATGCCCTATGCATGCGTCTCACATGGAAATTTTCACACATTTGCCTACAGATGTTTGGTACCTGTCCTTTTATGTTGTTTTAGGTATCCACTGTTATTTCCTTGTGGACAACATGCTGTTTACCCTTGAGAGTGTGCTGTGATGCAGTATAAATGGATTATTAAACTCTACTGAAAAGAAATATCACAGTTTTCTACCATACTGATATTTTTTCTTTTGTGCTCCCAGCTGAATGAAAATTTGGAGCAGTGGCCGCATCTGAATGAACTGGTTCAATGCTACAAGGCTGATTGGGTAAAGGATGAAAACAAGTATGGTCACTATGAAAGCATTAGTTACAATTCATTTCAAAGTCAAATATTTGAAGGGCCAGATACTGACATTGAAACAGGTGATGGAGGGAAATGTTACCACAAATAAATTTTTATTCATAGTATAAGGATTAATTGAATTTAATCTCTGCCTATAATATTGGTTATGTATGTTAATTTATTTTTGTTTTACCTTGCTGCAGAAACACGTCTTGCCAATGCAAGGCATTCCAAGACTGAAGATGCTACTGATGATGATGTGCCCAGCACCTCGGGAAGGCAGTCACCGGAGACCAGCTCTTTTGAAATGGCATACACAAAAAACTCGAAGGTGGTAGCTTGCAGAACTCGTCTCTCTAGTCGTTATGCACCATAAAGAAGAACTTGCACTTCAAACCCATGAATTTAGTTTTTTATGCTGAAAATATCGGTTTCCATATATAGTTTTGGGAGGGTTACTTCTCTTCATTCATTGAATATTTCATATCTAATGCATTATTTTAATATCAGCTTTTAAATATCATATTTGGTTAACTTCTCACATTGTTGTTAGATGAGAATTTTCTCAAGTTCTTTATTTCATGTCTTAGATCAACACATGCATCAGATCTGGATATGGATATAAGTCTGTAAGCAACAAATTTGCGTAGGATATAAATCTAACACAAATCAATCATAACAAATTTCCCCTTGCTAGGAGAGGGTTTTATTTAAAATGGCGGATCTTACACTTCCGGGTATCGCAATTGATTCCCCATTAATTACATCAAAATTGAATACCTCTGATTAAAAGCTACTAAATAAAAAAAAAATAACGTAATTATATCTCTGAAATAAACAAAACTAAAATTCTAATTCTAAGTCTTCATCGATATCTTCAATCCGTCATGAGATAATGCATAGCAGACTATCTTTATCGGAGATTTGAGAAATATGAAATAGGGGACGACGGATGGGAGAACCCCTCCTCCAAAAGCCAGTTCCATTTGATCGAAAAGCACGAGTCATTACTAGAGCAAGAAACTCGTGGATGATTCTTAAAACGAATTCTTGTTCTCTGGTCTCAAAGATGAGCTTGAATACTAAATCCATTCTTCGGGCAATTGATTATCAAAAGAGTTATCTCTTTCAGTGATAGTGTCTAATCATAAGAAACTCGTGGACGATTCTTAAAACGAATTCTTGTTCTCTGGTCTCAAAGATGAGTTTGAATACTAAATCCATTCTTCGGGCAATTGATTATCAAAAGAGTTATCTCTTTCAGTGATAGTGTCTAATCATAAGTTAGATATCGCCAAATTTATTAAAATTTGATGATCATAGATGATTTTATAATGATTTTACTGTTGGATTTAACCAATATCCTAAGATTTGGTCAATGTATAGTAAATTCACCGTTGGATCTCGTTACGATCTCACATTATGATCGTTTGACTAAAAGTTAATAATTTCACCATTGGATTTGACTAAAATCATAAGATCTGGTCAATATGCAATAAATCCACCGTTGGATCTCATTACGATCTCACATTTATGATCGTTTGACCAAAAGTCAATGAGTCCACCATTAGATTTGACCAAATTCATAAGATCTGGTCAATACGTAATAAATCCATCGTTGGATTTCGTTACGATCTTATATTATGATCGTTTGACCGAAAGTCAACGATTCTACCATTGGATTTGACCAAATTCATAAAATTTGATCAATATGTGATAAATCTACCGTTGGATCTTGTTACGATCTCACATTATGATCGTTTGATCAAAAGTCAACGATTCTACAGTTGGATTTGACCAAATTTATAAAATCTGGTCAATATGTGATAAATCCACCATTGGATCTTGTTACGATCTCACATTAGGATCGTTTGACCAAAAGTCAATAATTCTACCGTTGGGTTTGACCACATTCATAAAATCTGATCAATATGTGATAAATCTACCGTTAGATCTTATATTATGATCGTTTGATCGAAAGTCAACGATTCTACCATTGGATTTGACCAAATTTATAAAATCTGATCAATATGTGACAAATCTACGGTTGGATCTCACATTATGATCGTTTGACCAAAAGTCAACGATTCTACCGTTGGATTTGACCAAATTTATAAAATCTGGTCAATATGTGATAATTCCACCGTTGGATTTTGTTACGATCTCACATTAGGATCGTTTGACCAAAAGTCAATGATTCTACCATTAGGTTTGACCACATTCATAAAATCTGATCAATATGTGATAAATCCACCATTAGATCTCGTTACGATCTCACATTATGATCGTTTGACCAAAAGTCAACAAGTACACCGTGAAAGAATTTTCGATCTCGAGGTTAAGGTCCAAACCTCATTTGAGGGAGTGATGATCCGAATCGCGAGGGGAACTCTAATTATCATAGGTGAATATTTTGGGTATTATAGTTCGAAATTATTCTTCGGGTTCGTGATTGCAAGCCGTATGAGTATTGAATTCGTGGTTTGCAATCCGAGTGTACTAGGAATTATGCCAAGGGTCATACCCACGTGGCTTAACTATTTCTAAGTACGCAAGAGATTGAGTACGAGTTGTAACACGTAATCCCAAATTGCAACTATAAATCCTACTTAGGAGGAGCCGTAGCTCTTATCCTAAGCGTACAAATTGCAAGCATGAATCCTACTTAGGAGGAGCCGTAGCTCTTATCCTAAGCGTATCTCTTTTAGGTAAGAGTCGTAACCCTTATCCGAAAAGTTTTAATCCTAACCTATTCCTCCCATTCACTTTTAAAAAATAAAATAAAAGAAAAAGAAGAAAAGAATAGTCAGAATCTCGGAGATACCCTAAAGTCTTGTTAGAAGAGTTAGAGATATTTTCGGCAGAGGTCTCGTGTCAGAATTTTCGGGATCCTTGCAATGAGGACGGGTATGCTATTTATAGATTTCTGGTAGCGGTTATAGAAGTTACGATCCTACGGTTCCCATAAAGTTTTCATGAAATGAATCGTAGAGAGAGCTGCGTAAGTTTTTGTCTTCACGCGGATTGAGAAAGATTCTTCTCGCGTACGTCATTCTTTTCTCATAACTGCCTAGGTGGCTAAGTATGTTCTCTAGCCACCTAGGTGTATAAGTATTTTTCTATCTAGCTAGGTGGCTAAGTATATTTTCTAACCACCTAGGTGGATAAGTATTTTTTTTATCCAGGTAGGTGGATAAGTATTTTTCTAGCCACCTAAGTGACTACGTATATTTTCTAGCCACTTAGGTGGATAAGTATTTTTCTAGCCAGCTAGGTAGCTAAGTATATTTTCTAGCCACCTAGGTGGATAAATATTTTTCTATCAACTTAGGTGGATAAGTATTTTTTTATCTAGCTAGGTGGCTAAGTATATTTTCTAGCCACCTAGGTGGATAAATATTTTTTTTTATCCACCTAGGTGACTACGTCTATTTTCGAGCCACCTAGGTGGATAAATATTTTTCTAGCTAGCTAGGTGGCTAAGTATATTTTCTAGTCACCTAGGTGGATAAATATCTTTCTATCCACCTGGGTGGATAAGTATTTTTCTAGCCAGCTAGGTAGCTAAGTATATTTTCTAGCCACCTATGTGGATAAGTATTTTTTTATCTAGCTAGGTGGCTAAGTATATTTTCTAGCCACCTAGGTGGATAAGTATTTTTTTTTATCCACCTAGGTGGATAAGTATTTTTCTAGCCACCTAGGTGACTACGTCTATTTTCGAGCCACCTAGGTGAATAAATATTTTTCTAGCCAGCTAGGTGGCTAAGTATATTTTCTAGTCACCTAGGTGGATAAGTATCTTTCTATCCACCTAGGTGGATAAGTATTTTTCTAGCCACCTAGGTGACTACGTATATTTTCTAGCCACCTAAGTGGATAAGTATTTTTCTAGCAAGCTAGGTGGATATATATTTTTCTAGCCACCTAGGTGGATAAGTATTTTTCTAGTCACCTAGGTGATTACGTATATTTTATAGCCAGCTAGGTGGCTAAGTATATTTTCTAGCCAGCTAGGTGGATAAGTATTTTTCTATCCACCTAGGTGGATAAGTATTTTTCTAGCCAGCTAGGTGACTAAGTATATTTTTCTAGCCACCTAGGTGGATAAATATTTTTCTATCCAGCTAGGTGGCTAAGTATATTTTCTATCCACCTAAGTGGATAAGTATTTTTTTATCCACCTAGGTGGATAAATATTTTTCTAGCCAGCTAGGTGGCTAAGTATATTTTCTAGCTACCTAAGTGGATAAGTATTTTTTTTATTCACCTAGGTGAATAAGTATTTTTCTAGCCACCTAGGTGACTACGTATATTTCTAGTCATCTAGGTGGATAAGTATTTTTCTATCCAAAGTATTTTTCTATCCACCTAGGTAGATAAGTATTTTTTCTATCCAACTAGGTGGTTAAGTATATTTTCTAGCCACCTAGGTGGATAAGTATTTTTCTATCCACCTAGGTGAATAAGTATTTTTCTAGCCAGCTAGATGACTAAGTATATTTTTCTATCCACCTAGGTGGATAAATATTTTTTTATCCACCTAGGTGGATAAGTATTTTTCTAGCCACCTAGGTGGCTAAGTATGTTTTCTAGCCACTTAGGTAACTAAATATATTTTATAGTCACCTAGGTGGCTAAATATATTTTCTACCCACCTAGGTAGCTAAGTATGTCTTCTAGCCACCTAGGTGACTAAATATATTTTATATTCAGGTGGCTAAATATATTTTCTCTAAGTATATTTTTCTAGCTATCTAGGTGGCTAATTATATTTTTCTAGCCACCTAGGTGTTTGACATGACTTAGGACTTTAAATCCTATTTAGAGTAGGATTTGTTAAAAAACTATAAATAGTCTCTTTTTCTAATTCCTTCTATTAATTTATTCTATCTGATTTTTAAAGCTAAGTGGAAGAAGAGAGAATTCCTAATTCCAAAATTTTCGAGTTAACAAAGTCTTACAATTTGATCATGAGATTGTTACAAATTGGGCACATTTCTTCTCGATATTCAACTGATTATGAATTTGAAGAAGTTATAAAAGATTGTATTGCGTGTATGCAATATGTGCGTATCATCCTCGGTGGTCCGTGGCATTAGGGAGAATCCTTACTAGAGATCAACTGATAAGAAGAGGTATTCCCAAAGATGCTTAGTATGCTTGTGCAGACAGGAATTTGTGGGGCCCTTCACTGCATTTTCTCTTTCAAAGTCGGGGAGGGCTGTCCTTCAGATGTTCGACGCCTAGTAGCAGGAAGCTTCAAATTAGTAAGCCGCTCCCACTTCGGAATCTTGCTCCGCTTCCGACTATAAAATAGTTCATTTTAAAGATTTGGATGATGCTCCTGCTCCCAACTTACCACATGCTTCATGCCGCTTTCGGTAACTAAGGTTCGATGTCCAATGGGTTTCATCGGGGAAACCGGGGGACATGATGGAACAATGGGCGGGGCTGGGTTTTCCGGATTTCAAAGGGGACATATGGCAGATTACAGGGTATGCGATTATGTGGGCCTTATGTGACGCAGGACAAAAATGCTAAAACCCTAATATGCAAATTTGGGATTAACTTTAGAATGAATTAAACAACGAAAATAGTCGAAATCAGTCAACACATAAAATAATTCAACGAAATTAATAAAACCATTAGATTAATCCATTCTAGCGCTCGCATGCGTGAAGATTTCCGAAAAACGACTCCGATGAGGGAACTCGAGTTTCGCTCTAGTTTAGGGCATCAAGCGATAGTTGCAATATCGTCTTTTGATTTCTCGGGGATTTTGAATGAAATAAAACTTGAATAAATAGTTCAAAAAGGGAAATTAAAGATATCATGGAATAAGATTTTTTTTTTTTGGATTTTTGTTCTTTTATCAATGGAAATAAAGAAAAATATTACTTGACAATAACTAGAGAAAAGACAAACTAAAAGGATAGATTCCAAGGCTTCACACCAAGGGTTTTCCGAAGCTTCACACCACGGTTGTTTGTCGGTTTTGCATTAAGTCGCGCGAGAAACGATTACTCACTCCTCAAGGTTTGAAGGATTCACTCCCTCGATTGAAAACTTTTCACAAGCTCTCTAGAGTTTGTACAAAAGCAACTCTCTTTTCATTAATCAAAACTAATTACATTGTTTATGGAGAGACCTTATATAGGAGGTCTTAAAATAAAACCCTAAAACGAAAATAAACATAATAAAAAGACAAATTTGACCATAAAACATAAGTTTGAATTCTAAAAAAATCCATTCTCGCGCAATTGCGTTCGATCGAAATAATGGTTCGATTGGACGAAAATTTCGTTTGATCGAAATAAGGAATCGATTGAACGAAAACTTTGATTTTCGATTCCCCTCCTTTATACATGGTTTCTGATTTCCGTTCCGCTTCTTCTTGGCTGAAAAATTTGTTACGGCTCGAATTTACGACTCTTGATCTTGGCGTCCCGCATCATTCTCTCTGGGTGGGAAAAACTCATCTCCGATGAGTTAGGGAATCCATGGATGACACTTCGGAAGCTTCATTCTTGGCTTACCTTTCCACGCCGTGAGATACTCATGATGTTTACCTGTATTGGCATTGAAGCTTGGGAATTCTATAACCTCCTCATTTGACCTTTTCTCATGTTGCACAGGTAAGGTACGAGATAGAAATTGGGAAAATGAGTGTGGTTCGATTGGATGCTTAAGAAGGAATGGATCAAAGGGCGGGGTAGTGGGATCAAGAATAAGCGTAAGAGCCGTTATGACAACTATCGGATGATTGCCCTTGTCTAAAGGAAGATCTAGATCTCCATCATTACCCTTTTCTGAGAATGCGAAAGATTCCACATGTTCAGGACAATCAGGAATTAATATAAAACTGTTAGTATCAAATGCATTAAACATATCCAATGTGTTAGTACGATCACGCGTATTTTCGATGTTCAATAAATTCAGACTGCTAATCCCATGCAAATCAGAATGATGATATACTCCTACCAACTCTCTAGACTCACTTGGGATGGACACACTATCAACATCGTCCTCGGTAATAGGAACTGCCCTAATGCAACCTACGGCTCTGACCGGAACTTCACCTTCATCATCACTTGGTGTTTCACATGGTTCATACATTTCTTCGTGTAACTCATTACCTTCTTTCTCAGCATGCTCCTGAATAATCAAAGCTTGATTCTTACTAGGACATTGGATGCAAAGTGACCAAAACTTTGACACTTATAACATTGTTACAGGGCACGCCTAGAACTCTTGATCAATGGTCCTTTTCCTTTGTCAATATGCGGATTCATGGGTTTGAGGATTGACTAGAGGCAGTATATACCTTATCTGTAGGATTAGAGTGATGCTCAAGTTTGGAAGATTTAGATCGGCCATTACTGGAGGTGTCGAGATATCGTTCTAATTTTTCAACCCTAGCAAAACATTCCTCGAGATCCGCAACGGGATAAGGAATGAGTTCAAATGTAACTCTGGTCGAAGACCCATTCGGAATCGGGAGAAGGTAAATTTTGTTGGTTCATCGACATTGGCCTGGGTCATCAGGTCTTCAAACCGATCAATGTACTATGTGACTGGAGAATCTCCTTGATGCAATGACTGCCACTGATCAAAAATACGTTCATCATATGATACGGGAATGTATTTTTCATGCAGTTGGACTTTCATGTTAGTCCACGTGGAAATAGCACGAAAACCCTATATTTACTTACGACGCTCCACTCCCAACCAATAAAGTCTGGCTTGACCCATAAGCCTGACTTTTGCAAATCTAACCTTGCGCTCTTCAGACATGGCATACCACTCAAAGTAGTTTTCCTTGCTGGCGACCGATTCTAGAAAGACCTTGGGTTGTCTTTTCCCGTCAAAAGTAAGGGCGCCCATTTTCACAGATTTCATGACCTTATCGTCCAGATTGGTTTGAACCTCACGTCGGGGAGGAACATCTCTCCTACGGTTACGGTTGTTGACTCTATTGTGATTCTCAACGATGAGCTCATTGATCTCTTTGAAACGAGTCTCTAATGCCTCATGTCGGGCTTGTTGATCAGCGAGGTGCTCATTCATCCGGGTTTGACTAGCGGTCACTTTAGATGCAAGATCTCTAATAAGGGCTTCTAAGCTACTGGTATCCACGATGGGGTTATGCAAGACTAGATGGTGTAAGACAAAGTATATTCAAATCAAGTGCCCTAAAATCTATATGGTACATACAACCCTAAACTAAGACTGTGCTTTGATACCAAAACTGACGCAGGATAAAAACGCTAAAACCCTAATATGCAAATTTGGGATTAACTTTAGAATGAATTAAACAACGAAAATAGTCAAAATCAGTTAACACATAAAATAATTCAATGAAATTAATAAAACAATTAGATTAATTCATTTTAGCGTTCGCATGCGTGAAGATTTCTCGATCTAGAAAAACGACTCCGATGAGGGAACTCGAGTTTCGCTCTAGTTTAGGGCATCAAGCGATAATTGCAATATCGTCTTTTGATTCCTTGGGGATTTTGAATAAAATAAAACTTGAATAAATAGTTCAAAAGGGGAAATTAAAGATATCATGGAATAAGATTTTTTTTTTGGGATTTTTGTTCTTTTATCAATAGAAATAAAGAAAGATAATACCTGACAATAACTAGAGAAAAGACAAACTAAAAGGATAGATTCCAAGGCTTCACACCAAGGGTTTTCCGAAGCATCACACCACGGCTATACGTCGACTTCGCGTCAAGTCGCACGAGAAACGATTGCTCACTCCTCAAGGATTGAAGGATTCACTCCCTCGATTGAAAACTTTTCACAAGCTCTCTAGAGTTTGCACAAAAGCAACTCTCTTTTCATTAATCAAAACTAATTACATTGTTTATGGAGAGACCTTATATAGGAAGTCTTAAAATAAAACCCTAAAACGAAAATAAACATAATAAAAAGACAAATTTGACCCTAAAACATAAGTTTGAATTCTAAAAGAATTCATTCTTGTGCAATTTTGTTCGATCGAAATAATGGTTTGATCGAACTAAAATTTCGATTGAACGAAATAAGGGTTTGATCGAACGAAATTTCGTTTGATCGAAATAAGGAATCGATTGAATGAAAACTTTGATTTTCAATTTCCCCTCCTTTACGCTTGGTTTCTGATTTCCGTTCCGCTTCTTCTTGGCTGGAAAATTTGTTGCAGCTTGAATCTATAACTCTTGATCTTGGCGTCCCACATCATTATGGCTACAAAGAAACGGTAGAATCTTCACAAAATGGGCGAGGCCTAATCAGGTGGTTGTTACTGTTGCGAAAGACCTCCTTCTCTCTTGGCTCCAGGCCTGTAGTGGGATTGAGGACGAACACGGAGAAAAACAGATGATTCAATGTGATAATCTGCTTTTCCCTTATACCTCCCCTTCCGTTTTCGTTGCCCTTGGGTGCTCAGTATTTTCTTCCTTTTTTGCTGTCTTTTCTCTTGGGTTTTGTTGGTGAGGTAGCTCTCCGTTTTCGTTTTTCTACTATTTTCTTTTCTTGCTTCGGCAGTGCCTCACTGCCATGGTGTTGGTATTTATTTTGTCTCTTTTAATATGTACTTTCGTTACCGATAAAAAAATAAAAAATAAAAATATGTGCGTATCGTATGGAGTCGGTGAAATCCAATCTTTAGAGTTGGTTGAGACCATGGGTTAAAATGCCGGAAAACCGGTACGTATCGTCCGATCAAAAAACCGCAGACGATCGGACGACACGATGCGTTTAATAGTGTTGGACGATACATTGAATGTATCGTCCGGTATTTGCAATACAAATGAGCGATACGGTACATTTAATGTACCGTATCGTTCACGTCCGATACGTATCGTCCGATACGTATCGGTATCGGACGATATTTTGATCCATGGTTGAGACATGGTGATATTTCACATTCAAGGGGAGTTGTGGGCTCAACTAAGTTTATTTCAACTAAATGTAAATGGCTTTAGGGAAGTTTCATTAATATTGTTGTGGCTTCTTGTCGTGGTCCAACGTTTTTAGAGGATTGATTTATCAAACTCTTTCATTGCTTGGGGTGGCAATATTATCCTATATTTATTTTCAAGAGTCTGTGGTAAATGAGCAGGGAATTGCTGGAGTAATGAACGTCCTTTGCTTGTTTGGTTGTTCCCATGTTTCGAGGTTCCAAAAAAAGCGCTCAAAATATGTGTAAGAGGCTTTCTTCCTTGGAGCTTGACAATAGAAGATTTGTATTCCTTGATAGGATGTCTCCTTAGGAACCGAAAGGCAAGGCTAAAGGGAAAAGAACTGCTTTGCAAATGCCAAAATTAGACTTAAGCATGCCACCAACTAGCGATAGTGCGATACGATGAATTCAGATAGGGTTAGTGTCTAGTATCAAAGCATACCAATGTGGTTAACCGCTAAAATCCTGTGCTGGCCTGACTACCGGTTGGAGAGCCCGATGGGATCTGGGCGAAAATAAGCCTCTAAAAGGGGTGGGCTACCAGAATTATCCAGTTGATTGAGTTTCACTAATGAAAAGAAAAAGACAAGCAAGGTCATCTGAAGATAAGCAAAGATGAAGGAAGGCTAATTTGAAAAGCTTTTGTTGCGTCATGTCCGTGAAAAACTACATAGCCTTTAGAACAAGGAAAGACCTTGATAAAAAATGATCGCCATTTTATGTTATGTAGAATTATTGGCTTCATTGTTCTTGGATGAGTTCATCATCTTCATTTAACTTCTACGTCGTCTCATCTTAAGTATATCACACGAATAGATCTTTCAAGTGAATATTTCAACAGGGCTTTGTTGGGTGAAGGTGATTTGAATATCTTAAGATGTAATTAGATCTTTTGGCGACAATAGGAGTGAATAATTAGGAGCGAAAGGAAGTATAAATATCTCCATATGCTAGGAGAGAGTGTCAAGCCACTTTATTATTATATTATGAGATACATGAGATACTGTAAGATATACTCATGACTAACCAAATCACCTTACTTATATAGTTTAGGCATGCGACTCATGTGGTTTCTCATGAACCACCAGAAGTATTCGTCTTACGCTAACCGACTATGTACCATAACAATTCTAGAACAAGTTCTAATCGATCAACGATCTTAGCTAAGGTTGAAGTTTGTATCCCGTACGACAAAAGCTTTCCGCCACGCACCTAAAGGTTTCCAGATATGTGTTCGACGTGTTCTTGCTAGATTAACTACGAACAAAGCTTGACAAGAAAGCTTTGCATTGCATATTCGTTTGATGTGACTCGCAGAAGAAAGGATGGAGTATGCGTAGATCTCGTCAATGAAAAGGCTATATTTCAAGAAACATCATCTCTGATGAAACAACTTGGTGGGCAAATGATAAACAACGTTTGCTGAACTCAGAAATTAGAAGATAAAGTTTAAGAAAACTCAAATTTGAACTGATGGAAGATGAAGCCGTTAAAGAACTAGAAGCTGCAAATTCCAGACAAGCACAACAATTGGAGCTACAAGAAGAGCAAGTAGACGACTTAGGAGAGGATATTGTACAACAAGAAAGCTCACATCGGGACCACATCATTCTCCAAGCCTGTGGAAAACAAGAGTTAATGGACCTCCATAAGAACTACGTCCATTACAGTTTGATGAGCCAAAACCATTGCCATCACCAAAGATAAGAAGATTCAAGCGATTTCCCAAACCAAATACAAAATATAAGAATTGACCTTACCCAATTGTTTTATCAACTATGGGCCATGGCAATGGTTAGGTGTAAAAATCAAAGAACAACTCGGGGTGACAAGTAGAGAGAGTGTTGAGGGCAAGTATTGAAAGAATCCTCACTGACCCTTATGGGCCACATCACCCAAGGCCTAATAGGTTGGTTGGCTTGCACTCTTCCACAACTAGTTCCCTATTATCAAATTCGAAGATGGTGAAGTGAATCAGTTACAAACAGCCATGGATCAAAATTCCGGACGAAACCATTATTACATCCTCAGATACGTATCGGTTTCGGAGGTTACCAGGTCGATACATTTAATATATCAGTCCATATATATTACAATATCAGCTGATACATACTAATGTCTCATCCAAAACCAATATGTATTAGTTTTGGAGCTGGCCTATACGTACCTGAAAACCGAGAGTTTGATCCTTGCCTGCAACAAGTCTATAAAGTTGGAAAGGTAGAGTTGGTTCTAGAGTTATATTATTGCAATGTTGGTTAGTCTAAGACGATTATTTCTAGCGATTTATGAAAAATCACACGGGTCACATATTTAAAGTATAAAACTTTGGTGACGTGGTTGTGTCTTACAATGCCCACGAGTGAGTTGGTTAGAATGATGGGTTAGTCACTTGATCTCTATTGTGGCTAGTTATAGGTCAGTTCGTAAATGTTGGCTTATCTCCCCTATAAATGGGTACATGCATCTCATGTATTTCATGGTATAGTAATAAAGTGGCTTGAGTCTCTCCCTCTCTCTCTCTCTCATAATATAGTGTGAGTCCTATGGAGATAACATTGAAGAGCTAGTGCCCCTGAGTTGTATAACGTGGAAGCATTGTTAGAATTTTACGAGAATTCTACATTACACCACAAAGAAGTGAACCATTGTAAATTTTTCCACAGCACGACTATACAACCTCAAGTTATGAGCCCCTTAGCCTGAACAACTTGCTTGTTAAGAACAAAATTGATAAATGTATTCATGAGAATGGGGACGAATTTGAAGGAGATGACTTAAGAGTTAATTTGTGTATCGTGTGTTTGGGGTTAAGGTTAGGTGAGGAAGAAAATAAAGGGGGAGAAGGAGAAGGAGAAAGAGATGGCGACGCGGGATAAAGACCCTAGACTACGTGAATGATAATGAAATGAATGTTTACCGAAATTAAACTAAATTAATTAAGCAACACATCTTTAAATAATCGTAGTACCTTAGTGTTTCAAGGTTTTCCACGTAGGTGATCGTGTTGATTCAGGTAAGGTTCAGTCTGTGCATGAGACTTGGGACAAAGACCCTAGATTACGTGAATGATAATGAAATGAATATTTGCCGAAATTAAACTAAATTAATTAAGCAACACATCTTAAAATAATCGTAGTACCTTAGGGTTTCAAGGTTTTCCACTTAGGTGATCGTGTTGGTTCTGGTAGAGTCCAATCCGCTGCGCTAGATCTTTTAGCCTCGTGGAAGGAAGATCCTAGAGATAGAACTCTAGCCGCTTCCAGATTAGGGCGCTCGCTCGTTGTTCAACGATGGGATTACCTGTTCTATCGAGGGTTTGTTGAATCGAATCGATCTGACGGTTCATATTGGTTTTGATGGCTCTGGAGAATATAGGGTTTATGGGTTTTGTGAAAATTCGTAAGGTAACAGTTGAAAATGGATTGATTGGGATCGATACGCAAGCAGAAAAAGATAAATCAAAAGAGATAGAGATAGAAGATAATAGATTGTGGGCTTTGCACCTTTGGCTTCACACCAAACCCTTCACAGGAAAAAGATTCACTCTTCATAGTCGCTCATCTCAAGCAGAAAGCATAAACTTTTTTCATTAATCAATAACTAATTACAATGTTTGTTTAAATACCTTATATAGGAGGTCTCACAAAAAGAAAACCCTACACAAATAACACTAAAAAAAACAAGTTTTCCCATAAAAATCAAATTTCGACTTTTGGCGTATTTGAGTTCGCGACAAATTGATCGATCAATTTATATATATATATATAAATCACATAAAATCTCAATTTTCGATCGATTGATTTATTTATCTATAAATCGCCTGCAGTCTCTGCTCACATTTGATCGATGGACAATTGGTAGTTGATCGATCGACTGAGAACATAAATTCGCCAAATGTTAAGTCCCCCCTGCCCACAATCAATCGATTGCCTGGGATCGATCGACTGTGCTGTGCTCCTTTAGGCTCTTTCTGAAGCTGCAAAATCTGTTGCGGCCCAAAATCTAACGCTCTCGAACTTGATGTCCCCATCAGATGGAGGAAATTAGGGTTGTATTGTACATAGATCCCAATGCTTTAATGATAAATATGATAAATTACATCATGCATATTGAGGAACTAAAGATATGGGACGCTGGTATTGGAAAGTAATTGCAACTTACCACACACATGCCCAACATTACTACTAACACACCCTCTAACTTATTACACAACTCTGCACCCCCCCTCAAGTTGGTGCATATGTATCTAATATACCCAACTTGCTAGTAATGTCACGAAGTCTACTCCAACTCACGGCCTTGGTGAGAACATCTGTTAACTGATTTTCTGATCTTGTGGGATGCACACTTCCTTGGACTCAACCTTCTCACGCATGAAATGACAATCAACCTCTATATGTTTTTTTCTCTCATGATAGACCGAGTTCTTTGCAATGTGATGGGCAACTTCATTGTCACTGTATAGGATGATTGGGAAATTTACCTCCACTCCAAAGTCGGCAAGGATATGCCATAACCACATTCCTTCCCGGGCTCCTTGTGACATGGCTCTATATTTACCTTCAGCGCTGAAGTTGGAAATCACGTGCAACTTCTCAACTTTTTTTTGTTTGTTTTGGTACTCATTCCTAATTTTATCCTTGTCATTTCATGTATCCACCTTAGCATACACATCTTAGCCGTATGAATTTTGTCTTATTGTCACTTTTTTTTAGCCCAACACTAGTGTACGATATATAGTAATGCAAGTCTTAACTCTTAACGCTATCTAATAAAAGCGTCCTTTCAATCGAGGTGATCCTTGATGGTCACACAACGCCCCACTCTCTTGTCTCTACTTTGCCACCCTTGAATTGATCGATGATCTTGTGACACTAAATGGTTTTCTACTTCGATCATTGTCCATGCTGTTGTATTGGCTAGTCTTACGTTATGTAGTCCGTCTTTGTTTTGCTAATGTTTAACCCCCTTATTTGTATGGTCTTTCTTGACAGCTCCACTTATTGTTTACTTCTTTCCTTCTCTGGTCAATTAGCACCACATCATTCACAAATTATAAAACTATGTAACACCATCTTGTACTTCTCCCGACAAGTCATCCATAACCATTGCAAACAAATAAGGAGCAAACCCTTGATGCAAACCAATTCCAGCAAGGTACTCAACCGTCTCTCCATGCATAGTTTTACCCTAGTTATTGCCCCTTAATTTTTCTTGAATAGCCTCAATGTATCCATTTAAAATAAAATTTCTTCTTATCGTCCTTCAGATTATCTGTCTCAACACCTATATATAGGCCTTCTCTAATTGGATGAAATCCTTATAAAAGCTTTTGCTCCTCTTTCTAAACTTCTCAGAGGTTATCTCAACAAGAAAAATACTTCAGTTACTCATTTTCTAGGCATAAACTTGAACTAGTTTTCAGAAATATTTGATTCTCGTCTTAGAGGTTATTCCATCACTCTCGCCTATAGTTTCATTGTATGAATCATGAGTTTAATAGCTTGATGGATTGCACGATTTTGAATATGCCCTTTATTCTTCAAAAACAGAGCAATCATGCTCGTTCTCAATTCTTTAAATATTTTTCTTGTTCTCAATATCTTGTTGAGCAATTTGGTCAACCAGAAAAGTTCTTTCCCCCATCACAATCCAGACCTCTATAGGTGTCCCGTCTGGTAAGGTGCATTAAGGATGAAGATCGTATATTTTCAAGACTTGTTAAATACGGAATATGTTAGAAAAGTAAAAAAAAGAAGGGGAACCGAATCAATGGATGATTAACAAAGCATCTGAAGTAGACAACGCCGCCCCCCCCCCCCTCTCCCCATCTTGGCGTATAAATTGTCATATGTACCTCACATCCCTTCTGATTTCGTTAGCTTCTGTATTGTACTCAGTTACCTTTGTCACTGGTTCACTCAATTTTAATTTGGGTTCACAATTGCAATTTGCTACTATCAAGCAAATCTGATTTACTAGGGGTAGGATGAAGCATTTATGAATTTCATAATATAAAATTTACATTCTTTCATAAAAGAAATGACCTTTTTGTGATGAATTGCTGAAATTCATTAAAAAAGGGAAAAATGCAAATGACCCACTATAGAGATTAAAAATCCCCTCTATGCTCTCAAGATTTTGTATCAAGACAAATGGTTTGCATTAATTAATCATTTTGCTTGCCATGTCGAATTAGATTGAATTGAACCGCCAACTGATTCACCGTACCCAATTCACGATTCAATCAGTGAATGAGCGAATTAGGTAACTTAGATTGCACTTTCTATTTTTTGCCACAACTCACTTGATATATAATATATCACACAAGTCACACATCACTTGATCGCTAGGAGGACAGATAGGAGTCAGTGTCGTTAGGATTTGGCCAATTTGTAAGAGTTTCAATTGGGATTCAGGTGATATGTGTGCCAAGTTCTTGTCTATTCAGTAGTTTGGTGGAGTGACTCGACCAAGTCAACTTAATATCAGTGACACTAGTTGGTTCTGTGGTTTCCATGTCTTACATAGAGACATAATTTTGAAAATTGCTATCCTTTCTAGCGACACAGATTTCTAGGTTGTAGGGCGTTGTTTTCAAGCTTTGTGATTCTTATATGTGATCTCCAGCTCTTTGTATCACATGAATGTGAAATGAAAATTGTGATTAATCTCTCCTTTTTCTCTTTAACCATATTTGCAGCATTCTGGTGAATCTCCGTTGCCTGCATATGAGCCAGCTTTTGACTGGGAAAATGAGAGGTCGATGATCTTTGGACAAAGGACACCTGAGACTCATCTGTTGCAGTATGGCAGGTTATCCATCTATTACCGTATGAAGTTTCTGTTTCTTTGGTGCAGTAATTCATATAAAGCCCGTTGCATCTATTCTATACATGCTTTAGAGGGTAATTTATGTTTGTTTTCGTTTGTTTCTGCCCCTTTCTTTGTTTCACGGGTTTCAGTGGATTGAAGATCTCTGTGAAGCTGTTGTCTTTATCGTTCCAAGCTGGATTAGTTGGTGAGTTTTCTTCCTGCAAATGATCATTTTCTGCATATCAGTTTCTTGGTTTTGTTGCTACTATTCTGTGTGATCTGCTTCTTTTTCTCAGCTGTATGTTCAACCAATTAACTGCTTAATGATCTAATGCTGTGGCTACTAATCCTGCAGAGCCTTTCTATGGCACAATTTGCTTATATAATAGGGAGAGAAGAGACAAAATGTCAGAGGACTTCTATTTTCGTGTTCTACCAACTGAGATGCAGGATGTAAGATCTGAATATATAACTGTTTTGGGTCTGTTTGTGAACATATTTCTTCTGACCTATATATAAAAATATTTATTCTTTTTAATAATAGCAAATCATTAATTTTTTCCCAATCTCAAATCATTTGCCAGGGTAGTGTTTCTTCTGAGCATCGTGGTATTTTCTCCTTAGATTCTCCATCAGCATCAGTTTGCTTACTAATTCAGATAGAGAAACCTGCTACAGAAGAAGGCGGGGTTACTCCATCTGTTTATTCTCGTAAGGAACCTGTAAGTGCCGGTTCAAGTCTTTTTTTCATGTATATTTTGCAGGGGTTTTTTTTTTTTCCAAGTTCCTCAGATAACCTCTAATACTGCATTAGTTTTTGGGTACCTCTAAATGCACTCACGCGTTCTTTGAAAACGCCCACGTCCCAGAACTCTTGAAAACCATTGATTCCTTCGAATCAGATGTTAGAGATCGTTTTTCACCCCGATCTTCCTCACAATAGATCTTGAGATCATGGCACACCTATCAGACAGTCAGTTTGTGATTCCACATGTCACAGATCCAAAAAAAATGGCCCTAAAATCACGTTTGAGCATGATGTGTGCCATATGATTTAAGGGCCATTTTTTGGGGATCTGTGACACATTGAATCACAAACTGACCATCTGATAGGTGCAACATGATCACAAGATTTATTGTGTGGAAGATAGGGGTGAAAAACAATCTCCATCATCTGATTCGAAGGAATCAATGGTTTTCAAGGGGTCTGGGACATGGGTGCTTTCACAGAATGCGTGCACGCGTTTAGAGGTACCCTAGTATTTATGTTCATATGGTCTGCTTCTATAGAGACTATTTTTACGGATTTATTTCCTTGATGAAATGTGTTGCATTAATTGTTTCAATCTGTTTGCCTTGTAGTGATAAGTAACCGATGCAAGCATTATTTTTATTGATAATCTCGTATTTCAGCTTCTCCTGTGCTTGTACAAGTGCATTACTGTTCTAAATTTTGTTCTTGCATTATGTTCAAGATCTGTTTATCTATACTGTCAGATGATAATTTTTCTGATGACAGTTCAAGTGTTTCTATCATGTCCAATTATGCAGTTTCTTTATCGTGGTAGGTGCACTTGACAGAGAGAGAAAAACAGAAATTACAAGTGTGGTCTCGAATCATGCCTTACAGAGAGTCATTTGCTTGGGCTATTGTTCCACTGTTTGAAAATCACGGCATGGCAGGTGCTGGTGGAGCTGCCTCTCCCAGCAGTCCTCTTGCTCCCAGTGTCTCTGGGTCAAGTTCTCAGGAGAGTGTTCCTGAACCTGTTGCAAAAAGCTCCTTGGATGGGAAGGTGGCACAATATTTAAGTGGAAGCTCTGTTGTTGTTGAGATATCAAATTTGAATAAAGTCAAAGAAAGTTACACTGAGGACTCACTTCAGGTGTGTTGAAAAGAAACCCCATCCTTTGTATTGGTTGTTGTATGGCTTCATCTTTCTAACTATGAATGAATTATTGGCTTGTTATCCCGTTGATGTAATCTTGTTCTCTCGGGTTTGTTATCATGGTTGCTTATTATGACGCTGCAAACTGTTGGAACGAGCATAAAGCAGCTTTACAAACTGACGAGTATACTTGCAAAAGACATTTTATATGTGCTTTCATTGTGATAAATGGATTTATGTTTTTTCCCTGAAAACTTCTTGTTACTCTTTTCCATGTATGGCCTTAGCAGTTATATATGCTCTTGGCTTTTGTTACTCATTGATTTGGATGCGTTGTGTATTTGCACCAACTGTTTTTTAACTAATTCCCATGTTGTTGCAATGTACAATTCTATCCCACTCAAATTTTCTATAGCTTTTTACTCCTTTTTGAACATTATTTATTCATGATGTATTCTGCCTTTATATTTCCTATGCTTCATGTGAAGAATTCCTCTTATAGTGCCACTTCTTGTTTGTGCTTGTGGTTCTGTATATTCTGTTGATTCCTTACATCTTTTTTTTGGAATTCTAAGAAGCGCTTTCTTCATAAATGTGTTCAATTCCCTGTTCTTTGTTGTCTCTCCTTTATTCTGTTGAGAAACGACATAGATCTATTAATGGAAAGTCCAGATAGAAGAGAGATAAAATGGACCAAAATGTAACACCTTGAGTTTCAATTATACACTATGTTTTAACCAAAGATTGATGGTGTACATCTGGCTCCTAACCGTTTTTGGAGGGGAACCCATCTTGCATGTATATCATTGGAATGGTTCCCAATCCTTGTGAATGGCTCCCCCAAAAATGCCAGGTTAAAAATTCCCTTACCTACGATGCAAATTATACCCTTCCCCTTTGTGATATTGAAATAAATCAAGCTCAATACTTGAAAGAAATCTTGAGAGAGTTCTGAATAGTTTTGAGCTTACGAAGCAATCTCAGGAAGGTTTGGGTTATGGGTATTAGTGTGGTGAAATTTTATAATCAGTTGTATAGTGGGATCATGTGTATGTTAGTATATTTGATGCATGCCCAAATGGGCTAATATACGATCAACGCACGGCTGATGTCGATCAAGTCCCATATGACTAACTATCCAGGTAAGGTGGTGGCCCGGATGCTGGGTTTTATTGCTTTGAGAATTATCATTGATTTTTTTTTTGTTGGGTGAACATGCACAAGAAGTTGGCGCAGTCGAGATTAAAAATTTCAGAAATTTGAGTGAAGGTGAAAACTGGGCGTACCATGTAAGAATTATAAAAGGTAACAATTCAGCTTGTATACCTTTCAATTCACCAAACAAAGTATAGAGGATAATTGCAGAGGGAAATCCGATCCAAACCGTAGTCTCTGACCATATTTGAAGATCCACAAAGGTCAGTCCCAGAGAGCTCGTGAAACCTATGGATTTCAAATAACCATTCGAAACTACCTTATTGACTCAATAAATCTCAGAGGTTTCTTTATTAAAGATACTCAACTGAATTTTGATGAAAACTATCTCAATTCTGGTCTCATTCTAGGACAAACTTTGACCTGCTAGATGCAGCAACACTCACGAATGTCACTGACAGGGAACGGGTTTCAGTGCCTAGTTCTGATACCAAGTTAGCTAGATGAATAAAGACGTGCAGGATAAGATCGTAGAGTTATGTCTAGGTTGAGATCGTAAGGGGGGATAGGGCGACGCCACCTAGCATTAATAGTAATCAACATTTGACAAAATACAAGTGCCCTCCAAGGCTCCAATACACACCATACTTGTATACTACTACACCAATAATTAGTAGGGTATGTTAATTTCTAATTTTTAAACAATATTATTTAGAATATGAAATAATTAAATTAAGAAGTTGCATTAGATTAAATTTTATTTAAGTTTAGAAAGTTTGTTTTGGAGTGTGCGTAGCATCCAATAGTAGGTTATATTTATTTCTATATTTGTTTAGAATAAGAGTTAGGTATTTTAGAAAATAAATTTTGATTAGGAGTTTTATTTTATCAATACAAAGCCTATTTAACTCATAAACTCTGTAAAATTTAGTCTTGAGTCAATGATATGTATTTGAGTGAATTATTAAGAACCTCGAAGTCCATGAAGGTCACGTTGGAGTGTCAATGGCTAAAGACTTAGGTGGGGCATCTTCTCAACGACCCCTATAGCATCAGTTTTTCTGATTTTAGAGCAGTTTTTACTAGTTTTTTTAATTGAAAATCAGTCCTACCAATTTTGGTAATAAAATCAGCCCCCATTGAAGTCGGCCATCTTCTGTTTGCATTACTTGGGTATAACCTTTTCCTGAAATAGATAAATGGAAGTGTTCCTCTTCGAAGATTTAAGAGATCATGAACACATATTAGTAGTGAGTAGCTAAAGATTACCATCCACTTCATGTCTTTGAAGTTCTTTTATCATCATTCACAATTATGCTTGTATATATGCTGTTTAGATTGTGCAAATCTTGATACTTGGCATTCAATGTGAAGTTTTATTTTTACTTTCTTAGGACCCTAAACGGAAGGTTCATAAGCCCGTGAGATGTGTGATGAGGTTGGAAGTTGAAAAGCTTCAAATTGGCCATGTTGACGTAGACAATGTTTCAGAAAGTGGCAGTGTCACCAATGATTTGGTTGATTCTGGGGATCGTTTTTCAGAATCAGCATTTACAAAATGCCTCAGCAACGGTTCTGATGGGCCTCGAATTGGCAATCCCAAGTGGACTGGCGTTGATGGGAAAGAAGCACAGAGAAATGGTTCAAATGGTGTACTCGGAAGTTATCCTGGTTACAGCACTGACGATGTAAGTACTAAACTTGTGTTTTATTCTTACTTTTCTCTGTTTATATACAATACGGATCAGACACGTACTACTGCTATCATTTATATTGATTTTAGTTAACTCTTTTTGTGGATTATTTGTCATTGTTTGATAGTTCTCTCTGATGTGGACTTGGCTGAGTTGATGGAAATAGGCCCCGTTGATCAAATCGTAGGGAAATTATATATCATGCTGAATATATAAGTAATATAGAGAGAACAAGTGTTAGCAAGGGGAAACCGAATAGGACATTATAAAGAAGAGGGTAGACGTGATTTAAGTCTAAGGGAAGTGGAAGAGAATGGAAGGCGTGGTTAAATTCTTAGGACAGGTCAATGATGGGAAATTTTAAGGAGTTGGTAGAACAGATAGATCTAGGGAGGAAACTGAAAAGGAATCAATTAAGGCAGATTTTGTTTTGGAGATGAGTAAACAAATCAACGGAATGGGTAAAGAATTTTGTTTTCCGTTTCAGTTGATCACGAACTCCGTGACTTTCTCAATAAATTCTATGTTGATCATCGCAGTTGGGTCTAGCATCAACTCAAATTTTTTATTTATTCACCTCCTTTTGTTTTGCAACAAAGTACTGAATTCTTGGCCAAAATGACTTGACTTGATCACATTTCTAGTCCAAGCAGTGTTTTCCTCCTGTTGCAGCTGAGATCATAAACTGAGTGAATTTATCAATAAATCAGTGAGTTGATGTTTGATCTGATTAAATCTATAATTGATGCACTTTTTAATTATAATTTTTTTTGTTATCTATTTTCCTGTTTTTCGTGACAGAGTACCTGATTATTGACCAAAGTGAGTAATTTGATCAGAGTTCATTGTCGGAGTAGCCTCTTTTTGTTGTCATTGATTTGTGTATTTTCAGTTATTCCTAAGCATATATACATATGTGATCTATTGGCAGTTCCAAGCTTTCGATTTTCGTGCTATGACAAGAAGTGAGCCTTTTTCACAACTTCTACACTGCCTTTATGTATACCCGCTGACTGTTAATTTGAGCCGAAAGAGGAATTTGTTCATAAGGGTGGAACTGCGAAAGGATGACTCTGACACTCGTAAACCCCCATTGGAGGTAAAGTTGATTTTGAAATATATAGTAGTTTGCTTTTTAAATTGAGATTTACTAACTTGGAATGTGTTTATTTTTACTTTCGTACCAGGCAATGTATCCGAGAGATCTAGGTTCACCGCTTCAGAAATGGTCTCATACACAAGTTTCTGTTGGTGCTAGGACAGCAAATTATCATGATGAGATTAAAATTTGTCTCCCTGCTATTCTGACACCGCAGCAGCATCTTCTCTTCACTTTTTTTCACGTCGACCTTCAAACAAAACTCGAAGCTCCTAAACCTGTAAGTTCTTGTTGTATCGTCATGATTCTTAGTTTGGTTCCAGTGGAAAACTTACTAAAAGTTGCAGATATACTTATTGAGACCGCATATGATACGGTTATGTTGCGTGAATGTTTAGTTAATCCTATTTATCACTATATCCTTTTGTTTGTTATTATATTTATTCCCGCTCAAACTGACGAATTCTAGGATATTCACATGCGCAGGTAATCATAGGATATGCTGCCCTTCAATTGTCTACCTTTGCCCAGTATGTGTTCTTTCCTTCTAAGCTAGACTGTAATGTTATTTTTTGTTCTCCATCATGAATCTAGAGATTCATAGTGCTTTCACGGGGAAATCAGTCAAATCACAAAAGGAAACAGGAGACTTAATGATTATAAAAAAAATAAATCAAGAGAATGAAGAGATTCAAATTCAATTATGAAAAAGAAAGAAAAAGGTACTTTGTCAATTTTAAAAAAAATAAAAATATATCAGTGTTAAACTGTTTGATGTCACCACCTTGCCAATTATTTATGGCCTGCTGGAGTGTTGATCAGTTATCTTTGTTCCTTGGTTGCAGTTGTAGGAAGTAAGTTTACCACCTTTTAAAAAGAAGGTAGTCAGAGGAATAGACATAGACGTGCGAGAGGCATTTATGGCTAGTCGGTGTGATCTACTTGTACTTGCGTGAGCCACTGAATTGCACAATAACTCTGACGTGTGGCATACACATGTAATCAGAACTTCAGATTGACTTGTGTCTTCATTAGAAAACATTGAGCAAGGCGTACTTGTGCAGTTGTGAGGGCCATTCATTATACAGAATTTTTTTGAGTATGTGGGCAAATAATTTTTCTACCAAATGACATGCCAAGCCAATGTGCAACTAATGAGTGCACAGGGTGAAGCATGAGAAGGTAAATGTTGATACTAGATGGTTATGCCTCTAGGCCGACATAATACAAGGGTGCTGGGTGTGTGTGTCAGGCAGGCAGGCATAATACATCAAGTATGGTTGACCTTGGTGTATGGTGTCGTGGGGCTGCATGAAGTTTTGAGTGGCAAGGGTCCTGCCACATGGCAGGTGGTGTCAGAGGTAAGGAGTAGTTAGAGTGACTTTGTTGCTCCAAGAGTTGAATGGGGAGAGCAGTCAAAAGATTTACCGCCTGACATTGGCCAGGGTGGTAATGTTTTAGATTAATTATTATTTTCAAAGGACAACTGCCTTTAGTGTATCATGTTTTTTTGGCAATAAATAAAATCTTAAGGTTTTACTTTCTTCTTGTAATAAAAAAGTCAAAAGTTTAAGTTTTTAGAATTTTAATATTGGTATTTGCTGTTGATCAATGCGAAATATACTTATTTAGTTTATTTGGAGGTGTCACCAGTGGTTATTGAATTGCATGCATATGTTTGTCAATGCTTGCTTCTATATCAAACCATTTTGGTAAACAAAAAGCGTAGGTTTCTGAGGAATATTATCCTTATGGTTTTCTTCAGGTTGCGTTCTGACATTTCTTTACCTATCATGAGAGATCTGGCACCACATTATCTCCAAGATAGTGGGAAGGTATAGGTGGACCATTTGTTTAATCGTTTGGTTCTTTTATTGCTGTTGTTTTAGATAGCTTATATGTACCGATGCTGGAATCAGGATCTACATCATACATATCACCTCCAAGTTCAGGTGTCCCATAGTTTTACTATGGGCATGCCTTCCCTTGTTAAAATTTTTGGTATGATGACCTATTAGATACATTTATTAAAGAAATTGAGATTTCATGCTCTGACAATAAAAGTTACCTTATGGATTGTTTTGCAGGAGAGGTTGAATTATCTGGAAGATGGAAAAAGTGTTTTCAGATTACGTTTAAGACCATGCTCCTCCTTGTACCCATTAAACGAGCGTGTTAGAGATTTTTTTCTTGAATATGACAGACACACTCTTCGCACAAGTCCTCCTTGGGGTTCTGAGCTTCTTGAGGTATAATTTGATATTACTATTTTTTTGGATGTTATTAATTCATATGTTTTGGGTAGTTATGCTTTCCTATACAACTTCACTGGTAGTGAATGGATTAGCGAGGAAGATTATATCACATTGGTCACCAGTTCGAGTCCCCTCAGGGCCACTGGAGTATTACCCGGTCGTTAGCTCCAGGTCCCCGTGGGATTAGTCGAGGTGTGCGCAAGCTGACTCGGACACTCACGGATATCAAAAAAAAAAAAAAAGATTCTATCACATTTCTTCATGTTTTTTGGGTGTTCCCAGTTCACATTTGTATCTTGGTACTTGAATATTTTACAATTACATCCACACGATTCCTTGTATCTTGGTGTATTGCTTTCATCAATTTCTTGTATTTTAAGTGGCATTTGTGACAAGAACTCTCTTTTCAGTAATTTGCCATGTTGGACACCAATATCTGACATTTATGGAGAGTCATGAGGATAAAGCCTATGTCTTTCTTTTTTATTTTCTGGTTTTTAATTTCATATGTGTGCACGCATGCGAGTGAGTGGGTCTGGGTGCGGGCGTCCCTGTCTCTGTCAGAATTTATATTTCTGCAACAGTTTTCACCATGTTGGACACCACAGATGTGTGAACTAATGTTCACACCAGTAATTTTGAGTAATTTGCTATGTTGGACACGAGTATCCGACACTTATGGAGACTCATGAGGATACAGGTTCATATATATATATATATATATATATATATATATATATATATATTGTTTAAACTTTTGCCTTTTAATTTCATATGTGTGCACGCGTGGGGGTGGGTCTGGGTGTGAGCGTCTCTGCTCTGTCTGAACTAATATGTATGCAACAATTTTCACCATGTTGGACGCCACAGTTATGTGTGAACTAATGTTTAATCATAATACTCAATTTTTGCTTGCAGGCTATTAACAGTTTAAAGAATGTAGATTCTGCTGCCTTGTTGCAGTTTCTGCAGCCAATCCTTAATATGCTTCTCCATCTTATAGGCGATGGTGGTGAAACCCTTCAGGTTTTCTGATAAGTAGTGTTATGCTTTAATTATTCTTTTTTGTTTATCACATTGCCAGGGTTTGTCTTGTTTTTCATGCCTTTTGTACTTGATCCCCACTTTGAAAATCCATTAAATATTTTCTGTTTGATTCTTCATCTAGTGTATATAGAAATTCAGCTTCCTTTTCTGTCTCACTGCTTTTTGTCATGGATAGTATGCTCATCATTCTATACTGTCTTTATTTTTTTTCCTTGTTGCTTGCAGGTTGCAGCCTTTCGAGCTATGGTCAATATCTTAACAAGGTATGGCTCTTTACCATGTAGGCTGACGAGCACAAGTCGCATTTATGTTATTCAGAATAACATAGTTTTCAACGGTTTTTTCTGAGGTTTAAAATCCTACTATCGATGCCCATATCATTTAGTTCTGAAACAATGAGAATACATGTTGGTACTGATTAATAAAACCTGAATTGGAGGATACAGTGCTAAATGACCCTGTATTAGTTGTATACTGGCAGATATGAGTTAGAGTTGCCAAGCTCTGGTACCGAGATATATAAAAAATACTGATACCAAGATACATCAGATACTACGTTTCTGTATCGTCATAGATTTTAATCCATGGTTGTTTCTTGAAGCAAGTCTTACCTTTAGCTATGGGTGTAGTTTCACATACACTCATGGGTGACTAGGAATATCAGGGTTTTCGTTTTTTTCTCACTCGGAACATACACATTTCATTTATAAGTAAATATGCTAATTTTTCTTTTGGACTAGACTGATCCGTTGGTCTGTTATCAGTTAACTAGCATGCTTTAACATGATCTTTTGTAATGTTAGCAGTTCATTTCTTTTGCTTGCACTTATCAGTAAGGAATTCTAGAACTCCATGCTCTTCAAAGCATGGAGTTAATTATAGAAAATTAACTTTACTGTAAAAATAAATGCTTGTATGTTGATCTTAACATGTGATATTCCTGCTTAGAATTTCAGAAGGGGAGTTGTATGTGGCTCTACTGAGTAAACTTGAAGTGGCTTATATTCCTATATCTAGGCTTTATATGAAAATTTGGTGTCTTGAGAGTAGTGTTTAAAACTTCACCAAGATATGAAATTTGGATGAGTTGTCCGAAATAGAAGTTGACCAAATACTTATTTGCATAAGCTGGCTGCTAAATTAGTTTTCATTAGAAGCTCTGGAAGTCTATCATTGATTCTGGCAAGTTTTAGGTTATGCTGTTATTGGAATATATGTAGCACGTAGGTGTTTGAATATTTTATATTTGATAACTTATGGGAAATTTTTGGGAAAAAGGAGAGAATCAGTGTATAATAGTCTTATTATATTAAAATGATTGTTAAGATCTCTAGTAATTCTAAGAAGTTTATAGTTCTTAAATAAAACCAATAGGCAGATAGTAAGAATGTTTTCAATTTTGAAATTCAGTCTTTTTTGCAATTAAAAAAATTTCGAATTAAAAATAAAATAAATTTTCTTATAATTTTTGAGCTTGGCCTTAGGTGCTTGCTTTAGCCGATGGTAAATATTTATTATTATTATTTTTTTCATTGATGCATTCCACTGTATACCAAAAAATAGTACATAATAATCCCATCGAAGTTGAATTACTATTTTTCATATAATTGTTGTATTGTTGTTGTTTTCTATGCATTTACATGTGGAAACATTGCTTTTACTAGTTATATGAATGCTAAAAAACTTGGGCTTGATTCTGAAATCTGTTATATGGCTTTTACTTGTGTGTAAATAAAGTTTTCTGGTTTTATAAGAAAAGAAATTGGTCAAGTTGATCTTCAGATTGACTTGATTAATTTTCCATTCTAAGTAGTATTTTGACTTGATGTGGTTCGCAGTCCATATGAGTTGACCTGTCAAAATTCTAGTCAAACCATGAATTTTTGAACTTTATTTAATGTAATTCCGATTATAAAATCTTTTTTGAGATATATTATATACATTCTGGTATAATTGACTTGTAGCCCAGTGGAAGTTGACAATATTGCCACTTCTAGGTCACCGGTTCAATCCCAGCTTATCCATAAAAAAACATACATCTAGTATAACCAATATGAATTATTTCCAAGGTCTAAATTCTCGGTATTGGTTTGTGCTGATACTAAAATATATTGTGTCGGGTATCACCAATACAAAAAAATGACGATGCTACTAACTATTGTCTCGGGTGATACCAGATATGATAGACTCGTTTCGGTAGGCTTTAATACCAAAACATATTGGGCATATGTATCGATTTTGTGTGAGATTTTAAATTGTGGTTATGCACAACAGCACAGATATTAATTCATTATAATTCATTAGATGAAAGAGCACACTGGTGCAAAGGGTTAATCCATTTAACTATTAGATATAGTGGTCTAAAATATTATATCTATGGAAGTTGCCGAGTCTTGAATATGTATCATGTGGTTGAAAAATGTAAAACTTGCATTTTATTGTTATTACTTGGTACAGGGAATCTATCACTGAACATTACTGCTCCCCATTTGGAATTTTGCTCTGGCTCCTGTTTCTGTTCATAAAATAGCTAAAACTCCAACTTGTGCTGCTTCTGGAAGCTGAGGGTTGATATCAAATTGAAAAATCATGTTCTCTTGTTTCTTTGAGTACTCACTTATATTCTTTGTTCTAATTGTAATATATATAATCTTTTCACTTTTGTTTGAATATGCTTACTGCACGGCATCTATCTGTAATTCAAACCTTGTCTGTAATCCCACAACCAGTGGTTGATTTCACTCAATTGTATGGATTAGTGAAGCTTCTGAGTAATTCCCAGTCAATTGACAAGTTTGCAAACCATGAGAGCTATGATTTTTTATGTTGTAAAGTGCTTTAATTGTCATTGGTTCAATATACCGTGCTTGATATGAGAATGTGCATTCTTCAGGGTACAGCAAGAATCATCTGATGGGGCTGAAAGAAATCATTTTCTTGTTAACTATGTTGATTATGCTTTTGATGACTTTGGGGGTAGACAGCCACCTGTTTATCCTGGCTTATCCACAGTGTGGGGAAGCTTGGCTCGGAGTAAGGTAAATTTACATGAAAATTTGTGATTCGATGATGTCCATTCCTTTATTTATGCCTATCCCCTGATTCTGTTCTTCACATGTATTATAAATTATCTATTCCCTTTTCTTTATTAATAGAAATTTAAAGCTTTTACCGATCAAAGGATAAAATAAAAAAAGTCCATTCCTTTATCATCTAAGTTATCCCTCAAACTTATTCTGCGTTAATGTTCTCATTCTCCATTTATATGATAGTATCTATTCAATATGTTTGACTTCGAAATATAGGAATTATAATCTATTGAAGTGGTACGAGGAATATTGATTCTTCTGTCCTCCCCATCGCTATCATTATCATTCCTTGTTCCATCTTTAAGGGACAGGCATAGGCAGAGTTGATTCTGATACTTCTCTTCCTTACTACCATATTTCTTCGGCTGACTTGGTGCTAGGACTCGTTTCTTTGTAAGATGTCGCTTGCTGGTATCTTTAAGCTTGGAAACATTCCAGTTGCCTTTGTTTTATTTCGATCTTTTGGAAGAACTTTTAGGTTCCCTTTGAAAGATGTCGGAACCACCAAAAAAGAAAAGATGTATGAACCCAAAACTCTATGTTAATTCTGCTGAATGTAGAATAGAGAGTGCTGGTAGGGTTTGAGACTTGTTTATTCTTGTCTGCAAAAGGATTATGTTGTAACTACTTTCCTAGCTTCTGCTGCAATATCTGAAGACTGAAAAGCACTTCAAAAAAATAGAAAATGACTCCCCTCCTTAGAGATGGTTTGTCATTGCAGCCTTGCAGGTGAAAAATTTCACTGCTGATCAAGCTTGATCTGCCTCAAATCCTTGATTTTTTGAGACAATTGTCATTCACTTCTCTCCTCCATCCTTCTCAATTCGCTTTTTTCCACTAACCCCATCGGAAGCCACTATTTCATCGCCCTAGATATGCTGGAACTATGAGATCAATAAGGATAAAGTACGGATTTGTGAGTCTAATTGAGCTAATTTATTTTTGTATTTGACAATTCACACTAACCCTATTAGAGTTTTGTTAAAATCCTTAACCCTAGTGCCGTTTTCTCTTCTTCCCTTTCTCATAATAATCCATGGAGGTGTTGCATCTACTGATAATAGTCATGTGAGGAGTATTTATATTCCTTTTTGTTTTTAATGATTTAAAATCACTTACAAATAACTATAGTCGTTTGAAACAATTTAAGGATTTTAAGCTGCGTTTGGGTTGGCTCTTTTTGGGACAAAGAACAACTCTTTCACTTTTTGGCTCTGGCAGAGAATTACTTTTACATTTGGTAACACAGCTCCTTGCCTCATTTGCTCTGGCGGGGAGCTATTTTAAGTGATAAATTGCTCTATGCCTGCCCTATCTCAGAACAGATTTTATTATCTTTGACAGAGAGCAGGCAAAGAGCTGTTTCTGCTCTTATAAGAGCTAACCCAAACACAACCTTAGAATCGATTTAGGTATTTAAATCATGCTTTCCAATGGTTCTAAACTTTGAAAATCCGTTTTTAAAATCATTTAGAGAAAGACGGATTTAAAATGTTTTAGGGAATCCAATTAAAGAGATTTGTAGGAAATAAGTTTTTTGAATATATGTTTTTAAAGTGAATTTTAAAGTTTTAAAAAAAGATTTTGGAGGTTTTAGGTTTAAGAAGACTTTTTATGATAAATCTTAGGGTTGTAAAGAATATTTTCTTAAGTTTATTGAAACCTTTTGCTAAAATTATTTTCAAGGTTGTATGAGAGTTTTTTCAAGGTTTGGTGTTATTTTAGGTTTTGTTTGAGGATTCTGAGGTGGGTTGTTATTAGGCCATATTCGGGCACGGGCTCCCGCTCCCTAAATATTTTTTTGGGACTAACTTGGGCCAATAGTATATGGTCTATCTTTGTTTGGGGCTAGGTTGGGCTAAGGATAAAAGTTTTCAGACTGGGCTCACTGTCACGAAGTCACTCCTTGCGATGTGCACTCGCGTGCAACACCTAACTCCCAAAGTTAGGTCAACCTAACAAACTCACAACCAAGTGAAGCAGCGCGGGGTCCCGGATGCAAATGAGAATGCGATGGACAATGACGAGTAGAGGGTCTGCCTCCTTTCGGAGTTGACCCGCACCACGGGGATGGCCGGAACCACCCCAAAAGCGATGACCCTAGGCTGCACGAAGTGTGCCCTAGAGCGACCAAGCAAAACAACGCCTGAATGCACGAACTCAAGCTGACGAGGGCTAGCGTACGTGTTAGTATACCAATACACTCATGCTAGCAATCCGTTCAGTAGTACGACGCGTAGTAACTGAGCTACAACTAGTATATGTAAGGGTTAAAACCAATCTGGGGGAAAATAATGGGAGGACCTCAAAGTTATTGGTTTGACATACTCCCATGACACATGCCCTCGGTCCATGGCATAGAGCCCTCATCTACACCAATACGCCCACAATGCACCACATCTTCCCCCATGTCACCGTGTCGCAAGCCCTCATTGCCCGCAACGAACACTCTCGGAGTCTCTACGACGAAACTCTCGTGGCTTGGTGATGCGCGTACGAGCCCCTGTCACTTCACGCTGACCTTGACAATTGACACCTTTAGAGTCAACGCATCAATTCTTGTGCTATAAATGTGACATCATGGTGATGTCATTATCATGGCACCATGATGTCTACCTGATCCATCTGTTTTGCTTGTCTCTTGCGTGCTCATGCAAATTGAGTAACTCACATCCATATTGCTTCTATTCCCCTTGGTTGATTACCTATGACCATCCTGGTTTGGCTGCAAAATTTGCTGTTTAAAAATTTAGGCAATATTGTCCTCTGCAGTTCTATTGAATTTAGTTGATAAATAAAGTACTTGTGTAAGGTATTCCTTCATTTTGTGTGATCTTTTGTGTTGTGCTCTTGATGGTTTGCAGGCTAAAGGTTACCGTGTTGGGCCAGTTTATGATGACGTTTTGGCAATGGCATGGTTTTTTCTGGAGCTTATTGTGAAATCAATGGCATTGGAGCAGACTCGTCTTTTCTACCATAGTCTTCCATTAGGTAAATTTCAGACTTTCAGTACATGGAAGTCTTTGTAGTGTTTCAAACGATTATAGCAACATTTTTTTAACCATATCAATAATTCAACACAGATATTAACAATATAATATTATGATGATTCATACTTCAGTTTATCCACATTTGGCAAGTAGTAACGATCCTTTACTAATGCACCAATGCTTGTGGTGTCCATTTTTGGAGCAGTGTAGGAAAAAAATTTCTACATGTTTCACTTATAGGGTCATTTACTTCATTTCTCTAATTCTGCTGCTTTGGCTTCAAATTTTCTGTGATTCATGGTCTATATTTTTGTATGATGATCTTTGGTAATATATTGGCTAGGGTTGTTCTTTTCTCTAGTAACTGAATTTATCTTATCATTTTAATGGATCTTATGCGATTATTATCATGAGAACACCTCAGACAGACATCTAACAAGAGAGTGAGAACAAACTAAATTGGATTGTCACTCTAGCGACTTTGA
Source organism: Chloranthus sessilifolius (assembly GCA_021018995.1). Lineage (NCBI taxonomy): Eukaryota > Viridiplantae > Streptophyta > Magnoliopsida > Chloranthales > Chloranthaceae > Chloranthus > Chloranthus sessilifolius. Next base: position 45,722,273 of record CM037584.1, on the reverse strand, counting down.
GTTGCAGGTTGGAGCCAGCTTAGCCACCTGAAACGTTTGAAACTGTCTGACAGATTAGGTGCACTAGTGGATCTTCTTGATTATTTTAGCACTTGAAGATCGTATATGCATGCATGAGCATCTCCCAATAATAATTATGAAGGATTCTTGTTCTTAGGCGAAAGGTTGTTGGTTAATGTTTGTGTGTCAAATTTCAACCAATTAATTGAACAAGGTTGTCAAATGTGTGAAGCGAGGTCTAGGAGGTGGACACCCTAGGGCCTAGGTGGGTCTTTGGCAGCAAGGAAATTTTTGATGTCTTTGTAGTAAGCATCCATGCAAAATGTAGAATGACAATAAAATAAAAATTGACGATAATTATTTACCAACCGGTCTAACTTAATAGACAAAAGATCTCAAATCTCTGCAGCTCTTCATGTACTGGTATATAACCATTATCGCATGTCTGAATGGGAGAATAATTCGGCAGGGGTTAAATTCAAAACAAACAAAATTGGATTGTGAATGTGTTTTAATTAGTAGGAATTCTCAAAGAACGAAGTTTTTATTTAATTGTGATTTTTTTTCAAAAAAGAAAAATGGAGGTATTGGTTACAACAAATAATTATTTGCAAATCAATTTTGCATGCCATTTAAAACAGTGGATTGATACAGTATACTTTCATATGCAGTGCTATTATGTTGTGGCATCAGCTACAAATACACACGTAGGATTCTAAATTAGGTCTATAAAAACGCTTGCGTGTGTTGTACCTTATATGAAAGTGAGAAAGGTACAATAACATACTACGAAAACTTAAAACAGAGGGAGAAAGAGAGAGAGAGGCGATAAAAGAAATATAATTTTTTTTTACATTATTTTATTTAAAAAAACCGGTTCCTTCTTTAAAGCGCTCACTTTTTGGTGCTTTATTCGCTTCAAAATTGAAGCAGGCCCTTTTGTACTGAACCCTAGAAGCGGAGTGGCGCCTAGGTGGCAAAGTGGCCGCCTAGGCGGGGCCTAGGCACCACATTTGACAATAGATTAATTTAGACATCATGACTTGTGAATGGTTTCTACTAATAATATTAATCAGTTACAAAGTATACTTGACGCAGGACCACACGCTAAAACCCTAATATGTAATTTGCTGAAACTAATTGATGAATTAAAAGGGCAATCAAGACAAATTTGATTCGTTTAGGATTTTCTTGGAATTCAAAATAAGGGAATCATAACAGTCTAAATCAAGTGTTAAGTACAACATGATATTCCCTACTCAATCCGATCGTTGGTTCTCAAGATAGAACTTGACTTCCCTCTAACTGAGGGCATCAAACGACTAACCATGATGGCATCTTTCGATTCCACTATAGGATTCCAAAAAAATAAAGGATATAAGAATAAGGTTTAAGATCAAAGGGTTTTTTCATAGTAACAACCATGAAATAAATAGTAATTCAAAGGAAATAAACAACTAAATACCTTGCACCAAAGAACTAAGAAGAGAGAAGGTTGGAAAATCACTGGAATTTCGTCAATGAAATTATTGGCCTCGTACCAAACCTTAAACTCAGGTAAGAAGAAAACTCTCAAAATAGAAGCTCCTAGTCAAATTAACACTAAAAAGAAGGAAACTTTCGCTCCGTAACTTGCTTGCAGCATGCTCTCGGCCCGATCTCACGTGCGCGAGTCTGAAGGTCCTCTTGTGCGCGCGATTGGTCTCGCCAATCATAAGAGTTTTGCTGGCTCTGGTCGATTTCGCATGCACGAGATTGCACAAACATTTTTTTGCGCGCTCTTTCTTGCTCCCCTTTTATCATTCTTTCCCTATGTGCGCGTCTTCCCATTATTGGGTCTTCATGTGCGCACTCATGTGCACGTAGGCCTTCAATCACATGTGCCTTCGATCGCTTCTTACACCTCCTATACTCTCTGTGTAATCGTGTGGATGCAATGCCCCCATCACTATTGTTCTATAATCTCTCACTCAATTTGCCAATATCCATTTACTCATTGTATGAATTGGTAAATGTTGTGGGCATCAAAACTAAATGACATTTTTATACTCATTATAAATTGACCTCCAAATAAACGGGACAAGATAATGATGATTATGACAATGTAGGCAAAAATATTGCCTAGAAAATGAAAAATCATATCCATACCCAAGTACTCTTTTTTGGGAGTCCACATGGGTCCACCATGTGTTCGAACCCATATCCCCAGGCCTTTATATATATATATACACTCACAAGGTACTCGATAGTATGTTGGGATTTGTTACTGACATAATTATCATTACTACACTTTGCATGGGTGCTTTACTGCAAATATTTTAAAATTAAAAAAAATATTTCCCCCTTGCTGCCGTCTAGGCTCTAGGAGGGTTCGCCGCCTAGGTCCCTGCTTGCCGCATTTTACAACCTTGGTTAGAATCGGTCAATGCTTGGGAGATCCCGAAACACATGTGGATTGGTATAATCTAGACCAAAATTCAATACCCATTGGCTGATACTTTAAGCGTTAATGTTTTAGACACCGACACCGCATCCATGTCAATGTGACAGTGACATTCGCTGACATTTACATAAAAGAGGCATATTTAGTTTTGTTCTACAATGGTTAGATGGCTCATGCTGACCAGACTTGTCAGTGTTGAAGATGCATTATGCATAATTATTAGTCATGTTATCAAGACCTCCAAATGGATGCCACTGCTCGACTTTTCAGTTTTAACTTTTAAAACGTATTCCTGTGGATTCCTTGCCTTAAAGATCCTTTGTTGTACTTAATTTCTCCTAATTATAAAATTATAATTTTTCAAAAGAGAAATTGAAAATCCATATCTGTGCTGTTCCTATTCCATAATTGTGACAGAGTCTTAACTATAGAACTGGGATCATCTGTAATAAATATTTCAGTTCTTGCGATATTTTCTGATCCTTATCATTTATATATCTTGTTAGAGAATTACTATTTGGTTTTGTTGGACATATAAATAACTGATCATTAATGACAAAATTTTCCTTCAAGATTGTTATATTGCCATTTCATTGCTACTTTAAATTAGAAATTGTGAGCTGACATTCAAAACTTAAATTCCCGATTTTATTGTCGTGCGTAAAGAATTTCTTTTTCCTATCTAGGTGAAGATATTCAACCCTTGCAATTGAAGGAAGGTGTATTCAGATGTATCATGCAGTTGTATGACTGCCTTCTCACAGAGGTACATGAGCGCTGCAAGAAGGGCTTAGGCTTGGCAAAACGCTTGAATAGCAGTTTAGCCTTCTTTTGTTACGATCTTCTGTCTATTATAGATCCTCGCCAAGTTTTTGAGCTGGTAAGATTGCTTTCATTGGAAAATTCTTCTAAATTTAGGGTTCATTATATTATTATTGTTGGTATGCTTACACTGACGCTGGAAATAAACCACTCTTATGGTGGATACTTCTATTGGCCTCGAAAACCTAAGTTACTTTTTAATCTTTATTATAGGGTTTTTTCTAAGTCCCATCTATATATACTTATTTCAACATGTGCAAGATAGATGAGTCCCTATAAAAAAATCATGAGGTACATGTTTCTGACACTCGTTAAAATTAGTTTTTCGATAGGCATGGTGGTTTTAAGTTTTTGCTGCTAATGGCTTACATTTCAGTTTTTTAATTGGCTTGTAACTAGTGGCCAAAAGTTCAAGAAACAATCAAAATATGAAATATAAAGTCCAATCAGTTTTGTATTGTGTAATTCGAAAAGGGTAAAGAATATGTTCCTGTTTATTGTCACAACAGACTCCACCCATTCCAGCCGTTTCCAGGTTCCATCTACTCCAACCATCAAAATTCATTTCCACCCATCCAAGGTGCACTTCTGCTTATATATCCTTTGGTCTGGGATCGAAAACCACCCTATGAAGGCTAATTTTAGTCTTCTTGCAAGTTTTGTATCAGAAAGTAGTATTCTCTAAGTAGGAACCGTAGATCGTATCATTTGGTACCAAAGTGCGTTTGATCCAATGCCACAACCTTTGATCAACAAATCGAAGTGATAGCGAACAATAGGAAGAGATGATTTTAACATAAGCGGGTGATGCTTAGAGTTTAATATACAGAAACTCAACATTTGATAGCAAATATGGAGGGCAAATCACCACGTTATCATTCAAGATGGAGGGAAGACCAAGGATTACAAGGAGGGAGGGAGGACGGGCGGTCGGGGTAATGTTCGGGCGGAAATCGCTGGGCGGCGTCCGGGCGGGCACCCCAAGATCAGGGTGGCCGCTATATATATATATATGTGTGTGTGTGTGTGTGTGATATATGTGTGTGTGTGTGTGTGTGTGTGTGTGTGCGCTACTTGCCAGAATAGGAGAAAGAACAAAAAGAAAAGAAGAAAGAAAAAAGAGTTGTGCTCACTGCTCAGTTGCCGAAAAAAAAATGTTGTGCAAGAATCAAGATCATAAAAACCTGAGAAAGAAGAAGAAAAACAGAGGAAGAAGAAGAAAAAAACCGAGGGAAAAGAAAAACAGAGGAAATAAAAAAAAATTGGAAAAAATTGGGGACTAAGGCGACTGGAGTGGGTCCGGGGCGGCCGCCCCAAATCCGGTCTGCCTCGGAGTCCGCCCAGGCCTAAATCGGGGCGCCCCCCGGGCGATTTTCAGAACAGTGACCAGTACCCTAATTTTAGAGGATGTACACTTATAGAGAGATTTGATTTTTTGAGGAGCGTAAATCCCGAATATGAGCATATCAGGGCCAATATCCTTAAGGGAGAGGAACTGCCATCTTTGAGAACTATTTTCCCAGTTCATTGACGGGAAGAAACTAGAATAAAGTTTAGGGATGTTCACCATCCAACTTGGAGTGTTAACTCTTCCCTCTCTTTCAGAGTTTTATTGAGGTAGTGGTAGATCTCATGGATGTAGACGTGGCCCCGTGGTGGTCTCTCACGTGAAGAAAAAAGAAAAGCTTAAATGTACTCATTATGGATGGATCGGACACCTCAAGGAAACATGCTGAACCTTAGTTGGTCGCCCCATGATACAGTGAATATGACATACTCGGTAATTGTTGATGATAGAACACCAGCTGCGCCTACACCTCCTCCTATCCCTGTGGTTCCTTCTATTGGTGTGTCCTTAGTATTGTGTTCTTCGTTGGTGTGTGTGTGTGTGTGTGTGTGTGTGCGCGCGCGCGTATTACTCTATGTAAGTGTAGGTGTGTTTAGATAGTACGTGGGCATCAATAATCATTTGTAAATGATATAAATATCAATAATATGTGTGTATGAGGATATTGACTCAACCCCAGTGATGTCATATGCTATCGCATATGCCATCTTAGATGGCTGCATCACATATGCCATGATAATATATTTGATACAGGTAAGTATGTGACGGGGACGTCGACATTGTGGACATCGGTCATGGACCATATCTTGTGTATCGACGGTGGAAGAAGCGGAATGGGAGTCGGAACCAATTTTAAAGAAGGACCAAGCTCCAAGCTCACTGCCCAAGATCGCTCGAGCGAGAATGCTCCAGAATAAGGGTCAAACTCTCGGCCAAAAGTCGCTCGAGCGAGATATTGAAGATGACACATGAATCTTCTTTGGAATAAGTCGCTCGAGCAAGCGACGACTGTCACTCGAGCGAGACAAGTCTAGTTTTTACTTTTTCTTTGTTTTTTTCCCCTAAGTTTCTCTTGTTTTGTATTAAGTACTTTTGGGTAGTTTCGTAATTATTTATGTTTTAGGGTTTTCTATTGTAGGGCCTCATATAAAAGGTCATTAAACATTGTAATTGGGATGATTGATTGATTGATTGATTAATGAAAAGCTATTTGTTGTTTGCTTTAGATGAGCCTCCACGAAGAGTGATTCTTCGTTTCCCAAGAAGGGTTTGGTGTGAAACCAAAGGTGTGAAGCCCACAATTTCTCTTTATCCCCTATCTATTCCTTTGATTTATCTTTCCCTGCTTTTATTTTGTTTTCCATAACCCTAAATCCAGCCTTTACTCTTTCAAATACCTTGAAATTATAAACCCTAGCCATAACCTAAACCATTAGATTGATTTGTTTCCAAGAACCCTAAATTGACCCGGCGATTCCATCGTTGATCTACGAGTGAGCCATAATCTGGAAGTAGCTAGAGTTCTACTTCTAGGATCCTCCTTTCGCAAGGCTAACGAATCTAGCATGACAGATCAAACCCTATCCGAATCACAACGCGATCATCCAAATGGAAAACTACGAAACCCTAAGGTATTCGCATTATTTTCAGATTTATTGCTCAATTAATCTAGTTTAATTTTGGCAAATTCATCACCTCATAGTCATTCACATAGTTTAGGGTTTTATTCCGCGTCAGTTATGGTATCAGAGTCTAGGTTTTAGGTTTGGGCATATTTGTGTGACATTTCATTTTATTGCGTTTTAATTTTCCTTTCATTTTATTTCAAAAGTGTGCACATCTACTGTTTGTTAAAAAGTTCCATTCATTGTCAGTTCATATTTGCATGTCATTTTATGTTATCGTATTCGCCGCATGCCTTGACTTTTCAAAATATTTTAACTAGAAATACGTTTTAATTTTTCAAGCTCTTATATTTATTTTCGTCATTAATGGACACAAGTTGTGTAATAGCCTACTGGTTAAAAGCTTTAAGTTCTAGATAAGAGGTCTAAGAATCAAACTTTGTTATGTGTGCTCTAAACTTCTATTTTAGACTTTGAGATAAAAGCCTATACATTCTTCCTTGGTGTGTTAGCTTAACACCGGGTAATTCCCAAAATATTATAGTGTCTTACGGAGAACCCTAAATTGTAATCTTATTCAGAGTTCTTCTTAAGAATAGAGTCGTCAGAGACCCTAGAGTCCTTAGAAAAGAAATTCTAGATCTATCTTCCTAGAACCCTTCTTTTGGAAGTGCGGTGAGACGTTGGCGTATATTCTCAAGCGGCTTTCACCTTCTTCTAAAATCATCATCATTGTTGGGATCTGAATCTAATCGTGGTGGTACGATCGATCTAGGTATGGAGAAATCATGCTTTCCATTGAACTTAAAATATTGATTTTTAAATAGTTTTTTATGTAAATTAATGTATTTATTTCATGAATAATGATTGTATGATTAAATGAGATGCATGCAAGGGTTAGTGATTATTAATGTGGATTATTTGGATTAAAAAGAAGATGGTTGAAATCCCATCATGTGATTTGATGCATTTTGATATGTGTTCACAGAAGCATGTCAATCGATTGACAATTGTATGCCAATCGATTGAGGATGGACAGTAGGGCAGATAATATTAAATTATATTATTTTAGAAAAATATACAAAATTATGTCAATCGATTGACGATTGGATGTCAATCGATTGAGGACTAAATGATTTTATTATTGAAAAAATGCATAGAATTATGTCAATCGATTGACGATTGGATGTCAATCGATTGAGGACTAAATGATATTATTTTGAAAAAATACATAGAATTATGTCAATTGATTGATTCAGAGGAGTCAATCAATTGAGCCTTATGTATTATGATATGCGCAGAATTATGTCAATCGATTGAGCCGGAACCTGAAATTAATGGATGGTGTTGCGTAGCTAAGTTCTATATTCAAGTTCTTCTCACAACAGTGTTATTAAATGCCAATGTTTATGCACTATGATTGTATGATATGCATTGTAATATTTATGCACCATGATTGTGTACACTTTAATATTTATGTACTATGATTAAAGGCACTTAAATGCTTATGTATTATGATGTCACTCTTATGCACTTTACATGTTTCATGATGATTCATATAATGCACAATCAAGACACGTAAAACACGATGAAATGTCAAGCCATGAGCAATGAGCATTAGACCCAACATCTTGTACCCGATGGAGTCTAAGAAGGTATTAGACCCAACATTTGGTGCTTGATGGAGTCTAACTAAACACGATTAACGAGCATTAGACCCAACATCTTGTACATAATGGAGTCTAAGAAGGTATTAGACTCAACATCTTGTGTAAGATAGAGTATGATGAGCATGATTCAGCCCAACGTCTTGAGTGGGACGGAGTTTGACATGCAATAAATAACATGATTCATTAGACCCAACGTCTTGAGCATGACGGAGTCTAACTAAACAAGTGATAAACATGATTAAGACCCAACGTCTTGAGCGAGACGGAGTCTAACGTGCATTAAATGACAAGAAAGATGAAATTAAAAGATATGATCAATTTATGTAATGTTGATATATAAGTTTATGTTCAGTTCATTTCAGCTTAGTGAGATTATACATGCCACATGCACGCATACATGAAATATATCGAAATGTTTATATGACTATGATTAATATTTTTATGCTTCAATGGATTGCATGTCTGGTCCATACAAGTGTAAACTTACACCCTTTGTTGATGTGGGTGACCAGATGAGACAGGTGTTGCCAATGACAATGTATGGGTCTATGGCGATGAGACGGCACGTGGTGCTCAAGAAACTGGACTGAATGGCGATGATGGCTTTGTGGCCTAATTAGCTATTTTCCTTTCTAGTTATTAGAAATTTAAATAAATGGGACATTGATCAGTTAGTATTTTATCAAAACTGTTTAAGCTTTAATCATGCTGGACTTGTTATTGGAATAAGAACATTATCATGGGCTTTATTTAGATTAATTAATGTTTTAAAGAAATTTTATCTTCCGCTGTTTAAGGTGCTTTTATCGCCTTATTATGTTTCTATGGTTCACGATACGAAGGTACAGTCTAAGATCTTACAATTAAGAGGTGAGATATCGGGTCGCTACATTTTAGAACCCGTACTTAAAGCTGTGATCACCATGGACATGCGAGAGATTGTCGATGCCCTTAAAGGCATGAAAGCTGAATTGAGTGCGATCAATGATCGGATGGCTGCCATGGAGACGACCTAAAGGAACCTTGAAACTTCCAATGATAGGTTGCTAGGTCGAGTCAATTGGTTAGACGAGATTAATGAGTACCTCGAGCCACACCATGAGCGTAATGGTCCACGTTTCGAACGCAATGACTACCAACATGATCAGAACCGGAACCATAGGATGGATCATCGTGGAGATGACTACGACCCGGATGGGAAACTCCTCAAAAATGTCTGAGTTGAGTTCCCACCTTTCGATGGAAGACTGGACCCTCACGTCTTCCTCGATTGGTTATCTGATATGGACCAGCACTTTGAGTGGTTTGATATGAGTGATGAGCGATGTGTCAGGCTCGCCAAAATGAAACTCATTGGTCAAGCTCGACTCTTTTGGGTCAACGTTAAGCGCATCAGAATGAATGCGGGTTGTGCTCCTATTACCTTTGGGAGGACATGAAGGAGCGACTTACAGAGAAGTACGTTCCTTTCTCATACTACCATCGTCTCGATCAATGGTAAAATCTACGCTAAGGTAGTATGTCCATAGTGGATTACATTGGCAAATTCCAAAATATCCGAAGACCCTCAAGTTACTCTATCCAGATTTCGCATCGTGTTGCGATTTGACTTGCAGAAAGAGTTAGTCTCTCACCTCGTTAAAACTCTCGCTGAATGTTATACCGTCATTTAGGACCTTGAGAGATATTTGAAAATGACGGTGCTGAGGACGACCTGAATCTCATACCAGTCAACCTCGTACCGGAGAAGTGAGACTTAGTGTTGGAAACCTACCTTCCAAACCCACACAATCCACATCTAGCAATGTGCGGTTTGACAAAGGAAAGGGTGTAGCCGGAGAATTCGCGAGGGGCGGTTCTCAAGTCAAGTGCTATAAATGTCAAGGATTGGGGTACTTTGCCGCCCAGTGCCCCATGAGAGACCCCCAAAGGAATCTCTTCATTAAAGGAGGAGATGAGAATGAAAGGGCTTTTGAAGAAGAAATCTTTGAGCCGAATTGCACACTTAGTGACGAGGAAGGTGATGACATGGGTCGTGCTCTAATTGTGAGGTGTGCCTTTGCATAGCCTCAACAGGATGAAAAGGAGGATTGGCAAAAGGAGAACATCTTTCACACCTTTGCCACGTGTGGGGTAAAAAGTTGTAGGGTTATCGTGGATAGCGGAAGCTGCACCAACTTGGTGTCAGAACACACAATCACCCGCTGAGGGCTTACACTCGAAACCATACCAAGTCGCATGGGTTGACTCTTCATCCATTCCCGTGTCTCAGAGGTGTTGCGTACCAAAACAATTCGGTTCGTATTTAGACACCATGTGGTGCGATGTGGTGCCGATGGATGTGGGCCACATCATCTTGGGAAGGCCATGGCTCTACGATTTGAACGTAACCATTTTTGGTCGATCTAACATTTGCACGCTCAATTATAAGGGCAAGAATATCACTCTTAACCCTTTGGCTTCCAAAGCACCATCAACTAACAACGTCGAAAAGAAGGGAGGCCAATCTAAGGCCATCAACATAGTGAGCCCTTCAGAGTTTGAGAGTGCATTGTTAGATGAGAGTGTGGTGTACATTGTTGCCACCGTTAAGAGTGCCCCTTAATCTGTGGGCAAGTAACCCAAGGCGGTTGAGCCGATCTTGAATGAATTTGCGGATATCTTCCCCGAAGAGCTCCCTCCCATGTGTGACATTCAACAGGCAATAGCCTTGGTTCCCGGATCTACCTTATTGAACCTGCCTCATTACAGGTTGAATCCGGTTGAACACGTTGGACTCACTTGGCAAGTCGATGAACTCCTACGGAAGGGGTTCATCCAAGAAAGTCTAAGTCCTTGTGGCATACCTGCACTAATCACTCCTAAGAAAGATGGTACTTGGCGCATGTGTGTGGATAGTCGGACAATCAATAGGATTACGGTTAAGTATCTGTTTTTCATACCGAGGGTTGATGACATGCTGGATATAATGGTTGGTGCTACTATCTTCTCGAAGATAGACCTTAAGAGTGGCTGCCATCAAGTCTGAAATCGCCAGGGTGATGAGTGGAAAATCGCCTTCAAGACCAGAGATGGTCTTTATGAGTGGATGGTCATGCCTTTCGGGCTATCTAACTCCCCGAGCACCTTCATGAGGCTCATGACCCAAGTGTTGAGACCGTTCCTAGGCAAATTCCTTGTCGTGTATTTTGACGACATCTTGATTTATAGTCATGACAAGGACAACACCTGATCCACCTTAGGCAGGTTTGTGAAACCTAAAGTAGAGAGAAACTCTGCGAATTTCAAGAAGTACACATTCATGCAACAATCCGGTGCCTTCTTGGGATTCATTGTCTCGGCCGAAGAGATGGTTGCGGACCCTGCGAATGTTAAGGCCATTGTAGAGTGGCCCGAACCTCGGAATAGTCATGAAGTCCGTAGCTTCCATAGCTTGGCCACATTTTACCGTCGCTTCCTCCGAAACTTTAGCACCATCATGGCTCCCGTCACTGATTGCATGAAAAAAGGTGAGTTTCAGTGGAGCAAAGCCGCGATGAGGGCCTTTGCCGAGATAAAAGAGAAAATGACCAGTGCACGCATCGTGCGTCTGCCTGACTTTTCTAAAGTCTTCGAAGTAACATGTGATGCGTCGGGTGTAGAGATAGGTGAAGTGCTTAGCCAAGAGGGCTACCCTGTGGCTTACTTTAGCGAGAAGTTAAATGAGGCGAGGCAAAGATACTCCACCTATGACAATGAGTTTTATGCGGCCATCCGATCTCTTTGGTATTGGAAGCATTATCTGAGACCGCATGAATTTGTGCTGTTTCTGATCATGACGCCTTACGCTTCCTTTCTTCTCAGAAAAAGTTGAAACTGAGGCATGCAACGTGGGTCAAGTACCTTCAGGGTTCACATTCGTGTTGAAGCATAAGGCTGGTGCCGAGAACAAGGCAGCTGATGCACTTAGTCATCGGGTGGCGATTTTGCATGTTATGAGCACCGAGGTCGTCGGATTTGAGCAGTTGAAGCAATATTATCCCGAGTGCCCAGATTTCGGGGTAGAATACACTGTTCTCCTTGATAATCCGACGACACTAGCTCTAAGTATACCTTGCAAGACGGGTATTTGTTCAAAGATAGTCCTATGCATCTCGCATGCCTCATTGCGTGACTTTCTCATTTGGGAGTTACATACCGAAGGGATTGCCGGACATTTCAGGCGCAACAAGACCATTGCGCTTGTTGAGGATAGGTTCTACTGGCCTAGCCTTAAAAGAGATGTTTCTCGGGTTGTGAAACAATGTTGTACATGCCGAGTTGCTAAACAAAGTGGATAGAATACTGGCCTATACACTCCTTTACCCGTGCCACACACCCCGTGGCAGGACATCTCCATGGATTTCGTGCTTGGACTCCCCAAGATTCCCCTAAAGCATGATTCCATCTTTATGGTAGTGGATCATTTTTCTAAGATGACCCACTTCATACCCTGCTCTAAAACCTCCGATGCGGCTCATATCGCCAAGCTATTTTTCGGGGAGGTTGTGCGTCACCGCGGGTTACCCAAAACCATTCTGTCAGAGAGGGACGTAAAGTTCACTAGCTATGTTTGGAAAACCTTGTGGCGCGTGATGGGCACCATGCTTCAGTTTTCATTAGCCTATCATCCTCAAACCAATGGCCAAAAGGAAACCACCAATAGAACCTTAGGAAATCTCCTTCGTTGTCTTGTTGGTGATCATATTAGGATTTGGGATTCTATTTTGCCTATAGCCGAGTTTGCTTACACTAATTTTGTCAAGAGGTCCATAGGCATGAGTCCGTTTGAGGTTGTGTACGGTCATAGGCCTAGCACACCCCTTGATTTAATCCCCATGTCTGCATCACATCGAATGTCTGAGTCCGCCAATGCATTTGCACAACACATTCATAACTTGCATACCGAGATTAGACAAAGAATTAATTCGAGCAATGAACATTACAAAGTAACGGCGGATGCGCATAAGCGTTTCAAAGAATTCCAAGTTGGGGATTATGTGATGGTTCGGGTTAGGCCTGAACAACTCCCATCAGGAGTCGCAAAAAAGCTCCAAGCCCGCGGCGTTAGACCTTTTAGAATTGTGGCAAGGAGTAGACCTAATGCGTACGTTTAATGTGGAGGACTTTTCCCTTTCTTTGGGCTCCACCCCACCTCCTTGCAATCCTCTCCAAACATCCCCTGCCAATACAACCACCCCACCCTTGCAGCCCCAACCCCTTCCTTCTCCAAATAGGCAGTGGAAAGATAAAATTGAAGGGATCTTGGATGATCTCGTGGTATCCACCCATGACGGAGGATTTAAAAAATACTTGGTGAAATGGATGGGCAAGCCAGACTCAGAGAACATGTGGATACATGAAGACGAAGTTCGTTGCCTCAACCTAGACATGCTCGATCGATATCATCCCTCCGCTTCATCGGTGATGGACATTGGTTATGGACCATATCGTGTATATCGACGGGGACGCCGACATTGTCGACATTGGTTATGGACCATATCGTGTATATTGATGGCGGAAGAAGTGGAACGGGAGCCAGAACCAAGTTTAAAGAAGGATACAAGCTCCAAGCTCATTGCCCAAGATCGCTCGAGCGACTTCACTTCTCGCTCGAGCGAGAATGCTCCAGAATAATGGTCAAACTCTCGGCCAAAAGTCGCTTGAGCGATTTTGGTGGTCGCTCGAGCGAGATATTGAAGATGACATGTGAATTTTCTCTGGAATAAGTTGCTCGAGTGAGACAAGATGAGTTTTGACTTTTTCTTTGTTTTTTTTGTACCCTAGGTTTCTCTTGTTTCGTATTAAGTACTGTAGGGTAGTTTCGTAATTATTTATTTTAGGGTTTTCTATTGTGGCGCCTCATATAAAAGGTCATTAAACATTGTAATTGGGATGATTGATTGATTAATGAAAAACTATTGCTTGTGTGTGCTCGAGATGAACCTCTACGAAGAGTGATTCTTCGTTTCCCAAGTAGGGTTTGGTGTGAAGCCAAGGGTGTGAAGCCTATGATTTCTCTCTATCCTTTTTCTATTCCTTTGATTTATCTTTCCATGCTTTTATTTTGTTTTCCATTACCCTAAATCCAGCCTTTACTCTTTCAAAATACCCTGAAATTATAAACCCTAGCCATAAACCATTAAATTGATTTGTTTCCAAGAACCCTAGATTGACCCGGTGATTCCATCGTTGATCTATGAGCGAGCCCTAATATGGAAGTAGCTAGAGTTCTACCTCTAGGATCCTCCTTCCGCAAGGCTAACGGATCGGACCCTATCTGAATCACAACGCGATCATCCAAATGGAAAACTATGAAACCCTAAGGTATTCACGTTATTTTCATATTTATTGCTCAATTAATCTAGTTTAATTTCAGCAAATTTATCACCTCATAGTCATTCACGTAGTTTAGGTTTTGTTCCGCGTCAGTATACCATCGCATACAATGTAGGCGATAACATACTTCTCCACTGGAAGGTGTTTTTTTTTTTTTTTTTGTCTTTGTTTTCAAGCTTCCCCAAGCCCTATAAGTAGGGGGTTTCTTTCCTAATGCTCCTCATTCTTACAATAATTTTTCTCTTTAGTCTTTTCGTTCTCTTTTGTATGGTCAACTATATTTTTGTACTATTTTAACTTATTTTTTAATGAAATTTATATTTTCCCTTCAACCTTATGGGATAAATTATCCTCATTCTACAATATAGAGCACACAACTAACAATATAGTGGTTTTTTATATTGGGGATTTTCTGGGAATTTATGGGATTTGTTTTATATTTTTTCAAATTTTGGAAAAAAAAATGTATGCCATGGCACAATCGCATATGTAATTCGCATATGTGATTGGGCCATGCCATCGCATACCCTCGCATATGCCATTTAACAACACTGGTCAACCCTAACTTCTTAACTTCGATCTTTTCTTCTCTCTACCTAACCTAATTTCATGGTATTAGAGCAGGGCATTGATCTAGGACAAAACGGATCGCTGCAATAGCCGACGTCATTGACAAGTGACTGATGTCAACATTCATTGGAGATCACCGGATTCGTCTGAAACTTTGAGGGGTTGGTTGTTTTTTTTATTCTGAGTCACTTTCTCTTCTCGGTCGAATCGATTTGAAGACTGGAGGACTGAGTTCTTGATCATCTTCTTCCTCGATTCTCCAACATTTCGTCTATTGCTGAAACCCTAAAAGGTTCTCTCCAGCCTTCTTGCATCGACTTCAAGGGCATGTGAGCCATCGAAAGTTTGTTAAATCATGTTTTGATGCTTCCACAGTTCATTCGTTAGGTAAATTTGAGACTTTGGACTACTGGAAGTGAATCTGTCTTGCCGGAAAATGCAGTCACTGGAAAATGAATAGCGTTGCCGGAACCCTCTGTTTATGTGCCAGAGGAATTCAATAGATTTATTGAATCGGTTACTGTACTTGAATCTCAAGAAAGAGATATCTCGGAGGATATTATGTGATTACTTTGTATCCGAAATATAACAACAACCGAAACTCTGGTAACATGTTTATGAGCTTGTATACTTAATTTCCAGCCTTATTTTGTGTGGTTGTTGGCTGTCCTTGTGGTGTAGTTTGATTTAAAATGGAATTTCTCAATGTTAACTCCATGCATGGTTGTTGTGTGGCTGTGTTAGTAGTGGTTTTTTGTTTGATTGTGGGCTGTGTAGCCGTGGAAAGTAGGTGTAGACCCCTCATTTGTATTAATTGCAGTTGTCTTAAGGTTGTAGGACCTTGTGGGGATCCTGTAACCCGATTTTCTTCTCAGATTTATTATTTGCAGCCCTGTGGTGGTGGTGGTATTGCAGTGGGTTGTGTAACCGAGTTTTGTGACCAGATTCAGTATTTGCTGCTCAGAATTATTAATTGCAGCCTGGTGGTGGTTGCAGTTTGGAAGTGGGTTGTGTAACGGTATTGTGCACAATATCTATTTTTGCAGTGGTTTTTGAGGTGTGATACCCAGTTTTTGTAGCCGCAGTGGGTTATTCTCTTTTCACCCGTTTCCCCTCGATCCGAGTACTCGGTCCAGCCACCTCCTTTTGCGAGAGTGTTGTTGATTGTGAAAGGATCACCCTATTCAATACTGGAGAAAGTCTTTTGACCGGAAGTATATCGAGTAGGTGACCGGGCCTGCATGAACCCTTAACCTCTTATTAAATGGATGAGCACTTTTTTTTTGCAAGATAAGTGTTGATTTGCTTTTGTCACATGATCTGCACTATGACAAATTTCAGAGTGGTGTTGGGCATGGATCAAAATATCGTCCGATACCGATACGTATCGGACGATACGTATCGGTATCGGAGGTGGGCGATACGGTACATTAAATGTACCGTATCGCCCATTTATAAGGCTAATACCGGACGATACATTCAATGTATCGTCCGGTATTATATATCGTTCATGACGTGTCGACACGATCGTCGTTTTGGACGATACGTCTGCGGAAAAACCGCATTTTGATCCTTGGTGTTGGGTGATAGCTGCTCCATGATAGAGTTAACAAACAAATATCGTATTCTTGAGACAGAGATAGTTTTTTTTTTTTTTTGGAAAAGGCGGGGCAGAGATAGATGTTCAAGCTTCTCATACATCTATTTCTTCTTCCGTGTGGATTGTTGAGTCTGCGACCACGGATCATATGGCAGGTTCTTGTTCAATGTTCCAATTAGTATCTCCTATGTCTAATCAATGTGACATTCGGGTTGCAGATAGATCTCTTATCCCTATTGGTGGTAAAGGGACAATTCATGCTGGTCATGTTTTCCTTAACTTCCTCTTTATGTGTTCCTAAAATGCCCATAAATCTTTTTTCTGTTAGTAGTCTTACAAAAACTCTAAGTTGGAGTGTCTCCTTTATTCCTTCCCATTATATTTTTCAAGATTTGTCAATAGGGAAGGTGATTGGTCATGGTTAGGAGAGTAGAGACTTGTATATCTTTGAAGGCTCACAAGCTAGTGGAGATCTGAGTATTTAGAAGCATGTAGCTGCTGTTGCTACTCCTGTTGAGGAGGTTGAGTTATGGCATGCACGGTGTGGTCATATTCCTTTACAACAGTTGAGGATGGTATTCCCATAAAAAATCAAGGACGTTGACATCATCTCCTTCAAATGCAACGTTTGTGAGATAGCAAAACATACAAGAGCTTCATATTCTCCTAGTAGAAATTGAAATGATATACCGTTTGAGATTGTCTATTCAAATGTGGGGGGACCTTCTCTGGTTACCTCTGTTTCCAGGTTTCGTTAATTTGTGTCTTTCATTGATGACTGTACCCGTCTCACTACCCTATACATTTTGAAGACTAAGGATGAAATTGTCTCTATCTTCCCTATGTATCATAAACCTTTTCAAAACCAATTTAACGCATCTCTGAAGATCCTTAGTTCTGATAATGGGGGAGAATATTCTTCTCGTCCTTCAGTCTTATCTCCAGCAAAATGGTATTGAGTGACAAACATCATGTCCATATACCCCCTAGCAAAATGAAGTTGCAGAGAGAAAAAAACGTCACCTGTTGGAAGTTGCTAGGGTATTATTGATTGGAAGAAATATTCCCAAAAACTCGTGGAGTAAAGTGGTGCTCACTGCAAGTTTCCACATTAACAAAATGCCTACAACAGTCCTTCAAGGAAAGTCTTCTTAGAACATGTTGTTTGCTTCCAACCCTCTTTTTCCAATTTAATCTTTGGTTGCCTATGTTTTGTTCAAATCCCCAATATTCACCATGACAAGTTGAATGCCAAGGCAGCTTGATGTATCTTTGTTGGATACCCTCCATCACAGAAAGGGTATAACGTGTATGATCTTATTTCTGGAAAGCGGTACGTGACTATGGATGTCACATTTTTTTACGATACTCCCTTCTCAAAAATTCAAGAAGAAAAACTCCAGTGCCCTCTTCTGGAGGGGAGCGTTATGAGAATGGAAGAGAGCCTTGACATGCTCCCCATCATTCCCATCATGGATGTGAGGGAAGATCAGGATGAAGGGATACATTTGGGTAAAAATGGGAAGGAGATGTAGAAGAGCAAACCCAAATTGAAGTTGGTAAGTGTGGAAAACCATTTCAGAGAAATCTATGTGAGAAAGAAGGTTAGGAAACCTCTTGTTAGGAAGATGTTCAAGAAGTTCAGGAAGAGCCTCAAGTAGAGTCTCTAATCCTGGCCACTGACCACGAACCTTCTCTAGAGACAAATCCTTCCTCCGATATTGATCTTCCTATTGCCCAACATAAAGGTACAAGACATCTTATCCAAAAATTTATTTCCTCTAAAGGTTTATCTGTCTCTCATTTTAGTTTTATTTCATCTTTGGATTCTATTACTGTACATAATTTTGTGTTTGAAGCCCTATCTCAACCCGAATGGACAAAAGCTATGGCACAGGAAATGCAGACATTAAAAACACAAGACATGAGACGTTGATCTTTCATCGACAAAGAAAGTAGTGGGTTGCAAGTTAGTCTAAACTGTAAAATATTGACTTGATGAGACCATTGAGAGATCCAAAACAAAGTTAGTTGCAAGAGGGTTCACACAAACACATGGAGTTGATTATCATGAAACATTTGCTCCAATTGTAAAATCAAATACCATAAGATGTGACCTTCATGGCGATTTGAAGGATGTAGTCTGTATGACACTCCCACTTGACTTTGTTAAACAAAGGGAGATTGGAAAAGTGTGCAAGCTCAAGAAGTCCATATATATATGTTAAAGCACTCTCTATGTGCTTGGCTTCAGAAGTTTAGTGAGGCCATAATCAGTTATGGATGTCGAAGAAGTCATTACGATCACGCCTTGTTTGTGAAGAAAGTGGTGCGTACTACAACCACCTCAGTTTCTGTGGATGATATTATCATCACAGGAGATTATAGCGAAGAACTAGTATGCTTGAAAGAACACCTTCATAGGGCCTTTGATATCAAGGATTTGGGCTCTCTAAAATACTTTCTAGGTATTGAGGTGGCAAGGTCCAAGAAAGGGATTGCATTGAAAGAACACCTTCATGATACTGGATTGTTGGGGTACAAGCTTGCTGTGAATCTTATTAAGCAGAATCATAGGTTGAGTGGAGAGGTTCTTGAACCTCTCAAGGATCCTACAAGTTATCATAGATAGTTGGAAAACTAATCTACCTCACCATGACTCGTCCTGATATAGCCTATGAAGTAAGTGTCTTTAGCCAGTATATGCACTCACCCAACAATACTCATTTTGATGTAGTTTATAGGATTCTCAAATACTTGAAAGGGAGTCCCGACAGAGGAATATTGTACAATAGTCATGGCCACTTGGATATTGATATATTTACAGTTGCAGATTGGGCATGATCTCTTGATAATTGGATATCTACCATTGAATAATGAACATTCCTTGGAGGGAATTTAGGGACATGGAGGTGGAAGAAACATGTGGTATCCAACTCTAGTGCAGAGGGGGGGAGTATAGAGCTGTCTCAAGGAGCTCACGAGGGTATGTGGTTGAAATATATTTCTACCTGATTTAGGAGTTCATGTTACTTTGTGTATGATCCTATATGGTGGTAATGAGGTTGAACATCATATCACGGAGAATCCGGTCTATCAAGAAAGGACAAAACTTACCGAAGTTGACTGTCATGTCAACCTTGCCATGCCCTAAGTTCGTTCTGAAGATCAGCTGGCCGACATTCTCACTAAAGGTGTTGGCGGAAAGAGACTCTTTGACATCACTTCCAAGTTGGGCATGACCAATGTACATGCTCCAACTTGAGGGGGAGTGTTGGTGTGTTTGTAGTATTGTGTTCTTAGTTGGTGTGTGTATGGGTGTTACTCTATGTAAGCGTGAGTGTGTTTAGATAGTAGTGGGTGTCAATAATGATTTGTAAATGATATAAATATTAGTGATATGTGGGTATGAGGATATTGACTCACCCCTAATATCTCCTAACTTCTATTCTTCGCTCTATCTCTCTCCCTAACCTTATTTTACACCTTCCTCATCTGAGGCCATCACACTCACCCTGAAGGAGTATAATGACTTGTGCAATAAGCTTCCTCTTCATCTCAGGCTCATCCTCTCGATCTCATGTCTTCGACTGAGGTACCAACATTTTGCATATCTTCGTCATCCTCTCAATTCCCCTGGATCATTGATTCGGGGAAATTGACCATGTGTATAGTATGTCTTCATGGTTCCATTTTATGTTTGCTTTATCTAATCCTTGCATTGCTCGTATTGTTAATGGATCCCTTGTTCTTGTTGCTGGGAAGGGGAATGTTCACTTGGGATTCATGTCATTCGACTCTACTCTTCATGTCCCTAATATGCCTGTTGATCTTCAGTGATATGTGTAACCTTCTTTCCAATCCATTGTATTTTTCAAGACCTGGAGATGGGGAGAACCTTTGGCTGTAGTCTTGAGGTGATAGGGCTTTACTTGCTTGGTGAACTGAAAGAGAGGCCTACTCAGATTGCTGTTACTACTACTGTTTCTCTAAATACCATCCACTCATAGCACTCACGTTTGGACATGTGCCAGTTTCTCGTATGCGTGTTTAGTTTCTTCAACTACGAAACTTAGATACTTCAAAATTATGTTGTGAAACCTGTCAATTATGTAAACATTGTTGAACTTCCTTTCCTCATAATGATAGTAGACGTGATATGCCTTTTCAGATTGTTCACTCTGATGTTTCTGGACCATCTCTTGTTACATCCTTTAATGGCTATCGTTATTTTCTTAGATTTATTGATGACCACACTAGTTTTACAATGATATATATATTGAATCCCAAAGATGAGTTTGCCACTATTTTTTCTTTTATTTTATAAGCTAGTCCTAACTCAATATCAATGTTGCGTAAAGGTTCTTCTATCTGATAATGGTGGAGATATTCCTCTAAAGCTTCTTTGATTTGATAATGGAGGAGAATACTCCTCTCATCAACATTAATCATATTTTCTCGCTCATAGTACTATACAAAAAACTAGTTGCCCGTATACACTAGAGCAAAAAAGGAGTTTCGATCGAAAGAATCGTCATCTTTACCCGATCCTTATTGCTTGAAAGATATGCTTCGGAAAGGTTATGGACTGAAGATATCCTCACTGCCCGCTTTCTCAATAATCGTATGGCAAATCCATCTTTCATGTGCTCTGTCTTAAGATTCCTTTCTTTTTTATTCCTCCTTGTCTATTTGATTACCTTTGTTTCGCCCATGCTAGCATCTGGTGGGACCAGTTGGATCCTAAGTCTATTTGGTGTAGCTTCATTGGATACCTCCATCTTGAAAGGAGTACAAGTGCTACAATCCCTCCTCTAGGAAAGAAATTTGTCACTGTGGACGTTGCCTTTTGTGAGTGCACAACTTTCTTTTTTCCCCTTCCCTTCCCTCACAATGCACTCTTTGAGAGAGAGAGAGAGAGAGAGAGAGAGAGAGAGAGAGAGAGAGAGAGAGAGAGAGGGGTTACAAGTCAGAAAGAGTGCATTGTTTTGTTACCGCACTTACCTGGAGTTGATGTTGATAATGACCAACATGATGATGAGATGATGGAAACTGTTGTGCAAACTAGTGGCCCGAAGCAAGTAAGAGTGGAAAAGGAAATTTCGGATAAAAAAGACTTTTGCTTGAGAGATGTGGAGAACAAATAAGCCCACTCACACTTAGATCATGGAGCAAAATTTGTCCTTGGAAGCAGGTCCAATGAGTTTGATTCCTACATCTATTCTTGATAAACCTATTATGCTATTCAATGGATCTCGCTCTTGTACATCTCATTCGCCAAGTAAGTTTGATTCCTACCATGCCATTTATGCAAGGAATTTGAGTGATAGCTCCTTTTCAAGAAGGAAGGAAATTGGTTGGGTGCAAGTGGGTTTATCAGTCTTTCTGTCAAGAAAAGACTACATGTCACTGCCCTCAATATATGATGTTGATATTGTGGTCATCGAGATGCCAATGAGGAGATTATGAGACTCAAGTGTCAAGTTTTTGACATTAAGGACCTTCCACTAAGGTATTTCTTTGGTGCTGAAGTCGCTAAATCGGAAACGGGAATAGTTATCTCTCAAAGAGAGTACACTCTCGCTCTGCTCAAGAAAAATTGGAATGTTGGTTCTCTTGTGGAGGTGAATCATAGATGAATACTGAAGATGAGGAACCTCTCAAAGACATCTGCATGTATCGATGCCTTATGAGCAAGCTGATATACCTCATCATTACCCTGTCCTGACATTGCATATGCAATGAGTGTTGTGAGCCAATATATGCAAACTCTCCACTGAGTTGCCATTTGGATGTTGTCTATAGGAATCTCAAATATTCGAAAGGCAACTTTAGGAAGGGTCTGTTGTATGGAAACCATGGTCATTTTGATGTGGAGGTCTTCATTGATGCAGATTGAGATGGGTCTCACGATGATAGAAGGTCCACTACAGGACACTGTACATCTCTTGGAGATAACCTTTTCACATGGAAAAGCAAAAAACAGGTTGTGGAAAATTCTAGTGCCGAAGCAGAGGGTCATACCATGTCGCAAGGAGCTCATGAAGGCATGTGGATTTGGTTAACCCTTTTTGACCTTTGGATCCATGTGAAACTTCCTATGACCATGTATGAAGATAATGAGGCCGTTCTTCACATTATTGTGAAATCTATCTATCATGAAAGAATGAAGAACATTGAAGTGGATTGCCGCTTCGTACGATAAAAGGTGGAGTCTCTCGAGTTTTGCACTTTCCGAGTTGCATTTAAAGATCAACTTGCTGACATCCTTATCAAGGCTATTTGGAAGATTAGATTACACGATATTACCTCCAAGTTGGACATGGTAGATATCTATGCTCCAACTTGAGAAGTGTTGGTGTAAGTGAGTTTGTCGCTAATAATTGTTAGAGGTGTATATAACATTCATTTGTCATGGTTTAAAGTGTTAGTTGTTCACATGAGAACTTTTTTTATAACGAGTATATATGATAAAGGGTCTGGGATAGTATACACCCGTAACCTTAACTTGTTTCTTCTCTTCTACTTCTCCATTTGTCAACTTCTCTCTCTCTCTCTCTCTCTCTCTCTCTCTCTTTTGCTCAATCTCACCAAACCCTAATCTCCAAAACTAATTAAGAGTGAATATGGGTGCGATGCATGGTAAGGAGGGGATGTGTGGACTGTGGAGTGCCAAGATAAAATGAAAATTATAAAAAACACTCAAGGAAATATAAAATTAGGAAAGTTCAAAAGAGGTGTTTGGGGCTTGTCCCAATAAAAAATAATTAAGGGACCAATAAAAAATAATTAAGGGAATGTTGTTTGAAATGGTTTAGACACGTCCGTTGGAGACCTTGAAAGCCCCTAGAGCGAGGAATGAAACGGTACATGCACAACATAGTGGGAGAAGGTACATCAATCTTGGAGGGAAGTAGTAAGAAGCGAGATTAAGGATTGCAAAGTGTCAGAGTTTAGTCTTTACTCCTAAATAGAATTGAGTGAAGAAACATGACTTGCAAAGTTGTCCCCAAATATATGGGACAACGCGATGATAAGGACAATCATATAAATAGTTCAATATTTTCTACATTCCTGACTTAGCTACTGAGTTTGTTATATTGGTTCTCTATTTGTGATGGGTCAGAGTGAGATTGGTTAGGGAGTCTGCTGAGCCCTTTTTGGTATGAGTCTGCTTCATCATTAGCCTAAGATGTTCATGTTGTTGAACATAATTGGCAATCCGTCACAAAGATCAAATTTTCAGCCCATTATCGCATTCCCTGTGTATTGGCCATTGGGAGTTACTTTTCATACTTATTCATCATGTTTCTAGTGCTTCTTCTCCACAAACCACAACGATCGGTCCTTCCAACCATGAAGTGAAGATCCAATGACCGCAAAGAAGAGCATGAACCTAAGGGCCATGAAGAACCCACAAGGTCAACTGTTGGAGTGCTTTTTTTTTCTCATGAAAATTCAGCTTTAATCACCCAACAAGAAAAGCTTGCCAGGCTCTAAGATCTTTTTTTTCTTCTTTAGTAAATATAATCTCCTTCCAATTTCCATGTAGATCATGCACTTTATACATGCAGAAAAGCATTACATATTGAAGCCTAGCCTCTGTCACTATCTCTAAAGTTGTTGCTGTCAAGAACCCTAAATGATGACTTAACTTTAACATAAAAGGCTAACATTTTCGGGTATTCTTCTACCAAAATTTTGATGATATGCTATTGAAGTTGTGATCCCAGCATCCAAACTGTTAAAGCATGAGCTTGAGCATGAAAACACAGTTAACTCAAAGAGTTTCAAGAATTTATCATTTACTATCAAAATGATGGAGAGGCTCATGTCATTTATTCTTTTTTGCATTGTTTGGACTCTAATTTTTTTGAAGTCTTCTCCTTCCAATATTTTTCATTGTTTGGCCTCTACTCATTTTACTTTTTGCAGATATCTAAATAATGGCTCATGTCATTTGCTGCAGGTATCCTTGTACATGGACAAGTTTGCTGGTGTTTGCCAATCCGTTCTGCATGACTGCAAGCTTACTTTCTTACAGATAATATGTGATCATGATCTTTTTGTGGAAATGCCTGGGAGAGATCCTTCAGATAGGTAAGTCAATCATATATCTGCAGCACTCCATTGCCAATCTTGAATTTAAATTCCTTTAGATTTCGCATTAATTTGTATTGTGTCAGTGACGGCAATCTCCGTGTCCTATCTGAGTTATACAGCACTAGTAGGTACCATTAATGTTTTAATAAGTAGACATTGCTTAAGAGACTTAGTCCTTATGGAGCATCAACAAGTTTAATCAGGGTGTAAGAGTTTCAAAGATATATTTATTATATCCTTGCTCATAGACCAAAATTCATCTTAAATCTAGGTTTTGTAATGTATATTTCCTCATAGAATGCCATATTTAGCTAAGACTATAGCTAAAGTGCTCCAGGCCGAAGATAGTAGTATGTTGTCAATCTTTTTTTAATGGCATGCATGAATACTATTTTCAATAGTTGGGTATTGCTGGTAACATGTAACTGAAACATGAAATCTTAAAATTTGCATTAACCTAGAGAGCTTTGGACTGTGTTAACATTTTATTCTCATGATTGAGTTCCATTACCTTTCATTAGGAATTATGTGGAGTGATGATTGAACTGTGCTTCTACATCTGCCGAAAGGCAATGTGAGGGGTTCTATCAACTGATCTTCACCGTATGAAGATCTACAATGTCAGTGTTCTATCCAATGATCTATACGCACTTGTATATTTTAAAATTCATCAATATACCACTTATTCAATTTGCTGGTGCCACACACCAATACCGGCTAGGTTGTTCAACAGATGCTAGCCCCTGTTATACACCTCATAGTATCACCATCATCATCATCATCAATACCTTGTCGCATCCACATATCGGTCAATAAGTATGACAAATCTAGAAAGGCGTTCAAATATATTCTTAAATATAAGTATAATGTTAGACATATCTGAATAATTAGGTACTTTTTAAACATAAATAATCACTACAAGGAGGCTTAATCAATAATTCAATAGTAAATTAGTGAATAGCTTTGTTTGTTGAATATTTCCTTACACACACACCCATATACAAACCAAGGGTACAAACACTTTGTATTCCTCCCCAAGTATGCTGAAAATAATAAGCACTTGGGCTTAGGCCTGTAGCACAATGGAAGGTTGACAATATTGCTACCTCAAGGTCGCAGGTTCGAGCCCAGCTTACCTAGAAAAAAGAGTCAATAATAAGCACTTTCTCAGGATCAGAAATGGGCTTTTGTATAGCATTGATTGCGGAGAGCTTCAAGCAATTGCGGGAGAGAGTTGAAGATTTGTAGAATAGGAGAGGAGAAGCGTATGACTAGACTTTAATAATTAGGTTTGTAAGGATTCTAGGGTTAATTGTTAGGGTTCAAGTAACGAAGAACATAAGAGAATCAGAGAGATTAGTAGCAAAATAGCTTAGCTTAGCATTGTATCTCACCAGCTTTTATATTAAGGAGAAACATATTACATAGACACCGACTTACACTATTCATACCCACATTATCTGCATATTAGACACACCAACACTCCCCCTCAAGCTGGAGCATGAACATCAAATATGCCTAGCTTGATAGTGGTATCATAAAGAGGACCGGACCCAATAACCTTGGTAAGAATCTCTACGAGCTATAGAGAGGTGGAAACATCAATCAACTCTAAAGAATCATCCCACACTTTTTCGGAAGTGTATCTCCATTTTTATATGCTTGGTTTGCACAAATAACACTAAATCAGTTGCAACCTTCTCGGTGAGTTCGTTATCACAATGTAAAGGTATGAAGCAACTAGTAGGAAATTCCAACTCAAACAGAAGGGAGCTAAGCCATAAGATTTCACAAGTGCCATGGGAAATAGCTTGATACTCAACTTCGAAACTTGGGCGAGATGCAATTGTTTGCTCTTTACTCTTCCACTCAATTTGGTTGTCCAAGAAATACGCAATAACCAGAAGTCGAGTGACGATCTGATGTTGAACCAACCCAATCTTAGTACCTATATATCCAAAACTGCTCAAGGGACCCTGAGATGGATATGTTAGTCCAAAACTTGGAATCTTTGAAATTTTCTTATCTCTATTCATTCCTCCTCCAAACCTTTATTAAACACATTTTAACTTAGCTAAACCTACTCAATTAGCAAACCCGAATCCTTTAGGAACCTTACAAACCCTAGAGCTTAGGAAATTACTAAACTATCCTCACTTAGTCACCTATTTTCTTTATTCCCTTTCTAAAAAAATTCATGGATGGATGCGATTTTTCACATGCAACGGTTTCTCTTGAGGAGAATAAGCACAATCCTTGTGCCTTAAAGAAACCAATAGGGGCTTGATACATGTTTAACACTTGTCAAGCCCCATTGGTCCATTTTCCTATAAATGGAGGCCATTTCTCCTCTCAAAGTGCCGGAATTTTGAACCCTTAGTGGAACCCTACCCTAGTTCTCTCATATCCATCTTTTCCTCCATTCTAAAAATCCTAATTTCCCAACCTTAGCCCTAGATCTAGGACACCCCATCATTTTTACACCTAAATCGAACCCTCCCGGTTCAAGTTTCGGTCAAGATCAATCTCTCTCTCTCTCTCTCTCTCTCTCTCTCTTCTTTTATTGCATTTATTTTCTTTTATAGTCTCACTTTGCCTCATTTCTAAGGCCCCACTCTGTCAAAATTATCGCAGGTTTGGAGCTTAGCTTTGTGGACCATTCCTTCGGGTAAAATGGATACTCTGCCAAATTTTCTTTCTGATATTTGCACAAACACATTCCTTTGTTATTGTTGTTACTCTGCCCAAATGGCCTTGTAACGACCTTGATAGTGGATCTTGACATCAAGTCAAGCACCAACACGGTGGAGCCTACAGGAAAGAGGGAAGCCTATTAAGTTTTCGTTCCTTTTGTTTTTCCCAATGCCAAATACTCTACACCATATAACAATGAGGGTATTATCGCCATCTTATAAAAATGTCCCATCAATCAAAACGACCCTCATTGAACACGTGAATCACCACTTACCTATCTTAACTTATCCATCTTACATCGATCCTATTTAAGATCCTCTCAAACCTAGCATCGTGTTGCACTAAATTATTTTCTATTTCAGCCAAATCATCCTTGCCCTCATGTTTACTGAACCCTCATCCTACACTTTCTCTCTTGGTCCTACTCAAATTCCTGAAGGCCTCAACTCTAAAGCTTCTCTCCATAATTCCAACTTTTCATTTGCTTGCTTCCTTGTCTATACAATTAGCACCACATCACCCTTTTCGCCTAAAACTCAGTTGTTCTAATCTATAATATTCTGATATGTGGAAATGAAAAAATGCTGAGGCATTGGATCCCTCATTTCACGAATTTTTACAGTTCAAACATCTTTATGGAACCAAGTGCTGCAGTTTGTCTCTATGGATAATCAAGTTGCTGAAGAAGAAAATCAATTTCTGTACATTTCCCTTGCTTTTAGTTGCATAGTATGAGAAGTTGAAGCTTTCTCCTATAGTTAGAATTTTTTTTGAATCCACTGTTTTTTATTGTCATTATTTGAAGAGGGAAATGGTCAAGTGCAACCGGATTGAGTTCGATGTGGGGCTCAACCTGGTTTTAGAACCCTTGGATATAAGGGAATCTCAACTTTCACAGCTTCCACTGTCATGGGTTCATGTGCAAGTACTTTCCATGTAAAAACCCTTTTTACCCACAGGCTCTAAAACCCGTTGAATGCCGTTACAAGGTATTGTATTTCTTACATAAGTAACGGTGGCTTTCCAATAGGTTTTTATCTCATAATATAGCAGTTTAGTTCTATGACTATGCAAATGTCTTGCTAAATCCACTCTTTGGACAGGAACTATCTTTCATCTGTCTTAATACAGGAGCTTTTCCTCACTTGGGATCATGACGATTTGTCTCAACGTGCCAAAGTGAGTCCTTATAAATCTTATTTTATGAGTGATTTATAAAGATACATATGGTGGTTGTGTTTTTAGTACTTGGTAAAGTGAACTTCATATAACAATGTGCTCTTTGATTTCTATAGGCAGCTCGAATCTTGGTGGTCCTTATGTGCAAGCATGAGTTTGATGCTCGATACCAGAAGCATGAGGACAAATTGTATATTGCCCAGCTCTATTTTCCTCTTATAGGGCAGGTGCAAAATCTCGTTTGTTTGTTCTGAAGATGATGAAAATTTTCTAGCAAATTAATCTCTACAGGCTACTAAATTTACACCTGCAGTTGACTAAATTGAAAACTAATTTCTTATTAGTCATAACACTTATGGGGAAATGAAGACACATTGTACACTGTCCTGCTATATTTTTCTCTTATAGGGCAGGTGCAAAATCTTGTTATTTTTTATGAAGATGTTGAGGATTTCTAGCAAATTAATCTCTATGGCTACTAAATTTTACACCTGCAGTTGACCGAATTAGAAAATTAGATTCTAGTTAGGTATAACCCTGAGAAAAGTTTAGGAGCTTACTACTGTTTAGAACAATGACCTTTTTTTAATAGCTTTATAGATTTTCGATGATGACTAGTAGCATTGGCACACTATGTTGGTCCTTTTGAGGCTTGCTCAGTTTAATCTGGGTGAGCCTCATTCCCTTCATTTTTATCATCTCAACATATGTGTACATTCAATACTTTTGCTCAGAAGTTGGCTTTTATATGGTTCTAAAATGGCAGATTCTACAGACCCTCTTTTATCCAAATCCGGACTGTTTTCTATATATAATTGTTCTACCTTCTTCCTCAGTTAACTTTGTTCCTTAATGTTCCTCGTGTTCTGTAAGATCTTTACATTGGTACAGGCCGAGTATATATCTGTTTTATTCTTTATATTTATTGATATTGAAAAGGATGCATTAATGAAAACTATACAAGGAGAATAAGCAAAGAGCAGGTTTGTGCTGTTTCTCCTTGTATTTTAGTTTAAGGCCAAGTATGTGTCGTTCTCTCTGTTAGTAGAAAAATCTAATTATTTGGAACAGAAAGCAGTTCGTACTACTTTATCTAGATAATACTGGTTACATCATCATCAAAGAACGTATGGAATCTTCCAAAAAATGCAAAGATCTGAGCTTCAGAAAATCTCACCAAAATGAAACATCTTGGCTACTTTCCATATCACCTGATGTTCAAACTTAAAAGGTTTGGTCTTTTATTAAGTGCATGAACAAGTGTCTGGTTTGCACATACATTATAAGTTATTATCTTGAATAGATAGCAAATACAGATGCTTTAAGATATCAACATACTTGAATACAGTTAAGTAAGCTTGATTGCTTAGTGTGCTTATTTTTCGCTCGTTAAACTGCCAATTTTTATTTGGCATGAGTTTAGGATCAAATCATTTGTCTGGCAATCATATAGTGAGAAATGCGCTATTCTAACATTTGCATACAAAATTCAGTCTTTCCTTTTGAAGTAATCGGACTCATTTGTTTGACAGTACATATTTGATTGAGTTCAAAATTCCATGAGAATGTATGAAGCTCTAAGAAGCATTGTGTATTGTAAAAGGAAGTCATTTCAAGAAAGTTTCAGTCTTTTATCATGTAATCTAATCTTATAAGACGTGCTGTTCGCAGATACTAGATGAGATGCCGGTATTCTATAACCTAAATGTGGTTGAAAAGCGTGAAGTTTTAATTGTGATCATGCAAATTGTACGCAATCTGGATGATGTTTCCCTAGTCAAAGCGTGGCAACAGAGCATTGCTCGAACCAGATTATTTTTCAAACTCCTCGAAGAATGCCTCATTCTTTTTGAGGTTTGTACCCTTAAAGTAGCTAATTGGCACATGGTTTTTGTTCTCTGAATAATCTGTCTACGTTGTAATTACCTTCATAAAATAGTTAATTGCGGGTAGGTTGGTTTTCTATCTTGCTAAGTTGTGTTGTAGCTTTTATGTACCCCATCACCATCGTGGTTTTCAAGATGTTAGTTTGATTACTGTGACTTGCAGAAGATAGTTTTGCATTTTATATTCGACTCTAATTGTTTTTTTGACAATTTGCAAAAATATAGAGATAATCTGTATCTATAGACTATAGTATTTGTCATCTATTGGTTTTAATTAGTATAATAATGCCATATTCCATATGTTAGAGCACAGATTGGTTTTAATTAGTATACTAATGTGATGTTGTATATGTTACAGCACAGAAAACCAACTGACAGCATGCTTATAGGATGCAGTTCCCGCAGCCCTGACCTTGAAGGACCGATTTCCCCAAAGTATACTGATAGGCTTTCCCCTGCAATCAACAATTATCTGACTGAGGCCTCTCGGCAAGATGTTAGAGTATATTTTCCTCTTCAAATTTCTTCTGCTTTGTTCTCTTATAGTTTTGATGCTGATTGTGTAGCTTATAAAGAAGTAGAATTGCCATTTACTTGTTGATCAGATGATAGGGACGTCCTTGTTTTTCAGTAAATATCACTTCATATGTAACTTGAAAGCTAATTTGATCCTATAAATCAATCTGAGGAAATGAAGACGAAAGTTCCTTCATGTTTTCTACTGATGCCATACTTTGTGTGGCTGCCTACATAATTGGTGCTTCATCTCATTTGTGCATATGAAATTCACAAAAGAGACGAAGACATGTATCAATTATTTGATTCGTTCCAAATGAATTGACCAACTGTCTCTTGCTTTGGCAGCAGCCAAACTCACCCGATGCCCCAATGTGCAAATGAAATGATTTAAATGTCACTTCGTTTGCAAATTCATGGCCAGCCAAACACCTAATTTAACTGGTATAATGTTAGCATAAAAAAACCTTGATAATGCTTTTGCTAAGCAAAAAATAAATAAAATAGAAATAAGGCTTCGTATTTTTTCCTTTATCTTTTTCTGCAAAGTATCTAGACCCATTTCACTGTTCAAGTTACTTCAATTTGCTGATTGAACACAGAAACCATTTCTCATTAGTTAGAAATGGCGTACTTTCTGTTGCACTGAGAAGTACATCTTTGAACTTTGTAATGCAGCCACAGGCAACTTCAGAAAACAGTTATTTGTGGAATAGAGTCAGTCCCCAGTTAAGCTCTCCGAGCCAGCCATATTCCTTAAGAGAAGCCCTTGCTCAGGCCCAATCCTCTAGAATAGGTGCTTCAGCCCGAGCACTGAGAGAATCTCTACACCCAATATTGAGGCAAAAACTGGTAATCTTTCTCCACAACATATTGGTGTAGTTACCTTAATCTGGTTCGTGAACATGGGTTGATGCCTTGTGCATTTTAATCAGGAACTTTGGGAAGAAAATCTGAGCGCTGCTGTCAGTCTTCAAGTTCTGGAGATAACCGAAAATTTTTCCATGGCTGCAGCATCCCACAGTATTGCTACTGATTATGGAAAGCTGGATTGCATTACATCCATATTTATGAGCTTTTTTTCTCGAAGCCAACCATTAGCCTTTTGGAAAGCTTTGATTCCTGTGTTCAACAATCTTTTTTATCTTCATGGAGCAACATTGATGGCGAGGGAAAATGATCGCTTTTTGAAGCAAGTTGCATTCCATCTTCTTCGCCTAGCAGTATTTCGGAATGAATCTATCAGAAGAAGAGCAGTTATCGGACTCCAGATACTTGTTAGGGTGGGCTTCTCATCTTTAGAGGATTTGCTGTTCTTTATCATACTTGCACGCTCTGGTTCTAAATCTTCCTTTTCATTTTATTTTATTATTTTTTTGCAGAGCTCTTTCTTTTATTTTATGCATACTACCCGGTTGAGGGTCATGCTGACAATCACCTTGTCAGAGTTAATGTCCGATGTACAAGTCACTCAGATGAAGTCTGACGGAACACTCGAAGAGAGTGGTGAGGCTCGGCGTCTTAGAAAATCTTTGGAGGAAATGGCGGATGAAGGTAGGAGCCATGACCTATTAAAAGATTGTGGACTTCCTGAGAATGCTCTTGAGGCTGTTCCTGATTCATCGGGTGACAACCGATGGTCCTGGCCAGATGTGAAACATCTGTCTGATAATCTGCTTCAGGCCCTTGATGCAGGCCTTGAACATGCCCTCTTGGTAAAGAAGCCCTAACATTTTATTCACTGCTTTGGTCTGAGGTTTAACGGTTTCTATATGCTGAAATGCTCCTTGGTGCCATTTGGTAGGGTTCTGTAATGACAGTAGATAAATATGCAGCAGCAGAGAGCTTTTATAGACTTGCAATGGCTTATGCCCCAGTCCCAGATCTTCACATAATGTGGTTGCTGCATCTATGTGATGCACATCAGGAGATGCAGTCTTGGGCCGAAGCTGCAGAGTGTGCCGTTGCTGTCGCTGGTGTCATTATGCAGGTGAAAATGCTATAGCTATAGGCACAAACCAAAGGCCACATGCCCTGCTGACATATACATGCATTAATTTTTAATCACTCCTGCTCAGAGTTCCAAATGTGTAGGGTAGGGTCAAGCTCAACCCGTTTGCTAAAACCTTCAACCCCAACCTGACCCGACCTGTTTATTGAAACCCTCAACCCAAACCCGACCAGACCCATTTAGAAAAGTAACTCAGGTCGGGTTGAGGAAACTTAGTTAAAATATAAGGTAGGGATTGGGTCAGGTCAGGACCAAGAACTCTCAACCTAACCCAACCTGGTTAATAAACAGGTCGGAATTTTTAAGCCTAGCCGATCCAAACCCGACCTGTGGCAGGTCAAATCGCTTGGCCCATTTGATTGACCCAACCCATTTGCACCGCTAATCCAGATCTTCCTGCATTACCGTTGTTTTTTTTTCCTTTTAGGCTCTGGTGGGAAGAAATGATGCCATTTGGGGCAGAGATCATGTGGCGGCCTTACGTAAAATCTGCCCCATGGTTAGCAGTGCAATCACAGGTGAAGCATCTGCCGCTGAAGTCGAAGGATACGGCGCGTCAAAACTCACAGTCGACTCTGCTGTGAAATACCTGCAGCTTGCAAATAAGCTCTTCTCACAAGCAGAGCTTCATCATTTCTGTGCTAGTATTCTAGAACTCATAATTCCAG
The DNA here is from genome assembly GCA_021018995.1 of Chloranthus sessilifolius. NCBI lineage: Eukaryota > Viridiplantae > Streptophyta > Magnoliopsida > Chloranthales > Chloranthaceae > Chloranthus > Chloranthus sessilifolius. Next base: position 45,688,781 of record CM037584.1, on the reverse strand, counting down.
TCTATAAAAGCCGGAGGGCATTTGGGCAGCTTGCAAAATGCCACACATCCCTCACGAGCATCTATGAGTCGATCCTTGAGCAAGAATCAAGCCCTATACCATTCACGGATGCTACTTACTACAGAGTTGGATTCTATGGAGATCGGTTTGGAAAGCTAGACAAAAAGGAGTACATATACCGAGAGCCTCGGGATGTGCGATTGGGTGACATAATGGAAAAGCTTAGTCACATTTACGAATCTAGGATGGATGGCAGTCACACCTTGCATATAATACCGGACTCTAGACAAGTCAATGCAGATGAGTTGCAGTCTGGAGTATGCTATTTGCAGATAACGGCAGCAGACCCTGTAATGGAAGATGAGGACTTAGGTAGCAGAAGAGAGAGGATCTTCTCTCTCTCTACCGGAAGCTTGCGTGCACGTGTCTTCGATCGTTTCTTGTTTGACACCCCATTTACGAAAAACGGAAAAACGCAAGGTGGCTTGGAAGATCAGTGGAAACGCCGAACTGTTCTTCAAACTGAGGGTTCGTTCCCCGCTCTAGTGAACCGGCTGTTGGTAGTAAAATCCGAATCACTTGAGTTCTCCCCGGTGGAAAATGCCATCGGGATGATTGAAACCAGGACGGCTGCGTTGAGGAATGAGCTTGAAGAGCCTCGTAGCTCTGAAGGCGACCAACTCCCGAGACTCCAGAGTCTACAAAGAATACTGCAAGGCAGTGTTGCAGTCCAAGTGAGTTTTTGAAACCTCATTATGGGAAGAGCCCCCCTATATATGAGTAGTCATAAAATCCCACAAATGAATCTGCAATGAATGACAAGTGATTTTGTTTGTCATTTTCCTATCATTAAAATAATAACAGTAAATAAAAATAAAAATTTTCAATTGTCATTTCCCCACCACTGTAATCCCATAGTCGTCTCCCTTTGGAAGATGATACTTGCGTACACTGGTTTCTAGTTTCTACCATATGGGACTCACAAGCCCAGATGGTGGATCAACTATGGCTCAGTGTAAAAAAAAAAAAAAAAACCCAAAAAATCTCAAAAATAAAATTGAGTTTATGAATGAGTGGTCAATCTGGAAGGTGACCAACTCCCGAGACTCCAGAGTCTACAAAGAATACTGCATGGCAGTGTTGCAGTCCAAGTGAGTTTTCTGAAACCTCATTATGTGAAGAGCCCCCCTGTATATACGTAGTCATAGAATCCCACATATGAATCTGCAATGAAAGACAATAATAATTATAAATAAAAATAACCCGGAGGGGTAGCTCAGTTGGTCAGCCCTTGGGTTTCCTCCCCAATGGTCACCAGTTCGAGTCCCCTCAGGGTCACTGGAGTGTTACCTGGTCGTTAGCTCCAGGGCCCCGTGGGATTAGTCGAGGTGCGAGCAAGCTAGCCCGGGCACCCACGGATTAAAAAAATATATATAATTATAAATAAAAATAAAAACTTTTCAATTGTCATTTCCCCACCACTGTAATCCCATAGTTGTGTCCCTTTGGAAGATGATACTTGCGTACACAGGTTTCTAGTTTCTACCATGGGTTTCACAGAATGTCTGATTCACAAGCCCAGATGGTGGATCAACTATGGTTCAGTGTTAAAAAAATAATAATCTCAAAATGAAATTGTGGTTACGAATGAGTAGTCAATCTGGAAGATTCCTGTAGGTTATATCTCATTTAGCAAATGGAGCAATATTTGATTGGATTCTCCCATACGTTATTATCATAAGCTGGGTTTTCTCTTATTTATTTGGTTACTATCTAACAGTCAATTTTGCAGGTAAATAGCGGGGTTCTGAGCGTTTGCACTGCCTTTTTGTCGGGGGAGCCGGCAACTAGGCTCCGGTCACAAGAACTGCAGCAACTTATTGCAGCGCTTCTTGAATTCATGGCAGTATGCAAGCGCGCAATCCGGGTACATTTCAGATTGATTGGGGAGGAAGATCAAGACTTCCACACACAGCTCGTAAATGGATTTCAGTCCCTCACTGCAGAGCTTTCCCACTACATTCCTGCCATCCTCTCAGAGCTCTAATGTTATTCAGGCGTTCCTGTGAGTTTGTTCATATTGCTTTGTAAATTAGATATTTTGGTGTATATTTCTGTGTGCCCTGTAAAATGTTATTGCATTGCTCTCTTAGAGAGATAAAATTGTCTAATCCAGTTCTTTAACTTTGTGGAAACCATGTATTCATTTTTTCCTTTTTATTCAATTGTGGTCGAGTCAATAGCTTGATTGGACCCTTTTTTTTTTTGCAAACTATTGAAGACATGAATTTAGCCCCAGCTTAGCATCAATGAAAGAGCTGTGATAATGAAATGTGCATAACCTAGATATAAATGATCATAAATTCTAAGCTAGATATAAGTAAATCTAACGTATAGCTATGTCCTGAAAACTTAGGTGGGTCTACCATATCAACAGTGCTTAATCACAGATTGGTTGGCATTTTAAATATTATGTTACTTATGTTTCCTTTGGTTATGGTTGAATTGACAGCATATATACAAAGATGAGGACTTCTCTTATTTGTGGAGGATGTATTGCTAATTGGCTAAATAAGGAAAACAAGTGAATGATGAGTTGTGTGACTTTAGAGAAAACACCTTAAAATATGGGAGTTTAAAATTAATAGAACAAGGAAGGAATACATGGAGTGCAAGGTTAGTGAACATGATTTTGAATGATTATTTAGTGAACTAAAAAGCCATTTAGTGCTATAATGTCATAAATTTTGGTATATGAGTTTTGCGATGGTGGATTTGAGGACACCTCTAACATGATCAATGCAGTGTGGTTGAAGTGGAGATAGACTAGTGGTGTGTTGTGTGATCGACGAGTGGCTTGTAAGCTGGCGATATAAGTATAACCTCCATTATTATGTAGTGCAAAGTGGTGAGCTGCGAAGAAGCAGATCGATGATCGAGTTGGGCTCTGTTTTCTACAAGATGTGAGTTCAGAGAAAGACCTTAGACTGAACTGGTTCTAAAAATTAAGTATAACAAAGACAATATGGTATATAAGATTTATGAACACGAGATCCAAGTCATAGAGGTTGGTCAAGAAAACTTTTCGTTGTCATAACATCATAAAATTCAATATTTAGATTCTACTATTCAACTTGATAGTGGATTCGAGGACATCTTAAACAAGATCAATGTAAGGTGGTTAAATGTAAACAAACAAGTGGTGTACTGTGTGATCGACAGGTGCCACTTCGATGGAATGATGCTTTTATAAAATGATAGTAAGACCTTATTAGTGTATGGTGGACTGTTGGACTGCAAGCAACTAGAAGATAAAATTCACGTGGCTATGCTGAGCTGGATGCATGGAATAACAAGGATAAAATCTAAATGAGTTCATAAGGAAAAGTTTAAGAACGACCCCCCAAAAAGAGAATTTTGAAAATTCTCGTAAAGGTAGTTTGGATTTATCAAGTGAAGACCTGAGGCAGACCTTGTACGAAGGAGAAGAAGAGGAAGATAAATAAAAATTTAGTAGTAATAAAAAACAATATGAAGGATTGTGGAGTACTAGAGGTTAGCCTTTGGACAGATTTGGTTGGAGAAATAAGACTCGCAAAGCCAACCCCAAATAAATAAGACAGGATTTTGACGAGGATGACGATCCTATATGTATGTGAGCCATTACTTTATATATATATATATATATATATATATATATATATATATATATATATATGAATTGTGAGTTTGAAACGGCTCAATATTCTGCGAAAATGGGGGCTATGTAAGGTGTGTAAATCTTGAAATACTCGTGATTGGTGGGGGCACCCCGTAGGGCTAAGTGCAAGCTTTAGGACACCCTATGTTATAAAAATAAAATAAAAAATCTAAACTCGAACCCTTCAACCACCTTTCTAATGCTATATCGTGCGATTCGTCGACCATGAACTCGTGGTTCTACTCTTTCACCAATTCTTATGAAAGAAGCCCATTAATGTGTTAGAATAATTCCACATTGCCTGTTGGCTTGGAGGTCTTGGGCTATATATAATCTGGGCACTCCTGACCTTGAAAAACCTGCTTGTAAGGTGTTTTGTAAGGTGAGGAGTACCCAGATTATATATAGCCCAAGACCTCCAAGCCCGCAGGCAATGTGGGACTATTCTAACACAATGGAGATCCTTTTTTCTTCACTAAAATCTAATCCCATCAATCACTTTCAGAGTAACAAAAACGGTAAAATCAGTGTAGTCAAAGAAGAAACTGAAATTGAAGTGGAACCTAGTGCGAGTGTTCTGCAAGACCTATTAATCGATTTGAAAGAACATGAAAGGATTATTGATAATGGGATGTAGAGGCCCATGGATCAAAATGCCGGAAAATCGCTACATATCGTCCGGTCAAAAAATCGGTACGTATCGGTATCGGTCCATATCGAACAATACATTGAATGTATTGTTTGATACATACATATATTTTAACGATACGGTACATTTAATGTACCGTATCGTTCACGTCTATTACCGATACGTATCGGTATCAGACGATATATTGATCCATGTAGAGGCCACTGAGGTAGAAACCCAAAAAGACTAGGGATCAATGGGCATTCCCTCGAAGATTTCGCCAATTTTGCCAGACATATCAATTATCTTCAGTGTGCTTTGAAACTATGTTAATTTTCTTGTTCACCTAGCAAATCGTGAATTGGGTAAGCAAACCAGTTCGGAATTCAATTCAATCTGATTCAGCGTGAAAAACAAATTGATCAGTTAATGCTCGTTATATTGTTTTAACATAAAATTTTAAAAGCATAAAGAAGGGATTTGAACCTAAAGACTGATTTTTAAGGTTTATGGCTATGCAAGTGATCATTTGCATTTCTTTACTTAAGAGTGCAAATTTATATTGCAAAACTGATAATTACTTTTACAACTCATCCGACCCCTACCGAATCAGAGTTGGTTGATAGTAGCCAATTGCGAACCTGAATATGTAGCGAACCAGTGAACTAAGTAACTTCGCTTCAGAATGCCTACTGATATAATTGTTTTTTTTTGTTGCAATTTCTTAATATTAAAGCATTATATGTTACCTTATTCGTTTTTGTGGAAAAAATTGTATGGGCTAGCGTGGTGCTTAACTCATTGATATTGTCCTTGGGGCACATGGTCATCAATCCAAATTATCTTGGTGGCACACGAGAAATAAGAATTTGAAAAATGGGTACCTCTATTTGCGCAGCACCTGTCATGCAAAAGAAAAATGTTCTTTTGAAAAAAAGAGGAACCCATGTATAGAAAATGTTCTTTTGAGAAAAAAGAGGCACTCATGTATTTTTACTGGAGAGCACTCACATATATAAGTAGTTTTTCTTCATTCTTGCTCCTTCCTCATCAACTACGGCAGTCACAACAATAACGCCAGCATCACCGAAGCACCATTTTTTTTTTCTTCTTCAACTCCGACCAATCGCAAATACGATATCTGTATTACTGAAGCACCCTCTTTTTCTTCTTGTTCCTCAACTCCGGTGAATCGCAATAATGATGCCGAGATCATTGAAGCAATCTCTTGTTTTTCTTCTTCAACTCCAATGAAAACGTTTAAAAATACCTTAAAATTCATAATTATGGGCACCTATTGTCAGATGTAAAATACTGAATACTGGCAGTGAGTGCTCACGGTCAGTTTTTTTCCAACTCACTACTCACTGTCTTCAAATTTTATTAAGTTTAGGTGACGTTGTCTTACTGTGAGTCGTCATAGTTAAAGAAGAAGAAGAAGAAAAATAAGAAGGTAGTACTTCGGTGATGACGTGTTGTCATGGCCGGTGAAAAAGGGTAGTTAGAACTTTAGTGATGGTGTCAAGCAATGACCGGAGAAAAAGGGCGGTCAAGAAGGATGGTGGGTGCTTTCAGGTTGGATAAAAGGAAAAACATATAGTAGGAGCCCACCAATAAATTTAACAAATTAAGTGCGCTTTCAGTAATCAGTAATCGCAAATAGAGGTATCCTTAAAAAAACTACCCGTTTTTATTACATGGCTGTTGTACTCTTACTAATTGCACAATTTAAACAAAAATCCCAGCTGAGAAATCCTTCCAATTTGAAGGGGAAGAAATCACTCTTCTTTTCCGTCTGTCGCCAAACAACTGCGAGCTGGCATTGCTCATCATCAAAAGTCAAAGAAACATGTTTCTATTTCTGGGTGAGCCCCATCCGCAGGATATCTAAACTGGGAAGCCATAGTTGGTGCTTGGGGTTGGGCACCTCATACCCATTCTTTCTTAAACCATATGCTAAGAGGAAACCCAAACCATGCATAACTGATTTCAGAACACTGCCAATACAAAATTTAGGTCGTTATATGGGCATTCATTCAATATATATGGTCGGAAAAATTATCCGATATTTGTGCATCCCCGAAGGCTGGGAGAGATTAATCCGTGCAGCAGGCCGGGTACTAATACCAAATTACCAACTCTAAACAACTAAACGTATGAGTGACTGGGGAAAGGGGGTCTTAAAAGGGGCCTCAACTCCCTCACGGCACACAGAAATTGAAGATGAACCAGGGAAGGCAAGGAGAAAAAATCATAAAACGGGAGAAAGAATCCTTTTTTGCGAGCAGCCTGCATTCAATGAATCATAGGCATACAGTTTATGTGACCAGCCTGAACCTGTGGCACGAGCGTGCAAGCACAGATTAAAGGGGTCTACATCTGTGTGCCTCGCAAAGTCCATGCGCACAGTCCTGAGGGCTCTAAATCCTCGTGTACCTCTCATAATCCACATGCTGCACTGTGCAACATCGCGAACGGACCATGCTGGGCGCCTGACATTCCATAAACAACATATGGTATTTCAACATTGCAAACCATAATTTCATTTGTCGAAGATTTTAAGAAAAACCTGTATATTGCAAACGACTGCCTGATTGGATAGAAAAACATAGTGACCGCTCACAAGCCCGATCACTAACTTCGATGCATTATGTGCAGCGCTGCACAGAATAATTGTTCTTCTAAACATTTATTAATTATCCAAAAATAATTAATAGTACCTTAGCCACTTTTATAGTATATTTACAATCGCTTTTTATTTTAAGAATGCAATGCATGAAAACAAAGCATACAAACTACTAATTGGCCTACATCCATTTAATCATCCATAGTGTATACATGTAGCATGTTAAAATTGCTACAGGTTACCAGTATCTGCTGGTTGGAGGTCATGAATATAAAATCGTGGTTGGCCGAACCCTCGGTAGCTCAATGAACTATACAGTCGTAATCAAGGTTATAATACATGCACATTTTACGTTGAAACCACCCATGGCAGAGCAGATGGAAATCTTTATTGACTTGATAAAGAGAGAACTCAGCCAGAAGAGTCGGCAGCTGGCTTCTGATTTTCCGTAAGTTGACCGTGGAGGAACTCAAGCACTGAAAGCCGCTGCAAGAGAAAACCAGAAAGGTGAGGTCCAATTTCATGGTGTTGTAGAATGCAAATACCAGAAGTGAGTGCATGTATTACTCGGCATTCTAAATCAGTCTCGTTAGAATTTAGAGTCAAGGATTCTAGGCATTTTATAGCTTCTTGGAATCCATCCACAGCTACATCCTCATTGCCAAGACTCCTGTCCACGTCGGCAACTTTGGCGAGAGAAACTGCTATGTCTACAATCTGAATTGACAAGAAAAATTGCAGTCATTTACAAAAATAGGGCTTCAATAGAGAGAGAGAGAGAGAGAGAGAGAGAGAGAGAGAGAGAGAGAGAGAGAGAGAAGTAATAGATGGCTTTGTACATTAGTTTTAGAACGATACAATTCATGCAAATAGACCACATCCCAGAAATGGTAAACCCAAAAATATAGAACTCTTGATTTCTTTCAAAAAAGTAAAAAAGTAAAGTTGATAACAATGGTAACATTCCCAAAAGAACTCCAATAGCAGTCATACCCTTTGTCTAATTAGCACCAGTAATCTTATGTAAAATTATTCAAGCTAATGACTACATTTGTCATTCAATGATCTGGAGAAAAAGATAAATCTACAGATGGCCAAAACAATATAAAGAGCTGTCACAGAGCCTGATCTGAGATGGACCATATATCACAGAGGTCCATTTGGCATGAGAAACAACCAGATATCTTAAGGCACTTCATCAGTTCCTAATTTGTTGAATTCAAACATTGATGGTCGAGATAATTTCATGCGATCTCCCTTGAAAGTTCCTTGTAGTTAGCGCTCCTCTAATTTTGAAAAATGTTTTAAGGTAACCATTCTTCAGAATGTATAATCATCAACAAGCCTCAGATTAGCTAGTCCGCCCCTCCCTTTTGGTTTGCTTATGGATTGAACTTGACAGATGCTCGTTGGGCAATCCAAGTCCTCAGGAGGGCACAACTCCATCCATAATAATTCAGGTCAATTTTGTTATAGCTTATTCTGGTTTCATATGCATTAAGTGAATTCATTGAAGGCTGAAGTTAGTGCCGCCTAGCAGGTTAAAGCAGAAGATGACTCTTCTAGTGATATCAAGTGACTGAGGGAGATGAGAAGATCCCCTTGGCTGTCCTTAATTAGCTTGAGGAAGCACAAATGTAGTCCAGTTAGATTCCTTGTTGTCAAAAGTGCTAGGCACACCTGAGGTGACAAGGGTCCTTGGGGCTAGGCGAGGCTTAGGCGCATAGCTTTTTTTTTCGAGGCGCATATTAATTTAGAGTTTTTTATATTTTTTATTATTATATATTTACATATTAATATAAAAATAATACATTTTAATCAACAAATTATATTTTATATTTCTATTAATGTGTGATATTTAAAATTTATATTTATAAATCAAATTTTTTAGTTTTTAAACATAAATCATAAATGTATATCAAAATTAAAAAATAATACTATAAATGTATAATAGCAATACAGTAATCAACAAATATGAAATGCAACAAACAAATGAATATCATAGAGAATTGAACATTATGTATTTATCATTTATGTGCACTAAAAAAAATACAATTTAACAAACTGGCCAATAGGGGTAAGTAACTAGAAAGTGAGCCCTAATCCTCGACTCTCGAGTGGAGCACTATAGCTTATAAATTTATGAGAAATAAGTTTTAAGAGTTAAGACTTAAAGAGATATCAACTTAAAACTCGTGTAAAAGTAGTAAGTTGTATAAGGGTTAAACTAGCGCAGGACAACACCCTAAACTACGTGAATGCGATGATTAATGGCTTGCCGAAATTAAATTGAATTAAATTAAGCAATAAATCCAAAAATATAACGAATACCTTAGGCGTTTGTAGTCCTCCATGTGAAAGATCATGTTTGGTTCAAGTAAGGTTCAGCCTTTGCGCTAAATCCATTAGAATAGCAATGTAGATCGGTCCTAGAGATAGAACTCTAGGTCTTTCCAGATTAGGGCGCTCACAATTCAATGATGGGATTACTGGTTTTCTCTGAGTATTTGATGCGGAAGGGTTTAATAACTCTGCTGGGATCTACGGTTGTTAAATCGAATCGGCTCAAAGGATTAGGGAAAAGCTAGGGTTTTGGGAGTCGAGTATTTGGATGAGATATGGCAGATTCGGGTTGTTTGAATTCAAGCAACGAAGATAGATTAAAAGGGATAAAATAGACAATGATGGATTGTGGGCTTCGCACCCTTGGCTTCACACCAAACCCTTCTCGGGAAGAAGATTCACTCTTCATAGAAGTTCATCTCAAGCACACAAGCAAAAACTCTTTTCATTAATCATCAACTAACTACAATGTTTTTCTTAAGGATCTTATATAGGAGGTCTTACAATAAAAGAACACTCTAAAACAAATACTAAATAAAAGACAAATAAGCCCCTAAAACTTAAGATCGAAATTAAAATTTTAAAATAACTATGTGCGATTCTGATCGATCGAAAGTGAAACTCAATCGATCGAAATTGAAATTCGGTCGATCGAAAGTGAAACTCGATCGATCGAAACACATATATATATATCAATATATCGCCGCTGAAATTTGATCGATCGAACTGAGTTCGATCGATTGAAATGGACATTCGATCGATCGAATTATATATATATGTCACTCTAGAAATAGTGTTTTCTGTCGACATTGTTCGATCAATCAAAATTGGACTTCGATCGATCGAGGATTTCGATCGATCGAATTTGTCTTGTTCCTCCAATTCTCCAAAATCTCATCTTTCGCCTAGTTCTGACTTCCATTCCGCTTCTTCCGACATTGGTACACGCGAAAAGGTCCATATCGGATGTCTACAATGTCAGCGTCCCCGCCATTAACCCTTGTTATTAAAGGAACTCGAGGCATGCCTAAGCGCACTTTTGCACACGCTTACGCACACCTCACTGTACTTGCGCCTAATTTCAAGGTGCAAGCGCAAAGGGTGCCTACGCATGAGATGGATGGATTTAAATGATGGCATACAACTTTACACTTTATCATATAGCATCTTGCTTCATAAATGTTTTCATTAGTTCAGAAGTTGACTTCTAGTACCTTAAAGTCAAGCTAGATCAGGAAGTTGACTTCAAGTACAGAGAAAGCTGATTTAGCTAATCAAACCAAGCCAACTAAGCAGGTCGGGATCAGAGAAAAACAAAACTGTTTTTTTTTGGTGGGTCTGCCTGGGGTTTTATGTGGCTTGCACTAAAAACTCACCTAATAGTTTCAATACCCACTGGTTGATCATGGAATGTGACATTCCCAATCAGACCTATCTATTTTCAAGCATCCTTTCTTGGCTTGCTCTTCTATCACCTCTTCTCCAAGTTTCTGAGTTTTCTTGGTGAAGATAGACAGCCTTGTCCCTTCCTCCTTTTTTATTTCATCTCATTCGCGGAACTTTTAGCTTTAGAACTAATAATTAGCTCCTTTCTTTGTATTATCGAGATCCAAGGAACAAGATCGCCACTGATTATATGATGTATCAATCATATAGTTGTAGCAACTGATAGTTTTCCATAAGGGTTAAAAAAATCTGAATAGGGCTTGTGAAGTGAAAATATAGGGATCAGGATAGTTGAGAAGAGGATGTGTTAAAGTTACATCACCTTGAGCATGAGTTAACCGGGTATTTTTGCTTTACTTTTGAGAGATGGTAGAATATATATATATATATATATATATATATATATATATATATATATAGAAAAGTTTTTCTACTCCATTACGAGGAAAAAGTAACAAGTTACATATCTGCATCACTTCTACAGGATCACAGACATGGTCCAATTCCCTATTTTATTAAAATAATCAGAAATACAGGAACAAACAAAATGCCAAAAGTTGTAGAAATTAAGCATTCAGAGAGCTTGTATAGTTCAAAAATATGCGAACTAATTGGGAAAAACAATGAAATTGTAGAAGCAATATAGATCTGAGATGAAGATTTTAGATTTTTTTTTTGTATATGGTATTTACATTAATTCAAACTCCAACATTGATTTGTAGAAAAAAATCTCTTTTTGTTTTCATTTTATAAGTCATAACTGCTTTTCCACCTTTTGTGAATTATCAGATGCAAACAAAAACCTGATTTAATGTAATCGTTTCAAATACTACGGCAGTCTTTTATTTTCATGTTGAACAATAGGTTAACTCTATTGCAGTTGGCTTTTACGCAGATGGTTTTCACAAATTTGACCAGCTATTAATCTCTGTTTTCTTTCCATAGAAGGGTGTTTCATCAGGAATAGATCTCCACAGGTCACAATAAATAGCAATCCTTATACCACGTCTATTGTGTATCTGTTGCATAGCTGTTTCTCACAGGGAAACCATAACGGATCAGCAGCTTGCTCTTTTTCAATCAGTCGACCGGTTTTGGTGATGACCAAGTCCTCCATGGAACCAAAGTCATGATTCCTTGTTCCAAATCCTAGAATCACCTTGTCTATTTCTGTTTTGAAGTAGAGACAGATCAGGTTTCACAGAGAACCAACGAGAGAGGTTTGAGACGAAGGGACCTTTGTCATAGAAAAGTAATGGCATTTTGTAACTTTTGTCATATATTATATATGACAAAAGTGTGTTGACTAAAGGTGGAAGCCCAACTCAAATATCTACATCCGTGGCACCACTCTCTATATCAGAACATAAAAATAAAAAAATCTGACAAAAAAATGTCAAACAAGTTTTGTGAACTTTGTGCGCTCATATGTTTCCTTGTATAGATGTTTAATAAACCATGTTAACGATACTCTTAGACTTTAAAACCAACAGATCGATACAAATAAAACTAAAAAAAAAATCCTAACCTGGGATGAGGCACTTGAATTGTCTTTAACCGCATTGCGGCGGACATCCAAAGAACGGGCATAGTAAGGTCTGGTAGCTGACAGGTCTCCGTCATAGTATTTAAGATCCCCAATTTTATTAAGAGATACAGAGAGCGTATGAGCCACCTACAAGTAATAAGCACAAGTATTAGCAACAGTGTCTACTAGGATCTTTTCAAACTCAAAATTTAGATGTAAAGATCGAGATCACAAACCTCCAAATCAGTTGCAGGTAATTTTGAAAGGAACTCTACACTCTCTTCATAATAAGTAACTGCAGAAACAGCATCTCTCAGCGCTCGACTGCGATATCATAACAGAAGAGCAAGAATACCAAAATTTAGCAAAGCAGTAATATACATAGATGAACGATATGAATGTCAGAAACAAAGAATCTATCGAATAAAAGGGTGGTCAGCAAGATATACAAAACAGTAAAATTATGTGCATGATTATGAATGGAAGCTAGACTACAAACCACAAAAAAAGATGCTATGTGTACTAACCTTACAAATTGTGACTAGAAGCAAAGACAATTTGATTAAAAATGCGATAATATCCACTCTTTGGATATACAGGAAGGCTAATAATGGCAATAGGTATGGTAGTCTTTTATATTTGTAACAAATATTATAGTTGGATACTTCGATAATAAATAAAATAGTAGAAATGGCAACCCTTTCATTATCCAACATGATGAATGGAGAGAGATTCAGTCATCAAGGTAAATTCATGATTAGCTAGGGTAAATCTTTGCTGAGCCCGTATTTGTGGAAGGTGATTGTATTTCTTTTTCTATCAGCAGGTCCTTCACTTAATGAAGTGGAACAGATTCTGTGTGTGTGAAATAAGGGATGCAGTTGCTGATTCACTGGCCAGGGAGGGTCTTTCCAGGCAGCCCCTATATGATTGGGATTATTTAACCTTTCTTTTTTAGTTCCCTGCTCCTTTTTTTATCAGTACAACTATTATTTATCACAGATGGAAAAGGCCTAGACATACAAATGAAAAAGCTTTTGAAATAAGCAGCAAAATGTAGATTTGGTTAGCAATCCTATTTGAATCAGAATCATAGCTCGAATGTTTGGATGATTTGACAATTTTCACCAAATCTCAAAATTAACAAAATTATAGAAAGGCTTGGACTCTACAACACAAAGAGATCCTAGATAGATCTCCCTAGCCAATAGATCTGCCTTTTTTCCTCTTTTTTTAGTGAGGGAAGGTGTTGTTTCATTATTATCTGTGAATAATGATCTTATTATAATAAACCAAAAGGCATAAGGAAACAAATACAAAAGTATAACATCAAATGAGGGGTGACTCTCCCCAATACATAAAAGATTTCGTGGAAGTTCCTTCCCTAATCCATGAGTCTGCGGTACTATTAGCTTCTCTCATGGCCATAGTTCAGAAACCCAAACTTAGACACAACTATTAATAGGTTGGGTAGATCCTCGAAACTCGAAGAGTCAACAGTCAGAGTCAAGCATTGGGTTTTCATACAAATTTTAATTATCTTATATAATCATACAATGCTTTAGAAAAGAAAATCCAGAATTTCCTTTAAAAAATAATAATTGTAAGGCTCAAAGAAAAAGAAAAGAGAATAAATCCAAACAATAAAGATTTTTAAATAAAAAAGATCAAATATAAATATTATGAGATGGATGATCATGGGAGTTCAAATCACACAAATCCAGTGAGGCACATCACCAATCTAATCCAAATAAAATTTCATAAAGATTCAATGACTAATCATTAGCTATCAATCTTATAGCCATAAGCTCCAATCAAACAGAATAGAAAAAGAAAGAAAGAAAGAAAGCCATCAATAGCTACCAATTATGTGAGAGAAGCAACAACAAGTGAAAAAAAAAACAAAGAGGAAAACGTACAAAAAAACACTTTTTGAAATAGAATCCCTAGACAATTTTGTAAAACTGTGATTGGCTGAGAAAAATACAATAGAAGGGATTCAGTTGAACTAGTATGACCCTGCCAAGTCGAGGGAGTCCTACGTTTAGTAGAGAAACTCGGCCTGGTTTTAGTCAAAACAGGACTGGACGAGTTTCACTAGACTCGTATGGCCCAGTCAGTGACATGGTTGGGTCAACCTCAACGAATTCCAAATTGACTCACCATGGTTTTTTTTATAGGTAAAATCATATGATTGGATGAGGTTGAGTTTGGAGTCCATACCTCTGACCCCCCAAGTTTTTTAACTATGCTCCTAACATGGTCTAACAATGTCAGGCTTATCGGTTAGATAAAAGCTCACCTAATAATGAAAAGAAACACAGAAGTTTGTCTAACCAACCAATAAAATTGGATGAGTATCCTTCCCCACCAATAACCTCGAAGCTGATTTTCAAATATCCAAGAGAACAGAAATTTTTCTTTGTTTCAATCCAACATTTTATAGTGACAAGAACGCTTTGAGCTACTATCTTAATGTCATCTTTCAAAATGGGAGGAGGATATTACTAAATTTGTCCACAATGTTTGCTAGCCTCCATGGATATGAACCCTTTTGATGCTCAATTAATGATGTTGAAAGAATCCCCAACACAATTTTAGGTTTGTATCAAGACGAATGAAACAACCAGTATTCTTAAAATCGTTGGGCGGGTTCGGACGGTTGGGGGGATGTTCGGACAGAAATCGTTGGGCGGCGCCCCAAGATCCGGGTGGCCGCTATATATATATATATATATATATATATATATATATATATATATATATATACACATTCAATTTTATATCTATGAAAATTTTAAGAAGAAAAAAAAACCTGAGTAAGAAGAAGAAGAAAAACAGAGGAAGGAGAAAAAAAAAACTGAGGGAGAAGAAGAAAAACAAAGGAGAAACAAGAAGAAAAAAAAAAAACTCACATGTCGCCAGAAGGTTGTCGTCGAGGAGCGTTGTCAGGGAGCCGTAGCCGGAGGGTCGCAGCCACCTGAGGAGTGGAAAGGGGTTTTGGGGTTCTATCGGGGTCCACAAATCCTAAATACGGAGTGTAAACGCAATTGGGTGGTCGTGAGTCGCTCGAGCGGGAACCAAAGTCGCTCGAGGGACTTAGACCAGAGAAATCACCCTTAAAAAAGTGCACTAGTCACTCGAGCGGAAACCAAAGTCGCTTGAGCGACTTAAAAAAATTGGGGATTGGGGCGGGGCGGCTGCCCGAGTGGCTTGGGTGGGCGCCCCAAATCCGGCCCGCCCCGGGGGATGCCCCGGCCTAAATCGGGGCACTTGAGGACCCGAACCGTCCGGGCGGCTGACTGTTAAAACACTGGAAATAACCACAGACAATCTAGAACTACACTAGCACCTACCTCACTAGTCATTGATGCTAATTGGCATGGAGAAAAAGTTATCAACAAATCCCCTTTATCTTTATCAGGTCCGAGAATAGAGTTACTTCATAATTGGCATGGAGAAAAAATACCAATATCCATTTAATGGTGTAAACATAAAGTTCAGATTTCTCATTTTTCTGAACCATAAATACTGTTCTTTTATCATTGGTTAAATCCTATGAATGCATGCTTTAGAAAATGAAGAGTAATAAAGAAAAGAATCAAACCAGCAATCACCAAGCATTCCAAGGACAGCTCCAAGTTGTGAGCATAACTCCGGGGTGCTACCAAATCTTTCTAATTGCTCTCGGATGTCATCTGCACAAATAACAAGCCTTGATTTGGCACTTCCTATATTCTGAGCACGAAATGCCTGCATATAAAATAAGTACAAAACAGCTACCAATCAAATTTAATATAGTTAAATAAGTACAAAACAGCTACCAATCAAATTTATTATAGTTAAGCAGGTAAACAACACATAATATAAATTAAGACAAAACAATTGACCAATTTTGCATAGAATATAAGCCCAGTGAAAAAATCCATCGGTGTTACTTAACTCCCGCCAAACTCACCCTCATAGCTTGTTGCACCAAAAAAGAACCTCGTTCCAACGAAACATCCTCATATACCACATTTTTATGCTCATCACCAACTTCCTCTGGATCCACATTGATTTGGGACCTCTTAATTCTACCATGGCCTTCAATAAAGCGATCTACTACTTCCTGAAGATCAGTGTCGGGCTCAATCTTATCAATGTCAGCTCCACATAACGGACAGTCACGGAAGCGTGAAATACAAGCTCTGGTCAGACACGAAAGCAATCGCGTTAAACTAATTGATACACAACGAAATTCAACAAAAGATGCAAATGAGCAAAGCAATTTTTTTAAAAAAAAGGTGAAAATTTTGAGTTGAACTACTAACTTGCAAAATTTATGCGAACAAGGCATGCATTTGCTACTTTCAAAGAGAAGGGCCTGGCAAATCATGCAGCTGAGGGGACCCAATTTAAAAGTATGAGAATCGTATCCGAATGGGCACTTTGGGGATACGACGGCAGATTCTTCGCCCTCCTGTTTAACCTCATTGTCGATGTGTTTGGGCTTATCTTTTGCATAGTTTTCCCCTATTTTTCTTTGACATTCTTCACCAGGCCGCGCTGCTTTAGCAAATGGACAAACAAAACTCATCGTCCCTGTTTCAGAATTACGTAAAATAAAACCTTTGCATTATGTTTGAGATATATAAACTCTTAGTGGCCAAGCTCATTATAATTTAAATACTTTCTTCAACATTTTAACAATATCAATAAAAAACTTCAAATAAATTAAACGAGGGAAAAACACAGCAACAGATTTAATCAAATAAGGGATTTATCAGTTACACTATACTACTACTACATTTATTAAATTTCAACAAAGATATGTGGAATTATAACAAATTCGTCGATCAGAGACATATATCATACAAATATATGGATAATAATCAACGTGTCCTGAAAAAAAATAAAAAATTCAGCCAATCTACATAACAATCCTATGAATCGAGTGGAAACCCTAACTCAAACCTGAGGAAGGAAATTAACCAAAAATTAAAAATATGAGATACGAAACCTAGGGCACAAATTCAACATCTTCGACAAGAAAGGAGAGTACCTGAAATCGAAAGCCCTCTCCCAAATCCTTTGTTTTTTTTTTTTTGTTATTTTCAAATTTATTTTGAGAATACTGTGCTATTGATTGCTGTGCTAGATCTATCGTTCGGGCGTCGTAATCGCAGAGTGAGATCGTGGCCGTCGATTCGATTGAGAGCGTCCCTCTTCCTCTCTTCGCGGCAAACTTATCAGGGTCAGGGGGGTACTGTAAAAAATCTTAAAGAAAAGGATAATGGCTGACACTGGCATTTTCTTCTGAATTAATTTAAGAAAATGGAAGGGCTATTTTAGTCATATAAATGTCCAACTGTACGACACGGACGCGTGGGTTGTGTCCAAAGGCGCAGAGAGAAGCGCGCACAGCATGAGAGCACCCGTACACCGCGTGCAGAAGATTGGTGAATCGACATAGAAATGCATGTGGCGTGCAACGAGAAGCAAATTGGGTTGGTATTAGGTGGACGGCCCACGTACCACCGGTACTGCCAGCATCATCTAAGATTTGTACAACTGGCACACATCTTCGTCGATACGTGTACAAGATTCTCATGACTTAAGACATTTATAGAAAAGCGATAATCTTACATTTGGCGAAGGCTTTTTTGTCCTAATGAAAGAATAAGAATGGTCCATAAATTAAAGGCACCTTTATTTTAACCCTAAAATCATCCCTCAACTTGTGTTTTAAGTGCGGTCCATAAATTAAAGGCACCTTTATTTTAACTCTAAAATCATCCCTCAACTTGTGTTTTAAGTGCTTAAACAATTTGAGTCAGACAATAGGGATTATTTTCCAATCCTATCTTTAAACACAATGGCTCCTAACATCATAGGCATACATACCAACATTCCACCAGATTTTGATTTCACACATCTAAAAAATAAATATGATTATGGCATACGTTAAAGTGGTCAATGATTTAAACATATAAAACAAGAGTTGAAAATAAAGATAAATACATGAGAATTTTTCTTAGATAAACTTCAAGCTGTGAGGCCAGCTGGCTAGGCACTTGCTTTCAAAAATAAGATTTTTGAGTTCGAATCCGCTCCTTCCCTTAATGCCCGTGGGCATGTCTTATCTCCTATAAAATGTTAGTGGAATAAACTAAAAATCTATAAATATCGCATGAATTACAATGTCGTGGATATATATCTTAGAGAAAAATACCCCCTCCATAATTTTGAACCTAATATACCTATCAAGTTTTTAAAAAATGGAGTGCCAAACCCATAACCATGACTCAATTAACAACTATATGCCTATTAATTGAGAATCATATTAATCATTATAAGTTTATAACAAAAAATACGCTTGGCAAAAATAACAAAAAATATAGGGACCGACTTTCCTGATCATCATTTAAACACCAAATGGTGCTTAAACGATCGTACATCATTTATTAGCTTATGATCTTGGAAATCCATACCGTCACATTTATATATCATCAATCGAGGGGCTATGGTTTCAAAAATCACACTTTTTGGGAGATTCAAAACATCCGATCTGTGCACTCTAATACCAATGATTGTTCTTAAGTTTGATGGCTGATATTAAAGTTCACCGATCAGATAATTTATATCCACTTAGAAGCATAATCCTTCGGCTGGGATATGTTCCGATGGTGGATTGCCACTTGAAAAACTTAGATTAATCAAATATATATACCATATAGCATAATGATAAATCACAATTTAATAGTGTGAAATAACAAGTAACATTTTAATGATATATTTGGTGTTTAAATGTTCAGTCAAGAGCCACTAGTGCTACAAAATTAATTTTTTCCCTTTCAAACCTGATGACGGGCTTCAGAGTTGATGAAATCAACCCACGTTGAGAGATTTTCATAGGTTGGGTTGATTGCCGAAGGATGAAGGGTTACGATTTTTATAAGGAAAGCTTGCACTAAATAATTTGCAATTTATGCGCCCTTTCAACCTTGTCCATTGGAAGAAGCAAAAGGGGGCGGTAAAAAAAGTGAAATCGAGAGAACGTTTGGACTTATGTAGCTAAAACTTTTCTTTCTTTTATATCGAGGGCAAAACTAATAACCCATATTACGTGCGAAAACGAATCTTCTGTATAATTAAAATTTAAATATATATATATATTTTTTGAAATAATTATATTTCTTTTCTTTTTTATTATAAGATTTTAAAAAAAAAATTTAAATGATACTTATAAGCTCTAGCGCCTGACAAAATATTAAGATGTTCAATATTAAACAAATGAAAGAGATGCTTCAGTTTTGAATTTCTTGAAAAGAGGAAATTTACTTGCTCGTTTATTTATTTTTTCTTTTCTTTTCTTATTTGGTGTTTATCTAATTTCTTTTCTTTTCTATATTTTATTTTTAAGATGGTGAGTGATACTTAAAGATCAGTTTGTTGGTGATAGATGATTATTATTTTGCGTGATAGACCTACTAAAAGATATTCTAACAACAATTACTATTTCATGTCATGAATAATTGTAATTTTTTTTAAGTAATAAAATATTAAAATACAATAGACCAATGTATATCAAACAAGGATCAAAATATTGGCAAAAATTTCAGTTTCATCCTTGGCCGAAACCAAAAATTTGAATTATCGGCCGAAATAATATAAGGATTTCAATCAATTTTCAGTGAAATTTTATTTTTTTTATATTATATTATATTATTTATATATATATTGAAAAAATTGGTATTTTAAACAGTATTCAAATTATCGGCCGATAATTTGAAGGTTGGTACATTTCGGCCATAATTTTCATATTTTCATTTCGGATTTGGCTGAAACCGATACATGTCGGTCGATATTTTGAACCATGGTATCAATAAAGTTTGGAAATATCGAAAAATACCAGCTGACATTTTTCAAGAGTTTTTAAATATCGGGTGGCATATACGTAAAGTGATCAAACGAGTATAAACCATCTCAACTCGGATCATCACCAGTCAATATTTGTTATGACCCGGACCCCTTTTTTATCCTTTCTAGGGTGATAGATAAGTAGAGCACCGACTTAAGTGAATGTGCCCACACCCTATCATAGCCAACACAAATAAATTAAGCTATTTCTAATATAAGAACCGATTTACACTAAAAATGGTAACCGAATCCCAAAAGACCTATTGCCTTAACAACTAAGGGAATTAAATCTCAAAATTCATGGAATTGATTTACAATCAATTAGAGTGTTTATGGACTCTTACCTTTTGGCTAATCAACTTATCCAATTAGGCTCTTTCTCTAACTACCTCTTTTATATAAATAGAAAATCTAGAGAGAAATAAAATTCCCTACTTCATCCTCTCTTTTATCTGTCTCTCTCTTGTTATCTTTTCTCTGCAAATACACCACCATCTCATCTTTAAACAAGATCCACCACCGAGCATTTCCACGAGTTCAGACCACTATCATAACAGCGGCTCTAGCCTTCTTTTATAGAGCCCAATCAACCACCAACAAGGTTCCTCATTCCTGCAACATAATTTTTCGTAAGAAAAGTTTATTTGCGTGAAGATTCGAGCAAATCGACTTTCTAATCATTGATCCACATCAACCTGAACTATCACAGAATCACTGTTCACGCTTCAACAGGTGAGTGCCCTTCAATCCATCTTAAAATATTCAGTTATTTCAAAAAGGAAACCCTAAAATAACTCTAGTAAAAATCGGGAAAGAAGGAAATCTAGGATTGGAGTAAAAAACTCAATTTGTGCCTGAAATACTAAAATCGACCGGTCAAGATTCAACTTCGACCGGTCGAGATTTATCTCATCGATGTAACTTGACAGGTCGAGTTACAAACTCGACCAGTCGATTTTATATAAGGCTTTGCGCCCCCTGTTTGGAAATCTCGACCAGTCGAAATCCACTTTTATCCAGTCGAATTTTGTCTTTTCTTCAGAATTATTCTTCTTTGATCTTGACCGATCGATATCCAGTTTCGACCAGTCGAGATTGACTCTCTTATATTTCCTTCAGGAAACTCAACCGACCGAGATTCAAATTCGACCAGTCGAATTCTGTTTATTTATGCTTTCTTCTCTTTTCCTCAAAAAAGCAGTCGAGATGGAACTCGACCAAACGATATTGATTGTGTTTATGTTTTTCTTCTATAATCTAGATAGGTCGATATGTGTGACAGCCCGGATTTCAGCACCCCGAAACTCGTGCCATCAGCCAATAATTGTGCACGGAACATTAGTATAACAAGTATAATTAAATAAATAAAGCAAATAATTTCATAAAGCGGAAACAATTGATATGCCCAACTGGCATATGCAAAAGACAGTTCTACTTTCATGCTACTGCAAGAACAGAGAACGAACCTAAACCATCGGTGATAAACAGATCACCCCAGATAGTTCGCCAAATGAATAATCCAATTTAATTACATGTTTATCAAAAATAAAGGCTTGACATACCAAGCTGTGCAAATCTGCTCTCAAACTACTCTCTGTCAAAGTACATAGTAGAGTCTCCTAGAAGAAGTCCTCGGGTGGAGGCTCCAACTCGTCTCTAGGCACGTAATTCGAATCATCCGGATCTATGTCTCTCGAAGCCTCAACTGCTGCTATCGGTGGATCTGCGACGTATAGTCTAAAGGGTGAGCTACATCCTAGCTCAATAGGGAACAAACACAATGAACATATAAATTAAGACTCACATATATTCCATGATACTTTAAGCATGATGTGTCTATGCATTTGTTAGAAAACAGTTTAAAAGTTAATGAATTGCATTCAAATTTATTGGTAATTAGCATGTCTTACTTTACTTTTGATTTATCATGAATGACACTGAACATGCCTAAAGAAAAACTTAAATCTTCAACTTAAGAAATCCCCGAGCAATATAGCATCGAGCCCCGATGAGATACCCTTCATCATCGTCTAAATAGACAGTTGTTATAAAATATTCCCTGGGAATACGAACCAAGCCCCTTTTCACTAGGCGGCGGGGTTAAAACTCATCTCAACATCCCTGGGATGTGCTTACTATTACAGATAAACCTTCGCACTAGTGTACGAATTAGCTGCCGTACCAGTCACGGATATCCTGTTCCGTCAGCCGTAGGTATCCCGCCACGTCGGTGGGGTATCCTATCAAACCTCAAATAACAAAAATAACATGTGTTTTACATATAGTTGTTCACCATATAAGTGTGTTATCTTATATCAGTTAGGCCTCAACAGTAATTATTCAATCATATATATATATATATATATATATATATATATATATATATACATCCCTGGGATGTATACATACTCGCATCACACCTGATGCCTTTATTACTTTCTCATCCCTGGGGATGTCTCATTCTTATTAGATTACTTGATCTTAATCACTTGCATCACATTGATACCTTTTTCACATTTTTGGTATTACACACGCACACCCATTTTCACAAAGCTTTTCGTAATTAAAACAACTTCAAATCTGATAATTATATAATTACATGCATGCTCTTGAAGTTAAAGTACATGTTCAAGGTGCTCCCTACCTCAACTCTCTGAAGGTCCAAGCATCAAGGTCCCACGCGGCTCCTTGTGCTCGCTTTCACACGTACCACCTATGGTACCTCACAATACATGCAATACATCACTAAAGATGTAATGAAGAAGGTCATGGACCCTCCATGAATCTTAAAGAAAACTTAGAAAGTTAAGCAAAATTGTCAAAGTCAATTAATCGATTCCCAAAATCGATTAATCAAAATACAATTCGATTAATCGATTCCCAAAATCGATTAATCGAAACCCAAATTGATTAATCGATTCTCAAAATCGATTAATCGAGATTCAAATTCGATTAATCGATCCCAAATCGATTAATCGAAGTCTCTAACATAATGAAGTCGATTCTCAAATCGAGTGGTCGAAAGTCTGAAATCGATTAGTCGAACCCAAATCGATTAATCGAAATCCAAAATCGATTAATCGATTTTCCAACTCGATTAGTCGATTTCCCCAGGTCTTGTTTTTCAGCCACTGGAAGTACCCAGTCGATTAGTCGATTTCTAAATCGACTATTCGAACATCCAAATCGATTAATCGAAATCCAATTTGATTAATCGAAATCGGGCACTCATGACTTTTCAACTTTTGGGCCAAAATCAATTAATCGAATCCCAATTTCGATTAATCGATTTGGCCAGATTCAGCCTCCTTTCGGGTTGTTCTTCCAAAACTCTTTTCTTTTCTTTCTAAGCCTTTAATCTACTCCTTTTAAGCACATTTGACTGAATTAAATTCATCTAAAATACAAGCATTAACTTTAATTAAAACTCACCTCAATCAATTCTCAAATTGATCAAGATCTAGGTTGGAATGGCTAGGGTTCCAGCTTTTGCTTCAATGGCTCTAAACGCGTTGAATCCGGCAATTAATGCTCCATCTTCCCTCAATCCAACCACAATAACTCCTTGACAATTAATCTCTTCCTCTTTCTCTCTCCTCTTAACTCTTTCTTCAACAACCAAAATAAAAGGATTCTAGGGTTATTAAACCCTTATATCCTCTCTTTTGGTTTTGGTGTTTAGCGCATACACCAGAGATAGGTGTATGTAGCTCAAAACTAATACTATTCAACACTCCTAATCACAATGGCATCACATCAGTTCATCACTTCATGAACTCAATGTTTGACCATCACTGGGTCAAACCTACGATCAATCGGGCACGGATCCCGAGATCAAAGTCAAACGGTCAATTTTTCGGGATATTACATTCTCCCCACCTTGGGAATTTTCGTCCTCGAAAATAACCCAAAGGTGCTCGCTTGGGTACCCCACACACTGGGGTAGCACGTAACCACACACGTAAAAGTTGACGGATACATTACGCAAAGTGAGTAAACACAATTAATTCAAGCACATCCACAAAATTTTTCTGTATTTCATTAAAATTTTCAAAATTTACAACTTGTTTAATTACTTCTTTTCAATTACATCAAAACTCTCAAAATCAGTCATACAAAACAAAACATCCTCATCTCAGTCTCACGCCGTCCCCTCCCCTGGATGATTTGATGCAGGGGCAGGCTGCTCTGGTGGTACTAGCTGGGGCGTCTCCGTCGGCTGCTCCGGCTGTTGTGGCGCCGAGCCAGATGCGTTAGCAGCAGATGTGCTCCCATGGAAAACGGCACCCGTATGGAAGGCGGTCCATCTTGCTGTCCACTCCGCCTCCTGCGCGAGGCACTGCTTGTAGTCCAACGGATAGATGTAGCGTAATGTATGGAACATCAAAAAGTCCATCCGTCGGTTCATCCTCTTGTTGTTGGCCTCTATCCTAGCCAACACGTTCTTGATAGAGGGCGCCGGGTGAGCCGCTCGTCAGCGATAAGAAGATGTTGGTGTCGCTGCCGCAGACCGCATTAGCGGCATAGGTGAGGCAGTGGTATGGGAGGGCGTCCCCTCCACTGGTGGATCAACTGGGTGTGCCCCACCCATGGGTGGGTCCTGATGTGGTGGTGGGGGTGGTGGAGGTGCTGTTGCTGCTGGTGCTGGACCCGGAGCCGGTAGGGTCCGCTTGAGTAGGTTGTAGCTACGGATCCATGAAGAGTTTGAGAACATCTTCACTCGGCACGTAGCCCTCTCCTCATGGGGCGATATCGCGTATTCTGGAGCGTAGGAATAACACTTCAGCATGCTCGAGATGAGCCGAGCATAGGGCATTTTCTCCTTGGGCCTCAAGTTGCCCTTCATCTACTTGCCCTTGATGTACCTCATCCCCTCGAGGATGACCATCGTGGCGTCAAACCAACGGCCACAAAAGGCCGCGTAGAGTGTCTGCTGCACTTTTTCTACCCGCTCGGTGTCGTGACGCAACGGGTATAGGTTGCACTTGATTATAGAATCAAGCATCCACATATAATGGGGAAGGTCGACCCTCCTAATGGAGGATCCCGACCCCTTCTTTTCGTTGGTCATCCAGGTCATTACTTCCTCAAATCTCACCTCCTCCTCAAAGGGTGGGAAGAGGGTGGTCTCGGGTACGAAGTCGAGGTAGCATTCAAGAACCTCGTGGATGTGGCGACTAGTGAATGTGTAGTCACGACCCTCTATCTTGGTCATGACTATGTCGTCGGTAGGGCTGTCCGTCAACCCTTGGTAAAATAGTCTAACCATCCTAGGGTAGTAGGACCCACAGATTGGTTTCAAGATGTTGCTGAGGCCGGCTTTTTGAAAGTAATTACGAGCCCATTAGGTCTCGCCCGATACATCGGGGTTTGTAAATAGGGTTTGATTGATAATATACTCGATCTCAAAAGTTTTAGCCGCCCACCATTCATTGGGTTGAAGTACATTGGTGGGTGGCGGTGGCATGGACATAGACTCGCACGAAGCCGCGCTCGTCGAATCGGAGGTGGTCTCCGATGCCGACGGTGATGGAGTCCTCACCGATGATGGGGTAGGTGGTGGCGGTGCGGCATTCTAACGCCGAACCGGAAGCTTGGAGGTTACCTTCTTCGAAGACAATCGTGTTTTAGGTGGCATCTTGGTGCAAATAGCTCAAAACTAGGGTTTTATAGCTCAAATTGAAGGAAAGACTCGAATCTAGGGTTTACCTTAGGTTTTTGATCCGATGTCACTGATGAGTAGTGAAATATGATAATATTTCACCCCTAAATACCTACATTTGGCTATCCGATGAAGGCTATTTGATAAGAATTATTAGATTTGAAGTGTTTCAGGTAAATACAAGCCAAGTGCAGAAAATAGCCCAAGAATTCTGAAAATAATGTCAAAACACTGCAACTTTGGGACATCGAGAACTTGGTGCAACTTGCAGCTCAATTTGAACCTCTCAGACGGCCGAATTATGAAATTGTCAAAACACAAAAGTTGTAGATCTTTCTGTCAGCTTTCCAACGGTCAAGAATCGCCTCAATCCGAGTTCGGGACAGAAAGTTATGGCCGAAATACTGAAGCAGTGTCTGATACAAAAAGTGGGCTGGAATTCACGGACTTTTGGGAGTCGATGCATCGACCCTTTTGGTCGATTAATCGAGCCACAAAAAGGAGTCTGACACAGACCTGACACTTTAAAGCATATTTTTAGGGATCTTTTTAGGGTCGATGCATCAACCCTATTGGGTCGATTAATCGACCCTAAATTGTCGAGTTGGAACACCTCTGCGGCTGGGAAACCTACGCGACGTGGATGCTATTTAAAGACAAATCAAACACTTCGGGAGGAGACTTATTTTTGGAGAGAATTTTTGAGGATTATTATTCATTATTATTATTTTTGGTTTTAGACTTCTCTAGGCATCTTTTTAAGAGTTCTTCTCTTCCCCTTCTTCTAGGGTTTGATCTGGGTAGATTGTACTTAGGATTTGCACTGTCTCTCTTTTACATTCATAGATTGTATTTAGGAAAAGACATTGTAAACAAAGATCTTTTAGAAGAAATGAAAAGAGGAATGACTTTGAATGAACAAGCAGATCATACACCACAGATGAGCGGCTAAATCAGTTGATCGGGGAAGATGCGATCCCCAGATAAGTAGCAATTTTTTATGATTAATACCGCAGTCTATTATTATTATCATGGAATCGTTTTGCTAAAAATTTGTGTTATTAAAAATATATTGAATGCTTGTTATGTCCGTTGATTGCACATATCAACGGCTATAATCGCTAGATCTGGACCTGCAGGCTGATCTAGGCTGCGGAGCGATTATATTTTTACTGTTGTGATCTAAACATCATGAGATACGCTATGCTTCTTACATGACTCATACCGCAATGATAGGCTGAGTGATTGTTTTTAGATAGGGTATGCCGGATTTATGATCATATTTTATTACGAATCATCTCTATAGACGAATGATGGTGTGAATAATGCTTTAATGAAACTGTGGATTTTAATGATAGAAAAAGGGTACTAATCTGGGATAGCATATTCCTTGATCATATTTAAATATTGTTCTTAGATTCATCAGTAATTAGTTGTTTAGATTAATTAATTTATTTTTCTTGCATTTAGGAAAAGTGTGATAAATTTTTGATAAACTGAATCTGCCCTTTGGTACTTTCTTAAGGACGTTTTTAAAATCTTTTGAAGAATTAATTAAAAATTCACGTTTCCTTGTGGGTTCGACACCCTTGTTCTTGCTATATTGTAATAGATCTTTTTGATCCGATGTCACGCGATTTCAATCCGAAATCGATTCGAATGCCCAAACCCTAGGTACCTCGGTCATTAGAGGAGGAAGGAGAGAAGGCGCAAATGATTTCGAATGGGGAGAAATCCCCCTCAATTTATATATATAGGCCCCGGCTCGATTAATCGATTTTCAAAGTCGATTAATTGAGATTTATAATTAGGCTAAGCCGCACGAAATCGATTAATCGATTTCCAAAATCGATTATTCGAATTCCAAAATCGATTAGTCGAAACTCAAAATCGATTAATCGAAATCGTATCCGCTAAAAATTTTAAGTTTTGGAGCTCACTGGCGTGAGCCAGTCTCATTTCGATTAATCGAAATCCCAAAATCGATTAATCGAGACTCACTTCGATTAATCGAAATCGTGCAGTCCTTCAAATTTTTTTTTTCTAAAATCCTTAAGTTACTCGATTAGTCGAACTTTCAGTTTGATTAATCAAAATTTCAAATTGATTAATCGAATTTTTCCTCGACTAATCGAAATCATATAAAAATCCTTCAAGTTCTTCTAGAATTCTCAAGTTCTTCTAGAATTCTCAAGTTACTCGATTAATCGAATCCCCAATTCGATTAATCAAAAACATAAATCGATTAATCGAAACCAAAATCGATTAATCGAAATTTTACTTTGTCATTTTTCTGAATCTTGTTCCAATTTCCACTCACTGGTGCTTGCCAGACGACTAATTGACCAAAATCGATTAATCGATTTTGATCAGATTCTTCAGATTAAAAATTTTTTCATGTCTCTTTGATTTCTCATGGTAAACTATGACCAGCTGGTCATTGGTTCTACAAAATACATCATTATGGCCATGTCGTGACCATGATGAATTCTAATTTTGCGTTCAACACAGCGTTTGAGACTCTATGTGGATAAAATTGTTCTCTTAAGTAAATTGATCATAAGATCAAAATTGAATTACAACACATAGTTCAAATCCACAAACATGCTTGCGGTGATACAATTTCGACTTTCAAGTTGTCGCAAATAAGCTTGGATACTGTTCTTTCACGTCGGCCTCTCGTTCCCATGTAGCTTCCTCGGCTGGATGATGCTTCCATCGGACAAGCACTAATGGAATCACTTTTGTTCTCAACACTTGTTCTTTTCGATCTAAAATCTCCTCCGGCTCTTCGATCATAGTCATGTCCTCATGCATCTCAAATGATTGACCGCTCAACACGTGATCAGGGTCATTAAGGTACTTCCTGAGCATAGACACGTGGAACACATTATGTACTTGATCGAATAACGGTGGCAATCCAATGCGGTAAGCAACTTCCCCTACTCGACCCAAAACTTCGAACGGTCTAAGATAGCGGGGACTTAGCTTCTCTCTCTTTCCAAATCTCATCACCCCCTTCATAGGTGACACTTTGACAAACACGTGTTCACCCAGCTTGAAGTCTACACTCGTCCGCTTGATATCGACATAGCTTTTCTGTCTGCTCTGAGCCACTTTGAGTTTTGCCCTTATCATACAAACATAGGTGGCATTATCTTTAAGTATTTCAGGTCCCAAAACGAATTTCTCACCCGTTTCTTCCCAATTGATGGGCGATCTACATCGCCGTCCGTAAAGAGCTTCATATGGTGCCATCCCAATGCTCATCTGAAAACTGTTATTATATGCGAACTCGATCAAGGGTAGGTGCTGATCCCACGATCCTTGCAATTCTAACATACATGCCCTAAGCATGTCCTCAATGATCTGATTGACCCTCTCAGTCTGTCCGTCAGTTTGCGGATGGAATGTCGTACTGAAATCTAGTCGCGTTCTCATTCCTTCTTAAAATTTCTTCCAAAACTTTGATGTATACAAGGGGTCCCGATCGAAAACAATGCTACTCGAAATCCCATGCAAACGGATAATCTCCTTCATATACAGCTCCGCCAGTCTTCCCGCCGTATACATCGTGTTGTAAGGCAAGAAGTGCGCTGACTTGGTCAATCGATCGACTACTACCCATATGGCATTGTACTTCTTTACAGTACGCGGTAGTCCAACGATGAAATCCATAGAAATCGATTCCCACTTCCATTCCGGTATAGGTAGAGGCTGCAATAGACCTACGGGGTGTCTATGATCGATCTTCACTTGTTGGCACGTCAAACACCGTGACACGTACTCTGCTACATCATGTTTTAAGCCTCTCCACCAGTAGTTCTTTTTCAAATCTTGATACATCTTTGTGCTTCCTAGGTGGATAGCATAGCTTGACTTGTGTGATTCATCCAGAATTGTTCGCCGCAGATCGGCGTTATCCGAAATACAGAGACGACCCTTGAACAATAAGGAACCATCCTCCTTGATCAAAAACTCAGATGTAATGCCTTCATTTACATCTTGATGAATCTTTGTTAGCGCCGGGTCATTCATCAGTAGTTCATGGATATGCTGAAATATCACCGGTCTCACTGAGATATTAGCCAAGAAGGCTCCTGTAGCCTGTGACTCAATGTTTGCATCATATAGTGCCAGATCTTCAAACAATTTCCATCTGTACATACCCAAAATTAGACTAGCCAACTGAGCTGAACTCTTCTGGCTCAAGGCGTCGGCCACTACATTAGCCTTGCCTGGATGGTACTGTATAGAACAGTCATAGTCCTTGAGAACATCCATCTGCGTTGCCTCATATTTAGTTTCTTCTGTGTAAACAAATATCTGAGGCTCTTATGATCGGTGAAAATCTCAAAAGTCTCACCGTACAAATAATGTCTCCAAATCTTCAGCACAAAATGACCGCTGCTAATTTCAGGTCATGTGTCGGATAATTCTTCTCATGCTCTTTCAACTGTCTCGACCCGTAAGCTATCACTTTTCTGTGTTGATTAAGCACGCAGCCCAAACCAGTATACGAAGCATCGCTATACACTGCAAACCCTCCACTGCCTGAAGGTATAGCTAACGCTGGAGCTGAAGTGAGTCTCTTCTTGAGTTCTTGAAAACTCTTCTCGCATGTCTCACTCCATTCGAACCTTGCATCTTTCCGTGTAAGTCTCGTGAGTGGTCCTGATATTTTTAAAAACCCTCAACGAAATGCCGATAGTAACCTGCTAATCTTAGGAAACTACGGATGTCGGTCACAGTCTTTGGTTGCTCCCAATTTACTACTGCTTCGATCTTTGTTGGATCTACAGTGACACCAAGCTTTGAGACGACATGTCCCAAAAAGCTAACTTCTTCTAACCAAAACTCACATTTGCTGAGCTTGGCATACAGTTGATGTTCATGTAGAGTCTGTAGAGCTACTTTTCATGCTCTTCCTCTAATTTTAAATAAATCAGGATGTCGTCAACAAATACTACAACACAAGAGTCCAGGTGTGGTTTAAACACCTTATTCATCAAATCCATGAATGGCGTCGAGACATTTGTCAACCCAAACGACATCACTAGGAACTCATAGTGTCCGTATCGAGTCCTGAATGCAGTCTTCTGAATATCCTCTGCCTTGACTCTCAACTGATGGTATCCCGATCTCAGATCGATCTTAGAGAAATACTTCGCTCCTTACAGTTGATCAAACAAGTCATCTATCCTAGGCAAAGGGTATCGATTCTTGATGGTAAGTTTGTTCAATTGTCGATAGTCAATGCACAGACGTATTGACCCATCTTTCTTCTTTATAAACAAGGCCGGTGCTCTCCATGGAGACACGCTCGGTCTAACAAAACCCTTGTCCATTAATTCTTGTAGCTGCTATTTCAACTCCTTCAACTCAGCAGGAGTCATTCTGTATGGTGCTTTAAAAACAGGCTCCGTTCCTAGTGCTAAGTCGATGGCGAATTCTATCTCTCTCTATGGAGGTAATCCAGGTAACTCCTCCGAAAATACATCGGCGAAGTCTCGCACAACTGCTATCTCAAAGATAACATTCTTCTCCTCTTTATGCTCCTTCAAAAATGCCAAGTATCTACTACACCCTTTTCTGATCAATCGCTCGACCCTAACTGCTGAGATAAGTGGTAGGTGTGTCGACCTCTCTCCTCTAAATCTAAATGATCTCCTCGTGTTGGGTCTGAAGATGACGACCTTGTTCTCACAATCTACCATAGCACAGTGAGTCGATAACCAATCCATGCCAAGGATTACGTCGAATCCTTGCATGTCTAATAGAATTAGGTTTGCCGGTAGCTCAAATACATCTCCATCCATGACCCTCACGATCACAGAGTTGCAACCCTTTTCAGTATCAACCGATTTCCCAGTAGGAACAGTCACGGTTAAAACGAAGTCTAACTCCTCTGGGTCGACTTTCATCCTCTTCGTGAAGCAAGGTGTAACAAATGAGTGGGTAGACCCCGGGTCTATCAACACTCGAGCTTCGTATGTCACGTCGCTTTCCTTCTTATATATTTATAACGTACCTACTCATGTATACATACATATATATATATATGTAGTTTCTATCATTATACTAGAATTTATCACATGTAAGTTTCTTCTTATATTCTTCTAAATATAGATGCACCTCCTCTATTTAAAAATTTCAAGAATTAAAATTCTTTATTTAAAAAGAAGCTCACCTTGAATCACGTCATTTGTATTCTGAGCCTCTTGAGCTGTGACTGCATAGGCTCTCCCTTAGACGATCGGCTTCCTCGCTTGTATAAGTCGTGGAATAGGTGTTGAAGCCGTCTTTCCTTTGTTCACCTCAGGGCATTCCTTGATCAAGTGGCCCACCTTGCCACATCGAAAACAACCCCGAGTGCCTATCCTACAGTTCGCTGTCTTGTGAGGCTTGCCACACTTGGCACAAGTCTCACGAGGTGTGGTGGATCAGAAGCGCCGGTAGTGATAGCAGGGCTCTCGTAGAGTATCGGTCTCCCCGACATGAGCAATGGAAATCTCTGCTGGTTGCTCTGCTGTGCCGGTCTCCCATAGCCTCCTTGGAACGGTGGTTTCTAATTATTTGGTACGAATCTCTACTTTTTATTCATCGGTTCATAATTCCCCATTCTGCTCTGATTAGTGTTCCACCTTCCTTGTTGCTCCCTCTGACGGTACTTGTTGTTATTTTCTTCATCTACCACCAAGGCTTTGCTCATGACCTCCCCATAGGTCCTTAGTTGGAATGGTGCTACTCCTCCCCTCACGTCCGGCTTCAAACCTTGCTGAAAGCTCTTTGCTTTCATCATATCAGTGACGACGTAGTCGGGCGCAAAGCGAGCGAGTTGCATAAACTCCACTCCATAGTCTCTCACTGTCATCTTCCCCTGTACGAGTTGCAAAAATTGGATCTCCATCTGATTTCGCACAACCTCGGGGAAGTATTGTTTATTGAATTCCTCAACGAATTCATCCCAAGTCCAGGGCAAATCCGGAGTCTCCTGAGCCCTAGTCCTTGAAACGGACTTCCACCAAGGCCCAGCCTCTCCGTCTAGCATGTAGGCTGCCCAACGGACGCTCTTGTCCTCCGTGCACGTCAATACACTGAATACCTTCTCCATCTCACTCAGCCAATGCTCTGCCACTATGGGCTCTCCCTGTCCAGAAAAGCTAGGAGGTCTCATCCTCCTAAACTCAGTAAAAGTAGAAGATGTTGGCGGTGTCGGAGCCACTAGAGGTGTCGGTGGCTGATGCTGCTCATGAGCTGTATGAGCTGCCAAAGATGCTGCCTGTTGGGCCATAGCAGCCGCCATGGTCTCTATGGTGTGCATCATCTTCTAACACTCTTCTCTGTCCTCATTTCGTTCTCTAACTCTTTCCTGTTCTCTCTGATTTTGATCCTGTAGATCTCGATCTTGATTCTCTCTCTGATCTT
Organism: Chloranthus sessilifolius; assembly: GCA_021018995.1. NCBI lineage: Eukaryota > Viridiplantae > Streptophyta > Magnoliopsida > Chloranthales > Chloranthaceae > Chloranthus > Chloranthus sessilifolius. Next base: position 45,655,518 of record CM037584.1, on the reverse strand, counting down.
GGCTTCCTTGGCCACCACTGCCAGAAGCCCCTCCATCTCCTATGGGAACTCTATTGGTATCCGAGATAAAATCATCTCGACTACGCAAGCTTTTACTATGACCGCCCCTAGGTCGGCCCCTTCCTCTAGAAGACATAACTGTCTACACGTGAAAACAAAGTTTTCATTAGCAGAAGTCCCTATATTCTGACAAAGGAATGATTGTCAGAGTTTCTAAAAGAAATCGCTTTGATACTAACTGTGGCAGCCCGGATTTCGGCACCCCAAAACCCGTGCCATCAGCACGATCCTCCAGACCGTGCCCCAAAACTATGCATGAAACATTAGTATAACAAGCACAATCAAATAAATAAAGCAAATAATCTCATAAAGCGAAAACTGTTGATATGCCCAATTGGCATATGCAAAAGACAGTTCTACTTTCCTGCCACTGCATGAACAGAGAACCGATCCGAACCATCGGTGATAAACAGATCACCCCAGATGGCTCGCCAAATGAATAATCTAATTTAATTACATGTTTATCAAAAATAAAGGCTTGACATACCAAGCCGTACAAATCTGCTCTCAAACTACTCTCTGTCAAAGTACATAGCAGAGTCTCCTAGAAGAAGTCCTTGGGTGGAGGCTCCAACTCGTCTCCAGGCACATAATCCGAATCACCCGGATCTACGTCTCCTGAAGCCTCAACTGCTGCTATCAGTGGACCTGCGACGTATAGTCTAAAGGGTGAGCTACATCCTAGCTCAATAGGGAACAAACACAATGTACATATAAATTAAGACTCACATATATTCCATGATACTTTAAGCATGATGTGTCTATGCATTTGCTAGAAAATAGTTTAAAGGCTGATGAATTACATTCAAGTTTACTGGTAATTAGCATGTCTTACTTTACTTTTGATTTATCATGAATGACACTGAACAGGCCTAAAGCAAAACTTAAATCTTCAACTTAAGTAATCCCCAAGTAATATAGCATCGAGCCCCGATGAGATACCCTTCATCTTGCCTTCAAATAGATACATATAGCATTCCTGGGAATACGACCCAAGCCCCTTTTCACTAGGCGGCGGGGTTAAAACTCATCTCAACATCCCTGGGATGTGCTTACTGTTACGGATAAACCTCCGCATTGGTGTACGGATTAGCCGCCGTACCGGTCACGGATATCCTATCGCGTTAGTCGTGGGTATCCCGCCACGTCAGTGGGGTATCCTATCAAACCTCAAATAACAAAATAACATGCGCTTTACATATAGTTGTTCACCGTGTAAGTGTGCTATCTTATATCAGTTAGGCCTTAATAGTAATTATTCAATCATATATATATATATATATCCTTGGGATGTATACATACTCGCATCACACCTGATGCCTTTATTACTTTCTCATCCCCTGGGGATGTCTCATTCTTATTAGATTACTTGATCTTAATCACTTGCATCACACTGATGCTTTTTTCATATTTTTGGTATTATACACACCCATTTTCATAAAGTTTTTCGTAATTAAAACAACTTCAAATCTGATAATTATATCACTACATACATGCTCTTGAAGTTAAAGTACATGTTCAAGGTGTTCCCTACCTCAACTCTCTGAAGGTCCAAGCATCAAGGTCTCACGCGGCTCCTTGTGCTCGCTTTCACACGTATCACCTATGATACATCACAATACATGCAATACATCACTAAAGATGTAATGAAGAAGGTCCTGAACCCTTCATGAATCTCAAAGAAAACTTAGAAAGTTAAGCAAAACTGTCAAAGTCGATTAATCAATTCTCAAAATTGATTAATCGAAATATAATTCGATTAATCGATTCCCAAAATCGATTAATAGAAACCCAAATCGATTAATCGATTCTCAAAATCGATTAATCGAGATTTGAATTCGATTAATCGATCCCAAATCGATTAATCGAAGTCTCTAATATAATGAAGTCGATTCTCAAATCGAGTGGTCGAAAGTCTGAAATCGATTAGTCGATCTCAAATCAATTAATCGAAATCCAAAATCGATTAATCGATTTCCCAACTCGATTAGTCGATTTCCCCAGGTCTTGTTTTCCAGCCGCTAGAAGTACCCAGTCGATTAGTCGATTTCCAAATCGACTAATCGAACATCCAAATCGATTAATCGAAATCCAATTCGATTAATCGAAATCAGGCACTCATGACTTTTCAACTTCTGGGCCAAAATCAATTAATCGAATCCCAATTTCGATTAATCGATTTGGCCAGATTCAACCCCCTTTCGGGTTATTCTTCCAAAACTCATTTCTTTTCTTTCTAAGCCTTTAATCTACTCCTTTTAAGCACATTTGACTGAATTAAATTCGTCTACAATACAAACATTAACTTTAATTAAAACTCACCTCAATCAATTCTCAAATTGATCAAGATCTAGGTTGGAATGGCTAGGGCTCCAGCTTTTGCTTCAATAGCTCTAAACGCGTTGAATCCGGCAATCAATTATCCATCTTTCCTCAATCCAACCACAATAACTCGACAATTAATCTCTTCCTCTTTCTCTCTCTCCTCTTAACTCTTTCTTCAGCAACCAAAACAAAAGGATTCTAGGGTTATTAAACCCTTATATCCTCTCTTTTGGTTTCGGTGTTTAGCGCATACACCAGAGATAGGTGTATGTAGCTCAAAACTAATACTATTCAACACTCCTAATCACAATGGATTCACATCAGTTCATCACATCAGTTCATCACTTCATGAACTCAATGTTTGACCATTACTGAGTCAAACCTACGATCAATCGGGCACGGATCTCGAGGTTAAAGTCAAACGGTCAAATTTTTAGGATATTACAATATGAGACTTCAACCAGTCGAGATTGACAGTTCCAGAACACTCATTCCAGCGATAACATTAGTAGGATTAGATCGATCTAAACAAGATATTTTTTGCCCAAAAAATTGTAAAAATTAGATTTTGATGGTCTATCCTTAATTAGGTCATGTATGGTGCAATTCTAATCAGAATCACACATATGAGTGACTCATCATCATTAGATTTAGATGATCTATCTGATCAAATTAACTCGTCGTTACCTCATAACACACATCTCGAGATACTCTTGAATCATGATACTTAACCTTTAAACTATCTACAAATGATAAATCTTCAAATCGTTGATACAAATTATTCACATGTCTTTTTCCTTATTATTTAAAATATTTCTTATGCTTCAATTTTACTCAATGCTCTATATTCTATGCTCCATATCGATTTTATTATGAGCACACAATACTTAAGGTGCATGCAATAGTTTCACTTTCTGTGATATGTTTCATCTTTACCATATAATTTCATGTAGAAAATACGATGTATCATATGCATGATAAATTAGAGAATAAGATATGACACATGACATATGCCTTCGCCATAGTGGAGTTCTTTTCACGGTCACGTGAAACTTGGAATGTAGGCGTTTATGTACAGACGCAACACTTTTATTGAAATATGGGCTGTCACATGAAGTACATCTAGGTTACTAAGAAACTCATCCCTTGGGAGACATGATTTATGAAGTCTATCTCACTATGACTCGTTTTAAATAAAGAATCTAATAAGTTATATAAACATTACATACGATAAGAAAAGTGGGGACTTAAGCCCACATCAATAATGAAATCGAGGCGAGAACCTAAGCCCAAAATCGAACAATGATATGATAAGACACGTTGTGAAGTTTAGCTGAACACGAATTAATTTCTACACGTGTCATACCTTACGAGCCGCCGTAAGGGTACAATGTCTGCAGCCAAGACAGGCCTAAAGAATAATATGTTTAAATTTGTCTCGAACTAAGGGGACACTGGAGGTTTCGACTTAAGGGGACCTATTTTACTGACACAGGTCATTTATGTAAGTTATGTGAGATACAAAATACGTTGTGCAGGCTTTTCAAGCTAAAATAAGATCTAAAGATATGTCATGTAGGATAAGTTAAGGAGAAAGATAAGAAAGTGATGCATCATATATATTTCCTACTACAATATAGTCTTTTAGTTTTATTATAGTATGTTATGAGGTTGTAGATATTTTTGTAATCATGTAAAAATGTTTGACTTTATTTTCATAAATCACCACAACTCAAACGATTATACACAATATCACCTGGATAAATTATGGTGGATCGATTGTGCAACTCACTGAGTTTACGTGTCTAAGTAAACTCGCCCCACAAAAGCTAATAGTTGCAGGTGAGAACATAAATTATTCTACTATTGAGGACGTGGATGTATCTGTACCCGAGGCAACTTATGAGGAGGAGGACGTTGGCTACCACTTGGATGAGGGAGTAGATCCAACGGATTATTATGATCAATGAGAGTTTATTTAGTTTCTACACATGATTATTTTTCCATGAGGGATATTTTATTAGTTGATTTTGTGTTTTCATATAGGATGATTTTACCTTACGAGAAACCTTAGTTATATTTTTTTTATTATCTTACATGCGTGATGTCAATTACCTAATTGTTCACTACGCTTTTTTCTTTTACTTATGAGTCATTTATTATAAATTATTGTTTAAAGGTCTCGATCTCATTTTCTAAGTTAAGTTATGAATTGTATGTATATTCGTTTATCGCCTTAATAAATGTACGGTATCATAACACAAAATTTTAGGCCTTTTAAATTGGGTAGAATTTTGGGTCCTGAAAGTATTCAAGATTTTTTAATACAACCATTAGGACACCCTATTAAATAATCTATTGATGTATAGATTATTTAGCTTATAAATACTATTTTATGCCAATTGACTTTCGCATATTTTAATGCTTTAAAATCCAAAAAATCTTTCATTTGATTGAATTATGCGGCTATCAGGCTATTTCTTAGACTGATAGTCTATAGTGCCACTAAAGAAAGTCAATCCTGAGGTGCGGTTTGCGCACTTTCTAAGGGACCTTATGCAACTATAGTTAAATGGTGTTTTGTGTGCCGTTCAGCTGGGCGTGGTTTGTGGAAGGTGAGCCTAGCGGCCCAATTGTGACCCCAACTCTTTCAATCCCCATTTAAACACTAAAATGGTATTTAAATCAAGGTATTAATGGCAGTAATGATCTCGAGTATTGGTTTGCCCGAGGCCAATATAAATTGGCCGATACCGATACATATCAGTCCATAGGGTAGACTGTGTAGGACGGTACCTCATATAGAGGCTATACTTCTAATACTTGTTTATTTGAAAATTAAAAGACTCTATGCAGGAATAGCTGTAAACTTTTAATTGCATAATATATAAAACTATTTTAACTAGAGACAACTGACGTCACAACACAGAAGAAATACTTGAAAATCAACGCAACTTCAGGCAAAACTTCCTAACCCGGGTACCTATGTTGGTGCCTACTAATTTACTCAAAGCGCCCCGGTCTCTAACCCCTTGAAAAACATTGATTCTATAAAATCATATGATGGAAATCTCATTTCACCTATATCATCCATAGATCTTGAGTTCATGGTGCATCTATTAGATGGTAAGTTTTTTATTCCACGTAACATAGATCCCCAAAAATGACCTTAAAATCACATTTGAAGGTGACATGTGTTACATGATTCAAGAGAATTTTTAGGGATCTATGACACATTTAATAAAACACTGACCGTCTGATAGGTGCGCTATAATCTCAAGATCTATTTTGTAAAAGATATGGGTGAAATTCGACCTCCATCATCTGATCTAATGCAATCAACAATGTTTTAGGAGTCTGATACATGATACTTTTAGTAATTAAATAGGTGGGTGCGACCAGAGGAACCCTTTTCCCTGCTAAGTATGCACTGGCGAGATTGACAAATGACAACACAGAAAAAGCCAACGTATGCATTGTCACGTCATAAGATTGACACCATAGAAAAATATTATAAAATAAAAAAAAGCGTAAAACAACTGAAAAACGTATCATAAAAAACAAATAAAGCATAAACCAAAATCAGAGATGGGTGATACCTTATACATATCAGCAACGATACGTATCGGTTTGCCGAGAAACCGATACGTATCGCTGATACATATAAGTATCAATCAATTTTTGATACCTTGATTTAAATGATCTTGCACCATTAATGGTTTAAGATGTGGATAATCTATGCGGTCAAAGAGATAGATCATATATTGAAGGATGATGAGCCCAAAAATATCACTTTTTGAGAGATTTGAACCATCCGATTTGTGCACTCCCTAATACCAACTGTTGTTTCTTAGGTTTTAATAGCTGATATTAAACTTCACTAATCGGATGGTTTTTGGTAGACAATTTTGTAGGCAAATTATGTGGTGCGATGTGATTGGCTGCACACGTTCCAAGCAATGCAGCCAGTCACGTCACACCACATAAGCTATCTCCAAAATTATCTACCAAAAATTGTCCAATGTTCATAATTTTCCTAAGCATATTCTTTGGTTGAGCATTGCCCAATAGTGGATTGCCACTTGGACAGTTTATATTAATCACATAACTTTGTTATGTGGAATAATAGTAAGCCACACTTTCTTCTCAAAAAAGTAAATAATAAGAAACCACACTTTAACTGTGTAAGATTAAAAGAATATTTTAATGGTGTAAGGTCATTTAAATGTTCGTCAGAGCTATTATTTCAAAATTTGTTACGATCAATTTTTATCAGATCTTCCTTCTATAAAAGTAGAAATATTTAAAGATGAATTAGTGGAATGCAAAGTATGTCTTCACTACAGTAAATTATAGCATTGTCTCTCTCCTTATAATATCCTAAGCCCCTCCACTCATAATCAATTGGTTTTGAGATGGATACCCAAATTTATCATGGTATCAGAGAGCAGGCATTTCTCTACTCCACGTCACTCAGTTCAATTGTCCACGTGATTTGGCTCAAATCTCTCCAAAACGTGCATGGCATGTTGAAGTTTAGGCCCTGTTTGATAGCAATGAAACTCCAAAGAGGAAATGAAATCAATTTCTTCGTTGATTTCCTTTGAAATGATTTTCTCTAGAAATGAATTTTCCAGTGTTTGATTAGTATCTTTGAAAATGAATTTGAAAATGAGTTTTTACGTTTGGATCATATATTTTATACTTTTATAAAAGTAGCAGTTAGTTTGAAAAAATACTTAGTGAGAAAAGAAGAAACACTACGTGAAAATCGATAAAAAACAACAGCCCAAAACCATTGTAAAATTCATAAACAACGGTTATGAGCTGTGGTAACGAACGTTATTTATAGCGTAGTGATTTTCATAAACTACGGCCGAAAACTGTTGTTTATATTCCAAATAAACAACGGCTCATGTCCGTTGCAAAATAACAACCGTTTTTAGGCGTTGTTTATAACGAAAAAAGGATTGTTATTTTTCAGCATAAACTACGGCCTAAGTCAGTGGTATATGAAGACAACGCCAATGAACCGTTGTTAATTTAATCCAAAAATAATGGTTATGGTCCGTTGTTTATTTATTTATTTATTTATTTTTAAATGCATAGCTTCTTTTTTTTTTGCCCCAAGCACCAACATCCACAACCTGCATTTTTTAAAAAAATGAAAATCCATAACCTGTATTTACATGCTCAAATTTTCATTCACATTAGCATAAACATATTAACATGCTCAAAGCTCATTTACAAAAATAAATTTTCATTCACAACAACACAATTTCATTCACAACAAATTTATGTGTACAAGCAACGACTCCCCTTTTTTCTTGCTATAGTATTACAAAATAAGCATACGTAACATATTCTAGATTTGTAATTTTTTTCATCAGCGAAAACTTCTTTGATATGCCCCATTCCACCAGTATTTGGACTTGTATCGCCATCGTCAATTCATTTATGGTCCTGTAAAGAAGGAAGCTTCTCACCATCCACTAAAGCAAAGAAAGAACTCACCTTCAAGAAATTTCTCAATGACGACTCGGCAACCAGTAGCCCCAAACTACCCTTTACCAACATAGAATCAACAACTTTGAATGCATACTCCACCTAAAAGAGAAAAAGTTTGATGGTAAAACTGAAACCATAATTTCAATGACCAAAGACAACTTCACAGAATTTGATTATTGAGTTGGGCAACACTAAGCACAAAGAAATATCATATAAAAAATAGAATTGAGAGTCAAAAGAATAAACTTCCATATATATGACAATTTTTCACAATCACACAAAGCGAAATGGTGAATTGATTCCCCAACAATGAATATATCGCATCATGTTTGAACAATATGATGATGAATACTTAGTTCACACAAGCCATCCTTTAAAAGCATTACCTTTCACGAGGAGTTATTGATAGTGGCAATAATAACCACTATCTATGAGGGGCTGCAGTAGCTTCAAGTGTTTGCCAAATTTCTGACATCAAAATTAGAAAATTACAAGAACGAAGATACCACATTACAACTGCGATAGAACAAAAAATCAAAACAAAGTATATTAGTGATTTGCCACAAAAATGTACAATGTAATTTCATTATTAACATATTGCAGGATCAGTAGCTGCGTAGGTTGATAATTCTTCTCATGTGAGTAAAAAGTGTCCCTTTCAGTTTTAATCTATATAACCGAAGCTGATAAAATCTGAGGATCCACATCCCACCTAAAAATATGATGATTAGGTATGTAATCTATTTATCCTATAGGAGGCCTATTTGTTTCGCAAATTCTTATCAATAGTTTATGATCATATCATAAATCTTGTGCATTGGACGAAGGAGATGCAAGATGAGGCACCAACAGGTCTTAATAATAAGAACTTGATAGTGTTGGATGTGGGTGGTGGGGCGGGACTGGTTTCATTAATGAGTCATGGTGAGTTGAAGTTTTCTCTAATGAGTCATGGTGCGAGGAGTAATTGAGAGTAACAATACTTAGATGCAATTTTCTTAGGTATGAGTGATTTTTGTGCTTACCCATTGTCCCAGAAGCATCACAGAAAGTGCCATGAACCCTACTCCAACAACCTCTAGACCCATGAACAAATTTCAACATGGTGAGAAGAGCCATCCAAGGAGAAGCTAAGAAACTCTATGTCCTACAATATGTAAGAGAATAAAACATACAATTTTATTTATTCTGTACCAAAAGAGAGAATGAAACATACACCCATAATCTCCCAAGCGACACATTCACTTATGAAAATGACATTTGAATGAGTTTATTGGATGATCAGGTTCAATAAGCTTGCAAGCATCCATCACTACAGCTGTTTAGAAAGCATCGGTAGTATCAAAAGGTACAAATGTGCAAGTATTCCTCCTCTTAATTTATCAATTTGAATGTTAAGAAAAGCAAAGGAAAGCCATTTGTAATAATTTAGGGTCCACTCAACAAGGAAAGAGCGAAAGAGAATGAAATGAAATATACCCTACAGGTTAGGGCTGAGTTTTTTTAGGGCCCTCCCTTTTAGTGTAGAACTGCTACCATTTCCCAAGCAAGATTGAGAATGGCTCATTTTTGGAAAATGCAACTCTATTTTTCTGCTAATGTAATGGCATTTAAACAGTTTGAATCACATGGAAACTGGTCAAGTTTGGGCTGGGTAGACATCAACCTAATTCGACCCAATCCGTTTATTGGAACCCTCAATCGGAACCCAAACTCTCTTGTTTAGAAAAAACTTAGGTCGGGTTGGATTTAAATATAAGGGAGGGAGTCGGATCAAGACGGGTCTGGTCGGGTTGAAGTCAAGAAACCTCAACCTAAACCCAACCTGTTAAATACAATGGTTGAGATTTTCAACCTGATCCAATGTCAAAAATCTAAACCCAAACCCAACCCCCATTGCAGGTCAGGTCGATTGACCCATTTCGTAGACCCAATCCATTTGCACCTCTAATCATGTCTATCTACTAGTTTCTTAAAAATAATGGCGCGTCTAAATCAGTACACTTTCTGAATCCTGCTTCGGACCGGGTTATACCATATACCAAAACTTCATGCAATGTGGGGACCACAGCCCCATTTAGCTTTTGAAAATGTATATAATAGGCTTCTTTATATAGCCTTATTTTATGTATCAACCAACACTCCCCCTCCCAAAGCCTTACAAAATCCCAATTCTTTTGTAAAACAACTATTACCATCTCTAACCATTGCTAGCCCCACAAAAAGAAAATCCTGCCAATTCTATGTAACAGGTCATGTGAAAATCTAAAGCATTTGTGAAAAATTATAATATAAATCATCGAATTTTTTCTAAGGGTGGGTGCTTTACCAATAAAATTAGTAACAGTAACACAACAACAGCATTTTTCCTAACCTCTACCACCAACGTCGACTGCAGTATTTCCATGACCATCGCTCCACATAAAGCTTCGATGATGCAATTAAAAGTTAATTAATTCCTCTACTCTTTCTATCAACGAGTCCTTGAGTTGCAAGGGAATTTGAAGTCTTATTTTTCATAAAAGAAGTAAATCTTGTCAATAAGCCTATAAACGTAAAACAGTCATTTGACCACTTAATTTTTACTTAGAAAGTGACTGGTGTTGGCTTGTACACAGATAGGGCATGACTGGCTAGATTGATCCCACATGTACACATATGTAATCAATCAAGTTCAAACCAGTTTCAACCTTACTAGCAGCCAACCATTGAAACATGTTTCAGTCAAAGAATCACGCCTATGAAAGGATGAGAACTATTTTATCAGTGTGCTTTAATATCAACCACTGGAAAAAAAAAATGCATAACCGTCCATTAAAGTGCATAGATCAAATGGTTCAAATCCCCTAGTGAAAATATTTTGGGCTTACTCCAATTCACTCGATGAGCTAAGCTTTGACGACCTGGATTGCTAAAAAACATGTGTTTCGTGGCCCAAAAATGGGGTAATGATAGTCATGATGCCATTTATCCTTTTACTTAATAGGGTGTCTGTTGCAAGGGTTCAAACTCGATATCAGTATCGGGTATCAGTCCAATCCTTGGACTGATATGTATTGGCCAATTCCGATACAGTATTAGAATCAGTATATCTTTTCTATGAAAAAAAAGGAAGTAGACAAAAAAAATAGTATTGCCCATACAGAGACCTATACTAGTCAGATGCTCGTATCGGTTCTCTATCGAAACGGCAAGTAGTAATATCAGTCGATACTCAATACCACAGTCTCTCGTATAAGTGAAGCTTAGAACTTAAGAGTGCATAACAAATGACTTTCGGGAGTGGTAAAGTGACAATTTTGACCCTAAAATTCGTTAAGTGAAACTTATCTCAAAGATGGAATGGCGTTTTAGCTTGGGCTATGGAAAGATGCGATCGAATTATAAGTGGATAAGTACAGCATCAGCCACTGCTCCAGCACCGTAAATAAGGCATTCAAATTGCAACTGCCAATATCTTCCTCTTCAAGCTAAAAGGTTTTTATTTTATTTTTCTGGGTGAGCCGGAAAAAAGTTTTGTCAAGAGATATGAATCCAAGAATCATATATGCATGAATCTAACACTATTTGAAAAACAGATAACTTAATTTCGCAAAATCAAGTGGTCTTTCTACATTGCTAAAGTTGGTCCAGCCACCCAAGAAACTCTTACCACGGTCAGCAATGGCCCATGTTTGAATTTGTTATGAAAAGAAAATGCGAGTGGTTTTGGCATTTCTTCTCCAGGTCCTTTAATAAATCCACTACATTTTTTCAAGCAAAAGCTAATGTTAGTAGAGAGCTCATGGAGTCATTCTCCTTCACATATAGACAAAAAAAGAAATGAGATTATAAAGTAAGACAAACTAACATCAAAGATGCTGAAACAAGTGGCGTCCTCCGAATGTCATATACAGCAATAAGATCGTTGTACGTCTCGTTGCCACCTTTGTATGACAAAGCCAATCTCTCTCCCGAAGCATCCCAGGCTATCCTTCCAATTCCATGGCTGCATCATACAACAACAGAAAAGTTGAGAAGGAGCCTATCCCGTAGCATATGATCACAATAGAAAGCGTCATTGAGAGAGAGGAGCTTAACTGTTAGTACACGTGGATATTCTCCACTAATCCTACAATTCAAAGATCCCAATTGGATGGTTTACATCAATACATGACATGATAAATCAATTTGATACCAACAAAAACAGAGTCAAGTCAAAAGGCTCATGAATAAAAAATAATTCCATACAATAGAACCAAATCACAAAAAGGAACATTTCACTAATTAAGCATATGGGAAAGCTCAAATTCAAAGAAGTAAAATTCTCACCTCAAACAAGTGATCTAAGAAAAAGTGAGACAAAGAACCTGCAGATACCAATAGGAAGCATTGCCTTCGATGAAGAGGTATCTGTATCACACAGCCCACGCAGCTTAAATTATTTTGAAATCTGCTCCTTAAATCATCTCAAATTCAATCTTAAAGACTTTATAAGCTCATAATATGCGATGACCATGAAGAGTGCAGATTCTCTGCCCACTAATCTGTGGAAAAATTGCTCATAATTTAGCGTGAAAATAGAGTTATAAGTTATAACAGCGACAAGAACCACTGTTCTACCCTAAAAATTGTGTGAAAACACAATCCAAACCCTCATAAAACCATTGTGAATTCTGAATAAGTACAACTAAATAAGTGAATTATCAGGCAGAATAAATATTTGCAACATACCAGTGCCAACAGCAACAAAATATAGAGTACCAGTAGCAGTATAAGATCATAAATAAGCAACAATATTCACAGTAGGATATGGGTTCACAAACCCCTTGAGATCAGCCGGTCTAGTACTCAAAGTGTCACGGCATCCTAAAAATAAAGAGTCAAAACTCTTGTTCTTTATTTCTTAAAAGAAAATCGTCATCTTAAAACAACCCATGTTATTTTATTGATCTCTCAGCAGTTAAAAAAAATTAAAGAAAGAAAAAGAAACCTCCTATTCTAACTATATGGAGTCTCCTAATCCTGATTGGACTCTAAGCAACAAATAAAGAAAATATTCCCAGTAATTATCTCCTAGTTTTCTAGAATCTAAAGTTACAAAAAAAAATAAGAGAATAGATTTCTGCAGGCCTCGTGATTACTGAGAACACCCTACTTTGGCTTTTTTTATTTCTCAAAAGAAAACCCAAATTAAAAAAGATAGAAAATTAAATTAAATTAAATATAAAAAAAGTAAATAGTAGAAGTAGACTGGATTGAACCTGGATCATACCATTTTACATAACACAATAGTGTGGTGGATCAAATGTGGATTGCACCACTTATAGATGGACGCAGTCCACAGTTCTAGGGTGCCATCCAAAGAGACCCTAAAACTCGGGGAAAGAAAAGTTAAATAAACTTGCACTTTTCTATAAGCAAGTACTCTCCTCATTACTGCTAGAACTAGTAAAAGTCATTAGATCAACCCTCTGTTTTGTTTCTTTTACTATGTACAATATATAATTATAATATATCATCAGCAGCAGCGTTGATCGTTACTTGCAAACTCTCTGTTTTTATAATATATCATCAGCATCATCAGCAACAGCAGTAGCGTTGATCGTTAATTATAATATATCATCAACATCAACCCTCTATTTTTTTTCTATGTGGATTGCTCGTTACTTGCAAACTGCGTTGATCAAACAACTTATACATTTGATTTTGGAGCTAAGGCCTATCACGCGTGTTGGCATTTCTTGTGTATAATCAAGGTCTACGCACAGTGTGTCATGCTCGTAGTATCGATGACTCAAACACCATCATTGATGGTTGGGCCCAACCATTTAATAAGTCCAACTAAACAAAATCATGTTATTCCCGAACACTATTTCCTAATAACCACATTTTGCTTGTAGTTCAAACTTATAAGCAGGGATTTAACAACCGATATATATCGGCATAGCACGGACGATACGTATAGGACTAGCCAAACAGGTAGATATTAAAGTTTTTTTTAAAAATATTATATATATATATATATATATATATATATATATATATATATATATATATATATATTAATTTTTTCCCAAAGGGAATTTTGCTATTTTATCGAGCTCATCATCCTTGTAAAGAATCTAACGAACTACATATATTTTGGCCAACTTAGATATATAAATTCAATGAAAAACAGAAAAAGTTTAATAACTTTCTCTTGGGAAATTTATCAAACACTTCATGTATTTATCAAACACTCCATAGAACTGAGCTATTAAAGAAAATAAAAAATTTAAATAAGTCAAAAATCCTACAAGTAAAGGATGATGAAGATGATGTTGGCCACTATCCTCTGATCTTTTAATCGGCGATGGGAATTAGAAATGCACTTAAAGGATCAGCAACAATCCTCTGAGGTCTCAGTATTTGGGCAAACAAAGATTATGGCGCGATGATGATGAAAATCTCTCAATCTGCGATGGGGATCAAAGGATCTGCGAGACACTCCTCTAATCCTCAATATATGGGCGCACAAAGATAAGGGTGACCAGAGATTGGCGATTAAGGCGTAGGTGATGGAATTTATTTTTAATCATGATGGGTTTTTGGCGAGCAAAGATTCATTTTCTGTTGGGAACAAGAAGACGAGGAAAAAGTAGGGCTCCCAGCGCCAATTGCTTTTAGAAATGGGTATGAAGACGAGGAAAAAGTAGGGCTCCCAGCGCCAATTGCTTTTAGAAATGGGTATTTGAGAGCCCAAATCCCTTTACAAAGGAAGGTCATGGGTTCCAACTCTCTTAACTTACAAAAAAAACCATTTAAGTGGGCTGTTGCATTTCCTCAACCATTATGGGCTGTTATATAGCTGAATTTCTTCTACAATGGTCAATGTTTGTAGTTTTTTAAAAGCAAGTGATGTTGCTTTTTCTTCATTTTCACGCAATGAAAAAAAATTATTTAGGAAAATATTTAACCTATCACTTCGTGTTACATTAGGTATAGATTGACTTATTATTATTATTATTAAAATCATAATTAGAGTCAAATATTAACCAATAATTTTTTTAATGATATTCTATTACACTACAAATTAATACCATCGTAATCACTATTTATTATCAAGTTACATAAGTCAGAGTTTGAAAAGTTAAACTCAAATAAAAAGTCAAACTTTGACCAAACTTAAATTTTTGATCAATATAAGTTTACACTTTGAAATGCTAGTATCTAATAGAAGTTTACACGTTTGCAATGAAATTAAATTTTTATAAAAGTCAAACTTTGATCAAAATTTCAACCTTGACCAAGAGAAAATTTTGCAATGTACCAACAAGTTATAAAAGTTCAACTGTAAATTAACATAACAGTATTCATACACATCGTTAGGTTATACTAGTCAAAATTTGATCAAATATTCACTTTTAATAGAAGTCAAACTTTGATCAAATGTAAAACTTTCATTAATAAAAAATTTTAAGACTAAAGTACAAAGTTACATGGTAAATGCTAGTATGTAGTATAAGGTTACATGTTGAAAGAAAATTTAATTTTTAAATTTGAAACAAAATTCAATTTTTTTACAAAGTTAAACTTTGACCAAAATATTTAACTTTGACCAATAACAAATTTGGCAATCTATTGCTAACCTATAATTAATATAACAATATTTGTATCGATCGCTAGGTTACACTAGTTTAAAATTTGACTAAATATCAACTTTTAAAAATGTCAAACTTTGACTAAATGTCAAAAAAGTAAAATAAAATTTAGTTATGTACTACAAAGTAATAAATTAAAAAATATGATAATCTCATTGAGGCTAGAAGTTTAAAAAAATCAAATTGTGTTACAAAGTCAAAGTTTAACCAAATATCAAACTTTGACTGATAAAAATTTACATTACCAAAATACAAATAACAATAGTAATAATCACTATCTACTGTCAAGATACACTTATCAAATTTAGACTAAAGTCAAAGTTTGAATAAAAGTTAAACTTCGACCAATAAAAATGAGCAATGTATTTTCAAGTTACAAATAAAAATAATGATAGATATTTTTAATTATAATATTCCACTAATTAAACTTTATATCATTTTATAGAAAATCGAACTTTGATCAAGAAAAAATTGCATTGATACAATATAAATTTATGTAATAGTAGACTCTATCTATAAGCAGGTTTTGAGTTTAACTAAAAATAAATTTTGTGTTAAAGTCGATGTTTGGCCAAAAGTCAAAGTTTGATTAAAGGTCTAACTATTGACTAATACAATTGAGAATATAGTATCAAATTATACATCAACACGGCAATATCCTTTTTTAACCATCAAATTAATAAAAAGTAAAATTTTAATTAAAAGTCAAAGTTTGACCTTAAAGTTAACTTTTGACCCCTAAAATTTTGATAATATATTGCTAACTTACAACTTATTATCATGTTTCAGTAGTCAAAATTTGATCAAAAGTCAAAACTTTATATAGCTTATAATTCCAGTTAAATTTTGATTAAATTCAAACTTTGACTAAAGTCAAATATTAGCTAAAAAGAAATAATGTGGTGGTCATAGTGATCATGCTGGTATGATGGTCATAGAAATTAAAGTTATTTTTTAATAGCCACAAGATAATTTTTTTTACTTTTAAGTTTTTTACAAGTAACTTTAGATTTGCAATGAGAAAAAACTATTATTTTGTTAGTCCGAAACTCAATTTCAACCATTTAAAAGGTTGAAATGGTTTCCTTCTAAAATGATTTGGTGTATGGAAATTCAATTTCCATGTGGGGCGGGCTTAATTTCATTTTTATCTCCTTATATAGTTATTAAACAATAATAATTGAAAATTAAATTTGATTTCCACCAATGAAATTACATTTTCATGTTATCAAACAAGGCCATAATCTCACATTAAGTAAATTATAGCCTTGTCTCTCCCCTTATAATATCCTTGTTCCCTCCTCTCATAAACATTTAGCTTCAAAATGAATGGAAGTTTTTTTTTATTTATGAGAATTTGGTTAGGGCTGCAAATGGATTGGGGAAAAGGCTGTGCCTAGCATTTAAGATGGATGGGCCCACAACACCCTGTCTGTTCCTCAACAGAGTGGTCTTCAGTCGTTTTGGAAAACTAGTCTTTAGACCCGCTCTCCAATGCCAGCTCGCTCCCCGCAACCTTACAAATTGCGCTCCAAACGCTATAAGCGAGCGGTTGGAGTGGGCGGGAAAAGTTGCCAAACAGACCCTCAAATTTGAACCGTCACCTTGAAACATCAAGTCATCAACGTGAAAACAGACGGTGCAGCCTCTCACCACCAACTCTCAACCCAAATCGATGGGCTCTCACTTTTCGGGTAGGTTTTGGTCAATTGAGTACTTAAACCACAACCGGTACCCAACCCGATCCGATTAGCAAAACTTAGGTCGGTTCAAACCAACTTAAGTTAAAATATAAGGCAAAGAATCAGATTGGGTGGGCTAGCTTAAGTTAAATTTAAGTTAGGTAGTGGGGTTGAGTCAGTTTTGAGATAAGAAATTAGGACCTAAACCCGACTTACTTTATAAATGGGTCAGGATTTGCAACCTGACTCGACCCCGACGGGTTAAAAAACTGAACCCAAAGCCGATGCATGGCAGGTAGGGTTTTGCTTGACCCGTCGGATTGACCCAGCCTATTTGCACCCCTATTTATAACAACTCGATTGGTGTTTCTAGCTTGGAAAAACCAAAGGAAAAGGGAAAAGTTGCCATGGGTCAGGTCTGGATTCCAAATCGACTAATCTCGTGATGTGAGGTAAATAAAAAACTAAAAAACAAACAAACAAAAATAAATAATTTGCTACCATTGGAAAAACCAAGACCCAATTTGTCAAGACTCAAGTTTCTAGATTGAACCCCACCAATGATGGGCCAAGTTTTTTGTTTTTGATAACTTGGTTTTTTGTTTTTGATAACTTGGTATCTGAGCCTTTTAGAGCGCTCGCCTAATCTCAGGGGCACATGCGCACTCTAAATTCAGCATGTGTCATATCACCACAGGATATAAATCCTTAAAGTGGCCTAAGAAAAAGGGATTCAAACCCAGATCTTCTGCTTTTGGAAGTAAACACCTGACCAACTCACCTAACCCCGGTTAATGATGAGCCAAGTTGTTTGACCCATTACATCTACCTGGCCAGCTAAAAGGATGCTTCACATCCTTTATAATAATATCTTGTCATCTTAACTTACAATGTGGGAGTAGTGACGGAGAGAGGACAAAAACTTTTCTATAGGAAGGGTATCATTTTTTCTTACAGATACAGATGAATTGAATCCGTAGAAGCCTTTTTCGCAGCATCTTCGTTTAGTGGGATCTTCTCCCTATATTCGCACAGTAGAACTTTCTTTTAAACGGGTCCATATCACCAGCCATCAAAATCCATGACTTCGAGAGGAAGTTTGGTAGGTACGACAAACAATCTAAAGAAATTAAATTATAATGGCCAATCGACATCTTGATTTTTGTTTTATATTTTGATTATAATAATTTAAGGACAGCGTTATATGGAGGATAGATTTTATGTAGACAAAGTGCAGGCGACTGAGGTGGTGCGGCAATTGGCTCAAGTGTGATGGGACTTAATTAATGCAGGTCTGTGCAACCAATCAAGTCGCGCCACATTAGCTGCCTGTACTTTGTCCTCAACAAATCTATCCATTTATAATTTTTCATAATTTAAAGTTCTTTTTTAGGGAGGCATTGGATGACAGACGCAGGAATTTTTTGAAGGGAGAGCAATGAGATGGCCCACAGATAATAGCTGTTCTACTACACTTAATTTTTTTTTTTTTTTGATATGGTATTGCACTTACATTTATAATAATAATAATCACAAAATAAAAATTTGTTTAGAACATGTCATTATAACAGTTGATGAATCAATCTCTCCATTACACCTTTGTTTTTAGGAGTTGGAATTAAACGTATATTGATATTGTAGTTAGTATCAAGGTATTAAAATTGGCATCGGATATTGGTCCAAAGAGGACCAATACGACTTGGCCAATAACAATATGTATCGGTCTATTTTTTTAAAAAGAAAAGCCACGTCTCGGCTCAAACCGAGACGTATCGGCTAATACCCGATGCATATCGGCTGATACGATATCCGATACCCGAGTTGGGATACCGATATGTATGGGTTTGCCGAAAAATCGATACGTATCAATCGATTTTTTGTACCCTGGTTAGTATAAGCTACAGAGTAGTTTATAACATGTTACCGGTAAACTGGTTTCAAGATACAACGAATCGACTATATATTCTTGTGATGGATTTGACGATTTCAATCATGCTATCCGAGCACTAAATAGTGCCAGAACGCTCTGATAAAGACCTTTAAAGACAGAATCAGAGAGAAGAAGAGAGACACCATTGTGTTGTGTTAAAACAATGATTTTAGATTCCTTAAATAGAAATCAAATACTGTATTAATACGTCCTTTTCTTGAAAAGGTGCTACAGGCATCCCTTTGAAAAAACACACCACTTTAGAAATACACTTCTTTTGAAAAGATCAACTTTTGAAAGACACTTCTTTTAAATGGCCACATAACTATGAAACGAAACCTCTTGTGAAAAGACAAGTTTAAAAACTTTTAAAAATTCAACAATCCCTCACAATTTAAAAGTTTTAAATCAGAGCGAAGCCAGAAATATATGCAGAAAGTGAAAATTATTATATATATTAATATAGTAATATATATTTTATTGTTTCAATATTAAGTTTATAATTATCATTATATATATTGATAATAATTTGATGGCAAACTTGTAAAAAATATTTTCTCTCCAAAGAAGTGTCTTTATTTTGATTTATCTTTTTACCGTAAATATGAAAAGAGACAAGTGAATCGATTTATCTCTTTACGATTATCTGAAAAGACACAAAATAAAATCTCTTCATCGTCATCTGAAAAGACACAATGGTTCATAATTTTCTCTATAAATTGAGATAAAATCTCCATTAGAAAGACATAAAAATAAAAGAAATAGTAACATATGTTTCTCTCTCTTATTTTCTTTATTTAAGAATCTTTTTGTGTATCAAAAAAATCTGTGTAACAAGTTCTTTTTCTAGAAAGTGCAATCTAGAGAAATATATACGATTCTTTGCAAGATCGGACTCTGTTGTATCCTAAAGGTAGAATCGCAGAGAACCCAATTGTATTTTCGTTTATCCAACGAAGTGGGGCGTTTATTATCTTTAAGACATCGTAGTGAACTACGTGTCTTAGAGCTACTTGCAATACCACTTGTATCAACAGTTTAAAGGCAATAGATCGTTCTAATGACTCATAAAGTTCATAAATCAAGATCTGATCAAACTTGACCGATTTGACGGGTCAAATTTTAAAAGATGATTGCAAAAGGTGCAAATTTTCTTACGACAATTCAAGATTGCTTACGTTCTTACTACTCCATGTCCACCAATTCTGTAGCGAAAATAACGAGAAGTACGACTGGTAGAAGATCGGATGTTCAACTCGAATGACTGAAAGATGATCAAGATTTTCGAGACCATATCTTCAATGCATTTAACGTTAGATTTTTCAACACATTTTATAAGTGTACTACCTCCAAAGATTTATGGAATTCTTTAGAGAAGAAGTACTTAATCGAAGATGCCGGAACAAAGGCCTTTCCAGCTTCTAAATATTTTGACTTCAAGATTGCTGAGGAATAATCGATTCTTGAACAAGTTCAAGAATTGCAATTTATCGTCACTAAGATGGAAAAAGAAAATATGAAACTTCTTGAAAGTTTTCAAGTGGGTGTCATTCTTGCGAAGCTTTCACCTAGTTGGAAAGATTATAAAAAATTTATACTGATAATAAAGATTTTCATACTCCAAAGGAGATTTTTAAGGGTCTTAAGATTGAAGAAGAGAAAAAAATATGACAAGAAGGTTATTGTTTCCAAGCCTACTAGGGCTTACGTTGTTGAATCGGTATCTGAAAAGAAGAAGGATAAGAGATTTTCTACTAAGAAGAAACATTTTAAAAAGAATTTTCATAAGAACGGTCAGTCTAAGATGAATGAGAAGAAAAGAGATTGCTATATCTATAAAAAAAGGTGTAAAAGAGTGCAAATTTCATAGAAAGTTAAAATCAGAATCTAACATAGTAGAAGATATAGTTGTTGCAGTAGTATCAAAAGTCAACATGGTTGAATCTAAAAGCCATTGGTGGGCCGATTCTAATGCTACTCGATATGTCTCTTTTGACAAGTCTACTATCAAGACTTACAAGTCTCAAGAAGAAGGGCAACAATTATACAAAAGGAATTCGTCAACCACTAAGGGCAACAACTATACATAGGGAATTCATCTACCACTAAAATCGCTAGAATCAGAACAATAGAGTTAAAATTATCTTCAGAAAAAATTCTCTTGTTGAAGGATGTGTTTCATGCTCCATAGATTAGGTAAAATCTTATTTCTACATGTCTCTTAGAGAAGAATATGTTTAAATTAGTTTTTCATTATGGGAATATGATATTATCCAAGAATAATGTTTTCATTGGGAATGTTATAAATAATATGATCATATTGAATGCTATCAATGAAAATTGTTGTATTATAGAGTTATTTGATTTATGACATGCTAGATTATAACATATTAATTCTCAAGCTATGAAAAATACGATGAATTTAGAATTAGCTCCTAAATTTTTAAATACCAAAGATAATAAATATCAAATATGTGTGAAATCCAAAATAGTGAAAGAGTCACATAATAGTGTAGAAAGGAATACTACTATCTTAGAATTAGTCAATTCTGATATTTGTGAATTAAATAGTGTGCTTACCAGAGGTGGTAAGAGATATTTATAACATTCATAGATGATTAAATAGATATTGTTATATATATTTACTTAGACATAAAGAAAAAGTTTTGAGATATTTTATAATATTCATAGATAATTATAATAGGTATTGTTATATATATAGATATAAAGAAGAAGCTTTTGAAAATTTTAAAAGTTATAAAGTAGAAGTTGAAAATCAGTCAGAAAATAAAATTAAAATATTTAGAAGTGATAGAGGAGGAGAATATATTTCTCATGAGTTTGCTAAATTTTATGAATAATATGAGATTGTTCATGAAGTGACACCCCCTAAGACACCACAACAAAACGATATAGTCGAACGTAAAAATAAAACTTTGCTAGAGATAATTAACGCTATGTTATTAAATCCGGGCTTACCTAGGAGTCTATGGGGTGAAACTACTTTTATAACATGTATTATTTTAAATAAAATACCTTATTATAAGAATAATATAACTCCGTATGAGTTATGGAAGAATATAAAACCTAACTTAAAATACTTAATAGTGTGGGGTTGACTAACCTATGTTAGGAAACCAGATGACAAAATTAAAAAATTAGGATATAAAACTTATAAGTGCGCATTTATTAGGTATACTCACAACAGTATTACACATCGCTTCTTAAACTTAGAAGATAGTGTTATACTAGAATCCATAAAAGCACATTTCTATAAAATCTACAGCCTAAGTATAATGTTTTGGATTTTAGAGATTCTAACCAATTAGAAATAGAAAATGACACACATTTTGATCAAGTCAAAGACAAAAGATCAGTTGAAAATAATATAGAACAAAGACGTAGTAAAAAATTAGAAAAGATCCACTTTATAATTTTAGTTAAGATTTTTATACCTATGTTAGAAGCAGATCTTAAAACTTATACGGAAGCTATAACATCTTTTGATATCATATTTTGGAAGGAGCCAATGGATGATGAAATATAATCAATTAAATCTAATCATATATGGGAGCTAGTAAATTTGCCATAAGGTTCTAAGACTATATGAAGTGGGTGTTTAAGAAGAAAATTCAATCAGATGGAAGTTTAAATAAATTTAAAACTAGATTAGTAGCCAAAGGGTTTAGAAAAAATGAAGGAGTAGATTATTTTAACACTTTCTCTCCCGTTGCACGCATAATATCTATTAGACTACTAATAGCTTTAGCATTTATATATAATTTATATATACATCAAATGGATGTAAAAATCACATTCTTAAATGGAGATTTAGAAGAAGAAACATATATGGATCAACCTGAAGGATATATAGAATCAGAAAAAATATACATGATATGTAAACATGTGAAATCGCTATATGGCTTCAAACAAGCATCAAAACAATAATATGACAAATTTGATAAGAAAATAAAAGATTTTGGCTATAAATCAAATGAAACCGATAAATGCATATATATAGTAAGGTTATAGAAAATAGAGGAGTTATTATATCATTATATGTAGATGATATGTTGATCTTTGGTACACATCTTGATTTAATGATATAAACAAAAAAAAATATTTAAAATTAAAATTTGAGATATGGGAGAAGCAAATGTTCTTCTTGGAGTTAAAATAATAAGAGAAGATAAAAGTATCTCATTATCTCAAGAACATTATGTCAATTTTTTTTAAAGAAAACTTAATATGTTTGATTGCTCATCTTCTCCTACCCCAAGTGATCAAAATAAGAAATTCTGGTAGAACAGAGTCTAAATTAGAATATTTTAGAATCATTGAAAATCTTATGTATCTAATGAAATTTATTAGACCAGATATAACATTTATAGTGGGATATTGAGTAGATTTACTAGCAACCCAGAGTCAGACCATTGAGAAGTTATTTGTAGGGTATTGAGATACTTAAAATGAACTATAAATTATAGTTTATAATATAGTAGCAAACCTGAACTCTTAGAGGAGTTTACTGATGCTATTTTGATTTCTGACTCCTCTGATTCAAAATCTACAAGCAGATGAATTTTTACTTTGACAGGAGGAACAATATCGTTGAGGTCTTAAAAATAAATATGTCTTTCTAATTCAAGTATGAAATCAGAGTATATAACATTGTCTCCAGGAGCGAAAGAGGTAAAGTGACTTCGAAGCTTCATAAGACAAATTCCTTCAATTTAATAATATATGCAATTAATATTTATTGTGATAATAAAGTTATTTTACAGGTTTTAGTTAATAAAAAATATAAAGGGAAATCAAGGCATATAGGTCTTAGATATAACATCATTCGATAGATGTTGAGTGATGGGGTGATCGTATTGAACTACACACCAACTTTTGAGATGCTTACGGACCCACTTTCAAAAGTACTACCTAAAGATACCGTATTGAGAATATCAAGGGGGATGAGCCTAAGACCGATATTTTTTAAGGCATAGTAGTTGAACATCAACTTAAAATAGTTGGAGATCTCATTTCTTAAGTTTAACGAGATAAGAAACTACTTCATGATCTTTGAAAGTATACAAAGGTATGTTACCTATTAGCTATCTCTATGATATTAAATTTCACGCACATCTCTTGTAACGTGAGAGGGTGAGGTTAACTCTTAGAGTTAATGGTTCTGTAAGCATTCATTTGTTGGGATGATAAAGTAGTTATAAGAGCACCCATGACAGATTCACCTAGATGAGTATGAAAGTGAAATCGCTTCAACAGAGACTCGATGCACTTTGAGATACTCATTGAATTAGGATTTTAGCGCATAACTATAAAGCTCAAGCCTTATGTCATTAATGTTTAGGTCATAGTAAGTGTATATGTAAGTTCGATTTGTTAGACAAGTCATAAGCTACTTAAAGTTCTTACAAACTTTCAGTTGTATGTACTAGTCAAAGGTTCAAACCAAACGGTACCTCTGATGATGCTTACTATGATCGCTCTGATACACATTTTTTATTTTGAAATAAGTGGAGGATTGTTATATATATTTTAGTATAGTAATGTATATTTTATTGTTTCAAAACTAGGTTAATAATTATAATTATATATATTTATTAGATATTTTGTCATAATTATGATCAAACCTAGAAGTGCTCCAATCAAGTGTTAGATTGCCAAGTTGTTTCAGTGCATCGGATGGACGGACGTCTGTGATTGAACTCACGGAAATTTGTGGTCACAGACATCCGTGAGTGATTCACGTACGTTCGTGCCCCAACGGTTCCCGACGGTTATAGGAAGTTGGTGTTTCACGGACATCCGTGAGTGATTCACGGACGTCCGTGTTTCAATGGATAAAAGAGAAATTTGTGATTCGGGAAGTAAAGCTTTTGGGGAAAAGATCTTCACTTTCAAAAATCTCTCAAGAATTTTCCATTTTCCTTCTCTTTAAGATATTTTAGTACTCTTCTGAGTGGATTTAAATCTCAAAGAAAATACTGTCTCTATGATCTGAGGTTAAACTTATTATGTTTGAAGTTTGTTGTTGGCTTGTGTGAAATGAGCAGACCATTGTGAGAGACGACGGTTGAAGGCGATAACTTTACATTATGAAAGAGACAATTGTGAGAAACAATCGTTGTTAGTGAGATGAGTGATAGAACATTTCATTCATAAACACTGTATGAATATTTTTCATAGTGGATTGTTTGCCTTGGATCTGAGATAGATCCCATGGTTTTTACCTGTGAAAGGATTTTCCACGTTAAAATCGTTTGTGTTCATTTTGTAATTGTGATTATATATTTTCACTAGTTATATCATCGATTTTCTCCGAAATTTCAATTGGTATCAAAGCCAGTACACTCTGTTTGATTCTCACGAATCGAGTGTAATGGCCAACTCGGGGTATCATGATCTTCCTAGAGAAGTTACATCTACAACTAGACCTTTTTTATTCGATGATTATACTTGATCTGATCTTACTTGACAAATTAGTTAGGGGGAGCAATAGAGTTGTAAATTTTTCATTGTATACTAGATTAATGTACAAGACTTAGATGAGAGATAATCTAATGTATTTTTTTTGAGTTCTTGTAATCTAACTTTTATCGTGATTGTATTGATAATAATTTAATGGCAAATTGTAAATCTGAAAAGATACAAGTCTGAAATCTCTTCACCGTAAATCTGAAAAGACACAAATGAATCGATTTATCTCTTTACCGTTATCTGAAAAGATACAAAATTAACTCTCTTCACCGTCATCTAAAAAGATACAATGGTTTAAAAAAAGACACAAGTGAATCAATCTATCTTTTTAGCGTTATCTGAAGAGACACAAAATTAAATCTCTTTACCGTCATCTGAAAAGACAATGATTCAGAATTTTCTCTATAAATAGAGATAAAATCTTTGCTAGAAATACACAAAAATAAGAAAAATAATAACATTTATCTCTCATTCTCTCTTACGTTCTTATTTTCTTTATTTAAGAATCTTTTTGTATATCAAAAAATCTCTGTGGCAGATTTTTTTCTAGAAAGTGCAATCTAGTGAAGAACATACGATTCTTGGCAAGACCGGACTCTATTATCTGACGAAATGAGAGTGTCTATTTTCTTTAAGATAACGTAGTGAACTACATGACTCAGAGTTATTTTCAATACCACTTTTATCAACACTTAGCCCTTCGAAACAAAGTAGTAGGCATTTTCGTAAAGACAAATTTAAATTTTTGGCTAGAGAATGGTGAGATGGCACAAGGGATGCAAAAGCAAACATATGATGACATATTTAAAATTTTGAAAGAGGTACCCTTTTCTGCACCCATTAAATATTTGAGGAAACAGGTACCCTTTTCTGCACCCATTAAATATTTGAGGGTACCTAAGCCAAAAATAATTGACCACTTTGAATCACATGATGGAGAGCATTTATCACCTCAATTTTTCATTCCACATAACACACATCTTAGAAAAGTAACAAAAATCACATAGTACACATCACGGTCAAACCATATTTTTAGGTCCATTTTAGGATGTGTGTCACATGAAATCGAAATTGATCATCTAATGATACACCCATGATCTAAAGATCAACTGAGTGGACGAATATATAGTAACTACTTGAGTAGAAGTTTAGTGTCATTGTACATAATGTAAAAGAAAGACTTGCTATTTTTGAGATCTGTGTCATATGGAACATCATCTAAGCCGTCTGATTTATGTGAAGATCCTTGGTGCCATAACTTGGCACGAATCATGTTCTCCATAATTTGATTCAAGACAGTCAAAACCCATCAATTAATTCAATGGTTGGCTATGTTGAATCAAATGGTAGAGATTGTTTTCCATGTCGATTTTTTACACCATGGGCCATACCGCTTAAATGGTATTTTAACTGTCAAGTGGCACAAACCCAAAAATACCAAATCTTCATTTTAAACTATGTGCAACAATACAAATCTCATGTGCTTGTAGTAGCTCCGGAATGTAATATGTGCTAACCTCTCCATAAGTATGCAAAGAGAGCTATAACTTCCACGTGAGATTTGTTCTATGGCACATGGGTTAAAAAAGAAAGAGTTGCTATTTTTTAGGCTTGTGCCACATCGAACACGATTTAAAGGCCATAATGTAAAGTTCTTAGATGCCAAAGATTGACATGAAGCACGATCCCTACGGGGGCAAACACACCCCCAAACTTTTTTTTTTTTGTTAAAAAATTAGATTACTTTTCACTTAAGTTTGGAATATTTAGAGACACCCCAATATCGCTTGATTTGTTGCAAGCTTTCAAGCTTTAAGTTAAAAATAAATAAATAAATAATCACTAAATCCCCTGTAACCCCTCTCTCTCTCAAAAAAAAAATCCTAACAACTAACACTCCTGCAACCCTCTCTTTCGAGTCTCCATCATTAGCATCAACGGCAATCGGCAACCCTCTCGGCTCGCCCACTTGCCTGAATCTGACGCCGGTGACATAAAAGCCTTCTTCTGCCGCCGCCGCCGGCCACTCCCACAGTACAGCCGTCCCGTCGCCGTCAGTAAGATGTCTCTTCTTCTTCTATTTTTATTCTTCTTCTTCTTCTATCTCTTTCTCTCTGACCCATTAAATGTGCAAAAAGCGCCCCTCTTTGTGACTATCTATGCCAATAACTTGTCACATTTTTCATTCTCTTTCAATTTATGGTTGTTCTTTGCTGAGTGACCTATGGTCTATCTCGTTCTCTAGTTACAGATAATTTCATAATCCATTTTTCTTATGCTATTGGATAAAATTTATGCAAAAGCAAGAAGACAAAAAAAGGAAAAAACAGAGTGAAGAATCATAATTCTTGATGAGGGACTTTGAATTTCATAAAGCTCACAATAAATTTTTAGAATGTGGGTTGTTTTCCTCTCTAGTTGATAAGTACCGTAGGGTTGAAGGGTTGTGAGATTGCAGAAACCCAAACTTGTTTTCTTCAAGTCCCTAACAAATCATGCATTGGAGTTGTTTGATGAAAGACGCCAAAGAGATTATAAACCCAAGCTTGTTTTTTCTATTTAAATATGTGAGGTAAAATTTTTAAATAATATATATCAACTACGGCCCCTCCATCAAGTAAATCCTGCGTTCGCCCCTGGATCATTACAATCTGATTTAACACAATCAGCCATTAAATCAAATGATAAACTTTGACTATAGTGAATCAAATGATAAAGGACATGTTTCATGCAAATCTTTGATATCAAAGATTTTTTACATCATGGCCTTCAAATTAGATGATTTAGATGGTGTTCCACATGGTCCAAGTGACATACAAGTGTCTTTTTAACTCATGTGCCATGGTACAAATCTCCTGTGCAAGTTTAAGTTCTTGAATGTGAAACCTAGGTTGCATTTGGGTTAAGCTCAAAGCAGTTAAAATCTGCTTTGATAGAGATGGCTGTGTTTGGCATAACTCTCTGCTAGCCCCTGTCAGAGCAGAGTTCACATGCTTTAACATATTCTCACTTTCTTTGCTAACATCATACTACTTGCTTTAGCAGGTACCAAGGATCAAAATTTCAGCCGAAATGATCGAAATTTCGGTCAGATTTTGTATGGGATTGAAATTTTGGTTTCGGTCCCCTCCGAAACCGAAATGAAACCCGAAATTTTGATCCTTGGGAGGTACCCCTTCTCCTTAATAACTCCTCCCATAATAAAATTTACCTATTCGGCAGTTCTCCCTTTCTCTCTGTTCACTCATTATTAGAGCAAATTTTATTTGCTCCGATAGGGAGTTAGCAAAGAGCAGGAAAACAGTTGCTTAATTGTTAGAGTAAGTAAATCCTACTTTACAGAGAATTAGCAAAGTGAATGGGAAGTTGCTAAAGCACGTGAACTCTCCTCTATACTTATTACAGTTGCTTAGTTGTTAGAGTAAGTAAATCCTATTTTGCAGAGAATTAACAAAGTGAATGGGAAGTTGGTAAAGCACGTGAACTCTCCTCTCTACGTAATAGCCTGCCAATGTTATTACTTAAAACAACTCGCCCTGGAGCAAATGGTAAGAGGAGCTCGTTACCAAAGGTGAAAGCAATTCCGAGATGGAGCTAAAAGGAGCTCGTTACCAAAGGTGAAACATTCTACGCAGCCCTAGAATGTTTTCAGGTCTAAGAATGTTTTCTCAGAAAAGTCAAAAGCATAAAAGACCGAGTCTACAAGAAAAGTAACACATTATGATATTCTAGAAACATGAAAAATCTCGTTACATGGGTCTTATGACGTGGATCTTTTCCAAACACTTTTATTATTTTTGATAAATGTCTTTACCATACACTTGTCCAAAGCTTACCTTAAAGTAACTCAAATTACAATTCTATTGAATCAAACTTACAAATGTTAAATGGAAAAGGAGTATCGATCGATTATTTAGTTGGTATGTATATATAAAAAAAAAATTTTAAAACTTATCACCACCAAATATTTTTTTTTAGCTTTTAAATTTTTCTTATTGAAATCCGCCAAATTTTAACTTATATTACAATTAAAAAACATAAAAACTGCTACACATATTAGAATACAGATAGCAACCGTCAAAATCACTCAATCACTCTATGTTCTTTGGGCGGCTCTTAATATTAGCAACCATTTTATGACTTTAGATCGTGAATATTGTTGCCATGTGGCCTACAAGTGGAACGGAGGCCCCCACACTTTATTTAAGAGAGCCAACGTCGGAAGCCCTTTATTGATTGCTTCACATCACATGATTGAGATCGCTATGCACCTTAATCTTTCACATTATGGATCTTGAGCTCAAGACACCCTAAAATCATGTTTGAGTGTAATGTGTGTCATATGTTCAAGGCCCATTCTTTTAAAATTTGTGACATGTGGTATCACAAATTGACCGTCTGATAGGTGCTCCATTATTTCAAGATTCATTCTATGGAAGATCAAGGTGAAAGATGTCTCCATCATCTAATATGAAGAAATCAACAATTTTTTAGGGGTATGGGATGTTGGTGCTTTCAGAAAAAAGGGTGGGCGCGTTTAGAGGTAACCTATGTAAAAAGGAGAAATATTTCATTATGGGTGAGCAACTGATGTTACCGCCTTTAACACATTGCCTTGAATCAAACGATGGAGATAGCTTTTCGTCTTAATCTTTCATACAATAGATCTTGAGATCATGGCCCACATATCAAATGACCAAATATTGATTTCACATGGCACACATCCCCAAAGTGACCATTATCATGAGAAGAGTTTTCGGGTCACTTTTGGGAATGTGTTCCACATGGAATCAACATCTAATTATTTGATAGATAGGAGATTGGGATGAAAAATAATCTTCATCATATGATTCAAAGCAGTTAACAGTGCTAATTGTAGAACCATCAGTGGCGGAGACGAAATCTTTAGATGCAAAAAACCGTACTCCATGTCATTAAACTAAAAAATTATCATTAGCCCTCATTGACTTCGTCGTAGTCACGTAACCTAAAAGTATGTATAGAGACAACTTGACGCTTTGTGATCTTTGAGAGCTAAACCGGTTTTGATCGCCCTTCAGATGCCCAAGAGTCGAGACTTGGGAGCGTTTCTTCGCTAGATATAGCTGCTATCGGCAGAATATTGTGACCTCCACGGATCACAAAGTTGACTAATATATCTCTCCAACATAGAAATCTATGACCGAAAAGTGATATATGGAGGATAAAATACAGGCGATTAATGTGACATAATGTAATTGGTTGCAAGTGCAGGTCGGTGCAGCCAATCACAACACTCCTTTTCAGCTGTTTGCACTTTGTCATCAACAAATGATAATCATTTATAATTTTCCTAATCAACCTATTATGCAAATGATAATCGTTTATTCCCTTGTGAAAAAGGACTAACCTTTCAACTAGGGCTGTCAACGGGCCCGACTTCCCTAAAATCTAGCTTGACCATAGCTTAGGCAGGGTTTGATGTACCCAGCCCTAAACCTAACTTCGGCGGGCTGGAGAGGGCTCAGGCAGAGCTTCATGCTTTATTGATTATGTAAGTTTTTTTAAACTTCTTATAAATTTTTCTCTGTTGTTAATACCATTACAATTCTCCGCTTGAAAAATTAACGATAATATTGGGTGTTATTTCTACTTATACTAATATATTTAGAAGAGGGTTGAGACCAAGGATCAAACAAGCATGACTGAAACTAAAATTTCGGCCAATAATTTTCCCTCCATATATATGTGGGCCGAAATTTCGGTTCAAATTATCATTTCGGTGGGGACCGAAACCAAAACGATTCGCCTGATAACTTGAGTTATAAACCAAAATTTTGAACCATGGTTGAGACTATACACACGGATATAGCATTTAGGGCTACGCCCAGACCATTTGTGCACCAATTATAAGAAACGGTTGCGACAATAATTTGGATAATAACAATCAGGTATCAACCAACAAATTTGACCGCTATCCAATCCATATCCACTATTAAAAATGTGATCAAAGATGTCTAAAACCAATGCACTTAGTTAGTTAGGTATTACCTTATCTTTGACCTATCAAACAGCAAAAAAAAAAAAAGTCCGTAAAAAAATAAAATAAATCTCATGTTCTATAACTGATCAACTCAACATAAGTATTTTTTTCGATTGTAATAATTTGGCATTTGGGTGTAGCCATGGAGGGCTATACCCGGTTGTATTTTCCCATTTCTCTATTTAGAATATATATATATATATATATATATATATATATATATATATTTATCCGGCCGGATGGACAATGGGCTTTTTGGTTTGGGAGCCCTAACTCTATTCTTTTATCTCATTTTGACGACCAAGTCCTAAGATTCCCCGCCCTATTCACAACCTTACTTTCATCCTTCACCAGATATACTGGCAACAAGGCGGCCATGATGACGTGGCCTCAGCTATGTCCTCACTATTTAAGTGCTTTATAGCCATGCATCCTACTATTTAAGTGCTTTATAGCCATCCATCACCCATGCCCGACTACCACATCATTCAAGGGCCTTAAAGTTCTTACGACCCAACTCTTTGAAAGACTCGACGGCTAAAAAGGGTCACCCACCTTTGAAAATGCCAAAGCGGAAACGAAAAGAAAATAAAGGAGGAAGGCGTAGGCAGTGACGCCACGTAGTAAGTAACGCTGACGTCAGAAATCTGACTCGAGCAAGGGAAGAATTGAATGGCACGAGCCGCCGACCCGGTTCATTGGACCTGGGAATAAATCACATGCAACGAAGCGAGCGCCACCTACGAACAAAGGGTAGATGACATTTCCAGATGCCGTTATTAGGTTATTACATAAAAAGACACGTGCGGATTCCGTTGACCGTTTGATTGTCGTCAGTTGTCACTTGACACGTGGAACGATTCGATCCTAGGCTCTACAAAGATCCACGCTTTGCCCGCGCTAGAAACAGAGATACAACTTGGCGCACCTCCCTCTCTTTCTCTCTCTCTAGAAAACCGATATTTATAAAGCCTCCCTGACGACTCTTTGGGTTGTGTTCTCAGATTCAAAGCAACGCAGACAAACCAGCAAAGTAGAACTAGAGAAGGGTTGGTAGAGAAGAAGAGCAGATATTTTTTTTTGGTTCATAAAAAAATGGGGAGGGAAAGAGATGCCGAAGCTGAATTAAATCTACCGCCCGGGTTCCGATTCCATCCGACAGACGAAGAACTGGTAGTTCATTACCTGTGCCGCAAAGTCACCAACCAGTGTCTGCCTGTTCCGATTATCGCAGAGGTCGATCTGTACAAATACGATCCATGGCAACTTCCAGGTATCAATTTAGTCTTTCTGAAGTTTTTTTTTGAAGAATTGAATTAGAGTTTTAATATTGAACTGATTGATTCAAATGATTTTTTTGGCTCTAACAAGAATTGGATCAAATTGTTGCAGAGAAAGCTTTGTTTGGACAGAAAGAGTGGTATTTCTTCACTCCGCGTGATCGAAAGTACCCTAATGGCTCGCGGCCCAACCGGTCTGCGGGGAGCGGTTATTGGAAAGCCACTGGAGCTGATAAACCGGTCAGGCCGGCAGGGAGCACTAGGCATGCAGGTATAAAGAAGGCTCTGGTTTTCTATGCCGGAAAAGCGCCCAAAGGGATCAAGACTAATTGGATCATGCATGAATACCGGCTTGCTGAACCGAATCGCAAGCCTGGCGGGGACAAAAAGGGCAGCTTAAGGGTAAGCTATATCATTACAGAAATTTCTTTACTAGACCAACTCCCCCTAACCCCAACATTTGCTACCTGCACTCCAAGTCACTTACAGCCTTTGAGGGCATTTTGGTCATTTGGCAGCAGCAAGGCTCCGAGCCGACCCGTGTTATAAATAGTGAAACTATTGGGTCACTGTCACAAAATGTGAAAATTTGAGGGCCCTAAGTCCATATATATATATATAAGGCCTAGGAAAATAAGTCCGGGTGTAGAGACATCTATGCTCCTATTGATATGGGCATGACACGTAGTGCCTTTATATATATATATATATAATCCAAAAAATATGGTATTTTACAATCATTACTACAATCGTAACTGCAACTTCTGCTACTGTTAGTAGTATTACCATTTCAAACAGCTGATTCTGGATTCCCATTCTTGCAGTTAGATGATTGGGTTCTTTGCCGCATTTACAACAAGAAAAACAATTACGAGAAAATAGTGCAGCAGACGGAAGAAGCGTCGGTTGAAGATACCACAGATTCCTTTGAAGCGAATGATGACACAGGATCAGACAGTTTCAGGACTTCAGAATCAGATGTTGACAGTGACCCATTAATGGAGCTTGATGGTATGAAAGAGCCCAAGGGTTTTCTCTCACCAGCTTTAAATGGGGTGCAAGAGATGAAAACAGACATAACGAGCAATTTTCAGACAGGAGAATGTGTGAAAGAAGATAAAGAATGGTTTATGGATTTGAAGCTAGACGATTTGCAAAGTTCTCTTGCAGCATCAGGAGCAACACCTATGTCAGATTTTTTATCCCAGGATCATTTCTTCTCGGGTCTTTGTTCACCACAGTTCAAGCCGTACCAGAGCTACATGCTACCCTTTTGGAATTAAGTGCCACTACATTTGTATAGAGCAAAAAATTTAAAGAACAATGGATGAAAAAAAGAAAAAAAAAAAAAAGGAAAAAAAAAATGACTTCCTTTGTGAAGACCTTGATATCAGATTCTTTCGTTTTGACTTTGTTTTAACTCGAAACCGATGGAGCTGTGAAAATTTGCAGAGTAGGAGGTACGCAGCAATGCCAGCCACAATCTAATTTGTATGATGCAATCTCATACGAATGAGAATGATTTTGTATATATGTTACATAGGATATATTAATATCATTTAGGAAGCACAATATTGTATTTATTCCATATCTCTGCTTGGTATGATGTAGAATACATAATATAGTGGCCTTTTATTGAATTTTTATTCTAATTTCTCAACTCTATTGAAAGTATTTTGTCTATATGACAACATAGCACGTTGCACACACCTATTAATGTTCTTATATCAAATAACAAGAACATGGTCAACTTTATAAAGACTAGACTCTTTCACATACATTACAGTGTTTAAAAATTTAATCAAGCACCCAAAGCAACACACTTAACGTTTGGATCGAGTGATGGAGGTGAATTTTTTTTTCTAATCCCAAGCAAACTTAATAGAGCACCATAAAAAACACGGAAAACAGATCTTGGCATAATTATATTAACTTTAAAAACTCAGTCCTCAGTTGAGAAATTGACCAAGTTACAAGTCAACTCAGGCTTCAATCCAAGTACAAGCTGAGTTTTTCAGTTTTGAACCTTGATTTTCCCCCCCTCTAATGAATAATGATTTTATTAAGTGTGAGAAAAAAGTACAACAGGAGTGATGCAGAGACCCTCCTCAAAACAAGTAGATAAGCAAACAGTATCACATTAAAGGAAGACTCTTCAATACAAAGAGGCTCAATCAACTTCTTCCTTCACAAACAAGTTGGCTGCATGAGTTGCTTTTTCTGCACGTCACCAAAAGTGGAGTCCAGTTCGTCCATTAAATCAAAATTTGGATCACTCAAGCAATAATGTTTTCCAAATCACTGACCATCTAACTGATTTTTAAAGATTCAGATACCTTCCAATATAGCTCTACATTCTGCCTTTCTAACTTCTTGATACCAACTGATCCTGAGAAAGCATTTTGTAATATCCCCAGTATGATTGGGGAAGAACCTTGATTACGCCAATAGCAATTTTAACGGTTACACGTGTTAAACTACAATTGGAGCATTTCTCCCACTTAAGCTCTACTTCCAACAAAGCCAGCAAATTTTTCAACCCAATGCAAAGAGCTTCTTCAGGTCAAACGTGCCTCCTTCCATCTGACTACACACTTGAGGTGGAGACAATCCTCATATCCATGTGATTTTTTTCTTTTTTTATGACAAGTAATATCCACGTGATTGTTTAATGTAGAATTCTTCAATTCACCATGACTTCCAAGAAAGCTATTGACCATTTCAAACTATACTAAGTACCAACTCCAGGGGAAGAAAATTCCCAAGCATCCTTCTAACTGGCAGAGTTTCAGTTATAGTTGCATGCTCTTAGCTATCACCCTATCTTCATCTAGATAACCGAGCAAACTAAAATAAAGCAAATGGAGAACCTCTTGATCTAATCATGCGTAAAACAATGAAGTGATTCCACTATGTCAAAACATCCGACAATATCATGACAACAGATAGTGGTTCCGTGGTTCACAAGTCACAACATCATATTGTATTAGGGGAATCTTAGACAAGAAAAGGATGATCTATTAAAAGGAGAATTTTAAATTAAACAGCGAGTAATTTATTAATTTTGAGAGAGCACAGTGCACAGAGAATGTGTATGGCAAATTTATATAAGAAGACCGTATCTTAGCTAAATCTCGACTTATCTTTATTATTATAATGAGAGAAGTCCCAATATCAGAAAGGATTGACTTTCTTTATAATGACAAAAATACCCATTATTTAAGCAAATCATAAACAAAAATGAAGGCATTAAAGTCTGTTTAATTGATAATTAAAATAAAGAAAAAGAAAACCTTACTCTCTCTCTCTCTCTCTCTCTCTCTCTCTCTCTCTCCATATATGCATCCCACGTGCATCCCACTGCGACATTATATAGGAGAAGCTGGATAATTTAAGGACAGGAGAAGACCTCACTTCCTGATAGAAAAAGCGAATTCAGGAAGGCAAAACCTTAGTTATCATAGGCAGCACGAAGCGTGTGGTAGGTAGGTAGCGGAAGCATCATCGAAAGTTTGAGATTAAACTATTTGACGATCGGAAGTGGGAGAGGAAGCGAGACTACAAAGCGGGAGTGACATACTAAGTAGAAGATTCCTGCTATTAAGGACAAACCGTATTGATATATTATACAGAACTGTCATTTGCTTATTAAATAAACATGTGAGAACAAAGAAAAATAACTAAATGTGCATGTGAGAGGTGATTGAGAACCACCTTAGAATTATTTTTCTGTTCACCAACAAACATGTATCAAACATTTTTACTATTTAGTACTATGCACTCTCCGTGAACCATTTGTATCTGTAGAAAGCTAATATGGAGTCTTCCCCTGTTTGAGAAATTACATATTTGAACAGTTCCTTACCCTTTCTTCATCACATATCACATGGTATAAAAAAAGCACATATTTTCATTTTGTTTTCACATGCATACACGACCCATTCTGATATATTGACATCAGTAAACTTTCCGTGCTCTTTTCGTAAAAATCTAGAAAGAAATGAGGATTGAAGGGGAGTCCTCTTTTGGGTCGAAGCCATTGGTACTAAGTACTGAGGTTCACGTATTGGTTGGGGTTAAAATTCTACAGGCACCTAGAGAGGCTCAGCTTTGTGAAGGGGAATATGTGTGATCAAAGATATGTTCAAGATTAATATCTTGTTTGGGAATATGTGTCGATTGGTGAAACGCCTCTTTGTGTGATTTTTTATCCCCTTTACAAGTTAGTAAGGGTCCTGATTGATGACATAGCTGCAGGACAAGCTAGGGAGTAACATGAAATATTTGTTTAGTCCGTAATTAGGTGATAAGGAAATCATGCTAGTTACTGAGTTGTTGATATTGTTGGAGGCGTGTTCTGGTTCATCAAATGGTGGTGGTGCTGCTGTTGAAGTTATATGGGGGCTGGCGAAGAAAAAAAGGTTCTCGGTTAAATCACTCTATGAGTTTCTTTGTAGGCGGTCATCATATCTCATAATTGGAAACCTATCTGGAAAATCTGTGCTCCGCCCAGAATCAGGTCCCTCGGTTGGATGATGGCTTGGGGAAGGATTCTAACCATTGACCAGCTGATCGAGAGGGGTATGAGAATAAGGAACAGGTTTGTAATGTGTCTTCATAGGATGAAAGATGTGTATCACCTTCTATTCATTGCCAAGCAGTGAATTTAATGTGAGGAGGTATCTTATCTTCCTTTGTGCAACGAACGGATTTCATCATGGGAAGGACAGAAGGGGATGATTTTTGGCAAAAAAAAAAAAGTGTGGAAGGCTGCTCTGCTGTCTGTTATATGGGTTCTTTGGTTGGAGTAGAATGATGAGATTGTCTGTGGGCTGAAGGAAGGTTGATGATATTGTAACCTTGAGGCCACAGGTTCAATCTCAGCTCACGCATTTTGAAAAAAAATAGAGAATGCATTTTATTGTGGGCTGTGACTGATAAGGTCATTAAGGCAAGGGTCATATTGTGGTATTATGAAAAGGAATGGAAGGTCGAGTTTCTAACGGGTGAATGGATCTCTGCTGGTCTATGGGTTAGCTTGGGTCGTAATTCAGTTGTATTTGTCTTCTGCAGTCGTCACGTTGGACTGTTTGTTGGGTCATGTCTTTGTATCTTGAATTTCCATGTTTGCCTGTGTACCCACTCTGCTAGGCATGAATGTACTTTGCTGGTCCTGTAATTTCCTATATATATTGCTCCTTATCGATTAAAAGAAAATCTCAACATTAAAAAGTGCCAATATCTATTTCACTAAGGAAAAAACTGAAAATTTAGAGTGGTTACGCATATATATTGATTGGCAATACGTACCACCACTTCAACAATGTAATTAAGTGTAGAAGATTAAGCATGCTTATTGATAGCTATAAATCTCTCCTCATCGGTTTGACCATCAAGGTAAAGGATATCAAGGTTTCTTACTGAAAGGCCCTCACCGTCCTATCTCGAGTGGACAAGTACAAAAAGAGAAAATGTGAATGCTTTCTAAATAAGTTATACCAATAGCACGAGCTACAATGTTCATAAATGAATTACATAAAACAGCTAGCAGAGTTTATGCCCTTCAGATGAAACCTTTCTTTGATGTTGCCTAATACTAACATATTCATGATTCCCGGCTCTTCTTACCTTCGATTGCTCATTGTTGATATCCAAAGACAAGTTTTATCTGCTATGAGTCAAAATATCTACTCTCTGCAGCCAGCAGACAAAGGTTCAGAAACTTCTTTGAGAGCAATATCTGTGCATCAATACATAGGTCCAGATATGAAAATGGAGCCTAGTCTAAAGTTTACCAAGAAACAAGAGAATGAACAAGCCAAATTTTCCAATTAAATAACCTAGATGGATAAAGATACATCATAAAGCTTCTAATCAACATAGTTATGCATAATGATAAAGCTACACACCCATATGGAGTCCTTGCAGCATTTGGGTACTGATTGAGTGTTGGGTATGTGTGAAAACCCGGTGCTATTTGGACCAATAACTTTTGAAACTCTGTTCTCTGGTGACACTTCGTTTTCGGGTATTTTGAGAAAATCTTTGTGAACAGCGACAATTTTAGGGGTGTCTTTAGTATTCTTTCTCATCGCTACCAAAATGAAAAACCCCGTTCTCTCGTGACACTTCTCATTTCAGGTTCCTTGAGAAAATTTTTGCGAATGCCAACAATCTTAGAGGTTTCCTTAATATTCGTTCCTGAGTGATTGTGATCCAATTGATTGTTTTTCGACTCTAATATGGAGGGCCTTGCTATTTCCTTACTAGAAACCCAGGTCTCAAGCATCTCATCTGTCTTCGGCTCTGGCGGAAACCCTTTAGCCTTCATATCTTCATAATACTTGAAGGCTTCGTCCAGCTTCCCATTCAGAAAGAGGCCATGTATCAGCACAATATATGCACTCCGATCGGGGTTCATTCCATTTATACCCATCTCATTCCATAGCTTAAAGACATTCTCGTGTTGGCGCCACCGACAGAATTTTCGAATCAACATGATATAAGTATCACTTGCAGGAGGGCAACCCATCTGCTTCATTCGATCCAAGAGCTCAAAAACCTCTTCCGCAGTCTTTAGAATGGGGAAAAAGGCGTGATAAGTCCTTATTGAAGGGGATATACCCCTTTGTAACATCTTATTCAATGCCACCCATGCATCTTCTATTCGACGGGCCTTACACAAAGGCTTGATAAGTGAATTATAAGTAACAGCATCGGGAACAAAACCTTTCTCCTCCATCATCTTAACCAAATCTACCGCTTCTTTCACGCACTTACCTTTTGCAAGAGCATACACAACTGCATTGTAAACCTTTTTATCTGGTTCAATGCCCAATTCCTTCATCTGATTGAACAGTTTTAGAACATCGTTAAGGCTACCCGCTTTCGAATAGCATGAGATCATACTACCGTAAGAGATAGCATCCCGAACGATACCTCTCGTACTCATATCCCTCCAAAACCTCTTCGCCTCCCGCAGATTTCCGACCATATTACACCAGCCATTGAGGATAATGTTGAAGCTCTTCGTGTCAAACGGGTACGTGTTCTCATTGCAACAGAGCAAGTGTTCGGCATCTTGTACGTTCTTATACCGGCAGAGAGCAGAAAGAAGATCTTGGAATTCCTCTTTTTCGATCTTAAATTCAAACCGCTTGAACATGTAGAAAGTGTTGATCGCCTTCGCTACTTCGTGTACGGCACAATACCGCCTGATCATGATTACCAGAGTTTGAGGAGTCACCAAAGATGGGCCATTCTTTCCACCTCTCATTTCATCAATCAAGGCCCATGCAGTATCGAATTTTCTCATCTTCCCGAGGATCGAGATCATCAAATTGTACTCGCGGAGGGAGTGGGCGTAGCCTGGCTGCCTGCCAGCCCATAGAAAGAAGGTGAAAGCTGCAGCCCAGTCATTTCGAATCCGAGAAAGAACCTCCACCACCAGTGCTGAAGAGGTGGGCACCCCACACTGATCAAGTTTGTGTTTTGCTTCTGCGGAATTACTTTCAAATTCATGTAAGAAACCTAGAATCTTCTCGATGCTTTGTATTAGATTCTCATCTTTGTTGCCGGAGTTTGCAACTTGAAAATCATCGTACTCATCATCGTTTTTACTGTCATCAATTTTGTCATCATGATTCTCTTTTTCCAATACATGGGTACTTGGAAAACTCGAACTGGCATTTGAAGAAGAGAAGGGAGTCCAAAACCCAAAAATAGGACTCATGAGTTTTTTATTGCCTAAATTTCCCAAATCAGTAACACTTCTTGAATTCAAGCAATGGGTTGGTTTGTAGTTGGTTAAATTGAGATGAGATTGAATCACGAGAGAGAAGTTCGCATGGTTGGATCTTCTTCTCAAGCTCCACATATCTATGGCTTGTTCACTGATTAGAGTCAGATTTTGAAAACGAGCATTGAGAGAGAGAGAGAGAGAGAGAGAGAGAGAGAGAGTATTAGAAGATGAGACGAAAGGTTTTCAGGCAAGAAGAGAAGCAAAAGAAGTGTAAATGATACCTAATAGAGAGGCACACAGAGAGCATCGACATTCAAATACAGTTGAGAGAAAAGAAGTCTTCTAGTTACATGGGTGGGGTCGATTTATTATTGTACATGCATATCTGAATTCAGCTGGGAATTGGTGTATAGATATCTAAACTTATTGCTTGCTCAGAAAGTGTTTGTATAAATGCGGCAATGAATGAACGACCGAACGAACGAACGAGAGAGAGAGAGAGAGAGAGAGAGAGAGAGCCATTCACTTACGTACACAAATTCTGCTATATATATATATATATATATATATATATATATATATATATATATCTATCACCATCCATCAATGGAGTATATATCTAAACCAACCTTAAATGACTGACCAATGACGTATCACTGAACTCAGTTTTAAGAATTCCTTGTTTTCCAGTGTTTTGATTGAATAATTATACCTAAAAAAAATAGAAAATGAGTATCATCGATGGCGTGCATCTCACAAACCCAATAAATTAAACTTTCTATTGTAAGATTCCATGAGAGAGAAAAATTAGGGGAAAGAAAGAGAGAGATTAAGAGAGACAGAGAATCTAGGAGAGAGATAGAGAGAGATCCTGTTATGACCCGACTGTTCGTTAACCCAATTTAATGGTGTAAGATGAGTAGAGCACCAAGACTATGTACTTGTGTGCACACTTTAGCATGGCCCATACACTCCTAAATTAGAAATTTCTAATTATTGTGTGTTTATATAGAAAAGGCAACAAAAAAGTTTAAAAGGCATGTAGAGTCCAAAAAGGACTCTTGATTTCAGCCGATCCCTTATATCTCCTCTCGAGGTATCTTTCTATCGCCTCTAACTCTCCTCCCGCATCCTCTTCCTCTCGCATCTCGTTCTTCCCGACTAATACCTTCCGCACGGATCCTCTTCTTCTCGCATCCAACCGAGCACCGTAATTACCATCGATAACATATCACCGAATCGATGTGCAAGCAGCCGCATCATTGATCTAACGCTTGGGCTCAAACTACTCGATCAAATCATCCCGACACTTCAAGCAACGCTCAAGAATGTGGGTGCCTCTAAATCCACCATAGGGTATTCAGTTTCTTTTAAAAAAATAAAAAATAGATAAATAAATCTTTTTTGAAGCTCCATTAATGACTGCTTGCCATAAAGAAGAAGATGACAGTTTTATATATATATATATATATATATATATATATATATATATATATATATATATATATATATATATGATATTTTTACATATTATTACAAATACTGATTTTATATGTTGTTGTGTAGCTTGTTTTAGGTATATACATGTTTTTTTTTTTAAAAAACCTCCATT
The DNA here is from genome assembly GCA_021018995.1 of Chloranthus sessilifolius. NCBI lineage: Eukaryota > Viridiplantae > Streptophyta > Magnoliopsida > Chloranthales > Chloranthaceae > Chloranthus > Chloranthus sessilifolius. The sequence continues at coordinate 45,613,244 of CM037584.1, read as the reverse complement.
AATGAAGTTCTGTGTATTGGAAGAAGATGAAATAAATAAATACCTATTTAATTTATATAGGTATTTTAAAATATAATAACATATATACTATATATGGGTATGTATAGATGAATACATATATAGTTGTGTACACAAATACACCAAATCAAACCCCACCGTCTCCTTCCTCTCCCATTTAATTGCACGTCTCTGCAACAGAGACCATCAGACTAAGTGGTGTAAATTGATAAGCATAAATTTTATATATATATATATATATATATATATATATATATATATATATATATATAAGTAGGCATGCGTGCAGGTTTATATGTGTGTGGGTTATACTGAAACCCAACTCCACAGTCATCTTCTTCCTCCAACCATCTGTTCCTTTGGTTCTTTTGCCAAACTGCAGTATATATATATAAATAAATGCATATAGTTATAAAGATCTACTAACTTAGTTTCATGGGTGCAAATCTCTTTACCAGAGACTTCTCAATGACCCATGTCCCTGATATCCTTCAAAATAGAGGAAATTGAAGAGAGAGAAATTAGAAAATTTAGAGAGAGAAAGAAAGGGAGACCCAACTAAAAATGGTAAAATTTGGAAAGAAAAAGAGAGAACCATATGTTTAGAGAGAGAAAGTAAAGGCCCTACCTCTAACCCTTATATTTAGAGAGAGAAAAAGTGAAGAAGGGAGAGTTTTAGAGAGAAACTCTCAAGAGCTTCCTCCTCGATTGGTTTTGTGTATATAGGTGAGTTCTTTGATGACTTGTTGCCGTCAGATGTAATCAATCAACGACCGTCCCAACCAAACATTTCAGGAGTCGGCCTTTCCAATGAGTATTTTGGCACATATTTTTTTTTTATATGGGTACATGTTGCACCAATAGTTCGGTGCAAATGCCCGTATAGTCGTTGATTCGAGAGAAAAGTAAAATATTAATATACGAAGTCTTATAAGCCTATTTAGAAAAAGTTCTAGAGACGGAACCCCCTTAAATCGTCTCAACTTTTAATCCAGCGGATTATAATTTTATAATCGGACCCACCACGATATGTGTTCAGTCCAAAATAAGACCCATCAGATTGGGATGGGAATCACACCCCATTTAATGAACGGGACCTGTTTGGATCTTGGGCTCTTGATTCGAATCTAACCTAACCCGATTAGTAACTAGTTAGCCAAACTGACCCGTTGCAGCACTATGCACATAGTCACATATATAATTATTTTAATGGCAAATTGTCACAGATGCCCTCGTTGACCATTTGAGTCATGATAGTTATGAACCCATTCTACACTTTTCTCGTAGAAAAATGTAATAGAAAAAGGGAAAAAACTTAGTTTTCATTAATTTATCTGGTTATAATATAAATTATTATCATCTCTTTCTAACATGGTCAAACTTTGAACCGTTACCTTTTTAACTCTGTATTTAACCTGGTACTATTTCTTTATAAGAACTTTATTATATGATTTTCATGTCAATTTTATTTATGAATATGCAATGTTTAGGGTCCATGATAGTTTCCTTCTTATATATGTTCACCATTGTCATATGGCATTCATCATGTAGAAAATCACAATAGGGCATACGCATATAAGTTAAAAATAAGATATGACACATGATATAAGCCTTCGTCACGGTGGGGTTTCTTTCACGGTCACGTCGAACTTGGAATGTAGGCGTCCATGTACGGATGCAACCCTCTATGATAGTATGGGATGTCACACGAAATACATCCAGATTACTATGGAACCAGTCCTTGGAAAGCGTGATTTAGTGAAGCCTATAGCACCGTGACCCATTATAACTAAGTTTTAAGTAAATACGAGAAATGAATATGTTAAAACACATGTATGTTAAGAAAGTGGAGACTTAAGCCCACGCAAATATGAAATCAGGGCGGGGACTTAAGCCCATAACCGAATAATGATATGATAAGTTAAGATACACTGTGAAGGCCAGCTAAATATGAATTAAGTTCTACACGTGCCATACCTTACGAGCCACCGTAAGGGTCCAATGTCTGCAACCAAGACTGGTCTTAAGGACATTATAGTTTTGTCTCGAACTAAGAGGGCATTGTGATTACTATGTCGGCAACCTCATCTGACTAGATGATGATTTATATTATGATATGGAGGTTAAGTGATTATCTTCACGTGGACCTTGCGTGATAGGCTCGAGCAGCGATCCTGACACAGATCGTTTAAAGAAAATAAGTAAGATACGAAGTACGTTGTGTAGGCGTATGGAGAAATTAATAAGACTTACGATATATCATATATGCTAAGTTGATGAGAAAAATAGGAGAAGAGATAAGAAATTAGAAGCATTATGTACCTTTCATTTTATAATATACTTTTCAATTGGATTAAGATACGTGTTGAGTTATGGATAAATTGGGTCATTTTATTTAAATGTTATTTTTATTTTTAAAATACACTGCAACTCAAGTGATTGCACACACGATCACTTGGGTAAGTTATGGTAGATCGATTGTGCAACCCGCTGAGTTTACGCGACTAAGTAAACTCACCCCCTCCCAAATCTAACAGTTTCAGGTGAAGATTTTGCTTATCCCGTCTTTGATGACACAAAAGCTGCTTATCCAGAGACGGCTCATATAAACGAGGATATCGGCTACCACCTTGATGAGAACGTAGACCCGGTGAATTTTTACCAGCATTGAGAGCCCTTTTACTCTAATTTTTCCTTTATTTCTTGAGAGACTTGTTTTAGCCTTTGATATATTGTGTGAGTTTACGTTTGAGACTGTTTTTACCCTACGTAAAACTGATTTTGATTTGATATCCTAAATGCATGGTTAGGATCAAGTACTTTACTAACGTTGTCTACTATTTTTGTTGCTAATTTATAAGTCTTTTATCTTTTAATGTTAACTTAAATGCCTAGATCCATATGCTAAGTCAAATTTTAGACTATGTATATGTCCGCTTATCGTCTTAACCAGTGTGCGATGTCATAACACATAATTCTAAGCCCTCGAGATTGAGTAAGGATTCTGGATCGTGACAGATCCGGTGAGAGAGTGAGAAAGAGAGGAGAGATAGGTGAGAGATAGGAGAGAAAGAGAGATCGGTGAGCGATAGGAGAGAGATAGAGAGAGAGTGAGAGAGATTTGGTGATAGAGATAGAGAGAGTGTGTGTTCTCACCCAATAAAAAGATGGGAGGGGAGGGGCAAAAGATTTCCTGTGAAATCCTCATTTTTAAGAAGGATTTGTCATTTTCCAATAATTTTTTTTTTTTTTAAATTTTCCTATTATTTTTCGTGACAACTTTTTTACCAAACATAGGAAATTAAAATATTTTCTTTCTTTTCTCATGATTTATTTTCTTTTTCCTCTATCCAAATTGACCCCATGCCGTGCACATTTTTCATTAATCAAAAGTCGGTCAAATGCTAATTCTTCATTTGAACAAAACTCGACCCAAAAGTTATGACAATCAATATATTGAACGTTCAATTATATCACTCGATCGGGTCTATATTACATTGCTATACCCGATCGGATAGTATGAGTCCGTTGTAAATTATGATTTTTGGGCTGAGTTAAAGCTAAAATGATGGTATGCCATTTGAATATCTTGGATTGGAAAACAATGTTAGCCAAATGGGCACCACGACCCTAAAAGTGGGACACTGAGAGTCAGTAAGTTGAATGATTGAATGCAATTATAATATAATCTATTGGTCAATCATTTTAAATATTGTTCAATTATAATATAATTTATTGTACACTTGGCAATCGATAGCCTTTCCCTTTGTTTAAACTTCTTGGGCATACCAACTTATGAAGCAATCAATTTAAAATATCTAATTGCTGGGTCAAACCTTGGATTCGCCCGAGCTAGAAAATCGCAACGATTAAAAGTTACCAGCCATGGGATTAAATACCATTATTTAAATGGTTTGTAAAAGCAATTAACAATGATCTACTAAAAGATCATTAACTGGATGGTTGTAAATATCTGATTGATGTGATTTTGAGGAATACTCAATCAAAGAAGAGGTGGTAAAATTTGGATGGTCTGGATCAATTGGCATGTGTGTCTAGACTGTGACACTAGTCTACTTTACAAGGCCATGTTCTGAAAATGACATCTCCCAGAACTCGGTTCCAATCGAAATGGGAATCAGTTGCTTCTGATGGGGAACCCCACGTCTCAAGGATGAGAAGAATCAGCATTACGACGATGATGGCATGTGGAACCCCAAATCTCAAGGACAAGAACAACCAGCTCCCCAATACTTCTCAGTCCTCAGATTTGTGCCAGAGGGGGCTGCATGTGTCTTTTACTTTATTTCCAAGAAAATGGGGTCCTCCTATAGCACCCGACTAAATCCCTGAGCACATGCAACACCAGATAATGACACGTACCAGTCAATAGGGATAATACCCTGCGAGTGGCCAACAAGAGGTGAGATTCAATCTTAGAACCTCTGCTTCTTTAGGCATAGTCCTGGCCAGTGCATCAACGGACCGCTCTCACCAACTAACAGAAGAATGGTCAACATATGCCGAGGCTGTTAAGATCATATGATAAGTTCACTTTGCAGCCATGGCTCAGCATAGTCACGAAGTCTAGGTACTGGAATAAAATCTCCGGAAACATACAAAGAAAATGGTAAATTTCGGCAATTTTGAGAAAAAAATGGTGAGAATTTTAATTATTAATAAAAAAATTATATATATATATATATATATATATATATATATTGTGGACAAATACGGGTTTGAAAAATAAAATAAAAAACATTATAAGTGCAATTCATAAGACAGTCCAGGTCTAACAACACATGCACTATGAGGCAAAATCATGCACACTGTAACGTGCGTAGCAAACAGGCTTATAATTTAGCCAACTGTAAGAGTGATACGCTAAGATAAGGAGTTTTGTCCGCTACAATTATCTGAGATGAAACGTAGCTTTATCTCTGAATTAAACTTGAGAGGAAATGAGCTATAAAAATATCTGTGCCGTATTACATACGACGTCCACCACCGTATCCTCAAGTGGATACTTGTCATCGACCGTGTGAAAGTAACCAAAATAAGCAATTGAACAATTAAAATTAACTGATGATATAAAAGAATGACAGAAGGCAGGTAGGGAAAAACAGCCTTCAAACCCCTTCCATCGTCTCTATGTATTCTTTCTTCTTAGATGATCTCTCTATGCAGCCTCTAAAAAACCTCAGGGCTCCAACACCAAGTAGCTGAAAAGTAAGCAAAACCTCCACCCCCTCCGCTATACATTGGAGCTCCATATACCCAGTATCATCCTGAGAATGGAGTCAACCATTCAACTAAACAGACAGTGATCGCGCCAGCAACTTTAGAAATCCGTTCATCTTGAATCACTAATCAAGGGGCCAAGGCACTCCTGCGGATTGGCATAGAAATAGTCCTCTTCCTTTGGTCGGTCTGGTATAACTTCTCTCCTCACGGGTTGACCCATCCGATGCTCGTGAGCTTGTCTAACTGCATATGAGAATTCATTCCATGACAGTGTGTTATTTTGGTGGAGATCCAGCAACTCTACCAATTCTCTCCGGTCCAATGATATGGTTTTTTGGAAGCCTAAGTACCTATTTTGAGTACAACAAAGGCCTATCAATAATAATAATATCCACGTGATATTCATATATAATCTAAAATTGACAAGAAATGACAGCCTATCATGCAAGTAGCGTGCATTTCTCAAATAATATCCTAATTTTAAGGTCAGTGTTGTCAAAGGCGCTAGGCTCACCCGAGGTGACAAGGGTCCCTAAGGCCTACGCCCAAAGGCGCCGGGTTTTTTTTTCAAGGCACATTTTTGTTTTAATTTATATATATACTCATGTATTTAATATTTATATATTATAGAAAATGATATATATATATATATTATTATATTTCATATTTTTAATAATAATTTTTTGATTGGTCATTTCTATTAATAATTTACGATATTAGATATATTTTTAAATACAATTTTTTTTTTTAATTTCTAAATAAACATGTCCGTAAAAAACAGAAAACAAATAAACATCATAAACAATTGAACATTGTGTGCACAAAAAAATATAATTTAACAAACTAGCAAGCAGCAAACTATCTATTGCACTAGAGTCATTTGGGTGCCAAGTGGCCACCTAATCCGAGGTTCAGGTGCCAAGGAAACATGCACAAGGTCGATCAAGTCCATCCAAAAAAAAAAACTAAAAAAAATACTTTATCAATCGCCCAAATGTTGGTCAAAGTTGGAAAAAATTCAATGTACCAGGTATGGAGGGAATCACATGATATTTGACTGCTGATTTGAAGGCCAATCAAGTCAAAAAACTTTTTTTTTAAATACCAAGAGGGGTGGGTGAACCTTACAAAACGGGTAGCCTTTTGGAGATGAAGTGCTACGTGACACTTCATCTGCACTCAACTGTAGCGTTCGAACGGAACACCTCTAGTGCAAGGATCCCTTAACCTATATATATATATATATATATAGCTGGAAAAGGGTTCTGTTCCCCAATGGGGATATTTAAAATTCAGAAACTCATCTCCACCGTGTTTTTTTAGCCTTGAAATCTAGACAATTGAAATATATATATAGGATTGATCTCAACAAAACAATCTTGCTCCATGTGGGCACCAAAATAGTGTTTTGGGTTGCCCCGTAGACCATTGGGGCACGCTAACTGTGCCCTGTTGGAGCACCTACCGCTGTCCTATATATATATATATATATGCACCTAGTCACAACTGCAAGGCCCAGAAGCAGAGGGTGTACCTGGGCGTAGGTTGACAACACTATCTCAAGTAACTTCCTAAATCAGCCTTTACATTAAAGTCAATTCCCTAATAGGTATTCCACGTTTATCGAAAAGAAAAATAATTTATTTCCAAGAATTCCACGACTCCGAAGTGGTTTTCAGAACTGATATGAATAGTGTTAAATGGATTTATCACAAAAGAGATTGACCCTGGTCACCTGTATCATGAGATGTGATGCTCACTGTTGCAGCTGTTTTTGCCACAGGGCCGGCCCATAGCCCTGACCAATCCACTTTTTCCAAGTGATTAGACAACATGTGAACTTCACTTAATACTCCCATCAGCAGATCAGTACCATCCATCCAAGCACTTCAATACGGACCTTAAATGAGATACAAACAATGGCCTATATTAAAGAGCCTGGATCAAACGGTTAGAATCTTTTGATGGGGAACCAATTCCAGGCTAACATCAGCTCACTCACATAATGATTGGAAACTTGGATGACTTGGATTGTTGATCAAAGATGTGTCACGTGGCAAACCAAGTGCATGGGTGAGTGTCCCATCTATTGATGCAGGTGGCACACCATTAATCCGTTAACTAATGATCGAATTAACAATAGAAAGTGGGAATCATTTCAGTAACAAAAATTTCATAAATTTTGTCAGCAAACAAAAATTTCAAAATTTTGATTAAGACACCATTTCCACTCTTCGGTGCAGCATGTTTTGCAGGTATGCCTCACTTTAGGTTTAAGTCTTCACAACTAGGAAGCATTTTACGCATATTTTACTGTAGCTTAACAATGTATAAGATGAACTAGCAAAAGATTGTTTTTCTAATTGGACAAACCTGCGGTGCCCCTCAACAACTTTTGCCATATTCCCATCATAACTGGGAATAAAAACATCACTTGCAACAGAAACTAGATAATCCAATGCTGCCATCTGGGTTGAGTGATTTTGAAAAGGTTTCAATTCATCTGGGCTAAGAAGCATTTCCTTCCTCACCTGAAATATAAATAAAAAGAAATAAAAAGTAAATTGAGATTTCGAAAGAGCTGACATATATTAATGGAATTTACTCTCATCACAGGTATCATAAGATTATTAATCTGGCTTTTCACGGACATTTGTCAGACCCTTACATCTGTGGAAGGAATCACAGACATCATAAAATTATTAATTTTATTAATAGCCTTTTAGCCAACAAAACCAATGAAAAGTTGGCTTTTCACGGGCATTTGGGGGCCCTTTAAATTCGTGGAAGGGAGCTGTTGACAGGATTGATCGGTTAAAAGGCTCTTCATAAGCTAAGCTTGATAATCTTATGAAGCAGGTGGGCCCCAGTAATTTTATATTAAATATATGATACCAATGGTAGCAAGGACATTCTACTTTCTCAACAAAAAAAAATTTTGAACAAGAGGTGGGGCCCTTGGCACGGTCATCACAAAAAATCTCAATTTATTTTCTCTCCCTTTCTTCCCATTATTTCTATATAATTTGATGCATTCTGACTTATATGGACAGGTTTTGGACATTTATAGCAAATTGGCTTCTATGGGTTTGGTGCGTCTGAAATGGCCAACGTACATGTCCAGGTCTAAGTTAAAAGGGGGATTTTTTTTCTTAAAAATGGTTACACTTACTATTTTGGGATATGCAGCCCGCAGAGCAGCCAACCTTCTTTCACCACCATAGATTTCCCCCGACGCAATGTATATTCGAGTATCCCTATCAACGCCCAATGCTTGTAGCACCAATAAGGTTTCCTCCGGTGTAAGAGGGCATAGGCCCTCCAACCTTTTCTTCTCAGAGACTATTTCCTTTTCTTTCCACCATGGATATGCATATCTAGAAGTTCATCAACGCATATTACAAGATAACATAAGAAATTGTTCAAAGAATAAGGCGTGCCCTAAGATTCATGTAAGCTGCAAACCTCATCCTTGTGAGTTCCTTGGTTTCTTTCTCAGAGCACCCATGTGTACAACCAGAAAAGGCAAGCATATCCATCTCATACCGCAAATGGAGGACAACAAAAAACCTACTTCTTCGAAGAATTGAAATGAGCTTATTACCAAGAGCCTCAATCTGTGAAGTAAATCTCAGTGCCTGATAATTAACCCGGCAACGTAATTTCTGGAGTTCAAGAGGAAGGCCGTTGTTTGCCAGGCGGGCATCCGTCTTGTTAAAAGTGATCACCTTGTGTTTACGAAAAAGTGGTAGGATCTGCAATAACAACATTCTCTTAATGCAAGCAAATTCAAAGAAATATTAGAATAACCTATTTGAGTCCTTAGTTGTGTCCATTGGTTAGGGATGATTGACATTAGAAATAGAAGATGAGACCCATGGTGTATGTTGTTTGTAGATCATGTGGAGATAATTAGCCATACAAAAACAAGTAAATGACAAGTTGGAACATTGTAGAAAGGCCACAGCATCAAGAAGTTTAAAGCTGCCGAACAAAAGCAGAATACATGAAGTGCTAGGGCCTAGGATCCGGTTATTCAAAGGTTTGAGAAAAGGATGTCTTCATGGAAAGGAAAACTTCTCAGCAGTGGGAGTTGGCTTCTCTTGGTGAAATCTATTCTATCCAGTCTACCCATCTTCTATATGTCTACGTTCAAATGCCCAATGGGCGTGATCCATAGACTCGAACAAATTCAAAGGAACTTCTTATGGGAGGGATCGGGGCTGGATAAACGATATCATACTGTTAATTGGGACACTTGCCAGCTACCCCTGAGTTGTGGCGGTCTAGGTATCTGTAGTTTGCGGTGGGTGAACATTGCGCTTTTGGAGAAATGGTTCTGGCGGGCTGGTCTGAACGGGGAAAGGGATAGCCTATGGTGTGTAGTGTTGGCAGAAAATTATAGTCTATTGAGCGGCAGCTAGGGCAATTAACGTCGCTATCAATAACGGCTTCTCTGCTTGGTGAAAAGGTATTTGCGGAACTTGAGATCTTTACGCTAGATGGATAAGATGCAATTGGGGTGAATGGAACTCAAATCCAGTGCTCCAGTGCTGGGAAGACAGCTGGGTGGAGAGTGGGCCCCTCAAGCTCTCTCTCCTGGATATTTTTAACATCGTCAGGAACCCTCATGGTGTGGTGGTAGCAGACTTTTTTTCGGAAGCTGAAGGGGGGGCTATGTGGGATGTGGTCACTCGCAAACTCCTTAGAGAAGAGGAGGTGACCTCTTTCACTTGGCTTTAGGCCTTGCTGTATCGATTGAGGAGGAATCCACATAGACTGCACTCTCGGGTTTGAACTCCTAGTAAAGATGAGATCTTCAACGTTAGATCCTACTTTCAGATGCTTTCGAACTGGCCCTTAATCAAATTCCAAGGGGCTGAGTTGTGGAAGGCAACCATTCTCCTCAAGGTAAAAATTTTTGCGTGGGCAGTGTTCAAAGGGAAAATTCTCACAATCGATTAACTATGCCGGAGGGGGAAATTTCTGCTGAACCTCTGTGCAATGTGTCAAGCAGAGGAGTCGACAGCTCACCTTTTCATTCACTGTTGGGTGGCACACAAGATTTGGGGGGTCATCCTAAATTCTTTCGGTATGCACTGGGTAGCTCCTTCTTCCCCCTACCTCCAGTTTTTGGCATGGTCGACCGTTAGCTTGGAGGGCCAGTTGGGGGAGTTCTGGAAGGCCAGCTTCTTTGCGGTCATGTGGAGCATTTGGTTTGAGCGAATGCACGAATCTTTAATCGAAAGCGCCTACTTGTGGGGATGATTCTGAAATCTGTCAGAGATCGCATGTGTCTATGGGTCTCTAGAGGTTGCGAACCAGTAAGGGGAGAGACTCTTTAGTGAGAACCGGGCTAAGTGGGGTGTTGTGGATTCCCTACCTTTTTTGGCCATGCGGCTAGTTTTCGTTTTTTTTCATTTTGTTTCTTGTTGCATTCCTCTTTGGTTGTTGTGTTCGTGTATTGTCCCTTTCAGCTCCTCGTTGTTTTTCAATATATTTGCATTATCGATCAAAAAAAAAAAAAACTGGAAGATGTTTGGTCAAAAATGGAAAATTATTTGGTGTCACAATTTTATCAATCTCGATGTATAGGTCATACTGTACATCCTAACATAACGTATGAAGAGATATCAAACAAGATCAATGAAGGATGGACGAAAGGAACACTTCTATAAAATGCATGGCAAGACCCGTATTACTACAAAAAAAAGCAACAAAAAGACAGTTCATGTGACTACGATGCGCATGCTTAGATGCAGAGTAACAAGAAAGGGAAAAATATGATTTGTACATTAGTTTAGGGCTGGCCCAATAAAAAAAACTTAATGGCGATTTTGAGATTTTTTGTGCATGTCTGCTGGATATCTGCAAAAGCCCCTGTACGAATGATTGAAATGATAAAAGTACAAGGAGGGAGGAGAAGAGGAAAAGACTTGAAGAGAAGAAGTGAGAAAAAAATAAGGGATTGTGGAGTAAATAAGAGTTGAGCCTTAAATAGAAATAAGACTCGCAAATCCGACCCCTTTTAGATGGGACAAAGTGATGATGCTTATGATGATGAATAAGAATAAGAAAACAACTCCTTCCTCTCTCCAACCTGTTTCAAGTAGTATATCTCATTTGACCAGCTTACTGGAGGCAATGAGAACAAGGTGCTGTGACTCTTCTTATTGTACTTTTTCGGAAGTGACTTGACAATCCGAACTTCATCCCTTAATGAATTAATGAAATGCTTAACATTAAATATATCCTGAAAATCACTGCAAAAAAAAATAATTTGAAATGAGTATTTCGTTCCCAATATAATAACCAGTAAAGCTTCAAGTTGCAGACTACCAGCAAACTTCATACCTAGGATCAGCCCAGAAAGATGTTTTATCAAGTTCTGGAATCAGTAATGTTAAATTCAAATAGCGAGCAACCGTCACCATATCACAGATCTGAAAAGGCAATATTAAGAACATATAAGAATGGCAATACAGGAATATGAAATCTTCAATGGAATCTGACAGCCGGTATTATAGGGTCTCTTTAAAAGAGGCTGACCTTGCAAAATATAAAGTAATTCAATCATGGGTAAAGGTTACAAACCGCAGCTCTCATTTGGTTCAGCCCGCCATTGCAGTAAACTCTGAGATAACCATTGTTTTTGTAGAGCCCTGCACAAAGTTGGTTCTAAGTAGTTCACGGAATGCAGTAATTTATTTTTCAAACTGTAGCAAAATTGTAAAACCGTTGACGAGTCTAACAAAATCAATTGATTTGAATATATTATTAGGGTAGAACTGCATCAATGTTAATCCTACAAAGAGGTGCAGCAGGATAGTCGGATAGCACATGAACAAAAGTTCAATAAGGCTTGTGAATACAATTATATACAACAAAATGAGCATGATCACAATATCATCAACTGCCATTTATATCTTAGTCCAATGAGGTTAGTAAACTAGGAGTGCATCAAAGTGATGTTAAAAGAAGCCCATACTTCTCTAGAACCCACTAGCTTGCCAGCCCCGTCTTTAAATTTACGAATCTTTTTAAAAGCATAATTGGATGAATTTGTATAATATATTGGCAGGCTTGGGTCCCGATGAGTGGAAATTGCATTAGCACAAAACATTGCCCAAGGATAAGTATCGACAGGACCGTAGTTGACGGGACAAGAATGACAACTCTGAAGATGTTTTACTTCTTGCTCCAATGCCAATGAAACCACTCCAATGCAATGAAACAACACGATAATCCATAGTCACAAAAAAATCTCCGACTTTATCAAAAAATCAGAAAAAGTCGGCAACTTGCAGTCATCCCGACTTTATCGCTGATTAGTCGGACAATTCGTGACTCGGTCGAATAGTTGGCGATTTTTGTGATGATGTCCGATTTTTAACTTTTTTCTTTTCACTTATACTTGAGCGGAAAAAAATCCTTTAGGTTTTGTAATATTTTGTTTAGTTTGTTCATAAAAAACTTGTAGGTTTTGCCTATTTTGTACTATTTTGTTCATTAAAATCATTATTTTTAAATTGAAATATATTATGATATACGTTTTATTTTTGTTGAATTTTTTTATTTTCCCCAATTTTTTTTACTTTGACCGACTTGGACTGATTTTTGCCGATTTTCCCCGAATTAGACCACCGTTGCCGATTTATTGCCAACTACCGACTTCGTGACTATGAAATAATCATGGTTTTGGTGACCTTTCACTCTGATGGCTTCGATTGTCAACAGTAGCCCCCGAACATAATGAGATGCATCATCTCCAGAGACAACACATCTAGGATTCAGTTAATTGGCATTTTAAAATACATACATTGCCATTATTAAAGACAATCTAATGCAGAGAAAATCCGCAGTTCAACACAGTTTACATAGATAACTAGAAAAAAGTCTAAAGAGAAAGATACAAACTAATAAGCTTAGCATATAAACGAGTCACGACTCAAAAGAGCAAACAAATTCAGCAGTCATAAGCTCCTTAAAAGTCCCATCCAATCACTTAAAAATAGACCCACCAACCCCAGTATCTCAAAATCTTATTACTATAAACAACTACTTGATCCCTATGTGACCTAAATAAAGAACTTTTTTGTATAGGTAAGCTGGGCATAAACCTGCAACCTTGAGGATGCAATATTGTAAACCTTCAATAGTGCTACATCCCCAAGCCATTCCTAAATAAATCACTCCTATACGTAATAAAGTAAACTACATATTTCCTAAGTAAAATGTTCTAGTTAAGCTAAACTTCAAAGTTCTAGGGATGAGAATTTTTCTTAGCTATATATAAGCCTCTATTCACTCCTATACGTAATAAAGTAAACTACATATTTCCTAAGTAAAATGTTCTAGTTAAGCTAAACTTCAAAGTTCTAGGGATGAGAATTTTTCTTAGCTATATATAAGCCTCTATTCACTCCTATACGTAATAAAGTAAACTACATATTTCCTAAGTAAAATGTTCTAGTTAAGCTAAACTTCAAAGTTCTAAGGATGAGAATTTTTCTTAGCTATATATAAGCCTCTATTATAACAGAATTCAAAGAATTCTTTTACGGCTATATGCTCCAGAGTCCATGTTCATTAGTTTTTACCATCTTTGACCATTTGACCAAATTTCGATGAGGTTAGCAGGCAATGACCAGCTCCAAACAATCTTTTACACACCAACTGGGTACCAAATAATGTAGAAAAGGTCTAAATGGCATTGACCAGCTCCTTCAAGGGATTTGCAGAGAGAACCAGGACAAAAGACAAAAGAGAGAAAGAAGAAGAAGATATAGGATGAACTGTGATTTAGATCTACTTTGTAAGGGCACAAAAGAACACAAAAAAATATATTTTTTATTCAACATAGAACACTATGCTTACTCTCAAAACTTAATAAAGTAAGTAACCATAACCAACATAAAAACTCCAAAGGCCTAATTGATCAAAAAAATACTTTGGTTTGTTGAACAAAAAAAACCTACTATCTCAAAGCCTAATTGATATTGAACCGTAGATGTCTGTTGACTCGGAATTTTTGGAATTAGGAACTCCTTCTTCTTCCACTTAATCTCAAAAATCAAATAGAATAAATTAACAGAAGGAATTAGGAAAGGAGATTATATTTATAGTCTTTCCTTTTAACGAACTTATTCTAGGACTTAAAGTCCTAAGTCTTTCCTTTTAACAAACCTACTCTAAATCGGACTTAAAGTTCTAAGTTATGTCAGGCACGTATGTGCCTGGATATCACATAATTAGGCACCTAGTAGGTACCTAGATATCGTACTTAGGCATTTAGGCGTCTAAATTTCGTAATTAGACACCTAGATGGCTAGATATCATACTTAGGCACCTAGGTGCCTAGATATCGTAATTATGCATATAGGTGCCTAAATATCATACTTAGGCACTTAGGTGCCTAGAGATTGTAACTAGGCACTTAGGTACCTAGAAATCGTACTTAGGCACCTAAGTGCCTAGAGACTGTAATTAGACACTTAAGTGCCTAAATATCATACTTAGGCACGTAGGTGCCTAGATATCATCCTTAGGCACGCAGGTGCCTAGAAATCGTAATTAGGCGCCTAAGTGCCTAAATATCATACTTAGGCACCTAAGTGCCTAGGTGCCTAGAGATTGTACTTAGACACTTAGGTACTTAGGTGTCTAAATATCATACTTAGGCACGTAAGTGCCTAGAGATCGTAATTAGGCACCTAGGTGCCTAAATATCATACTTAGGCACCTAGGTGCCTAGATATCATACTTAGCCACCTAGGTATTTGGATATCGTAATTAGGTACATAGGTGCCTAGGTGGTTATGAATAAAAGACAAAGGCTTGCATACGTGAGAATGATTTTTTCTCAATCTGCGTGAAAACTAAAACCCACGCAGCTCTCATAACCCTTGATTTCGTGAAACTCCTACAGAAATCGCATGATCATAACTTCCTATAATCGCTATCATAAATCTATAAATAGCAGATCCGTCCTCATTATCGAGGATCTGAAAATTCTGACTCGAGACCTCTGCCAAAAATATCTCCGACTTTTCTTACAAAAGACTTTAGGGTATCTCCGATATTCTTTCTATTCTATTCTTATTTTATTTTATTTTTACTTTTAAAATTAACGGGAGGAATAAGTATGGGTTGAAACACTTAGGATAAGGGCTACGACCCTTACCTAAAAGTGATACGCTTAGGATAAGAGTTATGACTCTTACCTAAGTAGGATTTATGGTTACAATTTGGGATTACGTGTTACGACTCGTACCCAATTTCCTGTGTAATTAGAAATAGTTAAGTCACATGCGTATGCCCCCTAACATAACTCCTAGTACACTCGGATTGCAACCACAAATTCGATACTCATACGGGTTGCAATCACAAACACAAAGAATAACTCCGAACTATGACACCCGAAATATTCATCTACGATGACTCATAACCGTAAGGTTTATCAAATCTGAATAGTGTCTCGAAATTAGAGTTTCCCTCACGGTTCGAATCATCACTCCCTCAAATGTAGGGTTTGGACCTTAACCTCGAGATCGAAATTCTTTTACAGTGGATTGTTTGACTTTTGGTCAAATGATCACAATACGCGATAGTAAAAAGATCCAACGGTGAATTTATTACATATTGACTAGATCTTATAGTGTTGGTCAAATCCAACGGTGGACTCGTTTGACTTTTGATCAAACAATCATAATACGAGATAGTAATGAGATCCAATAATGAATTTATGACATATTGACCAGATTTTATGGTTTTGGTCAAATCCAATGGTGGACTCGTTGACTTTTGGTCAAATCATCATAAGACGAGATCGTAACAAGATTCAACGGTAGATTTATTACATATCGAAAAGATCTTGTAGTTTTGGTCAAATCCAATGGCAGACTCGTTGACTTTTGATCAAATGATCATAACATGAGATCGTAACGAGATCCAACGGTTGATTTATTACATATTGACCAAATCTTGTAGTTTTGGTCGAATCTAACGGCGAACTCGTTGACTTTTGGCCAAATGATCATAATATAAGATTATAACGAGATCCAACGGTGGATTTATTATATATTGACCAGATCTAATGGTAGACTCGTTGACTTTGGTCAAACAGTCATATTACGAGATCGTAAAGAAATTGAATGATAAATTTATCATATATTGTTTAAATCTTAGGACATTAATCAGATCCAACGGTAAAATCATTACAAAGACATAATCTATGATCGCCAAATTTTAAGGAATTTGGCGATATCTAACTTACGATTAGATACTCTATAACTCCTCTGATAATCAATTACTAGGAGGATGGATTTGGTATTCGAATTCATCTTTGAGACCAGAGAACAAGAATTCATTTTAAGGGTAGTTCACGAGATTCTTGCTCCAGTAATGACTCGTGCTTGTCGATCAAATGAAACCATCTTTTGGAGGGATACTCTCATCCATCATCCTCTATTTCATATTTCTCAAATCTCTAATGAAGACAACATACTATGCATCAATCTCGTGACGGATTGAAGATATTGATGAAGACCAAGACTTAGAATTTAGTTTGTTTATTTCAGAGATGTAATTACGTTAATTTTATTTAGTAGCTTTTAATAAGAGGTATTCAATTTTGATGTAATTAACGGGGAATCGACTGCGATACCTGGAAGTGTAAAGTTCGTCATTTTCAATAAAAACCCTCTCCTAAAGAGGAGAAATTTGTTATAATTAATTTGTGTTAGATTCATATTCTACACAAATTTGTTGTTTACAAATTTCTGGCACGCCCGATAGGACACACTTCTCTCATCTTTAAGCTACAAAATGAAACGAATTCTCAGAAAATGAGTTGAATATGATGAATAATTAATCATTGGTTATTCCATACATTCATTTAAATCGTTGGCTATTCCATGCAGTAGATCAACTCAATTGCTTATGGAAAGAGCATTACATCCTCTTCCGCTAACAATCAACATGTGGAGACGGCATGCCCTCAAACTGAGGAGGCAGTACTCCGATACACAACTAGCCTCATGGCTCGCGCCACATTAGAAGAACGTTCTCATATGGAGGAACCAGTGTCTCCTAATTTGTTCACTTCGACTAAGAACCCACTATATGGAGATTTCGATTCCCTCTTCACGAAGAATGAATCTCCTGAAACTCCATCAGCAAAATCACCCCGATCAAACTCAGCAAGCCGTACAGGAGTACTGAGAATTGTTAGTACACTTGTTTTGCCTCATCTAAAGGCAATTAATGACTCATCGTCATTCAACTCACCTCTTCTGGAGGCAAACAAGATAATCGTTTCATTTGATATTGGGACTTCGCCTCATCCGGAGGCAATCAATGACTCATCGTCATTCAACTTGTCTCATCTAGGGGCAAACAAGATGATCGTTTCGCCTCATCTGGAGGTAATTGATGACTCATCGTCATTCAACTCACCTAGTCTGGAGGCAAATAAGATGATCATTTCATCTTTGAAACTTGATGATAAGTCTTCTTTAAACAAACTTAATCTAAATAGGACTTAAGTGTTAAGTCTTTGCTTTTAACAAACCTACTCTAAATTGGACTAAAAGTCCTAAGTTATGTCAGGCACGTAGGTGCCTGGATATTATAATTAGGCACTTAGGTGCCTAGATATCGTACTTAGGCACCTGTAAAGACCCGTATTTTTAGACTCGAATCAGACCGACCCTGTATACGTGCTTAGCTCGACGACCGATGTCACCATGTGTTTTGGATTATTATTTAGATAGGTTTGTACGGACGGATTTTGATTTAGAGCTCGTTTGGACCCTCGTGCGAAAGTCGTGCACCGACCTTCGGTGTGACCGCTCAACACCGAACCTAAGTTGTTGGAATTAGAAGTTTAACAAACTAAGGTGTGTGTGTGTGTGCTTAACATATTGAGCAACCCTATTTTAAGAGGAATGGTATTTCTGTATGCTTTAGGTTAAGACTTTCTAAAATTTATTTGCTTAGAGAGAAAGAGGAGACGAGAGCCCTATACGCCAGAAACCCTAGCCCGCTTTTTGGCACGTTTGATCATTACAAAACTTCACCTTTATCGTGCCACCGATTGTGAGATCTGTTTTGTGAAACCTTTTCGGTGTTGAATCGTCAAGGAAATCTACCAGTTTCATTCCGAAACTTCGTTTGCGTGACTCGTTTCAAATCGTGGAATCCTTAGATTAAAGGTATGTTTGAGGAAGATTAATTATTAGAATCAATAGATTAAACTTGGATTTTATTTTGGGAATGTGTGGGATTTGATTCTGGTGAAAACGAAGCTAAAAATCGCATCGCTCGAGCGAAGACAGAACTTGGTTTATCTTCGTTTTCGTTTTCTTTTCGCTACTGTTTTGGTATTTTATCCGTAGCTTTTTACTCCGAACACCGATTAATATGATTCTTTTTGCGTTGGAAAAATAACATCAAGACCTACAACTTTCGTGTTTTGACTAACTCGTGAATCAATCGTTTTAAAGGTCAAAAAATTAGGGGAAGGTTACGTCAAATTGTCTTCGTTTTCTTTCCGATACTGTCTTGGTATTTTATCCGTAACTTTTTACTCCGAACCCCGTTTGACATGATTCTTTTCGTATTGGAAAGAGAACAGCAAACTCTACAACTTTCGTGTTTTGACCAACTCGTGAATCAATCATTTAGAAGGTAAAAAAAAATTAGGGGAAGGTTACGTTGAATTTTAAGATTGACACAAACTTGTCTTCGTTTTCGTTTTCTTTCCGATACTATCTTAATATTTTAGCCATAACTTTTTACTCCGAACTCCGTTTGATATGATTCTTTTTGCGTTGGAAAGAGAACAATAAAATCTACAACTTTCATATTTTGACCAACTCGTGAATCAATCGTTTTGAAGGTCAAAAAAATTTCGGAAAGGTTACGTCAAATTCTAAGATTGGCACAAACTTGCCCGTTCCGACTCGTTTGTGAGGAAACACTTAAATAGGTTTAAATTATTAGTAATTAGAGTTAACCTTAATGCATAATCGTATATTTGTGATGTAGATTAAGGGCGAGAGGCCATCAATAGGATTTTGCTTGACTTTGCGTAACTCCAAGTTCTGGTAGGAGAATCTCATCTTTACAGTATTTTATTTTAATTCACATGAATAATTTGTATTAGATTTTGAACTTGCATCTGTCATATTAAAATACATCTGTAAACTGAAAACCTGATATAAACTCTAGAAATCAGAATCTACCTGAATTCCGAAATCTGAAATCTGAACTATGTATAAGAAACTTGCATCCGAATTATATTTATCTGCATCTGTTTTATGATTCACCTGAACGACCCCTCAAAAATTCCTGAACAACTTCCTAGCGCAAGTTATCCTCTGAGTGTAGGGGCTTGTTGCATCCTGAAAAAAGGTTCATGAACAACGATGGTAGGTAGGGGTTCCCATCGGCTATATTCCTGCTCTCGAGATATAGTTTACTCGGGAGGTATTTTAAGTTGAGGATTAAGTCGTGAATTACTGAACTTTGCATATAGAAGTTAGAAATAATAAGAGACTGAGACTCTGCATCTGTTCTTGAAACTGTTTCCACCTATTTAGAAATTAATCTTACATATGATTTACGCACTTAAATTCAGTTTATTATCTGCATATATGTTTGACAAACTATATTTCGGTATTTATTTTGAAACCATATTAGTTAAAATAAAATATCGTGGATGTCTTTCTTCTACTGAGCTTTGTTGGTTAGCTCACTCCGACTACATCACAGGTCCAAGTACTGACGTGGCTGTTCAGGGCTGCGAAATTGATCCTGATTACGTACCCGAGGAAAAGCCTGAGGTTCCTCCTGAGGAGTTTTTCCTAGTATAGGACTTATTTATTTTCTTACTTTTGGTGAGAGTTAGACTTGGATTTGTGGGCCCATTTTAGCTGGATATTATAGTTTCATACTTGACTTTGATTATTGTTTGAACCATGTTTCGGTGATGGTCGGCCATCATCGGTGGTTCTTTTATTTACCTTTCGCTTCCGCATTTATTTTAATATTAGATATTATTTGCACTTTACTATGATATATGTCATGTTTGTCTGGCTTATCGTTTAATCGATAGGTTGGCGAACCGGCCTTTCTTATACCTGAGGAATTGGAAAAGTCGGGTCGTCACATATGTGCCTAGATATCATAATTAGGCACCTAGGTGCCTAATTACGATCTCTAGGCACATACATACCTAAGTATGATATCTAAGTACCTAGGTGCCTAATTACGATCTCTAGGCACCTAAGTGCTTAGATAATATACTAAGGCAAGTAGGTGCCTAGATATCGTAATTATGCACGTAGGTGCCTAGATATCATACTTAGGCACCTAGGTGCTTAGAGATTGTAATTACGCACCTAGGTGTCTAGATCTCGTAATTAGGCACGTAGGTGCCTAGAGATTGTAATTAAACACGTAGGTGCCTAGAGATCATACTTAGGCACCTAGGTGCCTAGATATTGTACTTGGATACCTAACTATAACAATTAGGCACCTAGGTGCCTAATTGCGATCTCTAGGCACCTACGTGCCTATAGATTGTAATTAGACACCTAGGTGCCTAAATATCATGCTTAGGCACGTAGGTGCCTAGAGATCGTAATTAGGTACCTAGGTGCCTAGATATCATACGTAGGTACTTAGAGATCGTAATTAGACATGTAGATGCCTAGAAATCGCAATTAAGCCCCTAGGTGCCTAGATATCATACTTAGGCACTTAGGTGCCTAAGATTGTAATTAGGCACTTAGGTGCCTAAATATCATACTTAGGCACGTAGGGGACTAGAGATCATAATTAGGCACCTAGGTACTTAGATATAGTAATTAGGCACATAGGTGCCTAAATATTGTAATTAGGCACCTACGTGCCTAGATATCGTAATTAGGCACATAGGTGCCTAGGTGGTTATGAATGAAAGACAAAGACTTGCATACGCGAGAATCATTTTTCTCAATCTGCATGAAAACTAAAACCCACGCAGCTCTCACAACCCTTGATTTCTTGAAACTCCTGCAAAAATCGTAGGATAATAACTTCCTATAATCGCTACCACAAATCTATAAATAGCAGATCCGTTCTCATTATCGAGGATCTGAAAATTCTGACACGAGACATTTTACCGAAAATATCTCCGACTTTTCTTACAAAAAACTTTAGGATATCTACGAGATTCTTTCTATTCCTTTCTTATTTTATTTTATTTTTATTTTTAAAAATTGACGAGAGGAATAAGTCGCGATTGAAACATTTAGGATAAGGGCTACGGCCCTTACCTAAACGTGATACGCTTAGGATAAGAGCTACGGCTCTTATCTAAGTAGGATTTATGATTATAATTTGGGATTAAGCGTTACGACTTGTACCCAATTTCCTGTGTACTTAGAAATAGTTTAGCAACGTGGGTACGCCCCCTGACATAACTCCTAGTACACTCGGATTGCAACCACAAATTCGATACTTATACGAGTTGTAATCACGAACCCAAAAAATGATTCCGAACTATGACGCCCGAAACATTTATCTACGATGATTCATAACCGTGAGATTTACCAGATCTGAATAATGTCTCGAAATTAGATTTCCCTCGCAATTCGGATCATCACTCCCTCAAATGCAGGGTTTGGACCTTAACCTCGAGATCGAAAATTCGTTTACGGTAGATTATTTGACTTTTGGTCAAACAATCACAATACGCGCTAATAAGAAGATCCATTGGTGAATTTATTACATATTGACCAGATCTTATAGTGTTGGTCAAATCCAACGGTGAACTCATTTTACTTTTGGTCAAACGATCATAATACGAGATCGTAATAAGATCCAACAATGAATTTATGACATATTGATGAGATCTTATGGCTTTGGTCAAATCCAACGGTGAACTCGTTGACTGTTGGTCAAATGGTCATAATACGAAATCATAAAAAGATCCAATGGTAGATTTATTACATATCAACCAGATCTTGTAGTCTTGGTCAAATCTAACGGTGGACTCGTTGACTTTTGATCAAACGATTATAATATGAGATCGTAATGAGATCCAACGGTGAATTTATTACATATTAGTCAGATTTTATAGTTTTGGTCAAATCTAACGACGGACTCGTTGATTTTGGCCAAACGATCATAATACAAGATTATAACGAGATCCAATTGTGGATTTATTATATATTGACCAGGTCTAGTAGTTTTGGTCAAATCTAATGGTGGACTCATTGACTTTTTGTCAAGCAGTCATATTACAAGATTGTAAAAAGATCCAATGATAAATTTATCATATATTGATTAAATCTTAGGACATTGGTCAGATCCAACGGTAAAATCATTACAAAGACATAATCTACGATCGCCAAATTTTAAGGAATTTGGCGATATCTAACTTACAATTATATACTATATAAATCCTCTGATAACCAGTTACCAGGAGAATGTATTTGATATTCGAATTCATCTTTGAGACCAAAGAACAAGAATTCGTTTTAAGGGTCGTTCACGAGGTTCCTGCTCCAGTAATGACTCGTGCTTGTCGATCAAATGGAACCGGCTTTTGAAGGAGGGGAACTCCCATCCGTCGTCCCCTATTTCATATTTCTCAAATCTCTAATGAAGACAGCATACTATGCATCTATCTCGTGACGGATTGAAGATGTCGATGAAGACCAAGACTTAGAATTTAGTTTGTTTATTTCAAAAATGTAATTATGTTAATTTTATTTAGAAGCTTTTAATCAGAGATATTCAATTTTGATGTAATTAACGGGGTATCGATTGCGATACCCGGAAGTGTAAAGTCCGCCATTTTCACTAAAAACTCTCTCCTAGCGAAGGGAAATTTGTGATGATTAATTTGTGTTAGATTCATATTTTACGCAAATTTGTTGTTTACAATGTCATACCCTATAGGCTTCTAAATTGCCTAAATCAGACACCAGAGCATGCAATTATGGCCTTCAAAACGTCAAGGTATTGAACAGCATCACACTACTCATAAATTTACATAAGCAATGCCAGCTTGCAGGATCGCTCAATGCAATGCTCATTTTTTAATTGTTGGTAGGAGTTAGTTGTTGGCGTGTCTACTGTATGGGTGACTTTAATCAGTATAAAGCATATCTATGCGTGTGAGTGATATACATGTGATCCCTTTGTAAGTGGTATATACAATAATAATCAAGGGTGTGAGGGAATCTAACTCAAACCCTAATTTTCCACATTACTTCCCCTCCTTTCTTCTTGTCTTCTCTTCTCATATCTTCTTCTCCAAACTAACCCTAATCTCATCAAACTTATTTTGGTACCAGACTATCATTGATTCCATCTGTCATTGCTGATGCGAAAACCGATCAAAATTTGACTTTGGATCAGAGAAAGAAGTGCATAGTTTTGATCAAATTTTCTAAAGTAACAATTTTAGTAGAGCCTAGTATGTTTCGAAGACTATTTAAGGGGGTCTTTAAAAACCTTGGGATTCACGATTTTGCATGGAATTCTCTATTGATGAAGATCAAAGTATGAGGCATCAATCTGCATCGAAATCCTCTCTACTTCCTGTAAGTATTGATTGCTGATTTTTGGGGTTTTTAAAGGCATTTATCCATTTCTAGTGAAATCAACTGAAACTGTAGTTTCATTTATTGGGGTGCTCAAAACATCATCGGATGAAAAAGTTATAGTAGTGAGCGATTGCATCTGTTTTTTATGCCCTTACATCTGGTTGTGGTTTCATTGTGTTTGGAGCTCTGTGGACTGCATTTTGAGTGTTTTTGTGATAGGGAGTACCTCGGTTTGCTTCCTAAATCTCAGTTTTGGTTGTGTTACACATGAACAGTACAATGACACGATATTATCTATGATGTTGATGATTGTTGCAAGGAGTGTTATTGTTGCTGTACAGTGCATGATAAGTTGTGTGGCTGTATAGCATAGTCACAAAAAATTTTGGTTTTCTTGTTTAAAAATATGCGTATAAAACGCATTTTCTTTTAAAAAACAGGCACGTATAAAAAGCCGTTTTATAAGGAAAAAAAATATAAATCACGTTTTTTTCCCGTTTAAAACACATTTTATATGTTTTTTTCATATAACCCGTTTTATTCGAGAGAAAAAGGTTTAATTATGTATATTTTTATATTTTTTTTTAAAAAATTAATATATTTATTACTATTTCATACATTTTCTTCATTGTTTCTGTTTTTTACAGTTTTTTCCGAATCTTTCCTTTGAAAAATTCTTCCTACACCTCATCTTTTTTCCCTTACTTTTCCTGTACTTCCCCTTTTTGCTGTTTTTTTCCAAAATTTTTCCATTGCCGTTGTATTCCCGTACTCCGTTTTTGTGACAATGCTGTATAGCCCAACTATTTTTACGAATTTTCTGCTCTATAACAGCTAATTGTTGAGATATCTCAACCATGGATGATTCCAAAGTAGGTATTGGTGGTGGAAATGACATTTCTCATGGATTACAAATTATTATGGTTAAGTTCGATGGTACAAACTACTGGTTATGGTCCGGTCTATCAAATTATTTTTGGGTTCAAAACGCAAATTAGGGTATGTGGATGGTACCATCCCTGAACCAGCCCTATCAAAAGTATATAGATTGGAGGTGTGATAGCACAACAGTAATGACTTGGTTAGTCCACTCAATGCAACCTTCTTTTGGTAGCTCGTTTATGGATGCGACTTCAGCTAGGGGGGTATGTCTAGCCATTAGTGATGCATATTCACAGAAGCATGATTATGCAAAGGTGTGGTTGAGTGGTATGTGGGTTGAGTTAAGCCACTATCAAATTAAGGGCGTATATGCTACGTGTGCTAGCAAACCACATCGTATTGAATGCATGAGTATGTAGAGAGGAGCAGGAAAAGAAGATCTTCGCTCTTCTCAGGAGCGTAAATTCTGGATTAAGAGTTAGCATCCTCGGAAGACAGGAGCTGCCACCTTTGGGACTATATTCTGATGCAAACCGGATACCATTTACCACTACTATGACACCATTTACGATAGACTGCAGCCCACGGAAGCTTATAGACAGAATTTAAAGTGCATGAAAAATTAATAAAACCGGTAAATAGCCGACTTAAGGCGATAAAAACCAACCTTTACGTCACAATAACTGCGTAAAAACAAAATCAAACAACAACACTATTCCTGATCTATAATCTGCAGCAGATCTGGAAATATAGTAACAAATAACAGTCTGACACAGTCCTCCATTAATTGACCTAATGCTTAGAATTACCAAAGCAATAAATAAGACTGAAAAGTTTCCAAAAACAGCTACAAAATATGGACTAAAAGGTCTTAACAGCCACCATCAAACTAAAAAGTTCCAACAATCTCCAATCTGGATTCCCTTTTCTCTTTTCGTACAATAAAACTCAGCATAATACCAAAATAAAGAGACAAAGCCTTTAGTCTTTTGATAAAAGATGATCCTTTTTTTTATTGGTAAAAAAGAAATTATTAACGAAGCAAAAGAATACATACCTGTACAAGGACCCAAAACCAGTAAGGTACTGGAAGGAACAGAAAAAAAAAAACCCTAAATAATACCTACCCAACATTCTTGTAGGAAACCTAGCCCCTGAGTCATCGAAATAAACCAAGACCATGGACAGAACCTCTCCTAGCAAGAGGATATAAAAGGCTAATCGCGGAGGCTATCCCAATCTTGTAAGTAGTCCCTACCCTCATTTGTGTTACCAGGTGGTGTCAACCTAATCCAATTAATGGCCAAATCACAAACCACTTTCGGAATCATAGTCACAGATTTTCTAGCACAACTGAAAATTCTATCATTCCTTTCAGTCCATATTGCCCACATCACATTGCAGTGTCTAATGCTTCCAACCCATAATTGTTGGAAAACAACAACAAAAAAGGGCCAAAAATGTGCATCATGTTAGTGGGAAAACTCTACTTACGTTTTTTCAGACCATGACGTAGGTGCACCTGTACGTGCCTAAGCGAAGAAAGCGCAAGCCTTGGCTCGCTTGGCAGTGCCACACCTAGAAACCTCAGGCCAAGACATAGGAGGAGTGTATGGCATGCCTAGGCACCTTTAACTACACTAAAGTTGATTGTTAAAAAAAAAAGTGAAATACAACTCTCATATCTCCAGAAATATTGTGAGGAATGTCATGGGAAAGAACACAATTATGAGTAAACCCCTTTTTAATAGAACTCAATCCAAATTTTCTAGCTTAAGCAATGGAATATAATAGATATGGCTAACGGGGCTTTAGGCGGGGAGGGACTTTCTTTGGACAAGTTAGTTGGAATAACTTTTGGTTATTTACCTCCATATGGTGTCATAGCTGACCCTTGTATTCCCCCCCTTTTAGACCATAACTATCCAAGGAATAAGACAAATTTTACACTCGCTCGCATAAAAAGGGATATTACCCAGCGATTGTCCCAGATGTACAGGGTGTTGGGTGGGGCAGAGGGGATACAGACCTAACCTTTGACTTTTTATATATAAAATAGCTGCTCTCCGGACTTGAACCCACATCTTCATGCTTACAGCTCAAGCCTTTTACCATTGCACCAAGCAATGACCCCTACTTGTTCACATAAATAAATAACTACTATTTTAGTATCCAGATACATGCCCAAGCTTAAATGGTCATGGGACACTCTACAATTTACATGACAATGAATCATTCATTTATCATCAATAATAGTTTAATAAAATATATGGAAAAATATATGCGAAAAGAAGTACGATGATGAGGTGGGCTACAATAAGAAAAAGAATTTTTTATGAAAATATAAGGCAATGATGATGCTACTCCGTCATAGAAGAGTTTCTGATGCGGGATTTAGATCTGCATGATCGGATCGTGGCTGGGTCAAACGAAGAAAGTCAACAAGGAAGAAGTGGACCCACAATTGGGCTTTCAAACGTCTTGTGATTTAGCGGCTACATGGAATTTTAACGCGAAAATGCTGAAATTTAGAGTTTTAGTTGTTTTAGGACTTTCTATTTGTGGTTTACTTTAAGATTAGTTTCCTCATTTAAACTATTTAAAGGTCAAGCACACATATGTGACATTTGACCAATAATTTCGTCAATTTCAGTGTAGCCATTGAAAAAATGGTCATAACTCTTTAAATACATGTCGAAATTGTTCGATTCTTGTCTTGTTGGAAAGCTACTTTGATAAGCTTTTAAACAAGAATAATTTCGCATCAATTGAACATCGTTTAACCTTTCAAAAATGGTAGCGTAATAGAAAAACGGAATTAGTGGTGAAATTGATTATGACCTTAGAATTAGGAGTTTTATTTTTTTAGGGTTTCTTAGCCTATATAAAGGCATGTAATGATTTTATTTGGTTTAGTTTTGATGAATGAAAATTTGAGATTGCTTTTGTGCATCTCTGCAGGAGTGATTCTTTCGTTTAGAAAACTTGCGAAAAGTTTTCGCCTTTGAGGAGTGATTCTTCAAAGTTATCATTGGTGCGAAGCCGACAAGCCTCTTTGGAGCGATTTCGAAGATCTTCTACCTCTATTCTTCTTTTATTTGTTTTTTAACTAAAAATCCTATCGTGCGGGATTTTACGCTATTTTAGGGTTAGCGCCATTTGTCCTACATCAGTTTCCTTATCAACATCTTCCTAAGTCCTAACCCAAGGATTCCGCGAATGAGCTAGCTTTTTAGATACTCATAAAGGGATGGCAACGCCTAACCTTCATTGAAACTGAAAAAAAAAATACCAAATCCAGACAAAACTTCCGGGCAGCAAGCACTTTACAAATCCTCAAAAGGCATTCCAAATTAATCAAGAAAAAAAACCTTCAAACCTTTAAGTGATAGAAGGATCCAGTGAACCATCGCCCTTCCTGAAAACTTAACACCATAAGGCCCCAAGAGCACCTCTAACATCCCCACAAGATTTTGAAAAGACCATTATAATACCTATAATTCCATCCTTAGCATACTAACGCGCCAACTTGGATTTGAGCAACATTAGAATCTTTTCAATCAATTCAATGAGTACTCTTTGGAAACATCATCCAGCCTTTCAAAGCTCTATTGTCAAAACTTCTTCAGCTCACTGAAGAAGTAGCTTCTTTCCGTAAAATCCACATTTCCAAATTCTTTTCTTTTATCATAATTGATAAGGGAAGAAAGTTTTCAAGGAAAAATTACCATGAATTTTATAAAGAGTTTTGGAAGTTGCTCCACCTTGTATGGACGATAAAATAGGAGCTATGTTTTAGTGGGCATAATGGGATTCTCTATAATTCATAAAAACACGAATGTATTGTCCTTTGAAAAGCTAAAGTCAGCATATTAGGAGCACCTTCGTCTTTTTTTATAATGCTTGGCTAGTTGGCTGGCATTTAATTCAGTGGTTATATCTAGGAAAGACATTCACAGAATGGACTACCAACATATTTCAAGAAAGCAGATGTTGGTACAGGAATGTGGATAAAGATAAGAGAGATGCACTTTGAAATGGCATGTGGCAGAGGAGGGTACCATCAAATTTAACTTTGATGGCAGCTCTTAAGGAAATTTCTATACCACTTAGAATAAGTAATGTCATTAAGGAGGGCAACTCTTGTAACATCATGGGGTAGGCACCAAATGAAAGAGGACATCCTATTGTGGCTCGCAATCCTAATGATTGAAATATTAGATGAATAGCTAGTTCTATTTCATTTTCTCATTTTATGGGACATAAATATAAGGGCCTGGGATTGCCTGTTATCTACTATTGCCCAACTGTTACAGAGGCATTTATCTCTGTTCAATACATAATGCGAGTGGATATAATGGATTGGATTGATTGATTGGTATGTATACCAAATGAAACAATGCAAGCAAAAGTGTCCAGAAAATAAAAAATAAAAACTAAAAAAATAATAATAATATGATGGTTCAGAGGGTTAGAGCATATGGCTAAGAACCACGGTGTTGGAGTGTGAATCCCTCCTCACCCACAATCCGTGCTGCAGAGCAGGACTCAGCATTGAGGTGAACTACCCAGGCTTCCTTCAGGAAACACCAATTATTTATTACATATTTAAATCTGTTTATTAATAAAAATTACTGCTACTTTGTCAGTAATAATAATATTGATGATGATAATGACTCCAGCATATAAAATTGAAAATCAGCTTGTGAACATCTAAACTGTTGAAACAAGAAGGGACAAAATTCAAGTCTGCCTTACCATAAACAGAAGAAAAAAAAAAAAAAAAAAAAAAAAAAACCCTGCCCTATTCAGCTCATGAAGGTTTTAACCTACTAATTTTTTTTTTTCATAAGGCATGCACTAAGCCCTCCCTACTTGGGACTAGTTAAAAATTTTGACCAAACAATGCAAAATTAACAAAAAGATAAATCCAATTCTCAGTTCCTATAATAAGTTACAGAGAACTTCAACGTTCTCACTTCACATGACCGCTTGCACAACAATTTGAAATTTAATATAAAACAACGCCTTCTCTCTTCCACCCCAAAATCTGCTAATTCCCAAACAACCGAAACTAAAATCTTCAGTTCTCCATCAGTAACCTAATTTCCCGCAGATTTAGACTACCAATTCAGTTGGTCCGCAAGCAAGGGCGTATCCACGTTATGGCTTGTGGGGACCCAAGACCCCACAAAGTTCCAAATATGTCAATAGATAGCTGAATACCCAACAAAAGAATATAGGTATCTGTCCACTTAGGTCCCCATATACGGTGCTACTTCCTAGTGCCTCCACTTTTGTTTATAATTTTTTTTTATTTAAATTTTAATATAAAACATTAGGATATTATTTGATAGGGTAGCTGCTACCATGGACTTGACTACCTGTCCAGCATCAGGTTTATTGTTGTAAAATAGACCAATCATTCTGCTGGAAAGTACAACTACAGCAGTATAGGGAGCTGTGTTGAATGGGCATTCCCATGCCCACTCATCTTCTACCTCTGTGTAATTTGAATTTTTATTTTAGTTTTTGTTATGTCGGAGCTTCATATGTTCTTTTAAGGGTTCCTTTGTTTGCACCTATAGAATCTTTGAGGGCACACACACCAAAAAACATTCAACGCTACTAAGAAGATCGTTTTTTTTGCCCCAACCTTTTTTCATGATAGATCTTGACAACATAGGTGTACCGATGGCCAATTTTTCATTTCATGTGACACATCCAAAAGGTTACCTTAAAATAATTTTTAAATGTGATGTGTGGCACATAATTTTTTGGTCATGGTGATATATGGCACATGAAATAAAAAATTGACCGTTTATAGGGAACCTCAGTTCGTGCCCACTGTATTACTGAAAGCACCCACTTAATGAGAGTAAGCACCAGTTGCCACAACCACTGTTGAGAGAGCATTTTCTGTTATGCATAAAGAATAGACCGAGAAATTGAAGGGGAGATAAGTGGCTGAATGATTGCTTGATCACATATATTGAGAAAGACCTATTTGATAGCATTGATACAGAGAAATTCCCTTTAGCTTCCAGGATATGAAACCTCGTCGAGGAAAATTGTAAACAAATTTTTTGATAGTAATAGAAAGACATTTTGGAGAAAATCATTTGTCATCTTTATCATAAATTAGAATTGTTTGATTTTTCAAACTTTTTTATGATTTTTTTAATTTTTTTTTTTTCTATTCTTACTAAGGGTGTAAGAAATTTTTTTAGCATATATCGATTATAGATTATCGGGTGCCCCCGCCACATGAAAAGCCTGCGTTCGCCACTGTCCGCAAGTAAACCCTAACTCCATTTCATCATATACAGTCAAACCAAGGATGAAATAGGGAATAAAAAATAGAGAGATAGAGAACGAGAATTACTAAAAATAAACTTTAAAGAAAAGAGAGAGAGAGAGAAAGAGAGAGAGAGAGATGACTGACTCCGGGGAAGAAGAGCAGGGGGCGAAAGAGCGGAGAGCTGCTCGGCGGCGACGACGGAGAAGCTGCTGCCAGTAGAATTGAGATCGGTGGTGCGGCGATGATCGAAACAAGTGGGCCAACCCTTGGGCAGCAAATGTGGTTGCCATAGTTCCCCCACCGACATCAGCTGCATAAGACCTGTCCACAGAAGAACGCTCGTCCCCAGCCTGAAAAACCAAACCCTCAACTGACACCTCGCCATCGCCCTCACCTCCTGCTTTGTTCTACTCCTCCACGTCTTGCTGCTCGTCGTTTCCATCTCTCTCTCTCTCATCCCACTCACCTGCATTACCAATATTTATTATGTAGCCACTTCCACAAATAAAAATTAGCAAGTTTACTCCAATCCATGAGAAAAAACACACAAATAAAAAAACTAAAATAGAAATCTGGACCCTGAAGAAATTTTCATCATAAACCCTAATTTTTCCTCTGCTATTGCTTGGCTGCTCTCTCTCCTCTCTATTTTTTTTCCTCCGCGATTGCTGCTTGGCTGCTCTCTCTCTCTCTCTCTCTCTCTCTCTCTCTCTCTCTATCTCTGGGGCAAACGGCTCCTTTCCCTCAGCGTGGGTATTTTTTCCGTCTTGTCTATTTATTTTTATTTTTTTAACTGCTCCTCCCTCTGGGCTGTGGTTGAAATTCCAGTGTGAAACATATGTATTTAAACAGCAAAAGCGAGAGGAATCTTTACTGAAGCAAGCAAAGTGGTACATGATTACCTTCTATGACGGGAAATTGGATATGTTTAACCAGAGATCTTCTCACTTTAGTTTTTAGAGTTTAGTTTCGCGGCACCCGGCAGTCGCGCGCTGGGAATAATCCGTGACTGATTCGAATACCTATTATTTTATCCAATCAGATCCAAATTTGAAATTACAATTGTGTCCATGATGGATTACTCACGGGATCAACTCCCGAGACGTGTCATCCGCACATCATTAAATGACGTCACCGTTTTTCTTTCTCCGCCCTTCTATTTAGTTTAACGTAGCTGTTCCATAGGGGATCACTTGTAATTTGTGAAGCACATACAAATTTGGTTCATGTAAAGTAAAAGTGTCATTGTCATCGATGCATCCTCATTGCAAGTCTTCTTTGCTAAGTCCTATTTCCCCACTCCAAAGTCATCAGCTCTTTCTAGCTTTAAACTCTTCTCCTACTTGGTTATATGTAGCAATTTATACATTGTAGTTATTACTTATCAATTTCTTTTTATATACTTGTTTGGAGCATAGTGACAAATTTTGTTTTCGGGAATTTTTCGGTGGGAGGTCCTTTCGGTACATTTTAAATTAATTTTGATACTTTTCGGAAAAATTTCAGGAAAGTTTCGGGGATTAAAAATATATATTTAATATTTTTTTAAATATTTTTAAAAAATTTACCAAAATTTACCAAAAAATACCGAAAAGTATCAAAAAATATTGAAAACCGAAATTTTTCCAAAATTTTCGTTTGACCCCCATTTCACGAAATTTCATCAAATTTCGGCGAAATTTGACACTATGATTTGGAGTTTATATTTTTTATATTCGTTTTAATATATATATTTATATATTTAACTATTACCATGACACTAATCCTTCTACTTCCTCATTTGTGTTTAGAAAGGGAAGTGCCGGTTAAAAGAGGCCAACATTAATAATTTTGTCATAGTGTTCATCTAACATATCAAAGTTTGTTTCAATGTACAAAAATTTTATAGTACATTGCCCCTTTTTGTAAGTCATCTTTGGTTTCTTTTTAACCCTAGTTGCCATTGTTTGGTGTGTTGGTAGATGATTTGTCCCATAAATGTGAAAACATAAGTTCACGTTCGGAATTATTATAAAATAAAAAATGCGTTCTAGTTCGGAAAGTAATCATCTCTGTTTTTAAAAAGTCAAAGATTAAGTTTGTATTTTGTTCACTCATCCCATATCGTCAACATACGATATTAATAAATAAATAGTATTGATAATGGCTACGAGGTACGTCGTTCACTATGTTATCTTAAAAACAATAGACGCCCGCACTCCATCGGATAAACAAAGATGCAATAGAGTTTTCAGTGAATCTGCTTTCAGGATACAACATAGTCCGGTCTTGTCAAGAACCATATGTTATTTTAACAGAGATCTTATTTCTATTTATAAAGAAATTATAAATCATTGTGTCTTTTCAGAGAGTTGTGTCTTTTCGGTAAAAAATAAATCGACTTCACTTATGTCTTTTCAGAGAATTGTGTCTTTTCATATGACTAAAAAGATAAATAGATTTCACTTGCGCCTTTTCAAATTTACTGTGTAGAGATGTCAGACTTGTGTCTTTTCATATTTACGGTGAAGAGATAAATTCAAATTTAAAAAATATTTCTTTAGATAGATGATATTTACAAGTTTATCATTGAATTATTATCAATATATAATGATAATTATAAACTTAATTTTGAAATAATAAAATATATATTACTATACTAATATAGATAACAATCCCCTACTTGACGATCATACTAAACATCGTCAGAGATATCGATCAATTTGAACTTTTGACTAATACATACAACTCAAAGTTTGTAAGGACTTTAAGTAGCTTGTAGCCTTAAACTTAAAACATGTCTAACAA
Organism: Chloranthus sessilifolius; assembly: GCA_021018995.1. Taxonomy (NCBI): domain Eukaryota; kingdom Viridiplantae; phylum Streptophyta; class Magnoliopsida; order Chloranthales; family Chloranthaceae; genus Chloranthus; species Chloranthus sessilifolius. The sequence continues at coordinate 45,579,410 of CM037584.1, read as the reverse complement.
ATTGGAATTATATATATACTTAGTATAACCTAAATCATTAGTGGCATAAGGCATGCGCTTTACAGTCATGCGCTAAACTCCCGATTTCATGAGTATTTCAGATAAATGACCGAATCTCTGTTGAAAGGACTTAACTTTCATACTCATATAGGTGAATATTTCATGAGTGCTCTTGTAACTACTTTATTACCTCATCAAATAAATGCTTATAGAATAATTAAGAGTTAAACTTACTCTCTCACGTTATAAGATATGTGCACGAAATTTAACACCATAGAAATGACCAATAGGCAACATATCTTTGTACACTTTTAAAGGCCACGGAATAGTTTCTTATCTAGTTGAACTTAAAATTTTGGATCTCCAATTCTACCAAGTTGAGGTTATAACTATTGTGCCTTTAAAGATATCGATTCTAGGCTTATCCCCCTCGATATTTTTAACATTGTATCTCTGAGTAGTGCTTTTATAAGCTTCAAAGTCACTATGCCTCTTTTGTTCTTGTAAATAATGCTTTGTACTCTGATTCTATACTTAAATTAGAAATATATGTTTATTTGTAAATCCCCACGATACTGCTCCTCGTATCAAAGTAAAAAACCATCCACTTATAGATTTTGAATCAGAGGAGTCATAAATCCAAATAGTATCAATAAACCCCTCTAAGAGTTCAAGTTTGCCTCTATATTGTAAAATTATAATGTATAATTTCTTTCAAGTATCTTAATGCCCTACAAATAGCTTCCTAATGTTCTAACCCTAGGTTGCTAGTTTACTCAATACCTCCACTATATATGCTATATTGGGTATGATACACTTCATTAAATACATATGACTTCATCTCAGTGATAATAAACGGTAATTTTGAAACTTGTTTAAGAATCGATTTATCTCAAACCATCTTAAAATCAAAATATTTAGATACTAGAAAAATATTTGTACCTATATCTTCAATTAAACACTTCTTCGCTAATGAATCTCAAAATCTTTAGTAATAGTGCACTTATAGAATGTGTTGGATAACTTATCGTTCAATGCAATGAGGATGTAATCCGACAATCCTGATCATCTTCCAGTCATTTAAGTCGAGCATCCGATCCTTCATTGGTCGTACTTCTTGTTGTTGCCACTATGAAAATTGGTGGACTTGGTGTAATGAAGACATAAGCAATCTTGAATTGGCAAGATAAATTACACATTTTGTTACAATCTTTTAAAATTTTACTCGTCAAATCGATCAAGTTTGATGAGATCTTGATTCATAAAATTTATACTCTGAGTCATTAGAATGATTTATTGTCTTTAAATGATTGATAAATAAATGGTATTGATAATGACTCCGAGACATGTAGTTCACTACGCTATCTTAAAGACAATAGACACCCCCACTCCGTCGGATAAACGAAGATACAATAGAGTTTTTAGCGAATCTACTTTTAGAATACTATAGAGTCTGGTCTTACCAAGAACCGTATGTTCTTCTCTAGATTGCACTTTCTAGAGAAAAAACCTATCACACATATTTTCTAATACACAAAAAGATTCTTCAAAAATAAGAACATAAAAGAGAAAGAGAAATAAATATTATTATAATTTCTGTTGTGTTGTATATTTTGTGTCATTTAACAGAGATCTTATCTCTATTTATAGAGAAATTGTGAATCATTGTGTCTTTTAGTAAAAAGATTTCAGATTCGTGTCTTTTGGATAAAAAATAAATCGACTTCACTTGTGGTTTTTATATTTTCAAATGACAGTAAAAAGATAAATCGATTTTACTTGTATTTTTTCAGATTTATGGTGTTATGCATGGATCAAAATTTTGAAAAATCGATATATATTGTCAGGCCCCAAAACCGATACGCATCGGATGATATGTATTGGTACCGGACGCTACTTTCCGGTATTTTGTCAAAAAAAAAAAAAAATACAAACAAACAAAACGATCATTTGAAATTATCGAACGATACGAACGATACTTTGAACGATATGAACGATACAGACGATAATTTGACTATTTTTTAAGAGGCCCGGTAAAAACACATTTTATCATATCGTTCATGTCCAAAACCAATACATATCGGTATTGGACGATATTTTGACCCATGGTGTTGTGTCTTTTTAAATAACGTAAAAACTTGTGTCTTTTCAGATTAACTATGAAAAGATGTCAGACTTATTTTTTTTCACATTTACGGTAAAAAAATAAATTCAAATTTTAAAAACACTTCTTTAGAGAAATAATATTTACAAATTTATCATTGAATTATTATATATATATATAACATACGAGACATGCACGTGCGACTCTCATGACATACATGTGGCAACACACACATATAGTTAGTGAGAGAGAGAACGGTAGAGATAGTGTACTAACTAGTTAGGGCACTACAAATTTAAGGCTTAAATAGGCCTAGGTGAGTGGTGACCCGAAGGTTAAAGCGACCCAACCCACCTTGGATCAAGTTTGGGTCCAAAACTCTAATGGGCGGGATTAGATTGGACTGGAAATCTCAGCCCGTTTCTCTATATCGATAATGTTACGTCCAAAATCTTGACACTAACCAGATGCCTCACCATACATCCAAACCTAACTTGGGCAAAGTTAATGGTTGAGTGATAGATCTTCCCTTGTCGAAGCAAGTCCGCAACAGGTCGTGAGTTCTAATTTTCATGCCTGCTCTCGCTCTTTGTGCGATGCTCCTCTTAGTGTGCTCGCTAAATTAGCTCCTCTTTATGTGTAATTTGTACGGGCATTATATATGGATTGTTTATGTTGGGCATACTCGAGAAAATATTTTTCAAAAAATGGGCAAAGTTCAGTTTGACCCATCCCCAATTTTTGCTACTTTGGTCAGGTCGGGTTTTGGTGAGGCCTAGAATAATTTTGTCTAGACATAGACTGTAATTAGGTTGACACAATCTGACCTGACCCAATCAGACGTGACCCAAACTGTTCGCAGCCCTAAATCTAAATACACGTCTTCTTGATGAGCTACATGAGCCATCACCTCTATTTGCACCCACCAAAACTCTAAGGACACTAGTGACAAAAATCATTGACTACCTTGAATCAAATAATTGAGAACATTTCATTCCAATCTTCCACACAGCGGGTCTTAAGATCATAGGTTTATCATCAAACCGTCAGAATCTAATTATACAAGGCACACATCCGTGAAAGTTAGCATGATCATAAGCGTACATCAAACAGAATTCTTGGATCACTTTTGGAGATGTGTGTACGTTTATGATCTCAAGATCTGTTGTATGAAAGATTGGAACCAAAAATGATCTCAATCGTCTAAAGCAGTGCAATCCTTGATTTTTAGTGTTGGTGCTCTTAAAATTTTAGATGGGTGTAAATAGAGAAAAAATGCCTACGCTTGCATTGAGAGCATTCCAAAACTTGATTTTTTTTTTATACAGCCATTTAACCGAAACAGTCTCAATAACTGAGGAGCAAATACGCATACATATGTGATACTTGCATAACAACATAAGAGAACACTAACTATAATAGTGGGGGTTAACTAAAAGAACCCGACCCGCACCATATAAGCAGCATACCAATTGGGATAATGCCTCTCATTGGCATCCGAAAACGTGTTTTAAGGGGTGGCAAAGCATAGTTTGTAGAGAAGGGTAAAGTCTATGCTATGGACTTTACACGTGTGCCATCTCTACCAAATCTGCACATGTGTCACTCGTGGTCCAATAAAACTGCCTAAATTGGAGGTTTCTAATCATTCAATGAGGACAATGGCAGCAACGTGGACAACTTGATATGCGTGATGCATCAATCATCATGGCCCCTTGCCTAATGGTTACCAGCTCTTTGCCTTTTTCATAGAGTCGGTACCGGGTGCAAGTGTGGCCCATGCGCACAATGTTTTAAGTTAAGTAACTGGGGAAGTCTAATGTTAAGCGAATACACTATAGTCAAAACTTTTTCCGATGAGTTTGGCATTAGGTGGAGCGTGTTATGACGGGGTCAATACTCGAGCTTGCGGCGTGGTGCGTATGGCACGACATGTGGTGCCAGGAGGGCACGCGACATGGGGCCATGTTAGCCTTGCGACGTGGTCGCGCTGCGAGGACGCGACACGGTCGCATGAGGGTACGACGCGGAGCGTCACAGTCGCGACACGGACGCGACATAGCCAAGGTGGGCTAGCGATGCATGAGGCGTTGCAGTATGTCAAACCAATAGGTTTGAGGTTCTCCTGCCATTCTGGCTGAATGACTGTTTTACCCTTATATAGGGGAAGGGAGCTAGAGAGCTATTCCCCCGCACACGGGGCCTTGCGTTGCCAGAGGGGGCGCAAGTGTCTCCTAGGCCTGAAAGGGTGGGCCTAGGACGTCGACGCAGCGATGCCGTTTGGAACCCGAGGGAGGTTGATGTATGGCCCCGGACTACGCGTCGCGGTGCATACGGCTGGACAACCTCGCGAGACAACACCAAGGCGCTGCGTGGGACTCAATTGAGCACGACAGCATGTGGGCTAAAGACAAACGTGTGCTAGTAATTCGGAACGCACACGAAGGCAAGCTGCGTGGGACTCGATGGGAGCACGCGGCGCGAGGCACAAGGGCTTGGTTCGGCGAGCGAGTACTAGTGCAAAGGCTGTGGTGAAGCAAGCTTGAGCAGGCCAAGTTAGCGCAGCGGTGCAGATTGACGTGTCGCAAGGGACACGATGAGCGGAATGGTAGGCCGTGAAACAGAGGCAACCATGTTGGGAGGAGTTCGAATCCTCTCTGGCGGTGGTATCAGTGTTGTCGCGAAGGGTTGGCCGTTGCCGCGATAGCAGCTGGCACCATGCAGGTTGAAAGCGCGTCGAAGGACGCCCTCGCGACGATTGTTATCAGAAGTAGGCTGACCTAGCGAAGCGTGCGTTAGGTGCCGCACGGGACTGAGGTTGCGGAAGTGCGACCCCGTGACAGTGTAGGTATGATAACCCTGTTCGGATTAATTTAGGGAAAATTTTGATTAAAAAAAAAAATAATAATAAATTATATTATAAATTTATAATACATAAAACAAGATAAATGTAGCCTGATACTAAAGACCATATAACTTACCTGATCTTATATTGCTTTGGTACCGTGGCACCCAATCAAATGACCGGGTGCTTCGTAAAATAGCGGCTTGTTGATCATAAATATTGTGAAAAGAGATAATAATAATAATAAATTATATAATTTATATCATCGATATTGTCAATTGTGTAAAAAATAAACTATGAAATCAAATGTGGGTTTACCCTTCATTAAGGCTGTCAACAGACCAGGCCGAGATTTTCACCCGGCCCATTAAAAAAAAAAAAATTGGGCCCAGCCTGGCCCTATTAGCTATTCGGGCCGAGCCAGGGTCAGCCCGTTTTCAGACTTTTCCGATTTGAACCCGGCCCGATTAGTTATACGGACCAGGCTTTTACCTTTTTTAATAAAAAATTAAGTTTTTTTTTTTTTTTTTTTAAGGATCTTAGCTATCCGGGCCAGGCCGTGCCTTACACTTTGAAGCCCAAACTCGAGCCTATTTTTATCTGGGCCGAGTCAGGCTCATTTAATAAATTTATTAAAAAGTTAGCCCAAACTCGGCCCGGATGAGCCTGGCCCAGGCTGAAGCCCGACCTGTTGAAAGCCCTACCTTTCATGTTCTATGCAATTGACTTTGTTGACTACATAATTTTGTAGGCATTATCTTTTTCTCACAATAATGTTATAGTCGGTGAGTCACTCCGTTACGTGACATAGATTATGTTATTAGGTGCCAAGTGGCAACAAACTAATTATGCAGGGCCGAATAAGTTACGGGCTCGTCCTTAATACCATGCTACCATTACACATAAAAATATGTTGTATTATATTTAAATTTACAAATAATGTCTTTAAATAATAAAATAAATGTACTACATAATATGCATGTATTAAAATTTAATACAAAACATGTGATGTATAGTTAAAGTGGGTATCACCATGGGTTAAAAAATCGTCCGATAACGATACGCATCGGACGATACGTATCGGTTTTGGACCTAAGCGGTACGATACATTGCCTATGTATCGTACCCCTTCAAAAATTAAGTAATTATCGTCCGATACGGGCAATGTATCGCCCGTATCGGACGATACGCCGATATTTTTTTATTTTTAAATAAAATTGAATTATCGGGCGATACGGGCAAATTATCGCTCGTATCGTCCGATATGGCCGATAATTTCAAATTATCGGTCGGCCCCACCTCAATTTTTTTTCTTTGGATTTTTGTCGAATTCTGCTTGTTTTTTTGCTTTTTAAATTTTTATAATCATTACATTCCCCGCAAATTATGCAACGGATATAATTTTATATCCGTTGCATAATATTTTGTTATTATTTTGTTATTTAAACGTTAAAACGTAAAGCAACGGATATAATTTTATATCCGTTGCATAGTATTTTTTTATTATTTTATTATATAAAACGTTATAAAAGCAATAGATATAATATATTATATTCGTTGCATAGTATTTTATTATTATTTTATTAATTAAATCGTTGCAAAAGCAACGGCTATTAGCAACGGATAAAATCTACCTGTTATAAAACTCACCGGAGAGGGATTCTTCATTTGCAAACCATTCTCTTCTTCTCCACTTGCAAATCACCCGAGAATATCTTCTTTTGCTTCACTTGCAAATCACACGAGGGTCTCTTCTTCTTCTTTACTTGCAAACCACCTGAGGATCCCTTATTCTACACCAGTATACTTCTTCTTTCGCCACTTGTAATTCACTATACTACTTATTTTTTAGCCATCGGAGAGCAAAATCGTAGAGATCGGATTGTCACACTTATATTTTCGTCGGATATTTAAGAGAATGTATGATTTTCCATCATCTAACTTGTATTTTTAATTATTTTTTCATTAGATCTATTATATTTATTATTTTTAAAAAAAATTAATTTTTATTTATTACTAATTTTATCATTAGATCTATTACTCTTTTTTTTTAAACAAAACTTTTTTTTACTAATTTTATTTTATAACTAAACTTGTTTATTTTGTATTACTTAATTTGTATTACTAATTTTGTGCTATTAATTTTTTGACATATGCATGTGACACATATCACGTGTGATGTATCGCAACACATGTGACACGTGTCACGCGTGATGCGTCGCGACACATGTGACACAATGACATAGGTGTCGCGGCACATGTAATTGATGTGTCACACATATGACTCATAACCCATGACACATCAATTAGACTAATTTTTTGTTACTAATTTTGTGCTACTAATTTTTTGACCTATGCATGTGACACATATCGCGTGTGATGTGTCGTGACACATGTGACACAGTGACACAGGTGTCGCGGCACATATAATTGATGTGTTACACATGTGACACATAACCCATGACACATTAATTGCACTAAGTTTTTGTTACTAATTTTGTAATATAAACTTTAGCTTTAAAAAAAAATTAGTAATACAAAAATTACTAATTATTGACAAAAAATTAGTAACCGAAAACAAAAAAAAAGTTTAATTTTTAAAAAAAAAGTATAGTTTTAAAAACAAATTTAGAATTATTTTAGTTTTTAAAATTTGTAACACAAAATAAAAAAATTTAGTTTTAAAATAAAATTTGTAAAAAAAAAGAGTTTAGTTTGTAAAAAAAATTAGTAACACAAAATTAAAAATAATTTTAAAACTAAAATTACTAATAAAAAGAGTTTAGTTTAAAAAAGTAACACTAAAATTAGTAAGATTAAAAACTAAAAAGAATTTAATTTAAAGAAAAATTAGTAATACAAAAATTACTAATTAGTGACAAAAAATTAGTAACCGAAAATAAAAAAAAAGTTTAATTTTAAAAAAAAAAGTATAGTTTTAAAAACAAATTTAGAACTAGTTTAGTTTTTAAAATTTGTAACACAAAATAAAAAATTTAGTTTTAAAATAAAATTAGTAAAAAAAAAAGAGTTTAGTTTTTAAAAAAAATTAGTAACACAAAATTAAAAACAATTTTAAAACTAAAATTACTAATAAAAAGAGTTTAGTTTAAAAAAGTAACACTAAAATTAGTAACATTAAAAATTAAAAAGAATTTAATTTAAAGAAAAATTAGAAATACAAAAATTATTAATTAGTGAAAAAAAATTAGTAATCGAAAACAAAAAAAAAGTTTAATTTTTTAAAAAAAAGTATAGTTTAAAAAAAAAATTTAGAACTAGTTTAGTTTTTAAAATTTGTAACAGAAAATAAAAAAATTTAGTTTTAAAATAAAATTAGTAAAAAAAAAGAGTTTAATTTTTAAAAAAAATTAGTAACACAAAATTAAAAATAATTTTAAAACTAAAATTACTAATAAAAAAAGTTTAGTTTAAAAAAGTAACAATAAAATTAGTAACATTAAAAACTAAAAAGAATTTAGTTTAAAGAAAAATTAGTAATAAAAAAATTAGTAAACTTTTTTAGGGGGTACGATACAATCATACAATGCCTATGTATCATATCGCCGAGGTCTAAAATCGGTGCATATCAAATAAATTTTAGTTTCAACTGTTATCTAAATGTTTTAATTTAGTCTAATCATTTGGTCATTAATGCAGGTGAAAGAAATAAACATGGTATGATCATCAAATTCAGTCTGGCAATACGGCACAATAATAGATGGTGATAGACTCCGAATAGAATATAAACTTTGTGGGAAAAAATTATTGGGAGGAGGTATCACGCGAATGAAGGAACATTTGGCTCACGTAAGAGGGGAGACAAAAGGATGTCCCAGTGTACCCAGAGAGGTAAGAGAAGAAGTCAGAGCCAGTTTACAGGCGGCTAAGGGAAAGAAAAAGGCAGAAGTCGATCGTGATAGAGAAATGTATGACAGAATAAGGAAGATAGATCCAGAGTTTTCTGCACCTGAACGTGGGGATGATGAAGATGAGGATGAGGATGAGGATGTTGTGACAGCGAGAGTCATGAGGGAGAGTGCTAGAGAAGCACGACAGCGACGAGATGAAGAAGAAGCTGATTATCGGTTTCGATCTATCTTGAGGGGCCCATCCATGCGTATTACTGGTGGTCGATCTAGTCAGAGGCCACATGTTATTGATGATGATGAGGATATTCATGGCACTGTTGGGTTGCGTAGGTCAGCATCAGTGAGGGACACCAAGCCGTCTACTACAGGTCGTACTATAGGTCCCATGGATCCGTTCATGCATCAGACAGAAAGCTCAAAGCAAAGTAAATTGAGCACAATTTCACTAAAAAATGAGGAAAGAGGCTTAGAAAATCGATTGCAAAGTTCGTGATATACAATCACATTCCGAGTCAAGTTGTGGAGTCACCGTACTTCAAAAGTATGATTGATACAAGGAAAAGGTCCAGAGTTAAAAAGCCCTCGCATACGAGTGTCAAGCCCCTACTAGATGATGAGTACGCAGAGATAGGAACTTACGTGGACAGCTTCCACGAAGTATGGGATGAGAGAGGTTACACAATTATGTGCGATGGATGGACAGGTCCCACAAAAAAGAGTTTGATCAACTTTTTGGTCTATAGCGATGTCGGGATAATATTTCTAAAATCAGTTGATGCTTCAAAACACGCGAAGACAGCTGATTACCTCTTTCAACTAATGGATAAAGTAGTTGAAGATGTTGGGGAGCATCGGGTTGTACAGGTGGTAACAGACAATGCCACCAATTATAAAGCTGCAGGTCGTCAGTTAATATTGAAGAGACGTCACTTGTATTGGACTCCGTGTGCCGCTCATTGTGTGGACCTCATTCTTGAAGATTTGGGAAAGAGAAGCAAAGCACAAGCAACTATTCAGAAGGGAAGAACGATTACTTCCTACCTATACAACAGTGACAAATTGGTGAATTTGATGAGAGAATTCACCAAGAACGAGCTGCTCCGGCCTGCGATTACACGATTTGCGACACAATTTTTAGCCCTACAGAGCTTGACTAGATATAGGCATGAGTTGAAAAGTATGGTCTCTTCTGCAAAATGGAGAAAACATGAGCTAGAACTCCCACGAGCAAAGAGACCTGCATGCAATGAAGTTGCCAACCTGATCTACAGTCCCCAATTTTGGGCAGATGTTGACCACCAGATTGCCGTTACTACCCCGTTGGTACAAGTGTTGAGGTTGGTAGATAGTGATGAGAAGCCAATGATGGGATACGTTTATGAGTCGATGGCTAAAGCCAAATTGGCTATTAAAAGTAAATGCCTGACAAAATATAAACGATATTGGGCAATCATCGACAAAAGGTGGGATGCACAATTTTGCCAGTACTTACATGCCGCAGGTATAACATGCTAAACTACTTATGTAGTGATTTTTATTTATTTATTATTTTTTATATTATTCATTATTTCTATATATTGATGAGATTGTTCATATTTAATGTATAGCACACTACTTAAATCCGGCCTTCCAGTATACGCGACGCTTTGAGTTGACTGAGGCCAATAACATGTACAGCGGTTTGCTCAATGTGATTCAGTGAATGCTCCCTGAATTGGCAGAGCAAGGTCAAGCCATAAGAGATGTGAGTAATAATATCTTATAAGTAATAATGCAGGTGTCATATGATCTGTTTATTGATATGTGGGTTATTGATATATAGATTGATATATTTCGCAAGAGACAAGGGTCATTTGGGACCCCATTGGCGCAATCCCAAATCAAGTATGATAAACTCGCTGATTGGTGGATGCATTATGGAAGTGATGGCCCGATATTAAGGCGGGTTGCCATAAGGGTTTTATCGCAAACTTGTTCCTCGTCCAACTTTGAGCGAAATTGGAGCACCTTCTCTCTCATTCACACGAAGACAAGGAATAGGCTAACTATGGAACGATTGGAAAAGTTAGTCTATTGCCACTACAACATGAGATTAAGGGTCAGAAATATACAGAGGGCCAATCGCGGTAAGATATTATATGAAGTCTTAGTTCATACAATTTTTATTTGATCTAATTGATGAGGCATTAGACATGTACTAATTCATCTATTATATTTTACCTTACAGATAATGAATATTTTGATCCTAGCCAATTGGATTATATATTCATGGAGGATGACTCTTTAAATCAGTGGATTGAAGAGAGAGAAGAGCCAGTGTTGGATACTGAGGACATCGCATGGCTGGATAATGCTGAAAGAGCAGCAGATGAGCAGGCTTCCCAACCACCGAGGCGGAAACGGAGATTGAATCGTCATTCAGTGGTTAGATCTGATGACGAAATGCAGCCTGGTAGTGATAATGATGATGGTGGGGGTGATGATGGAGGCGATAAAACTCACGCTGGCACTAGTGGTGGAGCGGATGATATTGATCCCTATACTTCTGGAGGTATTGCTGCATAGGATGAGGATCCGCTAACAATGTATGACACTCCTACATTTAGAGGTGAAGGGATTGAAGGAAGAGGAGCGTCAGAATCTTACCAAACACCACCTTCACCACCACCACAAGGTCCACAAGATGATGTGGGTTATATGACTTCTAGCTTCAGAGGATTTAGTTTGCAAAATACCGAAGATTCAACAGCAAGTAACCCATACTATCGGCCTCAACCAACCTATCTTGGGCCATATGACTTTGTTGGTCAAATTTTTGGAGGACCAACCTTCACCTATTACACTGAGCCATATTCGTCGCTAATGCCTCAATTTTAAGGAGGCACACATGATCATGGGTATCAATATGACCAACATTATAGGGAAAGCTCGCGCACCGATGATGATGATAACGAGGGCCAAGAACCACCATGAAATTCAATGTGGCTCTAAAGTAATTAAATTTTTTTTTAAAATATATTCTTTGGTGGCGTATAATGTTGCCTAGGCGCAGAGTAGCTGGAGAGAGAGCGAGAGAAGCGCTGGAGAGAGCCAGAGAAGAGAGGGTTTGGAGAGAGAGAGAGGGCCAGAGGGGCTCTTGCGCGAGAGAGAGGCGATGGAGATTGGGGGCCTTTTATAATTTTTTATATATTTTTTTAAACATACTTTTTAAAAGACTTTTTTTTTTAGGGGGGTGAAGGGGGCTGGAAATCAGGGCCCAAGGCAGCCACCTGGCTAGCCTTGGTTCATTGCCGGTCCTACCGTTAGGAAATGGTTAGTTGGTAGAGATAACATCATTTCGATTTCTTCTCAAACAATTGTCCCACAAGGTGGGGCTCATCAATTGGATGATCGCTATTGTAATAGTCCGCATCGAATAGGGAAAAGTCCTGACCTTGGGCTATATGTGATTGCGGACACTAAATGTCATGACGCATTTTGGGTGGAGACGACGAAACGTAACACCCATGCTAGAAGCAAAATTAGGGTGGGGACCTAAGTCTAGAACCAGACAATATTGTGACATGTGGGTCTGAGTTGTCACATAATGGTATCAGAGCCGAGGACGGCTCTTCTATAAGGTGAAGGGATTGTAATAGTCTCACATTGAATTGGGAAAAGTCCTGACCCTGGGCTATATATGATTGTAGATGTTACATGTCATGATGCGTTTTGGGTGAGAGCGGCGAAACTTAAGCCCATGTCAGAAACAAAATCAGGGAAGGCACCTAAGCCAAAAACCGGACATATTATGGCATGTGAGTCTGGATTGTCACATCTATTAATGCGTACACTTGTTTATGACCAAAGATGCTAGGGCTCGTAAAGGAAAGGATTGGATTACTCTATCGCATGCAAGTGATACTCATAGACTGTTTTTATGTTTAATAACACAACTCCTTACCTCATTTACTCTAGCATGGAGCTATTTTAAGTAATGAAATTGTCATATGTTAGCTTTATGTTAGAGCAGATTTTATTTATTCTGACACAAAGCAGGTACATACCTGTTTCTACTCTAATAAGAGCTAACCCAATCATAGCCATAGAAATTACTCCTTCCCTCGAAAGGGTTGAGACAGTCGCAGTTATTAGCGTGAAAACAAAAAAAACATAAAACCATGTATGGGTCCCCAAAAAGTGAAGGAAAGTAGTGTATATAAGCACAAAACATTTTTGTTTTTTACCCTGTGGGACAAAATATGAAGATTCTTGACGTTTATTTTGAAACAACTCCAACAAGAGATGGGGTATATTGCGAATAATAATGGCGCTTAATATGTGCATAAATCTCCTTTTCCCATAAACTTAACTAAAATGAGAGGAATAAATTAGAGGGCAATGGTTAGGTACAACTAGCTGGTTTTTAAAACTGTTGGGAACTTGGGATGGATAACCTTATACGGTTTTCCTATTTGTCAAAGTTTCTTTAAAAAAAAAGTTGATTTTTAAGGGTAAGGGCTTTGTTTGTCAACTTTTTTCAAAAAACACTTTCTAAGGCCTGGTTTAGGTGTTTCCTGACTTTTCCCAGAAAAGCTCTAAATCCTGACAACTCAGATTCTTGCTGATTCTTAGTAGACTTTGATTCCTGTCTTTTCTCATATGTGTTCTTAAGTTGCTCTAATTCCTGATTTTTCTCATAAAAATTAATTTATCAATCGTTCTTAAGTTCTTCTCTGAAAAGTTCAGAATCGTTTGAATCGATGGTTGTGCTATCGTCATACGAATGTGAATCATCGGATTACTTATCATACTCGAGTTGTGCTAAAATTTTACGGGTAACCAATCCATGCGATATAGTACTTATTTGACAATAAATATTACATACTCAGGAAAGTACCTTGGTTGCTATCATTCATGGCAATTTACAAGGTTCATTAGTCTCGTACATTCAAAATTGGCTCAAGTAAAAAGTCAAATTGTAGAAAAAGCGGCATATAATCCTTCAATCGTTGACTACGAGGTAGCACGGTTGTCACCCTCGTCCTCGGAAGAGTACGAGGCAGTGATTGTATGTCTTAGAGAACCAGTTTGGTCGTTCCAATTATCATCTCGAACGTGTTGCAAGGGAGGCTCCCAATCGGGGTCCAACTCCTCCTCCGTAGGGCTGTCAACGGGTTGGGTTTCAACCTGGGCCCGGCCCGGATGGGTCAGGTTTGGGCCCAATATTTTTAGTCATTTAATAAACGGGCCGGGTCGAGCTAAGCCCGGATAAGAAACAAGTTCGGGTTGCAAAGTATAAGGCCCGGCCCGGCCCGATAAGATGAGGTCCTTATTAAAAAAAACTCTTAAAAAATACTAGAAACCCGGTGTGGATAGTTAATAGGGCCAGGTTCGAGCTACAATATTTAAAAATTGAGTTGAGCCCGGCCATGCCCGATTAGCTATTGGGCCGGGTTCGGGCCCAAATTATATCTTCAAAAAATGGGTCGGGTGAAAAACTCGGCCCGGCCCGTTGACAGCCCTAATCCTCCGACTCAATAATACGATCGAAAGTATTAGCCCATAGCGGGGTGTGCGCATGTAACAGTCAGTGGTGGAGCCGAAGATGGCCTTGAGACCATGAGCATACAATCATCTGGTCGATTTTTTATTTCATGGGGTGCACACCCAAAAAAGTGAATTTAAAATCAATTTTAAGCTTGCACGTGATGTTAAATTCACTTTTTTGAGATGTATACCATGTGGCCATCTGATGGTACTCCCATGATCTCAAGATCGATCATATGAATGATTGGGAGGATAAACGATCTCCATCATCTGATTCAATACAGTCAATGAATTTGAGCGTGTGTGAATTCAAAGATTCGGTAGGTGGATTTAAAGTTGCTCTCCTTTTTATCCTTTCCCCCTCTCCGTAAATAACCACAATCTCTCTTTCAAAGTATCGCGGTTCTTGCGTAACATCCCCTATTCAACTGGTTTCATCCAAGGATCAAAATTTCGGTTTCCCGATACGTATTGTCTGAGCTCAAAACCGATACGTATCGGACGATACGTATCGGTACTAGACGATACTGAACGATACATTCAATGTATCATTCGGTATAATGTATTAGAATGACCGATACGGTACATTCAATAGTCAAATGTCTGATACGGTACATTGAATGTACCGTATCGGTCATGTCTGATACCAATCCGTATCGTCCGATACGAATCGGTATCAGACGAAATATCGATATTGGTACCGATACGTATCTTCACCTTTAACTTTCATCAACGTTAAATTATAAAATATCGATTCCACCGCCTCAAGAGAGTTCAATAGATTATTTTAACTGTAGTGGGAGTAGGGTATGGTTAATTAACCAAACCACGATTATGTTAACCCAAGTATGGTCAGCAAGCAGTTTATATTCAGAGAGCTTCGACCCTTTGATGTGTCTGAAAGTAGAGAAAGATAGAGGTGAAGATGGCTGTCTCTGTGAAGATGATGTTGGGAGAAGGATACCAACAATTAGCAAATCTGATGGTCCACGTTCCACCGTACGCGTGGGGCCTCTTCGACTAATCAACGGTCGGGATGGCATTCCCTATGCCCGTAAGAGGAGTCGCTAACAACAACTCGTCACTCGATTATCCCCCCTTCGTGTTAGGCAACGCTTTTATTGCGTTACAACGATTTCTACTGTCAAATGATATTGTAGGTGACGACCCGGAGTTGGAAATATCGGATCGGGAGACCGGTATACCGATGGACACTTTCTTCGGCTATGAGTTTCGGATGCACGAGTTTAAAGTGAGGTGGTGTGCGCGTGGACGGCCGCACAACTGGACCGATGGTGGTGTGCACAGGTAACATAACTGTCTTGTGTTGTGCTTCAGTTGCAGCAGTTTCAAACTGCCATTTATAGTCGTTGGAAGGAGAAAGTTGAGAGGGTAATGACTTGGTGTATATCAAGCGAGAACTATACTCTTTAGAAGTCAGAAACAGAGCTTTTCTGCCCAAATATCTCAGAAATGGAAACGTCGTTTTCACTTGGAAAGTAGCCCACTTTCTGTGGGGCCCACCAGAACTCACGAACGGAGGAAAAGAGCAGAAATGCTTCGAAAAGGGGTGCTTTATGAGGGAAAACTCAGAATCCTCGTTTTTCTTGGCAATCGAACGAGGCCTAAGGGAATAATATTGGGTGAAAAGAACATTTTCATCCACAGAAATGACCCTCTCTAACAAAAAAATTGTGCTATATTGAGAAGTTATCTCACACTGCTTCTCACACAACACTATTTTTAATATCTGATAAACTTTTTTAAGAAGTAATATTTGAGAAGCAACATGTGATTCACTTCTTTTCAACACATGAAAAGTATTTTTTAGAAAAGGGTTGCCAAACATGATTTTTTATTCGGTGAGAAGATCTTTCCACTCAAAGGCTGGACTACCTCTAGCTGAAATTGGAGAAGCAGGTTGTTTATCCAAATACACACCATTTTCAGTTAGAGGCGGACAAGTCTTTGGATGGAAAGTGCTTCTCATCTAATATTTTAACCTTAAAAAGGCCTTTTGGAAGCATTCTCTCGAGTGCCAACTTTTGTGGGCATTACCAAATTAATAAAAACATTAAGTTGCTTCTTGCCTTGGCACCTTGGCTGAGGTTAAGCTCTTGTGACTTCAAAGTTGTGGCTTGTGGCCCTAACCATTGAGCCATAACTTGAAATCCTAGACAAGACAGTCAATCTCGGCTTCCAATCCTAATGGCGTCTTTAAACAAGGCTTCCAACTATGGTGCAAATGGATCTAATTCAGGATTGGCTTAGGTAGTAGTGGAGCTTGGAATGAGCGCTACGTGACTTGGTATTTGGGTCACTTTTTGTAGATGTATTTCATGTAAAATTAATATGTGAATTGACTTATGTGTACTTTGATCTAAAGATCTTTGATGTAAAAGATTGAGAGAAAAAAAAAAAAACTTTATAGTTCAATTCTAAGTCGTCAAATGGCATTTTTAAAATTAATGGCTACCCTATAAATCCAACATCCGATAATTTTAGATAGCATTTGACTATTGAATTGTCAGATGATGAGATTATTTTTGTTATAATTTTTACAAAATACATCTTAAGATCATAGGTGCTCACTCACACAAGGATCAAAATACCGGGTATCGGCACCGTATCGTTCAAGCCTAAAACCGATACGTATCGGACGATACGTTTCGGTATCTTCCATACAACTGAACGATATAGTACATTGAATGTACCGTATCATTCAGGTTCGATACCGATACGTATCGGTATTGGCCGAAATTTTGATCCATGCTCACACATAAAACATGATAGTTTCATATGGCATGCATCCCAAAAAGTGACCTAGTACTAAGAGCATCGTGCTCAAGTCAAGTAAATGCCTAATACTAACTTAAAAGTAAAGGGGCCATACGGTAGGTAAAAAGGGGGGCAATTGCACCCAAGGTAGCAAAATTGGTATTAGTCTCGGGTATTGGTTTGCCCAAGACCGATACGACTCAGCCGATACATATCTGCCGATACCAATACGTGGCCGATATGGGCCTATATCGGCCGATACATATCGGGTATCCGAGTTGGGATACTGATACGTATCGGCACTACAAAAAATAAGACTATTAGTAGCAACCAAAACTGCTGCTATTAACAACAAAATTTGTTGTTTCAATAGCAATAGGACAAGTAGCGGCAATTTTTTTGCTAATAGCGGCAATTTTTGGTGCCGCTAGTAGTCTTATTTTTTGTAGTACGGTTTGCCTAAATACCAATACATATCATCGATACGTATCGGTATCAACTGATTTTTGATACCTTGATTGCACCCCTCCCACACCATCCCCCCTCGAATTAGGTTATTAAAGTGACCTTAAATCTCAAGGGAAGCGCATGTATAGAGTACGACTATAGATCATTTATATATGAAAAATTGCAACGACAAGCAGGTTTTGTGCGGGAACACTGCAGGCGATTGACATGGCGCGACGTGATTGCTGCCCCGACCTGTATTGCTTGGGCCCCACCGTATTTGCAACCAATTGTATCGCGCCATATCAGCCGCTTGCACTTTGCAGGCACAAAAACTGCCTGCCATATAACACAATCCTTTATATACATTGGATTTGTGGTGCATTGCGAATCCTCGATGGAGGCACAATCGATGGCGGATATTTGATTGGAATGTGAACAAACCAGACTTTCATTGACCCATAGCCTTCATATCATTGAGGGCTTCGATCGAGGCTTCTTTAATCTCTCTCTCTCTCTCTCTCATAGGTAAGGAGAGCTCGAACCTATAATCTCAAGGTTGCAATACTTTTAACCTTTCATTGTGCTATAGGCTAAAGCTCCTCTCTCTCTCTCTCTATATATATATATATATACTTTTATTTATTTTATTTTCCCCTCTTTGATTAATGATAGTACGGCCTTAATGTGATATTGTTTTTAATAAATGATGCTAAACCAAACAGTGCCGTATAGATCTTTCATGTCTAAAACTTTCAAGGGTCAACAACAAATTCTCCTCCCTTCAACTAAAGAGATCCATTACTTGCACACGCTTTTTAAGTGATTGCACTGAGGTTAAAGAAAGAATTTATATTTTAGGGACATGTGATATGTGAAAATGCAATTTGGGTCGTTTGATTTAAAGTTTATAATCTATAGATCCTTAGGAGATGAGATTAACATAAAATATAATCTTCATCATTGATTAAATATAATCAAAAGCTATTATTTGATTCAACGATTGACAACAATAGATCATATGATAAATATCGCGTTTCGCTCCAATCTATCCACTAAGGATCTATAGATCATAAACTTTTAACCTCAAGTGCAATCACTTAAAAAGCGTCTGCAAGTAATGGCTCCCTCGACTAAATTCTTTAAGATCCGAAGGCAAAATTAAGCGTGTGCTCCATTTTGATGGAGCCCGACTTTGAAAACAATTCTTCTCATTATTAAACGAAGTGTATAGGGGATCTTTCCATTATAGAAATGTGGAGCAGACTCGGCTTTCACAATGGGCACTGAAATAAATGAGCTAGTGTTAAGTAAATGACCCGAGTGCTAAGTACTAGGTGCACAGGTCATTTTGGGACAACTGCTATATGGTTTCAGCATTTGGATCGTACGATAAATTATGATAAAAAAATCTATGGTGTGAACGATTGGAATGAGAACATGTTCAGTCTTAGCCAATGCAGTCAATCATTTAAAATTAACCGTTAACATGAAAATCTTAAAATAATTTTAACCGTTTATTTTAAAATCATTGACTAATTTTTAAACCATGATACTAATTTTTCCTTTTATCCCAATCTTTTACGCTATAGATCTTTGACCATGATTATAAAATTAAATGACATAATTAATGAAATAACATGACATGCGTCCCAAAAGCTGATCGGCGAACCAAGGACTTGGCATTCATGCTGCCTACCTAACCAACTAGATATAAATGTGCTCATATTGAGCCACTTTGTGCAATTTCTTTGGTGGGGTGTGCACTATCAGCACAATGTACCTATGACTAGGGGCTGTCAACGTCATGATGGGTCAAGCCAAAATTTGGCTTCCTAATAAGAAAATGGCATATCCTCAACCCAAAGGTCGATTCGTATGCCTCATGCTTGACCCGACCCAAAATGTTTAGTAAAAGTCTGGGTTTAGGCTGGTTGACCATTAGTCAGGCCACAGCCCGACCCATTGATAGCCCTACCTATGACTCATATTATTAGTTTCCTCTACTTTAATTCTGTTCATCCAATTTTATTATTCTGGCGTAGGTAACACATCTCTTTCCAACACTCAGAGAGAGGTTAGTTATACGGTTACTCTGCTCAGTTTAAGTCCTCGAATCATACATGACAAGAAATAAATAACCTTTATACAAGCGCAATGATCAGGTCCAAGTGGTTAAGCCAATCAGAGGGCATCTTGACTTTGCATCATCTTATGAAAGTGGAAACTACAGTAAGTCGAGATTTCCTTCTATCTAATAGTTCTAAAATCGATTGAAAGCCGTCATCTGGCTCAACTAGTTCGACGGACCTAACGGTTGCCTTATAAAATAAAAATCTACGCGGTCTTATTTTATATATATTCCAAACTCCTAATAAAAGCAGATTATATTAACTAAAAGTTTTGGTTAGCTGTCACGATCCGAAATTCTATCCCACTTTGAGGGCTTAAAATTTTGAATTATGACCCGCACAAATCTCGAATATGCTAAGCGGACATACACTTAATCAGAGTTATTACATAAATCTAGTTTCACAAAATTCGTGAAAGCCAACACATAAGAGTAGAATATTAAGCAATCATAAATACTGAATAAATGCGATAAAATTCAAGTAAACTACTAATAAAACAATAATACAAGTCGGTGACAAATCCAATAAAAGAAAGCATAGAGTCAATAATAATAATGTTAAAAGAATTCAATATCGAGTTTACAACTGTCAATAACAGGTGCTAGGATTAGAATTAGCACAAAGATCCTCCTGATATACAGCAGCATCGCCCTTCAAAGGTTTCTGATACTCGGCATCTATGGGATTAACAAAGTCAACATCAATGAGATATGAATAGCCGACGTCTACTCTACCAACGTAATCATCTGCAGCTGTCTAGATTTCCGTGAGATGAGTTTACTTAGTCACGTAAACTCAGTGAATACACTATCAATCTGCAACATTCTACTCAGGTGCATTGTGGGTGTATCAAGTGAGTGATAAACATAATATAACAATGAAATCAGAAATAATATGACAAATCAAGTGTATATTGTAAACTCATATCATAATCATGAATGCAGTACCATGATCTAGACACTCATATCCTAGCGTACCTTACCATACCTAATATCATATCATATTATATTTTATTATTCTCGCGCATACTTCTGTACATCACATGAGCGTAACTAACATATTCATAAATCCTAAACGACTTGTGTCAAAGTCGCTGCTTGAGTTACCATGTGAAGGTCACCATAGTATCATACCGTCATATCATAATGCCCCTGTATCATACTCATACTCTTCCATCCAGCCCAATGGAGAGACATAAATGGTCACACATACTAACAATCTACTCATACTCCTACTCATACTCTCGGTCATACTCATACTATCTTTAAGAGATCCGTCTTGACTGTAAAATGTTATTGTCCTTACGGTGACTATGCAAGGAACGACACGTACAGAGACTTAAGTTCTCTATTCTTTTGTTGGCCTACACAGTGGTAGGTCAGCAAAATGGTAGGCTAGCAAAAGAATCTCATTACATAACTCATATCTTATCATCTTATATTAAAATTCAGGGTGATAGGGTCACCGCATATGTCACCGTATATAAGGTTACACTGAATTCACATTCACCCGACTCGTCATGATGTCCCAGACTACCATGAGTTGTAAGACATGTGAATACGATATATTCCTCGCTTCGATACCATCTCGGTGAATCACCACGCCTAAGTATAGGTATGATCTCATATACTCACGTACATATAGCTTAATATGTCCATAACTCGTATAACATGATCAAGATAGAAACACAAAATTATCATACACACAATATAAATTTATATTTAGATTTAGTTATGTTTATACATATATTTATTTACATTTACATCAATACAAATATAGAATAAGGTAGTTATTATTGTGATTTCGAAAACGTGAAGGTTAGAATTCAATTTTTACGAGGTATCAAATTTCTAACCTTTCGTGTTATCGAAGAGGTCGCGTTAAAACGATAAATTGATATATAGAAATTACTATAATTGAATAATTAAATTAAAAAGTATTTATAATCACTAAGTTGTGATTTATCATAATCATCGATCGAAAGACCTTAAGTAAAATATAATATATATATATGAGTTTTGATCATGAAAATTAAAAAATAACAGTAAATTTGTGTTGTCTTGGGTCATTCAAAATTGAACTCGATTTGTTACTCTATTTTGACCTCTAAAACGTTAGATTCGTGAAATGACTATTTCATACAAAGTTGTAAAGCTCGCTGTCTTCTTTCTATTACCTAAAAAATCACATCAATCCAAGGTTGGAGTAAAAAGTTATGGCTAAAATTCTGAGATCAATACATCAATGGTCGCGAGTTCGGATTTGTGGACGCGAATTTGAATTCATAGTCGCGAGTTCGGACCCGAAACTTCAAGATTGCGCAATCTATTATTCTTTTAAATAAAATAAGAACATAATTTAATTTTAAAGCTTAATTAGTTTTAAATAAATAATTATATAAACTTGCAATAATAATATATTATTATATTTTTAGTGGAAAGGTAAATTTCTAACTATATAAATTTAGAAATAAACAATATCAATAGAAAATTTTAAATAAGTCAATCTATTAGATTTACAAATATTAGGGTTTAATTAATTTTATAAATTTAAAAGAAGATAAAATATTAAATATAAAGACTTAATAGAAAAGTACAATATTAAATAGCTAAATAAAAGAATTATTTAAAAAGAGAAATAAAATATAAACCCGACTTACAATCTATACAACTTTCAAGGGAAAACCAAATATTTAATATGTAGATCTATTAATTTATGAGATATTAGGGTTTAAATAAGATTTTTAAATCCGTCGATGCGCGATCGAATACATCCTACGCGACAGGATTTGAGAAGAACAAGATGGATTGATGGGTACCCACCTCTTGAAGCATGAATGGTAGATCAACAGCGATTCTGGTTGAAAGGTCGATGTCCAAGGTGTCGGTTTGTTTAAGTCTTGAAAGAGAATAATTTTTTATTACATAGAGTAGAGAGTTTTTAAAGTTTATTTATAATGGTATAAAGTTTTAGGTCTTCATAGCTTGAGAAAAGTTATAGGTTTTATTTATAGCTTGAGAAAAGATTTCATTTCATGGCTTTATATAAGCACGGAAGCAATTGGTGTTTTTCTCCCGAAATTACAGTTATATCCTTTAACTTGTTTCATCACTTAAAATGAGCGTAACTTTTTATATTCTTATTAAAAATCACAAAATTATATATTATTGGAATCGTATCGACGAGCATTTCGCAATGAGTTTAATTTTAATATAGAAAAAATCATAATTTTTCAAAAAGTGAGTGAGTTTTAATGTGAAGCACTAACATCATACACGGTACAAAACACATCAAATACCATTAAAATAAAATAAGAAAATTCAGGTTATTATATTAGTTGACTCCGCTCATTGCTCTTATGTATAATCCCTACTTATCGTTTCTTCATTATATTAATACTTTAGCTTAGTATTTTTTTAAAAGTCTATATGAGTTGGTATTAGGTACGAGTGACACATACTTAGGATCAAGGTATCAAATATCGGCCGATATCGTGATACGTATCATTTTTTTGGAAAATCGATATATATATCAGCACAAATATGTATTAGGTATTATATCGGGTATTGATATTCATATCATCCGCTACGGGCTCATATCGATTGATACATATCTATCTACCGATACAAAACCCGTATCCGCAAATACCTCTCAGTTTTATTTTGAATGTATACTAATACAACTTGGAATCAGCGGATTCATACCATTCCTCCTTGGACCGATACCCAATATTATTACCCGAGTTGACACCTTGCGTGGGATAATCAGTCACTACTTGTGAGCATAGATGCCTGACTTTGGCTCGGTTAACGTTTCAAAAATATCAGTACATTTATGATTGTGGCTGATTTGAGATTTATAAATATAATAGAGCCATGTCTGACACACGGGTCGGCTTATCCCAAGTCTTTCGATAGCAGTTGGTATTAGGTACCCATAGCACTCGGGTCATTCTCCTTGCCAAATCTCTATATTATATTGATTAGGTACTTTTAATACCATCCAAAATTTTTCCCTTATACTCGCATTTAATGTGTTTAAATTATTGATTATTTTGAATCAAATAATAGATACTAATTTTCTAATTTTTGCTCCTCCAATCATCCGTTCAATAGATATATAGATTATGGGCTACCATTAACAGGTTAGATTTTGAGTCCAAGCCACACACACGTTTTCCTCCTCATCGTTTGGTAATTGTGTTTCTATCTTGGGTACCACTTTTGCACCAACCCATATTCTGCAAGTAGCAACGGCCAGATCCCTTGAAACCATGGTTTTAAATATCGGCCGATATCGATACGTAACGGTTTTTTGGCAAACCGATATTTATTAGATATCAACTTGGGTATCGGTATCGGCTGATACCTCTATTTTCTTTTTCTTAATTTTTTTTAAGGGATTGATACAACTCGGTATAGGCCGATTCCTGTCAGCCGATTCATATAGGTCCTCACTACAAAAAACAAGACTATTAGCGACAACCAAAAACTATCGCTAATACCCTTGCCGCTAATAGTCTTAATAGGTTTTTTATTAACCATGAACCGATACTCGAAATTGATACCGAGTTTGACACCTTACTTGAAACACGTTGAATACTTGAAATCAGATAATGAAGATCGTTTTTCAAATAGATCTTGATACCATGATCTTATCATTAGATGGTTGGGTTTTTATTTACGTGTCAGAAAACCCAAAAAATGTCCTAAAATCATGTTTGAGCATGATGTGTGCCATATGATCTTAGGGCCACTTTTTTGGGTATTTGTATAACATGGAATAAAAAATCGACTGTCTAATGCTACGATCTTAGTCTTAAGCATAGTGACAAATTTCGTTTTCGACAACATTTCGGTAGGGGGTCATTTCGGATAAATTTCGAGGAAAATTTGAAAAGTTTCGGGAAAATTTTGGGGAGTACAAAAAATATTAAATATAAATTATATTTTAACTTCATAAAATATTTATTTATTATTTAAAAAATAACAAAAAATTAAAAAAGAATTATTAATTTCGATAAAATTTCGTTAATTTCACCGAAATTAATGAAATTTCAGCGATTTCGGAGAAATCATCAAAATTTAGTCGAAAGTTTCGCCCGACCACTGTTTTGTAAATTTCAAAGAAATTTTAGAGAATTTTAGAGAAATTAATCACTATGGTCTCAAGATCCATTAGGTGAAAGATTGGTCAAACAGCAGAGGGTGCAAATGAGTTGGGTTGACTTGACATGTTTCTCAGACTTTACATATTAACTTAAGCTCCGAAATCAAAGATCTTGATTCTCTGCCAATAAAGTATCTCAAAGACTAAAT
Source organism: Chloranthus sessilifolius (assembly GCA_021018995.1). Lineage (NCBI taxonomy): Eukaryota > Viridiplantae > Streptophyta > Magnoliopsida > Chloranthales > Chloranthaceae > Chloranthus > Chloranthus sessilifolius. The sequence goes on along the minus strand of CM037584.1, from coordinate 45,554,385 downwards.
TATCATTAATTCATCATTTGATTTAACAATAATAAAGTATTCTTCAACCTAAGAGGCGTTAGCCCAGTAGGTATGCTCCCCATTGTGGGGTGAAGGTCGTGGGCTCAAGTCTCTATGTTTGTTTTCCTTCCTTATTTTCACAATGTGCTAGTTTGGTTGGCGTGATTTGTCCTCACCACTATAAAAAAAAAAAATGCATTCTTCAAAATGCTCATATTTGTAAAAGTAATTTTATTTTTACCAAATTTTAATGCGCTGAACACTCGGCTTAAAAATCTCTGACCTCTTTGATAAACTAGCAAAGTTTAGGTTAGCTCCAAACTCGACCTGAACCTGATCTGATACCTATTTGGAATAGGGGTATGGTGCAATTGCCCCTCTATTGATGGTGGTATTTCCGTCGTATTATCATAAGTAAACTTAGGCATTTATATATCAATTGAACTTATTTTACTTCATAATTTTAAGATTAGTTATTATGACCATGATACGCTGATAAAGTAAGTCGGGAATTTGTTAAGTTAACGAAAGTATAACGGGCTTAAGTTGTAAACCTGTATGATTAAGCAACGAGGGAGGGGCCTAAGCCATGGATAAAGTAAGTTATCATTGAGCAACATGACTTAAACTGCGAATCTGATATGAAAAGTTATGATCAATAGTTTGAATTCCCTCTTTAGTCCACCTTAAGGATTTTATCCTGTGTTGATCCGACACGTGCTAACTTAGGGTGTAAACGTGCTCTTAAGATTAGTTGGGTGTTCTAAGATGCCTGAACACCCAAAATTATGTCCTCTACAAAATTATGGCTAAAGTTTTAGCCAACCGCTTTAAAGTTGTACTCCCTCCTCTCATCTCGCAAACCCCGTCAGCCTTCCTCAAGACCGTCAAATTATGGATGACATTTTAATAGCTCATGAGTTGATCCATTCATATCACAAAAACAAGAAACAAGGATTTGTTCTTAAACTTGATATCGAGAAGGTGTATGACAAGGTTGATTGGCAATTTCTTGAATACCAGCCGTTCAAGATGGGATTCGGTGAGCTCTGGAGGAAGTGGATGAAGAGTTGTATCTCGTCTGGTTGGTTGTCTATTCTTGTCAATGGCTTTGCAAAATTTTTTTTCCGTATGGAACAAGGGGATAGACAAGGGATCCTCTCTCTCCTTTCTTGTTTTTGATTATTGAAATTTGGGAGTTTATAATAATCTATAAAATTAAACACTTTAATACTCTTCATAATCACCACACAACAAAAATATGAATGCAAGTTGTTTTTAACGTGAAAAACCCATCACAGGTAAAAACCACGGGATCTATCTCAGATCCAAGAAAAAATTCACTATGAATTAATAACCTTACAATGCCTTTTTGGAATGATATGCCCTATCACTCCTATCACCAACAATGATAGCCTCTCACTATCATTCTATCAACAGTGAATAATTTCAACAATCGTCGTCTCTCACAAAGGTCCACTTGTCTCTCCCAAGCCGTGCACTCTCAAACAAGAATTAGAGAAAACACACTCATCATTGAGATTTAGGATTGAAATAAACAAATGGTAAGTAATCTCAATGATATAAATTTTGGACCAGAAACTTGAAAAAAGAGGATTTTCGGATCAGTTATCAAACTGTCCGAATTTTCTAAAATTTATAGGATTTCGGGTCACGGACGTCCGTGAATAACCCATGGTCGTCCGTGATCACGGACGTCTGTGAGTGTCTTACGGACGACCGTGGATCCAAAAATGACAACACAATTTGTCATACAGATTTACTTGGCAAGACCATTTTCTAAGGAGCAACACTGATTTTTTAAGTCATGATAATGACAAAAATTCTCACAATCCCCCCCTTTGTCACAATCATGACAAAAATCAGTTTATAAAGACTCAAAAATTAAAAATTACAATATATTCAATTTTCATTTAAATCCAATACATCAATCTAAAATGAAAATGCTGAAATTATAACTCTATTTGCTCCCCCTAACTATTTGCCAAGTAAAAAATATAGCCTAAACATTATTTTAGGATTTGATTTTTCACTTATTGATTTTCACCTGTTGAAAGAAACAACAAAATTTTAATAGCACGGGTATAATATAATTGTAACAATTTATAGAATGAAGTTTATCTTCCCCTTTTTGTCATGATGTGACAAAGGATCAGGTGAATTAAAAAATAACATAAAATATCTCAATTTAGTCACAATTTAAGATAACTTTACACATTCATTTAAGATTTAAAAAGATTTGTACATACTATGCAAGTATTTAAAAATTTCAACTATCTTCTTCAAAATGCACCATAGAGAAAATATAACAACAAACAAAATATTAACATCATTATTATATTTAAACATGTAAGAAATTACATCACAGAGAATACACAATCACTCAGGCGACAGAAAATGTGCTCCAGGAGGCGAGAAGACACTGTTAAAGCGATGCATTATCGCTTCAAAATCGTCAATCATAGTCATTTGTAAAGAAGAAATCTGCTCCCCATATATATTAAAATCAGTTTCTATTCTATCAGATAGGTTTTGAATATCTGAATTCATGTGTTGCATATAAGCATGTATCCTATCAAAACGATGGTCATAGTAATGATCCTCAGGAGCTTGAAATGGAGGAACTGGTGGAGGTACAGGAGCTTGGTGACCAATGTCTTATTGAGCAGGGATGTCTGCTGCCTTATCCTCGTCAGAACTTTCGTCAATGAATTCAACATCATCCAAATCTATTCTAACCCTTTTCTCAATTTTTTTAAGCTTACCTAATGATGCCATGGCCTGAGAAGTAGCCAGATTAAGTGGAAGAGTCATTTGAGACTCTACATTCTTACTAATGATGATAGGAAAATGAAGAGACATTTTGGAAGAATCGTCCTGCATTCGGCAAACAATAATTTCAAAAATAATAATTGACACACACAAAGGACGATTTTTCTCTAAAATAAACATGAGATAAATAATGTCCCAACGTACTTGATCCTTATTACCCGCTCTTGGTGTAAGAGTGGCAAAAAGGACATGACGAAGCCACTGAAATTTAGTTTTTAGAGAAGTGTAATGCTTTGCAGTTCCAGTTAGTTGACCTGGATCATTGCACACAAAGTTGTACACTGTGGAAGGATGAAACGGTGAATGAATCTGGCTTTCATCCACAGGGTAGCTATACCCATTAAGATTTAAAGGTATATCCAAAATTTCAGAAATAAGTAAAGGAGAAAATTTTATTTGCTTACCAAAAATATATGACACAACGTAACACTTCAATCTGCTCTCAATAATGTTGGAGTTTAGAAGATTTGCATAAAAACACCGAACCACATCGGTGTAAGCAGAGCCAGATAGAGAGAGTAGAGAAATCCAACCCTGAGAAGCAAACATCTCAAACAAATCATGATCTCTAAGAAAATTTTTAAGAACCACTCGTTCAACTATAAGGTTTCGAGTTGAAAAAAGACGAAGAAAACGATCTTCATGGCTTTGAGATGGAAATCTTTGAAGTGCAGGCGAAGAAGAAGATGAGGAACCTTTAGATTTTTTTTAGTTTTTCCGATTTAGCGACATTTTCACGTAAAATCTAAGAGGAAATTAGGTTTTCAGAAGTAAAGCGAAGTGTAAAATGAAAGAAAATTTAAAAATTTCGTTTTTATAAAACTTGTCGACGGACATCCGTAGGACATGTCACGGACGTCCGTAGGGTATTTGAGATTTGTGAAAGCCATTTGCAACCATTGGAAGAAAATACAAAAGACGCTGGGTTTCGAAACGACGGACGCCTGTTGTGACATGCACGGACGTCCGTTGGTAATTTGAAAGTATGCAGTTACAGCAACGGAAAAAAGATTGTTTCGTTTCCTGAAAAATGGTTGACTTTTTTCGAACGTCCGATGTGACATGCAGGGACGACCGATTATTATTTGACAGAAAGCTGTTCGAAACGCAGACGTTCGTGGTAAATTACGGACGACCGGAAGAAAAATTCTAGTGTAACGTATTAATGACGGACGTCCGTGATAGGGAAAGCGGACGTCCGTGGTACTTTGGAAAAATTTTAAAAAATTTTGAAATTTTAATATTTTCTAAAATGTTAAGAACTTAGTGTATTTTTTTAAAATTTCAAGACTTTCAATATGCTACACAATAAAGTTGCATTGTGAATAAATAGGCTAAACATCCTGAAATTGTAATTTAGGAAGAGTTAGAGTTGATCGAAATTAACAATCTTTAAATAAAATTATAAGTAATACTTAAGATTAATGATAATTAATAAAGGATAATTTAAAAATAATAAAGTCAGTTGCAATAAAAAGAATCTATAGTCATATTGATAAAGACGAGTGACAAATTTTATTTCAAAATTTCACCGGATAAAATGCTTATCACTCACACCTATTTAAGCTTTCTAAAAGACTCTTTTAACGAGCTTTAGAACATTGACTCCCAACTAGTTAGTTTAAGGCAATGGATCTTAGAAAAAATCCCAACGATTTTACTTGCTTGAGTCAATTAGGCAACAAGGTAGAGCAAAAGCTTATATTAAAGTCCAAACCTAAACTTACTTGCTTTCTATTCAACTCATTTAAAGAGGGTTAGGCTAATGACTCCCAATTCAGTTGACTCAGGGCATTGAGTATAAAATACTCCAACGGGCTTATTAACTCGAGTTGAAAAGGCAATATGTAAGAGGTATTCAGAAGAAGTTTTGTTTAGGATATATTCATCATTTATCAACTTTTATTCAGGACACAAGTTTGTTGCGATGACCATTTTACAAAAATTTCTTTTATATACTAACAATTAATAAAAGATTTAACATGATAAGACTGAATTAAAGCCAATTAAGAGTAACTCAAGATTAGAGAAATGCAATCTCAGGAAATTTGATCAAATGTTCACATTTGAAAATTTAGAATGTATCATATAGAACCCTGAAACAACAAAAAATAATAATTTTTTATTTTATTTATTTTTTAAAATATATGTAAATTCAAAACAAAATATACATACAAGTTTTGAAGAAATGATTAATCAATGAAGCATAAACCAATGAATTTACGAAGAAACTCAAATCGAACAAAATCCAACGATTTTGTAAAAATATCAGTCAATTGTAATTGAGTGTCTATGTGCTCAAAGAGAATAATTTTATCTTCCACCAAATCACGTATGAAGTGGTGGCGAATATCAATGTGTTTAGTCCTAGAGTGTTGTACATGATTTTCAGAAATACAAATAGCACTGGTGTTATCACAAAATAAGGTCATTATACCTTGAGAAATCCCATAGTAAGACAACATTTGCTTCATCCATAAGAGTTGAGTACATCAATTTCCAGCATAAATATATTTTGCTTCAGTAGTGGATAATAAAACAGAAGCTTCTTTCTTGCTGAGCCAGGACACAAGACAATTACCAATATAAAAACAACCACCGCTAGTGCTTTTATGATCATCAGAATTACCGGCCCAATCAGAGTCTGAAAACCCGATGATATGAGATGTGGTATCAAAGGGATACCAGTGGCTTAACTCTAATGTTCCATTAACATAACGGATGACACGTTTAAGTACACTTAGATGAGATTCCTTAGGGGTTGCCTGGAATCTAGCGCACATACCAACACTATAAGCAATATCTGGTCAACTAGCAGTTAGATAGAGAAGACTACCTATCATGCTTCTATAGAGAGTTTCTTCAACAGATTTACCATTTACATATTTTGTCAATTTCACAGATGTACTCATTGGAGTGCGGGCTGGTTTACTTGATTCTAAATTAAATTTTTTAATAAGTTCTTTTGCATATTTGGATTTGGTAATGAAAATACCAGAAGAACACTGTTTAATTTGAAGACCTAAAAAACAGTTTAATTCACAAAATAAACTCATTTCAAATTTATTGCTTATTAGAGTTTGAAACTTATGTGCATTTAAATCAAGTGTGGATCCAAAGATAATATCATCAACGTAAATTTGAGCGACAGTTAAATGAGATGATTCTTCTTTTAGAAATAAAGTTTTATCCACACTACCATGTTTTAAATCGTTATTGATTAAATATTTCGTAAGTCTATCATACCAAACACGAGGTGCTTGTTTCAAACCATATAACGCTTTTTTAAGTCGAAATACATCAAGAGGATGATGTGGATCTTCAAACCTTTTAGGTTGTTCCACATATTCTTCCTCAGTTAGAAAGCCATTCAAAAAGACACTCTTTACATCCATTTAATATAATTTAAACTTTAAATGACATGCCATTGCTAAAATTATACGAATGGATTCAAGTCTAGCCACAGGTGCAAATTTTTTATGAAAGTTAATGCCTTCAACCTATGTGTAGCCTTGAGCCACCAATTTTGCTTTGTTTATAATGATTTTACCTTCTTCATTAGTTTTATTTTTTAAAATTCATTTTGTACCAATGATTCTGATGTTTGAAGGTCTAGAAACAAGTTCCCACACATTATTTCTTTTAAATTGAGTGAGCTCTTCTTGCATGACAATAACCCAATGTTCATCAAGAAGGGCTTCTTTAACATTTTTTGGTTCAAGATTTGATGTGTAACATACATGACATAGAATATTTGAAAGACTTTTAAATTTTCTTCTAGTCATCAGTTTGGTGGAAACATCACCAATGATTGCACTAGGAGGGTGACTTCTCATGTCACGAGCATAGGAGGGTCTATGTCGAGACTCATTTTCAGAGATATTGTTATATGTATTTTCTACATTCATATCTTCAGTGATATTTGATGTAGGGTGTGTAGAATTTTTATTGTTAGATGAAAAATTAGTATTATCAAGCCTATGTTTTTCATGATTAACAAGAACAATAAGAATTTTATCATCAATCTCTCTCTTTAAAACAATAGAAGAATATGATTTTTGATCTTCTACAACAACATTTACAGATTCAATGATAGTAAGAGTTCTTAAGTTAAAAACCCTATAAGCTCTACTGTTTAAAGAGTAACCAAGAAAGATTCCATTGTCAGTTTTAGCATCAAATTTACTAAGAGATCCGCGATCCCTTAAAATGTGACACATACTATCAAAGACATGAAAATAACTAACTTGAGGTTTTCTATCATTTCATATTTCATATAGAGTCTTAGTAGTATTGGGTCTAAGGTACATATGATTGGATATGTAACAAGCAGTACTAATGGCCTCAGCCCACAGATTTCTAGTCACATTGTTAGCATTTAACATAATCTTAGCCATTTCTTGAAGTACCCTATTTTTCCTCTCAACCACACCATTTTGTTGAGGTGTGTGAGGAGCAGAAAATTCATGCTTTATTCCATTTGATGCACAATATTTAGGAAAAGATGAAATTTTAAATTCTTTACCATGATCACTACGAATTCGAACAATAGAATTTTTTTTTTCAATTTGAGTTATTTTAGAAATTATAGTAAATTCATCAAAAGCTTGAGATTTATCTCTGAGAAAAGCAACCTAAGTATATCTAGAAAAATCATCAACCAATACAAGCACATATTTCTTACCTCCTAAACTACTTGTTCTCATGGGACCTACAAGATCAAAATATATTAATTCAAGTGTCCTAGAATAAGTGACCTTAGATTTGAACCTTTTAGGCAGTGACCTTAGAATTTTTCGCACAATTTTAGTATTAGAAACAGGTTCTCCTAAATTAAACGAGCCGTTCACAATATCATTTAGGCGAATATAGAAATCCAAAAACTTTTCATCCTCATCCATGCGAAGATTTTCAAACTGAGATGTGAGCATTTAAAGTTTGGAAATCTTCACTTGAGGAGTTCCTTCATAAGTGGTTTCAAGAATTTTCCATGCATCTTTGGCTATGGTGCAAGTACTTATTCGACGAAACTCGAAAGTAGTAACTGCTCCAAATAAAGTATTAAGGGCCCTAGAATTAAAACCAAGATTATGATATTCCTGATCCGTCCATAAAGATCTAGGTTTGATAGTGGTATGTGGTTTATTATCGACAACAGAGGCCGTAGTCGGTGGCGACCATCCGTCCTCAATAAAATACCAGATGTGAGGATCCATTGAACTTAAAAATGCTCTCATCCTTGCCTTCCAGTAAGGATAATTAGAGTCATCAAACAGAGGGGGCCTAGTAGTAGACGCACCTTCTCTAGGAAGATCGTGATATCCCAAATTTGACATAACACTTAATTTATTAAAATTTACCAAGTGACCAGGCTTTGATACCAATTGAAATTTGGGAGTTCATAATAATCTATAAAATTAAACACTTTAATACTACTCACAATCACCACACAACAAAAATATGAACGCAAGTCATTTTTAATATGGAAAACCCATCACAGGTAAAAACCACGACATCTATCTTAGATCCAAGAAAAAATTCAGTACGAATTAATAACCTTACAGTGCCTCTTTGAAATGATATGCCCTATCACTCCTATCACCAACAATGACAGCCTCTCACTATTATTCTATCCACAGTGAACAATTCCAACAACTGTCGTCTCTCACGAAGGTCCACTTATCTCTCATAAGCTGTACACTCTCAAACAAGGATTAGAGAAAACACACTCATTATTGAGATTTACGATTGAAATGAACAAATGGTAAGTAATCTCATGGATATAAATTTTGGACCAGAAACTTGAAAAAAGAGGATTTTCGGATCAGTTATCAAACTGTCCGAACTTCCTAAAATTTATAGGATTTCGGGTCACGGACGTCCATGAATCACTCACGGTTGTCTGTGATCACGGACGTCCGTGAGTGTCTTACGGACGATCGTGGGTCCAAAAATGATAAATCAATTTGTCATACAGATTTACTTGGCAAGACCATTTTTCTAAGGAGCAACACTGATTTTTTAAGTCATGATAATGACAAAAATTCTCACAATTATTACTGAAGGTCTTTGTTGCCTTACTTAGGAAAGCGGTAGAGGTTGGAGTGTATAGGGGATTTTAGATCTCACTCAGTAGCTGTGAAGTATCGGATCTGCAATATGCCAATGATACAATTCTTTTCATAGAAGGTGGCAAAACTGAATTAAAAGGAATTTAGAAAACATCGCTCTGTTTTGAAGTAATTTCAGGGTTGAAAATCAATATTTCTAAGTCTTGCTTAACCGGGGTGTCGATGGATCATCAAGAAGTTTGCAGACTCTCTCATATCCTTGGCTGTAAGATGTTCTTGATGCCCTTCAATTATTTGGGGCCATCTATTGGCCCAGGCTTCCCGAGGAGAAATTTGTGGTATCCCATCATTGAGAAAGCTCAAAAAAGATTGGAGGGCTGGGAGGGGAGATTGCAATCTTTTGCCGGAAAGATCACTCTTATTAAATCTACGCGCTTTGCATTGCCGGTGTATTTTATTTCTTTTTTTCAATGCCCGGTGTGTGTCATTCAAAAGCTAGAAAAAATCTAACGTGACTTCTGTTGGGTTGGAGTAGAGGAGAAATCCATAATGCACTTGGTTGATTGGCGTCTTTTGTGAAGAAACAACGAAGATGGAGGGGCTGGAATCATTAGTTTGCGGTCTTTTACGAAAGCTCTTCTTGTGAAATGGTTTTGGCGAACGGCCAAAATTTCGGCCGATAATTTCAATCCCATACAAAATATGACCGAAAATTTGGTCCAAGTTATCGTTTCGGTGAGGACCGAAACCAATAATTTGGACCAAAATTTCGATCATTTTGGCCGAAATTTTGATCCTTGCTAGCAGTGGTTCAGGTTTTTGGACGTCAGATCGGAAATTGCATGAACTCTTTCGTCATTGCTCTAGGATTGGTATTGGAAATGGAGGTAACACTTCCTTTTGGCATGATAACTGGATTTCCAATCAACCCCTCAAAATTCTCTTTCCTAGGATCTTTCATCTATCGCTGAATCAACAAGCCACTGTTTTAAAAGCTGCTGAGATAAGTGGGGAAGGCACTCCTCTTTGGAACATTGTCCTCTCCCAAAGGCTTTATGATGAGGAGATCAATGAAGTGCCTAACCTTCTATCTGTTCTAAATTCGTTTCAATCGTTTAGACCTTTATCTTCGGACTATCCTCTTTGGCTAGATTATTTGAGTGAAGGTTTTAAGGTTAAATCTTTATATCGTAAATTGACCAGAGCTATGACCCCTTGCTTTTCTTGGTTGTGGATTTGAAAATCCAAGGCCCCTTTTCGAGTGATCTATTTAACTTGGCAGGTGATGGTTAATAAAGTTTTGACAGTGGACACGTTAGCCGGATCTCATTTGAGATCTGGTGTGGCCCAATTGTCACATTAAGACCCATAATTATTTGACCCATTAGCCTCATACAGTTAAGAGGTTTTGAAAAGTGGGATCATGCCCATACGGTTAAGTGATTTTTGGAAAGTGGAATAATGTAGCTAATTTTTAGTCCATAATCTCTCAATGATGGTAGAGAGATTATAAAGTCATTCTATCATTGAGGTCCCAAGTCTAACAAAAACATACGAGAGAAAAAGCCTGTAGAATCCATCTCCGCATCTTGGAAAGGTTTGCATACACTTGAAGATCCTCGAATCTTGACATCATAATTCAATGCATCATGGGCAGATGTACGATTTTAGTTAATCATTTCCGCTTTAATTTTATCGTATAGAGCTTTCATTATTTTTCTCATGTGGATTGTACACCTTGACCTCAATTAGACAACCTCATATGTATACATGTCCCAAACTAAGTTGCCATCCACTCCATAATTCAAAGGGTAATTTAAAAACTGATTTAGTGGGAACCCTGTTTAGGATGTACACAGAGGTTTTTAAGGCCTCACTCCACAGAGATAAGGAAAGAGAGGAATTACTTATCATACTCCTCACCGTATCCAATAGCGTCCGATTCATTCTTTCGGTTACTCCATTTTATTGTGGAGAGTCTGACATTGTATACTGCACAATAATGCCTTCACGTTCAAGAAATTTTGCAAATGAACCTTGATTTTTGTTGTGATTTTAATATTGCTTTAAACTCGCAAGCGCATAAATCGAGATGTAGCTAGTGGGTGCAGAGTGCGAGATCATTCCTACGAGGATTGGCTAGAAAATTTAAAAGAGGAAATAACAATTAACTAAAAGAACTACCACAGATTTAACATAATATTTAAACTAGTTTATGATTCTGAGAATTTGATGGAGAAAATAAAAACTAAACAATAAAATGAAATTTAAACAGATATTAAAAGGCGAGGATTAGGATACTAAATCTTCCCATCGTAGGTTTATCATTTACGTAATACAGATCTATGGATTGAGATATGAGATTATCATATGATGCGCTACATGAAAGTACTGAACCTAAGCACACGTAAATTCCACATTGCCGATCTGAGATCATGGGGGTGCATGATTAGCATCCTATGAATATATGATTCACATCCATACCTTAGGTGGCAATCAAAATTTGATCTCCGGGTAAATTTCATATTACAGATCTGAGATACATATTACAGATATGAGATATTGGGGATGCATGATCAGCACCCCATGAATGTATGATTAACATCCATACCTTAGACGACAATCAGAATTTATCTTGGAATGAGTAAGAGCAATAAAGAAAAAGATTAGAGTAAAATCACCAATGCACATCTAAGATCATAGAGCGTGATTGACATCTATATCTTAGATAGCAATATGATTTCACAGCATTGGCAATAGTATTAGAGCAATTAAAAACAAGACATCTATGACAAAATAATATCTCAACTATAGATCTATATTATAATAAATGAATACTTCGGGTGAGGTTCATTAGATTCCCATCCTTAAAAAGATTTAGCTATACATGATTAATTTAATTAGAAGCATGACTGAAATGAAAACGGGGAATAACATTAAAATACCGTAACAAATGATCCACTAAAATCCACCAAGGTTTAATCTAACGCGTATAATCATTTTTTTAATGCAGAAATTAAACTAATCTAAAAGTTAAACCTAAAAATTGAAAGAGCAATGCTTGAAAAGAAAAGCTGGAGAGAAAACTAAAATGCTAGAAAAAAATAAGAAGCTCTCCAAAGGGAGACACTCCTGACTCTAACTCTAGTTTTCCCTTAAATAGGGTATAATTTCAAAACCCCAACTTTTTCCTTCCAATTTTGACTAATTTTCGGCTTTAAAAATATAAAGATTCGGCACAAAATCGATCAATTGAGTCTGTTGCTCGATCCATTGATTTTCTCAGATTTTCGTGAAACTTGGCCTAACTCTTCAACAGACACAGCCTCAGTATTTTAATCATAATTTTTTACTCTGAACTTAGATTGAGGCGATTCTTTCGGTGTTAGAAAGAAGATAATGAGCTCTACAACTTTTGTGAAATATAAATATTACAAATTTGATATTTTAAAAGTCAAAATTGAGCTGCAAGTTGGGATAAGTTCTAGACGATCTAATGTTGCACGAATTTGACGTTATTTTATGAACTCTTGAGCTATTTTATGCTCAACTTATCTCCATACCTGTAAATCACTAAAACTATATAATATATATATTAAATAACTTTCATCAGACAACAATCTATAATTTTAAGGGGTCAAATATTAACATTTTTTAACACTTATCAATTTTGTCCTTTGCTCGTGTACCTGCCATAGTATTTCCCTCTCCTATCTAATCTTATGATTTTGATATTTTTGGCTCTCTGTTTAGCTGGGTAGCTATATTCCTTATTTTTATAATATGTTCGCGAATTCTTTTGTTACCATTGTGCTTCATGGAGGAGAGCTTATTAATTAGAGTATTCGCAAGAGCTTTATCAGAACTTGTAAATTGTTCCTCAACAATGCCGAGAAAATCTTTAATTTTAGTTTTGTTCGAGATAGATCCTTTAATGCTCTTCCCAATGTAAGACTTAATCAACATTCGACTCAACCGATTGGGTCGTTCTCATTGCTCATCAAGTTGTTTTCAGTTGGCATGCTAGATTTCAAAGGGATGACGGGTTCATTCATTTGGAGTACCAAATCTAAATCCATATACCCCAATGTAAGGAGAATCCCCTCATTCCAATTTAAAAAATTATCACCAATTAGAATAGGAATGTGAGTTGGTCCTTTTGAAATAATGGCGGATGACAAAACTGTAATAATTAAAAGAGTAAAGTACTTATTATGTGTTATGATGAATATACAAATTCATACTTTATTTAGAATGTCAACCAATGTCAATATTCTAGACAATAAATCGATGAAGTATTTTAGCCCTCATGTGGGTAGGGGTTGAAACACACCAATGATTTATTTAATATTTTTATAATGGGACTAAGTGATGAATGACACAAAAATAGAAAACTTTCCCTACCTGTGAGCATTAGGAATATCTCTATCATAATGTCATGTTCAACATCTTATTCCAACTGATCTATGAATCACAATAACTTCTTTATGGAGCTAAGCCATTTTGATTCATAATCAGTCACAATTTATGAGATCACGCAAAAAATAATTCAATTTAAAAGGCTTGCTTTATACTAAATACATCATTGTAATTCAAGATGTTGTGACTACTCTTTAATCTATGATATATTTAGTCCTAATGGTGACCTCAAAAGAAACAACTATCAGTTTCGCTCAATAAAGAGGTTTGATGCATAAACAGACTATAAAAGTGCCAGGAAGGCCCGAGATACTAAAAAGCATATATAATATATGAAATTTGATACTGATAGCTCCCATAAATAAATAAATGAAATTGGGCCCATATTGGGTCGAATCTCGGATCTGGTCAAACTTTGACCAGGTACAGCTCGTGTAAAGACCCGTATTTTGAACCCGAGTTAGACTGACCCTGTGTGTGTATTCGGCTCGGCAACCGACGTCACCATTTGTTTTGGATTTTTATCTAGATGTGATTGTGCGGACAGATTTTAATTTAGAGCCCATTTGGACCCTCGTGCGAAAGTTGTGCACCGACCTCGGTGTAGCCGCTTAACACCGGACTTGAGTTTTAAAATTAGAAGTGTATAATACATAAGATGTGTGTGTGTGTTTTACTTTGTGAGCAATCCTATTATAAGAAGGAATTGCATTCCCGTATTATACTAGGTTTTATTAAGAGAGGATAGTTACCCAACCGTGTGAAACTCCTTCTTCTCTCTTCTTCAATCATCGTAGGAGATCGGTTTAGAAAACCTCCTTCTCTAGAACCCTCTTTGTTGAAAACACTTAAACCTTAGAAAGAACTTGAATCAACCTTGGATTCGTAGTTGGCTATTGGGAGAGGTTGAGATCATTGGGGGCGTGTTGGTGTTGTCTCTGTGAACTCGTGGGATCGATCGCGGCGCGAATCGTTGAGGAAACCCGTCGGTTTTTATCATCGCTCGAGCAAGGTATCACCGAACTCCGGCATTGCCTTAGTATTTTAGTCATAACTTTTTATCTCGAACTCCGATTGAGACGGTTCTTTTTGCGTTGGAAAGCTAATATAAAAATCTATAACTTTCATGTTTTGACCAACACATGAATCAATCGTCTTGATGGTCAAAAAAATATGAGAATGCTACGTCAAATTCTAGGATTGGCGCAACTTGCCTGCTTTGACTTGTTTTTGAGGAAACGCTTAAATAGGTCTATATTATTAGTAATTAGAGTTTATCTTAATGCATGAACGTATATTGTGATGTAGATTGAGGGCGAGAGGCCATCAATAGGACCTTGGTTGACTTCGCGTAACTCCGAGTTTTGGTAGGAGAATCTCATCTTTACAGTATTTTATTTTAATTCGCATGGATATTTTGAATTAAAATCTTTAAACTTGCATATGCCATTGAAATCACATCTGTAAACTAAAATTGATATGAATGACTGAAAATCTAAATCTACCTGAATCTGCTTAAGCTCTGAAAATCTGAAATCAAGAACCTGAACTATGTATAAGAGACTTGCATCTGATTTATATTAGTATCTGCATTTGTTTTATGATTGAACCGAACGACCCCTCAAAAATTCCTGAACAATTTCCTGGTACAAGTTTCCCTCATTACGTAGGGGCTTGTTGCATCCTGAAAAAAGGTTCATGAACGACGATGGTAGGTAGGGGTTCCCATCGGATATATTCCTGCTCTCGAGATATAGTTTACT
Source organism: Chloranthus sessilifolius (assembly GCA_021018995.1). Classification (NCBI taxonomy): domain Eukaryota; kingdom Viridiplantae; phylum Streptophyta; class Magnoliopsida; order Chloranthales; family Chloranthaceae; genus Chloranthus; species Chloranthus sessilifolius. Next base: position 45,539,279 of record CM037584.1, on the reverse strand, counting down.
CGGGAGGTATTTTAAGTTGAGGATTAAGTCATGAATTACTGAACTTTGCATATAGAAGTTGAAAAACTGCATACATTCTTGGCTGTTTTTTCACACATTTAGAAATAAATCTTACATATGATTTCCGCACCTAAATTCAGTTTATTATCTGCTTATATGTTTGACAAGCTATATTCCGATATTTGTTTTGAAACCATGTTAGTTAAAGTAAAATGCCGTAGATGTCTTTCTTCTACTGAGCTTTGTTGGTTAGCTCACTCCGACTATCGTCCAGTTCGGTATTGACGTGGCTATTATTTGTGAGGCTGATCCGACTACGTGCCTGAGGAAGAGCTTGAGGTTCCTCCTGAGGAGTTTTTCCCAGTATAGAACTTACTGATTTTCTTATTTGTGGTGAGAGTTAGACTTGAATTTGTAGGCCCATTTTAGTTGGATACCATAGTTTTATATTTGACGTTGATTTCTGTTATGAGCCATGTTTCGATGATGGTCGGCCATCATCGGTGGTTCTTTACTTTTAATTGCTTCCGCATTTATTTTAGCTATGGATATTTATTGCGCTTTACTCTGATATGTGCCCTGTTTGTCCGGCTTATCGTTTATTCGATAGGTTGGCGAACCGGCCTTTCCTATACCTGAGGGATTGGAAAAGTCGGGTCGTCACAGCTCGGGTCTTGGATCTGGACAAATTCTGATTGAGCCTATGCTAGGGCTTGGCTATGCGAGTCTTTAGGTTAATGGGCCTAAGGCTCATAAACTTATAAAATAAAATTTTAAAGTGTGGGAAGCACCTAGTATGGTGCTCCACCCACATACCGAATCAACCCCCAAATAACCCATCTTCTTTGCCAAACATCCTTACCATAACACGTCTCTGCAAAATGCAGAGACGTGCTCATGCATGGGAATGGCCGATCTTGGATGGCGACCATTCAGCGATTGGCGGACGATGACTGGTGATCGTCCGGTGACTTGCCGATAGCGACTAGCCGGCGACCGGTGACGCCAGTGGCTGGTGTTCGGGCGGTCATAAAAAATCTAAAAAAATTATAAAAAAATCACAAAAAATTTGAATTAATCCATAGAAAAAATATCCTCGAAAATCCTAATAAAAACAAAACTTCTCCATCAAACATGATTTACAAAGATGGGGCAATGAGCAAAACTCAAAACTTTACGGGCAAAATTGGTCATGAGAGAGTTAAACTTCTTCTCTTTAAATCACATGGCATCAAATAAAATTAAGCAGACACTATGATCAGAGATACCTGCTCTAATACCACAATGCAAGCTCTATATGATAAAATTAAGGCGGAAACGATTAATCAAAATCATACCTTTGTCCATGATGCACTGATTTATGACACTGAAATTCGAGGATCTTCAAGTCAATACAAACCTTTCTGAGATGCATAAATTGATTCTATATGCTTTTTCTCTCGTATATTTTTGCTAGACTTGGGACCTCAAGGATAGAATGACTTTATAATCTCTCTACCATCATTGAGAGATTATGGGCTAAAAATTAGTTACATTATCCCACTTTTCAAAAACCACTTAATTGTATGGGCATGATCTCACTTTTCAAAACCTCTTAACTGTATGAGGCTAATGAGCATGATCCCGCTTTCCAAAAATCACTTAACCGTATAGACATGATCCCACTTTTTAAAATCTCTTAATCGTATGAGGCTAATGGGCCAAATAATAAAGGGTTTTAATCTGACAATTGGGCCATATTGGATCTCAAATGAGATCCGGCTAACAGGACAATCATAATGCCAAGGGTTTTAACATGGTGAATCGTTTCGCATTGTGTAAGAGGGAGGAGGAAAATGCTGCTCACCTCTTTTTTCACTGCTCCTATTCGTCTTTTATTTGGAGTCACATTTTTGCTTGGTTCAATATGAATTGGGCAATGCAGGTGGGATGTGGGGATTGTGTTGGCTATTGGAGAATTGTTAATGGGGGTCACAGAGAAAGGTATATTTGGGAGATTATTCCTTTTGCTCTCTTTTGAGTGGTTTGGAAAGAGAAATAAAAGAATATTTCAGGATAGAGAATCAGATTGTCTCACGGTGGCTGAGAATGTTCGAATTAAATCTCTCCAATGGACTCAGGCTAGGAAGTTGTTCAACCCCTTCTCTATCCAAGATTGTCTCTTAAACTTGGACGGGGTGGACTCAAGGAGGTCTATTCTGGTGGAGGAGCCTTAGCTTGCTATTGGTTTCTGTTGGAGTTTTTTGGTGATTTTCTTTGCTCTATTTCTTTTTTTTATCTAGTTCCTATCCTCAGCCGAGTGTCTTGCTCGCAATTGGTTTTCTCTTGGTGTCGAGTGGATTGGGTTGCTCATTGAGGGTGATGGCATTGTCGAAGCGCTCTTTTGCCCCCTTTTATGTTTCTCTGAAGAAGAAAAAAAAAAAAAAAAAAAAAAAAACCGGACACCCAATATGAAAACATAAAAACAAGAAAGAAAAGGTCATGGCGTATTTATAAGGGGAGTTATGATAAGCAACTCCTTATAATCGTAGTCACCAAGTCGGGTTTTGAGAAAAAATTGGCTTGGAATTTTTTTTGGTAAATTTCGTCAAATTCAGAAAAAATAAAAAAATATATTAACCAAAAATAAAAAAATAAAAGTTTGTGACTAAAATTAAAAATAATTTGGAAAAAGTCATTTAATTCATGTATAATTCATAAAATTTGTGATGTATTTGGAGATTTCGGATTTTATTCGGAAATTTTGAATAATTTGTATTTGATTTATTTTAAAAAAAATTCGCAAATATGACTTTTTCCCAAATTATTTGGTCACACTACTTATAATGGAACATGATAAGCAATGATATGTAAGCTGTTACGATATACTACGTGCATGTTTTCTACAATGGTGTAATTACCGTATGTAAATTATCGTCTATATATAGTATGGTGCATGCTTTCTACAATGGTGTAATTACCGTAAGTAAATTTTCGTCTATATATTGTATGACTACAATGTGGGAAGATACTGAGATCGGGATGAGCAACAACTAATGACCATGGTATCAAATATCGGCCGATACCGATATGTATCGGTTTTTCGACAAACCGATACATATTGGCGCCGATATGTATCAGGTATCAACTCGGGTATCGGTATCGGCTGATACATATCGGTATCAGCCGATACATATAGGGTATTGGCCGATACCTCTATCGTCTTATTTATTTTTTATTTGTTTTAAATGGAACTGATACAATTCGGTATTAATAGTTTCGTATCGGTCCTCCATGGACCGATATCCGATACCAACACTGAGTTTGACACCTTACTAATGACCGCTACTGCAATATGGGACCCTAACCCAAAATATGTGTGATGAGCTATATATTATTATAAAAGTTCGGAACTACGCCTGGCTTAATCTCATTTTAGATACCAAGGTTATAAATATTGTTAATTTATAAGATATATTTATTACTTGTGAAATCTCACTCCTACAATGATAAGTGGATGGTAATCAAACTTGCTAATAAGGTCACGAGGTTCCTTTTGCCGAGTGATTTCTAATTAGTTGGGCAGAATTAATGCTTAGACAGATTTGTTATTTTCATTTATTTATGATACAATTTTTATTTATTATTATTATTTTTTTGTAACGTTGGCATTTCGGCCTCTTGGAGCACCCGCATGGTTTATGATACAGTTAGTTACGGTTACTTCTTATAATGCCATACTACTGCCATGTGTGACTTGATGGATATTTTAATTAGATCTATATGATATTATTGTAGCAGGTACGTTTATATATGTTATTTCATATCTCCGCTAGCATAGATTTAAAGATATGTCTATATTGACCATTTATTTCTTTATTTAGTCATTTTCCGACCATTTATTTCAGTAAAATTGAGCTGCTCGAGTCAGGCACATAATATCAACTCTTACAAAATAAAGTACCTTCTTTGGCTTCAGCTAAGAATCATATGTACTTCACATGCACATGGATTAAAAGTCAAAGAGCCTACTATACACTACAAAAAACAAGATTATTAGCGGCAGTAAAAAACTGCCGCTATTAACAAAAAACTATCGCTAATAATCTTGCTGCTAATAATCTTTAATAATTTTTTGTTAATAGCGGCAGTTTTTTGCTTTAAAAAACTGCTACTAATAATCTATTTTTTTGTAGTGACAAATGGGCTACATCGAGGTCTAAATAAGCTAACCTAACAACAAAGCATAGTTAACTCAATTACAATTTTCAATCAATTACAACTCTAAGGTACCTTCGTTTCGCTGGAATTGGGAGAAATCACGCGTAGGGGTAATGGTTGGAATTTTTACGTGGAATTGTCTTTCATTTTACTGTATTCCACCATCGTAATCGACTATAGCGAATGCATGTAATTTTTTGGGCTTACGAGCTTAGGGCCTCGTAACACTCTAATATTACTTGTAATTTCCGAAGCACCCACCCAATGATTATATTTATTACAACTCTATCTCCTTTCCATTATAGCCTTTGAAGCCCTCTTCAATGGCTTTTTTGAAGTTCATAAGTCTTTTTCAGAAAATAAATAAAATAAAAACTACGAAAAATTCGAAACACAGTTGGAGAGATCAAACAGAGGAATCAAGAGAATAAAGATAGCAGAAGTTTTCACCAGCTACCACAATTCTCTTTAACTAAATAGGGACATCAGATCAGATATGTACCTCTAATGCACGATATATCGTAACCGATACGATCTTTTCTAAGTGTTGCGCTTTGCCGGACGTCTCTATAAATCGTTTGTAAGCACTACGCCAAAAACGTCTATAAAAGACGGAAAACAAGAATGATTTTTTTCGTCTTTTAATAAGACGGTATTTAACCGTCTAAAAATTAACAATAGGACGATCATTTCCTATTCGATGGCACAAAAATTAAGCACGGTCAGTAAGACGATATAAGTAGTCTCATTTTCTCGATGACATACTCAATCTAAGCAAATACTTCTCCTTCTCTCTTTCGTCTCTAACTCTCCTCTCTTCTTCTGCTCTCCTCTCCTCTCTTCTTCTGCTCTCCTTCTCTCTCATCCTGTCTCTACCAACAACAACATAATAACCTAGCACCATCTCCCTCTCTCCCCCCCTCTCTCTCTCTCTCCTCTCTCTCTTCCTTCTCTCTATATATATCGTCCCAAATCGGTGGAATCGGAGCAAGCGAACCCCAATCGACGGCCAGCAATCCTCTCTTGCTCTTCTATACAATACAAAAATAATGGGTTTCAGCGACACATGTGCACCTGGGCCGCCAATATCGAACAGGTATATCAATGGCGATGTAAAAAAAATCGAACCGTTGGCAAGTTTATCTTCAATTGCCGTCACAACTCTAAACCCTAAATAAAGGCAACCTCTTCAATCCAGCACAACTCTCTCTCGTTCTATCTAAACTCCCAAAGGGTGAAATCCAAGGTGACTCGCAAAACCCAAATCAAACCCTAATTGTTATTTTTCTCTCTAATCACTTTTTAAATCTCTCGCTCTCTCTAATCTCTAAAAATTTCTCCGAATCTCCACTTCCTGTGTTTCCAAAGACTTAATTTTGAAATTATTTCCCAAAATTTTACCCAAATTTGACCTCGATCAGTTCAATAATGGCGAAATCGAGTGAAATGAAGGTGATTTGGGCATTTTCGGAGTCAAATCGCATATTAAAATGGTGTGTGTGCCATACGGATCCTGTGGTCATCGAGCGATGTGCTCAACCTGCGCCTTTCGCCTCCAATTTATCCCCAACAACCGCCATTGTTGTATCTGCAAGAACAAATCCTCAACCGTAATTTTCATTAAGGTTAGGGTTTCTATGAATTTTTTAGGTTGCTTTGTACTGCTAGGATTAGTGGTTTCTCGATTTTACTTATTTTTTTTTGTTTGATCTGATTTATGTATTGAAGGAATTAATGGATTTTGTTGATTTTTGAGATGCGTGAATTACGGATTTTTTAGTTGGACCGGATGGGGGATTTTTGGCAATAGAAGTAGTTTAACTTCCATTGCTACATCACATGGCGGTTGTTTTATTATTATCAATATGCCAATGGTTCCACTTGGTTCAATAGACAAGCTGGATTATATTGGTAACTTGAATCTGATTGGAAACTTGAGTTGGCTGATTAAGATAAAAAAGAGTGTCAAAATTCTGTATTCATAAGAGGTTTTAAATTTTAGGATTATTTCATCAATCATATAATACAAAATTTACCATTATTGAGTCTCTAGTAAGACATTTTGATGACCAGGTTTCCTTTTTTTTCTATGCAAATAATGAAATATACTTCTATGCTAGTAATTTTGGGAAAATGTGCTTTTGGTCTTGTTTTGTCTTTTTTTTTTCCCTTATTGGTAAAAAGGTATCATATGTTTTACAGTGTTGCCAATGTTAAAGTGAGTAGTAAGTGTATGAGATTGTGTTTACGCCAACCTTATAAGTAGATAATACTTGACATTTACGAAAAGGTGTAGACCCATCCCCTTTCTAAAGAAAACAAGTTGGGTGGGTGTGGCAGCCTACTAGCTAAAGGAATTTCTACATAGTATATGCTAATTTTCAAAGAATACCTTGCTTGCCAACAGTAATAAATAGCATAAATTTATTTATTGAAAAATGAGATGCAAATCTATAGTTTTTCAGTAACTGTTATTTCCACAATTGTCCAAATGTTTTAGCACCCATGTTAGTTCTTTGCGACATAATGGACATTTTGACAATGGCCCATAAATGCTGCAATTTGGGATTTTATATTTAGTTGGTGTTAGGTGGATAGACCCTTACACCACTTGTGGGTGTATGGATCAGTAACATTGTACATGTGGCACCATATCTTAACAAATACAAGTTGCGAAGTGGCATGCCATCACCTAGGGAGGACTCAGCCCAAGCATGATGCATGATGCCTGTTGGAAGAGTCAAACCACTCGATAGAGCACTTTGTTCATTTAGTTTGAACTGTTACCCTGCCTGCTTTAGTCATCCATTTGAATCAGATAACAAAGATTGTCCAAGGGTGCAATTTTGGGCACAACTACATGTAAACTATGCTCAAGTGTACCATGTGTGCTATAATGATGAATATGGTGTTTTACATGTTGAAAATTGATGACCTATGCACCACAGGTGGTGCATGAGAACATCGACCAAATACCTACCTTTTCACCCATGTATTAGAGATATTTGCTATATTCAGCACCATGGTTTGAGCTGGGAAATATTGGTCAAACATATGAATTTTTTTATGCTTGTAAACTAGGGAGATTTTATAATGTACTCAAACAAGAGGGTTAATTTTCCTTAAAATGTTTTTTGGCTGGCTGCAGGGGACTGGAGAGAGGAGTATCTATGGTTCCACATTTGAAGATGAAAATTTTGCATGTAAGTAGTGTTTCGCTTCTATAATTACTCACCTTGGCTAGGAAACTTGTGCCTTTTTTAGCTGCATTTGACCGGGTCCTGTTACTATTCTCTTTCGAGCTGTTAGCTTTTGATCGAGACCTCCAAATTTTTGTTTGCTTGCCAAATAAAATTTATAATTAAAACAAGAAGGATTTCAAAATTATACTAGTTGCAAAGTTCCCATTGTTCAAAGATAGTATCGAAACACCCTCTATCCAAAGAAAGCAATCTACCGAACGTGGCAGAAATTACCAACTAAATTCTTGCGAAGAATGAAACCAACTTGGACCTCATTTCTTATTATTACCATGTTTCCAGTGTAATTAGTTGAATTCGCTTAAAGGGTTAGTATCACTTCCAGCTTCCGGATTCTCCCCCAACTTTAGGGTCTCCAATTAAGGATCCTGAAGTGATTCTCAAGTCCTAGAAGCTAGAAGCAGGCCTTGGAATGTCATGTGCCTTTTTCATTTAATAACAGTGTGAGTGCTTTAATTAGCTTATAATCAAGTCTTTTAATTTGACCTCTATTGTTTTTCTTTATTCTCCAAAAACATAAAGCATAAATTTCTTCACCAAGCAGCTGAGCATTTGCAGTGAGGCATCCGGAACCAATTGAGAAGATTAGCCATTGGTTCTTTTACTAGCAAATGGGAAGGGAATGCTATAGATGCAGATTGTAACTTGTAAGAGCCAAAGATATGAGAGAAGTGAATTAAGAGGGTTCTAGTTGGTATTGACTAATCAGGAAGTAATTTGTCAAATGCTCAAATGGCCCTATAATGAGGGCTTTTGGTCCCATTTTAGATACCTCGCCATAGATTAATGTGGAATCACTAACATCAATAGATAATGGTGCTTAGAAAAAAAATTTGATCTTGTCAAAATTTGATTATTTTAGGCAATTTTAGGTACTAGTATGATTCTTCTTTTCAGTGAATGAGTTTTTTTTCTTAGATACAATGCTTAGTAATCGAGATTCTTCTCTCTTTAGAAAATTCTTTTGTTAAATTTGCAATAGGCTTCTTCCACATTTATCACTTTTTTGTTCTTTAATTTGTGTCCAATTTATTTTTTATTTTCTCGCAACATTAGTTCAAGACGCATGTGTGCCAATTGTTTCATTCCTATATTTGGAATATGCTCTTATGTACACTTTCAAATGCAGATCCTTGAGAAGGTTAATATTGCATATGACCTACCCATAGTGACTGATGTGCATGAAACTAGTCAGGTAATTGTTTGTTTTCCTAATTTTAGAATACAGAAATAAAGTCTTTAATACATTATTCTCTCTCTTATCAACTCTCATGATCAATTTTTCATCTGTATGCTATTCACCATTGCTAAATGCTTACCTATTCAAAATTCATTGACCCACTAATTGACTAATGTCGTCATATGTTCAGTAAAGAAGTTCAAAAATTTAATTCCTGTGTAATTTTGAAAGCCATGCTATCAATTGGACTTTGGATATCAGGCTAGGTATGAGATGACAAAAAAAAGCCTTCTTAAGGTTTTTGTCATGTTTAACGTGGTGTTTCATTGATGATATTAGAAGAGTTCTTAATTGGCACACAAACCAAGTATTGTTGCCAATACATGCAACATTCTTACGTGGAGAATCCATTACCCACTAATGTCTTATATCCTTTATGTACCATGCTGTGAGGAAAATGCAAAATGGCCCAGCCATCTCTACCCATAGCTTTATGCTGTTTTAGATGATTTTCTTTAAGACATCCCACAATGGAGAAAACCCGGTAAATGAATAGCTTTTTTCATAGGTTCTAAGTTACGACAAGGGTAACCATGAATTACAGTGTCAATTTTTATGAGCTTTTATACTAAGAACAAGATCCACGGGCCATTAATAGGTTTAAGAAGGCACTTAGTTTGATAGGTATAGAATTTAGGCTTTACGCTTAAGCATTAAGTGCTTGTTAACTTGTTGCCTATTCATTCTAAATATAATATTAAGGTGATGGAAGTTTAGAAGCTCTCTTGGTATAAGCTTTTGATATGATACATTTTTTCCATCAAAGGCAAATAGTTAAACTTTATGTAGGTTGACGGTTTCTCCATCTCTTTTATTTTTATGAAAGGTCGCCATTTTTTATGAAGGGCTTATGCAGAGTTTTGGGGACGATTTCACTGGAGAAGATCTAAGGAAGGCACTGATGTGCCTCGCCAAGGCTCTCACTAAGGAACAACTGGTAATTGTTATTTTTTTGCTTATATTTATCTTCTCTTGGTTATTTTATTTGGAACAGTTGGATTTCTTAGGTCTTGGATGCTTGTGTTACTTTACTTAGTAGCTTCATCATTGTTATGGCCTCTTCGGTTTATAGTTTCGTAATGCAAATTTAAATTGTCTTCTCTTTTGCACTAGGGACTGATTGGTGTGTATAAATTGAGGGACATTTGTTTGTTAATAACTCATTTGCCTACTTAATTACTGAGGGCGCCTACGCTGGAAAACAAGCCTGTGGAGTCAGACGATGAAGATGAGTTTTCATCCCAACCTTCCACACAATGGATCTTGAGGCCATGGACGTACTTTTAGGTGGTCAGTTCTGAATTAATGTCGTATATATCCAACTAAGAAAGGAGCTACTGTAGGAGAAAAAGTTACCATTTTTCAATTCTTGCCCTCTGTTTTATTGGTTTTTTTTTTTGTTTTCCAGGTCAATATGTGTGATAAGGACACTAAAGTATTTATATCTGGGACTGTTAACCACTAGGCTTCTAATTCAGAATAGATGGGATGTGATCAATCTATATTTGGGGATTCAATCAGATAGAGAGCCAGAGGCTTTGACAACATTGGTTCTGGGAATGAACCAAGGGCCTTGGTATTTCACTCATATACAATACATGCCGATTTGTAATTTATGACATTCTCAAAATTTATTTTATTCATTCAGGTTGATGGCTACAATGCTTAATTTGATGATGTTCAAAATGATTAAAAGGAGCTGAAGTGGATTGGTTTACGAATTGCTGGGATGTGATCATTGTTGTTACTTTGTTACTGTGCAACAGGCCCTCCCCAGAATTATTTGTGTGTGTGTGTGTGTGTGGATGTGTGTCTGGTAAATTTGTAGTAGTAAATTTTTTTATTATACTCATTTGTGGTTTTCTGTTGGTTAAGCAGGGCAAATTTTCATTGGAAAAGTAAGGTAAATTTGTGATTTTACTATGAAGTATTTTTATGTCCATTTGTAATTTTCTGATGGATGAGCAAGGTATTCTCTGGGGTATAGGCCCTTCCCAGGATTATAACTTTTTTTTAATTATGATTTAAAAAAAATGACTGTCTAAGACCGTCTTATTTTTTTATTTTTTTTCCAAAATTTTAAAAATAAGACGATTCATGATCGTCTCTAAATAAAGGAAGGTTTATTAGAGATGGTCATGAGCTGTCTTATTAAATGGTCGGTGACCGTCTTCAGTGGTTAATATGAGACGACTTCGAACCGTCTTATATTAGGACTGCCGAAAACAATCATTTTCTACCATCTTATTTATGGAATATAAGATGGTTTACGACCGACTTATATATTTAAGACGTCCAAAAAAGAACGGACGTGAAGATGGTTTTAGGTTGTCTTATTTTTAAAATAAGACGGCTTTGGGCAGTCTTATTTCGTCTATTTTGACGTAGTGAAGGAGGGGTAACGATGAAAGAAGATGACTCTCTCAAACGAATGCTTCCAAAAGCAGGAAACCTGAGTTTGAATCCCCTCCCTCTCTTGAGACCACCCTAGGGATTTATATCCTGTGCTGACCCGGCATGTGCTGAATTTGGGGTGCGCATGTGTCCTTGGGATTAGGCGGGTGCTCTAAGAGGCTCGGGTACTTAGGTTATAAAAAAAAAAAAAAAATTCTCAAACGAAATTTGGGGAACCAAATTTAGTCCTAAATCCGCCCAAATTCACTTTATTGTTTTAGTGAAGTACAGCCAAATAAGGCATGACACGTTTCACCAAATGAAGTTAAGAGGCACTAGAGGGCTTCATAACCTAAAGATGGCCCAACCCATTTTTGATTGAGCCTTGGGACTTGGGAGCCATTACTTTAGTCTTTAAGGCTGTCAATTGGTCGGGTCATCTTGATACCCGACCCGATAATTTATCGAATTGGGCATGAGACCTTTAACCCAACTTTTGGATCGGGTCGACTAATAGGACGTGTCGGGTCAGGTTGGGTATTTGCAAGTCGAGTCAGGTTGACCTAACCTGATATTTTATAAAAATAGGTTTTTATTGGGTCAGTTGGCTTGAGTGCACCATCGATTCAGGCATTTGCAATTTTTCCGTATATGGAATGCTTGAAGTCTACTTCCAACCACAAAAAATATTAAATATAAATTATATTTAAACTTCATAAAATTTTATTTATTATTTAAAAATTGAAAAAAATTAGAAAAGATTTATTAATTTCGGTGAAATTTTGTCAAAATTATATGAAAGGGGTTTTGGTCAGGTCCTACCAAGTAGGACCCTAAATCGGGTTCTACTTTATCTCTTACCATCCGCATAGAAGAGATTTGACGTTGGGGGAATCTTGGAAATCATAAATGCTTGTTAGAGAAATTATAGGAGTAAGAGAGAGAAAGTGATGTGGAGGAGAGAGAAAAGAGATATCCACCCTTCTCTTTTTCTTACCTTAGGTTTAATTTGTGGAAACCAATAAATTGGTGGGAGTGAAATTAAAGGAGAGAAACTTATGTAGAGGAGAGAAAGTAAAAAAAATTCAACCGTCTCTTAAACCATATATTGGGTAAGATTTTAGGCAAGAAAATAAATTAAAATTTGGGTAAGATTTTAGGCAACTGTATTGTGTTGACCTACCCTGAAAAATCATTTAAATCTTTGGGTTTGCAACTAGTCGTCGCACCTTGGTGCGACCTCTTAGGCAGCAATCTAGTACATGGATCGAGGGCTCTCAATGGGCCGGATTAGGGCCGGGTTGGGGTTCATCAACCAGGCCATAACCTACCCGGGCCGGGTTCCCAAATTTTTCAGCCCGGCCCTAATCGGGGATGCGATGTACTCAGCCCAAGCCCGGCTCCTACCGGGCCGGGCCGGGCTTGGGCATTTTTCTGAGTACTTTTTTCAATTGTTTTTTTTCTAATAAAATTTTGTTGGGCTATTTTTTGGGGGCTGTTTTTTTGGACTATTTTTTCTAATAAAATTTGGTTGGGCTTGAGTTTTTTATTCTAATAGAAGTTTGAACGTTAAAAATTTATTTAAATTATTACATTAACATTATAGAGGCTCACGTACATGCTTGTATTCAAATATTTCATTTTAGTTTGTTGCACAATGGTTATAATAGAAAATGGTTGCTTGAAAGGACAACAATTGCACAATGATTTTAACGTACAACAGTTGTACAATGGTTATAATGGACAACGATTAATCTCAGGGCATTTAAGTAAATTATATTTAATTAAAAGGATTTTTAAAAAATTTTTAAAATAATAAGTTTTTATATATATATATATATATATATATATATATATATATATATATATATATATATATATATATATATATATGAATCCGGACCCGGTGCGGGCTAGGTGTTGGAACACTCAACCCAAGCTTGGCCCGAGTTGATCCATGTGGTACTTTCTAGTTACTTGTTAGAAAGTACCACGTTTTTCGGGCCGGGTGCAGGCCAAAATCTGAGTTGGCTCAGCCCATTGAGAGCCCTACATGGATCAACTAGTAATAATCTATATCTTAGGTGGATCATATAGGTCGATGAACGGGGATGGTATAATTTGATTCATTATCAACAATGGCATACGCTAAAATTAGTGAAAATAACAATAATATTTCTACTAACCTCCCTCTACACCAATGTTAAAAATTGCACCATGATTAACAGACAATATAATATCATCAAAACAATCCACCTTTTCTTTCAATTCCCAAGCAATATTATAAGACTGCATTTGGGTTAGATCTTTCAGGGCAAAGAGCAACTCTTTTACTCCTTGGCTTAGCCAGATAATTGCTTTCATGTTTGGTAACACAGCTCCTCGCCCCATTTGCTCTGGCGGAGAGCTATTTCAAGTGATAAAACTACTCCTATAAGCGGTAACCCAAACACAACCTAAGACCATCATCAAAATAATCCACTCTTTCAGTTCCCAAGTCATATTACAATATGTAATAACCCACAATCTAATGTCACCCAATAGCCTAGAAGGTCACTCCAATTTCATGGTCGACATCTCTAAATCCAGCTCCATGCCAAATATTCCATGTTGCCTAATCATTTTGTGTTCGGTTGGAACCCGTTGGACCGATGGAAAACCATGGTGTCAAATTTGAATTCCTGATGGGAAAAACCAAAATGATGTGAAGATACAATAAAAATAAATAAAATTAATGTATGACTCTTTTTTTACATATATATTAAGAAAAGTAAAGGAAAAAAATTGAATATTTTGGCAAATTAAAAAATCTAAGTTTTACAAGGCCATGTTCATAGTGCAAAATTTCATTTTCGGCAATATTTTGGCAGAGGGTCATTTCAGATAAATTTTGGAAACTTTCAAAAAATTGTCCGGAAAATAAAGAAAAATAAATTTTAATATCTATAAAATGTTTCGAAAAAATAATTTTGTTTTACCCCTTCATTTGTAATTCGCAGAAATTTGTCACTATGGCCATAATAAAGAAAAATAAGTTTTAATATCTACAATAAAAAATAAAAATCCTAAGCCATTACAAAATTATTAACATAAATCTTCATTAAAACTTATTATTTTTCATTGATTTTGTTATTTTTATGTAAGGTAAGCAAAAAAATATGTTAGTTACCTGAATAAATTAGTGACTTTTTATTCTATAGCTTACCTTTACTCATGGGTGTCCTCTTGATTATTTAGACACTGTGTGTGCAATCACCCGCGATCAAAGAAAAATTTTCTTTTCTCTCTCTTAGTCCTTTAATTTCTCTCTAACTCCTTTAATTTAAATTAACACCAACTAAGAAAAGAGACTTGGTGCCGTATCAAAAAAATAAAAGAAAAACAAAGACGGATGAATATCTCATTTCTCTCTCCTCCACTTCACTTTCTCTCTCTTACTCCTGAAATATCTCTAACAAGCATTTATGATTTCCAAGATTCCCCCAACGTCAAATCTCTTGTAAGACAATGGCAAGAGATAAAGTAGAACCCGATTTAGGGTCCTACTTGGCAGGACCTAACCAAACCCCCGTAGTTATCAACATACGAAGATTAATGGAATTAAGTGAAGCTGTTTTCAAATTCCACTTAAAATTTTTCGAATACCACTGTACAAATAGCTCAATGGGTATAAACTATAAACTTCTCTAAACTTGTTATCAAATTCAGTGGATCCATGTAAACTTCTTATCATATAAAAGGTATATAATTCTCTAGAAACAAAATGGAAGATCTACTCATTCTACTGCGGCATTGCGTACAGGAGAGATTCCCATATTTAACTTGTGTAAAGAGAACAAGTTAAGTTCCATAAAATGCGAATTTTATCCTTTGGACGAAATAAACAAGTTTCAATATTTGTTCATGCGAATGAGGGTAGAGGTAAATCGGAAGGCCCTTGGATGGTGTGGGCATTGGATCCACACAGATTTTCTCGTCAGGAAACACGAGCTCCCACCTGAATTCGCACACTAAATTGTGAAGAAAAACTAGTATTTCCACTCGAGCAAATTCTCTACCTGGGCACATCCTAGGGCCTCCCCCAAATGGAGTATAGGTGTACGGAGTGAGCGCACCATCTTCAAATCTTGAGGGATCAAATCTCTCTGGGTCGGGGAAGTATTCTGCAACCTTTTGTGTTGAATTTACTGTCCACCAAACCTGAGAAATACCAGTGTTCCAAGAATTCAGATAAACATGGTTTTTCTTGGTTTTTCACTTTTAATTATAGCGGTTAGGTGCCATTTGGACAGCATGTAAAATGTGTATTGCGCAAATTTTCACCTTTCGGGCTTGTTTGGCAACGTGAAAAAAATGGAATTTTATTCAAAAATATAATTTTCCTCCTTTTGGTGGGAGGTGTGGAGTTACCTTGAAAACAATCGATTTTTCACTCGAAACCTCTTTTTTTCTTTGGACGGAAAAAAAAAAATGAGACGGAAGGGCTCTTGCGGGAGATTAACGCTCAACCACCTTCTTCCACTCCATTAAAAACACGCAAAATAACCCCCTATCTTCAGTCCATTAAAATTATCTTTGGTAAAAGAAAAAAATTACTTATTTTCTTGCAATCCAGGTTAAAAACTAGACGTCTAATATAGAAAACACAAAAAACTTCCCCTAGAGTTTTTTTCTTCAGTTGCCTATGGAAAGTAAAAATAATTTAGCTATCGTGTATTCGCCTGCATTTGTAAGTAGCACAAAATGTTCATATGGATTGGGCTATTGCTGTAAGATGTCCTTTTTTTTTTTTTTTTTTTAAACCTGGGTATTTGAGCCTCTTAGAGCACCCGTTTAATCCAAGGGGTACATGCGCACCCCAAATTCAGCACATGGCGGGTCAGCACATGATATAAATTCTTAGTTGGCCTCAAGGGAGGGCGACATGATTCAAACTCAGGTCTCCTGCTTTTGGAAGTGTTGAATAAGGTTTAATCCCAACCACCGGTGTCAATCGATTGAGGATGGTAAATCAATCGATTGAAGATGGATCCTAAATTCAGGGGCATCGTATCATATGTATCCGTACAGGGATTGGTTTGAGCAGTATAGAGTAGGCAATGACGGGACGATTTTGATGAGAAATGATAGTGTATGTGAAGCAGTGGGTATCGGTTCAATCAGAATCAAGATGTTTGATGGCTGTGTTCGTACTCTTACTGAGGTTAGGCATGTGTCTGATCTGAAGAAAAATCTGATCTCGTTGGGGGCATTAGATGAGATAGGATGTCGAGTCATCCTAAAATCCGGTAAACTAAAGGTTGTACGTGGTGCTATAACCTTGATGAAAGGTGAAAAGATAAGAAATTTATATACTTTAGTAGGCAACACAATCAGCGGTAGTGGTGTTGCAGCTACAAAAGATTCCAAGGACCTCTCAGATTTGTTGCACAAGAGGCTTGGTCACATGAGTGAACGTGGGTTGACAGAGCTTATAAAGAATAAGACGATTTCTGAAATTCAAACTTGTAAACTAAAAATTTTGTGAAGATTGTATCTTCGAAAAATAGAAGAAAGTCATTTTTTCCACTGAAAAACACACTTCGAAGGGGCTGATTGATTATATACATTCAGATGTATGGGGACCGACTAAAGTCACTTCAGTAGGTGAAGCCAACTATTGTTTCATTTATAGATGACTACTCCAGGAAAGTTTGGGTGTATCCGATTAAAAATAAATCAGATGTGTTTCAGAAATTCAGGCATTGGCAGAGTATGATTGAAAAGTAGACAGACAGAAATGTGAAGACTCTCAGATCAGATAATGAAGGGGAATACTTGCCATCAGAGTTCGAGACTTTCTGTAAAAATTAAGGGATTGTTAGGCACTTAACAGTTCCTGAAAATCGCCAGCAAAATGGTGTAGCAGAGAGGATGAACAGAACACTATTAGAAAAAGCGCGGTGTATATTGAATCATTCCGGCTTGAGTCATAGGTTCTAGGCAGAGGCAGTGAACATGACTTGTTACTTGGCCAACCGATTGCCTTCAGCGGTATTGAACTTAAAAACAGCAGATGAGGTTTGGTATGGAAGACATGGAAGCTACTCTCATTTGAGGGTGTTTGGATATGCGGCTTATGTATTACTTCAGGGAAGTGAATGATCCAAGCTGGATCCAAAATCCAAAAAGTGTGTCTTGATTGGCTATGGTGAAGGAGTCAAGGGTTATCGTTTGTAGGATACACAATCTCACAAAGTGATAGTTGAAAGGGATGTTACTTTCAACGAAGATGAGTTTTCGATGAAAAAGGCGAAAGATAAATCTCAGTCATCTGGTGAACCTCAGGTACAAGTTAATGTTGAAAGGCATGAGCAAGATGAGAAAAAATATGAAGATGACACAATTTCTCAAGACTTGCAGTCTCAAGTACCGATTCAGACTACCTTGAGAAGGTCAGAGAGGATGAAGAAACGCCCTGAAAAGTTTAAGGATATGATTCCTTTAACACTTACACTTATCACAGAGAATGAGAAACTAAGCACAGTTCCAGAAGCTCGAGTGGATACAAATGCAGTAAAGTTGCAGTTAGCTATGAAAGAAGAATGACAGTCACTTTTAAAGAATGAGACTTGGGAAGAGAGCCATCGATTGTAAATGGGTTTTTCGAAAGAAAGAAGGTGATAAAAGTAAAACTCTAAAGTTTAAGGTAAGGCTAGTTGTAAAATGGATTTCTCAGAAAGAGGGTATCAATTATAATGAGATATTCTCTTCGGTTGTGAAACATACATCGATTCGCATGTTGTTGGCTTTGCTTAGAAAGATCTCGAACTAAAACAGATGGATGTGAAAACAATTTTTCTTCATGGAGATCTTCAGGAAGAAATTTATATGAGACAACCAGAAGGATTTGAAGCAGAATGGTCAGAATCACTCATTTGCAGATAAAAAAAATCCTTGTATGGTCTCAAGCAGGCACCCAGGCAGTGGTACATGGAGTTTGATTCATATATGCTGGGCATAGGGTATCACAGTAGACAATATGATTGATGTGCCTACTGGAAAGAGTATGGTAAATGGGAGAGAATCTTCCTAATTCTCTATGTAGATGATATGCTGATAGCAGCAAGAAGTAAGGTTAAAATTAACAAATTGAACTAATTATTGAGTCAGAAGTTTGAGATGAAGGATCTTGGTTCCACAAATAAGATCCTAGGCATGAAAATCACGAGGGATCGTGAGAAGAAGAGATTTTGACTAACTCAAAGAATATTTATCCAAAATTTCATTAAGAAATATTATATGAGCGATGCCAAACCTGTTTTAACTCCTATAGCATAGCATTTTAAACTCACAAAGAAGATGATTCCGTCCACACATGAAGAAAGGGAATATATGAAAAATATTCACATATGCTGGGCATAGGGTATCACAGGGGACAATATGATTAGTGTGTCTAGTAGAAAGAGTATGGTAAAGGAGAAAGAATCTTCCTAATTCTCTATGTAGATGATATGCTGATAGCAGCAACAAGCAAAGTTAAAATCAACAAGCTGAAACAATCATTGAGCCAGAAGTTTGAGATGGAGGATCTTGGTTCTACAAATAAGATCTTAGGTATGAAAATCACGAGAGATCATGAGAAGAAGAGGTTTTGGCTAACTCAAAGGACCTTTATCCAAAAACTCATTGAGAAATACAATATGAGTGATGCCAAGCCTGTATCAACAATTCCTTTAGCAGTGCATTTTAAACTTACAAAGAAGATGAGTCCGTCCACACATGAAGAAAGGGAATATATGAAAAATATTCCGTATGTAAATGTCGTTGGGAGTTCGATGTATGTCACGTCCAGATTTACCACATGCCTTGAGTGTGGTTTGCAAGTATATGTCGAATCTGGATAAGGAACATTGGCTTGCAGTGAAATCGATATTGAGATATCTGAAAGGTACAGCTGAACATGATTTTATATTTGAAGGTGGAGATATAAGCAAGTTGGATCTCTACGGGTATGTCAATTCTGACTATGCTGGTAATCTTGATAGAAGAAAGTTTACCACGGGTACGTGTTTGTCTTGACAGGTGGATCAATCAGTTGAAAGTCTATGATTCAAGGGATAGTTACATTGTCAACTACAGAAGCCAAATATATAGCAGCTATAGAGGCGGCTAAGGAAGCCTCATGGCTTTAAGGTTTGGTCAGTGAATTTCGTGAGGTTGATGAGAGCACCGATATCTTCTGTGATAGTCAGAGTGTCATTCACCTAGCAAAGAACCATGTCTTTCATGCTAGAACAAAGCATATAGATGTTGTGTATCATTTTATCAGGGATATGATCGAAGATGGAGAAATATCGATTGAGAAGATCGATACAAAAGAGAATACAGCGGACATGTTGACCAAGCCGGTTACGCAAAATAAGTTTAGGCATTGCCTAACTTGATTAACATTTATCGAAGATGTTGATGCCCGTTGGAGTGGTGACGTGATTGGGGATGAAACCTTGGTGGAGATTGTTGAATAAAGTTTAATCCCAACCATCGGTGTCAATCGATTGAGGATGGTAAATCAATCGATTGAGTTTGAAAAGTCAATCGATTGAGGTTGGGAAGTCAATCGATTGACTGTTGAGCGGATACAGATTCACAGGTTTGATATTTGGTTTGATTTTTGGAAGTGTTTTGAATACTTGCAAAGAATAAAAGTTTTTGTGAGTCATGTTTCCAAAAGGATTTGGTGTCTATTTGTAGAAAGTTCCTCTAGGGATCCAGAGTGAGCTTGGTGAAAGTTTAACGTGAGAAAACTTGTGAGAATACTTTGAGAGAAAAAATATTGAAGAATAACTTAGGGATTGAAGATCCAATTAAAGCCGTTCTTGTGTCGGAATCGTGATTATATTCCGGCAGATCTCTTCTTTATTATTTGAAGGACTGCGTCCTTGGTTTAATAACGGATTTGCTGTTAAAGATCGCCTTAGATCTTGATTGAGTTTGTACTAGAGAGAAGAGTGTGTGTATTGTAAACATTCATAAAAATAATGCATACACTCCTATGGACGTAACCCTCGATTGGGTGAATCACGTAAATCTTTGTATTGTGTGTGTGATTAATTTTTACCTGAATTTTATTATTTTTTCACATTCATCGCGATAGAGAGTTCGTAGTATGGGTAGAATTCCTAACAGGAAGCAAGTCCCTGGCCCGCTCACTTACCCCTTTGAGGTTTTTTATTCTAAGATGTCAATAGCTATTTTTTTTGTATTTAGCTCGGACGAGAACTGCTATCATAAGATTCTGGTTGTCCAACTCTAAAGAAGCCCATATATAATTAACTTCATTATTAAAAAGTATGCGGTTATGATCAATTAGACTAACCTTCCAACCCTTTGGGATGGAGAACCCTGCGTAGGTGAAATCTTCTATGGCATCCCTGAAAGTACCTGGAATGGGAGGCGAAACTCTGAGAACTTCGCTCACCACTTTCCATGAATACTTCATCTTCTGGATATCATTCTTGTTCAGTAGTTCTCCGGGCCCTTTTGACTGCGCAATTTCTCTTTGCTCTGGTAACCACAATTTATATATGACGACTATAATCAAAATAGCACATTTCTTTCTAATTTCATTGAAGGAAAGAAGTTAATTACATCCAGATGGCACTCAGACAGCAGCTAAGCGCAAGGAAACAAAAAATCAGAAAAAATAAAGCAAAGGACCTCTCTACAAGGAGCCAACGACCATGAGCTTTGGCATCCCCGTCACATATTATGTTGAAGAGAGCAAAAGCAGAAGGCTAGTCTTGTTAGTTATAATATAAATTAGCCTCTAATTCTTAGCAAAAAATCTTAGTATTTTACAGGGCATACTAATTATCCCTATGTATAACATACCTTACCGTAAAAAATAAATAAATCAATTAAAACACACATTTACATATTTATAACTCAAAAAGATGAAAATTATTCAGTATCGAATAAATATTTCAAGTGTCAGGATTAGTTTAGCCCAACTTTATCTCAACTGAGTGACAGTTTGTCTGAAATCAAATACCAAATCTGAAAAGGGGCAGATTATTTGGCTAAGATGGGGTTAAATGGAAAAGATGTGATTTTAATTTATGGTACCAGATCTTCCATGATTAGAACTAATTAGAACTACCAAGAAGGATCATGAAGCCAAAATTATGATCTTCTGTGCTGTGCCTCCCATACTTTGGCCAACTCAAAAAACTTCATCAATACAAAATTAGTCCACTTTTGGTAGAGCCAATATTTTTTCTCAACTTGGGATTTAAAGGAATTGTTGATTGATCCATGTGATTTGAACTCAATAACCTTCCCCTTCCCCATAGAGCTGACTCATCTGAGTTGAAAATCAGAAAATTCCCAGATCGAATTTGAGTTCTTGAAGATATCTACTTTTTCCCTACTAAATCAAAGAGAAATCATTGGATATGCTAGATAAGAGCAAAGTCACCCAGTTGGGAATTGGGAAGTATTCTCTGATGGAAAAAATTTCGTGATTGGGAAAAAAAATCAGCAAAATAAAAAAAATAAAAAAAATTGAGTAAAAATGAAAGAACCTTCAAAGACCCGTTGGTAACAATCTGGCATCTCTGCCAGATATTTGATCAGCATCACCATAGTGCTACTACTCGTTTCGTGCCCCGAATCCATCAGTAGTATCACATTATCCGCAATCTCCTTATCCGTCAAGAACTGCCCCTTTTCATCTCTAGCATCCATCAAATACGCAATCAAATCATCTTCAACTCCCATGCCCGAAACCCTCTTCCTCCTCTTACTTTCTATCGCTTTCAACAATTCTCGTCTTATAAAACCAGCGGATCTCACTGCCTTGTAGTACCTCGTCCCCGGAAAATAGATAGGTAGCTGGAAAACCCCCTTAACCAAGACATTGAATTCTTCCAAAAGCTTCAGTTGGCTCTCCCCTAGGTCGATGCTTGCGAACAACTTACACGCAAGTAAAAACGCATACTTCCTGATCAACTCAAACGCCACCACCCTCTCCTTTCCGGCCCAGTCCTCTCTCATACACTTACACACTGCATCGAACCTCTCGACAATTTCGTTCAACGCCTCCTGTTTCAAGAAGGACGTGACCACCTTTCTGGTCCGTGCTGCCTCTTCGTAAGGCGCAGTAAAAAAGGCGTCGCCGAAAAGCTTCTTAAGAGAAAGCGGCCAACATGTCAAGACCAACCTCTTTTCCGAGGAGAAGAGGAACTTGTTAGCGGCCGGGCTACATAACATGACAGTTTTTTCTCCCAGCAGCGATGTCTTAAAGACGTGTTCATTATGTTTTTTCATTCTCTTTGTGTAAAATTCGGCTGGGTGGCCTGACCGGCATGAGCTTTGAAGCTCTAAGGTTTCTCCGAGGACTGGCCACCCGAAGTTCCCGGGCGGCAAAGGTGGATTGGGTTTGATCAAAAGGAATCTAGAGAAGACCAAATATGCAAGACCCACCAAGCCTAAGAAGATATACACCAAGTACTCCAATGGGCAATCCATTTGTGCAGGAGAGAATCAATGAAGCTGTAAACAGAGAACAACATAGAATGAAGAAGAGGGATAATGGAGTTTTAATAAATACTCTAAAGTCATTGCATTTCTTTGTGGAATGTTAGGGAGAAGATTAATATGATATCAATGATTACATAATATTGAGAAAAGACAAGCTAGGCCACCATCAGTTGGATTGAACAATTAACAAACCACATAACTGTTGGAATACAAACCGAAGTAAAGTGACTATTGGGTTGCACACCTTGAAAAACTATTTTGGGTTATGCTTTAAGTAATTTTTTCAAGTTACAAGGTGACCTTTCATTTGTCAAGAAGACATTTCATTTCTCAAGAGAGAAACAATTATTTTGTTTTGTTTCCTAGAAGTCATTGCCTAGAAGTCATTTTGTAACGACCCTAGTTTTTGCAAGCATTGAATCGTTGACTTTTGACAAAAACGTGACAATTTTGACTTATTTGACCTTGATCAAACCTTGGACCGGTATGTCATGGCCTCGGGCCCACTATTTCCTCGTAGGATGTATGCACCCCGGCACACTAGATTTCAACTCAAACCCTATGGGGGACGTATATATATTTATTTATTGTACACGACTCAAATCTCGAGCAACTCAAACCTCGAGACCGAGTTCAAGCTCGAGCTTGAACCCAAACCCAAGCCACCCCTATTTATTTTAAAAATAAATAATTAAATAAGTAAAACCTTATATATATAATAGGAAGTGTGTTAGTGCATGGTCTTAGCTGAAGGTACTATAGGGGCTCGGTGTGATTGCCAAATAACCAAACCAGCCCTCTGCTTTCACAGCCATCCATTCTAACTCTCTTTCTTGTTTGGGTTCACACACATACACTCTTCATATGTGACCAACATACTACCTAGTCCCCACACTCTATTAATATCCAGCCAAGCCTCCATCTAAAACTCCCAACTTGGCAACTCTAGTGCCCACCAATTTTATTTCTTTCCATTTTATCATGGGCGCTTAACACAATAACCAACCAAAAATTTTAATCCCTAAAATTCCCAGTACCACATATCACTCGCCATAAATATTAGATTGGATCTCTCTTTCTCGTATTAACCTTGCCTATAAAAGAATTTAAAATCCTGAGTTAGGAGATCTCACTAGAATCACGCATTCACAGCAATCAAATCCCATCGATTTTGAGATTATTGCCCATCACTTGCTGTCGTATCCTGGACCCATGGTACACCGTGGAGGCCAACCACTTGATTGATTCAGTTTGAGTCTTAATAAGACACTTGCCTAAAATTTGCAAGGTAACTGCCCAATCGGATCTTTCTCTCCATTGATAGTTCTCTCTCTCTCTCTCTCTTTCTATTTCATCTCCTCCTACCCAATGAGTCCCTCACGCAGACCCACAAACATCTTCCTTCCCTCTCAGTTGAAGCCCCTACACAGCAGCCAGCCCACCAACCTCTCCATTGCTGCCCAATTCTTCTTCTTCTTCTTTCCCTCGCCATATACCCAAACAGCCAACTGAAGTTATTAGCAGCCCCATGCTCTCTCTCTCTCTCTCTCTCTCTCTCTCTCTATATATATATATATATATATATATATATATATATATATATATATATATGAAACCCATGTGCAGCCAGCACCAGCCCCCTTCCTCACTACCAATTACCAAAACAAAACAGTAGCCCCAAGCACACCAATTAAAGCTGCCCGTTTATACCCAAACGTCTCTCTCTCTCTCTCTCTCCTTGTTCTTGAATGCAAATGCCATGTCAGCCATCAAAGAGACTGCAGTTCTCGATCATTTTGATCATTTTCTTAAAACCAAAGTAAAAAGTTCTTCAGTTTTAGCATAGATGGAAAATAGAACCCAATCTTCTATCACTTTCGATACTACTTCTACCGCCTCTAGTTGTTCTTTGAAGAGAAAAAGCTCCCCCAACACTCAAATCTCTCAAGTTCTATATGAAAGATATAAGAAGAAACCTACGGCAAAGCGCAAGATCAGAGAGAAGAACACTGCAAATAAAGAGAGGTCTGGAATTGATGGAGATGGGTTGTGTTTTCGTTATTAAAGGGAAGTAGAGGGCCAACATGGAAGATGCTCTCAAAGTAGTTTCAAATTTGAATGGAGGTTTAAAGAAGATAAAAGATGGGCGACTCGATTTGATCACAGTGCAAAATTGATATAGTCGAATACTCATAGTCGAGACTCGTGCACTACCATGAGTGCCTACTCAAACAACCATAACACATTGGCATAGCAGATCCAAACCGTGGAATTGTGACAAAAGAATCAGAATGGAACAAGCATAGAAAATCCGAACTACACCAACCCAAACCACCGCAAAACTAACCTATCAACACGGACACACTACAACAGGTGGGTGCCCTTCTATCCATCCAAATCTATGCATTTATACTTTTTGTGATAATTATATGAAAACTGTATTTTTCCACTCTTAGGTTTTGAATGGATTTACAAGACGGTTATGGTCAAAGGGTTGACCCCATGGTTAAACCCATTGGCCGAGAACTATAGTATATATACCATTTCACATGGCACACAAGTGTGCTGTCCTAGTTGACCATGTCAATTTCAATGATCCGATCAGTTTCTGACTTAGATCAAACCGTGAACTCCCCATAAAATCATGTGCTTTATACATCTAACGGTTCACATTGATCCGCATGTCCTTATTTTTATAAATTTTAGTACCCCAAATATGTGAATATATTTATTTATACTTAGAATATTTTCTACATTTATTTATTTAAATCTGCCTATACAGTGGCTAAAGGTCTTGTATGATCCATTAAATTTAGCAAACCATAGACCTATGGGCTGAAGCCCGTAGATCGAAATAAAGATCATCTGTCCGTCTGTTGAAAAGATAATCAGATTTGATTTAAACAGACACATCACGGTATTTGTACCACTTAAAGTCATGCACATAACTACCAAAATTTCTGCACTCTATGCTTGTGGCGCCTTAGTCTAGGGTCTGATTTGACCCTTTTAAATCTTAGGTTTTGGGTCGAATCAAGCCAGTGATCAAAACTCACTTTTTTTATGACACCTTATGGTTATCAGACTCGATGTCCCATATCCGATTTATTCAATCCTTAAAATGCACCTTAAATATCTTTAAGCCTAGATGGAAATTGAATCATCCAAGACCCCCAAACATCGCAAAGGTCCATGGGCCTTGTGGGCCCGTCTAGTCTATGGACCCTTAATAGGCTCGCATATCCAATGTAGTCAAACGCGCATTTTATAAAATCGCAGACCCAAACCTTTTGAACAGGCCCAACTCACTTTCTAAGCTTAGGACAATTATTTAGGTATATCTTCTACCCACGCTATGAAGGTGTATGTACCCCGAAAGTAGTACAATAAGGATCCGACGGTCGAAACTTGTTTGAGTCATATGGGAGTCAATACTTAGCCAAATTTTACAAACGATCAGTCCATTTTCATTAGATCGATAAGATCTATCTGATGACATTAGTTTAACATCACCTTGTGATATGCTTTCTGGTACTCACGTACCTTCATTGTAGGTCGCCTTCTTCTCTCTCTTAATGATGAGCAAGCAATCCAAATTACGGGTATTATGGTTAGATGTTTTCTTATTATATATTTTATTTACTTTTTGTGACATTCATCACTTAGAAGTACGTTAGGGCATATGTATGTTAAGAAAAAAAAATAAGATATGACACACGACTTTTAAGCCTTCGTCACGATGGGATTTCTTTCACGGTCACGTGGAACTTGGAATGTAAGCATCCATATATGGATGCAACACTTCCATGGGAGTATAGGCTGCCACACGAGGTACATCTAAGTTACTACGGAACCCATCCCTTAGAAAGCGTGGTTTGTGAAGTTTTTCGCACCGTAGCTCATTCAAATTAAGTTTAAGAAATGATAGAATATGAATAGGTTAAACTACGAGATGTTAAGAAAGGGAGGACTTAAGCTCACACAAATATGAGATTAGGGAGGGGACATAAGCCCATAACCGAATAATATTATGATATGATAAGATACGCTTTGAAGGCCAGCTGAATATGAAATTAAGTTTCTACACATGCCATGTCTTGCGTGCCACCACAAGATTCAACGTCTGCAGCCAAGACGGGTCTTAAGGACAATATGATACGATAGTGTTTCGACTTAAGGGGACATTAATTTTTATGTACGCAACCTCATCGGGCTGAATGGTAGTTTATGTTATGATATGGAGGTTAGATGATTATCTACACGTGGACTTCGTGTGATAGGCTCAAACAGCGATTCTGACACAGATCATTTAAACAAGATAAGTAAGATACGAAATACGTTGTGTAGGTGTATTGAGTAATAATAAGACTTTCGATATGTCACGTAAGTTAAGTTGACAAGACAAGTAAGAAAAGTTATAAGCATTAAGAGCATCATATGCATTAAAACCTATTACATCCTTTCAACTTTATTGTTATGAAATATGTATGAATACTTTTCTTATGTTCATTAGATAGAATTGTAATGGATTCACTTCCAATCACAAGGTTGCACCCACGATCACCGGGATAGATTGTGGTGGATCGGCTGTGTTACCCACTGAGTTTACGTGGCTGAGTAAACCCACCTCACCAAACTAATAGCTGCAGGTGAAGATATGGACTACACTGCCCCAGTGGACTTGATGCATTGGAAGACGATATAGATTTTGAGGGTGACGACCTGGATGACCAGTTGGACGACATCAGGTATATATTAAATATTTGGAAAAACTTTCTAGTAGTGAAACATGCTTTTATTTAAGGTCTTTTTTGTATCGTGGACTCCAAATTCAAAGTAAGCTTATTGGAGAGAATTTTTAATATGAGAAGAAAATTTGATTCACGATTTTTGGAAGCCCAAGTTTAAGTAAGATTTGGTAACACTAGTATGTCCGCTTATCGCCTTAACAAGCGTGCAGCGTCATAATACGAAATTCTAGGCCCTCGAGATCGGCTAGGATTCTGGGTCGTGACACATTTCCTAGGTGTCTTTTCATATTTCAAAGTATCTTTTACTTTTCCAATGTACTTTTATCCTTATATATATTAGTATAACCGGGTAGCAAGATACAAGTTGAATCTTTTAAATGAAAAGTGAATTTAGAGTGTTAGTAGCTAGCAAGCTCTTTTAGTATAAGCAAATCCTTTGTAGTGCAACAACACAAGCTGGCCTATTTTATCTCCTTCAAATTGGTATCAGTGCCCGGTTCGATTAAGAAAGATGGCAAATATGATTCAGTCCCAAATTTCAGTCTTAACAAAAGAAATCTATGATAATTGGAGCATCCAAATGAAAGTCTTGCTAGGATAGCAAGATTTGTGGGACATCGTCGATAATGGCTACAATGAACCGGAATCACCACAAGCGGAAGCGACACTTATGGCAACTCAAAAAGACGTATTGAAAGAGGTACGAAAGAAGGATAAGAAAGCACTTTTCTTAACTTACCAAGGAGTTGAAACATTAATTTTTGAAAAAATATCAAATGTCACATCGTCTAAGCAAGCTTAGGAGATCTTGTAAAATTCATTCAAAGGAGTTGATAAAGCAAAAAAGGTTCGTCTTTAAGCTCTTAGAGCTGAATTTGAATCCATTCGTATGAACAAAAGTGAGTCAATTTGAGAATATTTTTCTCGCATTTTGATTATTGTTAATAAAATGAAGAGAAATTGTGAAAGCATAGAGGATGTGCAGGTGATAGAAAAAATTCTAAGATCGTTGATACAACGATTTGAACACATTGTGGTGGCGATCGAAGAAGCAAAAGATTTGTCTACTCTTTCAATTGATGAACTCATGGGATCACTTGAAGCCCATGAACAAAGAATGAAACCAAACTCTAATGAAGAAGTAAAGCAAGCTTTGCAAAGCAAATTGGTCCTTAAAGAAGATAAAAAGAATTTCAGAGGACGTGACAGAGGATATCGAGGTAGAGGTTTTACTCGGGGTGGCCGTTATAATTACCATAATGAAAAGGGATGTGGTGATCATGGTGGTTTTTCAAATGAACGAGGACGAGGCCAAAGAGGAAGATGTCATAGAGATTTTTCTAATTCATCATACAAGCCAAGGTATGATAAATCACATGTCAAATATTACAATTGTCAAAAGTTTGGTCACTATAGTAATGAATGTAGAAGTAAATCTACAAATAATGTTGATGAACAAGCTAATCTCTCTGAAGAAAAGGTTGAATAAGTAACTACTGTGTTACTTGCATATAAGGGAGATGAATCAAGAAATCAAACCACTTGGTTTCTTGATACTGGGGCCAGTAATCATATGTGTGGTGCAAAAGAAATGTTTATCGAGTTTGATGAGTCGGTAAAAGGTGATGTGACGTTTGGCGACTCATCTAAAACTCTAGTTAAAGGAAAGGGAAAAATTATGATTCAATTAAAAAATAGTGATCATCAATATATTTCCGATGTTAATTATGTTCTCGCAATGCGAAGCAACATTCTGAGTTTGGGATAACTCTTAGAAAAGGGTTATGACATACACATGAAGGACCACACTCTTATTATTAAAAATTGCAATAATGATGTCATTATAAAGGTGGAGATGTCAAAGAATAGACTTTTCATTTTAAACATCAAGAATGATGCAGTTAAACATTTCAACTCTATTGTGAAAGACAACTCTTGGTTATGGCATTTGCGCTACGAGCATCTTGGTTTTAGCGGGCTAGAGTTGTTATCTCAAACTAATATGGTGAAAGGTTTACCTAAAATTGAGCATCCAAAACAATTATGTGAAGGATGTATTTTGGGTAAACAACATAGATTGAGTTTTTTAGTGGGAGAATCAAGAAGAGCCTTTGAACCTCTTCAACTTATCCACTTTGATGTTGTGGGTCCAATGGAGGTTACATCAAAAGGAGGAAATAAGTATTTTCTCACTTTTATCGATGATTTCAGCAGAAAGACTTTGGTGTATTTTCTCAAACAAAAATCGATGTGTTTGAGACTTTCATGCAGTTTAAATCAACGGTGGAAAAATATAGTGATTATTTTCTTAAAACTATAAGATCTGATAGAGGTGGTGAAAACACCTCAAGTGTGTTTCAAGAATTTTGCAGGTCAAATGAAATCAAACATTAGTTGATGGCTGCATACACTCCTCAACAAAATGGCGTCGCAGAAAGGAAGAATCACACCATCCTTGACATTGCAAGGAGCATGCTCAAAGGAAAGAACATGCCAAAGGAGTTTTGGGCAGAGGCAGTTGCTTGTGCTGTTTATTTGCTTAATAGAAGCCCCACCAACAGTGTCAAGTTCATGATACCTTAAGAAGTATGGAGCGGCTACAAACCCGGAGTTGGGCACCTCAAAGTTTTTGGGTGCATTACATATGCACATATTCCAAGTCAAAGAAGAACGAAGCTTGATGACAAAAGATTACAAATTATTCAATTGTATAATCGAGAAGATCATTATTTCTAGATATGTTATCTTTGATGAAGAAACATCTTGGGAATGGAACACATGTGAAGAACAAAGTAAAAAAAAATTCTAGTTGATGAAGAAGTCATCAAAGAGAATGATAAGGAGAATCAAACTCCTCCTCAAACTCCTTATTCACCATCATCATTTTCGTTGGCCGATATTACATCATCAAGTAGTCAATCAAGGGCACCGATAAAAACAAGAAGTCTCAATGATATCTACGATCAAACGGAGGTGGTTGATTTTACTTTATTTTGCCTTCTTGCGAATTGTGATCCGTTGTACTTTGAAGAAGCTATTATTGATCGTAGATGATAAAATACAATGGATGAAGAAATCAAAGTAATAGAAAAGAATGATACATGGGCGCTTACCACTCTCCCAAAAGGAAAAAAAGCGATAGGAGTGAAATGGGTCTACAAGACAAAAAAGAATCAAGAAGGTGAAGTTGAAAGATACAAAGCGAGGTTAGTCGTCAAATGATAAAAACAACGTCAAGGCATTGACTATCAAGAAGTGTTTGCACCAGTTACAAGATTTGATACGATAAGGCTCCTTATAGCCTTAGCGGCCTAAAATGGTTAGAATATTTTTCAAATGAATGTAAAGTCGGCATTTTTGAATGGCTATCTTTAAGAATAAGTGTACATAGAGAACAAGAAGGCTACATAAAAAAGGGTCAGCAGGCATGTGTGTACCGATTAAAGAAAGCATTGTATGGGCTCAAACAAGCACCAAGAGCATGGAACACTCGCATCGATGAATTCTTTCAAAAGAATGAGTTCATAAAATATCCATATGAGCATGCCTTATACACCAAAATAAACGGTGTTAGGGATATAATGATCATTTGCTTGTATTTTGATGACATGATCTTCACAGGAAACAATCTTCCTATGATTGAAGATTTTAAAAAATTCATGATTAAGAAATTTGAAATGACCGACATTGGAAATATGTCATTTTTCCTTGGGATAGCAGTAAAGCAAACAGAGGAAGAAATTTTTATCTCACAAGAAAAGTATGCAAAAAAAATTCTTGAAAAATTTTAAATGAGCAAATGCAATTCGACAAACACACCTATGGAAGTAGGTTTGAAGCTACAAAAGGAAGAACAAAGCGATTCGATAGATTCTACACTCTTTAAGAGATTGGTTGGAAGTCTTAGATATTTAACAGTCACTCGACCTGACATTGCTTATAGTGTTGGAATCATCAGTAGATTCATGGAAGCACCAAAACACAGTCACTTCTTGGCTGCTAAAAAGATTTTGCGATACATCAAGGGTACAATTGATCATGATTTGTTTTATAAGCCTACTAATGCTTTTGATCTTGTAGGATTCACAGATAGTGATTTTGGTGGAGATCCTGATGAAAGAAAAAGTACATCAGGATATGTTTTCAATATTGGTTTAGCTGCAGTCTCGTGGTCATCAAAAAAGTAATATGTTGTTGCTCTCTCATCATCTGAAGTTGAATATATAGCTGCTACAACATGTGCTTGTCAAGCTATTTGGTTGAAGAATTTATTAAAGGAGTTGCATCACTCTACAAATCAACCAATAATGATCTATGTTGATAATAGATCAACCATTTTATTAGCAAAGAATCTTGTGTCTTATGGCCGAAGCAAACATATTGACACAAAGTATCATTTTATTCGAGATCAAGTGAAGAAGAATGAAGTCACGCTCATCTATTACAAGTTCGAAAAATAAGTTGCGGACATTTTTACGAAGCCTTTAAAGTTATCATACATTTCAAGGATTGAAGACTTTACTTTGAGTAACTTCGAAACTTGGGTTTGAGAGGGAGTGTTGGAATACAAACCCAAGTAAAGTGGGTCTTGGGTTGCACACCTTGAAAAATTATTTTGGGACATGCTTTAAGTAATTTTTTCAAGTTACAAGGTGACCTTTCATTTGTCAAAAAGACCTTTCATTTCTCAAGAGAAAAATAATTATTTTTTTTGTTTCCTAGAAGTCATTACCTACAAGTTATTTCTTAGGTGTCTTTTCAAGGTTCTAGGTGTCTTTTCATATTTCAAAGTATCTTTTACTTTTTCAATGTACTTTTATCCTTATATATATTGGTGTAATCGGGTAGTAAGATAAAAGTTGAATCTTTTAAATGAAAAGTAAGTTTAAAGTATTAGTAGCTAGCAAACTCTTTTAATATAAGGAAATCATTTGTAGTGCAACAGCACAAACTGGTCTATTTTATGTCCTTCAATAACTGCACTTGTTCATTTTTTATGAGTAACTTCTGGGAGTTTGTGGTAATAAAATTTAATCGTTATACGAATCCCCTTCCCCTTAGCCATCTTAGGGATTTTATATTCAAAATTTGGGATGCTTATCTGTCCCTGAAATTAGGCGGGTGTTCTAAGAGGCTCAGATACCCAAATTATTAAAAATAATAAAATAATTACTTGTAATACCTTTTAACTTACTAGGGTATGGCCTTACAAATTAAAACTTAAAAATTGCAGGTGAAGAAGGTATTGATGGAGTAAATTCAAGAAGATGAAAAGTGATGAGGGGTAGCCTAAACAGTAGATTTTTCTTGGCTTTCTCACTTCACTGGAGAGTAAAACAACACATAAAATACATCTTAATGAAATAAACAACTATTTTACACCGAAATTATACTTTGGTGTAATAAACAACTATTTTACATGTAAAGTGCATTTCATATGAGAAGGGATTTCCTTTTGTTTTTTTGGATAAGAATGAGAAGGGATTTCCATGATTCGAACATTCCCCAAGGGTCGCACTATTAGATAATAACTTAAACATTTGAGTCTCCATCTCAAAATCAATTTGCTATGAGTGGAGGGGCCAAAGATCTTATAGGAGGAGAAACAGGACTATGAATACCCGATGTATGACTAAACTTCAATACACACCTACAAGTGTTGGCCGGACTAAGCCAAATCACTTGGAGCATGGTTCAAAATTTCGGTCGAAATCTTAAGATTTTGGCCGAAATGTATCGGTTTTGGTGACCCCCGAAACGAAATCTCCAAAATTTCGGTTTCGGTATCAAAGTAGCATATTATCGACCAGTAATTTGAAATTATCAGCTGGTAATTTCAAATTGTCAGCCGATATTTTGCTACTTCGAAAAAAAAAAAATCGGCTTGGCCCTCAAAATTTCGGTTTCGGGCAAGACCGAAACTGAAACGAAAACCGAAATTTTGATCCTTGACTTGGAGAATTAGACTGGGTGGCAGAAAAAGGCATGCTTTGATACCATGATAAATTTGGGCATCCATCTAAACCAATTGGCTATGAGCGAAGGGGCCCATGATCTTATAAGAGGAAAGACAAAGCTATGAATACCCGATGGGCCCAAGATCTTATACGGCCACTTAAATGTTTTACCGTTGGACCCGACTCTCATGACCGTCATTTAAACAATCTTGCACCATCAATGGTTTAACATGCAGGTGATCCACACCGTCAAAGTGATAGACTATAGATTGTAGTGCAATAGGCTCAAAATTGGTGTTTTAGGGATATTTAAATCATTTGATCAGTTGATTATACTATGAACTGTTGTTTTTAGTTTTAGTGGCTTATATTAAAAAAAATCGGATGGTTTGCATCGACTTTGAGGCATGTTTATTTGAGCTAAGATATATTTCCAATAAGAGATTGTCATTTGGAAATTTTAGTTTGGTCACGAATGTGTGCCATGTATGCCACATGTCACAACAATAAATCACACTTCAATGGTGTCATATAAAGAAATATAATTTTGATGGTGCAAGATCATTTAAACTCCATTTTGATGTCTAAATGTCGGTCAATCAAGAACATGGTTCAAAATTTCGACCGATAATTCAAATTATTGGCCGAAATGTATCGGTTTCGATCCCCGTAGAAACGAAAATTTAAACTGTAATTTCAGTCAAAATAGGCATGGAGGGAAAATTTTCTGTCGAAATTTAAATTTTCGGTTTTGATCATATCTGAAACTGAAAATGAAACCTCTACCTTGGTAAGGAACCATTATCGCTTTACAGTTTACAGTTTTAGGATATATCAAACGCTATCGACAGCCATTTGAGAGGTGTAGAATAATGAAGTATCAATTTACCAGTCTAGTAGTCCACTAATTAACCATGGCAAATGGTAGCTGACAATGCCTAACTTATTTACGTTGAGGGCTAAACCAGAAGCCTAAAAGCACCACCGAGAGGGCTGAGCCAATTTTTGCGCTGGATTAATAACCAAATAGGGCTTAAAAATTAGTCTCTTTTAGAATACCAAAATCTGTGGGTTCTACAACTAGATGATGGTGGCACAAGGTTATTATTATTAGTGCCATATGATTAACTGCAGTGCTTGTGCCCCACTATATGTGCCACCAGTGATGTCGTGCCATATAAGCCGTCTACAAATGTAACAATTCTCGGATAAATATACTATGCGGTGTCACTAAGGGTCCGGTTTGGCATAGGGCTATAACCATGGCTAATAAGTTAACCCATGACCCAAGAAAGATACCTTCTCAAGCCAAAATTCACACTTGTTCAATTTCGCGTATAATCTGTGCTCGCGGAGAGTCTGTAGTACAATATGAAGGTGGTCATTGTGAGCTTCTTTCGTGCGAGAATAAATGAGAACATCATCGATAAATACCACGACGAACTTGTCAAGAAATTCTCTCAATATGCGGTTCATTAGGTCCATAAACACGGCAGGCGCGTTTGTGAGCCCAAAAGGCATAACGAGGAACTCGTAGTGTCCATGCCTTGTTCCAAAAGCAGTCTTCGGAATATCTTCTGCTCTAACTTTCAACTGATGATAACCGGACCTGAGATCTATCTTTGAAAAGTAAGTAGCACCCTGTAGCTGATCAAATAGGTCATCGATACGAGGAAGAGGGTATCGATTCTTCACGGTAACATTATTCAGCTGTCGGTAGTCGATACAAAGTCTCATCAAACCATCTTTCTTCTTTACGAATAAGACCGATGCTCTCTATGGTGACTCACTATGGCGGATAAATCCCTTATCAGATAGCTCACGCAACTGAATCTCTAACTCCTTCAGTTCTGCTGGTGCCATTCGGTACGGGACTTTCACAATCGGCAAGGTACTGGGCGCGAGATCAATCTTGAACTGTACTTCTCGGTCAGGTGGAAGTCAGGTAAATCTTTCGGAAAGACATCGACAAACTCCCCAACGATAGGAATATCTGAGGGGCCCGCTTTCTCATCGCGTTCACCGTTGAGAGTAGCAAGTAGGGCTGCTCCTCCCTTTTTAATACCATGAAATTTGAACGAAGGGCTCCCAATCGGTCGGAAGGTGACTACTTTAGAAAAGCAATCAACTGAGGCGTGATAAGCCGCCAACCAATCCATGCCAAGGATTATATCGAAGTCTTGGAATCCGAGTACCACAAGATCTGCCGGGTAACTCATGTGTTCCAACTACTAAGACCGTAGCTTTACAAACTTTAGATGCCATCATCACTTCCCTTGACGGCGTAGAAATCGTAAGCGTACTATCCAGCGATACGGGCTTAGCTCCGATTTCAGAAACAAAACTCGGTGTAATCAAAGAGTAGGTCGATCCTAATTCATCAATTTATAAAGTAATCAGCTTCAACATCATAAATTTCTCCGAACATATGGTATGTCAAATTTTAGTCCGATATTCACTTGATCCAATTATTGAAGTTATTTCTAATATAACCTAGAATCTGCTATTCTTATAGTTGACATCTCAGATCACCTAGAATTTTAAATAGTCAAATCTTCAAGGATTTATTTATCTAATTGTCCATCAATTTAGAAAAGCTTCATCCATTATTTTTCAATCCGTCTAGATCATTTCTAAAGTTTCTCACAAGTTCCTAACTGTATAAGTAATTCCTAAATAAATCTTTAAATACCAAATCGAACCTTAGAGTCGTCTATCATCAACGATTGAACTTTCTTGAAATCAATAAGTCCTCAAAAGATAAAAAATCTGGGGTCTATTAGAATCATCATAACCTTAATCAATATATTATACTTACATAACCCATACAGTCCTCGAGGAAGTAAAGCCTGATCTCTGATACCATTCTGTCACGACCCGAAATTCTATTCCATCCCGAAG
Organism: Chloranthus sessilifolius; assembly: GCA_021018995.1. Classification (NCBI taxonomy): domain Eukaryota; kingdom Viridiplantae; phylum Streptophyta; class Magnoliopsida; order Chloranthales; family Chloranthaceae; genus Chloranthus; species Chloranthus sessilifolius. Next base: position 45,503,053 of record CM037584.1, on the reverse strand, counting down.
GCCTAGAATTTCGAGTTATGACCCGCACATTTCCCGGATATGCTAAGCGGACATACACCAAATCAGAGTTCTCGTGCAATAATGGTTCCACAAAATCCGTGAAATCCAACAAATAGGGTGGAATATAAATGTAATAATAAGTACTGAATAAGTGTAATAAAATCACAATCTACCAATAAAATGTAAATCCAGTCGGAGACAAATCCGATAAAATAAACTATAAAATCCGCAATACTAGTATCAATAAAACTCAATACCAAGTCATCAAGATCAAGACCGTAGTCCTCCCGATAATCCGCGCGTGCCGCCTCCAAAGGCTCCTGGTACTCAACGCCCACGGAATCAATGAAATCAGTGTCGGCGAGATCTAGATGGTCGGCGTCTACTCCACCAGCGTAATCACCTGCAACTGTTAGATTATCATAGATGAGTTTACTCAGCCATGTAAACTCAGTGGGATACACCACCAATCCACCCCATACTACTCAAGTGCATTGTGGGTGCATCTTGTGAGTGATAAACATAATATCTCAAAGCAGATAGCAAAAAAGACAAAATCACAGGCATATCGTAAAACTCATATCATAAATGCAAGACCATGATCTAGACACTCATATCCTAACGTACCTTACCATATCTCATAACATATCATATCATGTCTTATTATCATTCTCGCACATACGTTTGTACATCGCATGAGCATAACTAACATACTAGTGAAATCCTAAACAACCTGTGCCAGAGTCGCTGCTCGAGCTACTATTGGAGGGTCAACATAGTATCATACCACTATATTATAATGCCCTCGTGTCATACTCATACTCCACCACCCAGCCAATGGGGAGACATAATGGCCAAACTCACTCATAACATACTCATACTCATAATCTCTCCCAAAGATCCATCTTTGCTGAAAGACGTTGTTGCTCTTACGGTGGCTACGCAAGGAACGACACGTACAGAGACTTAAGTTCTTTATCTTTTGCTGGCCTACACAGCGATGTCTTATTATCGTACTCGTATCATAACTTATCTTATCTCATACTCATATCTTATTATATTCTTATACTTAATCCTATGACAAACTATAGTGAGGCAACCTTCCTAATTCACGCTTCCCAAGAAAAAAGGTTCCGTAGTAACCTGGATGTATTTCGTGTGGTAGTTTATACTACCATAGAGATGTTGCATCCATACATGGACGCTAATATTTCGAGTTTCACGTGACCGTAAAAGAAACCTCACCACAGCTAAGGCCCAAAGCCCGATTCTCGTATCATATCTCATATCTTAACCTCACCACAGCTAAGGCCCACCGTATACGAATTTACACTGAATTCACACTCACCCGATTCGTCATGGGTCCCATTCCACCATGAGTTGTAAGGCATGTGAATACGGTGTATTCCTCACTTCGATACTATCTTAGTGAGTCACCACGCCCAAGCGTAGGCATGATCTCATATACTCTCGTACATATGTCCTAACTTACTCATAACTCATATAATGTAATTCAGATGAAAATATAGAAGGTCAGATGTACAAAAATATTTATATTAGATTATCTTATATTTATATATATATATATATATATATATTTACACGCATTCTAATACAACATAGAATAAGATAATTATAAGTATATTCTCGATAACAGGAAGGTCGGGGTTCGATGTTCACAAGGTATCGAATTCCTAACACTTTGTGTTATCGAAGAGGTCGCGTTGAAGCAATAAATTGATATATATATATATAATAATTAGATAATTAAATTAAATGATATTTATAATTATTAAGTTATGATTTATCATGACCATCGATCGAAAGATCTTACGATATAATATACACAGGAACTTTGGTCATGAGAATAAAAAAATAACACTAAATTCGAATAGCCTTGAGTCATTCAAAATTGAATCCGACTTGTTACTCTATTTTGACCTCTAAAACGTCAGATTCGTAAAATGGCTATTTCACACAAAGTTGTAAAACTCGCTGTCTTCTTTCCAATGCCGTAAGAATCGCATTAATCCAAGGTTGGAGTAAAAAGTTATGGCTAAAATACCGAGACCAATACATCGATGGTCGCGAGCTCGGGTTCGTGGCCGCGAATTCGGGTTCGTAGCCGCAAGTTCGGATCTGAAACTTTAAGATGGTGTAATCTATTATTCTTTTAAATAAAATAAAAATATAATTTAATTTTTAGACTTAATTAATTTTAAATAAATAATAATATAGACTTACAACAATAATATATATTATTATAATCTTAGTAGAATGATAGATTTCTAATTATATTAATTTAGAAATAAATAATATCAATATGATATTATGCCGATTAAGTCAATCTATCAAATTTATAAATATTATAATTTAATTAATTTTACAGACATAAAAGAGGAAGTAAACATATTAAATATGTAGACCTAATATAAGGTAAAATATTAATGGCTCAAATAAAGGGGATTTTTGAAAAGAAAAGAGAAATAACATATAAACCTAATTTACAGAATATACAATTTTCAAGGGAAAACATATATATAATATGTAGGTCTATTAATTTATGAGATATTTGGGTTTAAATAAGATTTTTAAACCCGTCGATGCGCAATCGAACGCATCCTACGCGACGGGATCTGAGAAGAACAAGATGGATTGATGGGTACCCACCTCTTGAAGCGTGAACGGAAGATCAACAACGATTCGGGTTGAAAAGGTCGATGCCTAGGGCGTCGGTTCGTCTAAGTCTTCAGAGAGAATGATTTTTTATTATATAGAGTAGAGAGTTTTTAAAGTTTTATTTATAATGGTATAAAATTTTAGGTCAACTCTAATTAACACTTTCGTAGGAGATTTAATAGAATAGGAGATTTTTACACGGAATAAGAATTCATACGTAACTTGGATAGCTTGAGAAAAGGTTTCATTCCAGCGTTTTGCATAAGCACCAAAGCAATTGGTATTTCTTTCTCGAAATTACAATTATACCCTTTGACTTGCTTGATCACTTAAAATGGGCATAACTCTTTATATTCTTGTCAGAAGTTGTCAAATTATATATCGTTGGAATCGTATCGACGAGCACTTCGCAATGAGTTTAACTTTGATATGAGAAAAATTAGAAATTTTCTATTTTAAAAGGTGAGTTTCGATTCTGATGTGGAGCGTTAGCACAGTACATAGTGTGGTGCATCATCTAACACCGTTAAAATAAAATCTAAAAATTCGGGCTGTTACATATATATATATATATATATATATATATATATATATATGCACCAGCTTAACACAGGAACTAAAACCCAAGAAACCCTTTTAGTGGTTTTCCTTATAAAATAAATAATAAGAATTCAGTTCGTTTTAACTTTCACAAGTGTTGAAAATAAATACAAAAGTCTTCACTATTTTGTTTTATATGTAATACCCTTACCCACATATATTGGTTTACATGAAGGTTTACCTTAAGTAGCTGGTAAGCTACTTGCATGAAGTTTAACTTACACTACTCAGATGAGTCATTTTATATTTTCATGCACGCAATGTGCAGCAGCGAGCTTTATAAACTTCAAAGACACTTCCTCCATCTTCTTCGTCTGAAACTCTGGTTGAATTCTTCAAAGCCAATTCATTTGCAACTCTGCTAAGTATAAAATACAATCTTCGTAATTCGCTGGCTCGGCAAGCGCAGTGTAAAAATATGATCGGCACCGTACCAATACGACAGAAATAATACCAAAAAGGTTAGTGAATTGCTGTTCTTCTATAGAAGATTTGATCGAAATAAGCCTCGAGTATGCGCTGAGTGCAAACTGCACTCAATCCCATTGAAGATCAGAATAAATATAGATATATATATTTATATATATATACCTCTTTTCTCAAGTTTATAAACTCTATATAATTTTATCTATATATGTTATATACTGTATATAACATACAGATGTTATATATTTATATATAGTTATATATTGTGCAGTAAAAGCAAGCCTAATAGCAACCAAGAACAAAAAGGAAGCCTCAGCATGAACTGAAGTGCAGATTGCTGCACTTCAGATCTGTGTAGAAATATATTTAAAATCTGCTGAATATATATACAAATAAACTATATATATATATATGAAACAAAAAGGAAGAAACTACAGATCAACAGCAAGAAGGAGACTCAGCTGAAGCCCGGCAAGACACTCTGCTGAGTGGCTTGCCGCGACAACCTCAAAGGGTTGCCGCGGCAAGCACTATGTGTTGCCGCGGCAACCTTCCTCCAGCCTTGGGTTTGAGCTATGCGTTGTGCATTCGGACCTTGGGTCCAATGTGGTTGCTTAAATTGGATTTTGTGTACTATAAGCCATATATATACACCACTGGCTCCACTATAAAATATTAGTTTATTAAAATAAATCTATTTTTACTAGCTTGGTGCCACATGGAGCACTGAAACTATTGTGAAGAAATGAACATTGCATAAGGTCTCCGGATGCCTGAGCGTGCATCAACAACGATAATACACAAAAAATTTCACGCACACAGGTAGGGAATTTATGTTGATATTTTATAATTGTATAGCCTTTTCACTGAGTTGTTCATAGAAGCATGGATGAGTATATATATACGCAATGATCAGTATAATACAAGAAAAATTTGCTTTGTTACGTGAATTGATGCATCTGATTTAGTATGCCATAAATATGTGTGATTAGCCATTAAGCTAATGAGAAACAACACATGAATGTGAGTATCAACAGTATCTAGTACACAATGCCAAAAGCAGAAAGAAATTTTCTTACTAGTTTATGTGCATGAATCAGTTTTGAAAGTGAATAAGATTATTACAGTTATAACAGTTTAGTATACATTGCATCATAAAACCAACCAAGAAATTGCATATCCCTGATAATTCTATGTGATTCAGTACTCAGAATTTTGTCCAGCTCAATGTTCTTGATACGTTATTGCTCATGGTTAAATCAAGTGATCCCGCTAACTCGGGAGCTTGAAATTCTTGAATCAAGTGATCCCGCTAACTCGAGAGCTTGACAAGTGATCCCGCTAACTCGAGAGCTTGAAATATTCTAGTCCAAGTGATCCTGCTAACTCGGGAGCTTGACAAGTGATCCCGCTAACTCGGGAGCTTGACCTTGTTGATTCTCTATTTTCGCTAGCATGTATTTTCATGTCAGTCTGCTTCTCTAACTTGGTATATCATGCATAAACACAGCATTTCATCATATTATTCATATGTTATTTTATGCTCCTCTATGAAAAAGTGATAAACTATCAATATAAAATAACAATGCAATATTCTCTACTGAGCTTTGGATGATAGCTCATTCCTCGACTTAATTGTCTTAGCTGCAGAGCCTGACCCTAAGCACGCGTCTGACCTTACATACGTGCCAGAGGAGGAGGAGGGAGACGACGACGTCCCGAAGGAGTTCTTCCCGTAGTTAGGTTTGTAGCTTGGGATATGGGGAAAAATGGGGATAGAGAGAGTGAGAGAGAGAAAAAGGGAAAGGATAATTTATGGTCTGTATAATGATATATGTTGGTTTCAGATTTCTGTGAGATGCTGTTTGGATGTATAGGTTTCTTTTCACTGTTTAGATGATGGGTGGCCGTCATCGGTGAAAAGCTATACATCAAACCTGTTGCTTTATGTTTAGCGCATATTTTAGTTTCTATTTGATCAGTTATTTGCCATATGAGTTATTTGTCAGAGTTTAAAATACATTGCTTCCGCATTCTGCGACACTTTGATGAAAAATAAGGAACCCCTTAATGAAAGGATCATATCAGGTGATTCGATGACGCGACCTTTCCTAGTTGAGAAACTGGGAAACGTCGGGCTGTCACATGTGGTATCATAGCCCCCGGCGTTAAATCATTGGAGACTGAACTCTGACATATACAAATATGGTAAAATATCTATTAATAGAATAGAGATTGGAGTTAGATTGAGTTGTAGGTCTGATTAACGTTTTATCTGAAATAGGTTACGATGCCTCTGCGTCATGGAAGAGGCAGAGGTAGACCACCGTTGCCTCATTGTACTGGGCCAAATGCTATTCCGGTAGACGGATACGAGCATGATGTTGTTTCTAGAAGTGGTGAGAATGTCCATCTGGCTGAAAGTCGAACGACAATGGAGAATGTTGCAGAGCATCCTCCGCCAGTTATAAATACTCCACCGATAGGAAGTGTTCATGGTGTGGAACAAAATGTGGGACACCATCCGCAGTTGGAGATTATGGTCAACACTATGGCCATGCTTGCTGTTCGACGTCCCGAGGGTTTTACGGACTTTATTCGACTTCGACCACCAAGTTTCTATGGTCAGCCTGACCCAATGGAGGCTGAGAAGTGGTTAACACAGATTGAGAAAGTACTGCAACGAGTCACTTGTACTGAAGAAGAGAAAGTAAGTTGGGCAGCATACAAACTGGAAAGTGAGGTAGAGCCATGGTGGCAGTCTGTTGAAAGAACACGGATGCTTGGTGTACCATAGACATGGGCAGAATTCACTGAGGCCTTTAATGAAAAATATTTTCCAGCGCCTGAGAGGTATAAGCTCGAGGTACAGTTTACAACCTTGGTATAAGGACAGATAACCGTTAGAGAATATGAATCAGAATTTACTCGTCTTTCTCGCTTCGCACCATTGTTAGTAGCCACCGAGCTGATGAAAACCCAAAAGTTTGAAAGGGGTTTGAAAGGGCCAAGTTTTCGAGTGCAAGTAATGGCTCCCTAAATTTTATTAGAGCCTATACACCCTACCTACCCTACCTATTGTGTTTAAACACACAATAGCATAGCATCAATAGTCTATTGAATGGCCGCTGTTTCCCCTCGGCCGAGAGAAATCTCTCCTAAAATTTGTCTGAAAAAAGTGGAATGAGGCCTTAATTATGGTGGCGTTAAAACCGTTGACTACCGTGAATCAGATGATGGAGATTATTTTTCGTCCTAATATTCCACACAATATATCTTCATATCATGGTACAAGATGCACCTATCAGACTGTTAGATCTTCATATTATTTTACTATAATGTAATTTTTTTTTTCCTTTTTCTTTTAAACTTGCATGTGGGTGGCGACCTAAGTAGGTTGGGAGCCTGCAGCCCCACGTGACACCCCCTAGGGCCGGCCCTGCCATTAGATCAAGACCATTTATATCGTTTTTCTATTTACTTTTTCCTAAAATCGCGTAAGTGTCCCACAACATTGGGTGCCATGTGGCAGCTCAAATAGGCATCGGAGGGTTCAATCTCTATCAAGGCGTCAAATTGGGTATCGGTGGATGGAGGACCGATATATATTTTTTTAAAAATGGGGGGTATCGACCAATATAGGCTCGTATCGACCGATACAGATATCGATCGATATCCGAGTTAATACTTGATACGTATCAACACCGATATGTATCGGTTTGCCAAATAACCGATACATATTGCCAATATATATCGGTATCGGCTGATATTTGATACCCAAATATCTAGGAGGTCTATCCTAGGGAATAGGAATCATTTTCTCTCCTAGATACGATTAGATTACATGCTTCTAGTGATTTGTGCATCTAAAATTTTACCCGTCACCCAACCATGTTTTGGTGTACAAAGGGAGCATTGTATGCAGGGGCGGACGCATGTATGGGCGAGGGCGGGTGCCCGCCTGCACTGATTTAAAAAAATAAATTTTGCCTTGGGTACCTCTATTTGCACCCATGTCACCTCTGAAATTACCCACGTCCTAGATGCCTTGAAGACCATTGATTGTTTCAGATCAATGATGGAAACAGTGTTTCAGGCCAACATTCTACAGAATAGATCTTGAGATCATGGCTCACCTATCATACGGTAAATTTTTTATTCCATTTTTCACTGATCTCCAAAAAATGGCCTTAAATTGACATTTGGGCGTGATGTCTGACATATGATTCAGAGACCATTTTTTGGGGGAATTTGTGATACATGAAATAAAAACTGACCGTCTTATATGTGCGCCATGATCTCAAGATCTCTTGTGTGGAATATCAGGATGAAACATGACCTCAATCATCTAATCCGGTTTAATTAATGTTTATCAAGCGATCTAGGATGTGAGCGCAAACAATGGTACCCATTTTGCTTTTCTTATAGAACAAAAGATTTCTATTTTGCAATAATGTGGGGTCCACTTTCTGGATCTTTTCTAAAGATAAAATTGAATAAAATTTAGCTGACTTTATTTTCGCCCATGATTGGAGCTAAAATCTGAAGGGACTAATGTATTTGTAATCCTTAAAATTCAAAATTCTTTTTTCTCAGCTTAAGTTTTGCATGCAACAATCATTTGACTGTTTTGAATTTGATGATGAAAATAGGTTTTAAGCCTAATTTTTCACACAAAAGATCTTGAGACCATAGACTTGCCATCAAACGTTAGTTTTCTCTATGTGACACGCATCTCAAAATGTAGCGCTAATTTAGTGTGATGTGTGCCTCATTGTTTTTTAGTTACTTTATTGAGATTTGTGCCACTTAAAATAAAAAAAATTGATTGTCAGATGGTACGCCCATAGTCTCAAGATCCTTTGTGTGGAAGATTGAAGTGAAAAATAAACTCCATTGTCTAAGTCAAATCAATCAATTGTTGATGATCAAAAGATCGTATGAAAAAATTAAACACAATGATCAAAAGATCATATGTGGGAAAGACCATCTAAGCCGTCAAATTTGAAAGTCATGATAAAAAAATCCTATGTTGAAAAAATTAGTACGAAACACGATTTTTATGATAATATATTTTTTAAAATTATAAAAATATATATTTATATATTTTTTAATTTCAACAATTTTTTCGAAAGTTATTTTAAAATATATTAAAATTAAATCTAATTCATTTTACACCCTGCCTAAATGAAAATCTTGGTTCCACCACTGATTGTGTGGCTCTATTCAAAAAATATAATTATGATCTGAATGTCTGATTCCCACCTGACGGTGGAAAGTGGAAACCATTAGAAAACACCACGAGCAGAAGCAGTCAAAAAGTTGACTTTTGTCATAGGTATTAAATATTTGTTATTAATATTTTTCAAACAATATATCAATACCTTGTTCATAAGGCTCTGTCAACGTGTAGCCCCCTAGCAGGGACAATATCCCTTCGCCAATGTAAGGATCCTTTGAAAATCATAAGGCTTGGTCATGACCAATTTTTGGAAAATAGATAAGACCATCAGTTGGCATCATATGGCGCCATTACAAGGATCGGGTATCACGGATACCTAGCAAGGTCGATCAAATCTCATTCACATTTTTTTTTTTTTTTTTTTTTTTTCTTATGACTTTTCTATGATTAAAAATATAGTCAAAATTGACAGATATTAATGTACCAAAGCTTTGAGCATGACCTTATTTTTTACCCATCAAATAAAGGATAAAAAAGTAAAAAATAAGTAAATAATTTAAACACATGTCTTATGACTGATTAATCCAAAGCGAGATTTGTTTTGAATTGATCATGCCATAGAGCATGTGATTTGGCCATTGGGCATAGTGGCGGACCTAATTAAGGCCCAACAGAGGCACATGCCAATGCTGACTTAAAAAAAAAAGTTCCCCTCAATTTAGATAGTGTAATTTTAGGCACTAAGATGGTGCTAGCACTATCAAAAACATCCAATTTGTGTAAGCCAATATGAATGAATATTGATCGTAAATTATGGTTATCTTATTATTTGACTATAGGGAAATCATAGATTGCTTTGAATCATCAATTTTCATCTCAAGTTGATTCAATTTGAAATCATATCTATCCTCAAACAATCAGATGTTGATTTCATGTGACATATTCACAGGAAGTGATCGGAAACTTAAGTTTAATGGCATTCCATGATGATGTCACTTTTTGTGAAGTTTAATAGCATTTCATGATAATGTCACTTTTTGTGATCTTTATGATGTAGAATCAAAATCTCATCATCTGATGATGGATGTCAACGTAAATTCAGTGAGAGTTACTTTTTATAAGTAAATGATGATACAATTTACAAATGCCAGTCATCTTTTTATAAGAAATATAAAAAGATTTTACAAATGGCAGTCATTTACAATTTACAAATGACAGTCACCTTTTTATAAGCAATTTTATAAGCAATATACAATTTACAAATGACAGTCATTAAATGATGATACAATATTTAATGACAGTCATCTTTTTATAAGCAATATCAAAATATTTTTATAGTTTAAAATACTAATTAGTTGGACTTGACTCTCCTGAGCTTCATTTAAACACCAAAATGAATAAACGATCGTATACCAATAACGGTTTAAGATATGGGTATGTCAAAATGGTGGTTCGCATATTGAAAGGCGATAGGCCTTAAAAAAAAACATATTTTGGGCGGGGGGAGGGGGGATTTGAACCATCTGATCCGTGGTCTCTAATAATGACCGTTGTCCCTAATTTAAATAGCTGATATTGGAGTTCACCAATTAGAAGGCTCGCGTCCGTTAATGGGTATGATTTTTTGTCTAAAACATCTTCTAATCATGGATTGTCACTTGGACAATTTATATTAATAAAAATGTGTGTCACATGACATAGAAATAAAGCACACTTCAATGACGACGAATAGTCTAATTTAATGATGTAAGTGTCATGACCTAAAATTCTACCCCATCCCGAAGGCTTAAAATTTTGAGTTATGACCCACATATTTTAGATATGTTAAGCAGACATACACCTAATTAGAGTTATCGCGCAAATCTGGTTTCATGAAATCCGAGAAATCCAACAAATAGGGTGAAATATAAATGCAATCATAAATACTGAAAAAGCGTCATAAAATCCACAAATCCACCAATAAAATGTAAATAGAAGTCAGAAATAAATCCGATAAAGGAAATCATAAAGTCAACAATAATAATGACCAAACCCACTATCGAGTCTGCAATGATCAATATCCGGCACTCGGATCGAAATCAGTACCATAGCCCTCCTGGTACTCAGCTCCGTCGCCCTCTTAAGGCTCCTGATACTCAACACCCTCGGGATCAATGAAATCAACATCAGCGAGATCTGGATGGCCGGCCTCTACTCCACCAACGTAATCGCTTGCAACTGTTAGATTATCGTGGGATGAGTTTACTCAATCACGTAAACTCAGTGAGATACACCACCAATCCACTTCATTCTACTTAGGTACATTGTGGGTGCATCAAATAAGTGATAAACATAATATTTCAAAGTAAATAGCAAAAGAAAGACAACCATATGCATATTGTAAAACTCATATCATATCATAAATATAAGACCATGATCTAGACACTCATATTCTAACGTACTTTACCATATCTCATAACATATCGTACAATGTCTTATTATCATTCTCACGCATACGTCTGTACATCGCATGAGCGTAACTAACATATTCGTAAAATCCTAAACGACCTGTGCCAGAGTCGCTGCTCGAGCTACCATGGGAGGGTCAATATAGTATCATACCACCATATCATAACGTCCTCGTATCATACTCATACTCTACCATCCAGCCAATAGAGAGACATAATAGTCAAAGTCACTCATAACATACATGATACTCATAATCTCTCTCAGAGATCTGTCTTAGCTGAAAGACGTTGTGCCCTTACGGTGGCTACGCAAGGAACGACACGTAGAGAGACTTATATTCTTAATCTTTTACTGGCCTACACAGCAGTGTCATATTATCGTACTCGTATCATAATTTATCTTATTTCATACTTATATCTTATCTTACACTTAATTCTAAGACAAACTATAGTGGGATAACTTTCTTAAATCATGTTTCTAAAAAAAAAAGTTCCGTAATAACCTAAATAAACTTCATGTGACAGCTTATACTACCATAGAGGTATTCATCAGTATATTGACTCCAATATTCTGAGTTTCATGTGACCATAGAAGAGACATCACCACAGCTAAAGCCTATAACTTAACTCATAACTTATACTATAATATTTAAACTCGGGGTGATCGGGTTACCGTATATGAGGTTACACTGAATTCGCACTCACCCGATTCGTCATGGGTCTCATTCCAACATGAGTTGTAAGGCATGCGAATACAGTGTATTTCTCACTTCGATACCATCTCAGTGAGTCACCAGGCTCAAGCGTAAGCATAATCTCATACACTCTCGTACCCATAATCTAACATATCCTTAACTCGTATAACTTGATCAGGATACAAGCACAAAAGTATCACATGTACAGAACGATTTACACTTAGATTTTGATTATGTTTATAATTATAGTTATTTACATTACACATTAATATAATTATAGATATTGATGTGTAATTATATATATTGATGTGTAATGTAAATAAATATAATTATAGAATATGGTTAGAAGTGTGATTTCGATAATTTAAAAGTCAGAGTTCGATTTTTACGAGGTATCAAATTTCTAATACCTCGTGTTATCGAAGTGATCGCGTTGAAGTGACAGAATGATACATATATAGTATACTATAATTAAATGCTCAAATAAAATGATAGTATAATTTAAAATGGAGTGCATCACGACCATCGATCAAAATCATAAAGTGATTTAAGGTGTATTGAGTTTTGGTCGGGCAAGTGAAGTTATAAGGTAAAACAAATATAATAAAAGTTATCTGTTCGGACACAAATCAATCGATTGAAAAGTGTAACTCAATCAACTGAAATTAAATAAGTGCACAGTTAGTTTGGTTCAAAATCAATCGATTGAAAAGTGAAACTCAATCGATTGAAGAACAAAATAAAATATGGCTTTGAGTGCCTAGCCATTAAACAAAAATATTAATAAAATAATTTAAATACACCACTTAGCATATATGGCTAATATAATATTATATATATACAAAAGCCCCATTAGACTTTCACTACCAAACAACCTCAATCTATTGATTCATAAAATCAATCGATTGAAAAAGAATCTCTTCTTTCAAATAAAAGGTAGTGGACCTCAATCTATTGATTTATAAAATTAATCGATTGAAGAAAAAAAAAAAATTCAATTACTCAGGCATGATAGTGTGTATTATAACTCAATCAATTGAATTATAAAATCAATCGATTGAATATCCCATCCATCAATTAATTAACTAAAGAGACAGTAAAGTCTCAGAGGACATTAAAACGTCAGAAGTAATCAATATAGCGTTGTCCAGTTAAAACCCAAATTGTAGCCCGAAATCGATCGATTGAAAAGTGTATTTCAATCGATCGATTTAAATAAAGTAACAAACATTCTCTATTTCGGTTTCAAATTTGATCGATTGAAAAATGTAAATCAATCGATTGAATTAAATAAGGTAATAAAACATTATCTGTTGCGATTTTGAAATCGATCGATTGAAAAGTGTATTTCAATCGATTGGCTGTCGCATATTCGAAACGAAATAAGGTTTTGAAATAAAACCCAAAATACATCCGAAAAATTTATAAAAATAATATGAAATAAAAGTTAAACATTATTTTACTCCTAAAAGCAATTTTATAATACAACAAATTATTTTAAATATTATTTTATAGTACAACAAATCTAGATTCATTTTAAATAGCTCATCAATACGCGATCGAACGTATCTTACGCGATGGGAACTAAGAAGGACGAGATGGATGGATGGGTACACGCTTCTTGAAGCGTGATCAGCAAATCGACGGCGGTTAGAGCGATAGAGAGTGGAGTCCACGCAATGGCCAATCCACGATTTTTTTTGCCTTCTTCACCTCGATATTGATGGTAGAAAAATAATCACAGTGGTTCTTGTGGAAGAACACACTATAGTTTTTTAGGGAGAATGATTAAGATGTTTAGAGAAGAGACGGGTGAAGAAGAAGATGTTGACGGCTAGGGTTCTTTTAAGAAAGGAAAAGAAAGAGACGGCTAGGGTTTTTAAGAATATTAGAATGAGAGGAGTTGTGCGTACCTTATTCTTAAATAAGGTTTTTTCCTCAAATGGGATAGGTTCTAGTGTGGAACACTACCACCAAGTTTAGTGCAACTATGCATCTAACACCTTTAAAATAAAATAAGAAGATCTAGTGTGGGGGCGTTAACATCGTACACTATGCGAAACACATCTAGCACCACAAGATTAAGTGCACGAAAAATTAGGTCATTACAGTAAGACTGCATTTGGAACGTGGATTTGGATTTGGGGATTTGGATTTGGATCTCCTAAATCCAAATCCACCATGTAGCTCCACCTTTTTGTATTTGGATTTAGATTTGGTAAATCCACAGGAACTTAGAAATCTGTGTCGTAAAAAGTGAATTTGTAAATAATACCTCCTAGGCGTTATTTGAAAATCCAAATCTTACACCAATATATAAATGGCTATATGTAGTGAATAAAAAAGTTGTTACTCTGTGTTATTATAGGTATGGTTCGACTCGATACTCGACCAACCTAAGTCGAATATTTTTAAGCTTGATCGATCTGATTGGGTTGGGAATGAGGCAACATGTATTAAACCGAACCAAATCGGGCTGAATTAGTGATAAATGGATCGGATTGAATCGGTACCAGACCGAACTAGACCCGACTTGACCCGACCCAACCCAAGCTTAAGTAGTTACTGCAATAGCTAGAAAACTAGTCGTTCGGTTGCAACGACTAGTTTTTGGTCGTTGCACACTAGGTGCAACCAGGAAATTGTTGGTTGCACCAATTTTTGATTTTTTTTTAACCCAAACTGAGCCGAACCGAACACCGAAAAATTCGGTTGCGGTTCGGGAATGGTTTATGTGTTGGAGGAATTCGATGCTCGGTTCTGTTTCCTTCGGTTTGGAAAAAAAAAAAATTGCTGGTTGCACCCATTAAATCTTTTTTTTTTTCTGTCCAAACCGAAGCAAACCGAACCGAACACCGAAAAATTCGATTTCGGTTCTGGAACGGTTTATGTATTGGAGGAATTCGGTGTACCGAAACTAAAATTTTTAGTGTTCGGTTCGGTTTGGGTTCAAGAAAAAAAAAATGCTGGTTGCACCCTTCTTTTTTTTTTTTCTGAACCTAAACCGAAGCAAACCAAACCGGTTCACCGAATTCCTCCAACACATAAACTAATCCTAAACCGAAACCAAATTTTTTGGTGTTCAGTTCGATTTGGATTCAAGAAAAAAATTGCTAGTTGCACCCAATTTTGAATATTTTTTTTTTTAAACCCAAACTGAAGCAAACCGAACGGAATCGAACACTGAAAAATTCGGTTTTGGTTCAAGAACGGTTTATGTGTTGGAGGAATTCGGTGTACCGAAACCAACATATTTCGGTTCGGTTTCGATTTGTGGTGTACCGAATCAAAAACCAAAAAAATCGAATTCGGTTCGATTCGGTACACTGAACTTGCATCTCTACTTATGTAGAATATATGAAGGAAACCAATGAAATATAAATTTGTTTTACAAAAAAAATAGCTAAATGAAATATTTATAAATCAGTGGATCAAATCTTAAGGCAATGCTTAAACATTCAAACAAGAGATTTGCAAATCCAAATATTTCAAATTTTGAATTTAAAATGCCTAAATTTGAAATCCCCAAATCTAAATCAACGTTTCCAAACACAACTTAAGATCATTTAAATACCATTTTAGTGTTAAAGGGTTGATCAGGAGTCATTATCCTGAATTAATTTTATGCCCCCATATAAGAAAATACTGGGTCCACCACTGACTGAGCACACAGGTCATCCTGTGCACCGGGTCCCCATCTTGAATAAATAAAACTAGGTACCTCTTTAACAAGTTTGTCCTTCATTTAGTTAAAAATATTATGAAAAGTGAGTTTCGTAGTTTAGAATTAGAGGCTGCCTAGTTTTTGCTTCGTTATCTGCTTAGCTAGGGCTGGTATTAGGTGCATGGGCTGCTAAAAGGTGCCCAGCCGATGCACCAGTGACGAAGCCACGTTATAACTTGGGTGGTCAATTGACCATCCAAACTTTCTAAATTTTTTTTACTAAGCTTTAGGTGTCCTAATTTATATTAGTGGATTCTCATTCATCCAAAATTGTATTGACAACCAAAAATTATCTAAAATCTTCAAACAAATTTTTTTATGGTATTTGTTTTCATAACAAATATTTATTCTTTGATTTTTTTAACTAAATCATACAATTTTGGCCTATTATTAGGCTCCCCTCCATCTATTTAGGTGCTCCACTTATTTTAGAAAGATTTCTCTCACAGGCTCCACTATATTGTAGAACTACATACTCACATATATAGTGTATAAGCTCTAGTATAATTAATTAAAAAATTAAGAAATTTATTACACATAACAAGGTTTGAACCTAGAACCTAACCTTCACCAAGCACTAAGTCTACCACTAGAGCAATTCACTAAGATATGTAAAGAGCAAAAAATAACTTAATATATATATAATGTTATAAAGGCATCAAAATTATTAAATAAAAAAATGTTAGGTTTTCTCATTCATCATCGGGATACGTTCAACAGCTTCGATGGTCTCACGAGCTCCCTGCAATGTACTGCCACATCATCCTATTACTTGGAGGACGAGGATGATACTACCTCGTAATCATTCTTTGAGGGAATTTTAAATTAGGTCAATTTTGTTGAAACGACCTAATTGATATGCATATGATTTTCTTTTATTTCGCATCTAGTTTCATTTGTAGATATTTTTTCTTTAGCATTTGCTTAGAAAAAAAATTATACAATTATCCAACATTAATTGATTGATTAAATGACCACCCTATGAAAAAATCCTGGCTCCGCCCCTGCGGTGCACCTAATGTGACATATGACTACGGGTGGAAATTCGGTATGCCAAACCAAAATCGAAACTGAATTTTTGGTTTCGGTTTCGATTTGGTCAAAATTGATACCGAAAAGTTTCAGTTCTGGTAACAAAAAAAAACAAAACCAATATCAAACCAAACCGATTCATAGTGATTTCGGGAAACCGATAACCATAAAATAAAAAACGATACTGAACCAAAGCGATCCATATCGGTTTTGGTCAGTTCGGTTTTCAATCTTTTCTAAAGGGATTTTCGGTTTTTATCGGTTCTTTCAAAATTTTATCGATTTTCACTTCCTACTATATCGGTTTTCGGCAGCCAAAATTGATACCGAACCGAACCCAAATTGTTTCAATTTCAGTTCGGTTTGGATCGGTATTGGTTTGGTTGTGTTAGTTTTCAAATTTTCGTTTCTTTCCACCTCTACATTGGACCCACAATTCTAAATGTGGAATGTTTTTTCATTAATTCTATAACATGGGATACACTTGACCATAATTTAGATCGTTTCAACCCAAACTTTATGCCTTTTTACCACCTCTATTAGATTATGCCCAGGTGTATCGCATGATATGCAAAAAATTTTGGTCAGGTGTATCACATTTTTGACAAATAGAGGAAAATTTTCAAAAAAATTATACAAAAACATGTTTAAAATGTAAAAGTTGTGATTCTTCAAAAAGACTAAAGCTTTTATTTTTTATTTTTTCAATGACGCTTAAACGTGTTTCCAATATTATTGTAACGACCTGAATTTTTGCAAACTCTGAATCATTGACGTTTGAGAATATTTTAACTTTTACTTGACCAATTTGACCTTTGTCTAACCATTGACCTATTTGATGTGGCCTTTGGACCCACCTTTATTTTTTAGGAGTGTGCTCATTTATGAAACCTGAACCGATCTTCGAATTAAAAGATACGTAATTTTTAAGGACAAAAATTTTATAAGGAAGAGAGAATGTTATTACCTGATATTTCTAAATCAAATCGTATGGCCCTAAATGGGATAGAGCACCAAGTTCGGTGCATGTGCCCAAACCCTATTGTAGCCCACACAAGTAAATAAAGAAACTTTAAAATGAGATCCGATTTTAGAAAAGTTAGCCCCCGAATTCTAGTTTTGCATGCATATATTTTGGGGAACGAAATTGTAGAGAGAAAGAATCCCTTTTGGACTCTTCCTCCTTTTAAAATTACTTGCCCAATTGGGCCTTTCTCTCCATTGATCTCTTTCTCACACACCCTCACCTTATACCCAAATAGTGGCTGCTATTAATTAGCCTCCTCTTTCCCCTCCATTGATCTCTCCCTCTCTTGTTTCTCTCTCTCCTTTCTCTGTAACCAAGAACCACCCAAACTGTGCAAACTATTAATAGGTCTCCTTTATACCTACCGAAGCAGTTTCTCTCTCTCTCTCTCTCTCATATGCATAACCCCAACAGTCAAGCCGTCCACCACTCTCTCCCAATTAGTCTCTCCCTCTCCCTCGCTCTAATTGTATATGTATCTCTCTCTCACCCTCACGGTAACCTCAGCAGCCAACTACTGCTTTTAATTAGAAACCCTCCCCAAACCGTCCTCTTCACTCTCTCTCTCACTTTCACTCACACTCTCTCTCTCTCTCTCTCCATTAAACCAACAGCCTAAGCCCTCTTTCCCAAACGTCTCTTCACTCTCTCTCTCTCTCTCTCTCTATATATATATATATATATACCAATGAAAACCCACACAACAGCATCCCCTTCCTTATAAAGTTGTTCTTTCCTTTGCAAACCATAAAAACTCCTTGCTTTTCCTCAACCATCACCTTCTTAGTACAACCATTGAACCAGTGGTACCATCGATTTTGTATCATTAGATCGCAGCCCAAACTGCCACCAAACGATCACTTTGTCTCCTCAGTTGAAGTCCCACCATTGGAGCTATGCCTAAAGCACCACAACCGCAATATCAACTATGAATACCTTTCTCTCGGTGTTTGAACAAGCTTCAACAACTAAGTGTTGTGACATACATAGAGGTGATTTGGTCTGGTCGAAGAATTCGAGTTGCCGTAGCGCGTCGAAAATCTGAACTATGCCACTCCAATTCTTAAGTTTTCTGTGGATTCACAAGACGGTTAAGGTCAAAGGGTTGACCCTATGGTTGGACTCATCTGCCGAGAACCATAATATTCCTTCCACATGGCACCCCAATGTTCTGATAAAATAGATCCCGAGGACTATAAATTAGGCACAAAGAAAGCCCATGTCAAGGATGGGCTGCTACCCCGTTATATGTTTGTTGCGCACTCGATGTAGAGGTCATCGTTTGACCGTTTCAATCTCGATGATCCGATTAATTTCTGACCTCGGTCAAATCGTAGAATCCCCATAAAATCATATGCTTTATACATCTAACGGTTTACATTGATCCGTATATCTTTATTCTTATAAATTTTAGTACTCTAAATATGTGAATATATTTAGTCACACTTAGAATATTTCTTGCTTTTATTTATGCAAATCTGCATATACACTCGCTAAAGGGTTCAGTTTGACCCATTAAATTAAGCGAACAACAAACTTATTGATCGATACCCGTAGATCGAAATAAAGATAATTTGGACATCTGAGAAATCGATGGTCAGATTTCAATCAAGACTGATACACCTCGGTCTTTGTACCACCTAAAGTGGTATACATAACCACAAAAATTCATATACTTTATGCCTATGGAACCTTAATCTAGGGTCTGGTTTGACTCTTTTAGATCTCAAGTTTTAAGCCAAACTGGGACATGGGTCAAAACCTACTTTTTTTATAACACCACATGGTTACCAAACTCGTTGTCCTATATCCGATTTATTCAAACCCTTAAAATGTACCTTAAATATCATTAAGCCTTGATGGAATTTGAATCATTCAAGACCCCTAAACATCGGAAAGGCCCATGGGCCTTGTGAGCCCGTCTAGTCTATGGACCCTTAATGGGCTCGTGTATCCAATGTAGCCAAACACGCGTTTTATAAAATCGCAAACTTAAACCTTTGGAATAGGCCCAACTCACCTTCTAAGCGTAGAACAACAATTTAAATATATTTTCTGTCCACGCTATGAAGGTGTACATATCTCAAAAATCGTGTAACAATGATTTGATGATCGAAACTTCTTTGAGTCACAAGGGAGCCAATCCATAGCCAAATTTCACAAACGACTAGTCTGTTTTCAATTGATCGACATGATCTATCTGATGAGACCAGTCTAGCGTTACCTTGTGATACATATTATAGCACTCATGTACCTTCATTGTAGGTCGCTTTCTTCTCTCTCTTAATGATGAGTGAGACATTCGAATTACAAATAATATTAGTTCCCTTATAGTTAGATGTTTTCTTATTATATACTTCATTTGCATTGTATGACATTTATCACTTAGAAGTACATTTGGGCATATGTATATTAAAAAAAAAAAAAAGATGCGACACATGACTTTTAAGCCTTCGTCACAGTGGTTTCTTTCACGGTCATGTGGAACTTGAAATATAGGTATCCATGTACAGATGCAACACCTTTATGGGAGTATGGGCTGCCACACGAAGTACATCAAAGTTACTACGAAATCCATCCCTTAGAAAGCGTGGTTAGTGAAGCTTATCGCACCGTGGCCCATTCAAATTAAGTTTAAGAAAGATAGAATATGAATATATTAAGCTACGAGATATTAAGAAAGTGGAGACTTAAGCCCAGACAAATATGAAATCGGGGCGGGGACTTAAGCCCATAACCGAATAATGTTATGATATGTTAAAACACGCTGTGAAGGCCAGCTGAACATGAATTAAGTTTCTACACGTGCCATGTCGTATGTGCCACTGTAAGATTCAACGTCTGCAGCCAAGACGGGTGTTAAGGATAATATGATACGATAGTGTTTTGACGTAAGGGGACACTAATTTTTATGCGCGCAACCTCATCGGGCTGGATGATAGTTTATGTTATGATATAGAGGTTAGGTGATTATCTACACATGGATCTCGTGTGATAGGCTCGAGCAGCAATCCTGGAACAGATCATTTAAACAAGATAAGTAAGATACGAAGTATGTTGTGTAGGCCTATGAAATAATAGTAAGACTTCCGATATATCACATAAGTTAAGTTGATAAGACAAGTAAGAAAAGTGTTACGCATTAGAAGCATCATAACTATTAAAATTTATTACGTCCTTTCAGCTTTATAGTTTTGTAATATTTATGATAACTTTTATTATGTTGCTTATATAAAATTTTTAAAGGATTAACTTTCACTCACGAAGTTGCACCCACAATCACCTGGGTAGATTGTGGTGGATCGGTTGTTTACGTGATTGAGTAAACTCAGCCCCCTCCCAAAAATTAACAGTTGCAGGTGAAGATATGAACTACACTACCCGGTGGACTTGATGCGCTAATAGACTATGCGGTTTATGAGTGTGATAACGTGGAGGACCAGTTAGACAACATCAGATATATATTAAATACTTGAAAAGACTTTCTAGTAGTTGATCGTACATTTATTTCTGATTATTTAGTATTATGGACTCCAAATTCAGTGTAAACTTAATGGAGAAAATTTTTAATATAGAAGAAATTTTGGTTCACGATTTTTGGGAGTGCAGTTTTATTTAAGATCTAGTAAGATATGTATGTTCGCTTATCACATTAACAAGCGTGCGGTGTCATAACATGGAATTCTAGGCCCTTGAGATTGTCTAGGATTCTGGGTCGTGACCGAGATGGTATCAGAGCTTAAGCTTTACTTCTTTGAGGACTGTGTGGCTCATGTAAGTACACTATGGTGATTGAAGTGACACTGATTCTGATAGACCCTTAACTCTTGATCTTTTAAGGACTGAAGGATTTTAAGAAAGTATGATCAATAATGATATTAGATTTTAACGTTCTATTGGAGATTTAAATATCTATTTGTTTAAAAGTTATATGGGATAGAAGCATATGAGGGAAATTGATAAGAATCTTTGAAGATTGAGGAGCAATTAGAAAAGACATTTTAAAGTGTTGGGGAATTATTAGAAAGAAAAATCTTGAGTGATTTGATGATTTATAACTCATTATTGTTTAAGATATCGATTATAAGATTTGCTTATTAGAAGTTATCTTACATTGAAAAATAAATTATTATCAGTAACCTTAGATGATATTGAAATAGTCTATGATCAACGAAATATAATGAAGAAGTTGTTATCTTGCAATGAAGTTTTAGAAGTGTTCAATTTTGAGAAATAAAAGATAAATTTTGAATAAATTATTTAAGAGACTACGGGAATTTAATTTTTGAAAAGTTAAGGATTATAAGGAGTGGAATAGCATCCTACTGAAAAGAGATTTAAGAATTTCCTTGAGAATAAATTTTGAGGATTGATCCAGTTATAAGAAGAAATAATTGTTCAGGACTGGATGTTAGGACCTTAACTAAGCAGTTGATTTTAAGAATCGAGAAATTTTAATATATCAGTCGAAAATTAATGACTGGGAATTTGAACCAAGTGTGACACTTGAAATGTTGAGTGCTTAAAGATAATTAGGCATGATAAATAATTTGATACTATAAAAAGATTGAATCTCGATATTATTCGTTAAAGACTGAGGAATCATGATTAATAAAGTGATGAAAACCCGTGAAAAAGAAGAAATTGATTTTGATTCCTACGTACCCACTTTATTGAACTCATAAAGAATGATTTACACATCGAGTAACGTTTGAGGGTAGTTAAGACCAAACTGACTAAGTTTCAACTTGACAAACATTCATTGGGTGCGAATTAGTTTAATTCGAGAAAATGGAGAAAGATTTGAGGAAAAATGTGAAGAATTGAAAAATAAAAAAATAAAAAATTGAGCCAATATTCGACAAAAAATCGACAAATCCCGTATCAGAGAAAAATTGAGATTATTTTATACATTGATGAATTTTAAGTCAACTTTTATTGTTATTAAGGGAGTATCATGTTGTGGTGTAAAAATGATTAAATAAAATTTTAAGATATTGGGCGATGACAAAGATTTACAAGGCGAATAAATTAATGATAATGACTTAAGTGTGAGGTGCCTTAATCGTATGAGATTTGAAGTTGGAAGCAAACACTTGTACACAAGATTTATACCATGATACAATTAAAATGAAATTTTTTCTTATTTTTGGGATTCGTGTCAGATGAAATCTCATTTAAACCATCTGATTTGAAGACCATGACATCAAGATCTTAAGGTAAAAAATTAGCTCAAAACATGCAATCATCTACGAAATTGGCACAAAAATTGGCACCATTTTATAGAATGATAAATTTCAATCGACTGCACTTATAAGGAGGGGAGAATAATATCATGGCACAATAAATTATTAATTATTCTAAATTATTTAAGTATTGGGTGAAGAAGGAGATCCACAAAAAGGCAAAATAATAATAATAATAATAAAATAAATAAATGGATTGATTAAACTCAATAAGTTTTTACATATCAAATTTTTGAGGACAAAATTTTTATGAGGGGAGAATATAACGACCCGAATTTTCGCAAACGCTGAATCGTTGACGTTTGAGAATATTTTGACTTTTGTTTGACCAATTTGACCTTGGTCTAACCATTGACTCATTTGATGTGACCTTTGGACCCACCTTTATTTTTTAGGAGTGTGCTCATTTATGAAACTTGAACCAATCTTCGAATTAAAAGATACACAATTTTCGAGGACGAAATTTTATAAGGAGAGAATGTTATGACCGAATTTTTTTTAATCAAATCGTATGACCCAAGATGGGATAGGGCACCAAGTTTGGTGCATATGCCCTGTGATAGCCCGAATTTTGGCACTCCGAAACCCGTGCCATCAGCACAATCCTCCAGACCGTGCCCCAAAACTATGAACGAAACATTGGTATAACAAGCAATAAAAATTAAATAAAGCAAATAATGGCATAAAGCAAAAAAGTAACATGCCCATCTGGCATAAATAAAAGACAGTTCTACTTTCATGCCACTGCATGAACAGAGAACCGATCCGAACCATCGGTGATAGACTGATAACTCCAGATGGTTCGCCAAAAAAATTAAGTCAACTTAATTATATTGTTATAAAAAATAAAGGCTTGACATACCAAGCCGTACAATCTACTCACAAAAACTCTCCCAAAGTACTCAGCGGAGTCTCCTAAAAGAAGTCATCGGGAGGAGGCTCCAACTCGTCCCCAAGCACGTAATCCGAATCACCCGGATCAATGTCTCCCGAAGCCTTGGCCGCTGCTAACAAAGGACCTGCGACGTATAGTCTATAGGGGTGAGCTACATCCTAGCTCAATAGGGAACAACACAATGAACATATAAATCAAAATCTCACATATATTTCATGATATTCTAAGCATGATGTGGCTATGTATTGCAAGAAAAATAGTTTAAAAGATGATAATTTGCAGTCGAATTTACTAGTAGTTTGCATGTTTTACTTTACTGATTATTTTATCATGAATGACACTGAACAGGCCTAAAACAAAACTTAAATTTTCAACTTAAGTAATCCCCGAGCAATATAGCATCGAGCCCCGATGGAATACCCACCATCATCGCCTAAATAGACAGTTGTTATATGTATTCCCTGGGAATACTATCGAAGCCCCTTTCTCAATAGGTGGCGGGGTTAAATCTCATCTCAACATCCCTGAGATGTGCTTATCGTCTGGATAGACCTTCGACCGGTGTAATGGATTGGCCATCAGACGTCATTTAATATCCCGCCGAAGTCATGGGTATTTCTAAACAAACCTCAAATAACAAAAATAACATGTATTTTACATATAGTTATTCACCGTGTAAAGTGCTATCTTATATCAGTTAGGCCTCAACAGTAATTATTCAATTACATTTACATCCCTGGGATGTCTAATATACTCGTATCTTCTTGATGCCTTTATCACTTTCTCATCCCCTGGGGATGCCTCATTTTTATTAACTTGCTTGTCTCAGTTATTCGCATCACACTGATGCCTTGATCATTTTCTTGGTGTTACACACACACACCCATTTTATAAAGCTTTTCACAGTTAAAACACTTTCAATTTTGATATCTATCTCACTACATACATGCTCTTACAATTAAAGTACATGTTCAAGGTGTTCCCTACCTCAGGTCTCAGAAAGTCTAAGCATCAAGGTCCCACGCGGCTCCTTGTGCTCGCTTTTACACGTACCACTTATGGTACATCACAACACATGTAACACATCACTAAAGATGCAATAGAGAAGGTCCTAGACCCTCAATGAACCTCAATGTCAAATTATAAAGTCAAGTGAAACTGCCAAAGTCGATTAATCGATTCCCAAAATCGATTAATCGAAACCCAAATCGATTAATCGATTCCCAAAATTGATTAATCGAAATCCAAATCGATTAATCGATTCCCAAAATCGATTAATCGAAATCCAAAATCGATTAATTGAAATCCCTAAGATGGTAAAGTCGATTCTCAAATTGAGTAGTCGAAATTCGAAATCGATCCCAAATCGATTAATCGAAATTCAAAATCGATTAATCGATTTCCCAACTCGATTAGTCAATTTTCCCAGGTCTTGTTTCTCCAGCCACTGGAGGTACCCAGTCGATTAGTCGATTCCTAAATCGATTAATCGACCTTCAACTTCGATTAATCGATTAATCGAAATCGGGTATTCCTGACTTTTTAATTTTCGGACCAAAATCGATTAATCGAATCTCGATTTTGATTAATCGATTTGGCCAGATTCAGCCCCCCTTTCGGACTGTTCTTCTAAATCTTTTCCTTTCCTTTTCCCTTCATTTTCTAAGCCTTTAATCTATCCTTTTAACTCTTATTGACTGAATTTAATAATCTACAATCTATGCATTAACTTCAATTAAAACTCACCTTAATAAATCCTTTAAAGGATTGATTTGTTGGGTTTGATGGCTAGGGTTCCAGCTTTTGCTTCAACGATCCCAACGCGTTGAATCCGGCAATCAATGCTCAATCTTCCTCTTGATTTGCATTAACTCCATAGCTTCAATAACTCCTCTTGGTTCCTCTCTCTCTCTCTCTCTCTTCTTAACTCTCTCTTCAACAACCAAACAAAAGGAATTTTAGTGTTATTAAACCTTTACATCTTCCTTCCTGTTTCGGTGTTAAACGCATACATCAGAGATAGGTGTATGTAGCTCTAAACCAATACCATTCACTACACTTAGGTCACATTTGCATCACATCAGTTCATCACTTCATGTATTCAATGTTTGACCATCACTTAGTCAAACCTACGACCAATCGGGCACGGATCCTGAGGTCAAAGTTTAACGCTCAATTTTTCGGGATATTACATGCCCACACCCTATTGTAGCCCACACAAGTAAATAAAGAAACTTTGAAATGAGATCCGATTTTAGAAAAGTTAGCCCCCGAATTCTAGTTTTGCATGCATATTTTTTGGGAACTAAATTGTAAAGAGAGAAAGAATCCTTTTTGGACTCTTCCTCCTTTTAAAATTACTTGCCCAATTGGGCCTTTCTCTCCATTGATCTCTCTCTCTCACACACCCTCACCGTATACCCAAACAGTTGCTGCTATTAATTAGCCTCCTCTTTCCCCTCCATTGATCTCTCTCTCTCTCTCTTGTTTCTCTCTCCTTCTTTCTCTCTAACCAAGAACCCAAATCGTGCAAACTATTAATAGGTCTCCTTTATACCTACCCAAGCAGTTTCTCTCTCTCTCTCTCTCTCATATACATAACCCCAACAGTCCAGCCGTCCACCTCTCTCTCCCAATTAGCCTCTCCCTCTCCCTCTCTCTATTTGTATATGTATCTCTCTCTCACCCTTACAGTATACCCAAGCTGCCAACTACTGCTTTTAATTAGAAACCCTCCCCAAACCGTCCTCCTCTCTCTCTCTCACTCTTTCACTCTCTCTCACTCTCTCTCCATTAAACCAACAGCCCAAGCCCTCTTTCCTAAACGTCTCTTCACTCTCTCTCTCTTTCCTGCTTCTTCTCTCTCTCTCTCTCTCTCTCTATATATATATTTATATACCAATGAAGATTCACACAACAGCAGCCCCTTCCTTATAAAATTGTTCTTTCCTTTGCAAACCATAAAAACTCCTCGCTTTTCCTCAACCATCACCTGCTTAGTACAACCATTGAACCAATGGTGTACCTCCATCTTTCACCATCGATTTTATATCATTAGATCGCATCCCAAACAGCCACCAAACAATCAGTTTGTCTCCTCGATTGAAGTCCCACCATTAGAGCTACGACCAACCGCAACACTAACTATGAAAACCTCTCTCTCGGTGTTTGAACAAGCTTCAACAACTAAGTGTTGTGACATACATAGAGGTGATTTGATCCGGTCGAAAAATTCGAGTCGCCGGGGCGCGTCGAAAATCTATACTATGCCACTCCGAACCCGTGTCGAAGCGATGCGTTAGATTCGATTTGCGTCAATGTGAACCCGTCGATCGAATCAATCGAATCTTCGCGATCACACTTCAACAGGTGGGTGCCCTTCTATCCATCCAAATCTACGCATTTACACTTTTGTTATGATTATATGAAAACTACAATATTCTATTCTTAGGTTTTGTGTGGATTCACAAGACGGTTACGGTCAAAAGATTGACCCTATGGTTGAACCCATCTGCCAAGAACCATAGTATTCCTTCCACATGGCACCCCAATGTGCTGGTAAAATAGATCCCGAGGACTATAATTGGGCACAAAGAAAGCCCATGTCAAGGATGGGCTGCTACCCCATTATGTGTTTGTTGCGCACCCGATGTGGAGTTCATCGTATGACCGTTTCAATCTCAATGATACGATTAATTTCTAACTTCGGTCAAATCATGGAATCCTCATAAAATCATATGCTTTATACATCTAATGGTTCATATTGATCCACATGTCCTTATTCTTATAAAATTTAGTACCCCAAATATGTGAATATATTTAGTCACACGTAGAATATTTCCTAGTTTTATTTATGCAAATATGCATATACACTGGCTAAAGGGTCCAGTTTGACCCATTAAATTAAGCGAACAACAAACCTATTGGCCGATATCCGTAGATCGAAATAAAGATAATTTGGATATCTGATAAATCGATGGTCAGATTTCAAACAAGACTGATACATCTCGGTCTTTATGCCACCTAAAGTGGTACACATAATCACAAAAATTCATGTACTTTATGCCTATAGCACCTTAGTCTAGGATATAATTTGACCCTTTTAGATCTCAAGTTTTAGGCCAAACTAGGACAGGGGTCAAAACCCACTTTTTTTATAACACCATATGGCTACCAAACCTGTTGTCCCATAACCGATTTATTTAAACCCTTAAAATGCACCTTAAATATCATTAAGCATGGATGGAATTTGAATCATTCAAGACCCCCAAATATCGAAAAGGTCCATAGACCTTATGGGCTCGTTTAGTCTATGGACCATTAATGGGCTTGTGTATCTAATGTAGCCAAACACACATTTATAAAATCACGAATCTAAATCTTTGGAATAACCCAACTCACCTTCTAAGCGTAGAATAACTATTTAAATATATTTTCTCTCCATGCTATGAAGGTGTAGATATCCCAAAAATCGTGTAACAAGGACCCGACAATCGAAACTTGTTAAAGTCACACGGGAGCAAATCCTTAGCCAAATTTCACAAACGACCAATCCGTTCTCAATTGATCGACATGATCTATCTGATGAGACCAGTCTAACGTTACCTTGTGATACGTATTAAAGCACTCACGTACCTTTATTGTAGGTCGCTTTCTTCTCTCTCTTAATGATGAGCGAGACAACTGAATTATGAGTAATATTAGTTCCCTTGTAATTAAATATTTTCTTATTATATGCTTTATTTGTATTGTATGACATTCATCACTTAGAAGTATGTTAGGACATATGTATGTTAAGAAAAATGAATAAGATACGTTACATGACTTTTAAACTTTCGTCACGGTGGGGTTTCTTTCACGGTCATGTGAAACTTGAAATGTAGGTATCCATATACGGATGCAACACCTCTATGAGAGTATGGGCTATCACACGAAGTACATCTCGGTTACTACGAAACCCATCCCTTGAAAAGCGTAGTTAGTGAAGCCTATTGCACCGTGACCCATTCAAATTAAGTTTAAGAAAAGATGAAATATAAATATGTTAAGCTACAAGATGTTAAGAAAGTAGAAATTTAAGCCCACACAAATATGAAATCGGGGCGGGGATTTAAGCCCATAACCGAATAATGTTATGATATGTTAAGACACGCTGTGAATGTCAGTTGAGCATGAATTAAGTTTCTACACGTGTCATGTTGTGCGTGCCATTGCAAGATTTAATGTCTGTAGCTAAGACGGGTCTTAAGGAATAATATGATACGACAATGTTTCGATGTAAGGGGACTGATTTTTATGCGCGCAACTTCATCGGGCTGGATGGTGATATATATTATGATATTGAGGTTAGGTGGTTATCTACACGTGGACCTCGCGTGATAAGCTCGAGTAGCGATCCTGGAACAGATCGTTTAAACAAGATAAGTAAGATACGAAGTACGTTGTATAGGCGTATGGAGTAATAATAAGACTTTCGATATGTTACGTAAGTTAAGTTAACAAGACAAGTAAAAAAAGTGTTAAGCATTAGAAGCATCATAAGCATTGAAATTTGTTACGTCCTTTTAGCTTTATAGTTATGTAATATTTATGAGAACTTTTATTATGCTGCTTATATGAAAATTTTAAAGGATTCACTTTCACTCAGGATGTTGTACCCACGATCACTTGAGTAGATTGTGATGGATCGGTTGTACAACCCACTGAATTTACTTGACTGAGTAAACTCACCCCCCTCCCAAAAACTAACAGTTGCAGGTGAATATATAGACTACACTGCCCGGTGGACTTGATGCGCTGGTAAACTATGCGGTTTATAAATATGATGACATAGAGGACCAGTTAGATAACATCAAGTATATATTAAATATCTGGAAAGACTTTCTAATAGTTGACTGTACTTTTATTTCTGGTCATTTAATATTGTGGACTCCAAATACAATATAAACTTAATGGAGGAAAATTTTAATGTAGAAGAAATTTTAGTTCTCGATTTTTGGGAGCCCAATTTTATTTAAGATCTAGTAAAATATGTATGTCCGCTTATCGCATTAACAAGCATCCAATGTCATAATACGGAATTCTAGGCCCTTGAAATTGGCTAGGATTCTGAGTCGTAACAATTATGAAAGAAACGAGTTTTTTCAGTAAAAAAAAATACAAACGATGACGGATGACCCAAACCCTTTCTCTTTTATGTGAAAGAGGCACCCGACCAATTGTCCTCACTCGAGTAGGAAGACAATTTGAGTGGTCCCGTTTCAGTTGATTTAATCACTGATTTACCATACGAGGGCAATGGTAAGTCTAACCAAGTAGAACTGGATTTCCAATCCTACCTCATTTGTTGCCCTTGGAAATAGGAGAATTGGTTGCCTCTCTTTTCTAGAAATGTTACCTCAATGTAAGAAAAGTTGGAGGGTTTTTTTTTTGTCTCTTTTTCTTAAAAGCTAGAGATGGGCACCAAACTTGCCGCCTGAAATAGTGCACAACGAAAGAGGCATTAGCCCAGTTGGTAACCTCCCTCTATTGTGAGGGAGGAGGTCGTGAGATCGATATTCGTTCTCCATGCTGTTTCCCACCCTCGTCTTTACAAGGTATAGGTTGGGTTCTATTAGTTAACCCTCACCACTGTAGTTGGTATTCCCTCACGCTGCTCCGCAACTGTCATCTGTGTATGCATGCCTACTCCTCGGTTCTCGAGGCTGTCTCGGCCTAAATAGCCGTATCAAAAAAATAAAAAAATAAAATAATGCACGACCCATTACATAACATATTTATAAATTTTTGCCAGATGCCCATAACATTGCATCCAATCCAAGGATCAAAATTTCGGCCAAAATTATCAATTTTGGTCCCCACTGAAATGATAATTTGAGACCGAAATTTTGGTCATTGTTTGTGTGGGGTTGAAATTATCGGCTGAAATTTCGGCTAAATTCAAAATTTTGATTCAAATTTTCATTTCGATCCTCTCCGAAACTGAAATGAAACCCGAAATTTTGATCCTTGATCCAATCACAAGTTTTGGTGCTGGAAACTTGAGTACAAAGGTCAACCAATTATATATGTTGTTCAAAGGAAAACTGTAAAGCATTGATCACGGTGGCTTAACGGTAGTCAAAGATTTAAAAAAGAACACTGGTACATTTATCACTTCACCATTCATTTTTACACTATCAGTTAGATTCACGGTATATATATATATATATATATATATATATACATATATATAGAGAGAGAGAGAGAGAGAGAAAAAAAAAGGATGCCTAGGATGATGCCTTAGGATTATCTGGTAGGAGATCTTTGGATTCCAGTGTCACGTCGCAGTGCAATGGTCATGTACAGTCCCTAGAGTTCACCTGCCCCTAGGGTGGTATGTATATAGAGACCACCCTGAATTAAATGGTGTGAAAATCAATGATAACTTAGATTTTTCAATTTAACTTTCATTTCTTAAAAAATATCAACCACCATTGACTACAATGTTAAAAATATCTTTTATTGTTTAAAATGGCATTAGATTACGAGTTCAAATAAAAATAAAAAATCGAGCCTTCCGAATCGGACCGAAACAAAAACCGTATCGGCCTGATTCGGTTCGATTTTGGCAACTAAAACCCGACAAAAAATTGAAAATAAAAATAAAAATGAAAAAACAATAAAAAAAAAATATATGAAGGAAAATGAAAATTTGAACTGAACTGAACCCACCAAAGCTGAAATCTGATCGGTGGGGGACGTGAAAAGTTCAGTTAACTGAAATCGAAACCAAAATGTTTTCATTAGGGTTCGATTTTGCAAAAACAAACCTGAAAAAACTGAAATTAGGATTCGATTCGGGTTATCGAATTGGCACCCCTATGACCTTAAAGCATCTCCAATAGTTATTTTATATTTAATGTCGTACTATAATTATTCTAATTTAGAATAAATGTGAAATGTTGTACGTTCTAATAAATATCTCATATCCTACGTGAATATAGGATACCAACTTGATATCCTATATATAAGATACTAAGTTGATATTCTATATTTTATTGTGTTTAATTAGTTCCCTTTTGTAAATGAGATATCCATCAACGGCTATAAAAAAAATACTTATCCCAAATTTATTCTAAATTATTCTAATTTAGAATAAATGTGAAATGTTGTACGTTCTAATAAATATTTTATATTTAATGTCTTTTTCGTATCCCAAATTTGCCACATAAGTAAGAAAAAATTTTCTATACATCATTGGAGATGCTCTTATATCAACCTTCCATATAAATAAACACGTGACACAGAAAGTCTGAAAATGTGCTTGAATGTTTTGTGGCAGCGACACACACAAACATGCATGTGATTAGATGTTATTCTTTCATAAATAAATAAATAAATTTAATAAAAAATAAAAAAAAAATATGTAATTGAATGTTATGTGACACCCAACTGACATCGCAAAGTTGAAACTTGTAAAGTATCAAAAGTTTTAGGGAGCTGTTTAGGTCCTCCAAGATCCACGTGGAGCTCCACATGGCACCCAAAATACTTTGTGGGTGCCACATGGAGCACAAGTGGACAATTTAGATTAATATTAAAAGAAAAAATCGAATTTTTTTTTTTAAACCCATAAGTCAAAGTTTGACAGTTTTCATTAGTCTATATTTTACGATTCAAAATATATACAGCGGAGATGAGTTTAAATTTTATTTTTTTTCAAAGATGATCTAAGCAACACGCAAGCTCCATGTGGAAGGTTGGAGGACGGTGGCGGTCCTCCTATGGAGGACGGAGGCCTTATATATATATATATATATGAGATTTTGGATTGATTAGCCATGAGACATGTAATTTTGAAATAATATATTATTTTGACTTTTTTGCCCTCGATTTGAAAGGCAAAGATAAGATAACACCTCAAAACTTTGGTGCATTGATTTTCGCCAACTTTGATAATATTTTTAATGGTAGAAAAGTCATAAACCAAGTTTTTTTTTTGAATGGGGTATGATCGACCTTGCCTAAGTTAGAGCGCAGCCTATCCTCCAGATGAATGTCACATGATGATGATGGTGGGCGTAGAGAAATCTCTATACCTAGGTGTATAGTCTCTGGCCCCATATATATATATGGAGAAATACTCTTTGCCCCAACATTGAATGTTGTACATGTGCAGGATCACATGCCACGTAGCATGTGATCCTGAAAAAAACCCATTTTGGATTCTTGAGTCTTATGGCATGTGATCTAAAAAAAATATTGAAATTTTTTTTTTAACCTTCAAAAATATGGTTAAATATTGGGGTCTACTTGGTATATTGATTTTTTACAAATTTTAATCACATTTTGTATGGTGGATAAGATGTTTTTTAAAAAAAAATTGTGATGGACGTGAATATGCGATCGATCTTGTGCATGTTGCCTCGGCACTCAATATTCGGACTAGGTGCCACTTGGCATCCAAACGGCACTTACATACTAGGTGGCTAACCTAGCGTTACCGCTTTATATATATATATATATATATATATATATATATATATATATATATATATATATGGGAGTTAGTTCCGACAGTCACCATCCTCTAAGGGATCCATGTGGAGGTCCATGTAGCATCCAAAGCATTGTTTGGGTGTCACGTGTAGCACAGGTGGATAGCTTAAATTAATTTTAACAAAAGAAATTTCAAAAAATACTTTTTAAAAACATAAGTCAATGTTTGATAGGTTTTAATCATCCACATTTCACGGTTCAAGAAACACACTATTGAGATGAGTATATAATTTTTTTTTAAGGTGATCTAAGTAATACACCCAAGCTTCACGTGGCATCGAAACAATATTTCAGGTGCCCCATAGAACTCCACATGGAACCTTGGAGGACGTTGATTGTCCTCCAATGGAGGACGAACACCTTTTCGTGTGTGTGTGTGTGTGTATATATATATATATATATATATATATATATATGGGAGCAGGTTTCGTCCTCCATTGGACGCTCAAGCGTCCTCCAAGATCTCGTAGAGATCAATGTGGCATCCAAAATACTATTTGGGTGTGATGGGGAGCATAAGAGAATGGCTGAGCTCAATTTCTCAATAAAAAATTTCAAATTTTTTTTTTAAAGCCATTGTCAAAGTTTGACTAATATTAATAGTTTAAATTTTAAGACTAAAAAAGTACAGGTGGAGATGAGTTTTCGATTTTTTTTGTGTGTTAAATATGATCTAAGCAATGCACCCATACTCTATATGCGATCAATTTAGTGTCATGCAACCAATTAGAGGTTTTTCCTAATCTTGGAGGACGCTTGAGCATCCTCCAATTTTGCAGGCCACTTATATTGCGCATTGTGACGGGCTAGAGTGCTTAGGCCCCACTATGTATGCAGCCAGTCATTTCGTGCCACATAAGCTGACTGCAAATTTGTCTATTGAAAATTGTCCACTCTATAATATTATTCGGTCCCTAATAGTCGTCAGATAGTAATAGTTTGGTTATGCTTGCTTGCCATGTGACACACATCTATGATCAATCTAAATTGGCCACATACTTAAGACTGTGTTTTGTCCCAATCATATAAGGAATAGATCTTGAAGTCATCGTCAATCTAAATGACATGCATCCTGAAATATGATCCGAGATCTGAGTTTGATGCATGTCCAGGACCATATTCATTTTTTAGGATGTGTGTCATGTGGAATAAAAATTTAAATGTTTGATGGTAGGCCCATACTCTCAAGATCTATTGTGGCAAACATTGAGATTAAAAACAATCTCCATCGTTTGTTTCAAAGTTGTCACTATTTTAAGCACTTCAAAGTCGGGTTGGAAAGGAAGACACTTGGATTATAAATAAAATTACCGCAACAATATAATTGCATATTTTGGTAAACATGGCGATAAATTAAATATAATTTAGTATATTATTGTAACATTTTTTTATTTTAATTGAGTGGAATCTCGCGAGATTTCATAATTTCTCAATGGAACCGAGAGAGAGAGAGAGAAGCCTTCGGACTTGGAGGTCCCTTGTCATTCGTGAAGACATTATTGAGATCCATCCTTAATCGAACCTTTAAAACAATAAAAAAGAAATCGGATGGAAATCCCGAGACCCCTGTTGAATAACTTGGCTCACGCAAAACACTATCTTTTAAGTATATATAGGCCGTGTTTGGATTAGCTCTTATAAAAGCAAAAGCTGTTTTTTGTCTTCTCTCTGTCAAAGCAAATAAAATTTGCTCCGAGATAGAACAGGCATAGAGCAGTTTTATCACTTAAAACAGCTCCCTACCAAAATAAATGAGACAAGGAGCTGTGTTACCAAATGTGAAAGTAATTTTTTGCCGGAGCCAAAAATTAAAAGAGCTGCTCTTTGGTCCAAAAGAGCTAACCCAAACGCAGCCATAGTCTCCCTCACCGTATACCGACAATAATGGGTTGCCCGCCATGGTTGACTCTCTCTCTTTTGTATCGAGAATGATTTTCGAATTGTGTGGCAGATCAGTTGTTATCCTCCCTCCTTTGTGGGACTTGAGATTGTGATTTCTATACTCCACAAGATTGCTTCCTCCCTTATATTTATATTTAATAGGGTAAGGGTAGTTGTGTGAGATTTATTCCTCCACGTTTCATTCATTATGAGTATTTTGTTGTGTGGAATTTATTCCCTTAAGTGCTGCTCTAAAACTTTCATAAGTTATACATGACAGCTCTTTCTAAGTTGTGTATGGCATAACTCTCTCTTAACCCTTGTCATAGCAGAGTTCACCTGCTTTAGCAGGTTCCCCGCCATCTTCTCTGCTAACATCATGCTTTAGCGGGTGATAATTCCTTGCATAGTAATATTTTATGCAAGATTTACTTGTTCAACAGTTCAACCCTCCTCTTTACTTACTCCTTGTCGGAGCATATTTTATTTACTTTGGTAGGAAGTTAGTAGAGAGCAGGGAGGTTGCTGCTAGAGCAGGTGATTCCTCATTGCAGGGTGTTAGAAAAGAGAATAAGAACAAACTAAAGCAGGTGAACTCTACTCTGACAGAGGCTAATAGAGAGTTATGCCATACAAAGCCATACTCTCTACCAATGATCAAAATCTCGGTTTCAATATAGGTTTCGGGCATGGCCGAAATTTCAAATTTTTGACCGAAATTTTAGGGTTGGGCCGTAATTTCAGTGCCAAATATTATTTTTTCAAAAGACTTAAAAAATTGTCTTGAAATTATCGACTAATAATTTGAACTTCCAATATTTTGGCTTGATCAAAATGAAAACTTAGTATTATTGATTTGGTGCCGACCGAACCCGAGATAATTTGCCTGATTATTTAAATTATCAGCCTTGGTGACTATGCACTCAGACTTGGTGACTATGCACTCGAGAAGCCTGTCATGGCCTGAAGGGTGTTGGTATTTGATGTTGATTTCTCTTGTGTCAGCTCAAATTCGATGGGGATTAATTACCTTTCCAACCTTATGGTGGATTGCCTACCTTGAGGTTGAAGACGACCACAATAATTTAAGTTTATGATAAAGGGAAAATAAGTAATTTTGAAAGAGTCCCCAGTGTACAATCACCCTTTTTTTGTCCCATATTAGCTGCTCATTGGTAATATATAAGTGCAGCATGAACAGTGTTAAATGGAAGAAAGGTTTTGTGTAGATAAAGTGCAGGTGGCTGATGTGGCGCGATGCAATTAGCGGCAAGTGTGGTGGGACTCAATTAATGCAGGTCAGTACAACCTATCACATCGCACCATGTCAACCGCATGCACTTTGTCCTCAACAAATCTGTCCTCCATTTATAATTTTTTTCCAGCGCAATATCTTTTATTAACCCTAGAGGAATGCATGTGAAATGAGAGAGAGAGAGAGAGGGAATTGAGGGGAGATAATGAAATTGATCTATACAAGCATGTTGGAGATCCATTGACACAAAAATAGTGTTTTTGGAAGGGCCATGTGAGGTTGGCGTACCTTCCGCTTATATATATATATATATATATATATATATATATATATATATATATATTAGATCTAATTGTCATGATTTATGATAACTTAGTAGTTCACTCTCATGTGTCGTCAAGTTTAATCTATCACTTGTGGATCCAATGGTGATTGATTGGATAACACTGATCCACAAGTATTTGTTATTTCAAGGAGTCCTTCTAAAAAATATTTTCCTTCTCGGTTGACCACGTTTTATATCGTGGTTAACTATCAAAGCTTTGATGGTTGACCACGAAACAAAACGTGGTTAACCACCTTTGATTTGGTGGTTGACCATCAGTTTTGTGATGGTCAACCATGAGATTGCTTCTGAATCTAAAGAGTTCTTATTTATCTCCTTTTAGGGGTTTTAGTGATAGATATATATAGTTGCTATCAAACTCCTCGCTTTTTGAACTACCTCTCTATACCTATAATTGCTTAGCCGTTCTGTGAGGGAAGAAAACCATCTTGCCTTTGAAACTATTGATCAGATCGTTATTATGAAAGGCTTCTTGTTTTGCTTTTATCCTTTTAAAGAATATTGTGCTTGAGGTTTCAAATGTGTATTGGCTCGTGGAATCGAATGACCTTAGTGAAATTTGAGGTGCTGTTGTGGGTTGTCTGAACACGAGTGGACTATCATGCGACTTGGTGGTTGAAGGCGACAAATCGGGAATTTATGAGAACACACAACGGAATCTAGCATTGTGGTTTGGGAAGGTTTGATAGGACTAGTGTGTTTGCATTTATTCGGTACTTTCGGTAATCTTTGAACTCATAATGTATTTGTTGCTTTGGATCTGGCATAAATCCAGTAATTTTTTCCTTTTGAGTTTTCATGTAAAAATCTCGAGTGCAATTGTAAAGACCCGTATTTTGAACCCAAGTTAGACTGACCCTGTGTGTGTATTCGGCCCGGCAACCGACGTCACCATTTGTTTTGGATTTTTATCTAGATGTGATTGTGCGGACAGATTTTAATTTAGAGCCCATTTGGACCCTCGTGCGAAAGTTGTGCACCGACCTCGGTGTAGCCGCTCAACACCGGACTTGAGTTTTAAAATTAGAAG
The DNA here is from genome assembly GCA_021018995.1 of Chloranthus sessilifolius. Classification (NCBI taxonomy): domain Eukaryota; kingdom Viridiplantae; phylum Streptophyta; class Magnoliopsida; order Chloranthales; family Chloranthaceae; genus Chloranthus; species Chloranthus sessilifolius. Next base: position 45,465,048 of record CM037584.1, on the reverse strand, counting down.
TGTATAATACATAAGATGTGTGTGTGTGTTTTACTTTGTGAGCAATCCTATTATAAGAATGAATTACATTCCCGTATTATACTAGGTTTTGTTAAGAGAGGATAGTTACCCAACCGTGTGAAACTTCTTCTCTCTTCTTCAATCATCGTAGGAGATCGGTTTAGAAAACCTCCTTCTCTAGAACCCTCTTTGTTGAAAACACTTAAACCTTAGAAAGAACTTGAATCAACCTTGGATTCGTAGTTGGCTATTGGGAGAGGTTGAGATCATTGGGGGCGTGTTGGAGTTGTCTCTGTGAACTCGTGGGATCGATCGCGGCGCGAATCGTTGAGGAAACCCGTCGGTTTTTATCATCGCTCGAGCAAGGTATCACCGAACTCCGATATTGTCTTAGTATTTTAGTCATAACTTTTTATTTCGAACTCTGATTAAGACGATTCTTTTTGCGTTGGAAAGCTAATAGAAAAATCTACAACTTTCATGTTTTGACTAACTCATGAATCAATCGTCTTGATGGTTAAAAAAATATGAGAATGTTACGTCAAATCGCTCGAGCGAGCTATTATGATCGCTCGAGCGAGGTATCACCGAACTCCGGTATTGCCTTAGTATTTTAGTCATAACTTTTTATCTCGAACTCCGATTGAGACGATTCTTTTTGCGTTGGAAATCTAATATAAAAATCTACAACTTTCATGTTTTGACCAACACATGAATCAATCGTCTTGATAGTCAAAAAAATATGAGAATGTTATGTCAAATTCTAGGATTGGCGCAACTTGCCTGTTTTGACTTGTTTTTGAGGAAACGCTTAAATAGGTCTATATTATTAGAAATTAGAGTTTATCTTAATGCATGAACGTATATTGTGATGTAGATTGAGGGCGAGAGGCCATCAATAGGACCTTGCTTGACTTCGCATAACTCCGAGTTTTAGGTAGGAGAATCTCATCTTTACAGTATTTTATTTTAATTCGCATGGATATTTTGAATTAAAATCTTTGAACTTGCATATGCCATTGAAATCACATCTGTAAACTGAAATTGATATGAATGACTGAAAATCTAAATCTACCTGAATCCTGAATCCTGAATCTGCTTAAACTCTGAAAATCTGAAATCAAGAACCTGAACTATGTATAAGAGACTTGCATCTGATTTATATTAGTATCTGCATTTGTTTTATGATTGACCTGAACGACCCCTCAAAAATTTCTGAACAACTTCCTGGCACAAGTTTCCCTCATTACGCAGGGGCTTGTTGCATCCTGAAAAAGGGTTCATGAACGACGATGGTAGGTAGGGGTTCCTATCGGCTATATTCCTGCTCTCGAGATATAGTTTACTCGGGAGGTATTTTAAGTTGAGGATTAAGTCATGAATTACTGAACTTTGCATATAGAAGTTAGAGAAACTAAGACACTGAAACACTGCATCTGTTCTTGAAATTGTTTTCACACATTTAGAAATAAATCTTACATATGATTTCCGCACCTAAATTCAGTTTATTATCTGCTTATATGTTTGACAAGCTATATTCCGATATTTGTTTTGAAACCATGTTAGTTAAAGTAAAATGCCGTAGATGTCTTTCTTCTACTGAGCTTTGTTGGTTAGCTCACTCCGACTATACGTCACAGGTTCAGGTATTGACGTGGCTATTCGTATGTGAGATCCATCCTGACTACGTGCCTGAGGAAGAGCTTGAGGTTCCTCCTGAGGAGTTTTTCCCAGTATAGAACTTACTGATTTTCTTATTTGTGGTGAGAGTTAGACTTAAATTTGTGGGCCCATTTTAGTTGGATACCATAGTTTTATATTTGACGTTGATTTCTGTTATGAGCCATGTTTCGATGATGGTCGGCCATCATCGGTGGTTCTTTACGTTTAATTGCTTCCGCATTTATTTTAGCTATGGATATTTATTGCGTTTTACTCTGATATGTGCCCTGTTTGTCCGGCTTATCGTTTATTCGATAGGTTGGCGAACCGGCCTTTCCTATACCTGAGGGATTGGAAAAGTCGAGTCGTCACAGCAATGGTGATTGTTTTATTGTTATTATTTATTCTCTATATCATCGCTAGTCAAATCTAGGATATCAGAATTTCAATTGGTATCAGAGTCAGTGCACTTGATTTGAGTTCTCATGAACCGAGTGTCTATGACTCTTTCTAGAATCCTAAATCTGCCAAGAGAAGGAGCCTCTACAATGAGTCCTCTGTTATTTGATGGGTACAGCTATCCTTATTGGAAGACTAGGATGCGAGTTTTTTTGAAATCTTTAGATCCTAAGATTTGGTTTGTTGTGGAAGATGGATGGTATCTTCTGATGATATTGTGATAGCCTGGATTTCGGCACCCCGAAACCCGTGCCATCAGCACGATCCTCCAGACCGTGCCCCAAAACTATGCACGGAACATTGGTATAACAAACAATGATAAATAAATAAAGCAATTAATTGCATAAGGCGAAAAAGTAACATGCCCATCTGGCATAAACAAAAGACAGTTCTACTTTCATGCCACTGCATGAACATAGAATTGATCCGAACCATCGGTGATAGACTGATCACCCCAGATGGTTCGCCCAAAAGAATTATCCACCTAATTACATCGTTTGATAAAAATAAATGCTTGACATACTAAGCCCTACAATCTACTCACAAAAACTCTCTCAAAGTACTCAGCGGGGTCTCCTAGAAGAAGTCCTCGGGAGGACGCTCAAACTCGTCCCCAGGCACGTAATTCGAATCACCCGAATCTACGTCTCCCATAGCCTCAACCGCTGCTAACAATGGACCTGCGACGTATAGTCAAAAGGGTGAGCTATATCCTAGCTCAATAGGGACCAACACAATGAACATATAAATTAAAATCTCACATATATTCCATGATATTCTAAGCATGACGTGTCTATGCATTTGCTAGAAAAACAGTTTAAAAGCTGATGATTTACATTCAAGTTTACTGGTAATTTGCATGTCTTACTTTACTATTTGACTTATCATTAATGGCACTGGATAGGCGTAAAGCAAAACTTAAATCTTCAACTTAAGTAATCCCCGAGCAATATAGCATCAAGCCTCGATAGAATACCCACCATCGTCGCCTAAATAGATAGTTGTTATATGTATTCCCTGGGAATACTACCCAAGCCCTTTTCTCAATAGGCGGCGGGGTTAAATCTCAACTCAACATCCCTGAGATGCGCTTACTGTGTACAGATAGACCTCCGCACTGGTGTATAGATTGGCCACCGTACCGGTCACGGATATCCTGCCGCGTCAGTCGTGGGTATCCCGCTACGTTGGTGGGGTATTCTAAACAAACCTCAAATAACAAAAATAACATATGTTTTACATATAGTTATTCACCGTCTAAAGTGCTATCTTATATCAGTTAGGCATCAACAGTAGTTATTCAATCATATTTACATCCCTGGGATGTCTAATTTACTCGCATCACACTGATGCCTTTATTACTTTCTCATCCCCTGTGGATGTCTCATTTTCATTTGATTTTTTGGTCTCGGTTGCTAGCATCACCTAGATCCCTTTATCATATTTTTGGTGTCACACACACACCCATTTTTACTAAGCTTTTCATGGTTAAAATATTTTTAATTCTGGTAACTATATCACTACATATATGCTCTTGCAATTAAAGTACATGTTCAAGGTGTTCCCTACCTCAGGTCTCCGAAGGTCCAAGCATCAAGGTCCCACGCAGCTTCTTGTGCTCACTTCCACACGTACCGCCTATGGTACAACACAACACATGCAATACATCACTAAAGATGTAATAAAGAAGGTCCTAGACCCTCCATGAATCACAAGGCAAATCTAAAAAGTTTAGTAAAACTGTCAAAGTCGATTAATCGATTCCCAAAATCGATTAACCGAAACTCAAATCGATTAATCGATTCCCAAAATTGATTAATCGAGATTCAAATTCGATTAATCGATCCCAAATCGATTAATCGAAATCTCTAACATAGTGAGGTCGATTCTCAAATCGAGTGGTCGAAAATCCAAAATCGATTAGTCGATGCCAAATCGATTAATCGAACTCCAAAATAGATTAATCGATTTCCCAACTCGATTAGTCGATTTCCCCAGGTCTTGTTTCTCCAGCCACTGGAGGTACCTAGTCGATTAGTCGATTTCCAAATCGATTAATCGACCTTCCAAATCGATTAATCGAAATCGGGCATCCTTGGCTTTTCAACTTCTGGGCCAAAATCGATTAATCGAACCTCTATTTTGATTAATCGATTTGGCCAGATTCAGCCCCCTTTCAGGCTGTTCTTTCAAAACCCATTCATTTTCTTTTTCCTTCTTTTTCTTAGTCTTTAATCTATTATATTAACTATGCTAGACTGAATTTAACTAATCAATTCTCTAGATATTGAAATCTAATACAATATACCTCAATAAATCCTTTAAAGGGTTGATTTGTTGGGTTTGATGACTAGGGTTTCATGTTTTCACTTCAACGGCTCCTCAAGCATTGAATCAGCATTCAATGCTCTAATCTCCTCTTGATTTGCATTAACTCCCAACCCGAATAACTCCTCTTGTTTTCTCCCTCTCTCTCTTCTTAATTCCTAGACCAACCAAAGCAAAAGGATTTCTAGGGTTATTAAAACCCTTATATCCTCTCTCCTGCTAGTGTGTTAAACACATACACCAGAGATAGGTGTACGTGACCGCTAACTCACACTATACACTACCCTTAAGTTGTGTTGACTTCACATTAATTCATCACTTCATGAGTTCACTGTTTGACCATCACTTGGTCAAACCTACGACCAGTTGGGCACGAATCCCGAGGTTAAAGTTCAACACTCAATTTTTCGACATATTACAGATATCTTCTGAAACTAATGGAGTGACTAAGACGTCCTTAAAACTTAAAGATATGTGGGGTCCTGATGAGTATAATTCTATTGAATATAACTCTAAAGCCCTCAATGCACTGTTTAGTGTTGTCACTATTTTTGAGTTTCTGAGAATCAGTAGTTGTGAGATAGCCAAGGATGCTTGGAAGATCCTTGAGACTACCTATGAAGGAACACAACAAGTGAAGCTGGCTAAGCTTCAAATGCTCACCTCTCAATTTGAAAATCTTTGTATGGAAGAGGATGAGAAATTATCTGATTTCTACATTAGAGTGAATGATATTGTTAATGGGTCCTTCAATCGTGGGGAACCCATCATTAACTTCAAGATTGTGCGTAAAATCTTGCGATCACTTCCTAAAAGGTTTAGGTCGAAAGTCAACGCTATCGTTGAAAACAAAGACATGACACATGCCAATTTAGACAAACTTGTTAAGTCTCTTCAGACTTATGAATATGAAATTCAAGATATTCTTAAAGGTAGGAGCATTGCCTTCAAATCATTTAAAAATGAAACCAATTCCGATAGTGATAAGGACGATCATTAAGAGTTTGCCTATCTCGTTACGAAATTTAAAAAATTCTATACGGGGAACAAAAGTTTTCCTAAGAAATTTGAAAAAGGAAAGTCTTTTGAAAATAAGCCCTTGAAAGAGTTCTTTGAGGAAACTCAATGTTTTGAGTGTCAAGGCTTTGGTCATGTTGCCGCTAATTATGCTAACAGGAAGAAATTTAAAGGTAAATCCAAAGAAATTGTAGGTACTCAAGAGTTTGATGATCATGAGAACTCATCTAGCGACGAATACTCTCAGATTGAATATGGATTTAGGGCTTTTGTTGTCATCATTTAACATCCTAATGCCTCCTCTTCTAATTTAGTTGAGGAAGATAATATTATTACTGTGATGGAGATATCTGATTCTGAAGAAGAGGCTTGTAAGAGTAATGAAGCCTATGATGAATTGTACTTCGAGTCCCTAAGGTTAGCCAAAGAGAAGAGTAACCTCTTAAAAGAGAATGAAGAATTAAAAAGTATTATCTCCTCTCTAAAATCCGAGGTTGAGGAATTTAAACTTGTCAAGAAAAAATAAGAAAGCACTATAAAATCTCTCCAAGATAAAGTTAGGTTTCTTGAAAATGAATGTCAAGAGCATCATGGGAATTTTAAGGTCCTCACCCTTGAAAAATGAGAACTTGAAAAGTGAACTTGTCTCATCCACGTCAAAGTTCACTAATTTTTGCAAGGGTGAAGAAAAGCTTGAAAATTTGATTGGTATTAGCAAATTAGGAGATAATAAGGGTGGCCTTGAATATGTTGGTACTTCTTCCTTTAACTCCAAGACCAACCCAAAGTCAATTGTGAATATACTTGATGTTCTTAAAATTGATGGTAGAAAAGCTCTTAGGTGCTTTTACTATGATAGATAAGGACACGTTATTTCTAACTGTGCTATTAGGAGAAGGGACATGTATCAATCCCCAATGATTGGAAGGAATCACATAGGTAGGGAGAATAATCACTCTCATGGTAGACATATTTCAAATAGGTATCCAAATGCTCATAATGATAGAAAGAGAAATATACACTTTAATAAACCTATTTCTATTAGGTACATAAAGGTTTCTCAATATCATAATTTGAGGTCAAATTTAAGGAAAGTGAGAGAAACGATTTTTGTACTGGTTTTGTAATTCTTATATACACATTCAAGTCGATCAGAAAGAGTGATTTGATTTGAGCTTCTTTGTTTTTGTATCTTAGTACGTTTTTGCTTTCTCCTTATTTTTTATTTTTTATTTTACAAAAAATTAAAAAAATATAAATATTTTTTTTTTAAAGATTTAAAAAAAAAAATGTTTATGAGTGTGTCATATTTATAATCATATGCTCAATTCTATTGTCTTGCATACATATTTGTATATATTAGGTCTCTCCTTATATTCGTTAAATTTTAAGTGCATGAGTACTCTTTATCACATTGTGTGCATAACCTTTAAAATCATGCTTTGTAACTTTCCAATTCATCACCATATAGTTGATAAATTTTTTAAAGGTGATGCTCTAGCTTTGGATGATTGTCTATTTATATGGAGTGTCACCTATGTCATTAGAGTCAGTTGTAGAGTGAAAGTTGACGTTCTCAAATTTTACTTAATCGTCAATTTTTTTTTAGAATTAAAAAAAAAAAAGAGAAAAAGAGAAAAAAAATACTCTAAAGTTCTGTTCTTCTCAATTCAAAAGTTATTAGGAAGAAATGAAAATGACTACCTACACAAGTTTGGTGAGAAAGCCACCATCCTCTTGGGTAGAATGATTGAGAAGTCCACTTGGATATTTATACAATTTTATAAATTTTCCTTTATTATTTAATGACGATTAACATGATTCAAAGATGTAGTTGGGTTAAAACAAATTTTCACCTTATATCCCCCCTCCTTTTTTTTCTTACACTCTTCATGTTTGAGATAGTTATTCTTGGCCATTGCATCATCACATTCAGCTTGTCACATATATGTGAAAATTGTGAATTTACATAAACAAAATTGATGAGTGTTTGTTGCTTTGAAGACATATGTGTGCAGTGTATGTTGTTTACTAGTCACTTGAGATTCAATGAATTATAGGATTATCCTTTCTATTTCGATGTGCGTGATTAATGATTCTTTGAATTTTATGATTATGATGATGACATACTTGATTTAATTTTAGTTTTAAATGATGAGAAATGATTGTAAGAATGAATTTCAAGAGCTTATGACAAAATTTGATAGTCTTCTTTAATCATGTGTTTCTTGTTGGTTTATTTTTATGTTTCTGTAACTTGAAAAATTGTCCTTTGTCCCCTTATGACAAAAAAGGGGAGTAATTGTGAGGGTATGGTAAGTGTGTGTTTTGTTTTTAGGAATGATATGATGTGATATATTTCTTCTCTAAGCAATGATATAATACGTTTTACTTATTTATTTTAGATCTCAGCCAACTTATTTTTTTAAGTGTTTCAGATTACAGGTTGGAGATATTGAACGCCTGAACACCGTCTTGTCCACATCATCTTGTGGTTAACTGAGATATTGAACATCATCTTATGGTTAAGTTAGCATAAGTTTAGGAGAGTGTTTTGAGTTGTAATTTTTTTGCATGACATATAGAGTATTTGTATAGGGTTACTTTATGATTGATGCAATTTTTTTTTGTCATGCCCTTGTAAATTAGGTTTTGTTATAGATGGTGACAAAGGGGGAGATTGTTAGATCTGATTGTCACGATCTATGATAACCTAGTAGTTCACTCTCATGTGTCACCAAATCGCCAAGTTTTACATATTACTTGTGGATCCAATGGTGATTGATTAGATGATACTGATCCACAAGTGTTTGTTATTTCAAGGAGTCCTTCTAAAAACATTTTCCTTCTCGGTTGATCATGCTTTATATCATGGTTAACCACCAAGCTTTGATGGTTGACCACGAAACAAAACGTGGTTAACCACCTTTAATTTGGTGGTTGACCATCAGTTTTGTGATGGTCAACCATGAGATTGCTTTTGAATTTAAAGAATTCTAATTTATCTCCTTTTAGGCTTTTTAAGGATAAATATATATAGTTGCTTTCGAACTCCTTGCTTTTGAACTATCTCTCTATACCTAATTGCTTAGCCGTTTTGGGAGAGAAAAAAACTCTCTTGCCTTTGAAACTATTTATCAGATCGTTATTGTAATTCAAAGGCTTCTTGTTCTGCTTTTATCCTTCTGAAGATTATTGTGCTTGAGGTTTCAAGCATGTATTGACTCATGGAATTGAGTAACCTTGGTGGAATCTAAGGTGTTATTGTGGCTCGTCTGAATATGAGTGGACTATCATGCGACTTGATGGTTGAAGGCAACAAATCGGAGATCTATGAGGACGCATAATGGAATCTAGCATTGTGATTTGGGAAAGTTTAATAGCACTAGTATGTCTGCATTCATTCGGTACTTTCTGTAACCTTTGAACTCATAATGTATTTCTTGCCTTGGATCTGACATAAATCCCGTGATTTTTTCCTTCTGGGTTTCCATATAAAAATCTCGTGTGCAGTGGTGATTGTTTTATTGTTATTATTTATTCTCTATATCATCACTAGGCAAATCTAGAATACCGAAATTTTAATATCTATATATATATATATATATATATATATATATATATGGAAAAGGCCTTTATCATCCATGGGAGGACGGTCACCGTCCTCCAAGCTTCCACGTGACAGCCAACATATTGTTTCGATGCCATGTGGAGCTCAGGTGCATTGCTTAGATCATCTTTGAAAAACAAAAAATTTGAAAACTCATCTCCACCGTGTGTTTTTTGAACCGTGAAATATGAACTAATGAAACCCGTCAAACTTTGACTTGTGGGTTTAAAAAGTTTTTTTCAATTTTTTTTTTTTAATATTGATCTATATCGCCAAACAGTGTTTTGGATGCCACGTGGAGCTCTATGTGTATCTTGGAGGACGGTGACCATCCTCCATTTGAGGACCTAACCGGCTCCCTATATATATATATATATATATATATATATATATATATATATATATATACCCCAAGAGAGTCGTTGTCTAGGATTCGAGCATATGAGTTCATCGATGCACTCAAACCCATATATCAATTTTCTCATATATATATATATATATATATATATATATATATATATATATATATATATATATAGGAACAAGGTTCCGTCCTCCAGCGAAGGACGATGACCGTCCTCCAAGATCCCACGTGAAGCTCCACGTGGACTCGCAACACTGTTTTGCTATCACATGGAGCATAGGTGCATTGCTTAGATCATATTTGAAATTTATATTTTTGAAAACTCATCTTCACTATATATTTCTTTAATAGTAAAATTTGGACGGTTGAAACTGGTCCAAATTTGACTTGTGCTTTAATTTTTTTTATTTTTTTAATTGATCTAAACTAAACAACACACTCGTGCTTCACGTGGCACCCAAATTGTGTTTTGAATGCCACAAGGAGCTCCATGTGTATCTTAAAGGACGGGTGCATTCTTTAGATTAATTTCAAAACATATATGTTTAAAGCACAAGTCAAACTTGGATTAGTTTTAACGGTCCAAATTTTGTTGCTAACGAAATACATGGTAAAGATAAGTTTTCAAATTTTTTCTTTCAAAGATGATCTAAGCAATGCACTTGTGCTCCATGTGAAATCAAAATAGTATTACGAGTGCTACATGGAGCTCATGCAAGATCTTAGAGGACGCTCACCGTCCTCCATTGAAGGACGAAACCCTTTTCTTTATATATATAATGAGAGCCGGTTAGGTCCTCCAATGGAGGACGGTGACCGTCCTCCAAGATTCACGTGGAGCACAGGTGAACAATTTAGATCAATATTTTTTAAAAAAAATTGAAAAAAAAATTTTAAACCCACAAATCAAAGTTTGACGATTTTCATTGGTCCACATTTCATGATTCAAAATATACACGGTGGAGATGAATTTTTAATTTATTTTTTTTCAAAGATGATCTAAGCAATGCACCTAAGGTTCATGTGGCACCCAAAAAATATTTTGAGTGCCACGTGGAGCTCCATGTGAAAGGTTGGAGGACGGTGAACGTCCTCCCATAAAAGACGGAGGCCTTTTCCATATGTAATTGTATAATAAACAGTTGCCAAGTCAGGGCTTGGGGCTAACGTAAAACCCAAGCTGTATATATAATAGGTTCAGATTTTTTACCGACAAGTCAAGTTTTGTAGACCCAACCCTGACTTATAGGCAAGGTGTCAAAGCGATCCATAGAGGACCGACTTGGCTACTGTTTAGAAACCAACACGTCTCCACCTCCACGTCTCCTATTAGGATTGTCAACGGGTAGGATTGACAGGATACCCGAACCGACCAACCCTGATTTCTTATCCACATAAATTTGAACCATCAGGTCGGGTCGGACATGAAGCATCCAACTCAACCTTTGGGTCGAGTCGATTCAAAGGTCAAGTGGAGCAAAAATTAGATCCAATATTTTCTATATAAAAATCAAAGAAAAATAGGGTTTAGAATCGGGTTGTGCCGGGTTTTCAGGTTGGGCATTGGGTCAAGCATATACCTTGACCCATTTTGCCTGACCCGACCCATTAACAGCTCTTTCCCTTCTCTTAATTTAATTTTATTTATTTATTTATAACATTGTCAACATTGGAAAGTTCTCGGAGCGTAGCATAGTCCATCTGCGAATAGGTTTCGTAGAGATGTTAATAATAACAAATATTTTGAGGAGTGGGGATTGATTTTCAAGCCGCAGAAGGTAATGAGGATTGCATGTGAAGATTGTTTGACCAGATTCAACTCTTCAAACGCCGACTTCAACGGATACTTAGACCCAGTCATTTTTGACAGCCTTCATTTCGAGGTTCAAGTAGGTCAGACTAATATAATAATAGGAAATTTAGCAAAATTGGATTGGTATTATACCCTTCTCAAAAGTTTCAGCAAAAGAGGATTCACACGGAATTCAGAGTGGAATAACACAGATATTATGGCCAGAATGTATGAAATGACCAAATGGGGTATAAAGGAAATGACTGTGATGCCCTTTCATTGAAATAGTGAAATTACCATGTTGCCCTTTCACTTAAATATAGAAAAATCTCAGATGAATAAAAATCCTCTACCATCTTCCGTTCTATATTGGCGATAACTCTAAATCCTTCTTTTGTTATAGGAAAATCGACCATATCCACATGTTCTTCCAGTGAAAATGGATCTTTTGCAGGCCACAAACGACTTAATACAATAAATTTTGATAAAATTTGTGGGGCTATTCTTTCAATGTTCCTCCTCATGGCGAAAGATCCGATTGCTGGCTTTATTGACATAGACTTGAGTGTGCTTTGGGGGCTGAAAGTGAAAAACATGGCTAAAGGAATGAATTCTCTACTAGTAGCAGATTAGGCTTTAGCAGCTGGTTATATTAACTTGAAGGTTCTCGTTCTCTAGGGGCTAAAGTCAAGAGGATTAGCTAAAGGAATCAGCTCCCTTCTCAAATCTATTGGTTTTGGGTTTTTCTGGGCTTGTATGGATTTTGTATGGACTTTGAGTTTGCTCAGGGCTGCTCTGTTTCTTTGTTCTGTTTTTAGGCTGATATCTCCCTCACAAATGTCCTCTATCTGTGTTTCTTCTTCTTTGTTTTTTAATATAACTTTCTTTAAAAAAAAATTTGATAAAATGAAACCAGATTCAAGTGAGTTATTTGGAAGATTTGGGTAAAAATAATACCAACAGTAGTTTGAATTCCAAAAAATAAAAGATTTTAATTCAAATCGGTTATTGCACATTTAGGTTTTCAGATGAGTTTTATAGAGGAGATTGCAAAGCTGATGATGAGAATGAACTAGAAGGATCCAACGAAAGGGATAACCATGGAATCCCAATGAGCAATGATGTCAAGAAGTATTGCACTTGCAAGATTTCTTTGAGCAGAGGACCTTTGATGATTAATAGCTTCAAATGCTCGAATGGAAGATCGCTTTCACCTACCTCTGAGCAATATGTTTTTTCTCTGTTCTTCGTTGGACTAGGGTTTGTATTGAGACGAAGGGCACGAGCGTAATATTATACAAGGATAATAAAGTAAAACCACATTTACCAAAAACTATCCTGGGCTTGGAATTTCGTGAGAATCTCTAAACTCCAAAACTTTCCAGAATAGTATATAGCTCTGAAACTTTTTAAAATGGATCCCGATTTTCCAAAGTGCCCTATATGTTACTCCGGGCTCAGCTTCTGTGGATGACTATTTCCTCTTTATTTTATTTGTTTATAAATTTTGAATGGGAGCCATTACTTGCACACGATTTTCAAGTGATTGCATCGGATTACACTGAATTTAAAAGTATGTGAAAATACCATCTAAGCTGTTTGATTTAAAAATATCAATTGCAAAAGAATAAAACAAAATATAATTTTCATCATTTGATTAAATTGAGTCAAAAGCTATTATATAATTCAACACTTGACTACAATAGATCATATGACAAGTATTGTGTTTTGCTCCAATTTTACGTACCAGAGATCTATTGATCATGAACTTCAAATCAGACGACCCATATTACATTTTTACATATCACATGTCCCTAAAATACCAAGTCTTTCTTTAAATTCGGTGCAATCACTTGAAAAATGTGTGCAAGAGATGGCTCCCATTTTTAATTCATTTTATAACCTGGGGGGGAGGCGCTCTTAGAGCACCCGACTAATCTTGCAAATTTGGTTTACCGAACAGAAACCAAAAAGTTTGGTTTTTGGTTTGGTTCAGTTTTTATTATTATTCTAAACCCAATTGAAACCCGAAAATTCTGATTTTTTTGGGTTTGTTTCAGTTCAGTTTCGGGTTTTTTTTGTATTTAAGATATTTTTATTAGTTTTTTCCCAAATAACTTTGGTTTTCTCCTCCTACCTAATCGGTTTTCGCCACATGAAACCGAAACTGAGATGAATTGGAATCAGTTCGGCTTGGTTTCAAATTGGTTTTGGTCCAGTTTGGACCAGTTCGATTTGTGCAATTTTCGAGTCGGGTTTGGGTATCATGTCAAAACCTGCATCCCTAAAGGCACGTGCTGGCCTCAATTTAGCACCGGCCGGGTCAGCACGGATAAATCTCTAAGGTTGCTTCAAGGAGGCGATTGCTTCCTAATTTGTTAGTTTAGGTCGAACCATTAAATAATCCAAGCTTGAACCATTAAATAATCCGAGCCTGAGACTGGCTTCTAAACCGAGTTAGTAATGGGCCAGCAGTGGACCTATTTAAGGTCCACTAAAAAATAAGGTTCATTTAAGCATATCCAAACCTAACTCACCTGGCCCATTTGTACCCGTAGATTCGATGGCTAAAAGTTGCTTCATGAGCTTAAGGTTGTGTTTGGGTCTCTTATAAGAGCAGAAGCAGCTCTGGCATAGAGCAGACAGAGAACAGTTTTATCACTTAAAATAGCTCTCCGTCAAAGTAAATGGGGTGATGAAGTATGTTTCCAAACATAAAAGCAGTCCTCTGTCGAAGCCAAAGAGCTACTCTTTGCCTTGAAAGAGCTAACCCAAACACAGCCTAAGAGTTTTACCAAACAATGCCTATTTATGAAACATTTTTTAAGGGCATTACTATAGTTACAATTTACTTTTTCTAGAATATTTTGGTGGGTCATTTTGGATAAAATTCAAAAAAAGTTTGGAAAAATTTCGAATCATGGTCAAAGAGTACAAAAAACTATATATAAATATATATATATATGCTAGTAAATAAGCACGTGCAAATGCATGTGGGCTTTACAAGTTTTAAATGATTGAAGTGACCCGAATACTAAGAGCGTCTACGGTCTATAACCACATGTGCCACATGTACATGGCCCAATTATACTACTCTTTGAGGGTATTTAAAGGTAAAAAACAATGGAACTATGGAAGTCAAGATTCCCTACAGTCCAATAACTGTAAAAATGATTGAACTCACCTCTGGTTCAACCAATTGGACTTGACCATTTCCCAATGATTGATTGTAACCAGCAGCAAATCAATCAATTAAAGTGCACATGAGCCAAGAGCCTCAACCTATTTAAGAAACTCAAAAATCCTACAAATATCGATTTTATTGGGATTCCTAATTTAATTTCAACTTTCAATCTTCTCGGAGATTCTAATCGACCAAGGTTAGATTAGGACTCTTGCTATATATATATATATATATATATATATATATATATATATATATATATATATATATATATATATATATGAGATATGATATATTTAGGGGCAATTTAGCAAATTAGCTAGTTAGATTAGGACTTTATGGACGTGGGTTTTATTTAGGGGCAATTTACGTATGGACGTGTGGAAACAAAAATGAAAACAAAAATTGACAAAAATTATTTTTGCTTTTATATAGTAGGAAGGATATATATATATATATATATATATATATATATATATATATATATATATATATATATATATATATATATATATGGTAAGCACTTGACTAATCTAAGGGTACTTACACTTCCCAAGTTAGCACGTGTCAAGTCGGCACGGGATGAATCCCTAGGGTGGACTCAAGGGGGTGACTCGAACTCAGGTCTCCCTCTTCCTAAGGCGGGTACCTGGCCAACGCACCAAAACCCCTAGAGGGCAACAATCCAACTTCACCATACCAGGCTCACTAGTCAAAAGATGACACAGACAGAGAAAGATCCATGCTCCTGGCTGAATTTGGAACTTTAGTAGGTTTGTCTTTCAAGGGGGGTAGAAGATGAAATGCTCCGACTTTTTGACTTCATAATATCTAAATAAAAAGTCGGAAATGGCAGCACAAGATGGGCAGATGACCAGCGTTGAGCAGAAGAGACATCCCAGCATCGATCAGCTGACAGGGCCGCACTTGAAACACCAACTCTGGACAGGGTGGAGGTGCTACATCAAAATGGGTCTTAATGATTCTGATCTCATGGAATATTCGAGGTCTTGGTACCCCATAGAAAAAAGCTGCGGTAAAGGATCTATTAAGACGAGAAAGGGTTTTCATTGCTTTCTAAAGGAAACCAAATTGGCATCGGTAAGAGAGGTTGGAATCCAAAATACTATGGATTGGGAAGTAGTCAATGCAAGAGGCACGGCCGGGGGCATATTATCACTATGGGATAACAGAGTCTTTTCACCGATGGGAGTCAAAACGGGGATGTGGAGTCTAACTACTCTGCTAACTAGATTATCTAATGGTGTGTATCTTATTTACTGTCCAATGTATACGGACCACACTCCGATTCTGACCGTGATACTCTATTGGCGGAACTCGAAGTAGCTAAATCTCGGCTAGGAACAATAGACACTTTGCCGTGCATATAAGGTGATTTTAATGTCACTAGGTTCATATATGAAAGGAACAACAGGGTGTTTAACAAAAAAAGAAAATCAGTCTCTATGATTATGTGATTATGAAGTCGGTAAGGGATTTGGCTATTGATTGGATTAACATTAGTACTAAAGTTGGGGATAGTGTGGATTGGGACAATTTGCTCGATTAATCTTTTTTCCTCTCGCTTTAGGGAGAGAGCTTCATGGTCTTCGGCATTTGATGACCCGGGGTGAGGTTTTGTATGTCTAAAGTGGGGTAGTATTTTTTTTAGGTTTTGGTTCAGCTTCTTGCTGTCTTTGTGTTCATAAGTTTGTATTTTTTGCATCTTTTTCTATAAAATCTTCTTTACCGATAAAAAAAAAAAAAAAAAGAGGTTCATATATGAAAGAAATAATGGTTTCAGAATCACTGCTGCCATGACGTCGTTCTCATATTTCATGCGTCGGAATCATCTGATGGACATCTCCATGGGTGGCGGCGATTTCACTAGATCAAGTTTACAACCTAGCCCATCGCTATCCAAACTGGATATATTTGTTTACTTTGAGAACTGGGATGTGGTATGTGAAGATTTCAGGGCTGATATTTCTCCCCAAACCCAAATCTGACTATTGCCTGATTAGGCTCACGCACCAACCCAAAGCTACAAAGCCCAAACCCTTTTTTCCTTCTCATCCGGCTACAAAAGGAGAATGCCATGAAGTTCATGTTAGAAATTTTACTCTCTATCAAACTCCTGATCGTGATGAATGTGAAAAGATAAGAAGGCGCAAAGAACAATCACACACAACACAAAAAATTTACGTGGTTCACCCAATCGAGAGTTTCGTCCAGGGGAGTATATGCACTATTTATGAACGTTTACAGTGCACACAGTCTCTTCTCTTTAGTGCACTCTCAAACAAGATCAAGCACGATCTTCAACAGTAAAATCACTGTTAAACCAAGAACGTTGTCCTTCAAAGAACAGAGAAGAGCTCTTTCGGAATATAGTAACGATTTCGACACAAGAACAACTTCAAGCGGATCTTCAATCCCCAAGCAATTCTTCAATAACTTGCCTCTCAAAGTATTCATTACAATTGTTTCTCTTGAAAACTCTTCTCTTAAAAGCTTTCTAAGCACTCCTCTAAAGTCTCTCTCAAAGGCTCTTTATATAGAAGTCACAAATCCTACTTCTAATCTAACCTTATATAAAGTTAGAATATAATTGGGCTATCGCCAGTTAGAGTCAAACTACAATTCAACACATGGCTCTAAGTTTCATCATGTAGTTAGAGTCAACCTCCAAATTAAAGTCCAACTATAATTCAAACTCTCCAAGTTAGAGCCAACCTCTAAGTTGGAGTCGAACTATAATTGTTGGGAATAAACCTTATTCAACAATTAATTGTACAAACTTGGAGGGATGTTGATATAACAGATAAAGCAGATTGGGTTTTCATGGAGAAACTTAAAATGGTTAAGCTGACACTAGTCAAATGGAATAGAGAGGTCTTTGGTAATATTTTTAAGGCTAAGGAAGCAATTCTCAAATGAAATCAGTTGCTTAGATTTCTTGGAAGGTGTAGGATCCCTATCGGAACAACAAATCGAAAAGCGTAAGAACTTCAAAGATGAATTGAAATTGGTGCTTATCAAGGAGGAATGCTATTGAAAACAACTATCTCGAGACAATTGGGTGAAATGCGGAGATAAGAACACAAGCTATTTCCACATAAGGGCTTCTAATGGGAGAAGGGCAATTTCATATCTAGATTGGCGGTAGAGGGTCAGGAGCTCATAGATCATTAGAACATTGCTACAGAATTCGTAGAGCACTTCCGAAGCAGATTTGCACAACCCAAGTAGTCACGACCAACCTTAGACAGCTTGATATTTAATACGGCTCCATACAGTATCATCCAGACAAGGCTAATTTGGTAGTTGATGCCTTAAGTCGGAAGGGTGCAGCGCAGTTGGCTAGTTTGATTATGGGGATGCATAGATGGAAATTGTTTGAAGACATCTCACTATATGATGCAAATATCGAGGTACAAGCTACATGAGCCTTCTTGGCTAACATATCAGTAAGACCGATGATCTTTGAGCACATCCACGAGCTACAGATGAGAGACCCTGAGTTGACCAAGATTCGCCAAGATATGATTGAAGGCATAAAACCAGAGTTCTCAATTAAAGAAGATGGCTCCTTATTGTTCAAGGGCCGTCTTTATATTCCAGATGATGCCGACCTATGACAAACTATCCCTGATGAAGCACACAAGTCAAAGTATGTTATTCACCCTGGTAGCACTATAATGTACCAAGACTTGAGGAAGAATTACTGGTGAAGAGGTTTAAAACAAGATGTGGCCAACGTGTCATGGTGTTTGACGTGTCAACAGGTGAAGGTCGATCATAGACACCTTGTTAGATTATGACAGCCTCTACCCATACCAGAGTGGAAATGAGAGTCAATCTCTATGGACTTCATCGTTGGACTACCGCATACAGCTAAGAGATATAATGTCATTTGAGGAGTCGTAGACCGATTGACCAAGTCAGCACACTTCTTATCTTACAACACGATGTATACGGTAGGAAGACTTGCAGAGTTGTATAAGAAGGAGATCGTGCGACTACACGGGATTCCAAGTGATGTGAATTTTAATTGTGATATTTTACTCGCAAGTGCACTAATTGGATTATATATAGTGGGTGCGGAGTACGAGATCGTTCCCACGAGGACTAATTTTGAAAGATCTAAAAAGACAAGTAATTCCAGAAATCTACTAAGATCTAACAGTATTCTACCAGTCTTATGATTTAGGTGGTTTGATGAGATGATAATTACTGACTACAAACTAAAACTTAACTGATAATTCAAAAATAAAGATAAAGATGAAGATACTAAATCCTCCCATCTTTGGTCTGTTCTTCCCATCATACAAATCTACGGATTAAACTATGAGATATACCATTGAGAACAAATATCTTTTATGGAAGATAAATGGTCAAAAACCCCGATAGGTTCCACGTTGCATCCCTGCAATCAAGACTTAGATGATTTTCATATATAGATCTTAGATCAAGGGCATGGCTCGGCACACTTGATCTCAGGTTCAAATAAAAATCATCCCCAAAGTGGGTAAAATTTTTAACAATAATACCACCATAGATCTGAAATCAAGGGCATGGCTCGGCACACTCGATTTCAGATTATGGAGTAATTAAGATAAAATTACCATTACAGATCTAAAATCCAGGGCATAGCTCGGCACACTCGATCCCGGATCATAATCGTAATTAGATCCACACGATGAAAGCAAAAAGACCATATAACAATGATTGGGTAAAATTACCGTCACAGATCTGAGATCCCGAGCTCGGCACACGCGATCCCGATTAGTGGCGGAGATTTCATCCGTTCTTGATAGCACAACAACCATAAGATAAGATCTCATATTTTAATCCTAAATTTATATTATTAAAAGTACATCCCTCAGATGGGAATCATTAGATTCCTATTCTTATGAATTTAGCCACACATATTGCAATTAAATGACATAAGTAAATAAGGAAGAGAAAATAATATTAATTTAATGAATTAAAAATATCTCAACTTCAAAAGAAATTACTTTGATCCAAAAGTACGATGGTCTTCAGAAATGAGAATAATGCAGGAATAAACTTGAGCAAAAATATAATAAACTGGAGGAATGAGTACTGAAAATTAAAGGAACAAAGCTCTCAAAAAGGAATAAATAAAAACTCTCTATTTCTATGTCTAACTATGAAAAAGAAAAGCAAAAAACTAAAACTCTAATCTCCTATCTCCCTAATTTCTAATTCTCCCTCGAAGTATTTGAGTCGCTTTAAATAGATTCCCGGTCGCAGAAGTCTCCCCAACCGCCAATTTAGGGTCGATTAATCGACCCAATAGGATCAATGCATCGACCCTACAAAAGAGGCTCAAAATCAGCTTTAAAGTAGTTAATTCCGTGTCAGACTCTCCTTCTCCTCGATTAATCGACCAAAAGGGTCGATGCATCGACCCCCAGAAATCCGTGAATTTCAGCACACTTTTTATATCAGATACTACTTCGGTATTTCAGCCATAACTTTCTGTCCCGAACTCAGATTGAGGTGATTATTATGCCGTTGGAAAGCTGACGAAAATATCTACAATTTTTGTGTTTTGACAATTTCATAATTAGGCCGTCTTGAAGGTCCAAATTTAGCCGCAAGTCACACCAAGTTCTCGATGACCCAAAGTTACAGTCTTTTAACATTATTTTCAGAATTCTTGGGCTGTTTTCCACACTTGGCTTGTATTTACCTGAAACACTTCAAATCTAATAATTCTCATCAGATAGCCTTCATCGGACAGCTAAATATAGATATTTAGGGGTGAAATATTATCATATTTCAGTACTCATCACCAAGCAGCATTATTTCTGACCGTGATCCGTTATACACTTCAAAGTTTTAGAAGAAGTTTCTGGAAGGCATGGGAACACGATTGGACTTCAATTCGGCATTCCATCGGCAAACCGATGGGCAAACTTAGCGGGTGAATCAAGTGATAGAAGACATGCTCAGAGCGTGTATGCTTGAACTCTAGGGATCATGGGATCAACACCTACCATTGATTGAATTTGCATATAACAATAACTTCCAAATAAGCATTGGGATGGCACCGTATGAAGCTCTTTATGGAAGGCGATGTAGATAGCCTATCAATTGGGAAGAAACATGTGAAAAGTTTGTTTTGGGACCGGAGTTGCTGAAAGATAACGCGATCGTCGTCCGTATGATCAGAGAAAGACTTAAGTCGGCCCAGAGCAGGCAGAAAAGCTATGCCGATATCAAGAGAATGAGTGTATACTACACTGTTGGCGGGCATGTATTTGTGAAAGTGTCGCCTATGAAAGGCGTGATGAGATTCGGAAAGAGAGGCAAGTTGAGTCCCCGCTATCTTGGATCCTTTGAGGTTTTGGGTCGAGTTGGGGAAGTTGCTTATCGCGTTAGATTACCCCCACGATTCGATCGAGTACACAATATTTTTCACGTATCTATGCTTAGGAAGTACATGAATGACCCTTTCCATATCTTGGGAGGCCAACCATTGGAAATGCATGAAGACATGAGCATGATAGAAGAACTGGCGGAAATATTGGATAGAAAGGAGTAAGTACTACGCACCAAAGTGATTTCGTTAGTTTTTGTTCGATGGAAGAATCATCCAGCCGAAGATGCAATGTGGGAGCGTGAGGCAAATGCCAAACAATAGTATCCTAGCTTAATTGAGGACACTAGTTAATGCCTTACAAATGTTGTAAAATATATAATATTTTGGCAGTGTATGTACAAATTTCTATTTTAAAAATGAATGGATGAGTTCTGTTAAATTTTGGGCATAATTCATTTCAATCTTGGTAGATTGATCATTCACCAATAATTTCTAATTTGCCATAGATAGGAGATTCGGTGTTAGAAAGAGCCTAGAAGTTAGAAGTAACACAGGGTACAAAATATAAGACAATGAACCAAAAAAATGTTTCTGGGCTTGTTCGAGCGGTGACTTACGCTCGCTCATGTGAGCCATATGAAAATATAGCGCTAGATTTGTTCTGGACTCGCTCGAGCGAGGACTTATAACCGCTCGAGCGAGGGCAGCGGTATAAATAAGGGGCAATCACTGTTTTGCCCATTTCTTCACGCGAGAGGGAGTTGGGGCGCTAGGGTTTAGGGTTTTGCTTTGGGGGTTCTTTTCTACGGATGATTTCAAGCTGGATTCGAAGGATTCGATCCGTTAAAAATGCGTACAAAGGTGATTTCTACCCTAAATCCACCTTATTTTCCTTGATTTTATCTCCTTGACACTCTAGTGGCTTCTACAAGCCCTAACCCACAACCTAGAAAGAAGGTGGCGATCCGATCGTCATCTTCTCGCAACAAAGTGCCACAACCACCACCTCCACAACCTCCACCACCACCACTTCAAACGGATGCACCGACCCTATTAGATGATTGGTGGGGGGCCAAAGTCTTTGAAACCGAGTGGGAAATCCACCCCACTTGCTTTCGGGATCCTACGTCCACAAAATGGACTTCGAATTTCCTCACGCAAAACCGTATGAGATCATTATTACCGCCTTTTGGGAATTGGTATTATCCATGGCTCGTTAAATTATTTTATCAAACTCTTAATAGCACTACCGACGAAGACATTCTCGTCGTTGAAATCGACGGAAGGTCATTTGAGTTTGGCGATGTCGACATTTCGCTCGCCATGAATTGCCCTCACACCTACACCCGAGAACCCAATTCACAACCACCTTTTGCCCAAGAACTACCTTTTCAGACAATTGTCGCTGACATTACTGGCAGCACCACTGCATCGGGACAATCTATCACTCGGTCCCAGTTGCCGCCACATATGTGGCCTCTTGACATCATTTTCAAAAAAAAATTATACTCGATGGGCCACGACTAGGAGTGTCGTGACGCATTTTTGAGGGCGTTGCACTCTACTTTCCACAACAAATGGTTTAACGCACCTAAGGTGGTCCTCAAGGGCATTATCCATGCTCTTAAACGAAATATGAAGGGTGTTATTTCACCACCCATCAATCGCTTACCTTACGCCCATCTTATTTCCCGCCTCTTTGACTTGCACAATAGGAAAGAAGGCTTTCACATGAGAGCGGACGAGCCCGTCCTCACTGATTACATCATCTCATTCCTCGACCAGGACCTAAGTAGAAACTTAAAGAGCCTCCAAAATAGTCAAAACAGGAAGCGGGATCGTCAGGTTGCCCGACAAGCGGCATGACCACCACCAACTGGACTGACTGCTCCCTCCACTTCGTCTTCACAGCCCTTCCCTACCACCGACAGCAGCATGATGCGGGAGATCCTCCTACAAGAGCAGGAGATTCGGTTACATCAGCGGTTTCAAGAGTCACTCCTCATGGACCTCATGGGCCATGCGTTTCCACAGGCGTACCGGGAGCGCATCGATACTATGCGGGGTACTATCTTTGGTGTGTCTAGCTGGTGCGACTACCGCGGGAGAGGTGGGTGACGATGGTGACGATGAGGACGATGATGATGATGACGATAACGATGAGTATGAGGAGGGTGACGATTAGGTCGTCATCTATCATTTAAATTCTTTTTTTGAAAATAGCAATGTAATATTTTTAAATGTTTTGATGTGAATATTGGGATGCCGATCCTTTAAACTATGGTGACATGGGTGTCACAATTTTTTTAGTAAATGCATTCACCTCTTATGTGCGTGATAACTTCAATTTAGTGTCCTTGGTG
Organism: Chloranthus sessilifolius; assembly: GCA_021018995.1. NCBI lineage: Eukaryota > Viridiplantae > Streptophyta > Magnoliopsida > Chloranthales > Chloranthaceae > Chloranthus > Chloranthus sessilifolius. The sequence continues at coordinate 45,441,914 of CM037584.1, read as the reverse complement.
ATAGTCATATTAGGAACGATTTAATATACATGGACTTGGGTTATGTGGAGTGAATGAACTTGTGATACAAATTTTGTAGATTTGTATGGTTCTATTTACAAGTGATTGGGGGATGTGTGTAGTCATGCCCGAATGTGTGGATGTGTGTAGTTTTCTTATGTAGGTACTTATGAAACTGTATAGTCTAATTGACTACTATTGAGTTCGATGCAATGTGTTTATTATCTCTCTTGGCAGGTTGATTTGAAATAGGTATTATATGGGTTGTTGTAGTTTCACATGAGTTTGAAATAGATATCATATCGGGTGCGATAATAGTCGTATATTGGTGGTTATACTTCTTATTGAATTCGAATGTGTGTGGTTAATTGGAATGGGTATTTCTCAGTGGTTATGAAGCAATATGGTTTATGTTTTTCGAAATGTTGCAGTGATTGTGGATCACTTTTACCCAATTGCTTAATTAGATGATTCGACTCAATGGGTAATTTGTTCAGATACCCTATTGCTTGTGTGCAGTTTAGTTTTGAATCGTCCGTGGGCAATTTTCGAGGACGAAAATTTTATAACGTGGTCGAATGTAACATTCATGGATTTCGTGTACTGTGCAGGTCACGTGTGCCATGAATAGTGCTATGGTGTTTGTGGTGCACAAGAAAGCTAAAATCCCTTTTAGGTGTATATGTTTGGCAAGTAAACAAAGTGGATGTAAAACACTTAGGATAAATGTGTGTGGTTATCACACTAGTTAAAGCAAGTGAGAGAAAGGGGGGAGGAGTCTCTCATACATTGCCTTGTTTGAGCTTAGAAAGAGAGAGAGTGAAATAGGAAGAAAGAAGAAAAGGGTTTTATTAAAAAAAAACTAGAAATAGAAGTTTCCTTTGAGAAGAAGGTGACATTCACCTTATGAATTTTCAATATAGGAGATGAGGAAGGTGGTGAGGAGAGTGAAGAAGATTCCTTAATTTTGAGAGCTTGGGAAGGATCAAGAAGGGGTTTGGAGGAAGGGTTTTGAAACCCTCTTTTGTATGGTTGATCTTAGATCGAATCTAGAAGAGATTTGATTGGTCTAAGGTATGCTTAATGCTTATATTTGTTTTAAATAAGGTATTAATGATTAGTTTAATCTTTTTGACATTTAAATAGGGTATTAAATGAGGTACGAAGTATTTCTCAAACTGATCGAGCATTTACTGTGATCGCTTTTCGCTCAAGCGATTAAAATAGCTCACTCGAGCGAGGAAGGACAAATTATATAAGAGGAAAAAGTTCTGGCCTCGCTCGACGAGAAGCTTTATGAAGAGGTAGATTGCTCGAGCGAGGGTTGCGTAAAGTCAAGAGGCATCGTTTATAATCACTTGCGTGATAGTATGAACCTTATTTATAATCGCTCGAGCGAGGCTGAGCGATCGCTCAAGCGATGAATAGTGCTCGCTCGCGCAAGGTACTACATAGAATTTTACTTTATTTTTATTGTTCTTCGGAGCTATGGTTCCCAAGATTCTTAGAAACTTTTCTGAGGATATCTTTGGCACATGTAATGTAGGTTTGGCGTGTGTTAGATGCGTTTGATTCCCTAGGGGATGGTTATGCGTTAAATGATGGCTTTGTTTTGAGGTAGGGAATACCTTGAACATATACTTGAGTTGCAAGATCATGTATGTAGTGATATAGTAAAGAGTAATTATGCATTGAAAATGTAAATCCTAAGTGTGGGCGTGCGTGTGAACACAAAGTTAAGTAAATATGTATGACGTCCCCAAGAGATGTGAATCTGATAAAGACATCTGTGTAATGCATTGACTTAGACATCCCAGGGATGTATGTGATCATGTAAAGCAAAGAGAAAATGAATGATAAGGCCTAATTTACTATACTTAGCACAATCACACGGTGAATAACTATATGTAATGCACTTGATATTTAAGGTTTGGAGAATACCCCACCGACGTGGCGATATACCCACGACTGACGCGGTAGGATATCCATGACCAGTACGGCGGCCAATTCGTATACCAGTTGGACATCCCAGGGATGTCGATGCTTATGTATGAGATGTAAACCTCGTCGCCAAAGAGAAAGGGACCTGGATAGTATTAAAAGAGTATAGAAAAATGTATGATTAGACGAAGATGGTGGGTATTCCATCGGGCGGCCAACGCTATAGTAAGTTGGAGAATATTTAAGCTATGATTTAAGTCTTTAGACTGAATCATTGTTGTTAATGAACAAATTGAGAACAAATGAAACCTGTAAAGTAATAGTGACATCCAAATGCATCTTTTCAGTCATTTAAAAATGTTTTTCCAGTAAATTCATTAATACACTATGCTATTAAATATCATGGAATATATGTGAGAGACTAATTTATATGTGCAATCATGTTTGTTTCCCTATTGAGCTATGATGTAGCTCATTCCTTTAGATTATACGTCGCAAGTCCCAAACTTGTGGCTGCTACTGCTTCTAGAGACGTCGATTCGGATTTTGTACCTGGAGAGGATCAGGAGCCCCCTCCTGAGAATTTCCTCTAGGAGATTTATGCGCGTATTTTGATTAGTTTTGTGAGAGTACTGTGTGGCTTGGTATGTCAAGTTAAATATTTTGAAAATGTAATTAAACGAATGTTATGCATATTCTTTTGGCGAACCATCTGGGATGACCTTGTCTTATCACCGATGGTTCGGACCGATTCTTCTGCTCATGCAGTGGCATGGGATTTGAACCGTCTTTTAGGTTCTTATTAGAATAATATATTATTAATGTATAGGAGATCTTGTTCAATTCATTTCTTATGCTTTATTGTGCTTGATTATACCAATGTTCCGTACATGTTTTTGGTGCACGGCCTCGAGGGTCGTACTGATGGCACAAATTTCGGAGTTTCAAAATCCGGGATGTCACAATTTCTTTTTACCGATATATATATATATATATATATATATATATATATATATATATATATATATATATATATATATATATATATATCTTCACTTCATATCTCAGTATTGGTGAATGGGGCTCCAGAGGGCTTCTTCCCAGTAGCAAATGGCTTCCGGCAAGGGGATACATTATCCCCTTTCTTATTTCTAATTATTGCATAGGGCTAAGTGGTCTACTAGCAAGAGCGCATTCTATTAGTCTCTTCTCAGGTTTCTCTTAAAAAAACGGTGGACTGATCATTCCTCATTTACAGTTTGTTGATGATCTAATTGTGTTCTGCGGAGGCAATATAGATGAAATTCAGAACGTAAAGAAACTACTCTTCTGTTTGGAAGCAGTTTCAAGCTTATGCATAAGCAAGAAAAAATCCCAGATTTTAGGAGTGGCTATGGGAGAAGAGGTGGCGGGAAGTAAAACAAACGATATTGAATGCAAAGCTGGTCAATGGCCACTATCATACTTGGGAATCCCAGTTGGTCCTGGTGTTCCAAAGACGGCTGTCTGGATGCCTATAATAGGAAAGGCAGAATCACTTCTTATGGGATGGAAATCCAAGGTCCTATCTTTGGCAGAAAAGATCCCACAATATCTGCATTAACCACATATTTCTACTCCATTTTCTCTTGCCCTGTATGGGTGCGAAACCGGCTAGAAAAGCTGGAGAGGGATTTCTTATGGGCTGGAATCAACCACAGGTCAAAACCTCATTGGGCAAACTAGGGTTTCTTTAACAGACCTAAGGCTATGGGTGGAGCGGGAATCTTGGATCTTCGTTCTTTTAACGACGCGCTCTTATGCAAATTGTGGTGGCAGATTGGCACAGCAAAAGATCTCTGGTGATAGGTTTTGTTTGAGAACTATGGATCTTCGGTTAGTAAATGGTTTCTACAACCTAGCCTGTCCTCTACAAGTTCAGGTTTCTGGACAACGATCTCTAAACTACATTTCAAATTCATGCATAAAGTTCAAATCCTTGTGGGTCAAGGATCGGAGACATCTTTTTGGTTTGACCAATGGCTTGAAGGTGCAATTTTGAAACAAAAGTTCCCAGCCCTCTTTCAGGTGATGAGTGCTCCGACTGCTAGCTGCAATGAGGTCATGGACCGAGAATCTAATGGCAGGCCTATGTGGAATTTCCAATCTAAACGGCGGTTATCGGATGAGGAGAGATAGACCAGCTTTTGTCCCTGATGCAGCCAGTAGCTGTGGTAGATTTCCTTGATCCACTTACTTCGGATATACTAATCTGGTCTGATTCCATAGACGGATCTTTCACGGTTAAAAAAAATGTATGCCTCATTCAACAATTTTGTTTGTCCTGCCTTACATTGGACATGGATATGGTCATCCATGGCTCCTGCGAGTTCAAGTTTTCTGTTGGCTAGCAGCTTTAGATAAGGTCTTGACAACGGATCATCTCTAAAATAGAGGCATCCATCTGGCTAACAGGTGCCCAATGTGTCAATCTGTTGAAGAATCAGTGAACCATCTCTTTATTCATTGCCACTTTGCTTCTCTCATTAGGGTGGAACTGTGGAAGTGCTCCAGATTTTTAACATCCAATGGGTTCTTCCCAGAAAAGTTGATGAGCTTCTTGGAGCTTGGCATCTTGCTCCGTTTCGTAAATGCGGTAGGCATCTTTGGTCGAGCATTATCTTCAGCATAATCTGGGGCATATGGAAAGCGTGAAACAACACCATCTTTGAATCCAAAGTCTACCATCCCACAAGGTTAGCTCAGTCCATACTTCGATCTGCCATTTGCTGGGTATCCAAAGGTAAATGCTTTGCATCCTTTAATTACCAGGCAGTCAATCCTCCACAACTGGCCCACAGTGTGTCAATCGGGGAATCCCAAAGATCGCCCCCTTCCAAGGTGGTTACCTCCGGATGGGTGTCTAAAGATCAATTTTGATGGGAGCTCTATGGGAAATCCGGGTCCAGCTGGGGGGAGTCATCAGCAACTTCAATGGCCAGATAGTATCCTCTTTCAGCTTCTCTACTGGGGTGTGCACAAATAATGAAGCCAGGTTAGCAGCGGCTCAACGTGGTATAGAGCTATTGGTGCAAATGCAATCCCAAACCTATATTATTGAGTGGGGTTCAAAATGCGTTCTCAGTTGAATCAGTGGGTCATCTTCGCCTCAATGGAGGAATTACAGGGCAATTCTCAATATAAAGAGGATGGTGGCTACCCATGTCTTGCGCTCCGCCAATAAAAGAGCGGACAAATTGGCTAAAGAGGGTGTTTCTCTGGATTCCATTGGCATTGGTTAAGCTAGTAAAAGGTTTCAATGTAGGGGTCTATGTAGCAGAGAGAGGTTTTGTTTTGGTGTTGCCCACCAATCTTAATGGTCAGGTGTTTCCTTCTGTAATAGTTGGTTTGTGGGGTTGAGACCTCCATAGGAGTTTGTAATCTACATTCTTTTGTCATATCAATAAAATTTTCATTCATAAAAAACGTCAAAACTAACAAAACAAATTTCATTGAAATTTTGCCAAAAGTTTTGTCCAACCTTGTTTTGGGAAATTTACCACACGGTCCTTGACGCATTGCTTGATTTATACTCACGCATAACAAGGCAGCCTGAGCTAATTTTTTGGCCAGTTTAGCACAACAGGATTTTGGCAGGAAAGTTTTGGGCTATTGTACCGCATAAAAAAGTTTCGGGATATCAGGATTGCACGAATTTATAGGACATTAAGTTTTGAAAATTTTAAGAATTTTTAACTGTGTGAACTATCATGTAGGAATGAAATCTTGTTCTTGCCCTTTCATTTAAGAGGCACAAAACTACACTTTGTTTTCCCGGAAACGCCAGCTTCTTCTCTGGCAAATAGCCTCCGCTGTCAATAAAATTAGTATTCCCTTTTGCGAGGAACAATCTCAACTTTTTCGTATGGTTCCTGATTTGTTGAACTACCCTAACCTGAACTGCCTGCAAAGCCCTACTGGAAACGTTGGCTTCTTCTCGCTTCAATCACAACCACTCATCCGATTTTCGCTTCAATCACAACAACAACCACTCATCTAATTATTGAATTATATAATAGCCTTTGACTCTATTTGATCAAATGATAAAAATTATATTTTATTCTAATTTTTTGCAATTGATAATTTTAAATCATGACCTTCAAAATGACTCAGAAGTTATTTTCACATAGTAGAGATCACCAAACTTGTAAGTCCTTTTAAATTCGGTACAATCCAATGCAATCACTTGAAACTTTAAACTTTACATAGCAGCTATAATAATTTTTGCTCCCATTCCTTCCACCGCAATTACGCCTAATTTTTTGGTAACTAGGATATTGCTCGAAAATTTTGTTATGCACATGTAAAATATTTGTTCTTTTTACCTTAAAATATGGTCGTTAAATCACCCTTTTATTAAAAAAAAAATAGTTATTTATGACTGTTGCACATTTTACAAGCAATATTGAAGGGGTGTCTCTATTCACGCCTACCGATTATTAAGGGCACCTTCATATGAAAACTAATGACTAACTTGAATCAGACGATGGAGATGATTTTTCACCCCACTGTTCCACGCAAGGGATCTTAAGGCCATGAGTGTATCATCAAATGACACAAATCCCCAAAAATTGGCCCTAAAATCATGTGACGCACATCACGGTAGATGTGATTTTAGGGCACATTTTGGGATCTATACCATGTAGAATCAAAAATTGATCGTCTGATGGTACACTCATCGTCTCAAGATCTATCATATGAAAGATTGGACTAAAATGCGATCTTCATCTTCTGATTCAAATCAGCCAATGATTTTAAGAAGTAGATGCCCTCACAATCGGCAAGCGCAAATAGATGTACTCTATTTAAGGATTGCATGATCCCAAAAAAAAAATTTATTTACAAAACTATAGTAATGTTACAAGTACACTTTATAATGAAAATAACATTTTGCTACTTTTCTGGTAAGGATAGCTCTAAACGCACCCTCTTGTTCCCTGACAGCACCTACCTCTGAATCCCTTTAAAACCATTGACTGTGGGGGTTTATATGAAGTAGATTGTATTTTCCTGAGATCTTCCACACCAAGGATCTTGAGATTACGTCTCACCTATCATACGGTAATTTTTTTATTTCACATCTCACAGATGCTCAAAATATGGCCCTAAAGTCATGTTTGAGCGTGGTGTGTGCCATTGCACAAAAAGGGCATTTTTTAGGGATCTTTGAAATGTGGAATAAAGAGCTAATGGTCTGATAGGTGAGACATGAACTCAAGAGTGAAAGTTCAGGACGAAAAGTGATCTCAATCATCAGATCCGAAGCAAGCAATCAATAATTTTAAGGGGTTGCACTAGTGAGCGCTTTCAAAGAAGGCGCGAACAGAGCTACCCTTCTTGTAATAGTACAAGAATGCTTGCACCAGCTTCAGCATAAATGCATAATTCACGAGCGAGTCTATATTCTCTTTAACCTCTGTGACTCCACACAGCATATCCAAAACCTTATAGTCAACGATTTGCTTTGGACCTCACCGTCACCAAGACACCAGCTAAAGTATCATAACAATGTCAGCTAGCTCCCGCTCCTCAAGTCAATATATTCGGCGCCCTCATTCTCACCTTAACAAATTATAAGCCTCGTCCAATTGTCTGTGTCTCTGAGCCATCTAACCATTTCAGAGCCATGAAACACCATCTCCTACATCTTTTTCTCCTCTTCATCCTCTCTCAATTCCATTGCTTCACTGGCTGTCTTGACACCGAGAGAGCCGCACTTCTCAACTTCAAATCCTCTCTTTCCGACCCCTCGGCCCGCTTGTCTTCGTGGAAAGGTCAAAACTGCTGCAATTGGCATGGAATTGAATGTTCAGAATCCTCCCACGTGGTCTCCGTCGACCTCCGAAATCCGAACCCAGACCTCTTCGTACGTGGCCTCAATTCAAAGCTTCTCCCGGTGTCAGACTCCAAAACAACGGCCTTCAACGGCACCATCTCCCCATCTCTCTTCACCCTTCGCGGTCTCCGGTACCTTGATCTAAGCTTCAACAATTTCCACTTTTCGAAAATACCCCATCAATTGGCGAATCTCGGGAGCCTTTCTTATCTCAACCTCTCCAATTCGATGTTTTCAGGTTCCATCACAACCCAACTGAGAAACCTCTCTTCCTTACAGTCCCTTGATCTTTCATGTTCTGTTCTGAATCTTGATTTCTCATCCATTTCCTTCAACTTGTCTTCTTTAGAGGGTTCCATTGATTCCACGCTTGAATACTTCCCTAATGGCAACATTTCTTCTGCAAATTTGAATTGGTTGCAAGATTTGGTTAATCTCAGAGAGCTTCGATTGGAAGGAGTTGATCTATCCGCCGTGTCGGCGTTGACTAATTGGGCTGAACCCATATCACTTCTTTCTGATCTTAGGTTGCTTCATCTCTCAGATTGCGGAATTTCTGGCCCTATTCCAATAAATCAACTCCTCAACCTCCAACGTCTCTACTCTCTGGAAATGGGTTTCAATTTTCTCGCTTCTCGGATCCCAGTTGAACTAGCTAATCTCACCTCCCTTTCGTCCCTTGACCTCACAAGGTCTCATCTAAAAGGTTCCATACCTTACCTTCCTCGGCTGCAACGACTATATGTCAGTGGCAATCCCGATCTCATGGTGGATCTCACTTGGATGTTTATGTTCCCATGGGCGAATCTACAAATTCTTTCCATTCAATCTATCAATGTTGTTGGATCAATTCCGCCTTCGATTTCAAATGCCACTTCATTGGTTGAGCTTGCTGCTGCTGGTAGTTCAATCCATGGACTCATTCCCACTTCAATTTCAGACCTCCCGAATTTGCGATATCTAGACCTCTCTTTCAACAACATAACAGGTTACCTTCCAGATTCAATTTCTGATTTGAAAAATCTCGAACTCTTATACCTGTTTCAAAACAATTTGGGAGGACCAATCCCAGAATCAATTTGCGAAATTTCATCTCTTCAACACTTTCATATCGGAAACAACAATTTCAGCGGGAAAATACCCAACTGTATCGGCCAGCTTCCGAAACTTGAAACCTTCTTTGTTGGCGCAAACTCTATGGATGACACTGTTTCGTTAGCTTCCTTGTTCCGCAACTCTACGCCCACCGCAATAGGTCTAAGCTTCAGTGGCTTGACCGTAAAAGTAGATCACGCCCCATTCCTGTCGAACTTTCAACCAGAGATTCTGGGCTTAGCTTCGTGTAATTTGGGCGGAGAAATCCCAGGTTTCATATCTAATATTACCCAAATTACGTTCTTAGATTTATCGTATAATAACCTAACAGGAGAAATCCCTTATTGGCTGTTCAATCTCCCCAAACTCTCTGTCTTAATTCTCTCATACAACCATCTCCAAGGATTTCTCCCCCCTTCGCTTCAACTCCACCTCTATTTTCCATTTCAAGCACTTGATCTCTCAAATAACAACCTCGAGGGCCGTCTTCCTCTTCTGATGGAGAACATCGAAGTTCTCAATCTCTCCTGGAATAATTTTACCGGTGAAATTCCGACCCGAATTGGAGAAACGCTATCCGATGCTACATCCATTTCCTTAGCTGGAAACAATCTCACCGGTCCGATTCCCCAATCTCTCTGCCAACATAACAATGTTTTTCTAAAAACCCTTGATCTCGCGAACAATCACCTATCGGGACCGATCCCTTCCAGCTTAGGGAACTGTATATCACTCATTTCTCTGAATCTCGGTACAAACAATTTCGTTGGTAACCTCCCAAGTGAACTCAAATCCGCTAAAAATATCAGCTCTTTGCAACTAAATGACAACCATTTCAATGGCCCCTTTCCCAGTTCCATCCGAAACTTTGAAAACCTCGAGTTTCTGAACTTAATGAACAACAATTTCGAAGGAGATATCCCTGCATTTATCGGAGAACTCCTGAATCTTCGACTTCTAATCTTAAAATCAAACTCTTTCAACATGTCGATCCCAAACGAGATAGCCCATTTGCCGAAACTTCAGTTCATGGATCTATCAAACAACAAGCTCTCTGGTCCAGTTCCTGATGAACTTGGTGGCCTCAAAACCTTAATTCAACCTTCCGAAGTAGGCTTAACACTCGGTTACGTGATCTCCCTCGCGTACGTTGATGTGGAATTTGAAATCGCGACCAAAGGATCGGTGCATCGAATACCATCCATCTTGACGTACGTTAGTGGGATCGATCTCTCCAACAACTTTTTGGTGGGAAATATCCCGCGAGGAATAGGCACCTTGAAGGGGCTTTACATGCTCAATATGTCACATAACAGTTTTTCCGGTCCGATTCCGACGAGTTTCGGCAACATGAGCAGCTTGGAGTCGTTGGATCTAAGTTTCAACAGTTTGACCGGAGAGATCCCTGTGAGTTTGACTTTGTTGGATTTTCTACAGATTTTAAATCTTTCTTATAACGAATTGAGGGGGGAGATTCCACAGGGGGCACACTTTGACACATTGAGTGGGGAAGGTGGGGCTTATATTGGAAATAGTTTGCTGTGTGGCGCGCCTGTTGGCAAGAAATGTGCAGACGATGAAATGGGTTGGGGTGATGATAATGATGATGATGATGATATGGGAGATGAATATGTGGGGGATGATGATGAGAGAAGAAAGTGGTTAATATTTGGGGCTTTTATGTTTTTGGGTTTTGTTGTTGGGTTTTGGGGACTCTTTGGGGTTTTGGGTATAAGGGAGGAGAACTGGTGGGATGCTTATTGGAGGCATGTTGATGATGTGGCCATGAGAATTATCCAATGGGTGTCCAAAATGGGATAACTGCCAACAACCACTAGTACTCTTTGCAAATGATACGTTATACGATTTTTTTTTGGTATTTTCTTTGTTTGAGTTTTTATACTATACTAGTAAAAGTGCAAGATGTTAATATAAATATGGAGACACCATTGAATTCGTCTGATTTAAATGTTGCATTCTCAAGATCTTAGATCTCTATCATATGATTTAACACAATAAATGACTATCATCTCATTCATATTTGATTGATTTGAATCATATAATAGAGATTTTATTTTATACCAATCTTTTGTATTAAACATCTTTGAATCATGACCTTCAAATCCAATGGCTAAGATGAAGTTTTCACTTGGCCTAAGCCTTCCAAATACTAAGTCTTTCCTTAAAGGATAGCTCTAATCATACCAATAAATATCTAAGTGTACTACATTCGAAAAATCATTAACTAGTGTGAATCAAATGATGGAGATCGATTTTCATTTTAATCTTTCACATAATGGAGCTTGAGATCAATGGTATACTATCAGATGGTCAATTTATGGATATCGTGTAACTCGAGCTTATTCGACCAAATTTTTCCTTAATCCGACCCAATCATACCTATAGACTGTGTCTGACACTTCATGACTAACTTAGCCCAATAGGTCAATTTAATGTCTAGCCCAATAAAAAAGTCGTCTCGAGCAAGTCGAGTATCAAGTCTACCCGATCTGTTGAGATTCCTCATAGAAGTATCATATACTTGTACAATTCAAATAAAGTTAAGTACTCGCTTAAGTCCTATGACCAACCATAGATATGGGTGTAAGTTTTATACCGAAATTCGAACCCGACCCGAAAACCTAACTAATTGAACCAGCCCCAATCAACCCGAAAATCGGTTCAAACCAAACCAACTCTAGTTCGGTCTAATTTTGATTTTAGGTGAGAAAAATCGAAAACTTATTAGATTGGATGAGAAAATTTAATCAAGGGTATATTAATCATGGCTCAAAGAGTTTCAACTTTATAGTAAATTATTATTTGGGTAGGTTAACACCTTCAAAATCTTAGAGGGCACCTACGCCAAAAACTAGTGACTCTTTATATTAGTTGATGGAGATTGATTTTCGGCCCAATCTCCACATAAGGGAACTTAATATCAAAGCAAATTAAATATTATATGGCAAAATTATTAATTCTTTTAACTTTATTGGCTTCTTTGAAAGTGCTAAAAATAAGGAAAGAAGAACTTTTATGACAAAATTGTTAATTCTTTTAACTTTGTGGATTTTTTAGAAGGTATTAAAAATAAGGAAAGAAAGAGAATTTATTTGGGTAGCATTATTTACTATTCTTATTGGAAAAATGGATTCTATTTAGGTATCATTATTTACACTCGTTAAAATTGTGATCTCACCTATATCCTCTAGTTGATATGAAATGACCGTTCTTTGAATCAAAAGTGGAGATTAGTGTTTATCCCCATCTTTTACCCAAATGATCTTGGGATTATGAGAGTATCATTAGACTGGCAAGTTTTTATTTTACGTGGCGCATGTCTAAAAAATGATACTAAAATCATGTTTGAGAGTGATATAGGTCATATGATTTTAGAGTCACTTTTTGGGTTGTGTGCCAAGTGAAATAAAATTTTTAACGTCTAATGATACAACCAGGATGTTAAGATCAATTATATAGAAGATTGAAACGAAAAACAATCTCCATCATATAATTCAAAGGGATCAATACATTCGGATTGAAGAATGTCAGATGATATCATAATTTTATGGATGATAAATAATAGTATCCATTTTTATTTGGGTTTTTTGCAAATACCCCCTTAGTTATGCTGATATTACAAATCACCCCCCCCCCCCCCGGTTATAGTTATTTTCTTTAAAACCCCTAGTTAGCATTTTGGTGTTTATAAAGCACCCTCTTTAATGGATGCAACTTTAAATGGTTAATCAAGTCGTTAAATAATAGCCTAAATACCATATTTATCCTTTTAAAAACTAAATTACTAAATTTCCACCCTCTACATGTGGTTAGAGTTGGCACCCCTCCACTTACAAAAAAGAGTAGTTTTAAATCCACCTAGCAAATTTGTGAGTTCACCCATACTGAAAAACATTGACTGCATTGAATCAGACGATGGAGATCGTTTATCGTCCCAACCTTTCACACGATGGATCTTGAGATCACGGTGGCACCATTAGATGGTTGACTACATTGAATCGGACGATGGAGATCGTTTATCGTCTCAACCTTTCACACGATGGATCTTGAGATCACGGTGGCACCATTAGATGGTTGACTGCATTGAATCGGACGATGGAGATCATTTATCGTCCCAACCTTTCACACGATGTATCTTGAGATCATGGTGGCACCATCAGACAGTTGGCTGCATTGAATTGAACGATAGAGGTCGTTTATCGTCCCAACCTTTCACACGATGGATCTTGAGATCATGGTGGCACCATCAGACGGTTGACTGCACTGAATCGGACGATGGATATCGCTTATCGTCCCAACCTTTCACTCGATGGATCTTAAGATCATGGTGGCACCATCAGACGGTTGGTTTTTTATTTCATGTAGTACACACCCAAAAAAATGATCTTAAAATTAATTTTAACCGTGTACGTAATGTTAAGGTCACTTTTCTGAGATGTGTGCCACGAAATAAAATATTGTTCGTCTAATGGTATACTTAAACGATCTTCATCATCTGATTCAACGCAATCAATGTGTTTTAGCATAGGTGAACTCAAAGATTCGATGGATGGAAGCAAACGCGGTTAGGCAATCCAATTCCTAAAATAAAATAAAAAGATAAATTTTTTTTACAGAATAATAATATGAAGTACTACACCATTATTAATAATAGTTACCATTATACCAACGATGATATGGTAGTGAATCCAATCAATTGTATAACCAGTGATTCATCAAATGGTAGCAACCAATCGAATTTGAAAATTTTCTAATCCATAACTGAACCTCAAAGCTCGGGTTTTGGAGGGTAGACTAAAAGGTTGGATGGACACGATATTTTATATACAATCTAGGAAATAAGGGAGTTTTGAACCGGATCGAGTCAGCTGAAGTAGGGGCTCGAGTCCGGTCGGTTGTCAAAATTTTGGCCTGCCACAACCCATTGACAACCTAGTCTTCACTGATTTTTAGGGTCTTGATAATTGAATGAGCAAGTTTTCGACACAATAGACTCTTCATAAGCTTGATATTCTCTTGATATCGATGATGCCGATGATGGCCCAACAATGAAAATACCCAATCTACATTATGAGTTATGACGTCACTTTTAGTAAACTTCACTTAGATACAACAAAGCTGGAGGATAAATCGATAAAATCAGTCTTGTTTGACAACCCAGGTTCTAAGGATCGGCCAATATCGAGAAAAAAAATTGTATTGGTCAATACCAATTGGTCTTACATTTGATGAGTCTTGAATCATATAGGAAATTGGAGTGACAGGTATTTTGAGTGGAACATGTAGATTGAAGGTTTTCATTTAAAAAATAATTGCATCGTTTGCCACAAATCCTCCATTAGTTGAGTATTTGTCTAAACGTATGCATGCTTTAATGGGGGAATCACTTATCTGATGAATCTTGAATCTGATGGGTGAATGAAGGGCCTTTTAGAAGAGTACCTTTAAATCCACTCGCTGAATCTATAAGTTCACCCACGCTGAAACACGTTGATTGAATTGAATCAAGCGATAGAGATCATTTATCCTCCCAATCTTTCACACGATGGATCTTGAGATCATGATCGTACCATCAGACGGTCAATGTTTTATTTCACGTGGCACACATCTCAGAAAAGTGACATTAACATCATGTGCATGCTTAGGATTGATATTAAGGTCACTTTTATGGGTGTGTGATGAGTAGTGAAATATGATGATATTTCACCCCTAAATACCTATATTTAGCCGTCCGATGAAGGCTATCTGATGAGATTTGCTAGATTTGAAGTGTTTCAGGTAAATACAGTCCAAGTTTCTAAAACAGCCCAAGAATCCCGAAAATAATGTCAAAACACTGCTATTTTGGGTCATTGAGAACTTAGTGCGACTTGCAGCTCAATTTGGACCTTCAAGACGTCAGATTCAGGAAATTGCTAAAACATAAAAGTTGTAGAGCTCGTCGTCAGCTTTCCAACGCTTCAAGAATCACCTCAATCCGAGTTCGGTACAGAAAATTATGAGCAAAATACCGAGGCAGTATCTGATGCAAAGCTAGGCGGGAATTCACGAAAATTACTCTTAGATGTCAATCGAGAGAGGTATTAGGGTTAGGCTATTATAAAAAGGAAGCCACGAGTTTCTTAGGGATTATTATTTTTGCAATTAGAATATTATTCATTCTTTCTTTTTAGTTTTAGGGCTCTTCACTTTGGGGAATATTTTCTTCATCTTTTCAAGTCTTCTTCTCTCCTTCTTCTAGGGTTTATTCATTAGATTGTGTACCTAGGATTTGCATTATTTTCTCCGAGAAATTCATAGATTGTATTTAGGAAAACAATTGCAAATATCTTTTGGAAGAAATAAAGAGGAATGACTTTGAAAGAAAAAGGAGATCAAACACCAAAGATGGCTTAAATCGATGATCGGGAAGATGCGATCCCCAGGATAAGTACCTATGTTTATGATTAATACCACGATCTATTATTGTTATCATGGAATCGTTTTGCTCAAAGTTTGTGTGATTGAAAATATTTTAAATGCTTTGTTATGACCGTTGATTCGCGTATCGCCGTAATCGCTAGATCCGGACCTGCAGTGATCTAGTCAGAAGCGATTATGTCTTGATTGTCGTGATCTAAATATCATGAGATACGCTATGCTTTTACATGACTCATACCGCAATGTTAGTGAGTCATTGTTTTTAGATAAGGTATCTTGATTGATGATCATATTTTATTTCAAGTCATTTTCTAGATGAATGATGGTGTGAATGATGATTTAATGGCGTGGGTTTTAATGATAGAAAGAGTCGAATGCAGGGTAGCATATTCCTTGATCTCATTTTAATATTGTTAAATAGATTTATCGGTAATTAATTGTTTAGATTAATTTATTTTTCGCATTTAGGAAAAGTGCGTTAAGTTTTTGGTAAAATTGAATCGCCTTTGGTACTTCCTTGGGGCGTTTTAAAATCTCTAAAGAATTAATTAAAATTCACGTTTCCCGTGGGTTCGACACCCTTCGTTTGCCATGCAATAGATCTTGTGCACTTCAAGTTACATTCTAAATCGATCAAGTTTTTGGCCATTATGAAATCGGTGAAATTTTGATTAATCGGATAGGATTTTTCTTTTTGAGTGTTTAAAAAATAAAAATAAAAAATAATAATTATTAAAATTTATTTCCTTATTTTCTCTCTTTGATAAGATTTTGTGGAGTCTTTTAGGAAGTTTAGATTTTTAGGATACCTTCCTTAGGAAATTTAGGAGAGATTTTTAGGACTTCTTATTTTAGATTTGGTAGGACTCTTTTTCCTTATTTTCCTCTTTTAGATATTTTTAGGATTTTCTAAATTTAGTCATTAACTTTTGTGGGACTTTTGTTTTAGGATTTTTAGGAATCTTTCATTCTTCTCCTTATTTTTCTCTTTTAGGAAAGATTTTATAGGATTTTCAATTTAAATTTTTAATTTTCCAAATTAATAAAAAAAAAAAAAAAAATTAAAATTAAAAAAAAAATTTAAAAATTTAATTCGAATTTAAAAAAAAAAAAAAAAAAAAAAAAAAAAAAAAAAAAAAAAAAAAAAAAAAAAAATTTTAATTTAAATTCGAATTTTAATTTTAATTTGAATTTAAAAAAAAAAAAAAAAAATTTAATTAATTAATTAATTAATTTAAATTTTAATTTTAATTTTAATTTGATCAAAAAAAAATTAATTTTAATTTGAATTTTAATTAAAAAAAAAAAAAAAAGAAGAAATCTTTCCTGATATTATCTTTATCATCTTTGTTTAAATCGTTTGAAGCGAAATTTTGTGGGTTTGTTGTGGATTCTTCAACCACATTTGTGAGTGTTGGTGTATGAGCTTTACTCGTTCTCATCACCCACATCTCGCTACTCTTAATCTTGAGATCGAAAGAGCTTGTAGAGAGAATCGAAGAGTCCGTGAGGAATCAATATCAACAAATGAGACCATGGCGGACCAAAGGCAAGAGAGAGATGAGAATAACAACAATGGGAATGTCAATAATGGAAATAATAGGAACAATAATTTTGATGAGGGCCTAGAACAACGGAGTATTATAACGATCCCGGTTTTTACGAGGATCGTGAATGTATTATGCATGCTCCCATTCCAGGAACCACTATGAATTCAAATCGGATGATTCAAATGCTACCAATTTTCCATGGGTTAGCAAATGAAAATCCATACGTTCACTTAAATGAATTCACTGGGTATGCAAAATGTTGAGTCCACAATGTCATCGATGAGATAGCGAAGCTCAGACTCTTTAGTTCTCTTTAAGAGATAAGGCAAAAACATAGTTCTATTCCTTAGAACCACAATCTATTCGAGTTAGGCGGAAATGCATCGCGTTCCTTAAAAATATTTTCCCATGACTAAGGCCATTGAATTGCGTCGAAAGATCAGTTCTTTTCCCAACAACCTCTGAAACATTCCATGAATGTTGGGAGCGTTTTAAGGAATTGATCGAAGTTGCCCAAATCATCAAGTTCCAAGGTGGCAACAAGTCCAAAGTTTTTACAATGGGTGATTCACGAAGAGACGCATGGTTGATGCATCTTGTGGTGGATCTTGTGCCACGAAAGAAGTGACGAATTGTGGGCATTGTTTGAAAAGTTATATCAAACTTGATACAAAAGTGAGACAGGGCGAACCAACTTGAACTGGCACCTAAATCTCATGTGTTGACAAAAGGCGGATTGTACGATGTCAACAATAATGCCTCAGATCTCTCAACAAAGTTTGACATCTTGTCCAACAGATGAACATGTTGTTAGTCGCTACCAAGCAAGCTAAAGCTCTGTCACCCCCAGTGTGTTCAATTTGTGACCACCCGGGTCATATGGCTAATGAGTGCCCTACTACCTTGTCATTCTTCCCCGATGAACCTAATCCTCAAGAAGCGGTAAATGTGACTCAATCTTATCGTGGCGGGGTAGAAACATGTACTCCAATACCTACAATCCGAATGGAAAAATCACCCCAACTTAGGATGGGGTGAATCGAATAACCGGCAGTAAACCCGACAACATAGAGCCAACACAATGGGTGGACAACAACCTTTTCAACCAAATTTTCAACACAATTTTACACACAATTTCCGAGAATTCTAATTTCCAGAATTCCAATTTCAACAGAATGCTCAGATTATCATCCAAATTCGACTCCGAAAAATCAATTTCAATCAGATTCTTAATCAATCTCATGCCAGTACTTCGAAAGATTCTGATCTGGAAGAAAAGCTTATGCGAAGCATGCAATCTTTTCAGATGATAATGGACCAAGTCATCAATTGGCCAATCAACCGAGTCAATGAGAGGAAGGTAGGCTCCCACCAACCCATCAATAATCCTCGAGGCCAAGCACCATCAAGCGGGACCATCGAATAGTCAAGGTTGAAAGTCATTACGGTCTTTGAGAAGTGGACGAGAGGTTCATAATCAAGTGGAAATGCAGAGAAGGCGATGAAGAAAGAGAAGCAATAGAGGAAAAGAATCGAGAAAAGAAAGGAGAAAGGAAAAGGAAAAGAGAAAGAAAGAGACAAAGAGCGAGAGATAAGAAAAGTGCAAGAGCAAGGAAGAGAGAAAGGAAAGAAAAGTAATAGAGGAAGAGTTTCCTTCAACCGTCCAACAAGGGCGTGAAAAAGAATCGGAAATGGAATGCACCTTATGTCCCAAAGGCACCATTCCCTCAATGCCTAACTCCTCCATCTAGAATGGGAAAGGGGAACAAAATGGAAGAAATTTTGAAACATTCAAGCAAGTAAAGATAAATCTTCCATTACTTGAAACAATCAAACAAGTCCCGAGTCGCCAAGTTTTTCAAAGATTTGTGCACTTTCGGAAGAAAGGCACGCGTACTCACGTTTCAAAGAAAGTGTTCTAACAAATCAAGTCGATTCGATATTGCGATTGGAAACCCCACACGAAGCGAAAGACCACAGGTCCCAAGCTGTTCCATGTGTCATTGGTGGGCAACCAATTGGAAAGCGTTATTGGATTTGGGAGCAAGTGTTAATCGATCCCATACTCAATGTCACGAAACCTCGGATTGGGTGAATTGAAACCCACGACGGTCACACTCCAACCGGCGATAGATCGGAAAGAAGGACCGAGGGTGTTATCGAGGATGTTTTGGTTGGAATAGACAAGTTTGTCTTTCCGGTGGACTTCGTTGTCTTAGACATGGAACCACTGCGAAATCAATCAATCAAGTCCCAATTATTCTTGGGCGTCCGTTTCGCCATCAGCAACGCTTGCATTAATTGTCATACAGAGTCATGGGCGTTTCTTTTGGAAACATGAAAGTCGCTTAACATATTCCATGCGATGAACCATTTCCCTAATGAGGATGAGGTCGAATGTTTTTACATCGATCGGATGGGCGAAGTGGTGGATGAAGCATTACCATCAATGCTCACCAAAGAGGAATTTGAAAACGCTTTGTTAGCCATCTATGAGGACAAAGGGCTTGAAAGGAAGCGGTCGAAGAGAAAAGTCAAATTCATCATGTCAAGATGATAACTTATGTGAAGTTGTGACTAAGGTAGAACCACTACCTCATCGAGGTAAAGGATGTCTTGACTCCATCAATTGAGCGACCACCAACGTGGAATTGAAACAATTGCCTAAGTCCCTCAAATATGCTTTTACGGGACCTCGAAACACTTCCGATAATTTCATCCACATTATCGGAAGAACAAGAGAATGATTTGTTGAAGGTCTTTGAAAAGAGCATACGGTGGCCATCGGATGGACCTTAGCTGCTCTCAAGGGGATTGCCCCATCAGTATGTATGCATAAAATACATCTGGAGGATGAGAGTAAACCATCGAGGGAACCACACAGTCGACTTAATCCGAACATGCACGTAGTCGGTTTAAAGGAAAACATTAAACTCCTCGATCGGAATCATCTATCCGATCTCTGATAGTGAATGGGTTAGTCCAAAGACAAATCGTTAGAAAAATGCGGAATTACAGTGAAAGAAACTACGGAGGGAGAATTGGTGCCCACTCGTGAAACTACTGGATGGCGTGTGTGCATTGATTATCGAAAATTGAACACAGCCACCAGAAAAGATCATTTTCCCCTTCCGTTCATTGATCAAATTCTTGAGAAGTTAGCTGGGCAAGAGTTTTATTGCTTTCTTGATGGTTATTCGGGATACAATCAAGTGCCCGTTTTTCCAGCTGATCAAGAGAAGACAACATTCACGTGTCCATATGGTACGTTTGCATATCGAAGGATGCCATTCGGCTTATGTAATGCTCCGGCCACGTTTCAACGATGTATGTTGGCCATATTCTCGGACATGATCGACAAATTCATCGAAGTCTTCATGGACGACTTCTCGGTTTTGGAAAAACATTTAATTCTTGTTTGAATCATCTTTCACAGGTGTTGCAACGTTGTGTAGATTCCAAACTTGTTCTCAGCTGGGAAAAGAGCCATTTTATGGTTCAACAAGGAATTGTGTTGGGGCATATTGTTTCAACGAAAGGAATTGAAGTTGATAAGGCGAAGGTCGACTTAATTGCAAATTTACCACCTCCTAAAAGTGTTCGACAAATTCGATCATTTTTGGGGCATGCTGGATTTTATAGAAGATTCATTAAGGATTTTAGCAAGGTGGCTAAACCATTGTGCACTTTGCTTGGCAAAGATGTTCCTTTTGATTTTGATGAGGATTGCATAAAGGCATTCCTAAAATTGCGTGAACTCTTATCAAATGCACCAATAATCCAACCACGGATTATTCTTTACCATTCGAACTCATGTGATGCATCCGATTATGCGATCTGTCTTAGGGCAAGGGTGAATAAATTACCTCACGTAATTTATTATGCTAGCAAGACATTAATTGATGCCCAATCAATTACACACCACCGAGAAGGAATTATTAGTCGTGGTGTATGCTCGACAAATTCCGTTCCTATTTGCTTGGATCGAAAATAGTGGTCTTTTCGACCACTCCGCTTTGAAATATCTTTTAGCAAAGAAGGATGCGAAACCAAGGTGATCCGTTGGATCCGCTTCTCCGTGAATTCAACTTTGAGATTAAAGATAAAAGGGGTTGAGAACGTTGTGGTGATCATCCATCTAGAATTCGCTGAAGAATCATCTATACCGAGACCATCCGTGACACATTTCCGGATGAACATTTGATGGCAATTGATGTGGGTGCAAAAGTTCAGTGGTTTGCTAACATCGTGAATTATCCTCAGTCCTTGGCGAATTCCCTTTGAGTGGGGTAAGAATGATAAGAATCTCTTTTCTCCCAAATAAAATACTATTTTGGATGAACCATATTTGTTTAAATTCTCGCCGGATCGGATCATTAGGAGATGCGCTGTAAGACGAGCAACTAAGCGTCTAAATTTTTGCCATCTTTGGGCTGTGGAGGCCATTTCGGAGACGAAGACCGCATGAAAATCCTTCAAAGCGGATTCTCTGGCCCTCAATCTTCGTGACGTCAATACCAAGGAATGCCAATGGTGTCAATATGGCAATATTTCACTGACGAAATATGATGCCCTTAATCCAATTACGATTGTTGAAATTTTCGATGTTTGGGGATTGACTTTATGGGTCCTTTTCCACCATCCTTTGGGTATTCATATATTACGGTATTGACTATGTCTCCAAATGGATTGAAGTGTAACCCGATCAAATGATCACAAGGTTGTGGTCAAATTTCTGAGAGAACATGTGTTTAACCGATTCGGGATCCCAAGAGCAATCATCAGTGATGGCGGTTCGCATTTTTGCAATAGCCATTTTGCCACTTTAATGAAGAAGTACGACGTCACTCACAAAGTCGCTACGCCGTACCATCCACAGACTAGTGGTCGGGTGGAAGTGTCTAACCGGGAAATCAAGCGAATTCTAGAAAAGGCGGTACGACCGGATAGAAGAGATTGGTCAAACCGCTATCTCGATGCTTTGTGGGCCTATCGTCGCATTCAAGACACCGTCGGAATGTCTCCCTTGAATTGTCTACGGAAGGCATGTCATCTTCTGTCGAATTGGAGCATAAGGCATTACAGGCGATCAAAGCGATTTAATTTCGATATACAAGCGGCGTGGTCGAATCAAGGTTCTGATTGAGTGAATTAGAAGAGTTACGCTACGATGCGTATGAAAATTCAAAGATGTACAAGGAAAGGTACAAAAAGTTGCACGATCAATTAATTTCTGGAGTTTCATGTTGGCCAAAAGTTTGGTTATTCAATTCCCGACTTAAGCTTCATCCTGGGAAATTGAAATCTAGATGGGAAGGCCCGTTTCAGGTTGCTTCCATTAGTGAGCACGGTGCAATTGAAATGCAAAGCCTACAGGACAATCGAGTTTTCAAAGTGAATGGGCAAAGACTCAACCCAATGTTTGAGCTGATGACCCAGTTTAAGATTGAGGCGATGCACCTTAGTGATCCAGATTCTTGATCAATGAAGAGGTCGGTCGACACTTAAACTCGGCTTCTACGGGAGGCAACCCGGTGTGTTTTATTTAGGAGTTGGACACAGTTTAGTTTAGGATTTAGGATTTATCTTTCTTTTCGTATGTTTAGTTCTAGAATATTAGTTTTAGTTTAGTTTAGGTTATTTTAATTTCCAAATTAGTGTAGCCACATTACCTTCAATCTATTTTTGGTCATGTTCTAATTTGATGCCCATATTCTCTGATCTTTGTGTTGAGGTACTTTTCACAGTTTGGGGGTACCTACTTATTTCAAACAATGAGGACATTGTCATTTTTAGGTTTGGGGGTATGTATGATTATCTATCTTTCATCACTTATTTTGATTTTCTTTGAAAAAAAAAAAAAAAATTTTTGGAACCATCATACATGATTTACTTTGCAATAGTTTTCAAACTTTAGTTGATGATGCATGTGAATTTAATTTTGAGAATATTGATGTCATATTTTGAATACTTGTATCTAGGATGATGAAGCTTAATGTGATAATTTGTGGATGACTCTGGAATTCATGCTTAGAACTTTTTCCCTTACACCAGGCTAAGACTTAGAAATCGATGAACTACTTTGAGCGTTGAATCTTAGGTTCTTAGTGGAGACTAAACCCGATAGCTTTAGAGCTAATTTCCGTCATTGATGAGTGAATATATAAACTTCGGAGTTTTCTTTGAATCTAATTATTTTGCATAATCTCATACATTTTATTTTGGCTTGTGACTTTGCATGATATCAAATTCATATTATTGTGTTAGAACGTACTGTATATCTACTCAAGACAAATAGGCAAGGTTACCATCTTTTAAGGAAATGATTGAAGGCCATCTTTGGCTCGTTTGTGCTTAAAATGCCCCACCTCATATAAATTTATCCTTCTAGTACCCCTTTGAGCCTATAGAAAAATTTACCCTTATACATTCTTTGATAAGCCGTTAACTTTAACCCTTCACATTTTACGAAAATTTAGCTTTACCCTTCTTATTTATGAGAAATTAGGAACGAGGGATGAAAATGAGCGAAAAGAGAGTAAGTGGAGAGATAATGAGTTATGGTGTTTACTGAGAGTGTATGGCAAATATAAAAAGAAAAAAAGGGGAGAGAAAAAGAAAAAAAAAAAAAGGAATGAAAAATGAGGTGCTTCAAGAAAAGGAAATTCAAAAGAGAAGAAAGAATGAGAAAAGAAAAATATTGAAAAGAAAAAATGGTGAGAAATTAGAAAAGAAAAAAAAAAGAAGAGAAATAAAAAAATAAAATAAAAAATCGAAGTTAGTTCCTTTTCCAATTTCTAAATTTTGAATCACAATTCCTTTCTTTCTTACCCTTACGAGCCCCATTACAACCCTACAAAATACCTTCATGATCCGATCTTGCATTGGTAAGCTGTCTTGTGGAAGTCAATATATAATACTTATGACACTTGATATGACATGCTTAGGATATACAAGATGTCTGTTCTTATGAGATTTATTTTTGTTCATTGATTGCATCGTGTTTCATTTATCATGTGAGACCTTTTTATTTGCTTTGTATTGATCTCTCACATGTGCGAAACTTACCAATCATCGGAATTGATTTTATTTTGAGTATACCTAAAGTGAGGATTGAGTCAAGACAACAGATCCGATGATTTCCCGTTTGGACTAGTTAGAGATGGATGAATCTTGGTTTTGGTATGCACACACTACGTTTAAGCATGAATGGATGAGTTATCTAACGATTTGGAGCATTAGACTAATTTGAATGGATATTGGTATGATTAGTGTAACATTGTTATTTAAAATTGAGAATTTGCATGTTGAATTGATTATTGATTTTGAGCTTTGAAGTTAAATATATGTTATAAAAATCAGATTTTGAAAACTCAATTTTCTGATGGTTTGAAATTTTGGAAGTTTGTGGGTAACTTCACTGCAAACCCTCAGGAGACACAACTCCTCCACTAGGGATCACCTAGGGGTTTAAAGGCTTGTTGCACATGCTAAGTGCAATCGTGTTCCCTACGAAAGTGGCATTTAAATTTTAGGATGTTAGTTTGATTTGCTTTATATTTCTATCATTCTCTTTGCTCGAGGACTAGCAAAGTGTAGGTTTGGTGTGATGAGTAGTGAAATATGATATTTCACCCCTAAATACCTATATTTACGTCCGATGAAGGCTATCTGATGAGATTTGCTAGATTTGAAGTGTTTGAGTAAATCTGGGTCAAGTTTCTAAAACAGCCCAAGAATCCCGAAAATAATGTCAAAACACTGCTATTTTGGGTCATTGAGAACTTAGTGCGACTTGCAGCTCAATTTGGACCTTCAAGACGTCAGATTCAGGAAATTGCTAAAACATAAAAGTTGTAGAGCTCGTCGTCAGCTTTCTAACGCTTCAAGAATCACCTCAATCCGAGTTCGGTACAGAAAATTATGAGCAAAATACCGAGGCAGTATCTGATGCAAAGCTAGGCGGGAATTCACGAAAATTACTCTTAGATGTCAATCGAGAGAGGTATTAGGGTTAGGCTATTATAAAAAGGGAAGCCACGAGTTTCTTAGGGGATTATTATTTTTGCAATTAGAATATTATTCATTCTTTCTTTTTAGTTTTAGGGCTCTTCACTTTGGGGAATATTTTCTTCATCTTTTCAAGTCTTCTTCTCTCCTTCTTCTAGGGTTTATTCAGGGTAGATTGTACCTAGGATTTGCATTATTTTTCTCTGAGAAATTCATAGATTGTATTTAGGAAAAACAATTGCAAATATCTTTTGGAAGAAATAAAGAGGAATGACTTTGAAAGAAAAAGGAGATCAAACACCAAAGATGAGGCTATTCATCGATGAGATCGGGAAGATCGATCCCGGATAAGTACCTATGTTTATGATTAATACCAGATCTATTATTGTTATCATGGAATCGTTTTGCTCAAAGTTTGTGTGATTGAAAATATTTTAAATGCTTTGTTATGACCGTTGATTGCTTGGCGTATCAACGGCGTAATCGCTAGATAGATCTGGACTGCCGGTGATCTACAGTAAAGCGATTATGTCTTTGATTATTGATCTAAATATCATGAGATCGCTATGCTTTTTACATGACTCATACCGCAATGTTAAATTTGAGTCATTGTTTTTAGATAGGGTATCGGATTGATGATCATATTTTATTTCAAGTCATTTTCTAGATGAATGATGGTGTGAATGATGATTTAATGAAAGCGTGGGTTTTAATGATAGAAAAGTGCGAATGCAGGGTAGCATATTCCTTGATCTCATTTTAATATTGTTCGTAGATTTATCAGTAATTAATTGTTTAGATTAATTTATTTTTCTGCATTTAGGAAAAGTGCGTTAAGTTTTTGGTAAAATTGAATCTGCCCTTTGGTACTTCCTTAGGGACGTTTTTAAAATCTCTAAAAGAATTAATTAAAAATTCACGTTTCCCTGTGGGTTCGACACCCCTGTTCTTGCCATACTGCAATAGATCTTGTGCACTTGCAAGGGTTACATTCTAAATCGATCAGTGTGTACCACATGAAATAAAAAATCGACCGTCTGATGATACACCCATGATCTAAAGATCGATCTCATGAAAGATTGGGACAATAAACAATCTCCATCATTTGATTCAATGCAATCGATGCATTTTAGCGTGGGGGAACTCAAAGATTTTGCAGGTGGATTTAAAGGTACTCTTTTTAGAATAGTGGGAAATTATAATGGCATGGCTTGTAAATAAAGGTGAATGAAAGGCATTTTAGAATGATGATAAACTTTAATGGCATGACTTGTAAATATAGATGAATGAAGGGCCTTTTAGAATGGTGGCATTTTTAAAATATTGGTTTCATTAAGGGCAAAATAGACTTTTCGGCCATAAACTCACAACTAGTTAACGACAGGGGGTTATATGAAACAGAAACATAAAAGTAGTGGCTGCAGAATAAATACCCATAACTCAAGAGTTTCTTATAATGTTAGCATAACACGAGGGATATCGGCTTAGGAGTATATAAGAACAAATTGAGTTGAGTAAGAAGGGTATCTTGTTCCTAAAGTGTGAAAACACAAAATTTATAGAAAATACTGCTACTTTTATAATAGCAGTAAGGATAATATGTTAAATGATGGTCGTGTAGCCTCTTGAGCAGTGAATATAATAGATGAGTCATCTTTATTTAACTGTAGGGTAAGGTAAATATTATAGAGTGGGTAAGATACCTAGTCCCACACTAATTTTGAGTCATGTGGCACTTAATCTTATGATTGGGGATCTGTCCGATTATGGATAGGAGTGGCTCGATGATCATAATTATTTTGTAAAAAAATTTTCTTTTTTAAAAAAAGGAAAAACATAAAATTGTACAATCAATGGCGTCAACTATGGTGAGAAATGAACGACAAAACCAAATGTGATGTAAGTGATCGTTAAACATGCAATTGACTCTTTTTGTACCTTTTATTTTAACTTTATTCTACAAAATAATTGTAATCATCAAGGCTCAAGCCGCACCTATCTATAGCATCCAATAATGTGATTGGGTGCTACGTGGCTACAAAGTAGTGTGGGACCAATTAATTTAGGCTCTTATCCATAGCATCCAATCATGTGATTGGGTGCTACGTGCACATGCGGAGAGAGGAAAGAAGTGAGAGAGAAGTGAGGCTAATTTATGAGAAACGTTTTTGGTCCCTTTATTCAACCAAAGTTTCCTTCCCATCTTTGATTTCACATGCTTAAATTATTGATTGCTTTCAATCAGACGGTGGAAATCAATTTTACTCTCAATCTTAGCTGTTATGGATCTTGAGATCATGGCCCTACTATCAGATGGTAAGATTTTGATCTCGCGTGACGCACATCGCAAAAAGTGATCTTGAGAACTACTTTTGATTTGTGCCTATGATCATGTTCATTTTGTGGGATGTGTCACATGGAAAAAACAATCGGCCATCTAATGATAGGCTCATGATATCAAGATCTATTATCTCGTAGAATATGATGAAAAATGATCTCCATCATCAAAGTCAAATTGTTAACGATTTAAGTGCATGACAATTGGATTGAGGAGTCTTGAGTTGTAAATAAAGGCTGCATTTTAAACATGTTGGATGCAAACTGACATTACAGGCTGGAGGAAAATCTAATATTTTCGTCCCTCATCTCATTTATGCTATTCCTGCTTTATAATATTAAGGGTTTTTTGCATATACCCCCCGTGTTATGCTAATATTATAAGAAACCCACTGAGTTATGGGAATTTATTCAGCAGCATAGTGACAAATTTCGTTTTCGAGAATTTTTCGGTGGGGGGTCCTTTCGGTACATTTCAGATTAATTTCGATACTTTTCGGAAAAATTTTGGGAAAGTTTCGGGGATTAAAAATATATATTTAATATTTTTTAAAATATTTTAAAAAAAATTTCCGAAATATACCGAAAAATACCGAAATTTATCGAAAAATACCGAAAATCGAAAATTTCCCGAAATTTTTGTTTGACCCCCATTCGCGAAATTTTGCCGAAATTCGGCGAAATTTGGCACTATGTTCAGCAGCCCCTACTTTTGTGTTTCTATTTCATATAACTCCCTGCAGTTAACTAGCCGTAAGTTTATGGACGAAAAGCCTATTTTGCCCTTAATAAAACCAATATTTTAAAAATATCACCATTTTAAAAGGCCCTTCATTCATCTATATTTACAAGTCATGCCATTAAAGTTTATCACCATTCTAAAAGGCCCTTCATTCACCTTTATTTACAAGTCATGCCATTATAATTGACCACTATTCTAAAATGAGTACCTTTAAATCCACCCACAAAATCTTTTAGTTCACCCACGTTGAAACACATCGACTGCATTGAATCAAACAATGGAGATTTTTTATCGTCCCAATCTTTCATGAGATCGATCTTTAGATCATGGGTGTACCATCAGACTGCCGATTTTTTATTTCATGTGGGGCACACCCCTAAAAATGACCTTAATAACAATTTTAAGCATACACGTGATGTTAAGGTCACTTTTCTGAGATGTGTGCCACGCGGAATAAAACACTGACCGTCTGATGGTTGATGAGTAGTGAAATATGATGATATTTCACCCCTAGATATCTATATTTAGCTATCCGATGAAGGCTATCTGATAAGAATTATTAGATTTGAAGTGTTTCAGGTAAATACAAGCCAAGTGCAGAAAACAGCCCAAGAATTCTGAAAATAATGTCAAAACACTGCAACTTTGGGTCATCGAGAACTTAGTGCGACTTGTAGCTCAATTTGGACATTCAAGACGGATGAATTATGAAATTGTTAAAACACAAAAGTTGTAGATCTTTCTATCAACTTTCCAACGGATCAAGAATCGCCTCAATCCGAGTTCGGGACAAAATGTTATGGCTAAAATACTGAAGCAGTGTCTGATATAAAAAGTCAGCTGGAATTCACTGATTTCTGGGAGCTCGATGCATCAACCCTTTTGGTCGATTAATCGAGGGAAAAAAAAGTGTCAGAGACAGAACTGACACTTTAAAGCTGATTTTTAGGAACTTTTGCAGGCTCGATGCATCGACCCTTTTTGGTCGATTAATCGAGCCACAAAAAGTGTAATACACGGAACTGACACTTTAAAAGCAGATTTTCAGTGATTCTTGCAGGGTCGATGCATCGACCCTATAGGGTCGATTAATCGACCCTAAATTGAGGCGGCAGGAGACCTCTGCGATGAGGGGGCTATTTAAAGCCAAACCAAACACGTCGAGAGGACGGGGTTTTTTTTTAGGAAATAATTAGAGATTTTTTAGAGAGGGTTTTTTTGAGAGGATTATTTATTCATTATTATTTTTGGTTTTAGACTCCTCTGAGCATCTTTTTAAAACTTCTTCTTTTCTCCTTCTTCTAGGGATTGATTTGGGTAGATTGTACTTAGGATTTGCACTGTCTTTTTTTTACATTCATAGATTGTATTTAGGAAAAGACATTGTAACCAAAGATTTTTGGAAGAAATAAAAAGAGGAATGACTTTGAATGAACAAGGAGATCATACACCAAAGATGAGCGGCTAAATCAGTAGATCGAAAAAGATGCGATCCCCAGATAAGTACCCATATTTATGATTAATACCATAGTCTAATGTTTTTATTGTTTTGATCTACACATCACGAGATACGCTATGCTTCTTACATGACTCATACCGCAATGATAGGCTCAGTCATTGTTTTTAGATAGGGTATGCCGGATTGATGATCATACTTTATTTCAAATCATTTTTATGAATGAATGATGGTGATGGTGTGAATGATTCTTTAATGAAAGGGGGGTACAAATCTGGGGTAGCATATTTCTTGATCTTATTTAAATATTATTCTTAGATTCATCAGTAATTAGTTGTTTAGATTAATTTATTTTTCTTGCATTTAGAAAAAGTGATAAATTTTTGGTTAAATTGAATCTGCCCTTTGGTACTTCCTTGGAGACGTTTTTAAATCTCTAAAAGAATTAATTAAAATTCAAGATTTCCCTGTGGGTTCGACACCTTTGTTCTTGCCATACTGCAATAGATCTTGTGCACTTGCAAGGGTTACACTTAAAATCGATCAAGTTCTTGGCGCCGCTGCCGGGGAGATCGGCGAAATTTTGATTAATTCGGTTAGGGATTTTTTTTTTTTTTTTTGTGTTTTGATTATAAAAAAAAATAATCAATATTTGGATTTCTGCTTTACAAAATCTTCTTTCCCTAATTTTTCTCTTTTAGGTAAGTTTGTGTAGGACTCTTTTAGGAAGTTTAGGTTTTTAGGACTTCTTATTTTAGTAGGATTCTTTTTCCTTATTTTTCTCTTTTAGATATTCTAAGATTTTCTAAAATTAGTTATTAATTTTTTATGAAGTTTATAAATTTAGGATACCTTCCTTAGGAAATTTAGGAATCTTTTATTTTTTCCCTTATTTTTCTCTTTTAGATAAGATTTTGTAGGATTGCCATTAGGTTTAAAATTTAATTTTTTGAATTTTAATTTTTGAAATTCGGATTTAAAAAAAAAAAAAAAAAAAAAAAATTAAATTTTTTTTTTTGAATTTTGAATTTTAATTTTTGAAATTCGGATTTTAAAAATAATAATAATAATAAAAATAAAATAAATTTTAATTTTAATTTTAATTCGAATTTTAATTTTTTTTTTTTTTAAAAAAAAATTTCTATATTTGGATTTCTGCTTTACAAAATCTTCTTTCCCTTATTTTTCTCTTTTAGGTAAGTTTGTATAGGACTCTTTTAGGAAGTTTAGGTTTTTAGGACTTCTTATTTTAGTAGGATTCTTTTTCCTTATTTTCCTCTTTTAGATATTCTAGGATTTTCTAAAATTAGTTATTAATTTTTTAGGAAGTTTATAAATTTAGGATACCTTCCTTAGGAAATTTAGGAATCTTTTATTTTTTTCCCTTATTTTTCTCTTTTAGATAAGATTTTGTAGGATTGCCATTAGGTTTAAAATTTAATTTTTTTAATTTTAATTTTTTAAATTCGGATTTAAAAAAAAAAAAACAAAAAAAAAATTTGAATTTTGAATTTTAATTTTTGAAATTCGGATTTAAAAAAAATAAAATAAAAAATAAAAAAATAAAATAAATTTAATTTAATTTAAATTTTAATTTTAATTTTAATTTTTTTTTTTTTTTTAATTTTGAATTTTGAATTTTAATTTTTGAAATTCGGATTTAAAAAAAAAAAAAAAAAATTTAAAAAAAAATTTTAATTTTGAATTTTAATTTTTGAAATTCTGATTTAAAAAAAAAAAAAATTTATTTAAATTTAATTTTAATTCGAATTTTAATTTAAAAAAAAAAAATAATAAAATAAAAAATTTGTGCGATTGTGTCAATCGATTGAAAATCTTTGCTTTAATCGATTGAAGCTGAATATTTTGAGTTTGTTGTGGATTCATCAATCTTTGTTTGTGAGCGTGGTGTATGAGCTTTACTCGTTCTCATCACCCACATCTGCTACCGTTTAATCTTGAGACCGAACGATCTTGTAGAGAGAATCGCAGAATTCAAAAGAATCAGTATCATCATACTGATACCATGGCTGATCAAAGGCAAGAAATGAATGGGAACAACCAGAATATCAATAATGGCAATAATGGAAATAATGGAAATGATGGGAATAACAATTACAATGAGGGCCCTAGAACACTCGAATATTATAATGATCCTGGTTTTTACGAGGATCAGGAATGTATAATGCATGATCCCATTCCAGGAAACCACTATGAATTCAAATCAGCGATGATCCAAATGCTACCAATTTTCCATGGGTTAGCAAATGAAAATCCGCACGTTCATCTAAATGAATTCACTGGGGTATGCAAAATGTTCAGAGTCCACAATGTCACTGATGAGATAGCTAAACTCCGACTCTTTCCTTTCTCTTTAAGGGACAAGGCAAAAACGTGGTTTTATTCTTTAGAACCGCAATCTATTCGAGGTTAAGCGAGCTACACCGCCGCTTTCTTAAAAATATTTTCCCATGACCAAAGCCATTGAGTTGCGTCGGAAGATTCAATTCTTTTCCCAACAACCTCAAACATTCCATGAATGTTGGGAACGCGTTTAAGGAATTGATTAAGAGTTGTCCAAATCATCAAGTTCCAAGGTGCAACAGTCCAAAGTTTTTATAATGGGCTGATTCCGGAAGAGAGACGCATGGTTGATGCATCGTGTGGTGGATCATGTGCCACAAAAGAAGCTGATGAATTGTGGGCATTGTTTGAGAAGTTATACCAAACTTCGATAGAAAGTGAAACTACGCTTAACTAACTTGGATTTGGCATCTAAATCTCATGTGTTGACAAGAGATGGATTGTATAATGTCAAAATAATACCTCGATCTATCGACAAAGGTTGATATGTTGTCCAAGCAAATGAATATGTTGTTAGGCTGCGACCAAGCAAGCTAAAACTCTGTCACCTCCACTGTGTTCAATTTGTGACCACCCAGTCACATGGCTAATGAGTGCCCCACTACCTTGTCATTATTCACGATGAACCTACTCCTCAAGAGGAGGTGAATCACTCAATCTTATCAACGGCGGTAGAAACATATACTCCAATACCTATAACCGAATGGAAAAATCACCCCAACTTAGGATGGGTGGTTCAACTAAACCGGTCAGTAAACCAAAGAGACAGGACAACAAAATTTCCGTCCACAAGAATCCCACTACCCAATAGAATTCTAATTTTCTGAGAACCTCCTTATTATCATCCAATTAGATTCTGAAAAATCAATTTTAATTAACCTCGAAAGCTACCCGTTTCTAGAGATTACGATTTGGAGGAAAAGGTGATGCTGAAGCATGCATGCTTTCAACAGATGATGATAGATCAATTCGGTCAATGACAAATCACCGAGTCAACGAGAGGAAGGTAGGCTCCTAGCCAACCCCGTCAACAATCCTCGAGGTCAAGCACCACCTAATGCGGGGACCATCGAATAGTCAGCGGTTGAAAACATTACGGTCTTTGAAGTGGAAGAGAAGTTGATAATCAAGTGGAAATGCACATGTGGAATCGATCAGAAAAGATGAAGCAAGAGAAGCAAAGAAAAGAGAAAGAAAACAAATCGGAGAAAAGAACAGAGAAAGAGAAAAGAAAAGAAAGAGAAAGAGCAAAGAAGAGAAGGAAAAGAAAAAGTAATCGAGGCAGTCTCCTCAAGCTGTCCAACTAGGACATGAACAAGAATTAAAAATGGAACTGCACCTTATGTCCCAAGGGCACCATTCCTCAATGCCTAACTCCTCCATCTAGAATGGGAAAGGGACCAAGAAAATGGAAGAAATTTTGAAACATTCAAGCAAGTAAAGATAAATCTTCCATTGCTTGAAACAATCAAACAAGTGCGAGTATGCAAAATTTTCAAAGATTTATGCACCGTAAGCAAAGCGCGTACTCATATTTCCAAGAAAGTGTTCCTGACTAATCAAGTCAGTTCAATATTACAATTGGAAACCCCACGAAAATTGAAAGACCCTGGAGTTCCAACTGTTCCATGTGTCATTGGTGGGCAACCAATTGGAAAAGCGCTATTGGATTTGGGAGCAAGTGTGAATCTAATCCCATACTCAATATACGAGAAACTCGGATTGGGTGAATTGCAACCCACGACGGTCACACTCCAACTGGCTGATAGGTCAGAAAGAAGACCTAGGGGAATTATCGAGGATGTTTTGGTTGGAATAGACAAGTTTGTCTTTCCAGTGGACTTTATTATTTTAGACATGGAATCGCCTGTTAAATCATTAGTGATGGCGGTTCACACTTCTGCAACCGCCATTTTGCTACTTTAATGAAGAAATACGGCGTCACCCACAAGGTTTCAATGTCGTATCACCCGCAAACTAGTGGTCAGGTGGAAGTGTCGAACCGAGAGATTAAACGAATTTTAGAAAAGACGGTACGATCGGATAGAAGAGACTGGTCAAACCGGCTCTCTGATGCTCTGTGGGCCTATCGTACCGCCTTCAAGACACCAATTGGAATGTCTCCGTTCAGAATTGTCTACGGGAAAGCATGCCATCTTCCTGTTGAATTGGAGCATAAAGCATTTTGGGCCATCAAAAGATTAAATTTCGATATGCAAGCAGCAGGATCAAATCGAAGGCTACAGCTAAGTGAATTGGAAGAGCTACGCTATGGTGCGTATGAAAACTCAAAGATGTACAAAGAAAGGTATAAGAAGCTGCATGATGAGTCAATTTCTCGGAAAGAGTTTCACATTGGGCAAAAGGTTTGGCTATTTAATTCCAGACTAAAGCTTCACCCGGGAAAACTGAAATCGAGATGGGAAGGCCCGTATCAGGTTGTTTCTATTAGTGTGCATGGTGCGATTGAGATCCGCAGTCTCACGGACAATCGAGTTTTTAAAGTGAATGGGCAACGTCTTAAACCGGTGTTTGAGCCCATGACCCAGATGAGAATTGAGGCAATGCACCTTAGTGACCCAGATTCTTGATCAATGAAGAGGTCGAGCTGTCGACACTTAAACTCAGCGCTTCCTGGGAGGCAACCCAGTGTGTTTTATTTATTTTCGTTTTCATTTTTGTTTTTGTTAGTTCTAGAATATTAGTTTTTAGTTTAGTTTAGGTTGTTTTTAATTTCCAAATTAGTGTAGCCACATTACCTTCAATCTATTTTTGGTCATGTTCTAATTTTATGCACATATTCTCTGCACCTGATCTTTGTGTTGAGGTACTTTTCAACAGGTTTGGGGGTGTGCTACTTATTTCAATCAATGAGGACATTGTCATTTTTAGGTTTGGGGGTATGATTCTCTATCTTGCGTCACTTTCTTATTTTTCTTCATATAAAAAAATAAAAAAATAAAAAAAAATAAAAAAATAACAAATAAAAAATAAATTTTGAACCATTATATGCAAATTATTTTTTGATAGTTTTCAAACTTTAGTTGATGATGCATGTGAATTTAATTTTTAGAATATCGATGTCAGATTTTGAATTCTTATATCTAGGATAATGAAGCTTAATGTGATATTTTGTGGGTAATTTTGATATTCATGCTTAGAATTTTTACACTTATACCAAGCTAAGATTTAGAAATCGATGAACTGTTTTGAATGGTGAATCTTAAGTTCTTAGTGGAGACTAAACCCAGGAAGCTTTAGAGCCAAATATCCGTTGTTGATGAGTGAATACATAAACTCGGAGTTTTCTTTGAATACGAATTATCTTGCATAATCTCATATATTTTATTTTGACTTGTGACTTTGCATGATATCAAATTCATATTATTGTGTTAGAACGTACTGTATATCTACTCAAGACAAATAGACAAGGTTATCATCTTTTAAGGACATGATTGAAGGCCATCTTTGGCTCGTTTGTGCTTAAATGCCCCACCTCATATAAATTTATCCTTCTAGTACCCCTTTGAGCCTATTGGAAAATTTACCTTTATACATTCTTTGATAAGCCACGTTAACCTTTAACCCTTCACCATTTCTGAAAATTCAGGTTTACCCTTCTTATTTCTGAGAAATTAGGAACGAGAGATGAAAATGAACGAAAAGAGAGTAAGTGGAGAGATACTGAGTTGTGGTGTTTACTGAGAGTGTATGGCAAAAATATAAAAGAAAAAGGGGGGAGATGAGTAGTGAAATATGATGATATTTCACCCCTAGATACCTATATTTAGCTATCCGATGAAGGCTATCTGATAAGAATTATTAGATTTGAAGTGTTTCAGGTAAATACAAGCCAAGTGCAGAAAACAGCCCAAGAATTCTGAAAATAATGTCAAAACACTGTAACTTTTGGTCATCGAGAACTTAGTGCGACTTGTAGATCAATTTGGACATTCAAGATGGACGAATTATGAAATTTTTAAAACACAAAAGTTGTAGATCTTTCTGTCAGATTTCCAACGGATCAAGAATCGCCTCAATCCGAGTTCGGGACAAAATGTTATGGCTAAAATACCGAAGCAGTGTTTGATATAAAAAGTCAGCTGGAATTCACGGATTTCTGGGAGCTCGATGCATCGATCCTTTTGGTCGATTAATCGAGGGAAAAAAAAGTGTCACAGACAGAACTGACACTTTAAAGCTAATTTTTAGGAACTTTTGTAGGCTCGATGCATCGACCCTTTTTGGTCGATTAATCGAGCCACAAAAAGTGTAATACACGGAACTGACACTTTAAAAGCAGATTTTAAATTGAGGCGGCGGGAGACCTCTGCGATGAGGGGGCTATTTAAAGCCAAACCAAACACGTCGAGAGGACGGGGTTTTTTTTTAGGAAATAATTAGAGATTTTTTAGAGAGAGTTTTTTTTTAGAGGATTATTTATTCATTATTATTTTTGGTTTTAGACTTCTTTGAGCATCTTTTTAAAACTTCTTCTTTTCTCCTTCTTCTAGGGATTGATTTGGGTAGATTGTACTTAGGATTTGTACTGTCTTTCTTTTACATTCATAGATTGTATTTAGGAAAAGACATTGTAACCAAAGATTTTTGGAAGAAATAAAAAGAGGAATGGCTTTGAATGAACAAGGAGATCATACACCAAAGATGAGCGGCTAAATCAGTAGATTGGGAAAGATGCGATCCCCAGATAAGTACCCATATTTATGATTAATACCATAGTCTAATGTTTTTATTGTTTTGATCTACACATCACGAGATACGCTATGCTTCTTACATGATTCATACCGCAATGATAGGCTGAGTCATTATTTTTAGATAGGGTATGTCGGATTGATGATCATACTTTATTTCAAATCATTTTTATGAATGAATGATGGTGATGGTGTGAATGATTCTTTAATGAAAGGGGGGTACAAATCTGGGGTAGCATATTTCTTGATCTTATTTAAATATTATTCTTAGATTCATCAGTAATTAGTTGTTTAGATTAATTTATTTTTCTTGCATTTAGAAAAAGTGATAAATTTTTGGTTAAATTGAATCTGCCCTTTGGTACTTCCTTGGGAACGTTTTTAAATCTCTGAAAGAATTAATTAAAATTCAAGATTTCCCTGTGGGTTTGACACCTTTGTTCTTGCCATACTGCAATAGATCTTGTGCACTTGCAAGGGTTACACTTAAAATCGATCAATGGTACGATCATGATTTCAAGATTCATCATGTGAAAGATTGGGAGGATAAATGATCTCCATCGTTCGATTCAATTCAACCAACGTGTTTCAGCGTGGGTGAACTTAAAGATTCAGTGGGTGGATTTAAAGGTACTCTTCTAGAAGGCCCTTCATTCACTCATCATATTCAAGACTCATCTGATGAGTGATTCCCCCATTAAAGCATGTCAACGTTTGGACGAATACTCAACCAGTGGAGGATTTGTGGCAAACGATGCAATTATTATTGAAAAGAAAACCTTCAATCTACATGTTCCACTCAAAATACTTGTCCCTCCAATTTCCTATATGATTCAAGCCCCATTTTTAGGAATTTGATTGCCTAACCGCGTCTGCTTCCATCCACCGACTCTTTGAGTTCACCCACGCTAAAACACATTGATTGTATTGAATAAGACGATGGAGATCGTTTAGGCATACCATTAGACGATCAGTGTTTTATTTCGTGGCACACATCTCAGAAAAGTGACCTTAACATCACGGATACGGTTAAAATTAATTTTAAGGTCATTTTTTTGGGTGTGTACTACATGAAAAAAAAATCAACCATTTGATGGTGCCACCATGATCTCAAGATCCATCATGTGAAAGGTTGAGACGATAAACAATATCCATCGTCCGATTCAATGCATTTAATCGTTTGATAGTGCCACCATGATCTCAAGATCCATCGTGTGAATGGTTGGGGCAATAAACGACCTCCATTGCCCAATTCAATGCAGTCAACAGTTTGATGGTGCCACCATGATCTCAAGATACATCGTGTGAAAGGTTGGGACGATAAATGATCTCCATCGTTCGATTCAATGCAGTCAACCGTCTAATGGTGCCACTGTGATCTCAAGATCCATCGTGTGAAAGGTTGGGACGATAAACGAACTCCATCGCCCGATTCAATGCAGTCAATATTTTTCAGCATGAGTGAACTCAAATATTTGATGGGTGGATTTAAAACTACTATTTTTTGTAAGTGGAGGGGTGGATTTAAAATTATTCTTACCATGTGTAGAGGGTAGCAATTTAATAATTTAATTAAAAAAAAAGGATAAATATGATGTTTAGGCTATTCTTTAATCGCTGATTAACTATTTAAAGTAGCATCTGTTAAAGAGAGTGTTTTATGAACACCAAAATACTAACTCAGGAGATATTTACACAACTGGGAGTTATTTGTAGGAGATATTGCTTATGTCCTACCTGAGTTTGGAGATCATTTCCGTATATTATATAAGGCTCCTCTATTTACACCGCCAGACTCACTGAAAGCACCAATATACTAACGTAATCACTTATGATTTAGAAAGTTATAAGAGCACCAGTTTAAGTTTTATAATTTTTTTCCAAAAATATACACCCACCCCCTAGGTACCCACTACTTCTTCTTCTTCTTCTGTTGGCTATAACGACAACGACCTACAACGGATATTGAGAGATTATAGGCATACAATTACACGATCACTTTTTTATTGCACATGACACATCACTCTCAAACACAAGGGCGTAGCCAGGAATTTTTGACGGTAGAGGCTACAAATGATAAAAAAATCATATTTAATAGAAACTCTAGAGTTAAATAGGGACTTGAGCCGATTTGGGGGCTTCTACATCATAGATTCGGGGAGCTTATATACAAACAAAGGTTATATAAGAACCACACTTAATAGAAACTCTAGAGTTAAATGGGGGCTTGAGCCCCCACACCCTTCTATGTGACAACGCCAGTGCTCAAACATATTTTTCAAGTCACTTTTTGAGATGTGGGACATATGAAATAAAAAATAATTGTGTGATGATACCATGGTATCAAATATCGGCCAAATCGGCTCCAAATCGTATCAAGTACATGTTCCCGATCCGTATCAAGTATAGGCTCAACTGAATTTGCTGTTGAAGTGAAAATGTGGGTGCTATCATAGTTACCACGTACTGGGCAATTGGGTTTTAGGCGTCCGGTAAACTCAAAATTTCAAATAACAAATAAATGGTACACGTTGTCAGTTTTCAGTCACCTTTCAGTCAACAGAGCACTAAATGGCAGTTGTCAATTGCACTTTTACAGTTATCACACAGCATGTATCAGTTGAAATCGAGTTGTACCGAGTTTTATCGAGTTGCACCTAGTTGTAAGGATCTAAATGTATATTAGGTACCGAGTTGTATCGGTATCAGCCAGCGCCCCGAGTCGTATCAGTCTATAGAGACCTGATATCATTTCCAATTTTGACACCTTGGATGGTACACCTAGGATTCTAAGATCTACTATGCGAAAGATTGGAGGAAAAATAAGTTAGATTCAAATCTAGGAATGGTTTTTGGCGTAGGTGCCTTCAAAGATTTGTGAGTGTAAATAAAGGTGTCCAAATGATTATAAGGTGGAAGTTAAACACTCTCGTACATTGATGACACTGTTGCCATATCACCTCTATAACCATTAATACATTCTAGTCTTTATTCTTTAGGCTAATTGGACTGCAGCTCCTACCAAATTCTAATATTATTATATGCAAGTCCCTAAAGTATTAAGCATTGGGAGCGGACATCTCGTAGCCACCAAACCGAATCACCCACCTAAAAAACTCCAAGTGCCTGGAGAGATCCTTTTGGTCTCACTCTCAGTTGAATTTAGGCACCAACAAGTCGACTCCGTTTCCTCTAAGTGAACCATCTTCTTGGGTTCACTTCAGGCAAGCTTTCAAATTTAGGACCTTCGGTGGCGAGTTTGAGTCGGATGAGTGGATTGTGCTCCCAGATCTCTGATTCTGAGTCGGATCGCGCTGCCTTACCCTTCATTCACTCGTCGCGTCAATTCTTGAAGCAACCAGAACCACGGTCAATACTTAGCAGGATCTCCTTCTGATTGAAGACTGCGGACCTTCTTCGGATTAGAGGGGGTCAACTTTAGGCTGCACCACCTCCTATTACGTCGCCAGTTTTCAAATATGGCGTGGAGTTCAATGTTCTGGCGATTCAGTGTGCAGTTTTGCTTCCCTAATTCTTCTGGAGACTTAATTGCAGCTTGGATTCCTGGTCCTTTTAACATAGGAGGAAGAATCTTGTAGCTCCTAGCGCTTGCAGCGACCTTCAGGGCGGTTTGGTTAGAACGAGATAAGAGGATTTTTTTCCAGCAGCGTAGACCGCCAGAGTTGGTGGCGGGTGTTGTCTTTGAGCTCATCATCTCTTGGGCTCTCCCTCACACTTCACTGGGTTGGTCATTGTTAAAAACTGGGCCCTCTTTCTCGATCATGGTTGAGAGGTTGGACTGGCATGTGAGCTGGTGTTTAGCTTTGGGTATCGTTTCCTTTTCTGTTGTTTCGTCTTTCTCTTTCGGCTCGTTTTCTTTTCGTTGCTTTGGTACTCGGTTTCCCGCTAGTTGCTCAGTAGCTGTTTTTCACTTTGCTTGTAATTTTTCTTTGGGCAATAGCATTTGGTTACCGATCATTAAAATCACTACAAAAAAAAATAAGACTATAAGCCGCGGCTATTAGTCCTGTTGTTACAAAAAACTGTCGCTATTAGTCTTCTCGTTATCAAAAATTGCCTTAACAGCAAATGCCGCTAAAACACCTTATTTTTGTAATGAATAATAGTATTACGTACTTAGCAGGATATTGCTAGCAAGAAAAAAGGCCACCCAATCCTCTACAAAACCCTCCATAAGCCAGCAAACCAGCTCCGGCTTTGGATAAGCTCCTCCCTTTTTGTGCTGAAATTTTGTCAATGTACGGACTAGATCAGGTATTCGATTAATTCTGATTAATTTAGGGATTTCACAATAACACCAACAATCACTACAACACCAGATATACGTCAAAACCTAATCACTGAGAAAAAAATTACGAGACTGAAGTCTACAAACTAAATCCACTATAAAACGAATGATTACAAAGAGTTTCGAATGATATACCGATAATGCGCATGCCCTATCAAACTCCCATGCAAACCAACTCTCTCTCACGGGTCGCCTCCTTAACTCTTCGATTTGGTTGCTCTCTTTTACTAATGGTGAACGCACAACGATCCGCCTTGAGATCTACAAGACTATCAATCACACCCTAATCTCTAGGGCTTAAAAGACTCAACTCATTTGAGCAAAGCACATAACTCCCTTTAGTAAAACAGTGTAAGATGAAGGTGAAAGGGGACGAAAAAAACCTTTGAATGAAAACTATTTTGGAAAAAAAAAAAAAGGGTTTCGAAAATGGAAGATGATGGAGTTCTAGGGTTTTGGCACAAGGAGGAAGAAGTTCACTTAGTTTACTTAACCTTCCCTCCTATTATCAAAAGACTTTTTTCAAAACCCTAAAACCCCTAAAAAACAAAAAAAAAAAAAAAAAGTTCGAAAGACCCCTTCTCCTCAAAAGTAAAGTTCTGTCCAGAGGAACTTACAACACGCTATGATGATTTCAACAGCGCGTTGTGAAACATCACAGTACACTGTGAGAAACATCACAGCACGCTGTGAGCACAAAAGGATTCTGCAGCAACAGCACGCTGTGAAGACCACAACAGTGCGTTGTGGGCATTACTTCAGGTTTATATAAAAAATCATTTTAAAGTTTTTTGATGGTTTAAAAAACATGGTCATAGGATGTGTGATTGATAATCTTGATTGATCAATGCAAAACCTATCCATCTTGGCACACACATATCCTAAGGGAGATCTACACAGATTTTAGAGTAAAGCATAACAAACAGGATCTAACAATCTCCCTATTTGTCACATTCTATAACAAAAATAATGTTTGCATCAATTCATATATATTACATCAAGTAACCCCACTAATCCTATATATTGATCTACATGAGAAAACAATAAGGATAAAGATACAGGGACTCATGATCTCCCCCTAAATCTATGCTTATCTTAAGCCAAGATGAGTTTTGATCCATCACTTGCAAAACAGCTAAGTCAAACAAATATATCCAAAGACCAATCCAAAAGCACCAAAGATATCAGTATATAAAAAATAGCACCCATCATTTGTAAACCATATCAGTTGTAAACAATTCTCTCCCTTTTTGTCAGAATTGACAAAGGAAGACAAAGACAATAATCACACGGCACAACATGGCCATCACAATATCCACCATTAAATTAGAGTTTAAAAAACATGACCACAAAGGAAATAAAATTACAACCATCAGTGACAAACCCAATCTATAAACACTGATAAACATAATAAGATAAACACAATAAAATTCACAAATAGCCATAGTGTCTCCAAATCCACATCAAAAGAAAATCATGGCCAAATAAATAGCCAACATAGCACAGCAAAATCCAAATCCACCATAAATACCCAATATCCAATAGCAATTGTTCAAACAACCAACAAAAATACTAGAAATACTTCCCTGATCATGCGGGTCCACCAGCACCCGATCCACCAACAACACCTTTCTCACCATCGTTAGTCTTATCGGATAGCATCCACTGATGAATCTCACCCGCCAAACTATCAACGTGAGTACCCACAATAGCCAAGTCTTCCTTTAAGCCACCGATAGCACGATCCACAGATTTGAATCGACGAAGGACCAAATTTTGAAAATCAAGGGTCGAGAGAGGTCGATCACAGGCCGGTGTGGAAGAGGACCGAATAGGCAGGGACATCGAAGAAGGAAGCAATAATTTTCGATAAAATAATGGGAAATAGAATTGACGCATGATCCCTAAGTTTAATATACCGCGCACAAATGATCCGCCAAATGGTGGTGGAAACACACACGGGTCGATCTGTGTCGATCGACCACATAATGAACATTTCGGGAAGCCTAACCTCATTAAGGTTTCCAACTTTCGATCAGAGAGTGTCGAAAATCAGAATACGCAAGACGTAAAAGTGAAGTTTGAGAGACTTGGCAAGAATGGCAGATTGTGGGTTCAACCCAGTACAAACATGATCAACGACGGTTTGCCACGTGAGATCAAGCAAACCATCGGAGGGGGAACTCGAGTCGCGTGGATAAAGAACACTATCGGGATTAAGAGGAATCCCTAGAATCGTAGAGATCATGGCAGGGTTGATAGTGATTTGTATGCCATTGACATACGACACAAGCTTCTTCTCTTCGAGAGAAGACACACTCGACTACGATTCGTTGTTAGCATAAAAGAATCGAACTAAATCTGAAAAGGCTGAACCACGTTAAGAAAATAGAGGTACCCAACTGCGAGAGAAGATCTTACCGTGGAAAGAGTATTTCGACAGGCACT
Organism: Chloranthus sessilifolius; assembly: GCA_021018995.1. Lineage (NCBI taxonomy): Eukaryota > Viridiplantae > Streptophyta > Magnoliopsida > Chloranthales > Chloranthaceae > Chloranthus > Chloranthus sessilifolius. Next base: position 45,398,634 of record CM037584.1, on the reverse strand, counting down.
CAAGATTAAAGTGCCGCTCCATCGCAAACGACCGAGATTGAAGAAAACAAAAGTTTTCCTCAGCCGTCTCTGAAATAAACATGTAAGGAGCAGTCGGGTCAACTGAAGACGAGACCGTCTTGGTCTTCTTTTTGGGAGCCACTGAAAGAAGAAGGTAGAACGAGAGGAAGGAGGAAGAAGGAGAGAAGGCCGGGGAGAAGAAGGAAAAAAAATAACTAAAAGAAAAAAAAACGTTCTCGCCAGATAAATGAAGATTCACTATTTTTATTTCTTGGGAGTTTGGGAACATATTTCAAATTTTCTTTACCTTTGTTCCCAGAGGCAAAGTGATTTGCTTCCTTAAAACTCAACCCGATTTTATCACCCCATCCCTTGCAGACATCCCAAGCCTTTTGGTTATCAACCCTAGCATTTTGTAATTTTCTTAGGGTAATTTTTTAATTTGAAAACTCCTTCTTGAGTCTTTCATTTTCAAAGCAGAGACTGTTGTATTTAGACCAATACTCGGCTCCTTCAAATTCTAAAAGCTTAACTTTATCCCTTAAGTTTTTGACCTTGTTTTATAAAGATTCAACATTTTCAATCAAAAAATCATGCTCAACAGTTTTAAAAACACATGAGGACGTGAGAGATGACACAACTTTGATCAAAAACTTTCATCTTCTCCTTATTCAATTCAACTTTGATCTTCTCCTTATTCAATTGAACTTTCATCTTCTCCTTATTCAATTGAACGCTTACAAGATAAAGTTCATTATCTTTCATCTTCTCCTTATTCATCTGAACTTTCATCTTCTCCTTATTCAATTGAACGCTTACAAGATCAATTGAACTTTGATAAAAAACTTTCATCTTCTCCTTATTCAATTGAACGCTTACAAGATAAAGTTCATTATAGACTTCAAATATGTCCACTTCATCCTCCTCTTCATCTGAAACAACAGGACTCGCAAGAAGGAAATCTTTGGTCTCCTCATAAATGGACACAACAAATGCCTGAAACCCGTGTTGGGACGCATTTGGCTCATCAGAGGAACTCTGGTCACTAGTGTCATCTTCTTTTGTCACGGCCATGGCTTTAGATTTTCTAATATTTTTTCTTCTTGTTGAGACAATCATAAGTAAAATGCCCATAATCGCGGCATTTAAAGCATTGAATTTCCTCAGATGATTCTTTATAAGATTTTTTTACAAGAAGCTTTGGTTTCTCATAGGGCTTGCCAACACTTTTCATTTTGAAAAATTTCTTAAACTTCTTGGCAAACAAGGTAAGGTCCTCATCATCATCACTTCCATAGTCCTCATCTTCATTCTTTTTCTTAGAGGACCGGAAAGCAACACCTTTTTGCATCTGACTACCTTGAATATCAGATTCATAGGTTTGAAGAGATATCACAAGTTCATCTATATTGATCTTATCAATTTTCTTACTTTCTGAGATAGTTGCCACCTTAGGTCTAAACCTTTTAGGAAAGGATCTTAGAACCTTCCTGACAACTTTATTTAGTGGAATCTCCTCTCCAAGATAAAATGATCGATTAACAATATTCTTCAGTTTGGTATAAAAGTCCGTAAACTTATTATCATCTATTCGAAGATTTTTAAATTGCGTTGTTAACATTTGCAATTTGTTAATCTTAATTTGTGGAGTCCCTTCAAACGTGGTCTCTAAGATCAACCAAGCATCTTTCGCCACCTCACAATTATACACCCTTGTAAACTCAGAAGCCGTTACAACTCTAAAAATGGCATACAAAGGAGTTATCATTTGCAGCCTGTTTTCTTTACTACTGTAACGGTTAGCGGGTTTAATAGTGATTTCTCAATTCCATCTAAATAAATCATATCTTGAGGTGGTGACCAACCGATTTCAACTGCAGACCAAGCCATGAGATCCATAGATCTGAGAAAGACCCTCATCCTAGCCTTCCAAGAAAGATAATTATGATCATCAAACAACGGAGGATGTGTTGTGGAGATGCCCTCTTTAGGTAAATCAGAATTTCCCAGATACGCCATAGTCGCTTGATTCAAAAAGAATAAAAACGAGTGAACCTTACTTTGAAACCAATTGAAATTTCGTCAATGTACGGAATTGATCCGGTATTCGATTAATTCTAATTAATCTAGTGATTACACAATAACGCTAATACTCACTACAACACGAGATATACGTGGAAATCCAATCACTAGGAAAAAACTACGGGACCGAAGTCCACAAACCAAATCCACTATGAAATAAATGATTATAAAGAGTTTTGAATGATATACTGACACATGCACATGCCCTCTCAAACCCCCATGCAAAGCAACTCCCCTTCGTGGGTCGCCTCCATAGCTTTCCAATTTAGATGCTTTCCTTTACTGTTGATGAACACATAACGATCCGCCTTAAAGTCCACAAGGCTATCAGTCACACCCTAATCTCTAGGGATAAATACACTCAACTCTCTTGAGTAAAACAATGTAAGATGAAAATGAAGAAGGAAAGGAAACCTTTGAGTTAAAATCTTTTTACAAATCACAACAATGGTTTCAAAGGTTGAAGAAGATGGAGTTTTAGGAGCAGCTCTCTGAGCTTGCTTAGCTTCCCCCCCCCCCCCTTTTTCAAAAGCCTTTTAACAAAACCCTAAAACCCCTAAAAGACCAGAAAACTCCAAAAAATCATTTTTCCTCAAAAGTGAACTTTTGTCCCGAGAAACTCACAGCAGGATGTGATGTCCACAACAGCACGATGTGAACAACATCACAACACACTGTGAGCACTGGCAGAATTCCACAGCAACAGTATGTTGTGGACATAACTTCAGGTTACATAAAATAAACTCATTTGATAGTTTAAAAGGCATGGTCACAGGATGTGTGATTGATAATCTTGATTAATCAAGGTAGAACTCATCCATCTTGGCACACACATATTGGAAGGGAGATCTACACATATTTTAGAGTAGATCGTGACAAACAGGATCTAACACTAAGTAGTGCTAATGATTAACACATGTTTGGCTAAAAAATAAACTTCATTACAAAATTCAAACCATAGGACTGGTGCACTTTAATTTCGTCCGTTATAAAAATATGAGCAACTAATGATTCAGATCCTCAAAAGAGTAATTTATGGGCCCACTTTGGTTTAATATATGAACTATCATCTTGATGATTTGGATCGCTCAAGCCTCAAAGCAACATGCCATCTGGCTTAATAACTGAACGATCATATCATAATTTATACTGCGGCAATCATGGTCCATTATTCCTTAAAAATGCGCTCGTATTGCATGTCAAAAAAATAAATAATTAAATATCAAATTTAACTAGATCATAAGCTAGTTTTAATTGAGCATATCTACCATGATGCACTCTTCATGGCCTCTTTTTTTTCTATTGTAAGTCCATTCTATTCTTTAGCAGCCTCTTCCTTGAAGCGGTTGAGGGGTGTGTTGGGATTTAAGGTCTCTAATCGCGCAGAAGCAATGAGTGGATCGCAATCGATTCTACACACTTCGAGAAAAGTCGAGAAAGTTTAATGCTCGTTGTCCGAGCCATCAACTATCAGAGAAGACGACGTTATCAACACGCCACATGGATCCGATGGTGATTGATGGCATCGTAGAAGGATAATCACAACTCTAGGGTTTAGGCTTAGAGAAGAAGGGAGAACTTGTGAGAAAGAAGATTTTCACATCCGTAAGTTACAATCTCTAAAGCCATATATTAATAGGTAACCCTAATATGGCTGTTATACGGTTATATCATGCACACCCTAGAGGTCGTACAAGTGGCATCTCTGCCACTCAAACCAATATCTCCCACTCAACCTCGTAGGGAGTAGTGTCATGATTAACAAGTTCTCTAGTGTCCAAAAATAGAATCGTGATAGTCCTTACAAAACAAAGGACTTGTGGAGTGGAACCAGTCGAGATCGCATATCTCTCACACAGGTGTGCGCACACTAAGTTGACATCTTTCTAGTGTGCCATCACCCAAACTTTCCTATGCATGCCCTAGTCCGCATGACCACACTAGAATATATGAATTTTAATCTAAAATTGTAATCTCATACTATACGCACTTATTTAACTTATCAAAATAATTTTGAAATAATTTCTTCGAATCCATTTTGAAAATAAAATATTTAATAAATACATATATATTTTTAAAAAATTATCATTTAAATCTTTTGTAATTTATGATGTCGGCAGATAAATCTTACAAGTGCGTATCATTAGCCCTAAGAGCCTGGTGTTGATGTCAAGGAACTTCCCCACGCAACTACGTAGTTCATATTTCGACTAAGTCATTTTCCTAGTTGTATATGCACCTGATCATATTAGTCACAATCATCGTCATTATACACTAAAGTAGCGACACCCAATCTAATTCTCATATAGATAAAGGTGGGTAGCTAAGGGCACGAGAGTCACTTACGAGACTGGCAGCTTGCACTATACACTGATTAGATCGAATCAGGCAATAGTAGGTAAGAAAGTCCAGGAGCACTCGATGCTCTGAACACGTGGTCATTTAACCATGCCATAAAGTAGACAAACTGAACTCAATCAGTGCTCGTCAGTTCTACAATACGCAGGCTAACTGACATCTATTAGTAACACTAGCCTGGTTCCCATTCAGGCCATGACATTATCTCACAAGATCATACCAGTGAATGCGTCACTCGACTCTAGGTCTCATCCCCAAACGCAGCTCACACCCATGTGTAATGGTGTTTAACAGCTGCTACTCTCATATGGAGTCGTTTGGAGGTGGTTATTACCTACTCGCGTAACCTATCGCTTTCTGCTACTCCAGACTTGCAACTAGCCCTTGCGAGTGGGCAAGTGGCCTGCTGACGAAAGATCATTTTTCTCACGTGGAGGTGATCGCACATTCTCGCGCAATCACATAATGATCAATATACGAATATATATAAATACTGATAAAGATAATAAATTATCCACATTGCGCATAAACAACTAAGATATAATATAAAAATAAAACGTAATCATAAAATAATGCCCGTGTCCAATAAATAACAATCATGTATAAATGAAAATTATGAAATAGTAATGAAACCATAACTCTCACTGACACCTGCACAACTTTGAGTCTACTCACTGAAAGTCTATATAAACCCATATGCCTAGCATGTATCTCATAGACATCTCTCGTAATAGGTTTTGTCATAGGATCTGCTAATATTTCTCTAAAAGAAACTTGATGGAGTATGACCTGCTTGTCCTTGACAAGATTTCTGATGTAATGATATTTGACTTCGATGTGCTTCGATTTCTTATGAAATTTGAGATCATTCGCTAAATCAATGACAGATTTGTTATCCATCCTGAGAGAAAGTGGGTCTTGAGCGTGAGAAATAACACTCAAGCCTCTGTAAAATCTTAGGATCCAAACTCCTACCTAAATCGCACAAGCAGCAACATATTCAGCTTCCATGGTGGAAAGCGCGTTACACACCTGTTTGTTGCTACTCCATGAAATAGCTTCAAGACACTATATGCTCCAGGGATGAGAAGAAACTTAATATCTATTCCTTGTTTAGTTAAAGATGGTTTTGATGTTAGATTTTATCATTCTAGAGTGTCTTCTCATAGAAACAATATTTTATTTGGTTGAGGCAATTTAGTTGGTACCTTTTTGTTTTAGATATTGTTGATTCATTAATTATTAAGTCTTCATCTTTACTTTCTGTTGTTGTCTTATCTGATGCTATCTTCCGATGAGTTATTTCTCATATAGACTTTGTAGCTTCCAATAGCAACGGGATGGAAGTCAGAAAATCTTATGCCGTCCCTCGCGATGTGCTTGGTTGCTCCAGAGTCTTTGTAACATCTTTCCTCATCTGGCACTCTTTGGCATAATGGTCGGCCTATCTGTTGGGATTTGAGATCCCTAATTGCGCAAAAGCAATGGGTGGATCGCAATCGATTCTAAACTTCGAGAAAAGTCGAGATAATTTAATGCTCGCTGATTCAAGCCGTCAACTACCATAGAAGACGATGTTATATTCATGTCACGTGGATCCGATGGTGATTGATGGTAGTGTAGAAGGACAATCACAACTCTAGGATTTAGGCTTAGAGAAGGGAGAGCTTGAGAGAAAGAAGATTTTCACATCCGTAAGTTACAATCTCTAAAGCCATATATTAATAAGCAACTCTAATATGACTGTTATATGGTGTATATCACTCATACCCTAGGGGTTGTACAAGTGGCATCTCAGCCACTTAAACCAACATTTCTCACTCAACCCCATAGGGAGTAGTGTCATGATTAAAAGTTCACTAGAGCCTAAAAAATAGAATCGTGATAATCTTTAAGAACAAAGGACATGTAGAGTGAGATCAATCGAGATCGCATATCTCTCACATAGATGTGTGGTCACTAAATTGCTATCTTTCTACTGTGCCATCACCCAAGCTTTCCTATGTCTGCCCTAGTCCGCATGATCACACCGAAATATACACTTTTTAATCTAAAATCGCAATCTCATACTATATGCGCTTATTTAACTTATCAAATAATTTTGAAACAGTTTCTTCAAATCAATTTTGAAAATAAAATATTTAATAAATACATACGTTTAAAAAAAAAATATCGTTTAAATCTTTTGTAATTTATGATGTCAGTAGATAAATCTTACAAGTGCATATAATTTGTTCTAGGAGCCTGGTGTTGATGTCAAGAAACTTCCCCACGCAACTACGTAGTTCAGATTTTGACTAAGATTATTTCCTAGTAGTACATGCAGCCAATCATATTAGTCACAATCATCGTCCTTATATACTAAAGTAGTGACACTCAATCTAATCCTCATATACATAAAGGTGGGTAGCTAAGGGCACGAGAGTCACCTACGAGACTGATAACTCACACTATGCACTAATCAGATTGGATCATACAACAATAGGTAAGGAAGTCCATGAGCAGTCGATGCTCCTAACACGTGATCGTTCATCCACGTCGTAAAGTAGACTAACTGATCTCCATTAGTGCTCGTCAGTTCTACAATACGCAGGCTAACTAACATCTATCAGCAACACTAGCCTGGTTCTCATTCAGGACGTGATATCTTCACTAGATCATACTAGTGAATGTATCATTCAACTCTAGGTTTCATCCTCAAACGCAACTTATACCCATGTGCAATGGTGTTTAACAGCTGCTACTCTCGTATGAAGTCGTTTGGAGGTGGTTATCACCTACTCGTGTAAACTGTCTCTTTTTGCTACTCTAGACTTGTGATTAGCCAGCGCGAGTGGGCAAGTGGCCTGCTGATGAAAGATCATTTTTCTCACGTGGAGGTGATTGCACCTACTGGCGCAATCACACAATGATCAACATAAGAATATATATATATAAATACTGATAAAAATAATAAATTATCTATATTGTGCATAAATAACTAAAATATAATATAAAAATAAAACGCAATCATAAAATAATGTCCATGTCCAATAAATAACAATCATGTATAAATGAAAAATATGAAATAGTAATGGAATCATAACTCTCACTAACACCTACACAATTTTGAGTCTACTCACTCAAAGTCTACATAAACTCATATGCCTAACATGTATCTCATAGACATCTCTCGCAATGAGTTTTGTCATAGGATCTGCCAACATTTCTCTGAAAGAAATTTGATGGAGTACGATCGGCTTGTCCCTAACGGGATTTCTAATGTAATGATACTTGACTTCGATGTGCTTCGATTTCTTGTGGAATTTGAGATTCTTCGCTAAATCGATGGTAGATTTATTATCCATCCTAAGAGAAAGTGGGTCTTGGGCGTGAGGAATAACACTCAAGCCTCTGTGTAATCTTAGGATCCAAACTCCTTCCTGAATCGTAGTACATGCGGCAACATATTCAACTTTCATAGTGGAGAGCGCGTTACATGCTTGTTTGTTGCTACTCAATGAAATAGCTCCACCTCCCATTAAAAATATGAAGTCAGAGGTAAATTCATCAAAATCATCTCCATAAGCAACATCAAAGTAGACGTGCACTGATCAATCACATAATTTATCATTTTATCACTCTTAACTTAGTGATGCTAGGACTTAATTTGCTACTAACAAATTAACGATGTACAGATATTAAAGAAAAATAGTGAAAGAGAGCCAAAGTGTTAATATTCATCAAAATGAATTCAAAAAGTAGTAAAAAATATAATTGAGTGAAAAAGATAATTTTCGCCTACTAAAAATCAGAAAATCGTAATTTATGGTTATGTAAAAAGAGACAAAAGAAGAAAAAATGAAAAATTATAATCTAGAGAATTGTTCGAATAGGAAACTGTACAAGATAGAAAATCATGATTTGTAATTATCCAGAAAAAAGCTTTCCTACTATTGTTGCTGCTGCTACTGATCACGTGAATGAAGATTATCACTGCCAGGAATAGAATTAGAAGATATCTAAAATTAGAAGTTTGGTGAATCACGGATCTAAGAAGATTGATGAAGATAAGCTGTTAGAAAATCTCGATTGCTGAAATAAAGGAGAACAATCCAGAAGCATATCAACCATTGGAAGCAAAGAAGAATAAAATTAGGAATTAAAGTTATATTAGAAATCTTTTATTTTAGTAGTTTCTTTTATCCGAATTAAAAGTTTTTGTAAACTGACTCCTTATGATCTATAAATAAGAGAGCCCGATATAGGAATAAATATCGAAAATTTTTAACATCAATTGACAACTGAGGTTGGATTTTCTTCCGATCAGTAGTGTAAAATAGTTATAGTAGATTAGATATCAGAGGCTTCTCAAGAGCAATTGACGATTGCTATTGGGTGCTGAAGTTTAGTGTAGATATCCTAGTTTCTCAGAAGTAATTGACGACTGCAGCTGAGGGGTGAAAGATATATTTATTTTGCTTTCTAGTTTAAATTTTATTTGTTTTATTTACATGCTTTGTAAACATCTTCAAGTTTTAATTTGAATTGCTCAGGTTGGAATTTACAGATTAGTATAACGATTTTTACTTTTCTAGAGTTTGATTGACGCCCAAATTTTAGGAGATTGTTGATTAGATTAAATCTATGTTAAAAAATTTTAGTTTTTGATTGACTCCCAAATTCTAAAAGACTGCAATATAGTGTAATTGTACTGTTTATTTTTATAAATATTCGATAGCTAAAGATTGAGATTGACGACCTCAATCTGAAGGCGGATTAGAATTTATTTTTCTATACTTTAGATTAAAAAATCATTCTTTTATTCATATTTCTCAAGTAGTTTAGAACCTTAAAAGATAAATATAACTTTAAAATAGAAATATATATGAGATAAACTTCTTCGTGGGAATGATCCTATACTAGCTCTACAATTTTCATTGTGCGCTTGCAATAAGTTAAGACTTAATTAGATACACATGGTAAGCCGATCATGGACTCTCAAATCAATTCCTCCATAACATAACATCAAATCCTTAGTGCCTCTAAGATATCGAAAGATCCGTTTGACAGCATGTAATTGGCCTGAATTACGCTAGTAACGACTGACTAATCCAACTACATAACAGATATCAGGGCATGTGCACCGCATGACATACATGAGACGACTAACAACGCTAACATAAGGGACATATTTTATAAGGTTGTTCATCAAGAGAACCTAGTATCTAATGGCGCATATTTTACAAAAGGAAAAAAGATCAATGTTAAAAAAAAGCCTAAAAAACAACCCAAAAAGAGATTATAAATGTTCAATATATATATATTTATATTGAAAGATATTACAATAACTTGCTATTAGCATAGTTGGTTTAGAGTAGTCTTATACTATATTTTGGAGAAGAGGTTGGAGGTTCGAATCCCCCCACCTCTAAAAATATTTTAAATTTATACCTTTGCATTAGGCAAATTAACGAACCTGATTCGGACTCAGACTAGACCTGATTGGATCCAGTCCAAAAATCGTTGGCAAGTGGTCCAAAAGTGGGCCCAAACCCGATCTAGACCTGGTCCTGCATTGAACAAGACCCATCTAGATCCGGCCCAATAGCTACCCGAATGGATCCGACCCAAAAAGGTGTAGACTCGATCAAGAACCCGGTCCAGCATTGAGCCGGACTCATCTATACCCGACATGGACCCAGACCCGGCAAGTCCACTATTCAGAAATCATGTGCACTAGGAAACCCTAGTACACAAAAAAGAAGAAACGGGAAAAGGGAAGCAATGGCAGTCAGGTGGCCGGTCAGCGGCCGACAACATCCCCTGTGGCCAACCAAGTCCGTCCGACGACATCCCCGGTGGCTGACCAAGTCCGTCCGGTGACATCGCCGGTGGGTACTAGATTTTTATTTTTTATTTTTAATTATTTCCCTTCATTACCATTTTCATCTTTTAATACCGGCAACAGATATAAGATTAAAAAAAAATGTCAGAATCTAATCATAAAATAAGATAAAAAAAATTATCCTTACAAAAGCAGAGAAATCGATATAATTGCTCTGATACCACTGTTGAGATTTGAGATCCCTAATCGTGCGGAAGCAATGGGTGGATCGCAATCGATTCTACACATTTCGAGAAAAGCCGAGATAATTTAATGCTCGTTGATCCGAGTCGTCAACTACCATAGAAGACGGCGTTATCTTCACGCCACATGCATCCGACGATGATTGATGGCACCGTAGAAGGATAATCACAACTCTAGGGTATAGGCTTAGAGAAGAAGGGAGAACTTGTGAGAAAGAAAATTTTTACATCCGTAAGTTGCAATCTCTAAAGCCATATATTAATAGGTAATCCTAATATGGCTGTTATACGGTGTATATCACGCACACCCTAGGGGTTGTACAGGTGGCATCTCAGCCACTCAAACCAACACTCACCGCAGAAGAAATACTTGATCTGATCACGAGACTTTTTCTTGCGGTAAGGATGATTCTTAAGTTTTGCTTTAGTAGATGGAGGTGGACCAGTGTCACCTTTCTTCTTATCCTTTCGAGGTTTCTTATTCTTTCAAAATTTGCTCGTTAGAGATTTGCGTTTCCAATCCTCAGTGTAATAGATAAGAGGAGCTTTTGATATAATTAAGGTCATTTCTATCTCGTGCTCCAGGTGATGGCATAAATCTCTAAAAGTTTTGATAAATTTATTGTGATTGAGAATTTTCTTAGTAAAATCCCAAGAGGAGGGTAATGAGCCTAACATGATATTGATTTTCTGGTTTTGACTCAAATTACTCCTTGCACTCCTAAGGTCTGCTATCATCTGATTCATCTTATGAATGTGGTCTTTAATCGTACACCCTTGAGGCATACAATATGCTTGAAACTTCATTTCTATAGCACGAATCCTTGCGTCAGATATTTTAGCATTCACCTCGTAAAGAGTGTCCCATATCTTTTGCGGTAGGATAAGACTCATATGTATGAAAGAGTTCTTTATGAAGACTCAGAAGGATAAGGTTCTGGGCTGTGCGATTATGTTTCACCCATTTTTTGTATTTCTCATCTACAGCTTTCATAGCCACAATAGGTACATCCTGACATGATTTCTTCTATGATATATTGGATATCCTTCTCATCTAGGAGGATTCTCATCAGAGAGACCAATCATCATAATTATTATCATCTAACTTTTCAGTCTTAATTAAGTCAGCAAATAAGGATTTGGCAGCCATTTTTACTACTATTTTTAAAAAAATGTTAATTATTGGACAATAATATTATATTTTGTGCGCAATCTCCATCCGTATTCTCCAAAATATCAAAGAAATTTCTCAATGTTGAGATGACTTTAGCAGTTATTAGATCAGTCGGAAAGTATCACATACCCAATTGGGCGTTGCAAAAATAATCAAGATTACATAATTGTTGAGTATCTCACCATTAATAGTCTCAATGACAAGCATGGCCTACTCATATAGGTGTGTATCTAAATATATGATGGGTGAATTACAAGATAATCTCAGCAGGATCATCGAAGATTATCAAGGTAAATGAGTCAATCATTCAATCAATTACATCTCATAGAAATAATAAGTTAAAATATTCACGAATACAAAATTGCGTTATCAAGTAATCTTGAAATGACTTGAGCTCATTAATTCTCATGTGGATCTATAGTTTAAGCCCTAAAATTATTCTTCCATAATTAGAACCATTTATTACAACTTGAGTCATCATATGAATGCAATACCCTATGAAACTAATAGAACTACTCCTTCATATCAATTGACACGCAGCTCCTAAGAGCTCCATCACGCTTTTTGATCGTTTGTGCCATAGGTACTTCTCCATAAGGGTACAAGTTTGTATTCATGCATTCACCAATTTATAAAATAAAGAAAAAAATATATATATGGACTCGATCTAATACAATTTGATCAATTAATAAAACATCCTAAGATGCATGTCATACTTGATAACATAACGATATGCATAACCCACAACTAACTAACTATAAATGATCACTCATCCATATCTCATAATAGAATAAAAAAAATTAAAATTTTAATCATCGAGACTAACGATAATTAAATATCATAATTAAATATTATGAATGATATTCACAAATATCTGAGCGGATCAAACCATCAAAAAAGAAATCTGACTGGTCCAATCAGTAGGTCTCATCGAGTAAATCAAAATAGACTATTTATAGGCCTAAATCCAATAAGTAATAAGGAAGTTATTGTCAAAACACAGAGGCAATCAAACTATTGCAATTTTGAAAATTGCGCTGGTGCGCACGTTTGACCGATTAAATTGAACCATTCGAATTAATAAAATATGTGATATTTTGTTAGAAAGTAGTTCAGCAAGAGAACATACTATCTAACGGCTAATATTTTACAAAAGGGAAAAAGATCAATATTAAAAAAACTTCAAAACAGCCCAAAAAGAGGTTGTAAATGTTCAATATATATACTTTTATATTGAAACATATTGCATCAACTTGTTGTTAGCATGGTTGGTTTAGAGTAAGAGGTTAGGGGTTCGGGTTCGAATCCCCCCACCTCTAAAAACATATTAAATTTATACATATGCATTAGGAAAATTAACAAATCTGGTTCGGACCCGGACCAGATCCGATTGGATCCAGTCCAAAAATGGGCCCAGACCCGATCTAGACTCAGTCCAGTATTGAATCAAGACCCATCCAGATCTGGCCCAATAGCTGTCCGAATGGATCCGGCCCTAAACACTTGGTCCAACATTGAACAAAACTCATATAGATCCGGCCCAATAGCTACCCGAATGGACTCGACCTAAAATGGTCTAGACTCGATCAAGAACCCGGTCTAGTATTGAGTCAGACTCATCTATACCCGACATGAACCCAGACTAGGCAAGTTCACTATTCAGAAATCATGTGTACTAGAAAACCCTAGCACAAAAGAAAGAAGAAACGGGGAAGGGGAAAGCCCACCCAACAATGGTAGTCAGGAGGCCGGCCGGCGACATCCATGGCAGCCGACCAACTCTGACCGGTAACATCGCTGGTGGGTATCGGATTTTATTTTATTTTATTTTATTTTTTCCTTCATCACCCTTTTCATCTTTTAATACCGGCAACGGGTAAAACGTCGAAATCAAATCATAAAATAAGATAAAAAAAATTTATACTTACAAAAGCAGAGAAATCGATATGATTGCTCTGATACCACTGTTGGGATTTGAAATCCCTAATCGTGCGAAAGCAATGGGTGGACCACAATCGAGGATCGCAATCGATTCTACACACTTCGAGAAAAGCCGAGATAATTTAATGCTCATTAATCTGAGCCGTTAACTACCAGAGAAGACAACGTTATCTACACACTACATGAATCTGACGGTGATTGATGGCACCGTAGGAGGATAATCACAACTCTAGGGTTTAGGCTTAGAGAAGAAGGGAGAACTTGTGAGAAAAAAGATTTTCACATCCATTAGTTACAATCTCTAAAGTCATATATTAATAGGTAACGTTAATATGACTGTTATATGGTGTATATCATGCACACCCTAAGGGTTGTACAAGCACTACAAAAATAAGGTGTTTCAGCGGCACTTGCTATTAGGGCAATTTTTAGTAGCGGCGGGACTAATAACGGCAGTTTTTTGTTAAAAAAACGGCCGCTAATAGTCTTATTTTTTGTAGTGAAGTGGCATCTCTGCCACTCAAACCATCAGGGTGTAACTCCTACTAAGATCATACACTTTACAACCAGCCTGACGACCTTCTTCGTTGTGTGGTTAAGGGGTGCACCTCATATTAAGATCATACTCTTTAAGAACAGCCTAACGAGTCTCTTCCTTGATTGGTTGAGGGGTGTAACTCATACTTATATCCAGGGGCGGACGCATGTATGGGCGAGGGCGGGCGCCCGCCCGCCTGCACTAACTTAAAAAAATAAATTTTGCCTTGGGTACCTCTATTTGCACCCATGTCACCTCTGAAATTACCCACGTCCTAGACGCCTTGAAGACCATTGATTGTTTCAGATCAATGATGGAAACAGTGTTTCAGGCCAACATTCTACAGAATAGATCTTGAAATCATGACTCACCTATCATACGGTAAATTTTTTATTCCATGTGTCACTGATCTCCAAAAAATGGCCTTAAATTGACATTTGGGCGTGATGTCTGACATATGATTCAGAGACCATTTTTTGGGGGAATTTGTGAAACCTGAAATAAAAACTGACCGTCTTATATGTGCGCCACGATCTCAAGATCTCTTGTGTGGAATATCAGGATGAAACATGACCTCCATCATCTAATCCGGTTTAATTAATGTTTATCAAGCGATCTAGGGTGTGGACGCAAACAATGGTACTCATTTTGCTTTTCTTATAGAATAAAAGATTTCTATTTTGCAATAATGTGGGGTCCACTTTCTGGATCTTTTCTAAAGATAAAATTGAATAAAATTTAGCTGACTTTATTTTCGCCCACGATTGGAGCTAAAATCTGAAGGGACTAATGTATTTGCAATCCTTAAAATTCAAAATTCTTTCTTCTCAACTCAAGTTTTGCATGCAACAACCATTTAACTGTTTTGAATTTGATGATGAAAATAGGTTTTAAGCCTAATTTTTCACACAAAAGATCTTGAGACCATAGACTTGCCATCAAACATTAGTTTTCTCTAAGTGGCACGCATCCCAAAATGTAGCGCTAATTTAGTGTGATGCATGCCTCATTGCTTTTTAGTTACTTTATTGAGATTTGTGCCACTTAAAATAAAAAAAAAATTGACTGTCAGATGGTACACCCATAGTCTCAAGATCCTTTGTGTGGAAGATTGAAGTGAAAAATAAACTCCATTGTCTAAGTCAAATCAATCAATTGTTGATGATCAAAAGATCGTATGAAAAAATTAAACACAATGATCAAAAGATCATATGTAGGAAAGACCATCGAAGCCGTCAAATTTGAAAGCCATGATAAAAAAATCCTATGTTGAAAAAATTGGCACGAAACACGATTTTTATGATAATATATTTTTAAATATTTTTTAAAATTATAAATATTTATATTTATATTTTTTTTAATCCCAACAATTTTTTCGAAAGTAATTCCGAAATATATTGAAATTAAATCTAATTCATCTTACGCCCCGCCTAGATGAAAATCCTGATTCTGCCACTACTTATATCGTATTCTTTAAGACCAGCCCGACGAATAATGTAAGCAAACCACAGATGAGAATACTATTAAAAACTAATATAATAGTAGATCAAATTTTGTTCTCAAATGTTAATTCTCAGTTCGTCCCTCTAATTTTCTAACGTGATCTAGAATTGTTTTATGCGTCTTCTGTAACTGATGGAACTGCTCCCACAATTGTTGTAGTTCACCCTCATTAGGTCCTCTTATATCACTAGGAACCTCCCCGCTTGATAGGCTTGGTCGATTTTTATTAAATTTTGTGTTCTATTGGCTTAACAATAAAGTTTAGTAATACTCTTCAAAATTGAATATATAATATATCTATAATCACAACACCTTAAGAGTATATCGTAAAAAGTTCGTTCAAATGTTGCATACGACGGGTACCTCAATCCAAGTACTTCGGGAAATTATAGGAGAAAAGTATCACATCACGCCTCCAAATTAATTTATCACGGAATTCATCAATTTATTTTCTTATTATGGAATAGCGCCCCAATATGGGTTTAAACGGTTTTACCTTACCGTTTAGCATACACAAACCCCTTATGCGTGAGGTTAGATTACGCATTTGCCCCTGATGCCGAAACTGCCCTTGACGCCCAAAACCCATCTGATTCATCTTCTCCATCGATTAACCCCAAAGGCACGAATCAAGATAAGAGCATATCAAGTTCATCTTCTTCATCAATTAACCCCAAAGGCACGAATCAAGATAAGAACATATCAAAATATGCAAATCTGCAGATCATAAACAAATAGAATAAAATATTGGAAATTTTGCACTTTTGGCCCTATAAGTTTGCGTATTTGCAGAAATGGCCCTATAGTTTCAATCCATATATAACAAGCCAGCTCCAAGCCTAGCCGGTTCTATGTCAGCAACCGCCTTTTATATTTAAATCACTTTTAAAGTATAAAAGTAATCGTTACTTTATTACTTTTCATTATTTACTATTTACTTTAACTTTATTACTTTTCTATAAAACCGAGAGGGCGGCTTCTTAGCGAGGAGAAAGCAGAAAAAAGTTCACAGCAAATTTTCAGGTAATTTTTTTTTTTTTTTTTTTTTTACATTTAAACACATTCAGTCATCCGTTATGTCTCTCAACAATCCGCTAACTTACCGATAACTTATTGCTAACTTACATTATCGGGCGATAATGTAAGTTGTCGACCGATAATGTAAGTTATCGGTAGTTTTTCAACCTCACTTATTTTGTTAATTAATTATTTTTATTTATATTGCAGTTCCCACTAAGTGATTGTAAAATGACTATGTCTCTAAAGCCCTTCGGGAAATATTCTGGAGTTAGTATCAAGAAATTTTAATTGCACTGTAATGAAGAAGATATTAGATGATTCAATTTTCGGTCATCTATTTAGGATAAGTGAGAAATTAGGATTCATTGGAGACTTGGTTGATGCTATTTTAAGCTTTTGGGTTAAAGATAATGTTTTCAAGGTTAGAAATACCAATGTACTACTGCAAGAGTCTGATATAGCATTCATTTTAGGCCTGAATATGTTGACAGAACCTGAGTATGAGAAGGTGGCCGTGCCAGAGAAAAAAACTATTCGATATAAATTCTTTTAGAGGAAGCCGACTAAAAGACCTCGTATTGAAGAATTAGTTGATAGTGCTGATTTATCTAACGATAAAATTTTGAAACTATCATTATTGTTTCTCTTATGTTCTTTTTTACTTCCGGACATATAGCAGAAAGTTGACATACGATACTTAACATTAGTAGATAACATTAAAGAGTTCAACAAGTTTCTGTGGGGGCCTGATAGTTTACAATAATTTAGTAGATAGCATATCAAAAGTGAACGTCAGAAGGGAAATGACGAAAAAGTCAGAAAATGGGCATTACAACATCTACGGATGCACTATCGCCCTATAGATTTGGGCGTTTGAGCACTTTCCTGGAGTCGTCACTGCTCTTACTGAGCTCAAAGATTCATTTCCCAGGTTAATGAAATGGGAAGGCCCGAAATTCAGCCGTAATCCTAATTTTTATCGAAAAAGATTTCTTAAGTCTAAAGTTATGTTAGAGCTTGAAGCTGTAAAGTATGAATTACAGTATATATCGGTTCGACTCTTTTTGATGCAAAGAGAGATGGAAAGGGAGCAGGAAAGGGCCGAAGAGTCTCGTGATGAAGAAAATATATATGAATACGATGATGTCCCAAGTTATGAGACACGTTCTCCAGAAAGAGCCGAAGAACAGAAAAGCCGAGATGACGATGACGACGATGAGGATAACGATGATGATAGCAACGAAAACGACGAGTATGAAGTCGTTGTACGACAGCATACTGAACCAAAGGATAAAGGCAAACCAGAGATTAGGCCCCAGTCAATAAGAGAACAGTCGGTTAGGCAACCCAACTTAACCAAAGAAGTAACAGAGCTTAGAAAAAAATGCAAGACGCTCCGCATGGCTGTAAAAGAGATGAAAAGTGACTTCCGACGTGCATTTACAGTGCTTAAAGGGCAAACACTCAAAATTGAACAATTAGGGAGAGACAAGAAGACCCTCCAAGAGCAAGTTGGGTCATTATAAGATGAAATATGGTCACTAAAACATCGGGTTCTAAATTTAAGAGAACGAAATGCCTCAATACAGAAGGTCCTTGATGCAGTTACATCTCATTTGACGAAGGTATTAAACCATTTCTTTTTAAATTTAAAAAAAAATATATTTTTTTAAAGATTAATGCCAAATATGCTTGTCGTTCGATAATGTAAATTATCGTCCAACAACTTACATTATCGATCGATAATCTAAATTAGCGGTCAATAATATACATTATCGATCGATAATAATATAACTTGTCGGTTGCTAATCTAAGTTAGCAGTTGATAATTTACATTATCGGACGATAATATAAGTTAGCGGCCGATAATTTACATTATCGATTGATAATGTAAATTATCGACTGCTAACTTATATTATCGGTCGATAATGCGGTCGCTAACTTGATCTCAAATAATTTTATTTTTATAAAATAATGACAGTTTTTAATGTATTTTACAATTATGCAGGATAATATTCTTTCCTCTGTTCTATTTGAAACCTTTGTTCCCACTGCCACTCATCCTACAGCTTCTCAACCAACAGTAATCAAAACTTCGGAACCTAAACCCACTGCTCCTCCACCAAGCCATCAATCCACTGCCCCCCTAAATTCTCTGGCCCAAAACCCACTGCTCCTCAACCTACCCATCAATCAACTGCCCCCAATACTTCTTCCCATAAACCTACTGACCCTAAACCCACTGCTCCTCAACCAAGCCATCAATCCACTGCCCCGCGAACTTCTGCCCCTAAGCCCACTGGCCCAAAATCCACTGCTCCTCAACCTACCCATCAATCAACTTCCCCCAAAAATTCTTCCCCTAAACCTACAGACCCTAAACCCACTACTTCTCAACCTACTCATCATATCACTGCCCCCAAAACTTCTGAAGCTCCTCCACCTCCTACTAAACAGCCCTTGGTGGAAGTGGGTGATGAGGGTGCTCCTCTTACCCAGTCTTCTCGTGAGTCACAGCCGACACCCCTAAAATCAATTTTAGTTAAACTATCAACTGGAAAAAGTAAAGCCAAGGGATATGACTTGCGTGCTCAGAAGAAGAGAAAGACCCCGACCACTAAAGTCATTATAAAAAGACCAATATTAGTTGTGGAGGAGGAGGATGAGCCAAAATCAATGGAGCACAAATATATGCTCAGTTTTTGGAACCGGCCAGAGGGAGAGGACAATGTGATCGTCAATACTATCATGGGTGTTGACATCATAATCGACGAAATCTTGGCACAGTTAAAAATCAATTCCTTTCCTTCGATCGTGACGAGGATGGCGTCCTCATTCACGTTCATGTTAAGGGTTTGGTAAAATAGCTTCACGAGTCTCGGATAATACCGATCTCCGAAGGGGGTAAGTAATGATCTAAGGTTGTTGTTGGTGAGGAAATCCGATGTCCATTGTGTAGACGTCGGGTCCCCAAAACAAGAGGGATGTATCTCCCATTCGGTTTCAAATATTTTGGCCCCCCACCAATCGTCTAGTGCGATTGGGGTAGGAGATGGGGTTGGTGGTGGTTGTGGTTGTGGACCTTGCAGTACTTTGTTGCGCGCCGACGGTGATCGAATCGCCATCCTTTTCTTTGGTTGGGGATTTGGGCTTGAAGAAGCCATAAGATATCTATAGAGCTTTTTTTTTAATGCAAAAACGTTGGAAAAGGGGTAGATTATACCTAAAACAAATGTTTTTGATAGATCGGATCGTTCGAATACGGCTCGAATCGGACGGAAAAGCTTGGAAGTAGAAAATCCTAAACCCCCCTTCCTCGCTTGGACTCTCGCTTGAAGATGAAATGGACGTTTAACATTCTGTCCGCAATATATAGTATGTCCTCACTCGAGCGGTCGCTAGACCTCGCTCGAGCGGTTAAAATACCTCGCTCGAGCGGTTAAAAGATCTTGCTCGAGCGGTTAAAAAGGCCTCGCTTGAGCGGTCACTAGCCCTCGCTCGAGCGGTCAAGAACGATTTGAAAGTAGTATTTTATGTAGCTTCGTGCGAGCGAGCATAAGTGTTCGCTCGAGCGAGCCCAGAAATATTTTTCTGGTTCTTCTAAGCTCATATTTATTAGGACATCCTCAAACATGATTTCCTATGTTAGGCAATTGAGATTTTATTCACACGAACTGATCTTTCTGGCCAAAGTTTAAGCTAAATATTCGGATTTTTAATCTCATTTGTTTACTTGATTCAAAATAGGAATCGATGCACTGTCAAAATATTACATATTATAAAGAACAACTAGCTAACGTTCTCAAACAAATTGGGGTATTGTTCCTTGACATCCGCCTCTCACTCCCACGTTGCTTCCTCAGCCGGATGGTTATTCCAGCATAGAAGCACTAAAGGAATGACTTTGGTGCGTAGCACTTGTTCCTTTCGATCCAAAATCTCTGTTGGCTCTTCGATCATGCTCATATCTTCATGCATCTCGAATGATTTGCCGCTGAACACATGATCAAGGTCATTAAGATACTTCCTGAGCATAGATACATGGAATACATTGTGTAACTGATCAAATAATGGTGGCAATCCAATACGGAAAGTTACTTCCCCTACTCAACCCAAAACTTCAAACGGTCCAAGATAACGGGGACTTAGCTTCCCTCTCTTTTCGAATCTCATCACGCCCTTCATAGGTGATACCTTCACGAAAACTTGTTCTCCCACCTTAAAGTCCGCACTCGTCCACTTGATATCAGCGTAGCTTTTCTGTCTGCTTTGAGCCGTCTTTAGTCTTTCTCTGATCATGCGGACAATAGCTGCGTTATCTTCAAGTAACTCGGGTCCCAAAATGAATTTCTCGCCAGTTTCCTCCCAATTGATTGGCGATTTACATCGTCTTCCATACAAGGCTTCATACGGTGGCATCCCAATGCTCGTCTGAAAACTATTGTTATATGCGACCTCAATCAATGGTAGGTGTTGATCCCACGATCCCTGTAATTCCAACATACATGCCCTAAGCATGTCTTCAATGATTTGATTGACCCTCTCAGTCTGTCCGTCGGTTTGTGAATGAAACGCCGTACTGAAATCCAGTCGCGTTCCCATTCCTTCTTGAAATTTCTTCCAAAACTTTGATGTATACAATGGGTCACGGTCTGAACCAATGCTACTCGGAATCCCATGTAAACGGACAATCTCTTTCATATAGAGCTCTGCCAGTCTTCCCACCGTATACATCGTGTTGTAAGGCAAGAAGTGCGCTGACTTAGTCAATCGATCGACCACTACCCAAATGGCATTGTACTTCTTTACAGTTCACAACAGACCGACTATGAAGTCCATGGAGATCGATTCCCACTTCCATTCCGGTATAGGTAGGGGTTGTAATAGGCCTGCGGGGTGTCTATGATCAATCTTCACTTGTTGGCATGCCAAACACCGTAACACGTACTCTGCCACATCTTGCTTCAAACCTCCACCAGTAATTCTTTTTCAGATCTTGATACATCTTCGTGCTTCCCGAGTGGATAGCATAGCTTGACTTGTGAGATTCATCAAGAATCGTTCGTCGTAAATCGACATTGTCCGGAATACAGAGATGACCCTTGAGCAGTAAGGAACCATCCTCCTTGATTGAAAACTCTGATCTAATGCCTTCAGTTACATCTTGACGTATCTTAGTTAGTATTAGATCTTTCATCTATAGTTCTCGTAGATGTTCGAATATCACCGGTTTCACTGATATGTTGGCTAAAAAGTTTGCTGTAGCTTGTGGCTGGATGTCCGCACCACATAGCGCTAGATCTTCCAATAGCTTCCATCAGTGTATGCCCAAAATTAGACTAGCCAACTGGGCTGAACTCTTCCGACTCAAGGCATCAGCCACCACATTAGCTTTGCCTGGATGGTACTGTATGGAACAGTCATAGTCCTTGAGGAACTCCATCCATCTGCGCTGCCTCATATTTAGTTCCTTCTGTGTAAATAGATATCTGAGGCTCTTATGGTCAATGAAGATTTCAATCGTTTCTCCGTATAAATAATGTTGCCATATCTTTAATGCGAATATGACCGCTGCTAGTTCCAGATCATGTGTCGGATAGTTCTTCTCGCACTCTTTCAACTGTCTTGACCCATAAGCTATTACCTTTTTATGTTGGTTTAGTGCACAACCTAAACCGTTATATAAAGCATCACTGTAGACCGCGAATCCTCCACTGCCTGATGGAATGGCTAACACTAGAGCTGAGGTGAGCCTCTTCTTGAGTTCTTGAAAACTCTTCTCGCACGCCTCACTCCACTCAAATCTTGAATCCTTTCTTGTAAGCCTCGTAAGAGGTCCCGATATCTTTGAAAACCCCTCAATGAAACATCGATAATAACCTGCCAGTCCAAGGAAACTTCGAGCGTCTGTCACGGTCTTTGGTTGCTCCCAGTTCACTACTGCCTCGATCTTAGCGGGATCTACTGTGACACCATGCTTTGAGACGACATGTCCCAAAAAGCTCACCTCTTCCACCCAGAATTCACATTTGTTGAGCTTGGCGTACAATTGGTGTTCACGCAAAGTATGTAGAGCGACCCGTAAGTGTTCTTCATGCTTCGTCATTGATTTTGAGTAAATTAGGATGTCATCAACAAACACAACAACACAAGAGTTTAGGTGTGGTTTAAACACCCGATTCATTAAGTCCATAAACGATGTCGGTGCGTTTGTCAATCCGAATGGCATCACAAAAAATTTATAGTGTCCATACCGCGTTCTGAATGCCGTCTTCTGGATGTCCTCAGCCTTGAATCTTAACTGATGGTATCCAGATCTCAAATCGATCTTGGAAAAGTACTTCGCTCCTTACAACTGATCAAACAAGTCATCTATTCTTGGCAACGGGTATCGATTCTTCACAGTGAGTTTGTTCAATTGTCGATAGTCAATGCACAACCGCATCGACCCATCTTTCTTTTTCACAAACAAAACTGGTGCTCCCCACAGAGACACGCTTGGTCTTATGAACCCTTTATCCATGAGCTCTTGCAACTGTTCTTTCAATTTTTTCAACTCTGCAGGAGCCATCCTGTAAGGTGCCTTTGAAACAGGCTCCGTTCCCAGTGCTAAGTCGATGGCGAATTCCACTTCTCTCTCTAGAGGTAATCCTGGCAATTCTTCTGGAAATACGTCTTCGAATTCTCGCACTACTGCTATCTCGGAGATAACATTCTTTTCTTCTTTGTCTCCCTTCAGAAATGTCAGATAACCGCTACATCCCTTTTTGATTAAACATTCTGCTCTAACTGCAGAGATGAGTGGCACTTGCGTCGACCTCTCTCCTCGAAATCGAAACGATCTCCTCGTGTTAGGTCAGAAAATAACTACCTTGTTCTTGCAATCTACTGTTACACAATGACGGGACAGCCAATCCATGCCAAGGATCACGTCGAATCCTTGCATGTCCAACAATATTAATTTCGCGTCTAATTCGTAGACAACGTCATCCCGAACGCTTACTACTACCGATTTGTAGACTAATTCTATGTTCACTAATTCTCCCGTTGGGATAGACACTGATAACACAAAGTCCAGTGTCTCTGGAACAATCTTCATTTTCTTTGTAAATCTAGGGGTGATGAAGGAGTGGGTAGACCCTGGGTCTACCAATACTCGTGCGTCACGTGCTACATAGCACCCTTTCTCATAGACTTATAATATACCTATAACACACACATACATACATAGCACATACTTTATTTATAATTATCTAACGTACAAACACAGTTCTACACACTGTTCTAATGAATGCATATTCTCTTCCTAAAATTGTATTAAATTGAAATTCTTTATTTAAAAGAAATCTTACCTTGAATGACGTCGTGTATACTCCCTGCTTCTTGGGCGGTAACTGCATAGGCTCTCCCTTGAACAACTGGCTTTCGAGATTGAATAGGTCGTGGCATGGAGGCTGAGGCCGTCTTTTCCTTAATTGCTTCAGGGCAATCTCTAATTACGTGGCCTATCTTGTCACATTTAAAACAGTCTCGCATTCCTTGCCTGCAATCCGCCGTTTTGTGGGACTTGCCACACTTGGCACACGTCTCCCTTGGTGTTGAAGAAGCAGCTCTTGAAAAACCTTGTGTAGTTATAACTCCGTTGGAAATAGCAGGACCCTCATGACTCATCGGTCTCCCTGATGCCAGCAATGGGAAACTTTGATGAGTAGTTTGTTGTGCGGCTCTCCCATACCCTATCTGAAACGGTGTTTCTCGATTCGCACGAACCTCCTTTCTTATTTACTGATTCATAACTCCCAGTCCCGCTTGGATCTATGCTTCCTCTTCCCTGTTGTTCCCTCTGATGGTATCGATGATTGTTTTCTTCTTCGACCACTAATGCCTTACTCATGACCTCTCCGTATGTCTTTAGCTGAAAGGGCGCAACCCCTCCTCGGATGTCCGACCTTAAACCCTGTTGGAACCTCTTCGCTTTCATCACATCCGAAATTACGTACTCTGGAGCGAAGCGAGCCAGTCTCATAAATTCGACTTTGTACTCTCTCACGGTCATCCTTCCTTGCATTAGTTGCAAGAATTGAGTCTCCATCTGATTTCTCACAACCTCCGAAAAATACTGTTTATTGAACTCTTCAACGAATTCATCCCAAGTCCAGGGCATATCTGGAGTTTCTTGGGCTCTAGTCCGAGAAACAAATTTCCATCAGGTCCAGCTTCTCCATCTAGCATATACGCTGCCCAACGGACGATCTCTTCCTCTGTGCATATTAGTACACTGAATATCTTCTCCATTTCACCCAGCTAATTTTTGGCTGCCATGGTGTCTGCCTGCCCTGAAAAGCTAGGAGGTCTCATCCTCCTGAATTCGGTAAATGTTGAAGCCACTGGTAGTGTAGGTCCTACTGGAGGCGTAGGTGTCTGATGTGGTTCTGGGGCTGCATGTGCTGCCAAGGATGCTTGCTGTGCCATGGCAGTTGCCATGGTTTCCATTGTGTGTATCATCCTCTGACGCTCCTCTCTTTCTTCATTTCTCTCCCTCACTATATCTTGTTCCCTTTGATCTCGATCCTGATTTTCTGCTTGATTTTTGTTTTCTCCTTGGCCACTGCCCTGGGAAATCTCCCTATTTCCTAATGGTACCCTATTGGTAGGCGAGACGAACCCATCTCTACTGCACAGATTCCTATCGTGACCACCCCTGGGTCGGCCTCTTCCTCTAAGAAACATAACGGTTTGCATGAGAAACCACGGTTTCGTTAGCAGAAGTCCCTATGTTCTGACAAGATGATTGCCAAAACTAAAAAGAAAGGCTCTGATACCAACTATAACAGTCCGAATTTCGACACCCTGAAATCCATGCCATCAGCACGACCCTCAAGGCCATCCCCTGAAGATCTATACGAAGCATTGGTATGTACAAGCCAAAAACTGCGATTAAGGCATGTGTATCTACTCTAACAAGTACTCATATGTTTAAATTAATAGGGTCCCTAAAGGCAGTTCTCGTCCCATGCCAATTCATGGGCATAAGAACTTACCCAACCGTTGGTGATATCAGTTCATTCCAGATAGTTTGTCAAAAGAATAACGGTATTTAATTACATTCAAATAAAGAGGCTTGACATACCAAGTCGTACCTAATACTCTCAACTCACTCTCAAAGTACACAATGAGTCTCCTAAAAGAATTCCTCAGGAGGATGGGCACGAATCAATCCTCGGATCAAAGTCTCCAGAAGTCTTCGCTGCTGCTAGTCCTGGACCTGCGACGTATAGTCTAAGTGGTGAGCTACATCTTAGCTCCGTAGGGAAACAAAATGAACATATAGATTAACCTTCACATATATGTCAGCAATTTTAAAAGCATAAATTATCGGATAACACTTATGAAAAACAATTGAAATAATTGGAATAAAATAATGATTTCAACTGTTACTTTGCATGGTTTTATTTATTCTCCTTTCTGGTTTAGTTGTGAATTTAGCCTAATCACTTAAATCTTTAACTTAAGTAGTCCCCGAGCAATATAGCATCGAGCCCCGATGGAATACCCACCATCGTCGTCTAACTAGACAGTTGTTGTGTGTATTCCCTGAGAATACTGCCCAAGCCCCTTTCTCATAGGTGGCAGGGTCTATTCTCAAATCTACATCCCTGGGATGTGCTACAAGTGTACGGATTGGCCGCCGTACCGGTCACGGATATCCTGCAGAGTCAGTCGTGGGTATCCCGCCAAGTCGGTGGGGTATTCTAATCAAACCTTAAATAACAAAAATATCAAGTGTGCTCTACATATAGTTATTCACCATGATTGTGCTAATTTTAATACATTAGGCCTTATCACTTTATTTCAGTTTCACTATTAGTTTTCATCTGCATCCCTGGGATGCCACTGATTCAATACATCATCTAGATGTCCACTTTACAAGTTTACATCCCCTGGGGACCTCATGGTTAACACTTTTGAAACTTACACACACACCCTTTTCCTGAATGATCATGCAATACTCGACTTTTTAATTGAAATGCACTACATATATGTGTTAACGAAATAATTTACATGTTTCAATAAAATTCCTATCTCAACTCAATTCCAATGTACACTTTTCTCGTAGAGGTTTACACGTCACGATCTTGTGTCAACCTATATTTCATGTGTTTAGAATATGTTTAGAAAGGTCACTAGAATCGTTGGAGCACATAATGTAATGACCCAGAAAATTTGAACCAGAAACTAACCGCATCGATGTACGTGCCCGGCACGAAAATCGAGACAGAAAATTTAAAACTTTGAAAATAATATTAATAGAAATAATATTAGCCTATAAGTGGGTTAGTTCACGTATGAAAACTCGTTTCGATCCGAGTTGAGTACGATGTCGAGACGGTACACTACGCCGTATCGACATGTTGGTGTTTCACACCGAAATCAAAATTAGAGAAGCAACTGAAATATCTAAGATATTTCAGTTGGTAGCTTATAAGAGAAGGAAGGGAGAGGTAGAGGAAGTTCTTCTTCTTCTTCTTCTTCTTCCCCTTGCCCTAGTTACTCGAACAGCTAAGGAGTCTGTAGCTAGGTAGGTTTTCAAGAGGGTTTTTGTATAAAACAGGGTTAGCAAGATTGAAAGGTGAATTTCCTAAGCTAGGGTATTTAGAGAGACCAATGGATTAAGCTTAGGTATGGGTTGTGTGTGTGTGAAGTCTATGCATGCTGAACCAGAGCTAAAAGGTTGCTCGTCGAACTCAGATCGGTGATAAACTCCGAGAGCTTGATCCGGAACCCTCTTAGGAGTGATTTGTCAAACCCGAAAGGGCCCACATAGAGGTGAGCTCTCTTGTTTAAAATGGGCAGTTGGATGCCCTAAATGTAGGATCTGTATGAATATTTAAGATTTTAATGGATTTTTGGAAGGAAAAGTAAGTTAGAAAATTTTGTTAGGTGAACTCCATTAATGACTGAAAATTCGTCATTATTGATCGATCAACAAGGTGTTGATCGATCGAGTAATTGATCGATCAACAAAGTGTTGATCGATCACTATAAATTGATCGATCAACAATGGTGGTGATCGATCAATTTATATATACATAAAGGAAACATTAATGGCGAGAGTTGGTGAGTTTGGGTTAATATTGGTGATCGATCAACAAGGTATTGATCGATCAATTGGTCGGTATTGATCGATCAAGCGGTGGTGGTGATCGATCAACCAGATCAACCAACATGGTGATCGATCAATGGTGTAAAATATATACAAACAATAGGTGATCGATCAACAAGGGTGTTGATCGATCAATAAAGAGTTCATTGATCGATCAACAAGGTATTGATCGATCAATAAACCTGCTTCGCATAGCTTAGAAAATGTATATGTAAGAACCACTGGGCATTGTGCCAGTTCACAATCTGTCACTCTAACACCTAGAGTAACATGTTTATGGTCTAGGATCAGACTAAGATGCCTTGAAAAAGCTTTGGATTTGCTTAGAAGGAGCTTGATCCGAGGTAGGGGAATTCAACCGAAATTGTATTTATTTTTGATCTCATGGATTACATCTGTCATGCATATCTCAGCATAGTTTAATTCTGTTTTAAAAGCATGTTTAGCATATGTATGAGCATTCTATTATGTACTTGATCCGACATTTGATATCCGTATCTGAAATCTGAATTCTGTTAAGTATGATAAGCATGCATGTGACTTGAGGTTTAATATTCAGTAAAAATCCCACCGACTCGGCGGTATATCCGTTTCAGGCACACTTGTGCATTTGCTTTGTAATCCTCGGCACAATTGCACTCCATGTGTGAGGCATTGTTGCAATTCCGAAATTGTTCATGTGAACGACGATGGTTGGGATTATCCATCGGACCAAATCTGGCTACCACGTGCTATACTCACGGGAGTTACTTAAGTATACTACACTAAGTCATTATATGTTGTATTCATCAATTCTGTACTGTTTTTGGATAAATGTCTCATGTTTTATACATCTGTTGCATATCTTCAGTTTTGTTCTTTGATGACCATGTTATACAATTAGAATGCAATTTTATTTGGAATTCTTCTATTGAGCTAGGATGTAGCTCACCCTGTTTTGTAAACATTTAGGTTCTGAGGCGGTGACTCCCGGTACTGAGAGCGATCCAGACTATCAGCCTGATCCTGAGGCTGAGGTTAAGGACGAGGAGACAGACGTCCCAGCTGACGACTTTTACCCATAGACTGGGTATAGCTTAGACAGTTTGGGGTTTTAGGTTTGTTTGGAGACTTTGGATTATGTGTGCCTGGTGGCCACTTTTGTATTAATTTTTGTAGATATTTTATTTCTTTTATAGTGATATTATACATTCTATCGGAACCATCATTGGGAACCATTGTTTGGGTGATGGATGTCTGTCACCGATGGTTCTTTTTGGTTCCTTTTTGAGGATGTATACTTTTTACATTTATAAATGAAGGTTTCTCTGTTGTTCTTACTTTTAGATTGATTCATTAGATGACTCTACTTGTCGCTGTGGGATCTTATCTGTATAATTCCGCTTTATATACAGATATTGTGTGATTTGTCCTAGGGATCATCCAGAGCATGATCCTGATGGCACGGATTTCTGAGCACAGAAGTCCGGGCTGTCACACATAACCTCCATGTATTACACTAAACTATCAAAATCTGTATGGTGCCTCGCGCGAGCGAGCACAACTCCTCGCTCGAGCGGTTAAAGCGAGCCGTCTGAAGCTTTACTGGAGGCCTCGCTCGAGCGAGCTTCCCCTTTGTTTTTGGGTCTCGCTCGGGCGAGCCCAGAACAAATTTTGTTTTCTCAAGTTTCATATCCTGTCCTCGCTCGAGCGAGCCAATTATACCGCTCAAGCGAGCCACGATGGACGTAATCGCTTCAGTTCGAAGACTATTTCCCTTCTTCATCTAAAGTCTTATTAGCATTAATTAACCTAAAAAAAGATTTTAGTTAAGGTAACTGAAGGCATTAGAGCGGAGTTTTCAATCAAGGAGGATGGTTCCTTACTGTTCAAGGGTCGTCTCTGTATTCCAGACAATGCCGATTTATGATGGACGATTCTTGATGAATCCCACAAGTCAAGCTATGCTATCCACCCGAGAAGCACAAAGATGTATCAAGATCTGAAAAAGAATTACTGGTGGAGAGGTTTGAAGCAAGACGTGGCTGAGTACGTGTCACGGTGTTTGATGTGCCAATAAGTGAAGATTGATCATAAACACCCCGCAGGCCTATTACAACCCCTACCTGTACCGGAATGGAAGTGGGAATCGATCTCCATTAACTTCATAGTCGGTCTACCGTGAACTACAAAGAAGTACAATGCCATTTGGGTAGTGGTCGATCGATTGACTAAGTCAGCGCACTTCTTGCCTTACAACACGATGTACACGACGGGAAGACTGGCAAAGCTCTATATGAAAGAGATTGTTCGTTTAAATGGGATTCCGAGTAGCATTGTTTCAGACCGTGACCCATTGTATACATCAAAGTTTTGGAAGAAATTTCAAGAAGGAATGAGAACGCGACTGGATTTTAGTACGACGTTTCATCCACAAACCGACGGACAGACTGAGAGGGTCAATCAAATCATTGAAGACATGCTTAGGGCGTGTATGTTGGAATTACAGGGATCGTGGGATCAACACCTACCATTGATTGAGTTCGCATATAACAATAGTTTTCAGACGAGCATTGGGATGGCACTGTATGAAGCCTTGTATGGAAGACGATGCAAATCGCCAATCAATTGGGAGGAAACTGGCGAGAAATTCATTTTGGGACCCGAGTTACTTGAAGATAACGTAGCTATTGTCCGCATGATCAGAGAAAGACTAAAGACGGCTCAAAGCAGACAGAAAAGCTACGCTGATATCAAGCGGACGAGCGTGGACTTTAAGGTGGGAGAACATGTTTTCGTGAAGGTATCACCTATGAAGGGTGTGATGAGATTCAGAAAGAGAGGGAAGCTAAGTCCCCGCTATCTTGGACCATTTGAAGTTTTGGGTCGAGTAGGGGAAGTAGCTTACCGTGTTGGATTGCCACCATTATTTGATAAGGTACATAATGTATTCCATGTATCTATGCTCAGGAAGTATCTTAATGACCCTGATCCTGTGTTGAGCGGTAAATCATTTGAGATGCATGAAGATATGAACATGATTGAAGAGTCAGCAGAGATTTTGGATCGAAAGGAACAAGTGCTAGGCACCAAAGTCATTCCTTTAGTGCTTGTACGCTAGAATAGCCATCCGGCTAAGGAAGCAACGTGGGAGCGAGAGGCGGATGTCAAGGAACAATACCCCAATTTGTTTGAGAACGTTAGCTAGTTGTTCTTTATAATATGTAATATTTTGACAGTGTATCGATTCCTATTTTGAATCAAGTAAACGAATGAGATTAAAAATCCGAACATTTATCTTAAACTTTGGCCAGAAAGATCGGTTCGTGTGAATAAAATCTCAATTTCCTAACATAGGAAATCATGTGTGAGGATGTCCTAATAAATATGAGCTTAGAAGAACCAGAAAAATATTTCTGGGCTCGCTCGAGCGAACACTTATGCTCGCTTGCGCGAAGCTACATAAAATAATACTTTCAAATCGTTCTGGACCGCTCGAGCAAGGGCTAGTGACCGCTCGAGCGAGGCCTTTTTAACCGCTCGTGCGAGATCTTTTAACCGCTCAAGCAAGGTATTTTAACCGCTCGAGCGAGGGCAGACTATATATTGCGGACAGAATGTTAAACGTCCATTTCATCTTCAAGCGAGAGTCCAAGAGAGGAAGGGGGGTTTAGGGTTTTCGACTTCCAAGCTTTTCCGTCCGATTCAAGCCGTATTCGAACGATCCGATCCGTCAAAAACATTTTTTTTGGTAAAATCTACCCCTTTTCCAAAGTTTTTGCATTAAAAAAAAGCTTTATAGATATCTTATGGCTTCTTCAAGCCCAAATCCCCAACCAAAGAAAAGGATGGCGATTCGATCGCCGTCGGCGCGCAACAAAGCGCCGCAAGCTCCACAACCACCACCAACCCCATCTCCTACCCCAATCGCACTAGACGATTGGTGGGGGGCCAAAATATTTGAAACCGAATGGGAGATACATCCCTCTTGTTTTGGGGATCCGACGTCTACCCAATGGACATCGGATTTCCTCACCAACAACAACCTTAGATCATTACTTACCCCCTTCGGAGATCGGTATTATCCGAGATTCGTGAAGCTATTTTACCAAACCCTTAACATGAACGTGAATGAGGATGCCATCCTCATCACGATCGAAGGAAAGTAATTGATTTTTAACTGTGCCGAGATTTCGTCGATTATGAAATGCCCACACCTATACCCCTAGCCCACTCATACAACCACCTTTTTCTGGGAACGTAGAATTCCCAACGATTATTTCCAACATCACTAGCGGCACGTCCCCTTCGGGTCAATCTATCACCCGATCGTAGCTACCACCACATATGTGGCTTTTGGATATTATTTTTAAGAAAAACCTACACCCGACCGGCCATGACCAAGAATGCAGTGACGCGTTTTTGCGGGCTTTACACGCCGCATTTCATAATAGGTGGATTAACGCGCCTATGGTAATCATTAAGGGCATGGCACATGCCTATAAACGAAACATAAGAGGTGCTATTCCCCCACCCATCAACCCACTACCTTATGCCCGATTGATTTCCCGACTCCTCGACTCACGAAATGGAAAAAGAGGATTCAAGATCCGAACTGACGAGTTATCTCTTACCGATAACTTCGTCTCCTATTTAGCCTAAGACTGGAGCCGAAATTTAAAGAGCCTTCAAACTAGCGTCAATAAGAAAAGAGACCGCCAAATTTCCCGACAAGCCATGCAACAAGTACCGGTGGGACCAATTGCTCTCTCTACTTCATCTTCACAGCCCCTACCTACCACCGACACTGCCATGATGCGGGAGATCCTTCAGCAGGGGCGGGAGATCAGGTTGCACCAGAGGTTTCAGAAGGCACTACTCATAGACCTCATGGGCCAGGCTTACTCGCAGTCATACATGGAGCGCATCGGCGCTATGAGACACGCTATTTTTGGAGCGTCTACCTCGGGCCCTGCTACCAGGAGCACTACGGGGGGTACCACTACCGCCAGGTTGGTTGACGAGGGTGAGGATGACGAGGACTACGATGATGATGATGGCTCCAGCGACGACGACGACGAGTATGAGGAGGATGATGACTAGGTAGTCATATATTAATTTTTGAAAAATGGAAATGTAATATTTTGTTAGGACATTTCGTGGTGAGGTGGTTTTTGGACAGTTTATTTACAAACTATCGTGACATGAATGTCACAATTTTTATGGATGGTTAACATTATGATTGTATAGCTCTTTAGTGTTATCATATGATCAATTAGTGTCATGATGATGGAAATACCTGATAGTATAAAATTTTATCATCATTATTCTTGATATCATCATCATTCTTGACTATATGGGTATAAGTCGACATGGTTTAACGCAAGTCGTTACGAGATTAGACCATTTATTCAATTACCTGATTATGTATGAAACTAGACTATTCATGGCCTAGTAGTAGTAGTACTTAGTTACGCGAGTATCATCGATTTTCGATGACGAAAATCTTATAAGATGGGGTGAATATCATAACCCCAGATTTTTGGGAACCGTACACGTCTTGAACCATGCACTGGTACGTGTGGTTCACAAGGGAACCAAAACTAATAGGTATACACTTTGTGTGTGTGTATGAAACACACTAACTTTCACTAAGTTATATATAAGTGAATGAGGGGGGAGAGGGTTTCCCCAATACGTGACCTAATTAACTCTATATAGAGAGAAGGAAAAGAGAAAGAGAAGAGAGGGAATCAGAAAAGAGAATAAAGACTCGTTGTTCTAGGCCGATAGAAGATTGGAAGAGGGCTAGATGAGGAACCTTGATGAGTTTCTCATCTAGTTAGAACTTGGATCACGTTTACATCAAATACATCGATCGAGGTATGATTTTTAAATATGTATATGGGTGATTAGATAACGTAGGAAGCCTTAACTGAAATATTTTTTTAGGTTAATTAATGCTAATAAGACTTTAGATGAAGAAGGAAAATAGTCTTCGAACTGAAGCGATTACGTCCATCGTGGCTCGCTCGAGCGGTATAATTGGCTCGCTCGAGCGAGGACAAGATATGAAACTTGAGAAAACAAAATTTGTTCTGGACTCGCCCGAGCGAGACCCAAAAACAAAGGGGAAGCTCGCTCGAGCGAGGCCTCCAGTAAAGCTTCAGAAGTGACCGCTCGAGCGAGGAGTTGTGCTCGCTCGCGCGAGACACCATACAGATTTTGATAGTTTAGTGTAATACATGGAGGTTATGTGTTCCAATGATTCTAGTGACCTTTCTAAACATATTCTAAACACATGAAATGTAGGTTGACACAAGATCGTGACGTGTAAATCTCTACGAGAAAAGTGTACATTGGAATTGCGTTGAAGTAGGGAATTTTATTGAAACATGTACATTATTTCGTTAACTCATATATATAGTATATTTCAATTAAAAAGTCGAGTATTGCATGATCATTCAGGAAAAGGGTGTGCGTGTAAGTTTCAAAAGTGTTAATCATGAGGTCCCCAGGGGATGTAAACTTGTAAAGTGAACATCTAGATGATGTATTGAATCAGTGGCATCCCAGGGATGCAAATGAAAACTAATAGTGAAACTGAAGTAAAGTGATAAGGCCTAATGTATTAAAATTAGCACAATCACGGTGAATAACTATATGTAGAGCACACTTGATATTTTTATTATTTAAGGTTTGATTAGAATACCCTATCGACGTGACGGGATACCTACGACTGACTCAGCAGGATATCCGTGACCGGTACGGCGGCCAATCCGTACACTTGTAGCACATCCCAGGGATGTAGATTTGAGAATAGACTCCGCCACCTATGAGAAAGAGGCTTGGGCAGTATTCTCAGGGAATACACACAACAACTGTCTAGTTAGATGACGATGGTGGGTATTCCATCGGGGCTCGATGCTATATTGCTCGGGGACTACTTAAGTTAAAGATTTAAGTGATTAGGCCAAATTCACAACTAAACCAGAAAGGAGAATAAATAAAACCATGCAAAGTAACAATTGAAATCATTATTTTATTCCAGTTATTTCAATTGTTTTTCATAAGTGTTATCAGATAATTTATGCTTTTAAAACTGCTGACATATATGTGAAGGTTAATCTACATGTTCATTTTGTTTCCCTACGGAGCTAGGATGTAGCTCACCCCTTAGACTATACGTCGCAGGTCCAGGACTAGCGGCAGCGAAGACTTCTGGAGACTTTGATCCAGGGGATTCAAATTTCGTGCCCACAGAGGAGTCAAAGCCTCCTCCTGAGGAATTCTTCTAGGAGACCCATTGCGTACTTTGAGAGTGAGTTGAGAGTATTAGGTACGGCTTGGTATGTCAAGCCTCTTTATTTGAATGTAATTAAATATCGTTGTTCTTTTGACAAACTGTCTGGAATGAACTGATATCATCAACGGTTGGGTAAGTTCTTATGCCCATGAATTGGCATGGGACGAGAACTGCCTTTAGCGACCCTATTAATTTAGACATATGAGTACTTGTTAGAGTAGATACATGTGCTTTAATCGCAATTTTTGGCTTGCACATACCAATGCTTTGTATAGATCTTCAGGGCACGGCATTGAGGGTCGTGCTGATGGCACCGATTTCGGGGTGCCAAAATTCGGGCTGTTACACCTTGTTTATAGTAGACAGGAAAAAATATGAAAAATTTATTGATAATAAAGGTCTAGCAGCACTTAGCGACTTCGATAAGTGGCAGGCCTACTGTGACAAGTGGAAGGTTCGTCACAATTTAAAGCCGCTTGAACCACTACTTACAAATAATAAACGCGGAATTCACACGATCGACTATGGAACGGTATATTTTTTAATACTATAATTCGCTTTATTTAACGTTAACGGCTTTTAAATAAAATTAATTATTTAAAATTCTGGTTTCATTTCTGTGCAGATTTATCTTTCGATATATAGCCAAAAACATAGCCACTGGGCATTGGCTATAATTTCATTAGTTGATCACGAAATTAAGTTAATAGATGCAGCAGACCGAAAGTGCTCAAGGAGGTTCGAAAAGCATAAAAGATATCTATTGCATCACCTTCCGCATCTTTTTTATGCTATCGGTTTAAAGTTAGGTTTCGATCAACAATGGAAGGTATCGGTGTTCAACAGTGCCGATCTCCTGATCCAAAGAAACGGTTGGGACTGTGGTATATATGTTTTGAAGTACATAGAATACTTCTCCCAGTGGCGGACTATTGATTTCGAAGAAAAATAAAAGGAACAATTTAGGGCCGAAATCGGACATTTAATGTGCACGTTTGGGAAGAGTTAAACTTTATATTTCATATCTTTATAAAATTTTATATATTTTTGTAAATATTTTTGATAAAATTTTAAATATTTTATATCAACTTGTATAATTTTCGTTGTTATTAATTTATCCTAATTGTCTAACAATTCTTTATAAACATCATAAAAAGACTTGTATTTGATGTTCAGATTTCACAATGCCCGCTAACTTAAGTCAGCAGATGATGACTTAAGTCAACAGTCAATAACAAAAATTAGCGGCGCGGGTCTGCGGCCACTAATTAGCGTCCGCTAACTTAAGATATCGTCCGATGACTTAAGTCAGTGGCTGCTGATTTTTCGCTAAAAATTAGTTGTCGATAGTAGGGCCATGATCTCAAAATCTATTTGAATGATGAATGATGATAAATGGTCTTCTTCATCTGATCCAAAGTAGTTTATTTTGAATCGTGAAATGTGGACCAAAGAAATCTGTCAAACTTTGACTTGTGGGTTAAAATTTTTTTTTTCGATTTTGCTCCACGTGGGTTTAATATTAATCTATATCGTCCACTTGTGCTCCACGTGACACTCAAATACTCTTTTGGGTTCCACGTGGAGCTCCACATCTATCTTGGAGGACGATCACCGTCTTCCAATTGAGGACCTAACTGGCTCCCTTTATAAAATATGAAATATTATCGACATTGATAAGGGTACAAATAAAGAGTTACGGTACTCTTACAAGTAATATAAGTTAATTTCAAATTCTAACAAATTTACATGAGCGACGATTATGACCGTATTTGTTATAATTTTTCCATCGTAGTGGTCGAACTTTGCCTTTAGATCTTATTCTCCTTTTCTTCGGACGACCGGCTTGACGTATTTTATGCGGAGGCAAAACTTGAATGTCGTCTCTTTGCAAAGTCCATTGGCGCTTGTCAACGGTCAAGACAAGGTGTTCTTTATAAGTTTTCCTAAATAAGTTACTGATAAATCAGTGCTCACAAAATTAGGGGATCTCTCTTTCTGTATTTTGGCGCGATAATGCAGCGATCACATGTGAACATGATAATCCAAGAATAACCCAATGTCTATATGTACATGTTCATTTATCTAGATCGAAACTATGAGTGTAATCACCACGTTTAACTTGAAATATATCACGACCATATGGTATAACATTTTTTCGACGGGCCTATCCTGAATTTCGTGTTATGTGTTCTTGGGCCATCGGTGTTAACACGTGTGTCATTTTATTTTCTTTCTCCTGACGACGAAGATAAAATTTGGCTACCTTTGTGCGAATAGTTTCTAACATGCTCACGATCGGTTCCTCCCTGGCTATTTTCAACACACTATTTATGCTTTTAGCTATATTAGTTGTCAACATATCATAACGCCTCCTTTGAAAATAAGCGCGCGCCCAAAAATGATTACCAATTTCTTTAATCCATGTTGTACATTTCGGAGGGGCGTCGTCTTCTATTTTTCGTATAATTCTTTTAAATTTTACTTTCGAAAATATACGGGCAGCAACTCATAAAAGTGGTCTAGAGATTGTATCCTTATATGTATCAAACAGATTTAGAGATAGGTGTCGCATACAGTAGCTGTGAAAGGCGTTAGGAAAAACTTTTTTCACAGCTTCCATCAAACCTTTCTGTCTGTCTAATATCAATATAAACTGCTCTTCAAAGTCACTGATTACACGTCTCCCTAATAGATCAAGGAACCATGTCCAATGATCTTCATTTTCTTTCGGTACAACGCCGAACGCTATAGGGAATAAATGTCTATTCCCGTCTATACCCGTAGCTATTAACAGCACTCCCTTGTTTCGTCTATGCAAATGTGTTTCATCTACCGTAATTATTCTTCATAAAGTATTACGAAATCTTCGAATACAAGGTCCGAATGCCACGAAGAATCTCTGAAATGCATTATCAGGCTCGAGACACAATTCGGTATATACGTCTAGATCGACCCGCTGTAATTCGGCGACATATGATGGTAACATCTTAAATTGCTCCTTCCAGCTACCTCGGATGTCATTCAACGCCATTTCTTTTCCTCTCCATGCTTTCCAATAACCTACTGTTATACCGTATTTTTTTTCAATATAAAAAATTATTGAAGCAGAAGTCTAGTCAAAGCCCTTTAATAGCCTATCTCTCACGAATGAAGCTGATGTCCGCTTCCGAAAGTTGGCATTTCACACGTATGTTCTGGGTGAAAAGTTTTCACAACAAACGTATCCACACCTACTAATTTCGATGCATGTATTCGCCAAGCACATCCTACTTCAACACACCTCACCGTAACTCGAAGATGACTGGTTTTTATTAGTTTAATCTGAAAAATATTTGCCATTATAAATTCTTTAAGAGCTCTCTGAAAGGATTTCTTATTTCTAAATACCTGATCAATGGTAATTGATCCCCCTTCATACAGTTCCTTATCATCCGAATCCATATACTTTCATTTCGAGTCATTAAGCTAATAGTCTTCGTCCACCAGAGGTTGATCAATTCCCCTATTAGTATGAACACGCGAAGTGGGAGACAGCGGTGCTTCATTATTTTCAGGATCACTATCACCGTCATCAATTGGATGGTTATTACGTGATTGGAATTGAACCCTTCGATGTATATTTGGTTGATGTGCAGTTATTTGGATTGATGTTGGTCGATGCGGGAATGTTTGATGTACGAAAGGTTATTGTGTTGAAGGCTCGATTATCATTGGCTCTGAAGTTATTGGTTCGGAAGGCCATTGATATAGACTAAGGCCGACTAAAAACGTTTTCCACTGATTTACCGAATCGAAGTTGAACTGAGATGTATCATGCATCGGATTCACTCATTGGAATGTCTGAAGAAGGTTGCTCCAGAGGCCTATGGTATGAGCGAAATCCTATATTCATATTTCTATCATCACCGACTATCATTGGTGCAGCGATGTTCTCCTCTTCAAACCGTATTTCTTAATTTTCAATCAAGTGTTATGTTCTCACACTATCATCATCTTCGCTTGTTTTCTGGAACGGTTGAAATGCTTCTAAAGACTGTAAAATTTCTATTATGGTAGTGACTAATAATTTTTTGATATAAATATTTAGCACATAATCACCAATACGATATGCTCTAAATAAGTTTGTAAGATCATCAAAGTCAGACAATTCGACAACTACAAGCTCATTCCCTATGCGTAATGAAACCGTTAGTGTAATAGAATGTTCTTCCGGTCGTGTTCTACTAACCTTACGCATTTTCTCCATAAACTCATCAAATGATATGTTCTCCGTGACAATGACAATCCTCTGATATCCTCCGTTGTAAGTATTAGCTCCCACACGGACGAAATCAAAATGGCAAAGAAGGGAAACATCCATTTTAACCTACAATATTTACAAAATAAAAATTGGTTGGTTAAAAGGGTGACACTTGACTTAGCGCTATAATATTAAAAAATAAAAATTGGTTGGTTAAAAGACCATCTTAGGATATCGGCCGCTATCTTAGAATATCGGCCGATATCTTAAGATAACAGCCGATATCCTAAGATATCGACTGATATCTTAAGATAGCGGCCGATATCCTAAGATATCGATTGATATCTTACCTAGCTTGGTCTATCTACTATATGTTAAAAAAAAAGGGAAATCAATATCTTACAAAGATAGTGTACTCGATATCTTACCTAGCCTGTTGTAGTTCTCTGAGTTATACTAACTATAGTCGAATCTCGAAATCACAATCCAAGAAAAAGTGTTAAAAAGGGCAAATAAGCATAGAGAAGCATATATATATATATATATAAGGGAAACGTGGAACCGACTAGGCTTGGAGCTGGCCAGTTATGCAAAGATTGAAACTGTAGGGCCATTTCTGCAAATATGTAAACTTATAGGGCCGAAAGTGCAAATTTCCCTAAAAATATTAAACATAATTTGAATGAATTATGAGGAAATGTACTTTTAGGTTTCTTTGATTTCTTTTGAGGAGCAGATGAGTCCAACGCCCCATCTCTTGTCTTGGGATTCATCTTCGAAATCTAATGAATCGCGGATAGAAATAACGAATCCCATCGCTTGTCTTTAGATTCATCTTCGAAATCTGATGAATCGGGGACAGAAATAACGAATCTAGAGGTGGAAATGGAGATTTGTGAGAAATAAACGAACCCTAGTTGTTGTTCTTAGATAAAACCAGGTTGGGTTTTTATTTTTATTTATTTTTAGCGATGATGAAGGGGCCTTCTTCTCCAACACTTGAGCAAAGGAAGAAACAGAGAAACTAGTTCAAATAGCCCGCAAGAGATAAATGATTAGGGCAAATGTTTTTTTTAGGGCATAAATGTAATTTCTAATATTACAAGGGTTTATTTAAAGTAAGGGTAAAATAGTCATTACCTGTTTAAAGAGGTGCCTGTGCAAACAGCTGGATGCCCGCTTAAAAGGTGCTGGGGGCGCTGGATGGTTATAAAAAAAAGCACCCGATTATATGGTGATAAAAAACGACGCAAGGCCCTATTATGTAAATCGTCCAAATTATAGTTTGTAAGAGAGGGGGCTCCCACAGGAATATGCTCAAATGCCCAAATCTAGGTGCATCCTACGCGTAAATGAGCAAATCCTAAGAGATTTAAGCAAAAAATCGTGTATTATATTCCCCGTGCTAAATTGTTAAACTTCTTAATATTACAGACAATATGTACATATTCTTCTCGGTACTATAGTCACTCTTCGGCATAAAAAATGAAGCCAGAAAGTACAAAAGAGTTAACCTTGTAAAATCGACGATATTTTGTTCCCAGTTAACACTTCCAATAGCATACCCAATGTCGCCTCTCTCAATTGTCAATTTGTCAGAAAAAATACCTTTCCAAATAAATTCTTACCATCTGAGTTTTCCATTTCTACGTCTTCAAGGCTGAGTGGAGTTGCCATCATCCACCTTGAGACCTAGGATTGCCCCAGTTTCATTGTTTTCATATTTGATATGCCTATCAACAATTATGAAACAAGCCTTTTCATAATCGTATTTTCTGTCAACCAACCAATCAATTTTTTACAAATATCAATCTTCTGTAGGTTGAGAAGAGGACCAAAAGCAGTTCTACTAATCATGTTTACCATTCTCTCCAAATTACATCTAATTTTAGCATGTACAAACAAAAAGCATGCATTAGATTTTGTTAATAAATAATATTATTGTCAATGATGCCGAGTGCAGTAGTGCTGGAAAACATACCACACTAAAAGGAAATTAACCGTTATATTGTTATTTAAAGTACTAACCATTATATTGTTGAAAGCAAAACTTGAATTTCTGGTTCACTTGTCACTTGTGATCCGTGGCATGACACCTTCATTAAAAAATTTTGGAACTATCAGTATTGAATAAACTACTACATATATATATATATATATATATATATATATATATATATATAGAGAGAGAGAGAGAGAGAGAGAGAGAGAGAGAGAGAGGAGACCAGCAAGTATGTATGTGCATAAAGACAAAAACATATACAAACTACATTCCTGAAATCTGTCTGGGGTTGTGGGAAGGATCCTTTCGTCCAACCTGACGCCCTTTTTCAATGGCCAGAAACCCATCAGGTTATTATAACCATGTACATATATGTACTATGCTCAATCCAAAAATTACCTCAATACACCAAAATCATAGAACATTAATATAACATGAACAAGAGCCGATTCAAACTACATTAAAAGTAATATTTTAAAATTGTATTATCTACTTGCTTAAACTGAGCACAATGCATTTAAAACTTCTTCAATTCACCTTGATGGCCTGGATTGACACTTGTGCCAAGTGGCTTAATAGTAGGCTTCTAAAGAGGTACATCTTAGAAGGATCTTAAGGACCATATTATATTGAATAGAAGGGTGGAAATAAAGATCCACATGCCTCTGATCATCTAGGAGTTGATTAAAATGAGATAAATATGGTAAATTTAATCTGCTTGTTTATTGCAGGTATGGACTTCCATGAGCTTCTTGAAATTCTTTTTTTTGCTTTGATAATCTGGGTGTTCGGGACTCTTAGAGCACCCGACTAATCCCAGGGGCATGTGCGCACCCCAAGTTTCCATGTGCCTGATCAGCATGGGATATAAATCCCTAGGGTGGCCTTGAGGGTGGGATTTGAACTCAGGTCTCCCGCTTCTTGAGACAGGGACCTGGCCATCACACCAAACCCCTTGAGCTTCTTGAAATTTCATGAAGAGACCAACGCTGATACGAGGATGATGCTTCCAGTATTGTTATCTCTTTGGAGGGAAGAATATGGAGATCAAGTGTGTAAATAAAGCTACAGATAGAATAGATTTAGAGACACAGAAAAGCAGGGCCTTTTCACTTCTTTTTTTTCCCAGTGGCCTTTGGACCAAGTTAAGCTCTCGGAGACTGTCAAGGTGCACAGCCTGATTAAAACTGTGGTGAAAAAAAAATGTAATATTCTACTAAATGGTTCTCTTTAAGAGCTCCATAATACGAAATAATATAAGAGCGACCATTTGTCCCCTTATGCACCCCCAAGTTTGTAACGCTTGTGGTGAACCATTCGATTTCAATGCCTTCATTCTCCAGTTTGAGTTATTTCTCTACATTTATGCGCTAGTTTTTTAACCTTTAATAGACCCTCCATGAATTTGCTTCTTGTTGTGAAGTGAGACCAATCATTCTGAACCAGAGCTTGGAGGATTTTGAATTGAAGCTAATCAAATGGTTTGGGGAACCCATTATTCCGTCATGGTTCAAAATTCCAGACAAAACCGATATGTATCGGTTTCGGGCAAGACTGATTCAATACATTGAATGTATCATCAACCCATATAGTTTTGTCTATATTGGTATGTATCGGCCGATTGGCTAGGACTTTAGTAAGGATTTTATAAGCACTATTGATACGGCTAATAGGTTTGAGATCACAAATGTCCACCACTCCGTCAACCTTGGGAATGAGAGCCACAAAGGTATAGTTAAGCCCAGGGGGTTAGCTAGCAGAAGAATAAAACTCATTGAAGAAAATAAGGACGTCAGCCTTGACAATCTCCCAGCAAGATCGAAAAAACTCAATCGTAAGACTAGGCGTTTTGCTTTTCCAGGCAGAGAACACAGCACATCTAACCTCATCGAAAGCAGCTTCCAAATGGTGGCTTTGGGATTTCAAAATTGAGTTAAAATCAAGACCCTGTAACGTTGGTCTATAGGAGCCCGGGTCGGCATAAAGATTTTTGTAGAAAGATAACACCTGTCCGGCAATGTCCTCTGGATTAGAGCAGTGAGCGTCATCAACGATTTGCTGGGTAATGAAATTTCTAGCCCTCCTCCTATTGGCAAACTGATGAAAGAACTTGGTATTGTCGCCTCCCTCTTTGAGCCAATGCACCTTCAATTTTGTCTCCAAATTGACACCTCCTCTTCACACTTCTGATTTTAAACAATTTTCAGAGCAAGCCTAACATCCCTTTCTTCACCTAACAGCTGCCTTACCTCTTTGAAACCATCAAACGTTTTAATCTCAGTGAGTAGGTGCTCCTTAAACAAAGAGACATTGTCGAAGACCTTATTTCAAATTTTAAGCTTTCCTTTGAGGTTTTTGAGCTTAGTAGTAAACGAGCATGCAGTACTCCCCTTGCTAGTGTCACGGTTCCACCAATCGGAGATCATAGCTTTGAAATTCTTGTTATGCAACCAAACATTCTCAAAACGAAAAGGTCTAGGGCCGGCCACCCTTCCCCTTTCGTAGAAAGAACAATTGGCTTATGATCAGAAACGGTCATCGGCATCGGCCACACG
Source organism: Chloranthus sessilifolius (assembly GCA_021018995.1). Lineage (NCBI taxonomy): Eukaryota > Viridiplantae > Streptophyta > Magnoliopsida > Chloranthales > Chloranthaceae > Chloranthus > Chloranthus sessilifolius. The sequence continues at coordinate 45,354,700 of CM037584.1, read as the reverse complement.
TGGACCACAGTATCCGGGAAGTCGTCCATCCAGAGTGGAGAGCACGAAACCTAATCAAGCCTACAGAAAGTGGGAAAATCCTGCCCATTGGTCCACGTGAATCTTCCTCCTCTCGTTCCTGCACATTCAGAGCACATTCGGAAATGAAGTTCTCAAAACTAGCAGCAGCTCTTCGATCAAGGTTGCCCACATTTTCTCAGTCGCGTATCAGATAATATTAAAATTGCCTCCCACGCCAGCCGTGATCCCATCTGGAGGAGATAGAGCTGAGCTCTAAGAACATTTCCTCTCTTTACCCAGCATTATTAGGGCCATAAAAATCCGTGAAAGCATCTACGTGACCACTTATCCTGTTCTTAAGCATAACAAATCATCAATTTTTTGGGAAACCGAGTTGCTCCAAGCTAAAAGTACCCCACCAGCAGTACCAATCATAGTGACAAGTCTGGCAAGTCGTCAATGAATCGGCAAGGAGAAAAGTCGGGAAACTTCGGCAAAATCGGAGAAAAATCGGTAAACATCGGGAAAAAGTCGGGAATTATGAAAAAAAGATAAAAAAATTAGAAATATGCATGAAAAAGTTTTAAACTAATATTTACGCATTTAGATATTAAAAATACAATGTATAAAACATCAAAAAATTATATCAACTCACCATTTACTAATTCTTAAATATATGTGCATAAATTGATTTTAACCATAAACCATCTCTCACAAAATTAAGTTTTAACATTCTATAAAACATCGAAATTATAAAAGTTAAATAATGAGTTCACAACTATAATTTAATTAATATTATGATGTTCATAAAGATCATCATAAATAATGTTATCGTTTTCATTTGTTTCGTTGTCAGTAACTTCTTCAACTTCATCCTCATGACTTGATGGTGCAGAAGATAACTCTGGGAATACTTCAATGTGTTCGAGATAAATTGGTACAGAATCTTTCTTTTCTTTTTCTTTACTTGTCATTTTTATAAGCAAATTCATCCGAACATACACCAAGTCTTCCAACGTCTTAGGTTCCAACCTATTCCTTTTTTTGGTATGCGCCGCTTCAAATGCACTCCAGTTCCTTTCGCAAGCAGAAGCACTACATGGCTGGCTAAGCAATTTTATTGCTATTTTCTGAACAATTGGAATGCTAACACCAGCGATTCTCCACTAATCCCCTAGACAAAATATAATAAGCAATTCATTTATTTTATTTTATCATGAATAAATATGAAACAAAAATATTATCAAGTATAAAAAAATCATTATTTAACTTACTTGGATGCTTTGAATGAATGAGTTTTTTTGAAAACTCATTAAAGATGTCAAACTTCATACTGATATAATCTGTAATACCATCACTGGATTCTTGTTTTTCTACTTCACTAGAAAACATTTTCTCCAAAAATAAACATACTGCATCTTGGATTTTAGCATCGTACTTCACCAATTTATCATAAAATAGATGTGGGTTCAAGAGGGCCGCTAGCGAGTGGATATCACTATGAATCTGTTTTGACCATCTATCATCAATGATTTTCCAATAAGGTTGGTAACTGTCTTCAATTCCACCATAAAAAATTTTAATTGCCTCTTTACATCTATCCATCGCTTCGTAAACATATCCAAGAGTAGACCCTTCTGAATCAGCCATCCTTAGAACTTTCACAATCGGTTCAATTGTTGTTAAAATTTCTCTTCCATCTCGCCAAAATGCATCATTTTGTATGGCATGCGTTATCTTAAGTCCCTCTGCTTTTTTTGTTTGAGGTAAATTTCTCCAGTGTGATGATGCAACCATAACGCGTAATATTTCTTCTTCATTTAAGATTGACTTCGAGCTAAGATAATTTGTTATAAAACGAGTAGCCTCGGGCCTCTTAAGCTCTCTCCCATGTGAGTGTGTTCTAAAACAATCTAAAACATGTTGGGTAGTATACAAAAATGTAGATATCGATTTTGAAAGTTCCATGATATTCTTCACCTTTGGTATCTTATCAATGTCTTCTAAAACTAAATCCAAACAGTGAGCAATACAATTTGTTTTAAATGCATGAGGAATTTGATATTCCAATATATCACCAGCAGATTGATAATTTAAAGCGTTATCTGAAATAATCTGGACTACATTTTCTCTGCCAACATGAGCATCAATCCCTTGTAAAATAAAATTTGCAATAAAACCTGATGTTTTAATAATTCCCTCAGTTGATTGTGAACATAAAAAAACTTTGCTAACAAATTTATATGAGGCCTTCGACGCTTATCTTGCCAACAATCTGACATGATTGTACACCCAGTTTCAGCCCATTTTTTTTTTACTTCTTATACATACTCTACTGCTTCTTCTTTCAATGAGGCCAAATACTCGGTCCTAACTGTTTCATTACTTGGGCCTACATAGCCAGGACCATGATTTGAGATAGTACTAGCCATCATTTTAAACTCAGGTGTTCTTAACACGTGAAATGCAATATTATTTTGAATAATGAATCTTGAAACGGCTAAATTGGTAGCTTCTTGTTCTTTTTTTCGTACAACTCTATTTAATGTTCGTTGTACACCTCCAAATCTAACTCCATGTGAAGTTGTTAATGATGGATCTTCTTGAATAGTAGAACTATTTTCAGCTGAATGCCTCATAAAATCAACAATGCTCTTTCTTCCCTTTCTAGCAATATCTTCTATGGCGTTACGTGCAAATTGGACAACACTTTCAGATGCTACATTACAAACTTTAATATCTTTATTGGGGATTCGACCTAAATGATTTTTCATTCTTGTAATTGTCGTTATAAATTCTTCTTTACAATAATTGCATCTCAACTTATTCCCAACTTTAATAACATGTTCCCACGTCTTATCTTTTTCTTTAGGCGTATTCACTGATAGAAAATAGATGATTTACAGTAACCTGCAATTTATATAAAATATAGATTGACAAATAATATAATGAAAATAAAGCTCTTAGTATTTTAATTTTTATTAATTAAACTTTGACTTTACAAATGACAATATATATAAACAAACAATGGTCATTGTTAATAGCCAAGTCAGGTTTTCAATAAATGATATTTAAAAAAATATATTTATTAAAAGTTAAATATTCTATATATTTTTTATAAATGTGCTAATATATATTATATTATAATATAATATTATATTAGAAGATAATATAATATAATAATATATTATGTAATATTATATTATAAATTTATAATATAATAATTTATTATGCATATAATAAATATAATAAGCCTTTAATTTGTACTATGCACCGGCTAGGTTGCTAGATTGCTAGGTTGCCTGCAATGCTACATAGCCACATAGGCTATGATGTATATTTGTGCATATAATTATTTCCAATAGCCTAGTAGGTTGCAAATTGCAATGATGCATAGGCTGTGCATATAATACTATTTCGTGTGCATAGTATTCCATGAGAGTATGGGACTACCTACCGGCTACAAGAAGCTAGGCTAGTAGGCACTCAAGTAGTACCTAGTAACTAGAGTAGGGGGATTTACATTATGTTTAAAATGAAGTAAAGTAACGAAAAGAAGAAGAAAGAGAAGAGAAGAACCAGTCGGTAGTCTATCGCCGGAGCCGATCGTGCCAATCACCGCCGAACGTGCCGATCACCGCTGCTGCCTCTTCTCAAAAGAAACCTTAGAGCTTAAGTTTTATGTTTTATTCATCTGTTTAAAACCCCCCTTTTTTCTTTTTCTTTTTTTTTTTGTTAGAAGGCGGTTGGTCTTCCAAATCGCCGACTCGGCGATTCATCGCTGACGCAGTACCGATTCGGCGATTTGGCCGACTAACCGCCGATTACATCGTATCACTTGACATCAGCGACTATCGCTGATTTTTTCAAAAAATCGGCGATGTTTGTCACTATGATACCAATAGCCTCAATACACCCCCACTCCAAATCTCCTCTGCCTAGAACAGACCGAGCCATGGAAGAACAAACCTCATCCCATTTAGTTCCTTGAAGTGAGATGACTTCAGGCTTAATTTTCTTAATCATGGATTTGACAATCGCTCTTTTCTCCTTATCACCCAAACCTCTAACGTTCCAAGACAAAAAAGTCATAAAAACAAGGATAGATACACCCCTCGAGAGAAAACCAGAGCAACTTAAGGAATCCACAGATCCTTAGAGTTAGAGATTGCTTCCCTTTGCTTCCTTTTACGTTTGGCTGACCGGGAGTGCGTAAGGCCCCATTTAAGCTTGTTTGCCTCTCATTGCCTTCGAATCTTGAAAGTTGAAACCTTCCTTAACCTTTCTTCTCCATGCTTGGATCTGTTGGAAGACATCAATGATATTCTCATCACTCATCAGAGCCAAAAAAGGTCATCCCCAAAGCTTTCCAGACTTGAAGATCTTTTAAAGCCTCCATGTTAACCAGTTCAGTATCCTCTAAAATAGCCTGTGGTTGAACAGGGGTGGAATATCTCCGAGAATTCTCTTAAATAATTTGTGTGCGTTCTCAACATTTTTGTGTAAGAGTATAAAAGAGAAATTTGTGTTCGGGAAGAGTGATCTGACCATCAGTAGGTTGGTCACAACATACACTATCATGTGAATCGTTGTATCCTGGAGTCTGCCTTGCTGAAACCCATTACTGACCATGTATGGTGGGGGCAAGCATAGACTTAATGATAGTATATTTTACGGGTCTCAATTCATGTGCATGCACTTAAGTTTTTCTCTTCCTCTTTTTTCGTCAATTGCGTACCATTATTTTTCCAACACCAGTGAACCTACCTTAAAATTAGTAGGGGACTTTAGAAAAATAGGACCCATTTCAAAAATTTTTAAGCTATTATATTGGGAAATAAGTTTTTAGGTAAGAGGGATCTCACGAAAACCATAGTTTTAAGGAAATATGAGATGCAAAAAGTTACCCATATGTGAGAGGCCTTGTACATATGAAAATACTAAAGTATTCTTGTCTTCTCCAAGAGATGAGGTTTAATTTCCATTCATCTTCTCCGGTGTCGAGGTTTAAGTTCATCGTCTCCAGCGCCGATGAATTTTTTGTCGCTCTTTTTCGGCGCTTGAAAAAGCTAATCGGCGTAAGAGAAGTTTTGGGTCGCCGATTTTTTGTTCATCTTCTCCGGCGCCGATGAGGTTTTGGTTCATCATCACCGATTAGTTTTTTCGAGTGCGGAAAAAGAGCAACCAAAAACTCATCAGCGTCGAAGAAGATGAACAAAAGCTCATCAGTGCCGGAGAAGATTAACAAAAGTTCATCGGCGCCGGAGAAGATGAACAAAAACTCATCGGCGCCGGAGACAATGAACCAAAACATCATCGGCGCCGGAGAAAATGAACTAAAAACCGGCGACCCAAAACTTCTCTGGTGCCGATTAGTTTTTTCGAGCGCTGGAAAAGAGCGACCAAAAACTAATCGGTGCCAAAGAAGTTTTGGGTCGCCGATTTTTTGTTCATCTTTTCCGGCGCTGATGAGGTTTTGGTTCATCGTCTACGGCGCCAATGAGTTTTTGGTCGCTCTTTTTCGGCGCTCAAAACAACTAATCGACGATAATAAACTAAAATCTCATTGGCGCCGAAGAAGATGAACCAAAATCGGCGACCCAAAACTTCTCCGGCGCCGATTAATTTTTTCAAGCACCGAAAAAGAGCGACCAAAAACTCATCGGTGCAGGAGATGATGAACCAAAACGTCATCAGCGCCGGAGAAGATGAACCGAAAATCGACATCAACTCTCGGAGAAGACAATGGTACTTTAGTATTTTCATATGTACAAGGCCTCTCACACATGAAAAACTTTTTACATCTGACATTTCCTTAAAAATCGGTTTTCCCTGAAATCCCTTTTACCTAAAAATTCTTTTCCAGTGTCCTAGTCTAAAGCTTTTTGAAATGGGTCATCTTTTTCTAATTTCCCACAAAATAATATATAAGTAAAACAGCATTAATCCGAAAAAATTATTTCCGGACAGCAATTCCTAGCTTCTTTTTATCACCACCAGCACATAAAACGCACTTCTTAAAAAATAAAACCTTAGAAAACCTAAAATAAACACAACTCTTGTTGGATCCATTTACAAAGAAACAAAAAAGAACCTGATAGAGATGGGCAAAATCCATATTCTCAAAACAGAACATAACAACTCATGAAGCCAAATTGACATAAGGGAAAGAAGATGTTGTGTTTTTAAATGTTATTTTACTCGCAAGTGCATGAATCAGTTTGTAGATAGTGGGTGCAGAGTACAAGATCGTGCCCACGAGGATTGGTTAGAAAAGGTAAAAGAGAAAACAGTAATTAATAAAGAAATTACCATAGATCTAGCACAGTATTTAACTAGTTTAAAGATTCTGAGAGTTTGATGGATGAGATAAACACTAAACAATAAATTAGAATTTAAACAGATACTGAAAGATAAAGATTGGGATACTAAATCCTCCCATCGTAGGTTCATCATTCATGCAATACAAATCTGTGATTAAAATATAAGATTCACAAAATATGTCTATGTGTAAGTACGGGACCCGAACACATATGAGTTCTAAATTGCAAATCTGAGATCACGAAGATGTATGATTAAAATCCCATGAGTATATGATTAACACTCACACCTCAGATAGTAGTAGAACTTAACCCAGAGAAGGCAGTAATTAGATTAGAATCACCATTGCAGATCTGAAATCATAGGACATGATTAGCTCCTAGATCTCAAATTGTAATTGGATTATATCCACATCGATAATAACATCAGGGTCATTAAAACAATCTCACATCTCAACCACTAATTTGTATTAATATAAATGAATACCTTGGATGGGGTTCATCAGATCCCCATCCTTAATGGAACTAGCCACACATGATAGAAATAAATGATAAAATAAAGATAGAAATTAAAGATAACATTAAAATACCGTAAAGAGCTTCAACAAAATTCATAATAAAACTTTAATCCAAATCTGGTACAATCCTTCTTCACAAGTGCATAAAATGAAAAATGAATTCTCCAAAACTCTCTGCTCTCTGGACTTTATGCCCTCGAAAACTCAAAAGCCCTAAAGCAACCATCCAACAAAAGAAAAAAAAAATGGAGAAGATCTCTCCTCGAATCCTCATATTTATCTTTAAATATTTTTCTTTTTGGATTTGGATTAGTTGATTGATTGACTTAAGTGGTCGATCAATCGACCAGATTAAAACTTGAATTTTAAGCTCAAATCCTATTTGTTATGTCGATGCATCGACACAAGTGGGTCGATTGATCGATATCACCAAATTATCCGAGGTCAATATGTTCTTTTCTTCACTGCTCCGGTATATGTTGACTTTGCATTCTTTTATGCTCCTCAGTGCATCTAATGACCAATTTTACCTGAAACTCGTGAAACTTCATAAATCCTATTAGATAGCTTTCATAAGATGGCTAAATGTAGGTCTTTAGAGGTGCAATATCATCATATTTCACTACTCATCACACCCCCAAACCTACACTTTGCTAGTCCTCGAGTAAAGGAGAAAATAAGTAAACTGATAAATAAACTATCAACCTAAGAAAAGTAAATAATATCACTTTCGTAGGGAGCACAATTGCATTTAGCATATGCAACAAGCCTTTAAACCACTAGGTGATCCCTGGTGGAGGAGTTTTGTCTCCTGAGGGTTTCCAATGAAGTTACCCACAAACTTCAAATCATTTTCTATAATTGATCCTTGTGGAATTTGTTAATTGTTTCCATCATGTAATTTCTCATTATTAAATATGCATGTCATGTCATTTTCATTGATAATCAGTTAAGTCAGCCCAATGCTTCGATTTACAACTATATTTATTACCCATCCTTAGATGTGTTAAGTGTAATCATCAGGCCGAAGTCCATTTATCGTCAAATTTGTCTTATTTGTGAACTATATAGATTTATGTTTGGATTCAAATCTCACAATGGGTGCACTCTCAAAATAGAAATTCTCTGATGATGGGTATATTTTCACACACATGTGAGAGATCGATATAAAGCAAATAAAAGGTCTCATATGACAGGAGAAACATGATATAATCAATGAATAAAAAGGGATCTCATGGAAGGATATTTGTATTTTTATGCATGTCATATCAAGCACCATAGGTATTGTGTATTCACTCTTCATAAGGCAGTTACCAATGCAAAATTGGATCATGAAGGTCTTTTATAAGGTTGTAATGGGGCTCAGGTAAGGATAAGAAAGAAAGGAAAATTAGGATTCAAAAATCTCTGAGAAATTGGAAAATTAACTAATTTCTGATTTTTCTATTTCTCTTCTTTTTCTTTTCTAATATCATTTTTCTTCTTTTGAATTTCATTTTCTTGAAGCACCTCATAGTCTTCTTTATTTTTCAAATTTTTTTCTCTTTTTCTCCCTCATATTTTTTTATGCTCTTATCAAGTACCAACGTTTGATATCTTTCACTCACTCTCTTTTCTTTCATTCTCGTCCCCTTTCCTAATTTATCAAAAATAAGATGGGTAGGACTGGATTTTCTGGTAAATGAGTAAATGTTGATGTGACTTATCAAAAAACGTATTACGATAAACTTTTCAATAGTCTCAAAGGGATACGAGAAGGATAAATTTATATGATGTGAGATATTTTAAGTACAAACGACCCAAAGATGGTCTTCAATCATATCCTCCAAAGATGGTAACCTTGCCTATTTGTCTTGGGCGGATATATAATACGTTTTAACACATTAATATGAATTATAATGTCATGCAAAATTATAAGTCAAAACGAAACATATGAGATCATGCAAAGATAAGTTGTATTCAAAGATAACTTCGAGTGTAGGGAAGCACTCATCAAAGACGTGAAATTGGCTCTAAAGCTCACTGGACTTAATCTCCACTAAGATCCTTCAATTCATAATTTTAGATAAATTTTCTTGATTTTCAAATTTTCGAACTGACTTAAACACCATAACTTCTAGAGGTGGTTTTAAATTTTCATGTCAATCCCCATATTGAATTTTTCTCTCCTAATAGCAATGATCAAATATGGCACTTAATATTCTTCCAGTGAGATTGTATGATTTAACAATTCAAAATTCCATAAATTATTATTATTTTTTTAAATAAAAATACGAATAACACATTACCACCCTCAAACCTGAATTGTGTAATGTCCCATTGTACCAAAATTGAGGTGTACCCTCAAACCTACATCAAAATTCGCACAGACCAAGAAGCAAAGAGGAGGTGAAAAACATCATTGAAAACAAAGAGAAATTTATTAATTAAGATGTACTATTTACACTTATTGGAAAACAAAAATTAGTAAGACCTAAACAAACAAAAATTAGAAAACAAAGAAAAACTAACAAAAATCATAAAATAAGTCCTAAAACATCCTAAAAATCCTGAAAATATATCAACATCTTCTTTAAACATCAGCATCATGTCCCAATCCTGGCTTCGACTTTGGAAAAGTGAAATTCCACATCGCTTCGGTGATACGCCCAGGATTAGAGAAATCCGGAGTCACATCAGGGGGAGGCAAAGTAGATGGGTCCATATCAATCATCACAATATCATCCAATTTGATTGGCGTGGGCTCGGCTGATCGATTGGTCCTCTTTCTCACTGGTTCTTCCCATATTGGAAGAGACACGGGATCAAGATCCACCACATCAATGTTAGTGAGATCCATTGGAACTGATGTTCCATTGTGCCTTATCCTTTTTCTTACAATTTCGTCCATCTTTTTCATGGTCACACGAGTGCGATAAATTCTTTCGGTCATTGATGCTTGATAAAATTGAGAGGATTAATTTATGATGACAAAATTGGAAAAATCCTCAGGAAATTTGAAATAAATAGAGAAGGAGTTATAAATGATCTAAAAGAGTCCTACTACGGAGAAAGAAGAGTCCTAAAATACTAAACTGTTAAATTTAAAAGATTTTTGACGGCTCTTGCTTTTATATATATATATATATATATATATATATATATATATATATATATATATATATATATATATATATATATATATATTTGAAAATTGCATGCATCGATTAATCGACAAAAATTGGTCGATCAATCGACTATGTAAGTCAATGTGTTTGACTCTATATACCTTCGATTAATCGAGGGTGTATCCGAACAGAGACACCCCTCTCTCGTTTTATTTTTTCAAAAGGGATTAATCGACAGGTAAAAAAAAATTTCACAGTATTGCTCGAAAATGGAAAATATTATATATATATATATATATATATATATATATATATATTGATTTTGCGTTTATTCTAGTAAAGTAAAGTTCTAATCCTACACAAACTTAAAAATAGAAATCTAAAAATGAAAAACAAAAACAAATAATGCGAAAGAAATCCTAATTCTAATCATCTTCTTCTTCTTCTGCCTACCTTGCACGAGCCCTCATTTCGTTATAGCCATTGGGCCACAATCGATGTCCCATTTGATGCATGAAGGACCGATCATAGCGGCTACGACGAAGATTTTGATTATATTGCAATTGTTGCTCATCGATCAAAGAATTGATCTGAGCTTGCATGACTTCGAGGGATACTCCCTCATTGCGGCCTTGTTCGAGCTTGACAGTGGCTTCTTCTTAGCGCACATGACGACGCTGACATGCATGCTGGGCAGGAGGATGTTGGGTGACAACATTGTCGGCTTCATGAGGATTTCCCAAAAGACGCATACTTCTATTCCACTGTGATGGCTCATAACGGTAAAACTGAAAGTTTCCAATATATCCAGATAAAAAGGAAAACCTAGGTGATGTAGGAGTTGCATCACCAGATGGGGGAAGTAAATAAGTGCGGCATCTCCAGGGGAAGGGTTGACAATTTCATCGTGGCATCGCCACTTCGAATCATGTAAAAATCATGAAATATTAAGCCACGAATTTCTATAACCACCATACAAAGCCTTCACCCGAGGTCCAGTTCGTTCTGACACATGACCTTGTGGGCAAAGACTATAGGAAACGACGATATCCTACAATAACAAGTGGTGTGGAAGAGCCGATCGTTTAGTAGCAATTCCTGATGCATATATGCCATTGCACATATCATCAATCATCGATCTTTGGTTGACGTCAAGTTCTTCCCCAAGTTGGTGATTCAGTGGACGCTCAGTAAGAATGTTAAAAGCATCCGGGATCGTATCCGGATAAATCTTCCTTTCCCAACCGTCAATGGAGATGGTGAAATGGGCACCATCATTAGTCTCGATCGATGCTTTTTTCCACTTCATGTTCTAATAGAACAAGCAGACTACGCACTCTGAAACATTGATTATAGGTGGCGCCATCAGGAAATGAATGTTGAGAGCAGCGATGTACACTAGTGACACTGCGCACTCAAGCATCGCTTGAAATGCAGGTAATTCGTAAACATACTCCTCTTTCATTGTAAAACAACCTTTGGGTCGTTCTCAGAAGATTTCTTGTGGTCGGGGAGGAAGTCGTGCAGATGAAGACGACGCCATCACAGAGAATGTCAGAAAAAGGTCAAAAAACTTCGGAGAGGATTTGGAATGTAGGAGAGAATGAAGAATAGAAAGGACATTCAGTCCTTATATAAGCATGGATGCACTTCTTCACTTCGGTCGCATTGCTTCACTCGATCAATCGAGGTACATAGCTCGATTAATTGAGCCTGACATTGAAAAGGCGTGACATTAAGGCTGCATGAGATTTAAATAATGTCGATGCATCGACCTTAGGGGGTCGATTGATCGACACTGACATGCAGCGCTTCCCCAAGCGTTGGAACAGTACGACCACAGGTGTGAATTCATTTTTTACAAAGTTGATCAATCGACCAGATTCGTCGATTGATCGAGAACAGCGCACGCAGGCGGTCAATTATTCGAAAAGGCGTGACAATTAAGTCACCTTGGGAATGCGCAAAGCATAATAATCGATTAATCGAGTTAACGCATCGATTGATCGACTATAAAAATATTCGCCTAGAAAGTCGTGACAATAAATGTCACGAAGTGACTGTCGATTGATCGAGGAGAGCTCGATTGATCGACCATTTTTCTCATTGTCAATCAATCGAGGCGTAAATCGCGATTGATTGACCCTTTTCTTTCTTCTTTTTCTTTTTTTTTCTACAGTTTTCAGACTTGGGTTGCCTCCCAAGAAGCGATAAATTTAGTGTCGCTAGCCCGACATTCCAAACTTTTCAATTTTATCCTAATTGATTGGGATTGCTTACCACAACTTTATCAAAATTCTCAATGATATTTTCTAAAAGCGATTTTACTCGTTGCCCATTGACTCGAAATTTACTACCATTTCGATGGTTATAGATTTTAATTGCTCAATTTGAGAATATTCGATTTACCTGAAATTGACCATTCCATCGGGTTTTAAGTTTTCTCGGAAACAAGTGAAGCCTTGAGTTGTACAACAGCACCCTCTGACCCACAGTAAATGATTTTCGTAAGATGGACTGATCATGGGCACGCTTCATGCGGTCCTTATAAGATTTTGCACAGTCTTATACATCGGCTCTTACTTCTTCCAACTCGGTAATCTCCGAGCTTCGCTTCTCACCAGCCTTTTGTAAACCGAAGTTCAGTGACTTAATTGCCCAATAAGCTCAGTGTTCTAACTCAACAGGTAGGTGACAACCTTTACCAAAAACAATCCTATAAAGGGGACATTCCAATGGGAGCCTTGAATGTTGTCCGATAAGCCCATAGTGCATCGTTCAATTTTAACAACCAATCTTTACGATTAAGCTTTATCATTTTCTCTAAAATGTATTTTATTTCTCGATTTGAAACTTCAACTTGTCCACTGGTTTGAGGATGATATGGTGTAGCCACTTTATGTGTGATACCATACTTTTTCATTAGTTGAGCAAAAACTTTGTTACAAAAATACTTTCCACCATCACTAATAATAGTGCATGGAGTATCAAATCTCGGGAATACCTCATTCTTAAGAAATTTAACAATCACCTTGTAGTCGTTCGTCTTGTAGGCCATTGCCTCGACTCATTTTGAAACATAATCCACTACAACGAGGATGTATAGATTTCCAAAAGAATTCGGGAATGGACCCATGAAATCTATTCCTCATACATCAAACACCTCAACTTCAAGAATTGGGTTTAAGGGCACCATATTTCTCTTTGAAATCCTTCTTAACATTTGACAGTTATGACATGATATGCAGTGTTGGTGACAATCTTTGAAAATCGTCGGCCAATAGAATCCACATTGGAGGACCTTTGTAGCATTCTTTCGTGAGTTGAAGTGCCTCCACAAGACAACTCATGACAGAATGAAATAATTTTTGATTGCTCAGATTTTGGAATGCACCTTCTGATGATTTAATCGACACAATATTTGAACAAGTATGGATCCTAAAAAAAAATACATCGCTCGTGTTAGAAAAATAGCTTTCTCATTCTTATTCCAGTGCCATGGTATTTGATCCGTCACCAAATAGTTAATCAGATTCGCATACCATGGGGACTGTTCAATGACAAACAATTATTCATTAGGAAAATTTTTCAAAATCGGGATCAGATCATCAGATTTTTCGACAATAATCAGAGATAAATGGTCAGCGACCATATTTTCAGATCCCTTGTTATCTTTAATTTCTAGATCGAACTCTTACAAAAGTAAAATCCACCTGATCAGATGAGCTTTGGCATTTTTCTTCACAAAGAGATAGCGAAGAGTTGCATGATCAGTAAACACCACAACCTTTGATCCCAACAAATAGGATCGAAGTCTTTGATAAATCGTCGATAAAAATCGGCATGCCTAAGGAAAGATCTGATCTCCCTGACTGTTCTTGGTGGTGGAAGATTTGAAATCAACTCTACTTTCACCTTATCCACCTCAATGTCCTTGGATGAAATTATGTGTCCAAGGACTATGCCACTTTGTACCATGAAATGACATTTCTCCCAATTCAAAGCAAGATTCTTTTACTGACATCGTGCAAGAACTAGAGATAGGTTTTATAGACAGTTACTAAAACTGTCCCCATAAATTGAAAAGTCATCCATTAAGACTTTCAGAAATCTCTCCACCATGTCTAAAAATATACTCAACATATATCTTTGAAAGGTGGCTGGAGCATTGTAGAGCCCAAATGGCATTCGCCGATAGGAGAACATTCCAAAAAGACATGTGAATGTCGTTTTCTCCTGATCTTTTGAAGCTATGACTATCTGATTGTATCCAGAATAGCCATCAAGAAAATAGTAGTATTGATGTCCTGCCAGTCTTTCAACCATTTGATCAATAAACAGGAGGGAAAAGTGATCCTTACTTGTCATTGAATTCAACTTCCTATAGCCAATGCATACTCTCCAACCAGTCTGAACTTTTGTTGGTATTAGTCCATTTTCTTTATTCTTCATCACAGTTATTCTAGACTTGTTGGGAACCACTTGTGTCGGACTAACCCAGTTGCTATCAAAAATAGGGTATATAATCCTGACATCTAGCAATTTAATAACCTCCTTTCTCACAACGTCCTACATTATTGGATTTAATCTGTGTTGTGGTTCTCTGGAGGGTTTAGCACTCTCTTCCAAATGAATCCGATGCATACACACTATTGGGCTAATCCCCTTAATGTCCTTGATGGACCATCCGATTGCGCTTTTGTGGTCTTGGAGTACTTTAATGAGTTGTTCCTCTTGATCCTCATTCAATTTTGCAGAAATAATCACCAGATCAGTTTCATCTTTTCTCAAGTATGCATATTTCAAATTGGCAGGGAGAGATTTCAGTTTCAGCTTTGATTTCTCCTCTTCTCTTGATTCTTCTTTACATTCTTCTTCCTTGACCTCACCTTTCAGTTGCCCTTCATTGTCTCCCAAGAGTGGTGTTGAGTCTAGCATTTCATTAACTTCGTGGATCACATGATCAACATCGAAGTCTTTACCAAAATTGGCTAGGCAGGCCTCCAGAGGATCCTCATATTCTAAAGCAAAGAATGCATTTTCTACAATACTATTAATCATGCATACTTGTGCATGTTCCTCATCTTCAACAGGTTGCCTCGTAATGTGAAAGATATTGAGTTCAACGGTCATGTTTTTGAATGACAAATTCATTATTCCATTTTGACAATTAATTAATGCATTCGATGTTGCTAGGAAAGGTCTTCCTAGGATTATCGGGACATTATTTTTCAGTTTGGGAATAAGTTCGGTATCTAAGACAATAAAATCTACTGGAAAGTAGAAAGTATCTACCTTAATAAGGACATCCTCTATTATTCCCTTGAGAATTTTGATTGATCTATCGACAAGTTGAAGGGTCATTGTTGTAGGCTTTAGTTCGCCCAACTCGAGTTCCTTGTAAACAGAGTACGATAATAGATTAACACTTGCTCCAAGTCTAAAAGTATTTGATCAATGCAATTCTCGCCTATAATAATTGAAATTATAGGAAAACTAGGGTCCTTATATTCAATCGAAAGTCTCGCTTGTAATATTGAACTTACCTATTCTGCGAAGAAAGTTTTTTCGCGATATTAGTCTCCTTTTTTATTGTGATTAAGTCCTTCAAAAAATTTACGTATGCCGGCACTTGTTGAATGACATCTAAGAAGGGGATATTTATCTTTAACTGCTTAAGCATTTTAATGATCCCTTCCTGACTGTGATTTTTCTTTGGTCCTATTAGCCTTTGAGGATATGAGGCTTTAGGCATGAAACTTTTCTCTCTCTCATTCTTTTCTTCAATCTTCTTCTCTTGTTTCTCCTCTTTTTCGACTTTCTCGTTCATCTCAATTTTATCCTCAAGTTCAGACTTCTCATTTTTTCTAATATTTCCACTTTGTTATCAACTTGCTTTCCAGATCTCAACGTTGTGATTGCTTTAATTTGTTATTGATTTTCTTCATATGATGAGGTCGAGGCCTGCTCGACAACCATCTGTCCTCTTGGGTTTGGAATTGGCTGACTAGGAAATGATTCATTTTCTCTTTCACATAAGAGTGTTGTCAATTGACCAATTTGAGTTTCTATCATTGATATCGAAGAAGTATTTGATTGGATGAACTTCCATATATCCTCATTATGAGGATATTGGTTCTGATATCCCAATATTGGTTGTGAGAATTGATAATTCTGGTTGAATTGCCTAGGTTGCCTATTTTGACTTTGATTTTGGTGAAATTGGTTTCCACCCCCATAATTCTGATATTGGAATTGCCCTTGACCAAACTGTTATTGTGGTCCTTTGTTGGAATTTTGATTTGGATAAAAATTTATCCCTTGTCCTCTAGCTTGAGGTTTTTGATTTCCTTGCTTCCATGAAAATTTTTGATGATATTTTCAACTATTTGGGTTATTTTCATTGAAGACATTTCCCTGATTTCGATCGTAGGTGTTCAATGCCTTTAATTGCTCACAAGAGTCTTCTGAATAATTTTGCATTAAGGGGCAACCATCAGATGTGTGTATTGAACTTGCACAATATGAATATGGATCTGGTTGTACATTCATAACACTTACGTTCTTTTTCAGCTTCAATTCTTCAACTTGTTGAGTGAGGAAATCTATTTTTGTCATAAGATCCGATGTTTCTTTCACCATGTACAATCTTCCTTTCTTTGTTGAGGTTCTTGCTTGGTCTCGATTTTTGTTTGATTGATCTTGAGTTTTCGAGAAGTCTCATTGTAGTGAATCTTTGGCCAACTTTTTCAAGAATTGATATGATTCATTTTTCCTAAGTCCAAGAAATCCTTCACTGTTCATTGATTCAATCAGATGTCGATTGGCCTCAGCCAGTCCGCTGTAAAAACATTGGACCAATCTCCATTTTGAGAATCCGTGATGCGGAGACTTCAATAAAATATCCATGAACCTATCCCAAGCTTCATAAAATCTCTCATCTTCTTGTGTAAAATTGGTGATTTCACGCCTTAAAGCATTAGTCTTGACCATGGGAAAAAACTTTGACAAAAATTTCTTAACCATCTGATCCCAGGTGATTATAGATCCAGCCGATAAAGAATTTAATCAGGCTTTGGCCTTATCCTTTATAGAGAAAGGAAACAGACACAATCTCACAGATTCCTCACTGAAGTTCTAATATACTGAAGAACAGACTTCAATGAAGTCTTTGATGTGTTGGTACGGGTCTTCTCTATCCATACCATGAAAAATTAGAAGGATTTGAATCACGTTTGTACGAATCTCAAATCTGCCACCAGGTGTGGGAGGGTATGTGATGCAAGAAGGGGGTGTTTGTGGTTATGGGAGCAAACAACTCTCTCAGAGTTGGTTCTTCTTCATTTTCTGGTGGGTGATTTTCACAACCGCTTGAATTCATCTCGACTTTAATTAATGTTTCAATTTGGGCTTCTCGTCCTGTTCTGATTTGTTTTCTATTTGAACGACAAGTTCACTCGATCTCAGAATTGAAAGGTTCTAAAGAGTTCTCTCTAGAAGACCTCGTGTGCATACACAAGCTGCACAAATCCCGCAAAATTTTCTCTCTTCTTTTTTTTTCGTTCGTTCTATTGATCGAGGGTTTAGGTCGATCGATCGATCAAGGACAATCTTCGATTGATCAAGGGTTTATGTCGATCGATCGAGAATTTTGAAATTCTAAAAATTTGGATTACACAGGAGAGAGAAAGAGTACAAAAAAAAATAAAAATTGGAAGTCGATTGATCGAGTGGTTGGCTCGATTGATCGATATCAATATTTTTTCAATTTTTAATTTTTTTTTTAAATTTAATAAAAAATACTGATTTAAACCTAGAGAAATTCTAAAAATTTATGTCCTATTTCCCTAAAAATTATGAATTTTCTATGCCCAGATTCCCCGGCAATGGCGCCAAAAACTTATATTTTTAAATGTTATTTTACTCGCAAGCGTACGAATCGGTTTACAGATAGTGAGTGCAGAGTACGAGATCGTTCCCACGAGGATTGGTTAGAAAAGTTAAAAGAGGAAACAATAATTAATAAAAAAATTACCACAGATCTAGCACAATATTTAACTAGTTTAAAGATTTTGAGAGTTTGATGGATGAGATAAACAATAAACAATAAATTGGAATTTAAACAGATACTAAACGATAAGGATTGGGATACTAAATCCTCCCATCGTATGTTCATCATTCATGCAATACAAATATGTGATTAAGATATGAGATTCACAAAAGATGTCTATGGGCAAGCACGAGACCCGAACACACATGAGTTCTAAATTATAGATCTGAGATCACAAAGATGTATGATTAAACATCCCATGAGTGTATGATTAACAGTCACACCTCAGATAGTATTTAGAACCCAATCTCTAGGTAAATTTCATACTACCGATCTAAGATCAAGGAGATTTATGATTAACATTCCATGAGTGTATGATTAACACTCACACATCAGATAGTGGTAGAACTTAACCCAGAGAAGACAATAATTACATTAGAATCACTATTGCAGATCTGAAATCATAGGGCATCATTAGCTCCTAGATCTCAAATTACAATCGGATTATATCCATATCGATAATAACATCAAGGTCATTAAAACAATCTCACATCTTAACTACTAATTTGTATTAATATAAATGAATACCTCGGATGGGATTCATCATATCCCCATCCTTAATGGAACTAGCCACACATGATAGAAATAAATGACAAAATAAAGACAGAAATTAAATATGACATTAAAATACCATAAAGAGCTTCAACAAAATTCACAAAAAAATTTTAATCCAAATCCGGTACAATCCTTCTTCACAAGTGCATAAAATGAAAAATGAAAACTAGTCTAAATCTTCAAGCTCAAAGAAAAATGAATTCTCCAAAACTCTCTGCTCTCTAGACTCTATGCCCTCAAAAACTCAAATGCCCTAAAGCAACCATCCAACAAAAGAAAAAAAAAACGGAGAAGATCTCTCCCCGAATCCTCATATTTATCTTTAAAGATTTTTCTGTTTGGATTTGGATTAGTCGATTGATCGACTTAAGTGGTCGATCAATCGACCAGATTAAAACTTGAATTTTAAACTCAAATCCTATTTGTTATGTCAATGCATCGACACAAGTGGGTTGATTGATCGATATAACCGAATTATCCAAGGTCAATATGTTCTTTGCTTCACTGCTCCGGTGTATGTTGACTTTGCATTCTTTTATGCTCCTCAATGCATCTAATGATCAATTTTACCTGAAACTGGTGAAACTTCACAAATCCCATTAGATAGCTTTCATCGGATGACTAAATGTAGGTCTTTAGGGGTGAAATATCATCATATTTCCCTACTAATCAGAAGACAATAAAAACAGTCACCTTCTATGAAACATATTATTATGATTACTATTATTATTGAACTAAATCAATGTTGAAACGTACTTACGGTGATACTGGACTTCGATTTTGGTTGACTTATAAGAGGCACAACATGGAAGGAAATGCAGCCGGGCAGTTGGGCGAGAGAGAGGGAGAGAGCTGCTGAGACGTCGATCGAGACGAGCTGGTGCTAACGATTAGCTATCTTTGGTAATCTTCTTGGTAAAAAAGAAAAATCCAGATATATAAACCACAGCCCAAAGGGAGCTCTCCGCTGACAAATAGAGCGAGAAGCTCCACTAGGCTGAGGAAGGAGTATAAGCCCACAACTACAAGGAAAAATAGAGAAAAAATAGGAAAAACAATGAAAAACACCAACCCAGATGAGGAAGAGAATAAAACGGAGGGCCTAACCAATGGCGTCTAAGTTCAAAATGCAATCCTGAATTGTATAAGGCTGGAGCAACTTCAAGCTATGAGCCCATTCAAGTGCCTTAACACGAATCCTTTCAGCAAGAGCTTGGACATCCACCTCCACACCTTCAAAATTCCTTTTGTTTTCATCGTTAATTATCAAAAAACAAAGAAAAAAAAACAAATGTGAAGAGGAAAGAGATGAGATTAGATGAGATGAGAGGGCTAAGGAGATGACAAGATACAAAGGAGAGTTTTAAAACCCCGACCAGACACCAAACCCGCAAGGGAACCGGTTCGGTTAAAAATTATTATTTTAAATAAGGGTGCGTTTACTTACAACTAAGTGGTGCAGCCTCGATTAACCGAACCGAAACCAAAATTTTGGCGGTTCGGTTTCTGCAAAACCAACCCCAAAGCGAAACATTTCGGTTTCGATAATCAAATTTCCAACCTCTCAAACCGAACCGAACCGAACTGATCCCATTTTGGTATTGGTCGGTTCGGTTCGGTTTGGTTTTCGATATTTCTTCATATTTTTCGATTTTTTTAGTTTTCTCACCCTACCTGACCAATTTTCAGTTTTTAGGTACCAAAACCGAAACCAAACCAGCTGAATCGGTTCGGTTTGGTGTCAGTTTTCAATCAATTTTGGTCTAATTCGGCGATTTTCCGTACAAATTTGCACCCCTCATTACTTAAGCTATTGCCTACTTTTAATGAGATGATGATGGTTGTTTTTCACCCAATCATTAGACCTTGAGATGGTGGGGCCTATAATCAGACGGTCACATTTTGATTGCACATGGCATGCATTTCAAACAGTGAACATGAGTGTACATCAAATGTGGTTCTTGGATTACTTATTGAGATGTGTTCCATGTATCGAAATCTGATTTTGTGGTGGTAGGCCCATGATGTCAAGACCCATTGTTGGAAGAATCCTGGGTTTCAAATAAAGGTAACTTTATGGTCAACCCAAGTTCCTTCTTTCTCAACCCTAATTTCATGTGCTTAAGTTATTGACTCCTTTGAATATGACCATGCAGATAATTTTTCACTCTAATCTTCCACACAGTAGACCTTGATATCATGTACCTACCATTAAATAGTCATATTTTGATTCTACATAGCACACATTTCGAAATTAAAAAAAAAAGTACTCCAAGAATCACGTTTGACGTAAGTCATGATCATGCTCACTTCTCGAGTTGTGCTTCAAGTGGAATCAAAATTTGACCGTCAGATTGGAGACTCGTGAGCTCAAGATCCACTATATGGAAGATTGAGACGAAAAATGATTTCCATTTTGTGATTCAAGGAAGTCAATTGTTTAAGCACGTGGTTGAGAAAGGAACAATCTTTAGGCTGTAAATAAAGGTCCTAAGGAAGAATATTGAGCCATAAATAAATAAATAAATAAAATGTAACTTCAGGAGAGAACATCCGCCCTAAGCATGTCTAACGGCAAAAATGGAAATTAAAAATGATTTTTTTTACAATTAAAAGTATAGTGGATATTTTACTAGTGGTTAAAATGTACTAAGAGCATCTCTAACATAAGAGCTAAAAACCTCCCATCAGCTATTATAGCTCTCCAAACTCCAAAAATTGTGCTCCAAGAGGAGAACCATCTAAGAGGCCAAAAGAGCTTCTTGCTACAATAATAGTTAAATTTATCTATTACTATAGCAAGACGTAAAATAATAAAATATTATTTTTAGGTATAAAGCTCTTTTTCTCTCTTTTGTCTAAAAAATAAAATATTAAAAAGTTGAGTGTGGGTAATAAAATATAATAAAATAAGAATAAAAAATAATATTTTAAATAAATGAATAGCTAAAATAGAGTATTTATTGGAGTAATTTGTATTGTACCAGTAGCTAAAATACTATAGCATTAGCTAAAGTGGTGTTTAGTTATCCAAATTTAGCTCTCCTTGTTGGAGATGCCCTAACATTGATTGACATCTCATTTCTCGTATAACATATATAAAGAACGAGTATTTTTATCATTTCATAATATATTCAGTAGCTAATGGCAATTTTAATAGTAAAAAAAAAAAAATTGTGAATTTGTGATGTTAATAACTTAGATGAGATATCTAGCAAAATGTCCTTATTATCATGTAGTGCCCATGTAAGGGCTTGTTACTTCTAAAAGATACATTAATTAGGTTTCTACAATTGTGACTGTAAAACCTTTGATGGGCTATTTTATTGTTTTGTTGAACTCGTATTAAGTTGGATGTGTGCCACATAGAATCATAATTTCAACGTCTAATGGTATGCTGACAAACTTAAATTCCATTGCCTGAGAGATTGCTGACGAAAAATGATACTTATTACCATGTTTACTTTTTTAGATGTGTGCTACGAGAATCATAATCTGAACGTCTAATAGTACGTTGCCAATCTAAAATTTTTTTATTTAGGAGATTACGATAAAAAATTATCACCATCATCTGATTCAAAGCAATCAACCATTTTCACAAGATCAAACTTTAGTTAGGAAGAAAAATCTATGGCTGCAAATAATAGAACCCAACCAATAATTTTCCCATCTTTTCAGCGTCGGTCCTCACCTCATCACCATTGTCATCAATTTATCCCACCTTCTCCTCGATACATAAATAAAAATACGAAAAGAAAGAAAGAATCGCTTTCATTCTTAAAGTAAAGCAATAAAATCCATATCTATCCACATTTACAATCATTATTGTTTTGAAGGCTTTTTGGTAATACAAACCAAATCCAGTCCGTCCCATGAGAGTGGATCAAGGTCTTCCAATTGTGAAAAGCTGTCAATGGGCCAGGCCAGCACCATCCGGACTAGTCTAAAAGGCCCGATTGAATGGTATAAGCGGGCATTCACTCAGGCTGGGGTTAATTTAGGCCCAAACCCAACCCAACAATTACTCAGGCAGGCCGCAGGCTACATGCAAAAGCTAAAACCCAAGCTAGACCGAGTCTGAGGCCATTCATGGCCCGTTATTAGATGGTTAAAAGGTATGAACACGACCCATATTTAAATAATGGCTGCTGAATGACATTTAACTATTAGTGTTAAATGATCTTACATACCAAAGAGGCATTAGCCCAGTTCGTATTGCTCCCTTCAATGTGAGGGAGTAAGTTGTGGGTTCAATTTTCATCCTCCATGCTGTTTTCGACATTTGTTTTTAAAAGGTATGAGTTCGATTCTTGAGGCTGTCTTGGCCAAATGGCCGTATCAAAAAAGAAAAGAAAAGATCTTACATAATTAAATTGGACTTTTGATCTTACACCTTTAAAGTGTGGTTCACTATTATGCCACGTGACAGACAATTGTGATTAATCTAAATTTTCTAACAAAAAGTCCAGTAGGAGAACATGTCTGTTAAGGAATCATACCTATAATTGGATGTGAATCATCCGATTGATGAACGTTAATATCGGCCATTAAAAACTATAAACAACAGTTGGTATTAATGTTGGATATTTAACAAAATAAATATCTATTATTATTTTTAAATTAATAATATTTATTTATTATTTATTACTTTGGTTAAAAGTTTTTAGCTTAACTTTAAATGATTCATTCATTTAATAGTTTCATATGGAAAAGCTACTTTTGTCAGTACTAGTACTTGAACTTACAACCTTCTAGTCAAAGTGATTTGAAATTTGAATTGTATTGGAGGGAAACTATTCCCACAAAAACTTGACAAGTGTTGTAGAAAGTTAATCTCACCTCTCTAATTTATAAGAAAGTTTCCTACTATATATATATATATATATATATATATATATATATATATATATAAACTTACCTTCTATATTGTTTGGTTTGAAGGTGGAAACAATGTTCACAGCGGCGGTTTGCAGCTACGCATGCGCGCGTGTGCAATGTGCGATGTGCGAATGACGCAATTGGAGCTTTTAAGGCACACTTTGCACTTCGCATCGTCTTGAAGAGCCTTTTCTTATTTGATCTAGGATAGTCCGATCGGTTGACTGGTTGACCGGGCGCAAATTACCTTCGCATGTATGCATTGGATCCTTACAACCATTGATCGGATCGATCAGGGCCCTCGACTCCAAGGAACCAACAGACACAACCGCCCCTGGAATGATGCATCGAACATTCTAAATAGAGGATAGAGGAGGGGTTTCAAGTACTTGCAAATCTCCAATCCTATTTATGTGTCCTTGAAATTTGTGTGCCTACTAGTGTGATTTTGTGCGTTCGTTTTGTTAGGTCGCACACTACAGTGCAACGTAGTGTGTGATAGATCGGTGCATCACCGAGGCTTTATTGTATCCTGGAAGCGAATTTGTCATTATCCCATTGCATAGTAGGGGAAAATATTATCTTGAAGATATCGATCTAGTCATGCCTTTAAGTCATTTCCGGCTTAATTTCATCATTTTTTGTATAAACCCACCAACAATAAAAGTTCACAAACAAATCGCCGGGACCTGATGGTATGCCCCCTGTCTTGTTTCAAAATTACTGGGACATTGTTGGTCTATCGGTTACTAGTTTCGCACTCAATTATTTAAATGACAGTATGGATATGTCTTTAGTCAACTCTACCCATGTTGCTCTGATACCCAAAAGTAAAAATCCAAAAAACTTTTCCCAATTTTGGCTGATTAGTTTGTGCAATGTTATTTATAAAATTATTTCCAAAGTATTTGCTAACCGTTTGAAAATGATCCTCCCTAATTTTATTTCGGAAAATCAGAGTGCTTTTATCCCTGGTTGTTTAATTACTGATAATTCCCTCTTGGCCTATGAAATTACCCATTTTTTAAAGAACAAAAAGAGTGGTAAGAAGGGATGGTACTCTTCAATGTTGGATATGACTTATGAGTAAGGCATATGATCGAGTTGTTCTTGAAAAAAGCCTACTCAAATTGGGCTTTAATCTCTTATGAGTTTCCCACCTCATGGGATATGTTAAAACGATTTCTTTTGAATTTCTTATAAATGGACAAGTTGTTAGCAAAGTGGTTCCTGATCGATTTAGAATGTAACCCTTGCAAGTGCACAAGATCTATTGCAGTATGGCAAGAACAGGGGTGTCGAACCCACAGGGAAACGTGAATTTTTAATTAATTCTTTTAGAGATTTTAAAAACGTCCCTAAGGAAGTACCAAAGGGCAGATTCAATTTTACCAAAAACTTAACACACTTTTCCTAAATGCAGAAAAATAAATTAATCTAAACAATTAATTACTGATAAATCTACGAACAATATTAAAATGAGATCAAGGAATATGCTACCCCAGATTCGTACCCCTTTTCTATCATTAAAACCCACAGTTTCATTAAATCATCATTCACACCATCATTCATCTAGAAAAATGACTTGAAATAAAATATGATCATCAATCCGGCATACCCTATCTAAAAACAATGACTCAGCCTAACATTGCGGTATGAGTCATGTAAAAAGCATAGCGTATCTCATGATATTTAGATCACGACAATCAGCACATAATCGCTCTACAGGCTAGCTCAGCGTGCAGGTCCACATCTAGCGATTACGGCCGTTGATACGCGCAATCAAAGCATTCAAAATATTTTCAATCACACAAACTTTGAGCAAAACGATTCCATGATAACAATAATAGACTGTGGTATTAATCATAAACATAGGTACTTATCTGGGGATCGCATCTTCCCCGATCTACTGATTTAGCCGCTCATCTTTGGTGTTTGATCTCCTTTTTCTTTCAAAGTCATTCCTCTTTTATTTCTTCCAAAAGATATTTGCAATTGTTTTTCCTAAATACAATCTATGAATTTCTCAGAGAAAAATAATGCAAATCCTAGGTACAATCTACCCTGAATAAACCCTAGAAGAAGGAGAGAAGAAGACTTGAAAAGATGAAGAAAATATTCCCCCAAAGTGAAGAGCCCTAAAAACTAAAAAGAAAGAATGAATAATATTCTAATTGCAAAAAATAATAATCCCCCTAAGAAACTCGTGGCTTCCCTTTTTATAATAGCCTAACGCTAATACCTCTCTCGATTGACATCTAAGAGTAATTTTCGTGAATTCCCGCCTAGCTTTGCATCAGATACTGGCTCATAATTTTCTGTACCGAACTCGGATTGAGGTGATTCTTGAAGCGTTGGAAAGCTGACGACGAGCTCTACAACTTTTATGTTTTAGCAATTTCCTGAATCTGACGTCTTGAAGGTCCAAATTGAGCTGCAAGTCGCACTAAGTTCTCAATGACCCAAAATAGCAGTGTTTTGACATTATTTTCGGGATTCTTGGGCTGGTTTAGAAACTTGGACTGTATTTACCTGAAACACTTCAAATCTAGCAAATCTCATCAGATAGCCTTCATCGGACGGCTAAATATAGGTATTTAGGGGTGAAATATCATCATATTTCACTACTCATCACACCCCCAAACCTACACTTTGCTAGTCCTCGAGCAAAGAGAATGATAGAAATATAAAGCAAATCAAACTAACATCCTAAAATTTAAATGCCACTTTCGTAGGGAACACGATTGCACTTAGCATGTGCAACAAGCCTTTAAACCCATAGGTGATCCCTAGTGGAGGAGTTGTGTCTCCTGAGGGTTTGCAGTGAAGTTACCCACAAACTTCCAAAAATTTCAAACCATCGGTAAAATTTAGTTTTCAAAACATGATTTTTTTTTTTTTTTTATAACATATATACTATTCAAAAAAACAAAAATCATTAATTGCTTCAGTATGTGAATCATCAATCTCAAATATTAAAGTCATGTCAATCATGCTAGTATCCATTCAAATTAATTTAATGCTCAAATTGTTAGATAATTCATTCATTCATGCCTAAACGTGAAGTGTGCATACCAAAACCAAGATTCATCCATCTCAGAACTAGTCCAAACGGAAAACCATCGGATCTGTTGTCTCGACTCAATCCTCACTTTAGGTATACTCTCAAAATAAAATCACTCCGATGATGGGTAAGTTTTCGCACACATGTGAGAGATCAATACAAAGCAAATGAAAAAGTCTCACATGATAAATGAAACACGATGCCAATCAATGAACAAAAATAAATCTCATAAGAACAGATACTTGTATATCCTAAGCATGTCATATCAAGTGTCATAAGTATTATATATTGACTCTCCACAAGACAGTTACCAATGCAAGATCGGATCATGAAGGTCTTTTGTAGGGTTGTAATGGGGCTCAGGTAAGGGTAAGAAAGAAAGGGAATTGTGATTGAATTTAGAGAAATTGGAAAAGGAACTAACTTGATTTTTTTTTTTTTTTATTTCTCTTCTTTTCTTTTTTTTTTTTTCTAATTTCTCACCATTTTTTTTTTTTTCAATATTTTTGTTTTCTCATTCTTTCTTCTCTTTTGTATTTCCTTTTCTTGAAGCACCTCATTTTCCATTCCTTGTTTTTTCTTCTTTTTTTTTCTTGCTTTTTCTCTCCCCTTTTTTTCTTTTTATATTTGCCATACACTCTCAGTAAACACCATAACTCATTATCTCTCCACTTACTCTCTTTTCGCTCATTTTTATCCCTCGTTCCTAATTTCTCAGAAATAAGAAGGGTAAAGCTAAATTTTCAGAAATTGTGAAGGGTTAAAGTTAACGTGGCTTATCAAAGAATGTATAAGGGTAAATTTTTCTATAGGCTCAAAGGGGTACTAGAAGGATAAATTTATATGAGGTGGGGCATTTTAAGCACAAACGAGCCAAAGATGGCCTTCAATCATTTCCTTAAAAGATGGTAACCTTGCCTATTTGTCTTGAGTAGATATACAGTACGTTCTAACACAATAATATGAATTTGATATCATGCAAAGTCACAAGCCAAAATAAAATGTATGAGATTATGCAAAATAATTCGTATTCAAAGAAAACTCCGAGTTTATATATTCACTCATCAATGACGGGAAATTAGCTCTAAAGCTTAGTGGGTTTAGTCTCCACTAAGAATCTAAGATTCAACGTTCAAAATAGTTCATCGATTTCTAAGTCTTAGCTTGGTATAAGTGCAAAAATTCTAAGCATGAATTTCAGAGTCATCCACAAATTATCACATTAAGCTTCATCATCCTAGATACAAGTATTCAAAATATGACATCAATATTCTCAAAATTAAATTCACATGCATCATCAACTAAAGTTTGAAAACTATTGCAAAGTAAATCATGTATGATGGTTCCAAAAAATTTTTTTTTTTTTTTTTTTTTTTTCAAAGAAAATCAAAAATAAGTGATGAAAGATAGATAATCATACATACCCCCAAACCTAAAAATGACAATGTCCTCATTGTTTGCAATAAGTAGGCACCCCCAAACATTGAAAAGTACCTCAACACAAAGATCGGTCACGGAGAATATGGGCATCAAATCAGAACATGATCAAAAATAGATTGAAGGTAATGTGGCTACACTAATTAGGAAATTAAAAAAAACCTAAACTAAACTAAAACTAATATTCTAGAACTAAACATACGAAAAGAGCAATAAATCCTAAATCCTAAACTAAACTGTGTCCAACTCCTAAATAAAACACCTTTGGGTTGCCTCCGAGAAGCGGGTTTAAGTGTCGACAGCTCGACCTCTTCATTGATCAAGAATCTGGATCACTAAGGTGCATTGCCTCAATCTTAAACTGGGTCATCGGCTCAAACACTGGTTTGAGTCTTTGCCCATTCACTTTGAAAACTCGATTGTCCTGAAGGCTTTGAATTTCAATTGCAGTGCTCACTAATGGAAACAAACTTTAAAGCAGGCCTTCCATCTAGATTTCAATTTCGGGATGAAGCTTAAGTCGGGAATTGAATAACCAAACTTTTTGGCCAACATGAAACTCCTTAGAAATTAATTGATCGTGCAACTTTTTGTACCTTTCCTTGTACATCTTTGAATTTTCATACGCAGCGTGGCGTAACTCTTCTAATTCACTCAACTGTAACCTTCGATTCGACCCTGCTGCTTGCATATCGAAATTAAATCGTTTGATCGCCCAGAATGCCTTATGCTCCAATTCGACAGGAAGATGACATGCCTTCCCGTAGACAATTCTGAAGGGAGACATTCCGATCGGTGTCTTGAATGCGTGATCTGATAGGCCACAAAGCATCGGATAATCTCTTCTATCCGGTCGTCTGCAGTCTTTTCTAGAATTCGCTTGATTTCCCGGTTAGACACTTCCACCTGACCACTAGTCTGTGGATGGTACGGCGTAGCGACTTTGTGAGTGACGTCGTACTTCTTCATTAAAGTGGCAAAATGGCTATTGCAAAATGCGAACCGCCATCACGATGATTGCTCTTGGGATCCGAATCGGTTAAACACATGTTCTCTCATAAATTTGACCACAACCTTGTGATCATTTGATCGGGTTGCCACACTTCAATCCATTTGGAGACATAGTCAATGACCACCGATATATGAATACCCAAAGGATGGTGGAAAAGGACCCATAAAGTCAATCCCCAAACATCGAAAATTTCAACAATCGAATTGGATTAAGGGCATCATATTTAAAGTGAAATATTGCCAAGTATTGACACCGTTGGCATTCCTTGCGATTGAGCGGCGTCACGAAGATTGAGGGCCGAGAATCCGCTTTGAAGGATTTTCATGCGGTCTTACGTCCTCAAAATGGCCTCCACAGCCCATGGCAAAAATTTAGGGCGCTTAGTTGCTCGTCTTCGCACGCATCTCTAATGATCCGATCCGGCGAATTTAAACAAATATGGTTCATCCCGAAATAGTATTTTATTTGGGAGAAAAGAGATTCTTATCATTCTTACCCCACTCGGGAATTACGCGATGACCGGATAATTCACGATGTTAGCAAACCACGGAACTTTTGCACCGGCTACATCAATTGCCATCAAATGTTCATCAGGAAATGTGTCACGGATGGTCTCGGTATAGATGATTCTTGAGCGAATTCTAGGCAGATGATCGACCCTGGCGTTCTCAACCCCTTTTATCTTTAATCTCAAAGTTGAATTCCTGGAGATGCAGGATCCAACGGGTCAGCCTTGTTTTCGCATCCTTCTTTGCTAAAACATATTTCAAAGCAGAGTGGTCTGAAAAGACCACTATTATCGAAAGAAGCAAATAGGAACGGAATTTGTCCGGAGCATACACCACGACTAATAATTCCTTCTCGGTGGTGGTGTAATTCGATTGGGCATCAATTAATGTCTTCATAGCATAATAAATTACGTGAGGTAATTTATTCACCCTTTTCCCTAAGACGACTCGATCGCATAATCGGATGCATCACACATGAGTACGAATGGTAAAGAATAATCCGGTGGTTGGATTATTGGTGCATTTGATAAGAGTTCACGCAATTTTAGGAATGCCTTTATGCAATCCTCATCAAAATCAAAAGGAACATCTTAGCCAAGCAAAGTGCTCAATGGTTTAGCCTCCTTGCTAAAATCCTTAATGAATCTTCTATAAATCCGGATGCCCCAAAATGATCGAATTTGTGAACACTTTTAGGAGGTGGTAAATTTGCAATTAAAGTCGACCTTCGCCTTATCAACTTCAATTCCTTCGTTGAAACAATATGCCCCAACACAATTCCTTGTTGAACCATAAAATGGCTCTTTTCCGGTGAGAACAAGTTTGGAATCTACACAGCGTTGCAACACACATGAAAGATGATTCAAACAAGAATTAAATGTTTTTCCAAAAACCGAGAAGTCGTCCATGAAGACTTGATGAATTTGTCGATCATGTCAGAATATGGCCAACATACATCGTTGAAGCGTGGTAGGAGCATTACATAAGCGAATGGCATCCTTGATATGCAAGCGTACCATATGGACACGTGAATGTTGTCTTCTCTTGATCGGTGGAAAAGCGGGCACTTGATTGTATCCGAATAACCATCAAGAAAGCAATAAAACTCTTGCCCATAACTTCTCAAGAATTTGATCAATGAGCGGAAGGGAAAATGATCTTTTACGGTGGTCATGTTCAATTTTCGATAATCAATGCACACCGCCATCCGGTAGTTTCACGAGTGGGCACCAATTCTCCCTCCGTAGTTTCTTTCATCGTAATTCCGGACTTTTTTAGCGATTTGTCGGACTAACCCATTCACTATCGGAGATCGGATAGATGATTCCGGCATCGAGGAGTTTAATGATTTCCTTTAAAAGCGACTTCTTGCATGTTGGATTAAGTCGCCTCTGTGGTTCCCTCGATGGTTTACTCTCATCCTCCGGATGTATTTTATGCATACATCTTGATGGGTCAATCCCTTGAGATCACTAAGGTCCATCCGATGGCCTCCTTGTGCTCTTCACCTTCAACAAATCATTCTCTTGTTCTTGATAATGTGGATGAAATTATCCTTTGGAAGTGTTTCTCGAGGTCCCAGAAAAGCATATTTGAGGGACTCGCAATTGTTTCAATTCCACGGTTGGTGGTAGCTCAATTGATGGAGTCAAGACATCCTTTACCTCGATGGTAGTGGTTCTACCTTAGTCACAACTTCACATAAGTTATCATCTTGACATGATGAATTTGACTTTTCTCTTGCTTCCTTTCAAGCCCTTTGTCCTCATAGATGGCTAACAAAGCGTGTCAAATTCCTCTTTGGTGAGCATTGATGGTAATGCTTCATCCACCACTTCGTCCATCGATCGATGTAAAACATTCGACCTCATCCTCATTAGGGAAATGGTTCATCGCATGGAATATGTTAAGCGACTTTCATGTTTCCAAAAAAGCGTCCATGACTCCGTCGACAATTAATGCAGCGTTGGCGTGGCGAAAGCAGACGTCCAAGAATAATTGGGACTTGATTGATTGATTTTGGTGGTTCCATGTCTAAGACAACGAAGTCCACTTTGGAAAGACAAACTTGTCTATTCCAACCAAAACATCCTCGATAACACCCTCGGTCTTCTTTTCCGATCTATCGCCGGTTGGAGTGTGACCGTCGTGGGTTTCAATTCACCCAATCCGAGTTTCTCATTACATTGAGTATGGGATCAGATTAACACTTGCTCCCAAATCCAATAACGCCTTTCCAATTGATTGCCCACCAATGACACATGGAACAGTTGGGACTCCAGGGTCTTTCAGTTTCTGTGGGGTTTCCAATCGCAATATCGAACTGACTTGATTTGTTAGGAACACTTTCTTTGAAACGTGAGTACGTGCCTTTCTCTTCCGAGTGCACAAATCTTTGAAAAACTTAGCGTACTCAGGAACTTGTTTGATTGTTTCAAGTAATGGAAGATTTATCTTTACTTGCTTGAATGTTTCGAAAATTTCTTCCATTTTTGTCGGTCCCTTTCCCATTCTAGGTGGAGGAGTTAGGCATTGAAAGAATGGTGCCTTTGGGACATAAGGTGTAGATTCCATTTGGATTCTTTTCACGTCCTTGTTGGACGGTTGAAGGAAACTCTTCCTCTATTACTTTTTCTTTTCCTTTCTCTCTTCCTTGCTCTTGCACTTTTCTTATCTCTGGCTCTTTGTCTCTTTCTTTCTCTTTTCCTTTTCCTTTCTCTTTTCCTTTTCCTTTCTCCTTTCTTTTCTCTGATTCTTTTTCCTCTACTGCTTCTCTTTCTTCATCAGCTTCTACAGGCATTTTCACTTGATTATCAACCTCGTCCACTTCTCAGCACCGTAACAGCTTTCAACTGTTGACTATTCGATGGTCCTGCTTCAGATGGTGCTTGGCCTCGAGGATTATTGATGGGTTGGCTGGGGAGCCTACCTTCCTCTCGCTGACTCAGTTGATTGGCCAATTGACTGACTTGGTCCATTATCATCTGCTGAAAAGATTGCATGCTTCGCATAAGCTTTTCTTCCAGATCAGAATCTTTCGAAGTACTGGCATGAGATTGATTAAGATTCTGATTGAAATTCTGATTTTTTCGGTAGTCAGAATTTGGATGATAATACGGCGCATTCTGTTGGAAATTGGAATTCTGGAAATTAGAA
This sequence comes from Chloranthus sessilifolius, assembly GCA_021018995.1. Classification (NCBI taxonomy): domain Eukaryota; kingdom Viridiplantae; phylum Streptophyta; class Magnoliopsida; order Chloranthales; family Chloranthaceae; genus Chloranthus; species Chloranthus sessilifolius. Next base: position 45,322,034 of record CM037584.1, on the reverse strand, counting down.
TTTGGAAATTCATTGTGAAGAAAATTTTGTTGAAAATTTGGTTGAAGAGGTTGTTGTCCACCCATTGTGTTGGCTCTATGTTGCTGGTTTACCTGGCCAGTTTGGTTCGATTCACCCCATCCTAAGTTGGGGTGATTTTTCCATTCCGGATTGTAGGTATTGGAGTACATGTTTCTACCCTGCCGCTGATAAGATTGAGTCACATTTACCTGCTCTTGAGGATTAGGTTCATCAGGGAAGAATGACAAGGTAGTAGGGCACTCATTAGCCATATGACCTGGGTGGTCACAAATTGAACACACTGTGGGGGTGACAAGAGCTTTAGCTTGCTTGGTAGCAGCTAACAACATGTTCATCTGTTTGAATGACATGTCAAACTTTGTTGAGAGATCTGAGGCATTATTGTTGACATCGTACAATCCGTCTTTTGTCAACACATGAGATTTAAGTGGTGCGAGTTCAAGTTGGTTAGCCCGATGTCTCACTTTGTATCGAAGTTTGATATAACTTTTCAAACAATGCCCACAATTCGGACTTCTTTGTGGCACAAGATCCACCACAAGATGCATCAACCATGCGTCTCTCTTGAGAATCATCCATTGTAAAACTTTGGACTTGTTGCCACCTTGGAACTTGATGATTTGGGCAACTTGATCAATTCCTTAAAACGTTCCCAACATTCATGGAATGTTTACGTAGTTGTTGGGAAAAGAATTTGGATCTTCACGCAATTCAATGGCCTTAGTCATGGGAAAATATTTTTAAGGCGGCGATGCGGCTGCCCAACTCGAATAGATTGTGGTTCTAAGGAATAGAACCATGTTTTTTATATCTCTTAAAGAGAGCGGAAAGAGTCAGACTTCGCTATCTCATCGGTGACATTGTGGACTCTGAACATTTTGCATACCCAGGTGAATTCATTTAAGTGAGCGTGCGGATTTTCATTTGCTAACCCATGGAAAATTGGTAGCATTTGAATCATTCTTGATTTGAATTCATAGTGGTTCCACTGGAATGGGAGCATGCATAATACATTCACGATCCTCGTAAAAAAGGATCGTTATAATACTCCATGTTCTAGGGCCCTCATCAAAATTATTGTTCCTATTATTTCCATTATTGACATTCCCATTGTTGTTATTCTCATCTCTCTCTTGCCTTTGATGCGCCATGGTCTCGGTTGTTGATATTGATTCCTCTGGACTCTTGATTCTCTCTACAAGCTCTTTCGATCTCAAGATTAAGCTAGTGAGATGTGGGTGATGAGCGAGTAAAGCTCATACACCAACACTCACAAAGCAGTTGAAGAATCCACAACAAACCCACAAAATTACGCTTCAACGATTTAAACAAAGATGATAAACAGTAGCCAATATCAGCAGGAAAGATTTCTTCTTTTTTTTTTTTTTTTTTTTTTTTTAAATTAAAATTCGAATTTAAATTAATTAATTTTTTTTTTTTTTTATATTCAAATTAAAATTCAAATTCAAATTAAAATTAATTAATTAATTAAATTTTTTTTTTTTAAATTCAAATTAAAATTAAAATTCGAATTTAAATTAATTAAATATTTTTTTATTTTTTTAAATTCAAATTAAAATTAAAATTCGAATTTAAATTAATTAAATATTTTTTTTTTTTTTTTTTTTTTTTAAATTCGAATTAAATTTTTTTTTTTAATTTTTTAATTTTTTAATTTTTTTTTTTTTTTTAAATTAAATTCGAAAATTAAAAATTAAAATTGAAAATCCTATAAAATCTTTCCTAAAAGAGAAAAAAAAGCACAAGAACGAAAGATTCTAAAATCCTAAAACAAAAGTCCCAAAAGTTAATGACTAAATTTAGAAAATCCTAAAAATATCTAAAAGGAAAATAAGGAAAAGAGTCTACCAAATCTAAAATAAGAAGTCTAAAATCTCTACTTCCTAAATTTCCAAGGAAGGTATCCTAAAATCTAAACTTCCTAAAAGACTCCACAAAATCTTATCAAGAGAGAAAAATAAGGAAATAAATATTTTTTTTTTTTTTTTTTTTTAAACACTCAAGCAGAAAAATCTCTATCCCGAATTAATCAAAATTTCCGATTTCCCGTGGCGAAAACTTGATCGATTTAGAATGTAACCCTCGGTGCACAAGATCTATTAAGTATGGCAAGAATAGTGTCGAACCCAGGAAAGCGTGAATTTTAATTAATTCTTTTAGAGATTTTAAAACGTCCCAAGGAAGTACCAAAGTGATTCAATTTTACCAAAACTTAACACACTTTTCCTAAATGCGGAAAAATAAATTAATCTAAACAATTAATTGATAAATCTCTGAACAATATTAAAATGAGATCAAGGAATATACTACAGATTCGTACGCTTTTCTATCATTAAAACCGCGGTTTAATTAAATCATCATTCACACCATCATTCATCTAGAAAAATGACTTGAAATAAAATATGATCATCAATCCAAGCATACCTATCTAAAACAATGACTCGACTAACATTGCGGTATGAGTCATGTAAAAGCATAGCGTATCTCATGATATTTAGATCACGACAATCGACATAATCGCTACGAATCTAGATCGAAGTCCGGATCTAGTGATTACGACCGTTGATACGGGCAATCAACGGGCATAACAAAGCATCTAAAATATTTTCAATCACACAAACTTTGAGCAAAACGATTCCATGATAACAATAATAGTATGGTATTAATCATAAACATAGGTACTTATCGGGGATCGCATCTTCCCCCGATCTCTTGATTTTAGCTCGCTCATCTTTGGTGTTTGATCTCCTTTTTCTTTCAAAGTCATTCCTCTTTTATTTCTTCCAAAAGATATTTGCAATTGTTTTCCTAAATACAATGAATTTCTCAGAGAAAAATAATGCAAATCCAACAATCTACTGAATAAACCCTGAAGAAGGAGAAGAAGACTTGAAAAGATGAAGAAAATATTCCCCAAAGTGAAGAGCCCTAAAACTAAAAAAGAAAGAATGAATAATATTCTAATTGCAAAAATAATAATCCCCTAAGAAACTCGTGGCTTCCTTTTATAATAGCCTAACCTAATACCTCTCTCGATTGACATCTAAGAGTAATTTTCGTGAATTCCCGCCTAGCTTTGCATCAGATACTGCCTCGGTATTTTGCTCATAATTTTCTGTACCGAACTCGGATTGAGGTGATTCTTAAAGCGTTGGAAAGCTGACGACGAGCTCTACAACTTTTATGTTTTAGCAATTTCCTGAATCTGACGTCTTGAAGGTCCAAATTGAGCTGCAAGTCGCACTAAGTTCTCAATGACCCAAAATAGCAGTGTTTTGACATTATTTTCGGGATTCTTGGGCTGTTTTAGAAACTTGGACTGTATTTACCTGAAACACTTCAAATCTAGCAAATCTCATCAGATAGCCTTCATCGGACGGCTAAATATAGGTATTTAGGGGTGAAATATCATCATATTTCACTACTCATCAGTTCCTTCTAGGGGTTTTAGGCAAGGAGACCATCTCTCTCCCTACCTTTCATCCTTTGTGCTGAAGTGTTTTCCAATCTCATTTTGTCTAAAGTCCAAAATAAGAAAATTTCTGGTATTCGTGTGTGTAAGGGGGGTCTTGTTATCTCCCACTTAGTCTTTGCGGATGATAGTATTTTATAACACAAGACAAAAGAGGATAAATGTGGGGAAATTGTGAACATTCTAAAAATATATGAGGATGCTTCGGGTCAAATAATTAATTTTGACAAATCGAAGATCTCCTTTAGCCATAATGTTCAAAATAATGCTCGAAAGAAAATCATGAATATTTTTCAGGTTAAGGTGGCGGGCATCAATGAAAAGTATTTGGGCCTTCTTATGTTTGTGGAAAGTGTTAGGAATTCAAGACACCGAACTCCCTATCATGATGAATACGACAAGAATAAGAAGACGCAAAATCAATCACACAACACAAAGAAATTTATGTGATTCACCTAATCTAAGGCTACGTCCACGGAGTATATGCACTATAGTTAGGAACGTTTACAACGCGCACTCTCTTCTCTCTAGTGCATTCTCAATCAAGATCTGAAACTATCCTCAACAACCAATACGCTAAATAAATAAGGACGTAGTCCTTCAAAATAGAGAAGAGATCTGCTAGAATATAGTAACGATTCCAATACAAGAACGGCTTCAATCGGATGCTTCGATTCCTAAGCTTTTCTTCCATACCTTGCCTCTCAAAGTATTCCCTCATTTTCCCTCTCTAGAAAACTCTCTTGGAACCCTAGAAAAACCTTATGTTAATAGGTTCCAACTTGCATTAGGAAATATTGACCAAAAACATTCTCTAATTAGCCAAAATCTCCAAATCCACGGAATTAATTCACCCATAATCGATCAATCGATTTCAACCCGAGAGATACCAACCAAGTTTATGCTCAAAATTGATTGATCGTTCTCACAACTCGGTCGATCGATTTCAACTCGAGAGCATACAATAAAATATAGTCCATAATTGATCAATCGCTCCCAGAATCGATCGATCGATCGATTTCGACCTGAGACCACTCCTCAAAGTGTCTCAATTTACACATTAGGAATAAGCCTAACCAATAATCTTCACCTAGGTTTCATCCGCAACCGCGTCACCGCCCCAGCGGGCATCAACATTTGCGACAAGTGTTAATCAAGTTTAGGCAATGCCTAAAATTATTCTATGTAACCGGTTTGGTCAACATATCCGATGCACTTTCTTTCGTATCAATCTTCTCAATTGATACTTCTCCATCTTCTATTATATCTCTGATAAAATAATATCGAACATCTATCTGTTTTATTCTAGCATGAAAATTTTGGTTCTTTGTTAGGTGAATGACACTCTGGCTCTCGCAGAAGATATCGGTGCTCTCATCAACCTTACCAAATTCACTGACCAAGCCCTTAAACTATGAGACTTTCTTAGCAGCTTCTGTAGCCACTATATACTCAACCTCTGTAGTTGACAACACAATTACTCCTTGAAGCACACACTTTCAATTGATCACTCCACATGCCCAAATGAACACGTACCCCGTGGTAGACCTTCTTCTATCAATGTCTCCAGCATAATCAGAGTCAAAGTAATCGTAGAAATCCAACTCACCTGAATCTCCACCTTCAAACATCAACCTATTTTCAGCAGTATCTTTTAGATATCTTAATATCCATTTAACTCTAAGCCAATACTTTCTTCCCGAATTAGACATATACTTACAAACCACACTCAAGGCATGTGTTAAATCTGGTCGTGTACTCACCATGTCATACATCAAACTCCCAACAACATTTGCATACGAAATATTCTTCATGTATTCCCTTTTTGCATGTGTGGACGAACTCATCTTCATTGTGAGTTTGAAGTATTCTGCTAGAAGAGTTGATACCGACCTAGCATCACTCATGTTATACTTCTCAATGAGCTTTTGGATAAAAGTCCTTTGAATTAGTCAAAACATCTAATTCTCATGATCTCTCGTGATTTCCATACGTAGGATCTTATTTGCGAAACCAAGATCCTTCATCTAAAATTTTTGACTCAATGATCGCTTCAACTTATTGATTTCATCCTTATTTGCTACTACTATCAGCATATCACTTACATAGAGAATTAGGAAGATCTTCTCCCATTCACAATACTCTTTCTAGTAGACACAATAATCAATGAGCGATTGTAACCCTTCTGCTTCAAATCCTTTTGGTTGTCCCATATAAATCTCTTCCTGAGATCTTCATGGAGGAAGGCTATATTCACATATATCTGTTCGAGTTCCAAATCTTTCTGAGCAATGACTGCCATCAACGTGCGAATCAAGTGTGATTCGCAATCGGAGAGAATATCTCATTATAATCGATACTCTCTTTCTAATAGAACCCCTTTGTAATTAGCTTTGCTTTGAACTTCGAAGTTTGTCTCTTGTCACCTTTTTTCTTTTGAAAGACTCATTTACAACCGATAACCCTATTTCCTTTAGGAAGTTTCATGAGATCTCAAGTCTCATTTTTTAAAAGTAACTATCATTCTTCTTCCATAGCTAACTGTCACTTTACTGCATCTGTATCTACCTGAGCTTCTGAAACTGTCCTTGATTCTCTATTCTCTGTGATCAGTGCAAGTATTAAAGAAATTATATCTTTAAACTTTTCAGAACGTTTCTTTATCTTTTTTGACATTCTCAATGAAGCTTAAATCGGTACCGCTACCTAAGACTGCAAGTCTTAAGAAACTGTGCCATCATGCTCTATCTAAGAGTCGTCAATATTTTTCTCAACTTGCTTATGTCTTTCAACATGAACTTGTACCTATGGTTCACCAAATAACTGAGGGTTACCTTCCACCTTTTTTATCAGAAACTCATCTTCATTAAAAATAGCATCTCTTTCAACTATCACTTTGTGAGATTGTGTATCCCACAAATAATAACATTTTATTCCTTCATCATAACCAATCAAGACACTTTTTGGATTTTGGATCTAACTTAGATTGTTCACTTCTCTGAAGTAATGTATACGCGGCACATCTAAACATCTTCAAGTGAGAGTAGCTTTTGTGTCTTCTATACCAAACCTCATTTGCAGTTTTAGAGTTCAATGCAACTGATGGTGACTGGTTGACCAAATAACATATTGTGCTCATTGCCTCTACCCAGAACTCATGACTCAAGCCGAAATGATTCAACACATACCGCGCTTTTTCTAGTAGTGTTCTATTCGTCCTCTCAGCTACGCCATTTTGTTGAGGATTTTCAAGAGCTGTTAAGTGCCTAACAATCCCTTGATTTTTACACTAAACCTTGAAATCTAATGGTAAATATTCTCCACCATTATCTGATTTGAAAACCTTCACCTTTCTGTCAGTTTGCTTTTCAACCATACTCTGCCACTGCTTGAATTTCTGAAACACATTCGACTTATTCTTAATCGGATACACTTAAACTTTTCTGGAATAGTAATTGATCAGCTTCAAAATTGCATATTTTATGCTCAAATCTCGGCCTTCCTTGCTAACCCTCATTTAACTACTAATGTTTGCCTTTAGTATGAGATGTGTTACAACATGTTTGAAGGTCGAAAGTATGCAAAAGTGGTTAAAAGAATAAAATAGAAGAAGACCCAAAGCCACGACAAAGAACATAGTTGAAACATAATGAAGAAGCCCAAAATAGGCTATTTCGACCGATCGAGATCCAATTTGGACCAGTCGAAATCGCAGAGTAGCAGAGAAAGAAAGAGAAGAAGAAGATTAAAAGAGACTGCATATCTCGACCAGTCGAAATGTCCATTTTGACCAGTCGAGTTCCTTGAAGCTCCAAAAATCAGAAATGGTCCGATTGAAACTGAATTCTATCTGTCGAGACCAAACAGAAACTTTGGCTTACTTAAATATATATTCTCGACCGGTCGAAGTGAAGTTTGACTTATCGAGTCTGAAGGTGTAGTTTGAAGGAAATAAAGAGTTGGATCGATCGAAATCAGTTTAGATCGATCGATATTCAAGGACAATTAAGGATCCATGCACCTGGAAAGTAAATTGAGAGCTTGACCGGTCGAGACAGACCATTCTTGCGATTTTTCAAGCTTTACATCCTGTAACATTTGGCAGCCGAGAGTTCAACTTCGGCAATCTTCTTCAACTAATTTTTTGGGATTCTAGAGAGTTACCTGCCGTGTTTAAGCTTGTGCTAGGGCCTTATGATCTATAAACAAGGACTACAGAGCTAGGATTATATAAGCCTTTCATTCAAGAGTTTCCTTAGAATTAGTTTTCTTTTTGCGTTTTAGGTTTTAGTTTTTCAGTTTTGGAGAGTTGTGAGATTGTGTGACTTGTAATCATCGCCTGATGATCGAATCCGTGATAATGAAGATCAATTTGTTGATGCGTGACTAACTTCTCCAAGGTTGGGATCCCTTGTAAATTAGAGATGCATTTTTAATATGATTTCTATTCTTTTTCTATTTTAAATTTCTTATGGTGCAATTGCATGTTTGAGGTTTATAATTGTTATCATAGACGTGCCAGTAGCGATTTATTTTTATTTTATTTAATCCTAGTGGCCTTGAAGGGATTAGGATTAGATCTAATAGGATAGTGCTTGCGACCTAATTTCGGCGGTTACATGCAATGATGTTTACTGTTTAGGTCGCTAGTGATTAGACGAATCATATCAACTCAGACTTGTCTGTGATTATGAATAGGACTTGATTCTTATACCTCACTTTAGCTTATAGTGAAGAGCAGGATTGTACCCAAAATTTAGAATAGAAAAGAAATAGGAGTTAGATTATTTACGAGTCTGTGATCCAAGAGAGATCTCAGTCTGCTTTTCCAAATATGTTTTATTGGATTTTTAATTAATTAAATTAGAAAACTTTTTTCAAAATTCTTTTTTATTAAGACGGTAGCTAGAAAGTAAACGACAAGTCTCTGTGGTTCGACACTATTGTATTCGCCCTAGTACATTCGGACTTGTGCCATTGCAAGGTTTCAGATTATAAACGATTAAATTTTTGGCGCTGTTGTCGGGGACTTCGACTTTACTTTTCATTACTGTTTTAATATGTAAATTCTGTAAATTTTTTAACCCTAGTTTGCTTTTTCTTTTGTTTTGTAGGTTTGGGAGATTGGAGGCTCGAGTCTACCAAAGCTTCGAAGGGGACGCCCGCGAGAGGCCAAGGTACGCACCTTCATTTTCAGATTTAGTTAGATTTTTTTAATTTGTATTTTCATTTTCTAGTTTATGCCTTTAAGATATGGAATTTCCCACAATTTCGATGCCCCAATCTTTTTGTGAGTTTAATTATGAGACTCCATACCAAAATTTGGATGAATATGGGGAAAATGATTCTAATTGGTGGAAACCAAATCAGGGTTATAAACTAAATCAGTTTTTATGCCAAAATTTTCAAAACCAACCTCAGTTTGACCCACAATACTCACAATCCTCATGGAGTTTTGGTTTCGAAGACTGTATGTTAACTATATTAGAAGAAGAACTCCAATCCCAATTTGACCATCTTGAATTAATCCACTCTCATACTCAATCTCTTGCGAGAATTGAATACCAAATAGGGCAGTTGGCCACTGTCATTGCTAGAGAGGAAGATACCTTGCCTAGCCAACCAATAAGCATCTCGCAAGACCATAATTTGAGAGAAGAAACTACCTCCACCCATGAGCATGAGGTTGAGACTGTGACCCTTAGGAGCGGACATGAGGTGGATTATAAAGAAGATGTTGTTGGCCGACCTAAGATTGAAACAGTGGAAGATGGTGTTGCCCCTCTAATTCCAAGAGAGCAATTATATGAGGACATAATTCCTTCTCCTATATCAGTTGGACAGTCGAGCATTATATATGTGGCATCTTGCGTGCCGAGAGATCTATTCCTACAATGCTTATATGAACCCTCGAATCGATTGACATCAATGTATGATTTATTCGGTGCTCTAAAATTGTCGACACATTCTGAGCCCGAACATTTTATGGTTTATAAGGTGGATGAATTTGCTGAAAGACTATCCACAAAAAGCCTCAAGACTTTAAGTGATAAAAAAAAGTAACTAAAACATGTTATATGAATAACCTTTTTTCGTGCCTCTTGTAGTTTGAAGGAGGTCGGCTGAAGACCGAAAACTTAACACTTGTGGAGAGACAATCCATGTTTGTACTATGATGAAGCACTAGTGTAATTATCTCTCTCAACCCAAAATGACGAAATATGAATTACGAACATTTTAATTAGATAACAACCAAAAGTGGACCCACGTGATGAAGCACTAGTGTAATTATCTGCCACAACCAACCATGATGAAGAACTGGTGTTCTGTCTATTTCTCTCTTGTCCGAGCGTAGAATAGAATACCTCTATTTCTCCCAATAAAAATTTTAAAAGCACTCACCAAACTCTTACCTGTAGATTATTTGATACGCGCGGCCAGGCGGGTGCTCTTAGAGTCCTGGTAGGTGCAAATAGAGCTTCTCTTTCATTATATTTAGTGGGCTTAATCCGCTGATAAGTCATCGACCTAATCGTTTTTATTCTCCCTGACGCTCGTGGCAGTCACCCTTTTTGGCAGGATTTAAGGGTAATAGGCGCTTCATGACCTTTGGCGACGACCCAATGAAGCCGGTCAGAAGGGTCAATGAATCCAACTATATACACTGAAATCTGGCGCAACAGTGGGAGTTCCGTACGCCACTGAATCTTCTTAGAAAAAACTACACAAACCTAAACTTGGCTCGCTTTTAGACAAAGTGAGAAATTTGCGCGTAAGCTAGAGGACCACCATATGTCATAGCCGCCGCCTAGTTGTTCGGCGAAATGCCTGAGAGAAATATCAATCTAATTTACAAATTGAAAGGTACACTTTTTATTCTCATTTACTAAGATTAAACTCGCTAGCAGTAAACTAATCCCAGATTGAGTTTCAGTGGCTAGCAGAGACCAATTCGTTGTCCCGTAGGGCGGATTCTTGGCCTATGAACAGTTCCAACTCACTGCCCACTATGAAACCAACATCAAGCAAATTGTAGCTACGGAATTCACAGAAGGGAAGCATACGCAATGGGTCTCTTTCGCTTTCGAGTTTTCAAAAATAAAAGGCGGACTGCGATTACTTACTCTCGCTATGAATTTAATGAAACCAACTTCGACGAGTACGATCCGACCCCTTATGATGGAGGTTTCGATATCACTGTCACTTACGGGAATCCCCTTCCGCTGTCGGATGCAATTTGTTATCCTCTTTCGGTCTCCGACCCCAATTTGTCGACTTTGGATGGTTTCTCATATGGGTCTGTTCCTTCACCTTATGGGAATGATACAGTTGATTACGGGAAGCCCCAAAACGAAGGAGAATTGACACAGTCAAAGAAGGAAGAAATTTCATCTTATGATGGCAATGGGAATCCTGATTCCAACAATTTTCTCCACCATCAAGGCGAAGGTATCTTTGCATATGATGGAATTTTGAGTGGTTATGATGGCTATGGCGGCCGATATGGTAAGCCAGCTGATCCAGACCATGGTGAGAAGCAGGGCTATGCCAATGGAATCCCTGAACCAGAGCCTACTTATGATTACCATCTTGGGTATGGAATGGATGAACGTGGCAATGGAACACCGGAACCTCAATGCAGTTATGGTGACCATGGGAAAAACGAGGATCCTTATATGGATCCATTTGGTATCTGGCCTATTTTATCACAAGATTTAGGGAAAAGAGATGGTTTCCAAGATGACACCGATGAACAAAGTTATGGAGATCTGTTGAAAGGGACTGTGGACTATCTGTTTGGGTATTCGTATCAGTATGGTGAGAAAAGGCATGAGTCTCATAACTATGCAAATCTCGCCTATAGCTACGAAAGGCATAGGCGTGAGCAACCTTATTACGTAACAGCCGAGCGTGATGAGCCAACATGGTTTCAGAAACCAAGCTATTATGATGGTTACATGGAAGGAATTCATCCACAGTCCCCATACGGGAGTAGCCTACCTTTACTGTGCTCCAGTGAAACAAGGGATGAATTTCGTAATAATGAAAATCTAACCTATAGCTACGAAAGGCATAGATCGGAGCAAGCTTATTCTGGGACGGTCGTGCATAATGAGCCGACATGGTTTCAGAAACCAAGCTACTACGATGGTTACCAGGAAGAAGTGCATCCACAGTCTCAATACGTGAGTAGCCTACCTTTACTGTGTTACAGTGAAACAAGGGGAGAATCTTGTAACTACGCAAATCTTGCCTATAACTATGAAATGCATAGACCCGAGCAAGCTTATTATGGGACAGTCGACTCTAATGAGCCAACATGGTTTCCGAAACCAAGTAACTATGATGGTTACCAGGAAGAAATGCATCCGCAATCTCAATACGTGAGTAGCCAACCCTTATTGTGTTCTAATGCTTTTTGTAGGTACCCATCTGGATATTTTCGCTTGAATTATGCTTCATGTTCTTCCGTTGGTGTGTTTTTGCTTGAGAATCAGTCTGGATACATGTTACAAAGTACGAGGGTTTCGTGAGTTGAATAAATTGCATGACCTTACAAAAAATTCTCTTTTAGTTCATGCAGATTTTGTTTTCTATATGAATTGTGAATTTAGGATGTTAGGCCATATATGGGTATTAAAATCCTTTAGCAATACAGGAGTCACTAGATTTGTTAAGCCATCCTATAAAATGATTGGTTTAACTAGCTTAAATTACTTCACCTAGAGAATTGCCTGCAAATAAGTGTCTTTTGTGCATTGACATTTGTCCTTCCTTCCTGCATTTTTCCTCACCATCCACCTGTAATTTATCAGCTTCTTGACTTCCCTTTTACCTGTTCTCTTTTCTCTCCATTAGCATCCCAACAACTCCTCTTTTTGTGTTATTGATCTACCTACTCATATGTTTGGGAAATGTGCCACAGATTCATCAATGAGATGCGTTTAGTTGGAAAATTTTACTCTCATTCTCAGATTTGAATCTCTAAGAGACTAGGATTATCCAAAGTGGAAGACAGTAAATGTTGCCATTGTCTCATCTCTGTTAACATTGTGTTCTGTGTTCTTGGCTGTAAATGTCTAATTTGACCTTCATTTGTTTTGATAACATTTTATTACCATATTATGTATGTGACCATGCAAAATAAAATGCCCTTCATTCATTGATATAGGAAGGAAGCAAAGCTTCTACAACAAGGCTCGTTCTGCCGCTCCCGCTCCCGCTCCCTAAGTCTGGAGCTGATTAAGTTTGTGATTGAGACAATCCCTAGAGTGCACGAGGGTTGAGAAAGATAGATTCATCTTCACTCGTGGGTGAAATTAGGGGAAAAAAAATTCGTTTGAGAACTCTTATAATAAAAAGTTACGAAAGTAATAAACATATAATTGCTTTAGGAGCATTTTATTTCATAACGTCCGATTGCATTGGATATACTGTAATGTCCAACAACTGATTGTTTTTGTTGAGAAACACAACATTCTATTGAAGGGTTAGGCCTGTATCTCAAGCAAAAAGTTGGCAAGAGGTTGCAGGTTCAATCCCAGCTTATATATATATATATATATATATATATATATATATATATATATATATATATATATATATATATATATATATATACATATATGTTTATATTGAAAGGATAGGTAAACAAAATACAAGAAAGGATCAGTCCTAAGCGAGGGTATTAGAAGTGAGCCTCATACAAACACAACCAAAATCCACTTCATAGGTAGTCATAAGCAAAAATTCTCTCATTCCCTCTTTGACCAGGGATTCTCCAACTATTTTGCCTCTCAATGCATATGCTGAAAGGACACCTTGACGCGGGACAATGACCCTAAAATCCGTGAATGCCCATGATATGCTAATTTACCGAAATTAAACCAATTAATTGAACAATTAATCACAAATTAAAGCGATACCTTAGGGTTTCGCGGAATTCCGCTTAAGTGATCATGCTCGGTTCACGTAGGGTCCAGTCCGACGCTCGAGATCTATTAGGAAATGCGGAAGAGGGGATCCTAGAGATAAAACTTTAGCTCCTTCTAGGTTGGAGCGTTTGATCATAGTTCGCGGTGGAATCAGTAGTTCCTCGCTAGGGCTTTTGAATTGAAGCGATTAACAATACAAATCGAGCAAGCTCGAGCCTAACAATGGTCATGGATCGATGGGCTAGGATTGGATTCGATACAAAAGGATGGACATCAAGGTTAATAAGAAAGTGGGGAGGATTAGAACAATCAATAAAAAAGGGGGAAAATTGGATGCAAGAGATTAATAAGAAAGTGGGGAAGATTAAACAAGAAGTAAAGAAAAGATCAAAGATAACATAGGCATCTCACCCTTGGCCTCGCACCAAACCCACATGGGGAAGAAGACTCACTCTTCAAAGCTCCTCTCAAGCCCAAAATGCAAAGCACTTTCATTGAAATCAACCAATGCCAAAATGTCTTACAAAATATGCTTTATATTATTTACAAATAGGAATAACCCTAAAATAGAAAAATACCATGTTACCCTAAAAGTGTGGCCTACATTTGACTCCAAAAGGAAACAAAAGAAAAGGACAAAATGACAAATTCCGTCATGTGACTCGCTCGAGCGGGAATCTTTACGGAAGGTCGCTCGAGCGGGCTTGGAGTTTCTTAACGACTCCTGATGGGAATCGTTCAGGCCTAACCCGAACCATCACATAATCCTCTACTTTGAATTCTTTGAAGCGCCTTTGTGCATCCGCAGTTATCTTGTAATGTTCATTGCTCGCATTAATTTTTTTTTCTAATTTCGGCATGCAATTCATGAATGTACTGTGCGAATGCATCGGCTAACTCGGAAACTCGATGGGATGCAGATATGGGGACTAAATCAAATGAGTGTTCTAGGCCTATGATCAAGCACAACCTCAAAAGGACTCATGCCTAGGAACCTATTGACTGAATTGTTGTATGCAAACTCGGCTATAGGCAATGTAGAATCTCAAGTCTTAGGGTGATCACCAATAAGACAACGAAGGAGATTACCTAAGCTCCTATTGGTGGATTCCGTTTGGCCATCAGTTTGAGGATGATAGGCCGACGAAAATTGGAGCATGATACCCATCATATGCCATAAAGTTTCCCAGAAATAATTGGTAAACTTTACGTCTCGATCCGACACGATAGTTTTGGGTAACCCATGGAGACGCACAACCTCCCTGAAAAATAATTTGGCTATGTGAGCCGCATTGGAGGTTTTAGAGCAAGGCATGAAGTGGGTCATCTTGGAAAAGCGGTCCACTATCACAAAAATGGAATCGTGCTTCTGTTGAGTCTTGGGAAGTCCGAGCACGAAATCCATAGAGATGCCTTGCCACGGGGTGTGCGGCACGGGTAAAGGGGTGTACAAGCTGGTATTCTACTTAATCTGCTTCGCAACTTAGCATGTACGACATTGTTTCACGACCCTAGAGACATCTCTTATAAGTCTAGGCCAATAAAACCTATCCTCAACAAGCGCGCTGATCTTATCGCGCCCAAAATGTCCGGCAATCCCTCCGGCATGCAACTCTCAAATGAGGAAGTCACGCATCGAAGTGCGATGGATACATGAACGATTTCCTTTAAACAAATACTTATCCAGCAGGGTATACTCGTAGTTAATGTTGTTCGGATTTTCAAGGATAACAGTGTATTCTGTCCCGAAATCTAGGCAATCAGAATAATCTTGTTTCAATTGCTCAAATCAGATGACCTCGGTCATGGGTCAAAATCTCGGGTTACCGATACGTATCGTCCGAGCTCCAAAACGATACGTATCGGTATCATCCTATACCGAACGATACATTGAATGTATCGTTCGGTATCTGCCATAAAACTGAACGATACAGTACATTAAATGTACCGCATCGTTCAGCTCCGATACCGATACATATCGGTATCGGACGAAATTTTGATTCATGACCTCGGTACTCAAAGACTGCAAAGTTGCCACTCGACGACTAAGCGCATCAACTGCCTTATTCTCGGCACCGGCCTTATGCTTCAACACGAATGTGAACCCTTAAAGGTACTCGACCCACTTCGCGTGCCTCGAGTTCAACTTTTTCTGGGAAGCAAGGAAACATAAGGCTTCGTGGTCAGAAAACAACACAAATTTCTGCGGTCTTAGGTAATGTTTCCAATACCAAAGAGATCGGACGACCGCATAAAACTCATTGTCATAGGTAGAGTATTTCTGCTTTGCCTCATTAAGTTTCTCACTAAAATAGGCCACAGGGTGGCCCTCTTAGCTCAGCACTCTGCCTATGCCTACACCCGACACATCACATGCTACTTCAAAGACTAGAAAAATCAGGTAGGCGCATGACGGGTGCAGTAACTATTTTCTCTTTTATCTCGGCAAAGGCCCTCGTCGCGGCTTTGCTCCACAGGAACTTCCCCTTTCTCATGCAATCGGTAATGGGAGCCATGGTGGTGCTAAAGTTTCGGATGAAACGACAATAAAATGTGGCCAAGCCATGGAAGCTATGAACTTCATGAATATTCTGAGGTTCGGGTCACTCCACAATGGCCTTAACCTTTGCAGGGTCCGCATCCATCCCGTCTACCGAGACAATGAATCCCAAGAATACAACAGATTGCTACATGAACGTGCACTTCTTGAGATTCGCGTATAACCTTTCTCCCCTCAAGGTTTCACAAACCAACCTTAGGTGGATAATGTGTTGTTCTTTGTCCGGACTGTAAATTAAGATGTCATCAAAATATACGACAAGGAATTTGCCAAGAAATGACCTCAACACTTGGGTCATGAGCCTCATGAATATGCTCGGGGCATTGGATAGCCCAAAAGGCATGACCATCCACTCATAAAGACTGTCTTTGGTCTTGAAGGCGGTTTTTCATTCGTCGTCAGGGCGAATACGAACCTGATGGTAGCCACTCTTAAGGTCTATCTTAGAAAAGATAGTGGTGCCAACCATCATTTCGAGCATGTCATTGAGCCTCGGTATGAGAAATGGATATTTAATCGTGATCTTATTAATTGCACGGCTATCCACACACATGCGCCATGTACCATCTTTCTTAGGAGTGAGTAATGCGGGTACAACACACGGGCTCAGACTCTCTTGGATGAACCCCTTCTGAATGAGCTCACTGACGTGCCGAGTCAACTCGACATGCTCAACCGGATTCAACCTGTAGTGGGGCAGGTTTGGTAATGTAGATCCGGGAACTAAGTCGATTGCGTGTTGAATGTCACGCATGGGAGGGAACTCATTAGGTAAGTCTTCGGGGAAGACATCCGCAAATTCATTCATGATTGGCTCGACCTCCTTGGGGTACTCATGTGCTGACTCAGGAGTACTTTAAATGATGACGACGACATACACTACGCTCTCATCTTTCGATGCCCTCTCGAACTCTGAAGGGGTCACAATGTTGATGGCCTTGGATTGGCCTCCCTTCTTTTCAACTCTGTTGACTGATGGTGCTTTGGGAGCCAAAGGGTTAAGAGTGATTTTCTTACCCTTATAATTTAATGTGCAAATATTAGATCAACGAAAATTGGTCACGTTCAAGTCATAAAGCCATAGCCTCCCTAAAATGATGTTGCCCACATCCATCAGCACCACATTGCACCACAAGGTGTCCGAGTATGAACCCAATTGTATGGGTACACGACACTTCTCTGACACGGGAATGGATGAGGAGTCAACCCATGCGACTTTGTAAGGTCTCGGGTGGGCTTCGGGTGTAAGCCCTAAACGGGTGACAATATGTTCTGACACTACATTGGTGCAGCTTCCGCTATCCACGATAACCTTACAACTCTTTGTCCCACATGTGGCAAAGGTGTGGAAGATGTTCTCCCTCCGCCAATCCTCCTTTTCATCCCGTTGAGGTTGTGCAAAGGTGCACACCTCACAACTAGAGCACGACCCATGTCATCACCTTCCTCGTCACTAGGTGTGACATTCGGCTCAAAGACCTCTTCCTCATAAACTCCCTCACTTTCTTCTTCTTCTCCGTCGATGAAGAGATTCCTTTATGGGTCTCTCGTGGGGCATTGGGCAGCAAAGTGTCCCAATCCTTGACATTTATAACGCTTGACATGAGACCCACTCTTCAAGGATTCTCTTACTACACCCTTTCCTTTGTCAAACCGCACATTGACAAATGTGGATTGTTTGGGTTTGAGAGGCAGGTTTCCAGCACTAAGTCTCACTTCGCCAGTACGGGGTTGACCGGTGTGAAAATCAGATAGCCTAACCATCGTCATTTTCAAATATAGTTCAAGGTCTTGAACGACGGTGTAACATTCAGCGAGAGTTTCAACAGGGTGGAAGACTAACTCTTTTTGCAAGTCAAATCTCAATCCGGTGCGAAATCTGGATAGAGTGACTTGAGGGTGTTTGGACACTTTGGCTCTCATCATTAATTCTTCAAATTTGCCAATGTAATCCGCTATGCGCATGCTACCTTGGCGTAGATTTTGCCATTGGTCGAGGAGACGATGGTAGTATGAAGGAACGTACTTCTCTGTAAGTCGCTCCTTCATGTCCTCCCAACAGGTAATAGGAGTGCAACCCGCATTCGTCCTGATGCGTTCAACGTTGACCCAAAAGAGTCGGGCTTGGCCTATGAGCTTCATTTTAGCAAGTCTAACACACCTTTCATCGCTCATGCCAAACCACTTAAAATGCTGATCCATGTCGGATAACCAATCGAGGAAGATTTTAGGGTCCAATCTTCCATTGAAAGTTGGGAACTCAACTCGGACATTTTTAAGGACTTTCCCTTCCAGGTCGTAGTCATCTCCATGATGATCCATCCTATGAGTCTGGTTCCGATTATATTGGTAGCCATTTCGTTCGAAACGTGGACCATTACACTCACGGGGTGGTTCGAGGTACTCATCACCCTCGTCTAACCAATTAACTCGGTCTAACAACATCTCATTGGACGTTTCAAGGTTCCTTTGGGCTGTTTCCATGGTAGTCATTCGATTATTGATCGATTTTAGATCAGCCCTCATGCCGTTAAGAGCCTCGACAATCTCATTCATGTCCATGGTGATACGGTTCCCTAATGACGGGTTCTAGAATGACATGCAAAATGAACTGACAATGAAGGGGGACTTTTGACAAACACGTGATGTGCACACTTTGGTCAAAACAGAAATAAGATGCAATAAAATTAAAGTGCAATGAATTTCAATGCCACACAAATATGCCCAAAACTAGAACTTAGGCTCTGATACCAAAACTGACGCAAGACAAGCCCCTAAACTACGTGAATGCAATAAATTAATTATTTGCCGAAATTAATTTAAATTAAATTGAACAATGAATCTGAAAATAAAGCGAATACCTTAGGGCTTCATTGTTTTTCATACGGAAGATCACGTTCAGGTTCAAGAAAGGGTCCAGTCTTTGTGCTAGATCCGTTAGAGTTGCGATGCAAATCGGTCATAGAGGTAGAACTCTAGGTTTTTCATATTAGGGCGCTCACTCGTGGTTTAAGGGTGGGATCTCAAGTTCTTCTATGGTTTATGGGATCGGGTGTTTAGAGAGTTAATGGTTGAAATAGGGATTTGTGAGATGGGTTCGAATCAATGGTTCCGATGGGCGTTAGGATATATGGTTTTGGGGATTTGGAAAAGGTGACGGCTGGATTTAAGGTTTATGGGATCCCCCAAAGTAGAGAAAGAAAGTAAAAGTAAAGAGAGAGGATAGATTTTGGGCTTCACACCAAACCCTTCTCGGGAAACGAAGATTCACTCTCCGAAGATGCTCATCTCAAGCAAGGAAGCAAAAGGCTCTTTTCATTAATCAAAAAAACTAATTACATTGTTTATGGAGAGACCTTATATAGGAGGTCTTAAAATAAAACCCTAAAACGAAAATAAACATAAAAAGACAAATTTACCCCTAAAACATAAGTTCGAATTCTAAAAAATTTCATTATCGTGCTATTTCGTTCAATCGAAAAAATGTTTGATTGAACGAAAATGTCGATTTCCCCTCCTTTACGCCTGGTTTCTCCTCCTTTATGCCTGGTTCTGATTTCCATTCTGCTTCTTCCGACGTCGGTACACGCGAAACGGTCTGTATCCGATGTCTACAATGTCGGCATCCCAGGCACATGCTTCCCTGTTTTAACTCATGTCGTTGATCCATGAGTCGTTGGTTGTAGGACATGGGGACATTTATCATGAAGCTTTTCTTTCATGTTCGCCCATTTGGCGATGGGTTCGCGCTCGAGAGCTTTTCGACGTCGTTCCATTCTCGTCCAATAAAGTTTGACTTGTCCTACCAGCTTCATTTTGGCAAACCACACTTTTCACTCATCCGTCATTTCATACCAATTGAAATAATGATTCATGGCGGCTATCCAATCTATAAAGATTTTCGGGTCCATCTTTCCTTCGAAAGTGGGAGCGTCAACCTTGACTGCCTTTTTGACTCTCTTATCTGGGTCGAGACGATTTTCATGCCGAGGAGGATCCCTCCTCTCTCATAAAGATTAACCCTATGATAATCACCATAAGTCGATCTAGACAACTCTTGGAGTTGTGCGGATAATTCTGCTTGTTGGGCTTGCTGGTCTTGCAATTGGCCTCTTATGGCAACCGTTTGGATATTAAAATTTTCTATGAAAGGGGCTAACTGTTCCGGATTCATAATGACGCTCGAGAAAACACTAGCACCTATATGCAATGAAAATTCTAAAACTAAATATGGGTAATCCTATATGGCTAATCCTAAACTAGACAATGTGCTTTGATACCAAAACTGATGCGAGACGAGACGCTAAAACACTAAATGATGCAAGTTTGGATTAACCTTAGATTCCATTGAATAATAAAAATAATTGAAATCTCCCAACACAAAATTAATTTAATGAAATCAATAAAACAATTAGATTAATATATTTTAGCGTTCGCATGCATGAAGATTTCCCGATCTAGAAAAACGGCTTTGATGAGGGAACTTGAGTTTCGTTCTAGTTTAGGACACCAAGTGATAATCACAATTTCGTCTCTTGATTCCTCGAGGATTTTAAATGAAATAAGGCTTGAAGAAATAGTTCAATAAAATGGAAAATCAAGATACCAAGAAATAGGGTTTTGGGTGACGCAGGACGGTTCCCTAAACTACGTGAATGCGATGATTGACTTTGACGGAATTTAATTAGAATTAAATTAAACAATAAAATTCACAAAGTATAATGAATACCTCAGGTTTTCGTAGTATTCCAGGGGAGAATCACCTATGCTTCAGGTAGGGTTCAGTCCAGGCGCTAGATCCGTTAGGTTGCAGCGTAGATCGTTCCTAGAGATAGAACTCTAGGCTTTCCCAAATTAGGGCGCTCACGACTCAATGAGGGGATCACTGGTTTCCTCTGAGTATTTAGTGCGGAAGGTTTAATAACTCAGTTGGGATCTACAGTTATTGAATCGGATCGATTCAAGGATTCAGGGACAATTAGGGTTTAGGATTTCAAAAGGGATGATAGCTGAATTAAGGTGGTAGGATCACACAAGCAAAGATAATAAGAGATAGATAGGTAGATAGAAGATAGATTTGCAGGCTTTCCACCCTTGCCTTCGCACCAAACCCTTCTTGGGGAGAAGAATCACTCTTCGTAAAGGCTCATCTCAAGCACACAAGCAAAAGCTTTTTCATTAATCATCAACTAATTACATTGTTCACTTAAGGACCTTATATAGGAGTCCTTTCAATAAAAGATACCCTAAAACAAATAATAAATAAAAGACAAATAAACCCCTAAAACAAAATTCGAAACTAAACTTCTAAAACAACTAAAACAACCCGACACGATTTCGATCGAACGAAATTGAAAATCGTTCGATCGAAATTGAGATCACAATTACGTTCGCAATTTCGATCGATCGAAACTGAAAATCGTTCGATCGAAATTAAATTTCGATCAATCGAAATTGAAAATCGTTCGATCGAAATTCTCATATACATAAAATATTGCCGCTGACATTTCGATTGATCGAATTTTAAGTTCGATCGATCAAAATTCAATTATGATCAATCGATTTTTCTGTGCTCCTTTAATTTTCAGAATTTCAGCTTTCGCCTAGTTTTGATTTTCATTCCGCTTCTTCCGACGTCGGTACACGCGAAAAGGTCCATATCCGATGTCTACGATGTCGGCGTTCCCGTCATTGGGATTTTGATTTTTTTCAACGGAAGTAAAGGAAGATATTACCTTATGATAAATAGAGAAAAGATGGAATAAGAGGATAGAGGTCCAAGGCTTCACACCAAGGATTTTCGAGGCTTCGTACCATGGTTGCATGTCGGCGTCACACCAAATCGCACGAGAAATGCGTGAACGCTCTTTAGGTTTCGAAAGATTTGTTCCTTCAATCAAAAACACTTCATAACTTCTCTAGGGTTTGCACAAAAGCAACTCTCCAATTTTCATAAGTTCTTTGTTGGTATTTATTTATGCTTGATTTTCCATAATTGAATTTTTTTGGTCTTCTATTAAAATATAAAATTTTTAAAAAATAGTAAAAAAATTAGAAAAAAGAAATAATGATGATTAATAAATATGAATAAAAAATTATAAATAAAATAAATAAAAATAACAAATAGCCTCGGGCGAGCCTCTTCGCCATAACCTCGCCACACCGCCTTAACTTCCTTGGTTTGCTATCCATGGTCTTTGGCTGCTGTTATGTCGACATATGGTAAATGAGCAGAGTTTGGATCATCTTTTATTCTCTAGGTCTCATCATTTTTAGTCAAGATTTCAAAGGGTTGTAATGAAACTTTGATAGGTTACTGCTGCTTATGGAGACTGCATAGTAGGCGTTTGTGAAAATATTTGTTTTAAGGCTGATAGTGTTGATGTTGCTGTTGGTGCTACTGCTTCCACTTATGTGAAGATTGATGTTCTTTGTGCTGCTCACTCTCTATTAGATGTTGCAATCTCTTTTCCCCCTTCTTGTTCCCTCTTTGTATGCCGATTTATGTATGTGTATGTGGTGTTTAACCCATACTCAGTTTTTTCTGAAAGTCAGAAGAGGTTGTTGATGGGGTCCTCACCCTCCATTAAGCTCAAAAGGAATAAAAAATTACAGGTGTCTAGGTCATCCTGTAAAAGAGAGGTGAAGAAAGAAGGGACGTGATCCAAATTTGTCCACCGCACAATAGTGTCAGCCTACAAACCAGGCAAGCAAGATAGTTTGCAAATTTATTACCCTCGCGCCAAGTGTGTAAGAAACCAATATCTGTAAAGGCCGCTTTCTTTTGATTGATCACTTGGACCAAACTAAAGTATCTCTCCACAGGATCGAACAGTTACCATCGATACAATCAGTTGATATCTTCGAATCTGTTTATACTTCAACTCTTTTGAATCCCATTTCTATTCGCATTTCCATGGCCAAGATAATAGCTTGGATCTGATTCAAGTGGAAACCTTGAGATTACTACGAGAATACCTACATATAAGAAATTTCCATCCCAATCTCTAGCAACCGCACCTATGCCAGCATTATGATCATTGATTATCCCATCTAAGTATATTTTAACATAGCTTGGGGAACGTTTTTTCCATCTTTACATTAGATTTATTCTTCAACATTCACAGTTAATTCCCAGCCGGACAAATCTGGGATGTTTCCAATATCCTCAAACTTGGATGCATCGATCCAGATGATCTCTTCTGTCACAATCGTCTTTAGAAAGATATTTATATCTTCACAATCATCTTTAGAATGGGTTTAACCCATACTCTTTTGCTACCTGTTGTCCCTCTTACATTGGTGATGAGTGGCTTCGTTGCTGCGTTTATATGCAGTCATTTTATGGGCTTTATGACCTTTTATTGCCACTAGGAAAAATAGTTCTTTATTGACCTTATGGTCTTTTATTTTTTCCCTATTAATGTAAGAGGGAGATGGTTCAGGAGCTTTTGTTTAATCATTGGCAAGTTGAGCATCGATGATGTTCAACTTGAGGGGGAGCATTAGAGATGTAATGTATGGAGAAATATGTGTTAGTGAGTAACAATAAATACATTAGTATGAGAGGTATGCATGTGGGTTTTAGTCCCATATTGGGTAGAAATGTAACGGCTTCTATGTAGCCCTCTATATAAGGGACATCTCTCCTGTAACACAAATCACCTTAATGAGCAACAATGTAGTCTTTATAGTTTCTCCCTTTTATTTCCCACATGGGCAATTTCTTCTCTTTAGCTACTCTAGTATTATTTTCTACATGTTATCTTTAGGTTTCAGCTATGATAGTTTCTGATCTAATAATTCATTTACATGCAGTGTAAAAATAGTTTAGCTTAGAATCACTTAAATATCATGGGAACCCTTTACAATTATATAGTTGAAAGTTGAAGCCTGAACCAATTATAATAGGAACTCACATAGAAAACTGAAAGCCCAACTCAATTGCATTCCCATTTTTTTAAGGTTTCTATCAGTCCTAAAAGCTGGGGAAACTGCAGTGTGATGCATTGACTCAGAAGTTTTTTTTTTTTCTCTTTTTTAATCAATAAAATAGACTGCAAAGCAGGAGGCTTGGACATCTGACAGGTCAAAATACTTGACTATCCTATAGCTAAGGAGGTCTGGAAATCGAAGGAGTAAACTTCTGGTCCTGGTGAGGAATGTTAGGTTTGAGATTCCTCCAAAAGCAGGAAACCTGAATTCGAATCCCCTCCCCACCTTGAGGCCACCCTAGGGATTTATATCCCGTGCTGACCCAGCATGTGCTAGCTTGGGGTGCACATGTGCCCCTTGGGATTAGGTAGGTGCTCTAAGAGACCCAGATACCCAGGTTATAAAAAAAGAAGTTTGTAAGAGATTGCAAGTAGATTTGGGCCTGGTGACACACTTGGTGTCGAAATAACAAACTTTTAGATTATTCCTACGTTGACCATATGTCATCAAATTGTCCA
The DNA here is from genome assembly GCA_021018995.1 of Chloranthus sessilifolius. NCBI lineage: Eukaryota > Viridiplantae > Streptophyta > Magnoliopsida > Chloranthales > Chloranthaceae > Chloranthus > Chloranthus sessilifolius. The sequence continues at coordinate 45,297,572 of CM037584.1, read as the reverse complement.
GTGTTTGATTCTGTTTGAAGGTCTAAGAGCCTTTATCATGAAAGAAAGAAATGGAAAGCTTGTAAAGCTCAAAACTCTTCTCTGATGAATATCCACAATTATCAGTTTAAAAGGATCTTAGAGTTTTGTCAATGGTCCACTCTTTTCTGTTCCTGGTTTGAGGAATTTAGGGAATACCTTAAAATATCAGTTTTGGTATTCAGTTCTGCTGAGGCAACCCTCTCTCTCTCTCTCTCTCTCTTATAATATAATATGTGCGGAAGATGTGGTCGTCATCTTTCTTGAGTATGATTCATCGCATATCATAATCTAGTTATGTGCACTTGAGGTTTGTATCTCATGTACAAGGCATATGAGCAACTGAATGAACATTTTGGGTTTCTTGTTTTTGATGCAGGACAACGACCCTAAAACACGTGAATGCCCATGATATGCTAATTTGCCGAAATTAAACTAATTAATTGAACAATTAATCATAAATTAAAGCGATACCTTAAGGTTTCGCGAAATTTCGCTTAAGTGGCCATGCTTGATTCATGTAGGGTTCAATCCAACGTGTGAGATCCGTTAGGATTTGCGGAAGATGTGATCCTAGAGATAAAACTCTAGCGTCTTCTAGGTCGGGGCGTTCGATCGTAGTTCACAGTAGAATCGGTAGCTCATCACTAGGGCTTTTGAATTGAGGCGATTAACGACACAAATCGAGCAAGCTCGAGCCGAACAACGGTCATGGATCGATGAATTCGATCCATAAGGATGGACATCAAGGTTGCTCTAGATTTAGGGTTTGAGAATTTGAACAATCAACTAATAGGGAAAATTTGGAGGCAAGAGATTAACAAGAAAATAGTAAGGCTTAACAAGAACAAGAAGTAATAGAAGATCAAAGATAACATGGGCATCTCACTCTTGGCCTCACACCAAGCCCAAAATGCAATGCACTTTTCATTAAAATCAGCCAATGCCAAAAATGGCTTACAAAAGATGCTTTATAGTAATTACAAATGGGAATAAGCCTAAAATAGAAAAGTATCATATTACCCTAAAAGGTAACTTACATTTAACACAAAAAGAAACTATAAAAAAGACAAAAAGGACAACTTTCATCACTTGACTTGCTCGAGCGGGGATCTTTACAAGGGGTCACTCGAGCGATAACTAGGGGTCGCTCAAGCAACAACCAGGGGTTGCTAGAGCGACAACCAGGGTTTGCTTGAGCGAGTTTTGGCCTTGATTTCTAATGCGCTTGAGCGACAATGAGCCGAAAGTTGGTCTGCCTTTCTGAAGCATTCTCGCTCGAGTGAGAGTGATGCTCACTCAAGCGAACATGGATAGTGACCCTCTTAGCTTCTCTTCAAGGCCTTTCCCAGGTAGGTGTTGGCGCTCCATGGCTCCTCCGCCGCTTCTTTCTCTGCCTGTACACCTTGTGTGGCCCAAAACCTAAGTCCTCAATGTTGGCATCCCCGTGAATTCCCCCAGACCAAAAGGGCTTCATCACTGATAAAGAGTGGTCGTGATATCGGTTGAACATGTCAGGGTCTAGGCGGCGGACATCGTCTTCACTGACCCACGTATTCTCAGATTCCGGCTTACCAACCACTTCACTAAATATTTTTGAAACCCTCTGCCATGGGTGGAGACCACAAGGTCATCCAAGATCTTCTCGATTACTTCTCTTTTCGGCTCACTTGGAGAAGGAGGCAGTATAGGTTGCAGGGTTTGGTTCAGTTCGTGAATAGAGGACATTTGGAAAGGATTGCAAGGGGATGGGGTTGAGCCTAGATAAGGAACTAGTTCTTCCACTTTGAACGTTGTGTTAATCCCCGTATCTTGAGGAAGCTCAAGAACATAGGCATTAGGGCCACTCCTTGCCACAATCCTGAAAGGTCCGATGTCGCATGCTTGGAGCTTCTTCGTGATTCCCGATGGGAACCGTTCAGGCAACCATCACATGATCACCAATTTGGAATTCCTTGAAACGCTTGTGCGAATCCGCCATAATTTGTAATTATCATTGCTCAAGTTAATTTTACATCTAATCTCAACATGCAAATTATGAATATGGTGTGCAAATGCATCTGCAGACTCAGATGTGCGGTGAGATGCAGACATAGGGATCAAGTCTACGGGTGTTCTTGGTTTGTGACCATGCACCACCTCAAATGGACTCATACATGTGGACCTATTGGCGGAATTATTATATGCAAACTCGGTCAGGGGTAGAAAGGATCCCCTAGTCCTAATGTGATCACCGACAAGACATCGAAGGATATCGCCTAAACTTCTATTGGTAGCTTTAGTTTGGCCATCGGTTTGAGGGTGATGTGCCAATGAGAATTGGAGCATATTGGCGGAATTATTATATGCAAACTCGGCTAGGGGTAGAATGGAGCCCCAAGTCCTATTGTAATCACCGATAAGACATCGAAGGAGATTGCGTAAACTCATATTGGTAGCTTCGGTTTGGCCATCGGTTTGAGGGTGATATGCCAATGAGAATTGGAGCATAGTACCCATCATGTGCCATAGGGTTTTCCAAAAGCAACTAGTGAACTTGACATCCCTATCCGACACAATGGTCTTGGGTAACCTTTGGAAACGTACTACCTCTTCGAAAAATAATTTCGCAATATGGGTTGCGCTAGAGGTTTTAGTACACGGTATGAAGTGAGTCATCTTGGAGAAGCGGTCCACTACAAGAAAAATGGAGTCGTGCTTTCACAGAGTCTTGGGAAGCCCAAGCACGAAGTCCATCGAGATGTCTTGCCAAGGTGTGTGCAGTACCAGAAAAGGAGTGTACAAGCCAGTGCTCTGCTTTCTTTGTTTGAAAATTTGGCAAGTACGACATTGTCGCACAATCTGGGCAACATCTCGCATGACACTAGGCCAAAAGAACCTATCTTCGACGAGCGCAATGGTCTTGTTACGCCCGAAATGATCGACAATCCCTCCGGCATGCAACTCCCAAATGAGAAAGTCACGCAATGAAGTGCGAGGGATGCATAGTCAATTGCCCATGAACAAATACCCACTCTGCAAGGTATACATGGGGTTAGTGCTCGCTGGGTCACTAAGGAGGGTGTTGTAGTCTTTCCCGAAATCGGGGCACTCGAGATATTCCTCCTTCAACCGCTCAAATCCAATGACTTCGGTGCACATGGATTGCAAAGTTGCCACCCGACGACTAAGCGCATCCACGACTTTGTTCTAAATGTCGGCTTTGTGCTTCAATACAAATGTGAACCCTTGGAGATACTCGACCCATGTCATGTGCCTCGGGTTTAACTTCTTTTGGGAAGCAAGGAAGGGCAAGGCCTCGTGGTCGGAAAACAAGACAAATTCATGCGGTCGAAGATAATGTTTCCAATACCATAGGGATTGAACGACTGCATAGAATTTCGTGTCGTAGGTGAAGTATTTTTGCTTCGCCTCATTGAGCTTCTCGCTAAAGTAGGCTTCCAGGTGGCCTTCTTGGTTGAACACTCCTATACCCACAACCGAAGCATCGCATGCAACCTTAAAAACTTTAGAAAAGTTTGGTAAGACATGACAGGTGCACTTGTCATTTTCTCCTTAATCTCGGCAAAGGCCTTCGGCGCGGCTTTGCTCTATTGAAACTCCTCCCTTTTCATGCAATCGGTGATGGGAGCCATAATGGTACTAAAGCTTCGAATGACGCGACAATAAAATATAGCCAATCCATGGAAGTTGTAGATATCATGGATGTTCTTAGGCTTGGGCCACTCTATAATAGCCTTTACCTCTTCTGGGTCCGCGATCGTCCCATCGGCCGAGACAATGAATCCCAAGAAGACAACTGATCGTTCCATGAACGTGCACTTCTTGAAATTTGCATATAACTTTTCTCCCCTCAAGGTCTCACAAACCAACCAAAGGTTGGCCAAGTGTTGCTCCTTGCACGACTATAGATTAAAATGTCAAAATACACCACAAGGAATTTGCCCATAAACGATCGCAACACTTGGGTCATAAGCCTCATGAAGGTGCTCGGGGCATTAGAAAGCCCAAAAGGCATGATCATCCACTCATAAAGGCCATCTTTGGTCTTGAAGGTAGTTTTCCATTCATCACTGGGGCGAACTCGGACTTGATGGTAGCCACTTTTAAGGTATATCTTGGAGAAGATAACGACACCAACAATCATATCCAACATGTCGCCGAGCCTCTATATAGGGAACCAATACTTGACCATACTCTTGTTGATGGCCCGACTATGCACACACATTCGCCAAGTATCATCTTTCTTGGGCACGAGGAGTGCGGGTACGACACAAGGGCTCAAACTCTCTTGGATGAACCCCTTCCGAAGGAGCTCATCAACTTGTTGAGTCAATTCGACATGTTCAACCTGATTCAACCAATACTGAGGTAGGTTTGGTAGAGTGGATCCTGGAATTAAATCTATGGCGTGTTGAATATCACGCATTGAAGGGAGTTCATCGAGTAAGTTCTCCGGGAAGACATCCACAAAGTCTTTTAAAATCGGTTCCACCTCCCTAGGGTGTTCGCCCATAGATTCAAGAGCACACTCGACGGTGATGACAATGTATATCACGCTCTCATCCAAAGAAGCTTTCTCAAACTCCGAAGGGCTCACAATAATGATGGTCTTAGATGGACCACCCTTCTCAATCTTCTTGCTCGATGGTGTTTTGGGAGGCAAGGGATTTAATTTGATTTTCTTGCCCTCATGCATGAACGTGCACACGTTAGACCGCCCAAGGAGGGTCACGTCCATGTTATAGAGCCAAGGCCTTCTCAAGATGATATGGCGCACATCCATCGGTACCAAAAGGTGTCCGAATATGAGGCTAATTATATCGGAACATGACACCTTTGGGACACGGGAATAAAAGAGGAGTCGACCCATGCGACTTTGTACGGTCTTAGGTGGGGTTCGGGTGTAAGCCCTAAACGGGCAATGGTGTATGTCGACACCGCATTGGTGCAACTCCCGCTATCCTCGATAACCCTACAACTTTTTTCACCGCACTTGGCAAAAGTGTAGAAAATGTTATCTCTACGCCAATCGTCCCTATCATCATGTTGAGGTTGAGTCAGAACACACCTCACAACCAAGCAATCCCTAGTGCACACTAGTGTACGGTCACCGCCATCACCTTTCTCGTCACTAGGTGTGACGTCCGGCTCATATACTTCTTCAACACCTCCTCCCTCGTTGGCCTCTTCTTCAACTAAGAGATTTCTTTTAGGGGTCTCTCATAGGGCATTAGGCGCCAAAGTGGCTAAGCCCATGACACTTATAACGCTTGGTTTGAGAGCCACCCCTCGATGGCTCACCCATTCCCTTTGTTAAGCCTTACATTTGTAGGAGTGAGTTGTGTAGGTTTGGGAGGTGGGTTCCCGACATTAGGCCTCCCTTCTCCAGCTCGATGGCTACAGACATGCGCCTCACCACCGTCATTTTCAAATACCGTTCAAAGTCTTGTACAACAGTGTAACACTCTTCAAGAGTGTCAACAGGGTGGGAGATCAATTCCATTCGTAATCGGTGCGGAATCTAGAGAGAGTGACTTGAGGATCTTCCAACGCATTGGCTCTTATCCTGAACTCAACTTTGCCAATGTATTCGGCCATGGGCATACTACCTTAGCATAAATTTTGCCATTGATCAAGTAGGTGATGGTAGTATGATAAAGGAACGCACTTTTCCATAAGTCGCTCCTTCATGTCCTCCCAATGGGTAATGGGAGCACGACCCGCATTCGCTCGCATACACTTGACGTTGACCCAAAAGAGTCGAGTTTGACTGATGAGCTTCATTTTGGCGAGTCTAACACATCGCTCATTGCTCATACCTTACCACGCAAAATAGTGATCCATATCGGAGACCCAATCGAGGAAGACTATAGGGTCCATTCTTCCATTGAAGGTCGGAAACTCAACTCGAACATTTTTAAGAAGTTTCTCATCCAGATTGTAGTCATCTCCATGATGAACTACTTCCCTATGGTTCCGATTCAGGTCATCGGGTCGCCCACCTCTTTCAAAACGCGGACCTTTACGCTCATGGCGTCGGTCTTGTTGCTCCTCAACTCCTTCCAACCGATCTAAGCGGTCGAGAAGCCTACCATTAGAGGCACCCATGGTTATTGGGGCTTCCTCCATAACATTCATCCTTTCATTCATGGTGATCATCATGGCTTGGATGCCCTTAAGAGCATCGACAAGCACGTTCGTGTCTATGGTGACCACGGCTCACTAACATGGGTTCTAAAATGACAAACAACTATGAACCACAAGTGAATGAGTAATTTTATCAAACACGAGATGTGCATGCAAATAAACACACAAATGCCCTAACCACCTAGGCTTTGATACTAAAACTGACGCGTGACAACGACCATAAAAATACATGAATGCCCATGATATGCTAATTTACCAAAATTAAACTAATTAATTGAACAATTAATCGGAAATTAAAGCGACACCATAGGGTTTCGCGGAATTCTGCTTAAGTGACCATGCTTGATTTACGTAGGGTCCAATCTGACGCGCGAGATCCGTTAAGATTTGCGGAAGATACGATCCTAGAGATAGAATTCTAGCGTCTTCTTGGTCGGGGCGTTTGATCGTAGTTCAAGGTGGAATCGGTAGCTCCTCGCTAGAACTTTTAAATTGAGGCGATTAACGGCACAAATCGAGAAAGCTTGAGCCCAACAATGGTCATGGATCAACGGGCTAAGATTGGATTCGATCCACAATGATGGACATCAAGGTTGCTCTAGATTTAGGGTTTGAGAATTTGAACAATCAGCTAAAAGGGAAAAAATGGAGGCAAGAGATTAACAAGAAAGTAGTAAGTCTAAACAAGAACAAGAAGTAAAGAAAAGATCAAAGATAACATGTGCATCTCACCCTTGGCCTCACATCACACCCACATGGGGAAGAGGACTCACTCTTCAAAGCTCATCTCAAGCCCAAAATGCAATGCACTTTTCATTAAAATCAACCAATGCCAAAAATGACTTTCAAAAGATGTTTTATAGTAATTACAAATGGAAATAAGCCTCAAATAAAAAAGTACCATGTTACCCTAAAAGGAAACTTACATTTAACATAAAAAGGACAAAAAGGACAACTTCCGCCACTTGACTCGCTCGAGCGGGTTTGGTTCTCACTCGAGCGGGGATCTTTACGAGGGGTTGCTTGAGCGATAACCAGGGGTCGCTTGAGCGACAATTAGGGATCGCTCGAGCGAGTTTTGGTCTTGATTTCTAATGCTCCCTCGCTCGAGTGACAATGGGCCGAAAGTTGGTATGCCTTGAGCATTCTCGCTTGAGCGAGCATGGGCAGTGACCCTCTTTGCTACTCTTTAAGGCCTTTCTCGGATAGGTGTTGGCGCTCCGTGGCTCCTCCTCCGTTACACCTTGTGTGGCTCAAAACCTAGGTCTTCGATGTCAGCGTCCCCATCAGTTTTGATTTTTCGTTCTTTTATATGATAAAATCATTTGAAAATTTTGTTCTGGTTTTGTAATATCCCGAACTCTTTCATATTTGTTCCTGCATAGCAGTGTTTGTGAGTAAAAATTTCTCAAACTGTTTCTTTGTGTTAGCTATTGTATCAATTAAATTTCTCTTCATTTTTCATGTCAAAGGATTTTACTTTGCTTAATATCCTCATAACAGTTTCCATTTGATCATATAGATTATTTTATAGGGATGAGAGGTTTGTTCTTTTATCAGTGTAAATGTAAATTTTGTTTCTTTTTCTGGTAAGTCACCAAATTTACAGGATTGGTTTTCCTTGTGCTAAGAAACACCAAAAGATATTCCATATCATAAAGCATATTCAGAATGTTTTGTGGTTGGATACTTCTTCTATTATAAGTTATTTGGCACATTTTTTATAAAAATAAAGTTAATCAACACTGTTCTTCGTAAGTAAATCATGTAATTTTTCCCCTTGAAGTATTCTCGTCATCAACTAACAATACCAAATCAACAGTGCGGTGACGTCCACAAAGAAGATGGTCAACTGTTCTCTGATCACCATCAAAATTACTTTGATTCGGGTAATCAATGGGCACTCTTATCATTCAATCCTTTTGATCTAGATGGTGCTCCTACTTAGGTTAGGCTTTGAATAATCTCTTCAGCTATGGTATGTTTCTCTTGTATAGTTCAATAACGCTGAACATCATTTTATGTGTATCCCTACTTATTCTGTTGCAATGTAACTCTACCTAAATGGTCGAGAGTTTGTACTTTTGTAGGTGTCTGTTTATCTAATATGCACAGTCAGTAAATATTCATGAGTATTTGTGCAATAAAGCATCAATGTAACTACTGGCAAGTGGGCTCTCAGCTGGCTGACCTGCCCCCAAAATTTGAAGGGTTCTCTTTCATGAAGTTACTTCTCAACTATGTACTATAAACAATTTTTTTATTTTTTTGATGACGGGGTATCCGAGTAGAGCACCCAACTAAGTCCTCGGGCACATGCAACACCCACACATTACACATACCAGGTAGTAGGGATAAATCGCCGCAGGTGACCAACAAGCAGTGGGATTCGAATTCAGGGCCTCCACTTCCTGAGGCGTGGTCCTAGCCATTGTGCCAACCCCCTGTTGGTTTACCATAAAAATGCCCATTTAAATAAAACATCAAAGACCTATTAGAGTTTATTAACGTGTTGACAGTATTAGAACATGAAATTCTAGTTTATTATTATGATTATTATTATTATTATTATTATTATTATTATTATTAGGAAATGGTAAAAATGTCCCTGCTTTTCAAAAAGCAGATAAAAAATAAAAACTATGGAAACCACTTCGGAACTAGTTTCGGATTCTAAAGCGGTCTCTGGCATAACGTAAATTGGTTCTCAGCGAACCAATTGAGTCTACTATGAGTTGAACGGTCTACAATAGACTGTTGCAGTATATAATAGCCGGCTTCGATTTAGAATATATCGCATCCGTTTATCATGGATCTTTTTGATGAATTAATGGTCATTTTTAGATGATTTGTTTTTGGACTTATGATTTTTTTTCGACAACAAATTTTCATTTATAGTTCAAATTAAGGAATTTGCCTTTCTACTCATGTATAGATAGTGTTGGGCCTTAGAGCCGTTGATCCCCATGTAGATCTATTCCTCCAGTTGTGAAAAGTTGAGCTGGTCTTTAGCCTTTGATCCCCATGTAGATCTATTCCTCCAGTTGTGAAAAGTTGAACAGGTAAAAAGGCAAGTTACTTTATTTTCAACTATGAAAAAATATTTTCCATCAAAACACTTGTTAAGTCGTTTATAAATTCAAAGATCATAGGGTGCCATGGAATTTTCCACAATGACCAAATATTGATCGAAACAATTTATGATAGATCAAATCGATCTATTATCAACCGCAACATTCTATAATGTGTCATAGTAGTCTATTATAGACCCCTGAGCTCTTTGAAGACTGAATCGGCCCACGCAAACCACTTAACATTTTGCCGGAGATTGCTTCAGAGTCGAAACCATTTTACATTGTCTAGGCTAAATTTGTGAAATGAGAAGCTGAACATACTCAAAAGATGCCTAAATAATTTCACTATTTTGTACTTTTTGTCTATTTTTCAGAAGCCGGGGCCATATTGCCACTTCGTAACTTTAAAAGAGGTTTAAGACAATTTTGACAATTTCCTACTTAGATTTGAGAATTTTTGAAATCACATGCAAAAATGGAATATATATATATACAGTTCTTACATCCATGATGATACAATTTTCCAAGTGTATCTATATATGCCCTCCCTTGTCATTCATACATCCACCCCCGTCTCAACCTTAAGGTGAAAGTATCCCGTACCTACCAAAAATAAAAAAACCAAAACAACAATAAAACCAAGGCTACCAAGTGGTTGGGGTGTCAGGTTATCAAGGTTGCCCTGTCGACATCGATTTTGTCATTTACGTAGTTTATTGTTGATTTGCTGCATGGCGTCGAATTTGGAAATGCTTATGAAGAGGACTAATCATCTGTTTGCAATGCTCCAGCCGCTCGCATTTGGTAAGTGTGTGGCGAGCTGACGGAGATCGAGCGGAGAGTTGTGGGGCGCTGGGGAGTGAGTCTAGGGACTGTTTTGCTAGAGCAGTTGAAAACTGCTCTGGCAAAGAGCTGGGGGAGCAGACTGAGCGCTGCGGCATGCCTGTCGAACTCGATGCCAAACATAGCCTAATTCTCTGAGATTCAACATCTACATTAAAATAGCAAAATACTCATTAATTCTTCAAGAGTTCTTTCGTATCCAATTACAACGTAGAACACATGCTCCCAATATAGTGAGCATCGCTCGTCAACGATTCTTTTATGTACGACAAGTTCAACAATGGCTGAGATATTACCAAGTCTCCGTAAAGAAGATCCGATACCCATTGATGGATGCTATGGTTTTTTGAATTAAATTTTAAAATATGGACGACATGTAAGTTGTCTGGACTCAGTAGGTGGTCATTATTGTGCGTTATTATCAGTTTTGATGAGGCAGGGCCCCTTCACTCAGCTGAAAGTGACAATGAAATAATGAAACCAACACCCTTCCCTTTGTGGAAGCAACACTCTCTCTCTCTCTCTCTCCACTTGGCATAACTCCTCGGGGCCTAAGATCTGCTTTGGGCTCTAGTTGGGAGCTCTTAGGGCGAGGAGCCTGTTTGGTAGCATGAACCACTTGGCTCCAATGCAAAGCCAAGAGCTCATTTTCAGCCCTTTGAATCGAACGGTTCATAACATTTGATAAGTGATGTGGAGTGGAGAAATGTTTGCTCTCATACCATAATAAATTTGGACATCCAACTCAAAATCAATTCGCAATGAGTGGAGATGCACAAGATTGTTTAAGAGGAGAGACAAAGCTATAATTGTTTGATGTGGGACTAAACTCAAAATTCGTAGCAACGTGAGTCAGCTTTTGACAAGATCCAAAGGCGAAAAGGTGCTTCATATCCCTGTGCTTGATATGCCTTTGAGAGTTGATCTCTTCCTAACAGATTAATGGGGCCGCGAAGGCATCATCATTTGCGAAGCAATTTTTTGGAAACATAATCCCATAAAAAAATTGACTATAACAAATTTTAGGGACCTTGTACGCTGTGTAAGTAAGGCTCTCAATGGGCCGGGTTGGGGTTCAATCCGACCCTAACCTACTCGGGCTGGGTTCCAAATTTTTTCATCCCGGCCTTAACCCGGGCTACGATGTACTCAACCCAAGCCCGTCTCCTATCGGGCCGGGTCGGGCTTGGGTGTTTTTACGGGCATTTTTTCGATTTTTTTTTTTTTTAATAAAAATTGGTTGGGCTGTTTTTTTTTTTTCTAATAACAGTTTGAAGGTTAAAATTTTAATTAAATAATTATATTACTATTATAGAGGCTCAAGTACATGTTTTTATTCAAATATTTTATTTTAATTTGGTACACAATGGTTATAACGGACAACGATTGCTTAAAAATCTATTAACAAACTATCCAAGTTGTATAGTTAAAAATCTATACAACGGTTGCTTGAAAATGAATTAAGTCATCTAATTTTTTCAATCAAAAAATATATGTACAAGGTTATTACGCTTTCGACTTAAATGCTCTGAGTTTAACCCGTTCAACGATTTAATCTCAGGGCCTTTAAGTAAATCATATTTAACTATATATAAAAAATTATAATTTTAAATATATATATATATATATATATATATATATATATATATATATATATATATATATATATATATATATATATATATAAAATATCCAGGCCGGGTGCAGGTCGGATATTACAACACTCAGCCCAAGTCCGGCCCAAATTTATCCAGGTTACAACATATTTAGTCTTGTCAGAATATCGGGCCGAATTTATTTAATAAAAAATATTTTTTTTTTCTGGCCGAGTACGGACAAAAATCCTGACTGGCCCGGCCCATTGAAAGCTCTATGTGTAAGTAATTAAGGTTCGTCGTAACCTTATGATTCCTAGGAGGATTCGCAGTCCCCTCAAAAGTCATGCATAAAATGTAGCACTACAGCTCGGCTTGATTGCCTTTATTTTTCACTGGTCACTGTAATTAAATAAAGATAGTTAATTTATTATATTGTAGGAAAAACAAGTGAAGACTATGGGATTACGGAATTCCTCAAGGGTACCTTGAAACTTGTTGACCGCTTCGTATCACATCCATAGACATTGTTTTTCACTCCAATCTGTCCCACAATAGATCTTAAGACCATGATCTTATTATTATACAATCATTTTTTATTCCTTGCAATGTTTCACAGATCCCAAAAAATTAACAGTAAAATCACATTTTAGGGTAATGTGTCAGGTGATTTTAGGACTATTTTTTTGAGGATCTGTATTATGTGGAATAAAATACTGCCTGCGTGATAGTACACTCATAATCTCAAGATCCATTTTATGACACTCATAATCTCAAGATCCATTTTATGACAGAGTGGAATGAAACACAATCTTTTTGTTTGATTCCAAATAATCAATAGATTTCAAGGTGGTTTCAAATGTAAGTGCTTTTAGTAATCCTGTAGGCCCCATAACAGGTACCTATTCCTAAAAAGTTGGGCTTAGCATAGGGTACCCCACACAGGAGTGCCCCAGTGGCACTCACCGTAAATCTTAAACAGATAACCTTATTGTATGCGCTGATAATTTTGATCACCCCTCTAGTGACCTAAACTTATATAAAATGTATGAGAAGCCGTAAAGGTCAAAACTGAATCTCCGAGGTTCTACCATTTGGAAGAAAAGGATATTGACCCAGCAGTAACCCTTGGGATCTTTTCCCAATACCAGCTCAAAAAGCCCATAGGTTTACATGGTGGGCTGTCCCTTTTGTTTCCAAATCATTACATGTAAATGCTATTTTATATTTTAAAGCCTATGTTTTAGCATATGGTACATTTTGCACCAAAATTATCTACCTTTCTCGACTATTTATACAGTTTCTTTACTATTACCAAACATCATTAAAAGATGAAGGGTGCACGATTTTGTACATCAGAAATGTTAAAGATATAGTTATTTAATATATATATATATATATATAGTGGCCAATTCAATATTAAATCGGCCAATCCCTTAACAATGCATCATCCATTCAATGATCAATATTGATGAATATGAAATCCGGGAGTGATTCCTTTATCACGATTCAGTCTTAATTTGTGACAACGATCATAGCATATAACATAAAATTTGCATGTGTTTTACAAAGTTCACCCATCTGGGTTGACTCGGCCGAACCCATTCTTCTAAACGACTGACTGACCCTCCTCACAACCCTTCAACGATATCTTCCTCAGTCGTCACAACCTTTATGGCGCCACATGGCAAATATGTTAGGTCAATTCATTAATTCCACCTGGATGCCTACCACTTGTACTACAGTCGACAGTAAACTGGATCAATCTAATGTACTACAGTCAACATTAAAGTGCATCAATCAAATGATCCAAACCCTTACATTGAGATTGGCTTTTGGGCTCACTTCATATTGCAATATGAAGTTTGACACTTATATATCATGTGACCGTGGTTTTAAATATTGGCCGATTCTACATAAGGTCAAATATTGGATAAAATAAGTCAAATAACAAACCATATCGACACATATAGGGTCATATGCACTAGATATGGCTCACGAAAAAAAAACCCAAAAATGCCTTGTTTGTAAAAATAATGATATTTTTATATTTTTTATTATTTAAAAATTTTAAAAGGTTCTTCAATATCGGCCGGTTTGGCCGATAAATATCCAATATAACGGATACGTATGGGTCTCGGGCCCAGCCGATATATGTCAGACTCTAAATCCCTACATGTGACATAATGGCCTGGGAATAAAATTGTCAACAGGTCGGGTTGGGCCAAAATTTGACTGCCTAACAAGTAATACAGAATCTTTAAGATTGTTTAGATATTTAAAGTGGTATAGTATGCATGATCGAAGTTGAAGTTGAAGTTGAAGTTTAAGATTAAGATTAAGATCAAGAAGTTTGTTAAGATTAGGATTATTAGGAACTATCTTTATCTTTATTATGTGTGCAAAAGTGAGTCTATTTGTAGACTCATAGAAATTAATAAAATAATGTTAAGATTTCATAAAGCAGTTCCTTCATCATTTTCTCCATTTATAATATTTATGTGGTATCACAGTATTAATGGCTCCCGCCTAATTCGATTGACCTTTTTTAAATAATTTTTAGAGTTTTTACCGCAAATTTCCTCTTTTCATAGCCTCACACTTATCATAATCTCAGGATCTCATAATCTTTGTTCAAGATCTCCTTAAACATATTTGTGTCCTATAATTCTTCTTCAATTGCTCTTGGAAAGATCAAATTACTCTTGGAAAAGATCATGATAGATCTAAGCTAGTGGGCCACCGGCTCCAACATACGAGTGGCATGCGACAAAAGATAATAATGGACTTTATAGACATGGGATGACCACCAAAAAATACAATCAAGGTGTTTTTCGAATGTTTATCATCAAATCGTCGCGATTGCACGAGGATGATAGAGAATCTTTAAGATTATTAAAATATTTAGAGAGGTGCATATTATGTATTAAGAAGTTTGATAAGATTAGGATTGATAGGTATTATACTTATCTGTATTATGTATCAATGTAAGTATATTTCATTTTGATTATTAAAACAATTTTAAGATTTGCACAAGGTAGTCTCTCGAATTTATCTCCTTAATCATTCTTCTCTATCTAAAATTTCGACCTGACCAGCCTACCCAAAGGTTAGGGTTAGAAAATAAGGTTGGGCGGGTCGGGTAACGGCCCAAGCCGACTTTGAGAGGCTGATGAGAATCCATTAATCCTTCACCTAAACTTGTGATCAGGATTCAGGTGTACTTTAGTATACTGAAAAGACATCATCATTTCCGATTCCAAACTTAAATGCTCAATTAGTGCGTGGGTTGGTGTGTAGTTTGAGTGAGAAAATCCTTTTTGCCTCGGAATTGCTGCACAAATGGACGTGACCCTGGAACCACAGGCTTTATTATATTATGTTATCATATTTCAAGCACATAAATTTGTTTATCATTTCTTCTTACATTGAGGTAATCTCAAGCCTACGCTTGGACTAAATGACTAATCCAGATTACAGAATCTAATAAAGATTTTGTAAACGAAACGGCCTTTCTTACATATAGAGCAAAACCCATCATTAGTGGGAGCACTCAGTCACTAACTATCAATTAAGAGCTGGCTTTTGGTGCTTGAGCGCGAACACCAAAGTTGGTGGTCGGCAATCTATACCCTACATGAGAATCTTGAGTGCGCTGATACAACTGACCCACTTATAAGACCCCCTAAAAAGTAAAAAACCACTGATTGCTTTGGTTGGTACATTTATTTACAATCCAAGATTTTTCATTCTAAACATAGGTTTCAAATGTTATAATTGTCAAACATTTTTCAAAAAGTGATTCAAAAAGTATGTTTAATGTACTCCATAACTATGTTTATTTTTGGAATGTGTGCCTCACAGAATTAAAATTATTATGGTTTGATGGTAGACCCATGATCTCAAGATCTAGTGTTGAAGATTGACATGAGAAATTATCTCCCTAGTCTAATTCAAAGCAATTAATGGTTTGAACATGTGAGACTCAAGCTGAGAAGGAAGAATCTTAGGCTAAAAAATAAAAGTACCCCTGCTTTGATAATTAGTGCCACAGTCACTTTTAGGGATGCGTATCACGTGTGATCAACATCTAATGGTTTGATGGGTGAGCCAGATCAGTTCTGAAAAGAATGGACCTAAAATGATCTCCATTCCCCTTGTGAAAATCATGATTGTGGAGGTCGAATCTTCATTTGCAAATATACCGGTACTGGAGAAAAATAAATAATTAAATAATCTAACCAGCTAATAATTCAACTCTTAAATAGCAGAACTCTAGTCTCTAGCAATAATACATAGTTAAAAGTGCAAGCCCCACACATGGGCGTCATGAGCGGCTTGGAGCAGCAACAGCATCAACCCCACATGCTCTACTGTTTTGTCCATATATTAAAACAGAGAAAATAAATTGAGTAGAGAGCAGACAAGTACCACAGGGCATGGTTACATCCCAGAGATCCAACAATGGGATGGAGAATTCAGTTGGCTATATTAGCATTTTTACCTCTGTTACTTACTGCCCACCAACATTGGAATAAACCGGGTGACTTAATTAGTACCTTTCTCTTTCTCCACCACTACCTTTGCTTCACTCATTTATAACTCTTAAAGTTCTGGTGAGACATTTGATCTAAAAGATGCCCACATGGGCATTGCTTGCTTTTTTCTTAGCTTTTTGAGACTACATTATGTGATTGATTGAAAGAGCCACACTAACTCTAAGAAGTGTCTTCAATTTAGTTGTCTTTGTCTAGGAACATTTATGATATAAATGTCCTTATATATATATATCTATATATAAGAGAGAGAGAGCGAGAGAGCTAGGTTCGTGATTATGCGCCCAAGGTAGAAATTTCTTTGTGCCTATTGATACGTGGCGCTTTTTTGTTAAGTGATGTGTATTGTTTTATTATTATTTAATCACGTTTTAATTAGGGTTGGCTTTATTTTAAAAAAAGTAGATAATCTTTTTAAAATACCATGTGTCTGACCACGTGGGTGTCAGAACCCCACCATCCCACCTTTTTTCTACTCTCTCTCTCTCTCTCTCTTTCTATTGGGGTGTCAGCGCTTCACTACTGGGGTGACAGCTTCTCTACTCGGGATGTCAGCGCTTCGCTACCGAGGTGTCAGCGCTTCTCTCCCGGGGTGTCAGCGATTCGCTATCGAGGTGCAAGCGCTTCTCTACCAAAGTGTCAGCGCTTCGCTACCAAGGTATCAACACTTCGCTATCGAGATGTCATCCATCGTTATTCTACCAGGGTGCCAACGCTTTGCTATAAAGGTGCCAGTGTTTCTCTCTCAGGGTGTCAGCGTTTCGCTATTGGGGGGGGGGGGGGCACATTTTTGAGTCAAATAAATCTAAAAAAGCAAGACCGGTAAAAAAAAAAAACTGACACTACCTTGGAAAAGGGGAGAAAAGAGAGAAAAGAAAGTGACCTAAAAAAGTCAAGTATCACGGTTGAAAGAGAATATAACTTTTAAAATATTTTAAAAATTTTAACCCTTGTTAGTAAAGTAGGTCTCATGCCACATGTCGTTCATAGAGAAATCTGGGCATTCTCCCTTCAACCATATATATATATATATATATATATATATATATATATATATATATATATATATATATATATATAGAGAGAGAGAGAGAGAGAGATAGGAAATGATTATATGACTTGAGTCATGAGACATAAGCCCATGACTCGAGCTCTTATTAGTTTCATGTCACATCAGATGACTTAAGAAGTCAATCTGATATGACATGCAACTAATGTTACTAGAGTCATGAGATTATATTTCATGATTCGAGTGCGAGGATCGCTTACCTATCAAATATAAAAATATATATATTTGATGGTTATGTTTAGATTTTGAGGAACAATAAGGGTCCCAAATCTTGAAAATATCCGCTCGTATATAACAGTATTAGTTTGAGCCAACACTGTAAATAATTAATCATATAAATATATAAAATATATATTGCCTAGTATTTTAAAATTTTCATATTAGAAATAAGATATTTATTTTTTTCTTTTAAAAAAAAATCTTCAAAGTTGAAATTACAGGTACATACCGAAAAACATCCGCCAATATTTTTGTCATATACAAGTACTGGTATAGGAGCTGATATTTTAAACCTTCCGCACAACACAAAGCTACAAAAATATTAAGATTACACTATAGTTTTATACATATTTTCAATTTAAAATCTTTGAATTCAAGGATTTAGGTGAACCATTCCACCTTGGGTTCACATGAATTCGTCCCTTAGTCCATTACTACCATGTATTTAGTGTTAGTTTGCTAGTATAGTAAGGTTGTCAATAGGACCGAGTTGGACCGCCAGCCCGCCTTACCCAGCCCTAAAATATTAGGGCTAGGGCTCAAAAAATGGGGGTAAAGAGGACTTGGCTAGGGCTTCAAAATCAAACGCCCACTACAAAAACAAGGTTTTTCAGCAACAACCAAAAACTGGCGCTATTAATAAAAAAAATTGTCACTAGTAGTCCTGTCGCTACTAAAACAATAAGTTTTTTTATTAATAGCGGCAGTTTTTGGCTATCAAAAACTGTCACTAATAGACTTATTTTTTGTAGTGGCCCCTTGTGTATCGGGCCTAGTATGGGCTTAACAATGTAAAGCTCATAAGCCCAGCCCAGCCCAACGCATGCATCTATTTCAATTATATGTATAAATATACTATTATAAGTATTTAAGATATATGTGTATTATACTTTTTATAATTGAAGTAATAAATTGGCCATCAATATTATAATTAGATTCATGGATAGCTTTAAGGATATTTTAATAATTTGAATATTTATTAAGTGACGGGATAAATTTCATCCTCCACTGTTTCCCACCCTTGTCTTTATAAGGTGTGGGTTAGGTTCTGTTAGTTAACCCTCACCACTGTAGTTGTTACTCCCTCACGCTGCTCTCCAACTATCATATGTGTATGTGTGCCTGCTCCTTGGTTCTCGAGGCTGTCTCGGCCTAAATGGCCGTATCAAAAAAAAAAAAAGTGACGATAAGCAATTAATCAACGGAAATGGCAGACATGAGACAAACGGCGGCGATTGGAAAACGAACAATAGCGAACGATTGGGAGAGATCACAGATTGGAAGACCTACATCCGGTATTTCTTATCATTGAGGTTTGGTTTTCAAGCCAAAAGAGTTATGTAACAGGAGTTCTGGGCTAGGCTATCGCTAGGAGTCCATTTTCCTTGAAATGTGAGCAACTTCATTCCCAAACGCAAAGAGTTTCTTCCATTCTCTAAACAATTGAAAGATTTGCATCAGGGATTCTCTATATAGGGAAATGGACGGATACGCTACAAGACTCCAAATACTAGCCTTAAAAACTTAATCGACCGAGATCATGATCCAAAAGCAGATCATTGGGAGGCGGCTTTATCTAAAATAGGGGTTATCATCTTGAATACCAATGACAAGGTCTCACTACGCAAGCTAATGACTTGGTGTTCCTCCCATTAGAAGAGCCATGATATTATAGGGATATGGAGGTGTCACGACTTGAAATTCTACCCCATCCCAAGGGCCTAGAATTTTGAGTTATGACCCGCACATATCCCGGATATGCTAAGCGGGCATACACAACCATTGATGACTCAAATTTTAATCCTTTTAATTAGTCCGGAACAAGCACCCATGTTGATGAAGCTGATCACAACCCCACCGATTCTCCATTAGACAATATTGGCAAAGATTTTCATGGCATCAACTTTGTTGTCGTCAATACGGAAAATAAGTTTTCATCTATGACTGCCATCAAAACAAAAAGCAGAAGAAAGGAAATAACCGAACTTAAGAAACTCCACTGGTCTCTTTTTAAAAGAAATTTGACTCCACCAGTCTCTTAATTACAATCGTTAATGCTTCTTCTTGTTGATTTGTTTCCAATGACTTTCTTTCATGGAATGTCAGAGGGTTGGGTAGGCCCGATAAGTACACAGCTGCTAAAAGTCTCATGATTTCTTCCAAAGCTAACTTAGTTACTATCCAAGAGACAAAGTGTCAAAGTATGGATCGAAATAAGTTTCTCTCAATTGCTCCATCAAGCGACTGGAAATGGGTGAGGAGGCTAATGGTACCAAAGGTGGAATCTTTACGATGTGGAATGACTCGATTTTCGAATGCCTAGGTCAGTGGTTTGGGCTTTTTAATATTTCCCTTTTATTTTTAGATAAAAGAAAGAATACTAATTTTTTCTTTACCGTTGTTTATGGTCCTTGTATAAGGGGAGCCGATGTTGATTTCTAGGAGGATCTCTTTAGATAGAAAAATATCCATAAAGGCCTGTGGGTAGTATGCGAAGATTTTAATGCCATCTCCCACCCCTACGAGTGTTCAAATAATCAACGTATCTCTTCATCCATGAAGTTTTTTTTTGAATTTATCAACGAAATTGAGTTGATTGATATCCCTATGTCTGGAGCGCAGTTCACATGGACCAATAGCCGAAGCCCCCCCCACTCTTTGCAGATTGGACTGTTTCCTCATAAACGAAGATTTTGATGCTCTTTATCTTACCGCTAAATGTAAAACTTATACAAAGGTTATTTCCGATCATGTACCAATTATTCTTAATCTGAAAGGTATTACTTGGGGACCTTCTCCCTTTCGCATTTATAATCATTAACTTGACGACAATAATTTTGCCAATAATATGAGCTCTTGGTGGTCGACTGTCGGCGTTTCCTTCTCCTTTCGGAAAAATTCCGCAAGCTTAAGGGTTATATTTCTGACTGGAACAAAAATCATATCACTCAAAATAAGGCCATTGAATCACAGTTGTGTGACATCATTGACTCCCTTGATCATTCAAAGAAACTAGACTCCTTACTGCTAGTGAATTACTCGATAGGGAAAATGCTAGAATCAGCTTTGAAAATCTTGTTCTCTCTTAAGAGAGGGAGTGGCAGTAAAAGTCAAAGTCTTACATCAGATGGTTAAAAGAAGGCGATAGAAATACCTTTTTTTTCACGCGTCCGCCAATAACCATAGAAGGCTTAATACAATTTCTACATTGTAAAAAATGGGATCCCTTTCTCCCGCCAAGATGATATTGTCAAAATTGTCATCGACTTATACTCGAATCTATTTAGTGAAGTTAATAACAGTAGACTGAGACTCCTAGGTGTTCATCTGAAAATGCTCTCTCCAAACGATTCCATTCTTCTTGAACGCAAGTTTCTTCCTAATGAAATTTGGGCTGCAATCAAGGATTGTAAGGCCATCCAATCGGGCTCCAAGATCGGACGACTTTACTCTCGGATTCTTTCATAAATATTGGTCTTTCATCAAGGAGGACATCATTCGAATGTTCGAAAAGTTTTGGGAAGACCATTTTATTCACAAATCCATCAATGCCACTTTCATTACTCTTGTCCCTAAAGAAAGAGGTGCGACTGATATGAAAAAATTCAGGCCCATTTCCCTCGTGTTCAATTTATATAAGATAATGCAAAGGTCTTGGCTAATAGAATGAAGAAGGTGTGATCAGAAGCATTATCTCTATGTTGCAAGGTGTTTTCATTGAAGGAAAGCAAATTCTAGATCTCGTTGTTATTGCCGAAGAATGCATCTACTCAAAACACGTTTCCAAACAACAAAGGGTTCTCATTAAAATCGACATGGAGAAAGCTTACGATAGAGTAAGTTGGGATTATCTTCTTTGGATGATGAAAAAGATGGGGTTTGGAGTCAAATGGCGATCTTGAATTCATGGATGTTTAGCCAGCGCTCACATCTCCATTATAATTAATGGCAATGCTTGTGGTTTTTTTGAAGCATCCAAAGGCCTGAGACAAGGATGTCCCTTATCACCATATTCGTTTAACATAGCCAATGAAGGTCTCGCTCTCTGGTGAAAATGAAGGTACGATCCAACGTTTTTCTAATCCTAGAAGCAATTTCAATGTAAATATTTTACAATATGCCGATGATTCTCTTATAATGTGTGAGGGAAATTTTTTCAAAATCCAACAAGTTTGCAAACTATTGGAAGTTTATGAAGAGGTCTCGGGTCAATGTGTCAATTTCGGTAAATCCAATAGTTATGGTATTAATGTTGATGATACCACCTTAAACAAATGGGCTATTGGATCCAAATTTATTGTGGCCCATTTTCCCTTTAAATATCTCGGCATTCCCATCGGGGTTGGAAAATTAAAAGTGTCCGATTGGGATCCCTGTCATTTCTATGGTTAGGAACAGCCTTAGTGGGTGGAAAAGCAAAATGCTTTCCAAAGGGGAAAAAATGATTCTCATTCAATTTATGCTTAGCGATCTACCAACCTATTATTTATCTATGTACAAATGCACATCCAAGGTCTGCAACGAAATCGAACGGTTTGAACGAAACTTCTTATGGGATGATCTCGGTGATAAAAGGAAAATATATCTCATTAGTTGGGAGAAAGTAACTAGATCCAAATGGGCTGATGGTCTAGGGTTTAGATCTATTGATAACACGAATCAAACTCTTGTAATAAAATGGTGGTGGCGTCTTGGAAACGACAATTCGAACTAGTGGAAAGATATTGTCATCCACAAGTATCGGACTTGCGATAAAGGTTGGGAAATTAAGTCGGGAAGTACCAAAACTCCTCTTGGTGGTGGAAAGAGATCTTATCTGTAAGAGATGAGTTCACTAAAAATCTTCAATTCAAAGTCGGCAAAGGACATCACACTCATATTTGGAGTGATAATTGGGCAATCCAAATTGTTTCAAAGTACAATTTCCAAATCTTTATGCTATTGCCTGTTCCCCAACCTCTACTATTGCGCCGATGGTAATTGGGTTATCAAGTTCAAACGTTGTCTCAATGAAGTAGAAATTGCGGAATACTGTGACCTATCGGAGATTTTAGATAATACTAGGATTGATCATAATAATGTTGATCAATGATTATTGTATTGAAGGTGCATGAAGAAATTGATCACCTCTTCCTCCACTGTATTAAGATCATACCTACTTGGAACAAATGCTTCACCGCCTTTGGGGTTCTTTCCTGCCTTCCGTGAAGTATAAATGACCTAATTATGTCTTGGGATACGGCTGTTTTCAAAGATGGTCTCAAAAAGTGGATTGGGAATCACCTCCACATCTCCATAGTGTGGAACGTCTGGTTCACCGGAAAGAATATAAGATGCAGTGGCGGATCCTCAATGATAAAATCTTCTTCAAAGATTGTATTATGACCATTAACGGATGGGCGGTGGCGCACGGTCAAATCTCTGCCCCAACTTTCACCTTTAGAAGCTTCGATGCCAATCAGCTCATTTATTTTATCCATGATTTGTATTAGGGATTTCAGGTGTATGAGGTCCAAGGAGTGTTGTCTAGTTTCTTGTTTGTTTTTCAGGATGTTTTTTTCCCTACATTTCGGTTTCTTCCTTATGTATGTTTTCTCCCTACTCATTCGGGTTTCCTACATTTTGCTCAAGTATCTATTCTGATTTTTTCTGGGAAGTCCAATTTTTTAGATAGCAATACCTGCGGCGCTGACATGTATTTTTATCGGGAAGTCTGAGGCACATGATTCATTTTTTGTCACTCAATAAAATACACAAATTTAAAAAAAAAAAAAAAAAAAAAAAAAAAAAAAGAGTTTTATTTTCTCATATTAGAAATATCTCTCTATCTCAAATGAATAGAGCTAGGGATCGGCATGATCAAAGCCCGCCTAAGTTAGGGTCAAGCTTGGCCTAACTTTGGCCCTCAGGACGGGGCTAGGTTTTAGAAGGGCCGGCCATAATCCAGCCTGCTGAAAGCCCTGCTTAATAAAACTTTATTAAACAATAAATGAATAAAAATACAACAAACTAGTGAAGAATTCAGATGAGAAAACTCCTTTTGGGGGTTTTAATTAGTTATTATGTTGTTAATTTTGGAAGATTTAGAAACTTCTTTTTGAGTTTTGATAAGTGGTTATTATTATCATAGTGTAGTTATTATTATCATAGTGTTGGAAGCCAAAAGGTGAGGGGAAATAGATCCCATGATATGGTGGTGTGAAGGACAGGATCTGACAAGACTCACATGGGAGCTGCAAACTTTACAATGCAGCTGAACGAGTAGTGGGTGGTGGGGAGAGTAAGACATTATTCTAATTTTATATTTTCCAGAACTAGAGCAGCATATGCTACTTTTCCTTTATTTGATATATATATATATATATATATATATATATATATATATATATATATATCGAGAGAGAGGGAGAGAGAGGATCAGTGGTGGAACCCGTGCACTTTTTTTAATTTCTATCATATGTCTACAGCCACATATTCTTGTGACCCATGAAATCATAACATGCCGTTACTCCAAAATTTCAAATTAGCTAATTATTCCTCATTAGTTTCTCTGACTTGCCATTATTTGTGGATTTAATTATTGGTTAGTACGCATGAATATGTTTTACATAGAAAAGCGAAACCCGGCCCACCAAACCGGACTGAAATCCGATTTAAAATAGAAAAACCGGAAGAGCCTCCCAATCGGTTCACTTTTGATTATGGGGGGCGGAAATGGAAAACCGGTTAGATAGGTTGGAAAAATGACACAAATTTGGAACAAAAAAAAAAATAGAACCTGCAGGAACCAAATCATTTCGATTCGGTTTCGTTTTAAGGCTGAATCTGCACTCCTACTTAAAAATGCACGTATATTTACATGCAATCTTGATAAAAAAGTGGCGATTAGGACGTTATCCACGTGAAGGCACTAATGAACTGATACTAGTTGTACGAAGTGGCCCGATTCTACGTGCGGGAATCAAGTTTTACGTGAAGAGAGTGGAGTAATTGTTTGACTTATTTTACTCAGCCTAAGGAGGAACATCAAGGATAGTGCAGGGGTTCATCTACAGTACACGTGGCATTCGTTTTCGTCGATGATGATCGTGGGCATGGAAGGGCCTAATGTGGATTGGACGTAGACCAAACGTTGCATCGATATGATAATTCGAACCGTCCGATCAAGATACTCCATATGAAGGGTTAAGTTTTAGTATGGAGAAACTGTTCAATATTTACAAAAAAATAAGACTATTGCTGCAGCCAAAAATTGCTGCTATTAACTAAAATACCTATTAAAAGCTATTAAGACTCTTAGCGATATGGATATTAGCAACAGTTTTTTTGTTAATAGCTACAGTTTTGGCTGTCGCTAATAGTATTATATTTTTGTAGCAATTATATACAGTGAGAAAAAAAAAAATCAATTTTTGAGTTGTGTCCAAAATCTTCTTTTCAAATTGTGGGGTGAATCCATGTACCCTTATGCCTCCTGCGTGGTATTAGGTGAGCTAAGCACCATCCTTAGAGCTCAGATCATATCACCTAATACTATCACCTGCTTGGAGCATTTGGGTCATGCCGATAATTTAGGAGGTAGGTGAGGAGAAAGAGGAGTAAGGATCACTTATTAAGCATCAAATTTTGAGAAATATATATATATATATATATATATATATATATATATATATATATATATATAGGATGGTTGAGTCAACGAACTATAAGTGGTTGAGTCAACGAACTATAAGAGCTCACAGATATTGAGGGTCTCAGTCTCCCAAAACAATAACTTGTTTATGATTGGTGTGGGCAAATATGGGATAATTTATCATCACATACATAATTTCCGAAAATCATATACTTTTTCCACGTGATGTTGAGATGATATCATGAGAGAGCAGGTAGGCGCCATGGAGAGTAGAAGAGCCAATCATAGAGGCAATTTTACTGTAGCTGATTGGTGGGCCCTTTCATATCTCTCTCTCTCTCTCTCTCTCTCTCTCTATATATATATATATATATATATATATATATATATATATATATATATATATATAATCAACCCTGACGAGGACGCTGTCCCCGCAAATGACAAAAGTATGCTGTCATTGATTATAAGCTCCACTCAAATTGTCATGTGGCTGCATGAGCTGGTTTCACTTTTAGGCTGCTACCCCTTTAATTCAAGAGAGAGAGAGAGAGAGAGAGAGAGAGAGAGAGAGCGCAAACAGATGTGGAGCCTCTACATGGGGACGTTTTCAAAATTAGAACCTGTTTTCTTCCGACTGTGATAGTGGGAGGTAAAGAAAAATAAATATAAAAAAATTCTCTTCATAGTGATACTTTATGAGAGTTTATCGTTAGATGTGAAGAAGGTGAGATTTTCATTATAAGGCTGACTCTGATAACTGGCTGGTTTATGTAACCTTTCTATGGTCTACTTCTGGACCATAATGGTAGTTAATTATTTATCAAATTAAGTCAGTTCAAATGACAAGCTATCATTTAAAATAAGCTTTACTCAAAAATCATGAGATGATTCCAACTTTCATGATTTTGAGGCTTAAATCAATTCAAATAATGGCCTGTCATTTGATGGATTTTTTTTTTTTTTTTATAGACTTAAATTAGTAAGGATTGCACATCATGTGGCCTGAGAAGTGAGCGACAGATGAAATAGTGAGCGATAGATGAAGAGTTTTATCTTGGTGAGATAGTGGTACTCATTAATAAATAATAATGAACTATTTATTCGTAAGCCTTTAAAAACGTTAGCCATGGATCTGACCGTTTGATCAAACTAATGGTCCAAAGCCCTCAGCTAGGTCTCCAGAACGATTCCGCTTTTAAGAACATTGGTCCTATCAATGTACCTTTTTCATCTTGATGATCAACCATTCCCATAAGTTTGGACAATGGTCAGCATTTAATGTGCTAAGTACATAGATTGAATGAAAAATGGCTCTCACCAACATTTGGTGTTTAAATTATCCTGTACTCTTAAATTAAACTTTCCATCTCACACCATTATAGTAGAGTTTAATATTATGCCACATGACACACTTTTGTTATCAATCGAAATCTTCCTAGTGACAATTCATCGTTAGATCATGTCTCAGCTAAAGAATCTTGCCTATACATGGATGTAAACCGTCCAATTTCAGAGCCACGTACTAAGAATAATGAGTGACATTAGAGTGCACATATGGGATTGTTCAAACTCACAAAAAGTGATAATTTTGAGCCCATTACCTTCCCATGCATGATTTATTACTTTGATGGTATGGAGTGCCCACATCTTAAACCATCAATGGTGTAAGATTATTTTAATATCATTTTGGTGTCTAAATGCAGTCAGGAGGTCCTTGACTGAATTGTTATAATCATCTAATCCATGCTAAATTCGAGCAATGGTAAATCTACTTAATGCTTGATATATATATATATGTTGGATAAGTGGTAAATATGGGTAGTTACTAAGATTGTGGGTATAATTGTGAGTAAGTGCTAAATGTGGGTAGTTACTAAGATTGTGGATATAGTAGTGGGTAAGTGTTAAATGTGGGTAGTTACTAAGATTGTGAGTATAATTGTGAGTAAGTGCTAAATGTGAGTAGTTACTAAGATTGTGGGTAGAATAGTGAGTAAGTGCTAAGTGTATGTGTCACGACCCGAAATTCTACCCCATCCCGAGGGCCTAGAATTCCGAGTTATGACCCGCACATATCCCGGATATGCTAAGCGGACATACACCTAATCAGAGTTCTCGTGCAATAATGGTTCCACGAAATCCGTGAAAGCCAACATACCAAAGTGGAATATAAAATAATCATAAATGCTGAATAAGTGTAATAAAATCACAATCCACCAATAAAATGTAAATCCAGTCGGAGACAAATCCGATAAAATAAACTATAAAATCCGTAGTACTAGTATCAATAAAACTCAATACCAAGTCCACAATGATCAGTAACCGGCACTCGAATCAAGATCAGCACCGTAGTCCTCCTGATAACCGGTAGCGTCGCCCTCTAAAGGCTCCTGATAATCAACGCCTGCGGGAGCAATGAAATCAGCGTCGGCGAGATCTAGATGGCCGGCGTCTATTCCACCAGCGTAATCACCTGCAACTGTTAGATTATCGTGGGATGAGTTTACTCAGTCACGTAAACTCAGTGGGATACACCACCAATCCACCCCATACTACTCAGGTGCATTGTGGGTGCATCTTGTGAGTGATAAACATAATATCTCAAAGCAGATAACAAAAGGAAGACAAAATCACGTGCATATCGTAAAACTCATATCATATCATAAATGCAAGACCATGATCTAAACACTCATATCCTAACGTGCCTTACCATATCTCATAACATATTATATCATGTCTTATTATCATTCTCGCATACGCTCAGACATCGCATGAGCGTAATTCAACATACTAGTGAAATCCTAAACGACTGCGCTGTGAAGTCGCCGCCGAGCTACTATGGAGGGTCAACATATATCATACCACCATATTATAACGCCTCGTGTCATACTCATACTCCACCACCCACCAATGGGGAGACATAATGGCCAAACTCACTCATAACTCACTCATACTCATAATCTCTCCCAGATCCGTCTTGGCCGAAAGACGTTGTTGCCTACGGCTACGCATGAAGGCAGCGTCTGGAGACTTAAGTTCTTTATCTTTTCAGGCCTACACAAATAATGTCTTATTATCGCATCAGATTATAACTTATCTTATCTCATACTCATATCTTATCATACTCTTACACTTAATCCTATGACAAACTATAGTGAGGCAACCTTCCTAATTCACGCTTCCCAAGAAAAAGGTTCAGAAGAACTGGATGTACTGTGATAGTTTATACTACCATAGAGGTTGCATCCGTACATGGACGCCTAATATTCGAAGTTTCACGGACCGTAAAAGAAACCTTACTACGCCTAAAGGCTCAACGCCGCCCGATTCTCATATCATATCTCATATCTTATCCTCTCAGATAAAACTCGGGTGATAGGATCATCAGATATGCCACCTGCAATGGGTTACACCGAATTCACACTCACCCGACTCGTCATGGGTCCCATTCCACCATGAGTTATAAGGCATGTGAATACGGTGTATTCTCGCTCGATACCATCTCTACGAATCACCACGCCCAAGCGTAGGCATGATCTCATGCACTCTCGTACTCATGATCTAACATATTCTTAACTCGTATAAATTGATTAAGTTGCAAATACAAAAGTATCACACATACAGAACGATTTATACTTAAATTCTGATTATGCTTATATTTATGTTTATTTACATACCACACCAATATAATTATAGAATAGAGTTATAAGTGTGATTTCGATAATCGTAAAAGTCAGAGTTCGATTTCATAAAGACATCGAAGTTCTAACACTTTGTATTATCGAAGAGGTCATATTAGTTTATAAAATTGATATATATATATATATATATATAATAATTAGATAATTAAATTAAATAATATTTATACTTATTAAGTTATGATTTATCATGACCATCGATCGAAAGACCTTACAATATAATATATACAGGAACTTTGGTCATGAGAATTAGAAAATAATCTTAAATTCGAATAGCCTTGATTCATTCAAAATTGAACCAGACTTGTTGCTCTATTTTGACCTCTAAAAAGTCAGATTCGTGAAATGGCTATTTCACACAAAGTTGTAAAGCTCGATGTCTTCTTTCCAATGCCGCAAGAATCTCATTAATCCGAGGTCGGAGTAAAAAGTTATGGCCAAAATACCGAGACAAGTGCATCAATGGTCGCGAGGTCGGGTTCATGGACGTGAATTCGGGTTCGTATAAGTTCGGACCCAAAACTTTAAGTTAGTAATCTATTATTTATTTAAATAAAATAAAAATATAATTAAATTTTTTAATTAATTTTAAATAAATAATAATATAAACTCGCAATAATAATATATAGTATTGTAGTCTTAGTAGAAGGATAAATGTATACTATAGAGTTTTAGAAATAGATAATATCTATATGATATTATGTCATATAAGGCAATGTATCAAATTTATAAGTATTAAAATTTAATTAATTTTACGTATATAAAGAAGAAGTAAACATATTAAATATATACCTAATATAAGGTAGAATATTATTACTCAAACAAAGGAATTTTGAAAAGAAAAGAGAAATAACATATAAACCCAATTTACAAAATATATAACTTTCGGAAAGCATATATTAAATATATAGATCTATTAATTTATGAGATATTTGGGTTTAAATAAGATTTTTAAACCGTCGATGCTGAATCTAACGATCCTATGCGACGGATCTGAGAAGAATAAGATGGATTGATAGGTACCCACCTCTTGAAGCGTGAACGGAAGATCAACGCGATTCGGGTTGAAAAGGTCGATTCTGCATCGCTCCTCTAAGTCTCGAGAGAATAATTTATTATTGAGAGGAGAGAGCTTTTAAAGTTTTATTTATAATGGTATGAAATTTTGTCAACTCTAATCAACACTTTTCGTAGGAGATTTAATAGGATAGAGATTTTTACTAATAAGAATTAATTCATACGTAACTTGGATAGCTTGAGAAAAGGTTTCGTTCCAGCGTTTTGCATAAGCACCAAACCAATTGATGTTTCTCTCCCGAAATTACAATTATACCCTTTGACTTGCTTGATTAGTTAAAATGAGTATAACTTTTTATATTCTTGTCAGAAATCGTCAAATTATATATCGTTGGAATCGTATCGACGAGCACTTCGCAATGAGTCTAATTTTGATATGGGAAAAATTAGAAATTTTCTATTTTAAAAGGTGGGTTTCGATTCTGATGTGGAGCGTTAGCACAGTACATAGTGTGGTGCATCATCTACCACCGTTAAAATAAAATCTAAAAATATGGGTTGTTACAGTATGGTAGTTATGTTTAAGTCTATATAAGGATCATCTTGTATGTGTTTTATGGAAGTGAATTGAATAGAAAGAAAGTTTGCTTCTTCATTTATTTAGTTTCATCTTTTCTCTCATTCTATATATATATATATATATATATATATATATATATATATATATATATATATATATATATGTATATGTGTGTGTGTGTGAAAAATGATTATATGACTCGAGTCATGGGACATAAAATTATAACTCGAGCTCCTATTGATTGCATGTCACATCAATAGGTTTTGAAAAATCAATCGATGTGATATCCAGTCAATAGAAGCTCGAGTCATGAAATTATATCCCATAACTCGACGAGAAGATAATTATCATATATATATATATATATATATATATATATATATATATATACACATTTGATTGATCCAAATTTGGACCCAATTTTAAATAGGTTGTTCGATTTGGACCCAATTCAACGTGTGGGTTCTATAAGATCAGATCTCGAGTGGAGTCTGAGTCAATAAACCTCGCAAAAGAGATGAAACATGACTACTTCACCTACATGGAACTCGTAGTGATATGTACTTTGGTATACTCGGCTTTTTATTTTTATTTTTTTATGATAAGACTTAAGAGTATACTCAGCCTATTAACTTGAAGAGAAAGATACAAAATTGTACTTAGTAAAAGAAATTTCATAAAAATCAACAGGAGAATTGTTGTCCAGCCCTATTTCATAAAAGCATTTCTTTTAATCTTAGCCACTCATGAAACAACATCAACTATTACCCCTCCGACTACAACTTTTTTATGACATAAATTTATAAAATTAATTGTGTTCGCTTACTAATTCTACCCTAAAGCCATAGAGTACCTTCAGATTTTAACTCTTAGACAACTAATAATCAAAACCATAAAGCAAAGGTTCAACTGCAAGTTCTAATTTAACTAAAATAAGAATAGACACTAAACCTAAACGTACTAATTTTAAACTCTCCCTAAATTGGCTATATCCTTTTCCAAACTTTCTTTAATTAACACGAGATTTGATTGTCATATCTATTTAATTGTACAAATGTGAACCATCCTCATTATTTTCCATAGTTGTAGTTGCATCAAATGATATGCTTCCTAATAGGATCAATGGTTGTCATCTACATCAAAAGATTATCAAGCTTATTAAATTTTATTTTTCATTATTTTCACTCTTTAAGTCTTTTCTTCAATTATTATCATAGAGTTAATCTTTTCTATAGGCTTGGAACGTCCATAGCCTGGGAATGAGTCGGGACAGCTCATCCATATTTATGGTCATCCTATGGGGTTGCCCAATCACTATGTGGCATACAGTTATTTTGTTGAAGTTTAGTCCCACATCAGGTAAATCTTAGCCTTGTCTCTCCCCTTATAATATCTTGGGGCGTCCATAGCCTGGGAATGGGTCGGGACAGCTCATCCATATTTATAGCTATCCTATAGGGTTGCACCATCAGTATGTGGCATAGAGTTATCTTATTGAAGTTTAGTCTCACATTGGGTAAATCTTAGCCTTATTTCTCCCCTTATAATATCGTAGGGCCCTCTACTCATTGTTGAGTTGGATGTACAGATTTATCATGACATCAGAGAAGACCTTTGTCCACTCCTAAGGCGTGTATTCTAGCTCTACGAGGAAGATATTATTTTTTTAGATACTAAAGTACTCACGGGAGGAATCATAGTATTCCTTACTTTAAGAACTCACCATCCTCGCAAGCAAGAGTACTTAAACTTTATTTGATTGGTCGTTAGACCTAAGATTTTCAAAAAAGCATCATAGGATGGAGTGATGTGATTTGATTCACCAATGATTGATGTTGGTGCATCGGCTAATATATCAGTGACATTGGATACGCTATTCAATTTTACAAATATCTAACAGACACAATAAGAGATCTATCTAAATATCTAATTATATGTATTATTTATTTAAGGCTATCGAATTAATCTGATGGTCAAAATCCAGGCTTGAGCATCTAAAATTATTGAATTGGCAATCCTACATATTATAGTGGATAGAATAATTTATGGTGCTTAGAGATGCGTGGATGTTGAGGACGCATAGATAAGGGCTTGGTTTTTTTTTTTTTTTTTTTTGTTAAGATAAAAGATAAGGGCTTCTTAACTCCAAAATTAACTACCACCGACCCCGGTTCTCAAGATTAATCGGTAGACTCCTTTGAGGAAGAAAGATGGATTCATAGTCTGCGTATAGCATTGCTCTTTGGTAGCCCCGGTCATAGCAGAGCTCACTTGCTTTAGCAGGTTACCATCCTCTTTGTTAACATCCCGCTACCTGCTTTAGCAACTACCTTTTCTCCTTAATAACTCATTGCATAGCAAGATTTTATACATGAAATATCTGTTTAGCAATAGTATCCTCCTCTCTACTCACTCCTTGTCAGAGCTGATTCTATTTGCTCTGATAGGGAGCAAGTAGAGATGAAGGAGGTTGTTGTTAATAAAGAAGATGGTAATCTGCTAAAGCAGGTGAGCTCTGCTAGTCTCTTCCATTAATATGGTTTTTTATTAGAAAAATCGTGCTTTCACGGATTTTGGAATTTCAGAAAACCATGAAAGCACTCTTTTAATTATTATATTTTTAAAATGGTGCTTTCATGATTTTCTAAGTTCCAAAATGTGTGAAAACACCGTTTTTCTAAAATATTTGAGGTAGAGTCATTTTGGTAAAAAATTTATTTTTTGAGGCATTGTTTTTTAAAGTGCCCTGGTTTAAAAGCATTACGAATGCGTTCATGAGGAGATCGTTAGATCTGCCTCGTATATCAAGAACAAACAAAGATAAAAATCTTTCATAACGCATTTAACTTTTTAGAATCGCTTTCTCTATCAAATTTATTTTAAAATGAAGAAAAATTGCATGGTTTCATATTCTTGAGATCACCATCAACAAAACCCTAACATCCTTACTCTAATCAACTATGTGCTTATTAATTTGCCGACGTGTCATTTATCCAATCCTAAGACGGTTACCAACCAATGGGAGAAACGCCAAAGAGACTTCTTTAGTGTTGATCAGAAAAGAATCAGAATATCTTTTTGTCAATTAAAAGAGAAGGGTCGGCTCGATCTTAAAATTATCATTAAGAACAACATTTCCCTTCTTGTAAATGTTGGTGGAGATTGGTGAATCCCCCAACAGCCATTTGGTAATTGCTTGCTCCTATTGCCATGTTAAGAGGGGCGATGGGAGGTTATTACTTATTAAACCAAATTAGGTACCTTTATTCGTGCCAAACAGTTTATGCGCTAATGTTTGAAATCCCTTAAAACCCATGAATTGTTTAAATCAGATGATGGACATCATTTTCCACCCCATAGTTCACATAAGGGATCTTAAGACTATAATAGTACCATTATATAATCAATTTTTTATTTCATGTGACATGAATATCCAAAAAGTGGCTCTAATATGACACATATTACGCTCAAACATGATTTTAGGGTCATTTTTTGGATATGTGACACGTGAAATAAACAATTGATCGCAAAGCGGTCTACATCATCTGATTTCAAGCAATTGATGGGTTCAAGGTGTTTCTAGATGATGGCGCTTTTATAAATCGGTTGGTGCAGATGGAGTTAGCGCTTTTTGAGCATCATGTGTGCCATGTGATTTTAGGGCCACTTTTTTTATATTTGTACCATGTGAAATCGAAAAATGGTCGTCTAATAGGTGCGCCATGATATCAAGAGCCCTTGTGGGAAAGATTGGAGAAAAAACCGATCTCTATTATATAATTTAAAGCAATCAATGATTTTTAGCATAGGTGTGCAGCAAGATTCGGTGGGTGCCTTTAAAGCTACCTTTCTTATTATTAGGTTCAATTCTTGGTATTAGAGAAAACCATCATCATGGCAATGATGAAACCACATCCATTAGCTCATAATTAATGTAGAACCTTCAAAACACACTACAAAAAATAAGCGGCAGCCAAAAACGGCCACTATTAATAAAAAAACTGTTAGTGAGGGTATTAATGGTAAGTTTTTTGGTTAATAGCAGCAGTTTTTGGCTACTGCTAATAATCTGTTTTTTTGTAGTGACTTTTTTTTTAATGATAACCTCGGTATTTGGGCCTCTTAGAGCACCCAACTAAGTACTTGGGTAAATGCAACACCCGCACGTCACACGTACCAGTTAGTAGGGACAATCCCTATGAGTGGCCAACAAGGGGTTGGATTCGAACTTGATAAAGAGTCCTCACGCTAGATCAACTTAACCATGTATTGTTAACCATTGCGATGCGTTGAACCATATATTCATTCAATGCAAGTTTAGTTATTCTCACCCCAAAACACTGCTTTCGCACCCCATCTCCTCCAGCTGGCATGTATTGAGCGCCTTTGAATCAAATGATAGAGATAATTTTTTGTCCCAATCTTTCACATAATGGATCTTTAGATCATGTGTGTACCACCAGACGGTTCGTTTTCGATTACACCCTAAAACCATGCTTGAGCATGATGTGTGTCACATAATTTTAGGGGTTCACTTTTTGGGATGTGCCCCACGTGGAATAGAAAACTGAGTGTATGATGGAACGACCATGATCTTAAGACCCGTTGTGTAAAATATGGAGATGAAAAATAATCTTTATCCTCTGATTCAAAGGCGGTCAATGCATACCGGCTAGAGGAGATTAGGTGAGAGAGCAGCGTTTTGGAGTTTCTTTATACTTGCAGAGATTGATGAAAGAGTTTTGGTGAGTTAGGGCAAATAAGTCTTTAGCGAAATCACTGGTTCCTTTCGCAATTTGTGGTAGCCAATGAAAAGATAGAAATTGCCATTGATCAAATTCCGGACGAAAGAAATAGGTATCGGAAATCGCCAAATTTTTCTAGGGTTATTGTGGATATTTTCGTCATATTCTATGTTGGGCGGTTATACTTTATATTAGATATAAACTCTAACTATATATTAGAGTTATATTAAAGTAAACTCGATTTTTGTATTGAGTAAGGTGAGATCTGAGAGATTTGTAACTCTAGTTTTCACAGATGAGTGAAAGGACTCAACATCACCCATGGGCGTAGGCAAATTATCCGAACCACGTAAATCTTGTGTTTGCGTTTTGCTTGTTGTGTGTGTTTTCTATTGTCATAATTTCTACTAGATTCATAATTGTTATGTGGCTTGAGAGCATATTCTAACGGTGGATCAACTCCAAAGAAGAGATCTTAATATTTCTAATTGCTTCCTTCTTTATAAAAATGATGTTGAATCAACATCTAATATATTTCTCCATTGTGCAAAAGTCTACAAAATCTGGTTCGCCATCCTTAGAATCTTTCTGAGTGATTTGGAGTTTGCCTCCCTCTGTTGGGCAACTCATTAGTGGTGGGGGGTCTGGAGAAGTCTCTTCTATCAGCACCAAGCTATGGCAATTTCACAATCCAGAATTCTTACCCGATCTCAAGGACCTACAATTTCATATTATGACACCGCACGTGTGTTAAGGCGATAAGCGGACATGCATACAATCCATTTCCCAACATGTGCGATGAGATCGAAACATTTCATTATTGCATCTAATAATAAATGGCTCAAAAATAACAACGAAAAAAGTAGATGACGATTAATAAGGTAAATTTTCTAACCACACATATATGCTATAAAATAAATCAAGTTTCATGTAGGGTAAAATGGTCTCAAACGTAAACTCACAAGATGTATCGAAATAAATCAACAGAAAATATGTCTCTCACGAAAATATAAAAAATATATAACTAAAGAACGTTCAAGGCTCATAATAGTCTATCGAATCTACGCTCCCATCCAGGTAGTAATCGGCGTCCTTATCTACACAAGTTGTCTTCTGTATAACTGCCTCCACGTCATCATAGGCAGTATGATCAGAGTCCTCACCTGAAACTGTTAGATTTTGAAAGGGGGTGACTTTACTCAGTCGCGTAAACTTAGTGAGTTGCACGATCGATCCACCATAACTTACTCAGGTGATCGTGTGTGTAATCGCTTGAGTTGCAGTGCATTTTAAAATAAAATCAAATAGCTTCGTAAAATTTCAATATCTACGAATCTCATAACATACATATCAAAATTGAAAAACATATCATAGAATAAAATGTGCATTATGCATCTATTTCTTATTTTCTTTCCTATCTGTCTTATTAATTTATCATATGTGACATATCTGAAGTCTTATTATTTTACTTATCTTAATTAAACGGCCTATGTCAGGACCGCTGCTCGAGCCTACCACACGAGGTCCACGTGTAGATAGCCACCTAACCTCCATATTTTAATGTAAACTACCACTATAATGTCCCTTTAATTTAAGACAAAGTTAATCATAATATCCATAAGACTCATCTCAATTATAGACTTTTGACCCTTACAGTTGCTCGTAAGATATAAGACATGTAAAACTTAATTTATGTTCAGCTAGCCTTCATAGCATGTCATATCATATCATTATTCGATTCTGGGCTAAGTTCTCCACCCTAATTTCATATTGATGTGGGCTTAAGTCCCCACTTTCTTATCATATTTGTATAATACCATATTCATTGTTCATCTTTTTCTCATAACTTAATTGGAATGGGTCACGGTGCGATAAGCTTCACTAAGTAACGCTTTCTAAGGACAAGTTCCGTAGTAACCTAGATATATTTTGTGTTGCAGCCCATACTCTCATAGAGGTGTTACATTCGTATATGGATGCCTACATTCTAAGTTTCATGTGACGGGAAAAGAAATCCTACCGTGGCGAAGGTTTTTGTCATGTATCGTATCTTATTTTTTAACTTATCATGCAATACCCTATCGTAATTTTCTACATGATAAATATCATATGATGATGGTGAAACATATATCGGAAAGAAACTATAGTATACACCCTAAAGTGACAATAAAGTATAAAATATTGAGTAAAAATAGAGAAATAAGAAATATTTAACTATATTTATTCTCTGATTGAATTTTCATGCTCTTCATTGGAGGTAATCATGTCTAAGTACTTGATGGTTGTACGTTATAGCGATCGGATATATTTCGGACCCTAAAGTGTCATACGTGTCCATACAAGGACTGTAGGAGCCTTAAAAGGGATATCGGATATTCTCATTATGTCCGGAAGGTCCAAAAACTATAAAATTGAGTCTTGTTTCACTTAAATTGTAGGTCCCAGCAAAAAGAAACTCGAAATTTAGTTTTGAAAGATAACACAGTTCCATAACTGTCAATCTTGACTAGTTGAAAATGATTCTCGACTGGTCAAGATTAGAGGAAGAGAATACATTACTGTGAAAATGACCGGTCGAATTGTGGTTTCGACTGGTCGAGATGAAACAGAGGACAAAAGTCCTTTACAGAATATAATTTCGACTAGTCGAATTGTATTTCAACCGGTCGAATTGACTGAAATTAACTAAAAAGGATTCAATCTTGACTAGTCGAAAATGGATTTCGACCGGTCAAGATAAGAATAAAGAAAACTGGAACAAGGCAAACTCGACTGGTCAAATTGTCTGAACAGTAAACAACCAAAATTTTATAAACTCGATCGATCGAATTTGGATTTTTGATCGATCGATTTTTCTGTAGGGGTTGGGGAAATTTTCAATCTCGACAGGTCAAATCAAGATTTCGTGCAGTTGAGTTCAACTAGAAAGTAAAGTCCCTTATACAAAATATAATCTCGACCAATCGACTTAGAATTTCGATCGGTCGAGGTGGTAATTTCATGCTCAGGTCGAGTTTTTCAACATAGCCAGAAATCCATTTCTTCCCCGATTATTTTGAGGGTTTATTTAAGGGAAAATAATTTGAAAATAGACTGGATAATTTAAGATGGATTAGTGGCACTCACCTGTTGAAGCGTGAATCAATTTTCGTTACAATTTGGGTTGACGGCGTTCGAATTCGAGCGACGATTTGTCCGAGTTCCTTTCGCGAGAAATTTTTTCTTACCATCGAATATTCGCAGCAGCGAGGAGCCTTGATTGGGGAGATTAGGCTCCAAAACATGATGCATGGGTCACCGATATGATTGTTGATTGAAACTCGCAGTGTTGTTCCGCCTTGAAATCCAATAGAGATCCGGCGTGGAGGTGTAAATGATTGAGTAGTCAAAGCTTTTGTAGAGAAGAGAAAACGAGAGAGAGAGAGAGACGGCTGAGAGTGATGATCATGGTTTCTCTCTAAATTCTCTATTTATAAAGAAAGGTAATTAGAGAAATAGTCCATTTCGGCAAGTTTGACTAGCCCAATGAGGTAAGAGTCCCTTAATACTTCTAATTGATTAATAATCAAATTCCAAGAATGGTGGGATTTAAATTGCCTTAACTGTTTTAATGCAGCAAATTTCTTGGGATTTTCGTTTACTATTTTTGTGTAATTCGAATCTTAAATAACATTTTCTTAATTTAGTTATGCGAGCAATAATAGGGTTCGTGCACGAGTATCGGTCTTGGTGTTTCTCCCATCTATTTGTGTTAAGTAGGGTCCAAGAGACTTGGATCATAAAAGGCAATTGATTCTTTATACGGTGCTTTCTGGAATATGGCAGGAAAGAATCCTAGAGTCTTCAATAATGCTTCCAAAGTCCTTGAAGCCATCCATTCGAAGATCATGTCTCTTCTTAGCAAGTGAGTTGTTGGGGTTGATTTCATCTGACGCGGATCTTCATGACCTCTGGGCCTCGGGCTCAGGGATTCGGCTAGAGGGATTAACAGTTTATTGGAAGTTTGATTTTTGAATACCTTTAAATCCAGCCACCAAATCTTTGAGTTCACCCATGCTGAAACGCATTGACTGGATCAAATCAGACGATGGAGATTGTTTATTGTCTCAATATTACACATGATGGATCTTGATATCATGGGCGTAACATCAGACTGTCAGTTTTTTATTTCATGTGGTACACACTCAAAAAAGTGACCTTAAAATCAATTTTGAGC
The DNA here is from genome assembly GCA_021018995.1 of Chloranthus sessilifolius. Taxonomy (NCBI): domain Eukaryota; kingdom Viridiplantae; phylum Streptophyta; class Magnoliopsida; order Chloranthales; family Chloranthaceae; genus Chloranthus; species Chloranthus sessilifolius. The sequence continues at coordinate 45,258,156 of CM037584.1, read as the reverse complement.
ATGCATGTGATGTTAGGGTCACCTCAATGTTCATTTCATGTGACACTTGTCTCAAAAAAAGTGACCCTAACATCACGTGCATGCTCAAAATTGATTTTAAGGTCACTTTTTTGAGTGTGTACTACATGAAATAAAAAATCGATTGTCTGATGGTACGCCCATGATATCAAGATCTATCATGTGTAATATTGGGACGATAAACAATCTCCATCGTCTAATTTGATCCAGTCATTATGTTTTAGCGTGGGTGAACTCAAGATTTGGTGGGTGGATTTAAAGGTACTCTACATATATATATATATATATATATATATATATATATATATATATATATATATAGAGAGAGAGAGAGAGAGAGAGAGGTTGGGGATATAGATTCCAACGTATGGTAAACCCATGTGTTCAAATCAGGTGGGGTCCACGTGGCACCCATCCATGGGATTGGGTGTTTTGGCAACCTGCCCAAGGACAAACAAGTCCATCCAGGTAAAAAATTGAAAAAAGATATTTTTCTCACCATGGAAAATGTGATCAAAAGATAAAATTTGGGAAATTTACCTGATCGACCCTGTCAGATACACCTTTTACGCCAGAGACCCTACATTTTCACCTTTACCCAAACTGACCCGCTGCGCGCCGAGCCGTCGCCCGCCTTTAGGAAATGTCGAAATTACCCCCAATGTAATAAATAGTCTTTCTTTATTCAACTCTTTACTGTTTACTTTTTTACTTTTTACTTTTTCGTTCGAAGTCGGTGGAGAGGCGGCGTCATTCGATTTTTCAATCTTCAAGCTACAAAATCTATAAGTTAGAAATAAAATTATCTTTCATTGTTGTAGAGTTTTTTCTTCTTCTTTCGTCGGTGTATATAAATTTTATACACTTACAATATGTCGCTATTTCGGAGCTGATATCGAAGGTGTGTGGCACAGCCTTCAATAAGGGACCATCAGCTCCCATGCATGAGGATCCTCCCACCGATAAGGGACCATCTCCTCCCATGCATGAGGATCCTCCCACGGATGAGGTGATGGTAGCTGCTGAAAAGCAGCTTGAGTCTCAAGTTGATAAGGGTCAAACTGGTGAAGAGCAAACATCTTCCCAATTGCCTCAGCAACAAGTTGACCCTCGCTTAAGATATAGGCAAGGGAAATCCAAGAAATCAACTACCGCCAAACCTAGGACACATCGAAGGGGAGCAATGATGAAAAAGCATGTAACGGAGAAGGCCATTAATGGACCGGTGGCTGATGCTATTGCTGAGCCTGGACCTATGGCTGATGCTACTGCTGAGCTGACAGCGGAGCAGAAATACATGATGGACCTGTGAAACAAGCCTGAATCTGAGGACGAGTAAGTCATTCTTCCCAATTAGTTAGTAGTTGTTTACCCTAGTTTATTATTTTTTACGAAAATTAGTTACATTGGCCATTATTTATGCAGCACCTACGTAAGCATCGTCGGTGATTATACGCTGGTGATGCAATCTTTCAGATGTTTGACAGGCATGGCGTATTTGGATAATATTGTAAGTAAAGTAACCCTACTGTAAGTATCAAATAGACAAAATAAATAATATAAATTCATGGACGACTCAAAATTGAATCAATAACGACTCTATAATGAATCGATATCGATTCTTTATACAGTCGTTATCGACTCTATAAGTAATCGTCATCGATTCTCTATACAGTCGCTATCGACTCTATAACGAATCGATATCGATTTCCTCTAGAGCCAACATCGATTGACGATTACTTATATAGTCGATAACGACTGTATGAAGCATTGATATCGATTCGTTGTAGAGTCGATACCGACACTTTTGAATGTTGCTTATTCCCTTAACTGTAACTGCATTAGTTTCAGCTAATGGGCGCCTACCTGAGACATTTGGAAGTAATTGATGACGCTATTCATCCTGATCGAAAGGACAAATGCTTCCTTATGTGTCCTACCGTTTTGACGTACATGGACTTTGAACTAAACTATTTCAACAAATTCCTTCTCATTGAAAAATTATACGAAGAATCATTCGAGATTCAAGTCGAACGGTGAGCTGCCCATAAACTCGAAGAGAACCAAGGTAAGAAGTTACTGTAAAATTTATTCTTCAATCAGTTTCAGAATCTGTGGGCTCATGATTGCAGCATGGTATGCTTCCAACATCTTTATAATTTTTTCAATCATACCTTTTGAGATTATATTATTTTTTTATAGATATTTGTCCCAATTCATTCACAGCGACCATTACACTGGGCGCTTGCGATCGTAAAGGTACTCGAACGATCGATATTGGTCGTCGACCCTATTTTTAATAGGCCCTCTAAGAACAGATATCTGAACCAATTGCAAACGCTAGTATAACATTTTGCTTAGTATATCTGACATTCCTCTATTTCGAAATAGATATAATACCTTCCCGCAATTTTATATCCATATGGTAACTCCACTGCACTGAACGTGAAGATATATCCTTCGTCATCTAGTGACTACAGGTACAAAGGCCTTCCCCGACAGACCAATTCGAGTGATTGTGGAGTGTTTGTGCTTAAGTATGTAGAGTACTTCATGTCGGAAAATAAATTTGACTTCGCGCAATCAGATATGGATAAGATTCGGGCAGAAATTGGCCATACATTGGCTAAATACACCAGCGATGGAGGAAAGGAATTAGAGCAAGACGACTCAATGGAAGAGGCGAAGAAGTAGTAGTGGTTCCATTGTAAATGAAATATTTTAAATGTAAATAAAATAATTTAAATGTAAATGAAATATTTTTAATGTAAATGAAAAATTTTAAATATAAATGAAATTTTTTTTAATGTAAATTATATTTTTTTTAATGTAAATAGTCGTTATCGACTATATAAATAGTCGTTGTCGACTTTATATAGAGTCGTTATCGACTATATAAATAGTCACTGTCGACTTTATATAGAGTCTCTATCAACTTGATATAGAGTCGTTGTTGACTTTATATAGAGTTGTCATCGATTGTTTGTACAATCAATATCGACTCTATATAGAGTCGCTATCGACTTTACATACAATCGTCATCGACTAACTGGAAAATCATCGACTCTATATACAAACGCTAATGGCGCATCTATACATTCCATGATTCATGTTTATGAGTAAGTGTACAGTCTAAAATTATAACTATTACGAAAAAAAAATATCGGGATTCTGAGTAAGTGTATAGTTTATATTTCATCTATCACTATTAAAAATATACACTATCAACCCATCGGTCCCACTGCTGTGCAACTCCTGCGATTGTGACCATACTCACTGCACCTACCACACTGGAGGGCCCTAACCTTACCCTTAGACTGTATCTTTCTCTTCCTCGAACAGTCGGCTTGCTTTCGACAATTATAGGGTGGTCTGACTTTCATATTTTCAAGCAGTTGCTCAGCTTAAAATTTTCATTAGTTTTTATCGAGGGTAAGAAGTCATTGTTCGTCGTATACTTGTCTAAAGCAAGCAGTGAAAAATCACTTCTCACAGAAGTTATGGTAATCGTAACTTCTCTGATTGATGGCCGCCACGACATATAAGCAAGGCAAGCCATGACAGTGCCAACGGTGGTAAGTACACGTCTTGTGTTCCAAGTCGACGTGATGAATAAAATTTTCAGAATTAACTTAGAATTGATCGCGCCTGTATGGTTGAGCTCTCTTTCTACCGGCCCATTGCAGCACCCTCTTCATGTACTCGTCTGCTTTCGGGTAAAGGAGGGTGGTCCATTTCTCAGATATCTGTCGGCATTTTTAAAAATTATCGATGACTTTATCTGTAGTAGTTATGATTAAGTCAATAATTGGTCTCTCTCAAGCTATCTTTAGTACGTTGTTCAAACTTTCAGTATTATTCATAGTCAGAGAATTGTACTGCCTTCCTTTCATATATGCGCGTGCCCAATGTTTTGAATCTATTTTTAAAATATACTCTACGGCCTAAAGATCAAGAGGATCTTTCTTCATTTTATTAATAAAATAATCAAATCTCTCTACTGAATATGCACGCGCGGCGCTCCACCATAGACCCTTCACATTGTTCCTAGCAACATCCACGTATCCTCTTCTTCTAACTCAACGATGGCAAATACTAACGGTAATATATGGCCATTACCGTCTTGCGCCGAGGAGATAAGTAGGATCCCTTCAAAACATTCCCGTAGGTGTGTGCCATCTACAAGCAATGTGCGACGAAGTGTATTGCAGTAGCTTCCGATGCACGGGCCAAAACTTTAAAAAAATATTTGAACTTACCGTCAAGCGTAAGTTGAAAAGATGTTTGTGCATTAGGATCTACCATCTCCATCTCTTTCACATAAGCCGGTAGATTCATAAATTGTCCTTTCCAACTGCCTCTAATATTATTAAGGGCAAGTTCTTTTTCCCTCTAAGCCTTAGCATATGAGATTTACATATTATAAGCTTTTGCAATATCAAATATTATCGATGCCGGTGTGTAGTCGAATCCTTCCATAAGTTTCTCCCGTACATAGTTGACTACGAAAGAGATTATTGCATTACGGTGATCGTGAGGTCCGATCTTAGCGACCCCGCATGTGTGAGTACTATTGAATATCTTGATTTAAAAATAGTCAAGCCCAGTCAATTTAGATGCATGTATTCGCCATTAACAATCGGGTTCATAGCATCCGATTGTCACTCGATAACTAGCAATTTTCAAATGCCGAATTTGAAAGTTTTTCTCCACCGTGTGCTCTTTTAATGCTCTTTAAAATGTTTGTTTGTCTCTAAAGATCTCTCCAACTTTAAATGTCCAATTCCGATATTCAGTTTTCACCTCTTCATCGGAGGAGTTGTCCGATGTCTCTGACACTTCGTAATCTCCGTCTACTAGGGGATTATCAATGTCTCTCATAAAAATTTTTGGATCATCTTTTATAAACTTATCCGATTCACTTTCATAATCTTCTTCTAAGGTATCTTCATTAGTGAGTTGAGGATGACTATGCCACTCACTAGTGGTGTTCTTAAGTGGTTGACTAGATCCTTCACCGAAGGGGTTCTGATGTGATTGACTAGATCCTTCATCGAAGGGATTCTGGCGTGATTGACTAGGCCCTTCACCGAAGGGGTGCTCATGTGTATGGACATGGGGTTGAGCTTCTCCGTTAATCCCCATCGATGACATGGTAGAACATAATTCGTGAGTCAACCAAGTTATCCATCCACCGGGGAAGATATGACTGAAATCGTCGGTGTCCACCACCCTTTCTGAAGTGTAGTCTAACCCTTTGACTACATTATTGTGACCTATGCATATATTTTAGTAGGTTATCATACGATTCAATTGGAGCATCGTTTAAATCAATAGTTGTTTTCCTTGCAGACATGCTCGCTGTAATATCGTTGTCATCGCCTAACGGGACTGTATCATATATAGTTTTATCCTTCTCAAACTTATATGGCTGAAATGAATGGTTACTCACAAAATCAATTCCGCCAAGAGCTACTTCTTCATCTTCGACTCGGAAGGATGACGGTTCCTTAATGATGAATACCTTTATGACGTCCACCCCGGAATTATAAAACATAAATAGGGTGGCCAAATCATCAGAGTTCAAAATGTCGGCAATCACAGGGGTATTCACTATCTTCATATTGAACTTTATGGAAACTGTTTCATCTGCCCTCGCAAAACTGATATCAGACATTCACCTTATAAATTGTTCATAAGAAATATCAGTCGAAATGTTAATAATCCTACGCCGGCCAACTTCATACAAGTCATCATTACTTAGAAGAAGGCCATCATAGTGACAGAGAAGAAGAATTCCCACCTCCGTCATCGCTTATTTAAGAATGAGAATGAAGGGATCATAAGACTGATAACACAAAAGAAAGAAGACGATTGTTAACACATATCGACTGTTTATGCAATCAATATTGACTATATTTACAATCAATATCAATTATAAATATAATCGTTATCGACTCTATATAGAGTCGATATCGATTGTATAAACAGTCGATATCGATCGTATATATAATCGATATTGACCATATATATCAATGCCAAATCACGTCCGATATGCCAAAAAAGTAATTAAAAAATATGAATATGCTTATATATATATATATATATATATATATATATATATATATATATATGTTATTATATATATTCACGTATTTATGTAACCTCATAATGAATAATGATGGTGATCTCTGGTTAGGTCTAAGATTTTATCCAAAAACAAGGGGATCAAGGCATATTCAGATCAACTATTAAATGTGGGCTACTCTCCATTCGCAGTGGTCTATGCACCAAGTGAATCTTATTAATCACTGGTATGCAAAAATTGAGGTCCCTTCATTAGGTGAGTTTCAGATGATAGTGGTGACCGATATTTTCAGTCAAAATGAAGTATGGTGACCGATATTTTCATAGTAAAAATGAAGTAAACAAGTCTAGGCAAGAATTGAGACCCCTGGTTATTTTTATATGGAAATCATCAGTTGGACCCAATTGTTTAGAATTAGACCGAATTTCCTTAGAAACATGTGTAGCCTTGGGACGAAGCAATTTTTTTTTATGAAATCCAGTATATCAGTAATCGTTCTGATCCATCGATTCAATGTGCTTTACGCAATGGAATCAGAATCACTGTGTTCTTAGGTCATTCATAAATAGTCTAACTATTTGGTTCGGGACCATATATGAGGCTTTACAAATAGTCAACTATTTTGGTCCGAACTAATTCTCTCTTGATTCCAATCTTATTCTCTCTTCATTCAAATCTGCAGTAAATAGTTCAACATATATTATTTGCTTTAAATTCAAAATCCCTATGATAAGGCTCATGTATTTTCCTCTAGCTTACAACCTCAAATGTGTATTTTCTTCTAGAATTAAAGTCAACCCTTTACTTTAAATTCTTTGACTTATGAATTAGCTAATGTAGCATATATAAAACTACTCTTTCATAGTTTTGATAGAATGTGGGGCATGTCCATTATAGTGGCTTCATCATGATCTCCTAATTAGAGAGGAACTAGTAGAGAAGAGAGAAGAAGTTGTCTTCGAATTTCATCAGTGAACTGCCACCACTCCTTTCTCTCCATTATGCTTTAGCTCTGCTCATTAAAAGGAAGTTTTTACACCCTTCCTTTTGAGATTCAAATGAAGCATCTTTTTGGAGTGGCCAAAGAGTTAAACTTTACATTATCCATCCAATAGGTATATTTGTTCCGTCGTCTACCATTGTATGCAGTCTCCTGATCATATTACCATGGTCGTCTTAGAAGAATATAATATACGAAACCAAATCTCCTTAGGATTCTCTAGTTAGTGAGTTTATTAGACAAGGAGTTGTAACTGAGGTTTCATTACCTTTTTTAACCATTCTCTTTGACACTAAAACTTCTACCATCTACTAATCTAGGAAAAGTAAATTGCCATCCCCAATGCGTACTTGGTACAAAATAATGTCCTTACATATAATTCTATCTACTTACGAGTAGTTAGGATTTAATTGGATCTCTAAGCCAAGGATCAAAATTTCGGCCGAAATGACCGAAATTATCGGTTTCGGTCCCCACCGAAAAAATAATTTGGGCCGAAATTTCGGTCATTTTTGTATAGGATCCAAAATTTTGGTTTTCAGCCGAAATTTCGGTCATTTTTGTATGGGATCCAAAATTTTGGTTTTCAGCCGAAATTTCGGTTTCGGTCCCCTCCGAAACCGAAATGATACCCGAAATTTTGATCCTTGCTCTAAGCTCACTACGTGAAAAAGTCAAAAAAATCACTGCTCTAATCAGTTGTAAATAAAACAGTGATTTTTTTTTACTACTGTACATGATAGTGGCTTATGAACTTCAACAATGACTAATCTCAACAGTCAAAGAAAAAACACCACTGTTTTTTGCAATGATTTTTTTATGCAATTTAAAAATAATAAAAAAATACTTTCTTTTTTTTTTTTTTAAATTACGTCAACGATTTTTATGCAATTTTTTTTTAAATAATATTTTTTTAATGCTTTTTTTTATATTTTTTTAATACTTTAAACAAATTATATAAAGAAAAAAAATTATTAATCTCATATTTAAACACATCCAGCCAACTCAAATACAAATCATTCAATGCCATTAATAAAAAAAAATAGATGCCCAATTCTTTTATTCAAACAAAAGATTGCATCTCAACCTATGATCCAACCTTTCAAATCAGCCAAACATTTTAAACTCTACATGTCCAATCCTTTTATTCAAACAAAAAGAAGAAGAAAAGAAAGAGAGTTAACAATCTAAGGACCCCATGGCCCATTTTCAAAATAAAAGAAAAAAATTAAATTAAATTTGTTTCGCCTCACCTACCAAGTATCCCCATCCCCTAGTGATCCGTTTGAGATGAGCTTCAAATCGGAAGGTTTCGCCTAAAATCAAAAGAAGAACATCATTAAACTAAGATATTGATGAATTTTCCTCTTGCCGACACCGACTCACTTTTAGAATCGCTACAATTTCCATGTCCAGAATCATCAACTTAATATAAATTATTATTTCTGATTTTATAATGTGATCTAAAATAAGCTAATCCATTAGCGAGTTGTGGAAAAAATATTGATCAAATGGATAAGAGTCGGACTGATTTGGACAAAGATATATCTGTAGTCAAATATATGATATAAAATGATTATTATCACCAAAAATATGGTGGCAGCCGAGATGGACAATATAGTGAACAAAGTAGCCAATTCTGGCTCTGTTTCCCTTAGTCTCACTGGGGGAATAAGGGAACCCATGTAGCGCTAGCTGAGGGTAAATCAGGTGACCCGTGCTTTGTTTGCTGGTAATACTTGAAAGATTGTCCATCACATGAACCCTATATAGTTTTGCTTTTTGTAAACATTTTTCTTTTGAGATTCACTTGTCAAACATAAATTAATAAACATGATGCTACAGAAATTATTTGGGTTGAAAAAAGTTTTATTGTCTTTACTCTCCTTATTGAGAAGACACACAATTTATCTTTCAAAGAGAGATTATATACTTCTCGGCCGCTAAGGCTTCCAAACACAGGAAGAGACACTAATCATTGAGTAATGAAAATCAGACACCCACACTATTTGCAATATAGAAAAGCTATTATTCCTTCTCCAAAAAAAAAATCAAAAAACATCATCACCATCATTTGTCACTATCATATTTACCTGTTCAATGACTGCTTGAGCTCTTTAATCTTTTGCTGTGTCATCTCCCCTCTTGAAAAATCAAAAACCTCTTCACTGAGAAGCTGGATAATTAACCTTTTATGTTATTCCCATATCATAGTATTCAACATGTAGAATCAATGAAAAAATAATGAAAAAGAACTCCAAAAAGTAGCATACTACCTTTAAAATAGTCATGCAATTTTCACATATTGTTTCACTACTCTTTGCAGCTGAAACGAGATCAGGAATGAAGGTTCGCCACCTAGAATGCATAGATATTTGATTCAGGGTGCTTCTACCACATGTGTCCATATAGGGACTAGTTTGCATCTTATAAATAAGTGGATAGTGGAAGGATTTTAATGGGTAACAATATGGCCTGTAAAACAATTGAAAATGGGAGTATCAGAATAAAGATACACGATGGGATTGTGAGAATATTGATCGATGTACGCCATGTTCCGGAACTAAAGAAAAATCTCATGTCGCTTGATACATTAGACTCCAATGAGCTCAAGTTTACAGCTCAAGATGGAGTTTTGAAGGTGACAAAGGAATATCTGGTTGTGATGAAAGCGAAAAAGGTTGGGAACCTTTACTTTCTATCAGGTATAATGACAGGTGTAACAGCAGTATCTAAGTCAGATGATAGTGGTTTATCCTCTACACAATTATGGCACATGCGCCTAAGGCACATGTCAGAAAGAGGGATGACAGAGTTGAGCAAGCAGGGCTTGTTAAAAGGTATAAAGGTCGAAAAAATTGATTTTTGTGAGCATTGTGTCTTCGAAAAATAGTGCAGGGTTAAGTTCAATATAGCGGTTCACACTATAAAAGGCACACTGGATTATATATATTCAGATATATGGGGGCCTTCAAAGGTTTCTTCTAAAGATAGTGTCAGGTACTTCGTCTCTTTCATCAATGATTACTCTCGGTATGTATGTATCTACATGATGAAAAGTAAGGATGAGGTATTGAAAATCTTCAAGAGGTGAAAAATACTATTTGAGAATCAGACTTGAGAGAAGGTCAAGCGATTGAGAACCGATAATAGTGGTGAGTACACCAGTTGACAGTTTCAGAAGTTCTGTTAGAAAAACGGTATTGCTAAGCACTTCACAGTGAGGAATACACCACAACAGAATGGGGTAGCAGAACGTATGAATAGAACTCTACTTGAAAATGCAAGATGTATGTTATCAAATTCGGGATTAGGCAAAGAGTTCTGGGTCGAAGCAGTAGTACAACATGCTATCTAGTAAATAGATCGCCATCTACAGTAATAGAGTTCAAAACTCTGATTGAGATGTGGTCAGGGAAGCCTACAGATTATAATGCATTGAGAGTTTTTGGTTGCACAGCCTACTATCATGTCAGAGATAGTAAAATTGATCCAAGAGATAAGAAAATGATTTTCTTATGGTATGCAAATGGTATGAAAGGATACAGGTTTTTGTGTCCTGAGTAGAATAAGGTTGTGATCAGTAGAGATGTGACCTTTGATGAATCTGTTATGCGAATTTCTAACAAACAGATCATGAAAATTAGAAAAGAGGTGGCGAAAGATTAGTTTGAGGTGGAGTTAGAAACTTCTACAGTTATTACATCAGATAAAAGTGTAAAACAATTTACAGAGATCCAGAATAATCCTTAGCAGATGCAAGACCCAAAAGGAATATTAGAGTACCAATTCGCTATGATTAAGAGGATATGGTCGCCTATGTGTTGACGTTGGATGACAATGAGTCGTTTTCATTTAAAGATGCAATCAATGGTAGATGTGCACGAGAATGGAAAACTGCAATGAGTGAAAAGATGGATTCTCTTTATAAGAATCAAACTTGAAAACTAACAGAGTTACCTAAAGGAAAGAGAGCGGTTGGGTGCAAGTGGGTTTATAAGAAGAAAGATGGTTCTCTGAAAAGTAGTAGTGAAAGGTACAAAGTACGATTGATAGAAAAAGGCTATGCGCAAAAGGAAGACATTGATTACAATGAGGTGTTCTCAGTAGTTGTGAAACATACTTCAATCCTGATTTTATTACCAATTGTAGAACAGTTGGACTTAAAGTTGGAGCAACTCGATGTGAAAATGATGTTTTTACATGATAATCTGGAGGAAATCTATATGAACCAACCTAAAGGGTTCAAGTCTCCTAAAGAAGAGAGATTAGTGTGAAAACTGAAGAAGCCCTTGTACGAGTTGAAACAGTCATCAAGACAGTGGTACAAATGGTTTAACACGGTCATTGTGGGCCAATTTCGAAGTAAATACGACAACTGTGTTTACTTCAAGAGGCTAGCAGATGGCTCATTTATTTACCTTCTCTTATATGTTGATGACATCCTCATAGCTGCAAAGAGCATGGTGGAGATCAACGAGTTGAAATCTCAACTTTACATAGAGTTTGAGATAAAAGATCTTAGCGCAACGAGAAAGATTCTTGGGACGGAGATTCAAAGAGACAGAAAGAAAGGATAATTGTGTCTGATATAGAAGAGTTATCTAGAGAAGTTACTCTCACGATTTGGAATGGAGAACTCAAAGGCTGTGAGTACTCTATTAGCATCTCACTTTCGTCTTTCAGCTAGCATGTCTCCTACAACAAATGAGGAGCATGAGTTCATAATTCATGTTCCCTATGCGAGTACGGTTGGTATCTTGATGTACGCTATAATATGTATTCGATCGAATATTTCACAGGCCGTTAGTGTGGTCAGCGGGTATATGACTAATCCAGGCAAGGAGCATTAGCAGGCAGTGAAATAAATTATGAGGTACATACGTGGTACCAAGGATGTTGGTTTAGTTTTTCACAATAGTACAAATCATCAGTTATGCAGATACGTAGATTCAGATTACGCGGGTGATTTAAATAAGCGTCGATCTATAATGAGATATGTGTTTACGCTATTAGGTGGTCCGATTAGCTGGAGGTTAATGTTACAGGATACAGTGGCTTTGTCTACTATAAAGGCAAAGTATATGACAGTAACAGAGGCAGTGAAAGAAGCATTATGGCTTCAAGGCTTATTTGGTGATTTGGAGATCTCATAAGAAAGTCTCTATGTGCTCTGTGATAGCTAGAATGCTATTTACTTAGCAAAGAATCACGTATATCATGCTCATATAAAAGCATATTGATATACAGTATCACTTCGTATTAGAAGTAATTGAAGATGGCGAGATATCTTTGAAGAAAGTGAGTGTGAAGGATAATCCTACGGATATGATGACAAAAGTGATACCAATGGTCAAGACTAAACATTGTTTGGACTTTATCAATGTTCAGAAGGTTTAAGCGCCTTCGGGGTGGTTGTAGCAGCGGTGATATGAGTATAGCGATGATCTAAAGAAAGAGTACATGGAGAATTGTTATAAACGGACTCTAACTTTGATAAGTCGCTCGAGCGGGAACCAAATCCGCTTGAGCGAAATACACACTCAAACAAAGGAAAAAGTTCGGGTTTTAGTCGCTCGAGCGACCAGAGCGACCCGTGACGACAAAGTTACATGCAGACTCGGGTTAGAAGTAGGACTCTTGTCTTCTATATAAATGGAAAGGCCATGGTCGAACTAAGAGAGAGAAAAAGCTTAAGAAAACTTATCTAGGATTTTGTGAAGAGTTTTGGTGAGGCTTGAGTATTCATGTATTCTTGTGTAATCATCAATATAGTGGATTATCGCTGTCCATAAACGTAGGCATATTGTCGAATCACATAAATATTGTCTCTTGTGTGTTTGTGGTTGATTTTCTCATATTCTGTGTTCTTATTTGATCGTTCATCGTGAGATCGTTGATTAGTTTGTGAGTTTCCGCGCAACACACAACTTATTTTTGCGAGTTTGCAATTCTCAAGACTTTAATGTTGGGATATTTGAAAGGAGATACATAAGATTTATGAGGTTCACCTTATGCGGTACGTGTGATGTGCAGGTGTTGCACATGCCGAGAAACTTAGTCGGGTGCTATAAGAGCCCTTGATACCGCCAACCAAATGAAGAACAAATTAGGATTCATCCCTACGATTGCACTAAAATACAGAAAATAAATGGGTAAGCCAGATTTGGTTAATTGATCATGATATATTTTTCTCTTTTGACGCTTTTATACACTTAATCATAATGTTGAGATAAGTTTTCAATGCAATCTTGGGATGAATCGGATCTAGATAATTGCCCCATCCACTAAGGAGGCTACCTGTCTACAAAATGGTAACCCGTGTATAAAATCAGTGATCCATTCTCTCAAGGGTGAATGGGTTTGGTTGCCCCATTTCGATACTTAAAAGAATCATAACCGTTCTATAAAGATTACCATTGGTCCACAAATTGAATGGGTTTAAAATGGCAACTTTAGGTCGCAGGTTCAATCCAGCTTATGGAAAATGAAAATTTTCTATTAGCTGGGCATGTATTGTTGTGAGTTTTAGAAATGCCCAACCCATAATAAGATTTTTCGGCCCAGCCCATAATAAAAAAATTTTGCCCAAGGACCCCTCTAATTCCGATATGCTTGAACACACAATGGGTCGGGCTCAGCCCGAACCTGGCCTGCCTTGGCCAGGTTCTCGCCAGATTTGGACTCAAATAAAAAGCCTGACCCAGACCAATCTTTTACGCGGGTGGTAAACAGAATCAAACAACTCAAAGCCTGGTCTAAACCCGCTTCATGCCGGGTATTGGACTTAAATAAAAACCTGAGTCCGAAATGATCCGGGCCAAGCCCAGCACAGACATCTATCCAGTCCAGTTTGGAGCCTAGTTTTTGCAGTGGAAAATAATCGGGCCAACGAAAAGCCGGGCCCAGCCTGTTGACGGCACTTAACTTTGCATTGTAAGACGTCACTGCCAGGCAAGCACACTCTAAAGCCGGATGTAAAAGCAATTGCCATAACAAGGAACCATAATCTAACAACGGAAATTGGTTTTTTAATGCCATTTATATAAAAGAGTGATGCATGGGAAAAAGGGTTATCTCATGTGAAAGTGCGGGTGGCCACTCACCAGCGGTAACAAGAGTCGCTCTTTTAAGGCTCCAATTAAGTGTAAGTGGGGGCGTTGTTGAGGTCTGAAAGGTGAGCAAAATGTTTGAGTTTCAAATTTGGGTAAGTGGTTTTAAGGTTTGGGGGACAGTAAGATATGTTGGGAATCGAGGGGGTGATATGCATTGTGTTAGTTTGTGTGGTGGATCGTAGACCCTTTCCTTTCCTTGTCTTTGCATGGTGACCATGATGAGGTGATAGTGACCGGAGGATCTTCCCTGACCACACTTATTTTGGTGGTCACTCACACCTATTAGACCCAAAGCAAATTCCTTTTTTTAGGTACACACTCTAAAGCCACGGTTTTGGGGTCTTAGATTCGTTTAAAAGGGAAAAACCCACCATTTTACGTTTTGATGCCTTAATGAGCTGACTGTTAAGCTCTACACTCCTTTCTTCATTTCACTCTTTTCTCAATTTGAGACCACTGGATAGAAGGGAATCTTGACTTCCACAGTCTCTATTTTCATAAGATGATGTTCAGTCCATATTCCCGTCAATCCAATGATTGTAAAACTAATTGAATATAGCTAGTTCAACCGGTTGGACCCGATCATTGCCCCTTCAATTTAATATTTAATTGGGTACCTTTATTTGCACCTATCCTATCTTTCAGTACACTTATGCCAAAAACTATCTTGACTTCTTTGAATCGGAAATAGCTCCATGTGGAAGTATGGCCTACAACCCACATACCAACCTAAAAATGATGTTTGAGCGTGATTTGTTACACTTGCCACTTTTGGGAATGTGTACCACATGAAATAAAAAAATAATCGTTTAATGATACGTCTAAGATTTAAAGATCTATTGTATGAAAGATTGGGACGAAAAATTATCTCTATCATCAAATTCAAAACATAATAGTTTTTGGCGCAGGCGTCCTCAAAGATTCGGTGCGTGCAAATAACGGTTCCCCATTCAAATAAGTGTTGGTTGTTTTTTGTGTAAGGCACATATATGCTGATTACACGGAAAATGAGGATCAGACACTCCTTGAAGCTGGGCATTGAACACGTTTGTGATCATTGATTTGATATGATCTATGGCTATTGGCTATTAGCCATTGGACGATACATATATTAGTGAAATTCATGCATTTTAAAAGTTTTTTGGATTGGTTGTAGGATACATATATCTAACATAACAAATTGATCATCAGATTTTTGCCAGTTAGAGTCAAGTTTTTTACCAGCTAAAATTTGCATTCATAATTATCGGAGTTACTTCTTTTAGATGCGTACATTGCATTGACTAATAAGATTTAGCATCAAACAATCCACCTTCAGAACACTCTCTTTTACTCGAATTATTCAATTATTGAATGACGTTCTCTCTCTCTCTCTCTCTCTCTCTCTCTCTCTCTCTCTCTCTCTCTCAAGTTCAATCAAGTCCTCATTGAAATTGAAGATACTGAAGACTGTTTACCTACTGCCCGCCACAAGAGAAATGAGAATCTAAAATACAAGAAGAAAAAACAATAATAACATGGAAAACTGCATTACTATACTAGATGCTTTGCCTAGGAGATTGGCCACTGCGTGCACACACTCATCAATCCAAATCGTTCAACACATATCTAATGAAAAAGTCGTACTGGAAATACGATCTTAGCCCTTGATCTTGCTGCCTACTTTTCATGTGGACTGCGATCCCTAACTTTACTTCACCATATGAAAATTGGAAGTAGATTGGGAGGGTAAAAAAAATATTATATAGTTGAATTTTTTGGCCCTAACCTATACAATGGGTGGCCCACTTAATCTACGGTTAGGGATCATGCGACCCATCGAATCTATCCTTTTGGATTTATGAGAATGTGCATGAATAGATGCATGGAGCTTTACGGTATCATTTCTCAAGTAGAGCCCAAGTAGTGTAGGGAGGTTGAGGGACATCTAACCAAACCTGTAATAAGACACAAATGTTGCTTTTGATCCTTATTAGGCACTAGCGTGACGGACGATGGAGCCAACGTTATACACCACATAAGCACCCACATGCGACACGACACGGGCACGAACACACATAACATTATGTATAAAATTGCACCCACAAAATATATCTAGTGTGTTGTCAACAAACATAATTTAATTGTCTATGATACATCTACGGCCAAAGATGCGATAGATCATGTGTTAAATATCAGATATCTAGAACCCATCCCCCATGTGAAATATCGATCCCACCAATGCCAGCTTCTGATTTGACCCACTGCACACCGGTAGAAAACAAAACTAAAAAAAGTAGTCACCGTAGGGGTAATCTTTTTAAGAGGGGTAAAAGGTACAAACAAAAGGACCTTTATTTGAATGTAACTGTGAAAGTCCATTAAATTTAGGAGTTGGTATTACGTGCAGGTGCATGTGCATAAACTTTGGTGCATGCATCATCAAATTTTGTATACGTGGTAATCATATGCACAGATCAGGATTTTAAAGTGGCAAGCTGCCGTCTTGGTGGGTTCCAGTCAAAACATCAGGCTCATCCGACGATTCAAACCATTTGCTAAGAGGACAAAATATGGACCACTGTTAGTGCCCTGTAACCGTGATCCATTTGCAAGATCATTTAGGCACTTGATCAAATGGCAGAGATGGTGTTCTTTGGACTGAATCCAATCATTTTTCAAAATGATGTACGTGCACTAATTGTACATTATTGATGAAGTTGGATGGTAGTTACACACTTGATTGATGATTGATGGCATCTGCATCAGAGTTGGTGCATGAGTCCGTACACCTAAACTAAATCTAAAGTTAATCAATAAGAAGTAAGCTCTTCAACTAAGTGAAGAGTGAGGTAGGGACTACTAGAGATATTCAATCTCAACATCATTCATCTCCACGGCATCTGGGAAAAGACATGAGAGAAGGGTAAATCACAAGATCCATAATATTGATGTCATGTGAATCGTAATAGGACTTGTACAGTACACCTCCCCTCCCCCCTCTCTCTCTATATATATATATAACTAAAATATTGGCCCTCCGCATCGGATACATCGATAGCTAGACTTAAATGAGCAGTAGGACCCACAAAGTTTGTCCAATAGCATGAGACATATATCAATATCATTTACATAATGGTGATATCAACATCATGCTATCATTTCTCAATTAATAAAATATAATATGAATGAAAGCCATTGCATAATTATGAAGAGCAACAAGACTGGAGGAGCAATAACAAGTGTGAGGGCCCAGCCAACCAAAGCCCAAATGAATTTAGAGGCGAGAGAAGGTGATTGGAAGGGCATTGACCAAAAGGCTAAACAAAAGGAGGGAGGGAAGAAGGGGCAAGAGAGAGAAAACGAAGGGGAGATATAGATTTTGAGGGGTAAGAGAAGGTACAATATTTTGGGGAGAGATCTGGATCGACACTCTCGGTCCTGTTAAAAAGAGGTGAGAAAGGGCACATGCCATACAAATCAACCCTCTACCCAAGGCTGCAGCAGTCAGCAGTCTTCGTTAGAGTTATGAGGTCCAGCAGGCCAGCAGCAATTGTTGCTGCTGCAACCTAGGTGGTAGTTGTGTTTGAGTCTTAGGGTGGTAGTGACCAAGTGAAGGGATCCGTCGCCTCCTCTCTTCACTCTTCACCATATAACTGAATACAAAGAAGCATGACCACGTAATGAGAGTATGAGACTCAGACAAAGGGAGAGAGAAAGAGGGAATCTCAACTCTCGAGGGAATTCTTCTTCGTCTCTCAGCAGCTAAGCTATCTTTTTTCTTGGTAACTCATATATAATAAACTCAAATTCGATTCGAAATCAAGTATTCTGCTTTACTTTTCATTTTTGTTTCATCATTACCTTTCATTTTTCCACTTACTACTGTCTTTTTTTATTTCTTTTATGTGTGCAGCAGCGGCAGTAGCAGCTGAGCTGAGCTGAGGATCGGGAGATACTGTAGTCTAGGTTTCTTTTCTTTTTTTTCCTTTTGTTTTTGGGTGAAATTTTTGTTGGTCTTCAACTTAAAAGAGGGGGAAAGTGGCAAGTGTTGGGCTCCATGGATGCCTATGAAGCTACAAGGATCGTCTTCTCTAGGATTCAAAGCTTAGATCCCGAAAATGCCCCTAAGATTATGGGGTTATTGCTGATCCAGGACCACGGGGAGAAGGAAATGATACGGTTGGCTTTCGGACCAGAAGCACTCGTCCACTCTATAGTCGTCAAAGCTCGAAAGGAGCTAGGCCTTGTTCAATCCACACCATCCACCCCATCAACTCCATCTCCATCATCGCCGTCCAATTTCTTACCCACCACCACAAGGCAGACCTCATCTCGTCTTCTCAGCTTCAATTTGCCATCATCTCTAAGCATACCCTCTCCTTCTTCGTGGGCTCCCCCAGGCCCTTTCTCCAGAACCAACACCGACGATTTCCAGAACCCAGACGACTTAATTAGCCCTAATTCTTCTTCATACGCCCCCGTTAACGGCGTGAACATGGGATCTTCTTACTACGGCGATTTGATAGACGAGTTTCAGATCCAAGACCAGCTTTCGTTTCTCAACGATGGGGCGGGGCCGAAGACTAACGATCTCTTTTACGGGGACATGGCGGGCGCAAACGAAGTAAGGAGCCCGAGCAGCACTAGCGAGGGGATGCTTTTCCCGTATGGGAATTGGGGGGCGGCAAACGGGCACCGTAGGAGCTGCTCGGTCGCCGATATTTGCTTGGGTTCAGAGGCCGCCGCTTCGGGGTTTGGATGGAAACCGTGTCTCTATTTCGCAAGGGGGTACTGTAAGAACGGAACCAGCTGTAGGTTCTTACATGGGTTGCCCGATACCGATACCATCGCTGGGAAGATCGATGCCGTTGAACAGTGTCAAGAGCTATTGAGATCCAAGAGCCAGAGATTGAGCAGTGCCTCACAGCTCATGGCGTCAGCTTCTTTTCCCTATGGTTCTAGTGGAAAATGTATGAATTTTCTGTTGCAGCAGCAACAAAATGATAGCCAGAGGTACTAATTAGTAACCCAACATCCCCAATTCACTTATTTTATATCGATCAGTGGTTAATTTTTGTATTTGGTTTCAATTCATCTGCTTTCAGGGCGGCAGCAGCGGCTGCAGCGTTGATGCTGGGCGACGATTCTCAGAAATTTGCCCGGTCGAGGATGGAAAGGAACGAGTTTTCCAGTGGTGGCGGGATGGTGAACCCGGGGGCGAGGCAGATCTATCTAACGTTTCCGGCCGACAGCACTTTTAGAGAAGAAGACGTCTCTAATTACTTCAGGTTTGTTTATGTAGATTGGTAGATTCTAATTTGTGAAGACGATGATGGATTACTGAGAAAATGGGTTTATGGATTTCTTCTTTTTTGAAGCATTTACGGGCCTGTGCAAGATGTGAGGATTCCATACCAGCAGAAGCGTATGTTTGGGTTCGTCACCTTCGTTTACCCAGAGACGGTGAAGCTGATTCTTGCTAAAGGGAACCCACATTTCGTCTGCGATGCCCGTGTGCTCGTTAAGCCCTATAAGGAAAAGGGCAAAGTCCCAGACAAGTACAGGCACTCTATCTATCTTCTTCTCCGCTCTCTATAATCTCTAATACATCTGGTTTACTTATTTTTGCCCTTTTAGTCCGAATCTTTTTTATTCAGCTCCATTTGTTGTTAAATACTGATTATAGAGTACATGAACTTCTTGACTATGATTTCTTCTGCACTTCAACCTCTATTTCTTTTAATGTCTGGCAGGAAGCAACAGCAGCAGCAGCTCGAGAGAGGTGAGTTCTCTGCGTGTAGTACTCCTACTGGCCTCGATTCAAGAGACCCATTTGACTTGCAACTTGGTGTGTTCTCTTTGATTTTTCAATTCTCCTCGTTTGGTTATTCATCCAAATCAGCTTTATCTCAAACAAATGGAAATGGGTTTTCAACATTTTTGGTTTAGGAGCAAGGATGTTCTACAACTCCCACGACGCCATTATCAGGAGGAAACTGGAAGAGCAGGCTGATTTGCAACAAGCCATTGAACTACAAGGGAGGAGGTTGATGGATCTTCATCTTCTGGATGTAAAGAAGCGAAATTTATCAGGCTCCATTGGATCCCCCAACCAAGTTATTAATCAGTCTGCAATTCTCTCCGATGGGAGTAGCCCAGATTCAATTGACGGTAATCTTGTGGTTTGATTAGTGGGAAGCAAGTATTAATTAAAATTATAAAAGTATTCTACCAATGCATAAAAGTAGAAACTTTGAAGGCTCAAATGTGTTTGTTACTGCTACAGAGAACCGTCTGAATCATGCTGCAACCGTTTCTACCGCAGCAGATCCACAGCAGCAGCAGCTGCTGCTGCTTAACCACGACGTCTTTCAGATGGTTTCAGTTAATTGCGATAATGAATTCACTTCCAACGACATTGCTATTAAAGAGAGCACCAAGGAAGAGAACGAGTTCCAAGAAAGGTAAAATGAAAAGCTATCTTTCTTCACCCTCTTAAAAGAGCAGAGTTGCTGGGTTTTTATCTATTTTTAGTTTGAATTTCAATCTTCTTTGCATTACTATTTCCAGTGTGGACCATAATCTGCCGGATAGCCCCTTTGCATCACCCACCAAGCCAGATGGGGATCCTTCTACCATCTTCTTGGCTTCGGCAGAGGCAGATAAGAGTGGCTCTAGTTCTAATAACCTAATGACTTCCACATTGTACCCAGCAACTTCTACACTGGATACTTCCTTCAAATCATGTTTCTTTCAAATGCCCAGGTACCCTTCCTCAGCCAACTCGATACTTCGTTATTTCATTTGTTATAAGTCATATAATTCTTTCTTTATTTGATAATAGAGATTTTTTATTTTTTTTTGTTGCTGTTGGTCTTAAGGTTCTCTTCAGGTCATGGAGCCATAGGACTGTAGGTGAAGAAGATGGTGTGCATGCAAGTGGGTGCCACCCACATAATACGTAGACCCCCCTCACAAAAAGGAGACATCATCAAATACATACTCTACATACATCATACATGCATAGATACAGACAGACAGACAGACTGATTTCCAAGCACAAGGGCCATCCATCCATCCATCCATCTCTTTCTCTCCTCTGATTGAACATGGTGTTGTGGTCCACAGGCAAGCACGTACGAGCTATAATAACTCGACTCTGTAATTTGTAATTCCCCCCCTCCTCCTTTCAATCCCATGGGGTTAATTTTAGTTCTGAAGAATATGAAGTATCATATGTATTATAGTAGAGAAAAGAAGAAGAAGAAGTAGAATTGAGAGATAGCTCACGTAGGCCTGAATACGGACGACTGGATGTTTTTCCATTTCTACCACCTTTGTTATACTGGGAGATTCAAACAACAAATGAAAATGGGTTAAAAAAACGGAAGGAGGAGTTATCTGATTCGAGCGAGGCCCTGCGCCCCCCCAGCCCTTTGCTTTTTTATTATTTTTGTCGTGGTGTGGTTTCTTTTTCGGATTTTTTTTTTTTTAAATTTAAATCCGAGGGTCACATGGCTACTGACATCCCTCGCGGGCCCCACCCACGTAAAAAAATTAATTAAAATTATTTATATTCAGGAGGGTGAGGGTCCCACGGTTCTAGCCCTTTCACTCTCGTAGCGCCCAGCTTTCTCCCTTATTTTTTTCAGAACTTTTTTAATTTTAGATATTTGTTTTCTGGAGTCAGTGTGGTCCAACTTCGTTTGCAGGTTGTGGGGTCCACCCACGAGCCTCCCCTCCTCGTTTTCCGATGCCAACACAAGCCTTACGGTTCTCTCTCTCTAACCACACGTATGAAAAGAGGCGCACGTGGCGGTACTTGCTTTTGGTTAGCAGTTCGTGAGAGCAGGCACGAGGGCGTCATGTACGTTAGTTCTTGGATCCTGGACTCACGTGATCTGGCTTGTTTGTTTGTTTTCTAACTTTTTCTTTTTTCCCTCAAAAAGCAACCCTCAAGTAATCTCATATTTTTAACCGAATTAAAAAGCGTTATATTTACATTGGATATTTTATATTTATTTTTGGAATAATGATTTTGATAGGTAGAGAGATGCTTTTTTAATCAGAGAAAGAATCCAACGACGCAGGGGGGGTTCTGCTAACAATAAGATGGATGCGTGGTGTGTCAGACACTTTGTAGTTTTATACATCCTTTTTATTTGAAAAAACAGCACTAAGTTCCGAAGTTGGGCTCTTTTTCCTTTGAAAAGACGAAAAGGCATCCGTCAAGTGTGTTGTTGCCAGCTTTATATTTGGTGTGCCCAATTACAACTTCGCTTCGCTGTAAATAAAGAGCTTTGACGCCAAAAAGATGCCGTCCTCCGTGCTCCTTGATTAAAATAAAAATATTTAAAATGTTCTCTCTTTTGTAATCAAGATCACACTCCAATGTCATTTACATAAAGTTACCGTTGCCTTTTTGCTGACTTCCCGAATATACCCCAATCAATCTAAACCGTCTATCCATCTTAATTACTATCAAACCGATCATCCCATTAAGAAAGTTTTATGAAAGAAGAATGATTAATCTTCACCGTCCGTCCACGTTAACTATTTCTCCAGTGCAGCATATGTTGGCTGCGGAGGTCTCTCCGTGTGCCCCCATCTAAGGTTGTCCGGCTAGGTCGAAAAGGATAAGAGGGCGCTAAGGCCTCAAAACTAATAGCCCGTTAGAGAGTCAAGCCGGGTGAGGCTTAAAGAGTTGAAGCCATTAGCTCGTTCTAGTTGTGTGTTGTTTTTCAGCTATATGTATTAAATATGTTAATATAAGTATATAAGATATGTATTTTTTTTATTTTTATTTTTTTTTTTTTTGGTAAGCATGGGATTTTAACATAAGATATATATTTTACTTTTTACAATCAAATTATCAAAATAACTTGAATGTAAGGCCACATATACAAGGTCCATATGTCAATCCAATAAAAATACATCTTATCTGCGGTCCAAATGTTGGTTAAAGTTGAGCGATAGCTCAGTTGGTTTCTTCTCATATCCTCTCACTTTGTGGGAGATGAGATCATAGGTTTTAAATTTCATGTTTTCTTCCTCCCTTTATATTAATAAAGGTGAGTGATTTGTTGTGTGAGATTTATTTCTTAAAGGTTACCCTCTCAGTGTGTTGCACTACAGACAGATCCTATCTACATGCAAGTCGCCCAAGCACTACATCTAGGTTACTCTATGTTGTATAGCATTATAAAAAAAAATGTTAGGTTAAAATTAGAAAAAATTCAATGCATGAAGTATAAAAGTCGTCACATGATATTTGACTTGTGATTTGAGTGCGAACAAGTTTAGCAAATAACCTATTTTTTAAAAAAAAAAGAGAAAAGTATCAAAATACGCCCCTGTAACATTTTAAACATGATTTTGGTCGAAATTTATTTTAATTAACGAATAGTGCCCCTTACAGGTTAAAATGGGCGAGCTGCGCCCGTTTTGGATGCACGAAGGTCGGTGGCAAAAAACTCAGGTACGAAATTGCCCCTATGCCCTACGGAAAAACTCAAGTTCTTCTCCGAAGACTGTGGGGTCTTGGGTTCGCCGGCTGTGAAATACACGCTGTGAAGAGACGACGGCTTCTCCGGAGATCAAATAAACACCGAAAAGAGATTTTGTAGCTGCCGAATGTTAAAGATTCGTATTTTTACAAGCTATGGTGATCTGATTTGATCGCTGTTTCTTATGGTTTCCACTATTAAAGAGCGATTCCAAGCTCAAAGCCTCAAAGTTAAAGAGCGATTGGGATTACAGATGTCTTTTTCTTCTCATTCACCATTGGGAATACTCCTTGTCATTTTTACAAGCTACGGTGATCTGAGCTCCGACGAGTTTGAGAAGGATAGGTCTTCTTCTCCAAAAACCCTAAAACCATAAATTTTTTACTTTTGGACAATTATATTAAATTGGTCTAAAAGAACAAATAGTCTTCACCTAAATGAGTAGAAATTCCATAAGCAACAAATGAGGGAGATGAAGAATCAGGTAGTTATAGATAGGTGTTTCGATCTATACTTGTTGAAGGAAGATGAAACCAAACAACGACATAGATCTCATTCTCATGGAGAGAGAGAGAGAGAGAGAGAGAGAGAGAGAATCTAATACGGTTAAACCAAGAGAGCCAAAGATCATACAATCCAACAATTCAAATATCCGTTGTGGGGAGAAGTTAGCAAATGTCCTCTAAAATTTAATGGGTTTTTAAAAGTTTTGTTTATGGGGGATTTTTATGTCCAAAAATCTGTTAACAAAAAAAGAGAGCACATTCTGTTTCTGAGGGATCATATATTACCGTATAAGCAAAATCTGTTAACAGAAGAAGAGAGCACAAAACTAATCAAGGGTAAAAAGGTTATTACCCGTTTTAGAGGTGTCAATGCAAACAGCTTGGATGACTTTTCAAAAGGTGTTGGGGCACTATTGGGTTATAAATAACAGCACCCAAATATTGGGTTATGAAAAACGGCACAGGCATCGCCTTAAAAAAAATACCATAAGTGAACCTTCTAAAATGAGGGCGTCTAAATATAATTGTTTTTAAAATGCCAAAAGAGTTAAAGTGAACCTGCCAAAGCGGGTGCCATTTTGTAAATACGATGCTACATTCAGTTGTAGCGTTCTATTCCAGGCACCCTTAACCTTAATATAAAGATGTAAGAATATTTTGATAATTATAATATCTATAAGGAGAGGTTTTAAGGTTTTTCTTTAATTTTATTTCTCTTACTAAAAATATCTATCTATTTTCATAGAGGGAAAAAATTATAACAATATTAAAACAATAATAATAAACAATAGGGTACATTTTTTTGCAATAGATGATTTGACGGTTTAACATCGTTGATTGCTTTGAATCGAACGATGGAGATCATCTTATATCCTAATCTTTACAGTCCACCTATAAGAACGGTGAAATATTGATTTTACATGACACGCAACCCAAAAGACCTAAAATCACTTCTCATGGTATGTCATGATCATGTTCACTCTAGAAATGTGTGTCACGTGAAGTCCAGATCTGACAGTATGATATATTGGCTATAATCTCAAGATGTATTTTGAGAAAATTTGAAATGAAAAATAATTTCCATCATCTGATCCAAAAAAGCAACGGTATTAACGATGGAATCATCAATTACACAGACTGGATTGTCAATTATAAAAATAGTCACAATCTAGACAATAATGTCCGTCCTAACACCCGCATAGCTTAGGAATAGAGTCGAGCCCGCCCCATCCCGTAGGATGCCCCTACCAACCACTCAGATCCGAGGGACCCTTGCAGCCACACACGATAGCAGTTTACTGCCTTCATCTAATGTGTGATTTTGCTCAAGTAAACCATCAGGTCAGGTGTTTGTATAGCGTGCTGCTACAAACATACATAAAAAGCTGTGTTGTACCTCAACCTGACAGCAAGCACGGCCCAGATTAAATGGTAATTATATACATTATTAAATGACTAATATAACCCTATAAAAATCTAGCTAAGGTAGGCACCCAGATCCTCTCTTGATTGACATGTCATCAACTCATCATGTCTACGCGACCGACCACATTAGTGGAAACGCAATTCGAGACAAAATAATAATATTATTATGATTTTTTCCCCCTCTTTCCTTTTGCGGTTAGTTTCTTCTACTTTATTACGCTGTCTTTGGATTGATTTGAAGTGTGAGAGGCGAGCATGCCCCTCCTCCCGAAGCGCCTCCATGTGCACTCCATGTGCAAACACCCCACCCCCACGGACCTTCTATATATATATATATATATATATATATATATATATATATTATAAAATACCAAAAGAAAACATCATTTCTTGGGATCCTAAAACCCTTATTTTCATTTCTTTGGCTCAAACCTCTATAGTCCCGTTCCTACAAAAATATATATCGTAGTTAGAGATATTAATGAATATGTTACACCACGTGGAAATCTAAATGGACGGTCAGTGATTCATTTGGGTATATTTTTATCATGGATAGAAATGGGCTTACAGTTACCACATGCTTCTGACAAGACGGATGTGCTCCAACGTCACAGAAGCCAAAGAAAACTACAATCATATTTATGGGGCTTGGCACTGCTAAGTGGTTTCAAGTAAATTAATAAGGGTGTAGCCAAAATAGGTTGTACGGCAGGGAGTTTTTAGCTTTGATTGTGTTTGGTATATGTTACATCAAATGGGACCTCCCTCCATGGAGGGGAAATGCCGTGTTCTCTCTAGGGATTTTTTAAGTAACAGTTCTCCATCAAACTAACTAGTGATGAGGGCCCTCCTAAAAAATAATTAGTATTGGAGAGTTTTTTATCTCCTAAATTCACTAAATTAGCAAAAATAACTTTATGACATACTTCAATGTGTATCAAAGGGTTGTCCCGATTATCAAACATAATTTTATCTCTCAAGTATATCAAACGGCCGTCTAATTTATCATACCGTCATCCAATATTTGACTTCCACCCAATATATCAGACCGCCATCCTGACTTCCACCCGGTATATCAGACTGCCATCCAATATTCATTCATCCATCTTATAAGCGTAATTTGGCCTTTTGGATAGTAAAAACCCTCCAATACTAACTATTATCAGGAGAGCCCTCCATCACTAATTAGTTCGATGGAGGATTCTTACTCACTAAAAGTTCCTCTCTCTTATGCCCCAAGCCTCAGTACGAACTCTACAGAGTTGACTTCAAAAGACACGGACGACTAATACCCCAGAGAATTGTGCTAACGTTTGAAACAGGGATCAATAGGATGTTGACTCGATTTACTAACTAAAGGGTTATGGGTAAGGCTTTTCTCACCCGTTTAATAGTATCACAGCTTTTTACGGACGAAGACCATTGATATATTTGACAGGAGATTGTTTTTTTGTTTCAACATGGCATATGCCCATAACCATTGATAGTAAGATTATGGCATGCATATCAGATGATCAGATGTCACATGGCACACGTCCCTAAAAGTGAAAGTCACCTCCTTTGCCCATGACCGTCTGATAGGTGTTCAATAATCTTAAGATTTATCATGAGAAAGATTGGAACAAAAAAATAATCTTCACCTTCTGATTCAAATCAATCAATGATTTCTGTCCGTGAAAAGCCAAACCCATGGGTTATTTACAAGCCTGGAGAGTCAATCGCACAAGACAAAGCTGCCCTCATAATTAAAAATGAGTTGGTGCCCGACCAGTCAGTTGGTGCTTCATGGAAGCTTTTTTATTTTTTTGAATAGGAAGCTGGGCTCAAACCAGTGACCTTGTGGTTGCAATACTATCAACCTTTCATTGTGCTACGGGTTCAAGCCCGAGTAAGGCGCCTAACACTAACTCATTCAAATAAAATGGTTCCATAAAAATTTCATTAAAAAAAAAAAAATGGTTCGATAAAATAAAGGGAGTCACTACTTGAACACAGATTTTGCGTTTCTTGCACCTAATTTTGAAATTAAATATCATTAGACATTTTGTGATTGTATATATATATATATATATTGCACACCAAAATTTTTCATGGTCTTCTCTAATAGCTATGGCGATGATGGAGATTGCAACAACGACTGGAAGAGGTGCCTCATCCACCACACCACCATCATCGTTGCCACCTTCTTCACTATGACTACCATCATTGCTACCTCATCCACCATCACACCAATATGATCGGTCTAAATCAATTCATGCATCTAGAATGTTCAATCTCATTTCAATGACCAGTTAGAAGCTCCCTTGAGACTGATCAAACATGACATAATGTGCAAACCTTTTTTATAGCATTGAGACTCCCTCGAGTACTACAGATTTACACATCATTACCATGACACAACTCTATTGATGTCATGGTAGGTTATGCCTTTATTTTTTTATGTAACACAATGTGCACTGTGTTAGGTTCCTTAGACACTACCTTTGTACAAGAGTCTCAGCTTTGTTCCTTGTGGGGATTGTCAGTGTTAGCCAACTATGATTTGTCTCTAACACATCCATGAGTGAGCGGGATTAAGACCCTATATCATCCCGATTCGCATTTGGAGATTGATTTTGGGACCATTACTTGATAGAATCCCTCTCCTCATTGATGCATTAAGGGATCAACCAAACCTCCCCAAAAGCGTCCAAGTCTTCATTCTAGGAAGTAATATATGAGGCAAGGAGAAATTCTGATCATGCGTGGTCATAATCCAACACGTACTCGATATTTATACCTTACCGAAGTATGATTGAGGCTTGTCACGGCCCAAAATAGAAGTAATCTTTTTTTTCATTCATATAATATAACTCGATGGTACACAAACCAACTCGTCTCCATCTTCCTTTCCACAAAGTCTCGATAGACAAATATCCACAACAGCTAAACCCCATTTTTTATTATCTAGGTGTGCCTCTTAGAGCACCCAGCTAATCCTAAGTGCACGTACGCGCCCCAAATTAGCATGCGCCGGCTCAGCATGGGATACAAATCCCTAGGGTGGCCTCAAGGGGGATTCGAACTCAGGTCTCCAACTTCCTAAGGCAGGTACTTGGCCATCACGCCAATACATAGCGATGATGGATTCAAACTGATGGTGGGCCAACCATGAACTGAGATGTGGACTCAAGGTTTGCATGGGAAGTGATGTGGGGAAGAATTTTCATATGTACGCAACTACGGAAGAAAAGAGGGATGGAGGCATGGGTCAAAATTTCGTCCGATACCGATACGTATCGGTGTCAGACTTGAACGATACGGTACATTGAATGTACCGTATCGTTCATTTGTATCGTACTATTCCGATACGTATCGTCCGATACGTATCGGTTTTGAGCTCAGACGATACGTATCGGTTTAACGAGATTTTGACCCTTGGATGGAGGTGCCTAGAGAGTTAGTTTTGTGGCACGAAGGAAGAAACAGTGGAGCATATGTTCCTAAGATGTGATTTCGTGAAACAGATTTGGGACTCATTATTGGCATGATTTGCGGTTACCAGCTGTTTGGGGGAGACATGTGCCTTTGTCTTGGTTGGACAGCCAAAGGAACCATTTGATGGAGACATGGGTAGCACCTGGAAGACATAAGTGGCGATCTTCTAGAAAATCTATAAGGAAAGAAATTAACGGATATTTGAATAATTTCAGACTCTCAAGTATGTTGTGGATGCCATTAAGGACTTATGTTGGTGGTTCGCATTATATTTGGTTAATTCCATCACTGAGATCTTGTTGGAGTGGGGGCAGAATAAACCACCTAAGGTGACCCTCGATTTGATACTTTCTGGTCTGTGTACAAAAGAATTTTATTTATATTTTTCTTTTTAGCTTTTCCCTTTTTAGTGTTTTTCACTCTCAAGTATGTTGTGGATGCCATTAAGGAGGACTTATGTTGGTGGAACACATTATATTTGGTTAATTCCATCACTGAGATCTTGTTGGAGTGGGAGCAAATTAAACCACCTAAGGTGACCCTCGATTTGATCCTTTCTGGCCCATGTACAAAAATAATTTATTTGTATTTTTCTTTTTTGCTTTTCCCTTTTTAGTGTTTTTGATTTACTTGGTAAAGCATCTCAATATGCCCTCTTTGATCTATTGTATCTTCGTTATCATTTAATGAAATTATAGCTATAATTTGATCAATAATAATAATAAAATTGTTTGGAAGTAACTAAAATCTAGCACAATCACCATGCTCGTTCCTCATTCTACCTAACCAGTGGAGTTAAACTGAATCACATATTTAATATAAGCTCAATCCAACAATCCACAATTAGACCAAAAGAAAGTGGCATTGATAATCTATAACTTGGTAATTGTAGCTAAAGAGGTGTGCACACAATTTCATCTATTCTACAACTTCATAAGCTATAACAAACAAACTGGGCAGATATTGATTGAGGACACACGAGCATATTCTTGACTTGTTGAAACTCGAGCAAAAGAAATATCCGCTCATACTTTTACAAGTATTCCTACCCTTTTATGCAGAAAAGTCACTCAAGTCAAGTTCAATTATGAAAGAACATGATGAGAACGGCTTCTTCAAGTCGCTAGTAGTGCTGGGAGGACATGTGGACATGGCAATAAGCCTCTTAAGGAGGAATCCCCGAAGGTGTTTCAAGTCACTAGTAGTGCAGACTGCAGAAGCTAAAGTGGGAAACCTGATGGAAATATGTAATGAGGAGGTGGTTTAGAGCATTGGTGCTAGAAGAAATCTGCCAGACGATGGGTCTGAGGAGTTTGTCGGGCTCCTCAACCTGCCGAACTCTATCAGGAGAAACAGAGCTAACAGGGATTTAGAATCTAGGACCAAACGGCCAAAGGTGTCTTCTCGGTGAAATCCTAGCGGTTTCTCTGTAGACAACCTGTTCGTCCTTTGCTTCAAGGAAAAGGAATCCATAAACCATCTTCTTACAAATTGTTAGGTCTCCAGGGAGGTGTGGCGTGCTGTGCACATGCTTTCAATATGAGCTGGGTTGTTCCTCAAGACTGTGCCCAGCTCCTTGCTCAGTGGAGGGGTGTGAAATGGCCTTAAAAGGAGATTTTTGGGATAAACAGTTTTTGCAGTCATTTTGGCGATTTGGCTAGAAAGGAACGAAGAAGGATCATAAAACCGGTTCAGGTTATAATGAAATCTGCTGGAGATTATGTTGGGAATTGAGTAAGGCTGGCCATCAAGGGGGATGGTGGAAGGGGGGGTGGGGGGGGAGATACTGATTTTGGGGATAAATGGGATAACCTGCATTTAAACCTTTAATCTTTTCACGGGAGGAAGACAGCTCAGTTTTGGTTTCGGGCGTGTTTTTTAGGAGCGGGGTTGAGTGTGTGAGGTCTTTGGGTTTCTTTGGCAGCTCCTCGCTACTGTTTGTGTGCCTTGCAGTATTTCCTTTGCTCTTTTAATGCATTTCTTTTGTTACGGATTAAAAAAAACAGCTTTCTCAAAAGAAGAGAAGGCTGCTGTAATCTATTTTGAGTTAAGTAAAAAATATTGCAGCATACTATCTCTGACCACTAGTAATCATGTAAATCTGGCAATCCGGTACTAAAGTAACAACTTGAGATGATAACCATGAAAGAGGAAATGTCCTTGCGTTATGGTTTGAAGATTCAAAACAAATTTGAAGGTATTATATGAGTATGTGCCCTGTTTATGAACCCAAACCTCCTCCAACATGAAGAAATTTGTACAAAGTATCATATGACGCTCAAATGGACAAGAGAATTAATATGGATTAGAGAGGTGATGTAAGTTGCTTACAAAAAACGGAACGTATTACACGCACAGTGACACAGTCCCACTATCTACAAAAAAATTCAGCAGAATTCTTTTATTGAAGATGCAAAGCTATTATATGCAGTGACATAATCCCACTATCTACGGATTATTCCAAATACAATGATATAAAACAAAACAAGCCTACCCATATGAAAGAATTTTGTACCAAAACCTGTAATCAAAAGAAGGGATACTTCCTATTTGGCCAAATCATTGGCAATATCACTCTCTTTCTCTATCATCAGTAGAAGACATCATGCGATCTCGTTCATCCAGTAGCTCACATCTCTCGGAAAATAATATGAGGAGAGATTTCCTCTTAACCTATTCAATGACTTGAGTCTCTGTGTCCATAAGAACACGTATAAAGATGATACAAATGTCAATATCCCCAAAGTAGTGTCTCCACTGCCAGTGCCACAAAGGAGTACAATAACCAAAAGGCCAATATATATCCAACAATCAACATTCTTTCCACTCAAAACAAAAGAAATCTCTGTAGCATGTTTCAATTAAAGTCTTAGCTGCACAAAACAGGAGCAGGAGCAGAAGCAGATTTGGGTGCAGGAGGGGCACAGACAACTTTTAAAAACTTAGGAAGCGCGAATGCTTGGGAACCTCTCGCATATAATACTATTTAAAGATTAAAATATGCACATATATTAAATAGATAATAGCATAAATTATTATATGAGTATGTATATAGATCATAGATTTGTACAACCTTCAAGACCAACAATGACAAAATTGCATGCAGAGACAAAATCAGAGGGAGGGCATCCAGATGAAATCATGATAATAGTAGTTGGTACTATGAGCAATTTGATATCCAGAAGCAAGAGCAAGATTCCAAAGAGAGCAGCACCCTACTAAGTTCGAAATTGACCTACCGAGTAAAAAACATGAGCCAAAAAAAGAATTAAAAAGAAAGTTAAAAACAAATAATGTTACCACCAAAAAAGAAAACAAAATTGCCGCCAAACTTCATCCTCGGTTGCTGATGTCACCCTTCGCTAACGTTAGCAGTCAAAAATGGACTAGTTCGGATTGGGATGAAACCAATCGGGAATTGATCGGAATTTTCTTGGGAGTACTTTGTCCTCTTGGGCCAACACCTTTTGAAGCTTTTTAGAGAGTCTTTCAATTGCTTTTCAGCTTCATCTTCTTCCTCGTGTTTGAAGCTACAGACACTGGTTTCTGACCTCGTCTTCCCAGCACTCGTAGGGAAAAAATTGTAATCCTCTCCCTTATCCGTCCTATAATGATTATGATTGGATTTGATCACCGGAACATATGATTTCAAAGTTTTTTGTGTTTCTTCCCTTTTGCGGGCTGTTTTTCGGTCTCCGGGGATTTTGATTGCTTCTGGAAGATATCGTATCAGTTTCTTGAAGCAATTTGAGTCTTGTTTTTCCCCCGAATCCTTATGAAATGCTATTTCCTTTGAACAATCTATTTTTATATTGTCGCTTGCCACTCCTTTTGCATGGTTCTATGATGGAGATAGCACCTTCTTCATGGTCTTAGGGCAGCTAGTGGATGTTCTTTCCCACCGATTTTTTTCTTGCCCTCTTGTGATTATTTCTCCAGTACTTTCTGATCGTAGATGCGCTTTCCCACATTTTCAATGGAGCCAAAATAATCCTTTTTTTTGGTCTTCTGATTCACACCCGAGCCATGATATTATTAGCATTAAATTAAATGGGCAGAATTTTCTTCCATGGTCTCGGGCCGTTAAAATTTACTTGGGCAGTTGTGGTAAATTAGTTCACATTCTCGGCTTGGTTACTAGCCCTTCCCCATCCGATGCTACCTTCGCACAGTGGGACATTGACAATGATATGACATTGGGATGGTTATTTGCTTTGATGGAGGAGCACATCTACACTATGTTCATGTTCCATGACACCTCAGCTCAATTATGGTTTGCATCGACTCAAATGTATGCCTATGCAAAGAATGAAACGCAGATTTATCAGTTGTTTCGAGAGGTCGCTCGTTCTGAGCAGGATAGTAGAACAGTTTCAGAACATTCTGGATATCTTCAGAGCCCTTGGGATGGGCTTGGTCAGCATGAGCCACCTTCTGAGTACCTAGGTAAGGGTTCTAGGATTATTGCCCGCCACCTGGAGAGCCAGCAGATCTATTGTTTCTTCATGGGCCCTCGTCTTGAGTTTGAGCTGCTTCAGGCACAGATCTTAACTTCTAATCTGCTTCCTCCTCTACGGACTGTTTATGCGACGATCGATGGTGATGAGCAACGTTGGGCTCTTATTTCCTCCCTCTATTTTTGTTGAGCATAACGCTCTTGTTTCTAATTCTTAGGGAAAGGGGAGTAGTGGCAGTGGAGATCGTGGTGGTTGCTCTGGTGGAGGCTGTGGAGGTACAGGAGACCACCCTCTTACTGTATGTTCTTTCTGTTTTCAATCCAGGCACGGACGCTCCAAGTGGTATAAGCTTCATGGCTTCCCTCCAAGTCAGGGGTTTTCTGCTGCCCATGTTGTTGATTATACCGATATTACTGTATCCAGCTCTTGTGAGGCCACATATTCTACTGAAATAGATTCTATTGAGGCCTCTTATGATCTTACTGCTCTCCGTGCCAAGCTCACTGACCTGCGTAGACGTCTTCAGGTTCCACAGTCTACTATGACTCATGCGCCATCAGTACCTCATCTGCCACTCATTCAGCCATGTTGATGTCATCTACATATCTCGGCTTATTGATTCAGGTGCCTCTGATTAATTGACAGGTGAGTCTCATTTATTTTTTTCTACTAATCCCCTATCATTCCCTAAGTAGGTTTGTATAGCTGATAGTTCATTTACCCCATATATTCAGTCAGGATAGGGTTCCCTTGTCAGCTGATCTTTACTCTAATCATCTACAATAAAATCAAGTATCCAACAGGAATTGTGTTGCTGGGATGACACACTCATTTGCTATTTCATAGGTTTGAAGCCCTATTACCTCGGTCCCAAGACCGCTATTACAAGATTATGGAAACTGAAAAGCTCTGCTGAATTGATCACGTTTGAAGACAGGTACAAAGTTTTGGAAGACGGCATATGGACGATCGGGGGCAGCCTCTTATCCTGCAAAACTGGTCCCGACTTGAAACCTTCGAGGGAGATGCTTCAATCTGTTCTGGTCTGGATCAGATTACTGAAGCTTCCTCTTCAAATACTAGTCTTCTAACATACTCAACAGGATCGCTTCTTTCTTCGGAATTTCCATCCATGCTGATGGGCCTACAACATCAAGAACGAGATTGGCATACGCTAGGATTTGCGTTAAAATTACGTCTTTTGATTTTCCTTCTATTTTCCAATTTAAGAGAGAAGACAGAGAACTCTTCATCCAGAGAGTCGAATACGAAGGGAAGCCTCCAGTTTGCAAAATTGCAATTCATTTAATCACTCCACCATGAGATGTATTAAGACTAGAACCAAACATGTTTCTAAAACAAATTTGAACCCGAAGTGGAAGGAAAATTACAGAGGAGGACCAAACCATACCTCCTGAGAAAATACAAAAATAGCAGCCAAAGGATAATTCCAAAGAAGATGATTCATTTGACCTTGCGGCTCTTAATGATCCTATCCATCCTTCTGCAGCAAATAATCCCACCAAGCATGGCCCCACGGTTGCTAAAGCTTCTGATGTTGCAGGAACTACATATGCTTCCTTAGATGATACGGCACATTCTGAAGATAAAGTTGAACATGTAAATGAAGATGATTCCCAATCCATCAAAGGTTCCAAAGATAGCATTAATGATGATGAAGACGGATCAGAATCAGTTACTTCGGGCAAACACTATTTTCAAAGAAGATGATCCTTCTTCTGAACTCTTTCGAAATTCTTGATAATCCCGAATTTATTTACAAGACCTCGGATCTTCGTGAAAGTCATAATATAAAGAAACCCAAGGGCTCACATTCCAATTCGGAAGCGGTTGACCAAGATCCTAATCTCAGCGCTGGCCTTCCAAAACCGATTATGAAGGAGATTTCTCTCAAGGATTTAATTTAGAAGGATAATCTTTCAGTGACAGCTACTAGAAAGAAGCAAGAGGATGAAAGATTAGCTAAAGATCATCCGAAAGATGTGAGTGCTAATTAGCATTCCAGTAGACATAAGTCTAGCCAGTAAAAACGGGCTAAGTGTCAATGAATATGCTCTTTTGGAATGTAAGGGGCAGCCACCGATCAAAACAGCAAGAAGCTTCTGATATTATTAGAAGTGAGAGTTGGGTTTACTGGACATTATGGAGACTCGAGTTTTAATCAATAAATCCTCCAAGATAAGGCGCTGTTTTTCAGGAATTGGAAATTCCATGACAATTCTAATTCTCATCTGAATGGCCAAATCTGGTTGATGTGGAATCTGACGGTATATAAACTTCATAGGATTTCAAGCATCGATCAATCCATTAACTGTCGAATTACTAGGCTTCACAATAATTTTGAATTCATGATCTCGGGAATTTACAGCTCCAATCTGATTACTTATCGTAGGAGATGTTGGCAAGACCTCCGTAATACTGTTTCGTCCTTAGCTCTCCCATGGATTGTGGGAGGAGATTTCAATAAAGTGAGATAACAGGTGGTCTTAGCATCCCATCAGAGTACCTGATGAATTCCAATATAGATGCTTGCTTTCTTTCCGTTATGCGATCTGTGGGGCAATCCTAGTACTGCTCAAATAAGGTAGATGGAAGCCACAGAGTTCTTTGTTTATTAGATAGAATTCTCATAAACAGACACTGGAGAAACTTGCACTCCAATATGCTTCTTAATTATGAAACTCCAAACCTTTCAGATCATTCGACATTGCTGATTAAATCTTCGACTCTTCAAACCGCGGTCTGAAACCTTTCAGATACTTTGCAATTTGGTTTGGAGTAAAGAAGTTGATGGGAACATCCAAGTCAAACCGCCCTTTATCGTGTACCGGAAACACAAGAAGAAGTCCAAGAAGCTTCAAACAATAAGGGCCGGCAAGAGAGCACAACTCTCTACCCAAACTCGCTCAAGCGATATCGGTTCCCGCTCGAGAAGATCGACGACGAGATTGAGCGAGAACTCTGCCCAAACTCGCTCGAGCGACATCGGTTCCCGCTCGAGCGGAAATCAACAGAAAGATTGAGCGTGGGCACTTTGAAGACTCGCTCGAGCAACGAAAGAGCTCGCTCGAGCAACTTTGCACGGAAACAACGTACGGAGCTTAATTTTCATTCAGAATTTAGGTTTTAGTTTCCTTCTTAGACTAAGAGTCTTTCTAAATTCGATTATTTACTTAGTTAGGATTTGTTTGTCTATATAAAAGCATTGTAAATACACTTTTGAAGAAATTAATGGTTATTGAATATTGTTTTTGCATAATTGAGAGCATTTATCAAAGTTTTCTTCAAGGGTGAGATTCTCTCAAGACTTGGAAGAGTGATTCTTCTTTCCGCGTGCGGTTTGGTGCAAAACCAACTTTATAACCTTCTTGTCTACTCTTGTCCCCACCTACATGTAAGTATGTGGTTCATTTTCTATTTATTTTATTCCCAAAATCAGGAACTAATTGTGTGTTTTGCTTGCTTGATCTTTCCATAACCTAACCTAAGATCATTCAATAGTCCTAACACGGAATTTCTTCTATTTGAGCCCTGGATTTCTAGAGACATATAATCTTCCTATTGATTTACTCTGCACGGATTCAAAAGAACCCCTCGTGAGTTCGTTCAAAGCCCTAAATTATCGGAGATCTAGTTGTTCGCTAAAGAGCCCTAGTCTTCTGATCTTGTAGGGAACGTACAACGAAAGTGACACTGTTTTGGGCTAAATCAAATTGTTTAATTAAAATTATCTTTAATTTCAGTGTTAATTTGTGAGGAAAATTCATATTTCAACTACTCGTGTTAATTCTAAAATAATCTCAACCCATCAAATTTACATCGTGTTAGTTTCTGCATAAGACTTGGTATCAAAGCTTTGTCAGTTTAGGGTTGTCAGTATTCATATAGGTTCTAGGTTTCATATTTGTAGTGTCTTACATCATTATGGATTTCGCTAGGATAGAAGCCCTTATTAATGAACTTGGAACTAAGTTGACCACGAGTCAGGCAGATTTTCAAGTACAAATGTTTGATCACCATACTCAATTACAAAATCAGTTGCGTGATCAACAAACTCATCATGAGGCTCTAGTGACTCGTGTCGAGAGAATGAATAGGGTTTTCACCGATGACCATGTTCGAGTCCACGTCAATGACAGTAGAAGAGACGGTCCTCACCGAAGCGATCCCCCACCCAATCAGGACGACAAAATCATGAAGTCCGTCAAGATAGACGCTGCTACTTTTGATGGGAAAAGACAACCTAAGGTCTTTCTCGAGTGAGTGACTGGCATGGAAGCCTATTTTGATTGGTATGCCATATCTGAAGAACGCAAAGTCCGGTTTGCCAAAAGTTTATGGGCTAAGCTAGGCTTTACTAGATGGGTATAGAGCGTCGTAGACAAACCTAAGGCTTACTTCCCATTTCCACATGGGCAGACATGAAGCTCCAACTGAATCAGAAGTATGTTCTTCTTCCTATGATGAATGTCTCATTGATCAATGTCACACACTTCGCCAAGGGAATATGTCGGTCATAGAATGCATTGATCAATTTGAGGACTTAATGTTCCAGGCTAATGTGGAGAAACATGACAAAGTTACCTTATCTCGATTTCGGATGGGCATCTGTCCAGAATTGCAAAGGGAACTTATTTCATATCCTGTTACCGATCTAGGCGAGTGTTTCTCTAGCGTCGAGGAGTTAGAACGATACCTCAAGACCCCCCAAACCAAACGTTTTGATACTAGTGGGTCTGGTTACAAGTCTAACTATTCTGAGTCTAGGTCTAATGTCAATACCCATTCAGCTAGGTCCAATTCACTTACCACACCGGTGACTAAAGTTGATAAGGGTAAGAATCCGATGTTAGAGGGTCTCAAGAGTGGTGGTCAAAACAAGTGCTATAAGTGTCATGGCTTTGGACATTTTATAGTACAATGTCCTTGGAATTTGTTCATAACAGAGGAAAGTGAAGATGAACAGGAAGACGGGGAAGTAGAAGTCTATAAGCCCGAATTGTTCCCTAAGGACGAGGAGGATCATGTAGGGAAACAGACAGTAGTTTGTCTGAGGGAAATCTCCTACCCCATTGAGGAGGGTAATACCTCGCGGGCACTTATGGTTAGATGCACCCTAGCCCAATCTAAGGAGAGTAATGACTAGCGTAGGGATAACATTTTTTATACCGTAGCCAGATGTGGTGAAAAGGATTGTAGGATCATAGTTGATAGTGAAAGTTGTACCAATGTTGTATCAGAAAGCACAGTTTCCCACTTACGACTTACACCCATTCCTCACCCACAACCCTACAAAGTGGCATGGGTCTATTCATCATCAATTCCAATTTCACAAAGGTGTCAAGTTCCTATGGTTTGTATAAGGACACCTTATGGTGCGATGTTGTGCCTATGGATGTTGGCCATGTCATCCTTGGGAGGCCTTGGTTGTACGATAAGGACGTTACACTATTCGGGAGATCGAACGTGTGTTCTTTCATAGACAAGGGAAAAAAGATTAAGATAAACCCTCTACCTCCTAAAGCGCCTAAAGTAAAAACAAGTAAAGTGATAAAGGCATGGTTGAGAGAGAGAGAAAATAACTAAGGTCATTAATATTGTTAGCCCTTTAGAGTTTGAGCAAGGTGCTAAAGAAGAGAACATTGTCTATGTTCTTGTCACAATAGTCACCAAAGAGTCGAGTGTTGAGTTTCCTAAAGAAGTTGGATCGATGATGAGAGAATTTCAATGTCTTTCCCAAAGACCTTCCGAATGAATTACCACTTTTAAGGGATATTCAACATGCCATTGATTTGATTCCCGGTTCTACTTTACCTATCTTGCCCCATTATCGCAGGAATCCATCCGAACACTCAGAATTGAAAAGGCAAGTTGATGAACTTCTCCAGAAGGGATTCATTAGGGAGAGTATGTGTCCATGTGTCGTGCCAGCGTTACTCACACCCAAGAAAGATGGGTCTTAGAGGATGTGCGTTGATAGTCGCGCCATAAATAAAATCACGATCAAGTATCGGTTTCTTATACCGAGGTTGGACGACATGTTGGACATGATGGTTCGTGCCACAATATTTTCAAAGATTGATTTGAAGAGTAGATACCATCAAGTTCGAGTTCATCCCAGGGACGAATGGAAAACTGCTTTTAAGACCAAAGATGGTTTATATGAATGGTTTGTCATGTCTTTCGGGCTCTCAAATGCCCCTAACACATTTATGCGAATCATGACATAAGTGTTGAAGCCTTTTAAAGGTAAATTCATCGTGGTTTACTTCAATGATATCCTTATTTATAGTCGCGACAAGGAACAACACTAAGGTCATTTAAGGCAAGTTTGTTTAACTCTCAGAGGAGAGAAGTTATACGCAAACCTAAAGAAGTGTACTTTCATGACGACTAGTGTTGTCTTCTTAGGGTTTGTCATAACCTCTGAAGGAATGACTGCGGATCCAGAAAACCGAAACCGAAGAACAAAGTCTATAGCTTTCATGGATTAGCCACTTTTTACAGGCGGTTCATCCATAATTTTAATATAGTAACAGCCCTTATCACCAATTGCATTAAAAAGGGGGAGTTTAAATGGACACCTGCTACTATAAAAGAATTTAAGGAGATTAAATCACGTATGACCGAGGCTCCATTTATGCGCCTTCCTGACTTCTCTAAAGTCTTTGAAGTCGCGTGTGGCGCGTCAGGCATAGGTACCGGTGGAGTATTGGGCCAAGAGGGTCACCCTTTAGCTTATTTCAGTGAAAAACTAAACGAGATCAAGAAAAAATATTATGCACATGATAAGGAATTCTATGCAATAGTGCAATCTCTCAAATATTGGAAACACTACTTAGTACTGCAAGAATTTGTTCTGTTCTCAGATCATGAGGCCCTAAGATTTTTGAGCTCTTAAAAGCAGCTAAACCCATGACATACAAAATGGGTTGAACAATTTCAGGGGTTCACCTTTGTGATGAAACATAGGGCTAGAGTGGAGAATAGGGCTGCTGACACGCTTAGCCATAGAGTGGCAACGTTGCACTCCATGAGTGTTAAGGTGACTAGATTCAAGCGTTTATTGGATGATAATCCTACGTGTCTAGATTTTGGAGAAGCGTACGCCTCACTCATGAGTGACCAGACTAATAGAGTGTGTAAGTATACCCTATACGATGGGTATTTATTTTTGAAACACCACTTGTGTATTCCCCGCACTTCTCTACGATATTTCCTCGTTTGGGAATTACACGCCGGAAGTGTCGTCGGGCATTTCAGTCGCTACAAAACTATTGGATTGGTTGAAAATAGGTTTTACTGGCCCAATCTCACACAAGATGTTGTCAAAATCATCAATCAATGTCGCGTTTGCCAATTGGCAAAACAAAGGAAGCAAAACAAGGAGTTGTATACGCTCTTACCTGTGCCACATACTCCATGGCAAGGTCTTTCTATGGACTTTTGTGTTAGGGCTTCCTAAGACCCTCCAAAAGCATGATTCGGTGTTTGTTGTTGTCGACCGCTTCTCGAAGATAGCCCATTTCATAGCTTGCTCGAAACCTCAGATGCAAATAAAATTGCTACACGTTTCTTTAGTGAGGTAATTAGTTTGCACGATTTGCCCAAAACCATTGTGTCAGATAGAGATGTTAAGTTTGTCAGTTATTTCTAGAAAATATTGTAGCATAAAATGGGAACTAGGCTTCAATTTTCATCGGCATATCGTCCCTAAACCGATGGGCAAACTGAGGTTGTTAATCGGAGTTTAAGAAATCTCTTAAGGTGTCTTGTAGGTGAACATGTTAAAATTCCATCTTACTTGTCGCAAAGTTTGCATATAACAATTCGGTTAATAGAACCACAAGGTTGAGCCCATTTCAAGTTGTGCACGGTTACAAACCTAGGACACCCATAGATCTTATTTTGATGTCAATTCCTCAGAGGCCGTCAAAGTCTGCATCTACATTTGCATATCGCATTCATGAACTTCATGCTGAGATTAAAAGAAGAATTAATATGAGTAATAAAAAATATAAATTTTCTGCAGATTCTCATAAAAGGTTCAAAGAATTTCAAGAGGGTGATTTTGTGATGGTTCGAAATAGGCATGAGCGCTTCTCTTAAGAAATTGCTAAGAAGTTACAGGCTCGTAGTGCTGAACTCTATAAGATTTTGAAGTGTGTCAGTCCTAATGCTTATGTACTAGACCTACCATCAAATTTGGGTATTAGCACGACTTTCAATGTGGATGATCTCATTTCGTCCTATGGCCCTGTAATTACACCACCTAATTCTTTTAAACCTTTCACATTTGATCCTATCTCTATTACCCTCCCTATTCCATTTCCTCCGCCTGCACATCCTTCTCGTGAGATAATTGAGGATATTTTGGAATAACAGATTGTGTCTACCAACCAAGGGGAATTTCAAAAGTATCTTGTCAAGTGGAAGAATAAGTCAGATTCAGAGAATACATAGATCACAAAAGAAGATTTCCAACAGATCGATCCAGATCTCCACGAGCACTATCACAGCCAATATTCATCGAGGATGAATTCTTCTAACCCAGGGGGAATTGATAGGGACATCCAAGTCAAACCGCCCTTCATCGTATACCGGAGACGCAAGAAGAAGTCCAAGAAGATTCAAACAATAAGGGTCGGCAATATCGGTTCCCGCTCAAGCGAGATCAATGACAAGAATGAGAGAGAATTCTCTGCAAAACCTCACTCAAGCGACATCGGTTCCCGCTCCAGCGAGAATCAATAGAAAGATTGAGCGTGGGCACTTTGAAGACTCGCTCGAGCGACAACCAAGCTCGTTCGAGCAACTTTGCACTAAAACAACATACGGAGCTTAGTTTTCCTTCAGAATTTAGGTTTTAGTTTCCTTCTTAGACTAGGAGTCTTTGTAAATTCGATTATTTGCTTTTGTTAGGGTTTGAATATACACTTTTGAAGAAATTAATGGTTATTGAATATTGTTTTTGCATAATTGAGAGCTTTTATCAAAATTTTCTTCGAAGGTGAGATTCTCTCAAGACTTGGAAGAGAGATTCTTCTTTCCGAGTGTGGTTTGGTGCGAGGCCAACTTTCTATCCTTCTTATCTACTCTTATCCCCACCTACGTGTAAGTGTTTTATTCATTTTCTATTTATTTGATTTCCAAAATCCGAAACTAATTGCGTGTTTTACTTGTTCAATCTTTCCATAACCTAACCTAAGATCGTTCAATAGTCCTAACACAGAATTTCTTCTATTTGAGCCCTGGATTTCTAAAGACCTATAATCTTCCTATTGATTTATTCAACATGGATTTGAAAGAACCCCTCATGAGTTCGCTCGAAGCCCTAAATTGTTGGAGATCTAGTTATTCGCTAAAGAACTCTAGTCTTCTAGATCTTGTAGGGAACGTACTGCAAAAGTCACAATGTTTTCGGTTAAATCAAATTGTTAATTGAAATTCTCTTTAATTTCAGTGCTAATTTGCGAGAAAAATTTTTATTTCAATTACTCGTGTTAATTCTAAAATAATCTCAGCCCATCAAATTTGCATCGTGTTAGTTTCTGCATCAAAAGGTCTTCGAGATATCATTCAAACAGCAGAATTCAAACAGCTTTGTTCGACCATAAGAAAGAGGCATCCTTAGCTCTTCTTCATGAACTGCATGTTGAAGAAAACTTCATCCGTCAAAAGGCTACAGTGTAATGGTTACAGGGAGGAGATTCTAATACTAAATTCTTTTTTTCCATTGTTGCTTCAAGAATCTCGAAAGTTTTCATATATGAATTAGAGCTGCCCAATAGAATAGGAATCGAATTGTAGATCCCAAGTAAATTGGAAATATAATTGTGCAACATTTTGAGAACAACGATACTCCTTCGATTGACTCGCATGTTCCTGAAATATCATTCAAGAATAAAGTTAAGACTACCCAACCTGTCATCCTCTCCAAAGAAGTTATTGCGGAAGAAATAAAGCACACTATCTTCCAAGTTCCTCGAAATAAAGCTCTTAACCCTGACAAACTTTCTGCTGATTTTTTCCAAAGTACTGGGACATTGTTGGAGGTGACACCATCAGAGTTCTGAGACAATTTTTGTTACT
This sequence comes from Chloranthus sessilifolius, assembly GCA_021018995.1. Classification (NCBI taxonomy): domain Eukaryota; kingdom Viridiplantae; phylum Streptophyta; class Magnoliopsida; order Chloranthales; family Chloranthaceae; genus Chloranthus; species Chloranthus sessilifolius. Next base: position 45,214,469 of record CM037584.1, on the reverse strand, counting down.
AAAGGCTCCCTAAATCCCTCAATTCTACCTTCTTATGACTTATCCCTAAGGAGGTTGGTGCGAACTTTTTTGATAAATTTAGACCTATCACTTTGTCTAACTTCTATACAAAGTGATCACCAAAATTTTTTCTCATCGGCTTGCTCTTGCTTTGCCTTCCTTATTAGCTGGAAAATCAATCGGCTTTCCTTAAGGGTAGGAAAATTCCTGAAAAATGTTATTTTAGTGCACGAACTTGTTCTCAATATCCACCTCTAATCAAGTCCTAAGGCCTTTAGCACTAAAATTGATATCCATAAAGCCTTTTATAGGTTAGTGGGAATTAGTTATTTCAGTCCTTCAGTACCTTGGCTTCGATGATACATGGGTCCAATGGATCAAGGAATGCACTACTTCTCCAATGCATTCCTTATTAATCAATGGTTCTCACTGTTATTTTGCTAGTCAGTGTGGTTTTTAGACAAGGAAGACCCCATTTCGCCACTCTTATTCGCCATCTGCTTGAAGAAAATTTTCAGCTGGCAAGATCAAGCCCCTTTCTCTTGGTGACACTCCTATTTTTCATCTCATATTTGCCCACGACCTCTTTCATCATGATGAAAGAAAATATTACTTCTGCTTTTGAGCTCCAAGATCATCTTGATATGTTTCATCAAATTTCTGGCCTCAAAATCAACGATGCTAAACGCACCCTTGTGTTCAGTTTGAGATGCACCTTGAATAATCATATCAATTTGGCCCTTAACTTCACTGTTGGGGATCTTTCGATCAAATACCTAGGATCGCCTCTCTTCCCTGGGAAATTATCTATGGCTTTATGTGCTCCTCTTCTAAAGAAGATTCAGAACCGTTTGGAAGGATGGAAAGGCAACCTTCTTTCTTATGCTGGCAAATTGGAACTCATAAAATTATTTTAAACAGTTTCCAAATTTATTGGTCTGGCGTATTATATTTGCCGAGGGGTACTATCAAGAGAATATGTTCTCTAAATTATTATGGCGAGGACCTTCTCTTGCTCACTCCTTACACCCTATTAGCTAGAATAGAATTTGTAAACCCATTGATGGAGGTGGCTGGATATTCGCAGAACTGTTGATTAGAACAATGATGGACTTTCAAAAGTTTTTGGAATTTGGCTACAAATCTCTCTTTATGGGATAAATGGTGCATTGCAAGATATGTTTCTCCATCTGATATTTGGAGTTGCAATATCCCTAACAACTCATGGACATGGAGAGGTACCATGAGAGTCAGAGATACCATAAATCTAGAATTTGTCTTATTATTGATGATGGGGTAACATACAAATTTCGAAAGGACCTGTGGCTAAATGATGCGATCCTTATCAAAGACTTTGGGTGAAGAACTATGTTGCATTGAGGCATTGATGAAGATACACTTGTGGATTATTTGATTATTGACGGACAATGGCTCTTACCTCCTGCTACAACTAGAAAAATGAAAGAAGCTTGGGAAAAGGTGCTCGCATATCCTATTCCTCATATTCCTATCAAGAATATTATTGTCTAGAAACCGGAAGCGAACAGTAAATTCTTCCTAAAATCGGCTTGGAATTGCTTTAGACCGATCAATGATGAGGTTCACTGCAAAATTTCTTATGGCATTCTCATAGGATTCCAAAACACTTCTTTTGTTCTTGGCTTGCTATACAAAATAAACTCTTGACAAGGGATAATCTATGTAAAAGGAGCATTGCCATCCCTTCAAGATGTGCTTTATGTTGGGCAGAGTCGGAAAATCATGATCAGCTCTTCTTCAAATGCCAGTAGTCCAGCTGGATATGGAAGTCTCTTCTTAATATACTCAACATTGGAAGAAATCCCATTGGAACTATTGAAGAAGAAATTGCCAACTATATTGATAAATCTAAAGGTAAAAGGCAAGTATTCTTATTGCATCAAGTTGGGTTTCTCCACTTTTATTTGGCACCTTTGGCGAGAAAGGAATCAAGAATTATTTTAGGATAAGATCACTCAATAAAGAGTTATTCTCAAGAATATCGTTGAAGGAATCTCCATCAAAATGATTCACCAAGAACATTCTAAGATGGATCCTCATGAATCTGATACAATTCGCACTACACACCCATGATATTACCGAAGCCGAAATTCAGGTGATCAAATAAGATCTTCAATTTGCTCTTGATCTTAACATTAACAATTTAGTGATCGAATCTGATTCTTCCACTGCCATTTCCTGCATTAAAGGTTTATGTGACATTCCTTGGAAATATATCTATCATTTTGAGGAGATTAAGAACATGCCTTCAAGATTCATGTCTTGCGAGTTCAAGAACATATGGAGAGAGACAAATGGAAGTTCTCATCTCCTTGCTAAAATGGACCTCGATGAAGCTTCAGTTGTCTGATGGAACTAAGATACGGCCATTCCCCAGTCTTCACTCTCGCATTAGAGAAGATTTGATTTTCATTTCATTTCGATTGTAATCTGCTTTTCTTAATAAAATGGGAGGGGGCCCTAAAGCCCTGCTTATCCATCAACAAATATATATATATATATATATATATATATATATATATATATATATATATATATATATAAAGTTCAATAGATACAGGCTAGAGAAAACCTATGCTCATAAGACAAATATAGAAGAATATTCTGAGGATGACAAAGATGAGAGTCTTGGTGGCAATAATTTATTAGCGAAATTGGTGCCCTTCAAAACGATTGGGAGGCAATTAACAGAATAGATGAGAGGTTTACATATATGTGGAGGCAACTAACATGATACAAGATTTCCTTTATTGGAATATCATGCTAATTAAGATACATCATCATCGTAGTATAAAATATGAGCGAAAACTTGATGTTTAAAACTTGTAGGTCTTTTCCTCGTTGGTCTGTAGATCCTAACTTTTGTCGTTTTCAACTTTCAAACGTAGTACTAATTTTTTTAAGATTCTGAAACTAAAGTGATTAGATGGTCCTAGTTTGCTTCAACATCACAACTTAATTACTTAGTTGTTCACTATTTTGAACTGTGAGAGTAAAGGAAAAATTTTGAGGTCCAACCCACAGATTAATTCAAAATACACAATCTCATAACCAGTGTTACCTAGGCATGTGGCACAGGTGCCAAGTGTCAAGGTGTCATAGGTGTACGGCACGCCAATTTCAAAAGATTCCAATACGGAGCACAGCCTTCAGAAAAAAAAAAAGTAAAAAAAAAAAAAAAAAAATTTAAGTTGAAAGGAAATCTTAGAGAGAGAATTGAGATATGTAATGAAAAGATACATAATGTATCACATGAACCTAACTAAAGAATACTATAATATACAAATCGTTTTCAAGGACCCAAATTTTTTATTTTAAAAATTACTAAACTTTACACAATTTTTTTATGAAAACTATCGTTCATTTTGTTATGTCAAAACGAGGAACATTTAGATATGGGATAGTTTCATACATGTCTAGAAGTATCGTGCTGTGTTGAGGAGTGTCCAAGTGCCACCAAATGTCGGCACGTGTCCAAGTGCCACCAAGTGTCAGCACAGCAAAAATCCCAAAAGTAGAAGTGCCTAGTTACTGATGCAGGCCTACACTCTACAACCCTAATACGCAATTTTGGTGAAAGTAAATTATAATTAAAAGAGCAATATAATTAAAATTCAGATTTAATTCGCCTAGAATAATCGCGAAATTCAGTTCCGGAGAATCGTATCGTTTGAATCAAATGTTAAGTCCAGCACGATAGTCCCTACAGAACTCGATTAAGGTTATCAAGATAGAACATGACTTCCCTCTAGCTTCGGGTATCGAACAACTAACCATGATAGCGTCTTTCGATCCATTCTAGGATTTCAAAGAAATAAGGCGGAAATAAAATGTAAAATCAAAGGAAATATTTTTATGGGTTTTCGAAGAATTTCCAACAACCAAACGAAATAGAATTTAATTAACTACGTACCTTTGCAATGGTGATTAACAAGATAGAAGACTCAAGATGAGAAGATAGATGTAACAATCACCGAAATTTCACCGGCGAAAATATTGGCTCCACACCAAACCCTAACCCTAAACTCAGGGAAGAGGAAAACTCTCAACGAATTCTCATAAATAGCATAAAGCAATCAAAGTTTAGAAGCATAGATTAAATCTTAAAATTGTATTTACATGCCTTTATATAGGCTAACGAGCCAAAGGTAAACATAAAATTCAAAATAATAAAGTCCTAAACCTAAACAAACACTAAAAAAGACAAAGTTTGCCTCAAAGCACATCTAGCCGCTAAACTGTGAACGATGTTCACAAACGTCCATCCTAGGTCGCAGACGTCCGTCATCGACGGTATGCACAAAAACAATTTGGGTTCCAAATCGCAGATGTCTGTGTTGTTGGGTCGTGGACGTCTGTGTTGAGACCGCGGACATCTGCCATATAATGTGACTTTCTTCTTCTTTTGCTTCCCACAAGCGTGCCTTCCAAGTATTGGGTCTTCATTCATATGCGCACGTGCACATGGGTCTTCAATAATCTACCACAAGCTTTTGGGCGTCTTCACGCGCTTCTTCCTCCTCTGGTATACTTTGTAAGCTTGTGCAGGTGCGATATCCCCATCAACTCTCCCCGAGTGGGAAGAACTCATCCCTTATGAGTTTAAATCATGATATCCATCTAACAAGTCTGGATCAATACGTTGAAGCTCTTCTTTTGTAATCAATATACTTTTTGATTCGCGCTTGTCTTTCCATTTCACCAAGTACTTTTTGTATCCCCCGATTTTGGTAGAAACTATCTGATCTTCCAAAATCCGCTCAACTATCTCTTTCCTCGGTTGCACAGATGGCGCTAATGGAATAGGTTGGGGATGGATGACAGACTCAGATGAGTTAGAAGGGTGTAGGAACAGATTTGATGGTATGGTTGTTGGACTTAAATATGGTACAAGGTCTTCCACACTGAAAGTTGAACTAGTGCCTATATCTAGAGGAAGAACCAGAACATATCCATTCAAGCCAACATGTTTCAAAATTCTGTAGGGGCAGCATTGCAGGCATGTAACTTCTTTACGACACCTTGCAGAAATCGCTCAGGCTGAATCCGAACCATTACATCATCACCTACATTAAATTCCTTGAATCTCTTGTGAGAATCAGCAAAGAATTTATACTTTTCATTGCTCAATGTAATCCTTTTTTTTAATTTTAGCATTCAATTCATGAATGTAGCGTACAAATGCATCTACGGATTCTGATGGTCTATGTAATGGTGACATAAGAATAAGATCAATGGGTGTCCTAAGTTTGTAACCACTAACAACCTGAAATGGACTCATGCCTAAACTCCTATTGACAAAATTATTATATGCAAACTCAACTAAAGGCAACAAAGAATCCCAACTTTTGACATGATCACCAACTAGACATCTTAACAAATTATCCAAGATCCTATTGACCACCTCAGTTTGCCCATCCATTTGTGGGTGGTGGGCCGACGAAAATTGTAGCCTTGTATCCAACATGTGCCAAGTGTCTTCCAGCAATAACTCACAAACTTTACCTTATAATCAGACACAATGGTTTTAGGAACACCATGTAATCGAACAACCCCTTCAAAAAATAATTTCACAATGTGACTCACATCGGAGGTTTTCAAACATAGAATGAAGTGGACCATCTTGGAAAATTGATCCACAACCACTAAAATGGAATCATGCTTCCTAATAGTCTTCGGAAGTTCAAGCACGAAATCCATACTAAGGTCTTGCCACAATGTGTGTGGAACTGGTAATAGGGTGTATAATTTTGTATTTTGTTTACGCTGTTTTGCCAATTTGCAAGTACGACATTGCCTAACAATTTTGGCAAAATCCCGCATGCAACTGGGCTAATAAAATCGCTCCTCAACAAGAGCTATCGTTTTATCTCAACCAAAGCGACCAGCTACATCGCATGTATGAAGCTCCCAAACAAGAAAATCTCGCAAAGAGGTGCAGGGTACACACAATATGCTACCCTTAAACAGGAACTCATCCTGTAGGACATATTCATAAAAACTGCTACCCAGACTTTCAACCAAAGAGGTATACTACTCAAGGATCAAAATCTCGTTTTTTCGATACATATCGTCCAGCCCCAAAACCGATATCTATCGGACGATACGTATCGGTTCCGGACGATACTCTCCGATTTTTTCTCCAAAAAAATAAAAACATTAAAACCGATAATTTGAAATTATCAGACAATAATTTCAAATTATCGTCCGATACGAACGATACATTGAACGATACGAACGATACATTGAACGATAATTTGACTGTTTTTTCAGGGGGGCGATAAACACCCATTGTATCGTATCGGTGAGGTTCAAAACCGATACGTATCGGTATCGGACGATATTTTGATCCATGATACTACTTCCCAATTGGGACATATTGGATAATCAAACTTAACTCTCTCAAAACCAGTAACCTCAACACTCATAGAGTTCAATACGACGACTCTACGACTCAAAGCATCTGCAGGTTCATTCTCAACATCCCTGTGTTTCAAAATGAAAGTGTACTCTTGAAGATTCTCAACCCATCACACATGCAGTGAGTTAAGTTTCTTCTAAGAACTCAAATATCTCAAGGTTTCATGGTCGGAAAACAAGACAAACTCGTGCGGTAGGAGATACTGTCTCCAATGCTTCAATGTTTACACTACAGCGTAGAAATCTTTGTCATAGGTGGAGTACTTTCGTCGTACTTCATTCAACTTCTCACTGAAATAAGGAATAGGATGGCCCTCTTGGCTCAACACTCCTATACCAACGCCAGATGGGTCACACGCGACCTTAAAGACCTTAGAAAAGTCAGGTAGGTGCATGACTAGAACTTCAGTGATCTTTGACTTTATCTCCTTGAATGCCTTGGTTGCAGAACTTGTCCATTTGAATTCCCCTTTTCTGATGCAAAATACGTATGAATCGACGGAAAAATGTAATCAATCCATGGAGGCTATAGACGTCATGGACGCTTTGGGGTTTGGGCCATTCTACAATGGACCTAACCTTTTCTGGATTCGTAGTCATTACATTAGTTGATACAACAAATCCTAAGAAGATAACCTGAGGTATCATGAACGAAGACTTCTTAAGATTCGCAAATAGTTTCTCTCCTCTGAGAGTCTCACAAACCTGCCTCAAGCAGTCAAGATGTTACTCTTTATTGTGGCTATAAATCAGGATATCATCAAAGTAAGCCACTAAGAACTTGCCCATGAAAAGCCTTAACACATGTGTCAGAGTCCTCATGAATGTGCTAGGAGCGTTTGAAAGCCCCAAAGGCATGACCAACCACTCGTATAACCTGTCTTTGATTTAAAGGCGGTCTTCCACTCATCCTGAAGACGAATGCGAACTTGATGGTAACCACTTTTAAGATCTATCTTTGGAAAGATAGTGGCACCTGCCATCATCTAGCCTCAGTATCGGAAACCGATACTTAACCGTGATCGTATTAATTACATGACTGTCCACACACATTCTCCAAGACCCATCCTTTTGGGGGTGAGGAGTGCAGGCGCGGCATAAGGGCTAAGACTTTCCCTAAAGAACCCTTGCCTACAGAGTCAGCCCTTGCCTCTTCAACTTAGTGTGTTCCATAGGATTCATTCGGTAATGAGGTAACTTTGGCAAAGTCAATCCAGGTACCAAGTGATGGGGACATCAGATTCAAGCAACCGCCAGTGACGTTTCGAAGGTAGAAGATCAACAAAGGCGAAAGAAGGAAAATCAGCTCAAATTCGGAGTTAAAAATTGCTCAATCAATCGATCAACTCTAGCCATCAATCGATCGAGGATGGGCAGCAGATACATTTTTTTAGGCTAAATTATAAGCTTCAGTCGATCGATTGACCCCTACCTTCGATCGATTGATTTGGGTCAAGAGTTAATAACGTTTTCGAAGAGCCTCTAGGCAAGAGTATATTTATATACTCGATGGATTGAGCTACAGAGCGGATTTGACAGAATTGTGTTTATTTTAGTCAAAATTTCCTTTTAGTGTTTTATTTTCATTAGGACTCTTCTAATTTCGTGATTAGGGTTTTGGTTAGCCTATTTAAAGGCTTATAAACAACTTTATTAGAAGTTTTTGGTTAATGAAAATTGTTTATACAAAATTGAGAGTTCTAAACTTTCGTAAGGGTGTGACTGTCTCAAAACAGAGAGCGATTCTTCAATTCCCGCTTGCGGTTTGGTGCAAGGTCAACTCTTCTTCTATCTCTATCTTCTTTAGATCTACGATTTGCGTAAATAGCGTAACCCTAGTTATTTTATTTTCCATTAAATCCCACATCTAGCCTATTTATTCTATTTTTTTTTTAAATCCAAAATCAAATTACCCCTTCTTCATTAAATCATTATTAGCTTTTTATTTTTCTACGGTATCAAGGGAACCCGCTTGCGAGTTCGTTCGACGCCCTAAAACTATCAAAGATCTAGCCTTTCATAAGAATCCTAGTCTTCTAGATCCGATAGGGAACGTACATGAAAAGTAACGCTATTTTGAGCCCTGATTAAATTATCCAATTGAATTCCTTGAATATTTCCGTGATAATTTGTTGGGAAAATTGTTATCTTTAATTGTTTAAATTAATTTTAATTTTAATCTCAGCCTTAGCATTGCATTTAGTAAGTTCCCGCATAACCAAGTCTATCGCATGCTAAATATCTCTCATTGGTGGAAGCTCATTTGGAAGATCTTCAAGGAAGACATCTTGAACTGCTTTCAACATGGGTGAGACATCTTGGGGACATTCAATGCTAGACTCAGGGGTGGTCCCTACATTGATGAGAACGTAAACAACATTCTCCTCTTCCACCTCCCTCTCAAACTCTGAGGGGCTCACATTTAACCAACTTGGACTTGCTCTCTTGTCCACTCTTGTTGGTTTTCCCCTTCTTTTTCGTTGGTGTTTTGTCACGACCCAAAATTCTACCCTTATCTCGAAGGCCTAGAATTTTTTGTTGTGACCCGCACACATTTAAATGTGATAAGCGGAGAGAGAGTCTTATTTAATAATTTCATCATCGACATGTCTTTAGTCATCAGAGTAAACAATCATTACTTCGATACCATCATTCTAAGATATCTAAAACCGCACATGTTGTCTTCAGAGTAATTACAAGAAAAATATAAATCTAACTATATTTACCAATTGTAAGTTGGCATTCAACTAGTCTCCCTTGAATTCTTGTACTGTTGCATAGTCCACTCTTTCTTTAAAGCTCCGGTGTAACTTGAGTTTATATTTAGCGAGGGGTAAGTTATTTAGATAACTTAGTGAATATACAAGGGATCCGCCCCCAATCTACACAGGTGTTGTGTGTGCTTAATATAGTGAACGACATGATAACATATAAATAATCAAAATCAAAGTATAAAAGCAGTCCAGAATAACAAGTAAAATTCACAGTAATGAGAGGATGCGTGCATACGCTTAGTGAAAGTAATACAATCTATCTATCGTCCTTGAACTCAATCTTATTCCTAATCAGGCAAACTTCTCAGTATTCAGTACTCAGTACTCAATCTTATTAGCTTCCACGTGTGTATACACTACGTGGTCGCAATTACAGGCAATAATAGTAAGACGACTTGTGTCAGAGTCGTTGTTCGAGCCTAACATGCCGATGGTCGCATGTCAGATTATCATCCATCGCAAGTAATGATGCCACAGTATCTCATCTCAGGTAGAAATCACCCATCCAACCTAATGGGGAAGCATGCAGTACAGAAACAGTAACAGAAATGTTCCGAAGAACCCGCCTCGAATGAAGGTGTTGAACCCTTACGGTGACTGGCGTAAGGTGCGGCACGTATAGAAAATAATGTTATCACTTGTCAGTATTTTGCTGGTCTTTCAGTGCTCAGTTTGTTTAGTATCTTATTACAATGACTAGCAGGAACAGTAACAGTGACAGGCAGTAATAGTACCAAACAATGTTTTAACAAGTAGTTGATAGGGCCCAAGTGTGAAAAAGGACCATGAATCGCATATCTATCGACGTGATATTGAATTCACACTCACCTAACTCATCATAGCGTCCCATACCACCATGAGTTATAAGGCATGTGAATACGATATCGAAGAAGTTTCAATGCCATTATAGTGAGGTATCACACCAAGGCAAAGGCATGAGAATAGATCCAGTGTTCTACTGTCAGACAGTAAATGCCCTAAAATAGTCTCTATGTAATGCATGTAATGCAAACATGAATATAGTGTGCAATTGAACAGTATAGCAAATCTAAACAGGAAAAATAATTAATATAACAGTTCGATATCAAAATCAAGAGTATCCATATGAAGATATATGATAAGCAACAATAATATATAAGATGTTTATAATAGTTCTCAACCATCAAGCACTTAGGTTGTATTATAAGTGAACCCGCAGTTTAACATACAAAAGGGAGATGACCACACTAATATTTTCATCCAATAATCATATATACAATACTGGATTATATTAAATTATATCCTAGGCTATGCAGATTGGAAGGGATCCAGACGTACTCACCTTTTCTGAAGAAAGTTGAAGGTTGAATATTGATTCTTCATTCCTCATACCACGTGGTCCTTTTGGTATACCACGTTCATGATTCTCATCTAGCCGTTTGAGATAATGGTTGTCTATCATGGTAAGTCATTCCTTTTCTAGTGATGTTGGAGAGACTTTTCTAGAGAGAGAAAAGAATGATAGAGGAAGCGTGTGTGTGACAATAGTACGGTCGAACTGGATTACGAGGTAGATCAAGAATAGATAGAGACAACAACAGGGTAGCAAGACAGCATTATTGCAATTAGGCAAAGAATATTGGTAGGGTAGTGACGATCATTTATGCATATATTAATTAAAAATATTATTAATTTGATAATTAATAATAATAACTTCATCGAAATAAGTATTGGCAATGCTAATAGTGAAAGTGGATTCTAAAATAAGTTGACCTTACAAGCCATAAGAAGAATAATGATAATGAAAAAATAATAATAATAATATATTGAGAATACTTCTAAGGTCATTAAATAATATAGATAAGAAGTAGAATTATAAAATTCAAAGATAAATAATAAGATATACAGGAATAAAAGAAAGAGAGATAAAAGTTAGTTAGATCATTTGGGATCAGACTAAACAGAGGCTGGATAATGTCACACGAATGACAACTATAATAGTTATATGATAATATTGGAATAATAATAAATTTTCTATGGAAAGTAATAATGTCATCTAACGATATTTATAAGAGTGAAAAGGTAATAGAAATAATAACTTGATAGAAAATAATAAGTAATACCGTTTTATAGGTATTAAAAGAATTAATAATAACAATAAAATTTTGAATAAATAATATTAACCATACAAGGATTAGAAAATAATTAGTTTCAGTAAGAAAGTTAATATCCATAGTTATATACATAGGGCAACAATTCCAAAGACTTGATGTTGTGTGATTTTAAGATAGAGAAGAATTGAGAGAGTTGGAGACTCCTAGAGATCGGTGCCACATTGATTAGAAAGAGAGGTGGGTAGTTCTAAATGAAAATTTAATGGGAAATATAGGAGAAATTAAGGTAGAAGTGAAAAATAAATCACTAACCTTCAAACAAAAGAGGCCTCTTTTCAAGTGTGAATTCAAAATCGTACAAAGATTGAGTTGTACACTTATTCAAAATAAGATGTATGTATAATAAGAAAAGATATGTGATATGGAAAGATAATAGGGATTAATTAAGGACAATCTTGCTCTTTTGTGGTGTGCCTTATAAGAGAAAAAAAGATGAGTGATTGGGAGGCCTTTCTAATTAAAAAAATACAAGAGATTGCCTTTAGAAAGAGAGAGAGAGAGAAAGAGAGAGAGAGAGAGAGAGAGAGTTACCCAATATAGTAAGAATGAGAGAAAAGTGAGAAGATGGGCACTCCAAGCAGGGCCTTTTAGAATTAAAATTAAAGTTCATTTTGGACTTTAGCCAAAATAGGAAGTGAGAGAGATCTAGCCAAAATAGTACTAGAGGGAGATAGATGTGTAGAAAAAGAACTCATGAAAGCCTTTTATAGGGATGTAGGGAGTGTCATGTGACAGCTCCAATTAATTTAAAGTTTCATATTTATGAGAAACTCTCCATTTATACTACATTAAGTAGGATGTTACTAAGGTAACTTCCCTTTATTCTCTTACTTGAGTTGGGTTACTTGTTAGGAAATTAAAGAGATTTAATTTTCTTTATTTAGTATTAATATACTAACTCTTATATCGATTAAAAAGGAAACTTAGATACATTTTTGCGCATAAGAGAAATTTTCGGTTTCTCATATAATGTTGATCATATACATCATTTTATATAAAAGTAAAAATTTATAATTAAATCTAAAATAAATAATATTATAAGTAGTTCATGGGTTTTGATCTTCAGACCCTTGTTCAAAATACTAAGTTCTCTATCATTGAGATAAGCTACCAATTTGTTTGACCAATCTTTAAAATAACTCTATTCATATGATAAATATATAGTTTTTATGCAGGAATGATAATAAGGAGTAGAGAGAATATGAGAGAAGCACCTATTTTATCCCTCTGACATCTTTCTCCTACTTACATACTAAATTAGTATATGAGTCTTTAGAATAATTAATATAAAAAGTAACAAACAAATGTGGGTGCTAAGTGATTTGAACATGTAACCTATGGGTCTTTTAACATCATTATTAACCACTCGGCTATTCACTAACTATTGATATTCTCACATTATTAAATAAATATATATGTATATCTATGTGTAAATAAATAAATAAATATATGTATATCTATATGTATAAATATATATATATATATATATATATATATATATATATAATTATATATATGTATCTATATATATTATAAAGCTAGGGTACACTAATAATTAAAAGGGGTCTCAGGATGAGCATTATCCAACCATATAGTCTAAACTAAGAACAATGGTTGTTCTTTAAGAGTCAAATATCTAAAGATATATACTCTAATATAAATCATGACTGTGTTTACATTATATTCTTACATATATACGAGTATAAATCAAATGATATTATTTAATAAATTTTAAGTCCACTAAAATTAATGAATATGAAAGGAAGTAGAACAAAAAAATTTGATAGCACCGGGTGAGGTCAATTGGTCAAATTTTCACAAGGTCAAATAGTAAACTTAAAGAAAATACAGGGTCGCTACATGTTTGAGGAGGCAAAGGGTTTAATTTTATTCTCTTACTCTCATGAACAAACGCACACACATTCGATCACCCAAGTAGAGTGGCATCCATATCATATAACCATGGCCTTCCTAAGATTATGTGTCTAACATCCATTGGCACTACACACCACAAAGTGTCTTTATAAGATAAAAATTGAATCAGTATTCAACACCTTTAGGTTGCAGGAATTGATGACGTATCCACCCATGCTACTCGATAGGGTTCAGGAAGGGGTTCGGGTGAGAGTCCCAATCGCAAAACGGTATTAGTGGACACTACGTTAGTGCAGCTTCCACTATCAACTACGACTCTGCAATTCTTCTCACCACTCTTGGCACATCAGTATAGAAAATATTTTCCCTAACCTAGTCATCACACTCTTTTTGTTGTGTCAAGACACATTTAACCACTAATGTCGATGAGGTATTGCCCTCCTCACTAGCATTGGAGACATCCCTTAAACACACAAGGTTCCTTCCCGAAGCCTCTCCCACTTCATCACTTGTTCCTCCTTTAGGTTCATACACGTCCTCCTCCCAATCCCCCTGCTGCTCATTATCCTCCTCTAAGAATAAAGCTCTTGCAGGATCTCTACTAGGACACTGGGAGGCAAAATGCCCAAATCCTTGACACTTGAAACACTTTTGTTGGTTTCCGATTTTAGAACCTTCAACCATCGTTCCTCGCTCAAACTTTGGGATTTTGAGGTGTACTCTGAGCGGGTTTCGTGAACCCCTCCTATACCTAGACTCAGGTAACACTAACTTGTTTCCAGATCCGCTAGCTTCAAAACGCTAAACTTGGGGTGTCTTAAGATATCTCTTTAACTCTATCACCCTAGCGTAACACTCCTCAAGATCATTCACAATGTGCAAAATAAGCTCCTTCTGCAACTCTAGGTGAAGTCTCATCCTAAACCTATAGAGGTCGACCACATCAAATTCCGACACATCGGCACGCAACATATGTTCCTCAAACTTAGTGACGTATTCCGAGACCGGCATACTACCCTGTCAGGGAATTTGTCGTTGGTCCAAGAGACGTTGATTATAAGCAAAGGGAACAAACTTCACATGCAGCTGGTGTTTCACATCAGCCCATGTGGCGATAGGATTGCTTACGTCGGCGATGTTCCACACCGGTCTAATAAGCCTTGCCTGACCAACAAGTTTCACCTTAGCAAATTGGACCTTTCACTTCTCCGATATCTCATACCCATCAAAATAGGTGTCCATGTCAAATATTCAATCAAGGAAGACTTTGAGTTCTCTCTTCCCATCATAGGTTGGAGCCTCGAAATCAACGGATTTCAAAATTGTCATCAGGATCAGGTTGGGCACATCGTGGAGGAACTGTTCTCCAATCATTAACCCTACCAAAATCATCATCACGTGTTCTATTCATATTCTGAATTTGGTTTGACAACGTTTGGTACTGGATTTCAAGGTTTCAAATTGAGTATGGACACTATTTATGAAAGCCTATATTTGTTTCGGATCATGGTATAAATACAAAATAAAACGCAAAAGAAAATTATATGCGATGAAGGAAATGGAACCTAAAACCTAGAATGAATACAAAACCTAGACATGGGTTAAAATATCGGGTTACCGATACGTATCATCCGAGCTCCAAAACGATACGTATCGGACGATACGTATCAGTACCGGTATGTATCGGACGATACATTGAATGTATCGTTCGATACATTCAATACATTTGAATGTATCGAACGATATATTCAATGTATCGTTCGAGTCCAATACCGATACGTATCGTCCGATACGTATCGGTATCGGACGATATTTTGATCCATGAACCTAGACCTATTGTTCTCTGATACCAAGTTGATGCAAGATTATACTCTAAAACCCTAATAGGCAATTTTGCTGAAGGTAAAGTATAATTAAAAGAGAAATAATAAATAATATTCAGATTTGATTAGCATAGAATAATCGCATAATTCAGTTATGGAGAATCATAACGTCTGAATCAAGGGTTAAGTTTGACACGATGGTCCTTACGGAATACGATTGGGGTTCTCAAGATAGAACTTGACTTTCCCTAAACTCGGGGAAGAAGAAAACTCTCAACGAATTCTCATAGATAGCATAAAGCAATCAAAGTTCATAAGCATAGATGAAATCTTAAAATTATATTTACATGCCTTTATATAGGCTAACAAACCAAAGCTAAACATAAAATTCGAAATAAGAAAGTCATAAACCTAAATGAAAGCTAAAAATGGCAAGTTTTGCTTCAAAACTCGTCTAGCCACTAAACTACGAACGACATTCACGGACATCCATCCTAGGTCGCGGACGTTCGTCCTCGACGGTGTGCATAAAAACAGTTTGGGTTCCAAATCACAGATGTCCATGTTGCTGGGTCACAAGCGTTCGTGCTGAGACCACGGACGTCCGCCATATGATAACAACTTTTTTCTTCTTTTGCTTCCCAAGTGCGTGCCTTCCAGGTATTGGATCTCCATTCATACGCGCACATGCACATGGATCTTCAATCGCCTATCCACAAGCTTTTGGGCGTCTTCACCCGCTTCTTTCGCCTCCGCCCCCATCAATAATACTGGTCATATAACTCATAACCTTGGGGACAATAGGTACTAAAAGAAAATAATAATGACTGAATGTAATGCAATTAATTGTGTTTAAATATTTATTTAATTGTTGCTTCCATTTCAAATTTTACTAATAGTCTATTGCAGATGACCCTAATAAATAGTTAAATACTATATGATATACAATAGTGGATTAACAAAATATTGGTAGATAATCTTAATATAGTTAGCTGGTGATATTACATGTCTTCAGATTTACATGCCCGTCTTCCCATTTTTTTACCTCTTTTGGATTTCATGTGTGGTAGAAAAAAATAATTTTATATATATATATATATATATATATATATATATATATATATATATATAAAATCAAATCAAAGAAACTTCCATTGTGAATACAGAAGAGAGAGACACACTTAAGGGAGTGCAAGAAAGTGGAACGCTCTAAAAAGGGTGGTTATTGATATTGGAAGATTAAGGGAGAAAATATTCCTTTTCAGGCAAATGGCTTTTTTGGAGGTGGGGAAGAGCATGGGATGTTATTGGGAAGGGGTTGTAAGGTGTAGTCTAAATTCCTAGAAGGAATCAGGTCGGAACTTGGGGAGGAAAGAAAGATAATATTTAGGGAGGATATGTGGATGGGAAAGTCTTAGTTGCGTGTGGTGTATCTAACTTTGTATTTTATGGTTTGAGTTAGAAAGGGTGACTACTAAAGATTGCTCTAGGCGGGTAGGAGGAAGGTTGTGTGGGACATCACCTCTAGGAGAAATCTAAAGGCTGCAAAGTTGAGTTGAATAAAGAACAAGGGGTCCTTTGTCTTTATGAATGGGGAGGATAAAAGAGTTTCCAAGTAAAATGTAAAAAGGTTCTTTTACAACTAACTCTTTTTTCAGGTTATCATCAAAGTGCCCAACTCTCTCCTATTGCCAATGTGTAGCCAAGTCTTGCCCGTTTAGGGCCGAGCCATTTTATTTGGACGGCATGGGCAAAAAAAAAACTTATCAACGTTAACCTTCCAACATTGGAAATGCAAATTCCAAATTAGTGCATCATGTGCAAGAAAGCGGAAGACATACTAGCGTGCTAGACCATCTTTTTCTACGTCATTCGGTAACTAGGAAGGTATGGAGTTTCTTCATTACTCACCTAATAGCCACAATAGACTATTAGAAACTAGAAAGTGTCCCTGAAAGACGTACATATCAGCGTTTGAAGATGGGAGATCGACTTCAATAGATCTGAATCTATTGAAACCATAGCCCATTAAACCAATCCCTAATAGATTGACCTTATGATGAAGTAAACAAACAATTCTATAATGTATGGGGCCCTGGCAAAGAATGAATTTTGTACCTTTTCACTACAAGATCTTAATGGGTAATGAAGTTATTCTTAATCGTGAAACAAAAGCGAACAAGTGAGTATATGGGAAAGGCCTCTGAAAAGGTTCTTGAAACTAATTTCAATAGGAGATCTTTCGAGAATTCAAGACCGGCGGGGATTGGAGGTGTTTCCCGTAATCATAGAGAAGTAATTGTGGCATTCTGTAAACCGATTGGGATTAAAGCCTCAAACAAGTTTTATAAGGTATTTGACTTTTCAAATGACATACTGAAGAAACTATCAAATGGGACTTTGTGATTAGTTGGCTTCTTAAAAGAAATAGTGGGCATGGTGTTTTTCTCATTGCTGGATAAATCTTATGATCTATACAAGGGGCTTGACATCTCGGTAAACCATATTCAGAGAGAGGACACCCTAGCTAGAGAATAAGTTTCAAGGAACTCTTTATGTATTGGGAGGGACATCTCACGGTATAAAACAAACGATAGGCACATGTGGAGGGCCAAAACTTCGAAGCTCAATTCAATGTGCCAAGGAGCTTGTGATGATCAATATATGCACAAGAAAAAGAAGAAAGAAAGTGCAAAAGACACTCAGAAAATGATAGGGGTACTATCCAACTTCGATCGATTGAAGTTCAACCTCGATCGATCGAGATCGACCCAAGATTCATCCTGAGATGACACCGTCGGTGATCAATCAAAACTTAAACTCGATCAATCGAATTCGTGCGCAATTTTTTGTTGGAGTTCAAATTTTGGACGAAAATTTGACTTTTTGAGTTTTAGTTAAATTAGAACTTTCTATTTTACTTGTTATGCTTAGTTAGGGTTTCGTTAGGCTATATAAAGGCATGTAAAGACTTTATTTGATAGTTGATTAATTAATGAAATTGAGAGCTTGCTTTTGTGCAAACCCTAAAAAACTTGTGAAGAGCTTTCAACCGAAAGAGTGAATATTTCAAAACTCGAGGAGCGAAATCTTCGTTTTATCGTGCACTTGGTGTGAAGCTGACATACATCCTTGGTGTGAAACCTCGGAATCCTTAGTGTGAAGCCTTGGACCCTATCTTTTCCTTTTACCTTCTTAATTATTGTCACGTGAATGATTTCCTTTTTATTTCTTTGATAAAAATTCAAAATACCAAAATTTCTATTTGTTTAGTTGCCAGGATCTTTTCTCACACCTTATTATTGTTGTATTCTTTGATTTTCCCTTGGATTAATTAAACCCATCGGGCCTTTAATTTCTTCGAACCCTGGAGGAGTCAAGAGAAGATTCCGCAATTGTCGCTTGGTGCCCTAAACTAGGTCAAAACTCGTGTTCCCTCATCAGAGTTGTTTCCCTCATCAGAGCCGTTTTTCTAGATCGAAAAATTTAATGCATGTGAGCGCTAAAATTGATATACACCAATTGCCTTAATTAAATTTCTTAAATTATTTTATGTGGTCGGGTAATTTGAATATTTTCGCTATTAATTAAATCTGAAATTAATCTCCAAATTCGCATAAATAGGGATTTAGCATTTGTCCTGCATCACTCTCCCATCTAAACACTTGATAAAGCAGGGTTTTTTTGGCTTCGTTGTTCTATTTTATAAATAAAACCGTTACTCATAAAAAATAATAATAATAATAAAGTAATAACAAATTGCCAAGTAGTAATTACTAAAAACTTCTTTAACTTTTGTACATGCTATTATAACAACTCTTGAATTTACACTTTATTTCTAATCTATTAAATTTTAGTATCTCTACTTTCAATTTTTTTAGTATTTATAAGCAAAGCTAAAAAATTGATCCAGTCTTGAATGGATTTGATCAGGTACCTCAATGAGTCGTAGTCTAATTCTGAGTTTTGAAGCCTTGATTCAGAGGATCTCATACATTAGAGGTTGTCAGTTGAATTATAATTCTTTGACAAATTTTGCTGACTACTTGTTATGAGTACAAATATAAAAACATGTTCAAGTTAGCCTCTAACCACCCACCCAAGTTAGTTCCTAACCATCTTGTTACTCTCAGAATCTCATCTCTAAAGCCCCCACCCAATCTAGGCCTGTGTTTTCACTAGCCTATTACCATTTCCATAAAAATTAACCTCAATTATTCTACAAAAGAACAGGGCTGCCCTACAACCCAATTGGTGCTGCTTTTTCTTGGTTCAAAAATGTGGATATCATTTAAAAGCGCAAATAAAAATATATAGTAGACTGGGACCCAAGAAGTCATGGACACACACATCTTGCAAAGAAGGTTAGGCAAGTAACAATCCCCCCCCCCCCCCCCCCCAACACACAAAACGAGCCATGTCCTCATGGTTGTAAGGTGATAACTTCCGGCTCATCCCCATCCTCAGGTCCCTCAAGCAAAAAAAATTGCATTATCCTTACAGTGATGGAGGCATGAAGCGCTCGTGACAGCAATAGCTTCCCACGTTGAGTCTTCACCTCGCTCAGTGAAATCCTCTTAGTTGGCACCGTGATCATAGCAGGTGGCCTTGATCCTGGTCTCGACCAGCCTACTAGGTTAGACCTTTTCCCATTGTCATAGTAGATTCACAGTCGAACTAGTTTCTCCTCTTGTCAATGTGCCATCCTCATAGTGTTCTGCAACAACGCAGGTCAGAGCATAATTACATCTTATCTGATCTCATCACGAAGACCTTGAATAAGAGTATCCATAAGAGCTTGATTTGACTATCCTTATTGATTCAGTAGACACCCAAACTCCTAATACCTATGAGTTGAACTCGTTCCTTGATGCAGTTTGGCTGTCATTCCTTCAAAATTCGGTCGGCCCAAACCGAACCAACATAGTTTACTCATGCCTTTCCATGTCAAGTCGGGATTGGTACGGTTGTACCATTGAAACTGTCGTGAAGAACCTTCTCTTTCTAAACCATGCAATGATATGAAAAAAAATTGTTCCACCTTGTGTATGAATTCTAAGTAATCCTGACGGTTAAAATGCCAAAAGTTGATCCAAGAGAAGCGCGCCACACCATCCCCATGCAAGCCCTGATATCATCATAATAATCAGTTTTGTGACTTCATGGTGGTTTGGACTTTGGAAACGGCAGAGTGATCCGATTGAGAACTTCTTCCATGGCATTGAGTTGTCCACTCATTATCCAACCTTCTCCTCTAAATCCTACACACATTTCTCCGTATTCAATGGTCGATTTTTCCTCTTTGGCATACCCCAAGAAGGATGCTTAATAATTATTCTCTACTAATTTCATTAAGGGTACCATTATTTACACCCGTTAAACCTGTGAAGAGCACACACATTTCCACCATAAAAAGTTGTTGATTGGCTTGAATCAGATGATGGATATCGTTTTTCGTCCCAATCTTCCACACAATAGATCTTGAGATTATGGAGCACCTATCAGACGTCACATGTGGATTCCACGTGGCACACATCCCCAAAAGTGGTCATTTGATAGATACGCCCAAGATCACAGTCAGTTTTGGGGATGTCTGCCATCTTGAATCAAGATCTGACCGTCTGATACGGGCGCCGTGATCTCAAGATCTATTGTGGGGAAGATTGGGATGAAAAACGATCTCCATCATCTGATTCAAGGCAGACAACAATTTTTATGGTGGAAATGTGTGTGTTCTTCACAGGTGCACCATTTCATTAATTGTTCCAAACGTGTAAGAATTTAAGAGTCCTAAACAGCTCAACTACTAATCTAAACAATCCAAATTAGTAAACTCCTAATAACAGTAAACTACTAACTATTCAAACTTATAATTTATCCTGCAGGGAACGTTAGGCACCTAACAGATCCCGCAACACCAATTTTTATGACATTTTCCTCTGAACAACAGCCATTGATGACTATTGTTATCCCTAAACCTAATAGTTAATCAAGATTTCATAATGGAACTTTTTTTTATCAAAATAGTGAAAGATTGTTTTCTTGTTTTAACGTGTCAAAGATTGTTAAGAAATAAACAAATAGGATTACAAACCCTAATTTGGTGATAAGGGTTTTCAAACAAATTTTCAAAGGAGAGATTTTTTTTTTTTTTTTTTTCATGCAAACCAAATTTGCTGACACGGCTAAAGTAACGAAAATGCAGCTTGAATTGAATTTGGGTGATTATCTATTCAATGACAATATCAACCATAAATTAAATTCAACGCAATAATTTTGCAATTTTATTCAAATAAATGGAGAAAGAATAAAAATAATACCGCAACAATTGTGTTACCTTTTGCTTTCTCGCAATTCTAAACAAAGAACATCAGAAGCCATTGGTACCTTTACAAATTTGGTATCATCATGCGCTTTCAGGCCTGCAGCTGCACCAACCTGAACAAAGAACATCAGAAGGCATTGCGCTTTCAGGCCTGCAGCTGGACCAACCTTCGTGCTATGGTAATCTAGATTGGACACGTGTCATCAATTTGAATGTCTACTAGTAAGAAACAGGCAAATTATATGGAGGACGGATTTGCTGAGCCCAAAGTGCATGCGGCTGACCTGGCGCGACGACGTGATCGGTTGCAACCGACCCACATTTATTTAGCCCACACATAGACACAAAATCGGAGTTTGCTAATAATTTTGTAAAGTTAAAATCTGAAAAAATCCCATAAAATTTGGAAATAATTTGAAAAATAAAATAAAATAATTATAAAAATATAATTATAAAATATATATATATATATATATATATATATGGGAGCCGGTTAGGTTCTTCAATGGAGGATAGTGACCATCCTCCAAGATCTACATGGAGCTCCACGTGGCACCCAAAACACTTTTTGGGTGTCATGTGGAGCACAGGTGGACAATTTAGATCAATATTTTTTAAAAAAAAAATTGGAAAAAAAATTTTAAACCCACAAGTCAAAGTTTGACGATTTTCATTGGTGCACATTTCACGATTCAAAATATACACGGTGGACATGAGTTTTCAATTTTTTTTTTTCAAAGATGATCTAAGCAATGCACCCAAGATCCACGTGCCATTCAAAAAGTGTTTTGGGTTTCACATGAAGCTCCACATGAAAGGTTGGAGGACGATGATCGTCCTCCCATAAAGGACGGAGGCCTTTTCCTATATATATATAGGGAGCCAATTAGGTCCTCCAATGGAGGACGGTGACCGTCCTCCAAGATCCACGTGGCACCCAAAACACTTTTTGGGTGTCACGTGGAGCACGGGTGGACAGTTTAGATCAATATTAAAAAAAATATCCGAAAATTAAATTTTAAATCCACAAGTCAAAGTTTAATGGTTTTCATTAATCCACATTTCACGATTCAAAATATTTACGGTGGAGATGAGTTTTTAATTTTTTTTTTGTCAAAGATGATCTAAGTTGTAATATCCCGAAAATTGCGTGTTAAACAGTAACCTCGGGATCCGTGCCCACTGGTCATAGGTTGATCATGTAGGAGTTCACTAGTTGACGTAGGATATGATGAACGGATGAGATGTGAGAATTTAAGTGAATGTGTGGAGGATGAGATTAATCTGGAGTCACATACACCTATTTCTGGTGCATGTGCTCAACACAGGTTGGAGGGGAGATAAAAGGGTTTAATAGCCCTAGTTTCTCTTTTGTTTGGTTGTTGAGAGAGAGTAAAGAAGAGAGAGAGAGAAAAAAAAGGAGAGCATAGTTAAAGCAAGGAGTTATTGTGGGTGTTTGAAAGGGGGATTCAAGCATTTAAAAGGCCGATTCGATACGAAGGATCCGTTCTAGTCAAAGCTAGAACCCTAGCCTTTCCAACCCCTTGACCTAATCAATTTGAGATTGATTGAAGGTAAAATTTTGTAAATTAAATGCATAGGTTATAGAGGTTTAAATTCAGTCAAGAATATTTAAAATGATAGATTAAGTGCTTAGAAAAATGAAGGAAAAAGAGTAGGAAGAGATTTGGAAGAACAGTCCAAAAGGGGGCTGAATCTGGCTAAATCGATCAATCAAAATTGGGTTTCGATTAATCGGTTTTCGCCAAGAAGTTGAAAAGTCAAAATAGCCTGAATTCGATTAATCGAACTGAGTTTCAATTAATCGACTTTGGATTTCGATTAATCGATTTTTGTGTCGATTAATCGACTGAGAGCCTCCAGTGAACTCCAGTGGCTGGAGGAAAGTGACCTGGGAAAATCGACTAGTCGAAATGGGATTTCGATTAATCGATTTCGAATTTCGATTAATCGATTTTGGGAATTCGATTACTCGAATTGAGAATCGAATTGATAGAGTAGAGAATTTCGATTAATCGATGTAAAATTCGATTAATCGAATCAGTTTCGATTAATCGACTTTGGAGTTCGATTAATCGACTGACTTAAATCTTGTTGACTTTTTAGTTTGCCTTCAAGATTCTCGGGGAGGTCTTGGACCTTCCTTGTTACATCTTTAATGATGTGTTGCATGTGTTATATTGTACCATAGGTGGTACGTATGATCGTGGGCACAAGGAGCCACGTGGGACCTTGATGCTTTGAATTATCAGAGACTTAAGGTAGGGAGCACCTTGAACATGTACTTTAATTTACAATAGCATGTATGTAGTGATATAGAATCAAATTGAAAACTATTTTATTGTTTAAAGTTTTATGAAAAGTGTGTGTGAGTGACATCAATAAGAGCATCTAATAATGAGCCATCCCCAGGGGATGAGGAAGTGAAGTAATAAGAGCATCAGGTGTGATGCAAGTGAATAGACACATCCCAGGGATGTATCTAAGATTGAATAATGTCTGATAGGGCCTAACTGATATAAGATACCACACTTATACGGTGAATAACTATATGTAAAGCACCTGATATATTTGTTATTTGAGGTTTGATAGGATACCCCACCGACATGACGGGATACCCACGACTGACGCGACAGGATATCCGTGACCGATACGGCGGCGAAACCGTAAGCCAGTGCGGAGGCTTATCCGTACATAGTAAGCACACCCCGGGGGTGTTGAATTGAGATAAGTTGAAATCTCGCCACCAATTCCCAGGGAAAAGGGGCTTGGATACTATTTGTATTCCCAGAGAATACGTTTAAAACTGTCTATATAGATGACGATGAAGGGTATCTCATCGGGGTTCGATGCTATATTGTTCGGGGATTACTTAAGTTGAAAGGTTAAGTTTTACTTTAGGCCTATTCAGTGTCATTCATGATTAATTAAAAGACATGTGTAAACCACTAGTAAAATGTGATTCCTTTTCAACTGTTTCTCAGTAACTGCATAGACACATCATGCATAAGCATATCATGGAATACATGTGAGTTTTAATTTATATGTTCACTGTGTTTTGTTCCCTATTGAGCTAGGATGTAGCTCACTCCTTAGACTATTCGTCGCAGGTCCACTATTAGTAGCTGCTGAAGCTTCAGGGGACGTTGACCCTGGTGAGTCAGACATTGCGCCTGGTGACGAGTTGGAGCCACTTCCTGAGGATTTCTTCTAGAGGACTCCATTGTGCACCTTTGAGAGTTTTGTGAGCTTATTTGGTACGACTTGGTATGTCAAGCCTAGTTTTCGTTAAACAATGTAATTAAATGTTGAGATTATTCTTTTGGGGTGAACCATTTGTGATGATTGGCAATCATTGATGGTTCAGATCGGTTCTCCATTCATGCAGGGGCATGAAGGTAGAACCGTCTTTTGATCAGTATTTAAATAATAAATTATTTCCGCAATTATTGTTATCATTTTCAGTTTATTTCTATTGCTTGATATACCAGTGTTCCGTGCTTAGTCAAGGGGCATGGTCAAGATGATCTTGCCGATGGCACGGGTTTCGAGGTGTCGAAATCCGAGCTGTCACATAAGCAATGCACCCAAGGTCCACGTGGCACCTAAAAAGTATTTTGGGTGCCACGTAGAGCTCCACGTGGAAGGTTGGACGACGGTAGGACGGTGACCGTCCTCCCATAGAGGACAGAGGCCTTTTCCAATATATATATATAATATCCTCCAGTGAGGCGGTGACGAGAAGCAGAGAGGCGGGTTTGAGAACTGTGAGAGAGAGAGAAAGGAGGGTTTTAGTTATTTTTAACTTTTTAACTTTTTTGCTTTTATATATATATATATATATATATATATATATATTATATATTGTATATAAAAGTAATTTTTTGACTTTTAAGTTGCAAAGTTATTATTTTACTATTTAAAAAGTGAAAAAGCTAAAAATAAAAGTAAAAGTAAATAATAAAGTTAAAAAATAATAGCAAAATAGCTAAAAGTTAATAAGTACCAGCAGGCAACGATAGCGGACTTCGGCGATTTTCGGTGAATTATTTGCGAAGTTCGGCGATTTCGACAAATTTTTCAAAAATTCGCGATTAATTCGTATTTTGTTCATTTCCTAAAAAAATTGTGAATTAGTCAATACTTCAACGATTTTTGTGACTATAAGCCCACCACTCTTACAGCCAATTGCTTCGCGCCACATGAGTCGTTGCAGATAACACTCTCGGTAAGAAACCTAATGCAAAACGCGATATATTGTTGTTGACTGTTGAAGAGTGGCAATGTTTAAAGGGACCATAGAGTTGGTTTATAGTTGGCCCAAAAATAACATCTTCCAATATAGGGGGACATTAGAAAAACATGCACATTCATAAACGTTTGGGAATGGAGCATGTTTTTCTAATTATCCCTCCAATAAAACATCCCTCCATCGCCCTCAATAATTGGACAAACAGGAACATGTAAAAACCGCAACGTATAGGGTTTTGGTAAGATCTAATTGATTGAACTCTAAATAAGGTTCTAAGTGATTTTGAAACCATTGGATGTAAGGAGCTCTTGACTTTAACTTTTATAAGTTGACATCCACTTGTGATCCCTTGTATCCAAAGGGTTGAATATAGTGGAACCCCATTTCCCAAAATTCGGGATAATTAGAAAAACAGGCCTCAAAAACAAACTTTTTAGCAAAAAAGATATGACCTCAAAAACAAACTTTAAAAAAGTTTGTTTTTAAAAAGTTGGTTTTTGAGGTCGGGTCTTTTTTGCTAAAAAGTTTGTTTTTAAGGCATTGTTTTCTAAAGTGCCTTTAGAATTCAACCGATTAGACTTGATAAAATCCTAAATATTACAATATGATCATTTTCATTTGCTCATAAAAATTTGTGCATTTTTTTTCCGAGATTTAACCACTATAATGAAGAGAGATTAGCTTATGCACCACCATTATTGTCCGATCCTACACCTAATAAACTAATATGCATACCATTTTTGGTGAGTACCTAATGATTTAAACGGGGAGAGAGATTAGCTTATGCATCACCGTTAATTGTACGATCCTACATCTAATGACCTAATAAACATCCTTTTGGGTTAATAGTTTACCTAATGATTACAGGGTGTCATGTTCTCAATCTAGATTAAGAACATGTCACTGATTTTTGAATGCAGGTCTTTTTGTCATCAAGTGTCACATGATGCCAGTGACCTAATGTAAAGATGTGATTGGTCTAAGATTGCATGACAAAACAACTCCAGTTTTTAAGTCAAAGGGGTCAAATATCTTTAAAATAAACAGTTACGAAGTAAATTTTTACCAAAATGAATTTTATCTATTCATTTTAAAGTTGTATGCTCGCTTTAAAAGTATATGTTATTGAATTTTTTTTAGGCAAATTTTTTCACAACATATCTTATATCGTAGTCTTCACACTACATGGCACGCTCGATGAAAAAAATAATAGTAGTTATATAATCGCTTTAAAATTACATGATAGAGAAGTTTATAACTATTATTATTTTTCATCGAGCTGCCAGAGAGTCACTAGTATCATAAGATTATCGACTTTATGAAATAATTTTAGCCAATATTTTTTGTCCCATATTTTTAATACTTTTACATACATGAAAGTCAACTTCCCTTATCCATAGTTGGCTTCTTTTGGTTGGGTAGAGCAACAAGGATTGTGGTTGGTCATCCATGCTACCCATATGACTTATGTGGGAGGAAAGACATTTGCCAACAATATATTTTTCCTACTCGACTATTTCACAATTTTATAGCATAATCAGAAATACGACTTCCATGTTTCAGTTTTTCTAAAAGCACCTAACTTTAAATTTTACATTATAAAAAATACGGGCATGTTAATGTCTGTTAGTTGTCATTCGAATTAAGCAAGCCAATTTATGTGAATAATGCAAAATATAAAAAAATATCCCCCAAGTTATATTACATCAATATTTGTCATTTAAACAATGAAAATTCTCATTTTCTCTAAATTCCAACCTTTCTTCGTCTGTTTTGTTCACATGCGCTGTTCTTTGTATGTTCCACTTCTCACGTTCCCTATTCACATGCCTCCTTTTCATTTGCATTTCACCCTTATCATCATCTTCATCTTCTCTAATCGAATATACTAGGAGGTCTGCCTCAGGAAAACAAAGTCTCGCTAGACAATATATACTTGGCTAAGCAACCCCTAAGCACCTCCAAACTTATGTCAAAGAGTTTTAATTAGTCATACTTTTGGAGGGTAGGTAGAGGCGGAATTCAAGATTTTCTTTCCTAGTATCATGGATAAGGTGACAAAAAAGCACTATTGCATAAACATTTCAGAATAATTTTCACAAGATAAAGTGGGCCTTAGCCCAAAGTAATGGTTCAGGGGATTTGATGAGCTTAGAAACTTGTAGTTTTTCATATATTTATCGCATGAAAGTAGTAGATTATGCATTTCGTATTTTATTGTTTTTGAAACAAGGGTATTCAATGAAATATGAGATGGATTTCAAAAGATCTTAAATTTTACATATAAAAAAGAAAGTCAAAACCTAAGTCTCCCAAAGAAAATAGGCAAACCCCAGTTCTAGTTTCAACATTTAAAATTAAACAATATGATGATCTTTCAATATAATCAATATTTGTGCCTGTAAATTATGATCCCATTAAAAGTAAAAGAATAAGCAAAACTTTTTAGGGATATTAATCAGTGTTTGTTTTTTTTTAAATCATATATGTTGTGCAAAAACCCTTCTAGATGGCCTTTGATGTCTAATCTCGTTGATGGCTTTCACATGCGAAGAAGACAATCAATAAACTAAATAACAAATAAAATATGAGATAGAGAAATAGATCACACCACATACAAGAACAAGATTTGCGTGGTTCGACCTAAGCCTACGTCCACGAGCAGTCAAACAAAGTGTTTCCACTATCAAGATGAAGATACACAAAGGCTACAAAACAATAGAAATCACATTCTCCAATCTTATCCAAACCAAAGGAACCACAAAGATCTAAGCCCAAAATACAAAACGCTAAAGTTCAAAATAAACACCAAGGTTTTCCCAAACAAATACCCAAGTGTACTCTCACCGAAACCTAACAAGAGAGCCACACAACCAAAACGAATCTCAAGTTCTCTCCATAAGAGAGACCCAAACTCCCTAGATTGTTCCAAAGGTTTTACAAAACCAATACTAAAATCCCTTTTTCCAAAACCCTCATTTTCAAATCCAAGATTCAAATTCTCTCTTATCAAAAACAAAACCCAAAAATCCCTCCATTATTCCCTATCTTTCAGATCCTATATAATAGGATCCCATATTAGAGAATAATACAAGTTTCCAAAACAAGTGGACTTTCTTCAAACAAAAGCAAACTAATATAGGATCCTTTGACAATCCACCAAACCAAATTCCAATAGATAACTCTAGTTGCAATCGAAAATCGAGCCAAACCCTAACAATATATAATACATTGTGATGATTTAAATGGACAATGATGAAGTTTCGATTGCACAAATTATTTTTGCCAACAGAGAAAATGCCAACGGATTCAAAGAACGTCTTATCTTATTTTTATGACTACTCCTTGAGCAACAAATAACCTTTTATAGAGTTTTGATTTTGAAATTCAATTATTAATGAAAGGCACATAAAGAATCTTAGTTATTTAGTTAGTTAAAGTTGCAATGAGTTAAACTTGGTAGGAGGGAGGAATAAAGAACTTTTAAAAGTTGCAATGACAAATTAGAGTGAATAATAAAGCGTTAATGTCCCAATTCAAAAATCAGGTTGTGCAATAATTTCAAGTCATAGAAGTTCAAAATATTAGAAATTCGAAGTTCAAAGATGAGGTCAAACGTAATTGTGTTCAATTTTACTGAGCCCAAATATATCGATATTGTTGGTTTAACTAAAGTATTATGCGCTCGACCAGGAGTTTGGGCATCGTAGACGATATTTGAAGAAGTTTGAGTTAAATATCAATAAATAAAAACTCAATGTCAGAGATATAGATGCTCTTCGTTGACATAAATATTGACATCATTATAATTAGAGGTTATTCGAAGAATGTTCATAAGGGGATAGGTGTCAATTTCTCATTCACTGTTCAAATTGGATTCTAATGAAGCGGTTACAAGTTTCAACATGTCATTGGTTAATGAAAAGGATTGATAGTTTTGGAGTTCTTACGAGCACACAATTTAAGGAAGAAAGCTCCAGGCGAATGTGAAATTGACGTTGATGAGTTTTCGTTGCTTTGATATCAAAAGTTTTGATATACGTTTAGAGTGGAAATTTAGTTTGGGGATGGAAATTTCTTTGAGAAAATATTGAAGGTACAACAACACCTTGTGCAAAGTCTTCCTAGCTAGAGAGTACACTTCAAAACTTAAGTCAAAGATATTTTAGAGTCATGTGAAGATTTATGAGCGAATTTCGCAAGGAATTCAGTCATTTTTGTAGTTGTTGAATAGTGATTAGTTGACCTTAGGTTATTATGTGAGATATTATTTAATTCTAATACATTTATTATCGTAAAAGTTCATATAAATAAAAATTATATTTATGTGGAACAATATTGCGTCTCTAGTGATTGATTTCAATTGAAAATAGTTGATCGCCTTTTAAGTCATATAGTTGTATTTAGCATCCTAGTATGTCAATGCATTTATTGGTGATGGTCTCGAGTGATATTTAAACTCGATGGCATTTCGAGGATTCCATCTATATGATAATTTATGATTATGATGTAATTAAATATCGTCTCGGTTGCATGAGATTAAATCTCTTTACCATAGGACATTTTATGTTGTGGTTCTTTTTTCATGTAGATATTTTTTTGTCTTTAATGATTGATTTATCTTGAAAATCCTATCTTTTATCAGCATTTAGAATAGCTAGTTGTATTTAGATCCCAATATGTTAAGACATCTATCGATGATGGTCTAAGATAACAACTCGGATTCTCTAAAGTTGTTGATGCTAATTCAAGGGTTGCATGTGATATTCTAGACATAATTATAGATCGTCTTTGTTGCATCAGGTTGAATCTTTTTCTTGCATCTCCCTCTATGAGAGGATGATTTATTATGTTATTATTTTTTGCCCATCGAATATGGAAAGCTTGTTGATAGAGCGATAGGCTCAAACTCACACGACTTGCACCTATCAACCTTAATGCCTTGAGACATGCATATACATAAAGGATAAATTGAGAGGGTATCAACGACATTAATAAAGATGATGGACTACATTCTAGCCATTTAATTATATCCTAAACTAATTCAGACACGATTTTAAGGCATTGATATATGTATAATTTAGCTTTTGACATGATTCTAATCTTATGATTTTTAGGGTTGATTAACACATCCATTACTGATTAACAAGGCTGAAGTATATTATAAAATAAACAATGAGAAAAATGTGTTAATTAAACGATAGTCTCGCATCTCCTGCATCAATGGTCTTGGGCTATATATAAACCAGGGCAAACCTCACCTTACAAGCCGGTTTTGTGAGATTGAGTTAGGCCAATGAAAATTTTACATGGTATCAAAGCAAGTAACCACGGGGATGTGGAGAGACACGTTACACGTGAGGGAGCGGAGCGTGAGCGATAGTCCCACATCTCCTGTGTATCATAGACTTGGGCTATATAAAAAAAATTGGGCCAATCTTCACCTTACAAGCCGGTTTTGTGAGATTGAGTTAGGCCAATGGAATTTTACATTAATGGCCATCATGGGCTTCAGTAGTATTATAAATATTAAAGACGATATGTCACTACTTGAACAAATTAGGGCAATTCATGAAAGGTCATAACTAACAAGTATATTGGATAGCATCAAACTCGGAAATATGCTAGTAGAGACTAGAGAAAGGCAAGGAGAAGAATTTTGACTAAGTTGTTTGCAAGTTGCAACTAAACCTATAAATGACAATATCGTAATTAAATAGAATTATAAATACTAGACAATTAGGGGGAATATGCTTCTTGCCTTGATGAAATGGAGCAATTGATGTGCCCAAGCTCTTTGTTTGACATAATTTAATAGAATTTAACTCAATATATTTTTTGAAAATGAATTTTTTTAATTAAGATATTATATATATTATAAAATGAATTAATTATTCATACATTTTTAAATTTCAAATAGGGAAGAGGAGACCTCTATAACATCATTAAATAAATTATTTTTTTATTATTTTAATTTTAATTTATACACAACTATACATTAATAATAAATATTAAATTATACACTAGTCCTACATACGATTTTCATTTTGAAAAAGTTGATTTCTCCTCTCTCCTTTAACTCTACCAAAAAATTGGCCCACTTGCTCATTGACCAAGAACCTAAAAAGTAATAAAATAACGTTGCATGAATTAGCATAATGATGGACAAAGGTAACATTTGTATTTAGAGAAAAAATCTTTATACAAAATTTCATTTTCCATATATACTATCAAAACTTCATGAATAATGTATTATTATCAAATAATAAATGATTGCATTTTCTAATTTATATATTGGAAAATTTTAGGAGTATCTTTATATATTGGTGTTAGGCCCTTAGGTTCATTAAAAAACAAAGTAGGTTTGAGCCTGACCCTAGTCATTGAAATCAATAGATGGTACCCCAACTGTCACCATTTTCAAATTACATGGTAATCCCATTGTCAAGACACGGAATCCTAGCCAATCTCAAGAGCCTAGAATTTCGTGTTATGACAGCGCACGCTTGTTAAAGTGATAAGCGGACATACATATCTTACATAAAATGGAGCTTCCAAAAATTATGAACTACAAACTTCTTCTCATATAAAAAATTCCCCTCATTATGTTTACACTGAATTTGAAGTCCACAATACTAAATGACAGGAAATAAAAGTACGATCACTATTAGAAAGTCTTTCCAAATATTTAATATATACCTAATGTCGTCTAACTGGTCCTCGACGTCATCACACTCATAAGCCGAATAGTCTACCAGCGCATCAAGTCCACCGGGCAGTGTAATCCATATCCTTATCTGCAGCTGTTATTTTTTTAGAGTGAAGTGAGTTTACTTAGTCATGTAAATTCAATGAGTTGCACAACCGATCTACCATAATCTACCCGAGTGATCGTGGGTGTAACCTTGTGAGTGAAAGTGAATCCATTATAATTTTATTTAATCAACATAATGAAAGTACTCATACATTTTTCATAACAATAAAGCTGAAAGGACGTAATAGGCTTCAATGTATATGATACTCCTAATGTTTATCACTTTTCTTACTTGTCTTATCAACTTAACTTACGTGGTATATCGAAAGTCTTATTATTACTTCATACGCCTACACAACGCATTTCGTATCTTACTTATCTTGTTTAAATAATATGTGTCAGGATCGCTGCTCAAGCCTATCACGCGAGGTCCACATGTAGACAACCACCTAACCTTCATATCCTAACATAAACCACCATTCAGCCCAATGAGGTTGCATATATAGTAACCACAATGTCCCCTTAGTTCGAGATAAAGCTATCATAGTGTCCTTAAGACCCATCTTGATTGCAGATGTTGAATATTGCGGTGGCACGTAAGACATGACACGTGTAAAAACTTAATTCATGTTTAGCTGACCTTCACAACGTATCTTAACATATCATAACACTATTCGGTTCTGGGCTTAGGTTTTTATCCCGATTTCATATTTGCGTAGGCTTAAGTCCTCACTTCCTTAACATCTCGTAGT
Source organism: Chloranthus sessilifolius (assembly GCA_021018995.1). Taxonomy (NCBI): domain Eukaryota; kingdom Viridiplantae; phylum Streptophyta; class Magnoliopsida; order Chloranthales; family Chloranthaceae; genus Chloranthus; species Chloranthus sessilifolius. Next base: position 45,181,281 of record CM037584.1, on the reverse strand, counting down.
TTAACATATTCATATTCCATCTTTTCTTAAACTTAATTAGAATAGGCCACAGTGTGATAGGCTTCACAAACCACGTTTTTCAAGGAACGAGTTCCGTAGTAACTTGGATGTATTTCGTGTGGCATCCCATACTACCATAGAAGGGTTGCATCCGTACATGGACGTCAATATTCTAAGTTTCACGTGATCGTGAAAGGAACCCCACCTTGACGAAGGCTTAAAAGTCATGTATCATATCTTTTTTTTTTTTTTAACATATATATGCCCTAACGTACTTTTAAGTGATGAATGTCATATAAAATATAAATGGAACATGATGTGATTTTTAATTGTGATCTTTTACTCGTAAACGCACGAATCAGATTGTATATAGTGGGTGCGGAGTACGAGATCGTTTCCACGAGGACTATTTTAGAAGATCTAAAAAGATGAGACAGAAATTCCAAAAATCTACTGAGATTCAACAGTACCCTACCAATATTACGATTTAGGCAGTTTTGTGAGATGATGATTACTGACTACAAAATAAAGCTTAATTGATAATTCAAAAATAAAGGTAAAGATGAAGATACTAAATCCTCCCATCTTTGATTTGTTCTTCCCGTAATACAAATCTAAGGATTAAACTATGAGATATACCATTAAAAAAAATATCTTTTATGGAAGATAAATGGTCAAAATTTGGATAGGTTCCACGTTGCATCCCTGTAATCAGGACTTAATTTCATAGGTGATTTTCATATATAGATCTGGGATCAAGGGCATGACTCGGTGATCGGTGCTGAAATATGACTATATTTCACACTTTAAATCCTACATTTAGCTGTTCAATGAAAGCATCTGATGGTTGTTGCGAGGCTTTGATGTTTACAGGTGTTTCTGACCGTTAGATTGTTCAAGTGCATAAAAGAAGAAAATTAAAGACTACAAAAGAGCTATGGACAAAAAGGTCCAAAGAAGCATTGAAAGCCATGAAGAGAATCAACTTCCATCAAGAAAGGGAAGACTTTGCATTGAAGAGTCAATCGATTGAGGCATTATTGTCAATCGATTGACAGATGGAGTAAAACTCAACCCTAGAAAATCAATCGATTGATTTGATGAAAATCAATTGATTGACACATAAAGGCAGAAGTGTCCTAAAGAAATTCAAACTCAAAATCAATCGATTGAGACTTTTGTCTCAATCGATTGAGGCAATTAGGTTTAGGTGTGTTCGGCCATTATAAAAAGGAAGCCAAGGCTTTGTAAAAGGGAGGTTTTTTTTGGAGGACTTTTAGAGAGGAATTATTTTTGCAATTTTAGGCTCTTTACTTTGGAAATTTTGGAAACTTCTTTTCACCTTTTCAAGGGTTTTCTTTTCTTCTTCTTTCAGGGTTTTGATCTGGGTAGATTGTACTTAGGTTTGCATTATTTTTCTTTGAGAAAATCATAGATTGTATTTAGGAAAAACAATTGTAAAAAGATCTTTGGAAGAAATGAAAAGTGGAATGACTTTGAATGAACAAGGAGATCATACACCAAAGATGAGCGGCTAAATCAGTAGATCGGGGAAGATGCGATCCCCAGATAAGTACCCATATTTATGATTAATACCATAGTCTAATTATTACCATCATGGAATCATTTTGCTAAAAGTTTGTGTTATTGAAAATATATTGAATGCTTGTTATGACCGTTGATGGCACGTATCAACGACTATAATCGCTAGATCTGGACCTGCAGACTGATCTAGGCTGCAGAGCGATTATGTACTTACTGTTTTGATCTAAACATCATGAGATACGCTATGCTTCTTACATGACTCATACCGTAATGATAGGCTGAGTCATTGTTTTTAGATAGGGTATGCCGGATTGATGATCATATTGTATTTCGAATCATTTTTATAGATGAATGATAGTGTGAATGATGCTTTAATGAAACTGTGGGTTTTAATGGTAGAAAAGGGGTACAAATCTGGGGTAGCATATTTCTTGATCTCATTTAATTATTATTTTAGATTCATCGGTAATTAGTTGTTTAGATTAATTTATTTTTCTGCATTTAGGAAAAGTGTGATAAATTTTGGTAAAATTGAATCTACCATTTGATACTTCCTTGGGGACGTTTTTAAATCTCTGAAAGAATTAATTAAAATTCACGTTTCCCTGTGGGTTCGACACCTTTGTTCTTGCCATACTGCAATAGATCTTGTGCACTTGCAAGGGTTACATTTAAAATACACCACTCGACACACTTGATCTCAGATTTTAAATAAAAATCATCCTCAAAGTGGGTAAAAATTCTAACAAGAATACCACCATAGATCTGAGATCAAGGGCATGACTCGGTACACTTGATTTTAGATTAGGGAGTAATTAAGATAAAATTACCATTACATATCCAAGATCCAGGGCATGGCTCGGCACACTCGATCCCGGATCATAATCGTAAGTAGATCTACACAATGAAAGCAAAAGGACTTATAACAATAATTGGGGTAAAATTACGGTCACAAATCTGAGATCCAGGGCATGGCTTGGCACACTTGATCCCAGTTAGTGACGGGGATTTCATCCGTTCGTGATAACATAATAACCATAAAACAATATCTCATATTTTAATCCTAGATTCATATTATTAGAAGTACATCCCTCGGATGGGAATCATTAGATCCCCATCTCTAAGAAATTAGCTACACATGCTGTAATTAAATGATATAAACAAATAAGGAATGAAAAATAACATCAATTTAATTAATTCAAAATACCTCAACCTTCAATAGAAATTTTTTAATCCAAGTTTAATCCACAAGTACGATGATCTTCAGAAACAAAATTAACAATGCTCTCTACTAATCTTTAAATTTAAACTAGGAATCAACTGAACAAAAATAATAAATTGAAGAAAGAAAATGCCGAAAAGATTAAAGGAACAAAGCTCTCAAAAATAATTAAAATTCTTTATCTATACGTCTAGCTATCTCTCAAAATCTAATCTCCTTTTCCGAGTTGTTGGTTCGGCTGTAAATACTCTCTAAGTCACACAGGTTTTCTGGCTCAAAAAGTCAGGGTCGATTAATCGATCCTGTAGGGCCGATGGATCGACCCCCTGAAAATATGCACTACGGAGTCACTTCCGTGTCAAACTCCTTTCTGTACCTCGATTAATCGAGTAAAGGGTCGATTAATCGACCTCCTATAATTCTGCAACAAAAAGTGTTTTTTGTGTCAGACACAATCTCTCCCCTTGATTAATCGAGTGCAAGGTCGATTAATCGACCTTCCCAGATTTTCCGTGAACTCCAGCCCCATTTTGCATCAGACACTGTCTCGATATTTTGGCCATAACTTTCTACTCCGAACTCGGATTGATATAATTCCTACGGCGTTGGAGAGCTGACGGAAAATTCTACAACTTTTGTGTTTTGGTAATATCATGAATCTGGCGTCTTGAAGGTCCAATTGAGTTGCAAGTCGCACCAAGTTCTCGATGACCCAAGGTTGCAATGTTTTGACATTATTTTCGAAATTCTTGGGCTGTTTTATGCACTTGGATTGTATTTACCTGAAACACTTCAAATCTCATAACTCTCATCAGATAGCCTTCATCGGACAACTAAATATAGGTATTTAGGAGTGAAATATCATTATATTTCACTACTCATCACACCCCCAAACCTATACTTTGCTAGTCCTCGAGCAAAGCAAACTAAAAAAAATAAATCTCATTTTCGTAGGGAGCACGATTGCACTTAGTGTGTGCAACAAGCCTTTAAACCCCTAGGTGATTCCTAGTGGAGGAGTTGTGTCTCCTGAGGGTTTACAATGAAGTTACCCACAAACTTTCAAAATTTTCAAATCATCGGCAAAATTAAGTTTTCAAAACATGATTTTGATAACCTATATACCATTTAAAACTCAAAATCATTAATCAATTCAACATGCGAATTCTAAGTTTTAAATAACAATGTTATACTAATTATACTAATATCTATTCAAATTAGTCTAATGCTCAAGTTGTGAGATAATTCATCCATTCATGCCTAAACGTGAAGTGTGTGCATATCCAAACCAAGATTCATCCATCTAAGAACTAGTTCAAACGGGAACCTGTCGGATCTGTTGTCTCAACTCAATCCTCACTTTAGGTATACTCTCAAAATATAAATACATCGATGATGGGTAAGTTTTCACACACATGCAAGAGATCAATACAAAACAAATAAAAATGTCTCACATGATAAAAGAAATACGATACAATCAATGAACAAAAATACATCTCATAAGGACAGATACTTGTATATCCTAAGCATGTCATATCAAGTGTCATAAGTATCACATATTTACTCTCCACAAGGCAGTTACCAATGCAAGATCAGATCATGAAGGTCTTTTTAGGGTTGTAATGGGGCTTAGGTAAGGGTAAAAAAAAAATTGAAGTTGGGATTCAAAATTTATGAGAAATTGGAAGAGAACTAACTTTTGATTTTTCTATTTCTTCTCTTTTTCTTTTCTTTTCTCACTCATTTTTCTTCTTTTGAATTTCCCCTTCTTAAGGCACCTTATATTTTTTCATTATTTTTCATAGTTTTCTTTTTCTTTTTCTCCCCCTTTTTATTTTATTTTTGTCATACACTCTCAGTAAACACCACAACTTGATATCTCTCCACTTACTCTCTTTTCGTTCATTCTCATCCCTCGTTCCTAATTTCTCAGAAATAAGAAGGGTAAAGCTGAATTTTCAGAAATTGTGAAGGGGTAAAGGTTAACATAGTTTATCAAAAAATGTATAAAGGTAAATTTTTTAATAGGCTCAAAGGGATACTAGAAGGATAAATTTATTTGAGGTGGGGCATTTTAAGCACAAATGAGTCAAAGATGGCCTTCAATCATGTCCTTAAAAGATGGTAACCATGCCTTTTGTCTTGAGTAGATATACATTACGTTCTAACACAATAATATGAATTTTATTTCATGCAAAGCCACAAATCAAAATAAATGTATGAGATTATGCAAAATAATTCGTATTCAAAGAAAACTCCGAGTTTATGTATTCACTCATCAATGACGGGAAATTAGCTCTAAAGCTCACCGGGTTTAGTCTCCACGAAGAACCTAAGATTCAACGTTCAAAACAGTTCATCGATTTCTAAGTCTTAGCTTGGTATAAGTGCAAAAATTCTAAGCATGAATATCAATATTATCCACAAAATATCACATTAAGCTTCCTCATCCTAGATACAAGTAATCAAAATATGACATCGATATTCTCAAAATTAAATTCACATGCATCATCAACTAAAGTTTGAAAACTATCGCAAAGTAATGTGTGTGATGGCTCTAAATTTTTTTTATTTTTTTTATTTTTTAAAATTATATATCTACTGTCGATTAATCGACTTGAATGAGTCGATCGATTGAGAGTGGAAGTTCGATCAATCGACCTTCATTGTCGATTGATCGAGAAAAAGTTTACTTGATTTTATTTTTTATTTTTTTGAATAAAAAATAAGTGACGCAAAATAGATAATCATACCCCCAAACCTGCTGAAAAGTACCTCAACACAAAGATCAAGTGCAGAGAAGAGGTGCATTAAATTGAAACATGACCAACCAACAAGACTAAAAATTTAATGAAGGTAATGTGGCTACACTATTTAGGGAAATAAAAATAACCTAAACTAAACTAAAAACTGATATTCTAGAACCAAACATACGAAAAGAGAAATCATAAATCCTAAATCCTAAACTAAACCTGAGTCCAACTCCTTTAATCATTGTTAGGCGGGACCATCCACCTCGGGTCACTTAAATCGATGTTCTTAGGCATAGGGAATAATTTCTCCTAGAGATCAAGGGGAAATTGATGAGTCACTACCGATGGTATGGATGGAGGCGTTGAGGCGACAGTAGGAGATAGAGATGGGGGAGGTGGTGACGGAATCACATCAATTATCTCAATATCAGTATTGATGCACGGTGTAGAAGATTTGAAACGATTCGCCTTCTTTCTAGATGGTTCTCCCCAGGAAGGAATGATCATCGGAATGAGGTCGATGATTTCAACAGTGCTAGGCTCAAAAGGGACCGTCCGATGAGTGCGGCGCTCCCGCTTTTTAGCAATCTCCTCCATCTTCGATAACCGTGCTCTGGTGAGATAGAATCGTCGGGCCATAAGAAGGTTGTGCAAGGTTTAATGGAAAGTGAGCCTAAGGGTGAATATAAGGGAAAAATTGATAGAGTAGGAGTGGAAAGAGGTGTCCCGCAAAAAGAATTAATGAAAAGTGTGGCAGTACGCTTGAGGGACTCCAAATACTAAAGGAAATTGAAAAGTAGAGTCCCAAAATAGGTATTTGGTCCTAAAAAGTGGGGGTCGATTAATCGACCCTGGGAGGTCGATGCATCGACCTCAAAGAATTTTTTTATTCTCCGAAAAGTGGGGGTCGATTAATCGACCCTGGGGGGTCGATGCATCGACCCCTCAAATTATGCCTGCTTTGAAAAGTGGAGGTCGATTAATCGAGTATAACCCTCGATTAATCGACTGTATATGGGCAGAGAGGTGAAATTTCTTCGTTTATTAGTAAATTTTTTATTATTATTTTTCAACTCTTCTAAATGCAACATGAAATCCACGAAAATATGGGCAGTCCCAAACAGATTAGAAACACACTTTTTCATTGATAAACATAGTAATTACAAGGACACTTCTAATTTGATTCTTAATTAAACAACCTAAACTAAAGAAAGAAAAATAAAATAAAACGAAAGATCCTAATTCTAATTCTAAACTAAACAAACTAATCATCCCAGTCTTCTTCGGCTTAGCGGGCCCTGGCACACATCTCATCATAACTATCAGGCCACATGCACTGCCCGATCTGATGGAGGAAGGAACGATCATAGTAGCTTCGACGCAAAATCGCACCATGTTGCCGCTGTTGCCCCTCTTGTAAAGAATTAATTTGGGCTTGGAGCGAACCAAGAGACACACCTTCATCGGGTCCCTCATCGGTAGGCTGGTCATCCTAAGCGCCTGGCGCTTAGCGTGATGGAGCGAGTTGGTAGATGCATCGGACATCGGGAACATTACCAGACGACATCTGCTCCATTTGGTCGTCCCATAGTGATAAAAAGCGAGGTCCCCGAGATCGTCATCCCGGTAGAACGGGAAATAAAGGAAATTAAGCAGCTTCATTTTCAAATGAGGAAAGTAGATCATCGCGGTATCACCAGTCGCAGGGTTGGCGACATCTGCATGGCATCGCCACATGCCATCATGAAGAATCTCGGGCACGTTGATCCATGTATTACGATAGACACCATAAAGTGCCTGAACTCGGTCACTGGTGCCCTCAGAAACGTGGCCATGGGGGCAGAGGTTACTACAGACCACACTATCCTAGAATAAAATCGGGTGCGGTAACGTTGATCGCCTAGTGGCGAGCCCTAAAGAAAATATGTCGCGGCACATATCATTGATTATATCCTCCTGAGAACTGTCGAGCTCTTCACCCAAAATGTGATTGAGAGGGCGCTCGCACAAAATGTTAAAAACCTCCGCAATTGTTTGCGGATAAACGTGGCGCGACCACCCATCAATCGAAAGAGTAAAGTGAGCGGTGACATGATTTTCAGCTGAGGCGTCCACCCATGCCATGTTTTCATAGAATAACCGAACGATCCGTTTGGACACTGTGATCACAGCCAGGTGGTTTGAGAAGAAAATGGACGTTCAGAGCCATTGCATAGGCGATGGAGACGGCACAGACAGGCATGGTCTGAAATGTCGTGAGATCGAAAAAATGTTCAAAACAAAGATCTTGGGTCGCGAAGCGACCACGTGGCTGCTCACGTGGATGGTCTGCAGGACGTTGGGAAAGCCCTTGCGGCGCGGCAGATGACGAGGCCATGAAAGCGATGTCGGAATGTCGGAGGCTGTCAGGGGAAAAAAAATAGGATAAAGATCGAATGAAAAGCGAAGATAGAGTCCTTCCCTTAAGTAGACGCAAAGGCATCCTTTCTGGACAGTCGCACCGCATATAGTCGATTAATCGACCTTATAGGGTTGATTAATCGACTTCAGTGGGAAAAGGCGCGGCTTTAACTGCACCGCATGGAAACACGCAATGGCATCGAATGAAAATACACAACGTCCAGAATTGAAAAAGTCGATTAATCGACGCTCGAAGTCGATGCATCGACTCTAATCGAGGCAGTGAAAAGACAAAAACGCATGGACAGAATTTAAGTCGATTAAAATCAGCTCTGGGAGTCGATGAATCGACTCTATTAAAAAAAATAACCTGACAGAATCTGAAAAGGCAGCACGGTCTTCAACACGGAGTAGTCGATGCATTGACTCTGGAAGTCGATCAATCGGCTGGCATAAAAGTCAGCCAACAATAAATGCAAACTGCCTTGGAAAAGGGGCATTCATTATGACTGTCGATTAATCGAGGGCAAGGGTCGATTAATCGACATCCATTGTCGATTAATCGAGAAATAGTAATTTTATTTTTTTTAAACCAACATATCAAAAAGAAATTACACAAAATTGGGTTACCTCCCAATGAGCGCTAGTTTAATGTCGATAGCTCGACCAAGTGAATTGCTCAGTCAGGGTGAGCCATTGGATCACTCAAAAAATGAGTGTCAGAGAATGCAAATGCATCCTCTAGGAACGGTTTTAATCTTTGACCATTAACTCGAAAAATATTTTCGTATCTCTGATTGATAACATCAACTGCCCCATTAGGGAGTATTCGAGAGATTTTGAATGGACCACTCCAACGGGTTTTTAGTTTCCCTGAAAATAGATGAAGTCGGGAATTATAGAGTAGAACCTGTTGACCAACGACAAAAGATTTATGTAGAATTGATTGATCATGAACCCGTTTCATACGATCCTTGTAAGATTTAGCACAGTCATATGCATCAGCACGAATTTCTTCCAATTCATTTATTTACAAACTCCTTTGGGTACCAGATTTTAGGAGATCGAAATTCAATGACTTAATGGCCCAAAATACTCGATGTTCCAGTTTGACCGAGAGGTGACAACCTTTACCAAAGACCAACCGATACGACGACATGCCAATCGGAGTTTTAAACGCAGTTCGATACGCCCACAGAGCGTCATTCAGTTTTAGCCACCAGTCTTTTCGGTTCGGATGAATTGTCTTCTCTAAAATCCGTTTAAGCTCCCGATTAGATACCTCAACTTGGCCACTTGTCTGAGGATGGTATGGTGTAGCAACTTTGTGTGTGACACCATATTTCTTCATTAATTGGGTGAACACTTTATTGTAAAAGTGCTTTCCACCATCGCTGATTATCGCCTTTGGAATACCAAAATGTGAAAACACTTGATCCTTGAGAAATTTGATCACTACTTTGTGATCATTTGTTTTACACGCCACAGCTTCAACCCATTTTGAGACATAAGCCACCCCGACAAGGATGAACGTATTTCCAAACGAATTCGGGAAAAGACCCATGAAATCGATCCCCCAAACATCGAATAATTCAACTTCTAAAATTGGATTGAGCGGCATCATGTTGCGCTTTGAGATCCGACCCAGCATTTGACAGTTGCGAATAGATTTGCAATGCTGCTGACAATCTTTAAAGATCGTCGGCCAGTAAAAACCACTTTGGAGGATCTTTGCTGCACTCATGACAGAACGAGATAATCCATGGTTGCTCAGAGTCAGGAATACATCTTCGTATGATTTGATCGGGACAGTATTTGAATAAATATGGATCCTCGAAAAAATAGTGTTTTACCCGAGCTAAGAAAATGGATTTCTCATTCTTAGACCAATGGTGAGGTAATTTCTCGGTGACTAGGTAATTGACAAGATCTGCATACCAAGGTGGGTGGTCAATCCCGAACAACTGTTCATCCGGGAAGTGCTCCAAGATCTGAACAGGATCGTCAGATTTCTCAATAATTATTCGTGACAAGTGATCTGCCACCACATTTTCTGAGCTTTTTTTTTCTTTGATCTTCAAATCGAACTCTTACAATAACAAGATTCATCTGATTAAGCGTGCTTTAGCATCTTTCTTAGCGAACAGATAACGCAGAGCAGCGTGATCTGTAAATACTACGACTTTAGACCCTAATAAATAGGATCGAAATTTATCCAACGCGAAAACTACTGCCAAAAGTTTCTTTTCAGTGGTCGAGTAGTTTAACTGGGCATCGTTGAGAGTGCGACTCGCATAGTAGATTATATGCGGTAATTTTTCTATTCGTTGTCCCAGAACAGCCCTAATTGCATTATCAGAGGCGGTCGTGCTATCTTGCTGAAATCTTTAATAAAACACCGATAAAACCCGGCGTGTCCCAGAAAGGATCTTATTTCCTTAACTGTCCTCGGTGGTGGTAGATTGGCAATTAAATCAACTTTAGCCTTATCGACCTCGATACCCTGGGACGATATGATGTATCCCAAAATAATACCATCTTTAACCATGAAGTGACATTTTTCTCAGTTAAGAACAAGGTTCTTCTCCTGACAGCGTGCAAGCACTAGCGACAAATGATTCAAACAGCCAGCAAAACTATTTTCATGGATCGAGAAGTCGTCCATGAAAACTTCAAGGAATCGTTTGATCATATCCGAAAAAATACTCAGCATGTATCTTTGGAATGTAGCTGGTGCATTACAAAGCCCAAACGGCATTCGTCGGTAGGAGAAAGTACCAAATGGGCATGTGAACGTGGTTTTCTCTTGATCCTCAGGCGCAATGATTATTTGGTTATAACCGGAATAGCCATCGAGGAAGCAATAGTAATCATGACTGACCAATCTTTCTAACATTTGATCGATAAACGGCAGTGGGAAGTGATCTTTCCTCGTCATCAAATTTAACTTCCGATAATCGATACACACTCTCCAACCTGTTTGAATTTTTGTAGGAATTAGTTTGCTTTCCTCATTCTTCACTACTGTGACTCCCGACTTCTTAGGGACCACTTGTGTGGGGCTGACCCATTTACTGTCAGAGATGGGGTATATGATTCCAGCATCTAAAAATTTTATTACCTCATTTTGGATCACGTCTTACATTATAGGGTTCAATCTTCTCTGTGGTTCCCTAGAAGGCTTAGCATTGTCTTCCAAATGAATTTGGTGCATACACACCGTCGGACTAATGCCTTTGATATCTTTTATTGACCATCTGATGGCACTTTTGTGATCTTTGAGCACATTCATGAGTTGGCCTTCCTGATTCGCGTCTAATTTTGATGAGATTATAACGGGTTGAGTTTCATTCTCCCCTAGGTAGGCATACTTAAGATTTTCTGGAAGAGGTTTAAGTTCTAAGGACACTTTCTCCTCCTCTGGCTTTTCCCTGATTAATTCAATTTGATCTCCAAAATTCATTTTCTTTTCTTCTCCCAGAAGTGGTGTGGAGTCAAACATGTGATTCACTTCTTGGATCAGTTAATCCACATCAAAGTTTTCTCCAAAATGCACAAGACCGGCTGCTAAAGAATCTTCAATTTCGGATGCATGAAATATTTCTTCCACGATCTCATCGATTATGTAGGTTTGTGCATGTTCGTCTTCCTCCATGGGTTGCTTGGCAATATTAAACATGTTGAGTTCTACTATCATATTTCTGAATGACAGATTCATGATCTTGTTTCGACAATTGATTAGCGCGTTGGAGGTTGCTAGGAATGGTCTTCCTAGAATCACCGGAATGCTATTCTTCAAATTTGGCGCCGATTCAGTGTCTAAAATAATAAAATTTATAGGAAAGTATAAAGAATCCACCTTGATGAGGACATCTTCCATAATTCCTTGAGGGATCTTTACGGACCGATCAGCTAACTGAAGGGTCATCGCAGTGGTCTTAAGCTCTCCCAATTCGAGCTCCTTGTAAACAGAGTAAGGCAACAAGTTGATACTTGCTCCTAAATCCAAAAGGGCCTGATCAATACAGTAATTGCTGATGATGATTGAGATTGTAGGACAACCTAGGTCATTGTATTTAATTGGGAGCTTTGCTTGCAACACTGAACTAACATGCTTGGCTAAGAAAGCCTTTTTCGGAATATTGGTCTTTCTTTTAATTGTGACTAATTCCTTCAAAAATTTTGCATAAGCAGGCACTTGTCGGATGGCATTCAGGAAGGAAATATTAATTTTTAATTGCTTGAAAATCTCATTTATTCTTTCCACATCGCAATTTTTTCGTGGTGCCATCAATCTTTGCGAGTATGGTGCTTTAGGAATAAAACTTTTCTTCTATTCACTCTTTTCTTCTGTTATTTCTTTTGTTTGTACTTTTTCTTCAATTTTTTCTCTCTCTTCAACTTTATTATCTCCATCAGACTACTTTGTTATCGACCTACTTTTCAGATTTCAATGTTGTGATCCCCCGAATTTGTTGTTGATCATTATCTTGTGTTGAAGTTGGTATTTGTTCAACAACCATCTTACCCCTTGGGTTAGAAACTGGTTGGCTAAGAAACGATCCTTTTTCTCTTTCACAGAGAAAAGTTGCCAATTGTCCAATTTGGGTCTGTATTTTAGAGATTGAGGATGTGTGAGAATGGATAAGTTTCAACAAGTCCTCAGTGGAAGGAGTTTGTATAGGAGGACGTTGGGCAGTATTTCCCAGTGGATTGTTAAATCCAGGTGGTGAAATGTTGGCATAAAATTTTATTGTGATAGGTTTTGATAACCTCCCATTGGTTGTGCAAACTGAAAATTCTGATTTAATTGTCATGGCTGCCCAACCTGATTTTGATTTTATTGAAATTGATTTGAATAATTGAACCCTTGCTGTTGAAATTGCCTTTGACCGTAGTTTTGCTGCGGTCCTTGGTTGAAATTTTGTTGGGGATAAATGTTTGTCCCCTGTTTCCTGGGCTGTATTCTTTGATTATCTTGTTTCCATGAGAAATTTTGGTGGCTTCTCCAACTATTTGGATTATTCTCATTAAAAACGTTTCCTTGATTCCACCCATAGTTATTCACAACATTTAGCTATTCAGATGTGTCTTCATGGTAGTTCTGCATTGAAGGGCAATCATCTGCTATATGCATTGGACTTGCACAAATTGAATATGGCTCGGATTGTGTATTTATCATATGCACATTCTTCTTTAATTTCAATTCCTCCACTTGTTGCGTGAGGAAATCAATTTTAGCCATCAAATCTAGGGAACCCTTTACTACTTATAGTCCTCACTTCTTGGTTGAACTTCCAGCTTGATCAAGAGCTTTGACTGGTTGTTCCCGAGTCTTAATAAAATCCCAGTGTTGAGAATCCTCAACCAGCTTTTCTAGGAAAGCATAAGATTCAGTTTCCTTGAGGCTCAAGAATCCTCCGCCATTCATTGACTCCACCAGATGTCTATTTGGTTGACTCAGTCCATTGTAGAAACACTGGACCAATCTCTACTTTGAGTATCCATGGTGTGGACATTTGAGTAAGAGATCCATGAATCTATCCCAAGCTTCATATAATCTCTCATCTTCCTCTTACGTGAAATCTGTGATTTCACGTCTGAGGACATTCGTCCTCGCCATAGGGAAGAACTTTGACAGAAATGTTTTGACCATCTGATCTCAGGTGGTTATGGATCCCGATGGTAAAGAGTTTAATCAGACTTTTGCTTTATCCTTTATATAGAAAGGAAACAAGCGTAACCTAACAGATTCTTCGCTGAAATTTTGATAAACAGATGAGCAGACTTCGACGAAGTCTTTAACGTGCTGGTATGGATCTTCTCTCTCCATGCCATGAAAGATTGGAAGGATTTTGATGACATTTATACGAATTTCAAACGGGTCGCCAGGTGTGGCAGGGTATATAATGCATGATGGGGTATTTGTAGTTATTAGAGAAATCAATTATCTCAATGTTGGTTCTTCCTCTTGTCCTTGTTCTATTTGTCCACTCATGTTGTCAGTTATATTGACTTCAGTGGATAATTCGTTTGAAAATTTCTGCCTTGATCTAGCGTTCTTACGATTTGACCGGCAAGCACGTTCGATTTCAGAATTTAAAGACTCTAAAGTTCTTTCTTTAGAAGACCTAGTGTGCATGCAAATGACGCACAGAGTGGAGGTTTCAGGCAAGAAAACTTCAAGAGAAATTTTTATTTATTTATTTATTTATTTATTTTTTTTAATTAATTAATTTTTATTTTTTTATTTTTTTTATATCGATTGATCGAGTAAGAAGCTCGATTAATCGAGAAGTCGATTAATCGAGTGGTGGGCTCGATTAATCGAGAGAGGACAGAGATGTTTTTTATTTTTTTTTAAATTAAAAATTAGCAGAGATGTTGTTTTAATCCACGAAAATTCCTAAAATTAACTATCTATTTCTTAAAAATTCATATTTTCTTGATTTGATCCCCGACAACGGCGCCAAAAACTTGATATGATTTTTAATTGTGATGTTTTACTCGCAAGCGCACAAATCAGATTGTCTATAGTGGGTGCAGAGTACGAGATTGTTCCCACGAAGACTATTTTAGAAGATCTAAAAAGATGAGACAGTAATTCCAAAAATCTACTGAGATTTAACAGTACCCTACCAATATTACGATTTAAACAGTTTTGTGAGATGATGATTACTGACTACAAAATAAAGTTTAATTGATAATTCAAAAATAAAGGTAAAGATGAAGATACTAAATCCTCCCATCTTTGGTTTGTTCTTCCCGTAATATAGATCTAAGGATTAAACTATGAGATATATCATTAAAAAAAATATCTTTTATGGAAGATAAATAGTCAAAACCCGGATAGGTTTCACGTTGCATCCCTGCAATCAGGACTTAATTTCAGAGATGATTTTCATATATAGATCTGGGATCAAGGGCATGACTCGGCACACTTGATCTCAGGTTTTAAATAAAAATCATCCCCAAAGTGGGTAAAAATTTTAATAAGAATACCATCATAGATCTGAGATCAAGGGCACGGCTCGGCACACTTGATTTCATATTAGGGAGTAATTAAGATAAAATTATCATTACAGATCCAAGATCAAGGGCATGGCTCGGCACACTTGATCCCAGATTATAATCATAAGTAGATCTACACAATAAAAGTAAAAAGATATATAACAATGATTTGGGTAAAATTACCGTCACAGATTTGAGATCCAGGGCAAGGCTCAGCACACTCGATCCTAGTTAATGACGGGGATTTCATCCATTCGTAATAGCATAACAACCATAAAATAAGATCTCATATTTTAATCCTAGATTCATATTATTAGAAGTACACCCCTCAGATGGGAATCATTAGATCCCCATCTCTAAGAAATTAGCCACACATACTGTAATTAAATGACATAAACAAATAAGGAATGAAAAATAACATCAATTTAATTAATTCAAAATACCTCAACCTTCAATAGAAATTCTTTGATCCAAGTTTAATCCCCAAGTACGATGATCTTCAGAAAGGAAATTAACAATGCTCTCTACTAATATTTAAATTTAAACTAGGAATCAACTAAACAAAAATAATAAATTGAAGAAAGAAAATGCTGAAAAGATTAAAGGAACAAAGCTCTCAAAAATAATTAAAATTCTCTATCTCTACATCTAGCTATATCTCAAAATCTAATCTCCTTTTTCGAGTTGTTGGTTCGGCTTTAAATACTCTCCAAGTCGCGCAGGTTTCCTAGCTCGAAAAGTCAGGGTCGATTAATCGACCCTGTAGGGTCGATGCATCGACCCCCTGAAGATATGCACTACGGAGTCACTTCCGTATCAAACTCCTTTCTGTACCTCGATTGATCGAGTAAAGGGTCGATTAATCGACCTCCTATAATTCTGCAACAAAAAGTTCTTTTTGTGTCAGACACAATCTCTCCCCTCGATTAATCGAGTGCAAGGTCGATTAATCGACCTTCCCAGATTTTTGTGAACTCTAGCCTAATTTTGCATCAGACACTTCTTCGGTATTTCGGCCATAACATTCTACTCTGAACTTGGATTGACATGATTCTTACGGCTTTGGAAAGATGATGGAAAGTTCTACAACTATTGTGTTTTGGTAATTTCATGAATCTAATGTCTTAAAGGTCCAAATTGAGCTATAAGTCGCACCAAGTTCTCGATGGCCCAAAGTTGCAGTGTTTTGACATTATTTTTGCGGAATTCTTGAGTTGTTTTATACACTTGGATTGTATTTACCTAAAATACTTCAAATCTCATAATTCTCATCAGATAGTCTTCATCGGACAACTAAATATAGGCATTTAGGGGTGAAATATCATCATATTTCACTACTCATCAGAACATATAATAAGAAAGTATCTAGCCATAAAGGAAACTAATATTACTCGTAATTTGGACGCCTCGCTCATCATTATGAGAGAGAAGAAGGTGACCTACAATGAAGGTACGTGCGTATTATAATACATATCATAAGGTGATGTTAGAGTAGTCTTATCAGAAAGATCTTATCGATCTGATGAAAACTGACCGGTTATTTATAAAATTTGGCTATAGATTGACTCTTGAGTGATTCACACAAATTTTGACCGTCGGATCTTTATTACACAATTTTCATGGTATATATAATCCAATTTAGATTGATCTGAACTTATAGATATAATCAAGGTATAGGCTATTTGGGTCTTTCAAAGTTTTGACCCACATCCGATAGGGAAAAGTCCTGACCCTGGGCTATATGTGATTGTGGACGCTATATGTCATTACGCGTTTTGGGTGAGGACTTAAGCCCATACCAAAAATAAAATCGGGGCGGGGAGCTAAGCCTAGAACCGGACAATATTGTGACATGTGGACCTGGGTCTTCACAGAATGGTATCAGAGCCGAGACGGCTCTTCTATAAGGTAGGGGGATTGTAATAATCTCACATAAGATAGGAAAAAGTCATAACCCTAGGCTATATGTGATTGCGGACGTTATATGTTATGACGCATTTTGGGTGGAGACTTAAGCCCATGCTAAAAACAAAATCGGGGCGAAGACCTAAACCCAGAATCAGATAATATTATAGCATGTGGGTTTGGGTCTTCAGACACATTGCCCACATTTTTTATTAATCCATATCTTCCAAGTGGGTGAACATCGTATGAGATTCACTCATATAAAGAATATGCCTAGTATACGAGCCATACCATCCAAGCAGGTCCATACAAACCATATGTTAGACATGAACAATAGTTCATATTAAAATGTTTTGATTGTGTGAATCAAACCCTTTGTGGGATATTTTTTAGCTTACGTTAGTTTATACGAAATCCTCTTAGTAGGACGATTTGAATTTATAAAAAACGTACATCACGTGACCTTAAAAGTGCGATGATGAAAGTTGTAACTATTGGCATAGATGAGACCCCCATTAATCTTTTTTGAAAAGTATTACATGTGTGAGTTGCTACTGTTTTTATCCACGGTGTACCCGTGCTACTTGTAGCTACTAGAGGCTATTAGTTGAGATACGATTTTATAGTTATTTATGGAGATCCTACCAACATCATAAAATATGGTTAAAGTACCGTGTAAGCGAGGGTAAAAAACTAATAAACATAAGTGTTTTGATTTAAAGGGCTTAAGTCTCCGAATGAGTCATTATATTTTTGCGAAGACCCATTTACACTATTTCCTTCTTGTTATACATTTTAGACTTATGAAATGATTAATGAATTACCACTAACATCAATAAATTATTAATTTTATGGAGAACATTCATGTAACTAACCTAATTAAAATTTCGCTTTTATCAATATCGAAGTCTACAAATACCCGTGTAAATGACCATTGACAAGCTTATGTGCAGAACTTTCAATTAGTTGTTAAAGTTTATAGACAAAATTATATATGCAATCTTAAGAGAGCCAATTCCTAAAAATATGTATTCAATAAGTCGCTTAAAAAACACTTCCATTATGTGATTTAAAGTAGTCAATGTCTATTAAATTAGTTCATTAAGTTGAATATACAAAAAATATTTTCATCATATGATTTTTTCCCTTCCAATAAAAAACGCCATAAATCTTTAGAATTTTGTTATTTAAATTAGACCGCACATATGATGAAATCACATGACATGTGACAGCCCGGATTTCGGTACCTCGAGACCCGTGCCATCAATACGATCCTTCAGACCGTGCCCCAAACTATGCACGGAGCATTGGTATAACAAGCACAATTAAATAAATAAAACAAATAATCTCATAAAACGGAAACGGTTAATATGCCCAACTGGCATATGCAAAAGACAGTTCTACTTTCATGCCACTGCATGAACAGAGAACCGACCTGAACCATCGATGATAAACAGATCACCCCAGATGGTTCGCCAAAAAAATAATCCAAATTAATTACATATTTATCAAAATAAAGGCTTGACATACCAAGCCGTACAAATCTACTCTCAAAACTACTTTCTGTCAAAGTACACATCAGAGTCTCCTAGAAGTCTTCGGGTGGAAGCTCCAATTCGTCTCCAAGTACATAATCCGAATCATCCGAATCTACGTCTCTCGAAGCCTCGACAGCTGCTATCAATGAACCTGCGACGTATAGTCTAAAGGATGAGCCACATCCTAGCTCAATAGGGAACAAATATAATGAACATATAAGTTAAAACTCACATATATTCCATGATACTCTAAGCATGATGTGTCTATACTTTTGCTAGAAAATAGTTTAAAATATGATGATTTACATTTAAATTTACTGGTAAGTTGCATGTATTACATTACTGATGATTTAATCATGAATGACACTGAACATGCCTAAAGTAAAACTTAAATCTTCAACTTAAGTAATCTCCGAGTAATATAGCATCGAGCCCCGATGAGATACCCTTCATCGTCGTCTAAATAGACAGTTGTAAATAATGTATTCCCTGGGAATACTACCTAAACCCCTTTCTCACTAGGCGGCGAGGTTAAATATCACTCAACATCCATAACTTTCACCGGATATACGGATTGTCATTTATCGATCACAGATATCCTGTCGCGTCAGTCGTGAGTATCCCGCTACGTCGGTGGGGTATCCTATCAAACCTCAAATAATAAAAATAACATGTGCTTTACATATAGTTATTCACCGTGTAAGTGTGCTATCTTATATTAGTTAGGCCTCAACAGTAATTATTCAATCACATATATATACATTTCTGGGATGTATACATACTCGCATCACACCTGATGCCTTTATTACTTTCTTATCCCCTGGGAATGTCTCATTCTCGTTAGATTACTTGATCTTAATTACTTGCATTACACAGATGTCTTTATCACATTTTTGGTGTCATACACCACCAATTTTCACAAAGCTTTTTATGGTTAAAACAATTTCAATTCTGATAATTATATCACTACATACATGCTCTTGAAATTAAAGTACATGTTCAAGGTGTTCCCTACCTCAATTCTCTGAAGGTCCAAGCATCAAAGTCCCATGTGACTCCTTGTGCTCGCTTTCACACGTACCACCTATGGTACATCATAACACATGCAATACGTCACTAAAGATGTAATGAAGAAGGTCCTAGACCCTTCATGAATCTTAAAGAAAAATGATAAAGTTAAGCAAAACTGTCAAAGTCAATTAATCGATTCCCAAAATCGATTAATTGAAACCCAAATCGATTAATCGAGATTCAAATTTGATTAATCGCTCCCAAATCGATTAATCGAAGTCTCCAATATATTGAAGTCGATTCTCAAATCGAGTGGTCGAAAGTTTGTAATCGATTAGTCGATCCCAAATCGATTAATCGAAATTCAAAATCGATTAATCTATTTTCCAACTCGATTAGTCGATTTCTCCAGGTCTCTTTTCTCCAGCCATTAGAGGTACCCAATCGATTAGTCAATTTCCAAATCGACTAATTGAAATCCAAATTGATTAATCGAAATACAATGCGATTAATCGAAATCGAGCCTTCATGACTTTTCAACTTCCAGGTCAAAATCAATTAATCGAACTCCAATTTCAATTAATCGATTTGGCCAGATTCAACCCCCTTCCGGGCTGTTCTTCCAAATCTTTCTCCTTTCTTTTCTATGCCTTTAATCTACCCATTTTAAACTATATTGACTGAATCTTAACCATCATACATCTATGCATTTACTTCAAATTAAAACTTACCTCAAGAATCTCCTCAAGGGATTTATTTGTTGGGTTTGATGGCTAGGGTTCCATCATTTCCTTCACGATCCCAATCGCTTTGAATCCGTTAATGAATGCTCTAATTAGTCCTTAAATTTGCATTCACTTCTTCCTCAATAACTCCTCTTTACTCCTCGCTCTCTCCTCTTAACTCTCTCTTCAACAATCAAAGCAAAAGAAACTAGGGTTATTAAAACCCTTATATCCTCTCTTGGCCTTGTGTGTTAAACACATACACCAGAGACAGATGTATGTGACCACTAATTTATACTATACACTATAATTGGGTCACATTTGTACTACGTCGGTTCATCACTCCTTGCATTCAATGTTTGACCATCACTTGGTCAAACCTACGATCAATCGGGCACGAATTCTGAGGTAAAAGTCAAACGATCAATTTTTCCGGGATATTACATGACATGCAAGGCCGGCCCTGAGATTTTGGGGGGCCAAGGCGAGTTCATAAAATGGGGCCCCTCTTTTATATTAATTTTAAATATAAAAAAAATGCCACAATTTTTATTTTTTGACAAATAAAATAATACTCATTGTTTTTATATTACAAATATCTCTTTATTCCATTCTATTGTTTATAATTTGAAAATGCAACTAATAAATTAACGAAAATATATATTAAAGAAAAATATAAAATTAAAAGAGAAAAGATAAATAGTAGAAGGTACCTAACAGATCGAGTAACCCAACTAATAATGTTTTAACTGTCAGTGAATTTTTTACTAACATTTTTTAGCATTTTAACAGTTTCAAAATGTTCAAAAAATAGGTTAATTGGATAAGTTTCATCAAGTAGATAAAAATTGAAAGGTCATTTATAAAAAATGGAACTATATCGAACATGAAATCGCTATTTTAAGTTAGGGTCATTTAATTAGAAAAAAATGTATGTATGTGTATATATATCTATACCTTATATCTAAAATAAAAATATAATTCTTGTTATTTTTCGGTGCATAAGCCGATTTTTATATCCCTAACAATGCCCCTCATATAAATATCAATAGCCATATACGATTTTTCTTCTAATTTTGCCCTTCCAAAGTCTTTTAAATGACAACAGTAAGTATGAATGCATTTATTACAATTTTCATATTCCCAATAATGCTCCTCTCATATCAATAGCTATATACGATTTTCCTTTCAATTTTGTCCATCCAAAGTTTTTTAAATAACAACAATAAGTGTGAAGCATTTATTGCAAAAAAAAGGCTAGGGTGCCTTTATTTTCAATCCAAAGTTTTTCCTTCTCAATCGAAGTTTCACATGCTTAAACTATGATTACTTTGTATCGGATGATAGGTGATCATTTTTCATCCCAATTTTCTTCATATCATATTTTGAGATCAATTTTCTATCATTAGATGACCAAATTTTGAATTCACAATGAACACATCCTAAAAAAGTGATCAGAGAATCACTCATCATGGATGTCATGATCTTGTTATTTTTTAGGGTGTTTACCCTGTGGAATCAAAATCAGCCTGTTTAATGGTATGCCTATAATTTCAATATCTATCGTGTGAAATTTTGGGACCAAAGATTTCTTTATCGTATGATTCAAAGCAGTCAATGGCTTAAAGTACGTGAAGCCCGAGTAAAAAAGAACCATTGATTGTAAATAAAGATACCCTAATTACTGCATGATTGATCACAATGTATTTACGACAAGGGTACTTTTATTTGTATAACCGAATTAGAAGAAGAACCTTTGGTTGTAAATAAAGGGGTCCCCAACGTTGAAAATCATTGAATGGATCCGACGCTAGAGTTTTTTGTCCCAATTAATCTTCCACTAGCATCAAATGATAAGTTTTTATTCCATGTGACACAAATCCCAAAAAGTGATTTGGACATCACATTTGAACATGATGTGTGCTACGTGATTTTTATGTTAATTTTGTAGTATTAGTAAATAGACCAAACCCATGCTTTTTTCTTTTCAGAAAAAATGCGTGTTTTAAAAAAAAATGAAAAAACTCTAGAAAAACCTTTTTTTTTTTGAAAAATTTATGTTTTTTTTTTTTAAATACGTTTTAAACCACCCCCCCCTTTTTTTTCTTTCGGGAAATACGTTTCAAATCCATTTTTCCTGTTTAAAACCCTTGTTTGGTCAAAACATGTATATTTTTTATTTTTTATAATTATTAATATATTTTTTATTTTCATAATTTTTCCGCTTTTTTCTCGAAATTACCTAAATTTACCATTTTTTTTTCGTATATTTTCGGAGCCGTTTTATTCTCCTACCTATACTTGGTCATTATATTTTTGACAACCATTGAGAGAAGACTAAATAGCCTTGTTGTCCAATGGTAACTCTATTTACAACTCAAAATTTTTCCTTCTTAACATGAGTTTTATCTGCTTTAACTGTTGGCTGCTTTAAATCAGATGATGAATATCGTTTTTCTTCCGAATCTTCTACACAATTGATCTCGAGATCATGAGCCTACCATCGGACAATCGGATTTTTATTTCAGATGACACATATCCCAAAAAGTTAACATAATCATGAGCGCACATCAACATGGTTCTTAGACCACTTTCCGAGATGTGTCATATGAAATCAAAATTTAATATGTTACCACGTGCATCGTGCGTGCATTGCCACTAGTATATATATATATATATATATATATATATATATATATATATATATATATATATATATATGTATTTCACTCGATAGATTTTGAGATCATGGTGCACCTATCAAACAGTCGGTTTGTGATTAAACATGTCATAGATACTAAAAAAATGCCCATAAAATCACATTTGAGAGTGATGTGTGCCATATGATTCAAGGGCATTTTTTGGGGATTTGTGACACATGAAATACAAAATTGCCGTTATGATATGTGGGTCATGATCTGAAGATCTATTTTATGAAAAATATATATGAAAAGCGATCTCCATCATCTCATTCGAAGGAATCAATGATTTTCAAGGGGTTCGGGACATGAGTGCTTTTCGGAGAACGTGTGAGCACATTTAGCGATACCTTATATATAAAGGATTGGTCAAACAAATTTGGTCCAATCAAAATTGGTCTCCATCATCTCATTCAAAGGAATCAATGGTTTTCAAGGGGTCCGAGAAGTGGGCACTTTTTGGAGAACGTGTGGGCGTGTTTATAAGTACCTTATATATAAAGGATTGGTCAAACAAATGTGGTTTAATCAAAATTGAGCAAGAGAATCTATTGGGTTAATACATATGCCCGACCTAGCGTCAAACAAATTTGGTCTAATCAAAATTGGGCTAGAGAATCTAGTAGAGTGACAGCAATTAGACGATAAAGACTTTCAAGATTTGAGCGCTGGGGTGACTTCCTCGTGGTCCTTGGCTCAGGGATGCTCTGAAAAGTGTGTCTTGAACCAAAGTCACAAGGCTGTTCGAGCGGGCGAACTACTACCAACTCATCTCATCTCATCTCATCACCTTGAAAAGGAAATGTATACCCCACGTTTACAATGGTTTCAAAGGTACATGGACCTGAGTCGATCTCTTTGGCGCACTCTCCCACCGACTTTTCGAAGGAAGGCTGGGGCATTAAGTCTGGTGCCGTTCTCCCTAAGTTGACAAAAACTGTCAAAATTAAAGAGAGGTAATGATTCAGTGTGTAGGCCTCACCATCATTTATTTTATCTAAAAGTGGGCATCGTAAAACGCAAGTGATCCCTTTTCCTTCCGTGTTGGGGCATCATTTCCCTTTCTAACTCAATATAAGCCCTCTTACTTCTGTTCAAAGACGTGAAGATAGAGGAACGGATCTTTCACCCTCCATTCTATTAATCATACTCATAATTCGTTTGTTGTCCAGATTTTAAGTGCAGTTGATTCACATAACACCTACTTTGCTACTAACGTTTTATACAGGATACTTACGCTCTGCGTCATTAGAGTACATGAAAGCCACAGAAATCATGGAGGGCACGCAAAGAAGCTTTGATTTAGCTCGCCGTCCTTCATTATCCACTGTTTAGCTTCTAGTAATCTTGATCTCCGGTTTTCTCAGCGCATTTTAGCAGAACGCCCATAAAAGAGAAGAGAGAAGAAAATGTAGGTCTTTTTGGCTTTCTTTGATTCGTAGCGATTCTTTAGTTTCATTTTACATCCAAAAACGTTAGGGTTTTTGATCTCCTATGGTTTGTATAGCGCAGAGGAGGATACGAAGGAAACAGATAAATAGAATCAGAACGAGGATCCATTGAAGATCTCAAAAAACCGAATATACATTCTTTGTATATATATGGTAAGTTTCGATGGATTTTCTTTTGTAGATTGTTGATATTTTTCTTGGATCTTGTATCCGCCGACACCATTGTTTCAACTGACATTTGCTTTGGATCTGTTTGTTCATATGTTTAAAGCTTAATTTGCATTTTTGGATCTAAAAGATATGGCTTGTTCCATTAAATTTCTGATACCGCGATGAAATATAAACAAAATTAGGTCGTTAATGCAGTCTCGTAAGTGTTACTAGTGAAAGATTGAGTTTTATGATCATTATCAGCTTTGATCTGGAAAGCTTCACTTTTGATTAGTGTTAGTTTCAACAATATTGCTTTCTGAAAGATTCAGAGCACTTGGCTACTTGGCAGACAGCTACCTCTGCTTCTTTAGTTCTAGAAGTGTTTCTAAAGTAGTTGGGGGAACTGGTTTTTGAACTAAATGTCAGATTAGTGGTGCCTTTTAGCATTCTTTGTTCTTGTTTTAGTTGAGAACATCTTTTATGCTTGATGATTTCAAGAATCTGTATTCTGAAAAATAAATAATTTGTGTTTTGTTAAGGTCGTATGCTAGTTTGAGTCATTTCTTCAAATTTTTTCCAGGTTTGTATTATGCTGGATTTCAGAATTACAACCTTCCACTTCGTGCAACGGTGGTCTAAGTGGAGGATATCTAACCTTTCACTTTGAATTATTCTGCTTTGTATGGTGACGTAATTACATGCCTGGCATCCTAGCGTCGTTGATATCGAATGGGAAGACTTTTCTTTTCATATGGTTGGCTAACTGGGTATTGATTTTGGAGAAAGAGTCTTCTATATATTGATTAGAAGACATGATGATCAGTAAACCACTTTTGTTGACCTATCTGTACCTGCTGATCTACATATTGCTTTCATCAGGAGTTATTTTGTACAACAAGGTAATGCATATTTAAGTGTCCTGTTTCCTTGCAAGTTCTGTATCCGTTTACTGCTGCTTTCCTCTATTCATTGTGCTTTCTTATTTTCTCAAGCATATGGGCTAGGTTTCAGTTTTTTTATATTTTTTATTTTTTGTATTAAACGTCATGATACACTATCTTTAGCTATTTCAACTCATTTTGTGACTTTATGATAGGAATTTTGAAATTTGCAATTTTTTTGAATTTTTTTACTTGATTAAGTTGGAAGGTTTTTTTTAGTTCATTTAATTTATATGGTATGCAGGTATTGGTGTGTACTAAAGGCTGCATTATTTAATTTTTTTTATTTGATTGATAGAATTGGATTAATTTCATTGCCATTTTGAAAAGGATCTAAAACTATTTGAGTCTTAAACAATCAGTTTATGCACTAATTAATTGATGTCCGCGTACCAATTTTTGTGAAGACTTTTTTTTTTTCCCCATTAGAACTTCATCAAGACAAAGAAAAACAATACAAAGCGATATAAATTGCAGAATAATTACCTCCAAATCAAGAAACCAAGGACTGGGTTTCCTATATTCAACTGACAACAACTAACTCCTTGATTAGAAAAATTATTTCAATTTAAAAAATTGCCGCCATATGCACATGGGAGACTTTGAATTATGAATGAAAGGCAGCCTGTCTAGAATGATTGGCACAAATTTAGACACAGTATAAAGGGCATAATGAAAAAACTTATGGAATATCTTTCAATTCTGCTTCCAGTACCCACAAAAGGAAGCTCTCATTGGAACTTGACTACATCTTAAATACGAGCCTAAGGGATTCTACTTTGGCTATTAGATAACTAGCTGGCTAGCATGACAAACAACCACTGAGTTGTTATGAGCTTTTGGAATAATGATGCGAACAGAGCCGTTCACTCCAGCGATATAAAAGCAAATAAAATACCCAAAAACAAACCAGAAGGGGAAGAAGTGCACTCTGATATTGATGTCTATAATTTTTCAGCAACATAGCATAAAGAAATACTTTTCAAAGGCTTAATATAGCCTCCTAGGGTGTCCCCTTTGAGAATAAGACTCCTCTTCTTACCATGGTTCAAAATTTCGGACGAAAATGGTATGTTTCGTCTGGCACATACCGGTTTAGGAAGTCACAGGTATGATACTTTGAATGTATCATACCGGTGCATTACATATATATATTGGTGATGTATCGGAAATACATACGGGAAACCGGTATTTTAAACCCTCGTTCTAACTAAACTTCTCAAAACTAATTTTAGTTAACCTAAAGTGAAAAAGGGTAAGTCAAATAATAGGGGGCGAGAGTCAATTTCCCATTCAATATTGAGATTCTCGTGAATCTCACTTAATTAATGAAAATCTACTTGGTCTTCTATATTTTTGGTGACCTCATGTGATGTTTAGTCTCGTAACTTTCATCCTCTTGTTATTTCCTTCATCCAATCATATAACAGCTCTCTAAACCTTATGCAATGACAAGTCAGTTTCTTTGGGTTTTTTTTCTTCTACCAATCATATTCTTTTCTATTTAGCTTCTCCTACAATTGCAATTCTTAATTTTCTTTTATTCAGCCAATCTCATAGGATCACAAATTTTCTTTTTGACCAATCACATAGTAATTAATTTTTGTCTTCTTTTATTCTTCCAGCCAATTACAACCTCTAACAACTCCTACACTCTCTCACTTATCTAATTAAAAATCTAATTAACACAATCCATAACTTTGGTGTTACATGATCACTTCAAGCGATAACCTGACATCTGTCTCACTTATTTAATTAAAGGGGCACATGACACTTTAAGTATCACACGTCCACTATCTTTTTTTTAAGTTTTAAAAGCCCTAAGGGGCCTTTAACCTTAACCCAATTAACAGGTCATCGGGCCTATATCAACCTTCAAACTTATTGTTGTTCTTCTTTCTTTTATTCCTCTTCTAGGCCCAAATATGGCTGAATCATCCTCCCTGGGTTGAAAAAATTCGACTCCAACGAGTTATCCTTGACATAAGTTGCCAATAATACGTTGTTCAACCACACATCTTTGGTTCCAGAGTCCATACATCTTTTTTTTCGGATTGCTTCTCCCATTGTAGAACTTCATCCCCTATGATCTTTGATAGTCCTGTAATTTTGTGTGAAATCTCTTCGCATTTGTCTTCATCGTATTCCTTACATGCCTTGTGTAACTTCTTTTGTGAAGGTACCACGATGTCGATGGCCTTGTCTTCGGTAAGCGATGGTGTGTCTTCTTCCTTATTTTCCCCTGTGACAACATCCACATCAATAAGTTTTTCATTACTGACTATGGTAAAGATTTTATCGAACATTCAAACCTTTGTTCTTGATTTTCACCACAAAGAACGATGACCTCAAAGGCTTACATATCACCATTATGCATCTCCCCATGGTTAGAAGATTGATCGCTTTGAATGGGATTGTTTCTGGAGCCCCTCATTTATAAAGGTGAATGATGTTTTTTTTATTGATAGGTAAGCTGGGATTGAACCTGCGACCTAGAGTTGCAATATTGCCGACCTTCCATTAGGTTACAAGCCCAATCTGCACGATGGATGACTTAACGTCACCTTGATACCCATCCATTTCATCCTTGATTCTTGGTCCGTCTTTATGCACTTGTAGGACAATTTAGCCTATGGTTGATTTCCTCTATTGTTTGTTCTAATCAATCAAGAAATAAGACATTAATTGGTGTTTGAGGGTCTTCTTGGTGGCTTGTTGCTCACTTTAAAAGAAAATAACCAGCTTTGATTCTAATTTGATGCGAATTGCAGTTTTCCCTGGCGATAACCAACAATTAAAAGAAAATAAAATATTTGAAAATATACCAGAAAGCAAAGAAGGGCACTAACCTGCTTTTCTCTTAAAATCTGCAATTTTCAGCAACATAATATAAATAAATACTGTTTGAAGGCTTCTTGATGACTCCTCTTTGGAAATAAGACTTCTATTCCACGTAAAATTCTTAAAATTACTTTTGGTTAACCAAAAGTAAAAAAGAAAGTAAAATAATAGGTGTAGTCAACTTCTCATGTGATGCTGAGATTCTCATGAATCTCACTGAATTACTGAAAATCTGCTTGGGTCCATGTGCACCTAGATCCCTCTCGAATACACCTGGAGGATTACCTAGGAAGAACACACATGGAATTCAATAGTAGCATAGCTCCCAGAGTTGGTATGTGGTGCTAGTATTAGTACATTTGTTGATAAATTTGGGTAGTGAACTTTTTTGTATGTTTTGCTCTGATACTGGAGGGCCATTTAGGAAGATCACACACCTCATGGCATTCGATAATAGCGTCTCTTGAAAAGTTGGTTGGTGGTACTGGTATCTCATTAGTACAAACAAGTTTATAAACCAAGAATGTCTTAATCTCAGTTTGGAAGCAACATTGCCTAGATTTTCAAGGAGCGGGAAAGCGTATGAAGTATCAGTATACAACAATATCACCATGTATAAAAATAAGTATTCATATAATATAAAATGTAGAAGTTAATTTAGTTTGATTACTGTACTAAAAAAAAAAACTAAGAATTACTACATTATGGAAATAACAAAAACTACACTGTTGATAATTAAACAAAATTTGGTGGAATCAATAATATGCGTGATGGTATGCGTAAGAGGTTAGGAAGTGAGATGGAAATTTCGTAGTACGAGTGATGCCTTTTTAAAATTTTTTTTTATTTTTTTTATACCGCAAGTGACACCTAGTTGAAGGAATGAATTATCTGTCCTACACTAAATGCCAAAACCTAGTTATACTATTCGAAAGCATGTAATGAAAAGTTTCAACCGCTGAAACTCAAAACCTATAATGACTAGCTGGAAACAATTTCCTTCAAAATTTCAACTTTTTGATGGATAATACTTGAGATAGACAACATTTTGTGCTCAGTTGTTGGGGAACCAAAATCACTTAGGGTGGCATTCCCCCAATGAACGGATCGCCCCATGTTCCCTAAACTTTTGTCAATCAGTCAAAATCAATCTAAAGTTGACTGCTCCTCTGCTCTCATTTTTTTCCTGGCTTGTACTTCAAATAATTGAGGTTAATTATGGAAATTCTTTAATACATGTGGCAATGGCATACAAAAAATTATGTTCTCAGCATCTATCATCTTCCAATTGGAGGCCATTCAAGTAACTTTGCGTTGATGTTCTTATGATTCATGTCAAATGGGATGCATTTCATTTGAATTTGAATGAACAAGATTCCAATACTTGTATAATGAATTAATGATATTTTGGTTCCATGAGCCTGGGTAGCATTTTTATAACTACAACTAAGTGAATCTCATTAAACCCATTATGAGAAAAGGAAAGGGGTGCACTAATTCGTCTCAGTTTGTGAATTTTTACCTCTTTTCTAGATATTATTTTGTTATTGTTTATTGGCTGCATCGTTCTGTCAACTGAACATATTGTAGAATATTTCTTATGATCTGTAGTTGTATATAACATTTTATTTTTATTATTTATAAAATATGCATATCTGAGTGAAATAGGTCTTTGAACAATGTATCTGTTCTCATTCATTTACAGTGGGTTCTCTCTCCAAAATATTTCAATTTTCCATTTCCTATTACACTTACTATGATTCACATGGGATTCTCTGGCGCTGTAGCATTCATTCTTGTTCGCGTTCTTAAGGTACATTTTGTAATTAACCTTCTAATTATCATTTGTTACTTAGATTCTCATCCATTTTCTAGCTTCATTGCAATCATTACTTTATGCATGTTTAAGAGCCTAAGCTTCATTTATTCATTACTAGATTTTTGTTTTTCCTTTTCACATGAGATGGTTTGGGCATGTCCAATGGAGACTTGAAGCAACCCCTTTGCAGAGGATTGAAACTAGAGAATGACAAGGAAGGAGGAGAAGAGGAAGACCAATAAAGAATTTTAGAGAAATATTGAGAAACAACATGGACTGTGGAGTAACAAAGAGTTTAGCTTATGAACAAAATGAGTTGAAAAATAATACTTGCAAAGAAGACGACCTCAAATAGATAGCACAAGGCGATGATGATGGCATTAATTTTTGTATGATTAAACAAATGTATGCCATTGTTTAAGATTTTACAGACCAAGGGTTTGGCTTTTCTTACCATTTTAGCTTCATTAATTTCTCTTTGACAATGAAGAGAACTGGCTGTGTCACCCCTAAAGTAGTTTGACCGTTCTCAATAATTCCAAGACCGACCCCCTACAAAATATTGTCGATCAAGATTACTATAATTTCCATAGCTTGAAAGTTTAACGTTGTTGAAATTGTTTTATTTGCTAGAATTATGTTTTTTTTTGTTGATAGAATGATCTTTGTTTATTTTTTTTGATCGGTGGCACTAAGGCAGCAGTGCCAGCAAATATTTAAGAAACAAAAAAACAAAAAGAAATATAGAAATCCTGCGCTATAGCAAGCCAAACGCATCAGGGCAACATTTGTTTCCGGAAGTGGGGATGGGACAATTTCAAAATACTCAGGAGGCAATAGTGACTGGGAAACTTCTCTACAAAATATTAATATTAAAATATCAAATATGTACTTCTATGTTATAAGTATATAGTATAATAAGGAAATCAACTTATTTAATGATTTTTGTTTATTCAATTTTGAAACATTTAGATTGTAGAAGTGTCATACAATTAGGACAAAATTGATAAAATTGATAAACTCAATTGTTATACTTGGTGTATCAATAGGAATGAGGATGCAGGAAGAGGAGCAAGATCCTGAAGTGAGAACAACATGTTGGTTTCAGATTCCTACCACTGACATTGCTCTTTGTCAGTGTTTTAAAAGCTGGACCGGGCCTACTGGTTCGACCTGGTTGGATTGGAACTGCAACAGAAAGCCTTAATACGCAAAGAACCGGACATGACCTTTAAACTGTCTAATCCGACTGCTAAACCCCACAAACCGATTTGGTTTTGATGGAATTGCAGTGGTGTCATGCACGGTTAAAAAAAAGAAGGAAAAAATATGGCTAAAATAGCCAGTGATTTATTATTATTTTTGGCCATATCTTGGCCAGAAAAATCACAAAAAAATTCTATGGTGTCGTTTTTTATTCTTTTCAATTAAAAAAAGGAGCTAAAAACATGTTATTTAAGAGAGGTATGAAGGGAGGGACTTATACTTGCCCGAAGGGCTTTGGCCTATGAAGGCTCAGCCATGGGGCCACCACCCAGTTTTCTAGGTCAAGTCGGGAAACTTCAATTGTATTGAATTGACTCCCGGTCTACAGACCTGAAAAGCTAGGCAAGGGACCCAGTTACGCAACGTGAAGTGTTTGTGGACACCTGTTGCGTCCACGAGTACTCGGTCTCTACTATGGGCTTAACTAGAATAATAGACGTGCAAATAAACAACAAACAATACTAGGAAACAGTAAATGAAAGTGGCGAAGCTCTTTCTCATAGGCTTGCCTTATGTAATGTGACCACTATCTAGGTCGTGTACTCATCATTCGGATGGAGTGACGACCAAGATAAATGTAAAAGAAACGTAGAAATAAGCCCCAAGGTGGGCAAAACCTCCCCTTTGCCTAAGGCAATGATCCACGTTTTGAACCTTTCTGAACCTTACTTTGCAATATTTTCAACAAAGTAACAACTCAAATGGGAGACAAGGATAGGTCAAAATAAAAGAGTACTTGAAATTTAAATAAGAGAAAGGAGTAGAACTGTAGAAGTATGAAAGGGGGTCTTCAAGTGGATGATTCCATGGAGATTTTTTAAAGCTAGGATTGAGAGGCTGTTGAATTGAGGTTTGCTAAAAATAGGGGAAGGAGGTTCCTAACATCTCAGCTTCTCTAATTGTAGGGATAGAGAATTCCTAGGAGCTAGGAGATGGATGGAGATTCAACTGGGCATAAGTCTCAGGGTTCCAAAAGTTTCATCTATTTGCTAAGAGAGGAGTCTCAGTTTAGCAGCAAAATGCGTCAAGATGGACAATTGGATGCTTGACAAACTTCCATTGGTCTATCTTGTAGCACAAGGATTCTGATTTTCTTTCTTTGAGCAACCCTTGAATGTGACAAATCATTTTGATCCCGATGGATGCTTAATCGTTGGGTTGTTCTGCTTCCCAGTTACCTGGGGTGTTATTTACCATTTTTCTATTTTGTTTTTACCTTTCTCACCCTTTGCTCCTTGCTCAGGGTTGATCTCGTTGTATTTTCATTTTGCTTAATGAATTTCCTTTCATAAAAAAATGCAGCAATATCCTTTTTTTTTACATTTATTTTTATATTAAAATTTAAATTTATGATAGCAATTTTACTGATGATCAATGACACAACAGAAGGATAAATGCAATTACTTAATTGCCAGATTGGAATAGACAACATAATCTTTCTGTTTTTGCAGTTATTCCAATGCAAACGCCTTTTTCATTGTTTAATTATACATAATTTTGCCTAACACTCTTTATTCATTTAATCAAACAGGTCGTAACACCTGTCAAGATGACATTTGAAATGTAAGGTTATCAGAATGCATCTTTGTTTATTTATTTATTTGTTTCATTTTATATCTGCTGTCTTCCTTTTACATGCTTTTCTTGGTTTTGCAGATATGCGACATGTGTGATTCCTATAAGTGCCTTCTTTGCATCAAGCCTTTGGTAAGAACCTAGGGGCCTCCTTTCTTATGATGAGTTTATGATTCTGTAGTTTTCTTTCCCACTCTCGGAATATGTTGAGATTAGTGATATGCATATCCTCATAGTGTCCAATACTATTTTTAGGTCCATTAGATAATATTTTGACATAGTACTTATTTTGAGGCATAACAATAATGTTCTTCTTTTACTTAAATTTTTTGGACTGTAGAATGGATAACTTATGTGTTATATGCCCTTTTCTTGTTTGTTAATTGAAGGATAAAATAACACGGATGAGTCTTTGCTTATTACTGAAATCTGATTGTAGTAATCAAATATCGTGGATGTACAAATATGATGGATTGCATTGGTCAATGAAGCACCATGATATCTTTCATTTACAAAGCTGAAGATTTTCAAAGTCTTTCATATTTATCATTGCCTTCGTCAAACTCATCTACAATCAGAAAATGTGTCTATTAGGTGTTAAAAATTCTAGTTAATTGCAGACATTCATGATATACATGTACATATATATATATATATATATATATATATATATATATTCTTATTTTGTGGTTTTGTAATTGTATTATTGGTGTTCAACTTTTTCTTGTGGTTTCATTTAATTTCCTGTGTCTCAGAGGCAATTTATGTGGTGTTCCTAAATTAGCATTTTGCTATGTTTGTTCCTACCTATAATTGAGAAGCATGTCATCTTGATGTAGTATCAAATTGTAGTATTGATTTTGGTCTTAGGAGACTAACAAGAAAGTATTTATCCTGTGCTCGCAGGTTTGGTAACACTGCCTATTTGCACATTTCAGTGGCTTTTATCCAGATGCTCAAAGCCCTTAGTATGTACTTGTATTTTATGCTCTTTTTTCTTATAATTTCTTGCTAAATTCCTGGGGACGTTCTAATGAGTTGTAAATATGATATGTTCCAGTGCCAGTGGCAACATTCCTCATGGCTGTTATATGTGGCACTGACAAGTTAAGGTGTGACGTGTTCTTGAACATGGTGCTGGTCAGTGTTGGTGTCGTCATTTCCTCATACGGGGAAATACATTTTAATGTTGTTGGGACAGTTTACCAGGTTACCGGCATATTTGCAGAAGCTCTTAGGTTGGTCTTAACTCAAGTTCTCCTCCAAAAGAAGGGCTTGACACTAAATCCCATAACCAGTTTATATTATATAGCCCCTTGCAGGTATTTATTTTTGATTTCATACCATCACATTTCCTTTTTTTCATGTTAATGTTGGTACTTGGAACAGTTGTTTTTTCATAAAACGTTTTTGCTTGAATAAAAGAATGGAGATGAAATTGTCTTTTCTTGTTTATCTTTAGTGCTGAAAATATACATAACATAAGAAGTTCTCTGGTAATCTGTGAATGAAAACATTTCAACAGGGAGGGGATTTACAATTTTAGTCCTTCCTTTTATGAAGCAAATTTATAAGAAGTACAAGATCATTTGTCAGTTTTAACTTGAGATAACAAAGTCGTCATGAAACTATTTCAGGATAATGATATAGAAAATTTGCTTTTCCTTTGTTTTAAAGTAGTTTTAACTTACATCTTCTAGGAATTCGCTGTAAATGTGAGGTCTGTTGGGCATCGCATGTAGTCTTCACTAAATACTCTAAACACGCAGGGAATCTTTTCTCCTATTAGAAGTTTCAGATTGATGTTTTCACATCTCGCATTGCAGATCTCCTCACCGAAATATATCCATCAGTTAGTATTGGATCCTAATTTTTTCATTATATAAAGTCCCACAGAAAAATTAATTCCTTTAGGTTGTAGAAATTCCCAAATTAAAGGTAGGTAGATCACACTACAAGATGGGCTGAATTTGATATTTGTGTTGCAATATGTCGACCTAGACCTGAATTTTCGCTCTCATGCTTATGCATTCATTAACGTACAAAACCCTCAAATATATTTTACTGGAGCAGGAACTTTTGCTTTCCTATTCCACAGAACAATCATTTTTTCTCCTTTTTCAGGCAGATATTTTAATAATTAATTGCTGCAACATAGCTGCTTTCAGGGTCTTGTATGTCAATAGGGATATTAAGGCTGTGAATGGCATAGTTCTCTGCTAGCCCCTGCCACAGCAGAGTTCACCTGCTTTAGTTGGTTCCCATTCTCTTTTCTAACTCCCTGCAAAAGGAGCATTTACCTGCTCTAATAGCAACCTCCCTGCTCTCTACTAACTCCC
This sequence comes from Chloranthus sessilifolius, assembly GCA_021018995.1. Classification (NCBI taxonomy): domain Eukaryota; kingdom Viridiplantae; phylum Streptophyta; class Magnoliopsida; order Chloranthales; family Chloranthaceae; genus Chloranthus; species Chloranthus sessilifolius. The sequence continues at coordinate 45,146,087 of CM037584.1, read as the reverse complement.
TACCAGAGCAAATAAAATCTGTTCTGGCAAGGAGTGAGTAGAGAGGGGGGTAGAACTGCTGAACAGGTAAATCTTGCATAAAATCTTGCTATGCAAGGAGCTATCAAGAAGAAGATGTACCTGCTAAAGCAGGTAGCAGGATGTTAGCAAAGAGGATGGGTACCTGCTAAAGCAGGTGAACTCTGCTATGGCAGGGGCTAGCAGAGAGCTATGCCATACGCAGCCTAACTCGTCCGTAGGGATCCATTGTACTCCAATGAAGCCTAGTTTGGGATAATGTTATAATGAAGAGTATTTGAGATTGATTTTTAAAATTTTCTGATGGACATCATAATTTTATAAGTCACCCTCACACACATCAATAATTTTACCTTTCAGAACTTGAAACGGATTTAAGTGGATAACTGTTTCTCATAATTTATAACTTAGCATGGTCAGGAAATCATGTGGTTTGGATCTATAGATCTTTGGATCAAGTCTCTTTTCTTTCCAAGTAAATAAGATTACTGGTTAGGCGGTTACTTGTCGCATCTCTAATCCGTCATCAATATATTATTGACATGTTCGCAGAAAATTGATAGTCTATTGAATATCTATAATATTTATGATCCCCTTAGTCCACGCTCGCCGTATGGGGCATACAACAATACTAGAAATTAGGAACGAAATGGTGTTGTTAACTCAGCTGTGCAGCTATACAGCTTTCACTAAATCCTTTATTCGTGAAATCCTAACCTCTTTTGACCTCCCCTCAACATATGACGATAGAGTTTCTAATCTACCACGTGAATGTGCTAATTTTCTGCTGTTTTCAGATAAATAATAATTCATTCCTTTTGTCTGCTATCCTACTTTACGACAGGGTTTCTAATCTACTTAGTTTTTTGTGTTCTGTTTTCATGCAGCTTCCTCTTTTTGTTTGCACCTTGGTATTTACTGGAGAAACCAGCAATGGAGATCTCACAGATTCAGTTCAATTTCTGGATTTTTTTTTCGAATGCTCTTTGTGCTCTAGCCTTGAACTTCTCTATATTTTTAGTAATTGGTAGAACTGGAGCAGTCACCATCCGTGTTGCCGGAGTTCTGAAGGATTGGATACTGATCGCCCTTTCAACAGTTATATTTCCAGAATCAGCGATAACTGGGCTTAATATTATTGGCTATGCAATTGGTACATTCCCCCCTATTTTAATTTCACAGGTTCTTAGCACAAATGCATTTTTTTACATGGAGTGAATCAAAATTGTACACTTAAATAAGCATCTTGTTGTGTACAATTACAAATGTATTTTTTTTTACATGCAGCGCTATGTGGTGTTGTTATGTACAATTACATAAAGGTCAAGGATGTCCGGGCATCAAGTCAACTTCCTGTGGACAATATCGCAGAAAGAGCAGCAAAGGTCAAATTTTTAAATGATTTTTGACATCTTGAGATTTGTTAGCCTTGTGTAGTCTGGTTAACGCTTCTCTTTTCACAGACAGTTTTGAAAATGGTTTGTTTGTTTATTTATTTGTATTTTTTTTTTAATGCTTATTGGTACCTGTGTATTCGGCTCGGTTTGGTCGGTTTTGGATTAAAACCACAAACCAAACCGGTCTTAATCGGTTTCTAGATTTCAAACCAAACCAAACTGTCCAACTCTTAAACCAAACCAACCCGATTAGATTCAGTTGGTTTCGGTTTTCCTATAAGTTCTACTTGCAGATCAAAATTTTCTCAACTTCTCAACTGGCTTTCCTATATCTTCTACTTTACCACTTTAAGATTTAGGAAAAGGCTAAAGACAAGGGTAGAGTTTTATATAAAATTATCCATTTCACTTAAATGCCCTTTAAAATTAATCAAAACCCCCACCTATATATATATTTACAAACTACATTCAGTTCGGTTCGGTCGGTTTCTGCTTGGGGAGGCTTGGAACCAAAACCAAACCAAACTTTTCGATTTTCCTTTTTTCCACACCAAACCCAAACCTGTACCCGTCCAAACCAGACCAAACCCGGCGGTTCGGTCGGTTCGGTCCAAAAAATACACAGCCCTGCTTGCAGGCGTGCTTCTGTTTCATCTTTAGCACAAAAAATAGAATATATTTTTTAAAGCTTAGAATTCTTGGAGAGGTGTCAATCACTTTGGGCCGACCTTTTCCGTATGAATGACAAAATAGTACAGATATAATGAGTCAAGACTCGAGAATTAAAAAGAATGTAATTTCAACATATACAAATAAATGATGTGAATAAAATATCCCCACAATGCTTATGCTTGTTGGTCCTTCCATGAGAGACTGATAAAGACATATGCCAACTGATCCTATGTATGATTACTGTAAAAAATGGTAGTCCATTTATATTTTTTTGGTGCACTCGTGGAGTATCACATTGGAAATTATATTATATAGCTTCTATTGTATATCAAAAGACAACCATGGAATAACTGATACTAATTTCTTTTTACAACTTTGAACCATACTAATAGCTAGAAGTCAAAGCCATTGCTCGGTATTCTGCTTCAACACTGAAATTAGCATCAGTATTTGTAAAGGCATATGCTAAACCTCTCAAGGGCCAAGTACCTTTGCGATGGAAATGGGACATGTTCAATGTTGAAATTACCAAATACCCATATGTTAAAGGAGTACAATTGTACAAATGTGAAGACCCTACTCATGCAAGCATTTTCAATGATGGAACCCTTTATCCCAACATAAGAAATAGGAAAACAGTACAGAAGAAAGAAGACACCTTTAGCTGTCTTGCTTCAGCTACAACATAAGAAATGAAGAGCCACACACATCTATATGGACAGAGGTGATACACCATGTAGTTATGCCTTCACAATGCTATTCCTACCCGCACCATCTTTCACCAAACTAACTGCTTTAAAATTCGCTCCCCTTGGAATATGAGAGATCGCATGTAAATTTTCCCATAGAATGTCCCTAATCACATTGTTTTTGCGTAGTAGTCTCTAAGGGGTGAGTGATCTGTTCTCCAACCAAGTGCATACACTGCCAGTGCTGCCCTATGGTGCTGTTAATAATCTAGTTGAATGCCTTCTGGCGCTGCTTTTCAGTCAGCCTCAGCACTGTCGTATGAATTGCATGGACCTGAGAATTTTTCCAAAACCCAACCACCGCTGTCCCGGAATCTCCCCCTTCCCCAACACACCCACCCACCAGAAGTATACTTTTATTTTGTCTGTGGGGAAGTCCAGCGTGTTGGTGGCTTCATCTTAATACGTCCACTCCACACAATTTCCATCCAGCTTCTGTATGTGTGATTGTTATCTGCATGCATTGAATGATTTTGAGTTCCTTGACCCATGAACTAACCCTTTTCTTGATCACCTGGATCAGGTTGTTGCTAGAGGAGCCCTTAGGTTTAGAAAATTCTCATATTCTCTCCATCCACAAGTTCCACATGGCCATTTAAGGGTTAGATACTCTATAGGTTCCTGCTTGTATTTTTAAATGGATTATACACTCTAGCAACCCCACCTCAAACTCACTGGATATGGGTCACCGACCATTGAACTAATTTATAAAGTATCTCCATATCTCTTGTGCATTAGGACAGTGAACCAACTGATCCACATCTTCTTCACTTAGTTTGGGATTGCAATTCCCCGGTTAATTAGGCGATTTCCCATAAGAATCTTTTTGATGACAGTTCTCCAAAGAAACATCTTACTTGGGCTAGAATATGAGCCCTCCACTTTCAAACCCAAGGAAATTGAGGTGTAACCTCCATAGTATTCAGCACCTAGTTTTCTTTGACAATAAATTCCTGATGTGTTCGCTGCCCAGATCCTTCTTCCCTCACTATGATTTTGAATATACATGCCGTAAAGAAGCTCGAAAATCCTTATTAAGTCTTGCAGTTCTTCATCTTTGAGGTATCTCCTGAATCCCACACCCCATATCTGTGTGCCATTTGGTTAAAAGAATGCTCTGAATTGGATGGCCTTTTGACACCACCAGTCCATATACGGGAAATTGCAGACATAGAGGTTTTTCATCAAGCCATTTGACTTCTTAGAACCTGATCCTATCTCCCTTACCGAGCTGATATATGATGTTTTTATTAAATTTTGATTCAACCGGAAGAATGTCTATCCATATTGCTGAAGCATTCCTACCATTAAAAACGTTGTTGATCACCCACTTGCCATCTGTTTCATCATGTTTTATTTTAAAATCTGTCTCCGGGGAGCTTCAGTTTCAACCAGTGTTACATAGGCACGTGACACGGATGCCAAGTGTCAAGGTGCCAATACATGTTTGGCATGCCAACTTCAAAAGATTCCAATACGGCGGCACGACCTTAAGAAAAATAATAAAATAAATAGAACATATATAGAAAAAAATTGAAGAAAATCTTTGAGAGCCATTTGAGGTATGTAAGGTATGTAATGAAAAGATACATAGTATAAGTCATGAACCTAAATAAAAGTATACTATATTATAAAAACCGTTCTCAACGACCCAAACATTTTATTTAGTAGTTACTAAATTTCATATAATTTTTTTTCTTAAAACGAAGTTAATTTTATCGTTGTAAAAATGATGAGCATTTTGATGTTATTATGTGGTATTTTCATTCATGTTTAGAAGTTTTGTGCTGTTTGAGGAGTGCCCAAGTGCCACCAAGTGTGGCACGACAAAAGTCCCAAAATTAGTAGTGCGAAGGTAACACTGGTTTCAACACCAGCCCTTAATTGCCACTTGCAAAGTAGCCCTTCATTGACCGTTATCAGATTGATTATGCCCAGCCCACCCTAAACCCTGATTTTACGAAGGTGAGCACCCTTCTAACAAAGGACGACAAATATCCTTTCCATGATGCTAACTTCCTCTGAACGCTCTCAACCACTAGGTCCCATAGGGCCTTCTTCGTTTTCCTTGTGCAAAGCAGGAACCCTAAATAGGTGGTGGAAAATTTCCCTATGGCAACTCCAATGCATGGGGCCATTCTGCTATTCTTGTGATTCTGACGGGAGACGTCAAGATTGAGAGCATTAGAGTTGGGCCACAACAGTATTTTCAGCTTCAAGGGGGGAAAAATGATGAACAGTGAATAGTGTCCGCAAACAATGTCACGGACATCCGTGATGAACAGTGTCGGACGTTCATGATTTTGACCCCCCACTGTCCGTGGGCATCGTGACAGGGTTTTCTATTTTTACGAAATTTTCCTTTTTCAGTCTTTTATTATTATTAGGACAATTTATTTTGAATTAATTATTGGTGGTCTATATAAGGAGGCTTGTAAAGACAATTTAATTAGTTTTTGAATATTTTGAATGCATTATTGCTTGAATATTCTTCTTCCCGAGATGGGTTTGGTGTGAGGCCAAGGGTGTGATTTTCATATATCTTCTTGGTTATCTTTTATCATCTATTTTCTTGATCTTTCATTATATTTGCTATTTATCGATCTCTGCTTGCTTTTCTAAATCCCAATCTATTGATTTCTCGTTCCAAAACCCTAAACCCCTTTCTAGAACCGTAAATCACGCAGAGCCCAAAGCCTTTTCTAAACCATAAGCCTATTACAGAACTATAAACCTAATTCCGCAACCCTGGTTCGAGCCTGTGAATCCATCGGATCGAATACGAACGCCCAAGCATGGAAAAGCTAGAGTTCTATCTCTAGGCCCAATCCCACCTTAAATCTAGCGGTACTTGCGCATCGGACTGGACCCTAGCCGGATCTCGCATGATCTACTTATCTAAATTCTCTGAACCCGAAGGTATCGAGTTAATTTTGAGATTAAGCTTAAATTAATTTTATTTAATTCGGCCAAATTGTATTAAATCATTAATCACGCATTTTAGGGTTACTGTCCCGCGTCAGTTTTGGTATCAGAGACCTAGGTTTTCTAGGTTAGGGCATATTGTGTGACATTTTAATTTTCTTTGCATTTTATTTCTTTTTATTCATCAGTATGCACGTCTACTGTTTGACAAAATTCATCATCCATTGCGGTTCATGTTTGCATGACATTTAGCACCCGTGTTAGTAAGCAGTGTTTACCATGAGCATGAGCGAGATTGCCGATGTCATTAGGGACATCAAAGCCGAATTATGTGCGATTAAGAATGGGAGCCGCTACACCAAATTCTTGGTAATGTTTCAAAATTCGTGATGAGAATAGAGTTAGGGGATACCCTCATCATCGTGAACCCGAGTACGTTCCTGTCGATAGGTTTCTAAAATCTATTCGGAATGAGGTCCCAGATTTTGAGGGTACGACGAATCCTAAAACCTGTGGAGTGGTTGTCTAGTGTGGAAGAGTATTTTGATTTGTATGACATACCGAATGATTACAAAGTTAGGTTAGTGAAAACAAAGTTGGAGGGTAATGCCAAAATTTTTTAGAGTCGCTTAGAACGTCGCACTGAGTCTCTTCGGAACAAATTCATCACACCATGGGAGCACATGAGGGAGCGATTTATCGAGAATTATGTTCCTTTCACGCACCGTCACTTCCTATAGCGTCTGAAAACCAAGACAGATAGGTGTCCTGATTGCCTTAAGTGTCAAGGGTTCGGACACTTTGCTTACCAATGCACCACAAAATTTTCCACTGTGAGTCTATTGATTAAAAGAGAATTCTAAGGAGCGGGAAAGATTAAAAGTAGAAGAGAAAGTGTATGACCCTCGTATCGTGATGAGTGAAGAGGAGATAAAAGAAGTTGAAAAAAGTCTAGTTTGTGTTAAAGAGGCTTCTATCACCCTTGTGAGTAGTGATGTGGAGTCACTCACACACGATTCGACCGAGTCACCTACGCACGATCTGATAAAGCCCACAGAGCCAATTGTGCCTAAGTCGTTAGCGTCACATGCACATGAGCGTACCGAGTCCATAGATACGCAGACACATCATAGTTTCGAGTTGCATACTGCTTCACATTTCGAATCGCATTGTGAGTCAACTTTTGAGTCTCATTTCGCATTGCATGCCGAAATTAAACAGAAGATTAATTCAAGTTACAATCAATACGAATTATCTGCTGATACTCATAGGCATTTCAAAGAATATAAGGTGGATGATCCTTCTCTGAGCTCAACCCCACCTCTGTGCAATCCTTTCCAAAAGCCCCCCGGTCACAATCCCAACCCAACTTTACAGCTGATACCCCTTCTCTCCCCAAGCGGGCAGAGAAAAGAGGTAATTGAGGAAAGATTAAATGATCTTGTGGCATTCACCTGTGGCAGAGAGTTTCTGGTTTATGAGATGAAGAGGGTTAATAAGTTGACTACCGAGAGTGCATGGTCAGTCATGAAAGAGTTTGCTGCTTGAGTTCTCGTAATCCCGACCGATATGGAAATCACACTTCATCGGGGATGAATTCCTTCGAGTCCGGGAGAGTTGATGAGAAACTTCAAAAATATTTGGTAGTGGGTTGGCGAGCCGGGTTATCATGTTCATCAAGGAGAGGTTTACCGTGTGCGTCCCGCTACAATCAACCGAGATGAAGATCATACGTCACCAGGGGCCGAGATTGTTTGGGCTAGTTGCACAAACTTCCACCGATCGGGCCCCGATACACTTGATCAGTACAACATGCGTGATTCATCGGGGATGAAACATTTTGAGTCGGGGAGAATGACAGAGGACATCAAGATTGAGAGCATTGGAGTTGGGCCGCAACAATATTTTCAGCTTCAAGGGGGAAAAAATGATGAACAACGAACAGTGTTCGTGAACAGTGTCACGGACATCCGTGATGAACAGTGTCGGACGTCTGTGATTTTGAATTAATTATTGGTGGCCTATATAAGGAGGCTTATAAAGATAATTTAATTAGTTTTTGAATATTTTGAATGCATTATTGCTTGAATATTCTTCTTCTCCAGATGGGTTTGGTGTGAGGTCAAAGGAGTGATTCTCATATATCTTCTTACTTATCTTTTGTCATCTATTTTCTTGATCTTTCATTATATTTACTATTTATCGATCTCTGCTTGCTTCTATTGATTTCTCGTTCCAAAACCCCACCTAAACCCCTTTCTAAAATCTGAAATCATGCAGAGCCCAAAGCCTTTTCTAAACCATAAACCTAAATCAAACCATAAGCCTATTACAAAACTATAAACCTAATTCCGCAATCTGGTTCGAGCCTATGAATCTACATCGGATTGAAGACGAACTTCCAAGCTTGGAAAAGCTAGAGTTCTATCTCTAGGTCCGATCCCACCTTAAATCTAACGGTACTTGCGTATCGGACTGGACCCTAGCCGCAGGTGAATGCCACAAGATCATTTAATTCAAGCATAATAGAGGAATGACCAGTCAACGTAATCGTATGCTTTTTTGAGATCAAATTTCAGCATGTTACCTTGAATTTTGCTTCAGTATCTGGAGTCCATACATTTTTCTCTTCATTGGATTTTGGTGCCAATAAGTCCCCTGTCTGGGTTAGCTCTTGGAACTTCCTTTTATCATTGAATCTTCCGTTGTTCTTATCATTGGATAATCTAGCTAGTTCCTCTTCAATGTCCGATTCTTTTATCTTCTCAAGGGCACCAATTTATTCCTGAAGATGTTACTAAAGTTATTCTTATTCCAGATTTTCATTTCATTTTTCAGCTTCCTCAATATCTCCATGAACCTAAACCAGTGAAGCAGCTAACCTCAAAGTATTTCCACCATTTATTTTTTGCACCCAGCCACATTTTTTCAAGCCTAAAGGGGTTTCTCATACTGTAACAGGTGAAGCATTCCAGCGTGGGTCTTTTTGGCTATTCACCCCACCTTTTTTCTCATACGAGAATCAGATAACATTAAAATCCCCTCTTATACACCATGGGCTAAGGTACGCCCCTAATGCGCTCCTAACCTCATTTAAATCCCCTAATGCACTCCCACCCATGGGTCAAAAAACCGGAATTTCGATACGTATCGTCCTGACCTCCAGGACGATACGCATCGGGTATCATCCGATACATTGAATGTATCGGTTTGATACATTCAAAAAAAAAAAATCCCAAAAAAATATGAAAAAATAGCAAAAAAATCTGAAAAATTATATTTATTTATTTTGTATTTATTTCAACTATTTTTGCTTTTATTTTCGACTTATTTGATGCATTATTTAGATGAATATATAAGTAGCATGCCTATTTTGTAACTTAACCCAAGTCACATGCCTATTTTGTGACTTATTTTTGACTTAAGATCACATTTTTGACTTAATGTAATAGTTCTTCTAACATTATTTTCGACGAGCTGATCACATACCTATTTTATTAACAATAGACACGCAGTCACGCATAAACTAAATTACAATGTATATTGACAAAAATAAATTATATATTTTCAAAATTAATAGCTATGTTGATAAAAATAAATTTTATTATATATGAAAAACTTACTTTAGAGCCACATTGAATTTCGTGGTGGTTCTTGGCCCTCATGATCATCATCGTCATCAGTGCGCGAACTTTCCGGCCTTTACGTATAATGTTGGCCATATTGATACCCATGATCATATGTACCCCTTTGAAACTGATGCTGTAGCAACGAATATGGCTCAGTGTAGTACGTAAAGGCCGGTTCTCCAAAAATCTGACCAACGAAGTCATATGGCACCGGGTAGGTTTGTTGTGGCTGGTAGTATGGGTTACTAGTTGCTGAATCTTCGGTATTTTGCAAACTGAATCCCCCGAAGCTAGAAGTCATATAACCCATATCCGTATCATCTTGTGGACCTTGTGGTGGTGGTGGTGTTTGATATGATTTCGATGCTCATCTTCCTTCAACCCCTCCCATTCTAAATGTAGAAGTGTCGAATTGTGTTAACGGTGTCGAGTCATCGTCCTATGCCGCCATATCTCTATAAGGATCAGAGGTACCAGCATCCTCCCCTCCACTACTAGTGCCAACGTCCCCTCCACCATCATGTCCACCATCATCCTCACCACTCCCATCATCACTACCGGGCTGCGTTTCGTCATCAGATCCAACCACTGAATGACGATTCAATCTTCTTTTCCGCCTCGGTGGTTGGGAAGCCTGCTGCTCCGCTACTCTTTCAGCATTGTCCAGCCATTCAGTGCTCTCAGTATCCAAGACTGGCTCTTCTCTCTCTTCGATCCATTGATTCAAAGGGTCATCCTCCTCGAATATATAATCCAACTGGATGAGATCAAAATATTCACTGTATGCAAGGTAGAATATGATAGATGAATTAGTATAATATGTAAGACTTCATATAATTGAGGATCTAAGACTTCATGTAATTGCTTACCACGGTTGGTCCTCTGTATATTCCTGACCCTTAATTGCATGTTGTAGTGGCAGTAGACTAACTTATCCAATCGGTCCATAGTTAGTCTATTCCTTGTCTTAGTATGAATGAGAGAGAAAGTGCTCCAATTCCGCTCGCAGTTGGACGAGGAATATGTTTGCGACAATACTCTCATTACTACCCGCCTCAATATCGAACCATCACCTCCATAATGCATCCACCAATCAGCGGGTTTGTCGTGTTTAATTTGGGATTGCGCCAACGGGGTCCCAAATGACCCATGTCTCTTGCAAAACATGTCAATCTATAAAGATGAAACACAGTAAGGCACATATCAATAAATAGATGATAATATCACATGACATTTGACTTATTAGTTATAAGGTATGATACTATGATTACTCACATCTCTTATGGCTTAACCTTAATCCGCCAACTCAGGGAACATTCTTTAGATTACATTGAGCAAACCGGTATACACTTCATCAGTGTCACTCAATTCGAAGCGTCGCGTATACTGGAAGGTTGGATTCAAGTAGTGTGCTACACATCAAATATGAGCAATTTCATCAGTATATGAAAATAATGAATAAATAAATAAAAATCACTACATAATTATGCAACATGTTATACCTACTGGAAGGTTGGATTCAAGTAGTGTGCTACACATCAAATATGAGCAATTTCATCAGTATATGAAAATAATGAATAAATAAATAAAAATCACTACATAATTATGCAACATGTTATACCTGCTGCATGCAAGTACTAGTAAAATTGTGCATCCCACCTCTTGTCGATAATCGTCCAGTATCGTTTATATTTTGTAGGACATTTAGTTTTTATAGCCAATTTTGCCTTATCCATTGACTCATAAATGTACCCCATCGTTGGTTTCTCATCACCATCAACCAATCTCAACACTTGCACCAACGGGATAGTGACGGCGATCAGGTGGTCGACATCTACCCAAAATTGCGTGCTGTAGATCAGGTTAGCAACTTCAGTGCAAGCTAGTCTCTTTGCTCGTGAGAGTCCTATTTCATGTTGACTCCATTCTTCCGACGACACCATGCTTTTCAGCTCACGCCTATATCTAGCCAAACTCTGTAGGGCTAAAAACTGTGTTGCAAAACGTGTAATCGCAGGTCGGAGCAACTCATTGTTCGTGAAGGCTCTCATCATTAAATTGATCAGCTTGTCACTGTTGTACAGGTAGGAAGTAATCGTTCTTCCCTTCTGAATAGTTGCCTGTGCCTTGCTTCTCTTTCCTAAATCCTCAAGAATGAGGTCCACGCAATAAGCGGCTGCACACGGGTCCGACAGTGACGTCTCTTCATCATTAGTTTTAATCCAGCGGCTTTGTAATTTGCCGCATTGTCTGTTACCACTTGTACAACCCGCTGCTCTCCAACCTCTTGAACTGCCTTATCCATTAGTTGAAATAGGCAGTCAGCAGTCTTTACGTGTCTAGAAGCATCAACTGATTTTAAAAATACTGTCCTGGCATCGCTGTAAACCAAAAAGTTTATCAAACTCTTCTTTGTGGGACCAGTCCATCCATCGCACATAATTGTGCAACCTCTCTCATCCCATACATCCTCAAAGCTTTATACATAGGCAGTTATCTCATCGTACTCATCATTTAGTAAGGGCCCGAATATCTCGTATGCAGAAGGCTTTTTAACTCCTAAACCAACTTCTGCACTTGTATCAATCATGCTTTTGAAGTATGGCGACTCTGCTACTTGGGTCGGAATGTGGTTGTATATAAAAAACTTGGCAATGGATTTTTCAAGCTTCTTCCCCATTTTTGTAAGTGAGATTGCACTCAATTTGGTTTGTTTGGAGCTTTCAGTGCGATACATGAATGGATCCATGGGGGCTGTAGTACGGCCTCTAGTAGACGGCCTACAATTCCTTCCGGATGCTGACCTACGCAACCCGGCAGTCTGCTCAACATCTTCATCAACATGTGGTCTATGACTAGATCCACCATTGCGAGCATGGATGAGCCTCAACACAGGACCGCAAACCGATAATCGACTTCTTCTGATCTACTTGTTGTTGTCTCTCTCATAGCTCTCACTATCTGTTGATCCTCATCCTCACCATCCTCAGGTCCAGGTGATGTAAACTCTGGATCTGCCCTCCTGATTCTCTCATACATTTCCCTATCACGATCGGCTTCAGCTTTTTTCTTTCCTTTTGCCGCTTGTAAACTAGCTATGATATTTTCTTTTATTTCTTTGGGTACACAGGGACACCCTTTTGTTTCTTCCTTTACGTGAGCCAGATGCTCATTTAACCGTGTGATACCTCCTCCCAGCAGTTTTTTTTCACAAAGCTTGCACTGTATCCGGAGTCTATCACCATCTATTGGTGTACCGTATTGTCATGATGGATCTGACGATCGTACCATATTTATTTATTTCACCTGCATGAATGAGCACACGATTGCATTAAAGTAAACATCTAATTTACACTTGAAAATAAAATTTATTTTCTAATTATTGCTATTTTAAAAATATTAGATTATATTTTATTAAATTTATTTGATATTATTCTAATTTTTATAAAATTTAGATTACATTTGAAATTTTATTTTATATTATTCTAATTTTTAAAAGATTAGATTATATTTTACCAAATTTATTTGATATTATTATAATTTTTGAATATTTATTTGATATTATTATAATTTATGAATGTTTATTTGATATTATTTTAATTTATGAATATTTATTTGATATTATTATAATTTTTGAATATTTATTTGATATTATTATAATTTTTAAAAATTTATTTGCTATTATTCTAATTTTTTAATTTTTATTTGAAATTTATTTCATATTATTCTAATATTTTATGGGATATATCCCATAATATTAATTATTTTAATTATATGTGACCCATAATTTTAAGGGTATATGTGACCCATATTGACCCATATTATTAATTATATTAATTATTTTGTGACCCATAATTTTAATTATATAAATTATTTTGTGACCCATAATTTAATTATATGTGACGGTCACATATAATTAATATGGGTCACATATAATTAAATTTATTATTAAAATTAATATGGGTTACATATAATTTAATATGTGACTCATAAATTTAATTATATGTGACCCATATTAATTTTAAGTTTAAATTATATGTGACCCATATTGACCCAATTATTTTATTAATTATATGTGACCCATATGATATGTGACCCATATTAATTTTAATTTTAATTATATGTGACCCATATTGATTTTAATTTTAATTATGTGTGACCCATATTAACCCCATTATTTTATTAATTATATATGACCCATATTAATTTTAATTTTAATTATATGCGACCAATATTAATTTTAATTTTAATTATATGTGGCCCCATTATTTTATTAATTATATGTGACCTATATTAATTTTAATTTCAATTATATGTGACCAATATTGATTTTAATTTTAATTATACGTGACCCATATTGACCCCATTATTTTTTTAGTTATATTAATTGTTTTGTGACTCAATACTTTTAATTACATGTGACCCATAATTTTAATTATTTATATTATTTTTGACCCATAATTTTAATTAATTTAAATATTTTAAATATTTTAATTATTTTAATATCTACCATTAAATATGGTAGATCTTCCATATTTATGGGTAGATCTACCATTAAATATGGTAAATCTAACAAATTTATGGCTAGATCTACTATATTTAAGGGTAGATCTACTATATTTATAGGTAGATCTACCCTTAAATAAGATAGATCTACCTTATTTTAACCTTTAAAACGAAATAAAATGATGAGAAAATGATAAAACACGTATCTTCCACATTGATCCCGAGCTTGTTGGTGCGATTCGGCGGCGATTTGGGGTGAAAATAAGCAAAAAATGAGGAAGAAGAAGAATGAATAATGAAGAAGGAAGAAGGGAGGGCTGGTTTTGCAATGGAAAAAAAAAAAAAAAAAGCAAAACCCGACCCTAAATTCGGGTTGCAAAAGGTCACCCACGTGACTGGGCCCCACCGAATCTTGAAATTATTGAACTTTTTCGAAATTATTGAACGATACGGGCGATATATATCGCCCGTATCCGACGATAATTTCACTATTTTATATAGGGTACGATACATACCCTATGTATCGTACCGCTGACCTCCAAAACCGATACGTATCGACCGATACGTATCGGACGATATTTTGACCCATGCTCCCACCTTTTTTCTCATACGAGATTCAGATTACATTAAATTCCCCACTTATGCACCATGGGCTAAGGTATGCCTCTGATGCGCTCCTAACCATATTTAACTCTTCCCACAAATCAGGTCTAATCTAATTTGTATTTGGACTGTATACATTAGTGAGCATCCTGGGTTCTGAAATCTGCCCAAATGCTTCTGCACAGTCAACCCCATTATCCTGTTCTAGCGAATACAAAATACCCCTGTAGATCCAATTGCATCGAGCACTCTCCTTTTAGATCCCTTCAGCCTAAATCTCTGACAATTTTGTTGTCTAATTTTTGAAGTTTAGTTTCCTGCAATAACTCAATGTCTGACTTGTATCCTCTTAATTCCTGCAATAACTCGATGTCTGACTTGTATAGTTGTATCCTCTTATAATCTCCTTTATTGTTGCTCTTCTTTCAGGGTTGCCCAAGCCCTTGATGTTATTAGTAATGAGCTTTTTTCCCCTGCTACACTCAGTACCAGTAGCTGTGGTTCTTGCTCCTAATTTGTTTTAATGTATCATAATTTATAGAAATGACAAGGTTAAACAGTTCTCTGTTGAATTTTCACTTACCTCTTAATTTTACTCCTGGGAAATGATGGAATTCCAACTACTTGACCAGCTTTTTGGCAGCTTCTTCTTGACCATCGAAGGAGACAATCAGAATTATACCCAACTTCATGATCTCCATCACCCGATCTTCATCAAGAGATGAAACACAGCAATAACACTCGTAGAATCCGTCATCACTTGAGACAAAGATCTGTTGGAATAGATGTCTCTGCCCCATCCAGTCTAGTCGTCACTCGATCTCCACGATTGCCAGCTTATAACAGGGATTCGGTCCAGGAATAAGAAGGGGAAGTTGGACTGGAGACGGGCATGGAGACGAAGTGATCAATTAGAGTAGTGTCTTAAGTGGAAATTTATTTCAGGCCTATATTCTGTCACGTGACACACCTCATCACAGGCTTGGGAAAATTCTAGATTAGTGCCAAGATTAGTATTGTCAGATTTATAAGTAAAATGACCTGGAGAGAGTACAAACACGTGGCACTCCCTCCCGGTCCTAGCAGGGAACCTTCCTTGACAGGTGTCCTGGCTGCCAGAAAAAGTGAATGGGAATAGGCCACCTGTCCCCAGACTTGAAATGTTTTTTGATTCCTCCGAGTAAAGTAGCCTTATGGATTAAGCGGTCTCGATCTACCACGCTGACATCGATCTCCGAATCTATGATGGTCATGAAATTAGGGGACAGTTGTTTTCTACCTTAGTGCTACTTGTGGATCCTTGAGATCCGTAAATTCTATCCCTCAGATCATCCTCTCGATCCAAAGTTCAGCTGTGACCCTGTCAATCCCTCTGAAGGTAAACCTCCACTGACCTTCCCACTCTTCTTGTTTATCATCCTTCGTCTTCAGATTAACCACCAGGGTTTACAATATCGACACTACTGTCCTTCGAGCTTATATGCTAGATATTTGGTGGGCCATTCAACCTGCAGGTGGGACTGAACTCTGACCCCAATAGCCAAGATATCAATAGAGTGAGGGATCAGATCCCACCTATCCAGTTAACTCAGATTGTTGCAAAACTGAGGAACTCAAGGTACCTAGCTTTCTTGTCGATCTCCAATGTCCTGCTGCAGAGGTACATTTTGACGACATGATGCAGTAGCCAAAATATGATCCTAAAATCACGTTTGAGCGTGATGTGTACCATATGATTCAAGGCCATTTATTGGGGATCTGTGACACATGGAATAAAAAATTGACTGTCTGATAGGTGAGGAATGATGTCAAGATCCTTTGTGTGGAAGATCGGGGTGAAACACGATCTCCATCATCTGATCCATCCAAATCAATGGGTTTTAAGGGGTTTCCAACATGGGCGCTTTCAGTAAACACGTGGGCACGAACAGAGGTACCCTATAAACATATGGGATACGGATCTTTATCCCCTCAATAATCAGATTCAATACTTCTATCATTTCTGATATTCCTAAATCTGAACTTGAGATTTCCTGCAATCATGGTTTATCAAAAAATAAAAGTACGATGCTCCCCCTCAAACTCCAATTTTCAACAACATACTTGGGAGATCGCTGGATATTGGTTTATGGACTTTTTTATATGCAGGACATTGGTAAACTTTGTGGCGAGGCAAACCTGTAATAACCTTCATTTGCATGGCAATGCTTGTCGTCTCGATGTTTACACCTGCAAGTAGTGGTTAATATCTAAATCATTCTATTGGCTATCCTATTACCACAATATCTTTACAAATAGGAAAAGTTTCCCACCTTGTGAAAACATAATCTTTACATAGGAATTATTGGAGCTCTTGGATCCATTCACTTTTTTCTGTAAATAATCTGTGTTGGGAAATTTAATACGGGCTCACCTTAGGCCTAAGATAAAAACCCTCAGTCCCCTTTGGGCCACATAGCCTGCTCAAAGAGAAAAAAAACATGATCACTCAGCTTAAAAGCATGATGCTTATCTGTGTGATCAAACTATTTGATCTGGGTAGTTTAATATGGGACTGTTGTTCATATCTAACTTACGGTTCACATTGAAGTTCTTGGATTCGAGTGTGCGGACCCTCCGAAGGAAATATTTTTTGGCTGCACCAAGGGCGTAAGATGGTCTGCCACTGGGACAACTTGGATCGGTAAAAACTATGTGCCACATTGTATCCCATGCATGGTTCAAAATTTCGGCCGATAATTCAAATTATCGCTGAAATTTGTCGGTTTCGGTCCTCACCGAAACAAAAACAACCCCCGAAATTTCGGTCAAATTTTTTATTTCAGTCATGCCCGAAACTGAAAATGAAACGGGTATTTTGATCCTTGATCCCATGGCTTAATAGTAAATCATTTGGGTTTTATCTTATGCCTAAGGCCTTTCTTGTAATACTCCTTCGAATTTTTGCTAATTGCTTTTGCACCTGTTTGAGCAATTGATGGGCAGCTAAAAGGGTTACCGCCATGTAATGATTAAATAACCATTGTTTTTTATAACTAAAATGTTTCCAGTTGTAGGCCTTGATTTCGGAGTTTCTGTTCATATACTACTTTTTTTTTACAGGAGTGGAAGCTGGACAAGAAATCATCCGATTTATACCCTGTTGATGGCAACAATGGCAACAATGGCAGTGGCAATGGAGGGAATGGTTCATCTGATCAAAACATGGCTGAAGATGCACCTCTCATTCCGTCCTCGAGGCTGCTCTCACACATTGGGCGGAGCCAGCTTAGCAGCCACACTGCATGATCCATCATCACTTCTTCAATATAAACGCATTCCAATGTAAGTAGTCTTGGAAGAGAGGCTTTTTTACTTGCCAAGAAAGCACAAAAAAGTAGGATACAAAAGCATGGGTCAGGAATGTAGCCAATTTTTGTTTTTTCCTAGTGCTAGTCATTTTTTGCTAAAGAGCATGCAATGGCCATCTCAAAATATTTTAAATAACCTGGTTATTTGTTGTCGAAGCTTCACTTCACTAGAAGTTAGTTACCATTGACAGCTTAGTTTTTTCTTTCTTTTTCACAAAAAATTGTAGCTGTTTTACAGTTTGGCAATAGTTGATCTTAATCTTGTAGGTTGATACATATAAGAAATGTTATCAGGTGCACAGACCGTCCACCAGGGGTAGTGCATGGCCAATCATGCACAGCTAAAAGAGTTAAAAGCTGACTTCACAGGTTTGGAGGCTTCTTCGATGGGTTTGACTGGGTTTAACGGTACACAAATGGTACGTGGTTTATGGGCCCATCCACCTAATACGCCTTTAACATATAATTAATTCCCGTGGTTTATGGGCCCATGCACCGAAGACACCTTCAACATATATATATATATATATATTTAAATCCCAGTAATGTCTAGTGCCAGAAGAATATGACTAAGGGGTTGGTATAATTTTATTGTGTTTGATTGTCGTAACTTTTAAAAAAAAATTCAGGTGACGTAATTTGGATAGGTTTGACACCTCTTTGCATGTTACGTCAATCTATAATTATAATTAGTTGGTGAAAAACCCGTCTAGATAAACTTTACACAACTGTGGTGGATTAACCTCGTAACCTGGCTGCAGAAATGTTGGCCTAGATGAGTATCGGGGAGCAAAAAATTTGTAGCATTGACACATGGCTAGAAAGACTTGTTAGATGGCTATGATTTAAAGATATTTTGAGGCCAAAGATTGGAACAAAACACTATCATCTGATTCAATACAGTCAAAGGGCCATCATATGAATCAATGGCCGACTCTCATAAATCAGAGGATAGAGATCATGTCTTGTGCCAATTTTGGGTTTTACAGATCTTTACATCATGATCTTCAAATCAGATGGTATTCCTTGTTATACTGATCCTAAAAATAATAAAATCTTTCTTTGTAATCATATGCTGTAATATAAATCTCGTATGCAAATTTTAGCTCCCTATTATCGATGGGCAACGAGTTGCAAAAAACACCCTTTGATCAAGGCCCTGGTGGGGCAACCTCACAATCCGCAGGGCGTCATTCCATGTGCGTGCTCTTAACCGATGTACACCTAAAATTTATTGGTCTAGCTCAGGATGTCAAGGCGTATGTAGGGCTGTCAACGGGTTGGGTCGGGCCAAAATTTTAGCTATCTACTTAAAAAAATGGCATGTGCTAGAACTAGGGCTGGCCCTGGGCCAAGGCCCAAGAGGTGGGTGCCTTGGGCCCCCAAATATTTGGGGACTCCGGATTAGGTGTAGTTGCTTAATATAATTTATAATTTTTAATGTACAATAGCATTGAATCAATTTAATTGTGTAATTGGTTAAGTGACAATTGTTGCTATACTGTTTTCCCAATGGATTGTGGTCAACTCTTCTTCTCAGGCTTCATATTTTCATTGTTTTAATGGGTCATGGGTCGGGTCGGTGAAGGTCGTTGGTTGGGTCACTGACCTTATTGGGGCATGCCGACCATATGTATTGACCCAGTAGATTCTCTAACCAAATATTGATTGACCAAATCCTTTATATATATAGGGTACCTCTAAACGCGCCCATGCTATCTCTAGCAGCACTCACGTCCCAGACCATTTGAAAGCCATTGATTCCTTTGAATGAGATGATGGAAATGGTTCTTCATACCTATCTTTCACAAAATGGATCTTTAGATCATAGCCTTTATATCAAACGGTCAAATTTGTATTTCATGTGTCACAAATCTCCCAAAAATTTCCTTGAATTATATGGCACACATCATCCTCAAATGTGATTTTATTGTCATTTTTTGGGATTTATGACATGTTGAATCACAGGTTGATTGTTGGATAGGTATATCATGATATCAAGATCTATTGAGTGAAAGATATGGGATGAAAAACGATCTCCGTCATATGATTCGATGGATTCAATGGTTTGACTTAGTTGTTCTCTTATGCTCCCCATCATACCCAAATAGTGTTTTGGAAGCCACATTGATCTCCATGAAATCTTAGAGGACACTTGAGCCTCCTCCATGGAGGATGGAATCGGCTCCCATATATATATATATAGGAAAAGGTGTTTGTCTTCCGTAGGAGGACGGTCACCATCCTCCAAGGTTCCAGGTAGAGGTCTACGTGTCATTTAAAACATTGTTTCAATGTCACATGGACCTCGTGTGCATTGCTTAGATCATTTTTTAAAAAAATTAATTTTGAAAACTCATCTCCATCATGTATTTTTTGAGCCGTAAAATGTAGACCATTAAAACTAGTCAAACATTGACTTATACTTTTAAAAAGTTTTTTTCGATTTTTTTTTTTTTTAAAAATTGATCTAAACCATTCACCTGTGCTCAATGTGGCAACCAACGAGTATTTTGAGTGCCATGTGTACCTACAGGTGGATCTTGGAGGACGGATCGGCTCCCATCTATATATACACACAAATTTTTATTATTAAATAATCATAACGACTTGAGGCTCGTTATAGTTTCTTTTTTAACAAATGACCTATCAATTTTGATCTATTCGACGAGATTTACCCAAGGAGTCTATTTTAAAAACTTTTTGAGATCAATGCTAAAAAATGGCAGTGAAATATTCAATGACAGTTAAAATAATAAAAATTATTAAAATATTAATGGTTGGGTTACTCGATTTGGCTGGTATGTTCTATCATTTTGTTTTTCTCTTTTTTGATATATAATTTCGTTAATTTGTTAGTTGCATTTTTAAATTATAAACAATAGAATTGAATATTAAGATATTTGTAATCTAAAAGTACGAAGTATTATTTTATTTGTCAAAAAAAAAAAATGCGGCAATTTTTTAAAATTAATATGAAAGAGGATCCCCATATTAAGAACTCGCCTTCAGGGCCGGCCTTGGCTAGACCCGACCTGATGGTGCACCTGACGTGACGGGTCAAGGGTCTGCGACTCGATAACTCTCTATCCAAGCCATCATATTGAGGGTCACCTCTTAGATGAATTGTGATCCATATATTTCACTTTTTCGGGAAATTTCATGCTTCCAGTCAGTTTTTGGGCCCTTTGGCTGTTAATGCACTTGGGAGTGGTTCTAATTGTTGAATCTGTGCGATTCTAAGAAGTGGCAGATTATTGTTTGATGCATTTCATTAGAAATTTTGAATGGTCCTGACTTTTGAATCTGTGCGATTCTAATAAGTGGCAGATTATTGTTGGGTGCATATCAGTAGAAAAATTACAAAATTTCGTTAAAAAAGGCGAATGGAAAAATAATAAGTAGAGGCAGATCATTGTTTGGTGCAGATCATTAGAAACGTTGCAAACTTCGTTGAAAGGCAAAAGTAAAAATAACACGCAAGTTATTTTTCTGCCGGGGGTCGGGTCGAACAAAATTTGCTAAACAATTCGGGTAAAATTCGGTAAAATTCAGAAAAGTTAAGCAACCATATTACCATAGTAACTGAGTTTTGTTTTAGTTTGAAGTTTCTCCCAAGGATCAAAAAATCGGTTTTGGCCTCAACCAAAATTGATATTTTGATTGAAAATTTTAAATTTTAGCTGAAATTTCGCTGATAATTTAAAGTTTCCAGTCCTTGAATGTAATAATTTGAATTTTCTTATTTTATTTTAATGGTGTTTGATGTATTTTACATCGTGCACAGTATTAGCATTTTACACCAGAACTCATCATCTTTTCAAAAAATGATGATTTTTTCGTCGATATAATTCCAATAATATATAATTTGTTGATTTTCGATAAAAATATAAAAAGTTACACCCGTTTTAAGTGATGAAGCAAGTTAAAGGATATAATTGTAATTTCGGGAGAGAAACACCAATTGCTTCGGTGCTTACCCAAAGCGCTAAAACAAAATCTTTTCTCAAGCATATGAATATTTTTTCCATATAAAAACTTCTATTTTATTAAATCTTTTACGAAAAGTGTTAATTAGAGTTAACCTAAAACTTTTTATCATTATAAATAAAATTTTAAAAGCTCTTTGCTCTTTATAATAAAAAAATTATTCTCTCTCAAGACTTAGACGAATCGACACT
The DNA here is from genome assembly GCA_021018995.1 of Chloranthus sessilifolius. NCBI lineage: Eukaryota > Viridiplantae > Streptophyta > Magnoliopsida > Chloranthales > Chloranthaceae > Chloranthus > Chloranthus sessilifolius. The sequence goes on along the minus strand of CM037584.1, from coordinate 45,124,057 downwards.
TTGGGCATCAACCTTTTCAACCCAAATCGTCGTTGATTTACAGTTCATGTTTCAAGAGGTGGGTACTCATCAATCCATCTTGTTCTTCTCAGATCCCATTGCGCAGGATGCGTTCGATCGTACATCGACGGGTTTAAAAATCTTATTTAAATCCAAATATTTCATAAATTAATAAACCTATATGTTTAATATTATGCTTTCCCTTAAAAATTGTATATTTTGTAAGTCGAATTTATATGTTATTTCTATTTTCTTTTTTAATAATTTTTTTGTTTGAGCTATTAATATTTTACCTTCTATTAGGTCTGCATATTTAATATGTCTATCTCCTCTTAAATCTACATACTAATTAAATATGAATATCTTTAAGTATGATAAATATGTATATTTGGTATTTTATTTTCTACTAAAGTTGCATGATTTGTAAATCGAGTTTATATATTGTTTCTCTTTTCTTTTTAAACAGTCCATTTATTTGACTATTTAATATTATACTTTTCTATTAGGTCTTCATATTTAATATTTTATCCTCTTTTAAATCTGTAAAATTAATTAAACTCTAATATCTGTAAATCTAATAGATTGACTTAATTGGAATAATATTATATTGATATCGTTTATTTCTAAATTTATATAGTTGAGAATTTACCATTCTATTAAAATTATAATGATATATATTATTGTTGCAAGTCTATATTATTATTTATTTAAAACTAACCTATGCTTTTATTTTATTTAAAAGAATAATAGATTACATCATCTTGAAATTTTGAGACCGAACTCGCGACCACGAACCCAGAGCTCGCGACCATTGATATACTGGTCCCGGTATTTTGGCCATAATTTTTTACTCCGACGTTGGATTAATATGATTCTTACGGTATTGAAAAGAAGACAACGAACTTTACAACTTTGTGTGAAATAGTCATTTCACGAATCTGACGTTTTAGAGGTCAAAATAGAGCAACAAGTCAGGTTTAGTTTTGAATGACTCAATGCTACTCGAATTTAGTGTTAATTTCTAATTTTTATAACCAAAGTTCCTATGTATATTATATCTTAAGGTCTTTCGATCGATGGTCATAATAAATTACAACTTAATAATTATAAATACCATTTAATTTAATTATTCAATTATTATATATATATATATATATATATATATATACATATATCAATTTATCGCTTCAACGTGACCTCTTCGGTAACCCAAAGTGTTAAAAATCTAATACCTCGTGAAAATCAAACTTTAATCTTCACATTTTCGAAATCACAATAATAACTACCTTATTCTATATTTGTATTGATGTAAATATAATTCAATATAAAAATAACTAAATCTAAATATAAATTTATATTGTGTGTATGATAATTTTGTGTCTTCATCTTGATCATGTTATACGAGTTGTGGACATGTTAGGTCATATGTACGTGGGTATATGAGATCATGTCTATACTTGAGTGTGGTGATTCGCCGAGATGGTATCGAAGCGAGGAATACATCGTATTCACATATCTTATAACTCATGATGGTATGAGACATCATGACGAATCGGGTGAGTATGAATTTAGTGTAACCTTATATACGGTGGCATATACGGTGACCTTATCACCCTGAGTTTTAATATAAGAGGATAAGATATGAGTTATGATATGAGATTCGAGTTTTGAGCCTTAGCTTTAGTGAGGTTTTCCCACTATAGTTTGTCTTAGAATTAAGTTGTAAGAGTATGATACGAGTATCAGTATGAGATAAGATATGTTACGAGTACGATAATAAAACACCACTGTGTAGGCCAGCAAGAGAATAAGAACTTAAGTCTCTATATGAGACGTTCCTTGCGTAGCCACCGTAAGGGCAACAACATCTTATAATCAAGACGAGTCTTTAGAAGACAGTATGAGTATGACCGAGAGTATCAGTAGATTGTGAGTATGTGTGACCATTTATGTCTCCCCATTGGTCTGGATGGAGGAGTATGAGTATGATACGGGGGCGTTATAATATGATGGTATGATACTATGGTGACCCTCATATAGTAGCTCGAGCAGCGACTATGATACAAGTCATTTAGGATTTATGAGTATGTTAGTTACGCTCATGCGATATACAGACATATGCACGAGAATAATAAAATATAATATGATATGGAATATGGTAAGGTACGTTAGGATATGAGTGTCTAAATCATGGTTCTGCATTTATGATTATAATATGAGTTTACGATATACACTTGATTTGTCATATTCTTTCTGATTTTATTGTTATACTATGTTATCATTCACTTGATACACCCACAATACACCTGAGTAGAATGGGGTGGATTGCTGGTGTATCCACTGAGTTTACGTGATTGAGTAAATTTATCACACGAAAATCTAAACTGCTGCAGGTGATTATGTTGGTAGAGTAGACGTCGGCTATTCAGATCCTATTGACGTTGACTTTGTTGATCACGTGGCATTGAGTACCAGGAGCCTTGAGAGGGCGACACAGCTGAGTACCAAGAGGACCTCAGTGATGACGTTGATTCGAGCACCGATTATTGATAGTTTTAGACTCGATATCTCGTTTCATTTAATACTTTGATATTGACTTTAGCTTTCTTATATCGGATCTGTCTCTAACTTGCATTATTATTTTATTGGTAGTTTACTTGAATTTTATCGCATTTATTTAATTTTTATGATTGTTTTATATTCTACCTTTATGTGTTGATTATCACGGATTTCGTGAAGTTAGATTTGCGCAATAACTCTGATTAAGTATATATCCACTTAACATATTCGAGATATATGCGGGTCATAACTCGAAATTTTAGGCCCTCAGAAATTGAGTAAAATTTCGGGTCATGACATTAAATTTTTATTTTTATTTTTAAAACTCAAAAAATGCATAAAAACAACTCAGTTAAATGCATAAAAATTATCAACTAAAAATATCATAATCACCATATATTCGGCCGATGAATTAAAATTTTGGCCAATATTTTAAACCATGGTTTCTCCACTCGTGTTTTATACGGTAGAGACTTAGTAGAACTTATGAATTAGCCATTCTTTGCAACTTGGGCATTTTGGGCATATTTTTTTACAATCAAAAGTTAGTCTTAATCTTTCATACTATAGATCTTGAAATCATTGGTCAATTACATTCCACGTAGATTTCTATTCCATGCAGCACACATCGTAAAACGTAAATGTATTCGTGGATGTACCAAATGTGGGTTTTTATTACTTTTTGAGATGTGTGTCCCATGGAATCAACGTTGGTCGGTCGATGGCATGGGTCAACAATTTTCAACAATTTTCACACGCAACCTATTTGAGAAGAAAGAATCTCTTGTTTTAAATGAAGTTACTCATAATTAAAACGCCCTTTTTTTCTTGTGATATATTTGGCCGAGATTTGAGGGATAAGGATAAAATAATAAATATAAAAAATAGCATTAAGTAACACCAAATAGTCTAATTATCACTATAGTGACAAATTTCTACAAAATTCTTCAAAATTTCTTCAAAATTTATCGAAACAAGAGTCGAGCGAAACTTTCGACAAAATTTCGATGATTTCTCTAAAATTTCTTAATAAATCTCTTTTAATTTTTATCATTTTAAAAATAATAAATAAATTTTTTATGAAGTTTAAATATAATTTATTTTAAATATTTTTTGTACTCCTCGAAATTTTCTTGAAACTTTTTCAATTTTTCTCAAAATTTATCCGAAATGAATTGAAATGACCTCTTACTGAAATGTTGCCGAAAACGAAATTTGTCACTATGATTATCACGTATAGAGTGGGAGCTTAGTTGGTATCTTCTCTCCCATGTGGAGCTTGAGGTTTCTACACTCCACATTTGCTTCCTCCCTTTTATATTAATAAGGTAAGTGTTGTTGCTGTGTAAAATATATTCCCCAAAGCCAATAGAGCCATTACTTGCACTCGCATTATGTGTCCTCACATGCCTTGATTGTGCATACATTAGTTTAGAGTAGGATACCTTTGTTCATACCCACGCAATCTCCGGGGGCGCCTACGTTTGAAATCACTTGAAACCCGTTGACGTCTTCAAATCAGACGATCATTTTCACCTCAATGCTCGACATGATGAATAGTGAGATCATGAACATACTATCAGACGGTCAATTTTTCATTTCACATGGTACAAATCTCCAAAATAAGCTAATTGCCACCGATTGAGTGATAGCTTAGTTGATACCCTCCCTCCTTTGTGGCGGCTTGAGGTCGTGATTTCTATACTGTACATTTGCTTTCCCACTTATATTAATAAGGTGAGTGTTGTTGTATGAAATATATTCCCCTGTGTCAATAGAGCCATTATTTGCACGCACATTATGTCTCCTTGCACACAATTTTGAAAAAACTTGTCGGTGCACATCACATGCCTTGATTGAACACATATTAGTTTAGAGTAAGATACCTTTGTTCCCGCCCACACAATCTCTTGAGGCTCCTACGTTCTAAATCACTTGAAACTCGTTGACTGCTTCAAATCAGACAATCATGCTTCACCTCAATCTTCCATACAATGGATCTCAAGATAATGAACATACCATCCGACCATATGTTTTATCCGCAAAATTAGACAACAACTACTTGCACACGAGATGAGATTTCACATGGCACACATCATGCTCAAACGCCATTTTTGGTCATCAGTATCACGTGGGATAAAAAATCAGACCGTCCGATGGTACGCTCATCCATCGCGTGGAAGATTGGGGTAAAAAATGATCTAGATCGTCTGATTTGAAGCAATCAACAGGTTTTAGGGGGTTTGCAATGTAGGTTCCCTCAAAGATTGCGTGGGAGAAAAAGAGTATGATGGTCATTTTTAAATAATACCACCCATTTAAAAATGGCTTGTGAGATTCACCTTCATCGAAATCAAATTATTTTCAACTGTTGTAGAAATTTTTCTTCTTCTTTCGACGATTTATAATTTAAATTAATTTTTTTAAGTTTTCCCAATTAGCAACTATCTAGACAATCGATATAGATTGTTTAAAAAGGCGATATCGACGGTTTATACAATCGATAATGACCGTGTAGAAAATTGATATATGAATATACCTCCCGTCACAGTGACAAACTGTAGGGTCTTCTTCTCTCAAGTATGTGTTTTCTACTTTCAAAGAGCTGATCGGATTGAGGAAGAAGAAGTCTTTACCTTCGCCTTTTCTATCTCTCATTAACTGGAGCTGATTAAAATGAGGAAGAAGTGGATACTTTTGTGGGTTAAAGAAAGTCATAGAAGGGGTCTTCAACTTTTTACTTCTCTCAGGGTCGGCTGGGCTTCAAACTAGGACACTTAGCGAAAAGAGGATTATTTTTTTTTAAGTTTTGCAGCAGTATACTACTTCAAAAAAAATTTGCATAATCAGGACTGCACAGATTTTTGGGTTCAAAATTTTGAGTATTCACATATTTCAAATTAGTATTTACGTATTTCAAGGATACCGAAATACGATGCATCCTGATTATGCAAAATTTTTCTGTTTCAATTTATTACTGCAATCAGTTTCGAGAAAGGTGAAACTTTTGAATCTCTAGCATAAAAGGTGAATTTGACCGTGTCGATTCTAAAAATTACCCTAAAATAAAATTAGCTAATGTACAAAATCAAAGATTATATTGCGCAACTCTACTCTTCTAGAAAAAGCATAAATCTACTGAATGCAAGACTTTCTACGAAAGTAATCAGGTATTAATGTAATATTGTTGAGGAGAACAGGTGGGCAGTCCAAATCCGTGTAGATAGCGTGAGACGCATTCAGTCTTTAATTTTAGCCATCGACGTTGACCAGCGGCACCCTATGAAAGTAGATGGCGACACGCAGGCCAATTAAAGATGATCGTCCAAAGACCCTCCATCTAAACCAAATAAACGGCAAGCAAACAACCATTGAAGTCGGTAACATTAAAAACTTGTAAAGTCAACAAAGCAGATGTGTGCCGTCGTGTTGCACGAAGTGAGTAGCCCGGTAGCCAAAGTTGGTTGCAGTTTTTATTACACTATTTCTTGCACGTAACCTATAACCACTAACCAACAATTGGGATGCCAAATCAGACGTCATGTGCCATGATGAAATCAAGACAGCACTAGTTTTAAATTGATCAAGCTGTAGGGCATGCGATTTAAAATAATATCTATAAGGTGACGCCCAACCAACTTTGTGACTACATTTTCAATGATGAATATATGGTGGATCATGTCTAATTTTTTTGAGTGATATCTGATCGATCTTATCTAAATTATCATGATACCCAATCCTCGTGATAGGTGTCACATGGTGCTCAATTGATCTGGACGCTGCTCTCATGACTGTGTTTGATGCATAGTCCTCGGCTTATAAATAAATAAAGTCGGATTACTAATAGGGATTCCAAATTTTTTACTTTTATGTGATAGAGGCCATTTTATCTTTTATTACGTGAGGGGGTCCAAACCTTTAATATATATTTTTTTAAATAATGTATATATATATATATATACTCACAGTGAACATAAATGCCATTTAATTAAAAGCGATATCATATTAGGCTCAATCGATGTCAAAATGTGCATGTTCTTTTAAATGACATTTTTCATTTGTTAAAAGTGAACAAAATACTGATACCCATTATTTTTGAAAAAGTTAAAGAGTCTCAATCTTCAAGTAATAGGGGTGACATGGGTTGGGTCCGATTTGGCTCACTGTGAACTAGATTCTACCCATTTGGAATTGGGACGGGTCCAAGTCGGTCCAAATAAAAAAAATTAGACCCTTTTTAGGTTTGGGTATAGGTTTGGGTCTGGGTCTAGGTAGATTCAGATTTGACCCATTGAACATCGGGTCGATTGCAAGTAAAATTTATTAATTTCTATCATATGAAAATATTAAACATATAGGCTAAGCCAATAACTCGTAGGAGAAACGCTTGTCATAAGATCTTATTATTATCTTGTCCTATATTCATTCTCTCTCTCTCTAAATAAGCTAGGCTTATAGACTTTTAACTCTTTCAGAGAAAAAAATAATAAACAAATATAATATAACTTAATTCAAATATTCAGACCTAACACAAGTACAGCATGGGTCAGATTGGGTCTCCTCCAACTTGTACCAGATTTGAACTCATTTTTCAATTGGGTCCGATTTGAGCTTAAATGGGTTGGTTTTTGAGTTGGGTCCAACTGGTCCCGACCCATTTGCAACCTTATCACGTAACAACAGATATGTGGGCCCCATTGTGAAAGCTTAAGACCTTTTCCTTAGGGCTGCAATAGAGCCGAGTCAGCTCGACAACTCAGCTTGGCTCGGCTCGAAAAATAAGAGTTTTTCTTTTTAGAGCTCGACTCGAGAGCCAAACTAAGTTGGACAGTTTGTAATTCGAATGAACAAAGTCATAGTCGAACTAAGGCCGATTCGACTCTATGGCTCAATTTATATATATATATATATATATATATATATATATATATATATATGAAATAAGTAATTAACTTTGAAAGGTCTATTTTATCCTTTAAAGTAACAATTTAAGTTATCTAACTGTTACTTTGAAGAATAAAATAAAAACTTTTACCCCATTGTTATTCCTACCTACGGCTGCAACTCAACTCCTACTTCTTCTCTCTTGTTGTTGAAATTCTCACCTTCTCTCTCTCACAGAGTCACAATCTCACGCATATGGATTATACCAATTGGATCGTGAAACTCAACTTCTACTTATCTCTGGTTTGAGTGATTTTTAAACCTCTCTCACTTTCTTTCTCATGCATACGGGATACGACTGTCTCCTCTCTCTCTCACATGTAAGCACCCGGCGCCGTAGGGCGACTGCCAACAGGTCCAAAATCAAGAGGACAAGAATTAAACCTTCGACATTTATTTATTTATTTTATATGTTGCGTTGTATTTAATTGTTCATTTAAATCTTTTATAGAATGTATATTTAATTAAGTAGAAGTTTTAAATAGTATTAGGAAGAATTTTTTTATGATAAAATATTTTTAGCTCGAAGTTTAGCCCGAATTCGGAGAGTCTAGCTAGAGCTTTGAATTTTCAAGCTTGAAGAGCCTAGAGCCGATCACAGCTCGACTCGTATAAAATAGAGTCGAGCTAGAGCTCACCTAAGCTTGGGCTCGGCCAAGATCGGTTGCAGCCCTACTTCTTCCAAAATGGGAAAAAAAAAATAAAAATGGTTATAAATAAAGATAGAAACAGCGAGGCACGGGTAGCAAGTCGCAAGTCGCAAGTCGCAAGTCGCTTTTTCGTGTTGCGTGAAAACAAAAGAGGGTTGAAAAAAACTGCTCCGGTCACTCGAGTTGAGTCCACTAGTCCATAGCATGAGAGTTAGAGCGGGAAATAGAGGATGAAAAGATGATATGATATATAGCAGACGTAGCATCTGTGGTGGGGGTGGAGCAAAACCCAAGATGAGCAACAGCAACAGCAACGGCGGGATGGCTGTGGAGATCCAGCAGATCAGACGGTTACCCGATTACCAACAAAGTGTGAAACTCAAGTACGTCAAATTAGGCTACCACTACCTTGTAACGCACCTCCCCACTCTATTTCTCGTCCCCCTCATATTCGTTCTCCTCTTTGAAGCCGCCCGCTTAAACCCTAACGACCTTCGCCTCCTCTGGCTCCACCTCCAATTTAACCTTGTCAGTGTTTTGGTCTGCTCGGCGGTTCTTGTTTTCGCCTCCACTCTCTACATAGTGACTCGGCCGCGCCCTGTTTACCTCGTCGATTACGCCTGCTATGCTCCGCCGCCGCAGCTCAAAGCCCCATTCGACCGCTTCATGGACCACTCTAAGCACTTTGGCAACTTCGATGACTCTTCCCTCGAGTTCCAGCGCAAGATCCTCGAGCGATCTGGTCTCGGAGAAGAGACGTGCCTCCCCGAAGCACTGCATTGCCTCCCGCCCCGCCCCTCGATGGCTGCTGCCCGCGACGAGGCCGAACAGGTCATGTTCAGCTCCCTGGATTCGCTGTTCGCTAATACAGGTATAAAGCCTAAGGACATTGGCATTCTAGTTGTCAATTGCAGCCTCTTTAACCCTACTCCTTCGCTCTCTGCCATGATCGTTAATAAGTATAAGCTTAGGGGTAATATTAAGAGCTTTAATTTGGGTGGGATGGGTTGTAGCGCTGGGGTAATCGCCGTTGATCTCGCAAGAGATCTGCTCCAGGTTTACCGTGCGACGTATGCCGTTGTTGTCAGCACGGAGAACATCACACAGAATTGGTATTTCGGTAACAAGAAATCAATGCTTATACCTAATTGCCTCTTCCGCGTGGGAGGCGCAGCGGTGCTTCTCTCTAACAGGGCCTCCGATAAGCGGAGGGCTAAGTATAAGCTTGTTCATGTTGTTAGAACCCACCGTGGCGCCGATGACAAGGCTTTTCATTGTGTTTACCAAGAACAAGATGATGCCGGCAAGGTTGGGGTTTCCCTATCGAAAGATCTCATGGCAATAGCTGGGGATACACTTAAGACCAATATTACAACCCTAGGACCGATTGTTCTGCCTATAAGTGAGCAGCTCCTCTTCTTCGCTACATTGGTGATCAAGAAACTGTTTAATGCCAAGGTCAAGCCCTATATCCCTGATTTCAAGCTAGCCTTCGATCATTTTTGTATACACGCAGGAGGGAGAGCTGTGATCGATGAGCTTGAGAAGAATCTGCAGCTCTTCCCAATTCACGTTGAGGCTTCTCGGATGACACTTCACCGATTTGGGAATACGTCGTCTAGTTCAATTTGGTACGAGCTGGCTTATATCGAGGCCAAGGAACGGATGAGAAAGGGAAATCGGGTCTGGCAAATTGCATTTGGGAGTGGTTTCAAATGTAATAGTGCTGTCTGGGAGGCGCTTCAGACCGTGAAGCCATCTCGTAATGGACCCTGGGATGGTTGCATTGATAGGTACCCTGTGCAGATTAAGTGATAGCTTTGCCGTATCCTCAACTGCAGGAACAGCACCTTTAGACACTTGAGGACAAGTAATTGATCTCCATCAATTGTCTAGGTATTTATCTCTGAGGTTTCTTTTTCTTCCTCTGTTATAATGCTGTTTTCCCCAATTTGTTATAGCTTAATCTGTGTATGCTTGCAAGTGCAGTGAAATCCTTGTACCATTATTGATGTACTTGTTCAGTTGTTCTTGTACCCTAAATCTGTGCAAATTTTACATTCTTATGATCTAGAATCTTGAAGATAACTGTCCTGAATATTTTCTCATGACATAGGGAGTTCTCCATTGTCCCTTCTTTTTCCATTGCAAGCCCTGTTGAATTTTTAATGAGTAGAGGCGTTTCTTGCAAGCTTGTAGTAACTAGTTTGATGGTTTGTTTTCTTTTGCATGACAGGTGGGTTTATATCTGTCTATATCTTTATTAAATTTTTGCGTATCAATTAATGGACACAAGGATTTAATGTCCAATTTATATCAGCATATCGGCTGGGTCCCAGGCCAGTACGTATCCGATATATCAGATATGTATCGGCCAAGCCAGCCGATATTCAAGCGCCTTTTTTATTATTAAAACAATAAAAAAATATACAAAAATTTGCAAAAGGGCATTTTTGGTATTTTGTTAGAGTCATATCCGATACATATTGGCTGTTATGACCCGATATGGGCCAATATTTGACCTGTTTGACCTGATGTTTGACCTCATATAGAATCGGGGTGCAGATCCGTATTGGATGGGGCCTAACCCGATACATATCGGCCGATATATATCGGATATAACCGATATTTAAAACCATGATTGGACATAAATGTGGACTGTGCGCCTATCTCGATTTGCATTCACTAAACTTAAAGTTGAATATAAGGTGCATCCATTATTGAAGTTGTGCGTGTAGAAGGGTGGACTCTACTCTCCTAGGAAATTTCGTTTCATCCTTCTAGCTGAAATTTGATATTATACTCAACAAAGGAACATTGTGGTCAATTTTTGTAAAAATAAAAGGGATAATCCAAGTTGGCGTCAACTATCTAAGTACTAAATCTATGAATCATATTATGAAACTTTGGGAGAGAGTAATTTTGGATATGAAATTAAAGTGCTAATAGCAATCAATTTATTAATTAGTTTAATTGGATCATAAAATCAATGGTTAAAGTGCCAAGAGTAATCAATTTATTAATCAACCAAAGCTATAAAAAATTTATGAAATTAAAGTGCTTATGTGGATGTGATGTACAAAGAGATACATTTACTAAATTTTCAAGAGTTCTTTGCTCTCATGAATAAGTTGTGAGTTCGCTAGATATATTTTGTCTATTTTTGAAAGGCACTGTTTTTTGAATGACCTTTTCTGAGCCAATTTTGACTTCTATATCCACCTTTAAATTAAAAAAAAAAAAAAAAATCATAAAATAAATGCGGATTTACATAAGTCGTGCTGCATGCCAAGTATTGTGCAAAGTCTTGACATATCTACCACCTATAATTTCTTCTAAGGAAATAATTTTACAATATCACCTTCAAGGTTTCCTTTATTTCTTCTTTTGTTCGATCCATAGCATCTTATAAAGACCTTAAAGTAGATCTATCACAGTCCACTATTTTCAACACCCTAATGAGGGGTTTGATCACACAAACTCACTTTTTGCCCTTTTTCCAAAATATATTTCTTGAATTATGTCCGCTACTTCTTTCTCATTGTCAGTTTTACCTTGTGAAATTTTTTTATTCTTCTCTCAAAACTGACTGCAAATGTATAAATTGTGTAGCAAACCTTTGGCCCATGGCCTTTTTAAGTCTCAACCATTGTGTGTGACCTCATCAAATCCAAGACATGTTGATATTTATAAAGAAACATAAGCATTATCCAAAATTGGTTTCGCAGTGGGAAGTTTATCATTGTCTTCAAAAACCAAATCATTGTAGTGTGCGGCACAAGAAGTCTTGAAATATGTTATATCATTATTTAATAAGCTCTCCAGAAGAACTATGGTTACTAGCATTATCCGAAATAAATTGTAATATGTGCACTAATCCAACTTCAACAATGTAATTGACATCCCCCCCCCCTTCCAATTGTACATTATGAACCCCAAAAAATGTTTCCTTGGGACCATGGATCAAAATTTCAGCTGAAATGCTTCGGTTCCAGGCCTACCCGAAATGAAAATAAGGATAAATTCGGGTAATAACCAAAATTTCAAATTATCGGTCGATAATTTGAAAATTCCGGCCGATAATATGAAATTTTTAAAATTTCAGTCGAAATTTTGAATTTAAGGCCGAAATTTTGGAATGTCACCTATTTTTAATATTTTTTTTTATTTTTCAAGGTCTTTTGCTTCGATTTTCTTTTGGTTTCAATACATTTACTCGAGTTTCATTCCTTTACACTTAGTTTATAATTTATTTTTCTCCTCTCCTCTCTCCTTCTTCCATAGCTTGATGAAATTTTGCCGGATATTGTCAGATTTTGACGAAATCTTGTATAGTACTGTAACTTCCCAAATCTCGTCGGATTTCACCAAAAGTTACTGGATTTTGACAGATTCTCATCGGACTTTGATGGATTCTCTCCCAAAGTTATCGTAACTTCCTGAGTATCTTCAAGTTTCGTCGTATCTAGCCGAATCTTCCCAGATTTAGCCGGATCTTGTCGAATATTGCCGAATTTCGTCAAATATTGTCGATATCTTACCGGATTTAGACTCAATAGTTCAAATGTGTCTTCTAATAATGTGAAAGAGTTTTAAAAAAAAATCGACCAAGTTCATACCAAATTTTCGAAAATTACTGAAAATTTATCAAAAATTACCGAAAATTTGACCGAAATTTGGCCAAATTACGGTTCTGGTGGTGAACGAAACCAAAACCGAGATTTTGATCCATGCTTGGGACAACAAACTAACAAATGTACATAAGGCCTTTTCTCATTCGCTAGTCTCTAAATTCGATATTAATGTGTAGCTATATAAAGCCCTTGAATTTTTAATGGACTTAATGAGGCTCCTTCAAGGAAGCTACTATTTTAGTTTCAACAGTTTCACTGCTAGGGGGAACAGAGGCAAGGCCATGAATTCCGATGGCCACACAAGCTGCATGGAACGATTTAGACCTTAATATTATGGTTACTAGCATTATCCAAAATAAACTAAACTGTACTATGTGCACTAATCCAACTTCAACAATGTAATTGACATTTTTTTCCCTTCCACTTGTTCATTCTGAACCCCTAAAAAATGTTTCCTTGGGACAACAAACTAACGAATGTACATAAGGCTTTTCTCATTTGCTAGTCTCTAAATTTGACATTAATGTGTAGCTATATAAAGCCCCTGAATCTTTAATAAGCTTATTGAGGCTCCTTCAAGGAAGCCCATATTTTAGTTTCTACAGTTCCATTGCTAGGGGGAACAGAGAGGCAAGGCCATGAATTCCAATGGCCACACAAGCTACATAGAACGATATGTTTGAAACTTTGAATTGTATGCTTCAAGTCTGAATCCTACAATTCATATTGACTTTTACATTGTGCGAGTTAGGATTCACTCTCGAATCTTACACCACCTGTATCTTATACAATTCAGCTGAAGCTTGCACGATTCAGATGATTGTATAAGATTTAGCTCTATGGTATAAAACCCACAAGACCGATCAATACATGAACCGCTAACATACGGTTTGTGTATTGCGACTTTTTATTACTTTTTTTTCCTTTCAAAATTACCTAAACTTAAGTTGCGTTAACTTAACTCACGTCCGGTAGCTAAATTGGAAGGTTGACAACAATGCAACCACGGTTTAAAATACTGGTTTTCCGGCATGTATCGTCAAGCTCCAAAACTGGTATGTTTCATCCGACACATACCAATATATATATATGTATATGCACCAGTACGATACATTCGAAGTATCGTATCGGTGACCTCCGAAACTGATACGTATCGTCCGGTACATACTGGTTTCAGACGAGATTTTGAATCATGATTGCAACCTTGAGGTCCAGGTTCAGCCCCAGCTTATATCTGTCAAAAACAAGTTAACTAAAGTTAAACCCAACTATTATATGGATCTTTCAACCATCATTTAGTTTTTTCGAGAATCTTACTATTCATATTTTGATTTGATTAGGACCCCTATATGATTTTTCGATTCGATTCTTACATCACTGTTATTTGGAGGTTGGGCAATTAGTTTGTTTATATATTTCTTTGCAGCTTTGTTAACTAAATCAAGATTCAAGAACTTCCGTACATGATAGCACGTCGTTTTCCACAATCGTTTGAAATTGTACTTCACTTAACGAAAATTTCTCCACAAAATTTACATCAACCATTATCTCCTTTAGGATCTTCCCATAGGATCTCTATTTAAAAATTCCCCTGTTTCCCCTATCAAATTAAATTAAAAATGTAGCTTGGGGGGTTCTATGCTTAAAATTTTGCAGTTTTAATAAAAATTGAGGGTTTTTAGATAGAGCTAGTAGTAGTTGCCCGATCTCCGCAATAAAGGCATGCATTGATCAATCGCCCTCCATCAAAATTAGTCAAACCTCAAGAAATTTGTTTGACTTATTTGACGCTCATAAATACATGCACCTCCAAGGTTTGAATAGTTTGGTTGAGGGATAGATCTGCCCGCACTTCCCTTGGTTCATGAGTCAAGCAACTAGTACTAACTCTGAAATAATAAAATCAGAGCAATTACTAGGTGCATGGCCAAGCACCGAAGCGGGATACGTGCGCCGAAATTGATGCAGATGCAAGGCCCTTAATGTCGCTAAATTTAATAATAGGCTTTACCCTCATCAATCCTCTCTAAATCTGACATGTATAGATATCATGTCCCCTAAAATCTCTTGAAGTAGGATTATGATGAGATAAGGTGACGAAAAGACTATTCATAAGTTTGATTTGCCAATGTTGATGAGTAGTCTTTCCCTTATCAAATTTATGCAAAGCCTTTTGGCTACTTAATCGTATTAATAGCTTATTTTCTTGAATTGTGAACGTTGATATTGTTGGAGATAATATGTTATGTATGGTGTGTTGAAAGTAATACATGGTGTGTTGTTTAAATAATTTGTGGGTTTAGTCCTGCATTGAGTAAACATGTAATTGGTATCTATGTTGCCCTCTATATAAAAGGCGTATCACTTGTAACTCATTTTGGCTTTATAGTGAAAATGTCGTCTTTAAAGCTCTGTGTCACTGTTCTTCTCTCTTTTCCCTCTCTTCTTCTCCCCGATATCTTCCTTTAATAAAACCCTAATCAAGGTATTTCTATTTAGTTTAGTTTAGTATTTTAAATTTCAAGTTGGTATCAAAGCAGTTAGATCGTGGTTTGCTTCCTTATTTTTCTGTGTTTTCTTTGTTGCTTTTGTCTGACATATGCTCTGCATATCGCCGCCTTGTTGAAACTGTTTGCTTCAGAAATTAGAAACCACGGTGTCATCTTGTTGTTCCGTCTTCTCCAAAAAATTATCTTTATTTTTCCTCCATTTAGGTTAATTTGCAACCATCCACCAACACCTTTTTGGTCAGCCACTGTTCATTGTGACAAAGTTTGACCAATGTTAAACCTTGTCGGATCGACCCAAGAAGAGAGGTGTTTAGTAGCTAAGGATTTTAGGAGAATTATAAAAAGATTGTAAGATTTTTTGGATAGGGTTTTTGTTAAGTACAGAAAAGTGTCAATTGTATATTTTTTTTTAATGGCCAACCAGTTGACCAGAACTCATGTTTATGACATTGATTTTGACCATTTTTTTTAATTATCAAACAAAAAATTTTGACCATTTTTTCATTCCTTATCTAGTGTCTTGTGAGATGGTTTCGTGGTGATCCGAGGTGCATCGAGTGAGATAGGAGGTTATTTGGGTTTTGTCAAAAAAATGGTACATGTATCATATTTTTCTCCTTTCTAGTCAAAATTTGACCAAAACTGCATAAGTTTGGCTGGGGTTTGGTTCGTTTTGCATGTTTTTCTCGTGGTTATGATGATTTTCTATTCTGTGGTGAATCAAGCATGGTGTGACGATTTTTCCTCTTACACTATCACTAAGCATATCACATCTGTGCTTCTATTTTTTATTGAAACACTTTTTGGAGACCTGTATTTGCTGTTGTGGGGCTATGGTGTAATGGTTGTGCTGCTTCGATGGTGGTTGTTGGAGCTGCTCCCAAGCTTTGTTATGTGGTGTTGAGTATGGCTGCCCACACATTTAGCACATTCATTTTCCTTTTTCTTCAATAGCTGCAGCTCCTAAGGTTGCATATGGTGCAAGTGTGTACAACCAATATAAGTTGTAGAGACTTGCAAAGAAAAAGGGTTTATACTTTTGTTGCAGTTGTTTGTAGGTGATGGGCGCTTTTAGTATTATGGTTTTGAGGCTGCAGGAAATTTGCTGAGAAGTGTTTTGTATCCCTTGTTATGTTGTGTGGGATTATGAATGTTGTCACATGTTTTATTATTGGTCCCCTTGATGTTGATGTATGGGTCGTTGTTTAGGACTTATGGCCGTGTTGTTGCCATCAATAACATGTTGTATGCTAATTATTTAGCCATTTATGTAGTCCATGGGATGTGTACATGCCCACTTGAATGCAAAGTGTTGCGCTAAGTCATGATTGTTGTTGTGCTAGTGTTTGTACAAATGTTCTGACCCTATTGTGTTAGAGAGATGGTGGTATAAACATGTATACTTTTATGTATTTGTTGCCAAGGTGGGCGTCATTATCATGGATGCTCCAACTTGAGGGGTGGGTTTAGGGGGGAGGGGGTTGGAGATAATACGTTATGTATGATGTGTTGGAAGTAATATGTGGTGTGTTAGTGTTATGAGTGTCTAGTTAAGTTGTGGGTTTAGTCACACATTCAGCAAAAATGTAATTGGTGTTGGGTTGCCCTCTATATAAAGGGCTTATCACTTATAACTCAAAATAACTTTATAGTAAAACAATGTAATTGGTGTCGGGTTGCCCTCTATATAAAGGGCTTATCACTTGGAACTCAAAATAGCTTTATAGTAAAAGTTTAGTCTTTAAAGCTCTGTGCCACTCTTCTCTTTCCTTCTCTTCGTCTACATTTATTCCTTTTTCTATTTAGATTATTTTAGTATTTTAGATTTCAAGTGATATGTGTGAATGTGAACTTCGACATAATTGATGCTGATTCAAGTGAATATATGAGTTTCACCTTTTGTAATTTCATGGGGTAAAAAGGCTTTATTATGTTAGTGACGCTGACACTCCATTAATCTTTAGTTGAGCCCATCAATCCTCATGCACAACATAAAATAATGGAAGCTATGGATTAATGGGGTATCGTCGCATCACCGACATCATAAGATAATCAATCATATGAATATCCTTTTAGCTACCTAATCATTACAAAAGTCGATTTCCACCGATATTTAGGGAATTTATAACGCTAGCTTTCGAAAAAGGTAGTGCCTCCATTACTTCATGGCTGTTACCGGCTAATGTTTACCTTAAAAGATTTTAGAGGCTTGACATATGTAAACTCCCTCGTTCTATATAGGCCCTCTCTAATTGTTGACATTTAAATTGTTGCCTACTGTATTGCAAAAAACGCAAGGTTCTTTTACGCTTCCATTGCCTCCCGTATTGCCAAAGGTAGTATATTTGTGCTACAACTCCCATTGGGAGAGTGCATAACAGAACCAAAGGAGATGGGCGAATTCACGATGCAACACTTTCAAAATATCTTCTATCCTTCGAGCAACCTCCCGACACCGATTCTTCCATTCAAGAAGAAACTCAATCAAGATCAAGCGGGTGCTCTTTTGACAGAGGTTACATATGAGGAGGTTAAACGCATCGTTTCCCGCTCACCCAGGAATAAAGCCCCTGGACCTGATGGGTTCCAGGCGGAGTTCTTTCAGCATCACTGGGACATTGCCAGCGAGGATACTTCGAAAGCAGTGTGTTCTTGTTTTATTTAAACTAAAATCCCTGTTTCTGTCAGTTCTACTTTCATAAAACTCATCCCAAAGGAAAATGGTGTGAAACCAATTGACAAATTTAGACCGATCTCTCTCTACAACTTTTTGTACAATATCATCGCGAAAATTTTGTCGGAGAGATTGGCTTTAGTGCTGCTCTCTCTTTGATCAGCCTGAACCAGTCTACCTTCATCAAAGAGAGGAAGATCTCAGTGAATATTTTCCTTGCTCACGAGCTTGTTCGAAATTTTCATCTTGAATCTAGACTGAAAGCATTTTGCACCAAGATTGACTTACAGAAGGCTTATGACAAGGTTCGGTGGGACTTTGTCATTAGCATTCTTCATCAGTTCGGTTTTGATTCTACCTGGATCAACTGGATTAAATTGTGCTTCACATCTCGAAAGTTTTTTATTTTGATTAATGGCTCGCCTCATTGGTTATTCTCTAGTCATTGTGGTCTTAGACAGGGAGATCCGTTATCGCCTCTTCTCTTCACCATTGCCATGGATGCTCTTACGTGTATTATTGATGAAATGGTACAAGCGGGAAAGTTTTGGCCTCATATTATCAAGGACACGCCTGCGATTTCTCATCTGATCTTGCAAATGTCCTCCTTATTTTTGCACAAGAGAAAATATCTACAACTGATCAACTATGAAGTATTCTGGATCGATTCTTTTCTTATTTTGGCCTCAAGGTGAATTATGCTAAATGTACCATCATTTTTTTGCGTGGGTTGCAGCAATAAAGATCGAATAATTTCTAAGCTAAATTTCAAACGTCAGCTTCCCCTGAAATCAGTGTTCTTAAAATCCTTTGGGTGGGTTGAGCGATTGGGGGATGTTGGCGAATCATTTGGCTGGCGCCTCTCAAGATCCGGGCGGCCTCTGACGGGGTCAATACTTGAGCTTGCAGCATGGTGCCTGGGGCATGCGATGTGGTGCCAAGAGGGCACGCGCGACATCTTGGTGCCGGGAAGGCACGACATGTGGTGCCAAGACGGCACACGACATGGGGTCCAAGAGGGCCTCGCGACGTGGTGGCGCTGCGAGGACGCGACACGGTCGCATGGGGGTCATGACACGAACGCGATATGGCCAGGTGGGCTAGCGATTCGGGGCGTTGCGTGTGAACAGTAAAGTATGTCAAACCAAGGGGTTTGAGGTTCTCATGCTATTTTGGCCGAATTACTGTTTTACCCTTCTATGTGGGAGAGGAGCTTGAGAGTTGCCTTCCACCCACACGGGGCCTTGCGTTGCCAGAGGGGGCGCAAGTGTCTCCTAGGCCTGAAAGGGTGAGCCTAGGTCATCGACGCAGCGATGCCGTGTGACACCCAAGGTGAGGTTGAAGTATGGCCCCGGACTACGCGTCGCGGTGCATACAGCTGGGCAACCTTGCAAGAACACTTGAGCGCTGCGTGGGACTTAGTAGAGCACGACAGCATGAGGGCTGCGTGGGACTCCGTTGAGCACGACAGCATGAGATAGACACGCGACTGTGGGCTTGGTTCGGTATGTGAGCAAGACATGATGGCATGGGGAGCTGCATGGCAATACTGTTGCGAAGCGACGTACTAGTGTAGTGTACAGGGTGAAGCTTGAGCAGGCCAAGTATGGAAAAGTGGTGCAAATGAGCGTGTCGTAATGGGCACAATACATTGGGTGGTAGGCCGCGAAACAGAGGTAACCACGAGGTGGAGTTTCCGTCCTCTAGGCGGGTGGTATCAGAGCTGATGAGAAGATTGGTTGGCTTCGTTGCATGAGGTAGCGAAGCACTGCATGGGTTGATGGCGCATCGAAGGGCGCCCCCGCGACAGTTGGTATCAGGGATGGCTGACTTAGTGTATCGGGCGTTAGGTGTCGCACAGGCGGACACTGCTGGAAGAGTGGCCCCGTGACATTTGGTATCAGAGCCAAGTTCGATCCAGAAGGGATGATACTATTGAGCCAATTGGTGCCAGTGGAGCACGCGACATCCTCGAGCTAGTTAACAAGTGAGGGCCTTATAACTGCGGAACCAGGTTGACTCGACAGGGGTGACGTTGGGGAGCTAGTGGGAAGGTGTGGACCTAAGAATTAGATTAGAAGTGAGCTAGCGGGGAGGTACTAAACCTCGGGGCTAGATATGAGATGCTAACAGGCTGGGAGGAGTTGGTGGGGTTAGTTAATTGTGATAATGCGTCAACGAGGACGTTGACATTATGGAGTGGTGGAGGATGTGATGGGGTCAATACTCGAGCTTGCAGCATGGTGCCTGGGGCACGTGATGTGGTGCCAAGAGGGCACGCGACATCTTGGTGCTGGGACGACACGACATGTGGTGTCAAGACGGCACGCGACATGGGGGCTAGGAGGGCCTCGCGACGTGGTCGCGCTGCGAGGACGCAACACGGTCTCATGAGGGTCATGACATGGATGCTACATGGCCAGGTGGGCTAGCGATCCGGGGCGTTGCGGTGTGAACAATAAAATATGTCAAACCAAGGGGTTTGAGGTTCTCCTGCTATTTTGGTCGAATTATTGTTTTACCCTTCTATGTGGGAGAGGAGCTGGAGAGTTGCCTTCCACCCACACGGGGCCTTGAGTTGCTAGAGGGGGCGCAAGTGTTTCCTAGGCCTGAAAGGGTGGGCCTTGGACGTCGACGCAGCGATGCCGTGTGGCACCCAAGGTGAGGTTGAAGTATGGCCCCGAACTACGCGTCGCGGTGCATATAGCTGGGCAACCTCGCGAGAACACTTGAGCGCTGTGTGGGACTCAGTAGAGCACGGCAGCATGAGGGTTGCGTGGGACTCCGTTGAGCACGACAACATGAGATAGGCACGCGACTGTAGGCTTGGTTCGGTATGTGAGTAAGACATGATGGCATGGGAAGCTGCATGTCAATACTGTTGCGAAGCGAGGTACTAGTGCAGTACACAGGGTGAAGCTTGAGCAGGCCAAGTATGGAACAGTGGTGCAAACGAGCGTGTCGTAAGGGGCACGATACATTGGGTGGTAGGCCGCGAAACAGAGGTAACCACGAGGTGGAGTTCCCCTCCTCTAGGCGGGTGGTATCAGAGCTGATGAGAAGATTGGTTGGCTTCGTTGCATGAGGTAGCAAAGCATCGGGCAGGTTGATGGCGCATCGAAGGACGCCCCCGTGACAGTTGGTATCAGAGATGGCTGACTTAGCGTATCGGGCGTTCGGTGTCGCTTGGGCGGACATTGCTGGAAGAGTGGCCCCGTGACATTTGGTATCAGAGTCAAGTTCGATCCAGAAGGGATGATACTATTGAGCCAATTGGTGCCAGTGGGGCACGCGGTGTGGTGCCAAGAGGGCACGCGACATCCCCGAGCTAGTTAACAGGTGAGGGCCTTGTGACTGCGGAACCAGGTTGACCCGGCAGGGGTGACGTTGGGGAGCTAGTGGGAAGGTGTGAACCTAAGAACTAGATTAGAAGTGAGCTAGCGAGGAGGTACCAAACCTTGGGGCTAGATATGTGATGCTAACAAGTTGGGAGGAGTTGGCGGGGTCAGTTCACTGTGATAATGCGTCAACGAGGACATTGACATTATGGAGTGGTGGAGGATGTGACGAGGTCAATACTCAAGCTTGTAGCATGGTGCCTGGGCACGCGATGTGGTGCCAAGAGGGCACGTAACATCTTGGTGTTGGGACGACACGACATGTGGTGCCAGGATGACACTCGATATGGGGGCCAGGAGGGCTTCGCGACGTGGTTGCGCTGCGAGGACGCGACATGGCCGCATGGGGCTCATGACACAGACGCGACATGGCCAGGTGGGCTAGCGATTCGGGGCGTTGTGGTGTGAAAAATAAAATATGTCAAACCAAGGGGTTTGAAGTCCTGCTATTTTGGTCGAATTACTGTTTTACCCTTCTATGTGGGAGAGGAGTTAGAGAGTTGCCTTCCACCCACACGGGGCCTTGCGTTGTCAGAGGGGGAGCAAGTGTCTCCTAGGCCTGAAAGGGTGGGCCTAGGTCGTCGACGCAGCGATGCCGTGTGGCACCGAAGGTGAGGTTGAAGTATGGCCTCAGACTATGCGTCGCGGTGCATACAGCTGGGCAACCTCGCGAGAACACTTGAGAGTTGCGTGGGATTCAGTAGAGTACGACATCATGAGGGCTGCGTGGGACTCCGTTGAGCACGACAACATGAGATAGGCACACGACTGTGGGCTTGGTTCGGTATGTGAGCAAGACATGATGGCATGGGGAGCTGCATGCCAATACTGTTGCGAAGCGAGGTACTAGTGTAGTGCACAGGGTGAAGCTTGAGTAGGCCAAGTATGGAAAAGTGGTGCAAACGAGCGTGTTGAAAGGGGCACGATACATTAGGCCGCGAAACAGAGATAACCACGAGGTGGAGTTCTCGTCCTCTAGGCGGGTGGTATGAGAGCTAATGAGAAGATTGGTTGGCTTCGTTGCATGAGGTAGCGAAGCACCGCACGGGTTGATGGCGCATCGAAGGATGCCCCCGCGATAGTTGGTATCAGAGATCGCTGATTTAGCGCATCTGGCGTTAGGTGCCGCACGGGTGGACACTGCTGGAAGAGTGACCCCGTGACAGGCCGCTATGTATATGTGTGTGTGTGTATATATATTATTTTATTTTATTTTATTTCATCATATATATATATATATATATATATATATATATATATATATATATATCTGTGCCACTTGCCAGAATAGGAGGAAGAAAAAAAAGAAAAGAAGAACAAAAAAAAAGAGTTGTGCTCATTGCTCAGTTGCCGAAAAAAAGGTGTTGTGCAAGAATCAAGATCATAAAAAACTGAGGAAGAAGAAGAAAAAAACTAAGAAGAAGAAAAAAACTGAGGAAAAAGAAGAAAAACAGAGGAGATAAAAAAAAATTGGGTACTGGGGTGACCCGGGGCGGGTCCAGGGCCGCTCGAGCGGCCTGGGCGGGCGCCCCAAATCCAGTCCACCTTGGAGTCCGCCTAGGCCTAAATCGGGGCGCCCCAGGGCTCGAACCGCCCTTGGCGGCCACCCTGGGTGATTTTCAGAACAGTGCTTGAGATATCTCGGGATGCCTCTTTTCTCCTCTCGTATGTCATATGGGATATGGCCTATGCACTCATTTGCTCGAGAAGATTCATAATAGGTTGAAAGGGTGGAAGAGTAATCTTCTATCTTATTCGGGGCGACTAGAACTCATCAAGATGGTTCTAAACAGTTGTCAGATTTATTGGTCTGGTGTTTTCTACCTTCCAAGGAAAGCTCTCAAAGAAATTGAATCTATTTTTTCAAGATTCCTGTGGAGGGGCCTATCTCTTGCCCAATCGATTCATCCTATTAGTTGGAAGAGAGTTTGCTAGCCGGTAAACGAAGGTGGAATGAGGCTGTGCAGATTTGTTGGTTGAAATGATGTGGGTCTTGCCAAACTTTTCTAGAATCTCATATCTTCAAATTCATTACGGGCAACATGGTGTAAAGCTAGATATGTCTCCTCCATTGATATATGGACTTGCAATCTCCCAAATAATTTTTCATGGGCTTGGAGGGGGATTATGAGAGTGAGAGATACTATCAAGGAGTAACATTCGATTTATCGGGTCTGGAGCTAATACGAGATTCTAGAAAGACCCATGGCTTGAAGATGACACGTTACTTCAGAAAGCTGGTCGGTGCACAATTATTCAATCTGATATAGAGGAGAATGCGTATGTATCAGATCTTGTTCAAGATGGTCATTGGAGATTGCCCAAAGCTACCACTTTACGCATGAATGAAGCTTGGAAGGAGGTGAAGATGTATGATACACCTTCGAATCTTTTCCCAGATGAAATCATATGGAAACCATCTCCCAATGGAAGATTCACCTTAAACTCAACATGGAATGTCATGCTGCTAAGAACTGAAATGGTCAACTGACACGCTCTTAACTGACATTTTTTATCGGATTCCCAAACACTCTATATGCACCTGGTTCAATATTAATCACAAACTTTTAACGATTATAATATTGTGAAAAGAAGGATCCAAATCCCATCAAGGTATGTTCTTTGCTGGACTGCTGAAGAGACATGATCACCTTTTTTTTTTTCAGATGCCTCTTCTCTAGATGAATCTGGCAATCAATTCTTGGGAGGCTCCATATTCCTTACAGCAGTAAGGAAAGCGTCAATGATGAACTTAGTTACATCATGGGGGGTGCAAAGGGTAAAAGCAGATGTTCAGTGACAATATGCATTGCCTTTTCCGCACTCATCTACCACTTATGGAAAGAGCGAAACCAAAGAATCTTTGAAGATTATAGTAAACATGAAAAGACCGTCTTGCAGCAAGTGGTGGAAGACATTACAATCAAAGTCCATCATGAGGAGCTCACTGCTGATATGAGGAGCTGATGCAAAGGAGATGGAACCTCCTACCTATCAAGCAACCGATCCCCAAAAGATGCCAATGGAATCCCCCTAGGTTCGGTACATTGAAACTAAATACTGATGCTTCCAATATGAATAATTCATATGGCATTGGTGGCATTACTAGAAACTCTATAGGTGACCACATTGCATCCTTTCATGGACCTACAACTGCTACAAACATTACTCACGCTGAATTAATAGCGATTTATCAAGGGCAACAAATGGCAAAGGAAGTAGATGCATCCTCTATATATGTGGAATCCGACTCTTTGGGAGCTATAAATAGTATTCTGGGTACATATGACTTGTAGTAATAACATCGCCTTGTAGTAGCGACAGTAATAGATCTGAGCGTAATTTTCAATCGTTGCTCCTCTCATATTTAAAGAGAAACAAATTCGTTTGCAGATTATCTTGCTAATTAGGGCTTTCACAAAACAGACGTCGTTTGATGGAATAGTGCGAATGAATTATCCCATGACTCGTACTCAACTTAGAGAAGATTTGGTAATTTTTCTTACTGATTGTAATCTTCTTTTGTTGTTCTAATAAAAGGGTGGGGACCCTAACCCCAATTATCGAGAGAGAGAGAGAGAGAGAGAGAGAGAGAGAGAGAGAGAGAGAGAGAGAGAGTTGGCAATAAGTTGGATTCTATCTCTTCGTACAGTAATCAATTGTATTGTTGATTGTGTACACCCATTTGCATCTGATAGTGCACTTCCCAAGAAGAGATATAAGGTCCCATAAAAGTTAATTTCCTTAGGGTTAGGTGATGAGGAAGAAAAAGAAGAGGAAGAAGAAGAAATAGGGTTGAGTTCAATAATAACTCAGACCCTTCTCTTATTAGTATATATATCACTTACAAAATACTGAACACACACCCATTAATACTAACACACCCATTTACATGTATAGAGTAAAACCAAAGAACACAGGAACCCACACACACCAACTTAATGATAATTCTCATGGCACACCAACACTCCCCCTCAAGTCAATCATACCCAGGAGGTGATGTCCTGTACTCTCTTCCCTCCAACCCCTTTGGTAAGCACATTGGCCAATTGGTCTTCGGAACGACCTTGTGGAATGACAATCTCCTTGGATTCAACTCTTTCTCGGATGAAATGACAATCGACCTCTATATGTTTTGTTCTCTCATGATAGACAGGGTTATCTGCAATGTAATGAGCAACCTCATTATCATCATAAAGTATCACGGGCAAGGTAACATAGAATTCCCTATCCGACATGATATGTGTCAACAACATACCGTCACGAGCCCCTTGAGACATGACTCTGTACTCCCCCTCTGCGCTAGAATTCGATTCCACATGCTGTTTCTTTGATCTCCATGTAACTAAATTTCCTCCCAGGAAGGTACAATATATTCGGATTCAACTCTTTCTTGGATGAAATGGCAAGTGACCTCTATATGTTTTGTTCTCTCATGATAGACAGGGTTCTCTGCAATGTAATGAGCAACCTCATTGTGACCATAAAGTATCACGGTAAGGTGACATAGACTACTCAATCTGACTTGATATGTTTCAACAACATAACGTCACGAGCCCCTTGGGACATGACTATACCCCCCCTATGCGCTAGAATTCGATACCATGGTAAGATAGATTAGTTTACCAACTAATCTCTGATAAGCTCTGAGATCTTTGAGTAGTTTACCCTCTTCTCCATTTAATCTATGATTTTGCTCAATAGGATTCACTGCAGGCTTGCACCCTAACATTCCTGTCTCATGAAGGAGATCAAGTGTCTACTTTCTTTGCAACAATGCAATTCCCTTCTTTGATCTTGCCACTTCAATACAAAGAAAGTATTTTAGGGGGCCCAAGTCCTTGATTTCGAAGGCCCTCCGAAGGTGATCTTTTAAATGTAATATCTCACCATTGTTATCTCCTGTGATGATAATATCATCCACGTAGACCAAGATAGCCGTAGTGTGCACCCCTTTCGTCATAGACAATGTGTGATCATAATGGCTTCTCCAATAACCATACCCCATTATAGCTTCACATAATTTCTGAAACCAGATAGTGGAGATTGTTTTAGCCCACAGATCGCCCTTTTTAGCCTGCACACTTTGCCAGTCTCCCCCTGTTTGATAAACCCAGGTGGAGGAGCCATATAGACTTCCTCTTTCAGATTACCATGGAGGAAGACATTTTTCACATCTAACTGAGACCTTTATAAGTAGCCAAGGATAGGAGATCTCGAATAGTATTTAAATTTTGCAAGATGGGCAGATGTCTCATGATAATCCACCCCTTGAGTTTGGGTAAACCCCCTTTGCAACCAGTCTTACCTTTATATCTCTCAATAGTGCAATCTGGTCTGTATTTTATTTTGTACACCCATTTGCACCCAACAATTTCCTAACCTTCAGGCAAGTCAACATCCCATGTCTGGTTCTTCTCTAAGACATCCATCTTCTGATTCATAGCTTCTTTCCACTATGATTGAGACAAAGCACTCGAAACAGTAGTAGGAATAGTTTTAGCATCAAGGGATGAAATAAATGAATAATGGAGAGCTGACAAACCTTTATAGGAAATGAACTTTTGGACATGATGTCGAATACCTTTGCATTGGGTAATGGGAAGATCAAGTTCAGAAGGAGAATCTATCTCTGGAGAAGGATCGTGATCAGTGCTCTGGGATAGAGGCTCTTCTTGATGTTCATCTGCGACATGAGAGAGAGGCTCATGTTCATTTGCGGCATGAGAGGAACTCTTCTTGAATTTTAGTCTTCTTAAATTTTTTTCCTCACATAAACCTGTTCTTGCCCATATCTATCAAATTGTGGTTGCTCCACAACATCCCACCCTCTTTCCCTTTTTCATGAATTCCTATTTCTTCATCTAGTATGGGAAGCACAATAGAGCTCTCTTCCCTTACCACTTTTTCCCCTTGAAAAGGACACTGAGGGTTGTCCCCCTGAAATCTGGTGAAGGGTGTATTGGGTGTATCCTCAAAGAAAGTAACATCCATGGAGACAATCACACGTTGAGTCACTGGACTGGATCGAAACACTTATATCCTTTTTGAGTGGCAGGGTACCCAATGAACAAACACCTCATAGCTTTGGGTTCCAATTTGTCACAATGAATGGTAGGAATATGAACAAAATACAAGTACCCAAACACATGAGGTGGCACAGGAAAAAGACGCTTGGTAGGACATTAATTGAAAGGGAAACTTACCCCCTAAGATAGGGGTAGGCATATGATTTACCAGTAAGGACAACATTCCCCCATAGAAACCTAGGAACGTTCATTCCAATCAAAAGATTGTGTGTCACTTCCAAAACATGACGATTATTTCTTTTGGACACCCCATTTTGTTGGGGGGTATATAGGGGTAAGTGGATTGCCACTCAATCCCATGAGTGCGAAGGTATGACTTAAGTTGATGAGAAGAGGTATGACTGAAGTTGATGAGAAGAGTATTCTCCACCATTATCCTATTGTAGAACCTTCACATTTGCATGAAATTAAGTGTGAACCAACTTATGAAAAGTAGGAAACAAAGTGGCAACTGTTGGAGATGTTATTTCTATTGCATGAGTGTGTAGTAAGTAACTTTGGGTGTGTGTGTAGTTAAGTGAATTTTAAGTTGTACAATTCATTTAACTCGGGAACCATGTAATATGTGAACATGCTAAGATGATATAAATAGTATTTTGCATTCGGAATTGAGTCACATTGACTCAACCATAATATCTCCACTTTTTACTTCCTCTCTTCTCCTTCTTCCTCCTTCCTATTATTAAACCCTAACCCTAAATTACAGTTTTGTCTTGGTATCAAAGCCAACAAAAAACTTAACACTAGAAATTTTTACAACCTATTGAAGCCATCCATGTCATCGCTGATGTCAGCATGACGTCATCATGCTGACGCCAGTAGGGTCAACCCGCTGACCTTTTTTCTCAAAATTTTTTGAGGGGTTTTTGATCGTTTTTTTTTTCCCTCTTCATTTTCTTCTTCTTGTACGAAGTGATTTGAGGTCGGGAACATGGAGTTTCGAAGGTGTTTCTAAAGAACAGTGTGTTTTTCGTTTTTTGGATCCCTGAGATCTATGAAGGCTTAAAGGAGCTCGGGATTGGACCAGATTGGATTGGAATCATCATACAAGATTGATGGTGTACTCCTTTTTTATTTTTGGATCTATTTTGGTGGTGTTTAATCAATTCTTGTGAATCCTTCTTTTACTGTCCATCCATATAAATCTCCTCTGTTTGATTGTTGATCGCTTTTTCGTTTGACAAGGTATGACTTGTTTGAAACCTCGTTACATTTGCAGACTGATGGTTCAAGTTTCATTGAATTCAGAGTTCATTTGAAGGAGTTATGGATGTTTTAGTAACTGCTATAGGCAATGTTCGACTGTTTTGTCGATATTTTTTTTGATGATTGTTAAGAAAATTGCTGCCTAGCGTTTTTAAATGCTGTTTTGGGATTAATCAGTGGACTGTATAGGTATTCTCTCTGTTAGAAGCTGTGAGCCATCTTTTTTTTGAATTGTTTTGATCTCGGTATCTCTTAATCATGGACGAGAATAAATCTGGAATCGTTGGTAGGGGAGATATTTCTCATAACTTACAAATTACTACGAAGAAATTGAATGAGGCCAATTATCTTTCGTGGTCACGGTCTACTGTTATGTACTTAGGGATGAAGAAAAAATTGGGTTGCATTTACGGGATTATCCCAAAACCCAAAGAAGATGACCCTAAGTATGTTGATTGGGAAAATGACAATCTAACTGTCATGACATGGTTGCTACACTTACTGTAAGCAGACATTAGTGATTCTTTTATGTATGCTAGTGATGCTAAACAATTATGGGAGGCTGTGAAGGATGCGTTCTCGCAAAAACAAAACCTCACAAAAATGTTTCAAGTTAGTGACAAAATTAACA
Organism: Chloranthus sessilifolius; assembly: GCA_021018995.1. Taxonomy (NCBI): domain Eukaryota; kingdom Viridiplantae; phylum Streptophyta; class Magnoliopsida; order Chloranthales; family Chloranthaceae; genus Chloranthus; species Chloranthus sessilifolius. The sequence continues at coordinate 45,094,762 of CM037584.1, read as the reverse complement.
CTATGAAGCAAGGTGATAAGACTATTGGAGAGTATTACACTCAAATGAGGAGTTTGTGGGATGAACTAGCCCAGTATCAAGAAGAAGAACTGTGTAGCTCGTGTGCCAGCAAGACTAGTAAAAATACTGAAATGAGGAGAGTGTTTGACTTCCTAAAAGGGATTAGATCTGAATATGAAAATGTTAAATCAAATATTCTAGGCAGAGAGGAGTGTCCTCCACTTGGTACCATGTATGCCCTCCTTCAGTATGAGGAGAGCAGACAACAGTTTATGCAGATTCCTGGTGGTGATGTATCTGAGAGATCTGCCTTACCATCCTTCACTTCTTTTGGTCGTGGTGGTGACAAATCTGGTAGTAGAGGTGGTGGTCGTGGAGGTTGTCGGGGCCTCCCACATGAAGAAAGAGAAAAATTATTGTGTTCTCATTGTAGCAAGAAGGGCCATATCAGAGAAAGATGTTGGAAATTACATGGGAAATCGAAATTCCTTCCAGGTCGTGCATTTCAGTCCTCCACTGAGGAAACTTCTAATCCAGTTGGTGGTCAAAGTATCCCTACTGCTTCAGCTCCGTCTGATTTTCAGAGCTTACAGAGAGAGCTTTAGGATCTCCAGGGCCACCTTCTGTGCATGACGGTAACACAGGGACATACATCTTCCTCCCACATAGCTGAGTTAGGTTCCTATGGGTCTGCACATGTGACCTCTCAGTTCCCATGGATCATCGATTCTGGGGCTACGGATCACATGTCTGGTATGACTTTTTTATTTTCATCCATGTTTAGTTTCTGATTCTATTCATATTCACATTGCTGATCGATCCCTTGTTCCTGTGAAGGGCAAAAGGAGCGCTCAATTAGGCACATTGTCTCTTGACTCTACTCTTTTGATTCCTAACATGCCTATGAATATATTATCTGTCAGTAAAATTATCAATTCCTTACATTGTAGTGTGACATTCTTTCCGTCATATTGTGTTTTTCAGGACATGAAATCAGGGAAGATCCTTGGTCATGGTACTGAAGAGAAGGGACTCGACCTCTTTCAAGATTTACGTGGTGCATCTTCTCCTGCAGTTATGGTGCTATTCCTTTTGAAGTTATTCACTTTGATGTGTGGGGGCCTTCTCCTGTTACTGCTTTGAACGGTTATCGTTATTTTGTTACTTTTATTGATGACTGTACTAGACTCACTATGCTCTTTCTTATGCGCACCAAAGATGAAGTTGCCTCTATTTTTCCTATGTTTCACAGACTAGTTAGCACACAATTTCATGGACATATTAAGGTTCTTTGATCGGATAATAGTGGGGAATATTCCTCTCACGTTCTCCAGTCTTATCTTCACTCTTATGGAATTGTGTGGCAAACTAATTGTCCTTATACCTCCCAACAGAATGGGGTTACTTAGAGGAAAAATAGGCATTTTGTTGAGGTTGCTCGATCTCTGTTGTTTGATATGAAGGTTCCTAAACATCTTTGGGGTGAAGATCTCCTCACCGCTGCCTACCTCATCCATTGAATGCTTAAACCTATTCTGGAAGGACATTCTCCCTTCCAACTTGTGTCTCCTCATCAACCTCTGTTCTTGGTGTCACTACGTATCTTTGGTTTCATGTGTTTTACACATATCCCCAATATTCAGCGAAGTAAAATTGATCCCAAGGCTACCACGTGTATTTTTATTGGGTATCCCTCTTCTCAGAAAGGATACAGGTGCTTTGACCCTCTCACTTGTCGTGTGATAGTCACTATGGATGTCACATTCTTTGAGGGCACTCATTTTTCCAGTCCTCTGAGTCCTCTTTAGGGGGAGAAACAACTTAAAAATGAAGAGTACTCTGAGATATTTAGCGCTTTACCTATGAGAGATGATGGAGATTGTGAAGAGGTTGATGATGAAGCTGTTGAGCCACAAAAAAGCAAACAACCCACCTTTGATAAATATGGAAAGGGAAAGATGTATGTGTGAAGGAACGAGAAAAACATCGTTGAAGTCATTGTGCATGAGAATGTAGATGAGTCACCTTCTCAGAATACCGACCAGGATCTCTTACCCGAAGAGGGTCCTCTTGTTTATGATCTTTATCTACCCATTTCTCATAGAAAACTTCCTAGATCATGTACTTGTCATCCCATCAGTAAGTATGTGTCATATCACAATCTCTCATCATCTCATTATGGTTTTATTTGTTCTGTTGATTCTATCACCCTTCCTTCTACTGTTTCTGATGCCTTATTGCAACCAAAATGGAAAGATGCTATGATTCAAGAGATGAAAGCTCTGGAACAGAATTAAACTTGGGAAATTGTTGAACTCCTAGAAGGAAAGAGAGTAGTTGGTTGCAAATGGGTGTATACATTTAAATATAAGACTTGATGGTACTGTTGAAAGATATAAAGCAAGGCTTGTAGCAAATGGTACACTTAAACACAAGGAGTTCATTATCATGAAACTTTTGTACCTGTAGCCAAGTCCAACACAATTAAGGTATTGTTATCTCTGGTTGCCCATAAAGACTGGCCACTCTCTCAACTTGATGTGAAAAATGCATTTCTTCATGGTGATCTCAAGGAAGAAGTCTACATGGACCTTCCTCCTGGATTTGTAAAAGAAGGGGAGAAGGGAAAAGTGGATAGATTGAAGAAATCTATCTATGGATTAAAACAATCCCCAAGGGTCTGGTTTCAAAAATTTAGTGATGCTACTGTGAGATTCGGGCATGGAAGAAGTCACTATGATCATACTCTATTTGTAAAAAGGGGAATCAAGATGACTGTCATACTAGTCTATGTTGATGATATCATCATTACTGGTGATGATAGTCATGAGATTTTTAACCTGAAGGAGTATTTGAGCAGAGTGTTTGAAATTAAAGACTTGGAAGCTTGAAATATTTCCTTGACATTGAAGTGGCGAGATCTAAGAATGACATCTCATTATCTCAACAAAAGTATATCATAGATCTCCTTCATGATACGGGGTTTTTGGGTGTAGGCCTGCTGTGACCCCTATTGAACAAAATCACCGATTAAATGGTGAAGAAGGTGATCTTCTCAAGGATCCACATACCTATCAGAGATTAGTTGGTAAACTGATTTATCTAACCATGACCCGTCCGGACATTGCTTATGCAGTAAGCGTGGTCACATGATCCTGAGGTATTTGAAAGGAAGTCATGGCAAAGGGCTTCTCTATAAAAATCGTGGTCATTTGGATGTAGAGATATTTACTGATGCCGATTGGGCCGAGTCTCTAGATGATATGAGATCAACTATCGGATATTGCACCTTTTTGGGGGGTACTTTGGTCACATGGAAATCTAAGAAACAACATATAGTATCAAACTCCAGTGTCGAGGGGGAGTGTCGCGCCATGTCCCAAGGTGTGAGAGAAGGCATGTGGCTTAAATTCATCTTATTAGACTTGAGAGTTGCTGTATCCTCTCTAATTATCTTGTATGGTGACAATGAATCCGCCTATCATATTGCAGAGAATCCTGTCTTTCATGAAAGAACAAAACACATTGAGGTGGGCTGTCACTATATTCGCGAGAAGGTCGAGTCCAAAGAAATCAGTATTCCTCAAGTTAGAACTGAGGATCAACTTGCCGACATTTCTATTAAAGGTGTTGGTGGCAAGAGACTTTATGACATCTCCTTCAAGTTGGGTATGATCGACATCTATACTCCAACTTGAGGGGGGGTGCTGGAGATGTTATTTCTATTGTATGGGTGTGTAGTAAGTAACTTTGGGTATGTATGTAGTTAAATGAATTTTAAGTTATACAATTCACTTAACTCGGGAACTATGTAATACGTGAACATGCTAAGATGATATAAATAGTATTTTGCATTGGGATTTAAGTCACATTGACTCAACCCTAATATCTCCACTTTTCTCTTCCTCTCTTCTTCTTCCTTCCTATTACTAAACCCTAACCCTAAATTACAGTTTTGTTTGCAACTTTATTTTTTGTCTTCATTAAAAATTAAATGGTGTAGCGGATGTAGTCATCAATAAAGGTGACAAAATAACGATAACCATTCACATAAACAATAGGTGAGGGAAGGTCCCCTCACATCAGAATGAGTGATTTCAAAATGGGCATTACTTCGGTTGCCACTTGGAGGATAAGGAACCCGTGCAAACTTTGATGGTTCAGACACTTCACATCTCATAAATGAGCTATCCACGCAATTAAATTTTTTTGGTAGTAGAATCTTCAACCTTTGCAGTGGCCCATGGCCACAATGAGCATGCCATAAGTGCACCTCATCAACTGAACTAGTGGCAGCAACAGTGACTTCGGAATCTTCAGACTTGCATGGGCATGATGATCATCAAATATATAGAGCCCTCTATCCTCTTGACCACGACCAATCTTCTTTCCAGTTGACAAATCTAGAAAGACACAATAAGAAGGAAATAATGTAACACTACAATTTTGATAATCAACAAGGCTACTAACTGATAAAAGATTCACAGATATTTTGGGAACATGTAATGTGGAAAATAAGGAGAGACAACTAGCTTTGACTGTTTCTTTACCCATAGCGGGAACAAGAGATCCATCAACAACATGTAAATGACATGGGCCTGGCATCGGAGACAAGGACTGAAAAAATGATGACATCCCTGTCATATGATATGTGGCTCCAGAGTCAATTATCCAAAACATGGGTGGTGAAATAAAGGCATGAGCCGCTGGAGAGACATCAGTTTCTGCCCCAAGAACATTATATATGTTTTTTAATTCTATCATGGAGCATCTACCCCCAATCTCCACTTCGAAATCTTCCATAGTTTGAGATACTACAACAACCACAACACGGCTGGGAAAACAGATTCTGGGCACAAAAATAGGTTACGCAGCGCACTATCAGGTTCCACAACCACAAGGCAACTTCACACAGTTGCAAAGACAGATTCTGCCCACAAATGGATTCTACAACCCACTTCCAGGTTCCACAACCTCAAGACAACCACACTGCAACTTCAAAAAATAATTCTGTGCACAATACTGGGTTACACAGCCCACCAAAATTAGGTTCTACAACCTTAAGGCAGCTGCACACAACTGCAAAGACAATTTTTGGCGACAAAATTTGGTTCCACAGCAAATTCAAGTCAGCCACCACAGGGCTGTAACAAACAGATCTAAGTACAAAAGACATGATACACAACCGACCACTTAGGTTCTACAACCTACAAGAATCGTGGCTCCAAGATAACATCCTGGGAGGCATATTGCAGACAATATACACATCCGATTTACTATTTCACTCCTAGTAGCAGGAACCTTCTACTTAGAGTGCCGCATCCGCTTCGGAATCTTGCTCCCGCTTCCAACTATAAAACTATTCAGTTTTAAGCTTTTGATGACGCTTCCGCTTCCAACCTACTACATACTTCTTGCCACTTTGTGCAACTAAGATTTCACTATCCCCATAACTTGAAGCTTGAACAAGACCAGAAAATAAAGGAAGAAACGAGAATTGTATCTCAGCTTGAACTTGACGATCAGTCCCTCCATCAAATACAATCACAATTCTTCCCAAAACAATTATACACAAATAAAATACCTCTCTGGTCAAACCGATAGGGATTAAGACATCTTTCAATCCATTTGATCAAGATTAGAGGAAGTTGCAGACCAAAGCTTCATGGGGAAGATGACAATGGCTGTCTTCAATAGGTCACCAGGATGACCTCAAATCTGATGGCTCATGAAGACAAAAACACTCGGGTATATTCCGATCAGTATCCCTTCATCAAAACAGGTTTTCGGAGTCAATGTTGGACCACACTGATGTCAGCAATGACATCAGCGTGATGTCAGTGATGACGTCAGCAAAACTGCAAAGCGTGTAAAATCTGATGATGTATTCCGATGGCGTAGATCGATCGCTCTGATACCAAGTTAATTTCCTTAGGTTTTGGGTTAGGTGATGAGGAAGAAGAAGAAGAAATAGGGCGGAGTTCAATAATAACTTAGACCCTTCTCTTATTAGTATATATGTCAGTTACAAAATACTGAACACACACCCATTAATACTAACACACACATTTACATGTACAGAGTAAAACCAAAGAACATAGGAACCCACACACACCAACTTAATGATAATTCTCATGACACACCAACAATAAGCGGTGATAGAAGTAACATAATGTGAATAGGCATGATAAGAGGGTGAAATATTTTTTTTCAATAATCCAGCTTGAGGTTGGGGGTCCTCACCTTTTATTGATGAAAAATGAGAGATTACACAAATTAAGAGAGTAATTTGTCATCTCTCGAGAGAGGTAAAAGAAAAGGGGAGCTGAACGTCGTTATGCCATTGAACTACGCTACTAGCATCTAATCCTAACTTCGAAAGAAAGGTAGCACAACGACTATAATCTCTATGAATAAAGGAATAAGAGATGCAGTGAAATTTAGTAGAGGCCTCGAATATCATGAATTGACGTAGGACAAGATTGCACGCTAACCCTAAAATAGCATAATCCAGCGTGGAAGAGGGGTTTAGGGTCTTAAACCGTTCATTTAAAAAAAACAAAAAGAATAAGATAGGAGATCTCCGGATTCGCTCTAGAGAGGCTTGTTGGCTTCGCACCAACGGGTTTCCAAGGCTTCCCACCAAGGCTGTACGTCGGCTTCGCACCAAATCGTACGAGAAACGATTGCTCACTCATCAGGTTTTGAAAGAATCACTCCTTCGATAAAAAACTCATCTCAAGTTTTTCTAGGGTTTTCACAAAGCAAGCTCTCAATTTTCATTATTCAAAACTGTCTATTATAAAGCTATAAAGACCTTACATAGTAGGTCATAAAACAAAAGAAAATCCTAAAACAATTAAATAATAAAAGACAAGTTTAACCCTGAAACTTAAATTCGAAATTGAAATTAAAATTACACTGCGCGATTTCGATCGATCGAAAGTGACTCGATCGGTCGAAAGTGCTACTCGATCGATCGAAATTAAATCGATCGAAAGTGGTACTCAATCGATCGACTGAGACACGCTGCGAATCTTTGCTTCGGGGCCGTTTGAAAGCCCATTGATGGGTCCACTTCTTCCTTGCTGATTTTCTTCGATTGGCTCAGTCACGATCCAAACATGCGGATCTAAATTCCCCATCAATCTCCTCGACTTTGGAAAAGTTCGACCTTGAACTTTGGCCGACATCAATAAGCGTTATCAAGTATGCTTGTTCCCCATGGATCTCGAACTTTTGAATGGTCTTGGACTCGGTAGGGACGATCACAGATGCCTGTGCTTCAATGATTGCGGGTTCGATAGGGCCTATCATGGATGCTTGGACTTCAACGATCTTGGGCTCTTCGACGGTTTCGAGATCTGCCACGGTCTCAGCAATTGGTATGGACTCTTCAATCGGACGTTGTTCCGGCACAAGATCAAGGCGGATAACTGGATCTGCGTGAACAACGGGCGCCATCGGTTCTTCCATAGGCATGGAAGTACTTTGATTTACTATAGGTTCGGTATCTTCCCTCGATACAGGTACAACCACGGGTTCGGTTAGAGGAACTTCAACTCGTGGAGATTTTCTCATCGGTACGGCTATGGGGACGAAATCTCTCGCCTCTGGTCTTAAAGCGTGACTCACGTCTAATATGCCTTTGGATAGATTGTGAATAAAATTTTTGATAATTATTGCGTTGATATTCTCACGCCATTCAACCACGATCCGACGTGATCTTAGTAACTCGCAATAAACGCTATTAAGAAGCGCCTTATGCTTGAATATGGAACCGTGCTGCTCAGATGGTCTACCTTTCTCTTTGCGCTAAAGTTTTTTTAGCCTCGCCATCTTTTGGCGCACAATTGGAATGTTCCATCGTTCTATGAACGCTCTCATGGAAACCATGTAATCGTTCAAATCACGAAGGGCTTCGAGAACTGGGTCTTGACTCATGATTCGCCGATCCATTCCCGAGGATTTGAACCGCTCTGATACCAAAACTGACGCAGGACAAGATCGCACGCTAACCCTAAAATAGCATAACCCCGTGTGGAAGGGGGGTTTAGGGTCTTAAATTTTTAAAAAAAAGAAAGAAAAGAAGATAGGAGATCTCCAGATTCGCTCTAGAGAGGCTTGTCGGTTTCGCACCAACGGGTTTCCAAGGCTTCCCACCAAGGCTGTACGTCGGCTTCGCACCAAATCGTACGAGAAACGATTGCTCACTCATCAGGTTTTGAAAGAATCACTCCTTCAATCAAAAACTCATCTCAAGTTTTTCTAGGGTTTTTGCACAAAGCAAGCTCTCAATTTTCATTATTCAAAACTGTCTATTACAAAGTTATAAAGACCTTATATAGTAGATCATAAAACAAAAGAAATCCCTAAAACAATTAAATAATAAAAGACAAGTTTAATCCTGAAACTTAAATTCGAAATTGAAATTAAAATTACTCTGCGTGATTTCGATCGATCGATCAAAATTCAATCGATCGATCGAAAGTGGTACTCGATCGATCGATTGAAATGTGTATTCGATCGATCGAAATTAAATCGATCGATCGACTGAGACATGCCGCGAATCTTTGCTTCAGGGCCGTTTGAAAGCCCATTCATGGGTCCACTTCTTCCTTGCTGATTTTCTTCGATTGGCTCGGCCACGATCCAAACATGTGGATCTAAATTCTCCATCATGAATCCACCTCATGTTAAATAGCTTGCTAGGAATATACTTTGTGCAAGAGGATGAGTTGTGAAACTCTGTTTAACTTTTCACATGGCAGTGGACAACTCAGAGTCATCAGAGACAATAGGAATTGACGTAAAATGACGAGGGTGGAAGGACTAGTAGTAACCATAAAGGATAGATTTTGATGGAGACAACATGGAGAGGAAGAAATGTGGAGAAGGGAAAAATTAGATCACCTTTCATAATCCTGTCATTTACATGTATGTCATAATTTACAGGTGTGACCCTAAAACGAGCACAACCTAGTGGTAATTACAGAAAGTGTCATTGTTGCATTGGTTATGGATAACTTGGCAACAAAATACAAGATGAAGGTCCACGGTGTATGTTATTTATTGATGAGATAGTGCTGATTGACGCAGAAAAGGATTTTTTATGAAAAAATCCTCAAAAGTGCAGAAAATACGAATGGGAATGAAAAATTTAAAATTTATAAGATTTCTATCACCATTCGTACCGCATATGATCATAAGATCAAAAGACTACTTTGGAAGGAAACAAAAGGAATAATGGGAAGAGAGTCCTTTTTTCGGTAGTTGCGCATTCATACCACGTGTGGAGACCAAAATACCAAACTACTCTTTTAGAAGGGAAAAAAATTAAGATAGTGACACAATGACAATGAAACTACACAATTGAGACAATGATGTAGCGACACGATAAGATGATGCAACACAACCAACACAACGAAGCGATGTAGCTCTCCTGCTGACATGAAATAAATATGTTTAAAAGCAGCTAAAATTGCCTACAAGTGGCATTGACATTTTTCCATCTTCTCCATGACATTCAACTTCTAATCCTTAAATTCATCATGTGGTAGAGATAGTTTTATGAAGAATTTTGCGATGAATCCAATGCATATGATGGCCTCGTGCACAGTGCGACAAGTTTTGATGAAAAAATGCACCACGTGTGATACAAATGGTAATATTTATTTTTTCTATTGTGAAAAGATAGCTTTTGGTTAGGACCAACAATATTTACTCCGCTTATTGTGCGACCCAAGAGTTCCACTTCGGGTGAAGGGATGTTTTTATAAGACGACAATTAGACCTGCTATATTATATGGTGCAGAATGTTGAGCTACAAAAAAATGAAAAGGAGATATAATACATGTAGCTGAGATGCGTATGTTAAGATGGATATGTGGAGTAATAAGACAGGATAAAATTCAAAATAGTATATAAGAGGAAATTTGAGAGTGGCACCTATAAGTTGTCGGATTTGGGAGGGACATGAAGGATTGCGGAGTTAGAAGGGACATGAAGGATTGCAAAGTTATAGAGAGCTTAGCGCTGATCAGAAACAAGTGGAGAAACAAGACTTGCAAAACCGACCCCAAATAGATGGGATAAGGCTCTAATGATGATGATGATTATGAATATTGATTATAAGGATATTTTGGTATCCACACACATGGTATGAATGGGAGGACTCGTATGATGTAAATAATAAAATTAATTTTCACATTCCTATTTTTTATGCATTTGAGGATTTTTGTTTGTTTGTAAAGGGCGCAAATAATAAAGCAAGTAAGGGATCGATTGTAATTACAGATACAACTTTAGAGTAAAAGGGTTTGAAACTTGGCAGAACAAAAGGAGGATATAAAAAGTGCCAGTTTGGTGAACATTGAACACGAGTAGGGAGATGATCTGGTCGAAATAGAAAACTATTAGTCTCACAATGGGATAGATTTCGGTATATAAGGTCTGCTATACAATTGGTCGTTAGGTTTGAGGTAGACATCTCAAACAAGATTGGTATAGAGTTGGCTAGGTAGAGACAAATGAAAGGCAGGTTGCCACTTCGATTAACGGGGCATTCTTATAAGGCAGTGGTAAGACCTGAGTGCAAAGTGTTGGGTCGTGGTTAGGGGTATCAATGGGCTGGGCGAGGTTTGAGCCGGGGTTTAAATGACCCGATTCTTAATTGGGTTAAAAAGTGGCCCCGATTCGGCTCCATCTAATAACATGTCTGGCCTTAGGCCCAATTATTAATCGGGCCTTGTACTTTAGACCGAACCTGGTGGGGCCAAGCCATGAGCGTACCGACCATTTACCCTTTAAGTGGTCAGATTTGGTCAGCCAGGTTCGGGCTTGTCTTGAATGGACCATTTTTTAATCGGGCCTAAAAATTGAGATTGAACCCGTTTAATAATCAGCTTGGGCCCAATAACTGATCGGGTCATCACCTTACTTGAACCCAGCCTAAACCAGGCCAAGCCGAGCCACGGACTAGGCCGGTCCATTGACATCCCTAGCCATGGTTCTAAGTATCATCCTATACTGATATGTATAAAATTTTAACTTTTACTTTTCATATTCATTGCTTTATTATCGGGATTTCAGTATCTCTATAACATCAGTTGAGACCAACATTGGCCAATACCACTGGTACCATATGGTATTGGTACAGATAGACCCACTTAGTAAACATTGAGAAAAATCTGGGAACTCACAGTTTCTGTTATATTTAAATTTAAATTTTTACTTTTCATATTCACAGTTTTATAATGGCTCTGTAATAGTACTTATTTATGTATATAACAACGTGGAAAACATGTTAGAAATTTTTTAGTATTTTTTCATTTTTTTTTCAGATTACAGACTCCATACCCCTCCTCTCCCTTTTCTTCGTTCTCTATAGTATTGACGTATGCAAATCGTTAGAAAATTTTAGTACTTTTTACATTTTTTTTCTTTAAATAACACCCCCTCCAATTTCTTTGTATCTTATAGTATTGGCATACACATCAGTATGCATTGGTCTAGAGGTAGAGGCTAATATTGCCTTTGATACTAATACTTGAAACACTATACCCGACTATGAAGAAGTCACAAGAAGAGTGAGTGCATGGGGTTGAGATGCGTATGTTGAAGTGGATGCATAGAGTTATAAGGATAGGACTAGGAATGATTACTCCAAAAGAATTATAGGGGAAGCCTGAATGAAAGAGAAAATCAAGGAATATTGCCTAAGATGGTTTTGTCTTGTCCATTGGAGACTTGAACAACCCATATATGAAGGATTGCTATGACACATGCACAAGGAAGCAGAAAGGAGAAAACCAATAAAGATCTGTAGAGAAGTAGTGAGAAACGATTTGGATTTGTGGCTACTGTCGAAACGTGAATTTCCGGCATCGGTCGATTTGTCATCGGCATGGGTGCAATGCGGCCGGAGCTGAAGGAGTAACGGTTAAGTCCGTTGCTGATCGTACCCCCCATCCTGGAAACAATAAACAAACAGTCATCAATGGTGCACAAATGCGCGATTTATGTCGGGGATGGTCAATTGCCGACAAAAACTTCCATGGGGTAAACGTCGCTATTAAAAATCCGGCCACCCGACAGAATGGGGTCTTGTTCACTGAGATGGTGGAGAAAGGAGGGAGAGATACTTGGGAGATAGGCAACTCTTCTGCTGCCGTTCATGGGAATGTTCCCAGCTTGCCGGAACTGGGAGACAGCACGAGTGAGCTTAGTTTCAAATCCCCGCAGTTTCTCTCGCTCGCCAAAGACTTACAAAATTATTGGGTGATCCTTTACACAAAGATACATTAACATTGTTCCATTTACATAGATGGGTCCAAATTACATGGGACGTCCCCATTAGGCCTAGCCTATCATCTATTACAAAAACAAAAGTCCAGCGGTTTCGATTGGAAGAGGCGGCAAGAGACATTTGCCTCATAAAATTGCTACACATTGATGGGATCCCGGTCGAGTGTGGGACTTGGGATCCGGAGGTTGGTGACCTTTATCTACATCGGTGGGGAGGAGGGGTTTGGATTTGGGTGTTGGGTCTCCCGCTCCATGCATGTTCATGGTCCCCTGAAGTCTTCAAGAGGATCGGAGATAGATGTGGTAGGTTCATCCTGGTTGATCGCAGGACGGAGGACCTCTGGTACACGGAAGCTGCCCGGATTCTCGTTGCCGTTGACCGAGTGGAGAGCATCCCTAGAAGCTGTGAGGTCTGCGTCGACAACCAAAAATTCAGGGTCTTCATAGAAATGGCGTTCACGGAGAGGGTGCTCGTCCCCTAGCAGTTAGGCGATGAAACCCTGGGTCCCGGAACCCCGACGTAGACGTATTCTGTGGTACCACAAAAGAAGTCTCGACGGAGATCGAACCAGTCTGGGACTGGGTGGAATGGCCCGGTCGGCCATCGACGAGATGCCCGGAGGGGAGCTCTTCTGCGAATCCGTCTCATAGAGGGGGGAATAGTGGTGGCCGTCCTCGCCGATGTGGTTTCAAGGTACCTCAGGTTATGATTGGATCGCTCATTCTCCATTCACTGAGCTTGAAGATGGAGAAATTATTGATGAGTTTTGTTGTCTGCAGCTCGTAGATGGGGGTATCGAAGATTCTGACGAGAGGAGACAATCGGTGTCGACGGCAAAATATCCGATTCAAGCGAGTTGCTTGGACCCCGATCTTACTATGTCGAGATGTTCTACAGTGGTCGCTCCGTCGTACATCTGGCTTGCCTGTCAGCCGACAGCTGCGGTGGTTGGTGGGCAGGTTTGGATGCTTGCTGAGAAGGACGAGGAGGCGCCTTGTCGGTGGGATCCGATGGAGACAGAGAGGATGTCTTGCCTCAAGAGGAAGGTGATGCCAAGAGGTAGAATGAAACTTTTGGTCTTTTCCAAAAAGGGAAGGAAATGTAGAGGTCGGTGGGCTTCGAGGCCTATGGAGAATACAACGCGTAGGCTCTCAGTGGTTTTAGAAAACCAACACGCGGTTTCAGGAAACCAATGCATGGTTTCACCTTTAAGCGTTGACATTCGCCCTTTTACTATGACACGTGGACAAGCTGGCACCGTAGTCCAAAGTTATTCTTGATATTCAGTCATCGTGACACGGGGGTTCTCAGTCACTGTGACATGTGGCGATTCAGGTACCGTCGACCTTCCCTTTTTTCGAGATTCCCATCGCTACCATGAGCCTGCGGTCATAGCAAAGTCTGGAAGCTATACAAAGGAGACACGTGGTTTCCACTACTTCGACGGGAGACAGCTGGCAGGGGCTTATTGGTGGACCATAGATGGGCCGGTTACCATGGGTTTCTGTACGAGATCGAGGGGTGGACCCGTGATGACCTATGCTCTGAAACTTAAGGGCTCGTCATACTTAAGACCATGGATCCAAGACCTGGCCTATACCGACCGATGGGAATACACAATATCGGTGGACCCGAGAGAACAAATCATCTCTAACTTTCATCCGATGGATGATTCAGCTTTTGCAAAGAGAGTGGCAAAGGTCCTGGCATGTTGAATGATGTTGATCGTTTGATTGGAGTGAAGAGACGTCGTGAAATTCCACGGGAACTTGCGTGGTTACAATGGGGGATGCCAGATGGAAATGGAGGGGGTGTATTTGCTTCCTTAATCATTGGTGGGCAGGCCTTGCGATGTTTTCATGAAGATGCTGTCATGGAATGTGAGAGGTATCAGTGACAGATTCAAGCGGGCCGGGGTTAAGCATGCCATCAAATTCATCAACCCGACGGTCATTACAATTCAGGAAACCAAATGGGGTAGTGATAAAGCTCGAAATCGGGCGATTGCCTGGGGTCGGGCTCTTAAGCGCCGATTTAGGCAAGGCGGAACTCGGATTTGGCGGATTTAGCGCTGGCTGCCCCGAACCTCCAGACCATACTGGCCGCTCGGACTTGCCCAGGACACTTGGGTTGCCCTAGTACCCACTTTTTTTATTTTTATTTTTATTTTTATTTTTTATCTCTGTTTTTCTTCTTTTTCCTCAGTTTTTTTTTTCTTCCTTTGTTTTTATTCTTCTTCTTCCTCAGTTTTTTATGATCTTGATTCCTGCACAACACTTTTTTCGACAACTGAGTAGTGAACACAACTCTCTTTTTTGTTCTTCTTTTCTTTATTTTTCTTCTTCCTATTCTGGCAAGTGGCACACACACACACACACACACACACACACACACACACACACACACACATATATATATATATATATATATATATATATATATATATATATATATATATATATAAGCACACACACAACATACATAGCGGCCGCCTGGATCTTGGGGCGCTCTGTCACGGAGTTACTCTTTGCGATGTAATCTATCGTGCGACAACTAGCTTTCTCGAACTAATTCAGCCTATTCACATTTCAAACCTGCACGGTAGCGCATTAAGTTATAAACTATGCGGATTCCCGAATGCAATTCATATAGCTATACGCAGCGATCATCCTAGGGGCAGCCCCACTTAAGGTCTAGGTCTGCACCGTGGATGGTGGTCGTGGACCACCAACATGATGGCTCCAGCGCACGACGCGACAGGAGCGACCCAATACCTATGTGAGGCCCGGATGCACGAACTCAAGCCCACAAGGCTATCGTACGCGATCCGTAGGGGATCACTTAGGCCAGCGACACGTCACATGGCTATTAGATCACTTCCCCATATATATGGTTTAAACATCAATAGTGGCCAAATGGCGGGAGGACCTCAAACCCCTTGGTTTGACATACCGCAACGCTCCGCACCGCTAACCCAGCTTGGCCATGTCGCGACCGCATCGCGTGCCCTGTTGGCACTGCGTCATGACTCCAACTACCACCATGTCGCATGCCCTCTTGGCCCTTGACCGAAGCTTTAGGAGTACCAATGGCGAAGCTCTCATGGCTTGGAGACGCGCCGATGATGCCCCAGCTTTAATCTACCAGTGCCTGGTGCACTGGTGGCCCAAGTGGCCCTGCGGCTGACCTGGATGGCCGCGCCGCGAGCCCACGTCACATCCTCCCCTACTTGGTTGCGTTGACGTCCCCGTTGATGCGGTTCAAGTACTTCTTTAGAGCGGCTTGGAAGGATGGTTAGGTACTCCCAAGTTCCCAGGTAATTTCGGCCTCTAGTAGGCCCTTCCACTTCAAAAAATATTCCACAGAAAATTCATTCTGACTGTCAGCTTCCCTGTTACTGCGCCTATGTGCATGGATTTCTTCAACCTGTCTCTTCAACTGTAAATCAGCATCTGGGGCGACACGAGTTGACAAACTTCTCCCTGGATTATTCGAGTCTTTTTTATATGGCTTCAAGCAATTGACGTGAAATACCGGATGCATTCGCAGTCGGGAAGGAAGTTGCACTCGAAATGACACATCATTGATCCTTTTTGTGATTGGGAATGACCCGTCATACTTGTGAACTAAACCTGTGTGTTTTCTTCTGAAAAATTTGAGCTGCTTCAGATTAAGCTTTACCAAAACTTCATCCCCTACGTGCAACTTGATCAGCCGTCGACCCTGATCGGCCCACTTCTTTATTCGCTTAGCGGCTTCTTCCAGATAAGCCCTAGCGATCTCTGCGTTTCTCTGCCACTCTTTGGCAAGATGGTAGGCTGTTGGACTTGATCCAGTATATTTCATAGTAATTGTATGCGGTGTTAACGGTTGCTGGCCAGTTGCCAATTCAAATGGGCTCTTATTTGAGGCTGAACTCTTCTGCAGATTATAACAAAATTGCGCCACGTCTAACAACTGAACCCAGTTCTTTTGGTTGGCACTGACAAAATGTCTCAAATATTGTTCCAAAATAGCATTCACCCTTTCTGTCTGTCCGTCTGTTTGTGGATGCATACTGGATGAGAAGTTCTGTTTTGTCCCCAGGAGCTGAAAAACTTTCGACCAAAACTTGCTAGCAAACCGTGGATCCCTATTGCTTACAATCACTTGCGGCACTCCCCAATATTTTACAATATTGCTGACAAATAATCGTGCAGCCTGCTCTGCATTACAGTTTAATGGTGCCGGAATGAATGTGGCATATTTTGAAAACTGATCTACAACTACCAGGATGGACCCAAGTGTCCGTACCTTAGGCAACGCCGATATGAAGTCAAGGGAGACGCTCTCCCATGGTCTGGATGGCACTGGCAATGGCTGCAGGAGTCCAAATGGTTTAGCTCTTTCCACTTTGTCCTGCTGGCATATCAGGCAAGTCCTGACATACTCCTCTATATCCTCTTCTATCTTAGGCCAATAGAAACCCCTTTCCAACAAGGCGAGCGTGCAATGAATTCCTGGATGACCAGCCCACAATGTGTCATGACACTCTTTCAGGAGTTCCTTTCTAAGTTCTCCCACTTTCGGCACATAAAAACGACCCCCTTTGGTCACCAACAGTCCTTCCTTAGTCCGGAACCGCAGTGCTTTCCCCTCTTGTATCTGCTGTAGTAGGGTCCTCGCGAGTGGATCTAATTTCAACTCATCGCGTAATCGATCGGGGATAGTCGAACTAATGCGGCTAGCTGCAGTTTGTTCTTTAATTTTTAATGTTGCTAATTGAACTTTTAATGCTGCTAACTCTGCTTTACGGCTTAAAGCGTCTGCGACTTGGTTGGTCTTGTCGGGCTTGTACACCAAGTCCATATCGAACTCGGCTAAGAAATCCTGCCAACGGGCTTGTTTCGGTGACAATTTCTTTTGTGTCTAAAAGTAACTGGTCGCCATATTATCGGTCATCACTAGGAACTTCGACCCAAGTAGGTAGTGCCTCCACGTTCTCAGACAATGTACTACTGCTGTCATCTCCTTTTCTTGAACCGTGTACCGCCTCTCGGTATCGTTCAACTTTCTGCTCTCAAAGGCCACTGGATGTTCTTCTTGCATTAATACTCATCCTATTGCATAGTTGGAGGCATCCGTGTGTACCTCAAATGGCTTGGAGTGATCAGGTAGCTTCAGCACAGGGTCACTCATGAACACCGCTTTTAGAGCCTCAAATGCCCTCTGGCACTTCTCCCACCACTGCCACGGTCGATCCTTCTTCAAAAGGTCAGTCAGTGGTGCTGCACGATGTGAATAACCGGGGATGAACCTTCTATAAAAGTTAACAAGACCCAAAAATGACCGCAGCTCGGTCAAGCCTTCTGGCACTCTCCAGTCTTGGATTGCACGAACTTTCTCAAGGTTCATGCTGATGTTTCCTCTCCCAATATGGTGTCCTAAAAACATAATCTGCTCTTGTGCAAATGAACACTTCTTGACATAGAGCTGATTTTCTCGCAGTATCTTGAAAATGATTTGGAGGTGGCTGAGATGTTCTTCCAATGTATTGCTATATACAATGATATCGTCTAAGTACACCACCACGAACTTGTCGAGGTAGGCATGGAACAACTCATTCATCAGGGTGTAGAAGGTGGCTGAGGCATTAGTCAGCCCAAAGGGCATCACTAGAAACTCAAAGGCTCCGTACCTGGTCGCACAGGTAGTCTTGCTTTCGTCTCCCTTGGCGACTCACACCTGGTAATAGCCAGATCTCAAGTCCAGCTTGGTAAAGTACCTCGCACTGCCCAACTGATCAAACAAATTGCAATCAATAGCACTGGATACTTATTCTTGACGGTGACCTTATTCAACGCTCTGTAGTCGATGCATAATCGAAGGCTACCGTCACGTTTCTTCTGAAATAGAACTGGGGCGCCAAATGGAGCTTTAGATGATTGAGCAAACCCTGCCCCCAATAACTCATCTAACTGCCGACGTAACTCGGCTAGCTCTGGAGGAGCCATTCTGTAGGGAGCTTTAGCCGGTGACTTCGCACCTGGTTCCAATTCGATTCGGTGATCCACTGATCTCTTTGGTGGTAACACCTTAGGCAATTCTGCAGCATGATATCTTGGAATTCTTTGAGTATTCCTGACACATTCTGGCACAATCTCCGTCGGCCCTGGTGCTTTCTCTTTTATCAGTGTAGTAAGAAACGTAGGTTTCCCTCTCCTTAGTCCCTTCTTTAACTGAAGTGCCGAGATAAACCCATCACTCTCCCCTTCTTTGTCTTTCTGAATAACGGAGATCATACAAGGGGTCTCTTCACCGAACATGCACACTGATCCGAGGTACGACATGGGCACCGCTTTAGCCTGGTGTAGGAGTTCTAACCCAAGGACAACCTTGAAATCATCCATCTGTACTGCCATAAAGTTTGCTGTTCCACTCCACGACCCTATCTGCACGGGTACCCACTTTGCTATTCCGGCTATGGGGCACGCTTTCGAGTTCACGGCCTTAATACGGTTGGAGTCTTGCTCCAGTTTCAACCCTAGGCGGCGTGCTTCTTTATCAGCAATGAAGTTATGCGTCGCCCCCGTGTCCACCATGGCACGAGTACTTTTCCTGTTGATGCACACCTTTTGACATCTTTCCCTTCTCTACCTGTCCTTTTATGGCATTCAGCAACCTGAGTGCCCCCATTCTTGGTTCATCGACGGCAGGAGGTGGAGCACTGGCAGATCCCTGTAGGGCATTCAAAGATTGTTTTTGCAGGCAATCTTTCACTCGATGAGGCCCTTCGCATAGAAAGCAACCTGACTTGGGCGCAAAATTAGCTGATTCGGCCGACTTGACATGAGACTCTTTCCCGTGCGACTTCTTTTCATGCGTGTTGTTCTTGCTTTTCTTATTGGCTTTCGTCGGATTCTTCGAACCACTTTTGTTCTCGTGCGACCTCTTCTTATTTTGATCCGATGACCCGTAGTTTGTTAATCGTTTTGCAGCAGCCTACGCAGCTGCTAGATCTGGTAGTGCTCTTTTGTTCAATTTAGTTTGTGCCCAGGGCTTTAGGCCTTCAATGAAGTAGAATAATTTATCCTTCTCAAACATTTCCCTGATGTCCAACATCAAAGCAGAGAACTGCCTCACATATTCTCTCATTGTACCCGTGTGTTGCAGCTTTCGTAGTTTACGTCGTGCGATAAAGTCGACGTTTTCGGGCAAGAACTGAACTTTTAATTCTTTCTTCAAGTCCTCCCACGTATCTACCACACATCATCCATCTTGAATCTTTGCATAACGTGTACGCCACTACAATTTAGCGTCTCCCTCAAGATACATGGTCGCTGTGACCACTTTCATAGCTTCGATGGCAGGTAGGACGACACAGAAGTACTGTTCGATGTCCCATAAGAAATTCTCCAATTCTTTGACATCGTGATCTCCCCCATAGCACCGCGGCTCGGGTATCTTAACCTTTCGTTGGGGAGTTTCCGGCTGCGGAGCAATCCCAGAACCAATCGCCCTCATCAGGATGTTCATCTTTGTGGTTAGGTCATCGATCTGTAACCGAAGGGCTTCGACGGTGCCCCTCGTGTCCTCGGTGAGGATCTCCACGTTCTCCGCTAACGTGGCATGGTTCACTTCCTGCTTATTTACAAGTGCCACCATAGATTCTATCTATTCTGTTCGAGCTTTCAGATCATCCAACCGTTCCCTTGTACGCTTTCGCGTAGCACCACTGCTTATCCCAGTGTCGGCCATCTTTAGGTTCTGATACCAAATGTCACGGAGTTACTCTTTGCGACGTAATCTCTTGTGCGACAACTAGCTTTCTTGAACTAATTCAGCCTATTCACGTTTCAAACCTGCACGGTAGCGCATTAGGTTATAAACTATGCGGATTCTCGAATGCAATTCATATAGCTATACGCAGCGATCATCCTAGGGGCAGCCCCACTTAGGGTCTAGGTCCGCACCGTGGATGGTGGTCGTGGACCACCAACACGATGGCTCCGGCGCACGACGCGACAGGAGCGACCCAACACCTATGCGAGGCCCAAATGCATGAACTCAAGCCCACAAGGCTATCGTACGCGTTCCGTAGGGGATCACTTAGGCCAGCGACACGTCACGTGGCTGCTAGACACTTCCCCATATATATGGTTTAAACATCAATAGTGGCCAAATGGCGGGAGGACCTCAAACCCCTTGGTTTGACATACCATAACGCTCCGCACCGCTAACCCAGCTTGGCCATGTCGCGACCGCATTGCGTGCCCTATTGGCACTGCGTCACGACTCCAACTGCCACCATGTCGCATGCCCTCTTGGCCCACGATCGAAGCTCTAGGAGTACCAATGACGAAGCCCTCATGGCTTGGTGACGTGTCGACGATGCCCCAGCTTCAATCCACCAGTGCCTGGCGCACTAGTGGCCCAAGTGGCCTTGCGGCTGATCTGGATGGTCGCGTCGCAAGCCCACGTCACAGCTTGCTTGGGCGCCGCTTAGAGATTTCCGCTCGAACCCGCCCAGTGAGTTTAAGAACATTGGCGACAAGTTTAAAGTCGCATCGGTGCTCGAAGGAAACTGATGGGATTGGATTGGAGTCGATTATGTGGGGGCCTCGGGCGGTATTCTCGTGGCTTGGGATTCAACAATGTTCGAGAAAGTGGACGACGAGGTAGGCCATTTCTCGGCTTCGGTTGTGCTTCGAATAGGGACACAGGCAAAGTGCGGTCATTCTCCGGAATTTATGGCCCAATGGATGATAGATAGCATGGTGAGTTCTGGTTCGAACTAGCTGCCATTTCGGCTAGATGGGAGCACCCTCATTGCTGGGGGGAGGGATTTCAATGCCTTTAGATGACCGCATGAGAAAAACGGCAGTCTGCAAGCTATGGGGGTGATGAGAGATTTTAACACTTTCATTTCAGATTGGGAGTTGATGGACATACCTCTCACGGGAGCTAATTTCACCTGGTCAAATCTTCAGGAAGCCCCCTCCCTAAGCCGGCTGGACCGTTTCCTATATACTACGGAATGGATGGATCTATTTCCGGCAGCCAGGCTTGGAGGTTCGCCAGGGCGGTGTCGAACCACTGGCCTATCCTGCTGAAGTGCGAGACTGTGGGGAGAGGTCCGATCCCGTTTCGTTTTGAGAACATGTGGCTGCTGGATGAACAATTCAAACAGTTGGTTCCTTCGTGGTGGAGCGAGTCGGTGCTTACTGGGACAACCTTATACCGGATCATCACCAAGCTTCAACACCTTAAGGGGTGCATCAAGGTTTAGAATAGAGAAGTGTATGGTCTGGTGCGGATTGCACGACTAAAAGAGATTGATAATCTCGAGGAGATGAGGGCCTTGTCGGAGGACGAAAAATGGGAGCGGGCGCAAAGGAAGCTGGAGTTCAATGATAAATGCAGAGCCGAAGAGGTGCACTGGAGACAGAAATCCAAGGTTCGGTGGCTTCGAGAGGGGGATTAAAATACTAGGTTTTTCAAGGCAGTGGCGAATGCACGGAATAAAACCAACTACATGAGCAACATTGTCATTGACGGCGTCCAATACTCCGAGCTGGAGTAGATCCGACACAAAGTGGTGAATTACTACTCTAACCTATACATGGGCGACGAATTTATCCGGCCAGAGATGGATGGGCTAACCTTCAACTCCATCTCTGAGGTCGAGAGTATAGAGATGGAGAAACCGTTCAGCGAAGAAGTATGGACGGCAATCAGGTTCGGGGGGAAAAATAAATCCCTGGGCCCGGACGGCTTCACAATGGAATTCTATCGTGCTTTCTGGTCGATTCTAAAATAGGAACTGATGGAATTTTTTTGCAAGTTCCATGCCAATGGATTCATTGGCCGGTATGTAAATTATACATTCATAACTCTCATCCCCAAACGAAGTGGGGCTGAGGATATGTCTGACTTCAGGCCAATCAGTTTCCTCAACTGGTTGTATAAAATTATTTTCAAAGTCCCAGCCAATAGAATCAAACCGGTAATGGGTAAGATCATTTCGGATAACCAGGGAGCTTTTGTTCAGGGAAGACAATTGATCGACCTGGTCGTGGTTGCTCATGAGGTGATACACTCGACATATCTATCGCGCCGTCCGACAACACTATGGAAGGTGGATATGGAGAAGGCCTATGACCGTGTCAATTGGGACTGCCTTGACTATATGCTTCGCAGATTCGAGTTCGGGACGACCTGAAGGAAATGGATGCGTACTTGCTTCTCATCGGCATGGTTTTCGGTCCTAATCAACGACGCGCCAGCCGGGTACTTTATTTTAACTCTAGAGGCCTCCGCCAAGGAGACCCGCTGTCCCCATTCCTATTCAACATGGTGGGTGAAGCCTTGGCTGGCCTTATTACCCGAGCGAAGCATATTCAACTTATTTCGGGGGTTTTGGTGGGATCACAGGGCCGGGCTATCTCACACCTCCAATATGCCGATGACACCATCTTATTTGGTCCCGCTGAGTCAACAACCTGATTGACATCCTCGCTGTTTATGAGGTTGTTTCCGGGCAATGTGTTAACCTTCACAAATCAGCCATTTCGGGAATTGGTACTAGGGATCAACAAATGGATGAGTTAGCGGCTACCGTCAATTGTGCTATTGAACAGCTTCCCATAAAGTATCTGGGGCTGCCTCTGGGTATAAAAAAAATTATCGGCACGGGCGTGGGAATCGGTAGTTCAGCGGTTTGAGCAGCGACTGTCATCGTGGAAAGGTAAATTGCTTAGCAGCGGGGGTCGCATTCTTCTGGTTAAATCCGTGCTCTCCAGCTTGCCTATATTCTTCATGTCGATGCTCCTATGCCCGACAGGGATTATCCTCTGTCTAGAGCAAATTCAACGAAACATTCTTTGGGAAGATTCGGGTCTAAACAAACGCTACTACCTCTAGACAAACGCTACTACCTTGTGAACTGAGAGACCTGCCAGCTTCCAATGTCTTGTGGAGGTCTTGGTATTCGAAGTATGAAGGGATCCAATGTTGCTCTTCTAGGGAAATGGTTATGGTGTGCTGGTTTAGAGAGTGAAAGAGAAAGCCTTTGGAGAGTTGTGCTGGCAGAGAAGTACGAGCAATCAAGTGGGAATTGGGGAATTAATACCACGGTACTCAGAGATACCTCGGCTTGGTGGAAGGCCATCTGCAGTACTTGGTCTTCGTATGCTAAATGGATTAGATTCAAGTGGGGTTGTGGTTCTCGGATTCAGTTTTGGGAAGATATTTGGGTGGATGGGGTCTATCTTAAATCGGCATTTCCAAATATCTATGCAATCTCCACCAACCAGGGGGGGCTGATTAGTGATTTTGTCTTAGATTCCAGTGGTGGTAGGTTATGGGAGGTCTCCACTCGTAGATTTCTAAGGAGCGAGGAGATGACCTCTTTCACCAACTTGTTGTCCACGATCTATACTATCCTCCCAAATGTGCAGTGTCAGGACCAGCGGGTATGGGCTTCAAGCAAGGGCGGCACTTTCAGTGTCAAGGCGTATTATCGGATGCTCACAAGTCGTCCACTTATCAAATTTCAAGGAGCCAAGTTGTGGAAAATGGGTATCCCCCCAAAGGTTAGATTCTTTGCTTGGACTTTGCTCAAAGGTAAAGCCTTAACCATTGATCAGCTCATCTGTCGGGTGAAGGAGATACCCAATCAATGTGTTATGTGCCATCAGCAAGAAGAATCAGCTGCGCTTCTGTTTCTCCACTGTCAGATGGTCTACAAGGTTTGGGGTGTGATTCTTAGTTCTTTCGGCATGGCCTGGGCCACCCCTCCAACCGCTTACCGGTAATTCCTGCTTTGGATTATGGTCAGTTTTGAGGGTCAGCTTTGGCACTATTGGAAGGTAGCGTTTTTCGTCGTTTGTTGGAGTTTATGGCTAGAAAGGAATGCAAGAACTTTCGATAATAAACCTCGTCCGGTGGGGATGATCATCAAGTCGGTCTGGGACTTTATGTATCTGTGGGTTTCTAGTCGAAGTGATGCTGATGGGGAAGAGTTAGCGCCTTGGGATCCGGGTTAGGTTTTAGCAGTTCTATCCTTGTGGCTGTGCCACATGTTTTTGCTTGTTTTTAGTTGTTGTCTCTTTTTTGTGTGTCGGTGTATCTGTTCTTTAACACCTTGCTGGTTTTTAATTCAATGCTTGTTACCGATAAAAAAAAAAATAATAGTGGTAGTTGGTGAGGATTTTGGTTCTAAATATTAGCTTGATTCTTCTCCCCAACAATTTTTTAATAGGGAGGACTGAATCAGATTTAGTCAACTTTTGAGGATTGCCTCTTTGAACCCATTTGAGTTGTGCACCAGTCAGAGTAAAGTTTTCTTTCGTAAGAAATCTGGTCGCTCATTCTTCTGACACTTCATTTTGGCTATTTGGAAGGCGAAAGATGCACTAAATGATTTCCACCACTTTTTCTACGAGAAGTCATAATCCTATGGTTTTTGCAAGAGTTTCACAAAAATCAAGGGTCATGAGGGCTGCATGGGCCTTAGCCTTCACGCGAATTGAGAGAAGAATCTTTTTTAGATATCTGGCCTATGCAGGTGGTTAGGGCTGCAACTGAGCCGGGCCGAGCCCGAGCTCGGGTCAGCTCTAGTTCAGCTCTACCTTATACGAGCTGAGCTGGAGGTTGGCTCTAGGCTCTTCGAGCTCGAAAATTTCAAGCTCTAGCTTGGCTCTCCGAGCTCGGGCCGAGCTTCGAGCCAAGTATGTTCTATTATCAAAAAAATTCTCCTAGTACTTTTTAAACTTCTACTCAATTAAATATCCATTCTACAAAAGATTCAAATGCATGATTAAACACAAGTTCGCAACATATGAAATAAATAAATTGTTAGATAAACTAGGGCAAGTGGGGGGCAATTCCTATTTACCCTTCAAAGTAACCATTAGATAAACTTAAACGGTTACTTTGAAGGGTAAAATAGACCTCTCAAAGTTAATTACTTATATATATATATATATATATATATATATATATATATATATATATATATATATATATATAAAAAACCATGGGCAGGAGGCCATTAGCTCTAGCTCTCATTCATTCGAGCTACAAAGTTCACTGGCTCGGCTGCGAGCTCTAAAGAGAAAAGCTCTTATTTTTCGGGCCGAGCCGAGCCGAGTTATCGAGCTGGCTCAGCTCTGTTGCAGCCCTACAGGTGGTTATTTGCTTAAACGGATAAAAGAGAGGACCCATGCTCGAAGACGATGGCCCATACAGGTGGCTGCGTGGGCCATTTTGAAAGAAAATCAGACATTGAGAGAGAAATGAGGAGAGAAAAGAGTGAGAAGGATAACAGGGAGAGAAAAAGTAGAACAAGAAAAGAGAGAGGAGATGAAGAGGGATGGCTCACGCAGGGTTTCCACGTGGGCCATAAGAGAAGCGAAAAGTCAAAGAAAGAAGATAGAGAGAAAAAGGAGAGATGAGAGAAAATAGGGAGAAATAGATAAAGAAAAAGAAATGATAGGCGACCCACGCAAGGGCCTCTTTGTGTGGGTCATATCTTCTGTAAGAAAAGTCACATTTTTGTGTCTTCTATTTTCTCTTATCCTTTATTCATCTCTTCCGGAAGAAAAGACATATTTTTTTGTCTTCAATTTTCTCCAATCATTTATTATATAATATTTGAAAGACACAAATAATTAGTGTATACTCTCTTCTCTTTTTACATTTACTTAATCAGAAAAAGACAACAAACTATTTGTGCCTATAATACAGATCTATATTTGCAACACAAATCTTTTAGGGTTTCTTGCGTGGGTTTTTATTTATCTTTTAATATATATATATATATATATATATATATATATATATTATATTTTATTTTATCAAAAAAAAGGACACAAATAATGTGTATACAGATCTATATCTATATATTTATTCAAGAAAAAAGACAAATTTTTTGTGTCTATTGTCATACTATAAAATTATAGGGGAGAGAGTAGTGAAATAACGTCTAAGACAAGAATCCTATATTAATGAGAACCATTTTGAGTTTATACTAGGAAAGTCAACAATGGAAGTCATCTTCTTATTGAGGCAACTTATGGAAAAGTTTGGAGACAGGAGAAGTTTACATATGGTTTTTTGAATTTGAAAAAGGTCTATGATAGGGTGCTGAGATAGAGTATCTAGTGGACTGCTAAGGAGAAAAATGTATTACAAAGAATAAATATGGGTTATTCAAGGCATGTATGAAGAGATGCAACTATGTGTGAAGAGAGAAGTAAGCTTGTTGTATTTGGGCTGCATTCTGAGGGTTTGCTTTGAGTTCTTATTTGTTTGCATTGACGTGGGATTGATTATATCTGTGGCTCAGTAAGCTTTTATTTACGGCAGACAAATGGTGGATGTGGCCGTGGTGGCGCATGAGGTGATCGACTTAAGAGACAAGCAAAGTTCTTGGGAAAATATGCAAAGTGGACATGGAAAAAGCATATCACCGGGTCCATTGGGAATTCTTTGACTATATGTTGCAGAGAATGGGGTTTGGGCTCAAATGGACATTGTGAATGAGGGAGTGCCACTCATTGGCTTTGTTTTCACTCTTGGTTAATGAAATGCCTCAAGGTTTATTTCAAAGGCTCTTGAGTTTTGAGACAAGGGTACCTGTTATCTCCTTTTTTATTTAATATGGTTGGGGAGTGTCTAAGTTGATTACTCCGGAAAGGAACTGATCTGAGTTATTTTAAGGATTTGATATCATTATAAATGGCCCGTCTATCTTCCATCGGCATGCAGATGAGATGATCATTTTTTGTGGGGCTTTGGCTTAGGAATTGTGGTACATTAGGGATACTTTGATAGTTTAGGAGGTCATTTCAAGTTAGAAGGTCAATCTCCAGAAGAGGAAATTGCTAGGGGGGTGTCCGAGAAAGCCAGGCAAGTGCTTTGGCTGGGGCATTGGGGGTTTGGCAGACTCTCTTCCTACTACCTATCTGGAGATTCTCAGTATGCATTAGTAAATCGAAGGCTGCTTTGTGGGAACCAATTATCTGATGGTTTGAGAAGAGCCTTGCGATCTGGAAAGGGTATCTTCTTCAAGGGGGGGGGGGGGGATTATTACTGGTCAAGGCTACGATGGCTAAACTTCCGATCTGCTTAATGTCCATGTTTAGGTACCCCATGGCAGTTATTGAGAGGTTTGGACGAATTGAGAGAAATTTTCCTTGCAAAGGGAGGGAGGAGGAAAAGAACTATCATTTGATTAACTAAGGAGTGTGCCAGTTCTTTAAGGAGGAGGGGTGGTCTTGGTATTCATCTTCCGGGGGAGATGAATAAAAAGCCCTTTTGGGGAGAGTCACCCTATGGATCTGGGCACTTATTAGCAAATATGGAAGTACTAATAATGGGTGGGGTGCCCATATCTAGGAGTAGAGGATCAGTGTGGTGGAAAGGGGTTTGCTCAGTCAAGAGGGAGTTTATATTCTACATTCGGTATGAAAGGGGGACTGGTGACAAGGCTTAGTTTTGCGAAAATGTGTGGGAACTTGCTGTTAGGTTCTAATCCATCTACAACCGGCATTAGAGTTTGGGATATCCATGTTCGTAGGAATCTTACTGACGAGGAAACTGTTTTGCTAGCTGAGATCCTTGATTGATATCAAGGATCAAAATGTCGCTTTCGTTTTTGGTTTTGGGACTGACCGAAACCGAAGTTTTGACTGAAATTTCGGCCGAAATTTTGCAGTTTGATCGATTTTTCGCCCGAAATTTTGCCTTCCATATACTATTAAGCCAGAAATTTTGGTCATAAATTTCGTTTTGGTACTGACCGAAACTGATATATTTCGGCCGATAATTTGAATTATCAGCCGAAATTTGATCCATGATCTCAATAGTGGCCAAATTCCTAACCATTTTAGGCTTGATACACAAATTTGGAGCCAAAAGAGCACTTCTTGGTTAAGTTCTTCTATAGGTTTGGTGAGACAACCATTGGTGATGCATAAAGTGGTCAACGTTTGGAAGGCTTGTGCTCCTCCTAGGTTCGTTTCTTTGGCTGGAGTTTGGCTTGGGGCAGAATTGTCACTGTTGACCAGCTTATTAAGGGGAGGTAAAAGGAATAGAAACCTTTGTGTTAGGTTTGTTCACGAGGGTGATATGGCCAACCACTTATTCATCTACTGTCCTGTCACGAGGGAGATATGGCATGTGGTTCTAAAATCTTTTGGGGTTTGTTGGGTCTTTCCGTATTTGCATGGGGAATTGCTGGCTTTGTTGGAGTTCAGAGGTTTAGAGGGCTGAAAAGTCTTTTGGAGGGCTACATATTGCGGTGTGATTTGGGCTTTATGGCGGAAGCGCAATGACAGATTTTTTTCGATAATTAGGAGACTTACGGCTATGATTATAAGGAGTTCTAGATATTTGGCCCTTAGCTATGTCGTGCTTGATTAGTATGGGAGACTTGAGGAAGGCTCGGAGCTGATGAGTGGTTGGGATGATTTGCCGAACGTTACATAGCTATTGGGTCTTTGCCTCAGTGGTGATACCCTCAAGCGTGTAGCATTGAGGTCAGGGGTTCAAATCCCATACTTACCTATAAAAAATAAAATAAAAATACATAGCTATTGGGCCTAGGTGGGATACCCTGGCCTGGGTTTCCATGGCTCGCATTGGTGCTCCCTTTTCCTAGGATTGGGCTTCTCTTTTTCCCTTCTGAGCTTTCGGGTTCTTTGTTTTTGTTTATGACTTGTGCTCTAGTGTCTCACGGCGGCACAGGTATGTACTTTCATTTTATCTATATACGATTGCTTTTACCTATAACAAAAAGGCAATGGATGAATTCATAACATACATACTACGTGAGTTTCCATGATGTATGTTGTTTGCAGATGATTGGTGCTAATTGGCTAGAAAAGGAAACAAGTAAATGGTAAGTTGGATCTTTGGGAAAAAGGCTTTAAATTATGGGAATTAAAATTCACAAAATAATGACGGAATACCTAAGAGTGTAGTTTATTGATGACGAGATCCTAAAGGATATGATTTGGTCAAAATAGAAAACCATTTAGTGCCAAGAGTCATAGATTATTAGTGTTTGGGTTCTCGACTAAACAACCGGATGTTAGGTTTGATGAAGACATCTCAAACAAGACCGGTATAGGGTGGCCCTAGAGGAGGCATATGAGTGGTGTGTTGTGTGATTAACGAGTGCCACTTCGATTGAAGGGACATTTTAGTGAGATGGCGGTAAAATTTTCATTACTGTCTGGTGCAAAGTGTTGGGCAACAAAGAAGCAGCGAGACAACAATTCATGCTGCTAAGATGCACATGCTATGCATGCATAGAGTAGCCAGAAAGCATAAATTAGGAATGAGAATGTAAGAGGAAGTCTAGTGGTGCATAAAATTAGGAATGAGAATGTAAGAGGAAGTCTAGTGGTGACGTGACCCCAATAATAAGGGCAAACTAAAGTATGTTTTGGCAATGTCCATGGGAGACTTGAAACAGCCCCTATACAAAGGATTGTACCGATAAGAGGACAAAGAAAGATGAGAAGGCAACAACCAATAAAAAGACTTGTGAGTAGTGAGAAATGACGTGAAGAATTATGGAGTGAGGTTTTTTTTTGTTTTTTTTATCAGTAACTGTAGTTCCATTAAAGAGTGAGAGACAGTTTAGCCCTAAATAGAAATGAGTGGAGAAATAAGACTCGCAAAGTCGACCATAAATAGATGGAGCACAACAATGATGCTGATGATGATGGAGAATATTGTCACATACTTTTACAGACCATGATGGACCTTTATTTGCAGTTATATATCATGAGAATTATCAAGCAGAGGTCGGACCTTGTTGCGATGGAAACTGCTGTCTGCCTAAAGCGATAGGTCGTGGGTTCGAGTCTTGGAATCAGCCTCTCCAAAATGGGGGTAAGGCTGCCTACCATCTACCTCTCCCAGAGCCCGCTGAAAGTGGCAGCATTATGCACTGGGTACAACCTTTATCATGAGAATTATCAAGTCTTCAGGGTCATATCTTGCACTCAGCTATCTCTTTTGCCTGTATGTTCAATCTCATTATTTACAGGTTTCTGATGATGCAGTGAGTTGAAACAAGAGTTTTAAAGCGGTTCCAGATTTTAAACAACTGAATTAAAGGGCAAGAAGGGAGTATTAGGTGGGGAAGTATTGAGTTGCTTTAAAACAAAAGGGCAAGGTGATGATGATGACAATTTGAAAGAAATCCTATTTAGATGGTAGTTCATTGCAACAAAAAATGTGGCTTGCTAGGGTGTAGTTCAGATTGTAACGAAAAAAATGTAGTTCAGCCATAAACAAATTTTTATTTTTGCTACAATGTGGGTTATCTGGTTAGAAAGAAATGGGTGGATTTTTAGAAAGAGAAGAAACCTGGTTCACTTCATTATGAAATCTGCTTGGGAGTTCGCTATTCACGGGGTCAGACTCGCTGTGCTGAATGGCGATTTAGAGGGCTGGAATTTTCTTGATGACTAGGAAAACTTGCACATGAACTAATTCCTCTCGCTGGGGCTGACTCTTCAGGCGGTGGTTCTCTTCTTGCGGATTAGCCTACAGCTTCTCGCTGGCTTTGAGGTTTTGTATCTCCCTTTTCTTGTCTAATATATTTTTTCGTTGCTGATCACAAAAAAAAAATGTCGCTTGGTGAACTACACTCTTAAAATTTAAATGCAACAAGCCATTGAAGGGTTTTTCTTTTTAACAATTAACATTTAAGCAAAGAGGAAAGAAGGATGAGGACAAGGAGGCACAAATGGAACTTGATGGTTCAAGGGTGGAATAAAATGGTGGATGAAGTATATGGTTAAGAGCAGATTCACATGCACTCCACTAATTATGTTGGGGCTCTGTTCTAAATAGTTACTACTAAAATTTGGTGATCATATGAATTTTTATTTTATTTTTTATACTATGATTAATATATATACACAGTAGTGTATAAAAATTAAGTTACCATTGGACAGAAAAAATTAAAGAAATTGACCAATTCATTGACATGAAAATACTATAATCTTTACAATTTTATATTATGCATTGTTCTCGATAAGCTGCCCAAACTGTGTGAGTTCAAAATAGATGCAGACAAAACTCCAAAAAATTAGTCATAACATATTTCTAATAATAAAAAACCTGGAGATAGAAGACCTTGGAAGTTTTAAACCATGTTGTGGATATCGCGTCTTTTTGTTTAAACCACAACTGACTACTTCAATACTTACAGTTAAGCTAGTTTTTCCAACCTTCTATTATATAAGTATTGTATTATCTACTTTACTCATTGAAACCTTAAATATTTATACATGTATGCTGGTTGACTTTACTATATTCTATGATCACTCCATTTTCGGCTTAGCGAGATGAATTTGTCTGCCAATTTTGGCCATATTATCATCGACTCGGGCTTGGAGTGTAGGTACGCTTGCACTCGATGAATACTTTTATCAGTGTTAACTCATTTTTTATGGAAAAGCTAAAATCTACCTAACCACCACAAAAATCGTTTGATCATTACACATCATATTCGGACAATCGCTTCTTATTCAAACCAATTACTCCCCGATCTCTCCCTATCTCAGGCAATCTTCTTGTATCATCCTACCCCAGGCTTTGTCTATCCATCAAGTCAAAGTTGAGTTATAATCCTAAAGGAGTATGTTTGGATTAACAAATATTTTTCTTTGACCTATATACTTAACCCATAAACAAATATCTAATTGAAGCTACTAGCCAACTAGGAAATATTTTTCTGTGACCTATATACTTAACCCATACTAGAAAATGCCTGTTGGAAGCGAAAATAGATGAACCTAAGGATTAACTGAAAGTGAAGTATGCAGCTAAGCTTCAACTGCATAGTATGTTATATTTTGACAGGGTGATTAGGAGTAAAACAGAAAAAATGCTACAACCTTGTATATGAGGGAGAAAATTGGATGCTATAAATATTTATGCCACACGTCTGTGGTCGTAACTCCATCAATTTCTTCCTTTGTGGTAACGGTAACTTAAGGATGAGAGGAAGCTCTACTTCAATGTCAGCCAAGTGTTAGGCCCAAGACTGATCAAGGGTAGCAGGATCACGTCGCATTTTAAAGAATGTTGGAGCCCATGTTAGGGGTCTGTCAACTTGGAAAATATATATTGAGGCTCCAATGATCCATTACACAGGTCCTTATGCAATATATGTAGAGAAATTAGTAACGACTAAACGAACCCTAAACAACTCAAGTTCACGCAATAGTCTTTGCCCATTTTTTATTGGTGGATCAATGGATTAGGATAAGGATCTGCTAAGAACCTAGATTTTTATATCTTAATCAAGTTGATTAACCTGGATTTAAATTCTAAAACGTTCTCAGAATCAAGCAGCAATAGAGGATGATTCCCAAAGTCTTTCATCCAAAAACTGTTAGAGAATAGAAAGAACAGGTGAGGCATCCAGTAGAACAGGAACTATGTTACATTGAAATCTTCTATTTTCCAGTAGGTGATTTACTTGGTATCTATTATTACCAGGTAAGATTTTCTTAACAAATGGAAGAGGTGTTTAGAGGCGTTGGAAGCATTATTTACAGACCAGACTGCTGTAAACTAACTACAATTTTAGTCGTGCAGGGAGCAGAGGATCGTGAAGATATTCATTGGGTTACCAGGCTTTTAAAGGGCAAAGAACTTGTGGAAATAGTCTTTAATTTGAAATTTCATTATTGGTATGAAAATGGTGTACGAAATGTTGCTTGAGATGGTTTGACAAATTTGAGAGTGACACCTATAAAGGAAAATATTACGGAATGTCGCTTGAGGTGCTTGAGGTGGTTTGGACATGTTCGTTGGAGGCACGAAGCAGACCCCGTATGAAGGGTTGAGAGGCTACAAGCCCAATGAACTAGGAGAAGAGGAAGACCAATGAAGACATGGAGGAACCTATGAGAAGGATTGCAACGTTACAGAGAGCATAACGCTGTAAAAAACGAGTGGAAAAATAGGACTGGCAAAGCCGATCCTAAGTAGATGGGATAAGGTTATGAATGATTCATAGGGGGAACAACTAGAGCGTCGAACTGCTAACAATATTTCGGTAGACTGAGAGCTCAGTGATTCTTCTGTTGATGCTGAACTGCTGTCACATTTCATGGGTAAAGTCAACCGGATGTGGGATTAAAGAGTAGTAGTAAAGGGTTATTATTGAAAGAGTTAAATAAAATACTTTGTTTATGGATTGGGCTTGTACCCCAATGGAACGACGACAATATTGCAAACTCTAGGTCTCAGGCTCAATCCGAACTTACCTATAAAAGAACAAAAATATTTTGTTCAAACAGGAATGGCAAGTGCTGAAACTGCCAATTCGAAGTGCATGAGAAGTATGTGCAGCAACAAATAGCTTGGGTGCTTACAGGACAGCAATAGAAGATTGAAGGCAGAACGACATAAAATCTTTTTGTTCCTAAACTGATGCCTACTAAGGGAAGTTGAGGCTGAGTTGGGCACATTACCAAACCATTTGGTTCATGGATGGTGGGAATGAGGACCAGTGTTCTCTGATATCATGCTAATGAAACAAAAACTGAATATACTGGATCAAAGCACATATAAACGTTAACCAGAGGGCTATATCTCCTAGGGGATCTTTGTTGAGATGTATAGCTGCGTTTGGGTTAGCTCTTTTGGGGCAAAGAGCAGCTCTTTTGCTCTTTGGTTCCGGCGGGGAATTACTTCCACATTTGGTAACACAGCTTGTTGCCCATTTGCTCTGGTGGGGAGCTGTTTTAGTGATAAAACTGCTCTCTGCTTGCTCTCCACTAAAGCGAATTTTATCTGCTTTGACGGAGAGCAGGCAGAGAGCTGCTTTTGCTCTTATAAGAGCTTAACCCCTATACACCCGTAGAAGCGCAACGAAGTTGAATTCTCATTAACAGCCAATGTGAGATTAAACCAATCCTGATCGGAACAAAACACAATTAGACTGGCAAACTTGGAGTTTGTATTCTCAATGATAAATACTAGTCAATACATATGTGGTGTATGCTAATATTTTTTGCTAGGAAAGTCAAATTCTGTTTGGAGGAAATGAGATGCCAATGAATGGGCGATTAGAAAGATCATAGAAATATTTCCGTTCTCCACATGTGGAAACAATCTCAAACGCTGTTCTTATTTTCTCCTGTATAGGAGTCACTCTTAAGTTCTCTTACGACTCTGTTTCTAAGTTTATCCTTTCTTGTTACTCCCCTCATCCATTTATTGAAAGTCACCTCTATCGATCAATTGATTTAGTTCCAGAATTTCCATACCATTATTGATAGGGATGCAAGCATCTATGTTGGACCTAAAGGCCCAATATCCAAATGGGTTTAAACCATGCTCAAGCCTAACCTATTTGTTAACCGAGCATGTAGATCAGACCCTGGCATGGCCCAAAGATGCATAAACGTATTAAATTAGAATTGAAATAGGGCTGGATCTTATTTAGCGGATTAGCTAGGTGCTTTCAAAAAAAAAAAATATATATATATATATATATATAGGAAAATGCCTTCGTCCTCCATGGGAGGATGGTCACTGTCCTCCAACCTTTCACGTGGAGCTCCACGTGGCACTCAAAACACTTTTTGGGTGCCATGTGGACCTTGGGTGCATTTGCTTAGATCATCTTTGAAAAATAAATAAATTAAAAACTAATCTCCACCGTGTATATTTTGAACCGTGAAATGTGGATCAATGAAAATCGTCAAACTTTAACTTGTGGGTTTAAAATTTATTTTTCAATTTTTTTTTTTTAATATTGATCTAAAGTGTCCACCTATGCTCCACGTGGTACCCAAAAAGTGTTTTGGGTGCTACCTGAAGCTCCACGTGGATCTTGGAGGATGGTCACGGTCCTCCATTGGAGGACCTAGCCGGCTCCCATATATATATGAAAATGATTATATAACTTAGAGTTATGAGACATAAATCCTTGACTCGAACTCCTATTGACTGTATGTCACATCAGGTGACTTAAAAGGTCAATTTGATGGGACATGTAGCTAATGGTTACTAGAGTTATAAAATTATATTTCAGGACTTGAGTGAGAGGATCATTACCTATATATATATATAAATAAGAGCCGATTCTGTCCTCCAAAGTCCACGTGGAGGTCCACATGGCACCCAAAACACTCTTTGGTTGCCACGTGGAATACGGGTGGATGATTTAGATTAATTTTTAAAAAAGAAAATTTAATTTTTTTTTAAGCATAAGTCAATGGTTGATTAGTTTCAATGGTTTACATTTCACGGCTCAAAAAATATATGGTGGAGATGAGTCTTCAAATTAAAAAAAAAAAAAATGATCTAAGCAATGCACTCGAGGTCCATGTGGCATTAAAACAATGTTTTGGATGCGACGTGGACCTCCATCTGGAATCTTGGAGGACGGTGATCGTCCTCCCGTGGAAGATAGACACCTTATCCTATATATATATATATATATATATATATATATATATATATATATATATATATATATAGCTGATATGAGCGCGACACATAGTATCCTTTTTGTGAAGTGATGGGTGGCATGAGGCCCACTTTACTAATTAAGGTTATACTTTTAAAATATTTTAAAACTTAAATACCCTTTTAGTTGACATTCTTGACTTTTTTAAAGTCTCGTTTTTTTTTTTTTTTTTTCTATTTTTTCGAGTGTCAGACTTACTTTTTCAGGTATATTTTACTCAGGGCGCTCGGTAGCGAAGCGCTAGTACCTCGAGAGCGAAGTCGCAGCACCCCGAAAATTTGGCGCTGACACCCTAATCGCGAGCGCGCTTTTCTATCAAAGCACTAACGCTTCGTTTTAGGAGCGTTGGCACTATCAAAGAGCCAACGCTTTGTTTTAGGGGCACTGACACTTCGATAATTTTTATTTTTTTTTATCGAAGCGCCGACATCTCTTTCTCGAAGCGCCAACATCTCGTTTTCGGGGCGTCGATGCTTTTATAAAAAAATAAATAAAAAATTATCAAAGCGTTGACGCCTCTCTATTAAAGTTCCAACGCATCGTTTTAAGGGCGCTTTTTTTTATCGAAGCGTCGGCGCCTTGTTTTAGGGGCTAGAGCTTCGCTACCGGTCGTTCATATTTTTTGAGTAAAATATACTTGAAAAAGTAAGTATGACACTTTTTAAAAAAAAAAAAAAGGAAGAGAGAGAAAAGAGACTTTAATTTTTTTAAAAAAAAAGTCAAGAATGACGGCTAAAAAGAAATATAACTTTTATAATATTTTAAAAGTTTAGCCCTAGTTAGTAAACTAGGCTCCATGTCACCTATCTCTTCACAAAAGATGTGTTATGTGTCACGCCCATATCAATGGCGTAGAGATTCAAATGATAAAAAAGAAAATAGTAAGATGACTCTTTATTGATATTCAAATTATCAAAATATCCTTACAGCCATTAATGTTGAATTTAATTGTAATAGTAAGGGTTAGTTTTATAATTTGGTTGTAAAAGGTATTATCTAAATCATCCACTTGTGCTTCACTTAACGTGGAGCACGAGTGGATGATTTAGATCAATTTAAAAAAAAGAAATTTTGAAAAAAACTTTTTAAAAGCATAAGTTAATGTTGATTAATTTCAATGGTTTACATTTCATGACTCAAAAAACATATGGTGGAGATGAGTTTTCAAAATTATTTAAAAAAAATAAAAATCTAAGCAATGCCTCGAGATTCATGTGACATTGAAACAATATTTTGGATGTCACGTGAACATTCACTTGAAACCTTAGAGGACGGACACCTTTCCCAAGGTATAATATATATTGTTTATAGACGCGATAACTCTAGCAGTACTAGTGACGGAGGGTTTAACCTTGCACTATTGTCATTTGGGTCTCATGTGATACTTAATCCAAAGATCAAGTGTCAAGACAATAGGTAAAAGATTGATCAAGTACATATATTCCAAAAAAAAATTAAAAAATTCTTATCCACCATTCAAAAGGTAGTCAAAGTTGGAAAAAAAAATCTATGCACCACTTATGTTGGGCATCATCCAATATTTTTTCATATTTTTAAAAGTAAAGATTTTATTAAAAAACTTTTTTGGATCACGTGCCATGCGATCTCGACACTAAACATTCAAACACAGACACTAATGCATAGACCCCTTAACCATTTTATATACCTATATAGAGACAGAGACAGTGAAACACTGCATTAGAGATGTAGTGTTCAATGTTGCTTTAGTATCATTTGGGTGCCAAGTGGCAATTAATCCGAAGATTAAGTACCAAAGCAACATGTTCAAGGTTAATCAGGTCCATCCCAAAAAAGAAGACAACAAAGAATACATCTAATTTCCAAAACTTGGTCAAAGTTGAAAAAAATTCAATGCTCCACGTTAAGTGGTGTGGAGGTCTGAACTTTGATAATATTTTTGGAGCGTAAAAAAGTTATTAAAATGACTTTTAGATCACATGCCTTGTGGCTACTGATCTCCAAACCGGTGTTTATTTGGAGATCACATGATCTGGGCACTAGTGTAGCGATTCAAAGATAACCACGCTATAACAGCTCTATAGATATATTTGATATAACACAGGTCAAGTTGGCCTAGGGCTTACGAGGTTTACCTTGTTAATCCCTTACCCTGCTTGCTAGGCTTTTAGTTTTGAGGCCCTAGCCCTTTGATTTTAATTAGGGGTCTCGATGAGCTGGGCTTGAGCCCAGCTCTGCCGGCTATTGGCTGCACTTTTATGTCCATTTAAAAAACAGGCCAGGCCGGGCTGGGCCAATTTTTTAGAGTCAAGCAAGCTATACTATAGACCTTTGGCTCAACCCAAATGAAAATAGGTATGTATATATTAGTTTAAACCCATTTCATTATATATATATATATATATATATATATTAGTTAATATATTATCTTTGTTTTAACCCATTAGTGTTTTAAAATGAGGGTATATTTGGTAATTATATTAACTACATTTGCTCCAAAGGGTTGGATGGGCTCATCTCTGGCCGAATTTACCCTAAAGAAGGATGGAGATGTGGCTTGAATGGGCTTATGCTGTGCCCAGCCCAGCCTGACCCGAAAAAGCCTGATTATGTGTCGGGCCAGGTGTGGGTTAGGTTATTTTTAAGTCAGCTCAGCTTGGCCTGGCCTGAATAATTATCGGGTCAGGCATGAGGCGGCCATTTTAGTCCATTTAAAACTCTGGCCGTGAAAGTCCCATGTTTGATCGGCCCATTGAGACCCTTAATTTTAGGGACAGTCCAAGCAGGCTAATGGGCCAGCCCAACCTTATTGACAGCCTTAGATACCTATCATGCTTTGTGGGTTTTTATGCTGTTAGTCTTTTAATTTCTTTTATTTTTTTCAAAAATTGCTGGTATATTCTAAAAAATTACTGGTATGAGCCATGATAGAGACCACTTATGTATTGGAGTTGAGATTTGAAACGTAAACTAGTATACAACTACCAACCTGATCACTGGCATATAAAATGCATGTCGTGCGCTGCATAGATATGAATAATTGTGTGGACATAAATAACATGGAGATATGTATGCATCTCAAAGTTTTCATGGCGTTCGGCTAACATGTTCCCCGATGATCAGATTGATAACTTATTACTACCCCCATCAATGAGTAGCAGTTGGGTTCTTAAATTTAAGGATAAATGAAAACCGACCACTTTAGAGAGTGGGGTTTGACTGCCTAGTTTGTGGCCAAGTTGACTGCTAATCCGACTATCTGAATTTATCTGAATTGACAAGAGATGTGGGAGACATGGGGCATAAAAATGGGCTGCCATGGCCCAATATCTATAAATGCAGTCAGGGAAGTTGGTCTCCAAATTTTAGTAACTCTTGGGTCATGAATTCCTAAAACACCCACACCGCGGTCTTTACTCGAATCACAAGGAGTTTATATTAGGTAGCCAAACGCTGCGCCAAGAGCAGAGTAAGGGTCCACTGCCCTTTTTTAAAATGGTCAAACGTTTGCCAATGACAGATACACAGGACTGCACAAATCAGTGAAAGTAGTTTTTTTTCGATGTTTCACCGATATGGTGCGTGCTAAAAAATATCCAGGCATCTCCTAAGGTTAGCTGACCAAGATTTACGGGAGCAATGATCTTGGTACATGGGTCAGGCATCTAATACTTCTAGGCTTTTAGAAAAGACCATAATATGTTCTTTGGCTCAAATGTCATCCATTTACGGGTCTGAATGGCGTTGAGTCACTTGCTTTATTTAAATAGTTTATAAGCAAAGAAATAGTTGATGTCTTGACGGGAGGTTCCCACGTAACTACCCCAAATGAAGGGTGTTAGATTCGAGGGTTGTATTCTTAACTGGACCAAACTTTTAGCCTTTTCTTCTTGGGCTCCTTCGGGAGCCAAGGAAAGACTTTCCTTGAGTATTTTCTGTAAAAAAATAACTTTGCTTAGTATTTTTTGAGCTTTTTTTTTTTCTGTTCTTGAGTTTCTTTGGGTTATGTGTTTTTCGAGTATTTTCTGTTGAAAGTGACAGATGATTTTCGAAGGAATTTGCTCAGGAAAACTTAATTTCTGAGTTGAGCTATAATTTGTATAGGATTGGTATTAGGTATCCCACCTATGCACCAAGGGCAGTGAATGGATTTAATTCCTTTGACACCTATATATTTTAATGCAATTTACAATAAAAATAAGGACCTTACATGAAGTTCAGTTATGATTGTATATAAGATGATCTCTATTCTGCACATGATGAGTACTCTGCACATGATGAGTAGTTTGGTTGAATCGATTTGAAAATTTTAATTTTGACAACTTAAATTTTTGTTCATAATATTATTTTCGGTTTTACTACACTCATGCGATGGTCAATCAAATGTTGGTGGATTTTCTTATTTTGACTTTGTTTTGATTGGATTTGGTGGACTGACTCAAATTTAAAACTCTGGGATCAGTTGAATATGATGTATCCCAATTTTGTCAGCCTTGTGATACATATTGTAGTCCTATGGATAGCCCATTTGTCTCTACTATGCACACTAACTAAGTTTGGATTCATCAACTATTTAGCAAGGGACAAAACAGTTTAATTTGGATAAAGTTGGGAAAGATTTGAAAAAAAATCAGAAAAATTTCAACAATTATAAAACATAAATATTAAAAAATATAAAAAGATATAACCTATTCAAAGTTTAAAATGATATTTTTAAGCAATAAAAT
This sequence comes from Chloranthus sessilifolius, assembly GCA_021018995.1. Lineage (NCBI taxonomy): Eukaryota > Viridiplantae > Streptophyta > Magnoliopsida > Chloranthales > Chloranthaceae > Chloranthus > Chloranthus sessilifolius. The sequence continues at coordinate 45,054,252 of CM037584.1, read as the reverse complement.
AAGTGCATTATATAATCCAAATGCATCTCAAATTCATAATCATAAAAAAAGAACAATACATAGGATGTTTAAAGCAAGTGTCAAAAATCATACAAATTCAAAAAAATTGAAAAGATTCAGTAAAGACATGATTTCAAGATCATTTTATATATGATTGGAATGATAAAGACTCATGATTCCCATGATCCCATGATCTCTGAAATTATTTATTTATTTATGCTAAACTGAAATTGAATTGATAACTGTTGATTTTTAGTTTCTCAAAATAAAATCTAATTGATAAAAATCGGTTTTTAAGTAAGTCTCTATCGGTGTACATGTTTAAGATAATATTTCGAGAATCTGTCCGACTAAAATGTTAAATACATTATCGATTTAAAGTATATAAATTTTGACGATTAATTGATCAATATAATCGCTTTGATGAAAGTCATAAATATGTGCGATTATAAAATATGAAAGAATATTATGTACTTTCTTGACATTTTCTTAAAAAATATAGAATAAAAGAAAAGAAAGAGTCTTTTGAGTAACTTATAAACTAACTCTCCCGGAAATAACTTTGCTCAGAAAATAAGTTTTTGGGCATAAATGACGTAGCCATGATTTCTCCCGGCGGGGCGGGGGGGCATATGATTAAGGTCGATTGTAGTGTAGTATAGATCTGTCATTTAGATAAGGTTGCCTAATCTTTTAGACACTTATTAGCACATGCCGACCCATAAGGGTGTACCATTCGATTGGACAACTTTTGGATCCGTCCAACTAAAAATATGCTGATAAGGTGGCAATCTGAATGATCGGCCCAGATTTATTAGCATGTGAAAAAAAGGAGAGATAGAGAGAGAGAATATGACATAATAAAAAAGAAAGACATTAAATGGTGATTGGAACCTATCTACTTTACAAAATACCTAGCCGTGAGTGCTGTCTCCTGTGGTTCATTATACTGAAGTTGACTGACACCATGATGAGCGCAGTCGATCTGTACCGTCAAAATGTGACCGTTGGATGGAGCCTGAAAATGGGAAACTGCATTGATCGGACCAATAGCTTGATGGGTCAATCCCAGTGGGGCCCCATAGTTGAATAAAAGGTTTACTGACGCTGACGTGTGCTATGTGTACTGTAGAATTGGCTACGTACATATAAGCTATAAATGTTAAAAAGAAAATAGGTGGAATATATGGCATGCTTTGCGTTGCGATGATTTTGAGTACATAGTGCTGCGTTTGGGTTAGCTCTGTTTGGGGCAAAGGGCAGTTCTTTCACTTTTTGGCTTAGGCAGAAAGCTATTTTTACATTTGATAATATAGCTCTTTGCATCATTTGCTCTGACGAAGAGTTATTTTAACTGATAAAATTATTCTATGCCTGCTTTATTTCAAAGAGCGTTGCTTCTCCTCTTATAAGAGCTAACCCAAACACTAGAGACCTATTGTCATGATGTCGACGAGGATTTTTACTAACCCTCCCCTTCCTTCTTATAATTATTCACCAACGAAAGCTATTGCCTTCTATTTCCATTACTAGCTACTGTTGATCTAAATTCCCAACCCGTTTGCGAGATTTAGGACATTCCAACTTTGTTTCGTTGCTTTTGAGGTAGAGTTGGTATCAGGTAATAGGCCACGACCACCGAACTCTTTTGTTCTATTGGCTCATCTATAGCATCAATTCTGTCACAAAAATTTCTAAAGTATTCGAGAAAAATATCAGAATAGTAGTGGGTCAAACTTTTTTGTCAAATATTCATTTGATTCATTGATTCTTTGATTATTCTCCATTTTTTCTGAGTTTATTCAAAAATTTTCTCCATTTTTTCTTGAGTTTGTTCAAATTTTCATCATCGTAATAAATGCTTTAACCTTATTTTGTAACTTTTTTAATGGGTGACATTGTTAATGCATGCAGATTGCGGAATACGCATATGGCATATCTCATTTTCGAATTTTAAAAATCTAAATTAAACAAAACTAATACCCCACCTATTAATCTGAACTTAGTTTGTTTACAACCCATATGGGGATGACCTGCTTATAGATCAAATAGAATTTCAACATTCCGATCAATGTACATCTTTCATATATGCTTATGTTTAGATTATAAAATGGAGCCTATTTATATTAATAAAAAAAAATTTATGCAATAGCTCCCAGGGCCATTAGTAGGAATGTGTGCCACGTGGAATCAAGATCGGATCGTTTGATAGGTGCGCTATAATTTCAAGATCTATTATATGGATGATTGGGATGAAAACTAATATCTCTTGTCTAATTCAAGGAGGCCAAGGATTTTTATAGTGGAAATTCATGTGCTCTACATAAGAAATTCCCTTTTATATTAATTAAAATTTTTATTTATACACATAATTTAGTAAGCCACTCTAATGGTTGAATTAGTGGTTGGTGACCCATAGGTTCTAGGTTAAGCCTTCTTTTATATAAAAGTTCACCTTTTAATTAGTTTTATTAGAGCTTATATACTCTACTTGAATATGTTTAAACACATAATAGTAGAGCCACTCACGAGAAAAATCTTTCCAAAACTTAGTCCCCATTGATCTAGCATAAAATCTCTTCTAAAATTAGTCCGAAAATAAGTACGAACTCCTTTTAGGGAGACTTTATTTGCACCGATTTTTTTGTGACGAAAGCATACATTTCCATCATCTATACCTTTGACTTCCATGAATCAGAGGATGGAGATCATTTTTCGTCTTACTCGTCCACACAATAAATCTTCAAAACATAGTACACCTATCAGATGATCAGATTTTTAGATAGTTTTATCGGTAGTGTAAATTTTATTTTATTTTTTTTGAAACTTACATATAAGGAGGCAAAAGCAGATTGATCGGGGCCTTAACAAGCCGGCCATGTGTCCGCCCCCACTTGACATCCCCTGGGCTCACTGATATGAAAATTTCAACTGTTACCACTCTACTTACTGGCCCAATCGGAATTTTAGTGACGTAATCTAGTGCCATACATGTTACAGATGCAATCATAACTCAAACAAAAGATTTGGTGCTGGGGTCCAACCACATAACGCTAATTCTTCATGCACTAATGCAGCGTCAACACAATATAACACGTGGCACAGTTTTCTATAGTCCACGCACGCAAAGCAACCATATCGCATCATCATCATCGCTCATGACCCAGATAGTTTAGAACTTTAGCTTAGATATTCTAGGCAAACGAGCTTATTTATATTTATTTATTTTCTTTGGGTCGTGTCGGTCCTAAGTCCTTAGAGAGAGAGAGAGAGAGAGAGCAAGCATCTTTTGAAAAGCGGTGGGAGTCGCCAAAACCAATCCCTCAAGCCCCGTTTTACCAACACACACCAATCTCTAGACGTCGCCCGGATCCAATTCTTTCTCTCTCCTAAGCCAAGCAGCTTGTAGGCTTTCAATTAGTTGTTGGGGTTTGGGCGACGAAGTGTTGTGGAGTGTGGGGCCACCTTTAATTTTTCACATACACAGCTCCCTTTTGTTTTTTTGACTCGGCGAAACCAAAACCCCAAGCAATGCAGCTGCTCTGTTGCCTTTGATGATTGCTGTGAATCTAAACCTACTTTTGCCTTTAATCAAAATCCCACATCTCCTGGCAGAGGATCTTCGGGAGTTGAGGTGGCGATCATGAGCCCACCCAGGTATCTCACGTGACCATAACGGTACGGCCCCCCAATACCTTCTCCAAACGAATGATATGTGACGGCTTCAGACAACTAACCTGTTCAACTCAACAGCTATAGATAGCTAATAACTAATAATAGCTAAAAATCATAAATTCAGATTTTTTTTTTCATTTTATTATAATAAATAAATATAATATATTTTTGCGTATCTTTATTTACACCCGTCAAACTACAGTTTCACTCCTATTAACACGTAGTGAACATAATTATATTTTATATATAAAAAAAAACATATAGTGAATATTTATAAGTATTTTTCCAATGAGGCGCACATTCCACTGAATTCATTGTGTAGGTTTGCTTCTTGCTTCTATTTTCTTATGTCTCCAAATCATTCTACAAGAGAACCACATATAGTCATGCAATAGTTTCAATTGCTGTCCACATTCAAGGATTAAGATGCATCAAGCAATTGACTCTCTTTTCACTCGATATCCTTAAAACACATATGAAGAGAGATAAATTTTAATATTGATTTGCTAACAAAGATTGTACAAGACTCATTTTCATTTCCCCGATGGACGTATTAATTTTCTCTTCTTTTTCCTCTTTACTCTCTGTATTTGAGAAGTTATGATTTACAATTCAACTCGTTTGTAGTTTTCTCCTGTGTTTTTATAAATGGGTGAGGTCGCATCAACCCCAATTTAACTTAAAAAAAAAAATAGAAAGAAAAGTAATCCGATTTAAGGAGAGCAACTTTTATAGCACCTTTGACAGCATGTTATACCTAGAGAAATACATTTCTACCTCAGACTGACCGAAAATGCTTATTTGATTGGTCTGATCAAAATTAATTTCAAAGCTTTGTGTTAAGACATCGATTTTTATGTACAATAATAACACGTTCATAGTTATAACGTGTCACTTGCATTCAAATGTGGCCCATAATTACTGCTGAGATTAGTCGGTGCTTTTACTAGTGGGTAGGTATTGCTATTTTTTTATTTTTTTTTGTTTGATATTGCTATTAGAAGTTGGAATTTATTTTCAATTAATAAACATATATAAATTAGTTGTTTTCTCTCTCTAAATCTCAACATTGGAGGCTGCCCAGTGACGACCGAGGGGGGACCCCACCAGGTCTGCATAGATACGGATACGGACAGAGTTGTATGTCTTTGCTCTCTGCCTCGTGATCGGTAAAGGCAGATCATGGAAGACTGTTCCGCCAGTCACGTGGGTTCTTTTGACTACCCAATGACCAACCCATCTGCCTCTCTGACTCGCATTGTTTGGTGCGCCCACACACACACACCACTTCCCTTCTCTCTCTCTCTCTCTCTCTCTCTCTCTCTATTATTATATATAAGTAACTAATAACACAACTGAGAACAAATCAAAACGGACAACGCACACCACCCACTGACTGTGAGAACCTGACCAACATGTAACCCCGGGATCCTCTCTCTCCCTCTCCCGCTGACTGGTCTTCCCTCCATTATATATTGGCTTTTAAAGCTACAAGACAAACACCCGATCTCACATTCGTACCCTCTCCCTCTGTCTTCCCCAAGTGTGTTTTTTTTTTTTTTTTCAAAAGCTATATTATTGCACTACTAACCTACTGCTCATCTATAGTAGGATTACTGTTGCTACCCATATATATATTTTCTCAGTTTACATATTGGAATGCAACAACAAGAGCCCACCACTTTACCTCTTGTTTTTCTCTCGTTTTGAAAATTTTGCTATCAATTCTATTAGTCAGATATGGATAGGTGCAGCAATTACTCACACGACAACTCGCTTGGGCCGTGCTCATGTGGTTATTTCCATGGCGTAACCTCACCTGGTAGTGCTTTTTCAATCCTATTTGCCATGCCAAACAAGCCCACCACTGAAGAAGCTGACTTCAACCACCTAAGCTCTTCGTCTTCCTCTTATTCCTCTGTAGATTGCACTCTCTCTTTAGGGACACCGTCGACCCGCCAAACCAACGACAACTCGGTCATGCATCAGCGGCACCCAAGCATGTCTAATTTGTGCTGGGACATTTTCCAGTCCAAGCAGCCCACTGGCTCCCACAAAACTGGCAGAGGTAGCAGCAGCAGCAGCAACATGGGTGGGGACTCGCTCCTCGCTAGACGTTGTGCTAACTGCGACACAACGTCCACACCTCTATGGAGAAACGGACCCAGGGGCCCAAAGGTAACGGCCCAACCCCCCTCCGTGTTGCACTCTCAACCAGCATCATCATATCAACCACTTGTTTGCTTTTCTCTTTGTTTTGACTTTTTTTATTCTATTTCTGAATCTTGAAACCGTTATACGGTGCAGTCACTTTGCAACGCTTGTGGAATCCGTTACAAGAAAGAAGAGAGACGCGCCACAGCAACCACCCCCATCGAGCCACAACACCTGATCAGCCATCACCACCACCACCCCCCATGGAGCTATTCAGCACAGCCCCAGAAATCACCCTACGTAGAGGACGACGATGGAGAATCCGACGGTGGGGTTTCTTTTCTTTCGTGGCGTCTCAACGTCCCAGTTAGAGACAGGCAGAGCCTGGTGCACCACCTCACTTAAATATCGTATCGGTTGTTTCGGACACGCGCTTATACAATTTGTGCCATGAATATGGGACTAAAACGCGATAATTTCCACTACTAATCCCCCCTTTTTTTTTTCCTTTGTTTTGTGTTCTATCTTTTCTTTTCCGACATATTATATGAGGCTACGATTTGATATTTAATGTGGGTCAGTGTTGTAAAAGTCTAACATTGGTTCGTACGTTTATGCTTCTGTAGTTACTTTCGAACGCCAAGTCACCTGCATCTGAAGTTTTCCTCTTGTTTTTTACTTGTACTACTGAGATCCCAAAGCTCTTCTTCCCCTCTTGAAGCCTACCAAAAGTAGAACACTTTATGTGGCATGGTACTTAGTGCCATTTATGGATCATGCTCTCACCCATCTCTATCCAATGGTGACTCATATGTCTATAATGATCTGACCGTCCGATTTAGAGGACTATCTAGCTAAGAAATTGCACTAATTTTCTGATCATAACCATCCATTACTGAGCTTCGAATGACCCAATCGATCGAACGGTTAGGATTGTCTTATCAATGCTAGTTTTGGCCATGATCTATCCAGAAGGTGGCCTATCGATTTACCTAATTGATTGGGATGTCACATGCACCAATATTGATGGTAGTGACCAGAAAGGCAACACCAAATGACGACATCAAAAGCTTGTACCTACACTGCAAATGAGCTGTATTTGACATTATTGGGTCATTTAAATGTACTAAAATATGCATGACTACCATGCAGCAGTAGAAAACTAGAAATTAATGAAAAGGCTCTTAAAAGAAGACGGAGCAAGCAAAAGGGAGATTAGATCAGGAGAGATAATAAACCTAGATTTCACTCATTGAATCTGACAAAGACAAGTCAGCAAAACAGGAGTCTTAGTCCTTGCCATCAGTTTGGTGGATTCATCTCAGCCACATTTGCTATTTCTAACCAAATATATGTCAACTACTTGGAGAGGAAAAAACATAAGAATTATATTTTTGACTGAAATCACGTAGGCCCTTAATTCTAAATGGAGATTTAGTTTTTAGATCTGGCATTACCCTTATGAGATTTGCATGGATGAAGTCAGATTTTGACTCTTTTATGGATGAAAGATTCACCCATGCACCTAGTGTGAATCATAGTTTGTAATGGGGTTTCAACTGGCTGGGTTAGGGCTCGGCTAAGGCCAGTCATTGCCCGCCCCTAGCCAGGCTGCCAAGTGGGTGGTTTTGGCCCGGCTCGTGGCCGGACCAAGATTCAGGGCGAGGTTGTGGGCCATTTTTTCTCTCTTAAATGTGGGATGGTGTTGGATATGCTTGTGGGTTGACGTGGATGGTGTGGTGGACAGTGGTGCGCATTCAAGGGACAAATGAAACCTGAGGTCGTTATCATTTTTTTTTATTTTTTATTTTTATAATTACCTCATGTCGTTGTCATTATAACCATAAACTGAGATGGCATAAAGATTGCTTAAAACTAATTGATGGCAGTACTTTTGGAAAAATGGGCTACTTGATATGATAAAACTAGTAAATTGGGATTTGATAGGAAGCACATTCTAAGGGTGTAAATAGGTTGAATAGATCTTGAGAAAAGAAGCGAGAGAGAATATTACTCTAGGCCCCAGATTTTCATGAGGCTTGTGTCTTCTCCGGTAGGTTCTCAATGGAAAAACCTCGTGATCCCCCAAACCCTCAAAAATGAGCTGTCCTTTTCAAAAAAAGCCAGATCATTTCTTCTTACTCTAAATTATCCTTCATTCCTAATGCTTCTAAAAATGGAGTTATCATCTGCCCTGAATGTGATATTCAAGAAGAATCCATTCGGTGGGAAAATACTCCTATAGGTTACGTTCTCGGAAAGAAACCTGACTACCTGGGATTCAAAGCGGTTGTGGAGAGACTATGGCGCATCAAAAGTTCTGTAACAATCACCTCCTTCGAAGATGGTTTCTCTATCTTTAAATTCAATCTTGAGGAATATATGAATAAAGTTCTTGACGGGGGTATATGGACTATTAGAGGTAGACCTCTTATTCTTTGCAAATGGTCACCAGAATTAAAGCTAGAAAGAGAACTACTCCAATTTGTACCTCTCTGGATTAGACTATCCAAACTGCCTCTGCAGTTTTGGTCCTCTTCAATTTTGAGCAAAATTACAAGTTCACTTGGTATTCTAATTCATGCCGACGAACCCACAACAACGCTTTCTCAATTATCGTATGCTAGACTCTACGTTGAAGTCTCCACATCCTTTGATTTTCCATCCGTTATTCCGTTAAAGTGCGAGGATGGGGACATATTCTACTACCAAGTTGATTATGAATGGAAGCCTTCCTGCTGCAAACCTTGCGCAACCTTCAACCATTCCCATGACAGATGCCCCAAAGCCAAGATTCAACCAAAACCTAGACAAATTTGGAGCAAACTTGGGCGAACCATCACAGATCCTTCGACATTAGATGTTGCGCCCCTTAATGGTCTACCATCTTCTGGAATTCCAAAGACTAACGAATCAAGTTGTGAGGAAGACGATCCTGTAACTTCTGAAGGTCAAGATGGAGTCTTCAACATCCCTGAGAACCGTGGTCTTTCAATCTTGGAGCGAGACGGGTAGGTTTGTGTGGGCCCAAATTTATCTCCGTCCTATGTGGGTCGGGCTCAAGAAATTTGTGCCATGCAGTCTTCTGATCTGCAATTGCATTCTGCTACTGTAATCTCGGAGTCTTCTGATTTGCACCATCGCTCGACAATAATTCAACATCCACCGCTTGAAATTTGAGTTACTGATACTATCACTGACTCTTCGGGACAACTCCTATCCATGCATGGTATCCTACCAAATCCTACTGCTGAAAATTTACCTTCTCCATCATCCGCTTAAATTCAAGATTTTAATACAAAAGGAAAGCTTCAACCGTGCAAATCTTCTGCGCAATTCCAGCATTCTCGAGCTGTTGTATCTTGTGCAAATCAAAATGTAGTATCCTCTGTGCAATTTCAGCAATCTCCAGCTGTTGAAATCCTTCTTCAATTTGCGCAATTCCAACAATATCTAGCCCGATCCTTTGCTAATCCATCTAGCAGTGACTCTTCAGGAAAGCTCCAACAACCTCATCAGATAAAGATTCTAAATTCTATGCCAGGGGCTCCTAAAATCAATCAATTCGAAATCCTTGCCAACCAATCCCCTGATGATCCTCCATTGATAGGCGACTGATTAAAAAATCAAGGCATCTGTATCATTGAGGCATCCTCAAAGGAAATCTCCTTAAATGATCTTCTCAAGAAAACTTCTAAGAAGAAACCTAGAAACTCGGAGGCTAGACCGAAATCTAGCAAATCATCCTCAAATTCTGAATGAATTACCTCTTTTGGAACGTTCGTGGGCTTGGCCATATCAACAAACAACTAGAATTAAGGAATTTTGTGACAAAATAGGATATCATAATCCTTTGTATCACAGAAACTCAAATTCAACACATAAAGGCAGATAAGATCAAAAAACGATTTAGTCGGAACTGGTCCATCATTGACAACTATGCTCCTCATAATTTTGGACAGATATGGATTTTGTGGAATCCTCAACTTTTCACCATCACTAAAATTCGTGAAACCAGCCAAACCATCCATTGCCACGTTCTTAGGAAGCTTGATGGCTTCGAATTTCACCTTATGATAGTTTATGGGTTCAATCTCAATTCTCCCAAGAACAAAGCTCTAGGACCTGACGGCTTCTCTGCATAATTTTTTCAAACTTTCTGAGATATTGTTGGCGCCGATGTCATCAATTCGGTACGTTATTTCTTTGTCAAAAGACGTCTCCTAAAATCTTTGAACTCTACTTTTTTTAAGCTTATTCTCAAAGAGATAGGAGCTAACACCATTGATAAATTTCATCCAATTGATTTATGTAATTTTCTTTATAAGGTAATTACAAAGGTCATTTCTAATAGCCTAGCATTGGTGCTTTCCTCTCTTGTAAGCTGGAATTATAGAGAACATCTTGGCGGCACACGAGTTGATTATAAATTTTTACCTTAAATCTGGACCAAAAGCCTTCTGGATAAAGATTGATTTTCAAAAGGCTTTTGAAAAAGTCAGATGGAAATTTATTATATCTATCGTTCAACAATTGGGCTTCGATGACTTATGACTGCAAGGGATCAAGGAATGTATTACTACTTTGATGTTTTCTCTCCTGATCAACAGCACCCCTAAAGGCTACTTTGGAAGCAGTTGTGGTATTCGACAAGGAGCTCCCTTATCTCTCCTCATATTCACTCTTGTAATAGAAGTCTTCACATGCCTTCTTGAAGAAAAGATTGAGCAAATGAAAATCTTACCTTTGGATTATGCTAACTGCCATTCGATCTCACACTTAATATTTGCAGATGACTTATTCATTATTATGAAGGAAGACATTTCATCTACTACAGTACTTCAGGGTCTCCTTGATAGCTTTCACCTCATCTTAGGCCTTAAGGTAAACGATTCAAAAAATATCATTCTATGTAGTGAAGTTTGCTCCCTCCAAAGTCAAATCATCTCTGCGCTTCACTTTTCCTAAGGAACTCAACCGATCAAGTACTTGGGGCTCCCATTGTTTTCTGGCAAGATGTCCTTCTCTACTTACACTCCTCTCATTGATAAGAACCAAAATCGCCTAGCTGGTTGGAAAAGTAATCTTCTCTCTTATGCGGGTAGGGTTGAGCTTATAAAATTTGTACGTAGCAACTATCAGATTAACTGGTCCGGAGCCTTCTATCTTTCAAGGAAAATCATTAAAAAATTAGAGCAAATATTCTGTAGATTCCTCTAGAAGGGTCCTTCTATGGCCCAATCGCTTCATCCTATTAGTTGGAATCGCATTTGCAAATTGACAAATGAAGGGGGTCTTGGATTGCATAGAATTGTTGATATGAAAAATGCGGGCCTTTCAAAGCTCTTTTGGAATCTTGTTTCTAGAAATTCCTTATGGGCTAACTGGTGCACTGCAAGTTATATTCTTCCTTTTGACGTCTGGAGTTGCCTTCTCTCTAATAGTTATTCTTTTGCTTGGAAAGGTATTATGAGGGTTCAGGATACCATAAAATCACAATTCTGAGTAATCATTGGTGATGACACCTTTACCAAATTTTGGAGTGACCCTTGGCTAGAAAATGATACTCTTATCTAGAAATATGGTCGACGCTCCATGGTTCAATTGGGTATCAATGAAGATGCCTTTGTTTTAGATCTCTATGATATTGGGAGCTGGACACCCCCTATCCCGTATACTAGAAGATTGGAAGATGTTTGGAAGGATGTTATTGAGCACCCTCTCCTGATGGCCAACACCAAAGACAAATTTTTATGGAAATCTACTCCATCTGGTAATTTCTCTCTCCAAGTTACTTGAAAATGATTCAAATCGGATTCATCTATTGTTCCTTGGAATTCTTTCATTTGGCACCTACAAAAAATTCCTAAACATGCCTTTTGTGCTTGGCTTGCCATCCAAGGAAAGCTTCTTACCATTGACAATCTTGGTAAAAGAGGCCTTGTTGTTCTTTCGCTATGTGTCCTATGTTGGTCTCAATTGGAAGATTATAACCATATCTTTTTCGATTGCTCTTTCTCTAGTTGGATATGGCGCTCTATTCTTCATAAGCTTCGAATCGCGAAAAGAACAATCATGAATTTTTCAAATAAAATCAATTACTACATGGACAAATTCAAAAGTAATGATAACTACGTATTGCTTATAAGGATTGCCTTCGCCACAACGATTTAGTATATATGGAAAGAAAGAAATAGTCGCATATTTGAGGACTCGATTTCGCATAAACGAGTCATCTTGAAAAGAATTGTTGAGGATGTCTCCATTAAAAGTCATAACACCAACATTTTTGAATCTTGCACCTCTGCCCAATGGATATGTGCTCCAAAGATTTCTAATTTTCTCGTGTTCTCTGTCAATGAACCCCTCCTCCGATCGGTTCTATAAAGTTAAACTCTGATGCCTCACTGGTGGGAGATAGGTTTAGCATCGATGGCATTTTGAGAGATCACAACGGTAATCATATTGCAGTTTTCATGGCCCAACTATAGCCCACGATATAACCCATGCTGAAATTAATGGGATCCAACAGAGGCTTCATCTTGCGACTTCTCTTCAACTTACAAATATCATAGTTGAATCTGATTCTCTCCTTGACATTCGTTGTATCATAAATTATTGCACAATTCCGTGGCACTATACCTTCTCTTCGCGGAAGGTACAATCACGAGCCCAACACTTCCAATGTTGCTCATTTCATCACATCTGGCGAGAGATGAATTATAGCGTTGATCTCCTTGCTCGAATCGGAATGGATGTGAATGATGTTATTCGACGGCTTGGTTCAGACATTTCTCCCCTTCCCAACTCTCGCATGAGAGAGGATTTAATTTGTATTCATTATCGTATGTAATCTTCTCTCCATTTTTTCAATGAAAGGGTAGGGTCTCTCCAACCCCATTAATTATAAAAAAGAAAAAGAAAAAAGATATGATAAAACTAGTCACAAAACCCATAAAAAATCCCAGCTAGTGAGGAAAGTGACTCTCTGGCTGCACCTACTCTTCAGGTATAAAATCAGAGTCCACAATGCTCGTTGGTTGGTAATTGGTATTCTAACTTAACTTGTACATTGTGTTGGCATGAACAATTTGCCACGGGCTCAATAGATAAGTGTTAAATTACCCATCTTACTATATGCTCAAATCATATAAATTCTTATAAATAGTATACCTAATGCAATGTCTATGACACAACTAAATTTACATGAAAGTATCTATAGAGCTACAAATGTTGTGCTAACAAGTGCAAATATCAATAGATCCATAGCACTAAAAAGAGTTATGTAATCCTGAGTAAAGTATCATACATCGTTTTCATTGTTCATCAAGCAAGCGAATGAAATTTTATGTGATTCTTACCATTTTTGATTCTTATCACAAAGCTTATGACTTAAAATGATAACTTAAAATAACTCTGTACAACTATAAATGTTAGCATTCTTATCAAAACAATGGAGATCTTGACCATCATCGTTCATATAAAATTTCTTATCAGGGCTCCTTCGTACGTAAGTGTGGTAATTCGTGTAATTCTTATGAATTCACATCAATTGTGTCATCACACGATTCATAACAATTTGGGATCCAATGATTCAAATTCTCAATAAAACATATACATTCATATATAGTGTCTTCTAACCTTCACAGCAATAAGAAACTGCCGAATAGTTTTGGGGAATAGAGCTACTACTAGCTTCTGGATCCTTGGATTAATGACAAATCTCTTATTCTTATCTATGGTAGAAGACTTCTACTTCATTCCGGTATTGATGAGAACACTATGGTCAATGATATAGCCCATGGAGTGAGGATTTGCCACATCCCTCAACGATTCGTGTGGAAGAAGCTTGTAAGGATGCTCATACTATTGTTGCACCAAATACAGATCTACATGATAGATGGAGTTGGGAGCCTTCAAGGGATGAGAAGTTTTCTCTTCGATCAGCTTGACATGCTATTAGAACCAAAGGAATGGTGCTTGACTGGAAATGCTTCATTTGGAATTCGAGAGTTATTCCAACGTACTCTTTCTGTACATGACAAGCAATAAATTTTAATCTCATGACCATGGATAATCTTTGCAAAAGGGGTATTAGTATCCCTTCTACGTGCGTTTTATATTAGGCGGATTCGGAGAACACTGAGCATTTATTTTTTGGTTGTGGTTATTCTCAATGGATTTGGAGATCCATCAAATCTAGGTTGGGAATCAGTACTAACAATAAACTTTCGTTGCTTGAAGAGTTGAAGAGATGCATGGAAATGTCTAAGGGGACGAAATGGAAGGACCATTTGATTCGTAATGCTTTTTGCATTGCCATTTCTTTCATTTGGAGAGAGCGAAATGACCGTATCTTTAATGATGTGGTTACTCAAAAGAAGACGATTCTTCATAATATTATTAGAGAAGTCTCCTTTCGAGTGGATTCTCTAAAGCTTCCTGATGATGATAACTGTATTAGGGCGGCATGGAATTTACATTAGGGTGACTTTGGGGATTAATAGGGGTGATGGCGATGCCGAAGCTCCTGTAGATCTTTAAAGTTTGATTTGTTTTGGATTCTTTGTACTGTGTTACTTCTATTTTAATAATATGGGTGAGGACCCTACAACCTCAAACTTACCTATCAATAATAAAAAAAAAACCTTCACAACAATTCAATTCGTATCATTCTATCCAGCCAGAACCAAAGCTTTTGTTTCATTCCTTATCAATTCCTTTGTATGTTGATAGCAATAGTTCCATATGATCTCCAATCACATCATTCACAAATCATGAAGCTATCATAAAAGAAACCTCAACCATGGTGTCTCATACCACCCTAGTTTTAGTAATCTTGTGATGACCTCATAGTATGGATTCAATTCAATCTTGATGGTAATTGCACCATGATGAAGGATATCTTGTTATCTTTATATTCTTATCATCTACCTCGAATTCATGTAATAATTAAAGGATTTTTTTCAGCCCATTATGAATTCACGTAATAAGGATATCTTGGCATTGGCAGTCATCATCATCATCATCCAATCTTTATCCCATTTATTTTTACAAGTCTCATTTTTCTACTTGTTTTTTAGCAAGACTAAGCTCTCTGTAATTTCGCGATCATCCATATTGTTTCTCACGGCTTTCCTTCAGATCCATTGGTCTCCGTCTTCTCCTACTTTCTTTTGCTTATTGCTTCTCAACCCTCTATATGACCATTGTGGGACCATATGTGGGGGTCATAGAGCTATTGGCTATGTGGGACCATCACATTTATCAACCCATGTTTTGTTAGATTTTACTTGCATAGGTGATATACTCAAATAGATTTCTATATTCAAAGATGATCAAATTGGGTATCGATGTCATTATTGAGATCTACAGTAGATCCAGAGTAGGGAGTATTACCAACCATATTCGGCTTGTTCCATATCACTGCTTCCTAATTGTCCTCTAAGAGGTTCTTACCTTCAATTAATTCTATTTCCTTTTCTCCCCTGATCGATGGGGATTTATCCTCACGGGAACATTTTCTAAGTGATAATTTTTTTTCGATAAGTGATAATTGATTGCACAGTACAAAGGAAGATTTAGTCATACATATTTTTTTTGGAGAGAGAAATGCCTCATGGCTAAAAAAGTTTTCTTCCAAATCACTAATTTCTAAAAGTTGATTCTTAATCACTAAGAAATCCTATTTTTTTTAAGGGCACTTTAGAAAATCAACCTTCATTTTGAAACGTATTAGCTTATTATACCGAATTGAAACGTTTTAGAAGAAAATGATTTTTACGATTTTTTAAAGCTCAGAGATCCATGAAAATAAAATACCATAACGTGAGATTACAATTATACCCTTCTTCTCCACAAAACCTTCAATCTGGAGTTCGCTTTTCTTGCCGGAACTCGGCTTTGTGCGGCACATAATCAACGTCGGAACCCGAATGGATCACGGATGGCCACTCTGCGATCGAGCATGTCCGATGATGAATCAAAGCTCGATCAGCTCCCCGGCCTCTCTGCGATCAGGCATGTCCGATACTCTACCGTCGGCGATGATCAGCTCCCCGGCCTTAAATACGCAAAAGAACTATGAGAAATACACGAAAATTCAGATAATTCCCAAATCATGTTCTTTAATTACCCTAAAAAAAAAAATCGAATGGAAAGTAGCTTGCTCTTCGGGATCAGAAAATGTGGCTGCTCGATCACCGCCATCAGTTGTGGTCTTCGGCTCGGCGGAGACCACCTTGGGTCGTCGGTCGATGTTCTTGGGCTGTGGAGAGTGCTCGAGGGTCGCACTCGGCGCCATCGAAATCTTTGATTTTGACGATCGATTGAGGAATTTTTTCGAATTACAATGAGAAAGGAAGAGAAAGATGACCTGATTACTGGATCTCGGAGCTCAGATCTCGATCGATCGACTTGCAATGAGATCTGATGCAGAGATGAGGAGATCTAGAATTTGAGAGATTAGGAAATGGTGACATTTCAGCGACGGCTGCAGTAGAAGATCAGATGGTGGAGATGGAGTGAGGTAACTCGTCTTCTTCCCCTTTCTCTTCCTTTGTTTTGCAAACCCTTTTAACTTTTTTTCTCCCTTCTCTTCCTCTGGTTTTGCAAACCCAACTTTTTTCCCCCTTTCTTTTCCTGTGGTTTTGCAAACCCTTTTAACTTTTTTCCTCTTGCTTTGGTTTTGTAAACCCTTTTAACTTTTAGTTAATTATTAATTGCTATTCTCGTTTTAGTTGGGGTCTGTAGAAGAATCAGAGGGTGGAGCTGGCAAGTGCGGTGGGGTTGGCTGCCGTGTTGATATCTCAGCCGTCCAGTGCAATTGGAAAAGGGGTGAAAGCCAAGTTCCGGCACGGTGCGGTGCGGTTGGAAACAGGGTGAAAGTCAAGTTCCGGCAAGAAAACTCACCGGAAAAAAACTTCAGCAGTTTGTAAAAGAAGAAGAGAAGGAAAAAAAAGTTTGAAGGTTTTGGAAAGAAGGGTAAAATTGTAATCTCACAATTGATGATTTTATGTCACACAGATTTTTAAGCTTTAAAAAATTGTGCAAACCTCCATTTCTAAAAAATTTACTTTTTGTATAATACACTAAAACTTTTGAAAAAGATGGATGTTTTGCTAATTTTCTTTTTTTTTAATGGTCGAAATTAAATTATACAAATCAGTTTGGAAGAGACATGTCAATGATGGAGTACTTACTTGACAACTCTGGCTGATCAAACATGTCTGCCTTGTATCACAAATATGGCCCAATCTTTGTAAAGAGATAAATGTCTTTTTATCTTAAATGGAGTAATAAATATATTAACATGTCAACATATTTTCATACCCGCCCAAATGCTTCTAACTTTGTTGTTTTGTTGAGAGCACACAACGGGATTATGTAAAGTAAATTAAATCTCCTTCATCCAAAATACTTGGGCCTTGAGGGAGGTCACCTAATTTAGGAGCACGATGTCTAGTGTCTTGAGCATGATTTGTAACGGATAGGCTAGATACGCAAGATGTCTAGTGTCTCGGCGATAGGAGACGAAAAATGGTGTTTAAATGATCTTAGACACTTAAAGTATGTGTTTGGTCTTACACCATTAAAGTATAGTTCACTGTTCTTCAACTCGTTACAAATTTTTTATCATTCTATAAACTCCATGTTGTTTTCTATCTCTCTTTATCCTAAATGAATGAGGTTGATGACCGTGCCGAAGCACTCTAAATTTAGGATTTTTTTCTTTGGTCAGTAAATAATAAATTTCAATAAAGAAAACAAAGGGAATATACAAGAGGAGAACAAATAAAAAATACAAAGAGCTAAAATAAAGATATCAATGGGTTAAATCCACGTTCCATCTTTGAGCTATCCACCTGGTATCGTCCGTGTCTTTGTCCTTCAAGGTGTGGCCGACAAATTGGTTTTCGATATCACTACAAATCCCCTTAAGGATCTTCTTCTTATGAGAATTCTCTCACGCCAAATTAATATGTCATATATATTGTCGCAGCAAAGCTAATCCCCATAAAAAAGGACGATAAACCTTTACCAATCACACTTTTTTAAAAGCGAGTTCCTCAACAAGACTGTTATCTTCCGTCCTTTTCAGTCTACCTAAGATTGATCTCCTAATACAAGAGGTGCATGAGAATTTAAAAAATAGGTGGTCAATAGATTCACTATCATTCCAACAAATTATGAAGAGTTGACAATTCGTAGCTAATTGCCAACAAAGCACAAAATGCATGCTTTGAGACCCGATAATGATGCCAAATGAATTTAGCCCAATCAACCTTAGGCTCAATCATACGGACGGCTTGCCAAGCAAGCTTGAAATTAAATTTTTCATTGGAGGAACTCTTCCAAATAAGTTTATCTTTTTGTAATTCAATGGGAGGATGGTGCTGAGAGATTTCTTCAATTATGGTTTGCGTGCGATTAGTTGCATTGGATGAGAAGATCCAATTGCCCTCATTTTTTATAGAATATAATTAACCATGGATCCAATGCTAGAATCAAATTGGTGAATAATCCTCTTACCTAATCGGCCCAAATGGACCATTTTCTAGCCAAGTGTCAGTTCAAGGCCTCGTAGTACTTCCAGAGCAAATTATATATCGAATGCTAGGGAGGAAGTCATCCATTACTTTTATGATTCATTTTCAAGCCCATGAAGCATTGAGAGGTGGTATATCAGTCGATAAAACTCCATTTCTAACATATTTAGCCAAGGTCCATTAGCTCCAAAGGCAATCTTTATTGGTGATGAGATTCCAAAGGAGTTGTTTATATATGTCGACCTTATTCCAATCTTTAATACGCCTGAGTCCCAAGCCTCTTTCATCATGGGATCGGTAAACGGCTTTCCTACTAAGGTGACCAGTGGTAACTAAAGAGGGACCTTTCCAAAGGAAGCAAGAGAGGATGAATTCAATTTTTTCTATGAATCTTTTGGAATGTTGAAACAGGAAGTCCCAAAAAGTTGAAAGTTGTTTAAAACTGATTGACGAGTTCCAAACGACCACCAAAAGACACGAATAGAGATATCTAACCAGACACCTTGCTACTAGCTAATGCGATCAATGAGAGGTTGCCAAGTTGAAAGAGGCATCCTAATTGAGAATAAAGATAACCCCAGGTACTTGATGGGTAAGGAACTTTCAAAAAATTAAAGTGTATTGAGGATATCAATGGTGTTAGAGCATCCTTGACTCACTACAAAAAATAAGACTATTAACAAAATCTATTAGTCTTATTTTTTATAGTGACTGAAATAAATTGAACTTGTTTGGTGATTTGCCTGAAGCCCCGACATGGAATCAAAATCATGAAGGAGATCTTTGATACCTTTTCCAAAGGCAGTAGTATCAAAGGAGAAAAGCAATAGATCATCTGCAAAGATTAAATGAGAAATGGGCGGACAATTTGGAATTTGGGAGGGGGGATCATTAGTTTTTTGTTCCGTAAGGCATGAAAAATTTTCCATAACCAAAGTGAAGAGGTATGGAGATAGAGGGTCCCTTTGACAAAGATCACAGTTACTAGGAAAGAACCATGAGGAGACCCATTGATCATAATCAAGAAGGTAGGAGTGGTAATGCATTCACGAATCCATTTTTCTTCATTGAAACCAAGCTGTGATCAGATGGTTAAAATAAAAGACCAATTGACTTTATGAAAAGTTTTTTTTTCACTACAAAAAAAAGACTATTAGCAGCACCAAAAATGGCCGCTATTAACAAAAAAATCTTGTTGTTTCAATAGTAACATGACTAGTAGCCGCAATTTTTTATTAATAGTAGCAGTTTTTTGTACCGCTAATAGTTTTATTTTTTATAATATTTTATGCCAATTTTAGCACAAAAATACTTTCGGGCCTGACTTTAAATGACAATTTCTTGTCAGTTCATGGGCAAGGAGGATTTTATCGGAAAATACTTGGCGCCATGATATGTTTTGTTGATCTTCATGTACTCATGCTTTTTTGTTTTAATGTAAGGGTGAGGATCTTACAACCTCAAAACTTACCGATAAAAAATTAAAAAAAAAAAGAATTGGACAAAGCATGATAGCCATACATGGAGTCATTACATAGATTGGGTAAAGCCCTCAAAATAGTGCACATGGTGAGTCAAAATAATGTCATGCATGCAAAGTGGTGTTTTGTTCACTTTTAATTATAAGCTAATACTGATTGAGTAATAGCTTAGTTGGTATTTGTTGGAAAAATTGTTGCAGATTGCAGGAAGAAAAATGCAGATCCGATTCGAGGCATGATGAATGTCGATGTCTTTAAACCCCTGCCACTTCAATTAAGTGATCACCAACAAGTTACTGGCAAAATGATTCAAGGATACAATGAATCGGGTGTGTGTTCGTGTGATCAGGTTTGACGAATATGATCACGCTACCAAAACACCAAATCGCACATGAGGAGTCTCTGAAACTATCTTTAAAACAGGTGGAAAAAATGTAAAAATGCATTGTACAAAACAAAGGTCGTGGGTTCCTTTTATAGAATATAAAAGGAACAACCGCATAAATAAGACGCTAGCAACATAGTAAGAGCAGACACACACGCGTGCGTGTGTATGATAGTGCATAAAATTCGGTGCCCTCTAGGTGAAGGCTACAAGCCTTGAGCCAAGACAATAAAGTATAACCTAGGCCCAAAAATTAGTCTACACGATATGGGACTATTCACAAAAGTCCAAAACTAAAAGACTTTAAAATATCCAACAATCCCCCACTATTTTAAAGATTTAAAAATCAAAACTTTTAAGAGACCTTTAAAATATCAAACAATCTCCCACTATTTTAAAGATTTAAAGCAGAGCAAAGCTAGAAATATATGCAGAAATGAAACTGTCTTACAGACTTGAATTTTCACTTTAGTGAAAATAATTCAAAGTTTGTCAAAGTCTTTAATGAAACTAAGTCTTGAATTAACAATCTTATACGACAAATTAGAATTATTTCACACATATTTTACATATTTGGTGTTCAATAAAAGGTTAGCACATTTAGGCTCTATGCTAGTATCCTAGTTTTCTAAGTATTTATGAGATTAAGTCATGTCTCATTGAAGGCGGCTCCATCCTCAGACTTATATAAGTAGACCTATAGGAGATGTTCCTGTAACTTTGACATCTCAACACATAATATTATAAGACTATTAAGAGCAATGCTCAATCTTCCCTTATCCATTATAGATAAAAATACTACCTTTCTTGGGATATATATGAGATTTATTTTTCATCAATTTAGTGTCCTTTAGCCGCCACATATTTACGACTTATTTTTTTCTTTGAACCTAAACATTGATTAAACAAATATTAGGTAGGGTTCCCATTATAAGTGGCTGTTTAGGTTTAATGACTTTAAACCCATCCCAATTGATGTCTTGTGAATTTCATCTTTGCTAAGGCTTTTAGTAAACGGATCCGCCAAGTTTTTCGCATACCTGACCCCAATTATCAAGATTATTTCATTTCGAAGTAATTATTTTACATAATTATGTCTTAAATCAATGTCTATTTTTTTCATTATACGTTTGACTATAAGTCTTTGATAGTGTTACTTCACTATTATAATATACAGAGATAGGTGACAATTGTTTAATCATAATTAAAATTTTTATTAGTAAATTTCTTAATCATTCTGTTTCTTTTCCACTTGCTGCTATGATAATGAATCCTAATTCCATAGTGGAATGTGTGATGTAATTTTGCTTCTTTGATTCCCATGAGATCGCAACACTTCTAAAAGTGAATATCCATCCACTTGTGAATTTTGATTCTTTCGAACCAGATATCCAACTTGCATTGTTATATCCTTCTAATATATGAGGATATCCAGAAAAATACAAACCATAATCAATAGTACCTTTTAAATATCTAAATATATGAGAAATAACATTTCAATGAACAGAACTAGGGTTACTTATAAATCTACTTAACTTACTTATCGTAAATACAATGTTTAACCTTTTACAGTGTATCACATACATAAAGCTACCAATAGTCTTTGCTTATTCTAACTATTACACACGTCTTTTATCATTTTTAGGTAATTTAAGATTAATATCCAAAGGTGTATTGGCAGGATTTAAATCAAACTAATTGAATTTTTTAAAAATAAAATCAACATAATGAGATTTAGTTAAAGTTCAAATATTCTCATTTCTTATATAATTGATTCCCAAAATTACATCTGCCATTCCCATATCATTCATGCTAAAAGATAAACTTAAGACCTCTTCTTTTAAATCACCATTTAAGAAAGTGATTTTAACATCTATTTGATGAATTTCTAACTTGTGTATAGAAGTTAAGGCAATTAGAAGTCTAATAATAGAAATTCTAACAACTGATGCGTACGTGTCAACATAGTCAAAACCTTCTTTTTGCCTATAGTTCCATCCGTTCTAAGTTTTCTTTTAAATATCCATCTATAACCTATGGGTTTAGATCCTTCGGTTAAGTCTACTAATTTTCATATTTTGTTTCTCATTATTGAGTCCATTTCATCGTTGATAGCTTCCTTCCAAAAAGTACTATCCCTAGATTTCATGACATTAACAAAGTTATAGGATCATCTTTTATATTTAGACATAAATGTTTCTTAGTACTTTTCTTTCTGTTCCTTTCAATAAGATAGATATCATAGTATTTTGAAAGGCTAGTTTCAAATCGTTAACGTGTACTTATTCTAGGTGCAATGATGGCCTCTTCATCACTCGAAGATTTAATAATTTCTTTAGATTTAAAAGATTTTCCATCTTCATAAGTTTGATTTCATCATTTAATTTATTAGATAGAGTAGTAAACTTAGATTCATAGATTATAGCATCTCTAGATTCTATAATAGTATTTTTATCTATACTATCATTAGATTTCATAACTAGAAATTTGTAAGCTTTACTATTTTATGAATAGCCAACAAATGCACATTCAATAGTTCTAAGGTGTAGTGAAAGATTTCTTATGTGAAATTCTATTCAAAGTATGAGTAGCGATTAACAATGCTTCACCCCATAAATTTTTATTTAAATTAGCGTTGACCAATATTGCATTAGTCATTTCTACTAATGATCTATTTTTTCTTTCGGCAATACCGTTTTGTTGGGGCGTGTAATGGGCTATCACCACATGACGAATTTCATGTGCTTCACAGAATTCAAAAAACTCATTTGACATGTATTCTCCACCCCTGTCAAATCTAATGAGTTTTATTTTTTTATTTAATTAATTTTCTACTAAAATTTTATAAGTCTTAAATTTTTCAAAAGCCTCATTTTTAATATTTAATAAATATATATGAGCGTATTTTAAAAAATCGTCTATAAAAGTAATAAAATACTGTTTTATTCGTCTAGTAGGAATATTATTTAAATCACAAATATCACAGTGTATTAGATCTAATAAATACAAATTTATCAAAATACTAGAAAAAAACTTTATAGTAATCTTAGTCTTAGCACATACATTACAGGAACTATTATCAAAATATTCATATTTGGGAATTAGATTTAAACTAGTAATCAATTTTAAAATGTTCCCTTACAAGCACACAATATCTATTATAGAAGAGCGAAATTAAGGACCTCGAACCCATAGAGAAGTGTAAAATTTAATTAATTTTAGAAGTATAAAATGAACCTAAGGAAGTACCAAAGGTGAGATTTTGTATAAGATGAAAATTGACAACTACACAGACGCAAATAAAAAATCTAAACAAAGCTTATACAATAAAAACAATTGATAATCAAAACAACTATGATGAAAGGATTCAAGGATTTAGCTAACCCTAGATTCATAATTTTCTTACTAGCAATCCAAACATTTCAATGATAAATTATTTGCCCTCATTTAACTACAAGAAAAATGATTCGATAAAAATGTGACTATGATAATCGGCATACACTATCCTAACACTATGACGCATTCAATCAACTAGTCATGCATTTTATAGATCTACCATTAACATGTCCTAATCTATCATGCCATAAATTAGAAGGATAGACCGAATAAGAAGAATGAGAGATTTTATTGATTTGATCAAATAAATTCAATTTGAATATGCCTCCCATAGCATATCTTTTTTCAATAAATTCACTATTCTTGGATAAAGTAAGCTTATCTGATTCAAATATAAGTTTGAAATCAAATATAAGTTTGATTTCAAATATAAGTTTGAAATCATGCTTGATTAGTAAACCACCTGATATAAGATTCTTGCGAATATCAGGTACATGGAGTACATCAGTAAGTGTCATGACTTCAGATGTGAAAGTCAATTTCACTTTTTTATGCCCTATGATCTTTGTCGTAGATGAGTTTCCTATGAAGAGATTTTGATCATCGACAATTTTTTCATACGTCACAAACATTTCACGATTATTACACACATGTTTTGTGGTACCCGTGTCGATCCACCATTCACTGATGTCACCAATCATATTGACTTTCAAGAGAACGACTACAAAGTTGCTTTTACCTTTCACTGCATTCGCTTGATTCTTCAACTTCTTGAAGAGGTGAAAATCCCGTTTGAAATGTCTGGGTTTCCCACAGTGGTAGCATCCACCATTCTTCGGTGTCATGGTCTTATTCTCCTTGGCGAAGTTCTTATTCTCGTTGGAATGAGAATATCTTCTCTTCCTCTTTTTTAACGGTCCACTAATAACCTTAGACTCAACCAAGTGTGTCTTTGATGTCATATCAACGGGATCTTCGATTTTGTCCATAACTTGAGATTCTTCCTCCATACGTAAATGAAAGAACATATCTTTCATAGAAATCTTCTCATTATTACGCTTAAGGATTTTTCGATAATCTTTTCTAGATTGAGGCAACTTGGCGATTACCGTAATAATCAGAAAATCATCATCGAAATGAGAACCATTAACAATCATATAATTTATAACAACTTGAAAATCATGCACTTGGTTAAGTATAAGTTTATCATCGACTATCTTAAAATTAAAAAATTGACTGATAATGTATGAATTATACCTTGCATCTTTAGTTTTGCATTTCTTCTCTAGTGTGTCCCAGAATTCCTGTGAAGTGTTGTAGGCACAGTAGACATCAAACAACGAATCCGACAACGCATTAAGAATATAGCCCTTGTAAGTGTAGTCATCTTCTTCCCATTTATGCTTTTTACGTCCTTCATTGAGTATTGATGATTCGGTCACAGTCGGGCACGGATTAGTGAGAACCCACACAATTTTTAATACAGTCAACAAAAAGTACAATTTCTCTTACCACTTTTTGAAGTTCGAACCATCGAAACTGTCCAACTTGTGAAATTTGTTAGACAGTGTGGGTTGGATGTTGTTGATCAATGAAGGAGAAGTCGAGGATGTGATCTGGGCCATATAAATTTTAATGGTAATAAATAAACGGGTTAAAATTCGGTTACACTTTTGTCCAAAAATGATAACTAGATGCACCGCCACGCCATGTGTTCGTGCCTGTGCAATCCTGAGTATGCTCGGCCCATGTGTGCGCGCGTGTGTGACTGATGAGGTGCATGGTGGTAGTTATAAAATTTGGTGCCCCATGGGTGAAAGCTACAATCCTTGAGCCAAGACAACAAAGTATAACCTAGGCTCAAAAATTGTTCTATAGGATATGAGACTATTTACAAAAGTCCAAAACTAGAAGACTTTAAAATATCCAATAGTATCTTTCCTCCATTGTGGGGAGGTCGTGGGTTATATACCTCACGTTTGCTTCCTCTCTTATATTAATAAGGTGAGTGTTATCTGAGATTTATTCCCCTATGTGTTACTTAATGTGAGTGTTTTGTTGTGTGAAATTTTTTTCTCAAGTGTTGCTTTTGAACTGTTATACTCTTTACAATATATAAGGCACATCCATATTGTCTATGCCGAATGACATTATTTTAAAACCACAACAACTATAAGCTAGTATAAAATCTTATACAAATTCATCCTTAAATATGTAAGTTCTTGTCCAGCGTCTCAGGGCAACAGGTGGTATGATTCCCGAGATGCGAAATGTATCACCTGATACGAGATATTTTGAATCGTGGTCTGGAGTTATTAAGCACCTTATGCCAATTTTCACACAAACAGACCCTAAGGAAATTTTGAATGAGCTGGTATAAGGTAACCGACCCCTACCATTCCTTAGGTCAATCTCAAACCAACAATCTTAGAAAATGCACTGATATTTTTAGCAGCGGTCGTGTCTGATTTCGAATGACGACTACTAATTAGGGAGTCAATACTTGCACGCACAAAGTTGGCTCAGGCACAAAGATTAAAAGAAAGATTCAGTGTTTATTGGACATGTGTTTGTGGAGACACCATTTAAGCAACGGATCTGATTTGAAAGCCATAATCAAAAAATCTTTACTGCAAAAGATTGGTATAAAGCATGATCTCTATCGCATGATTCAATACAGTCAAAGGCCATCATCTTATTTCAAGATTGACTATACATTGGATCGTTTGATAGAGGCCGTGAGTTGTGCCAATATGCCGAAGTCAAAAGTGGTTTATGATATGAGTTAGGGTTGGTCCTGCTTTCCATTGCAGTGGTGGGTCCCCTAGAATGGGCAGGATCAGCTAAAGTGGCTAACTCGTCGGATTCGGAGGACCACTCATAAGGGATAATCAGCTGTAAAAACATGTATCTAAGAAAGGGAAATGGGGTGACGGGAAAAAATAGTTCACTCCTACCTAATAGGAAAATCTTGAACTTTATGGGCTATCACTTTTATAGCATTTAGTGCAGTCAAGATTCTTTTATTTCCAAGGACAGTGGATGGCGGGTTGGATTGAAAATCCGATTCCACCTGATAGGACCTTCCATACAAAAAAAACATAAATGAGATGGGGTTTGGTCACCGAAGTCTGTTTATTCCTCGCGTAAGGCTTAAAAAAACTTGGAGAAGAGAATTGGGCAAACATATTTTGTGTAAATCTAATTCTTAATATGTGACATAAACTGGGACCAAAAATCAAATCGATTTTGTAATGGATTATATATGGTTGAGTGCAAATTTCAATAGGCCCACAGGTCACAATCCTAATTGAATTTCAGTGATTCATATTTGATATTGGCAGATGGGGTTTGGTAGCTCAAGACGTAATTTTGCTCTTTGTAGTTGGCATTTCAATCATTGGTAGATTCAAACTTTACGTTCTTAACATAATGAGGTTCTTCTAAGAATTTCCTCAAGATTTATAAAAAATAAATGGTCTGAGTACCGTGTAAGTTAACAAATGTTGAATTAATTAAGGGTACCTGTATATGCAACCAAATATTCTGTATCTCTAATCGGAGTTTTCCACCATCAGAGCTGTTGGCTGCCTTAAATTTGACGATGGAGATCCTTTTTCATCCCAATTTTCTCCCCAATAGATCATGAGATCATGGCCCACCTATCCGACAGTCTGATGTTGATTCCAATGGCATGCATCCCCAAAAATTGATGTTTGCTAAGTGAAATCAATGTCTAACCGTGTGATAGGTTGACTATGATCTCAACATCTATCATGTGGTAGATTGGGATGAAAAACAATCTCCATCATCTAAATCAAAGCAATCAACTGCTCTCACATTGAAAAACCCTAATTGTTGATTCTGAATGTTTGATTGCAAATACCGGTACACTTATATATTCCTAAACCAAGCAGTCACTGTACTAGTCATGATTTCGGATCTTTCACTGTACTAGTCATGATTCCTAAACCAAGCAGTCACTGACTAGTTGACTATAGTGTACATCTTGTTATCAATCTGCTTCAATAGTTGGTTTTTCTTGCGATGCAACGGTGGCAGATGTGTGATCATTGCAAGTAACGTGGTAACGAGGTCCTTTTGGAATTATAAAACATCAACTAGGGTCGAAGACACTCTGTCAAAAGAAATGAAAAAGCAGAAACCATAAGTCAAATGTGGTTGGTGGTAGTTGGCAGTGTGGTTTATCAAACAAAATACAGGCCTACTGTACGGAACCAGTAATAGGGAGTCGAAGGCAACCCTAGCCTTTTCACCCATAGAATGTTGTCAAAGTCAACGGAAACTGGTTCTAGGGACCTTAAAATCTGTAAAAGCCAGCTCCAGACAGAAATTAACTACACCACAAAACGCTTAATATGGATTTTCAAAGCTGACTCTTTAATTGTATGTGCAAATCCATGTTTTGTTCGTTCATATAGAGAGCGCGATTCACTCTCCCTTCCGGTCTTTCGATATTTAGCCACTGAATAATGTTAAAAGCTGACTTTTGTAGATTTCAAGGTGCTCCTAGATTCTTGAAAGTTCAAATGTGACAGGATTGATGGGGTAAAAGGGCCTCCCAGTAACTAGACAATAATTTTGAACAGAGAAAGAAATTAATAAAAGATGTAACCACTCCACACCAAACCTACACTTATTTTCCGAGCCATCAATTTAAAACAGGCCTCACTCCGAGACATGTAATCGATACGGAAGCAGGTCGCTTAAGCCACACAACAGCCCCAGCTGATCAGACGGAGAAATGGTGAACTTTGTAGCCGCACAGAAGCCACTTATGAACTGGCTGATGAAGATGGCCGGGCTAAAGACCCAATCAGTCGAAATATCAGAGGGAACAGTGATGAATTTTTGGGTTCCAACTGATCATAACAACGCCAAAGGAAGAAACAAGAAAGAAAAGAAGCCTGCAGTGGTTCTGATTCATGGATTCGCAGCCGAAGGCATAGTTACTTGGCAGTTCCAAGTTGGATCACTGACGAGCAAGTATGCGGTCTACGTACCGGACCTCCTTTTCTTCGGAGGTTCGGCCACTTCTAGCGCCGACCGGTCTCCAACTTACCAGGCGGTGTGTTTGGCCAATGGCCTTGCCGCATTGGGCGTTGAGAGGTGCGCCGTCGTCGGATTCAGCTACGGTGGTATGGTTGCATTCAAGTTGACTGAGCTGCAGCCGCACCTAGTGGCATGTCTCGTCGTGTCGGGGTCGGTAATCGCCATGACCGACTCCATTAGTGGGCCTACGCTCGAGAGGCTCGGCTTCTCCTCTTCGTCCGAGCTTTTGCTACCCAGTAGTGTAAAGGGGCTCAAGGCTCTGCTCTCCGTCGCTGCACATAAGAAGCTATGGTTCCCCGACCGCCTCCACCGAGATTTCCTCGAGGTCTGTGAGATCACTAACATTATATTCTCCGTGAGGGCAATGGTTAGGTCCAACCTGTTAAACATGATTTCATGTTCAACTAATGTTACTGCTCGATTGGATAGATCAGAATCTTGACTAGGTCTTATCTTCTAAAATCTTATCTTCTGAAAAAACAGTATGCCAAAGTCAAGATTCTCTTCCATCCAAAACTGGTTGAGCACAAAATAAGGTTCAACACTATTTTCATTTTGGTGTTTATAAATGATTTTACAACAATACTAAACAATAAGTATATAAGATGAATGGTTCAAAATTTTGGTCGAAATCTCTTTTGGTTTAAGTCCCTACCGAAATTGAAACAAACACTCAAAATATCAATAATTTTTGGATTGTGAGGAAGGTTTTGGCCAAAATTTAAAATTTTGAACGAAATTTCGGTTTAACATTTTGGTTTTGGTGGAATCCAATTTTTTTTTATCCTTGATAAGATGTCAACAATCCAAGCCCTTAAAGAGACTGAAATTATACTCCTAAATATTTGAACCGTCGGATCTATTCTATCAAATATCAACTGATGTTCTTATTTTTTGATGGCCGAGATTAAAGTGCATCCCATCCACATGTAAGATTGGTTCTTTAACTTAGACATCTTGAAATGATAGATGACTACATTAACTATTTAGTTCATTATTCGTATGTAAATATATTTTAGGGCTGATCTATTTGTGCCTACACCGAAAACCAGTTGATATGGTTGAATCAGAAGATGGAGATCAATTTTCATCCCAATCTCTTATACGATTGATTTTGGGATTATGGATGTGCCATCAAAATCATTATTTTTTTATTTCACATGATAGATATCCCAAAATAGTGATTGAAAAATCATGTTGGACACATCACGCTCAAATGTGATTTTGGGTTCACCTTTTAGGATTTGAGCCAAATGGAATAAAAAACTTACAGTTTGATGATACGCCTATGGTCTACAGATTAGTCATGTGGAAGATTGGGATGAAAATCAATTTCCATCATGAGGTTCAGCTCCCTTTAGTTTGTCCATATCAGTGTTCACCGTAAGAGATCAACTTTCCAGGGTGTAGGTTGGATTCTGCTAGCACTATCAAAAATTAGACTATTAGCGGCAATTTCTTTTAATAAAAAACTGTCGCTATTAGTCCTGTCGCTACAAAAAACTGCCTCTATAATTTTTGTAATGGCAATTTTTTGTAGTGACAGGACTAATAGTGACAGTTTTTTATTAAAAAAAGCTCCCGCTAATAGTCTTATTTTTTGTAGTGCAGTTACCTTACCACTATAGTTAGTGCTCCCTCACGCTGCACCACAATTGTCACATGTGTATGAGTGTCTGCTCCTTGATTTTCAAAGTTGTCTCAGCCGAATGTATAAAAAAATAATAAAAAATTTATGTTGAAGCGGTGACATCTCATTAGCTCGATCATTGATAATAGCTTTAGAAATAGAGTTAATATTAACTGGAGTCTTGCACCGGTTGATCTTTCCCATCAAAACTCCCCAAATCTTAAGAGATGTACAGATATTTTATAAGGGTAGATTACCTATCAAGGTCCACAACTTTTACTTTTATCTAATCCTCTCAGTTAATAAACGATAGGTGAGACTTGCAACCTGTAAAGGTAATTAGCACAGAGTTTGAAACCCTATAAGGTAAAAAGCTCTTTTTTTAACCCTGAACAAATAGGGTCTATATATTGACATATGCTGAAATTAAATTTAAGTGAAAAATAAGTTGGATGAAAATGCCTCTGATCTTATATAAGATCAATCGATTGGTCTCATATAAGACCGATCAAAATCCACTATGAGACTGATTGGTCAGTCTCATAATGAACCGGTCAGTCTTATAGTGGATCGGTCACATATGAGACCAATCGTCATATACAGATTGATCGGCATATGGGACCAATCGGTCCCACTTGAAACCGACTGATAAGTTTCATAGTGGATTGATGGTCTAATATGAGACTGATCGTTCCGTCTCCTGTGAAACTCAAGGGCATTTTCACCTAATTAAATTGTTTCACTTGAATTGAATTTCGGCACATGTAAAATATTTGGCCCAATTTGCTTGGCTTTTAAAAGAGATGAAAAAGTTCAGGGTCTGGGACCTAATTAGAAGATAGTAAAATGTTATACCCTTTCAAGTAAATACTTATGTTGAGAGTCAGTAAAAAAACTTCTGTTAAAGACTCTTAGGTAAAAAACTCATTTTATAAGGGTACTAACTCATCACATTAAAATGATTTATAACAGTAAAGGGCACATGCCCTTAAAAGGGTAAACAAGGGCTACTTTTATGACAATACTATAGTTCGTGATGTTATGTTTATTTATTATTTTAAAATATAATAATTATTTTAAATAATTAAAAAAAAAAATTTATTTTGATTTCTTAGTTTTGGATTGATTTTTAGACAATAGAAGTTCTCAATTTTTATATGGAAATAAATAATCTTATAATGATAGATGTCAAAAGTGGTTTATACTATATATAGAACATTTTACCTTTTAATATTGTTTGACAATAAGAAAATAAGAGTGTGCCTTGCGGCGAGCCGTAGTGTTTGCGCACCCGCGTGCTTGTGCCTGACGATTGGTGCTTGGGCGCATTGGCGCTTTCGGCACACACACTTTAGACTTCGCACGTGTGCATCATTGCAAGGAAAAGTTTGACTTTTTGATCGGGTAGGTCCAACAGTCAGATTATTCATGGGCCGGGTCGGGTCTAATGGACAGCTAATCAGTGAATTAATTCAGTTCTATTGGGTCAAACAGATTGATCAAATGTTGACCGTTGGATCTAACCGTTTCATAATCACTTATAAATGTGTGCAACTTTTCAAATTTGAATTCGAAAAGGTGCAACGTTTCATATAGCCGTTGGATGAAGAAATTGAGATTTCTGAAAAATCTGAGCCGTTCAAAATATGACTGTTGGTTCAACAGTCATATTGAAAAGGCAGTTGAGATCTAGAAAATGAGATCTCTAGACACATATTTAGACTCTCTGAAATCTATCGAATTTCCTTGAATATAGATTTGAGAATTCTCTTGTTTTCTTCTTTTAGTTGGTACTTCATCAGATTGAGTTTTCTGGAGTGATTTTCTACTATTGCAAAGTAACAGATCGCATTCAAGAGATTGGGCTTGTTATATCCTGGAAGTGTCTCGTTGGAACCATTTTACACACTTAAAAATTTATTAAAGCAAAGAGCAAATAGCGTTTTAAAAATAACGATAACGTGCTTTGAATTCAATTTCTCATGCCCATTTTATTATATTCGAATTTCTGATCGTAATTTTCTAACACCTCGTACACCTCATATTATATTATAAAGGATAACGTCTATTATAATGCCAAGCTATTAGGTTTGGGTCATGAATGTTATATTTACTTTTAATCTAATTAAATAACTAATTGACAAAGATATTAATTATAAGATCAATATAATGCCTCTATAACATGTTATAAATGATCTATGAAAAAAAGAAAAAAAAAACATGTTATAAATGTTTAACAAATGATAAAAAAAAACTTAAAACACCCATATGACCCAACGAATTATAAAGACTACAGGCCTTTATCGCCCTTTTAAAGCCTTTACCCATCTCAATTGGCCTCTACCCAACTAGTAAACATGAGGAGATGATTGTTGGATCTAACTATCATAAAACCCAAATGTTTATCCTAGGATCTAGGCATATGTTTAACTCTACCGATAACGTGTGTTTCGTACGGTAGAGATAGTCGTGACACCTGATACTACTATAAAAAAATAAAATTATTAGCGACAGTTTTGCGCAGCCAAAAATTGCTGTTATTAACAAAAAAAACTATTAAGACTATTAGCAGCAAGGGTATTAACAACAATTTCTTTGTTAATCGCGGCAGTTTATGACTGCCGCTAATAGTCTTATTTTTTGTTGTGTACGTCTAATTCAAGTGCACGATACAAATCGGTTTTTGGTTCTTCTTGAAATGCCAAAATTTGGATACATATCAGTATCGGTGGATACGTATCGGTCCTCCATCGATTGATATCCGATACCCGCTTTGACACCTTGGTCTCAAGGGTTTAACCAACTCATCCTAAAGTGTATGTATGTAAGCATGCAAGTAGTCAAGATCCATTACAATATATAGGATATGTTATTGAGTACGACATATCATATAAATGATTTATGATATAGATTAATTTCATATATCTACAAAATTCAACTTCAGCCCTTTGATCAGCTGGGAGGTCCCTTGGATTTGATCAAACCAATGTAAAACATGTACAAATCATTTTTGTAATATGGGGAGTCCGTCTGATGCTAGGATTTATACATGTTCTTGAATGACCAGAATTTAATCGACAACATGGTAGGATGCCTTCTATTTTAACCACAATAAGTGGAGTGTGTCAGGCCTTTCGACATTGCCTTTCTCTGAAAGTTCCAATTCCATCTCTACAAAAAATAAGACTTAGTTGTAGCCAAAACTGTTGCTATTAACAAAAAAAAATTGTTATTCTAATAGCGACAGGACTAGTAACGACAATTTTTTGTTAATAGCGATAATTTTGGCTGCCGCTAAATTACCTTATTTTTGTAATGCATCCCTAGTGGAGGTTGTGGGTGGTAGCCAACCAATAAGACATGAGTGCATTAAACCCAATCATCTTGAATCATGTTCTATGATTCATTTTAGGAGGCATCACTACAATAAATAAGACTATTAGCGGCAGCCAAAAACTGCCGCTAATACCCTTGCTGCTAATAATCATTAATAGTTTTTTGTTAAGAATTGTTGCTAATAATCTATTTTTGTATAGTGTGTATTTGAAAAAAATATTTTAATTATTAAATTATTAAGTGCTAAACTCAACCTCCCAAAAGCACCGAGTATTTATTTTACAGTGTAATATGTCACCTTGGTAATGGGAAATCCGGTCATGGAGAGTCATATCCATAAAGAAATCTCAATTTTACATCTTAACTTTTATCTTTTATTAAAATGCATATTTTCTTAGTGCTTCAAGAAAGTTGTTACGTACAAGGAACTTTCCAGATACTTCCCATATATTTTCAGTCAAACACAGTGAATATTTCTATAGCACTGAGTAGAAAATAGGAATTAACTTTTTTAATATATTGAAACTCAACATACATTTCCTATGCAACTGAACGCATCCTAGAGAACTTTAGGAGACTTTCAAAATTTCTCATAATACAGAAGACACAAATACCTTAAAATTACTTCACCAAAATATTTTTAAAATTATGTCTAATTTCCAACATCTCCAACTTGTGAAATTGAAATCACATGGGGACTACTTGTGGTTTTACAGTTATTTAGGAAATACCCTTTCCAATTTCAGAGGGAGTTATTCCCAGGTCGGCCAATCAAATAGTTGAACTGTATTGGGGGAAGTCATTTTCGAAACAACATAATCAAATAATCAAATAGGAAAAGTGCCATTTACACAAAAAGCCAAATTTCAAAAATTTATCATAAAATTGTAGATTTCATTTCACAAATTTAAATTATGAGTTATCAAACTGTCTTAGTTGATTCAAGTTTTCATTATATTTTCAATTATAGAATGGATAGCGACTTTTGCAACCAAAGATCTTGCGGCGCAAATGACGGTTCCACCGCTCACATTGTTGACTACCTTGAATCAAATGATAGAGATCATTTTTTATCCCAATCTTTTACACATTAGATCTTAAAATTATGGCTCATAGTCAGACATTGATTCCACATGGCACACGTCTCTAAATTGATCATGATCATGGTGTATCATGGTGTACGTGGAATTAGCGTCTAATTGTTTGATATGTGGGCGATGATCTCAAGATCTGATTTGTACAAGATTAGGGCAAAAAAGTATGTCTACCGTCTGATTCAAGGAGGTCAACGGTGTGAGCGGTTGAACTGCAAGAATCTTTGGCTGCAAAAATCGCAACCCTTATAATAAGTGTTTAATTGCAGGTGATGTTTACCAACAGAAAGGAAAGGAGTGAACTCCTCGAAGGTTTAGTGATCAGTAACAAGGACGCCACCGTCCCCAAATTTCATCAGGTATATTGAGCTATGAAGAATTTAGAGCAACTCCAATACGCATAAATATTATACCATTAACAGCCCTTTGAAATGGTTGATATAGATTTTAAGTTATTTCAAAGTGTAGTTGACAATACAAGATTTGCTAATGGTATAGTTCTTTGCTAGTCCCTACCACAGTAGAGTTCACTTGCTCTAGTTGGCTCTCATTTTCTTTTTTAACTTCCTGCAAAGAAGGATTTACCTATTGTAACAACAACCTCTCAGCTCCCTACTAACTCCCTACCAAAGCAAATAAAATATGCTCTGTTAAGAAGTGACTAGAAAGGAGGGTAAAATTGTTGAACAAGTAAATCTTGTATAAAATCTTGTTATGCAAGTAGGGTTGCAACCGAGCCGGGCCGAGACCGAGCTCGGGTCAGCTCTAGCGCAGCTCTACCTTATACGAGCCGAGCTGAGATCGACTCTAGGCTCTTCGAGCTTGAAAATTTCAAGCTCTAGCTCGGCTCTTCGAGTCCGAGCTGAGCTCTGGTTGAGCTTCGAGCCAAGTATGTTTTATTATAAAAAATTTCCTCTTAATACTTTTTAAAACTTTTACTCAATTAAATATGCATTCTATAAAAGATTTAAATGAATGATTAAACACAATGCAACATATAAAATAAATAAACGATTGTTGGAGGTTCAGTTCCTGTCCTCTTGGTATTGGGCATGTTAGCAGTCGCCCGACGGCGGCTAGTGCTTGCGTGTGAGAGAATGAAAGGGCGTATCCCGCATGCGTGAGAAAAATGTGAGAAAGGTTTAGAAGTCACTCAAATAAGAGAAAAGTAGGAGTTGAGTTGCATGATCCGATTGGCGTAGCCCGTATGCATGAGACTGTGACTCTGTGAGAGAGTTTCAACAACAAGAGAGAAGTAGGGGGTAAAAGTTCATATTTTACCTCTCAAAGTAATCGTTAAACTCAAGGATTTATGTCCCATGACTTTAAGTCATATAATACAAGATGTATAGTTTAATACAAGATGTATAGTTTTATAATGCGTAAAATTTCACGGTTCAATATATACACGGTGGAGATGAGTTTTTTTTTTCCAAAGATGACCTAAGCAATGCACCCAAGGTCCACGTGGCACCCAAAAAGTGTTTTGGGTGCCACATGGAGCTCCATGAGAAAGGTTGGAGGACGGTAACCGTCCTCCCATAGAGGACAGAGGTCTTTTCCTATATATATATATATATATATATATATATATATATATATATATATATATATATATATATTAAAAATTAGGGTAAGTAGGGGGCAAAAGTTCATATTTCACCCTTTAAAGTAATCGTTAAACTCAAATGGTTACTTTGAAGGATAAAATAGGCTTTTCAAAATTAATTACTTATTATATATATATATATATATATATATATATATATATATATATATATATAAATCGAGCCATAGAGCCGAGCCGGCCTTAGCTCCAACTCGGCTCTGTTCATTCGAGTTACAAACTGCCCTGCTCAGCTCGGTTTTCCAGTTGAGCTCTAAAAAGAAAAGCTCTTATTTTTCGGGCTGAGCGGAGCCAAGTTGTCGAGCTGACTCGGCTCTATTGCAGCCCTATATGCAAGGAGTTATCAAGGAGAAGGGATACCTGCTAAAGCAGGTAGCATGATTTTAGTAAAGAGGATGGGAACCTGCTAAAGCAGGTAAACTCTGCTATGATTGAAGCTAACAGAGAGCTATGCCAAACGCAGCCTTAGTCTATAACATATTACTTTTAAAGTTGCTTATAATAGGATATAACATATTACTTTTAAAGATAGACTTAGGTCTTGTTTGACAAAGTTGCATCTAGCAAGTACTTTTCAGAAGAAGACATCTACTTGAGTGAGAGAAACTTATCTGAAATATAATACAGCTCTAGCCGAAAGAGGCCTGTGTTGCTTCTGAAAATGATATTTTGGAGAAGCAGCCTAATGCTACCTTGGACATATGTGTTTTTTAAAAGAACAAAAGACCATGTTACTTCTCACACAACAGATCATATTGCTTCTCAAACCATAATTTTTTCAGAAAAAGTTCTTTTTGAAAATTTGTTGCCAAACAAGGCCTTAGCATGTTAGAATGCATGAGTGGTTATTATGGCTGGATTTAAAAACGTCCTCAACGTAGCTAGGTTTACACGGTACCTTGCCATTTAATACAAGATGTATAGTTTTATAATGCGTAAAATTTTGTTTACTTTTGGTGAGTAAAAGTGCCCATAAATTAGTAGCACATGCGTATATATTTTCAATTGAGATCGACCGATCTTATATAAATGCGTGTGGTGTTATACGAGCCCTCGTTATGCGGTCTCGTATAAAATCAACCGATTTCACTTAAGATATGTGCTTGATATGTAGCGCATTTTTTGTAAATTGATGGATAGTATGAGACTCACTTTACTAATTATGATTAAACTTTTAAAATATTATAAAAATTATATTTTCTTTTAATCGTCATTTTTTATTTTTTTAGAAGTTTTTTTAAAGTTTTTTTTTTTTTTTTTTTCTTCTTCTTTTTTTTAAGAAAGTTTCAAATTTACTTTTTCAATTATATTTTGCTCAAAAAATATGAGCACCTGATAGCGAAGCGCTAGCCCTTAAAATGAGGCACTAACGCTTTAATAAAAAAAAATGCTCCTAAAACGAGGCGTTAGTGCTTCGATAGAGAGGCAATGACGCTTCGATAATTTTATTTATTTATTTATCGAAGCGCCGACGCCTCTAAAGCGAGGCGTTGACGCTTCGATAGAGAGGCGTCAGCGCTTCAGTAAAAAAATAAAAAATAAAATAAAATTATGGAAGCGCTGGCGCCCCTAAAACGAAGCGTCGGTACTTCGATAAAAAAAGATAAAAAAATTCCTTTAATTTTATTTTTATGGAAGCGCTGGTGCCCCTAAAACGAAGTGCTGACGCTTCGATAACGTTGACGCTCCTAAAACCTTGACGCTTTGATAGAGAGGCGCTAAAGCTTTGATAGAGAAGCATGCTCGCTATCATAGTGTCGGCGTCTAGTTTTCAAGGTGCTGAGGCTTCGCTATCGAGCGACTTTAAAAATGTCAAGAATGACAAGTATTTAAGTTTTAAAATATTTTAAAAGTGTAACCCTAATTAGTAAAGTGGGCCCTATGCCCCTTATTACTTTACAAAAAGAATGCTATATCTCCCGCTCATATCAATTAGAGTAGAGATATCTCTACGTAAGGGAGCATATCCCCGAGCCCATATATATATATATATATATATATATATATAGGAGTGTGATCTTTATTAGTAATCTTGCCCTTTTAAAAAAGGCCAAATTGAGCTTCTAATAAATGTAAAATACTCTTTGTCGACGAATGAAGAGAATTTAATTTAACTTTTGATTGATTTGCAGAGCATACTTTTGTTATGGGGCGAAAATGACCAGATTTTCAACCTAGAGCTGGCCAAGAACATGAGAGAGTAAGTTTAACCTCTTTAACAAACTCCCCTTCTGGCAAAAGCGATACAATTATTGGTAAAGTCT
The DNA here is from genome assembly GCA_021018995.1 of Chloranthus sessilifolius. Classification (NCBI taxonomy): domain Eukaryota; kingdom Viridiplantae; phylum Streptophyta; class Magnoliopsida; order Chloranthales; family Chloranthaceae; genus Chloranthus; species Chloranthus sessilifolius. Next base: position 45,015,649 of record CM037584.1, on the reverse strand, counting down.
TGCATTCTTGTCCATAGGACCGTATTGGTATTGGTTGGCTAAGAAATCAATACGTATTGGTATCGGCCAAGCTCATCAATCTTTGTGCATCTCTCCCAAAATTACCCAATTTGAACTAGGGAGAGTAACACATGCACTGTCGTTGGTGCACGGGCCTAACACTCAATCCTATTAAAGCAAAGAGAGCCATCCATCAAAGTGATGTATTATTATTTCCTTTTTTTTTGTTTTGAGATAAATTTTATCATTTTCATTTGAAATGGAGAACGGTTATAAAGTAGAGGGCCACAATAATGATAGTTATAATAACTAACATTAAAATATATTGAATGACGTTTAAGACTCATCTAACACCGACACGGAATTCAAGGCCTTCAAACTAAAATAAAACTTCAAGAATCTACTATCATGATCCGCCGGTAACCAACACCGAAGATCCATCCGAAGAGACGTCACTACCATCAACAAACTCATGATCCACAAAAACCCCTAGCACACTGGAAACGGGGGCAAACACCGACCAAAAGCTTCACACAATGCTTCAATCGAAACTTTAAAACGATGCCTCATGGCATAGAAATAGAGTAAGTGTTCGCGAAATAACGAAGCTATCAAAACGTCGGTTAAATCAATGACCAAAACCGTTTCAGAAACAAATATAAATTGTAAAAATGCCTTCGTAGAGTCGATCTTTTCAGAAAAGAAGACTCTCACCAATAAGAGAATAAAACTCTCATATTCTACCATTAAAATTTAAAAAAAAATAAGGAGAGAATCGTAAAAAATTGAAGCCTCCAAGCAAAAAACGATCCTCAAAGGATCAATTTATTGAAAGCATAAAAAAATTAGATGAAAATGAATTAAATCCCCCCTTCCCATCTGCTCTCATTAAAACTTTTTTCTTGACTGTCAACTTTTCTCTTGGACTCATGGTTAAAAAACACTAAATAAATAAATTAGATAGGTTCCATGTATTCCTATTTCCAATAAAGCAATTGCTATTTTCAAGAGTCAACCTGACCGTTGTCCAAAGATTTTGGAATTATGGACTATATTTTCCCCTAAGTAGGATTCCAATTTAGGGCATTAATCAATTTTAAAGAAAGTCAATAATTCTGAAGCTATTCCAATTATGAAAGTTAACCGAGATCGTGCGTTCACTTTTGCCATATGCATGAATCACTTTATGACACACGTGATGATGGGTGATTTAAAGATATGATCTAAAGATATATGAAATAAGGATTAGACCTTTGCCCTAATGGTGATGCTCTCAAGCGTGTACCCTTGACGTCTAAGGGTTCAAATCTCATTATTACTTACAAAGGAAAATATAAAAAAATACACCTATGGTACATAGTGACAAATTTTGCCGAAATAAAGGAAATAAAGGTTCAACAAAAGTTGCGTCGAAATTTTATTACTTTTCAAAATTTTTGATATTTTTGTCAAACTTTCGATATTTTTCTTTTTAAAGTTTAATTTTTATTTAATATGGCAAATAAACAGTCACCCCACGTTGGCAAGTGGTTGCTCACTAGGCACCACACATCTTATTAAATTGTTTAAGTGAAAGTATATTTTATAGTGATTGTTTTATAGGTGGAATAAAGTGTGAAGTTTTTTTTCTAAATGATGTGGGATTAAAAATCCATTGCACTTTGCCAATAGGTACATTACTCACCCCCAAAATGGCTGCTTTTTCACCCCACCACCTCCACCTGATATGTATTGATCGACTTTGAATCAGATGGTAGAAGTCATTTTTCATCCCCATCTTTTGCACACTGGATCTATGGATTATGAGCGTACCATCAGACGGTCTGTTATTTTATTACGCATAACACACATCTCAAAAGGTGACGCTAAAATATGCTTGAGCGTGATGGAGGTCATATGATTTAATGTCCATTTTTTTAGATGTGTGTCATGTGTAATAAAAACACCGACCGTCTGATGGTACGCCCATGATCCTTAGATCCATTGTGCAGAAGATGAGTATGAAAAACGTCCTCTACCATCTAATTCAGAGGTAGTCAATGCATGCCGACTGAAGAAGGTGGGGTGATAAAGCAGCCTGGTGGGTAAGTATAATGGAACCTTTTGTCAATTGTTCTTCTATAGTTCTATGCTTGAGCTTGGCCGCAGTGTTTGGATCAATTGTTAATTTTTTTAAAAAATATTAAATATATTTTTTATATATTTTTAATCTCTGAAATATATCGAAATTAATCCAAAAAGACCCCCCACCGAAAAATTACCGATAACGAAATTTGTCACTATGCTATGGTCCAGAAAATTGGGTTTAAAAAATATTTCTATAATGTTGGAATGGAGTGATTCAACATAAAAAGAATATTTTAAATAAATATATAACCTAAGTATTAAATATAAATATTTGTTATAATCGTATAATATTAAAAATAATAATAAATATACACATTTATTATTTACGAATTCACTAAACATATCTATTTTAGGATTGATGACTTTTTCGATACATTTTTCTAAGTAGATTAGGTATTTATCCTTTTTCTTATTATTAAAACTATTTTAAGTAAAGTGTATAAGTTTCTAAACTAATTAATTAATAGATATTTTGGAGTTATTTTAATTTTTTTTTTTAATTAATCTTAAAATAAAAAATATTTATAATTAATTGATCGGCCTGATATTTTATTTTATTTATTTATTTTTTCGATCCGTAAGCAGGGTGGTAGCTAGGGACCATTAATTCCCTTAGTATTAATAAAAAGAAGATTACATAGGTGTATAAATACAAATCAAATCTTCTCTGATTCGAGAGAGCAAATCCGAATCATTTGAATCATCCCTTCTTCACAAGAATGTCAGCAGCCCCATTTATTTATCTTGCATGGGAACCGGACGATCCACCGAAAAACCAGGTGGTTCATGGGCTGGATCCCAAAAACTCAGTGTTTTTTATTTTTGGATCGGACTAAAGTAGCCAGGGTCCCGGTTCAGGTTGAACTGGGTCAGACTGGCTGGTAGTGGCTCGATTTTTAAATCACTGAAACTTACAGTAAACGATCGACTAAAAGGTGTTGGCGCATCAAATGGAACAGGATGGATCAATGAAAAATACGATGTGATCATTTTAAGAAGAAGAAGAAGAAGAAGAAGAAGACGACCTCTTAATCTAGTTTTCTTGGGACATATTTCTTAATCAACCACTGTTAATTGTGTCTCCAATTTTTAAAATTAACATTCTAAAACCCAACTGTCCAGGCAACTGGGAGACAAAGCGACATTGCAGACCATAAGCAAGGCGGGTCACCTGGTTCACCTAGAGCGACCTTGCATCTACAACAAGCGCCTCAAGGAGTTCCTCGCCCTCTCCTTGCAACCTGCTGATGACCATTGGTGACGATCGATTTTGTCTTCTACATTGATCATTTGATGGTCTATTTGCATCTTCTCGATCGCTCGTCACCTTGTATCCTACTTTAAAGATTGAAACTGTATACTTGAAAGAATAATATGGTTCCCACACTTATTACCGTCTGTATATTAGAAACCCATTTACCAGGGGCTGTGTAGTGTTGCATATTTTCTCAACATTGGAGATGTTTCAAGTCAAATCTCAAGTTTGCATTTCCTAATCGTCATCTTGTTCATCTTGTTGGATTATACCAATTAAGATTGAAAGAAGGTGACACTCTAAAGAGAAGAAAGTTGTTCTCTTGTGTAAAGTAATATACTACTTAGAACGTTTTAAATTTCATTCATATGACTTAATAAAATAAAGATACATAAGTGATATATATAGCCCAAAATACAAATCCGAAAATAAATAAGTACACATTTTCAAAGCAACAACCTAACTTAGAAAAAAATAAAAAATTACATTCTCAAAGTATATTTCATATTCTCAAGACACCACATTAATTTACAAATTTCCTATGACAAAAAACAATTCCAAGATTGACCAATATAACTACAAATGGGCCAATGACTCAAAAGACAAAATAGGCCAGATGGATCGGTCTAACTTATAATTCTAACAGCCCCCTTGAGCTAGACCGATCGAACGCCGAGCTTTTCTTTGATCTTGATAAAAGTTTCTTTCTTCAATGCCTTCATAAAAATATCCGCTATTTGATTTTGTGATTTACAAGATTTCACATAAATTTCACCATTATTAATTAAGTCACGGATGAAATTATACTTAATTCGAATGTGCTTACTTTTATAGTGAAAAACGGGATTCTTGGTTAGTGCAATGGCTGAACATTATTATAAAATAAATTTGTAGCTTCAATTGATAGATGCTTAAATTCTTCTAAGACCCATCTCAACCAAAGTGCTTGACAACCTGCCAATGCTAATGGAATGTACTCCGCTTTGGTTGAGAGAGAGCAACAACTTATTTTTTTGAAGTACATGAAATTGAACCTGAACCAATATTAAAATTGTAACCATAACTGTTTTTGTTATCATCTACACTTCCACCCCAATCACTATCACAATATCCAACAAAACATGAATTTTAAACCATTTTGTAATATATACCATCATTAATGATACCACATAATATCGCAAAATTCTCTTTCCGGCATTCCAATGACTTTTTCTAGGTGATTCCATGAAACGACTAATCATACTAACCGCAAATATAATATCCGATCTTGTGGCGGTCAAGTACATGAGGCTACCAACAAGACTCCGATAAAGAGTATTATTAATTCTTTTTTCATTATCATTTTTGCTAAGTTTCAAACCAACCTCCATTGGAGTGCAAATAAGATTTGCATCTTCCATTCTAAACTTTTTCAATAAATCTTTTACATACTTTTTTTGAGATATAAAAATTTCATCTTCATTTTGCTTTACTTCAATGTTAAGAAAGAAATGTAGGAGACTCATATCGGTCATCTCAAATTCAAGTATCATGAATTTTTTTATTCATCACATATGCATGAACTATTGTCGGTGAAGATTAAATCATCAACATATAAACAAACAACTAAGAACTCACTGTAAGTGCTTTCTTTGATGTAGAGAGGGTGTTCAAAAGGACACATTTTAAATCCATTTTTCATGAAGTACCCATCAATACGGTTATACCACGCCCTTGGTGCTTGCTTTAAACCGTAAAGTGTTTTCTTCAAGTTACAAATTTTGTACTCTTTTTCACATACCTGGGAGGTTGATCGACGTAAACTTCTTCTTCAAGAATACCATTTAAGAATGCTGATTTAACATCCATTTGATAAACCTTTCAATTTCTTTGAGCCACCAATGCTAAGACCAATCTAATAGTCTCAAGTCGAGCAACGGGAGCAAAAACTTCATTGAAGTCTATGTCATGTATTTGCTTGTAGCCTTTCACCACTAACCGAGCTTTGTGTCGTTCGATTTCACCTTTTGCATTTAACTTGATTTTATATATCCATTTTACACTAATGAATTTGTGCCCATTTGAAAGTTTCGTTAACTCCCAAGTCTCATTTCTTTTGATGGAATCAATTTCTTGATTCATTATATGGTTCCACTTTTCTTCTTGAGATGTTTCTTCAAAAGAAATTGGATTGGCATCGGTATATAGTGCAAAGTTAATCTCATCTTCATCAAAAAATCTTCTTAATGTTTCATAAATTTTATTAATGCTTTTGGTTTTCTTTGGAGGAGAATTAAAACTCGTTGATGATGATGAAGATGGTGAAGATGAAGAGGAAGGAAGACTCCTATCCTCTTCATGTTCACAATTTTGAACATCTTTCAATTTTTCTTCATTAACACAAACATACTTTTGTGTCTTTTCTTGGAAATACCAATCACAAGCTTCTTCTTCATTAAATTTTACATCTCTACTTATGATAGTTTTCCTGTTGATTGAATTAAACAATTTATATGCCTTTGAAGTTTCACTATAACCAATAAGAAAGCATTTTTCGGATTTATCATCCAATTTTTTTCTTCTTTCATCCGACACATGAGAATATATAATGCTATCAAAATATCCTCAAATGCGCAACACATGATTTGTGTCCATTCCATGCTTCTTGTGGTGTCATGCCTTTAACACTTTTGGATCAAGCACGATTCAAAAGATAGTTGACATACGCAACGGCTTCGGCCCAAAATATATTTGGCATCCCTTTGGCTTTTAACATACTTCTAGCCAATTCCATAAGTATTTTATTTTTTCTTTCGGCAACATCATTTTGCTGAGGTGTGTACCGAGTAGTTAATTGATGTCGAATGCCATTATCTTTTAAGAAATTATCAAAATCATGAGAAACATATTCACCACCTTGATCGGTATGCAAAGTTTTCAACATAAAATCACTTTGCTTTTCAACCAAGGCCATAAATGTTTTGAAGTGGCTGAATATCTCTGATTTTTCTTTGAGAAAATAAACCCAAGATTTACAACTATAATCGTCAATAAAAGTGAGGAAATAACGATTACCGCCAATAGAAGTTGTGTGCATAGGCCGCATAGGTTCGAATGAGCAAGCTCAAGAAGGTTTGATGCCCTCTAAGCTTTCCCAATGGGAAAAGAATTTCTTTAATGCTTTTCGAGTGCGCATCCTTCACAAACTTGGTCATTGCGTTCAATATTTGTCATGCCTCTCACCATGTGATTTTTGCACATAGGAGTCAAAGAGCTAAAACTCAAGTGGTCATATCGAAAATGTCATAGCTATGATTTGTCTTGGATGATGGAATTGAAGCAATGAAGAACTTTATTTTAAAACTTAAGCGAAAACATCTTGTTTGAAGTTATCTACTTTGGCAATGAGAGCATTGTTCATATCATTGATTTCACATGTATCTCCTTTGAAATAAACCTTGTGTCCTTTCAAAAGGAGTTGTCCAATACTTAGAAGACTGTGCTTGAGGCTGGGTACATAGAAAACATTTGAGATGTATTTGATGCCTTTCTTTGATTGAACAAGAATATCACCTCTTCCCTTTACGAAAAGTCGTTCATCATCGTCGGTCTTTACTTCACTTTGAATAGATTCATCCAAAGTGACAAATATGTATTTGTTTCCCATCATGTGGTTACTGCAACCACTATCAAGATACCAATCTTCATTGAATGCAACTTTTTTAACATTACAAGCAAGAAAAAAAGTGTCATCTTCCTTATTTTGATTGTTCCTTTGAACAAAATTTAATTCTTTTTTTTCTTCTTCTGCCAATCTTTTTCTATAAAATTTTATGGTGTGGTCATGTTTTTGACAATGATAATATTGAACATTAGAAAGAGAAGATCGGTCGCATCCTCTTCCTCTTCTTCTTGATGACGTAGATGACTCATCTTCATCTCTTTCTTTTGCTTGATATCTTCCTCCATTATGCCCTCCTCCTCCGCGATTAGAATGCCGCCTTCTTGCACCTCTAGAACTTTTTTTAAAAGAAATTTGAGTTTGAAAAGCTTGCTCTAGAGGAGAAGAATCAAATTGCTTCATGTGAAGTTCATGGGATTGAAGCGATCCCAACAAACTTTCCAAAGACAAAGTAGATAAATCCTTAGATTCTTCAATTGCAACAACAATATATTCAAACTTACGAGTCAAGCTTCTAAGAATTTTTTCTACAATTCTTTGATCTTGAAGATTTTCATTATTAATCCTTAATTGATTAACGAGAGAAATTACCCGATTGAAATAATCTTCAGCCGCTTTCGAATCCTTCATTCTTATAGAATTAAACTCATATCGAAGAGTTTGGAGCCGCACCAATTTGACTTTATCTTCGTCTTTGTATGAAACATAGAGAGTATCCCATGCTTACTTTGCGATGACACCGATGAAATTCTTTCAAAGATAACTTCATCCACAGCTTAATAGATGAAGAATAAAACCTTCTTGTCCTTCTTGCGATTTTCTTTCAACTCATTGAGTTGAGCTTGTGTGAGAGCCGCTTGATCCTCCGGTTCTATATATTCAGTCTCAACAATATTCCACAAATCTTGAGACCCATATAAAACCTTCATTTGAATACTCCATTGATTGTAGTTCTTATCGGCGAAACGAGGAAGTGAGGTTGCAACATATTAGAAGCCATGAATCTCAATCTCTGATACCACTTTGTTGGATTACACCAACTAGGATTGGAAGAAGATGACACTCTAAAGTGAAGAAAGTTGTTCTCTTGTATAGAAAAATACCAAAAATGAAGACTAAAGTAATATATTACTTAGAACCTTTCAAATTTCATTCATATGACTTAATAAAATGAAGATACATAAGTGATATATATAGCCCAAAATACAAATCTGGGTATAAATAAGCGTACACTTCCAAAGCAACAACCTAGCCTAGAAAAAGATAAAAAATTATATTCTCAAAGTGTATTCCATATTCTCAAAACACCACATTAATTACACTAATTTCCTATGACAAAAAACAATTCCAAGATTGACCAATATAATTGCAAATGGGCCAATGACCCAAAAGATAAAATGGGTCAGATGGGCAGGTCTAGCTTATAATTCTAACACATCTGTTTAAAATGTGGATCGTTATGAGATAGTGATATGTGTTATAACGATCGGATAGAGCAAAAAGCCAATGAAAATTTTCCAAATGTTGTAACTGTTGGATATTTATCAAAATAAATACTTATTTATTACTTTAATAATATTTATTTATTAGTTTTGTTTATCTTTAAATGATTCCTTAAACTTGTTGTTTCCATGTGGAAAATATGTTTTTGACAATACTTGAACCTTCAACCTTCAAGTCAAAGTGATTTGAATTTTAAATTATATTAGAGGGAAAATATTCCCACCACAAGTTTAAAGGTATTGTAAAAGTTTTGTCTCACCTCACATTTTTACGAGAATGTTATTTGTCATATATATGGAAACTTACCTTTCATATTGTTTGGTTTGAAAATAGAATCATGGCTCATAGCGGCGATCTACCGCCGCGCGTACGATGTGTGAATGATGCAATTGGTGCTTTTATGGCGCCAATTGAAAACGATCGGATTTCGAATTAGGCCAAGTCAGCTAGGATTCCAGGATTCTGACCAAAAGATGCACTTGTTTGTGTGTGAACCATCGGATCAGTGCAATCGTTGATCGGATCAATCAGGGCCCTCGATTGCAAGAAATCGACAGACACAACTGCCCCCAAAAAGGTGCTTCGAAAATTATAAATAGAGGTCAGAGGAGAGATTGGAATTACTTACAAATTCTGAATCCTACATCTGTGTCCTTAAAATTCGTGTACCGACCAAAGCATTCTGTATTTTCGTTTCGTATAGTGCAACGTAGTGTGTGACGGATCACCGAAGCTTCATTGTATCCTAGAGGTGAATTTGTCGTTATCTCGTTGCATATATGGAGCAAATATTGTCTTAAAGACAACAATCTAATCATGCCTTGAAATAATTTTTTCGGTCTATATCACTTTTGTGTAATCTCGCCAACAATTTCAAGACAAGAATTTTTTTCACAGCACAAAAGGTGATGGATCTCTCCAACACAAATCACGAAACTCAAATGCTTTAATAGCACGAATTTCAAACGATGGCAATCAAAAGTATATTTTCTACACACAACCCTGAAAGTCGCATATGTTCTTACTATGGACCCACCACCATCGGAGCATGAAGATGAAACACTTGAAGAAGATAGAATTCGAACGAAATGAGAAAATGAGAATTACACGTGCAAAGGCTATATTCTCAACGCTCTTGCCAAATCTCTTTTTAATGTCTATCAATTTTACAAGACTGCAAAGGAGATATGGAAGGCTCTTGAACGAAAATATAAAGTCGAGGAAGCCAGTGTGTACACATATTTAGTAAGTGAGTTATTTAATTTTATGATAACTGATTCTAAACCTATTTTAGAGTAAGTGCACCAGATGCATATTATATTCAAAAATCTTGTGGCGGAAGGAAGCACCACAGATGAAGGTTTTCAAGATTTTACGGTTATTATAAAATTACCGTTGGGATCGAAAGATTAGCGTAAGAGTTTGAAACATACGAAAGAAGATCATACTATGGAGGAACTCTTGACTCATCTTCGCATAGAAGAAGAGACTCGTCTACGTGACAAGGAGGGGAAAACTGAACTCGTCTCTAACGCTCACATTGTTGAAGATGCATCCACATCGAAGAAGAAGAACAAAGGGAAAAACTTCAAACTGAAGCCAAATAAGAAGAATTTCAAGAGAGGAAAAGACAAAGAAAAGGTAAAGAAGGGTACTTATTTTTATTGTAAAAAACTCGATCATTTTAAACGTGATTGTCGAGAATTTTTTAAGAATAAAAATCAGGCAAACATTGTGGATGAAGAAGATCTCGTTGCGATGATCTCCGAAGTCAGCATGGTAGATGGTGAAAATAAATGGTGGCTCAATTCTGGGGCTACTAGGCATGTGACCTCTAATAGGAATAACTTTGTAGCCTATGAGACGTCACATGATGGACATGAATTATTCATGAGAAATTCCACTACTACCAAAGTTATAGGACAAGGAAAAGTTATTCTAAACTCTACTTCGGAAAAATCTGTAACCCTAAATGATATACTCCATGCCCCTGAAATTTGAAAAAATCTTGTATCAACTTATATCTTTAATAAACATGGATTCAAAATCATGATCAAATCTGATTCCGTTGTACTTTCTAAGAAAGGAATATTTGTAAGCAAGGGGTATACCTCTTGCGGAATGTTTAAGTTTAATATCAATGAGAAATCTTCTTCAATTTATGTGTGACTCTATTTTTTTATGGCATAATAGATTAAGACATTTAAATTTACGTTCTATGAAAAGTATAATTAAATTAGAACTTATTTCTAAAATACAAATAGATTATGATAAAAATAGATATAGTATTTGTGTTCAATCTAAAATGACTAAGAAGTCATTTAAGAGTGTTGAAAGACAATCTAAGTTATTAGATTTAATTCATACTTATTTGTGTAGTTTGAATAACATTACTACTAGAGGCGGGAAAAGATACTACATTACTTTCATTGATGATTGTTCAAGATTTACATATGCTTTCTTACTTAAATTAAAGGAGAAACTATTTAGTAAATTTATCTCTTATAAGGCCTAAGTGGAAAACCAATTAGATTTGAAAATTAAGGCATTGAGATCAGATAGGGGAGGTAAATACATGTCACATGAATTTTCAGATTTATGTAACAAGTATGGAATCATTCATGAAGTCATCGCTCCATTTTCTCCTCAGTCCAATGGCATTACTCAAAGAAAAAATCGAACTCTAGTCGAAATGATAAATTCTATGTTAACAAATTCGAGTTTGAATTCAAATCTGTGGGGAGAAGCGTTACTAACTGCATGTTACATTTTAAATCGGACATCACATAAAAAGTCTTCTAAAACTCCATATGAAGTTTGGAAGAGCAAACCTCCCAAATTAAATTATTTAAAAGTATAGAATTGTAGAGTGCTTGTTAGGATACCTGATTATAAACATACAAATTGGGTCTTAAAGTCATAGAATGTATTTTTATGGGATATTCGTCTAATAGTCTTACATACAGATTTTTAGTCTGCGAGTATAATAATATTTTTGAAAAATATTCAATTTTTGAATCAAGAGATGCCGTATTTTATGAGAATAGATTCTTCACCATTCCTAAACCTCTTGTATCCTCTAACTTGGATGAATCTTCTAAGTCTCCTCATCTCTCTAGTAGTGAAGATGAAAAGATAAAACTTAGAAGAAGTATGAGACCTAGGAAAGCCACCGATTTTTGTTCAAATTTCTATCTGAATCTTGTAGAAGGAATCAAAAATGAAAAAACTAAGAAAATGAAATTTATTTTGAATATCGATAAAGATCCTAAAACATTTGATGAAACTATTAAGTTTATTGATTCTGTATTTTGAAAAGAAGTCATAAATGATGAAATTGATTCTATCGTCTCCAATAATACATAGAAATTAGTAGATTTACCAGAGTGATCTAAACCTATAAGTTGTAAATGAATATTCAAACGAAAACTTAATCCTAATGGCACTATAAATAAGTTTAAGGCTAGACTTGTTGCCCTTTGTTTTAAACAAAAGCATGGTATTGATTATTTTGATACCTATGCTTAAGTGGCTAGGATTTCTTCCATTAAGATATTGTTTACTCTTACTTCTATATATAAACTCAGAGTTCATCAAATGGATGTTAAGATAACTTTTTTAAATGGTGAACTTGAAGAGGAAGTATATATGGAACAACCAGAAGATTTTATTATGCAGGGACATGAAAATAAAGTTTGTAAGCTAATTAGGTCCTTATATGATCTAAAACAAGCTCCAAAACAGTGGCATGAAAATTTTGATAATATTATTTTATCATATGGCTTCAAGATTAATGAATTAGATAAATATATTTATAATAAGATATCAAACGATAAGGGTATAATAGTTTGCCTATATGTGGATTATCTCTTAATTTTTTGTACTGATTTTGAAAGTATTAAAAATACAAAAAAAAAATTGGCTTCAAAATTTGATATGAAAGATATGGGTGAAGGTGATGTAATTCTTGAAATAAAATTATTTAAATAAGATAATAATATTATTTTATCTCAGTCATACTATATAGAAAAAGTGTTAAAGAAATTTAAACATAATGAAAAATTAGCACCAACACCTTTTGATCCAAGTGTAAAATTAAAATCCAACGACAACAGAAGTGTATCTCAATTAAAATATTCTAGAGTAATTGGTAGTTTAATGTATGTTACTCATTGCACTAGACCCGATATTACTTATACAATAGGGAAATTAAGTAGATATACTAGTAATCCTAGTTATGAACACTGGAAAATAATTGATAGATTATTAAGTAATTTTAATAAAGTTAAGGATTATACATTACATTATGTTGGTTATCCTACAGTACTTGAATGATATACATACGCTAGTTGGAATAATGATTCAAATGAATCAAGGTCTACGAGTGGATGGGTATTTACTCTTGGAGGTGTCGCTGTTTCTTAGGGATCAAAGAAACGAATATGTATTACACATGCAACTATGGAATCATAATTTATTACTCTTGCGGTAGGAAGCAAGGAAGCAGAGTGGGTAAGAAATTTATTATTAGAAATTCTTATTTGGCTTAAACCTATGCCACCAATATTTTTATTCTGTGATAGTGAAGTTGCACTATCTAAAGCTTATAGCAAAATTTATAACGAAAAGTTTAGACATATAAGTCTTAGACATAGTTATATTAGTCAATTACTTCGTGAATGAGTAATTACTATAAATTCAATAAGGACGTTTACAAATTTAGCGGATCCATTTACGAAAGGTCTTGCACGAGATTTGATAATTAAAACATCGAAAGGGATTGGTTTAAAGCCTAATAAATTACATCACCTATGATGGTAACCTGACCTATTTTTTGCAGTCCAAAAACTAAAGGTTCAATGGGAAAAACAAGTCATAAGAAGTGAGTGCACATTATTAAAAGCGTGAGTATACAATTCAAATCATCTCAAATAATAATGTAATACTTGTAACATAAGGAAGAGGTTGAGATAATTCTCTTAATCGATCTATAACATATAATATTGAAATATCTATGTTACAAGGGCATTTCTGATAGAACTAACCTATATGAGTTACGAAGTGTGGCATATTCGAAGATAGATAAAGGCTTTTCTTGAATACAACTCATGAATATCGGGATATAAGCACATGACCATAAAAAGTGTTGGCTGTATGAATGAAATGGAACTTAGATTACTTATGCGTGTGATATATCCGGTTGATTATACAAGAAATTTAGTTCAAGAATTTATATCACTAAAATTCTTTATCAACTTTGATGTATTATTACTAAGTGAAGGTTTAATTCTTTAGGACACCTTTATTTATGCATACAATAGTCAAGAAGTGCTCAAATACATTTGGCATATATATATATATATATATATATATATATATATATATATATATATATATATATATATATAATGTCTTTGGTTATCATATTTATTTTTGATATTTAACAAAATAGGAGAGGACGAATATTTATTTTGTAAATAGGGGAGAAATATTGGATATTTATCAAAATAAATACTTATTTATTACTTTAATAATATTTATTTATTATTAATTTAATAATATTTTTATTAGTTTTGCTTATCTTTAAATAGTTCCTTAAAATTATTGGTTTCATGTGAAAAAGATGTTTTTAACAATACTTGAACCTTCAACTTTCAAGTCAAAGTGATTTGAATTTTAAATTATATTGGAGGGAAAATATTCCCACCATAAGTTATAAAAGGTATTATAAAAGTCTTGTCCCACCTCACTTTTTTACAAGAATGTTACTTGTTATATATATGGAAACTTACCTTTCATATTGTTTAGTTTGGAAATAGAATCATGGCTCATAGCGGCGATTCGCCGTCGCGCACGCGCGATGTGCGAATGGGGCAATTGGCGCTTTTATGGCGCACTTTGCACTTTGCATTGTCGCGAGGAGCTTGAGGAGTCTTTCCTATTTAAACTGGGATAGTCCGATCGGTTGACTTGTTGACCGAACACGGTGTCTTCACACATGTGCATGCATGTGTGCACGAGCGATTTTCGGGTTCATGAAAGCGATTCGGATTCTTCGGATAAATTCGGTTAAGATACAATTGTTTGTGTGTGAACCGTTGGATCCTTGCAACCGTTGATCGGATCGATCAAGACCCTTAATTGCAAGAAACTAACAGACACAACTGCCCCTGAAAAGGTGCTTCGAAAGTTATAAATAGAGGCCAGAGGAGGGATTCGAATTACTTGCAAATTCCGAATCCTTAGAATTCGTGTATCGACTAGAGCATTCCATGTCTTTGTTTCGTTGGGTCGCATACTACAGTACAACGTAGTGTGTGATAGATCGGTGCTTCACCGAGCCTTCATTGTATCCTGGAGGTGAATTTGTCATTATCCCGTTGAATATAGGAGGTAAATATTGTCTTAAAGGCAGCGATCTAATTGTGCCTTGAAGCAATTTTTTCGATCTATTTCTATCACTTTTGTGTAATCTCCCGCCAACAATAACTTTTTCACCATCAAATGCAAAAGGGAAGCAAATGAGGAAGAATTAAGATGAAAAATCTCTTATTAGCTTAACATAAAAAATATTAGGGTCCTGTTTGGCGTGGTTCCACTTTTCCGCTTTCACTTTGTTAGAATAGTCAGTGTCGGGCAAACACTGAATCCTGAAGCTGGTTTTGGCGGCTTCCAGCTTTTGCCAATTTTCAATATTAGATGGTGTTTGAAGGAAGTTATTTTGAGTGGAATTGGGGCGGATTATCCTCCGCGGGCGGCTTTATTATGTTGGAGTTACTTAGATTGTGTTTGGCATAGCTCTCTGCTAGAGCAGGGTTTACCTGCTTTAGCAAGTTTCCTTTCTTTTCTCTAAATCCCTGTTACCTGCTTTATCAGGTCCCTCTTCTCTTTGCTAGCTCCCTGTATAACAGGATTTATATGCTCAATCAGTTTTACCCTACTCTTTGCTCACTCCTTGATAAAGCATATTTATTTGCTCTGGGAGGTAGTTAACACAGAGAGCAGGAGGGTAGCTGCTAGAGCAGGTAAATCTTACTTTGCAATGAGTTAGCAAGGAAAAGGGTATCTTCAGCTCTGTCAAACATAGTCTTAGACTTCTCAATGAAGAAACCAATTTCAGGTGGGAAGGGGGAAGATACTCCCATTTGGAAGGACGGCATTGGTGGCAAATTTCAGGTGGAGACTTTTTATAAGGAGCTGGCAAATGCAGTCACTTCCGTCTTGCCAGGAACTTGGATTGAAGAGCGAAGGCTCTGGGAAGAGCAGCCTCCTTCGCTTGGCTTCTCTTGGTGGACAAGGTTTTAACCATGAACAACTTAAAGAAACTGGGTATCCAAATTCCTTACAGGTGCATAATGACCAAAAAGGAGGAGGAGGATCAGGATCATTTATTTATTCATTGTGAGGTGGCCTTGGTTTTGTGGGCAGCAATGATGCAAGAATTCGGTTTCTTCTGGGTGTTCCCGAGTTCTTGGGATTATCTCATTTATGGTTGAATGTGGATGCCTTTTTGGGGAATTGGGGGAGGGAGTTGTCGACGCTTCTTCCCTTTGCGCTTGTGTGGATCTTGTGGAAGGAAAGGAATAGGCGCATTCCAAGCAATATGCTGTCCCACATTCAAGATTTTTCTCAAAATCAAATTGAGAGTGTTATTATTAGCTAGGCATCTTCTTTGTCGCTGTAGGTGGGCTCTCGTCTCAAGAGATTATGAGAAATTGGTGTATCGTTTCTGAGGGGTGAACGTCAGCTTCGGAATCCCTCAATTGCATTGATGGCTAGTGGCCGCAACGTAATATACAATAGGTGGGTTGTGACGGCCTTATCAATTTGTGCGCCAGTATGAAAGCATGATAACCTTGGAGCTGGGTATTTGGTTAGCAAGAATACAGGCAGACCTTGTAGCTAGTTGTGTAGCGCATGTGCGCAGAGGCACGTGGTCCTGTGACGCGTGCATGTTCCCCTTATGCATGTTGCGATCTAGTGTGGTGACTAGACGCGGGACGGGCTTGGTATGTGATACTCCGCGTAGGGGAACGTGATATTGTGCCAAGAGGACACGCGACGTCCTGGTACCATAAGACACGTAATGCGGTGCTCTGCGTAAGGGCACACGATGTCCTGGTGTCATAAGGCACGTGAGGCGGTTCCATGACGACACGCAATGTGGTGCCAAGGGGGCACGCGACGTCTAACTTGTACAGCAAGCGATGCGGTGCTAAGAGGGCACGCGGCATTTAGGTGCAATGACAAACCCGACATAATGCCGAATAGGCACGAGACAGTCACGACTCAGACGTGACGCCGTGCCACGAGGGCACGCGACATGAGGCCATGAGGGCCTCGCGTCATGGTCACAACACGGACGCGACATGATCACGACACAGTGCTATGTGGGCATGAGGGCCTCGCGACGTGATTGCTAGGCAGACGCGACACTGTCGCATGTGACGCTGATGCGTGACCCCACAAGGCACGTGAGCTTGAAAGATGGCACTGTGTGCCACGGACAGAGATTTGTGTGCCACAATTAATGCTAAGAAACTACCTTTGCAGGTGTGTGCCACAGGCAGAGGGCCGTGTGCCATGGTGGTATGTCAAACCAAGGGGTTTGAGGTTCTTCTGCCGGATGACTCAAGTTGGTGTTTAGACCATACTTGGAGGAAGGGAGCTGTGGAGCTATTCTCCTACACATGGGGCCCTGCATTGCAGGACGAGCACATGGATTTTCTAGGTTAGGGGTGGGCCTAGAACGTCACTGCGGCGATGCCATGTGTCACCCAGGGTGAGGTTATCATGTGGCCCCGGGCCGACGTCGCGGTGCACATGGGTCGGCGACCCCACAAGGGCACTCAAGGGCTACATGGGACGTAGTGGTACACACTAGTTTAGGGCCTGATGCGGACTTGTGCTAGTCGCATAGGCCACACACGATGCTTGATTTGGATAGCATGAAGAGCAGCATGCTACTCTAAGTGTATTGGTAGCGTGAGCCACACACGATAGTTGACTTGGATAGCATTAAGATATGCATGCCACTGTCATAAGCGAGGAACTAGTGCAGTGCACAAGGTGAAGCTAGGCAGGTCAAGTGACACTGAGGTGCTGACATACATGTAGCTAGTAGATATGATGCGTTGAGATGGTTGACCTCGGGTGAAGACAACCATGAACAAGAGTTCCCATCTTTTAGGCGGGTGGTATCAGAGTGATGGTTGGATAAGTTGATCTCGTTATACGCGACAGTAAGATGTTGTACGAGTGTTGTAGCCAGTGTTAAGTTGTGCCTCGTGACAACTGATATCTGAGATAGGCTGGCCTCACTGTAGCGGCAGCGAGGCGCCGCACGGGCGTCGAAAAAAGATATCCAGTGACAGGTGCTCTTGATTCTTTCGCCGTCTTCCTGGTTCATTGCACTAACAATGGAGCAGAATTATTGGCAGCAGAGTTTGGTATCCGCCTGTTTACTCAACTGGTCATCGCAGCATTTCATTAGGGAAGGAGATTCTCAGACTGTAATCGGTTGGTTAAAGGGGTGAGCAGGATTCCTTGGTAGTTTTCCCTTATTTTGGATCGGATTCTGTCTCTCATCAAGGAGTATCAGTTCTCTTTTCAGCATGTGCTCAGATCAGACAATAGTGAGGCAGATCACAGAGCAAAGATTGTGGCTAATGGTGGCTCCTCAGGGATTGGTTTAGTTTTTCGGTCCGCCCAAGTCACTTTTTCCCGTGTTTTTTTCTCCTCTCTTCTGTTTTTTTGGGTTCTGTGTATTTGGTTAGCCTGGTTGGTTGGAGAGGTTACTCCTCGGCCTTTTTTGTAGTCCGTGGTTGAAGAATGATTCGTTCTTCCGGTTTTGGCTGTCCATATTAAGTCTGTGTTAGTTTTTGGAGGGTACAGCTTGGATGATGGCTAAGCCGTAGTTTCAGCTTGTTCCTCTCAGTTGGTTTTGTCCCTGTGAGTAGTATTCTTTATTTATTTCTTTTTGTTTAATGCAAGTGTGAGGCCCCTCCAACTTGATACGATTACCAAAAAAAACCATGGTCTTAACAAAAGTAAACTTCGGACCCACCAAGTCCAGCCCACAAAAGTTTGAATCCATAACTAATTTTTTCTTTGATAGGAAAGCACGGGATTTGAACCCTTGACCTCAGGGCTACACGCTTGAGGGCATCACCACTAAGACAAGATCGGCTGCCTTTGTCTCTTGCCGTCATCAAATCTCCTCAAGGACGAGAAGGCCATACAATTGTTGGCGAGAGAGTCTCATTGGGTGTGTATTGATGAGAGAAATGGTCCATAGTTCTATGGAAGACCACTCAAGATGTCATAAATCAGGTCGTCATAGCCATTGGCGGGCAGGCATATAATGTTACGAAGAACTTAAAGAGCAACGAAAATACATGTCTCTTATATCATAAAAAATTATTTGAAATGATTGACTAATAAAGTATAATTATACTTAAATTTAATTTAGATGGCAAGAATTGAAGAATACATTGTAGTCCACCAGTGTTTTATTTGAAAGGGTAGGTGAGAGTATAAAATTTAAAGTTATTTTAAAGTATAGTTGACAGGGAAAGATTTTAGTTTACATTAGCATACAACCTTTTGCTTCTAAAGCTATAAGAGCAAGAGACCACATGTGCTAACAAACAACAATATGATGCATTTGAAGATTTTCTTTTCTTCTTTATCGGTAAGATTAATTTTTCATTAAAAGAAATGAAAATACAATCACAAATCAAATCAAGAACGAGCGAGAAGCTCATCAAAAGGGGAAAAAGGAAATAAAAACAAAATGATGTGAAGTGTACACAATGACAAAAAGAAAGCAGGGGTCACATCTTCTAAATCTTCTAAAGAAACAAATAGAAGATTTTTAGGTCTCTATCTAACGTACAGAATGTGAAGTGTTGGAGCTCACATGGTACCTTGCTGTTAAATATGAGCTTTATAGCTTTTAAAAACATATTGACCGCTAGATACAGCTTCTAATATTCGTACAAAGTAGGGTGAGATGAAGACCATTTAATATGCTTTTGTTATGGGGTGGGTGGGGGGGGGGGGGGAAGAGGACCAGATTTTCAACCTAGACCATTTAATATTCCGATTGATTTGCAGATCAATATGCTTTTGTTATTAGGGCGTGGGGGGGGGACCAGATTTTCAACCTAGAGCTTGCCAAGAACCTGAGGGAGTAAGTTTAACCTCTCTAGCCAGCTCCCTTCCAGAGAAATAGGGATAATTATAGTCTTGCTCTATTTTGCTATATTTAAGAACCAAATGACCACCGCCTATAGATGTTGAGTTATTGACTATCTTGTTCGAGTCACTTTATAGCATTCCAGTTTAAAGAAAGTCAAATAATTTAGCCAGTTGTAGGTCATGATAGATTTGTAATTATATTTTCGCTTAATGGAATTATAATTTTACTAATAAAAAAACAGAAAGATGAATTTAGTGACTACAACATTTTGGGTCAAATATTTGGTGTGAACTACTCTCAATGGGAAAGTGATCCTGCGTCAACTTTTCCTATATACCTGATGCAGGGATGTAATTGGAGTGGAAAAATAGAACACCTATAATCAAATTAGAAGTATCACATAATCCAAGTCATCAAGATGATAATTCATATGTTAAACTAAAGTCACTCAAAAATCACCTTATTGGAACTTTAAAATAGAGGGTAATTCATATTTTTTGAGCAGTCAGAAATTTAAGTGTACTAATTGGAAGTGTTGGAATCCTATAATCGACATGATATTTTGCTTAGACATGTGTCAATGATGATCTGCTAGTTGGACAACTAGATTGATCAAACATGTGCACCATGTGGCAAGAAAAGTAGACGATCATGGCACAATTTGTATAATGACAGTCATAGGAACCAGTCTCTTTGGTGTTCCACTTAAGCTAAAGTCCACTTGCGAGATACTGTGTAAAACTATACACAGAAAGAATGTATATATCCATAGTCCTACTAATCCATACGGTCCGATCAATGGGCCACTTCTAAAATGGCCACACGGATTCAAATCATTTTATCGGTATCCTGCTTAAATGGTGGTCTATCATTTTCCTGTCACTCGTATGGGGAAGAAGTAGACTCTATGGGTATACTAAGTTGAGTAATGGTGCATCAATTAGGACGGGTATTGATCTGACAGGCAATATGATGTGATCATTTTATCAAGAAGACCATCTTAATCTCGTTTTCTGTGGAACAAACTGCTGAACTAACAACTGTTTGTCTCCAATTTCTAAAATTGGCATTCTAAAACCCAACTTTATAGACAACTTGGAGACAAGACATTTGCAGAACATAGGCAAGGCGGGTCACCTGGTTCACCTAGAGCAACCTTGCACCTACAACAAGCGGCTCAAGGAGTTCCGCACTGTATCTTGCAAGCTGATGATGCTCCTTTTTTATGGTCGATTTGCATGTTCTCATCACCTCATATCCCACTTTAACGATGAAAATGCAATGCGTACTTGAAAGAAAAATATGGTTGCACACTACCAGTCTATATAATAGAACCCATTCCTCAACAAATGAGTTGGTGTTACAAATTTTCAGAACATTAGAAAAGTTTCAACTCAATCTCAAGTTTCTGTTTCCTTATTTCAAGTGCAAAAAATGTGCGATCATTTTTTTTCCGATGATTGGACGGAATAAAATGCTAACAAGACACTTCTCCTAATGTTGTAACATTTCAACCATCAAATGCAAGAGGGAAGGAAATGCGGAAGAATTAACAGGGAAAATCTCTTATTAACAAAGGAAAACACAAAAATTACAAACCTGGGTGTAGAATTGATAATACGCCAGAGATTACACATGTTCTGATGCAACTTTCGCTTGTAACACAATGCGAAACGGATTTGCTTTCCGGAAGTAGCATTTGGCATGAGTGTAACATGCCTAGCCATGACAAAAATAATATCCAATATGTGAATGCTGGAGCTCCAGATAAGACTCATTTAAAGGAAGACTGAATTTCCTCGAGAGTTCTCCCCTTTGTCTCAGGCACCCAGAGTATCACAAAGGCAAGAGTAAAAGCGCTCACGACCGTGTATAGTGTGAAGGTTCCTGTCAATAATTAAGCCGTCAATTCCCATTTAAACACACACACGAGAGAGAGAGAGAGAGAGAGAGAGAGAGAGAGAGAGAGACCGACCTCCATTGCTCCAATCCAAAAGCAAGTTTGCAGTCATTGTAATCACCCAGGACATAAACCAGTTGGCTAGAGTTGCTATGCTGCCAGCTAATCCCTTGATATTTACTGGAAGAATCTGTTATGAAAAAAGAAATAATATATGATTCTAAGTACTGTGAAAACAAGAAAACAAGAACCAAGCAAAACCACAAAGTAATTGAAAAAAAGCACATGCAATTTACATGGTTTATCACTATGTAACTTCATCCAGGGGCAGGGGCGGATGCACATAGAGCCTGGGGGGTCCCCGGACCCCCCAAACTTTTTTTTTTCCTAAAAAAATTAGATTTGGTTCACTTAAAGTTTGGGTTATTATAAAGCTTTTAAGCTTTAAGTATGAGCTTTTAAGCTTTAAGCTTCCGAGACTTCCATACAAAAAAAACCCTAACCTCTCTCTCTCTCTCTCTCTCTCTCTCTCTCTCTCTCTCTCTCTCTCTCTCTCTCTCTCTCTCTCTCTCTCTCTCTCTCTCTCTCTCACAAAACAACAAAAAAAAACCCTAACTAACGCCCCCCCGTAACCCTCTCTCTCTATAAAGTCTCCATCATCGGCATCAACGGCAACCCTCTTGGCTCTCGCGGCTCACCCACCTGAACCTGACGCCGGTGACGGCAAAGCCTTCTCCTGCCTCCACCGCCGGCCACTCCCACAGTCCCACAGCTGTCCCGTCGCTGTCGGTAAGATCTCTCTTCTTTTTAATTTGTGCTGAATCCCTGGTTTTTGTTGTGGGTTTTTGGTTGCTTTCTGATGGGTTTAATGATCCATGGCTGTGGTATTTGTAGAAGTGAGTTGAGCCCTTGGTTCGTTTGAAGGCTATGAGGATGGAGAGAGGAATAGCTGATGCGATGAAGAGAACGATGAGAGTGGTTCGAGAGAGACGAGCCATGAGAGAGAGAGGGAGAGAGCTGGAATCAATTAGATAGCTACTTACCAGGTACCAAAAAAAGAAATATTATTAAGCTGGCGAGTTTGGATTCTCTAATGGATTACTTGCGCCTCACCGGCTTCATAAGGGAATTGAACTAATGAAGCAACGTTTGTCCACCAAATCCTATCAAAATTCAAAAAAAAATTGAGGGTTGTTAATGGGTGATTGGGTTGTTGTTTTTTTCTGAATATTTGGAGAGTTTTGGGTGTGGGTTTTATTTGGGGTTAATTTGTGCTGAATCTCTGGTTTTTGTTGTAGTTTTTATTTGGGATTAAATAATATATATCGACTATGCCCCCCCCCCCCATCAAGTAAATCCTGTGTTCGCCCCTGTCCAGGGGCAAAGATGATCTAGAGAGTATCATTGTATGCTGAAATTTTTTGTTTTGATCGGTAAAGATGTGATTTTTTTAAATAATAAAATTACATCTTGGATCAAAGACGAGCGAGAAGCTCAACGAGGATTAAAAAAACCCTCAAAGAAAAGACCAAAAAAATAGAAGCAAAAAAACACAAAAGATGGGGGGTGGGGTGGGGGCGAGATGCAGGGATTAAGCCTCTGAAATCCGTGATAGCCGAAACTCCTCAAGTTCCACAGTCGACATGCCAGTAAGGCCTTTGCCAATCTCGACCCAAAGAAAATACATTTAGCTATCCGCTCTATCATCACCTGGATTGTATTCCTGCGATCCTCAAATATCCTGAGGTTATGTTCCTCCAAATATACCACAACATAGCCATAATCAACAGCCGAATGAGAAAAAGCATGTTCCCGCAGCAACAATGAAGTAATCAGCCAGGACCTCTTTACACCCTTCCATGCATCCACATAATTTTAAAGAAGATCAAAATGAATTCCAACTAAGCAACGCTGCTGGGCAGTGAGGGAGAACGTGGCCGTCAATCTAATGCAAATTGCACATCCCATTTTTTGGGCATCACAAAACCTCGGCAAATCAAAGAATCGACAGTTTTTATACAGTTGTAGACACCCAAATCTGGCACCATTGGTCACTTTTTGACCCACGGACCATAAAAATTGCCTGGACCTCAAGGTATGCCTTGTCCACATTACTAATTACAAGAAGAGAGATACAACCCCAAAATTAGGGGTTGCACCCCTTTTTTTATTTTTTTATGAGGACTAACCAGCGCCTGTAATAGTGGCGCCTGTAATACAGTAGCCAGTTGTTATTGTTGGGGATCGATTCCCAAATACATGCATGCATCCAGTTTTCAAAATTTTGACTTTTGGACCCTTGATCTTGACTGGGTCAACCCAGATCATTCCCAAATTACCCTTCCTAGTCTCCTTTAGGACAATTCACTCCTATAGGCCCCACCTTCATCAATTCCCATTCAAAACATGAAATCTTTGAATTTCCATGATGTCCACCCAAACTCCAATCAAATCCCAATTATCACATCTAAACCCACCTAATTTGTTAATCCTAATCTTATAGCAACCCTACCCAATAGGAATTGACCTTTTACCCTCATTTATCATTCCAATCACTTAGAGCCTCCTTCTAGATTAATTCTTGGATGAGAGACATGTGTCTCATCTAAGGATTGTTCTTTGAAGAAATTAGCACAATCCATGTGCTCTCTTTGTCGCTAATTGAGGTTTGGCATGTGTCCTCACACATGGCATGACCCATGTGACTTTTTATTCCTTCTAGAATAATTCTTGCATGTTGAAAATTTGTCACATCCAAGGGCTATTCTTGAAGGAAATTAGAACAAATTCTTGTGAATTCTAAAGGATTCAATTGGGGCTTGACAAATGTTTCACACTTGGCGAGCCTCAACTGATTTTTTTTTCTCTACTAGCACAACTCTTGGATGAAGACTCTTTGTCTAATGCAAGGATTGTCAATAGAGGAGAGAAACGCAAGTCCTTGTGCTCATTAAACAAGTCAATAGGAGCTTGCCATGTAGACCTAATTAGCCATTTGCCCATAAATAGAGATCTTCTCCTTTTAAAGGGCTAGAAAAATTTTAGAATTCTGCAACTTTTAAAATTTTAACCCTAGTTCTTCCATAGCCATTTCTCACCCTTAGTTCTAGTCTAGATCTAGATTCAAACCCTTAACCCAAACCCTAGAGCTACCCCCCATTTACACCATCAATAGTCTCTCAAGATCAAGAATCACAAATCCCCTCTTCTTCTTTCCCTTACTCTATATTACTTGCATTTTTCATATCTTGCTTCTTCTTGCCCCCTTGTTAAGGCCTTACTCCGCTGAAATTGTCGCGATTGTGAGGCTCAACTCGGTATATCATTACCTTCAGGCAAGGAGAAGCTTTGATCTTTTTGTCTTTATCTTAGCCATTAGTCCGCCTGTTTGGCACCATAACGGCCTAGATAGTAGCCTCATTTTGCTTGTTTTTGACCCATGCGCTTTAAATCTCGGACCATAGTAAAGACCAAATTAGGTGGACGTTTAGGGGGGGAATTTACGCACTTTCCCTAGAGTAATATGGTCACTTGCCTAGATCTCACGGTAGCCAATTGATTGAAGTCAATATACACATCATATATTGGTATCCCGGCTTACCATAAGAACCAAGTGGCAACTCTTTTTGCTCTAGTAGTACCATTTCCCCTTAAGGGGTAGGGTATCTACAACAGTTCTAGGCAGCACACGACGTGAAAAAATAGATAGTTGCCCTAAACAATCCCTTGTCAATCAATGTCCTTAACAGTCTTACACCCGTTGTTGTCCCTAAGGATCCCATACCCATTATTCCCTTCAACGATCCCACAGCTGTTGTTACCCCCAACAGTCCCATAGCTGGCGTTCTCATTAGAGATCTCATACCCGTTATCACCACGACAATTCCAAACTCAATGCGATTCCATGTCAACCGATGATATGTGCGCTGTCATAGCCCACTGAGATGCCCAAGCCAAATCCGATTGAGATGACCAAGCCTTGCACCATTGAATTGTCCAAGCCATGCCCCATCAAGGTGCCCAGAATATTGTCATTGACCTACGAGCAGATGGATAGCTTGGACAAAAGTCCGAGGTTCAACTTTTTTAATGAAAGGGAATTGATGCGGAATCAAGATCTGAGCATTGGAATCATGGACCCATTGGAAAAAAGAAACTGAAGAAAAAGTGGACTCATAAGTGGATCGTTAAAGTTTTAGAGTCTTCACTGATCGTGAAATCAATTTCACAGACGTCCGTGTGCAAGAAAGGTTTTGGAGTTTGAGAAATAACGTAGTAGGAAGATTAAGCCAGAGAGGTTTCACTCCATGGACAGTCGTGACCTTTGTCATGGATGACCGTGACCCAAGCCCTGGTCATCCGTACTTTTAATTTGTCGTGATGAGTTTTGTTGCCTAATGTTCTTTATTTACATATTTTCGTAGACCTAGTTTAATGGTATTTTAGTAAAGGTTTACGTAGGTTTAGTTTAGGGTTTTGAACGTTTTATATATAGTTGTAAACACAATGAACAAAAGAGTTGATGATTTTTTGGTCTATTGAATATTGAGAAGTTGTGAGAAGTATTTAATGGAAGAGTGATCCTTCTTGCTCCCAAGATTGGACTGAGTGCTAGGGTGTGAGGCCCATAATTTTTATCTTCTTCTTTATTCTTCTTGTTTACTTTAATTTATTCTGTGACTATCATGCATCAATCGTGGAGTTGAAACCCTAAATATCTCTGCCGAAGTTTTAGTGTGTTGGTCATACATCAACAAAGGCTATGAAGGCAACATTAGATGATTTGTTTATGCATTTTATCTGTGAAAATCTGCAAACACCTTGAATAAGTTACTCATAATGACCTCCCAAAAGTGGCGATAAAACGGAGAGGGACCCTCCAGTCCCGGCACTCTGTCTCCTGCCCCTTGAAAGACAACCTTCTTGATTTCTTCCTCATTGGAAGGCACTTCCAACCTGATTCGATCCTTTTCCAAAATAGTGGCAAATTCCAGCCCATCTAACACTAGTCTAGCCAAACACTCCTCAATATCTAGCTCCTTAAAATGAGAAACTACATCCTTAAATTCTTTTATTTTCGTAAATCTAGTACCATGGATCACAAGAGATTTTATCATATTACTTCTATGGTGCGCATTAGCTAGAGTGTGGAAATAGTTTCCACTTGGTATAATGATCGCCCTCCTTTAAAAATGTATTTTGCGAATTTTGTTTCCAACGGATTTCTTCTTCCAAAATTCTCTTGTTGAGACCTCCTTTAACTATTGTCTCTCCTCAATTTCCAAAGAGTCAAGCAGGCCCAGCTCTTCTTTCAGATTCAACGCTTCAATTTTTCTAGTCAAATCAGCTTTTAGGTTTGAAGATATTCCTAAAAGTTTCTTTATTCCAATCCTTTAAAACATTCTTCAACTTTCTCAGTTTGGTGGCGAAAATATATTCAGCCGCACCGTGCACTTTCCTCAAGTCCCACTTCATCTTAACCGACACAGAGAAGGAACTGTCCTGCACCTAAACTTATTCGAACCGAAAAGGTATAGGCCCCCAACCTTCAGCAGAAACCAAGGCCAAAAGAGGAATATGATCAGATATGGAACTAACAAACACTCTGTCTGGAAATTAGAAAAGAGCTCGTCCCACTGAGGGCCAAGGCCCACTCATGGGGATATCTAGGAGCTCAGCTTGGGTCATAACCTGGGAGCTACTCATAATCTTAGTTCTGGGATATTTTTCATCCATAAACCGCATAACGTTGAAGTCGCCAGCAAGCAGCCAGGGAAAGTTTCATTTACTTCTCACAGTTAGAAGCTCATTCCAAAAACCAGTCCTCAACACTGGATCATTTGGTCCATAAACTGCAGTGAACACCATCTTCACATTGCTTCCAGAATCACTCAACTTTGATAGATATCGATATGTTCCTCACATGTTGATCAATAAGAGACAGCTGACCCCTCTAGGCTAATAGCAGTCCGCCTCTAGCTCCAACCGAATTAATCGCATACCAACTCCAGTGAGAACCTCCCAAAACTCTTCTGACTTTGCCGGAATCGCAGCTCTCCCATTTCGTTTCCTGAAGAATAATCATATGCAGTTTCTGATATTGCACTGTATCCACAGCACATTTATTAGGATATCCAAGCAGCCACATTCCACGATAAAAATTTCAAAGCCATAAGCAAGCACCACAACAGACCCCATCCCCCTGAGAAACCCCCACTACCAACAACCTAACCCCAATGAACCCCTTTACCTTTATTATAATTCAACGAGTATTTGATCCTCTTCAATTCCACGATTCACTTCTTTTGATCCTACACTGACCTGATCAAAATTAGAAATTTTGCTCAGCATGCTCTCCTAGAGGCACTGATTTCTGTGTATCTCCCCCTCCTTTTTATTTATTTGTTGTTTGTATGACACATACCATTGACTGCCTGTGGTCCCACCTAAGTTGATGATGAGTGACCTTTGATGTTGTGATATGCATCCTTTTATCAGGCTAATGGCCTTCATCGCTATTATAATACGTAGCCCTTTTTTATCAACACTATCAACTAAGGGGGGTTCAAAGCCCTTGTAATTGGAAAGTTGAGTCATTGTCTCTGATGCTCAACTTGAGGGGGATTGTTGGATATATTGGATATGTATGAGAGAGAGAGAGAGAGAGGTGTGAGTTTAGTGTGTATGGAATAGTCTCACATTGTTTAGGGAGTTTTTTTGTCTTTCTGCTGCTTTATATAAAGAGCATGTAATCCTCTTACATATTAAGAGTATATTAACAATGTCCCTCTCTCTCTCTCTCTCTCTCTCTCTCTCTCTCTCTCTCTCTCTCTCTCTCTCTCTCTCTCTCTCTCTCTCTCTCTCTCTCTCTCTCTCTCTCTCTCTCTGTGCAATAACTCTTTAGTTGATCTTTGGTTAATACATCAATGGTATAAAAGAAATCACTCTTCAAGCTTCATTTTCATATTTACAAGTAATATTTTATCAGGTATCACTACATACTAGTCAATATTATCACACAACAGATTATGTGTTGGTTTGAAGGTTTCCTAGGGATGCTCTGTCTAACACCTCGTATCCTTGCATCCAAGTTATATGGAAGCAGCCAGATATTAAAGTCCACCATAGCAAGTATCAAGGAATTCAAATTAAATTTGACATATTCCATAAAATGACGGTGCTAGGGCTACCCTTGGACATCAAAGCAAAAGCGATCACAGTAGCCCAAGAAAAGACGCAACTTGTATGCCTCAATAATGTTACAATTTTGGAAATATGGATAACTAAAGAAACATTATTAAGAGAATATGCAATCATGTCGACTGTGTCTAACATAAGTATTGAGTTCCTAGTCATAATAATTATGGTTCCATGTCAAAGGAAATTTTACAAGAATGTTTGATAGACGTTATTTGCTCCATAGAAAACAAAGAGAGATAAATACCACATACCTCAGACATTATTATCCATGGAATGGCTCCCATACCCAGAGAGAAGGCAACAACAAAACTCTGACGGAAAAATAAAGTTGGTAAATTAACAAGAAAAAAGCACTATGAAGATGAAATACTACAAGGGGACAATGAAGAGATCTCCCACATGTAAAGACTTACCACAAGTCCAACTAGTGATAGTATGCCCATTGTAGCAGAAGCTTGAGAGTCTTGTGGAAAACAGTCCTGCTTTCCATAGAAAACAAAAAGATTAGAAAGCATTCAAAATTGCAGAAGAGAAAAAATCCCATGCTTATTTCATGTTGAACTATTGTCTTGTCACCCGTGCATTGCTAGCCCAAACTGTTAACCCATGCAGTAACCAAGAATCTTAATAGCTCACACATGTTGCAATCTAACAGAACATATCATGACTTACCTTCAAATAAAATGCAACTGCAACAAGAAGAAGGCTAATTGTCATTCCAGAAGAGGAAATCTGTACGAAGAGAACAACTTTTAGATTATGTAATCAGAAATCAAACTTATGGATGCAGAAAGAAACCTTTTAGCTCAAACTCACAATAAGAAGAAGTCGACGCCCAGCTTTGTCGATCACCCCAGTAGTAATTGCAGTGGCAACAACCTAACAACAAATAATGTTGTATTTCCCAATAAATGGCTGTGATGAGAATTGCTCAAGAAACACAAAATTCAAAATTGATAGGGAAATATGCTTCTGAAAAACAATATTCAAGACTATGACCTGAATAGCCCCAATCCCAAATGTAGCAACATTACTTGATGAAACCCCTGTTCAGATACAAGCCAACTAAGAGAATCAGTCAACTAGAAGCCAATTAGCAGTTTCTTTAGCACTTGAGAATTAAGAAGATACTATACGGCCATTAAAGTCAATTAGGCGCCAAGTTGACGAACAAAAAACTATAATAGCATAATTTGGATATCTGAAATAAAAACATGTGAAAAAACAATTTAAGATCAAACTGTAAATAACCATCCCAAGTCTAAGGAACTTCGGATAATGGCATCCACTTTGTTGTGAGTAACAAAAGATTCAGGAATGAGATTTATATCAAGAAAAATTAAAAGTTGCAAAAGCAAAGGAAGTGCCACAGACAAGTGGAAATTACAATATGTAATTATGTTACACTCTGTATTCAACAAATTTTCATGCATATCGACCAATTTCCAAAGTTTGAAGAATGACCAACCTAACAAAGACAAGATCAAGCAACTTTGTCTTAGAAAATGCAAGTGGATCCAACATCAGAGGTAGATCCAATCATCCAATATTTTACAATCAGAAGAATCCTTCACTACTTAATAACCACCTGAAAAGTAAACAGAACTTCCATGTACTCTGCAAAATGTTACTTTAGACAAGTCTAGCGCCACTAAATGGTACACTGCTTACTTCTAGGAAACAATCAGAAAATTTTTACCAATCCCCAGTAGTTGACTACTGTTGACTCAGAAATTTTGAAATCAGTAACTCTTTCTTCTTCCACTTAACCTCAAAAATCAGATAGAATAAATTAATTGAAGGAATTAGGAAAGAAGACTTTATTTATAAATTTTTTTTACAAATTCTACTCTAAATAGGACTTAACAAATCAACTCTAAGTAAGATTTAAAAAACCTAAGTTATATTAGTCACCTAGGTGGCTAGAAAATATATGGAGCCACCAGGGTGACTAGAAAATATACGTAGTCATCTAGGTGGCTAGAAAATATATTTAACCACCTAGGTGGCTAAAAAACATACTTAGCCACTTAGCTGGGTAGAAAAATACTTATCCACCTACGTGGCTAGAAAATATACATAGTCACTTAGGTGGCTAGAAAAATACTTATCCACCTAAGTGACTGGAAAATATATTTAGTCACCTAGGTGACTAGAAAATATATGTAGCCATCTAGGTGGCTAGAAAATATACTTATCCACCTAGGTGGCTAGAAAACATAGTTAGCCACTTAGCTGGCTAGAAAAATACTAATCCACCTAGGTGGCTAGAAAATATACGTAGTCACCTAGGTGGCTAGAAAACTACTTATCCACCTAGGTGGCTAGAAAATATACTTAGTCACCTAGGTGGCTAGAAAATATACGTAATCACCTAGGTGGCTAGAAAAATATTTATCCACCTAGGTGGCTAGAAAAATGCTTATCCACCTAAGTGGTTAGAAAAAATACTTAGCCACCTAGCTGGCTAGAAAATATACTCAGCCACCTAGCTGGCTAGAAAAATATTTATCCACCTATGTGGGTAGAAAATATACGTAGCCATCTAGGTGGTTAGAAAATATATTTAGCCACCGAGGTGACTAGAAAAATACTCATCCGCCTAGGTGGCTAGAAAATATACGTAGCCACCTAGGTGGCTAGAAAAACTTTAGGTGACTAGAGAACATACTTAGCCACCTAGGTGGTTATAAGAAAAGAATGAGGTATGCGAAAGAATCTTTTCTCAATCCGCATGAAGAAGAAAACTTACGCAGCTCTCTCAGCCCTTCATTTCATGAAAACCTTACGGGAACCGTAGGATTGTAACTTCTATAACCGCTACCATAAATCTATAAATAGCAGACCTATCCTCATTGCTAGGGATCCCGAAAATTCTAACACGAAACCTCTGCCGAAAATATCTCACTCTTCTGACTAAAAACTTTGGAGTATCTCCAAGATTCTAGCTATTCCTTTTTTTTTTTTTTTTTTATTCTCTATTTTTAAAAGTGGACGGGAGGAATAAGTTATAATTAAGACATTTAGGATAAGGGCTACGGCCCTTACCTAAAAGAGATACGCTTAGGATAAGAGCTACGGCTCCTAAGTAGGATTTATGGTTGCAATTTGGGATTACGCGTTACGCGTTACGACTCGTACCCAATCTCTTGCATAGTTAGAAATAGTTAAGCCACGTGAGTAAGACCCTGGGCATAACTCCTAATACACTCGGATTGCAACTACGAATTCAATGCTCATACAGGTTGTAATCACGCACCAGAAGAATGATTTCGAACTATGATACCTAAAATATTAATCTATGATAATTAGAGTTTTCCTCGCGGTTCGAATCATCACTCCCTCAAATGAGAGTTTAGACCTTAACCTCGAGATCGGAAATTCTTTCACGATAGAATCGTTGACTTTTGGTCAAACGATCATAATGTGAGATCGTAACGAGATTCAACGATGAATTTATTACGTATTGACCAGATCTTATGAATCTGGTCAAATCTAACGGTGGAATCGTTGACCTTTAGTCAAATGATAATGTGAGATCGTAACGAGATCCGACAGTGAATTTATTACGTATTGACCAGATCTTATGAATTTGGTAAAATCCAACGGTAGAATTGTTGACTTTTGGTCAAACAATCATAATGTGAGATCGTAACTAGATCCAATAGTGGATTTATTACATATTGATCAGATTTTATGAATTAGATCAAATCCAACGGTAGAATCATTAACTTTTGGTCAAAAGATCATAATGTAAGATCGTAAAGAGATCCAACGGTAGATTTATTATGTATTGATCAAATCTTATGAATCTGGTCAAATCTAACGGTGGAATCGTTGACTTTTGGTCAAACGATCATAATATAAAATCGTAACGAGAGCCAACGGTGGATTTATTACATATTGATCAGATTTTATTAATTTGATCAAATCCAACGGTAGAATCGTTGAATTTTGGTCAAACGATCATAATGTGAGATCATAACGAGATCCAACGGTGGATTTATTATGTATTGACCATATCTTATGAATCTGGTCAAATCTAATGGTGGAATCATTGACTTTTGGTCAATTGGACATAATACAAGATTGTAACGAGATCCAACGATGGATTTATTACGTATTGACCAGATTTTATGAATTTGGTCAAATCCAACGGTGAAATCATTATAAAATCATCTATGATAATCAAATTTTAAGAAATTTGACAATATCTAACTCATAATTAGACACTATCACTGAAAGTGATAACTCTTTTGATAATCAGTTGCCCGAAGAATAGATTTGATATTCAAACTCATCTTTGAAACCAAAGACCAAGAATTCGTTTTAAGACTCGTCCACGAGTTTCTTGCTCCAGTAATGACTCGTGCTTTTCGAGCAAATGGAACCGACTTTTGGAGGATGGGTTCTCCCATCCATCGTCCCCTATTTTATATTTCGCAAATCTCCGATGAAGATAGTCTGATATGCATTTATCTCATAACGGTTGAAGATATCAATGAAGACTTAGAATTAGAATTTTAGTTTTGTTTATTTCAGAGATGTAATTATGTTATTTTTTTCATTAGAATAGTTTTTAATCAGAGTTATTCAATTTTGATGTAATTAACGGGGAATCGATTGCGATACCCGAAAGTGTAAGGTCCGCCATTTTAATAAAACTCTCTCTTAGTGAGGAGAAATTTGTTATGATTGATTTGTGTTAGATTTATATCCTACGCAAATTTATTGTTTACAAATTTCTGACACGCCCGGTGGGACCCACTTCTCCTCTCATCTTTAAGCTACTTAACAACATCTTTAAGCTACTTAACAAAACAAGTTCTCTGAAATAAAATATGGGTATAATAAATATAAAGCTTTGGTTATTCCATGAATTTTCATTTTAATAGGTTGGTTATTCCATGCAGATATCCACCGAATTTACTCCATCAAACAATTCAATGGCGTTTGGAAAGAATGTTGCTCACTCCTCTTCATCAGGAGTTCGTCATGTGATGCGGGCTCGACCTCAAACTGAGGAAGCCATACTCCGCCGATCAACCCGTCTTATGGCACGGGCCAATCTGAAAGAGAAAGACGCCCTGGATTCTCCCAAATCCTTCACCAGTACTGACAACCCACTTTATGGGGATTCGGACTCTATCTTTTCTGCAGATGAGTTCCTTGAGGTCCGATTGCAATCAGCCTTGGTGAGTCTACCAGGAACTCCAAGGTCTAATCAGTCATATCCGATGAATTCCCCACAATCACCTGAGATAGCCAACCTGACTAAATCACATGTCCGGATTATTTCTTCATCACCCATCACCCCTCGTTCCTCAAGCTCCCTTCAATCCAATATCGACAGAACATCCATCGGATTAGTGACTCTAGACATCCCTATGGTACTTCCAGTGATGGTTTTGACAACAGAAGAAAGCGTCAACATCCTTGAACAGCTAGAACAGATGTGTCAAACGATCGCAGCTCGTGATGCACAGATAGCTATGCTGATTGAGGGAGAAAATAATCGAAAAGAGACTAAAGAAAAT
This sequence comes from Chloranthus sessilifolius, assembly GCA_021018995.1. Taxonomy (NCBI): domain Eukaryota; kingdom Viridiplantae; phylum Streptophyta; class Magnoliopsida; order Chloranthales; family Chloranthaceae; genus Chloranthus; species Chloranthus sessilifolius. The sequence goes on along the minus strand of CM037584.1, from coordinate 44,981,263 downwards.
ATATCCCTCAACAAAGTTCAAAGCGTGATTTCCGAGAATCTTAAAGGTTATCAGAAAGTGTCGGATAATTCCCAGACATATCGGAAGCCGTATCCGCCAGAAATTGATGAAGTCTCGTTTCTACCTGAGTACAGACAACCAAAGTTCTCCCAGTATAGCGGCAGTGGTGCCCCACTTGAGCATTTGGCCCACTTCCTCTCAGCTTGTGGTGACACTTCAAAGAGCGACGCTTTGCTTTTGCAACAAGAATTAGCAGTCCCTTACTATGGACATTCCATGAGTTTCGAAGATCTTGCTACATGAACTTTAGAAGTAGAAAGTTTCATTGGTTTAAACTCAAGGGGAAACCGAAAGGATTCTCCTAGAGGAACAAAATGAAGGATAGAAACATCCACATCTTATCCTGCGACAATAGCAATCGGCACCAGAGATCGTAATCAATTCGCTGTGACCAAGCGAATAGAAGGATCCAGAAACAATCAATCAAACAAAGCAGGTGGAGTCAGTAATAGTTTTGCACCCCCTCAAAGATCAAACTGGTCTAAGGGCCAATCTCTGAAAGAAAGGAAGCATAAAAAGTATTCATTTAAGAATGAAGACGTCGAGGGCATCTTCGATGACGTTATTGACGGTGGGATTATACAGCTACCAGAATCCCGCAGACCTGAAGAGCAAAATAAAACAGATGATCCACTATATTGTGAATATCATCGTGTGTTAGGACACATATTGAAAGATTGTTTCATATTTAAAGATAAGGTCCAGAGTCTTCTTGATTTTGGAGACATTACTTTTACTCCAGAATCTCCTAAACAAGACAATGATAGCATTACCACGACAAATATGATCACCTTCGGGGGTTTTCCACCAGTTCCTATCCTTGAAAAAAATTCGAACTCTGCACTTCCGAAACTTCATGAGTTCATTCCATCCTGCAAAGACTCTAATTCGTCGTTATCCGAGGATGAAGTAGGCCCTGCCCACTATATTAGTCGGCGCAGGAAGAGAGAATGGAAACAGAGGGATACTGCCCGAAATAAGAAAGTACTGATAGAAAGTGAAACAACTTGTTTCTTGAAAGAACTGACGCAGAAAAATGGCTTACCCAATTATCAACATCTTGTTAATGGAGGCACATCGGGATGGATTGATGATGATACCCAGGAATGGAGGAAAACACCACCACCACCTCGTCCAATAGGATCAGTCCCTTTACAAGATGCACCGACGCCTCGTCCGTCAGGTATAATTCCTTTGCAAGATGATCCATAGGAAAAGGCGCTAGCCTACAATAGGCGGCAAGCACAGATACAACATGCAGAAATCAAAGACTTATGGAAAAAGAAAACTTCTCTCCCGGAATGGAACTGGAGCTATGATACCAAATCCTTTATAGAAGAAACTCAAGGTAAGCAACGCAAGTTTAACTGGCAAGAGTCATATATGGCAGAATCGCCTGATTCCGAGGAAGAGAGTTGGCATGTGATTCCCAAGAAGAAGAGAACGCCCAAAGTCGAAGTTCCGTTAGAAACATCTACAAATTAAAAGAAATCTGTGGAGAAGGTCAAAAGAGAAATAAAAAAGGCTCCTTCGAATTATACTACACTCCAAATGCTGAAGGATCGTAGAGAACGGGAGAGAGGAAAGAAGGTTCAACCAGAACCTATGAAATCGTCGAAGAAACTACAGAAGATGAAACTTGAACCAATGATAATTTCTTTTTCATCGTCATCATCCGAAGTGGAAATGGAAGAATTACAACCGCTCACGTTAGGAGATTACATACCTCGCGAATAATCTAAACGTTCAGGAACCAATAAGAACCAGACGTTGATAGCAATGACAAAGCCCAACAGAAGGAATCAAAATCTCATATTGATATTAACAAGAGGCGGATTAAAGATATTCGCATGAAGGATGTCATTAACTGCTCGTCTTCACCGGATGCTTCTGAAGGCAACTTGTTTGATAATGAAGGTTGGCATAAACTGGTTATTCCACGAAAAAAAGAGCAAGTTGAATCTAATAATGTTGCTTCTTGCAACATGACTAAGATTGAAGAGGTAGATGCTATAGATCAACGTACTGATCGCCCAGTTATACCTTATCGACATAAGCCAAAGAATCATCATGTTTCGTCTACAGAAACTGTATCTCCACCCAAGGGTGTAGAAGGTGTTGATAAGACAACTAAGCAAGGAGAAACGTCGTTATTCGATAAAAACTCCAAGAATATCGATAAAGGCAAAGAAAAAGAAAATCCTTATGTAAATTATGATGTACTCTCTCATTTAAAGAAAGTGCCTGCTTTGCTTTCGGTGTATGATGTGCTCTGTTTGTCTAGTAGTTTAAGGAAAACGCTAATAAAAACTCTCTAACCTGGACAAGTCCATCGAGGAAGTTTGCCGGGTAGAGACTAGCTTGGAAGACTTAGTCTGTACAATCACATTTTCTGATGATGATCTCGAAACCAAACTTAAGTCACACAATAGACCCCTTTATATCGGGTCTACTTGAAGACGTTCGCCTTGCGAGACTTATGATAGATGGGGGGTCTACTGTAAATTTATTACCACTACATGTGTTAATAAAGTGGGACAAACAGTTAAAGACCTCTCACCCAGTACCCTCATGATTCAAGGTTTCAATCAAAATAGACAAGGAACCTTAGGATCTATTCACTTACGATTAGATATCGAAGAACTTTTCTCTAAGATCCAGTTCCATGTGATCGATGCTAATACATCATATAATGCGTTGTTGGGAAGACCTTGGTTACATCAATGTGGAGTTGTTCCATCCACACTCCATCAATGTTTTAAATATTTTCGTAATGGCGAGTAAAAACGGGTAGCAGCTGATCCACAACCCTTCCACCCAGATGAAGCTCATTTTGCTGATGCAAAATTATATGAAATATCTACTTCATCTACACATACTAGTGACTTCGAGTTATTAGATGAGTACTCACCATTATCCGAGTCCTCGCCACCTAGACAAAATTCACAGGAGGCAAGTTCTAAAAGTCCTATTAAGTAAACTATCCCTTTTAAAAGAAATCGATCTCAGAAGAAATTTGTTTCCTTCAAAACCCCGAAAGAAACCTATATACCCTTCATCTCAGCTCCTTATTTCTAACCTCGGAGAAAAATCATTCTTAATAAGAAAACAAGCCCTCCAAAAGCCAACTCTCGTATCAAAATTGTTAAAAACTTATCCCAAAACCTGAAACCTAGTTCCCCTCTACTGGACTCTTTCACCAAACCACTCACCCAAGTTGATTCGGTACCCATCCAATCAGATTATAAGGATTCGAAAGAACCTCTTCAATTTACACGATACATAAAAAAGGCAGCGAATATGATGAAAAAGATGGGATATGATCTCTCGAAAGGAGGAGGTCTAAAAGATGGAATAGGAATGGTTGCACCTTTTGATGCGATACCATCTCATGCACAGAAACGAACAGCCTATAACGATGGATATTTACATCCATTAAAAGGTGGTCTCAGGCACAGGCCTACAGTGATTCCCACAAAATATCTCGGATGCTATGTGATCGGAAGAGCCTATTCCCGCTCCTCATCAGTTTGAAGAAGGAATACAAACCACCGTTGACGACCTACAAGAGGTCAACTTGGGAACTCTTGAAGATCCTTAGATTACTTATGTGAGTGCTGCACTCTCTGTAGAGAAATTAACTTATACCGATTTTTTAAAGAAGAATCGAGATGTGTTTGCATGGACATATCATGATATGCCATGGTTAGATGTCAAAATTGTCGCTCACAAATTAGTTGTCAATCCTGACATCAAACCCGTTAAACAAGCTCAAAGGCGACCTCATCCAGATATAACCGTAAAGGTAGAAGCAGAAATCGACAAGTTAGTCAATGTCGGCTTTATCTGTGAAGTCAAATATCCGACATGGGTTGCTAACGTAGTCCCGGTCAAGAAGAAGAATGGTCAAATTAGGGTATGCGTTATTTCAGAGATCTCAATGCCGCATGTCCCAAGGATGAATTTCCCTTGCCTATTTCAGAACTCTTGATTGATTCCATTGTCGGTTGTGAATCCATGTCTTTCATGGATGGATACTCCGGATACAACCAAATACGAATGGCACCTGGAGATGAAGAATTAACAGCTTTCCGAACCCCAAGGGGAATCTTTTGCTATAAAGTCATGCCATTTTGACTAAAAAATGCTGGAGCTACTTATCAACGTGCAATGACGAAGATATTCAAGGAATTGCTACACGAAACAGTCGAATGCTACATAGATGACCTCGTAGTAAAATCAAAGAATAGAGGTGATCACTTGGCCCACCTATATCAAGTATTTTGTAAACTCCGAAAGTACAACTTGAAAATGAATCCACTAAAATGCGCTTTCGGAGTCACTTCGGGAAGTTTCTCGAATTTGTTGTTCAACATGGAGGTATACAAGTTGATCCAGCAAAAACCAAGGCCATCATAGAGATGCCACCTCCAAAGAACATTCGTGAATTACAAGGACTACAAGAAAGACTTGCGTATATCCGACGCTTCATATCAAATCTTTCAGGACGATGTCAACCATTCTCTCGTCTGATGAAGAAAGGAATCCCATTCGAATGGAATGAAGATTGTCAAAGGGTTTTTGATAGTTTGAAAGAGTATTTATTGCATCCACCAGTTTGGACTGCTCCAACTAAAGGGAAACATTTAATCCTATATATAGCAGTCATGGATAACTCGCTTGGGGCTTTGTTAGCTCAGGAGAACAAAGACGGTAAGAAAAACGCCCTATATTACCTCAGCCGAACACTCATAGGAGCCGAAGGAAATTACTCATTTATCGAAAAGAATTGCTTAGCTCTTGTCTTTGCCTCGCAAAAGCTACGACATTATTTGCTAGATCATCCAATCAGTTTGTTAAGTAGACCGGATCTGTTGAAATTTCTCATGACAAAACCAGTTTTGTCAGGAAGACTTGCTAAATGGTCTTTACTCTTGTCAGAGTTTGACATAACTTTTGTACATCAGAAAGCTGTAAAAGGGCAAGTCTTAGCCGATTTTCTAGCCGCTCATCCGATTCCGAGGAATTTACCGTTATCCGAAGACCTACAAGACAAAGAAGTATATTATGCTGAAATAACAGAAAAATGGGAATTATATTTCGATGGAGCTTCGCAAGCGGCAGGAGCAGGCGCTAGAATTTTATTTGTTACATCAAGTAATGGGTCGCTTCCATATTCCTTCACATTAACAGAATCCCTATCTAATAGCGCTACCGAATATGAGGTATTAATCATTGGCTTAGAATTAGCCTTAGACATGACCATTTACACCCTTGATGTATTTGGGGATTTCCAGCTCGTCATAAGACAATTAGAAGGATATAACGCAGTTAGAAAAACAGAGTTAATACCATATCATCAAACAATTCAAGAACTCATTCCACAGTTCGAGAATATACAGATTATGCATATCTCGCGAAGTCAAAATAATCAAGCTGATGCTCTCGTAAAACTTGCAGCATCTCTGGCTTGTAAAAATCATGAAGTTGTCAAAATAAGAGTCGCAGGGAAAAGGGTCTTACCTTCCATCATGAGGAGATGCCAAAATGAGCAGCAAATTCAGTCAATATTATATCCGCTTTTGAAATTGAGAAACTAGATTGGAGAGAAGAACTTATAGAATATCTTCAACATGGAAGACTACCTTACAAGGCATGCCACAAGGTCGATATTCGTCGAAGGGTGAGTCAATTTGTATACTTCAATGATACTCTATATAAGAGATCGTTCGATAATATCCTATTAAGGTGTCTTTCAACTGAAGAAGCTCAACAAGCCATGCAAGAAGCACATGCCGGTATTTGTGGGGCACATCAATCAGGCCATAAGCTACATACCTGATTGAAACGTTTAGGTTATTATTGGCCGACTATGGTGAATGATTGTATAGATTTTGCTAAAAGATGTCGGGTTTGCCAAACCCACACTGATTTCATTCACCGTCCACCAGAACCCTTGCACCCAATAGTCACGTCATGGCCTTTTGAAGAATGGGGTATGGACGTCATAGGTCCAATACACCCCCCATCATCTGCTGGACATAAGTTTATATTAGCTGCAACCGATTATTTTTCGAAATAGACAGAAGCAGTAGCACTCAAAGAGGTTAAAGCTAACACAATTGCAGACTTCATACGTACACATATCATTTACCGGTACGGGATTCCTTCTCGTATCGTTAATGATAACGGCACACCATTCAAGAATAAAGTGATAAACAAGTTTTGTGCTAAGTATCAAATAAAACAATGTTGCTCTACGATATACAACCCATCTGCAAATGGCTTAGAGGAAGCTTTTAACAAGACATTGGTCAAATTGTTGAAAAAAACGGTTGCTAAAAATAAACGTGACTGGCATGAAAGATTGCAGGAAGCCTTATGGGCTTACAGAACGACTCATCGTACTACTACACAGGCCACTCCATATACATTTGTATTTGGAGGTGAAGCTTTATTACTCTTAGAGGTCCAGATTCCTTCTTTAAGAGTAGCATTAAGTCACAATCTCACCAAAGAACAAAATGCCGCACTCAGGTTCTCAGAACTTGAAGCCTTGGATGAGCGTAGGCTCAAAGCCCAGCAAAGCTTGAAAGCATACCGTGCTCGCATGTCAAATTCATTCGAAAAGAAGGTGAAGCGTCGATCCTTTAAGGAAGGCGACCTGCTCCTTACTGTTCGTTGCCCTATGATTGTTACCTGGAAAACTCCAGGGAAATTTAAGCCGAAATGGGAAGGCCCTTTTGTAATAGAAACTGTCTATTCAAATGGTGCTTATATATTGGTTGACGCAGAAGGAAATGAATTTCCTCCTATTAAAGGTCGCTTTCTGAAGCGATACTATCCATAGGTATGTCTATATATTATCTCCTACTCGCATGAGGATAAACTGCATAAGGTTTGTACTTAGGTACATCGTTAATGTAAATAGCATAGGCATGTTTATATGTTATCTCCTACTCGCATGAGGATAAACTGCGTAAGGTTTGTACTTAGGTACATTGTTATTGTAAACAACATAGGTATGTTTATATATTATCTCCTACTCGCATGAGGATAAACTGCGTAAGGTTTGTACTTAGGTACATCGTTAATGTAAACATCATAGGTATGTTTATATGTTATCTCCTACTCGCATGAGGATAAACTGCGTAAGGTTTGTACTTACGTACATTGTTATTGTAAACAGCATAGGTATGTTTATATGTTATCTCCTACTCGCATGAGGATAAACTGCGTAAGGTTTGTACTTAAATACATTGTTAATGTAAACAGGATAGGTATGTTTATATGTTATCTCCTACTCGTATGAGGATAAACTGCGTAAGGAATGAAGCAATAGAGGTTGACTTCTTCAAAATTTTAGTATATATATATGTATCGATTATTCAAAGAAAAGGAAAATGTATAACAAATATGAAATTTAACCAATCAAAAGAATTTGTGGAATAAACATGATTCTTATTTGTCAAATTTGCCTAATGAGTCTATAGCGGCATCCTTATCAGTCATGAATTGACGCAAAACTGAAAGTTGTTTTTCTTTCTCAGCTCCTATTCCTTCTTGTCTAGCCCGCAGATGATTCTTCTTTTCCTCCGGATCTCCTAAGAATCGTTGATCCTTCTTAACTAGTTCAGAATTGGCCACCAATGTTTGTCTTGAATTGGCAATACCCTTTTCAAGCTCCTCAAGTTCAAGCCTCAAAATGTTTGCCTTCTCAATTCGAACCTTCATGGTTTCTTCAAGAGTTGAAATATCGCACAATTTGTTTGTCATAGCAAAACTAATTGTATTATGATCTTCTTCAATTTCTTGCAGTTCCTTCGTAATCTCGCTCTTGATAGCCTCTTCAGAAGCCCACAACTCGCTTTTCTTTATTTTTTGAGATAAATCCAAAATATATTTAACTTCAAACTTAAATGGCAGATCATCACCACCAATTCTGGAGATCTCATCACATGCCATATATAAATCTTGCTCCATTATCGTAAAATCATCTTCATTCTCCACATAAGGCAGGACTCCCTTCAGGAGTTCGACAATATTCTTCAGATGACTCCTTATTCGATTCCTTTTAAAGGCCGATAGGATAGGTTTATTGATCAAGTCTCCAACATCTACGAAAAAAAAGAAGATATATATGTAAATATATATATATATATATATATATATATATATATATATATATATATATAAAATAAGATAATGATAGATGTGTAATTGTAAATAATGGGATGAAACTCACTCCTTGAAGAAACTCCGCTAGATGAGGCGAGGATAGTTGACACGGATAGATCCGGAGGATTGAAGGGAATGGCGTCCGTATTCATCGTCACTAAAGAAGGTTCTAGTCCAAATAATGGGTCTTCCCTTGAAAATTGCTCGTTAGGTGACTCTGCTATAATGGGCATAGGAGAAGTGGTCGAGGCCTGTGAGTTAAGTCTTGGGAGCAAGATGAAATTAACCTTCTCCCGCGGAATGGCCTCAATGGTTGATGGGATCTTTAATTGAGATTCAGCAAAGGTAATTGTCAAAGGTATCTCTGAAATGTGTGCATCTTCCTCAGAAGAACACAAATAGCTAGCATCTGACCCATCATCGTTACTATTCTCTTTCCTGAATACCTTCATAGTCTTATTACCCGAAATGAGACAATTACTCCGATCACTATGTGGTCTTTCTAACCCCATAGTCTCGTTGGTTCCAGTAATGTGAGGAGGAATCCCAAACTCAAATTCATGATCGTTAAGGTATTTTCCAACCCCAATATTTGTAAGAACGAATCATCAAGCATATCTTCAGTTATGAGTAAATCATCCATCAACTCTTGTTGGTCATGCATATTTGTAGCAGTGATTTCTTCTTCGATACACCCATCTGGCGTTGGAAGATTTCCTAATACAAAATATCACTTATTAACACCAACAAAGTTCTTTTTAAATATACAAAAAAAAAAGAGAAGATAAATTTACCCATGTTAGAAAAGTGTGAGGTCGTGGGAACGCTTTCTAACTCCGTAAGAAAAGCATCAGGAGAAGGAACAATCGAACCTTCAGTCATATGCTCTTGATTCTGATCGGGTGGGAGCGGAACATAATATCCCCTTGAAGGACTTACAGAGGCCCCTTGAGCTTTCGAAATTGCATAAGATGATAAGATACCCTCACTTCTATCGTTATGTACCACCGATTTTCGCTTTTTGTTATTCTCCCCTCTTTTTGGTGACAGGACCCGCTTTCCAGATACATTAGAAGAAGATTTTTCTACCTCATCACGCTTATTTTCGAAAATGTGTATAGCTTGTTAAAACCAACGAATGAAGAACAGTTGAAGACATTAATATTCCCAGGACTTCTCGTAAAAGACGTCTTCATAGGTCACGCCTCTCGGAAAATATCAGCAAAAAATTCAGAGGGAATATGCATAAGTGCATTGAGTTTCGCAACTTCACCATCTTGTTTATTAGGAGCTAGCTCTAATAATCTCTTGGAAAAATAAACATTGGTATTTGCATGCCACCAATAGCATCACATTAAGAAAGTACGACCAGAAACATAAGCAGGGCGAGTCGTAAAACATGACTTAGTTCCTTGCTCACTATATGTATTGAATGCCGTCACTAAATCTGAAACAGTAACATCTTTGCGTGCATCCAAAGAAGAGGAGCCAGGGGAATAATCTGATTATAACCTAATTGTCGAGCATACCGGACCGGATAATATGGCTCGAGCAATTTATGGTCGCCAAAACGTAATGGCAATAAATTTTATCGTAAACTCAAAAAATAGTGAAGGATTTAGGTGGGAAACACAGAGGTATCTCTGCCTGAATTAGCTTGATCTTCCCATGAAAGTTGGTCATTGTCTGGTAAGAAATGCCCAAATGGTTGAAACTTGAACGATCGGGGATTCCGCATTAAATCTCGAGCCCCTTTCAAACTATGAGCACCGGCTGCCCGCTCCAAAATACTCAGTAAGAAGGGGATATCTGGCCTAAGTTCAAAATCCCTCAAATTATAAGTGGAAGGAAAATGGGTTCCCACCCATCCAAAGAAATAATGAATAGGGAAATAAGCTCCCGAACTCCCTGGATCGCTACACCTCTTTAACTGGTCAAAGCCATAAAATATGCTAGCAAGGACGGCTAGACCGACGGCATAAGTAGCTCCATTTGTCATCTCCCCTGCTATTATGAACGTTTCGGCACGGACACTTTTCTCATGATTTGGAAGTGTGAACCTGCTTTAAAAAAGCCGAAAAATAGGTCCCGCGACTAATTCTTAGCGAAGACCTCTTTTCAATTCGGGCTACTTGAAGAACATCCGTTTTTGAAGTAAAAGGGTGGATAATGTTGCCGCTCCGATCATAAAAATCTAGGAAGTAAGACATCCATTGTCCATGATTTACATTTCTCTTTTTCACATCAGGATCATTCTTTACGATTTCCTTTACAATTTGATCGAAAATTTGAAACAAGGGTTTCAGGCTTATAGAAAAGCGACTCTCCGTCTTCATGTACTCCGTATAGAAGATTATTCTCAGGAATGCACTCATCATACATAAAGTCTGTAAGCGGTAGACCACTAATGTGGAATAATTCCTCCAGTGTTATACCAGCTTCCCCCCAAGGAAAGATCCAAGAGTTAGTAAGTGGACAAAAGGCTTCAATTAGAGCGTGCATCATATTGTTGCTACTGTCGTATCACCCCCGTGCACACGCAACTGCTGTCAACAAATTACATCTTTTCAATTCATTGCGAAACTCCAATAACATTTGTACGACCTAGAAGTGAAAACTTAAGTTCATCGATGCTGCTCCTCTCAAACGAAAACTGTCACCCCATCTGACGCCTGACTCTTTATCTATGAACCTCTGAGCAAAGGTAGGAAAGGATTGTGGGCTATGGAATTCTTCACTCGATAAAAAAATACGACCTAGTTTCAAAAACATTAAATCAATACCATCCTCTTGTCGGAGTTTGGAAAGATGTGACCCCAAACTCCCAAACTTCAATGATCTGCTTAGACTCGTCCACCACTCGTCGGTTGGTGATACATGGTGTCTTCTGTGAGCTATGTCAGGGCTAAAACAAGGAAGATGTCTTCGCAAGGGTACCCCAGAAAAATCATTCCCGATATCACCCAATCTTCTAATTCGAACAGCTTTACAATCAGAAGATTTCTCTTTTGACATGATTAATAAGAGGAAATCTGTGAAAATGAATAAATAAATAAAAGGGGAGTTAGATTACATTTCAAAATATATTTGAATTATGTTGTTTTATTGACATCGAGATCGATGATCAATATAAAATCAACTTCATAATTTAGAAAATATTTTTTAAGGACGTTTCGATCTCTGTAAATGTCCCAAAATCAGTCAGATCTGCCCGAGTAGCCAAAGTAGATATTTCGGATTTAATATTGACTATCCAATCTACATTGAGATCGATGGTCAATATAAAATCAACCTTATAATTTTTTATTGATTTTTAGAAAATATTTTTAAGGACGTTTTGGTCTCTGTAAACGTCCCAAGATCAGTCAGATCTGCCCGGGTAGCCAAAGTAGATCTTTCAAATTTAATTTTGACCATCCGATCTACATTGAGATCGATGGTAAATATAAAATCAACCTCATATTTTTTGTTGATTTTTAGAATATATTTTTAAGGACGTTTCGATCTCTGTAAACGTCCCCAAAATCAGTCAAATCTGCCTGGGTAGCCAAAGTAGATCTTTCGGATTTAATTTCGACCACCCGATCTGCATTGAGATCGATGGTCAATATAAAATCAACCTTATAATTTTTGTTGATTTTTAGAAAATATTTTTAAGGGCGTTTTGATCTCTGTAAACGTCCCCAAAATTAGTCAGATCTGCTCGGGTAGCCAAAGTAGATCTTTCGGATTTAATTTTGACCATCCGATCTGCATTGAGATCGATGGTCAATATAAAATCAACCTTATAATTTTTGTTGATTTTTAGAAAATATTTTTAAGGACGTTTTGATCTCTGTAAACATCCCAAAATCAGTCAGATCTGCCAGGGTAGCCAAAGTAGATCTTTTGGATTTAATTTCGACCACCCGACCTGTATTGAGATCGATGGTCAATATAAAATCAACCTTATAATTTTTGTTAATTTTTAGAAAATATTTTTAAGGACGTTTTGATTTCTATAAATATCCCAAAATCAGTCAGATCTACCCGAGTAACCAAAGTACATCTTTCGGATTTAATTTCGACCACCTGATCTACATCGAGATCGATGGTCAATATAAAATCAACCTCATAATTTTTGTTGATTTTTAGAAAATATTTTTAGGGAAGTTTTGAACTCTGTAAACATCCCAAGATCAATCAGATCTGCCCGGGTAGCTAAAGTAGATCTTTCGAATTTAATTTTGACCATCCGATCTACATTGAGATCGATGGTAAATATAAAATCAACCTCATATTTTTGTTGATTTTTAGAATATATTTTTAAGGACGTTTCGATCTCTGTAAACGTCCCTAGAATCAGTCAGATCTGCCCAGGTAGCCAAAGTAGATCTTTCGGATTTAATTTTGACCATCCGATCTGCATTGAGATCGATAGTCAATATAAAATCAACCTTATAATTTTTGTTGATTTTTAGAAAATATTTTTAAGGGCGTTTTGATCTCTGTAAACACCCCAAAATCAGTCAGATCTGCCCGAGTAGTCAAAGTAGATCTTTCGGATTTAATTTTGACTATCCAATCTACATTGAGATCGATGGTCAATATAAAATCAACCTTATAATTTTTGGCTGATTTTTAGAAAATATTTTTAAAGACGTTTTGGTCTCTGTAAACGTCCCAAGATCAGTCAGATCTGCCCAGGTAGCCAAAGTAGATCTTTCGAATTTAATTTTGACCATTCGATTTACATTGAGATCGATGGTAAATATAAAATCAACCTCATATTTTTTATTGATTTTTAGAAAACATTTTTAAGGACGTTTCAATCTCTGTAAACGTCTCCAAAATCAGTCAGATCTGCCCGGATAGCCAAAGTAGATATTTCGGATTTAATTTCGATCACCCGATCTGCATTGAGATCGATGGTCAATATAAAATCAACCATATAATTTTTGTTGATTTTTAGAAAATATTTTTAAGAACGTTTTGATCTCTGTAAACCTCCCAAAATCAGTCAGATCTGCCCGGGTAGCCAAAGTAGATCTTTCGGATTTAATTTCGACCACCCGATCTACATCGAGATCGATAGTCAATATAAAATCAACCTCATAATTTTTGTTGAGTTTTAGAAAATATTTTTAGAGATGTTTCGATCTCTGTAAACACCCCAAAATCAGTCATATCTGCCCGGATAGCTAAAGTAGATCTTTCAAATTTAATTTTGACCACCCGACCTATATTAAGATTAATGGTCAATAGAAAATCAATTTCATAATTGTTGTTATCAATTTATTAAGGTTCATAAATTTTAATCGGATCGTCTAAGAGATTTAGGAGATTCATCTTAGTAGTTGGAGAGCGTTCTCGTAAGAATCGCAAATCCAATCTAGGAGATTCATCTTGATAATCGGAGAGCGTCCTCGTAAGAATCGCAAATCCTATAACTATAAATCAGTATACAGTATTCCCGTAGGAATTACAGTCTGATTAATCTCGAAATATAAAAAAAATCATCTCCTGAAATCTCTCAGATTGAAATAAGATCATTCGATGGACCCAAAAATTTTATTTTTTTTTCAAAATTTCAATGATCAAATCTCCGTAGATAATAGGATCATTAGTCAGATTTCGAAGAATCGAATCTCCGTAGAGAATACGATCATTAGTTAGTAGTAAAATTCTTATAAGAAATAAAATTTTATATCGATTTTTATCAAATTTTTTTTAATAATTTTCATTTTTTGTATAAAAAAAAAAGTAATAAAAAATCGAGGAGGCACCTGTTGACTCAGAAATTTTGAAATCAGTAATTCTTTCTTCTTCCACTTAACCTCAAAAACCAGATAGAATAAATTAATGGAAGGAATTAGGAAAGGAGACTTTATTTATAAATTTTTTTTATAAATCCTACTCTAAACAGGACTTAACAAATCTACTCTAAGACTAAAAAGTCCTAAGTTATATTAGTCACCTAGATGGCTAGAAAAATATTTAGCCACCTAGGTGGCTAGAAAATACACATAACCACCTAGGTGACTAGAAAATATATTTAGTCACCTAGGTGGCTAGAAAATATACTTAGTCACCTAGGTGGCTAGAAAACATACTTAGCCACTTAGCTGGCTAGAAAAATACTTATCCACCTAGGTGGCTAGAAAAGTACTTATCTACCTAGGTGGCTAGAAAAATACTTATTCACCTAGGTAGCTAGAAAATATACTTAGTCACCTAGGTGGCTAGAAAAATACTTATCCACCTAGGTGGCTAGAAAATATACCTAGTCACCTCTTATCCACCTAGGTGGCTAGAAAATGTACGTAGTCACCTAGGTGGCTAGAAAAATACTTATCCACCTAGGTGGCTAGAAAATATACGTAGTCACCTAGGTGGCTAGGAAAATACTTATCCACCTAGGTGGCTAGAAAATATACTTAGTCACCTAGGTGACTAAAAAAATACTTATCCACCTAGGTGGCTAGAAAATATACGAAGTCACCTAGGTGGCTAGAAAAATACTTATCCACCTAGGTGGTTAAAAAAAATACTTATCCACCTAGGTGGCTAGAAAATATACGTAGTCACCTAAGTAGCTAAAAAAAACACGTAGCCACCTAGGTGGTTAGAAAATATATTTAGTCACCCAGGTGACTAGAAAAATACTCATCCACCTAGGTAGCTTTTAAAATATACGTAGCCACCTAGGTGGCTAGAAAAACTTGTTTAGTCACCTAGGTGGCTAGAGAACATACTTAGCCACCTAGGTGGTTATGAGAAAAGAATGACGTACGCGAAAAGAATCTTTTCTCAATCCGCATGAAGAAAAAAACTTACGCAGCTCTCTCAGCTCTTCATTTCATGAAAACCTTAGGGGAACCGTAGGATCGTAACTTCTAATAACCGCTATTATAAATCTATAAATAGCAGACCCATTCTCATTGCTAGGGATCCTGAAAATTCTGACATGAGACCTCTGCCAAAAATATCTCCAACTCTTCTGACTAAAAACTTTAGGGTATCTCCCAGATTCTGGCTATTCCTTTCTTCTTTTTTATTCTCTATTTTTAAAAGTGAACGGGAGGAATAAGTTAGAATTAAGCCATTTAGGATAAGGGCTACAACCCCTACCTAAAAGAGATACGCTTAGGATAAGAGCTACGGCTCCTCTTAAGTAGGATTTATGGTTGCAATTTGGGATTACACGTTACGACTCGTACCCAATCTCTTGCGTACTTAAAAATAGTTAAGCCACGTGGGTACGACCCTGGGCATAACTCCTAGTACACTCGGATTGCAACCACGAATTTGATGCTCATACGGGTTGCAATCACGCACCAGAAGAATGATTTCGGACTATGATATATAAAATATTCATCTATGATAATTAGAGTTTTCCTCGCGGTTCAGATCATCACTCCCTCAAATGAGGGTTTGGACCTTAACCTCGAGATCGAAAATTCTTAGATAGAATCGTTGACTTTTGGTCAAACGATCATAATGTGAGATTGTAACGAGATCCAACAATGGATTTATTACGTATTGACCAGATCTTATGAATTTGGTCAAATCTAATGGTAGAATCGTTGACTTTTGATCAAACGATCATAATGTGAGATCATAACGAGATCCAATGGTGGATTTATTACGTATTGACCAGATCTTATGAATTTGATCAAATCCAATAGTAGAATTATTGACTTTTGGTCAAACGATTATAATGTGAGATCGTAACGAGATCCAACGGTGGATTTATTACATATTGATCAGATTTTATGAATTAGATCAAATCCAATAGTAGAATCATTGACTTTTGGTCAAAAGATCATAACGAGATCTAACGGTAGATTTATTATGTATTGACCATATCTTATGAATCTGGTGAAATCTAACGGTGAAATCATTGACTTTTGGTCAAACGATCATAATGTGAGATCGTAACGAGAGCCAACAGTCAATTTATTATATATTGATCAAATTTTATTAATTTGATCAAATCCAAACGTAGAATCGTTGACTTTTGATCAAACGATCATAACGTGAGATTGTAAGGAGATCCAACGGTAGATTTATTATATATTGACTAGATCTTATAAATCTGGTCAAATCTAATGGTGGAATCATTGAATTTTGGTCAATTGGTCATAATACAAGATCGTAACGAGATCCAACGATGGATTTATTACGTATTGACCAGATCTTATGAATTTGGTCAAATCCAACGGTGAAATCATTATAAAATCATCTGACCATCAAATTTTATGAAATTTGACGATATCTAACTTATAATTAGACACTATCACTGAAAGTGATAACTCTTTTGATAATCAGTTGCCCGAAGAATGGATTTGATATTCGAACTCATCGTTGAGACCAGAGAACAAGAATTCATTTTAAGACTCGTCCACGAGTTTCTTGCTCCAGTAATGACTCGTACTTTTCGAGCAAATAGAACTGACTTTTGGAGGAGGGGTTCTCCCATCCGTCGTCCCCTATTTCATATTTCGCAAATCTCCGATGAAGATAATCTGCTATGCATTTATCTCATGACGGATTGAAGATGTCAATGAAGACTTAGAATTAGAATTTTAGTTTTGTTTATTTCAGAGATGTAATTATGTTTTTTTTTCCATTAGAATAGCTTTTAATCAAAAGTATTCAATTTTAATGTAATTAACGGGGAATCAATTGCGATACCCGGAAGTGTAAGGTCCGTCATTTTAATAAAACCCTCTCCTAGCGAGGGAAAATTTGTTATGATTTATATCCTACGCAAATTTGTTATTTACAACTACTTAACTAGGTTGAAACTCATGGAGACAAATCACATCATAATGTCTTCATCCCAACAATAAAGGCCACTTTTTTTTCCTTAATGATAAGAACTCATTTAACTCATCGTCGTCATGATAACCCTATCCCATCTATTTGGGGTCGGCTTTGCGAGTCTTATTTCTCCACTTGTTTCATATGAACCCTAAACTCTTTGAAACTTCACAATCCTTCATGTCCCTTCTCACTGCCTACCTCCAAGTCTTTATTAATCGTCCTCTTCTCCTATTTCCTTGGGCTTGTAGCATCTCAACCCTTCATACAGGTCAGTTTCTGGACTCCGATGGACATGTTCAAACCACCTCAAACGACATTCCATAATTATTTCCTTTATAGGTGCCACTATCAAATTTTCTCTTTAGTTCCTAATTTTAGCCTTTCTTATCCCTCCACACATCCATCTTAACATACGCATCGCAGGCATATGACCTCTATCTTCTTGCAGCTATCTTTGAACTGTAATGATATATCAATTGTATTGGCATATCAACTATGCATGCGATATGAAGAGGAATGGTTGATCAGTAGCATTGGCATGTTATGCTCATAGTTGAATAGAAAGGAAACAAAATGCATTAATACATATATAAATAATAATAATACACTATTTTGCTGGTAGTTTTAAGGAAGCTACATCTTGCACACGAGATGTGTATCATGGCCCATAGATTAAAAAGAAAGACTTGGTATTTTGAAACTAGTGCCACGTGGAACACCATCTAAGTCATCCAATCTGAAGGCCATGATGTAAAGATCTTTGATGCAAAAGATTGATAGGACACACAATCTCTATCGTCAGATTAAACATAGTCAGCCATTTAAACAGATGATAGACATTGATTGTATTGAATCAGATGATAAAATCGTATTTCGTACCGATCTTTGGCATCAAAGACGAACATCATGAACTTCAAATCAAACGGCTTAGATGGTGTTTCACGTGGCACAGGTTTCAAAAAGACCACGTCTTTCTTTTTAACCCATGTGCCACGGTACACATCTCATGTGCAAGTTGTAGCTCCCATTTTTAAACTATCGGCAAAAAACTGCCTTCAATAAACCTTACTGTTTCACAGATCAAAAAAATAAACCTTACTTGTTTCATTTTTTCTATTGCACAAAGTGGTATTTTGCTGATATTTTCAAACCATCAGCAAAAAACGCTTTCCTATGCATCTAACTGTTAAAACAAGCTTTAAACCAACATTTTTAATTTATGATTATCCATAAAATTACTTTTTCTTCTGAAGTTTAAACAGATTTTTTGAAGAAGAGCTGTTTCAAGCCATCCACCTCCAGATAAACAACCCATACCTGTTTGATTCGAGTTCTACATTGGTCACAGGCCATAATAATGAAGGCTAAATTAGAGATACTACGTTTATGCATAATTTGTACTTCGTAAACATAAATTCAGTCATTTCAGTACTGATAATTATTTCAGAGGAATTTATTCTAAGGTGTTTGAGAGAGTGTGCATTTGTGTATGTGTAATATGGACTTGAAACTGATTTAAAAATTAAAATTTAATATGGCCTCAAGCTGAAGGAGCCCTCGAGCCTCAAATCAAATACTGAGGTAGGATAGAGCTTGTTTTACAGAAATTTCAAGGCAAGGTAAATGGGACTTGACTTTCACGTAGGGGAAAAAACGCCCTCGTTATGCGTATTTATTTTCCTTCTTGCATAGATTTCCATCCCTTTCTTCTTAACTAGACAGATCCAGATCCAGATCTCTCAATGTAGACTGAGATCTGTCCATGAGTAGATCCAAAGCTATTTTGATATAGTAAATTCTCCAAATATAAAGTTTCTTAAAATAGGAACATTACTACTATAGAAAATTCTTCAAAATAGAAAGATCCCAAACTAATTTTCTGATTAAGGGCCTCTTTTGGTGTACAAGCAAAATGTGTCTTATCCAAAAAATGATTAAAATGTCTCATGAGAGTTCTTCATAACCGCATTTTGGGACAGAACTAATGGTAAAAGGACCATTTCAATTGTATTTTGGCAACTCTCCAAACTAGGCACTAGCGCCAATTCATGAATGAGGTGAAGTAATTTAATCTTATATGCCAAATTGTAGCCTCCCAAATCCCTTAGAAACGTTGGTGATATAGGCTGCGTTTGGCATAGCTCTCTGCTACCTCCCTGCCAGAGTCTGCTTTAGCAGGTTCCCTTTTTCTTTGCTAAATCCCTGCTACCTGCTTTACCAGGTCCCCCTTCTCCTTGCTAACTCCCTGCATAGCAGGATTTACCTGCTCCAGCAGTTCTCCCCTGCTCTCTGCTCCTTGCCAGAGCAGGTTTTATTTGCTTTGGCAGGGAGTTAGCAGAGAGCAGTGAGCTAGCTGCTAGAGCAGGTAATCCTGCTTTGGAGGGAATTAGCAAGGAGAAGAAGGGCCTGCTAAACCAAGTACATCCGGCTCTGGCAGGGAACTGACAAAGAGCTATGCCAAATGCAGTCATGGAAACTTTCTTAGTGATCGACTCTTTTGGAATTAGCAACACAGTATTAAGGTTCTTGTTTCATGATCTCATAAGATTTCACCATGCTCCTATCGATTTTAACACCTTTGTACACAATTCAAGGATGTTATCTGCACAAACCCTGATAGGATATCGTATCATTCAGAAAGAGTCAAATTCTAATGGGCAATTTGTGAAGGATCTATCCCGTTTTATTCTGGCTTTTTGTTATAATTGCAATTCCAATGGAAAGAGACCCCAGGACGAATACTACCTCAGGAGCTCATAGATAAATTAGCT
The DNA here is from genome assembly GCA_021018995.1 of Chloranthus sessilifolius. Taxonomy (NCBI): domain Eukaryota; kingdom Viridiplantae; phylum Streptophyta; class Magnoliopsida; order Chloranthales; family Chloranthaceae; genus Chloranthus; species Chloranthus sessilifolius. The sequence goes on along the minus strand of CM037584.1, from coordinate 44,961,446 downwards.
GGTCTACAACCAGTACCTAATCACGGAAAAAAAATCTAAAAGTGTGTTGTTATGAGGGTTTAACATTCGACCAGTTAAGAAAATTAATCTACGCATGCCCTCGAAGTACTTCGAGATTAGTATATATCTTTTGTATGACCTGTATGACCCATGCATTTCATTTGACTCTCACTGAACAGTGACGTCCTTTACTTCAAGATGAAACAATGTTTAAAGACAGATTGCCACCCAAGAGAAACTCCTCAGATTCCAAGTTGTCCGAACATTTCGACGACATGGACAGGGTGGGGCAACAGAATCCCAAGCAAAATTTTAATGAGAACGAGCAAGTAACAAGGTCATTAATGTCAAAACCATCACGGCTCAAAAATATGTATAAAAATATATTTCCTATTATAATGCCTATTATAAAGCCGTATTGTGTTTGCATTTTGTAAAATCTCATAATTTAATTAAGTGACATCTATAATTGCAACCATAGTTATGAAGTTAAAATCTATGGTTGCAAATGATACTGCCCATCCTTTAAGATTATCAAACTCCACTTACGCCTCTTTCTTAGCTACCTAATTTTATTTTTTTTACTATTTTAAGAGAATACCTATCTCATTGGGGCCCACCAAATCTTTAACTTCTAATTTTTATTTCCTCTCTCTCTCTCTCTCTCTCTCTCTCTCTCCCCCCCCCCCTTAAGGCCATAATATCCCACAACACTACTTGCCAGGCCCAATTGGGGGCACCACAAAATCTTTCCTTTTTATTATCCTAAAAAAAAATCTTTACTTTTTTATTTTCTCTCCTCTTGGCTCAATTTTCTAACTAACTCTTACTCTTTCCCAAGAAGAAAAGTTACAAACTACGAAATCTTCGTCTCCCCCATCATCTTCTTTTACAAGTTGCTTCTTCTCTTTCTTCTTCTACTAAACTTCAAGCCCTCAATCTCTTTCAAAACTCCGATCTCTCATTTTTTCTCTCTTAAATTAATATTGAAAATATTATTATTATTATTCCTTTTTTATATTTATTTAAGTATTTCTTGGGCAGTTAATTAGAGGTCATCCGTCGATCTTCGCAAAAGGCTTTCAGCATCAATTAAGCGATCGCGACATAGTCAACTCTGCTTCCCAATTCAACTTCGATCAGGGACGTTTCTTAGTCTCTCTTTATTAATAATATTTATTTATTCATTAATTTACTATTGGTTCATACCATTGATTAGTGGTTATAAATATATTAGTTCACTTAATCTTAATCAAATTGATCATCTACCACCAGTTTTATTTATTTTTTTATGTTTATCAATTTTATTTTAGTTGTCAATTATTTCATTCTTTGACCCAGTTCATCTATTGGTTAAAAATAAATGTCTTCTCCAAAATTTGAATCTGGACATCAAAAGTGTGAAAAAAACAGAAAAATGGAAAATTTAATTGCTTCTCAAAAAAGTGCTCTTGATAAATTTATTACTAATAAGAAAAATATAAATTGTTCGGGCGAGATGAGAAAAGAAAGTGAAGAAATTTTAGAGAATTTCAAACCAAGAAAAATACCTGAAGTTAGGCGGTTGTCTAGGGCCTCCTTTTTATAATGCCATATTATGTTTGTCTGCATTTTTTATAATCTCATAATTTAATTAAGTGACATCTATATTTGCAACCATAGTTTTTTTTTTTTTGATAACCGTGGGTGTCCGGGCCAGCTTGCATGCACCTCGACTAATCCCACGGGACCCTGGAGCTAACAACCTGGTAATACTCCACTGGCCTGTGAGGGGAGACTCGAACTGGTGACCATTGGGGAGCAAACCCAAGGCCTGGCCAACTGAGCTATTAGGTTACAGCAACCATAGTTATGAAGTTAGAATCTACAGTTGCAAATAATAGTACCCATCATTTAAGATTTAAGATTATCAAACTCCACTTGCACCTCCTTCTTAGATACCTAATTTTATCTTTTTACTATTTTAAGAGAATACCTATCTCGTTGGGGTCCACCAAATCTTTAATTTCTAATTTTTATTTCCTCTCTCTCTCTCTCTCTCTCTCTCTCTCTCTCTCTCTCTCCAAAGTCACCCCGAAACAATACGTCTTGCCAAGCCCAATTGGGGGCCCCAACAAATCTTTACTTTTTTTATCCTACGAAAAATAAACCTTTACTTTTTATTCTCTCTCCTCTTGGCTCAATTTTCTGACTTTTACTCTTTCCCAAGAAAAGTTACGAACTACGAAATCTTTATCTCTCCCATCATCTTCTGTTACAAGCTGCTTCTCCTTCTTCTACAAACCACTAAACTTCAAGCCCTCAATCTCTTTCAAAAATCTGATCTCATTTTTTTCTCTTAAATTAATCATTAAAATATTATTATTACTATTATTATTATTTCCTTTTAATATTTATTTTACTATTTCTAAGGCAATTGATTCGTCGATCTTCGCAAAGGGCTTTCAGCATCAATTAAGCGCTCGTGACATCATCAACTTTGCTTCCCAGTTCGACTTCGATCAAGGACGTTTCTTATCCTCTATTCATTAAGAATAATTATTTATTCATTAGTTTACTATTGGTTCATATCATTTTGATTAGTGGTTATAAATATATTAGTTCACTTAATCTTAATCAAATCATCTACCACTAATTTCATTCATTTATTTTTACCAATTTTATTTTAGTTGTCATTTGTTTCATTCTTTGATCCAGTTCCTCTATTTGTTAAAACTAAATGTCTTCTCAAAAATTTGAATATGGACTTCAAAAGCGTGAAAAAAAAAAAAGAAATTTGGAAATTTTAATTGCTTCTCAAAAAGGTGCTCTTGATAAATTTATTACTAATAAGAAAAATATAAATTGTTCAAGCGAGATGAGAAAAGAAAGTGAAGAGATTTTAGAAAATTTAGAACCAAGAAAAATACCTGAAGAACTAGTGAAAGAACTAAAGAAAATATTCGAGGAATATCAAGAACGTTTTGAAGGAGAACCACAAAAAATAGTTGATTCCATCAACATTTATAATCTGGGATGATGGACAATTATAGATACAATGCTAAGAGATTTATTAGTTGAAAGAGGTCCAATTAGAGATAAAAAAAAATTAAAATTTCCTTTTGATGAATATATTCTAGACACTTCTTGTAACGACTGAGATTTTTCATTATTTAGTCCTTAATTATTTGCTAGATTTGTAATTATGAATAGTTTGATTAATTTGATGGATGTGATTAATTATTACACATGAATGTAATGCTTACTTTATTTAATAATGACCCATGATAATTAATTGTTCCAATTAATATTACCCTAAAAGCCTTTAATATGTGTTAGTAATAATTGGGGTGCGTTTAGTAATGTTTAATGAACTTTTAAAATATGTTAGTAAACTAATTAAAGACCCAATAACTAATTAAAGACCCATATAAGAGATTCTAAATAGAGTTAGATCTTAAATTGGAAACCTTAAAGTATTATAAATAGAGTTAGAACTTAAATAGGAAACTTCAAAGTATTCTAAATAGAGTTAGATATTAAATAGGAAACCTTAAAGCATTCTAAATAGACTTAAAAATAAAATAGGAAATCATAAAGTATTATAAATATAGAGATTAAATTACAGAAATTTTTATATAACTCTTATTACCTAATAACCTTAGAGAGAGAGAAAGAAAATTCCAGAGAAGGAGAATTAGAAAATGAACCCTAGAGTTTTCGGTTTGAAGGCTTAAGAAGAACATGAGAGGAGTTTACGACGCAGCCAAATTTCGGATTAGAGCTTCGGATTGAATTAGGGAGAGGAATTACGTCAATTTTATGTGAAGACTAGAGGTATGGAGAAATCATGTTGAGATTAATCGGAAACGTAGATAACATAAAAATAAAATAGGAATTAGGGTTTATTTCATTTAATTAATATTCTTCATATTAGATTGTTAAATTTTTATGCTTTGCCGCGGGTTTTCGATGGTGCACGGGGTTTCGTGATTGATCACGAAATTCTGTGCAGAATCCATGCAGAATCCAGAATCTGTCCAGAATCCAGAATCTGTTCAGAATCCAGAATCTGTCTAGAATCTAGAATCTGTTCAGAATCCAGAATCTGTCTAGAATCTAGAATCTGTTCAGAATCCAGAATCTGTCCAGAATTCAGAATTTGTTAGGAATTTCATAATTGTCTAAGATGCAAGCAATGAATTTCTATGTTTAATCATCATGCTTAAAGGTTTATTTGTGTTCATTATTATTTTATTGCTTAGAATCCATGCAAGCTAGGATGTTTGATTTACACAACATGAAACAAGTAGGAATCGATAGAGATTACATATTTATGATGTATTAAGCCTAAACAAGTGAAAAACCTATTGCATGATCGATTGATTTCCAGCTTTTCTATGCATGTACATTCATCGCATTCATAAAAGTGAAAAGATACATTTACGATATGACACATAAAAACAAAATATTTTTATGATTATGATAGAATTCTTATGGGCTTATGCTAGAGGAATTAACATGAATAAGAATGACAAGTAATAAAAGTTATGCATCCATGCATTAATGATAAGACTGAAGAGATGGAGAAGGTCTTTAATTTTAAGCTTACTACTTAACTGAAGAGAAGTTATGTGAAGGTTAACGTAGATACTAATCGAAGGATCAGAGAAGATTAGGATAATGATTAAGAGAGAGAAAACCATGTCCATTATGTATGCCGATTCATGAGCATTAAATGCACAATTAAAAATAACCACACATGATATTAGGGTAGAGACCCAAGCCATAATGTTTATTTAGATTTAATGCTATGTTTCGGTTTCATTCTCTTGCTTTACTTATTCTTTATGTCACATGTTATATTTCTGTTATTATTTGATTTTATGAGATGATTTGAGTTATGGACATTTTCTATTAGTCTCATCATGTCCGGTCCATACCAGTTTACTTGGTAAACTGACCCATTGTTTGGGATTTTAGGGAGTACAGCTGTACATGGAGAGGATAAAGTAGATGTATCAATGATTAATGGAAATTCAGATTTGAGCAAAGAAGGATTTGAAGTTTAGTTTATAGGTTTTTCTTCATGCATTAGGAAATATCTTAAGATGTTTATTTCATATTATTTTTATGAACAAGTTCATGTTAATGATGAATTATACTTGATTTCAGTTTTATTTAATTTAAGGATTAAGCATACAAATTATATGGTATAATAGGTTGTTATCTCATAATTTAGTATTGTTCTCATAATGATATAAAAAAATATATATATATATATGCGTGCACTTTTAATAGTTATTTTTCCGTTACGTTTATATGCGGATCTTTATGGAATAATTGATTTATATAAGATCATGGAGATATGATGTAGTGTGATGTCTCCAAGTGAGCGCATTGATCCGGTGTATGAAATTGGGGACGTCAGTTGGTATCAAAGTGAAGTTTTGCGATCTGAATTTGTGGAGATTGAAACTAATGTAGGAATGGTATTGATTTCAGATGGCCAATTTTCAGAGACAAGGTGATAGGTTAGCAGATGCTATTACGAGGGCGATCAATGAGGCGAGAGCACCCGTGCCTAGATCGGATGTTGATGAGTTTAGAAAGAACCACCCTAGGACTTTCAATGGAACTGGCGATGTTATGGAGGCACAAAGGTGGATTAAGCACTTAGAAAAAATATTTGGAATAATGCAGTGCCCCGATGCTTGTAAGGTGAGACTAGCAACTTACAAATTGGAAGACGCCGCATACCACTGGTGGAGTCAAGTCAACGATACTACAATTGCAGCAAACCCAGAACATGTTTGGACTTGGGCATAATTTGTAAGAACCTTTAATGATAAATATTATCCGCAGAGTGTTCGTGAGGGTAAGATTACTGAATTTTTGAAGTTAGAACAAGGGAACATGACAATCGATGCCTACGATAGGGCATTTACTGAACTTGGAAGATTTGTGCCGAACATGATAGCTGATGAGACCTTCCGTATTAAGAAGTTTGAGCACGGACTTAGGCCACATATCAGGTCTCGTGTAGTGGGGCATAAGAGTACCACCTTCAGAGATTATGTTATGCTGTAGAGAGAGATGTTAGCCAGACAAATCAAGGGAAGAATTTTGGTCAATTGACTCAGAGTAGTAATCAGTTTAATGGACGAGATCAGGTCATGGGCAGGCACAACAATCAACAGGGGAGGAAGTTCACCCCATATGGTAAACCCCAACAGATTCAGCAGAAGGGGCAGCCATAGCTATGACAACTCATACAACGACGAAGTCGAAACCAATGTGCAACACATGCGGGAAACAACACTATGGTAAATGTTTACGAGGAACGACAGCATGTTATAACTGCGGGAAAGAAGGGCATAGAGCGGCGGATTGCAAAGAGCCGAGAAGAATCAGAAAGCACCATTGACGATAACGACTCATGGACGAGTTTATACCTTATCTGAGATGGATGCTAGAGCCTCCAATGATGTGATTCACGGTACGTTTTAGATAGTTTATCTTCCTTTTATTGCATATAGGAGCTATTCGAATTGTTATATTTAATGTGCATATTTATCTACCTTAGCTTTATAAATCACGCAAATATGAGACGTTAATTAAGACACTTAAGAATCCAAGAGAAATTTAAAGTTAGAAATTTTCTTAATTAAGATCGCTTAGCAATGATGAATGTGTCTTTGTTTTAGGCCCTTTGTTGATTGACGGATGTTTCACCCACGTACTTATGGATTCGGGAGCTTCACATTCATTTGTTTCTTTGAGTTTTGCTCCACGATTGGAGAGGGAACCTAGCATAATGAGCTTTACCTTGGTTGTCGCAACACCTTTGGGAAATACTGTCATTGCTGATCGGCACTACCCAGATTGCATTGTTCGAATTGGAGAGAACGACCTGAAGGCCGATTTGATTGTTCTAGACTTTGAAGATTTTGACGTTATTCTTGGGATGGATTGGTTAGCTGAGTCACGAGCTGTTTTGGATTGTTACGAGAAAAAGGCGATCTTTGCGAAAAGCAACGGATCGATTTTTAAAATTCAAGGGCTTGAGAAAAGGAACCGTGCCAACATTATGTGCGATGACTAATTTAGATGAGAAGAGTGTCGATGTTTCGAAGATACCTATAGTTAGAGAGTTTGCTGATGTATTTCCCAAGGAACTTCCTAGTTTACCGCCTATTAGAGAAGTGGAGTTTCGAATCGATTTATTACTCGGTACGGCACCGATTTCGAAGACACCCTACAAGATGGCACCACTCGAGATGTCTGAATTGAAGAAGCAACTGGAAGAGTTACAAGGGAAGGGTTTCATACGTTTGAGTCACTCACCATGGGGAGCCCCGGTTTTGTTTGTGAAGAAGAAGGATGGCTCAATGAGACTGTGCATCGATTATAGACAATTAAATCAAGTGACAGTGAAGAATAAATACTCGTTACCGAGGATTAATGATTTGTTTGACTAGTTAGGAGATGCTCGATGCTTTTCGAAGATTGATTTAAGGTCTGGTTACCATCAGGTGCGAGTACGAGAAGAGGATATACAAAAGACAGCTTTTAAGACAGGGTATGAACAGTTCAAGTTTTTAATGATGCCTTTTAGTTTGACGAATGCACCTGCAGTATTTATGGACTTGATGAAAAGGGTATTCAGACCCTTTTTGGACCAATTTGTAGTAGTCTTTGTGGACAACACTTTAGTCTATTCAAAATCAGAGGAGGATCATGCTACTCACCTACGGATAGTGCTTTGGACACTTTTGGAGCACAAACTTTTTGCCAAGTTGAGCAAGTGTGAGTTTTGGATGACGGAGGTGGCTTTTCTAGGACATCGGGTTTCTGATAAAGGAATCACTGTTGATCCTGCGAAGATCGAGGCAATTGTTTAGTGGGTACAACCGAAGAGCGTGACCGAGATTCGAAGTTTTCTTGGTTTAGCAAGGTATTATAGAAGATTTGTAGAAGGTTTTTCAAAGATTTCTGGACCGCTTACAAATTTGATAAGGAAGAAGATAAAATTTGTTTGGTCCGATGAATGCAAGCAGAATTTTCAAGAGCTAAAAAGAAGATTGACAACCGCACCAATTTTGACGACACCATCAGGTAGTGGAGGTTTTCTTATTTATACAGATGCGTCAAATAAGGGTTTGGGTGGTGTGTTGATGCAGAATGAGAAAGTTATCGCCTATGCTTCAAGGCAATTGAAAGATCATGAGAGGAACTGCCCGACACATGACTTAGAGCTCGCAGCAATTATTTTCGTGTTGTAGTTTGGAAACATTACCTTTACGGGGAGAAGTTCATCGTATCAACGGACCATCAGAGTTTAAAGTATTTGTTTACACAGAAGGATCTGAACTTGAGGCAGAGGAGATGGATGGAGACTCTGATAGACTTCAACCCTGAGATTAGGCATCACCCAGGGAAGGCTAACATAGTAGCTGATGCGCTGAGTAGGAATGTTCCAGAGAAGATTCTTAGACCAAGGGCTTCGTTATCCTACATCGATATTAAGTCAGTACTATTGGATCAAATTAGAGGGAAGCAGTTAGAAGATCCAGTTTTAGTTCATCTGAAGGAGAGTAAGAACGCAAAAGTAACATGTAGAGATGATGGAATAATATTATTCAAGGGAAGATATTGCGTACCAGATGATGTGGAAATGAAGCAGTAACTTCTCTATGATGCTCACAGATCAAAATTCGCGATACACCCTAGAAGTACAAAGATGTATCAAGATATAAAGAGGAATATTGGCGGCCAGATATGACGAGGGAGATTGCAAATTATGTGTCAAGATGCCTTACTTGTCAGCAAGTGAAGGCTGAGCACAAGAAACCACCAGGATTATTGTAGCCGTTACATGTACCAGGATGGAAATGGGAGAGCATTGGTATGGATTTTATCACGGGATTGCCGAGGACGAAGAGAAGGAACGATTCGGTTTGAGTGGTAGTAGACCGACTGACAAAATCAGCACACTTTATTCCAGTCAGGACTACTTTTTCATCTACGCAACTGGCAGATATCTACATAAGGGAAATTGTACGTTTACATAGAGTGCTAGCGAGTATTATTTCCGATAGAGCTCCAGGTTTACCTTACGTATGTGGCAGAGTGTTTAGGATGGTATGGGATCAAGATTGGAGTATAGTTCAGCTTTTCACCCTCAGACAGATGGTCAGACTAAGAGGTTGAATCAAATTTTAAAGGACATGTTAAGAGCGTGTGCGTTAGATTTTAAGGGAAGTTGGGATGATCACTTAGCATTAGCAAAGTTTTCGTACAACAACAGTTATCAAGCAACGATTCAAATGGCACCATATGAAGCACTTTACGGAAGGAGCCACAGAACACCGTTATGCTGGGATGAGGTTGGAGTAAGAAACCTACTTGGACCGCAGATTGTTGAAGACATGGTGACACAAGTGCAACTAATTAGAGAATGTATGAAGACGGCTCAAAGCAGACAGAAAAGTTACGCGGATAAAGAAAGGAGAGATGCAGAATTTGCTAAGGGGGGTTTAGTTTTTATCAAAATCTCACTTATCAAGGGCGTGATGAGATTTGAAAAGAGAGGAAAACTAAGTCCGAGGTATATTGGACCTTTTAAAATATTGAAGAAGATTGGAGAGACGGCTTATCGGATTCAGTTGCCACCAAAGTTAGCCAGGATGCACAATATTTTTCACATATCAATGTTGAAGAAGTATATCAAAGACTCTTCACATGTAATCGATTTGGAGCCATTAGAAATTGAGGACATGACTATCATTGAGGAACCAATTTCAATTCTAAAAAAAAATGAGAGGACACTACGTAATAAGGAGATTCCATTGGTCTTGGTTAATTGGAAGCACTACTCACGAGAAGAATCTACTTGAGAGCGCGAGGATGATATGAGGAAGCAATATCCACACCTTTTTACTTCAGGTATGATCTAATTTCGATGACAAAATTTTCAATAAGGGAAAAATGTAACGACTGAGATTTTTTGTTATTTAGTCCTTAATTATTTGCTAGATTTGTAATTATGAGTAGTTTGATTAATTTGATGGATGTGATTAATTGTTACACATGAATGTAATGCTTACTTTATTTAATAATGACCCATGATAATTAATTGTTCCAATTTATATTACCCTAAAAGCCTTTAATATGTGTTAGTAATAATTGGGGTGCATTTAGTAATGTTTAATGAACTTTCAAAATATGTTAGTAAATTAATTAAAGACCCAATAACTAATTAAATACCTATTAAGTAATTAAAGGCTCATAGAATCACTTAAGACCCATGTAGGAAATTCTAAATAGAGTTAGATCTTAAATAGGAAACCTTAAAGTATTCTAAATAGAGTTAGATATTAAATAGGAAACCTTAAAGCATTCTAAATAGACTTAAAAATAAAATAGGAAATCATAAAGTATTATAAATATAGAGATTAAATTACAGAAATTTTTATGTAACTCTTATTACCTAATAACCTTAGAGAGAGAGAAAGAAAATTTCAGAGAAGGAGAATTAGAAAATGAACCCTAGAGTTTTCGGTTTGAAGGCTTAAGAAGAACATGAGAGGAGTTTACGACGCAGCCGAATTTCGGATTAGAGCTTCGGATTGAATTAGGGAGAGGAATTACGTCAATTTTATGTGAAGACTAGAGGTATGGAGAAATCATGTTGAGATTAATCGGAAACGTAGATAACACAAAAATAAAATAGGAATTAGGGTTTATTTCATTTAATTAATATTCTACATATTAGATTATTAAATTTTTATGCTTAATCGTGAGTTTTCAATGGTACACGGGGTTTCGTGATTGATCACGAAATTCTGTGCAGAATTCAGAATCTGTCTAGAATCTAGAATCTGTTCAGAATCCAGAATCTGTCCAGAATTCAGAATTTGTTAGGAATTTCATAATTGTCTAAGATGCAAGCAATGAATTTCTATGTTTAATCATCATGCTTAAAGGTTTATTTGTGTTCATTATTGTTTTATTGCTTAGAATCCATGCAAGCTAGGATGTTTGATTTACACAACATGAAACAAGTAGGAATCGATAGAGATTATATATTTATGATGTGTTAAGCCTAAACAATGAAAAAGCTATTGCATGATCGATTGATTTTCAGTTTTTCTTGCATGTACATTTATCGCATTCATAAAAGTGAAAAGATACGTTTACGATATGACACAAAAACAAAGTATTTCTATGATATGATAGAATTCTTATGGGCTTATGCTAGAGAAATTAATATGAATAAGAATGACAAGTAATAAAAGTTATGCATCCATGCATTAATGATAAGACTGAAGAGATGGAGAAGGTCTTTTATTTTAAGCTTACTACTTAACTGAAGAGAAGTTATGTGAAGGTTAACGTAGATACTAATCGAAGGATCATAGAAGATTAGGATAATGATTAAGAGAGAGATAACCATGTCCATTATGTATGCCGATACATGAGCATTAAATGCACAATTAAAAATAACCACACATGATATTAGGGTAGAGACCCAAGCAATAATGTTTATTTAGATTTAATCCTATGTTTCAGTTTCATTCTATTGCTTTACTTATTCTTTATGTCACGTGTTATATTTCTGTTATTGTTTGATTTTATGAGATGATTTGAGTTATGGACCTTTTCTATTAGTCTCATCATGTCTGGTCATACCAGTTTACTTGGTAAACTGGCCCATTGTTTGAGATTTCAGGGAGTACAGCTATACATGGAGAGGATAAAGTAGATGCGTCAATGATTGATGGAAATCCAGATTTGAGTGAAGAAGGATTTGAAGTTTAGTTTATAGGTTTTTCTTCATGCATTAGGAAAGATCTTAAGATGTTTATTTCAGATTATTTTTATGAACAAGTTCATGTTAATCATGGATTATGCTTGATTTCAGTTTTATTTAATATAAGGAGTAAGCATACAATATGGTATAATAAGTTGTTATCTCATAATTTAGTATTGTTCTCATGATGATATAAAAAATTAAAAAAAAATTTATGCGTGCACTTTTAATAGTTATCCTTCCGTTACGTTTATATGCGGATCTTTATGAAATAAATTGATTTATATAAGATCATGGAGATATGATGTAGTGTGACGTCTCCAAGTGAGCGCATTGATCCGGTATGTGAAATTGGGGACGTCACAGTTCTCAATGCAACACTACGTTCGTACATTACTAAATGAAGAAAAATGATAGGAAATAGTTAGTGTATTCCAAAGATTTTGATCGAGTATATTATTTTGGTTGCAAATTGTTTACGGTGAAACCTAGTAAAGTCCTGTTAGCTAATGAAGTAGAGATTGGAAGAACCTTAGTAGTAAATTGAAAGTCATGAACCGTCACATGAACATATTAACAACATGAATGCTTGAATTGATTTAGAAAAAAGATTATTAGAAAGAACGACAATTGACAAAAGTGTTTAGGAACAAATTCACAGAGAAAAGGACCATTGAAAAAAAGTTTTGTTAAGGATTATTGTTGTCATTAAAACTCTTGCAAAAATTAACTTGGCATTTCGTGGAAGAAATGAAAAAATCTATCAAGATAGCAATGCAAATTTTTTAGGTCTTATTGAAAAAGATTGCAAAATTTGATTCAACGATGAAAGAACATATTCGGCATATAAAAATGGTGAAATACATAATCATTATCTTGGACATAATATACAAGATGAATTGATATTGTTGTTAGCTAATGAGATTAGAAAAGTGATCATTTTAAAAAGTAAAGAAACAAAATATTTGTCAATAATACTTGATTGTACACCTGATGCGAGCCATTAAGAAGAGATGACCCTTATTATACGCTATGTTGATGCTTCCACTATTCCGGTAGAAATAGAAGAGTTTTTTTTAGACTTTTTAGTTGTGAATGACACATCTGGACAAGGTCTTGTTAATGAATTGACAAATACAATAAAAACACTTGGACTTGATATTAGTGATGTAAGAGGACAAAGTTATGACAATGGATTTAAACATGAAGGGAAAAAATCAAGGTGTACAAAAACGAGTATTAGATTTAAATCCTAGGGCATTTTGCATACCCTGTGGTTGTCACAATCTTAACTTAATACTTAGTGAGATGGCTAACTCTTTTTCAAAGCTATGTCCTTTTTTGGAGTTATATAACGTAGCTTTTCATTATTTTCTTCTTCTACAAAACGATGAAAATTTTAAAAAAAAACACTCTTCCATTACTAACTCTTAAACCGTTGTCCACAACACAGTGGGAAAGTCAGGTTGAGAGTGTTAAGGCAATAGTACATCAAGCACCATACGTAAAAGACGCATTATTTAAATCAGCGGAAACTAGTAAAGATGCTAAAATAAGGAGTGAGGCTGAAAGTTTAGCAACACATGAGATGGAAGATTTGAATTTTTATTGGGCATGATCATTTGGTATGAAATGTTGTTGGTGGTTAATATAATTAGTAAGAATTTGCAATCTACAGACATGCATATTGATGTTACCATAAGTCAACTAAAAGGTCTCATTATATTTTTTGAAAATTTTAGAGAAAATGAATTTACATCTTTGATTCGTGCTAAAGAGATTGCAAATGATATGAACATAGAACCTATTTTTCGCATAAAAACGTAAAATTCTTAGAAAAAATATTTTGATGAGAATATTGGTGATGAGTTCATATATTCTGAGGAGGAATCTTTTATAATTAATTATTTTTATCTATTATTGGTCAGGCCATTTCCTTCATTAACAGTAGGTTTGAACAATTTCAGAAATATAATAGTAACTTTTGTTTTCTGTTTGACTTAAAAAAATTAAGACCATTAGATGATGATATTTTAAAAGCCTTTTGTGTTAATCTTGCATGTTTTTTTAAAAATTTGATATATATTCTGATATAGATGACTAGGACTTGTTTTTAGAATTAAAAGTTTTAAGAGAAGTTCTAGAAGAAGAGATAAAGACTCCAATTGACACATTAACTTCCATAAAGAGATCAAATTCTTTTCCAAATGCATACATTGGTTATAGGATCCTCTTGACTATACCTATTATAGTTGCTTCTGCAGAAAGAAGTTTTTCAAAATTAAAATTGATAAAATCATACCAGCGAACAACCATGTCACAAGAAAGGTTAAGTGGATTAGCCACGTTATCTATAGAAAAATATATTTTGATAAATTTTGGCTATAAAGATTTAATCAATGCATTTGCATCTTTAAAAGCGAGAAGTGTAGATTTCAAATAATATTTTTTAAACTATTTTTATGTTTTGCAGTTGAGTTATTGTCTATTTTTGAATTTACAAGTGTTTTATGCTTAGGATTTTGTGGATGATGCGGATGAGATCGTAGTCATTGAACCGTGACATTAATATTCTTTGTGTATCAATTGATATAATATATTAAAATCAATAAGAACTACGTGGGGTTTGATCTCTCTTTAAGAGGATATGTAGCAAACTTTTTTAAGATGGATGAGTGAAGAAATTTAATAGAGAAAAAAAGGCACAACCCCTTCATAAGTATATTTATGTATAATATTTATTTAGCACAAGTACAAAAAATGTTAAAAAATTTACAAGGGCCTCATTGGAGACTTTTGCTAGGGCCTCAGACCATGTTGAGTTGGTCATGTTTGAGAGGAAGGGGAAAGACCCTCTCTTTGATTAGCTAGAAAAAAATAATAATAATTTCTTTTTCTGAATTAAAATAAAACCTATGGAACACCAAGCATATACCATCATCATATGTCATGCAAAGCCATAGTTTGGTTAGTGTGTAATTTCAGAGTATATGATGTCTCAGAAAATAAGGCGGCGTCATTCAAATCCCCTTCAATGGATATAGATAAACCATCATCATCATCATCATCTCAGTATTATCCCATCTATTTGGTATCAGCTTTGCGTGTCCCATTTATCCAATCGTTTCTTATCAGCGATTAGCACTCTGTAACTTAGTAATCATTCATGTGCCTTCGCACGGCTTTCCTCTAGGTCTTCACCGGTCTTCCTCTTCTAAAACTTCCTTGTGTTTGAAGTGTCTCAATCCTTCGTACAAGGCCCACTTCTGACCTCCGATGAACATGTCCAAACCACCTCAAGCGACATTCAGTAGTTTTTTTTCTCTATAGATATCACTCTCAAATTTCTTCTTATAAACTCATTCTGAATTCTCTCCCTTCTTGTTACTCCATGCATCCATCTCAACGTAAAGCATCTCGCCCACATCTACTTTATCTTTTTGTCGCTTTCCATAGCCCAACATTTCGCATCTAATATGACTAGTTGCCATCTAATAAAATGTCCTTTCAATCTAAGTGGAACTCTTGGATCGCACAATACTCCACCTTCTTGCCTACATTTCTATCCAACCTGCATTAATTCTATTTAAGATGTCTTCTTTGAATCTACCATTTGATTGTGAAGTAGAGCCTAAATACTAACATCTATGGCAATGTGATGTTAAATGATTTCCTATTTTAATTGAATCCTTTTCTAGGGTATCATGTTCACTAAATTTGCACTAAATGTATTTTATCTTTGGTCTGCTAATTTTCAAGCGCCTTGACTCCAAAGCTTTTCTCCATAATCCCATCTTATCATTTATTTCTTTCCTTATTTGGGCAATTGATACTACGTCCCCCGCAAATAACATGCACTCTGGAATCTCTTCTTGTATGTATGGTCAACGCATCCATGACCAGCACAAAAGAATAAGGGATCAAGGCAGATCCTTCATGCAGCCCAACTCTGACAGGGTGCTCACTCGTCTCTGCACATGTTCTCACACTCGTTAGAGTCGTCTCATACATGTCTTGGATAAGCTCATATATAAGCTCAGGATGTGTTTCTTCCTCGGTGCCATCCAAATTTTTTGTCTCAACACTCTATTATAAATTCATAAGCCTTCTCCAAATCAATAAAGACCATATGTAGGTTTTTCCTTCTCTCTCTGAATTTCTCCATAAGTTGCTTCAATAGGAAAACAACTTCCATTGTTGATCTTCCCGGCATAAATCCAAATTGGTTTTTTGATACATTTTATTTTTGCCTTAGTTGTTGTTCTACAATTGATGTCAAATCAAAGCCTGGACGTTGGAATTGTGGACTGATCAAGAGGAAGAAACTAACTAAAAAATAGACCTGCAATTGGGCTTTTAAAAACTTATTAACGACTAGTTGAAGACCCATGTGCACGTGTGTGCCATGCGAGAAGACCCCACTTTGGGAAGATGCGCACATGGGAGAAGAGGAACGGAAGAATTCTGCACTGCACAATCTCACGCGCGAGTTCCAATTCTCGCCCCTGCGAGATCGGGTAGATCAAAGTTTCAGAACTGCGATTATTTGGACTATTGAATTAACTGTTTCCATCATTGGATCTCCACCAGTATTTTTTTTTACCATTGGATCTTGCCCGTTCGTGATTCACATTGTTGGATCATTGACCCTGTGAAGGATCATTATTAGACGCATGTTGATTTGATCATGTGGTGGACTTTGATTTTAGTCCATTAGTTTTTATAGGTTGCGTTTGTTTTATTTTAATGTTTTATGTTAGGTCTTAGGGGTCAAACATAAATATGTGATATGTGATCATCAATTTCGTGACTTTTACGCAGCCCTCGAAAAATGGTCATAATTCTTTCAATCCTCGTCAAAATTGTGTGATTCATGTCTTGTTGGAAAGCTACTTCGATAAGCTTTCAAATAAGACCAGTTTCAGATTAATTGGGCATCATTTGATGCTTCAAAAGTGGTTGCGTATGAAAAAAGGAGATTATTGGTTGAATTAATTGTGACCATTAGATTAGAAGTTTTAATGGTTAATTTAGGAGTTCTAATTTTAGTACTCTTCCTTCAGTTTCTTTACCAATATAAATACTTGTAAAGACCTTCATTTTAGAGGAGATTATGAAGAATGAAAATTTATGAAAATTTGTGCTTGAGAAAGAGTGATTCCTCAACTTGAAGAGTGATTCTTTGATTTCCCAAGTATAGGGTTTGGTGCCAATAATTTCGCAAGTGAAAGTTTAGGGATTTTCTTTATCTTTTTTTTATTATTTTAATTTATTCCCCGATTATCATGCACCAATCATGAAATCGAAACCCTAAACCTATCGTGCGAGATTAACATTATTTTAGGGTTTTAGTGTGGTCGTCCCACATCAACTATTCTCACCCAAAGTTTCATAGTATGGCTCAATAGTTTAATGCCTCGATAGTTGGCACGGTTTTAGATGTCTCCTTTGTTCTTATAGAAAGATATCACAATGATTTTTCTCTAACCCACAAGCATTTTCTTCGTTTTTAGTTTCTTATTGAGTAACTTAGTCAATCAATTCAGTTCATTATCCCCCAACTCAATCCAAACTGCTATACGTATTTCATTTGGGCCTAATGTTTTTCTTTTCTTCATCTTTGCTAAGGCTGCTTTTACTTCATCTTTTGATATTTGATTGATTATCCCTTAATCTACTTCCTTCCTATATTCCTTGTTTAATAAATCTTTAAAGTATTTTTGTCATCTATTTTTTATTTCATTCTTTTCTAACAAAGGCCCTTTTATCTTCGTCTCTAACACACCTTACCTGGTCAAATCTCTAGTTTACTTTTCTCAAACATTGGCTAGTTTAAAGAATATTTTCTCTACTTTTAGCATAGTGTATAAATTGGCACACTTCATACTTTACTCATGGTTTCGATACCTTATCTTTTAATGGGTGTATATCTTTCAACATCATTTGCAATTTTTATTCTTTGCCATTTTTTTAATAAATTCTTCTCGACAATTGACTTCTGAATGTCTGCATTTCACCATCTTTCTTTTTGTACACCTTTTCTTTTTTAGATTCCCTGAGCACCTCTTTAACAACTCGTTTAAGGCATTGTGCCATTTGTTCTCACATCTCATTTGGATCATGTTCTCACCACCATACTTCATGGTCACTACTTTCCCTTTAAAGGCTGTTATTTTGTTTCCTTTTAACTCTCACCATTTTATATTTGGGTGATCCTTTTGTTATCTGTTTAGCCAAATGGCTCTTGATTAGAAAGTCCCAAACTATTAATCTATGTTGCGTTGTAATACTCTCTCGTGGGATGACCTTATAATCCTTGCAGTCTGCACTCTCTACGCCTTAATGAGAAATAATTAATTTGAGTTCTATTTGCTCCACTCTTGAAAGTTACAAGATGCTTGCCTCTCTTCTTGAAAAAAGAATCCCTATTGCCAAGTCAAAAACTACTGCAAACTCAAAGATAACTCCCTCATCTCATTCTTTCACAAATATCGTACCCCTCACATATATCCTTATCCTTTCATATTTGTTTTTCATCATCCCAATGTGTCCACTAAAGGCACCTCCAATCACTCTGCTTTCACTATTGGGTATGTGATGCAAGACAAATGCTAAACCCTAATTATGCAATGTGAAATCAATTATAAATTTTATTGAGCAGTGGAAATTCAAGAAAATCCTTCAAAAACACAAAAATATTCAATAATTTTACTAGTGCAATTTGATTACTCCGATTTAGCGTCTGTTAGCATATGAGCTTTCCCAATCTGGAAACTATGTTAAAAATTGGACTTCAATTTCGATCTAGTTTAGGGCACCAAATGACAATCTCGATGTTATCTCTTAACTCCTTGCACTAGGGTTTGAATAATTTAAGCCAAGAAGGGTTTTAATTTTCAAAGGGAATCCCTGAATTAATGTTGGGAATTAGAAATCAAAATCCCAACAACAATACTAGAAGAAAAGATATTGACTTTTATGGGTTTTCAATAGGAGAAACAAATTATATTCAATTACCTGACAACAAGAAAATTAGATAGAAAAGGTAGAAGAACCAAGGAATCGCTCCAAGGAAGATAATTGGCTTCACACCAAACCGCACGCGGAAAAAAGAATCACTCTTTCAGTTGAGAACTGTTCACAAGTTGTCTAGGATTCGCACAAAGCAAAACTCATAAGTTTCATTAATCATTCATCATCTAATATTGTGTTTACAATGCCTTTATATAGGCTAAGAAACTCTAACTAAGCTTAAGAAACGAAAATAGAAAGTCTTAATCTAAAAAGGAAACTAAAACCTAAAATTTACATCTAAACAAAATATCCATGCACAAATTCGATCGATCGATATTGGAATTCGATCGATCTAGTTCCTTCAGAAATACTCCGTAAATTTTTTGCGTGAAGTTGAAACTCGATCGATCGAGTTTATTCTACGTTTTGACAACGAACCTTCTGAGCGAATTTGATCGATCGAGTTTGGGCATAAACTCCATTTTGTGCTCTTTTCTTTGACTTTCTGTGCATCCCTTCCCAAATTGGGTCTTCCCACGTTATTCATGTGTATATGATCAATTGACCTTGTATTAATTCATCCATCGATTTCCAAAATTCTCATTTCACGTTTTCACTTGGGATACATAGACACTAATATCATTTAATACTTTCTTATATAAAATGATTTTAACTATCATTCATTCTCTTGACCTCCATAATCTTATCCTTTGAATCTCTATCCACTACAATGCCTACTCCATTGTGAGTCACTCTTCCCTGAGTAGTAAAGCTTGAACTCATCTCCAGGTCCTTAGCCTTCTCTCCTTTACAGTTTGTCTCTTGCAAGAACATTACGCTAATATTTCCTTCCTCTTGTGACATCTACCAACTCAACACTCTTCCCAATTGATGAACCTACATTCCGAGAAGTCATACATAGCTCATAGACCTTCTTTGCCCACACCCATCTATGTTGATGTCAGAGCCCTAACCTACCATTCAAGGTTGTCAAATCGTGTATCGTAATCAAGAATTTTTATATCGTGTGTTGTATTGTACCGAGTATCGTAAGATACACTTAGATTTTTATAATATATAAAAATATATAAATATATACAAAAAATCTTTTTAAAAAAAGAAAATGATAAATACAAACATGTATATATATATAAAAAACAATCTATGATCATTTTTTAATATTAAGTGTCAAAGTCACTCATTCCATTATCTTTCACATTAGAAATTAGAATTTAAATCAAATAAATTGAACAAAACAAAACATCCATTGGAATGATTTATAAAGTAGAGATTAAAATCCACTCACATAAAATCATAAACTTTCATATTTTCCACTGTATAAAAAGAAGCCCTATAGCTGCGCAAGTGTGGTGTAACTGTGTAAGTGCGTATTGTATACTTATATTATATATTTATATGATATGTGTCTTTCAAGTCTCAACTTCTACTTTAAAAAAAATCATATACTTGTTTCTTGACATTACCTTTTTGTAATTCCAACTTTAAAAAAAAAAATCTCAATTCTTCATTTTTCATCTCTATCACCACCATCATCTTCATTAGCAACTAACTTATCATATTTTTCTTATTTCTCCTCCTCCTTGTAGACAACTTCCTCTTCTTTCTTTATTTTGGTTGTTCTTTTTTTTTATATATAAATTTTTGAGATCAGAGTTGGGATAAGTGATAATTTTTTTTAAATAAAAAACTAGTTATAATTGAAATCACATGTATCGTTTGTATTGTGTATCGTAACGTGTATCGTAAGATACGGTTAAAAAGAGATACACTTCATAGATACATATCGTTTTCTATAGTATCTTGTATCGTAAGAGATTGACAACCATGCTACTATCCGCAATAATTTGACATCATTGTTGATTGTCACTTACAAAGAACGCCCTAGCCAATACTTGCCTATTTCTCCACTAAACCGACCTCAGTCGTAGGCTTGCTGGGAACGCCCTAGCGCCTTCCCTACTCACTTCAATTGGATGTTGTTGTGGCTACATTTTCCATCATCTTAACCCCCAGCTATCGAAACAGATAATGAATATGAAACTTAAACTTATTCCTTGCCATAAAATAAGATGGAGATTTTTTCCTGAATATGATGGCATCATTTTCCATTATCCTAACGCATATCTATCTAAGTCGAATAATAAGTGTGCAACATGAACTCATTATTCAGTGTGTTATTCATGCAACATGAACTCATTACTCACTACACACTGCCACACTATTAGCTAGGAAACTAGATCAAAATTAAATAAATGCTTAACTTACCGGCAGCTGTAAAAATATTACTGGAATAGAATAGGATGCCATTGACTCCACTTAGCTGCTGAAGTACGAGTAAGCCAATCCCAACCTGCAGAATATATGATGATTTCACACTTCCAGTATAAAAAATAAAACAACTACCGGCATAAACAATTAGAATCATCAGATGAGCTACAATACCATCAAAGGAAACCAATATCTTCTCCGCTTGAGATCTGAAAATCGGATTGCAGTAGTTCTTCTGTTTGTTGATGTAGCTAGAGACCTCTGCAGGAAGCAATTTTCTCAGAACAATTTATTGTAGCTTTCCAGGGAACAGCTAATAAGGAATCATATCCTTCATACGTGTTTCATTTGGAAAATTATATGTACCTCATGAAGAAGCCAATAGCTCCAATAAGTTAACAAGGCATATGGAAATTGGAAGAAAGAAACTAGTACGAATTAATATGACAGCAATAAATGAGAAGAAATTCAATTCTGAACCTTGATTTCATTCACTTCAGTAGAAATGTCAGTATCAAATCCCCTTAGAACTTGCAAAGATGCTTCAAAATCTTCCATCATACCCATTTTGGCCTGGACAAAGGAAACAAGGCATCAGAATCCAGAACACCATCTTCAACCCCTGTAAAGAAGACATTTACTTCATGAGTCTCACCAGCCACCGGGGTGATTCAGGGATGAAAAATAGACCGGGTATCAAAATGGTACAGGGCAAGATTCCTGCCAAACAAAAGGAAACTTTCATATACATTTTAATGTGATCTTTGACCGCCAAATTAAAGTTACCAAAACATGAGAAAAGTTTATATACAATGAATTCATTTCTGTGATCTTTGACCGCCAAATGAATGTTACCAAAACATGAAAAGTTTATATACAATGAACTACCAGTTTATGTTCATACATATACATACAAAGTATCTATATGATACGTAGGATTCTTAAATATTGATGCAGCCTGCTTTGTCCATGTGGCTCGTTCATGTGGCACAATCTAATTAGCCAATGTGGCACATTTTGATTTGTGGCATATATTTAATATTTTGTTATTTTTAGTTTTATTAGTTATGGAGTCTTAATTAGTAGCTAGTGTTGGAACTAGGGTTAATTATTTGTCTTAGGAAATGGTAGTCAAGAAAAAATTTTGTTTTAATTTTTAGCATAGAAACTAGACATTTCTTAGCTTTGAAAATTTAAAGGTCATGTATCATCTATATATATCCAAAGAAGTGTAGAAAAAAAAGAAGAATAATTGAATTTTTATGTTGAGAACTTGAAGCCTCCATTATAGAGTGAGTGATTCCTCTTTGTCACGTGAGTGATTCCCTAACCTAGGTGAGCGAGTCTCTAGTTTAGCGTGAGCGATTGCGCCCGGTGTGAGTGATTCCACCACCTTCATCAATTTTTATATTTCGTACTGCGATCAAGTGGTATCAGAGCAGGTTCGTGTGATGGCGATACAAGAGATGAAAGTTGATCGAGTTGAAGACATTGGGGGTCTCTACTACGGGCCACCAATCTACGATGAATACGAAGATGAAGAAGATGTTCAAATCATCACCATGGACACTTTACATGGAGATGTCATATACGATCTCGAACGTGATAATAATCTTCAATGACTTATTGATCAAGAAAATAAAACAGACGTCTCATCGAATGAAAGCAGCTTTGGTTCTTCTATGAATCATTGGATTGAGGAATGGAACAACGTCAAATTTAGTGTATGAATCAAGAATCGTGCAGCTCCAATAAATACCAAAGGAAATATGATTATGTCGATCCATTTTTAGAAGGATTTTCAATAGATTTATTTTCTTTTATATCAAAAGTGCTCATTAAGGAATATATAGAAATACGATACATTTCAAGATGGGTTTGTAAGGAAGTAAGCCATGAATGAAAGGTGGGCCTTCATCATCAATTGCCGAAGAAGCGAAAAGTACGCCAAACAAAATGTGCTGACTTAATGGGAACTCAAGGACAAGTTCTTTCAATGGAGAGGAGAATGATGCAACTTGCTTTGTCCATGTGGCTTGTCCATGTGGCACGATTTAATTAGCCGATGTGGCACATTTTGATTTGCGGCACATATTTAATATTTTGTTATTTTTAGTCTTAGTAGTTATATCCTCTTAATTAGTGGCTAGTGTTGGGACTAGGGTTAATTATTTGTCTTAGGAAATGATAGTCTAGAAACTTGTTTGTTTTAATTTTTATCATAGGAACTAGGCATTTCTTAGCTTTGAAAACTTAAAGGTCATGTAATCATCTATATATGTAACAGCTGCCAAACTTTAATCTGACAATACCGGGTACGGACTCGGGTAGGTTCGGGCTTGTACCTATAACAGGACACAAAGAAATGATTGGATTAGATAAGGACAGCTGATAAATTTTGGGGCCTTAGTGGCCTAGTACAGTTACTAAGCTGACCCAAGTTTTATTAAAAGTGTATCACATATACACTCGAACCTTGGCCCAACCCATACACCCATAACTAGTGTAGCATCACTACAAAGGAACAAAGCCTTTTAAGGCTTTGTAACATGTTATCCGCTAGCTGACTCCACGTTGGCATGAGTCACATTTAAAACCCATGCACGTCAAGTGCAAAATGCAAATAAAGCCTCCCGCTATCCCTCTCATCTGTCCCACTTCAAAATGCAAAACCAGTAAACCCTCACAGAGACAGAAGCCCTTCTTCACCTCTCAATCTCACTTCTCGCTATGGGGAGAATCTCAAACTAATCCTTGCAACCAGTGGATCACATGGTGACCCTATGATTCGGCCGGGAGAATAGGCAGGAAGCAACCATCTGACCTTTGGAAATTCCTCACATCCTTGCTATCAAGATCTTCGAAATCAGTATCACGATTTCGACATCTATACCATTCCGACGTCGTTGCAACCCAAGAATCCACCAAAAAGGTACTCCATAACGAAATCCACAGGTTAGATGAGTCTCTTTGCCATAAATTATAAGTTAATAATGTATGCGAGGGTTCGGAGCCGAAATCTTCGATGTCCAAAGATCTGAAATCTCACACACCAAATTAAAAGATACCAATGAACTCTCTGTAAAATTTTAAACTAAGAATAATGTGAAAGGCATAAGAACATAGAGTAGAAAGCTCAAAGAATTACGAAAACCGAAAACAGAGAAAAAAATACGCAGCAAGCCAAAGCTGTCAGGCTTGCCGCGGCAAGAGTCAACCTGAGAGGCTTGTCGCGGCAACCCTGTACGTTGCCGCAGCAACCCTGCCTGTCTGTGTCTATGGGTTGTGTTCTGTACATTATTCAGGCACATGGCAGTCACATGATGGTGACCCGGTATATATATATATATATATATGAAATCGTATTTATATGTATTATAGGTATTCACAAGGAAACCGTGAAGGGAGATGACTTGGAGCCATATAAGTTAAAGTCATCAACGCTCACCTAAGGTAGGAATTTTACCTTGCACCCTTACATGTTCTTTTGATTTGTAGTGTTGAAAGCAAGATAGATGTAAATATACTTAGACTTGATAAACTCAGATGGTAAATATTTATATGTAAATTGCATGCCCTCACATTTAGTATTTCCAGGATTTTATCAACTTGTTATGTCTTGTCTCATGTTGTATCATGTTATGCTAGGATACTCGATTCACGCCTTTGAAAAATTCTTGTATTGTCGTACATGTTGTTGAGTTTTGTTTCAAGTGATCCCGCTAACTCGGGAGCATGACTTCTTGTTCATGAGCACAAGTGATCTCGCTAACTCGAGAGCTTGATGTCTTGGTCCAAGTGATCTCGCTAACTCGGAAGCTTGACAAGTGATCCCGCTAACTCGGGAGCTTAATATTCTTGATTCTTGTACATGCGTGTGTTCTTGAATATCCTTGGTTCTTTCCAGATTATGTTCAAGTTTAATTTCGTAAATAGTACTCCTGTTCAAGCATGTTTTCCTGTAAATATAATTCTTGATTAGGCATGATGATGTAAATGAAATACATGTTTATTTGATATTAACATTACCTATAAATGAGATGTTTTAAATGATTTATTTATGTTGAAGTACTAGAAATCTCTGGTTAACCTGTAAGTATTAAATGTGATATTTCTACTGAGCGTTATTGGTAGTTCATTCCATGGCCTCGTGTCTTAGCTGCAGGCCTTGATTGGGACCCAGAACACGAAGGGGATCCTACCTACCAGCCTGAGGAGGAGGAGGACGAGGAGGAAGAGGAAGAAGATTCTGCAGAGGTCTTCTTTCCTTGATAGGTTAGAGAGAAAAATAATACTTGAGAGAAAACTTGTATAAAACAACATTACAATGTTTTGATGAGATACTTAGTTCTATACATGTATAGGTTTCCTTTCCATTGTTTAAATGACGAATGGCCGTCATCGGTAAAAAGCTATACATAGTTCTTGTTTTATATTTCATTCTGTTTTACTATAGATATCAGTTGTTGCCATATTTTCTCCTTATCAGAGTTTATTACTCACTTTCATAATTGTAATACTTTGTGTACAAAGCACTTGTCAGAGGATCGTCTTACGTGATCCGACGGCGCGACCTTTCCCGGCTAGTGTAGGGGGAAAGTCGGGTCGTCAAAGGTGGTATCAAAGCCCGGCGTTAAGTTTTTGGCGACTTAACTCTGGCACGGACATATGGCAAGTCTCATGATGTTTGTTCGGTGTTAGGGTCTAGGATGAGTCAGGTTGAAGTCTATGGTTCATATGATCAAGTTGTTGCTTGATCATAACAGGTTACGATGCCTCCACGACGAGAGAGAGGAAGGGGTCGACCACCGTTACCCTATCGCATTGGTCCAAATATGATTCCAGTCGCAGATTATGAGCACGACACTGCCTCGGGAAGTGGAGAAAACATGAAAATGGAAGAGAGCCAGACTACGATGGAAAATGTTCCTGAGCATACTCCTCCCGAGTGGGTGTTAATCAGATGGGGCTTGCTCCCAGAGTCGAGCAGAATGCGGGACAGAATCCGCAACTGATAGAAACCATGGTAAACACCATGGCAATGCTAGCTGAGAGAAGACCCCCAAAGGGCTTTCAGGAGTTTGTACGGCTTCGACCGCCGAGTTTCTACGGCCAACACTACCCATTGGAGGCTGAAAATTGGCTAACACAGATCGAAAAGGTGCTTCAAAGGGTTAGATGCACCGAGGTCGAGAAGGTCAGTTGGGCAGCATACAAACTGGAGGGTGAAGCAAATCCCTGGTGGCAATCCGTGGAACGGGCGAGAGTACTTGGAGTACACTGGACTTGGGCAGAGTTCACCGAAGCCTTCAATGAAAAGTATTTTCCGGCACCTAAAAGATACCGGATGGAGGTCCAGTTTGCAAACCTAGTGCAGGGCCAGATGACTGTCAGGGAGTATGAGGCAGAATTTACTCACCTTTCCCAATTTGCACCATTGCTAGTAGCCACTGAGCTCATAAAAACACAGAAGTTTGAGCGTGGTTTGAAGCCCCTTATCAAGGAGAGAATTTCGTTGTTTCAAGCAACGACATACGCACATGTAATAAAGTTGGCCCTTATAGCAGAGACTAATGTCGAAAATATGTTCAAGAGGAGACGGGACCAAAATAGAAGCAAAAAAGCTCAGGCTCAGTCTTTTAGTTCCCGCCAAGCAAGTAAGCGACCGCGATACCCCATGCAGCCCGCATTCCAACCTACTGCAGTGGCCTACACACGACCCTACAACCCAACAACTCTACCACCATTACCAC
The DNA here is from genome assembly GCA_021018995.1 of Chloranthus sessilifolius. NCBI lineage: Eukaryota > Viridiplantae > Streptophyta > Magnoliopsida > Chloranthales > Chloranthaceae > Chloranthus > Chloranthus sessilifolius. Next base: position 44,934,596 of record CM037584.1, on the reverse strand, counting down.
CTCGGGTTCCACATACTTTGAACCAGCCCGTCCAGTCTGTATCTAGAGTTTCACAAGCACGACCGAAAGTTTCCCGCACGGGTTCATATACAGCTTCGTCAGCAGCTTCAGCCGATATCTGTGGGAAGTGTGGGAAGGCACACAAGACGGACGAATGTCGAAAGACATCTAGTGTGTGCTTTCGTTGTGGTAAGATGGGACATAGGATTAAGGAGTGCCCAGAGATGGTGGAAACTATATCAAAGACAGGACCAGCTTTACGATCTGCGCGGCCTACGGTACAAGCCCGAGCTTATATTGTATCAGCACAAAGTGCACAAACTAGCAATGATATTATTTAAGGTATGTGTGTTAATTACTTTCTAAATCGTAAGTTTATCTACTTGTCTTTTAGATGAAGAAGGTGCATCGATTTAAATATTAGATATATGTGCATTTAGTACACTGTATTCTTTACACTAGTCTTAGAATTCTATAATTTATACCCTGTTAGTAACTTAAACTAGCTAACTATCTTATACATGTGCAATAGGTACATTACAAATGTATTCGGAGGGTGATTACTTGTGTTATGAGGCATAAGTCTTGATAGATCTTGGATCTACACACTCGTTTGTCACACCTCAGTTTGTTGAAAGGTTGGGAGCTACCCCAGAACCTCTCAAATTTATTTTGGTTGTGTCAGTCCCGACCGGACAATCTGTCATTACTGACATTGTGTATCGATCAATTATCGTCCTGATCCAAGATTACTGGGAATACGAAGCAGTCGCCGACTTGATCTTACTTGAGATATAAGGATTCGACGTAATCCTTGGCATGGATTGGTTATCCAACCACCATGTGAGCGTCGACTGTCGAAGGAAGATTGTTACTTTCCGCCCCCAAGGGAGGAAATCAGCTAAATTTTTCAGCATGCAATCAACTATACTCCCCTTCATCTCAGCAATACGAGCACGGCGATTACTCAACAATGGTGCTCAAGGGTATATCGCGTTCATTCAAAGCCAAGATCAGGAGGAAAAGAAAATTTCACTTGCAGATGTGTCGATTGCCCGTGAATTTCCTAACGTTTTCCCTTATGAGTTACCAGGATTACCACCTGACAAGGAAGTAGAGTTTACTATTGACTTAGCCCCGGGTACCGAGCCGGTATCATAGGCGCCGTATCGAATGGCACCAGCTGAATTAAAAGAACTCAAGAAGCAATTGCAAGAGCTTCTTGACAAAGGTTTATCAGACCGAATGTGTCTCCGTAGGGAGCACCAGTGTTATTTGTGAAGAAGAAAGATGGTTCGATGCACCTTTACATCGACTATCGCCAATTAAATAAGCTGACGATCAAGAATCGTTACCCGCTCCCCAGAATCGATGATCTCTTTGATCAGTTACAAGGAGAACGGTTCTTTTCGAAAATTGACCTACGATCTGGGTATCACCAGATGAAGGTGAAAACTAAAGATATTTCGAAGACAGCTTTCCGGACACGATATGGTCACTACGAATTTCTCGTCATGCCCTTCAGGTTGACTAATGCGCCTGCATCATTTATGGACTTGATGAATCAGGTATTCAAGCCCTACTTAGATCAGTGTATCATAGTTTTCATAAACGATATTCTTATTTACTCAAAAGCGAAAGCGGAACATGAAGATCATCTGCGCCTGGCTTTGCAGACATTGAGAGATTCTCAGTTGTATGCCAAATTCAGTAAATGTGACTTCTGGTTGAATCAAGTCAGCTTTCTGGGCCATATCATCTCCGAAGCTGGTATTACTGTAGACCTTGCAAAGATAGAGTTTGTAGTGCTAAGGGAGCGGCCACAAACCGTAACCAAGATCCGAAGTTTTTTGGGTTTAGCAGGATATTACCGACGTTTTGTAGAGGGATTTTCAAAACTTGTTGGACCACTCACGCAGCTCACCCGTAAGAATGTCAAATTCGAGTGGAATGAGTTGTGTGAGCAGAGTTTCCAAGAGTTGAAAAGGAAACTCACCTCCGCACCCGTGCTAGCAATACCATCAGGCAGTGGAGGGTTTGTCGTATTCAGCGATGCCCCGTATAGTGGTTTAGGTTGTGTATTGAATCAAAGGGAGCGTGTGATTGCTTATGGTTCCCGACAATTGAAAGATCACGAGAAGAACTATCCCACTCATGACCTAGAACTAGCAGCGATCATCTTTGCATTAAAAATCTGGAGACACAACCTTTATGGTGAAACCTTCGAAATTTTCACCGATCACAAAAGTCCCAAGTATCTCTTTACGCAGAAAGAGCTGAATTTGAGGCAGAGAAGATGGATGGAATTCTTGATGAACTATGACTGTTCTATCCAATACCATCCCGGCAAAGTCAATGTAGTTGTCGATGCACTGAGTCGGAAGTCATCTACTCAGCTATCCCATCTTGTGACACGACTACAGAGATGGAAGTTGCTTAATGAATTAGTTCCATCCAGTGCCACCCTTGTGGTGAATTCAACTGGAGGTTTACTTGCAACTATTATGATACGATCCACACTTTTCGATAGGATCCGAGAACTCCAGATGCATGATGCAGAGCTTATTGCCATTAGACAGGGAGTACTCAGTGGACTTCAACTAGACTTTTCTATTAAGGACGATGGGTCCTTAGTAAATCGAGGTCAAGTATGTGTACCAGATAATAGTGCATTGCGCCACGAAATTCTAGAAGAGGCTCATAAGTTGGCCTATGTTATTCATCCTGGTAGCACAAAATTATATCAGGATTTGAAGAAGACGTTTTGGTGGAATGGATTGAAACGAGAAGTGGCAGAATATATTGTCAAATGTCTGATCTGCTAATAAGTGAAGGTTAAGCACAAACATCCTGCCGGCCTGTTACAGCCATTGCCTATCCCAGAGTAGAAATGGGAAAGCATTTCCATGGATTTTATCCTTGGATTGCCCCGTACGCAGAAGGGTTATAATGCGATTTGGGTGATCGTTGATCATTTCACCAAATCAGCACATTTCTTACCCTACAGTACGCGATATAGAGCTTCTAAATTAGCCAAAGTCTACCTAAAAGAGATAGTCCGACTACATGGAATACCAGTGAGTATCGTGTCAGATCGCAATCCGTTATATACCTCACGATTCTGGCAAAGTTTCCAAGAAGGAATGGGTTCCAAGTTAAAATTTAGTTTTGCATTTCATCCTCAGACCGACGGGCAGATGGAGAGGGTGAATAGGGCGATAGAAGACATGTTACAGGCATGTATGCTGGATTTCCAAGGATCATGGGATAAGCACTTACCCCTAATCGAATTCGCATACAACAACAATTTTCAATCAAGCATCGGCATGGCACCATTCGAAGCACTATATGGACGCCGATGTAAATCCCCGATCAACTGGGAAGAGGCTGGAGAACGTATCATTTTAGGCCCCAATTTGATTGAAAGTATGAATGAAGTTGTACGAGTCATTCATGAGAGGCTGAAAATTGCTCAGAGTCGGTAGAAGAGTTATGCAGATCTCAAACGAACCAGTATTGATTTTCAGGTAACTAGAATACTTATATGTATATTTGTCATGTTGAATCTAATTACGTTTATAGAACTTCTAACATCTATCATATAGATTGGTGATCATGTCTTTATCAAAATTTCACCGACGAAGGGTGTGATGCGATTTGGGAAACTAGGCAAGTTAAGTCCTCGCTACATTGGACCATTTCAAATATTGGGTAGAGTTGGTGAGGTTGCATATCGGGTTGTGTTACCTCCACACTTAGCCAGCATACACGACGTCTTCCACGTGTCTATGCTAAGGAAGTATACCAGAGATCCAACCCACGTGTTGGATTATCAACCACTCGACGTCCAGGAAGATTTGACGGTAACTGAAGAACCAGTCTAGATATTGGATCGCCGAGACCAAATTCTGAGAACCAAGTGTATTCCACTCGTCCTGGTTCAATGGCGTAATCACGGTGCAAATGAAGCTACTTGGGAATGCGAAGCTGACATTTGCGCTCAGTATCCCCAACTGTTTACCTAGGGTAAGCCAATTATTGCATCAGTTCAACTGATTTACTACTTTCTGATATAAATTTTCTTGTCTGCATTATCATAGAAATATTTGTTTAATTGCGGTCTTAACGATCGAGAAATAAGTATGAAACAATTGTACATGATTCACATATGATTTACTCATATAACTAAATGAAAACATTCAACTCAAAACAGGCAAACTATAACCAAACATGCGCGTCACAGTTAACTACATGATTTGGTTCCGCAACCTTTGGCATATATTTGGTAGAAATTAAAATGTTTCGAGCCTCCTGAGCAGACAATTTATTCTAAAAACAATTTTTGATGATCTATAGAGATGCTACACATAGAGAAGTGTTAATGTTTTGACCCAAAACCAACAACCTACATGGATATCACCAAGCCAAGGCCTGATGGCCTTGCCGCGGCAAGGACCAGGCTTGCCGCGGCAAGCATTAAGGGTTGCCGTGGCAACTGAGAAGCAGTTAAGTGGGGCCAAAAAGCCCCAAATCCCTATCATTTTCAGCGTGGGGTCTCTTTAGGGTTTCCTCCCGTGAAGAACAAACTCCATTTTTAGTTCAAATCTCAACCATTCTCGCGCCAAATTCTTCGTGAGTTTGAGAATCGCATTTGGCGTACCTTCTCCAACTCCATTTTCTGCGTTATCTCTGAAATTGGGTGCAAAATTTAGGTAAAACCCTAGTTTTTCCTCTGTTATTTATTTTGTTACTGTTTATTCAATTGGGCGCGAAATTGGCCGCCGCAAGCTGTTTGTCGCGGCAAGCAAGGATCAAAATTTCGGTCAAAATTTTGTATGGTATTGATATTATCGGCCGATATTTCGGTTCAAATTTTCGGTTTCAGTCCCCTCCAAAACTGAAACGAAACCCGAAATTTTGATCCTTGGCGGCAAGCATTAAGGGTTGCCGCGGCAATTGAGAAGCAGTTAAGTGGGGCCAAAAAGCCCCAAATCCCTATCATTTTCAGCGTGGGGTCTCTTTAGGTTTCCTCCCGTGAAGAACAAACTCCATTTTTAGTTCAAATCTCAACCATTCTCGCGCCAAATTCTTCGTGAGTTTGAGAATCGCATTTGGCGTACCTTCTCCAATTCCCTTTTCTGCGTTATTCTCTGAAATTGGGCACGAAATTTAGGTAAAACCCTAGTTTTTCCTCTCTTTGTTATTTATTTTGTTACTGTTTATTCAAATGCCTCCTAGGAAGACCACCGCTTCCAAACTTACGCCCGTATGCCCAAAAGCGTCGGCAAAATCCAAAGGCAAAGCCCCATCAACCTCCCAATCTCATTATGAACCACCCATGGATCATGAAGAACCCGTTCCATGGTGGAACGCAAAGGCGATTGAACCTGATTGGCTTTTTGACCAGACCTTGCTCGCCCCTACCGACTTGACCGCATGGTCTTTAACTTACTTCAAACAAGCGGGTCTAGAAGCCCTATTTCAACCCGTACATCCACATTTCTACCCACAACTCGTACGGTTGTTTTACCAAAATTTAAAAGTCGTCGAGTTCGACGGTGAATTAGACACCGAGATCGATGGACGTAAATTTCACTTCGAACTTCGCGACATAGCAGAAACTATGGATTGTAGTGCGACATACGATGCCAGTCAAGGTCTCCTAACCCTCAATTCAAAGATGTGAAATTTACCCACATCACCACTAAAATGATCGGAGGACAAATTATTCTTGGTCTAGGGGTTTGTAGAAGTCAATAATCACAAGATATGTGGTTTTTAGATGTTGTGTTTAGACACAACCTATACCCAATGCAACATGAGCGTGAGAGATGTCACGCTCTTTTGTAAGCCCTCTTTGCAGTCCACGGAAAACCGGTGGCTCAATGCCACGAAACTAGTCTGGGAGGGTATTAATTACGCAAGCATTCACCACCTCAGCAATGTTCCCGCCCCTATGACTTCTCTACCTTATGCGTGTATCATCTCCCGACTCCTTGAGGGTCATAAAGACACCAACAATGCAAACCCATATCAGATACCGCCTGGGGAGGAACAGCAAACCGATCATATTCGCTTATTTACCCCAGCCAAATGGAAGAATATTTATCAACGGTGTCAGTTTGCTAATAAACCCTGGCAAACTCTCCAACCACCTGTTCATGCTGAACAAAATATTCCACCACATGCTACACCGCAACAACCAAGAACCGCAACCCCAGGGCCAATACCTTCTCAAGGAGAGACCTTTACACTCTCCGACCTTGCTCGTCAAATGATGGAGAACCACCAACAAAACCTTCCACAGTTTGAGAACCTTCACCGAAATAACTACATGCTCCACCAATGCATTGATTACCTTGACGAGGCCACCACCATTTTGATGGAGCATACCTTTAAGACAGCCGCCTCCCCTTATGTTGGTCGGGCACGGATGCATACACTCGCAACGCAGCCACCTTGGTGCCGGAGGCCGCTCAGACGGGTACCGGCCCATCTTGAGCTGGTAGGTGCCAAAGTAACCAACAGCCTGGTGAGTACAACACTCTCACTGCTTACATTACATAGTCGTTTTTTATAATGTATATTGACATATATGTGAATCTGTTATGACTTGATTCTATTTAGCATATTAAATCTTTCATGCTATTTATTCTTGTATATATATATATATATATATATATATATATATATATATATATATATATATATATATATATATATATATATATAACTGTTATTATTTCTGCTTCACACATGTCTTTCTTTTCGACCAAAATGTTTATATTTACTACGCTTTGGTTAATTGTTCGATAGTTGTTCATTCATTTTCGAGGATGAAAATTCCTTAAGGAGGGTAGGGTGTATCAGCTGCCAAACTTTAATCTGATAATACCGGGTACAGACTCGGGTAGGTTCGGGTTTGTACTTATCACAGGACACAAAGAAATGATTGGATTAGATAAGGACAGCTGATAAATTTTGGGGCCTTAGTGGCCTAGTACAGTTACTAAGTTGACCCATATATTTATTAAAACTGTATCACATATACACCTGAACCTTGGCCCAGCCCATACACCCATAACTAGTGTAGCATCACTACAAAGGAACAAAGCCTTTTAAGGCTTTGTAACATGTTATCCGCTAGCTGACTCCACGTTGGCATGAGTCACATTTAAACCCCATGCACGTCAAGTGCAAAATGCAAATAAAGCCTCCCGCTATCCCTCTCATCTCTCCCACTTCAAAATGCAAAACCAGTAAACCCTCACAGAGACAAAAGCCCTTCTTCACCTCTCAATCTCACTTCTCGCTATGGGGAGAATCTCAAACTAATCCTTGCAACCAGTGGATCACATGGTGACCCTATGATTCGGCTGGGAGAATATGCAGGAAGCAACCATCTGATCTTTGGAAATTCCTCACATCCTTGCTATCAAGATCTTCGAAATCAACGTCACAATTTCTACATCTATACCATTCCGACGTCATCGCAACCCAAGAATCCACCAAAAAGGTACTCCATAACGAAACCCACAAGTTAGATGAGTCTCTTTGCCATAAATTATAAGTGAATAATGTATGCGAGGGTTCGGCGCCGAAATCTTCGATGTCCAAAGATCCAAAATCTCGCACACCAAATTAAAAGATACCAATGAACTCTCTGTAAAATTTTAAACTAAGAATAATGTGAAAGGCATAAGAGCATAGAGTAGAAAGCTCAAAGAATTACGAAAACCGAAAAGAGAGAAGAAAATACGCAGTAAGCCAAAGCTGTCAGGCTTGCCGCGGCAACATCAGGCTTGTTGCGGCAAGAGTCTACCTGAGAGACTTGTCGCAGCAACTTTGTACCTTGCCGCAGCAACCCTGTGTGTCTGTGTATATGGGTAGTGTTTTGTACATTATTCAGACACATGGCAGTCACATGATGGTGAGCCGGCATGTATATATGAAAACGTAATTATATGTATTATAGGTATTCACAAGGAAACCGTGAAGGGAGATGGCTTGGAGTCGTATAAGTTAAAGTCATCAACGTTCACCCAAGGTAGGAATTTTACCTTGCACCCTTACACGTTACTTTTGATTTGTAGTGTTGAAAGCAAGATAGATGTAAATATACTTAAGGCTTGATAAACTCATATGATAAATATTTATATGTAAATTGCATGCCCTCACATTTAGTATTTCCGGGATTTTATCAACTTGTTATATCCTGTCTCATGTTGTATCATGTTATGCTAGGATACTCGATTTACGCCTTTGAAAAATTCTTGTATTGTCGTACATGTTATTGAGTTTTGTTTCAAGTGATCCCGCTAACTCAGGAGCTTGACTTCTTGTTCATAAGCACAAGTGATCTCGCTAATTCGAGAGCTTGATGTCTCGGTCCAAGTGATCTCGCTAACTCGAGAGCTTGATGTCTCGGTACAAGTGATCTCGCTAACTCGGGAGCTTGACAAATGATCCCGCTAACTCGGGAGTTTGATATTCTTGATTCTTGTACATGCGTGTGTTCTTGAATTTCGTTGGTTCTTTCTAGATTATGTTCAAGTTTAATTTCGTAAATAGTACTCCTGTTCAAGCATGTTTTCCTGTAAATATAATTCCTGATTAGGCATGATGATGTAAATGAAATACATGTTTATTTGATATTAACATTACCTATAAATGAGATGTTTTAAATGATGTAGTTATGCTGAAGTACTAGAAATCTCTGGTTAACCTGTAAGTATTAAATGTGAGATTTCTATTAAGCTTTATTGGTAGCTCATTTCACGGCCTCGTGTCTTAGCTGCAGGCCTTGATCGGGACCTAGAACACGAAGGGGATCCTACCTGTCATGATCTGAATTTTATGTCTTTGATACACCTAAAATATGTGTATGTGTTTAATATCGTATTCCCCGCATGCCTTGACTTTTTAAAACGTTTTATCGAAAAATGCATGTTTTAGTTTTTCAAGCTCTTATATTTATTTTCGTCATTAATGAACATAAGTTGTGTAATAGCCTACTGGTTAAAGACTTTAAGTTCTAGATAAGAAGTCTAAGGATCAAACCTTGCTATGTGTGCTCTAAACCTCTATTTTGAACTTTGAGGTAAAAGTCTATACACTCTTCCTTGTTCTGTTAGCTTAACACCGGATAATCCCCAAAATATAATAAATAAGCGTCTTACGGAGAACCCTAAATTATAAACTCATTGAGAGTTCTTCTTAAGAATAAAGCCGTCAGAGACCCTAGAAACCTTAGAGAAGAAATTCTAGATCTATCTTCCTAGAACCCTTCTTTTGGAAGTGCGGCGAGACGTTGGCGTATATTCTCAAGCAGCCTTCACCTCCTTCTAGAATCATCATCATTGTTGGGATCTTAATATAATCGTGGTGGTACGATCGATCTAGGTATGGAGAAATCATGCTTTCCATTGAACTTAAAATATGAATTTTTAAATAGATTTTTATGTAAATTAGTGTATTTATTTTATAAATAATGATGGTATGATTAAATGAGATGCATGCTAGGGTTAGTGATTATTAATGTGGATTACTTAGATTAAAAAGAAGACGGTTGAAATCCCACCATGTGATTTGATGCATTTTGATATGTGCTCACAGAAGCACGCCAATCGATTGACGATTGTATGTCAATCGATTGAGGATGGACAGTGGGGCAGATAATATTAAATGATATTATTTTGGAAGATAACACAGAATTATGTCAATCGATTGAGGATTGTATGTCAATCGATTGAAGAGGAATATTAAAGTAAATACTAATAAATAATATTATTTTGGAAAAGTACACATAATTATGTCAATCGATTGACGATTGGATGTCAATCGATTGAGGATTAAATGATATTATTTTGGAAAAATACACAGAATTATGTCAATCGATTGAGGATTGTATGTCAATCGATTAAGAAGGAATATTAAAGTAAATACTAATAAATGATATTGCTTTGGAAAAGTACACATAATTATGTCAATCGATTGACGATTGGATGTCAATCGATTGAGGATGAAAATTAAATGGTAACAGACAAAACTCAATGGATTGAGTAAAGCTCAATAGATTGAGCCTGAGCATGGATTTATGTCAATGGATTAAGAAATCAATCCATTGAGCATGAATAGAGTTCAATAGATTGAGTTAGAATCAATAGATTGAGCCTAAGCATGAATTCAATAGATTGAGTATGAATAATTAAGTTCTATATTCAAGTTCTTCTCACAACAGTGTCATTAAATGTTAATGTTTATGCACCATGACTGTGTACACTTTAATATTCATGTACCATGATTAAATGCACTTAAATGCTTATATATTATGATGTCACTCTTATGTACTTTACATGTTCCATGATGATCTATATAATGCACAACTAAGACATAAAATATGATGAAATGCCAAACCATGATCAACGAGCATTAAACCCAACATCTTGTACATGATGGAGTCTAAGAAGGTATTAGACCCAACATCTTGTGCTTGATGGAGTCTAACTAAACACAATTAAGGAGCATTAGACCCAACATCTTGTACATGATGGAGTCTAAGAAGATATTAGACCCAACGTCTTGTGTAAGATGGAGTCTAACTAAACAAGAGTATGATGAGCATGATTAAGCCCAACGTCTTGAGCGAGACGGAGTTTGACATGTAATAAATGATATGATTCATTAGACCCAACGTCTTGAACATGACGGAGTCTAACTAAACAAGTGAGAAGCATGATTAAGACCCAACGTCTTGAGCGGGACGGAGTCTAACATGCATTAAATGACAAGAATAAAATTAAAAGAAATGATGCATTCATGTATTATTGATATATATGTTTATGTTCAATACATTTCAGCTTATTGAGATTATGCATGCCACATGCACACACACATGAAATATACCGAAATGTTTATATGGCTATAACTGATATTTTATACTTCAATGGATTGCATGTCTGGTCCATATAAGTGTATACTTACACCCCTTGTTGATGTAGGTGACCAGATGAGACAGGTATTGCCAAGGACAATGTATGGGTCTATGGCGATGAGACGGCACGTGGTGCTCAGGAAACTGGACTGAATGGCGATGATGGCTTCGTGGCCTAATTAGCTATTTTCCTTTCTAGTTATTAGTAATTTTAAATAAATGGGGCATTGATCAGTTAGTATTTTATCAAAACTGTTTAAGCTTTAATCATGTTGGACTTGTTATTGGAATAAGAACATTATCATGGGTTTTATTTAGATTAATTAATATTTTAAAGAAATTTTATCTTCCGCTGTTTAAGGTGCTTTTATCGCCTTATTATGTTTCTATGGTTCACGATACGAAGGTACGGTCTAAGATCTTACAATTAAGAGGTTGTGAGACCTCGGGTCGCTACACTACCTACCAGCCTGAGGAGGAGGACAAAGAGGAAGAGGAAGAAGATTCTGCAGAGGACTTCTTTCCTTGATAGGTTAGAGAGAAAAAGAATACTTGAAAGAAAACTAGTATAAAACAGCATTACAATGTTTTGATGAGATATTTAGTTCTATACATATATAGGTTTTCTTTCCATTGTTTAGATGACGAATAGCCGTCATCAGTAAAAAGCTATACATAGTTCCTATTTTATATTTCATTCTGTTTTACTATAGATATCAGTTGTTGCCATATTTTCTCCTTATCAGAGTTTATTACTGGCTTTCGCAATTATAATACTTTGTGTACGAAGCACTTGTCAGAGGATCACCTTACGTGATCCGACGGCGCGACCTTTCCCCGCTAGTGTAGGGGGAAAAGTCGGGTCGTCACAATATATATCCAAAGAAGTGTAGAAAAAAAGAAGAATATTTGAATTTTTATGTTGAGAGCTTGAAGCCTCCATTATAGAGTGACTGATTCATCATTGTTAGGTGAGCGATTCCCTAACCTAGGTGAGCGAGTCCCTAGCTTTGGCGTGAGCAATTCCGCCCGATGTGAATGATTCCACCACCTTAATCAATTTTTATATTCCGTACTGCATCAAATATATTTCAACATCTTCCCTCCTTTTGCTTTCACTTCTACATGTATAAAGAACCCAAATGCAATTTTCCGCATCCTTACCCATAACCGCGAGGACTCTCCAATGAAAGCACAATCCCAAAAGATAAACCAGCATTATTCCAATCGTGACAGAGAGCTACAGCAAAAAGACCCCTCAGTCGATTTAATGTGGATAGATACAAATTATTACAGTAGTTGTAAATAACTATAGTGCAATCTCGAACATAAAGGAGTTGGTTAGCAACAACCCCCTGACCTGATTCACTGAACCAAGCGATCCTCTCATGTTCTGAGGAGCTATCTCCGCTATATACACGGGCACCTACCAAATTTAACAAGCATCATATCAAATTCCGACAAGAAGATCACACATATTATACGAAAAGAAGTAAATAAAGAGCATAGAGAAAACCAATGAAGCTTACTGTATAGGAAATTATTCCTACTCCGAAACCTTCCAATAGCCTACCCATATAAAGAAACGAAGAATCCTACATGAAAGCAGTATAAACAGAAGGGCACAATCACATAAATAATAAAATTACTAATAACAAGAAGAAAATTTACAATAAAACTGCGAAAGATTGGTCGTGGAATCACGCACTTTAGCAAACGATATGGCGAGCCATCCGATTATATTGGGAATAGCAGCAATCATAAGCGACTGCAAAATTTTGAGAAGCAACAGTTTCTGTAATTTTAAAACTGTAAGAAGCTTAAACAATAAATTGAAAATTTCGTACCCCTTTTCGCCCAATGTACTCAGCGATCTGACCACTAGCTATCGCACCAACCATAGCTCCAACATTAGAAAGAGAACCAAATATAGAAAACTGATCCAATCAACTCACAACAATTTAGAATTATAAAAAGAAACTCGCTTTATCCATAATTTAATCAAACCTAAGAACATAAGCGACAAAAAAAAGTCACCTCAGAGATTGAAAGACCGAGATCGTTGATGATCTCGGATTGAGTAGGCGAAGAGTAGCCCGTCTGTGAATGGAAGTCAAAAGCAGAGATCAGGAAACAGATCGGGGAAGATATGGGAATTGAGAGGGGGTTTTTATCTTACGGTGAAACCGAATTGAATTGGGCCTAAGGCGACGATGAGGGTGCAAGCGACGACCGAAACGGCGGTCTCCCTTATGACCTGAGCAGATGAACCAAGTTTCTCCATCATGCTCGATTGTCTGGACCCCATCCTATACCAGCTCCCTGTGTGGAGGAATGGCTTCCTCAGGTCCCTGCCGTCCTCCGTGTCGTCTCTGAAACTCATGGCGTCTCTCTCTCTCTCTCTCTCTCTCTCTCTCTCTCTCTCGGTAGCTATGGGTTCATGATCTGCGAGGGCTCTGTTGTGGTCGAGGCTGTGGAAAAGACTGGTGTGATGTTAGAGATCAGATATATATCAACGAGACGAGAAGTAAGAAATTGGCAACGTGGTGTCTTAGCTGTATTCTTGTCATCCGCTCTGGGAGTTAGTTTGGCTCGATGGGCTGTGGAAGAGGACCGACCGTCTGGGAGTTTAATAATCGAGATTTAATTCTGCTCACTTGCATCATAGAAAGCATACGTCACCGGCATACATTTGTCGCACATTTCATGCCCGTAGCCTAAAATTTAGAGGGTTCCAACATCTGCAATTGGAGTTTTAGTTTCTGCAGCCAGACGTTTTCACCATTAAGACTTTTGACTGCATTGAATCTAATAACAAAAATCATTTTTCGTCTCAATCTTTCACATATTAGATAGTCATATGATGATTCCACATTAACCACATCCTTGAAAGTGACCCAAAAAATACTTCTCATCATACATTATGATCAAGGATGTGTGTCAAGTGAAATGAACATCTTATAGTTGGATAGGAGGCCATGATCTCCGAATTTAATGGAGAAAAAAATTAGGACTAAAAATGTTCTCCATCATCTAATTCAAGGCTCTCAACAGTATTAATAGTAAAACTATCACTTTCAGAGAGATTCTTCCGTCCCATTCATACCAATGTAAGGCTGCTATTAGCGCAGATGATTTAACAACTTCGATTGCGTGGATAGATTGAAGATAATGTGCCACGCTGTAAAACAAGTCTCATTGCATCTATTGACGTAAGTGAGGCTCTTAATTAAGGGTGTTATTATTGGCAACCAAAGATTTTGTCTCCACTAGGATTTTTTCATGCCAAAACTATTGAATGCATTAAATCAAAGGATGGAGATAACTTTTTGGCCTAATCTTTTATAAAACGGATCTTTATATCATGGCTCACCTATCACATGGTCATATGTTGATTCCACGAGAAAATGACTTGAGAATCCCTTCTCATGATACTGATATAATCATCACTTTCATTTTTGGGGATGTCTGCCATGTAGGCTAAACATCTGACCCTTCAATATGTGAACTACGATTTAAAGCTCCTTTATATGAAAGATTGAGGCGAAAAAATGATCTCAAATTTAGATTCAAAGCAACCAATGGCTTTTGTGTGAAAACCCTCATTTGCATATATTGAATCTTCAGTTACAAATACTAACACCTTTAATTAATCTTAGATGTTTGCCTCGGTGTTTCCTGGCTTTTCCAAGAAAAGCTTTGAATCTTGACAACTCAGATTTTTGTTATTCTTAGCAGACTCTAATTCCTGTCTTTTCTCATAACTATTCTTAAGTTGCCCTGATTTTTGGCTTTTCTCAAAAAAGCTAACTTATCAATCGTTCTTAAGTTATTCTCCGAAAAGCTCAGGATCAATTAAATCTGTGGTTGTGTTGCCGTCATACGAATGTTAATCATCGGACTACTTGTCGTGCTTGGATTTGACTAAAAATTTTCAGGCGATCAATCCATGAGAGGTTGGAGTTATATGACAGATTTATTTTTCAATATAATTTCTCGAGACATACTATGAGGTAGCGTTGTCGTTATCCTCATCCTCGGAAGAGTATGAGGCAGTCCAACCCATTCATAACCTTGGCAGCTCTAAACTATACAATAACCAATCAGACGTTGACTATTGTTTTTTGTCCCAATCTTCAACACAATAAATCTTGAGATCATAGGCCTACCGTCAGACAGTCACATTTGTTATTCCATACGGTACACATCTCAAAAAATGAACATGAATCACTTTTTATGGCATGTTGTGATCATCTAATTTTAGGATATGTGCCTCATGAAATCAATATATGATCGTCTTATGGTAGGCCCATGATCTCAAGATCTATTGCGTGGAAGGCTAGAACAAAAAATGACTGCTATCATATGGTTCAAAGCAGTCAATACTATTTCCTTTGTTTAAGGGGTGTGACAATAACAAAAATGGGTGTGGCTGCTCAAAATAAAAAATCCTTTGGTCATATAGTTATAACCCATTGGAGCACCAATTCTAGTGGTTGGGGCCAGTTACTAATAATATCTTGGATTCTCTCTTCTCCGCTTTGAAAAATCCAAAACCATAAACCTCCTCTAAATCCAGTTACCAATATTCTCTCTCTCTCTCTCTCTCTCTCTCTCTCTCTCAATTCAGAACCAAAACCCGCCAACCCCCTAAGTTCTGCAGAGACAGAGATCGAATCCTTCCAAAATCACCAAAGATGATGATCCGAGTCCGTAGCAGAGATGGATCAAAGCGAGTAACACTCTCAAACCCTCCCAGCACCACCGTTTCCAACCTCAAGACCCTAATCTAAACCCAACTCAACGTCTCCATCGCAAACCAAATCCTCTCCACCAATCAAAGCCTCCTCCTTTCCAAAACCCATGACGATCTCCTTCGATTCACAGACATATCCAACCTTAAAACCCTAATCTCCTCCCTCGGCATATTATCCATGTTCTATCAGAAGAAGTAGGCGTTGGAAAAGTGTCATCGTCAACTGTATATGTAATAACCCGAAAAAATTGCATTAAACGGTGACCTCGGGATCCGTGCCCGATTGGTCATAAGTTTGACCAAGTAGGAGTTCACTAGTTGACTCGAGGAGTGATGAACGGATGCGATATGAAATTAAAGCAAACGTGTAGAGTGTGAGGTGAGATCTGAAACTACATACATCATCTGGGGTGTTTATGCTCAACACATAGAAAATGAGTATAAAAGGGTTAAAGAACCCTAACTTACTCTTGTTTGATTGTTGAAAGAGTTAAGAAGAGAGAGAGAGAGGGAGAAAAGTAAAGAGGGGTTGTTGTGCAAGGAGTGAATGCAAGCCAAGAGGGGATTCGAGTATTTAAAGCCGAATTCAACGCGAAGAATCCTTTGGAGCTAAAGCTGGAACCCTAGCCATTCCAACTTTGAGATCCAATCAAATTGGGATTTGATTGAGGTAAATTTTGTTGAATTAAATGCATAGATTGTAGGAGTTTAAATGGTGGTCAAGAACATTTAAAATCATAGGAAGAAGCCTTAGAAAAAGAAGGAAAAATTGTTTGAGAATGATTTGGAAGATCAGCGCGAAAGGGGGCTGAATCTGGCCAAATCAATTAATCGAAATTAGATTTCCATTAATCGATTTTGGCCCAAAAGTTGAAAAGTCATGGAAGCCCGATTTCGATTAATCGAAATGAATTTTGATTAATCGATTTGGATTTGATTAGTCGATTTGGAAATCGACTAATCGACTGAGAAGCTCCAGCCACTGGAGAAATGAAACCTGGGGAAATCGACTAATCGAATTGGGATTTCGATTAATCGATTTGGGATCGATTAATCAATTTTGAGATCTTGACTACTCGATTTAAGAATCGACCACCTTATGTTGGAGACCTCGATTAATCGATTTGGGATCGATTAATCGAAATTGAATCTCGACTAATCGATTTTGAGAATCGATTAATCGAATTGCATTTCGATTAATCGATTTTGGGAATCGATTAATCAACTTTGACAGTTTTGCTTAAACTTTATAGTTAACTTTGAGATTCAGGGAGGGTCTTGGACCTTCTTTGTTACATCTTTAGTGATGAGTTACATATGTTATATTATACCATAGGTGGTACGTATGATCATGAGCACAAGGAGCCGCGTGGGACCTTGATGCTAGGAGTTTCAAACACTTGAGGTAAGGAACACCTTGAACATATACTTTAATTTCAAGAGCATGTATGTAGTGATATAATTATCAAATTGAAGTCGTTTTAAATCGTGAAAAGCTTTATGAAAATGGGTGCGTGTGAATGTGATAAGGGCATCTGTGTGATGCAAGTAATTAAGAACCAGTAATCTAATGAGATTGAGACATCCCCAGGGGATGAGAAAGTAATAAAGACATCAGGTGTGATGCGGGTATATATACATCCCAGGGATGTATACATGTGATTGAATAATTACTGTTAAGGCCTAACTGATATAAGATAGCACACTTACACGGTGAATAACTATATGTAGTGCATATGATATTTTTTTTATTTGAGGTTTGGAGGATACCCCACCGACGTGGCGGGATACCCACGACTGACGCGGCAGGATATTCGTGATCAATACGACGGCGAATCCGTACACCAGCACGGAGGTTTATCCGTGACCGTAAGTATATCCCAGGGATGTTGTGTGATATTTAACCCCGTCGCCTAGTGAGAAAGGGGCTTGGGTCGTATTCCCAGGGAATACATTTTTTTTTACAACTATCTAATTAGATGACGATGAAGGGTATCTCATCGGGGCTCGATGCTATATTGCTCGAGGATTACTTAAGTTAAAGATTTAAGTTTTACTTTAGGCCTGTTCAGTGTCATTCATGATAAATCAATAGTAAAGTAAGACATGCTAACAACCAGTAAACTTGAATGTAAATTCATCATATTTGAACTGTTTTCTTTCAAAAGCATAGACACATCATGCTTAGAGTATCATGGAATCTATGTGAGTTTTAATTTATATGTTCATTGTGTTTGTTCTCTATTAAGCTACGATGTAGCTCACCCTTTTAGACTATACGTCGCAGGTCCTTTGATAGCAGCAGTTGAGGCTTCGGGGGGCGTAGATCCGGGTGATTCGGATTACGCGTCGGGAGACGAGTTGGAGCCTCCACCCAAGGACTTCTTCTAGGTGACTCTGCTACGTACTTTGACGGAGAGTAGTTTTGAGAGATTAGTGCGGCTTGGTATGTCAAGCCTTTATTTTTGTTGAAACAATGTAATTAAACTAAATATTCTTTTGGCGAACCATCTGGGGTGATCTGTGTACCATCAATGGTTTGGGTCGGTTCTCTATTCATGCAGTGGCATGAGGGTAGAACTGTCTTTTGAATATGCCAGTTGGGCATATTAATATTTTATGCTTTAATGAGGTTAATTGCTTTATTTATTATGTGGTGCTTGTTATACCAATGTTTCGTTCTAAGCTTTGGGGCACGGAGGATCGTCTTTGATAGTCGATGGCAGTTTGAGTCAAATTGGTCATCATAGTTGGTATCAAAGCATTTTCTTTTAGAAGCTTTGACAATCATTATTTTGTCAGAGCATAGGGACTTCTGCTAAGGAAAACTTTGTTTTCACGTGCAGATCGTGATGTTACCTAGAGGAAGGAGCCGACCCAGGGGCGGCCATAATAGAAGTTTACATAGTGGAGATGGGTACATCTCTCCTACAAATAGAGTACCTATAGGAGATGGAGGGGCTTCTGGTAGTGGTGGCCAGGGAAGCCAAGACCAGGAAGAGGGTCGTGATCGAGATTGTTAGGATCAAGATCAAAGAGAGCAAGAGAGAATTAGAGAAAAAAATGAAGATAGAGAAGAGCGTCAGAGAATGATACACACCATGGAGACCATGGCAGCTGCTATGGCTCAACAGGCAGCATCTCTGGCAGCTCATACGACAAATAAGCTGACGTGTACCAGACACCTCCAGAGTGGCTCAAACACGGTCACCATCATCTGCTTTTCGAGTTTGGGAGGATGAGACCTCTAGCTTTCTTTGGACAGGAGAGCCCATAGTGGCGAAAGCCTTTGGTTGAGTGAGATGGAGAAGGTGTTCAGTGTGCTCACGTGTACTGAGGACGAGAGCGTCCGTTGGGCAGCCTATATGTTGGATGGGGAGGCTGGGCCTTGGTGGAAGTCCGTTTCACGGACTAGGGCTCAGGAGACCCCAGACATGCCATGGACTTGGGATGAATTCGTTGAAGAATTCAATAAACAGTACTTCCCTGAGGTAGTGAGGAACCAAATGGAAATTCAATTTCTACAGCTTACTCAGGGGAAGATGACAGTGAGAGACTATGGAGTGGAGTTCATGCGACTCGCTCGCTTTGCGCCTGACTACATCATCACAGAGATGATGAGAGCAAAAAGGTTTCAGCAAGGGTTGAGATCAGACGTGAGGGGAGGAGTAGCACCATTCCAGCTGAGGACCTATGGAGAGGTCATGAGTAAGGCCTTGGTGGTAGAGGAAGAAAATAACAACAAATACCGCCAGAGGGAGCAACAGGGAAGGTGGAACTCTGATCGGAGCAGAACGGGGAATTACGAACCGGTGAACAAAAAGCCTAGGTTCATACCAAACAATCAGAAGCCACCATTTCAAGGAGGCTATGGGAGACCGACGCAGCAGAGCAACCAGCAGAGATTTCCATTGCTCGTGTCGGGGAGACCGATACGCTACGAGAGCCCTGCGACTACTACAAGTGCTATAGTCACACAGGGGGCTTCTCGAGCAGCTTCTTCCACGCCACGTGAGACTAGTGCCAAGTGTGGCAAGCCTCACAAGACATCGAACTGTAGGGTAGGCACTCGGGGTTGCTTCCGATGTGGTAAGGTGGGCCACTTGATCAGGGAATGCCTCGAGGTGAACAAAGGGAAGACGGCTTCAGTACCTATTTCGCGACCGATTCAAGCAAGGAAGCCGATCGTCCAAGGAAGAGCCTACGCAGTCATAGCTCAAGAGGCTCAGAATACAAACGATGTCATTCAAGGTGAGCTTTCTTTTAAATAAAGAATTTCAATTCATGAAATTTTAGATAAAGAAGGTGCATCTATATTTAGAAAAATATAAGAGGAACTTGCATGTGATAAATTCTAGTGTAATGATGATAAACAATATATATATATATGTATCTATAATTAGGTGAATTACACATCTAGAAGAAGGGAAGTGACGTGTCATACGAAGCTCGAGTGTTGATAGACCCGGGGTCTACCCACTCATTTGTTACACCTCGCTTCACAAAGAAGATGAAAGTTGACCCAGAGGAGTTAGACTTCGTTTTAACTGTGACGGTTCCTACTGGGAAAGCGGTTGATACCGAGAAGGGTTGCAACTCCGTGATCGTGAAGGTCATGGATGGAGGCGATTTTGAGCTACCCGCGAACCTAATTCTGTTAGACATGCAAGGATTCGACGTGATCCTTGGCATGGATTGGCTATCGACTCACTGTGCGACGGTAGATTGTAAGAACAAAGTCGTCATGTTTAGATCGAATACAAGGAGATCGTTTCGATTTCGAGGAGAAAGGTCGACGCACCTACCACTTATCTCAGCAGTCAGGGCCGAGCGGTTGATCAGAAAGGGGTGTAGCGGATACTTAGCATTCCTGAAGGAGCACAAAGAGGAGAAGAATGTAATCTCAGAGATAGCAGTTGTGCGAGACTTCGCCGATGTATTTTTAGAGGAGTTACCTGGATTACCTCTAGAGAGAGAAATAGAATTCGCCATCGACTTAGCACCAGGAAAGGAGCCTGTTTCTAAAGCACCATATAGAATGGCTCCTGCTGAGTTGAAGGAGTTGAAAAAGTAGCTACAAGAGTTAATGGACAAGGGTTTTGTTAGACTGAGCGTGTCTCAATGGGGAGCACCGGTCTTGTTTGTAAAGAAGAAAGATGGGTCAATGCGTCTGTGCATTGACTATCGATAATTAAACAAACTCACTATTAAGAACCGATACCCTTTGCCTAAGATAGATGACTTGTTTGATCTGCTGTAAGGAGCGAAGCATTTCTCAAAGATCGATCTGAGATCAGGATATCATCAGTTGAGAGTCAAGGCAGAGGATATTCAGAAGACTGCATTCAAGACTCGATACGGACACTATGAGTTTCTGGTGATACCGTTTGAGTTGACAAATGCCTCGGCGTCATTCATGAATCTGATGAATAGGGTGTTTAAACCACACCTATATACTTGTGTCGTAGTGTTTGTTGACGACATCCTGATCTATTCAAAGTCAGAAGAAGAGCATGAGAAACACTTGAGATTAGCCCTACAGACTCTATGTGAACACCAACTATATGCCAAACTCAGCAAATGTGAGTTTTAGTTAGAAGAAGTTAGCTTTTTGGGACATGTCGTCTCAAAGCTTGGTGTCACTGTAGATCCAGCAAATATCGAAGCGGTAGTGAATTGAGAGCAACCAAAGACAGTGACAGACATCCGCAGTTTCCTAGGATTAGCAGGTTACTACTGGCGTTTCGTTGAGGGTTTTTCAAAAATATTAAGACCACTCACGAGACTCACACGAAAGGACGCAAGGTTTGAATGGAGTGAGGCATGCGAGAAGAGTTTTCAAGAACTTAAGAAGAGACTCACTTCAGCTCCAGTGTTAGCTATACCTTCAGGCAGTGGAGGGTTTGCAGTGTATAGCGATGCTTCGTATACTGGTTTGGGATGTGTGCTTAATCAGCACAAATAGGTGATAGCGTATGGGTCGAGACAGTTGAAAGAGCATGAGAAGAATTATCCGACACATGACCTAGAATTAGCAGCGGTCATTTTCGCGCTTAAGATTTGGAGACATTATTTGTACGGTGAGACGTTTGAGATCTTCACCGACCATAAGAGCCTCAGGTATTTGTTTACACAGAAGGAACTAAACATGAGGCAGCGTAGATGGATGGAGTTTCTTAAGGACCATGACTGTTCTATACAGTACCATCCAGGCAAAGCTAATGTGGTAGCTGACGCCTTGAGTCGGAAGAGTTCAGCTCAGTTAGCTAGTTTAATTTTGGGTATGCACAGATGGAAGCTGTTCGAAGATCTGGCCCTATATGATGCAAACATCGAGTCACAAGCTACAGGAGCCTTCTTGGCTAATATCTCAATGAGACCGATGATATTTGAGCATATCCATGAGCTACAAATGAAAGGCCCGACGCTAACAAAGATTCGTCAAGATGTAACTGAAGGCATTACATCTGAGTTTTCAATCAAGGAGGATGGTTCCTTATTGTTCAAGGGCCGCCTCTGTATTCCGGATAACGCCGATCTACAACGAACAATTCTTGATGAATCACACAAGTCAAGCTATGCTATCCACCCGGGAAGCACAAAGATGTATCAAGACTTGAGAAAGAATTACTGGTGGAGAGGCTTGAAATAAGATGTGGCAGAGTACGTGTCGCGGTATTTGACATGCCAACAAGTGAAGATCGATCATAGACACCCCGCAGGTCTATTACAGCCTCTACCTATACCGGAATGGAAGTGGGAATCGATCTCTATGGACTTCATCGTTGGACTTCCGCGCATAGCAAAGAGATACAATGCCATTTGGGTCGTGGTCGATCGATTGACCAAGTCAGCACACTTCTTGCCTTACAACACAATGTACACGGCAGGGAAACTGGCAGAGCTTTATATGAAAGAGATTGTCCGTTTGCATGAAATTTCGAGTAGCATTGTTTCAGACCGTGACCCATTGTATACATCAAAGTTTTAGAAGAAATTTCAAGAAGGAATGGAAACGCGACTAGATTTCAGTACGGCATTCCATCCGCAAACTGACGGACAGACTGAGAGGGTCAATCAAATCATCGAGGACATGCTTAGGGCATGTATGTTAGAGTTACAAGGATCATGGGATCAGCACCTACCCTTAATTGAGTTTGCATATAACAATAGTTTTCAGACGAGCATTGGGATGGCACCATATGAAGCTCTTTATAGACGGCGATGTAGATCGCCCATCAATTGGGAAGAAACGGGTGAGAAGTTTGTTTTGGGATCCGAAATACTTGAAGACAATGCCACCTATGTTCGGATGATAAGGGCAAAACTCAAAGCGGCGCAGAGCAGACAGAAAAGCAACGCCGATATCAAGCGGACGAGTGTATACTTCAAAGTGGGTGAACACGTGTTTGTGAAAGTGTCACCTATGAAGGGGGTGATGAGGTTTGGAAAGAGAGGGAAGCTAAGTCCCCGCTATCTTGGACCGTTTGAAGTTTTGGGTCGAGTAGGGGAAGTTACTTACCGCATTGGATTGCCACAGTTATTCGATCCAGTACATAATGTCTTCCACGTATCTATGCTCAGGAAGTATCTTAATGACCCTGATCACGTGTTGAGCGGTCAATCATTTGAGATGCATGAGGACATGACGATGATTGAAGAGTCGGTGGAGATTTTGGATCGAAAAGAATAAGTGTTGCGAACAAAAGTGATTCCTTTAGTACTTGTCCTATGGAAGCATCATCCGGCCAAGGAAGCTACATGGGAATGAGAGGCAGATGTAAAAAAATAATATCCGGCCTTGTTTCCGACAACTTGAGAGTAGATTATACCCCGCAAGCATGTTTGTGGATTTAAATCATGTGTTGTAAATTAATATCGACCATGTGATCATTTTACTTCAAAGGATAACTTATCCACATAGCGATCCTAAGTTGAATGCCGTGATGATGTATGTTGTAGAACCACTAATCAACTTGTGACAGCCCGAATTTCTGCACCCAGAAATCCGTGCCATCAGGATCATACTCTGGATGATCCCCGGGACAAATCATATGTGTCTGCTTGTAAAGCGGAAGCCAAGCAGACACCACCCAGCAGTGGTAGATCGAGCCAGTCACTTATCAACGCATTTAATAATAAAGAACAACAATATTAAGACAATTAATTCTATATTAAACAACGAAAATGCATTCTCCAAAAAGGAACCAAGAAGAACCATTGGTGATGGACATCCATCACCCAAACAATGGTTCCCAATAGTGGTTCCGAATAGAATGCGTAACTATACAATAAGTAATCCTAATGAAATGTACACAGAAGTGGCCACCGGGCACACCATAATCCAAAAGAACCAGAATACGATAATGCATACACTAGTACCCGTTACGGATAGAACTCGTCTATCAACGTGTCTCCTCGTCTTCTACTCGGATCAGCCGGTAGTCCGGATCACTCTCGATCTTTAACTACTCGAACCTAAATTTAATTTAGAACACAGGGTGAGCTACATCCTAGCTCAATAGGAGAATTTTCCAACAAAACGAATTGAATATGCAGATCATGCTATCTCATAACAAAAATCAAATCAGAAATGTACAATCGTGACGAATCAAATCAAATACTGATCTTTTAGACAAGAAATCAGATGTCATGTAAGTATATTATCAGAGAGCTTAAATTGTGTATATTTAACTTAAGAAACTCCCGTGACTATATAGCACGGAGTAAACAGGAATGTCCGATAGGAAACCCCAACCAATCGTCGTTCACATGAACAATTGTGAAAGTGCAACAATGCCTCATCTATGGAGTGCAATTGTGCCGAGGATTACAAGCAGGTGCACAAGTGTGCCAGGCATCGGATATACCGCCGGGTCGGTAGGGATCATCTGGTTTAAATCATCAAATCACATACGTATACACCTCATAGATCAGATAACAGAATCAGAAGCAAGTTTTCAGAATGCGAATCAGGAAACAGAAATCAAAATAGCAGGAATCAAGATATGCATACATATTTGGTAAAAGCAGAAATCAGGGCATAGATATAAGATAAACATGGAATCATACTCAAAAACAGTTTAGGTTGGTTTTCCCCTACCTCAGGTCAATCTATCTTCTAAGCAAATCCAAAGCCTTTTCACTGTCGTGGTTTTATTCCTAGACCATAAACATAGTACTTTAAATGTTAGGGGTGTCAGCTAATACTTGCACAATGTCCGGCTGGTGTTTAATCCACAAAACCAAAAGCAGAACCAAAAGCAGGGTTATTGATCGATCACTACTCACGTTGATCGGTCAATGCTCCTTGTTGATCGATCAATACCTCTCATTGATCGATCACCACTCTTTTAGTCTCCACTCTACAACAATTGATCGATCAATACACCTTATTGATCGATCACCTACTATCATTGATCGATCAATACACTCATTGATCGATCAATAACCTCTTCTACTCATTTTAACATAGCTTAAATTGATCGATCACCACTTGGGTTGATCGATCAATGCCTCCTGTTGATCGATCAATACCTCTCATTGATCGATCACCAACCCTTTTTCAAAAATTCACCTTTCTGTTCACATTCTCTTTTTATACAGATTGATCGATCACTGACCTCATTGATCGATCAACACCCTACAGTGATCGATCAATACTTCTGTTGATCGATCACCAACCTTCATTGGTCGTTCAATCTCCTGTTGATCGATCAATGCCCTCATTGATCGATCAATGCCTAAATTGATCGATCAATGCCCTTCGGGCATTGAACTTCTAACATTTTGGGTCTCTGTTCCCCTATTCTGTCCTATATAGATTGATCGATCAACGGGCTTCATTGATCGATCACCACTGCTATTGATCGATCACCACTTGTGTTGATCGATCAATAATGACAGAAACTCTGTCATTAATGGAGTTCATCTCCAACCCTATTTTTCATTAATGGTTCTCAACTACCATTATCATGACATCAATGCCCACACCTGGGCATCTCATTTGCCCCTATTAAAACACATAATCTTACCTTTGTTAGGGCCCTCACGGGGTTTCGGCAAATCGATTCGAATGAGGGCTTCGGATCTAGTTTCCGGAGTTTGTCGTCGCTACGGCTTGGATAAGTCGATGCCCAGTTTCCTTTCAACCCTCTAGACCATACACACTCTTAAGCTAGTGTGGAGTGTCCTAGCTCATCTCTCAATCCTCTATCTCGGATAATGTGGGATCCCCGGGTACCGCTAACTCCGTTTCTCAAGGAACACCCTCACAGACCAACCTAGATACAGACTTCTCAGCTTCTAAAGCAAGGGAAAGAGGGAGAAGAAGAAGAAGAACTCCCTCTAGGTCTCCCTTCCTTCTCTTATAAGCTAAGAAAACAGATATTTCTGTTTTCCCCTTATTTTTGTTCCGGTGTGGAGCACTAACACGGTCGCTACGACGCGAAGTGCTACGCTAACCCTTTACCCAACTCAGACTTAAACAAAAATTCAAATGTGAACTAATCTAACTGCGGTATAACCTTATCTCAACTAATATTACTTCTTAATTTTTAAATCGGTCTCGATTTCCGTGCCGGGCACGTAGATCGAAACAGTTAGTTTCATGTTCTAGATTTCAAGGTTGTTACACAACTGATCATGAATTACCAAGAGGAATCAAATTGACAGAGAATTTTGATAATCTGGAAAAATCTTATCAAAATCGATTAATCGATTTGGAAATTCGATTAATCAATTTTGTTCGATTAGTCGGCTGGCATGTGCCAGTGACTGGAAATTTGATGAGGATTCAAGAAATGAAAGAAAGGAAATTTCGATTAATCAATCTGGGGGTTCGATTAATCGAACTTAGGAAATTTTGAAGAAATTGAAGAATTTTGTGTGATTTCGATTAATCGATTTGGAATTTCGATTAATCGAACTGGAGTTCAACTAATCGAGTAACTTAACGAATTTTGAAAATTTTGGAAGGACTGCACGATTTCGATTAATCGAAGTAAAATTCGATTAATCGATTTTGGAATTACGATTAATCGAAATTAATTTCAACTAATCGACTGACTCACAACAGTGAGCTTCAAAACTTAAAAATTTTAACGGATACGATTTCGATTAATCGAAATGGTTTCGATTAATCGATTTTGACTTTCGACTAATCGATTTCGCGCGGCTTAACCTAGTTTTGAATCTCGATTAATCGACTTTGGATTTCGATTAATCGAGTCGGAGCCTATATATATAAATCGATGGGTTTTTCATTTCATTCGAAATCATTTGAACTTTTTGTATTTGCGTGCCTTCTTCTTCTTCTTCTTCCTTCAACCATCTGAGCTACCTAGGGTTTGGGCTTTTCAGATTGATTTAGGATCGAAAACAATTGCAATCGGATCAAACGCCTAAGGTAAAACCCTAGATTTCGTTTTCTTTCCAATTCAAGCTATAGAAACCCTAATTTTTGTTAGATTTTCACCAAAATGCCACCCAAAACTCGGTTGTCTTCGAAGAAGGCAACCACTAAACTTCCGATCCGGCGTAAGAACGCTGCATCGCCACCACCTACCCCATCACCGGTGAGGACTCCATCACCGTCGGCATCGGAGACCACCTCCGATTCGACGAGCGCGTCTTCACGCGAATCGACACTCATGCCGCCACCACCCACCAATGTGCTTCAACCCAATGAGTGGTGGGAGGCTAAAACCTTCGAGACCGACTACGTCATTGACCAAACCCTATTCACCAACCCCGAGGTACCGTGCGAGACCCAATGGGCTCACAATTACCTTCAAAATGTCGGCCTCAGCAACCTTCTGAAACCATTCCGGGGTTCCTACTACCCTAGGTTGGTTAGACTCTTCTACCAAGGGCTCGTGGATGGCCCTACCGACGACGTGGTTAAGACTACCATTAAGGGTCGGGCATACACGATCACCCGTCGCCACATACACGAGGTACTCGAGTGTTACCTCGATTTTACACCCGAGACCACCCTCTTTCCGCCCTTCGAGGAAGAGGTTAAGTTTGAGGAGATCGTCGCCCGTATGACCAACGGGAAGACGGGGTCGGGATCCTCCATTAGGAGGGTCGACCTTCCCCACTATATGTGGATGCTTGATTCAATAATCAAGTGCAACCTTTACCCAATGCGCCACGACACTGAGCGCGTAGAGAAAGTGCAACAAGCACTTTACGCGGCCTTCTGTGACCGTTGGTTTGACGCGGCCATGCTCATCCTAGAGGGGATGAGGTACATTAAGGGCAAATTGATGAAGGGCAACCTAAGGCCCAAGGAGAGGATGCCGTATGCTCGGCTCATATCGAGCATGTTGGAGTGTTACTTCGACGCCCCCGACTATACCATATCACCTCACGAGGTGAGGGCTATGGATTGCGTGAAGCAATTCTATATTGCTTCATGGCGCCGTAGCTACAATTTACTGAAGCGGACCCTACCGGCTCCTGGTCCAGTTTTAGCGGCAGCAGTAGCACTACCACCACCACCACATCAGGACCCACCCGTGGGTGGGGTACACCCAGTGGAGCCACTAGTGGAGGGGGCACCCTCCCATACCACCGCTTCACCTACGCCGCCAGCACAGTCCGCGGCAGCTACGCCTACTTCATTCTATCACCGCCGAGCACCTCATTCGGTCCTACGATTGAGGACGTGTTGGCACGCATGGAGGCCAACAACGAACGGATGAACCGAAGGATGGACTTCCTTATGTTTCATACGCTCCGCTAACTCTATCCATTGGACTACCAGCGGTGCCTGACTCAGGAGGAGGAGTGGACAGCAGGCCGGACTGCCTTCCATAGGGGTCCAGTCTTCCATCCGACCACTGCGGCTACCAACGCATCCGGCTCGGCACCACAGCCGCCAGAGCAGCCAGCCCAGACTTCACAGCCGCCGCCACCACAGACCAGCCAGCCAGCTCCAGCAGCCCAGCCAGCCCCCATACCTCAGCCAGTTCAGTCGGAGCAGCCCGCCCCTGCATCAGACCAGCCAGGGGAGGGGACGACGTGAGACCACGACGAGGATGTTTTTGTATGACAGACTTTGAGAGTTTTCATGTAATTAAAAAGATGTAAATAAACAAGTTGTAAATTTTAGAAATTTATGAAATATAGATCCGTTTTCTTCAGCATCTGATGTGTATGTCATTTGTTTGCTTGTATAATTGTGAAATGTGTTCGTCCTTATTGTGTGTGGGTACACAACACCCAGGGTGCGGGGTTACCCAAACCGAACACCCTTGGGTTATTTTCGAGGATGAAAATTCCCAAGGTGGGGAGGATGTAATAACCCAAAAAATTGCATTAAACGATGACCTCGGGATCCGTGCCCGACTGGTCATAAGTTTGACCAAGTAGGAGTTCACTAGTTGACTCGAGGAGTGATGAACGGATGCGATGTGAAATTAAAGCAAATGTGTGGAGTGTGAGGTGAGATCTGGAACCACATACACCATCTGGGGTGTATGTGCTCAACACATAGAAAATGAGTATAAAAGGGTTAAAGAACCCGAACTTACTCTTGTTTGATTGTTGAAAGAGTTAAGAAGAGAGAGAGAGAGGGAGAAAAGTAAAGAGGGGTTGTTGTGCAAGGAGTGAATGTAAGCCAAGAGGGGATTCAAGTATTTAAAGTCAAATTCAACGCGAAGGATCCTTTGGAGCTAAAGCTGGAACCCTAGCCATTCCAACTTTGAGATTCAATCAAATTGGGATTTGATTGAGGTAAATTTTGTTGAATTAAATGCATAGATTGTAGGAGTTTAAATGGTGGTTAAGAATATTTAAACTCATAGGAAGAAGGCTTAGAAAAAAAAGGAAAAATTGTTTGAGAATGATTTGGAAGATCAGCCCGAAAGGGGGCTGAATCTGGCCAAATTGATTAATCGAAATTGGATTTCGATTAATCGATTTTGGCCCAGAAGTTGAAAAGTCATGGAAGCCCGATTTTGATTAATCGAAATGAATTTTGATTAATCGATTTGGATTTTGATTAGTCGATTTGGAAATCGACTAATCGACTGAGAAGCTCCAGCCACTGGAGAAATGAAATTTGGGGAAATCGACTAATCGAATTGGAATTTCAATTAATCGATTTGGGATTTTGATTAATCGATTTTGAGATCTTGATTACTCGATTTAAGAATCGACTGCCTTATGTTGGAGACCTCGATTAATCGATTTGGGATCGATTAATCGAATTTGAATCTCGATTAATTGATTTTGAGAATCGATTAATCGATTTTGGTTTCGATTAATTGATTTTGAGAATCAATTAATCAAATTGCATTTCGATTAATCGATTTTGAGAATCGATTAATCGACTTTGACAGTTTTGCTTAGACTTTATAGTTGACTTTGAGATTCAGGGAGGGTCTTGGACCTTCTTTGTTACATCTTTAGTGATGAGTTACATGTGTTATGTTGTACCATAGGTGGTACGTATGATTATGAGCATAAGAAGCCGCGTGAGACCTTGATGCTAGGAGTTTCAAACACTTGAGGTAGGGAACACCTTGAACATATACTTTAATTTCAAGAGCATGTATGTAGTGATATAATTATCAAATTGAAGTCGTTTTAAATCGTGAAAAGCTTTATGAAAATGGGTGCGTGTGTGACACCAAGAATGTGATAAGGGCATTTGTGTGATGCAAGTGATTAAGAACCAGTAATCTAATGAGATTGAGACATCCCCAGGGGATGAGAAAGTAATAAAGGCATCAGGTGTGATGCGGGTATGTATACATCTCAGGGATATATACATGTGATTGAATAATTACTATTGAGGCCTAACTGATATAAGATAGCACACTTACACGGTGAACAACTATATGTAGTACATATGATATTTTTGTTATTTGAGGTTTGGGGATACCTGATCGGCGGAGATATCCGCGGACCGATCGACGCGAATCCGTACACCAACACAGAGGTTTATCCGTGACCGTAAGTACATCCCAGGGATGTTGTGTGATATTTAACCCTGCCGCCTAGTGAGAAAGGGGCTTGGGTCGTATTCTCAGGGAATACATTTTTTTTTATAACTATCTAATTAGATGACAATGAAGGGTATCTCATCGGGGCTCGATGCTATATTGCTCGAGGATTACTTAAGTTGAAGATTTAAGTTTTGCTTTAGGCCAGTTCAGTGTCATTCAAGATAAATCAATAGTAAAGTAAGACATGCTAACAACCAGTAAACTTGAATGTAAATTCATCATATTTGAACTGTTTTCTTTCAAAAGCATAGACACATCATGCTTAGAGTATCATGGAATCTATGTGAATTTTAATTTATATGTTCATTGTGTTTGTTCTCTATTGAGCTAGGATGTAACTCACCCTTTTAGACTATACGTTGCAGGTCCTTTGATAGCAGCAGTTGAGGCTTCAGGGGGCGTAGATCCGGGTGATTCGGATTACGCGTCGGGAGACGAGTTGGAGCCTCCACCCAAGGACTTCTTCAAGGTGACTCTGCTACGTACTTTGACGGAGAGTAGTTTTGAGAGATTAGTGCGGCTTGGTATGTCAAGCCTTTATTTTTGTTGAAACAATGTAATTAAACTAGATATTCTTTTGGCGAACCATCTGGGGTGATCTGTGTATCATCGATGGTTCGGGTCGGTTTTCTATTCATGCAGTGGCATGAGGGTAGAACTGTCTTTTAAATATGTCAGTTGGGCATATTAATATTTTCCGCTTTAATGAGGTTAATTGCTTTATTTATTATGTGGTGCTTGTTATACCAATGTTCGGGGCACAGTCTGGAGGTTCGTGCTGATGGTACGGGTTTCGAGGTGTCGAAATCCGGGCTGTCACAGTATACCTTGCAAAAGTGTATACATAAAACACCATAATCAAACTACTAGAAGAAGTAGCCGTTGGAAAGAAGAACCCATCAATTGTATATCTCTGTTGGGAGTATACACAAACGAGCTCATATTCAGAGCTTTCCTATGGAAAACCCTCCGAAATTGAACTATCACTTTCACAAGGAAAGTGGCTTCGTTTTAGTGGGGCCCACAACAACTCACGAACGGCGGAAACACTCGTAAATGCTCTAAATTTGGATGCTTTTTGAGGCGTCTTCTTCTTTTTGAGGCTTTGTGAGCCTTCTTTGCAAATGAACGAGGCCTAAGTTATTCTCTGAAAAGCTCAGAATTAAATGAATTTGTAGTTATGCTACTATTGTACAAATATTAATCATCGGACTACTTGTCGTATTCGAATTTGGTTAAAAAATTTTAGGCGACCAATCCATGCAAGGTGGGACTTATGTGACGGATTTATTTTTGAATATAATTTCTCGAGATATACTTAAAATTATAAACTCATGAAAGTGTTCGGGCCTTATATCGTTAGTGTCAAATGATGAAATTCATTAGCCCAATACATTCAAAATTGGTTTAATTGAAAAGCAAAAATACAAAGTAATTAAGTACTTAGGACGAGTGACATATAACCCCGAAAATGACTATGAGATAGCGTTATCGTCATTCTCATCCTGGGAAGAGTATGATGTAGTCATCGTATGTCTGAGAGAAGCAATATGATCGTCCCAATTATAGTCGTGAACATGCTATAAGCGAAGCTCCCAATAAGAGTCCAGCTCATCCTCCGACTCTATCATACAATTGAAAGTATCGACCTCTGAGTCTGAACTGAGAAGCACTTTGTTCGTCGCGAGCCCCAGTGGTCGAATTACCCGCAGTAGGTGTTGCACTGGTATTGCACGATAGGCTGGTTAGGCTAGTGGGTTTTGAAATGGGCCTCAGAT
Source organism: Chloranthus sessilifolius (assembly GCA_021018995.1). NCBI lineage: Eukaryota > Viridiplantae > Streptophyta > Magnoliopsida > Chloranthales > Chloranthaceae > Chloranthus > Chloranthus sessilifolius. The sequence continues at coordinate 44,902,109 of CM037584.1, read as the reverse complement.
TTCTTGTGCTCGAACTCGAGGATGAATCCCAGGAGGCACAAGTGTTTTTGGGTAATACTTTTTCCTAAGTGTTTCTGTTCTACGAGAACCATTTATAAAAATTTTAATCCTTTTGATGGTTTACGACGTTTCATTTCGTGGTTAACTACCAAAATATTGATGGTTGACCACATTGGTGTTCGTGGTTAACCATAGTTGGTTTTGTGGTTGACCACAAATAAAGGGACGGTCAATGCTCAAAAAGATTTATAATTCAATGTGCAGCTGAGGGAGAAGTATAGTTTCACCCACTAAGAACCTTAGCTTTCTTGAGCAGAACAGTCCGCAAGAGACCTGTCGCCTTCCTTAGGAAAGTGGATAAAAAGTGGTGGACCCCACATAATCTCCCGAACGCGTGAATCGTTCAGAAAGGGGCAAAAACTGGGTAGTCTTCGAGTACCAACTCGAAAGACTTGCGAACGAGACCTTAGGCTCTTCAACTCAGCTCTCAAGCCTAGCCAAAGCAAGGCACCTGAAACTAGGCTTGGCTAAGCTGGGCTCAATATATAAATTATGTCATTTAATTTATATATACAAATGAAAAAAGTGTTTAACTACATTTATATATTTGAATTTTAGAAGAATAGAAATATTAAATACTTAAATAGAGACATTGATGGTCCAAAAAGTAGTAAAGAAAAATAATAATAATAATAAAATAATAGTAATATTATATATATATATATATATATATATATAGGGAGCTGGTTCCATCCTCCAAAGGAGAAAGGTCACCATCCTCCATGGGAGAACTGTCACCATCCTCCAAGGTTCATGTGGAGGTATACATCGCACCCAAAACACTTTTTGGTTGCTATGTAGAGCACTGGTAAATGATTTAGATCAATTTAAAAAATAAAAAATAAAAAAAAGTTTTTGAAAAGTATAAGTCAATGTTTGACTAGTTTCAATAGTCTATATTTCACGACTCAAAAAACACATAGTTGAGATGAGTTTTCAAATTTAAAAAAAAAAAAAAATGATCTAAGTAATGCACCCGAGGTCCATGTGGCATTAAAATAATGTTTTGGATGCCACATAAACCTCCACCTGAAACCTTGGAGGAAGGTGACCGTCCTCCCATGGAGGACGGACACCTGTACCATATATATATATATATATATATATATAAGGTGTCCGTCTTCCAAGGTCCATGTGGAGGTACACATGGCACCAAAAATACTCTTTGGTGGCCAGGAGAAACATGAGTGGATGGTTTAGATCAATTTTTTTTTTAAAAAAATTCGAAAAAAGTTTTTAAAAAGCATAAGTCAATGTTTGACTAGTTTCAATGGTCTATATTTCACGGCTCAAAAAACACATGGTGGAGATGACTTTTCAAATTATTATTTTTTAATGATTTAAGCAATGCACTCGAAGTCCATGTGGCATTAAAACAATGGTTTGGATGTCACTTGGACCTTTGCCTAGAATGTTGGAGGACGGTGCCATCCTCCAATAGAGGATGGACACCTTTTCTTATATATGAATTTATTGGAGCTTGGTAGAACCTAGCTAGAGCTATGGCTGACCTTAGATCTAGTGGAACCTAGCTCCTTGACAGCCGTATGCCTAGTGCCCCAATCATAGCCAACTTCGTTTGAACTAAGGATCAAAATTTTGGGATAGAACCTAGCTAGAGCTATGGCTGACCTTAGCTCTAGTGGAACTTGGCTCCTTGACAGCCGTATGCCTAGTGCCCCAGTCATAGCGACCTTCGTTTGAACCAATGATCAAAATTTCGCGTTTCCTTTTGGTTTCGGAGGGGACCGGAACTGAAATTTTGGACCGAAATTTCGGCCAAAAATTTTAATTTTGGTTGAAATTTCGGCTAAAATTTCAACCCCATACAAAAATGGCTGAAATTTCGATCCCATATTATTGTTTCTATGGGGACCAAAACCGATAATTTCGGCCGAAATTCCGGTCATTTCCATCGGAATTTTGATGCTTAGTTTGAACTATACTTCCTCATATGTAAGTGGTTAGAGGCGGTGAGAGTGTGAGACGCTGAGACTAAATAAGCTTGCGGTCGGTGGGGTCAGTCAAGATTCAATATCTTTTTATTTATTATATTTTATATTTACGTACAAGCGCATCTGATTATTTGCTACCAATTTTTATTTGGTAAACGACCCATGTAACAGCTGTGATGCATGAGTCATCAACCCAAAAATTTTGGTCATCAGAGATATCCATCCGTCCGATCAAAGCATTTTTGACACACTATGTAGACAAATGTACATATGCTCCTTAGACGACCTTGGAGAACCTAGATCAAATTGTTTTAACGGCACAAAAAGTGTTTGGGAGCCATTACTTGCACACATTTTTTCAAGTGATTGTACTGAATTTAAAGGATTTGATATGTGACATGTGATATATAAAAATGTAATATGGATCATCTGATTTTAAGTTCATGATCAATAAATTTCTAGTACATAAAATTAGAGCAAAACACGATGCTTGTCATATTTGTCATATGATCTACTATAGTTCACTGTTAAATTATATAATAGTCTTTGACTCCATTTAATCAAATGATGAAAATTATATTTTATTCTAATTTTCTGCAATTGATATCTTTAAATCATGACTTTCAAATCAAACGGCTTATTCAGTGTTTGCATTTAGTTGAGGTCGCCAAACTTACAAATCTTTCTTTTAAATTTTGTGTAATCACTTAAAAAGCATGTGCAAGTAATGATGACTCCGAGAGTGTTTTAGTGGCACAACCCTTTGTGCTGAATTTGAAATCTACGTATGGTTGGACGTTAGAGCATCTCCAGCAGAGACGCTATAAGCCCAAAGATCGCCATTTTAGCGAACGGCACCGCCGATCCGAGCTCCAACAGGTACACTATCCTCCTCGCCAAAGTAGCGAAGTGCTACAGTGCTCGCTATAAATAGCGAGTACTGTAGCATTAGCTATTTATTATTTTATAATTTTTTAGGGTTTCTTGTTTCCCTTTCCCGCCAATCCTCTCTGCTATCTCCAATCCATCCTCTCCCGCCAATCCTCTCTGCTACACCCTTTCTTCCTCTTGGTGTAAATAATAATTAAAACCCTTTCTTCAATGCATCTAAAACCCTAATTTCTTCATCATTCTAGCAATATTTCTTCAAATTTTGTTCCTCTATTCGAAGCAAAATTTTGTTCCAATTTTATAATATTTTTTTTCAGGATCTAGGGTTTCACTCTTGAATTTTCTAAGCTTAAACAGGTTTGTCTATTTGAATTGGTATTATAGTTTTGAGTTATTTAGTTGAAAATGTGATTATTTGTGATTTATGTTGTTAATTGGATTGAAATTATTGGTTTTTTATTTATTGGGTTGGGATGGAGATGATGGTTTTAACTGATTAGTCTATAATTCATCATTCTGTAAAGAGTTATAAATTTCGATATGTTTTGATGGGTGCGATCGGATCGGCTGATCCTAAAGCAAAAGTTTATGATTGTAAATATAAGAAAACATATATTAAAAAATAAAAAAATAAATGTACAAACCATTAAATTTAGATAATATGTGATTACAGTGGCTAAATATGATAGAGATAGTTTTTCATCTCCATCATTGATGCCAAAGATCTTTAGATCACAACCCCCGACCAAGTCATACCTTATGTTATTTAGCTGTGATTAATTTAAGATATCTAAGTTGCCTAGGCTATGTTTGATGGAATGCCTCATAGAACACAATTTTATGATACCAAGCAGAAGGAAAGGGTATCCCTACTTTTTTGAGATGAGTACTTTAGTAGAGTAGAAGTACACTATGGGTCTTGAAGTGAAACATTGTATCATTGCCATCACTAATAGTCCTCGTGTAATTTTTCGTTGTGTGATGCAATTGCGGCCTGATAGCGCGGCCCATATTTTAGATTCTTTTGAATCGACTTTGGTAATTCCAGAGACTTGTTCTTCATAAATATTTGGTATATAAAAATTCAATCCCAAGTCCTTTTATCCTTATTAACCTCCAATACCAAAAATTCAATCCCAAGTCCTTTTATCCTTATTAACTTCCAACTCAATTTCATCATATCTATGATGGATGTCATTGGTGTCCAATTGAGAAGATATTTGCCAATCTAGACCTGTTCTTGAAGGGGGTCTATTTAAACTGAACAACGCATATACTTCTCTATGGTACACAAAGAAGTCCTTAGTACCACAGTTGGTAAAATAAGCCAACACTAATTTAGCATTTTCAAGTCATAACTCATAAGTGATCTTGAAAAAAAATGTCAGTATTGTACCATGAAGCAGTTGCCTAATAATCGATTATGACCAAAACCTAAGACAATCAATCCATGCAAGTAAAACATGCCACACCTATATAAGCAACTATGAAATTTCTAAAACAAGAGAAAAAAATTCACCTTTTATGTGCGGCAATTAGGATCACAACTATGATTGATGAAACGCCCCAAATTAGTTAAAGAGGGAGACACCCAGATAGTTAAAAGGGAGAGTGCCTTGGCTCATCCCCAATATGGAGTTTATCAACATCTTCCTATTAGGAAAGACTTTTTCAAAGTTAAAGTAAGAAACTTTTATCAATATTAAATTTTGTCCTAAAGTTTATTCACAAAGATTAAGAAAGTGTTTAAGATTTTTCAAAGACTAATTTTAGTGGCTATGATAATGTCACCAGCAAAAAGTAAGTGGCTAGTAGGATTGGTACGGCCAAGAGATATGGAAGGTGTCAATTAACTTAGTTTCCCTCATATACTGAAGCCGACGGCTTAAGACCTCTTGGGCAAAAATGAATTCGGGTTCGGTTGGATGGGTTTTCTTCTTTGTAGTTTTTGGTTGAAGATGAATTACTTTTATTGTTTCTTGTTTATTGCAGCTTTCGTTAATAGTGAATAAAATTTATTCTCGTGAATTCGGGTTCGGTTGGATGAGTTTTCTTCTTTGTGGGTTTTTGTTGAAGATGAATTACTTTTGATGGGTTCTTGTTTATTGCAGTTTTTGTTAGTAGTGAATTAAAATTTATTCTCATGAATGCGGGTTCGGGTTGATGGGTTTTTTGCTTTTTGGTTATTAGCCTTATGATGCATAAACCTCAAATCTATGAAAGGGTAAATGTCGGTGATGCCAATGACCCCAACAATGCAGCTAATTTTGTCAACAGCTATGATTCACTATTTTTGGGGTCCTTGAATCAGTGAATGGGCAGATACTGGTGTTTATTAACATTAAAATATAGCTAGGTTACTGCTCGTGCAGTTTTGCTTGTTGTAGCTAATTGAATTTATAATGTTACTAAACTTAAAAGTGGTGGTGACAATGATTAAATCCTATCGACTAGATGACATCTCTTAAGTAAATAAGGAAACTGTTCTCTTTTGCACACCAATATCTACATGAGTCCTAATTATCCACACTGTTGTAATCTTTTCTTACAACCCAAATACTCATCATTCTTATTAAATATGGTTAGTTCCTCCAATGTCCGCATATGCTAAATTTGTTAAGATGCTGCTTCTACATCTGTTTCCTTCTACGATTATTGAATATTTGTTAAGATGTTGCTTCTACATTTGTTTCCTTCTATGATTATTGAATGGAACTCTTTCTGAATATTTACAATCAAAGAGATGAAATGGCAAAAATATGATAGATGATAGCTGCAACTGCCATATCATCAATGGCATTTGGAGCTAAATCTATTGGTTGTTGGGCACCCAATAGTGTGAAAGACTGACACATTATGGTGAACAGGGTTTTAAATACATTTTAATAAATTTGTGCAGTATGTGCATTGTGTAGACTCATGCTGTTAACGGTATTATATATAATGAAACAAGATGTGTCACCAATCTACTAGCATTCAATCTCTGTTTTCGATTATATTAGCATCCAATAAGCTGTGTATTGCGTTGGAATTTAAATTTTTTTAAGAGTTTGACTTGTTAGTTTAACATGTAGCTAGCTAGTGACAGTGATGCTAAAGAAAGACTAAAAGATAGGTTTGCCTATTCTTCTTCTTTTTGTTGACACCCACCACTATTATCTAAATGTGACTGACCCTCTTTTGTGAAGAAAGGGCTAGTAAATTGCCTACAATTATGCATATATATTTTGGTAGGGTTGCAATTTTTTCTCTTCTAATACTAGTTTTGAGGGAAATATCATGAAACATTATTTCATTAAAGCCCAAAGGGCATGAGATATTGAGATCAGTATTTTTTTTGTGAACTCGTTGCTTTTGATTGTGAGGACATTGTTATACAGTGGACTATTTTTTATACACAATTTTGCAAGCAGTTTCTGTGTTTATTGTTTGCACTTAATATCTTTAAATCATAGCCTTCAAATCAAGCGGTATAGATGGTGTTTTCATATTGTGGAGGTCGCACTTGGAAGCGCCAACCTTCGAAGTGCAAGTAATGGCTCCCATAAAAGAATGTTTTTTTAATTCCTATTGACCAAGGTAAAAAATTCGGTATCAAATTCGGTATCAATACCTTTTGTTACCTCCACTATGAGTAGTAGTTCACCATTTATCAAGTTAAATTGACCCACAGTTGGTCCACCATGTGGGTATATTAGTGAACTTATCAAATTAATTTCACACTATAATAGGTTCACTGCATATTAAATAGAGTACACTGGACAGTAAATCCACCATAAGCTACGTTTCATATTTGGTCTTTCTCTCTATACTTACATAAGTGTATAAAGTTGCCACTGATGGATTAATCCTCAGTGTATAAGTACCTTGACTCTTGATGCCTTTTTCTCTATTTATTTTTTTTACTTTTTTATTTCATAAATTTCCTTCAAATTTTTTCTGATGAAATATTATATTTTCTTGTCACATGCATCATACAAAGTGTTTGATGTTCTAATTAATAATGTGTCACTCCTTTGACTTTTACAGATGGATTCTCAAATGCAAGATAACGCAACATTTACAGATCTCCTGAACGAGGGATCTTACCTTGAAAATGAATTGACTGGATCTCCAAATCCTATAAATTTAACAACTGAACCGCAAGTTGATGCTCGACATAACACTAAAAAGGCACGAGGTTAATCTTTCAATAAATAAGAAGACCTTCTCCTTATAGATGCGTGGCTAAATACAACTACCAATATAATATGAGGAACTGATAGTCAAAGAATACTTATTGGTTGAGGATTTATGATAACTACAACGCCAATAAAACCTTTACTACCGTACGGAATCAAGTATCTCTAACTAACCGTTGGAGTGTAATTCAAAAGGCGGTAAATAAATTTTGTGGATGTTTGACACAAATCGAGTTAGCGCATCAAAGTGGTTTGACTGAAGTAGACAAGGTATATAAACTCACTTTACTTTCAGTTTGAACATTGTAAATCTACATAACTTGGGAACATTATTTTCTATCCTCACGCTATAACTCTTTTACTTTTACAGATTGCCAGGGCAAGGTAGTTATATAAGGCGGAGAACAAAGCCAATTTTCAGTTTGAGCATTGTTGGATTGTGTTGAAAGAATGTCCAAAGTGGCTTGAAGAGAAGGAAAGTCCAAGTAGGTCTCCGTTTGCTAGGAGACCTACTTCTACTCTACCTTCGGTGAATCTAGGAGATGATAGTAATGACACCAGTAACTTCGTCGACTTAGAGAGACCCATAGAGAGAAAGGCTGCAAAAGAACGATTGCATAAACGAAAGAGCAATGTCGATACCGATAATGAAGGTCTGGTGAGGATACTAACCCAGATAAATAAAAGAGCACAAAAAATTAATGAAGAAAAACATGAATTTATGAGAAGAGTGGATGCTCGAGAGGAGGCGAAGATTCAATTTAAGGAGGACAAAATTGTTTTGATGGATATAAGTCACATGACTGAAGTCCAAAAAGAGTATGTACGCATCCAGCAAATGGAAATCATTGAAAGTCGCAGGGATAAATAGGTTTTATTTGATATGTTAAGTTTTATGTTATGTTTCAATATATTTGTATGAGATCTGAATCTGGGTATGTCTTATCTCATTATTTGACTTCTGGCTTATGCTTTTGAAGAGTCCTAGATGTTGGGATTTGAGGTCAATATTTTTCTTTATGTGGATTTTGTGTTTGGATATGTGTATGCCAGATATTGAAAATGACAGATTTTTTATGAACTTATGTAAAGCAGGTGAGGTGGCCTATTTTTTACTTTTTAACTTTAGATGCATGGGGATCGAGGGTGTGTTCTATTACTTCACTTAGACTTCAGTTTTGGTTATTAGATTTCAGATGTATATGAGAAGAATGCTCTTCGAAATCTCATGGTAGTGCAATAAATCATTTTAATTTTATCATTTTATTGGTAATGAAAACTTGAAATTTTTTTCCTCAATTTAACAATCAGTATATTTGTATGAGACAATCAGAAACTAAACCATCTACATAAACAAATAGCTAAATGGATATTAAAACTTTGTTTACATCCAATGATATTCAACGTTGCACATTGTAGATAAAGCTTGAGAAAGTAAAATTAAAAAATACACAATAATTGTAACCTAGCCTGATATGAAATTAATTATGACCATGTATTTGTCATAAGTGTTCGATGAGATCCGATTGCAGTTGAGAATGAGTTTGACTATCTCGAATAATCAGATGCCTTTGAATGAATTGTACAAATTCAGGAGTACGCTCGCGAGATACTTGAATATTAGGAATGTCATCGACTTGTTTGTAGTGGATATTAAAGGCATCGTCACTATTTTTTTCATCTTCAATGATCATGTTATGTAGTATTATGCATGTTTTCATAATGAGTTTGAGAGTTTCATGGTTCCATCCACGAGCAGGTCCACGCACTATTGCGAAACGTGCTTGAAGCACTCCGAATGCACGTTCAACATCCTTTCTTGCTAATTCTTGAGCTGCAGCAAAATTTTTTGCCTTTCTTCCTTATGGACGTGAAATTGTCTTCACAAAGGTTGACCACTTTGGATTTATACCATCGGCGAGGTAGTATCCTACTGTATAGTTATTACCATTTATTGAGTAATTGGCAGGAGGAGCGCGCCCTTCAGCAAGTGCAGAAAATACGAAAGATCGTTCTAGAACATTGATGTCATTGTGTGAACTTGGAAGCCCAAAAAAGACATGCTATATCCATAGATCATATGAAGCGACTGCTTCTAAGATCATTGTTGGTTCACGACTGTGACCTGAAAATTGTCCTTTCCACCCAGCTGGACAATTCTTCCACTTCCAATGCATGCAATCGATGCTGCCCAACATCTCTGGGAAACCACGTCGTTCACCAACTTCTAGCAAACTAGCAATGTCGTTGTTGTTTGGTGACCTCAAGTATTTATCCGAAAAAATTGAAACTATTGTTGTAGCAAATCGTTCCAGAGACTCAATTGTGGTGGATTCTCCAATTCTCACGTACTTGTCTACATAGTCGGCCGCTACTCCATAAGCGAGCATTCTAAGTGCAGCCATCATCTTTTGAAGGCAAGATAAACCGAGAGTTCCAGCACAATTTCTGGTTTGAACAAAGTATGAATTGTGAGCTTCTATGACAGACTGAATACGAAGAAAAAGAGAACGATTCATCTGAAACCTCCTTCGAAATAATTTTGGAGGATATACTGGTGAATCAGCAAAATAATCTTAAAATAGCCTCTGGTAGCCTTGCATAGAATCACGATCAATGAAGACACATCCCGGAATAGAACCATGACGTCCTTTGCATTTTCTCCGATCCTCCAATTGTTTTTGTGCCACAACAACTATGGTAGCGGCCAACAACTCATCCTCGTCGTCGGAGTCTTCAACCAGCATTTTGTACATAGGATCGTTAGACATTTGAGCAAAAGTGAAGAATGAATAATGTAGAGAAAAGATATACTGCAATTATTGAAAAATAGCTAATTTTATATGTAACAAAAATCACAATAGATTGACCTATTTTTATAGTTGAGCAATCTTATTTTTAAATGAAAGAATATGATCGTTTGAAAAATATGACCATTGGAGAAATATGACCGTTAGAAAAATATGACCGTTGGAGAATTTTAGCCGTTTGAGAATATGACCGTTGGAAAAAATATGACCGTTGGAGAAATATGACCGTTAGGAAAATATGACCGTTGGAAAATTCTTACCGTTTGAGAATATAACCGTTGGAGTTAATATAACAGTTAGAGAAATATAGCCGGTTTCGGGTTCGGTTTCGATTTCGATTTTCGGTTTGATTTTGGATTCGATTTCGATTTTGGTTTTGGGTTCGATTTCGGTTTCCGGTTCGGTTTTGGATTCGATTTCGGTTTTCGGTTCGGTTTTGGATTCGATTTCGATTTTGGTTTCGATTCGGTTTCGATTTTGGTTTCGGTTCGGTTTCGATTTTGGTTTCGGTTCGGTTTTGATTTTGGTTTCGGGATCGGTTTTGGGTTCGGTTTCGATTTTGGTTTTGGGTTCGGTTTTGGATTCGGTTTTGATTTTGGTTTCGGGTTCGGTTTCCGGTTCGATTTTGGTTTCGGGTTCGATTTCGATTTCGATTTCCGGTTCGGTTTTGGATTCGGTTTCCATTTTGGTTTCGGGTTCGGTTTCGATTGCAGTTTTCGGTTCGGTTTTGGATTCGATTTTGATTTTGGTTTCGGGTTCGGTTTCAATTTTGGTTCGGTTTAGGAAAATATGATTATTGAGAAGGTGAATATTTGAAATTTTGAGTGTTGATAAAGATATAATAAAATAAAAATAAATAATAATATTTTAAAAGAAGGAGTAGCTAAAATAGAGAATCTGCTGGAGTGTGTATTGAAAAAATACTAGTTAAAATAGAGAATGATAGCTAAAAAAGTGTTTAGCTATTCAAATTTGGCTATTGTTGCTGAGTTTTAGATATAGTGGAACCTAGCTCCTTGACAGCCGTATGCCTAGTGCCCCAATCATAGCCAGCTTCGTTTGAACCAAGGATCAAAATTTTGGGGTAGAACCTAGCTAGAGTTATGGCTAACCTTAGCTCTAGTGGAACTTGGCTCCTTGACAGCCGTATGCCTAGTGCCCCAGTCATAGCGACCTTCGTTTGAACCAATGATCAAAATTTCGCGTTTCGTTTTGGTTTCGGAGGGGACCGGAACTGAAATTTTAGACCGAAATTTAGGCCAAAAATTTTAATTTTGGTTGAAATTTTGGCTAAAATTTCAACCCCATACAAAAATAGCTGAAATTTCGGTCCCATATTATGGTTTTTGTGGGGACCAAAACCGATAATTTCGGCCAAAATTCCGGTCATGGTCATTTCAGTCGAAATTTTGATGAGACTAAATAAGCTTGCGGTCGGTGGGGTCAGTCAAGATTCAATATCTTTTTATTTATTATATTTTATATTTACTTACAAGCCCATGTGATCATTTGCTGCCAATTTTTATTTGGTAAACGACCGATGCAACAGCTGTCATGCATGAGTCATCAACCCAAAAATTTTGGTCATCAGAGATTTCCATCCGTCCGATCAAAGCGTTTTTGACACACCATGTTGACAACTGTACATATGCTCCTTAGCCGTCCTTGGAGAATCTAGATGAAATTGTTTTAACGGCACAAAGAGTGTTTGGGAGTCATTACTTGCAAACGTTTTTCGAGTGATTGTACTGAATTTAAAGGATTTGGTATGTGACATGTGATATACAAAAATGTAATATGAGTCGTCTGATTTTAAGTTCAGGATCAGTTGAGGCCGCCAAACTTACAAATCTTTCTTTTAGTGGTGTAATTACTTAAAAAGCATGTGCAAGTAATGACTCCCAGAGTGTATTAGTGGCACAATCCTTTATGCTGAATCTACGTATGGCTGGACGTTACAGAAGTGACAAAAAAGTGGTCCACATATCTAGAACTGTGAACCAATATGTGCAATGCCGAGCACCAACTATCTATCAGTTCGGGTACCCAAATCATATCGAAATAAAAAAATTTAGCTTTCAATTCGGTTTAGCTGGAATTAAAACCAAACCGAAACAAATGGACTTGGTTTCAGTTCATTTTTCATTGTATTTTTTAAAACCAAAATCAAACCGAAACTGAAAAATTTTGGGGTTTTCAGTTCAATTTTAGATTATTTTATTTTTAATTTTGAAGCTATTTTTTAGTTCTTTCAGTTGTATGAATTTTTTCGATTTTCTCATCCTACCTAATCAGTTTTCGATTTTTGTGACCCAAAATCAAAATCAAACCGAATTAGAATCGACTTGGTTCGGTTCAGTCTTATTTGGTTTGCTTGATTTTCTGGTCGGGTTCAAGTTTCAAGGCAAAACTTGCCCCCCTAGCTGCAACTGCAAGATGAAAAATGTTATGACGGGTTATACTCCATTTTTTTTTTGATAAAAGACGGGTTATACTCATAGTGAGAAATTTCGCTGAAATTCGGCGAAATTTCGCGAAAAATATCGAAATGGGGGTCGAACGAAAATTTTGGTATTTTTCAAAATTTTCATAAATTTCAATTTTTTTGACGAAATTTCATAAATTTTGATAAATTTCAAAATTTTCGGATTATTTATTTATTATTATTAGTAATTTATTAATAAATGACTGGCCCTGTGCTCACTAGTCTCCACACAATCACCACACGGCTTTGAATTGCTTAGGTGCAAAGTTGCTTATTATATATAACTGGCTTGGAGTATCCAGATTTCTAACACCGACTATATAAGAATAAAGCTAAATTAGAAAAAATTACACTTTTTTTATATGCCGTCTATTTTATGCTTGAGCTTCAGTGTTTAGTACAATTGCTTAAATATATTATTATATATATTTTTTATCCTCGGAACTATCCTAAAATTAACTCAAAATGTACCGAAATTAATCCAAGATATATCGAAAGGACTCACCACCGAAAAATTACCTTATACTCCTATATGATGATTTGATAAGCTGATTTAATAAGGTAGTGATTTAAAAGGGTCCAACTTTAAAACATGGCATCAATTGCAATGCCTAACTGGTAGGCCTGCATGTAGACGGAACTCAATTCAAACTTCATGCTCACTCGAGATATTTTACTCTGATCAAAGCACTTTGTGTAAGTCGACGTGGCCAATTGGCATAAATTATCCACATAATTAAACAGGATAGACGGAACTCAATTCAAACTTCATGCTCACGGGAGATATTTTACTTGTAAGCAGTTTCTATTTTGGTGGCTATCATTATGGTCAAACCCGTTGACCAGTGAATGGTATAAGATCAATCTTAAGATGTACAATTGCTATTCTGGTGAGTTTGAAGAGAATAGGCAACTGCTTATTGAGTCTTTAAGTTAAAGTATGATTGTAATTTCTAATCACACTATAATTAGCAATTTCAGTCCTTAATGGGATAGGACTCTTTGGCTATAAATATAAGGGGTGCCTAGTCCCAACGATAGCTTGACGTAATTCAATCCTCCCTATTGGCGAGAGCATCCCCATTGTGCAAGGAGACATTGAACGCGAGAACATCGTTGAAGATCGGCAACCATCAATGGCTAACGCTCAAGGTGCGCATATTTATAGTTTGTTGGTTTTTGATTGATCGTGCGCCTAGATCTTTAAGCTTAATTTTGGATGGTCGGATCGTCAGATCCATTTAGATTCCATCAATTGGTATCAGAGCCATGATGGTGTTTGGTCAATCAAAACATCATATTTAGATCTCGACTTCTCGTCGTGCATTCAAATGAGAAGAACGAAATTTTTTTTTTTTTTTTTGTGGGCGTCAATATCTAAACTAGCATGGCGCAGTTTTTTAAAAAAAAAATTTGGTTTTGTGGCCGACGGTCTGCCACGGTGGGACTTTTCCGCACCGGACCGCCGCCGACGTCTCATCGGGCCGATCGTGGTGCCGGACGGGAGGCATGTGGGCAGCGGGTAAGCCCTTAAGGGTTCTTGCCTACTTGCAAATCAAAAAAAAAAAAATTTTGCTTCTTTGGGCATGGTCCGTAGATTCTTCCGGCGATCGAATGGCACTTGACGCCAACTGGGCCAACCGGCGCCACGCACGCGGCCGGTGAGCGGAAGGGGGGCGCGGGTGAGCTCGGTCCAGCAGCTCCTGCAACTCTGGTTCTCAAAAAAAAAAAAAACGAATGGGGAAGATGAACAGTGGAGAAGGGGAGGGTTAGGGTGTTTCGGACCGGATCGGGTCCGGTCCCGATCTGCTTGGGCCTAGTTGGCCCGACCACCCGACCCGTCTGGCCCTATTTGGCCCACCCGACCCGCTGTTCCTTTTGAACTTGCCCCGACCCGCCTGACCCGTCTGGGCCTACCTGGCCCGACCGACCGGCCCAACCCCGTCAGGCCTATTTGACCCATGCCCGACCCGTCTAGACCCGCCAGGCCTATTTGGCCCCAGCCCGGCCTGTCTAACCCGGCGGACCCGACCCACTGGGCCCTAGCCCCATTCGGCTCTGGGCCTACTTGGCCCACCCGACCCGCCTGGGCCTATTTGGCCCAATTGGCTCGCATGGCCCATTTGGCCCATGGCCCGACCTGCACCCTGACCACAGGGCCCACTGGCTGAGGCCCACTCGGCCACTAAGGCCCATGGCCCGGCCCGATACCCGGCCCAATTATGATCTCTTAAATTTCTTTTTCTTTTCGGGCCTTTTCTGGGCTATTTACAGGTCCGATTTTCGGACATTATATATGCTTTTTGACTATCTTGGACATTTCGGATCCGTTGTTGTGATCTATTTTTAACAATAAGCTCTCTATTATGATATTTTCATGACCTGATGTTATTTTTTCCATTTTCTAATTGTGTAATCAATTTTTGTTCAAGTATCATTCATTAGAATTGGGTAGTGGAGATTGTGCTCTACCACCATGGCTGGTACTTACACTTTATAATGCTCGTTTGTTGTCTTTTTTGACACCTCCTCATAACACGTTTTGTGATCATCTAAATTATTATCAAGCCTAATTTGAAAACATGACTTTGGAAAGATTCTTCTGCCCAACGGTGATGATCTTTCCTAGTGCCGTGGCTTTCATAGTGAGGTTTAATTTTGTTCAAAAACGTGTTACAAATTCAGTGCAAATGTGTAGTGAACGTTGACGTTACAACATAAGGGATTCTTCTGCCCAACGGTGATGAATCACTTAATGTTAAATGATGGCTGTATTTCACTATTCATTATTTTGTGTGTGTGGGTACTGCTCGCGTGTTGTGACTCGATCCAACGGAGGGTCATAACGACGCAATTAGTACCACAATCATTAATAAAGACTGAGGAAGCGGCTAGTGTGTTATGACTCGACCCAACGGAGGCTCATAATGACACAAATTGTTTCTCAATAAAATCACATTGGTTTTAATTTTTATATTCCTTGACATATTTTAACTTTCGCGTCACATACTATAATTATAACCTTGTGGAATTGATAGTTACTTCGATTGTATGTGGACATAATAAAACCCTTAATTATTGTGCAGCATTGAACCCGTCTATCATAACCAGTATGATTGGTGGAATTGAACTTTTGAGTGGATCAAATTATAAGAAATGGAAGGAACAAGTTGCAATTGTTCTAGGCTGCATGGATCTTGACTATGCTATACGATCTGATAAACCAAGGAGCTCCATCACGATGCCTACCGAGGATCCGCAGGAACCATACGGATTTAGAAAAATGGGATAGATCAAATCGTATGAGCCTCATGATCATAAAGAGTTCCATTCTTCGATGCGATTCGGGAGGTATTCACGACCAAGACACGCAAAAGAATACATGCAAGCCATTGGAACAATTTCAAGGACTTCTAAAGCCCTTGCCGGTAGTCTAATTGTTAAAATGGGAACCATGAAATATGATGGTCATAGCGGTCGAGCACATTATGAAAATGAGTGGCAACTCAATTGAAAGAATCGGACATGGGTTTTTTCGAGGGTTATCTTGTTCACTTCATTATGACTTCTCTTCCTGCGCAATTTGGCCCGTTCAAGATCAATTATAACACGCAGAAAGAGAAGTGGAAGATGAACGAGTTAATCGCTCACTGTGTCCAAGAAGAAGAAACGACTTCTGAAAAACACGAAAGTGCCCATTACGCGCTCTTGGCCCATCGAAACAAAATTTCAAGCGGCGGGACAATATAAAGGAAAGAACGTGAAAGCTCCTCCACCGGAAACCAAACAAGGAGAGGCTAGCACATCTACTTCTGGCATCAAGTGTCACTTCTGTAAGAAGAAGGGACACATTAAGAAGAATTGTCAGAAATACAGAGATTGGCTAGTTAAGAAAGGTAATGACCTTGCTTTTGTGTGTTTTGAATCACTTTATGTTGATGCTCCACGCAATACTTGGTGGATAGATTCTGGTGCAACTATTCACATAAGTAATTCAATGCAGGGATTTCGATCCAGCAGGAAGCTAAGTAAAGGCGAACGTACCATCAAACTCGGGAATGGAGTAGAAGTAGACGTGGAGGCCATTGGGACTCTTCGTCTCATTTTAGATAGTGGTTTCATTTTGGATTTAGTTGATACTATTTATGTTCGATGTACTAGAAACCTTATCTCAATTTCTAAATTGGATTCATTAGGTTTTGAATTTAAATTTGGACATAATATGTTTACTCTATTATTCAATTCCGATATTGTGGGTGGTGGCTCATTAATGGCCAATCTTTATCAGTTGAACTTGGATTCATCTTACGCCCAATCTTTAGTTTCTATGCATGTGAATGATAAAATAAGTAAGAAACGAAAACGAGCACTCGATAACTCCTCCATTTTATGGCATAAACGTTTAGGCCATATATCTAAGGAAAGAATGGAGAGGTTAATTAAAGATGATAAAATCGATGCGCTCGATTTCTCTGATTTCAATACTTGTGTTGATTGCGTTAAAGGGAAACTCACAAAAACTAATAAGAAAGGGGCTCTCAGAAGCACGAGTTTGCTGGAAATAGTCCACACTGATATTTGTGGACCGTTTCCAACTCCCGCTATTGGTGGTCAAAAATATTTTATTACCTTCAATGATTATTCTCGTTTTGGTTATATATTTCTCATTCACGAAATCGAGGCCTAATACGTTTAAAATCTATAAAGCGAAGTTGAGTTACAACTCAATTCGAAGATTAAAATTGTGAGATCCGATAGAGGCGAGAGTACTATGGTAGATACTCGAAGCAGTGCAATCCGGGACCCTTTACTGTATCTACAAGAGCATGGAATTGTCGCTCAATACACCATCGGGCACACTGAGCAGAGCGGTGTAGTGAGCGGCAATCGTACTCTTATGGATATGGTGAGAAGCATGTTATGCAACTCTACGTTGCCTACGTTCTTGTGGGGAGAAGCCTTGAAAACAGCGGTGCATATCCTAAATCGAGTTCCTAGTAAGGCAGTTCCCAAAACTCCTTATGAGCTATGGGTAGGAAGAAAACCGACTTTAGGATATTTACACATTTGGGGCTGTTTCACTGAAGCAAAGGTGTACAACCCACAATTAGGAAAATTGGACCCTAAAACTATAAGTTGTTATTTCATTGGTTACCCTGATAGATCAAAATGCTACAGATTTTATTGCCCCACTCATAGTACCCGGATTGTTGAGACTAGACATGCAAAATTCTTTGAGGATCGTGAGATCAATGGGAGTATAGAGCTTAGGAAAATCACTTTTGAGGAGAATCGGGTTATAATTCCTATCCCTTTTATCCAAGAAAAACTGGCACCGACACCAGTTATTCAAGCCAATGTTGATGCACCTGTGGCTATACCTATTGACACACCCCACATTGAGGAGGCTCTTGCTCCCATGGTGACTGCCACTGCTCTACCATTGCGTAGATCAGAGAGAGCAAAGAAGTCTGCCATTTCTGATGACTATATAGTTTACCTAAATGAGAGTGAATTTGATTTTGAAAAGGAATTAGATCCTGTTTCCTTTAGCCATGCCATGAAGAGAGACAAATCCACTCAATGGCTCGAAGCCATGAAAGATGAGTTGGAATCAATGAAACATAACTCGGTCTGGGATCTTTGTGAGTTACCTAATGGAGTCAAGCCTGTAGGCTGTAAATGGGTATTTAAAACCAAGCAAGACTCCAAAGGTAATACAGAAAGATACAAAGCCAGGTTAGTCGCTAAAGGTTTCACTCAAAAAGAAGGAATAGACTATAAAGAGACATTCTCTCCTGTCTCTAGAAAGGAATCCTTTCGGATAGTCATGGCATTAGTAACTCATTTTGACTTAGAATTGCATCAAATGGATGTTAAAACTGCTTTTCTGAATGGCGACTTGCATGAAGATGTCTTTATGACACAACCTGAAGGTTTTCAGGTTGAGGGGGGGAGTCATTTAGTTTGTAGACTCAAAAGGTCTCTATATGGTTTAAAGCAGGCATCTCGACAATGGTACTTTAAATTTCACGAAGTCATTTCAAATTTTGGTTTTAAAGAAAATACTGTGGATCAATGCATATATCTTAAAATCAGTGGGAGTAAGTTTATCATCCTTGTTTTATACGTTGATGATATCTTACTTGCGAGTAGCAATTTGGGCATGTTATATGAGACAAAGAACTTTTTATCAAAGAGTTTTGATATGAAAGATCTTGGTGAAGCTTCCTACGTGATAGGAATTGAGATTCATCGAGATAGAGCCCGTGGCATATTGGGATTGTCTCAAAGAGCTTATATTGATAAAGTTCTTAAAAGGTTTAACATGCACAATTGTTCTGCTACTGTTGCCCCTGTCATTAAGGGTGATAAATTTAGTCTACTTCAGAGTCTCAGGATCGATCTGGAGAGAAAACAGATGGAGACAATTCCCTATGCATCGGCAGTTGAGAGTCTCATGTATGCACAAGTCTGTACTCATCCGATATATAGCGTATATAGTTGGCATGCTTGGTGTACCAATGTAATCTGGTTTGGATCATTGGAAAGCTAAGAAGGTTTTCGCTATTTACAAGAGACTAAAGGACACATGCTCACATACAAAAGGTCGAATAACCTTGAAGTTATTGATTATTGATGTCTTGACTATCTTTGGGTGTCAAGACACTCGTAGGTCCACATCGGGTTATATTTTTATGCTTGCAGGTGGACCTATATCTTGGAAGAACGTTAAACAAACGCTGACTACTTCGTCCACTATGGAAGCAGAATTCGTTGCATGTTTTGAGGCAACATGTGAGGCGATATGGTTGAGGAATTTTATCTCAGGGCTTCAAGTTGTTGATACTATTTCAAAGCCACTGAGAATCTTTTGTGACAATTCCGCTGCGATTGTTATCTCCAATAACAACAAGATTAGTGGGGGTTCCAAATATATTGATATAAAATATCTTGTTGTCAGGGAGAAAGTTCAGAATCAAATTGTATCTGTTGAAAAGATAAGTACGACACTCATGTTGGCTGACCCTCTCACGAAAGGTTTACCTCCCAAGCTCTTTTTGGAGCATGTTGCGCGCATGGGGTTAACGGATAATTTTGATAGCCTTTGAAAGTGGATATATGCGAGTGAATACATTTGTTTAATTGATTCAAAAATAAAATTTATTTATTTGCTTTTCCATTTTTATGCAAATAACTCCTTGGAACATATGGTGCCAGTAGATGGCAATAAAGTAGGACCAATATTAGATTGAGTTTACATGTAATCACCATTCAGTTTGTAAACTTACAATCTATGTAACATCATACTAGTTGGAATCCATGTCGGTGATGACTTCCAATACAGTGACTAATGAGCGGTCATATATCGATGATATGATATATTGACTACATTGATTCTGTGTTGAAATTCTCACTGGACCGAACTGTTATTAAAGACTTTGATTGAGATTGATTGTGACTTACCATTCAAAGAAAGTTAGCTAACATTGGGTAATCGGAGTTTATTGACATAGTTTGGCCAAGTGGGAGACTGTAGCGCTTTATTTTGGTGGCCATCACTATGGTCAAACCCGTTGACCAGTGAATGGTATAAGATCAACCTTAAGATGTACAATTGCTATTCTGGTGAGTTTGAAGAGAATAGGCAACTGCTTATTGAGTCTTTCAGTTAAAGTATGATTGTGATTTCTAATCACACTATAATTAGCAATTTCAGTCTTTAATGGGATAGGACTCTTTGGCTATAAATATAAGGGGTGCCTGGTCCCAACGATAGCTTGACGTAATTCAATCCTCCCTATTGGCGAGAGCATCCCCATTGTGCAAGGAGACATTGAACGCGAGAATATCGTTGAAGATCGGCAACCATCAATGGCTAACGCTCAAGGTGCGCATATTTATAGTTTGTTGGTTTTTGATTGATTGTGCGCCTAGATCTTTAGGCTTAATTTTGGATGGTCGGATCGTCAGATCCATTTAGATTCCATCATTACTCTCATCAAAGCACTTTGTGTAAGTCGACGTGGTCAATTGGCATAAATTGTCCACATAATTAAAAAGGAAGACTTTGAGAATTTTTAGAGTGATTTTTAGAAAAAAGTACCCATGCATTTATATTTTTGTTAGAAAAAAGGTGGATTTTTTTTTTAATTATGAAAATGCATTTTATACGGGTCAATGCAGGCATATGATCTTATACATTCTCCATGCACATGTCGGATGTTTAATAAAAAAAAGGCTAATATTCTTTTAAAAAAATAATAATTTATTGGCAAAAACATCATTAAAACTATTCATTTGAATCGAGCAATATTCCATGTGGGTTGATATGAGTAGCTACCCGTTTCAAGTAAATGGTGGCATTGATTAGGGAGAATTTTTTTATGATAAAAAAAATTTTTTGTGCCAACATTACAAATCTCTCGTACAAGTTGAAGCTCTCAAAAAAAAATATTTTGTTTATAACCTTGGGGGTATTTTTGTTTGCGCCCATACGTTCTTTAAAAGCACCTATGTGTTACCCTTGAAATTCGTTGATTGCTTCGGATCAATCAATGGAGATCGTTTTTTCCCCTCGATCTTCCACACAAAGGATTTGGAGATCATGACGTACCTATCAGACGAACAATTTTTTATTCTATGTGTCGCAGGTCCCAAAAAAATGGTTCTTTAATCATATGACACACATCACGCACACATGATTTTAGGGCCATGTTTTGAGAATTTGTGACACATGGAATCAACAAATGACCGTCTGATAGGTGTGTCATGATCTCAAGATTCATTGTGTATAATATTGGAATACAACATTATCTCCATCACTTGATCCGAAGCAATCAACAATTTTCAAGGGGTGAGACATGAGCGCTTTCAGAGAACGTGCGTGTAACAGAAGCACCTTAAAATTGTAACCCATGCACAAACGAAGTGCAGGGTATTGCTCCTACATCCAACTGAAATTGCTAGTTTCATTGTTGCTACTGCTTCAGGGAAGCATGTTAGGAGCATAGATCAAAATTTCGTCCGATATCGATACGTATTGTCCGATACATATTGGTATCAGACATGAACGATACGATACATTCAATGTACCGCATCGGTCATTCTAATACATTATACCGAACGATACATTGAATGTATTGTTCGATATCGGTACTAAGTATTGAAGGCACCCGTTACCGTTAGATTTCTACAAAGCATACACACCGTCACTGACCAATATGTTATTGAATTGATGGCGAAGTGTAACACATGTTATTTGTTATATATATAATATATTATATAAATATAAAATATTAAAAGAAATTGACATTATTGGCCCTTTTGAAACGCCAAATATAATCTATAGCAAACGTTGTTTGTTATCAAAGATTTTTTTGCATCGTATGAAAATTGTTGATTGGTTTAAATAAGACTATAGGGATAATTTTTTAATCTAATCTTTAAAACAATAGATCTTGAGACCATGGGCTTATCATCAAATGGTCAGATGATAATTCTATAGGGCACACATCCAAAAAACTAGCTTCAGAATCACACTCATGGGATACCGGTGCTCACTTTTACTTTATGGGATGCATATGCCACATAGAATCAAAATCTAATTGTCTAATCGTCAAAATCTAAGTGTCAAAAAATGGGACAAAAAACTATCTCCACCTTCTAATTTAAAGCAATCAACAATTTTCAAATCTCAAGGATATGAAAAAATCTTTGATTGCAAATAAAGGTACGATCTAATCTCATAATAGAAATAAATTTTGAGCAAATCCCATTATGTTAAAATTGTTGGTTGGTCCCAGTGCTTTTAATCTCAAACCCGAAATGAAATGAAAATGGGCAAAAGTTCAATTTAGGGCACTTTAGAAAACATTGCCTCAAAGGTAAACTTTTTAATAAAAATGATCCGACCTCAAACGTTTTAGAAAAATCGTGCTTCTATGAAACTTTAGAAAATTGTGAAAGCACTATCTTTTTATTTTTTTAAAATAATTAAAAAAATAAAGTTTATTTTTGAGGCATTGTTTTTCTAAAACGTTTGAGGTCCAAAATATGTGAAAGCACGATTTTTCTAAAACGTTTGAGATCAAATCTTTTTTACTAAAAAAATTATTTTTGCGACATGTTTCTCTAATTGTCCCTTCAATTTAAGTGAAATCAGCAAAAGCTGCTTCACTTTCCCTCAAGGGTTCCAACATCTCTCACACACACGCCAAAAACATAAAAAGTAGCATGAAATAAAAACTTTAAAGAAATGATTTATTCCTGTATCACGAAATGATTTATTCCTGTATCACCACCGTAATGTATTTATAAATTTCAGAAAATACAAAAATAATGTGTTCCATTAAATTATCACGATACAAGTAATAGAATAACTAATTTTTGATGAACCAAAGCTAAACATATACATTGGCTGACCTCAAAACAATCAAGACAATATAAATCTATTAAATTAATTGAATCTAATGATAATTGATTCATGTCACGCCTCAATAAGTAGTGATTTTGAGTTCGAATCTCATCCCTTGTTAGCTGGTATGTGTGATGTGCGAGTGTTGCACGTACCCAAATACTTAGTCAGGTGCTCTAAGAGGTCGGAAACCTGCTATAAATAAACAAAAAAAATTAACATATCATAAAAACCTCCAATAATCTATATTCTATATGTAACCAGAGTTGAGGTCATTTGATTACAAATTATTTGCCCCTCTATGTAGATTGGAATAATTGATATGCTATTAATAATATCTTGAATGAGAGACACATCACTGTGTTAGGGAGGTGAATAAAGTCAGAGATGAACTTGCGAAAATGGCTATCACTAATTCTCAAACATCGCTTTTTCACATGCAAATGATCTTCCGTAGAGTGCTTTTAGTCTCATCGAGTTGGATTAGCAGGGTGCAGTCTACTTAAGATCCAAATTACTTGAATTCTTTGTATTTGTTTTCTTTTATTTTTTAATAAAGTTTAGCTTACTTAGCAAAAAAATAAAAATCAAAAATCAAAATTTCAAACTCGATGGAGTCAAATGCTTCTTTAGGTTTAGCATCAGTGCTTCATTGAGATGCCCATCCCCCACCACACGGTGCCATACTTACGCCATGAGAAGCAGCCTATCAGATGCTATACCAATGAAAGTCCATATATATTTTTTTGGGGGTTAATCACATTTCAAGATCTTTGCCAAGTATTGACCAGAAGTCAGCACAACTATTTAGTTCTCTCCAAATCATAGTCACAAAAATTGTCGAATCTTTAAAAAATTTGTGAATAATTCACGAATTTAAGGCCCCCAAAATTATTCATGAATTTTTCGAAAAATCGTTTGATAACAAAAAATCATGAATAATTCCCGAATTGTTAAAAGAAGTTGTTACTTACTAATTTTTTAAATATTTTTATAATTTTAAATCTTTTTATTTTTATTTTAAAAAAAAATTCACCGATTTTTCTTTTGAATATTTCCCCGAATTTGCCAAATTTTAACCTCGCCGAATTATTACCTAACCCGGATTTGGTGATTATGCTCCAAACGTGATTAACCTTTAGCTCATCAAACGTTTTCAATTCTTCCTTGATGGTACTTATAATACAATGGTATTTCCAAGGGGTGTCACAAGCCTCATTTATACACAACCACGATTTGATCATCTAATTCAACTAGAAGCTGATCAATTCCCATCTACTTAGCATAATTGAGACCCACAAGTATTGCTGGCAATTCATTTCCGAAATATCTCTGCTATGAGAAGGGCACAAAACCTGAGTATCATTCTTCCCTCGTGATCTCTCATAATCCCCCATACCACCTTTCTCAACTTTCAAGAACTGTCAGTATTCAATTTTATAAAGTCATCTGCCGATTTCTTCCAAGAATCATATTCATAAGAAACTTTTCCAACTTGATTCATGTTCCAACAGCTTGAGATTTCGTCCTCTGAGGAACCGATGCATTTGACGCCTTCACTTCTAATAATAATCTCCATAATCATTTTTTTCTGAACCATCTTCGCATAGGTCTGCACCCCTTCAAAAATACGTTTATTCCTTTCAGTCCAAAATTTCATGTCGTAGCAGCAAAAGCCAGGCCATTTGATTTCACTACTATTGGGTCAATTTTATAGGTTGGTTGAGCATATACTCCTTGACCCGTTGTGCCGGATCAAGGTATTCCTTAGGTTGGGTTGGGTCGGGATGGCCTCTTTTTTCAAAGGAAAACATCACCTCACTTTTACCCATTATGATTTCACTACTATTTGAAAACCATATCTATCTTCTGGAAGTCTAGAAGCATCCCCTATTTTAGGGGGACAAGCATTTTTATAAAGTATACTTGTCACGACCCAGAATTTTAGTCGATCTTAAGGGCCTAGAATTCCGTGTTATGACACCGCACACTTGTTTCGGGAATAACTCGTCATTCGACTTAGCATATGAAATAAGGTATTTAAAATAGCATTTAATGATAAACGGCTTATAAATTAATAGCGGAAAACGTAAATAATATTAATGAAGTACTTAATCCTAATCATGTATCTAGGATATATAATCAAAAATAAGTTTTGCATAGGGTAAAATGGTTTCAAACGTAAACTCTCACAATGTATCAAAAGACTATAACATGTCTTTCAAGAAATAAAGGAAAACTAGAGCAGGAGAGTTCTTAATGCGCGTAAAACTTTGTCGGGTCTACATTCTTATCTAGGTGGTAGTTGACGTCCTCATTTATATGAGTCGTCTCCGGATCAGCAGCTTCCATATCGTCATGGACGGGATAAACGGAATCTTCACCTGAAACTGTTAGATTTTGGGAGTGGGGTGAGTTTACTCAGTCGCGTAAACTCAGTGAGTTGCACAATCGATCCACCATAACTTACCTAAGTGATCGTGTGTGCAATCGCTTGAGTTGTAGTGTATTTTATAAATAAAATTAGCATTTAAATAAAATGATCAAATTATCCATAACTCATAACATATCATAATCAAACTGAAAAGTATATTATAAAATAAAGGGTACATGATGCTTCTAATTTCTTATCTATTTTCCTATTTTTCTCATCAACTTAGCATACGTGGAATATCGTAAGTCTTATTAATTACTCCATACGCCTACACAACGTACTTCGTATCTTACTTATCTTGTTTAAACGACCTGTGCCAGGATCGCTGCTCGAGCCTATCACGCGGGGTCCACGTGTAGATAATCACTTAACCTCCATATCATAACATAAACCACCATCCAGTCAAATGAAGTTGTCGGCATAGTAACCACAATGTCCCCTTAGTTCGAGACAAAACTATAATATCCTTAAGACCCGTCTCGGCTGTAGACGTTGGAACCTTACGATGGTTCGTAAGGTATGACACGTGTAGAACTTAATTCATATTTAGCTGGCATCCACAGCATATCTTAACTTATCATATCATTATTCAATTCTAGGCTTAGGTCCCCGCCTCGATTTTATATTTTCATGGGCTTAAGTCCCCACTTTCTTAACATATAGGTATCTTAAAATATTCATTTATCATCTTTACTTAAAACTTGATTATAATGGATCATAGTGCGATAGGCTTCACTAAATCATGCTTTTCAAGGGACGAGTTCCGTAGTAATCTGGATATACTTTGTGTGGCATCTCATATTACCATAGAGGGTTACATCCGTATATGGACGCCTACATTCCAAGTTCTATGTCACCGTGAAAAAAAATTCACCGTAACGAAGACTTATATCATGTGTCATATCTTATCCTTAACTTATATGCTTATGTCCTATCGTGATTTTCTATATGATGAATGTCATATGATGATGGTAAACATATATAAGAAGGAAACTATCATGCACCCTAAACATTGTATTTTCATAAATAAAATTGACATGATGATTAGAGAATAAAGTTCTTATAAAAATATAGTACCAAGTTAAATACAGAGTTAAAAAGAGAGCGGTTCAAAATTTGACTATGTTAGAAAGAGAAGATAATATTTTATATTATATCCAGATAAATTAATGAATCTAAGAGTTTTCCCTTTTTCTATTATGTTTTTCTACGAGAAATGTGTAGAATGAGTTCATAACTATCATGTCTCAATTGACCAATGCGAATAATTGTGACAATTGCTATTATGATAATTATATATGTGACTATGTGCACAAAGCTGCAACGGGTCAACTCGGGCTGACTAGTTACTAATCGGGTTAGGTAAATTTGAATCAAAAGCCCAAGATCCAAACAGGTCTTAAATGGATTGTGATTCCCGTCTCAATCTGATGGGTTTTATTTTGGGCTGAACCCATACCATGGTGGATCTGATCCTAAAATTTTAATCCATTGGATTGAAAGTTTGAACGATTTTAAGAGAGTTCCGTCTCTGGAGCTTCTTTTTTTTCCAATTTAGGCCCACATGGCTTCGCATAATAAGATTTTAATTTATCTCAAATCAATGGCTATCAGGGGGTTTGCGCCGAACTATTGGTGCAACGTGCACACATTATAAAATCATGTGCCAAAACTCATTAGAACAATCGGCACCTGTATTGTTTGGTTGGGACGGTCGCCGATAGATTACATCCGACGGTACAAGTTGTCGGAGAACTCAACTATATAAATAAGAGAAAGCTCTTGAGAGCTTCTCTCTCTAAAAATATGGTCTCTCTTTCTAAATTCATGTGCTAAATTTGGGTCTTCACTTTCTCTCTCTAAATTTATGTGCTCGAAGTTGGATCTTCACTTTCTCTTTAAATTTATATGCTAGAAGTTGGGTCTTCACTTTCTCTCTCTAATTTTACGTGTTAGAGGTTGGGCCTTTCCTTTCTCTTTCTAATTCTACGTGCCAGGAGTTGGGTCTTCACTTTCTCTCTCTACATTTAAGTATTAAAGGTTAGATCTTCACTTTCTCTCTCTAAATTTTGGCGTTAGAAGTTGGGTCTTCACTTACACGGGTTCACAGATATGGACTTCCAAAGACTGTTATTGATATGATTTTAAAGTCAGCTGCATACTTGATGGTGGGACACATAGGGCGTTAATTGATCTAAATTAATGGAACCTACATTGATGGCTTCTCAGGTTTGCAAGGTGAAATTCTATTAGCTAATTTACATTGTATATATCCCTAATTGCCAGATTCTCTGTCTGAATGAAAAATCAAAGTAAACTAAAAGACTAAATATTCAGTAGTAATTGTCAAGTACAAAGACATAAATATGAGATTTGAATTTCTACAAATAATCATAAATATTGGGTAGAAATCTTCAAGCGCAATCATTAATATTCATAACATTCATATATAGCTACATTTAATGTCTACTCTTAATGTTCTTATTTACATGTAAGAGTGATGTGAGAGAGGGAGACAACTACACAAGCAACGACCCTTCTGGAGAGGAAAACTATTACCAAAGTCTAGTCTTCCAAATGATTAAATGGTTGAACTAGCCAAATCTGTGAATTATATTTCTCATTGAACAAACTCCTAATTTATTCCATTTGTAGCCATGTATAACATATAAAATCCAATTTAATCCATCAGTACAACCTTGTAGCCATGTATAACATTCAAATTCTCTTTTTTTCCTTTTTTTTTTTTGTCTACTTAGCACCACACGGATAGAGGTGCCTGCGGAAGGAGACGACCACTAGGTTGGCTCCGGTAAAACCTCCTCACACGTGTGTATATATATATATATATATATATATATATATATATATATTTGTAAGACCCTTATTATTATTATTATTTTTATAGTACTTTAGATATATATATTTATATAATTGCCATCTTCTTCTTCTTCATGGCTAAGCAGCCATTAATGGTGCTCGAAAGAAAAATAAAAGAAATAAAACAAAAAGATATTTATTATTCTTTTTATTTAAAAGAAAAACTGAATACCCTATAGTGGATTTAGAGGCATCCACCTCTCGAAGCGTGTACGCAGGTTCGGATCGAGTAGCTTTGGGTCTGCGCGTTGGTTCGGCGATGCGACTTCAATGGTGGATCAGCGTGGCGCTAGGGGGACGCAAGAAGAAGAGAGCTCGTGTGAGCGATATAAGTTGGGAGGAGCGAGATGTGAGAGGAAGAGAATTCGGAGGAGACATTTATGCAGAGAAAACGATCCCGAGACAGGGATAAAGGGGTCGTCTCTAATTGTAAAATAAAGAGTCCTTTACCGACTCTACTTGCTTGCTAAAACGAGAACCAAAGTCAAAGGGATTCTATTACCTTTATTGTGTACATGTATCATATTAGAAAATTTTAATTTAAGAGTGTGAAAGTCATGCAATGGTGTGCACACAAGTATTGAGTCTTGGTGCTTCACCCATCATACACCATTAAACAAGGTCAAGGATATTTCGAGTCATAACAATACCACAGCCTCATTTTACAATTGTGGTTTCTTCTCCAAATTTAGTACAAGATATTACACCTTTGCTTCCTCCATCAAGTGAACCTTGTCCAAGTGGGTCTACGCCAATTATATCTTCAAATCTAAGCACACCAAATCCTAACAATTTGGCATCACATGGGCCCAATTTGGAAGCGTCCCAATTTGGGTCTTCATTTGTCACAGTGTCATGTCTTATCTAACCTTAGCAGTGGTTATAAAATGGTGTCTTTGCTGTTATAGTTCAACGGGAGCTGAGGTAGTATTGGATAGATTCTCAAGCTATTTTTCTTAATTTATAAATGGGAAATTTATCTGACTGACCCTGTCAGATACACCTTTTACGTCAGAGGCCTTGTAGTTTTACCTTTACCCAAACCGACTCACTGCGCGCCGAGCCGTTGCCCGCCTTTTGAAATACCGAAATTACCCCCAAGGTAATAAATAGCCGTCCTTTATTCAAATAATTATTGTTTACCTTTTTTACTTTTTGCTTTTTCATTCGAAGTCGGTGGAGAGGCGGTGTCGATTCATAGTTGTTAGCGCTTCATTTTTGAATCTTCAAACTACCAAAGCAGTAAGTTAGAAATTAAATTACCTTCCATTTCTGTAGAATTTTTTATTCTCCTTTCTACAGTCTATATTTTGAATTAACTTTCTTTATTATATGGTTTCCAACATGATCGTCATCGATTGTTAATGCGATCGATAACGATTGTATACAATCGATATCGATTGTATATACAATCGATGACGATTGTATGCACAATCGTTATTGATCACATTAATAATCGATGACGATTGTATGCAAATCGATATCGATTGTATGCACAATCGGTATTTTTTATCTAGCCTGATTACAAATAATCTCTTTTAGTATATGATTAACGCCTTTCAATTTTACTAAATTTCATATACAGAAGCCGTCAAGATGGTTGTACAGCGAGTTGTTGGCAAATGTTCGCCTACTGACATTTCGAAGGTCTACGAGGACGCTAGCCTGCAGCGAAAAGAGTTGCTAAGGGCATCAATTTTCAGGAGAATATTCCAAATGCCGAAGGGTGTTAGTTTTGTTGGAGACGTCGTCGATGCCATGTTGAGTTTTTGGGTTAAGAAGAACCACTTCCGAATCTGGAAGAGAGATGTCTATCTTAGAAATATAGACATTGCTTTAATACTGGGCCTTGTGGTGATTGAACCCCAACAGTATACCCCTTCCAATAAATCACCTAAAAAGGAAACCATTCGATACAAATATTTTTGTGGACTACCGACCAGAAAAATTATTCGGTCTCATATAGAAAATGGATTGAGGATAACGGAAAGTGATGACGACTTCGTCAAGTTGGCTCTTCTATTTGTTCTGTGTAGATTTCTTTTTTCGGGTCCCACCATCAAGTGTCAGAAGACCACGTTGAACTCATCGATGCCGTGGAGAACTTCAAACAAACTCCGTGGGGTCTCTACGTGTTCAATAACTTGCTGGAGTATATAGAGAAGGGCGTGACAAATAGAAAGACTGCCGACAATGATAAAGCCCTTAAGCCGTATAATATTTATGGGTGTATGTGTGTACTACAATGGTGGGCCTATAAGATGTTGCCTGACATCTCACCTCAAAGAACGTCCATGATAAACCATTTTCCCTGATTGTTGAAGTGGGCGGAGAAGCTGCAAACGAAGACGAAAGGCTATACTCTTGTGCAGATGCTGGACAGCAAGGTATGATGTCGTTTTCAATACTTCAAATTTATAAAGGTAAATTTGTAAGGACTTTAAAGAGTAAATTGAAAGATTCCAACTACCAAATTAGTCAGACGATCGCTTATGTATCGGTATCGATCGCCACATCGCTCGGTGTCATTTGCCCTTGTGATCGATTTCGACTTCCTACGCTGTCGGTATCGACTTCCTACACTATTGTTATCGACTGTAAATGAAATTGGTATAGACTCTTTAAGCAGTCGATATATTGCAGTAATTGTTTAATTTTTTCTTTAATATTGCCATGTTATTTTACAACTTGTCATTTGTCGTAACAAATTTACCCTCCCCTTGAACCCGTTTCCTTCAAGTTGGAGATACCCCTCGTAAAGGATTATCAGCAGGATCGAAAGGCTATTGGGTGGAAGATTGGAGGGAAGAAGAAAGAGGTTGAAGTGGTCAAGAAAGCTGTGGAATTTGCTTTGCGGCCACGAAGAAAAGAAATTATATTCCAATCAAAGAAGTTGACGATGAAGAGTTTGAGGACGAAACAACGTCTGACGAAGACTCGTCGTCAAAAGACGTCCCCGTCCAATTAAACCGGCCTAGAAGGGACGACGCAAAGACAACCGACAGTACACCAACCTCCTCTAATCAAGAGTTGTTGAGGAGGATTGACGGTATGGAGTTGGAGAACTTGAAACTCAATAAAAAAGTGAGCCATTTGAAAGAGTTAGTGAACCAATTGGTGGAGGGAAATAAGCAGTTGGTGGAAGAGAATAAGCTCTTTCGGACACGATGCACCTCCTTTGATAACCGGCTCATTTCAAGGGATGTATAACTGCAAATGGCGGATCATTTCAACAAGGTGATCCGGAAGGAGCAAGGAAAAATTATGGAAATCCTTCAAACGATTTTGGAGGTGACACCCAAGGTATGATTCGTAATGTAGTCTGCTTTAATTTATTTTGATTGCTTATTGAATCGCTATTGATTGTAATAGAATCGTTATCGATTGTAAATACAATCGATAACGATTGTATTTATAATCGATACCGATTGCAATTACAATCGATATCGATTCAGAGTCGATATAAATTCGTTTTAGAGGTCATATCTATTCTCTCATATCTGATTATTTATCGATTTTATTTCTTTCTGTGTTCATGATGATGTTGTTTCAAAGTTGTTATCGGATGTGCCTCTTACTGTCGATATGAGACCAGAACCTGCTGGTCCAGCAGACCAGGGATCAGCTGATATGGGACCACCTCCTCCCGCGTAAGAGGAGGTGGCAGTTGTTGACAACCAATCCCATGATCATGATGATAAGGGTGGTCTGGCTGGTGATGAACAATCTGAGCAACCATTCGACGCTCGCTTGAGGCCTAGGATTAAAGTAAAACAAATTGCCTCGAAGCCTAGGACCGGAAGATAGCAGCCGGTAAAAAAACCTGCAACCGAGACGATGCCTTCTGCTACGAATTAGCTGACAGATGAGCAGAGATTCATGAATGTCATATGGACAGCTCCCGAAAAGGATGCCGAGTAAGTTACTTATTTTCGTAATTTGACCATTTTTCCGATGATAGTTAGTTGTTAGTTAGTAGTTAATTTCTATTTTGAATTTAAACTTTTGCCCGTTATGTTTTATACAGCACCTACGTAAGCACCGTTGGTGATTATACACTCCGGATGCATACATTCAAATGTTTGGAAGGCTAGCAATACTTAGACAATATTGTAAGTAACCAAACCTCTCATAATTAATTCTTAATTCTTTTTAGTAATGTTATTTTTTGTTCATATTTTCTCACAATTATGACGGCTTAAACAAACGAGAACGATTACATAGATAGTTGATAGCGATTGTTTAAACAATCGACACTGATTGCCTTAAAAGTCGATAACGACTGTATTAACAATCGACACCGATTGCTTTAACAGTCGATAACGACTGTATTAACAATCGTTATCGATCGTCTTAACAGTCGATACCGACTGTATTAACAATCGTTAATGATTGTCTTAATCATCGATATCGATTGTGTACAGAATCGATAACGATTTTCTGTATAGTTGATTACTGAAAAAAAATTCTTTTAGATATTGGGAGGCTATCTAAGACTTTTGAAAGTCATTGATGACACTGCTCATCCTGAGGTAATGGATAAATGCTTCCTTATGAGCCCCACCGATTTGTCCTATATGGCCATGAATTATAATAATTTCAAATTCTTTATTGAATCTAAAAAATTCAACGACCAATCATTAGCCACGCAAATCGAACGGTGGGCTGCCATTAAGGAGGCAGCAAACCCAGACAACAAGGTGCTCCAAAATGTCTTCTTCAATAGGTTGAGGGATCTATGGGCTCACCAATGTAACACGGTACATTACGATCTCTGTAAACTTTTTTTTATAATTTTCACCGTTGTATCCTCTAATATAATATTCATTTCAAATATTTGTCACAGTCCATAGTCACGATCCATTACATTGGGCGTTTGCGATCGTTAAGGTTTTAGAACGATCGGTAATGATCGTTGACTCTATTTTGGATAGGCCCTCTAAAGAGAAGTATCTCATCCAAATGAACGTCCTGATAAGAATTGTCCATACTTACGAATTATAAATTTCCAATTTTTGTTTATTTTATCTAACTATGCTTACGACTGTATAAGCAGTCATTACCGATTTCTTATATAGTCGCTATCGATTGCCTAGACAGTCGCTAACGATTGGCTAGACAATCGATGTCGACTGCTTATACGACTGCTTTGATAGTCGAAATCTGAGAAAGTTCTGATAGTGGTAAAAAATTTCACTGTTTGCTTATCTTATCTGACATTGCACTTTTCAAAACAGACCAAATACCTACCCGCGCTTTTACATATATACGTAGACTCCACTGCATTGAACGCTGAGATCTATCCGTGGTCAAATTCTGATTGCAAGATCAAATCGGTACCTTGACAGAGCAATGGGTGAGACTGTGGGGTGTTTGTTTTGAAGTACATAGAATACTTTATGGCGGAGAAGAAATTCGACTTGAGCTAAGGCAATATGAGTCAGATCAGGGCAGAAATTGGCCAAGCCCTTACTAAATTCACTGTCGATGGAGAAGCTGAGAAAAATACAGATGTAGAACCTACTACTGATGCACCACCCTAATTTTTTTCATAAGTTAAAATTGTATTTAGTTGTAAGCAGAACATACATTAGAATTTGTAAATGAAAATTTCAATTTTTACAACATTGGACTTATTTTGGAAACTTGTAATCTCAAGTATGTAAAAATATATCTGGTGAATATTCGAAAATAAAACATTAGGCTAATTTTGGGTGTGTCGCAGACCATATTGACAGTCATGTCGACTATATAGAGAGAGTACATAACGAGTGCTTTTACAATCGATATCGACTGTATAAGTAGTCGATATCGATTGAATAAGCAATCGTTATCAACTGCTTAATAAATCGAAATCGACTGCGTATACAATCGATATCGATTGTAAAAGAAGTCGTTAACGATTTTTTATGCAGTCGATAACGATTGCTTATACAATCGATATCGACTGCTTATAGAGTCGATATCGACTACTTATATAATCGATATTGACTGCTGTTATAATCGACATCGATTGTATACGTAGTCGATATCGACAGTCTGTCCTGAGAAAACGATTTACAAATGTTTAAAAGTTCTACTAAAAATGTACTTTTTTACATTTATAATAAAAATTTACGTATATATTATATCCAAATTTATAGCTAATGGACTGTGGGGTGTTGTCGTGAAGGTAGTCGACTTTTTGTACTGTATCAACCCATCGGCCCCACTGCCGTGCAACTTCTGCGATTGTGACCATACTCACTGCACCTGCCACACTGTAGGGCCCTAACCTCACCCTTAGACCGTACCCTTCTCTTTCTCGACCGGCCGGCTTGCTTTCGACAATTATAGGGTGGTCTCACTTTCATATTTTCAGACTGTTGCTCAGCTTGAAATTCCGATTGACTTTTATCGATTGTGGGAAGCCATTATTCGTCATATGTTTATCTAAAGTAAACAGTGAAAAATCACTTCTCACAGAAGTTATGGTAATCGTAACTTCTCTGATTGATGGCCGCCCACAGCATGAGAGCAAGGCAAGTCATGAATGTGCTAATGGCGGCAAGTACATGTCTTGTGTTCTAAGTCGACATGATGAATAAAATTTTCGGAATTGACTTGGAATTAATCACACCCGTATGGTTGAGCTCTCTTTCTACCGGCCCATTACACCACCTTCTTCATGTGCTCATTTGCTTTCGGGCAGAGGAGGGTGGTCAATTTCTTAGATATCTGTCGGCACTTTTGAAAATGATTGGTGACTTTCTCTCTAGTAGTTCTGAGTAGGTCGATAATTGGTCTCTCTTGAGCTATCTTTAGTATGATGTTCAAGCTTTCAACATTATTCGTAGTCAGGGAATCGTACTGCCTTCCTTTCATATATGCGCATACCCAATACTTTGGGTCTATTTTCAAAATATACTCTACGGCCCGAGGATCAGCAGGATCTTTCTTTATTTTGTTAATAAAATAATCAAATCTCTCTACTGAATATGCACGCGTGGCGCTCCACCATAGACCCTTTCACATTGTTCCTGGGATACATATGCTGCAAATTTTGTGTCATATGTCACATGCAGTAGTTGTGGTGTGCATTAGGGAAGATATATTTCACCGCCTTAATTAAACCCTTCGACCTATCCGTGATAAAAATGAAATCTTCGGTAAACTCACCGATCACGAACGCACCTACCCGTTCAAGAAACCACATCCACGTATCATCTTCTTCTAACTCGACGATGGCAAATGCTAACGGTAATATATGGCCATTACCGTCTTGCGCCGAGGCGATAAGTAGGATCCCTTCGAAACGTCCTCATAGGTGTGTGCCATCTACAAGCAGTGTGCGACGAAGTGTATTGCGATAGCTTTCGATGCATGGGCCGAAACTTTAAAAAAATCTTTGAAACTTACCGTCAAGCGTTAGTTGAAAGGATGTTTGTACATTAGGATCTACTCTCTCCATCTCCTTCACGTAGGCCGGTAGATTCACAAATTGTCCTTTCTAACTGCCTCTAATATCATTAAGTGTAAGTTATTTTTCCCTCCAAGCTTTAGCATATGAGATTTGCACATTATAAGCTTTTGCAATATCAAACATTATCGACGCTCGGGTGTAGTCGAATCCTTCCATAAGTTTCTCCCGTACATAGTTGGCTACGAAGGAGATTGTTGCATTATGGTGACCGTGCGGTCCGATCTTAGCAGCCCCGCATGTGTGAGTACTATTGAACGTCTTGATTTTAAAAGTGTCGAGCCCAGTTAATTTAGACGCATGTATTCGCCATGAACAATCGGGTTCGTAGCATGCGACTGTCACTCGATAACTAGCGATTTTCAAGGGCTGAATTTGAAAAAAAATTTCCATCGCGTGCTCTTTCAATGCTCTTTGAAATATTTGTTTGTCTCCGAAGATGTCTCCAACTTCAAACATCAAATTCCGGTATTCGGTTTCCACCTCTTGATCGAAAGACTCGTCCGATGTCTCTAATACTTCGTAAGCTCCATCTACTAAGGGATTATCAATACCTCTCACAAAAATTTTCGGATCCTCTTTTATAAACCCATCTGGTTCGTCATCATAATCTTCGACGTTCTCTTCACTAGCAGGGTTTTGATGTGGTTGACTAGGCCCTTCACGAAACGGGTCATGACATGGTTGACTAGGCCCTTCATCGAACGGGTTCTGACATGGTTGACTAGGCCCTTCACCGAAAGGATTCTCATGTGTATGAAAATAGGGTTGAGCTCCTTCATTAATCTACATCGATGACATAGTAGAACATAATTCGTGAGTCAGCCAAGTTGTGAATCCATCGGGGAAGATATAACGAAAATCGTCTTCATCCCCCACTCTTAGAGACGTGTAGTCTAACTCTTGACTATAATGTTGTGACCCATGCATATTTTGTAGTGGGTCAGCATATGATTCAACTGGGGCATGGTTTAAATCAATAGTTGCCTTCATGGTCAATATGTTTATCGCAAAATCGTCGTCATCGCCTAACTGAACGGTATCATATGTAGGTCCTTCCTCCTCAAACTTATATAGCTGAAAGGAATAATTACTCACAAAATCAATCCCACCTAGAGATACTTATTCAGCTTCGAATCAGAAAGAAGATAATTATTTAATGATGAATACCTTTATAATGTCCGACTCGGATTTATAAAACGAAAATAGGTGGCCAAATCAGACGAATCCAAAACGTCGGCAAGCACAGGGGTATTTACTATCTTCATAGAGAACTTTATGAAAATTGTTTCATCTGCCATCGCAAAACTGACAGCAGAAATTTACCATATAAATAGTTCATAAGACATACCCGTCAAAATTGTAATAACCCTCCAGCGGCCACTTTCATACAAACCACTATCGTTTACAATATGGCAATCACAGTGATAGAGGAAAGAAATTTTCACACCAGACATCGCCTGTTTTAGAAGGAGAAGGGGTCATAAGACGGATGACAAAAAAAAAAAAACAAATTGATAGTAAAAAAATTGATACACAATCGATATCGATTGTAAATAGAATCGATATCAATTGTATAGAGAATCGACATCGATTGTAAATAGAATCGATATCGATTGTATAAACAGTCGATAACGATTGTTTATGCATCGATTGTTTATACAATCGATATCGATTCTATTTACAATCGATATCGACCATTTAAACAGTCGATAGCGATTGTTTATAAAGGCTTTATCGACTATTTCCATATATTTACCCAGTAAAATTAAAATTTCAAAATAACTGTCAATGGGGTTTACACTGGTTCTGAACATACCTCGCGTCGGAATGACAAACTACAGGATCTTCAACTCCCAATGACAAAATGCAGGAGCTTCTTCTCCCAAACCTCTGTTTTCTTCTTTCAAGTAGCAGATCTGAGGCAGAAGACGTCGTCACCTTCACCAGCTCTAACTTCTTACTAACTCTAACAGATTAAAATGAGGAAGAAGGTGATGTATTCGTGGGGTTAAAGAAAGTCAGAAAATGGGGTAATATAAACTTTTTATTCTCCTTAGGGTCGACTCGGCTTCGAGCTGGTCGATTTGGGTAAAGGTGAAACTATAGGGCCTATGACGTTAAAGGTGTATCTGACATGGTCGATCAGATAAATTTCCCTTTATAAATTATTTTATGCTGGTTAATTTTTTCTTTCTTTTTGTAAGAATGTTTGCGATCGTATATGGTTTATTCTATTTTTTATTTTTTTTAAAGGAATTAGTTGTATTTACTATCTTTACTTTTCTAAGGGTAGATATATAAAAAGTTATATTTGAATATATAAAAATTATAGGGGCAAATAGGGGTAAAATATAAGTTTGGGTAGAGTTCTTTAAGGGTATTTTAACTATGATTTCACTTTTAAGAATAGTATATATATATAGAGAGAGATGAATCTTCTATCATTTTCATTAGAAATGGAGAACGATTACAAATTGGAAAATAAGTAACCCCAAATGGACGGTTACAAAGTAGAGTGTTACAATCCAATGAGTGGTAGTTACAATGACTAATATTAAAATAAATTGAATGACATTCAGGATCCATCTAACAACGACACATAATTCAAGGACCTTAAGAGTAAGGTAAAAATTCGAGAATCCATCACCATCCTGAACATCCACCGGTAACCGACACCGAAGATTCACTCGAAGAGACGCCACCACCATCGACAAATTCACGATCTACAAAAACTCTCACCACGTTTGAAACGGGGGCAACAATCGACCAAAAGCTTCATACATCACTTCAACCGAAGCTTTTAAACAATGCATCATGGCATAAATATAGTGTATGTGTTTACGCAACAACGAAGCCACCAATACGTCAGTAAAACTCGTGACCAAAACTGTTTTAGAAATAAGTATGGACTGTAAAAAAGTCTTCATAGAGGCGATCTCTTCGGAAAAGAAGACTCACCAAAAAAAGAATAAAACTCCCATATTCTAACCCTAAATTAAGGAAAAAAAAGGAGAGAACAATAGAGCACCGAAGCCTCCACGTAAAAGACGACCCCCAAAGAATCGATTTATTGAAAGTATAAAGAAAAGTATATGGAAAGGGATTAAATCTCCCCTTCCCACCCTCTCCCATAAATCATCTTTTCCCCACATTTTTACCCACATCTTTAAGGGTATTTTATTCTTACAAATGTGAAAACTATAAATTAACTATGCACTACAAAAAATATGTTTATTGGAGATGACTTTTGGCCGTCTCCAAAGATGTCTAAGCCGTCTCCAATAGTATTGGAGACGGCTTCCATGTAGTCTCCGATAGCTCCGTCTTTAATGTCTTTAGAGACCAAACATTGGAGATGGCTTTTGATCGTCCCCAATATTTAAGCTTATTGGAGACCGCTGCTATAAATCGTTTCCAATAAGTTTTCTTTTGTTATTGGAGACGAGTGGAAGTCGTCTCCAATAATTTTTCCTATATTATAGAGACGGCCAAAATCCGTCTCCAATAAAAAAATTATTTTTTTTAATACTATTTTTTTAGCCCCAGGCACCATATTGCCTAACAATACACATTCATAACTTGTAAATAATATAAAAGAAATAATTATTCTATTTTATATTGAGCACAAAAAGAGCGACGCGGTGATTTTCGTACCGACTAAAAGTTGTATCTACACTGATGGTTGAAGCCTTGGGCATAGGCTATAGATCCATCGCTGGCATTGACTTTTCTTTTTTTGTTTATTCCCGTTCCACCAACTCCTGCAAGATTCAATTCTAGCCATCTGATAGCCCTACGGATCCTCGAAAACTGGCCGGTTTCTTGGTTTGAGGCGATTTTCGTAATAAACCGCACTTTTTACTGGACCAAATTGCGATTCCTGTCTGCTTTTTAAAACACTGAACCTTATCCACAATCTCTATATCATCTTCATCTATAATAAAATTAAGACACTTTTTCAATTTAAGAAGCCATAGAATTTAAACATTTTCCAACTCACAAATCAAAATTTATAGCATACATGATATAAATAACAACTAACTTATCAAGTAACCACTTGCAACCAAGGAATTTTAGTCAACTGTTCACTCAAATTAAAACTTTGTCACCAAACTCAGTGACATGAAACCAGCCTGCAAAAGTGTAGAAAATGTTTAGGTTCAAAACCAACAAAGCTAGATTCATTAATGAACCATGAAAATATTTAAATTCTAAAAAGATAAAAAACTTCAAATTCAAATACTTTAATGTTGATGCCAGATGTATGCATGTAGTTATTATTTTTTCCTACTTGATGTGAATTGCTCATTCAACAAACTTTAGATGAGATGCAACCGTTAGGCAACCGATTTACCATGTATGCCTAATTGAGCCCAAGTTATGACTTCAAGCATCTCTTCCAAAGTCCCATACCCACCTGATTGAGAATATGGCTAGTTCATCTACCAAACCACAAATAAAACAATAGTATTATCTAGTATATTAGATAGCACCATTTATGAGCATATTTTAGCATCTTTGGAAAAGTGATTTTCAGGTATGAATTAATCATACCAGATTTCAGATGTTGATGTATAAAGTGGTGTTGATGACGTGTTTATGGATTTGATGTTGATGTATAAAAATGGGGTATTGGGTGCGAGTGAGACAGTAAGATTCTCACCATTCCCGACTTCCAACTGTGGTAAAATAAAGGTTTACTGAATCAATTGGGTGCAAGATCAAAGTAACAAATGGTAGAAAAATGCTACAAAGATAGATAAAATAAAATAAAAAAATAAATAGAGAAAACTAAACAAATAAGCTAAATGAACAATGAAACCTTAGGAGCTTGCAAAATATGCCCCTGCACTTCTCTAAATTGGGTATTGATTGAAACACCACAAGCCTATAACATCGGATCAGCGTCATAGTCGTTGCCCTTTAATACCTGCAATAAAACCAAATTACAAGATCAGAACACTAGAAACCATAAAGATTAAGATTAAGATCAACTGAGCAAATAATATCCCACTCTTGGAAATCATTGGCCTAGGTGCTAAGCATGATCTGGCCAAAGCCTCCCATATCCACTAGGAAGTGAGATATAATTTTATTTTTTTGATCAGTAGAAGTGAGATATAATTGAAAGGTCCTCCATGTTGCTTTCTACACATATTTTTATCTTAACACGTGTGAAATCTTCATAGAAGGGGTCACAAAGTGAAGCCATCACTTCTCATTGCAAAGCAGATTGATTTATCTTACATTTGAGAGAAGTTAACGACGACAAACAAATATGAAATTAACCTGGCTGAAATTGCCGATGTCCATGGCAACTTGGCTGAAATTCTCTCACAGGTGCCAGTTGTTCGGCCTGTAAAGAGGTATCAGTTAATCAAATTGATTTTTCACAAACCTAACGAATTAGGCACCAAAATAGCAAAAACCACCTAAACTTCACTGCTTCCTTAAATGCAATGAAAGCTTCCTTGTTCTTTTTCTTAATTCTATGCCTGCAAAGTTTACAAAGTAAAATATTATTTCTCAATTGGCAATCTTGCAAATTGAACATGAAAAGAAAAAAAAGAACGAAAAAAGAAACTTGAATTAACTATTCAAAAATTCAGTCACACAGCAAGAAGCCCAATTAGAACACACAGCAGGACTTAAACATCTAAACTATCAAGAAAAGATGTCAAATCAGACTTGTGACTTTTTTAAGAGAGAGGCGAAATTTGGTTTGCAATATAAATTTGGGAGTCAACAAGCAGGGTTGTGTGAATGAATTTTGAAGATGAAGCAATGCATCAATACTCTCTTAAAGCTATAAATAGCTAGCACAAATCTCTATTTTTACCCTTTTCTTAAATAATTCATAAGAACAGTATTAACACAGCACTATAAGAGATGAAAGAAATTAGAGTAAAATAAAACAAGAGTTGAATCAAATGACAGGGAGATCGTTAGGAGAAAATCAAACAAGACACAAAACACCTAGTGGTCAAATATGTCAAATGACCATAAGAGATTGACGTTACAAGAGAGAGTCAAAAGTTTTGCAAGCGTGGGTTTGAGATTCAATAAGCAGTGTAGCATCTAATTGCATCTTGTAAAGTGAAAGTTGGATTCTCCACAAGGAATAGATTAAAAAGAATAAAGTTGGTGAACTAAATAATCCAAATTGCATATGTACTGTCCAGAAATTGAGGAATCTAATATCTGAAGGCAAGATTAACGGAGGCCAATTTAATATCGATTTATCCAGAGCCTCGATGCATTTGGCAACTGATTAACGGAGGCCAATTGACCAAACCTCTAGAATTCCTCATTTCCGCCAATAAAAATATGTTTTAACAATTTCTACTGCGCAAACTCTGAATTAACACAAATTTCCTATGAAACACCCTGTTGATCAGGGGAAAATAATTAATAAGAATCAAGATAAACACTTCACAGGAAATGTACAATATGCACTGCGAAAAGGCCATGACCCAAAATTCAGTAAAAAAGATGAGCAAATTCAAATCAGTTAAAAGCTTATTAGAATATCACCTGGTTCAATTCTCTATAATGTTTAAAAGCTTATATTGCTAAATTATAGAATTGGAGTAATTGAATTCAGAATATTACCCGAATCTTGTATTCTATTACAGAAGAATGATCACACTCATGAGAGATTGATTAGATTATCAGCTAATTAAAGCAGTTTTATTTTTTATTTTTGAAGAAGGAGATTGACCCGAATTGCAGGCGTAACTAATACCAACTCTTTCTCATTCACAGATAAAATTCAAAACAAAACAGAGGCCAAAAGAATGCTCAGAACCTGTACCTGGTACCAACACTCTCAATTACATTGAATTCAAAATTCAATCACTCTCTCGGTCACACATAAAATCCGAATATGAATTTCCAAACAGTGATGCAGTCCTTTGGATGGATTGCAGATTGGAAGAAAGGGATCAGCTCTTCTTGCCAGTGAGTCTCACTATGGAAACTAGAAAAAATTATTGCAAGGTCCTTTTAGCTACTTAAAATGTGAATTGAGAAAGACAAAAAACCACACTACTTTAACGCATATAGCAGGTTGGAGATTGATCAAACCTTAACGCATATAGCAGGTTGGAGATTGATCCGTACACTGATGTTGGTGCAAGTAATGTGTTACATGGAGCATAAGAGATTGACCTGCTCATGTTGGAGCCCAAGGAGATTGTCCCAGTCTTAGAGCTGAATCAAATCTATACTATGGCAATCTGCATATGACATCAAGTGGTGCCACACCACGAATGGTGTTAATTGGCAAAATAAATAAAATTT
Source organism: Chloranthus sessilifolius (assembly GCA_021018995.1). NCBI lineage: Eukaryota > Viridiplantae > Streptophyta > Magnoliopsida > Chloranthales > Chloranthaceae > Chloranthus > Chloranthus sessilifolius. The sequence continues at coordinate 44,859,232 of CM037584.1, read as the reverse complement.
ATTGAGGAGCAATGCAAACAAAGTTGGTAATTCCCATCAATTAGATGAAGATGCACAAATTATTAGAACATATGCTACATTTTGGCAATGGCTCAACACATTTTACATTAGGAGGGTAACCTCATTACTGTTGTAGTCATTTCGTGTTCATCCTTAATGCATAGCAGGTGGCCAAGCACTTAATGGAATGCCAAGACCTTAGTTGCCTATCTAAAGAAAATTTCTAGACTGAACTAGTTCTAAACTGAACCAGTTCAGTGTTGGGTAAAATGCTCTAAAGTGAAACAGTTTAGTTCAGTTTCAGAAGGAAATCCAACTTAGAACTGATCTTTTTTTAACTAATTTTGAGCTGAACAAATTTTTAGACTGAACTGGTTCTGAAGGGAGCCAGTTCAAACTAAGCAAAAATGCTCTACGATTTAACTATAAAAGATAGCCATTAAAACTGATATTGGAATTCTGATACCATGCGCAATTTCATTCAACAATGAAATCAGGACTTAAGACTACAAATCACTTGTAATCCGCATGTATTTAAAAAAAGATATATGCAATCATATAGATACAAATTCCATCAGACAACAACAGCTGATGATAGATTTTTCTTGGATTTGGTCAAAATATAACCCTAGTCAATTGCAACCAATCAGAGCTTATGAATGAATTTGCTTGCATGCATCTAATCTAGATCTATTTGGTTTACAGTGGATCCAATTTTGAAACTTGCTTTATGTTCCTCGAAGTTTCTATCCCATTTGCACGTGAGAGAGATGTTACATCTGAGCAGTTGATTGCTATCTTGCCCTCATGGTTTCCTTTGGATGTCACAAAAGCCAAACGTCTTGTCTCCTAGAATAAGACACCCTATGTGCTCTGTGTTGAAGATTTTGTCCATTGAATTGGGTATTACATAGCCAGCCCATCCACCACAGATTCTGTACTGATCATCCATACCACATTTACGGTATTTATAACCATCTATCCATCCAAACCATTCAAATCGTTGATCAGTTTGTCGATTGGATCGCACAGACATTTATGTTTAGCAATTCAGTCAATTAACTCGATATCCACAAAACACAAGCTAATTGCAATGAAACTATTCAAATAGAGCATCCACATATGATGCTCTGATTTCTGCATTTACAAATGCCTAAAAATGAAAAAAAAAAATGTAAATAAAAACCAAAATAGATCAGTGAATTTTTACATGAAAAATTCAGATCAGTGAGTATTTTGCATTTAAAAACAAATTTCCCTTGCTTTTCTAATATAAAAAAAAAATTGAGACTAATATAACAACATATTGGTTTGAGTACATGAAAAATATGTGAGAAAATTGAAAACTACCCCTTTAGTAAGGGAGACCTGTGACTCTATTTCACCATAGCTAACAATATAAGTTTAATCACCAACTATGTTTTGGAGTGAAACATAGCAAGGAATAAAAGAGAATCCAGGCCTAATATACTGCTGAAGGAATGCCTAAAGTCAGTTGTTAGGGGGTGCCATTTCAAGGGTGTTTTTTATAAGTCCAAAATGCAAAGATTAAAGGCCAGTTAAGAAAGAACCTGGTTGTTGCAAGGGAAACTTAATTGCTGCTGGTAAAAGATGTGTTCCTGGGATGTTTAGCAGTCTAGATGAAGGTACTAACTGATGAGGACGCCACATACATGGACATCGGATTCGGACCACATCAGTTTTACCGGCGTCGGAAGAAGCGTGTAGGAAGCCTGGATACCGTAGCTTCAAGGGAGAAAAGATGATTGAAATCATCATAAACGGAATAGGTATGAATACAGGTACCGTCTGTCCTATTAACGTAGAAATTGACGATGCTATCACAACAATTTATTGACTTAAGAAAATTTTATTTTAATGCGGAAAGTTGCCTTTTCAGTGTTTTACTAGTATTAGGATTTTTATTTCGAGTTATAATTATTGGTGGCCTATATATAAAGGCTTGTAAATACTTTTTATTTAGTTGATTGAATATTTGAATGCATTATTGCTTGAGTATTCTTTGCCTGAGATGAGTTTGGTGTGAGACCAAGGGAGTGATTCCCATCTATTATCTTTTGATCTTTTATTGTCTTTGCTCTATATTTTCTCTGTTAATCCATTTCCCATATTGAATCCATAATCCAAAACCTAAAACCTATTTCCATCAAAAACCCTAGTTTTCATACGAGCCATCAAACCTAACAAATTCTACAACCCTAGTTCGAACCTGTGAATCTACATCGGATCGAAGACAAGCGCCTAAGCCTGAAAAAGCTAGAGTTCTATCTCTAGGCCTGATCTCGCCTCAAATCTATTGCAACTTGCGCATCGGATTTGACACCCTATTCGGATCTCGCGTGATTTACCTACCGAATTTCTACGAACCCGAACGTATCATGATAGTTTTGAGATTACTCTTGAATTAATTTTATTTAATTTCGGCAAATCACATTAAAAATCATATTCACGTATTTTAGGGTTCCCGTTCCGAGTCAGTTTTGGTATCAGAGCCCCAGGTTTTCTACGTTAGGGCATCTTTGCTTGTCATATTTATTTTATTGCATTGTTTTCTTTTGTGAGTTCATATTGCATTCTATATTAGAACCCTAATAGACCTTTGTGATCACCATGGCTTCGGATGAGGTTCTTAATACCCTTAAAGCTATGCAAGAAGAATTGGGTGTGATTAATGCACGTCTGAATACCATAGAGCAAGCCCAAACATCCTTAGGAATTTCTAATGGCCGAATTTGGGCGTCGGCACTTGATTTGATCCCCAATATGACTCAAAATAGTAAAATTAGGGTTCCCCCAATGGATCTTTACAATATTATGCATCAGGTACAGTTACAAAACCATATCTAAAAATTAATCCTCATTCAAACCCATCTCTAAATTTAAAAATCTGAACCAATCAATCAAATTCAAATCAAACCCACTAATCAATGCTTACACAAAAATTGCATCTTCGACCTCAGTCCAAAATTCAATGAAGTTCCTGCATCAACAACAACTAAAACTATATAAATAAAAAACGAAGGATGATAAATCAGGCTAAGAAATATGGAATTAAAATATTGGGAGGAGATGATTAGATGACCTTCGATGCTGTCGAATTTGGGCGTCGACACTTGATTTGATCCCCAATATGGCTCAAAATAGTAAAATTAGGGTTCCCCCAATGGATCTTTTGTAACGTCCCAACCTTTTGGGCCATGATCCGTAAGACTCGGTGCGTGTGCCGACGGATCATGCACCGAGGACCCCTTTTAACAGTGATGTAATGTCTATAGATCAAATCCAATGGACTGGATTGATCTTATGTAGACTGGATGTGGAAGCTTGAAACTCTCACACACGTCCCTTCAGTGTAGCTGTTTTACATTCAAGTAAAAGAGCTAGAGTATAAAAGGAAACCTAGGGCATTTAATTGTGTATTAAATGCTAGTGAATGAGAGTTAAGATGAAAGAGGGTGAAACTTAAGGTGGAAAGCTCACCATTGTGCGATTGATTCGTTCATCATCAATGCAACGACGGATTAATTGGATATCAGAACTAACTACGGCCGCTTAGTGAACCCTGACTCGTCTTGAAGCAAGGAAGAGGATTTGCTTGAATCAAGGTAAGGAGTATGAATATCTGTTTTAGATCTGTAGTGTGGAGTTGAATTAGTGCGTATCCTTATGAGAATCTCAAGAAAATGATATTGATTCAAAGTAAGAAGAGATCGGGGGTGAAAAACCCAAAAATGAGCGAAATCTGCTCATTTCGATCGATCGAATTATGGTTCGATCGATCGAAATGGCATTAAAAATGGGAAGAAAACGATGTCATGAGAAATTCGTTCGATCGAAATTTATTTCGATCGAACGAAAAAGTTTTCGATCGATCGAACCTGTAGTTTGATCGAACGATTCGTATAGAAACAGAACATTAGAAAAATTTTGTGAGAATTCGATCGATCGAATTATGTGATCTCGATCGAACGAATTGGGATTCATCCGATCGAACTGTGATAAGGTAAATGCCTTCTGTGGAATTCGACCGATCGAATTTCATTTCTATCGATCGAATTTAATTCGTTCGATCGACTTGGAAAATTCGTCTGATCGAATGAGAATACATTTGGTAGTTATGGAAGAGGTCGACCGATCGAAATTTATTTCGATCGATCGAAACAGGGATTCGATCGATCGAAATTCCCAGATTTCAGCGTTTGGTGAGTTTTGTCCGTGAGATTGCGCGGGGACTTTTGGCAGTGTGTTTTGCCCCGTTCTAATAAATAAAAATGATCATGTTTAGGTAAGCTTCGTGATTAAGGAGGACCCGACCTTTGTGAAGGCTTGAGCAAGCACGGGTCTGATCTGTAAGGTAGGGAAAACTTGATATCATGTGCATTGATTTCGTTAACATGTGTGTTGTGATATGATGCACTTTCCGCTTTGACTATGTGATTTCTGCATATGAATTCAAACTAATGAGGCATGTGACACGTGTGAGTTGAGAATATGTAGAGCTTATGAAACCTTCGAGAATCTTTGTGACATGTGTATGTGAAACCTTCACATTTCATTCCGATTTTTGATATAAACTACGATTATCACTTTACACGGCGATAAGCTATATATATGCACTTACGATTTAAGGTTATGTGAATACTCGACCGACGCCAAGCAGACAACCCGTGATCGACGCGGGATATCCGGATCGTACGCGGCCAATCCATTACACCCTTTGTGATTGATATGTATGTGCTATGTGACTCCTACCGTATAACGGTAACTTCGTTCGGCCAAGTGCCCAACTCTATGGGGCCTTGGATATATGTGCATATGACTCATGTGAGTGACGATGGTGGGTATTCCATCGGGGGCTTGAGGCTATAGTTCCTCATTCTATTACTTTAAGTAAAGCACCTTTAAGTTTCTTTTCCCATATCGAAATGAAAGTGTGAGCTTGTGCATGAATCCCATTGGCATTGCATGTGTGTGTGTTAAGACTGTGAGAATTACCACTTTGCATGTGTTTGGAATTACTTCATTTTCATTGTGCCATAAGACATGTGTTGATGTTATGATAAGCATGTTATGAGATTTTCCCCGCTGAGCTTGGATGAAGCTCATTCCATTACTAATGTCTCAGGTTCAGGAGAAGATATAGAAGCAGAACCTCCGGAGAGGGGAGATCCAGATTATTCCCCCGGCGAGGATTCAGAGGAGCCGCATCCTGAGAATTGTTTTATTTGTGCCCGACCTGAGTAGGTCCGACCTTGAGTTGTTAAATTCTTTTGAAATCATTTTGATTGTAAGGAGACGAATGCCGAATAATAATTCTTTATATTTTGTTGAACCATGTTTCGGTAAGGAGGGGTCCTTACCGGTGGTTCTCAACGGTTCTCTTTCCATAGACCTTCTTATGGAATTAGAACCGTCTTTTGGGTTTTTGAAATGATAATGATGTTTCATTATCTTGTTTACGTTATGGATTCGAAATGGTTCCGCTGAGATTCCGCTGTGCCTTTGTGCGTGATTTAGTGATCCGCTCCTCGCTCGCCTTAGCGCAAATTTAATCGACAAAGACGGGTTCACATCTTTACAATATTATGATCGGATTAAAGGTTATAATATTGATTTCGATCTTCAATGCCAAAAGATTCAATGGAATCTCGATTTCGATCTAAAACCTTCAATGGAATCTTGTTGGGCTCAAACAGCTTCGCGCAAACCCGATTGGTTCAGCTCAAACTGATTTTGATCGTTTCAAGCCCTAGCTCAAACGCTTCTTCTCAAACCCTAGCTCACACCGATTTTGATCGTCTCAAACCTTAGCTCAAACTGATTTCGATCGTCTCAAACCCTAGAACGGATTGAGGTGAAAAATGCTGAAATATTTGTATCGGAGCACGGATTGAAGTGAAAATGCTTAGATCTGAGTTGAGAATAAAAGCAAAATTTAAGGCTTTTCGAGTTTATTCAGTTCCTAGGGAAGAGAAAGGAGAGACAAGCCGAGAAGACGAAATGACTTCGAGTTTCTCTCGACGAAATGGCTGACTTTTTTCTGATCTAGTATTTATATAGGAAGAGAGGCAGATCATGGCACATTGAGGGGCTGAGATGTAATTTTAGAGAGAGAGAGAGCTCATCGAGGGGCTGCGGTTAACTCTCTTTTGATCTAGTGACACTTTTAGAGACGACCTTTCAAGTCGACCATAAAGGTTCCACCCATCTGAAACATATGGAGACGGTTAGAGCAGTCTCTCTATAACATTTTATACCGGGAGATGGCTAAAGCAGTCTCGAATGCAATTATTGGAGACGGCTTTTAAAAAGGCCATCTCTAATAAAAGGTTATTGGAGACCGTCACTAAAAGTTGTCTCCAATATCTGTCTCCAACAAAAGTTTTTTTTGTAGTGATGATTTCACTTTTAAGAATAGTATATATATATATATATATATAGAGAGAGAGAGAGAGAGGGAGAGAGAGAGATGACACTTTTATCCTTTTCATTAGAAATGGAGAACGATTACAAACTGGAAAATAAGTAACCCCAAATGGACGGTTACAGGGTAGAGTGCCACAATCCAATGACTGGTAGTTACAATCACTAACATTAAAATAAATTGAATGACATCCAAGATCCATCTAACAACGACACAGAATTCAAGGACCTTTAGAGTAAGGTAAAAATTTGAGAATCCATCACCATCCTGAACATCCACCGGTATTATATATAATTATAAAAATTATAATTAAACTCAAACAGCTTGTCCCGGCCTGGCCGGGTATTATATATAATTATAAAAATTTAAGATAAGAGTTGGATTTAATCAAATGCCAAATAAATGAGTCATTTTTCCCGAACACAATCTTAATTCCATGTTTAAACATTTGTCTATAAACCTATGTAAAAACTCATATATAAATACATTTTTTAGCCCACAACCTGACTTGGCCCGTCTGGGCTAGGGTTGAGAATATGGCATCCCCGAGTTATCTAAGGTCAGGATGAGATTAACCCTGGATTGGCCCTAATATGGCCCATTGAGAGTCATGTCCCTAATAATGCTCTTTGGAAACTCATAAGAAACAATTTAGTCTTGTAAAGGATATATATATATATATATATATATGCATTCTACTTTTCATATAATTACTTGTAATGTGGAAACTAAATTACTCTACATTTACAAATGAGGTTATTTCCTACAACATTTTATATAGAACATATGTCTAGATTGTTTTTCTGTTGGTTTTTATAAATGGTGTGACAATATATAGAGTTTGTATAAAAATCTCTTTCCTTTAGAGGTTGTTTGAATCTTTGGATTAAAAGTTAAACCCTTCTTTTCTTTTAAAAAAGTCTTTGTATCCTGTTTGAGCATCAAATAAGATTTGTAACTTTTCTTTCATGAACAAAAAGATATCCATTTTAACTTAAAATGAGAATTTTTTTCTTTCATCAAAATAGGTGAAATTATTTTGTCATCAAAATATGAGACAAATTTCTCTTTGTAATAAAACTTAACCTAAAACCACTCATGAACAAGCATAGCTAGCATGTCTATGCCACTGACACCAGTTCTTTCTCAGTCCCTTTGGATTTTTCTTTTCAAACTCTCCTAAGAATCATGAACCTCCTTCAGTTCCCATAAACCTCTTAGAAGATTTGGGAGTGAAAATCGGACTCTCCCATATGCTAGATTATTTGTACAATCCAACAGATTTCAAAAAATGTTTACATTTACCTACATTATATTTGATGCTTCTTGCTTCCTTCATATACTAGTACACCTTGTGAAAAAGTTTAATCTCATATTGCAACCATTTGATGCTCCCTGCCCCATTGTAGGGACTCTATTGTTCACTCTATCAAGTATTACCATTGCATGATTAGAGAGAGACAGAAGTTTCCATCTTCCCTGAAAATAATCATCACATTTGAGCACATCAACTTAGCAACCCATCGTCAACTCATAGCATGAAATACCGTCCTCAAATGAGGGTTATTTCTTGGCCATTGGATCAGCAAGGGTGTGATTTAAATGTCAGGAGAAGATCAGGTTTGCTGTGGACTGGAAAGTGCTGAAGGAAAAAAATAAGCACTGTGATGCAACCTATGGATAGCACCACCACTGTCGTCACCACTACCACAACCACCACTACCTTCCCCCACTCACCACCCACCACCACCACCACGACCACCACAACCTCTACGTACCTCACGACCAGAACCACTGCCACCGCCCCACTTCCACCATCGTCGTCGCCACCACCACAACCTCCTCCACCCACTACCACCGCCACCACTACCACCACAACCTCACTTGCCTCATCACCACCATCATCCCACCGATGTCATCATCACCATGAACACAATCACCATGGCCACTACCACAACCTCCTCCCCCTCAACCACGACCACCCCACCACCACCATAACCTCCTTCGTCTCACCACAACCACCAACATCGCCGCCACCACCACCACCACCACTACCATCACACCACCTCACCACTACTCTACAACCTCCACCTCACCACCCCATCTCCGCCACTACAACCAACCCTAGCACCACAATCATCATACCCAACACCACTACACCACCCACCACCACTACACCCCACTACACCGAACAACCACTACCACACTATTACATCTCCACCACCACCATCTTCTCCACTATGACCACCATTACCATCAAACAGTGAACAAATGAGCTATTAGAAAATTTCAGATGTTACCCGAAAAAGAAATGTATTAATCAATAGAAAACCCAGATGTTACCCAAAAAACCAACAAAATAGTTTAAATATAAAATTATGAGTAGTGAGCCTCTCACTCGAGAGTCATATGATCATTTCTCTAAAATTATTCATCAACAAATTTATTTTTTGATTACTAGTTTCCTTGGATTAAAAATTATAGGATCTAAACTGGCTCTTAAGAGTGCTCGGGTTTAGTAGTCATGTGGCATTCCATTGTCTATTCCCATAAACATATTCTCATAAAAAAACCTACTAATCATGTTATCTAAGGTTGATTCCACTTTTTTTTTTAATTCACCGTGTACCAGTAATGGGGATATGAAAGTTGAAGAGTTCATATTACAAAATCCGAGGCGGTGGAATGAAGTGAAAATTAGGGGTCATTTTGCTGATGTGGATGTAAAGGAGATTCTAAAAATTCCTCTTCCATATGCTGATTTTGAAGATAAGCTGGCTTGGGCTTATGACAAGAAGGGTATCTTTTCAGTTCGTAGTGCGTACCATGTCTCACGTGCAGTCGGATCAGAGCCGAGCAACCTCGCTTCATCCAGTAATCAAGTAAATAAGGACTTTTGGAGAGACTTATGGGCATCTCGCATCCCAAATAAAGTGAAAATCTTCGTGTGGCGGGCCTGTTCGAACACAATTCCGGTCAAATCCCTATTGCATAACAAGATCCCATCTATTCCTCCTATTTGTGAAGTGTGTGAAAACATTGAAACAGTGGAACATGCCATTAGGGACTGCCACAAAGCCGAGATGTGTTGGTTTTCCTCCCCCCTTGGTGCCCACTCATACCTCTCACGGGACCTCACCTTTATGGATTGGGCAATGGACCTTCATGCTAACATCGGAAAAGAGGTACTGGATGGTTTTTTTACTATGGCTTGGGCGATTTGGAACGAAAGAAATCGGGTTGTTCATGGTGAAAAGGCTAGCGATCCCATAAATATTGTAGCTTCAGCATTTCGTTATCTGGCCAATGTTCAAGCAGCATTCTTAAAGGGACTTGTTCGGGTCCTGCATTCTCCTACCCAATCTCATAGAGTTTGGGCCCCTCCATCATGTGATACTTTTAAAGTAAATTTCGATGGGTCATGGTGTGCTGATGATGGAGCTGCGGGTATTGGTGTAATCATTCGTAATAGTTCGGGCTTGGTTTTGGGTGCTATGGCTAAAAACTACTCAAATGTCTCATCGGCGGATCATTGCGAAGCTGTAGCCTGTTTAGAGGCTCTTCTTTTTGCCTCTAATATGGGCCTCACGAAGGCTGTTTTTGAAGGTGATTCAAAGCGAGTGATCAGCGCGGTGACTTGTATGGAATCTGAAGACTCGGAGCTTTCTATCATGTTTGAAGATATTAAGGTTGCAGCTAGCGTCTTTCTTTCACTATCTTGGTCGTTTGTTCGTAGATCCGCAAATATTGTAGCGGATAAATTAGCAAAGCTTGGTTGTTATCATGGATGTAATGAGGTCTGGATTGAGGATGCCCCTCCCCAATGCCATGACCTGATTGTTGCTAATTTTTCTACTAGTTAATAACATGGGTATCTCATTTCAAAAAGGTTGATTCCACTTTTCTATCTCCTATTGATCCCAACAACAACTTCATCGCCCATCAAGGATAATTTCGGCTGATAATTTCAATCCCATATAAAATATGACCGAATTCGGTCCAAATTCAGTCCAAATATGACTGAAATTTTGATCCTTGTCGCCCATTAACCAATTTTAATTTATTGGCTTTGTTGTACTCGTGATAATAAATTTTGCCTACCGGCGTGCACCTAATGGGTTAGCTTGGGCCTCACCATGACTCAATCGCAACTCGCCAAGCACTGCGACCCTTGACCCGCGCTATCTCTCATCGGTTTCATCTTCGCCTTCGGGCACGAAACCTTGCATCACTTGCTCGTGAAACTAGCTTTGTGCCTTCGACTTTATTCTTCTAATGTAAAACATTGGTGACTCCAAAATGGAGCTCACATCTTCATCATCAACTGCTCACCAAGGGAGAGGACGGTGTTGAGAAGACTGATGACAGTGACTCAGGGCACTATAAGATTGTGTTTGCTGGCTGTTTGTTATTTCTAGTCTTATATTTCAGTTTATGCATGCTACGCGCATATGGATTGGTGCCTCGCGTTTATGAATGAATAGATGTTCATTTTGGTTTTGTTATATATGATAGCTTTATATTAACCTTTTGATTTTACCATGCATGGTTTACCTTACTTCATTCATTGCCAATCCTAGGTAAGACAGCCATACAAATGCTCTATAATGTGTAGTTTTAGCACGCTACAGAAGACATAATGCAAAAGCAACGTATAATTATAAAAGTAATATAGCATTGTGGTAAGTAAAACTCTACATACAGAAGATAATTCGGGATTGAAAGTTGGTATCATGTTGTAGTTTAGGGCTAAGGATATATTGTATTACGTTTCGGGTTAGAGTGGAAGAAGAGAAGAGAAGAGAAGAGAACGAGAAAGAAGGCTTAGTGAGATAGGTTAGTCTCACTAGCAATTATATTACAATTATATTAAATGATAAATTTATCTACACACCAAATATAACACTTCACAAGTTCCATGTGCAGTAGCTCTATACTCGACTTCTGCACGCGCTAGATTTAGATACAACAGTCTGCTTTTTACTCTTTCAAGCAACTAAGTTTCCTCCCACAAATACACAATACCTTAAAGTGGTCCGACGATCAGTAATGGAGCCAACTCAATCCGCATAAATGTAAGCAAATATGCTCATAAGACCGCAAGCACAATATATCAATCCAAACTCCGGGTTGGACTTGATATATATGAGAATATGATGGGCGGCAATAAGGTGGATTGTACGAGGAGCATGTATATATTGACTCACAAGACTGACAACAAACGTAATATCAGGTCTCATGAGAGTAAGATAAATCAATCTCCCCACTCTAGTACACATAAGGGTCTGGAAATAAGTTACCAACCTTTTCATGAATAGAAAGCTTCTGATCCATAGGCGTAGTTGTTGGTTTGCAATCCAGTATCCCAGTGTAATGCAACAAGTCTATGACATACTTCCTCTGAGAGAAAAAGATTCCCTTATGAGATCTAGTAATTTCCAATCCAAGGAAGTATTTGAGATTCTCCAAATCTTTTACTTCAAAAATTCTACCCAATTTACTCTTGGTCCAACCAATAAAAATTTGATCATCACTGGAAAAAATAATATCATCCACATAAACAAGAAGAATGACACGTCCAGAAGGACTAGAGTGAATGAATACAGTATGATTTGAGTGACATATCTGAAATCCCAAGTTAACAACAACACTGCTAAAGCGGTGAAACCATGCTCTAGGAGACTGCTTTAACCCATATATAGATTTTCGAAGGCAACAGGCATTGCTAGTCTCTTCCTGAAGTAGGAAACCAGGAGGAGGATCCATATATACCTCTTCGAGCATATCACAATGAAGAAACACATTTTTTACATCAAGCTGATAAAGTGGCCAACTTTGCATGTCAGCCAAGGATAAAAGAACATGAACAAAAGTTAACTTGGCAACATGAGCAAAGGTAGCCTCATAATCGATTCCATGGGTTTGAGTAAACCCTTTAGCGATGAGTCAAGCTTTATAGCGAGAAACAGAACCATCTGGATTGTGCTTGACTGCAAAGACCCACTTGCAACCAACGATTTTCTTCGCTAGTGGAAGAGGAACCATGCCCCATGTATGATTCTGCTGTAAGCCACTCATCTCATCGACCATGGCAGCTTTCCAGGAGGGCTAATCAAGAGCGGCACTAATAGTCTGAGGGACCGTTTCATAGTCTATAGCAAAGAGAAAGGCGTGGTAGGCTAGAGAAAAATCATGATAACAAATAAAATTGGCAAGACGATAAGGGGTTACCTGATCGCGAACCCCTTTCCTGAGATCTATAGGAAGATCCAGATCATTAATAGAAGGTGAAGGAGAAGCATGAGCGAGATCAGGGATATTTACAAGAGTTCGAGCCACCACTTCAGAGGATGCTGAAGGAGGCACTGAGATAGTAGGACTATGCCACCTACGATATATATAAGTAATCACCTCTTTTGTTGTTGAGAGATCGAAAGGTCCTGAAGAACTGATAAGGGAAGAGGAGGGATAGGTGTAGGAGTATGATGATCCTCGATAAAATAGGGAACATCCTCAAAAAATATGACATCCATAGAAGTGTAAAAATGACGAGCGTAAGGATCATAATAGCAATAACCTTTAAAAATAGTAGAGTATCCAATAAAGAGACACCTGAGCGGATCATAACAGCGATAACCTTTAAAAATAGTAGAGTATCCAACAAAGAGACACGTGATAGCCTTATTATCCAATTTTTGTCAAGCAAGACGAAGGTCCTAGACAAAATAAGTACAACCAAACACTCGAGGCTCAACAGAAAAAAGATGATCGACAGGCCTAAAAGTCTGATGTGGAGAATAACCTACTAACGCCCTAGATGGGGTATGGTTCATAGGAAAGCAGACAGTAAGTAGTGTCAATGACCAATAAGGTTTGGCACATACATGCCACGGAGTAAGCAACGACTAAATCCCAGAAGATGTTTGTTCTTACGCTCGACAACACCATTTTATTGCGGAGTATAAGGACATAAAAAATTGATGAATAATTTCATGCATTTTCAAATAATTAGTAAAATATTGAGACGTATACCCCCCTCCATTTTCAGACCTTAAAATTTTTACAGCAGCATTATATTGAGTTTTAACTAAGACATGAAATTTAGCAAACACTTCACTCTTATTTTTCAACAAATATAGCCAAATACATCTAGTGCAACCATTAATAAAGGTAACATAATATTGAAAATCATCAACAAAAGTAATTAGAGGACCCACACATCAAAGTGGATAATATGAAATGGAACATCAGATTTGTGTATATGGGATGGATAAGAATGTCTAACATGCTTTGAAAAGTTACAAACATCACATTGAAACTTAATTGAAGTGCAAAAATATTTAAAACTTGAAATTAAAGCGCATACTGTTTGGAAGTTAACATGTTCAAGTTTAGCTTGCCATAAAGATAAAGTGCCTTAGTTAACGCTAACAGAAATAGGCAAAATAAAAGGTAGAACAACAACTCCATCAACAACAACAGTGGTAGGTGTACTAAAATCAGCCTGCAGGTAGTAAAGTCCACCCCTCTCAATGACTCTACCAACAATCCTCTTTGTAGTAAGCTCCTGAAACACAAAATATGTAGGGTAAAAAATTATGCAACAGTTCAATTACTTAGCAATGCTACTAATAGAAAGAAGAATAGTGGAAAACTGAGAAACTTATAAAACATGAGATAGTGACAAAGAAGAAGATAGAGGAATGATTCTGACCTCCAAAATGAGAGTAAATGAATCATCGTCAATGCGAACATGAACTGGAGAAGAAGAGGGAGAATATAGAGAGTACCCTTGAATCTCACCCGTCATATGATCCTTGAGTCAATGAATTGAGAATAGCAGTAGTAGTAGTCGCAACAAAAGCAGATGAATCAGATGTACCTGGTGGCTCAGAAGTAAGTTGAGAAGTCCTTGAGTGATTTGTGGGAGAGGACTATGAGGCACGAAGATCATATGATTGGAATAAATCTGCCACTTGGGATCGAAGGGAGTTCAAGTCATCAATAGAAGTTGTTGGAGTGTCGGTCGCAATAGTATGAGTAGATGTAGAAGTTCTAGGCTGATAACCCTCTGGATAGCCATGAAGACAATAACAGTGAGCGCATTCATGTCCTGTAAAACCACAATGTGAGAGTGGCATGTAAGAGTGGATCAACCTCGACCACGACCTCTTCAGTCACGTCTGCCCCTTCTATCTCTCCCCTTACCTCTCCCTGTAGGAGGACGAATATCAGAAGAAAAAGTGGCACGCTTAGAATGAGTGAAAGTGACAATAGTGCTGAAAGGCATAACAAGATGACACTGCTTCTCTATAAAGAAGATCGCATAGACCACAATGTAGGAAGGATCCAGGTGGTCAAAATTTATGTGCGAGTTTGCTCGTAGTTAGATTGAAGTCCACCAAGGAGCTTATAAATCTGGTCCCTCTCAAATCATTTGGCCAATTCGGCCCCAACTTCTTCTCCAACTCAGAGAATGACTCATAATGGTTGAGCTCTTCCCACATACTCTGAAGAGCACTGTGATACTCCCCCATAGAGGCATCCCTTTGCTTACATTAAAAAATCATCTGTTTTAATTGTTAAATACGGGTACCATGATCGGATGGTGCAAAAGTGTCACCTAGCTTGCTCCAAAGCTTGGCTACAGAATTGTAAAACATGAAGGTTCTATATATGGAGAGGTCCATGGAATTTAGAAGTCATCCAAGAACGATTGCATTATCGGCATCCCATTTTTCAGCATCACTGACGCTAGTGTTAGCAAACCCATCTTCATACAACCCTGAATAAAAAGGGTGATGACTCTTTTCAATTCCAAATAATTACTCGAATTCAATTTGATCGAGGTGATGCTAGTGGGAAGATGTTCACTACCCATAGTTTTGTATCCCTCCGTCATCTTGCCTTAGAGAGGAAACGGAGGGAGCAAAAATAATTGACAAACAATATAAAATAAGACTGAAATTACAAAAAATAGCAATCAATGACTACAAATAGATTTTCGATGAGAAATATGATGCTCACATCAATAGCATTTATCGACCCTAAAGACTCCATAAAGATGGCAGCAAAAGCTCCAATAATCAGGGGAAAAAAACCACCAAACACATGCAATCTCTATAATTTCCGGCAAGAAGGTCCATAATGGAGATGCCGATTGCTGGAAAAAGGGTAAAAGATTGGTGATAAAACAAGTAACTGATCAATATCAGCACCCTGTGTTGTGGATGATCAGAGACATAAAACAAATCAACCTTCAATTAAATGAAACCTCATAACCTCTTGATTTGGGGTGCAACAGAAAACCGATAGAAAACATAGAAAAGAACAATAAAATATTTTCAAATCTGGGGAGGAAGTTGTCTTTTCTTGAATAGGAATTCATGAGAAATCAAGACTGGAAGCATCCCAAATCAAAGAAAAACAACCACAAACTGGTGAAAAACCATAGTTGCTTGTACTTGAGGGGCTGGAAATTGCAGAAAATTTTATCTTCGATGAGTTTCGAGTCAGACGATGACTCAGTTTACATCGAGAATACGAAGGCACATGTTCAATTTAGTTTGGCTTTGATACCAAGAAGATAATTAGGGATTGAAAGGTGGCATTAAGTTGTAGTTTAGGGCTAAGGATATACGATATTAGGTTTAGGATTAGAGTGGAAGAAGAGAACAAGAGAAAAGCCTTGGTAAGATGGGTTAGTCGCACTACCAATTATATTAAATAATAAATTAATCTACATACCAAATATATTAAAGGCACCACATAATAACTCTAGTGTTCTTAACACATAAGAGACGTCTGAGTTGAAAACTAAATCATTGTGTTCGAACCCCTTACCATAATTGCACATATGCAACATTTTGCTCTAATACACCTCACGCACGATGTCGAATTGTATGCTAAAATATAGATGGGTGATGCTGTTTCTATAATGAACAATATTTAAATAGCCCCCGAGTTACAAATCAAATAGCGCATAAACCATTACGTCCTAGGAAGTCATGCTGTCACCTATCTCAACCAAAGACATTTTTGATTTTTAAGGATGTGTTTGACTTAGCTCTTATAAGAGCAGGCGCCACTCTCTACCTGCTCTCTATTGGAGGAGATTTTATTTGCTGTAGCAGGGAGTAAGTAGAGAACAATTTTGTCACTAAAATTAACTCTCTGTTAGAGTAAATGGGGTAAGGAGTTATGTTACTAAACGTAAAAGTGGTTCGATGTTGGAGCCAAAGAGCCGCTCTTTGACCTGAAAGAGCTAACCCAAACGCAGCCTAAGAACTACAATGAATTACCCCAAAGAACCGAAACCATCAATTTAATGAATACTCATATTTCTAGCATTTTTAACAATTGCTCAAAAACTGTCAAACAAGGCCTAATGAGGGCCTTACCATCATCAATAGAAAGAGAGCTTTGCCATGTGACATGTCTCCTTGACAAATCTAAGTCCTCTACGCTGATGTTAGTCAACAATTGGTGCCTATCAAAGGTTCTAAATCATTTGATCGGATCTCTTCAATAAAAACGGGACAATGTTATATGGGGATAAATTTTATGCATACAAAGTATAGGCAACTAATATGGCGTGACCAAATTAGCTGCAAGTGTGGTGTGATTTAATTAATACATGATGGTGGAGCGGGTCGCTTTGTCCCCAATAAATGTATCCCCCTCTATACTTTTTTCATATAAAGGGTTGTTATGGGCTCCTCTATAATTTTTTCATACAATGTCAAACTGCTTTCTTGAACGAAATGGCTTGTGCAAGGATGTGCCCCACGTGGCAAGATCGAGTGCACGAGTGAGAGTCCCTCGTATTAATCAGAGTCGTGCATTTCATTGATCAGCCAGCTGACACATCAAACAGAAGTACTCGAATCAAGGGGCAGGCAAGCAAGCAATTAGAGAGAAGACCAGCAGATTGCACCAAAAGCTAACGACCCAGCTGACGACCAACGGGACTCCAGTCCCACTCCAACACGTCTTTGGGGCTCTCACCTTCTTCCCCTCCTCTTTATTCTAGGGGAGCAGAACGACAAAAGACTAGGCAGATTGATGTTCGTATTTCTATGCTCGTTATGAGCCAACAGCAACAACGCTACCACCACCCCCATCAACCATCTGTCACACTCATGGGAGAACAAACCCAAGCTCAGATCCATCCAACCCAAACCCAACCACCACTCCCTTCTCCACCCCAACCCCAACAACTCTACCAAGACCAAGACCAACAACCTCCTCCTCCTCCAACCTCCCCTTCTTCTTCTTCCTCCAAAATCCCGTTCCGCCCTAAAAAAATCAGAAAACTCTCCTCCTCCACCAAACAAACCCCCAACTCTTCTCTCCACTTACTAACAGTCCAAAAAGCCCCTACCCCTCCTCCTCTCATCTCCAGAACTCTCTCTTCCGAAGGCGAGGTCGCCATCGCTCTCCGTCACCTCCGATCCACCGACCCCCACCTCACCCGTGTCATTGACCTCCATGAACCCCCCTCCTTCCAGCACCTCCACCCACCCTTCCACTCCCTCGCCCGCAGCATCCTCTACCAGCAACTCGCCTTCAAAGCCGCAGCTTCCATCTACTCTCGCTTCCTCTCACTGTGCGGCGGAGAATCCAACGTCGTCCCCGAAGCCATCCTCAGCCTCACCCCCCACCAGCTCCGCCAGATTGGCGTCTCCGGCCGCAAGGCCACTTACCTGCACGACCTCGCCTCCAAGTACCAGGGCGGCATACTCTCTGACTCAGCTATTGTCAGCATGGACGACAAATCATTATTTTCTATGCTCACCATGGTCAAAGGCATCGGCGCTTGGTCCGTCCACATGTTCATGATCTTCTCCCTCCACCGCCCTGATGTTCTCCCCGTCGGTGATCTCGGGGTTCGTAAGGGCGTGCAGCTGCTCTACGGCCTCGACCAATTGCCTCGCCCCTCGCAGATGGAGCAGCTCTGCGACCGGTGGAGGCCGTACAGGTCCGTCGGGTCTTGGTACATGTGGCGGCTAATGGAGGGAAAGGCGGCTCCAGCAGCTCCGGCGACTGCTCCTCCGCCAGTATCTGCCACCGAGCAGCAACGGCAGCTTCTTGATCCGATGATCAATGGCTTAAATAACATTGGCTGATCGCTCATATTTCTACACTTTGTTTGCTGGTGCTTGGTGGTGGTTCTCCCTTTCTGCAGCAGGTTCACTCTGCCAAATTTTTATCTGTTACGTGTAATCTTGGTTGTTTTGTTGATCTTTCTTTCCTCATTGATCCTCATTACATGTTCTTGTTAAAAGGATGCTGTAGTTGGGAGTCTAAATTTATGTTACTTGACCTTAGATTTCACGAAACGGATCTCGTGTTAACTTTTACCTAGCTAGAGTAGTTGGATGGTTTCGTTGCTTTTCCTGTTTTCTTCATGAGTTGCGAGCTTGTTTCTATCTAGCTAGAGGATGTAAACACTGAAAACCACATCAAATTTACGGGCCTGCACAGTGGACATGGATATGGCTTTCTATATTCTAATCGGGGAGAGGGGAGGGGGGGGGGGGGGGGGGGTGGGCAAATCCCCCTCCTAAATATTTAGAATGCTGGTCATCTATATTCTGTAAAAACTAGAAATAAGTATTAACAACGTTACGATGGTAATGCCAATGCTGCATAAAGAGATGCAATGGACATTTTTTTCTCAATTGTTGTCTTTAAAATTTTTTTCATTTATTTTTTATGGTACAATTTGCTGTCTAATCATGGCTCATGGCTGTTAAAGTTAAACACATTATAAGAAATGGTAAAAACTCAAGAGAATATGGATGGGACAACACATTTAGGTAGCACATTATTTTCTAAAATTAGGTTGTTTCTATCACTGTAGGTATTGAATTGGAAGAGTATTAGGAATTTCTACCTAGATTTTACTTAGATGGAAATCTAGGATAGCCAATTGTTATAAAGTTTTGCTTGGAATGCATTAAAACCTTTGATCC